>JAFFJZ010000001.1:0-5000000 GCA_018340375.1 Gonatopus flavifemur
TCATTGTTGTTTCATGCTGTTAAGAATTTGTATATTTATATTTTGATTTTTATGAAACAATAAATTCACTTGAAAACTCATTAATTGACGAGTCTTATGTGTGTTGATTCGAGTGTCCCATAATTATTTATGATTATAAACATGTGAGTCAAGTATACATATAAATACATAAAGTAACCGACATTTATTTCCTACAAAGTCACGCAATGAACTTTCAATAGAAGTGATATATGGATATCTTTGTGTTTATTAAATATCAAAATGAATTCAACATTTTCTATGGTCTCCAACTGACCAATTTCTCAGGCCAAAAGTCATACTCACCAACGAGGCTTATAGTAAGATGTATGAACCAAAACTGCAAGCGGTCTTAGAGTGGGGGAACATACGTGCTCAGTGGAGCGGAACAAATATGAGCGAGGCTTATAAGTGATAGGCTTATAACCAGAGTGGACTGTACATGGTTGTATGGAAGGATTGGACTCAAGTCAACACATCTTATTGATTACTGCTTGAGTGTTGATACACTGTACAAATGGAAACACGGTCAAAGTGAGGGCATTATTAGATCAGGGATCTGAATGCTCCTTCATTGCCGAGACTATTGTGCAACTGTTGAGACTCCCCCGCCATGGATGCAGTGCTACCATTCCAGGTTTGGAGAATAATCAAGTCAGCACGGTTAAATCCGCTGTTGAGTCCTTGATATCGCCGACTGGGGGAGCGCTGGTCAAAATTCCGATGCGCGCCTACGTGGTGAAGACTATCGCCTCTTACGCACCTACGCCTAATACGCCTGCATCACACTTCGATTATCTGAAGAATTTGAATTCAGCCGATCATTCTTCCTCTAAAGGAGGAATTTTTCTTTTGATCGGAGCCGATATTCATGAGTCCATTTTATTCGATGGCATCTTTCAGGGTCCAATAGGGACACCGACGGCTCAAAATATCATATTTGGCTGGGTTATTCCTGGTCTCGTTTCCTCAAATTCTCGCGCCAGAAATTCTGTTCTTGTGCATCATTGTAACCTAAAATTACAACGCACACTCCAGAGATTCTGGGGAATTGAGGAACTCCTTACCGCTTCCTGTCTTAGTGAGGAAGATACATTATGCGAGAGTCACTTTCTCTCCACGCATTTTAGGCATTCGGATGGACGTTACATCGTCCGATCACCGTTTGAACCCAATAGCTTCGCTGAATTGGGAGATTCGTACCACATCGCGGTGAACTCATTGCATCAACTTGAACGTCGAATCAAACTAGATCCGACTGCAAGCTCAATGTATACCGATTTTCTCGACCGATATCGACGACTGGGCCATCTGAATCCCATCACAAACGGAACTAACGACGTTTGTACGCGAGTCTATATCCCACATCACCCGGTTTTCCGCGAATCCAACAACCAACGCTCTGTGCGCGTGGTGTTCAACGCTTCATGCCCAACTGAAGGTGGGAAATCATTGAATGATATTTTGATGTGCGGTTCGAAACTGCAAAACGATCTGCCTCGCATTGTCCTCCAATGGAGATGCTTCCAATACGTTTATACATCTGATATTGTGAAAATGTTTCACCAAATTTGGGTCGATGCTCAAGATCGGAGATTTCAATGTATTTTGTGGTGGCATTCCGAAAAACAACAACCTACCACCTTAGAACTGGCCACTGTTACTTATGGCCTGACCTGCTCCCCGATTCTCGCCTTGAGGGCTATCCGACAGGCGGTTCATGACGAAGGGAAGCGTTTCCCATTGGCGGCGTCGACGTTACTAGAGAATATCTACGTCGATGACATTCTTTTTGGGGCAGACACCGTCGCACAAGCGATTGTGCTACGTAACCAAGTTTCTCAACTCCTCATTTCCGCTGGCTTTCGGCTAGGTAAATGGGCCTGCAATCATCCTCCCTTACTAGACGGCATCGAACCCAGTGCCTGTAATCCTGAAGAGAGCCAGCCCTTTCAACGTCCCGACGAGATGGAGGTACTCGGAGTCCAATGGGTTCCTTCGGAAGATCATTTTAAATTCTCCACAAAGTTATCTCCCCCTTTTACATCCACCAGACGAACGGTGTTATCGTTGATATCCGGTCTCTTTGATCCCTTGGGCTGGGTTACGCCTGTTACGATTACCACCAAAATCTTGATACAGACATTATGGTCTCAAAACTTGGATCAGGACGAATGCTTGCCACCTGCAATCTCACGACAATGGGAACAATATTGCCAGGAACTGAATCAGTTGAATTCCTCAATGATTTCCAGATGGTTAGGCCCCCGTGAAGTTAATGTTCCCATGGAATTGTACGGCTTTTCTGAAGCCTCCAACAAAGCCTATGCGGCTGTTACCTATGCAAAAGTCCCCTCAGGCCCAAGTCCCACCTCTATAAGCCTGCTACTGGCCAAATCCAAGGTAGCTCCCGTCATGATTGTGAGTGTACCAAGGCTTGAACTTGCGGCGGCTGTATTGTTAGCTCGTATGATGGAATATGTCGTCGCTTCCAAGGGTCTGAGCACCCCATAATACCTTGTTGGTCTGACTCCACTGTCACCCTAGGTTGGCTCAACAAAGAACCACACGTTTGGAAGACCTATGTGGCAAACCGTGTATCGGCAATACATACACGGCTTCCGTATGTCAAGTGGAAATATGTGCCAACCACTGCCAACCCCGCTGACTGCGCGTCACGAGGCATCTCAGCGAAAGGAATCGAACGGCATCCATTGTGGTGGTCAGGACCCTCATGGTTAAAACTAAAGCCTGAATTTTGGCCCACACAACCGTCTCAAATCCAATCTCCGACCACGGAGCGGAAATGGTCCACCCAAGTTTTACTGACTGTAGCAAAACCAGAATGGGACTTACTCGAATCAGTATCTACCTGGTTAAAACTGCTTAGAGTTACATCCTATGTCTTCCGTGTCTGTCGTCATCCGAAGAGTAAACCCCGCTCCTATTCCAGTATCGCCTTAACAGCCGCTGAGATCGCCGTTGCTGCTGTTTATTGGGTTATTCCACCTAATCTGCTCCTTTCGCTGAAGAAATCGCACACTCCGTTATTAAAAGCTAGTCCTTTGATCCGCCTCAACTCTTTTATGGATGAATATAACACTATTCGGGTCGGTGGGCGGCTCAAATCCTCGTACTTGCCGTACGCTCAAAAATTTCCCACCGTATTACCACGAGGCCGAGTGGCTACACTCAGAATTCAACATATCCACAAGATCACCCTTCATGGTGGAACGCAATTAACACTGCGCACAGTAAGAGAGCGTTTTCGGATATTAGAGGCCAGGTCCGCGGTGAAATCTTGTATTCAGCGATGTATATGCTGCATCAGACAACAAGCTATAACGTCGAGTCAAATCATGGCCGATCTACCCAGCATAAGAGTCCAACTATCTCGTCCTTTCACACATACGGAAGTGGATTATGCGGGGCCTTTCCTCGTATTGTCCGAACGTGGCAGAGGGTGTAAACTAAATAAGGCATACATCTCGCTCACATTCGTTTGCCTCGCTACCCGAGCTGTGCACATCGAACTGGTGAATGATTACTCGTTGGTCACCTCCTTAGCCGCTTTGGATCGCTTCGTGGCATGCAGGCCTCTCTAGTGACGTTTACAGCGATCGTGGTACGACCTTCCAAGGGGCCAATAAAGAAATCACAGCTAATTTCCAACTGGCTCTCCAAGATCCACTAGTCTCCAACCGACTCGCAATGGATGGCATTTCGTGGCACTCCCCTCCTCCATCCGCTCCTCATTTCGAAGGAGTGTGGGAGGCAGGCGTTAAAGTGTGAAACACCACCTGAAACGGGTTCTGGGATCCGTCACCCCCACATGCGAGGAGTTTGGCACACTTTTGTGTCAAATCGAAGCCAGTCTCAACTCGAGACCGATCACTCTCTTAAGCGACGATATCGAGAGCTTCAACACTTGAACACCAGGGCACTTCCTTGTGGGAACCGCCTCAATTCTGTACCGGTACCTTCTGTACTGGATATAAGCGAAAACCGACTGTCTAGATGGCAGTCTATACAAAAAATGGCTGAGCGGTTTTGGCGAATATGGTCGCAAGACTATTTGAACTCGCTTCAGCAATGGCAGAAGTGGACCACCATACAACCAAACCTACAACTCGGGGACTTAGTCCTTCTGACCAACCCCCATCTCCCTTCTACTAAGTGGGAGATGGGACGCGTCTTGCAAATTCATCCTGGTCCGGGCGGCAATATTCGGGTTGTAACCGTCAAAACCGCCCAGACTGTTCTCACCAGGCCTATAACGAAACTTTGTGAGTTGCCAATCGAAACTAGACCTGGTGCGTGAACTTAACCTATTCTAATTTTATAATCTAACTGTAGGTTCAATTCTGTTTCTAAATAGTAACGTGGCCGAACTCGCACTTATGGTTCCGCTGATTTTGGTCAGCAGCGGCGCATTGATGCTATTCGTGCATCCACACGCAGGTGGGCGGCATGTTACGGATTATACAACGTGAATTCAACTTTCGAATTCAAATTCATGCGTACATACATAAGCGGTGTATGAAAACGAACATGTATCGTCGCCTCAGTACAAATTCCTACGCGTTTGGAAATAGTTTTTTCAGTGTGAATGTTCCTGCAATATTGTTTCCAAGCACACGGAGAAAAAAACTAACAATAATATTGCTAAATTGACAATAAAATATTGTTATATGTCAACCCACAATAAATATCGTGAAAATATTACCGTCACTATTGCTAAACTGGCAGCAATATCATATTGTCAACATTATTAACAATTCACATATTCAGTTTTGCAATATCATGTGGTTACATCAATGATTTATATTTACCATTTTAAAAAATATTGCTTTTGACTGAGGAAAAAAATTTCTCATCCGAATTTATCCCCACAAACATTCTATTACGATGTGGTTTGATTCATATGTGCAGAAAAGGCAATTGTAAGTTCCAATGTTGGAAAGTTGCCTTAGCGAGATTCGAACCTGGGTCCTCCGAGTAGGAAACAAAGCATTTATCACATCAGCAGATCTCCAAGATGACAACTGAGTACTTGAATTGCCATTTATGGTAATCCTCGACTTTGTTCAGAGTTAACGATGAAAATATATTCAAGACAAACATAAAATTGTGCCCATTGAATAAATGGATTAGGATTTGAATTACAGGAATTTTTTCAGAAACGAATGAAACTCATGAAATTTGTTTGTTAGACTCATGTAAGGTTTGTTAATCAATCAGAAATTGAGATTGATTGTTATGTTTGTGAATTCAAGAAAAACTTGATCGAAGAAGGGTTTGTAGAAGAATGTATCTCACTTGGATATCATTTTCAACTGTTTCCCGAAGTAGATCAAAATAATTCCTCACGCGAATAATTATCCCACTTTATAGGTTCAGAATATATAGCCGTTTTGACAATAAATGGATTTTGTTACGACAACTTTCTTCGTTAATTCTGTGATACTTATTGTTGTCGCTGCTTGATATTATTTGGTCAAATCAACATGATTTATTGTGAGTTGCAACGGTAACTCATATTGTCATTCTAACCAGTGATTTTCAGGAATACAATTTTTATTAACGAAACAATCTGCTGTTGCTGTACGAACAACAACTTATTGCATGACCAGCAATACAATGTTGACAATTCTCATATTGCTGGTTCTACCATACACATTCTTCTCCCTGCATTGTTCATCATATAACCAAACGTAATTTGTGGATGGAATGTTTTCAAAATAGTCATCATTAAATATGCACAATTTTTTCACAAAACACTTGTCCGTAATTGCTCCTCTAAAATTTTTTTGCAACTGTCCCAAGAAACGTCGGGTCACATATATTTTATTCCCACATATAAGGAGAATCTAACTTTAATTAGGAGGTTATGAATTTGATCATCAAAACCTCATGTCATTACACAAATCGTATATAGGTACCATTAATATTCATGCCAATGTCAAAAATAAAGAACGAATCAAATGATTTGCATTTCCTTTTGCCTGTTTTTGACTGTGACAAAAGTTTAGTGTCCTGCTGCAACTTTGTGGCGAGGTTTGTCTCGATGATCCCTTGAAAGCTTCATGTGATGTTCAAGGAGACCTTTTCATGAGAACAATAGTGGTACTAGAATCATTCTTTCACATTGAAATTCAAAGTGTTCGGAACTGCTCCACTCTCCCTCACTCGTTTTGAGTCAAGGTCTATTCCTGGCATATAGGTCAAAATTCGAATTTTTTTCCCAAATTGATGTACCATTGATCTAAAAGTGTTTGGGAAGGTATGTAAGGAGTGTCTGAAGTATACAAGATGTCCAAGGACGTATGAACAATGGAATCCTTATATCAGCCTATTACAGATGCAGTTCTGCCCTCGTGGACTCAAAATTGAGCTGAAATGGGGTTAACCCTTTCCGATACTTTGTCCATGTATGGGACGATGCTTTTTAATGCGTTTATAACTGTGGAACATGGAATGTTCATTTACAGTAGCTATGTCCTCCTTGATAAAACCATAGTAAATATACTGGTGAGTAGGAAAAAATAGTGCCAATATAGTTGATTCATCTCTAAGATACCTTTAAACGCTTTACAATACATCACGTCAAATATAAGCTGGTGTCGGGAAGGGTTAATATTCATGCATGGTGTTGATTAGGTATGTACAGAGTTTTTATTGAGATATTCAGAGGAAAAATGTCCGAGAACCAAAAAATATTCAATCGAATAGTCGCAACAAAATATTATTTGATTTGAAAGAAGTTTCATTGAATCACGTTTATTCAATCAAACAAATATTTTATATTTTATAAAATATTTCATCAACAACAATGGATATCCAATTGATTCAATAAAACTTCATCCAAGTCGACCAATTATGTTATTGCACCCATTCAATTAAATATTTTATTGTTTCCGAAAATTTTTTCTCTCGGTGAATATATAAAAATTACACGTGTTCCATTTTCATGAGTGAAAGACACTCTAATGACAGAATCGATTCTTTTCTTATGAAGAATATACAATTCATATACATATTTTATAAAGGTATACATAAACTTTATATCGTTTCTATGAAGAAGAATCGATTCTATTAAAGAATCGGCATCACCATCGTCTTTCCAATTTTTCTAACAAAATTCAATACAAAATATGAAGTTCATATTCTTATGCAATTTTCTTATGATAGCGGGATAACATACTTTCTTCCCTTCCATTACACTCTTTCTACACAGCACCACATTTCAGAAAGAGCTCTCAATGTATTCATTTTGAACTTCATAGTTTCAAATGAGTTCACTATGAATTCTTCCTGAACTGGTGTGCTGTGTGGATTCTTTACATAAATTTTCAAGATATTACTGCCATGATGATGGAAAATGTGTTTCAATTAAGGGGACATTCCAATGTGATTAGTTGGAAAATTCAAATTCTTTTTTGGAGCATTTTTCGATAGTTATTACCCATAGAATTGATATCCTACACTCGGTTGGGGTGTTTTCTGTCTTGTCATGCTTCAAACAAGAGGCTCAACCAGCACACGTTTCAGTTTTTGAACGGTTTCATGGATGACCTTGGGGGGACGATTTCTCAAAAATAACCAATCGTAACGACTTCAAATGTCAACACGGTATTCAGTACTATCATTGCTATCATCCGTACCTAAAGCTTGTTGATATTTTGATTTTGACTTATAATTCCACCTGATTGGTGACGCGAGAAGGTGTTTTTCTGACACTTTTGCGAGAACCGCCGCCATTTTGTCAATTTTTGGTGGAATAAAATGATTGGGGTACGAGTGATAGGGGCGACAAAATAGATCAACCCGAGTAGGAATTGAAACTTATCACTGTTTAGTTATGGGCTGGTCGATTTTGATACTATTTCACCACCGACTAGTGATTTTAGATAGTGGAGAGGTAGTGATGTAACGCTTACACAACCCAGTGACTGGCTCAGATTAACTATCACGCAGCGGGA
This sequence comes from Gonatopus flavifemur, assembly GCA_018340375.1. Classification (NCBI taxonomy): domain Eukaryota; kingdom Metazoa; phylum Arthropoda; class Insecta; order Hymenoptera; family Dryinidae; genus Gonatopus; species Gonatopus flavifemur. The sequence continues at coordinate 8,001 of JAFFJZ010000001.1, forward strand.
TAGAAAAATATAGGTGTTCCCCTTTCCATATGGATCAGCGCAGATCCATAAACACCGGAAGTAAAATCAACTTTGATTGTACATAAGTCTCACATGAAACGAAGATCCTCATTTTGATTGATGGATCTCACTATGGAGTTGAAGTGACACACAAATCACCATGAAAGTTCTGACAAAAAGTAAGCGGTGTGATTGAAGGAAGATAAGTCACAAGTGGACGAAATAGAATATCTCAAACCCGAGTACGTATGTCTACACTGTTCCCGTATGGACATCCACTGGAATCAACAATAAAAATCGAGAAACGTGACTGATTCATATACAATACCGATGAGTCTTACACGGCAAAAAGAACATGGAGAAAATTACCATCTAGGATGACGACACGGAGAGAACAAAATAGTACTGGCTACTACACCGGATAGTACTCAGTGACATCTGAAGTAAAAAACATTTCAGATAGCAGCCACTACCATCCAAATAGCATCCAGTACAATCTACGTTATACTCAGTAACATCTGACATAGCATTGAATATAACGTAGATTGTACTGGACACTATTTGGATAGTAGTAGATGCAATCTGAAATTTCTTTCACTTCAGATGTCACTGAGTACTATCTGGCGTAGAAGCCAGTACTATTTTGTTCTCTCCGTGAAAGTGTCCCTTCGAGTCTTCAAATAGGAATTTTTACAGCGTATATTATCGAATAATTCACATTAGGAGACAAAAATGAATGTTTCTTTTATGGTATGGATTATTTCACAATATATATGTTTCAGTTCACGTGAGGTACAATCCCACACAGCACCGGGAGGTTTTCTGGACGTTCCGAAAACGTGCTTGGTTACACAGAGGACGTGCAAATAACGTCTCATGATGTTCTAAAACGTCGCATGTATGTCGCAGGAACATGCGAATGTCCCGTTTAGTTCTATTCTTGTCTTCTTGCAATGTTCTTGGGACGTATTCAAAGAAAGGTTTTCACAACGTTCCGCGGTGTTGCACATATGTTTTTGAAAGGTGAGTTTCCATGGGAGCACGTTCAGAAGACGCGGGGAGAACGCCCCGTAGTATATGAAAAGAACGTGCTCGGTACGTATTCATGTGCATCAAAAGCGAAGGTACTCTGAACATTTGGAAAATATGTGCCTTGGGCACCAACACACGCGGAACCAAGATTATGTTTATGGAACATTCAGAGAACTTTCTGTGCTGTCTGGGATGAAAGCCCTGCTAAAAATGACGGAATGAAACGGAAAGAATTTAGATGCGAATCATTGCGATTCGTTCCGCATGGCAGAAGTAAGATTTGAGACGGAAATAAAAATTGTACGAAACTTTCCGTATCGTTGGAGAAGGAATGCAACTGGATCAGCGGAAATGAAATGAACGCGTTTTGATGAGGAATTGCAATTTTTCAACGAATCCTTTGATTTTGTCCGAAATGGCAGGTTTGAAGTATCACCGTTTTGATCAGCATATACGACGACCTGACTGATTGCGTCCCAAGATGGATTTGCGGAAAGAAAGTTATTGCGTTCGAATCCGTGTCAGCGGATCGAGTGATTGAACAACAGTTCTCAGTTTGCATCCGGGAATGCTGAATGGAGAAGTGATGTTTTTCTTCCGTAATTACGGTAGGTACGTTTCATTCCGTTTCTTGTTGGAATTGCAGAAGTGAATTAATTGCGTCCAAGTCCGGTCCAACACCCCACTCAATTGACAAAATCTTGTCGTTTACATCTGCGAACGCGGACATGAAAAATGATGGTTTTGTTCAGTAATTGATACATGAGGAATCAGTTCCGCTTCGAGTTGGATTTGCGGGAAGAAAGTTATTGTGTTTGAATCCGGGTCGACGGATCGAATGATTGAACAATAGTTTTCAGTTTGCATCCGGAAATGCTGCATGAAGAAGTGATGTTTTTCATCCGTAATTACAGTAGGTACGTTTCATTACGTTTTTTATTAAAATTGCGGAAGTGAATTTATTGCGTTGAAATCCGGTCCGACACCCCACCCTGCTGAAAATAACGGGAAGAAACGGAAAGAATTTAGATGCGAATCTTTACGATTCATTCCGCAGGGCAGAAGTAAGATTTTGTGACGGGAGTAAAATGTGTACGAAACTTTCCGTATCGTCGGAGGAGTGCGACTGGAACAGCGGAAGGGAAATCAATCCGCTCTAAACTGGAATTGCAATTTTTACCAAATCCTTTGAGTTTGTCTGGAATTACGGGTATAAGGTATTACCGCTTCGATCAGCATAAACGACGACCAAATTGAATTCCCAGTTTGCATCCGGAAATGCTGAATAAAACAATGGTGTTCCCATTCCGTCATTAACGCATAGATATTTTATTCCGTTTAAAGTTGAATTTACGGATATGATTTTATCCCATTGAAATCCGGCTTGTCAAGCCAGCTGATGAGGCGTAAGCCGTCATTTACGTATGTCAATGCGGACATAAAAAATGGTGGTTTTGGTGAGTAATCAACACATGCCAAATGGGTTCCGTTTCAAGTGGGATTTGCGAAGAGAAGTTGATTACGTTTCAATCCGCGCCAACAAACCGCATGGTCGAATGGCAGTTCCCAGTTTGCATCCGCAAATGCTGAACAAAATAATGGTGTTCTGATTTCTTAATTACCGCATAGGCATTTCTTCCGTTTTAGGGTGAATTTACGAATAGGAGTTCATTGCGTTAAAATCCGGCTCGATAAGCCAAGTGATTGAGCGAAAGTCGTTGTTCATATCTGCATACGTGGATATGAAAAATTATGGTTTTGTTGAGTGATTAACACATGGGCAATTGGTTCCGTTTTAGTTGGATTTCCGGAAAAAAATTTATTCTTTCCTAATCCACTTTGACGGATTGAAGAATTGAATGAAAGTTCCCAGTTTGCACCCGAAGAAGCGAAACAAACAAATGTTGCTTGTGCTCAGTAATTACTGCATGCACATTTTATTCAGTTCTAGATTGAATTCACGGATATAATTTCATTGCGTCAAAATCCAGTCTGACAAGCCGGGTGATCTCATACAGCAGTCGGAGAATTCTTCTTCAAGAACATGAATAGAATTGTTCATGAATTTTCGAATTCATGAAATCATAAAGAGGTCCAGAAGAGTTCACTTCTTGGGATATTAACTAACTCGAATACTGAAAGAACTGTTTCAGTATCCTCAAGGGTTCGTCGAATATTCCCGTGTATATCCCATTGTAAATTCCCAGTTGGTTCGTAAGGGAAATTTCCCATGCGAATTCGAGACTGGATTTATTTCGCATGTAATCACGTGACATGGGTTACTCCTGTGAATATATCACATAGGTTACCTATGAAGGAATATTGCACGGGTCACTCATACGAGAATTCCAAACACAACAAAAACTCACATGAACTTGAGACAATGAACATTTCCATTATTGTTTTACATTCACGTAGGTTTTTGTCCTGTTTGGTCTCCTCGCAGCGGTAACCCGTGCAATATTTCCCCATGAGTAACCCATGTGATATATTCGCATGAGTGACCCATGAGACATTCGCACGAATGTCCCATGCGATTCACCATGATGAATGAGCAAGGTACATTGGGTTGTCAAATGAATGATTGACATATTCGAACTCAGTCAATATGAATGTGATCTACAATTGAAAGTCGATATGTATTTCTGTTTCAAGTTCAATTAATTGTTTAAAATTTTAGAGTGATCTATTTCTCAATATTCTCGCTCATTAATCCATGTGAAGACGCATGTAACCCACTTGATTCTCATGCAAAGACCTACGTCATCCCATTGATCCGCATGTGAAGACCCATGCGACCCACTTCATTCCCATGCGAAGAACCATGCGACCCACTCGATTCCCATACAAAGACCCATGCGAAGTAATTGGGAATTTGCAGTAGGGTATTCTGATGAAAATGGGAGAATATTCAAATACCGTGTATTCGAAAATCTGGATGAAACCGATATGATTCCATGATTGTAAATCCAGACAGATACCATTCAAATTTTCATCTGCATCTACGGATGGAAACTGAAAGACTTCCCACCTTTATTCATCCGAATATCCGGATGAAATCCGTAGAATTTCATGGTTGGAAATCCAGATCAATACCATGCAAATTTTTGTCCGCAAGTGCAGATGAAAACAGAAAGACTTTCCACCTTAATTCATCCGGTTGAAACCGATATGATTCCATGATTGTAAATCCGGAGAGATACCATGGGATCCGCATATACGGATGGAAACAAAAAGACTTTCAAACTCCATTCATCCGAAAATCCAAATGAAATCGATATGATTTGACGACTGTAAGTCCAGGTCGATATCATTAAAATTCTCCTTTGCGTATGCGGATGAAAACGGAAAAACCCTCCAACGTACACATGTACTTTCTTAAGGTGATTATCTGCGAAGTCGCGCAATAGCTCATTCGGTTAGGTCTTAGGCTTCAGACGGTAGGCCGGTAGGAATGTAAATTCGAACCCTGTAGGCAGGATATGATTTTCTCTCAATTTACATGAGTGGACAAGGTTCCTCAACAATTTTCAAACAAGGATATGCGAATGAAGATCCTTGTACAGGGTAATTGCTTCCAGTACAATACTGGGACCCCCCAATGAATTTTTTCGTACACTGTAGTTCATCCGAAAAATCAGACAAAGTCGACGAAATTCAATGATTGGAGATGCTGATCAATACCACTGAAATTCTCATCCGCATTTCCAGTCGACAACAGAAAGGATTTTGATTTCATTTCGTTCGACAATACGGATGGAATCGGTACAATATTAAGTTGAGAATTTCGTATCAATACCATCAAAATTCCAATCCGCGTATGCGGATGGAAACGGAAAGGCTTCCCCATTCACTTCATCCGGCAATACGTTTGAAATCGGTAATATTTCATGCTCAGAAATCCGTATCAACACCATCGAAGTTTAGTCCGCATTCCCAGCCACAAACGGGAAAATAAATTCTCATTCCGTTTTCTTCCGTATTTTACGGGACAAACACCGATACCAAGCGGAAAGGAAACATCTTCTTCCCGTTTCTTCCCATCATTTTTAGCAGGGAGGATCGTTGATTAATTTGACCTGGTGTCTGTTTAGGGGTCAGTGAATGATATATTTTGATGAAGACACTGACTTGGTCACATCGAGCGATCAGTTTCAGTCCCTATGATACTAATTATAAACTCTATGTCTCTAATGAGGTTCGAGCGCGTCACGTGCTGCCCGGGCCGGTGTCGTAGAGTCACTGATCGGGTGGGGGAGAGAATCCTGTGTCGCGCATACGATTCTTCGTGTCTATGACACGGTGTGTCATACCCTATGACACGTGACACGTCGATTATACGGCGTTCGAATTCCATCGACTGTTTGACTTCCACAGGTTAGTCTGTTGTTGTCAACAAGAGCTTGACTCTCTTTGGCCAACTCCGATGCTCGACCGATTTTTATTACGTCATCTAAGGTCACATCAGGGTCACGTAAGAACCTTTCTTGCAGGTGTTTATCGTTCAAACCCAATATAATTCGAACTTTCAACAAGTTATCCGATAGGTCTCCGGATTCGCATGTTTTATTTAGTTTTCGTAATTCGAGTACAAAGCGTTCAAATGACTCACCAGGTATTTGTTGTCGTTAAAAAAACTTGAATTGTTAGACGATCACATTGGTTTTCGGTGAACAGTACTTATCTAGTCCCTCGAATATTTGCTTCACTGTTTTATCGGTGAGTTCTAAACTTTCGATTAATTCGTTTGCATCATCTCCGATGAGCTGGAAGTGTACATCCACCCACATACTTCATCGAATGTTACAAGGCAAGGTCTGAAACGTACATGCTATTGCTAGAGTATCAGATTACTAGCATGAATGTGAGAAGATATTTCCAAGCCTACATCTTATAGTACTTCTCTGCATGTTGCCATAAAGCCAGGTAATAATGATACGGAGTCGAAAGGGTTCAAGTAGAGCATACCCAACTCGGTACAAGAGAAAATTGTATAAAACAAGATATACTCGCTATGAGATCATGCACATTAAAACCAAAAACCAAGTTCATGATACCTTTAGGAAGCTTCTCTAGACGTTCCTTCGGTTAGGGACCTTTTTGATTTTATTGATGAATACATTTGTTGATCACTCCACATTGAGAGGAGGATTTAGTTATAATTACCAGCATCTGGTAAAAGTTACCAAATCTCATAGTTGGATATGGCGAAAAAAATATTTAGTTATGGTATAGTTACCGACATACAGATTCACCAATATGACCTTTGGTTATAGTTACCAAACTTTAGTTATTATTATCAAATCCTGGTACTGATTACCAAATCTTGGTAATGATAAAAATCATCACTAATCAGTATTAATTAACAAATCTTGGTAATGATCAAAATCGAAAATTCATTTGGTAACTATAACCAGGTTATTTTATTAGTGTACATGTACGTAAACACTCCTCTCCTGTTCCTCTGTTATGAAGAGCTGTATTCCGATGCAACTGGGCGTAGGAGATATATATCCCCTAGTAGAAATCCTCGCTAGTGAACCATGAGGCACTCATCAGTTCATTCTGTTTACTGGTGAGGCACTAATCAGGAAAGCTTATGAGTAACTGGTGGGGAATGTCACGCTCTCACCAACGAGGGACTAATCAGGTAAACTAAGCAGACACTAGCGAGTAACTGATGAGGCACTTGTTAGTAACTGACGAGGAATTTTTTAGAATAAATATGACTCTCTAAATTTCTTGGAGTGGAATAGCACTCTTGAAGAATGTGTATTGCAGGGGGGAAAAAATCTGTCACAGATTTTAGTTATTCTTATAAAAGAAAATAAAAAAAAATATTTCATTTTTATCTTTTCACCAACATCCCCCAACTCCGCAACATTTTGTAATTGCTCGTTGTACTGATGAGAATTTATTATGGCACCTTCGAGGAATCGACCCGCTGTAAACAACCTACCTGAATGTGAGCCTACATAACCTATGCCTAAACGACTTGAGCTAAACCGACACTTCTGTCTATGGCAGAAAAAGTTGCAACAAGTGTTCCTGGAGTACCTCGATTGATTTCCTGTAGAACGATGTGTTACAATAATTATTAGTTACAATAATAATCCAATCAGACTCGATAAATTTTTGAATCATTATAATATTAGGGATGAATATAGCGAAGTGTTGAAAATTCTGTAATGATGTGCCAGTGAATAGAATTTGATTCCGACGTTGACAAATTTTCAATCCTGTAATGTTTCTTTCTTTTTGTCATTCTTGAAACGTTCCTTTTGTGGAAGATATTCGACAATTTGCTATGACATTGTCCCTATGTTATCACTCCAATGAATAACACGGGACGATCCTCTTTGCCCTGATCGAATACTCACCCTCGTCAGCAGATATCTGCTCTCGGAAGTACATTAATTTCTTTATTAATAAAGATATCATAGGAAACGGAAGGTGAGTGGTTGTCGAAATGAGCGATACGAAATTATGTCAAAGGAGCAAAAGCTTTATTATAATTCCTTGAACAAAACTTAGTACAACGGTATCACTTCTTCCTCCACCGGTATTGACTCTTTTTCTATCATCTAGAACAATTTGAAAATGCTCACATTACCCTACAATCAATAGTTATTTATATGTTATCTTATGGTAATATGGTATAGGGAACTTGACGCAACTCTAACCCCCACACGAATATCGTGAACTATGTAACTTGCAATAAGTACGGTGTCACCACACACGTATGTGTATCGAATGAATTTCGGGAATGCGAATGTTCAGTATATCCCACTCGCAATGAGAAGGACTCATGAACACCCGTAGCTGAAAGGAATAAATAAAATCAATGTGAGGATATGCCTCTTGAATTATAATGTTCGTTCGAGACGAATATATATTGATAATACGTCGTGCAAAAGCCGAGTTATATCAAGTTACCTTTCCTCCATTTTTGACCTATATTTATATCGTGAAAAGTTTATTTTGAATCACGTGCTACTCCAACACCTACCGGTTTTGTTTATAACTTTTTGTTATCGAGTTATCAAATGATTTGATCGATCGCGACTTTTCTTATCATTGGTTGTTCCTTGATCGATTCGATCTCGATTAAGATTCGATAAAGTTTTGAATTCAAAGTAAGAGATCTTATTTGAGCTACTTGTGATACATTGAAAAGGGATCTTTCATCTTTATGAATTATGTATTGCTTATTCATTTGTGCTCTTTAATTCTTTCTGAGAAATATATGTAGGGCATTCGCATGTGATTCTCCTTTTACGATTTTCGTCGACCGAACGCAATTATGTCATCGCTCTTACACTAGTTATGCGTGTAGGTGTTCCAATACATATCATATCCGTGTACCGACAATGTTTACCTTTTTTCATTACGCGTTCGTTCGACGACTTTTCGCTGTATCTCAAACGATCGATTCTTTTGATATATTCCATAATGTGATAGACCTTCTCTTCTTCTCAATTCTATTATCAACTTTTTATTCATTTTATTATAAACTTATGTATTTTTTTTGGACTATCACGCGGTGTTGTGACCGTACGAATGTATTACTACCCGTTCGTACTGTTACAACTACCCCCCCTAAACGATGAATGCATTTTTAGAAATCGCTTCCATCGTTCTCACCGCCATATTGTTATAAAGCAAAAACTTGGTTCTAATCTCCTCGCTCTCATCTCCTGGTTTTTTCTATATTTCTCCATCTTGTTTCTTCCCCCCTGTTCTTCTCTCATTTTTTCCTCTGTCTTTCTCATTTCCCCTGGTATTCTCCGAATCATTCCTTCCACTACTTCCTCTCTATATTTCCTCCTTTCATCCTCTCCCTCTCTTTTCATTTCCTCCAGCGTCCTCCTTGTCGGGGAAATGATTTTGTTCGGACCCTCTTCCACTTCCTCCATCCTCTTCTTTTGTACCTTTATTATTTTGTTTTTTCCTCATGCACTCAATTTTTTCATTGTTGGTTTGGTCCATGGTTCAGTTTGGGTCTGGACTTTTCTTCTGTTTTTCCCGTCTGTGTCGCCTGTCCTTTCTTCCATTTTCCTCCTCCCATCTCGTATTTTCCCGCTTGTACTTTCCTTATGATCTTCGTTTTCAACTTCCTTCTTATCCACTCCCCTTTTTCCCCAGTTTGTTGGGAGAAATCCCACTTTTGGAATAAGAGTTCCACCTGGGTGCTTTTTTCCATCTCTAGTTTGTAGTCTGTCAACTCAGAAATCTAGTTGCTAATTGATTCTCTCTCCAGAATTATTCGTCTTTGGTACCCCAATTTTCATATCATGTGACAATTATTTTGGTTTCTCCTATGATTTCTTCCAATGTCTCTTATTGTCTTGATGAGAGCGAGTTGGTTTTGTATCAGTTTCTAATGTCAACTTATCCCTACTTGTTTCCTGACTGGTTATTCTAATCCTTCTATTTACATTTTGTTTTTATATAGTTTCAACAATTGCGTATGGAATACCTCTCTCTATCCTAGTTTCACTATCCTCTAATATATATGTGTCTATTTTCTTCTCAATTCTGTATGGTCCCTCATATATCGCGAAAAATTTTGAGATTTGTTTTTCATATGCATCTGAGATTCTATTCACTTTTAATCATATTAGATCATTTTCTTTGAGAGTAGTCATTTTATGTTTCTTATCGTGATTTTCTTCGCTTAGCTTTCCTTTTCTTTCTATTCTATCCTTAACTAACATGATCTTTGTTCCATAGTCTATGTCTTCTTCGTCTTTCCTATAGTTGAGCCATTTTTCCCACATCTTTTGTGGTTTTCCTTCTAGTTGTAATTTTCGCGGTGTGTACTCTGTTGTTTCGTGATGTGTTTCATTTATTATGTTCTCAATTATCCGTATGTAGTTGAGCCATGTTGTATGTCTTTTACCCACAAATGTGCGGAAAAAACGTCCCAGCTCCCAATTAACTCTCTCTACAATGTTTCCCTGCGGATGTCTTATCGATGACATTATTAATTGTATTCCATTTCCATCTAAAAAATCTTTCCATCTTTTTGCGGTGAATTGAGTTCCATGGTCACATTGAATTTTCATTGGTTGTCCATATGTTGGGATATAATGCTCCGACATTTTTTCTATGACTATTGATGTGATTTGTGTTCTAACCAGATACAATACGACATATTCCGAGAATCCATCTATTGTAACTAATATATATTTCATGCGTCCTTCAGCTGTCGGTAATGGTCCATAGAAATCTATTGAAACTAATTTATGTGGTTTCTTTGGTGTTATGTTTTGCATGGGTGCATATGAATATCTATTTGGTACTTTGTTTCTTTGGCATGAATCGCAACATGATAATATTTCCCTAATGTAATGATATAATTTCGGGTATGAGAAATCCCCTTCTATCATTCTGAAACATTTTTTTGCTCCAATGTGACCATAAACCCAATGTGACATTCAATTACTAATTTTTCCACTACTTTCTCTGGTAACATGATCTTGACTTCTTGTTTTTCATTCATTTTAACTAATATATCTTCAATTATTCTATATCTATCTTCTTTTTCTTTATTTTCTGCTATCTGTCTCAATTTCATTGACCTCTCGTCTTCTTTTTGTAATTTTGGCCATTTTTTAAATGCTCCTTTCATTTCCTCTGATATTTCTCTCGCCAAGCATGGATCCAAATCGATGGTTTTATTTCGCTGTTTTACATTTTCATCTTCGCTCGGGTTTCTACTCAATATATCAGCTATTACGTTTCTATTCCCTGGACAGTGTTGTATCTCCTGTATATCATAGTCTTGTAAGTATAATCTCCAACGCGTTAACCTATCATTTATGAATTTTGAGGTTTTCAGGGAAGTGAGTGCCTTGTGATCCGTCACAATTTTTATTTTCGCTCCTATGAGGTATGATCTGAACTTCTGCATCGACCATACTATTGCTAATAATTCCTTTTCCGTTGTAGAATAATTCAATTCTGCTGCATCAAAGTTCTGCTTGCAAAAGCTATTATTTTAACTCCTTGGTCTGTTTCCTGAGCTAACATACTTCCTATTGCATAGTCACTCGCATCTGTTTGTAGTATATATGTTTTGTTCTTATCAGGGATTTGTAACATCATATTCTCGCAAAATGAGTTTTTGATTCTCCTAAATGCTTCTTCCCCATTCTGTGTCCATTTCCATCGCGTCCCTTTCATCAATAACTTGAGGAGTGGTACAGTCTCTTTTGCATGTTCTTTTGTGAATTTTGAGTGAAAGTTAATCAGTCCCAAAAATCCTCTCAATTGTTTCACATTCTTTGTCGCTGAAAACTCATGAATTGCTTCGATTTCCTCCGGATTTACCCTTATTACTCCCGTTGTTCAAATGTGACCCAAAAATTTTACTTCTTTCCGGAAAAATTTTGATTTTCCAAAGTTAATCGTCATTCCACATTTCTTTATTCTTTCAAATAGTATGTTCAGGTGCTCTATATGTTGTTTTTCGTTTTTTGATATTATGAGTATATCATCAACGAAATTCACCACAAATTCCAATCCGTTTATTACTTTCTCAAGTCCCCTTATCAAAGCTGCACTACTTGTTTTTGTTCCAAATGGGACTCTTAAAAATTCATAGCATTCTCCTTCACACAAAAAGGCTGTATACTTCCGTGACTCTGGGTGTAGTGGAACCTGCCAATAACTATTCGTTAGATCCCATGTGCTCATGATTCCGATATTCTCACACTTCTGGAACACTTGGTCTACACTCACCGAGCACTCTCTGTCATTTTCAATTATTTGATTCAATTGCCTTGCATCGAGACATATCCTTATTTTTCCATTGCTTTTTGTGACCACTACTAATGGATTTATCCACGGACGATCTGATCTTTGAATTATTCCTTCACTCATCATCTTATCTATCTCATCTACTACTTTTCCTTTTTTCGCAATTGGAACCGGGTATGTTCTCGCGAAGAACGGTTTCGAATTCATCACATGATATTCGTGCTCATGTATGTTTGATTTCCCTGTTCTTCTTTCAAAAATTCCATCATAGTTCATTATTGTTGATACGAAAAGCCTTTTTGTTTCTTCCTCTATCTCGTTATTTTCTACGATTTTATTCTGAATCTCTTCTATATTGACTCTTAATTCTTCCCTATTACTTTTATCGTTTTCAATTGCTTTCATTCTTAACTCTTTCTTTATTTCTTGTGTTTTTTCCCTTTTCCTTTTCTCACATATCTGTTTTATTTCATACGCATCGGGCCTCGTGTATTCGTAAGTCCCGAGCTGTACTTTCTGTTCCCCCTTCTGGATTCTTATACTTTTTCCTCCTACATTTAATTTGGCTTTCAATTTTTTTAATCCATCCATTCCCATTATGCAATCTTTACTTAAACCTGGTATTATTAAGAATGAACGTTGCATTTCTAATGTTACTATCTTCACTTTGACCAATATTTGTTGTTTTACTTTTCTCCTGGAACTTCCCACGGCCCCTTTTATTTCAAGATCTGTAACTGGAAGAGTCTGACAATTTCTGAATATTTCCTCGTGCATTCTATAGAATTGATCTGATATTGCTGTTATTTGGCTTCCCGTATCCATCAATGCTCGTGTTTCTATGTCTCCCAGTTTTATTGGAATTACCGGACATTTTCCTATTTCCGGTTCTTCTACTTCCTTTTCTTCTCATAAAAACCTTTTTGGGTCTTCAAATACCTGGTTTATACTTACATATGGACGGTTCATAGTGGGTGTTGTGAGTCTTGATGGTCGTTGATTGTACCTACTCTCCTTCTTCTCCGTCCTGTTCACAACACCTTCAAGTTTTCCAACTGTTTTACCAGGGCGTGAGCTTCCTCTTCCATTTCCATCATATTCATCCGTGGTGCCGGTTGATGAATGTTATTTCTTTCCCTCGAGTTATTCCCATTTCCTTGTTGTCGATAGTTATCTCTCTTCGGATACTCCCTTTCATACGCCATATTTCTATTCCCTTGTGTCGCGTCATGTCTGGTATTTACTTGAAAGCTTCTTCGTTGGTCATTAACTGGGCCATTTGTATGTCTCTGTTGATAACTCGTTGTCGCGGGCCTCGATGTATTGTTTGCTGGGTTCATCCTGTCATGGCCTCTCAGGATATTCAGCGTCTCCCGAAGGGTCAAAATTCCCCTCGTTATCATCGTGTTTTTTATCTCTTCACCGTAATGCATTCGGAGATACCGAATGATTTCAGTTTCCGATGGTTGTGGTCTCAGATCTTTTGCCTGATTGTACAGTTTCCTGGCAGAGTCTGTTCTGGAAACTCTCCTATTGTTGTCCCAGAACCCACTCCTTTATCTTGTCCACAGCGTATATTGTACTTCTTCATTCCAGTATTCCGATATGAATTCTTTTTTAAATTCGTGGAATGTGGTGAAATCTCTCCGTATACATTTCCACCATTCTTTTGCACTGTCCTTGAAACACTTAGTCAGCACGTATTTCAGCTCGTGCTGCGGAACATCAAGAGCTCCCCTATACTCCTGCAATTCACTCGGAAAGTCCATGGGGTTTTCCCATGTATGTCCTGAGAATGTTGGTGGCTTCTTCTGTGACTCGCTGGCCCTTATCATCATGGGTTGGTCTCCAACTGCTATTTGGCTCGTTCTCCTACCCTCCGATCTTCTGATTGTTTCTTCCATTTTTTTTATTTTCATTTCGTTTTCCTCGTGTTGTTGTTTCTGTACATCCACGAGGCTGTTTATCACCTTCAGCCCTTGTTTGATTGACTCTTTCAATGCGCTGTACTTTTCTTCCATTTCTCTGCTACATGTGGTTTGTACTCGCGCCGTAGCCAACTCAATGAAATCATGTATCCCACCCATTTCCGTTCTCATTGATTTTCTCCAGTCTTCTTGTACTTCTCTACTCCTTCTGCAATTTTCTTCATTTCCGTCCACCCTCCGGGCCGTCGCCAGTAGGGCTCGTTTTTGTTCTTTCGTTATTTGTTCAACTTTTTTAATTTGATCCCTTGTTTTCTCTGTTTCTTCCAAGAGTCGCTGATGATTGGCTTTTACTCTCCTCACCAATGCTGCTAAGTCATCATCTTTATTCTCATCCGTTTCATCTGTTCGTTGTTGTTCATCATTCTCTCCTCCTTGATTTTCTTCCTGAGAAGACTCCTCAATTTCTTTTTGTAAACTCCTTCCCCTATTCATCGTGATATTCCTATCCAATAGCATTTGTCTGTCCACGTGTGTTTATGTTTCTATTCCTCCGACTACCTCTAGCTCTTGATCTTCCGCTATTCTCCCTATCTGCGAACCTGTCTTTTCACCCCCTCTCAAATCCATTTTCACATACGCAATTGTTTGAAAATGTTTTATTATCTTTCAATCCCGAGTCCTTTCTCTTCCTATGTGATAGTCTGTTAACTATTTGCTCATTTCAACTTGATCGCGCGAAGAGGAATTTGAATTTTCGTCCGGGCGCCAATTGTAATGTTCCTTTCTTTTTGTTATTCTTAAAACGTTCCTTTTGTAGAAGATATCCGACAATTTGCTGTGACATTGTCCCTATGTTATCACTCCAATGAATAACACGGGACGATCCTCTTTGCCCTGATCGAATACTCACCCTCGTCAGCAGATATCTGCTTTCGGAAGTACATTAATTTCTTTATTAATAAAGATATCATAGGAAACGGAAGGTGAGTGGTTGTTGGAATGAGCGATACGGAATTATGTGAAAGGAGCGAAAGCTTTATTATAATTCCTTGAAAAAAACTTAGTACAATGGTATCACTTCTTCCTCCACCGGTATTGACTCTTTTTCTATCATCTAGAACAATTTGAAAATGCTTACATTACCCTATAATCAAGTTATTTATATGTTATCTTATGGTGATATGGTATAGGGAACTTGACGCAACTCTAACCCCCACACGAGTATCGTGAACTATGTAACTTGCAATAAGTACGGTGTCACCACACACCAGTGATGCCAGGAAAAACGGTGCGGACCGAAAAATCAGCCCCTCCATTGTTCACACAATAACACGTTCGTATACGTGTGACTCACATGTATACGAAAGTTTCATCGTGTGCGCGGTAGAGGGGCTGATTTTTCGGTCCACACCGTCTTTCCTGGCATCACTGCCACACACGTATGTGTATCGGATGAATTTCGGGGATGCGAATGTTCAGTATATCCCATTCGCAATGAGAAGGACTCATGAACACCCGTAGCTGGAAGGAATAAATAAAATCAATGTGAGGATATGCCTCTTGAATTATAATGTTCGTTCGAGACGAATATATATTAATAATACGTCGTGCAAAAGCCGAGTTATATCAAGTTACCTTTCCTCCATTTTTGACCTATATTTATATCGTGAAAAGTTTATTTTGAATCACGTGCTACTCCAACACCTACCGGTTTTGTTTATAACTTTTTGTTATCGAGTTATCAAATGATTTGATCGATCGCGACTTTTCTTTTCATTGGTTGTTTCTTGATCGATTCGATCTCGATGAGGATTCGATAAAGTTTTGAATTCAAAGTATAAGATCTTATTTGAGCTACTTGTGATACATTGAAAAGGGATCTCTCATCTTTATGAATTATGTATTACTTATTTATTTGTGCTCTTTATTTCTTTCTGAGAAATATATGTAGGGCATTCGCATGTGATTCTCCTTTCACGATTTTCGTCGACCGAACGCAATTATGTCATCGCTCTCACACTAGTTATGCGTATAGGTGTTCCAATACATATCATATCCGTGTACCGACAATGTTTACCTTTTTTCATAACACGTTCGTTCGAAGACTGTTCGCTGTATCTTGAACGATCGATTCTTTTGATATATTCGATAATGTGATAGACCTCCTCTCCTTCTTAATTCTATTATCAACTTTTTATTTATTTTATTATAAACTTATGTATTTTTTTTGGACTATCACGCGGTGTTGTAACCGTACGAATGTATTATTACCCGTTCGTACCGTTACAATCCATTTAATTTTCTGACCTCAAAATTTTTGAATCACATATACGAGGTGTGTTCAAAAAGTAAGGTGACTTTGTATTTTTGAGAAAAAATATTTATTCATTTATCAATATTTATGTTGTCCCCTTCAAAGTAATCCCCCTCAGATACAATACACTTATGCCAACGGTTTTTCCAATCCTCAAAGCACTTCTCATAAGCACTTTTCGGTATAGCCTTGAGCTCTTCCAGCGATGCAGTCTTTATCTCTTCAATCGTTGCGAATCTCCGTCCTTTCATAGGTCTCTTCAGTTTTGGGGACAAGAAGAAGTCACATGGGGCCAAATCCGGTGAATATGGTGGCTGAGGCATGATTATGATGTTGTTTTTGGGCGAAAAATCTCTCACAAGCAAAGATGAGTGAGCAGGGGCATTATCGTGATGCAAAAGCCATGAACTATTTTTCCACAATTCCGGACGTCTTCTTCGTATTGCCTCTCGCAAACGGCGCATAACTTCAAGATAATACTGTTTATTGACCGTACGACCATATGGTAAGAACTCCTGATGCACCACGCCATGGTAATCGAAGAAAACAGTGAGCAAAACTTTGACATTTGATCGAACTTGGCGTGCTTTTTTCGGTCTTGGCTCATCTGGGGTCTTCCATTGGGACGATTGGACTTTGGTTTCGACATCATAACCATATACCCATGATTCGTCACCAGTTATGACCCTTTTGAGTAAATCTGGGTCGTCGTTGACGTCATCCAACAGTTCTTGAGCGATGCTCATGCGACGGTTCTTTTGGTCAAAATTTAGCAATTTCGGAACAAACTTCCCTGACACACGTCTCATGCCCAAAACGTTAGAAAAAATTTCATGGCACGAGCCAAGCGATAAACCAACATCCTCAGCAACTTCTCTGATAGTGATTCGACGATTTTCCAAAACAATTTTCTTCACTGCTTGAACGTTTTCATCAGTTGTTGACGTGCTCGGGCGTCCAGAGCGAGGCTCGTCATTGGCATCTTCCCGGCCATCTTGGAAGAGTTTGTACCACTTGTAAACATTTTTTTTACTCAGAACAGTTCCACCGTATGCTACTGTCAACATTTTAAGTGTTCCGGAACACTTTATTTTATTTTTTACACAAAATTTGATGCAAATCCTTTGATCCATATTTTTCGATAGCAAGAAATCGCCGAGCACGCAAAACACTTATAATCTTTACGCCTCTCACAACCAAACAAAAAATGCTATACACTTGAAACTTGGTACAGATGTTCGGGAAGAGTGTGTCAATATAACCAAACAAAAAAATCGATAATCAAAAGTACGTTGCACAGTGGGGCGAAATGCCAAAAAGCTGGCCAAAACCCCAAAAATGAAGTTTGTAGTTGGGGATATTTGACCCTTGGGATAAGTAAGGTGATGTCCCAAGTATTGGAATTCCGATATAAGAAGATCTGATCCCCTCCCCCTGCCCTTGTGTACCAGTTGCAAAATACCCTCCTTGGAGTATAATCCGCGTGATTGAAAGACAGTAAAATAACGAGCATGTTCAAAAAGACGCTGTGTCTCGAAACATGAACCGATTTAACTTTTTCAAATTGGAGTTCATTACTGAAACTATGTAGAATACACTAAAAATTAGGAGAATATCAATTTGATGAGTGGAAAATACTGACAGAGCAATGATTGGATGTAATTTCTATATCTATAGATGAGAAAATGTGTTTGGTTTTTGAAGGAATAGTAGAGAATTACGCAAAATTACGTCGTTTAACTTATTGGAGGTGGTAGATGGGACTCTCACCTAAACATCAGGAAAAAAAACGGCTGCCCATGTCTGCCCCTAAGCGATTCCGCCATGTTTTTGTGCAGGAAATCACAAAAAATTAGACGGAGTGATGAGGAGTCCTTAGATCCGTCTGAAACTTGATATGCAGAAGTTTGTGGGGTCGCTGATTATGAATCCGTTGTCTTCATTTCGGAATTCAAAATGACGGATCCAATATGGCGGATGAGAATTGAAAAAATCATCGGATTGCCTTCAAACTCGGTACCTGAGGTTTTTAAGGTCGCTGATTCCGAATCCGGTGTCTGAATTCCGGAATTCAGAATGGCGGATCCAGTTTGGCAGAAAAAAATTGAAAAAATCATCAGATTTCCTTCAAATTCGGTATCCAGGGTTTTGTGGGGTCATTGATTACGAATCAGTTGTCAAATTCCAAGAATCGAAGAAAGCGTATCTAATATGGTGGACACAAAACTCAGAATTCAGTAGATTCGCTTTGAATTTTCTCCAACGTTAGTATGTGTTTTATTTCCAGTGTACATTTGCTGCACAAGGAAAACTGTATGAGATTGATTACCATTCGTTTTTCTTCTCATCGCGGGCTTAGGGTACACAAAAGCCAGAAATCATTGATATTTAGGAAGATGATAGACCATTGAGAGAAAAACAGTATTGCTGGAGAATATTCGTAGTGAATTCACTATGAGTTGATGAATTCACTATGGGAAATGACAATAAAACTACCAACATTTAGTATTATTACTACGAATTTTTGGTAACTTCACTGCTAACATTCTTCAGCGATGCTCTTTTTCCCTAAAGTAACCGTCGTTTTCCTAAATGTTTATAAATGTTATTCAGGTATTGATATCTCTTTTCTTTTCATGAACTGAATCATGACTCGCGATTTGGTGATCGTTCTTATGTTAACCTATCGTTTCCATGGCAACGTAAATAGTTGGTTGTAATCGGTCTGATTTCAAATGGTGCTCATCACAATTGTGCAATAGCCGTTACCGAATTCTTACTCTTGCTAGTAATCGTTACCGTAAACTTTTTTCCGCGTGCAAGTTTGGAGCTTGGTGAATATTTTTCGTTTTTTAAAATCATTCAATGTTAACATACAATTCCGAATGAGATGGATTCCGCTGCCATGGGTGAGTGTTTCAACAACCTATATTTTCTGAGTAGTTTGATTTGAACAGTTGACTGCAAAAAAAATTAGCTTAAGAGGGTTGAATCCAACCCAAGAAAATTAGGAAAATTTTTAGAAACACATGGGGTTTCTGTAGCGAATTTTATCGAATTCTACAACGTTTGTAGATTTCAAAGATGATTCAATATCTATGACTCGGAGAGAGATGTACAATATTTTAAGGAGCAGTCCTCTACCTACGTTGGATGAAAAGTTCACTTTCCTTCAAGGAAAAATCATCGAGATAACGTGTTGTCCGGATAACAAAACTACGGAGATCTCTAACCTTTTATCTACTTTCAAATGTGTATTTAAAAAGAGATCGGAATCTTCTCAAAGGACCGAAGAACGATTTCTTAAAAATAATGAAGAATGGATAAAACAAGAGGTAGTGTTTTGTACTTTCAGGAATCCCCATTCTGTAACTGTTCACACGCAAGTGGGAAGACCTCTTGTTGAATTCAACGAATGTTCAGAAAGAACGAAACGTAGGAAAACGGAGAATATCAGAGTAAATACTCCTATCTCAGAGCTGTCTTACGCCACACAAATGTGTTTGAGAGCGTCTGGACAGATCGAAGCCGCAAAAATTGTAAAGGATGTTACATCTTCTGATCCTGAGCTTGCCAAAATGTATATGAAAGGTTATCAAACGTTCAAGCGAAATGAGCCAAAGATGTTGAATGATGGAGATGCTCTAGCTCTCCTAGTAGATGCCGAACTCTCAAAACATCAGTACTGCTTATTGCGTGAAGCTGATCCGCAGAAATTTCCACCTTATAAAAAAATTCAACTGGCCAAACGCATGTGTTTCCCTGACAAGGAATTTATTCAAATAACAGAAACCTGCGCTGTTGTGCAACTACAAGCACTTCTTGATCACACAGCTACACGTATTTTAAAGCTACAGAATTCGGTTTTGTCAACTTTATCTGATGAAGAGTTACAAAACCTGGTACTTATTTCCAAATGGGGATTGATGGGAGCTCTGGCCACTCCTCATACAAACAAGCATATCAAAGTTCGGAAGCTAGTGATTCCGCTGTGTTCATTACTTCACTTGTGCCTCTCCGCCTACACTGCAATTCAAAAATAATTTGGCAGAATCCAAGGCCATCATCAACCAGATTTTGTAGGCCAATCAAAATAGAGTTTGTGAAAGAATCAACTGAAGTTTCGGTTGCAGAGAAGCTACGGGTTGATAATGAAATAGAAAATCTGAGGGCTACTTCTTTCAGAACTGATGAAAAACATGTTCCAGTGAAACATGAGATGATTTTTTCTATGGTGGACGGGAAGGTATGCAATGCCATAACTGAGACAACCTATACCCAGAAGTGCTATATATGTGGTGCCACATCTAAGGAATTCAACAAAATTGATGATATAGTATCCAGGCCGGTCAAAACCGAAAACCTCCAGTTTGGTTTGTCTTGTCTACACGGCTGGATACGATTTTTTGAGGGCCTCCTGCATTTTTCTTATAAGCTACCTATTCAGAAGTGGCAAGCACGAAAACAAGATGAAGCTCTGGTGGAAGAACGAAAAAAGGTTGTACAGAAAAGTTTTAAAGAAAAATGTGGCCTCATTGTCGATGTTCCTAAGCCAGGGTTTGGGAACTCAAATGATGGGAATACCGCTAGGCGATTTTTCGCACAACCCGAAGTTTCTGCTGAAATCACAGGGGTGGATGTCAACCTAATACGACGACTTCATGTAGTATTAGCTACTGTTTTGAGTGGCCATGAAATAGACGTTGAAAAGGTTCGGAGTTACGCTTTAGACACGGCACGCTACTACGCGACAAAATATCCGTGGTACCCAATGTCACCTACGATGCACAAGTTTTTGATCCCGGACCTGAAATCATTGCATCTGCTCTTCTACCTATAGGCCAATTGACTAAGGAAGCACAAGAGGCTCGTAACAAAGATTTTAAAAGGTGAAAATGATGTATATCACTTAATAATAGTCTATATTTATCACAGTGGACTCGACACTTTGAAGGGAAAAATTTGACTTCTCAAGTACTGCAATCAGTTTGATACATTGCACAATACGTTTTTGACTACTAGGCAAACTATATATTTATGGTAACCACGAGAATATATGTTCGCGAAGATTGTCTTGTTCTGGTAAGGAATTCGGGGAATTATGAATATTCATATACTTTTTTTTATTAATAAGCCACATTGTTCATCCTCTGGAAACATAAATTCATAGACTAGAAAACAATTTTGAGAATCAAGTAAACTTATGAATTAGAGGATTTATTCAAAACTTTATACTGATGACCCCAAAGTGCAGCTGCTTTTTGTTTTTCCTTGATTTTGCTTGTCATGTTGAGATCAAAAGCTTTAACGGTGTCGATGAATACATAATTACATTCAAATATCTTAACAACATTCATTTCCAAAGGTACCGAGAGCATCACTCCAGGAAATGCAGTAGAGAAAAAACGAATGAAGACATTTTTAAATGGTTCCTTTCGAGTTCTGATCCAATGTTATCGAGTAAAAGACAGTTGCCCAAGAAAAAACTAAAGTTTCTCCCTAGAGACGTGTTAAGCCTGATCAAAACTCCGGATATACTTGATAAAGACAACGTAACTTTCCCATCATCTTCCTCTGAGAGTGAAGCAGAAGACTGATCTGAGTAAAAAAAGTGTGGCAAAAGTAAAAACCATTACGATTTCAGTTTTTCATATTATTGTATATATTGTGAATGTATATATCTTTCGATTTAACACATTTGGTGTGTTAATATCACTCGATAATTATATTAATAATGATTCAATGTTGGAAATAATAATAATAATGATCATAATAGGAACAACAAAATGGGCCGTTTAGTTCTTGTTAAATATCAAGTTATGAATGAAGTTTTGATTTTTGGCATCCGCCATCCTGAATTTCAGAATTCTGACAACGGATTCGTGATCAGCGATCCCGAAAACCCCTGGGTACCGAGTTCGAAGGGAATCCGATGATTTTCACAATTCTCGTCCGCTATATTGGGTCCGTTATCTTGAATTTTGAATTTCAGACCGTGGATTCGTAATCAGCGACCACAGAAACCCCTGAGTACCGAGTTTGAAGAAAATGCGATGACTTTCTTAATTTTTGTCCACCATATTGGATCCGCCATTCTGAATTTCAAAATTTTGACAACGGATTCGTAATTGGTGACCCCAAAAACTCCTGGATGCCGAGTTTGAAGAAAATCCGATGATCTCCTCGATTTTATTCCATCATACTGGATCCGCCATTTTGAGTTTCGGAATGCAGACAACGGATTTGTAATCAGCGACCCCAAAAATCCCTGATCGCCAAATTTGAAAAAAATCCGATGATTTCTTCCAATTTTCGTTCACCATATCGGATCCGCCATTTTGAATTCCGAAATGAGAACAACAGATCCGTAATCAGCGACCCCAAAAACCGTTGGGTACCCAATTTGAGGAGAATCCGATAATTTTTCCAATTTTCGTCCGCCATATTGGATTCGCCATTCTGAATCTGGGAACTCAGACAGCGGATTCGTAATCAGCAACCCCGAAAACCCCTGATCGCCAAATTTGAAAAAAATCCGATGATTTCTTCCAATTTTCGTTCACCATATTGGATCCGCCATTTCGAATTCCGAAATGAGAACAACGGATCCGTAATCAGCGACCCCAAAAACCGTTGGGTACCCAATTTGAGGAGAATCCGATGATTCTTAAAATTTTCGTCCGCCATATTGGATTCGCCATTCTGAATTTTGGAACTCAAACAGCAGATTCGTAATCAGCGAGCCCAAAAACTCCTGATCACCAAGTTTGAAGGAAATCCGATGGTTTCTTTCAATTTCCGTCCGCCATATTGGATCCGCCATTTTGAATTTTGAAATTCTGACAACGGATTCGTAATCAGTGACCCCATAAACTCCCCGAATACGGAGTCGCAAGCGAATTTGAGAGCCCCTTATAATTTTGTCCAGCTTTTTGGCATTTGGCCCCACTGTGCGTTGCCCGCGAAATTTGAAAAGTCACCTCACTTTTTGAACACACCTCGTACTTATATGATATACAGGGTGAGGCATTCATCTTGAGAAAACTAAATATCTTAGTGGGATCACTTTTTTGGAAAATGTTTCATACAAAAGTTGTTATACAAAGAGTGGGCCACAAAACTACGATTTCAGTTTCATCATAGATGGCGTTATGATCCATTAAAATGAGGTCAACATCATTTTTCTTAACGGGAACCCCCACCTTCTATTGCATATCTTGATTCTACGCAAAAAACTGACCAACTCTTGCTTGAAACATTTCTCTCAATTTTTGAAGATGGCGCCACAATCGATGAAAAATATGAAACAATATGCGGATATCTTGTGGAATGCATCCAAGAGCCGAAATATCTCATTCGAATGTTGTTGTTAAGAGAGGGGACGACACAATGGCGATATCACTTCCATAGTAGATGGCGCTGTGGTCGGTAAAAATGAGGTCAACTTCAATTTTCCAAATAGAAACTCCTACTTTTTATCGCATATCATGATTTTACGCGAAAAAAATGAGGAATTTTTGTTTGAAACATTTTTCCTGGATTCTTGGAGATGGAAACGGTGGAAAATGAGGTTGATGAAAGAGTTCTACCGCATTATGTGTGAAGTAACGCTCAACAAACGAATCAAAACAATAATAATTTCAGACAAGAAATCGAACACAAAACACAACAAATGTCATGTTCAAAACATTGTAAATGACTTCGATTCAATGCAACTGTTCTAATGCAGTAGAACCATTCCATCAACCTCATTCTCCACTGTTTCCATCTTCAAGAATTCAGGAAAAATGTTTCAAACAAAAATTCCTCATTTTTTTCGCGTAATCATGATATGCGATAGAAAGTAAGAGTTTCCATTTGAAAAATTGAAGTTGACCTCATTCTTACTGACCACACCGCCATCTACTATGGAAATGATATCGCCATTGTGTCGTCCCCTCTCTTAACAACAACATTCGAAAAAGATATTTCGGCTCTTGGATGCATTCCACAAGATATCCGCATATTGTTTCATAGACTTTATTTTTCATCAATTGTGGCGCCATCTTCAAAAATTCAGAAAAACGTTTCAAGCAAAAGTTGGTCAGTTTTTTGCGTAGAATCAAGATATGCAATAAAAAGTGGGGGTTCCCGTTTGAAAAAATGATGTTGACCTCATTTTAATGGATCATAACGCCATCTATGATGAAACTGATATCGTGGTTTTGTGGTCCCCTCTTTATATAACAACTTTTGTATGAAACATTTCCCAAAAAAAGTGATCCCATCAAGATATTTAGTTTGCTCAAGATAAATGCCTCACCCTGTATTTACTGTGAGAGGTTATATAATTTTCTCAATAAAATGAATTGAACTTACAATTATTGATCTATAATTTCATATGAAGTGAATTGTGAATTTGGAAGTGAATTGAATTCAATGTATATTAAACCGACGCTCAAAGTTTTCATTTTTTGCAATGCTTTGGTTTGAGTCTGTATCCAAATTTTTGTTTACTTTCAAGATCATTATTTCATTCCCTTGGAGACTTACAGAATTTCCTTATTGAAA
This sequence comes from Gonatopus flavifemur, assembly GCA_018340375.1. Classification (NCBI taxonomy): domain Eukaryota; kingdom Metazoa; phylum Arthropoda; class Insecta; order Hymenoptera; family Dryinidae; genus Gonatopus; species Gonatopus flavifemur. The sequence goes on from JAFFJZ010000001.1 coordinate 32,589, forward strand.
GTGATTGTGCTGATCTAGAATACCTTTAGTTCTGTATGATACTAATAATTGATAATCCTAGGTGTCATTAGTCAATACCGCATATCTGAGTCACTGTGTTTGATACCATGTATTGATAAACAATAGTGAGTACACCCTGTAACAATAAACAATACTGGATATAGTTGATCAATACCATGTATCGATGAACAATATTGGATGTAGTTGATCGATACCATGTATTCATGAACAATATTGGATACAGTTGATCTATGCCATGGATCGATGAATAAAATTGAATATAGTTGATCGATACTACATATCCTTGTAGAAAATCATATTTAGGTTGTTTGAACTGTAAATATGAACCTTGATGTTGATTTTATTTATGGAAATTTCAATTGTAGATCTCCTTCAATTTCAAAATACTATTTTGAATTAAATCTTACGAAAGCTTTTCAAATTGATATTTCAGTACTGGATGTACTGGAAATCATTTCAGTTCTTTGGGTTGATTTTTTATGGAAGAGTTTGTTTCTTGTGATTTATCAAGTTATACAAAAAATGTTCACGGAACCCCAGTAATTTTACACTTTTGAATCATGAAACATTTATCCTGATACATAGTTTAAAGTGTGTTGGCTTTGCAAATACCCAAGAACGTTTCAAACAAAACATTTTATTCTAAGTATCTACATTTCATCGAAAACATATGTCATTCAATGGAATATTGTGATCACAGTCTTCTTTTATTGTAAGAGTTCCTTTCAGACTCATATAATCTTACTAAAATACATTGAAAATCTGAATTATTCTTCGACTCATTCTTTTTTCATGGGCTTTTTTAATGGCTTATGTATATGTTCATCAATCGAATAACACTAATATACAACTATCCAATTTCATTGTGAAATATAACACCTTTCCATGTATACATCTCATACATCTGTACCGTTTACTGTGAAACATTCATTATATTCTGAACATTTATCACAATTGATGAAATTATTGTACATAATTCAACCTAACATAAACAAGATATACTGAATGTTTCATAATGAAGGCCACAGGCCACAGATATATGAGATGGATACATGGAAAGGTATTACATTTTACAATAAAATTGGATAGTTGTATATTAGTGTTATACGATTGATCAAGAGACGCGGTAGCGTCTCGACGCCAAGTGTATGAAAAACCAGTGAAAAAAACATGTGAAACGAAAAAGCAGAAGTCGCGCGCTACCGTGTATCTTCACGCCTGAACCAACATTTCCTATAGTTAAAAAAACTCAAACCACAATAACTCAATACATGTTGCATGTAACGAGAAAATAATGAAACTTTTACTATATAATTCGATTATACGCTCCCGATTAAGCACACTACGAATTCAATCAGTCCACGCGATACTGAGATATAAGCAATTCGAATTTTGATGCGATCAAAATATTTCGATTTTTCCATAAGGTTCTTCTAATCACGATGAAATTCTTCAGTGCATTATGGCAGGTTTCCAATACATTTCCACCCTATAATCCAAATATCCAATAGCGTTGATTTCAGTGTAGTGTGGTCTATACATTGTCAAAACATAAACAAATAACCTGTCAATGAGGCGATGTGTTGATAGGTTATTAAAATATTAAAAGAATAATTGAAAAATGGATGAATTGCAGGTTACTACATTACAAGTATTACAGGTCATTATAACAACAATCAAACGCACACAAATAACCTGAAATTACATATACTTTTATATATAACTTGAAAAAATTCATGAATGGATTAAGGAATAAATGATGGAGAGGTTATTTGTAAAAAAACAGGAAAAGTTTGAGAAAGGTATAAATAAATCCATTTGCTACATCCAGGAAATTGGTATATACACAGGTGAGCTCTGTATGATGTATTATTCATAAAATACAATATTCTTTTACAGACAATAGCTCAGCAGATATACCGTAATCCCTTATGACCAGTCTGCTACTGTTGGTTCTTACCACCAGAACCACAGGCTGATGATCAAATGAATCATACAAGATCTAGTCGAGAATGATGATTCAAATTTATACATTACTTTTTAAGTGAAATCTTATCGGATATACCATAACCCGGTGACAGGCGTTAAAGTCCTCGTAAGATATTTCCCGGACAAAATTGCCCAGACATTATTTCCCTTGGTCAAAATTTTCCGTAATTATATTCCCCCGGGGTTTATTTCCTCGGTAAGGAATTCGTGTTTCCTGGTATGAATTTCTTAATTTAATAGAATATAATATTAAGTTTGATGTTAGTCACGACATTTGATATCTTTTTATTGAAATGTAAGAAGTTAATCATTGAGGTCAAGAATATCTTATTGAAATTAGGAAGAAAATTCTGAAAGTTAAGAATTATAATATTGATATTAATATTATATTATGAGGGAATGAATGGAATGTATACAAACAGCAATGTTGTGGAAGGCAGTGATGTGTGTGTGGTGTGTGTGTGTGTGATTATTTGGTTCTGTTTAAGTGTATACAGTGTAACGTGTGTGTACTGTTCGTTGTCAGTGATTTCAGTATTGAAAGTTGTGTCGGAAAGAAACCAGCCATGCCGTTGAAGTTGTATAGGAGTAAAAAAGGTAGTGTAGTGTTGGAGCACGATCGTCGTATATATTATATGAGAGGTCCTGGTGTTAATGAGGTATTGTGGAGGTGCAGCCGTTATCGTGAAGGATGTCGTGGAATTTGTCACACAACAATCGCCGATACAGATGGTGAAAATCTTTTTCTTATTAATGTTGTGGTGATGAATTGTGGTGGTGAGGTGGTTTTGTCGGTTTTCTTAAATTGTAGGAGAGGTTCTTCATGTTTCATCCCATACTGATCATGTGGTGGATTCGAGTGAGATTGAAGCGAGAGAAGTGGATAAAAAAATTCGTAGGAAGGCCTTGAAATCAAAGGAAACAACTGCAGGTGTAATTTCATCGGCACTGAAGAATGTATCGTTGCCTGTCCTCGCTCGATTGCCTCGGATTGATTCTATTGCAAGACGCGTGAGGAGAATACGGCAAGGTGACAATCCGATGCCAATCAATCCAAAGAGAAATACGGAATTTGACATTCCTGAGGATTATATCAATACTGCGAAGGGTGAATTGTTTTTGAAATATGATTCCAGAACGAAGAATAATCGTGTATTAATTTTTACTACGGATGATAATTTAAGTGAATTGTGGAAGTGTAGTGTATGGGCAGCAGATGGTACGTTCTCTGTTGTACCACAAGCATTCGAACAGTTATACACGATTCACGGTGACTGTGAAGGTCGGTTTATCCCTTTTGTTTGCGTTCTCACTGTCAATCGTACCGCAGATACTTACTGAAAAGTTCTGAGCAATTTTGAAGGAGTTAAATTCAAATTTAAATCCGGAATGGATGTTAGTAGATCTTGAAATGGCATTTATGAATGCGTTTACTGATGTATTTGAAAACTGCGTTATTGAGGGGTGTTTGTTTCATTCCGCCCAAGCCGTTTGGAGAAATATGCAACATCACAAATTCTCAAATGAGTATAGAACTCAATCTCGTTTCGCGAGGGACTTGAGGAAGGTAATGGCTTTGGCGTTTGTTCCCGTGGAGGATGTTGTTCTGGCGTTTGAAGTGTTATTAGGGACTTAGTTTTTTGTTGAGAACGAAGATGTCTTGCAGGGGTTTTCAGATTATATTGAGAAGACGTGCATAGGTCCTTTGGATCGACGTCATAATCGCAAGGAGGGTCTTTTTCCTGTAGGTTTCTGGAATCACTACGATTCAGTTAGGACTAAGAGAGTGCGAACGAACAACGCCATGGTGGCACAATGCCTTCTGTGCGGAAGCCCAAGGGGTGCATTTGTCATTGTGGAAGTTCATTGATATTTTGAAACGTGAACAGTCTACCGTAGAAGCTGAAGTTATGCAAATGAACAGTGGAGTATCAGTTCCGCCCAAGAGGAAGAAGTACATGGATTTTGATAGTAGGTTGAAAAATATTGTAGACCGCTACGATTCAAAGCTACTGTAGCTATTGTAGACCATCTACGCTACGTAGATGGGTATTCAAAGAGTATAGCGAATGTCATGTTTCTTTAGAATTCGTTGAAAGTTTGTTGATATACATTACTGTTTTGATAAGATGGATCGAATTATGTCATAGATAATAAATATAATATGCAATGTGAGTTCATGTTGATATGATTCCTTCTTCTGCTCTTCCTGCCTGCACTGTGAAAAAAATTTGTTGAATTCCAAACAAAAATGCTTGGAAATTTACAAACTTGGTTTGGAAAAATAATTTCCGAACCTTTTTTGTGAATTGCCGAACAAAAGTTTGTGAATTCTCGAAAATCTTCGTGAAATCACAAAATTTTTTGAATGTTTACAAACTTTCGTTTGGTAATTTACAAAAAAAGTTTGTGTAAAAAACTGCCAAACTTCTTTGGCAGTTTAGGAAGTATATTTTTTAACAGTGTGGGGTTGAGAAATTTCACGAGGGGGCCAGACATTGGGGGGATGGAATCGGGGGAAATAATTTCTGGGGAAATATTGTCAAGGGGAATTTTGATTGAGATGATTGATTTGAGATTCAAGTTCATTTGCAATTCCTCTACATACCAGAAAGTCAGAGATATATCATAAGTTCTCACGGACAGTCAACTACTGGAGCCTTCCGAAGTAGCTGATCAAAACCAGATGACCAGCTACTTCGGAAGGCTCCACTGTCGATTTCTCTGATTAGGATCGTAGGCAATCGATGAAAAAGATCATACCAAGCCTGCTCAAGGGTGATTATTGAAGTTTATTCGCTATTTTTTACAGGCAAAAGTATAATGGATATACCATAATATCCAATGGACAGTCTGCTAGTATCCACCATTCTGCAATCAGAATCGTGAACAAGTCATGAAACAGAATAGTGAATAGATAATGAATGTGAATTCAATTATAGCAAGTTTGAAAAACATTCGAAAATAAGGTTAGTCACCGAGCACTTCAGGTATACCAAAATATGACATCCTGAATCAAAATTATGAACTATGTACAAAATGGTTTCCCTAGATTCCTTGAGTGAAATCACAGGTGGATCAAGAAGGAGTAGAAAGGATGCAGGTATACTATACATCTGTATGTTACTTACCATCACGATCAATATCATCAGGTAGCTCAGAAGGAGAATGAAAAAAAGGCAGAAGTGCGGTGCACTGTAAAAAATATACTTCCTAAACTGCCAAAGAAGTTTATAAATTACCAAACAAAAGTTTGTAAACATTCAAAAAATTTTGTGATTTCACAAAGATTTTTGAAAATTCACAAACTTTTGTTCGGCAACTTACAAAAAAGGTTCGGAAATCATTTTTCCAAACCAAGTTTGTAAATTTCCAAGCATTTTTGTTTGGAATTCAACTAATTTTCTTTACAGTGTGGATATACAAGTCCTTGTGTTGAATAATACCACTATCAGATTCTTCCAACAGAATCATAGGTGGATGAAGAAAAACCAAAAAGGATGTAGATTTACCATACATCTGTACGTTAAATCCTACCATGATCAGTAGGTAGCGTTGAAGGAAAATGCAGAAAAGATAGAGCGCAGTGGATATACCACAAATCTTTGCATCGGGTGCATTCTACTGACCAATTGACGAATGATTAGAGAGACTGTTTAGGATCAACTCGACGAAAATTGAGCAGATACAATATTCTGATCATGGAAATTGCTACAGAACAACTACTGGTCAACTTGACTGATGTGACTGGATGTGACAATTCATTCAGAATGTTTTCTTCCAAAGTTCCATCTTTTCAGTTGTTACATTCAATTATAATTCAATTACTGTAATATTGTACAATTTTGAAGAATATAGAATACCTTCATAATACCATAACGAACCAAATATTCTTGAAGAATTTTTTCGAATGATTTCGATGGATATTCCACAGAATTCTGAAAAATGTCTGGTACAGTACTAGGAAATGTCTTCAATCTGATATCTTGAAGGTATATCTTTTTGTTGCATGATAAATATTTGACATCTCTTCACCCAGATAGCAAAAGTTCCAAGAAACAGATCCCATTGAATCCTTCTGGAACCACAAAATGGATCACTGAAATGTCAGTAGAATGGAGTTCTTGGAGAATTCAAATCGCCTTTTGTCATACTATATACAGTACAATATACAGTATGACAAAAGGCGATTCGAATCCCCCAAGGACTCTATTCTGCTGACATTTCAGTAGTTCGTTTTGTGATCACGAAAGGATTCAATGATCTAATTTTTGGAACTTTTGCTATCTGCTACTTTCCACAATGATTCAAAAGAGTGACCGAAAAATTTTTGCTGGAAAGCTATTTTCAGCTGCATGCTAAACAGTACAAATTCTGTCTTGCAAAAAAAAATTTCTGTTGGATACCCTGAATATATTGTACGCAAGTTTCCTCTGTCTGTAAGATCTATGTTGTTTCGATTTCCTTACAATGATTTCTTGAAAACACTGGGAATTTCCGCTCAAGACATGTTCAGCACAATATCGTGGGCTGTCTTGAGCGGCGTGAGCTACTTTGAGCGCTCTGAACTGCTGTGAGCGCTCTGAGCTGTTTTGAGCGCTTTGAGCCGCTTTGAGCGCCAACTTATCAGTCAAGGAAAATTTAGTTTTCGGAATTCTTCACACGTATATTTGTTCATGGGATTTCGCTTTTCTTCCCTTCTTTCCTTCATTCTTTATTTCGATAATCTATTGCCGTCCAATGATGAGATGACTGATGGAAATCCAAGTGGATTTTTATATCACATAAGTTATCTGAGGAGAATTACAGTCTGGGTAGTACTCGGATCAGGAATCAGAAATATGAAGAGTGTAGTCCGATTTGCCGAGTAAATAGTCGAGCCTTTTTATTGGAATTTATCAGCCGACGTTTCGGGTTGTTTCAACCCATTATCAAGGTACATTCAAACATCAATTTGGAGTGTTGAAAAATTTTTATCGTCGTTCGGACCCATCACGCGTGGAGAGGGTAAAAAACAATTACAGTCTGGGTAGTACTCGGATCAGGAATCAGAAATATGAAGAGTGTAGTCCGATTTGCCGAGTAAATAGTCGAGCCTTTTTATTGGAATTTATCAGCCGACGTTTCGGGTTGTTTCAACCCATTATCAAGGTACATTCAAACATCAATTCGGAGTGTTGAAAAATTTGTATCGTCGTTATGTTGCTGAAGTTTGAATCGTGTATTGAATCGGAACGAAAATTCAAACTTACAGAATCTGATCGTCTGGCTGACTGATCATTATTTAACTTCACCAATCAATTCTTTAGAACTCAAAGCACCGCTAAAAAAGGCACTGCAGAATGTTGAATCTTCAATAACTGAGTATTCCATTATACGATTAATGTTCCGTTTCAATAAACGATTCAAACTTCAGCAACATTTGTCGTTCTGACCCATCACGCGTGGAGAGGGTGAAAAACAATGACAGTCTGGGTGTTCTGCATTGACGTGGATTTCAAAATCTATTTGAAACGACTAACACGTTTGGTTTGGAATAACTCAGCGCTGTTTTTAGTGTGTGAAAAATTTCGAAACATATTAGAAACGATCAACACGTTGAGTTTCAAATAGGTCAGAGTTGTTTCTAGCGTGTCAAATGCTTGAACCTAATTTTTGTTTCACTCCACTATTCATTTTTAATTCAATACAATAATGAATCACTTTGAATACAATTTAGCAAACTGAAGTTACAATATACAAGAAATCGTTTAAATACCATTTGAAGAACCGAATGTACTTGGCAGCTCATATTGATTTCACATCTTTTTTTTCTCAAGTGAAGCATATCCTGTTGTATCTTATCGAAATTCTTCTTGTAGGAGAATTTTCGTTTGAATGTTCTTTAGATTTTTTTTAAGAATCACCCCATTTTCATGTACCTGGCATTTTTTTTTTACTTGGTTGAAGTTTTTTTATTGGGATTCCACTTCTCTTCCTAGATGTGTCCTTAACTCAACATAAATGAAATTCGAATTCTCATGTCTAATTCAATAGCGATCGTAGCAATGAAGAAAATGTCCGCAGATAATTTGTGATATGAAAAGCCCACTTGGGTTTCCATCGGTCATCTCATCATTGGACAGCAATAGATGATCGACATAAAGAATGCAGAACAGGAGGAAAGAAAAGTGAATTCCCATAAATCAATACATATGTGCAGGATTCCGAAAAGTAAATATTAGTTAACCGATAAGTTGGCGCTCAAAGCAGCTCACAGCGCTCAGAGCAGCCCACGATTTTGTTTGAAACATGTATTGTACAAAAATTCCCACTGTTTTTGAAATATCATTGTTAGGAAATCGAAACAAAACAGATCTCACAGACAGGGGAAACTTGCACACGATATGTTTAAGGTATCCAATAGAAATTTCCCTGATAAAACGAGAATTCGTACCATTTGGCATGGAGTTGAAAATAGTTTCCCAGCAGAAATGTTTTAATCATCTGACAACAATCCTGTTCGAAGAATCTCATAAATTCTCATACACGAATCTTATTAATTGATATGAATCTTGAAAAGTTTACATCAGCTCACATGAGGTTTTTATCCTAAAACTTACAGGTCTTGATTTCATATTACTATTTAAAGACTTTATGAGATTCAGTCAGACGGATTTTACAAAATCTAATGATAGCGTATCAAATCAAGCGTGTGGACTGAATTTCATGCAGTTTTTGTCCTGGAAATAACTGAAATCAATTCGAATTTATGAGCCTTTCCAACAGAGAAGCGATTATTTATTCACTGATTGATTTATTATAATTTGATGAAATTAATTTGTTTCCACCAGGATTGTCCTCGATTAGATGACACCACATAGCTGAATTTGTTTTAAGTTTCTTGTAATTCAGAACTGGAAATACAGACCTGCAGAAGTGAAAATATATGGAAATGAAGATATTAAACATTGATGATATCAAAAAATAGAATTATTTGAAAACAAACGTAATTGAAACTAAAGATAGGAGTTCGTATAAATGGAAATACAATTGAGCTTGAATGGAACAACTGGAGGTTCGAACTTTTAGAGGAAATATTTTAGAATCAATTCTATCTCCAGCTACATCAATCAGGTTGATCTTCAGGCATTAAAGAACTATATCCGTGATTATAATATCATTTATAACATATATAATACTCCGGAATATTCTTTCTCTCAAACACTCTATTTTCAATTGAACATTTTCCATCAGAGATCTGTATTCTCAATCATCTTAATTTTCAGATAATTACTTCCTACATATCACTGTTGATAAATATCTATTCTCACATATTTCCACTCTCACGAATCCTCATCATTAAATATATGTTGGAATGGGTAGAAAAATGGGCGGTTGAATAAGATTACTTTCATTTGTGACACATATCTAAGAATGATGATCTGTGAATATCAAAATCTATGAAAATAAAGATATTTAATATTCATGATATTCGAGAATTGAATCATTTGAAAACAAAGGTGATGAAAGATAAAAATGAAAGTTTGTAAGAATAGAAATGTAATCCAGCTTTAATGGAACATCTGGAGAGATGGAACTTTGGAAGAAGATATTTAGAATGAATTGAATCTCCAGTCATATCAGTCAGGTTGACCTGTAGTTATTTCACAACAATTTCTATAATCAGAATACTTTTGTATCTGCTCAATTTTCGTGGAGTTGATCCTAAACAGTCTGCGTAATCATCTGTCAATTGGTCAGTCAAGTGCATCCGATGCGAAAATTTGTGTTATACCCACAGCGCTCCTGTCTTTTCTTCATTTTCTTTTAACGCTGGCTAATGATCATGATGGTGAGTGACATACAGCCCTCGTGGGAATCCCAATTTCGAGAGTTTTTCATGAATGCTCAAAATATTCTTAGAGATTTTCAGAATTATTCTGAGTTTTGTAAAGACTCGCACAGATTTGTAGGAAATGTCCGGATTTTGAGAGTTTTTCAGAGATTCTCAGAAATTCTCAGAGAAATATTTCCACCAGGGAGATGTATAGTACATTTGCGTCCTTCTTGCTTCTTCTTCATCTACCAGTGATCTTATTGAAAGAATCTGATAATAGTATACTCGACGCAAGGAATTGTTGTATATCCTCTGCGCTCTCGCCTTTTCTACATTTCCTTACAACGCTACCTATTGATATTGATCCTCCTGGTACATGATATACAGATGTATGATATATCTGCATCTCGCCTGTTTTTCCTGCATCCACCTGTATTTCTACGCGAAGAATCTAGGGATCCATTATCAATTGGATCCACTTTGTAATATGTAATGCAAATTGATAGTGGTGATAGCAAACTCACAGATCTATGGTATATTGGCTTCATTCTGTTCCTTTCTTATCCCCCTGAAACACTACGCAAAGAATCTGATACCAGCATCGGATAGATCTGTGATATATCCACTGCGCTTCCCCCTTTTCTTTGTTCGACTATGAGACCACCGAATGAGATTGATAGTGACGATAGCTAGCATACAAATTTGTGATACGTCTGCTTCATTTCTGCTTCGTCTCCAGCCACCTATGATCCTACTCCAAAGAACTGATGAGCCCAGCATGTTGTAAGAATCTGTGACATATCTCCTGTGTTTTCGCCTTTGAAAGAATCGTTTTGAAATACTTCAATGTGACTAAAATAATTGGAGACCAACTTCAACTTCTACCATTAGTCAAACTATTTACATCTCTTTGAGGTTTTGTTACGAACTACACTTTCTCAAAACTTTTTATATTGCACTGGGGTTTTTGATGAACTTCCCTTTCTAATCATGAGTGATGATTCAGTTATTGATTTCTGACATAATCTTTGATCATCCATTTCACGCCAATCATTATCAATAGAATCCACTTTGTAATCTGTAATTCATCCATTCAATACGAAATTTCCACAAGACCGACTATATGAAATTGATAGTGGTGGTGGACGACGTACAGGTCTATGGTGTATTCGCTTTTTTTTCGTGTTTTCTCAAACACCTGTGATACTTTTAAAGCAATCCGATAACAACTCCTGGTCAAGAGAGTATCGGGCCAATGAGGAAAGATAAAAACGAAGCAAATATACCATGCGATCTGTACGTCGTCCACCACCAGTGGCGGGGTGAGAGCTTGTCTGTCTTCCTTCAACTGACACGAAACGAAGGACAAGAGGCGGGAAAATCCCGCCTCTTATCCTTGTTCCCACGCGAATTGAAAGAGGACAGAAATGTTCTCACCACGCGACTGTCCACCACCACTATCCATTTCATTCAGGTAATTTCATAGGCAATTTTGTATTGAATGGATGAACTACAGATTATGAAGTGGATTCCATTCATCATGAATGGCATCAAATGAATGATCAAAGATTATGTAATGAATGAACGACTGAATCATCGCTTGTAATCAGAAAGTGGAATCCATCAAATATCAAATATAATCATCAGTCACATCAGTCAAGTTGACCTGTAGTTGTTCTGAAACAATTTCTATAATCAGAATATTGTATCTGCTCAATTTTCGTCGAGTTGATCCTAAACAGTCTCTCTAATCATCCGTCAATTGGTCAGCGGAGTGCACCCGATGCAAAGATTTGTGGTATATCTATTAGGCTCCTATTTTTCCTGCATTTTCCCTCAACGCTACCTAATGATCATGGTAGGATTTAACGTACAAATGTATGGTACATCTACATCCTTCTTGCTTTTCCTTTATCCACCTATGATTCTATTGGGAGAATCTGATAGTGGTATTATTAACGCAAAGACTTGTATATCCACTGCACTTCTGCCTTTTCTTCATTTTCCTATGACGCTACCTAATGAAATTCATCATGTTGGTACATAACATAAAGATGTATGGTACATATGCATGCTTCTTGCTTTCTCTTCATCTACCGGTGATTCTATTGGAAGATTCTCATAGCAGTGTCCCTAACGCAAGGACCTGCGGTATATCCACTGCACTCCTGCCTTTTCTTCATTTTCCTCCTACGCTACCTGATAATATTGATTGTAGTGGTAGGTGACTTACCTCATTTCCGAATGTTTCTCACACTCGCTATAATTCATCGATGTTTCTTCATGGACTTCAATTTGTTATTACCAGCCATTATTCAATTATTGAATTCATATCAATCTTATCATAACCCTTAATAACCCATAATTCATCCATCTCGTATTGTCATAAATACCCTGTAATTCATCCATCTCGTATTGTCATGAATACCCTGTAATTCATCCATCTCGTATATTATTCGAATAATATAAAAAGTACAAAAGTCATATTCTTTTTCATGTATTGTGATTCTATTGTAACTGTCGATGCTATACACAATAACATTGAACATGATCTATATTTTTTACCTCAATGAACGTTAACGCTATTGGATGTTTGGAGGATACTGGAATCAATGCTAATGGATGTTATAGTGCGTTCATAGTGAGAGGTACAAAAAAGGGCACAGGAGAAAAAAATCTGCGTCTAGCATATATTGGAACACATAGGTGAAGTATGCAGGTTACTCGAGCGACCGAAGTTCATCGAAGTTACAGGCTAGTGTCCGAAAGAGATGATAGTAGCACACTTCTTTCGGCACATCTAGGTATATCAAATAACATATTGAATCAGACCTTGGAACAACACACAGACACAGGAGTAAACACATAGCACACAATATCGGTGAAAATATGAGAAGTAGCAATTATCGCTATCTCTATTAATGTATCAATATTGATGACCGTAATTTTTCATGCTTTCACCAATATGAACATATTTCCAATAATTTCTTGTGTGCTGTGAGTTATTCCTCTCCCCGTGTTGTAGACCATGGCGATCACACTGTCCTTATGACCACCTATATATTGATTGGCGTAGACTGACCCGAACCCGTCAGCTTATTTGTTACCATCCGAGGCGCCACTGCGAACCTAATCTCTATTTATCATGGGAGCATTATTGGAGATTTTTTTTACAAGTATTCTTGAAACGTGATTAGGGACATCAAGTAGAGCGGGAGCGCTACGGTATGTTACCCTCAGCCTGGCAACCCGTCAGCCCTCAGCAACCGTGCTATTATACAGGGTGCACCAAAAGTCCGGGTACACCCTCATAACTTTTGAACAGGGGCGCATAAATTCATGGATTTTTTTTCAAATCGTTTGGGAGAACGAGTTCTGTCGAACTGTGGGGATGAAAATCCCAAACCTCAAAAGGGGGCCATGGGGGGCGAACGAGGGGCGAATTCTTGAACGGCATGGGGAAGCTTGTGACCCATCAGTGGATAGCGTTTTTTAACCTGAATTCAACGGTTCTTTGCTTTCCTCAATCGGCCCATTTTTCGCTGAGTTATAGGGATCTGAAGTTCGTTGATGTAAAAGTCCGGGTACTCCCTCATAACTTTTGGACGGAAGCAGATCAATTCATGCCTTTTTTTTCCATTGTTTGGGGAAATGAATTCTATCGAAGTATGGGCATAATAATCCCGGACCGCAAAAGGTGGCTATGGGAGGCACACAAGGGGCAAATTCTTGAATGGCATGGGGGGGCTTGCGACCCATCAGTGGACAGCGTTGTTCAACCTGAATTCAGCGGTTTTTTTCTTCCCTCAGTCGACCCATTCTTCGCTGAGTTATAGGGGTCTGAAGTTCGTCCGCGTGAAAGTTCGGGTACACCCCGATACCTCCTGAACGTGTCGAGATCAATGAGAACGATTTTATTTTCAATCGAATGGAAGAATGGAAGGTACCATACAAATGGGGTGAGACGCCTCCCCCCATGGGGGTCATTGGGGCCAGAAGGGGTGATATTTGAAATTGGATGAGAAGGTAAGTGATATCTCGGTGGATAGCTCTCAATGAGCCGAAATGGTCGTTCTTGATCTTCGACAATCCGTTAGTTTTTCGCTGAGTTGTGCCCGTTAGGAGAACGTGCGCACATCGTCGAAACTCCGGATACTATCCGATAGCCCTGAACACTCTATGGGATGAATTGATAAGTTTTTTTCGATGGATTAGAGATCGAAACCTACGATGCTAAGGGGGTGAGAGTATCCCAGGTCTCATGGGTCATGTGGAGTCGTCGGGCCAAATGTCGAATTGCATAGCAGGGTTGCGGTACATCATTGGTTAGGACTTGAATTTGCTCTTGCTCAAGGAACATTCAAACCCAATTGTGAATCTGATGAACCGGCAATATCAGACGTCATGTCAGATGGGCGGACAAAATCATCAAAAGTTGGGCAATTCCTGGGGATAATTGACAACGGCGGAAATCTTATGGACAGAACGGAATAATTCAAGGAAGTCGTGATTCTGTTGGAAATAATGGTCAATAGTCAGTGTATTGGGCGAGAAAAGATGGCATTATTCGACAGTGGTAATTCCGTTGACAAAATCGTCATTAGTCGGGATCTTGTGGATGGAAGAATGGAATCATTGATCACGAGTGGTGATTCAGAGGGATAATCGACAACTATCGGAATTTTGTGGGACAAAAGAAACATACTCCATTAGAAGTTGTAATTCCATGGAAAAGATCCACAATAACTGGAATTTCATGGAAAAAAAACGAAAATAATGCCCAAGAGTTAAGCAACTATTGAAAATCACCGACAACGGTCTGAATTTTGTGGAGAAGAAAATGGGATAATTTATCGGAAGTCGTGATCCCATGGAAATGATCCATGGTAACAGAGGTTTCATGAGAAAAAACGAAAATCAGCCCAAAAAGTTGAACACCAATTGAAAACACTCGACATTAGTCGAAATCTCATTGAAAAAACAATAGACCGATCCATCAAGTGTGTATTCCCCTGGATATAATCAACAATCATCTGAGTTCACAGAAGAAGAAACAACAAAAATCATCGCCAATAGTTCAGCATCGATTAAAAACACTCGACCGCAGTCGAAATTTTGTTGAAAAAACAATAGACCGATTCATCAAGTGTGTATTCCCCTGGATATAATCCACAATCATCTGAGTTTACGGAAGGAAAAACAACAAAAATCATCGCCAATAGTTCAGCATCAATTGAAAACACTCGACAGCAGTCGACCTTTTGTGAGAAAAAAAAACGATTCATCAAAACTCTAAATCTTGTGGAGACGATCCACAATCTCCGAACTCACATGGGGCAAAGCAAGAATACCCTCATCTTATAAGATGTTCGAATTGTTCACCCCCACATCCAAGGCAGAAAGCTAACCGATCCTCACAACTCCAACCAACTCTTGATAAGATGTCGGGGGTGATCAATGCTACTTCTTCTATTATGCGTTCACGTAATCCTTCCAAATTCTGTGCTCTGTTGATGTAAACGCGGTTCTCCAAATAGCCCCTAAGGAAGAAATCTAATGGGCTCAAATCAGGGGATCTTGGTGGCCATTCGATCGCCCCCCGTCTCCCAATCCATCTCTCAGGAAAATTTTGGTTCAATAGATTGCGCACCTCCACTCCAGTATGCGCAGGTGCACCATCCTGCTGAAACCAAATTGACCCACAATCTGGACCGGAGACCTGTTGAATAGCAGGGATAATATCATCTCACAACAGGGTCCTATACTTTCCTGCGGTTACATTACCATCGATCAAAAATGGACCTATGATGTTAGTACCCAACGTTCCCGCCCACACGTTCAATTTTTGTGGATATTGGGTCTTTGATTCCATCTTCCAGTAGGAATTGGAATCACTCCAATATCTACAATCATGTCTATTCACGGTTCCGTTCACCATGAACGTAGCTTTATCTGAAAAGATGACATTCTGAAGGAAACCAGGCTCGTCAGCAACTCTCTGCATCATAATTTCACAATATTCCATCCGTCGATCAAAATCATCCTCGCTCAGTTCTTGTACTAAATGAGTTTTGTAGGGATGAAATTTATTTTGTTTGAGAACCCTGAGAACTGACGACAAGGCGACACCCTGATCACGAGAAACTTGTCTTGCAGACGTAGTAGGGGTTTTCACAATTTCCTGCAGAATGTCTAACGCAATTTCGTCAGACGTTGCTGTCTTTGGTCTTCCAGATCGTGCCTTATCTTTGATACTACCTGTGCTTAGGTATCGTGCTAAGGTTCTCGAGACTGTCGTTGCAGAAATACCTAGCTGACCCTGTCTGAATTCGGCATTGAATGAATTCGCCACGTCCCTACATGACCGTGTTCGATCACCGTATGCCCTCATCATTAGGACGGTGATTCTTTCTTTCTCTGACAGCGACATCGCGGAAATGGAAATGTTTTGATACATTGATGAGAACGAACAAAGAGAAGCGTGGTTGGATGAAACAAGAACAATCGAATACGTTCGGATTCAATCAATAAATTCGAAGGAATTTCATGGACGACGTAGAACAATCGATAATGATTGATGATGTTCTAAGGAATGAACGATCGATGATTCCCGGGGAAACTTGACTTTGTCGAATATTTCCGAAGTAATTCGACTCTGATCGGAGATGATCAGGGGAATTCGACTACCACCGATTATTTCCGGGAAAATTCGACTTGCATTAATAATTCCCGGGGACATTCGACTTCCATTTATGATCCCCGGGAATATTTGAGACAGCCGAATATTTCCGGGGCAATTCGACTCTGATCAATAACTTCCAGACGAATTCTACTACTGTCGATGTTCCGCAGAGAAACTTGATTCCAATTTCGAATGATTGAGTACTAACATTGAACACGAGGGGAAAAATTGTCCTCCGCGTCCGGGCGTTATCCCAATATTCCGCGTCCAATCGACCTAAGGGCGATTTCCTTATGTGCTCGACCTAGCGGAGAACACTTGTGATGTCAAAAACCGAGAACGACAGAATGCGTATCATTCCGAGCTGCTCAATGATGTACCGCCACTCGGAAATACGAATTTAGTTCCACGACCCCACATGCCCCATGGAAGCTGGGGATACTTTGACCCTGGTAAGACGATGAGTAGTAGGATATTAGTACTAAATGTGCAAAATGATGTATTGCGAACTGCATCTTGGGATTTAAAATCGATCAGAGAATAATAACTCGCAGTAGTATTGAGACAGTAGTGATTCAGCATTTGCAATATTTTAACGTTTTTCTTACGCTCCATCAGTTTCAATGCAATTCTGTGAAGCATTCACATACTTGGGGAGTACCTGGGAGATGTAATTATGTATTGCACCGGGAAAAATTGCACACCTGGATTTATTTGATTCAAGTAAATTTTCTTAACATCAACTAAATTCCTTCTTGAATACGAACATGATAAAGTTTCCAGGTATACAATTTCTCTCGGTGCAATACATGATTACATCTCTCAGCTACTTTCGGAGTATGTGAATGCTGCACAGAATTGGAGTGGAACTAATGGAACGTAAGAAAAACGTGGGAATATTGCAACTACTAAACCACTAGTTCTCCACCACTTTCCTGGTACTACTGGTAGTTATTTTCCTCTGATCGATCCCAAATCTCAAAATGCTGTAGGCAATGCATCATTACATCTCTCAGATACTCCCAGATTATGTAGATGCTCCACAGAATTAAATTCGAACTGATGAAGCCTAAGAAAAACGTGAAAATACGGCGACTACTATACCACTACTTTTCCACCACTTTCCCGGTCCTACTGCGAGTTAATATTTTCTGATCGATTTCAAATCCCAAGATGCAGTTCGCAATACATCATTTTGCACATTTGGTACTAATATTCTACTACTCATCGTTTTATCAGGGTGAAAGTACCCCCAGCTTCCATGGGGCATGTGGGGTCGTGGGGCTAAATTTGTATTGCGGAGTGGCGGTACATCATTGAGCAGCTCGAAATGATACGCATTCTGTCGTTCTCGGTTTTAGACATCACAAGTGTTCTCCGCTAGGTCAAGCGCATAAAAAAATCGCCCTCAGGTCGATTGGACGCGGAATATTGGGATAACGCCCGGACGCGAAGGATAATTCTTCCCCTCGTGTTCAATGTTAGTACTGAATCCATCGAAATTGGAATCAAGTTCCTCTGCGAAACATCGACAGTGGTAGAATTCGTCTGGAAGTTATTGATCAGAGTCGAATTGCCCCGGGAATATTCGGCTATCTCAAATATTCCCGGGGATCATTGATGGAAGTCGAATTTTTCCGGAGATAATCGGTGGTAGTCGAATTCCTCTGATCATCATCGATCACAGTCGAATTTCTTCAGAAATATTCGGCAGAGTCAAATTTCCCCGGGAATAACCGATGGGAGTTGAATTCTCCCACAAATAATCGGTGATAGTCGAAGTTCCCTGATAATCATCGATCAGAGTCGAATTTCTTCGGAAATATTCGACGAAGTCAAGTTTCCCCGGGAATCATCGATCGTTCATTCCTTAGAACATCATCAATCATTATCGATTGTTTTACGTCGTCCATGAAATTCCTTCGAATTTATTGATTGAATCCGAACGTATTCGATTGTTCTTGTTTCATCCAACCACGCTTTTCTTTGTTCGTTCTCATCAATGTTTTAGAACATTCTCATTCCCGCGGTGTCGCTGTCAGAAGAAGAAAGAATTGCCGTCCTAATGATGAAGGGATACAGTGATCGAACACGGTCATGTACGGACGTGGCGAATTCATTCAATGCCGAATTCAGACAGCGTCAGCAAGGTATTTTTGCAACAACAGTCTCGAGAACCTTAGCACGATACCTAAACACAGGTAGTATTGAAGATAAGGCACGATCTGGAAGACCAAAGACAGCAACGTCTGACGAAATTGCGTTAGACATTCTGCAGGAAATTGTGAAAACCCCCACTACGTCTGCAAGACAAATTTCTCGCGATCAGGGTGTTCCCTTGTCGTCAGTTCTCAGGGTTCTCAAACAAAATAAATTTCATCCCTACAAAACTCATTTAGTACAAGAACTGAGCGAGAATGATTTTGATCGACGGATGGAATATTGTGGAATTATGATGCAGAGAGTTGCTGACGAGGCCTGGTTTCCTTCAGAATGTCATCTTCTTAGATAAAGCTACGTTCATGGTGAACGGAACCGTGAATGGACATAATTGTAGATATTGGAGTGATTCTAATCCCTACTGTGAAATGGGATCGAAGACCCAATATCCACAAAAATTGAACGTGTGGGCGGGAGCGTAAGGTACTAACATCATGGGTCCATTTTTGATCGATGGTAATTCAACCGTAGGAAAGTATAGGACCATGTTGTGAGATGATATTATCCCTGCGTTACGTGAACGCATAATAGAAGGAGTAGCATAGATCACCCCCGACATCTTACAAACAGTTGGTTGGAGTTGTGAGGATCGGTTAGCTTTCTGCCTTGGATGTGGGGGTGAACAATTCGAACATCTTATAAGATGAGAGTATTCTTGCTTTGCCCCATGTGAGTTCGGAGATTGTGGATCGTCTCCACAAGATTTAGAGTTTTGATGAATCGTTTTTTTTTCTCACAAAAGGTCGACTGCCGTCGAGTGTTTTCAATTGATGCTGAACTATTGGCGATGATTTTTGTTGTTTTTCCTTCCGTAAACTCAGATGATTGTGGATTATATCCAGGGGAATACACACTTGATGAATCGGTCTATTGTTTTTTCAATAAGATTTCGACTAATGTCGAGTGTTTTCAATTGGTGTTCAACTTTTTGGGATGATTTTCGTTTTTTTTCATGAAACCTTTGTTATCATGGATCATTTCCATGGGATCACGACTTCCGATAAATTATCCCATTTTCTTCTCCACAAAATTCAGACCGTTGTCGGTGATTTTCAATAGTTGCTCAACTCTTGGGCATTATTTTCGTTCTTTTTTCCCATGAAACTCCAGTTATTGTGGATCTTTTCCATGGAATTACAACTTCTAATAAAGTATTTTCCTTTTGTCCCACAAAATTCCGATTGTTGTCGATTATCCCTCTGAATCACCACTCGTGATCGATGATTTCATTCTTCCATCCACAAGATCCTGACTAATGACGATTTTGTCAACGGAATTACCACTGTCGATGAATAATACCATTTTTCTGGCCCAATATACTGACTATTGACCATTATTCCCAACAGAATCACGACTTCCTTGAATTATTCCGTTCTGTCCATAAGATTTCCGCCGTTGGCAATTATCCCCAGGAATTGCCCAACTTTTGATGATTTTGTCCGCCCATTTTCACATGACGTCTAATATTGCTGGTTCATCAGATTCACAATTGAGTTTGGATGTTCCTTGAACGAGAGCGAATCCAAGTGCTGACCAATGATGTACCGCAACCCTGCTATGCAATCCGACATTTGGCCCGACGACTCCACATGACCCATGAGAGCTGAGGTACTCTCACCCCCTTAGCATCGTAGGTTTTAATCTCCAATCCATCGAGGAAGAACTTATCAATTCATCTCATAGAGTGTTCAACAGCTATCGGATAGTATCCGGAGTTTCGACGATGTGCACACGTTCTTCTGACGGGCAAAACTCAGCGGAAAACTGACGGATTGTCGAAAATCAAGAACGACCATTTCGGCTCTTTGGGAGCTATCCACCGAGATATCACTTACCTTCTCATCCAATTTCAAATATTACCCCTCCTGGCCCCAATGACCCTCATGGGGGGAAGCGTCTCACCCCATTTGTATGGTACCTTCCATTTTTCCATTCGATTGAAAATAAAATCGTTCTCATTCATCTCGACACGTTCAGGAGGTATCGGGGTGTGCCCGGACTATCACGCGGACGAACTTCAGACCCCTATAACTCAGCGAAGAATTAGTCGACTGAGGGAAGAAAAAAACCCTTCAACACAGTGACTGTGTTCCCACCGTACCGGAATGAAACGGAAGCAAAATGAGATTATCAAATCGCTATGGGATGATGACCAGAATGTGAGTAGTTTTCTGTTATAAGACTGGATCAGAGTTGTCAGATTCAAGGCATACACAGTTCCTTCCCTCTCTATCGAGCCACTCTCCTCTCCCCCACCATGCGAATCAAATCGGGCAAGCGAGGGAGAACGTAACTTATTCTCTCTCTCGCTCGCCCGATTTGATTCGCATGGTGGGGGAAAGGAGAGTGGCTCGATGGAGAGGGAAGGGACTGCGTATGCCTCGAATCTGGCAACTCTGGATTGGATGTGATTGGGTGATCTCATTTCATTCCTATTTGATTCCAGTACGGTGGAAATATAGTCACTGATGCCAGCCTGGGGGTGAAACCTGGCATCACTGCTTCAATATGTCAACAATGCATTGACAGGTTATAATACGAAAACTATTTCGTCACAAGTAGGACAACAGGTTAGAAATGCTAAGAAGGTTCTTGGAAGTTCTGAGCATGTTTTATGAACATCCTTAGGATCTTCGAATGAGACTGTTTCGGATAAGTATATTCTGTGCACATTCTCCGAACATATTTTTCAAATTTATCCAAAACAGTCTCATCTGCATATTCTATGCATGATCACGGAATGAACGCAGAATATTTGAAATGTTCTTGTGGTACTCGGGTAGTACGAAATGAATGAATTGCAGGTTGTTGGCCGCTTTTCGAGCTCAAATTTATAGTCAATGTTACATAATGGATTTAATTTAAATGATAATAAACGGTATGAAGTGGACGGATGAAGGTTATTATAAAATGAATGTATTCAAATTACAGTAAATTGATCTGAATTGTTAGACAATGACAGTTTGTCATCAGAAATCTGAGTTTAAGAAGACATACGACTTATGAAATATAGGGAAGTTGGAAAATATAAGAAAATAAGGTTAGTCTCTAATTACTATGATTATGCTGAAATATATCAAATATTCTGAATGAAAACTATGAACTGTATACAAAATGATTTCTCTACGTCCTTCAAGTAGAATCGCAAATGGATGCAGAGGAAACAGAAAGGATACAGAAACATACCTCCATCCCATAGCTACAACCATGATCAATTTCAGTGAGAAGGCTCGAAAGGAAATCGAGGGAGCAGAAGCGTAGTGAACAGACAACAAACAAGAATGAAGTAGATTAACCGTAGAACTCTATACGTTGGCTATCATCACTATCAACTTCATTAGGTGGCGTCGTCGACAAACAGAGAAACAGCAAAGGTGCAGTGGTTGTACCACAAGTTCTTGCGATAGGTATCCTGCTATCAGATTCTCCCAGAAGAATTACAGGGAGACAAAGAACAAGCAGAAAAGAAGCAGATATACCATGAATCCGTACGCTAGCTACCACCACTATCAAATTCATTGGATGAAGTCGTAAGCGAATGAAGAGAAGACAAAAGCGCAGGAAATATGAACCAGATCCTTGCATCAGGCGCACTCCACAGACCCACTGAAAAATCATTGAGCAGACTATTCAGGATCAATTCAACCAAAATTGAACATATATAACAATATTGTGATTATAGAAATTCTTGTAAAATAACTATAGTTCATCCTAACTTATGTGAATGGAAATACAATCCATTCCAACATGTTCTCTCCAAAAGTTTCATCTTTCCAGGCATTCCATTCAACCTGGAGGATATTCCTATTTCTATAAACCTTTATTCTCATTTCAAATCATCCTTGTTTTCGAAGAATTAAATTCTTCAATATTATGAATAATAAATATATTTCTCCTCACATATTTACACACTTACATCGTTATGCCTAAATATGTGTCGAGAATGAAGACAATCCTATTCACCAGCAAATTTTTCTTTTCATTTCAACATATATTTAACAATAAGGATCTGTGAGAATGGAAATATAAGAGGGGGAAGATATTTAAAATTCATAATATTTAAGAATTCAATTCTTTGAGAACAAGGATAGTTTTAAATAAGAATGAAGGTTTATAGGAATAGAAATATAATTAAGGTTGAATGGAACAATTGAGAATATAAAACTTTTGGAGAGAACATTTTAGGATGAATCATATCTCCAATCACATAAGTTGAGATGAACTATAGTTATTTTACAACAATTTCTATCTTCAAAATCATTCATATTAATTTCTATGGCGCATGGATTCAATTTTCATCAAGTTGATTCTGAATGATCTGCTTAATTATTTGTCAGTGGGTTTCTGAAGTATGCCCGATGGAAGGATATTTGCTGCGCTGCTAACTCTTCTTCATTTGCTCACAAATACATCCAATCAATTTGATAGTGATGGTAGCTAGCGTACAGATTCATGGTAAATCTGCTTCTCTTCTGCTTGTTGTTCGTCTCCCTGTAATTCTTCTGGAAGGATCTGATAGCAGAATACCTATCGCAAGGATTTTGGTACATCCACTGCACTTGTGCCATTTCTCTATTTGTTGACGACATCACCTAATGGAGTTGATAGTGATTATAAGTAATGTATAGATCTCTATGGTTTTTCACTACTTCATCTCTCCTCGTTGGTTGTCCAACTGTGATTCTGCTGTGAAAATCTGATAGCAGCATTATCTTTGTTTCCACAGAATTAAATTCCTAAATATTGTGAATATGAAATATCTTGCTTCCACCATTTCTTCTTTTTGCTTCTTTTCTTTCTTTTTTTTCCATTCTCACAGATCCTTATTTTGAAATATATGTTGAAATGGGAAGAAAAATTTGCTGGTGAATTTGATTATTTTCATTCTGGTCACATATTTAGGCATAACGATGTGAGAAGAAATATATTTAATATTCATAATGTTTAAGAATTCAATTCTTTGAGAACAGAGATAATTTGAAATGAGAATAAAGGTTCATAGGAATGGAAATATAATCCAGGTAGAATGGAACATTTGGAAAGATGAAACTTTTGGGGAGAACATGTTACAATAAATCGTATCTCCCAGTCACATAAGTCAACATGCACTGTAGTTATTCTACAACCATTTCTATAATCACAATATTGTTGTATATGTTCAATTTTCATCAATGGATGGATCTTACAGATGTCTTATAGAACAGTTTTCACTATCTTCAAGATATCTTCGTTTGAGAAAACTGAAAAATGTCTTTTGATCTCTTTTAGGCGTATTTGAGATTACTTATCGAAGATATCTTAAAGATAGTGAAAACTTTTGCATAAGACATCTTTAAGATATCCAGTGGAACTCTTTCAGACAGTGACAAATATTTTTTTGTCTGGGCTACATATTTATCATCAGTGATACTGATCTGGAAATGAACAGGATCAAAAATACAAATATTTGATGAAGAATAAAGGGTAAGGATATTCCGGAATATTATATATGTGTTATAAATGAGATTATCATCACAGATAATGATACGTAGGATGACTACAGGTCAGTTTGACTGAAGGGACTGGAAATACCGTTTATTCTAAAATGATCTCTTCCAAAGTTCAATCTTTCCTGTGGTTTCATTCAAGTTGAATCATATTTCCATTCTTACAAAGCTTTATCCTAGATAGCATGAGAGTTCAGTTATGACAGTAAAAATGAATTCATTATAAAAACTTTCAATTCAATTTGAATTCTTAATCAACACGTTACCCTAGTGAAAAAATTTCACTCAAAATCTCTGAGAATTTCAGACATGTTCAATGAAAAGTTTTTCTGAGGATTTCAGAGCTATTCATACTTTATCAGAGATTTTCAGTGATTTTAAGAGAAATTCAGAGAAATCTTTAAAGATTTTCAGGGAAGTTTTTTTCACAGGGAACAATTCCGCGTCTGTGTTCCTCGGAATTCCTTCTTATGTAGAACGGGCCTAATATTCCTTGCGTACACGTATTTTACTCAACGTCACCCTGGCGAAAAAATTTCTCATATTTTTTCATCATTTTTTTCCATAATTTCCTCATAAAATCCCATAATTTCTCGAGGATTTGGGACACCATCATGAGATATAATGTTTCCATAATTTTCCATAATTTTCTCATAAAATTTTCATATCTTCTCATAATTTTTGCATAAAATTCTATAATTTCTGAGGGAGTTTGAACACTCTTATAAGAAATGCTTTCCTCATAATTTTTCATATTTTTTCTTAAATTCCCATAAATTTTGAATGAAATCTCACCATTTCTCAAAAAAGAGGTGCTGTTATAAAAAAAAAACAATTCCCTTTGAAAATTTCCAAATTTTTTATAATCTCTCCAAAACATATGCTCATAAAGTTACATAAGATTCATCATATATTGTTTTGATAAGATGCTATGGAACCTTCCAAAGTAGCTCATCCAAGTGATCCGGATCACTTGGATCAGTTACTTCAGCAGGCTTCTATGTTTTCATATGTGTTGATATTTCATATTATCCTTGTCGTTTTTACGGATGCGAGAAGAAACTGTATGAAATTTTGAAGAAATTAAGACATATATGCAATTCTTTTGAGAAATTAGAAAATTATATGATGATACACTTTTATTTATGAATAATTGTAACTTCTTTGATCATAAATTATGAGTTTTTATGAAAAATCATGACTTTTTATGAAAAGCCATATCTCATAGTCATCATTATATTTATGAAAAATTTTCTGTAATTTTATGAGAAATTATGAAAACATATGAAATAATATGATTTCATTTATGAGAAATTATGACTTATTATGAGAAAACATTTCTCATACTAAATGTTCCAATTCCTTGAGAAATTATGAAAATTTATGACATTTATGAAAATATATGAGGAATTATAAGAAATATGAGAAAATACTGAAACATATGAGAAATTCTGTGAAACTTTTTCGCCAGGGCAACTCGGCATATTCAGGCATGACGATGAGGGATCGTCGTATCGCTGTCTGCCGCGAGAGTGCATAGTATTTCTATGTATACAATGTATATATAGATATACTACGCATGCTCGTGGCAGACAGCGGTACGCTCCCTGATGACGATTTACTTACCGACATCTATCCCGAGATAACGGGATAACCAACTTCACATGAGAATGCGCCAGTGTTCCGATCTAGCTACCGAAATCAGCTCGGGATACACCTAGATGACTACGTACCTATCAGGATCTGCCCCGAGATACCGAGGTATCTCGAGATCATATCGACATAGTTCGAAAGCGCGGAATACACCTAGATGACTATGTACCTATCACGATCTGCCCCGAGATACCGAGGTATCTCGAGATCATATCGACACAGTTCGAGAACGCGGAGTGCTCGTACCTTCTCGCGGAGGCTTCGCAAGATTTGGCAACGCTGCCTCTTTGCTATCATGAGCTACCGCTACAGAATGATACAGAAACCAGCGCACACTCGTTTATGATAATCTTGTTATACTCAATCTTGTTATTAGTGAGCGAACAGATTTTTCATTGTTAAATAAATTTGCTTGTACTTCTGTAACTTCCCTTACATTTTCCAAACTATTTTTATGCGCATTACGGCACCATTTCTTCTAAGAATCTTTATGCAAGAAAGCAACACTAGAAATCCTAACAATAAAGTACTCCGCGCTCTCGAACTATGCAGGGCCGAATTTACCATAGAGGCGGACTAGGCGCCGCCTAGGGGCCCCACGGTTCAGGGGCCCCCACTCATCAATCTGGTTTTGCAGAAATCGGGACTTCAATTTCTTGACCCTTATGAAAAAAATAATCTTCCTCGCACACTTACTGCGAAAACAGTTTTGAAAATCAAAGGAATCCAACATTTCCCAGTAAACTAAATGTATGTAAAAGTATTTGAATATAATACTTATGAATCACTGGTGAAAATCCAAAAGTGGAGGAAACGGATATTGAAACAAATGGCACGTGAAAATTTGCCAATTCTCTCCTCAATTACGTTTGGGCGACTGTTACGCTCTTCCCTTGCGTTTTAGTCGCGCTTCAACGCTTCATTTTCACCAGGGATACACTCAGAAAACGCTATGTTTGACATGAAGTCAGTGATTCTTCCTGTAGCTACCAACAACCCAAACCTGGCGCGCTCACAATGTGAAGAACTTCAGATTTGTTTGAGAAACTATGAACACCTCTGAAATCCTCTTAAAAACTCTCCCGTGAAAATCCGTGTAATGTTCAGAGACTTTCAGTGAAATTTTCCCATCAAGGTAACGTTCCCTGGACGTATTATTTTTGCGATGAGTATTTGAATTGGCTTGATCAATATTATTTCTTTTATAGAGGAATATGGAACTCCCGATTGAAAAAATAGTATCAGCTCTAGTACTTATAGTGAAAATAGTATTGAGAAGAATTGAATGTCAATACTTCTTTAATATCAGTACGTTTTTTTCATTCTTCGGAATTTCATTCCATATCACTTAATTTCTATGGAATTGATTAAGGAAGTTACACCGTTCGAAATTCAAATTACTGAATCTCTCGATTCGCTCAAATGTGAGTAACTCTCGAGTAAGGGTTTCCAGTTGAAACAGCTAGTTTCGAAAATTGATTTCTATTTGTATTCCTTCAGAGGAACTCACCAATCGTATTCGTTCTCATGAAAATTTTCAATTCCCTTGAGGTTATACCAGCGCTTACCAACCGAGCACGTTGGTTAGAAAAGGACACGCCTATACGATAGAAATAGATTACGTTCATCAATGAATCAGTAGAGATTGAATAGTCCCACCGTGATGAGTATTGAAAATGACTTACTGAAGGCGCTAGATTATTCTGATATTATACAAGAGTTTGCAGGGAGAAAATCTCGTAAAATTCTATCAATATAATGGATGAATATATTCAGAAATGGAATGGATTATGAAATAAAAATTGATAACGAAATCTTATATTCAATAACATCACTTTTGTGAAAAAGCATTATTTTGATAATTACTTCGATATTATCCTCATTGTTTGAGTGGGAATGAGTTATATTCAGTGTAAGGAACGAAAGTTCATTATGAATAATAATGTTACGTCACACATGAAACAATAAAATAATAAATACAAATATTAATTCAAGTTCTGTATAAATCTATATGTAGGCGCAAAAGTCTGGAAAAACCTCCATAACTTTTGAACGGGGCATGATAATTGGATCAAATTTTTTTGTAATCAAAGGAGGGATCAAGGGCTATGGTAACGGGGGACTTTGAGTTCTCCAGCCCTGTAGGGGGCGCTGGGGGGGGGGGGAATGGTGCCAAAATTTCTAATGAGATGGGGGGGCTTGTGATATGTCATTCGATAGTGTGTTCCAACCCGAACCCAGCGGTTTTTTGTTCTTTGAAATCAGACTATTTTTCGCTGAGTTATCGTAATTTTAATACTTTGATGTGGCGAAGTCTGGGAACACCCCCATAACTCTTGAACGGGGCATGATAATTGGATCAAACTGGTGTCAGTGTGTGCGTGAGTGGTTGTGTGTTGGTGTGTGTGTGTGTGTGTGTGGAAGTGTGTGGGTGTGAGTGAGTGTGGGTGGGTGGTTGATTTGATCGTATGGGCGTTCGTAGGACTATTCTTATCGATACTCACTCACCTGCGCGTATTCGGCATCCATTATTCTCAGGTTTATTTCAAAGCTGTGATCGATTACCCTCAAGTTCATTCCACGCTTCTCATTTTCAAAGTCGGTGATTTACCCAAGGTATTCGGTATTTGAATAATCCGTTGATCGGAGATGTCACTTTCAGAGGAAGAACGAATCATTATCTTAATGATGTGTGTCTACGGAGATCGTCAACGATCTTTCAGGGAGGTACAAACCTTATTCAACGATGAATATCGCGTCGGTACATCGGGAGTCTCTTACGTACCATCTCCAAAACAATCGAACGTTTTTCAGGAACTAGGAGTGTTGAGGATCGCCCGAGATGTGGCAGGCCACGCAAAACCACCAACCCTGATATTGCAGTGGTGGTCATACAATCATTTGTTGAGGAACCGCACACCTCCATCCGTAAAGCTTCACAAGCTCATGGTATTAGTCGCCGCCCAATTCAGCGCATTCTTAAAACTGCGCAGTTCCATCCCTTCAAAATCAAACTTGTGCAAGAATTAGGGATCGTACCCATACCACGTGACCTTTTTCTTACTTCCTTCTCTATCTTACTCATTATGCCTGAAGTTGGTGCAACAAGGAACGAGACAAATAAAAAGGTCACGTAGTATGGGTACGTTCCCTTACTTGAGGATGATTTTGACCGTTGCTTGCAATTTTGCGAAACCTTTATGGAAATGATCGATGAAGATCCTCACCTGTTAGATAGGGTCGATTTTTCGGACGACGCCACTTTTTGCCTGAATAGTAACGTTAATAGACACAATTTCAGATATCGGAGCGACGAGAATCCTCATTGGACGACCGAATCGGAAACTCAATATCCAAAAAAATTGAATGTTTGGGCGGGAATAATGGGGAATCAGGTTATAGGGCCATTTTCCATTGAAGCGAATCTCACAGCTGCAAAATATTTGGATTCGCTTCGGGATCACAGTGTCCCTTCGATTTTGAATATTGCTGGTGATCATCTCGATACGGTGTGGTTCGGGCAAGATGGGGCACCAGCTCATTTTGGCATTCAGGTGAGGCATTTCCTCGATGAGACATTTCCAAACCGATGGATTGGGAGGAGGAGTAAAAATGAGTGGCCACCCCGATCTCCAGACCTTACGCCGTTGGATTTTTTGTTGTGGGGATTCCTAAAAGATCGAGTGTACTGCACGAAACCTGCAAATTTGGACGTGGTGCGGCAGAATATCATCGACGAAACAGGGTTGATCACTCCACAAATGTTGGGAGAAGTCAAACGGAGTTTTTACGAGCGATTAGCGAGCTGTCAGGAAGTTGATTGTTCGAACCGACGAAAAACCGCACGCGCGCACACACACACACACACTCAACCACACACACACACCTACTCACAACCACACCCACACCAACCGACACCCACACACAACCACTCACACACGAACACACAAGGAATCAGGTTCCCGACACGTCCACGCCGTTGATTCTGGGTAATGCCAAGATTGGGATAAAAAAAACCTCCGATTCAAAGAAAATTTGATCCAATTATCATGCCCCGTTCAAGAGTTATGGGGGTGTTTCCAGACTTCGCCATATCAGAGTATTGAAATTACGATAACTTAGCGAAAAATGGTCCGATTTCGAAGAACAGAAAAACCGCTGGGTTCGGGTTGGAACACACTATCGAATGACGTATCATGGGCCCCCCCCCATCTCATTTCAAATTTTGGCCCTCTTGCGGTAGCTCATGATAGCAAAGAGGCAGCGTTGCCAAATCTTGCGAAGCCTCCGCGAGAAGGTACGAGCACTCCGCGTTCTCGAACTGTGTCGATATGATCTCGAGATACCTCGGTATCTCGGGGCAGATCGTGATAGGTACATAGTCATCTAGGTGTATTCCGCGCTTTCGAACTATGTCGATATGATCTCGAGATACCTCGGTATCTCGGGGCAGATCCTGATAGGTACGTAGTCATCTAGGTGTATCCCGAGCTGATTTCGGTAGCTAGATCGGAACACTGGCGCATTCTCATGTGAAGTTGGTTATCCCGTTATCTCGGGATAGATGTCGGTAAGTAAATCGTCATCAGGGAGCGTACCGCTGTCTGCCACGAGCATGCGTAGTATATCTATATATACATTGTATACATAGAAATACTATGCACTCTCGCGGCAGACAGCGATACGACGATCCCTCATCGTCATGCCTGAATATGCCGAGTTGCCCTGGCGAAAAAGTTTCACAGAATTTCTCATATGTTTCAGTATTTTCTCATATTTCTTATAATTCCTCATATATTTTCATAAATGTCATAAATTTTCATAATTTCTCAAGGAATTGGAACATTTAGTATGAGAAATGTTTTCTCATAATAAGTCATAATTTCTCATAAATGAAATCATATTATTTCATATGTTTTCATAATTTCTCATAAAATTACAGAAAATTTTTCATAAATATAATGATGACTATGAGATATGGCTTTTCATAAAAAGTCATGATTTTTCATAAAAACTCATAATTTATGATCAAAGAAGTTACAATTATTCATAAATAAAAGTGTATCATCATATAATTTTCTAATTTCTCAAAAGAATTGCATATATGTCTTAATTTCTTCAAAATTTCATACAGTTTCTTCTCGCATCCGTAAAAACGACAAGGATAATATGAAATATCAACACATATGAAAACATAGAAGCCTGCTGAAGTAACTGATCCAAGTGATCCGGATCACTTGGATGAGCTACTTTGGAAGGTTCCATAGCATCTTATCAAAACAATATATGATGAATCTTATGTAACTTTATGAGCATATGTTTTGGAGAGATTATAAAAAATTTGGAAATTTTCAAAGGGAATTGTTTTTTTTTTATAACAGCACCTCTTTTTTGAGAAATGGTGAGATTTCATTCAAAATTTATGGGAATTTAAGAAAAAATATGAAAAATTATGAGGAAAGCATTTCTTATAAGAGTGTTCAAACTCCCTCAGAAATTATAGAATTTTATGCAAAAATTATGAGAAGATATGAAAATTTTATGAGAAAATTATGGAAAATTATGGAAACATTATATCTCATGATGGTGTCCCAAATCCTCGAGAAATTATGGGATTTTATGAGGAAATTATGGAAAAAAATGATGAAAAAATATGAGAAATTTTTTCGCCAGGGTGACGTTGAGTAAAATACGTGTACGCAAGGAATATTAGGCCCGTTCTACATAAGAAGGAATTCCGAGGAACACAGACGCGGAATTGTTCCCTGTGAAAAAAACTTCCCTGAAAATCTTTAAAGATTTCTCTGAATTTCTCTTAAAATCACTGAAAATCTCTGATAAAGTATGAATAGCTCTGAAATCCTCAGAAAAACTTTTCATTGAACATGTCTGAAATTCTCAGAGATTTTGAGTGAAATTTTTTCACTAGGGTAACGTGTTGATTAAGAATTCAAATTGAATTGAAAGTTTTTATAATGAATTCATTTTTACTGTCATAACTGAACTCTCATGCTATCTAGGATAAAGCTTTGTAAGAATGGAAATATGATTCAACTTGAATGAAACCACAGGAAAGATTGAACTTTGGAAGAGATCATTTTAGAATAAACGGTATTTCCAGTCCCTTCAGTCAAACTGACCTGTAGTCATCCTACGTATCATTATCTGTGATGATAATCTCATTTATAACACATATATAATATTCCGGAATATCCTTACCCTTTATTCTTCATCAAATATTTGTATTTTTGATCCTGTTCATTTCCAGATCAGTATCACTGATGATAAATATGTAGCCCAGACAAAAAATATTTGTCACTGTCTGAAAGAGTTCCACTGGATATCTTAAAGATGTCTTATGCAAAAGTTTTCACTATCTTTAAGATATCTTCGATAAGTAATCTCAAATACGCCTAAAAGAGATCAAAAGACATTTTTCAGTTTTCTCAAACGAAGATATCTTGAAGATAGTGAAAACTGTTCTATAAGACATCTGTAAGATCCATCCATTGATGAAAATTGAACATATACAACAATATTGTGATTATAGAAATGGTTGTAGAATAACTACAGTGCATGTTGACTTATGTGACTGGGAGATACGATTTATTGTAACATGTTCTCCCCAAAAGTTTCATCTTTCCAAATGTTCCATTCTACCTGGATTATATTTCCATTCCTATGAACCTTTATTCTCATTTCAAATTATCTCTGTTCTCAAAGAATTGAATTCTTAAACATTATGAATATTAAATATATTTCTTCTCACATCGTTATGCCTAAATATGTGACCAGAATGAAAATAATCAAATTCACCAGCAAATTTTTCTTCCCATTTCAACATATATTTCAAAATAAGGATCTGTGAGAATGGAAAAAAAAGAAAGAAAAGAAGCAAAAAGAAGAAATGGTGGAAGCAAGATATTTCATATTCACAATATTTAGGAATTTAATTCTGTGGAAACAAAGATAATGCTGCTATCAGATTTTCACAGCAGAATCACAGTTGGACAACCAACGAGGAGAGATGAAGTAGTGAAAAACCATAGAGATCTATACATTACTTATAATCACTATCAACTCCATTAGGTGATGTCGTCAACAAATAGAGAAATGGCACAAGTGCAGTGGATGTACCAAAAATCCTTGCGATAGGTATTCTGCTATCAGATCCTTCCAGAAGAATTACAGGGAGACGAACAACAAGCAGAAGAGAAGCAGATTTACCATGAATCTGTACGCTAGCTACCATCACTATCAAATTGATTGGATGTATTTGTGAGCAAATGAAGAAGAGTTAGCAGCGCAGCAAATATCCTTCCATCGGGCATACTTCAGAAACCCACTGACAAATAATTAAGCAGATCATTCAGAATCAACTTGATGAAAATTGAATCCATGCGCCATAGAAATTAATATGAATGATTTTGAAGATAGAAATTGTTGTAAAATAACTATAGTTCATCTCAACTTATGTGATTGGAGATATGATTCATCCTAAAATGTTCTCTCCAAAAGTTTTATATTCTCAATTGTTCCATTCAACCTTAATTATATTTCTATTCCTATAAACCTTCATTCTTATTTAAAACTATCCTTGTTCTCAAAGAATTGAATTCTTAAATATTATGAATTTTAAATATCTTCCCCCTCTTATATTTCCATTCTCACAGATCCTTATTGTTAAATATATGTTGAAATGAAAAGAAAAATTTGCTGGTGAATAGGATTGTCTTCATTCTCGACACATATTTAGGCATAACGATGTAAGTGTGTAAATATGTGAGGAGAAATATATTTATTATTCATAATATTGAAGAATTTAATTCTTCGAAAACAAGGATGATTTGAAATGAGAATAAAGGTTTATAGAAATAGGAATATCCTCCAGGTTGAATGGAATGCCTGGAAAGATGAAACTTTTGGAGAGAACATGTTGGAATGGATTGTATTTCCATTCACATAAGTTAGGATGAACTATAGTTATTTTACAAGAATTTCTATAATCACAATATTGTTATATATGTTCAATTTTGGTTGAATTGATCCTGAATAGTCTGCTCAATGATTTTTCAGTGGGTCTGTGGAGTGCGCCTGATGCAAGGATCTGGTTCATATTTCCTGCGCTTTTGTCTTCTCTTCATTCGCTTACGACTTCATCCAATGAATTTGATAGTGGTGGTAGCTAGCGTACGGATTCATGGTATATCTGCTTCTTTTCTGCTTGTTCTTTGTCTCCCTGTAATTCTTCTGGGAGAATCTGATAGCAGGATACCTATCGCAAGAACTTGTGGTACAACCACTGCACCTTTGCTGTTTCTCTGTTTGTCGACGACGCCACCTAATGAAGTTGATAGTGATGATAGCCAACGTATAGAGTTCTACGGTTAATCTACTTCATTCTTGTTTGTTGTCTGTTCACTACGCTTCTGCTCCCTCGATTTCCTTTCGAGCCTTCTCACTGAAATTGATCATGGTTGTAGCTATGGGATGGAGGTATGTTTCTGTATCCTTTCTGTTTCCTCTGCATCCATTTGCGATTCTACTTGAAGGACGTAGAGAAATCATTTTGTATACAGTTCATAGTTTTCATTCAGAATATTTGATATATTTCAGCATAATCATAGTAATTAGAGACTAACCTTATTTTCTTATATTTTCCAACTTCCCTATATTTCATAAGTCGTATGTCTTCTTAAACTCAGATTTCTGATGACAAACTGTCATTGTCTAACAATTCAGATCAATTTACTGTAATTTGAATACATTCATTTTATAATAACCTTCATCCGTCCACTTCATACCGTTTATTATCATTTAAATTAAATCCATTATGTAACATTGACTATAAATTTGAGCTCGAAAAGCGGCCAACAACCTGCAATTCATTCATTTCGTACTACCCCGAGTACCACAAGAACATTTCAAATATTCTGCGTTCATTCCGTGATCATGCATAGAATATGCAGATGAGACTGTTTTGGATAAATTTGAAAAATATGTTCGGAGAATGTGCACAGAATATACTTATCCGAAACAGTCTCATTCGAAGATCCTAAGGATGTTCATAAAACATGCTCAGAACTTCCAAGAACCTTCTTAGCATTTCTAACCTGTTGTCCTACTTGTGACGAAATAGTTTTCGTATTATAACCTGTCAATGCATTGTTGACATATTGAAGCAGTGATGCCAGGTTTCACCCCCAGGCTGGCATCAGTGACTATATTTCCACCGTACTGGAATCAAATAGGAATGAAATGAGATCACCCAATCACATCCAATCCAGAGTTGCCAGATTCGAGGCATACGCAGTCCCTTCCCTCTCCATCGAGCCACTCTCCTTTCCCCCACCATGCGAATCAAATCGGGCGAGCGAGAGAGAGAATAAGTTACGTTCTCCCTCGCTTGCCCGATTTGATTCGCATGGTGGGGGAGAGGAGAGTGGCTCGATAGAGAGGGAAGGAACTGTGTATGCCTTGAATCTGACAACTCTGATCCAGTCTTATAACAGAAAACTACTCACATTCTGGTCATCATCCCATAGCGATTTGATAATCTCATTTTGCTTCCGTTTCATTCCGGTACGGTGGGAACACAGTCACTGTGTTGAAGGGTAGTATGCAACATGCCTGACTGGTAATAAGCCCGACTCCACTATCATTGGTGGATCACCAGTAATGTTTAGTAATTTCACTGTGAATCTTCAGTTTTCAGCCAATAACAAGCAGTCGGGCTTCCCGCGTACTACCTGTTGAAGTATATACTGCCGATCATAGAGATATGAGAATAGAGGAGAGGAGTTGGCCGGAATCTGTAGGTGGGAGTGTTACATTGAATCAAAGAGAAAGCAAGAGAGAAAGCGATAGACGTGAACCAATGGGCGTAGTTGTCGCAAACTTCTCTCTATTTCTCTCTCTTCCTGCTCGGTCTCACACGTTTTCAGCCCACTCACCACCTCTATCCTCATATCTCTATGCTGCCAACGGTAGGGCCCAACAGGCCCGGAAGGCAGTAAGCCCTAAGGGCTGTTAACCCGGAAAAATTGGTAACTATTATAATAATTGGAGCACGACTAGTAACACATGGTGGTTTTTCGGGTTTAACTTCGGTCGGGCTTATTGTTTTCGGGTCTACAGCCCTTCGGGCTCACTGCCTTTCGGGCCTATTGAGCCCTACCCTGCCGACTATACATGTACCTACATATATGTTTATGTACCCGTAGGAAAGTTTTCCTTGTTTTTGCCCTGTTCTTCCAATGAAAAATCTCGGTATTTTTTTGCACGATTTTCCCTGTTTCTTTCCCTAATTTTTTCATGGTCCTTTTCTATTCTTCCATGTTTTTTCCTTATCTTTCCATGCTTTTTCCCTGTTCTTCCATGTCTGTACAAACATATATATATAACATAAATATATGGATATTGTATGTTTTTTCATCTCCGAATACCTTTTCCACAACGCGTAGCACTTCGCATTGTTATTGGCTCTGGGAACATAAAAATGTCTATTTTGAGTGTTGACAAAAATTCCAAAAAATTGTAATCAAACCAAGTAATGGGCTATTTCATGGAGCCTTTCAAAGTAGCTGACCTGATCATTTGGTCATGACCAGATCACTTCTCAACCAATCAAAGGTGATCTATTCATGACCAGATGATCAGGTCAGCTATTTCGGAAGGATCCTATGAATGTTCATTGTTGATTTGAATGTGTATTGTGGAGGTTGAGGTGGGGGAAAATATGATTTTTCCTCTCAAATCAATTTTATGAGGTCGAAATGACGATATCAAAAAGTGTTGTGTTTTATCGTAGAACAGGCCGTTCGCGGTGGCGAGGTAGTAGTTAACGTGTTCTTTCTCATATATTAAAGTGGACAAGTGGGACGTTTAGTGGAAGATCGTGGTCAAACGCAAACGTATCTATCGTGGATAATGATAGATCCGTTCGAACATGTCTTACAGAACAACTATTCACTCCCGAATGAGAAAAAAGTCGGTTTACGTTGCTATCAGGGTTAGGTGACTTTGAAACAGTACGCGGGCGTCAAACGATTCAATGAAATGAATCGGGGTATCGATTAGTCGTTTTTCAATGAGTCGAGTATAAAAACTTATTCATCATCCATTTATCATTTGGAATTTGCGCAACTCTAAAGTTAGTGTACCATAAAGATAGGCTCTATTCCCTGGGTATTCCTGATCTAATCCGAATCGACAAGGAATCAGTATCGAACAGATTCATAAAAGAAACCACGAATTGTTACGTTAGTTACTTAGGTAATCTTATTATCATCGAGTCCTAACTGATTTATGAACAGCTGATGTTCCAAAAACGCTTTTTGAAATTTATTCAGTCATGGAAAACAATTTTCTTATTCCAATTAATTGTACAATACTATTTTGCAATTCAATAATCAAGATTTAAGTCATCAATATCAAAAACCATAGTAACAATATGCGACGCCCCCGTATCTCGAAAACTCGGCTTCTACAACATATTGTTCATTTAACATTGTTTAATAACATTATTTTGCACTTCAATAATCAAAATTGATATCAGTGCCCTAAACAATCATGTAAACGATATGCAATGCCTTCAAAGTTAAAATAGGGAGGGTATAAATACTTTCAATTTATGATTTGAGAAGTCGTTGGCCAAAATTAGGACTATATCATAGCACGGTTGCTGAGGGCTGCCGGTTTGCCAGGCTGAGAGTAACATGCCGTAGCGCTCCCGCTCTACTTGATGTCCCTAATCACGTTTCAATAATACTTGTGAAAAAAATCTTGAATAATGCTTTTATGATAAATAGCGATTATGTTCGCAGTGGCGCCTCGGATAGTAACAAATAAGCTGACGGGTCCGGGTCAGTCCACGCCAATCAATATATAGGTGGTCATAAGCACAGTGTGATCGCCATAGTCTACAACACGGAGAGAGGAATAACTCACAGCACACAAGAAATCATTGGAAATATGTTCATATCGGTGAAAGCATGAAGAATTACGATCATCAATATTGATACATTAATAGAGATAGCGATAATTGCTATTTCTCATATTTTTACCAATATTGTGTGCTATGTGTTTACTCCTGCGTCTGTGTGTTGTTCCAAGGTCTGATTCAATATGTTATTTGATATACCTAGATGTGCCGGAAGGAGTGTGCTACTATCGTCTCTTTCGGACACCAGCCTGTAACTTCGATGAACTTCGGTCGCTCGAGTAACCTGCATACTTCACCTATGTGTTCCAATATATGCCGGACGCAGATTTTTTTTCTGTTCCCTTTTCTGTACCTTTCACTATGAACGCACTATGAGGAGAAAAAGATTGAGATAGATATATTGGCAGAAAAAAAATTCATCTACCAATCATTGCACAGGTTATAAAAGACTGACAAACCATTCGGATAAATACATACTAATGAACAAATGATTAATCATTGGACATTCGAAGAAAGAAAGACAAAACAAATGATCTACTATTGCGCGTTTGAAGAAAGAGAAAAACAGACAGAATAAATCTTTGTAGCATTGGAAATCGCCTCAAGGATGACAGATCTTTGTGTTAAGAAGAAACCGATGAATCAGAAATTCCGGAAAAATATTTTGATTGGATAAAAAATTCAAACGTTCATATTTCGGTATCGGATGAACTGATCAATTTCGTAGTGTGCTTAATCGAAAGTGTATAATCATATTATACAATGAAAGTGTAGTTCTTTTTTCGTGACATACAATATGTGTCGACCCATACAGCACCGGGAGGTTCTATCAACATCCTCGGAACGTCTTCTGAAACATTGGAATGTTCTGAAAATGTTTCGGGACGTTCAAGAAACATCGCATGTGTATACCAGGGATGCACGAATGTCTGGTATAGACATGTCTGGAAGTACTACTGTGATCAAAAAGTGAGGTGAAATTGTCATTTAAAACTCTCGGGCATTAGGAAGGCAGGTAAATTTTTTTCTCCTAGGTTGGTAGGACTGTCTATCACATTTGCCAAGCGTCTGTTTGTCAAAAAGTTGAATTGTCTCCGAGTTACACGCGTTTTTGTAAACAACCAAAAGTGAATTTTCCGATGTTTACAATGGGTGACTTCGTTGAACAAAGAACTTGCATCAAATTTTGTTTGCGGAACGAATATTCTTGTGCGGATACGTTGAGAATGTTGCGGAAGGCCTTTGGTGATCAAACTATTGCACCAAAAAACGTTTGCAAGTGGTAGAACGAGTTCAAAGCGAGCCGAGAACGCGTTGAAGATGAACCGCGCTCTGGACGACCATCAACGTCTGCCGACGAGGGCCACGTCCAACGAATCGAAGATTTGGTGCTTGAAAATCGTCAATTAACAATTAGAGACCTCGCTGATAGTGTTGGAATATCATTTGGTATATCATATTCGTCTGAAACGGCCGGAATTATGGGCGAACAACTCTTGGTTCCTCCATCACGATAATGCACCGGCTCACACTGCATTGGTTCTTCGCGACGTTTTTGCCAAAAACTCGATTCATATCGTTCCACAAACACCGTATTCGCCTGATTTGGCTCCGTGCAACTTCTGGCTATTCAGCAAACTCGAAAGGCCAATGTGGGGACGCCGTTTTGACACGATTGAGGCAATAAAAACCGAATTGAAGAAGGTTTTGAAGGCTATACCGAAAAAAAGACTGTTCCGACTGTTTCGAGGACTGCAAAAAGCGTTGGCAAAAGTGTGTTTTATCGGACGGGGATTACTTTGAAGGGGATGGAATTGATTCGGAAGAATAAATAAAGAATTCACATTTTATAAACAAATTTACCTTACTTTTTGATCACAGTAGTATATAATGTAGATGTGTTAATGCACTGTTAAAAATTTCTGCATGAAGTTTCAATCACATGTGAAAGAAGCAATTCACGTTCCATTCACATGCTTGGAGAATTCCTTGAAATCTCAATCGCATCTGACTTGAAGTTCAGTTACCAAACTACAGTCTTATCAGGTGGTATCCCACGTAGAAATGGCAGTTTTAAGGGGACGGTGATGAACACATAAGTACTAAGATGGTATTGGCTACCAACGGTTGTCTGTCGATTGCGAGTTGGTACCAGACCAATGTGATTTCATTTTCTGATCGGTACTGGCTGGATGGTTGAATTGACCGTTGTTCACCGATTTCCCATCAATGCTGGATGAGCAACGGCACAATATCAGTAAGCAAGCGTTGGTCTCCAACCCTGAACGGGTATTAAACCAACTTGAACAAGTATCTAGTGCACGTTAATGGAAGATTTGATTATTTTCACAAATTTTTCATATAATACTGTTAATTAGGACAACGTGAAAAGCCTACATTGTTCGATGAACGGTTGAACTCCTGGAAATATTGGGTTTGTGAATATGACTTCGTTCTTTTTTGTTGAAATAAAATACATTTGCTTGTTTAGAAAATTGGAGAACAGTTTATTCAGAGTATGCTTCATCTGCAGCTACAACCTTCGCCCATCTTTCAGGTAATTTATGTATTCCTTGCCTGAAGAAAGCCTGATCTTTTGAGCTGATTCAATTATCAAGTCAAATTTTGATACTTTCGTATTTAGTTAACCGTTCTCCTGTAAGATCTGAATGCATTGTCCGAAATAAGTGATAATCCGACGGGGCTATGTCTGGCGAATATAGCGGGTGGAATAGTACTTCCCAGTCCTGTCCATCTAAATATTTTTCCACGACTTGTATGGTGCGCGGTTCGGCATTGTCATGTCACAGAATTAATTTACTGTGCCTATTCACCCATTCTGGTCGTTTTTCTTCTGTGACTCGCTTTGAATGCATTAGCTGTCGACGGTAAAGTTCTCCATTAATAGTTTGAAAAGGTTCGAGCAACTGATAATATACAACACCTCTTTGATCCCACCAAATGTAGAGGATAACCTTAGCACACTGAATATTTCTTTTTGGCTGTGATGGGCCCGGTTCACGTGGCTTCACCCAAGATTTTTGGCGTTTTAGATTCTCATAGTATATCTATTCTTCATTCCCTGTGACTATTCGATGCAAAAATCTTTGTCGTTGCTGTATTTGTAGTAGTATTTCACAAATTGTTTGTCGACGGTCCATGTCCTTCTCTCTCAATTCATGTGTAACCCAGTTATTGAGTTTTTGAATCATTCCCATAGCTTTTAAACGCTTCGCGACAGTTGATTGTTCAACATTCAATGCTGCAGTCAGTTCTGCTTGAGTCTGGCAAGAAACCTCCCAAATCAAAATCTTCAAATTTTTTTGATGGTTTCTGTATTCTTTGTCCTCAGTGCCAAAATCATTATTTTGAAATCGTCGAAACCATTCCTTGCAAGTTGTATTAGATGGAGCATGCTCACCGTAAATCTCCACAAGCAAACGATACGTTTCCGGTGCACTTTTCTTTGCATTAAATATTGGTGAAACAAAGATTTAGAAATCAAGTGAAAAGCTGTAAAACTCATCCAGGCGCGGATATAGATAGTGATCACAATATGTTGCTGATGAAATGTTCTTTGAAATTCAAAGCTCTGAAGAAGAAAAGGAAAATGCAAAAAAGATGGAATTTGAAGAATCTCAAACAAGAACAAACACATGAGGCATAAAAAGTGATGTTGGACGAAAAATTGGAGGATCGACAAGAGGAAGACTTGGAAATCGAGAGTAGATGGACAAATATGGAGAGGAATATAGAACAATGTGCGGATGAAATTTTGAAGAACGATGGAGTAGAGTAAGAAACCTAAGAAACCATGGATAACAGAAGAAATTTGATTGATGAAAGGAGGAAATACAAGAATGAGAGTACAGAGAAGTACTTGAGAAGGTAAATGAGAAGAGAAGTCTTTTCAGACAGATCGTGAAAAGAAAAAGTAATCTGATAGGACACGCGTTAAGGCATGATAGCTTATTGAAAAGAATATTGGAAGGAGAAATGAATGGTAAAACTCGAAGAGAGGGTTGTCGTAGATATGCAGAAATTAAACGGTTAGCAGATAATAGGCAGGGTTGGAGGATTTCATCAAACCAGTCATAAGACTGATTACTTCATGATGATGATGATTTTCTTTGCAATAAAATAGGGTAACAACATTTCTCGCAAATGATTTTTACTTGGAACGAAAACCGACATGTTCAAGGAGATAAAAATTTGTTGCTTACAAACCAAACCAAATGTCGCGTAGTGCGTTCGACAGCTGACAAAAAGTACTATCGAATACAAGTGTTGCTATCTATTAGTACACGTATGCAATATTAACAACCATATGTGTTAGGATAGGGCGGAATCATATTCACACACGGGATTGTGAATCACGTAAGTAGCTGACAATCTCCCGTCCGTTTTTCGTCAGATATCGCGATGAGTCCTCGATGGATCCTCGACTCACCAAGAACTTACTGAAGTATTCAGATTCAAAAAAATTTTTTTTTTGTGGAGAAATGTATTCTATGTCATTCTAAAGGATTCATGATTGTGTTATTTTGAAATGTTTATGAATTTGATCTTCTAATCTCGATATTGAATCTCGAAGTTTTCGCATCATGATCCATATATTACATGAGTGCCAGAATATCTGAGTTCTTATGAATATACATAAGAAGGTCCTAAAGTTTGAAAAAACGTCGATTGCAAATATTGAGTTCATATCGATAACTGATAATTGCCCTTAGTGTTGCCGCGATCCAGAAAACGAGCTATCACGATCTTTACATTCCAATGTTCTTCGATTGAAATTATGGGGAGTAAAAATTGGTTAAAATGTAGATGAGAACTGAAATTCGATTATGAGTCAGTTTACATCGAGCTGCAATCCCGTTAATCTTATTTTTTCATTCAATTAATACTCCAAGTGATTCGAGCCAGATCGGAATTCAGATCGTGTCCAGATCGAATGAAGATTTATTCAAAACTTGATTTCATAAACTTATATTTCAATTTGGATTCCCAAAACAAGTTGACTGTTTTTGAGGTTGTATTTTCACCCAATTGTTGTTACTACGGAATAATGTACTTTCAGTTGAACGAGGCTGGAATCTAAAGATCGTGATAGCTCGTTTTGTAGATCGCGGCAACACTAGTTGCCCTAGTAGCAATCGAATGTTTGAAATATACTATGAACGTTCATAGAATGTACTCATATGTTTATATATATTAGGCACGTGCATAGTATATTCCAAACGTTCGGTTGCTGCTAGAGTAGCGACGGTTGGTGATCGGTACCGGATTAGAGTTATTTGACGTTATCATTCCGCAGTCCGACCAATGTTGGCAGCCAATGGTTGTACACCGGCAGCCTGTATCAAACCAGTACTTAGCCATCCGTCAATTTCTACGTGAGATAATGTAGGGAAATTCGGGAAATCAATTGAATGTAACTGAATTCTGAATTCAATCATCAAGAATTGAAAATTAAATTTACAAATGTACGTGAAAAATGAATAAAATTTGAAGGAATGTCTAACAGTGCGGGTAAAGAAATACAAGAACAGATGTAACATGATGATAAATCGCAGCACCAATACATTGACGAGAAGTAATCGAAGAAGGTACCAAATCAGTGAAAAGCTTTCAGCACGAGCAGAGATTTTGAGCACAGGCAATGTGAGGATGGGTCTATTTTCTCAACATTGCAACTCCACAGTAATGTACGTTCTTCACTGACAGTGTGGGTCGCTATTATTAGTCAGAGATAGAAATAGTAGAGACAAGAAAAATGGAAGGAAAGAGATTTTCAGGAAGGGTGGACAAGAGCCAGACACCATAGGCCGCGTTGTTTAATTTTGTTCCATCCTATTTCTGAATCTTACATCGCGTTATCCTTGTATTCGTTGTGACAGACTAATTTATACTCAAGTTATCGGCTTGCACTTGTACAGAACAGTTTCAATATATATCTTCTGTCTTCTTCGCATCCTCCGTTCTGCTCTCAACAGTTCTTCAACATCAAGTGATCATTTCATGATCATTCGAAAATTACTGAGGCTGAACAAAAACCGCTCTACGACCTATGGTGAAGCATGAGAAACTTTATTTTCAATGAAAAAGTTGCGAAATGAGTTTGAAATATCATTTTTTTACCAAAAACAACATTACGTTCCTAAGGTACTTTGATGAGAATATGAGCTGAGGGAAGAATTGAATGCAGTTGTCAATACTTTTTTCCCAGTTGAGTTTCAATTTTCAATTCCATTTGTTATGTGAAGAATTATTTGAAGCATTCTTGAAGAATGGATTTGACTTTAGGGATAGTTTGGGTGTCTTCCCATGTGAGGGATTCTTGATAATGACAGGATAATGAGTTTGAGCAAAGACTGGTGGATGAATTTCACAATGGTCGCCTGATTCTCAATCATTCTACTGGGACCGGCT
The DNA here is from genome assembly GCA_018340375.1 of Gonatopus flavifemur. Classification (NCBI taxonomy): domain Eukaryota; kingdom Metazoa; phylum Arthropoda; class Insecta; order Hymenoptera; family Dryinidae; genus Gonatopus; species Gonatopus flavifemur. The sequence continues at coordinate 76,835 of JAFFJZ010000001.1, forward strand.
AGAGAAATTGATTGAAACGCGCTTGGGAGTATGTCAATTCAAACCTGTCCCACATAGCACAAATGTCTCAGTAATATCTCCAGAATATTCTGGAGACATTGTAATATTGTCAGAATATTCTGGAGATATTACTGAGACATTTGTGCTATATGGGGTCCCAAGATTGTGCCAATCTTGCCCTCAACCTGGAACATTATTTCGTTGATATTCACCCAAAGCTGAACCAACTTTGCACTTTCAATGATGCAATGATTTTTAAATGAGTGGAAAATACAATTAATTTTTCTAATGGAGAACAATTTTTACTCGAATTCTCCGCTCTGTCATCATTTCATTTTCCAACTTGGCAAGAGCGTCATGGTTTTGGTTTTGCCATGAAATTGGAGTCAGAGAATAAGCAATGTTACACTGTAAAAAATATTTGGGATTTTCCCAAACCTGTGTGGAGGGAATTTCCTATACTTGTACGGGAGAAGCGAATTTCCCGTACACGTATAGGAATTTTCACATAATAATATATTAGAATTGCTGTTTTAATGGGATTTTTACTGTAAATTTATAGGAGTTTTCCCAAAATTTACGGGAAATTACCTATCCATGTATGCGTTGATCACATACATGTATGTGAAATTTCCCATAAAAATTTTTTACGGTGTATACACTGTTCGAAATGTCTTCAAATTTAATATATTTCCCAAGTACATTTGTGAATGGAATTTACAATTCTTGGTACTTGAAATGGGAATTCATTTAGACGTAACTGAATTGAAAATTTTTGTTATATTATATCATACATTAATACATATTCATTTATTTGTTTATTTATATATATTTATATACTTATATTTATTCATTTATTCATTTATACATATTCATATATTTCCATTTATTTATTTATGACTTGAATCAAAGGCAGATGGAAAACCGGAAAAACACTTGTGACATGTTGCTTCAAAGACATGAAAGAAAATCAGTTTTGCATCGAATTATCACTGGCGATAAAAAATGGATTTATTTTAAGAATCCTAAACGGGGAAAATCATAGGTTAATCCGGGACAACCAGTAGCGTGGTGAGAACATTTCTATCCTCTTTCAATTCGCATGAAAACAAGGATAAGAGGCGCGAAAATCAATAGTTTGAATAAATTTTTTTTACTTTCCCATTCGCCATTAGTGTTTCATTTTCACAAAAAAACGCCCATTTCATACAGGTATACCTGGTATGTAATAAATATCACATATGTTTTCTTATCATATATATAGTAATTCATCTTTTTATACATATCCCTATTGATAATCGTATATGTCCATATATGAATTCTAAACTATACTTATATGAATTCAAATCATTCTATATAGGGCGTATATATAATCCTTCTTCACTACGAATCTGATTCATATAAATGTTATATGTAGTCGTGTCTGAAGCATATGTAAGTATTCGATCCAAACAGCATAGAAAAACAACTTATATATGTATCCCATGTATGGAATATGTAACGTCATATGTGGGATGGATGACCAAGCATGGTTCATACCTGAATTATATAAGAGTCATATATCCATCTGTGTAATCATGTATGAGGCATATATGTACGATATGTTATGTGATTCATTTGTAACGTGGAGATGAGAGGAGTTTATTTCTTCTTCTTTAGAAAGTTCACACGATTCCATTCATCAATCAAAACGAGCGATGAGTCACGTTGAATGATAAGATTTGATAAACCGTTCCAACCAGGATTGTCGTATTAAACAGTTTCCATTCTATTCCTACATTTTTCCAGGGGATAATACTTTAACCTTCAAAATATGATCAATCAATACTCCATATGTTTATTCAAAACATTTTGATTCACAGTTCTGGGAAGTGATATCTGAGGAGCACGGTATCGATCAATCCGGCATTTATCACGGAGACAGCGATCTGCAACTAGAGCGAATCTCCGTTTATTACAATGAAGCTTCCGGTGAGAAAACACAGATTTTTTATTCCATATACGAAACACGACCACTTTTTGTTCACGAGTGCATGGGAGTGAATTAATCTTCATCAAGCAGCGTGTATCCAAATTCTTTTCAAATAATTTTTATTATTTCTTTTTTATTTTCATTGACCGATCTGAATATTTATGGAAAAATGCAAGAATTTTGATATCCACGGTAAACATCCTGGCCGTATTCCAGAACAGTATACTGAGGGAATTCATTACCTCAAACCTTCTTTAGCTCCCTGTTCCAACTTCGTCAAATTGAAAATACTCTATACACTCAGTGAAATCGCTCAGTTGAGTGAGGCAGAATACTTCAGTTGATAATCTCCCTGTTGAAAACTTTTCATTTGTTCCCATTGAAGGAAAATCCAATGGGAATGAATCGACTTTTCAGCATTGGAAATTTATTATTGACAAGAAGATTTCCCATGAGCGTTTCCACCGTGAATCGATAGGATTTTTCTTGAGAAACGATGATGTCGTTAATGGGTACTCATTGGATTACTCGAAAAATTAAGCAATGAGAATGAATGAGAATAACCCAGTCTTAACTGGTTGAACATTTCCATTCATTTTCATTCAAAAACTCCGATGGCAATGGATTGGATTTTTCCTAAAGGTTACTATTGAGTAGAATCTGATCCAGACTTATTTGAAGCATCAATTGGAATCAATGAGAAATCCAATGAAAAAGGGAAGAGAAATTTTCTAACAAAATTTCTGTCAACATCGTGATTGGTTATTAACAACCAACGTGCGCACAGTGGTGGAAGTCAGGAATTTAGTGTTCATAATCATAGAGAACTGTCGATTCCGATTCCCGAATTTTTTTTTATCATGACAATAAATAAACAAATAGTTAGGGAAAATCTTCAATTTTAGGTATTTGAACTTTTATATTCCAGAAAAGCCTTGGGATGACCTTACTATTCAGCGGGATTATTGCACGTATGCTCATTGAACATGAGAAGTTGACAGAATTGCAAATCTGATTATTATAAACAATTTTGTAAACAATTTTCATGAGGAAATCTGAGATTGCGATGATTCTGGTTGTAAAAACATATTTTTTTGGTTCCAATTACTTGGAATCATCAAAAGAAACGTTGTTCGCGAAGGAAAAGAGGCAAACGTTGAGATTTAACATTTGTTATAAACAATTTTATAAACAAATTCTGACCTGAGAGGTTTTTTGATGGGAAAAATGGTATTTCTCTCGTGTTTATTCGGAATTATCATTAGAGTCACAGTCTGTCATGAAATTCCAGCGACATTCAACAATAATATGATTGTTATTAACGATTTTATGAACAAATTCTGAACTGAGAGGTTTTTTTAGATGGGAAAAAAGTTTTTTCCTCTCGTATTTATTCAGAGTTATCATTAGAGTCACATTGTCATGAAATTCCAGCAACATCTAACAATAATTATTGTCATCAAGAATTTTATAAACAAATTATAAATTGAGATATTTTTAGAGGGGAAACAAATTTCACTTCGTCGTATCTACTGAGAATTACCATGAATATTTATAGACCATGAAGAGATTCTTTCTTCGGATATTGCTGGAAACCTTTGAGTATTTCTGCAGTTAGAGCATATATTTTATGAATTTTGTGGAATATTTCATCGTTATATTTGCAGAACGAAACCATCAGAAATGAATAATTTGGATGGTCTCAAACAAAAATCAATAACAAAATCTAATTTTGAATTCGGTCTTTCCATTTTGCACGCTCGTATAAGATTCATGGAGTGCATCCTGCATATCGCATACAGATTAGGAATTCGTAAGTGGAGAGTAGAGAACCCCGAGGATAAAAAAATGATGCAAGATGCTAAACGGAGAATTTGTGCAGAATTCAAACAAAAAATGGGATTGATTGTTGATCAACCACGTCAAGGATCTGGAAATTCTAATTGCGGTAATACAGCTCGTAGGTTTTTCGCCGACACTGAGGAAACGGCACAAATAACAGGAATGAACGAAACATTAATAAAAGAGTTTGGACAAATTTTACAAATGTTGACAATCAGCAAAAAGATTCCCTCCAATTTTTTTAATGATTTTGCCTTCAAGACAGCAGAACTATATGTAAAATTGTATCCTTGGTTCTACATGCCTTCTACTGTCCATAAAATATTGTTACATGAAGGAAAAGTGATGGAAAATTTTCTGTTGCCTATCAGCATGTATTCAGAAGAAGGTTCTGAGGCCCGCAATAAGAACATTAAGGGGTAACACTACAGTGACCTCTCCAAAAATAACGCTTTTTCAGATTTTTTTTCGAAAATTAGAAAGTTCCTATTCAAATTGAAGTACATGAAGGTGTTCCGCTACTATTAAAGTACAAAATAATTTTTTTATGGAATTTTATTGTGAAAAATGGCGGCTTGACAGGTGAATGACTGGAGCACCGTGAAAATTCATGGTCGTGCGGTGGGATAAATGACTCAGTCCAGAATTGACGTAGAACACAGAACCAAAAATAATTATTTCCTGTGATCCAAAAGCTAGTGAAATACGTATCCGTTTCGAAAAATGTGCATTTTCCACGAAATGGCATCGGTTTGAAGAAAAGAGTAGAATTTTCACCCTAAATTTCGTTACTTAATTGAATTTCGTTACTTAATGTTGAACCCCCCGGTAAAAAAAATTCCATATACGGACTCATATATGGATTCATATATGCATTCATATATGGTCATATATGAAAGTGGGGAATCAATCAGCATTGATCTCACTCCTCTCTCCTTTGGTTTTCCATCACATTTCATGTAAAATTGTGACATTTTTTTGTCCATATATGGATGTATATGATGATGTATGATTGAATATGATCACATATGGCCATATACAATCTCATTCATACATGATCATATATGGTCAAACTCCATATATGCTCATATATGTTTATATATGTTCATATATGATTCATATATGATTCAGAACATTCCCCTGTGTACATCAACCGGGAAATTCCAATCACTGATTAGAAAATCAATTTCCAGTACATTCATATGAAATTTCCCATACGCTTATCTCAAAATTCCAAACTCCATGGGATTTTCCCCAACATTTCACAGTAAATTTCCGGACAAGTTGGGAAAATTCCTAACGCATGATGAGTAAGTTTCTTTTAAGAATATCCAATTGGGATTATTGTTGGTTCCCAACGAATGTGTAATGGGAGGCAATGGGAAGTTTTCCATATTCATGGAACCGATATTGGCTCCTTTCAGAATGAATGGGAAAATTCCACAAGATACACGTCGAATGGGTTCGTATGGGAAATTTCCATCCAAATCCACTGCAGACTCCAACATGGATTCTAAATGGATTTGAATGGAAAATTTTCGAGTCCGAATTTTTTTGGCAGGAATGGGCAGAAAAATAATCCATTCGGGTTTTGTTTGTTCTAAATCAGTACCCTACACGGAAAGAAGAAAACAGTACTAGTTACTGTCCATAACAGCGAAAAACAAATGAAAACATGCTTGGATGATAGAGGTTAGCGCGATCACAGTGATGTGTACTGCAGTGAAATTCGTCAATGTTGCTTGAACATTAACGGTGACTGGGAGACGCAGTAATGAACGGCGTGAATTTTATTTTTCATTTTTTTTCAATGAATTACTGCGATTCACAGTAACCATTGCTGTTTTCTTTTTTCCGTGTAGGAGAAAAATTTCGTTGGAATTTGTTGGATATTATGATGTTTTGTTGAAATAGATGTTGAATTTCGTCCAGATTTAGCACAACTTTCTGGGAAAGATCAACGAATAACAAAATAATTCAACAAAACAGTTCAATAAATCTCAAAAAATTTCGTCATAACCTTTCAATTGAGTACATTAATATTTATTGGAATCTTCTGGTGAATAATGTTGACATTTATTGAGTTTCAGTGATTTTTCATGAAAAGTTGTGCCAAAACTGCACAAAATTCAACATGACTGTCAACAAAAGTCATTCAACATTATTATTTGCTGTTTAGTTGGAATTGACTGGAAATTTGAGAAATATTTACTGATCTTACGATGATGGAATATTTTCGATTTTATTAAGATATTGCACGGAAAAAATTAGTGACCTCACTTTCCGTTGACTAGTATGTCACTTTGGGACGGAGCACCAATTCTAGAAGAATTCGTACACTAGATTTCAATAATTCATTGACTTGGTCCATTATTTCAACAATGGAATTAACTTTTCATTTTGATCGTCGGAATAATGAAAAGAGTCAACGAATTATCAAAATCCAGTGTACGGATTCTTCTGGAATTTGTGCTCCGGCCCTGTTAGGGTTTTTCGGTGTCATTGTCTTTCTTGCTCGTTCTCCCGAGAGTAGCTTGGGAGGCGAGCGGGGGGATGGCTTATCGAGTGCTCTTCCATTGCCGCCGAATTACATAGCCTTAAGGGGTTATATCTCCCGAACGCTCTAAAGAAAAAAGCTTTCTTCAATAATGTTTTTGGATCGTTCCTCCATAATAATCATGAGGAATCAATACATCAATCGATTAAGCAACTCTTCAGGAGTGAGAAAAGATTGTTTTATTGAAAATTTGTTACAAAATGGCGACTGCAGGAGCGTTTTTCTGGAAACTATGGTTTGAACTCGGCGAGCAGCATAACTCGAAGAGTTTTCATCCGATCGCCTTGAAAATTGGACTGTAATTTCATCGTGTGATTATCTAATGAAGTACACACGATCATAGTTTTAGGGATTTTTTCGCAAATTGTCGAGACCTTGAACAAACCATCCGAATTTTCGAAAAAGAATCGAGTCTGATCGTTCATGAAGAGAAATCCTGTTGAGCAATTGTGACAATCGTGTGTACTTCACTAGATAATCACACGATAAAGTTACAGTTCAATTTTCAAGTCAATCGGATGAAAACTCTTCGAGTTCTGCTGCTCGCCGATTTCAAACCATAGTTCCCAGAAAAACGCTCCTACAGCCGGCATTTTGCAACAAATTTTCGGTATTCTTGTCGTATGCGGTCTACGTAGGTCCTTGGATTGTCGTATGCGGTCTACCGGGGTAGACCGCATGCTGCAGTGCATACGGTTGCTGTATGCGGTCTACCCCGGTAGACCGCAAGCTGCTTACTATATGCTTCTTGTATGGGGTCTACCCTGAGCAGAGTGCATACGATAAGGGTAAGGATTGTATTATCTGGTCTACCCCGGTGGGTGGGAAAGGATCTCGATAAACTGCAGCATGCGTAATGAAAAGCAGTTCGAGTGCAGGTGAAAATGCAGAGGAATAACAGTCTGGTACTTATGTGGAAGCACCGAAACTTGCTGAAATTTGAATGGAGCAGGAGAATGAGAGAAATAGTGAAAAGGAAATGTTCCACAGAAATGAAAATAAATGAAAGAGAAAAAGAGAAAGAATAACGTTATCTACGACCTGAATCGCAGCACATTGTACATCAAAGTGTTGGTACAAGAAGTACCTGGAATCCCACGACGTTATGAATGAAACAGTAAATATGTAAGAAACGTACGCGCGTGTATTCAATGAATTTTCGACAACTACGTGTATGTGCGTACGTGTGCGTGTGAAGAATTTCCATCACAAACCGTTAGTCTCTTTTGAATGAAGTGAGAGTCAGGTATCAGTTCGGTTGTGAATTATAGCAGTCGTGTTTGGAATACGTGTCCAGTAGTTTTCATTTCAGTTCCTGCAGTTCGTTTTCTGTACTACTTGCCTGCTTCTTTTCCTATGCTATGCCGCTTTCTTACGGTAGACCCCATACAACAGTCGTTACGGAAGAACCTTGCGGTCTGCCCAGGTAGACCCCATACTGCAACCGTCACCGTTGTCGTATGCACTCTATTTAGGGTAGACCTCATACAAGAAGCATATAGTAAGCACCTTGCGGTCTACTGCAGTAGACCGCATACTGCAACCCTATGTGGGGCAGTATGCGGTCTACTCCGGTAGACCACCAGTCTCCAGTAGACCGCATAAAACAAGAATACCAAATTTTCAATAAAAAAATTTTTTCTCACTCCTGAAGAGTTGCTCAATTGATTGGTGTATTGATTATTCATGATTATTATAAAGGAATACTTACAAAAAATTATTGAAAAAAGCTTTTCTTTTTTAGATCGTTTGGGAGATATAACCCCTTAATATGCCACGTGAACTACTTTGTGCGCGTTAACATGCCCCGAGTCAGTTGCGCGCAAACCTTCTCCGAGGCAATCACGTCCAGCGTATTCTCACCTCTGTTTTTCCCGCGGTTTTCTCACGTATGAGTCTCCGACGTGACTTGAATCTTTTGTTGTTATTATTCTTCTTTTGTTGTATAATAAATTTTGCAAAGTGTTGGGAAATTACTGTGCAGTTATTCCGGGTTTCCGGCTCATTCCATATCGTCCTTTTTCCTCAAACGAACTCTTTCCGCATCAGCTTCAATTCTCGCTCTCTCTTTCCCCCTCTATACAGTTCATTCGTCTTCTAATTCCTACCGATCTTTATCTATCCTTAAAGTTTTTCTGCACCTTCACCGTTCCCCTTATCAGTCCCAAAGTGACATACTAGTCGATGAAAATTTGGATCACTAATTTTTTCCGTGTGGGTGTTGGTGAAATTTGTGGAAAAATGTTGAAAACAATCAATGAATTGTGGTGAAAATAATCGATGGGCGTAAATGACGAAATGTTGCATTACGTTGAAACATGATTCATATAGTTGAAGTTCGATAGAATTTGTTGAAATTGTGAGGTTTTATTGACTGTGATGAACGATATTTAGCGAAGAAGATTGATAAACCAGAGCATTGGAAATGTGGCATAGTGTTGAAATATACTGAATTTCATCGCATTCCCACGAAGTTTGTGGAACAATATTCCTAAATACATTGATGAATTTTGGCGAGAATAATCGATGCCAAGGAATTGAGAAAGGTTGGAATGAGTTGAAATATGATCCATGTTGTTGGAATTTGTTAAATTTTGTGGAATATGGTTTACTACGATCAATGAATTTTGGTAAATAAGATGAATCAACGCAAGTATTCGAAATGTGGAATGGCGTTGAGATGTGAAGAATCTCGTGGAATTTGTTGGAGAGCTTTTAAAAATGTGAGAAATTTTGATGGAAATTATGGTTCGGTCACTATTTTGATCCGAATTTATCGATGAATTCCATCGAAATTCAACGAGATTCATTACATTTTGTAAGCGCATGCGCAAATTAATATATTTGAATGATTGCGAGAACATGAGGAAGAGTAATTAGATTGATGATGGCGGCAACCGGCTGTATGTATACCGGGCTCACCTTCGATATTATCGCTCTGTGTTGCTGATTCGCGGAATCATTGAAATATTGAACTGTTTCGGTTTGTTAAAGTATTCTGTATTATAATTATTCGTATTCAGTTGCCAATGCTATTTCCATCATATAAACATTATAGATAATATTTCTACATCTTCGCCACGTGCTAAAGGTACAATCGTGGAATACTAGATCGTGACAAACGCCCTTTCGTTCGGCTGAATCGTTATAATCGACGGAGTATTGAATGAATACTATATTTCGCTTGAAATGATACTAAGTGGATTAACGCAAGACTCCCAAAGTCCACCAAAATTCGGTGCTCTAGGTGGTATGAGTCTCCAATCGATGTTATTAGAACTTGAGCAAGAGGATATCATAGTATGCTTGTCAATGTCATTGAGTAACAAATATAGCTCTTGTAGCTCATTGTCAGCGCCAACGAAATTGCTATCATTATCCGTGTAAACGATTTCACATAAGCCACGACGAGAGACAAAGCGTTTGAGAACGTTGAAAAATGAATCAGCTGTCAAATCATCGGCCAACTCAAGGTGGACCGCCTTAGAAGCAAAGCATAAAAACACGCACAAGTATACTTTGATGATCTTTCGATTCTTAGTTTCGCCATCTCTAATGTACAACGGCCCCGCAAAGTCCATGCCGACGGTCAAGAAACGATTCGCTTCAACCCTCAATTTTGGTGAATCACCCATTTCATATTCAATATATCTTGGTTTAGTCTTGAAACATATCATACAATTATGTAACAGTCCATTCAAAAAGTCCGTAGGATGACACATAGATGGCGTTACTAGAATTTTTTCAATATGATTTTTATTTAGTATTAACCTTCAAACGATACGTGTGTAATTTCGATAGCAATCTGACTATTGATTCGTGAGTTATAGAATCTTGTGTGAAGCAACTTTTGTTATTGCAAAAAAAATGGGAAAAAATTAATTTCGAGTTTTGATAAAGCATTGCTTTCTAATGGAAAAAAAACAGTAGGAACCAAACAATGGCTTGATAAACATCATCGGGACTCTGCTCCATCGAGACAAATGGTAGAGAAGTGGACTGCTGAATTTAAACGTGGTTGTACCAGTACAAATGACGCAAAATGCAGTGGACGCCCAAATGAGACTGTTATTCCAGAAAACATTCAAAAAATTCACACATTAGTTATTGAAGATCTCAAATTGAAGGTGCACGAGCTAGCTGACATTGTGAAGATATCAGATGGTAGTGTTTTTACCATTTTACACGAACATTTGGGTATGCGAAAGCTCTGAGCAAAGTGGGTGCCGCGTGAGCTCACAGTGGACCAAAAACAACGAATTGATGCTTCAGTGGCGTGTGTGGAGCTGTTAAACCGCAATACAATCGAATTCTATCGTCGATATGTGACAATGGAAGAAACATGGCTTCACCATTACACACCAAAATCCAAAAGACAGTCAGCTGAGTGGACAGCAGTCGACGAATCTAATCCAAAGCGAGCAAAGACGCAACAGTCGGGCGGTAAGGTGATGACGTCTGTATTTTGGAATACGATAGGAATAGTATTCATCGACTATCTTCAAAAAGGAACCACCATCAACAGCGATTATTATTGTGCACTTTTGGATTGGTTGGAGGCTGAAATCGCAAAGAAACTGCCACATTTGCGGAAGAAAGAAGTGTTGTTTCACCAAGGCAATGCACCGTGTCACAAACGATTGCGAAATTGGATGAATTGGGGTCCGAATTGCTCACCCACCCACCGTATTCTCCAGATTTAGCCCCCAGCGACGTTTTTCTGTTTTCAGATCTCAAGAGAATGCTTGCTGAAAAAAATTCAAGTCCAATGATGAAGTAATTGCTGCAACTGAGGCGTATTTTGAGGAGGAAAAGAAATCGTACTATAAAAGCAGTATCGAAAGGTTAAAAAATCGCTGTACTTGTTGTATCGCTCTCGAAGGCAACTATGTTGAATAATGAAATCGAGTTTTGTCAAACTTTTTTTTTCCTCACTTATCCTACGGACATATTGAATGGCCTGGTAATACCTTTCTAGTGACGCCAGGCGCGTCCAAAGGCCAAAATCGAGTTCTCACCGCGGATAAAATATCTTGCAAACCTGCGGGTGAATTTCGAACGCGCTCGTGCATAACTATTACATGAACGAATGGATGGTTTGAAGGCAAAACAATGGAGTGCTTGCGCCGATAATCGAATTGGGAATTTTTCAATCCTCCGCCAATCCTCAGCAGCTGATCGTCGTCAAGAAACTAATCTAATGCTGATAGTCGACTCAAAGAAGGAACCTTGCTCTTGCTCTTCACAGATTGAATCTCGCTTGCAAACGATACAGCTTGAACCATTTCAGAATGTGTCTACAGATTGTGTTGTCAAGTTCTTGAGGAGAAATATTAATAGTTTCACGAGCAAGGTGCGTTTCCCTCTCCAATGTATGATGATAAAAACAAAATTCATATGATACCACCCTTGGGAGTTTGTTTTACGTTGAAAATCTAATCAATACATCATGGTCAATAATATTAGGAGTAACGATTGAAGTGCTTTGTTCCTGCTCCGGAGCAATTGGCAATTCAAGGCTTCTGTTGATTGACCGGAACAAATAATCCTATTCCAGCCAGTCAGGGCCTTCTGACCAAATGACCATGTTTTTTAATTCTTCAGCGGTTGATCCCCACGAAACAATATCGGCAGGATTCTGCTCACTGCTAATGTGATGCCAGACCCCAGAACCAGTTGCATTCTGTATTCCAGTGACTCTATTAGTCACGTATGTTTTTAACCGATCTGGCTCACACCGAAGCCAAGGAAAAAACAATTGTGGAATCGCACCAAAAATACGCTTGAGTTATATTCAACTCCATAGCTGGGAAAACCTTTGTGTACATTCGCCATAATAAAAGCATCCCACACAATTCGAGACACGGTAAGCTAATACTCCCCAGCGGTGCCACTCGTGATTTGGCGCACAGCAAACTCACGATTATATTCTCGCATGAATCCGTCATTCGCAAATATATCGCTGCCCCATAAGCAAAGTCTGACTCATCACAGAAGCCGTGAATTTGAATCTCCGTGCCTCCCGAAAGGACAACGCAACGTGGAATGCTTAAATCATTAATGTATTCCACTTGCTCCAAAAATCGAGACCAACTCGTAAACAGATCCGTGGAAACGGACTCGTCCCATCCGATACCCGAAGACCAAATCCTTTGCATAATTATTTTTGCTATTACTATAATAGGGCTTAATTATCAAAGCGGATCGAAGATCTGAGATAGAACCGATAATATCGATCGCTTGGTAGCTTGACGAGAGTCCACCTCTTTCCCTTGAACATCAAAATGGAACGAATTCTCATGAGAATGCCATACCAAGCCCGATGTTCTCACGTTCCCGTCCAATGATATATCATGATTGACGTTACTTGATCGGTTCCCAATGTGTTCTAATACCCGAAGCTCGCTGCTCATCCACTTTCTTAAGTGAAATCCTCCCGACTCCCACACTCCATCGAGCGCGGACACTATTGATTTTCCTCTACCAAGTGAGCTCCTGTACGTAAATCGTCCATGTAAAAATCGGACGGTATGATTTCGCAAGCCCTCGGATGCCGTACGTAAGAGTCTCCAGGAGACAACAACGTAATCTGTTGTTGTCTCCTGGAGACTCATGATCGCGAGGAAGGAGGCGGGTGCCGTACCATATGTCACGGTATACAGTTCATAATGTTCAACTGGCTTGGATGCATCATCACGCCACAAGATTTGTCGAAATGTTCTGTGAAATTTTGTTACGTTCACCTGACGGTACATTTTTCCTACGTCAGCAATGATGACATACACTGAGAGAAAAAAAGAACAAAAATTACAATCTTTATTCACATAACGAGGATATCGCTGTAAAAAGTAGATAATCATCAACAAAAATCTACGAAATTAAAATACGATGTTTGAAGATAGTGAACATCGTTTATATAAATTACAATCTATGATTAGAATATTCATATTTATTGAAAAATATATAAATGGATCCAATAAATCACCAGTTCAAATGAGAATATTGCATTGATCCTAACCATTCTTTGGATAAGGAACATTTGAAATTTGAACTTTCAAACTGTAATTTTTTATCAAATTTCTGATGTGCCATTATTAACAGTATTTTCAACACAATTCATTATCATAGATTGTGATTTTTAGTAACTCGTGTGTGATTGGTCGAACCACAGATTCCATTCAAAATGAGCGCAACAAAATGTTTAATGCGTCACGTGGTGCTCAATCGTAGTTTATTGTTTTCGACTTGTTACCGGCGAGATCTACATATGACAAGAATGGAAGAGTTAGAAGACATTGGACACGTAATGAATCAATCCTCTTTCAAAACTCATCATCATATCTTCATTGGACAATTTTTAAACTTCGATACAGCCATGAAATACTTTTTCGGATTGATTAAATTAAAGATTTTTCATGTGATAATAACATATTGTAATCGCTAAATGTATTGGAAAATGTTACATCTCAGGTTATTATGAATATTCTGTTCTGAAAAATAGTTAAGGGCACTTTATCAGAAGAAGCGGGTAAAATTTGCGTTGATTTGTTTCATCAGTTACTTGATAAATCCCAATTTGGAATAGGTGGTTATTTCACGAACTTGCACACCTAACATTGAACTTCAAATATGAGATTAGGTTTCCTCTTGGGTTGCAGGTATTAGAAAACAAATTTATAAACATTTCGATATTTGTACACTGTTATAAATTCCTGATTGAATTTTCAATCACATGTAATGGAAGCAATTTCCACTCACGTGAATAAGAAATAATGTACAGTAGTATTGAAAATCCAATAACCAGTTCTTCAAATTTCATGCACATGTTCTCAATTGTTGAGAGAAATCATGATTGAAAATTCAATAACAAGTTCTTTAAATTTCATGCACATGTTCATGATTGTTGAAAAAAAATCACCTTCACAAGATGCGAACGCGGGACGTCGAAATCGGATGCCAAAGCTCTATCACTCAAGCCACTGCCACTTATGTGGAAGGGAGCATTTTTCCGCCTATATGACCTTGCGTTCATTCTTCAAACTCGTGGATCAAGATGTATACTTATGGTGTAGAAACACCGAACAAATCGTGTGATCTAACTAGTACATAGTTGAAGTGGATACGTGGATGACTTCGTCAAACCGTTAGTACCCAGACAGCACAGGAAGTTCTTTGAACGTTTGGAAAACGTGCTCTTGGTTTTGCGTGTTTTGGTCCCGCTGAAGCAAGTTTTACAAACGTTTAGAGTACCTTCCCATTTGATATCCTTGAATACGTTCTATGCACGTTCTTTTGATCTACTACCAGACGTTCTCATCATGTCTTCTAAACGTACTTTCATGAGAACTGACCTTGAAAAACCACAAAGTCACACGGGGACACAGATAGAACTAACCGAGACATTTGCATGTCCCTGGGACATACATGCGACGTTTTTAGAACATCCTGAGACGTTATTTGCACGTTCTCTGTGAAATCAAGCACGTCTTCTGAACGTTCAGGAAACCTCCCGGTGCTGTATGGGTATACAGGGTGATCCAAGTGAAAAAAATTGGATTTCAAGGGCGTATTCTGCAGCCATAATGCAAGAATTTCCCTTTTTTTGAAGATTAGTTTTTGAGATATGAGCATTTTTAGAGTTTTTTTCAAACCCAAACCAACTCAGATCATTTTTGTTATTTCCAGTTGGATGCCATTAGAGCGATGGTTTATAATTATAATGATATTATAATGGATTGAATTTTTCTAAGTTTTTTCAATCACCTGTACATCAATTTCAATTTTCATGCACAATAACTTAAAAATTCAATAACATGTATTTTGATTCCTATTCCAATTCACAAAAATTGGATTTTCATTCACATATGTAGAGTAGATGGTACAAAAACGGACACTGGTACATAAACGGTCACCCTTTTTTATTGAGAATATTAGTGTCGCCACCAATGCGAGGTTTATGTACTAGTATAAGGAAAGATCATACAAAGTTTATTTACAAGTTGTCGTTTGTTTTGACTAAGTACAATATGATAGCAAACCAAACAGTGTATGAACGGATTGACAAGCGTCAAATCGTGAAATCCTATCGTTACTTTACGTGTTTATTTTTCGAAAACAAAACCAACGCAATTGGTTGTTCTTCACCACGTAAGTAACATCAATTATATATTTATCGATGACACATGGATTGATCATTAAGGATTTTGCGAACAATTTTTATGTTTCTTGCTTACGATACACAAATCGTACGTGTGGTACAAATGTGGACACCGCCCGGTGGTATAAAAACGGCCACTTCTCAAATTTCATAAATATAAGTATTTAAATAATTGTTTCAGGATGCCTCGACGCCATTTACGTCAGAGAACGTCAAGTAGACATTCTTGGGATACAGATGGGATGGAGCAAGCCGTAATTGATGTACGAAATGGGAAATACTCTCTGAAACGTGCAGCAACAGGTTACGCAGTTCCGAGGACAACGCTTAGACGTAATGTTCAAGCGAACGAACAAGTAGATGATGATTCCGTTTCTGTCGTGCAAATGGGCCGAAAAACTATTTTCAATGCCAAGCTGGGAAAAGAATTAGTCGATTACGTGCTGCTCATGGAATCAAGGCTTTTCGGATTAACTTTGACCGATTTAAAACGATTTGCTCATAAAGTCGCGGAAAGAGCCGGTGTACCGCACCCTTTCAGAAATGAGGAAGCTGGGCGTGGCTGGTTAGATTTGTTTTCAAGAAGACATAAAGATGCGATCTGTTTAAGACAACCGACAGGAACTTCCAAGGCTCGTGCTCAAGGATTCAATAAAGAAGGAGTTGGACAATTTTTTTATATTCTTGATGCCGAATATGAGAAACACCCATTCCCTGCAAATCGAATCTACAACGTTGACGAAGTAGGCTTGTCCATTGTCCAATCCAAACATCCCGAAGTGATTGCACGGAAAGGGAAGAAGCAAATCGGAACTCTGACTGCTGCGGAAAGAGGCAGCCTCATTACAGCAGTGATGTGCTTCAGTGCAAATGAAGATTTTGTGCCACCAATGCTGGTTTTTCCACGAAAAAGACCGAATCTTGTTCTTACGAAGGATGCTCCTGAAGGTCCAATCCTCTCTTTCCATCCTTCTGGATGGATTCAAACAAACTCCTTCATGGAGTGGTTTGAGCATTTCCTAAAATATGTCAAGCCGACTGGGGATTCACCTGTTCTTTGAATCCTTGACGGACACTTTTCGCATACCCGGAACATTGACCTCATTGATCGTGCCAGAGGGAATCATGTCGTTATAATCTCACTGCCACCACACTGCACTCATAAAATGCAACCTTTGGATAAGTCGCTCATGGGTGTTTTCAAAACGCACTACAATGAGGCTATCCGACAATTCATGAGAAAAGAGCAGAGAATTGCTATAATATACGATCTGTCAGGATTGTTCAGCCAGGCCTACACGAAATGGCCAGTTGCGCAATATGGAATCAGTGGGTTTCGAACAACGGGAATCTATCCATTTGATCGAAATATTTTCGAAGACCACGAATTTGTGGCCTGCGAAATGGATGCTGAGGGTTCTTGCTACAATCAAGGACTTAATTCATTGAACATCGAACAGCTGGACGAATTGAATCCTTCGATGTCTTCGGTGGAAGATGAACGTGAAACCTGTTCACGTACGCGCAGTCCAGCGCCAGAAAATGACCCTGAGCCGAGTCCCAGTAGGATGGAATTGGAAACGACAGAGCCTAGATTACTAGATGCTTTCACCATGCCAACATTACGAGTGGCGAGAAGTACTAGAGGCCGAAAAGGTACCCAATCATCCCTAATTACAGGAAGTCCTCATCGAAAGTCTCTTGTGAAACCGGCCGCAACTGTAGAATCGAAATGAGAGCGGGGAAGAAAAGCGACAACATGCACAGTCAAGCCGAAAAAAATGAAGGAAAATACGAAACAAAAATCGAAAAACGTAGGCAACAACTCTAACATGCAGAGCAAAGCTGACTCCAATGACGATAGCGAACCGGAAGCCGTAATTGGAAATGCTCCCCCCAAAAATAAAAACATTTTATGTATTTTTTGTGATGAATCCGCAGACTCCAGCACACGTGACGGAAAATGGATACAATGCACAAACTGCCTCTTGTGGGCTCACGTAGAGTGCTCAGATGCTAAAACCGACATTTATGTGTGTAATTATTGCCAATAAATATCAGTTGTGAACATTTTGTGTGATTTTATCAAGGTGTCCGTGTTTGTACCAGAATCCGTTTTTGTACCACTTTTGGTGTCTTCTGGAAAATTGAAAAAAAATGATGAATTCAAACCCAGAATTGAAGCAAAACATACATAATGTGAAGCGAGTACGACAAATTATATTTTAAAATGGTAATCATCTCATTCGCCTGAAAAATTTGAAAAGTATGGTAACAAGAGTCAAGGGTGTCCGTTTCTGTACCTTCTACTCTACATGAAATTTCAAGGAATTCTTAACAGTGTAGGTTATCACTTTTAAACCCCTTTCATACTCGCCAGGAATCAGTGAAAGACTAAAACTTATATTTAGAAACTGATCTTCATCGTGGATTTCATTGTTATGCAGTTGAAATTTCCCGTAAATGCATAACTTATGGGAAAAAATGGCGCAACTTTGACTCACTTCTTCTGATGCTTGAATGCCTTCAAGTGTCATCCGAAACTCGTCAATCTCACAGCGGTGAATTGGCTCAGCGGTTCGCGTGTTATCTCCCAATCACTTGCGTGAAACCAGAGTTCGTATCTCCCTGGGAAGCAAAATTTTCTACGAAATGCAAGTGTCCAAATTCCGTCAATGATACAGGTTAATTCGATAGTTCAATTGAAAAACGTATAGTTCGTAAGACTTTGGATCCGTGAATATGGTATACTCAATAGATGTTCACCCATTGAGTCCGGGAAATGCAGGATTTCAACTGTAATTTTAGACGTTGCAAATGATATATAAATCATTGAAAACTCATGGCAAAAATACCTGGCCTACTATTTTTGAGGTTGCTCTTTCGGTTGCTGAGGTCAAAATTACCTTCAAATGGCGCTGAAATACCGATATGGCCGATTTAAAATGAGAAGTCGACAAAAAATTGGAGGATATTTGACTTTGTGATTTTTTCACGGGTTGAAAATGCACTCAAAATTATTCAGAACATCATCCAAGGGTGCACAAAATATCTCAACCTTACGATAGAATTTTTTCCCAGACTTGAAGGAGACCTAACCTCTCTCAATTCACCATATATTCACCAAAATAACTCGCAATTCTGAGAATCTAGAGGAAATTGACAGAACATATGATTTTATTCGTTCAGTATTCTTCAAGAGAAGTACCCGGGGGTTTTTGAGGTCGCTGACTACGAATCAAACATCAGATTTTCAAAATTCAAAATGACGGATCCAAGATGGCGGACGAAAAGTCAGAAAAAGCCTCGAATATGGATGAAAGTCGGTATACTGGGGTTCTTGAGGTCACTGACACCGAATCCAGCATCAGATTTCCAAAATCCAATATGGCGGATTCAATATGGCATACTGAAATTCATAAAATGCTTCTAAATCACGAAAAAATGTGTATACGAGGAGATTTTTGGGGTCGCTGACAACGTATTTGGAGTTGGATTTCAATAATTCCAGGTGGCGGATCCAATGTGTCACACCGAAATTCATGATATGACTCAAAATCATGCAATAATGTTTATACAGGGTTTCACGGAAGAAAATTGGTTATTTCCGTCCGTTAGCCGTTTCATATGAACGTTTCCCAACTCAAACCACGTGGAGGTGGACAGCAAGAGCCCCTTCTTTTTTTTTGTATTTTTTGAATTTTGAATTGTTTTTTTATTGTTTTCATTTTTCTTTTTTTTTCAATTTTTCAATTATATTTTTATAATCTTTTTTATGTTTCCTCTTTTTCACTCATGACTTTATACGTGACTGAACAAGCTCATCCTGTTCATCTTGAAGCCCGAATTATCGATAGAGAGCTCCTACTTTTCAACTTTTTAAAATCTGTCTTCACAATTTTTACAATAATACAAATCACAAGTGCAGCAGTATATGTATGTGCGAATAATACATTCCTTTGTGAAACATTTTTTTGACTTGTTTCGCGACGAAAGTTATGTTTTTTATTATATCTCTTCTGTCCAATATCCAAATCATGTCTAGCAACACTCATAGCAACATCTTTCGTACCAATCTTCTTTGATTCAGGATTTGATAAATTATGAATCACAAGTGCATTCGTGATAGCGGCTTGAATTGAACGTGTAGGAACTATATAAGTCCACTTTTCACTACGTATACATGTCTGCACGTTGTTGCAGTGACTGTCGTGGAGATCTACTCCACCCATGAATCAATTGTAAACATGAAAAGCGTGAGGAAATGGAAGAGATATTCTTGAATGATCTTTTGCACTATATCGTTTTGAGGGTAACATGGGAGTCACTCCTGTAGCGAATGAAGCTATAGAGACCTGCTTAGAATCCATCACACAGACATAATTGATTCCACTCTTTTGATCATGTTTTGAAACGAATGTGAGTCTGGGAGCTTTTTTATCAATCATGTCTTTAGCCGATACTCTGTTGTCTCGAATAGTTCCAGTGGATTTCAGTCCCAATTTTTTCAGGTGCAACATAAGATCAACGCTAGTAAAATAATTGTCATGATACGAATGATATTTCGATACGGTGGAGGAGGGTGTATCCTTGAGAAATTTATCCGATAGATACATGACCACTTTTGTACCGGGGGCGCATTTGTTTAGTTTTTCAACTCGTGATCCCTTTCCACAGTACAGATCGAGATCAAACAAATATCCGTTTGCTGAACAAAGTCCCCAAGATTTCAAACCGAATCGTATCGGTTTTCCGCGGATGAATTGCTTCAAGCTGGTTCTGGCATAAGATTTAGCCATCGTTTAGTCCACCAATAACGCGGATTCAAAAAACCAAAATTTTCGAATATTCTCACGGAACTTGTCCAACAATACCCGAACTCGCCAAGCTTTATCATCTTTTTTTTCATCGCTAGTTTTTGAATACTTCATGTTCGATTTGATTTCAAGAAAAGTATCACGTGACATAGCAGATCGAACAATTTCGCAACTTAAAAGAGGGTCAAGGGACCAATAATCTTTTTGAGATTTACGTTCATTGAAGCTTGATAAAATCAAAATTCCTAAATAAGTGTCCAAATCATTCAGACTTAGAGTATATCCATTCTCTATGGTGGCTTCCACTATATAATTCTTCATTCCGATTGAAAGGAAGTGTTCAAATAGTTGAACATGTGAAGATTCACGTATAGATCTTTTCTGACTTCCACTGAGAAAACATTCATTCATTAGTTCATTGTTATACTTTTTCTCACCATCAACCCAAACATAATCATGATCTTCCTCCAACTTTGTTTGGTTTTCATCATATGACCTAGATACTTTTTTGTATGAACACTCGGATAGAATTTCGTCTGTTTCATTGGGATTGCCATCGTAATCGATATCGGATTCTTCATCCGAGTCTCTTGAATCATTTGGATTTGGTAGGAGTGATATTCGATCATAATCATCATCCGATGTGTCAACCTCATGATCTGCATGATTTGTTGACTTTCTTTTGCGTTTTGGTGCCATATTTCAAGTGATAATAAGTGCGAGAAGGGAAAAAAGCGGGCTGAAAATCAATTACCCTCGGCAAGTGAGGGAAAATATTCGAATCTCAAAGAAAAACAATCAATATAGTTGTATAGGATAAACAATAGTATATCTGAATTTTGAGTTCAATGATTTAGAAAATATTAGTATTCTAAAGTGTAATTAGACTGGTGACACGTGATCAAAATCTTAGAAGTGAATATCAGATATTATTAGGGTAATTGAATTTGACATTATCATCAAGTGAATCGGAGAAAATAAAGACGAAGTTTATCGCATGAACAACTGAGTTATTGGGGAACATACAAGAATATGAACTTGCTACGTAGTTTGACTTAGGAAACGTGCACATGGAATAATTAACGGACGGAAACAACCAATTTTCTTGCGGAAACTTCACGTATAAGCATGATTGCATGATTTTGAGTGATGTCATGAATTTCGGTATGCCATATTGGATCCGCCGTCTTGAATTTTGAGAATCTGATGCTGGATTCGGTGTCAGTGACCTCAAAAATCTCAGTATACCGATTTTCATCCATCTTCGAGAGTTTTCTCGAATTTTCGGCCACCTTTTTCGGTCCGCCATCTTGAATTCTGGAAATCTAATGCTGAATCCGTAATCAGCGACCTCAAAAACCTCGGTGGATCGATTTCAATCCATCTCCGAGGCTTTTTTTGACTCTTCATCCACCATCTTAGGTCCGCCATCTTGAATTTTGAAAATCTGATAATGGATTCGTAATCAGGAACCTCAAAAACCTGAGCATACCGATTTTTATCCATTTTCGAGGCTTTTTCTGACTTTTCGTCCGCCATCTTGGATCCGTCATTTTGAATTTTGAAAATCTGATGTTTTATTCGTAGTCAGCGACCTCAAAAACCTCCGGGTACTTCTCTGGAAGAATACTAAACGAATAAAATCATATGTTCTATCAATTTTCTCTAGATTCTCAGAAATGCGAGTTATTTTGGTGAATATATGATAAATTGAGAGAGGTTAGGTCTCCTTCAAGTCTTGGAAAAAATTCTATCGTAAGGTTGAGATATTTTGTGCACCCTTGGATGATGTTCTGAATAATTTTTAGTGCATTTTCAACCCGTGAAAAAATCACAAAGTCAAATATCCTCCAATTTTTTGTCGACCTTTTATTTCAAATCGGCCATATCGGTATTCCACCGCCATCTGGAGGTAATTTCGACCTCAGCAACCGGAAGAGCAACCTCGAAAATAGTAGGTAAGGTATTTTCGCCATGAGTTTTCAATGATTTATATATCATTTGCAACGTTTAAAATTACAGTTGAAATCCTGCATTTCCCGGACTTAATGGGTTAAGGCGTTGTCTGTAAGTTGATGTAAATTTCCGATTAATCAGAGTCCAGTAGAATAACTACAACAAGTTTACTTTTTCATATTATTTTTTGAATCTCTATGATGAAATGAAAATTACAATCTTCGATTTCAAAATCTCAACCCTCTGAAGTTGACTCAATTGAATAAAAATTACTATCTACAATTGCAAAATGTTAATCTTTTTCTAATAGAAATCCTGTATTATAAATTCTGCGGTCAGAAATTCAGATTACTACTATTATGACTGTAATTTTCAGACTTGGTCCGCGATGTCTCTGTTTTGGAAACAAAAATAATAATTTTTCATCCATATTTCGTATGAAAATCATTGTGTTTTTCTCTCAGTGTACTTTTTTGTAAGAAATCTTGTTGAAATTGTAAAAAGATCGTTCTACGACACCGGACCGACCTGAGGTATATTGTTGAGGGACAAATCGTTTGTAGTCTTCGAGGAGGCGTCAAATACAACCCGTCATTTGGTTGTAGAATTTGATTTCCTTACGACACCGTGATGAGATGAGTAATAAAAGGCACCATCAATATCGCAAAGAATCGGCTCAACGCGTCACATATGGCCCAACTTCTCGTACTCCTTCATATAACTCACGTAAAGGGACTTGAGAGTGGAATTTTTTTCGAATCTTCTTTCATGTGAATGAAATCGCTCAGACGCCACATCGATGGAACCGCTGATTTGATTCACATTGTCGCGGAATAGCAATTCAACGATTAATCGACCCGATTTGTCCCTAATGGTAGTTTGTTTGGAATGGTTTTCGCATTCAATAGATCGTGCAGGCGTCTAAAAGCACTCTTCTATCCACCAAAAATTTTCTATCTGATCCATTACTTTGTCTTGAGTAACAAAATGACAATTCAGATTCGAACGGCTGCTACCCTTCGCATTTGCGCCATAAGTTGGTAAACCCAGTCTTCCGTGCAAATCTTGAGTTAGAAAGTTGGATTGAGATCTGTTATGCGGAAGCGCTCTGCAAACATGAGAGGCACCGTTATCGTCAAAGATTGAAACCTGAGCAGTGGCCAACAATACGTATGAACCCGAAGCATCGTGTCTGACGTCGTGAGTAGACGTCACGTGAGCGCGAGATTCGGAAGAGGTTTGAAGCTGATCATCCTCAACCGAAACGTTACTTATCGATTACGATGTGTTTCTCACGCGTTCGATTGACATCAGAAGAATGCAAAAGAGAATTGTGTCTCGCGTTACGGATTTTACATTCTCTGGATTCATATTTCTTGACCAGGTGGTTGTTACGTAAACAATTTGAGCGAAGCTTTGAACGCTCAATTTTTGAAAACCTTTGACCTCAACTAACAGCTTCAAAAAATCTGCGTAATCATATATATAATGCGATCCCTTGCAAAATTCGCACTTGATGGAATGTGTAATCGTAGTGAGGGCGTTCGTTCAACCTTGGAAATGGGTTTTGTTAATGAATTAGAAGTTTCAATTTTATTGCTCGAAGAGGCATCTACCAACAAACTTCCCAAAAATCAATATCTATTATCAATAACCTTTGTAAAATCCTCCAACTTTGGAGCAGCGTTCAATACCATTGCTGCCTTTTCCCATTCGCGCTCAGAAGCAAAATCCAATCAACCTGATACGATATGTATTAATAGTGTCCCATTGACTTACGGGTTCACTCAGAATCTCCAATGCACGAATATGCTGAATCATAGAATCATGCAATTTTCTAAGAGCCGAACCAGATTCCTCTGGTACCAGCACCAATTCCAACAACGCCTTCACGTGACTATGAACGATGACTCGAGGTTTTCCAAATCTTTCTTCTAAAGCATTCTAAGCTACGGTGTAATTGGCATCAGTAGTTTCTATTGGATTAATTACCTGTAAAGTGCTATCTTTAAGGCATGATTTCAAATAGTGATTTTTACTCTTCATGAATTAATACTTCAAAAGTATCACGGAAGTGAAGCCATTCATCATAATTTCCCTCGATTCAGGCAATTGTGAAGTCTGTAATTTGACCTGAATTTGCGGACCGCTGCTTGGATTAGGGATAATTTGATTTGAACTGGATTGCTGCGTGTCGCGTTGTGCTCTCGTCGCTGGTTTAATATCAAACTGAGGTATCAATTGTTCCGCCCGCGAGATTGTTTCGTTATATTGTTTTTCGAACTATCCGCGACATGCTAAATCAGACTCATTGATATCTTATAACGATTCAATATCCTCTTGAACCCTGTAAAATTCGGCTAACGTGCTCTCGGCTCTCCCAAGTCGAGCCTTTAATTCGAGAATATTTATGGTTTCATTCGGGGAATTTAGGTGAGTATCGAACCTGGTGAGCTTTGTTTTCGTCATACTACGTATTTTATTCGAAGTAGATAATTGCTTCTTCCTTGATATCTTGATTTGAATTGCATTGATTCCACATGCGAATCAAGTAAGTCGCATGGGAATTAGGTGGGTTGCATGGATTTTCGTATGGGTTGTGGGTCGAGGGCACTGATCTCTATCATACACTGGATGGCGGATACTGAAAATTTCTTGTACCGAAATGAAGATCTGAAGCGTCATTTGTTTTGTGGACTGGATAGTCATTGTTGGCGGTAAATTTGAACTTTATGCATTTTCAACAAAGTTCACATCATATATTTATATAATCATCGAATGCTTCATGTATCCCTTGTAATGTCGTTTGAATTTCATTTTATATCATTCATGAACGCAAAACACTCCTTATTTCTGAGGTTTTGCAATTTCAATTGAAAAATCCATATTTTCCATCACCACGAAGCTCAAAGCTTTCTCAAAGTGGAAAACCGTTCAACCTGAAACTGATCATGATTTCTCCAAGGTTTCCTTCATGTCAAACAATAATGTGATGATGAATTATTAATGAAATATTCCACAAAACACTTTGATAACATTCAAATTTCCTCAAAAAATTGACCATTCAGCCCACAAGCAATTGGCGACTCAGAGTCTCCTATCACGTTCAATTTTCCTTACAAAAATCGTGCATTGCGAAGTCCTGTATCCACCATCCAGTGTATAGTAGAGATCAGTGGTCGAAGGGCGATCGCCCCCTTAGTTGTCCTTCGTTGCAAATGGATTGGAGAGAGATAGAGGAGTGCTAGATTAACCCTTGCTTAAAAAATGGTCTCGAAGATCGTCTTGTAAGTCTGCCATTTTGAAAAAAAATGTATACAAATTTTTTTTATATAAACTCCAATGCTTTACTTATATATTGGAAAAGTTTCAAAAACATTTTCCATCATTTCTGCCTTGAATAAATCCATGAAATTCTGCCCTTCATTGTTCTGATTGAGTTGCATAAGATATATTCCAGATATAACCCTTGCGACACTTTCCCATGGGTAACCCATGCGACATTTTCCCATGGAAAACCCATGCGACATTTTCACACGGGGGATCCATGCAACATTCGCACATTTTCACATGGGGGATCCACGCGATATCTTCCCATGGATAACCCATGCGACATTTTCCCATGGGTAACCCATGCGACATCTTCCTATGGGCAACCTGTGCGACATTCACATGGGTAAGCCATGTGACATTCACCCGTGCGCATCAGCATCTGCCCATGTGACAAGTTCCTATGTGGATCACATGCGAAATGAACCCAGTCCCAAATTCAAATGCGAATTTCTCATGTGACATAATCGCACGGATGACCCATGTGACATATCCACTTGGGTTTTCCCCATGCGAAACTCTCCCATAGGTAACCCATGCGACAAGTTCCCATGCGGGTTTCATGCGAAATAAATCCAGTCCCAAATTCGCATGAGGAAATGTCGCACGCGAACCAACTGGAAATTTACAGTAGGGTATACAACTTGAAAATTAATGGCGATAGTGAGCATCTTTGTCTCACCCCTCTTTTAATTTGTGCTACTTCTTTTGGACCCTCTATTTCTGTTATTGCGGTTTGATTCTTATATATAATAATTAATATATTATTCTCCTATCAATCAAATTAATTCCTACCTGTTTCAAAATCGTGAACATTGTTTCCTCATCAACATTATCGAATGCTTTTTGTATATGTATAAAACCTATCTACACAAACTTTAACTCTAGACTTTTCTCTACCACTGTTCTGAGTGCTCAAATTGCTTTCCGCGTTCCCCTATTTTTCCTAAAGCCGAACTGATCTTCTGCTAATCTCCTCTCTATTTCATCCTCTATTCTCCTGTATATAATTTTTGTCAGTATTTTCGAGGCATGTGGAGTTACACTAATCATGATCTTGTTCTCGTATTTGTCTGCTCCTTGTTTTTCCACAATGGTGACAATTTTATTTTTTTGGAAATCTTTCGGTACTTCTCCATTTTCGTACATATCTCTGACCAATTCAAACAGTGCATCACAAATTCTTTGACTGGAGGCTTTGATAAGGTCCGCATTCATGCCTTCCATTCCTGGCGCTTCATTATTTTTCAATTCTTTTAGAGCTCTGTCGAATTCTGATCTCAAAATTGAATCTCCCAATTCTTCTTCATCGACATCTTCTTCCTTCTCTAAAAATCCTTTATAACCACTTCCTTTATACAGATCTTCTGGATGAATCATCCATTGTTCTATTTTCCCCTCCGTTCTTATCAATTGTCTCCCTAGAGAATTTTGCATCTGACTGCTTCTAGATTTAATTTGTCCAAAAAATCTCTTAACAATCTTATATGCCTCATCTATTTTCCCTCAATGTAATCTCACTTCTATGGCCTGACATTTTTCTTCTAACCATTGTTCTTCTGCCTTCCTCGATTCTCTTATTATTTTATCCCTCAGTGCCTTGTATGTCTGCTGGTCTTGTTTGCTACTCTTATTCTCGTATTCCATTCTCTCATTGATCAAATCGAGAATTCCTTCCGTTATCCGTGGTTCATGTCATGGCGGGGCCCGTAAGTATCCAATCCAGAGATGTTTCCTGAGCCAGTGGGGTACCTGGTGGACCCTCAATCAGTCCCGGTTTCATAAGCAGAACATAAGCCTCACTTCCTAACAACAGGTCTATGGGTTCGGAGGACCCAATGTCAGAATCCGCTAAGGTAAGACCATCCAAATGTGGCCAGGACAACGCCGATGTGTGCTGAGAGGGAGTGTAATCAGTGTGTTTGGGCAGAACTGAAGCAGTTAGTGGCAGTCGGAAACGTGAACGGAAGCTTTTTGGCGAGATGAAGAAACCAACTGAACCTCGCGACACTTCACTAGCGCCACCACCAATTTCGGAGATCCGGATCGGCGCCGAGCGCCTAGTCAGTCGTAAGCACTGGGTCAAGGCTTCAGAAATGAAGTTGGCCTCGGCGCAAGGGTCAATGAGCGCCCGAGGAGTACCCACTATCAGTCCGTACAGTTATTATCGCCGTGGCTGAGAGCACTGACCCAGAAGATGGAACCGTAGTGCTGGAAACGAGAGGGCTAACGAGAGCTGCATTTGGTGGTTGAGATGTACTCGCAGGTGGGCGTGGTGGATTTGAACGCTGGAATTGGCTAGAGGGGGTGACTGATCTCATCATCTGAGCCGTAGAGTGCTCATGTAGTAGCGAGTGATGACGCTGGTAACAGTGTCAACAGACGGTTTGGGACCGACAAACGCTGAAGTTACGAAATCCCAAACAGTTTGTGCACAAGTGCTGAGATTGTACAAATTCATGACTATGCGGGATCGATTCGGCCTTAAAGCACTCGCATGCACCCAGATAACGCGTCTGAGAACAACAGGGACCGTTTCTTGAACCAGATTGACTGGTTTTGGGGTGGGATTTTTGTTTTTTCCCGGTCGGAATCTTGGTAACCGTATGTACTCTTGCAGATGGCGGAACATTGCGTGAATTTGAAGAACGAATATCAGGTTTGGCAGAAGATGTAGTAGGTGCAGGACGTTTGTTAACATCGTCCAGTGACTCAGTCTGATAGTAAGAAGTTCCTTCGATTCACGGAACGTTGGGGGAGTCTTTTTTGAACCGGGACGATCCTCCCAATCTCGACGTGTTCGTCGGTCTAAGCATTCGGTGGTAATGTGGACAATCCAGTCGTCCCATTGGTCAGTTGGTCTGCCCAAAACTTCTGAAGTACCTAGTGCATCGGCAGTACCGTTCAACACTCGTTTGAAATCAGTAGCCGACTCGGAAGTCATGGGTTTCAGGTCGGTTAGTACGGCAAGCTGAGCATTGACCAGCAAACAGGTGTTTTGCTAACGGTCGTCAAGGATCTGCCAAGCCCTATGGAAGTTGTTATCTGCGGTGGTGGGAATATTTTGAATTAATTGAGCTGGCTCGCCTATGACATTCGTTCGATATTGGTTAGATAACTATTGGAAATGACTAGTCAATGAATGCCAGGCATGATAACTGCCATCGAATCTAGGCATATTGATTTTGAAAAGCTGATGGTGCACTTGATGACCAGCGTGGAGAGTAGCATTGAGGTTGGCACTGTCAAAGGCCCCGACCTCCGAGAAAGTGCCCAGTTTGTCCAAAAATTTGCCCTTCTCGTTTAAAAAGTCTTGCTCCGTCGAGTCATAAACATCGTGAATGAAATAAGGGATATGCTTGTGCATATCTTCATCGTAGAGCTCGTCTAAGATCTCGTGCTGCGCCACAAACTCCGACCATTTTTTTTCAAGTGCAGTAAGTCGCGCCTCGCAATTACCTTCAGTCGTGTGAGCCGCTCCTCGCTCCGTAAAATTCGAATGGGATCGAGCGATTAGCCTTGAGGGTTCATCTTGGCGCTCGCACAGCTTAGTAATACCTCGAGTAGCCATCATTATTGCTCATATGAACCGGAGGGGAAGGAATGCCGATTGAAGCCTATTCGCAAACCCGGTGCTACAAAGTATGAGGTCTGCGATAGTTCAAGGTCAACCGATTCCGCTAATTCGAGTTTCAATGATCAACTAATTACAAGAGGCACGGAAGATTACCCAAAAAAATTATGAGTCGAAGAATGAGCTTTTAGAAAGTATTTCAGAGTGTAGTGTTTCAGCTAAAATCGTAAACTTGAGCAATTGACTCTGATTGTGATAAAAAAAACGAAAATATTGGGGAAATTTGGATAAGTTCCCACTCATGACAAACAAGTCGCAATAGATTTTAAAAGTTATGCTGCGGCGATGATGCGGTTTATACACACAAAATAAAAATAGTTCAAAAGAGTTGAAGCATATGATTGTAATCATGAGTGATCATAGAAACATATGATCAAGATATGAGAGTGACTGAAACAACAGAATATAATATGGAAAAACATAATATGGATTCGCAAGGATAAAATCGGAGACGCAAGAAAAAAGAATGTAGCGACAAGGATGTCAAATGATAGGGAAGCCTTTCAAATGCGAAAATAAAACAGAAGAGCTGTTCAGATATTGCACACAAATAATCACATATGTTCACTTGTTTCGTGTTCTTATATGGCTCGTAATAGCAACGCAACACATGCATGGATGATATTTGATACAAAAATGTGAAAATTACTCAAGTGGTAATTACGAGAATAATTGAAAGTTCGTAAGTGATAAACTGATTAAGACGATTGGAAAGAATTGATAAGATAGTTTGTATCGATTGTCAACCTGTAGCGCAAATCATCACAAAACTTTACCACTCGAAGATGTAACGGTACGACCGGGTAATAATACATTCGTACGGTTACAACACCGCGTGATAGTCCAAAAAGAATACATAAGTTTATAATAAAATAAATAAAAAGTTGATAATAGAATTAAGAAGAAGAGAAGGTCTATCACATTATGGAATAGATCAAAAGAAACGATCGTTTAAGATACAGCGAAAAGTCGTCGAACTAACGCGTTATGAAAAAAGGTGAACATTGTCGGTACACGGATATGATATGTATTGGAACACCTACACGCATAACTAGTGTAAGAGCGATGACATAATTGCGTTCGGTCGACGAAAATCGTGAATGGAGAATCACATGCGAATGCCCCACATATATTTCTCAGAAAAAATTAAACAGCACAAATAAATAAGTAATACATAATTCATAAAGATGAAAGATCCCTTTTCAATGTATCACAAGTAGCTCAAATAAGATCTCTTACTTTGAATTCAAAACTTTATCGAATCTTAATCGAGATCGAATCGATCAAGAAACAACCAATGATGAGAAAAGTCGCGATCGATCAAAGCATTTGATAACTCGATAACAAAAAGTTATAAACAAAACCGGTAGGTGTTGGAGTAGCACGTGATTCAAAATAAACTTTTCACGATATAAATATAGGTCAAAAATGGAGGACAGGTAACTTGATATAACTCGGCTTTTGCACGACGTATTATCAATATATATTCGTCTCGAACGAACATTTTAATTCAAGAGGCATATCCTCACATGGATTTTATTTATTTCTCCCAGCTACGGGTGCTCATGAGTCCTTCTCATTGCGAGTGGGATATACTGAACATTCGCATTTCCGAAATTTATTCGATACACATACGTGTGTGGTGACACTGTACTTATTGCAAGTTACATAGTTCACGATACTCGTGTGGGGGTTAGAGTTGCGTCAAGTTCCCTATACCATATTACCATAAGATAACATATAAATAACTATTGATTGTAGGGTAATGTAAGCATTTCCAAATTGTTCTAGATAATAGAAAAAGAATCAATTCCGGTGGAGGAAGAGGTGATACCGTTGTACTGAGTTTTGTTCGAGGAATTAGAATAAAGCTTTCCCTCCTTCCACATAATTTCGTATCGCTCATTTCGACAACCACTCACCTTCCGTTTCCTATGATATCTTTATTAATAAAAAAAATTAATGTACTTTCGAGAGCAGATATCTGCTGACGAGGGTGAGTATTCGATCAGGGCAAAGAGGATCGTCCCGTGTTATTCATTGGAGTAATAACATAGGGACAATGTCATAGCAAATTGTCGAATATCTTCCACAAAAGGAACGTTTCAAGAATAACCAAAAGAAAGAAACATTACAAAGATATAAGAACGTTAGTATGAAACTTCGATTCAACATAAAAAATTGACAGTAGTTTATCGCTATGAATTCATGGAATAGTCAATATGAAACAACGCAATAACAGAAGTATGAATTTTCATCAAGAATGACTGATTGAAAATTATGTGAAATGTCTAGGTGGAAGAAATTATAAAGTTCCAATCGATATATATTACAACTAGTCCAAAAGAAAGATGCAAGAGAAAAGGAAGAATAACACGCATCGGTAGTTGTTGATATCGATAAGCGGTCAACCGTGTCACCGTCGTAGGGACGTAGCGGCGTCTAGACCGTCGTTGAGTTGAACGAAACCTTGAAAATGTACAGCGGAGAAGGATAACGTCTGCGAATGGCTCGTTCGGTGTGAGAGCTCCTTTACCCTCGAATTCCTTGATACTCATGACGTTACGTCGAGTTTGAATATGGAATCATGCCGAGGTGTTCGTGCGATCAAACAACTGATTGTCCAATCCAATTAAACAATTGAACTTCCATGGATTTCAGCATACAGTGAAGACACTTTTGAGGCTGTATAGTATACACTGAAAACAGCGCTGTTCGAGGCCTTTGTCATCGTACTTTTCGAAGTTTTTTTCGCCACACGGGACGAAGTGATCATACCGTTACCATTGCATAAGTCAATAGTTTATTGAAGTTGCATCGATTCACCGATGTATATTGACCACGAGTCACTAATGTTTCACCACATAAACTTCCGGAGCTCAAAGGTACAGTATAACTCCGTGGTTGAACAAACTCGGCAAAGATTTTGGCGCGTAGTGACTTAAACGAGCGAATAATGGCGATAAAGTCTATGCACGGTGACTGAACGCGTTAATTTTCAAAAACTGTATCAGGATAGGAGAGGAATCGAGCCATCCCGCTCGAAGGATCAGATGTTGAGTTTTAGGAAGTAGGAACGAATATTTTTCGAAAGGATGAGCGAAGGAAACTTCACAGGAGGAGGAATGAATATTCTGATTGACTGGTGACATGTGTTTAATTCCAAACTGTCGTGGAATACAGGAGACCGTATGGCTTGACGATCGGAGCGGCTCCGATGGTGTATGTATGTGTGAGAACGTGTGTATGGAGGCAACCAGAGACTTAGTGATCTATAGAGATTTTACAAGGACATTATATCAAGCGGTTATAGAATTCAATTAGATTCTAGAGACTTAGGCTCTACTCCATCGTTCTTCAAAATTTCATGTGCACATTGTTCTTTGTCCCCCTCTATATTTGTCCATCTACTCTCTATTTCCAAGTCTACCTTTTGTCGATCCTCCAATTTTTCATCCAACATCACTTCGAATGCCTTCTGTGTTTGTTCTTGCTTGAGATTCTTCAAATTCCATCTTTTTTGCATTTTCCTTTTCTACTTCAGAGCTTTGAATTTCAGAGAACATTTCACGAGCAACATATTGTGATCACTATCTATATCCGCGCCTGGATGAGTTTGACAGCTTTTCACTTGGTTTCTGAATCTTTGTTTCAATCATATGTAATCAATTTGATATATTGCTGTATCTCCTGGCATTTTCCAAGTATAGATTCTTCTTGTATGATTTTTGCATAATGTGTTGGTAATAACCATTTTATGGCTTCCACAGAACCCGTGGAAACGTTGTCCTCTTCCATTTCTTGTTCCTAATGCAAAATCTCCTATTATGTTGCCCTTCTTTCCTTGCCCTACTACCGCATTCCAGTCGCCTATGATCATTCAATTTTCTCCTCCCTTCACATATTCTATCACTCCTTCCATTTCACCGTACGTTTTGTCGATATCTTCCTCTGAGTACGCAGATGTGGGCATGTATACTTGAACTATGACAGTGTGTACCGGTTTTGTTCTAACTCTGACCATCATTACGCGTTCGCTATGTTGCAAATAATTTTCTATCCTATTCCCTACCCTTTTATGCATTATAATTCTCACACCTGCTTGATCATCCTTTGATCCTGTATCAATGATTCTATAATCCTCACTCCAGAAATCCCCTTCTTGCGGCCATCTCATTTCGCTAATTCCCATTACATCGATACCTAACCTATTCATTTCTAATTCTAAATTTTCTAGTTTTCCTGTCTGTCTCAGTGATCTAACATTCCACACTCCGAATCGAGGAATGTTCTCTTTCTTCCATATCTCCTTTGGTTTTCTATCTCATTTGATGAAGCTGTCTTGAGCAGGCTCGACCCGGAGATCCGAACGAGAGACTATTTTACCTCCGGAATATTTTACTCGAGAGAACGTCATCATGTTGTTGTTGTCGTTTTCTTTTCAATGAATTAAAATTTCGAAATACTAGGTTTGGGAAAAGATTTTATTTCTTCGGGAATATTGAAATATGTCAAGGAAGGTAGTTTTCCCTCGCTTCCCCTCACCATGTACATTTGAAATAAGTCTCGAGACTAACCCAGAGATGGTGCTAGTAGTACCAAACTGGCCACGTTTCCCTAGAGTGCGAACCTTCACATGAAACGTGTAAAAATTTCACGTCGATCGGACCACAAACAGCAGCGTTATTGAGGTTAGAGTGAAGTCACTTTGTAATTTGTTTGAAAAATGGAAAAAAGCGAGTTTTGCGTGTTGATGAAACATTGTTTTCTAATGGGTAAAAACACCGTAGAAGCCCAGCAATGGCTTGAAGAACGTTACCCGGACTCCTCTCCACCCAAACCAACGATTTGTCGTTGGTATGCTGAGTTTAAATGATGCGGAACGTTCAGGTAGGCCATTGGAAGCCGTTACACCGGAAAATGTGAGTGAAGTGTTAAAAATCGTAATGAGAAATCCTGGAGTAAAGGTCCGTGAGATTGCAGAAATGACACAGATATCATCTGGAAGTGTATTTACAATGCTCCACGAAAAATTGAGCATGAAAAAGGTTTTTTCAAAGTGGGTGCCGCGATTACTTTCAGTTGAACAAAAACAGCAACGAGTCGACGATTCAGAGTGCTGGTTATCGCTATTTACTCGCAATAAAAAGGATTTCCTGCGTCGATACGTGACCATGAATGAAACATGGATACATCATTTCACTCCGGAGTCGAATCGGCAATCATCTGAGTGGCGCATGGCTGGCGAAAGCCGCCCAAAGCGTCCAAAAACGCAGCAGTCTGCTGGCAAAGTCATGGCGTCTGTTTTTTGGGACACACATGGCGTGATTTTCATTGACTACCTGGAAAAAGTGATCGATCAACAGTGATTATTATATTGACTTGTTGGTACGTTTGAAGGAGCAGATCGCAGCAAAACGACCGCACATGAAGAAGAAAAAAATCCTTTTTCACCAAGATAATGCACCATGCCACAAGTCCATGAAAACAATGGCAAAATTCAACGAGTTGGGCTTTGATTTGCTTCCCCACCCCCTGTATTCGGGGCAGCCCCGTATTAGACTTAGCCCCCAGCGACTACTGGCTCTTTGCTGATCTCGAAAAAATGCTTCAGAGAAAACAATTTGACTGGAATGAGGAGGTCATTGCCGAAACTGAAGCCTATTTTGAAGCAAAGGATAAATCCTTCTATAAACATGGTATAGAAATGTTGGAAAAGCGTTGGACAGACTGTATCACTCTAAAAGGAGACTATATTGATGAATAAAAATGATTTTTGGAAAAAAAATGTTTTTCCCGTTGTTAGTCTCGGGACTTATTGAAGGACGTGTTAATCTGAGTGCACCCCTAGTAAACTCGGTTCACAGTAAACTCATTCACTTCATACCCATCTTTGAATATTCAATGGTATAGTCATATTCAGCCAGCGATAATGGTCAAAACATAATTCAAACATCCTTTTCGTGATCCTAGTTCAACATGAAAGTTGTCTTTCTTTGAGAATTAGTGTGCAATCTGAAAACGTAGGTTAAACTATGCTAGGATCACATGAAGAATGTTTAATTGATGTTATAACCATTATCGCTAGTTGAATTTGACTGCACTATTGAATATTCAGAGTGTGGTAGAAAGTGCATAATTTTACTATCCGCTTATGACCCAAGCGAGTTTGCTGGGGATGGCGATTATTCTAATACGTGCATATTTGATATTATGTCAATTGAGGGAAGAAAATCAAGATATCAGAAATTGATCATCACCAATAACGAATTTTTTTAACCAAGAATGTGTTTATATCCTGGATGATTGTTTTCAGAAGGCATCAACATGGAGAAAAAAGCACTCAGGAAATCACTTCACGGTTTCATTAAAAAGTGCTCAGGCAAGAAAATCGAAGACAAATTTCATTATATGGAAGAAAGATGCAGAGAGATCACCAAATGTCTCGAAACCCAAGAAAAAGAATTACGATTGCCATAAAATATTTTCAATCCGATTTCAAACGAAAATGGGCAGAAGCCAGGATTGGTCATCGAAATGTCAAAATACCATATTAATAGTGACCATAAAAGATTGAAATTAATTCTTCTCAACCAAAGGATATTTTTACGTGAAGAAATTTCACAATTTCGTATGATGCTTCGAACAGAATTTCAATATTTATGATAGATTCATCCGTAAAACACAGCAATTCGCAAAGTATTCATCAGGTTGTATTCTAATGTTCTTTATGAACTTCATTGATTCTAAATGAACTCATCTTATTCGAGTTCTAAATGATGTGTAGATATGATACTCATTCTGGTATCGTTCAGTGGAATTGGAATAAGAATAATCTCAAGAAATTATCTCTTGTTCTCAAATGGTGGCGTATTTAAAATAGAAGTTGAACTCGAAGCGTTGCTATGGTATCACGTTTATAAAGATAGCCGTGAAGAAAATGAGCATTACGAGCGGTGTCACGTACTTTTGTGATCAAAAATAACTTCTTTGTGCATTCACCCCAGAGCTCTCCAATCAAGATGTGGTACGCATCCACTTTTCATTCACAAGCACGTGACCGGTTCCTTCCATGCTGAATTTGTCCAATATATCGAATAGTGGAAAATTCGATTACAAGAAACATTTTTATTCCATGTTTTCATTTAAAAAATTTATGCACTATCTTCATAGCAAAATGACAATCATTGACAAAGTTAACCCTCAAACGGTACCCACCCAGGTAGAAATATTCTATTGAATCCTATGACGAATGGTGAAATTTCTGATAGAATATTATTGAATTTCACTGGAACCTATTCATTTTCCTATCAATCAATGAGATTTTATACATTATTTGTAACAGGACATGGATCATTTGTACCCAGACCAAAATAAAAAGTTGGTTTGAATGGATTGGTTGATTTCAAGATTCAAAGTTCATATTTCTGCATTCTAATGTAATAATCATGTGGAAGTGTCTATCGTGTTATTTTATTATTATTGTCTTCTCTCCCCACACACGGAATGAATGTATGAAGGTTGACGTATCTGAAAGAAAGTTTGGGAAATACCCTATCATCCCCTGTTGAAATTTGATACTTTTTCTGCATCTAACAGTAATGTGGTCGTTTTTCCGAAAAACACCATTTTTTTCTTTTAAAAACGATGCTCCATTTGATGTTTTCGGAAGTCCTCAAGTGCTTGAAAATCCATAGAAGTGACACTGTTTGCTAGGTTGTTGAAGTTTGAAACGTTTTTAGAAATCACTGAACAAAAAGTCTAGTGCTTACGAAGATGCGGTATAGTTGAGACAAGTATTCGGAAAAAACAATGAACGGTAGCGTTGTGACAACTGTAATATACTTGGTAGAACGATCTGGTATTCGTCTTACAACGCTACGCATCTTTTCTCTATCTACACAGCTCGTTGTATCAAATAAGCTCTTCGCGACCACAGCGATGCGTTGTGAATGGCATACAGTTTCTTAGTAAGAACGATAATTTTTTTTTTTCAATGAATGAAACGAAAATTCAAACTCACAAAATCTGATGAATCATCATTCTTCATCTTCTCGAATCAATCCCTTGAAACTGGAAACATCGCTGGAAAATGGACTGCAAAATTTTGAGTTTCCAACAGCTGAGCATTCCGTTTTTCGATTACTAATTCGTCTCGTTTAACGATTCGAATTTCAGCAACATTTTTTTCATCGTTTGTGCATTAATGTTGAAAAATACATGTTTGAATAATATGTGTTGGCAATTTGAATTGCAGAATCTTGCAAGAGATTGCTTGAACTACGTTTACGAATTTTTGCAGATTCTTTTGAACATATATAAACAGTTTACAATACGCAGGACATGAATGACCCATGGTTACCATCAACGGGTGCTAAGAAAGACGTTACCGTTTGACGGCCAAAGCTAATTTCCAGTTTTAATTCTATACAAAATAGTATCGTACATTGTTGAAGATCTTCATTATTTCGCCCGGAGGGAATTATTCATTACCCAGACAACACAAATGGTCATTTTGAATTCACAAACACTTCTTAAAAAAATGCTTGAACAGTTCTCGTTATTACAGTAAAAATCAATTGAATATGAATTCAATATATTCATAGTATATACATTTTTACTTCCCGAATAATTCTTCATTGGGCTGTATGGATACTGGAATATTGAATTTGTACCAAAAAATATAAAAATCCTAGTAAAGAAGTTCATGTAGCACACTTCTTTTCCAGGAAGAATTCTCGAAGACTGCAAATAGGGCTCTAAAACGTCATCAGGCATTTCAGAAGATTTTTCTTTAACTTTGGTGCTATGTGAAAATACTCGTTTGAAATGTAAAGAGCATTTGGTTGAATCGATAAAATACGTTCCTCCGTACACTGAGAGAAATGATTACTATCATCAATAACATATTGTGATGATTCAAGAAATCCATTTCTTGAAAAATCTGTACTCTTGATACAAGAAAATTTTCTCAGAACTGAGGATGTATTTCTTGAATTGAAGAAATATTCTCTTGATCCAAGGGAATTCCACTTGAGCTTGCAACATATCAGCCGTAATCAAGAATATGTTTTCTTGGTATTGGTAATTATTTTTCTCAATGTAGTAAAGGAACAGTAATCTTATAAAGTTGAGTCTGATGAGCATAGTGAAATTTCCAAAAAGCGATATACTTCAATTTATTGTTTGAATGTATTGTGAATATGCTGAATCATCAATTTACATCATTTCGCAAGATTCTTGTAAAAGAATTCAAGAACCACATTTCTGATAAGAATTTTTTCCTGATTTCTTGAGCAAAGATATGTCAAAAATATTGAAAATTGTTGCGTCAAACATCTTCAAGGAATTTCAGTAACGCTTTTCCTATCGGGGATATTATTTATTGTCCAAGTTGATCAAAATGGCGCAGTATCGTGCAGTATGGAATGAAAAGAAAGAATACGTGTAAATTGATTCAGGAATTGTTCTTGACTCAATGATACATGTTTCAGTGATGGGCGAGATTTTATGATACTGATATTTTATATGAAATTTGTATCAAGTTTTTATTGATATTTCATGAAATTCAATATGGAATCAACAACCTTTCTATACAAACCATCAATATGTTCACATATCGTCCATTACTAATATATTCCGGATTTATATTCTTTATAAATTCAAAGTAAATTCACCCTGGTGAAAATAAAGCGTGCATTTGGAGCGTCGCATAGGAGTGTTATTACCGTCACATGAGAGTGTATTAAGAGTCAATTGGCGCAGTTGAGCGTGGATCGAGCGTGAAGAAAAGCGTTCATGCACGCTGTACTCACGCTTATATTGAAGTAAGCGTGCATTGAACGTATATTGGCCAGAATCACGTTATTGGTACGCTGTTCGAACTTTATGTGCACGCCGTTTTTTCGCCAGGGCAGATCTGATTGAGCCCAGAGAATTCTGTAACGTGAATCTCCCAAGAGAACCCAATGGATTGACAGAAAAAGAAATAATTCTCTACTTTGTAATGAAATAATCGTCATAAACTCATAAATTTACAAATACAACTTATTATACCTGTTCGAAATACTAAATTCAAAAAGAAATGCAGATACAATGTGTTAATTCATTGGCAGATTATATTTTTAATTCTATGCTCCATATATTTCCAGACTTTGAAGTTCAACAAGCTTGAAATTCCCCACATTCCATTCGAAATGAGGAATCTTCAGTTGAAAAAATTCTGACAATCCAAATCAGTTTTCCACTACGGATCATAAAATTAATTACTCTCTATTTACCCGAATAATTGTGAATATCACTATTTTTAGGAGAAATCCTCCGTAAGGCGTAAACACCTATCAAAAACCCCGTTTAAAACGAAGTAGAATAATTAATTTTGAATATTCGAATGATCGTCTGTTTCAAATACTCACGAAGACCTCACATCTTGATGTGATGAAACGGTGAATTATCATTGTCATTCTATCGAAGACTCAACTCAATTCCCTAATAACAAGCGGAAATACATAGATGGAATTGGCACCCTGATCATGTATCGTTTGCGAATGAATCATAAAGTGTCAAAATTAAGACGCGTAAACAACAGCTTTTGGATACAATAATTGATATCATTCTAAAAATTCCCACTTCAATTCGAGGAATATCATTATGCAGATTATGATTTGAAGATTTCAATGACACAAGTGAATTTCTGTTACAGTGGCAACCTCAACTAACGGAGGTAAATACGTACCTCGAGCTATATTGTTGGATTTGGAACCAGGTACGATGGATGCAGTACGTTCAGGTGTTTATGGCAAATTATTCCGACCGGATAATTTTGTTTTTGGCCAATCCGGAGCGGGCAACAATTGGGCTAAAGGCCATTACACGGAAGGCGCCGAATTGGTGGATTCGGTATTGGACGTAGTGAGAAAAGAATGCGAAAACTGCGATTGTCTTCAAGGTTTTCAATTGACCCATTCATTGGGAGGTGGGACAGGTTCTGGCATGGGAACATTGTTGATTTCGAAAATACGTGAAGAATATCCTGATAGGATAATGAATACTTATTCGGTAATGCCTTCACCGAAAGTATCGGATACCGTAGTTGAACCGTACAACGCAACACTGTCGGTACATCAGCTGGTAGAAAATACGGATGAAACTTATTGTATCGATAATGAGGCTTTGTACGAGATTTGCTTTCGCACATTAAAAGTTCCGAATCCGAGTTACGGTGATCTGAATCATTTGGTGTCCTTGACCATGTCCGGTGTGACTACGTGCCTTAGGTTTCCCGGTCAATTGAATGCCGATCTTAGAAAACTGGCTGTCAACATGGTTCCTTTCCCTCGTTTGCATTTCTTCATGCCTGGATTTGCACCTCTCACGTCGAGGTAAGATGAGAACATAAATTTTCATAAAACGTTATCAAGTCCGTTATTTGAAAATCATTTATGGAAAACATTTTGCTTTGACAGGTCTATGCAACAATATTCAGCTCTCTCGGTACCGGAACTCACCCAGCAAATGTTTGACGCCAAAAACATGATGGCTGCATGTGATCCAAGACACGGCCGTTACTTGACCGTGGCAGCGGTATTTCGAGGTCGAATGTCGATGAAGGAAGTGGACGAACAAATGCTTAGCGTTCAAAATAAAAATAGTTCGTACTTTGTTGAATGGATACCCAATAATGTCAAAACAGCGGTGTGCGATATTCCGCCGAAAGGTTTGAAAATGTCATCCACTTTTATTGGTAACACAACTGCAATCCAAGAACTCTTCAAACGCATATCCGAACAATTCACCGCCATGTTTCGAAGAAAAGCTTTTCTTCATTGGTACACGGGTGAGGGAATGGATGAAATGGAATTCACCGAAGCTGAATCAAATATGAATGATTTGGTGTCTGAATATCAACAATATCAAGAAGCAACAGCCGAAGAAGATTTCGAAGCGGAAGAATGCGCGGATGATTTTGAAGCTTGCGAACAAGAATGATTTCTCTAGTTTTTGCTTACAGACAGAAAGATAGGAAAACGAGTATTCTGATCACATTTTTAACGAGTTTCATGTTTTTTTATTTTTCATCTTCGGATTTTTCAAGAAAATTGATAGAAACAGTAGTCAAAATTGGATTTTCGAATAAGTGATTCGTAATTTCTTTCGATCGCGTAAAAATAAATGTTATCGCGCTGTATTTTAATCGTCAGATGAATATTTGAT
Source organism: Gonatopus flavifemur (assembly GCA_018340375.1). Taxonomy (NCBI): domain Eukaryota; kingdom Metazoa; phylum Arthropoda; class Insecta; order Hymenoptera; family Dryinidae; genus Gonatopus; species Gonatopus flavifemur. The sequence continues at coordinate 118,313 of JAFFJZ010000001.1, forward strand.
CGGCAATATTCCTATTACAAAGGCGAACGATTGGGTGCATGAATGTATAAGGAGCTCTCTTTTTTTCATAAATTTTTATATCACATTTTCTAATTATTGTGCGAGTGAACGATGTATGGAGAGAGAATGGGAGCGTTTTCTCCTGTTCATAAGAAGAAACAATTATATCTAGCATAGTTTGAAATATTATCATTTTCATATCGTAATTCCTTGTAAACCAAAGCATTTTCACCAAGAACAAAATTTCATTGATGAATGTAATAGTTTGTTTTATACAGAATGTTTTATCATTCGCTATTAGCTTATAATTCCAGTGACGATGAAATCATTTGACTCATCTTCAAGTGAAATGAGTTGTTCTTTTCAATGGTAGTCGGAAAGATTCTGGTTTGAACCACTCGAAACATTGTGTTTTACCGAGAGCATGCTCACCAAACGCCTCCACAAGCATTCGATGCGATTCGGCTGCGGTTTTCTTCAGATGAAAACAGAAAAGTAGTGCTGTCCGCAAATCGTAATTTGTTGGCACAAAACTCGACATGTTTATCTCTAATAAACTAATGCTACTAAATGAAACTCGTGTTATTGTGAGTTGGAAATCTTTGTTGGATATCAATACAATAACAAGACACCGCTGACGTGATGTGTCGGTAACTGCATCGACATCTAGCGCCACCTATGGGCAAATTCCGGTTTCATACTCACACACCTGGTAAGCATTGAATGATGGAAAACATAATGGGATTTAATGATCCCCCACATATTTTCCCATTGAATTCCAATTATTTCGGACTCCAAAAATGTCAATAGAAAATGAGGTGGAGCTGACGAAAGCACACCAGATTTCCTATCATTTGTATTTGTTCTAATAGGATTCAAGAGGTATTTTTCACCAGGGGGAATTCTGATCCACTGCGACTGCAAAAATTTAATTTTAACTTGGCAACCAGAAACTTGAGAATAGTTTTTGAGTGGTGAAATTAATGGGCTCTTTCCTATATATTCGTATGTACAGGTTCTCCCAGAATTCATCATTCGCATTTTTGTAGAATATTCTGCAATGATTGCCCGTTTGAGAAAAATTTTTTCGAAGCTTGGTTTTTGAGATGCAAGCATCTTTAGATTTTTCTCCAAATACGAATCATTCAAAAGTACTATGTGCTACATACTTGAGCTTGACACTATTCGCTAAGTTGGGGGACGGCGGATCTCTAGAAAAAATTGGACTATCCTATCATTGTTCATTTTGGAGCTATAATGATTTGAAATTGCTGACCCCTGATTGGTTGGAGGTCCAGAAGTTTCAAATCGCTATAGCTCTTCCCTAGCGATTTTGAGGTCAGTAAAAAGTTACCAAAAAATTTCGGTACGTTTGTGACTTTTTCTTACCACAAAATAACCGACAACCGCATCTTCAGTGCTACTCATCAGTCACGATTCGGTATGTTTTTGGAATAAAACCATTTGTTTACCAGATCACAGAAATAGTGTTTTGGTCATTTCTTGGTTGCTTTGTGATTAAGAACCGAAAATTTACCGAATGTTGAGAATCCTGCATTGATTGCAATTTGGTCCCGTTTTGGAAAAAAAGGCCTAAGACTGCCGCGAATAGGTGGAACCGAATTGGTCAGTTTTTGGTAAATTTCCGGTTCAAAACCATAAAATTACCGGATATTCAGTGTGACTCATCGGTCACGATTCGGTACCTTTTTGGAACCAAACCACTTTTTTTAACAGATTACAGGAATGGTCTGCTTGGTAATTTTTCGGTTGCTTCGTGGTCAAAAACTGAAGATTTACCGACTGTTAAGAATCCTGCATTGGTTACAATTTGGTTCCTTCCATCTGCGGTAATTTCAGGCATATTTTTTCCGAAAAGCCACCAAATTTTTACAAATAAGTGGCACTGAAGTTTTGGTAATTCTATGGTTGTGAACAGGAAATTTTCCGAAAACTTACCGTTTATGTTCCTTCCATCTGCGGTAATTCCAGGTATACTCTTTCCAAGCAGGAACCAAATTATTCCCAATGAGTAGCACTGAAGATTCGGTAATTTTATGGTGATGAACTGGAAATGAACCAAAAACTGACCAGTTTGGGTCCTTCTATCTGCCGTGATTTCAGGCATATTATTTCCAAAATGGAACCAAATTTTCCCCAATCAGTGGCACTGAAGATTTGGTAATTCTATGGTTGTGAACCGGGTATTATCCAAAAACTGACCAATTTGGTTCCTCCCATCTGCGTTAATTTCAGGCATATTTTTTCCCAAAAGCAACCAAATTTTTACAAATCAGTGGCACTGATTGAACTTTTGATTGTTATATGGTGATGAACTGGAAATTATCCAAAAACTTACCAATTTTATTCCTTCCATTTGTGATAATGTCAGGCATATTTTTTCCAAAAAGGAACCGAATTGTGTAGTAATTTGTTGGTAATTATGTGGTAAAAAAAAGTCACAAACGGTACGACGATTTGACCACAACATAACCAATTTCCCACCACAATATTACCGGACCACAAAATTATCAATTTCTTACCAAAGATTCCGGTAAAAACGAAATCGCTAGGGTTGAACAACCCTAGTGGAAATGAACCATATATGACCCATATATATGAACAATATATGAACCATATATTCCATGAGTGATCCAAACATTTATGAACCATATATGATCCATACATATCCTATATACGATTCACTTCCATTTATTAAGGGGTATAAGAAAAGTCACTCCCACTATAATTGAACGCGGGTCGTTGGGATCGGACGCGAACCCCCTTTAATTTGAACCACCGCCGGTCGCTTGAAAGAAGATACTTTTTGTATATATATGAACTCCTGCTCATTCTTGGAACAAGAATATATCGGAAACCAAGCCACGTTAGGATAAAAACCAGAATGGTTCTTCTCTAAGGTACACATAACCTCAATTCGAGAAATAGTCCTGAACTTTAGCGATCTCTCCCTGTTGGTACGTTCATTCAAGTTTTACAAATTTTTTGTGTTGGTCGTTTATATATGACTCATACATGGACTCCAAATTGGTAGACCGACAAATGTGGATCCCCTATAAAACATATATGAGTTATTCCAGGTCGAATTCACAATGAGTTCCAGAACATTTTTGAAATTCAAAAAAGACCCCAGGGAGAAGCTGCTGCTTTGTAGCTTGGAGTGCTCATCGGGAATTGGAATTTGTGCTGCCTTCTGTTATTGCAAAAGAGAGATATCTGCAAGAATGATTGAAAGGCTGTGTGAATGGCATCTGTTTCATTGGTTTTAGGTACGAAAGACCCTGTATGACCTTGACGTGAGTATTTGGAACTGTGATCTCAATGGGTTAATTTTTCAATTTCACAAACACGATCAGTCTATGGTGCATAACAATACTTTTGATTTGTTTCCGGAGAGCGTACATTTTCTACGACGTTCAATAAATATAAACGGAACAAGACAAAAGAGATGACTCAATGATTCGAAATCACACATTGATTCGTCGATGAAAAATCACGTATCTATCCTGCATTACAAGTCATGGATAATCTAGCACGCGAAGTTCTCACGCCGCTTTTATTTTGTCCCTTGAATGCTGTGGAGTACCATTTTAGGGAACGAAACGAAAATTATCGTCATGTTCTACAAATTATTTGTCCTTGTGGAATTTGAAATTTGAATGATCTCAAATTTTGGAGGTGTTACGACATAATACGCCTGAGAAAGGAATCTCCTCCTAATTTTGTAAAAAGTTGAGAAGAACGGCTAATCTTCATGTCTTGGTAATAATTTTGTGTGTCAAAAGTTTTTCGAGATACAGGCATTTGGAAAAAACTGAGTTGATTAGAACCAAGAACTTCGACATATTGTAAACTGGAAATGATAATGAAATCAAGAAAGAAGAAACGAATGATACGAGCCCCACATTTGTCAACGGAGAATTCAAGAATAATCATTGGGAAAATATTTATGAACTCTTTGCAAATCTGACGTGAAATAATCCATACATGGCAAATAATTATACCAAATATGAATCATATATGCTTTGATCTTTCCCTGCGGAGATATATGTTGCGCGTGATACCATATATGCTTTATATGTGTCACTGATGAGTCTTTGGCCACACACATGGGCCATATATGACCTATATATGGCCCATGTGTGGTCGTATATATATATTTGGAATCATATATGGGTTATATATGCCTCATATATGAGTCATATTGTGACGTGATACATTGTCACAAAAAGAGTCGCGAGATGTCACCACGCACGACTCCTATCAACGGTAGTCGTGTAATTTCAGAACACATTGGTTCGAATAAGAGAACACAGCTGTTGCTCGCTCATACGACAATCGGGAACACATTTCCCCTCCTTGACTAGTCCTGTCCTCCTCTAATCCCTGTCCTTTTACGATTTGTCGAGGTTTCCCGTCCCGAGGAGGCAACGCCATCTCCACCACGAGATGACCGAACGGTCGTTCATCGCCGAAAGATGACCCACCAATCATCGACGCCCTCTTCTTTTATCTCCAGCCCAGCCGGAAGAGGATGATGAACATCCCTTACTACCCCCTCACTCGGACTGCCGACCCTAGAAAGAGAGAGAAGAGTCAGATACGTCATTCGACCACTCATCAGACCACAAAAGAAGAGGAAAAGAGAGCGAGAGAGACGACCCGAACACCAACGCTCCACCTTACTTTTGATTGGATGGAAGCAAGATGTTAGAAGAAGACGCCAACACTCGCTTCCAGGGGAATGACCGACTGGTCACCCACACTCACCTACATCCTCGAAAACCGAATTCATATCCCGGACCACAGAAAGAACTCACAGAGACGAGTCCCAACCGAAAGTCACCGACTGAGTTCAGGGAGTTAGTTTACGAACTCACCCGTCGGTGAAGAAGTAGGAAGTGGCCATCTTATATGTCACTTATCGTATGTTCGAGCAACAGCCACGTTCGTAAGGATTTTTCTTAAGAACGGAGAAGTTTGGAATACGGTGAGTGAGTGGTGTCATCGGGGCCCGGATGCAATGACTGAAGGAAAAATCGCATCTGTCAAGGTGTTTTTCCTGTGTGGAAGTGCCCGTGCGGTGTAAATTGATATTATATCTGGTGTTGTATGTGACTGTAGGGAAAAGTGCAACTGTACTTGTTAGAACAAAGAAGACCACTTCACATTTGCTAATCCGCGGTAGTTACCGAGACCACGGTAATAAGTGAATTAGGAGGAGAGTGTTCTATCTTATGGAGGAAGAGACGTGGTAAAATAACTCGTTATAAATCCCTTTTAATGTAAAGAAACACAAGCCACTGTATTGGTACGAGTTTGACTAGTTACAGAGATTCACGAGTGTCCTCGTTGACGGTGGCGAGAGAACTGACTCTCGTGGGGAAAAGTACAAGAGAAGAGGGGGGTACATTTTATACATACCTATTATCGGTTATTATCACACGATACTAATGAGCTCGCGTCGGCAATGTCACTCGCTTCCATCATCAGATAATATGCATGATTGAGAGGTGTTATGCAGGCGTCTACCCTCAAACGGTGACTGAAAAGTTTCCTTCTCGTGGTCTCCTCCAGGTACTCCTTTGCTTGCTTTCCCCTTCATCCTTCACGTTTGCGCCCCAGATTCAGCCCCTTCGATCGTATAAGCCCTCCCTTCGGATGAATTCCATGGTCGCGGTTCCCCTGTATTCTCCTTTGATTTGATTAATGTGAACGGCTTTATCCGTGTAGAGTTCCCCCTCGCAATCATGCTCTGCGTGTTCCGTCTCATTCCCTTGTGTTCCTTCGGCTAATTTTATGAACTTTGATTGTATTAATATATATTTCTTCATCACGACTTGGTCGTGTCTATTGTAAAATCATCGAATTTGAAATATATATATACGTGGCAACACGTGTTCAAGCTCATATTGTAAGGGGAGATATCAGGTGGTAATCCAATTGGAGGAAAGTGGGAGCACGAGACTGTCCCGCGTGATTCTCCTCTTACAATGAATTTAAGGGAAAGTTACAGGGACGGGGACGGGGAGAGTAAGGGAAAAAACCAAGAGCATGGAATATACTCACAAAATGGAAAATTCATTTCAAATATTCGCCACGTTGCGGCTTCAAAAAAACAGGGACTAGGGGACTCACACACAAACACCTTAGCCCGGGCACACACAACACCAATTTCTAATTTCGATACGGCACTCACCGTCACCACGTTTCCTCTCACAAATTTGCCTAACACAGATCTATCCACCTTTCCAATCGAGATGCGAGTGATGAGACAGTTTGCTGCCGATAACCATCTCTGCACTATCCCGTGACGTCACAAATTTGAGTTGCGCAATTGACCTAATTATGAATTCACTGGAGGATGCTGCCCTCATGCGCTGGGATGAGTCTTGAGTATCGTTATCGGCAGACAAACCAGGCCCATCACTCACGCACGCACTCCTGCATACATACATACAGGAGCAAGGCACGGGTATCTTATATCTACTTCACAATCATTTTCTCAATTATCTCCAGGGCTAACAATATTAATTGGGGTACGGGTGGAATTGGGGAACGGGGAGGTTCACAATCAGGACTACTTACATACTAAATTCCCATTGAACGGATCTCCAATATAAGATATGCTCAAAATCATACACGCCAGATAAGCGATCAACTTGATACCGATCTAACGATGAAACTGCCTTTCGCTTGCACTAGGACCCAATAGGATTCTTGAATACATCCTAAACTCGTATAATGAGTTTGAAATGAGAAGGAAACACACAAAAAATGAATACGGGGTAATGTTCATTTAGTGCCTTGGTTAGGTAACTTTCACTCAGAACCAATTCGAACGAATAGTGAATAATACTTTGAAGTACGTTTCATGCACCTTAAGCCTTGGAAAGATGTCTTTTCACAGAGAGCGGCTCAAGAGGAGTATCACCGATCGTACATACTTTGAGAATTCAACCATCTCTCTTTTCTCTCTCCACGTGACACCACAATTAGGTTGGAACAAGATACAAAAGGTCCAGTATCACAGACGAATGGCCACTGCAGCACGATCGTCGAAACCATACATGTTTCAACTTTGGTATCTTCACCATTAAACGTTGAGACGTGAATAAACGTCTCTTGTCAACGGGGTCGATCCCAGCCCATTGATCATCGTTGTTCATGGGACTTTGGAGAGGGTTTCCCCCTCTAAATTTCCGGGCAAGGTCCTGTTCCATTCCTCGCTTGTGCAAGTCCACATCCGAGGTATTATTGAGACTTCAGGTTGACCGATACTGCCTCTATGTTGGACTCTGCGAACTGCTTCTCATAGGTCCTCATAGAAAGAAGTTACGAACAGATATTAGCCTCAATACTAGTTACATTGCAGTGTGCCCGGGACGCAGGTTGACTCGTATCTCGATCCTCTACGCTCACACTTTGGAGCGTAATTTTATGACGTCAAAATATTCATATTTCACTATTTGGTTAATTGAAATCAACCCACCCCCTCCCCCTGAGCTTTCCCTTGTCCCTTGACCCCTCCAAGACTATCGTGAACGGATTACTGGTTGTTTTTTCAATATATTTCAGGCCCCATTGGTCTCAATAAATATGCACGACGGGGATCGTGGAGGCGCTCAACACATCTTACGCCTCTGTGCATGGGTATTGGAGTTACCCATCAACATATATGATTCATTTTGACCAGGAAAACAATAGCAGCATAGTTCCATCTTTTCCAGAGATCTGCCGTTTCCTAGCTCAGCCAACAGTGTCAGGTTCAATTACGGAGAACACAATGCTCTTGAGTTATTCGGATTCTTAGGAAAATATAAAAATGTTCATATCTCAAAAACTCAGCCCCGGAAAAAATGTTGTCAAACATGAAATTATTTCATTATGGCTGCAGAATATGCCACAGAGATGCGGATGATGAATTCTGATGAACCTGTATATAAATATACATATGTCTGAAACTTTGAAGAATTCACTTCTGAAATATTTTTTTTATCATTCATGTCTTGGCAGATATGGCTCGAATGTGATTTTGTGAGTGGAAACGTCGAAAGCCGGAAGTGAGTTCTTGTATATACGTTTCGTTTTTTCTGACCAGAGAGAAGGTTGTAACAACCCATGTGGGAATCGCCGAATTCTAAGAATAGCCATCCTGTTGGAAATTCCTGCGTGGGACCACCATGTGACCCACTGGGACCTGCGTGCGACCATGCTGGTCTTGCACGGGTCCTGCCAGGAGAATGTATGGGTACTGATGTATTCCGGTACGGTCCACCCAGGTCACACACTGGAATCATCAGGCTCCCGTCCTGGATCCAACCAGGCCCCAAGACGGATCGGTTGGGGTCTCATACCGGACCCACCCGGGGAGTAGAGAGTGTTGATATGTTCTGCAATGAACCATTCCGGCCCCCAATGAACCTATCAAGGTCCCATTTCGGACTCACCTGAGTCCCACAACGGATCAACTCGGGTCTCATACCGGACCCACCTGGGGAAACTTGCTCACTCGTGTATTAGATATGAAGTTCGGAACTGTGAACAAATTCACTATAAACATTGTTCATTGATGCTCTTTTCTTCACTGCTCTTCTCTCCTTTTTACATACTCATGTGCTTTTTCATATATACTGCAAACTTCAAGACGTTCATTATCGGTGAAATAATGATCGGTCATCCTGCAAACCCTTGCGTATTGGTTTTGGCCAAGATTGAGGACATGTTTGATTCTTCAACCTCCATATTGTATCTGCCATTCTGAATTATGAGAAATTGACTCCAAATTCTTGATCAGGAAGTCCCAGAACTTCCACATTCCGAGTTTTGTCAAGATTGATCGCATTTTTTATTTTTCGACCTGCATATTGGATCCGCCATTTTGAATTTTGACAAATTGACTTCAAATTCGTCATCAGGAGGTTCAAAAACTTCCACGTTCCGAGTTTTGTCAAGATTGATCGCATTTTCGATGTTTCACCGTCCATATTGTTTCCACCATTTTGAATTTCGGAAAATCCGAATCCAGGTTCATGATGAGTCGTTCTGTGGAACCCGTCAGTATCGTTTTTTCTTGGTGAAATTCTTGAAACAGCCCATTGTACACATTATTTCCCACATATCTGTAATATTTTTATGGTGTTTTTCCGTTCTAGCCGCGATTTTGAGAGAACGCACATGAATATCAAAAAGTACCATACAGTATGAAAAAGAAGACACTCCAACGAAAATTTTGAGCCCATCAAACATATATATATATATATATATATATATATATATATATATGTGTGTAGAGATAGGATGGTGTATCTCCAAATATTAGGAAGTAATAAAATGAATACTTAGGAATCAAAATTAGCTGATTATTTTTCATATTGAGTTGCACATTATATTGATTCTATTATCCGAATGTGTTCGTCCGGTGGTGGGTTACAAAATAAAGAAAAAATTCCTAGTTAATTTAAACTCGAACAGAATTAATGCACACTCGACACAAAGAACAAATTCGAACAACCGCATGGAAAAACTAACAATTAACGGTATACCTGCCATATGCGGTCTACCATCTCACCGTGGTCTACCGGGGTAGACCGCAACTGCTCTCCTATGATGTGTGGAATGAGGCCTACCCGGGTACATCGCATATCACACGGAAGGAGAATGTTGTATGCGGTCTACCCTGGCGAACATAATTTTCATTTTTAATCTCTTCTCCATTCTTGATTTTGTAGGTATTTTACACTCAATACCTAACCCCAACCCCTAACGGTGTGCGTTCTACTGCAGCAGAATGATTATGATATCAATATATTATGTGGGAGACATGATATAATGTAACGGTTAGTGTGATCATTATTATGTTATAAATTGATATAATGTTATTATCACATACAACATAGAACGTTTTAGGGTCGGGATAGAGTGCGGTGAAGTGGGAAGGGAGTGTTGAGAGTAAACCCCCACATTCAATACCTACCCCGGAAACCCAAACAGTACGCCTTCTATTATAATATAGGTATGTCATATTGCATAATACAATAGTTTGGAGTTCTGGGTGAATATTAAATGTACCTGCGTATTCTTGACATCCCCAACCCCAAACGTTGTGGAGAATATGTAATAATTATATCAACAATTGCATCACATCACATCATATTATATTTTATCAATATGATCATATTGTACTGATTCTGTAACAGTCAAACGCACCCGTTTGCGGTTCGAGGTGTGTATCAAATGTAGGGGCGTACTCTCAACACCTTCACCCGACCCCCGAACATGGTGTGCATATGTGATAATTATTTACATTATATTACTGATAACATAATAATAATAACACTGAAAATTATTTAACATAATATAATACAATAATGTTGTAATCATTCCACTACAATAGAGCGCATACAGTTTGGGGTTCAGGTTGGGTATTGGGTGTAAAATATCCACAACATTTTAAATGGGAAGGAAATGAAAATTATGTTTGCCAGGGTAGACCGCATACAACATGTGATCTACCTTGGTAGACCGCATACGACAGGTATACCCAATTAACAATAAACGAGATCTCCAATGATTTCATACAAAATCTGACGAAGAGATATATATGTATATATATATGTATGATCCCTTCTCTTTCGTCGATTGATGTATGAGGAATCGTTTCAGTGAAACCAAACATCGAACCCGAATAATAGCACGAAACCGAAGTAATCCTCCCTTTCATACACGTGAATTCAAAGCGTGGATCTTCGAAATTGAATGATAATCTTTTCGGCCACCCCTTTACAGAATTCAATTTTATAATTGAGGAGCTGGATCGAATAACTCGCCGAGCGCTCGAACCGCGTCACAAGTTTGATGCAAGAGGTCCCGTCGGAGGTCGAAAAAAGAAGTCGGAATTTTGGAAATGTAAAAATACTGAGTGATAGAGCTTGAAAAATCAATCCAAGTTACTCCTTACGATTTTTCTCTATGATTGATGATTTTCGAGGAAAAATTCACAAACCATCAATTTTTTCACACCAAAAATGATTATTTTTCAATGAATCGAAATGAATCTTGTGAATTTCGATTCGTGAGACTTCCCCGGAAATGCGGAGTGGGTAAAGTTCGTGAAAATGATTGACAAATTAATAAATTTTCAATACGGAGTGAAAATCACGTTTTTCATGCTTTGTATCGGAAAAGTGGTGAGGGAAGAACGAGGTACAAAAAACTTCCAGCGAGAAAGTTGTTCGCTAGTGTTTGAACTAACTTTGTGGAAAATTTCAGATCGATTCGACTAATAGTTTGCAAAATACAGCGATTTATTCATTAGCGCGCACCAAAAATTTTTCATAGTTTCGCGTCGTTTATAGGATAAGTATCCGCATCCGCGACAAAGGTGGTATTCGCTCGATTTCTGAACGTAGGTTTGTTTTTTGGGTCGGAGAAAACGAATATTGGAGTATTCCTGAGAATAAAATTCATAATCGATGCCTTATTACAAATAATTTAATTGTTCAAAAGGTCTTTACAAATCAACTATTGGTATTAAGGGAGAGCTGTTCGGACGAAAAAAGTTTCTTCTCTTGCGAGAAATAAGTTTGATGCGGAACATTTTTCATTGTTGTTTTTTATTCGAATATATTTATTTATTCACATAATGCATTCTCCATATGGGTCATTCCACGTGGTTTTCACACTCCAATTTTAGAATTCGATGGGATAATTTTTTTTCGATTCTTGGTCAAAAAATATTCGATACGTATTTTTTTTTGTTTTTCAAAGCTTTTTTCGAAAATATGATTTTTTGAGAATCTAACGCACTTGAAATCTCCTAATTTTCGAGCACTCATTACTCGAAATCTGTTTGTTCTATCAAAAACTTTCACGGATATGAAAGTTAGGATTTTTTCTCTAGTTTACAATTCTTTGAGTTCCATAATCAGTACAATTAATGTTCATTAAGAATTTTCCAATCAAAGAACAAAGAGTGAAATTCCTCAATATAAGGTAGTTCTGATTCTGTTCATATTTTTACACATTGATCTGTGAACAATAACGAAAATTTGGCAATTTTTTTTATGATGGCAAGTATTATAGTTCCCGAGTTATGAATTTTTTTGTGGCCGCGTTCGAGTCAGATACCACGCGCGCGGAGCGATACCGTGCACCGTGTGTCGTGTGACGTACCGTGAAGCATCACGTCTTCCATCCTTCTAATTTCAATTGGCATCAATAGAATCAATTGATCAATGATCAGATCAGGGATGATCATCGAAAAATAAATCATTCATGTAGAAACATATTATTAACAAACAGATTTCGAGTAATGAGTGCTCGAAAATTAGGAGATTTCAAGTGCGTTAGATTTTCAAAAAATCATATTTTCGAGAGAAAGCTTTGAAAAACAAAGAAAAATACGTATCGGATATATTTGACCAAGAATCGAAAAAAAATTATCCCATTGAATTCTAAAATTTGAGTGTAAAACCCACGTGAAATGACCCATATGTACATTTGTTTATTCTTTTTCTCGTTCACTACTACGGATTTACACACTCTTCGCTTTTAAGTTTATCTTTAATAATTTACCATTACCATCAATAATCTTATCATAAACTTCAATAATTAAAGATAAACCCAAGAGCAAAAAGTGTGTAAATCCGTAGTAGTGAACGAGAAAAGAAATTATCAAATGTACATACGGAGAATGGATTATATGAATAAATAAATACATCCGAATAAGAAACAACAATGAAAAATGTTCCGCATCAAACTTATTTCTCGCAAGAGAAGAAACTTTTTTTGTCCGAACAGCTTTCCCTTAATACCAATAGTCGATTTGTAAAGACCTTTTGAACAATTAAATTATTTGTAATAAGGCACCGATTATGAATTTTATTCTCAGAAATACTCCAATATTCGTTTCCTCCGACCCAAAAAACAAACCTACGTTCAGAAATCGAGCGAATACCACACCTTTGTCGCGGATGCGGATATTCATCCTATAAACGACGCGAAACTATGAGAAATTTTTGGTGCGCGCTGATGAATAAATCGCTGTATTTTGCAAACTATTAGTCGAATCGATCTGAAATTTTCCACAAAGTTAGTTCAAACACTAGCAAACAACTTTCTCGCTGGAAGTTTTTTGTACCTCGTACTTCCCCCACCACTTTTTCGATACTGAGCATGAAAAACGTGATTTCCACTCCGTATTGAAAATTTATTAATTTGTTATCAATTTTTACGAACTTTACCTACATTTGCATTTTCGGGGAAGTCTCACGAATCGAAATTCGCAAGATTCATTTCGATTCATTGAAAAATAACCGAGTTAGAGCGAGTTGAATGTTGAAAAATAATCATTGTTGGTGTGAAAAAATTGATGGTTTGTGAATTTTTCCTCGAAAATCATCAATCATAGAAAAAAATCGTGAAGAGTAACTTGGATTGATTTTTCAAGCTCTACCACTCAGTATTTTTACATTTCCAAAATGTCGCCTTTTTTTCCGACCTCCGACGGGACCTCTTGCATCAAACTTATGACGCGGTTCGAGCGCTCGGCGAGTTATCCGATCCGGCTCCTCAATCAAAAGCACTTGCATGCATTAAATCCTAATAACTTCTCCAATTATCTCGCGATAGACGGATCCAACACAGCTTCAATAACTTCAATAGAGTGCGATTTTCTGATTTCGACACTTGATGAATATATTCTCAATATGAGTGAACGTAAAATCACATGTGTGGATTTGACGTTTCACGGTCTTACACCTAAAAGAGGGGTTTGCTGTTGAATTGCAAAACGGAGTACTAGCCCATCTACCAATGGTTCCGAATATTCCGGCGAATTTTGATTGTGTAAATCAAATGGAGTTCTACAACACAGAGTGTATCCATTGAAATATATTTTGCATTCTCTCCTCTCTTCTTTCCAACTTTAGGAGAAACACATGAAAAAAAACGCAAATTTGACAGAGATAAACAAAATTGAGAAAGTTTTCTCATGGGTTCGCTTCACGTAGATTAGATCTAACCCATACTGAGTACTACCTCGATTCCACCTGGAGATTGGAATCAATGGAATCAGGGATGATGGTATCATCTCGAAATTCGAAGTGAGTATAAAGTATCCAATAGAACCAATTATCCGAGATTTCCATTGTATATTGAATTGGTAATGGATGATAAGTGTGATTAAAAAAAAAAAGTATCCAAATATTGATTTCATTTCCGCTCTAGACGTCATTATACTCCCCGTGGGATGATTGCGGGTCTTGCAGGGGGATATTCTTGATACCTGTCCTTGATATCCTTCTTATCCATCCTTGGTAGTGGCTGCTTCCTTTACGTGGTGGGGAGGATAAGTATCTCAGATTTGAGGCTCTTTTTCGGGTGGAATAAACTACTCGAGAGGGAGAATACAAACTGAGGGGAACCAAATCATCCCAACGCCAGGAACATCGGCAGAAACGGAGGGAAAGCGAGGGGAAACTACCTTCCTTGATATTCTTCAATATTCCCGAAGAAATGGAATCTTTTCTCCAAACCTAGAGTTTTGAATTTTGATTTATTAGAGAAAAAAAGGCAACAACAACAACAACAACATGATGGCGTTCTCCTTGGTGAAATATTCCGAAGGTAAAATAGCCTCCCGTTCGGATCTCCGGGTGGAGGCTGCTCGAGAGAAACTCATCAAACAAGATAGAAAACCAAAGAAGATAGGGAAGGAAGAGAACATTCTTCGAGTCGGAGCGTGGAATGTGAGATCACTGAGACAAACAGGGAAATTAGGAAATTTGAAATTAGAAATGAATGGATTAGGTATGGATGTAATGGGGATTAGTGGAATGAGATGGCCGCAAGGAGGGGATTTCTGGAGTGGGGATTACAGAATCATTCATACAGGATCAAAGAATGGTCAAGCAGGTGTGGGAATTATGATGCATAGAAGGGTGGGGAATAGGATAGAAAATTATCCGCAACATAGCGGACGCGTAATGATGATCAGAGTTAGAACAAAACCGGTAGACACTGTTATAGTTCAAGTATACATGCCCACATCTGCATACTCAGAGGAAGATATCGAAAAAACGTACGGAGAAATAGAAGAAGTGATAGAATATGTAAAGGAAGAAGAAAATTTAATGATCATCGGTGACTGGAATGCGGCAGTAGGGCAAGGAAAAAAGGGCAACATAATAGGAGATTTTGCATGAGGAAAAAGAAATGGAAGAGGACAACGGTTAATCGAATTCTGTGAAGTCCATAAAATGATTATTACCAACACATTATTCAAAAATCATCCAAGAAAAAAGTATACTTCGAAAATTCCAGGAGATACAGCAAGATATCGAATTGATTACACATTAGTGAAACAAAGATTTAGGAACCGAGTGAAAAACTGTAGAACTTATCCAGGCGCGGATATAGATGGTGATCACACCATCTATATGCTGATGAAATGTTCTCTGAAATTCAAAGCTCTGAAAAAGAAAAGGAGAATGCAAAAAAGATGGAATTTGAAGAATCTCAAACGAGGAAAAACACGGGAGGCAGTTAAAGTGATGTTGGACAAAAAATTGGAGGATCGACAAGAGAAAGACTTAGGAATAGAGAGTAGATGGACAAATATGGAGGGGAACATAGAGCAATGTGCAGATGAAACTTTGAAGGACGATGGGATAGAGCCTGAGGAACCATGGATAACAGAAGAAAATCTCGATTCAATTGATGAAAGGAGGAAATACAAGAATAAGAATAGTGAACAAGACCAGCAGACATACAAGGCACTGAGGAATGAAATAATCAGAGGATCAAGGAAAGCAAAAGAACAATGGTTGGAGGGAAAATGTCAAGATATAGAAGTAAGATTACATTTAGGGAAAATTGATGAAGCATATAGGATTGTTAAGAGATTTTTTGGACAAATGAAATCTAGGAGCAGTAAGATCAAAAATTCTCTAGGGAGACAATTGATAAGAACGGAGGAAAAAATAGAATAATAGATTGATCATTCACGAGATCTGTATGAAGAAAGCGATAATATAGAATTTTTAGAAAGGGAGGAAGATGTCGATGAAGAAGAATTTGGAGATTCAATTTTGAGATCAGAATTCGACAGGGCTTTAAAAGAATTGGAAAATAATAAAGCGCCAGGAATAGATGACATAAGTGTGGACCTCATCAAAGCCTCCAGTCAGAGAACTTGTGACGCATTGTTTGAATTGGTCAGGGATATGTACGAAATAGGCGAGGTACCGAAAGATTTCCAGAAGAATAAAATTGTCACCAATCCGAGAAAATAAGAAGCAGACAAATGTGAGAACTACAGAACAATTAGTTCAACTTCACATGCCTCGGAAATACTGATAAAAATCATATACAGGAGAATAGAGAATAAAATAGAGAGTAGATTAGCGGAAGATCAGTTCGGTTTCAGGAAAAATAGGGGAACGCGGGAAGCAATATTAGCACTCAGAACAGTAGTAGAGAAAAGTCTAGAGTTAAAAGAGTCTGTGTACATAGGTTTTGTAGATCTACAAAGAGCATTCGATAATGTTGATTGGGAGAAGATGTTCATGATTTTGGAAAAGGTAGGAATTAATTTCAGGGATGGGAGAATAATATATGAATTATATGAGAATCAGACCGCAATAATAGAAATAGAGGGTCAAAAAGGAGAAGCACAACTCAGAAGAGGGGTGAGACAAGGATGCTCACTATCGCCATTGATTTCCAATCTGTATATAGGAGAAGCGATGAACGAAGTGGAGAAACAAGTGCAATTGAAATTACAGATTCAAGGTGAAAATGTGAGCATGTTGAGATTTGCGGATGACATAGCTATATTAGCTGCGAGTGGCGCTGAGTTAGAAAATACTCTCAACACTATGAAAAAAATATTACTAGACAAATATTGTATGAATATAAATGAGGACAAAACAAAATTCATGATTTGTACAACAACGAAAACATCAAGGAGAACGAAAATCAAAATAGATGCAGAAACAATTCAGCAAGTGAAAGAATTTAAATATCTAGGAAGCATAATGACAGAAAATGGTGAAAGCGGAAGAGATATAAGAGCAAGAATAGCACAAGGGAAACAGGCTTTCCACCAAAAGAAACAGTCACTATGTTCGAAGAATATAAGCTTAGCAGTAAGGAAGCAATTCTTGAAGAGTGACATTTGGAGCACAGCATTATATGGTTGCGAAACTTGGACAATTGGAAAAACGGACCAACGAAGACTCAAAGCTTTTGAAATGTGGTGGTATAGAAGGATGCTCAGAATAAAGTGGATAGAGAAAGTAAAAAATGAAGAAGTACTTGAGAAGGTAAATGAAGAAAGAAGTCTCTTGTGACAGGTCGTGAAAAGAAGGAGTAATCTGATAGGACACACATTGAGGCATGATAGCTTATTGAAAACAATATTGAAAGGAAAAACGAATGGTAAAACTCGAAGAGGTAGACCTATATCAAGTTATATGAAGCGAATTATACAAGATTAGGGTTGTCGTAGATATGCAGAAATTAAGCGGTTAGCGGATAATAGACAGGGTTGGAGGATTTCATCAAGCCAGTCATGAGACTGATTACTTCATGATGAGACGTCATTATCGAGAAATCGCCTGTCAATCAATGATTTTTACATAGTCAAAAAGATTTCCTTAGGAAAATACGTGGAGAGTATGATTTAAACATTAATCATAAATCAAATCATCACATCATCATTGTTCTCATACAAGTAGCCATATACACACATATACCAGTATCATAATTATCATATGCGTAGTCAATAACTTCAGAGCTAAGGTAACTGACCCCATTAGCGAACGCGACCCCTTTAGTGAACCTCGAGATAATAGAACCTCTTTTACGAACAAGAACTGTTCACCTATTACGTTATGTGAAGATTATTCCAATCTTCAAACATTATTGTTCGTGATTAATGCGAAAACAAATGGGAGGAAGAAAAATGTGATTCACGGAATGAATAAAGATTCATGTCGAGTGTCACAACGAGCTTCGCCTCCGTGAATCTTACAAGGTGAGTTAAGAATGGACATTTTTCCAATTGTGCATTTTCATAGTATTAATGCGACCATTGAACTATTTTATGTATCCAATCTATTGATATTATTCAAATTAAGATAATATAGGGTTATTTTCAATAACTGTCAGTCGCTAACTATTACTGAACGAATAAACGTAACAATTCATATCATAGGTATCTACTCTAGGAAAATTTTTTCATGAATTCTCATAATGCGCATAATTTTTCAATCAATCTATAAATTTCTCCAAGGATTGGAATAAACATGTAAAATTGTAAACACTACTTGGAATTCTCAATTTTTTTCGCCAAAGTAACTCAAGCAGCAACAGAAGTTCAAAGGATATATAAAATGAAAACGTTGGTAGAATTTGAGAATGAGATACGGAGAACATATCATGAAAGTTCATAGAATATAGGAATGAGACTGTTTTAAATATACTCAGAACGTACATAGTACAATTGAAATGTACGATATTCATTCAATCGACGTTCGACTGACGTTCCGTCATACATTCGATTACATACGTTCGATGAATATGCATAGCACCTATGAAAAGGTCTCATTAGAATGTGCACAGAATATATTTCGAATATCATCAGGAAAGTGATAATAACTTATCTGAGCAGCCTCAGATTCTACGCGTTCAGTGATGGGGTCAATCAGCGTTCACTAATTCATGCGACCCGTTCACTAATGGGGGTATTGTTAACATTTCATTGATTTCATTATTTTTCTTGTTATCACTTAGAAAATGAATAAAAAATCACGCTAAGAGAAAATGGAAATGCTCAATCTACCTTATTTACTCGTGGAAATTCATTTTAAAGAAATTATTCATGAAATAATCTATTTATTTATTTATTTATTCATTTTGTTTATACGGGTATAGAAGACCCTTTGGTACATAGAATATACATTATTTGAACCACATTATATATATCATACATCAAAGCATTAAGCATCATGTTAAGCTCGACTACATGCATCTTATATTACAACAACAGTTAACGTGTATAATTATAGGTGAAAAGGACAATTAGATATTAAATTTGACAAATAAGAGGAAGAGAATTCCTAAGATCAGAATGAGATGAAAATAATTCAAGCACATCACTGTAAGAATTTGCTAGGATAGATATCCGATTCACCGGATCAGAATAACCGTATCTCGATTCATAAGAATTGGATTGAACAATTCAGGGCGCCTCAATAAACGAGAAGAGACATTAAAACGTACAAGTCCAAGCAGTTGAGGGCAGCGAATTTTCCCATTAACAATTCCATACAAAAATGAAAAATCATTAAACAAACGACGTGATCCCAAGGGAGGCAAGTTAAGTAGAGCCATAATCAATGAGTAATGATGACAAGTGACGCTCAACGGACGGCCTATATGATAGGCAGCAAAACGCAGAAACTTATGCTGAACTCTTTCCAAGTCTGTACAATCCCGAATCAAATGAGGACTCCAAATTTGAGACGCATACTCAAGATGAGGTCTACCTAAAGTACAATACAGTGTTCGAAGTGCAACAGGATCACGAAAATCTTTACAAACGCGCTTGATGAATCCGAGAGATTTCATGGAAGTACCAACTATGTGATCGTAATGATCTGAGAAGTTAAAACGAGAGTCAAATGGAACTCCAAGATCATGAACAGTATTTATAGGTGATAACAGAGAATGAGACAAGTTATAAGGAAAATAAATAGCATTTTTACCTCTATGAAATCTCATCACATGGCATTTAGTGAGATTTAATGACATATTAGATAGCACACACCAAGATTGTAACCGATCCAAATCAGATTGCAGATTTTGAGCATCTCTGTAAGTTCTTATAATCATAAATAGTTTCAGGTCATCAGCAAAAAGAAGATGTGTGCAGTACTTGAAAATCGTAGAGATATCATTAATGAAAATAATCAATAATAAAGGACCTAGATGTGAGCCTTGCGGTACACCTGAGGATACAAAAAATGAATCAGAGAAATATTGAGAGACACGAACTGATTGCGTACGATTCAGAATATAACTCTGTAACCACGACAAAAAATTGCTGCGAATACCTAAATAACTTAATTTATTCAACAATATATTATGATCAACTCTGTCAAAAGCCTTTGAGAAGTCTGTATATATAGTATCCACTTGGGCATTTTGATCAAGCGCAGAGGACACAACATGAGAAAAAATAGACAAGTTAGTTACGGTAGATTTCCCAGAAGTGAAGCCATGCTGGAAATCAGAAATAATATCAGAGAACAGTGGTGTTATTTTATCAGTAACTATATCTTCAAAAATTTTCGGCATAACATTCATGATACTAATCGGTCTATAGTTTCTCACGTCAGAACTGTCCCCAGATTTGGAGATAGGAGTAATTAAGCTGAATTTCCATTGAGAAGGAAATATTCCAGAGGATAAAGAGCTGTTGAAGATCAACCACAAAGGCCGAGAAATGACGAACTTGCAAGATTTTAGAAAATTAGGAGGAATACCATCATCACCAGGACCGGAAGAAGTTTTCAAGGATGAGATTTTATTGAACACTCCACCGATATTGATGGATGAATCGGAAAGATTGACATTGAAAGTAGATTCTGGTAAATTACAAGGAACAACGGGATAATTTTGATAGACTGATCTGAAATAAGATGCAAATAAGTTCGAAATAGCAATACAAGTATTGCCAATAGTACCGTCTAAATGCATCACCAGGGGTATACCGTTCTGATTCCGCTTACTATTAACAAAGTTCCAAAAGCTTTTGACATTTGTAGGAATGGACCCTTGAACGTAATGAAGATGAGACAAGTAACATTGGCGAGTCAAAACTTTACATTGAGCTCGTAAGTGACTAAAGATTAGGTAATCTTCAAAGCAATTTGACTCTTTGTACCTATTGTGAGCAATTTTCTTTTGACGAATAAGTTTAATTGATTCCGAAGAAAACCATTTTGGATAAGAACTATTCCTTGATACATACTTGGGTACGAATGAATCAACTGCATTATATATATGAAGATACAAAGAATCAACAGCTTCAATAACATTAAGATTACGCAATTCATCGTCCCAGTTGATAGAACCTAAATATTCACAAATTGCACTGTAATTCGCCTTATTAAAATTATATTTGATGATTTTATTGGGGACCAGTAAAACACTTTCACGTAGGTTGAGCTTAGATACAAGAGAAGGATGAAAGTTGTCACACGCGAGAAAAGGATCCAGAGCAATATTGACATCAATACGATCGTGATCAGAAAAAATAAGATCAAGTATGTTACCATGAGAATTTATGAAAGTATTAGGTTGAAACAAATTCAATTCATTGAAATATTCGAGAACATATTGCGCAGAAGTCATGTCATTGAGAGTCGAACCAGGTAACACTGAGAAAGATAATTTGGAATCAATATTGCTCCAGGAAATATGAGGTAAATTGTAATCCCCGTATAAGTATAAGGAGTTAAAGTTTTCCTTGAGAAGGATTTTGCCAACGCTTTTACAATGGTCCAAGTATATTGAAGAATCCGGAGAAGGTGGAATGTAGACAGCCCCAAACAACAACGACAAAGAACCAAAATAAACTTTGACGTAAAGATATTCAACTTTGGAATAAGAAGATGAGACGACACAGCTCCGATGGGTATCCTTAACGGCGATTAAGACACCACCTCCCCGTGAAAATTGACTGGTGAGTCCGTTTCTATCCATACGATAAACTGCATAGCCATGTAAACCAATTTCAGAAGATAGAATATCCTCGCGCAGCCAGGTTTCAGATAAGATAATAATATCATAACATGGATCTGATATAGCAACAGAGCAATGAAGTTGATCAAGTTTAGTTCTCAAGCCACGAACATTCTGATAATACACCAAAGGGTCGATTAAGCGTTTTTTCTTTGGTGAGCAGGAACTATCCTAGGTATCCCATTGGAATAGCGAATAGTCCTTGAAGGGTCATTTAGATTTTTCAACTCTTCACGTAAGTTCGACAGATGATTCCGTTGCTTCAAGGTACGATCTTGCGATACTCTAATTGAACCATTGTACAACGATTTGTTACGAAGAATCTCAATGGGTATGTTCCGTGATGCAAATGTGACACAGATCGGACGAGTTTTAGAAGCATCCTTCTTTTTACCGATACGACGAATCTGCACATTGTCGTAAGTATCAGGTCTGATTTTTTGAAGAAGATCAGTAACTATAACATGATCAGGAGACCCATCCCTCGAAGATTCTTCAACGTTGAAGAGTAGAATGTTACATGCTCTTCGATGTCATTCATTCAGCTCATCTATCAAATCTTCCTCATTGTAGAAACCTTGTGAAGAAGAAGGGGCAGACGATTCCAAGGTGGATAATCTCGTGGATAATTCCGCCACAGTGTTGGATAAAGAATTTAATTTGATCCCAAACGCGTTGAGCTGGTTGCTGAGTTTCGAACAAGCAGAATCAACGATGCTCTGAATTTCCGATAAAAAACCTGACTGATCCAACACGCCATCAAATTTTTCCGCAAGATCAACAGAAGTATCAGAAGACAGAAGAGGCCCCTTGCAGTCAATCAGTACTCCATTATGCCATGGATGGTGACTTCTCGCTGAACACGACGAACCAGGATGTGATATAACACTGCATGAAGCACAAGATACCGGTTTATCCACAACTCTGGAACATCCTCTACACACTTTTTTTGGCATTTTGAAGTTTATATGATTTATATGATAATACAAAAATTTTTGAATTCCAATAAACGGCAAGTATGAGATCCACTGTACCGAGGTAAACACACACGCACACACGAAGAGTGTCTTATCATACGTGAGTACACGAGATGTGTATAAGTATCAACAAATAGGATAGACCTCGTGGAAACAATATGAAACGACGAGTGAATAAACCAATGTATTAGGAATAGATTCACTAAAAATCGCGTGCAAAAACCCAGTTGTTCGGAGAAATTTACACAATATGCCTACTAATGGAACAATCAACAATATAACAAAGAATAAGAATTGAGTGTGCACGATAAATCATTAAATTACGAAATTTTGTAGAGAGCGAAACATTTCACGTTGTCACAACTATACTGCGGTTCTCAACGATGAATTTATATTTAGAGTGCTTGTGTTCTTAAATGTTCACTAATGGGGTCAGTTACCTTATGTATATTCACACATGGCTTCCAGAGGTTGGATGAGAATTCTCATTTTCATTGACACAATGTTAATTGAATATTTGTTACAAATAACCACCGAATGTGGATTCAAGTAGTGTTTTTTTATGTTATTAGTGCTAATTTTGTTCATAATATCTATTTCCTTCAATATAATAACAAATTCGAAAACCCACTATATATTTGCCATGCGCCAAATTCATGAATACACTAGCTGCCTTCAGAATTTCAGATGGTTTTGCGATTCCGGGTAGTTATAAAGAAAATCCTCGCTCTCGATCGTTCGGAAACATTTTTTGAGAGTGGGATGACGATATGCTCCTTTTTGTCTGTAGTTTTTTTGATGTAACATATTCACGTGATGTCCTCGTATCGATTATGAATTCGTGAATGTGGACAAAACTCCCATTACTTCATTGAGCATATGAATCACCTGTCCTGCTTTTGATATTTTTCTACGATGAATAAATACAATTGATTCTCAATATTCTACGATATGAGCTCGTATAGTTGATATCAAGCCCTAGTTCATGAACCCACGATATCCCGTGAAATACCAAAATATCTAATACCATGAAGTTTGATGGATTTTATTTTGTTCAATCTAGGGTCAATGAGGTCACAAAAGTGAAAGACTGATGCATAATTCTTACTTTTATTACGAACCATCGTCTCTATATAATAGAAATGAATTGTTCCAAAGCTATTTTACGGCATATCTGAGATACCACGCAAGAACCTTCTGAGCATTTCTAACCTGCTGTGCTACTTGGGTTATCCTCGGATTTACAAATCATTGCCTTTCGGATAAATGCAATTTTGGGCACTGGCTACCTTACCAAATGTGAGGATGAGGCCATTTTATAGATTCAGTGTGAATTCATGGAACATTCCTAACCAAATATGCAACATTTCGCTCATCGTGGATTGGAAGTATATCGGACTTATAAACTGAGAGAAGAGTTTACTTATATTAAATGAATATATTCATTTGGCGTCTGTTCAAAAACATTAATTAATTATGAATAAATATGGTAATTGTCAATAAATATCATAGTTGGCATACATACGATTGATTTTATGTGACATTCAGAACAAACAAATCGTTCATTTAGTCCATTTATTTCATGTGAATGATTTCATTTTTCTCTCAAATAATAGACGATTCCTAATTTACAAATAGACGGTTTGATAAGTACAAGATTTTCATGAAATAAATACTAGTAAACTAAGAATATGAAGAAAAGAATGGTTGATTGACTCAAATTTCAAATTCAATTTCAACATAATAATTCAGTTTGCCAATGTGGATACGATTCTTCCCTCTCAAACACAGATTTGTTAATAATTAAGAAATTTGATTTGACATGAACACCTTGGATTTGATTCGACTCTCGATCTATATTGCAGCAGAATATATAGTTCTGTATATATGTATAACCATGGAACATTGAAAATTTTCTTGCGTTTCAAGAAATCCTTTTTATCCGGAAAGAATATGAGAGACAGTCTTGTAGGCTGAATTTTCCTACAAAATTCTTAAAATATTTTACCACAACTTTTCATTCAGTTTGTTCAACTTTATAATCACTGTTAGAAAATTTCTTGAATTTATTATAAGAATTCTTATGAAATCTCATAAGTGCATTTCAAAACCAATAATATTCTGGGATTTACAACTTCTTTTTATGAAATTTCACTTTTTCATGAATTTTTTGTGATAGAATCCTATTACATGTATGATGTCATGACGTCAGCATATATGATATCTAAAACCACATCGTATTTCTCAATCCGTTTCTTCAATCGTGATGTAGTCAAGGTGGTTGAAGCGTTAGGTCCTAATAGGTCAGGTTAGGTAGGGAAGCAGGTTCGATTCCCTGTTAGGCCACAAAAATTTGTGCTCCAATTGCTTGACTCACATTGATGATTACAAACTCACTCTAGAGGAATCTCGAGAACATAAAATTCACGAAGCGTGAAGGAATTTGGTGATAAATCAAACTTCCAATCTGAATTTTTTTTGTATTTTGGCAAAAATTCGTAACAGGTATTGAATTTAATACACAATTTTTATTATAAAACACATTGTGAAATCTAATGATAATAATATTCTGTAAAAAATTTTATAATAATTATCAATAAATTTAAGACATATTTTTCTAACAGTGATAATATTCTCCCGCATAATTGATCATTTCATTTGATTAATTCCAGAGTGTTATTCCAATTTTGTTTGATTTGGCTTATTCTCACGAATATTCAAAGCAAATTATGCGACAATTTTCTCAACCTCATATCACATTCAGGCAATCTAATAATGCTTTGATGTACATTCTCAAGTTTCAGAATTATAAAACAGGGATTTCACACAAAAACACGGTTTGTTAATAGTTAACAAATATGGATTTGATACAAAAAATGATCTCAAATATGACGCTGGATGATAACAACTCAATATTTCCTCTAAATTTCCTTTGATTACACCTTTATTTAAAATTTTCTTCCATTATAACTCTTATGCAATTGTATTCTTGGCATAGAGCGAACGTGCTAGAACGTTTCGAATTCTTGTTGATGAATTGGTTCAACAATTTTCAATGTCAATGTCATCGACCATTTCATGATAAATATGGAGGATTGCTTAGTAATTCAATCTATCTTGCAACATTGTTGTACGCAAATAATTTTCCAAACGTCGTAAGGCAGAGAAACTGCTCTCATTTGTACATGTAGCACCCGGGATCGTGAGCAAGAGTTGAATAAACCTCACATATTCAAGGAAAATTCCCAAAAAATACTCATTTTTTTGCAAAAATTCTGCAGCTTTGTTCAAATTTCGGGGTGATTCTTTATTCCTCTTTGTTAAATCCAAGAACGAATCTCTATCTGACACCAATCAATCCTTATCGAAATTACCATTGTAAAACGCAATTATTCTATCGATGTATGAAGGTTGTCCAATGGTGAAAGCTTCCAGAGATTGAAAAAATGTTGACGAGTCCGTTTCAAATCGGGATTCCAGTGAAAGTAGGACTTGATCAAAAATTTTGATTTATATTTTTCGGTAAAAATCTTTTGGAGATGAAAACACATGATTTTCGACGAATTCATTGTTGGATTCCAATCTCTTTGGGATTTTCCGTTGTCTTGGAAGTTCTGGATCTCTAATACCGAAATTGTCCTTTTCATTCACAGCTTTTTGCCAAATACCTTCAAATTTCGAATCGCGAGATGTTTCAAGACTGCCAATCACAGCTTCGACTTTTCGATAAGAATCAATAACACACAACTCGGACATTTGCAAGTCCTTATTGAGAATTTCAATTCTATCAAAGAATTCTATCATTAAAATTAGTAAAAAAAAACAAATCGAATATTTCCATATGCTTCACAAATCCTGAAGCTTTTGCCGATACTTCGTGGTGTACCTCGTGACTCATGGCTCTATCATAAAAAAATTCCATTAAAGTTTCATAGTTAGCTCGAACGGTTTTCAGTGATTTTGTTCTCACAACCCATCTGTAACATTATGAATTCCCTCAAAATCATGTGGATAGAGAATTTAATACATCGAGGAAGAAAAAAATCAGAAAAATTATATCCATAACTAGTTGGACAATAAGGTGCCAGAACAACGGACGCACTTCCATCATCTTCTGATATATCCATTTGAGCATTTCGAAATTGTGCAAGTCTTTTAGGAGAATCTAGAACAAAACTAATTGAATCTTTAATCAGTTCGATGAAATCCCTCGCAGCAGGAACCATCTGAATCCACCATAACACTGGCCGCTGAATTTTTTCAGTGGTAGGTTGAATCGAATAAAAACATCTTTCGCGAGGACGAATAATGTTTCAGCTTTTGTATTCGGCGTTGTATAAAATCCAAGGACATACTCAGTTGAGACCAGATGTTTTGACACAACTCTTAGGCATATTGTAACTTGTTCCGTTCTCGATATGTCAGCAGTCTCATCCGATAAAATAGAATAGGATTCAGCAGCTTTTATTTCTTCAAGATTGGTCAGTATGATTTCTGTAGCCATTCTTTCAAAAATCTCGTTTTGCACATCGTGGTGGATCCATTTGTGGCCGTGCCGATTCAACCACGCCTCCAATGCAGTAACATCCTCGGTCCTTGCTTTCAAAAATCGAAGGAAATTTGAAGTCTCGTCATTGCTTCTTCCATGTGAAGAAAGTCCTCGTTGGGCTAATTACCTTCACTGTACTAAAAATTTTGCGCAATGCTATGCGATTACTCATCATTTGTTCGTCGATTTCAGTAGATAAGTGTTGAATGACACTCTTTTTATTTATATCAGTCAAAGCTTCTGCACTCAATGTGTGACATCTGCTGCTTTAATGCGCTCTCAATCTCTAAGAAGCGCTGTCCCAGGTGGAAAACCCGTTTTCAACCCAGGCCGCTAAAGATCGACTGATTTGTGGACTTTTTGCAAAAACCAACTTTTTCTTATGTGCGTCGGAGCGAGTCGTACAAATTGCTTTGTTTTCTGTATTTGGGTCTAGCCAGGGGTATTTTTCCCAACGTTTGAAAGGAGCTGGTAGAGGATTGGGATCTGGGAGGAGGAATGAGATGAAGTGTAGTCGAATTGGGGAGGGTTTCAGAATCTTTCAATATTTCATTCTGAAATTACTTCTTCCAAAATTTTCGATTTTCTCCATAAAACATGAACAAATCCCCATCTTTACAATTATTATTTGAAAATGAGACAGAAGACAATTCTTTGATCATTCTTCCACAATCTCATCAATATAAGGAACCCACACAACATATTTCTGGAATTGATGTCTCTCAGAGCTCTTCTCAATTATGACATGTTTCTGATAGTCAACGATATTTCCAAAAGATATTGAAGAGAAGTCTATATCAGAAACCATGGAAGTATAAATAACTGGAGGGAGCATAGGATGGGATATTCGGATGAAGGGAATCGCATCAGAGACGGAAGGGGATCGTAGGGCAGCATATTTATCTGCTCCGGCGTCAATTGGATATTGAATAAATGTGAGGGATTTTCAAATATGATTTGATGATGAAGTACAATTTTTGGTTATTTCTTGATGTATTCTCGGAAGATTCAATGAAAAAAAAACAGAAAAGCCAATAAAATACTAAAAACAAGGGGTTTTCAATTCAAAAAGTTATCGCAAGTGTGAAATGAATTTCAAAATTTAGGAGATATTGAAACTCAGACTCAGGCAAAAGAATTTGTTCCGTTCAAATTATTTGTAACTGATGCAATAAGACTCACCAATTTTGATTCCAGTACTTGGCATGAGCCCTAACGTAGGTCTCATAATGATGATTCGTGAATCCTATCGTGCTACTTTTAGATGAGTTCCTTTACAATAATACGAACTCACAACCGCGGCGCTAATTAAAAAAACTTATCGAATCTCACCGTATATCGTAGAATCTTTTATAATATTCAACTTGAAGTCAGTTGGAACATTTTGAATCAGGTTAAATTACATTCAATGAACTTTTTCGATTGAAACTCCAAAGCGTGTTATAAAATCCCATTGAAAAGCGTATCAACTTCTTGCCAAATCTTATTCAACCAATTTGATTGGGTTTATTTAAACAGGAATAATAATGAAATTGCACGATACATCAAAATTAGAATATGATAAATGATTTGGAAGGGTTATGTTTGTCAATGTTTATGTGTGTAATATTTTGATCATTTTGTTTATTATCAGCCAAATTGGGAGAACCAATCATCGAAGGAGCAGAAAAACATGGTGGTAGCTGTTCCCCCCTTCCGCCTTTTTAGCGAAAGATTTGTCACTAGGTTCCCTCCAGATATTCATACCTCCATGTCAGAAACATGACATCCTGAAGTTGTATTATTGACATGAAATGTTCGTTTCTGAAATACATCAGAATTAGACTCTTCGGAATTCCATACGAACACAGAAATCTTTTTCATGGAACTGTCTGATATCAGAATCATAAACAATGTCCTTTTCATGAAATCTTGTGAAGTTCTCTGTGTTGTGTCGGAACATATAATTTATGTACAAAAGATCCCAAGAAAAATCAATTTCTCCCTCACAGATTTGGTCATACGCAGTAGCGTGGTGAGAACAGTTCTATCCTCTTTCAATTCGCGTGAAAACAAGGATAAATCCCGCCTCTTATCCTTTGTTTCGTGTCAGTTGAAGAAAGACAGACAAGCTCCCACTCCGCCACTGGTCATACGTGTTTTTTGGAGTGAAATTTATTGAAATCCCAGGTAAATTAAACTTCAAATCGCTTCTCAGTGTATGTTCAGACGTTTGGTTGACATCTCCAATTGATAAATACGAAATACTTGCCAATGGTCTTTGAGCTGTCAGTGGTTGAGGTTATGACAGCCAGCTCCGATTTATCGCTTGAATCTGATGGCTTAAAACGCTTCGAAACTGAATCGTCGATGTTTCTTGAACAGCATGCGCTTTCATCTTCTCTATTTCGCCTTATGACGAATTTATCCATTTCTACGCATCAAAGAGCTGCCATAATCTTTATTCCAAATGTTTGGTAGACATAGAATGCGTACGTGTGTTGACAACAGAAAAGAAGTCGAACGCGAAAGGGGAAGAATAAACGCTGGTGCACATGAATCAAAGTTATACCCGAGATGAATTGCAGACATTCTTGTGAAGAGAATTGCGTGATTGGTTGAATTTTTATATAACTAATTAGCATGACAGGATAAAAAGGAACGTGATACCATCAATCAGAAGCTGGACTATGGTTTTCATGTATCGTTAGCAATCCCTCCGAATAATCTTAATCTCTGGTTGTACAAATTTAGACCGGTATACTGCCTATATAGGAGACTCTCACTGGCTCAAATGGGAACAACCAATGACAACCGAGATTTAAAGAAAAAAAAGAATGGAGGTAATTAGGAAAAAATCGTTGTTAGATATCATATGTAATGGAATTTTGGTGTGCCGAATTCGGCATCAATCTCCATCTTGGGATCATTCATCGCGTATAATCTCATTTGTCGTTTCATTATCAACAGATAACACTGCAACCTGGGAAGTATCGATGAATTTGAATTATGCAGATAGGAGTATTTGCTAAAATATTGATACATAATGCAAATCTGGATAATGATTAATTCATGATTGCCAAAAAAATGGAATTTACAATAAGTAATTGCTTATGTCGCATTATTTATCCCCATGAATTCATAATCGAACTTTGGGGAAATTAAAAAAGTGAGTTTTTAGGATTCTGTTATCATTGTTGAACCACATCCCATGAAAAAACCATCACTGTTGAGATAACCCAATTAATTAATTCCATCTCTTGACACATCCTCAGCATATTTGGAACATTGTGAGGAATGAAATATTTATGGAAACGTCACCCTCACTTATGGACCCTCGTGAAATCTTGTGCTGTCTGGACGTCCACGTTATATCTGCGTTCATCATCCATCGACCGCGCCTTCACAAACATGTGTTGTGGGCACCGGTGGTTGTGCTATACGGGTTTTGTTTCTCGTGTTTGTGGGTCTCAAATTTTTTTGTTTTTTCCTCCCAAAGAATGTCACATAGGGGGAAAATGGACATTCAGGAAAACTTCCTGAGCAGAAGGAAAACTGTTCTAAAAACATGTTTTTTTACACTGTTTGCTTCTTTGATTGGTGAAGTAATCTTGGTCTCATATTAGTCGTGTTAATCCCTTTTGTTGCCACAAAATCAGTCCGTTTCAACAATGATTCTCTGTCAAAGGGAACTTTTGAAGAATACCACGATGAATTTCCCACATCTCGCAATATTTTGGCCCCTTTGCATTGCATTTTCAAATGCAATTTCGTGAGGTGGATTACGTGACTTTCCGCTCGCCACATCTTCTGACCGTTTTCGCCACCTTTCCGTGTGTCTCCGATCTTCATTCTTTTTCAACCTTATCCCCTCCCTTTTTCCTTCTTCTTCCCCTCTTACCTACCTTCCGTCTCTACATCGTAGCGTTGCCCAAGTGCACGATTCACGCGCGATGTGGAGAAGTATTTGTCTCTCTATTCACCTCGCGTATTCTCGGATGGGGGCCGAATCAACGAAACCATTGGTTGAAAAGGAAGAGATGTATAATGTATGATGTCTTATTCTATTCAACTAACGGTTTCGTTGATTTGGTTTCCCGTTGATTCGGCCCCCATCCGTATTCTCAACTTCCCCCCTCCTCTGCCCCGTGCGTTGTGGATATACATGTACGAAGTAGAGAATGTTTCTCCTTCCTTCAATGCTCACTCTTACACATTGCTGCTTGGAGTTTCACGCATACATGACCACCCGCGGATGCCTGTGGCTTTTCGCTGCGTGTGTTACGGGGTACTATGGCTTTATTGTTTTCTCCCTCATCCGTTCCTTTCGACACCTTCTTTCATGGCAGGGGTGTCGAGAGGCGATCCCAGGTAAAATTTCCTGGAATTTTCCATGGTCCACCCTTACGATTACATTCAACTACGAAATAATATTTTGACATTTTTCTTCTTTATGAATGCTACACATTGTTTTCAGCTGGTTGCATACGTATATTGTCGATGTTGAGGCCAGCAAAAATTTGTCCTCGACAGCGATGAGGCACGTGTGGGACTCATCGGCGCCAAAACCCACCGGATTTCTTCGAATTTCGAAGTTGAGTTGAAGTGCTGACCACGCCGGAAAAAACATACCTCTCACTTTCCTTTTCGAAACCCCTTCTATGATTTTGTCAGCCCCTTCAAGGCCCGAGATTGCCACTTGACAACGCCCCGCCAGCAGTCATCACCCGGATTTGACGCCGTGGGCGTTTCGCAAAGTAAGTTGTGCGTTTTCCACCTCTCTCTTCCTGTCTTTGAAGAGTTTCGGTGGCCCTTCGGCCTAGACAGCCAAGAAGGTTCCAACAGGGGTCTACATTCCCTCCTGGATGAACAAACAAGAAATTCGTTCTTCGCGGTTGTCTATTAAACCATGAAGGGTTGAATTTCCTTGTAAGAAGTTTCTGGGCCCTTTCGTTTGAGAGATGGACGCGAGCCTCAGAACCCTTCTCTGGTCCGTTGGATCTCATGTGGTCCTCGAGGTTTTTCTCAGAGAAATAGATAGATAGATAGATAGATATGTTTATTTATGTTCTAGGATGAGATCCTGTGGAACAATTGAGAAAGAAGTATAAACAATAACAAAGATATTATATACAAAAATACTTATATATATACGGCATTAAACCCACAGCCCGAAAAGCAAAAAAAAAGGCACAATGAATGAACTTAAAGATAAAGATGAATGAGAATGAGAGTGAGGATGAGATTACAAAGGTGTGAGGAATGAAAATACAGATATAAGATAGAGATACAATAGTTATGAATGCGCAGAATGAAGATGAAGGCAAATGAAAATACAGAAATAAAATAGAGATACAATAGTTATAAATGCGCAGAATGAAGATGAAGGCAAGAAAAGCGTAAGATGAACCACGATGAACCTACTTGAAAAGGAGTATATGTCTATGAGTGAGAAAGGGTGGAGGTGAGCAAGAAGTCATAATACCTCTTTTTGAAGACGTTAGGGGAAGAGCTACATCTGATGTTATCTGGGATCGTGTTCCAGAGTTTACTACCTGTTATCAAAAAAGATTTTTGATATGTGGTAGTACGATGCAGTGGTATTTTAAGGAGCCCCCTATTCGATCTAGTGCAACGAATTGCATCAGAGGTACCAAAATTAAAACGATCGTAAAGAAGAGGAGGATCCTTGAAAGCGAATAGTTGATGCAAGTACGACCCCAGGAAGAATTTCCGTCGATCAGAAAGTTTGAGCCAGCTGAGGCGCGTGAAGAAAGGAGAGATGTGGACATCTTTCCTGAGATTGAAAATAAACCGCACGCAGGCATTCAGTTTACGCTGCAGACGTATACTGTCTCCTTCGGAGAGATCAGTGAGAACCCAGCAACAATAATCAAAATAGGGTATAACTAGCGTTGAAATCAGTTTAGTTCTCATCTGGATAGAGAGTGCGTTGCCATTAAGTCGCAATTGGTAGAGTGCGCACGAGACTTTCCTGCAGACAGAAGTTACTTGCTCATTCCAATTAAGAGAAGAAGTCAGAATAATCCCAAGCGATTCAAGCGAAGAGACAAGATTTATAGGGGTGCCCTGAAGTATGATGTCCGGTAAGGAGCGAAGAGAAATATCGTTGACGTAACGTGGAGAACCAAAGATCATGCAATTGGTTTTTAAGGGGTTCAGAATTAGGTAGTTGGTGGAGCACCAACTGGCAATTCTCTGTATATCGTCATTCAATTTCGTGATACATTCGTCTATGAGAAAAGTTGAAGTATGCAGATAAATATAAAAGTCATCAGCGAATTTGAAGAGTTCACAATGGTGAATAATCGAATTTATGTCGGTAACATACAGTGCGAATAAGAGAGGGCCCAGGCGAGAGCCTTGGGGAACACCTGAGGTAACTGGTGTCCATTCGGAGCAACCTTTAGAGCTTCTAACTGCTTGCGTGCGACCAGATAGATAGGACCAAAACCACTTCAGCACGGGGGTAGATATATTGGAAGAAGCGAGTTTTTGTATGAGCAAAGAGTGGTTAACGGTATCAAAAGCTCTTGAGAAATCAAACCCCACCAAAAGAGTGATCATGCGCTTATCAATCGCTTCACGAACATCATCAGTCAATTTCAAAAGAGCAGTTTGAGTGGAGCGGTGTTTGATGAATCCACA
The DNA here is from genome assembly GCA_018340375.1 of Gonatopus flavifemur. Lineage (NCBI taxonomy): Eukaryota > Metazoa > Arthropoda > Insecta > Hymenoptera > Dryinidae > Gonatopus > Gonatopus flavifemur. The sequence goes on from JAFFJZ010000001.1 coordinate 152,321, forward strand.
CTGATATTGGTCAAGTAGGAAATTCTTGATCAAAAAATCACACAAGTAGTGATGGACGATCTTTTCAAGTATTTTAGATGACTCACAGAGAATGGAGATAGGGCGAAAATCACGTGGAGTTTGTGGAGATCTTGTTTTAGGTATAGGTGTGATGAAGGAACGTTTCCACGCCATAGGAAAGAGAGATAGCATGAGAGAGGAGTTGAATAAGATCAGCAGGAATGGAAAAATGGACGGAGCGATCAGGTTAAGGAATCGACCAGGAAGCCCATCTGGAGGAATAGTATTTGAGTTAGAAAAGTGATAGAAACTCATATAAAGATGATCTTGATTTCTTTTCGGGGTCAGTATCAATCTTTAAAAAATCGACCCAGAACGCTTCCTCTAAGAAGAGTGTGAGATTATAATTTATGTATTATTCCACATCTATACTTTAAGGTTCGTGATAATTCACACCGTGTCTTATTGTAATTTACTTTTTAGTACTCCATTTGAAAATTTTCTTTTGTTAACCGCCATGATGTTGTTTACATACTTTTGTACCTAAAGGGCGTCTTAGCCCGTAAAATAAATCAAATCAAATCAAATCAAAATCGAAATGTAGCAGATCATGAGGAGTCAAGTGAGGAAAAAAGAAAAGGTTATCACTGTAGCCGAGACTTTGGACGAGAATGGGCGGTGGAGGACAGGCCGGATGAAACCCAGCAGAGAAGTGTAAACTAAGCTCGTTCACACAAAGATTATCCGCGGGCGGATGATTACTATTAGATTCAATTATTCTCAGGGTACGAAGTTCTCTCCAAAGTGTGCGTGTGTCGGGAGTGCCCATCAATCTGTCGTTATAATATTGACGCTTCGCATTCCTGAGAGAAGTAACAACGTTGTTCCTTAGTCGTGTGAAGAGTAGATGACATTCAGGATTTCTTGTGCGGAGATATGTCCTCCTCGCAGTGGTACGTTCACGGATGAGATTACGAATCTCCTGAGTTATCCAGGGAGGAGGAGGACGTCTGGGAGTGAACCTTCTGATCGGTACTTCACTATTGTATAGATCAGTGAGATAATCATGGAAAACCCCAACACACTTATCAATATTTGCAATACCCGAGTTCCCAATGTTCAGCAAAATCGATGGTATATCAATATCTTGCCCATTGATACGCGAGTAATCACGCACAGAGACGATCTGCTGTTGACTCATGGGTAGATTGAGAGAGTATTCAATTGAGATCATGTCATGCCGAGATAGAAAAGGCATTTCCTTTTGTTCATGGTCAATCACTTTGGAGAGATCGTCCACTATACATAAGTCAAGCAAGGTAGAAGAAATGGACGTGTGATGAGTGGGGCCGTAGGGGACAATGGCCAGATTCAGACTGGAGAGTATTTTACGGAGATAAGTACTATCAGGAGATGAACGGCACAAGTCGGTGTTCCAGTCACCCATAATGATTTTGTCGTGATAGTCAGTACTCAGTGTAGAGATCACCGTTTCCAAATTAGCAAATCCTATTTTCGGAGGTCTGTAAACTACACCAATGAGTACTTTGCGCATACACGTGCTGGAAACCTGGACGAATAGATATTCGGGTTGTGGACAAGTGGCAAATAGAGAGAGAGAGAGAGAGAAACGTTTCAATCAGGGTTTTCGGGTGAAATGATTTCATATCACAGTGTGCGTGTCAACAATTTTCTTTTCCTCCCCTCCGGACGGAGAATGGCAACTTTCTGCCCGCTGGCCAAAACGAAGTTGCCACTTTCCGGCTCCGTCGGGGAGGAATATAGTATATACACCTCGAGCAGTAAAAAGAAAGGCTGAGATCACATGTTTGTCGGGCTCGGCTTCACCTCAGCCGACAATTACATGTGATCTCAGCCTTTCCTTATTTTACTGCCCTAGGTGTGTAATATACTATTTTTCCTTTGTTTTTAGTTTTGTCCGGGGTAGGAAATCGTAGTCCCTGTGAACCATTTCCTTGAGACTGAATCAAAATCGTTGTAATAGTGATAATTCAACGGGCTGTGTGCGTATTCGCCGGATTTTTCCACCTCCATCCCCTAATTGTACCTCGAAATTGAGTTCGCGGAATTTTTCAATTTTCCTTGGATGTGAGTCCACCTCGAAATCGGTAAGTGACCTTTGTCTCTTCTTTCACCCTCTCGTTTCCCTTCCCATTTCTTCTACATCTAATTCACTCCAACAGAATCCTCCCGTTGGTACATACAATTATGATTTTTCATCAAATAGGGGTATTATTATTCATTTTCATTCGACGAATCCCTTTAATGTATATTCCAATTTTTTTTCCCCAAAGTGTATTGCATTTTTAAGTGATTATAGTTTTACCTAGGGATCAAATCGAATCATTAACTTATTCTAACCCCTTCCACCTCCAGTTCATGTCTTATTCTGGGACAGAATCCAGAAATCCTCCAAAACGTATCGGTCTTACCGCTCGCATCAACATAATTTGATAAATCTCCAGAAGCCACGCTGGACCACGCAGAACAGAAAGTTACTGGAAGACGTTGGTTCGACGACTTTTTTCGTCGTCCCCTACTTTGTCGTAACAAAAATGGTGACAATATGATGGAACGCCGTCAAAAATCGCGAAATTCCGAGTTTTCTTCCTCTGTAAGAAACTCCAAATGCGATTTTTTACTCCTATTCAAGACAAAAATTTTCGTAAACTTCCGCTTCCCATATTCTCGTGTTCCTCTTTTGATTTAGAATTCCTGAAATACGACCAATAACTCCAATATTTCAACTTAACGATCGTTTCAAATAAAATCTTCCGTCGTCCTGTACTGCTGACGCATGCCGTCGCATACAGTACGAGAAAGTTATCTTTGTTCTCGTATTCATACGTCAGTTGCTATCAATTTGGAAATGTATTCTGATTAACATTTCGGACGATTCAAAATCTCACAGAATCGTTACAAAGTTAGTGTTACGTTCAGGTAATCTTGCACAAGAATTTGAATCATCGTAGTGAAATAATAATGTACATAACAGTAGATAAGTCTTTATGACCTTGTTGTACTATGATGCTGTACTAGTAATCGTCATGACATTCATCCAGTTTGTAAGATACGGAATGATAACCCTCAAAAAGATAAGGAGGTTTGCCTTTGTTTTGTAACAAAAAATTAATGAACGCAAAATTTTGTAAACCAATTGTACGTGATGAATTCATAAAAACAAATATTATATCAAAGAACGTCATATGATCCCACACAGCCCTGCGTACGAGAATATACAATATCCAAATTGGAAAGTATCTCGTAATCCGTAGAATCAGAAGGGAAATTGCAAAAACAACGTAAATCACCAACGTTCATAGCAAATCTTTAAGAGATATTCTTTTTCAGTTTCCAAAGTTATTCAATTTGTTGAAATTTGGAAAGGAAAGGTTGAGTTCTGATTAATACAGAAAGTATGAATTCTGGGTGTGTTTTTCAAATGAACTGCATCCATATGAACACACGTGTACATGAGTAATGATAAACGTCATGCTGATCATGAGGAATTTATGTATAAGAGATCACATGACGAAAATGAGATGTAACGAGCCGAATTCATTCGATAGTTGGGATTGACCGCTTTCTTCAAGCCTGCTCCATTTTACGACCACACATGAATGTACATACTTTGGTATTTCCTGTATGAAGTCTCTCCAAATCCTCACCAAAGTTGAGTTTGAGAACGATCGATTGATAAATTTTGAATTCGCTTCGTCTCTCATGATGATGACTGCAAATCGAACACATACTATCAACTATTCATATACATACCAAATGGTGCACACGGTTCAATCATATTTTTACGTGTACAATATGTACGATGAACATTGAGAAATTCTCCTATCTTAAAATGCTGATAGCAAAATCTTGAGTGGAACATAAAGGATCAATTGGACTAGATTATTTACTTTCGGATACATTCATCCAATTGTGGAGAAAATTCCTTTATATTTTGTATGATATCATAATGTTCATTGAGCTTTCATAAAAACTCACAGGAGAGTCGTGATCATCGTGCAGAAGAAAACAGAATGCATATATGTGCAACATTCCATTCAAAAATAGCTCCATAAATATGTATATAAGTATATAATGTATATGTCAAAGTATGTTTTTTCAAATGGAAAACCCTACGTTCGACCTCAGAAATGGAAAGAGCGGAAAATTTTACGTCCGAATATGTTAACATATCAGGTCATTTAGAGGTCATTTGGAGGTCAAAAAACCATTTTCTATGGATTTTCACGGAAAAGCCTCAAACGAGTTGTTTCTCTGACCAAAGTTATTGAAGTTAAAGTGAAACCCCACGTTTCGACCTTGAATTGAAAGTAAACAGAACTAACCTTCAGAGTTTATTCTTCATATCAGTACGAAAATGATCATTGAGAAGTTTTCATCGTTCACGGTGTAAGTGCGGGTTCAAAATGGTTTATTCACCTAACGAATGTGTTGATATCTTAATGATCTTGGGTGAGTGTCGCGGAGTGTATCAAAGAGCGTCACGATTGTACAGAGAGTGGTTTGGAGATCGGCAGCATCATCCTTCTCCAGAAGTCATTCGCCAAGTTGAAAGAAATTGTCGACAAAGAAGGATTGGTCAACGCCGAAACAATCAAGGTTTCAACTTTAACGACCTTCGATGCGTTGCTGTTTTAGCAATAATACACATGAATCCACATGTTAGTTCACGTGATATTGAACGCGATTTGGGTATTCCACGCAGTACGGCACACAGAATTCTACAAGCTGCTCAATATCATCCGTACCACATCACACTGACCCAAGAATTATCTCAACAAGATATGCAGAATCGGGTTAACTTTTGCCATTGGGGTTTACAGAGGTTGAACGAAGCGCCCGATTCCTTTCGATATGTTCTTTTCAGTGATGAATCAACGTTTCAAAGTACTGGCTTGTTAAATCGTCACAATATCCACTATTGGTCAGCGCAAAACCCGCACTGGACTCAACAAGTTGATCATCAGCATCGGTGGAGTATAAATGTTTGGTGTGGAATTCTAGACAATCAAGTTATTGGGCCGTATTTTTTTGATGGAACTGTTAACGGTCCTAATTATCTACAGTTTTTACAGAATGAATTACCAGTTCTCATGGAAGATGTGACATTAGCAACTAGGCAGAGGATATGGTATCAGCAAGACGGTGCACCACCACACTTTGCTCGATGTGTGAGGGATTATCTAAATATCCTTTTCCCCAATCGTTGGATTGGTCGAGGTGGATTTGTACTGTGGCCGGCAAGATCTCCTGATCTCACCCCTCTAGATTTACATTCGTGAGGTTACGTAAGAAATGTCGTTTATACCAACTGACCAACAACACCTGTGGATCTACAACAACGCATCAGATACGCAATTGCGAATATTTGTGCGGAAGTTTTTCAGTCTGTTCTTGGAAATTTTCGACGCCGGCTGGAGTTATGTATTGAAGTAAATGGCGGTCAATTCGAACATCTCCTGCAATAAGTGTGTCTTACCCGTCAACGGATTTGTGCCATCTGTAATTATGAAACGACGAACTGGAAAAATAAATAATTTTTTAATTATTGTTTCAAATTTGGCATTCATTATCGTTCTCAAGGTCGAATTCAAGGTCGAAACGTGAGGTTTCACTTTAACTTTAATAACTTTGGTCAGAGAAACAACTCGTTTGAGGCTTTTCCGTGAAAATCCATAGAAAATGGTTTTTTGACCTCCAAATGACCTCTAAATGACCTGATAGGTTGACATATTCGGACGTAAAATTCTCCGCTCTTTTCATTTCTGAGGTCGAACGTAGAGTTTTCCATTTGAAAAAACATACTTTGACCATCGATTATGCTCAAAATTGACCTCAAAGTCAAATTCAAGGTCACCATCTTATGGCCCCCTTCGAACCCTACAACTTTTATCTGAACAATTTTTTTTCCCTTCCATTCCCTGAAGAGTTATTCAGCTGTCCTGTTTCAAATGGGACGCCCTGTATATTTCCTTCTTTTTCTTGATCATTGAAAAGAAGGGTATGTGTAAACGTGCGTACTTACATACACACACATGTATATATATATATACATATTAGAAGTGATGAACATACTATATGTGAACAATAATCTGTTCAATCCGCGCAAGGCCTTTGTTGACTGTTTTGGGATTTCCATTCTATCCACATCGAATTGCTCGGATGTATTTGTGCATTGAGAGCAGTCCTTTTGAACTATGATTCATTCATATGCACATAACTCCACGAATCATTGTGAAAAAGGGGTTTACTCCTTTGATTTGTGTTTTTCGTATATCTTGTCTGAAAGAAAACTGGAAAAATCTGAATTTAACTTTTGGCACAGGTTATATCATCCAAAGTGATGTACGATTCGATTCGATAATATCAATCGTTGTATGATTTTTGATAGATATCGATTGAATGGTGACGTTCCTTTAAAACTTCATTTTTATCCTTCCATCATGAATTTGAATAGAGGATTTGAAATTTTCTATATGTTATTTCATCAATGTTTTCCATATTCAGTATTCCAATGAACACGTTATATGAACAAATGTTCATTCCATCCAGTATAAGAACATTTGCGCTCACAGGCGGATGATATGGAACAAAAAAAATTCTCGATGGTTCATATTTCACATAAAAGAGGTGCTCTCGAGACGATCATTTTTTCCCAAACCAAAATTTTATTGCACCTCTCTCTTGACTGTCGTGTTATACCTCAACACAGTACTCCCCGTACACATGAAAGGATCATCAAATATCTCCAAGTCCTCCTTCAACTGGTTATTCTCAGGTTTTCTACGACTCAATATGTTCATCGGAATCGAATACAGGAATGTTGTCAGAATATCCGAAATACACGGAATTATATAATGACATCGTGCGACTGTAGATTTGATGTATGACTTCCACTTTTTCTTCCCTCATCTATCAATGTCTATCACGCATGTTTATGTTGTAATACGTCAATTTTATATTGTAACAATTTTTATGACGGTCAAACCCGGATCACCTTTCGGAGCGAAATGGAATGAATCGACCAAATATGATATGAGAAAGAAATTTTTTGTATTGGTGGTAATGTCCGAGAGCAGTTTGATGGAATTTTTTTTTATGTTCAAATATTATTGAATCTCACTTGGTTGCCGAATCGGATGGATTCTTGCCCTGGCTATACGGTGAACCTGTCAATGTGTGCTGAACCACATATTGGCACCTTGCCGGCCTTCTTCCTGGTGGAACCGACATATCCCTCAGAGATTTGAATTCGGAGCGGTCATCCTGAGCTGTGCTCGTTAACGGGAAAATCCATTCAAGAATGAAAATACGGAGTTTCTGCGGATTGTTCCAATACGGTAAATCTCATAAGTCTTCGGATCGACCATGAACCACACGAACAAATTCCAATGCACCACGCGGTATCCTTACCCGCCTCACCGAGGAGTTTCACTGCTACGAGTGCGGAGAACCGGGCCATTTCGCCTTTGCGCATAGAGATCGACGCCCCTATCCCTGTCGTTCTCCTCCACTCGGCCCGCGAGCTCCTATGGCAGTAGGCCTCTCCAAAGACTCCTTCAAACTCCCAGGGAGCTTGATCGACGGACGCTCCATCGAGCAGTCCTATGCTGGAGCAGCGCCTAAGGAATTCGAGGTTCAGCGAAGCCCAAGAGTTGTATTGTGGACCAAACCACTAGACAGCCCTCCTCCTGGTAATTTGCGTAGTCCCCAATTGAAAGCGGACGCGGGACGATTTTTGATTGATACGGGCTCTGAGGTAAACCTTATCAAGGCTCATGCCCTCGAACCTCGTGCCTCAGTCCATACGTATGCAACCATTCGCGTCGCAGGAATCACTGCAGATGAATTCGCGATGTTGGAAACGGCCCAAGTCGACATTTTTGACACTCCCGTGACTATTTATTTCGTCGACTTCTCACTGCTGTACGATGGAATCTTGGGTTCGGAGTACCTGTGGCTTGAGAGGACCGAAATTTCCTCTCATTATAACACGTTAGCGATTCACAGTAGGCCCATTCGCCCTGTTCTGTTCACGGGTTGTCATGGGGAATCGATGAGCGAGGACGGTACCCTGGTCTGCTCAACCCGAGAGTTGGAAGAAACCGCTCCAGCACCCAGAACCAACTGCCGAGCAGGGTTTTGACGATCAAAGCCAGAACGAGGCAAGTCGTCTCTGTCCCATCGAAGGATCGCTCCTTAACGGAAGGATACTTTCCCAAAGTCGATCTAGAAGATCATCTGTACATACGAAGCGCAGCCGTTCTCACTTACGGTGGTGTTTGCTGCGCACTAGCTTTGAACATCAGCGAGAGAGGCATGGGAGTAGGGACTCCGCCCCAAAAATTAATCTCTGATGATACCGTGAGTCAAAATTCAAGCGGAATTCCTCCCCGTCCCCCTCCGAACATGAAAAGGGGATCGAGGAGATGATCGATGTTCCTCACCTCAGCCCTGAAGAACGCGATCATGTCCACAAAATTCTCGAGAAGCATCCAGTACGATTCCATCTGCCTGGTCATCCGCTCCCACCCACATCGTACACCAAACATAATATCCCTACAACCGATCAGATGCTTATACACCCCCGACAGTATGGATACCCTCGTGTACATGAACAAGAGATCGAAAACCAGGTCTCAAAACTCTTGGTCAATGGAGTTATTCAGCCTTCGAGTTCGCCATACAATTCATCTCTATGGATTGTGCCCGAAAAGGCAGATTCGGAAGGAAATCCACGATGACGTATGATGATAGACTTCCGCGCACTCAATGAGAGAGCAGTCGGAGAAGCGTACCTCCTCTCAAACATTGTCGATATTTATGACAAATTGGGAGAGGCGGAGTACTCCTCTGTCTCCGACTTGGCTAGCAGATTCCATCAAATCGAGATGGAACCCGAGGATGAGTCCAAAACCGCTCCTCGACTCCTCGCGGGCACTATGAATACGTGCGCATACCTGACGGGCTGGAAAGAGCCCCAGTCACCTTTCAGCGTCTCATGGACGGTGTCTTTACCGGGTTGCAATGAGTTGAACTCTTTGTATATCTGGACGACATTGTCATGTTCGCCAAAGACCTCCATGAGCATGGCAATCGTGGAGAAGGATTTATGAAACGATCATCGCGAGCCCAACTCATGCTGCAGACAGGGTGTGCGATCCACGAGCCGGAAGTTTTTACCGGAGACACCAATAAAGAGAAGGAACAAAATGGTGAACTTGGAGTGCGGCAATTTCGGGAAAATGATGAAGCAGTGGATTCACGCCGAATCGTAGGGATCGAACAATCGGTTGACGGGCGTAAATGAATGTACGAACACGGAATTGAAGTTTCAACACTGATATTTAATTAAAACGTGCTGACACGATGTGACAAACAATATGCAAGAATTATTCACAAATCGCTATGACTCTACTAACATAAAGAATCAACGGAAGCAAATGGATCCATTATAACGCGAACGAATTCATATAATCAAATTTAACGAAAATTTGGTTCGAAAACTCAGAATATACTCGTCGCGAACGACACGTTAGATACATCGTTGAGTCACCGGTGATTTACCACGAACTAACTGTTGATTCTATAGAGGTTACAGAGAGGCCCTTTTGTTGATATCATCGAACGAGAAACTAATGAATAGATCGCACAATACCGTTCGATGATCTCATCGAAGAAGAATGTTGGCCTTGAACAGGGATTTAACGAAACTTAGATCAGAAATCTCACGCGAAACAAGAACGGTATGCCAAATTATAACTATATATAAATCAGATAAATTCCTTCAATGATGAATTTTCTATGAATCTCGAACACAGGGGAATGTCGATTTTTACGACGTGGAATTAGGCCACGTCATCACTAGCGGAGGTGTACGGCCTGATCGTGGTAAGATACATGCAGTCATGAATTTCCCTATACCCCGACCTGTGACAAACATCCATCAATTCCTCGGCCTCAGGGGCTACTATCGGCGTTTTATTGGAGATTGTTCAAAGAGAGCAAAGCCTTTGTCCAACCTTCTTGAACACACAGTTAAGTTCGTTTGGCACCTGAACAACAGGCCGGTTTCGAAGATTTTCAGAACGCCCTCTGCATTGAACCGATACCGCAATATCCGGATTTTGCAAGGCCATTTGTCTTGACAACAGATTCCTCCAATGAAACAATTGATGCCTTCCTTAGTCGGGGCAAACTATGCCGAAATCTCACAGTTGCCTATGCTCCTGAAGTACTTCAGGCCGCAGAGCTGAATTTTTCTATCATAAAAGAGGAGGGTCTCGCGATGGTTTTCGGAATACAACACTTCCGGCCATACTTATAGGGACGCGAATTTACGGTCGTGACTGATCATAACCCTTCAGTGTCGTTACACTTGGTCTCCCACCCTGGTTCTCGCCTCATGAGATGGCGAATTCAGCTCGCCGACTACCAGTATGAGGTCGTGTATGAGCCGGGTGAAATGAATGAAAATGCTGATGCCCTCTCTGGGAACCCAGCGGGACCTCAGGCTACTATTCTCCCTATCACGCCCAGAAGTTCGGAAACGCCGGCAGCTTTGGACGAATGCACAATCGCCACAAGAGTTGAACGTTGGCATCGAAACCCTCCGAAAGTTGCCCCTGTCGAGGAACCAACAACTCAGCACTGATCAGTTCAACCTCGTTTTAGCGATAGACCTTCTCCCAGAGGAAGACGAGTTAGTCTTCGCCACTCTCTGACTTGAGCGAAGAATCGGAGGACAAGGATGATGACCCAGAACCAGCTGTAGTACTCTCACCTCCCGACAACTACGCGTCAGATGGAAGCCCCTCTGATGAACTCGAATCAACTCTGATAATTCAATCAAAATCGTTGGGCAAATCTTCAATACGACACTCAGACAATGATCGGACTGTCATACTCCCCTTTACTGGCGGCTTCGATGACTTCGGGAATAACACTGCCTGAACCATCATTGATGCTCGTCGTTCCATCGTTTCGGGATTCAAGAACGCTCCCGCGGGTATTCGCCTCTCTATCCCAAATGAGGGTCCGAAACCACTCGTCGTAAGTTCGACTCCGCGTCCCGCGCTGCACCCGTCTCAATCCATACACAGGCAACTCGTTCGTGAAGACGAAACGGAAGTATCTCTCCCAGACATTTCTTCGTTCATTTCCGACGGGATGCGGAGCGAGATGTCTGTACCGATATACTTAGGCGGAATTGTCACGCCACTCGAGGGAGAGAGGCGACAATTAATAGAGGAAAGTCGTGCTAGTCTTACGGGTACTCATGAAGGCGTGACCAAGACTTATGAAAGGCTATGAGAGCGTTTTGATCGGCCCGGAGTGCGGGAAGACATACATCATCATGAAGTAATCAGTCTCACGACTGGTTTGATGGAACCCTCCACCCGTGTCTATTATCCGCCAAACCTTTGATTTTTACATATCTACTACATCCCTTGTCTTGTACGATTTGCTTCATATGACTTGATTTAGGTCTACGTTTCAAGTTTAACCATTCATTTTCCCTTCCAATATTGTTTTCAATCAACTCTCATGCCATAATATGTGTCCTATAAGATTTCTTCCTCTTTTCACGATGTGTTTCAAAAGATTTCTTTTTTCATTCATCTGCTCGAGTACTTCTTCATTTTTGACTTTGTCTATGCATTTTATTCTGAGCATCCTCCTATTACACCACATTTCAAAAGCTTCAAGTCTCCGTTGATCAGTCATGTCCAAGTTGATCCCCATTGTCCAAGTTTCGCAACCATTTAATGCTGTGCTCAAACGTAACTTTTCAAGAATTTCTTTCTCCCTCCCAAGTTCATATTTTTTGAGCATAATAACTGTTTCTTTTGATAGAAAGCCTGTTTCCCTTATGCTATTCTTGCTCTTATATCTCTTTCGCTTTTGCCGTTTTCTGTAATTATGCTTCCTAGATATTTGGATTCTTTCACCTGTTCAATTGTCTCGGTATGTATTTTGATTTTGGTTCTTCTAGCTGTTTTCGCTGCTGTACACATTATGAATTTGGTTTTGTCGTTATTCATATTCATACAATTGTTTTCCAATAATATTGTTCTCATAGTGTTGAGGATATTCTCCAACTCAGTACTACTCGTGGCAGATATGGCTATGTCATCCGCGAATCTCAACATACTTATATTTTCTCCCTGGATCTGTAATTTCGATTGAATTTCCTCCTTCACTTCGTTCATTGCTCCTTCTATATATAAATTGGAAATCAGCGGCGATAATGAGCATCCTTGTCTCACCCCTCTTCTTATTTGTGCTCCCCCTTCCTGACCTCTATGTCTATTTTTGCACTTTGATTCTTATTTAATTCGTATATTATTCTCCTATCTTTATCATTCATCCCCACTTTCTCCAGGATCGCAAACATCTTCTCCCAGTCCACATTATCGAAAGCCTCCTGTATATCTACAAAACCTATGTACACGGGTTCCTTTAGCGCTATCCTTCTCTCTATTACTGCCCTACGTGCTAAAATTGCTTCTCGCATTCCCCTATTTTCTCTAAAACCGAACTGATCTTCTGCCAATCTACTCTCCATTTCATTTTCCATCCTCCTGTATATAATTTCGGTCAGTATCTTCGAAGCATGTGGAGTTGAACTGATCGTTCTGTAGTTCCCGCATTCGTCCGCCTCTTGTTTTTTCGGGATAGCGACAATTTTATTCTTTTGGAAATCTTCCGGTACTTCTCCTTTTTCGTACATATCTCTGATCAATTAAAGCAGTGCGTCACGAGTTCCTTCACTAGAGGCTTCTATAAGGTCCGCACTTATGCCATCTATGCCTGGCGCTTCATTATTTTCCAATTCTTTCAAAGCCTTGTCGAATTCTGATCTCAATATCGAATCTCCCAATTCTCCCTCATCTACATCCTCCTCCTTCTCTGAAAGTGCTATATCATCGTTTCCTCTATACAAGTCTTCCAAATGATTGATCCACTGTTCTATTTTCTCTTCCGTTTTTATCAATTGTCGTCCCAGAGAGTTTCTAATCTTATTGTTTCTTGATTTCGTTCGTCCGGAACATCTTTTAATAATCTCATAGGCTCCATCTATTTTTCCTAAATGCAATCTTACTACTATTTCCTGAAATTTCTCTTCTAACCCCTGTTCTTTTGCTTCCCTTGATTCTCTCATTATTTTATTTCTCAATGATTTGTATCGTTACCGGCCTTCTTGGCTATCATTATTCTTGTATTTTCTCCTTTCATTTATCAATTCTAAAATTTCTCCCGTTATCCATGGGTTTTTAGGTTCTACTCCATCATTCTCCAAAATCTTATCCGCTCATTCTCTCATATTCCCCTTCATCTTTGTCCATCTCCTCTCTATTCCCAAGTCTTCCTCTTTTTGACCCCCCAATTTTTCATCCAACATTTTCTCGAATGCCTCATGTGTTTGTTTTTGTTTGAGGTTCTTCAAATTCCATCTTTTCTGCATTTTCCTTTTCTCCTTCAGAGATTTGAATTTCAGAGAACATTTTATCATCAACATATTATGATCACTATCTATATCTGCACTGGGATAAGTTTTACAGTTTTTCACTTGGTTTCTAAATCTTTGTTTCACAAATATGTAATCAATTCGATATCTTGCTGTATCTTCTGGCATTCTCCAAGTGTAGATTCTTCTTGGATGATTTTCTAATAAAGTGTTTGTGATAACCATCTTATGATTTTCACAAAATTCGACCAAACGTTGTCCTCTATCGTTCCTCCTCTCTGACGCGAAATCTCCCATTATGTTGCCCTCTTTTCCTTGTCCTACTACCGCATTCCAATCACCCATCACTATCAAATTCTCTCCTCCCTTCACATATTCTATCACTTCTTCCATTTCTTCGTACGTTTCTTCAATATCTTCCTCCGAATATGCAGATGTGGGCATGTATACTTGGACTATGACTGTGTCTACCGGTTCTGTTCTGATTCTGACCATCATCACACGTCCATTATGTTTCAAATAATCTTCCATTCTATTTCCTACTCTTTTGTGCATCACAATTCCTACACCTGCTTGACCGTGGTTTGATCCTGTATGAATTATTCTATAATCCCCATTCCAGAAATCGCCCTCTTGGAGCCATCTCATACCGCTAATCCCCATTACGTCTGTATCCAACCTATTCATTTCTCATTTCAAATTTTCTAGTTTTCCCGCTCGCCTCAGTGATCTAACATTCCACGCTCCGACTCGAAGAACGTTGTTTCTTTTCGCTATCCTATTCTTCGGTTAACGTTCTTCGCTGATGAAGCTTCCTCGAGCAGCCTCTACCCGGAGATCCGAACGGGAGACTAGTTCACCTCCGGAATATTTTACTCGAGAAAGCGCCATCATGTACTTATCAATTTGGTCGTTTGTTTTTGTTCCACGAGTATAATATTCCAGGTTCGGAAAAGGTTTCATTCCCTCGGGAAGTATTGAAACATGTCAAGGAAGGTAGTTTCCCCTTGCTTTCCTCCCGTTTTTGCCGATGTTTCTGGCATCAAGATGATTTCGTTTCTCTCAGTTTGTATTCTTCCTCCTAAGTAGTTCATTCCACTCAAAAAAAAGACCCAACTCTGAGATACTCATCCCCTCCACCACGTAAAGGGAAAAGGTACTACCAGGGATGGATAAAAAGGACAACAAGGACTGGGATCATGAATATCCCCCGGAAGACCCGCAATCATCCAGGGGGACATACAAACGTCCATAAAAACTTGCTCTATCTGTCAGCTCCAGAAGTTCGAGAAGATGAAAACTCAAAAACCCATGGTGTTGATCGATACCTCACCCGATTCCTCTTATAAGATAGCTTCAGATACCGTTGGACCTCTTCGGGTCATGGCCGGGGGTAACCGCCATATACTAACTGTACATGACCTAATAATCAAGTGCTGTGTGGCTGTCCCTGTTTCGGATATGAAGTCTATCACGATCGCTCATGCTTTCGCTCGGAACTTCATATCCGTATAGGGCAGCTCCAGTGTAATATCGTCAATGCGCCCTACACAAGCTGGTTACATTTTTCAAAATCCCACACACCACCATTTCCGGATATTACCCTCAAGATCACGGTTCACTCGAGCGCAGTCATGCCGTGCTTCGTAATTATCTACAGTCGTTTCTGGACGAATGCCACGATATGGACGATCTGGTTCCCTACACGATGTTCTCCTACAACACCACTGTACACGAGGGAACTCGCTCGGTGACCCAGCTCTTGCCCGGATGCTGGCAGTTTGGAAACCTATGGGTCTTTTCTGTTGGAACTCATGACAAGGATGGACGAGATTCGTGAGATTGCTCGAGCCAAACTCCGCGGCGCGAAACAAAAATTGAAACAATATCACGATCGGCACATAGTCCCTGTGAATTCCACGCCGGTGACCAAGTCCATGTATTGACAGAACCCAAGCGTAGAGAAGTAGAAGGTTCTTTTGTCGGCCCATATAGAATTATTCATCTCACGAACCGGAATGCCTCCGTGATCGAAGTCCCATTTGGCGAACAAATCTTCAAAAATGTGAATAAACTAAGGCCGACGTGTTGTTTTTGGCATTTACTCTCACAGTCTGAGGATGTACGCTCTTGGCATTCCCTTCGTACTAGTTTTGATGGGCTCGGTGCCTGTCCCTAAGGACCCTGCCGTCCCCAACCAAAGTGACTACTATATCACTTCTCTGCCTCATGGATCGGGAATCTATTCCAAGCAGTTGGAGGACATTCGGCTTATCCGCATCAAATGGAGGATCGTAACTCATGTGGACGTCAAGGCGCTCCTAGAGCAGAAACCATCCATCTTGCGCCCACTGGAGAACGTCGTAAGCTAATTCAATCAGAGACTCGACTTTAAGTGTGGATTCAGGCCCGCTGCGGGCCATCTGCACCACCGTCTCAATCACTTGGAACAATCAGAGGCCCAACTAGTTGATCTCGTTTATCCCATAGAGAAATTCCAAATGGATCCGAACTCTGGCCAGAAGGGAAGAAATTCCTATTGACGAGGAGTCTCATTCGCACGATAGGAGAAAGTTTCAGGACACTCTCCGGGACCCTCACTCACCAGGATGCCCAGATTCTCCCCCAGGATATCGCTGAATTGCACAAGAAACAACAGAGAGTAGCCAACCTTTTAGGAAAGCAGGCTATCATCACGCAGTTGAAGCTCCATGGGGCCCATGCACAGCTTGACGGGTTGAGAAATGCTACTCTCGCTGAGCGAGCTTGTACTGATCCCTCGCTCAAAAGGGTGCTCGAAAAACAGAAGGGAGAAGATCTACAAGTTCACATAAACGTCAGCCTATCCTGAATACAGCATTGTGAATTGGAGGCTATATGGAATATGAAGCAGCCATAAAGACTCCAACAACGCTATTCTCTCCAGAAAACTGAGATTGCCGCACCCCCGGATACTAGCACCAGCTCAGCTAATTGATATCGCTGAGGGAATCCAACAGACCACACGGAAATATGGATTTCCAACCTTAGTGTACAGAATGCATATTGATGACTTGATGACGATTTCCGAGGTACATGTCATTGTGATGGACGGAGAGTTGCTCTCCATCATTGGAGTACATCCAGAGGAATGTCAGGACTTCGATATGTATAGATCACACCCATCCTCTGTGGTCCAGGAATCTATCGATGGAGGGAACGAGCTCACTTATATTCAGCCTTCAACCAAATATCTGACTGCCCCAAGGAATCAAGTGAGCTTTCCCTCCATGGATGAGGGGTACCTTCAGGAATGCTGGAAGTATCGGAACAATCATATCCTCCATCTCAACCGACTCATCTATCGGATTGGAAGCGCTACGATCTGCGAGAACTTGCTGTTGACTCATCCTGTCGAGTCGACCCTCGAGGCCAGTGATGTGAGACCAAGTTCATCATTGGAAGTACCCTGATCCAGAATCGACTCATTCAATGAATGGCCGTTTGCATTGACCCAGCGAGAAAATTCATGAATAGTTCGCCACCAGAAACAAACTTTGATAGCAGAACTCCGGATGCTCTGCCAATGATCATTATCCCCCGCTGCATGTGCCAATGGACATCAAACATAGTGAGGTCTACATATCTACATACTTGCTCCAACATTGGGCTCGACTATTACCAATTCAATGCCAAGCGCTAAATCTACAGGGGTCCAAAACGCTATCAAGTGGATAGAGGTCTCTCTCGCACCCAACTCTGAGTCGCTGCTCCGGCCTGAATTAGGACAACCCCACGAGGAAATCATCCAGAATGCAGAGGACTTGCAACAGGAACGAAGAACGCAACCTAACTTGGACACATTGAACTACTCTACAAGAGGATTGGCCACTGTAGTAGGCACTTTTGTTGTGAGGTCGCTGACCACCTTGGCGAAGCGCTATTTATTGTGACGTTGAATGAGTGGGATCTGCAAGGTGTAGTTTATGACGAACTGCCCAACTCCAATGAGACCATCACGGGGGATCGCTATCAACTCCGATTGATGCGTTTGAGTGGAGCCCTAAGAGAAAAACGGCCGCTGTGGGGGGAGAGACACGACGAAGTGAGTTTGTCACATGACAACGCCCGGCCTCATGTTGCAAAACCAGTGGGAATCTCCCAGAGAACGCTTTGATGGGGAGTCCTACCTCACCCGCCGTATCCACCTGACATTGCCCCTCCTCATTTTCACCCATTCCGTTCGATGGCACATGATTCAGCTGACCAGTGGTTCCATTCCCACAATCTCTTGTGCATAAGAACTTTCTCTTGTGTAAAAAAACAGCGAGAACTTATCCAAACTCCTGATGCCAGCCACCTTCACCTGCCTGTTACCCAAGGCTCAATCCAAACCCCCTGAAACAGATTCTGAGAGCCCGGTGAACACTGAGGTACAAGAGTGAGCTACTTGACGTACTTCGGGGGGGAATGAGCGCGCTCGTGCGTCAACGAGCGTGGTTGCGTCTCCCAAGGACCTGCCCTCACAAACGGTCATAGACACGTGAATGGGTCTATGACCGCATGAAGACATCGCATGCTGTCCAATAAATATCGAAGTTCAGGGAAATCCAGCCTATCATTGGGAACTCTCTTTGTATAGGTCCCAATGTCATCCAAAGTTCCGCCCTGCATGTACTGCGAGTGCGTGGTGACGAGCAGTTCACTCTGTGAGCACGAACGAGGTAGTCATAACCGCCCTACTGCCTCTGTTCCTAAGCTTAACTCGCGATTGACGCGGGGAGGGGGGGCAGAACTTGGTGCCGCAGAGTCGGTGATGCGCGTCCTCATCGTGCTCCCCTCCCGCTATGGTTTCCAAAGAGACCCGACCTGAAGGGACCAGCAAGCGTACCCAGATCCCGAGACGCTCTTTGAATCCCAATCTCAAACGTGAGACGAGCTAACAAGTAACGCAGACTATGAATCTGCAAAAGTTCCTCTCAACCTTCGACACGAAAGAACTTTTCAAGGCACTCGATTTCATCTCCTTGCTTATTGCCTGCAGAATGAGGGGATTAGAGCCAACACCTTCTCTTCCATCCACCGTTGAGATAAGAGAGATGGAAGGTTGATCCGCATGCAGATATGTATATCTCCTTCTTGCATGTGCTAGCCTAGATATCTATGCTTCTTCCCACACGTTACAAGTTCAACATATATGTGTATTTCATCCCAACACAGTCATGGATCCAACTGCTGAGGGGGTAGTCATGATTTTTTTGTGACAGTTGCTGCTGGCGGTGATCCGGGATCACGTTTTCGTGGCTCAGATGGACCGGAACAATGCAGCTGATAGAGGCGGATCAACGGCCGTGGAAACCAGTGGTCTGGCCAGCGAGGCCGAGCTGGACATGGTATGCCAGGTGATCAGGCGCGCCCAGCTTGGTGCCCAGGAGCCTGAGCCACTAACCCCGGACGAGGATGGATGGGCCGCATACGTGGGGGTCATCAACGGCCAGGTCTCACGTCATCCACATACTTTGGCGGCGTTCCTGAGAACCCCTTGGAACCCAGAGGACTCAGAGGGCGAGATCTACCCGCCCAGGACTGAGTCTGAGCTTGGAGCTGTGACGACCACTGGTGCTGCCGGGGATGTAACCGACATCGCTCCCGTCAAACCGGAAACCTCCGGTACCACCACCTAAAGACGCTCCAACCGCGGGAAAAGACACCGCCGTGCTGCTCGAACCTAGCGTGGATGCTGGAACTGCGGTTTCAGCGGCCATAACTTCCACGACTGCCCCGATTATCCGCTGGTTGTGTCTTTCTACAGGGTGATTCAAAATTCCCGCACTCTTTTTTGGGAGTAGATTCCTGATGAAATTCTAAAACGATTTGTCTTCTTGCACAATGCTCTCCGACGCAAAATTTCCGAGATATAATTGATTAAAGTTGACTAATTATGGGGTGGATCCATCGGTCATTCAGGAGCGTCATAACAGAACAAGAGAGGAAGGTGCTTGCAGAGGGCGCTCATACGATCAGCTGATCGGTATAATCGATACGATTTACCAACATACAAATTGGTAAATTTTCTATGTAGAACGATTGAATTCGTCGACACTGTGGAAAAATTGATTATTGTCATGAATTCTTATCACGATATGCTGTAGGTGAAAGTTGTAATTTCAGTAATGATTTTTATTACGCAGACAAATGTGAAATAGTGTTATTTCGTAGGGATAGGGATTCAAGTGAGAGTAAAAAGTATAACTACTCGTTTTCAATCAGAATTCCCATGTAAAGGAGAAAACATGAGAATTTTCATTGATCCGATACCCAATTTGGACGGTTTGATTAGTAAGTTTAACACAAGAGATTGGATTCCGGATCCTGTATTCTGATTGGTCGAGGATCAATGCATGTTCGATCAATCCTCGGCCGTTTCAAATGATTCTTCTGAAGAATGTGTTTTCGACTTATCCCAACCACAACATTGAACAATGATGAATTTATTCGAATTCACCCTTTTTACATCATTCGATGATTATAAAGGGTTTATCGAACGTTAATTACGTAGAAGTTGGAGTAAGTTATCGATCATACCGATCAGCTGATCGTATGAGCGCCCTCTGCAAGCACCTTCCTCTCTTGTTCTGTTATGACGCTCCTGAATGACCGATGGATCCACCTCATAATTAGTCAACTTTAATTAATTATATCCCGGAAATTATGCGTCGGAGAGCATTGTGCAAAAGGACAAATCGTTTTAAAATTTCATCAGGAATCTACTCCCAAAAAAGAGTGCGCGAATTTTGAATCACCCTGTATACGTGGTGCGGCAGAATGAGAGTCGATGATGTTGAGTGCGGTTGCTGTTCTTAGCCGTGTCTGGGGGTCCTACCACTTTTCAGATCAAGAGGTTCTTGTACTCAGGGTAGACCTCCGTTGTCCCAAAGATCCGTTAGCCCGAATTTTTCTGATTAGTTGGAAACTAGTATCTTCCAGTAATTTCCCTAAAAACTACTAGTTTTCAATCAATAAGCAAATTTCGAGCTAACGGACCTCCGGGACAACGGAGGTCCACCTGTGCTCAGTTGCGAAGGATTCCCCCCGGGGATGGGAGTGGCTGTCAAGACCTGTCATTTTAGGCCGCCGTCGCTCCCTCCCGTCGTTATGTCCTGATAGCGGGGCTTATTCCCTGGAATATGATTAGAGTAGGGATGTGCGACGGGTGGGTAACACCACCTCAACTATACCGTCACCCCCGGAGCTCCAATGGTCTGACGAGGGTCGAGCCCCTCCTGGCTCCGATGGAAGCATCCCCTCCCGAAGATGTTGTGCGTGGGGTGGGACGTGTCACGTCCCGCAATTTTTTCGCCCCTCCGCTAATTCATACAGAATTCTCTATGAATACATCAGGACCAGGATGCTGTGTGGGATATCCTCACTGCCTCATATAAACTGCCTGATATCTCAAAAACGGAGCTTCAGATCAAGATTTGGAAGGAACAATCAATTTCGAACTTCGTGAGGTATCCGTGTGTACGAGGTTGTGTCACGTTTCGGATGACTCTATTCAATGAAGAATTCATCCAACACTGTTTCTTTTGTCTTGTTACGACGCGACGATGGAGAAGACGACAAAAACATGTCGTCGAACCAACGTCGTTCAGCGACTTATAGGTCTGTATGTTCTTCCGTGGCCTCTGGAGATTCATAAAATCATGTCAGTCTAAGCGATAAGACCGACCCTAGTAGGAATTCTCCCCAGAAAATGATAAGGCACTTGTGAGTAACTAACGAAACATTTATACTCGATAAAAATGCTGGTCAAATCGACGAAGATGTGAAATCATGGTAATGAATTGATGATTCTTCACCATAACCTCTCAGAATCTAATAACATCAAGGTAGCTTTGTAATGTTCATATACTCTTCATAATTATTGAGGTGAGGTATCGACTTGATACAGCAAAACCAGGATAAAACAATACGAACCAACTCCGCATCACTAACAGGGAAAATTGATCATATTCTACCAAGGGATGTGTAGGATCCACTGAGGGTGGAAGTGAGTAGAATGAATTGGAGAGTTGATCCAATCTTCAGATAGAGGCTGTAATCACGGGAATGCGATATACAGCAGTGGAAGACTCATATACATTAGCTGCTGGATGTTTATTTCGAAATACAAAAATTCTTCCATCGTGTAGTGACGGGAAAGTTCTATTGTAGGGGAATTCAGTCATAGAGGAACAGGGAAGGAAGGCAAACGTGTGAAATGAAGGACAACGGTCACTCATCGATTTCGAAATCCCTCAGATGGTGAAGGGTGGGAGGGTTCGCCAAACTCGACCTCGACTTAGAGTTAAGTCCAAGGGAGATGAAGATTCGGAACATCCGGCGAACACACACGCACAATTCAATTAATTTTATCCATCAGGAAACTGTTTCATTTGAGTTTTTTTGAAAAAAAATGAGAAGAATCTTTTACACTCCCCACTCCAGACGAAACTATGGAACGAGGGAAGAAAGAACATTTTGACGCGCACCTTATGGTACGAAATCGTTTTACCCGCGAATTCTGATTCAAACGATCCACCCTCTCTCAATCTCTCCAAGAAAAACCTCGGAAACCGTGAAAGACCCGACACACCAGGGAAGGTTCCGTGTTAACATCTATTCTACAAACGGGAGGGCCCAGAAATCTTCGAACCAAGAAAATTCATCCCTCCATAGTTTATGGAACAGATGCGAGGAATAAATTCCTTTTTCATCCATCCAGGGGAAAACATGAACCCCTGGTGGAAACTCCTTTGCGGCCGGGACCCGAAGGTTACCGGAACTATTCAAAGAGAGAGAGAGAGAGAGAGAGGGAGAGAGAGAGATAAATATTTATCAAGTCCTAGGATAGCATCCTTTAGGGACAAATAGAAAATATAATACGATGATAATAAATAAAAAAAAAAATAATTAGGAACAAGAATTTAGAGTCATGTTTGATATAAGAGTGAAATAATTTATAATTATAGTGAAATATTCAAATAATGTGTTGGACCTAACGAGGTAGGCAAGGTGTCGGTGAAGTGTGAATCGTTCACTGAAACGAATTCGTGCTCGAACAACACGATATTCACCTGTTAGAGACTAGGTATATTGCAGTAAATTCTCCAAACGATGTTGTCGATTACGAGGAGATTCAACGGTTCAAACTCCAAGAACAAGTAGACAAGTTGTGAGCCGAAAACTACAGGGGAAAAACAATACTTCATGACCCACGCTCCTTCTGGCGAAGGAGGAGATGAGCAAGAAGCTCCCTCTTCAAGGTCTCAATAGTGGGTGAGAAACGGATATCCGGAGAGAGACTGTTCCAAAAAAACACCCACTTATAAGAAACGAGTTTCTACAAGTCTCTGTCCGGAAATTGGGGATGAATAAATCACTGTTTCGTATATGCATCGTTCGAACATTCAGCTCACAACCAAACCTAAGATCGCGCCTCACATGAGAAGGCATACTAGTATTCAAGACTACGTACACTAGTACACCTAAAAAATATTGACGACGGTTTTTACAGCAAAGCCAGTCCAACTCACTTATGAATGGGGTGATATGCATATTACGCTCAGCATTGGTTCTGAATCGAATACAGTTATGAGAACTACGTTGTAACTTAATGCTGAGAACGGGAGATAACCCAGTGAGGGCAGCACATGCGTAATCTAAATGTGGGAAGATGAGCGTAGAAACCAACTGCTCATGGATTTCTGGAGGGAATATTCGATTGTTCAGCTTCAATTGGGAAAGCGTCATATTTATTTTCTCCATAACATGCGTAACATGATCGTGCCAGGACAGGGTACAGTCTAGGACAACTCCCAGATACCGTGCACTCTGCGAATGGGAGCGTTGTAAAGGGACAGAGCAGGCAGTGTGGTAAGGTCAATCGAGCGGACATATCTGTCACTGCCAATTATCATAGCCTTCGTCTTGGCCACATTTATCGGTAGGAGATTAGCTCCAGACCAAGCAGCAAATGACCCAATGTCGGCATTGACCATAGTAATGGCCTTAAGGAGTTCGCTTGGATATGTTTGTAGATGAATCTCCAAGTCATCTGCATATATCCCGTATTCACAGAAAACAATAGAAGAAGGTAAACCCCTCGCATGAATAGAATGTTAGAGGGGGCCAAGAACCGAGCCTTGTGGCACACCCGAAGTAACCGAGAGCCAGTTCGCTTGTCCACCTGATGGGCTTATAACAGCCTGACGACGGTTGGATAGATAGCTGTGGAACCAAGCAATAACAGATGCAGAGCAACCGATATTGGCCAACTTATGTAAGAGGATACTATGATCTACTTTGTCTAAAGCCTTACTCAAATAGAACATTACTACGATGGTAACCTTACGTTCGTCTATACCTGATTCGATATCATCTAACAGTCTGATGATGGCTGTTTGTGTACTGTGACCTTCCCTGAAACCTGATTGGTACATATCGTGGAGATCATTAGAAAGTAGATGATTCGATAGCTGATTGCACACCAATCTCTCCAATACCTCAGCAGAGATGAGTGGAGAGATTGCTAACGTAATACTGAAATCGTGGTATGGTTTTTGGACTAGCGACATCACGCGGCAATGATACCAACTATCGAATAAATATTTGATGATTGCTCAGATCGAACGGAATTCCTGAAATCCAATGGAATTGACCAATCAGTGTGGTTCCACTTTTTAGTTGGTATCATTGCCGCATGATGTCGCTAGTCCAAAAACCATACCACGATTTCAGTATTACGTTAGCAATCTCTCCACTCATCTATGACCTTAGATACAGAACATAGAAGCGAGATCGGTCTAAGATCCGATACAGTGGAGGGGAATTTAGTTTTAGGTATCAGTTTGAGGAGTGTATGTTTCCATATATCCGGAAATACTGTAGAAGTAAGCGGAAGGTTGAAAATTGTAGTGATAAATGGCAGTACTGCTGCACAGGCTCTTCTGAGGTGGGAAATCGGAATTCCATCAAAACCAATAGCTCCTGTCTTAATTGACATTATAGCTCTGGAGACCATAGCATCCTCAATCTCTGAGAAATTGAACAGGTTAGCACTTGTAGATGTGCAGAGCCATACATTCCAATGTGAATAGTTTACTGACATATCGCCAGAATTTGCAGAGAGAGGGTTGGAAAAAGAAATGAACTCATGATTCATATCGTCAAGCGTAAAATTACTGACTACATTAGAGGATCTACCACGTGTCAGACCCAATCTACGTAGTTCACGCCATGTATCCTGAGCCGTGGTCGAAGAGGATAAGCGTTCCTTTGAAAAATCATTACGCACGGAAGAAATCAGATTTGATAATTGATTTCTGAGTGAGACATATTTATTTCTTGAATCAACGGAACGACAACGAATCGATGCTTTGTAGGTTCTATTTCTCTCGCGTTGAAGCGCTCTGATTTCATCACTCATTCAGGGGGCAGGTCGGTATCGAGGCACATACGTATGTACTTTGGAGAACTGATGGTTTGCTGCAACCAAGTGCTCATTCAAACAGCTCAATGCATCATTGACATCAGAAGTCAGAGAGATGGTAGACCAATCAAGGGCGGAATGGCAGTTCGTGATGTCATTTTGATTTATCTGCTCAAAACTACGATAATCAACTATGGGTAATTTATGCTTAGGTAAATTTATTTTATGATCTATAGGATTACAGGGTGAGAGGAAGAGAGGAAAGAGAAGGGGAAAAAAAGGAAAAGAAGAATGGATGAAGGGTGACGAAAATGGTCGGGCGATGGGGTGAGTAGGAGTCACGCAATCCACGCCGCGACATTGCACCCGAAGATGCAATGTAAAGGGGCGGAAAATCACGGGACGTGACAGTTTCACAACCATTCCAGAAAGCAATATGTGATCATCAAGAACTCTCAAAGATCTCCTAATGGTGTGTGAAAGGTCAGAAAGACATTGCAGAGAGGCAATAAGAAGATACAAGAATGTTATCAAATGCATCGATTTCTGAAAATAGAGAGATTGCCAGAATGTTATCCAGATGAACTCATCAAGGTGATACAGGCGAGGTGGCAGCAGCCATTCGAGTCAAAATATGACTCTGTGCAGCACTTCTCTGATTCAAGTCAAAATGATACAAAGCAACACGGAAGCGATATTTTGATCAAATTGAAGCGTTTGCCCGTAGTTCGTTATGAACGATTCGGATGCTGCCATGCCGCCAGTATCCCCTTGAAAGGACTCTCATCTGAGGTATCAGAAACATGTTACCGCATTCGAATATTAATACGATACCATTGACAGGCCTCTTTCAAAATACCTCCTGAAGAATTCTCATCCTCTCCTGAGTGTTTACTGGGATAGAGTATGTACGAAAATCAATCTTATGATAATATCCATGTAATCTTCACAAATCTGTCGGGAAAGATTACTTTGATTCATCGTCTTCCGTCTCTGAGGTACGGCAATTTGGGATTTTCAAGATTCCAACCAATCAAAATTTGACAACTTTGAATCCTTAAAAACGCCTCATATCTTGGAAACGAAGCCTCAGATCAAAATTTGTCAAAGGAGAAATGAAGTTCGGATGTCGTTAGACCCAAGGAGAAGGGTGTGTTGTAATTTTTGACCACCCTTTATGATCACGACGGTTTGGATCCTACATTGTTTTGTTCATTCAAAATCATATTATATGTATGAAAGTAAATCTAACCATGATATTCATTCAATTTTCTCAAAAGCTCTATAATGGAACATCATGTGAACGTTCGGAAGGATATGTGAAAAGAATTTTTGAGACATCCTTATTGACGCATTCTAGAAACATGCATACAAAAAAATGTCCATAGCGTATTGAGATTCTCAATGTACGTTCTGGAAATACCCGAGTGAAGTATGTGTCACTTCGGAATCAATAAGACTCAAGCGGTGAATGAGATCTTCTGACCAGGGCTTGAAGGTGGTCAATAGTTCCAAAGTAGTGTAATGTACTTTTCCCCGTTGAGGAATTTCCTAAATTTCTGATGTATCGGAAACGATTATTCAACGTTCGAGATCATTGAAATGATTCGTTCCTTCCTATAATAGACCACACCCACCACTTCCCTTGAAGATTGGTGAGAAATTCAACCCGAATGAGAAGTCAGAGGACTTGTATTCAACTACCGAGAGGGATAGTGGTGTTTATTTAGGATGCAATTGGAATGAGCACTCTTGGTTATGTTGGAGGGAGAATCATATTTCATATCTGAGTAACTACAATTTGTCTCTTTTTTGCTTCAATTTTTCCTCCACTGGTGGCGGCGATTGGTGTATCAACGCCTGAAACATGGGATGAAAAAATATGTATTCTCTAACAGCGTGTGCAAAATTCGGTTTTCCAAGCTTCTGTTGCGTGCGCAAAGTGAGTGATTCCCACACGGCAGTCGGACCAGTGCGGGAAAGCAATGAGCTATCATTACTTGACCGCACTGGTCCGACTGCCGTGTAGGAATAACTCACTCTGCGCACGCAACACAGGCTTGGAAAATCGAAGTTCGCGCACCGTGTCAGGAAAAATAGTATGCGATACTCGTGCACACGTAGGTCATCCC
The DNA here is from genome assembly GCA_018340375.1 of Gonatopus flavifemur. NCBI lineage: Eukaryota > Metazoa > Arthropoda > Insecta > Hymenoptera > Dryinidae > Gonatopus > Gonatopus flavifemur. The sequence goes on from JAFFJZ010000001.1 coordinate 179,418, forward strand.
GCACTCGCTTCGTTCGTGCGGGAACGACCCACTTCGCGCACTCGTATATGTATACGAAAATCAAATACAACCTTTCACGAAAACATTTACCACTTCTCGAGAGGAGTGGTTCGGTCGTGGAGCTGTAAAAAGAGAAGGAAAAGGAAATGATCTAGGGTGTAGGAATGAAAGATTAGTTTTCGGAATGAACATTGAATTTACTTAATTGACATTTCACACTTTGAAACTTGTGGAGGAAACTTTGAATTTACATCAAGACGAATATGACAATTAATAAGATATAATTCAACCTTTTGTTTCGTTGTCACCACGTCCCTCTGTTCTCCCTGTCTCCAGTCCAATGAACGCCATCGTCGTTTTGTTCTCCACCAACACTCAATCACGGCTTTGAGCACTGAGATGGGAGTCTTAGGAATTAGAACTTACACTGAATTGAAATTGGAAGTGGAACTGAATTGAAACTAAATTGGAACTAAATCGAAATTGAATTGAAATTAGATTAAAATTGAATCGAAATTGGATTGAAATCGAATTGAAATGAGAAATAAATATATGGGGATGATTTTTTATTGGAGTTGATAGATTTGATATTTCTCATATAAGTCGCGGCGAGAATCTGCCCGAGGTTCTTCTCTTCACCAAGGAAGTAACCTCGGTTTACCCCCAATTATGGCGATTTTGGTCGATCAGTGGGGTCATCGACTAATTAGAGACCACTAATTGTCCCACTGACTGGAACTCACCCTGTGGTGGGAGGCATTGACGGATCAAAAGGTCAGTGCTCATGACTTCGTCATCTTCTTGCACGTTTTTCCTATGTCGTGAAGACTATAGGTGGGGTCGTTCTTGAAGAAAATTGGTTAGATGACTTATACATCCCTCCTTCTATATTGTTCTCACGCACAGCATCGATGACTAAATTCGAAGTCATGAGAGAGCGTGTAATATTTATAAGTAACATAAACATAACATTGGTTATCAAGTCTCCAACGTTGAACCTGAGGAATATTCTTTAGGTTTCCGTTATAAATCTTCCCCTTATCAGGAGGGAGTTCGATCTTGCGATGATGATTGGGATGGAGAAATTCTTGTCCGTGGGATATATCAACCACATATTATAACACTGCCAAATTATTACGCATCGGAAAATATTCTCCAAAAGACCCCCTGTCTGACCGGAAATCGTATGGGATTCAGTTCGCAAAGGAAATATATATGTATTATTCAAAAACATTCTCATCATACCTTCTCTAGTCGAATTTGAAATAATATTGAATGATAAAAAAAAATACTATGTAATATCGACATGCATGTCATACAATCGGGTGAAAATCAAAATCGCACGGATTTAGAATCATTCCAATCTGACTGTACATAGAAATATAGCATACACACATATAATGAGACATGCATTCAGTCCATCCTATCAATCTCGAAATCATTGGATTCGGAACTATTTGTGGGAACTGAATCGAGGAAAATATACATAGACATTCATGAATTATATAAAAATCCAGTGAATGATTCGAAATTCAATGACAACAACTCTCACGTAAATATGGAATTGCAAATAAAAGGGTTAATTGACTGGAAATCCATGAATTAATTCTATGAAGGGTGACCTAAGTCGGATGGATTATATTTGGCGAGCATATTCTGCAGCCAAAATGCAACAACTTTTGTCTGTGGCAAAATTTTTTTTGAGGCTTAGTTTTCGAGATATAAGCATTTTTAGATTTTTTTCCAAATCCAAATCACTCAGAAGCACTATATGCTACGTACTTGAGGTTGGGACCATGGGCTGAGTTGGAAAACGGCGGATCTCTGGAAAGAAAATTTAACTGTCGTATCATTGTTTGTTCCAGAGCTATGACGATTCGAAGTTGCTGAACGTTGATTGGCTAGAAGCTCAAAAATTCCAAATCGCTATAGCTCCGGAACGAACAATGATGGGATAGTTGAAATTTTTTTCCAGGGTTTGATCCGTCGTTTCCGAACTTAGCGAATGGCCCCAAGCCCAAGTACGTAGCATATCGTGTTTTTGAGTGATTTGGATTTGGAAAGATTTGTCTGGAAATGCTTATATCTCGAGAACCAGGCCTCAAAAAAAATTTTTGCCACAGTCAAAAGTTGTTGCATTTTGGCTGCAGGATATGCTCCCCAAATATAATCCACCCGACTTGTGTCACCCTTCATAGAATTAATTCATGGATTTCCAGTCAATTAACCCTTTTATTTGCAAAATAAATCCCCTTAAAATTTGTTTTCCCGAGAGGCATCTCTGCGTGATGACGTCCGGATACGACAAATTGACCTGATTTCTAGTATGTGTCACTAGGTAGACGAATTCCACGTTGACATATGCAAAAATATCTAGGTTGTCTGGATCTACTCCGGTTGCTGACGTGAAAGTAGCTCCCTTCTTTGTTCCCAATATAAATGATTGGGGATGTCCGGTACTTAATAATGTATACCTACAGATGGTGTCTTTTCTCTGTGGAGAGAGAGCGAATGTAATATCTTTGTTTGTTACTGTGTAGATTTCTGCATGAAAATGTGATAGCGTATCCTTCATTTTGGTGACCATTCCCTCAAAAAGTATGTTATAATGTTTGAATCTGCAGGATGATTCAGGTACAACGCTCCAATGAGTATATTCTCCATTCTCGTCAATGCAGTTCCCATCATTTGAGTCACACCTTACACCGGAATTCAAAATGATTTCGTTGCTATCCGAATGGATTTTTGCTAAGTAGCTTCTCAATGTGATTTCAACCGTTGCTTGTGCCACCACCTCCTCAAAACTTTTATATCGATCATAAAGGATGCTCCAGAACATTTCCCATCTGTTTCCACTGATCCTGCCAGTGTGACTGTTTTTGATATCGTTGCGTTTATTTTAAGATCCGTAATACCATGATCGTTTGGTAAATTCAATACTCCAACTGTATGGAGGTTTTTACATTTTTCAAAATCCAGATCCATGAAATGTACAGCTCTCCCATCCAAGACGATAGAATTGTGAGAACGCATCCCACAATGATAAGCTGTTCTGTCAATTTTTACCTGACACTGCGATACCATGGTATGTTTATACTCCACCAACTGCAGGAACTGAATATATGCGTCGCTGGTTGTCAGATTACAATCTCCTAATCGGCAATCCCCAATGTCCGAAAGTGAGGAGGTTGTTACATTCATACTGGTTCCTACACAGTCATATCCCAAGAGTGCATTTCCTCCCTTCGCTCCCAATATCAAAAATAATAGAATTGATTGAATCATCTGCAACATTCCAAATTTGAGTAATCAATGCACGATTTTGGTTTGTTCCAAGGTGTGTTCTCTCTTGAACAAGGAAGAGAACCCGTATCGAATTCAATCACTTTATCATTAATCATACTTGGTTGAAAATTCAAACTGATTCATTTCTCTTATTTTTTTTTTCCAAACCGGTCGGAAGTTACATAAATTCAGCGAATTTTGGAGTTCTGAATATTGCGATCTTCTTTTTTGTACAAGTATATCAATCGTTTGTTCGGAATGTTGTGTTAAAGAAATTAGGATCCAGAATTTTAGGTAAAAACAACATTAAAATTTTATTCTGCCAACGAAGCATGAGTACATCACACTTGAATACTCTAATTTGACCACATTCCGTTTCTTCGGAAAATTTGAGATTCTTGAGTTCAGATAATCACTGAGACACTCCAACAATGCTTTAGAAATTTCCCATGATCTTTAAGGTGCAAGAGACTCTATAAAAAACTACAATTAAGTCCATTACATGATCCTACGAGGTTACTGAAATAGGGAAATCCTTTCTATATACGAAAAAGGAAAATCGAATTCACGTGTATGTTCAGATCAAAAATCCTACACATGTCATAGAATCGGGAAATCATTGCACCGTGCATATGACAATCCGAGTTCCTGTTTTCTTTCCGAAATTCGATCAATGTTCATTGCTTATAACTATATATATATATATATATATATATATACTATGTGCTGGTCTCTTTTTGTTCTCAAAAATCACGTCACTATTCCCCCCACCATTTGAAACTTAGTCCACTTCATCCATCCTCTCACCATTTTCATGGATATCGTTGGAATCGATATCGTCCAGGTTGGAAACGTTGTTTTTCTCAAGATTCTCTTCGCCTGCCCCCTCTGCATCCTCTTCATCATTTTCTCCATTCTCCACCTCTTGTTCGCCTTGGACAGGACGTTCTGTTCCTAAGGGATACCCATCATCAACCTCAATAAAATACCTCAGTGGTTCACCCCTGTCACTGATTTCTCTCCTGGAATTTGCCACTCTTGCTCTCCTGTCCAGGAGTTCTTCGGTCAGAGTGGCCCATCTATCTACTTCGAAGTCCCAGAAATGAATTGCCACATCAATACTGTTATCAGGGTTGCACTCGTCGATTTCGACCATAACTCTTTCCCCATAAAACAATTCCTCAACGTAATCCACCCTACTGGCAGGCCATCTACCTGGCAACGCCGGTGGTAGGTGGTGAATCGCAGCCGGGATGACTTGACACGGAACCAGGGTATATTCCTCAGGTATTTCCCTGATGCATTTCCCTCAGACCAATCTAGTGCAACCAAAATCTCATAGACCTGGTCTCTCAAGTCAATGTCGTTGGTACCGTCTTCCACGGAGTCAGGTCCTCTCCGTCGTTGACTTGGGCTACGAGTTCAGCCCTGGCCCATCTTGAGGGAGAAGCCCTAGCCATACAGGGATACCCTGTTGGTAGGAATTCGTGATTACACGCATACTTCTCATGAACAAATTGGAAGCGCGCTTCCAAATCAAAAAGCTTCTTCCTCATGGGCAGTTTCAACGGTCTTATGTTGAAATTATCGATGGAATGTATGTATGAGATTGTGGCGTCAAACGTGTCGGGAAGTTTTTTAACGTCAAACCTTGGGACTCTCTTGAATTCCATCTGTCAGAAATAAAAAGGGTTTACCTAGTCGTTCTTCAATCCCCAGGGTAGTATCAAGAGGAGAGTGAAGCAGAAAGAAATAATCAAAGCGAATAGGAGTAAGTGAACACCCTTCCTTTTTCATCACCATTATTCATTTAGTTGTTATTTATTCATTCATTTATTCATCACTATTTATCCATCTATTATTCATTTATTCATGATCATTGAGTCATTTAGCAATTCTTACTTTATCAGAATGAAATATGGCGCTTTTGCCGTTTCCTAGGTCTAACCTAACGTTATATCGATCCAAAACTCCTGTGATCTCATATGACCCTCCGTATTGATCAGCAAATTTTCCGTTTGTGATTGGTTTCACCCATACCCCTGATCTCCGATGTGATATTCTTCAGCATTCATGCTTTTAACATAATATCTCTTATTTTTGAGTTTGGATTTTCCTGTCGATTTTCTCGCACATTGTTGTGAGAAATTTATTCTCTTAAACAATTCTGTAATGTAGGCTAGGTAGGTTGGATCTTCAATCTCGTCCACACATGGATCATAATCAATATCGTGAGGTAAGCATTCGAGAACCAACTCATACGGAGTAAATCCTGTCGATTCATGGACACTCGTATTATACAAATGAATAGCGTGGGGTAAAATCTTAGATGAATTCTTTTTATTCGCGTTCTGTTTCAAATATTCATTGATCGTATGATAAGCCCTTCCTGGAGTCCCATATGCTTGTGGATGATATGCTGTGGGTGTCCCGTGTTCAATCCTATATCTTCTCATTACTGCTTCAAATAGAGGGTTTTCAAAATTCGTTCCTCTATCTGTAACAAGAAATTTCGAGGGTACAAATATTTTGAGAAAATTCTCGGTATATGCATCTGAAATGTTAGTGTTTCTCATCTGCTCTAATGGTATACAGTCTTTAATCTTTGTCAGGATGTCAATTATAGACAAGTAATATCTATTCCCATCTCTATCCCTTGGTAACGGTCCTACTATATCCATTGCAATTTTATCGAATCCTCTACCTGGTGTTTCGGTTAAAATCATAGGCTGCCTAGTTTTATGTCAGACGAGTTTTTTCAATTGACAATTCTCACACCTTTTAATCACTTCTGTTATGTCCTGTTTCATCTCAGGCCAATGGTAATATTTTCTCAATCGATGGGAGATTTCATTCATTCCCTCATGACCACCTGAATAACTTTCATGCGTTTTCTTGATTCATTTTTGCCTGTCTTCTACCGCTGGGATTTTAATGTAATGACTACAAACAGTTATTGACAACTCGTAATCGCTTAGTGTAGTTGAGAGGTTATTTCTTATCGTTGTCCAGGATGATCCCTCTATTCCTATAGTTTTAATCATGGAGAAGGGTTTCAAATTGAGTTCTATAATTACAGATTCTAAGGCTTTTATAGATTCTTGAAAAATATCAAAATCAATCGGATGATGAATAGTCGCTTTGGTAATGAGTAGTATCAGATATTTATTACCTTGGTTGAGGACCTTCACTCCTCCTTGGACTAAATCATTCGCTTGGCCTATCCTCTTATGTTCAAAATAATCTTCCGTTAATGGATCTGAAGATTCAGATTTCTGTGTCGAAAAAACTACATGATTGTCATTTTTCGATAAAATATGATCTCGCGTTTCTAAAATTAATAGTCTTTGTGTATCTACTCCTCTATCGAGATGTCCAAGAATTTCCCCCTCCGTGCTTCCTGTATTGGAACTGGGACTATTCGAAGAAATGAGATTATCATTTTCATCAATATCTGATTCTGCCCTAGAGTCGGTATTATTCCCTCCAGGTGTTTTCAATCTGACGTTTCCGTGGACTGAGACTTCACTATCGGATTCATATTGATCTCTTCCAGAGTTTTTGAGGATGATATCGTTAATTTCGCCTAACTCCTGATCTTCATCATCGAGATTCGTTTGATTGATGTTCTTGATTTCATTCCGAATACCCACTGGGGCTCCATTCCCTTCCGAATCAAGGTCTCCTTCAATATCTTCTGTAATGTATGGTTTTTCTCCGCACGTTTGAAAATTCCTATCCAAATTCAATTCTCTAGGCTCGTCATGTTTCGAGGTTTCATTCTTCTTGAAGGGTATTTTCTCTTTTAAAATCTCATCGCGAATAATTTTGGGTTTTGGTTGGGTATTTCCTATTGGTGGATGCGTTCCTCCATCAGATTTATCCGAAGAACTAGGAATTTCATCGTAAGATTCAGATTCGCTGGAATATTTTCCATCTTCACTGGTTTTGGATTCGTTCGCTAAATCCGTTTTAATTGATTCATCTGATTCTCTTCGATTTCTTCTAAATTTACGTTTGACTGATTGATTCAATGGTTTTTGCACTATTTTCAATTTTGTTGTACCTGTGTTTTGTGGTTTCTTTTTATTCATACGTTTTTTTGAACCTAATGGTGAGAGTGGAAACATTTCGTCTTCGGACGTCAAAGTGATTGGGAAAGTACTGATTTCTGGCGGATTTCTGGATAACGCGTCAGCATTTGCATTAGCTTCATCCTTTTTATAGATCATTTTATAATCAGAATCTATTGATTCCAATCTCCATTTCCATGATCTGGATAATGGGTCTTTCATCGAATGCAACCATGGAAGAGGTTTATGGTCGGTAACTATCGAGAAAGGCTTGCCATAAAGATAAGGTCTGAGATATTGAACGGAATATACTACAGCTAGACATTCTTCTTCTATTGTGAAATGATTTTTCACAGCAGTATTCAATAATCGAGAACAGTATGAAATCGGCAAATCTCTACCTATCTCCCCCTGACTCAATATTCCATCCATTGCATAACCTGAGGCATCCGTCGTCAGAACGAAAGGTCTTTCAAAATAGTATCAGATCATAAAATATCTCGCGATGTATTGAAACCCTCTTGTTGTTTATAAGTCCAATCGGGAGGTTTGTCTTTCTTTAATAAATCTGTTGAAGGTTTCGCAACAGCTGTAAAATTCTTCATGATTCAGTGATAATACCCTGCGAGACCTAAAAATTGCTTGATACTCTTCGAATTCCGGGGTACTGGGAAATTTGTCACTGCTTCTATTTTCTTCGGATCCGGCATAACTCCTCCACGGCTCATCACCTGTCCTAAATGAATCACTCCTTCCCGTAAGAATCTACATTTTTCTGGATTCAACTTCAAATTCGCGGATCTTAATCTTTTCACCAATCATTCAAATTCAATTTCGTACTCTTCTAAAGATCGCGCATACAGTACGATATCGTCGACATATATGAAGAGTTCCGACGTACCCTGTAGTCCCGATAAAACAACATCCATTAATCTTTGAATGATCGCAGGTGCATTTTTTAGACCAAAAGGTATTCTCTCATATTGATAATGACCGTAGGGAGTCGTGAATGCAGTTTTCCCTTCATCCTCTGCTTCCATCAAAATTTGATGGGAACCAGACTTCAAATCAAAAGTAAAAAGATATTTCGCTCCTCCTAATTGATCCAGAATATCATTGATATTAGGCAAAGGATGAGCATCTGAAATAGTATGTTCATTCAATTCACGAGAATCAACCACCAGTCTCCATTTCTTAGGAGCTCCTTCTTCTGATTTTTTCGGTACAGTCCATAAAGGACTATTGCAAGGTGAACATGATGGCTCAATGATATCATTTTGTAGTAATTCCACGGTTTGTTTCGCAATTTCATCCCTATGCATTGGGGGATATCCATACTGTTTTTTCTCAATGATAGCATTATCCGACCGTCTGATGTGACATTTCAAAACATCCGTATGAGTTAATTTCTGATTCAAATGAAATAATTCAGAACTGATATCCATCATTTTTTGTTCACATTCTATTTCTCCTTTGTTCAAGTCAGATGAATCTAATTCCGATAGGATCTCCTTTTTCTTTCCCAGACATTCATTCAAATCCTCATTTATAGTCAAACATTCACTCTCGACCATTATCTCGAATTCTATCAACCCCACGGTTGGTATATCAATGACAACACTCTCAGGAGTCGTATTAGCTATCTTGAAGAATGCAATTCCCTTATTGTTACCAACATATCCCCATATGTTACCCCAGGAGAAACTTCTTCTCTCTCAATGAATCCTCCTTCAATTCCAGGAGTAGTGATTCTTCCCTTGATTAGTGATATCGATCGCGGTGTTATAGTCATTACTTCTTCCGGTTCCACAAATGAAACAATAAAATTCTCAGATTTTAAAACTCCCTCAACAAGATCAATAATCATTTTATTCTCTATGAGAAATGCGATTCCTATAATCCCATCGGCTGGTAGTTGCATGGGATCTTCGATTAAATGGAACTTTGCTATTTTTCCTAAAATAAGCATTTCGATTGTACCCAACGTGATAATTTTCTCTGGACCGATTCCTGTTCAAAATATTTTCTCCGACGTTTCGATTTTGTCTGATGGACCTTTATATAAATTGTGTTTCAACAAATTGACTTCTGCGCCTGAATCAATCATGAATCTCAAATTTTGATTGCCCTGTTTCACGCAGATTCTTGGAATTCCATCAGCATTTATGCTGAGGATGTGCTCGGAAATTCTTCTATGATTTCCGTCCGATCTGTTCGAATCGGATGCACTTGTTGCGCTACCGCTCGCCCGGCATCCTGTCTTGACGAGTGGCCATGCAAGTTTCCCGAATTAGTAGATTCGTGATATTTCAAAGTTCGACATTCCAATCTTTCATGTCCGAACTTTTTGCAATAACTGCATTGTTTCTGATCATCATTATAATGATCATGATTGGGATTGTTGGAACGGGATCGGTTGTGATTTGGATTATACCGATTATAATTATGCTTTTGCTGACCTCTGTCAGCACCTTGAGCAAGTGAATCATTGTTATTTCTTGTTTCTATTATCAAAACTGTTGTTCGTGTTATTTTGATTGTTATTTGTATGATTACGACTTTCAATGGGTGAATCATTTTGTTGGTTAGATGATTGATGCCAACAAATGGATTCATCATGTCCCCTCTTCTCACATTCTTCTCCTTCTCTAATTCCCTGTATACTCTCACAGTTCCATCAAGGCATTCTCTCAAATTTTCCCAATCTTGTGTAATTAATTCAACTCTCAAATTTTGAGGTAATCCCCTACGAAAATTTTTCATTACAAGACTTTCATACTGTTGTTCCTTGATTGGCAATAATTTCCCTACTTCACTTCGCTCTTCGTCACAAATAGCGGTATATAAATCTCGGATTCTCGATATATAATTCTGTATGGATTCCCCAGTTCCCATATAAATTGTTGCCAATTCTCCTAAATATTCTCCCAATGATTTAGCGGGTGCAGAAACTGACCTTCAATAATCTTATTAATTCTCCAATTGTTTCTGGGTTCTCCTCCCTCACTGCCATATATGCATGGCCTGATAATTTATTGACAATAATTTTAGTCAAAACGAACTCTTGTTCTCGCGGTATCAAATTCCTTGCTCCGGCAGTGAGTTGCAAATTGGAAAACAGTAAGAGTTTGGCCCTTCCTGTCTGTATGTCCATCGGATTGCGGTATTATATCCGCGACATCTCTCATTCCCAACCTCATGGGTAGAAATCTGGAATTTTCTTCAGGTCTTGCCTGGAAATGATAGAAATTTCTATTTATTGCACCATGTGATTCATTGTTAGCACAATATGGTTGAGCATCTCCGTGCCCAGGATTGAGATACAAATTCTGAATATCTCCGTATTCGTCATCGTATCTCTGATATGGAACCTCAGTGCCATAATTGCGTCGGACATGATCATTATTGCTATCTTTCCTAATTGCTCCTGTATTCGCATTTTCATATGAATATACCCTATCAACATTTTTTGAACCTCCTTCTAATTCTTTAACCTCTTCTTTCAAATATTGAATTTCATCATGGACATCGCACGATCGGTCACTGATCAGCCTCGGCAATCGATTTCCACCAACGCGATCATCTGAAATCATGAGATCTTCCTCTCTCTCTTGATTCTGAAAAATTAGTTTTCTCTTGATTTTGCAACCCTGCTCCGCTCAATTCTGCATTGTCCCCTATCTTTCCTCTCTGAGATGAGGAGATCAGTTATTCATGTTCTTGAATCTTTCTGTTCAGTTGCTTAAGCTCATGGGCTTGGTCCGCGTTGAGATTAGTAAGACTTATGTTTGCCCGTTCTGATTTTTCGAATGCTTCTTCTAATAGTTGAATCTGTTCTTTGAATGGTCTCAGATTTCGATGGAACTCGGTACATTTCATCTTTTCACATATATATAAGAGCATATCAAATTTTTCTGAGATATCTCAAAGGGTTCCGCAATTATGAATATTCAAAGTTACGATGAAAATGCCAATTTCTTTTCCTCCGAAGTAGCGACTAAGACGTCTCGCGTCGACAATAATTCATAACTTCCACATTTCTCAACGAAATTGAACAAAAATTTCAGGAATTGTCAATCAAACTATGTGGTGTTTGAAAAAGAGAACATCCAGATTCTGAGTTTCCTCAGGAAAGCTGTAGAAATTTTTTTCTTTCGGCTTTCAACCACATTTTTTACCAAAATGATGGTTATAAACAAAATGCATTATCGGTCAAAGATGTAGACTGAATCGAACCGGGCTTTATTTTTCCACTATGTCCGAAGTATCACCTGTCATATTCGACGACGAGAATAATGTGTTTTTGCCCCCCCCCCCCTACACTTAAAAATCGACTTTTCTGAAAAATACAGGAAATTCCGTGAAAACGATGGATTTGGTGGCTACTTTCACACACGATGTATTCAATACGAATGAGTCCAAGCTATTCATTGGTTTAGTTTCATCCTCATCAATATAATTCCGATTCGAAGTCGTTAATATTCTGTATTGCTTGATATACAGAGGGATTCAAGAGGATCATACTCCGTTGAAGTAGCTCATTTTTTAGCAACAACTATTGTGTGTCCGTACATCATTGGACGATTATACATATGATTGAGACATTGTTAACAATGTATTCACGTATACGAGATCGGATTACGGATTTGAAGGCCCTACCCCTCCCCCATTTGAAAACCGACTTTTCCCTGGAATTCGGAGAATTTTATCGCAAGACAAATAACTGAGATTTATCCAATGCTCAATTCCTTTCGATTGGGGTACACTCTTGCGGAAATCTCGCTCTTAATAGAAAGAAACAAGATTCTGATCAGGGGTCAGGATTATTGATACTGATGAATCTCAGTGATTTGTCTTGCAATGAAATTCTCCGAATTTCAGGGAAAAGTCGGTGTGCACCCATCCTGCTTTCGTTTCCTGAATATTCGAAAAATAATCCTCACCCCTGATCAGGATCTTGTTCCTTTTAATTGGGAGCGAGATTTCTGCAAGAGTACACTTGAATCAAAGAGAATTGGGCATTGGATGAATCTCAGTCATTCGTCTTGCGACAAAATCCTCCGAATCTCAGGGAAAAGTCGGGTTTTAAATGGGGGAGGGGTAGGGCCCACGAATTCTTGATCCAATCCTGTATACGTGGACGCATTGTTAATTAACAATATCAAAATGATATGTATAATCGTCCAATGATGTACGAACACACAATTGTTGTTTCTCAAAAATGAGCTACTTCGAGGGAGTATGATCATTCTGAATCTCCCTGTACATCAAGCAATACAAAATAATCACGACTCCAAATTGGAATTATATTGATGAAGATGGAGCTGAACCAATTAATAGCTTGAACTCATTCGTATTGAATACATCGTGTGTGAAAGTAGCCACCAAATCCACCGTTTCTACGGAATTTCCTGTATTTTTCGAAAAAGTCGATTTTTAAGTGGGGTGGGGGAAGCAAAAACCCACTATTCTCGTCATCGAATATGATAGGTGGTACTTCAGACATAGTGGGAAAACAAAGCCCGGTCCGACTCAATCTACATCTTTGACCGATAATGCATTTTGTTTAGAATCCTTACCTCGGTCAAAAATTTGGTTGGAAGCCGAGAGAAAAAAATTTCTACAGCTTTCCTGAGTGAACTCAGAAGCTGGATGTTTTTTTCATAATTCTCATAGTTCGATTGACAACCCCTGAAATTTTTGTTCAATTCCGTTGAAGAATGTGGAAGTTTTCAATTAATGTCCGCGAGACGTCGTAGTCGCCACCTCGGAGAACACGGAATTGACATTTTCACCGGAACTTTAAATACTCATAATTCCGAAACCCTCTAAGATATCTCAAAGAAATTGTATATGCTCTCATATATGTGTGGAGAGCTGGAATATACCGAGTTTCACCAAAATCTGAGATCATGGGTATAATGGCTTGGTCGAACGGACGTGGAATCACCCGGAAATTAATGTTCATCCCAGACGTACCACGATATTCTCGAAATAATGACACACACATCAACGACGTCAAAATATCACCTCAATGGATGTGGAGAGTGCCTTAATATCGAAACTGTGAAAGAATCCTTCAAGTCAGTTCTTGCGGATCAGGACATTGAAAATACAGAGTTCCAAAACTGGCAGCAGACCGACAGGAGTCCCTTGCTCACTGTAGTCTTGGATTCAGAAGATTTGGTAGATCAGTTTTTTGATCGCTTACGAGAGTTGAGATCTCATTCTTTCATTGCTAAACCGCAGTAAAATTTTTTGAAACATATTGAGCAAAGTCTGAAGGGAAGGGAATTTTTCGTCACATGTGATTCCGCTGAGAATTATCCTTCTGTTGCGCAAAGAGCTGTGCAATCTTCCCATTGGAATAACGATCAGATCGCGATATTTACAGTAGTATTTTATTATGGAAAGGGGAATGATATCGCACATGAAAGTATCGCAATTTTATCCGTAAATCTGAAACATGTCACGGTCGCAGTATATGCATTCCAAAAAATATTGATTACGTTGTCACGAAGCGGAATAAGATTTGTTTCCTGATTCACTTCGAACAAACTTTATTTTAATTATCGATCGAGTCTAAGCGGCTGGACACGATCGAGATGTGTGGGTCGCTCAAATTCTAAGTTCGCCGAAGAGTTGAAGACTCTAAGGTGGCACCCGTAGCTGTGTCCGAACGATGAGAATGACGAGTCAGTGAGGAAATAACAAATGGGCGAAAGGATTTATATGAAAGATTACATTTATTTCTATTTCTAACGATCGTTACAAATAGTCCTCGTCGAGGTAAAACTGGGAAGAACAATGTCAAGAAGGAATACGCGTGTGAATGAGTGAATGGGTGTGTAATGGAATATGAGTGTGTACAACTTTGAATGCACTCACTATGAGATGAGGTTCAACAAAATTCGTATCGTTGGTCGACTGCAAGCTGGTCCAAAGCGGTGTGCGTTACCAAGGCTTTGTTGCAAGGAGGATCGATGGGGATGAGGAAGAGGCTGATTCTCCTATGATCTTGGAATTGCACTAAATTCAATGCAAGAGCGATTTCTTGACCAACTAACTCAAGAACTGTGCTTGAGTGCACGAGTTGTATTGGCCCATTAATGCCCATGGCGAAACTGCTGGGCCTCCGGGGGGAGTAACTATTGGAAATAGAATATCTGGGTGGAGGATGAACATCCACGGAGAAAAAGAATGTTCACAAATTGTTTGAACAATTATTGTTCAAACAATTTGTTGAAAATATCAATTCAAGTGGATGAAAACCCCGGGATCGTGTTCTACGGGAAATTTTATATGAAAATAGGTGGTTTGGGAAGTGTTCAACCATCGCATTGGTTTGTAAATAACAATTATGAACAATTTCGAATACTTCATACCCGTTCTTGCCCACGGTGAAACTGCTGGGCCTACGGGGAGAGTGGCCATTGGGAATGGGATATCTGGGTGGAGGATGAACATCCACGGAGAACAAAAATCCTTACGATTTGTTTAAACAATTATTGTTTGAACAATTTGTTGAAAATATCAATTCAAGTGGATGAAAACCCCGGGATCATGTTCTACGGGAAATTTCATATGAGCATAGGTGGTTTGAGAAGTTTCCAACCATCGCATTGGTTTGTAAATAACACTTATAAACAATTTCGAATACTACATACCCGTTTGTGCCCACGGTGAAACTGCTGGGCCTACGGGAAAAGTGACTATTGGGAATGGGATATCTGGGTGAAGGATGAACATCCACGGAGGAGAAAATTGTTCACAAATTGTTCAAAAAATAATAATTGTTTAAACAAATTGTAAAAATTTTTTTTCAGCGGATGTTCATCCTCCACCCAGATATCCTATTTCCAATAGTTACTCCTCCCGTAGGCCCAGCAGTTTCACCGTGGGCACCAACGGGTATGGTGTATTCGAAATTGTTTGAGATTTTCATTTACAAATAAATGCGGTGGTTGAAAACATTCCAAACCACTTATTCTTATATGAAATTTTCCGTAGAACACGATCCCGGGGATTTCGTCCACGTGAATTGATATTTCCAACAAATTGTCTCAACAATAGGTGTTTAAACGAATTGTGAAATTTGTTCTCCTCCGCGGATGTTCATCCCCGACCCAGATAACCTATGTCCGATAGTTGCTTTTCCCGTAGGCCCAGCAGTTTCACCTCTGGCACGAACGGGTATGAAGTATTCGAAATTGTTCATAATTGTTATTTACAAACCAATGCGATGGTTGGCAACTCTCCAAACCACCTATTCTTATATGAAATTTTCCGTAGAACACGATGCTGGGGTTTTCATTCACTTGAATTAATATTTTGAACAAATTGTTCGAACAATCATTGTTTAAATAAATTGTGAAAATTTTTTTTCTCCGTGAATGTTCATCCTCCACCCAGATATCCTATTCCCGATAGTTACTTTTCCCGTAGGCCCAGCAGTTTCACCGTGGGCACGAAAGGGTATAAAGTATTCGGAATTGTTTATAATTGTCATTTACAAACCAATGCGATGGTTGAACACTTCCCAAACCACCTATTCTCATATGAAATTTTCCGTAGAACACGATCCTGGGGTTTTCATCCACGTGAATTCATATTTCCAACAAATTTTTGAAACAATGATTGTTCAAACGAATTTTAAAAATTTTCTTTCTCCGTGGATGTTCATCCTCGACCCAGATATCCTATTTCCAATAGTTACTTTTCCTGTAGGCTCAACAGTTCCGCCATGGGCATTAATGGGTCAAACGTGAGAGCAACTTCACGAGATCTTTGTAAAGTGCAAAGATCGGCCCGTGGAACTCGAATAAAATCAACACGGTACCGGACGGGAGAAGTTCCACGTCAAATTGGTAAACCGCGCGACTCAAATTTATTTTCACAAGGCGTGTCCCCGACAAATCTCGAAAGTCAACTCTGCTTTCATCGATTCTCCTTCCTATTCAAAGGAGCGATGATTTTTACTTCATGGGAGTGGGGAATCACGCCATCGGTCTCTTTGCTGATTTTGGTCAACGTGCCTTGGTTGCTATGCTCGTGCTGAATTGATGGGTGCGAGAAGAAGTGATGGATTGAGAAAAGGATAGAAGGAAAGGTGCACTGCACTTTGGACGCAGCTTGTGCCATGTCAGCGAACTATGTGTATTATTATTTGCACTTAATTAATATAGAAGTACCATATATGATTGAAGATTTGAAACAATCTTCGAATACATAATTGTAAGTTCGAACAATGGTGATGTTGGGAATTCACGAGAGGACACATGAAGAGTGAAAGAGAATCGAGAAGGAGGGTCTCTCCTTCTTAATCACATGTATGTGTGCTTTCATTATCGCCCCGCATAGAGGTGATAGGTTCTATCTAGTTCCTTCGAATACGATGGATTTATTGTTGTGTTTCAACCATGTTTTCGGATTACAAATTTCTTGTTGCAGGTATTACTTTCTCCCGAAAACGTCGTTGAAAGGAGTCGTTTGAAATGAATAATTCTCATTCGCATGGTATGCATTGAAGCAATTGCTGATCGAGCATTTCCCGGGTCTTTAAACCCTGCGATTCTTGTTCATTTTTCAAGCATGGTTTTGTAAATGACTTGAATGATGCAAGGGAGGTTTTTGGTAGGTACATCACAACGTACTTGTGACAAAAGTCCAATGTTAAGAAGATATTTCATCCCTCCGATGGAGCAGCACAGCATTTCAAAAACCAGTACAATTCCCAAAACCTACTCCATCATGAGGAGGATTTTGGTATCAAAGTTGAGTGGCACTTCCATGAGACTGCACACGGTAAAGGGTCATGTGATGGTATCGGTGGAAGTATAGAAATATTAGCAATGCCCGCAAGCTTACGGGCATCTTCAAGGGATCAGATTTTGACCTGCGATGCATTGTATACATGGGCGAAAGATACCTTTTTGAGAACAAAAATATTTTTCAGTGCTGAAGAGAGCCATGGAAAGATAAAAGATGAGCTGGAGTGTCGATTCGACTGTATGAGAACGATTCCAGGACCACTAAAAGATCATGCATTCCTCCCTGTTTCACAAACGACCCTCCAAGTGAGAAGATATTCTTCCTACTCTCATAGCGAATTGTTTCCAAAACTTCGGAAAAAAATTACGAAAACGTGATGTGTACATTTTTTCTCAGTCCCATAGACGACATCCATACACTTGTAACAATATTCATCACGTTAATGTGAGAAAATTGTATATATTGCTAATGAACAAAATTTGTTAATGATGAGAATATTAATAATGATAATAATAATTATCATTGATTCCTATGGTGAATAGAGGATGTCCCATGTATTTCATCAATCATGCTTGCAATAGTCTATGGAAAAAAACTTCCATCGACATCGTCATACCGGGTCAGGGCTGCCCAGCATCTTCAGCGCGCTTGGTGGTTGAGTCGCCCCGGGTTTAACGATTGGATTTACTGATGAGTTCATGAGAGCCCATGTTGTATGAGCAATGATTTTGGAGGGAGAAGAATGAATGCTCTGTTGAGCGTGATTAAAAAATTTTCAAAACTGCTGATCTTCAAAAAAAATTGAGAAGAAAAATAAAAATCATTCCTCTTGTATAGATAATCAATTTGGAGGATCGTCTTCATTCCTATTGGAAAGAACGGAAGAAACCAACAAAAAGCATGACTCGCGTTTCTTTCAGAGGAAATATCACAGGGTTATAATTCAACGGAGATGAACATGCCCAAAACGTTGAGCCCCTGTATCTCGGCAACCCATCGATATTCAATCCCCTCCCCCCCTTCCACTCAGATTAGGTACTCCAATAGTACAAGAACCTCACCAAGTTTCATAAAAATCCCAGCGATTATGGTTTTTACGTGGGTACATTCGGGGGGAATGGCCGACATAGCCAAACGATACAGACACGTGTGAAATCGCTCCGTGTTGAAATTAAGTTTTCGTACAGTTTATCGACTTTCTGTGATGCATATTTCTCAGGAATCCTTCGCAGTGATCAAGTCCTTCTGTGCTGGTGATTTTTACGCATTGAATGTGCTCTTATATCAAGAATAGTGGAAATCTGTTTCGTGCAGTTATTTTGATTATCAAAAATATTATACAAATTTGTTGGTATAGCGCGTGTATAATTTTACTGCGCAACCACTGTGCCTCGATAAGTCAACGTGAGTGGCAGCACCTCACGGCACATGTCGCAAGAGTCGAAGATTGATAAGACATTTACAGAGCTCCCCGCAGAAGAGGGAACTAACAGTACTGTCGTTCTAGCAACACATTCTTCCCCGATCAACACACATAGCCGAGTAACACAACGAGGAAGGCTGCCTACCGCACAGACGTGGTTGCGATACAGAACGAACAGCGATAGCGATATCACACGGTATTTCAATTCTAAGGAGAGGAGGAAGAGGGGGTTGAACGAATCTGACTCAGACTCAGAAGACACATTGAATGGAACAAGGAACTACATTCAAATTGAGTCCTCAACACTCTCTTCTCCTTACAAGAAAAAAAGATCGATTTCAAGTTCTCCTCCGCGTAACTCCCCCACTGAAATGATGAATAACGACAAATTGGATGAGATATCAAGAAAATTGGAGATCTCTGATCAGAAGAGGGAACAAGAAATGGGAGAATTGAGAGGAAAAATACGTCAACTAAGACATGATATCGGTGACAGAGTTACTGCATTGGAAGCAGAAAACAACACATTACGCAGTCTGTGTGAAGAACTGATTGAACGGGAAAAGAAGAGGGAAAGATTATTAGAACTACACGACCGGGAGTTGAAAAGAAATAGAGCGATCATCAGCGGCTTGACAGTTGACGCAAAAAATTGTGTTGCGGAAGTAAACAATTTTTTCGTCTCCAATTTCCAAGGAAACTGTACAATTGAGGATGCCTACTGTATAGGATCCGAAGAGAACAAAATAGTAGTCAAATTTCCCTCGGTACAATCAAAAAAGAATGTTTGGTCGCAGAAAAGTCGGGTATTACGTAATACAAATATCTTTATTCAAAATGACCCAACAGAAAAGGAAAGGCTTATCGATTACCAAGCACGTTGTCTTGTAAGGGAAACCAGGAAAAACGGGGGTACTGGAAAAATTGGACACAAAAAAGTTTCAATCAATGGTCAAACTTGGAAGTGGAACGAGAAGAAAGGCACCTCCGCACCACCTGATGATGTCGCGGTAAATGGATCAAGAAAAGGGAAGAACTTTCAACAATCTACCATATCCCCACTGAGCGCGTCTATCGGTACCTCGGCTAAACAAAATCCAAAAAACATCGCAAGCACCGCAAAGGACCCCGGAAAGCAGCACCAGCTAATGGAAGTTCAGATCATAGGCCTTGTATTTCTTCCAATGAGACAAATTCTCCCCTAAAAATCATTCACTGGAACTGTGGTGGCACCAAAAGTTTGGAAGAGTTCCCTGAGTTGTTGGACGCAGATATAATTGGAATTACAGAAACGTGGCTTGGCTCTCCGGGAAAGCTGCAAGGAAACATGAAAGCCAGGTTTCAAGCAATCTGGGTGGATGCTACGAGGGAGAAAAGTTTGGGTAGATCAAGTGGCGGCATTCTTCTGCTAATTTCCAATCAACTTCTGAACTCCGTCACGCTGGAATCGAGCCCCTGGTGGATTTTTGTGAGAATTAAAATCTTAAACAATTCTATTATTGTAGGTATAGTATATTTGAAACCCTCTCTCGACCATGAGCAGGCTTTAGATCTGTTACAATCTACTATCTCTGACATCTTATTATCATATCCCTATGATATATTTTCAATTGAAGGCGATTTTAACGCAAGAATCTCCATCAGTAATACCTTGCCAAATGAAATATTTAAGAATACAAACCTATTAAATATACGTAGCTCATGTGATGAATCCATGAATAAAAGAGGTGAACTGTTGGTGCAACTGATGGAGTTCAGTGGATTTGCGGTACTGAATGGTAGGTCACCGAGTGATCAGCCGGCTCAGTATACATTTTGTAATAATCGGGGGAACAGCGTTATAGATTTAGCATGGGTAAATCTTGTGAGTTTGCTATATGTACTGGATTTCGAGGTTCTACATCTCCCTGTTCTATCGGATCATTCTCCGACTCTCACAACTTTCTTTTTCGACGCACCAAATGTAGAGAAGGCTGTTCTGAAAAGATGTCAGGATATAAACTTAGATTTCGAAGTGAGCTGGGTGTCAGACCGCTCAGATATTTTCACCTCACATTTGTACTTTTCGCGAGGCATAGTAACTAATTTTGATACGGACAGCGTAGAAGATATTTCAAAGAACTTCGGAAATGCAATTAATAGAGATTGTTTCGAGGCTGGCATGATCAAACAGCGAAAACCAGCAAATAAAAGCTCGTGCCGAGCATCGTGGTTTGATCAGGATTGCCGCGTAGCAAAATCGGCTTATCATACCTCCCTAAAACAATGCCGAAGGCAGGAAATTTCAGTCTGACCCGGAAATTAAGTTCATGTTACATTTGAAAAAACAATATATGAATCTTGTAAAGGAGAAGAAAGCTCGAGTGGGAAGGGAACTCAAAGATCAATTGGCCGATACAAAAAATGTGACAGATTTTTGGAGCGCGATAGGGGCTTCTGAGCCCAGAAGGATTAAATCCTCGAATATCTCTTTGGAGGATTGGTATTGTTTCTTCACTAAGATGTATCCGCCTAGATCTCTGTACAGAATTTCTTTTATCGATGTAGAGCACCCATTTCTAGATAAGGACATCACCATTTCTGAACTTCAAAGAAATATTGTAAACTCGAAAAATTCTAAAGCTCCTGGAATCGATAAAATCCCAAACGAATGTTTGAAATTTTTACCCGAAAACTGGCAACTCTATCTCTTAGCACTTTTCAACAAAGTTCTCAGATCCGAATCCGTGCCGTCAAACTGGTCTAAATCTCTTTTCACCATGCTGCAGAAGAGTGGAGACGTAAACAACCCTGAAAACTACCGCAGCATAGCACTAATCAATACAACTACTAAGCCCTTCACGAACATCATTAGATGTCGGTTAGAATCATGGGCAGAAGATGCAGGTCTGATCCCAGAGTGCCAGGCCGGTTTTAGGAAACGCAGAGGCTGCTATGACAACCTTGTTTTCCTTCATGTCTGCAATTCAGATGCAATTACGTTTTCAAAAAAACAATGGATACGCACTGGTAGTTGATTTTAGACGGGCATTTGATACGCTGAAACATGAAGTACTATGGAGGAAATTATTCTGTTTAGGGTGTAACGGTACGGACGGGTAATAATACATTCGTACGGTTAAAACACCGCGTCATAGTCCAAAAAAAATAAATAAGTTTATAATAAAATGAAGAAAAAAATGATAATAGAATTAAGAAGAAGAGAAGGTCTATCACATTATGGAATAGATCAAAAGAATCGATCGTTTAAGATACAGCGAAAAGTCGTCGAACGAACGCGTTATGAAAAAAGGTAAACATTGTCGGTACACGGATATGATATGTATTGAAACACCTACACGCCTAACTAGTGTAAGAGCGATGACATAATTGCGTTCGGTCGACGAAAATCGTGAATGGAGAATCACATGCGAATGCCCTACATATATTTCTCAGAAAGAATTGAACAGCACAAATAAATAAGTAATACATAATTCATAAAGATGAAAGATCCCTTTTCAATGTATCACTAGTAGCTCAAATAAGATCTTATACTTTGAATTCAAAACTTTATCGAATCTTAATCGAGATCGAATCGATCAAGAAACAACCAATGATAAGAAAAGTCGCGATCGATCAAATCATTTGATAACTCGATAACAAAAAGTTATAAACAAAACCGGTAGGTGTTGGAGTAGCACGTGATTCAAAATAAACTTTTCACGATATAAATATAGGTCAAAAATGGAGGAAAGGTAACTTGATATGACTCGGCTTTTGCACGACGTATTATCAATATATATTCGTCTCGAACGAACATTATAATTCAAGAGGCATATCCTCGCATTGATCTTATTTATTTCTTTCAGCTACGGGTGTTCATGAGTCCTCCTCATTGCGAGTGGGATATACTGAAC
Organism: Gonatopus flavifemur; assembly: GCA_018340375.1. Lineage (NCBI taxonomy): Eukaryota > Metazoa > Arthropoda > Insecta > Hymenoptera > Dryinidae > Gonatopus > Gonatopus flavifemur. The sequence continues at coordinate 201,866 of JAFFJZ010000001.1, forward strand.
ATTCGCATTTACGAAATTTATTCGATACACATACGTGTGTGGTGACACTGTACTTATTGCAAGTTACATAGTTCACGATACTCGTGTGGGGGTTAGAGTTGCGTCAAGTTCCCTATACCATATTACCATAAGGTAACATATGAATAACTATTGATTGTAGGGTAATGTAAGCATTCTCAAATTGTTCTAGATAAGAGAAAAAGAGTCAATACCGGTGGAGGAAGAGGTGATACCGTTATACCAAATTTTGTTTCAAGGAATTAGAATAAAGCCTTTCCTCCTTTTACATAATTGCGTAACGCTCATTTCGACAACCACTCACCTTCGTTTCCTATGATATCTTTAGTAATAAAAAAAATTAATGTACTTTCGAGAGCAGATATCTGCTGACGAGGGTGAGTATTCGATCAGGGCAAAGAGGATCGTCCCGTGTTATTCATTGGAGTAATAACATGGAGACAATATCATAGCAAATTGTCGAATATCTTCCACAAAAGGAACGTTCCAAGAATAACCAAAAGAAGAAACATTACAAGGGATTAGCGGTAAAATTGTGCGTTTGCCAAAAAATTTATATGATTGTGCAAGGGTTCGAGTGGGCCAGGACAGCGGGCTCACGGAAGAATTTGAGGCCACTGAGGGGGTGTTGCAAGGGGAGTCTTTGAGCCCTCTTCTGTTTATACTGTTTTTGGCAGATATTGAGCAATGGTTTAGGGGGAGGGGCTGCCGGGGACTGAATATCAATAATATAGTTGATATATTAATGCTGCTTTATGCAGATGATTCAATCATCTTTGGGTACTCTCCTTGCGACGTACAACGTAAACTTAGCGTTCTCAAGTCATATTGTGAGGAAAATGGTCTCATTGTCAACATTAAGAAAAGAATGATTATTCCGTTCAGCAAATCTGGCAACATAAGAAAGGCGAAGATCGCATCTGGGGCGGTACTTTCAATTCTAGCACGAAGTAAGTTGGCCGCCTGGTCGACAAAAATGAAAATATTCAACGGAATGATCACTTCCACATTATTTTACGGAGTTCCCATTTGGGAAACAAGAACTGATAAAATTGAAGTCGTTCAAGTGGAATTTTTCGAAAAATTATTTGCGTCGCCCATAAATAACCCAGGGTACGCGCTCAAAGTAGAGTTTGGCTTGTTACCACTCTCGTATAAAGCCGTTGAACTGATGTGGAATTGGCTCATTAAAATTTTAGAAATGCCATGTAACAGATACCCCAGAATTTGCTGGAACAGGCTTTACGAATTAGCTCAACTATCTGGATGCGATGATTTGTTCAATTGGGCCGCACAATTTAGAAACATATTGGAATCTGTAGGATATGGTAATATCTGGGAGCATATAAATGTAACTCTTTTGAAAGAAAGGGAAGAAGAGTTTTTCAGAGTATATGCGCAAATTCTAAGAAACAAAGATCTTGACCGCCTCAAAAATTCTTCTTTTTGTCAGATTATTTTCGAACCCAATGACAATTTCACGCCTCCGCGTTATCTTGAGCACCGCTGCGCTATAGGATGGCAGCGCACTGCGGCAGCTCTGCGTATGGCGAACAAATTTGAGCTGAAACTCAGGATAAATAATATCTCTTATAATATCAAGCCAACCGCAATCTCTCTTTCATGTAACCGGGGAGAGCTGGAGGATGTGCGCCATATTATGTGCACCTGCCCAGTGTATCTGCCTCTAAGAAAAAAGTACTTAAGAAACGCGATAGATAATGAATTTACTTAAAATACACAAGATGTGCTCGATGTACGGTCTAAGCAAGAACTCAAAAATTTATTTTGTTATACAGCGGAGCTCACGAAACTTCGAGCGTTTTGTCTTTCGGAATGATTCGCATGATAGTATAGTGTCTGGACTTCTTGTGTTGGACTGTACACTGAACACTGAACACTGACTGATGATTTGTTGTTAACATAGCTACGATTCAGGACATTGTTTAGATAGATACAAGTAATTTTAATGAACACTAATTGTAAGGTCGAGTTTAAGAGCGTTTACTCACAACAATGCGTTACTAATTTTATACGAATAAGCTTTTTGTATCTCACCCCCTTGCAAGAAGGGAGAGGACCTTATATGCAATAAATACATACATACATACATACATACATACGTGGGTACATTCGACGTGGAACGCCCCAAATATGAATGGAAAATCTAATTCTCATTCATATTGAGAAGATCATGGACTGATTCAAATGATGAATCTGATAGGAATTAATATTTGAAAACACATGAATGGAATATGTATGTACATTCCTATACAAACGTTCGTTTTTTCTCAATATGCATGTGATTGAAAATTACCTGTGAGGAAATTAAGTTGAAAAACAGCAATACACATGGAATCGACAGAATTATTTTCATTCAAAAAAATTATTTCCATTGTTCAGGTTATGCGGAGTCTTGATTGTCGTTTAGGAATCAGCCATCATCGGAGATGCGCATCAAATCTCTTATAAACTTCCGATGATGAAATTTTTCCTACCGATCGCCTATAATCGCAACCTAATCACCTAACGACCTAACCTACACCGATATGTATTTCGTGGAAACGAAAATGTTGTACATATAGTCGAGTGCCAATAGTGGGGAGAATGGCTCCATTCAATATGACGCAGGACCGGATCAAAAAATTAATGGAGCCCTGAGGAAGTTGGACTTCAAGGGGCCCTTCCAGAATCAATGAATTTTGTCTTGATTTTCTCAAAATCAAATTATCCACAGGAACAGAGTGATTTCTTCTTATGAGAGAAAACTAGAACATATATTTCCATATTTTTCAAGAGGAGACTTGATGAGTATATTCAATTCAATAGAGTAGATGACATTTTCCCATGCTCGATTGAATTTCCGTTCCAATAAACGATTCACAGTTCATCGATATACATGAAAAATGAAATTTGGAACAAAGTACTCTTAGAGTACAGTTCATCCCTTCTTTAATGTAATTTTCAATTGAATGGTCTATTATGACAAATTTTTGGAGGATTTCTTCATAATCTGAATGTCTATGTCTATGTACCCAGATACCACATCGGATTCATAAGAAATTCCATAAGAATTCGTAAACGTGGAATAGAATCCTCTGAGAATAACCGGAATGATCGATATATATATTCCTTTGGGAACGTGTAACATACTTGTTTATGTCACAATGATTGAATTCTTCAAGTATTCGTTTTATAATCCCACAAAACTCTAGGCGAACTTTTTAAGGAACACTCTTTTCTATATGAATAAGCCTTTTCGCATCCTGAAAAGAGAACTCTCACAAAAGTCACGAAGGATTTCATTGCTTATAATGATATTTTTATTGTCGAATACACATCTAAAGCACCTAAAAAGAAATTTGTTGTCCCTGCAAAAATATTCATTCCAGTAGCTAGGACCTTAGTTCTATTGTCAAATTCGTTTATGTCAGCAAAAAATTTCAGTTCCACCAATTATTTTCCTTGCTTTGTTAGCCAATTTTTTTTGTAGGCGCTATAGTGACGGACCTGTTTGTTATGCCAACAATACCTCCCTCTCTGTGCGATACACCCTTCGATAAAAAATACAATAAATTTTGAACATTCTGGACAAACTCGATTACTGTTTCTTGGAGCTTCCATCAGCAGTTCAATGGAATATACTTCCTTCGTCTGAATTAGAATCAGAATCGTGCTGCATTCGGTTCTTACAAATACTGAATCTGAAATCTACGAATGGTGACGATTAAAGATCAGAATACTCGATTTCTGAAAAATTAACAATACTTCAGATAAATGGGCAATTCTTGTCATAGCGTAGACCCTAAATTGAGCCCCCCATGACTGTTTACGTATGATGTATGTTCAGGCCTTTGAGCTGAAGGTTCCCACGAAAACAGATCAGGATTCAATCTCTTATGCAATAATTCATGGTGATGTGCAGGTGGTATCTGGAGAGAAACGCAGAGTAAACTGATATCCAATCGAATTATTGAACCGCATGTCGCTGCTTCCGCAGACTCAATCATTCCTTGATAGTTCTAGAGCATTATCAACTTTCCTTCCCTGAGGGAACAAAAATGTAACATTGTAAGGAAGATATTGAAGAACATTTTAAAAAGAAACTCACAAACCTTGATTCATTCTGTTCCTAATTATCTTGACCATTAGGCCTAGAATAAGATGTATCGGATTCATGTATGACTCTTTTAAATGGCAGAGGGTGATGTCTGGTCTTGTTCTCCAAAGTGTCATCCAAACTCGACTTCACTTCATTTTCTGGGCTGTCTTCGTGAGGTCCGCTTAGGGGGCTAGGATACACCCTCACCATTTTTCTCACCCAACCGAATCTCGCATTGATCTACTCATATGACACATCATTTTTCTCACTCGCTGCTGCGCTCCCTATCCCAATCAGTACATTCACGTAGGTTTCAACGTTTACGAATATAAAACTCCACGGAATTGGATCCCGCGTTCACCAAACAATGCAAACTATTTTCTATTCAAGTATGAATTTGTGCATCTAATGATTGAGAGATCATATGATCCGGCTTGTTGGATCTCTTCCACCAAGGATTCCTATTCATATTGTGCAAAAATGGTTTCAAATCTGAGATGGGAAATCAATAGACACGAAGTAGAACGAAGTGAAATTCATATATACATCGTCAATATTATATTATTTTCATTTTATTGTAACGGATGACGAATTTTTGAAGTTCTACTTGAACGAATTCATCTGAATTCACTATACTCACTGAAATTCTGAATTTGAATCAGTTGCCATTACTTTGGCGAAAATAAAGTGTCAACGATGCAACAGAGTGTGGGGGGAATGACAAGTGAATGTACCTGGGAGTCATTCCACGCTTTTTGGATGTGGAACTTGCGCAAACTTACATCCTATTTTTTTCCCAGGGTATTCATCGATGAAACTGTGGAAGAATTTCCCCTCGAATAATGCTGTGAACAAATGAATCATCCACTCTTGGCGAACGGTATATCCTATATGAATGGATAGAATGCTTTCCTTCTTGGAAATTGATGATTCGTTAAACTGTGATACAATTGTGTGTACACAATTACGGCCTACCATTGAATAGCGTGGATGAAATGACTTGGTATTCTATGTTATAGAATATCCCGTTTCCCAATGGAAACCACGAGGAGGGGGTGGATTTTCTTCTACCGGGGGAGGGTGATGAATTCTCATTGGGAACGAAGTAAGCAAAAAAGGATTCATAGTTCATTCATTTGAATCATGGAAGCTAGAATGGGGAAGATTGTTATAGAAAATATCAGGGATGATATTTGTTGAAGGCGAATAATTGATAGACATGCAAATAACACAAGGACATCATCATAGTAGATAAGTTCCAAAACTTGAAAAGATTATAGTGAATGAAAGCATCACCAAAAAAAAGAGGGTAGTCAAATTCACTTGAACTGTATTCCTAACAGCGAAATGTGTACCTGGAACGTTCTCTGAGCATTCAAAAAACGTCTCCTGAGTTTCATCAACCTTTCACGAACGTTTCAGTGGCACGGTGTGCTATGTGGGAGTAGTGATCAATGAGGGTGAGTCGAAGAGTACAATAAGTCTCCAAAAAATCAAGCACAAATGAAATTGAAAAGATTGACCTTGCCATAGAAATGAGCCAAATGAAATAATTCGAAATATTTTTTCAATTGAATTTCAGTGGATGTATGAGAGAATGAGAGGATATCCTGTTGCGAAAAGATGTTGGAGAAGACAATGAGAAATACCCTGACTTGAATAGGAACAGAAGTATGAAATAGTACGAATAGGCACCAGCAGAATTTTTCTCCAGTCGAGGCGAGGATATATACGGAATATTAGCAGATATCTACCACAGGATAGGATGTTTAGGAAATTTATACTATGATTTTCAGATGGAGCAATAGCCCCCACTGACTCCCCCTGCAGGTGACGTTGGGAATGCATACTTGGATGCGATGCAAATGAGATTAGAGAAGAAAACACACAAGAAAATTGTTAATCAGAAAGATGCCAATGGAGTTCGAATTTTTCATGGGAACGAATTCAAGTTCTATCAATTACAATCCCCTAATTTGGAACTCAATTGTGAATTCATTTGAATGCACAATTCAAACTTCAACAATATTCCGAAAACCAAGCTGTTGGAAGAAAAACAAGTGAATCAAACATGTTCCACACGATTCCATGCATTTACAATACATATGCGATTGAGTTTGTTACTCAAGGGCAGACAAATCCCTGAAAAAGCGTCAAGTGAACTCAACTATACAATCTATCTTGCAAACCGCGTTTCACATATGGAATGAAATGCATGAAATATCATACATAATCATTGAACCATAATATATACGGGGCATTCTTTGTGAGATCAGCCACCCCCCCCCTGCGCATTTCAATTTTTGAGATGAAAAATGTTTGATGGACTCAAAATTTCCGTTGAAGTGTCTACTTCTCAATGCCGTATGGTACTTTTCGAACATGGCGACTATTGAATCAATATGGCGGCGGAAGTGGAGAGGGAACGTGATGATGATGATCGAAACCGGTCATAGAACTATGATACACGGAGGTTGGATAATTGTGTGGATTGGAACATGCAATTCGAGCATTTCGGATTAATTGCATCCAGTTGGAATATTGAAATTACGAATGGTGGATCCGATATGGCGGCCGGAATTTCAGAATCACTCCGAATTTTCTGAAACGTGGGGAAAGGGGGTTTTTGGGGTCGCTGATGACGAATCCGGACTCAGATTTCCGGAATTACGAATGGCGAATTCAATATGGCGGTCAGAAAATTTCTAAATCACTTGAATTTGTGGAAACATTACCATCCTGAGGGTTTTTTGGTCGCTGATCACGAATCCGGACTCAGATTCCCGGAATTGCGAATGTCGAATCCAATATGGCGGCCGGAATTTCATAATCACTCCAAATTCCCCGAAACATGGGGGAAAGGAGTTTTTCGGGTCGCTCATGATGGATCCGAACTCAGATTTCCGGAATCACAAATGGAGAATCCAATATGGAGGTTGGAAAAAATCTAATTTGCTTCAATTTATGGGAACATCAACACTCCAAGAGTTTTGTGGTCGCTGATCACGAATCCGGACTCAGATTTCCGGAATAGCAAATGGCCAATCTAATATCGCGGTCGGAGAAATTCTAAATCTCTTGAATTTGTAAAAATATTGTCATACTGGGGTTTTTGGGTTCGCTGATCACAAATCCGGACTCAGATTTCCGGAATTGCAAATGACAGATTCAATATGGCGATCGGAAAAATTCAAAGTCTCTCAAATTTGTGAAAGCATTGTCATACTGAGGTTTTTGAAGTCGCTGATCAAGAATCCGGACTCAGATTGCTGAAATTGCAAATGGTGAATCGAATATGGCGTTGGGAGAAATTGGAAATAAGGGAAATTTGAGAGAGAATTGTCGTACGGGAGTTTGAGGGATCGCTGATACATATTCGAACCCAGATTTCCGGAATTATGACCGGAAGATTCAATGTGAAAATTCATGACGGTTTGGATATGAGGAATCATCCGCCCTCTGAAGTGAACCTTTGTTCAGAAAAACTTCCGGTCGTCGATTACGAAATTGAGGTCACATTTGTGCAATCGGAATGGACGCATCACGTACAATTATCCACGGGAACATTCAATATGATGGAAACAAATATCATACTCATTCCAGGAATTATCTGGGGACTCGTCACGCAAATCCGCGAACTTTCAATGGACTCCATCCCAATAAAACTCCTTGCAAATCTTCTCTGACCCTAACCATGAATACTGCTGGTTTTTAGCTTGTGGATTTGTGTATTCAGGCGCCAAGCTGTCGGCATTAGCATAACCCAATGTGCACCAAGAGGAGGTTGCGCGATCAGACTTTGCACATCGAATGGCCCTGAAAAGGACCGATTATTGTAACATCTCTCTCAATTAGCAATTGTCCAACTCAGCGTACGTACCTCATGGTTGTCTATTTGGCCACCACACTTTGTTCCTATCATCATTCGAGTCCCTCTTGATGAGCACTTCATCATTGGATCCTATCACAAAACCGTGGTTCTTGAGAATCTCAGGTACAGGTTGGGCATTCTCGAATCGTTTGTTGAGTTTCCGTCTCATCTTCTCGTGATATGTTTTGTCATAGTACATAATGCTCATGGTCTCAAAATTACTCTTTGCCCAACTGTAGAGTTTTTGGGGCGTCAATATGGCATTTGAGGTTCGGCAGTCAGACTCGCTCTATATGCTTCTCTCTTGAATGTAGCACCAATCCCGTCACAAGCACCTTTACCGTGAGCAGTTGCGCTGTAATGCCATGCAGCATCAATACTGAAATCTCCTTTGTGCTGAATCAAGTTCGCGATTTGGAATTCATTTCTGAAATGCTACCCCGCTCCGTCACTGGTATAAATAATCTTGTTGACTTCTTCCACATTTCGTTGGATTTGAGTGATTAACAAAGTCTGAATAGCATAAACAGCGGAGGTGTCGTGTTTCAAACTTTCAGATAAGAAAATAAAACTCTTGTGCTTAACAACAGGTCTCTCCTCATGATAATAAATGGCAGGAAATACGGTGCATTGATCGTTGTCAAAATGGAATGCTTGTGAAGCATCCTGGCAAACATACGCGTAGTTTTCAGAAAAATCAAACGTCATCAGTACTTCGCCATCGCGGAGACTGTGTTTGTTTTCTTGGATGAAAAGATTTTGTTGCTTTGAGATGAATCAATGGGGTTTCATAATTGTCAGTTTATTGCACAATTCGAGTATAAAATCATCAATTTTCATGATTTCTGTTCGTAGAGTTGAACGATCCGTTGCCGTCCAAACTGAACATTGAATGTCTGTGGTGAATGAATTCTCTATTAGATCATTTAATTTCTCCGAAAACTGCGAATCTCCTGGACAATCATCACATGCATCAAGATAGCAATCAGCCCCAGGTCTTTCACAAACAATTTCATTGAGGCAGTCTTTGTAGTTCGTTAGTGGCTCCTCTGTATTCAAGGTCAGCTTCTGAATATCAATTGCATCCAACATCAATTCCGCATTTTGATGTATTGTGCAAACACAAACTGAGGGTGTTGCACAATAAGGAACACAACTCCTAATAAGGTCTTATCAGTTGAAACACAAAAACTTTGAGGTTTAAACGTCGCGAGCATTCATGAAGTGACAACGTGGAACAATACAAAACAGAAGACGAGAAAAACGATTGACGCTACAACGAACCAACATGAAATTGGGTTCAGAGATCACAGAACAATACAGCATCAGTTGATAAGAATCGATTCCATGCATTTGTCCGCTTATTTTCATCTGATTTATCCGATCTCCTGATACATGATGCCGCGAATTCTTCCAAAGGATTGATACTTGAATTCATTCAAAAAAGCCAGACACGGTGATAGAAATTTACGAAAGATATCGGAGATTATGTTGCAGGAATTTTCTCATTCATGTACGGATTTCCAAATTTGTGTTGGATGTATGAATAAAGGGTTCTTCGTACAAATTACCAGATAACGAGGTGTTAAATGAATCAAATGATATGAGTGAAGGAATTGAAAGTATTGAGAGTTCGATGAGCATGGACTCTCACTTGGAGAATGAGAGAGTGTCTGTCTTGGAACCCAACAATCCATTGAGATTACAAATTTTAACTATCGTCCTGTCATCTTGGGGTGAGAGAAAAATCGTCCAAGAATTCGGTGCAACGCAATATTCAGCCAACAACTCGAAGGAATTGGAGTTCAAAGCCGACATTTTACCTGCTAGCACAGGGTGTCTACTACTGGAAATGCCGATTTCTTTCATTGGACATTCTTTCCATGGCATATAAATGAATGGTCGATTCCATTGGATCTCCAGTATCAGCAGACACCCTGTAGCAGTGCAAGGGGGGAAAAAAACTCTCAAACAATTTTGAAGAAAGTAGATGGATTTTATACTAGTAACATAAACAGTAGAATAATCACCATATTGGATTCGCTATTCGCAATTCCGGAGATCTGAGTCCGGATTTGTGATCAGCGAACCCAAAAACACCAGTATGACAATGTTTTCACAAATTCAAGAGATTTAGAATTTTCCGACCGCCATATTAAATTGGTCATTTGCAATTCCAGAAATCAGAGTCCGGATTCGTGATCAGCGACCAAAAAACCCTTAGAATGGTAATGTTTCCACAAATTCAAGTGAATTAGAAATTTTCTGACCGCCATATTGGATTCGCCATTTGTAATTCCGGAAATCTGAGTTCGGATTTGTCATCAGCGACCCCAAAAATTCCCTTTCCCCACGTTTCAGGAAATTCGGAGTGATTCTGAAATCCCGGCCGCCATATTGAATCCACCATTCACAATTTCAATATTCCAACTGGATGCAATTAATCCGAGATGCTCGAATTGCATGTTTCAATCCACAGAATTACCCAACCCCCGTGTATCATAGTTTTATGACTGGTTTTGATCATCATCATCACGTTCCCTCTTCGTTTCCGCCCCCATATTGAGTAAATAGTCGCCATGTTCAAAAAGTACCATACGGCATTGAAAAGTAGACACTTCAACGGAAATTTTGAGTCCATCAAACATTTTTCATCTCAAAAATTGGAATGCGCAGGGGGGGTGGCTGATCTGACGAAGAATGCCCCCTACATATGTACAATTCAATTAACCCACACACAGGAGTCCATGAAGAATTCTTGAGAACACATATTAACTCTTCGAATTCAGTTGAACTCTCCACGAATCCTTGCCGAAGTAGTGTGCTGTATGGGACAGTACGATATATTCGTACGAGATATATAGGACGATGGTTGTGATATTTCAAAATTGAATCCTGAGTTCGATCAATCAAGAAGACAAAACTCTGTGATAAAGAGATTGTGCTCCCATCATTCATGGAAATACATTCAGAAGAAGGATATAAATTATACTTGGTCCACTATGCCGTTATCCCATCCAACCAGAACTATCCGAGATATTTCTTTTCCTTGAATAAACAATGCCCCCTTCTGATTGATATGATAGCGAATGCAAGTAGCAGATTCCAGAACCTCCTTGCAATATATACAACTCAAACAAACCGTGCACTTATGAGCTGAAACGAAGAAAAAAACGCGCGTCTCATGCAAAAATTAAAGGAGTGAAACTTACACATTTTTTAGAGTAATGCAAAAAGGTACTTGCAAGTTCAAAATAAGTAACTGGAGATGAACCAAATGTTATGTATTGAAAAAAAATGAGTATTGAATTCGATTGAAAAATTCGTTTAATTCACTGTACTGCAGCATATTTTATATCATTATGCATCAAAGGTATTATATACGCATGTCACTTTATCAAATATCTGAACAGATCAATAGATCAGGCGATGAAAGTTTACTTTCATGATAATTTACTCCGAGTCCTATACAACATTACATTGTATCCTCTATCCAGAGATCATCTTGGACCAAACCAATCAATTTGTTTTCAAAACTAGAAAAATTTGATGGATCAACTAGGAGATTTCAATCTTCCCGAGGAAAGACTTCAAGCTATCACCGGTTTTTCTTGAGAGCAGGTCATAGAAGTACGAAACATGTTCAAATCAATGAGACATTCTAATGTTAGAACTGTGACGCAGGCTCTGATAGTGTTTTTGTTCAAAATGAGGAGTGGTCACTCTAATCAAATGATTGCTTCAATGCTTGACCTAGAATTTCCTCAACAAACGTCAAATATACAAAACTAAATTGTCGAATCGTTCGAGAAAGATATTCTTTCAGAAACTGGTCTGGAAAATGTTCCGCGTGAGTTTCTGATAAAGCAAAGTTCTCTGATAGCGCAGGAATTACACGGTTCAAACAATCTAATAATAATTTGTGATGGAACGTACATTCGTCACCAAAGAAGTGGGAACAATGTTTATCAGCGTAAATCCTTTTCTAGGCAAAAAAAAGTTCCACTATGTGAACCATTCACAGTATGTACTACGAATGGGTACGTAATAGATATGTTGGAGACTCACTTGGCAAATGAAAATGATGCCAGTATACTTGAAGATATCTTGAGATTCTCGAGTGCAATGAAAGAATTGCTAAAGGAAGACGACATTTCAATTTTGGATCGTGGTTTCAAACATTTGGTGCCATAGTTGGAAGAGTTAAATCTAAAAATCCTCATGCCTGCGCTGAAAGGTGAACGTGCTCAGCTCACAACAAAGGAGTCCAATGAATCTCGACATGTTATGGAATTGAGATGGGTTGTGGAGGCTGTGCATGGTATAATCAAGCGAAAATTCAAGTTCCGGGATCACAAATTTGATAATAAGCTAGTTCCAAAAATATATATAAAAAATGAATATATATGCGTATAGTGGCATTCCTTGATGACAAGTTTTGTCGAAGACTGAGTTCGGACGACGATAGGATTGGAGAAGTATTGACGATGATGGAAATAAAAATAGTTTAGCACTCGAAGCCGAAGAGAAACATTGGGGCAGACGGAAACTCCCGTTTGAAAACATCAGTTCCACAGACCCGTCAGGTTTTCCGGAGTGTACAAGAGAGGATCCGATAATGCTCTTCACTGGTACGTATCAATTGAAACAAACCGTCTCATATCTCGCAGAAATGCTGACGGAGGACAATAAGGTGAATATTGAATATTGCAAAGAACGAGAAAATATTATAAAAGTACTGGTGCACTCTCGACACAGGAATAGCAAAACGTATGAATGCTTTATAGAATATGAGTCTAACTGGAGTGGATATTCAAGTATTCTTAGATATTGCTGTGACTGCCCTAATGGCAATCGAACTATAGGCTGTTGTTCGCATGTAGCAGCCATAATTCATTATCCATCTCATGCCAGATACCTAGATGAAATTGTAAGGCCTGCGGGAATATTATCAAAAAATTTACACATTCAAATCTTTGTTTTTGGCTGTCAATAAATCATTTCTATTTTTGAATAGAAACTGTTTTTTCCTGCTTAGATATATGGAAGGCAAAATAGGCGTGTTTCAAGTTTATATACAGTGGCGATTTGATTGAAAAAATGGTGATTGTCAACAGAATAGGTAAGTGCAATTTCAATAGTATTGAGGAATACAGCTCTTTTGATACTTTTCCATTTAAAAGTTTTGATGAACGATCCCGAGACCAGTGGTTTCCGGAAGATAAATGATCGTTTCTCATAATCGATTGCATTTTAGCATATTTAGTCGGAGATAGATCAGGGGAAGAATAGATTAGATCTAATGAGATGAAATAGAATTGAAAACTGAATATCTGCTCGAACGCAAACAATGTTTGGTTCAAATTGACACACATTTGAATGATGGAGTTCCTGAATTTTTCCAAACTCATCAAGATTTGAATATATTAATTCAGATTTATGAAGATCTAGATACGGAATGAGGTTTTATAGCCACACAGATCTTCTGAGACTCATGTGCATTCATTTAAACCCAAGATTGTCTCCATTTTTCCTTTTATATCCAATTATATCTGATGAGATCTGATAAGATCCGATCAAACTCCTCTTTACGTGATCCATCCTTTCCCTTCACTCCGTATAAACGCATTTCGAAACATTTTTCGCATTTGAGAATCGGAAAATCCAAAAAAATGCCTGAAAATTGTGTTTTTTTATTCTTTTAATGACTTGTCCCACTAGGATCAAAATTCTCTTTTTTCCATGTGAAAGTACATTGAAGACACATAGAAAAACTGAATTTTTATTTTTTGGCCCCTCTTGAGGGAATGCCCAAAAAATACGCTTATAAGTTAAATAACGCCACCAAAATTCAAATACGCTGTCAAAAAATCTGAAAAAATTATCATTTGTTTGCATTTAGGAGAGGTTTTGATTGGTTGGAACTCTATGTCAGAATATGGAGTAGGGCCTGAGATATCGGGAAAACCCTGAACAATCGTTTATACTCTCTAGTGTTCGATAGAGGTGGAATTGGGACCTGGAATTTTGGCCAAGTCACTTGTTTTGGATGACGAATCAAATGACTCAGGTCTGAATCAAATCGAATCAAAGGAACTTTCCACCATCTCATCCTGCCATACCCTTCTAGACAGTTTCATACATTCAGTTCGGAGGAATCTCGCACACGAAATCTTTACTCGGATGGTACGCTGATATTCCCTTAATCATGGACAGACATTGATCTGTAGCGGATGTTGTTGAAATAAATGGTTTGCTTGATAGACTTATGACGTTGGAAAATCATGTAGATATTTTGGGTGACGATGCATGAATTACATGTCATACCGTGCAGCACACCCCCTGATCTACCATCTAGAACTTCAGTAGAATGGAAGGGGACATAGGAGCTGTAAAAATTGGGGAGAGTTTCCCTTCAGCCACCGGGGAGTTGACGGAGAGATGGTGGTCAAAAATCATATTAGTGAATTGATGGAAGATCAGTGGTTGTAGTGTACGGGATAACCACTGATTTTCAATGATTCCTATCTATCAAACTGGATAAAAAAATCCACTGAGCAAGTAATAGGAAAGAAAATATCCCAATGAATTATAATGATGAAAAGATGAATGGAAATCTAATTTCCTAATCATCATTACCATTCGAGAATAATAAGAATTTCATTATATTGATTCGAATTCAGAATCTGCTATATTGCTCCCAATAATACAATTCCCACTATTTCTCTGAGATTTAATTACATAAAAAAACGAATGACCTAAATGAATTGAACTCCAGCGGTGAGCACTTTCGTTGATGAACAGTTTCTTAGGAATGATATGTTATAGGGATGAGGATGATTGGATATAACGCTGAGTCAATGAAACATTTCTTTCAACCAATTATATTATTATTTATTATGAGAAATTCCATCAAGCTGACATTCCAAGGTCTAAGGGGAGTTATATATCAATATTCGAATACAAAAAAAGAGTTTATACGATCCGATAACCTAATCAACCATACCCACCTGACAGATCATAATTTTTGTTAAAGGTATGTTAAAGGTAATGAGATTTTGACTGATGAGTTCATCAGATCCAATACTCCTGCAGCAAAAAATTATGATGTGTTAGGTGGGTTTGTTATATTCCAATTTAACTCTGATTCTAAGAGTGGAAAATATTCAAGTGTTCGAATTATTAATCACAAGAATGTTCCGTGAGTTCAATGATGTTATGCAGTGAGAATGAAATTACCTTCGCGGCGTTCGGAGAACCATCTTTCTTCCTGCTGACTCGCCGTATGGATTGTTGATGTGTCATCATGTGAAACTAATAAAACAAATGAGACAATTCATTAATCATTGTATATTTGCACAGAAAAATCATGTCTCAAATCAAAATCGCAAGGAATTTCCTTCATTACCATGACTCACATGCAACGTGATAAACATTCAATTGATTGTGATTCTTACGAATTGACTGAATAATTTTCTCAAATCCGATCATTTATAATTGCATGTATAGTTCTGTAAAGTTGTTTTGGAATCATTTCTCCACAATCAATTTCTGTTAAGTATCTATCGTACCAATCGTTCATGGTAATCAGAGTAGAGAAAATTCATTGCGCTCCCAATATATCAGTCAATTTCTCAATCGACTAAAGTTTTGTGGGTATTCTTGTCGTATGCGATCTACCAGAAAGTTGTGTTCTCCCAGGGTAGACCGCATAATGCCCCACATATGCATACCGTATGCGGTATACCGGGGTACGCCGCATACAAGAACGATAGTGGTTGTCGTACGCGGTCTACTTCGGTAGATCCCGCACAACAGCCTACATCCTCCCTGTATGCGGTCCACCCCGGTAGGCCTCATACGGCAAACCCTACCATTCTCGTTTGCGGTCTACCCAAATAACACCATTTTCTAATGGCTAACTATATACACTGTGATCTCAAGTACATGCCTCTGTTGTTGTTGTTGTTGTTATGCCTGTGATTGTGGAATTCACTGTTGAGTTGTGCCAAATAAATGAATTTTATAATGAACGAACTATCGTTGAGACGTTTCTAACATCAAACAAAATGCCAACAACGTGAATTATGGATTCCATCTCCAAGAGTCAAGGAGCTCAATACAAAAATATGCGGAATATGAGCGACGAACTCCTCGACGGCTACCTAAAGGAGTGCTGGTGGCGCCTGTACCACTAGAAGGAAGAGCTGTTTGACGCTTCCCTCCGCGACGTCCGAGAGCACTATGTAGAGAATGTGTGAACACCCTTATATGCTTTGTGCGTTGCTGGTATCCCGCACACGGAAATACTTGTTGATTGAAAGTGCTAGGCGCGGCTGTAACCGTTAATTTCCGTGTTTTGATTTCCTAAAGCGGTTTCACCTGCTCCAGTTTAATTATATTAATGATTGACTTGAATTTATCCATTAAAATTTTACCAAGCTAGTTCCTAACTTCGACCACGCGGTTTCAATTGTATGACTGAAATTTGTTCATGTTAGGGGTTCACATGTGCAATGCTAAGCAGAAAATCAACTGAGACCGGATACTATGTTAGCATAGTAGATATGATCATTCTCTTCTCTCCGTGCAACTTGCGCCTATTCCTCGCGCCTCCAATACCATTCCGTCATACAAATGATTCCATATCTACACGCTGCATTCCGCTTTACTTGTGCCATAATTGTTCTGTGCAGGCTTATATGTCTCGCTATAATTTATTCCTGTTATCATTTCGTATGTAAATTTTCGTGGTTTGGCTATAATTTATTCATGTTACTCTTTTGTATGTCAATTTTCGTTGATCCTTCAATGCGCTGTACCGCGTAGCATAACAACGCTGTTCTGTCAATCATTTTCGTCACGAGTGCAGTGGAGAACTGTCACTGGCGCCCGCTGGTTTTCCTCTGTGCAGGCAAAAACAGCAATCAGAGCTTGCACCAATTACTCGCGCCTGCAATGTTGTTCCATGATACAAATAGTACTAGATTTCCACACTGCACTCTGCTGCACTTGCACCACACTACTGCCATGCAGGCTGATATGTTTCTCTCTGATTTACTCATGCTGTTCTTTCGTATCTTGAATTTCGTTAACCCTGTTCTGTGAATAATTTCTGCGGCTGTAAACTGCAGATCTGCATTCTGTAATGACAACATAATTATGTATTCGCATTCAAATTAGCTTGCAGTATTATAGCAAACCATGGTCTGAACGATAACAACACGCTACTGTAATAAAGGATACACTGTGCAGTAATATGATCGCATTGCGTTACTCTGCCCTCGAAACTCAGGCATGCTTCCTGGTATGTGGAAGTTTATTCGGAAACGTTTGTTCACTCCGTTCATCGATTTTGGGTTTTGTTTATGGATCACAGAAGGAATGATTACTTTTTTCTCCGATACACTTGGAGTGGGATAGGAAAAAAGTCGGGAAGACTAAAAGAAAGGAGATAGAGAAACCAAAAATTGAAGAAAAACCAAATGTCTTCGAACAAACACTTGTCAAATCAACTCCGTAGAACCATGCTCCCTACCCATATCCCCCTATTTACCCTAACGTACGCCCATACGGGATGCTCCCGATTGCGAGAGGTCTTCGCCCCAGGGGCTATGATTCAGCTAACGGGGATCCAGTATTCTAGCGCTAGGGGCTAGCCCCTGCCTGCAATCTACGCACTCGCATGCACCTGGATCAATCGTTCGAAAGCTTCTACAATGTATTGATGCACAGGTGTATAGCAAAAACATACAGTTTCCTGAAAATATATGTCTGTCCAGATAGACCGCATACGAAAACGGTAAGGGTTGTCGTATGTGATCTACCAGGGTAGACCGCATACAGGAAGAATATTCGTTGCAATATGCGATCTGCCAGGGTAAATCGCATACAACATTCCTCACAGATGCCGTGAGGATATCAAAAATAATCGAATGAATACTCGCAGAGTACTTGGAGAGCGCGCAAATGCCTGGAGAACGTGGCTCTTTTAGAATTCTGTTTTCGATCGAATGTAATACTTTTGAAAGTCATTCCAGACTTCTTAAAGAGTTTTCTAATACTATGAAAAGAACTCCAGGAATACGATCGGGATTCTTTTTCTAGGCAGCAAAAGAGTTCGAAAATCGGTCAAATGAATGGAACAGTATTTCAATTATCCAAATTTTCGAGAAATGAATACATTGAGACAGAAGACTGTGTTATGTGGAGATAATTGAATTACTCAACCAAAAAAATCCTACAGTACATTTTTCCAGTTTGGCTCCATCTTGGAAATATTCCAAACTCTGAATTTCATTCCTAATATTCATTTCTCTCAAACAAGATCATAGTGGACAGAAATCTCCAGCATCCAGTGATAGTATCAAGGGTGTTCAAACATCAGAAGGAGCAACCTAAACGTTACGCCAATTTTTTTCATAGATTATGAAAAAAGTTTGATTTATCATATGTTTACCAGGGATTTTTTATGCATAAAAATGAAATCTCCAATGAAGATTAGACTCTAGATGTAAGTTACAGTATTCCTTGGGAGTATTAGAGGATTTTGGAAATCATAACCTCCAGACATGAAAAATTGTCCATTGATCGTTTCCCAATCCTCACAAACCACAAAGGAACCCAATTTCGTATTCTGAGTCTACCCAGACAGCACCTGAGTTTTCAAAATGTTTCAGAAACGTGTCAGTTGTTCCGCGGCCTATGATTGCATCAACCACGTTTCCAAAACATTTTCAAAACCTACAATGTCAGAATATGTATTTATATACTGACATGACGTTGGAATGTAAAGAGACTACCGAATATATTCTTTTTTTAGGAACCATATATCATTTTATATCAGTTTATTATATATTAAGAAGGAAATAATTCCGGTAGAATGAATTTTCATAGATCTCCTTTCAAATGAATATTTCCTAGAACTATTTCATACATCACTGCAACCATTCAACATCCCACATCCATTGTTCCCCAAGGGTCCCTTCGCGAGAATGGAAAAATTGACGTGAAATAAGCATATGTCCTGCTCATTTCCAGGACAAGAGACATTTTAGCACTTCTGAATATACTCGTGATATTAGGAATGTATAATCAAGAAGCAATTTTACAAAAACAATTCTTCGTACATATAATTCTCAACCTTCCTTGTACTCCTTTGATTACCGAGGTAAACTTTCAATCAGTTCAAAAAATGGACTCTGGATGAAGCAACATATAATTGTCCACGATCAAAAACATCCTTGCGAAAATCTATCCAATCGCTTCAGAAGTTTGACCTTGCGACTCATTAATCCTCATCGCGGAAGCGAATTTCATGGGAAATTGCCTCCTAGAGAACGTGAATGGATATTCATTTCCACAATGAAGCGTGATACGGTTCAGGAAAACTATTTGTACCTCCTCATCACCTGTTCAAATTTCTCATTGAGGCAGATTGTATCCAAGCTCTGGGACTAATAGTCTTGCGTCATCACAGAAGCCCTCACTGATATTGAGATTCTTTAAGGGTGTCACTACAAAATTTACTCTCAAACGTCATCCATGCACTGGTAGAGGTGAGGGAGATAACGCATGTGAATATTCAGTTGAAATAGTTTGTGCGATTTCTTCATTACCACATGAATCTGGAATAGTATCTCACATTTCAACAACTTGTATATTAATGTCATCGGCATCATCATTCTGAGCGGACAATATTGTACGTGTCTCTGTGTGCTTACATAGTTTCCTTCTAATCAAATCACCGTGAATACCTTGAACAATGTCTGCATTATTAAGAGCTGTTAAAGATTCTGATATGACTATATCATCATGAATGTCAATATTCCATCACCTGCGTTCGAAACAAATTGTGAAAATTCAGTTCCTTCTAGCGGAACACGCATATTTTGCGTCAAGGAGAATATTTCAAATAATTTCCATATAGTACTGTTTTGAATTGAAAGATCTACTATTTCAGGTCTAGTGCCATTGATAGGCAACAGTTATTCCAAATCGTCCCCCTAAAATTATTATTTTTCCTCCAAATGATGAATCATTATTCATGATATCGCGCAATGTACGGTCCATGAAATACAAAGCGCATCAAGGACCCATGGGTGCTTCATCCCTGGCAATCCAAATGTCTTGTGGGCAGTTCTACTATTAGAAAACAAAGTAGCTGCAATACCAGTAAATGCCATAGCGCATACATTTTCACGTCCAATTTTCAATAAATACAGAAGAGTATTGTATAGATGAAGGTTCTCCCCAATCCTCCAGGGCCAATTATGTGAAGGCATCTTCGCAACTCATCCATCTGTTGTGAATTGGTATCAATCAATTCAGAGAGTAGATCTACAATTTCTTTCTGTTTCTCCGTCAGTTTTCCATATTGTTGCACACCCATCTCTCCAAACTGTTCAATTTGATCAAATTCTGCATTATCCTCAACTCCTGAAACTTGATTCATATTTGGAAACTGAGATGAACCCCATCCTTTCCTATTCAACATCTCACTCACGTTTACACATGCTTGTTCCTCACCCTGACTTGTACCTAAGCATCTGACAAAATCTCCGGACAATGGGACTTTGAAATTTGTCCATAACTGTTTCGGATGTACAGGGTAACAGTGAATCAATATCCCTACTAATAACCTGTGGAGTTGTTGCAGCATCATCCAAATAACAGCTTCTCCCATTGCTCGATCCCATTCTCCATCGTCTTCAATCAATCCCAAGGCTGAACAAGTAGTTGTAAAACAAGGATGCAGTTGTTCTCTCACTGTTCTCAAATGTTCGGAACTCGTTGCTCCTTCGACTGTTGACAATAATCGACGCAAATGGAATAATTCCGTCTACGCAGGAGTGATTGAGTACATACGAGCAATAACATTGGACTGTGCTCTGCGATTGACCCATCTGAGGACGTTTCTCTGAGCACGTTTCTACCATTTATTTGGGGTTTCTTGAGTACACAATGACATGGGATTTCTGAGTAGGTATATTTTCTGGCCGTTTCTTCGCGTGAATTCTGTGCAAAATATTCCATTAACATGATACCTTCATCTAACGCGCCTCTCAACACATTATCATCGGCATCTGCAGGAATAACTACACTTTGTTCGTTTAGCAATTGTACGGGCAACCTGATAATCGTATGACTTGTGTCTTGTGGAGGTTTACTCATAATACGTCACGCAGCCCCTACAGGTCCTACATAGCGAGTTTCTATGTAATTATGTATTTTATTATAATTGAGCATTATGTCATCAGCAGATCAATGTACCACAATTGGAGCAGCACCATGTCCTTCAAATACATATTTATATGAATATTTGACAGACTTAATACTTGAAACAACTTCAACATTGATATGACAATTCAAAAGGAGCAGTAATATTGGGGAATATGGCACAACATGTCGATTATCAACGACATAGCGACCAGGACGTGCAAAATTCATCCCACACTGTGAAAAAGGTTCACCGAAAAATTCCAGTGAATGTACTGGAAGTTATGATTCTGTGCATGTACCGGATGATCTTAGCACATTCGTACTGCGAAAACTCAGTACAAATGTTGTGGAATTCCAGCATCAAAACTGGAAATTTTCGGACCCTCAGTAGTGGAATTTCCCAGTACACGAGCTAGACTTTTCCAGGACATGGACTGGGAAATTAATGCTGGAAATATTCATGAAAATTCGGAAAAAATTGCCCACACAATTTGATTTTGCACGGTCCTTGTGTTTCAAGATGATTAGGAAACTTGATCATTCATGTAGATGGACAGAAAGTCATGTCTTCCGAACGAGATTTAAACCTACACTTCTTCTACCTGCCTACCAACTGAGACCTAAGACCTAACCAATATAGCGCGACATGTTGGGAGGCCAGCTTGGGTTCAATTTCATCTACTGCAATTACAATCATTATTAAAAATCTCAATCAGGAAATTCTGAATATGAAGACTTGAGATTTTTCTTGCCAGAGTGACGAAGTCCAATAGAAGTGGAGAATTTCAGTGCAACAGTGAATGAATTCCAGCATAACTGGAGAATTCCGTTGCATAGCAACTGGAAAATTCCATCATACGACACATAGTGTCAAATCGAGTTCTCAGGTTATATATATCAACACTCGATCCTCTCAATGAACTGATATAAGTAGTGACCCGTAGAGCACCGGACATTTCCACGTTGCCTTCACGTGGAATCTTCGTTCTATCCACGTCCATCGTTCATCCACGTAGAGTCCACGCAGATGCGACGTAGAAATCGGTGTATGTGCTGTCAGGGGGAGTTGATACTCACTTGTTATATGCCTGTATGGTTTGCCATCAAGAAGAATAGTTCTATTATAGACGGACCTGAATATGGGTTCGAAATTATCGAAACCTCAAGGTATTCACCTCAAAACCTCCTCGATATTACAGATCTCCTTATTCAACGAAATGCGTACTTTGCTCATCCGGAGAACTCACTTTTGTCGATCGCAATGGATAACAGGAGCGATATAAGAGAACTTGGCCTGAACAAAATAATTGAGGCAAGAGAATCAACTGCGAAGGGAAAGAACCAAGTTCGTAACTTCGTGATTCCAAAAACTAACTTCGCTGGGGCAGAATATCCACAGTATATCAACTGCAACTCCACTAAACCGTCTTCGCCACCCTTTTCACGTCACGTCTCGATTGAACACATAGCTTCGCTGATTGGAACTAGATCCATCTCAGATTGGGATATCAAAAGCTTTCCTCGTCATACATAATCAGTTGAGCGCTGTGTGGAGTTAGTGACAGAGTCAGCAAGAACAGTTGTTGGGCATGAGAATAGGGATGGTTTTATCCGAGCCACCTTGATGTCCAGGAAAAGTATGCCTTCGTTCTCGAACAAGGCACAATTTCCTGTTTATGAGTAGCAGAATACTTTCCATTGATAGAAGAGAAGTACATATTCAATAATATGCATGTTATCTATAGACTGCGGAAGTTTATGCAAATATAGATCTTCCATGCCACATAATTTCTATAGATGCTACGTAAAAGATATGAAACAATACTAGCAGGACAGCGCGCGGTACGCGCGCGCCGACATTACTGTTAAATACAAATTCATTTTGATTATGTATGAATTTGAACGCATAGAACGCGTAACACGGGTATTGAATGGCATCATTCGAGGCAACCATTGCCGAAACATCGTGTTCGAAATTTTCGCCAGGTCTTCACAATAATCGTTGAACTCTGAAAGCATCTGATCCGTGCATAGACGAAATCTTTGACTATACAAGTATGGACTGATAGCAGCTAACTTCATACATAACACCAACATGTACTGGACTTACAGCGCCGCCATGTCCCATGAACTGACACCAAAGAACAAATTATGTATAAATTATTAGAATAATTATGTACAGATTACGTATAAATTATAGTACAACGCATAATTTCAACAGGAATTTATGTTGTAAGCTTCACAATCTCAATTACTAATTTTTGACACTCATAATAACTACTATTACTATTTCATTCTTGAATATCATGCCAATCATCTATTCTAATATTTGAATTATCCACGCTTCCGGGACATGAAGTTCAAGATATTTCGCAAGATGTTGGCATAAAATTTTATGCATTTATATGGGAAAAGTGGAGGGTGCTAGTCGTCCAGGCTGCACGACAAAATATTATGTTTTG
Source organism: Gonatopus flavifemur (assembly GCA_018340375.1). NCBI lineage: Eukaryota > Metazoa > Arthropoda > Insecta > Hymenoptera > Dryinidae > Gonatopus > Gonatopus flavifemur. Next base: position 225,540 of record JAFFJZ010000001.1, read on the forward strand.
CGCAAACAAAAAACCGGCAGACAAAATACCCTCCGCCAAAACCCCCACAAACCTCACGCACAAATTGGTTCCCGAAGACTTCATCTAACGACGTTTGATATGAAGACGTACAGTCAACAACATTTGATCTAAAAGACATTTAATCTTAAGAACGTTTGATCTACAGAACATTTGACCTAAAGCGACATTTGGTCGACCAATAAAAATATACACCTGCATATCCTCATATCTTTTATATATACAGGGCGTCCCATTTGAAACAGGACAGCTGAATAACTCTTCAGGGAATGGAGGGGGGAAAAAATTGTTCAGATAAAAGTTGTAGGGTTCGAAGGGGGCCATGAGATGGTGACCTTGAACCTGACCTTGAGGTCAATTTTGAGCATAATTGATGGTCAAAGTATGTTTTTTCAAATGGAAAACCCTACGTTCGACCTCAGAAATGGAAAGAGCGGAAAATTTTACGTCCGAATATGTTAACATATCAGGTCATTCAGAGGTCATTTGAAGGTCAAAAAACCATTTTCTATGGATTTCCACGGAAAAGCCTCAAACGAGTTGTTTCTCTGACCAAAGTTATCAAAGTTAAAGTGAAACCCCACGTTTCGACCTTGAATTCGATAATGAATGCCAAATTTTAAACAATAATTCAAAAATTATTTATTTTTCCAGTTTTTTTATAATTTCCCAGTCGTTTTATAATTACAGATGGCACAAATCCGTTGACGGGTAAGACACACTTATTGCAGGAGATGTTCGAATTGACCGCCATTCACTTCAATACATAACTCCAGCCAGCGTCGAAATTTTCCAAGAACAGACTGAAAAACTTCTGCACGAATATTCGCAATTGCGTATCTGATGCGTTGTTGTAGATCCACAGGTGTTGTTGGTCGGTTGATATAAACGACATTTTTTACGTAACCCCACAAATGAAAATCTAGAGGGGTGAGATCAGGAGATCTTGCCGGCCACAGTACAAATCCACCTCGACCAATCCAACGATTGGGGAAAAGGATATTTGGATAATCCCTCACACATCGAACAAAGTGTGGTGGTGCACCGTCTTGCTGATACCACATCCCTTGTCTAGTTGCTAATGTCACATCTTCCATGAGAACTGGTAATTCATTCTGTAAAAACTGTAGATAATTAGGACCGTTGACAGTTCCATCAAAAAAACACGGCCCAATAACTTGATTGTCTAGAATTCCACATCAAACATTCATACTCCACCGATGCTGATGATCAACTTGTTGAGTCCAGTGCGGGTTTTGCGCTGACCAATAGTGGCTATTGTGACGATTTAACAAGCCAGTACTTTGAAACGTTGATTCATCACTGAAAAGAACATATCGAAAGAAATCGGGCGCTTCGTTCAACCTCTGTAAAGCCCAATGGCAAAAGTTAACCCGATTCTGCATATCTTGTTGAGATAATTCTTGGGTCAGTGTGATGCGGTATGGATGATATTGAGCAGCTTGTAGAATTCTGTGTGCCGTACTGCGTGGAATACCCAAATCGCGTTCAATATCACGTAAACTAACATGAGGATTCATGTGTATTATTGCTAAAACAGCAACGCATCGAGGGTCGTTAAAGTTGAAACCTTGATTGTTTCGGCGTTGACCAATCCTTCCTTGTCGACAATTTCTTTCAACTTAGCGAATGACTTCTGGAGGAGGATGATGCTGCCGATTCCCAAACCGCTCTCTGTACAATCGTGACGCTCTTTGATATACTCCGCGACACTTACCCAAGATCATTGAAATATCCACACATTCGTTGGGTGAATAAACCATTTTGAACCCGCACTTACACCGTAAACGATGAAAACTTCTTAAGGATCATTTTCGTACTGATATGAAGAATAAACTCTGAAGGTTAGTTCTGTTTACTTTCAATTCGAGGTCGAAACGTGGGGTTTCACTTTAACTTTGATAACTTTGGTCAGAAAAACAACTCGTTTGAGACTTTTCCGTGAAAATCCATAGAAAATGGTTTTTTGACCTTAAAATGACCTCTAAATGACCTGATATGTTAACACATTCGGACGTAAAATGTTCCGCTCTTTCCATTTCTGAGGTCGAACGTAGGGTTTTCCATTTGAAAAAACATACTTTGACCATCAATTATGCTCAAAATTGACCTCAAGGTCAGGTTCAAGGTCACCATCTTATGGCCCCCTTCGAACCCTACAGCTTTTACCTGAACAATTTTTCTCCCCCTCCATTCCCTGAAGAGTTATTCAGCTGTCCTGTTTCAAATGGGACGCCCTGTATATTGTTTTTTTCATTTTCAAGTCATGTTTTCATTTTATTCTTTTATTTTATTTCATTTTAATTCATTTTACTTTCTTTAAATTGGTATTTTTTTCTTTTTTTTCCTTCATTGTTAATTCTTTTTCTTCATATTTTATTCTTATATTTTTTGTTTCATATATTCTTTATTCATTTATTTCCATAATCTTCATATTCACACTTACATAAAAATTCATACTTACGATTTATTCAAATATAATTACCATATATACCACGTTTTTATCTTTCACATCCCCGTTTGAAAAAATTTGATCTAAAGCTTAGCTCCTGAGATATGAGCATTTTGAAATTCTTTTTCAGATCCAAATCACTCAAAGGCACTGTGTCTCACGAAATTAAGCTGTAGACCATTCGCTAAGTTTGAAAATGGCGGATCTCTGGAAGGAAAGGAAACTATTCCATCATTATTTGTGCCGGAGCTACAGCGACTTGGGATTTTCGAGTCTCCGGCCAATCAGGATTCAGCAACTCTGAATCGCTGTAGCTCCGGCACAAACAATGATAGGATGGTTTTCTTTTTTTCTCAGAGACCCGCCGTTTCCCAACTCAACGAATGGTCTACCACTCAACTTCGTGAAACACAATGCCTTCAAGTGATTTGGATTTGAAATGAAATTTTTAAATGCTCATATCTCAGAAACTAAGTTTCAGATCCAATTTTTTCAAACGAGGATTTATTGCGTTTCGGCTGCAGAATATGTCATAGGGAGGCAAATGATGAATTCTGGGACACCCTGTATGAACCTTCTTTCCATCATTCTGATAAGTTACAAAGTCACAAATAACCATTGAACTCTACGTATACCAGGTGTTTCAGAATTCACTGAAGAAACTTTGCACATGTTATTCTGCAGTCAAAATGCAATAATTTCCCGTTTGACAAAAATGTTTCCAAGGCTCAGTTTTCGAGACATTAGCAGTTTAAAATTTTTTTCCAAATCCAAATTCCTCAAGAGCATCATATGCTACATACTGGAGCTTCACACCATTATCTGAGTTAAAAAATAGCGGATCTCTGGAAAAAAATTGAACTATCCTATCATTTTTAATTCCACAGCTGCAGCAATTTGAAATTGCTGAATTCTAATTGGCTTGGAGGTCAACAATTTCAAATCACTGTAGCTAATCACAGCTCTGAAACGGAGAATGATAGGAAAGTTCAATGATTTTCTCCAGAGATCCGCGAAATTCCAACTCAGATAATGGTGTAAAGCTCCAGTATATAGCTCATGATGCTCTCCACTAATTTGAATTCGAAAGGAAAATGTAAAAATGCTAATATCTCAAGAACTGAGCCTCGGAAAAAATTTTGTCAAATGGGAAATTATTGCATTTTGGCTGCAGAATAACGCCTATGGAGTTTTTTCAGTGGATTCTCAAACACCCGGAATACGTACTGAAGTGAGCCGTGTATAGAGAGAGGAGGTATTAGAAAAAGACAACGCTATTTATTGAATAAACATAGAAGGCTTCCGAAGTAGCTGCTCCAAGTGATCCAGATCACTTTTCCAGCACTTTGATTGGTTAACAACTGATCAGATCATGATCCAAGGATCACAATCAAATACTTTGGAAGGGTCCATAGATTCACATCCATTCGAATTTCCCTTTCGCCATATTGATTAGATAGACAAAAACACATTGACACTCGTTCGCACCTCTCCCTCTATACACGCGATTATATTGTTGCGCTCGATCCAGTATGTATGTAAAGCTCAATGCAAATAACAGCGAATGCGTGTTTCATGGAAGCAGCATCTCAATGCCTCGAATGTTTAAAATCCCGAATGACCTTCATCCCGAAATTGGATCTCCGAAAAAAATATCCCTAAAGTTCAATCGCCCGGAATTCAATGATGAATTGATTCCTCGTAACTTCCTTGAGATGCCCTAGAAATTGACTAATCATCGAATTTCGGACAATTTAGATTTCGGAATATATTTCTTTGAGACATTGAATTCCGGGATGAAGACCACTCAGGATGTTGAACATTCGGAGCATTGGAATGCTACCCTTATGGGCAATGAACTTTATCACATACTGGAATGCGCACTTCCTGGATTTTCTATAGTATAGACCGGTCAGAGAGAGAAAACCGCTTGCCGAAATTCGATATCTTTTGCGATACACGTATTTGAGAGAGAGGAAGAAAATCTGCCAAGTGCTTTTATATGTTTCCCTTTCATTCAACAAACTATATCCCGTGACCACGCTGATCAAGGGAGTGCTCATTCGGTACCCCACAAAAGGTCGAAAACACAATACACCAAACGAGCAATAGATCAAAAATCATTTATCCGAAACTTTGTTACTTCGGAAGTTCAATATTCCGGAGTGTTATTGAATGAATGACAAGTGTCCTCTACTTGTATGTTACACTGGAAGAACTGATCAACAGTTCTCGGGATATTGAACTTTCGGAGTAACAAAGTTTCGAACAAATGATTTTCGACCTATTGCACATTCGGTGTATTATGTTTTTGACCTATTGCGGGATTACCGCTCATTTCAGTATACTATATACAACGATTTTCACTGGTTGCGTTCGGTGCGAACTGCCCCACTGATATCTCGTTCTTACCCATAATCATGATAAAGAATAGATGCAATTCAGTGCGCAGTAAGTGCAGCCAGTGCAGGTGAATGAAAAACGCTAATAAAGTTCTACGCTCATAGGTAATATGCAAAGAGTCCAACCAGTAATAAGCCCGACTGCTTGTAATTGGCTGCGAACCGGTGATTTTTAATAAACTTATTGCACATTCCCAGCGATCAACCAATTGTAGTAAAATCGAACTGATCACAGGTCAGGCTTCTTGCGTACCATATAGAAACCCTTAAGATAGAGATAGGCCGACACGCCACCACACTGTGCCGATTCAGCAAAACCCAAGGAGCTCCACACGTACTGGATTGAGCACTAAATCGATAAAATCAGTATGAAAAAAGGTAAGGCGAGGAGACCCGTTCTCTTTTTCTTCCACTGCTACCATTTAAATCACAACATTAGCAAGTACACAATGGATGCTTCCGACATTCATGCAAATTTTCTAAAATTTCGCAAACTTCAATACTTCTGTCCTTTTTCTTCTTCTTGGAATGTGCAAAATTCAAGGAATTTGCATTGCACTTGCACGGATGTTGAAACCCGAATAGCGCAAGAATTCTGAAAGAGTTCTCTGGAAATACTCTGCATTCTTTATGAACTCTTGAAGGACTCTTCCGCTATCTGGAAAGAACCCAATATGACGCAATAGAGAATTAGTTATTTACACACCTAGGGCAGCAAAATAAGGAATGGCTGAGGCCGGGGACTCATGTTAGCGACTGTTGCGCGCGAAATCATCAGAAGAAAAAAGAGATCCAGGTTGAAAACATCTCCCCTCTACTTTCTTCTAACGGTATCGCGTGCGACGGTCGTTAGCATAAGTTTCCGACCTGAGATCACATGTATTTGTCGGCCGAAGTGGAGCTGAGGTTGACAAACATGGGACCATGGCCCTTCTTTCTTACTGCCCGAGACAATATAGTATTTTTCTCCTCAACGAAGCCACAAAGTGAAGACTTACTCCGGGTACTCATGCTAGCGACTGTCGCGCGCGACATCATTAGAAGAAAAAAGAGATCCGAGTTGAAAACATCTTTCCTCTTTTTTCTTCTAATGATGTCGCGCGCAACAGTCACTGGCATGAGTCTCCGGTCTTAGTTTTGGCCAGCGGGGAAGAAGTTGCCACTTTTTGTCCAAAGGGAAGGAAATGGGATCCACTTTCGAAATAAGGATGTGATTTGTAAAGATTCAGTTCTATGTGTGAATACATTGAAAAGAAAAGAAAGTAGTTATTTTGATAAAAAAGCAAAAGGTTTCACTTCTTCACAAACATAGTAATGAGATCTATAGTTATGAAGCTAATAAACGGCTTGAGAAAATCGTGTTCTCCAAACTTTTTCTCTTTCTAGCAGGCAAATCTCTGCAGACATTACAGATGATACACTCAGTGCACACTCCAGTATGAGGGAGCTGAATGGCAAAACCGGGAATGCCTTGGTTTGGAGGGGGCGATGCAAAATAAACTGCGTCCTCTCATACCTTCACAAAAGCAATCATAATTTCCTTCTCACACTTCCGGTTTCGCTGAAATAACAACCAACAAACGTCAATCAATAGAAAATCAGTCACTCTTTGGTTTATCCCTATCTACAGGGTCTCCACATACTATCGTTTCGAGAAAATATTTCCGTTACAACCGTGGACAGACTTTCCCCACCGACTATATGTATGCGGCAACGAAATTGCGCATAAGAAGTGACAGAATATTAGGCCTGTGTACTGAGCTCAATATATACTGGATTGACCGCAGGTACACAATTCTCGATAACAACAGAGAAATGAAACAGTAGAGCGACCTGTCCTTTTCTACAATCTGTGATTAGTTGAAAACGACAAGATGCCGTCACTCAATAACGTTATCTCACCGTTTTCAACCAATCACAGGTCGTGAAAAAGGATAGATCGCCCATCATTTCGGGAATGCTGTCCTCGGAAATTTGTAGCAATTTCTACGGCTACGCTGACTCTGGTATGTGTAAAGCTCAATGGGCTTGTGTCACATGGAATGGGAAGATTCTATACCATAATCCATAATGCCCATTGAGCTCAATACATACTGGAGTGAATGCGGCAATGGAATTGCGATTGATGAGAGAAAGGATATTAGAAGGAGACAACGCTATATATTGAACGAACATGAGAGCGCACACATTTGATCCTCTGTCTCGCCGTTTTGATGAAATAGACGAAGACACAAGCACTCCCAATCGTACCTCTCTCTCTCTGTCTCATCAAACGCGATTCCATTGACGCGCTCACTCCAGTGTGGATTGAGCTTAATGATAATGCCCATAATCGGCGTTGCCAGCCTCCTGCTTTTTTCTGATGGATCAGCGTATCACGTACAGCTGTTGAATGGAACGGCCAATAACGGAAGTAGAAAAAAGCAGAAGCTGGCCAGGGTACCCAAGCTGTAATGTAGAAACCAAAACACGAGCTCCAGCGCCACCTACCGCAACTCTGCGAACCAAAAGTCACGATCACAAGTACACCATGTATACTTATATATGGTGTAATTGTGTATGTGAACTTGTGTGGGTAAACTGGTGTATACGAGGTGTGTTCAAAAAGTAAGGTGACTTTTCAAATTTCGCGGGCAACGTACTTTCGATTATCGATTTTTTTGTTTTGTTATGTTGGCACACTCTTCCCGAACATCTGTACCAAGTTTCAAGTGTATAGCATTTTTTGTTTGGTTGTGAGAGGCGTAAAGGTTATAAGTGTTTTGCGTGCTCGGCGATTTCTTGCTTTCGAAAAATATGGATCAAAGGATTTGCATCAAATTTTGTGTCAAAAATAAAATAAAGTGCTCTAAAACACTTGAAATGTTGACAGTAGCATACGGTGAAACTGTTCTGAGTGAAAAAAAATGTTTACAAGTGGTACAAACCCTTCCAAGATGGCCGGGAAGATGCCAATGACGAGCCTCGCTCTGGACGCCCAAGCACGTCAACAACTGATGAAAACGTTCAAGCAGTGAAGAAAATTGTTTTGGAAAATCGTCGGATCACTATCAGAGAAGTTGCTGAGGATGTTGGTTTATCGCCTGGCTCGTGCCATGAAATTTTTTCTGACGTTTTGGGCATGAGACGTGTGTCAGCGAAGTTTGTTCCGAAATTGCTAAACTTTGACCAAAAGAACCGTCGCATGAGCATCGCTCAAGAAGTGTTGAATGACGTCAACGACGACCCAGATTTACTCAAAAGGGTCATAACTGGTGACGAATCATGGGTATATGGTTATGATGTCGAAACCAAAGTCCAATCGTCCCAATGGAAGACCCCAGATGAGCCAAGACCGAAAAAAGCACGCCAAGTTCGATCAAATGTCAAAGTTTTGCTCACTGTTTTCTTCGATTACCATGGCGTGGTGCATCAGGAGTTCTTACCATATGGTCGTACGGTCAATAAACAGTATTATCTTGAAGTTATGCGCCGTTTGCGAGAAGCAATACGAAGAAAACGTCCAGAATTGTGGAAAAATAATTCATGGCTTTTGCATCACGATAATGCCCCTGCTCACTCATCTTTGCTTGTGAGAGATTTTTTGGCCAAAAACAACACCACAATCATGCCCCAGCCACCATATTCACCGGATTTGGCCCCATGTGACTTTTTCTTGTTCTCAAAACTAAAGAGACCTATGAAAGGACGGAGATTCGCAACGATTGAAGAGATAAAGACTGCATCGCTGGAAGAGCTCAAGGCTATACCGAAAAGTGCTTATGAGAAGTGCTTTGAGGATTGGACAAACCGTTGGCATAAGTGTATTGTATCTGAGGGGGATTACTTTGAAGGGGACAACATAAATAGTGATAAATAAATAAATATTTTTTCTTAAAAATACAAAGTCACCTTACTTTTTGAACACAGCTCGTATATTTCCATCGTTGTTATTATTATTATTCCCATTTTCATTATATTGTTATTATTACTAATTGTTACTCAAAGAAAAAACGGCAAAAATTATGACACACTCCTTTTAAGGAATGTTCAATCATCTGCACAGATAAAACTATTTCTTTGAATTCAAGAAATTGCTGTTTGGATAGGGCGAAATGAATATTTTTTCGGATGAAATCAATATCGTGTTATTTGTTATTCCTTGGATTCAAACAAACACTTTCATCTGTGTATTGTTATGACTTCTCATCCTTTTTGTATTTTTTTTTTTCATCAGGATATGATCAAAATGCGACGAAAGAATTGAAGGAACGGAATACTAAAGTGTTGTCATGAAGGATTCGTGAAATAAATGATCAGAATAAATTTCATCACCCAATTCTTGCATTTCTTTCGGCACCAATCGATGCTTCTATCTACATGGATCAATATAAGGAGCAATTTTCAGGAAAACGTCAGAGGACAGCCAAATTACATTCAACTTCTCCGCAGCCTATTCACCCTACAATATCAGTGCAGCGCACCAAACCAACAGGACCCACACAGCCTATTCCATCCACAGCAATAGCAACAGATGTAGGAGGTCCAATAGAAACCAACTTTGAGGGAGCAAGTGTTGATCGAATTGCAATTCCAACAGGATCGTGTTCAAAAATTTTCATACATAGCAATCCAGCACAAAATGGAGAGAAACTACGTTCAGAATCTGAATCATGCAATGGTAAGTGTCAGAATTCTTCCTTCAAATATTATTTCAATACATGTAGAAATTTGTATTAAACATTCGTAGTGTATTTAATAATCATAATAGATTTAATGCTCATTGTTTGCGTAAGATCTTGGTTGTAGTTTATGTTTCGAATAACTATTGACCCATCTCAAGCACATCCTACGAAAATATGATGAATCCTGTATTAAGATACAAATGAACAGTAAAATAATGTATGAATAAAGTTATTCTGCTTACGACAGATAACAAAGTTCCAGAGCTGCGTTACATTGACCTAGCGTATCAAATTTGATGGCAAAGTCAGATATCGAAGAACCATAAGTTCAAACCTTATATGAGATTCTGAACAGTATTTACATTATATGCAGAGATTCATAATAGAATGTATGAGAATATTACATTTTGTCAATGATCAGAACTTCTTTTAGGTTAGGTTATTGACTGAACAAAATTAAAATATTGATCAAGACGAATAAGTTATTGAATATATATACATAAAATTTCACTGTAGGCACTATTTTTGAGAAAAAAAAAAGTGAGAGTCAACCTCATTTCTTTCCAAAATAAGAATAAAAATGTGATCATACCAAAAAAATTTTATCAGTTGAAATTTTTTGTAAATTCCTTGGTTCCTCTGAACATTTACAGAATACGATTTTCTCATCATCTTATCATAGCATCTTTGTGCATGGTGTGAATACTTCTTGAAATATTGTATAAGGTCTAAGCTTATGGTTTTCCAATACCTTACTTTGTTTCCAAATGTAATACGCTGAGTCCATGCACTTCGACTTTGAAACTGTTCTTTTTTCTGTGAATTGAAAAACTGTTTACTTTATTGTTGATCTGTATCTTGATGGAGATGGATCAATGGTTATCTCAAGCAGCCCTGTTACAAATATTCTATGGAATCTCATTGACGGATGGGAAAATGAATGGGTCCCGATGGAATTCAATGTTATTTAATCAGAAATTTCACTATTCGTGATGGGATTTGATAGAATATTTCCACTTAGGAGACACGACCACCATATGTTGATTTTATGCCAACAACAGATATTATATCTGTTATAATTTCATCCCATTTAATATGAGGTTTCATTGAGGAATATTAATATGCGGTTTGGGATACTATTGATGAGGAAATGGTTATTTTTTTGTACCCCAATCACAATGGATGATAAGAATATGTGTATCTGCATTTTTTCGTGAAATATTTTTGTAACTCACATTAGAATTTTGAATCATTCTTATAGATAACTGATGAAATTCTAAGAAATTTCTCATGCACCAATTTTATGTCGGTTATAAAAGATTTCTTTGAGAATACCCGAAGGTACCTCCAGAAAAGTTTTAAAAATTCAACATGAAAACCTGCAAACCATTTATGTTTTGATATTGTATAAGACATTTTTTGGAATTGTTGGAAATATCTGTTGAATGTTACTGAAGTTTGAATCGTTTACTGAAACGGATTAGTCACCAAATAACGAAATATTCAGCTGTTGTGGACCAACAATCTTGCAGTACATCCTTCGATCGATGTTTCTAGTTGCAGAAAATTGCAAATAATTCATTCAAGAGAATAAGTGACGATGGTTCATCAGATTTTGTGATTTTGAATTTTCGTTTCGTTTCTATAAACGATTCAAACTTCGAGAACATTCTGTTGAAACGTGTGACCAGAATTCCTCAAGATTTTTTCGACACAGAATGGAGAATAACGTTATCATTGTCCCACCCCACGCGTCACAACGGTTTGAAATAAGTTCATAATCCGTACTGTCGAGATCAAAGAGCATAAAGAATTTCATACAAATGCATCAGGGACTATTGTGCTGATTGTTCAGCTGATCCGTTTCCAATTCTGTGAATTCTCTGACATCGAATATTCAATTCTTACTCTCCGATAGATGATACCCTCGAGCAGTTGACGAAAAAATCTAAGACCAGCAGTAATTCTCAAGAGGAAGTAATACAGAAACCAAAGCGGGAGAAAACAGGTAATTTTATAATTTGTTTTGTAATTAATCATATAACAATGCCATTGTCAAATGTGCTGGAGAGGAGAGGGAATGTCTGGCTTTTCAAAGTTCGATTTTATACTCTAATGACACAAGTTTTCCAAAAAAACTATTGTTACAATTATGAACAGGTGTACATCACTGCGCAACAGTTTTTTCAAATTAAATCACTCTTTCTGTCACGACCGTTTTTATTACCATATGAATAATTGACATGGGATGGATCATGCACATAAGAATTGTGCACTTATTCATTATGCACATAAAAAAATTGCATTAAATTTGTTCACATATTAATTTTAGTTGTTCCTAATACGTTTGATAAATGTGCACTGATAGTCGTGCACAGTGAATTGTACACATGAAAAAAAATGAAAAATATAGAATGTAAGATTGTGCACCTTACATTTTGCACCTTTGGGAATATTCAATATTGTTTTTCATGCGCAAGTTTTTGTGGATAAAAATTTTGTGCATAATTACTTGCGCATAAAAAACAATATTGAATATTCCCAAAGGTGCAAAATGTGAGGTGCACAATCTTACATTTTTTTTCATGTGTACAATTCACTGTGCACGACTATCAGTGCACATTTATCAAACGTATTAGGAAGAACTAAAATTAATATGTGAACAAATTTACTCAATTTTTTTATGTGCATAATAAATAAGTGCACAATTCTTATGTGCATGATCCATCCCATGTCGAATAATTCCCTTCAGGAAATTTGGGATTGTTTAGGGCAACATCTATTTCTTTGGTGATAAGAAACTTGTGAGAATTGAGGATATAGCATTGTGCTTATATTTGTGGAATAATATAGAATTAAGATGCAATTATTCCAATTACTGTTCAGCGGATACAATTAAGGATCCCCTCACAATTTTCAATCAACCATTAATCCGGCAATTCAATTTCAATTTTCAATCCAGCATGATTTCATTATCTCTCCTTTTATTTTTATACACTATCTGGAAAATTTATCTGAAAATTCAAAACGAAAATCCTCGAACTCCTTACATATTCACCATCTACACTTGATATTGTTTCCAATAACGTAACGTTTCAATGGAAGTATGAGTGAATTTTTTGATGATCCTTTTGAATATAAAAAAAATACTCCAGAATGATTTGGTATAACTTTGAATTTGATGAATATGTGACTAATCTCAATATATTGTTATTTTAATCCCGAACACTCATGCCTTGAGATGGTGCATAAATGGTCGTGCGTATTTGTATCAAATTTCTTCCTGTATTCCTCCATCAAATTATCATCCCCACATATTCTCATACACATTGCTCATCAACATGAATTTTCTAATAGTCAATATTGAAGCATCAGATTATAGTGATAGAATTCCTCATCATATCGATTAATCAAATTTTTTCCTACCGTATCTGACAAATATGCGCGAGCGTTCGAGGGTTGATATGAATTGTATTGTATTTCTTCATTTATTTTTCATCGGCACTCACTTACATTGTTTGTGAGCGCCGGTCCCCTTCCAAAATCTCCCCGCCTATTCCTCTTACAACTACCTTATCCTCAAATACACTTAAATCTAAACCTTAACCTAAACACTCATCTACATCCGCTTTATATGGAGAGAGGGAGATCATCCGTCCACTCTTCATCATTCATTCTCCACTTCTCCCATCCCCCCACCAGACTCTGCCTTCCCTCTCTCCCTTCTCCTCTCCTCTAATTCCCTCAACCACCCCCCTCCTCTTCCGTCCTCTCTCAATACTCCTCTCACCCTTTCTCACAACCCCAACTCTGCCCCCCGTACATCTCTTCAAAACATGTTCCCACTTCTCGACCCGCCTCCACATATCCTGCACAACCTCCTATCTTCTTCCTCCCAATATCTCCCCCCCTTCATCTTGTTCCCCAACCTAAACCTCACTATCCTCCTCGCCCACTTCACCACTCTGCTCTCCTTCAGATATCCCGGAATCCCCTCAACCATTATGCACTTGTACCACCGATTGTACCTTGATTCCACAATTCTCAACCTCCTCTCCTCTAACTGTCTGTTTCTATCCCTCTCCTCCAAATTTCCCCTCACCCGCCCCTCTCTTCTCCCTATCTCTAGTTCTCCTCCCTCCATTCCCATTTCCTCCAGATAACCCCCCCTTTCCTGCTCTTCCCCCTCTCATGTCTTCCATCTCCCTTCAGCATCTCATTGCTACTTCTCCCGCCTTCCCTTTTTCCAACTTTACCTCATATCTACATGCCCTCTTCCTGAATCCTATCCTCATCTCATCCCTCTTGCACTCCTCCCTTATCATGTGACCTGGTGTCCTCCAATCTAATCCCAACATCCATCTCAAATACTTTTCTTGCGGTGCCTCCATTCCCCTCCTCTCTCTCCACCCCCATATCTCCACCCCATATTCCGAAACCGGTCCCACTAACCTATCCCATATCCACAACCTCATCCCCCAGTCCGCTCCCAATTGCCTCCCCCCTATCTCCCATACTGTCCTCATGACCTCCATTCCTTCACTCAATCTCCCCCTTACGATCCCTTCCTGACTCCCGTTACATTGAATTATACAGGGTGAGGCATTCATCTTGAGACAATGGAATATCTCGGTGGGATCATCTTTTATTGGAAAATGTTTCATACAAAAGTTGTAGGGTTTCAAAGGGGCTATCTAATAGTGACCTTGGAAATGTCCTCGATCTCGATCTCCAAGGTCATTCAAAGGTCAAGTTCAAAATTTCGAATAGGATCCCTCCTATTCGACCCCGGGAATGAAAAGAGCGGAAAATTTTACCTCGAGATATAACTTGGACCTCAAGGTCAGGGCAATACCAAGGTGATTCCAAGGTCAAAAGAAAAGAAATTTTGTCATACGAGAGCTGTTGCGCAACACGGAGGCTTGAACAGGCAGGACTTTGAAATGACCTTGATCACCTTAGAAATTAAACGAGTTCGTTATTGAACGAGTTTGTTTTTGTCTTATGACTATGGGTCGGGGTGCTTGTTTCCGGTGAGTCCCCTCGCCTCTCATCGTTTTGGATGGTTTTTTTGTTCGGAATAAACTTATTCCGACAAATGCTCAAATTTGTCACCTTCAACTCCAATGCATTTATCGATCCGTAAGTTCGTTCAAGTTCACGGAATTTCGTTGAATTTCACTGGAACCCCGCTGTGCCAAAAGTGAACGTGCCAGGAATGTTCATGCCGCTGTTACACTTCATGCTGAACGTTTTCCAAACAGCATACGATCTCGAGCATCTTTTCATCGGATCGTCAAACGATTCATGGAAGAGGGAAGTGTGGGAAGGAGAAAAAGAGTCCGTCGCAACACAGTTACTGGATTCGACAATGAAATTGCTGTATTAGCTGCAGTGAATGCTGATCCTCATGTCAGTACTCGAAAGATAGAACATGACTCTGGAATTCCGCAACGTAGTGTATGCAGGATATTGGGAAAACAAATATATCACCCCTACTACATTTCATCGCATCAAGAAGTCCATGGTGATGATCTTCAATACCGAATTATTTTTTGCCAATGGACACGTCAACAAATCCAATTAGATCTTGATTTCTTCGCTGAAGTACTATTTCCGGACGAGTCCTCTCTTACCAACCATGGCACGGTTAATAGGCATAACATGCACTACTGGAGTAATGAAAATCCACATTGGTTACGGCAAGTCGAACATCAACGTCAATGGTTTGTGAACGTTTGG
This sequence comes from Gonatopus flavifemur, assembly GCA_018340375.1. Classification (NCBI taxonomy): domain Eukaryota; kingdom Metazoa; phylum Arthropoda; class Insecta; order Hymenoptera; family Dryinidae; genus Gonatopus; species Gonatopus flavifemur. The sequence continues at coordinate 240,839 of JAFFJZ010000001.1, forward strand.
TGTGGGATAATTGATGACCACGTTGTGTGTCCACACTCCATTGAGGGTCACTTGAACGTCGGAAAATACCGTGATTTTTTGGAAAAACAACTTCCGCTTCTATTTGGAGACGTAACGTTAGCTGTGAGGCAACAAATGTGGTTTCAACACGATGGATGTCCAGCGCATTATTCTCAAGTTGCTCGTCAAGTTTTAGATCGCGAGTTCAATGGACGCTGGATCGGTAGGAGTGGTTCAGTAAATTGACCAGCAAGATCGCCAGACCTCACCTCGCCAGACTTCTTCTCATGGGGTTACTTGAAGGGCGAAGTTTACAAATGAGTGCCAACATCTCGAGGGAACATGATACAGCGGATCAAGGATGCTTGTGCTAAAATACCACCTAATATGCTTCGAAGTTGTGGACGATCTTTTGAAGTACGGATCAATGAGCGCATTGAAGTTGAAGGTCACCAATTTGAACATTTGTTGGAATAACTTGATTTCAAATAAAACAAGCATTCAAAATTGTGAGAGGCAGGAGGACTCACCGAAAACAAGCACCCCGACCCACGGTAACAAGACAAAAACCAACTCGGTTAATAACGAACTCGTTTAATTTTCAAGGTGACCTCCAAACGACCCTGAAGGTCAAGATCATTCCAAGGTCCTGCCTGTTCCAGCCTCCGTGTTGCACAACGCCTCTCGTATGACAAAATTCCTTCTCTTTTGACCTTGCAATCATCTTTGTATTGCCCCGAACTTGAGGTTGAGGTCATATTTCGACGTAAAATTTTCTGCTCTTTCCATTCCCGGGGTCAAATAGGGGGGTCCCATTTGAAATTTCGAACTTGACCTCTGAATGACCTTGGAGATCGAGATCAAAGACATTCCCAAGGTCACTGTTGGATAGCCCCTCTGACACCCCACAACTTTTGTATGGAACATTTTCCAATATCAAGTGATCCCACCAAAATATTTTGTTGTCTCAAGATAAATGCCTCACCCTGTATACCCCAAATACACGTACTCCTTGACCTCCTCCACTATCTCCATCCCCCACTTCCATACTATCCCTTCCTCCTTCACCTCTCCGCTCCTAAACCTCATCACCTCCGTTCTCCCTTCATTTACCTTAAGTCCCTTCCTCCCAAAATACCTTCTCATAACCCCAATTATCTCCTGTAGCTCCTCCACCCGCGGAAGAACTACTATGTCGTCCGCGTTTGCCAGCGACCAAATTCTCTTCCCCCCCACCTCAACCCCACCCTCCATACCGCTCTTGGCCAGCTCCTTTTCTAGGTCCGCCGTCAACAGGTTGAACAACATGCGGCTGGATGGGCACCCCCGCCTAATTCCCCTCGCAGTCCGGAAACCCTCCGTTACCCTCCCTTTCACCCGCACTTCACACCTCGTTCACTTATACCACCTCCTAATTCTTCTTATCAAACCCTCCCTCACCCCTCTCTTCCTCACCCCACCCCCCATAACACTCCCCTATCCGCTGTATCAAAAGCGGCTTCCAATTCTACAGAAATCGCCTCGATCTCCTCTTTCTTTTGTCCTATTGCTCTCCCTATAATATAATCCAATGCATATATCTTGTCTATCGTACCCACCCCCTCCCTCAACTCCGTCTGATTCACTGATATCAATCCCTCCTCCTCCACCTCCTTTTCCAACCTCCTCGCCAATACCAGTGTGTACACCTTATACACTGCTGTTGTCAATGCTACCCCCCCATAATCCTCTACCCTCTCACCCTCTCCTCTCTTCACTTCCGGGACTATCCAACTCCCCTTCCATCTTTCCGGGATCTTCCCTCCCCTCTAAATTCCTTCCGATATCTCTCACATCGCCCTCATCACCTCTCCACCCCCATATAACCATGCTCCCCCGGTATCCCATCTCCCTCCATCGCTTTTCCCTTCTCGAGTCTCTCCACCGCTAACCTAACCTCCTTTGAGTCTATCTCACTTTCCTCATCCTCCTCTCCCAATCCCTCCGCACCTCCACCCTTCACCCTCCCATCTACCCCTCCTAACAGTCTCATGGAGTGCTCCTTCCGAATCTCTTATCCTATTCCCTCCTCGACCTCCTTTCTACCTCCTCTTCCCCTCCTAATCATATCCCAAACCTGTGCCTCGTTCTTCACTCTTTCAATCTCCTCGCATATTCTCACCCGCTCCTGCTCTTCCTTCCTCACACTCTTCCCTATATTCCTTCCTCTTCGCTATTACCTCCTCCACCTCCACCTTCCTTCCCCTCCATCTTCTTATCTCTCTTGCCACCTTCCTCCCCTCTCTCCTACACTCCACATCTCATCATCTATTCCTTCTCCTCGGTCCCCTTATCCTCACCTCCTTCTCCCACATCGCAGCCTTTATTCTGTCCTCCAATGCCCTTCCCAACTCCTCTCCTCCCAATCCTACCCCTTCCCATCCCTTCATACTCTTCCTATATTCTCTGACTCAATCCTCTGACCGATCTAATATATCTCCCCATTTCTGCTCCTCTTCAAGCTTCCCTCTCCACTCCTGCCCTCCCACATTCAATTCCACGATTACTGGCAAGTGATCGGAGTCCCCTCTTGCTCCTATCTCTATTCTCTCCCCTTCTTTCCTCCCATCCCCTCAAATCCCCCATAACGTAATCGATCACCGATTGCCCCCTACTCCCAATGTAAGTGATTTCTCTCCCTCATCCCCTCCCATCACCGCATTCATGATTTTCCACCCTTCTTCTCCCAGTATTTCGACCAACTTCATCCCCTGTCTATTCATCATTTCATCCTTTGAGCTCCTCTCCATCTTATCCTCCTTCCTGTGACACCATGTCACTCCCCCTCTACCCCCTGTCCTGGCGTCAATATCCCTCTCATGATGACGCTTCCCTCCAGCCCCTCCGCCCTCAAAATTTCTCTCGCCTCCTCCATTTTCCTATTCACCCTTCCATCCGAATATACCAATATGACATTTTATACTTCCCCCTCCCATTGAATTCTCCTCACCATCACCCCCTCCTCCTCTTCCTTTTCCACTCCTTCCTGGCTCTCCCCCAAACCTTTCTTGATCTCCATCAACATCCCCCTCATAGCTCTTCCTCTCTTATCCCTCCCCTTTGCCCACTGCGACCCCCACTCATACCCCTTCGGCAATTTCTCTTTCAGTCTCTCCCACCCTCCCTTTTCCATCCAAGTTCCCGTCAATCCCACAACATCCAATCCATCTACCCCTTCTCAAGAGTCCTCTTCTTTTCCTCCCACTCCGGCTACGTTGCGAAAACCTATTCTCAACCCTTCCTCTCCTCTCTTCTCCTCCTTCCACTCTCCCTCTCCCTTCTTTTTTCCTGATTCAATTCTTCTCTTCCGCCCCCTCTTTCCCCTCCAAACCCTCCACCACCACATTCTTCCTCCTATCCTCTCTATCTTCAAACTCCATCTTCCTCTCCATTTCCCTCACTCTCCTATCTACCCCCTTCCCCGATTTCCGAGTGACCGTGCACCCTCTCTCTTCCTCAATCCTCTGTTTCCTCATTTCTGCTCTCCAATTCTTCCAATCTCCCACTCATCTCCTTCAACTGCATCTCTCCCACCCCACCCTCTACGACCCACACCTCCCCCTCTTTCTCCCCTCTTTTTTTTTCTCTGACCTTTCGTTCCAACTCCTCTACCCTATTCCTCAATTCTTCCAACTTCTTTTTCTCCTCTCTTCATTCCTGACTTTGTTTCTTCACCTTATTCAATCTATTCTTCGAATCTTCTCTCTTCAATCCCCATGTCTCCTCCACTTTGTTTTGCCTCTCACTCATTTTCTCTAGCTCCTTCCTCACCCCCTGTGAACCCTCATCTATTCTCCCACTGATTTCCCTAATACTCCCCCCCCAAGTCCTTCATCTTTCCCATCACCCCCCTTCTCCCACTTGCCTCTCTCATTCTCTCCTCCTCCGGAGACCTCTCCAACTGATTCCTTCTTCCCAAACGCCTTCACCCTAGCCTCCTCCATTCTCTCCTCTTTTTTCCTCTTGCAGAAATCCCTAATCCCTCCCAAGCTCCTCAAACTTCCACTTCTCTCTCTCCCTAATTTAACCACGTTACTTGGTCTCTCCCTCTCTCCACCCAACTTCCCTTCATCATCTCCTCCTGCTGATGTTGCCAACACTTTTTCTCCCTTCTTCTCTCCCAACCCTCCTCCTCCCCCTCCATTCCTTGACCCTGTCCCCCCATCCTTCCTCTCATTTTCCCCCTCTATCTCCCTCGGCTGCCTGTCTGACCCTAATTCCACCTTGACTCCTTTCTTCATTTCCAATCTCTTGTCTGACCCTTACTTCACCTTTTCTCCTACCGTCGCCTCTATCTCCCTCCTGACTCCTGCCTCTTCTACTCCTCCGCCCGATGCCGCTACTGTCTACTACTCTACTCTCCTCTCTGTCTTTCCTTCCTAACCGCTCTCTATTCCAATTCTATCTTCAGCGCTCAATCCTAGATGCCGCCGTTGACTTCCTTCTTCTCTCTTCTTACCTCCCCTTCTCCTCTCTACCTCCTCTCTATCATGCGTTTGCCTGATGAGATTCCCTTCTTATTCTCCTCCTACACACTACGCCACTACAAAAACCTGATCAAAACACCTACGCACCACTACCGCTCCCACCTCACACAACTCAAACTTTTCTCCTTTCTATTTTCCCACCGTGAATCACCTATATCTACACACCTGTCACAGAATCACTACTCGCACGCACCTGTCACCCGGGAGTCCATGAATAAATCTCGAGGTTTGATATGATTCACAAGATTTTTTTTCAAATCTGAGATTGAATCCAAGAACTTTCCAACAGTGTTCAAATATACATATGATGAAATTTTTTTTCTAAACAAATGACTCATTTTTCTACCCTCAATAAACATCAAGGATTACTCTTCTGGAATGCTCTGAAATATATCTTCTTAGATCTTAAACATTTATCACAACAGAAATGGACATCTATAACATATCTCAATCCAGGGAAAACAATGAAATGTACTCGAAAACATCTGAAGAAGTTTCGAAAAAAGATATACGCAAGGCATCTATTAATGTTATATAGCACATCTTTCACAATATTCCAAGATGTTCTTCCAGAATGTTCCGGAAGAGTCCCATAATGATGTTCATCAGGTAATGAATAGTATTGTTCTTGGGATGAAATATATTGCATCAATTCATTTCACTCGTATACACAGATCATTATTCTTCCGCCCTTTATTGAAAACGTTCAACTTAACTAATAAAAGACAACTAAGCTCCACCGAATTGGAAATTTATGATGCACTTAGCAGGACTGATTTGACAATGAAAAGGTTATGGAAAAGAAATATGGGTTTGAAAGATAGATTAAAAGAGAGGGATAGATCGAACACTTTCATGAATTCACAAAATTTTCAACCATCTTCAGATCTTCCAGAAACGGTGAAGAATTTTTTCACTAGCCGAGTCCGTAATTTCAAGCGTGATAAGTATGGTTGGAATTTTACAAGAGATGATGGAATATTTGCTTTATCTTTGTATAAAAAAAGCCCTGTCGCCTATCGTTTTTTTTCTAGTATGTTTATTGTTCCCTCTGTAGAGGACCTTAGGAAATTCATGAACATGACTCCGACAAAACCAGGAATTCGTGAAAACATTTTGGAGAATTCAAAAACTCGCGTTTCATTATTCGAAAATCACAGAGATAAATATTATGTCCTTTCATTTGATGAGATGGTTTTGAGTCCAGCTTTGTATTATGGTTCAACCACCGATTCGGTAGACGGATTTGGTGACGATGGTCTTGGTGTTGAGCCAAATATTGCAGACCATGCAGCAGTATGGATGTTAAGAGGCATTAACGGTTCAAAACCGTGGAAGCAAACTATCGCGTACACATTTTCTAAAGGAACAACACCATGGAAAGATATTTCTCACATGTTCGAAACCATATTCAGGGGAACACATGAAACAGGGTTGAGAATTATAGCATTCGTTTCAGATCAAGGGACAAATGTTAAATCTGTCCAAAATTCAGTCTCAGATTCTCAACACTATGCCGCTTGCAATAATATAAGAATTGATGATACTGTTATAATGGTTGATGATGATATTATCATCCCCATCTTTGATCCTCCTCATCTCATTAAATGTATTAGGAATAATTTACTCACCAAAGACTTGCTGTTTTTCTTTCGATAATGTCAAACGCATTGCTAAATGGTCTCATATAGAAGCCGCATATTTCATTGATCAGAGTCATCGCGGAATGTTCAAAAGTTCTATGTATCAATCAACAGATTGTCATGTCATTCCAGATAAAATTGAAAAGGTGAAGGTCAAATTTTGTACCCAAGTATTCAGTAATAATGTTTCCGGTTATATCCACCAAAGATCAGTTGATGAGGATAAACGTGATTGTGGTACTATGAGTTCACCTCCTGAAGCTGTGGACACAGCTATTCTATTAGGAATTTCCAACGATTTATTTGATTCTTTAAATAAAGGATTCAACACTAAAGTCAAGCGTACTTCAGTGGAAGATTGTGAAAATTCCATAGATGAGGAGATCATATGGAATAAAGCTATTGAAGTCATTTCGAGTATGAAATTCATTCCTAGAAAACCTCGAGATAAACCAAAACCAATAGTGTTAGACAATGGGATTTTCACTTTGAAGAATTTTTAAATTTCAAAGTCGCATTTAGAGTATTTGAATTCCAAGACAATTGCCACAAGACATTTCAACCAAGACTCATTAGGAAACTTTTTTGGTCAAATTCGTCAAAATGGGGTCTGTGATAGAAATCCTTCCACGAGGAAGTTTGCCGGGCTTTATGAAACATTACTTATGAATTCATTCACCGATGGGAAACTTTTTGGAACAAATTGTGAATCTGATTCTTCTGACCGTTTGCTTCAATTAGAAGATCTTGTCACAATTCCTGTACAAGAACTGCATGGTAAAGAGATTCCCCTCAGATTGGATACAAATTCTGAAAAAAATAGTATGCTACCTGCAGTAGATTTGGATAATTTGAAAAAATTCCTCACTAAGAATCCCAGAATCGAAAATCTTCGTTCAAACTGTCAAATATGCTTGCACAATGCGAAAGCCAATGGTGATGTGTTATATTGTATGGTTCAAGTAACAAATTTGCTTTCTCATTTTATCCCTTCTATTGCTCATTCACCGCATGTGATTGAAAAGATGTATAGTTCAAATTGCACTCATGTCAACTTCAACTTTGAAAAGTGCATTCATAGTGACATGTTGGAGGAGATGTTGGTGAAAACTTACGTTTGTGATTTAATTGCTAAGCATTTGAGATTCATTATAAGTACCTCACAAGGTAAGAATTCGGTATCATGACCGGAAGTAAATTCAGTTGAAGTATAAGACATTGAAACGTAAATTTTCATCTAATGGTAGCTAATTCTTTCAGCACCTGGAGTTCTCACTGAGAAGTTAAAATCTCTGCGAATGTGTGACCGGTTGAAGGATGAATTTATACAATCAAATCATAATATATAATGTTAATTTTTGATGATTCAATCTTTTGACTGAGCATTTTGGTACTTAGTAAATAGCATCAACTTTTTCCGTGAAGAATTTTTTATCAATTTCCATTTTAACCACCATGAAAACAGTGAAGTTGTATTATAAAGATTGTTTTCACTTTTTTGTTCTGAATCTGGATCTAATCGCTTCCAGTAAATTCAATTCTAATAGTGATGATATCAAAATTTGCATTTTTGAATTCGGAGTTTCTTTTTGTTTTTGTATTCATTCGACACACATTCGGATTTGACTATTTTCATCGTGAATATGTAAGTTCAAATATGTTTATAATTGTATGAGAAGCGTGCGTTTTTATTTGTTTCAGCTTATTATACATAATTACGAGTGAGAAAATGAATGATTCTCCATTGCTTGAGTTCTTTTGCTCGAAAATACCCAAAATACTTCCACTTTTTATTTTTCTCTTGTACATATTTTGTTTTATTTACAAACAATTATGTACTCGCCTTATTCCGATCTGGCACAAAAAAATGTTCAATTATCATCTTGAGTTTTTTGTCCATCTGAATCATACTATCTGATTCTACTCATATTATCTTTATTCTATTCTGCTAATTGCTTCTCCTGATTTTCAATTGATTCCCATTGTATCTGTATTATTTCTTCTCTTTTTTTATACATCCGATATTTGTCAAATCATTTTGAATTTAACATATTTTCGTGACTGATTGATGCAATAGTTTTTTTTTCAATTCTATGTTTCATTCTCTGTGCTCTGTTGGCTACTTTCTTTTATTCTTGTTTCCGGAAATGGCAACCTCACAAAGATACATACACCATGATGGAGAAAGTTTGTAGTCAGAAAATACTGCAGAACTGCCGAACTGTAGGATCCTTGCCTCCTCATATGCTTATTCACACAAACATACATACATATTAGGTGTATAACTTTGCTTCCACCGTTTTTTTCCGGAATTCGAGGCTTTATTGTAAGAAACTGGTTATACATTCATGATTCAAAGTATTGTCCATCGCTGGCCACTACTTCCTCCCATCTTTCGCGCAGGATACGAATCCCGCGTTGGAAAAACTGGTCATCTTCTGAAGCGATCCACGAATCGATCCAATTCTTGACTCCTTCATAAGACCGGAAGTGCTGGTCAGCTAGGCCGTGTGCCATTGATCGAAACAAGTGATAGTCCGAGGGAGCAACGTCTGGAGAATACGGCGGGTGGGGTAGGACTTCCCATTTCAGAGTTTCCAATTAAATCTTGACCACTTTCGCAACATGGGGTCGAGCATTGTCATGCTGTAAAATCACTTCATCATGTCTCTCGTTGTATTGCGGCCGTTTTTCTTTTAATGCTCGGCTCAAACGCATAAATTGCGTTCGATACCAATCGCCTGTGATTGTTTCAGTCGGTTTTAACAACTCATAATACACTACGCCGAGCTGGTCCCACCAATCACTGAGCATAACCTTGAAACCGTAAATATTTGGTTGAGCCGTCAACGTGGAAGCATGGCTGGGATATCCCCATGATTTTCTGCGCTTGGGTTTATCGTAATCAACCCATTTTCCGTCCACAGTCACAATGCGATGCAGGAATCCCTCCCGTCTTTGCCTTGCAAGCAGCTGTTCACAAACACACAAACGCCGTTCAACATTTCTCGGCTTCAACTCGTATGGCACCCAATTTCCTTGTTTCTGAATCATTCCCGTGACTTTCAGGCGTTTTGAAATGGCTGGTTGCATCACTCCTAATGACCCCGCCAATTCTTGTTGCGTTTGACACGAGTCTTGATTAAGTAATGCCTCCAATTTTGCATCTTCGAAAACCTTCTCCCTTTCACCGCCATGCTTGTCTTCGACGTTAAAATCACCGTTCTTGGAGCGTTAAAAACACTCCCGGCACGTTCTTTCACTGAGAGCGGCCTCACCATAGGTATTGGAGAGCATTCGATGAGCCTCAGCCGCAGATTTCCTCATATTAAAGAAGGAGATTGAAACCTCCCTCAAATGACGAGAATTTGGCTTGTGAGCTAACATGTTTAATCCAGAATAACTTCATGATGCAGACACAAATCGACTAATATTTCGATGGCGGTATGTTTACAAATACCTAAGCTTATTGTATGACATCTATGATCTATTTATTTCAACTACCACTTACCGCTACAGTCATCTATTGCAAAACGGCGGAAGCGAAGTCATACGCCTGATACATGGTTTTTTATACACACACTAATGGAGAGAGGTTTGGAGTCATAAAATACTGCAGAACTGACGAGCTGCGGGGTCCTTATCTCCCTGAGTGGTTTGGCATGAGTACACAAATTGCTGTTCAAATTTCCTTTCTTTTCCCTCTCCGTAAATCATTGATTGAAATGATTTCTCATTTTTATTCTGAGTCACAATGTACTAAATCTATTCTTAAAAATTGTAACACGGTCGTTATATTTTCCAAATAGTGAAATTAATGGAAAGTACATTGTGTCACATAATGTTACATCATTAACATTCCTACCACATTAACCTTTCCCAGCACCTTTATTCATCCAACCCATCCTCTTCCTTAACCAAACTTCCCATCCCGATGGAATTGGACCCACCACCTTCTCGTGGATCCCATCGTGGAACGGAATATTAGAGGAATTCAATGATGATGAAAAAAACGAATTTACATGATCAACGTCATCATTTTTATTCATGTCTGATATAATATGTCGTTCGCTAAGAGTGAGTAATTTATTCCTCAGCTTATGTACTAGTTATCAATCATTTTATTTCATCAAAGTGAATGGATTTCGAAGAGCTGAACAATTAGTGATTAGATTTTTCATATTCATTTTTGAATTGGTCTCAGTAAACGACTTGAACTTTCCTGATATTGATTTTTGTTTTCTCATACTTCACTGTATTCATGGCTTGAAGAATCAAAAACTCAATGTACACCAAGGAAAACTTGGGATCTGAATTTTTAAAAACGTGAGTGTTCAATTTTTTAAATGAATTGTACGCAAAGGGTTGATGTGTTTAAATTTTGTATTCAAGAATTGGATTTATTTGAAATCATTATTGACGTCCGGAAGATGCACGTTAAACATTGTAAAAGTTGTAGAGTACGAATAATAGAGTGAAATAAATGTACATAATCAACGTACATAATTGTGTATTGATATATACATCCCTTGAATTGCACCGCTCTATTCCTTAAGAGTTTATAAGATTTTTCGAATGTAATCTTGTATGATTGCACGTTCAAGGTGAGATATGAGAGGAACATGCATACAATTCCCAAACCATTTCTAACTTGAATCCTAATTCCATATAACATGAAGTACACAAGCCTTAATTCTCCAACTTCTCTTGAAATATGCCTTAGAAATTGATTTTTTTCTTGAATGGAATAATGTTGGTTTTATCTGAGTGAATTTTGCTGAACGAGTAATATTTCATTATCTTGAGTGTGGGACTTTCATATTTATTTATTGACTGCAGAATGTATGACGGAATTTTTTATTTTCTTTTTCTACACTGCATCCAATCATCACCAATTCATCACTGTGTGGTGATCACATTTGATTATAAATTCCAATGAATAGACATTAAATTGAATGAATGATGTAAGATTTTCAAGTAATCCGACGTGGTCATCGGAGAGGTACGTGAGTTTAATAAAAATTTTGCTCGAAATTGTGGTGAGGGAATTTTTCTGGGGTGTCGTACCCCACGGGGCTGAATTGTTGGGAAGTTCTTATGGTTCAAATCAGCAAATGGTAGAAATTGCGGAGTTGTTCCAAAGAATCTCTACTTTCATGACGTGTTTATTTTTCGTTTCAGGGAATTTCCAATCGCTTGAACTATATCTTAAAGGAACGATTTTGAAAAAATTTCCCATTATTTGAATCAGTACTTGGGAAAATTTGCGGTGATTTTGAAGAAATCTCCACTTCCATGACGTGTCTATTTTTCGTTCCAGGAAACTTCTAATCGATTGAACTATATGTTATGGAAACGATTTTTTGAAGATTTTCCATTATTTGAACCAGTACTTGGTGAAATTAGCGGAGTGATTTTGAAGAAATCTGTACTTCCCTGACGTGTTTATTTTTCATTGGGGAAATTTCCAATCGATTGAACTATATCTTATGGAAACGATTTGTTGAAAATTCCCCATTATTTGAACCAGTACTCGGTGAAATTAGCGGAGTGATTTTGAGAAAATCTGTACTTTCCTGACGTGTTTATTCTTCATCGGGGAAATTTCCAATCGATTTAACTATATCTTATAGGAATGATTTTGAAAAATTTCCACCATTTGGATCGGTACTTAATGAAATTTGCGGAGTGATTTTGAAAAGATCTCTACTTCCGTAGCGCATCTATTCTTTGTTCCAGAAAACTTCCAATCGATGGAGCCATATCTTATGGAAACGATTTTTCGGAAATTTCCCATTATTTGGACGAGCACTTGGTGAAATTAGCGGAGTGGTTTGGAAAAAATCAGTACTTTCATGACGTGTTCATTTTTCATTTCAGGAAATTTCCAATCGATTAAACTATATCTTATGGGAACGATTTGTTGAGAATTTCCCATTATTTGGACCAGTACTTGATGAAATTAGCGGAGTGATTCGGAGAAAATCTGTACTTTCCTGACGTGTTCATTTTTCATCGGGGAAATTGCCAATCAATTGAACTATATCTTATGGAAGCGATTTTTTGAAAATTTTCCATTATTTGAAACAGTACTTGGTGAAATCAGCGGGGTGATTTTGAAGAAATATGTACTTCCATAGCTCGTCTATTTTTTGTTCCAGAAAACTTCCAATCGATGGAGCCATATCTTATGGAAACGATTTTTTGGAAATTTCCCATTATTTGGACGAGTACTTGGTGAAGTTAGCGGAGTGATTTGGAAAAAATCTGTACTTTCCTGACGTGTTTATTCTTCATCCCAGAAAATTTCCAATCGATTGAACTATATCTTATGCGAGCGATTTTCTTGAAATTTTCCATTATTTGAACCAGTACTTGGTAAAATCAGTGGAGTGATTTTGAAGAAATCTGTACTTTCCTGACGTGTTTATTCTCCATTGTGGAAATTTCCAATCGATTGAACCATGTCTTATGGAAACAATGTTTTGAAAATTTCCCATTATTTCAACCAGTACTTGGTGGAATTGGCGGAATGATTTTGAAGAAATCTGTGCTTCCCTGACGTGTTCATTTTTCATTGGGGAAATTTCCAATCGATCGAACTGTATCTTATGGAAACGATTTGTTGAAAATTTCCCATTATTTGAACCAGTACTTGGTGAAATTGGCGGAGTCATTTGGAAAAAATCTGTACTCTCATGACGTGTTTATTCTTCATTGGGGAAATTTCCAATCGATTGAACTATATCTTATGGAAGCGATTTTTTGAAAATTTTCCATTATTTGAACCAGTACTTGGTAAAATCGGTGAGTGATTTTGAAGAAACCTGTACTTTCCTGAAGTGTTTATTTTTCATTGGGGAAATCTCCAATCGATTGGACTATATCTTATGGGAGCGATTGTTCTTAAATTTTTCATCATTCCAACCAGTGCTTGGTAAGATTAGTGGAGTGATTTTGAAGAAATCTGTACTTCCCTGACGTGTTTTTTTTTTCCATTGGGGAAATTTCCAATTGATTGAACTACATCTTATGGAGACTTTTTGTTGGAAATTTCCCATTATTTAATTCAGTACTTGGGAAAATTTGCGGTCAATCTGAAGAAATCCCCACTCCCATGGCGTGTCTATTTTTCGTTCCAGGAAACTTCTAATCGATTGAACTATATGTTATCGAAACGATTTTTTGAAGATTCTCCATTATTTGAACCAGTACTTGGTGAAATTAGCGGAGTGATTAGGAAAAAATCTGTGCTTTCATGACGTGTTCATTTTTCATCCCAGAAAATCTCCAATTAATTGAACCATATCTTATGGGAGCGATTTTTCTAAAATTTTCCATCATTCGAACAAGTACTTGGTAAAATTAGCGGAGTGATTTTGAAGAAATCTTTACTCCCCTGACGTGTCTATCTTTCATTGGGGAAATTTCCAATCGATTGAACTATATCTTATGGAAACGATTTGTTGAAAATTTCCCATTATTTGAACCAGCAGTTGGTAAAATTAGCAGACTGATTTTGAGAAAATCTGTACTTTCCTGACGTGTTTGTTTTATATCGGGGAAATTTCCAATCGATTGAACTATATCTTATAGGAACGGTTTTGAGAACATTTTCCACCATTGGAATCGGTACTTAATAAGATTTGCAAAATGATTCTTGAAAGATCTCTACTTCCATGGCGTGTCTATTTTTTGTTCCAGAAAATTTCCAATCGATTGAACTATATCTTATGAGAACGATTTGTTGAAAATTTCCCATTATTTGAACCAGTACTTGGTGAAATGAGCGGAGTGATTTTGAAGAAATATGCACTTTGCTGACGTGTTTATTTTTCATTCCAGAAGATTTCCAATCGATTGAACTATATCTTATGGAGGCGATTCTTCTGAAATTTCCCATTATTTGAACCAGTACTTGGTGAAATCAGCGGAGTGATTTGGAAAAAATCTGTACTCTCATGAAGTGTTTATTTTTCATCGGGAAAATTTCCAATCGATTGAACTATATCTTATAGGAACGGTTTTGAGAACATTTTCCACCATTGGAATCGGTAATAAGATTTGCAAAGTGATTCTGAAAAGATCTGTTCTTCCATGGCGTGTCTATTTCTTTTCAGAAAACTTCCAATCGATTGAACTATATCTTATGGAGGCGATTCTTCTGAAATTTCCCATTATTTGGACGAGTACTTGGTGAAATTAGCGGAGTGATTCAGAAAAAATCTGTACTTTCATGACGTGTTGATTTTTGATTGGGGAAATTTCCAATCGATTGAACCATATCTTATGGGAGCGATTGTTTTTGAATTTTCCATTATTCCAACCAGTACTTGGTAAAATTAGTGGAGTGATTTTGAAGAAATCTGTTAATCCCTGACGTGTTTTTTTCTCATCGGGGAAATTTCCAATTGATTGAACTATATCTTATGGAAACGATTTGTTGGAAATTTTCGATTATTTCAACCAGTACTTGGTGAAATTAGCGGAGTGATTTTGAGAAAATCTGTACTTCCCTGACGTGTTCATCTTTCATCGGGGAAATTGCCAATCAATTGAACTATATCTTATGGGAATGATTTTGAGAACATTTTCCACCATTTGAGTCGGTACTTAATGGAATTCGCGGAGTGTTTTTGAAAAGATCTCTACTTCCATAGCTTGTCTATTTTTTGTTCCAGAAAACTTCCAATCGATGGAGCCATATCTTATGGAAACGATTTTTTGGAAATTTTCCATTATTTGGACCAGCACTTGGTGAAATTAGCGGAGTGATTTGGAAAAAATCAGTACTTTCATGACGTGTTCATTTTTCATTCCGGGAAATTTCCAATCGATGAAACTATATCTTATGGAAACGATTTGTTGAAAATTTCCCATTATTTGAACCAGTACTTGGTGAAATCAGCAGAGTGATTTCGAAGAAATATGTACTTTCCTGACGTGTTTATTTTTCATTCCAGAAAATTTCCAATCGATTGAACTATATCTTATGGAGGGGGTTCTTTCAAAATTTCCCATTATTTGAACCAGCACTTGGTAAAATTAGCAGAGTGATTTTGAGAAGATCTGTACTTTCCTGACGTGTTTATTCTTCATCGGGGAAATTTCCAATCGATTGAACTATATCTTATAGGAACGGTTTTGAGCACATTTTCCACCATTGGAATCGGTACTTAATAAGATTTGCAAAGTGATTCTGAAAAGATCTCTACTTCCATGGCGTGTCTATTTTTTGTTCCAGAAAACTTCCAATCGATTGAACCATATCTGATGGGAAACTGCCCCATCATTTGGACCAGTACTTGGTGAAATTAGCGGAGTGATTTTGAAGAAATCTGTACTTCCCTGACGTGTTTATCTTTCATTGGGGAAATTTCCAATCGATTGAACTATCTCTTATGGAAACGATTTGTTGAAAATTTCCCATCATTTGGACCAGTACTTGGTGAAATTAGCGGAGTGATTTGGGAAAAATCTGTACTTTCATGACGTGTCCATTCTTCATTCCAGGAAATTTCCAATCGATTGAACTATATCTTATGGAAACGATTTGTTGAAAATTTCCCATCATTTGAACCAGTACTTGGTGAAATCAGCGGAGTGATCCTGAGAAAATCTGTACTTTCCTGACGTGTCCATTCTTCATCGGGGAAATTGCCAATCGATTGAACTATATCGTATGGGAATGATTCTGAAAACATTTTCCACCATTTGAATCGGTATCAATAAAATTTGCGGAGTGATTTTGGAAAGGTCTCTACTCCCATAGCTTGTCTATTCTTTGTTCCAGAAAACTTCCAATCGATGGAGCCATATCTTATGGAAACGATTTTTTGGAAATTTCCCATCATTTGGACGAGTACTTGGTGGAATTAGCGGAGTGATTTGGAAAAAATCTGTACTTTCCTGACGTGTTTATTTTTCATTGGGGAAATCTCCAATCGATTGAACTATATCTTATGGAAGGGATTTTTTTTAAATTTTCCATTATTTCAACCAGTACTTGGTAAAATTAGCGGAGTGATTTTGAAGAAATCTGTGCTTCCCTGACGTGTTCATTTTTCATTAGGGGAATTTCCAATTGATTGAACTATATCTTATGGAAGCGATTTTTTTAAAATTTTCCATCATTCGAACAAGTACTTGGTAAAATTAACGGAGTGATTTTGAAGAAATCTGTACTTCCCTGACGTGTTTATCTCCCATTGGGGAAAGTTCCAATCGATTAAACTATATCTTATGGAAACGATTCGTTGAAAATCTCCCATTATTTGAACCAGTGCTTGGTAAGATTAGTGGAGTGATTTTGAAGAAATCTGTACTTCCCTGACGTGTTTTTTTTTCATTGGGGAAATTGCCAATCGATTGAACTATATCTTATGGGAATGATTCTGAAAACATTTTCCACCATTTGAATCGGTACTTGATAAAATTTGCGGGGTGATTTCGGAAAGATCTGGACTTTCATAGCTTGTCTATTTTTTGTTCCAGAAAACTTCCAATCGATGGAGCCATATCTTATGGAAACGATTTCTTGGAAATTTCCCATTATTTAGACGAGTAATTGGTGGAATTAGCGGAGAGATTTGGAAAAAATCAGTACTTTCATGACGTGTTCATTTCTCATTTCAGGAAACTTCCAATCGATTAAACTATATCTTATGGGAGCGATTTTTTCAAGATTCTCCATCATTTGAACCAGTACTTGGTGAAATTAGCGGAGTGATTCCGATAAAAATCTGTACGTCCCTGACGTGTTTATTTTTCATTGGGGGAATTTCCAATCGATTGAACTATATCTTACGGAAGCGATTTTTTTTTAATTTTCCATTATTTCAACCAGTACTTGGTAAAATTGGCGGATTGATTCTGAAGAAATCTGTACTTCCCTTACGTGTTTATTTTTCATTGGGGAAATTCCCAATTGATTGAACTATCTCTTATGAAAACGATTTGTGGAAAATTTCACATTATTTGAACCAGTACTTGGTAAAATCAGCGGAGTGATTTTGAAAAAATCTGTACTTTCATGGCGTGTTTATTTTTCATTCCAGAAAATTTCCAATTGATTGAATTATATCTTATGGGAGCCATTTTTTCAAAATTTCCCATCATTTGAACCAGTACTTGGTGAAATTAGCGGAGTGATTTTGAACAAATCGGTACTTCCCTGACGTGTTTATTCTTCATTGGGGAAATTTCCAATCGATTGAACTATATCTCATGGAAACCATTTGTGAAAAAATTCCCATTCTTTGAATCAGTACTTGGTAAGATTAGCGGAGTGATTTTGAGAAAATCTGTACTTTCATGACGTGTTCATTTTTTGTTTCGGAAAACTTCCAATTGATTGAACCATATCTTATGGAAACAATGTTTCGAGAATTTCCCATTATTTGAACCAGTACTTGGTGAAATTAGCGGAGTGATTTGGAAAAAATCTGTACTTTCATGACGTGTTTATTGTTCATTCCAGAAAATTTCCAATTAATTGAACCATATCTTATGAGAGCGATTTTTCTAAAATTTTCCATCATTCGAACAAGTACTTGGTGAAATTAGCGGAGTGATTTTGAAGGAATCTGTACTTTCCTGACGTGTTTATTTTCCATTCCAGAAAATTTCCAATCGATTGAACTATATCTTATGGAGGCGATTCTTTTAAAATTTCCCATTATTTGAACCAGTACTTGGTGAAATCAGCGGAGTGATTTTGAAGAAATCTGTACTTTCCTGACGTGTTTATTTTCCATTCCAGAAAATTTCCAATCGATTGAACTATATCTTATGGAAGCGATTCTGTTCAAATTTTCCATTATCTGAACCAGTACTTGGTGAGATTAGCGGAGTGATTTGGACAGAATCTGTACTTTCATGACGTGTTTATTTTTCATTCCAGAAAATTTCCAATCGATTGAACTATATCTTATGGAAGCGATTCTGTTCAAATTTTCCATTATTTGAACCAGTACTTGGTGAGATTAGCGGAGTGATTTGGACAGAATCTGTACTTTCATGACGTGTTTATTTTTCATTCCAGAAAATTCCCAATTGATTAAACTATATCTTATGGGAGCTTTTTTTTCAAATTTTCCATCATTTGAACCAGTACTCGGTAGAATTAGCGGAGTGATTTTGAAGAAATCTGTACTTTCCTGACGTGTTTATTTTTCATCGGGGAAATCTCCAATCGATTGAACTATATCTTATGGAAACGATTTGTTAAAAATCTCCCATTATTTGAACCAGTACTTGGTGAAATCAGCGGAGTGAGCTTGAAGGATTCTGTACTTTCCTGACGTGTTTATTTTTCATCGGGGAAATTTCCAATCGATTGAATTATATCTTATGGACACGATTTGTTAAAAATTTCCCATTATTTGGACCAGTACTTGGTAAAATTAGCGGAGTGATTTGGAAAGAGTCTGTACTTCCATGACGTGTTTATTTTTCATCCCAGAAAATTTCCAATCGATTGAACTATATCTTATGGGAGCGTTTTTTCTGAAATTTTCCATCATTTGAACCAGTACTTGGTGGAATTAGCGGAGTGATTTTGAGAAAATCTGTACTTTCCTGACGTGCCTATTTTTCGTTTCACAAAACTTCCAATCCATCTATCTATATCTCATAGGAACGATTTTCCGGGAATTTCTCATCATTTCAACCAGTACTTTGCAGAATTTATGAAGTAATTTCGGAGAAGTCTCTCCCTTCAAGCCGTGTTGATTTCTCGTTTCGGGGAATTACCAATCGATTGAAGTGCATCGTATAAGAACAATTTTTGAAGAATCTCCCATGATTGGAATCAGCACCTGATGAAATTTGCAAAGTGATGTTAAATGAATTTCTACTCCCATGACCTGTTTTTTTTTCGTTTCAGGGATATTCCAATCAATTGAACTATATCTTACGGAAACGATTTTTGAGAAAATTTTCCATTATTTGAACCAGTACTTGGTGGAATTAGCGGAGTGATTTTGAAGAAATTTCTACTCCCATGACGTGTCTATTTTTCGTTCCAGGGAAATTCCAATCGATTAAACTATATCTTATGGAAACGATGTCCGACAAATTTTCCATTATTTGAATCGATACTTGATCAAATTTGCAAAGTGATTTTGGAAAAATCTCTACTTCCATGACGTGTTTATTTTTCGTTCCGAGACATTTGCAACCGATTGAATTCTGTCTTGTAGGAACGATTTTTCCAAAATTTCCCATAATCTAAACAAGTACCTGACAAAATTTGCAAAGTGATTTTGAGAAAATCTCTACTTCCATGTCATGTCTATTTTTCGTTCTAGAAAACTTCCAGTCGATTGAACCATATCTTGAAGAAACGATTTTTCAAAAAATTCTCCGGTATTCTTGTCGTATGCGGTCTACGTAGGTCCTTGGATTGTCGTATGCGGTCTACCCCGGTAGACCGCAAGCTGCTTACTATATGCTTCTCGTATGGAGTCTACCCTGAGCAGAGTGCATACGATAAGGGTAAGGATTGTATTATGCGGTCTACCCCGGTGGGTGGGAAACGATCTCGATAATCTGCAGCATGCGTAATGAAAAGCAGTTCGAGTGCAGGTTAAAATACAGAGAAATTACAGTCTGGTACTTATGTGGAAGCACCGGAACTTACTGAAATTTGAGTGGAGCAGGAGAATGAGAGGAATAGTGAAAAGAACATGTTCCACAGAAATGAGAATAAATGAAAGAGAAAAAGAGAAAGAATAACGTTATCTACGCCCTGAATGGCAGCACATTGTACATCAAAGTGTTGGTACAAGAAGTACCTGGAATCCCACGACGTTATGAATGAAACAGTGAATATGTAGGGAAGGTACGCGCGTGTATTCAATGAATTTTCGACAACTACGTGTATGTGCGTACGTGTGCGTGTGAAGAATTTTCATCACAAACCGTTAGTCTCTTTTGAATGAAGTGAGAGTCAGGTATGAGTTCGGTTGTGAATTATAGCAGTCGTGTTTGGAATACGTGTCCAGTAGCCGATGAAATGTTTCCAGTAGTTTCCATTTCAGTTCCTGCAGTTCGTTTTCTGTACTACTTGCCTGCTTCTTTCCCTATGATTTGCCGCTTTCTCACGGTAGACCCCGTACAACAGTCGTTATGGAAGCACCTTGCGGTCTGCCCAGGTAGACCCCATACTGCAACCGTTATCGTTGTCCCATGCACTCCATTTACGGTAGACCTCATACAGGAAGCATATAGTAAGCACCTTGGGGTCTACCGCAGTAGACCGCATACTGCAACCCTATGTGGGGCAGTATGCGGTCTACTCAGGTAGACCACCAGTCTCCTGTAGACCGCATACGACAAGAATACCAACTTTCCTTTATTTGAACCGGTACTTGGTAAATTTAGCGGAGTGATTTTGAAAAAATCTCTACTTTCATGACTAGGCCATCTCTTCGATTGAGAAAACTTCCAATCGACTGAACTATATCTTATAGGAACGATTTTCAGGAAAATTCTCATTATCTGACTCGGTACATGATGAAATTTGCAGAGTGAGTTTGAAACAATCTCTACTTTTATGACGTGTCTATTTTCTGTCTCAGAAAACTTCCAATCGATTGAACCATATCTTATGGGAAGGATTCCCAACAAATTTTCCATCATTCGAATCGATACTTGATGAGATTCGCAAAGTGATGTTGACAAAATCTCTACTTTCATGCCGTGCCTTTTTTTCGTTTCAGAAAACTTCCAATCGATTGATCCATGTCTTATAGGAACGGTTTTCCGAAAATTATTCAATATTTGAACCAGGACTACGCAAAGTTTTTGAAGTAATTTCGAATGAGTCTCTACTTTCATGCCGTGTTTATTTCTCGTTTCGGGGAATTTCCAATCAATTGAACTATATCGTATGGGAACAATTCCCAAAGAATCTCCCATGATTTGAATCAGTACCTGATAAAATTTGCAATGTGATGTTGAAAGAATTTCTACTCCCATGACGTGTCTATTCCTTGTTTCACGCAACTTCTAATCGATTGAACTATATCTCATAGGAACGATTCTCAAAAAAATCCCCATTATTTGAATCGGTACTTGATAAAGTTTGCGAAGTGATTTTGAAGAAATCTCTACTCCCATGACGTGTCTATTTTTCGTTCCAGGGAATTACCAATCGATGGAACTACATCGTATAAGAACAATTCTTTGAGGAATCTTCCATGATTCGAATCAGTACCTGACGAAATTTGGGAAGTGATTCTGAAAAAATCTCAACTCCCATGACGTGTCTATCTCTCGTTTCGTAAAACTTCCAATCGAAACTCTCTCTCATAGGCACGATTTTTGAAAAAATTTCCCAATTTTCGAATCAGTACTCCATGAAGTTCGGGAAGTGATTTCGAAACAATCTCTGCTTCCATGCCGTGCCTATTTTTCGTTCCAGAAAACTTCCAATCGATCGATCTATGTCTTATAGGAACGATTTTTCGAAAATTACGCATTATTCGAACCAGTACTTTGCAAAGTTTATGGAGTAATTCCGAAAAAGTCTCTACTTTCATGCCAAGTTTATTTCTCGTTTCGGGGAATTTCCAATCGATTGAACTATATCGTATAAGAACAATTCTTGCAGAATCTCCCATGATTTGAATCAGTACCTGATAAAATTCGCAGTGATTTTTGAAAAATCTCCACTTTTATGACATGTCTGTTTTTCGCTTGAGAAAACTTCCAATCGATTGAACTATCCTTTTCGGGGACGATTTTTCGGAAATTTTCTATCATTTGAACCAGTACTTGGTGAAATTTCCTAAATGATTTCGAAAAAATCTCTACTTCCATGACGTGTCTATTTTCCGTTTCAGAAGACTTCCAATCGATTGAACCCTATCTTATGGGAACAATTTCCAACAAATTTTCCATTATTTGGATTGATACTTGATAAAATTTGCATAGTGATTTCGACAAAATCTCTACTTTCATGCCGTGCCTATTTTTCGTTTCAGAAAACTTCCAATCGATCGATCTATGTCTAATAGGAACGATTTTTTGAAAATTACTGATTATTTGAACGAGTAATTTGCAAAGTTCATGAAGTAATTCCGAAAAAGTCTCTACTTCCATGCCGTGTTGATTTCTCGTTTCGGGGAATTTCCAATCGATTGAACTATATCGTATAGGAACGATTCTCGAAGAATCTCTCATGATTCGATTCAGTACCTGATAAAATGTGCAAAGTGATTTTGAAAGAATTTCTACTCCCATGATTTGTCTATTCCTTGTTTCAGGAAACTTCCAATCGATTGAACTATATCTTATGGAAACGATTCTTTGCAAAATTTCCCATTATTTGAACCAGTACTTGGTAAAATTAGCGGAGTGATTTCGAAAAAATCCCTACTTTCATGACGTCCCCATTTCTTCGCTTGAGAAAACTTCCAATCGATTGAACTATATCTTATGGGAACGATTTCCAATGAATTTTCCATTATTCCAATCAGTACTCGATGAAATTCACAAAGTGATTTTGAAAAAATCTCTACTTCCATGCCGTGCTCATTTTTCGTTTCAGAAAACTTCCAATCGATCTATGTCTTATAGGAACGATTTTTCGAAAATTATCCATTATTTGAACCAGTACTTTGCAAAATTTGTGAAGTAATTTCGACAAAGTCTCTACTTTCATGCCGTGTTCATTTCTCGTTTCGGGAAATTTCCAATCGATTGAACTATATCGTATAGAAACAATTCTTGAAGAATCTTCCATTAGTCGAATCAGTACCTGCTAAAATGTGCAAAGTGATTTTGAAAGAATTTCTACTC
Organism: Gonatopus flavifemur; assembly: GCA_018340375.1. Lineage (NCBI taxonomy): Eukaryota > Metazoa > Arthropoda > Insecta > Hymenoptera > Dryinidae > Gonatopus > Gonatopus flavifemur. The sequence goes on from JAFFJZ010000001.1 coordinate 263,814, forward strand.
CCATGATTTGTCTATTCCTTGTTTCAGGAAACTTCCAATCTTTCCAACTATATCTTTTGGAAAAGATTCCTTAAAAAATTTTCCATTATTTGAACCAGTACTTGGTAAAATTAGCGGAGTGATTTTGAAAAAATCTCTACTTTCATGACGTGGCCATTTCTTCGCTTGAGAAAGCTTCCAATCGATTGAACTATATCTTATGGGAACGATTTCCAACAAATTTCCCATCATTTGAATCGACACTTGATCAAATTCGCAAAGTGATTTCGACAAAATATCTACTTTCATGCCGTGCCGATTTTCCGTTTCAGAAAACTTCCAATCGATCGATCTATGTCTTATAGGAACGATTTTTCAAGAATCCATTATTTGGACCAGTACTTCGCAAAATCGATAAAGTAATTTCGAAAAAGTCTCTACTCTCATGCCGTGTTTATTTCTCGTTTCGGGGAATTTCCAATCGATTGAACTATATCGTATAGGAACAATTCTTGAAGAATCTCCCATTAGTCGAATCAGTACCTGATAAAATTTGCGCGATATAAGTTTCAAGCAAATTGGAAGTGAGAGAAGAAAAGAGTAAGCACTGAACTCGAAAAAAAATTTCGAAATTCCGTAAATGTCGTTATCATGCGGACATCTTCCGTTTTCATCATCCGATCGTTATGGAATTCCCACCACGGGTATATACAATTCCGATAGTGGTCTAGTAGAAGTTTTACCCTGACTATCCCAAAAAACCGGAAGGGTGAAAAGGAACGTAGTATCGAAAGTTGTAATCCTCCTCATGTTTGCGTTTCTGGTTCTCCGATTGCAATCAAATTCATATCACGAATCAAATGATGCGAATTATGACACAGATGGACATTTTGTAGATACACAGATGGATGAAAAAATGAGTTTTTCTTATATTTCCATTAAATATATAATTTCCGATGGATTCTCCCTTGGTGGTTAATTATGAGGAACATGGAAGTGATGTATGGTTTTTTTCAGTATGTTTGGCTTGAACAGGACTCGAGGCCCATTGATTCTGGTATCGATCCTAATCATGATTTGGATTCATCCTAATCGGCTCAGAACTTCGAAAACTTTTCTTCCTGGGATCCGCATTATTGGACAATATTTCGAAAGCATGCCTTCCCTGTTCCCGTATCATCCGAATGCCATAGAATTCCGAACATAGGCATCACGAGGTGTTCATCATATGATATAAGTTTCAGGCAAATCGAAATGGAGGAAAGAAAAGCCCCACACAGCACTCGTATCGATATCGATACAATAAAGTAATTTTGTCAGGTACTTGTTTCGATATCTCCAGAAATGATTGAGGGGTTATATTTGTTTGAAGCCTGAAAATAAGAGAGTTCCCTGTGAACTTTTTGTGACTCTGCAAATGGAACGATCAATATAAGGTTTCGAGGATTTATGGGCACCGAACTCATCCCTGTTCACAATACGCCCAATCGTTTGTGTTAGCTGTATCGCTTGACTGTGAATCGGGCGAAAATTCAGTACAACGGATGATTGGAACTCATGCTGTAGTTATTGAAGAATGTCGAGAATGGAAATTATCATTCTATACTGTTGCACGCTTTGATGCAGTTCGTTGATGACGGTTCGAGTGTCGTGATCCTGGTGGAACATGGATTGATGAGTATTTTGGGGATTGAATTGAAAAAAATGGTATATGAAATGTTGGGACTCAAAGACGCGAGAGATAACTATAACAGGAAAAGGGATGATGAAAGTTAATCCGCGGGAGGGAAATTCAAAAGAAAAGTAAAGAATATTGTATTTGTGAGTACTTTTGATGATTACGATATTTCTTACAGTAATCAGAGCATCATTGCACAAAATTTTGAAAACATGCCTTCCATGTGTTTGTATCATCCAAATGCCATGAGACTTTGCGCATAGTGAAGTCACGGGATGTTGGTTGCGTGATATGAGTCTCAGGCAAATCGGAAGTTAGGGGAGAAAGGGGTAAGCGCCGAACTTGAAAAAAAAATTTCGATGGTGGTCTATTAGAAGTTTCAGCCTGACTCTCCCAAAAAAACCGGAGGGCGAAAGGAAACAGTTTATCGAAAATTGTAATTTTGCGACCGCTCATATTTGTGTTCCTGGTTATCCGTATGCAATCAAATTTATACCATGAATGGAATGATGCGAATGATGACGCATGTGGGGATTTTGTAGATACACAGATGGATGAGAGAATGAGTTTTTTTGAATCCCGATTAATCATATGATTTCCGATGGATTTTCCATCCTTCTATAACACCCCATTTCAAAAGTTCCGAGTGTTCGTTCGTCCGTTTTCTCAATTTTGTCCCAGTTTCGTAACCATATAATGCTGTGCTTCTAACGTAACTCTTTAAAAATTCCTTCCTTACTGCTAAGCTAATTCTTTGAGCACAGTAATGGTTTCTTTTGGTGAAAAGCCTGTTTTCCTTGCGCTATTCTTGCTCTCATATCTCTTTCGCTTTTACCGATTTCTGTCATTAGGCTTCCTTGATATTCAAATCCTTCCACTTGCTGGATTGTCTTTGCATCTATTTTGATTTTCATTCTTCTAGATGTTTCCGCTGTTGTACAAATCATGAATTATGTCTTGTCCCTATCAATATTCATATAATAGTTTCCTAGTTATATTGTTTTCATAGTGTTGAGAATATTTTCTAACTCAGCATCACTCGTAGCTAATATAGCTATGTCATCCGCAAATCTCAAGATGCTTACAATTTCCTTCCTTGATCTGTCATTTCAATTGAACTTGCTCCTTCACTTCATTCATCGCTTCTTCTATATATAAATTGAAAATCAATGGCGATAGTGAGCATCCAAGTCCAACCCCTCTCTTAATTTGTGCTTCCCCTCTTGACCTTCTATTTCTACACTGAGAAAAAAGTGAAAGTGCCATTAATCACCACGCGTAGTTGAAGAATTTATAAATGAATCAACGAATTTTTAGTTGAAATGACTTGGAAATTGTAGACTCAACTACGCCACCTTTCATTGTCTCAAACATATCACTTGACTTTATGAACCAATGTGTGTGAACGTCAACGAATCACAGAAGGAGTTCCATTCAAAATCTCACACAGTTGAGTCAACCTCGCAGGCAAGAAGTGAATCTACTAACATGAACAGTTGCATGGAAAAAAGAATGTTCTCCACATAAAAACTTCAGATTTTTAATGGAATTAAAATAATTGTTTCAATAGTTCGATTCAACAATGAACCTGAAACGAAGCGAGTATATTCTCAAGTTCAGGGTACTCACATATACAGTCAATTGGTCCTTTTCAATGCATTGATGAAAAATGCCAGCAGCATGTATTTGAAAAGAACCCGAGATATAGAGACTGCTCAATAAAATCTGTTTATCTGAACATCGCCATGTGTCTCTGATGAAACAACGGAATCCTAATGAAATTGGTGCAAAATATTTTCGAAAACCAAATTTACTAATAAAGTACTGATACATTTTGAATAATTTTGTTGATCTCACATATGCTCAACTATTGTTTGTTTCCAAATTCTTTTATTCCTTTCACTCAACTTGAATATTCCATCATCGCGTCATTTTGATATTGCCTTCGCTGTAGAACATCATACTGAAAAAAGATTCTGATTGAACTGAGCTGTGAAATCATTCTTTCATCCTCTTATATTCGATCTATATATTTTGCTTCCTCGTTGGAGGGAAGCTTTGTGATCGCTTCGAGGGGCCGAAAATTTTTTTGTCTTCAAACTCAAAATCTCTTAGGCCAAAATGTTCCTCGAAACTCGGGGAAAATTTTTGGTTCTGTGTCTGTCTGTCTGGATGTGTGGATTGCCAATTGTGAATTGCAATCGCGGATAACTTCCGTTCCTGTTATTCGATCATAACGAAATTCTTACCACGGTTACACTCGGCGTCAGTAGTGGTCCCATATGAGTTTCGACTTGATCTTCACAGTAGAATAGGAGGAGTGAAGAAAAATGTTATCAAACATTGTGATTTTGCGATCACGCATATCTCCGCTTTCAATCATCCGATTTTGATGAAATTTGAACCACGCCCCAGTTATAACCTGACAGTGGTCCCATATGAGTTTTATCACAACCGATTAAAAACTGTGGAAAATTTTTGTGTCGCGATTCACATCATTTGACAATATTTTGGAAGCATGCCTTCCCCATGTCGGTATCATCCAAATGCCATGAAATTTGGAGCATGACTAGCTCACGAGGGGTTAGTTGTACGGTGTGAGTTTCAAACAAATCGGAATTGAGGGAAGAAGAGGTAAGCACTGAGCTTCGAAACAAAATTTGAAAATTTCGTAAACATCGTTATCATGCGGATAACTTCCGTTCCTATCATCCAATCTTCATGAAATTTCCACCACATCTTTATGCAGTGTGGATCGTAGTCCCATATAAATTTCGACCTGATTCTCTGCGGAAAACGGCAGAGGGAAAGAAAACATGTTATCGAAAATTGTGATTTTGCGACCGAGCATGTCTTCGCTTCCTGTTTTCCGATCAGAATGAAACTTTTAACACGTCCAAATTGTGATCCGATAGTGTTCCCATATGAGTTCCATCCCAATCTGTTGAAAACCATACGATCGACAATAACGAGGAAGCTATGTGCCAAGCTCTTGTGAAAATATTTCCACGGCAAATTATGCCAAAAACTACGCCTAATCATGCCAAAATCTACGCCTAATTACGCCAAAAACCACGCCTAAATCCGCCGTTTCGGACACTTTCGTAAAGAGTCGTAGAAAACTATGCCAAGCTACCTTGATCATGAACTACGTATTATTACATCAAAATACTGCATACTACGCCAATTTTGTGTTTTTTTACGCACAACTACTACTTATTATGCTCATTCACAGTGATGTCTGGGTTGTAGAACTAAGCCGAATTATGTTTTTCTACTTCTAATTACGTACTTTTATGCCTAAGCCCTACGTATTACGCGCACCGATAGTAAGTTCCGGGTGGTAAAACTACGCCGAATTACGTTTTTCTACTTCTAATTACGTACTTTTATGCCTAAGTCCTACGTATTACGCGCACCGATGGTAATTTCCAGGTTATAAAACTACGCCAAATCACGTTTTCCCACTTCAAATTACGTACTTTTATGCACAAGTCCTACGTATCACGCGCACCGATGGTAATTTCCGGGTTGTAAAACTACGGCGAATTACGTTCTTCTATTTTTAATGACGTACTATAATGCCAAAGTACTACGTATCACGCGCACCGATGGTAATTTCCAAGTTGTAAAACTACGCCAAATTACGTTTTCCTACTTCAAATTACGCACTTTTATGCCCAAGTCCTACGTATTACGCGCACTGATGGTAATTTTCGGGTTGTAGAACTACGCCGAATTACCTTTTTCTACTTCTGATTACATACTTTTATGCCCAAGTCGTACGTATTACGCGCACCGATGGTAATTTCCGGGTTATAGAACTACGCCGAATTACGTTTTTCAACTTCTCATCACGTACTTTAATGCCAAAGTACTACCTATTACGCTCATCAATGATAATATCCGGGTTGTACAAGTACGCTGAATTATATTCTTTTCCTCCTAGTTGGATGGGGGTCAAATTGACGAAAAACCAAATCAACGAAAAGTTGGTTGAAAAGAGAAATACGTCACACTCTCTCTTTTCGAACATTGATTTCGTTGATTTGTCTTTTCGTTGATTTCGCCCCCATCCTCCTAATTACGTACCTTCTGGTCTGGAGAAAAATGCGTTTTAATGGAAATGGGGTGAGGAATTCCTCAGAGGAAAATAGTATTTTAGTATAAATGTATATGTTGAAACGTAGAAAAACGCAATTCAGCGCAATTGTTTCTTTTCTCCTGGGAGTAGTTTACTCCATTTCCACCAAAACCTTTCATTTCTTCTCAAATTTTTTGGGGAAAAAAATGGGACGTCTGGGTCAAAATGGGGTGAATTTTTTCAAGAGAAATAATAGTTGGGTGTAACAATACGCGATGAAACGTAAGAAAACGTACATCGGAGGAGTCTACAATTTTATTATGCTGCTGTTGAAAAAAATTATCCCATTCTCACTGAAACAACTCTTTTACCTTCCAAATTGGAAAAAAATGAGGCGTTTTGGTAAAAATGAAATGAATTCTCCTAAGGGTGCTAATTATTATGGTCAACTCTGCCTACTTACGCGAAAAGTGAAACTTGAATAATGACGCCAAATTGTGATCTGTTACATCATAATGATTGTCTATCGAGAAAACTGGATAAAATAGTCAGAAATGACCATCATTCACGCAGTAGCAGCTCGACGCGATATATTAGAATTGAAATATGAAAGTATGATCAGGATGCACGGAAAAAATGGAACGAATTCCAATCTTCAAAAAATATTTTTATTCAAATAAACTCAAATTCAAAATCATTGATTTGTGATCAATGCACAATTATAAAACGAACAATAAACAGAACATAAAAAATTCAGCTCATTCGCTTTACACTAATCTTTGTACGTGAAACATACAATAAAAAATTCAGATGAAAAAAGAAACATTGGAATGAAGTGCAGTGTATGTTACAATGAGTTTCATATCCTCATTATTCTATACAAGAATTCAAGGAAAATAAATGAAGATTTCTGTAAGAAATTTTACAATCTCAAATGAAACGATCAAAGCTCCATCCTCAATCATTGCGTTGGATGCATGAAATGACAGATTCAGGTTTTAAAAAATAAAAAAATCCAGCTTGCTTGCTACATACCAATCAATACAAGGTGAGGAGCATTAGTTGAAATTTGTTATAAAAAATTCAAACATCAAAAAAGAAAAATAAACTGAACACAAAGTATGTTACTTCCTCAATTATTATACTGAGTGCGTAAAATCACATGTTAGAATTGTGAAACGAAAAAAATTCAATGTTTTTGCTGTGAAATAATTTTAATATTCCCATGGAAACAAGAAGTCAAAATCTTGTCAACATTCGTACTAAAATATTCACTTTCTCAAGAAAATGCTCAGAAACTCTTGAATGAAAAAATGAGTCAGATGAGGCCCCATTTTGCGTGATGTTCGGTAGTCGGGCCTTTTCTGGTCCATTTTTTGTTTCAAGAATTTCTGAACCTCTTCTTCGAAAACTTATCACTTCGGTACACATTTTGACATAATGTTGACTTCTTATGCCCATTGGAATCATATAAACCTTGTTATTAAAAATTGAAAGCCCAAAAAAGAACCATAAAAATAAAGATCTTTCCCAAATTGTTACTAGGATATTAAATGTTATTGTCATTTTCAGTGTTCACTCATCACTTGTCACGGGTATTTTGACATTTTCTTTTCCTGAAAGTTTTCTTTTTTTCTTGGTAAATCGTTTTTCCTCATCTCTTGTCTGAATGTTTTCAATAGATGCGTCTTTGCCTGAAAAACCAATAAATCCAAGTAATTACACGTCCAAAATCAATATGAAGTGACAGCATGTCATCAATTTAAGAAGTTCGTACACTTACCAGTGGAATGATCAGCTTCAAGGGTTGCGGTTTTTTTATGCTGCTTTGGATGTGTAGATTCATCATCATCCGACGAATCCTGTTGACGAGCACTCTTTTCCTTGCCACTGAAATGGCTTTATTAAACATGGAATTCAATTTTTTACTGTTCAACATATCGTCAATTGAATGTGCATTAAGAGTACCCTCTCTCTTGTAACCATTTTTGCATCAAGTTGACCACAATTTCTTTTTTATTGCTTTCTAAGTTGCGATAAGTGGTATTACTTTGTTCTCGAAACACTCGCTCTGCGAGTTCATCCCCCCAAATTGCATGACACACGTTATTGAAAAAAGGCGTGACTTCTTCTTCTCTAAAAATTTCTTTATAAATTTCCTCTTTCCACCAAGTGTTACGACCAACGTACACTTTATGATGAGACACATCCCCCACACAATACTTTTTTTCCATCCTCAGACGCAGTTGAATGTCTTTCTCCTCCGAATTTTTCTATAAAAAATATAATAAAATATATTTTTTTCATTCATATACAAAATGTAATTGATGTTCAATTTTCAAAGTATAAAATGTAAACCTCCAACCTTTCAATATAACTTGTAATTCTTTAAGAGATTTGAGAATTTCTTGGCCAGTCTGCTCCGTCAAGACTTTTGAATCGTAATGTGGCTCTTGTATCCGATCGTGCTGATCATCAGCTCCTAAATCTGAGACCTATTAATCACAATATATAATGAATTATTGTAAACACAATTTTTCGTTTTCTTAAGCGAATGAATTGAGAAAAAAAGGAAGGGAAAAAAATGATCTTATTATTACATCTTGGTTTTCGAGTACATTCGAATTTGTTATTTGTTCTTCTTCAATTGAAAAACGTTCTTCTCTCATAGCTTCCAAGTGTTTCAGTAAAATGTCCTTATTTTAATTGATGACAGTTTCTTTTTGATTTCTGGAAATCTGGAAATGATAAAGAATTGTGTATATTACGTCTTATGCATATACATTTTTGAGCTTTTGGTAGCAATATCATGGTTTGCTCTTACGTACATCCTGCATACAAGACATTGCATCTCCATGATTTCATGTATATATCATACAGATATTTCAAACATACAGGAGAAGAGTTGTAGGATCTTACGTAAGTGGCAGTGACAAAGGAATAGAAACAATCTGTTAAAACTTAGTCGTGACAATAATGTGTGTTATGCAGGATGTACGTAAGAATGAACCATAATATCGCTACCAAGTTTTAATGCATCCCTTTCTTCTTTTCGTATTATTTGCAACGAATTTATTCTATTCAACTATCAAATCCTATGGCTCTCCTCCTTTATATCTAACATCTATATGGTAACATCAACATCTAAGCTCGAAAATCTATATGTATAAGACAATAACAACACCACAATACACAAACACAACACAACATAACATTCACAATTTTGTATTATTGCAATCCAAAAAGTAAAATATACGAAACCTTTCTCTTCTTTTTCATGTCCACTGCATACATATTTTTTTTTCCGTCGTCATTTTTCGAAACTTCATCATCAGATGAATAATCTGATTGGTTCAATTTTGGTATCTTCAACCTTTTTGTTTTTAGAAGAGATTCCAGCACTTCATAATTATCTGTAATAAATCTGTAATAATCGTAAGAATTAGGTTAGGTGAATTAAGTATGAGGTTATTGACACATTTTATCCAAAGCTTTCATAAATATTATACAAACCGGCAATTAGTAATACAGTGCATTTTGTAGACTCTCCTTTGTAGGTTATGTTGTAAATCTTTTTTGTACACGTGTAGTCCCTCGAATTGAATTCTTCGCTATTGAAATTTTGAATATTCCGAATTTTCACTGTATCACAGGTTTTGGTGATCGGGAAATATACGTATGCGATCCTCATAATTATATATACAAAGCAGACTAGATGCGAGAAAATATAATGAATATAAACTATATGAACGCGGAGATGTGCGGCAAGAACTATTTACATTGGACACAGAATAGTGATGGCCGATCTCGATCCGATCTCGATCCAGATCGATCTTTTTTTTTCGATTTTCCGATTTTTTGAATCGATCTTTGCATGCCCGATTCTCAAGGGAATCGATTCATTTTTCAATTTTCGATTCGATTCATGCGTAGATAGAAAGTGATAGAAAATGGATAGAAAATAAACCAAAATCGCTGTGACAATTAGGGCCAATCCCATCGACTCGGTTTAAAACTTAAACCAGGTTTAAATCCAAAATCAACCAATCAGAATTCAGGATTCACGACTTAAACCTTGGTTAAATTTTGAACTTGGTTGGTAAGATTGGCCCTTAGAAAACCAGAATCGTCATTTGCATTTTAGGCACAATGGTTAAAAATGGAGGGAAATTCAAAACTATATGCATTTATTTTTGCATAAATTACATATTAAATGTGAAGTGGAGCATGAAAAATTAATTGTGAGATATATATTCAACAATAACAAGTAAATAAAATTATTCATCCAATTAGAATGTTCTTGAATACTTCAAATGAATAAAAAATATTGAATAATCATTTTTAGCATTTATGAATATATCTGATCAAATGAATTATTGTATTTACCTGTATTTGTTGAATATGTATCGTAAAAGTAATTTTTCGTGCTCTACTTTATATTTAATACATAAAGTTATGCAAATTGAGTTTACATAGTTTTGAATCTCCCTCCATTTTCAACCATTCAGCCGAAGATGCAGTAGTTGCTCAGTCGACTAAAGATAAAAGATCTTCCCCCGAAGGGAACATGAAGCTTCGACAAATGTTCAGAATAGATCATGATAGATCAGACTGAAGCTCCGTTGGAGCTCAAGTTTAGATTCGTAAACGTTCGACGAAGGTCCGATGAACGTTGAAATGTCCACTTGAAAATAGTTTGAATGAACGTTCATAAAACGTTCATCGAACGTTTGCTAAAGGTTCGTTCGAGTTGCAATTTTTCGATCAAAGTTTTTTTCAAAGTATATTTTTCCACGAAAAAATGAAAGATTGAGGCATTTCTAACTATAATTGTAATTCCGTCTGAAACATAAAAAACCGAAGGTTGAATGAATCTTCGTAGAATCTTTAATAAACGTTCTATGAACCTTCATTTAAGCTATTTTCAAGCGGACATTTCAACGTTCATCGGACCTTCGTCGAACGTTTCCGAATCTAAACTTGAGCTCCAACGGAGCTTCAGTCTGATCTATCATGATCTATTCTGAACGTTCGTCGAAGCTTCATGTTCCCTTCGGGCTATCACGTTCAATTCGTCTAAAAAATGTTATATTGCTAATATCTCCTATTAAATGTATAGTAGAAGTCTGTGACTCAAGAGTAGCCCCCCCCCCCCCCCAATATACCGAATGTTCAATGTACGCAATGCTCAATGTGCCAAAAATTTCCCAATAAACACACATGTCTTAAAGTGTCGCATAAGACATCTTTTAGACGTCTATTAGATATCTAAAAGATGTTTTATGCGACACTTTAAGACATGTGTGTTTATTGGGTTTTTGATTGAACATCGATAAGCCGATGACCACTGTGACAAGGTAGACCGCGATTATTTCGGGCAATTCAAGTTTGGGGATAATCGCGGTCTACCCTATACCAAGAACTTCTGACTGATCATCTTGTAGAATCCACAAGTAATCAACTCTTCCCATTTGCCTTCGGAAATTCGAAGCAATGATCATTCGGCCTATCGATGTTTGGTTAAAAAATTTTCGAAACAATGAGCATTTAGTATATTGAACATTTGGTATATTGGAGGGCTACCTGGCTCAAGCACATAAGTTTTGTAAACCTGAACGTAAACATAAGTGCCTGCGCCAAAACTCATAGAAGTATGTTCTACGCATCCGTTTACTTCAACATCTACGTCTTTCCTGTCCGTGTGCTCAGACCATATATCTCTCTATGTTTTCAATAACGCCTGGTTGATTCATGATCAGTGTTGCCAATCTAAACTTATTTTCTTCTTCTCGGTAATACATGCTTCGCTATTGTAACCTCTAAGTCACTGTCTTGCAAATTGGTTGGCAGAAAGAGTGAAAGTGTAGACTCTCATAACTTTGAAAAACTAACGATACAATGCCTATCAGTAAGGTTTGGAAATTTTATGAAAAAATTAACAATCGCACTGCAAAGTGTAATAAATGTGGTTGTGCAGTACAGAGTTCAGGTAATACCGTGAATTTGTGGAATCATCTACAAAGGAAGCATAATATTAAAGCGGACAAAAAGCGAAAGCGTAATGAATCATCTTCTAGTGATGATTCAAAAGTTGATGAAGGTCTCAAAGAAAAAGTTCGTAAAGCATTAGTTTGAAGAATTTTATCACCAATTTTTGAGAATATTTTTTAATTTTCAATCAACTGTGGTACAGGATGAATGTGTGAATGTATCCCATTCTACAACATCATCAGGCGTGAAACGTCAGCCCAAGAGGTTATGTGAAAGTGGAACTTCATTGGAGAATAGCTTCAAAAGAATAAATTCTTTGAAAGGTATTAAAAAATGTTGAACAATTTTGAAAAACACTTTAATTCTCTCGAAAATACCGCAACTATAAAAAAAATTCTGTAAAGATTTTCATAAAAGCACTATGAACTGAAAATTCTTTCGACGTTTAAATATCCGCCTGTTTGTCCAACGTTATTTGACTGATTGTTGAATGTTCAGCTTCATGTTGTTCTTTTTGGATGCATAATTCAAATCATTCATTAAATATGAAGAAACAAGTTTTAGTTTCTCAATCGTTTTGGGGTATCAATAATAAATTTACAAATTCTTATGATTGTGAAGTTAGTATCATGTTTTATTATTATTACCATTATTATTATTATTATTATTATTATTATTATTATTATTATTATTATTATTATTATTATTATTATTATTATCATCATCATCATTATTATTATTATTGCTTCCTCGTTTTATTATTATTATTATCAATGCAATATGATGCATCATACAGAATTTTTTTTATTCAGATAAAAAAACTCCATTTATATAATCTCTGCAAGTATGTATGTATGTATGTGTGTATGAATTTTTTTGTGCATATGTTCATAGAGAATGGTTCCATGACAAGTACTTTAAATGAAGCCTTACTGTATATGATAGCAAAGGACGGTTTTCCTATTGATATAGTGGAAGGATGTGGATTCAAATATTTTACAAATAAAGCAGTACCTTTGTATAAACCTCCAAGTCGGCAGACCGTCACAAGAATGCTTGATCATAAATATGAAATCTTAAGCATTCGTATGAAAAACACATTATCGCAGATATCACAATCAGCTCTTACAACCGACATATGGACTGAAACCCAAACGACCATCAGTTATCTTGGTCTTACTGTTCACTATCTAGAAGGTATTGAGATGAAATCTGTCGCTCTTGGTGTCCAACCATTAAATCAATCACACGAAGCAACTTATATTGCAAAAATGATAGACGAAATGTGCGAAAGTTGGTCGATTGATAAATCCAAAGTAAGAAACCATTCTTAAAATTCATTTATTTTCATGCATAATTATTTGTTTTATTTATTTTGGCAAAAGTTTCATCAGAATTTCTTGTATATATGTATATATTCATAGCGTAATTATAAAAAATCTCATCGATTCCCCTATAATGTCTCTACAAATTTACATACCTGATAGATGTGGAAAAATTATGAAAAAATTTTAATCAAAGTAATTATATATGAATTCCTCAATCTTGGTTAAACTTTTCATTCACACAGTTACACTGAGAAGGATTGAAAATAGTTGGATCACCTTAAAAATTATTCTCTGTGGAAGATGTTAAGCAAAACTGTAAAAAATTGTTTGCAGGAATTCAACGGTTATATAGTCACGTGAAATTTGATCAAAAGCTGATAAGTTTTCCTTTCGATTTATCAAAAACAAAAAAAGTCAAATTGGAACATCCTGTTAAAAACTGACGAAAATGTTGCCACCAGGTTCTGACAGGATCTTCTAATTTGGCAATTCCGGATAAAATTGGGTGAAAAGTTATTCAGTTTTTGATCGGATTTCAAGTGAAAAAACCATTCAAAGCCTAACAGTATATCTTTGCCCAGTCCTGACTGACATTCTCAGCAGAGTGGTTATTGTAACTATGTAAATAATTATGATGACAATGAATAGTCATAGCAACTGATATAATAATTGAATTGACTTGAAAAATGTAATTTTTTCACACTTTTTTCAATGACGGCTATTAATAATTGCAATGCATAAAGTTTACTATCATTGTAGTGATGAACTAATTCCGAAGGGAGACTGAATTTTTTGAAAAACTTCAATTTGAAAAAATAAGTCAACAAGATTTCACAATCACATTGATTTTGTTATTTACAATATAATACTTGAATTGTTTGATAGGTGAACCTTATAGTTACGGACAATGCTGCAAATATTGTCGCTGCTGCTAAATCTGTATTTGGAACGTCAAAGCATTTAGGGTGTTTTGCCCATACACTGAATTTAGTAGCAGAGAAAGCTTTTAATAATACCCCAGGGTTAAGTGATCTCTTAAAAAAAGTAAAAACTATTGTAACTTTCTTCAAGCAGTGCGTTAATGCTGCGGATGAGTTACGTAGCATCCAATTACGCGATGACAAAACAGAAGGCACTGTATTAAAATTGAAACAAGAGATCAGTACCAGATGGAATTCCACATTCACAATGCTAGATCGTTTTATTCAACTCAGTGATATTATTGGACTAGTTTTGCTCAAACATCCAAATGTGTGCATGCTCACTGGCGCCGAATTATTCACAATTCAAAATATTCGTCAACTTCTGAAACCCTCATATAGTGTAACAACTGAGCTTTGTGCTGAAAAAAACACTTCTGTTAGTAAAGTGATTCCACTAATGAATCTTATGAGACAGGTACAATGTTCATTTGGTTTAAAATATAGTTTTTTTTTTTAATATTTTCATTGTTTCTTTGAACCACTATTTCAGGTAATTGCTAATATGGATGTGTCTGATGCGGAGATACCTGGTGCTTTGAAAGCACAATTATTGGTAGAAATCGATAAGCGGTTCGGTAAAATCGAAGATGTCGAAACCTTTGCTATTAGCACTCTACTAGATCCACGTTTCAAAAAACTACATTTTAAAAATCCAATTTCACAAGCCAGAGCGATTTCATGGATTTCTTCAAAAACGAAGGAAATTGAAAAATCTCGATTGACAATAAATGAATCACAACCCATTAGCAATTCTACTTCTCAAAATAATGATGATCTGTGGAGCTTACATGACATCATGATAAACGCACAATGTCCGTTACAAACTGATAGTTCTAATGAAATTTGTGTACAATTACGACAATTCTTGAACGCTCCTGTATGTTCTCGTGATAAGAATCCGTTTGCAGTTTGGGAATCACCTAAAGAAAATTATCCTAATGTTTATGAAGTCTCTAAAAATTATTTGCCTAGGATTGCAACATCTGTTCCTTCTGAACGGCTTTTTTCTAAAGCTGGAAATATAGTAAATGACCGTAGAAATAGGCTTTTAGGCAAACGACTCTCTGCTTTAATTTTTTTGAGTTCATTAGATGACTCTATTTGGTTTTCTTAGTCTTAAATTGATTCTAGATTGATGAGCTTATTCAAACAATTTCATCACTTATCAATTAATAAAATTACTTCTACGTGCAATTTTCTTTTTATAGTGAATGAATATGTGTTCATATGTATAATCTTCAAAATGAATAAATAGTTCTGTGAATAAACGGATAAATTGATGGATTTAATTTCGTTTCTTCGTCGCATATGAATAATAATGAAAATAATGAGTAAGAATACTTTTACATGACAATTATAGTCAGTTCTACATCTTATATCGCTTGTGTTCATAAAATATATTTTTGAAAAATACAAAAATAATTGTATTCAGATATATACCATAATACACATGAGTAATTACCAATATGAAAAAAAAATAATTCAGAATAGGTGGGTGAAAACTTCGAAACGAAAATGTTTCGAAATTCTGATTGGAAGGAGGGAAATACCAATATTTTTCCTCAATTTCCAAACAAGGTATCAAAACATAAGTGTTTCGAAACTTCTACATACACAGAGAGAAATGTATAATAAAAATAGGGATAGTAATAATTTCATAATGAAGCTTATTAGATATATATCAGAAATTATTATCCAGATTATATCCGTACAATTTAAAATAATCCTTTTTATTATATATCTAATAAGTTTTATTATGAAATTATTGCTATCCCTATTTTCATTATACATTTCTCTCTGTGTAGCCTCCCACTTCACCGTTTTGAATCCTCAACCTACAAACCCTGATCAATCGTGCGAAAGGTTCAGAAGGATACACTTATTCAATTAAATTGCACCTGAAAGTAATGATTGGTATCTGAATTTTTATTCGAATGTATTTAGAATTCCAAAACATTTTTCATCCACATTGGAATTAGCTTCTGTGATATGGAACAAAGTTTGTACACAAATATTTTACAGTCTAGGAATCTTTCCAGCTCATCTTACGAGTTCTGAAATTCGATCTTCAAAAAATCGATTCGACTGAAAATCGATTTATTCTACCGATTAATCGATTAATCCAGATCGGAAATTGTTCGGTGTATCGATCTCTCAGAATCGATGTTTTTAAAAGATCGGCCATCACTAACACAGAAGTGCTTCTAAACATCTAAAACGGTTTTTACCTTCTACCGGCATTCGCAAGCGCGCGTATTTATTATGGCGCCATCTAACAAAAACAAAAACAGGGCCGTATGCAAAAAATGAAGGTGTAGACTTTTCTGAATGATTTTTTAAATGAATCCACTATTTTTTCGTTTGATGAACAGAGAGCGTGATTTATCAAATCTCTAACATAAATAGGTTTAATCGATTTAAGCGAGATAATACAAACTATTCCAATTTATCCGTACAGCTGGTTATTACTGTAATTGACACTGGATCCTCGAGATCCTGAATCACAAGATCAAACATCTTTCTTTATACAAACACTGATCGCGAAAGACACGCACGAGCCTTAAACGCTAAACTCGAGAGATTTTTCGGTTACTGCGTGTTAAACTTTACCGTAACAGGCAGATTAGGCATTAGTAATCAAATAAAACGAAGACAAAGCACACTCACACATACTGCGAATATGAAATACGAAACCACGTCGACCGCGTGTCGAATACTCTTTACGCCCGGCACTCAGCAATGGCGTCTCAATTCCCAAATACTTGTGCTACCAAGCGACGTCCGTCTCCTACGACGTCACCGTAGCTTCTCTGTCGCCACTATCGTGCCCGTTGCCTACCATTTGCATCCTATAGGCACAGTTCTCTTAAGGCATATTCTAATACGGCCCAATATAACACTACATAATAGGGTTGCGTACCCGTCAATCGCCTACAGTTCGGCCATTATGCCGGATAGTTCGTCCCGAACTATCTTGTCAAGCATAAGGAAGTAAAATTCTAACTTCAAGAATAGTGCAAACATTGCGTTTTCTATGTACAGGTACAGCCGGTTGGCGACTAAAGTCGTTCCTAAAATTCAACTCCTACCAACTGAATGATTCATATATTTACAAAACAGTTCGGGTCTCACTGATTAGATAATCGGTCAGTCATTAATGGATATCGCCTGGGTCTCCGGCCCGATCAGGATGCAACATGCATCGTTACAAGAGTTTGAGCACGCATTTACAAAGTTCTTGAACATACAGGTTGATTCCGATCGCACCAGATGGTCCGGTTACATAGATTGAGGTGACCAATTCATTCATTGTTACTTTGACTGAGACTATCATTATCATTTCCTCGATCATCGACCGCTGCACCCATGGAAATCCATGGTTTCAACTTATCCGGGGACAAAATTGAGTTATAGGGCTTTTGGGTTGAATTATATCCGGGTATGTCTATTACCACATACCGGTTCTTATTGAGGACTCGATCAATTCGGTACGGCCCCTTGTACTTGGGTACCAGTTCCTGATTTTCCCCTTTTTTGAAAGATGAATTGCGAATCATTACTAAGTATCCGACTTTATAAATTTTTGGTTTTTTATGATGTGCATCGTACATTGTTTTATTATATTCTTGCACGGTGCGGTTTACTTCTATGGCCTTATTCCTCAATTTTTCCCTCCCGTCAACAGTATCTATATCCAGCTTGAGCAAAGACGATGAAAGGTCACGTAACCGTGAATCGTCCTTGCGACGCTGTTCGTAACCTAATAACAACTTCGCCGGTGTCGTATTGATCGATCTATTTATGGTGTTATTTAAAACGTATTGCGCTAACGCTAATTTATCGGTCCAATCGCTTAGGTCATCAACCACCTTTGCCAGGGTACTTTTCAAGAACCGGTTGACTCGTTCCACCTGGCCATTTGCCCAGGGAGAAGCGGTCGCTACCTTGACGTGACCAACCTCTTGTTGCGCCAAGAAATCGGCAAAGTCTTTAGACGTAAATGCCATACCTCGGTCGCTTACGATTCTCTTTGGCACCCCGAAATGCGTGAAGATGGTTTGCAAATGTTGTACCACTTCGCGTGTACCCGTGGAAACCAATATGCTTGTAAAATAGCCCCGCAAGTTTTGTCAAGGCCGACGTGGCTCATATCGTCATGGTATATATGTATAATATTGTTTATTAGAGAATTCGGCACCATAAATAATGATCGATCTGGCGTTTTCCTAAGAACTCATCCATTGACCAATTCAAATTTTTCTAATGATTGAAATTCTAAAGTTTCGGCTGAACGTTTTATATTTGGATTGGTTAATTGCTTATGCATTAAGCGATCTTCAATACTATCGATATTCATAACTATTCTGCTTAAAGCATCGACATGACGCATTCTCTCGGCCGTTCGGTGCTCCATACTGAAATCAAAAGTTTGTAAAAATAGACCCCATCTGGCTATTTTTGAATTGATGTTAATTTTTCTCATGGCCAACACAAGAGCATTGCAATCTGTTACAATTTTAAAACTGATACCTTGCAAATAGATTCTAAATCGTTCTAAGGCTTTAACGATGACTAATGTCTCCAATTCAAAGCTATAGTACCTTTGTTCCGTTTCGTTAGTTGATTTACTAAAATAGGCAATTGGAGCCATTTTCCCGTCTCTTTGCCGCTGTCATAACATAGCGCCTAGTCCATACGAACTGGCATCGGTATGCAGTTCTATGTCGGCTTTGGAATTGTAAATTCTCAACGATGGGAATGATGTTAACTCTTTCTTCAAATTTTCGAAAGCATTAACACAATTCTGCTCAAAATGGAAGTCTACATTTTTTCGCATCAATTCATACAAAGGTCTAGCTTTAACCGAGTAGTTTGAGATGAACCTACGAAAATAATTTGTGAGCCCGAGGAAGCCCTGTAACTGTCTCACGTTAGTGGGTATCGGATAATTCAGAATGGATTCAGTATGCCGATTACTCAGTGTGATGCCACCTCCAGAGACGATATAGCCCAAGTATTCGATTTTCTTTTTCACAAACAAACATTTGCCATAATTTAGTTCAAGACCGTATTTCTTTGACGTGATCAAAACTTCTTCTAGTATCCTTAAATTTTCCTCAATATTCTCGGTAGCTATGAACAAATCATCGATATACACCAGAAGTTTTCCTTGTCGTATAAGCGGCTCAAAGATCTGAACTATTTGTTTTTGGAACTCGGCCGGGGCCTGTGAGTATCCAAAAGGCAGTTCAGTGAATTCATATTGCCCGAATGGCGTGGCAAATGAGAAATACTTGGTGTCTCCTTCATGTACATCAAGCTGATGGAATCCATTCTTAAGGTCTAAAACAGTCAATACCCTTTTACCGTACAAACTGTCAAGATGATCTCCTATTAAGGGAAAAGGATATTTCTGTTTGTATACTCTTTCATGGAGTGGACGGAGATCGACACACATACGCTTCTTGCCGTTCTTTTTAGTTGTAAGAACAACACGTGCACAGTATTCGGATGAGCTAGGTCTAATAATCTTTCTTTCAAGCAGATCATCTACAATTACTTGGAGCTCATTTTTTTCCGACCACGACATCCGAAGAGGAGCGTATGCGTACGGTGTATCAATTTTCAGTCTCACTCTTACAGCGAATCCGTCTTCCACTTTGGTTACAGGCAACTCGTCGCATCGTCTGAACACTGACATCAATGCATTTTTCGTTTTGACGTTCAAGTCACTATCTAGATTATTATAAACGACTTCTAGCTTATCTAGGTTAGGCTCGGGTTCGATTGACAATATTTCCTCTACTGCGTTTACAAACTCTTCATCCCGACCTAATTGCAAAAGACTACGTCCCCGATAATATGAAAGCTTTAAATTGTTGTTATCTATAAAATTTCTCCCCAATAACACATTGAATGTCATTGTTTCGTCTGTCACAACGAGCAGCCTAACCTTAAAAATATGATCTTTGATCTCCGATACACGAATACAGTCATTGATATAACCTAATATACAAATACGAGACTTATTTACACCTCTATACACAATATCACTCGTAGCTGCGGATATCACTTCACAATCACTGAAGTATCTATCAACGATACTTTGTTTCACCAAACTAACTGGGCTGCCGATGTCTATCAGAGCTTGAAAAACACTATCTCCTCGGGTTGACCTCCTTATCTCGGCGCAGGACGTCGGTTTCTGCAAACCGGATACTGCGTTGATGAGAATTATTTTCTCGCTGTCCTTCTCACCCGATAAGGTAGTTGGCTGGTGCTTTTCTTTCTCGTACCTCCAGTTTTCCACACAATTCATTGATTTGGTTCTCGCAGATGAAACTCCCTTGGGGCACCTAGAGCTAAAATGCCCTCGCTCCCCACATTCGAAGCAAGTGACATCTTTTTTCCCTCGCGACGCACAGTGGGGCCAAATGCCAAAAAGCTGGACAAAATTATAAGGGGCTCTCAAATTCGCTTGCGACTTCGTACTCGGGAAGTTTATGGGGTCACTGATTACGAATGCGTTGTCAGAATTTCAAAATTCAAAATGGCGGATCCAATATGGCGGACGAAAATTGGAAGAAATCATCGGATTTTTTTCGAATTTGTTGATCAGGGGTTTTCGAGGTCGCTGATTACGAATCCGCTGTCTGAGTTCCCAAATTCAAAATGGCGAATCCAATATAGCGGACGAAAATTGGAAAAATTATCGGATTCTTTTCAAATTGGGTACCCAGGGATTTTTGGGGTCGCTGATTACAAATCCGTTGTCTGCATTTCGAAATTCGAAATGACGGATCCGAAATGGTGGAATAAGATCGAGAAGATCATCGGATTTTCTTCAAACTCGGCATCCAGGAGTTTTTGGGGTCAGCAATCACGAATCCGTTGTCAAAATTTTGAAATTCAGAATGGCGGATCCAATATGGTGGACAAAAATGAGGAGAATCATCGCATTTTCTTCAAACTCGGTACTCAGGGGTTTCTGTGGTCGCTGATCACGAATCCACGGTCTGAAATTCAAAATTCAAAATAACGGGCTCAATATAGCGGACGGAAATTGTAAAAATCATCGGATTCCCTTCAAACTCGGTACTCGAGGGTTTTCGGGATCGCTGATCACGAATCCGTTGTCAGAATTCCGAAATTCAGGATGGCGGATGCCAAAAATCAAAACTTCATTCATAACTTAATATTAAACAAGAACTAAACGGCCCATTTTGTTGTTCCTATTATGATCATTATTATTATTATTTCCAACATTGAATCATCAATAATATAATTATCGAATGATATTAACACACCAAATGTGTTAAATCGAAAGATATATACATTCACAATATATACAATAATATAAAAAACTGAAATCGTAATGGTTTTTACTTTTGCCACACTTTGTTTACTCAGATCAGTCTCCTTCTTCACTCTCAGAGGAAGATGATGGGAAAGTTACGTTGTCTTCATCGAGTATATCCGGAGTTTTGATCAGGCTTAACACGTCTCTAGGGAGAAACTTTAGTTTTTTCTTGGGCAACTGTCTTTTACTCGATAACATTGGATCAGAACTCAAAAGGAACCATTTAAAAATGTCTTCATTCGTTTTCTCTCTACTGCATTTCCTGGAGTGATGCTCTTGGTACCTTTGGAAATGAATGTTGTTAAGATATTTGAATATAATTATGTATTCATCGACACCGTTAAAGCTTTTGATCTCAACATGACAAGCAAAATCAAGGAAAAACAAAAAGCAGCTGCACTTTGGGGTCCTCAGTATGAAGTTTTGAATAAATCCTCTAATTCATAAGTTTACTTGATTCTCAAAATTGTTTTCTAGTCTATGAATTTATGTTTCCAGAGGATGAACAATGTGGCTTATCAATAAAAAAAAGTATATGAATATTCATAATTCCCCGAATTCCTTACCAGAACAAAACAATCTTCGCGAACATATATTCTCGTGGTTACCATAAATATATAGTTTGCCTAGTAGTCAAAACCGTATTGTGCAATGTATCAAACTGATTGCAGTACTTGAGAAGTCAAATTTTTCCCTTCAAAGTGTCGAGTCCACTGTGACAAATATAGACTATTATTAAGTGATATACATCATTTTCACCTTTTAAAATCTTTGTTACGAGCCTCTTGTGCTTCCTCAGTCGATTGGCCTATAGGTAGAAGAGCAGATGCAATGATTTCAGGTCCGTGAATCAAAAACTTGTGCATCGTAGGTGACATTGGGTACCACGGATATTTTGTCGCGTAGTAGCGTGCCGTGTCTAAAGCGTAACTCCGAAACTTTTCAACGTCTATTTCATGGCCACTTGAAACGGTAGCTAATACTACATGAAGTCGTTGTATTAGGTTGACATCCACCCCTGTGATTTCGGCAGAAACTTCGGGTTGTGCGAAAAATCGCCCAGCGGTATTCCCATCATTTGAGTTCCCAAACCCTGGCTTAGGAACATCGACAATGAGGCCACATTTTTCTTTAAAACTTTTCTGTACAACCTTTTTTCGTTCTTCCACCAAAGCTTCATCTTGTTTTCGTGCTCGCCACTTCTGAATAGGTAGCTCATAAAACAAATGCAGGAGGCCCTCAAAAAATCGTATCCAGCCGTGTAGACAAGACAAACCAAACTGGAGGTTTTCGGTTTTGACCGGCCTGGATACTATATCATCAATTTTGTTGAATTCCTTAGATGTGGCACCACATATATAGCACTTCTGGGTATAGGTTGTCTCAGTTATGGCATTGCATACCTTCCCGTCCACCATAGAAAAAATCATCTCATGTTTCACTGAAACATGTTTTTCATCAGTTCTGAAAGAAGTAGCCCTCAGATTTTCTATTTCATTATCAACCCGTAGCTTCTCTGTAACCGAAACTTCAGTTGATTCTTTCACAAACTCTATTTTGATTGGCCTACAAAATCTGGTTGATGATGGCCTTGGATTCTGCCAAATTATTTTTGAATTGCAGTGTAGGCGGAGAGGCACGAGTGAAGTAATGAACACAGCGGAATCACTAGCTTCCGAATTTTGATATGCTTGTTTGTATGAGGAGTGGCCAGAGCTCCCATCAAACCCCCATTTGGAAATAAGTACCAGGTTTTGTAACTCTTCATCAGATAAAGTTGACAAAACCGAATTCTGTAGCTTTAGAATACGTGTAGCTGTGTGATCAAGAAGTGCTTGTAGTTGCACAACAGCGCAGGTTTCTGTTATTTGAATAAATTCCTTGTCAGGGAAACACATGCGTTTGGCCAGTTGAATTTTTTTATAAGGTGGAAATTTCTGCGGATCAGCCTCACGCAATAAGCAGTACTGATGTTTCGAGAGCTCGGCATCTACTAGGAGAGCTAGAGTATCTTCATCATTCAACATCTTTGGCTCATTTCGCTTGAAAGTTTGATAACCTTCCATATACATTTTGGCAAGCTCAGGATCAGAAGATGTAACATCCTTCACAATTTTTGCGGCTTCGATCTGTCCAGACGCTCTCAAACACATTTGTGTGGCGTAAGACAGCTCTGAGATAGGAGTATTTACTCTGATATTCTCCGTTTTCCTACGTTTCGTTCTTTCTGAACATTCGTTGAATTCAACAAGAGGTCTTCCCACTTGCGTGTGAACAGTTACAGAATGGGGATTCCTGAAAGTACAAAACACTACCTCTTGTTCTAACCATTCTTCATTATTTTTAAGAAATCGTTCTTCGGTCCTTTGAGAAGATTCCCATCTCTTTTTAAATACACATTTAAAAGTAGATGAAAGGTTAGAGATCTCCGTAGTTTTGTTATCCGGACAACACGTTATCTCGATGATTTTTCCTTGAAGGAAAGTGAACTTTCCATCCAACGTAGGTAGAGGACTGCTCCTTAGAATATTGTACATCTCTCTCCGACTCATAGATATTGAATCATCTTTGAAATCTACAAACGTTGTAGAATTCGATAAAATTCGCGACAAAAACCTCATGTGTTTCTAAAAATTTTCCTAATTTTCTTGGGTTGGATTCAACCCTCTTAAGCTAATTTTTTTTGCAGTCAACTGTTCAAATTAAACTACCAAGAAAATATAGGTTGTTGAAACACTCACCTATGGCAGCGGAATCCATCTCATTTGGAATTGTATGTTAACATTGAATGATTTTAAGAAACGAAAAATATTCACCAAGCTCCAAACTTGCACGCGGAAAAAAGTTTACGGTAACGATTACTAGCAAGAATAAGAATTCGGTGACAGCTATTGCACAATTGTGATAAGCACCATTTGAAATCAGACCGATTACAACCAACTATTTACGTTGCCATGGAAACGATAGGTTAACATAAGAACGATCACCAAATCGCGAGTCATGATTCAGTTCACGAAAAGAAAAGAGATATCAATACTTGAATAACATTTATAAACATTTAGGAAAATGACGGTCACTTTAGGGAAAAAGAGCATCGCTGAAGAATGTTAGCAGTGAAGTTACCAAAAATTCGTAGTAATAATACTAAATGTTGATAGTTTTATTGTCATTTCCCATAGTGAATTCATCAACTCATAGTAAATTCACTACGAATATTCTCCAGCAATACTGTTTTTCTCTCAATGGTCCATCATCTTCCTAAATATCAATGATTTCTGGCTTTTGTGTACCCTAAGCCCGCGATGAGAAGAAAAACGAATGGTAATCAATCTCATACAGTTTTCCTCGTGCAGCAAATGTACACTGGAAATAAAACACATACTAACGTTGAGATAAAATTCAAAGCGAATCTACTGAATTCTGAGTTTTGTGTCCACCATATTAGATACGCTATCTTTGATTCTTGGAATTTGACAACTGATTCGTAATCAATGACCCCACAAAACCCTGGATACCGAGTTTGAAGGAAATCTGATGATTTTTTCAATTTTTTTCTGCCAAACTGGATCCGCCATTCTGAATTCCGGAATTCAGACACCGGATTCGGAATCAGCGACCTTAAAAACCTCAGGGTACCGAGTTTGAAGGCAATCCGATGATTTTTTCAATTTTCATCCGCCATATTGGATCCGCCATTTTGAATTTTGGAATTCAAACAACAGATTCGTAATCAGCGACCTCAGAAACCCCTGGGTCACGAATTTGAAGAAAATCCGATGATTTCTTTCAATTTTCGTCCGCCATATTGGATCCGCCATTTTGAATTCCGAAATGAAGACAACGGATTCATAATCAGCGACCCCACAAACTTCTGCATATCAAGTTTCAGACGGATCTAAGGACTCCTTATCACTCCGTCTAATTTTTTGTGATTTCCTGCACAAAAACATGGCGGAATTGCTTAGGGGCAGACATGGACAGCCGTTTTTTTTTCTGATGTTTAGGTAAGAGTCCCATCTACCACCTCCAATAAGTTAAACGACGTAATTTTGCGTAATTCTCTACTATTCCTTCAAAAACCAAACACATTTTCTCATTTATAGATATAGAAATTACATCCAATCAGTGCTCTGTCAGTATTTTCCACTCATCAAATTGATATTCTCTTAATTCTTAGTGTATTCTACATAGTTTCAGTAATAGACTCCAATTTGAAAAAGTTAAATCGGTTCATTTTTCGAGACACAGCGTCTTTTTGAACATGCTCGTTATTTTACTGTCTTTCAATCACGCGGATTATACTTCAAGGAGGGTATTTTGCAACTGGTACACAAGGGCAGGGGGAGGGGATCAGATCTTCTTATATCAGAATTCCAATACTTGGGACATCACCTTACTTATCCCAAGGGTCAAATATCCCCAACTACAAACTTCATTTTTGGGGTTTTGGCCAGCTTTTTGGCATTTGGCCCCACTGTGCGACGGACACTTCGATGCCAGGTGTCCTGGTTGTCTGCACGTATAGCAGGTTTTGTTATCCCTGGGTGGTTTATTTAATTTACTTTGTGGTTTGTGGTAAGTTGGACGATTGGATTTATTCTCGTCTTCAGCCACCTGCCGCATATGATCCAGAAATTCGGATACATTCCATATACGTGCACTCAGTGCCAGTTTTCTTAGTACCGGTTCACGAATCCCGATGGTGATCAGCTCCACCTGTTCCTTTTGGCTCAACTGCAACAAATTCATCATTTTTAATTTTGCCTCCGCATACTCTACAAACGTTCCTGAGTAATGCTTCCAGGTTCGCTCCTGAATTCTGTGCAAAATCATGGCGCTGGACTCTTTTTTCTCAAAATAATCTTTGAGAGCAGCAGTAAAATTAGCCCAAGACGATATTACCTCAGCAAATTGTCGTCCATACCATTCAAGCGCTCTACCTTGCAGTTGACCGGTTGCTGCGAGTAGCAGACATGACTCGTCGATCTTATACAAGTTCCCCACGACGTTGGCTCTTTCTATCCATTTGATGACATCTTCGTTGGTTTCTCCCGGGAAAGTGGGGATCTGCTTCGCCAGAGTATTTATTACGCTCCAGTCTCCTCTACGAGTAGATGTTTGAGATGAAGTGGACCCTTCGCGTTCTGATGGGGCAGGGGAACGTCTCGCGAACTCCGTCATCATCTGGGCCATCATCGCCCGGTTACTTTTCAATATTAATTGCGTGGTTGTCTTGAAAAATTCACGGAAATCAATAGCAGGGACAATATTTTGATTTTCTCTTACCCTACGAAGGTCACGATCATTGTCGCCAGGTACGGGTTCTGTTGTTCCCGTTCCACCTGGTTGGTCCTCACCATCGTCGTCATCGTGGTCGTCCTCTTGATCAAATATCCCGTTGAGAACCCGTTGTCTTTCTAAATAATCCAATAGACGGTCCCTTTTCCGAGCGAGAGTGCCGCCGGTATTGAGGTTTCTCTCTTGCAGTGCGAGATCTAATTCGCTTTCCGATAGCGCATATACTTGCTCTTGATCCATGTTTAGATTCACACACTAACACATTTGTGTAGAAATGCGACCTTTCGTCTTGTCACGTACACATCACTTCGATAACCGAAACTGTTTACGTTCGCGTAACTTTGTCTCCGCGTTGTTTCTGAGGTAAACACTCGAGATCACCTTACAATAACCGTTCGTATCGAATGTTCTAGAACATTCTAGAACGTTCGCGCACTATCACCATGTGGGTAGAAATCCCACTTCTGAGAAATAGTGTAGGCTTTTCTGAATGATTTTTTCAATAAATCCACTATTTTTTCGTTTGATGAACAGAGGGCGTGATTTATTAAATCTCTAACATGAATAGGTTCAATCGATTTAAGCGAGATAATCCACTATTCCAATTTATCCGTACAGCTCGTTATTACTGTAATTGACACTGGATCCTCGAAATCCTGAATCACAAGATCAAACATCTTTCTTCATACAAACACTGATCGCGAAAGACACGCACGAGCCTTAAACGCTGAACTCGAGAGATTTTTCGGTTACTGCGTGTTAAACTTTACCGTAACACTTAGATTGAGCATTAGTAATCAAATACAACGAAGACAAAGCACACTCACACATACTGCGAATATAAAATACAAAATCACGTCGACCGCGTGTCGAATACTCTTTACGCCCGGCACTCAGCAATGGCGTCTCAATTTCCAAATACTTGTGCTACCAAGCGACGTCCGTCTCCTACGACGTCACCGTAGCTTCTCTGTCGCCACTATCGTGCGCGTTGCCTACCATTCACATCCTAAAGGCGCAGTTCTCTTAAGGCATATTCTAATATACCCCAATATAACACTACATAATAGGGTTGCGTACCCGTAAATCGCCTACAAAGGAATGATTTTCTATGAAATACGAAGATAAAAGTTCAGCGAGCCAATTGGTGCATTCAAAATTGTATTTGAGAATTTAGTATTGCGTACAGACGGGCACTTACTCTCATAAATGGAATAGGAGTTGGATGGAAATATAGTGGGATTGAAATCTCAGGGATAAGACAAATTTTGAAGAAAATATATTTGCAACAATGCAAGGGAAGGATGTTTGGCAGTACGGTCCTGAATACTGAGCTCAGACATACGTATATGAAGCACGTGAACAAAACAATGTGTGATGTTTGTTGATCTGTCTCGCGTCTTAAATTGTATTTCAAAAAATGTTGAGAAAATCATACGAACGGTGTTATAACTCCAACGGAGATACTGATATTCTCCGCTCAACAATTCTTAGCAGGAATAAAAATTGACAATTGAATAATGATTGTCAGGTAAGTGGTATATACGCACATAAATTAACAAAAATCTTCTCTTCATAAAATATTCGGTCAATTCCGATCAATTCCATTGAATATATGCAAGAAACCTCAAAATTCTGAATAGAGTTACATTAGAAACTTTCTTCAATTTAATTTAACAGCATCTAGAATTCCGAACTCGGTTAATCCCTGGTTGAAAGAACCCATTGATTCTGACCAATTGTCATTAAATTACGATTAAACGTGGACAATATTCTGACAAAATCTCACCGGTGATTTTTCAATGAGATTTGGTCAGAACTTTCATGCCCTGCTAAATTGTCCGCATAAAGAACGATACAAAACGATGAATTTTTTCTATAGTTTTGAATGAGGTTTCTGAATACGGAATTTACAAAGTTATATCGTTATTAAACGATAGAACTCTATCGTTCCTTATCGTTTTCCATAAAAATTTAACAGAATGTATGGGGTTTAATCGTGAAATCTGTATAAGAAAAGTACTACTTATTCTGAAACATAACTATTTTTTTGCAAATAACTGCTACTTTTCCTATACGAATTTCTCGATAAAATCCCATACATTCTGTTGAATTTTTATAGAAAACGATAAGGAACGATAGAGTTTTATCGTTTCATACCGATATAACTTCGTGAATTCCGTATTCAGAAACCTCATTGAAAACTATACAAAAAATGTATCGTTTTGTATCGTTCTTCATTAGGAAAATTTAGCAGGGTATGCATACATGTACTATGTTCTAAACAGACGATCATACCTATAAGCGAAAACATATACATTGATCGAAATATACAATCAGTGCGTGTGCCACTGTTGCAGCGAATTTAAACACACGAACGGATCCATGTCTAATACAACTCCTTACTCAGAGTATAAGTTGTTATTAGAGAAAAAACGTGGTAACATGGATCCGTTCGTGTGTTTAAGTTCGCTGTAACAGTGACACACGCGTTGATTCTGTATTTCGATCAATGTTGTGTGATATGTTTTCGCTTGTAGGTATGATCGTCTGTTTAGGATATGATATTCAGATGAGAAGTATTTGATATTAAACATTATAGTATATGAAACGAAATAAATTTAAAACTCTGCGTAGGGCTTAGATCTTACATTCAAAATTGTATCAATATAACTCCATTCAAACGTTTTCCATTTCAAGGATTCTTCTTCTGATACAAATGGATCTGAGAGTTTCACAGAAGTTTTACAGCCATCAGGAAAATCTACAGAGAATTCTCTCTCTCCAAATCACGAATTACTGAATGTAAAGTATCAGTTTTTTATACAATCATCATTCTTTTTTAATATATAATGACAATTACAAGAAATATATGTTAATTATTAGGCCACCCATTGAAACATTTGGTATTTTAAGGATTGGTCTTCTGAGACGAATGAACCTCAAAGTTATGGGAAAACTATTCAGTCATCAGAAATACTTATGGAAATCGATGACACTTCGAATCGAAATGTCCATCATCAAGTACCCAATGTAAAGTATATACTACTGTGGGCAAAAAGTAAGGTGAATTTGTTTGTAAAATTAAAAATCTTAATTTATTCTTCTGCATCAATTTCATCCCCTTGAAAGTAATCCCCTCTCGATAAAATACACTCATGCCAACGTTTTTCCAATCATCGAAACATGCTAAATGGTCCCTTTCCGGTATAGCCATCAGCACCTTCTTCGATTCAGCTTTTATCTCCTCAATCGACTCGAAACGCTTCCCCCGAAGTGGTCTCTTGAGTTTTGAGAATAGCCAGAAGTCACACGGAGCCGAATCAGGCGAATACGGTGGTTGCGGAACGATATGCGTCGAATTTTTGGCGAAATCGTCACGAAGAACGAGTGCAGTATGAGAGGGTGCATTATCGTGATGCAAGAACCAAGAGTTGTTGGCCCATAATTCTGGTCTTCTTAGATTAATTGCTCCACGCATCATATCAGTAAGGTCTCTAACAGTCAACCGACGATTTTTGAGCACTAATTCCTTCACTTCATCGACGTGTTGGTCATCTGTTGACGTCGATGGTCGTCCGGAGCACTCCAAGTCATCAACACGTTCTCGACCCTCTTTGAAGTCTTTGTACCACTTATAAACATTTCTCTGCGACATGTTAGAATTACCGAAGGCCTTTCGCAACATCCTCAAAGTTTCCGCAGCCGAAATTTCATTCCGCAAACAAAATTTTATTGCACTTCTCTGCTCAATTAAATCAGACATTGTAAAAATCGAAAAATGCACTCTTGGTCGTGTGGTGAACACAAGCGTAAATGTATTACTGATAATGACATTGACTTGAAATTTGGCACAGATGTCATTAACAGTCCTGCCAACTTGAGAAAGAAAGAACTAGCCTGAAATGTCAACCTCGCGAAGTTTGAATTAGCAATTCACCTTACTTTTCGCCCACAGTAGTATTTCATTTCATAAGGATAATTGAGCCCTCGGAAACAATAACTCGCTAAGCGTTCGAAAAGTCGGAGGAAAATTGTCCGAGCCGTGACGTCACACGTGGAAATCAAAAGTTAGAATTTTGAAGAACTAAAAATACTCGGTGGTAGAGCTTGGGAAATCAATATAAGTTTGTGCCCACCACTTTTTTCTATGATCAATAGTTTTTGAGGACAAAAATGAAAACTCCACATTTTTTCGTATCGAAAATAGTTATTTTTCAACATTCAACTCGTTCTAACTCGGTCATTTTCAAAGACATCAAGATGAATCTTACGGATTCTGATTGGTGAGACTCCCCCGAAGACGACAATGTCGTCAAAGTTGGTCAAAATTGATAACAAATTAATGAATTTTCAATTCGAAGTAAAAATCACGTTTTTCATGCTTCATTTTCAAAAAGAATTAGGAGAAGTTTGAGCTGCAAAAAACTTCCAGTGACAAAGTTGTTCGCTAGTGTATGGACAAACTTTTTGGAAAGTTCCAGATCGATTGAACTATTGGTTCGTCAAATACAGCGATTCATTTACTAACGCGCAACTGAAATTTATCACCAGTTTACGCCGGTTACCGGCAAAGTATTCAAGAACATAAAAAATACCCAAGTGTGTGTTAACGGCGGGCCCCATCTACGCCCAGGGTGGGTGCCCATGCTACCCAACGTGGGGCCAAGGTGGGCAGACAAATGGGGCGAACCCTGGGATGATAACATCGTTCCCAGCTTGGCCGTATTGCTCTGCCCGAGAATTGATACCACCACGGGCCCAGCATAAACCCAGACTAGGCAATCAATACTGACCCTTCCTTTTTGTTTTGAAATTGGGAAATTGCTTTGAATTCTACCCCAGCGGGCATGAATTTCAGCCCCACTTTGGCCCAGTCTTGGGCCCAGTGTGGAGCCCCATCCTGCCCATATGGGCCCAAGGCTGGGCCAAAATTCATACACGCTGAGGATTGTACACACATGCTCGGGATATAAATTCATCCCAATCTTGGCTGAACGCTGGGCCAAATTGGGGCCCAGTTCAAATGTGCCCGCACTAAGATTCATTATTCCCATTTTCTAACCACCATAATTGTATGGGAAAACACAACAGGCCCAAGATTCAGCCAACATGGGCCCCATTGTCATTCCCCAAGACTGGGTTAAAGAGGATGGACCCAGCCTGGGGCCCATTGTCATTAAAGGCAATACACGCTTGGGTATGACAATTATTCAATTTCCCAAACGTGGGTGTATGTTTTTCGGGTGAAGGAATTCAAATATCGAACTATTTAATTTTTAATTGCAAACAATTTAATTGTTTGCAACGTTGTTATAGACGTTTTTATGCACTGAATGTAGAGAAAAATTATCCTCACAGGAAGAAAATGTTTTTCATCTCATTCGGAATGAGTGCTGTATAAAACATTTCTTCATCCTGTCAATTGTTTATTCAAATATAATTATTATAGTTGAATAAATTTGATAATACTGTCATTTAGGTTATAATTGAAATCAATTTTCATTCCATATTCTATAATCGACAGACATTATATAAGGAAATACGAGGGTGGATTGATAAGTTTCCGGCCTGACCAAGAAAAACAACGTTTTTAAGAATTTTTTTTTTTTTCATTTCTCAACATAATCTCCTCCAAGGCTGATACATTTCTCATAGCGGTGTTCTAGTCTAGTAATGCCATCTCTATAGACTGATTCGTCAAGCTCCTCAAAATACCCATTTACAGCTTCGATTACTTCTTCATTGTCCGCAAATCTCTTACCGCCAAGCCATTTTTTGAGGTTAGGAAACAGATAATAGTCACTCGGGGCTAGGTCTGGAGAGTAGGGAGGGTGCGGCATTAATTCAAACTTCAGATCGTTGATTTTAGCCATCGCAACGATTGACGTGTGCGCTGGTGCGTTATCGTGATGAAACAAGATTTTTTTCTTCGCCAGATGAGGTCGTTTAATTTTCACTTCGTGGCTCAAACGTTGCAGTAAGTCTGCGTAGTATTGACCAGTGATAGTTTTACCCTTTTCAAGGTAATCAATGTATATAATACCTCTTGCATCCCAAAAAACAGTAGCCATAACCTTGTTCGCCGAACAAATTGTTTTTGCCTTCTTTGGAGTTGGTTCCCCTGGTCCAATCCACTGTTTAGACTGTTCTTTGGTTTCAGGAGTGTAGTGGTGGACCCAAGTTTCGTCAACGGTTACGAATCGACGCAAAAATTCGCTTGGATTACGCTTATACAACGCCAAATTGGCGGTAGAAATGTTCTTTCGAATCAATTTTTGGTCGACTGTTAGCAAACGCGGCACTCATCTTGCACAGAGCTTTTCCATATACAAATGTTGGTGCAAAATATTTTGTACACGTTCATATGACATCTTACAGGTCTCAGCTATCTCACGAACTTTTAATCTGCGATCTTTCAGCACTATTTGATGGATTTTTTCGATCATATCTGGAGTTGTGACCTCAATGGGGCGTCCTGAGCGAGGCTCATCAGAGGTGCTCACACGACCCTTTTTAAACTCGGAAACCCACTGCTTAACGGTTGAATATGATGGGGAGGATGTCCCCAGTGTTGAGTCCATCTCTTCTTTCATTTCCTTCGGCGTTAACCCCTTCAAATAAAAGTATTTGATGACAGCACGATTTTCCAGCTTTTCCATTTTTACGGAAAACACAGAGGCGTCTTGGTCAGCGTGCTCTCAAAACTAAACTAACATGGCGATCGGACTGAAACTATAGCTACAAGCTATCTAAGGATGGTACTATAGAACGCCACCTCAAGGTAGGCCTAGTGGCGCCATCTCTTGGTCAGGCCGGAAACTTATCAATCCACCCTCGTATATACTAACTAATTTTGGTGATAGGAGTTATGAAAATGTTGTCTTTGCAAAACTGGAGGCGAATTGACAATATAATCCAGTGAAAATCGGAAACTGCCAGTTCACACACTCAAATCAACAATCATAAGGAACGAAACAATATAATGATGTTATGTATGGTAAAGAAACAGAGAAGAAGCTCGCTACGCCGCTGTGTGGTACAGTGATGCCATATTTGACACGAAACCATTACTCACATAGGCGCCATGTTACGTACGTATAAAAACACGCACGTATTACGTATTTAAACGTACATACCGTTGCGTCGTTGTGTAGCCAGTGATGCCAGCATTTGGTCGACCGAGTCGATTTTCCCTCTCCATCACATCTGTCTGTATAGAAATGTCACACACACAATCGAACCTCCGACAAAAGAAATTTGATTGTATACAGCGTGATGGAGGGGGAAAATCGACTCGGTTGACCAAATGCTGGCATCACTGTGTATAGCAACGGTTTCGTGTCAATTCTAGCATCACTAGTGTGGTAGTGCATTTTTACACGGGAAAACACTTATTCTTGAATTCGCTGTATTTTCTGTGGTTTCGACTTCCACTTACCCGTACATTCGTTTTCGTAGGAGCTGGTAGAAGGGGTTTTCTGATTGGCACTGAGTCGCGATGGAATGAAAATTGACGAATAATTGTTTTCTATAAATAGGAAGAGTTACATTCACTACACCATGAAAAATATTCGCCAAAATTCATAAGTTACAGTATCCACAAAGAACCGAGGAATCGCGAGGTATATTTTGAAGAACATTCATTTTCGAATAAAATCTTCCCTCATTGAATATTTATTTACATTACAGCAAAAATTCACCACTTTTTGAATCTTTCAGTTACGTATTTGAATAGAATAAGAAGAAATCTTATAATTGGATTCTTTAGCATAGGTTGAATTTTCCTTCAAATTCAACAGTTTATCCAAAAAAACGTTGCAAACAATTAAATTGTTTATTCAAACAATATGAACGAAGAATCTTGCAAAAATAGTTCGATATTTGAATTTCTTGACCCGAAAAACATACACCCACGTTTGGGAAATTGAGTAATTGTCATATTTTTTATGTTCTTCGATACTTTGCCTGTAACCGGCGTAAACTGGTGATAAATTTCAGTTGCGCGTTAGTAAATGAATCGCTGTATTTTACGAACCAATTGTTCAATCGATCTGGAACTTTCCAAAAAGTTTGTCCATACACTAGCGAACAACTTTGTCACTGGAAGTTTTTTGCAGCTCAAACTTCTCCTAATTCTTTTTGAAAATGAAGCACGAAAAACGTGATTTTTACTTCGAATTGAAAATTCATTAATTTATTATCAATTTTGACCAACTTTGACGACATTGTCGTTCTCGGGAGAGTCTCACCAATCAGAATCCGTAAGATTCATCTTGATATGTTGAAAAATGACCGAGAAAAAAATAACATACGGATTTTATGGGAAGAACTGAATAATTTCAATTTTAATAGACGTCGAAATGTTGATTTTCAGGACAATAATAGTGTATGTGACAGTGAGCACTGTCTAAATGACTTTTACGATCATGACGAATTATCTATCGATATTGAGATTGCTAGTGATGTGGGTACTTTTATTATTGTAGCAGCATGTTATATGCCCTGAAAAGGGTGTTTGTATGAATCTTACATACAAACAAAATAGAAATTGCATTCCTTGTTCTTTTCTCCTTATTTTGTTAATTCCTTTTTTTCATAAGAATCTTATAGGTTCCAATTGACAAAATTACTATTTACTGCAAAAAGTCACTCCTTCTCAATGAGTGTTTTGATTCAGTACAGTGGGTGTTTCCGACAGCGTTTGCAAAGTGCGCGAAGTGTGCGAAACGGTGCTCAATTCATTCCATGCTGTGATTTGATTGGTCGGAGAATAAGAATTTTGAATGATTAAGCACCGCTTCACGCATTGTGTAGGGGAGAGTGGGGACACTTGCACCACTTTTTTTTTACATTGTTATAACTTTCGTGGTTAACTTCATTCGATATATTATTTATGGGATTTTGACAGAGCAAACATTCCTTTCTAAGTTGCAAATGATAGCAAGGTCGAATCTAACATCCTATCAATGGTATAAGTGTTCTTCAAAAACATTGCGTTTGGTGCAACTCTCCCCACATGGCGGGAGACTTGCACCACCCTGTGGGGATATTTGCACCACCCTGCGAATTAGCTCTTTCTCCCTCTCTCTCTCTCTCTCTCTCTCTCTCTCTCCCTGAGTAATTGATCCTCTCCCTGCTAAATTTTCCCAATAAGGACCGATACAAAACGATAAATGTTTTCTATAGTTTTCAATGAGGTTTCTGAATACGGAATTTACGAAGTTATATCGTTATCAAACGATAGAACTCTATCGTTCTTCATCGTTTTCTATAAAAATTTAACAGATTGTATAGGGTTTTATCGTGAAATTCGTATAGGAGAAGTATCAGTTATTTGGAAAAAAATAGTTATGTGTTCTAAAATAAGTAGTACTTTTCCAATACGAATTTCACGATAAAACTCTATACAATCTGTTAAATTTTTATAGAAAACGGTAAGGAACGATAGAGTTCTATCGTTTGATAACGATATAACTTCGTAAATTCTGTATTCAGAAACCTCATTGAAAACTATAGAACAAATTTATCGTTTTGTATCGTTCTTTATGAGGATAATTTAGCAGGGCTAATTGGAATAATAACCACTATTTTCAAATCTATTTA
Source organism: Gonatopus flavifemur (assembly GCA_018340375.1). NCBI lineage: Eukaryota > Metazoa > Arthropoda > Insecta > Hymenoptera > Dryinidae > Gonatopus > Gonatopus flavifemur. The sequence continues at coordinate 300,121 of JAFFJZ010000001.1, forward strand.
TCAGTATTTATTTGAAATGAATAATCAGATATACAAGTGAATAGCTGAACTTACGATCAAGATGGACTTTATGCAGTTTAGAGTTTGATACTAGCAACAACCTTTTATTGAAAACTAATTGCACAAGAGTGTTTGCTATGAACGGAGGAAACAAGTGAAATTTGTCACTCCTACCAACTCATATCAGGAGGCATAAACTCAATTGAACGTTCTTGAGACTGATTTCAGCGCCGCCAAGAGGAAGGGTACTTGAACTAATCTCACATGAAGGCACTGATACTGTGTCACAAACTTTTATGATTTGTTGAGCATTTTTGTAAATGTATCCATGTGAGGTTAGTTCCAGTAGCCTTGCCCTTGGCGGCGCTGAAGTTCATTATGAAAATTCTCTCATTGAGTTTATCCCCCCTGACTTATATGAAGTGAGATCATTCATGGAAATAGCAAAGAGTTTCACAGAGTATTTTATCAAACAAAAGAATCTTTCTCTCTCTCTCTCTCCTTCCTCTCCTTCTCTCTTCTGTTCTTCGGAAGAACATTCAGATTCGAACATTCGAGTGTACGGATCATTCTGAATACCTGTTTCTATAAAAAAAATGAAACATCGGAAGTGGTGCAAGTATCCCCGCAATTTGTGGTGCATTGCACCCCTCACGGCATCAACAGACTACTGATGCTCGCAAAAAAATTCCAGATATTTTCAGTCAAAAAGTGGATCATGAAAATATTGTGCAACGATTGTACTTTCGATTGAGATTGGTTTCGTGGTGTTTGGGATCACTTACAGATTATGGGAAACTTTTTCTGAAAAACTAAGGAGACACAAATCAAACGATTTTGAGAGTGCCAAACCTTTTGATATCAATAAAAAAACAGAGATTCATTCCACATTCCTGTGAACTCGTGTGGAGTTAGGTCATCCATTCAGCAAACGCCACGTGCAAGAACAGTTCAGAAATTTTGGAAAATTAAGAGATATTTGCTGTGGTGCATATCACCCCATGGTGCAAGTGTCCCCACTCTCCCCTACACTGTGCACGTGCTGTCGGAAACACCCAGAAAATAATAATTCCTCCTGAACTTTGGTAGATTTCACTCCCCTCCCCTTTGGTAGATTTCACTTTCGAGTACAAACTATTATTTTGATATATTTCCTTCCCCTTTCCAAGTGCATAAAGCAGTGGCGGATCCAGAGGGGGGCGATAAAGGCGATCACCCCTCCCAAGCCAACTAAATAAGTTCCTGCAATGGGGAGTTTTTGGATTTCCACGATCTTTATTTTTTTTCAGTTAGAATGAGTACTCTTTGCCCCCCCCCCCCCCTAAGACAAATCCCTGGATCCGCTCCTGACATGAAGTAATGGACAGTATACAGTGGATAGTAGAGGTTCGATTCGAAACACAAGATTTTAAACGGAATCAACTATGTGAATGACACTGGTATTCATATCATATTTTTCAGGAACACTTGAACAATCATAGTCATAACATAGATGAAAATTCTACCTCTGAAAATCTCAACAACAGTATCAGTAGTAATGGACTCATAAATCATTCTTATGATAACGACGATTTATCTCCTTCTGATGCTTTCGATAATAATGTGAGTATTTTGATGGATATTAATTTATGAATTTGCACTGTTTCCTTGAAATTTGATTATAGACCTGATCTGTACAATGACATGAGTTTTCATTTTAATTTATTGCAGTTCCTCAATGATGAACATTCCCAAACAAAACTGTGCGAGTGTACCCTTACTACAGTAGCAGGAGCTGTTGCAATGACTTTATTATTGGGGCAAAAGCACTCATTGAATTGGAACGTTTTGGTGGATATGATGAAAATGATCAACAAAATGATGAACACGGACAAGTTACCTTCTACAAAATATCAACTATTCAAATATTCCACTATAGCAGATGGAGCAATTCAATATTATATATTTTGTTCTAATTGTCATAAATCTGTGACTCAGCGGGCCACGTTGGAGAAAAGAAGTGTTTTGTGTTACAATAATTGCAATTCCACTTTCGCTGAGAAAGATGCTTCTTATTTTTTAACAGTCAATCTGACTCCTCAGTTACGCACTTTTATGCAAAATCCAGAGACGCGAAAACTTATTGAATACCGATTAAATCGCGGAGCTTTTAATAATGACATTATCGAGGACATTTACAACGGTAGAATGTATAAAAAATTAGCATCAACCAAATTACAATCAAAATGGGATCTTATGTATACTTCCAATACAGATGGTTGTCAAACGGCTAAATCAAGTAACATAACTACGTGGCCAATATATTTAATGTTGAATGAACTGCCACCTAAGATGAGATCGAAACATATGTTCATAGCAGGATTATGGGTTCACAAACATGAGCCTGACATGAATATATTTCTCAAACCATTCGTTGAAGAAGCTAACAAATTGTCGACCAAAGGCATTACGTGGAAACTGGACGATGAGACAGTCGTTAGCAAATTTCATCCAGCAGTTTGTTCCGTGGACTCTATTGCACGGCCTCGTTTATTAAACATGAAACAGTTCAATGGGAGCTTTGGGTGTACGTTTTGTGAGCATCCAGCCACAACTATAGATGGACAGAAGAAGTATACTATGTCTTCAACTGTTTATCCTTCACGAACTGATCAATCCATTAAGACAGACATGCTTTCTGTACATCAGACAGGTGTGAAATCTATCCGTGGTGTTAAAGGACCATCTGCACTTATGAATCTCAAACATTTTAATTTAGCTACAGGCATGGTTGCAGACTCTATGCATGGTGTATTCATAGGTGTTTCAAAACAATACACGGATTTGATTTTAACGTCAACTGGCGAAGCTTATTATGTTGGGACTCCAAACCAGATCGCCATTATCAATTCTCGCTTAAAAAATGTCCAACATCCAAAAATCATTACGCGTTCTCCAAGAGGAATTGACGAGAGGAAGAATTGGAAAGCCTCAGAATGGCGATCCTGGCTCATTTTTTATGCCTTGCCATGTTTAAAAGGAATACTCCCGTGGAAATATTGGAAACACTCATCATTGCTGACAGCTGCAATTACTATTTTACTAGAAGAAAGTATTTCAGAACAAATGATCGATCGTGCCGAAGAACTACTGATTAAGTTTGTGGTGAATTTCCAAACATACTTTGGGGAAAGTTCAATGACATTTGATGTTCATTTGCTTCTTCACTTTTGTACAGGAGTGAGAAATTGGGGGCCATTATGGACCCACGATGCATTTGCATTTGAGAACGAGAACAGAATTTTGTTGAAGATGAAAAAAAGTCCCGTTTGCATACCACTGGAAATTGCCATGCGATACTTGAGGAATAATTCTATCCAATTATTTCCCAAAGAAATTGATAGCAAGAGTTTCATCCACTTCCGTACAGAAGTTTTAGAAAACAAAACCAAACGTTTTGTGAAAATACAACATTGCACACCGATAGGAACAGGCAAACCGTACAAACTGAATTCAGAGGAAGAAACTTGTTTTGGCAACGTTTTGGAATGCAATGTTTTCAACAAAATGATCTACGATGGAATTCGCTATACTACTAATAAGTATAGAATTGATGGGAGAAGGAATGATTCTGTCATTGTAACAAATGATGGCACAGTAGGCATTACAACCAACATATGTACTTTCCAAAATACCAGCGGGAATAAGCAAGTTATTATATTTTATTGGAGAATAATACGTTTATTTGATTCAATTCATTCTTCACGCGTCAAAATTACGCACATTCGACGATGCTCTATTGACGACGATAATCTTGAATTGAATTTCTGTAATTATTCCGATTTGGAAGGTCAATGTATATTGATGAAGCATGAGAACGATGTTATCATATCCACAATACCACGGGGATGTTTAGGAGATTGATTTTATGAAAGATTTAATTATAGAAAATATCGTTGTCTTTTTGAGGAGAAAGACTTTAATAATGCGAAATGTTTCTTTTATAAGCTGTGAACCTTGAAATGTTCAATGCATGATAGCAGACTGTACACCATGTCACATTTGTGAGAAAAAAGTACAAGTATCATCTCGTATGAATAAAAGGAATTACATTCATAAAACCGAATCATTTCATTCATATGAATCTTGTAACGTTGGTTCTGACTTGTCTCCAATGAAAATCGAGCATTTGGTAACAGAGCGTAGAATTGGTATTTCATGATTTTTCGACGTATTAAAAAAGATATGGGAATTATGTGCTATTTATGTGCTCCAGTTACAAATTGGTTCAATGGTCCAAATCGATGACCGCAAAAAGGTATGAATGGGAACGATGTTTGAGAGGGAATTACAGCATGACTATGATTTCAGATTCATGGAGAGGTGATGATTCAGTCAATTCGGACTCACGATTGTATTTTGTACTGTTCTGTGCTTTTTTCGGCTCCATTCGTAATTGTTGCGCTTATCTGATTTTCATGGGGAAAATTATTTCGTGTTGGGACGCTGACCTCATGCGAGGCTAGCACCCCCACCACCTAGAGTTCGTATTTGATGATTTATCAACGTGTTAAAAATGATAGAAGAATTATGTGCTCTTTATGTGCTCCATCCTCTATTTATGTGCTCGATGGATTTAACCAGGATATCTAGAATATTATCAGGGAAACGTTGTTAAAGCACCCCCATCATATTGGAATCAGTGAATAAGATTTCCGAACCCCTCCACGATCACCAGAGAATTATGTGCTATTTATGTGCTCCATCCTCTATTTATGTGCTCGATGGATTCAACCATGAAATCCAGAATATTGTCAGAAGGACCCTGTTCCAGCACCCCCACCCCAATTAAATGAGTGAAAATCATTTCTGAACCCGTATATATTCATCAGGGAATTATGTGCTATTTATGTGCTCCATCCTTTATTTATGTGCTCGATGGATTCAACCATGAAATCCAGAATATTGTCAAAAAGACCCTGTTCCAGCACTCCTACCCCAATAATATTTCGCCCCATCCGATAATCATCCGCCGTTGGGATGAATCGGTCAATTAGAACTTGACGTCAACTCAAAAACGTCCGAAAAACTTTGGAAATTGGAAAAAAAAATTTCGAGCATTCATATCTTGAAAACGCTCCCATAAAGAAATTTCCAAGTGTGATTTTCGTGGTAAGTGGGCCAGAATACATACGAAAAAGATACCCACATATGGTGGGCAGAACATGTTTTCAATTTTGTAAAGTGTTTACAGTCAATGTGATGTCATTTTGACCTCACATTAATGAATACATAAACAGCACGAAATTCCCTGATGATTATAGACGGGTTCGGGAATGATTTTCACTCATTTTTCTGAAGTTGGGGTGCTGGACCAGGGTTCTCCTCAGAATATTCTAGGTTTTCTGGGCAGATCCATCGAGCGCATGAATAGAGGATGGAGCACATGAATAGCACATAATTCTCTGATGATTGTGGAGGGGTTCAGGAATCTGTTTCGCTCATTTCCTTCAGGTGGAGGTGTTGGAACAGGGTCCTCTTGAGAATGTTCTAGATTCCATGGTTGAATCTATCGAGCGCATGACAAGAGGATGGAGCTTTTGAATAGCACTTAATTCTCTGGTGATTGTGGAGGAGTTCGGAAATCTTATTCACTTATTCCAATATGGTGGGGGTGCTGGAACAACGTTTTCCTGATAATATTCTAGATTACCTGGTTAAATCCATCGAGCACATGGATAGAGGATGGAGCACATAAATAGCACATAATTATCTGATGATCGTAGAGGGATCCGAAAATCCGATCCACTCATCTCAATATGGTGGGGTCGCTGGAAAAACGTCCCCCTGATGATATTCCAGATTTCCTGGTTGAATCTATCGAGCACATGAATAGAGGATGGAGCACATAAATAGCACATAATTCCCTGATGATTATATCATCATGAAGTAATCAGTCTTACGACTGGTTTGATGAAACCCTCCACCCCAGCCTATTATTCGCCAAACGTTTAATTTCTACATATCTACTACATCCCTCGTCTTGTACGATTTGCTTCATATTACTTGCTCTAGGTCTACCTTTATCAGTTTTACCATTCATTTTCCCTTCCAATATTGTTTTCAGTAAACTCTCATGCCGTAATGTGTGTCCTACAAGATTGTTTCTCCTTTTCACGATATGTTTCAAAAGATTTCTTTCTGCATTTATCTGCTCGAGTACTTCTTCATCTTTGACTTTGTCTATCCATTTTATTCTGAGCATCCTCCTGTAACACCACATTTCAAAAGCTTCAAGTCTTCGTTGATCAGTTTTCCCCATTGTCCAAGTTTCGCAACCATATAATGCTGTGCTCCAAACGTAGCTTTTCAAGAATTTCTTCCTTACTTCCAAGCTTATATTTTTTGAGGATAATCACTGTCTCTTTTGGTAAAAAGCCTGTTTCCCTTGTGCTATTCTTGCTCTTATATCTCTTTCGCTTTTACCGTTCTCTGTAATTATGCTCCCTAGATATTTGAATTCTTTCACCTGTTCAATTGTCTCGGTATCTATCTTGATTTTCGTTCTTCTAGCTGTTCTCGCTGCTGTACACATCATGAATTTTGTTTTGTCTTCATTTATATTCATACAATAGTTTTCCAATAATATTGTTCTCATAGTGTTGAGAATATTTTCTAACTCAGTACTACTCGTGGCCAATATAGCTATGTCATCCGCGAATCTCAACATACTTATATTTTCTCCCTGAATCTGTAATTTCGATTGGATTTCCTCCTTCACTCCGTTCATTGCTTCTTCTGTATATAAATTGAAAATCAGTGGCGATAATGAGCATCCTTGTCTCACCCCTCTTCTTATTTGTGCTTCCCCTCCCTGACCCTTTATGCCTATTATTGCACTTTGATTCTTATATAATTCGTATATTATTCTTCTATCTTTATCATTTATTCCCACCTTCTTCAGGATCGCAAACATCTTCTCCCAGTCCACATTATCGAAAGCCTTTTGTATATCTACAAAACCTATGTACACAGATTTCTTCAGCGCTATCCTTTTCTCTATTACTGCTCTGAGTGCTAAGATTGCTTCTCGCGTTCCCCTATTTTTTCTGAAACCAAACTGATCTTCTGCCAATCTACTCTCTATTTTATTTGCCATCCTCCTGTATATAATTTTGGTCAGTATTTTTGAAGCATGTGAAGTTGAATTGATCGTTCTGTAGTTCTCGCATTTGTCTGCCCCTTGTTTTTTCGGGATAGCGACAATTTCATTATTTTGGAAATCTTCCGATACTTCTCCTTTTTCGTACATATCTCTAATCAATTCATACAGTGCGTCGCGAGTTCCTTCACTGGAGGCTTTTATAAGGTCCGCACTTATGCCATCTATGCCTGGCGCTTTATTGTTTTTCAATTCTTTCAAAGCCTTGTCGAATTCTGATCTCAATATCGAATCTCCCAATTCTTCCTCATCTAAATCCTCCTCCTTCTCTAAAAGTGCTATATCATCGTTTCCTCTATACAGGTCTTCCAAATGATTGATCCACTGTTCTATTTTCTCTCCCGTTTTTATCAATTGTCGTCCTAGAGAGTTTCTAATCTTATTGCTTCTAGATTTCATTTGTCCGAAAAATCTTTTAATAATCCTATATGCTTCATCTATTTTTCCTAAATGCAATTTTATTTCTATTCCCTGACATTTCTCTTCAAACCACTGTTCTTTTGCTTTCCTTGATTCTCTTATTATTTTATTTCTCAATGATTTGTATCGTTGCTGGCCTTCTTGGCTATCATTATTCTTGTATTTTCTTCTTTCATTTATCAATTCTAAAATTTCTCCCGTTATCCATGGGTTTTTAGGTTCTACTCCATCATTCTTCAAAATCTTATCCGCACATTCTCTTATATTCCCCTTCATCTTTGTCAACCTCCTCTCTATTCCCAAGTCTTTCTCTTTTTGATCTCCCAATTTTTCATCCAACATTTTCTCGAATGCCTCATGTGTGTTTTTGCTTGAGGTTCTTCAAATTCCATCTTTTCTGCATTTCCCTTTTCTCCTCCAGAGATTTGAATTTCAGAGAACATTTTATCATCAACATATTATGATCACTATCTATATCTGCACCGGGATAAGTTTTACAGTTTTTCACTTGGTTTCTAAATCTTTGTTCTACTAATATGTAATCAATTTGGTATCTTGCTGTATCTCCTGGCATTTTCCAAGTGTAGATTCTTCTTGGATGATTTTCGAATGAAGTGTTTGTGATAACCATCTTATGATTTTCACAAAATTCGACCAAACGTTGTACTGTATCGTTCCTCCTCCCTAACGGGAAATCTCCTATAATGTTGTCCTCTTTCCCCTGTCCTACTACCGCATTCCAATCCCCCATCACTATCAAATTCTCTTCTCCCTTTACATATTCTATCACTTCTTCTATTCCTTCGTACGTTTTTTCAATATCTCCCTCCGAATATGCAGATGTGGGCATGTATACTTGGACTATGACTGTGTCTACCGGTTTTTTATTTATTTATTTATTTATTTTGTTCATACGGGTATGAAAGACCCTTTGGTACACAGAATATACATTATTTGAACCACATTATATATATCATACATCAAAGCATTAAGCATCATGTTAAGCTCGACTACATGCATCTTATATTACAACAACAGTTAACGTGTATAATTATAGGTGAGAAGGACAATTAGATATTAAATTTGTCAAATAAGAGAAAGAGAATTCCTAAGATCAGAATGAGATTAAAATGATTCAAGCACATCACTGTAAGAATTTGCTAGGATAGATATCCGATTTACCGGATCAGAATAACCGTGTCTCGATTCATAAGAAATTGGATTGAACAATTTAGGGCGCCTCAATAAACGAGAAGGGACATTAAAACGTACAAGTCCAAGCAGTTGAGGGCAGCGAATTTTCCCATTAACAATTTTATACAAAAATGAAAAATCATTGAACAAACGACGTGATTCCAAGGGAGGCAAGTTAAGTAGAGCCATAATCAATGAGTAATGATGACAAGTGACGCTCAACGGACGGCCTATATGATAGGCAGCAAAACGCAGAAACTTATGCTGAACTCTTTCCAAGTCTGTACAATCCCGAATCAAATGAGGACTCCAAATTTGAGACGCATACTCAAGATGAGGTCTACCTAAAGTACAATACAGTGTTCGAAGTGCAACAGGATCACGAAAATCTTTACAAACGCGCTTGATGAATCCGAGAGATTTCATGGAAGTACCAACTATGTGATCGTAATGATCTGAGAAGTTAAAACGAGAGTCAAATGGAACTCCAAGATCATGAACAGTATTTATAGGTGATAACAGAGAATGAGACAAGTTATAAGGAAAATAAATAGCATTTTTACCTCTATGAAATCTCATCACATGGCATTTAGTGAGATTTAATGACATATTAGATAGCACACACCAAGATTGTAACCGATCCAAATCAGATTGCAGATTTTGAGCATCTCTGTAAGTTCTTATAATCATAAACAGTTTCAGGTCATCAGCAAAAAGAAGATGTGTGCAGTACTTGAAAATCGTAGAGATATCATTAATGAAAATAATAAATAATAAAGGACCTAGATGTGAGCCTTGCGGTACACCTGAGGATACAAAAAATGAATCAGAGAAATATTGAGAGACACGAACTGATTGCGTACGATTCAGAATATAACTCTGTAACCACGACAAAAAATTGCTTCGAATACCTAAATTACTTGATTTATTTAACAATATATTATGATCAACTCTGTCAAAAGCCTTTGAGGAGTCTGTATATATAGTATCCACTTGGGCATTTTGATCAAGCGCAGAGGACACAACATGAGAAAAAATAGACAAGTCAGTTACGGTAGATTTGCCAGAAGTGAAGTCATGCTGGAAATCAGAAATAATATCAGAAAACAGTGGTGTTATTTTATCAGTAACTATATCTTCAAAAATTTTCGGCATAACATTCATGATACTAATCGGTCTATAGTTTCTCACGTCAGAACGGTTCCCAGATTTGAAGATAGGAGTAATTAAGCTGGATTCCCATTGAGAAGGAAATATTCCAGAGGATGAAGAGCTGTTGAAGATCAACCACAAAGGCCGAGAAATGACGAACTTGCAAGATTTTAGAAAATTAGGAGGAATACCATCATCACCAGGACCGGAAGAAGTTTTCAAGGATGAGATTTTATTGAACACTTCACCGATATTGATGGATAAATCGGAAAGATTGACATTCAAAGTAGATTCTGGTAAATTACAAGGAACAACGGGATAATTTTGATAGACTGATCTGAAATAAGATGCAAATAAGTTCGAAATAGCAATACCAGTATTGCCAATAGTACCGTCTGAATGCATCACCAGGGGTATACCGTTCTGATTCCGCTTACTATTAGCAAAGTTCCAAAAGCTTTTGACATTTGTAGGAATGGACCCTTGAACGTAATGAAGATGAGACAAGTAACATTGGCGAGTCAAAACTCTACATTGAGCTCGTAAGTGACTAAAGATTAGGTAATCTTCAAAGCAATTTGACTCTTTGTACCTATTGTGAGCAATTTTCTTTTGACGAATAAGTTTAATTGATTCCGAAGAAAACCATTTTGGATAAGAACTATTCCTTGATACATACTTGGGTACGAATGAATCAACTGCATTATATAAATGAAGATACAAAAAATCAACAGCTTCAATAACATTGAGATTACGCAATTCATCGTCCCAGTTGATAGAACCTAAATATTCACAAATTGCACTGTAATTCGCCTTATTAAAATTATATTTGATGATTTTATTGGGGACCAGTAAAACACTATCACGTAGGTTGAGCTTAGATACAAGAGAAGGATGAAAGTTGTCACACGCGAGAAAAGGATCCAGAGCAATATTGACATCAATACGATCGTTATCAGAAAAAATAAGATCAAGTATCTTACCATGAGAATTTCTGAAAGTATTAAGTCGAAACAAATTCAATTCATTGAAATATTCGAGAACATATTGCGCAGAAGTCATTTCATTGAGAGTCGAACCAGGTAACACTGAGAAAGATAATTTGGAATCAATATTGCTCCAGGAAATATGAGGTAAATTGTAATCCCCGTATGAGTATAAGGAGTTAAAGTTCTCCTTGAGAAGGATTCCGCCAACGCTTTTACAATGGTCCAAGTATATTGAAGAATCCGAAGAAGGTGGAATGTAGACAGCCCCAAACAACAACGACAAAGAACCAAAATAAACTTTGACGTAAAGATGTTCAACTTTGGAATAAGAAGATGAGACGACACAGCTCCGATGGGTATCCTTAACGGCGATTAAGACACCACCTCCCCGTGAAAATTGACTGATGAGTCCGTTCCTATCCATACGATAAACTGCATAGCCATGTAAACCAATTTCAGAAGATAGTATATCCTCGCGCAGCCAGGTTTCAGATAAGATAATAATATCATAACATGGATCTGATATAGCAACAGAGCAATGAAGTTGATCAAGTTTAGTTCTCAAGCCACGAACATTCTGATAATACACCAAAGGGTCGATTAAGCGTTTTTTCTTTGGTGAGCAGGAACTATCCTAGGTATCCCATTGAAATAGCGAATAGTCCTTGAAGGGTCATTTAGATTTTTCAACTCTTCACGTAAGTTCGACAGATGATTCCGTGGCTTCAAGGTACGATCTTGCGATATTCTAATTGAACCATTGTACAACGATTTGTTACGAAGAATCTCAATGGGTATGTTCCGTGATGCAAATGTGACACAGATCGGACGAGTTTCAGAAGCATCATTCTTTTTACCGATACAACGAATCTGCACATTGTCGTAAGTATCAGGTCTGATTTTTTGAAGAAGATCAGTAACTATAACATGATTAGGAGACCCATCCCTCGAAGGTTCTTCAACGTTGAAGAGTAGAATGTTACATGCTCTTCGATGTCGTTCATTCAGCTCATCTATCAAATCTTCCTCATTGTAGAAACCTTGTGAAGAAGAAGGGGCAGACGATTCCAAGGTGGATAATCTCGTGGATAATTCCGCCACAGTGTTGGATAGGGCGATTTCTGGAGTGGGGATTATAGAATAATTCATACAGGATCAAAGAACGGTCAAGCAGGTGTAGGAATTGTGATGCATAAAAGAGTAGGAAATAGAATAGAAAATTATTTGCAACATAATGAACGTGTGATGATGGTTAGAATCAGAACGAAACCGGTAGACACAGTCATAGTCCAAGTATACATGCCCACATCTGCATATTCGGAGGAAGATATTGAAAAAACGTACGAAGAAATAGAAGGAGTGATAGAATATGTGAAGGGAGGAAAGAATTTGATAGTGATGGGGGATTGGAATGCGGTAGTAGGACAAGGAGAAGAGGACAACATTATAGGAGATTTCGCGTTAGGGAGGAGGAACGATAGAGGACAACGTTTAGTCGATTTTTGTGAAAATCATAAGATGGTTATCACAAACACTTTATTCGAAAATCATCCAAGAAGAATCTACACTTGGAAAATGCCAGGAGATACAGCAAGATACCAAATTGATTACATATTAGTGAAACAAAGATTTAGAAACCAAGTGAAAAACTGTAAAACTTATCCAGGTGCAGATATAGATAGTGATCATAATATGTTGATGATGAAATGTTCTCTGAAATTCAAATCTCTGAAGAAGAAAAGGAAAATGCAGAAAAGATGGAATTTGAAGAACCTCAAGCAAAAACAAACGCATGAGGCATTCGGGAAAATGTTGGATGAAAAATTGGGAGATCAAAAAGAGAAAGACTTGGGAATAGAGAGGAGATGGACAAAGATGAAGGGGAATATAAGAGAATGTGCGGATAAGATTTTGAAGAATGATGGAGTAGAAGCTAAAGACCCATGGATAACGGGAGAAATTTTAGAATTGATAAATGAAAGAAGAACATACAAGAATAGTGATAGCCAAGAAGGCCAGCAACGATACAAATCATTGAGAAATAAAATAATAAGAGAATCAAGGAAAGCAAAAGAACAGTGGTTAGAAGAGAAATGTCAGGAAATAGAAATAAGATTGCATTTAGGAAAAATAGATGAAGCATATAGGATCATTGAAAGATTTTTCGGACAAATGAAATCTAGAAGCCATAAGATTAGAAACTCTCTAGGACGACAATTGATAAAAACGGAAGAGAAAATAGAACAGTGGATCAATCATTTGGAGTACTTGTATAGAGGAAACGATGATATAGCACTATTAGAGAAGGAGGAGGATGTAGATGAGGAAGAATTGGGAGATTCGATATTGAGATCAGAATTCGACAAGGCTTTGAAAGAATTGAAAAATAATAAAGCGCCAGGCATAGATGGCATAAGTGCGGACCTTATAAAAGCCTCCAGTGAAGGAACTCGCGACGCACTGTTTGAATTGATTAGAGATATGTACGAAAAAGGAGAAGTACCGGAAGATTTCCAAAAGAATAAAATTGTCGCTATCCCGAAAAAACGAGGGGCAGACAAATGCGAGAACTACAGAACGATCAGTTTAACTTCACATGCTTCGAAAATACTGACCAAAATTATATACAGGATGATGGAAAATAAAATAGAGAGTAGATTGGCAGAGGATCAGTTTGGTTTTAGAAAAAATAGGGGAACGCGAGAAGCAATCTTAGCACTCAGGGCAGTAATAGAGAAAAGGATAGCGCTGAAGAAATCTGTGTACATAGGTTTTGTAGATATACAAAAGGCTTTCGATAATGTGGACTGGGAGAAGATGTTTGCGATCCTGAAGAAGGTGGGAATAAATGATAAAGATAGGAGAATAATATACGAATTATATAGAAATCAAAGTGCAATAATAGACATAGAGGGTCAGGAAGGGGAAGCACAAATAAGAAGAGGGGTGAGACAAGGATGCTCATTATCGCCACTGATGTTCAATTTATATATAGAAGAAGCAATGAACGAAGTGAAGGAGGAAATTCAATCGAAATTACAGATTCAGGGAGAAAATATAAGTATGTTGAGATTCGCGGATGACATAGCTATATTGGCCACGAGTAGTACTGAGTTAGAAAATATTCTCAACACCATGAGAACAATATTATTGGAAAACTATTGTATGAATATAAATAAAGACAAAACAAAATTCATGATGTGTACAGCAGCGAAAACAGCTAGAAGAACGAGAATCAAAATAGATACCGAGACAATTGAACAGGTGAAAGAATTCAAATATCTAGGAAGCATAATCACAGAGAACGGCAAAAGCGAAAGAGATATAAGAGCAAGAATAGCACAAGGGAAACAGGCTTTTTATCAAAAGAGACAGTTATTATGCTCAAAAAATATAAGCTTGGAAGTAAGGAAGAAATTCTTGAAAAGTTACGTTTGGAGCACAGCATTATATGGTTGCGAAACTTGGACAATGGGGAAAACTGATCAACGAAGACTTGAAGCTTTTGAAATGTGGTGTTATAGGAGGATGCTCAGAATAAAATGGATAGACAAAGTCAAAAATGAAGAAGTACTCGAGCAGATAAATGAAGAAAGAAATCTTCCGAAACACATCGTGAAAAGGAGAGGCAATCTTATAGGACACACATTACGGCAAGAGAGTTTATTGAAAACAATATTGGAAGGGAAAATGAATGGTAAAACTGGTAAAGGTAGACCTACAGCAAGTTATATGAAGCAAATCGTACAAGACAAGGGATGTAGTAGATATGTAGAAATTAAGCGTTTGGCGGATAATAGACAGGGGTGGAGGGTTTCATCAAACCAGTCGTAAGACTGATTACTTCATGATGATGAGTGTTGGATAAAGAATTTAATTTAATCCCAAACGCGTTGAGCTGGTTGCTGAGTTTCGAACAAGCAGAATCAACGATGCTCTGAATTTCCGATAAAAAACCTGACTGATCCAACACGCCATCAAATTTTTCCGCAAGATCAACAGAAGTATCAGAAGACGGAAGAGGCCCCTTGCAGTCAATCAGTACTCCATTATGCCATGGATGGTGACTTCTCGCTAAACACGACGAACCAGGATGTGTTATAACACTGCATGAAGCACAAGATACCGATTTATCCACAACTCTGGAACATCCTTTACACACTTTTTTTGGCATTTTGAAGTTTATATGATTTATATGATAATACAAAAATTTTTGAATTCCAATAAACGGTAAGTATGAGATCTACTGTACCGAGGTAAACACACACGCACACACGAAGAGTGTCTTATCATACGTGAGTACACGAGATGTGTATAAGTATCAACAAATAGGATAGACCTCGTGGAAACAATATGAAACGACGAGTGAATAAACCAATGTATTAGGAATAGATTCACTAAAAATCGCGTGCAAACACCCAGTTGTTCGGAGAAATTTACACAATATGCCTACTAATGGAACAATCAACAATTTAACAAAGAATAAGAATTAAGTGTGCACGATAAATCATTAAATTACGAAATTTTGTAGAGAGCGAAACATTTCACGTTGTCACAACTATACTGCGGTTCTCAACGTATTTATTAATTTGTTTTGTTCTCATTCTAACCATCATCACACGTTCATTATGTTGCGAATAATTTTCTATTCTATTTCCTATTCTTTTATGCATTACAATTCCTACACCTGCTTGACCGTTCTTCGATCCTGTATGAATTATTCTATGATCTCCACTCCAGAAATCGCCCTATTGTGGCCATCTCATTTCGCTAATCCCCATTACGTCTATATTCAACCTATTCATTTCTAATTTCAAATTTTCTAATTTTCCCGCTTGCCTCAGTGATCTAACATTCCACGCTCCGACTCGAAGAATGTTGTTTCTTTTCCCTATCCTATTCTTCGGTTTTCGTTCCTTGCTGATGAAGCTCCCTCGAGCAGCCTCCACCCGGAGATCCGAACGGGAGACTAGTTTACCTCCGGAATATTTTACCCGAGAGAGCGCCATCATGTATTTATTAATTTGTTTGTTTGTTTTTGTTACATAATATTCCAGGTTAGGAAGAGGTTTCATTTCCTCGGGAAGTATTGAAACATGTCAAGGAGGGTAGTTTCCCCTTGCTTCCCTTCCGTTCAATTTTGCCGATGTTTCTGGCATTAGGATGATTTCGTTTCTTCCAGTTTGTATTCTTTCTCTTGAGTAGTTTATTCCACTCAAAAAAAAGATCCAACTCTGAGATACTTATCCTCCCCACCACGTAAAGGAAGCAGATACTACCAGGGATGGATGAAAAGGATATCAAGGACAGGTATCATGAATATCCCCCTGGGAGACCCGCAATCATCCACGGGGAGATTATATACGGGTTCAGAAATGATTTCCACTCATTTTATTGGGGTGAAGGGGCTGAAACAGGGTCCTCTTGACAATATTCTGGATTCCATGGTTGAATCCATCGGGCACATAAATAGAGGATTGAGCACATAAATAGCACATAATTCTCTGGTGATTGTGGAGGGGTTTAGAAATCTTATTCACTCATTCCAATATTGTGGGGGTGCTGGAACAACGTTTCCCTGATAATATCCCAGATTTCCTAGTTGAATCCATCGAGCACATAAATAAAGGATGGAGCACATAAATAGCACCTAATTCTCTGGTCATTGTGGAAGGTTACGGAAATCTTATCCACTCTTTCCAATATGATGGGGGTGCTGGAACAACGTTTCCCTGATAATATTCTAGATTTCCTGGTCGAATCCATCGAGCACATAAATAGAAGACCGAGCACATGAATAGCACATAATTCTCTGATAATCGTGGAGGGATTCAGAAATCCGATCCACTCATTTCAATATGGTGGGGCCGCTGGAAAAACGTCTTCCCGATAATATTCCAGATTTCCTGGTTAAATCTACCGAGCACATAAATAGAGGATGGAGCACATAAATGACACATAATTCTCTGGTGATCGTGGAGGGGTTCGGAAATCTTATGCACTCATTCCAATATGGTGGGGGTGCTGGAACAATGTTTGCTTGATAATATTCTAGACCTCCTGGTTGAATCTATCGAGCACATGAATAGAGGATGGAGCACATGAATAGCACAAAACTCCCTGATGATTATATACGGGTTCAGAAATGATTTTCACTCATTTTATTGGGGTGGAGGTGCTGGAACAGGGTCCTTCTGACAATATTCTGGATTCCATGGTTGAATCCATCGAGCACATAAATAGAGAATGGAGCACATAAATAGCACCTAATGCACTGATGATCGCGGAGGCATTCAGAAATCCGATCCACTCATCTCAATATGGTGGGGTCGCTAGAAAATCGTCTTCCTGATAATATTCCAGATTTCCTGATTAAATCCATCGAGCACGTAAATAGCACATAATTCTCTGGTGATTGTGGAGGGGTTCGGAAATATTCTTCACTCATTCCAATATGATGGAGGTGCTTTAACAACGTCCTCCTGATAATATTCTAGATTTCCTGGTTAAATCCATCGAGCACATACATAGAGGATGGAGCACATAAAGAGCACATAATTCTTCTATCATTTCCAACACGTTGATGAATCATCAAATACGAACTTTAGGTGGTGGGGGTGCTAGCCTCGCATGAGGTCAGCACCCCAACACGAAATAATTTTCCTCATGAAAATCAGATGAGCGCAACACATACGAATGGAGCAGAATGGCACAGAACAGTAAACAATACAATCGTGAGTCCGAATTGACTGAAACATCACCTCTCCATGAATCTGAAGTTATAGTCATGCTATAATTCCTCCTCAAACATCGTTCCGATTCATAACTTTTCTCGGTCATAGATTTGGACCATTGAACCAATTTGTAACTGGAGCACATAAATAGCACATAATTCCCTTATCTTTTTTAATACGTCGAAAAATCATGAAATACCAATTCTACGTGGTGGGGGTGCTGGCTTCACGGGAAGGCAGCACCCCCACATAAAAAACGTTTTTCTACAATAATCAGATCAGCACAAAAATCACGAATGGAGCACAAAAAAAGCACGTAATTATCACATAATTCCCATGCATTTATTATCCTAAATTTCGTTGGTGGGGGTGCCAGCTTCATAGATCTGGCCACAAGCGGTCTTCACTCTTCTGAGGACTTAGAAAGTGTAAAAATCTTTCAAGTGTCGAAATCTTTCAAGTGTTCAATCCTTTTCAAGTGTTTGATCCTTTGAAAGTGTTTGATTCTTTCCAAGTGTTGAATTCTTTCCGAATGGTTAATTCTTTTTCAAGTGTTTCATTCTCCCTAAGTGTTCGAATTTCCCAAGTGTATTCGATTTATATACGAATTTCATCTCAAACTGTGTACGTTTTATGAAAGAATATTAACCCATTAACGCCCAAAAGTGAAAAAATTTTTGTTCATTTTCGAGTTGTAATTCATTGACTAATGTTCAGGAAATTCTCATCAAATCATATATTTCTTGTGTATTTCTTTGTGCTCTCCCCGAATCTGTAATCAGAATGTGAGATATTTCACATAAAAAGTCAATATGACGTTTTTAATCCAAGAAAACGTGGGAAATCGAACGTTATTTTTGTTTGAATCCACGTTTTCATGTCGATAAAGTGTCGAGAGTACCAAAGAAGCTCAACTATCGGTGCATAAAATAGTTGGACCAACAAAAACCTACCATGGTGGAATTCCAAAATCAAGATGGTGGCCAGGATATGGCATAAATGGCGGCAAAGAAGGTATAAATTCGGTATTTGCCAAAACCTGTACTCGGAATATGTTTTTCGTCACTCACTCATACATGTGCATGTATGAGAAACCTGATCGTGACAAATTTATCATCTTCCAAAATGGCGGATCCAATATGGCGGCTCAATTTGGTTGGAATTCATGGGTTTTATTCCCCTCTCCACTATTTCTCCATGATTTGGATGATTATTGACAAGGGTTCAAAATTCCAGTGATGAATTTGAGCTCGATGAATCGTCCCCGTGCCCAATCAGTAAATATCAGTCGCATTATATATATTCTCAAGTTTGGTTTGTTCGAAATCAACTTGAAACATGGCTTAAATGCCCCAAGAATTTGGGCATTTGGAAGGGCATTATTGTAATATGTGAGAACATATTTTCCCAACAGTTCAACTGACTACACTGGAAAAAATTCTGGTGACCACAACAAACTCTCATGGTTGATTTTGGGTTTGATCGTTTAATTTGGTTATCACGATTAGATTCATGTAATCTTGATTTCTTCATCTGGGAAATGACAAGTTGCGGGAACTACTGCAATCATGAAGCTTTCAACCATTTGAGTATAATTTCTATGATTATACTGCTTTTCTCCAGTGGAGTGGTCGTGTCACATTACATTTTTCAAACCAAGGCATTTGTATCAATATAAGATTGAGTTCCGCTATTGTGGTTTTTTTACATAATATCCTCCTCCTTCGCCGAATTCATTTCTACCATCTTCATGAATTGTATTTCCTGACATAAACCACTTAGTATCATAATTACAAACACCCAGTGAGGAATCATTTTCTCGCGATTTTTGAGGTCACTTGTTCCCAATAAGCCTATATTACTCCTGTTTTTCAAGAAGATAACGATCGCTAACATTTCTCGAATATTTCACGAACCAACTTGCTAGTCGTTCTGCGAAATGAAACCAGAACATCGTAGGTCATCTGAGACTCTTCCTAGTCTTCTTGAAAGACAGTGTTCTTCTGGTCACTATGATGATATCGTTCTGATGCCAAATCCTGACGATTCTGGTAGTTCCGATGATTTTGATATCCGATCCTTAGATAAGACACCACCTGAAATTACGTATACAGAAGCTTCCAAACATCACACAGACGATCAATCTAAATTGGAAAAGGATTAGGTTTATGAATGGATAGACGGGGAGAAAACGTATATCAATAATGTTGAAAATGAAGTGCTCTTGTCTGATGTTGATAGGCAGGAACTCCAAAATCTGAGCTGTGTTGAATTATTTGAGACATTCTTTTCTGAAGAAATTGAAAACATTATTATCAAATGAACTAGAATGAATGGTTACGATTTAACAATGTCCGAATTGGACATTTTCATAGGAATTATCAATCTGTCTGCATTCAATAAGGAAGAACCCCAAAGAAATTATTGGTCAACTGATCCCATTTCATCTTGCCGAATGGTGAAATCTGCGATGTCACATAATACATTTGAGAATATAAAGTCTCACTTGGAATATCCGAAACCACAAGATCAAAACAGCGATGACAGAGTTCGGCGTGTTGGTACTAGAACGAATATGTTTCGGAACAATATTTAAAAATTTGGATACTTTGAAACTGCATTGTCCATTGAAAACAATGGCGAAATCTTACGCTCAAACAGTCCTGAAACAATTTATTCGGGGCAAGCCAATAAGGTTCGGCTCAAAATTTTGGGGACCTTGTACTGCGGACGGTATTTGTTGGATTTTGATTTTTACTGCGGGAAAAATTCATTTGTGGGAAATAAACTGCCCAAATGCGCGTTAGGAACTCGAGTGGTATTATATTTGCTAGACAAATTCTTCACCACTGTAGGTCGAAAAGTACCTGTATATCATCTCTACATGGACAACTTGTTTACCAGTTTTGATCTTTTCTCACATTTGAAATCGCTTCATCTCCGTGGTACTGGCACAATAAGGGAGAATACAGTAAAGGAGAAAAATCTGATTGACAACAAATCTCAAAGAGGTACATTTGCAGTGAAGCACGAAAAAAAAGTGGGATGAATTAAATCACTATTCTTGACTCTAAACAGGTGTCTATAGCTTCCACAGCATTGGGGTTGACACCTCTTTCACCTTTGAGGAGATTTAGTGAAGAAGAGAAGTCGAAAATTGAAATACCTTCTCCTAATGCTTCTCACCTCTATAACCGATTCATGGGTGGAGTTGATGTATACGATGGTCACCGTGATAGTGTTTCGCCGTGTATCAGATCGAAGAAATGGACATGGGTAGTTTTCGTCAGACTTCTACAGGCTTCAATTACTGACTCAGTAGTAATTTCGGATTGTGCTGGTCGAAATAGTTAAAATATTGATACGTAAGAATTTATGATTGATATTGCGAAACATTATCTTTCTAAATCAACAAAAGGAAGAACACATGAAGTCATAAAATCAGCGGAGCAGAAAAAGTGTTCTTCTGGAGCGTGCGTGATCAGAAAAAATGAATTCTGCAGAACATGCAAAAAGTATGTCTGCAAATCTTGTTTTTCAAAAAACCATTGAGGTTTTCAAAATGTATTCTTTCTCTGCATCACAAGATTTTCATAAGGCGAATGAAAAATAACAAGAAATGGAATATGAGGAGCATGGAAAAGTATTGGGAACTTCAAAAAAACAAGAAAAAATACACACGAAAAACAGGGGAAAAAACCAGAGAATATACAAAAAAAAAACAAAAGAAAACAAAAAAACAAAAGATATTCGAATTCATCCACCTCACGGTGTAAGAGAATTAGGTGATCCAACTCTTCAAAACTGCTGTGAATATTTCATGCAGTTTACTCATGATGACACATGGGTGCGCTACTGATTTTGGTAGGCAAATGTAAACAACAATGGCCGCTCCCATGAAATGAATATAACCTCATAAAAATTAATATGGAATAATATTTTTTATTTATCATTGCTCCCAAGCAACACATGGATGTTTCAGATGTGATATGAACATGCTTAGAACCTCCAAATGAAACTGTTTTGGATAATCACCTTCTGAGCATGACCATAGGATACTGTCCGCATTAAAATTCTTCCTGGTGTTGCTTGGGCTTGTGACAATAAAGTCAATTACTACTCATATTGAATAATGAACCGGATCGGAATACAAAAATTCTCAATGTTTTCTTCACCATAAAAAAAAAATCCTCACTGATGTAAAAGAACAGTGTTTCTGCGAATGAATCAGGGAGTACGAAAAAAATAGAAAAAGATTAATCGTTATTGATATTTTGGGGATAATATTGCAAAACAATTTTATTTTCTATAAATCACCAATAGAAATTCAAAAATCACAATGTGCAGATGATAGGTTCTTAGAATTCTCAAATTCGAAACATACGACCATGTAGCGAATGGCACTTCACGAATGATTACTTCATAAATCACATTCCCAATCACATGACGTACAATATTCCCTCGTTTCATATCATATTCTTGAAAGTGTTTTTCACAAACAAAACTATTCTTATTCAAATAATTATCCGATTTTTTGATAACATCAAACCATTTCTTGAAAAGTTCAGTGTCTTTCGGTGCACGAAACATAGATACTTTCTCTTTCGTATATCCACTGTCACATTCGATAATACAGTACTTTTGTACCATTTGAACTCATTTTGTTTCAATTCCTTGAGAATGAAAATACATTTTTGTGATGAAGAAGGAATTCAAATAGATGCTACCATATTCCGCCATTGTTGTTTACAAAAACCTACCTCGAACACATACGACATCTGGAAAACACTAGAGAAAACTGCAACAAATAATCACACCCCCACTCCCTCAAAATCCAGGAAGTTGGTTCCCCTCCTCCTATACACCGTGATCCACCTCCACGTGGTTAGTATCGGGCAACGTTGTATTCCAACGGCTGAGAGATGGTCATGAATATAAGTGAGATATGGGATCATTTCAGGAAATACATAATTTGATCAATATTTATTGTCTCAGTGGAGAAGAAGAACACGAAAGAATGAGGAACAGGGGGGAAGAACGAAGACCCATGAATTTCAACCGAATTGGGCTGCCATATTGGATCCGCCGTTTTGAAAAATGATGAATTTTTCACGATCAGGTTTCTCACACATTAATATGTACGATCGAGTGAGGAGAAACATATAAAAAACATATTTCGGGTACAGGTTTTGGTGAATTTCAACCAAATTGAACCGCCATATTGATCCCTCCATTTTGGAAAGCACATACTTCAATCAATGTCCCCTATTACAAGATGAGAAACCAAGTGATCCAACAACAACATGGGAAAATAGCAAAAAAGAAACGAAGACCCATGAATTTCAACAAAATTAGGCCGCCATATTGGATCTGCCATTTTGGAAAATGATAAATTTGTCACGATGAGGTTTCTCACACATGCCCATGTATGATTGAGTGACGAAAAACATATAAAAAGCATATTCCGAGTATAGGTTCTGGCAAACACCGAATTTATACCTCTTTCGCCGCCATTTAGGCCATATCTTGGCCGCCATCTTGATTTTTAAATTCCACCATTGTAGGTTTTTGTTGGTCCAACTATTTTATGCACCGATAGTTTAGCTTTTTCGTTACCCTCGACACTTTATCGATATGAAAACGTGGATTCAAAAAAAAATAACGTTCAATTTCTCACGTTTTCTTGGATTAAAAACGTCATATTGACTTTGTATGTGAGATATCTCACATTCTTATTGCAGATTCGGAGAGAGCACGAAAAATACACAAGAAATACATGATTTGATGGAAATCTCCTGAGCATTAGTCAACGAAACTACAGCTTGAGAATGAACAACAATTTTTGCGCTTTTGGGCGTTAACCCATTAGCGCCTGAACGGACACTCTTGGACACCAAATTTCAGAGATTCATTGTACAATGAATTTGGTCGAAGAAAAATTTTTGAGCCACTGTATCCTCTGTTTTGAAGGTCGCTGTTCCGAATGGTGATGTTCAGAAGTCCCTAAAATGAGTTTTTTCGTGTGAGAATTGCAAATTAAAAGGAAAAGTACTATTTTTTTGAAAAAAATTTTCCAAGATCATATCTTTGTTTGCTTTGGCATTTTTCTACATACTTAATACCGATGAATATCACGTTCACGGACCGTCGGCTGGAAGTTTTTGGCTTGAGATTAAAAAAAACATGTTTATCCATACAAAAAGGCGTCCGAAAGGATAAATTTCACTTTCAATCTTCAGCAATTTGTTTCCCGATTTCTAAGGACTTCAGGACAAATTTCCTAGGAACAAAAACGCCTTAAAATTGGTCGAAGAATACCCTAAAATTTTTTCAGACCCGTGAAGAAACAATCTTGATTCTCCGGAAAATGGAAAAATTGGCATTTTTGAAAAATTGTTTAAAAAATCTGGAAAAATTTTAGGGTAATGTTTGACTGATTTTTGAGACTTCTTTGTTCTTACAAAATTTCCCCGCAAGTCCATAGTTATTGAGAGAACAATTGCTGAATCGTTTCTGAGATCACCAATTACAAATTCAACATTTTCATTGTGGCATTATTAGTATGTAATGAATATCAAAATATATTTCCTCAATTAATCTGTGATTTCATTTATTCATTCCAAATTCTGTTCAAATTGAGATGCAATCGAATCAAACATTTATCACATAGAAATATTTATCATATATCAATGTTTCACATTGTTTACATCAATATACCGTTACTCCGATATTGCACCGTATTATTTTAGGAGCTTCCTATCATAGTAATTATTGTGTGGGTATTTCTATTCTACGCTTTCAAGTAATCAAAAGTAAATGGACTACTGTTATTTGTTTATTTACTTCTTTGAATGTCACATCCACGTCAACAGAAAAGACAAAAACGCGTTCGAGAAGAACTCATTGGAGTAGAGGAAGATGAAAATGGCATTGCGAATGCTATCTTCATCCCTTGTTCGAATGATTCTGGATCTTCTGATTCAAGTTCTGAATCTGACACAGAATCAGATGATTCCTCAAGTGACATAACCAATATTTCAAAAGTGTCCTATAGGCAGGTACGGAATAATTATGAGGAAAATCAGACAAAATTATTCTCAAACCACGAATACGAATGTGTAATGGGAGAAAGGCAATATCATGAAGTACTCAAAAATAATACTTTACTTCCTAATGGAACAAAAAAATTTTCCAAAAACTTTATCCTCAGTTCAGTTGTTTGAGTTATTTTTTTATAGCGGTCTAAAAGAATGTATTATAAAAAGTACAAATTTCAACGGGTATCAGCTAACTAATAATGAATTGGATATTTTTTTGGGAATAATAATTACGACAATATTCAATAATGGTAAATCTCAAAGAGATAACTGGTCTTCAGATGAGCTGTTACGCTGCAATCCGATTGCATCTGCCATGAGCCGCGATGAGTTTTTGAAAATCTAACGAAATATGAAATTTAGTAGGCCGCAAGATAAAAATGAACATGACAAAGTTTGGAAAGTGAGGAATATACTAAACATATTTGGAAAAAATATTTTACAACTCGGTTTTTTCTCTACGGCGTTATCTATTCATGAGATGATGGTCGAATTCCAGTCCAAGAGCTCCAGTCTTACAGTTTATGTTAAATAAACCTGAGAGGTTTGGCATACAAATGTGGGCGATATGCAGTCCAGAAGGATATTTATTCGATTGAGATATATATTGCGGTCGAGGATCTGAAATTTATTCATCACATAATATAATGAAATAAGTTAAATGTGCTGTGGGTAGTCGCGTTGTAATGCTAAAGGTCCAACAATCACTTTTAACGGTATCTCCAAAGAAACTATGTTCGTATCACTTGTATTTTGACAATTACTTCTGCAATCCGGACTTATTAATTCACTTGAAGGGAGTTGGTCTTATCGCTACAGGGACTGTTTGATCCAACAGAATAAAAGAAAAAACTTTACTGGATAAAAAAGCGAAAAGAGGTACTTACATAGTTAAACATGGAAAAAACAGTGGACTCAATTTTAGAACTGTTATGGATTCAAAACCCGTTCCAGTTTTGTCGACAGCAGCTGGAGTCACCCCTATAAGTAGCGTTAGAAGATACTCGAAAGACAGTCACTCTGAAGAAGAAATGCCATTCCCTATGGCGTTTAGACTGTATAACATGTTCATGGGGGACGTCGGTCAACATGATGCTCATTGTCGCAATTTACTTCCTCAAATCCAAGCGAAAAAATGGACTTGGTCGATTTTTTGTAGATTGATACAATTGTCAATTACTAATGCAACTGTGATTAGAATTTTAGTTCACGAAAGTGATGTTGGGACCAAACAAATATCTTTGGAAATCGGAAAATACTATCTTGACAAGCGTAAAAATGAAAAAGCACACGAAAGTATTGCTGTTGTTAAAAAAAGGTACTGCGAATACGCCAGTAAATGTCACACAAGAACACAGAAAATGTGCAAAACCTGCAACATTTATGTATGCTCGCCATGCTTCTCAATTCATAACAAAAATTGACTGATAAAATTAGAAAATTAGAAAAAAATTTCAAAAAAATCATAAAATACAAAGAAATTTGAAAAAAATCATAAAATACAAAGAAATTTGAGAAAAATCATAAAATACAAAAAAAAATAAGGCTCTCAGAATGACGTTCGCCTCCCCGTGGTGAGAGTCGGACAACGGCAACATTTGTCGGCTAAGCAACGTACGTAGTTTACTAAATGAGAATATTTTTCGATACTCCTAAGAGCTTCATGATTGGAGACGTCAGAAACACCTCAGCGATTTTTTTTTCAATAAGTATGGACTTGCGGGGAAATTTCGTGGGAACAAAAGTCTCAAAATTAGTCAAACAGTCCCCTCAAATTCCTTTAAATTTTCCAAACAATTTTTCAAAAATGCCAATTTTCCATTTTCCTGAAAAATGAAAAATGTTTTTTCACGGTTTTGAAAGAATTTGAGGGTATCCTTTGACCAATTTTAAGACGTTTTTGTTCTGAGGAAATTTTTCCTAAAGTCCTTAGAAATCGAGAAAAAAATTGCTGAAGATTAGGAGTAAAATTTATTGTTTCGGACGCCTTCTTTTATGAATCAACATTTTTTTTTATTAATCTTAAGCCAATAATTTTCAGTTGAAGTTCCATGGACGCGATATTTATCGGTGCTAAATATGTAGAAAAATGCAAAAGCGAACAAAAATATGATCTTGGAAAATTTTTTTTTAAAAAAACAGTGCTTTTTTTTTAATATGCAATTTTCACACGAAAAAACTCATCTTAGGGACTTCTGAACATCACCATTCGAAAGAGCGACCTTCAAAACATAGGATACAGTGGCTCAAGAATTTTTTCTCGACCAAGTTCATTGTACAATGAATCTCTGAACTTTGGTGTCCAAAAGTGTCTGTTCAGGCGCTAATGGGTTAATAGGTTGAGTATATTATATGTTGAATTCATTGGATTAACAAGGATTATTTCACTCATCTATTTGGGTTTGAGCTCTGTAAGTTTTAAAATCGTAACAATTTGTAAGAAGCGAAGATGTTCCACTCCATCACAAGCAAATTCATCGCGTTCTATAATTCCTACAGTCAGTAATTAACTACTTAGGGAAACGTCGGCTCCGAGGATCTTATGAGTGTTAATTAGAGACAAGCAATTGAATATTTGTAAGAACCATCGACTCCGAGGATCTTACAGAGTTCAATTCAACTAAGGTCCGAATTGAAGTAATTGAAGGTTGAATATCTGTGGAAAACATCGACTCCGAGGATTCTCTAGGTGTTCAATTGGAAATTAAACAATTGAATCTAATAAATCTAGAACAACATGTGATATGAATCAACTGGAAGAAGAAATACAAAATTTGACATTTATTATCAATTCTGAAGAAACACTTTTACTTCGAAACAAGTTGAATTCTAAAACACAGTACAGTGTTCGGAAAAGTGTGACAGGATCTCGCAACGAATTGAATGAACTCAAATCTACATCTTCTCGATTGAATTCGATCACTAAATGCAAAAATCGTCTGAGGAATCAAATCGAATTATTCAATTGTAAACGCTGTATAGATCTTCTCGAAAAGTACATTGAACTCAATAATGATGAATTAAATTCAATGAATTTGACTGTCTCTGAAATGATGCAAATTTATATCAATAACCAACTGCTTTGAGCTCTTTTCACTTTTTCCAATGTTCAATTCCGACATTTTGAGAAGAATTGTTCTCTGAAAGGAGACAATAAAATTCAATGAGAAGATTCTAACTCAGAACAAGTTAGATGAAGAATCGTTGAGCGATGTTCAAGAATCACTCGAGAGAAACGTTGATAGGTTGAATCGACTTCAAGAATACGTGCATCCTTAAATTCAAAAACTAGGAATCAATCAATTAATCAAGAGATTCAATAAAATTGATAGATGCAGAAATTGTGAAGTAAATGAAATAGAATTTTTCAAGTGTTCAATTCGTATTAATTTCTTAGAAAATTATGTTGAAATTCCCGAGACTGATCTGAAATTGTTAAATCTGACTGAAGACGAACTGTCTCATATTGGATTATTCAAAACTTTGATGCAATAAACTTCATATTTCATATAAATTCACTGATTTCATCTAACTTTCCTCCTTTAATTGCTCTGTTTCTCCCCATCCTTGTCCATGACACAAAATAGGGGAACTTATATTTCAAGGTGTTAAAATTCGTTTCAATCCCTATCCTGTTGTTATGGAAGGAAATATTCCTCGAATATCTCTGGACGTGACACCTCAGACATCGACGTATCTGATAACATTCTGATATCTTGATTTCAACCTTCTGAAAGGCCTATCTGAACTATCTCACATATTTGGGAGATCTTTGAGAGCACTAGATGATAACATATTGTTCACTGAGATAACATTCATGTGTTTCTCCAAAATGGAACGCTATAAGAAAAGATAAATCAACTCGATGTCAATCTGATGATCGATATAAGATCAAAATGTTGAATTCTGGCAGCAATTTTGATGGAAATTTGGCTAGTGGATGAAAAACGTACATTCCCGAATGGAAAAAAACCTGAACTCATTTGGAATCGAACTTGGATACCAAGATTCTACTTTCTCGCCTATGATTCTGTATGGACGTAGAAGACCGTTCAAACTTATATGAACTTCAATCAATCGAAAATCATTCATAGATGGAATAATTATCGTGATCCGGAAAGATCCACTGAATTTTGCTGGATTATTAAAATATCTTATTAAAAATGAAAAAAGTTTTGGTCCATTTCATCTGATTATGTCAATCAGGTTTGGTTGATTGCCAAGATGTTTTCAATGACAATCTTATTGAATCTGGTCAAATCTCAGTGAATTTCGAATGAACCATTTACATTTCTATGATCAATTATAAGCAATTATTCAAAAAAATATAATTCCATAATAATTCTTCAGGTTCCTCTGAAAATCATTCTCAGATGTCGTTTAGGAATGTCGTAATCACCTGAAGATAATCTCACTCATTTCGTGACAAATCAGTGGAAAGGGATCTAACGATACTGTTTCACTGACAATCATACCCCATTCGTATTCTATTGTATCATAATCGTTGTTATTGAAGATTCGCTTGAACGACCGACTTCACGCATTCTTCTGTATGCGTATCCACAATTTGGAATTTGAGGACAAATGTTTCGACATTTTCTTGTAATGAATACGTGGTTATTTGCTGAAGGGGAAAGATTAAGTATTAAAGAAAAAATACATCATCGCGCTCAGTGTTATGATAATAATGCATTGTGGCTCCTGACGTTTTCAGATAATTTCTTCATAAATACATATCACAATCATTCCAATCGAACTATGTTGCTCATGTTTTGGAATTCGATGCTTTGGATCCGATATGATTCCTTCCAGACATTCGACAATCTCAGCCCACAGGAATTCATAGGCGCAGTAATGAAATCTTTCCAATCTCCACAGGGAAATCTAGAAATGGTTGACTATTAGGACAATTTTCATCCCAGGTAAGGGAATCCTGATCCACGCCCATGATACAGGTGAGATCGTTCATGTATACACTGAGAAAAAAATTGTTTGAATTAATGGAATTGATCTCATTGATTCTCATTTCTTTGCATTAAATAGATGTCTCTTTGACTCTAAAATAATTTCATAACCATAAAATCTCGTTGGATTTGTACTATCAAATCATCTCATTGAAATTCATTTTTTGAAATTACAAACGCGCTCTATTGACTGAATAACTCATTATTTTTGTCAATATCATCTTTCATCCGATTTATAACTCTCATTTGATGAATCCCAAAGTGAAAATCAATGAGATACAACTCCAATTTTATAACGTAAAGTTTCGTATGGAAATAAAGGTTGATCATACTTAGTATTTGAAACTCTTAACAATCAAGTATTTGACATGATAATTGTTTCCTTCACCAGAATAATTACTGACTCCAAGTGAAAATATATTTCATAAAATGAATAGACATGGCTTACAAATGATGAACTTCTTCCATCATGAGAAAAACAACGTGAGATCAGGTTAGTAAAATAATTATTATATGCAAGAACATGAAGTTATAGGACCAAAAATACTGTTATTAATGCACCGGTACAGTTGAGATTATAATAATCTCATTCATTTCAATACAAATGGTTTTTTCAGATAATAAAATCAAATCATATACTCAATAGTTATGAATTTTAATTCCAAGAGGTCTATCTTCTCAACAGAGAACTAAATTCATGATCACAATGAGATACTTTTTCAGTTCAAACTTCAGAGCAATTTCTTTGGTTAAAATCTATTTCATAGAACAGATTTCATATGAACAATGATAGTTTGGATTGTTTTGGAACCAATAAAATGGAGTATTGTTTTCCGCGCCTCTTCCGAAATGACCAACTTATAGTCTCCCTACTTTGTGTCAGTGTCGTCACATTATTGCCACTAAATTCGAAGCAAACAAAAAACACCCCCGCGTCACCACGCTCCTCCGCTCGCCGAACGGCGCCGTCATCTCATTCTTTTCTTTAGTGTCGATGAAGCCACATCGGTTTTTATTGGGATAGTCATGGGAGGCCATAAGAGAGAATATTCGACTTCGTCTGACGACTCAGAGGACTACAGGAGAAGGCGCAAGCGCTCTAAGAAGAACAAAAAGGAAAAAAGACATAAAAAGAAGAAACATCACCATAAAAGACGAGACAGGGGCAGCTCAGCATCCTCGTTGTATTCATCTGGTTCTCAAAGTGAGTAATAGACATGTCATCTTAATAAAGAATATGACGTGATTACAGTGAAGAAGTCATAACTTCTTTTCAAAATTGTTGGAAGTGTTGACCGAATTAGTGTGCAACAACAATTGGGAAGTTAGACAAAGCGTTTAAGCACATATAAAAATGTGTATATACATGCGCTGGCGTTGTTCCGCGTTGTTTTGTTTTCACACGATAGCTCATATGCGTGCAAGCCCTAACTTGCGCGGGGATTTTGTGATATTCATAGGCCCTAACTCATGCGTGTGCTCTTTCGTAAACATATAAATAGTCACATGCTCTAACCTGAGAGCAAGTTTAATAACAACGAATGTTGGCATAAAACGCGAGTTCTAACCTAGAGCAAAAGATCTTACATGATCATCTATAAAAATAAGGCTACTGTTTTGGCTCTAACCAAAACTTAGTATTAAAAAGAACGAAAATCTCGATTCAGGCTATGAGAATCGTAGTGACGAGACCTTACCGACTGATGGAGAAAGAAGACCGCTAAAGCAGATTACGAATCTACAACAACAAATAACTGATGAAGCAACAGTTCCAGAGGACATAATTTTAAGTGATGATTTACTGTCTGCTATGGGAAAAAGGTCTGTTGACGAAATGATTACAGCATCGCCTTTACAATCTCAAATCGCTGTTCGCTGGGATGATATGATCAATCAAGGCCTACCAGATGAGGAAAGAATTTCTTTAATTAGGAAGTATTCGCTACCATAAAACTGTAAGTTTTCAGTGCCATCCGAGTCAAATAAAGAGATTATAGCGGGAAGTCAACCATCTGTTATGAAGAGAGACGAACGGATTGTCTTAAAACAACAAAAATTAGCGGCAAGCCTGGCAGCAGTCGCGAAAGCTGTCTTTCATCTTATGAAAGATGGTAAAGATTTGGTAGATTTGCTGGCCATTGAATGCTTAAGCGATGCAATTAAGATAATTGCCGAGATACAACGAGATGAGTCAATTATTCGTCGTAGCTTGATCCTAGCTGATATCAATGCAAATGTGAGAGACTCACTGGCCAAAACTATCTGTGGAGATTTTTCATTTGGAGAAAAGCTAGACGGAACCATCAATGCAGCAAAGGCGCTAGCAACAGCTAAAGACCTCTAATTACCATCAAAAATACCAGCTGGAAAACCAAAAAACTTTTACACCTCGTCCCGTCAATCATCGAAGAACAATTACAAATAGACGGGCGGGCAAAAATATCGGAAGGACCAGAGATCGGAGAACTACAATCCCAGTCGCAAGAGGAATCTGAAGGATCAGAAGCGACAGAGACGCCATTAGAATCAAAAAATCAGGTAGCGAGGAGACTAAAATTTTTTGCGAATGAGTGGAAAAAGATCACTGGCGATCCAAAGATTTTGACGTGGATTACTGGTCTTGAGATACCTTCCATAAATTCACCGATTAAAATTTACGAAAATGGAACATTACTGAGAGACAAATTATTTCTGAACTGCTGAAAGAATTAGAAGACGAAGGTGCCATAAAATATTGTAGTGACTGTGATGAACGATTCGTTTCAGATATATTTTTGGTTCCCAAACCAGATAAGTCATGTAGACTGATATTGAATTTAAAAAATGTGAATAATTTCATCAAAACAGATCATTACAAACTAGAAGCTCATGTAACACAGAATATTCTAAGAATATTCTCACAACATCCTTAAAATGTACTTGATCAAATATTCTCACAAAAAGCGTAGGAGATTCGTAAATATTCTTAGAATATTCTTAGAACATTTGAATGAGACTGTTCCGAATATTCTAGGAACGTTCGTACAATATGCGTACAAAGTTTGTAGGGAAATTGATGAGCAGCCCCTGCGCAGATATCGTGATGGCATGAATCCCTTAATGGCGGATAATGTTGTTGACAGGCTACAGACCCTTGGACAATCAGTCATTTTAATTTTTGTTTTGGGAATAATAAATCTATGGTGGTGTATTTTAATATCGCAAATGTTCTCTGAGAGTGCCATGTGTGAAAAATAACAAGTGTAATAAAATATTGAGAAATACCGCATATATTATGATTGCCTGTTGCAATCATAAATATCTCATCCATCTATATGAATTCATAATATTGTTAACCATTCATGATTACAGATGTCTAATGATAAAAAAAATTGATTGTGAAGTAGTTTTCGGTGACATGCAGAAGTTTATATTGACGGGAATTCTTATTTTCACAGCATTTCTTCCCAATATTCCCACAATATCCGTGGCATCATATTCCGAGGATATCTTAAACAGTCCCATTCTAACATTCTGAGAATGTGCTTAGAATATATTCGCACGAAATAAGAATCTCC
Organism: Gonatopus flavifemur; assembly: GCA_018340375.1. NCBI lineage: Eukaryota > Metazoa > Arthropoda > Insecta > Hymenoptera > Dryinidae > Gonatopus > Gonatopus flavifemur. Next base: position 333,429 of record JAFFJZ010000001.1, read on the forward strand.
ATAGAATATTCGAATATCCTCAACGTATATTCTCAGAACATTCTCAGAACGCGCGTGTGCTACCTGGGAGAAGGTAGAACGGTCACAAGGTTGTTACACAACAAAGATTTCAAAGCAACCTTGGTTCTGAAGGATGCATATTATCTAATTCCTATACATGAAAATTTTAGAAAATATTTAAGATTCAAATTTGAGGAAAAACTGTTCGAATTTACATGTTTGCCTATCGGGCCTAATATTGCGCCACATGTATTTACCAAAGTACTTAAGCCGGTGATTTCCCATCTGAGACGACAAGGCATTGTGTGCGTCATATATTTGGATGACATATTAATTGTAGGTCATTCGTATGAACAGTGCAAATCAAATGTGAAAAGATCTGTGAATGTATTGACAAAATTAGGTTTCATTGTCAACTATAAGAAGAGTGTAATAACACCATCACAAAGATGTAAATATCTAGGTTTTTATTATGATTCCCTGAAATTGTCAATAGAATTACCAGAAGAAAAAGTAATACAAATTAGAAAAATAACGAAGCTAAAATTAAAAAGCAATATAAAAATAAAAGATTTTGCTGAGATTTTAGGCTATTCAATCTCATGCTGCGCTGCTGTGAATTATGGTTTTCTTTATACAAAAACAGCTGAAAGGGAGAAATTCTTAGCCCTCAAGTATAACAATGATAATTATGATGCAGACATGATAATTACAAAAGGAGTCTACAGGGATTGAAATTGGTGGAGATCTATTGATAATAACAAAACGAGTTTCATAAGAGAAATGAAATTGAAAATTGGATTATATACAGACGCTTCATTAACTGGTTCGGGAGCGTGTTGTGATAATAAAAAAGCTCATGATCACTGGAAGGATGACGACACTGTCAATTCCATAAATTATTAGGAGTTATTGGCTGCTCTTTTCGGGTTAAAACTTTTTGCGAAAGATTTGAGCAACTGCCAGGTTCTTTCACATATTGACAACACAACTGCCATATCATACATTAATCGTATGGGAGGTATCCAATGTGTTAACTTGTATTTAATCACAAGGAAAATCTGGCAGTGGTGTGAAAGAAGAAATATTTGGATATTTGCCACTTATATCGTATCAAAAGAGAATGTAATCGCAGATTCAGAGTCTCGAAAATTGAGATCGAATATCGAAATTGAATTTTCGACTGTAATGTTTCAAGAAATTTGCGATAGTTTTGGGAAACCGGAGATTGATTTGTTCGCAAGCTGTTCGAATATTACCGTAAAATGGGGTGAATAGGAACATGTCGGGTGAATAGAAACACCCTTAGAAAGTGAAAACTATTGGAGAATGATCATTCTATCATACACCTTCATCTTCCCCGCACCACGCCCCACTCCGGGAACAATTTTGAAATTTAGGTGGACCGCATATGGCCGGGATACCAATCATTTTAAGGGTGTTTCTATTCACCCCATTCTACGGTAAGTGTGAAGTATACGTGTCATGGAAAAAGGATCCGGATTGTTGTGCTATTGACGCTTTTACAATACCCTGGCACAATCATTTTTTCTATGCCTTTCCGCCTTTTTCAATGATTTCGAAATCTTTGCAAAAAATAGAGAACGAAAAAGCGCGGGGTATCATGGTTGTGCTGGGGTGGCCGGCTTAACCTTGATATCCATTATATTACTCAATATTGGTCTCAAAACCTGTAAAATTTGGGTCTAAAAATGATCTTATATTTTGTAGCGACCAAGCAGCCCACTTCTGGAGCAAAGTTACCCTGGTGGCCGGAGTCTTGTCAGCATAGCTTATAAATAAGAAGGAGTACCAGAGGCTGCTTCAGATGTGATGTTAGCATCGTTAACAGATTCCTCGTTCAAACAGTACGAGACGTGTTTTAAGAAGTGGTGGCAATTTTGTTTAGAGAAAGGCTTGGATCCATATAGTTCATCAATAACTAACATATTAGAATTTTGAGCCACAAATTTTGATGAAGGAGCTGCTTATAGTTCATTAAATTGCTACAGATCAGCTATAAGTTTGCTCATAGGACCTCAGGTGGGTCAACATGATAGAATAGGAAGATTTTTTGAAGGTGTGGCTAAGGTAAGGCCTGCGAGACCGAAATACAATACCACCTGGGATCCAAACATCGTTTTAGATTATTTTTCCTCATCAAAAAAGGATGATGAGCTTTCGATGAATGAACTGAGTTCAAAGTTGATTACCTTACTGGCTTTAGTTACGGGTCATCGTATGCGAACGTTCTCTCTGATAAAAATCGAAAACATAACTGTTAGCAAAGATCAGGTGGAGATAAAGAATCCAGATCGAATAAAGACATCGGGCCCGAACAAAGAGCCACCCGTTTTGGTTCCACCTCTCTATAAGAAAAATAGGAAGATCTGTGCTGCTGCAGTATTGTTGGATTATATGAATAGAACAAAAGATAATCGTAGCAATATCCATTCTTTGTTTTTATCAATTAGAAAACCAATTAAGGCAGTTACTTCGCAGACATTAGCCCATTGGGTACAAGATACGTTAGAAAAGTACGGTATCCATACTAATATTCTACGGCTCACTCAACCCGCCACGCATCCACTTCGGCTGCCAGTAGAAATGGTGTGGATATCGATACATTGCGCAGAACGGCTGGTTGGACTCAACAGTCAAATATGTTTGCAAAATTCTATAACTTGACTAATAAATTAACTAGAGTTAACTGTGGAAAACGATGTATTCGCCAAGGCAATCTTAGATTCTAAATGTTAGACCTGTATTCTCGATATCTGCTTATGATTTTGAAAATTATCTGATTCTTCCAAAAAAAAGTTGTATTCATTTCATACAATACTTGGAAACATCTTGAGCAATATGTGTACAGCAAGATGACAGCTGTAACATTTGACTTTGAACATCTACAAGTTGATCATTTCGGAAGAGGCGCGGAATACAATTGGATGATTAAACGAACTTACCTGTAAGTGGAGTTCTATCATAATTGTATGAAGCGCCTCTTCCGAAATGATAGTCCCACCACAACTGGAGTTTTTCCCCGTACTACCTTTATCTTGGATGAATGTTACAGCATATACCTTTAAAGAATGAGATGACGGCGCCGTTCGGCGAGCAGAGGAGCGTGGTGGCACGGGGGGGTTTTTCGTTTGCTTTGAATTTAGTGGAAATAATGTGGTGACACTGACACAAAGTAGGGAAACTACAAGTTGATCATTTCGGAAGAGGCGCTTTATACAATTATGATAGAACTTCACTCGTCGTTTAATCATTCAATTATGACCCATGATTTGGGAATTCAAATCGAATGGGGCTTCGATCGATGGTTAATTAGTTTCAATAAAGGATTCAAACTTCAGCGACATCTAAAAAATTACCTCATTAAAAATTTTCATTTATGATTGGAGAAGGATTCTAGTCAATAAACTGCCAACCTGATTATTCTCGTCACTACTACGTTTGATGGGGTCAAAATTTTATACATTCTGCGAAATTCAAGTGCTTTTTGCAAATAAAGGTTTCATCGAGTCCATAAAATAGATAGATCGATCGAATTTATGAATTCATTGAAACAAACAAATATGTTTTTAAAATAAAAATGTATTGAATTCACTCCGACAAATTGCATTTACTTCTCAGAAGGTGGCAATACTTTCTCACAAGCTGTCTTCCTGCAGTGCAGTTCGCATATAAAGAACTAATTGACCGTGAACATATAGTGAGTAATGTTTCGTCCAAATAAATATTTCTTCCAGGTTCCGGCATGGAATATCATCGACGGTTAAGACTTGATCGTAGAAAAAAATAGTTTCTTCGAACTTCTTGATCATATTAATCATCTGATCGAATAATCCAATTGTTCCAAATGAATTACAGATCACACAGGAACTAGGAAGGTCGGCTCCGCCCTCGCGCGAATGCTCTGGAGCCTTCCGAAGTAGCTGACCAGATGATTAGATCAGCTACTTTGGAAGGCTCTACAGACTCCTACTTACTTCTTTTTATTCTGGAAATTTTGTAAAATATCATTCATCCAATCAAAATGAATTTCATTGATTCGAAGAGAGATTTATTTATATCAATAGGTTCTCTGAAGGATTAGAAAATCTCTTTGTACATTCTATGAAATAATTTCTTAGATAGGGAAGAATATCCATTGTTTCAAATATTGATTTATTCACAAAAAATTTTCATTTCATATTCATGGAAACATTTCATTTCGAATTCAAGGAATGTTTATATTATTCATATTGATATTTTCTAATTCTAAAACTTTTTTATTCAAATAAATAATTATTTTATTGAAGGGAGAAATCATCATTTTGGCACTGCAATTGACTATCATAGTGTTATGAATGGCTTCTGCCTATCAAATGCGTAATTCATTGAATCGAATTATATTCCATGAATTCGAAAATCAAAATTTTCCATCCAATAAGTTTTTCATTAATCCTAAGTACCTCATATTCCACTCAATGATCCCACCACTTCCGTGTGAATGACATATCAAATGAAGTTGATGCAATAACTCCACATATACCATTGGATGAATTCATTTCTTAGACTCAAAGAAAAATTCATCGGTTCAAAACATTTTTTTTCTCAGTGTATGACATTAAAGTGAAATAGGTTTTTCTTCTGATTCTAAACCCATCACAGATGTGACTTTCCATGAGATCTACGGCACGAATACTCCATGGATTCCTCTGACATGCATGCCAGATGAGATTCATTGAATTTAATATCTGAATTTTGTAGCGACGATGAACTACAAATACATCTCTGGATGATCCGGATTTATTACTAGTTCCAGCACAATCAGAGATTCCAAAATCAGACTCGGTTGTGGAGGAAATTGTGTGCAGTACTCGTTAGAACGTTCAAGATAGCCTCACAATCATACCATCATCCATTCTTCAATATATTTCACCAAATCCATCAAACTTCCCAATTTTTGAGCACAGGCAACTTATCGGATATTTGGATATGTAATAACATGTTATCCAAAATATCAGTCTTACTCTGGAAATATACACCACCGATGTTACATCTCACTAGGACATATTGACAATTATGAGCACCATCATCAAATTGACCATATGGCTCAGGTCAACGGAGCGTACGGACGTCGTGAAATGTCCGGGTTCGAATCCTGGCATCGCAAGAATCCTGGACTCAAGTAAGATACGTGGGGGTGGTGGGAAAGGGATGGAAAGAGAGAGAAAAAGAGGGGCAGATTTTTTTCATGCGCGCATTCAAGATTTTTTTGAGATATTTCCATAAATTCTTCCAGACATTTTAAGGAATCGATCGAATACGTTTATCACATATCTTTCGCAAGACCTTTTTGAGATGTCTCAAACTTGTCGACATTTTTTGCTCGAGATTTCTATCAGATATCTGAAAGATGTTTTTTCGAATATTGCACAAGATATCTTGATGGTTAGTTGATGTTCCAACGGCGATCTCAAAACGTACACCAGCTGATATTTATCTTACGTTCACCGCTTCAAAATCAACTGAAATTATAGTTCCTCGAACTATATCTTGAAGTTGACAATATTTTTACTCTCCTTTCATTCTCAGTGGGCAAGAGCTTGCGTATACGACATTCAAATGTAATGGATCCTCTTTCTGCCCCCAAATTCGAGCTTCATTGCGCCTGGTCAGAATTCCGACTCCACGATGAATCGCAAATGTATATTTGGATGATACGAAGTTTTCCTAGCCTCAGCACAACCGTGACTGTGTTTTTCATGATTTCATGAAGAGTAGTGATGAATCATCGTTTTCAATATTGAAATTTCAATAGATATTCAGGAATGGTAAGGAAGCGATTGCCTGAAAAGCCATTCACCCGAACGCAGTGAAGTTTGTAGTCATTCGAGGAAGGCTAGAAACTTCTGATGATTATCCCCGGATGCACAAATCATTGCTTTCCGGGCAACTGCAATTTCGGCCCTACCACTTGTTCCATTTGGAATTCCAATTTTTGGACAATAAGTGAGAACATCTCTGAGTGACGGGAACTTTTGGGTTTGATTGTGTAACATGGTAGTTCCGTTGCTCTCCCTCTCGTCGGCGCCACGCGATTCACGAAAAAAAATATTGACTGTCCAACTACGGAGTCCCAAAGGGGATTGTCCTTTGGACATCATATTTTCATGTAGAAATCTTTGAGTTCTTTCAGAAAATACGTATATAGTAAGTACTTTGGTTTTGAATCACGAAATCAAGATTTATTTGATAGAAATTCTAAATACCCTCTATAGGGATTAATTCGTGACTATAGGTATCAACGAATCATGATTATTTCTTCTGAATAAATAAAATAAGACATAGACATTTGAAATTAGAGAGTTTGGAATGAGAGATCATAGGGTAATCTAGAATAAGTAGAATAGCTGAAATCGATGAACGAGTGAGCCGAGTGACCGACCGTGGGAAGTATAACGTGCTTTGCCTTTCTATAACAAAGTTTCATATGACGTTTTACATGGTAAAAGTACACGAGAGAGAAAATAAGCGAGGTTGCCACCACCGTCAGCCACCGATAACGAGTTTTCATCCTCTTCTAAAATACACTGACTCTTTCGGACGTCTCATCTTATCAGCATAAGAAAAGGAAGGTGCCAAAAACAACGGAAGAAACAGCCCATCGATAATGGAATACATGGACCAACTACCTGAAAGGAGCGGGAGGACTTCACAAAATTACCTTCGGAAATCAAGTTCTTAATCGATTTCGTCCGAAGATCTGAAATATTGATCAAAACGTATGCGCGCTCCACAGTGGCTACTTGCGAAATTGCTACGCGCAGGCCCGATACGAGACAGCCGTTGTAACGCACCGTGCAACGGCACTCCTAGTCTGGACGACCAACGACACGCTTGTTTTTTCCACCGCGCACGATCCTCATTAACGTTCGCGAACCGATCGTCCGGTTTCCTTTTTCTGAGTTCGTGGGTGGAAAGTTTGTCGAGACCCCTCGATTCCAACGGGCACCGTGTGCCACCCAAGAAGGAAGAGAGAGAGGAACGGTGGATGGATTCCTCTCCTTTAAGACTTCCCCACGACGCTAAAGGTAGGTGACTTTAGTGGTAGGGGGTCTTTTTGTCGAAAAAGTTTCTCGCCGAATAAACCTGATTCGACAATCGCTAGTCATTCCTAGAGATCACTACGAAATCTCCTAGTGATTTTTAGAGGTGACTATCGATTGTCAAATTACAGTGTATTCGGCGAAAAACGTTTTCGGCAAAAAGACCCCCTACCGACTTCAGTCGGTCAATCTTCTCTCACTTTTTCTCTCCTGGAATTCGTCCCTCGCGAGTTTCTTGACTCGATGGTAATTATCGGGATTTGAAATCTTTCTTTTTAGATTGGGATTAAGTTTCGTTTGTTTATTATTTCTTCGTGTTTTTCCTTGTCCGCGTACCATAAATGATCTCTTGATGTGCCGAAAATACTTGGAATTTACTTTGAATTTTCTTTGAATCTTAGGAGTGTTACCGAACAAGAAATTAGGAAATAGTATTCGATTCCTCGGTTGACCCGGAATTCGAAAGATGTTTTTATAACCCAGTGAACTCACCGTTCACGCCCCTGATGTGTCGTTTTTTCATTATACTGCTATTTACTTGATGTCTCGAATTTTCATTCTTTTTCATTCCTATTGCGCATGATTTCTCCTCCGACCCACCCCTCACGACTTGCTGGTCGACTGAGTAGGACAATTGAAGCCGCTCGTGAAATTTGAATTTATGATACGAGAGTTCTGATTAACAAATTTGGTGGCGAAAATACCGTCACCTGGCGCCCTCGTCGAGATCGTGGTTTCCATCGTGCTACTCTCCGACGTTCTTTCTTTCTTTTACAGGGGAACTTTTAATGCTTTACGCCTCCTCTCTCTCTCTCTCTCTCTCTCTCTCACTCCAATGCTTGCTTCTTCTTCATGAACGCCTGATCTCTTTCTTCTGAGTTTGCTTTGCCTCGCACACTTTTTTCCACTTGGAATTTCTTCTTTTTTCGAATTCTTGAATTCGCAGGCAAGGTATCGCAAGTTGGAGGGAGAAAGTGAGGAGAGCGGCATCACAATTGATAATCGGCACCTTCCGTGCTTCTACTATCCTTGATGGAGTCCAGACGGTTCTGGTCGGGAAACCTCTAGTGATTTTACTTTTCTTAAAATTTTCTTTCCACAAGAGTACGCGTAACCGTTTTTCGAAAATCTCATGACAAGTTTCATCGCCTGCTGAATTTTCAATATAAGTTCGGCGTTGTCTGCGGCTAGTTGGGACGCGATTCCCTCTAATCTCTTTTTGTTTCCTATCCATTCGATCCCGAATAGCTTTGATCGCTAATTTAATTTGCTCAATTGTTCTGAAATTCCCTTGGAGATTATCGGACACTGAAAAGGAAAAGTCTAAATGAATCGGAACATACAATTTGCATTTCTACTGATCACTTTTTGATGAGAAAAGAGAAGAAAAATAAAGTTTGAGATTTAGAAATGAGAAAAAAAAATTGATTGATAATAGTTCTACTTCAATCACTTCCTACTTTGTTTGAATGGTTGTTAGAATCATTCACGCGAATTGTAGGAGTCTTCTTGGATGAAATTTTCCCAAAGAAAGGTTCCTCAGAGTGCGATTGAGTTAGGTGGCTAGTGGGGTCAATAGTTTTAGAGCTTACTTCTTATTCGAGAAAAATTTGAGAACGTTTTCAAGTCTAAATTTGGCTTCTTCGGATGCAAGTTTCCAAAGAGTGAAGTTTCAGATTTGAGTTGGAAGAATGGTCTGTGTGTTAATCCTTCAAGAGCCTGTATTCATACGGTTTTCCAGGCGAAGAAGTAACAGAAGTCTGGAGGGGATGCTGGTCCTTCGTTGTCTCAACATTCTAGAGTTTCTCTCATCCCCTCCGCATGTTCACACTCATAGTTTTTTCTATTATTCTTATAGTTATGGGCTAGAATTATGTATTAATCTTATGTTTGGATTGAAAGAAAAGTAATGTTATTGGGATCAAAGTAAGAATCAGAAATATTTTCGAGACATTCACAATTTGTCCCTTGAAAAAAAAAATATATATATTCGAAAATATTATAACTATGGGTTATTCAATATCATGTACATATATGCCTCTAATCCATATAAAATTGTCCTATTGGATTTCCAAGGAAACATGGTTTGTGTGGATCGCGACGATTTTGAATTTTCTATTAAAAAGTCATTTCTAATTGAATTTGACAGTTTGATCGATATACTTGATCAATTTGGGAATCCTATCGATGTATCTATTCTATTGATTCATTATCCTCATCGTTTTTCAATTGAATTTCCATCAGATTTCAAGTAATTATTGTAAATTTGGTCAATCAAATTGTTTGCCACTGTAAGGAAGAGGTACATTGATTAACTTCTGGAATTTTGAGTTTATTGTAGTTTCGATAGTCTCGAGACAGATGTTTTATTACTCCTTTCCCATTCTTTCAAGCGGTTGATGTAGGAGGAATTTTGTACTTGGTGACGTCCTGGTGTCGCCAGTGTTTGGGCCTTCCTCGCCAGATGTTTTATTGCTCCAATTTTTTTTGTAACTGAAACAATTGAGTTTTCCTTTCATGAGCACAGAGCATACAGATGTATTGGGTAGGCTCCGTACTCTGTGTTCATTTCACTTGATTGTGGAAAGGACCAAGCACTTGCAGTAGGAGACAACAAAAGGAAAAGAATAGGGGAAAAAAACAAGCAACCTGGAAGACCGGGAAATGAAAGAAAGAAGAAAAATTTCGTAAAATGTGTCCACGTTACAATATGAAGAAATCTGGTGTTGAGGCTCATCGAATGCTCTCAAATACCTATGGTGAGGCCACTATTAGTGGGAGAACGTGCCGAGAGTGGTTTCAACGCTTCAAGAACGGTGATTTTAACGTCGAAGACCAGCACGACGGTGGAAGAGAGAAGGTTTTCGAAGATGCAGAATTGGAGGCATTACTTGATCAAGACTCCTGTCAAACGCCACAAAGATTGGCAGGATCATTGGGAGTGACACAACCAGCCATTTCAAAACGCCTGAAAGTCATGGGAATGATTCAGAAACAAGGGTGCCGTACGAGTTGAAGCCGAGAGATGTTGAACGGCGTTTGTGTTTTTATGGACAGCTGCTTGCAAGGCAAAGACGGAAGAGGTTTCTGCATCGCATTGTGACTGGGAACAGAAAATGGGTTCATTACGATAATCCCAAGCGCAGGAAATCATGTGGATATCCCGGCCACGCTTCCACGTCGACGGCCAAACCGAATATTCATGATTTCAAGGTTATGCTCAGTATTTGGTGGGACCAGCTCGGCGTAGTGTATTATGAGTTGTTAAAACCGACTGAAACAATCACAGGCGATCGTTATCGAACGCAATTGATGCGTTTCAGCCGAGCATTGAAAGACAAACGGCCGCAATACAACGAGAGACATGATGAAATGATTTTACAGCATGACAATGCTCCACCCCATGTTGCGAAAGTGGTCAAGACATACTTAGAAACTTTGAAATGGAAAGTCCTACCCCACCCACCGTATTCTCCAGACATTGCTCCCTCGGACTATCACTATAATGAGGGGGTTTTGGAAAAAAAACTGAGTGTGAAGCCAGAGCATGGAGGATAATATTATCGATATACAGGGTGGGGCATTTGAAGTGTCGTGGGCGTTTTTTACAAAAATCAAATGAGATACGAGAAAATTTTTCGGACAAAAATTGTAGGGTATCGGGGGGGACATCCGATGGTGGCCTTGGCTTTGACCTCAAATCTCATCTTCAAGGGCATTCTGAGGTCAACTCTTGTTTTTTAAATAGCATCTCATATTTTTTACTGCAGATTTGGATTCTAGGTCAAAAACCAAGAAACTTTTGTCCAAACCATTTTCCTGAAATCCGCAAAGATGGCGCTCTGATCGATATTGTTCCATACTGAATCTGACATTAGAATAACTCGAAAACGAAGGGTCTTGGAGGAGAATGTTTCGGACAAAAGTCGTCTGATTCCAAGGGGGACCCCTTGAACTGAAACGGAGGTGATAGGGTATAACAGACAAAACACAACACATTTCAATCGTCTACATCACTTGGATAATTTTAATGCAGTAGATGCTCAAAATGATGGCCTTCGACTTCAATACACATTTCAAAACGTTTTACACAAGATTGCTGAACTCGTGCTAAAATATCTTCATTGATGCTCGCGCATGCATTGATGATTCGTTGACGCATATTCTCAGGTGTAGTCGGTGCTTGTTGATAAACTGTATCTTTTATGTATCCCCATAAAAAAAAATCTGGAGAAGTAAGATCCGGAAAACAGGCAGGCCAATGAACTGGTCCACGACGTCCTATCCATCGTCCAGGATAATCTCTGTCAAATATTTCTCGAGCTGTGACTGCATAATGGGATGGACAACCATCGTGTTGATACCACATATTCAATCGTTCCTGAATAGGTATGTCTTCAAGTAATGTTGGAAGTACTTGATCTAAGAAATGTCTGTACTTCTCTCCATTTAGCGTATCTGCAATGAAGTACGGTCCAATTACTCGAGATCGAAAAATACCACACCAAACATTCACAGCCCATTGTCTTTGATGCTCTACTTAACGTAACCATCTTGGATTTTCTGTCGCCCAGTAATGCATATTATGTCGATTTACTTGACCATGATTGGTGAACGTCGACTCATCAGAAAATGATATGTTGATGAAGTTGTTATTGTGCATTTGCGCTAGACCCCATCGACAAAACTGTACACGATTTTCGAAATCATCACCGTGAAGGTCTTGATGCAAACAAATGTGATACGGATGGAATTTGTGACGTTTCAGTATTCGAAGAACACCTCTTCGAGAAATTCCCGAATGGAGTTCAATTTCACGAGAGCTCACGTGTGGATTATTGGCTACTGCAGCTAGTACATTAACTTCCGCATTTTCTCCGCTAACAGTTCTCATTCGATGTCGTTTTTCCCTTGTAACACTTCCCGTTTCTGAGAATAATTTTGTAATGCGTTGAAAATACCTAATGGATGGCGTTGTTCTTTCAGGAAATCGTTCTGCGTACAAGTCATATGCTTGTCTGGGGTTCTTATGCACTTCACCGTAAATGTAGATCATATCGATCTTTTTAGAAACCGTGTATCGGATATCCATGATTTTCAATTTGTCATAAACCAAGTAATAATCAAATGTAACTGACAAACTGACTTTCAAAATCGTGAATTTTCACTGCACCCCGTCGTTTGTTTACATCGCGTGAGCTCTGAATGGTGGTAATGTAGACGATTGAAATGTGTTGTGTATTGACAACTTTTGTACGAAACATTCTTTTGCAAGACTCTTCGTTTTCGAGTTATTCGAATGTCAGATTCAAAATGGAACAATATCGATTAGAGCGCCATTTTTGCAGATTTCAGGAAAATGGTTCAGACAAAAGTTTCTTGGTTTTTGACCTAGAATCCAAATCTGCAGTAAAAAATATGAGATGCTATTTAAAAAACAAGAGTTGATCTCAGAATGCCCTTGAAGATGAGATTTGAGGTCAAAGCCAAGGCCACCATCGGATATATATATATACAGGGTGGGGCATTTAAAGTGTCGCGGGTGTTTTTTCCAAAAATAAAGTGAGATACGAGAAAATTTTTCGGACAAAAGTTGTAGGGTACCGAGGGGGACATTCGATTTTTTTTTGAGATCGAACAATCAATAAACCAAAAACTCGTTCATTCATTTCACATAAAGTGATTTGATTGAAATAAATATTTCATTGGAACAACTGAATATTCATCAAGAGACGTGGTAGCGTCTCGAAGCCAAGTACATGGAAAAAATCTTGGAAACAAAGTAGAAGTCATACGCTACCGTGTATCTATATACATGTCATGGATCTGGGAATACTCTGGATGGTGCAAACAGGTGTGGGATCTTCTCTGTACATATGGAAGAGGGATCAGGTCGCCATATTGAGTGGCAGTATCGCCATTGCTGGGTAAAATGCTTTGAAAAATCCATTTGAAGTAACGAATAGAAAACGAATTCGAAAAGTCATTCAAATGGGTGAATGGAAATGGTTTCTCTATGAGCATTTGAAATGAAAAATGGAAAATAGGTATTTGAAATGGTGTATTAAATGCGAAATCGTTTCTTCCATATCTCATTTTGAATTCCATTTATTCGGTTATTTCTAACACAAAATCAACAAATTCACATGATAATATTAATATCAAATTCACGAAGACAATTTTCAAGTACAGAATTTTATTGAATTCAGTGATTGTATGCAGCCTTGGTGAAGAGAAGGTGGAATGTATGGATTTGGATAGCACTCGGATCCGTATTCGAGAATTTTCTTTACAAATCAGTCTCATTTTGTCCGATGGTGAGAGGGTTCGTTGATACGTATCCGATTCCATTCATCCGAAAAGCACTCTCAGTTTCAATCCGGACTGGGGAAATTTTTCGAGAACTGCAATCCGTTAGCGTCCTTTTCTAATCCAAAAGCGTTGGGAATCCATTTCTGTCCATCAGGAGGATAGAAAGATCATCCAGAATGATGGGAACTGCGATACTAGTTCGTTTGTGTCCAAGGTATCGATGGAAATTCTGTTCGAACGAATCTGATTGCATCGGAGGAATATGAAATTGTTTGTGGATCCATTTCCATCGGTGGATAGGGATAAGAATTCAATCCCGAAGGATTTGAACTCGAAACATGGTTCCATTTTGTCCGTGAAACATATAAACCTTCAAGCCACACAATTACGATTTTGTTGGAACATCATGTGCATGGGATCAGTCCAATTTTACACCGAGAGAACTGTTTGGTTAAAATAACGAAACATTTTGGTTGATATGTGAACAACAAAAAAGTTGTGTTCCTTCAACCAAGTTTTTGTGCTCTCAACACAATTATTTTGTTCCTAAATGTGTTGACAAAAATATTTCGTGTCTAATACCAAATGTTTTGTTGCAACAACAAAAATTTGGTTGGCATAACTGAAGGTTTTGGTTGTTCACATTTCAACAAAACTTTTTTTTCGGTGTATCCGGAGTTTCGAATAGACGCTGGATCTGGATGTATCTTAGGAATCAACTGTATCCGTCACTATCGGAAAAATGTATGAAATTGTAACTCAACTGTATCAAGAGTCATATCGCTATGTAGCTATGGTTTTGAATCTGATTTCATCCGTGAGAAGGAATTAGAATTCCATCCGATTACATCTGAACTCAAAGCATACACTAAGAAAAAAAATCTTTTGAACCGATGAATTTTTCTTTGAGTCTAAGAAATGAATTCATCCAATGGTATCTGTGGAGTTATTGCGTCAACTTCATTTAATATGTGATTCACGCGAAAGTGGTAGGATCATTTAGTGGAATATGAGGTACTTAGGATTGATGAAAAAGTTATTGGATGGAAAATTTTGATTTTCGAATTCATGGAATATAATTTGATTTAATGAATTATGCATTTGATGAGCAGAAGCCATTCATAACACTGTAATAACCAACTGTATTGCCGAAATGTTAATTTCTCCTCCCAATAAAATATTTAATTATTTGAATGAAAAAAGTTTCAAAATAGGAAAATATCAGTATGAATAATATAAATATTCCTCGCATTCGAAATGGAATGTTTTCATGAATATGGAATGGAAATTTTCTGTAAATAAATCAATAATTTGAAACAATGAATATTCTTCCCTATCTAAGAAATTATTTCATAGAATGTACAAAGAGATTTTCTAATCCTTCAGAGAACTTATTGATATAAATAAATCTTTCTTCGAATCAATAGAATTCATTCTGATTGGATGAATGATATTTCACAAAATTTCCAGAATAAAAAGAAATAAGCAGGAGTTAGAGCATTCGCGCGAGGACGGAGCCAACTTTTCTAGTTCCTGTGTGATCTATAATCTATTTAAAACAATTGGATTATTCGATCAGATGGTTGATATGATCAAGAAGTTAGAAGAAACTGTTTTTCTCTGTAATCAAGCCATATCCGTTGATCATGTTCGATGCCGGAACCTGAAAGAAATATTTATTAGGACGGAACATTACTCACTATAGGTTCACGGTGAATTAGTTCTTTATATGCAGACTGTGCCCAGCAAACACTGCACTGATGGCCCTGTACTGGGTCCTCAATAAATGCCAGCAATAGCTTTGATGGTCCTCCATTGGCAGTCTTTGATGGCCTAGCACGTATATGTCCCACCGGTCAGCATTCGGCCACATAACATTCAACCAACACCGTATGCCTTCATTGGATCACCAAACTTTATCCACTGATTGAATATGAATGTCAAGACACGAATTCATTGTGAATTCAATATTATTTTGAACAAGAATCAAAAACGATGAATTTATTGAAGACTATAAAATGAACAAAAAAATTTATTGGATGAATGGTATTCATCCACAATGATTTTCTTATCCTCAAATATGTCGTTGTAATCTAACGTGAAAGAATCCTGAGAAATTCTTTGTGTCCACGGTCACCCGTCCAAACTTCTACCGCTCCTGGGAATGCTGCACATTCATGATCACGTTCATAAGTCGTTGACGCGCTGCTGCCAGCCCTTCGTTCTCGTTGGAGCACTAATTGGCGTTGTAGTGAATGAAGAATTATTGAAAATATATCCTGATGATGAATATACGGTACTTGGAACCACACATTGATTCATTCCTACTTTTACACTGAATCAAATGTTGGAAAGAATATCTTCATCGCGAACAAGTTTTTTGTGGGATAAAGACGTCTATACTACTCAAAGTTTGATCAAATGTCCTCATGTGTTGTTATTGAATAGTGAATCACGTAACCTAATCACTTTGTTTATTCACATCACCTCACAATATATTTCAATGAAATAAAACCTGCATGATTTACTCGATACACGATATGAGGTATGATTTTATTTTCAATGTAAAATATAGAATTTCATTCTCGAATTAATGAAGAATTCTCATGGAATATTAATTCAATAGGATGGGTTTGATCATCTGTTATAAAACCAACAACAACAAAGTTCATAAGAATCGCAACAGATGGCAGTACGATAATACGGGGAGCCATTATTGGCAACATATCGGGTCATTACAATTCTGCCGTAATCTCCTGGCGTCAGAAGTGAACATGATGCCATTATTGGCCCTTCGATGGAGAACAATGTATCGAGTGTCATTGCACATCCCGTGAAGGCCCAATACATATTCACCAATGCCAGCATTTCACCGGCACTGCCAATGTTGGTCCTTCAAAGAACCTGACCACAGTGTTTGCTGGGGTACTGCAGGGAGATAGCTTGTGAGGAAGTATTGCCACCTTCTGAGAAGTAAACGCAATTTGTCGGAGTGAATTCAGTACATTTTTATTTCAAAAACATATTTCTTTGTTTCAATGAATTCATAAATTTGATCGATCTATCCATTTTATAGACTCGATGAAACCTTTATTTGCAAAAAGCACTGGAATTTTGCAGAATTTATAAAATTTTGACCTCATCAAACGTAGTATTGACGAGAATAATCAGGTTGGCAGTTTATTGACTAGAATCATTTTTCAATCATAAATGGAAATGTTTGATGAGGTAATTTTTTAGATGTTGCTGAAGTTTGAATCCTTTATTGGAACTAATTAACCATCGAATGAGATAATATTCAACTATTAAAGCCCAAAAATCTTGCAGTACATCATTTGAACGATGTTTCCAGTGGCGAAGAGTTGATTTGAAGAGATATGTAACGATGATTTATCAGATTTCATGAGTTTTAATTTTCGTTTTGTTTCTGTAAACGATTTAAACTTCGAGAACACATTTATTAGCATGAATAAAACAGCTTCATCCGATTAGAATTCTCAAATCATGGGTATAATACTTCATTTTATTGGTTTCAAAACTATCCGAACTATCATTGTTCATATGAAATCTGTTCTATGAACTAAATTTTATCCGAAGAAATTGCTCTGAAGTTTGAACTGGAAAAGTATCTCATTGTGATCATGAATTTGGTTCTCTGTTGAGAAGATAGACCTCTTGGAATTAAAATTCACAACTATTGAGTATATGATTTGATTTTATTATCTGAAAGAAACCATTTGTATTGAAATGAATGAGATTATTATAATCTCAACTGTACCGGTTCATTAATAACAGTATTTTTGGTCCTATAACTTCATGTTCTTGAATATAATAATTATGTTATTAACCTGATCTCGCGTTGTTTTTCTCATGATGGAAGAAGTTTATCATTCGTAAGCCATGTCTATTCATTTTATGAAATATATTTTCACTTAGAGTCAATAATTATTCTGTTGAAGAAAACAACCCCCAAAAAAACTTCAAAAAAGTAAAAAAACAACGCCAAGTACATGAAAAAGTATTACAAAAGTATTTCAGTTTATTAATTTCGTTGATAAACTTTATTTCCCTTTCTCATATTATGTGATCAGCCGAAAAAAACATCAGAGGAAAAAAAAAGATCTGAAATCACCATCAAGTACCAAGTATACTTGACTGCATAAATGCTGCTTGAATATATCAATTAATATGTTGAATAAATACCATGAGTCAACAATACACAGATACCACCGATTTGGCATTCCAAAATCAATCTAAAGGAAACAGTCAATACAAATTCTTTTTCAATCATGACAATTTACCATTATCGGACACTTGGCGTGGCCGATAAATGCTTTGGTTTGATACAGATGTTTTCTCAATTGCTAGGTTCAAGCAAACCTTGGATAATCAAAAACCTGAAGAATCGGCCACGTCAAGTGTCCCATTATGGTAAATTGTCATGATTGAAAAAGAATTTGTATTGACTGGTTTCTTTAGATTGATTTGGGAATGCCAAATCGGTGGTATCTATGTATTGTTGATTCATGGTATTTATTCAACATATTAATTGATATATTCAAGCAGCATTTATGCAGTCAAGTGTACTTGGTACTTGATAGTGATTTCAGATCTTTTTTTCTCCTCTGATGTTTTTTTTGGCTGATCACATAATATGAGGAAGGAAAATAAAGTTTATCAACAAAATTAATAAACTGAAATACTTTTGTAATACTTTTTCATGTACTTGGTGTTGTTTTTTTACTTTTTTGAAGTTTTTTTGGGGGGATTTCACCCATTTTTTCAAATTCTCCTCAAGGAGTAATTCAATCTTCACATACTGTTTCAGTCCACGGAAAAAAGAAAACAGATAAATTTATCATGTAGGATCACAATGCGTTGCTTCAAGTCTTCAAATCGAAATTTCTACAAAATATATTCTGCAATAATATTGGGCTATTACAAGATCTGTAATAACACTCAGTATGCATTGTTCTCCATTGAAGGGCCAATAACGACATCACGTTTATTTCTCAAGTCAATGAGTTTTTGAAGAATTGTGATGATCCAATACATTGTTAATAATGGAAAATCATTGTATCTGTTGCGATTCTTATGAGCTTTCTTGTGATTGTTTTATGCAATCAAACAGCTCTTATACATATCCCAGATATTTGGAACATTTCCCATATAGCAAGAAGACTCCAAAAGCATTCAAGCTCTTGAGAAACCTTTTCGAATTCTTTGGGGGCGAGAGTGCTATATGGATTGGAAGTTGCAAATATCGTGAATTGCACTGTAATTTTCGGATCTATTCATCAATTAGGAATATATCAATGAGGAATCAAATTAACACTTTTCTAAAAAATGAATATATGCTTCTTTAGCATTACGTGGCCAACTTTGTGTCAACTTTCAAATCATTAGCAGAGACCCATGTCGTACTTTTACCCCGCAACATACATGTATAATAACCTTCAGCAATGTTCTTACCATGATGGAAAATTACGGCTACTGCCCTGTAAAAGTGATCTCCAATCCGTATTTTTGTGGTGGGCACTGCTTTAATATGGATATTTTCCTTTGTTACCTTTCCAGTGTCAACTTTATTAAACAGCATGGTTTGTATAATCGCATGCTGTTTCGATGTTGTTACAACTGTTTGTTCAGTTTGATGTGAGCTTTCACAGTTAGTGCAAAATTCTCCCAACTTCTTCCAATTCGAAAAATTATAATTTATTATATCTTGTAATGTGAATACTTTCTTTTGAATATGAGGAATTGTGAGATGCATAATACAACTTGTGCTAATAGTCTCACTCATGTATGTACAGTTTGTACATCTACGTACTTTTGTTAATTGGTGTTCTACTGCACTTCTAAGGATGACTGAATTATTATATAGGGAAGCAATGGAATCTGCTGCATCTTGCGACTGATTTTCCACATTTTCTATACCAGAAATTTGTCTCAAAGCCATGATATCAAGACTCCGCTGTGATTTATAGCTATTAATTAAAATATTCATAATATCAGTCCGTTCAGAAGATAATAATTTATTCCTTATTGTAACAGAATATAATGTACATTGTATCCATATAAGGCTACATCAAGACCTGTAAATCACATATGTTGTAATGCTCAACGAATGTCCTTGCATACTAGCTGTGTTTTATGAATATTCTTCCATTAATACAACGAACAAACAAATCGAACAAATTTGGAAAGATCTGATGTATGTATTGGATCATCCAGTTCGTGATTGTAACATATCCGATTTAAAGGTCTTAAGGTAGCCCCGTATGGATGAAAATGAGATTTATAGAATCAAGATTCATTATCCGATGAGGAAAATTCACCTTCTTTTTCCAACGTCAAGAGTGATTGTGTCAGTTTTTCACCTTCATCCTTACTATCTTCAAAATCTTCATGTAAAATCATGTGCAATTTCTTTTCCACGTACGTGCACGCATAAAAGCACTCTCCCACTTCACACAATAAATTTGAAAACTGTTTTAATTTTATGAAAATAAATAAACTCCATACTTTAATGGGAAGAATTGATTAAATTCGAAATTTTGTATCGGCGTGTGATAGTAATTCTCAACTTCTAATCAAAAGAAAAATAATCTCTCACTCTCTCACAAATTTGTTTGGGTTGTATTGACATTTCAATGAAACACGTGTGTTTGGATCACAGCTGATCGCGTTCAGGTTATGTTCCGAAATTGTGTTATCGATTGATACAACTGAGAGTCGAGTTTCGGAACAAAGTCGCGAAGAAAATATTTCGAGGCACTGAAGAACGCAAATAAGAATCGAATCTGAAATATTATGATACAAAATAGAATCGAAATTAAGATATCTCAGTGAATACTTCACCGATTGGATTGGAAGATATCTCAATCGAAAGCAAAAAATCGTATCTACAGAATGGAATTGATTTATATTTGGAATACTTGATCACATCGAGACAATTCAAGAAATAAAAACTGAACCTCCAAACTTACTGTACAAGAGAAGCGGCAGCGACATTTGCATTTGCACTTAATATACAATTTATATGAAAATTTTTTTTTTCATGTACTTGGCGTCGAGACGCTACCGCGTCTCTTGATTATCATGTCAAATACTTGATTGTTAAGGATTTCAAATACTAAGTATAATCAACCTTTATTTCCATACGAAACTTTACGTTATCAAATTGAAGTTGTATTTCATTGATTTCCACTCCGGAATTCATCAAATGAGAGTTATAAATCGGATGGAAGATGACATTGACAAAATTAATCCGTTATCCAGTCATTAGAGTGCGTTCTTCATTTCAAAAAATAAATTTCAAAAGGGCTGATTTGATAGTATGAAGGAAACGACTTTTTATGGTTTTGAAATTATTTTAGGGTCACGAAGAGATTCATTTAACCCTAGTGGAAATGAATCATATGTGACCCATATATGACCCATATATGACCCATATATGACCCATATATGACCCATATATGACCCATATATGCCCCATATATGCCCCATATATGATCCATATATTATTCCCACAAAACATATATGACCATGTATGCCCCATATATGCCCCATATATGCCCTATATATGTCCCATATATGCCCCATATATGCCCCATATATGTCCCATATATGCCCCATATATGCCCCATATATGCCCCACATATGCCCCATATATGTGGCCGAAGCTCCATCAGTGATACATATAAAGCATATATGGTACCGCGCGCAACATATATGTTTGCAGGAAACGGTCAAAAACATATATGATTCATATTTGGTATAATTATTTGCTATGTATGGATCATTTCATATTGGATTTTCCAAGAGTTCATAAATATTCTTGATATGGTTATCCCGAATTCTCTGTTGAAAAATGTGAGATACGTATCATTTGTTTTTTTTTCTTATTATATTATGATTTCAGGTTTACAACATATGTCGACGTTCTTGGTTTCTGAAACCCACTTTTTTCGAATGCCTGTATCTTGGAAAGTTTTCAATACAAAAAATTATTACCAAGGCATGGAACTTAGGATTTTGCCTCAACTTTTCACAAAGTCAAGAGAAAATTTCTTTCCAAAGACGTATTTTGCCGTAATTAGACGATGGAAGTGAAAAGAGTATTTCATTCAAATTCGAATACGTTTGATTTTCAAATTCCACAAGCAAAACTAATTTCTGGAACATAACGATAATTTTCGTTTCGTTTTCGAAAATGTTACTCCACGGCATTCGAGAGATCTAGACAAAACAAGGGTGGCCTGAGAACTCCGCGTGCTCGATTATTCAAGATTTGTAATGCAGCATAGATACGAGACATTTCATGGACGGATTGATGTGTGATTTCAAGTTATTGAGTTATCTTTTTTGTCTTGTTTTATTTATATTCCTTGAATGTCGTAGAAAATTACCATTTTCAGAACTGAACCAAAAGTATTGCTATGCACCATGGATCGATCGTGTTTGTTAAATAAAAAAATTAACCCGTTGAGGTCACACTTCAAAGTACTTACGTAAAGGTTACACAGGGTCTTTCGGACCCCAAACCAAAGCAACAGATGCCATTCACGCAGTCTTTCAAATATTGGTGCAGATTTCTCGGTCAAATTCACATCTCGGTGTCTTTGACAATAACAGAAGGCAGCACAAATTTAAATTCACGACAAGCACTGTAAGCTACCCTGACGAAAATTTTTGTCATAATTTCTCATAATTTCTCATTGTCCCAATTCATGGAGAAAATATGAGAAAGAACAATAGAATTCCTCATATTTTCTCCATGAATTGGGACAATGAGAAATTATGAGAAATTATGACAAAAATTTTCGTCAGGATACGGAACCACAGACTCCCCCTAGAGCTTTTTGGACTCCTGGTGATCTCAAAGGGCTGGAAATGTCCAAATTCGGATAAACTACCATTTTTCCTTCACCGTAGGAATTCCACTAGACACAAATTGGGAAAAAAAATTTCACTCGAATTTTTGAAAAGTTCAGGAAAATCCCAACTTTTATGCCTTATTAGTAATTCTGTGTGTTGAGACCTTTTCGAGATAGACGCATTTGAAAAGAACTGGATTTGCCAAAACTAAAAGCTCTGACACATTGTAAACCGGTGAACACAATAAAATAAAAAAGAACAAACAAACAAATTTGACAAATATCTCATTTTTTTTCAACGAAGAATTAAAAAATAATTATTCTAAAAATATTGAGGAACTCATTGTGAATCTGACCTGCAATAACTCATTCATGTTTTATATGTGATCCACAATTGTTGATCTACCAATTCGGAGTTCATATATGAGCCATATATGTTTTTCAAGAATGAGCGGCAGTTCATATACGTGAAAGGAGTCGCTTCTTTCAAGTGACCGGCAGTGGCTCCAGTGAAAGGGGGATGGAGTCCGGTTCCAACGAACCGCGTTCAATTCTCGTAGGAGGGGCTTTTTTTACACCCCTCAATAAATCGAAATAAATCATATATGGGTCATATATGGGTCATATATGGGGCATATATGGCTCATATATGGGTCATATATGGTGCATTTCCACTAGGGATAGTCCGATTTTGTCCGTGAAACCTATGAACTTCCAATCAGGATCAATGACGACCTTGTCGGGACATTATGTCCGTGGGCTCAGTCCAATCTCATACACTGAGAGAAAAAATTTCCGGAAACAATAAAGCATTTAGTTGAATAGTCGCCATAAAATACTTAATTCATTTGAATGAACTTTCATTGACTCAATCAAATAACTGTTTCAATTGATGGAATATTTATTAGTATATTGAATATTTGTTTGATTGAATGAATATTTAACCGAATCAATGAAAGTTTATTCAAATCAATTAAGTATTTTATGGCGACTATTCAACTAAATATTTCATTGTTCCCGGAAATTTTTTCTCTCAGTGTACGTACTTCTGGAGACGTTATGCCTCCAAAACGAGGAGGGGTGTGGATGAAATCGGAAACATTGCCGCGGACGCATACGGGTAGGAATAGATACAAATCATTCAATAAAATCGGATAAAAATACAATGTCACGGGAATACTTTTCCCGGGCGAACGTGGATTCTTTATGGATAGAAATGGATGCGATCCATTTCATATTATCAGATGGAAATATACCGTAGGGGGAATCCCATTTTCAGGTGAAATTGTAATCGTTATAGAAAATAAAACTGGATTCCAATGGATGAAAGTGAAGAACGCTGTCACAGATCTGTGATGGATAGGAATGGATACGAATAATTCCAAATGACCCAGTAAACACCAGATTGCTGGCCAAGCGATGGCCATAAAAATTCTGCCAGCACTGCATGTAAAGGACCTACACTGGCAAATGTCAATGGTCCAACATCTATATGTCCCGCTGGCCATCACTTGGCCGCGTGTCATCGGCCTAACCTCCAAGCCATAGATGGAAAAGTATCAGATCGGTGCAGACTTGCCGATCACTTACTCATTCGCTGAACGTTAATATTAATGAGAATATTTTATTTGAACCTGAATGAGAATGACTTGAAATCGATCAAGAAATCAAAATTATATCATACCGCAGGTCATAATTGTTTTTCATCGTTATCAATTCATTTATCAAAGAATAATGATAGCGATTTACGTGCGATGTAGAATTAATTGACTGTTGGTATCTGATTATGATAATTACCTTGATTAGCTGCCATGAATGTAATCGAAAATGATCAAGAAAGATTTAATTGATAATTATGATGACCTTTGCACTATTAAGGTCACATGAAAAATGCAGAAAAGATTCAACTGAATTATAGAGCGATGAGAAAAGGACAGGGTATGATTTATGCACGTAAGAATCATACACGTATTGATTGTGCACGAAAAATAAAACCCAAAAGTATTTACACTAATAATTTTTTTTCAATACCTCATATTTAACACATCAGCTTTGGTGCGCGTAAAATTATTTGATAAGAAAATTGTACACTAAATATTTTTCATGCTTGGAAAAAAAGCGATTCACAAAAACCGTACACATGTTCTTATGCACGGACAAAAAATGTAATTAATTTGTGTATAATGATTGTACACCGAATGAAATCCATATAAGAAATTTCTTTCGTTTTATTGAATGATTACTATGAATTAGATTAGGAGTACAATAATTATATACTGATTAATTTCATTTTCTGATCGTGCATGAACAATATGGTATATTTTTGTTGATTACATTTTGAAAGCTTGTAAAATATTTCGTGTACAATTTCTATGTCAATCAATTAAGCGTGCACAGATAATCATTGCATAAAATATAATGTGTTGGACAAAAATTATTAGTGTAAATACTTTTGGGTTTTATTTTTCGTGTACAATTAATACGCGTATGATTCTTACGTGCATAAATCATACCTTGCCGAGAAAAGCATCTTCAACAGATCATTCCATTTATTCCATTCAGATTTGGAAAATGATATACAATAACTAGGTTCAACGAATTATAATATACGGTGAAAGTTGAGAATAAATTTTTATAATTTGAATCAATGACCCAAACAGCTATGACACAGTTCTCAAAATATTCTCGAATAAAATGCCTGTAAACTTCTTTCCGAAATTTAGAGGTTTTCAAGATTGTTAAATAAGTTTTATTCTATGAAAATTTGGTAGTTCTACCAAACCGTTTGTAGGATTTGTAAAGAATTTTAGGGCGGCTACAAAACGTCCATGTACTAAAATCTTTTTTCAATTTTTGAATAATTCCAAAATTCTACAAAATTCTAAAGGCATACTTCTTGTGCGGATACATTGAGAACTTTCCAATTGCTGTTCAAACACTGGATTTCTGTTCATCACATGTACATACATCATGAAGTCTTGAAAAGTCCTATAGTGTTTAATTAAGTAATCTGAGTAAAAAGAAGAAGAATTCACCAATCCATACCCAAAGAATAATGGAGTGGGAACATTTTTCAAATAGTATATATTTAACATTTGATTCGATATAGTTTGAATATGATATATGCATAATCATATATGAATAGAATATAATTTGCAAAACTTCTTCACTCGGGGAATATCTCAATTCGGAAGAAAGAAAAGAATAGTGAAACAAAACATTCACAATCATCAAGGGATACCATTGAGACATTCTGGTGAATGTCCTTTGCATTCCAATATTCTAAATGCCATTAGCCTATCACATAATTTGTACTTCAAAATCACGAAAATATCACAGATTACGACTGCTGAAGAATACAAAAATAAATTCTCCCCTTTACTCACAGTTTTTTCATCCAACAGTTAAGAATCATTAGAGTGTCGGTAATAATAGGAAAACTATAAGATGTTATGCGGATTCTCAAGTAGGCTGGATTATATTTTTAGGGCATATTCTGCAGTCAGATGGAACAACTGTTCTGTTTGGCAAAATTCGCTTTGAGACTTGATTTTTGTGGTATGAGGATTTCTTCCAACTGAAATTACTCAGAACTACTTGATGCTTCATACTTGAGCTCGAAACCATCCAGTACGTTATAAAACGGCGGATGTGTGGAAAAAATCAAAGTATCCCATCATTTCTCAGTTCAAAGTTGTAGCTGTTTGAGATTTTCCTGAAAGTATTCCGAAGCGGACATTTCAGCGTTCGTTGGAGGTTTTCCAAACGATTGTGAATCTGAACGTTAGGTTTCATGAACCTTCAGCGCGATTTATACAGATCTAATCTGAACGTTCGCTGAAGCTTCATGTTCTCTTCGAGGTGTTAAGCTGAAGTATATAGCACACAGTGCTTCTGAGTGATCTGGATTTGAAGAGAAATCTAAGATTTGTTATATATCAAAAACGAAGTTTCAAATTAAATTTTGTCAAACAGAAAAGTTGTTCCATCTGACTGCAGAATATACCCTAAAAATATAATCTAGCCTACTTGAGAATCCGCATAACATCTTATAGTTTTCCTATTATCACCGACACTCTAATTATTCTTAGCTGTGAAATGAAAAAACTGTGAGTAAAGGGGAGAATTTATTTTTGTATTCTTCAGCGATCGTAATCTGTGATATTTTCGTGATTTTGAAGTACAAATTATGTGATAGGCTGATGGCATTTAGAATATTGGAATGCAAAGGATATTCATCAGAATGTCTCAATGGTATCCCTTGATGATTGTGATTGTTTTGTTTCACTATTCTTTTCTTTCTTCCGAATTGAGATATTCCCCGAGTGAAGAAGTTTCGCAAATTATATTCTATTCATATATGATTATGCATATATCATATTCAAACTATATCGAATCAAATTTTAATTATATACTATTTGAAAAATGTTCCCACTCCATTATTCTTTGGGTATGGATTGGTGAATTCTTCTTCTTTTTGCTCAGATTACTTAATTAAACACTATAGGACTTTTCAAGACTTCATGATGTATGTACATGTGATAAACAGAAATCCAGTGTTTGAACAGCAATTGGAAAGTTCTCAATCCCAGATAACATGTAAGCTTGTCATAGGCTTGTCAGCCTTGTCATTCGATTGTTCTTGACTTGTTATTGACAACCTTGTCAGTGTAAGCCTGCTACAACTTTGCTGCAGGGGTTTTGTAAGCTTGTACCCTTGTCATGTGTCAACTAGGAGGCTTATGTCAACCTTGTCACAAGCTTGCCTGACAACATTGCAGCAAGGTTAAAATGCTATCTGGGATGTATCCGCACAAGAAGTATGCCTTCAGAATTTTGTAGAATTTTGGAATTATTCAAAAATTGAAAAAAGATTTTAGTACATGGACGTTTTGTAGCCGCCTTAAAATTCTTTACAAATCCTACAAACGGTTTGGAAGAACTACCAAATTTTCATAGGATAAAACTTATTTAACAATCTTGAAAACCTCTAAATTCCGGAAAGAAGTTTACAGGCATTTTATTCGAGAATATTTTGAGAACTGTGTCATAGCTGTTTGGGTCATTGATTCAAATTATAAAAATTTATTCTCAACTTTCACTGTACATTATAATTCGTTGAACCTAGTTATTGTATATCATTTTCCAAATCTGAATGGAATAAATGGAATGATCTGTTGAAAATGCTTTTCTCATTGCTCCATGAATCAATTGAATATTTTCTGCATTTTTCATATGACCTGAAGAGTGCAAATCTCATGATAATTATCAATTAAATCTTCCTTGATCATTTTCGATTACATTCATGGCAGCTAATCGAGGTCATTATCGTAATCAGATACCAACAGTCAATTAATTCTACATCGCACGTAAATCGCTATCATTATTCTTTGATAAATAAATTGATAACGATGAAAAACAATTATGAACTGCGGTATGATATAATTTTGATTTTTCGATCGATTTCAAGTCATTCTCATTCAGGTTTAAATAAAATATTCTCATCAATATTAAAGTTCAGCGAATGAGCAAGTGATCGGCAAGTCTGCACCGATCTGATACTTTTCCATCTATGGCTTGGAAGTTAGGCCAATGACATGCGGCCAAGTGATGGCCAGCGGGACATATAGATGTTGGACCATTGACATTTGCCAGTGTAGGTCCTTTACATACAGTGCTGGCAAAATTTTTATGGCCATCGCTTGGCCAGCAATCTGGTGTTTACTGAGGAGTTGGATAAAAACGCATTGAGCCCCGTGTGTAAAAATCTTAAAATAATCATTATTAATCGATCAGGGCCGAGCTGCGAATCATTGGGGTACGTGGCGCATAAACAATCATTGCCTGATTGGGCGTTAACGTGGCTCCAGTTGCAGCCTGGTTCATCTGATTGTGTAGCCTAAACTAACTACGTACATCATCATGCAATCGAAAGTGTACTCTTACTGCTCCCTGTTGCCAATGTGGGCAGTCGAAAAGCACGTAGCAACGTTCTTTTCGTTTCTTCTCTAGTTCCAAGGTCGAGCAGATTCATCCAGCTAGAACACAATGATTAAAAATACATACAAGTTCAGTGGCGGATTTGAAAATTCTCTATCGCTTTGTTACACGTTGATTGAAGAGGGATAGAGAATTTTCACATTCACCACTGACTGAGTCGATGTTCTTTCCATGATCATAATAATTATGTCAGAAAAACGTAGTTCTGGTGAAAACTTCGATGATACTTTGACCATCGGGGAAAAATTAGAAATCCCAATTGAAAGGAAATGGATTTCATTCAGATTGGAAGTTGATCTTCGAGATCCAAGTTCCGATTTTCCTGCCATTCACCTGGTTATACGTGAATGTAGCAGACCTTTCAAATCTATATGAACTCCGAATAATTAAAGATAATTCACAGCTGGAATAATTATCTTTATTCAAAAAGATCCACTGAATTTCCCTGAGTCTTACCAAAATTGAACCAAGGTTTGATCACATTTCATCGGATTATTTCTCAATGAGATTCAATCGATTGCATGAATCTTTTCAATGACCATCTAAAATTGACGTTTGCCAGATCTCATTGCATCTTGGGTAAATTACGAACAATTATCCAGTAAAATATCTTTCCCAATAATTCCTCATACTTTTTTGAAAACAACTATCTCAGAGGGACTATCTCTCAGAAATGTCATGGTCACTTGGAGTTGACTTCACTCATCCCCTGGTAAATTTGTAAAAAGAGATCGAACGATACTAGTTCATCAACGATCCTAGCCCACTCATATTTTTTTGGACTGGTACAACACGATTGTGCGCGAACGATTGGTTTTATTTGTCATTTTCATTTGAAATTTTTTCGAAAAAGAAATCTCAAAAACTCGACAAGTGAGACAGTTTACGATTGACGGGTGAGAGGGTAAAAGATCTGAGTCAAACTTTGTATATAAGTATTCTCATTCGTCGTTTCCATGCTCATCGGTCAATACACAGATAACATCAAAAGTTTTCAAGGAATCCCCATAGAATTCTCGAAAGCATTCGAATTCCTGAAAGAACTCTTCAAAAGCACCCAAAATGATCTGAAAAATTCTGATATAGCATATTAAGAGCTCTGAGATGTTGAACTAATGTATTAAATACTCTATGACACATACTTGATGTTTTTTTGTGAATATTCGTATTGATTACGAAGAATTTTTAGGGATCGTTGATATTTTTATAAATGAAAAATAAATCAGGAATCATCCTTGGATGAAATTTGATTACAATTTCCTATGAAGTTTCTCCAATTTTAGGCGTCATGATTTCCTCATTTATTGTCCAAAACTTGGAATTCCAAATGACAAAAGTCTTCATACAGAACACTTGAATATCTATCGGTTTACTGATGAAATAACCCCTAGAAAACCCGTAGATCCCTCAATATCCATCAAAATTTCAGTATCGATAACGATTATTTATTACTACTCTCCGTTAAATCATGAAGAAAAAAGTCACGATTGTCCCGAGGCTAGGGAAAATTCGTACCATTCAAATATACATTTGCGATTCTTTGTGAAGTCGGAGTTCTGACGCTAAACTCGATGAAGCTCATCCAGCGGGGAGGGTTCACGTCTCAAATCCCATAGAATATCACGGTCACTCGTACTTGGTGGATTTAGAGGCAGACAGAGGATCTATTCCATTCGAGTGTCGTATACGTGAACTGTTCCCCACCCCAAGAGGACCAAGATTTCCAAACGTTCGTGGAACGTTCACGTACATTCGTGGAATGTTCCTTGAACGTAGAAATGTCCGTACGTTTATCGAACATTTGTTGAATATTTATTGAACGCTTGGCGGCCATCTTGTTCTCTTGGGGCACTGAAAACAAAACCAGAGTAGAAATATTGTCAACTCAAAATATAATTCGAGCTAGTACGATTGTAGTTCATTTTACAGCGGCGAATGGAAGATGTACGTCAGCTGGTGTACATTTGACATTCGC
Source organism: Gonatopus flavifemur (assembly GCA_018340375.1). Taxonomy (NCBI): domain Eukaryota; kingdom Metazoa; phylum Arthropoda; class Insecta; order Hymenoptera; family Dryinidae; genus Gonatopus; species Gonatopus flavifemur. Next base: position 363,698 of record JAFFJZ010000001.1, read on the forward strand.
TGTTGTTAAATCAACCAAACTTGTTCCAACTCGAACTATATCCGAGGGTTGACGAGATTTTTACTGTTTAAAAAGTAACCGAAGAACTTTTTTCCGTGCACCTTGTAGCATGACTGTGAGACTATTTTGAATGATCACACAATTTTCTCCACATCCGGGTCTGATTTTGGAATCTTCGATTATGCTGGAGCTAGTAAAATATCCGAATCGTCCAGAGGCGTGTTTGCAATTCGTCGTTGCTCCAAAATTCAGATGCCAGATGCAATGAATTTTATCTGGCATGGAGGCCAGGATAATGACGTTTCATTTCCAAATAATACTCCCCAGGGTTTGACCCCCAGGAGCGAATACAATTTGGCACTGAAGCTTGGCTTACATTAATGTATACATAAAAAAATATGAGACAAAATAATACCAGTATAATTCCTTTGATAATAAAATATTAATATTCATCTGGCTCCAGGGAGTGCTACAGTGAATATATCTTAGCCCGTTAAGGGCTATTGAAAAAGCTCAGTCCTAGCACATCTGGCTCGAATTAATATAAATGGGTGACACCAGCCGGGCCACCCATATCACGAATTGCTCAGGCTTATTTCAAAGTCCTCCTGGAGCAACCTGACTTGAGAACATTTTAAATTGAACATACAATATTAACAAGTGCCCCCGCGGAATTATTACAGTTGTCAGTCTTTCCATCATTCGCTGGCGGTCTCAAGGGTATATAGTATATCACAGCGCATTGTGTGAAGAATATGAAACATACTGAGAAACATCAATAAACCATTGGTATAATAAATAAATGAATGAGTAAATAAATAGGGGGTTTGTTTAGGGAATGTCAGTAGTGTTGACGTGTGTTTCACCGCTCTGTCTTGGAGTGTTCGAAAAGTGTCAGTCAATTGAGTCACATTTGGTACCAAACCCTCTGTTCATGTGCTGTGCGTGCATACAAAGTGGGGATCATATGAAATTACCTCTCTTCTCGCGGAAAATATTTGGAAAGAAATTATGACTGTGTCGAACGAGTTTGAGAATATTACGGCAATTAGCTTGTGCCTGCACTCAAAATACTATTGAGATGTTCTTTGTAACAAAGTGTGAGGTTTATTTATGTTTATGAACGAACAAAATTGGTCGAGACTCGGTCGAAAAGGGTGGATTTGTATTATATGTGGAATCATTGCCACGTGGTAGCCATTGTCATATCTTGAAAAAGGCTCAATTACATTATAAGACTGAAGCCACATACACCGTCCGCCTTCTCGAACCATGAACTATGAAGATTGATTCTGTGCTGTGATTGATGGATTGTCGGTTTCTTTCTAATCTGACAATCCGCGTCTTCGAGCTATAGCTCCCGAATTACTGTGCAGAGACCCTGGTATCTGTACAGATACCATCAGTTCGACGGATGGGGGCCGAATCAACGAAAGGACAAATCAACGAAACATTGGTTGAAAAGGGAGAGATGTATAATGTATGATGTCTTATTCTTTCCAACTAACGGTTTCGTTGATTTGGTTTTTCGTTGATTTGGCCCCCAGCCAGTTCAACTTCAGGAACAATATAAAAAATCTAGTGTTTTTGTATTGACTTTTGTCCCGAACTGGAATTAATGTGCCACAGGACTTATAGTGGTCTGAGAGGGTCCACCCAAGCTTGAAGAGTTCAATGCTGTAATCGAATTCTGAATTTGTTTCGGAAAGAGGGTATCTGTATCCTTGTCCCATCGCATTTACTCGCAATTGGCGGGCTCTCGGTGCTATTTCGTTCCTTCTGGGGCTCTAAAATGCCCTCACAGAGAAGGAAGCATATGTCTACTTATTTTGGACCCACTTAAACCCGGGACGTTTCGGTGATAGTTATCCCGAATGGTGGCTAATGAGCTCGAGAGCAAAGGTCAACCCTGCGAACTCATTCTGGTACTACAGGTGATGTCGCGAACATATCTAGCGGTGTTTGTATTACTATAGACTTTCAAAGTGACATTCTGAACGGCACTGGATACAAGGGGTATCTCTGTCTTTGTTTGTTCAAACTGAATCAGGGACTTTCGGATTTCCTCTCACACTCGAGATAGCAGATCTTGGGACCGCAAATCAGATTTACCTAAAGTGGACTGTGTTGAACGCTGGAATGATTTACAAGCAATCTGCATAAGAAGTGGTGGGGAAGTTGGAAAGTTGAAGATCAGAAGGCGAATAGGAAGAGACAGAGAGAAGATCGCACATGGACGGAGCGGTGCCGCCAATGTCACAGGAGCAAAACAGAGGAGAGAAGAAATTGCAGTACGAGAGGCGACAACAGTGAGAAAAGAAAGAAACTGGGAGTGAGGAAAGTTCGGGGGAAGGCAATATGACAGAGGTTGGAATGAGAATACCGATGAAAGGAAAAAGGGGCAGAAATAGCAGGGCAGAGAGTTGGAATAGAGAGTAATCGAACAGCACAGGTGATATAAGGGAACTGCTTGCGGGAGAAACCAATAAGAGCGAAAGAGAAACTCTGTCACCAGAGGAAGTAAAAGCAGTCAAAAAAATAGCAATGGCGAATATGGAGGGGAAAGAAGACGAAAATAAAGAACAGGAGAATACGGCTGGTATGACGAATAGAGAAGTTTTGGAACTCCTACTGAAGAAGGTAAATGAAATTGAAAAACAGAACAACCGTTTGGAGGAGGAGATGAAGCAAGCCATGAGACGGGAGTAGGAAACGAAAAGCAGAGAATTAGAAGGGAGAATGAATGGAGAGTTCAAGAAATGGGAAGAGAGAAGCAAAAATCAAAATCAGTTACAAGGAGAGATAGGGGAAGGAAAAAATAAAGCCGTAGAGACAGAAGTAGAGAAGAGGATGGAAGAAATGGAAAAAAGATGCCGAAGAATTGAAAAGGAAGAGAGAAGAGAATGTATAGTGGTAAAAGGTTTACAGAGAGATAGGGAAGGTTTGGAAAAAGAAATAGAAAAATTTTTTGAAAACAAACTGGAGGAAAAAGCAAAGATTCAACAGGCAAACTTAAGGGAGTGCTCTGGTCGAAGCGAAAGTCTGATTTGACCGTAGCGGACTCTTGCGGAATAAATTGAAACTAGGGTATCGGTATTGTGGCGCTACCTATCGGTGGAATTATAAACTAAAAAAATAGGATCGTCCATTGGCTCATCGAATGAGGGTTCTATTCGAGGCACCTAAAAAATTTTCCACTGATTCCGAATAAAGTTTAGAGTCATGCAATTCGTGAGAAAATTGAGAAAAAATGCGAATGCGATGGTTCATTAACAGAATGTTGTGATTGCCAGATGAATTATACAGGACAATCAATGTTAATGATCATTTCGGTGTTAATTGAAATCAAAGTTGTGGAAACTCCATTTCATAACAATGGAACAATCAAAGACAATTAAAAGTGATGATAAGTTATTGAGATAACATTTATTCCCACCTATCACTACAATATTCACAAGTATACATATTTGCAGCTATTTGAGATGATTAGTAACTTGAAAAGATCCATAGCTGAATGAAGACGGTATGGTTGAACGGTTATATCGGCGGACAGCACACCGTGTTTCGAGGTTTCAAATCTGATCATGATACGGTTTTTTTTTTCATGCAATTTATTGATGATGATAATTTTAGGCATAAGAAATTGAAAAACGAAATGAAATGAATGAAATAAATGACCTTCATCATCGTAATAGCTACCCTGGCGAAAGAATTTCTCATATTTTTTCATCATTTTTTTTCATAATCTTCTCATAAAATCTCATAATTTCTCAAGGATTTGGAACATCATTATGAGATATAATGTTCTCATAATTTTCCATAATTTTCTCATAAAATTTTCATATTTTCTCATAATTTTTGCATAAAATTCCATAATTTCTGAAGGAGTTTGAAGACTCTTATGAGAAATGCTTTTCTCATAATTTTTCATACTTTCCTCATAATTTCTCATACTTTTTCATAATCCTCATACTATTTGATAATTTCTTATAATTTTTCATAAATTCTCATGAATTTTGAATGAAATCTCACCACTTTTCAGGGAAAGAAGTGCTGTTATAGACAAAACAATTCCCCATCTAAAATTTCCAAATTTTTTATAATCTCTCCAAAACATATGTTAATAAAGTCACATAAGATTTATCATTTATTTTTTTGATGAAGACGCTATGGAACCTTCCGAAGTAACTGATCCAAGTGATCCGGATCACTTGGATCAGTTACTTCGGCAGGCTTCTATGTTTTTAAGAAATTAAGACATATATGCAATTTTCCTGAGAAATTAGAAAATTATATGATGATATACTTTTATTCATGAATAATTGTAACTTTTTTGGTCGGAAATTATGAGTTATTATGAAAAATTATGACTTTCTATGAAAAACCATATCTCATAGTCATCATTATATTTATGAAAAGTTTTATGTAATTTTATGAGAAATTATGGAAATATATGAAATAATATGATTTCATTTATGAGAAATTATGACTTATGATGAGGAAACATTTCTCATACTAAATGTTCCAATTCCTTGAGAAATTATGAAAGTTTATGACATTTATGAAAATTTATGAGAAATCATAAGAAATATGAAAAAATACTGAAACATATGAGAAATTATGTAAAACTTCTTCGCCAGGGCAAGCGAAGCACAAGTCGGCGCAGACAAACTTCTTCAATTTGCTCCGGCATTTGATGAAATTTGCGTCAGTTTTTAAAAAACGTCCCTCTCAAGTGCTATTCATTTTTCATTCCAGAAAATTCTGAATCGATTGGTCTATATCCTACGGAGACCAATTTTTGGAATTTTTTCATCAATTTGCTTCACCACTTGGTAAAATTTGCGAGTGCACTTCTCAAAAAACGTTTCTCTGAAGTACATCTCATTCTTCATTTCAGAAGATTCTGAATCGATTGGTCTATATCCTACGGAGACCGATTTTTGGAATTTTTTCATCAGATTGCTTCACCACTTGGTAAAACTTGCGAGTGCACTTTTCAAAGAACGTTTCTCTAAAGTGCATCTCATTTTTCATTTCAGAAGATTCTGAATCGATTGGTCTATATCCTACGGAGACCAATTTTTAGAATTTTTCCATGAATTTTCCCCAGTACTCAGTAAAATTTCGAAGTGCGCTATCTAAAAAACGTTCCTCTCAAGTGATATTGATTTTTCATTCAAGAAGATTCTGAATCGATTAGTCTATTTGGCAGCATTTTGATGTCTCATTTTCCACCTCACGCATACTGATATCAATAACTTTCAGACCTCATCTCAGTATGAATTCCATCTCATCGTTTTCAAAATTTGAATGTTGTTCGCACATTTCATTTTTACTATGGTTTTGAACAATTATCCATGATCTTCCAAAGAATCGGACCCTGCGTTTTTTCTATTAGAAATCAAGAAACGACATTTTTATATCAATTAGATATCCGATATTCCTAATGTCATATATCCTTCAAATTATCTCCCACAGCTATCCCTCGTTCGGTCGGAACGAGGAAAACTTTCCTAAGGGTAAAGTGTATTCTCTCAGTGTAATTGATATATGATTTTATGAACAAATCAACCTTAATCTCTTCAATGGCAGAGTAAAGAACAGAATCTCCACCCAACTTCAGTGTTTGATGTCCCTAATCACATCACATATTCAAAAGACAATTTATATATATTTCAATATAATTTATATAACACTTATACATAATTTTGAGAATTGCTCTACTCAGGATATACAGATCAAAAACTTCACCGCATGATAAGGACCCCCATGAAAGCCGAGGGCCCCGGCAACTGCCCCTTCCGCCGGTACCTCCAAACGGATCTGAATCGATCCGTATTCTTTTCTATGGGAAATTAAGAAATGAAATCTTCATCAGGATTTATTATTTGATGCTCCTGGCGATTCGAAGCACAAATCCAAAACTCCACAACCACCCCTTCATATTTTTGAGGAATCATGTCCTGTAATTTTTAGATAAATCGGGGTGTATTTTTTCGTATGAAAGATTAAAAAACGAAATCTTCACCAATAACCATTTTTTAGGCCCCTGATGACAGTTCCGAAGTACAATTCTCCAAGATCATCCGTCACATTCTGAAGAGATGATTTCTTGTGATTTTAAAAGGAATCTACCAGTGTTTTTTCTCTGTGAGAGATTAGGGAAAAAAGTCTTAATAAAAAATTATTATTTCATGCCCCTAATGACGTATCCGAAACACCATTTTTCAAGACCATCGTTTATATCCTGGAGGGATCATTTCCCCAAGGTAATAAGAGTCAAGTATATCAATTTGACATTGGTTCCCTGATGGGCATTTCGTACAAAAGGTACACGGAAAAAATTGTATGGTCGTTTCAACCAACCGTATGGCTGTATTTGGCTCACCCCAAACTTATGGCTGTCTCAACCAGAACTTTGATTGTGACAAATAGATAGTTGATAACATGAACCATATTCCTGGTTGAGACAGCTATAAGTTTGGGATGAGCCAAATACAGCCGTACGGTTGGTTGAAACAACCATAGAATTTTTTCCGTGTGGATACATAAAGGAACTGTCCACTTGGACATGTTTTGGATATGATGTGGACGTTACTTTTGTCCATGCTTTCTGACTTTCGGACGAATCCTCAAGTATATGGGACAAAATTTGTCCAAAGACCGTTCGGAAATGTCCATTATGGACATTTCGGATAAATTTTGGACACATTTCGAATATCTCAAATGAGTTTTAGACAACTTGGTCACGTTTTGGACATATATATGACATCGAGGACACGTTTTGGACATTGATATGACATTGGGGACACGTTTTGGACATTGATATGACATTGGGGACACGTTTTGGACAAAATTTGGATGTCCATGGAATGTCTATTTGCCCATCAAGGTTTCAAATGAATTTACGTTCAATGAACGTTAAAAAAACTTCTGTATTGCCATATCTTCCTTTTAGGTCCAACGAACGTTTTTTGAACGTTCCTGTTGTCTTAGGGTTCCTATAATTGTATAAAAAAATTGATTTCAACTTTTCTCTGATGATGAAAACGCTATTTCGCGTATGAAATGTAATTTATTTTCACACTAAGTACAAATTGTTGATCCGAGTTTTATATTTCGCATCTGCACAGTTGTTTGATAAATTGCCTCAGTCAGTACAAATATCGCGGAAATATAGCTGCAACATCACTGCAATATTTCAATATTGCTGTGATCCCAAGCAGCAACAGAAGTTCAAAGTATATACGAGATAGAAACGTTCGTAGAATGTACGAATGAGATACGAAGAACATACAATGAACGTTCATAGAATATTCGGATGAGACAGTTTTAAATATACTAAGAACGTACGTAGTACATTCGCAATGTACGATATTTATCCAATCGAGGTTCGATTGACGTACCATCGTATATTCGGTTACATACGTTTGATGAATATGCATAGTATCTATAAAACGGTCTCATTGGAATGTGCATAGAATATATTTCGAATATTCGAAGAACGTTCATAGTATATTCTGGTGCTACTTGGGATATTATGTGCTGGGTGGGTCCCAATTACATCATCCCTCATCAGACTTTTACGGTCAATTGCTGTTCACCCTGACAAAAAAACTATGGAACAATCATTGTCTATGGCATATCGATAAATGTAGAAAATGAATAATGATAAAAATTTTTCAGGTACGCACTTTGCATGTCCTGTATACTCAAGAAACCTTGATTTTCATATGAGAGCATAAATTTACACACAGCATGAGTGTTCTTTTAGGAAAAAGAGTTTCAAATTTATCTTACAGTGCTCTAAACGATATGTTAAAGAACTCTCACTTACAGGCTATTTTAAAATATCTTGTAGAGGTGTTTGTGCTGTACGGATTCGTATGCTCCAGTACATAAGAAATTTTTTGATTTGTTTCCAGTGTACATTTATCAATGCTTCAAAATATGATGAAAATTCCTGTCCATCAATTCTCAAATTCAATCACTGGTTCCTTCAAAGCTCTCGGGAAAATAAGGAACACAAGCAAACCGTTATTGTGATATAGTACTTACTTTATATCAGAATTCACTTTTCACTCACTTTTTTCAGTACATCCGTTTGTACAATCTTAATTCGACAATATCCGTGCTAAACTTTGAAACGAAGTTGAATAATTTCATGAAAGTGATCCGTTAAATTTTTCTCCTCCTCTTTGAACGCTGCGAATCTCTCCTGGGTACGCTTCATGCACGTTTCTGTCCCTCTTCAACGTGTGATTCACAGTTCGTTACAACGTTCTGTTCCGATAAATACCTGAAAGAGTGAATTAACTTCTTCCCCCCTTGTCCTCCGAGAATCAGGACGGTTCTTCTTATACTTTAGTGATCTCATTCACTTTGTTCTTTACAATGATGAAGTGCAACTTCTACATGACCATTTACTTGCAGAAATATGTTTCGGCCATCTTAACCCCCCTCAAGCGTGAACGGAAGACAAGCAGATCCTAATATTTTTACTGGTACACAGCTGTACAGTGGTGAAATAACATGACAGAATGTATTACATTATAATACAAAAATATTCACCTGCAAAGTATATACATATAATGTTTCACATTGAAAAGAAATGAGGAAAAAAATGTATAAACCGTTCCTGAACTCTGAAGTTTAACAGTTTTGAGCAACAAATGTGACGCAGCACATCAATCGGAGACGATAACAATCGATGCGGCATCAATAATCCTTTTCCTTGTAATAACCCAGGTAGCAGAAGAGTCCTGAAACAGCTGTTAATGAACACCATTTAGTCGCACAGGCCTCTTTTAGAACTCTTGTACTATCTGGAAATGATAGTAATATTGAAGTTGAGAATTTTCCAATCTCAGTGTGTACTTGCCATTGCTATGGTATTTCAATGTTTTTTGTCGTATTCTTGAATCATATTATTCAAAGTTTATTCGTATAATCGAATCACAGGAACCATTCAGGAGCAAAAGCATGAGTTCACGAAAATTTAACACATTTGTGAAATTCCTGGTTAAAAAATCTTATGAATTTCAATTAATTCGTCCTAAACGTGCAATTCGAATGTTATGGGTATCAATCGGTTTCAATTGAAATTGTGCACATTCAATCGTAATGAACGGGATTCCTCAATCAGGGATGACAATCCTTGACTTCTGTAATTTTTTCAACAGACTGGTAAGAAAGTAGAATCGAACCAATGTTACAAAGAAGATGATTATTTTCACTTGTGCTCGAATATAATTACGTTGTCACATACTTGAATTATGTATACTCATTTTCAATAGATTATCCATATGGAATTGAATGTATTTCAAATAATATTGCAAACATATTGTTGCACTTATTCATCATATTTGTATCAAATATCGTATTTGAATCCAAATATGTGACAATGAAAGACATTTGCATACACTGCAGTTAATATAATGATATCAACTTCAGCGGATCGTGATATCAACCAAGAGATGACTACATTACAGAGAGAGTTCATTGCATGGAGCAAGATCTCCTTCATAACTGCTGAATAGTTCGTCTCTGATATAGATCATTCATAAATTGAACACGGCATGCGAGAATATATGAAAATTGCAATGAAATTAACCATGAGCAGACGATAAAACATTGAAGTAGACACATTCGCGTTGATAACAAATATCTCTGTATGCAGCCAGCAATCTCGGTTGTTATCACGACCTATACTGACTATAGTCAGTCTGAATGTGTGACTTCAATGAATTAGGCGTACTGAGATGGATCCTTTGACTGCATGTAAAAAATAAAACGGTAGAATCAAAACTATAACATCCTGCACAGCATGCATTACGTGGTAACGTCTCCAAGATTTGATGAGGATGTCACCATAAAACATATATGGATGTTATTGACCTATACCGTCACATATTTTCCTCATGCTTGGAAATCAATTCCAAGCAATCAATATATTCTGCACATAAATTGCCTATGAAATGCAAATTAATGAATTCTCAATTTCAATACAAACTTGATCCAAGGTCTTTGCACATGAAAATTAAAGTGTTTCTCATTTTACCTTTCCCATTATATGAAGTCTGCAATTTTATATTTTAGGGCTGTTCATGCAACTGTTTACTTGGACGTTAACAACTTGATCATTCACAATTGCGTTAAAAGTTTCTCCTTTAGTGCAGTAGCATGAGAGAAAAATCTATTGTCCGAGACTGAGTCCATATTCCGCCCTCCTCTCTCCCCTACTGACACACATAAAACACTGGAACTCTATCAGCATACTCATTTTTTTCTTGATTTGTTCGATTTTTTAATGATGCGCTTTCATTCTGGCCCTCTGTATATACGCGGACCCCTTTCACCCTGGACTTTGAACATGATTCCTTATTATCTACTTCAAAAATGAGCTGATGAGTATTTATTTTTGAAGTTTTAGTACAAGAAAGTGGCTGCAACCGGAAGTATCCTCCTACTTGCGAGTGCATTTCAACATGGAATGAAAATTTAAAGTTCCTAAGAGACACTTTTCCCAATATGAATTATACATTTAGACGTTTCAATTTTTTTTGCAATAATGATCTTTTTTCTTGTGCGTTCAAAATGTATTGTGGCTCACGAATGGGCATGTTTCTATCACGTCTACTGTCAATGATTTCAGGCAGCAGTCAGTGTTCATAAAACTTACACAACAAAGGAGCCATCTGATATTGCCAAAAGTTATCATCTCGGAATACTATTACCGTTTTGATATCTAAAGGAGTCCATACTGCAAAAATACAATAATCTCGTTGAGTGATATGTAACTGCCCCTGAACTTGGTAATGATATACATGTTTTTCATTTAAGGACCCTTTCATTTAATTGATTCCTCATCTTCGATGTTGCTGCATTCGTCAATATGATTATCATCATTTATCAAATTGAATTGGTTTTTATCCTTGTTGGGACTGTTTTCAACGCGATCAAACTTGTTGAGGGTATTATTATTGCAAATTTCACCATCGTCCGACACACTTTCATTATCCGTCTGGTGATCCTCATCAAGAATTGACATGACGTCATTTTCATCGCAAGAAGAATCTTCATCAATCTCAGATGGGATATCTTCATATTCATCATTCTGGTTTGATGAAGCTCCAATCCCGCAATATTCTGAATGTAACTCGCGAATGACATTCTGGGCATCAGCGGTTTCTTTCCCGATTAGGAATTCATCAACATAATCATTATTCTGAGACTTATCCGCATCTCCAATCAAGCTATTATCATCAATTTCAGATGAATTTGGTGCTTCGATATTCAAATAATTGATGATATCAGACGGTTCTGAAGATGTATCGTCACACGTAAAAATATCACCCACGGTTTGCACTTCGAAACCCGCAACTTCTTGCAACAGTTCGACTGCAGGTTGAGAGTTCCCGCACGATTCTTCCTGAATGATATTAATTTTATTAGTTTTTCTTTTCAAACGATGCTTTTTGGAAAGTGAGAGCCCCCTCTTCCAGCCCTTTGGATGTTTATCTCGATCCATATTTTGATCTTCTATTTAGACACTCACTTTCACAAAATTTAACACGCCGCGAGGAGACAATTTTTTTGTATTCATAAAATTACACACTGCACCACAATAAGTCAGTAAACATTTATTTATCCGCTTCAAAAAGTATGAAACGCTGAGAATAAAAACACCCCGACTGAATTGTGCCACAGTTGAAATGGTTATGAAGTTACAGCTGATTATCGGGAACAAAGTTTATATATATATCGCGTTAGGCATTCATTTTGGCGCGTATTTGAAAATATAACCGTATTTGTTAATAAGATATATGCAAATTGTATATATATTATATATGGCATTGATCTCAAGTAGAAGTTTGAGTTATTAACTGACTTTGATATTGGTGAATCATTAATAATATCAGTAATAGGTAAAAAGTAGACAATCCTATATAATATACATAATGGGATCCAATTCATGAACATTCCATGAAAAATCCGTGAATACAGTATGTGTAGAAATAAATTTATTATAAATTATGTGAATACAAAATGAAATGATATGACATTATTCATATAACATAGGGAAATAAGTTATAAATGTTTAACAAAGATCTTTTCAAATGTTCTGAAAGGTCTGTGGTTCTACAAAATTCTTCAACAATCTTATAATACACCGAAAAAAATGTTTTGTGAAAACAACAAAACTTTTGTTGTTTCAACAAAAGAATTATGTTATTTCAACAGAATTTTGTCGAAATGTGATCAACCAAAGGTTTTGTTAAAAACCGTATCATTTCTCTGTTGCACACCTTTGGTTTGTAGGTGAATACATTTTGCTTGGGAAACCAAATCATATCGTCTGCAGACTGAAAATATTTTGTCCCGATGAGAAAATCATGAGTCAGATTGAAAAAAAAAAATCATCACCAGCAGACTTGAACACAGGTCTTCGGGACTGGAGGCAGAGGCTCTATCACTCAAGCCACTACCGATCATTTGGATAGAAGGACCTTCTTTGCATATATCAAGTGGTGTTCATGTTTCAAACTCGAACATCAAATACTAAGCGAATATCTATGGTACACGTACACATGACTTTCATTGAAAAGCACCTCCGGGCTCTTGCGACATCTCCTTGTGAGATTCAATGTACAATGCATCTCGGTGCACGAGTTTATATGATTGTAATAAATCAAAGTATTCTTCCACGCAGGAATGTATTATTTTATTAACGACACGAAACTTTTCATGTGAATTTGCATTTCAGAAATGCAAAAGAATATTTTCACTACAAAGATGAAGTCATTATGAAGTGACAGAATTATTTTGTTCGTGGAACAAAACCGCATAAGTTTTGTGAAAACAACCAAATAATATGGTTTTTTCAAAGGATGTGGGTAACCAAGAAATGTACTTGATCTTAACCAAACAATCGAAATCAGTATAGTTTGAGGTACAAAACGATTTATCCTTCTGGTTCCTTTGACCAAATTATATAGTATGGTCATGAGAAATCGAACAACAAAAAACTTTTGTTACCATTACCAAAACTTTTTTTTCAGTGTATGCCGATTGAAAATATTGAAAAACGGCATATGAAGATTCACTAGGTGATTAAAAACTGTCGTAGAAAATTGTGCATTATTAGAAGAAAAAAATAATGTACCCTCATAAAATTCCTTGATTCCATACATTCAATGTACGTATAATATGTATAAATTTCATATTCTATATTTTATGTGAATCAGAAATGTTAATTCGTTGCAGATAGTAGTGGAAATACAAACCCGTACGAAAATATTTCGCTGAAATAACCATGAATACCCACATAGCACACAAAGTCTTAATGAGATTTCAAAGACATAAAACCTGAAATTTGTGTACCTTCCAGTAATGTCCCAAAATATTCTTGAGATGTTTCAATAATCTTGCTATAATGTTAAAATGTCCGGTAACATAACAATAGTCTCTGCAAGATAACAAAAATCATGAAATGTGACGTTTCTGGAATGTAGCATGGAACTTATTTGTGCACATTTCAGGAATGTAATTTACGCATTACTGCTAGCATTCTATAAGATTTCCTACGGCAAGAACTGCAACTTGAGATGCATATATATAAATGTTTTATCCGTAGTGAAAATGATTTATATATGAATCCGTTTAAATTATGATTCATATATGAATTACACACATCATGTCCCATATATAGCACTCAGAGAGGTATTTTTCAAGAAAAATAGTAAAAATCCTTGAGAACTTATATCAAACTACAGAACTACCCACATAGCACATAATAGGTTCGTTCGTTCTACGTGCTCTGAGTTGCTCCAACTTGTACCAAACCAATCATTTCGTGGCTTAAACTGGAAGTAGCGAATCCAAAATACTTGGAGCGAGTTGGAGTAACTTGGGACATCGGTAAACGAACTTAGCTAATGTTTCATCATAGTTTCATGGAACTTACAACCTTGCACCTTCATAACATCTCATGAGCAATATTTTAGGAATATAGTTTTTGAGACTTCTTTGTATGGATCCCAGTTTATCGTCTCTACAATGTATCAGAAACTGTGTAGGAGTTGTATAACTTCGCAAGATTACAGCAACCTTACAAAAATGTTTTCAATTATTCATGACCATCAGCACCATCGATGATAATGATCAGTACTCTGTATGTGCGTCGTGTCAGTTCCACGCCAACATGTTGATTGCAATCATCGAGACAGCGTGGCGAGTAAAATAACACGTTACGTATTTAATAACATGTTACGTATTTTAAGAGGTACCTTTTCCACTCATTGTTGCTCTAAAAAGACGGCACACACATTTTTATGACTTATCCCAAACCCCGATTCGACAAATGTACAGAAAGAAATGTACAAAAGGAGAATTACAACGTGCACTCGGAGACATCGAAGACGATTAGTTCAACGTACTACAGATTCTGATTTGATTCGCTTATCAGCTTCAAAACATAAAAATGAACATCAACAGGAAGCAGGAATTAGTGAATATGAAGACAATTCAGGACAGTGTAGTGATAACAAATTAATATCCGCGACTAACGATCCAGATCATAGTGAATCGTTTCGATATGATCATGTAGAAAATCGAACTTCCGGAATTATTCATGAATATTCCAATTCAGCTGGTAGTTCTTCCGAAAGCGTGGTTGGTTCTGATGAGGGAGAATGGAGTAGCATCTCGAATGACTCAGATGATGATAATGATGATGAAGAAACGGACGTAAATACTCTTTCAGAAACAAGGAAATTCAGGTATGTAAATTGAGTTGTACAGAAAAAAAACAAACATTGTAGGGGAGAGTGTCCTTGGTTGAAACACTCTCCGTTTTTTGTTGATCCTAATGACGAATAACCAAATCCAATTGGATTCATATGCTCTTACGATATATGAAGATCGACTCCCTTCCACCACTTTGAAAAGATTAAACTGAAGTACAAAAACAATTTTTTCATTATAGAATGATTTAATGATTCATTTTGCTGTGTTGTTTCATCAATAAGTAATCAAAATTAAGTCATGAAATGTATGGGAAATGAACAAAAGGTTTGAAAAATC
This sequence comes from Gonatopus flavifemur, assembly GCA_018340375.1. Lineage (NCBI taxonomy): Eukaryota > Metazoa > Arthropoda > Insecta > Hymenoptera > Dryinidae > Gonatopus > Gonatopus flavifemur. Next base: position 378,785 of record JAFFJZ010000001.1, read on the forward strand.
TGCAAGAGAAAAAAGATATGTCAATAAATTTACGAATTCCAAAAAATTCAGCGATATATTAATTCTTTGCTCGATTTCACGACCATCATATGAGATAAATTTTTGATACATAAAACGACATCGATTGGTCGATTTGATCGTTCGAATTTCCGTTTCTGCGAATATTCGACTTTGCACCGGAAACTGATCCAACCAAAGAATTTTACATGGACTTGAAAAATGTTTTTTTACGCAATTTTAATGTTGTTACTTTCCAAAGACACACTGTAAGAAATTTTTATGGAGAACTTCATATACATTTATATGAAGACATTAACGTATACATTGTATGGAAAAAAACCTATGAATTTATCAGAAAATTATTATCAATTTATAGGAGAAATCCTTAGAAGATGTGAATTTTTATATAGTTTTATATGAAAATTCCTGTACATGTCATGGAAAATTCATTTGCTATACACAAGTGGAAGAATTCATGTACACAGAGAAAAAAGTTTATTTATAGTTAACAGACGTATATTTGCTTATGGGGGAAATGAATATTTATTCAATCCAATTTCATCATAAATTGTGAGGAAAAATTTCTGACAACATCAAAATATTCAATTGTATACACGGAGAGAATTAGTGAGATATCAAATCACCGAAGTTTTTTTATTTCAGATCTCGCAGAAGACGTGAGACAAAAGCAACCGATTGCTGATTTTTCATCTCCAACTGTTTGATTTCAGATCCCCCCTAGCGAGTTCGTGTTACCTCAATGATACGTGAATGTTACGTCGCAGAATGTTCAATTTGATACTTGAATGATGCGTAAACGATACGCTTAAAGTATATTCGATACTAAAAGGATACCCTTGGAAAAGAACTTCATACAGTATCATTGTTACTCAAAAATCACCAAACACTTCTCCTTTGTATTACAATTTAGACTTTGTAATTTGCAATTATTGTAAGTGTAATCCACCTGGAAATTCTATGCGTCTAACCGGTCATTCTATTCAACGCGAATTTGTGGTTGAACAATTCTGGTAGAATTTCCAGACAGCAGACACCCTGTTGAGAGCAATGTTACATTTCCGTATCATATACTGATACGTTACGTTTCATTCTAGTATCCTTGGGGTATCATGTTTAACTATATGAAACGTATTATCGAGGTTGCAATTGAGTATAAATACTTCAAGTATACTGCTATGATACCTCAAAGATACGAAACCTCATCGATACCTGAAATATATCTAAAAGATACGTATCACGAACTTGCTAGGGCCCAAACTGCTCAATTTCAAATCTCCAACTTCGCGGTGAAATAATATCACCAGATTCGAGATTTATGTTCTCCGATGTTGTGTTGTTTCTTCACGTGGTTGGAAATAAAAAATCACGTTGAAGTTAGGTAGATGAACAATATCGTGTTAATTCTTTCCGTGTACTTACTACAAAATATGCACTCAATTCAAATGAAAGTTGATTCGATTCAAATATGCATTCTTGTAGATAGAACGTTTGGTAAAATACTGAAATTTGAAAAAACGTCCTATGGAAAACTTCACATAAATGTTATGGAGTGATGCAGTAGAAATTCTCCGTATTTTACCGGAAATTTATTGAAAAATTACGATAAAAAACTTTTTATTGTTCCAAATTTTCAGTTGAATTCATGATGAATTTCTGGAAATTCATTTCCTATTTCATCAACGAAATTTCCCGGTTGTTGCGTACACAAAAAATACGATTATTTTCTACAGCAAATATTTTATAGCAATTGTTCAATTCAAGATTTTGGTGTTACTGCAAACTTTTTCCTCAGTTCATCTCTGGGGATATATCCCTTGACGTACCACATGAATTTCCAGGAAAAATTTTAATGAGCACTCAAAACGATTAGAATCGCCATATTTCATCAAATATTATGAAAGAAATTAATTTTTTTATAACAATTTAAATTTTGTTTATATACTTTTTCAAGGAGTCAGACAAAATTGAATTTTATTTTCAGCTGGGAGAATGACTTCACTGATGCTCTAAAACAATGGGCAATCCGTTATCGAATTTCACATGTCGCATTGAATGCTCTCCTCATCATACTTTTGAAGTTTATTACTGACTGGATATTGCCAAGAAATGCGAGAACGTTATTACGCACTCCAAGAAATACGAAAATCGTCACCATGACAAATGGGGAATATTGGCATTACGGATTACATAATGTATTACAAACCTTGGCGAAGGAATATTCCAAACTTAAAGTGAACCATATTCAACTGTTGATAAACATTGATGGTCTACCTCTAACAAAATCAACAAAATCTGTTTTGTGGCCTATTTTAGTATCTGATAATGTCTCTCAGCGAACATTCATGGTAGGTGTATTTCATGGTAACGCTAAACCACAAAACAGTACAGAATTCTTACAAGAATTTGTTGATGAACTGATTATGGTGATTGAAAACGGCATCGAATTTGAAGGAAATGAAATAGGAGTCAGTGTTTTAGCAATGGTATGCGATGCCCCTGCCAAATCATATTTGCTCAATGTAACAAGTTTCAATGGATACAACAGCTGTACAAAATGCGAGATCGAAGGAACTTGGATTCAACAAAGAGTTTGTTTCCCTATCAGAGGTGTGACCAGCAATCTAAGAACTGATCAGAAATTTGTGAATTACGAATATGACGAATATCAAATCGGAGAAACCATTTTGAATACCATACCCAATTTGGGATGAGTTTCGAATATAACACTCGACTACATGCATTTAATTTGTTTAGGTATTGTAAAGAAACTGTTACGTCTGTGGATAGGAATGAAGCCGTACGGACCTCTGTCAGTGAGAATATCCGCACACGCAGAAAATATAATTTCTGAGAGATTATTATCTTTGCGAAAATTTGTACCGGTGGAATTTGCCAGGAGACCTCGCTCGCTGAATGAAATCTCTTTTTGGAAAGCAACTGAATTTCGACAATTTTTATTGTATACTGGTCCCGTTGTGTTGAAAGGCATCATTCCTGAAGAAGTTTATGATAACTTCATGACACTGCATGTTGCCATATCAATACTGATCAATCAGAAATTAGTTAAAGACCAATACAACATCGATTATGCTGATCAATTATTGAAGCATTTCGTCCAAACATTTGGTATTTTATATGGTGAACCATTTATGTCTCATAATGTACACAATCTGCTTCATATAGCAGCTGAAGTGAAAAAATATGGAGCTTTGGATTCATTTAGCGCTTTTAGATTTGAAAATTACTTATCGTCATTGAAAAGAATAATGCGAAAATCTGGAAAACCATTGCAGCAAATAGCAAGAAGATCCACGGAAATGGAAATGAGTGGATTGGGGTTGAATAAATCAATAAAAAAAGATACAACAGAATTCTGCAGGTCTCATGATAATGGGATATTATGTGCTGAAATTCACGGAGATGTCAAAAAACAGTATAGGAAGTTTGTAACTAAAGATTTTTCCGTTTCTTGTGACGATGAAAAAAATGATTGCTGTTTAATGAAAGACTACTCAGTGCTGAAAGTAACAAATACAGTGCAAAATGCAGATAATGAATATTATGTAATTGGAGTGAAGTACCAGTTCAGGAACAATTTGTATACTCAGCCTTGTGAATCGAAAGTGATAGATATTTCAGTTGTTACAGGAAATAAGAATATTATTTTCTATCCGATCAACATGATCGAATGTAAAATGTGGAAAATCAGTAGTAGTAGTAATTGACTTTATTGCAGGAATTTGCAATACATAAAACGTGACAAATACAAGCAGTGAAACTGCTAAGATACACTTACAGCCTAAATACTGTATACAAATGGCCAATACGGCTCAGGCACCGTTTTTAGGTAGACTGTCTCATCTTATAGCTAACGCAGTACAAAATGGCCGCCCAAGGCGGTAAATACAAAAAAGAACTATTTACATTCAAATTAACGGATATAAGAAACAGTCGTGTACTACTTAGTGAACATACATATCAAAATTACAGAATGTATCATATTAACATTGATAATGAAATAATTACAAAAAAGAAGAAAAAATTTAAAATTTGAGTTTACATTGAATAAAGAAATTAAATAAGATGTCTAATACTCTTAAGTCCATATAATGTAACAAGCTTTCCACACTAAACGGAGGAAAATGTCCAATCTTCAACAAATTAGTCAATAATATACTTCTATGATTTTCATAAACCTTACAATTAAAAAGTACATGATTTAAAGATTCTTCCATGTCCATGTTACAATCACAGTTAGAACTATCAATATACCCTTTCCTAGCTAAGGACTCTTTTAGATTGAAATGGTTTGCCCTAACGCGGTTAAACATTACGACAAACTGTCTAGGTCTTTTAAGTTCCCTGAACCAGATTTTACTATTCTCTTTGTAGAAGTATTTGAAAAAGTAATTACCTTTGTCTAGGTGGAACCCATTTCTGAGAGCTAAGAATTGTTCACACTTAATGTCTTTGATTTTGTTTTTTACTAGGTCAGAATAGGGAATTCTAATAGTGGGATCAACGTTCATTTTAGTAGCTTCTTTGGCCCACCGATCCGCCTCTTCGTTTCCCTCTATCCCAATATGAGAAGGAATCCAAACTAGAGCCAACGAACCACAATTTTCTTTGATTATGTTACTTAACTGAATGAGTTTCTTTTTAACAATAACATTTAAGAGGTTGGCCTTTTGATCAATAAAACCCATTCTCAAAGCAGCCAATGAAGATCTCGAATCGGAGAAAATAAGAAAATCCTTGTAGTCATCCCTTTCTAAACAAACATCAATTGCAACTGATAAGGCAACATTTTCCGCAGAATGAATACTACAATAAGGGTGAATAGATTTTGCTATTTTTAACTCGTTAACTATCACAGCCGCACCAGTCGAAATATTATTCTTAATTAACAAACCATCCGTATATATAGCTAAGATATCCCTATTAATCCTATTATCTTTGGTGTATTTTTCAATAAACTAAGAAAAGTCATACTTGTTAACGATATCAAAACCTGACTCTAAGTCAATATTTAAATCACAGAAATTATCAAAATAATTTAACATAAGACTAGTTTGAGTAACACTTTTGAGTATAATATTAAAATTATTTTTATTGATTATATATAACTGTAAGAGGTATGAATGCTTACAATTAGGGTTCCTAAAGTTAACTCTCTCATAGATCCTCTCATACTCATGGAGTACTTCAAAAACAGGATGATAATTAACACTAGCACATTTCAGAATATATTTAGAACCCAATAGCTTTAATCTATAACTGACTTCAAGAATATTAGTTTCCGCGTGCATTACGCATGATGGAGTCGAATTTCTATAGCCAAATGCAATTCTCAATGCTTTGTTTTGAATTGTTTGCAACCCTAAGAATTGTAAGTGAGAAAATGTGCTAGCGACATTAAACAGCCCATAATCCATGATACTGCGAGTGTAGCTTTTATAAAAATTGAGGAGAACTATCGGGTCACCACCCCACCACGTTTTACACAACATCTTGATGCAATTCAATGAAGACGAGCATTTATTTTTCACAGACGTAATATGAGTAGAAAAGTCAAGGTGGCAATCAAATATTACACCCAAAAATTTATGGTTGAGAGATGCAAAAAAATCCTTACCACGCAAGGAAATCTTATCGTCACACCCCAAACAATTACGTCCACTGACTTTCTTATGAAAATTCATATAAACAGTTTTCTCCATGGATAGTTGTAAACCCAGATTGCACAATTCGGAGTAAATTTTGTGAAAAACTTTTATCAAAATAATCTTCTTTTCCCTCAAGCTACACTCTCCCTCAATTACTATTGCAGTATCATCCGCAAATTGCAACAAAGCTACGTCATTTCCGAAATCCGAGCATATTTGAGTTATGTATAAATTAAACAAGGTGGGACTCAACACCCCACCTTGTGGGACACCCTTATTTAGGAAGCGGACAGTTTCAGAGCCATCCCTATGTTTAAAAATGCACTTTCTATCAGTCAACCAGAGATGTAGATAATTGCAAATATTAGAAGGACACCCCTTTCTAATGAGAAAGTTGATTAGCTTCGAAGGTATTACATTGTCAAAAGCCGATTTGATATCGATAAACAAAACTAAACAGCTTCTACCCTGAAACATTTCCATATCAATGTAAGATCTCAATATGGCTAGGCTATCTTGGCATGAACAACCCTTCCTAAAACCGAATTGTAAGGGGCTAAGTATATTATTTTCTTCAAACCAAAAGATCAATCTTTTATTAACCATTTTTTCAAATACCTTACCTATCGCAGACGAGATAGCTATAGGTCTAATACCCTTATGACCCGGTTTGTCAATAAAAAAGGAAATATAACTTTTCCATTGTTCAGGAATACAACCCGATAAGAAAAATTCCTTGAAAATGCCAAGGAGAACATCTAAGTAAACTTCAGGAAGGCTCAATAAAACCGTATTGTCAATCTTATCACTGCCAGCCGCAGTTTTTCTCTTCAAGCTCCCAATTGCTTCCAGCAGTTCCTCTTTGTGAAAAGGAGCATTATAAAGTGGATCTATATTTACACAATTGAAAACAATAAGGTGTTCATTATCGTCCACTTTTCCTGCTAAATTTGCAATAATCCCATCTTCCAGGTTTCTATAATAAGACAGGTCTAGATGATCAAACTTAACAGGCATATTGCAGCTATTAATACGATTTTTAAAACGCTTAATTTCATTATAGATAATAGACGGATTGGTGAATCTATTTAACGACTCACAAAATTTACCAAAGCTCTTAGCTTTTTTGTCCTTATAGAATCTTTTAGCTTTAGCATCGAGTCTTTTCCACTCGCCCATGGATTCACTTGTTGGATTATCATAGGCCTCAAATAGTTTAGTTATTATATGAGTTTTCATATTATCACAATCAGAATCTCACCAAGGGGCTGGAATTTTTCTTCTATTAGATTTATATTTGAAGTTTAAACTAAGTCTGTACTGAAGTTTGGGATTCCCATCTAAAAGAGATTTTTTTATCGAATCAATAAATGATTCATACTTTTGAAAGACATTATGGAAGTTGAACTCTTCACTTAACAAACAGTCAGCATTACTGTAATAATTGCGAAGATCCGACATCCAATCAGTGTTATAGTTATGGAGCCGTTTGTGATTACCATGACTGTAGGTAAGATTGGGGCTAGATAATTTAAATTCCAAACACAAGGGAAAATGATCCGAGCCCATGGGGTCATCGTGAACATAGTAACTAATCAGTTCAGAAGTAATACTATTAGTAACACTTAAGTCTAAATTAGAAAACTTACAATTATACTTGTCTACATGGGTAAGGGTATCATCATTAACAACCATTAAATTGCTATCAATGATAGCCTCCATAAGATGCTGACCATTACTATCCGTTTTGTGACAGTGCCACAAGATATGATGAGCATTCAAATCGCCCATCATAACACAATTTGTACTCCAATCAAGGGAATCAAAAAGGTTCCTCCACTCGTCATAATCATTAGAACCATGAGTTGGAGATCTTTAAATCAAAAGAAAGGTAACAGCAGGAATTACATTATATATGTTAAATTTCAAATATTCAAAATTGTTAGAAATGTTTGGTATTTTAAAGTTAATGTCTACTACTGCCGACAGGTGATTACGAATGTACACCACCAAATCTCCTCCTTTTGTTTTACCTAATCCTCCCGTTGAATTGGTAACTCTTCTCTTGAAGCAGACTTTGAAACCATGTATGTGTCTTGGTCCATCAGCACCCAACCAAGCCTCCGTTATTGCAACAATGTCGTATTGATGACTGTAGTTTTTTAAGAGATCAACTTTGTTTTTTAAAGATCTGGCATTCCAGACCATCACTTTTAGTTTGTAAGACATAATAAAACACTTAGTAACACGTAGATTCATTAAGCGACTACATGAATTATCGGGAAGCAGCCAAGGTTATAACATTTTCCATAATCTTGGCATATAGAGCACCACTCTCCTCATCACTCAGAATCAATGAATTATTCATTTTCTTATTTACAAGGTCAATCAATACCTTAACTATATTGTCATGGCATATTTTGTTAGCTTTTTGCACTATCCCGTCACTCTGATCACTTACAATTTGCAGCAGATTATTTGAAGCAGCTTGACTAAGCGTAGACATACACGATGTTTCTCTGTTGATATTAGAAGAACTTGTTGACCTTTCGTTAGCCAAAGATCTTGAACGTTTAATAGATCTTTGATTCTCAAGAATTTTAGGTCTCTGGAACAAACTGTTGAATTGTGGTTGAAGAACCGTATTTTGACCCGGAGAAACAGTGTAGGAAATACTCTCATCAGAAACAATAGTCTTCGGAAAATTTTGATCGTATCTCATATTCATATTATATGGATCAGGTCGTTTTCTTAATCTGTTGCGCGCTTCATAGGGAGAAACATTCCATAGCTGGCTACACCTCATAATTTCAATATTCTCCTTGAAAGCTTTACATTTAAAAAAGATTGGAACGTGTCCTTCCTCTTTGCAGTTGATACACTTGGTCTTATTGGTGCATTTGGCCAAAATCGGGGGTTTTCCCTCTTCGGACGATGGATCGATATGTAAATCACCGCTGCAATTCATACATTTACCTTTACGTTTGCACGTACTCTTAGTGTGGCCAAAACCAAAACAATTGAAGCAGATTTTTACTCTAGGAACATAAGGTTCCACATCAAATAACGCAAATTCGTGAAAAGCAACTCTCCTAGGTATTATGTCACCTTGAAAAGTAATGAAGACGTTACCAATAGGCTCCCGAACAGACTTGCCATTCACTTTCACATATCTGTACATTCTATCTATCTTCAAAACCTTCTGAGGAGAGGTAGCTACTTCGATAAGTTCCTGTAAATCAGTGTCTATAGGTATACCTTTTAGAATTCCAGTCCTGCTGACATTTCTGTAAGGAATAAAAGCTCGTAAACCTTCCTCCTTTAGCCTAGGATCGGTGATTAGATTATTGGCGGCTTCTCTATCATCAAGATCAAGACCAATCTTCCTGAAACCCAAATCGCAAGAAGACTTTGCCTTGATTCCCAACTTTTCAATACTTTTGCAGATATTAAGCATATTGGTGCATTTGAAACTCTTTGTATGCTCATCGTCGAGCACAATATCCACTCTGTACAATCCACTGCTAGTCTCAAAATCATAAACGTTGACATAGTTATGTTTATGTATTTTTTGTTGAACCTCCTGTATATTCTCCTCGTTATTTCCTTCGCTTGAAGCTGAAGAATTATTTTCTAACTCTTCGTGGTTTCTTTTAGGATTCATCTTAGACACGTTCTCCAACTTGGATGCACTGCCCGTCAATTGAAAGAGTTTTTGATTAGGTTGATTTTTATTGTTACCTTTTCCTTTTCCCATATTTATTTCTTCTTGTGAAAGATTAAATAAAGTTTCTTTAACTAAACTTTCATCAATCTCCCAGCTATTTTTATCGAGATCAATATCTTTAACACTATCAGCGGAATAACTCATAAGTTTATCATTTTCAATTATGATTTGTTTATTACTCGACAGCTTCGAATAGAAAGTTGAAGGTTAGGTCTTCTTCTTCCAAATCATTTGAATGATAAAGCTTCATTCCGCGAAAAGCCCACATCTTTAATAATTAACAAAACTTTGTATCTGTTAAAAACTTTTGAATTAAACAAGAAACTCAAACAAAGACTGCAGAAAGCACCAGAAAGTGCAAGAAAATTCGGCTCAGAGATAAAACGCGTCCGAACGTCACGCTAGCTCGACCGGAACCCCCATGTGGAAAATCAGAACTGAGGAAGGTTATGTCGTATTTCCCATACACCATACTTGCAATTGAAACAGGTGAGTCGAATTATTCATAACGTTACATATAAATAATGGATGAATTCATGAAAACATGTCAAAATAATTTTTTGAATTAAACAAAACGCAAGCCTGAATGCCGAATGAATCCAGATTATGTTAGTGTAAAAAGGATTCATAATGGGTTCTTGACGGTTTTTGAGAATTTTTTTTATATACCAGGAATTCATAAAAAAAATCACACTCTTCCACAGTGAAAGATTCCGTCTAGAATTGGAGTGGCTGTGAGTTTCTAACCTCAAACCTTACATCATATCACTATAGCAGAAAATTCAAATTTTTTCTTCGAATTTTTTGATTGGTTGAAAATTGCTCTTGCTCTGCTCGGAGCAGTTATCGGAAACACCCATCATAGGGTGCTTACGAAGTAGCTGACCAAGTGGCCGCGGTCAGTTTCTCAACCAATCAAAGCGTTTGAAAAGTTTTTTCAAACGCTTTGACTGGTTGAGAAATTGACCGCGGTCACTTGGTCAGCCACTTCGTAAGCGTCCATGGACTAAGGGATGTTAGCTGAAATGCATGAATTTTTGAACTATTTTGAGCGCCATCATACCAGTAAAACCTCAAATTGTTTCCATGCTTGTATACTAAGGCCGGCGTCCTATGGAGCGGAAAAGCGTAACGCGGAACGCATGAGATTGGTTGATTCTTAGTTTTATTCGAAAATACCAAGGGATCTACCAATCTAGCAGAAGTACTAAACTGAGCGGAAAAATTCCAAAAGTAGTGTTGGTATGTACATGAGGAAAAGTTCAAGCTTCCGCTCGCACGGCGGCACTTGAGACAGTTTGGAAATCCATTTATTAAAGTTTATGCCCTATGGTATAGACTGATATAGATTTGAATTTCTCAATTTGTTTATACATTCACTTCATCTTGATACATTCGAGGATATATTTTTGTGTGAACAACTTGTAAGTACAAAATTATACAATTCGAGTACTTCGAAGAAGTTTTATAATTGTGAATGTGCGTTCAGGATATATTTGTTTTTGAAAAATAACATTGAAACCTTGTTTTGATATTGCAAAATATTCATTGTCGAATCAATACACGACAATATTCTCTTGAATGTTTGAATTAATTCAATATAATCATGTCAAATTGGTTCATTTTTCTGATAAACACCGTTGATATCAATATCATAATTCATTGCTATTGAGTGACGCATGCTATATAGTCTGGTTAAAGTAACCTATTTATTCATATCAAAAATGCGGGAACCGGATTTAGATCCGATTCAACCTGATCAAATTTCAATCTGGATTTTGCATTTCTAATAGGGATTAATAGAATTTGTTAACTGGTACGGCTGTGTGAATTGGTGGTGAGATATGCATGCAAGCAATATTTATAGATTTGAGGTTAGGTTAATAAAAAATTTGGATTTTTCCTACCGCTTCATCCTTTGTTATCCTTGAAATATAGGTTATCAATTCTCACGAATGTTTGACAAAATCATGTAATAATAAGGCTGTGGCTATTCATACGCTAAACACGCAAATTCACGTAAAAACACGCATTTTCGCGCAAAAACACGCGGAGGGGAAGATAGAATTTGGTGCAGGGTGGGGGGAAGACGGTATTTTGCGGCGATATAAGAACTTTTGCGTGGATATAAAAGCTCTTGCGTGGATATTAAAGCTCTTGCGTGGATAGTGAATAAATGCGTGAAATTTGTGAATTTAGAGTGGATTAAGATACGTGTTTACTTGATGCGACTGCCCTCGTTTGATGAATCGAGTGACGAATGCGAAGGCGCGAAATTTGAACAGAGAAACATTTTGAGACGGTTCGGACGAGTTTAACGATGGTGATGAGATACAGTGCGACAGATGGATAAGGACTTTCCTTTCTGAATTTACACGTAACCAGATCGATCGGAGATGTATGTAACAGTCATGGAGACACAAGAATTAACTGAACAAACCTGTTGGAGACAAATGGTATGTGATTGATTTGCACCTGAATGTTTATGACAAATTTATTCTTGTTTTCAGTCTGCGCGGATATTCATATGCGCGAATGTAATTTGCGTGCATATAACATGCGCGGATTTAACCCTGGAATGAACTTTTTCTTAAGAACTAATGTTCGTACATTGAGAGTCAGCGAAATGAATCGGAAGGTGTTTGGCAAAGAATGCAAGATGCTGAATCGGCATTATTCTCCTGACATTGTTTATAACAAATTCGTTTTGCATTTTATTGAGTCTGCGCGGATATTAATATGCGTGAATGTAATTTGCGTGCATATAACATGCGCGGATTTAACCCTGGAATGAACTTTTTCTTAAGAACTAATATTCGTACATTGAGAGTCAGCGAAATGAATCGGAAGGTGTTTGGCAAAGAATGCAAGATGCTGAATCGGCATTATTCTCCTGACATTGTTTATAACAAATTCGTTTTGCATTTTATTGAGTCTGCGCGGAGATTAATATGCGTGAATGTAATTTGCGTGCATATAACATGCGCGGATTCAACCCTGGAATGAACTTTTTCTCAAGAACTAATATTCGTACATTGAGAGTCAGCGAAATGAATCGGAAGGTGTTTGGCAAAGAATGCAAGATGCTGAATCGGCATTATTCTCATGACATTGTTTATAACAAATTCGTTTTTCATTTTATTGAGTCTGCGCGGATATTAATATGCGCGAATGTAATTTGCGTGCATATAACATGCGCGGATTTAACCCTGGAATGAACTTTTTCTCAAGAACTAATATTCGTACATTGAGAGTCAGCGAAATGAATCGGAAGGTGTTTGGCAAAGAATGCAAGATGCTGAATCGGCATTATTCTCCTGACGAAACCTATTAAAAAAACTAAAGTCATATTTATTGCAGCGTTATCAGTCATTCGTGATCAACATCCCACTGATTCATACGGCGTTTTGCTTACATTTTTTACAGAACCAATATTTCTGTCTTGGTCCTTTTTTATATCCAGCGCAAACCAAATCCCACCAGTCCAAACATGAATCGCAACATATACTTTTTGTTTTCAACTTCTTTTGACAGCCACCACATTGGTAAACCCCATTTTTTCCCATTTTTTCAATGAAATCTCGTAGGGTTTTAAATGCGATTGGCTCGAAGTAATTTTCAATTTCGAATAAATTTACGTTTTCGTCGACCAAATTTGTTGGCAAATCTTCCATAGTTTTGATATCCCGGCATTGGATTAGATACTCTCCGTTCAAAATACCTTCTATAGATGTTCGTGGAGTTAGTATCCAATTCAGCACATATTCCGCTCTCATTTTTGGTGGTTTATCTAAAAACTTGCAAGGTTCCTTTCGATCCTTCCTCCCTTTCTTCCGTGGTGTTGATTTTATTGTCGTATCAAATATACCTGCCGGATGTCCCCTTATTTTCATTGGCGGTAATAGATTGATTTTATCCATATTTTCATGTTCTTCCATCATTCCAATGTTTTCAGTACTTCCATCTCCCGATTCATTCACTAGGGACAAATTCTCCATTCCATCCTGAATATGAAGATCGCTCAATCCAAAGTTGTGGCTGTTCACGTCTGAATCCACGACGTGTACGTCATTAGGTTGGCATTCCCCATTTTGACATAACTCTCTTTCATCTTCTTCCCGCCAGTTTTTTTGGATTTTTTTCAATACATTCATTCTGTAATGAAATCTTTCACCTGTGCAAGAACTTGCTGTATTGACCAAATCGTCCGTAATTACCTTGATTAATCCTCTTCTTTGAGTATAATTCGGGCTTTTTGGTCTTCGTATTTTATTTATGACTGTTGAAGTGGATTCTTCGTGAGCTATGTCAGTAGAACATGTTACAGTTTTCTTAGACCATCTTTGATGGTACAAGTGTTCATCAAAAAGTGGCAGATTGAAGTGTAGTCTTACAGCGAAAATGTGTCTGCATGGAATCAGCATAGACTGGTGTGTATAACACTCACAGACCAGAGTAGTGGTTTGAAGATTGGATGCCCTGAACCCAACAGTACATATCTTATCCTTCTCGTTAATATTCTGAAATGTAACAAACCTGCTGGATTTAATTTCTTTTGCGATCAGCGAAAAAGCATAATCGCTAACATGGTTTTGGTATTCCTCTTCGCCGTTGTTATATGAGATGATATATGCTGGTTTCTTCAAGACATTTTGTACTTTTGTATGTTGATATCTGCGCTCTTTGAATTTTTCAAAAGTAAAGAAATCGTTGATGAAATGCACCAAGGTCTTATTTGGTTCAATAAAATCTTTGATTTTACCATGCAATGCTTCCAATCGGTTATTTGTTGTGTTGCCCAAATTGCCTTTCTTCATATTCCACATTGCCCATTCTTCTCTGATCGGATGCCAATTGTGATTGAAGTATTCCAAAACTGTTTTGGGCACCTTTGCGCAAAATGTTTTTTCGATTCCATCATATTCTTCTTCAGTTCGACTCTTTACTAATTGATCGAGAAGTAGCAATGATGTAAATTGATCTTCAGCAGAAAGGTTCATTTTTTTGTGGTCACTTCCCTGTTGAATATTTTCAGTGTGTGAAACACCCATATGTACATTTGAACATGGGGAGAGATTGTTTTTATTACCAATCTCTCCACCAGATCCTTATCAGTCATAAATGATCTAATATTTTCGCAAGCTTTTTCATTATATTTTTGGAAGCACTGCATCAGCCACGTTATTGTTTCTCTTTGTTCATTCGCCACAATTCCCACTCCAACAATGCACGTATGGGCGTCTGCATCCTCTACCACTAATAAAATTAAGGTGAAATTTCGTGCAAATAATTTATAAGTTCCATCCATAAAAACAATTTCAGGATACTTTTCCATGGTCTCACGCATTTTCTGCGTACAAAAGTACAATCCCGCAAATTCATAATCCTGATGCAGCACACTTACAGAGGCACCTGAATTCGAAACGAAATGTATACATGATTAACCAAATCAGGCTTCACACGTTTAATATGAAATCCTAACTTATGGGAAACTTACCGTAAGTCTTTTCAAGAACATGTACGGCTGTTTTTAGCTCGTCAGAATTATTCGGCTTCAGAGATCGAGCCAGATTGTCGAAGTCTTTGATGAATATTTGTTTATTATATTTTTCCAGAATTTCATCTTGGATCCTCTTTTTATCACATTTTATTTTCTTTTTCGGGTTTCTTTCTTCATGAGAAAGATAACAAACGATGTAAAATTGGAATCTTATAAAATTCTCAAGTGAAACTAAATATTTTGGAAAGTTTTCCATTCAATATGTCCGCTATCTTGGGATCACATCAACAGAAGAAGTGCGATTAGTGTTCTATACCTTTAAAGGGGCAGTGATGCCAGGGAAAACGGTGCGGACCGAAAAATCAGCCCCTTCATTGTTCACACAATGACACGTTTTCGTATACGTGTGACTCACATGTATACGAAAGTTTCATCGTGTGCGCGGTAGAGGGGCTGATTTTTCGGTCCACACCGTCTTTCCTGGCATCGCTGTAAAGAGGCTCAATATTGGATTTCGAAAAAATTGGACTCTTTATGAACATAGATCAAATATCGAAGGATCATCCCTGAAGAAATGCTCAGGTGCCATAAGCAACATTTTTTATGAATTCAATTTGGAATATTTTTCTTCAAACAAGATACGAAAGTTATGATCCGAACACGTTCTTTGTAAAATCTCGAAACGGAATGCATAAAGAGATTTGAAATTTTCAGGGATGATTCTTAGAGACTATCTACATTTGTACAGAATCCACATTTTTAATTCCGAAAATTTTTGTCATCTCTGAAATTTCAGTTTTCTTATAAATTCAATTATGAATAAAACGTGCTCGCATGGTGACACTTGTATTCTTTTGATGAAAGTACATAAGTTACGGGCGTTCTGAATATGTTCAGAATAATAGAAATGGAACACATACCGACTTTTTCGTCGGCCAGTAGATGTTGTGGTAGGTTTTCCTCCGAATTTACATTGATATGTAATTTTAGAGTATTTCAGAGCCATATTTTGTGTTAGTGTAGAGTTGGAATTTTTTAGTTTAACACTGTCTCGTATGAGGAACCTTTGCCTTGATTTGTTTTGATATTGTGTTAAAACCATTTCCAATTCATCATAACTTTGGAATTTTCTTCCTTCATAAATACACCATTCATCATCGTTCATGTTCAGACAGGTATAAAAAAATCAAAGCCAGCGTAATTATCAATTATTGATAAATTAAAAAAAACTAGAATTAGGAAGAGCTTGGAAATCGCTGAGAGAAATGTGAGAGACTATCCAGTAATTCAATAATGTGCAATGCTTGGGGTTTTAAGATGGTCAATTATAGATTGGTTGATTTTTCCAGTTTGATTGCATTGAAAATTTTAATTTTTCAAATGCGGTATTTTTGACCAGATATTGCCCCATGATTTATACGTGGGAGAAGAAATACGCGGAACGATTGCAAAGACGAGTCATCAACACACTGTAAGAAATTGAAAAATGGGTTGATTAACCGATGTACTAACGGAGTACATCAAATGGCAGAAAAACACCATTTTAAAGTTGTAAATTTAGGAAGAGTTTTGCTTGTAATAATTATTACTTACTGAACAATAATTCCTTCAACACGATCTTCTCAGTTCCAATAGACACGAAGGATGACAGGATGAATTGCTGAGATAGAATTTTCAAGAACGATGTTTCCAGAACATGTTTCAAAAGGTCATAAATGCTCGGGCATCGTCTAATCACATGACCCTTATTGCCATATGAGTTTTCAATTTTCACATATGACTCAACATGGACTTTACTGTATAAAAAATTATAATGTCTAAATTAATTACGTTTAACAGATATCCACACTAAATGTTATTTTAAAAATATATAAAAACACACACGACCTAGATCCAATCACGGACTTCTGTTGAATGGAATTACCAGTATATTCCGGTCTCGGCGCTCTTGTTCTTTTGTTTCTTGCAACACTGGAGTAGAGTGGAGTGAGGGTTGTCTTTTGACCAACTGAAAAATTTGAAGAACATTTTCTGATTGGTCGAAATGTTTTATTGGTCAAAAGATAACTCCAACTCCACTCTACTCCCTTGGTACTGGAAGCACCCTCAGTTCAGTGTCAGTTAGTGCCAATACGTTCGGACGAGACAATGTATCGAAGCCAATTGAAGCAGTGAAGGCGAGAATTCTAATAGAAATTATCGAATCGATCAACGTCACAATACTCAGCTAGCTGAAAAACCGTTCCCCGTTTGGGTCTATTCTTCGCCTCTCTTTCACCCTATTGAAAACAAGTTTTAAATTTCTAATAATTGAACTCATGACCTAAAAGATGTGTGTTTTTATATATTTTTAAAATAAAATTTAGTGTGGATATCTGTTAAACGTAATTAATCTAGGCATTATAATTTTTTATACAGTAAAGTCCATGTTGACTCATATGTGAACATTGAAAACTCACATGGCAATAAGGTTCATGTGATTGAATAATGCCCGAGCATTTATGACCTTTTGAAAAATAATGCCTTAGCAATTTACCTAGTCAAACTTGGTGATTATTGAGACTGAGAAAAAAGAGTTACTTTTGAGTTATTTTGAGTAACTACCTGAGTTACTCGAGCAGGGAGCCTGAGTAAAGTTATTGTTTGATGAGTGAGTATCACGAGCAAAACTGCATTTTCATCTCTAAAGGGATACCAACACTGGGAAATTAGGCAAATGTATTCTGACATTCTATTTGAATATATTGCTCCATCTTCGAATAAAATTTCAGAATAGATTTGGCTAATTTTCCAGCGCTGGTATCTCTATAATATGGTGCTTTTTTCCATTACCCATTTTTCAATTTCTTACAGTGTGTTGTTGACTCGTCTTTGCAATCGTTTTGCGTATTTCTTCTCCCACGTATAAATTATGGCAGCAACAACATTCACATGTTTAGAAGAGGTTACAACGTGGATGGAAAGATATGCGGCACAAAATCAACAAAAATACAGCATCGGAAAAAGCAAAAAGCTCACCGCAGTTAAACTCGTAAAACCCACCAATTCAGAATTAAAGTACTATTTTGTGGATTATGTATGCGTAAGAGCAGGGATGTATACACCGAAGGGGAACAACTTGAGAAATAAAAGGTATTTGAATTTATTTTGAATATTAATCCTTGTGGAATATAACATTCAACTTAATTATTTTAATTCACTTCAATGTCATTGTCTTTTCCATACTTTACATCCCACGCGACAATTCATGTCTTGGGTATTTTTTAAACGAGTTGGCATTCAATCGTTGCCAATCACAAATTTATGCAATCGTGATGCATGTGGAATGAACGATAGACAGTTCATCTCAGTTTATGTGATATTTCACATACCTGTTTTTTATCACAAATCATGTGAATTACTATGAACTATTGGCACGATAGATACTTATAAGGGACAGATTGTCAAAAATTACTTGAAGATAACTTCATTGAACTATGCATGTGGTTATAAATAATTATATATGAACAAATTATTAGGTCCATTTGCAAGAATCAGAATCAATTGAATATTTATATTGTTGCATGTGAGGTATGGTAGTGAACGAAATTCCCTATGCTTGTAATTTGAGAGATGATCTTTCTAACGGTGAGAATCTTAAACTCCATTTATAACTAACATAACATGTATCATTCAATGAAGTTATGTACAAATATTTTTTGGAATCAAACCTCTGATGATTTTTCAGGTGATCAAGTGGAATGAAGTGATGTCATTTCTTCGATCCACAATCCGTATGAAGTGAAATGACCAGCCACTTGGTTGACATAAATTCTTTGCGAATGAGAAATAGTTATCCACAACACTTGAGTCGATACAAAAATTGACTTACATATTGGGAGCGCAGTGATTCTTTACTCTGACTACCATGAACCATTGGGACGATAGATACTTATAAGAGATATTGATTGTCAAAAATTACTTGAAAATAACTTCATTGAACTATACATGTATTTATAAATAATTAGATATGAACAAATTATTCAGTCAATTTGTAAGAATGAAAATCAATTGAATATTTCTCATGTCGCATGTAATTTATAGTAATGAAGGGAATTCCCTGTGCTTGTAATTTGACAGATGATTTTTTATTGCTAAAACCCTTAGGCTCCATTTATAACCACATATATGTATTGTTCAATAAAGTGATGTAGAAATACTCTTTGGAACCAAATCACAGTTAAGCATCCATCGTGCCAGTAGTTCATTTTGATCAGAGAAAGGAAATTCACTGCGCTTCCAATATAAGTGTAAGATAATATCTTTAACGATTCAAGTCATACTTATTCGTAGACAATTTATTCCAACGAACTTACAGTTCATTTTATATTATGCACATTGTTTGAGTGAGGAAGTCATTTCAAGTTACTCATCAAAAAACACTTCACTTCACTTTAAGTGATTAAGGTAACTCAATCAGGAGCTCACATATATAAGTGAGCAAAATGATAATGAATTCACTTTGAAGCATTGAAAAAAACCCGTGACCGCTCTTTTCTTTGAATAATCTAAATGAAAGAGATATATGTGACTTTTACATACCATAAATATGATTCCACAAAAGTCTCCTTTAGGATTTGATTTTGATGAAAAACAGGGACACTTGAAGAATCATGACGATACATTCATAACTTGTAGTATTTTCTAGTTCACTTCTTACACATAACATAATGTGAATAATTTTTCAATGGAAAGCACAAAATAATGAATTCAAACCAAAATACAATCTTATCACAAAAATCACATTGATTTATCACTGTTATAAAGAATTTTATGTTTTATTAGATACAAAACAAAAACAAATTCCAAAAGTAGGGTTATGTCTTTATGTTATGTTTATTGAAATCACTTTTCTAAGCACTGTCAATTTTATCACTTATATTTTACGGGCATGAATTTTGACAATTTTTCAGCGCGATGATTCCGATATGTAAAAGTACGGAGAATGTGTAGTTTAAATGTAGCGGGTCAACTTTCGTGGTACAACCGCCAGGGGACTGGTGGCACTGTTTACTAGCAAATGTCTTTATCAAATAAGCTCTAAATTCCAAAGTGCGGAATAGCTACCCGTATGGAAATCTTTCGCTGAAAAATGTCTGTAAAACTATGAAAAATCTCTGCAAAAAAATGAAAAAATTCTGAGAAACTCTGACAAATTCTGAGAATCTCTGAAATTTTTATGAGAAATCTAATATTTTTGGGACATTCTTTACAGACTTTTTTCAGACTTTTTTCAGAGTTTCTCAGAGTTTTTTCATTCTTTTTCAGAGAAATAGTAACGAAATTGCACTCTGAAAAAACTCTGACAAAACTCTAATAAATTGTTGACATTTTTCTGATTATTGAAAAATCCTGAAATTCAATAAGTACATTCATATGCCGTATTCAAATATCATGTGTGAAAAAGTGTTTGAAAATTTTTTAATTTTTTTCTAAAAGTCAGAAAAATGTTAGCAATCCATCAGAGTTTTCTCAGAGTTTTTTCAGAGTGCAATTTCGTTACTATTTCTCTGAAAAAGAATGAAAAAACTCTGAGAAACTCCGAAAAAAGTCTGAAAAAAGTCTGTAAAGAATCTCCCAAAAATATTAGATTTCTCGTCAAAATTTCAGAGATTCTCAGAGTTTGTCAGAGTTTCTCAGAGTTTTTTCATTTTTTTTCAGAGATTTTTCATAGTTTTGCAGACATTTTTCAGCGAAATATTTCCATATGGGTACGTTGGCAAGGTGTTAGGTTTCAGTAGGTTAGGTAGGTAGGTAGAGCAGGTTCGGTTCCCCGTTAGGTTAAAAACTTTTCACCATCGCCAAGAAAGTTATTCCAGACATTAATGATTAATGTGTGTCATATTGCTTTCCTACCAACACATAAGGGAGCGGAGTTTAATGTTATTTTTTTTTATCATCTTTTAATAAATCAATAAAAGTAAATTTAGTGAAATTCCACGAAAAGATATGATAAGTTAAAGTTGGTATTTATATAAAATTCCCAGATAGCACAAGAGTTTAAAAAGAGGTCGATATGAATACATTGTATTCATTATGAACTCTTTTAGAACTCTTGTGCTATCTGGGATTACTACATTTTTGACTGGTATTTTTCTCCGTGTAAACTTTTCATGTATAGTTTTTTTCAAGTTTTCCACTATTTTTTGATGAGTAACTAGTGAGTAGAACTAACGAGTGCCTCTCCATTCAAGCGTTACATGCCTCACAAGGTACTTGTGAGTTTCACTTACAAGGCCTTTACCGTGAAGAAAGTTGGACTTGCTAGTGCCTCGAATTTTACTTGAGAAAATTTCTACCAGGGTTTTATGTGTGTTATAATCATTGAGAACGGCATTACTACTTATTTGCACCGTATTCTTTCTATTCTACTTTCATAAAATTCTAGGTCTTATCTCCTGTATGAAGGTGAAGCTAGCGGCGGTGAAACTGGCGGCGGACTGATGTAACTTTTCATTGCACTTAAGGTTAATGTCAATATCGCAATATGGGATTTGAATAATGCAAGGTCTCTTGCAATATTCAAGATCAAATTTGAAAAATTCCTATCGAGTAGAGGACCAAGGTGGAAGGGATTCCATAATGGTATTCATTGAGGCCTATACCCGTACTTATGACAAAACAAGAACCCAACTCGAAATATAAACTTTGTAACAACCACACGAAATTTTTCATGGTTTTTTCTTGAAAAATTTTCATTTTCAATCCGTTCATGACTTATGAGGGCTCATTTTATTCCTTGTGAGATTTGAAAAACCTTCACCATGGAGATTTTTGATATTGTATCATCATGACACTATCACACGCTTTCGTTTATAAAAATTATAACGAATTATAAACAAATACAAGGAATCATTGTGAAAATTGCATACATGGAAAATCTCCATGGTGAAGGTTTTTCAAATTTCACAAGGGATAAAATGAGCCTTCATAAGCAGCGTGACCAACAAAATCCTGCTAGATTCCGCTGATTGATCAATTCCTATGAAGATGACAATCAGATTGGGTGGCTTTACAAGAATCAACCAATCATTATCATCTAGCAGGATTTACTGGTCACGCTGCTTGTAAGTCATGAACGGATTGAAAATGAAAATTTTTCAAGAAAAACCATGGAAAATTTCGTGTGGTTGTTACACAGTTGTTTGTTCGGGTTCCGAGTTGGTTATTTTTTTTTCATAAATACGAATCTGAGCCCCAACGAATATGATTATCAAATCCCTTTAATCTTGGTCTTCTACTGGACAATAATTTTCCAATTGGATCCTAAATATTGCAAGAGAACCATCTTAATTCAAATATTTTTCACACCAAAAATTGATGGCATGGCTTTCTAATATGCGATTTAACTACTTGAATATTTGAAAAAACAATTCTATCAAAAGTTACATCAATCCGGCGCTAGTTCCAGCTTCATATTTCCTGTGTGTATAATATCTATAGGTATAGTGATGAGACATAGTAATCTAGCGAATTTTCATCAGTAGCAGTGATTCATTCGTGCAAGTTTTGAATGATTCTAACGTCAACATCTCAATCAAGGCTGACTATCAAGTCTGGAGCTATGAAATATTCCACGCTTGCTAAAATAAAAGGTGTGAAACTCCACACCTGTTGAATCGTTCAAATTTAAAAATTTAGAAATATAAAATTTTTCTAATTTGTTGGAATGAAATGTTTTGAGCCAGCTTATAATAAATTTCCCTATCGAAAAATCCACTATCCATTTTTAAACTCCTCTCAACCCCGGCTCCCATTTTTCAACCAAACTCTACACTTGTTAGTTTTACGTTTCGCCAACCCTGACCCTAATTGTATACTTGGCAAAATACTGGCATCGAAAAGCTAGTCAAATTTTCCATGTAGGATTTCTGAAAAAACTCCAATATTTTTAACATATTGCTGTGTGCAACATTCCTTGAATGTACATAGAAATGCTGTGTAAAACGAATTTTTTTTTATTATCGAGACTCTTGATGTTTCTTGATATTGTCCTGAAAATCTTGGAAACCAATATCCACTTTTTTCAGAAATTCCCCCCTATTGACAGATTCGTAAAACGAGATGTTGAAGTTGAATGTACTTTGTAAAATCACAAATATGAAAAATGTGTAATTGTTCAATAATTCATAAATGTATTATTTCAATTGGCATTCAGATCCATGAAAACAGATTGTCCTGCAAAGGTTCGATTCAGATTATCCAAAAATGGACAAAGATTGAAAATAAGAGAAATAAATAAATACCATAATCATCCGATTTCATCTGAAACTGTAAGGGTAAGTTTATCTTTTTTTAATATATGACTCTCAACTATCTCTCTCTGACGGTGGGAATTCTAGAGAGTGCTCATTCGAGTATAATATAGAGTTGAATGGTGTATTCTCACATAATTCGTAAAAAGTACTGTATCGAATATTCTCACAAAGAACGTAAATGATTTGTAAATATTCACAGGAGATTCTTAGAACATTTAAATAAGACTTACAAATCTTTCAAGAATATTCATATAATATGCGAAACACGGTTATCGGGTAAATTCTAGTCCATAGTCTGTGTGATTGTTCTTATACAATTCTCCCTGGTTACTTTTGGGAAGAAGAACCTTCAACTAGCAAGAAAATAGATATTGAGGAATCTGGGCAGATAGATAAACCCAGTGACTTGGCGATGGATCATATAACCAATGATGAACTGGATCTCGGAAATATCATTATTGAGATGATTGGTACTGCACCAGTGGAGGATATTATGGAAATTGAAACAGAGTCGCCAACACCGTCATTACTATCAGCCACAAAACCCCAATTACCATCAACGCCACCATTAGCATTAATGAGGAGAACATCTTTATCGCCGCGCAAAACAGAATCTCCGTCAATTGAAACGCAACAACGAAGTTCAACACCTGAACCTTCAAATACGTTTATGCAATCAACATCGGTCATTGATGCACCATGTCAATCGATACCAGCAAAACAGTGTGGAACAATGACGGGATCGCAGTCAACATCCACAATACAGGCCCAGTCGACAAAAAATGATTTGTCTCAAGCACGAGATACGAAACAAGTGGCGGATGAAGAATTGAGTCGGATTCTTATGGGTAACTCAAAGTCTGTTGGTCGACCAAAGGGCAGTAGAACTAGAACTGTAATTGGTTTGCCCATTTCATTAGTACCTTTTAGAGAGCTAGGTAAGACTGATATCCGAGCAATGCGACGTCGAATGCTGAGGTGGATAGTAACTCCAGAAACATCTATAAAAGGTATTTTAAACGGAGAGTGTTTAATCCAATGCCAGGATATCAAAACTGTGGAAGATTTGCCAACAAATTTGATCGACGAAAACGTAAATTTATTCGAAATTGAAAATTACTTCGAGCCAATCGCATTTAAAACCCTGCCAGATTTCATTGAAAAAATGGGGAAAAATGCGGTTTACCAATGTGGTGGCTGTCGAAAGAAGTTGAAAACAAAAAGTATATGTTGCGACTCATGTTTGGACTGGTGGTATTTGGTTTGCGCTGGATATAAAAAAGGACCAAGACAGAAATATTGGTTCTGTAAAAAATGTAAGCAAAACGCCGTATGAATCAGTGGGATGTTGATCACGAATGACTGATAACGCTGCAATAAATATGACTTTAGTTTTTTTAATAGGTTTCGGATGCTGTATACATTCGTAGTGTAATCTTAATTGAATTTACTACTATTGCAAATCTAAGGATTAGGATTAATGTGCTAACACTAATGCCAAAGAGAAATTATTTTATAATTTGTTTTGAGAAAGGATGACTTTTATTTGAGCTTTGTTTTGTTAATTGTTTTCAAATGATGTACCATTGGTACACTAATATTCACATGCGGTGGTACGCCTGTATGCAGTTGTCGGTATATAGATCTGAGGATAAAAACCCTTGTGATAACGATCAAAAAGAGAAGGTTTTTATTTAGTTTATTGAGAAAGAGTATAACTACTTTATTTTGAGCTTTACTTTTTTGTTTTTTTGATGATCGAAGTTGTTTGCACTAATACGCGTACGTGGATGGCCTATTATACGTAATTTTTTTGAATCTGAAGATAAGGATTCTTACAATACTGGTGATGAGGATGGGAACTTTTTTCTAATTCTTTCAGAAGGAGGATGACATATTCTCAGCTTTATTTTGTTGTTCCCGAATGATTCAACTTTTGTCCACTAATACTCATGCGTACTATTATATGTAATTTTTGGAGATTTAAGATAAGCATTCTTGTGATAGCGGTAATGAGAATGAGAAGTTTTTTTCCGAATTCATTCTGGAAAAGGATGATTCTGTTATTTTGAGCTTTATGTTTTTAAATCGTTCCGAAATATATAACATTCGTATACTAATATTCATAGTTGGATGTACTACTATATGTAATTATTGATGACTGAAAACGAAGAGTGATGTGATAATAGTAATGCAAAAGAGAAGTTGTTGTTTAATTCATTTGAAAAGAGGAGAAGTTTGATTTTGAGGTGTATGCTTTTAATTGTTTTCAAATAATGTAACTTCTAGGTGTTCGAAATATATTTATACAAACATTCGAAACTGTGTTTTATCTTGTCACGCATATAATATACAAGCAGATTCCATCCAGGCAATTCGCACAGCATATTGGGGGAATATTAATTTTTCAGAAAAGGTAATATGAGGATTATATACGTGCGTCTAATATTCACGCGAATTAAATGCGCGTATATGAATATCCACAGACTGCCTATTCGAAGACTGAATACACTAGAGAGCGAATTTGTTATAAACAATATGAGGAAAATGATGCCGATTCAACATCTTGCATCCGCTGCCAAGACCTTCCAATTCATTTCGCTGACTCGGATGATACGAATGTTGGTTTTTAGGAAAAAGTTCATGCCGGGATTATTTCCACGCAATTTCAATTCGCGCGTACCAATATTCACGGAGACTTAATACGATAAACAACGAATTTGTTATAAACAATGTGGAGAGAATAATGCCGATTCAAGGTCCTGCAATCTTTGCCACAACCTGCCGATTCATTCCGGTAATTCTCATTGTACGAATATTATTCCTCCAGAATTATATTCACGCATATGATTATCCACGCGAACTGAATATAATGAAGGATAAATTTGTTGTAAACAATCTGAAGGAATTAATGCAGATTCAGCATCTTGCATTCTCTGCCAAAAACCTTCCGATTCATCTCGCTGACTCTCAATGTACGAATATTTATTAGTTCTTAAGAAAAAGTTCATTCCAGGATTGAATCCGCGCATGTTATATGCACGCAAATTACATTCGCGCATAATAATATCCGCGCAGACTCAATAAAATGAAAAACGAATTTGTTACAAACAATGTCAGGAGAATAATGCCGATTCAGCATCTTGCATTCTTTGCCAAACACCTTCCGATTCATTTCGCTGACTCTCAATGTACGAATATCAGTTCTTGAGAAAAAGTTCATTCCAGGGTTAAATCCACGCATGTTATTTGCACGCATATTAATATCCACGCAGACTCAATACAATGGAAGACGAATTTGTTATAAACAATGTCAGGAGAATAATGCCGATTCAGCATCTTGCATTCTTTGCCAAAAACCTTCCGATTCATTTCGCTGACTCTCAATGTACGAATATTAGTTCTTAAGAGAAAGTTCATTCCAGGATTAAATCCGCGCATGTTATATGCACGCAAATTACATTCGCGCATATTAATATCCGCGCAGACTCAATACAATGAAAAACGAATTTGTTATAAACAATGTCAGGAGAATAATGCCGATTCAGCATCTTGCATTCTTTGCCAAAAACCTTCCGATTCATTTCGCTGACTCTCAATGTACGAATATTAGTTCTTAAGAAAGAGTTCATTCCAGGATTAAATCCGCGCATGTTATATGCACGCAAATTACATTCGCGCATATTAATATCCGCGCAGACTCAATAAAATGAAAAACGAATTTGTTATAAACAATGTCAGGAGAATAATGCCGATTCAGCATCTTGCATTCTTTGCCAAACACCTTCCGATTCATTTCGCTGACTCTCAATGTACGAATATTAGTTCTTAAGAAAAAGTTCATTCCAGGATTAAATCCGCGCATGTTATATGCACGCAAATTACATTCGCGCATATTAATATCCGCGCAGACTCAATACAATAAAAAAAGAAATTTGTTATAAACAATGTCAGGAGAATAATGCCGATTCAGCATCTTGCATTCTTTGCCAAACACCTTCCGATTCATTTCGCTGACTCTCAATGTACGAATATTAGTTCTTAAGAAAAAGTTCATTCCAGGGTTAAATCCGCGCATGTTATGCACGCAAATTACATTCGCGCATATTAATATCCGCGCAGACTCAATAAAATGAAAAACGAATTTGTTATAAACAATGTCAGGAGAATAATGCCGATTCAGCATCTTGCATTCTTTGCCAAACACCTTCCGATTCATTTCGCTGACTCTCAATGTACGAATATTAGTTCTTAAGAAAAAGTTCATTCCAGGGTTAAATCCGCGCATGTTATATGCACGCATATTAATATCCGCGCAGACTCAATAAAATGCAAAACGAATTTGTTATGAACAATGTCAGGAGAATAATGCCGATTCAGCATCTTGCATTCTTTGCCAAACACCTTCCGATTCATTTCGCTGACTCTCAATGTACGAATATTAGTTCTTAAGAAAAAGTTCATTCCAGGGTTAAATCCGCGCATGTTATATGCACGCAAATTACATTCACGCATATTAATATCCGCGCAGACTCAATAAAATGCAAAACGAATTTGTTATAAACAATGTCAGGAGAATAATGCCGATTCAGCATCTTGCATTCTTTGCCAAACACCTTCCGATTCATTTCGCTGACTCTCAATGTACGAATATTAGTTCTTAAGAACAAGTTCATTCCAGGGTTAAATCCGCGCATGTTATATGCACGCAAATTACATTCGCGCATATGAATATCCGCGCAGACTGAAAACAAGAATAAATTTGTCATAAACATTCAGGTGCAAATCAATCACATACCATTTGTCTCCAACAGGTTTGTTCAGTTCATTCTTGTGTCTCCATGACTGTTACATACATCTCCGATCGATCTGGTTACGTGTAAATTTAGAAAGGAAAGTCCTTATCCATCTGTCGCACTGTATCTCACCACCATCGTTAAACTTGTACGAACCGTCGCAAAATGTTTCTCTGTTCAAATTTCGCGCCTTCGCATTCGTCACTCGATTCATCAAACGAGGGCAGTCGCATCAAGTAAACACGTATCTTAATCCACTCTAAATTCACAAATTTCACGCATTTATTCACTATCCACGCAAGAGCTTTAATATCCACGCAAGAGCTTTCATATCCACGCAAAAGTTCTTATATCGCCGCAAAATACCGTCTTCTCCCCACCCTGCACCAAATTCTATCTTCCCCTCCGTGTGTTTTTGCGCGAAAATGCGTGTTTTTACGTGAATTTGCGTGTTTAGCGTATGAATAGCCACAGCCTAATAATAATATTCCTATTATCATTTCTCCAGATCATCAGATAACAATGGATGATGAGATATGAAAAGAATATTTGATTCAATATCTTCATTCCAGAAATTATTTCCCAATGAAACAGGGCACATGAATACTACATGCAGCAATATTTTGTCCGTTATTTCAATATTGAATAATGATAGTTTATTTTCAAGTAATAAAATACTTGTGTTAGCGAAAAATATATCAGAAAAGAATTATATTTTCCAATTGAGTATTTCTGAGAATCGATAAACTTTCTTTCAGGGATAATAAACGATGAAAGAGTTGAAAACATTCCAATTTTCGAAATCTTAACCTGATATCTATACACTGTAAAAAAATTTCCTGTAAATCCTGTAATTCCTGTGAGGAAAGCACTGCGTTCAGGGTAGGAGAAATACTTCTCCTATTGTAAAAGTCCTACGCTCAGCGTTGTAATATCACAGGATCTTGTGGATTGTTCATGCTCAGCGTTGGTAACCCAGCCAGCACGAATGATCAATTTGAATTTATAAAGACTTCTCAAAGACCTCTTGAATAGTCCCCGTTATGCGACCAATAATGAATTCAATATGAATTCAATGGATACAAAATGAAAAGTTATTGAATGCCCGGAGAATTCATTATGAAATCTCGATATGAGTTTTCTCTGAGAATTGAGTTGTTCATCATGAGTTCGGTTTGAATTCATTGGACTCGTATTGAACTCATTCTTAGTCGCATAACGGCAGCTCTTTGTGGAGACTCTTGTACTGTATGGGAATGAAGTTATCTATCCTGAGCATGGAGATATTACAGGGATTGGTGAAATCATAAAGGTTCGTTGTAAAAGTTCCACGTTCAGCGTACGGAATTTACAAGTTTTCTAGTGAATATCTTACGCTGAAGGTAGCTAATTTCCTCACCTACGCTGAATGTGGTAGAAAAACAGGTATTTTTTTCTAGTGTATGCAATATTTGTCCAGGTATCTAACCAATTCACTTACACCTAAGCACATAGCATGCGTTATATGATGATGAATCATGTTAATATAAACGGTATCCTTGGAAAAATGAATCAACTTCCTTACAGTATGAATACCGTGTGATAATATTGAATCAAAATATTGAGATGTAATTCAATTGAATGTCAACGATTAAAACAACTAATTGATTGAACACAAAATGTGACTGTTACTTTTTTTTACAGACTGGGTTGTACCTCAAAATTTGTTTTGAATCATTTTTCTGAAAATGCCGGAATTTTATATTGTACTTTTTAAAGATGGCCTGCAGTTAGTGCCATCCAGTTGGCTTTCAGATGATGAAAAGTATTGTTTTTGGCCGAATGAAAGTGATAAAATGAAAGTCCAGTCAATGGTTGGAAACATGATTTCTCCGGAGGTATTCGGGGATAATCCATGGTCATTATACAACATAGAACGTGTTTTTGGTTCAGCAGGTATATATCATTCTTGTTGCTGTGAATGATTTTTCTACATTTCATATGATACCAATATTGATGATAATTCTTCTCAATAAACTCAGTTTCTTTCATAGACACGTATGAGCAAGGAATGGCGAAAGTAAAAATGGCTGAAAAATTTTCTGATATCGAAAGTGCAAAATCGGATGACGATGATAACAAGAGAAAGAGCAGGCATTCCCGGCATGAGAAACAAAAATGGGGCGGCAAGCAGCCGCCAGTTTGAGAACCACTGCATATGATGGGACCCTTGATATGTTTCTGATTATAACTCGACGTAATATTTTTGTTAATTTTTCGTACCACATGAGATTTGTTGCTAATAGTATAGGGAACAAGAATTTATGAGATTTGAGAGGGATCGCGATTGTTAACCCATTGTTTATTGAACAAATTCCCGTGGAAATGGAGATTTCAAACTGTCGGATGATTATAACTCGACGTAATATTTTAGTTAATTTTTTATATTGTACTTGAATTGTTGCTGGTACCATGAGGAACAAGAATATATAAGATTTGAGAGGGATCGCGATTGTTGAGCTATTGTTTATTTAACAAATTCCCGTGGAAATGGAGATTTCCAACTGTCGGGTGATCATAACTGAACGTAATATTTTTGTAAATTTTTTATAATGCACTTGGATTGTTGCTGGTACTATGAGGAACAAAAAATATATAAGATTTGAGAGGTGTCGCGATTGTTAACCCATTGTTTATTCATCAAATTCCCGTGGAAATAGAGATTTCAAACTGTGGAGTGAATATAACTCGACGTAATATTTTCGTAAATTTTTTATATTGCAATTGAATTGTTGCTGGTACCATGAAGAACAAGGATATATAAGATTTGAGAGGGATCGCGATTGTTAACCCATTGTTTATTCATCAAATTCCCGTGGAAACGGAGATTTCAAACTGTCGAGTGATTCTAAGTCAACGTAATATTTTCGTTAATTTTTTATATTGCACTTGAATTGTTACTGGTACTATGAGCAACAAGAATATATAAGATTTGAGAGGGATCGCGATTGTTGACCTGTTGTTTATTTAACAAATTCCCGTGGAAACGGAGATTCAAAACAGTCGGGTGATTATAACTCGAGGGAATATTTTTGTTAATTTTTTATATTGCACTTGAATTGTTGCTGGTATCATAAGGAACAAGAATATATAGGATTTGAGAGGGATCGCGATTGTTGACCCCTTGTTTATCCAACAAATTCCCGTGGAAATGCAGATTTCAAACTGTCGGGTGAATATAACTCGACGTGATATTTTTGTCAATTTTTTGTACCACATGAGATTTGTTGCTGATAGTATAGGGAACAAGAATTCATGAGATTTGAGAGGGATCGCAATTGTTAACCCATTGTTTATTGAACAAATTCTCGTGGAAATGGAGATTTCAAACTGTCGGATGATTATAACTCGACGTAATATTTTTGTAGATTTTTTATATTGCACTTGAATTGTTGCTGGTACCATGAGGAACAAGAATATATAAGATTTGAGGGGGATCGCGATTGTTGACCTATTGTTGATTTGACAAATTCCCGTGGAAACGGAGATTCAAAACAGTCGGGTGATTATAACTCGACGTAATATCTCTGTTAATTTTTTATATCGCACTTGAATTGTTGCTGGTACTATCAGGAACAAGGATATATCAGATTTGAGAGAGATCGCGATTGTTAACCCATTGTTTATTCAACAAATTCCTGTGGGAATGGAGATTTCAAACTGTCGGGTAAGTATAACTCAACGTAATATTTTTGTAAATTTTTTGTATTGCACTTGAATTGTTGCTGGTACCATGAGGAACAAGAATGTATAACATTTGAGAGGGAGATTAACATTTGAATTCACATTCAACATAAAAAATTAACAAAACTATTACGTTGAGTTATAATCACCCGACAGTTTGAAATCTCCGTTTCCACGGGAGTTTGTTGAATAGACAGTGGGTTAACAATCGCGATCCCTCTCAAATCTTATATATTCTTGTTCCTCATAGTACCAGCAACAATTCAAGTGCAATATAAAAAATCAAAAAAATATTACGTTCAGTTATGATCACCTGACAGTTTGAAATCTCCATTTCCACGGGAATTTGTGAAATAAACAATTGGTTAACAATCGCGATCCCTCTCAAATGTTATATATTCTTGTTCCTCATGGTACCAGCAACAATTCAAGCGCAATATAAAAAATTTATAAAAATATTACGTTCAGTTATGATCACCCGACAGTTTGAAATCTCCATTTCCACGGGAATTTGTTAAATAAACAATGGGTTAACAATCGCGATCCCTCTCAAATCTTATATATTCTTGTTCCTGATAGTACCAGCAACAATTCAATTGCAATAAAAAAATTTACAAAAATATTACGTCGAGTTATATCTACTCGACAGTTCGAAATCTCTATTTCCACGGGAATTCGATGAATAAACAATGGGTTAACAATCGCGATCCCTCTCAAATCTTATATATTCTTGTTCCTCATAGTACTAGAAACAAACCAAGTGCATTATAAAAAATTTACAAAAATATTACGTTCAGTTATGATCACCCGACAGTTTGAAATCTCCATTTCCACGGGAATTTGTTAAATAAACAATGGGTTAACAATCGCGATCCCTCTCAAATCTTATATATTCTTGTTCCTGATAGTACCAGCAACAATTCAAGTGCAATTTAAAAAATTAACAGAAATATTACGCCGAGTTATAATCACCCGACCGTTTCAAATCTCCGTTCCCACGGGAATTTGTTGAATAAACAATAGCTCAACAATCGCGATCCCTCTCAAATCTTATATATTCTTGTTCCTCATAGTACCAGCAACAATTCAAGTGCAATATAAAGAATCAAAAAAATATTACGTCGAGTTATAATCATCCGACAGTTTCAAATCTCCATTTCCACGGGAATTTGTTAAATAAACAATGGGTTAACAATCGCGATCCCTCTTAAATCTCATAAATTCTTGTTCCCTTTACCATCAGCAACAAATCTCATGTGGTACGAAAAATTAACAAAAATATTACGTTGAGTTATACTCAGAAATATATCAAGGGTCCCATCCTATGCAATGGTTCTCAAACTGGCGGCTGCGAAAGTGGCGGCTGCTTGCCGCCCCATGAAACAAAATGATTCAGACGAATCGAATGATTCAACAATTAAACGAAGAAAAACGAATAATAAAAATGAAATTCCAGAGTGTCCAAGTTTACTTCCATTACTGAGACAAAAGAATGCACCGTGCAGCAATAATGAGAATAGTGTATCTAATCCCGGTTGTTCAAACGAGCAGTTGAAGTCTATCTACAAAGAAAACATCGATCCTCTTGTTGGAAATCAATCATTGAAGGAATCTGTTGTTCATTCAAAACTATCAGTAGACATGGGTGAGTAATTTTTTCCGCTGTAATATACAGGATGTATTTTAATATTTCCATTCGAATAACTCGGAAACCAAGAAGAGTAGAGGAAAATGTTTCGGACAGAAGTTGAAGGATTCCCAGGGGACTTCCGCTGGCGAACTCAGAATTACCTTGAAGCTGAAGTTCAAGGTCATTCTGAGTTCGCCAGCGGAAGTCCCCTGGGAATCCTTCAACTTCTGTCCGAAACATTTTCCTCCATACTTCTTGGTTTCCGAGTTATTTGAATGGAAATATTAAAATGGGACACCCTGTATACAAGATGACGTTTTATTCTATTTTACATCCAATCAAGTACACTGATAATATTTCAATTTCATAGATTCATTATGTGCATTTTCATTTCAGATTTCCAAAAAGAGATTTACGCAAATTAAATCAAATGAACAGCGAAATCATACAAGTAAGAGATATAATGGAAGATTTCATATCAAAACTTCCAGATTCAATCAAGAAAACAGCATTTGAAGATGATAGAACTTTTGAAGTTGCACTGCCTTTGAAAACTGAACCAGAAATTAGAGATTTAGAAAAGTCCTTGGAAGACCGACAGTTCTTAGAGAACTTGGTACGTATACTTTTTCTAGATTTATTTTCCAGTTTGGATATTGGCCTTTTTCAAGATCTATAATCAAATATGAAAATGAATGAATTATGCAATACAATTATATTGCTCAGGTACATGTATTAAGTCATATCGGTGGAAAAGGTTATCATGATATTACTGTGAACGTAATGAAAAGATTGATGACAAATGAGTTAGCAGAAGATTATAGCTGTGCGGGTGCCAAAAAGAAGAAAGCCTTCAGAGATTTGAAGCTGATGAATGTTGTAATACGTACGTGTTAGTCAATAATTTATATAGGATTCTCTGTGCAAACTGTTCTGTTCCATTGGTTTTTTCATATACTTATTATCTTTAATAGAGAGTGTTCGTCATCACGACAAAGATGTGACTGAAAAAAATATCGTGGAATCTATATCCAAATGGCTTGTGCAAGCTAAGTTAAGGAGAGGCAGAGAACTGTACGTATATCAGAATGTCTACTTCTATATGTAAAATTTCTTGCATTCCAGTATTCAAATTTTCGTAGAATAATCCTCAATTCATTGTGATAATGTGGAAATATAGATGATGGTTCAATGTACAACATTTATAACGTGTTCTCTTTGTATTGTTCCAGAGAGAAATCGAAGAAAACTCAACCAAATTTAGAATAACATCATTCAGTGTAGTCTTCAGAAGATTCTCATGAAAAGAAACAGAAAACAATATGTTCCTAATGTTTTATAGCAATATTCTCATAAGAATTCTAATATCTCTTATAATATTCCAAGAGCACATAAGAATTTGGGGTTGAACTGAACTAACATAGTTCCAGATAAAAGATTCACTAGTTTTCATATCTAGTCAAGAGAATTTGAATAACTCGTGCAATTCGGTAATAACATTTTATTCATTTAGGTACCAAAGTTGATTAAATTTTCGGTTTTTTTCATGCTTCATCATATTATAATATGATAATATTATATAGACTATAGACAATAAGGATACTTCAACAAAAACGGAAATAGAGAAAATTTAATGCGTTACAATTGAATTCTTTCGACAAAAAAAAGAATTCGAATTATGAATATTATAAGTTGGTTTAATTAAACGTTGCTCACATGTTTCTCACATACTCAATGATCCAAAGTTTTCTGAAAAATAAGGCGTATTCAAGCATTATGATTTTCATCGTTACAGTATAATTTTTATCCATTCCTGAAATCCAATACTCTCGATTTTCATTTCTTCCAACAAGAAACATATCTATATTAGTCATTTTTTGTGCATCTTTTCAACCGATTCATGTATACATACTATACATAGTTATATTTTCTCATGTACGGTTTTCTCTCATATGTTTATGAAGAACAAAGATTATATTAAGTTTTTTTTCGGTGAATATAAAAATTTGTTGCTAAAAAACCGTGCTTTTTCACTTTCCTGATTCCTTAACACTTTTTTCAACTCTAAACCAACTGTCATTGTGATTTTGTATATTTTTTAAATAACACGTCAATTATTCTCGAATTGTCCTCAGAGGTTTCTAAAACGTTCTCAGAACTTCTACAGGTTATAACCTTCTCCAAAATTCATCATGCTATTAGGGTTAGTATAGAAGGTGTGAAATGTCATCAATAATTGAGAACAACATATTCAATAATCAATGGTATATGAAAACAAAAAACAGGTACATTTTATGGATGTGTTATCCAATCGACAAAATCTGATATTAGTTTGAAGATATTGAGGTGGAGTAGAAGTTGACAACATTTTTAAATAGATCGTCGCGAAATGTACAAGGTTATTTCTTACACGAGTGGAACTTTCCACTGTAATGGACAAGAATTGAGAAGATTAGCCTCCCAAAAATGCCATGTGCAGCGCTCCCATAAATTGGCGTGTCTGTTCTTTAACTTTGGGTGAAAAGATTTTCTAAGATTGGAGAATAGCGGACCCAAACGTTTGGATGTTTAGCTGTCTTACATGCTGTTCTCTTATCTTGAGGAGTTTGTTCACCCGATTGGACGGACCCAATTTGGAGTGGGGAAACCCAGACATCAATTTGCGGTAGCGCTGCACTCGGCCCTCTTGGAAAACTGATTCTCCCAATTTTTTTCCAATCAGTATGCATAACGCAAAGTGAAGTTTAGATATATCTCCTCAGGGTCAAATAAATTTCTATATGAACGCTACATCATTTAATTCAACGTAAAAAACGCTATGATCTTTTGTTTCAACCCCATCGTATTTTTACCATACGAAATTTTATATTTAATCTAACCGCATGTCAGAAACAATGACAAAATTCATCCATTCCAGTGCACTGAGAAAAATTCGCATAAGTCAAATTAATAAACTCAAGACAACTGTAACGATACATGATCATTCCAGTTGGAATAAACGAAAAATTAGTTATTGCAATTGAAAAAAAGTGAAATTAGCTACACAAAGCGTGTATCCTGTTTTTTGATCAACCTAATCCATGACTGAACATGTTCAGAAAAATGCATTTTTCTGAATGTGATTTCATATCAAAAAGCGTTTGCTATGATGTCTCATCAAAAATTGAATTTTTTCAGAGCTCTTTATGAGCTCATCAGAACTATAATCTCTGAAACACTCTGAAAAGCTCTAAGAATTTCTGAGAATTTGATGAAAAATCTAATATTTTTGGAACATTCTGTATAAACTCTTTTCAGACTTTTTTCAAAGGTTTTCAGATTTTTTCATTTTTTATTTCAGACAAATGGGAACGAAATTTCACTCTGATAAAATTCTGACGAAACTCTGAGAAATTTCTGACTGTTAAAAATTTTCAAAATCATATGAATACATTCATATTTTGAATTCAAATATCATATGTGAAAAAGTGTTTGAGAATGAAAAAATTTTACGTCAATAATCAGAAAAATGTTAGAAATTTTTCGGAGTTTTGTTAGAGTCTTTTCAAAGTGCAATTTCGTTCCTATTCGTCTGCAAAAAAAACTGAAAAACTCTGCAAAACTCTGAGAACGTATGAAAAAGTCTATACAGAATGTTCCAAAAATATTAGATTTTTCATCAAATTTTCAGAAATTCTCAGCGTTTTTCAGAGGAAATGCAGAGTTTTTCAGAAATTATTCATGGTTATTTCAGCGAAATATTTCCGTACGGGAAAACAAATTCTAATAGGTGCTGAGACAAAACCCGCATAGAAACCAATAAGATATTTTGTTCTTATCAGTGTTTATCAAATTTTCCCATCACAGACAGCACACAAGAATCCCAAAGGAATTCTGAGAAAAAACTCCTGAAGAACTCTTTTAGAATACAAAGTGTTCCAAGAGAGTTTCAAAAGAATTCGATTCGTCGGACATTTGCGAGTTTTGTTAAACTTCTGTGAGACTTCTTTGAGAATTCCAACGGAACTCGCAAATGTCTGACGAATCGAATTCTTTTGAAACTCTTTTGGAAAACTTTGTATTCTAAAAGAGCTCTTCAAGAGTTCTTTTTTCAGAATTCCTTTGGGATGCTTGTGTGCTGTCTGGGATCATACCGATACAAATAAATGGAACCTCAAATTGGTCATGGAATCTCATGGAAACCCTTGAATGGCGAAAACGGCATCAAAAACCGATAAGATATTAGGCTCGTTCGTTCTACGTGTCCCAAGTTGCTCTAACTTGTACCAAACCAATCAATTGGTTTTTATGACTGGAAATAGCGAATCGAAAATACTTGGAGCAAGTTGGGGTTGATTTGGGGTGCGCTAAACGAACTTAGCTATCACATTACCTCCGATCATTATATTGATTCCCAATTGACTTTTTGATTTGGTTTATTGTTTGTACTGGTGCCTTCGCGCAGGAAACTGTTTGAAGTTTCAACTAAAGAGGAGAGCAGCATTTGATTTTTTTTTTTATCATTGAATTCCACTTCGTCCCAGATAACACACGAAGAATTTTTTTTCAAAAACAGGAATAAAATACTTGAAGAACCCGTTTCGAACTAATGAATTCATAAAGAGCTCTGGAGGAGTTCAATTTTTGGGACATTAACAAGTTCTTCAAGAGTACTAAAACAATACTTTCAGTATCTTCAAAGAACTTGTTAATGTTCCAAACATTGAACTTCTCCAGAGCTCTTTATGAATTCATTCCTTCGAAATGAGTTCTTAACGAATTCTATTTTTGTTTTTTGAAAGGGAATTCTTCGTGGGTCATCAGGGGTACTTTCACCAGATGAATGTTCAAACAGTATTCGGTATGGAAACTTATTATTCATTTTCATTGTGATGTCTTGTCAAGTATAACGTCCGGTAACTTATGAGTGCATATCGATTGTTAAAAAAAAAAAAATACTGAATTAATTTTCGGGTAAGTTATATTTTCGGAATATTTTATTATACTTTTGTGTTATTGTGTACTGGATACATTAGTATTCTGCAAAAAACACAATACAGCAACAATGAAGATTAATTCGCAGCGAATGTAAGTGTGACTCAATAGATGGCGTTGTTGTTTTTGGTCAACACTTTTATAAACATATATTCTTGATGTGCTCGTCCACTCATTCGTGAACCAAAATAGGAGCAGCATGGAAGGTAAGTTTCTTTATATTATTCATACAATGAAAGAAAAATCATTCATAGACTGACCAAAAGGTTTATTTATAATTAACGAACGTATATTTGCTTATGGGGAAATAAATATTCGTTTGAATCAAATGTACCCAAGTAATACAAGAACTTCTCAAATATTGTA
Source organism: Gonatopus flavifemur (assembly GCA_018340375.1). Classification (NCBI taxonomy): domain Eukaryota; kingdom Metazoa; phylum Arthropoda; class Insecta; order Hymenoptera; family Dryinidae; genus Gonatopus; species Gonatopus flavifemur. The sequence continues at coordinate 417,485 of JAFFJZ010000001.1, forward strand.
TGATGATACAGTGAATGTGAAAAGAATGTGCAAATGAGACTATTTTGCATAAATTCGTCAAGATATTCTATGGAGGTGTATAGCACATAATTATTCGAAACAGTCTCATTTTGAAGTTCTGAGCGTGTTCATAGGCCCTGCTGAAAATGCCAGGCAGATCCGGACGAAAAATATTTGTCAGGATTTGATCAGTTTTTGTCACAGGAAATCCGGTCAAAAATTGACAATATTTCTACCTGGTGTCGTCCGAAATCACCAAATTGGAATATCCTGACAAAAACTGGCAAAAAAATTTCCGTCAGTTTTTGACTGAACATCACAGTTTGTGAATTTCAAACAGAACCGTCGCAAAAAATTTCTGTCAGTTTTTGACAGGATATTCCAATTTGGTGATTCCGGACGAAACCAGGTAGAAATTTTGTCAGTTTTTGACCGGATTTCCTGGGACAAAAACCGATCACATCCTGACAAATATTTTTCGTCCAGATTTGCCTGGCATTTTCAGCAGGGGGATTTTCGAAACACGCTCTTAGCATTCTGAACCTCCTGTGTTGCTTGGGTATTCTGTTAATATTGCACAAGTGATATTTAGTGGAAATAAACATTTGTTATTGGTTAATGAATCTCCCTGGACAGAATCATGATAGATTTGCATGAAATAAATATGTATTTCCCCATAAGCAAATATCCAACCCAACACAGTTTGTCACCGTATCATAACTACAATGTGACTTGAAAATTACATGCAATGTAACCTGCTCGTTACATGCAATGGATTGGTAACGTATAATTTCATACTCATGAAGAGTACTCCCAACGCCACTGTAACATAAAATTCTTTGCGTTGGTTACATGGCTGTTGCATGCAATTGTTATAACCTTTTTATTTCGAAAAGTATGTATTATAGACCTTTTTTGACCTTAGATTCGAGGTCACGGGTATATATTTGTATATATATATGTGTGTGTGCGACCTGAAAACTGGGGTAAAAAATTTTATTGGGTTTAATAATGTAACTAATAACAGACGGATGGAACCACGATGCTGCTGAAATGAAATATGCCATATTGTGGCTACATTGTAGCAACTTTTTATTAGCGTGAAATTACCCAATGGACATTTCATTTCTTAATATATGTTTTAGATATGTTTAAGATGTCTTATGCGACTCTTTGAGATATCTAAAAGTGTTGCATAAGACATCTCAAACATATCTAAAACATATCTCGAGAGATGGAATGTTTATTGGGTACACGTTACCAGTCCATTGCATGTAACTAACAGGTGATATTGCGTGTGATCTTGAGTTCCATTGTAGTTATGATGCGGTAACAAACTGTGTTGAGTGGGCGTTTATAATCTTGATTTCATATTATTACATTGAATTACCCAACCAGCACAAATTATCAATTTCAATTTATCAGGACTTCCTACAGACTTCATGCATAGTCCCCGTTATGCTAATCAATATCTATTCATTATGAATATTTTGAATTCAAAATTGAAAACGTATTGAATGCCCGCAGAATTCATCATAAAACCTCGATGTGAATTCTTTCTGATTAGGTTGTTCATCAAGAGTTTATTTTGATTCCAAAATATTCATAATGGATACATATTGATTAGCATAACGGGAGTTCTTTGCGGGAACTCTTGTGCTGTATGGGTATGTTTATAGCTCCCCAATAAACATTTCATTTCTTAATATATGTTTTAAATATGTTCGAGATGTCTTATGTGACACTTTTAGATATCTAAAAGATATCTCAACGTATCTTGAGATATCTTAAATGTCTCTTACACTTCTTAAGATTTCTAAGACATGTTCAAGATATCTCAAGATACGTTAAGATATCTTTTAGATATTTAAAAGTGTCGCATAAGACATCTCAAATATATCTAAAACATATCTCGAGAGATGGAATGTTTATTGGGTCCATATATAACTGTATATGCCCTCACATGAACTTGAATATAATTTATATGGATTTCAATAATTATCAGGTGTGTGTGATTCTTTTTCAATAAGGGTATTATTTTTTCTTACATAATAGGTTTTCATACTATAAAAAATCCGACTAAATGTGAATGCATGTTACTTGAAGAATTAATGAAAACTCATATTTTGATTACAGAAAATATTGCAGAAATCCCTCTTCCTCCTCCAGATTGGAGGTTTTTGTTCATGGCTGCGGCCACACCACCATCACCCCCGCCGCCACCACTTCCAGAGGGGGGAGCGCAGCAGGTGGCACAGGTGAAATTGCTACCTCTGCCTCAACCATCACAAGCGGAAAATGTAAGTCGACCAAAAAAAAGTGTATATGCAGATTTTATTTGCTTCACACTGCGAGAAATTTGAATAGTCACATCAACTATTTGAGGACAACTATTCAAATTCAGTATTCACAACTATACAAACAGTTAGGGTAACTTGTTTATAGTAATGACGACTATTTATATACTTGCATTAACTATATAAAGAGTTGGAAAAATTATAATTAAATAGTTGTTCCCTTACATAGTTGCCATGACTGTAAATTTCTCTGAGTGCAGTGTACATCTTGAGTGAAAATATTTTATAAAAATTTAATCAACGATGAGTAAAATTTCTGATTGAATACCATTTAAACTCATTGAAACCCATTGAATTCATTTCTTCTTAGTAAATTATAATAATTTCGATGTAGGAACAACCCCGACGTAATTGTCGCCGTCGTCGCCGTCCTCGACCCCGTCGGCAACGATGCTCTCCAGCCAGTACGGTGTCCAATTGGTTCCGTACTGGGAGCGAGGCATCCTTGCCTGCGGCTGGTGGGCGAGGAAGGGGCCAAAGAGAAAGAGGAGCAGGAGAAGTGGCAGAAGAGGAGGCGGTATTGGAGGCGAAAGAGGCGGCGGAAGGGGAGGGAGGGTAATAAAAACATATGGGGCCGGGGGCCCTAAATATGTGACTAAATTTTTTTCCAATTATTATTGAATGATACTCAATAAACTACTGACTTGATGACGTACTTGATGATTTAATAAATAATTTTATAGATTGAAAAAAAATTCCGTCATTTTCAATGCGGTTTCTGAATCGTGAATTCCTGATTTCCCCAGATTATAATGATAAGATCTGATCGGAATATGTTTCAGAAATCTACACACACAAGAATAATTTGGGAATGAGAAGAAAAATCCCTCTTGGTCAGATAAGATATTCACTTTTATTTGGTTATATGACGAACATAAAAAGTCACTTTATAATTTTTTCCTTTTTTCTGAATTTTCATTATTTGCAGTTGAACAATCATTTGAAGTGAATTCATCTGGATTAGGGGCGGACTGGCCGTGTGGGGGTATGGAGAATTCCACAGGGGCCGGTCATATTTTCATATTTTGGGCCGTTTTTCCTAATGCTGTTTTTCTAATCAACTATAACGCAAGAGGAAGCTTTCTTTTTCAAGTACCAAGGGCTGCTTTCAATATTTTCCACATCAAAATGTTTGAGCCAGTGCGCCCCTGATCTGGACAGCTAAGATTCTGACAAACAATTTCATACAAAATTTGTGAGGGATCGCGATCAGAAACATTTGTTATCATAAAAATAATTATTCAAAAACGTGACTTGTTACGTTTTATCATGTGAACGACGATATTAGAGGAGAAGTTGCATCAAAATGAGGGGATACTCTAATTCTAATAATAATCTTTGTTAGGTGTGACTTGAGATATCTTTTAGTTTTAGATTATGGAAAATGTTGCAACGATTTCTTTTGGACATTTGAAAGAAATTATAAAAGAACTCAGACAAGTACTGGAGTTTAATGTTCTCTCAAAAAACTTATTTGTGTGGATTTGTTGCTCAATCTCAGATAGGAAACAATAGAAGTCAATTCGTTTGCAAAAACCTGGTAAATAATTGTTTGAAAATATATGGAAGGGTGCCCTGCCGCAAATGCCAGACAAATCCGGACGAATCCGGCAGTTTCCGGGACAAATACCGAGCAGGTCCTGTCCAAATCTGCCTGGAACTGCTCGGTATTTGTCCCGGGAACTGCCGGATTCGTCCGGATTTGTCTGGCATTCGCGGCAGGGTGGTTGCAGAGACTTGTGCTTTTGGATATGTCATCAGCGGCATGAAATTACGACTTTTGGTGAAGAATGTGTGCCTTTACCTTTGGCAGGAAAAAAACCTTACAGCACACCAGTTCAGGAAGAGTTCATGGACAATTCAATTGGGATTCGAAGAATTCATTATGGTTTTTCAAAAATTCTTTCTGAACTCTTATCGATTTATTCACAAGATCATTACAGATAATTGTTTGAACACATGAGAGGATGATAGTGAAGATTTGTGCTTTGAATATATCATCAGGGGCATCAAAGACTCCAATGAGTTGAAGATTCCGCTCTTTTATTAATGAAAGCATAGCATCATAATTGTTTGAAAACAAAAAGGGGGTGTGGAGGTTTGTGATTTGAATATGCTATCGCGAATACACAGCAAAAAGTATTTCTTTGGATCTAAGGAATTGTTATTTGAATATGTCCGAATAGATATTTCTTTGACAGAAATAAATATTTTGTTCGTGTAAACAAATTTATTATTCGGTCCTTCTTGCAAATAACAAATTTGTTTGGATCAAATAAATATTTATTTTTGTTGAAGAAATATCTATTTGGACCTATTCAAATAACAATTTCTTAGATTCAAAGAAATACTTTTTCCTGTGTATGAAATATTCAAATGAGGGTATTGAGTTGTTTTATCTTACATATCAAAAACTGGAAACCGATTTCCTCATAAAATGATAGTATATGACTTTTCAACGATTGCCTTATACATTCAAGACAATCTTGAATTAAAAAAAAAATTGTTCCGGCATCCGGACTCGATCCAGCGAATCCCTCAGTTAGTGAGAGTACATGTTGCTGCATATAGCTATAACAACATGTAGCGGAGCACTAAATTATTTTCATATAATGCTGAGTTTTTTTATTTTACATATCAAAAAATAGAAACCGATTTTTTCATAGAATCATAGCACATGGTTTTTGTAAACGATTGCATCATACGCATCCAAGGCAATCTTGGATTAAAAAAACTTATTTCAGCATCTGGACTTGAACCAGCGAACTCAGCGAGTGCCACGGTTAGAGAGAGCACACGTTGCTGCGTATAGCTACAACAACGAGTTATGAACGACGCACCAAATCATCTTCATATAGTGCCAAGTTTACCGATGAGTAATAATTATTTTACTTCGCTCATCACAATTCAAATGATGAATTATTATACTTCAATGCAACTTTATGTCCAACAATACTATATCTCCAAATATCGTTTTACCATATTATATTGATTCCATAAAAAGTGAATGGAGATATTTTTCATGTTTATTATATCCAAGTACCAGTGAAAATTATTTATGAAATCTCAATAATATTCTCAGTTACAACATGGAGATCATCAAAACACGTCAATATCATTTATTTATGATTTGATTCTGAGAATTTTCTAAGCACAGGGTTCAATATGGTTTTTAGTACGACCCTATCATCATCTGTGTTAACAGTAGGGACACTCTCGATTTTTATCGGAACTAAATTTCACTATATATGTGCATCAAACCGTTTCAACCAAATTCTTATTTATTTATCGAATGAAAAAATATGTATTTGGGCTCATTCGACGCAGAAACTTCATACCTTGACGGGTCTGGTCCGAAATGGACGCATAAAACAGTCTTGAAGCTGCAATTTACAAAATTTCAATATATGGTACTAGTCCGCTCTGATTGGCTGGTTCAGAATTTAGTATTTTTTTAATGTAATTCATAATTATTGATAAACAGACCAGAGCCGGCATCCTTGGATAATTATATGCATGAATATACTCAGAATTTTTTTATCCGATGCCTAATTACTGAGTAATTTGGTTGGAACGGATTTGGTGATTTTGGTAGTTCTGATTTCGCCACCAGAGGCCGACAAACGCAACGGGCACTTCCTTAATGAGCTGGAGTAAAGAAATAATATGGGTAAAATTTGACTCAATAGAGGAGAAAGAAAAGGTTGTGGTACAAAAGAAGAAACTGGGACAGAAGCCAGTATTCATAGACCCTGCACGAACAAAAGAGGAAATGGAGTCACAGAGAAACGTTGTAGCACAGGCGAAAAAGTTGGAAGGAGAAGGGAAGGAGGTGAAATCAAGATTCAAGAAAATACAAGTGAATGGAGTATGTTTCGAATGTAATGAGAGAGAAGGAGCACTAAACAAGAAGGAAGAAAATTTTTAGGAAAGAATCGACACGATCATCAGGAGGGAGGATCAAGAAATGGGATAAAAAAGGGAGTAAGAGGAAACTCAGGAGGAAAAAGTAAAAGGAACAGAAGGAGGGAAGTAGAAGAATAAAAGAAGAAGGAAAAAATCAAAATATTGTCATAGAATGTAGCTGGAGTGAATGATAAAGATGGAGACTTTTGGAAACACATTGAACAGTTTGATGTAATTGGAATGCAAGAAACATGGTTGGATAAAAAAGTTTGGGACGAAATGGAAGAAAAAGTAGCGAAAGAATCCAATTGGATACCGCAACACGGGAAAAAGGACAGAATTATAGGAAGATACGCGGGAGGGATGATAGGAGCGTGAGAGATGGGATAAACATCGAAGAAGTCAAGACGGAAGAAGAGGGAATTATGAAACTAAAGATAAAAATGGATATGGAGAACTGGAAAATATTATACGTATACATCAAAGGAGGGGGAAGGGAAAAACTGCAGGAAGCGGAGGGAAGAGTAGAAGGAGACAGTGAAGAAAACCGCAGTTTAATGGGTGACTTCAACGCTAGAATAGGAAAAAGACGAGCTATCATATGGCAAGGACAAGAAGAAAAAGAAGATACTCGACGCTGCTGACGGGAATGAAAGAAGCAATAACAACGAAAACAGTGGAGAACAGAAGATTGAGGATGGGTAGAAGAAAATGGTGGAATAAAGAATGCCGAGAAAGTGAGAAGAGAGTGAACGAAAAGTTGAGGCAGTACAAAGAAGGAAAAATAAGAAAGGATGATTACACTCAAGAAAAGACACAAAATCGTTTATGCAGAAAGTGAGAAAAGTATCGGTAAGAAGAAATTGAGAAATTAATGCAAATGGAAGATAAATTGGAAATATGGAATTATATCAGAAAAGGAAGGAGGAAGAGAGTGAAAGTTAATGAGAATATAACGATGGATGAATGGAAGGAACACTTCATGAAACAATTGGATGCAGCCGGAGAAGAAAAGGGGAGAGAGGTGAAGAGAGAGATGAATAAAGAAGATATAACAGAAATAACTAAAGAAGAGATCGAAAATGCAATCAGAAAACTGAAGAAGAAGAAAAGTCCAGGGATAGACGGAATCAACAATAAGGCATGGGTATTAGGGTGGTCCTTATTTTGAAAATTTTTGAATTCTTTCGGTCTCACCCCCCAAAAAGGTTCCAATTCCCATCAAAATGAAGTACGTAAAACCTCAGTTCGATTGAACTACGTTAACACGTGCCGCAAAGAGCTCAAAGTTTCGAAATTTCCTACTTTTTTCGAGATTTTTGGCTGTATCTCGAAAATGGCGAGATTTATCTGAATGCTTGATAGCCCAATCGAAAGAGCACGAAATTCCCTTCAAATTCCACCCAACCACTTTGTTATTACAACCCATGATTTTGGAGATAAGCGCAAATAAGTGGCAAAAATCGTATATAACGTAAAAACGTGAATTTCATATCATTTACGATTTAATATGACCTAAACGAATCAATACATCCCAAAGTTCATAAAATAAAACTGAAACTCTCTCAAAATTAATTAAAAGTCATTGATCTGAATGTTATTCACGATCAGACTTCTTGTGTGGCAGTGGATTACTGAAATTTTCAGTAAGAATAACTCACATTCTTGTTAACAAATTCTTTCAGATCGCTTAATCGAGAAGATATTCTTTTCTTCTTTTTTTTTGCAATATCATGTTCTGTTTTTGTATTCGACTTCGTTTCTTCTATCATAGTTTATTTGATGTTTACCGGCATGCGTGCATCGTAAAATTTTAGAACAATATATTCAAACTACAATTGTGTGTTCATATGTTTCACATGAGATTGACCAAAACAATTGACATCTACGGCGTTGTATAGTCATTTGTCATCTGTGTATTGTTTTTCATTTCGTTGGGAGGTATTCATTCGCGATTCTGATTTCTCAAGTGTTAAGTGTCATTTTTCTCTCATTTTACTGGATGATGAAATCATCAAGTACTTGAATTCACTTCCATATTGACTTCACCATTATCATCAACATCGGGAGTGCGTCTCCGTGTGCATGATTCAGTCTATCTTGTAGGACATGTATCAAATCAAATTGTTGGGAGTGAATTACCATCTAATCAACAAGTCCTGAGCGTTTTGTTTTATAATTTACGGCATGTGAAGCTTGATTTACAAGAAAGTGTGAAGTTAGTAATCAGGGAAACTTCTATATTCTGGGAAAAAGCGAGAATTCCTGTGCGAGCAGATCATCATTGTATTGCGAAATTAAAAAGTTTATATCAAGATTGGCGAAGTTTACGAAAATCATCACATCGAGTATCGAAAACCCAACAACAGAAAATTGCTGATTTTACCAATAAGTTGGATGACCTTTTTGATATTTCTCACGCTGATGCATTAGAAATCATACATCTTGAAGAAGATAAACAATTTCTAATCCAGCAGAGACAGAAAGGAAGACCGGGTTGTATGCTTGGAATTGATCAAAAAATGACTCAAAAGGAAAAGCGAGTGGTTGAGAAATCAATTCAGTTGGAAAAGAAAAGAAAAAGATCTTCTCCGGGAATGCAACAGTGTTGCAAGTTAGAAATGGGACTCATTCAATCTGTGCTTTCACTCAAACGGCATAACAATACAAAAAGAGTTATCGATGAATTCATTTTAAACTCTCGTAATGCTATGTGAATGTATTCTGAACTCTTTTCAAACTGTTATGCTGTGTCGGGACAGTGATACAAAATGCACTCCACAAATGTATACGTAACTGAATCTTCCTTCCCAACTTTGAATTATAAGAAATTTGATTCAAAAATGAAAAAAATAGATTTTCAGTATATACGTATGGAGTATTGCATCATCTCTTGTGATTTTATAATATAATTTTTGTTTCAAACGATTATTTTCAGGGGAAGGTGGGGATTCTGAATTTTTAACCAGCGATGAAACAAATTTTATCGAAGAAGAATTTGTTGATTTGAGTGAACGTTCCGATGAAGATGTACGTTTTCAGATATCATCTACGAAACAAAGAGGAACGTTGTAAATAATGCCTCCCAGATTATTCGCGGTCTTAGACAAATGTAGAATCACCGATCGTGAAGGAGTGCATATAATCATGGCTACTGCTGAAGCTTTAGGGCATGATAATGCAAAAATAGTGTGTAATCGATCTTCGATATGACGTCAGAGACAAAAGTTCCGTGAAGAAAAGTCGGAAGAGCTCCAAAAACAATCCAAATTGCGAGGGATGGAATCTCTTGTCGTGCATTAGGATGGAAAACTTCTTCCTGATTTGCAAAAAAATGTAAAAGTAGATCGCGTTCCAGTTATTGTATCATTTGGAGGATTAATGCAACTACTTGGTGTTCCAAAGCTTGATTCATCTACTGGAAAAAATCAGGCAGATGCAATTTTTACAATTTTGAGTGAATTGGGACTTACAGACGCGGTGCAAGCGTTATGCTGCGACACCACAGCTTCCAACACTGGTCGTTTGAATGGAGCATATGTATTACTAGAGCAATTATTGGAACGTGATTTGCTATATTTACCTTGTAGACATCATATTTTAGAAATAATTTTGAAAGCGGTCTTTGAGATAAAACTCAAATTGCCGACATCTGGACCAGATGTACCGATTTTCAAAAAGTTCCGAGATTCATGGTCAAATATTGACAAAAATACATTTGATCATGGATGGGAAGATGAGTTCGTGAAGTCCGCGGTTCAAATCCACCGAGATCGTGTATTACAGTTCTGTATGAAAACTCTAGAAGATCAACATTGTAGAGAAGACTATAGGGAATTATTGGAGTTAACAGTCATATTTTTGGGATCAATTCCACCTCGTGGTATTAGCTTTCGATTTCCTGGTGCAGTTCATCATGCTAGATGGATGTCAAAAGCAATATATAGCTTTAGAATATATCTATTCCAACAGCAATTTCATTTAAAAGAGACAGAGAAACAAGCATTTCGAGACATATGCATCTTTTTGGTCATTGCATACGTAGAAGCTTGGTTTAGAGCACCTCACGCAATCGAAGCCCCGTTGAATGATTTCAATCTGTTGAAAACTTTTATTCATTATCAGGATCCTCAAATTTCTCGGGTGGCCGTTAACAAGTTTTCCCAACATTTGCGGTATCTCACTCCTAAACATATTGCTTTAGCACTTTACGATTCACGAAACAAAGTCGAATACAGAGACAGGACACGATTTTGCAAAAAAAATATCTTCACGATCAAGCGATCTAAGAGAACTTGTTAGGGGTGATTTATCAAAATTTGTGACAGCGAAAACATTGAATTTCTTTCCACTTTTCAAAATTCCAATGGATTTTTTGAAAACAGACCCAGAAACATGGGAATATAGAGAAGATTACCAAAAAGGACGGCGAATATTAAGTGAATTACTAGTGGTGAACGATGTTGCAGAAAGAAGGGTTAAATTATTTGAAGAATATAATGGAATTCTCACGAAAGACGAAGATCAAAAACAATTTTTATTACATGTTGTGAATGAATATAGAAAAATGTATCCCAATCCTACGAAACAAGATTTAATAAAGAACTCAATGCACCAATAGAATGGGTTGAAGAACGATTACGAGAATTTGAGTTATTCTTACTGAAACGTTCAATAACCCAGTGCCACACAATGAATGTAATTATGAATAACATTCAGTTCAGTGACTGTCAATAAACGTTTCATAAACTTTGAGAGAGTTTTAGTTTTATTTTACAAACTTTGGGATATATTGAATTGTTTAGGTCATATTATCGTAAATGATATGAAATTCACGTTTTCACGTTATATACGATTTTTGCTACTTAATTGCGCTTATCTCCGAAATCATGGGTTGTAATAACAAAGTGGTTGAGTGGAATTTGAAGGGAATTTCGTGCTCTTTCGATTGGGCTATCAAGCATTCAGATGAATCTCGCCATTTTCGAGATACAGCCAAAAATCTCGAAAAAAGTAGGAAATTTCGAAACTTTGAGCTCTTTGCGGCACGTGTTAACGTAGTTCGATCGAACTGAGGTTTTACGTACTTCATTTTGATGGGAATTGGCATCTTTTTGGGGGGTGAGACCAAAGGAATTCAAAAATTTTCAAAATAAGGACCACCCTAATGGGTATACGCAGGTGATGTAGTAAAAGAGAGGCTGAGAGTTATAATGAACGAAATATGGGAAGGAGAAGGATGGCCAGAAGAATGGAGAGAAGGAATAATAAGCCCAATATACAAAACAGGAGATAAATCTAAGACAAGTAATTACAAACCGATCACACTTATGTATACAGCATACAAAATTTATGCGAGTATAGTAGAATGAAGGTTGAGAGAGGGTACAGAACGACTGAATTTGTTAACAGAAACACAATCAGGATTCAGAAGAGGGAGAAGCGGAATAGATCAAATATACACGCTGAAAATTGCAGCAGAAAAAGCAATACATAAAAGTAAAGGTAAACTGCATGCATTTTTTGTTGATTCAGAAGCTGGATTTCACAGAGTTAGTAGAGAAAAACTGTGAAAATGCTTAGAAGAAGATAGATACATAGATAGATAGATAAGTTTATTATTATGCCCTAGGAAAACCTATGGGGAAAATACACTATAGTATTTTACAGCGGTTCTAAATGACTAGCAACAATAAAAAGAACTTATAAAACTAATTAAAAGCTAATAAATTCACTTGACATGTTCTCTAGATCTGAATAATTCATTCCATTTTATACTACCATTCATAATTCAAACATAAAATCATCATTCGAGTTATTGATCCAATCATGAGTATCTACTAATGAGAAGATGATGTAAATCTCTTTTGAAGGAAGCAAGAGTTGGCTGATTCCGAATGTGGGTTGGAAGTGAGTTCCAAAGTCTTGCAGCCGAAATCGTAAATGATTTCCCATACGTTGAGGTACGATGGCGGGGGATAATTACAGCGTTACGATCAGATCTAGTATCGAAGGTTGAGTGTTGATAGGTGAATTTGAAACGATTATAGAGAGATGAGGGTAATCGTGTTCTCAACATCTGATATACAGATGAACCAAGAAAGTATTCACGTCGTTTCTTCAACTTCAACCAACGTCACCTCAGAAAATAGGGAATTATGTGTTCATCTCGCTTAACATTGAAAATGAAACGGACGCAAGCATTAAAGGAGCGTTGTAGTTTCAGATTCTCTGTCTCCGTTATATCCGTGGAAACAAGACAGCAATAGTCAAAATAAGGGATAATTAGACTAGATACCAATTTAGCTTTCATGTTGATTGAGAGAAGGTGGCCATTTAGTCTTAACTGATATAGGGCACGATGAACTTTTCTCCGTAGATCTAACACATGTTCACTCCAATTCAACGCTGAAGAAAGAGTGACACCCAACGTTTTGATTCGATCGACATAGGGAATCGGCACATCCCCGACACAGATTTCAGGTAGGTTGTCAATTTCGAGCGAATTGATGTACGTAGAAGACCCAAGGATCATGCATGTGTTTTGTTGGGATTTAATTTCAAAGAGTTATTATTGCACCACTCAACAATGCGTTTTATTTCAAGATTAATCAACACAATAGTATCACTCAATAAATGAGGAAGACAATGGAAATATATTTGTAAATCATCTGCATATTCACATATTTTACAAAACTGTATGGACTCATTGATATCTTTCAGTTGAAGAGCGAATAACAGCAGTCCCAACACTGAACCTTGGGGCACACCTGAGTTTACTGGGATCCAGCTAGTAATCCCTGCCGGAGTTTTGACCGCTTGATACCTTCCAGCTAGATAACTCCAGAACCAGCACAATACAGATCTAGATATCTTAAATTTTGCAAGTTTTTTAATCAGCAACGCATGATCAACAGTGTCAAATGCTTCAGAGAAGTCAAAACACACAAGTATCGTTCCCATACGCTGATCAACTCCCTTACGAATATCATCAATGATATTGATGAGTGCTGTTTGTGTAGAATTATGCTTAGCGAAACCAAATTGATAAGAGTCTAGCAACTCATTCTTTCTCAAGTAAGTGAAAAGATAATGGTGTACAAGTTTTTCTAAGATTTTACTGCACTCGCATAGTATAGAAATTGGACGAAATTCAGTGACATTCGCTGGATTTTTCGTTTTCGGTATAGGAGTAATATATGAGTATTTCCAAACTTGAGGGAATCCACAATTAGTGAATGAGTAATTTATGATATCGAGAAGTGCAGTCGAGATGGAGGGAACACAATAGGAGAGAAATCCACTAGGTAGTTCATCAGGGCCAAAAATGGAAGATTGTGAGAAACGTAAGTAAGGTCGCAAATCAGCATGTGTGGCGTACGGGAAATAAAATAGTGAATCATCTGATGTATGAAAACCATCAAGCAGACTAGGTCTATCCGATGGAGCACTATTATAAACCGAAGAAAAATACTGCTGGAGGTCTTCTAGTGAGAACTCGTTAACTGTGCTAGTGTGAGATTTCCCATCTTTGATTATTTTCGAGCTTCTGAGTTCTCTCCACAACTGCCTCGATTCCTCAGTTTGGGAAAGTCGCATCTCAAAAAATTCCTTTTTAGATTTCCTCATTAGGAAGATGACTAGATTTTGCAGTCTGCTGTATTCTAACCGATAATGGTTGTCGAATTCTGGATAAGAACATCGTTGATAATGTCGTCGCGCCTGGTTCCGCAATTTGATGAATTCTTTGATTTCTTCATTAATCCAAGGGACATATTTCATATTATTTGATCGGTTTGAAACAACAGGAGCATGCAGATTAAATAATTCATGGAGCGAGGAATTCAAATTTTCAACAAGATCATTCAAACATTGCACACTATTTTGATCCATGGAGACTAATTGTAATTGCGACTGCAGCATCTGACAGTTCAATCTAGTGTATTTTCTACTTTTTGTTTGTGGTACATTAGCATTGAGAGACTTAAATGAATATTGAACATATCTCAAATCATGACTCGACAAAAACGGAACCTCAACCTGTCCCCTCCTCACAACATTAGATAAATCATCAACTAAGCACACGTCCAACCACGTAGATGTGGTTTTAGTATGATGCGTGGCCCCATACGGAACGATGCACATATCAATGTTATGTGTCAGTCCTCGAAGATATGAAGCATCAAAGGACTGTGAGTTCAGACCAGCGTTCATATCTCCGAATATGACTTTATGATGATAGTCAGGGGTGATGTCTGTGAGAATTGGATCAAGATTAGAGAAACCTATCTTGGGGGGTCGGTAGATAACTCCAAGAAGAAGTTTACGCATAGATAGACCAGTAAGTTGGATGAATAAATACTCAGGTTGAGAAATATATTTATCAGTATAAGAAGAAAGTAGAAGGTTTGTATTCAAGTGAGATTTAGTATAGAAGCAGACACCACCTCCTCCACGTCCAACTCTATCACATCGAGTGATATTATATCCTTTGATTGAACAGAAGGAGTCATCAATATCAGGCTTGAGCCATGTTTCAGAAACCGCAATCACATCATAATCGTTTTGAAGGACGAAATCGAGGAATTCAGAGAAGTGAGCTATGATGGATCGTGCATTTACATGACACAGCAAAAGTTAATTGCAATTCGTATAAACATTCGAGGAAAGAGCAGGTGGAGGTCCATACCCTCAGATCAGCTTATTTACTATATCAACTTCACAGTTTATCAAAATAGTAGAAGATTTATTATCTTTTTTGACCAGTATGCGCCCATTTTTGCACCAGGTGTATTTATAACCTTTATGTGAGGGCATTTTAATGAAGGGACTCTTCTACTTTGCTAACTACGAGTTTATTTCCGACGTCTATATACATGTGCTGTCCTAGCGACTCTGTGTCTCGTTCACTCCTCTACCGCGTCCTTCTACGCACGCATGCGTGCGTCTGGGCATACGTACAACTAGGCCCATAGCCCTACAGCTCGGCCAGTCCTGACAATCGATCGTCCTCGATCGCAGTTTCACAATCATGTTTATAATATAGTAAAATTAAATAAGAATAAACAATTCCTTTTTTTTTTTTTTACAAAACTCAACTCAATCTGATTTTTCTTTTTTCCGCCATAATCGCATATTCGCGGGTTCCCACACTCCTTCATACTTTCTTTGACTGATTTGATGCTCTGTTATATCTGCTACCACGTATCTACTATTTCGAAGCACTTTGATAATTTGATAAGGCCCTTTGAATCTTGGCACTAGTTTTGACGGAATCCCTGCTGTATTATCAATGGTTTTCAACATGACATAATCGCCTACTTCATATATACACGCATCTTTTCGCTTTTTGTTTGCTTGATTTCGAACTTGGTCTTGTTGCTTTACAATTCTTTCGCCTGCTTTGGATTTCATTTCGCTCAAACATCTTGTCTCATTATTAACATCAGTGCTTACAAACTCGGCTGTAGGGTCATGTACTTTTCCTCGTTGAACTATCTATGATAATTTACCAAGCATAGGTGCGAGACTTCTGTTCACCCTCTCGACCTGTCCCTTTGCTTGAGGAAATCCCGTAGCAATTAAGACATGTTGTATATCAAACTCATTCAAAAAACTTGTGAACTCTTTCGAGGAAAAACATGACCCCCTATCCGTCACAATAGTTTTGGGTTTGCTAATATAGTACGCGAAATAAATTTTGAGGCTATCTATTGCTTCTTTAGATGTGGTCGATTTCGCTGGGTAAAGCTTTGTAAATTTAGTAGAGCTATCAATAATAACTAGAATATACTCTTTACTAGAAACACGAGAATCTGTGATTGCTACATGATCGATATGTATCATCTCAAAGGGTCGATCACCTTTAGGTATACTCCGAACTTGACCCTCTACTTTGCCACTTGAAGGATTGAATGCAATGCATTTATAGCAATTTTTAATGTGCTCCGATACTTTTCTTCTTAGTTGTGGAAACCAATAATTCCTACTGACAATTTCGACTACTTTGTCAGAGCCCATGTGTCCTAATTCATCATGGTATTCAAATAAAATACCTTTCTCCATCTCTGAGGGAACATAAAAAAGTAATTTTTCTCCAACTTCACGATAAACAATCCCGTTCCTCATCTCAAAGATTTTACTTTCTGATTTTTCAAGTTCGATCTTGATCCTATTAATATTTTGATCAATCTTTTGGGCAATGATCAAATTAGTTTCGAACGAATTATCATCAACTACGGCAACAGAATAGCATCTGCTCAAACCATCTACATGAGACACACGAGCACCCGATCTATGCTCCGTTGTATAATCATAATTTTGTAATTCAAACCCAACATGAAATTTTAGGGTTGATCTCTTGTTTCTTCAAAGCCAGAGCTAGAGCATTGCAATCCGTAACAATTTTGAATTTTATCCCATGAAGATAAACTCTGAATCTTTTTAAAGCATAGATAATTGCAAACATCTCTAGCTCAAAGCTATGATATCTACTTTCGGTATCTGTGGTTCTTTGCGAAAAGTAAAAAACCGGATGGAATTCACGGTCATTGCCTGTTTGTAATAATATGCCTCCGTAGCCTTGGTTACTGGCGTCGCAGAGCAATTCCGTCTCTGCATGTGGATCATAAATAGCCAGTATCGGTGCATTTACCAATTGTTGTTTTGACTCGTTGAAAGCGTCAAGTTCGGTGTTCCCAAATTTGAAATTACTCGTTTTCTTCAACAAATCGTACAACGGCTTAGCAATATGAGAAAATGATTCTATAAATTTTCTGAAATACGAAACCAGACCTATAAAACTCTGTACACCTTTAATATCTTTGGGAACAGGGAAATTAATAACCGCTTCTATGCTTCTATCAGTTGGCATTACACCTTCCTCGCAAATTTTATAACCCAAATGCTCTACTTCTGTCATCAAGAAATTACATTTTGCCAATTGCAATTCGAGCTTATTTTCAATAAAGATTTTCAAAACCTCATTCAAAATTTCCAAATGATGTTCAATAGTATTTGTCGATACTAAAATATCATCCATATAGACGCTCACATCTCCTGACTCGATCAACTCTTTTAATACTTCATTGACAAATTCTTGAAGATGTTTCGGAGCAACCTTTAGGCCAAATGGCATCCTGACAAATTCAAATTGACCAAATGGTGTTACAAAAGACGTGAATTTGGTTGAATTCTTATCCATGTCTATGTGGCAAAACCCATCCTTTAAACCGAGTGACGTAAAATACTTTTTTCCTTTCAATAACACAATTTGATCGTCTATCACTGGTATAGGATAATTATCTGATTCAAGATATTTATTCAAAGTTCTATAATCAACGCATAAATGTGCCATTTCTCTTTCTGACAAGAACTATTGGTGGAGAATATTCAGATTCGCTTGGTCTGATAATCCCACGAGTTAACCAATCGTCAATAATATTCCCAAGATCGTTTTTTTCGGCAAAAGCAAGTCTTCGAACTGCAGATTGGAAAGGTTGATGATTCTTTAGCCTGAGAGAGAGTTTGGCTTTTATTTTAGACGTTTCAGGTGTTTCAGACGATATATAAATTCTTTCAAAATTTCCTCGAAATTGTTTTTTATATGTTACAGGAATTTGAGAATTAATTTTCAATGTATCAATTATATTTAAATTTCCGATATCAATATTCATGATTGCGTTCACATGTTCCCTTTCAATACTCGACAATTTGCCATGTTCTGAAATGCCTAATTTGAACAGTTTGAATACATCACGTCCGAGCACTAGTGACGATGTCATCGTGTCATCATGTACAACTAATAATTCAATGTTTTGTATCGAACCATTCAAAAAACAATTTACTTTTATTTTTCCAAAGATTATTAACTTTGAGTTATTCACACCGTGATAAAATACATTTTCCTTATCAGGATGCGAAATAAAACTAGGATTTAAGAATTTACTTTTGACGAAACTGACGGGACTACCACTATCCAATAGAGCAACTAAGTTCAATTCGAATTTTCCATCGTCATTCTCGAAATACAACCTGACCTTAGGATAAAATGCAGAATCTATTCGCGCGCCTTCAATGTTTGTAACTTCAGAGTTGTTAGAATTTTTCTTTTTCTCGGGACAATTTCTGATGGTATGCTCTGTTGATTCACAAACAAAACAGGATCCTATTGCCTTTTTTTCTTTATCACACTCATTAGCGAGAGGCCCAGAAGCACTACAATTATAGCATCGTTTTTTACTTTTATCAACATTTTTGGCAGGATTTTGACCATCAATCTTAGTTTCCCATTTTTTATTATAATCAAATTCTTCATTTGACTCTCTAGTTCTGCTGTAAGTAATAGATTTTTGACTCAGGGTAATCCTTTCAAATGCACTAAGCAAATTTTCTCGAGTTGCAAATCGTTGCATTCTAGCTTGATCGCGTAAATTTTCATCCGGTATACCTTCAATCAAATAATCAATTAATTCTGCCTCGTCAATTTTTGCTTTATTTGCTGAGATCGTTTTACTGTATACGTATTCACTAAAAAGCTCGTCTCGCGACCAAACTCTATTTTCAAATTCTTTACGTAATTTCAATTTACTTAACTGTGGAAAAAACATTTTTTTATTTTCATCAAGCAACTCATCAATTGACATTGTTAAGTGTTCTGGACGTGAGTGAAACCATGTAACAGCTTTGTCTTTCAACTCACCGCTTATGATAATACGAGTAGTATCGTCGTTTAGATTATACGTACAATGAATTAACCTCAACTGCTGTGACCAGCTTTCAAAATTATCGCTGCTACCGTCAAACACGCCCAACAGCTCCCCGATTGCACTTATCGATACACGATGAGTTACTTCGATATTCCGTGCCCCCTGTGACTCCGGTGTGCCGACAGATGTCCTCGCTGCATTGAGCTGCTGCCGTACCGGTTGGTTTCCCTCTTGTTGATGACACCGTTGGGCAGCCGTTGATGACGTAGATTGGGCAGACGTTGACGCGCCATGTTGGTTTTGTACAACGAGCGCCAATGAAGCCAAAGATTCCTGTATTTGTTTGAGTTGTTGCTTCATGACATCCATCTCATCTTTTTGTGTAATCAAATGATCTCGTTTCAACAACCATTGTTGAATTATACTTCCATCCGCATCCAATTCTTGAAGGCGTATGGTCAAGTCAGCCTTATTTCCCGCTGTCGAAGCACCTTGCATCCGCAATATTTCCTTAAGCTCTTGCACAGTTAGATTGTCGGCCATATTGTAAGATTTGCCTTTTCACCAACTATGCGACCGCCTTGTACAAGAGTCACGTTCTATTATCAGGTTTCACTGTTGACTATTTGCACATTTTTTACCCATGCACAAAGATTTTGGGTTTCTTCGGTTTTTTTTTCAACACAAAACACGAAAAATAACCGCTTCTTCAAATGCTCAACAAAATTATTTCTTGATGCCAAGCCAAATACACAAAAGAGCAAAGATTATCTGCTCACGCACAAAACCCGTGATATCTGTTTGCTGGCGAGCATACCATATGCATTCAAACGCTTTTTCACGGGAAGACGTACACATATCTATCAGTATCTCGTGTTGGCCATATCGCCTCGCATATACCGTGCGCGTTACGAGACCCTTCCTTCTCTTGATCAATTTATAGAAAAACAAAATTTTCCGTGTTGAACGTTTCCAACTCCGTTCACCAATAACAATAATCCGAGAGTTCAATCCCACTTCTGAGTTGTAAGGGCATTTTAATGAAGGGACTCTTCTCCTTTGCGAACTACGAGTTTATTTCCGACGTCTATATACATGTGCTGTCCTAGCGACTCTGTGTCTCGTTCACTCCTCTACCGCGTCCTTCTACGCACGCATGCGTGCGTCTGGGCATACGTACAACTAGGCCCATAGCCCTACATTTAGATGTAGCATATTCACGAGTTTTCGATAACAGAGAAGCTATCTCAGAGCTCAAAAATTCATTAATATAGATTCTGATATTCGAAAAATCAGAATTCAGTTCAGAAGCCAGAAGGGTGCCTTTAGATTTTTTTGCTTCAATGACCTTAGTTCTTAATTTAGGAGTGGACAGTTCAACAAAAACAGTACGAGGTCTTGTTGTTTCCCGAGTACTTTTCAGTCGGAATACTCTCAAAATCCCGTGACCCTCAATATTCACATCAATCTTTGCAAATGTTCGTCCAACCAAAACAGCGAGGTTCTCCTGTAGAGATTCAGGTAATCCTGAGATAGTCAGAATAGAGTTATAAGAACGCTGTTTACTGGAATTCAACTCCGTATTCAATCTTTCACAGCGAGTCTCAAGATTGAATATTCTGGTTGTCATAGCTTGAATCTCTTCAGTTTTGGAGGTAATGCAAGTAGTTAGATCAGTAGTTATATTCTCAAGCTGATCTAACTTCATATTCATGGATGTAAAGAGTTGGTCATGTTGTGCAACTTTGTTTACTACACTATCCATGTTAAGCGAGAGAGTATGTACATTAGTTTCGAGAGATGTGATAGAAGATAATCAATAGAAACAAGCTTTGTCGCAAGAGATGAAGATTCCTTGGATAAATTATCTATTTTTGAGGAGAGATTATGTACGGCTGCTACAAGTTCCCGCAAAGCAGCAGCACTAGCCTCATTTTGCGTATGGGATGAGACTGAGTCAGTTTCCATTTCTTCAGGTTTCCTACGCGTAGAAATTAACTGTGCAGTGCATGACACCAGCTCATTATTCTTATTAAAAACTTCGTGTAATCTTGCACAACCCGGATGAAAAGTTTTGATACAAAGAGTACACTTCACCGCCTCTGTTTTAATATCTTTACGACATGAGCGACAAACCGAATCCGTATCCATGATTTAATTGATATAATTCAAAAGGAAAGATGAAATAAAATGAAATAGAATCGAACGCAAGAGAATAAACAAGTAAGAGACGATATTGATACGGAGCTGTATATATGCAAGTGTTTACAACCTCGCCTGTCAAAATTTGTTGATGATTGGACGATTCAATCTACCCGCATAGCAGACGACAGAGAGCAGAGACGATATGGTGGTACGTTGGTAGAGGTGAGCGAGGTATTATGATACAAGGTAGTATTGCTGGTGATAAGCTGCGTTCGTAAGTAGATGCGTGAAATGATGACCAAGAGGTGTGAAGCATCCGGACACAGCCAGTGCGCAGAGAAGAGGTAGTCGTTTGATAATTCACGCAACGCTATTGCCAACAAAGTTCTCGCGCAAACATGGCTCCAGAAAGCAGAGATACAGAGAAGATAAATGGATTATGTCATCCACAAGAAGAAGGAATAAGAGCAGAGGTAAGAGAAAATGTAGGAAGAATGTACAAAGAGACAAAAGTAAAGTAAGGATAGGAAAAAAATACACGCAATCATTCTGGACAGAGAAAGGAGTGGGGCGAGAATGCCCATTAAGTAGACTACTGTTCATAATGTTCATAGCGGATATAGAGGAATATTTAAGGAAGAGACAGATGGGAGGAATAGCAATTGGAAGGAAGAGGATATTCACCCTAGCATATGCAGACGACTTAGTAATAATAGCAGAAACCAAAGAAGAATTGGAAGACATGATGAACAGTTTATATGGATATTTCAAAAATAAGGAATTGGAATTGAATGCAGGAAAGTCGAAAGTAATGGTGTTTAGCAGAGGAAGAGGTGGGAAAAGAACAGAATGGAAATGGAAAAATCAAGATATAGAAGAAGTATCAGAATTCAAATACCTAGGATATACATTTAAATACAATAAAAAAGAAGATGCACATATAAAGGGAGTGAGGGAAAGACCAATGGCAGCAATGGTACGAATACGGGGTATAGGAGAAAGGAAGTTCGGAGGAGATTTCAGGAGGAGAATGGTTATGTTCAACTCAATGGTAAGGAGTATTTGTATGTATGCAGTAGAGATCTGAGGTACAGGAGAGAGAAACGGAATAGAGTGTCTACAAGGGAGGTATCTGAGAAGCATACTTGGACTAGAAAGATGTACACCAGTATACCTAGTGAGAGAGGACACTAAATCAGAAGAGATCAAGATTGAAGCGGAAGAGGGAGTAATGAAGTACGAAGGGAAAATGATGAGAACGGAAACTGGGCTGATGGGAGATGCAGGAGAGAAATTGATAAAGAAAGTTGGATAGAAACAAGAATGGGCAAGGGAAGAGAAGAAATGTATAACAAAGCAGGTATGAGCAGATGGGAAATAGAAGCAAGAGATGACACAGGATGAATTATAGCAGAATTATGGAGGAAAAGAATAGTGAAAAGAGAGGAAGGGGAAAGAGGTCGCAAATCAGAAATTTCAAATTATAATGGAATCGCAAGAGATGGGGGACAGAAGGCTTGCAAAGGTATCTGCGAGGAAAAAGTAGCAGCAAGGAAATAAAGCTAATGGCGAGATTCAGAATCGGGAACGAATGGAAAGCAAGTAGATACTGGATGGATGAGAAATATAAGATATGCAGAATGTCCGAAACAAAAGTAGAAACGGTATAACATGTGATGAAGGAATGTCACTACACTGAATCAGAGCAAAGGGTGGAAGAATTGATGGGTGAAGATGGCCAAGGAATAGAGGGAATGTTAAAGATGAAGGAAATAAGAGGATATAATGTATAGGAAGAATGAAGTATATACAAGAATTTATAGGTTAAAGCTCATACAGGGTCGTCCATTTGAAGTGATATAGTCAAATATCTCGGAAACTAGTGGAGATGGAAAAAAATGTTCCAGATAAAAAGTTTAGGGTTCCAAGGAGGAAGTATGATGCTGACCTTGAAAAATCCCTCAGAGGTCATTTCGAAGGTCATTTAGGGGTCAAGATGGTTGTTTTGAAAGGGACCCCCATTTTTTATCATGGCATAGGAAAGCTGGTTTCAAACCCTTTACCCCCTTTCCGCCCATTGGAGTGCAAGGTATGGACCGTCGAAGTTATTGATGAACGACTCTTAGCGCTACCCAGGAACAACGACGTGGACGTGGTAGTTGTTTGTTCCCTCCGGAGTGCTTGATTATCGTGAGTCCTCTCACCTCTTACATGAGGGGTGCTTGGTGCTGTTACATTAATTGCTCGAAGTTACTCTCCTCTGCCTGGATACATAATCCTGGTATGTTGGCGCAAACAGCGCGGATACGATCGATCATGTCCTCCCTCATTTACGAAAAAACTTCCAAATTTTTTTGGTAAATCTACAAAGAAATTTTTTACCGTGTAACTCTTTTTGGTGAATCCTTTGGAAGCTCGAAGGATTTTTGTATCCGTTCGAATGTGCATCCTAATCGACGTTATGTGGTATGATCAATACTTCCAATGTTTCCAGCAACCTTTCAACAATTTTTGAGAGTCGATACTCATTTATAACCCTCATTGAATCGAATGGAATAATTTATTCGATTTGGAACGCAATAATCGTAATAAATCGTACACATTCCTGCCAACCATATTAAGCAGACACTCAGTGTTCCCGTTTGTTTATGTTTACGTTTTTTTTCCAATGAAATCAACTCTAATTTGCATTGAAATCAGTCCCAATCTTCTTCTTCGGAGGAAAGGGATGAACAAGAATACATAAACAAACAGAAACATCGAATTCCTGTTTATTATGGTTGGTTACGTAGATTATTACGGAAATACGTGATCATTTGAACACTGGTTCTAAACTGAGACCATCACAATCGTTCTTCTCCTGTGCATATTCAATCATCTACATTTATCAATTTATTCCATCCGATTCAATCGAAGAAATGAATCACTATCCACCCTCTGAAATTATTGATATGATGCTTGTGCTTGACTCATGTCACAATAATTACAACGAAGCCGCAAGAGTTCACCGGGATCGGTATCCAGATCGCCGCATCGCGCACCCCACGACCATCCGTCGATTCGAATTGAGGGCTCGAAGAGGAGTATTGCAGCGAGATCTAAGACATCACCGGTACGATGAGAATGATATCCGAGCACTCACCATATTGGGACTTATTCACTTGGACCCTCATGTTAGTAGCAGATCGTTGGCACGAATAACTGGTATAGTCCAGACTATTGTTTTGAGAATCTTGGAGCATGTCAAATATCGACGATACTACATTATGTTAACTCGAGCTCTCACTCTAAACGACATGAGAGTTCGAAATAGATTCTGCAACCGGGCACGAGCAAGGCTGGTTCACGATCCTCAATTCTTCGACTATGTAATGTTCTCCGACGAAGCATCTTTTCAGAGCACTGGGCATTTGAATAGACACAACTCTCATTACTGGTCAGATGTTGATCCGCATTGGTATCGAGCAATCGACAACCAACATCGTTGGAGCGTAAATGTGTGGTGCGGGATCGTCAATGGCTATTTAGTCGGTCCACATTCTTCCAACGGTCCTTTAAACAGTCCCATGTTTCTGGAATTTCTGGCTGATCATTTACCAGCCTCGCTGCAGGATCTGGACTTACAAACAAGGCAGGGAAGGCAAGCAAAGTTTTTATTGGCGTCGTGTGATTGTTCGTTGTCGATGAGAAGATTCGAGAAGGAGCTCAACCGGAGCTGTGAGCAGTGAATCAAACAATAAATTCACCCGAAGCTCTAAGCAGTGTGTTCATGTGAAACGAGAATATTCGACAAACATGAGAGATATAAACAGTGACGGGGTGAGAGCTTGTCTGTCTTTTTACAACTAACACGAAACAAAGGATAAGAGGCGGGAAAATCCCGCCTCTCATCCTTGTTTTCACGCGAATTGAAGGAGGATAGAAATGTTCCCACCACGCTATTGGATTTAAAGTTATATCAGCGGTCATCATTTAGAATCATTTTGTTGCGAACTCAGCAAATTTGTGGAAAAAATCTGAGCGGTCAAATACTTTGAATTATCATCCAGCATTCGGAAACAATGCCATCTTGCGGATCGTTGAAGGCCACAACGCGGTAGTGAGCAACAAGGACGTCACATAACTGCATTCAAGTTACCGACAGAGACAACGCCAAGGAACGAGAGCGTATGAAAACAAGATTGTTGGTTAGGTGTATTCTTAGAGAGCTAATCGGTACGTATTGACAACAGCTTATTGTGGTCTTATTTTATTGTGGTGATGTTATTTGAATTTATTGACACTTAGCCGCGTTCTGACTGTGATGGTAGTTTGATTAATTGTGTGGAGGCATAATGAATATACGAAATGAAGCATTAATTTACTCTTTCTGAAAAGGAAAAAAAGGATTCTGTCATTCACTCGTCATTGTTCTGATTGAATTCATCGCCAGCTATTTATCGAGAACGAATCATCTGTGGGTCTATTTGTTTTTCAAGATGAGTGAAGGATTAGGGAAATTGAAAAAACAACGCGGTGTAATACAGACGCAGTTGGCTAAATTCCACACGTATTCAACAAATTCTAAAGACACTGATTCTGTCTCAGAATTGCAAGCGAGATTAGAGAAAGCCTATCACGTTGGCATCGTTTGATGAATTGCAATTGAGGATAGAACTAGTGTCTGATGGAAACGACAATCAGGACGCACATCGTGATGCTTTCGAAAATTCTTATTTCGTCGGAATTGCTCGTGCTGGGTGAATAATGAATGAAAGATCGACATTATCATTGAATGGATCAGATACATCGCGTAATGTGCCAAATGTTAATATACCGGGTAATATCGGGAATTCAAATGTTAACGTATCGGGTAATATTGAAAATACGAATACCAATGTACAAAATATTAGGGTAAAATTACCGACTCTAACTTTACCAAGTTTCGATGGTTCATATACTCAATGGGCGCAATTTCATGATGCATTTCGAGCTTTAATACATAACAATACTAGTTTGACGGAAGTTCAGAAATTCCATTATTTACTTTCTTGTGTAAAAGGTGATGCGTCAAAGACGTTGAGTTCACTCGAGATTTCTGACTATGCAAACTATGCAGTGGCGTGGACAACGTTGACCAACCGCTTTGAAAATAAGCGTCTTAACATACATAATTATATTTGAGCGATTGTAGAATTGCCTCAGATCCATGAGGAATCTCATCAACTTATAGGAAAAATGCATGACGATTTGGTACAGAATCTTAGGGCATTGGAATCATTGGGACAGTCAATCGAGAATTGGGATTCTTCAATAGTTTATCTGGTTACATCCAAACTGGATGCGGTATCCAGACGAGTATGGGACAAATCGTTGATTCCGTCAGCCAATTTGCCATGTTTGAAGAAATAGACAGATTCTTCAAATGAAAGTGCTAAATTGCTAGAACAGGTGAACACAGATAAAGTTGATCAAAAATTTCAAAATAAGGCAGGGCGGAACGTTATTCGGGTGTAGTATCACATTTATCTGAGTCCCATATAAAGAGGAGCTCTTGTAAAGGTCCACATAACATTCATAACTGTAAAGCATTTCTCAAACTACCTATTGAGGGGCGTATTGAACGGGTGAAACAGCTCAAGTCATATATAAACTGTCCAAGAGGTAATCATTTTTCGAAGGATTGTAAGGCTAAGACTTGTGAAATGTGTCATAAACAACACAACTCGTTGTTGCACTTACAAAGGAATAGGGATCAAGTAGAGGTTTCTTCAGTTGTCGAGGCAAATCATGAAACAAGACAACCAGAGTCAAATGCACATACGTCACGAGAAAATTCGACACAATATGTGATTTCGGCCTCAGCTCAAGTCATAATTTTCAATTCACAAGGAAAGCCGTTAGAATGCCGTGTATAATTGGACAATGGGTCTCAGTCCAATTTTATGACAAGTCGTTTGATGAAGCAGCTTGATTGACGTTTTTCGAAAATTGATACGCCTGTATCAGGTATCGGTCAAAGCATGTTGAATGTATCCTGTTCTACAAGAGCAAACATCAGATCATTAACTCAAGATTATCAAATCGAATTGCCATTCCTTGTTATCAATCGAATTGCTCAAGTTTTACTATCAACGCGGTTAGAAGTGTCCGATTTGAATATTCCGAGCGATATACTTTCAGCTGATCCGAATTTTACTGAACCAAATTATGTAGACATCCTTTTGGGCGCTGGGATATTTTGGGAGTTACTCGAATTAGGTCAAATCCATCTTGGAAAGGTAAGCCCTATAGTACAACAATCAAAATCAGGATGGATAATCTCAGGCCCAATCAAAATGAAAAAACCAATTGATTCTCCCCTCTGTCTTTTTATCAATAACCATCAGATCCACGAACAAATCGTTGAACGACTAGGGGTGTGCGATTCACGGAAAAAAAAATCGATTCCCGAATCGATTCTGGATCGCAAAATGAAAAATCGGCTAGAAAAGAATCGATTCTTCAAAAATCGATTGGGAAAACTCGGATATGGTTTTTCGAAGTTAGCAGAAAATCTCAAATGGTTTATTCGTTCTAGTTGAATATCAAATACATCTCACATACGTAATAATACAAAGCCTATTCGAGATTATTGAATTCATAGGGAATGGAAAATGCATTTTTGTAATGGAATCAAAGGAAATGAAAATATTCGCTTCAAATGAATGTAATGAGAATGTATTCATTTTTCACTGGGTATAACCCAGATACATTCAGCAACTATAGTGATATGAGTACATTATCAGATATTCTTCGGAAGCTTCATAAGTCTATTAGGAACATTTTTTAATTTGAACAATTGAATCAAAAATCTTTCAATTGTGTATGTTGTTTTCACTAAATATCAGCAGAAAATGAAATTCCGTATATCAATAACACGGATGAAATCAGAATTTTCCTACAAATAATTCGAAACATAACATAACATAATATAACAAAACAAAACATAAACAAAGACGAATAATTCACAACTACCACTGTTCTTTGGAAAGAGAATTAGGAAAAAATAGTTCTCGCACATGTTTAGGAGACAAGCAACTTCTGCTCTGCGTCACAATGTTTCCTGTTTTCGAAAATATTCTTTCAGAAGGAACCGAAGTTGCTGGGACTGAGAAATAACATTTTGCAATCTCACTCAGTGATGGGTACGTAGAATGATGCATTTTCCAAAAATTCAAAGGATCATCGTCAGATCAATCGAAGATTGCGTGAGATAATGTTCTAAATCTGTTGGCATATCATCGATGTCAGGATTGGCAATACTCTGTTTTTTCATTAGGTTTTTATGATATGACCACACATCATTTTTTTATGTTTCTTCAGTTCCTACAGAATAGGATTGGCTGCATGGGACCTTATGGCCTCATGCTGCACGTTTATGCATTCGTATACTCAGGCCTTTGAGCTGCTCTCTCATGGAGCGGAACAGCGCGATACGAAACAATCATGATTGGTCAGCTTCTTGTATTATCTGAAAATGACTAGGAATTCACCAATAGTGATCATTTGACGTTATGTAATACATCGTACTTCACGAAATTCAAAATTCTGACAGAAGTTTCTGTTACATTTATTCCACATTTAGAAAATTGAGTACGATTTTTTTGAGAATCGGATAGAAAAGAATCGATTCATGGAAAAATCGTTTATAAAAGAATCGATTCAAAAATCGATTTTAGTTTGCAATAAAATCGATTATTTTGAAAAATCGAATCGGAATCGCACACCCCTATAATTGACGTTCTCAAAGTGGGCCCACTGATTCAGGACGATTTGATATCGATATTATTGAGATTCAGATCACATAAATATATCATCATTGCGGATATTGGAAAGATGTACAGACAGGTGAATGTTAGGCCAGAAGACAGGAATTTTCAAGTGATTTTATGGAGATACGATGCCGCGGATAAACTCGAACACTTTCAATTGAACACGATTACGTATAGCACAGCACCTGCTCCTTTCCTCGCAACTAGAGCACTACATCAAACGGCTTACGATTTTAGTGAAAAATATCCCGAATCAAGTAAAATAGTACTGAAAGATTTTTGTATGGATGATCTGATCACGGGCTGCGACAGCATTGAGGATGCGTCAAGAATTATCACGGAGGTCAATGAGATTTTGCAGAGTGGATGCCTTGATTTGGGAAAATGGATTTTTAATGAGCCCAGTTTATGGTATATGAGCATTTGAACGCTGAAAACCCAGAATTTGAGAGATGCATATCTGATGATAGTAGCACAAAGACTTCGGGGCTAATTTGGAATTCCTCACGCGACGTGTTGCGTTATAATGTTAATGTGTTTGGTGGAGGTTCAGAGTCCACTACAAAGCGTCGCATGCTTTCGGTGATATCACAAATTTTTTACCCGTCGGGTCTGATTGGGCCGATCATAGTCAGAGCTAGGGATGGGCTTGAGGGTGATTTTCAAATCACATTAATAGCAAAGAACAGTCAGAAGAAAGAGCAACTTATTTAGCGGTGATTCAATCACTTTTAAGGTTGAAATTAATCAGTTTTCTCGTATATGAATATTTTCACTTTTTTTTTTCTTAAAATCAACATGAAAAATTATGATTGGAACAACATCTTTAAATAATCAAATTTGAATTGAGATTAACATAAAATGAAATATATATCATCGCATACACATATTTTGTCACATGCTTATATTTCTGATACTATACCCTAGTGAAAACTCCAATCTTGAGAGTTTCTCAGAAAGGTTCAGAAAATTTTCACAGATTTTCAGCATCACTCTGGGAGGTCACAGATATTTACAGAGAATGTTAGAATTCTTGAATTTTTTCAAAGATTCTCGCAAATTCTCAGAGAAATATTTCCGCCAGGAATAAGCATTAGGAATTCCCGAACACCTTGTAACATAAGCGTTACTAGAAGAGAGTAGAGGGGGGAACCTACAAGGAGGTAGGGGGGGGGGCAACAGCGGCGAGAGTCGTGATGAGTGAAGACGGGAGATCAGATCGTTACCGGTAACCGACACGTCAGCTACCTGATAGCATTAACACTCACACGCCCCATGAGGCAGACCCATTGTGCACACAGTAAAATCCCTTTTGAGTGACTCTCGGACCTCATACCCCGCGGTACTCATGATACGCTCGACGAGCCCTGGAAACTCGAACCTCCTCGCAGCCGCCCTTACCTCCACGGTGAACATCAGGAACAGCAACTCGCCGGCACGCGGATTTTACGCCACGACTTACAGACACCCACGACACCCATACTCCAGATACACACACACTATAAGCGGTAAGAAAACATACTCATATCGAATTGTATTTTTTTTGTATTATTTTGTTGCGATCGAAGATCGAAAAATATATGTATATCGATAATATTGTCCTACGTACGCTGGCTTCACACTCAGTTTTCTCCAAAACCCATTCATCGTAACCTAGAAAAGTATTGTCCAAGCCGTGACGTCACACACCTAAATTGAAAGTTGGAATTTCGAAAATTGAGAAATAATGGGTGATAGGTCTTGAAAAATCAATGCATCAAGTATCCGTTTACGATTTTTTTCTATGATTGATAGTTTTCGAGATAAAGAATAAAAACCACTTATTTTTGCGTAACCAAAATCAATCGTAAACGGATACTTGCATTGATTTTTCAAGACCTATCACCCAGTATTTTTCAATCTCCAGAATTCGAACTCTCAAGGGAGTGCTCTGGTCAATTTTTTCACCAAAAAAACTACTAGATCGTTTCAACCATTCTACGTCAAAAATATTCAATCAATTGCATTCAATTTTGGATCAAATGATTCAGAATCAATCAAACAATCCGGGTCTGGTCTGTTTGTCGTTCAACTAACTCGTCATAAATAATTAGAACGAAATTTCGTTATCAGCCAACAAGAAACCTCTATTCAGTTTTCTTTATATCATAACAAATATAATCCATGCACAATTATTCTGAGACCGGAGCCGGCATCTCTGATTTATTCTAAATTTTTTGATGTCAAGGTCGATGTAATTAATTGAATATTAATGACGTAGAATGGTTGAAACGATCTCGTAGTTTTCTAGTGAAAAAGTCGACCAGGGCACACCCTTAATTTCGGTGTGTGACGTCACGGTTTGGACAATACTTCTCCAGGTGTTCGAGCGTTAGGCGAGTTTTTCGATCCGGGTGCTCAGTTGGCCAATCAATGCCGTGTACGATAATTTTGTTGACAACCCTGCATTCTGCACACAGACCTCAAAGCGGTTCTTATTGAGCAGTCATATGGAAGAACAATCGCAAGTGTTCCTGCTCAGTACAAAGAACAGGGTGATTGGTAGCAGTGATCGCTATCACAGTCCCATCTCTAGTCAGAGCGAAAATTATGATGCAGAAGGTCTGGCAGTTAGGTATAGGTTGAGACGATCAGATTCCGCACGACTTGATTATTCAGTGGTTGAAATTTTGTGATCATATGAATGATATTCGTCTCATTGAAATTCCTCGACACGCTTATGAGTCTGCAACCAAAGAATGTCAAATCCATTTCCCTTGCGACGCTTCCCGGATCGCTCATGGTGTGACTGTCTACGTCAAAACTATTGATCAAAGTGGTGAAATTTCGGTTCAATTGCTGTGTTCGAAGTCTCGTGTCGCGCTATTAAAAATTATAACATTACCCAGACTTGAGTTGTGTGGAGCCTTGCTTGCAGCTAGATTATGCCAAAAGGTTTCGTCAGCTTCGACGTTTTTCCAGCACGTTGTCTTTTATTGGTGCGATCCAACTATTGTATTGTCGTGGATTGCGTTAGAACCAGGCAAGCTTCAAACATTCGTTGGACATAGAGTATCAGAAATACAGCAACTCACGAATCCTGAACGGTGGGCTTATGTAAATACTCACGATAATCCTGCTGACATATTGTCTAGGGGATCAAATCCCAAATCGTTAGCCGAATCAAGGCAATGGTGGGAGTGTTCATATCGACTCGAACTAGAACAATCAGATTGGCCGAGCATGTCAACGATCGTGTTGCCGGAACCTATTGAGATGAAGTCAAATATAACAACCTTGGTCTCACATCATGCAGATTTAGATATTTGTGTGAGATTCTCATCTTTATTGAAACTCCAAAGAGTGGTAGCATATTGTTCAAGATTTATATATAATTTAAGGAAACCCACGGAAAAACGATCAGGCCCATTAACAATAGCGGAAATTGATCAAGCTTTATTGAATTAAGTCAAGTTGATGCGAGTGCAGGAATTCGCTAGTGATCTAAGATATATGGAGGTCAATAAATCTCTACCTCCAAATAGTCGGTTATTGTCATTGAGTCCATTCTTGGCTGCAAATCAAATACTCAGAGTTGAGGGGAAGGCTGAAAAACGCCAATTTGCATTATGATACTGAGCATCCTATTCTAATTCCCACGAGTCATCCTTCAACTGGATTATTCATTGTCCATGAACATACACGATGCTGCCATGCCGGGATTCAAACCACATTAGCGGCTATACGAGCTCGTTTTTGACCAATCAATGGTCGTAGGTCAGTCCGGAAGGTTTTGCGTGGCTGCATGGTTTGCTTCAGATCACAACCTATAGATGATATTCACAAGATGGGTGAATTACCATCTTCCAGAATAACGGTTAGCAGACCTTCCTCTGTGACTGGTGTCGATTTTGCAGGTCCTTATAATATCAAGGATCGAAAATTGCGCAACCGCAAGATAGTAAAATGCTATCTCTGCGTGTTTGTTTGCTTTTCAACTAAAGCAGTTCATTTAGAGCTAGCAGATGATTTAAGTACTAACGCGTTTCTAAATGCACTTAGAAGATTTGTGTCCCGTCGTGGTTTGTGTCACGATATTTATTCCGACCATGGCACTTATTCCAAAGGAGCGAGCAATGAGTTTGATCGAATCAAAGAATTACTAGTGAATATAGAGCGCTCTGATGAGACGGCGAATTTTCTACAAAAATGTCAAATTTCATAGCATTTCATCCCGCCAAGAGCTCCAAATTTTGGGGGATTATGGGAATCCGCCGTGAAATCCGCAAAATATCATTTGGAACGAATTCTCACCGATGCCTTTTTGAATTCCGAGGAATTTCACACTGTCGTAACGCAGCTTGAAGCTGTTTTAAATTCGCGTCCTTTGACTCCAATGTCTGAAGATCCAAATGACTATCAGGCTCTAACTCCTGGTCATTTTCTTATTGGAGCACCACTGATGTCAGTACCTCAAACCAACATTCAAACTCTACCTGTAAATCGTTTAAATCATTATCAACGTGCACAACAGCTGATCCAACATTTCTGGGGGCGGTGGAGAACTAAATATATTTCCACATTACAGCAACGTTATAAGTGGCGTGAAGATGTTGCAAATTCTATAAAAACAGGAAGTCTAGTTTTGTTGAAAGATGACAAAACGGCTCCTCTACATTGGAGATTGGGAAGGATAGTGGAACTGCATCCCGGAAATGATGGTATCGTTCGTGTTGTGAGCGTGAGGACCAATCAAGGCATATTCAAACGAGCTATATCCAAAGTTCGTATTCTTCCGGTCGAGGATTCTTAAAACAAATTGATTGTACATGCCAAATTTATTCAAATTTTATTCGATAAGTACTGGTTCGTTGAGAAGAATCATTCCTTATTACTGTCGAAGTAGAAAATTGCAGCGGGATATTGGAATTATAATTTGTTTATAAGTTTGAAAATCGAATACGTTCAACTTGAGATCAATTCATAGATCTAAGTTTGTATAATGCAAATTACTCTCAACGACCGATTTGATAGATTATAATGAAAAGTAAAAAAATAAAGCCACAAAGTTGGAAATTTTGTGTTGAATTCAACACATTTCACATGTCCCAAACGGTCCACACATATTTTTGTGTCGATATCACATAATGTGTTTGTGTTAGCTAGTAACTCAAGCTTGATGTAAATGATATAACACAAAAGGATTTCCGATCGTGTAAATTCAACACATAAGTACTGTCAAATGAAATCCAAAATAAGAAGTGAATCAACAGTTCACAAGTGTAATTTATGAATTTTTTTACATCAATCAAATGTGAAAATCACACTTTTTTCGTGTTGAAACAATGCATACGAATAAATTGAAAAAAACAGTACTTTATTGAGCATTGCACATGGATCGTCGGGACCGAATGTTGAAGCTGTATCACTCAAGCCACTGCCGGTCCCTTGGTTGAGTGTACTTTCTTTGCGTATATCAACTTGCACTCTATCTTCAAATTTACATATCTAGAAAACGAATTCCCATTAGAATGAAAGCTAAAACCAAAATGAATGAATAGTTCTTCCGACGACTACTGAAGTTACACGTACATAGAAGTTTCATAAGAAAAATAGCTCCCACTACTGGCAATCTCCGTTTGGTAGTTGAAAATAACACAATTTTTATGTTTAATCTTGAGTTGAATAAAATTTGTGTCATTTTGACACTTTTTTTCACTTGTTTGAATGATTTAACATTATAAATCAGTTGAGACCTGATTACACAAGGACTGTCTGTAGAAGTTACACATGTTTATGTTGAATATTCAACAGAAAATTCATGACACACGGATTTTTTAACACATTTACACAAAATTTTCAACTGTGCAAGTACATGAAAATGCGGTTGATCCTAAAAAAAGAATCTAAAGAACATTCAAACGAAAATTCTCCTACAATAAGAATTTCGATGAGATACAACAGGATATGCTTCACTTGAAAAAAAAAGATGTGGAATCAATATGAGCTGCCTAGTTCATTTGGTTATTCAAATGGTATGTACACGATTTCTTGTATATTGTAACTTCAGTTCGCTAAATTGTATTCAAAGTGATGTATGATTGTATTGAATTGAAAATATATAGTGGAGTGGAACAAAAATTAGGTTCAGGCATTTGACGAACTAGAAACAACTCTGACCTATTTGAAACTCAACGTGTTGATCGTTTCTAATATGTTTTGAAATTTTTTACATACTAAAAACAG
This sequence comes from Gonatopus flavifemur, assembly GCA_018340375.1. Lineage (NCBI taxonomy): Eukaryota > Metazoa > Arthropoda > Insecta > Hymenoptera > Dryinidae > Gonatopus > Gonatopus flavifemur. The sequence continues at coordinate 452,618 of JAFFJZ010000001.1, forward strand.
CGTTGAGTTATTCCAAACCAAACGTCCCTAGTAAAAGTGAATCATATGAGAACATATTAGGTGTACAAATAAGTTTCCGCGGTGTGTCAAAAGATGGCCCCACCAGAAGGTTATGGAGAAATTGTCAGATGTAAAACGTAATATCCCAAGTTTAGTCATCTGGCAACACCATAACCTTAAAGTACTAGTGATTCCGTATCAGCATCACGTAATTTTTTTCGTGCAAAAATGTCAAGTTTTATTCCGAATAAGCATCATTTGCGGGAACTTTTGATTTACTTCGTTAATGTGAAAAAATCTGCAGCTGAGGCACATCGATTGCTTCTAGAAGCATATGGTGAAGCTGCTTTAAGTGAGAGAAGTTGTCAGGAATGGTTTCAAAAGTTTAAGAACGGTGAGTTTGACGTTAAAGACAAAGAACGCAGTGGAAGGCCGAAAGTGTACGAAGACATGGAATTAGAAGTACTATTTGAGGAAGATTCGTCCCAAACGCAAAAAGAACTTGCACTTACTCTACAAGTGACTCAACAAGCAATTTCACATCGTTTAAAATCGTTAGGAATGATTCAAAAACAAGGAAATCGGGTTCCATATGAACTAAAGCCGAGAGACGTTGAACGCCGATTATGCATGAGTGAAATGCTGCTTGCCAGGAATAAAAAAAAGAGTTTTTTGCATCGTATAGTCACTGGTGACGAAAAATGGATTCACTACGATAATCCAAAGAAGAGAAAGTCATGGGTTAAGCCCGGCGAACCATCAACATCGACAGCTAAGCCGAATATTCATGGAAAAAACTCATGCTGTGTATTTGGTGGGATCAGCTTGGTGTCGTGTATTATGAATTGCTGAAACCAAGCGAAACCATTACTGGAGCTCTCTACCGAACACAATTGATGAGATTGAGTCGGGCACTTAAGGAAAAACGCGCCCATTACTACTCCAGACACGACAAAATTATTCTTTTACACGATAATGCTCGTCCACATGTTGCGGCGCCGGTAAAAACATACTTGGAAACACTCAACTGGGAAGTTTTACCCCACCCGCCGTATTCACCAGACTTAGCCCCTTCTGATTATCACCTGTTCCGGTCGATGGCACATGGTCTGTCTGAGCAGCGCTTCACATCATATGAAGACACCAAAAATTGGGTAGATTTGTGGATAGCGTCAAAAGATGAAGAGTTTTTTCGACGGGGTATCCGAATGTTGCCAGAAAGATGGGGAAAAGTAGTGGCAAATGATGGAAAATACTTTGAATAAAACGTAATGTACTTTTCCTTTACAATAAATTCCTAATTTTTTATAAAAAACCGCGGAAACTTATTTGTACACCTAATACATAAAGCATATAGAAACCATACATGGTCATATATGACCATATATGATTCATACGCAATCCATATTTAATCCGTATATGATCATATATGGCCCATACATAATCCATATATGACCCTTGGATGCAAGACTTTCCCATACATGAGGAAAAATTCCATCACATATGAAATATTTTTCGTATATGGATTTTATAGGGATTATATATGAGTCATATATGATCATATATGGATCACATATGGTTTAAATATGGATTGTATATGATTCTATGCATTTTCATATATGAATCATATATGAATTTTATATGTATTATGTATGAATTATGTATGGGTCATATATGTTCGTTATTTACTAGGGCGTGTTAGTCGTTCCAAATAGATTTTGAAATCCACGGCAATGCGGAACACTTGGCGCGGCCTATTAAGATTTTATTATACAACCTTTTGATCACATACTTTCAACAGAATTGTTTGAGTATACTTGAGGCTCAAAACTCACGTAATCGGCCGCGCCAAGTGTTCCGCATTGACGTGGATTTCAAAATCTATTTGAAACGACTAACACGTTTGGTTTGGAATAACTCAGCGCTGTTTTCAGTATGTAAAAAATCTCAAAACATATTAGAAACGATCAACACGTTGAGTTTCAAATAGGTCAGAGTTGTTTCTAATATGTCAAATGCTTGAACCTGATTTGTGTTTTACTCGACTATATGTTTTTAATTCAATACAATCATAAATCACTTTGAATACAATTCAGCAAACTGAGGTTACAATATACAAGAAATCGTTCACATACCATTTGAATAACCGAATGTACTTGGCAGCTCATATTGATTTCACATCTGTTTTTTTTTCGAGTGACGCATATCCTGTTGTATCTTATCGAAATTCTTATTGTAGGAGAGTTTTCGTTTGAATGTATTTTAGATTTTTTTTCCAGGATCAACCGCATTTTCATGTACTTGGCGTTATTTTTCCAATTTTTCGAAGTTTTCTTATTGGGATTTCACTTCTTTTTCTGGATGTGTCCTTAACTGAACATAAATAGAATCCGAATGCTCATGTCGAATTCAATAGCAATCGTAGCAATGAAGAAAATGTCCTCAGATCATTCGTGATATGAGAAGCTCACTTGGGTTTCCATCAGTCATCTCATCATTGGACAGCAATAGATAATCGACATGAAGAATGCAGAACAGAAGAAAAGAAAAGTGAATTGCCATAAATCAATACATATGTGCAGGATTCCGAAAAGTAAATATTAGTTAACCGATAAGTTGGCGCTCAAAGCAGCTCACAGCGCTCAAAGCAGCCCACGATTTTGTTTCAAACATGTATTGTACAAAAATTCCCATTGTTTTCAAGATATCATTGTTGGGAAATTGAAACAAAACAGATCTCACAGACAGGGAAAACTTGCACACAATATGTTTAAGGTATCCAATAGAAATTTCCCTGATAAAACGAGAATTTGTACCATTTGGCATAGAGTTGAAAATAGTTTCCCAGCAAAAATGTTTCAACCACTCTTTAGGATTATTTTAAAGAGTATCTCAAAGAGATGTCAAATATTTATTTATCATGCATCAAAAAGAGATATCTCCAAAATATCTGGTTAAGAGCATTTTCCAGTACTGTACAAGAAATTTTTTAGAATTTTGTGAAATATCCATCAAAATCATTTTGAAAAATTCTTCAAGAATATTCAGTCGGTTGTGGTATTATAAACGTATACTATGTTCTTCAAAATCACCTATAGAAGATTATAGTAATTGAATTGTTATTTGATGAGCAAGTGAAATTATTGCTTTCTAAAGAAATATATGTATGAGTGTTTAGCATTACGTGGCCAATGTCGTTCTTCAACTCGCAGATCATGAATAAATATCCACTTTGTACCTTTACTCCGTAACATGCACGTGGAGCTACCTTCGGAAATACTTTTTCCCCGATGAAAACCAACGGCTATAACTTCATAAAAGTGTTCTGCAATTTGAATTTTTGTGCTTGGCATTGCTTTGATGTTTATATTTTCTAACTTTGTTGCTTCAACATCATTGTGATTGAATATCATGAATTGTACAATCACATATTGTTCTGATGCTGTGATAACTGATGTGCCAGTTTTATGCAGGTTATTACGACTACCACTAGGATTTTCAATGATTTTCCATGTTGAAAAATTGAACTTAAATATTTCTTGAAACTCAACTGATTTTTTCAAAATTGGAGGTACCGCAAGGCGTATAACACAATTTGTACTAATAAAATTTTCGGTATATTCACATTTTGTACATCTCGTTATGGTAGTTATTAGGTGCTTCACTAAATTTTGAATAGCCATTGAATTTCCATAAATAGAGGCAATAAATTTCCCTGCATCTTGTGAGTGCTTATGCGGATATTGTGAACCCACAATTCTGTTTTGGAGCTAAGGTTTCAAGGTTTCTTTGCCAATTATAGTTCTCAATTGAAATATTCATGATGTCATTGAGGTCAGATGAAAGTAATTGTTTTGTCACAGAAGCACAGTACAATATACACTGCATTGCTGCATTCACATAAGAAGAAACACCGTCAACATTAGGGAGCCCCATTACGTTCAATGCATGAGGTTCTTTGGATTTATCATCAATATTTTGAACTCTGGATACTCCGATGGGTATGGCCCAAATATTATCACGTACTTTGCGAAAAAGTGGCTTCGGAATTTTCATGGTCATCAGATCTGGTCTATATTTTTTCCGCAATCGGTTGTATTCTATTATAGCTGATTCTTGCGCTCTCACAGGAGATGGATCAAAATTAATTAGATGTAATCCTTGCAACGTGGTTACTCGAGAGAGAGCAACATATACTTGACCACAAGCAAATATTGAATTCCCAGCTTCAATGATCGCATTATCTCAACTCAATCCTTGACTCTTGGTGATAGTCATGTCGTAGCTGAGACATATAGGAAACTGTTTCCTTATGACGAATGCTTTATCCATTACTCTAAATTCAACACTCACGCGTTCTATGGTATATTCGATTCCTGTATTCAGAACAATTTTCAAGTTTTCACTCTCGTTGTTCGCACCTCGTATAACAGACAAGATTTTCCCTAATGTACCGTTAACAAGCCCTAAAGAAACATCGATATTTCTCCTGATCATGATTCTTGCTCCTAATTTGACAATCATAATTCTTGCTAGTCCTGCTGTGCGAGAAGTATCGTCATCATTCGAAGATAATGTTTTCAATACCTTTCTTTCAAATAAGGTGCACAATTTGTGGTATCTTTTGCGAATAAATGAATTTCTTCTAAAGGCATTCGGCTGAGTATTGCTGTGTTGAGAACATCACATTGCACACAAGTAGGAAGCAAACAAACTGCATCCGGAACACTATTGAGCAAATAATCACAAAGTTCATTTAATCGGTCACTACAGCTTGTAGTCTCAAAATTCATTCTTCTACGCTGCAGGGCTTCAATATCCAAGTCATTGAGTCCTCCTATACGAATTCTCAACAGCATATCTTTGTAAGGAGTGTCCAGTTATGGAAACAAATTGATTGGTTTGTTAAAAGTTGGGACAACTTAGAACACATAGAACGAACGAAACTAATAACCTAAGTAGTAGCACAAGAACTTCTCAAATATGCTATGGTGACTCTATGAATGTGAAAGAGATGTGCGAATGAGACTATTTTGGATAAATTCGTTAAGATATTCTATGGAGGTGCATAGAACATAATTATTCGAAACAGTCTCATTTGGAGATTCTACGCATGTTCGTAGGTTTTCCAAACACGCTCTTAGCATTTCTAACCTCTTCTGCTACTTGGCAAGTGGCACACAAAAATGTACAAGAAACGTTCAAATGCGCATGCGTTCGATAAGATCTCGATAAACGACTGAATTCTATCGGTTCAGATCATAGACATAGGAATACATGGACGAAGCATATCGTTGAAGGGGGAAGCCGTGGCGGGACAGGCGACAAAGTAACATGTGCCTATGTTTCATTGCTTATTATCAAATCTACACATTTACGAAACAAATATGTGTATCCTGGTGTCTATGTAGTACCCGAAGAGAACATGAAGCTTCAGCAAACGTTCAGATTAGATCTGTGTAGACTTTGTGTGGACTCGAAAGTTTATGAAAGCTAACTTTTAGATTCACAAACGTTCGTCAAAGGTACTACGAACGTTGAGATGTCCACCTCGAAATATGTTCAGGAAACATAGATGAAACGTTCGCTGAAGGTTCATCGGAGGTTTAACGAAGCTCCACAAAAATATCTATACTTATATTAATTTTGATCAATTTATATGAAAAATGAATTAATTAATAAGCATAAATTATTATAAATCAATCTAAGTATAGATATTTTTGTGGAGCTTCGTTAAACCTTCGATGAACCTTCAGCGAACGTTCCATCTATCTTTCCTGAACGTATTTCGAGGCGGACATTTCAACGTCCGTAGAACCTTTGTCAAACGTTTGTGAATCTAAAAGTTAGCTCTAATGAACCTTCGGCCCGATCTACACACATCTGATCTGAACGTTCGCTGAAGCTTCATGTTCACTTCGGGCAGTGATGCATGTGCCTAATTTTTATTGGCTACAGATCAATTCCCTCGTCCCTCATCGACTTCACGCCCTTTGCCTAAAACGTTAGTTCATACTCCTTCCCTATATTCCTATGTTTATGGAGGCTCCCGAAGTAGTTGATCCTGACCCTTGGATCTTGATCCGATCACTTTTCAACCAATCAAAAGGCTGGAAAAGTGATCCAAGGATCAGGATCAACTACTTCGGAAGCCTCCTATGGTTCAGATCGGTTCAGGTCTTCTATCGAGCATGCGCGTTTACTTATGTACACATTTTGATACATACTGCTGTGAGGCTATGTATTAGGTGCTTCCAATATTGTCCAAATGGTTTGTCAGTCTTTTGTGACCTTTGCGATGATTGGTAAATGAATTCCCTTCTGCTAATCATCGTACAGGTTACAAAAAACTGACAAACCATTTGGACAATATCGGAATCACCCATTAACGCGCATTAGCGATCTAGTGTAATATAGCAGGGTATCTACTCCGAGGACTTTTCATGTGTTTTTTTGTCCTTTCTATTCAATTGGCTTTCCAAACAATGGTATCGTTGGTAAGACAGCAAGTGCCTGAAAGGCCATTTACCCGAAGGACAATGATTTGTGGATCCGAGGATAATTTGGTAATTATTAATTTGGTAAATCCCAGAGGTTCCTAGCCGTGCCCAAAGAGCCGTAAACTTCACTGCGTTCGGGTAAATGGCTTTTTAGGCACTTGCTACCTTACCTTTCCGTTGATTTGGCCCCCATCCCATAGTTAAATAGGCGCAATCACTCCAGTGTGTATAAGTATAGATCTCAAGGGAGAACACTAGCCTCAAACCAATGATGGCCATTGAACTCTATAGAATACTGGAATGAACACTACTTAAACTAGCGTGGTCAGAGAGGTATAGGATGCTTCCTCCAATATTAATGCAAATTTCGCAAATTTTTCAAACTTCAGTAAGAAGAGAAAAGACACAAGTCTTGAAGACTGCAAAATTCGCGAAATGTTTCCGAATATCGGGAGCGACCATAGTTGACTGCATGAGCGAGAGAGAGAGTGAAACTTTCCCAATTCTTTTTTCTTCCTATCTCTGAACAGTATGTATTAGAAAGAGATATCCTGACTCAATTTCTCGGATGTTTCTGGATCCTTCTGATTGCAACAGCTTTTGGCCCCAGGAGCCATGAATCAGCGAATGGGAATCCATTCTCCAATTATTTGGAAACAAACGTGATTTAAACTAAAGATAGAAGTTTGTAAAAATGGAAATACAATTCAGCTTGAATGGAACAACTGGAGGTTTAAACTTTTAGAGAAAATATTTTAGAATCAATTTTATCTCAAGCTACATCAATCAGGTTGATCTTCAGACATTCAAAAACAATATCCATGATTATAATATCATTTATGACATATATAATACTCCAAAAAATTCTTTCTCTGAAATACTCGATTTTCAATTAAACATTTTCCATCAGAAATCTGTATTCTCAATCATCTCACTTTTCAGATCATTTTTTCCTACATATCACCGTTGATAAATATTTATTCTCACATATTTTCACTCTCACAAATCCTCATCATTAAATATATGTTAAAATGAGGAGAAAAATGGAGGGTTGAATAAGATTATTCTCATTTATGACACATATCTAAGAATAATGATCTGTGAATATCAAAATATATGAAAATAAAGATATTTAATATTCATGATATTCGAGAATTGAATCATTTGAAAACAAGGGTAATGAAAGATAAAAATAAAAGTTTGTAAGAATAGAAATGTAATCCAGCTTGAATGGAACATCTGGAGAGATAGGACTTTGGAAGAAAATATTTAGAATCAATTGTATCTCCAGTCATATCAGTCAGGTTGACCTGTAGTTATTTTACAACAATTTCTATGATCAGGATACTTTTGTATCTGCTCAATTTTCGTCGAGTTGATCCTAAACAGTCTGCGTAATCATTCGTCAATTGGTCAGTCAAGTGCATCCGATGCAGAAACTTGTGTTATACCTACAGCGCTCCTGTCATTTCTTCATTTTCTTTCAACGCTACCTAATGATCATGATGGTAAGTGACATACAGCCCTCGTAGAAATCCCAAGTTTGAGTTTTTCAGAAATGCTCAGAATACTTTCAGAGATTTTCAGAATTATTCTGAGTTTTGTAGAGACTTGCACAGGTTTGTAGGAAATGTCCGAATTTTGAGAGTTTTTCAGAGATTCTCAGGAATTCTCAGAGAAATATTTCCACCAGGGAGATGTATAGTAACATCTGCGTCCTTTTTGCTTTCCCTTCATTTACCAGTGATTTTATTGAAAGAATCTGATAGTAGTATACTCGACGCAAGGAACTGTTGTATATCCTCTGCGCTCCTGCCTTTTCTTCATTTTCCTTCTACGCTACCTGATGATATTGATCCTGCTGGTACATGATATACAGATGTATGATGTATCTTCATCTTGCCTGTTTGGACTGCATCCACCTGTAATTCTACTCGAAGAATTCAGGGATTCATTATCAATTGAATCCACTTTGTAATCTGTAATGCAAATTGATAGTGGTGATAGCAAACTCACAGAGCTATGGTATATTCGCTTCATTTTGCTTCTTCCTTATCCCCCTGAAACACTACGCAAAGAATCTGATAGCAGCATCGGATAGATCTGTGATATATCCACTGCACTTTTACCTTTCCTTTGTTCGACTATGAGGCCACCGAATGAGATTGATGGTGACGATAGCTAGCACACAAATTTGTGATACGTCTGCTTCATTTCTGCTTCGTCTCCAGCCACCTATGATTCTACTCCAAAGAACTGATGAGCCCAGCATGTTGTAAGAATCTGTGACATATCTACTGTGTTTTCGCCTTTGAAAAAATTGGTTTTGGAATACTTCAATGTGACTAAAGTAACTGGAGACCAACTTCAACTTCTACCATTAGTCAAACTATTCACATCTCTTTGAGGTTTTGTTATGAACTTCACTTTCTAAAAACTTTTTATATTGCATTGGGGTTTTTTGATAAACTTCCCTTTCTGATTATGAGTGATGATTCAGTTATTGATTCATTACATAAGCTTTGATCATCCATTTCATGCCATTCATTATCAATAGAATCCACTTTGTAATCTGTAATTCATCCATTCAATACAAAATTTCCACAAGACCGACTATATGAAATTGATAGTGGTGGTAGACGACGTACAGGTCTATGGTATATCCGCTTCTTTTTCGTGTTTTCTTATACACCCGTGATACTACTCAAGCAATCCGATAACAACTCTTGGTCAAGAGAGTATCAGGCCAATGAGAAAAGACAAAAACGAAGCAAATATACCATGCGATCTGTACGTCGTCCACTAGAGATGTGCGAATAGTTCGAAATCGAATCGAATCGAACGAATTTTTGTAGATTCGATTCAATTCGTTATCGAATCAAAAAAATCTAAAATCGAATTATTCGAAATGTTTGAACCGCAATGATTCGATTCCGAATCAATGTTAAACCGAAAAAAAAACTTCATTCGAGTCAAATACATTTTTCTTCAGTGTACTTGATTTGAGAATGTGTACAAAATATTGTTCGCAAAATAACTATTCAAAAGAATTCTTGATGAAATTTGGAAATTCTCTATGAATTGTTTTGAACTTCATTTAAACTTCCACGGTGTATCAAGAATTGTTACCGCAATTATATTCAAGTAGAACACATTAGTCAAAGAAACGTCATTTTAACAAAAATTCAATGTTACTGAAATTTGAATCATTTATTAAAACGAATCAGTGACCGGATAACAAAACACTCGAGCGCTATAAGCACTGAACAAAAATAGGTACAACAACCCGAAGTTTGGTTATAATAAACCGACAGTGGGTGCTTCCGATATTTGTGCAAAATTTCCCAGATAGCACAATAATTTCAAAAGAGTTCTATAAGAATACTTCATATTCTTTATGACCTGTTTCAGAACTCTTGTGCTATCTGGGTTGCAAATTCAATAAGAAGAAATCTTTGAAAATTTCTCTATAATTTCTAAAAAAAAAAATTCGGACTTCTTTTTGAACAAATCCGAAAAAGTCTGATCAACTTTAAAATTTCGATGAAAAATATGATGGAATTGGGGAAAAGTTTTTTCAAAGTTTATCAGAGATTTTTCATCTCATTTTGATCGATGATTATGAATTAACAAATCAAGCTAATAAATATGAATTCCTCACGAATATAAAATAGTGAATATGACCTCTGAATGGTACATCTACACTAGTAAAAAACGTATGCAATGTTTAAATTCCATTAAAATTATTATTATATCCAGTATTGATTTTATGTTGTGATTCGATTCGAAATCCTTAATTCGATTCGATGTGATTTTTCACAATTCGATTCGATTCGGATTCGATAAAATTGTCAAAGATTCGATCCGATTCGAGGGTCTAAAAACGTGATTCGCACATCTCCATCGTCCACTACTACTATCCATTTCATTTAGGTAATTTCATAGGCAATTTTGTATTGAATGGATGAACTACAGATTATAAAGTGGATTCAATTGATAATAAGTGGCATCAAATGGATGATCAAAGATTATGTGATGAATCAACAACTGAATCATCGCTTGTAATCAGAAAGTGGAATCCATCAAATATCAAATATAATCATCAGTCACATCAGTCAAGTTGACCTGCAGTTGTTCTGAAACAATTTCTATAATCAGAATAGTGTATCTGCTCAATTTTCGTCGAGTTGATCCTAAACAGTCTCTCTAATCATTCGTCAATTGGCCAGTGGAGTGCACCCGATGCAAAGATTTGTGGTATATCTATTGTGCTCCTATTTTTTCTGCATTTTCCCTCAACGCTACCTAATGATCATGGGAGGATTTAACGTACAGATGTATGGTACATCTACATTCTTCTCGCTTTTTCTTCATCCACCTATGATTCTGTTGGAAGAATCTGATAGTGGTATTATTAACGCAAGGACTTGTATTCCCACTGCACATCTGCCTTTTCTTCATTTTCCTATGACGCTACCTAATGACATTCATCATGGTGGTACATAACATAAAGATGTATGGTACATATGTACCCTTCTTGCTTTTTCTTCATCTACCTGTGATTCTATTGGGAGAAGCTGATAGTAGTGTACCTAACGCAAGGACCTGCGGTATATCCACTGCACTCCTGCCTCTTCTTCATTTTCTTTCTACGCTACCTGATAATATTGATTGTAGGGGTACGTAACATACAGATGCATAGTATACCTGCATCCTTTCTACTTTTCTTGATCTACCTGTAATTTTACTCAAAGAATCTTGGGAAATCATTCTGTATCATTTTGTACATATTCATAATTTTGATTCAGGATGTCATATTTTTTTAGTATACCTAAAGTGCTCGGTGAGTAACCTCATTATCGAATGTTTTTCACACTTGCTATAATTCATCGACGTTTTTTCATGGTCTTCAATTTTTAATTACAAGCCATTATCCAATGATTGCATTTACATTCATCTTATGATAACCTTTAATAACCCATAATCCATCCACCTCGAATTGTCATAAATACAGGGTTGGAAAAAACCCGGGTTTTTTCTTCAAAACCCGCCCCACTGGGTACAATCAGGTTTTTTCGGGTTTTTTCGGGTTTTTTCGGGTTTTTTCGGGCTTTTCCGGGTTTTTTCGGGTTTTATCAAATTGGCATCAGTGATGCCAGTATTTCCTAGAGAAATCTTCAGATTTTCTGTCATTGGTCATTTCTTCCCAAATTGAAAATATGATTGGCCAGTTGTACAAGAAATGACCAATCATTAGATGCTGAAGATTGTTCTAGGGAATACTGGCAATGCTGATTGGCATTGGTTTCCTCTGATGATTCTTAGTATGACCTACTAATCTTCATTTTTATCGTACTATGTTATCATTTTCCGTATATGATGATATAGAATAATACATTTACATATGTATATTCCATGGTAAGGGATCTTTTGGCCGAATGAACATGATTCGACCACCGCTAGTCATTCCCTAGTGTTCTCTGAAAGCGACTAGTGATTGTCAAATCATGTCGATTCTGCCAAAAGACTCCCTACCATATTCCATTCTACTTTATATTGTCACCAGGAAATACCGAATAAACTAAAATGTTACTTTTCATCTAATCTCTCATGTGAGCACCAATCTGGGATAAATTTTTGTTCGACTTTGGCCTGAGCTTTCAAGGTTGGGCCTCGATCAGATTGAAATTGGACCAAGATTTGTGTTTACATGAGCTGAAATCAAGTTTGAAACTAGTGAAATTTCCAAGTGCAATTTACTCCAACCGTTAACGCGCTTTACTGCAATTCGATCAGCATCGCCACAATTCAAATTGGACGTTACAAATCCTTGTATGTTGTGTCCATTCTACTTTTGATGCAAGACCACACTGCACATCAAAACAATCTACCAAGTGGTTTTGCATGTTTCTTGCCAAATTGTTAAGGTGTCCACCTAGCAGTGCTGGGATTGAAAGAATTTTTTCCTCATTCGGGCATATTTAGAATAGTCTGAGGAATAGACTAGTTCCAGAAAGGGGCACTAAATTAGTTAAACTATATAAATTTAATCAAAATGAACAACACGATGATTAACTACAACTAAGACTTTCTAAAATAGGGTGCACTACCCAGTAGATCAACGATTTATAAAAGAAGTAATTATTAAAAATTTCTGCTACATTAAAGTAATTTGATTGTTTTCATAAGAAGTTGTTACTATTTTGAAAAAAACCGAATTATTTTAACGTAGTAGAAATTTTTAATAGTTACTTCTTTTATGAATCTTTATTCCATTAGGCCATCGTTCATTTACTCGGTAGTTCACCCTCATTTTTATTATGATATTTTTTTTGAATAAAAAAAATACAAAACCCCATATAAGTACACTGAGGGAAAAAAGTCATTGAGGCAAGAAAATATTTCATCCAATGGTAACTATAAAATATTTCTTTGAACCAATTGAATATTATTCGAATGAATGAAATGGTTTTTGACCGCATGAAGTATTTCATCAACTGAAAAACCATTTCATCCATTGGAGTAAAATTTCAATGATCTCAAGAAATATTTTATAGATACCATTGGATGTAATATTTTTTTGTCCCAATGAATTTCTTCCCTCAGTGTATGAAAAATAAACAGAGTTATCAAACTCATCCATTATGTAGATATTAAGAATGAATATGTACCATTGTATTTGTACCGAAATATGAACATTCATATTCAAATTATGATTTTATGCTATTTTATTGAATCATATTAAATGCTGTCTCGTCATAATCAAAATCTACATTGTACAAATTGTTTTCCATTGAATTCATTTTCAATTATTAATGTTTATCTCCCATATTTTTCTATACTTGAAGGAAGTTATCACATTCTATTGACTAATAAGTGGAGGTGTGGTTTTTAGAGGAAACGTGTTTTTTGAAATTTTTCAACATTCCTCAAGCGTTTATAATCTGGCTAGGCAATGCTTTGGAAGGTTTCGAGAATACAAAACGACGATCCAAAACAATGGCTAGTCGTACCACATATGCATGAAAAGTTCTGGGCAATTTTCACGGATTCGTTTTCATAAAAAAAATCACACTTCAATGAACAAGTCTTTCAACGGTATTCGAGCAACATTTGAACAAATCTCAATTAAATAACTTCCCGTATTTAGATCAGTGGAATTCCACTGGATCGCGATTATTAGTATTTCACTCCAATGCACTGCATTGGTGAGTATCCACTCACCGAACAAAGTATTAGTTACCCTTACTCCAAATTAGTTCCAGCAACTAGATACAGTTGTTGACATTTGGATAACTAAAACGGGCGTTGGCTCAACTGAATTCAAATTTAATTTCTCTGACTTTAGTTGCTGTTACTAATCTGAAGTTGCCTTAACTACAGCTTTTATGACCGGCTTCTATTCTTTTATTACTCGGAACTCATTTTCACAACTAACTTCAGTTCATTCGATCAAATAAATTATTTTTTTCGGTGTTGAGTTTCCCAATGAAATATGACTCATTTCGATCAATCATCATTTCGAGCTTTAGGTAAGCTTTCACTCACTGAATAGTGAGTATTAATTCATAACGTAGTAAAATTCATCCAATTCTATCCAGTGGGATACTTATAACTGTAGAATCAATGAAATTCTACTGATGCAAATTTAGAAAGAAGAACAACATGGAAAAATACATTGTATTAAATAACCATTCAATTGAGCACCATGTGGGTTTTTGAGGGTTTTTTCAATCCGTACCCACCCGAAAAAACCCACTGGGTCCAATTGGGTTGGACCCACAGATGCCAACCCTGCATAAATACCCTGTAATTCATCCATCTCGTATTGTCATATTATTTTTTTATGTATTGTGATTCTATTGTAACTGTCAACGCTATACATAATAACATTGAACATTATCTTTATTTTCTACTAAAATGAACGTTCACGCCCCAGTAAACATTTTTCCCCTCAACATTTGAAACATTCATTATGTTCTCTAAATGTCAACAGAAAGTTCTCTAATGCGTCGATTTCGGAAATCTTTTTGATGCCTTCCTCATGAGGCCTGGAAGTTATCAGAATGTGATCCAAGTCAAATTTCTGATAACTTCCAGACCTCATGAGGAAGGCATCAAAAAGATTTCCGAAATCGACGCATTAGAGAACTTTCGGCTAGCATTTAGAGAACATAATGAATGTTTCAAATGTTGAGGGGAAAAATGTTCACTGGGGGTATTGGATGTTTGGAAGATACTAAAATGAATGCTATTGGATGTTACAAGAATAGAACGAGACAGATATATTGGCAGAACAAAAATTCATCTACCAATCATTGCACAGGTTATAAAAGACTGATAAATCATTTGGATAAATACACACTAATGAACAAATGATCCACTATTGGACATTCGAAGAAAGAAAGACAGAACAAATGATCTACTATTGGGCGTTCGAAGAAAGAGAAAGACAGACAGAATAACTTTGTATTATTGGAAATCACCTCAAGGATGACAGTTCTTCGTGTTAAGAAGAAACCGATGAATCAGAAATTCCGGAAAAATATTTTGATCGGATAAAAAATTGAAACGTTTATATTTCGGTACCGGATGAACTGATCAAGTTCGTAGTGTGCTTAATCGAAAGTGTATAATCGTATTATATAATGAAAGTGTAGTTCTTTTTTCGTGACATACAATATGTGTCGAGTTATTGTGCATTGAAAATTTTTTCAGGAGGTTAAATCTCGGTTGAGGCCTATAGATACACGGTAGCGTACGACTTCTGTTTTTCTTCACTTGTATAAAAAATACTTATACATTATTATTCACATCTTTTTTCAGTGTTTTTTCATATACTTGGCGTCGAGACGCTACCGCGTCTCTTGATCTGAATTTAAATCATAGTTTCGTCAAGTCGTCATCAGAAATTTCATGAAATCATATGTTCTATAATCGTTAAGCTTCAAGTTAAGGAATTTAATTATTGATTTGAATTCACTTATATATTGTTTCTTGGTTATGAGTTGTATTTCTATATTATATTCGAACCCTCAGACTTGAATTTTATTGTTGTTTAGTTTTCTTTGAAAATACGATGGGTAGTAGATATAAGTTTCATTATTGTAAAAATAAACCTTTATATCCAGTTATCATGAAACTTTATCGCCATAGCAAGGTTTATTTACTCATAGATATATAAGATGGCTAATTATTATTGTAAAATAGTTCAGGCGACTACAATGACATTATTAAAAACGATTTATGTTCTAAATAATTCATTCACATCGTGTAAAATGATAGTTTTAACGTTTAATGCATTTCAAGTTGTGTATCTTGCAATAATTGATATTCTTATTCCATGTATTTATTATTATTTCAATTCATTATAAATTCCTATCATCTTGTCTTATGCGTCTGTGGTTGTAATAATTGAGCTTGTTGAAAGTGGTTCTTCCAAGGGGGCCGGCGTGTCAAGACATATACGATTCAAAATAGCTCTGTGTGGTGGCGCTGTACTGCTTCATGCAACGCTCTGCGTTGTTAATTAATTCACGATTGGCCGCCATTCCAGTCGCACGCGTCTTTGTATATCGAAGAAATAAATCTCAATATTTACAGTCCATTTCATGTGAAAATCATTATCAACCAAACAATTCCTTCATTTCATCTTCGAGAAACTGAACATCGCCTTCCTCCACAACGCTTGTCACCAACGCCCCAACGCCTAGCCCCGTTGAGAGGCAGTACCGTCCAGTCAGGCACGATGAATGAACCGCCACTCGGCAAAGCGGGTGAAGCTCTCCGTACGGAAGAAGTGGATGGACACATCCGACCACTCGCAGACGTACTGGCGATTCAATGGGTCGTTGATGGCCCTGTGATGTCGGTGAAGAAACGTCATTATCCTTTCAAAATCCGTACAGTCGTTATAACAGAACTGCACGTGAATTACAACAAGACATTCAAAGTATTCTTTCCGTGAAAATTAAGGTGCTCAATTAAACAATTTTATGCAATAATGATCAATGCCACACAAAATTAAAGGACACTCACGGAGTGGTGTTTACACGATTTGTGACTCGGAATTGTGGAGAGATTATTCAATGGTTGGATAAATTGGTCACATGGATGTGATGCTACTCGAGAATGAAGTAGACAAACTTATTGTCTCTAGGCTGGATCAGGCAGATATATATATATCACTCGTCTTGTGTAGAATGATACTTCGTGGAGAGAAAGAAATAATTGCAATATTGGACAATGATGTGGAGACGCGTATTTTTTTCTCGATTGGTTTATTTGTTTGACAATTTTGATGAGGAATCGGATTATAGTAATACATATACAACATTCAAATTTTATCCATTTGATGATGATTACTCACTATTGCGTATAACGAAACACATTGCTTCATTACTGCGCGCGCCTCTGAGACCATGCGGAAGATGCATTTTATTGAAGGAATCGTCATCGGCAGGACACAAACCATTCTACTAAAAACATTTGTTGTTCGTTCGAAGTGAATGTGATACGGAACTGGAAACCGGTGAATACAACACGTTCCAGCGGAGATGTAGAAAATCTTTGACTGTTCGTTCGTAGATTATTTCCTCCAATGAATTTATCAGCCTCATGAAGAGACTCTTGTATGATTCTATGGATTGACGTGAAAATTTGCATGAGAATGAGATGTATTATTCCACTATGCAAAATTGCACATGATCTTGAGCTCAGGGCATGTGATCATGTGTCATCGTTAACGATGGCATGCAGCAAGAGTGTTGATCATTCTACATGTGCGTTTCGGATACAAAGGAATGGAATGGCATACGAAGACACATCTTTGTGTGCAGCACTCCATGAACATTATTTAAACGAACGGATATGAAGAATGATCTCGATTCTACTTAACTGTGATCAAATAGTGAGGTGAAATTGTCATTTAAAACTCCCGGGCATTAGGAAGGCAGGCAAATTTTTTTTCCTAGGGTGGTAGGACTGTCTATAACATTTGCCAAGCGTCTGTATTCGCCTGATTTGGTTCCGTGCGATTTCTGGCGATTCAGCAAACTCAAAAGGCCAATGCGGACACGCCGTTTTGACACGATTGAGGAGATAAAAATCGAATCGAAGAAGGTCTTGAAGGCTATACCAGGAGGACACTATCCCGACTGTTTTGAGGACTGGGAAAAGCGGTGGCAATAGTGCGTTTTATCGGACGGGGACTACTTTGAAGGAGATGAAATTGATTCGGAAGATGAATGAAGAATTCACATTTTATAAACAAATTCACCTCACTTTTCGATCACAGTAGTATGTTTTGCTTGAGAACAAATGGAACCATACATGTATGAATCTTTTCTTGGTTCTGAGATATTCCATACACCTCCAAAGAGACGATGATGTAGCGAACAGTTTGACTATTATTGTACACCGGGAATGTTTATTCGTCGTGGAAGCAAACGAGCGTAATCCTCATCATGAAGTAATCAGTCTTATGACTGGTTTGATGATATCCTCCAACCCTGTCTATTATCCGCTAGCCGCTCAATTTCCACATATCTACAACAACCCTTATCTTGTATGATTTGCTTCATATAACTTAATCTAGGTCTACCTTTTCGAGTTTTACCATTCATTTTTCCTTCCAATATTGTTTTAAATGAGCTATCATGCCTTAATGTGTGTCCTATCAGATTACTTCTTCTTTTCACGACCTGTCTCAAAAGACTTCTTTTTTCATTCGCCTTCTCAAGTACTTCTCCATTTTTTACTTTCTTCATCCACTTTATTCTAAGCATCCTTCTATAACACCTCATTTCACAAGCTTCAAGTCTCCGTTGGTCCGTTTTCCCAATTGTCCAAATTTCGCAACCATATAATGCTGTGCTCCAAACGTAACTCTTCCAGAATTTCTTCTTCACTGCAAAGCTAATATTCTTCGAACATGGTAACTGTTTCTTCTGGTGGAAAGCCTGTTTTCCTTGTGCTATTCTTGCTCTTATATTTCTTTCGGTTTTACCATTTTCTGTAATTATGCTTCCTAGATATTTGAATTCTCTGACTCGCTGAATTATCTCTGCATCTATTTTGATTTTCGTTCTTCTTGATGTTTTTGCTGTTGTACAAATTATGAATTTTGTTATGTCCTCATTTATATTCATACAATAG
Source organism: Gonatopus flavifemur (assembly GCA_018340375.1). Classification (NCBI taxonomy): domain Eukaryota; kingdom Metazoa; phylum Arthropoda; class Insecta; order Hymenoptera; family Dryinidae; genus Gonatopus; species Gonatopus flavifemur. The sequence goes on from JAFFJZ010000001.1 coordinate 471,274, forward strand.
TTTTCTAGTAATATTTTTTCCGTAGTGTTGATCAATTGTTTCAGCGATGGTTCGCTGGATGTTTCTTCGCGACTTTCAAGAATATACAGATTTTGAGCTTCCGGAGTGGAGCCGCGTCGGCAACAAACCGATTCCAGACGCGGCTCCACTCCGGAAGCTCAAAATCTGTATATTTTTTCCATAGTGTTGAGAATATTCTTAACGAGCGCAAACGGAAATATATCATGGTGCACGGGATTTCACATCTTTCCGGGCGTATTGAATCATAAAAAGAGTACACTCTCTGATGAATGGGTGTATACACTGAATAGTCTGAATTCTACTTCGTGGAACTTCTGCTCGAAAAATTGAAGAATTATTTGGAGACATATTTTTTGTGTCGAAGATCCTGTATGATTCCGGATTCAGGGTTGGGCTCAGGAATCTGGATTTTTTCAGATGCCTCGTATATTATTAGAAGCGTTCGGAATTACATGAGGAAACATACCTGTGCGAGGGCCCATGTGTGTTTGAGAACGTATAGTGAGGTGTGGAGAGGTTTGGAATTTTCTACAGACTCCTCACGCGTGTGAACATGTGGAATTGCATGGAGAGATATATCTATCTGTACACGATTCCACATGTTCAGCAGCAGATGAACGTGTGAGGAAAACTGGATTATTAGGTGTACAAATGAGTTCCAGAACACTTCGGTTTTGTATCATAACAGCTATTCTAAATTAATTCAAAGGTCCCGCTTACTCATGATAGATGGCGCTTGATATGTAGCATCGGAACGTGAAGGAGTCATGAATATAACCTAGAAATTCTGTGAATTGAACATGCGGACCGATACGCTATTTATCAGACACTGCATTCGCTATGAATTCCATCAAGGAAAGAGTGTTGGGAAAGCGTGTGAATCGATATGTTCTGTTCTTGGAGACAGCATTGTATCTAAAAGTACATGTGAGTATTGGTATGAGCGATTCAAAGAGGGTGATTCCGACGTCAGTGACCGTGAACGCACCGGGTCTCCTGTAAAGGTGGACAATTAGGAACTGCAAGCGTTGCTGGAGGGTCATTCCATGTCGATCCATCCAGACCATGACACTCGACCCCCTCAGATTTTGATGAAATTTAATTGAGAGCATCTATGTACAAATATAACAACCAGTATTTCTCATTTTTGCCAAATTCAATGTAGTTTTTTTTATAGCGCCCTGAATGTTGACGAATTGCTCGAAGCACTACAACGCTTCCGCTCTCTTTCATTACACGTTACTCGCTCAATGTTCATTCTTGCATAATGAAAACTGACGTTTCTTATTGAAAATTTCCCCAGGAATCCGAATATCCATGTCAGAATCGCGTGCCAAGCCGCCAAAGGCGTCTTTCCTCGACTCAAAGTGCTATGAGCCGGAAAAAAATAGGTCTTATTCAAACCTAAAGAACTTTTCTCTCCCTCGTCATAGAGCAATGGGGTTCGGCTCATTCGAAAGAACACAAAATTCCCTTCAGAAATGTGTGGTGGAAGCGGCGGGGTTCGGATTCAATCAGGGTGAAATATTCGATGATATATGAACGATAGAATTGTTTGACCACTATATGGGATTTGTATGAGTTACTGTGGGGTTTCCTACGTGATGAGGCTTCCGAAACACCCATGGGATCCGGGTCGAGCCTAGTTCCAGCGGATGAATTCACATATCCTATAGATACAATGGAATACAATCCAAGTTTTCCATAAGCAAGAAGCGGATTCGACTCTGGTACCATCAACCTGAGTCCCATGTGCTGATCTCGTTTCCATGGATTCTTCGAATTCAGGAATATTGGATATCTGTTGATTACCTTTTCATGACAATGAAGAAAGTTCTATTACAAAAAATCACATACTCATGGTCAAAAAGTGGTACAGTATGAATAATAAAGCGAAAATTCAGATTTTTGAGCAAAAAATCAGTGTTGATCTACAACGAAGTTTTGAAGTTGTTCCACTCTTTTATTATTCCCTTCTTTGATGCGGAATCGATTTTGTATGACCGACCCAATTTTGATGTTATTTTTGGGGGATTTATTATACACAATAGGTGAGCTGGTGGAACAGGACACTGGTCTCCTTTTTGAGGCCAGAAGAAATTTGCAGCCGGTCCACAGGGATGCATGAATAGAACATCATAGTCACTTTCTTCATTGACACTTGTTACCATTTCAATCCACCAATTATTTCCATAAACGCAAGCCACAAGAGAGTGGACCTTTGGATCTACAGTTGGTCCTGCCTTCCTAAAGATGTTTTGCCTTCAACAAATATCTGAGTCTGAACTAATTATTCTCGCAGTAATTTCTACCGATTTTGTTGGTGGGGAATAGTGGAAAATTCTTGTTCCTTTGATGGTTTGACCGGATTCAAAGCGTTTTTGAAGGGTGCTTCTGTTCTTTTCAATCTCGCTTTCACTCAAGAAGAAGAAGCTGATCTTGGAGAACAGATTTTTACAGAAGTTGTACATTTGTTCTGCGTTCACTATCTGTTCACTGTTCTTCGAGCTTTGGAGGTTTCTCTTAGTCACAGTCCTATTGAGCGTACCCCTAATCTCATCACATACAGTCTTGCCATGACTGGTTGCATGAAATGACCAACTTCTTTCCAGCTGGGAATCCATTTAATGACAACACAAATTCATCATTGTCTTATAATTTTTATACTGAGCACTGCAGCCATCAGTGAAATACTCTACGTTTTCTACTTTTGGGAAGTTCGACTCAACGAAATCAATGGTTTTTTCTTGTACTGAGTAAACAAATGGTACATCATGTGTAAATCATCAGAAATGAAGCACAATGAAGTTTCTTTCACGATACCATCTTCCCCTCGTGAATAAATGACTACTGGATGAACTGAACAACCTAAGTGGCTCCAGTGGTACGATTTTACTTCGTTTTGAAGAACGGAGTTATAATTTTCAGCGAAATCCATAAGTACCAAAACTTCATCAACTGCTATATTTTCCTTCCTTCTTCTCATATAAGAATTTTGAGCTTTCGCAATGAAAGAGTGAGGGTTGAGAGATTCAACTTCGTGATGATGAAATCGATGAATTCTTCGCGAGGAAGTAGTATTGTCTGTAACTTCATTCAGCCATCAGTTATCCATCGTGAGAATTTTATTTCTTCTCCATCATCGAAATCTTGTAAGATGTCTTCCAAATAAAGCTTGAGTGGCTCAGATGTCTGAGGGCACTCATCACAGCGTCGCAGCATGCAATCCCTATTTTGTCTATCGCGAACCAACTTTTCTACCATATTATGGACCGATTCTTCATCATGCTGATTCATGGCATTAACTAAAAGCTCCACATTTTGGTGATATAAACATTAGGGTGGAGTGAAAAAAACAATTTCAAACTTTGTTACTCCTGTATCACCAATGGATGATCGACATTCTTAGAGATATAAAAATAAAATTTCAAGTTCTCACGTTTACATCTTAAGGTGTCGCATCAAATTTAAAAGTTGAAGAAGATAAAAAAATTTGTTTTTAATAAAGTTTTTATTTGAGACAGACTATTTATCAAAATTAAAATATTGAAGCTTGAAATTAAGTATTGTATTCAGGAATATACAAAATGTATTAAATAAAAACATTTTTACATTCGGAAGCTAAAGCTACAGACTCTTCTTTTTGCTTAAAAAATTGTGATTCCGTGTCAAATACTGGTATGTATTGCTTTGCCTTTATCCTCGTGCGAATGAATCCATCTCTTGCCTCTGGCCCACAAACAGATGAAGAAGCCTCGGTAACGAGCTTGACGCACCGTTGTACTGCCTGAGTGTGGCAAGGATACTTTTCGATTTCAAATAATTTGCCACCTGAGGGAATCACGCTTGAAATTTCTGCGTCACTTCATTTGATGTTCATCGGAGGCTCTGTTATTTTTTCATTTGACCAGTCAATCAAATCATAATAATTCGATGCATCGATTTCAAGATTTGGGAGTTGAAATTTTCCTATTTCCTTTCCTTCAAACTCTTTTCTTGCCTTTAGAACCCTACGAAGTCTTAGTTCCCTTATGTGAGACTCATCATCCTGTAACATTGCTAATAGTATGTTTTCTGGATGTACAGAGAAGGAATTTCTCTGAATAGTTGTATCACAAAGCTACTCATCCGGTAGATACAAACATCTTTGAATAATGTTGGAGATATGAATTGGACCATATTTGCAAGAAGGTTTTGTTTCAATGTCAAACCAAGTTGGTGCATGGACTTTCATTATGAAAGTTGCGAGATCGTTTAAAGAGTTAGAAGGTTTCGTTGTTCCAACATATGAACGAAGAATTCTTTTAGCGCAAGTCAACCACCGTGAATGTGCAAGTTTACCAGGATCTTTCCTGGCTAAGTTTTGTGGGACCGTACCTGTCGAAATGGCAGAGCATATTGCATATAAATATTTTTGATCACTGCTAAGGGTATTAGTATTCAAATCCGGTAATTCTATGGGAATGCGTTCAAACACCTGTATTTGACAATTTTGGCATTTTTCCAACATTTTCCCTATGATCCCAGGAAAACTGTTTGGTCCTGTAGTTGCACCATCAAGCCTGGTAAGTAAATGACGAAGTGGTAGTTCATTTGCATGTAACACACACACAAACCATTGCAAAGGTCTTTGCAGATGTTTTTATAATAAAGTCATGACTCCATTTTTATGTCCTGTATTTACAGCGGTACCGTCAGATCCAATAGCTACCAAATATGGCCGACATTCAAACTTTGACTCAAGAAACTCAATTAAATGTTTCACAATAGTCGTGGCTTTCCCAAGTATCAATAGAAAGATGACCGATATATTTAAAACCAGGCTCTGAAATAATTGAAATATGTTCTCAAGTAATATTCTTCCGTTGTGAGATACTGCCACGTCTAGTCATGATTGAAGTTCCATCTTTACGACCATTAAAGTAAATAGCCGTCAAAATTTGTTCGCTCTCAAAGCCTTGTAAATCTTTGCGTGCCTTTTTCCGCTCCCTACGTATTTTACTTTGATCTATTACTTGTGACGAGTTTTCAGTGCTCATCAAATTTAAATACAACGATGCAGCATTTACGATTAATGCAGCAGATCGGTCAGAAACTCCAGTTCGGTCACAAGCAGTAGCTAAGTTTTGCAATTTACATCTCATTTGTTCAGTTTCTCTGGTTGATTGGGTCGTTATTTCTGTTCTGAAAATCACATCTTCATCCTCGTCTGATGCTGCAATGGACGAACTATTAGAAGATTAATTAGGAACTGGATCAGAAGTACTTGGGATACTACTGGCTTTTTTGAAAAACTCATCATACTTTCTCTTCCTTGTCTCTTTACGGCAGATAGATTTAGTAGACAATTTATCAACAGACCCAATATACTTTTTTCGTTCATTTCTTTGGTCTTTCAAAGAGGTTTTTCCGCAATAGGGACTTCAATCACACACTCACAAACCCCCCTGGATTCACATTTACAAGTAGCGATGTCAAATAATTTTGATTCAGACTCTTCGTAGAACATTTGCTTTTCCTTTTCATTGCGTAATTTCTCACATTCTTGTATTTATTATAATACGAAATCAATCTGGCAACTATTTGTTGATGGCTTATAATGAGAATTGACGCCTCCTTCCAAATTTTTTCAATATCAGCGGCTATCATTTCACACAAATCTTTCACTACAGGATCTTCGCCATTATTCAGTCTCAGTGAGTCATTTCTTAACGTCAAGTAATATTTTATAATATCACAATAAGTTGAAAACACTTAGTTTTGTTGGATCGCCAAACAAGGGGCACCGCAAGTCTTTGCGAGTTTTTGGCATCTTACTGACGAATAATCAGACTTTTTTCACACTTGTAGGTACCACTTAAATGAGTAAGTTTAGGGAAACTATGCAAAGACGAACAAGTTAAGCCTTTAAAGTAACGTGAAATATAAGTTTTATTACATCCCCCGCAGGTACATGATAGACGTAAATAGTACATTTTGCAACGAGTACGCAAAGTTGGTGATTCTCACATTCGCGTGAACGTTGACAAGCCACGCGAGTGGGGGGATCACTAATTGCGTACGAGTTGCTCATATTATTTTTCCTAACGAGGTTCGTGGAATTCGATTTACGAAGTTTGTGTTGCGTACGTGAAGTGGCTGCTTCCACCCGGCAGACAGAAACAGGGCGGTGAAGTGATGAGAGTGCGGTAAAGGAACTTTTTCTAACAGCGTGTGCAAAATTCGGTTTTCCAAGCCTGTGTGGCGTGCGCAAAGTGAGTGATTCCCACAGTGGTCCGACTGCCGTGTAGGAATCACTCACTCTGTGCACGCAACACCCCAGTAAACCCTGAGTTCTTAAAGATGAATATAAGATATCCGATGAAAGAAACCTTTAAGATGTGTCTAAAAGATGTCTTATAGATGTATATCAGAAATCTTCAAAAAGATATCTTACAGATGCCTGTATAAGATATCTGAAATATATCTGAAAAATCGATTGCATCAGAGTTCTTAAAATATCATCTATAAGACATCTTTCAGAACTTCATTTCTGAAAAGATGGCGTCTACCGACTTTGCCTTTTGCATCACTTTTCTGCCTCATTCTCTCGCGTGCAGTACGTGTCAAATGTTGAATCTTATATATAAAAATGTTATATATTAGAATTCAAGGGATTCAAAGGTGCAATTGACCTGTTCATGGGATAAAAACTCACCAAGTAAGTGTATGATATTTTATTCGTATATTCGTTGGATGTCATTGTATACTTTTTCAAAATCAGCATTAGTAAACATTACCGACATTCCTAACCTTGCTCTTCACCGTCGTTTACATATATATATATTATGCAAAAAAAATATCATGCACTTACTTGATGACATCTTATCCTATTTATAGGCGCAATTGCACTTCTTGAATATCTTGAACTATTACAATAATGAATTTATGAACCTGAATGTATGAATTTGCAGCGGGCTGTCTTCTTCTCGAAACATTTTCATCGAATTCATGTATCGATTCCTTGGCGAAGGTAGATTTCATAATTTTTCATAATTTCTCATAAAAGTGACAATTTTTCATATTTCCTCATAAATTACAAATTCGGTAAGAAAGATCTAATATTTTCTCCTTGAACTTGTACCAAATGAGGAAATATAAAGATTCATGACTTTCATGAGAATTATGGAAAATTATGATAAACATTACCACCAGGGTTTTTGTATGACTTCTGAAATATATCATTTTTCGGATTTCTAATTTTGCTCTCCCATAAGACCTCATTAAGATATCTTAAAGAAGCTCCTGGAAGATCTCTTTTCAGATATCTTAAAGATATATAATAGTGTTGCGTCCGATATCTTTATGATATCTCAAAGATCTCTTTCGGGAGAAATTTTCAGATATCTTACAAAATTTTCAGACATCTTTCAGATATCTAATAGAAATCGGATTGTCTATTTGGGACAGGCTTGGGAAACCGAAGTTCGCGCACCTTGTTGGGAAGAATAGTATGAGCAACTCGTGCGCATTGATGATCCCCCTACTCGCGTGATTTGTCGCCCTCGCTACGCCCGGGTGACAAGCTTCACGCTCGTGCGAGAATCACCAACTTTGCGCACTTGTTACACAATGTACTATTACCGCACGATTATTACTTTACCGTACTGTTCTGTCTGCGGGTGGGAATCGGCCACTTCGCGTACGCAACGCAAGCTTGGAAAGTCGAATTTTGCGCACCGTGTTAGGAAAAATTGTTTTCCTAACAGCGTGTGCAAAATTAGGGTTTCCAAGCTTGTGTTGCGTGCGCGAAGTGAGTGATTCCCACACGGCAGTCAGACCAGTGCGGGAAAGCAATAAGCGTGCGGTAAAGTAACTTTAACGCACTTGTCCGACTGCCGTGTAGGAATCATTCACTCTGTGCACGCAACACAGGCTTGGAAAACCGAAGTTCGCGTACCTTGTTAGGAAAAATAGTATGAGCAACTCGTGCGCATTGGTGATCCTCCCACTCGCGTGATTTGTCGCCCTCGCCACGCTCGGGCGACAAGTTTCACGCTCGTGCGGGAATCACCAACTTTGCGCACTTGTTACACAATGTACTATTTTTCTCCAAATTACCCCCATAGCGCGCCACCTCAAAATAAAGTCGTAGGGTTTTGATTTTGAGCACGAATGAAGCTTTCATGTACGGTCAACAATTAATAATACAGGAAAACTGAAATTCCGAAAAAAAATTCTTTTTCCTAGTTTACTCCACCCTAATAAACATACACAAACACTATGTGTACCTGGTGAATCAGCCAGGACACACCATTTTGGCCTCACAAAGCAAAAGTGAGAAAATCCTATTTTAAGGTGTGGATGGTTTTCCTTGAAAGCAGAAAATAATTCTTTCAAGTTACATAAAATCAACCTTTTCTGCATATACACACTTTTTTCCATGCTAACCCGATCCTTCACACCTGGTATTATGTGAGAAAATTCAATGTATTTTTTTTTGTACTTGAAATATAACTCCGGGAATCTCTAATTACCAGCAATGTGCCAGTACTGGGTCGGGTCTGAATTCTTACATAGGATGTATTATTTTCACTCTCTACCACTTCTCATCCAGGTATGGCAGAACAATTGGTTCTGTTGTTATGTCAGAGTTCCGCCATAGTTGGCTCACATTTAAAATCGGTACCGACGCTGTTGTGAATGTTCTACTGGCCCTTATGTAAAATGATGTTATCATTTTGGCTACTCGCCAGTACCGTCGATTCAACTGGCCCTGTACTGGTAAGTTTGGATTTGCCAGTACTGGCAACTCTGGACCTGTACTGAGCCAGTAGCGGCCCGTGTTTCCATTTCCACATGGTTGATCACATGTGTACAAAATTCAGGCCTTATAACGCCCGATTATTACGGGTGATTTAAGAAAAACATCCTATCGAAAATTCCTTGAATATTTTGGATTTTTATTCCTGCATTATTTCAAATTTTTATCACTGTATCATTCCGGTAATGTGTGAATACTGTTTGAAGACTATTCGACAACATGACAAGTCGTGGAGAGTTTTAGGCGTTTAAGGCTCACCTCTGAAGTAATAATCGATTCCCTTTCAAACTGTTCAAATACTGCCTCAGAACTTTTGTGAACACGTAAAACAACGATGAGTGCCTTTTTATATATCCTCGGATACATAAATATGAGTTGACTGAAAAGTTCTGAAAGCAAAAATGAAAGAATGTGTATTTTTTGATAAAATGATTTTTTTTATTCAATATAGTCTTCCTCAACTTCAACACACTTATTCCAACGATCCTCCAATAATTTTATACCATCTCTGTAATGATTTTTCGGAAGCTCCGCAAAATACTGTTCCACAGCTGCAATAGCTTCTCCATTCGACGAAAAACGCTTTCCACGAAAGAATTGTTTCAAATTTCTGAAGAGGTAAAAGTCGGAGGGAGCCAAATCTGGTGAATACGGTGGGTGTTCAAGCAATTCGTACTTCAATTCGTTCAGTTTAGCCATCGCCAGAACACTTGTGTGAACACGTGCATTGTCTTGATGAAAAATGATTTTTTTCTTCCGTAAACCGGGTCTTTTTTCACGAATTTTTTCATCCAACTGGTCCAAAAGGTTGCAATAATATTCAGAGTTATATGTTTTACCTTTTTCGAGATAATCAATCAACAAAACCCCTTTCGCGTCCCAAAAAACCGATGCTAAAACCTTTTTTGCCGATCGTTCTGACTTCACCCGTTTTGGAGCTGAACAACTAGCTTCAGTCCACTGTAAACTTGTTTCAGTTTAGGATCATGATGGTAGATCCAAGTCTCGTCCATAGTAACGGAACGATGCAAAAAATCGGTCTTATTCTGCTTAAAACGCTCCAAATTACGCTGAGAAATTTGTTTTCGATTCAGTTTTTGTTGAATTGTCAACGAATGCGGCACTAACTTTCCAAAAAGCTTTTCCATATATAATTCTTCGTGTGAAATATGGAGTACTCGTTCATCCGAGATGCCTATGGTATCAGCAATTTCACGCTCAGTCAAACTCGGATCTTTACAAACAATATCATAGACTTGCTCAATGATGTCTGATTTCGTTGCACTTTTTGGACGTCCACTACGTGATTGATCTTCAACGCTTGTACGACCACATTTAAACTCTAAAACCCATCGATGTACAGTTGGAAATGAAGGAGCAGATTCCTTCAACCCTTTCTTCATTTTAGTATGAACTTCTGTTGCTGATGAACCTTCCAAAACACAGAATTTTATCACTGCACGATATTCGGATTTTTCCATTTTCACAAAATATACTGACACGTCAACTTCGAATGGCTTGTAAACAAAGAATGAATTGACAGATCGGAATGAAATTGTGTGTGTGTTCAAATGAAGGATGAAATATGAAAATAGCGTATAAATATTGATCCCTGTACTGGTTGATAGGTGTCGCTTTCAAAACTTTTCAACCAACCTGTAACATAAGACTTCCGACGAATAATTGACACTCTATTCTTGAACAGCGAGTAAAACGAGCACATGTACAAAAACTGTCCAAAACGAGCGAAGCGAATTTTGGGAGGGGTCGAGCTGCTGAGCGGAGTGAAGCAACAAGGGGGCGCAGCCCCCTGGTTTTTGCTAGGGAAGATTATGCAAAAACATTATTGTTTCATATGGGAAAAGTTGAGAATTTATGTAATTGAAAATGCGAACCAATTTCCATTTAGAAATCTTCATTGCAGCAACTTCCAAGTTATTGAATCCAATAATCCATGTACAATCCCGTACAGCACAACCACCGATCCTCCACCTAGGACTTCGGTGGACTGGAGGTGGAGAATTGGTGGAGAAATGGGAGCCGTGGAAATAAGGGAGAAATAAGGGAGAGTCTCCGTTGAGGCAACGGAGAGGCGACGGAGAAATGTCCGCCCCCTGTATTTTCGATATAATTCTTATTGGTGCATTTACGTAACCAAATCTGAATGTATGAATTCACGAATTTAAGTTCTACTGAAAATACAGGGGGCGGACATTTCTCCGTCGCCTCTCCGTTGCCTCAACGGAGACTCTCCCTTATTTCTCCCTTATTTCCACGGCTCCCATTTCTCCACCAATTCTCCACCTTTGGTCCACCGAAGTCTTAGGTGGAGGATCGGTGGTTGTGCTGTACGGGTGTTCTACTTGAACATTTAATGTGAAATTCTTTTGGTCACAAAACGTTGAGACAAAATGAATTGATAAATCAACTTCAAATTTATTTTATTGTTCCATATTAGTGATAGGTGATATACAACATTATCGATATTTTCCACTGAAAATCTTGTGCGGCTTATATTGAATCTCATAGAATATCAACCGAAGTTTTATACAAATTGTTGTCACGTCTACGATTTTCGCGATGAAAATCGTTCAACGCTTGACGCGGTTAAAAGGAGTCGTTCGATTTATTCTTTCGAATAATTCGAATTCCCCCTTATTTCGAATGTCCTCCTTTTTAGCTTATTCCTATGAATAAGGCAAGGACAGGAGGTTTAGAGATTTCGAGATACTTTTACTTATTAGTGAATTTCAAAGTCTCGTACGTTTCAAAGTGTATGGTCAATTTTCAATTTTGAACTTCGCGCTGTGTAAAAGTGTGTCCTAGCGTACCATTAATTGCATAGAGCGCACCCCCGTGTCTCTGTGTGCCGGTTAGGGGTACCAAAATCGATGTGGATCTAGAAGACATGCGCTGTCTTCTATATATATATATATATGTAGGTGAGTAATTAAAAAAAAGGGTAAGTGTATTAAGATGTTAAATGTTATTAATTGCATGTAAATGTGTATTAATATTAATGTGATTAACTTTTCAGATTCTCCCTTTTTAGAATTATGGAATCATCCAAATATTTCTAATAGAATGTGAAATATAGTAATAGAAGAACATTTGGTTTCAAAGGTCGATGAAAGATTTGGAGGTCTACTTAATGAAAACTCCAAAGATCCAGATTTTCTATACATATATGTATGGATAATAAGTGAAAAGGAGTTGGTTTCAATCATGTGAGTATCATTTATTTACTTGTTCATTTTTGATTTTATAGTTTTCTTTCAAAAATCTTAAGAATATACAGTTCTTGGGTATGGATATACTTGAGAATTGTATACTTTCATGTATTCATTCTCTTATTTAACTTTATGTGTTCTAATTTAATCTTTTCTTTCTTCTCATTCAGCTCTGAATTCCAGATAATATGAATCATGCCTCACGTCTATGGATTTTTCTCACTGGAAACCCAAGACGAGGCAGTGTAATGTCCACCGAGGGAGATGATAAGTATTGTGTTGGTAGAATATACCAATTCAAGGTAAAATTAATCTAAATACATTTATATAAGTCCATTACTGTATGAAATAAGATATAAAAATAGTATTTTAATAATGCTTCTATTTTTCCGAATATTTCCCTCGACTACTGGAGTAGTCGAGTATAGGATTGAAGTTGAAGAGCTCTCGATATTGCAGCCTACGAGGGCTGTACAATAGATTTGAATCTTAAGAGAGATTTGAATCTATATTTCCTTTGGTACAACCTCAGAATGGTTGACTTTTTCAAGAAACGTGAACTCTCATAGACAAAGGTAACTTAGCATTTTGATTTTTGAATGTGCAAGTGTGTCTATTTCTTTGAATGAATTGAAATCTAATGTACTTTTTGTTTTACAGGTGATGGAGAAATATGGATCACCAAGTTGAGTATTCGAGAACTCCAAGAAAAGATTGAATACACGATTCGGAAGGTCTGAGTCGTCCAGGTTGGAGTTTCATAGTCTTCGTGAGTCTTCGACTGGTATTACCAGTCTTTTCTACCTTGCTGTGGTGATTAGGAGAAGGATCTCATCGAGGAAACAAAAGCTTTCCTCGATACAACGTTGGAGAAAGTCCAGGGACTCCAAATATCTGCACGACTTTAAGAGAGTCGCTCCATAAATTCAGTTCTGAGTGTTGTAGTGAAGTGAATAGTGTTTCAAGTGAGTTATTCAGTGTATGTGTGTCGTGTGAATGCGTGAAAAATGAATTCAAAAAGGTTTGGAGTGATAGGTTTAGTTGAAACTAGTTCTAGGGTTACGGATAACCTAAAACTGTCAACTTTATTTTTATCAAGTTTTGTTCCACGTGTGTTATAGGGCTCTAAATACTCTTGATAATCAGTGTAGTGTGTTTGTAACTTGTGTGCAAAATTTCAATCAATTTGAATAGATAGTTTTCCTTGTACCTCTACTTCAAGTTTGCGGTTTCTCAAAAACCGTGAACTTTGATTTTCAGCTTTCATGTTTTAGGGTTTGTAAACTAGTTTGAAGTGTTTCTTTAGAGTCATTGACGTAATTAAGAGTGTATAGTGTAATACTAAAAGATTTGAAGTGACAGAAAGTGTCATAAGCTACTTTTGAAATTGCGACAACAAAAAGCTAGAGTAGTGTGTTTCCAAATTTATTGAAATAAATGTGTGAAATGTTTATAATTGGTTTTATTAAGGCTGTTGGGCCAAAACAAACTTGTGTGCCAAATTCCAAACAGTCTAGAATGATAGTTATGTCGCAACAACACTTTTGAGGTTGCGATAACAAAAATTTCAAGTGGTATGTTCTCGGGTTTAGTGAATTGAGTGTGCAAAGTGTTTATAAATGGTTTTGTTAAGACTGTTGGGCCGAAACAAACTTATGTATCGAGTTTTAAATGATTTGAAGTAGTAGAATTCGTTTAAACTCAATTTCAACTTTGCGGTTATCAGGAAACGCGAGTTTCAGTTTTCAAATCTTACATGTTGGTGTTTGTGTGATATTTAGAAATGGTTTTGTCACCTTCAGTTACTTGGGAAAGGTATAAATTACCAGCCCCGAAGTGACTGTATTGGTTTTTATTGAATTTTGTAGACTGAACTGTTCAGTCGAGTCAATGATCCAAGTGATTATTTGGAATCGCTGGACCTGTGAGGTGGAAATTATGTCGAACAAGTGTCTTGTGAATGAAAGTTGTGTATTTGTAAGGTGTGTTATTGTGATTTGGTGTCAATTTGGAATTGAAATGAAACAAAATGCAGATTTTTGATTTACCCAGTGTTGGAGAATAATTCTCATCTTAAGGGTGAAATTTATTAATTTTTCTTTGCTCAATCGATATGAACATTTATCTTTAATATTTATTTACCTTTAACTTAACTATTTTTGATTCTTATTTCAGGAAATATTTTCATACACACATACGCATATAGATTATCAAGGTTCCAAGCCTTGGTCAACTATCCGTTCCAAAAGAGGGTTCCATTTAATGAATCTCAACACCACGATAGCTTGATACCGATGAGAAAGATAAAAAGTTAAAATTTTAATTTTCGTTAATACTTTTACTAGCACAAAAGAAAAACAAAATGAAAAGATGTTACTTGTCAATTGCAGCGAATTGCTTGCATCTCAAGATACTATTTAAATATTTCAGATTCAACCAATTCACAGAACTTAGTTGATGATAAATTCACTGTAAATATTGATTCACTCGAATTTACCATGAACAACGCTCTGATTTTGCGATACACATTGGGCGCAATATAATTTCACAAAAAAAAACGTTTCGAATCTGAATACTTACTTTAGTTATACTGAAAAATGACTACTACCGATCGCGAGATTTTTTGAATAAAGTTTTTTTAAAAATGTCACTCGGGACTTGAAAAAAGTTTGGTTTGAAATATACTGATCCTATGTGATCGTCAAGAGCAAACTATATAGTTGAACAAGATTTTCACAAGGAGTGTTCGTTTTCTAGCCCTGGGGGCCCTGTATTTAAGGGCTTTCCCCCTCTTCGATTTTCCATGCTAGTGGACGTTTCTGATCTTTCTTTTTAAAATTCTCTATCCGTTCGCCTGGAAAAGTGTACGCGTGAACCAAGTTTCGACTATCGATACTTGGTTTCTCGCTTCGCAGGGTGACTTGGGTCCTCGAACTCTTGCGGGTGCGAGAGAGAAAGCACGATACATGTATTCATATGTATATATGCGTGTGTGTGTACTTATTCTATGTTTTATTAATCTATAAAGGAATTCTAATTATATTGTTATAGATATAATGGCGAAAGTTATTAGAAATTTAATTTTACTGTTAAATATTTAAATTATAAAAAATAAACTTAGAATTTGCTGAACGTTTTATAATTTCGGATAAGATTATTTAATCCGAGTCTGATTATTATTTGGCTGTTGGATGATTTAAATATTTTATATTTCAGGATCTCTATGGTTGTTTATCGCTAAATGGTTAAAATTTTATTGTTAAACATAATTTTGTTTTCCCTTTTTTTTTTTAAATCCAATCACATTGCTGTTAAACGAGAAAGAACGATGATAATTCAATTCATTTGTAATACATCTTCTAAATATGAACTAACAATATTCAACATTATTGTTGTTCATGTTTAGAAGTGTTGGCGTTTGTGTATTAAATATATTCGTTGTTCTCTTATATAATGTGTCTTGTTATTTCAGACAACGGAAATTTTTTATGGGATGCGGGTACAGAATTTCTAATCTGTACGTCCGGTTTTTTTGTTATTTATTGTTGGGACCTAGACATTTTCTTCTATGTTCTTTTACATTGTTGCCACTCTTCTATAGAGAACCAATTTCAAACTTGATTTTGTGCTCATTAAAAGTTACTCGATTTTATTCAGGGTCATATTGCAGTTATATACCCTTATTACAGGGGTACACCTGTCTTTCGTAAAATCTACATAGTTTCATGAAGTTAGGATTTGAACGTGATTCAAATAGGATATTTGAAATTAATTCTCACTCGAAAAATAGTTGGCAACGATGTTGGTCAGTACTGGTCTCCACGAGTAGTACCTCTTTTTTTTATGTGCATTCCTCAACTGCAGGTTCCCTGCCGGTGTTTGAGGGTCGACAAAGAAAAAGGGTCACTTGTAGGCGACACATGTAGACGATCGGATCTTGGAAAAGTATTTTCTCAGGGTCCGGTCTATCTTACTTTGAAACAATGGAGTTTTTATTGTATAGGTTGAAGATGCTTATGTATATTCTTATGCATATCATGCATCGACTCGTTCCTCGACATGAACATCGGGGAAAGACTCAATGCGTGATAATCGCGGAAGAGAGGAAAAAAAATATACAGGGTGGGGCACTTAAAGTGTCGCGGGCGTTTTTTCCAAAAATAAAATGAGATACGAGAAAATTTTTCGGACAAAAATTGTAGGGTATCGAGGGGGACATCCGATGGTGGCCTTGGCTTTGACCTCAGATCTCATCTTCAAGGGCATTCTGAGGTCAACTCTTGTTTTTTAAATGGCATCTCATATTTTTTACTGCAGATTTGGATTCTAGGTCAAAAACCAAAAAACTTTTGTCTGAACCATTTTCCTGAAATCCGCAAAGATGGCGCTCTAATCGATATTGTTCCATACTGAATCTGACATTGGAATAACTCGAAGACGAAGGGTCTTGGAGGAGAATGTTTCGGACAAAAGTTGTCTGATTCCAAGGGGGACCCCTTGAACTGAAACGGAGGTGATGGGGTATAACAGACAAAACACAACACATTTCAATCGTCTACATCACTTGGATAATTTTAATGCAGTAGATGCTCAAAATGATGGCCTTCGACTTCAATACACATTTCAAAACGTTTTACAAAAGATTGCTGAACTCGTGCTAAAATATCTTCATTGATGCTCGCGCATGCATTGATGATTCGTTGACGCATATTCTCAGGTGTAGTCGGTGCTTGTTGATAAACTGTATCTTTTATGTATCCCCATAAAAAAAATCTGGAGAAGTAAGATCCGGAGAACGGGCAGGCCAATGAACTGGTCCACGACGTCCTATCCATCGTCCAGGATAATCTCTGTCCAATATTTCTCGAGCTGTGACTGCATAATGGGATGGACAACCATCGTGTTGATACCACATATTCAATCGTTCCTGAATAGGTATGTCTTCAAGTAATGTTGGAAGTATTCGATCTAAGAAATGTCTGTACTTCTCTCCATTTAGCGTATCTGCAATGAAGTACGGTCCAATTACTCGAGATCGAAAAATACCACACCAAACATTCACAGCCCATTGTCTTTGATGCTCTACTTGACGTAACCATCTTGGATTTTCTGTCGCCCAGTAATGCATATTATGTCGATTTACTTGACCATGATTGGTGAACGTCGACTCATCAGAAAATAATATGTTGATGAAGTTGTTATTGTGCATTTGCGCTGTACCCCATCGACAAAACTGTACACGATTTTCGAAATCATCACCGTGAAGGTCTTGATGCAAACAAATGTGATACGGATGGAATTTGTGACGTTTCAGTATTCGAAGAACACTTCTTCGAGAAATTCCCGAATGGAGTTCAATTTCACGAGAGCTCACGTGTGGATTATTGGCTACTGCAGCTAGTACATTAACTTCCGCATTTTCTCCGCTAACAGTTCTCATTCGATGTCGTTTTTCCCTTGTAACACTTCCCGTTTCTGAGAATAATTTTGTAATGCGTTGAAAATACCTAATGGATGGCGTTGTTCTTTCAGGAAATCGTTCTGCATACAAGTCATATGCTTGTCTGGGGTTCTTATCCACTTCACCGTAAATGTAGATCATATCGATCTTTTCAGAACCCGTGTATCGGATATCCATGATTTTCAATTTGTCATAAACCAAGTAATAATCAAATGTAACTGACAAACTGACTTTCAAAATCGCGAATTTTCACTGAACCCCGTCGTTTGTTTACATCGCGTGAGCTCTGAATGGTGGTAATGTAGACGATTGAAATGTGTTGTGTATTGACAACTTTTGTACGAAACATTCTTTTGCAAGACCCTTCGTTTTCGAGTTATTCGAATGTCAGATTCAAAATGGAACAATATCGATTAGAGCGCCATTTTCGCGGATTTCAGGAAAATGGTTCAGACAAAAGTTTCTTGGTTTTTGACTTAGAATCCAAATCTGCAGTAAAAAATATGAGATGCTATTCAAAAAACAAGAGTTGATCTCAGAATGCCCTTGAAGATGAGATTTGAGGTCAAAGCCAAGGCCACCATCGGATGTCCCCCTCGGTACCCTACAACTTTTGTCCGAAAAATTTTCTCGTATCTCACTTTATTTTTGGAAAAAACGCCCGCGACACTTTAAATGCCCCACCCTGTATATGGAAAAAGACGTGGTTACGTCACATTGTGTAGAAAATACTTATACCGTCTATTTTTCCCGATCATTAATACACATCATGAATTATACGGTTAGATGCATTTCTACACATCAATAAGTCACCAAATATTCAAAATATCCATAACTGGGATCCCAAAACGTCATATATCAGGAGTAAAATGCAATGAATCAAAGGGAATGCACTCATTTGAATATCAAATATACACTATGAAATATTTTTTCTGAATGTATTTTGTTTTTTATATCAAAAAAATTATCGTATGTTAGAGACGATCAATCTTTACGGAGTTGATTCTTTTCAATACAAAAAATTATCGAATTCTCATTGATTTTTAAGAAATCTTAATCGAAATTCGGTACATGTTTCATAATAGAGAATCAATTTTATTGATATTGGTCATCTCTATCAAATATGTAATTCAGATTCCATACAATATTTGCTTGAGATGCATTCTGTATGCAATTCATTAAACCCACATTTCTTGATTTTTTCATTTTCATAATTGACATGAGCTGATATAGACCTCATATGCGATATTTAGGAGTTATCTAATTTTAAAACATTCATATGACCAACTTGTTCCATGATTCAAACACATTCTCAGTATAGCAAATGAATATAATAGCTCACAAGATTTTTCCACGTATCCAGTACAAAGGCTAAAGTCAAAATTGAACCTCCTAAAAAGCCTTGGATTGCCCTGAAAGTCCGAACTTCTTTCACGAGATCGTGAGGAACCTTCCTAACCCTTCGTATGAACAAAGAAATTGAATTTCGTTCTGCGTCTGAGAGGGTAGCGTGTGTCCTTAAATTCCAGTAATACAAGAACTATTTGAATTATGCCATGGCTATTCTACGATCATATGTATGAAATATAACTATTCGAGAAAACTCTGTCAAGAAGAAGCGTGAAGTCGTTTGAGAATATGTATTCTTGAAATTACAATCGTCTATTGAGATAAAATTTACATCACATATAGCGAAATCTTCGATCTTACTTTCACAATTATTACTTCATAAATATAATCAACACCTTGATAGTAGTTACTCCTCCGATACGCGTATATGTACATCAATAAATGAAAAATCACTCGAATCTTCACGGTGAAATTTCCTGCTTCGCTGATTCAACTGTTTATCGATGATAATATAAACTTTTAGATATAACTCAATAAGATCCGCATAAATTCAATCATATTTTCATAACACGGAAGATTATGAATGAAAACGATAAACTTTGTTGCAAACATGATAATTTGTTTTTGTTTCGTGGGGTATTGAATTCGCTTCACATGTTTTTCATCAAATGACGTCATATTCGTCAACGATGACGGATTTGTGTTTATATAACTGCGGGTGATTAATGCATTTTTCGACAATCCTCGAAGATAATGCTGATTGAGAAAAAAATACCAAAAACTTGTGTGGAGGAAGAGAGAAGAATTAGAATATTCGGTATAATATTCTGTAACTCTTCTGATAACATAATTCGTATCAAGTAGGATTTTTTCTTCTAAGGGATGTCGACAAGAACGCTGCCTAGGGGGCCAAAGACCTCAGTGCCGGTTCTGAGTGAAGTACGTGAATAAGTGGTATGAGAGGGAGAACGGAGGAGTCACTAAGAATGGCAGGGCGACACTGTATAGTGGGTGGTAAGAAAATGGTGGAGCGAGAGGGGAAGTAGTCGACCGGGGGCGCCGATACTTCCAAGCTAAGGGGTAACAATATGGCCGCCGGTCAGTTGGTATCGAACCGTCGTGACGCGTGCAACTGTTGCAAAGTGTGTATGTGCCGTCGTTACAAAGAATTGAGATTCAGCATCTCATTGTCAGTGGAATCAATGGTTTATATGATTTTACCTCATGGCAGCGATTCTATGGAGTTATTTGTACAGCGACGTCGATACTGACGTCAAATTTCTCTCATTGATTTTGGAATTGCCGGTTTCAAATCTGACAATTTTTGTATCAGTACCCAAGTAAGTCATGAAAGACCGAATTATATTCATTTCCGATCCATATTATGAATCATCTTTCCTCCGTCTTCCAATAATTGTTATGATTATGAAAATCAATACCCATTTATGGAATTCAAAAATATTCCGACTATTCCAAATTCTCCACTGTTGCTCACTCAGAGGAAATAGACTTGAAGAATGACTTTTCAAATGCTTCTAATCTCTTTACAATCGAAGATATAAAATTAATCTGTGCAAAGTGAAGTATAACATGATATTGAACGAAGAAATGCGTAACGTGTTGAATATACAGATTATAGCAATTAGTGCGAATATGCATTCCCTCATTGAATATATTAATTCATTTGTTTCCAGTCTTTTATATCACGAGTCACTTGAAAATGGATGATTGTGAAGTTTGAATGTGAAAATTTCAGTTTCACGCGTACAACTATTTTGAAAAAATCACAGAGTTCAATTAACTACTACGTAATGGGAATATTCAAAAGTCATAAACAGCAAGACAAAATAACCCAAACATAAATTCTAATTCTCCACTCGAGTGATTGTTCATACTTTTCACATCAACGGCAATTATAAACGAATTTGAATTCCGATTTTGCTTTCCGACATCGTGTGTAGCATTTGACGTCAAGAGCAATATTCTCGTCGCTGCTTTTGTCTGGGGTAAAGAATCGATTATGAGTTTCCGAATGTGTTAGCGTTGACGAAACGGTATATCAAGAGATAATCCAATAATTTATCAACGCTTATAGATTGCTTCTTTTTGTTCCCCTTTTTTCTCCTTGTCTCGGTATTTTCTTTTTTTTGTAGTTTGAATATCGACCGTTCGTTGATGCATGAGAGGACGACGTCGATCCGTGACGTCACTCTACAATATCCACTATACTTGTTGCAATGTTCTTTTTCTTCAAACCTGCATAATTACGGTTATTATTTTCTGAAAGAAGTTGTATCAATAATTTTGTGTTCTTCTTTCGTAAAACATTTAAAAAACCGGTAGCTCTATGTATTCATATGTATAAGTGTGAATTTTATGGAAGATTATATAAATATAATTTCTTTTGATCGTGGTTCGGAATTCTTGATAAAGAATTGAAAATTATGTAATGTCCTCATTAGACTGCGTCACAAAAAAAAATTTCTTTTGTTTTCGAGTAAATGCATCTAAAAAGTTTCTTTGATTGGCAAAAGAGAATCTTCCAAAATTTCAACTCGATATCTTAAAAATTGAGCTGGCGCATGGGGGGGTCCCCTTTTCCATTAAAAATATATTGAAAAAAACGTTACCCGGTAATTTCAATATTAATGGTCGAAAAAATTTTTTTTCAAATTTCCGTCTTCACTATCTTGTAGAGAATTAAATTCTCCACAAAAACGTCTATCCCATATTCCGCTCAAACTCATAGAGAAAAAGTTACAAGATGTTGAAGAAGCAGAAAAAGTGAACCCATTTAACATACATTGAAAAACAATGTTTTCCGGTAATTTCAGTATAAATGGTCGAAAAAAATTTTTTTTCAAATTTCCGTCTTCACTATCTTGTAGAGAATTAAATTCTCTACAAAAACGTCTATCCCATATTTCGCTCAAACTCATAGGGAAAAAGTTACAGGATGTTAAAAAAGTGGAAAAAGTGAAAAATTATGAAAATTCCTCAGATGGGCCACTCAAATTCAATGAAATTTATATTTGGTCGCTAATACGGTGTTTCAATAGTATTTGGCATAACTTACATGATGCCAGATGGATTTTGTGAAACAAAATTTTGTGTCAACAATATGAAGAATGAAATTTTTTTGTCACTTTTTATTCATTTATTTATTACGGGTGATCTAATTGAACGAGTCTGATTGGCAATTTCTTTCCCCCAATTGTATATATGTTAGGAATAAAAGTAGTATATTTAGTTTTTTCTCAAATCAGAATATGATGAACACATTTATTTATCAATTTGTTATGAACAAATTTGTGAATAATTAACTAAAATGAATTGCTGTGAGTTGACGAAAATCACCAATGATCTGTGTTTGAAGACGATTCGAATGCTGGATCGAACGTCGGAATCGGTCAATTAGATCGCCCGTAATAAATAAATGACGAAAAAATTGACGAAAAAATTTCATTGTTTATATTGTTGACAAAAAATTTTTTTTCACAAAATCCATCTGGCATCATGTAAGTGATGCCAAGCACTATTGAAAAACCGTATTAGCGACCAAAAATAAATTTCATTGAATTTGAGTGGCCCATCTGAGGAATTTTCATAATTTTTCACTTTTTCCGCTTTTTCAACATCCTGTAACTTTCTGCCTATGAGTTTGAGCGGAATATGGGATAGACGTTTTTGTAGAGAATTTAATTCTCTACAAGATAGTCAAGACGGAAATTTGAAAAAAAAAATTTTTTCGACCATTAATATTGAAATTACCGGGTAACGTTTTTTGTCAATATATTTTAAATGGAAAAGGGGACCCCCCCCCCCCTCCGTGCGCCAGCTCAATTTTTAAGATATCGAGTTGAAATTTTGGGAGATTCTCTTTTGCCAATCAAAGAAACTTCTTAGATGCATTTACTCGGAAACAAAAGAAATTTGTTTTTTGTGACGCAGTCTAGTCCCCCTAAATGATTTGGAACTTATCGAATATTTATTTTCTGATATATATAATCTTTATGCATGACAATTACGAAAAACCTGACATTGTTTCCACATTCAGCTCTCTGTATTATAGCTGTCTCGCTATTGACGAATACGCTTCCGGACACTACAATCAGAGTTCACATTCCAAAGAGCTTATATTTCTTCAACAGTTTTAATCAAATTGATATACGGGCTGTTTCAGAATCCATCATTCGGATTTCTGTGTTGTATTCTGCAGCCATAATGCAATAATTTCACGTTTGGAAGAAATTTTTTGGCGGTTCAGTTTTTGAGCTATGAGCATTTTTAGATTTCTTCCAAATCCAAATAACTCAACAGCATTATGCTCTACATTCTTGAGCCCAACACCATTCTCCAAGTTGGAAAACGTCAGATCTCTGGAAAAAAATTAAATTATCCTATCATTTTTTGTTTTGGAGCTACAGCGATTTGAAATTTTCTGGCTTCCAGCCCATCAGAATTCAACAACTTCAAATTACTATAGCTTCGAAACGAAGAATGATAGGATAATTGAATTTTCTCTCCAGAGATCCAGCGTTTTTCAACCTCATGATGTTGAGCTCAAGAATGTAGAACACAATGCTTTCGAGTTATTTGGATTCGAAGGAAAATCTAGGAAAGCTCATAGCTCAAGAACTAAGCCTGCAAAACATTTTTTTCAAATGGGAAATTATTGCATTTTGGTTCCAGAATACGCCACACAAATCCGAATGATGAATTCTCAACACCCTGTACATCCTCTACTACGATTAATTTTGATTTTCGGATTATATTTAGTGAATTGGAGAACCTATATCAAATGCAAAGTCAGCACTCTGAGATTATTTTAGAGATTATCGATTCCATTGTTCTCATACAAAAGAGTCACTCCAAAAAACGAACTGAATAACATTTTACGTTGAACATGCAATGCATTTTAAAGATACAAACTTGAACGAACAAATTTTCAAAATTATATATCATTAATATACAATTCAACATTGTTCATATATATTTTTCATATAATTAGACATAAATTGTATACATTTGTGAACACTTTTTCACTCGGAAAGCATTCATATAGAATGAATAAATATATTCCCGTATAAAATGAGTCAAGAATATATTTCGTACCTATTTTCTATAGAATGAATATGACAAATTTGTATTATAAAAAGAGGGGGAAAAGACTGACATGAAAGTCTCTTCCGATTTAGTCACTCACACAAAGAACAGTTTATATTGAAGATTATCAGACACAGTATCGTACCCGTGGGATATACTCGACTATGACGATAAGAACTATAACTGTATTTTCTTATTACCTCCTGATCAAAAAGTACCCGGAATTTCTCAATGAAACGAAAACGGTTCAATTATTCATCGATATTCACTTTATTTCCTTCGAAGTAATCTCCATTGCAAGCAATACACATATTCCAACCCTCTTTCCAATCTTTAAAACATTTTGCATAGGCCGATTTCGGAATCGCCTTCAGTTCCTTCCGCGAATTGTACTTTATTGCCTCAATCGTCTCAAAACGCTTTCCGCGAAGTGGTAACTTGAGTCGTGGGAATAAGAAAAAATCACAAGAAGCCATATCAGGTGAATACGGAGCTTGAGGAACGGTATGAATATTGTTCTTAGTCAAATAATCGCGTACAAGATGAGATGTGTGTGCCGGTGCGTTATCGTGATGAAGAAACCACGAGTTATCTCTCCACAATTCTGGTCTCTTGCGACGAATGTTTTCCCTCAAACGCTTCAATACGCCCACGTGATATTCCTTATTAACTGTCTGACAGTCTGAACTGGTGGGAGAAATTCGGAGTGGACTATACCACGGCAATCAAAGAAAACAGTCAACAAAACCTTGATTTTAGATCGACTCTGTCGCGGTTTTTTAGGTTTTGACTCGTCTGAAAAGCGCCAATTCCGATGATTGTTGGTTAGTTTCGATGTCATATTCATAGACCCATGTTTCGTCACCGGTAATGATGCCTTCGATAACATTTTGGCCCAAAGAAAGCATTTCTCTAGCAACATCAATGCGATGCTGTTTCTGCAACAAATTCAACACTCTTGGCACAAGTCGTGCTTCAACTCGTCTCATGGCCGAAATATTGTGCATAACGTTCTGCACCGATCCGAACGAGACATCAAGATCGGATACTATCTCCCTAATGCTCACACGACGATTTGCGAGGACGATTTCTTTAATTTTATCAATATTTTCGTCAGTGATACTGGTGGATGGACCACCGGAACGAGGCGAATCATCTACCACAATACGACCTGCTTTAAACTCTTTGTACTACTCGTACGCTTGTGTTTTCGACATCGTCGAGTTCCCGTAGATTTCTGTTAACATCTTCAACGCTTCCGGACATGAAATTTTGTTAAAAACACAAAATTTTAGACAAACTCTTCGCTCAATCAAATTCGACATTGTGAAATTCGCAGAACACAACTGACACTGACTCGTTTACAAGACAACACGCACTAACTTCTGATAAACGAGGCGCAAACAGACATTTGAGTGCTAAACAACAGATGAAATAACATGGACAACAAAAGATTCCGACAATACCTCAAGCGTGGTTTGTTTGAATAGAGAATTCCGGGTACTTTTTGATCAGAAGGTACTCTGTATATTGACTCTAAGAAGAGTTGTGGTAATCTATCGCATACTCATAGTTCTTTCCGCCATAATAAAATATATCACACGGCTACGATATAAATATATTAATTTTTACTACAAAATTTTCTCCGTGCAAAAATCTAATGTACTACGCATGAGAGTTCAATTCTTCAGCAGTTTAATCAATGATGATTCTTCAAACCTTCTTCCTCTATTGGACAAATTTTCAAAATTATATATATTTCATATATATTTTAATATAGTTTGTATACGAGTTATATTCAATTATATCTGAATTATGTATCATTTCAAAAGCTTTGCCACTCGGATGTTGAAGATGTTCATCATCTTGGAATTTTCCCAAATGAACAATTTTTACTCAAAATACATGCATTCCTGAATGGAATCGTGCGAGGATCATGTTTTTCTGGTCATTGTAATTTATGCTACATAATAATTGGGAATTGGTGGAAACCCTATGTTGAGCGAATAGAGAGAAATGAGTGGCTCGTGGCACATGTTCTTATTGAACGTCTCTGTAGACAAGTTTTTGCATCTTTCTGACATTGAGGTAGGCGGTATTTTGATAGTATCCAAATTTGTATACAATTGGTATAAAGTTTCGATCTCTATTCCATGAAATTCTATATAAACTCGCGAAATTTTCTATAAAAATATGGATACTGTCAAAACATTGCCTATCCCTATTATGGAAGTCTTTTAGTAGATGCACTCACTAGAATTCGACAAGAAACACAAATAAGCCTCATTCTGGTGTGTGAGGTGTATTATAAAATGATATTTTGGGAATGTAACAAAGAAAACTTTTCTACGACTAAATTTCTTCAATGACGGAACTTCGAATGGTAAAAACAGCAGGGGCCAAAAGAATCAAATTTTACAGAAATTATGTGTAAGCTCAGCATTAGAGCTACGAAAAATCTCAGATTCTCGTCCAAATCCCAATACCCCTGAATTGTCTCAAGATGAGTAATTTGACATCGCTTAATTCATTCACGTGGCGACTGAATCTTGAAAAACCACTAACATTGCTCGAATCTCGAAAATGAAGCCTTAGAAGCATTCAACAAACGGATGGAAAATTGTTGATTTGATTTTAGCTCTCCACCATTTCAAGATTCAGAATATATTATGGAACAACTTATATGTGTATATGCATACTCTCAGATAGGAAATAGTCGAAATTACCATTGTAGTTGGGAAAAGACTCAACTTTGACTGATAATAAGTTTTACTACTTCATAGTCAAAAGAAAAATATTACAAGCCAAATATTGTATGAATATGAATAAGGACAAAACAAAATTAATGATTTGTACAACAGAGAAAACAGCAAGAAGAACGAAAATCAAAATAGATGCAGAGACCATTCAGCAAGTCAAAGAATTTAATTATCTAGGAAGCATAATTACAGAAAACGGTAAAGGCGAAAGAGATATAAGAGCAAGAATAGCACAAGGAAAACAGGCTTTCCACCAAAAGAAACAGTTTCTATGTTCGAAGAATATTAGTTTAGCAGTAAGGAAGAAATTCTTGAAGACTTACGTTTGGAGCACAGCATTATATGGTTGCGAAACTTGGACAATTGGGAAAACGGACCAACGAAGACTCGAAGCTTTTGAAATGTGGTGTTATAGAAGGATGCTTGAAATAAAGTGGATAGAGAAAGTGAGAAATGAAGAAGTACTTGAGAAGGTAAATGAAAAAAGAAGTCTTTTGAGACAGGTCGTGAAAAGAAGTAATCTGATAGGGCACACATCAAGGCATGATAACTTATTGGAAACAATATTGGAAGGAAAAATGAATGGTAAAACCCGAAGAGGTAGAGGTAGAAGTTTGATGAAGCAAATTATACGAGATAAGGATTGTTGTAGAAATGCAGAAATTAGGAGGTTAGCGTGAATGTGAAGTTGGCATATCAAATGTTAACATAGCACAGAAAGCACCAGTTCTAGTCGCATCCACTATAGTCCTACAGTTCTTGATAAGTTACAACAATATTTCCATGCAAATTGATGAAAAAATTCGATTTTGAAAAAATGATATGCTAACTTCTTCTACGATATAATAGCATCGCAGGTATAATGGACAGAGATGGACTAAGTCTTGGAGTTTTAGGGATGATTCGGATGTGCTGATGTCGGACCCGGAGAGTTCTAATGCTAAAAATCAGTAGAAAATCTTTTTCGGGAATTAGAAGAGAAGATATGCTAGATTCAGCGTGAATGTGAAGTTGGCATATCAAATGCTGGCATTGCACGAAAAAGTGACAGTTCCAGTAGCATTCACCATAGTTCTATAGTTCTTGATAATTTCGAACAATAGTTCTGTTCATATTACTCAGAAAAATTGGATTTGAAAAAATGGAATGCCAAGTTCTACAATGATATGATAGCATTCCAACGATGAGAGGTTGGAACGATCAGAACTCGAGAGTTTTGGGATTGTGAGCATGCGGGAAAGTGAGAAATGGAGAGTTCCAATCATTAAAAGCGATATATAAAATTTTTGTCAATATTTATGGAAATCATATGCTGGATTCTATGACAAATCCATAGCATTGCAAGGGATATTGAAGGGAGCGATCAATATCTCCAAGTTCTGGGATGGCGTACACACGGAGGAGTTGGGAATGCAGAGTTCTAACATCAACAATGGGTGAATTCGTTTTTGCTTTCATGATAAGCCGGGTTTGGAGATGACGCGGGGAGACGAAATACTTTGTGATGTTGAGAATCGGAGTTTTGATACAGGAGAACAATTGATACAGCTTGGACGGGGACTTCGATGACCTGACAGCCTGTCTGGGTACCCGTCAGACTTTCTGTCTAAACTGGGGTTCTGACCAGCATTGCATAGGATTCGAATGATTCTGACCAGCGATGCACGGGATTCGAATAGTTCTGACCAGCATTGTCTCGATCACGATTAGTTCTGCCCAGCATTGCACGGAATTCGAATGGTTCTGGCCAGCCTTGCATGGAATTCAAATAGTTCTGACCAGCATTGCCCCGATAACGGGAAGTTCGGGCGGCATTCCACGGAATTTGAAGACTTCTGCACAGGATTGCACGAAATTCGGAGTTTCTACCCACCATTGAGACGATTCCGGAAAGTTCCGGCCAGCATTGCACGGAATTCGAATAGTTCTGACCAGCATTGCCTCGATTTCGAGTAGTTCTGGCCAGCATTTCGCGGAATTCGGATAGTTCTGACCAGCATTGCCTCGATTCCGAGTAGTTCTGGCCAGCATTGCACGAAATCCGAAGAGTTCTGCACAGCATTGCGAGGAATTTGGAGAGTTCTGGATACCATTGCACGAAATTCGATAGTTCTGGCCAGCATTGCACGGAATTCGGATAGTTCTGACCAGCATTGCCACGATTCCGAGTAGTTCTGTGTAGCATTGCGCGGAATTCGAAGAGTTCTGGATAGCATTGCACGAAATTCAGATATTTCTGGCCAGCATTGCACGGAGTTCGAATAGTTCTGACCAGCATTGCCTCGATTTCGAGTAGTTCTGGCCAGCATTGCATGGAATTCGGATAGTTCTGACCAGCATTGCCTCGATTTCGAGTATTTCTGGCCAGCATTGCACGGAATTCGAATAGTTCTGACCAGCATTGCCACGATTCCGAGTATTTCAGGCCAGCGTTCCGCGGAATTCGGATAGTTCTGACCAGCATTGCCTCGATTCCGAGTAGTTCTGGTCGAGTTCCTATGATATGCTGGTCAGAACTATCGATTCTCCATGAGATGCTGGTCTGAACTATCGATTTTCTATGATATGCTGGTCAGAACTATCGATTTCCTACGATATGCTGGTCAGAACTATTGATTTTCTATGATATGCTGGTCGGATGTCACGATTTTCTATGATATGCAGGTCAGGACTATTGATTTGCTATGATATGCTGGTCATAACTATTGATTCTCTATGATATGCTGGTCGGAACTATTGATTCTCCATAAAATGCTGGTCAGAACTGTCGATTTCCTATGATATGCTGGTCAGAACTATTGATTCTCTATGAGATGCTGGTCTGAACTATCGATTTTCCATGATATGCTGGCCAGAACTATCGATTTTCTGAGATATGCTGGTCAGAACTATCGATTTCCTGCGATATGCTGGTCAGAACTATTGATTTTTTATGATATGCTGGTGAAAACTGTCGATTTTCTATGATATGCTGGTCAGAACTATTGATTTTCTATGATATGCTGGTCAGAACTCTCAATTTCCTATGATATGCTGGTCATAACTATTGATTCTCTATGATATGCTGGTCGGAACTATTGATTTTCTATGGGATGCTGGTCAGAACTATCGATTTTCTATGATATGCCAGTCGTAACTATCGATTTCCCATAATATGCTCATCAGAACTCTTCGTTTCCTTTGATATGCTGGTCAGAACTATTGATTCCCTATGATATGCTGGTGAGAACTATCGATTTTCCATGAAACGCTGGTCATAACTATTGATTTTCTTTGATATGCTGATCGGAACCATCGATTTTCTATGATATGCTGGTCAGAACTATCGATGCTCTATGATATGCTCATCAGAACTCTTCATTTTCTATGACATGCTGGTCTGACCTATTGATTTCTCATGATATGCTGGTGAGAATTATCGATTTTTGATGATATGCTGGTCAGAACTATTGATTTCCTATGATATGCTAGTCAGGATTATCGATTCTTTATGATATGCTGGTCAGAACTATCGATTTCCTATGATATGCTAGTGAGAACTATCGATTTCCTATGATATTCTGGTCAGAAGTATTGATTTCCTTCGATATGCTTGTGAGAACTATCGATTTTCTATGATCTGCTCATCAGAACCTCCCCGTGGGATGATTGCGGGTCTTCCAGGGGGATATTCTTGATACCTGTCCTTGATATCCTTTTTATCCATCCTTGGTAGTATCTGCTTCCTTCACGTGGTGGGGAGGAAAAGTATCTCAGATTTGGGTCTCTTTTTCGGGTGGAATAAGCTACTCGAGAGGGAGAATACGAACTGAGAGAAACTAAATCATCCCAACGCCAGGAACATCGGCAGAAACGGAGGGCAAGCAAGGGGAAACTACCTTCCTTGACATCTTTCAATATTCCCGAGGAAATGAAATCTTTTCTCCAAACCTGGAATTTTGAATTTGGATTCATTGAAAAAAAAAGCAACAACAACAACATGATGGCGTCCTCTCTGGCAAAATATTCCGGAGGTAAAATAGTCCCCCGTTCGGATCTCCGGGTGGAGGCTGCTCGAGAGAACCTCATCAAACAAGATAGAAACCCAAAGAAGATAGGGAAGAAAGAGAACATTCTTCGAGTCGGAGCGTGGAATGTCAGATCACTGAGACAAACAGGAAAATTAGAAGATTTGAAACTGGAAATGAAGAGGTTGGGTATCGATGTAATGGGAATTAGTGAAATGAGATGGCCACAAGAAGGGGATTTCTGGAGTGGGGTTTATAGAATCATTCACACAGGATCAAAGAATGGTCAAGCAGGTGTGGAAATTATGATGCATAAGAGGGTAGGGAATAGGATAGAAAATTATTTGCAACATAGGGAACGCGTAATGATGGTCAGAGTTAGAACAAAACCGGTAGACACAGTCATAGTCCAAGTATACATGCCCACATCTGCATACTCAGAGGAGGATATCGAAAAAACGTACGATGAAATAGAAGAAGTGATAGAATATGTGAAGGGAGAAGAAAATTTAATGATCATAGGCGACTGGAATGCGGTAGTAGGGCAAGGAGAAGAGGCCAACATAATAGGAGATTTTGCGTTAGGAAAAAGAAATGAAAGAGGACAAAGTTTAATCGAATTCTGCGAGAGTCATGAAATGGTTATTACCAACACATTATTCAAAAATCATCCAAGAAGAATCTATACTTGGAAAATGCCAGGAGATACAGCAAGATATCAAATTGATTACATATTAGTAAAACAAAGATTCAGAAACCAAGTGAAAAGCTGTAAAACTTATCCAGGCGCGGATATAGATAGTGATCACAATATGTTGCTGATGAAATGTTCTCTGAAATTCAAAGCTCTGAAAAAGAAAAGGAAAATGCAAAAAAGATGGAATTTGAAGAATCTCGAACAAGGAAAAACACAGGACGCATTCAAAGCGATGTTGGACGAAAAATTGGAGGATCGACAAGAGAAAGACTTGGAAATAGAGAGTAGATGGACAAATATGAAGAGGAACATAGAGCAATGTGCAGATGAAATTTTGAAGAACGATGGGATAGAGCCTAAGAAACCATGGATAACAGGAGAAATTCTCGATTCAATCAATGAAAGGAGGAAATACAAGAATAAGAATAGTGAACAAGATCAGCAGACATACAAGGCACTGAGGAATAAAATAATCAGAGAATCGAAGAAAGCAAAAGAACAATGGTTGGAGGAGAAATGTCAAGATATAGAAGTGAGATTACATTTAGGAAAAATTCATGAGGCATATAGGATTGTTAAGAGATTTTTTGGACAAATGAAATCTAGAAGCAGTAAGATTAAAAATTCTCTAGGAAGACAATTGATAAGAACGGAGGAAAAAATAGAACAATGGATTAATCATTTAGAAGAGCTGTATAAAGGAGGCGATAATATGGGATTCTTAGAGAGGGAGGAAGATGTCGATGAAGAATAATTGGGAGATTCAATTTTGAGATCAGAATTCGACAGGGCTTTGAAAGAATTGAAAAATAATAAAGCGCCGGGAACAGATGGCATAAGTGCGGACCTTATCAAAGCCTCCAGTCAGGGAACTCGTGACGCACTGTTCGAATTGGTCAGAGATATGTACGAAATAGGCGAAGTACCGAAAGATTTCCAGAAGAATAAAATTGTCACCATTCCAAAAAAACAAGGAGCAGACAAATGCGAGAACCACAGAACGATTAATTCAACTTCACATGCTTCGAAAATACTGACAAAAATCATATACAGCAGAATAGAGAATAAAATAGAGAGTGGAATTGCCAGAAGATCAGTTCGGTTTTAGGAAAAATAGGGGAACGCGAGAAGCAATATTAGCACTGAGAACAGTAGTAGAGAAAAGTCTGGAGTTAAAAAAGTCTGTATATACAGGTTTTGTAGATATACAAAAAGCATTCGATAATGTTGATTGGGAGAAGATGTTTACGATTTTGAAAAAGGTAGGAATTAATTTCAGGGATAGGAGAATGATATATGAATTATATAAGAATCAAACCGCAATAATAGAAATAGAGGGTCAAAAAGGAGAAGCACAAATTAGAAGAGGGGTGAGACAAGGATGCTTACTATCGCCATTGATTTTCAATTTGTATATAGAAGAAGCGATTAACGAAGTGGGGGAACAAGTGCAATTGAAATTACAGATTCAAGGTAAAAATGTAAGCATGTTGAGATTTGCGGATGACATAGCTATATTAGCTACGAGTGGTGCTGAGTTAGAAAATACTCTCAACACTATGAAAAAAATATTACTAGACAAATATTGTATGAATATAAATAAGGACAAAACAAAGTTCATGATTTGTACAACAGCGAACACATCAAGAAGAACGAAAATCAAAATAGATGCAGAGACAATTCAGCAAGTCAAAGAATTTAAATATCTAGGGAGCATAATTACAGAAAACGGTAAAAGCGAAAGAGATATAAGAGCAAGAATAGCACAAGGAAAACAGGCTTTCCACCAAAAGAAACAGTTACTATGTTCGAAGAATATTAGCTTAGCAGTAAGGAAGAAATTCTTGAAGAGTTACGTTTGGAGCACACCATTATATGGTTGCGAAACTTGGACAATTGGAAAAACGGACCAACGAAGAACTTGAAGCTTTTGAAATGTGGTGTCTGTGAAGTTGGCATATCAAATGTCAGCATCGCACAAAAAAGCACCAGTTCTAGTCGCATCCACTATAGTTCTACAGTTCTTGATAAGTTACAACAATAGTTCCGGGTAAATTTGTGAAAAAAATCGATTTTGAAAAAATGATATGCCAAGTTCTTCTACAATATGACAGCATCGCAGGGAAAATGGATGGAAATGGACTGTATCTCGGAGTTCTAGGGATGATTGGGATGCGAGGATGTCAAAACAAGGGAGTTCTAATGCTAGGAGTGCTTAAGAAATTTTTTTCGGGAATTAAATGAAGAGACATGAGGAGTTCTTCTACGATGTAGTAGCAGCGCAGGTGAAACCGCTGGAAGTGGACTATACCTCGGAGTTCCACGGCTGATTGGCATGTGAGGATGTCAAGGAACGAGAGTTCTGATGTTGGGAGTAATCAGGGAGTCAATTGGGAGTCTCAGAGAATCGGGAGTTCCGACCAGCATATCATTGAGAATCGAGAGTTCTGATCAGCATATCCTAGAGAATCGATAGTACTGACGAGCATATCATTAGGAATCGATAGTTCTGACCAGCATATCGTTGAATATCAACAGTTCTGACCAGCAAATCATTGGGAATCAATTGTTCTGATCAGCATATCATGGAAAATCGATAGTTCTGACCAGCATATCATGGAAAATCAATAGTTCTGACCAGCATATCATAGAAAATCGATAGTTCTGACCAGCATATCATGGAAAATGGAGAGTTCTGACCAGCATATCATGGAAAATGGGGAGTTCTGATGAGCATATCATAGAAAATCGATAGTTCTGACCAGCATAACATGGAGAATCGATAGTTCTGACCAGCATATCATGGAAAATGGAGAGTTCTGACCAGCATATCATGGAAAATCGATAGTTCTGACCAGCATATCATGGAAAATCAATAGTTCTGACCAGCATATCATGGAAAATCGATAGTTCTGACCAGCATATCATGGAAAATCAATAGTTCTGACCAGCATATCATGGAAAATCAATAGTTCTGAGCAGCATATCATGGAAAATGGGGAGTTCTGATGAGCATATCATAAAGAATCGATAGTTCTGACCAGCATATCATGGAGAATCGATAGTTCTGACCAGCATATCATAGAAAATCGATAGTTCTGACCAGCATATCATAGAAAATCGATAGTTCTGACCAGCATATCATAGAAAATCGACAGTTCTGACCAGCATGTCATGGAAAATCGATAGTTCTGACCAGCATATCATAGAAAATCGATAGTTCTGAGCAGCATATCATGGGAAATCAATAGTTCTGACCAGCATATCATAGAAAATCGATAGTTCTGATCGGCATATCATGGAAAATGGAGAGTTCTGATGAGCATATCATGGAAAATGGAGAGTTCTGACCAGCATATCATGGAAAATCGATAGTTCTGACCAGCATATCATGGAAAATCAATAGTTATGACCAGCATATCATGGAAAATCAATAGTTCTGACCAGCATATCATAGAAAATCGATAGTTCTGATCGGCATATCATAGAAAATCGATAGTTCTGATCGGCATATCATAGAAAATCGATAGTTCTGACCAGGATATCATGGGAAATGGAGAGTTCTGACCAGCATATCATGGAAAATCGATAGTTCTGACCAGCATATCGTTGAATATCAACAGTTCTGACCAGCAAATCATTGGGAATCAATTGTTCTGATCAGCATATCATGGAAAATCGATAGTTCTCACCAGCATATCATAGAAAATCGATAGTTCTGACCAGCATATCATAGAAAATCGATAGTTCTGACCAGCATATCATAGAGGATCGACAGTTCTGACCAGGATATCATGGGGAATGGAGAGTTCTGAGCAGCATATCATGGAAAATCAATAATTCTGACCAGCATATCATGGAAAATCAATAGTTCTGACCAGCATCTCATAGAAAATCGATAGTTCTGACCAGCATATCATAGAAAATCGACAGTTCTGACCAGCATATCATGGAAAATCGATAGTTCTGACCAGCATATCATAGAAAATCGATAGTTCTGAGCAGCATATCATGGAAAATCAATAGTTCTGACCAGCATATCATAGAAAATCGATAGTTCTGATCGGCATATCATGGAAAATGGAGAGTTCTGGTGAGCATATCATGGAAAATGGAGAGTTCTGACCAGCATATCATGGAAAATCGATAGTTCTAACCAAAATATCATGGAAAATCAATAGTTCTGACCAGCATATCATGGAAAATCAATAGTTCTGACCAGCATATCATAGAAAATCGATAGTTCTGATCGGCATATCATGGAAAATGGAGAGTTCTGATGAGCATATCATATAAAATCGATAGTTCTGATCGGCATACCATAGAAAATCGATAGTTCTGACCAGCATATCATAGAGAATAAAGAGTTCTGATGAGCATATCATAGAAAATCGATAGTTCTGATCGGCATATCATAGAAAATCGATAGTTCTGACCAGCATATCATAGAAAATCGACAGTTCTGACCAGCATATCATGGAGAATCGGTAGTTCTGACCAGCATATCATAGAAAATCAATAGTTCTGAGCAGCATATCATGGAGAATCGATAGTTCTGACCAGCATATCATAGAAAATCGATAGTTCTGACCAGCATATCATAGAAAATCGATAGTTCAGACCAGCATATCATAGAAAATCGACAGTTCTGACCAGCATGTCATGGAAAATCGATAGTTCTGAACAGCATATCATAGAAAATCGATAGTTCTGAGCAGCATATCATGGAAAATCAATAGTTCTGACCAGCATATCATAGAAAATCGACAGTTCTGATCGGCATATCATGGAAAATGGAGAGTTCTGATGAGCATATCATGGAAAATGGAGAGTTCTGACCAGCATATCATGGAAAATCGATAGTTCTGACCAGCATATCATAGAAAATGAACGATTCTGACCAGCATATCATAGAAAATCGATAGTTCTGACCAGCATATCATGGAGAATCGATAGTTCTGACCAGCATATCATAGAAAATCGATAGTTCTGAGCAGCATATCATGGAAAATCAATAGTTCTGACCAGCATATCATAGAAAATCGATAGTTCTGATCGGCATATCATAGAAAATCGATAGTTCTGACCAGCATATCATAGAGGATCGACAGTTCTGACCAGGATATCATGGGAAATGGAGAGTTCTGACCAGCATATCATGGAAAATCGATAATTCTGACCAGCATATCATAGAAAATCGACAGTTCTGACCAGCATATCATAGAAAATCGATAGTTCTGAGCAGCATATCATGGAAAATCAATAGTTCTGACCAGCATATCATAGAAAATCGATAGTTCTGATCGGCATATCATAGAAAATCGATAGTTCTGACCAGCATATCATAGAGGATCGACAGTTCTGACCAGGATATCATGGGAAATGGAGAGTTCTGACCAGCATATCATAGAAAATCGATAGTTCAGACCAGCATATCATAGAAAATCGACAGTTCTGACCAGCATGTCATGGAAAATCGATAGTTCTGACCAGCATATCATAGAAAATCGATAGTTCTGAGCAGCATATCATGGAAAATCAATAGTTCTGACCAGCATATCATAGAAAATCGATAGTTCTGATCGGCATATCATAGAAAATCGATAGTTCTGACCAGCATATCATAGAGGATCGACAGTTCTGACCAGGATATCATGGGAAATGGAGAGTTCTGACCAGCATATCATGGAAAATCGATAATTCTGACCAGCATATCATGGAAAATCAATAGTTCTGACCAGCATATCATAGAAAATCGATAGTTCTGATCGGCATATCATAGAAAATCGATAGTTCTGACCAACAAATCATAGAAAATCGGTAGTTCTGACCAGGATATCATAGAAAATCGACAGTTCTGACAAGCATATCATGGAAAATGGAGAGTTCTGATGAGCATATCGTAGAACTGTCGATTTTCAAGGATATTCTGGTCAGAACTCTTCATTTCTGATGATTTGCTGGTCAGAACTATCGATTCTCCATGATATGCTGGTCAGAACTATCGATTTTCTATGATATGCTCATCAGAACTCCCCATTCTCCATGATATGCTGGTCAGAACTAATGATTTTCCATGATATGCTGGTCAGAACTATTGATTTTCCATGATATGCTGGTCAGAACTAATGATTTTCCATGATATGCTCATCAGAACTCCCCATTTTCCATGATATGCTGGTCAGAACTCTCCATTTCCCATGATATGCTGGTCAGAACTATTGATTTTCCATGATATGCTGGTCAGAACTATTGATTTTCCATGATATGCTGGTCAGAACTCTCCATTTTCTATGATATGCTCATCAGAACTCCCCATTTTCCATGATATGCTGGTCAGAACTCTCCATTTCCCATGATATGCTGGTCAGAACTATTGATTTTCCATGATATGCTGGTCAGAACTATTGATTTTCCATGATATGCTGGTCAGAACTCTCCATTTTCCATGATATGCTGGTCAGAACTATCGATTCTCCATGATATGCTGGTCAGAACTATCGATTTTCTATGATATGCTCATCAGAACTCCCCATTTTCCATGATATGCTGGTCAGAACTCTCCATTTTCCATGATATGCTGGTCAGAACTATCGTTTTTCTATGACATGCTGGTCAGAACTATTGATTTTCCATGATATGTTGGTCAGAACTATTGATTTTCTATGATATGCTGGTCAGAACTATCGATTTTCCATGATATGCTGATCAGAACAATTGATTCCCAATGATTTGCTGGTCAGAACTGTTGATATTCAACGATATGCTGGTCAGAACTATCGATTTTTAATGATATGCTGGTCAGTACTATCGATTCTCTAGGATATGCTGATCAGAACTCTCGATTCCCAATGATATGCTGGTCGGAACTCCCGATTCTCTGAGACTCCCAGTTGACTCCCTGATTACTCCCAACATCAGAACTCTCGTTCCTTGACATCCTCACATGCCAATCAGCCGTAGAACTCCGAGATATAGTCCACTTCCAGCGGTTTCACCTGCGCTGCTACTACATCGTAGAAGAACTCCTCATGTCTCTTCATTTAATTCCCGAAAAAAATTTCTCAAGCACTCCTAGCATCAGAACTCCCTTGTTTTGACATCCTCGCATCCCAATCATCCCTAGAACTCCTAGATATAGTCAATTTCCTTCCATTACCCCTGCGATGCCGTCATATTGTAGAAGAACTCAGCATATCATTCCATTTAATTCCTGAAAAAAATTTCCCAAGCACTTCTAGCATTAGAACTCCCTTGTTTTGACATCCTCGCATCCCAATCACCCCTAGAACTCCAAGACTTAGTCCATCTCTGTCCATTATACCTGCGATGCTATTATATCGTAGAAGAAGTTGGCATATCATTTTTTCAAAATCGAATTTTTTCATCAATTTGCATGGAACTATTGTTGTAACTTATCAAGAACTGTAGAACTATAGTGGATGCGACTCGAACTGGTGCTTTTTTGTGCTATGCTAACATTTGATATGCCAACTTCACATTCACGAGGTTAGCGGATAATAGACCGGGTTGGCGGATTTCATCAAACCAGTCATAAGACTGAGTACTTCATGATGATGACTTCATAGTTTAAAGAACAATATTGATTGTAGGAATTACTATTTGGATTAGTTACATCTACAATGAAATAGTTAGTGTAACCATTAAACAGCTAACTATTCATAGTTGATTCCTTTCCCAACTATTACTATTAATTTACTATTTTCTTTCCTCTCAGTGTAATACCACGAATGTGAAAATCCTCATTCACACATAATCATAAACATCGTTGAGGAATGACGTTTAATTACTCCTAATTATGTACACTGAGAGAAAGGATTGGCAACGGTTATAAAATATATTCTCAAATATGACCGATCAAATATTCGATAACATTGATCAAATATCAATAATATTCATAAAATATTTGATAATTATGAACATGTAGAATATATTTATCAATTTTAATCAATTTTTCTATGGATATCATCGAATATTTGATTACCCAGACAGCACAACGTGCCACTGGAACGTTTATGGGAGGTTTATAGAACGTAGCAGAGGTTTTCTGAACGTTCAGAAAACGTCCCAAAGACAAATAGAGTAATGTTATCGAATATTTGATTGGTCATATGTGAGAATATATTTGATAACTGTTACCCACCGTTCTTCAGTGTATGTTCGATGGTGTGGAGCTTCCGTCACTTGCATCTGAAAATAATATAT
The DNA here is from genome assembly GCA_018340375.1 of Gonatopus flavifemur. Taxonomy (NCBI): domain Eukaryota; kingdom Metazoa; phylum Arthropoda; class Insecta; order Hymenoptera; family Dryinidae; genus Gonatopus; species Gonatopus flavifemur. Next base: position 510,934 of record JAFFJZ010000001.1, read on the forward strand.
AGCTATTTCCAGAAGAAGAGACATCTCAAACCAAATTACGCTTATTCGTGGTTACTGAACATTTCACGAACATATTTTGATGTGTTTTGTGAATTTTCTTGGAACGTGATTACGCATATGAATAAGAAATTATGTATTATTAGATCTCAAATATGAGTACATTATGCGTAAACAATGACGCACGCGACAAGAGCATTTTGATTAAGTTGGGATTGTTATTGTTCCTGTCTTGAGATATTAAGTTGTCTGCATTTAAGAAAGTTTGCTTTATTGAAACAGATGTTTAAAACTTCATTTCAAAACTAATGTTACAGAAGTTCATTCTGTCGGTGTTATCGAAATCCTACATATTTGAAAACTTTTGTCACCTGTGTAGTGATTTTTTACTCTATTTGATAATTCTGAGAAATATGGAACTGGAATTGAAGTGTTGATGATTACGGTAAACTATTCGTAATTGAAACACTCATATAATATATTTATAAGTGGTTATGAATAATTAAATGAAAATCAGTGTGCATACTACACTTGTTCGATGGAAATGAAAAAAAAACAATTATTCAGATTGCGATTGAAAGTATGCAACTGAAGAATGCAAAACAGAAGCATAAATTGAGCGAATATAATTGATGATCAAAATACTGAAAGTTTCATTTAGCCAGACAGTGAATTCTGTAAAAACTACGATCTTATTTATTCAAGATAATTTCAAGCACTTTTTTTCATCAATAAACTACTTGTAAAAGTGCTGATTATTAGAAGTGAAGACTTGTATAACTAGAGAAAGGAACTTATGCTAGGAACATGAAAGCATAAATTCAAATAATGCGATTAAGGCTTAGTATTTCTATTGTACTGGACTATGTAATTGAAATTAGCCCGAAATTCGCAAGCATGATAAAGCATAATTTCCCACTCGGGGAAGCATAAGGGAGTTTCAGCATATTTGCCGTATAATCATTTATAAAATTCTCAATTTCAAATTTACAACAAATTTTTTTTCCGAAATTTTGTTGCCAAAGTTGGAAAGAAATCTTCCTCGGAATTTGGACTGTATACCGTACCAGGTGTACCGGTATGAAGTGAGCGTTAAGATACAAATGTGTCGATAGGGAACATTTGTTGTGAACGAGCCTCAATTTTTGTTCCATTTGGTTGATATGACATCTGTCAAACATATCGATTAAACATCAAGTCATTGAACAAACAACATCATATTCTTCCACCCTGTTAAAAATGTCGAATTTTGTACCAGCAAGTGACGCTTTGTGGAAAGCATTAATTTTTTGTTTCCATTTGGAGAAAAGTGCTGTAGAGTCGCATCAAATGCTTGTCGAGGCATATGGTGATCATGCTGTATCAGAAGCAACATGCAAGAGATGTTTTCAACGGTTCAAAGAAAATGATTTTGATGTGAGAAATGGAGAACCTGAGAGACCACCAAAAAAGTTTGGAGACGCCGAACTGCAAGCAATATTGGATGAAGATCATACTTTGAGTCAAAGGCAAATGGCAGCAATGTTAAATGTTGCACAACAAACAATTTCTGACCGTTTGAAAGCTGTGGAAAAGATCCGAAAGGGTGGGAAATGGGTGCTACATGAATTGAATGAAAGACAGATGGAAAACCGGAACAACACTTGTGACATTTTGCTTCAAAGTCACGAAAGAAAATCAGTTCAGCATCGAATTGTTCCTGGCGATGAGAAATGGATTTATTCTAAGAATCCTGAACGGAGAAAATCATGGGTTAATCCGGGACACTCATCAACATCGACTGCGGAACCAGATCGATTCGGCAAGAAGGCGATGCTCTGTGTATGGTGGGACCAAAAAGGTTGTGGTGTATCATGAGCTTCTAAGACCTGGTGAAACTGTGAATACTAATTGCTACAGACAACAAATGATCAATTTGAGCCATTCATTGATCGGAAAACGACCAGAATGGGCCAGAAGACACGGCAGAGTAATTTTATTGCACGACAATGCACATGCACACAAAGCGAAACCGGTTCAGGATACAATGAAAGCACTTGGCTGGGAGCTGCTACCCCTCCCACCGTATTCACCAGACTGGGCCTCTTCCAAATACCATTTGCGTGCATCGATGGGACACACATTGGCTGAGCAGCACTTCGATTCCTACGAAGGAGTCTAAAATACGTCCCTTCCGGTGGGGAGCGCAAAGCGACAAAGCCAAATGTAACATATACAGGAATTTGTCGCTAATTTGTGACCGCATTAGGAATTTTGTCGCTCCCCTAGAAACCCAAAGAATCGAGGGTTGTCTAACGGAAGTCTTCCGCTGGAAAGTGCTGAAGTGGGTGGGATGGGTTAAAATTGCCATAGAAATTGTCGCTCTTTTGTCACTGGAATTTGACCCCAATTAGAACACTGTTGGCCCAGTCATTTTCGAGAAAAACAAGAATAACTAAAATTGAAGTGATGGACACGTCAGAGACAAGTATAAAGGCAAGTGGCACAGGAAGAATCAATTGACCGCTTCCTAGATCACTACAAATGACTATAAGATGCGGGTGGGGATGCGGAAAAAATCTTGTAACATACTTGTATCATGGATATAACAAACTTGTGGGGAGGGTGATCGCACGGATTAGAAGAATCGGATGCGGACTGAAATGCACACGATCGACTATTGCCTTGATCGACTTGGACTGACTGACTCGAGATTAGGGTTCTGGATTATATAAAAACGTTTTGCAGTGGATAAGGGTGGAGAGAAGTCGAAGATAATGACGGACAAGAGATTGGATGATCAAAGATGCACTGAAAGAGTTGAAATGAGTGATTCCTACATTGTGAAGGGTGGATGTGGAATTTTCACCCAGATGTGGTGGCAGCAAAAATCCCCCGTGAGGTTTAATTCCTCCAAAATATAGGAGAAATGAATTTCCCTAACGTGGGGTATTTTTGCTGCTACCAGACTTTTGGGAGAACTTCACTTACGTTTTTCTGGGTCCGTAATCAAAATTCTGACTATGTTATTCAACTGTGTGATTGAGTAGGCATCCAACTAACTGAATCCGATGAATAGCGGAATATTCCAATGGAAAAGCGCGAGCGACAGAGTTGCGAATTATAAAAAAAATCAAGGATTTGTTCTTCAGTCGGGACTTATCAGGGTTTCCTGGGTCTTAGATGAACTTCTTCGATATATTTTTGAGCTTTGTGGTTGATTCGCCATCCAATTGAGAGGAACACAGGAGCGACAGATTATTCCATGAAAAATTCAACGTGGACTTCCTGGGTCTGTAATCAAATTTCCCATCATATTCTTGGGCTTTGAGGTTGATGAGGGTTCCAATAAATGTAAACTGGTGAGCGACGAAATATTCCATCGATAATGACTGGGCGACAAATTCAAGAGTGATCGGAAATCCCGGTTCCTTGAAAATATGTGACTTCCATATGGGCTTCCTGGATCTCTGCTGGGATTTCTCACTATATTTTTGGGCTTTGTGGTTAATCATACTCCCTATCAGTGAGAACCGATGATCGACAAAATATTCCATGAAAAATCACAAAATCGAGAATCATTGGGAATCCAAGATCGTGGGTGAGGGTTCGATTCAACGTGGGCTTTCTGGGTCTGTAATCAAATTTCCCACCATATCCTTGGGCTTTGATGTTGATCAGGGTTCCCATGAATGAGATCTGGTGAGCGACGAAATATTCCATCGACAATGACTGGGCGACAAATTCAAGAGTGATCGGAAATCCCGGTTCCTTGAAAATATGTGACTTCCATATGGGCTTTCTGGATCTCTGCTGGGATTTCTCACTATATTCTTAGGCTTTGTGGCTAATCATACTCCCTATCAGTGAGAACCGATAAGCGACAAAGTCGAGAATCATTGGGAATCCAAGATCGTAGGTGAGGGGTCGATTCAACGTAGGCTGTCTGGGTCTATAATCAAATTTCCCACCATATCCTTGGGCTTTGAGGTTGACGAGGGTTCCAATGAATGGGAACTGGTGAGCGACGAAATATTCCATCGACAATGACTGGGTGACGAATTCAAGAGTGATCGGAAATCCCGGTTCCTTGAAAATATGTAACTTCCATATGGGCTTTCTGGATCTCTGCTGGGATTTCTCACTATATTCTTGGGCTTTGTGGTTAATCATACTCCCTATCAGTGAGAACCGATGAGCGACAAGATATTCCATGAAAAATCACCCAGCGAAAAAGTCGAGAATCATTGGGAATCTAAGATCGTAGGTGAGGGGTCGATTCAACGTGAGCTTCCTGGGTCTATAATCAAATTTCCCACCATATTCTTGGGCTTTGAGGTTGATAAGGGTTCCGATAAATGGGAACTGATGAGCGACAGAATATTCCATGAAAAATCACCCAGCGACAAAATCGAGAATCATTGGGAATCCAAGATCGTAGGTGAGGGGTCGATTCAACGTGGGCTTCCCGGGTCCGTAGCCTACTCAAATTTTGAGCGTGAAAACACCAGGGCCCGACGAGTCATGTCTGATATGCTATCAAGACCTGATGCAGTCTCGTCATGGTTTTCCCCAATTCACTCGATGACATGGAAATCTCATTCGAGCCTTGTTTTACCTCTGCGCTACAAACCTCCCCCAATCTTATTGGTGAAATCATACAAGTCCCTTGTAAGGGCCCCATACGACCCTCTTCATTAACGGTTCCCGAATTCTATCCTGATCAGGACCTCATCTCAAATAGGGAACGCCTGATCAAATTTCCACTAGATTAATAGTACTTCTCACAATCCTTTCGGGCTTTTTGGTCGATGAAACATGCAATCAGGTGAACACAGCAAGTGAGAAATCGATAATCATTGCACATCAAATATCCCCACTTGATCATTCACCTTGTGTAGCCTTTCTCCAAAGTATATCCAGTGGCTCAGTACAAAATCCAATGTATCAATTGTCAATTGAGAATCCCCTGTATATCAGTTCATTTCATTCACTGTAAATACAACGAAATCGATGTCATCAATCCATTAGATAAACATGTGACAAATTAGTCTACTATCGGTGTATTTTATGTTATATGTGAAAACAATACATCTCTCTCTCTCTCTCTCTTTCTCTGAAATTATTCTGGACCCTTCCGAGATAGCTGATCTAGGTGATCCGGATTACTTTCCAAACTTCTTGATTGGTTGAGAAGTTGACCCGATCACTCGGATTAGCTATTTCGGAAGGCCCCATTATATTAGATAATATAGAGGAGCATTCCGAAGTAGCTGATCGATCTCTACAGTGTTAATCACGTCTCGTCGTGAGGAATTTCCTTGTTTTACGACATTATTCTTTTCGGAGCTGTGCCAAGAAAAGGTAGCTGTAACACCCATACCGCCACGATAATCATAGGGATAAAATCGATCAGCTGCTTAGTCAATATTGCAATAACCATGAGATTCATCGTAATTTATGTGATGATTGTAGCAAATTCTTATCGTAGACCTTGAGCGATTGAACAAGAATTTCGGTATATATCACAGCAATTCAATGCTTTCCCCATAATCGCAGCACTTTTCTCTCTGTGTATGGCTCTCTTCGTAAAACCATGAAAGGTCTAAAAGTATGAAATATCATTTAAACGGAAACCAATTTCCCGAATTATTCCATACGTTCTCCATACCTCCCTACTGTGACTGTTTGGTGGATTCGTTTTCGTACTCTCGGTATTCCGTATATTCAATCCTCATTCAGTCCTACTACGAATTAGTGATGCACAAAATCGAAACGATACCCCAAGTATCGATGATGATTTTCATTTCAGAGAATCGATATTTTCGGCGGTTTATTGACGATCGATATCCCAGTGTATCGATACTCACTTCAGGGTTATCGACTGTTCCGAAATTCAAATTCCATTATCTGATGAATGGGATCCACTGATCTGTATGATTCGGGTTTTTTTACACTGGAAAAAGAATGTTGTTTTATTTTGTGCGAAATACGATTCAAATAATTTCATAGAAGAAGACTGATGTATTGCATGAAAAACTCAGAAAGCCCATATGGAAGTTAGATATTTTCAAGGAACCGGGATTTCCTATCACTTTTGAATTTGTCGCTCAGTCATTGTCGATGGAATATTTTGTCGCTTATCAGTTTCCATTTATTGGAAGCCTCATCAACCACAAAGCCCAAGAATATAGTGGGAAATCCCAGCAGAGACCCAGAGAGCCCATATCGAAGTTACATATTTTCGAGGAACCGGCATTTCCTATCACTTTTGAATTTGTCGCTCAGTCATTGTTGATGGAATATTTTGTCGCTCATCAGTTCCCATTTATTCGGAACCTTATCAACCACAAAGCCCAAGAATATGGTGGGAAATTTGATTACACACCCAGAAAGCCCACGTTGAATCGACCCATCACCTACGATCTTGGATTCCCAACGATTCTCGATTTTGTCGCTAGGTGATTTTTCATGGAATATTTTGTCGCTCATTTGTTCCCTTTTATTGGAACCCTCATCAACTACATCGACCAAGAATGTGGTGGGAAATTCTATTACAGACCCAGAAGGCCCACGTTGAATCGACCCCTCACCCACGATCTAGGATTCCTAATGATTCTCGATGTTGTCGCTAGGCGATTTTCCATGGAATATTCTGTCGCTCATCGGTTCTCACTGATAGGGAGTATGATTAACCACAAAGCCCAAGAATATAGTGAGAAATCCCAGCAGAGACCCAGAAAGCCCATATGGAAGTTACATATTTTCAAGAAACCGGAATTTCCGATCACTCTTCAATTTGTCGCCCAGTCAATGTCGATGAAATATTTCGTCGCTCATCAGTTTCCATTTATTGGAACCCTCATCAACTCAAAGTCCAAGAATATGGTGGGAAATTACATTACAGACCCAGAGAGCCCACATTGAATGTTTTATGGAATAATCTGTCGCTTCTGTGTTCCTCTCAATTGGATGGCGAATCAACCACAAAGCTCAAAAATATATCGGAGAAGTTCATCCAAGCCCCAGGAAACTCTGATGAGTCCCGACTGAAGAACAAATCCTTTATTCTTTCTATCATTCGCGACTCTGTCGCTCGCGGTTTCTCATTGGGATATTCCGCTCTTCATCGGAACCAGTTAGTTGGATGCCTACTCAATCACACAGTTGAAGAACATAGTCAAAATTTTGATTACGGACCCAGAAAAACGTAAGTGGAATTCTCCCAAAATTCCACATCCACCCTTCACAATGTAGGAATCACTCATTTCAACTCTTTCAGTGCATCTTTGATCATCCAATCTCTTGTCCGTCATTATCTTCGACTTCTCTCCACCCTTATCCACTCCAAAACGTTTTTATATAATCCAGAACCCTAATCTTGAGTCAGTCAGTCCAAGTCGATCAAGGCAATAGTCGATCGTGTGCATTTCAGTCCGCATCCGATTCTTCTAATCCGTGCGATCACCCTCCCCACAAGTTTGTTATATCCATGATACAAGTATGTTACAAGATTTTTTCCGCATCCCCACCCGCATCTTATAGTCATTTGTAGTGATCTAGGAAGCGGTCAATTGATCCTTCCTGCGCCACTCGCCTTTATAATTGTCTCTGACGTGTCCACCACTCCGATTTTAGTTATTCTCGTTTTTCTCGAAAATGACTGGGTCAACAGTGTTCTTATTGAGGTCAAATTTCAGCGATAAAAGAGCGACAAATTTCTTTGGCAATTTTCACCCATCTCACCCAATTCAGCACTTTCGGCTTTCCAGCGGAAGACTTCCGTTAGAAAACCCTCCATTTTTCCGGTTTCTAGGGGAGCGACAAAATTCCTAATGCGGTAACAAATTAGCGACAAAAAAGCGACACATTCTTACATATGCTACATTCGGCTTTGTCGTTATGGGCTTCCCACCGGAAGGGACGTGTCGAAAATTGGGTCTCTGATTGGTTTGCTTCAAAAGACGAACATTTCTATTGGCGTGGTATCCACGAATTGCCAGAAAGGTGGGCAAAATGTGTAGAAAGCAGAGGTCAATATTTTGAATAAATTTTTGTTACTTCCCCATTCGCAATTAGTGTTTCATTTTCACAGAAAAACGCTCATTTTACACCGGTAAACCTGGTAATAAATGAATCATTAAAAATTCATTTCTGGAAATTCCATGCTCCTTCATGAATTCAACTTGGAGTAATCTCACCGAGATTTTTTTGTAAATTCCGTACTGAAATCATGGGTACTGCTCACTCTAGCCCCATGTAACACAGAATATTTTGAGAATATTCTCACAACATCCGTAAAATTTACTCTATCAAATATTTTCACAAAGAGCGTAGAAGATTCGTAAATATTCATAGAAGATTCTTAGAACATCTGAATGAGACTGTTTCGAGTGTTCTAGGAATATTCTTATAATATGCGTACAAAGTTCGTAGGGAGTTTGATGAGCAGCACATGCGCAAGTATCGTGATGACATGAATTCAGTAATGGTGGATGATGTTGTTGACAGGCTACATACCCATGGATAATACCCAAGCAGCACATGAATGATTCGAATGTGATATGAACATGCTTGCAACATCCGAATAAGACTGTTTTGGATAATCGCCTTCTATGCGTGTGCATAGGATACTGTACGCATCATGATTCCTCCTGGTGCTGCTTGGGTATATTATTCTAATTCGTATTTGGGGAATAATGAATTCATAAATTTGCATTTTGATATCCAAAATGTTTTTTGAGGCTGCCATGTGTGAAAAATAATAATCAAAAGTGTAATAGAAGATTCAAAAACACCGTATATATTATGATTGTCTGTTACGATCATGAATATCTCACCCGTCCATGTGAGTCCATAAAGTTGCTGAGAATTCATGATGACAGGTGTGTAATAATTGTAAAAATTCAATGTGACTTAGTTTTCGGTTACATGCAGAAGTTATATTGACAGGAATTTCTATTCTAACAGCATTTTTTTCAAATCTTCCCATAATAATCATGGCATCATATCCTGCGAATATTTAAAACAGTCTCATTTGAACATTTTGAGAATGTGCGTAGAATATATTCGCAAATAATAAAAATCTCCGTAGAATATTCGAATATTTTCAACGTATATTCTTAGAACATTTTCAGAATGTACGTGTGCTACCTAGGTAGTATATGCTCTAAAAACATCTCATTCATCCATTCATTCATCCATTTGATAATAAAAGCGATGATTTGCTGAATTCAATTCATGCTCAGATCCTGATCAAATCGTTGCTTTTGTTACTATAATCGAATGAATGAAAGATGGAGATGTCGAAGTAACCCGTGACACATGCGCATTTCTTACGAAAAATATACAACATTTCTGATTTGCTGAATTTAATCACTGATCTTGACCGGTACATATCCATACAGAGATTGCTTCTTAACCTAACATATTTGTCGATTGACAATCTTCCTTGTGCGTCCGTGAATGTAATACGATACCCAATAAACAAAAAGACATCCTTTACATCCTTGAAAGTTGCTTCGCATATCTTCAAGATATCTTGTGAGATCTTCGAAGAGACATCACTTAGATATCTAAAAGATCTCTTACGCAACAAATTTTGACAAGTTCAAGATGTCTCAAAAAGGTTTTGCGGAAGATATGTTTTAGACGTATCCCATATAAAAATCTTCAGGCTCCGCCAATGCTGACGACGGAATATAGCTAGACGCAAGGCTGCCAGCCAAAGCTGGGCAATCTATGTAGGGACAAGGATGGTTGACAATGGTCTAAACATTGTACCAATATGGGAAGTCATAAATCGACTCCATTGATCCATCATTGATCATTGGCTGCGCCACGCTTGGCCCATCCTTCAACCAATATTGCTTGAAGGAAAAAGCATGCTTTCAACAGAGGCTCTCTAGGGCTTGGCGGGACACTGCTCCAAGCATTAGGCAACTCTGAATGACAATGGATTCTCATGTTGCACCAAGCATGGGTCGTAGCTTGGTCCAGCTTGGGCAATAGCTTGGCTCAGCTTGGGCGATGGCCTCGCTCAGTTTAGGCGTTAGCTTGACTCGACTTGAGTAATAGCTTGGCTAAGAGTGAAACTTCCTTCTCAAACAGCAAATTACAATAACTCTCACCAGAGTGATGCTTGTTTCCTGCGAGTGGCGAACCAAGCATTCAATCAATATATAAGTCTCCTTTGAAGATTCCATGACAGAAATAATTCTTCATCTGTTTCCAGACCCGCCTACTCCTACGCCAGGACCACCGGATTTACGTCATTCATCAGTTTGAACCAATCAGAAAAATTACATGTTGAAATTCTCCGACATTCATTTCGTTCAATCGAAATGATAGAATGGATTTTTTATTTTATTTTCAATTGCAATAAAAAATAAAAGTGACCATTGGCATGAGATGGGCGCAACCCTGCCGCAAGATTGCTACAGCGTTGGCTCATCCTTGGCGAACAAATTTTTGTATGGTCTGCCATTGATGGCATATGCTATCACAACCATGTTTCCAGTGTTGGGTCTTGATTGTGGAAACAAATGGGCTGAGGCTGAAATGATGTTATCATTTCAGAGTTGCGCCATGCCTGGTAGCCTAGGCTCGGCCCATCTTGGTGAGCCTTGCGGCAACCTAGCGCCCATGGTCAATTTTTACCTGGGATCCGATCAAGTCTCAAAAATGCCTTGAAGAATTCATAAAAATATCTTAGAAAAATCTTAAATTGGTGCATAGAAAAAATCCTCCCCTCTTTCCCTCTTTCCTTTTATCTCTCTCCCATCACTCCCATGTATCTTACTTGAGTTAGGGATCCTTAAGGTTGCGGGATTCGAACCCGTGCATTTCACGACATATGCACACGACCTGAGCCATACTGGTAATTCAATGATGGTGCTCATAATTGTCAATGTGACATAGTGAAATATAATGTCGGTGGTGTGTACTTTCAGAGTAAAACTGATCTCTTGAATGAAGTGTTATTACATATAAAAATATCAGATAACTTGACTGTGCTTAAAAATTGGAAATTTTAATGAATTTGGTGAAATATATTGAAGAATGAATTTCATGATCCAGTGATCGTTAGTGTCTGATGAATATTCTTCTGAAATTGTTTTTATCTCATTGTTATTGAAAGACAATTTATTTAGTGGGAATGAGAATTTTACAAATTCATTTGGAGGCTGTACATAAAAGTTAAGCCTAAAAAGTTCAATAATTCGCAAAAAATTATGACTCGGGGATTCGTTACTTTTAGTGCTGGCATTGCAAGATTACAAAATCGTACTTTTTGCACAATTTCAAATTTTTTGGTACCTACATGAATTATTCCAGCTTTCAAATTATGAAGAAACTAAGGTCCTTTGCAATTAATTCGATTGTGACATTCGAAGTGTGATTCATATAATCATGTCCTCATAACCTCAAAACTGTTGATCTTAAAGATACATTTAGCAAGAAATCTTGAAGATGTCTCTCAAAAGATATATTTGAGATGTCTCTTGAATATGTCTTGTAGATGTTCATGTTTATGAGGTAATCTGTCTCTTGTGCCACATGAAAATCACGATGACAAGTCCTGCGAGGAATAAAGTGACCATTTACCATTGTCAAACGGAATTTGAATATGAAGGATTATATATTTCCGGTCCATCTCATGAAATGTTTAACAACTCATTAGGTTCGTTCATTCGCCACGATCATTCGACATGGGAACCTATGAAGGATCCTATGAGGTATCATTTCAGATATCGCATAGAACGTTTTGTTTGAATCTTGGTAATGTATCTATGCGGCATTCCATATCAGATTTACAATGACCCGTACAGCACCGGACATTTCTAAGTTGCCTCTACGTTGCCTCCACGTGGAATCTTGGTTCTATCCACGTCCACCATTTATCCACGTGCAGTCCACGGAGATGCGACGTAGAAATCGGTAGATGTGCTGTTAGGGAAGTTCCTGAATATTTTTGGAATGAATAATTCCAAATTCTTTGTCAAACAATAAGAGACCCGTATGATTTGTGATTTTCCGCTTTATACATTGGTGTGAAAATTCTAATTCTGGATTTTGACAAATCTAGCTTCTTCAAATGCCTGTGTCTCGAAGAGCTTTCGACTTACGAAATCATTCCCAGGACATGAAAGTCAGAATTTTTGCAGAACTTTTCGAAGAACTTCTCTGAAATTTCTTTCAGCCATGTCTCATTGTAATTCGACGATGAATGTAAGAAAGGCATTGTATTCGAATTTGGACATTTTGAATTTTCCAATTTCACGAACACGATTAATCTGTGGGGCGTAATGATATTGTTGGTTCGTTTCTGAAAATTCACATGTGTGTATGGAACAATGGCCCAGTGATGGACCAAGCCTGGCACAAGACCTGCCGAGACTTGTCTTGAACAATTTACCAAACTTCGCCCTAGGCTTGGGGATGATAAGATCAGGACAAGCTTGGGCCAGTGGTTTTGCCAGGCCCGGTCCAATTCATTCACCAAGCCTCAACGCAGATATGGATGAAAAAAGTAATTGATTCATATTTCAGTTCATGACTTTCTCCCTCAGAATACCGTACATGAATTATCTGGAAACAATAGAAAAAATGTGAAAAGACTGGGACAAGCTTGTATGATCATTGGAAAATTTGGGTTCTTTGATATTTCAATCAATTTTGATTCTATTGTTGAATTATGCTCAAACTAAACTAATGAGATCTTATTGACATACCATAACATAAATCTTATACTGATTCCGTACGGAATCCGACATTGGGATCCCCCGAGTCACCCGAAAAACTGGTGGTTTATCTTCACGCATAGCTTGGTGTGTAAAACAGTGTGTAGGATTAATTATGGCAGAGAGATCGGGCCAGCTCTGGCCCGATGGTTATTCCCAAGTGTTCAGCCATTGTAAATTCAGAATTGATGAGTTAACTCACGTGGGCAATATTGTCACAATTGTTCTCAACGAATGCCCCAATTCAACCAGTTCTGGCTAGCATTGCACGGAATTCGAATAGTTCTGACCAGCATTGCCTCAATTACGAGTAGTTTCGGCCAGCATTGCACGAAATTCGAATAGTTCTGGCCGGTATTGCCCCGATTTCAAACAGTTCCGGCCAGCATTGCACGGAATTCGAATAGTTCTGCACAGCATTGCACGAAATTCGAATAGTTCTGACCAGCATTGCCTCCATCAGGACAAGTTCTGGCCAGCACTGGACGAGATTTAGAGAGTTCTGGAAAGCATTTAACGAAATTCGAATAGTTCTTGCCAGCATTGCATGGAATTCGAATAGTTCTAACCAGCCTTGCCGACATTACGAGTAGTTCCGCCCAGCATTGCACGGGATTTGATGAGTTCTGGACAGCATGGAACGGAATTCGAATAGTACTACACAGCATTGCATGAAATTCGAATAGTTCTGACCAGCATTGCCTCGATCACGGCTAGTTCTCGCCAACACTGGACGAGATTTGGAGTGTTCTGGATAGCATTTCACGAAATTCGAATAGTTGTGGCCAGCAATGCCCCGGTTCCAACCAGTTCTGGACAGTATTGCACAGAATTCTAATAGTTCTGACCAGCATTGCCTCGATGACGGGTAGTCCTGGCTGGCATTGCACTGGATTGGGACAGTTCTGCACAGCATTGCACGAAATTCGAATATTTCTAACCAGCGTTCCTCAAATAACGAGTAGTTCCTCCCAGCATCGCACGAGATTCGAAGAGTTCTGGCCACCACTGCATGGAATTCGAATAGTTCTGGCCAGCATCGCACGGAATTCGAATAGTTCTGACCAACATTGGTACCTGTAATCGAGGCGAAGTATGTCAGAACTATTCGAATTTCGTGCAATGCTGTGCAGGACTCTCCAAATTCCGTCCAATGCTAGCCAGAACCGGGGCAATGCTGGTCAGAACTATTCGGATATCGCGCAATGCTGTGCAGAACTATTCGAATTCCATCCAATGCTAGCCAGAACTGGTTGAAATCGGGGCAATGCTGGCCAGAAAAATTCGAATTCTTTGCAATGCTGGCCAGAACTACCCGTTATCGAGGCAATGCTGGTCAGAGCTATTCGAATTTCGTGCAATGCTGTGCCAAACTCTTCAAATTCCGTGCAACGCCGGCCAGAACTACCCGTAATCGAGGCAATGCTGGTCAGAACTATTCAAATTCCATGCAATGCTGGCCGGAATTGTTCGAAATCGGGGCAATGCCGGCTAGAACTATTCGAATTCCGTGCAATGCTGGTCAGGACCATTCGATTCCCATGCAATGCTGGTCAGAACTGTAGTTCACACAGAAAGTCGGAAGGGTAATCAGACAGGCTGTCAGTCAATCAAAGTCCCCGTCCAAGCTGTATCAATTGTTCTGCCGTACCAAAATCCCGATTTTCAACATAAAAAAATATTTCGCCTCCTCGCGTCATCTTCAAACTCGGCTTATTGTGAAAGCAAAAACGAATTCACCCTAACATTGATGTTAGAACTCTGCATTCCCGACTCCTCCGTGCGTACGCCATCCCAGAACTTGGAGATATTGATCGCTCCCTTGAATATTACTTGCAATGCTATGGATTCGTCATAGAATCCAGCATATCATTCCCAAAAATATTGAAAAAAATTTCATGTATCGCTTTTAATGATTGGAACTCTCCATTTCTCACTTTCCCGCATGCCCACAATCCCAGAACTCTCGAGTTCTGATCGTTTCAACCTCTCATCGCTGGAATGCTATCATATCATTGTAGAACTTGTCATTCCATTTTTTAAAATTCAATTTTTCTGAGTAATATGAATAGACCTATTGTTCCAAATTATCAAGAACTATAGAACTATGGTGAATGCTACTGGAACTGTCACTTTTCCGTGCAATTCCCGCATTTGATATGCCAACTTCACATCCACCTCGATTTTCGCACTTGTGCCAAGCTTGTACCAAATATAGTGACCATTTCAAAAATATTAACAAATGTACCATGACTGACTATTCATTGGGAACAACGGAACGATCATGGAACAATATTGGGCCAATTGTTCTCCACGCAGGTTTGTTCCTGACACATGTACTAACCTTGGGACAAGCTCGGGTTTTTTTCAGTCTTGGCAATACCTGCTAGGGTTGTACTCCACGGCATTCAAGAGATGAGCAAAACAAGACAAGAATGTGACCCAATGACTTGAAATCGCACATCAATTCGGCCATCAAAAGTCGAGTATTTGTTCTCCGTTTTGTGTCATGAATGATCGAGCATGCAAAGTTCCCAAGGCCGCTCTTATTCTGTTCATTCCTCATGAATGCTGTGGAGTTCGATTTTCGGAAATCAATCAAGAATATCGTTATGTTTCACAAATGAACCGTATTTGTGAAGTTGGAGAATTAAAAATGTTCAAATTGGAATAAAATGCCTTCCTTACTTTCATCGTCGAATTACAACAAGACAAGAAGAGAAGAAAGAATGTCCACTCATTTTTTGAAAAGTTCAGGAAAATTCCTACCCTTCATGCTATGGGATCAATTTTGTATTTCAAAAGCTTCCTACGATACAAGCATTTAAAAAAAAACTGGATGTATCAAAACCGAAAACTCTGACCCCAATTTATAAATCGGAAATCACAATAAAGAAGAAAAATGATGCGTGTCCCTTATTTTTCAACAGAGTTTGAAAGTATTAGGTTGGTAAGAAAGCCTCGCAACACACAAAAAAAGTAAAAAAAAAAGTTTTTATTATTTTCATAATATAATATTATCAAGTGATGTATGCTCCCTCTCCATCCACGACTCGTGCCCAACGCTCTGGTAAACTTTGCACGCCCTCCGTCCAAAATTGTTTTGGCTGTGAGTTGAAAAAGTCGTTCAGCGCATTTTCGAGATCGGCGAGATCATCAAATTCCTTATCCTGTAAATAATTTTCCAATGGCCGGAGAAGATGGTAGTCGGTAGGAGCCAAGTCTGATGAATACGGTGGATGTGGTAAAACTTTCCAACCCAGCTGCGAAATACAGTCTTGTGTCATCTTAGCTACGTGGGGTCGAGCGTTGACGTCCGTTACGGTGGAGGACCCATATCGACAAAACCCATTGGGACCTACATGAGAATTTGTCGCTCTTTTGTCGCTAATTAGTTACCAAGAGTTTGATTTTGTCGCTCTTTTGGTTTTCGAGAAAATCGAGGTACACCAAGGGGGCAGTTCCAATAGAAAACCCAATATGGTTAATGAGTCGGAGCGGATTGAAAGTTATACAGGAATTTGTCGCGTTTTTGTCGCTGAAATTTGAGCATAGTTGGAATACCGTAGGCCCAACCGGTCCTGAGTAGGAGGGAAATAACGGATTTCGAGATGCAGGATATATGGGATACGAGAATGGTGGTGATGAACACACGGAGGACAATTTGATGACTTGATATGTGATAACGCACAGAAACATTCGAAGGTAGTGATGCAGGGGAAATCTTGTAATATGGATGTAACATGGATGTAACGAGGATATAACAAACCTCAAATGGTGATTGATTGAACATCATATTGATAGAAGCCGTTGTGCGGCAAAATAGGTCATTCACAATATGCGAGCGACAAAATCAGGATTCACTGGGAATTGGGAGGTCGAGCTGACACTGAACTTCGAGGTAGATTTTTCTAGTCCAGTGAAGATTTTCACGGAATATTCTTGGGTTTCGTGATTGATCGAACATTCCACTGAGGGGAACCGTTGAGCGATGGAATATTCCATTGGAATTATCGGAGCGACAAAATCAGGATTCGCCGAAAATTGAGGAATCGAACTGCCTCGTCACTTCTATCTAGGTTTTCCAGGTCTGGAATAGATTTTCTGAGAATACTCTTGGGTTTTGTGATTGATCCAACATTCCACTGATAGGAACCGTTGAGCGACAAAATATTCCATTGGAATTATCGGAGCGACAAAATCAGGATTCACCGAGAATTGAGAAATTGAACTGGCTCGTCACTTCTATCTGAGTTTTCCAGGTCTGGAATAGGTTTTCTGTGAATATTCTTGGGTTTTCTGATTGATCCAACATTCCACTGATAGGAACCGGTGAGCGACAAAATATTCCATTGGAATTATCGGAGCGACAAAATCAGGATTCACCGGTAATTGAGAAATTGAACTGGCTCGTCACTTCTATCTGTGGTTTCCAGGTCTGGAATAGGTTTTTTGGGAATATTCTTGGGTCTTGTGATTCATCCAACATTCCACTGATGGGGAACGTTGAGCGACGAAATATTCCATTGAGATTATCGGAGCGACAAAATCAGAATTCACCGAAAATCGAGAAATCGAGCACGTGAGTCACTTCTAACTAGGTTTTCCAAGTCTGGAACAGATTTTCTGAGAATATTCTTCAATTTTGTGATTGATCCAACATTCCACTGATGGGAAACGTTGAGCGACAAAGTATTCCATTGAAATTATCGGAGCGACAAAATCAGGATTCACCGAAAATTGAGAAATTGAACTGGCTCGTCACTTCTATCTGGGTTTTCCAGGTCTGGAATAGGTTTTCTGGAAATATTCTTGGGTTTTCTGATTGATCCAACATTCCACAGATGGGAAACGTTGGGCGACAAAATATTCCATTGAAATTATCGGAGCGACCAAATCAGGATTCACCGAAAATTGAGGAATTGAACTGGCTCGTCACTTCTATCTGGGTTTTGTGATTGATCCAACATTCCACTGATAGGAACCGTTGAGCAACAAAATATTCCATTGAAATTCTCGAAGCGACAAAATCAGAATTCACCGAAAATCGAGAAATCGAGCACGTGAGTCACTTCTAACTAGGTTTTCCAGGTCTGGAACAGATCTTCTGAGAATATTCTTGGGTTTTGTGATTGATCCAACATTCCACTGATGGGGAACGTTGAGCGACAAAATATTCCATTGAAATTATCGGAGCGACAAAATCAGGATTCACCGAAAATTGAGAAATTGAACTGGCTCGTCACTTCTATCTGGGTTTTGTGATTGATCCAACATTCCACTGATAGGAACCGTTGAGCAACAAAATATTCCATTGAAATTCTCGAAGCGACAAAATCAGAATTCACCGAAAATCGAGAAATCGAGCACGTGAGTCACTTCTAACTAGGTTTTCCAGGTCTGGAACAGATTGTCTGAGAATATTCTTCAATTTTGTGATTGATCCAACATTCCACTGATGGGAAACGTTGAGCGACAAAGTATTCCATTGAAATTATCGGAGCGACAAAATCAGGACTCACCGAAAATCGAGAAATCGAGCACGTGAGTCACTTCTAACTAGGTTTTCCAGGTCTGGAATAGGTTTTCTGGGAATATTCTTGGGTTTTGTGATTGATCCAACATTCCACAGATGGGAAACGTTGAGCGACAAAATATTCCATTGAAATTATCGGAGCGACCAAATCAGGATTCACCGAAAATTGAGGAATTGAACTGGCTCGTCACTTCTATCTGGGTTTTGTGATTGATCCAACATTCCACTGATAGGAACCGTTGAGCAACAAAATATTCCATTGAAATTCTCGAAGCGACAAAATCAGAATTCACCGAAAATCGAGAAATCGAGCACGTGAGTCACTTCTAACTAGGTTTTCCAGGTCTGGAACAGATCTTCTGAGAATATTCTTGGGTTTTGTGATTGATCCAACATTCCACTGATGGGGAACGTTGAGCGACAAAATATTCCATTGAAATTATCGGAGCGACAAAATCAGGATTCACCGAAAATTGAGAAATTGAACTGGCTCGTCACTTCTATCTGGGTTTTCCAGGTCTGGAATAGGTTTTCTGGAAATATTTTTGGGTTTTGTGATTGATCCAACATCCCACTGATAGGAACCGTTGAGCGACAAAATATTCCATTGGAATTATCGGAGCGACAAAATCAGGATTCACCGAGAATTGAGAAATTGAACTGGCTCGTCACTTCTATCTGGGTTTTCCAGGTCTGGAATAGGTTTTCTGGGAATATTTTTGGGTTTTGTGATTGATCCAACATTCCACTGATAGGAACCGTTGAGCGACAAAATATTCCATTGGAATTATCGGAGCGACAGAATCAGGATTCACCGAGAATTGAGAAATTGAACTGGCTCGTCACTTCTATCTGGGTTTTCCAGGTCTGGAATAGGTTTTTCTGGGAATATTCTTGGGTTTTGTGATTGATCCAACATTCCACTGATGGGAAACGTTGAGCGACAAAATATTCCATTGAAATTATCGGAGCGACAAAATCAGGATTCACCGAAAATTGAGAAATCAAGCACGCTAGTCACTTATATCTAGGTTTTCCATATCTCGAATAGATTTTCCGAGAATATTCTTGGGTTCTGTGATTGATGAGACATCCCACTGATGGGAACCGTTGAGCGACGGGATATTCAATCCACAATATCCGAGCGACAAAATCAGGATTGACCGGAAATTGAGAGATCGAGCTGGCTCGTCACTTCTATCTGGGGTTTCCAGGTCTGGAATAGGTTTTTTGGGAATATTCTTGGGTCTTGTGATTCATCCAACATTCCACTGATGGGGAACGTTGAGCGACGAAATATTCCATTGAGATTATCGGAGCGACAAAATCAGAATTCACCGAAAATCGAGAAATCGAGCACGTGAGTCACTTCTAACTAGGTTTTCCAAGTCTGGAACAGATTTTCTAAGAATATTCTTCAATTTTGTGATTGATCCAACATTCCACTGATGGGAAACGTTGAGCGACAAAGTATTCCATTGAAATTATCGGAGCGACAAAATCAGGATTCACCGAAAATCGAGAAATCGAGCACGTGAGTCACTTCTAACTAGGTTTTCCAGGTCTGGAACAGATTTTCTAAGAATATTCTTCAATTTTGTGATTGATCCAACATTCCACTGATGGGAAACGTTGAGCGACAAAGTATTCCATTGAAATTATCGGAGCGACAAAATCAGGATTCACCGAAAATTGAGAAATTGAACTGGCTCGTCACTTCTATCTGGGTTTTCCAGGTCTGGAATAGGTTTTCTGGGAATATTCTTGGGTTTTGTGATTGATCCAACATTCCACAGATGGGAAACGTTGAGCGACAAAATATTCCATTGAAATTATCGGAGCGACCAAATCAGGATTCACCGAAAATTGAGGAATTGAACTGGCTCGTCACTTCTATCTGGGTTTTGTGATTGATCCAACATTCCACTGATAGGAACCGTTGAGCAACAAAATATTCCATTGAAATTCTCGAAGCGACAAAATCAGAATTCACCGAAAATCGAGAAATCGAGCACGTGAGTCACTTCTAACTAGGTTTTCCAGGTCTGGAATAGGTTTTCTGGGAATATTCTTGGGTTTTGTGATTGATCCAACATTCCACAGATGGGAAACGTTGAGCGACAAAATATTCCATTGAAATTATCGGAGCGACCAAATCAGGATTCACCGAAAATTGAGGAATTGAACTGGCTCGTCACTTCTATCTGGGTTTTGTGATTGATCCAACATTCCACTGATAGGAACCGTTGAGCAACAAAATATTCCATTGAAATTCTCGAAGCGACAAAATCAGAATTCACCGAAAATCGAGAAATCGAGCACGTGAGTCACTTCTAACTAGGTTTTCCAGGTCTGGAACAGATCTTCTGAGAATATTCTTGGGTTTTGTGATTGATCCAACATTCCACTGATGGGGAACGTTGAGCGACAAAATATTCCATTGAAATTATCGGAGCGACAAAATCAGGATTCACCGAAAATTGAGAAATTGAACTGGCTCGTCACTTCTATCTGGGTTTTCCAGGTCTGGAATAGGTTTTCTGGAAATATTTTTGGGTTTTGTGATTGATCCAACATCCCACTGATAGGAACCGTTGAGCGACAAAATATTCCATTGGAATTATCGGAGCGACAAAATCAGGATTCACCGAGAATTGAGAAATTGAACTGGCTCGTCACTTCTATCTGGGTTTTCCAGGTCTGGAATAGGTTTTCTGGGAATATTTTTGGGTTTTGTGATTGATCCAACATTCCACTGATAGGAACCGTTGAGCGACAAAATATTCCATTGGAATTATCGGAGCGACAGAATCAGGATTCACCGAGAATTGAGAAATTGAACTGGCTCGTCACTTCTATCTGGGTTTTCCAGGTCTGGAATAGGTTTTTCTGGGAATATTCTTGGGTTTTGTGATTGATCCAACATTCCACTGATGGGAAACGTTGAGCGACAAAATATTCCATTGAAATTATCGGAGCGACAAAATCAGGATTCACCGAAAATTGAGAAATCAAGCACGCTAGTCACTTATATCTAGGTTTTCCATATCTCGAATAGATTTTCCGAGAATATTCTTGGGTTCTGTGATTGATGAGACATCCCACTGATGGGAACCGTTGAGCGACGGGATATTCAATCCACAATATCCGAGCGACAAAATCAGGATTGACCGGAAATTGAGAGATCGAGCTGGCTCGTCACTTCTATCTGGGGTTTCCAGGTCTGGAATAGGTTTTTTGGGAATATTCTTGGGTCTTGTGATTCATCCAACATTCCACTGATGGGGAACGTTGAGCGACGAAATATTCCATTGAGATTATCGGAGCGACAAAATCAGAATTCACCGAAAATCGAGAAATCGAGCACGTGAGTCACTTCTAACTAGGTTTTCCAAGTCTGGAACAGATTTTCTAAGAATATTCTTCAATTTTGTGATTGATCCAACATTCCACTGATGGGAAACGTTGAGCGACAAAGTATTCCATTGAAATTATCGGAGCGACAAAATCAGGATTCACCGAAAATCGAGAAATCGAGCACGTGAGTCACTTCTAACTAGGTTTTCCAGGTCTGGAACAGATTTTCTAAGAATATTCTTCAATTTTGTGATTGATCCAACATTCCACTGATGGGAAACGTTGAGCGACAAAGTATTCCATTGAAATTATCGGAGCGACAAAATCAGGATTCACCGAAAATTGAGAAATTGAACTGGCTCGTCACTTCTATCTGGGTTTTGTGATTGATCCAACATTCCACTGATAGGAACCGTTGAGCAACAAAATATTCCATTGAAATTCTCGAAGCGACAAAATCAGAATTCACCGAAAATCGAGAAATCGAGCACGTGAGTCACTTCTAACTAGGTTTTCCAGGTCTGGAACAGATCTTCTGAGAATATTCTTGGGTTTTGTGATTGATCCAACATTCCACTGATGGGGAACGTTGAGCGACAAAATATTCCATTGAAATTATCGGAGCGACAAAATCAGGATTCACCGAAAATTGAGAAATTGAACTGGCTCGTCACTTCTATCTGGGTTTTCCAGGTCTGGAATAGGTTTTCTGGAAATATTTTTGGGTTTTGTGATTGATCCAACATCCCACTGATAGGAACCGTTGAGCGACAAAATATTCCATTGGAATTATCGGAGCGACAAAATCAGGATTCACCGAGAATTGAGAAATTGAACTGGCTCGTCACTTCTATCTGGGTTTTCCAGGTCTGGAATAGGTTTTCTGGGAATATTTTTGGGTTTTGTGATTGATCCAACATTCCACTGATAGGAACCGTTGAGCGACAAAATATTCCATTGGAATTATCGGAGCGACAGAATCAGGATTCACCGAGAATTGAGAAATTGAACTGGCTCGTCACTTCTATCTGGGTTTTCCAGGTCTGGAATAGGTTTTTCTGGGAATATTCTTGGGTTTTGTGATTGATCCAACATTCCACTGATGGGAAACGTTGAGCGACAAAATATTCCATTGAAATTATCGGAGCGACAAAATCAGGATTCACCGAAAATTGAGAAATCAAGCACGCTAGTCACTTATATCTAGGTTTTCCATATCTCGAATAGATTTTCCGAGAATATTCTTGGGTTCTGTGATTGATGAGACATCCCACTGATGGGAACCGTTGAGCGACGGGATATTCAATCCACAATATCCGAGCGACAAAATCAGGATTGACCGGAAATTGAGAGATCGAGCTGGCTCGTCACTTCTATCTGGGGTTTCCAGGTCTGGAATAGGTTTTTTGGGAATATTCTTGGGTCTTGTGATTCATCCAACATTCCACTGATGGGGAACGTTGAGCGACGAAATATTCCATTGAGATTATCGGAGCGACAAAATCAGAATTCACCGAAAATCGAGAAATCGAGCACGTGAGTCACTTCTAACTAGGTTTTCCAAGTCTGGAACAGATTTTCTAAGAATATTCTTCAATTTTGTGATTGATCCAACATTCCACTGATGGGAAACGTTGAGCGACAAAGTATTCCATTGAAATTATCGGAGCGACAAAATCAGGATTCACCGAAAATCGAGAAATCGAGCACGTGAGTCACTTCTAACTAGGTTTTCCAGGTCTGGAACAGATTTTCTAAGAATATTCTTCAATTTTGTGATTGATCCAACATTCCACTGATGGGAAACGTTGAGCGACAAAGTATTCCATTGAAATTATCGGAGCGACAAAATCAGGATTCACCGAAAATTGAGAAATTGAACTGGCTCGTCACTTCTATCTGGGTTTTCCAGGTCTGGAATAGGTTTTCTGGGAATATTCTTGGGTTTTGTGATTGATCCAACATTCCACAGATGGGAAACGTTGAGCGACAAAATATTCCATTGAAATTATCGGAGCGACCAAATCAGGATTCACCGAAAATTGAGGAATTGAACTGGCTCGTCACTTCTATCTGGGTTTTGTGATTGATCCAACATTCCACTGATAGGAACCGTTGAGCAACAAAATATTCCATTGAAATTCTCGAAGCGACAAAATCAGAATTCACCGAAAATCGAGAAATCGAGCACGTGAGTCACTTCTAACTAGGTTTTCCAGGTCTGGAACAGATTGTCTGAGAATATTCTTAAATTTTGTGATTGATCCAACATTCCACTGATGGGAAACGTTGAGCGACAAAGTATTCCATTGAAATTATCGGAGCGACAAAATCAGGACTCACCGAAAATCGAGAAATCGAGCACGTGAGTCACTTCCAACTAGGTTTTCCAGGTCTGGAATAGGTTTTCTGGGAATATTCTTGGGTTTTGTGATTGATCCAACATTCCACAGATGGGAAACGTTGAGCGACAAAATATTCCATTGAAATTATCGGAGCGACCAAATCAGGATTCACCGAAAATTGAGGAATTGAACTGGCTCGTCACTTCTATCTGGTTTTTGTGATTGATCAACATTCCACTGATATAGGAACTTGAGAAAAAAAAATTTCATTTGAATTCTCGAAAAGCGACAAAATCAGATTCACCGAAAAATCGAGAAATCGAGCACGAGTCACTTCTAACTAGGTTTTTTTGGTCTGGAACAGATTTTCTGAGAATTCTTGGGTTTTTTGTGATTGATCAACATTCCCACTGGGAGGGAATTGAAAAATAAAAAATTGAAATTATTTTATATTAAAACAAAATCCAGGATTCACCAATTGAGAAATTGAACTGGCTCGTCACTTCTATCTGGGTTTTCCAGGTCTGGAATAGGTTTTCTGAGAATATTTTTGGGTTTTGTGATTGATCCAACATTCCACTGATAGGAACCGTTGAGCGACAAAATATTCCATTGGAATTATCGGAGCGACAAAATCAGGATTCACCGAGAATTGAGAAATTGAACTGGCTCGTCACTTCTATCTGGGTTTTCCAGGGCTGGGATAGGTTTTCTGGGAATATTCTTGGGTTTTATGATTGATCCAACATTCCACTGATAGGAACCGTTGAGCGACAAAATATTCCATTGGAATTATCGGAGCGACAAAATCAGGATTCACCGAGAATTGAGAAATTGAACTGGCTCGTCACTTCTATCTGGGTTTTCCAGGTCTGGAATAGGTTTTCTGTGAATATTCTTGGGTTTTCTGATTGATCCAACATTCCACTGATAGGAACCGTTGAGCGACAAAATATTCCATTGGAATTATCGGAGCGACAAAATCAGGATTCACCGAGAATTGAGAAATTGAACTGGCTCGTCACTTCTATCTGGGTTTTCCAGGTCTGGAATAGGTTTTCTGGGAATATTTTTGGGTTTTGTGATTGATCCAACATTCCACTGATAGGAACCGTTGAGCGACAAAATATTCCATTGGAATTATCGGAGCGACAAAATCAGGATTCACCGAGAATTGAGAAATTGAACTGGCTCGTCACTTCTATCTGGGGTTTCCAGGTCTGGAATAGGTTTTTTGGGAATATTCTTGGGTCTTGTGATTCATCCAACATTCCACTGATGGGGAACGTTGAGCGACGAAATATTCCATTGAGATTATCGGAGCGACAAAATCAGAATTCACCGAAAATCGAGAAATCGAGCACGTGAGTCACTTCTAACTAGGTTTTCCAAGTCTGGAACAGATTTTCTGAGAATATTCTTCAATTTTGTGATTGATCCAACATTCCACTGATGGGAAACGTTGAGCGACAAAGTATTCCATTGAAATTATCGGAGCGACAAAATCAGGATTCACCGAAAATCGAGAAATCGAGCACGTGAGTCACTTCTCACTAGGTTTTCCAGGTCTGGAACAGATTTTCTAAGAATATTCTTCAATTTTGTGATTGATCCGACATTCCACTGATGGGAAACGTTGAGCGACAAAGTATTCCATTGAAATTATCGGAGCGACAAAATCAGGATTCACCGAAAATTGAGAAATTGAACTGGCTCGTCACTTCTATCTGGGTTTTCCAGGTCTGGAATAGGTTTTCTGGAAATATTCTTGGGTTTTGTGATTGATCCAACATTCCACAGATGGGAAACGTTGAGCGACAAAATATTCCATTGAAATTATCGGAGCGACCAAATCAGGATTCACCGAAAATTGAGGAATTGAACTGGCTCGTCACTTCTATCTGGGTTTTGTGATTGATCCAACATTCCACTGATAGGAACCGTTGAGCAACAAAATATTCCATTGAAATTCTCGAAGCGACAAAATCAGAATTCACCGAAAATCGAGAAATCGAGCACGTGAGTCACTTCTAACTAGGTTTTCCAGGTCTGGAATAGGTTTTCTGGGAATATTCTTGGGTTTTGTGATTGATCCAACATTCCACAGATGGGAAACGTTGAGCGACAAAATATTCCATTGAAATTATCGGAGCGACCAAATCAGGATTCACCGAAAATTGAGGAATTGAACTGGCTCGTCACTTCTATCTGGGTTTTGTGATTGATCCAACATTCCACTGATAGGAACCGTTGAGCAACAAAATATTCCATTGAAATTCTCGAAGCGACAAAATCAGAATTCACCGAAAATCGAGAAATCGAGCACGTGAGTCACTTCTAACTAGGTTTTCCAGGTCTGGAACAGATCTTCTGAGAATATTCTTGGGTTTTGTGATTGATCCAACATTCCACTGATGGGGAACGTTGAGCGACAAAATATTCCATTGAAATTATCGGAGCGACAAAATCAGGATTCACCGAAAATTGAGAAATTGAACTGGCTCGTCACTTCTATCTGGGTTTTCCAGGTCTGGAATAGGTTTTCTGGAAATATTTTTGGGTTTTGTGATTGATCCAACATCCCACTGATAGGAACCGTTGAGCGACAAAATATTCCATTGGAATTATCGGAGCGACAAAATCAGGATTCACCGAGAATTGAGAAATTGAACTGGCTCGTCACTTCTATCTGGGTTTTCCAGGTCTGGAATAGGTTTTCTGGGAATATTTTTGGGTTTTGTGATTGATCCAACATTCCACTGATAGGAACCGTTGAGCGA
Source organism: Gonatopus flavifemur (assembly GCA_018340375.1). Taxonomy (NCBI): domain Eukaryota; kingdom Metazoa; phylum Arthropoda; class Insecta; order Hymenoptera; family Dryinidae; genus Gonatopus; species Gonatopus flavifemur. The sequence goes on from JAFFJZ010000001.1 coordinate 537,671, forward strand.
CAAAATATTCCATTGGAATTATCGGAGCGACAGAATCAGGATTCACCGAGAATTGAGAAATTGAACTGGCTCGTCACTTCTATCTGGGTTTTCCAGGTCTGGAATAGGTTTTTCTGGGAATATTCTTGGGTTTTGTGATTGATCCAACATTCCACTGATGGGAAACGTTGAGCGACAAAATATTCCATTGAAATTATCGGAGCGACAAAATCAGGATTCACCGAAAATTGAGAAATCAAGCACGCTAGTCACTTATATCTAGGTTTTCCATATCTCGAATAGATTTTCCGAGAATATTCTTGGGTTCTGTGATTGATGAGACATCCCACTGATGGGAACCGTTGAGCGACGGGATATTCAATCCACAATATCCGAGCGACAAAATCAGGATTGACCGGAAATTGAGAGATCGAGCTGGCTCGTCACTTCTATCTGGGGTTTCCAGGTCTGGAATAGGTTTTTTGGGAATATTCTTGGGTCTTGTGATTCATCCAACATTCCACTGATGGGGAACGTTGAGCGACGAAATATTCCATTGAGATTATCGGAGCGACAAAATCAGAATTCACCGAAAATCGAGAAATCGAGCACGTGAGTCACTTCTAACTAGGTTTTCCAAGTCTGGAACAGATTTTCTAAGAATATTCTTCAATTTTGTGATTGATCCAACATTCCACTGATGGGAAACGTTGAGCGACAAAGTATTCCATTGAAATTATCGGAGCGACAAAATCAGGATTCACCGAAAATCGAGAAATCGAGCACGTGAGTCACTTCTAACTAGGTTTTCCAGGTCTGGAACAGATTTTCTAAGAATATTCTTCAATTTTGTGATTGATCCAACATTCCACTGATGGGAAACGTTGAGCGACAAAGTATTCCATTGAAATTATCGGAGCGACAAAATCAGGATTCACCGAAAATTGAGAAATTGAACTGGCTCGTCACTTCTATCTGGGTTTTCCAGGTCTGGAATAGGTTTTCTGGGAATATTCTTGGGTTTTGTGATTGATCCAACATTCCACAGATGGGAAACGTTGAGCGACAAAATATTCCATTGAAATTATCGGAGCGACCAAATCAGGATTCACCGAAAATTGAGGAATTGAACTGGCTCGTCACTTCTATCTGGGTTTTGTGATTGATCCAACATTCCACTGATAGGAACCGTTGAGCAACAAAATATTCCATTGAAATTCTCGAAGCGACAAAATCAGAATTCACCGAAAATCGAGAAATCGAGCACGTGAGTCACTTCTAACTAGGTTTTCCAGGTCTGGAACAGATCTTCTGAGAATATTCTTGGGTTTTGTGATTGATCCAACATTCCACTGATGGGGAACGTTGAGCGACAAAATATTCCATTGAAATTATCGGAGCGACAAAATCAGGATTCACCGAAAATTGAGAAATTGAACTGGCTCGTCACTTCTATCTGGGTTTTCCAGGTCTGGAATAGGTTTTCTGGAAATATTTTTGGGTTTTGTGATTGATCCAACATCCCACTGATAGGAACCGTTGAGCGACAAAATATTCCATTGGAATTATCGGAGCGACAAAATCAGGATTCACCGAGAATTGAGAAATTGAACTGGCTCGTCACTTCTATCTGGGTTTTCCAGGTCTGGAATAGGTTTTCTGGGAATATTTTTGGGTTTTGTGATTGATCCAACATTCCACTGATAGGAACCGTTGAGCGACAAAATATTCCATTGGAATTATCGGAGCGACAGAATCAGGATTCACCGAGAATTGAGAAATTGAACTGGCTCGTCACTTCTATCTGGGTTTTCCAGGTCTGGAATAGGTTTTTCTGGGAATATTCTTGGGTTTTGTGATTGATCCAACATTCCACTGATGGGAAACGTTGAGCGACAAAATATTCCATTGAAATTATCGGAGCGACAAAATCAGGATTCACCGAAAATTGAGAAATCAAGCACGCTAGTCACTTATATCTAGGTTTTCCATATCTCGAATAGATTTTCCGAGAATATTCTTGGGTTCTGTGATTGATGAGACATCCCACTGATGGGAACCGTTGAGCGACGGGATATTCAATCCACAATATCCGAGCGACAAAATCAGGATTGACCGGAAATTGAGAGATCGAGCTGGCTCGTCACTTCTATCTGGGGTTTCCAGGTCTGGAATAGGTTTTTTGGGAATATTCTTGGGTCTTGTGATTCATCCAACATTCCACTGATGGGGAACGTTGAGCGACGAAATATTCCATTGAGATTATCGGAGCGACAAAATCAGAATTCACCGAAAATCGAGAAATCGAGCACGTGAGTCACTTCTAACTAGGTTTTCCAAGTCTGGAACAGATTTTCTAAGAATATTCTTCAATTTTGTGATTGATCCAACATTCCACTGATGGGAAACGTTGAGCGACAAAGTATTCCATTGAAATTATCGGAGCGACAAAATCAGGATTCACCGAAAATCGAGAAATCGAGCACGTGAGTCACTTCTAACTAGGTTTTCCAGGTCTGGAACAGATTTTCTAAGAATATTCTTCAATTTTGTGATTGATCCAACATTCCACTGATGGGAAACGTTGAGCGACAAAGTATTCCATTGAAATTATCGGAGCGACAAAATCAGGATTCACCGAAAATTGAGAAATTGAACTGGCTCGTCACTTCTATCTGGGTTTTCCAGGTCTGGAATAGGTTTTCTGGGAATATTCTTGGGTTTTGTGATTGATCCAACATTCCACAGATGGGAAACGTTGAGCGACAAAATATTCCATTGAAATTATCGGAGCGACCAAATCAGGATTCACCGAAAATTGAGGAATTGAACTGGCTCGTCACTTCTATCTGGGTTTTGTGATTGATCCAACATTCCACTGATAGGAACCGTTGAGCAACAAAATATTCCATTGAAATTCTCGAAGCGACAAAATCAGAATTCACCGAAAATCGAGAAATCGAGCACGTGAGTCACTTCTAACTAGGTTTTCCAGGTCTGGAACAGATTGTCTGAGAATATTCTTAAATTTTGTGATTGATCCAACATTCCACTGATGGGAAACGTTGAGCGACAAAGTATTCCATTGAAATTATCGGAGCGACAAAATCAGGACTCACCGAAAATCGAGAAATCGAGCACGTGAGTCACTTCCAACTAGGTTTTCCAGGTCTGGAATAGGTTTTCTGGGAATATTCTTGGGTTTTGTGATTGATCCAACATTCCACAGATGGGAAACGTTGAGCGACAAAATATTCCATTGAAATTATCGGAGCGACCAAATCAGGATTCACCGAAAATTGAGGAATTGAACTGGCTCGTCACTTCTATCTGGGTTTTGTGATTGATCCAACATTCCACTGATAGGAACCGTTGAGCAACAAAATATTCCATTGAAATTCTCGAAGCGACAAAATCAGAATTCACCGAAAATCGAGAAATCGAGCACGTGAGTCACTTCTAACTAGGTTTTCCAGGTCTGGAACAGATTTTCTGAGAATATTCTTGGGTTTTGTGATTGATCCAACATTCCACTGATGGGGAACGTTGAGCGACAAAATATTCCATTGAAATTATCGGAGCGACAAAATCAGGATTCACCGAAAATTGAGAAATTGAACTGGCTCGTCACTTCTATCTGGGTTTTCCAGGTCTGGAATAGGTTTTCTGAGAATATTTTTGGGTTTTGTGATTGATCCAACATTCCACTGATAGGAACCGTTGAGCGACAAAATATTCCATTGGAATTATCGGAGCGACAAAATCAGGATTCACCGAGAATTGAGAAATTGAACTGGCTCGTCACTTCTATCTGGGTTTTCCAGGGCTGGGATAGGTTTTCTGGGAATATTCTTGGGTTTTATGATTGATCCAACATTCCACTGATAGGAACCGTTGAGCGACAAAATATTCCATTGGAATTATCGGAGCGACAAAATCAGGATTCACCGAGAATTGAGAAATTGAACTGGCTCGTCACTTCTATCTGGGTTTTCCAGGTCTGGAATAGGTTTTCTGTGAATATTCTTGGGTTTTCTGATTGATCCAACATTCCACTGATAGGAACCGTTGAGCGACAAAATATTCCATTGAAATTATCGGAGCGACAAAATCAGGATTCACCGAAAATTGAGAAATTGAACTGGCTCGTCACTTCTATCTGGGTTTTCCAGGTCTGGAATAGGTTTTCTGGAAATATTCTTGGGTTTTGTGATTGATCCAACATTCCACAGATGGGAAACGTTGAGCGACAAAATATTCCATTGAAATTATCGGAGCGACCAAATCAGGATTCACCGAAAATTGAGGAATTGAACTGGCTCGTCACTTCTATCTGGGTTTTGTGATTGATCCAACATTCCACTGATAGGAACCGTTGAGCAACAAAATATTCCATTGAAATTCTCGAAGCGACAAAATCAGAATTCACCGAAAATCGAGAAATCGAGCACGTGAGTCACTTCTAACTAGGTTTTCCAGGTCTGGAACAGATTGTCTGAGAATATTCTTCAATTTTGTGATTGATCCAACATTCCACTGATGGGAAACGTTGAGCGACAAAGTATTCCATTGAAATTATCGGAGCGACAAAATCAGGACTCACCGAAAATCGAGAAATCGAGCACGTGAGTCACTTCTAACTAGGTTTTCCAGGTCTGGAATAGGTTTTCTGGGAATATTCTTGGGTTTTGTGATTGATCCAACATTCCACAGATGGGAAACGTTGAGCGACAAAATATTCCATTGAAATTATCGGAGCGACCAAATCAGGATTCACCGAAAATTGAGGAATTGAACTGGCTCGTCACTTCTATCTGGGTTTTGTGATTGATCCAACATTCCACTGATAGGAACCGTTGAGCAACAAAATATTCCATTGAAATTCTCGAAGCGACAAAATCAGAATTCACCGAAAATCGAGAAATCGAGCACGTGAGTCACTTCTAACTAGGTTTTCCAGGTCTGGAACAGATCTTCTGAGAATATTCTTTGGTTTTGTGATTGATCCAACATTCCACTGATGGGGAACGTTGAGCGACAAAATATTCCATTGAAATTATCGGAGCGACAAAATCAGGATTCACCGAAAATTGAGAAATTGAACTGGCTCGTCACTTCTATCTGGGTTTTCCAGGTCTGGAATAGGTTTTCTGGGAATATTTTTGGGTTTTGTGATTGATCCAACATTCCACTGATAGGAACCGTTGAGCGACAAAATATTCCATTGGAATTATCGGAGCGACAAAATCAGAATTCACCGAAAATCGAGAAATCGAGCACGTGAGTCACTTCTAACTAGGTTTTCCAGGTCTGGAACAGATTGTCTGAGAATATTCTTCAATTTTGTGATTGATCCAACATTCCACTGATGGGAAACGTTGAGCGACAAAGTATTCCATTGAAATTATCGGAGCGACAAAATCAGGACTCACCGAAAATCGAGAAATCGAGCACGTGAGTCACTTCTAACTAGGTTTTCCAGGTCTGGAATAGGTTTTCTGGGAATATTCTTGGGTTTTGTGATTGATCCAACATTCCACAGATGGGAAACGTTGAGCGACAAAATATTCCATTGAAATTATCGGAGCGACCAAATCAGGATTCACCGAAAATTGAGGAATTGAACTGGCTCGTCACTTCTATCTGGGTTTTGTGATTGATCCAACATTCCACTGATAGGAACCGTTGAGCAACAAAATATTCCATTGAAATTCTCGAAGCGACAAAATCAGAATTCACCGAAAATCGAGAAATCGAGCACGTGAGTCACTTCTAACTAGGTTTTCCAGGTCTGGAACAGATCTTCTGAGAATATTCTTGGGTTTTGTGATTGATCCAACATTCCACTGATGGGGAACGTTGAGCGACAAAATATTCCATTGAAATTATCGGAGCGACAAAATCAGGATTCACCGAAAATTGAGAAATTGAACTGGCTCGTCACTTCTATCTGGGTTTTCCAGGTCTGGAATAGGTTTTCTGGGAATATTTTTGGGTTTTGTGATTGATCCAAGATTCCACTGATAGGAACCGTTGAGCGACAAAATATTCCATTGGAATTATCGGAGCGACAGAATCAGGATTCACCGAGAATTGAGAAATTGAACTGGCTCGTCACTTCTATCTGGGTTTTCCAGGTCTGGAATAGGTTTTTCTGGGAATATTCTTGGGTTTTGTGATTGATCCAACATTCCACTGATGGGAAACGTTGAGCGACAAAATATTCCATTGAAATTATCGAAGCGACAAAATCAGGATTCACCGAAAATTGAGAAATCAAGCACGCTAGTCACTTATATCTAGGTTTTCCATATCTCGAATAGATTTTCCGAGAATATTCTTGGGTTCTGTGATTGATGAGACATCCCACTGATGGGAACCGTTGAGCGACGGGATATTCAATCCACAATATCCGAGCGACAAAATCAGGATTGACCGGAAATTGAGAGATCGAGCTGGCTCGTCACTTCTATCTGGGGTTTCCAGGTCTGGAATAGGTTTTTTGGGAATATTCTTGGGTCTTGTGATTCATCCAACATTCCACTGATGGGGAACGTTGAGCGACGAAATATTCCATTGAGATTATCGGAGCGACAAAATCAGAATTCACCGAAAATCGAGAAATCGAGCACGTGAGTCACTTCTAACTAGGTTTTCCAAGTCTGGAACAGATTTTCTGAGAATATTCTTCAATTTTGTGATTGATCCAACATTCCACTGATGGGAAACGTTGAGCGACAAAGTATTCCATTGAAATTATCGGAGCGACAAAATCAGGATTCACCGAAAATCGAGAAATCGAGCACGTGAGTCACTTCTAACTAGGTTTTCCAGGTCTGGAACAGATTTTCTAAGAATATTCTTCAATTTTGTGATTGATCCAACATTCCACTGATGGGAAACGTTGAGCGACAAAGTATTCCATTGAAATTATCGGAGCGACAAAATCAGGATTCACCGAAAATTGAGAAATTGAACTGGCTCGTCACTTCTATCTGGGTTTTCCAGGTCTGGAATAGGTTTTCTGGGAATATTCTTGGGTTTTGTGATTGATCCAACATTCCACAGATGGGAAACGTTGAGCGACAAAATATTCCATTGAAATTATCGGAGCGACCAAATCAGGATTCACCGAAAATTGAGGAATTGAACTGGCTCGTCACTTCTATCTGGGTTTTGTGATTGATCCAACATTCCACTGATAGGAACCGTTGAGCAACAAAATATTCCATTGAAATTCTCGAAGCGACAAAATCAGAATTCACCGAAAATCGAGAAATCGAGCACGTGAGTCACTTCTAACTAGGTTTTCCAGGTCTGGAACAGATTTTCTGAGAATATTCTTGGGTTTTGTGATTGATCCAACATTCCACTGATGGGGAACGTTGAGCGACAAAATATTCCATTGAAATTATCGGAGCGACAAAATCAGGATTCACCGAAAATTGAGAAATTGAACTGGCTCGTCACTTCTATCTGGGTTTTCCAGGTCTGGAATAGGTTTTCTGGGAATATTTTTGGGTTTTGTGATTGATCCAACATTCCACTGATAGGAACCGTTGAGCGACAAAATATTCCATTGGAATTATCGGAGCGACAAAATCAGGATTCACCGAGAATTGAGAAATTGAACTGGCTCGTCACTTCTATCTGGGTTTTCCAGGTCTGGAATAGGTTTTTCTGGGAATATTCTTGGGTTTTGTGATTGATCCAACATTCCACTGATGGGAAACGTTGAGCGACAAAATATTCCATTGAAATTATCGGAGCGACAAAATCAGGATTCACCGAAAATTGAGAAATCAAGCACGCTAGTCACTTATATCTAGGTTTTCCATATCTCGAATAGATTTTCCGAGAATATTCTTGGGTTCTGTGATTGATGAGACATCCCACTGATGGGAACCGTTGAGCGACGGGATATTCAATCCACAATATCCGAGCGACAAAATCAGGATTGACCGGAAATTGAGAGATCGAGCTGGCTCGTCACTTCTATCTAGGTTTTCCAGGCCTGGGATAGATTTTCCGAGAATATTCTCTGGTTTTGTCATTATTCGAACATTCCACTGATGGGAACCGTTGAGCGGCAAAATATTCCATTGAAATTGTCGGAGCGACAAAATCAGCGACATCAAATTCTCACCGAAAGTTGAGAAATTGGACTCGCTCGTCACTTCTATCTGGGTTTTCCAGGTCTGGAGGAGGTTCTCTGAGAATATTCTTGGGTTTGGTGATTGTTCGAACATTCCACTGATGGGAACCGTTGAGCGACAAAATATCCCATTGGAATTATCGGAGCGACAAAATCAGGATTCACCGAAAATTGAGAAATTGAAGTGGCTCGTCACTTCTATCTGGGTTTTCCAGGTCTGGGATAGATTTGCTGAGAATATTCGTGGGTTTTGTGATTAATCGAACATTCTACTGATGGGAGCCGTTGAGCGACAAAATATTCCATTCACAATATCCGAGCGATGAAATCGGAATCCACGAGAGATTGAGGGATCGAGCTGGCTCGTCACTACTATCTGAGTTTTCCAGGTTTGGGATAGGTTATCTGAGGATATTTCCGGGTTTTGTGATTATTCGAACATTCCACTGATGGGAACCGTTGAGCGGAAAAATATTCCATTGGAATTGTCGGAGCGACAAAATCAGGATTCACCGAAAGTTGAGAAATCGAGCACGCTAGTCACTTATATCTAGGTTTTCCAGACCTGGAAAACCCAGATAGAAGTGACAAGCCAGCTCGATCCCTGAATCTCTCGTGGATTCCGATTTTGTCGCTCGGATATTGTGAATGGAATATTTTGTCGCTCAACGGTTCCCATCAGTAGAGTGTTCGATTATTCACAAAACCCGGAAATATTCTCAGCAGCTCTATCCCAGACCTGGAAAACCCAGGTAGAAGTGACGAGCCACTTCAATTTCTCAACTCTCGGTGAATCCTGATTTTGTCGCTCCGACAATTTAAATGGAATATTTTGTCGCTCAACGGTTTCCATCAGTGGGATGTTCGAATAATCACAAAACCCGAGAATATTCTCAGAAAATCTATTCCAGACCTGGAAAACCTAGATAGAAGTGACGACCCAGCTCGATCCCTTGATTCGTTCTGACTTTCGATTTTGTCGCTCGGATGTTGTGAATTGAATATTTTGTCGCTCAACGGTTCCCATCAGTGGGATGTTAGATCAATCACAAAACTCAAGAATACTCTCAGGAATTCAATCCCAGACCTGGAAAATTTAGATAGAAGTGACGAGCCAGCTTGATCTCTCAATTTTCGGTGAATCCTGATTTTGTCGCTCCGATAATTCGAATGGAATATTTTGTCGCTCAACGGTTCCCATCAGTGAAATGTTCGAATAATCACAAAACCCAAGAATATTCTCAGAAAACCCATTCCAGACCTGGAAAACCTAGATAGAAGTGACGAGGCAGTTCGATTCCTCAATTTTCGGCGAATCCTGATTTTGTCGCTCCGATAATTACAATGGAATATTTCATCGCTCAACGGTTTCCATCAGTGGAATGTCCGATCCATCACGAAACCCAAGAATATTCCCTGAAAATCTTCACTGGACTAGAAAAACCTACACCGAAGTGCAGTGTCAGCTCGACCTCCCAATTCCCAGTGAACTCTGATTTTTTCGCTCGCATATTGTGAATGAAATATTTTGTCGCACAACGGTTTCTATCAATATGATGTTCAATCAATCACCATTTGAGGTTTGTTATATCCTCGTTACATCCATGTTACATCCATATTACAAGATTCTCCCTGCATCACTACCTTCAAATGTTTCTGTGCGTTATCACATATCAAGTCATCAAATTGTCCTCCGTGTGTTTATCACCACCATTCTCGTATCCCATATATCCTGCATTTCCAAATCCGTTATTTCCCTCCTACTCGGGAACGGTTGGGCCTACAGTATTCCAACTATGCTCAAATTTCAGCGACAAAAAAGCGACAAATTCCTGTATCACTTTCAATCCGCTCCGACTCATTAACCATATTGGGTTTTCTAGCGGAACGGCCTCCTTGGTGTACCCTCGATTTTCTCGAAAACCAAAAGAGCGACAAAATCAAACTCTTGGTAACTAATTAGCGACAAAAAAGCGACAAATTCTCATACAGGTCCCAATGGGTTCCGTCGATATGGGTTCTCCACCGTAACGGACGTGATATTTTATTGTCTACGGAATCGTTTTCGCACAGTCAAATCGACACTTCAGCTCATCTCGTATCTTTCCATGGCTCTCTTCAGAACTAAAAAATATTTTTGTTCCTAAAAAGTTCGCCCAAGCATAAAATGCATCGCAGGTTAAAATTTGATCACTTGAGGATGCCTGTAAAGTTGCACGCATTGCTAATCTTCTTATGTTCCCGCCGATACCATCAAATGACCCTTTACCATGTGCAGTCTCATGGAAGTGCCGCTCAGCTTCAATACCAAAATCCTCCTCATGATGGAGTAGATTTTGGATATTGTACTTGTTTTGTAAATGCTGTGCTGCTCCATCGGAGAAATGAAATATCCTCTTAACATTGGACTTTTCTTGCAAGTACGTCATCAATATTTTTGGAGAGCATACACCGCGACTGTGTCATGTTTCAGATCATCGGATAAAATTGCCATACTTTCATGTGCAATATCATTCCCCTTTTTACAATAACGTCAACTTCAGTGGAGAGTCTGGTTAAGCATGAAGAATGTTGTGAATTCTGCAGCATTATTTTGTTGAGATGATTAATAATGATAATAAATAATTTCTACAGTAAATAAAGCATGTTAAAATTTTCATTGCCGTACCGGGTGACGCCTGACCAGTATGTTCAGCGCGCTTGGAAGCTGGATCGTGCCGGCTTTAATGATTAAATTCACCGATGAGTTCATGAGACTCCATTATGCGTGACCAATGATTTTGAAGGGAAAAGAATAAGCTTTCGATTGAGCGTAATTAAAAAATTTTCACAAATGCCGATCTTAAAAAAAAATCAAAAAGAAAAATAAAAATCACTTTTTTTTGCAGAAATAATTAATTTGGAGAATTGTCTTCATATCTATTGGAAAGAACGGAAAAAACCGACGAAAACCATAACTTGCATTAAAAAAAAAATAATAATAACTGAGTTATAATTCAACGAAGACAAACGTGTCCAAAACTTGGAGCCCCTGTATCTCAGCAACCCGTCGATATTTCCTTCCCCCCTTCTGCACAAATTATGTACTCCAATAGTACAACAACTCCACCGAGTTTCATCAAAATTCCAGCGGTGAAGGTTTTCAGGCGGGTATACTTGACGTGGAATGCCCCAGAATTTCCAGACTGCTGAATTCCTGTGTTTTCAATTGGAGGCATTTTCAGAAAAAGAAGTGAAATCCCAATAAAAAAAAACTCCAAAAAAGTGAAAAAATAACGCGAAGTACATGAAAATTCCTCTAAAACTTACAAAAAAAACAAAATCTAAAAATACATTCTAAAGGAAAATTCTACTACATTCAAAATTTTGATGAAACACAATAGGATATATCTCATCTGAAAAAAGATGTGAAATCAATATGAGCTGTCAAGTACATTTGGGTATTCAAATGGTATCACACTAAACAATAATTGTTGCCTTTATATAGAACAGGATGTTGATACAACGAGGTGACAACCGAGTAATTGCACATGGCAGCTTGCGGTGGTCATACAACAGTGGCTCTTTTGTAACCTCAACATTACTGTTACATAACAATCACACATGTTACATCGATTCAATGCAATTAAAACATAACTTTGTGATGTAATAGCAGCAAGGAAGTTTTATTACAATGATATCACCTCAATAAAACTGTGTTTCGGGAGATGTAAACCACTTCTGGTATATTGTCGCTTCAGTTTGTTCAAAATGTATTCAAAGTAATTCATGATCATTAAAAAGCAATATTGTATCGAATATCCAAACCAAACGTGTTGGTCATTTCTCAATAGTTTTGAAATTCATGTTGATACGAAACACTTGGCGCGACCGATGAAGATTTTAGTATGTAACTTTCTGTTCGCATGCTTTTAACAAAGTCGTTTGAACACAATTAAGGCTCAAAACTCACGTCATCGGCCGCGCCAAGTGTTTCGTATCGACATTATTTACAAAATCAGGAACAACCAACACGTTTGGTTTGGATATTCGATACAACATTGCTTTTCAATGATCATGAATTACTTTGAAAACATTTTGAACAAACTGAAGTGACAATATACCACAAATGGTTCACATCTCCCGAAACACAGTTTTATTGAGGTGATATCATTGTAATAAAATTTTCCGTCATTGTGTAAAGTGTTAAAAGTTGTGTGTAGAATATTTAACATTCTAGAGTGTTGATTCAACACGATCCTGTTTTTTTCTGTTTGCGTTAACAACGATTGTGTTGAATCGACACTCTAGAATGTTAAATATTCTACACACAAAGTTTAACACTTTACACAATGACGAAAAATTTTTTACTGTATATCTAGCTGATGATCCGAACTTTCCAATAATATTCGGAAGACTGTGATATATTTTTTCGATCAAATTTTATGACGAGAAACAAAAACCAGTTCTAACTTGCTAGGTCTTCCTTTAATAATACTGAATTGAATAAATTGGAATCACCTCATAAAAAATTTTTTTGTCTCTGATAAATAAACAGATATTGAGAAAAAAGATCGGAATTGAATCGAATAATTTACCAAGTAAGCCTGTGCAAAACGCTCCTGAATTGCACTTTTCTCAGTAAAATTTCATATACTTTTTCAATACACAAGTGTACAAAAAACTGCATTTTTGTGGATATTTTCTGGATAATAACTTTGAGATTTGCAGAAGCTACACTTTCCTTTTCAAACTCATAGGTATCGAACGATTTTCACGATTTTCGAAGTTTTAAAATAAAAATTTGTAGAAAAATGTCTTCGTCTTGCTGGAATATCTGCCACCTTTCGTGTAAAGCAAAGGTGTCTTCAAACTTCTTTAGACAAATATTTCAATCTTCACTGTGAAGAGGGTCAAAAAACTATCCAATTCAATTTGGAGGATTTATATGCACACGGACAATATTAAAATGATACAATACAAAATGTTGCTGAAGTTTGAATCGTTTATCCGAAGAAATTGGTAAACCAATAACGAAAGCTATCAAAGACCCGGAATCTTACAGTACATCCTTGAAACGATGTTTCCATTTCCAAGGAGTTGATTAAGGAAGATAAATTTCGATGATTTTTAAATTTTTCACGCGTTTAAATTTTCGTTTCGTTTCAATAAACGATTCAAACTTCAAGAACATAATACAAAGTCATATCTTGGGAAATAATGTTTCAAAATTTATATACAAATTTCATACAAAACATATGGAACTTATCCCAATGAAATGAGGAATATTTGTATAATCCAATGAGGACAAAATGTTTTCGGAAATCTGGAAAAATGTACCATACACTGCCATTTTTGGAAATAAACCAAAAACATCGTTATACTCCACAAACTGACCGAGTTTCTGAAATTAAAAAATTCAAAATGTCCAAATTCGAATAAAATGCACTTTTTACTTTCATCGTCAAACTACAACAAAGCGCGAATTGCAAGAAAAATCTCACCGGATTTTTTTAGAAGTGCAGAAGAAATCCTAACTTGTATGCCTTGGGAATAATTTTGCATCTTGAAAGCTTTTCCAGATAAAGGCTTTCAGAAGAAAATGGATTTGTTAAAACTGGAAACTTTGACTTCTATACACAAATCGGAAATCATAATGAGGAAAAAAAGTGATACATGTTCCTTATTCTTCAACAAAGAATTCGAACGTAATTATTTCAAAAATATTCAAGAACTCAATGTAAATTTGACATGGAATGACCCATATACTTCTTCCAATGTAGCAGTCATTTTGTAATATTATTTCATGAAATATTAAGATTTGCGGATATGGTAATTGATCGACAGATACGGTAATATTTGTCACAAAGAGTCGCTTTATCATTTCTGTAATCGATATCAATTGTTGCATCTTATTCAATACTTTCAGGTAATCACAAAGGACAAAGAGAGCAGCAAGGAAGCATACAATAGAATACAAAAATTTCTACTAAGCTGGAAGAATTTTTTTATTGAAATATGGATGCTGGAGCTGGCCAGGGTAAAAAGCAAATCCGCGTGGGTTTTTACGATATTGAGGGAACCATTGGTAAAGGCAATTTCGCAGTGGTGAAATTGGCCAGACATCGAATCACCAAAACCGAGGTATATCATTTATTCTGTATGGATATCATATACCAGGTGTGTAAGTATGACCCGGAATTTTTGTACAGAAAAAACACGTTTATTGTAATGATATGATACAAAGTAACTTATTCAAAGTATTGTCCGTCGCTATCTATACATTTTTTCAATCTTTCTGGCAATTTGTGGATCCCGCGCCAAAAGACCTGTTGCTCTTTCGAGACAAACCAGTCATCGAGCCATTTTCGTACATCTTCGTAAGAAGTAAAGCGCTGCTCAGCAAGGGCGTGTTCCATCGATGCAAACAAGTAGTAATCGGATGGGGCAAAGTCCGGTGAGTAAGGCGCGTGCTGAAAAATCTCCCAACGGAACGACTCTATCGTTTCCTGGACCTGTTTTGCTTTGTGTGCTGGTGCATTGTCATGCAGCAACATCACCTTGTGTTGTCTTTGTTGGTATTCTGGTCGTTTTTCACGCAGAACTCGATCCAAATCGATTATTTGTTGTCGGTAGCGTTGAGTATTGACAGTTTCCCTAGGTTTCAGCAGCTTGTAGTAGATTACGCCCTTCTGATCCCATCAAACACACAGCATTGTTTTTCGTCCGTAGCGGTTTGGTCTTGCCGTCGATGTTGATGGTCCGCCCGGAGTACCCCATGACTTTTTGCGCTTAGGATTCTCGAAATATATCCACTTTTCATCGCCAGTCACAATTCGATGGAGAAATGACTTTTTTTCGAACCTGGCGAGCAGCATTTCGCATGATATTTTGCGGTTTTCCTGCTGTCTTTCGTTGAGTTCATGTGGAACCCATTTCCCCACCTTTTGTATCTTCCCCATGGCTTTCAACCGAAGGGAGATGGCTTCTCGGGTCACCTTTAACTGATCCGCCAGTTGCTGTTGTGTTTGAGCGTCGTCTTTGTCCAACAAGGCTCGCAGGTCAGCGTCTCCAAGCTTTTTCGGTGGTCTTCCACGTTCTTCGTTCTTGACGTCAAAATCGCCACTTTTGAACCGTTTGAACCACTCGAAACACTGTGTTTTACCGAGAGCATGTTCACCAAACGCCTCCACAAGCATTCGATGCGATTCGGCTGCGGTTTTCTTCAGATGAAAACAGAAAAGTAGTGCTGTCCGCAAATCGTAATTTGTTGGCACAAAACTCGACATGTTTATCTCTAATAAACTAATGCTACTGAATGAAACTCGTGTTATTGTGAGTTGGAAATCTTTGTCGGATATCAATACAATAACAAGACACCGCTGACGTGATGTGTCGGTAACTGCATCGACATCTAGCGCCACCTATGGGCAAATTCCGGTTTCATACTCACACACCTGGTACTTCGTCAAAATTTCAATGAAACGCATGAAAAGAATGTGAAAACACAAAGAATTATAAAAAAAATGAATAAAAAATCCTTATATTTTTATACTCTTATTTTTATACCCAGTAAACATTTTCCCCCTCAACATTTCAAACATTCATTACGTTCTCTAAATGCTAACAGAAAGTTCTCTGATCCGTCGATTTCGGAAATGTTTTTGATGTCTTCTTCATAAGGTCTGGAAGTTATCAGGGAGTTGACTTGGATTACATTCTAATAACTTCCAGACCTCATAAGAAAGGCATCAAAAAGATTTCCGAAATTGACGCATCAGAGAACTTTCTGTTGCAATTGGAGAATATAATGAATGTTTCAAATGTTGAGGGGAAACATGTTTACTGGGTATTTATAAAAAAATGGAGTATTTCAATAATAATAATAATAATAATAATAATACATTGATTCCATCCAACTCCTATCTATTTCATTTCATACTTAAATCCAATAGTTCCATTCATTTGTCAATTCTCAACAGACATTTTGCCACGGCAATGATACTTGTGAAAAATTGTTTGCGGCGTACAATATCGAACTGTTTGATGTTGCAAAATAGTTACCGAGTCGATCAACATTTAATGTATCAGAGAGTTGTATTGGCCCCTTAAAGGCACTCTCTTGTCCATAAAAAATTTTGAATACATCATTGAAATTTCAATCATTCAAGATCATATTGTGATTTCCTATATACATTATCATAACAGAATTCTATTCAAATTAACACTCAATACACACATCAATACTTAGTAATGGCTAAAATAAAAAATTCTCTGATGATGCGAATATCGGTCACTCGCTGATCTTCCTGGTCACTATCAGATAGGGTTTTCAGTCGGCACTTGATTAGCACATTTCTTATTGAGAGCATTTTTCATACAGAATTTTACATTTCCATTTTCCATTGACATTCCAATCTTTCTAATTATATTGAAATCAATCAATTTTTGTGAAATTTTTGATGTGGAAAAAAATACAAAAAATCATTAACGAATGTGCCTAATGTTAAAAACTAAAACTACAGGAATGAATAATCGAAAAATTTGTATCAATCAACAAGAAAAATATACGTTTCAAAGTTGGAGATATAAATAAACACTTGGCTGATACACTCAATAGGTTTGTTAGTTTTGCGAACACAAAAATTCTCTCATTATTATGAACCTTCCATTTCGTCAATCACGAAAAATGATTTGCCTAATCCATTATGTTAAACGGCTTGACTTATTTCATCTTATGTTGGTTTGAAAAGTTGTCAAATGTTCATAATATCTTACTCAAAACTACTTACTTTCTGATTTCCCAGATTAAAGGCGCTTGTATTGACAAATTTTTTTCTATTCAGGGATGTAAGTCACCTTTTTGACAAAAACAATTTCCTATTGAAACAGGAACACAAACGATTTATGATTTCTTCGGGTGGCCAACAAAACCAGCGAGGTCGATATGACCCACATTTACGTTACATGAAAAAAAAAAAAACAATTTCCTCCTCCCATATACAACACTTCACTTTACCAGCAGAAAATTGGATGGAAAACGTCAAAAATTGTTCATCGTTCATCAATGTTCATGATTAAAACGTCATTTTTTTATATTTACATCAATTTTCTACATTGTTCACCCATTTTTTCAAGGTGGCCATCAAGATAATAGATAAAACGCAACTAGATCCAACTAATCTTGGAAAAGTCTACAGAGAAGTAGAAATAATGAAACAACTCGAACATCCTCATATCGTCAAATTGTATCAAGTAATGGAAACCAAAAATATGATATACATGGTACAGAGATTTCTTTTCTCAATCTCTCTTAAGGGGATACCAGCGATCCCCACTGACGCAACCCGCCATACAAGCATACCGACTGAGTAAACATTTTCTCGGCAAGAATACTCTAAACTAAATTCATGAAGAAGTATGAAATTCTCAGGAATCAATCTTCAATCCTTTATCTAGTATCGCGGTACATCACCCGAATTTTGAATTTCGAAGAACAACTTTTTTCTCAGTCGGGAACACAAACTTTTTCTTCGGAATTCAAAATTCGGGCGATGTACCGCGATAGATAAAGGATTGAAGATTGATCCCTCAGAATTTCATACTTCCTCATGAATTCAGTTCAGAGTATTCTTACCAGGAGAATCTTAAGTCAGTCAGTACGCTTGTATGGCGGGTCGCATTAGCGGGAATCGCTGATATTCCCTTAAGCATAATCTATTATTTGATCACATTACGAAAATTGATCATTTACAGGTCTGTGAATACGCGAACAAGGGGGAAATATTCGATTACATCGCCAGGTATGGCAAAATGGGCGAATCCAGAGCTCGAGCAACTTTTGCTCAAATACTTTCTGCAGTTGAATATTGTCACGCAAGCGGTATTGCACATCGAGATTTGAAGGCTGAAAATTTACTTCTTGATGCCCACATGGACGTTAAAATCGCTGATTTTGGATTTAGTAATAGATTTTCACCTGGTGAACGTTTAAGTACTTGGTGTGGTAGTCCTCCTTACGCCGCCCCGGAAGTTTTCAAAGGGAAACATTATTCTGGACCGGAGATTGATGTATGGGTAAGATTTCAGTGTTTTTCGAATATGTATAACGCATTTTTGATACCCGCTTATTCTATTTTATGGGAAAATCCAAAAACTTGTCTATCCATTTCCATTCTGTGAAAAATCAATATTCATCGATGAGTGAACTAAAAAAAACAAACGTTCAATCATTCAATTGCATTGTTATAATACGATCATTTTCTTGATATCCAATGGTAGCGATTAGAAATGAGACAAATCAATTTAATTGAATACAACAATAATGAATGAAAATCGTCTTCAAAAAGGCTGTTTGCTATTATTTCTGATATCATCAGCTTATGTTTGTGATACATCTGAATTCTTGAACACTCGAGTGATGACACACTAATATTGGACGCAAATACAACCCAGAGAATGATTTAAAAATTTTGTTTCTGTTCGTTATCGAAATCCTTTGTATGTGTAATCATATCAGATTTTGATTACTAATCCTTGAGAAAATACTACACAGAAAAAAACACTATCTTGTATCAAGAAAATATTGTTTTCGTTATATATGAAACACGGATTGTCTCAGCTCAATGCAATTTGCTTTGAACCAAACACAGGAAAAAACAAAATTCTTGATTCAAATCAAATTGCATTGAACTGAGACAATCCGTGTTTCATATATAACGAAAACAATATTTACTTGATACAAGATAGTTTTTTTTTCTGTGTAGCACCGTGGTACAAGCCGAATCTTTTATTCCACACTATTCGAAAGTGCTTTGATGGAATCAAAATATTACTCTGTATTCACTGAGAAAAAAGATTCGTTGACTCAAATAAGATTTGTTTATAGTAAATAAATCATATAGTTGGATATGGCCGAAAAAATATTGAATAACATTTATTTCATCTCATAGTTCGTAAATACAGTACATATTTCTCTAAGTCAACTTCATAGTGATGATGATTCGATAAATCCAAAATTGAAAAGAAATCATGTTCATTCCAATCAATTTCGATCAGTTTGAAACAAATCAATAATTCGGTTGTAGTTGATAAATATGAATGTTTTGGCTCAACACAACGTTTGGTTATAATGAATAGGTCTCATTTGTATGAAACCATATCTCTTGAGAATGTTCAACCAAAAGCATTGATTTGTCAGAAGAAAACCTTTTTTCAGTGCAGCAGTTCTACATTCACTAAAGAGTTGCTGTACACAGCGATATTTGAATTTTTCCCTGCCAGAGAGTTTTTCATTATATCCAACAATAATCACGATTAACATTTGATTGATATGGATATATGCCATGAAACACATCGATAACATTCAAATTTGCCGCACAAAATGAAAATTCAGCCCAGAATACAAATCGCTGCTCAGAATCTTCTATCACGTTTAATACGTCACAAAAATTACCTACTGCGATGTCTTATATATCTTTCCCAGTCTATATTAGAGAACAGTGTTTGAGTCCTACCACGGTGCCAATGCCCCCCTTAAGGGGCCGGAAAACTTATACATGGATTACCGCATGATTGAATTCTTTGTGATTATATATCGCTTTTTTGTATTTTTGCTAACCCGATCGCCTCGTGCCGCAGAGACTAATTGAACTGGGGTGGGGGGGGGGGGGGGGATATCACCATCAACCTAACTTACACGCCAGCAGTGCCGGATTAAGCACTAGGCCTATGAGCCCCCACCAATGAGAAACAAATTTTTTTATATAAAAATCAAATAAAAATTCAATATTGATTTGAAAGAAAAATAATACATAAATTAATGTGTTATTGTACTGATCACAGTATTTTAAATCTAATGTTGAAGAGCAATTAACTACCCAGATAGAAAAATGTCTCCATAATGCCATCATAATGGTGACATGCACGCCAAGAAATGTTCGCATCATGGCGCTAAGGTATTTCCGCATAAAGCATTGTTATTGGTAGCAAAACGAGGTGATAGCACCATAATTGAAACATAATGTCTACATTCTATGCATCATTTCAAGCTGAGCGGAGTTCATGATAGTATGTTTACGGCACGGTATGTTAAAAAACATTCAGAGGATGCTTTTCTATTTGGGTAATGTATTTATTTGGCCGATGAGTTTGGATTACAGCACGTTATTTTTCTTGTCAGAATATTTATGCTAAGAACATCCAATAAATTAATTGCATCTAAAAAAAACTACGCTTTTGATTAATTTATTTCGCAGCTCGGAGTTTTGTATTTTCGTTACTTATAGTTTTTAAGCTGCCCTTACATAGGCCCCCACCAAAGTTTGCCGAGGGCCCCACTTTCGGTGAATCCGGCACTGCCCGCCAGATCTGGAATTTCTTGACTTATGGACTGCTGATCATTAGGCCGAGAAAGGTGAAATGATTAGTTAGGAATTTGGACCACCAATCTGCTGGATATACATGCCTACATTCAATAATCTACGGGTCAATCACTGCATACTGAAGTACAATGTATTCAACAATCTTGTGACAGTAGAATCCATTCCAGACGCTCTTCTGAAACTAAAATGAGCTTCAGGACAGTTTGAAATCTTTGATTGGCCCCTCTTTCGTGTCACAGTGGAAGCTAAAATCATTTGTACGTAAGATTGGATATCCTGAAGAATAGAAAATCATTTTCCACCCTATGTAAGCATGGAAATCGGATAAATTACAACCTTATCTAGACTAAAATTCATTTGAAAATGGTCCTCTTATGCTACAGTGGGGAAATTTTGTGTATATATGGACACAAATCCGGCCTCAACTTGATTCTCATCCAATGTTGATGGGTTTTCTGTAGAATAATTGGAGAAAGTTTCATTTCCACGTAGCTTTTTTGGCTCGTGTTGATCGATATTTCATAAAATTCAACAAAAACTGCACGGAAAAAAAATATTGTCATCATCACTTTCCAGTCTCGTTACCACACTGAGAAAAGGGATTCGTTGACTCAAATGAGATTTGTTTACAGTAAATAAATCGTATATTTGGATACGAGCAAAGAAATATTTACTAATATTCATTTTATTACATAGTTGTTGAATACACCACATATTTCTTTGAGTCAACTTCATACCGACTATGATTCGATAGATCTGAATTTGACAAGAATTCATATTCATTTACATTAACTCCAATCACTTTGAATCAAATGAATGATTTGGTTATAGTTAAGAAATATGAATTTCTTGACTCAACACAATGTTTGGTTATAATCAATATGTCTTATTTTTATGAAATGATACTTCTTGAAAATGCTCAACCAAATGCGTTGATTTGTCAGAAGGAAACCTTTTTCTCAGTGCATAGCCATACACAATATGCTCAAGGAAGAAAGGTTATAAATAGGGGTGTGCGGGTAGCACTTTTTATCGGGTCGGGTCGGGTTCGAGTATTTGTATTTCTTTTCGGGTCGGGTCGGGTCGGGTACCCGATTAAATCGGGTTTTCCAAGTCGGGTACCCGAATATAATAAAATCGCTTGAATTTAATATTTTCAACTTCTACTCGAAGTTGCCATTGCCGTTGATATTTTAAGGACAAATTGTCTTGAGCGATTGTAGGAATAAGGGGATTTCATATGAATTCAATTCTAATATGAAGAATGCCATATTCACTACAAGTCTATTAGGGTTATTACTCCATGTAATTGATTATGCAGCGCATTAAGAAATCTCCAAATTGCTTCATGGAATGTTTATATTTATTTTTTAATTCAATTGAAAAATATAATCACATTTATATCTCATAAATAATATATTATCTATTTTCGTATTTAGTAACCACAATATAGAATCTTGAACATCAATGAAAATAAATATTCTTCTTATAAATATCATTCTTTTTTCATATTTTTAAATTTGAATGGAGGAAGCACAACTCTTCCACATGTTGTGTCAGCAATCTTGATCGAGTTGCTGTCACAATATTTCCTGCTGAGGAAAACGTTTGCTATATTTGAATTACCCGAATGTAATCGGGTACCCGAAAAACTCGGGTATTGAAAAACCCGACCCGACGGGTACCCGACCCGACCCGATAAAAACCCGATGACTCGGGTACCCGCACACCCCTAGTTATAAACATAACGCATGTTCGACACAACGCAGTGATGCCAGGAAAGACGGTGTGGACCGAAAAATCAGCCCCTCTACCGCGCACACGATGAAACTTTCGTATACATGTGAGTCACACGTATACGAACGTGTCATTGTGTAAACAATGGAGGGGCTGATTTTTCGGTCCGCACCGCTTTTCCTGGCATCACTGACACAACGGTATCCCCAGTTCAAAACAAAAGAACATATCGTCTCCATGCCAATCCGATTCATTTTATCAGCGGTACACATTTTTCACGATATTTTGGATGGTCATGGTAACAATATTTTTTTTCCGTGTGGATAAATTTTTTTATAAGAAGAAATCGATACTGTTTAACGCGACTTGTTACTCATAAGAATTCTCAATCCTTTAATATTGCTAGAAGTCATATAAAGTACGTACGGTTTTTTCAAGTCCTCTGTATTATAAATCATTAATTTTGTTCTGAAATTTGTTCATTTCATCCAGATTTTAAGGAAAAAATTTCTGTATACATTTCTATACACATGATGGTGACATTTAATAAATTCCTCGAGAGAACATGAAGGTTCAAGGAATGTTCAATAGAGGTCTATTCAACGTCCGGACATTTGAAGGTCCATTGAACTTTCCATGAACGTGAATTCACGTACAATGGACGTGAATTTAGAAGGTTTCTGTTAACTTGGGGTTGACATCAATAACTCATTTGTGTACGTAGTCGAACGAATCAACACTATTAGAAATTGGTTAGACGTCCACAGAACAGAAACATAAAAGAATGTAATTTTCAAGTTTACTTATTGATTTTTTATGTATCCTGGTTTCTTTTTCCATACCCGGTTCATATTATACATAATTGTACCATGATTGAATATTATTATCATGATATATTATAATATATTTCCAGAGTTTAGGTGTTGTATTATACGTTCTGGTATGCGGAGCTCTCCCTTTCGATGGATCTACTCTTCAATCTTTAAGAGACCGTGTTTTGAGCGGTAAATTTCGTATCCCTTACTTCATGAGTACAGGTGAGATTCATTCATCATATACCCCAGCGTGTATGAACTCTAGCCCACTCTGCCGTCCCAGGCAAAAAAGTTGTTAACGCTAAATTCATTCGAATGGAGAAAATCGAGAAAAACTATTCCAAAGCAAAATTGCATAATGTACCTAATACTTTGACAATATTAGAGCGTTTCTAGGGGAAATAAGGGGTGCTCTGTTTGATTATTCGGAAGAAAATCAATATTTTTAATAACAACCAACGAAAAAATGAGTTAAGGTTGTTCGGTGAACGAAAATACTGATCAAAAGAACCGTAACTTGAGTTACGGTCTTTTTCCATGTAACAGTGCTCGAGTATTATACTATAATAGTTCGTTTTACAAGCAAAGAAACATGTTAAATCAGTATCCGTGCTGCGACGTTCATGAAAATCACTACATTGAGAAAAACATATCATTAAAAATTACTGCTTTTATCATCAATATGGTGCTATACTTGAAGTTGTTATGATAATTGATGTGAAAAGCAGTAATTTTTCATACAGGTTGGTTGAAAAGTTCCTGTGCTCACCAAGAGATAGCACTGCTAGCTCAAAACTTTTTTTTTCTCAAGTTGGTATATCTGTCCTGAGAACACATGCAAAGTTACAAGTCATTCTGTCAATTCATTCTTTGTTTACAAGCCATTTGAAGTTGACGTGTCATTGATTTTTCTTAATATGGAAAAAATTGAATATCGTGCAGTCATTAGATTCTTTGTTTTGAAGGGTTTAGAAGCAAAGGAAATTTATGAACAATTGTTAGAAGTGTATAAGGAGTCCTCACCTTCAAAACGCACCGTTGAATTTTGGGCTGGTGAATTTAAACGTGGTCGTACCAGCCTTGAAGACGGTCCACGCGGAGGACGACCAAAAACTGCAACCACAGCAGAAATCATTGAGCATGTACATAATATGGTTAGTGAAGATCCAAGTTTGACTAAGCGTGAAATTGCTAATGCCATAGGCATCTCAGGCGAACGAGTACTCCATATTTTACATGAAAAATTACGTATGAAAAAACTGTTTGGAAAGTTAGTGCCGCACACGTTAACAATTCAACAAAAACTGGATCGAAAACAAATTTCTCAGCGTAATTTGGAGCGTTTTAAGCAGAATAAAACCGACTTCTTGCGTCCTTTTATAACTATGGATGAGACTTGGATCTACCACCATGATCCTAAATTGAAACAAGAACGTTTACAGTGGATTGAAGCTGGTTGTTCAGCTCCAAAGCAGGTGAAGTCACAACGATCAGCAAAGAAGGTTATGGCATCAGTTTTTTGGGATGCAAAAGGAATTTTGTTCATTGATTATCCTCAGGAAGGTAAAACAATCAACTCCGAATATTACTACAGCCTTTTGGATCAGCTGGATGAAAAAATTCGTGAGAAAAGACCTGGTTTGAAGAAGAAAAAAATCATTTTTCATCAAGATAATGCACCTGCTCACAAAAGTGTTTTGACGATGGCTAAATTCAAAGAACTCAAGTACGAATTGCTTGAACATCCACCGTATTCACCAGATTTGGCTCCTAGCGACTACTATCTCTTCAGAAATCTCAAACAATTCCTTCGTGGAAAGCATTTTTCGTCGAATGAAGAGGCCATAGCAGCCGTAGACGGTTATTTTGCGGAGCTTCCGGAAAACCATTATAAGGATGGGATAAAATTATTGGAAGATCATTGGAACAAGTGTATTGAGCTTCTAGGAGATTATATTGAATAAAAAAATATATTTCGTAACAAAAACAGTATTCTTTCATTTCGAGCGCAGAAAGTTTTCAACCAACCTGTAGTACAATGTCAAACTTCACAGCACTTGTCTTTAAATATCACCATTTCATCAATTATAACATCAACTTCAAGTATAGCAACACATTGATGACAAAAACAGTGATTTTTTATGACAGGTTTTTTTTACAGGTATGTAATTGAAGTCCATGGATTAGATATTTCACGAAGTAATATTTTTGCCACGTAGCATGGTAATATTTTTAGAAAAAAGGATTTATTTTTGGCTGAAGAGATTTTTACACTTTCAATCAAGTACAAACATTTTCAACACCGGCTTACATGCATTAAAAAAAACACTTCTGTAATAATTACCGAAGTGAAAGCTTTTTTAGAGCCAACAAAAAATATATTATCATTATCGGAACGTGTCAAGATGATAATGAAAATCAATCATAGCAAAGTACAACATAGATTAAATAACTTATTCGTTCAGTATATTTTGAAATAACAACAAAAACAAATAAACATCATTTCACATAAGAATCACAATAAGGTTTTCAAGGTTTTTTTCTTTAAAAAATGAATGAGAAACTTGAACAAATTCGCAGGTCCTTTTTTCACTTCATATATAATCTTATTTTTCAAATCAATGTAGGAACAAGTGAGTGAAATTTGAGAAGAGTGATTTTCACTTTATAGCACGTGTACGACTTCATCAGGGCTGTTCGGTCTCTTCATTATCGTAATTAGTTATCAAATCATTGACTTCCGAAGATGGCAATTTGAGCCAAAATTGTTTTCTGCTAGAAGGCATCAAAGGTACTCATTTCTCTATAATGTCAGTTTTTTTATCTAGCGGAATACCTCGACACATTTGTTGGTTTTCGACAGAGGGAAATCCATTTTTCATCACCTTTGATAGCAAAACATCTAATTCCACAGGATCTGATGTATAATCATATGACAAGTAATAGAAGATTTTTAAACTTTTACGTTTGAAAATGACTTTTTTCATATCATGGATATAAGGACGATTTGTAATTTTGTTCATTTTGTAAGTAGACGAATGATCGAGCTACAAACTGAAATCAGAAAATGCAAGAGACTTGACAATCACTTTCCCAGAATTCGCTTGTTTCATTGCATTCTCAAAATCTTGAAAGTCATAAATATTGCCGAAGCTTTTCATAGAGGATTCAACTTGATGATGGAAGAAGTCAGCAGACATAAAAGTATGGCCACTTTCGAAATAATTGAGCTCAATATATTCAGTTTCAACTTCTTCTGAATTGACGAGATATGTAAGAAACGAAAAGAGACCAATTTTTATTTTGACCGGCGCAATTGTCAAGCCATAAAATAATTTTTCTTTTATCACGATTCAAAAGAAAAAAACTATGGAATGCGCTGACAATTTGTTCCTTTTTTCTTCCTGAAATTGCCTCGTGCCACAAAATCGCGATTGGACTTTTTGCTGCACGGAGAAAAAGGAATACGCTGTGGCAGCGAAATTTACTTTTGCTGGGTTCCTTTTGCCAGAGCAGCAAATTTTCAGCTGTGGCAGCAAAAAATGTTTGCTATCTCAGCAAAATTTGTTTGCTATTCTGTATATAATACTGAAAATTTGCTGGCGGAGCAAACATTTTTTGCTGCCACAGCTAAAAAATTGCTGTCGTAGCTAACACGATTGCTGCTATAGCAAATTTTTAGCTAGGTCAGCAAAAAATTTTGCTATTCTATATATAATACCTCGATTTGCGGCATCAGCAAATTTTTTCTCTCCGTGTGAAGAACCCAGTGGCACAAAACTTTGATTGAAAGCAACGATTCTACGTGTGAACATTATGACTTTGAATCCTTCCATTTTCGGCAACAAAATAACTTTTTGAAGATCTGTTGAAAAGAATCCAGTGTCTGAGGAAGATGAATGTGATTGTTCGACGTGCTTTTGATAAAGCTTTCTTGCTTCTTGATATCTTGTATGATGCAGTGACCATGCCTGGCATACATCACAATCTGGGAATAAATTGTCCTTTTTGTGTTCCGAGTTGTGCGTCAAGAGTTTTTCGCAAACTTCACATTCTTCATTTCCTAATTTAGTGAAAGATATATTCATACTCGCCAGAGTTGCTCGATATCGCTCGTATGAGATTATTTCAGTCGGATATTTTTCTTTGAAATCTTTGTACATTTCCACAATACTCAGGTTATTGGGTAAGTACCGGCGATTCGGGGCGTGTACCCTTCGATAATGTGAAACACAAGGATTGAAACTTTCAACGTGATTTTCAATGCGTGTGGTTATGTTTTCAGCTATGGTACGTTTATATCTCCCTCGAGTATCTTGTTTAGGAATCAACGTGAGTGGATCAAGATTTTTCAACGCATTTTTGACACTGAACGCAGTGTCGTTTCCTGGTTTGTATCCAAGGGTGAAGAGAAAGAAAGACTTACAAACTTGCCTTTCTAAACCATCATCACCTTGCAAGAAATATTGATAATGATGTTGTTGTGATTTAATGGCCAACTGGGACGCTTGTTTGATATTTACGTTCCTTACACGATTGGCAATCCACCTACGTTTTTCCCACCACGATAATTTCCCGACAGATGAATTAATTTCAACGAGGGTTTCATGAGAAATATTTTGTTTGCATTTTAATCTGCATATGTCACTGCACGGTGGAAGAAGTGGGTATTTTTCTGCATTGGCGTAAATGACCAATGAGTCTTTATCTTGGTTTAAATGATCTAATGGTCCTGTATTTTGTGTACTGAGGTTTTCCGAACTGAGGGGTCTAATATTTTCTTGTGCATTCGGATTTTCATGCTGCTCGTGCGGTTCTTTGAACGTATGATTCAATTCAAGTAGATCATTATCGGTTTCTTCTCACACATCGATGTCATTACAAATGTTTGAAATATCATTTTGAATAGGTTTTCCGGAAGACAGATCGAGCGCAATACATTCTTCTTGAATGGAATCATTATCGTAACAGGGTTGAACGAGTTCTTCATTGAATTGAAAATGCGACGAGAATGACTCCGCGACTGGAAATCTAAATTCAGGCTACACTGTTTGGACATTGTTGTAGGTGGGAAAATGATCGGGTGATGGGAAGTGACGTGAATTCTGTTGCGTATTTCCTATATCTTGTAAAATCCGAGTTTGGGATGTGGGATTGAAATGGTCATCGCTTACGCTTGGTAGTATGGACTGGACAATGTTCAGGGCAGTAGTGATTTCATAATCGTCATAGTTATTCATTGAAAACGCTACAAACAAAAATAATCATGATTCAACTGCAATCTATTCATCATTGATTGTGTGTTTTGATTCAATTAGGGATTTCAATAATCAAAACTTTCCACGAAACACGGTAAATGAAGTTCAGTATATGACAAAAATTATATCCGAAATGAAATGAAATATCTTTTGATTGAGAAGATTATGAGTGAAAAAAGTCGGAGGAATATAATAGAATTAAATGCTCGGATTGGGAAGAAATTATTGTAGTTTCAATCCTTATTATTGATATCACGTTGGACTATAACTGAAATGTTTTTCAAAAGCAATATATAATAGGAACAGACACTCAATTGATTTGAATCTTTCAATGTTACATGGAGAAAACATTCATGCATTCTGTGCATGAAACATACCATGCTTCTGAAGTTAGCTAACTATCGAGCATTAGATGTATGAATTCATACTTTTCGAGCTGACTACTATGCATGGAATTCACGGAGCAGGAGCGTTGATCGCATGGACTCTGTACTATGTGATGAGTATGCGTATATCTGAACTCTTAATGCATGGATTTTCATATACAGAACGTGTGGATTTTCTTTCCATGTAGAAATCTGAACACTTTCTTCAATTGATGATGAAATGAGAGGAGTCATTCATTCTGAAATAGTCATTTTATATGAATATCTTTTATGATGAATCACTTCTACCATCCCCTCAAAATATCCATTTTTTTTATAGAAGCTTATACACTGAGAAAAGTATACGGTAACGGTTACTAGAAAGAAAAGGAAGTCGGTGGCAGACATTTCAAAATTGTAATAAGTACCATTCAAAATCAGATTGAATATGATAAACTGTTTACGTAACCATAGAAACGATAGGTTAACATGAGACTGATCACGGAACCGCGAGTCATCTCTCAACTCCTATTTTAAAGTCGCGATGAGAACTAGAGCGAATGGTAATCAGTCCCATATACTCTTCTCCGTGTATTGGAATGAAATTTCAAAGATTCTATCGACCCTCAAAAATCATCGTACATTGAAAAACAGTGTAGTTGATGCGAAAATTAAATTTGTTCCATGTCATTCTACTGTATTATGTGTAAATATAGTAATTCTAGGTTATGTCATAACCTAGAATTTCAATGAAATCATCAATGTAATAGTTATTATTGACTATGATCTGCGGGTAGAAACACATGGTTGTTTGGTTATAGTCTGCTCTCTGAAAAGTGCCGTGAACTTTTTCGCTTTACCAGGAAGAGACATTTGAATGAGGAAAAGGTCCACGACACTATTCAGAGAGCGAATTATTGTAATGATAATTTGTTGTACTCACTTCCGTCACATTCATGCTGCATATTTAGTGATTTGATTTCGCACCAACAAATCAATGTACGTGTTATACTATACTCGAACCACCAATGCCAATTTTCGATTCCTTCTGCCTTATTTTATATTTACTTGAACAATTCACATCCATAAACAATGGCATCTAGGATCACACTAGGACGAACATTTTTGAACTATGCCGAAGATCTCTACGACCGGACTTACGATTTTTTTTCCTGGTAAACGAGCTTGCGGCCCGAGCAGTTTACGAATCAAGAAAACCTTAACTCCAAAGAGATTCTTACAAATAGTACGAGGTATTTGCTTCTCACTGATTTTACCAAGTGAAAAGACCTTAACTCGAATTACGATCTTTTCGTTGGGCAAAATGGTGACGTATGCAATGGTTCTACTCATTTTTATGTGAGTTACGGCTCTTTTCTTATGATTGTCTGATTTTCAATTCGTTTTCAGAGGAGGAAACTGTTTATGACGCGAAAATTAAGAGTGATAACAAATTTCTATCAACACAGTTAAACGCGCCTTGCTTCCCTGAATCAAACGACATAAGAAACTCATTTTCGACAAAAATTGAGTTAACAACTTTTTTGCCTGGCACGGCAGCACTCTAGCCCCACTCTGGCCCAGTCTCAGGTCCATATTAGCAGGATAGGCCCGTGGTACATACATGATGGGGACGGGGGTTGTATGTTGATGTTATTATGCTTGAGAAGTAATATGTAAACCAATGAAACATTTGTCTTGTAGATTGTGAGAGTTTAATACGTAAGATGTTAGTCTTGGAACCTTCTAAACGATATACTATCCCACAAATAAAAAGACATCGATGGATGGCAGACACGGTGGACACAATTTGTTCAACAATTATAACAATGCCATTATCTTCCACGCAGGAACCAAATGAACAAATTCTTCGACTTATGCATAGTTTAGGCATAGACATTTCTCGAACGAGAGAGGTAAGAGAGTGCACGAACTTTTTCATGATGATGAAGAATTCATGGAATGTAAGTTTTATGTTTTTTCAGTCCTTAAGGAATAATAGTTATGATCATCACGCTGCCATTTACTTTTTACTATTGGAAAGGTTAAAACAACATCGTCTCAGCAATTCAACGAACAACACTTGCTGGCCGGTATCAAGGACAAAAGAAGAGAAATTCAAATCAAGGTAAGTACTATGAGTAAACATTCATTCCAATAGCACTGAAGAAAAGAAAAGAACATCGATTTTTTTCATTTGAGATAAATTGACATCAAATTCAACTTCCAATCCTACCAATTATGAGACGCAGTACATTTAAATTCTAACGTTATTTTTTTTTATTCTTATTTACAGCGATAGCTTAGTGGGACGTTGATCATTAAATGACAAGTGAATGCAGAAAATGAATTATGAATGATGGAGTAAGATTGGAAGATGTGTGGGGAGGGGTCGGATTGGAAGCTCGTTGCTGTCACTTTAGTTTTGGTAACTGTTCATTTCAAATTCCTTTTTATTCCTTCATTTTCTTTTTCATTATACTCATTTTGTTTCTTATTTGAGTGTTGATGATTTATTCTCTGTTTTTTTTTATTCTCATTTCTTTTTGTGAAAAGAACGTTTTCATAAACCTGTCACCACATAAAAATGAGCGGTTTGTTCCTCTCTCGAGTAATTCAAATTAAATTGATGTCCCTAACTGGTTACACATGTATCGATATTTCACACGAACAATATCGTGACTCGAGTTCTGATATTTCAATATAATGGTCATTTTTTTCAATGAAATAAACTGAATCCCAAAACATCAAATATAAACAAAATCATATTCGCACTCTCTTCGAAACTTTGTTTTATTTCCAGTTACGATATTTTTGTTTCTTCAACATATCGATACAATTGGCCTTCGGGTGCAATAACGACACTTGCACTTGAAAAGACGTGGAATAATTGTCCGAGTTATGACGTCAGGGATAAAAAAAAAATTAGAATTCTTGGAACCTAAAAATACTGTATGATAGTGCTTGAGAAACCATTCAATTTCCTCGCTTACAGCTGCTTTGTAGGATTGAGAGTTTTGCAAGTGTCGTTATTGCATCCGAAGGGTCAATGAGGATTTAATCATTCGATAATGATTCAATTGATAACGTTCCATTTTGATATTACAGAGTTAGAGAAGAGACAGGTAGAGGAGGGAAAAGATTCAGTTCAACGAGTTCCTCAACCGATGAAGGTTGTTGCAGCGCGGAAGGAGATTTGGAAGAAGGTCCCAGTGGAGATGAATTGAGAGAAGCTCAAATCAAGTTAGAGGAGCATAGATTAGGTTTGGATCATGATATCAGTCAACGAATCGACAGTCAAATAGTTAACAGAAGATTGAGCGACTACCAACAACATTTCGATAATTCATTGATGGATCCTATTGATCCTCCGGGTCGGTTGTTCATTTGCGGAGGCAGTGGTAGTTCATCATCCGAACTTTTCGAATCGAGTTTTGATTCTGGTTGTCCTCCCGATTATTCAGGAACAAGTTGTTTCACAAGTAGTTTACCCTCTTGCACTCCCCCACCGCCGCCAAAAAGCCCATCTCCAATAACTGGAAGAATATCAAGAGTTTCTCAAGGGCGTAGAGCATCCGACGGTGGATCTAGATTGTTATTTTGCCAACAGGGAGGTGGAGATAGACCCAACAAACAACGTAGTATTCAAGGTAAGTGTTCAATTCAAAATCACTTGATGAATATAAGAAACAACTAAGATTTGTTTCCATCCAGATTCAGGGAAAGCAAGAGGTCATTTAGATCTTGTACATTTAAGACCCCCATCGACACCTCCTCAACACCAATCGCAATTCAAACTCCGTGGAGATTCTGGAACACAATTACAGCTCTTGGTACAACAACGTATGTTACAACAAAAGAGAAATCTTTATCATAGACACAGAGGTGGAGGAAGTCCAACTCCAGTTTCGATTTCAACGAGCGCTTTTGGTAGACGAATCGATCATGTGCCGCGACAAGACAGTTACAAGTTAGCTCAACGCACGCAACTGTTGCCCCCGTTATCTCAAGGACACGAGGATGCTGATTTCGATACAGAAAGAAAACAAGAAGAAGAGCGATGGAAAAGTTTGCCATCGCGATTAGCCGCAGATTGTCAATTAGCAGAAAGAACACTTTTGTGGAGTCAGCAGGTAATTTCTTAAGCACGCAACCAAATATAAACATGAAACATTGCTTGGATAGTAGCGAATATTTTTTTTTTCTATGCGTTCATATAATTATAGGTGAATGAATTTCACCATTTCTTATTTCAAGAAAAACATAATGACAAACTTAAATACCCTGTAACATTCATCCCACAAAAATCAAACCTCAATTCTAGTGGATATGTACATTTTTATATAAGAGTTGCTTGAATTGTAGATAAATTTTTATATGTAAACTAGAAAATAAATTTCAACATTTCACGCGAAGCTGAGAGAGAAGAAATCAGGAACTTTTCACAAATACCATAGTACTTGTACATTCAATTACATTAACACATAATCCATGCAAGACAAAGTAATATTTATGAAATATGAAGATTCAAAATTATATATTGTGATTGATACATGAATATATATGAATAATATATCATTAATCCTGTTGAAAAAGTCTTATACATTGGGATACATAAATCTTATTAGTTTATGGAGGTTTTATCAGTTCATATGCGTTTTCTGCCCTAGAACTCATGGGGTTTTCATTATTCCATATAAGAATGCGAAAACTCTCAAAAACCTTTGTAAGATTCAATCGGAGTAATTTACGAAATCTCATGAAACTTTATACAATCGAGTGTGCGTACTAGATTTATGTCTCAGGAATAACTGAAATTAATTGGAATTTATGAGACCTTTTCAACAGGGACTATGTTGACTGATTTCTCTTCAAAACACGAATTTTATGAATATTACTATGTTTTAGTGAGAAACTCTCGAAACTTAAGTTAATCACACACATTTTTTTTCTCTTTTCATTATAATTATTAGTGAAAATTTTATTGTATAGCTAGTGATGTATGAATTTTAATACTACTGGGAGTTGATTGATTTAAATCGTACCTGTGAATTATTATCATTATTATCATTATTATTATTATTCTAGCACAAATATTTATTTATTGTAAGTGAATGAATTATTTTTTTTCTCCAACCCAAGATACAATTGGTACATTTCATTCCGCTGAATCTATGGTTCAAATACCCTGAATTTATGAATGAATATTGTGAATTGTTTGCACAGTAATTTTGACGAATGAAATTCAAACATCGATAGATTCCGAATAAACGTACCAATATGAAATGATTTGTTCCGCCTTATTATCCGCATGTACACTCCACTTTAGCAGTATTTTAATTTGCAACTGCACTGTAATTCATGTTCAAAATGTGCGACGCGATTTAACTATATGCGCAAATTATTCAATCACGGATTCGTTTTATAGTAGTCTTCAGTTTAATCCGTATTCATGTATGGATACTCATTAGTGAATTTAGTAACTGAAGATATAAATTATCAGTAAATGTTTTGGATAACACTGCATGCTACAATTATTGATATAAGCGCTTCCTTCCAAACAACATCTGATAACGAATGAGATTCTAGTGAAGATTTCTCTCCTCAACATCTCAAACCTTTATTATATTCTGTAAATGATATCAGAAGATTCTCTAAATGCGTCGATTTCAGAAATCTTTTTGGTGCTTCTCTTATGGGGTCTGATAGTTATCAGAGAGTGAACTTCGATCACAAGGCACGCGAAAGATTTCTGAAATCGACGCATTAGAAAACTTTCTGATATCCAAGGCCAGGAATTTGGTTTCGTTGAAAGACAGAGAAAGAAGATAGGCGGGGCTAATATTTCTGATTGGTTGTTATGGATTCGATGATTATTTGTTTTCGCAATCTAGTGAAGCAAGCAATAAGTATAAAAATAGATGAAAAAAAAACCTTCAACCGGTAAGGGTGGGTTCTGCAGAATAATCGATTTGCAGAAATTTCATTTTGCCGAAAAGTCACTAACTTGAAGTTCGACGACAATGCGATACATTGAGAGGTAACGGTCCCGTGGGATTGTAAACACAGATGTCTCTGTAGTCGCGTTTAACGGAAGATCATATGACATTGCAGGAAGATATGATACCGAAGAATTCAGGGGCGTACCCAGCATCTAAGAGGGGGGTAGCTGGTCGCCGCTTGAACCGTTCTTAACATGTATGTTTAAACGGACGGCAAGAGGGGAAGAGAAGAAGCTGCGTAAGCTTATGAAACGGATCGCATACATATATTCCACGAATTATATATGCATGCGCACGTGATTACGTCACGTAATTGGAAGAACCGATCATTTGTATACTGGGTAAAATGGATACAAGAATGACTGGGATGAAATTATATGTAATGCAAAGAGAAGTCGATGCTGGAAGTGCGATGTTTATTCTAGTGCAGGGAACACTGGGGATAAAATACGCAACGCGATATTATTGAAGGAATTCCACATCAGAGAAGAAGGAATTGAGAAGGTTCGAACACGCATCGGAACCAACAATTTGTCAAAGCGACTCTCCGACTGCTGGAGGGTAAAATTACCAGTCGGAGTGAAGCGATTCATGCGTGTGGTTTCCTTTTGTCATGAGATGGGATGGAAAAAACCTTCACGAAAAATCCTATTTCGGTGGGTTTGAGCATATATCCGGAGCACGAGATCGTACGAACAACCCTCTCCTTTTCAGGGAATGATTTTAATTGGTGAAATGAGTAATTTGAGCTGGAATTCTTTCTGTCAGTGATGAAACGACGATATCTGCACTGAAAATCATAATTCGGTCAGTTCAAGCATGTATCCAGAGCACGTGGGCGTGGGAACAACTTTCTCCGTTTTAGGCGATGATTTCAATTGGTCGAATGAGTAAATTGACCTGTAATTTTTTCTATCGGTGATGAAACGATGGGATCTTCACTAAAAATCGTGATTCGGTCAGTTCAAGCATATATCCGAAGGATAAGGTCGTCAGAAGTGCCCTGTGCTTTTGAGGGGATGATTCCGAATGGTAAAATAAGTGAATCGAGCTGTAATCTTTCCTATAGGTGATGAAACGACGGGATCTTGACTAAAAATCGTAATTCGGTCAGTTCGAGCATATATCCGGAGCACAAGGTCGTCAGAACAACCCTCTCCTGTTTAGGGGATGATTCCAATTGGTAAAATAAGTAA
Organism: Gonatopus flavifemur; assembly: GCA_018340375.1. NCBI lineage: Eukaryota > Metazoa > Arthropoda > Insecta > Hymenoptera > Dryinidae > Gonatopus > Gonatopus flavifemur. The sequence continues at coordinate 573,540 of JAFFJZ010000001.1, forward strand.
ATTGACGTGTAATTTAATCCATGGGTGATGGAACGACGAGATCTTCACTAAGAATCATAATTCGATCAGTCCAAGCATATATCCGGAGCACAAGGTCGTCAGAACAACCCTCTCCTCTTGAGGGGATGATTCCAATTCGTAGAGTAAGTGAATTGACCTGTAATTTGTTCTATGCGTGATGAAACGACGAGATCTTTAGTGAGAATCATAATTCGATCAGTGCAAGAATATATCCAACGCACGAGGTCGTCAGAACGACCCTCTCCTCTTTAGGGGATGATTTGCATTGGTAAAATAAGTGAGTCAAGCTGTAATTTTTTATATAGGTGATGAGACGACGAGATCTTCACTAAAAATCGTAATTCGGTCAGTTCGAGCATATATCCGAAGGACAACGTCGTCAGAAGAACCCTGTTCTCTTTAGGGGATGATTCCGACTGATAAATGAGTGAATCGAGCTGTAATCTTTCCTATGGGTGATGAAACGACGGGATCTTGACTAAAAATCGTAATTCGGTCAGTTCGAGCACATATCCGAAGCACAAGGTCGTCAGAACAACCCTTTCCTTTTCAGGGGATCATTTTCATTAATAAAATGAGTGAATTGCCCTGATATTTTTTCTATGGGTGATGAAACGACGTGATCTTCACTATGAATCCTGATCCAGATGGTTCAAGCATATATCCAGAGCACAAGGTCGTCAGGACAACCCTCTCCTGTTTAGGAGATGATTCCAATTGGTAAAATAAGTAAATTGACCTGTAATTTGTTCTATGGGTGATGAAACGACGAGATCTGCTCTCAAAATTCTCATTCGGTCAGCTCAAGCATATATCCAAAGCACGAGATTGTACGGAATGCCCTCTCCTTTTTAGGGGATGATTCCGATTGGTAAAATAAATGAATTGACCTGTGATTTTTTCTATCGGTGATGAAACGATGAGATCTTCACTCAAAATCGTGATTCGGTCAGTTCAAGCATATATCCGAGGGACAAGGTCGTCAGAAGAACCCTGTTCTTTTTAGGGGATGATTCCGACTGATAAAACAAGTGAAACGAGCTGTAATCTTTTCTATAGGTGATGAAACGACGGGATCTTGACTGAAAATCGTAATTCGGTCAGTTGAAGCACATATCCGAAGCACAAAGTCGTCAGAACAACCCTCTCCTTTTTGGGGGATGATTCCAATCTCAAAATTCTTATTCGGTCAGTTCAAGCATATATCCAAAGCACGAGATTGTACGGAATACCCTCTCCTTTTTAGGGGGTGATTCCAATTGGTAAAATAAGTGAATTGACCTGTAATTTTTTCTATCGGTGATGAAACGACGGGATCTCGACTCAAAATCGTAATTCGGTCAGTTCGAGCACATATCCGAAGCACAAGGTCGTCAGAACAACCCTCTTCTTTTTGGGGGATGATTTTGATTAACAAAATGAGTGAATGGACCTGTAATTTTTTCTATGGGTGATGAAACGACGAGATCCTCACTATGAATCCTAAGCCAGACAGTTCGAGCATATATCCAGAGCACAAGGTCGTCAGAACAACCCTCTCCTGTTTAGGGGATGGTTCCAATTGGTAAAATAAGTAAATTGACCTGTAATTTGTTCCATGGGTGATGGAACGACGAGATCTTCACTAAGAATCATAATTCGATCAGTCCAAGCATATATCCGAATCACAAGGTCGTCAGAACAACCCTCTCCTCTTGAGGGGATGATTCCAAATCGTTGAGTAAGTAAATTGACCTGTTATTTGTTCTATGGCTGATGAAACGACGGGATCTTCAGTAAGGATAATAATTCGATCAGTGCAAGCATATATCCAACGTACTAGTTCGTCAGAACGACCCTCTCCTTTTTAGGGGATGATTTGCATTGGTGAAATAAGTGAATCGAGCTATAATTTTTTCTATGGGTGATGAAACGACGAGATCCTTACTAAGAATCATAATTCGATCAGTCCAAGCATATATCCGAAGCACAAGGTTGTCAGAACAACCCTCTCCTCTTGAGGGGATGATTCCAATTCGTAGAGTAAGTAAATTGACCTGTAATTTGTTCTATGGGTGATGAAACGACGAGATCTTCACTCAAAATCGTAATTCGGTCAGTTCGAGCATATATCCGAAGGACAACGTCGTCAGAAGAACCCTGCTCTTTTTAGGGGATGATTCCGAGTGGTAAAATGAGTGAATCGAGGTAGCATCCTTTCTATAAGCGAAGAAACGACGGGATATTGACTCAAAATCGTAATTCGGTGGGTTGAAGCACATATCCAAAGCACAAAGTCGTCAGAACAACCCTCTCCTCTTTGGGGATGATCTTGATCAATAAAATGAGTGAATTGACCTGTGATTTTTTCTATGGGTGATGAAACGACGGGATCCCCACTATAAATCCTAATCCAGACAGTTCGAGCATATATCCAGAGCACAAGATCGTCAGAACAACCCTCTCCTGTTTAGGGGATGATTCCAATTGGTAAAATAAGTAAATTGACCTGTAATTTGTTCTATGGGTCATGCAACGACGAGATCTTCACTAAAAATCGTGATTCGGTCAGTTCAAGCATATATCCGAGGGACAAGGTCGTCAGAAGAACCCTGGTCTTTTTGGGGGATGATTCCGACTGATACAATAAGTGAATCGAGCTGTAATCTTTCCTATAGGTGATGAGACGACGGGATCTTGACTAAAAATCGTAATTCGGTCAGTTCGAGCACATATCCGAAGCACAAGGTCGTCAGAACAACCCTCTCCTTTTCAGGGGATGATGTTCATTGATAGAATGAGTGAATTGCCCTGATATTTTTCCTATGGGTGATGAAACGACGTGATCTTCACTATGAATCCTGATCCAGATGGTTCAAGCATATATCCAGAGCACAAGGTCGTCAGGACAACCCTCTCCTGTTTAGGAGATGATCCCAATTGGTAAAATAAGTGAATTGACCTGTAATTTCTTCTATGGGTGATGAAACGACGAGATCTGCTCTCAAAATTCTAATTCGGTCAGTTCAAGCATATATCCAAAGCACGAGATTGTACGGAATACCCTCCCCTTTTCACGGGATGATTTTCATCGGTGAAATAAGTAAATTGAGCTGTAATCTGTTCTATGGGTGATGAAGTGACGAGATCTCCACTAAAAATCATAATTCGGTCAGTTCAAGCATTCTCGTCGTTTCATCATCCATAGAAAAAATTACAGCTCAGTTCACTCATTTCACCAACGAATATCGGCTCCTGAAAAGGAGAGGGTTTTTCTTACGACCTTGTGCTTCGGATATATGCTTGAACTGGCCAAATGAGGATATTTAGTGGAGATCTCGTCATTTCAACACCCATAGACAGAATTACATCTCAATTCACTTATTCTACCAATGAAAATCATCCCCTCAAAAGAATAGGGTCCTCCTGACGACCTTGTGCCTCGGATATATGCTCGAACTGACCGAATCTGAATTTTCAGTGGAGATCTCGTCGTTTCATCACCCATAGAAACAATTACAGCTCAATTCACTTATTTCACCAATCAAAATCATCTCCTAAAAAGAAGAGCGTCTGCTGACGACCTTGTGCTTTGGATATATGCTTGAATCGACCGTATTAGGATTTGGTGTGCAGATTACGTCATTTCATTCCCTATCGGAAAAATTACAGGTCAATTCACTCATTTTACTAATCGAAATCATCCCCTGAGGAGGACAGTGTTGTTTCTACAACCTTGTGCTCTGAATATATGATCGAACTGACCGAATTATGATTTTCAGTGAGGATCTCGTCGTTCCATCAGCCATAGAAAAGATTTAAGCTCAATTTACTCATTTTACGCAATTGAAATCATCCCGTCAAAAGGAGAGGGTTGTTCCGACGACCTTGTGCTTTGGATACATGCTTGAACTCACTGAGAAAGGATTTTGAGTGCAGATTCCGTCGTTTCATTCCCCATAGGAAAAATTACAGGTTGATTTACTCATTTGACCAACGATAATCATCCCCTAAACAGTGGAGGGTTGTTCTCACGACCTTGTGCTTTGGATATCCTTGGACTGACCGAATCAGGATTTTTAGTGGAGATCCCGTCGTTTCATCACCTATAGAAAAAATTACAGGTCAATTCACTCCTCTTAACTAGTACTTGAAATAGATGGAAGAAAAGAAAATTGAACCTGTTATCAGAAAAAAATCGAACATGAAAATTCATACTCCATGCATGAATTTCAGCTAGCCCGTGTGAATTTTCGGATTCCCGTGTGTCAGTAATCGAAAAGCTAAGTACACGGTTATAGTTTCTTCTTGGACCCGTCTCAGAATTCCAGCTCGCCCTTGTAGATGTTCTGGTACCCGTATACATTTTACGATGTCCACGTGTGGGGAATTCACACCTTGAGTACTCGGGTATTCTATATCGGGTCCATAATAGAATCTCAGCTCGCCCGTATACGTTTCCCGTTGCCCGTTTGGATTTCACGAGGCACGTGAGAGAATATTCGACGAATTGAGTACTCAAATATTTTTTTCCATGCCCGTGGAGGAATTAAAGCTCGTCCTTGTATGTTTTCCGATGTCCCTATCTAACTGTTCGACCACCTCATAACTCTGATATAATTTTATCAATCCCGTATTGGAATGTCAGCTCGTGCGTACCTGTTCGCTAAATTTGCTAAATTTGCATGTACTCCTGCATAAACATCCTCGATCATAACTTTTATTTTTCACAACTTTCAGCTTCCAACGTTAAGCTTTTTTGGGTGTAATAATCGCGATCAGAATCCAAACATAATTACTGCTATAATAGAAATTACATTTATATTACGAATGGAAATTCACTTTCAACTTGCATGATTCAAGTGTTTTATAGTTTTACAAACCATGTAAGCTCACTTCGTTCAGTTCCCATGTCAAACTGTCAGATTTCCGAGTTCCGCACATCTCTCAGTATTTTAACCTCGATCATTCGTTTGCCGGTACTATCTAATGTATTCATTCTATTGAATTTTCGTAATTAGGGATCGGATTTCCTCATATTACTTGTCTGCTTGCAAACTATTTGCCTACGTCGCGATTATCCCGAGTGTTATTTTGGGTTTGAAAGTTCGCGTGTCATTCAAATACCTGGTCAAGTTAAATCTTCGAACTCTACAAATGCCAAGACCAGCGCGATCTATTGCTGAACGTTGAGGAGATATTGCTCAAGTTTTGATGACACCAGATGGTATTCATCAGCTTATTGATAACCAATATATTTTTTGTTCGTTTTGTTCTGTCAATCTACATCACGTCACTGGAGCTAATGTACGACGCCATCATTTCTCCCAATGACACATAACTAACTCAGCTTTACAAGTCGGTGATTCTGATCCCAGTGAAGCTGCTGAAGAAGAATGTATGTCTAGGACACATGCATTTTATTATGGTTTAGCAGAAGCATTCATGTCAGCTGATATCACTTTTGAGAAGCTCAACAATACCAAACTAGTGCGATTTTTTGGAAAATAATATGAAGAGGAGAATTCCTGATCCTTCAACATTAAGAAGAACTTACACCGGTTTAGTTGATGGGAGAAACTTGCAACAGATTCGTAATGAAGTTGGTAACAATTGTATTTATTCAGATGTCGATGAAACGAACGATCCATTAGGCCGTTTGATCACTCACGCCATTGCTGCTCCACTGATTGCTGACACTCCTGGCATACCACGTATTACTCATTGTGCCGAAATTCCTTCAGGCAATGCCCAAAGAATCGCTGAATTCGTCGAGCAGGCCTTAACGGAGCTTTGGCCAGACGGGATTAGGAGAAAAAACGTTTTGCTATTCATTTTTGACGCAGCACTGTATATGATGGCGGCAGGACGCTCACTCAAAACGGATTACCATTATGATCGACTTGTTCATGTATCGTGTTTAGTTGATGACTCACATCGTGTAGCTGAAGAAATCAGGGGATCTTACAGACTTGCTAATGACGTTATTGCGGAAACAAAAGCAGTTTTCCTAAAATCTCCAAGAAGAAAACGTTCATTCTCGCAGATAGCACCAAGGGGTTCCTTTACCTCCTAGGCCTATCATTACCAGACGGGGGGAGTGGTCAAAAGCTGCTTCTTATTATTGCAATAACTTTAGATAAGTTCAAGCAGTCATTCGACAATTAGAACCAGATACAGCGGCAGTAGATCGTGCGCAAGAATTATGGGAAAGTCCTAACCTTACACGCGAATTTGGATTCACCCATGAGCATTATTGCTGCATTACCGAAGCTATAAACCGATGAGAAGAACGGGGAATGCCGCTTCGTGACTCTTCTCAAATCTTCACGTAAGTTGCTGCAACAATCCATGGAAATCCAGCCATTCCTGCAAATATCAAAGAAAAAATGCAAACCGTTCTTTTTATTAACGCTGGATTCTCGACGGATTTGATTGATATTTGTGAAATTTTACAAGGAGAACAAAACCAAAATCTCCCAAATGGGTGGAACATGGCTGACATCGACTGTATGACTTATGCACCTACGACACCATGCGAAGTTGAAAGATCATTTTCAAGTTTTAAGAGTATCTTGCGTTCAAATCGACAATCATTAACAACTGGAAATTTGGAGAAATTTGTAGTCGTCTATTTTAATCGACTTGAATTCATCGGAGAACCTGAGTGGTAAAATCTATTCAATAATTTTGATGATTCACCGCTTTTTTCCCCCCCAGTAGAATAGTATATATTCTTGAATTCCATGGAATTTATAAAAATAACACATAAAAATTGTACACACTACCCCTATCTTTATGAATTTCACTTATCCCGTTCCAGATAAAAATCGCTGCATGAACTGGTGATCTCCACACTACGAATTCCCACACAGGCCAGTAGAAATATTGAAATTCCTTTATTTGAGCTGGCGGATCTTGTTCTCTCTTCTACCTTTCTCCCTTTTAACATTCTCAATCAATTTTCCAATTACTTTGTTGTGCCACTGTGTTATATTGTGGAATATTATCGCATTTGGAATGTTCTATTACAATGTCATGGGAAATCAAATAGAATGTGATATAAATTGAAATGTTCTAGTACATAAATTCTTGTCTATTATTCCTCAAACTCACCTCAGGTAATATTGATTTCAGAATCAGTGGAGAGTATTTGAACTTTGATCGGTTGTCCCTCCTTGGTTCGTGAGTTATGAACCTTAGAAAATATAAAAATGAGAGTTGGCGGACTTTGAAAAATCATACCGAATTGCCACTGACTTGGGCAACTTCCATCTGGATGGATGATTGTTCAAGGACCCCCCAAGGATATCCCCTGCAAGTTCGATCGTTTGTACCTCCTTGGATCGGGAGTTATGAACCTGAGAATATATAAAAATGAGAATTTTCGAACTTTGAAGAATCATACAGAATTGCCCCCGACTGGCGCAATGTTTACATAGATAAATTAGTGTTCGAAGACTTCCGAACGATATTCCCTGCGAGTTCGATCGTCCTTACCTCCTTGAATCGGAAGTTATGAATCTCAGAATATATAAGAATGAGAATTTTCAAACTTTGAAAGATCTTAGAGAATTGCCCCTGACTTGGGCATTTTTTGTATAGATGAATTATTGTTGGGGAACCTTCGGAGGATATTCCCTGCGAGTTTCATCGTTTGTACCTGCCAAATTTCGGAGTGGAGGGCCTCGGAAAGTCGTGATAGCATTTTTCACGGAGTTTCAGACATCATACAGAGTTTTTCGATATTCTGAAGGCTTAACTCTCAAACCAAGGAGGGACGAACGATGAAACTAGCAGGGGATATCCTTGGAAGGTCCTCCAACAACAATTCCTGCATAGAAGAGTCGCCCCAGCCAGGGACAACCCTGTATGATATTTCAAAGTTCTCAAATTCTGATTTTTATATATTCTAAGGTTCATAACTACCGAACCGAGGGGAGACGAACGATGAAACTCGCAGGAGACATCCTTTCGGAATCCCTTGATTAATAATTCATACACATGGAAGTTGCCCAGTCAGGGGCAAGTCTGTATGATTTTTCAGAGTTCTCAAATCCTCGTTTTTATATATCCTAAGGTTCATAACTCCTGAACTAAGGAGATACAAACAATTCAGCTTGCAGGGGATATCCTTGGGAGGTCCTCAGACAATTATACAGGATTGCCCCTGACTGGGGCACCTTTCATATGGGAGAATCATTGTTCAAGGACCTTTGGGGGATATTCCCTGCAAATTTGTCGTTTGTACCCCCTTGTTTTGGAAGTTATGAACCTTAGAATGGATAGAAAAGAGGATTCTCGAACTTTGAAAAATCATACAGAATCGTCCTAGACTGGGACAACTTTTATGTGGGGAATCATCGTTCAAGGACCTACCAAGGATATTTCCCGCAAGTTTCATTGTTTTTACCCCCTTGGTTCGGTGATTATGAACATTAGAATATATAAAAATGAGAGTTTTCAAATTTTGAAGAATTATACAGAACTGCCCCTGACTGGGCAACTTTTATATGCATCAATTATTGTTCAAGGACCTCCCAAGGATATTCCCCGCGAGTTTTATCGTTTGTGCTTCTTTGGTTCGGAAGTTATGAACCTCAGAATATATAAACATGTAAATTTTCGAGCTTTGAAAAATCACACAGGATTTCCCCTGACTGGGGCGACTTTTATATGGATAAATTATTGTCCGAGGACCTGTCAAGGATTCTCCCTGCGAGTTCCATCGTTTGCACCTCGTTGGTTCGGAAGTCATGAACCTTAGAATATATAAGAAAGAGAATCTTAGAACTTTGAAAAATCATACAGAAGTGCCTCTGACTGGGGGAGCTTTTACATGGGGGAATAATTGTCTGAGGACCTTCCAAGGATATCCCCTGCAAGCTCAATCGTTTGTATCCCCTTAGTTCAGGAGTTATGAACCTTAGGATATATAAAAACGAGGATTTGAGAACTCTGAAAAATCATACAGAATTGCTCCTGACTGGGCAACTTTCATGTGGAAGAATAATTGTCTGAGGACCTCCCAAGGATATCCCCTGCGAGCTGAATCGTTTGTATCCCCTTAGTTCGGAAGTTATGAACCTTAGGATATATAAGAACGAGGATTTGAGAACTTTGAAAAATCATACAGAATTGCCCCTGACTGGGCAACTTTCATGTGGATGAATTATTGTTCAAGGGATTCCGAAAGGATATCTCCTGCAAGTTTCATCGTTCGTCTCCCCTCGGTTCGGTAGTTATGAACCTTAGAATATATAAAAATCAGAATTTGAGAACTTTGAAATAACATACAGGGTTGTCCCTGGCTGGGGCGACTCTTCTATGCAGGAATTGTTGTTGGAGGACCTTCCAAGGATATCCCCTGATAGTTTCATCGTTCGTCCCTCCTTGGTTTGAGAGTTAAGCCTTCAGAATATCGAAAAAGTCTGTATGATGTCTGAAACTCCGTGAAAAATGCTATCACGACTTTCCGAGGCCCTCCACTCCGAAATTTGGCAGGTACAAACGATGAAACTCGCAGGGAATATCCTCCGAGGGTTCCCCAACAATAATTCATCTATACAAAAAGTGCCCAAGTCAGGGGCAATTCTGTAAGATCTTTCAAAGTTTGAAAATTCTCATTCTTATATATTCTGAGATTCATAACTTCCGATTCAAGGAGGTAAGGACGATCGAACTCGCAGGGAATATCGTTCGGAAGTCTTCGAACACTAATTTATCTATGTAAACATTGCGCCAGTCGGGGGCAATTCTGTATGATTCTTCAAAGTTCGAAAATTCTCATTTTTATATATTCTCAGGTTCATAACTCCCGATCCAAGGAGGTACAAACGATCGAACTTGCAGGGGATATCCTTGGGGGGTCCTTGAACAATCATCCATCCAGATGGAAGTTGCCCAAGTCAGTGGCAATTCGGTATGATTTTTCAAAGTCCGCCAACTCTCATTTTTATATTTTCTAAGGTTCATAACTCACGAACCAAGGAGGGACAACCGATCAAAGTTCAAATACTCTCCACTGATTCTGAAATCAATATTACCTGAGGTGAGTTTGAGGAATAATAGACAAGAATTTATGTACTAGAACATTTCAATTTATATCACATTCTATTTGATTTCCCATGACATTGTAATAGAACATTCCAAATGCGATAATATTCCACAATATAACACAGTGGCACAACAAAGTAATTGGAAAATTGATTGAGAATGTTAAAAGGGAGAAAGGTAGAAGAGAGAACAAGATCCGCCAGCTCAAATAAAGGAATTTCAATATTTCTACTGGCCTGTGTGGGAATTCGTAGTGTGGAGATCACCAGTTCATGCAGCGATTTTTATCTGGAACGGGATAAGTGAAATTCATAAAGATAGGGGTAGTGTGTACAATTTTTATGTGTTATTTTTATAAATTCCATGGAATTCAAGAATATATACTATTCTACTGGGGGGGAAAAAAGCGGTGAATCATCAAAATTATTGAATAGATTCTACCACTCAGGTTCTCCGATGAATTCAAGTCGATTAAAATAGACGACTACAAATTTCTCCAAATTTCCAGTTGTTAATGATTGTCGATTTGAACGCAAGATACTCTTAAAACTTGAAAATGATCTTTCAACTTCGCATGGTGTCGTAGGTGCATAAGTCATACAGTCGATGTCAGCCATGTTCCACCCATTTGGAAGATTTTGGTTTTGTTCTCCTTGTAAAATTTCACAAATATCAATCAAATCCGTCGAGAATCCAGCGTTAATAAAAAGAACGGTTTGCATTTTTTCTTTGATATTTGCAGGAATGGCTGGATTTCCATGGATTGTTGCAGCAACTTGCGTGAAGATTTGAGAAGAGTCACGAAGCGGCATTCCCCGTTCTTCTCATCGGTTTATAGCTTCGGTAATGCAGCAATAATGCTCATGGGTGAATCCAAATTCGCGTGTAAGGTTAGGACTTTCCCATAATTCTTGCGCACGATCTACTGCCGCTGTATCTGGTTCTAATTGTCGAACGACTGCTTGAACTTATCCAAAGTTATTGCAATAATAAGAAGCAGCTTTTGACCACTCCCCCCGTCTGGTAATGATAGGCCTAGGAGGTAAAGGAACCCCTTGGTGCTATCTGCGAGAATGAACGTTTTCTTCTTGGAGATTTTAGGAAAACTGCTTTTGTTTCCGCAATAACGTCATTAGCAAGTCTGTAAGATCCCCTGATTTCTTCAGCTACACGATGTGAGTCATCAACTAAACACGATACATGAACAAGTCGATCATAATGATAATCCGTTTTGAGTGAGCGTCCTGCCGCCATCATATACAGTGCTGCGTCAGAAATGAATAGCAAAACGTTTTATCTCCTAATCCCGTCTGGCCAAAGCTCCGTTAAGGCCTGCTCGACGAATTCAGCGATTCTTTGGGCATTGCCCTCAGGAATTTCGGCACAATGAATAATACGTGGTATGCCAGGAGTGTCAGCAATCAGTGGAGCAGCGATGGTGTGAGTGATCAAACGGCCTAATGGATCATTCGTTTCATCGACCTCTAAATGAATACAATTGTTACCAACTTCATTACGAATCTGTTGCAAATTTCTCTCATGAACTGAACCGGTGTAAGTTCTTCCTAATGGTGAAGGATCAGGAATTTTCCTCTTCATATTATTCCCCAAAAATCGCACTAGTTTGGTATTGTTGAGCTTCTCGAAAGGGATATCAGCTGACATGAATGCTTCTGCTAAACCATAATATAATCCATGTGTCCTAGACATACATTCTTCTTTAGCAGCTTCACTGGGATCAGAATCACCGGCTTGTGAAGCTGAATTAGTTATGTGTAATTGAGAGAAATGATGGCGTCGTACATGAGCTTCAGTGACGTGATGTAGATTGACAGAACAAAACGAACAAAAAATATATATGGGTATGAATGAGCTGATAAATACCATCTGGTATCATCAAAACTTGAGCGATATCTCCCCAACGTTCAGCAATAGTTCGCGCTGGTCTTGGCATTTGTAGAGTTCGAAGATTTAACTTGACCAGGTATTTGAATGACACGCGAACTTCTAAACACAAGATAACACTCGGAATAATCGCGACGTAAGCAAATAGTTTGCAAGCAGACAAGTAATATAAGGAAATTCAATCCCTCATTACGAAAATTCAATAGAATGAATACATTAGATAGTACCGGCAAACGAATGATCGAGATTAAAATACTGAGAGATGTGCGAAACTCGGAAATCTGACAGTTTGACATAGGAACTGAACGAAGTGAGCTTACATGGTTTGTAAAACTATGAGACACTTGAATCATGCAAGTGAAAACTGAGATTCCATTCGTAATATAAATGTAATTTCCATTATAGCAGTAATTATGTTTGGATTCTGATCGCCATTATTACACCCAAAAGAGCTCAACGTTGAAAGCTGAAAGGTGTAAAAAATAAAAGTTATGATCGGGGATGTTCATACAAGAGTACATGCAAATTTAGTAAATTTAGCGAACAGTTACGCACGAGCTCATATTTCAATACGGGATTGATAAAATTATATCAGATGTATGAGGTGGTCGAACAGTGAGATAGGGACATCGGCAAACATACAAGGACGAGCTTCAATTCCACCACGGGCATGAAAAAAAATATTCGAGTACTCAATTCGTCGAATATTCTCTTACATGCCTCGTAAAATCCAAACGGGCAGCGGGAAACGTATACGGGCGAGCTGAGATTCTATTATGGTCCTGATATAGAATACCCGAGCACTCCAGGTGTGGATTGCCTACACGTGAACATCGTAAAATGTACACAGGTACTAAAACATCTACAAGGGCGAGCTTGAATTCCGAAACGGATCCAAAAAGAAACTACAACCGAGTACTTAACTTTTCGATTACTGACACACGGGCATCCGAAAATTCACACGGGCTAGCTGAAATTCATGCATGGAGTATGAATTTTCATGTTCGATTTTTTTCTGATAACAGGTTCAATTTTCATTTCTTTCATCTATTTTAAGTACTAGTTAGAAGGAGTAAATTGACCTGTGATATTTTCTATAGGTGATGAAATGACGAAACCTCCACTCAAGATCCTAATTTGGTCAGTCCAAGCATATATCCAGAGCACAAGGTTGTCAGAACAACCACTTCCTTTTTAGGGGATGATTTGAATTGACCTGTAATTTTTTCTGGGGGTAGTGGAACAACGGGATCTCCACTAAAAATCCTAATTCGGTCAGTCCAAGCATATATCCTAAGCACAAGGTCGTAAGAACAACCCTCCACTGTTTAGGGGATGATTTTCGTTGGTCAAATGAGTAAATGGACCTTCAATTCTTCCTATGGGAAATAAGACGACGAAATTTGCACTCACAATCCTTTCTCAGTCAGTTCAAGCATGTATCCAAAGCGCAAAGTCGTCGGAACAACCCTCTCTCCTTGAGGGGATGATTTCGATTGCGTAAAATGAGTAAATTGAGCTCAAATCTCTTCTATGGCTGATGGAACGACGAAATCCTCACTGAAAATCATAATTCGGTCAGTTCGAGCATATATCCGAAGCACAACGTTGTAAGAACAACACTCTCCTTCTCATGGGATGATTTCGATCGGTCAAATGAGTAAATCGACCTGTAATTCTTCCTATGGGGAATAAAACGACGGAATCGCACTCATAATCCTTTCTCAGTCAGTTCAAGCATGTATCCAAAGCGCAAGGTCGTCGGAACAACCCTCTCTTTCTGAGGGGATGATTTCGATTGCGTAAAATGAGTAAATTGAGCTTAAATCTCTTCCATGGCTGATGGAACGACGAGATCCTCACTGAAAATCCTAATACGGTCAGTTCAAGCATACATCCAAAGCAGAAGGTCGTCAGCACAACGCTCTTTTTTTTGGGAGATGATTTTGATTGATGGAATAAGTAAATTGAGCTGGGATTGTTTCTATGGGTGATGAAACGACGAGATCTTCACTGAAAATTCAGATTCGGTCAGTTCGAGCATATATCCGAGGCACAAGGTCGTCAGGAGAACCCTATTCTTTTGAGGGGATGATTTTCATTGGTAAAATGAGTGAATTGAGTTGTTATTCTTCCTATGGGTGATGAAACGACGAGATCTCCACTCAATATCCTTATTTGGCCAGTTCAAGCATATATCCAAAGCACAAGGTCGTAAGAACAACCCTCTCCCTTTTAGAAGGTGATATTCGTTGGTGAAATGAGTGAACTGAGCTGTAATTTTTTCTATGGATCATGAAACGACGAGAATGCTTGAATTGACCGAATTATGATTTTTAGTGGAGATCTCGTCACCTCATCACCCATAAAACAAATTACAGCTCAATTTACTTATTTCACCGATGAAAATCATCCCCGAAAAAGGGAGGGTAGTTCGTACAATCTCGTGCTTTGGATATATGCTTGAACTGACCGAATGAGAATTTTGAGAGCAGATCTCGTCGTTTCATCACCCATAGAAGAAATTACGGGTCAATTTACCTATTCGACCAATTGGAATCATCCCTTAAACAGGAGAGGGTTGTCCTGACGACCTTGTGCTCTGGATATATGGTTGAACCGTCTGGATTAGGATTCATAGTGGAAATCTCGTCGTTTCATCACCCATAGAAAAAATTGCAGGGCAATTCACTCATTTTGTTGATGAAAAACCATCCCCCAGAAAGAAGAGGGTTGTTCTGACGACCTTGTGCTCCGGATATATGCTCGAACTGACCGAATTACGATTTTTAGTCAAGATCCCGTCGTTGCATCAAATCTAGAGAAGATCACAGCTCGATTCACTTATTTTACCATTCGGAATCATCCCCTAAAGAGGACAGGGTTCTTCTGACGACCTTGTACTTCGGATATATGCTTGAACTGACCGCATTACGATTTTTAGTGGAGATCTCGTCGTTTCATCACCTATAGAAGAAATTACAGCTCGATGCACTATTTCACCAATGAAAATCATCCCTTCAAGAGGAGAGGGTTGTTCTGACGACCTTGTGCGTTGGATATATGCTCGGAATGATCGAATTATGATTCTTAGTGAAGATCTCGTCGTTCCATCACCCATGGATTAAATTACAGGTCAATTCACTCATTTTATTATTCAAAATCATCCCCCAAAAAGAAGAGGGTTGTTCTGACGACCTTGTGCTTTGGATATGTGCTCGAACTGACCGAATTACGATTTTTAGTCAAGATCCCGTCGTTTCATCACCTATAGAAAAGATTACAGCTCGATTCACTTATTTTACCATTCGGAATCATCCCCTAAAAAGCACAGGGTTCTTCTGACGCCCTTATCCTTCGGATATATGCTTGAACTGACCGAATCACGATTTTAAGTGAAGATCCCATCGTTCCATCACCGATAGAAAAAATTACAGGTCAATTTACTCATTCGACCAATTGAAATCATCGTCTAAAACGGAGAAAGTTGTTCCCACGCCCACGTGCTCTGGATACATGCTTGAACTGACCGAATTATGATTTTCAGTGCAGATATCGTCGTTCCATTACTGACAGAAAGAATTACAGCTCAAATTACTCATTTCACCAATTAAAATCATTCCCTGAAAAGGAGAGGGTTGTTCGTACGATCTCGTGCTCCGGATATATGCTCAAACCAACCGAAATAGGATTATTCGTGAAGGTTTTTGTCATCCCATCTCATGACAAAAGGAAACCACACGGATGAATCGCTTCACTCCGACAGGTAATTTTACCCTCAAGCAGTCGGAGAGTCGCTTTGACAAATTGTTGGTTCCGATGCGTGTTCGAACCTTCTCAATTCCTTCTCCTCTGATGTGGAATTCCTTCAATAATATCGCGTTGCGTATTTTATCCCCAATGTTCCCTGCACTAGAATAAACATCGCACTTCCAGCATCAACTTCTCTTTGCATTACATATAATTTCATCCCAGTCATTCTTGTATCCATTTTACCCAGTATACAAATGATCGGTTCTTCGTATTACGTGACGTAATCACGTGCGCATGCATATATAATTCGTGGAATATATGTATGCGATCTGTTTCATAAGCTTACGCAGCTTCTTCTCTTCCCCTCTTGCCGTCCGTTTAAACATACATGTTAAGAACGGTTCAAGCGGCGACCAGCTACCCCCCTCTTAGATGCTGGGTACGCCCCTGAATCCTTCGGTATCATATCTTCCCGCAATGTCATATAATCTTCCGTTAAACGCGACTACAGAGACATCTGTGTTTACAATCCCACGGGACCGTTACCTCTCAATGTATCGCATTGTCGTCGAACTTCAAGTTAGTGACTTTTCGGCAAAATGAAATTTCTGCAAATCGATTATTCTGCAGAACCCACCCTTACCGGTTGAAGGTTTTTTTTTCATCTATTTTTATACTTATTGCTTGCTTCACTAGATTGCGAAAACAAATAATCATCGAATCCATAACAACTAATCAGAAATATTAGCCCCGCCCATCTTCTTTCTCTGTCTTTTAACGAAATCAAATTCCTGGCCCTATGTGATATCATTTGTAGAATATAATGAATGCTTGAAATGTTGAGGGGAAACTGTTCACTGGATTGTTACCTGAAATTTAAAAATTCACCAATTCTTTTCGAAATAAGAGTTTTGTTAACGACGGAATTTATATTTTATTTTCACGAATATCAAGTAATCATGAACACTCCGGAATTCAAAGCTCAACACAAGACGTATAGTACTTAGTAATCGTGGAAATTTGGTAATCGATTCCTGGATAGCATCACAAGTTTTCGGAATGGGTTACACATCCCAGAGAAAATATTTCATGGAAGGAAATTGACAAAGGAACGTTTGTACCCTATTTTCTTGAATGTGACAATTTGAAGCATTGGACTTGAATTCTTTTGAATTCGCTATATCATCATATCGCTGTTCAATGATTTGAGATGTGAAAAGTGGATTCTTGACAGTCAGAACGAAGTTAGGGTACGGCTGTAGGGGCTTACGCCCCAAGGCCTCGACATGATAGTGGTCCCCACAATCTGGAACTCATGAAAGGAGGTTGCTAGAGGTGGGAGTTATTTCCAGATGAAAGTTCCATGCATGTGCACCTGAGGTATCCGTAAGCAAGACCCTGTTGGCTGTCATTCAAACACAGTTTAGTTTTCGGAATATTTGAGTTTGGAGATTTAGAGCAAGCTGACAACATACCCAGACAGCACAAATGATCATTTTGAATTCACAAAAGCTTCTGAAAGAACTTCTTGAACAGTCCCCGTTATGACAGTGAAAATGAATTCAATATGAACTCAATGAATTCAAAATGCATACATGTTAAATGCTTGAATAGTTCTTTATGAATTCATCATGGATATACATATACACATATATATGAATTCATGAATATATGAATATGATATATATGAATTCATGTTTACTGTTATAACGGGAGCTCTTCGCGGGGACTTCTGTGTTGTATGAGTAGTGCGTCAATATCCAGTTCCGAAGACCCGCGTTCGAATCTTTTGAGGGTGATTTTTTTTTTCTTCATATTATCGGAATATACTGTTTTTTCAGTCTCATGTCCTATCATTCATATCGGGAGGATTGTTTTTTTTTCTTGTCAATATTATACGTTAAGAAACAGGTAGATTTATTCTTGAAAATACAGTTCTCTATTATCTTTTTGAAGTTTTAATCGTTTATAAAAACAAAACAAGAATTCGAACTCATAACATCTGATGAATCATCGTTGTTTATCTTATCAAATTAACTCCCCGTAATCCACATCGGTTTGAATAATGTACTGCAAAATTTTGGATCTCTAATGAATGAGTATTTCGTTATCCGATTATCAATTCGTCCCAATGAAGGATTCAAACTCCAGCAACATTTTTTATCAGCTCCTTTTCTGAATACAGTTTTTTCCTGCACATTTGCAGATAATATCTCATTGATTTATTCCTCTTTTGACTCATCTTAATTGTAATTTGTAGTACTTGCTTTGCATTGTCATACTCTCGGGTGTCAAAAATTAAAGGAACATCAAAGTCCATATTCGTTTTCTTTCATTTTGAAATGTTCAATTTACGTTGCGCACACCACGGAATCAGAAACCAAACCAAATATACTAGTAGGGACTGATGCGTGCTTCGCGCGCGTTCCTCTTCCGCCGTGACATGCGACTCTAGCTTCGTAAAGAAATTTTCGAAAACTTATACAAGTTTTGATAACCATACTCAAACATATGGCGGATATATCAGTTCGCCCATAATTGAACCGAAAAATGTAATGAATTCCCAATATATCATGAGCTGGTTACTAATTTCTTCTGGAGTCCATGTCCTCTACGATTTGCCTACTTTGTGAAAGACTTGTTTTCCATGAAGGACAATGACACTTCTGGAGTCTTCATCGCATATTCATGAGCTGTAATAACACGGTTACAACTGCTAGTTAATTTATTCTTTGTATCCACAATGATGTGAATAATTTTTCAGTGAAACATACAAAGTGATGAATTCAAAGAAAAATGTAACTATATTACTAAGGAAAGAAACATCAAATTATCGCTGTCATGAATTTTACATCCATCCATTTCAATACGGTTTTGAATACAGTGCGCTCTCCGAATAGTGCTGAATCCCACACAGGACACCTACGTCGCCTCTCCGTGGAATTCAGGGAGGAAAAAAGGATCGGTGGATACAGCGTGGTACGACGGGGAAGTAGCGAAGAGGCAACGGAGAAATGTCCGTCCGAAAAAACGGCCCGGACATTCCTCCGTTGCCTCTACGTTGCTTCTCCATCGTACCACGTCATATGCACCGCTCCCTTTCTTCTCCCTCAATTCTACGGAGATGCGACGCAATTCTTCCGCAACTGTCCTATGTGGGATGGTGTCTTCCTCACTTTATCGAGAGTAGAAATTTGGGCGAGTAAGATGTCCGTGGCACTGTTCAGAAATCGCGCTGTATCAACGAACTAAAGGGACGTTCCATTGAATACAAAAAAAAACAAATTGAAGGGGTAATGTTGCAGATATGATGTTTATCGGAATCAAATCCATACTTACAATCATTCTGATTGAACATCCCGTCCCACGTATGTTGCCAGTGTCATTTGAACATCGAGTAGATGTTTCGCGAGTATCGAAAAGATATTCTAAATGATAACCTTATATGGATATCCAACATGCATTCGTTGTGGATATTCAATTACAATATTCAGCCAATGATAAAATGATTCAATGAGATTCAGACGGAATTTGGAAATCATGGAAGTAACAAACGTGATGTAATGAATTACCGCATGTCAAAGTGTTACATTGATTATTATTTATAAGAAGACGGCAGAGGTGTTGATTAATTAGGGGAGAATTAAGCCACCAGCATAACGTACACAAATAGTACGAAAAATAAAAAGCAGTGGATTTTTCTCTTCTCTGTTATGAAATGAACATTATTAGGTTCCAATGAGAACGCAATATTCGAAAACAGTTCCAATCGAGGTTATTTTGGTGATCGTTTCTCATTTAAATTTCGATATATTCTCATCGGAACAAAATTCATAATTCTAAATGAAAAAAAATGCAGTCCGTTAGGAGTTGAACTCGGATCTTTGGGATTACGGAGTTAACTTCAGCGCTACTCTGCTATGGATCTGCATGGATGTGGTTGTCCTTATATATCGAATAAACCTTGAATAATCATCGATCATTCGAATGTAGAATAACCAATTGGACATCCTATTTTTTTTACTAATGGGTACGTTCCTTAGACCCACACAGAAATTTCAGTACGCGAAATTCTATTGAAAACCCATATTTTACTCTCTTTGTACACATAAAATGTAGTGTTTTATGTCTCCTTGAATGGTTATTACTCAATTGAATCCGAAAATCAAATGATTTATGACGAGATACAAATGTCATTTTATTCATTACGGCGCAATGAAATGCATTGAAGCAAAATCACATTCGTGCGTTTGTCGCATGCGATAGCTTTAGATGGAAAAAGAAGTCTTATAGAAAAAATACTTCAGTTCTCCTTCTCCTGACCCCATTGCATGCAACATTGCACTCGTGTAATTGTACCTTTAAGCTTAAATGATGATCAGTAAGAAAAGAAGCATGATTTGATTTTTTTCTGACGAAATTAGAGGAATCAATGCACGGAGAAAAATTTGGGGTAGCAGATACAGGTATTGCGATACATCTGACAAAATCCACATGTCAATATAGGGATAGCATTTCTACGGTGGAAATTCTACATCATTTTTGCTGTAAATTAAAAACGTCGCAATTCTACCGCAATCTGATGTAATTCCAACATACGCATCTCATAACTATTACATATATCAAATGTGAATTCTATTGTCGTAATGAATGAAATATAAACAGTATGACAAGCGATATTTACTCCAAACTCATGAAATTTGTACATCAGTCTAATGTAAAATACATGTCAGGATTTTCGAATAGAATTTCAATGGCTCATTTATATGTTTTATGCATACGCGAGAACTACGATAATAATTACAACAACTTTTGGTAATTCTCCAAAAGCTACAGAAATGGGGATAAAATTTGAGTGATTGAAATTTTACATTATTCGCGTCGCATTTTTATGAATTTTCACTGACAGTTGAGATAAAAAAAATGGTATCTTCCCAAATAATTCTTGCTGTTGTGTTTTTTGTTGAATTTGCAATTAGACAATATATACAAATGCACTTTTGAGCAGTGAAATGAACTTCAATCACTCAACTAGAATTTATTACCTTAACATACATTGTACATCTTACATCTTACATCTTACATCTTACATCTTACATCTTACATCTTACATATTACATATTACAATACAATGTCGCTTATGTCGCTTTATTCTATCATTCTCACTAAACGTACGCTATGAGTGGAGATTCAAGTTTTTAATATATATCAAATGTAGGAACAAACTGCTACTCGCGGAAAACTGTTGAAACTGTTTGTGCCATCTTTGTGACGCGATTTTAATAATTTTGAACTGAAAGGAGCGTTACAACGCTTCTCAGTAGTATTACCCACACAAGCGAGTAGTTTTTGCAGAAACAATTGTTGAAAACACATCAGATTGCGGTAACTGTATATTTGAGAAGGAGAATAGAATTCCTGGGAAATGAGTCAGATTATCATTCAAAAGAGCATAGGTAACATGAGCAACTGTACTTGTTGAATGTAACATTAGATTGCTGTAGCATTGAATAAGTGGAAATGTAGTTGAGCATGCCTTGTGGCATCACGTTCGTGAATAGTAGATTCAGTCGAGTGTAATGTAAACTTTACATTGTTTGTGGTCAATAATATCATAATAAATATATTTTTGGATTGGCGTAATCTCTACAATCGTTCAAAGCAATGATCATGTGAGTTTCATCAAAATTAATGTAGGAATCACATTCAAAGTTTTATCTATGCACTGATGTTAAATTTACATTATAATTTTTCTCCGTGTGGATGTAAGTTCATGAACAGAGCAAAATATTTGTTGGTAATGAAATGCCGTAACCATGAACGTTGTTCACTCACAATTAGATTTGGCGGGGTTCAGTAGGTGTTTCAATCAGGGTGAAGTTTATATGAAAATATGAAAGGACGATTACATTTATACAGATCCATAGGTGCTGAAGTTAGCTCCGTAATCTCAAAGATCCAAGTTCGATTCCAAACGAACTGAATTTTTCTTCATTTAGAATTGTGAATTTTGTTCCGATGAGAAGACATCGACATTTAAATGGGAATCGATTATCAAAATAATCTCGACTAAAGCTGTTTTCGAACATTGCGTTCTCATTGGGACCTAATAATGTTCTGTTCATAACAGAGAAGAGAAAAATCTACTGCTTTTTATTTTTCGTACTATTCGTGTACGTTATGCAGGTGGCTTAATTCTCCTGTAATTATCAACGCCCCTGCTCGTTTTCTTATGAATAATAATCAATATAACCCTTTGACATGCGGTAATTCATTACATCACGTTTGTTATTTCCATGGTTTCCAAATTCCGTCTGAATCTCATTTATATGTCAAAAATTCATATCATTTTATCATTTGCTGAATATTGTAATTGAATATCCACAACGATTGCATGTTGGATATCCATATAAGGTTATCATTAAGAAAATCTTTCCGATACTCGCGAAACATCTATTCGATGTTCAAATGATACTCGTAACCACGGTGTAAGAAGAATAGGTGATCCAACGGGGGCGTGACGTTTGTGATCATTTTTTAATATTTACGAATTTGACCACCAGCAGCGCTGTTGACATGACAAATAATGTAAACAATAATGGCAGCCTCCAAGGAACACAAATAACCTCAAAACAGTATATGGCAGCTGCGCGATTACTCCTCAATTTAATGCTCTAACTTTACGTGATGAAGGAAGCAATCCAATAATTATGACAGCTACTCTCAAACTTTGCATACTTATAACAAATTACCCAATTGGAAGAAAAATCGAAAAAACATCAAAATTTCTGTCCCGCATCTTGTTATATGCAGGATTAATAACTCATTCATCGTTAGAATTAAGGGTTTGAGAAATACAAATGAATAAATAAATAATAGTGTTAATTTCCAACTGTGATAACAGGTTATGTGTTGGGAACAAAACGCCATTTTTGTTGGTAAAATTTGTCAAGCTGCACATATGCCATCTGGTGAACTATCAATAAAATTCTAAGAAATCGTCACATCCCCACCACCAAAAAATTAGGCCAGTTGGATCACCTATTCTTCTTACACCGTGCTCGTAACACACATGGGGTTTTTATCTGTTGAGAAATAACGGAGGTATTCGAATTGAGAAAGCACGATACGTAAAACTTAACCCATTAAGTCCGGGAAATGCAGAATTTCATCTGTAATTTTAAACGTTGCAAATGATATATAAATCATTAAAATTTCATGGCGAAAATACCTTACCTACTATTATCGAGGTTGCTCTCTCGATTGCTCGGGTCAAAATTGCATTCAGATGGCGCTGGGATACCAATATGGGCAATTTAAAATAAAAAGCCAACAAAAAATTGGAGGATATTTGACTTTGTGATTTTTTCACAGGTTGAAAGTGCACTTAAAATTATTCAAAACATCAACCAAGGATGCACAAAATATCCCAACTTTACGATAGAATTTTTTCCCTGACTAGGAGACCTAACCTCTCTCAATTCACCATACATTCATCAAAACCCAAGTAGCACAACAGGTTAGAAATGCTAAAAAGGTTCTTCGAAGTTCTGAGTATATTTTATGAACATTCATAGAATCTTCGCATGGGACTGTTGCGGATAAGTACATTCTATGCATATTCTTAGAAGGTATTTTTCAAATTTATCCGAAACAGTCCCACCTGCACATTCTATGCATGATTTCAGAACTAACACAGAATGTTTGAAATGTTCTTGTGTTACTTGGAAATAACTCGCAATTCTGAGAATCTACAGGGAATGGATAGAACATATAATTTTATCCGTTCAATATTCTTCAAGAGAAGTACCCGGAGGTTTTTGAGGTCGCTGACTACGAATCCATCATCATATTTTCAAAACTCAAAATGGTAGATCCAAGATGGCGGACGAAAATTCGAAAAAAGTCTCGAAGCTGGATGAAAATCGGTATACTGGGGTTTTTGAGGTCACTGACAACGAATCCAGCATCGGATTTTCAAAATCCAAGATGGCGGATTCAATATGGCATACTGACCCTAGCGATTTCGTTTTTACCGAAATTTTTGGTGAGAAATTGGTAATTTTGTGGTTTGGTAATATTGTGGTTGGAAATTGGTTATATTGTGGTCAAATCGTCGTACCGTTTGTGACTTTTTTGTAGCACATAATTACCAACAAATTACTATACGATCGGTATTTTCATGGGAGAAGTTTTGGACAAATTTTGGTAAGGAAATGACAGAATCAACAGGATGTACAATTCGGTTCCTTTTTGGAAAAAATATGCCTGACATTATTACAAATGGAAAGAACAAAATTAGTAAATTTTGAGGTAATTTCGAGTTCATCACCATGAAACCAGCGAATCTTCAGTGCTACTGATTGGTAACAATCATCATCATCGTGAAGTCATCAGTCTTACGACTGGTTTGATGAAACCCTCCCCCCCTGTCTATCATCCGCCAAACGTTGACCAGTTCTACCATTCATTTTCCCTTCCAATATCGTTTTCAATAAACTCTCATGCCGTAATGTGTGTCCTATAAGATTGCTTCTCCTTTTCACGATGTGTTTCAAAGGATTTCTTTTTTCATTTATCTGCTCGAGTACTTCTTCATTTTTGGCTTTGTCTATCCATTTTATTCTGAGCATCCTTCTATAACACAACATTTCAAAAGCTTCAAGTCTTCGTTGATCAGTTTTCCCCATTGTTCAAGTTTCGCAACCATATAATGCTGTGCTCCAAACGTAACTTTTCAAGAATTTCTTCCTTACTTCCAAGCTTATATTTCTCGAGCATAATAACTGTTTCTTTTGGTAAAAAGCCTGTTTCCCTTGTGCTATTCCTGCTCTTATATCTCTTCCGCTTTCACCGTTTTCTGTAATTATGCTCCCTAGAAATTTGAATTCTTTCACCTGTTCAATTGTCTCGGTATCTATTTTGATTTTCGTTCTTCTAGCTGTTTTCGCTGCTGTAAACATCATGAATTTTGTTTTGTCTTTATTCATATTCATACAATAGTTTTTCAATAATATTGTTCTCATAGTGTTGAGAATATTTTCTAATTCAGTACTACTCGTGGCCAATATAGCTATGTCATCCGCGAATCTCAACATACTCATATTTTCTCCCTGAATCTGTAATTTCGATTGAATTTCCTCCTTCACTTCGTTCATTGCTTCTTCTATATATCAATTGAAAATCAGTGGCGATAATGAGCATTCTTGTCTCACCCCTCTTCTCATTTGTGCTTCCCCTTCCTGACCCTCTATGTCTATTATTGCACTCTGATTCTTATATAATTCGTATATTATTCTTCTATCCTTATAATTTATTCCCATCTTCTTCAGGATCGCAAACATCTTCTCCCAGTCCACATTATCGAAAGCCTTTTGTATATCTACAAAACCTATGTACACAGATTTCTTCAGCGCTATCCTTTTCTCTATCACTGCCCTAAGTGCTAAAATTGCTTCTCGCGTTCCCCTATTTTTTCTAAAACCAAACTGATCTCCTGCCAATCTACTTTCTATTCTATTTTCCATCCTCCTGTATATAATTTTGGTCAGTATTTTCGAAGCATGTGAAGTTAAACTGATCGTTCTGTAGTTCCCGCATTTGTCTGCCCCTTGTTTTTTCGGGATAGCGACAATTTTATTCTTTTGGAAATCTTCTGGTACTTCTCCTTTTTCGTACATATCTCTAATCAATTCAAACAGTGCGTCACGAGTTCCTTCACTGGAGGCTTTTATAAGGTCCGCCAGGTTACTTATGCCATCTATGCCTGGCGCTTCATTATTTTTCAATTCTTTCAAAGCCTTGTCGAATTCTAATCTCAATATCGAATCCCCCAATTCTTCCTCATCTACATCCTCCTCCTTCTCTAAAAGTGCTATATCATCGTTTCCTCTATACAAGTCTTCCAAATGATTGATCCACTGTTCTATTTTCTCTTCCGTTTTCATCAATTGTCGTCCTAGAGAGTTTCTAATCTCATTGCTTCTAGATTTCATTTGTCCGAAAAATCTTTTAATAATCCTATATGCTTCATCTATTTTTTCTAAATGCAATCTTATGGGCGATTATCAAATTGAGAGAGAAAACAGGCCACAAAAATTAAAAAGAAAGCAAATTGAAAAACGATTATTGATTTATTAGTTAACGAACAATATTATGAAGATACGATTTATAACAGCAGCAGAGCTTAAAATCAGATTTTTATACTTTTTTAAAGGATCTGTATTGGGACAGAATACAAATGGTAGTCATTTCGGTAACGTTTGTTGAAGAGCAACAAAAGTAGAAAAAAGATTTCAGAAAAGATTTTATTTGTACGAATGATCATCAGATGGACCTATAGATGATCAGAATGAGTTTTGAGGAAGTTTCAATTTCAACTGAATATAAAATTCATCATATTATAGGCCATTCTGAAAAGTACTGCAAGATTTGTGGTCTTAGTTGTATATTTCTGATATGAAAATCGAGTTATATCATGAAAAATTGATCATAGAGTATTATCAACAGTGATATTTATATCGTGGAATTATTGAGATAATTCATTTATGTTCTTGATAACCAGAAAACTGATATTTTGGTGCGTTACAGGAATGACGGGAACGTTACAGAAATGACGCAAAGATTACCGAAATGATGTGAAGGTTAATGAAACGATCGAGACTTGACAAAACCAATCAAATTCGGATAGTGAATTTTCAAAAGGATTTTGTCTAAAATCATTGCTGAAATTGTTCATCCAGTATAAAACATTTGGATAAACAGTTTCCTAATATCTAAAACCGAAACCAAAAAACCAAAAACCACAAATAAACCAATCCAAATAACTCAATATTGGATAATAATGTGATTTGATGGTGGAAATTGAATTTAGGTCTTACATAATAATGTTCTTAGACACATCATGTTTCATAAAAAAAATTGAACAAATGATTCTCAAAACGAAGTTTTAATGGTTCAATGAATGCAAATATCGATTAAGAAGAAGCAAGCATTTAAGAACTTTTTAATCGAAGCTTCAAGAGTCATTTGTAACGTTTTGCAATAACAGAATCATTTCGGTAACGTTTTCGAAATGGTCGTTACCGAAATGACGATTCGGGTATTTTATTCATAACACCCTTCCTCTATTCAGCAATAGATACAAAATATGTAGGTTATGTTCTTTGTTCAAGACATCTCTATTACGTTTTCGATTATGAATGAAAAATAAATAATATATTCTATTGTTGCATGCGTTTCCGAAATGATGTTGAATCAACATAACTTGTATATTTTACTTGAATGATGATTAATAACACGGAATTCAAGAATATAATATGAGAAAAACCGCTTTGGTCCTCCGTACAACACAACAACAGACTCAAAAGCGATGAAGTTGCTTCGATTAGCACGCTCCGGTCGCAACAAGCATTGAATTTAAAACGTTGTACCGATAATCGGCTGTTAGCGAGGACATATCTTTGTCTCGGAATAAGATGAAAATTTGAAGGGTTGATGTTTGAATACTTTTGAACAATAGAAGTAAACGGTAATAGAAAAGACAAGATAACATGAACTTATTGTAAATTGATTCCATTCCACTTTAGAATACTTCTTAAACATTGAGGTTGAAAGGGAAGGACAGTTACCGAAATGACGATTAGAGGGTTTATCAGCTAATTTTCATATTTATTTTTTCACTTTATGAATTTATTCTCTTATGTTCACCTCTGGGAGTATTTAATGTCCAAAATACATTTGGGAATTTTTTTGAATTATTTCATTTTCATAGTTTTTTTTTGGAGGGACTTAAAATCTTTCTCAATTTGATAATCACCCTTATTTCTATTCCCTGACATTTCTCTTCTAACCACGGTTGTTTTGCTTTCCTTGATTCTCTCATTATTTCATTTCTCAATGATTTGTATCGTTGCTGGCTTTCTTGGCTATCATTATTCTTGTATTTTCTTCTTTCATTTATCAATTCTGAAACTTATCCCGTTATCCGTAGGTTTTTAGGTTCTACCCCATTATTCTTCAAAATCTTATCCGCACATTCTCCTATACTCCCCTTCATCTCCGTCCATCTCCTCTCTATTCCCAAGTCTTTCTCTTTTTGATCTCCCAATTTTTCATCCAACATTTTCTCGAATGCCTCATGTGTTTGTTTTTGCTTGAGGTTCTTCAAATTCCACCTTTTCTGCATTTTCCTTTTCTTCTTCAAAGATTTGAATTTCAGAGAACATTTCATCATCAAAATTTTATGATCACTATCTATATCTGCACTGGGATAAGTTTTACAGTTTTTCACTTGGTTTCTCAATCTTTGTTTCACTAATATGTAATCAATTCGGTATCTTGCTGTATCTCCTGACATTTTCCAAGTGTAGATTCTTCTTTGATGATTTTCAAATAAAGTGTTTGTGATAACCATCTTATGATTCCCACAAAATTCGACTAAACGTTGTCCTCTATCGTTCCTCCTCTCTGACGCAAAATCTCCTATTATGTTGCCCTCTTCACCTTGTCCTACTACCGCATTCCAATCACCCATCAGTATCAAATTCTCTTCTCTCTTCACATATTCTATCACTTCTCCTATTTCTTCGTACGTTTTTTTAATATCTTCCTCCGAATATGCAGATGTGCGCATGTATATTTGGACTATGACTGTGTCTACCGGTTTTGTTCTGATTCTAACCATCATCACCCGTTCATTATGTTGCAAATAATTTTCTATTCCATTTCCTACTCTTTTATGCATTACAATTCCTACACCTGCTTGACCGTTCTTTGATCTTGTATGAATTATTCTATAATCCCCACTCCAGAAATCGCCTTCTTGTGGCCATCTCATTTCGCTGATCCCCATTACGTCTATATTCAACCTATTCATTTCTAATTTCAAATTTTTTTGATTTCCCCGCTTGCCTCAGTGATCGAACATTCCACGCCCCGACTCGAAGAATGTTGTTTCTTTCCCCTATCCTATTCTTCGGTTTTCGTTCTTCGCTGATGAAGCTTCCTCGAGCAGCCTCCACCCGGAGATCCGGACGGGAGACTAGTTTACCTCCGGAATATTTCACCCGAGAAAGCGCCATCACGTACTTATTAATTTGTTCGTGTGTTTTTGTTTCACGAGTATAATATTCCAGGTTTGGATCCTCCTTATCCTCCCCACCACGTAAAGGAAGCAGATACTACCATGGATGGATAAAAAGGATATCAAGGGCAGGTATCATGAATATCCCCCTGGAAGACCCGCAATCATCCACGGGGAGGTGATTGGTAACAATGTGGTTCCTTTTTGGAAAAACATATTGAAAATACCGCTGATGGGAGGAACCAAATTGGTCAGTTTTTGGTTACTTTCCGGTTCATAACCATGGGATTACCGAATTTGCATTAGTACTCATTCCCAGCCAACAAAATGCTTCCAAATCCACGTTTCCGCTACTAGCAGTGCTAGTGGTAGCTTTTCCATTACCGTGAGACTGCATGCTACCATAACATACATATGATTCAATTCATAACATAGCACTACCTCAGCGCTACCAGTATTATCAGGAAGCGCTACCAAGTAGTGCTCCTAGTAAAAATACTACCAAGTCGCTCCTATTTCCATACATAAATGGAGCCATATATGTACAGGAGATTTTTAACTGTATAAGTGAATGGTAGCACCACTGCCAGAAGCGCTGCTCAGATTTTGTTGGCTGGGTTGGTAACAATTTGGTGCTTTCTTGGAAAGAGTATACCTGGGATTACTGCAGATGGAAGGAACAAAATTGGTCACTTTTTGGATAATTTCCGGTTCACAACCATAGAATTACCAAAACTTCAGTGCCACTGATTGGTGGGAAGTTGGTTCCTTTTTGGAAATACTATGCCTGGAATTATCGCAGGTAGAAGGAACTAAATTGGTAAGCATTTGGATAATTTCCGTTTCACAACCATAGAATTACCAAAACTTAAGTGCGACTGATTGGCAACAATTTGGTTCCTTTTTGGAAAAAAAGCCTGAAATTACCCCAGATGGAAGGAACCAAATTGGTCAGTTGTTGAATAATACCCGGTTCACAACCATAGAATTACCAAAACTCCAGTGTCACTGATTGGGGAAAATTTGGTTCCTTTTCGGAAAAAATATGCCTGAAATTACCCCAGATGGAAGAAACCAAATTGGGCAGTTTTTGCTTCATTTCCAGCTCATCACCATAAAATTACCGAATCTTCAGTGCTACTCATTGGTAATAATTTGGTCCTTTTTTGGAAAGAGTATACTTGTAATGACCGCGAATAAAAGGAACATAATTGGTGATTTTTTAGAAAATTTCCGGTTCACAACCATATAACAATCAAAACTCCAGTGTCACTGATTGGGGAAAATTTGGTTCCTTTTCGGAAAAAATATGCCTGAAATTACCCCAGATGGAAGAAACCAAATTGGGCAGTTTTTGCTTCATTTCCAGCTCATCACCATAAAATTACCGAATCTTCAGTGCTACTCATTGGTAACAATTTGGTCCTTTTTTGGAAAGAGTATACCTGTAATGACCGCGAATGAAAGGAACATAATTGGTGAGTTTTCAGAAAATTTCCGGTTCACAACCATATAACAATCAAAAGTTCAATGCCACTGATTTGTAAAAATTTGGTTGCTTTTCGGAAAACATATGCCTGAAATTACCGCAGATGGAAGGAACCAAATTGTAACCAATGCAGGATTCTCAACATTCGGTAAATCTCCGGTTTTCAACCACGAAGCAACCAAGAAATGACCAAGAAGACAATCCCTGTAATCTGGTAAAAAAAGTGGTTTGGTTCCAAGAAGGTACCGAATCGTGACCGATGAGTCGCACTGAATATTCGGTAATTTCATGGTTGTATACTGGAAGTTTACCTAAAACTGACCAATTCGGTTCCTCCTATTCGCGGTAATTTCAGGCATTTTTTTCAAAAAGGAACCAAATTGTAACCAATGCAGGATTCTCAACATTCGGTAAGGGTTCGGTTTTTAACCACGCAGCAACCAAGGAATGACCAAGAAGACCATCCCTGTAATCTGGTAAAAAAAGTGGTTTGGTTCCAAGAAGGTACCGAATCGTGACCGATGAGTCGCACTGAATATCCGGTAATTTTATGGTTTTGAGCCGGAAATTTACCAAAAACTGACCAATTTGGTCCCACCTATTCGCGGTAGTCTCAGGCCTTTTTTCCCAAAACGGGACCAAATTGCCACCAATGCAGGATTCTCAACATTCGGTGAGGGTTCGGTTTTTAACCACGAAGCAACCAAGAAATGACCAAAAACACCATTTCTGTGATCTGGTAAACAAATGGTTTTGTTTCAGAAAGATACCGAATCGTGACTGATGAGTAGCACTGAAGATGCGGTTGCTGGTTATTTTGTGGTAAGAAAAAGTCACAAACGTAGCGAAATTTTTTGGTAACTCTTTGTTAACCTCAAAACCGCTAGGAGAACTTCATAAAATGCTTCTAAATCATGAGAAAATGTGAAAACTACATAAGTCCACTTTTCACTACGCATAAATGTCTGCACGTTGTTGCAGTGACTGTCGTGGAGATCTACTCCACTCATGAATCGATTGTAAACATGAAAAGCGTGAGGGAATGGAAGAGATATTCTTGAATGACCTTTTGCACTATATTGTTTTGAGGGTAACATTGGAGTCACTCCTGTAGCTGATGAAGCTACAGAGACCTGCCTAGAATCCATCACACTGATATAATTGATTCCACTCTTTTGATCATGTTTTGAAACAAATGTGCCTCTGGGAGCTTTTTCATCAATTATTTTTCCAGCCGATACTCTGTTGTCTCGAATAGTTCCTGTGGATTTCAGTCCCAATTTTTTCAAGTGTAACATGAGATCAACGCTAGTGAAATAATTCTCATGATACAAATGCTATTTCGATATGTTAGAGGAGGGTGTTCCTTGAAAAATTCATGCAATAGATGCATGACAACTTTTGTACCGAGGGCGCATTTGTTTAGTTTATTAAGCTGTGTTCTCTTTCCACAGTACAGATCGAGATCAAACAAATATCCGTTTGTTGAATAAAGTCCCCAAAATTTCACACCGAACCGTGTCGGTTTTCCGCGGATGAATTGCTTCAAGCTGGTTCCGGCATAAGATTTAGCCATCATTTCGTCCACCGATAACGCAGATTCAAAAAACCCCAATTTTTGAATATTCTCACGGAACTCGTCCGATAATACCCGAACTCGCCAAGCTTTATCATCTTTCTTTTCATCGGTGGTTTTTGAATACTTCATGTTCGATTTGATTTCAAGAAAAGTATCACGTGGCACGGCAGATCGACCAATTTCGCAACACAAAAGAGGGTCAAGGGACCAATAATCTTTTTGAGACTTATGTTTATTGAAAGTTGATAAAATTACAATTCCTAAATAAGTGTCCAAATCATCCAGACTCAGAGTGTATGCATTCTCTTTGGTGGCTTCCACTATATAATTCTTCATTTCGATTGAAAAAAGTGTTCAAATAGTTGAACATGTGAAAATTCACGTGTAGATCTTTTTTGACTTTCACTGAGAAAACATTCACTCATTAGTTCATTGTGATACTTTTTCTCACCATCAACCCAAACATAATCATGATCTTTCTCCAACTTTGTTTGGTTATCATCATATGACCTAGATAGTTTTTTGTATGAACACTCGGATAGAATTTCATCTATTTCATTGGAATTGCCATCGTAATTGAAATCGGATTCTTCATCTGAGTCTCTAGAATCATTTGAATTTGGTAGGAGTAATATTTGATCATAATCATCATCCGATGTGTCAACCTCATAATCTGCACGATTTGTTGACTTTCTTCTGCGCGTTGGTGCCATGTTTCGAGTGATAATAAGTTCAAGAAGAAAAAAAGGGTGCCGAAAATCAATTACCCTCGGCAGGTGAGGAAAAATATTCGAATATTAAAGGAAAACATATAGTTGTATAAGATAAACCATAGTATGTCTGAATTTCGAGTTCAATAATTTAGAAAATATTAGTATTCTGAAGTGTAATTAGACTGGTGATGCGTGATGAAGATATTAGAAGTGAATATCAGTTATGATAAGGGTAATTGAATTTGACATCATCATCGAGTAAATCGGAGAAAATAAAGACGAAGTTCATCGCATGAAGAACTGAGTTATAGGGAAACATATAAGAATATGAACTTGCTACGTAGTTTGACTTGGGAAACGTGCATATGGAACAATTAACGGATGGAAACAACCAATTTTCTTGCACAAACTTCACGTATCAACATTATTGCATGATTCTGAGTGATGTTATGTTGAGTGAGCCATATTGGATCCGCCATCTTGAATTATCGGAATGTGATGCTGAATTCGTAATCAGCGACTTCAAAAACCTCGGCGGATCGATCTCAAACCATCTTCGAGGCTTTTTTTGACTTTTCCTCCACCATCTTGAGTCCGCCATCTTGAATTTTGGAAATCCAATAATGGATTCGTGATGAAGAACCTCAAAAACCTCAGCATACCGATCTTCATCCATCTTCGAGGCTTTTTTCTACTTTTCATCCACCATCTTGGATCCGCCATCTTGAATTTTGAAAATCTTATAACAGATTCGTAATCAGGGACCTCAAAAACCGCAGTATACCGATTTTCATTCATTTTCAAGGCTTTTTTGACTTGTCGTCCGCCATCTTGCATCTGTCATTTTGAATTCTGAAAATCTGATGATGGATTCGTAGTCAGCGATCTCAAAAACCTCCGGGTACTTCTCTTGAAGAATACTGAACGAATAAAATTATATGTTCTATCAATTCCCTCTAGATTCTCAGAATTGCGAGTTATTTTGGTGAATATATAATTGAGAGAGGTTAGGTCTTCTTCAAGTCTGGGAGAGAATTCTATCATAAAGTTGAGATATCTTGTACACTCTTAGTTGATGTTTTGGATAATTTTGAGTGCATTTTCAACCCGTAAAAAAATCACAAAGTCAAATATCCTCCAATTTTTTGTCGACTTTTTATTTCAAATCGGCCATATTGGTATCCCAGCGTCATCTGAATGCAATTTTGACCCTCCTGAAAGATGAAAGCTCCTGTGAGATGAGGCTGTACGAT
This sequence comes from Gonatopus flavifemur, assembly GCA_018340375.1. Taxonomy (NCBI): domain Eukaryota; kingdom Metazoa; phylum Arthropoda; class Insecta; order Hymenoptera; family Dryinidae; genus Gonatopus; species Gonatopus flavifemur. The sequence goes on from JAFFJZ010000001.1 coordinate 607,372, forward strand.
CAACAGTTTTGAAGTTACAGAGCTTGAAATGTAAACTTGAATAAAAATCGACATCAGATCCCTCATAATTCTGTCTTCATTGATCTTGAAAAGTTAACTTATAATGCACATCATGAGGCTCTAGAATGTATGAATTCGGAAACCACTCATTCGAATACAATGGTTGAATGTCAATTTCAATGTAAATTATGAGAGACTTGATGTCGATTCTTATTTAGGACCGCTTTTCAAGCTCTGCAACTTCAAAACTATTGGTCGTACAATTTTATGTTACATGAGTGTTTTTGTGACAAACTTCGTGCCCTACAAAATCATCATATTCACCCTCGCGAAAATAACTTCTTTGAACAGCGGAAAATCGAGTTTAATTCAAAGTTAACGAGTTTTCTGTGGTATTCATATGGAAAATGGAATTTTCGAATGAGCTAAGCCTCTAATTCATTCAGAATTTCTTTCCCAACGGGGATATTTTTTCTGCTTGTGAAATATAAAACTTTCAGGTTGGACCAAGACAAGAAATATGGCCAAAAAATGAGATATCCTGAATTCATATGCTCTTGTTCTTCTATTCACGCGGGTACAGCTATGTACCTCAATGGGTTGGACAAACTGTTTGAATGATGATTCTTTTGACAGTTCAGAAAGTCAATTTTTTCCTCCATGAAGAACGATTCTCTCACCTGTGTGCCATTCAAATATTGACGTTTCCGCGTTCCCGCCAGTTTTCCTGAGAGTTCAAATGGGTTAACATCGGAAAACGTGAAAATGTACGAAAACACGTGATGTTCGTTATGCTATTGCATGTGTTTTAGAACTCACATCGTTGTGTAGCACTATAATAATACAATCTGTAAGAACTACCTACTCTCTGAGAATTATTTTGAATCCCCAAACCTGAAGGCCATTAAATACGAATCATTTATTGGTACCTCATCACTACAATGTACAAAGAGGGATGATGGAGAATTTGACATGAATTCAGTTTGCCGTAATTATAAGAACTATCTGAGGATTCTTCAAAGGGTATAAGCTTGAATTTAAAATTCTGAAACGATGCCAGCGCTACTGTACGGTACCTGAATTCGAGTCAATTTACATGGACAGACCAACACAAATAACTGACAAATCATACAAATTCCCAAAATAGTTTCAGTGTATCCATGGAAATTTACTTCAATGGAGATACCATACGGCGGCGCTGAAATCCATCTGCGAATGATTTTGTTCAAGTTTATGCCCTCTGGAGTCCTCACAGATATTCTTTTGAATTTGAGTATATGTACAGTGCAAGTGTTTTGCAAGTATCCTACATTGAAATTTGTGAGTAGTCTTTACAACTCTATCGTTGACTGCTATGTTTCGAATCCACTGATTCAACTGTTTAAACTATCATTTGAAAGGAAGAGGAGTCTTCTCGAATTTCGAAAGACCTTTGTTCCACTGACATTCCAATATTTTTTGTAGAATATTTTTTGGATTCATATACAGCAGTTTTTGAGTGGTAGTGGAAGCTCTTCTTCACTGCGATGCAAATCATTTTGGAAGTGGATGAATTCTCCAAGAGCTCTCAGCGACTTCCTAAAATCGTATTTATCAAGTGGTCAGATGTTAGCATTATTTTTTAGTAGTTGTGGAACTCTATGTCATCTGCGTTCAAGGACGAACATTCAATTGTTGATACTCCTCACCAGTTCCATCAAACAAAACCAGATGTAGAGGAGGTAAATGTCGCAAAGGAATGAAAAACATCTTGCCACCACCATAACATTCATTGAATAAACTATTCTTTTTTTCGACTTTTCCAGCCTCGAAATGTTGGGCGTACAACTCAATTTTGGACTTTTTTTCACAAAAAATATTTTATATTATAAAATACATAAACACCAGATCAATGCTCGAAATATTGTCCACTGTTTCCGATGACCTTGCGCTATCGATCGGGCAACATACAAATACCATCGCGAATGAAACTTGCAGGCTTTGAGGCGGTAAAGTCATCGATGAATTTTCCTACGTCGTCCAGAGCTTAGAAGCGGCTATCCTTCAAGGCATGCTGCATGGACCAGAAGGAATGATAATGAGATGGAGCTAAGTCCGGTGAATATGCCGCGTGAGGGAGAACTTCCCAGCCCAAGTTTAAAATGATTCGCTGACCCTAGTGAAAATCGGAGCGTAAGAAGTGTATAAAGCGATGCGGAAGAGTAGCGAAACAGTATCCAAGCGCGAAAGAAGCGGAAGTTGAAACATTTTCACGCTTCATTTGTTTCAACCTTCGCTTCAAGCGAGCGAAAATTTTCACCAGGGGAGTCCACGCGAGCAATGTGAGGTCGAGCGTTATCATGGAGCAATACAACTTGTCGGCTTCCTCGCCCAGTAAATGACCTTCCCTCCTCAAGAATGTCGTGCAATTTGTTTGATTGTCGGCTATACCGTTCTGCGGTAACTGTTTGACCTGTTTCTAACAGTTCGTAATACAGTACGGAATACGCAGTAGTATTTTTTCAATCGCGTGTAATCGTTTGGAGATGGATGCTTTAGTAATTCCTGGTTGAGCTGCAAGCTGTTCTGAGATTTGCGTCAAGTCTTCGTCAAGTAATTTCTTCAATTCAGCATCTTTAAATTTCGGAGGCTGTCCAGGACATTCCCGATCGCCGAAATCGAAATCACTATTTGCGAATCGTTGATACCAATATGTATCCACACATACCATAAAACACAACATCATCACCAAGAGTAGAAAAAATCGAATTGCATGCTTCAATCGCTCTTCTTCCTTGTTGAAACTCGTAGAGAATGCAGTGCCGAAAGTGCTGCTTATCGTCACCATCGTATATACAACTTTTTTGTGAGGTTATGTAGCTCTTGCAGGTATGATATATAGTGTATAAGGAACTTTGAGGTTAACTCTTTGAAACCGCAAATGGGGCCAACAATATTTAATAGTGCGTTTCATAGTGAGAGGTACAGAAAAGGGAACAGAAAAAAAAATCTGCGTCAAGCATATATTGGAATACATAGGTGAAGTATGCAGGTTGCTCGAGCGACCGAAGTTCATCGAAGTTACAGGCTAGTGTCCGAAACAGGCCCGGATTAGAGAAATTAGAGAAACAGGCCCGGGGCTGAGAGATTATTGTAGGCCCCCTCAAAGTAGAAAGCGGGGGGGTGGGGGGGGGCGAATGAAACTTTTTTTGCGTTCTTACAGGATTTTCAGCTGTCACAAAATAATACTCAAAATCTCTGGTGAAAAACCCTCAAAATCCTATTACAAAACAAAACAGCGACAGGAAATAATGAGAAATAATAGAAAATAATGGGGGCATGAACAAAAGCACACCCATTTCCAATTATTTCCTATCACTTGTTTGTTTTATAATAGGATTTGAAGGTTTTCTCTTCACTAGGAATTGATATGTAATTGACACGGATTCATTTGTTCAAAAGATTGTATTTATTCGATTAAACAACGAAATTAACAGAAAAATTAATAGTTCTTTTTTCTTCTGAAAATTAACAGTTCTTATTTTTTCTCAAATACTAAAATCATGAACATATTCCCAAAACATGGAAACTCTAGAAATGATGAGAACATCTTTCTGTGCAATAAGTAAACGTGTAAATGAAACCAAATTCGAACTAATTACAAGGGTTTGGAAAATGCAGATTGCTAAAGATTCTTGTTTTTCACATTTCTTAATCGATTGGGATGAAACTTTTATGAGACCACCATGAGACCATAACTGAACAGTAGTATAAATTTCATTACAATCGGATAACAGGAACCGAAGACATTTTTCGTCGGAAATCACAATTTTTCGTAAAATGTTCCTTTTCCCTCTCCCGTTTTTCTGTAAAGGTCAGGGTAAAACTTGGGTGAAAATTCATGATGAACGGATGATGAGAACGAACGATATCTACATGATAGCAGTATTTACGAAATTTTCAAATTTTGTTTCGAAACTGAGTGCTTACCCTTTTCTTTCCTCAATATTGATTTGCCTGAAACTTATGTCTCATAATCAGCATTTCATGAATGACCTATGCTCAAAGTTTCATGGCATTCGGATGATACGGACATAGGGAAGGCATGCTTCCAACATATTGTCAAATAATGCGGATGGCAGAAAAAATTGTCCACAGTTTTGAACCGATCCAAATGGAACTTTTATGGGACCATTATTGGATCATAACTAGAACCTGGTATGAGTTTCACTGGAATCGGATGAACAGAACGACAGACACGAAACCAAAATTTTTCTCTGAGCTTCGAGAAACATTTTGGTGTTAACAATTTTCATTTTGGAGACAAAAAATTGTCGGAAAGCAGAAATTAGATTTTGGAATTGGTTCATATCACTAGTGGAACATGAATAAGTTGGATTAATAATTTTCCAAGATTTGCGCAACCTCCTATTTCTGTTTACGAAGCGAAAATATTGGAGGACTCTGATCGTTTGTATACTACAACCACCTTTACTGTTATTGATAACGACAGTTATTATGAAGTTCGAAGTGATTCGAATTAAAATCGTTCAATGTCTCCGATTCAAAGTTCAAGAACGTTAGTTGATGCGATAAAATCTTGTTTACCATAAAGATGTTATAAAAAGTTTGGAAACGAAATTCGCGAATGTTCAAAGATGAGTCCCCTTGGTGAGTGAGGCCCAGGGCTGCAGCCCCCCTTAGCCCCACCCCTTGATCCAGGCCTGGTCCGAAAGAGACGATAGTAGCACACTTCTTTCGGCAGATCTAGGCATATGAAATAACATATTGAATCAGACCTTGGAACAACACACGGACGGAGGAGTAAACACATATCACACAATATTGGTAAAAATATGAGGAATAGCAATTATCGCTATCTCTATTAATGTATCAATATTGATGACCGTAATTCTTCATGCTTTCACCGATATAAACATATTTCCAATGATTTCTTGTGTGCTGTGAGTTATTCCTCTCTCCGTGTTGTAGACCATGGCAATCACACTGTGCTTATGACCACCTATATATTGTTCGGCGTGGACTGACCCGAACCCGTCAGCTTATTTGTTACTATCCGAGGCGCCACTGCAAACATAATCTTTATTTATCATAAAAGCATTATTGAAGACTTTTTTTACAAGTATTATTGAACTTGAACCGACCGAAGTTGAACCCAAAAAATCACCATGTGTTACTAGTCGTGCTCCAATTATTATAATAGTTACCAATTTTTTTCGGGTCTAATTTCATTCGGGTTTATTTTTTTCGGGTAACCAGCCCTTCGGGCTTACTGCCTTCCGGGCCTATTGAGCCCTACCGTTGGCAGCATAGAGATATAAGAATAGAGGAGGTGAGTGGGCTGAAAAAGGTGTGAGACCGAGCAGGAAGAGAGAGAAATAGAGAAGTTTGCGACAACCACGCCCATTGGTTCACGTCTATCACTTTCTCTTTTGCTCTTTCTTTTATTCAATGTAACACTTCCACCTACAGATTCCGGCCAACTCCTCTCCTCTATTCTTATATCTCTATGGTCGGCAGTATAGACTTCAACAGGTAGCATGCGAAAAGCCCGGCTGCTTGTTATTGGCTGGAGACTAGAGATTTATAGTGAAATTACTAAACATTACTAGTGATCCACCAATGATGGTGGAGTCGGGCTTATTACCAGTCGAGCATGTTGCATACTACCCTTCAACACAGTGACTGTGTTCCCACCGTGCCGGAATGAAACGGAAGCAAAATGAGATTATCAAATCGCTATGGGATGATGACCAGCATGTGAGTAGTTTTCTGTTATAAAATTGGATCAAAGTTGCCAGATTCGAGGCATACGCAGTTCCTTCCCTCTCCATCGAGCCACCCTCCTTTCCCCCACCATGTGAATTAAGTCGGGCGACGAAAGAATTTATTCTTATTCATAGGCCCGACTCCACTATCATTGGTGGATCACTAGTAATGTTTATTTATTTCACTATAAATCTCTAGTCTTCAGCCAATAACAAGCAGCCGGGCTTTTCGCATACTACCTGTTGAAGTTTTTACTGCCGACCATAGAGATATAAGAATAGAGGAGAGGAGTTGGCCGGAATCTGTAGGTGGAAGTGTTACATTGAATAAAAAGAAAGAGCAAAAGAGAAAGCGATAGACGTGAACCAATGGGCGTAGTTGTCTCAAACTTCTCTATTCCTCTCTCTTCCTGCTCGGTCTCACACCTTTTTCAGCCCACTCAACTCCTCTATTCTTATATCTTCATGCTGCCAACTGTAGGGCTCAATAGGCCCGAGAGACAGTAAGCCCGAAGGGCTGTTGACCTAAAGAAAATAAACCCGATTGAAATTAGACCCGAAAAAAATTGGTAACTATTATAATAATTGGAGCACGACTAATAACACAAGGTGATTTTTCGGGTTTAACTTCGGTCGGACTTATTGTTTTCGGGTCTACAGCCCTTCGGGCTTGCTGCCTTTCGGGCCTACTGATCGGATGAAAACCCCAGGATCGTGTTCTACGGAAAACTTCATATAAGAATAGGTGGTTTGGGAAGTTTTCAACCATCGCATTTGTTTGTAAATATCAATTATAAACAATTTCAAACACTCCATACCTGTTCGTGCCCACGGTAAAACTGCTGGGCCTACGGGAAAAGTGACTATTGGGAATAGGATATCTGGGTGAAGGATGAACATCCACGGAGGAAAAGAATTTTCACAAATTGTTTAAAAAACAATCATTGTTTAAACAAATTGTAAAAATTTTTCTTCTCCGTGGATGTTCATCCTCCACCCAGATATCCTATTCCCAATAGTGACTTTTCCCGTAGGCCCAGCAGTGTCACCGTGGGCACGAACGGGTATGGAGTATTCAAAATTGTTTATAATTGTTCTTTACAAACAAATGCGATGGTTGAAAACTTCCCAAACCACCTATACTTATATGACATTCTCCGTAGAACATGGTGCTGGGGTTTTTATCCACGCGAATTCATATTTTCAACAAAATGTTTAAACAAATTGTAAAATTTTTTTTTCTCCGTGGATGTTCATCCTCCACCCAGATACAGTGTTGTCAGAACAGCAACATGGTTGCTAGATTTAGCACTATGAAAACATTTCTAGCCCTGAATTTTCAAGTACAGCACTTAGCACTATGGATAGCACTTAGATTAAATATCTAGCAGTATTTTTTCAAGTGGAACATATATTTATAGGTCATTACTAATTGAAAATTTCAATTATCTGAGTTACTTGCATAATGAAAAGTTCTATAATTTATATGAAGAGTTTCCTTCTATGCCAAAGGATTATTTAAATTGAAATTATTCGTTGGAATGAAAAGTATGTATTGTATTGTGATTGAGGATTATTATTGGAAATATGTTGATTATTGAATAAATGATTACCTGATGGCAAAATTTTCAAGGATTAGTTTGATTCACCCTAAGGGGATAGGTCTTGCAGCATATCTATTTTGAAAAAAATCATTATATATATATATATATATATTTGGTCAAATAAAAATATTGTTTTGTTAGAAAAAAGTCCAGTTTACAGCAGGGTTGGAAGTCATTCAATTAAAACTCATTTGAATTGACGTTCAATGAACAATAAAAATTTAATTGTCAATCGAAATTTTTCTCAATTAAAAATTAAATTAAATTCTTAATTGAAATTTTTTTGCAACAAACAATTAAATTAAATTCTCAATGGAGGTAATTTCCATTTGACAAATCAATTTAATTGATTCAAAATCAAGCAATGGTTGATCCATTTTTCTTATGTTTTCTTGTTCTTTCTTAATTAACAAATACAGAAAAACAAGAGTGCATCAGGAAAATCAATCAATCATTGCTTGATTTCAAAGCAATCACATTTATTTGGGAATTGGAAACGACTTCAATTAAGAATTGAATTTGATTTTCAATTGAAGAAACTTTCAAATGAGAATTAAATTCTAATTGTTAATTGGGTGCTTCTTCAATTAACTAATTTACCACCCTGGTTTACAGTATATTGATACATGATTTTGGTCATTGAATATCGAATCAAATATCCCTGAACATCTATTTGGAGATGTAAAATGGAAAAATAAATATACAAGGTATCTCACTGAACACTCTGACCCTGCTGAATGTAAATTCCTGATATAACAAAATGTGCAAAATTCACAAATTCAAAATTCTCTATTTTCCCCGCGTTTTTTTAGCACTAATATTTGGCAACATCGAAAAAAATCTAGCACTGTCACCAATTCTAATTTAGCTCTGAACAGCACCGACTGCTGCGTCATCTAGCTCTGCGAGTCTATAACCTTCTGGCAACACTGCCCAGATATCCCATTCCCAATAGTCACTTTTCCCGTAGGCCCAGCAGTTTTACCGTGGGCACGAACTGGTATGGAGTATTCGAAATTGTTTATAATTGTTACTTACAAACAAATGCGATGGTTGAAAACTTCCCAAACCACCTATTCTTATATGAAATTCTCCGTAGAACACGATCCCGGGGTTTTCATCCACGTGAATTCATATTTTCAACAAATTGTTGAAACAATCATTGTTTAAACAAATTGTAAAAATTTTTTTCCTCCGTGGATCTTCATCCTCCACCCAGATATCCTATTCCGAATAGTTACTTCTCCCGTAGGTCCAGCAGTTTTACCGTGGGCACGAACGGGTATGGAGTATTCGAAATTGTTTATAATTGTTACTTACAAACAAATGCGATGGTTGAAAACTCCCCAAAACACCTATTCTTATACGGAATTTCCCGTAAAACACGATCCCGGGGTTTTCATCCACTTGAATTGATATTTTCAACAAATTGTTCAAACAATCATTGTTTAAACAAATTGTAAAAATTTTTTTTCTCCGTGGATGTTCATCCTCCACCCAGATATCCTATTCCCAATAGTCACTTTATCCGTAGGCCCAGCAGTTTCACCGTGGGCACGAACAGGTATGGAGTATTCGAAATTGTTTATAATTGTTATTTACAAACCAATGCGATGGTTGAAAACTTTCCGAACCACCTATTCTTATATGAAATTTTCCGTAGAACACGATCCATGGGTTTTCATCCACTTGCATTGATATTTTCAACAAATTGTTCAAACAATGATTGTTTAAACAAATTGTAAAAATTTTTTTCCTCCGTGGATGTTCATCCTCCACCCAGATATCCTATTTCCAATAGTTACTTTCCCCGTAGGCCCAGCAGTTTCGCCATGGGCATTATTGGGTTAAGGTCGGGAAAAATATGATTTTTTTTTCTCAAATCAATGTTATAAGGTCGAAATGACGATATCAAAGGGGTTGTGTTTTATCGTAGAACAGGCCGTTCGTGGTGGCGAGGTAGTAGTTAACGCGTTCTTTCTCATAAATTGAAGTGGATAAGTGGGACGTATGATGGAAGATCGTGGTCAAACGCGAACGTATTTATCGTGGAATGATAGATTCGTTCGAACATGCCTTACAGAACAACTATTCACTCCCGAATGAGAAAAAAGTCGGTTTACGTTAGTATTAGGGTCAGGTGACTTTGAAACAGTACGCGGGCGTCAATCGATCCAATGAAATAAATCGAGGTATCGATTAGTCGTTTTGTAATGAGCCAAGTATAAAAACTTATTCATCATCCATTTATTATTTGGAAGTTCCGGAACTCTAAAGTTAGTATACCATAAAGATAGGCTCTATTCCCTGGATATTCCCGATCTAATCCGAATCGACTAGGAATCAGTATCAAACAGATTTATGGAAATATCCATAAATTGTTACGTTAGTTACTTAGGTAATCTTATTATTATTAAGTTCCAACTGATTTATGAACAGCTGATGTTCAAGAAACGCTTTTTCAAATTTATTTAGTCATAAAAAACAAATTTCTTATTTCAATTAATTGTACAATACTATTTTGCACTTCAATAATCAAGATTTAAATCATCAATATCAAAAACCATAGTAACAATATGCAGCGCTCTCGTATCTCGAAAACTCGGCTTTTACAACATATTGTTTATTCAACATTGTTCAATAACATTATTTTGCACTTCAATAATCACAATTGATATCAGCGCTCTAAACAATCATGTAAATGATATGCAATGCCTTCATATTACAAAAAACCTTTTTTTTTATAACAAATGGTTAGATCAATACTGGTTGATAACATGACTTTGTATTTTATTGTCAAATATATCGCGATTATTGAAATGAAGAAATTCAACAATGAGATTCCATGATATCAATCATACTTACAATATTATATAATGTTTTCGCGTACATTCAAAATTACCACTTCAATGGAGATTCAAGTAATGTGTAATATACATATATCAAAAGCAGCTGACTTCATAGGTCTGAAACACCCGATGCTGAATTGAAGACTTTTGAAATCGTCATTTACGATATATTTGAGTTTTATAAAAATAACTTAAAAAGACTCTTAGCCAGGATTCTTTTTGGAAACTATAGTTAGGCATTACGTATGTTAAATAAAGTTGAAATAGTGAGGGTATAAATACTTTCAATTTATGATTTGAGAAGTCGTTGCCTGAAATTAGAACTATATAATAGCACGGTTGCTGAGGGCTGCTGGGTTGCCAGGCTGAGGGTAACATGCTGTAGCGCTCCTGCTCTACTTGATGTCCGTAATCTCGTTTCAATAATACTTGTGAAAAAAATCTTCAATAATGCTTTTATGATAAATAAAGATTATGTTTGCAGTGGCGCCTCGGATAGTAACAAATAAGCTGACGGGTTCGGGTCAGTCCACGCCGAACAATGTATAGGTGGTCATAAGCCCAGCGTGATCGCCATGGTCTACAACACGGAGAGAGGAATAACTCACAGCACACAAGAAATCATTGGAAATATGTTTATATCGGTGAAAGCATGAAGAATTACGGTCATCAATATTGATACATCAATAGAGATAGCGATAATTGCTATTTCTCATATTTTTACCAATATTGTGTGCTATGTGTTTACTCCTGCGTCTGTGTGTTGTTCCAAGGTCTGATTCAATATGTTATTTCATATGCCTAGATCTGCCGGAAGAAGTGTGCTACTATTGTCTCTTCTGGACACTAGCCTGTAACTTCGATGAACCTCGGTCGCTCGAGCAACCTGCATACTTTACCTATGTATTCCAATATATGCTAGACGCAGATTTTCTCTTTCTGTTCCCTTTTCTTTACCTCTCACTATGAACGCACTATAAATCTCAAATAGGAATTCTTGCTTGATGAAAAAAAAAATCAAAAACTAACTCATACACCTAACACTTTGTATTACAGTATCTGCGTAGAATGTTCAGCTTTTCAATATAAATGTCAATTCACAGTGCTCAAATTATACATTTCTACACGAAATATTTGTCGTTAGTGCATGACGACTCTCAAACATTCCTTGACGTTTTCGATTATTAATCAGTTGACATTGAGGAAAATTATTCAGGATATTCAAGACTTCATGTAAGGAATTTTGTTCATAATCGGTTACATTATACAATTGAGACCATACACCATTGCTTTGATAACAATAATGTTGCCTTTCAATATGTCCTCCACTGTTGGACATTTGAATTCTCCATCTCGTTCTTCCATCCGTCAATATTTCTCCCGAGGCATGACGTGTGTCACAAAATGAAGAGGATAATGATTCCAACCAAAAAGTAAGAACCTAACTAACCACTCGTGATGAACAAGGTGATTCAAAACTCGTGCACCGTACTTCATATGCATATTTTCCAGCCAAGATGCAATAATTCCTCGTATGGAAAACCTTTTTTTGAGGCCTAATTTTTGAGATACAATCATTTTTGAATTTTGGAAAAATCCGATTAACCCAAAAGCATTGTGTACTACATACTTGATCTCACCACCAGTTGCTCAGTTGGAAAATAGCGGATCTCTGGAAAAAATTTAACTAATTGACCAAATTGATTTGTCTTCTGTTACTCCTTCCCAGATAACATCCGAAGTCTTCTGGACGTTCTAGCAACATAACCTAAGTTCTGCGCGTCTTGGTTTTCAGGGAGTAGGTTTTGATATGTTTAGAGAACCCTCATTTTTACCGCACCCGAATACGCTCCCGGTACGTTTTTTCATCTGACACGTACTTTATTGAACACGTACCCAAAACATCGCGTGGTGGTGATAGAACATCACGGAACACTGTATGTCCCTGAGACGTACATGCGACGTTCTTAAAACGCCTTGGGATCTCATTTGAACGTTCTCCGTGTGAGCAAGTACGTTTTGTGAATGTTTATAAAACCTCCCGATGCTACCCTGGTTGTTTCGGAGCTATGGAAATTTCAAAATGCTGAATTCCCAGTAAACAATATGTTATCATCAAGAGTTTTTAAAGATCTCTCGAATACGTGTAAGAGATCAGATAGACCTTCCAGAATGTCAACATGAAGATATAGAAATGTTGTAAGATGCGTTGATCTCTGAGGAGAATAACAGATTGCCTTAATGTTATTCAAACGAACTCTTGGGGAGGATTTTTTTCTGAGATCTCAGAAAAATGATGCCATTTGGATATCAATATTATAACATTGACAGGACTCTTTCAAAAGACCTCTGGAAGAGCTCTCCCTCTCATAAGTATTGGCTGAAAGCTAAAAAATTTCAACCCGCTGTTACTTCGAATTGAAAGATGACAGAAGAATTTCATTTTCCGGAGAAATCCGCCGTTTTTTAACTTCGCCGCTGGTATGAAGTTGAAGTTTGTAGCACACAATGTTTTCGAGTTATCTGGATTGGAAAGACAATCCAAAAATGCTCGTATCTCAGAAAATGAGACTCAATTTCTTAGATTCGGAGGAATACTTTCTCCTGTGTCCGCAAGTCGAAGTGATCATTTCGCATATGGTCCTTCATCATAATTACAACGAGGTTCGTTCATTGTCCTATAGAATATTGTAATTTTCCGTATGCAGCCACTTGGTGTTTTGATTTGGTAATAGCGTTTGGCCATTGATATCAGTTTCCTTCACAACTATAATGAATCAACACTATTGAAAGAGATCAATTCTTCATCCATACGATTTGCTCTACCATTGCTTTGAGGTTTTTGGGATATTACAATCCATTAATTTTTTTTTGTTTTAATATTTAATGTCATTTTGGCGAAGGCTGTTTCACGAAGACTGACGAGACTCCATTACATCAGCTGAATTGATACTAAATTATGCGAAACAAAAGGCACTGTTATAATCGCGAATATGGTCATAATATGTACTCGATCGTGAATCAGAACCATCAAACAAAACACATAAGGGTGAAGGTGGATCAAGTAAAGGGTCTGAACACAACTTTCTATAATTCCAACCATCATCGAAAGGGAGATCTGAGCAAGATGACTCCAAGTGGACCCCCCATTTTTCACTTGATCAGGAAATTCAAGTTCATACAATGTAATATGAAGTAGTCACTATCAGTAATCAAACCCTAAAACAGTTTTCCATAATTTTCATTTCAACAACAATCTTTGTTGTAATGAAAATGTTCAAGGCTTATAATTGAAAAATTGATCGCAAAGAAACCGTTAAGGGTAATTCAATGAAACTTTCAGAATTCATTATCAAATATTCATACACAGAAAAAAAAACTATCTTGTATCAAGACAATATTGTTTTCGTTATATATGAAACACGGATTGTCTCAGTTCAATGCAATTTGCTTTGAATCAAAAACAGGAAAAAACAAAATTCTTGATTCAAAGCAAATTGCATTGAACTAAGACAATCCGTGTTTCATATATAACGAAAACAATATTGTCTTGATACAAGATAGTTTTTTTTTCTGTGTATTTTAATAAAAAAATTCGGAGCAGCTAATTATTTATATATTATCATATTCTCAAGTAACTTTTCAGTAAATAAATATAAATTACGGTTACTTCTCCCTTAGATAATCAAAACATTTTTCTCAGTTACACGCGTGATACACTTAAGTTGAATATGCAACAAAAAAATGTCACTGCTCGCAATTAGTTCAGACAATAATAATCTATTTATCCGCGGGTGATGAGCACTGGGTTGATTTAGCTTCAAATCCAGTCTATTATAATCAGTGAAAAAAAGTATTTTGCAATCAAGAATATTGTTTTGAATCAAATTTCATTCCTCATGCATAATTCACGAATTGAACAGATGAGTCAAATTGTTCATAGATCAACATAGACATAGAAAACATAGAAAGCATAGAAAACATAGGAAACATAGAAAACATAGAGAACATAGAGAACATAGAAAACATAGAAACATATAAAACATAGGAAACATAGCAAACATAGAAAAACAGGAAAAATAACGCTTCAGAAAAACATCACTTTTTCTATTATTCTTCAAGAACCTTCTTAGTAATCATTTTTGTATCTTGAGAAAAAATCTTGCACTGAAGTGATACACCATGACAGCTTCATAATAATGGAACTGATAAGTATTTTTGATTGTTACAGACGTTTCAAAACGTAGTTCGTATTTCTGGTCATGGGAGTCATATTCTTCTTGATAGCAGAAACCAAAATTGACTTCTTGAACGGCTTTTTGGCCTTTCTAAATTATGGAGGGGCAGTTGTGGGAAAATTGGTTTTGAAAAATTGATTTTGATTCCCGCTCTCAAGAAGAACATGATTCTCATGAAGAGAAACAGAAACTACGTTTTGGTCAGTGTGTAACAATTGAGGTTACTTACATAGGTTTTCGTATCAAGATTTAAAGGTGAAACAAAAGCATTCTGGCTTATGCAAATTTTTCACCTATTGATGAATTTCAATTGTATGAAGGAACATGTGATATGATCGAATATGAGTTCCAAACAAATTTTTCTTCTGTTGTCAGTGTATTGTTCCGGCGGTATTTATTTTTCGCTCAGTAACTGAAATATTGAACAATAATAGGTGAAAAATTTGCATAAATCAGAATGCTTTTGTTTCACCTTCAAATCTTGATACGAAAACCTATGTAAGTAACTTTCGATTTGGAAAAATTCAAAGCGAGAAAGTAGTTGGTCAATGTTTGAATAAGTTTTCGTTAAATTCTCAGATCAATCGAGTAAAAAGTGTGCAAAATATAAAATATTTGCCACGGTGACACGACGCTCTTACGAACCATCGAGCATAGTGTCCGTGTATCGTAGTTGCCGTAACGGCAAGTGAGATGAGTAATTGTAAAGAATGTGCAATATCTCCCACATTTTTCACTCGATTGATCTGAAACTTTCAGGAAAACTTTTTCGAACATTGAAGAACAACTTTGTCGCTCTGAGTTTTTCCAAATCGAAAACTCCCTCGATACTTTTTTTCATGGAAACTTACAAGCGCGCGTTTTCAACAGTATTTGTTTATTATTGAATATTCATTGGATAATGAAATATTTCAACATATGGAACTGACTAGGCGTCTTCGGGGATCAATGATGAAGCCGTGTACCAAATTTCAAGTCAATTCGGTGACTTTTCGTTGAGTAATCGCAAGACATGTTTTGAATTTAATTGATTTTGAGGAAATGAAAATTTTCACTTTTCAATTTTTATCTTATAAACCATTGAAGGTAGAGAAAAATTGTTAACAGGAAAAATGTGTGGTTTGATGAGCTCTAAAAGGCTGTATTTTTTATCTTCCATTTTGACGAACTTTTTTTTTTCTTATTCCACTGGTCGCTTGGTTCAGCGTTGGGAACCCTACGATAATGATTGTACATTAGGGTGGAGTGAAAAACAAAAAAGTCTCTGAATCGGATCGTAATAGTGCGGAAAAGTTGCTACTCTTCAAGACGAACTCAGGAAAAAAAAATTTTGAAATCGGATAAGATCTTCAACTCGCGCATTTCGTTCAAAGTTTTTGAATTTCATCGAAAATTCAAGGATATTTCAAAATATTCGAGTTCGCTCGATTATTGTCCGATCAAGCTGATTTTTGGTTTGTGGTATTATATTGAGGTTTTTATTGGAGGAAAATATACCCCCTCCCCTCCTTGATAAAGCTTGAAGCGAATCAGAAAGTCCATTTTTCCCTCAAATCGCCCTAAATAACTCTGTCGACACCGTCCCGTTATATTGCAATAATTCCCACTGTATAGAATAATATCATTACTTCAATTGAATCCCCCTTCCAAATAACGGCAAAGGGGGTAGAAAGGAGGGGAGGGCAGGGGCGGATCCAGAGATCTGTCTTGGGGTGGGGGGGCGAAAAGTACTTATTTGAACTTTAAAAAAAATAAAGATCGTAGGAATACAAAAACTCCCCATTGCCGGAACATATTTGGTTGGCTTGGGAGGGGTAATTGCCCCTACCGCCCCCCCTATGAATTCGCGCCTGGGGGAGGGGTTATATCCATGTTTTATTACAGTATGCAATATATGCAGCTCTTCGCCCGTCACACTTGTCACGACTCAGAACTCACCACAAGAAGGTGGCTGCACCGCGAGTTCCACCCACGCCCTACCCAACCAACCAACCAAATGTGGGCATGGACTCTATTTGAAGTCAGATTTTGTTTCGAATTGTGGCATTTCTGCTTGAGAGTTAAGAGTTGCTCGAATGTAGCCATCTCTCCTGTCGTGTCCATATACTTCTTTACTGGCTCTTGTTACCAGTTTTACACACCGTTCTACTGCCTGAGTGTGACAAGGGACTTTTTTCAGGTCTATTTCTAGTGTTGGTTTCTGTTTCTCCTTAATTAGCATCGAAATTTGCTGTGCGGAAAGAGAAGACAAGAGTGGGGGACAGGTAAGTGTAACCTTAGACCAATTGATGATGTCAAAGTACTCTTGCGCTTCAAAATTAAATTCAGGTACTTTAAAAGTCCTTACAAAAGCTTTTTTTGTCACAGGTTTTTCTTTTGTTTCGAGGACTCGCCTCAGACCTAGTTCTCTAATGCGCTCATCGTTATCCATTACCATAGACAGCAGAACATTTTCTGGATGGGCGAAGAAGCCGTTTGTCTGAATGACTTTATGTACAATATTCCTTACTTTAGGAGGTAACTTTCGACATCTTTTGATACAATCAAAAATGTGTTTTGGTCCTTCAAGAATAGAAGATTTTGTCTTAATTTGGAACCACAGTGGTGCGTATATGTGTAATATGTATGTCACTATAAGCTGCAGGGTTTCTGACGGGTTTGCAGTGGAAATATATAGCCTAAGAATTCTGTTAGCTGTGGTCAACCAACGAGCATGTGCTATTGGTCCCGGGTCACGGTTGGCTAGATCTGTTGAACAGGATCCTGAATCAATGCTTGGAGCAATCTCGTGTAAATATCTTTGATCTTTACTGAGGATTTTGAAATCAATCTCTGGCAGAACGCAGCTGATCGGCTGAAAATCAAGCACAGGCAACGACTCACATTCTGCAAGTTGTTTGCAGATAGCACCTGTGAATGAATGAGGACCACTTGTTCCCCCATCAAGATCTTCGATGAGATGCCGCAAAGGCAATTCGTTAAAGTGCATGAGGCAGATAACCCATTGTAAGGGTTTTTGTAATTTCATCTCAATATGTTTAATGGCTCCATTTTTCCAGCCAGTATTTGTTGCTGTACCATCGCAACCGATAACTGCAATACCAGATGTATCTATAGCATTGTCTTCGAAGTACCTCACAATGCTGAGGGCTGTATCCTTTCCGGTCTTTGAATCTGGTACTATATGACAAACATATTTTGAGCCAGGTTCCTCAATAACAGAAATATGTTCTTCTTTTTTCTCTGTTTGGTAGCGTTTACCGTTTCTTTCTTCTAAGTACAGTGTGTTATCTGATCTGCCGTCAAAGTACAAACACTTAGGACCCTCTGCTTGTCGTTTAATAAGCTGCGCTTCAACTAAACTAGCTCTGCATTTTTCTTTCTCACGTCTAATCTTGCTTCGATCAATAATCATAGATGAATTTTCATTAGTGACTAATCCCACATCTTTCAGCACGCTTGAAGCTATGGCTGTTGCTGCTCTGTCAGAAACCCCATACCGATCACATATCCCCCCAGTTGCTGGCAATGACAAACGCATTTGTTTTTTTTCAGAAACGAAAGACGTTGAGCGTGGGAACTGGAAGGTTGCATCGTGCTGTTCATTGTCACTTTCTTCGAAATGTTTATTTTCTGTTTCAGGAATGGTGCTAAAAGGAGACGGACCTGCAGCAATTTCTATAGAGGAGTGCTGCAGAAGATTACTACGTTCTTTCCTCTGCATTTGTTCTGTCAATCTTTTGGTTTCTGTCAAATCTTTGGCTCCAATTTTCCCCTCCCTCAAATACCTTTGTGCATACAGAAACTTGAGTTCTATTACAGGTATTTTTCTGTCTTCAGGGCACCTGCATTGAATGACAACAGGATTGGAGCAAATGCATGCACTAAAAGATTTGTTGCAAATGCACTCAAATGTCATAGGGCATTTACATGTAGAAATATCGAATAAAGTTTCACATGACTCTTGGATAAAGTTCTTGTACTTTTCATGTGTTTTTTCCCTGTTGTAAGATTTTCTGAGAACATAATATTTGTCATGCAGGGCTTTTATTTTTTGTATTATTCTGGCATGAGAAACGGCAGGAATGGAAGCTTTGCAATACAATGCTTCCAATTGTGAGGCTACACTGCTAGCCACTAAAGAAAAGTTGACTTTCTCCCCGGAGCACAGTCTATATCTTTCCTGGTGAAAAGCTCTCACGACATCCGCAGATGTTGGGAGGAAGGAAAGCGGCGATGGTCTTGGGGCCCCGAAGAAAGGACACGCCGTGTCTTTACGTGTCAGGGACATTGATAACCGATAATCAAGAATGTGTATGTGGAAATATATGCCATGCACACCAGTGCGTGTGGATTTTTTATAAGACACTCAGTCTGTAATAACGCTGTGACGATACAACAAATAATCAAGAATGTGTAGGTGGAAATATATGCGATGCACACAAGTGCGTGTGGATTTTCTATAAGACACTCAGTCTGCAATAACGCTGCGACGATACAACCGATAATCAAGAATGTGTATGTAGAAATACATGCAATGCACACAAGTGCGTGTGGATGTTCTATAAGACACTCAGTCTGCAATAACGCTGCGTCGATACAACTCTACTGTGCTACTGGATAATTAGCAAAGACAAGTAAGGAATGCCAGCCATTGAGTTTATGCCCCACAAACAATTTCAGTTCATATAATAATTGAAGCGATAAGGATATTCTATAATACATCGGAAATTGTTTCGATGTAACTGTAAGGCGTCGACACCTATTTAGGGTGATTTGAGAGGAGAACGTGCTTTATGACCCCGTGCAGGCTTTCTGTGTTACCCCCTCCCCGTGAAGGGAGGAGGGGGATATGTTTTTTTCCCATTAAAAATCTCAACATAATGCGACAAACCAAAAATTAGCTCGATCGGACAATAATTAAGCAACCTGGAATATTTTGAAATATCCTTGAATTTTCGATGAAATTCAAAAACTTTAAACGAAATGCGCGAGTTGAAGATCTCATCCGATTTCAAAATTTTTTTTTTTCCTGAGTTTGTCTCGAAGAGTAGCAACTTTTCCGCACTATTACGATTCGATTCAGAGACTTTTTTGTTTTTCACTCCACCCTATTGTACATGTACGATAATTTAATGATTCGTACGATGTACGATCAACGTCCGATAATCGTACACTTTTTACGATAATCATCAGCTTTGTACTATAATTTCAGAATATTATATTTTTGTGTCACACATCATTCAGTATTATTTTTACTCATTCGAATTCATATTTCATTACATGAAGTTTCTGATGAGTAGTGAGAATTATCTTGCAGTGTAACGACATTTTCATTGGTTATTACCATTGGAACTAATTACATACAGGCCAATGTGCCACCCACACAGCACATATGTTCGAAAACAGGTCGAAAGGAGTTCTGAAAAAGTATTCCAAATGAACTATTTCTTTCGAATTTTTTTCAACTTCTTCATGAAGGCATAGAATACTTAAAGAATCCTTCAAAAGTTCTACACAGAATTCATGAAACGTCATACGAACGAATATCATAAAGTCAAACAGTCAAAGAAAAAAGAGAGAGACGGGCGCTACACTCATCAGAGGGAAAGTTCAAAATGCTATATCTCCTACAGTTTTGGTCGGATCAACTTGAAATTCTTGAAGAGTTGTACTATCAAATAAAAACATTTTAGGGAATCGATTTTCTTAAAATCTGAAACCCATGTAACCCCTTAAGGGGAAGCCAGCGTACCATCCGAGTAAAAAATTTGTCTGGAGGATTTTTCCGAATTGATCTTACGAAACAGCCTGAAATTTACAGGGCATATTCTTTGATACTTGACAAATTGCGATACTTAGCCCGGATTTCAAATCTCATAAAGAAGGTTTTTCTCTCAGTCGGTAAAAGAAAACTTTCTCTATAAATTCAAAATTCGGGATATGTGCCGCAATTTGTAGAGTATAAAAAATTATACCCTGAAAATTTTAGACTGTTTCGTGAACTCAGTGTAGAGAAATTTTGCAGACAAATTCTTCACTCGGATGGTACGCTTGTATCTCCTTCATACTATCACTTAACGCTGAAGATTTGTGTCCACTCCATCTTATTGAAACAAATTGAATGTTGGGAATTAAATACAAAGTTTGATATATTTACAACGTGGAGCTTTTTTGTGACAAATTGAAAAATGCATCGTAGGATCTTTTTTGAATGAGCAATTAAATTATGTCTAAGAGTCTATATTCCATATAGACTCTTATATATAAAGAGTCATATTCTTTAGATATTTGCGAGCTCTCAAAGTACTCTACGAGTATTCATTCCTCAGCGTGTATGAACCCCGGTCCTTCTCTGGCCCAATCTTGGACGCATGTTGGCAAGATGGGGCCTATGCTGGGCCAGGTTGGGTCCTATAGTACATAAGAACTTTTTTCGAGGATCCGTAATTTTTTTTTAATTCTTATGGAATGTTTTGTGCTGTCTGGGAACTTTCCTTCATCATTCATTGGAATTACTTGGTATTCATATAGGGATATGATATAACGAAGGTTAAAAAATTTTAAATCATCAGAAGGAACGATATTTATTTCTGCGAGTAGATAATAATATAAATAATTCATAATATGAATGTAAGATAATGTGTACGACAATTTTCAAATTTTGTACGATCGGAAATCATAATTTTCATTGGTCGGATACTATAATTCAAGATGGTGGAGTTCCCAACTCTGATTGACACCAATAAAATTTGTCATGCATCCAATGGGTTATTACCTATCAATTCCCATCACCATTATCTTACCAATTCTTCCTCATTCATTTTGGATAGGAACTCGAGAACTTATCATTCGTTCGATTGAATTGAATGGGCTCCTATCGGATTCCATAGAATCTTTCAACCAGGGTGTTGACATCACCATAGAAACGATAGGTTAACATAGGAACGATCATCAAATTGCGAGTCAGCACTCAATTCCTATCCTGAAGTCGCGAAGAGAATTAGAGCGAATTATAATTAATCCCACATACTTTACTCAGTGCACTAGAATTTAAAATATTCTGAAATGTGCGGCTAATTCATTCCCCTCTCAGTTTTAAAGAATTGATGTGGGAGTTCCTCTGAATGTTAGAACAATTTCGACTTATATTAAGGGGAAATGTACTTAGCTCATATTATAGAGTAAATTCCAACTCTCAGAATATGATTTTGTGGGTGATGTTAGTGGATTTTTTCGGTATAGAATATTCGAAATATATCAAAATATTCCACGTATAAATCCATAAGACACCATTAAAATGTTTTTGTGGTACGATGACATCCAATTGATATCAAAAGAATCACAATTATTCAAACAAGTCCATTCTGAATGTCTCGTTTGATATCACTGTGAGATGTGAAACTACCGTCATAAATAGTTTTAATTGAATATCCCGACTGTATTATCCTTCTACCCTTCGTTTAATTGACAAAAAAAAACATTTATATCCTAATCCGTATTTTCTCTTTGCCATTATATGCCTAAAAAATACTTCTTATACTCCTTTGTCATCGAAAATGTATTTCACAGCACTGGCTTGGATCAACTTTGAAATGCGTTCGAGCGCTGAGACTGTTATTGCATCCGTGGCCTCAATTGAAAATACTCGTCAGTTTCGTTATTAAGAAGCTTTAGATAATGTATCACTCCAGTGCAAGATTTTTTCTGAAGATACGAAAATTGATCGAGAGAAGTTTGATTACTGGTAGTGACTATTTCACAATGAATTGTATAAACTTGAATTTCATGATCAAGTGAGAAATGGGCGGTCCACTTGAGGTGATCTTACTCACCTGCATTAGATACTTTTTTCAGCTGCGAATGTTTCACTCCGCGATGAGAACAAAATTCATTCATTCTCTCAATATTATGTTCGGTCATAACATGTACACGGAAAGACCGGGTCTATTAATATTTAGAAACAATGACTGTCAATTTAGAGACAGGGTGTCTAACATCCGGGAAATTCGGGAAATCCGGGAAATTTTTTGAGAAATCGGGAATTTATAGGATGAAACAAAAAATATCTGCAATTTTTGTAATGTGTCTGTTCACATATATTTTTGGTCATATCTTTTATGAGATTCATTAGGAATCTTCAAAATGAAGCCGGCAGACGTGAACTAGCAGACAGCGTATATTGAACCGAGCCAATGTGCATTTGAATTTTTCTAAAGTACACATTCTCAGAGATTAGGATCCACAAATTTCACTGATACAGGTTTCATCACTTTACGAAAATTTTGCAATTAGCTAGAGTCTACTTCATCTGCTAGCTTCAGTTTCATATCTTCAAATACTTCCTAGAGCAGTATTATGAGTCGGGAACTTATCCAAATTTTAATATAATTCATTGAAAAATTGTCAAAACCGCGTTTGAAAATATAAAATCTTCATTGGAAATTGCTTCTAAAACCAAGAAGGCGCGGCAACTGAAATGAATGATAATTTCGTACATGAAAAAATCGAGATTATCAATATTCACAGAAATGATTGTCAATTCGAGACAAAAGATCATCGCTGTAGAATATCCGTGGTTAGTTCACCAAAAGTTCGTAGTGGGAATACCGAAATTTGATAGTTTTATTGTTCTTGCAGTAAAACTATAAACACTCAGAGAAAAGAAAGCGTAAGAATTACAATCTTCATTAACAAATTGAAGACATCGCAGACAATAGAAGATAATCGCTCAACACGGTGCTCTAGAAGCAACGATAGGTATGACAAAAATGTGTCAACAAACGGGATGCGGGGTCATATTCGGCGTAATTTACAGATTGAAAATTCGTTTGAAATGAAATCCTAACTGTAGCCGTTCTCCAGATATCGATAAATACATTTTCGTTAATTTTATATTGGATCTGATAAGGGAAGAAACACGTCTTTATGATATTATAGTGGTTAATTCCAGCTCAAAATGCCCGTGTGAACATGTTTTGGGGAAGATTGAATATATAAATCATTGTAAATTATTATTCCGTTATCTTGTTCATATGCGATAGGTGAAAAAAAAGGTGAATAGACAGTAGTCAGAAAAAAACGCAGATACTAGTATGTATTTTATTCGTGCTGTATTTTCTTGAAGTACTCTGCCATTAAAAGATTCAATTTATCAGTTGATGAATGAATAAACAATATTCGAAATGATAAAACCCGAGTCGAAATACAAATACGGTTTTGGAACTCATTATCAGGTTCAAATTGAATTGCCTTCGTACTGGTTTAGTCCACTTTATGCAACTTCTATATCGACATTTGATAAATATAAATCTTTGAAACTATATTCAGACCACTTAACCCACAATAATTCAAAGCTTTGCTAGTCCAGGAAGTACAAAATAACTAATCAGTCATACTCATAATTACTTGTCAATAATAATAATTTCAAACACACTGAAGAAATGTGTAGTGCTACCCGTTGTAGATATGCTTCAGTTATCTTTGTTATCATAAAATGAGTTGCACTTTTACTACAATGCAAAAAATCTATGGTGAGAATGACAATACGATTGATTTAAAACCGAAATTTAGGTCACAATGTAGGTATCACAGCACAACTCTTGGTTTCGATCTCTATCCCATTGTTATCAGCACTACACATTTCTTCAGTGTGTTTGAAATCATTATTATTGACAAGTAATTATGAGTATGACTAATTAGTTATTCTGTACTTCCTGGACTAGCGAAGCTTTAAATTATTGTGGGTTAAGTGATCTGAATATAGTTTTAAAGATTTATATTCATCAAATGTCGATATAGAAGTTGCATAAAGTGGACTAAACCAGTACGAAGGCAATTCAATTTGAACCTGATAATGAGTTCCAAAACCGTATTTGTACTTCGACTCGGGTTTTATCATTTCGAATATTGTTTATTTATCCATCAACTGATCAATTGAATCTTTAAATGGCAGAGTACTCCAAGAAAATACAGCACGAATAAAATACATACTAGTATCTGCGTTTTTTTTTCTGACTACTGTCTATTCACCCTTTTTTTCACCTATCGCATATGAACAAGATAACGAAATAATAATTTACAATGATTTATATATTCAATCTTCCCCAAAACATGTTCACACGGGCATTTTGAGCTGGAATTAACCACTATAATATCATAAAGACGTGTTTCTTCCCTTATCAGATCCAATATAAAATTAACGAAAATGTATTTATCGATATCTGGAGAACGGCTACAGTTAGGATTTCATTTCAAACGGATTCTCAATCTGTAAATTACGCCGAATATGACCCCGCATCCCGTTTGTTGACACATTTTTGTCATACCTATCGCTGCTCCTAGAGCACCGTGTCAACATCAGTTCAATAAATTACTATATGAATAGTAATTTTCGTCATTCAAATAGAAATTTATTGAATATCGAAAAATTATCTTCCATTGTCCGCGATGTCTTCATTCTTTTTTCCTCTCAGTGTATGTTGAGGGGAGTGACATATAAGTTTTAGAAGCAAAAAAGCATAATTTTTTCAATTGTTTTTCCAATAGTGTAAAAGAATTTTTCATCCAAAGTTTTAGGCATCTAGAAGAGTTAGGGATGCACACGATATATCGGTCGAAAGTGAGGAATAACCCTACTAACACAACATTCGGAAAGCATGCCGAGAATATTCACAGCACATGCATAGGACATTCAATTTGCTAAAAATGTTCGCAGAACATGCTATGGACATTCGTGTGTTACTGGGGAATCGATTATCTTAATTCTTACATGTTCCCATGAAATATTTAACGCATGGATTTCCGACTTTGTGCATAATGAAACGGAATAATGGATCATCTTGGTCTTATGCACAAAATCAACCAAAATATGTTTCCGATGTCATTTCGATATATAGATTTCGCAAAATCGGTATATTGAAACGATATCGGAAGCATATTTTGGTTTATTTTGTTCATAAGACCAAGATGGAAGATCCATTATTTCGTTTCATTATGTACAAAGTCGGAAATCCATGCGTTGAATGTTTCATTGGAACATATAAGATTTGAGATGATCAATTATTTCTCAATTTCGACCGATGTATAGAACAGTAACATTTGAACAATATCTTCCAAAATTTTGAACTGAAAATTTTGAAAACTTAGCCGATGGGGGTTGATTTTCGGATACTTCTCGAAAAAAAGTGCCCTCGCAGTGAATACGATAACTTCCCTCTCTTAGACTTTTACTCCGATTGACTGTAAGAACTTCGGGGGAATATTCTTGAAATTTCGAATTACCAGATCAAAAAATAAAAAAACAATCAATTTTTTGGAATTTCGAAACCCATTCCATCCCTCAAAGTGATACCAGCGACCCCTGCAGATACGACCGGAACCATTGGTTCGAAAAGGACACGACCAAATCTATTCTAACAAAATATTTGAAAATGGAGCAATAAAATCAAAATATCGCTCTATTTACACTTTCTTCAAACAATAAAGATGGTCTTTATACAGCGATATTTCGATTTTAGTGCTTCATTTTCGGATATTCTGTCAGAAAAGATTTGGCTCGGGTTGTATCATCAGGGATCGCTGGTATCCCCTTAAGTTCATCAAAAACATCCTCCAGCGATACTCTTCTTCTGTGAATTCCCGCATGGCACGAACTTGTCCCTAATGAACTTCAATTATGTCAGTTTCCGAAAGAATTCATAAAGAATTCTTGATAATTCTTTAGAAATTCATTTTGAATACCAGGGACCCATGAAGAACTCGTACTGAACTATTATAATGAGGACTCTTAAAGAATCCTACGATGGATTCATGAAGAACTCTTTATGAATTTATCGGGACGAGCGTGCTGTATGGATTGATAGTCACTTTTCCAATTATTAATAGTTTTACAGTGTGTTTAGTCCGGGAATTTTTGTTTGTTTAATTGGCCATTTCGTTCAACCTGGAATTTTGATTGACCGATTCCGATGGAATTCCCTGTCTTCCCGTGCATCGTGAATTTCCAATCAAATACATTATATCTGATTTTACAGTAATCGTGACATCACATTCGATTTGAATTTGAATGGATCACGAATGGACCATGAGTTTTTGGTAGACTCACTATGAGTATTTTTCAGCGATCCTCTTTTTTCCTAAATTGACAGTCATTTCTCCAAACGTTGATAAATTCTTTCTAAATATTGATCGACCCGGTCTTTCCGTGTACAGGTGAATTGACCTGTGCATTGTTTTGAATGAAGTTTTGTCTAGAGACATGCGGAATTCACATTAACGAAATACCTATATGTATCATGTATATTAGGGTGACGCAATAAAAACCAACTACATCTAGTTTTCTTGTCTCGTATGTGAATATGTTACGTTTTTAATGTTTCAAAATTCCTCTATGAAGATCAGCTTGGACAGAAAATTTTTTACAAGTCGCTCAAGATTTCCAAAATTCAAAGAATAGTCAAGATCCATTTTTTTCATCGCTTTTTCTTGTCCGCGTTGTTCATTACCTAAAAGATGGTTACGTTCTCGAAGTTGCAGCTCAGAATATTCATTTTTGAAAGTCGCTCAAAATTTATGGACATTTTCCAATCCATTGCCGTTGATGTTTCTGAGCGAACTTGAAAAATTCATATCAACATCCAATATTGTAAGCTCTCCAGGATTGATATGTTCAAAACATCCTGTTTTAAACAGGGTGTTTCAAACATGTTTCAAACAAGGCATTGTGAACATGTTATAAACATGAACCGTTTTTGAGAAAAATTGGTTCCAAACTCGGGTTCTAATGTTTTTTTCATCCCACTTAGCACAAATATGGCAGTAATATGGCTGCAATATTACTGTAATATTGAATACTGAGTGGGAGTTCATATTACACGGAGAGAAATTTAGAGTTGAATTCACTGTGAGATTATTGCGACCGAGAAACAGACTAACTTCTGTCGGATTTCACTGTGAGGGACATAAAGTTACTATGGAAAAACAATAGAATGCTGATGCTGTTTTAAAGAGAATCTCGTCTTAAGTCAGTCTATTCCTCGGTCGCTATGATTCCTTAGTAAATTTAAATATAAATTTCTCTCCGTGTATGAACATGACTTTTCTTATTACATTTATAATCTTGAAGATAACAGAATTATTGCTATAATTCTATTGACTGAATTATTAATTGTGCACGGAGAAACACATGACATTATAAAATGTTATATTTTCTAGCATTTTCAGAACTGATTGACTTGGTGACATTGTTCATTTGGATATCATCTCAACATGATAAAATTTTTTTCTTTTGCTTTTTTAGTACAATAACCGAATATCCGGAACATCTTGGAAAATATCTGAAAGGATGATAAAAGATCTCTTATGCGACACAAAAACATATCTTTAGGAGGTCTTTGTTCGAGATTTCTTGAAGTATTCTGAAGGTGCCTTTTAATGTTCTCAATAATATTTTTCAGAAAATACTTTTGAGATATCTACTGGTGTTGCATGAACAATCTTTGAGAATATTCCAGGAGAGTGGTCTATAATTCTTATCAAGATAAAGAATAAATTTGATCTAGATAAATTAATCACTACTCAATCAAACAAAAATACGTCGAAAAGATGTCTTCCAAAATCATCTAAAAGAGCTCTAGAAGATACGTGATGTTGGAAGAGATCTTCTCGACTCGAAATATTTATTGGGTACCTGTCTACTCCATAGCGAAAATTTTTTGAGATTGAATGAATATTACATGATGATGATTTTCCTTAGAGATGTGTAAGTTTGCGTCAGAAGGAATAAATATCCGATGAGCAAAATAAGTATTTATTCACCTATTTTCAAGGACATATCACTTTTTAAGGACAAATTCTTCACTTATTACGAATGCATCAATGGTAATGAACCTAATATTTTACCTACTCTCCAACCAAACATATACATATATCATAATCATAATAAGAAAAATAAAATTTTGGAAAAAATCAATATAATATCACTCAATATTTTCTTCTATGCTCATCACAGAAATGAAAGTAATTTAACTTTCTCGCAGTCTTTTCGGGCTTCTCAACGTTAATTTAAAAAAAAACTAGATTTCTTCCTATTTGTAAGATGTGTGATTTATACAAAGCTAAAAACTGGATTTGAAAATAAGACAATGAATATAAGTACGATATATGATTTAAAAATAATGGAGCGTTCATACAAATAAGGTTCAAATCAATAATAACACAGGCACACAAAAAAAAAGTGTCATGAACCAGAGGGTAGACCCCATTATCCTCAAGTTTTTGGGGTCGCTGAACCCGAATATGACCATTAAAAATGTTTTCAAATACCCGTTTTCCCCCACCAACCTCCTGATGGGGGTTGAATTTGTAACATTCGGAAAAATTCAAATGTACGGGTTTTTCTATGTTTTTTGGGACGCTCAAACCAAAAATGATAACGAACAAGTAATTTAACCCCTCCCTTACCCGCCAGCACCCTCCTATAACCCCCTGATGGGGGTTGAATTTTCAACTTTCGTAAAAAATCCACATGCATGTGGATTCCTATGTTTTTTGGGATGCTCAATTCAAAAATGATAACAAAAAACGAATTCAATCCTCCTCCCACCCGCTTTAATCCTCCTACCACCCCCTGATGGGGGTTGAATTTGAAACTCACGTAAAAAATTTGAATGTATGTGCATTTCCATGTTTTTCGGGACGCCTAAATAAGAAATAATAACAAATAACAAATTTAACCTCTCTGTTACCCGCTAGTACCCCCTTCCTACCCCCTTGAAGAGGGTTGAATTTGGAATTTTTACACAAAATTGCGATGTATGTGTATTTTTATGTTTTTTGAGATGCTGAAACCATAACATAGAAATTCACATGCATTTGAATTTTTTACGAAAGTTTAAAATTCAACACCCATCAGGGGGTTGCAGGAGGGTGCTAACGGGTGAAGGAGGGATTTAATTCCTTTTTTGTTATCATTTTTGGTTTCAGTGTCCCAAAAAACATAAAAATCCACATACATCTGAATTTTTCACGAATGTTTAAAATTCAACCCCCATCAGGGGGTTGTAGAAGGGTGCTAGCGGGTAAGGGAGGGGTTAAATTTTCTTTTCATCGTCATTTGCGGTTTCAGCGTCCCAAAAAACATGGAAAAACCCGTACATTTGAATTTTTCCGAATGTTACAAATTCAACCCCCATCAGGAGGCTGGTGGGGGAAAACGGGTATTTGAAAAAATTTTTAATGGTCATATTCGGGTTCAGCGACCCCAAAAACTTAAGGATAATGGGGTCTACCCTCTGGTTCATGACACTTTTTTTTGTGTGCCTGTGTAATCATTAACATGGGCCTAAAATTAAATTCAGGGGTTAGTGTTTCTCACATCGATTTTCACTCATGGATTAATTTACTTCTATGCAACTTTCAAAAATGTACAAACGCCCGTGTGTTTCAATCATCAAATTCCTGAACATTAGATGTTTTTTGTTTAAAGCTCGAAATACGGTTACCAATTTTGCTGCTTTCTGAGTTCCAAGTCGATTCCTCACTTTCGAGTGAACAAATCCAAATGTTGAAAATACCGACTCCTGTCGATGTGGCAATCGCAGTGTGTAATTGTTCAACGACTTCACACATTCTGCTGCTCAAACTCTGACGGATCGCTAACCACCATGTGATGGGTTTTATCGACTTCACCGATTTTTCTGCGAATAAATATCCTTTAAAGGGAGTTTCCATCGCTCGGTATTTGAGAATTTCAGATATTATTCCGTCGTGATATTCGTATGCATATTCTATTGCTTCATCAATTTGTCCTTCAGAAAGCTTTAGGCTGCGGTACCTGGGGTCTAAAATGTTCGCGAGATAGTGCACGGTTGTCATCGCTATTTCGAATCTTTTTCTCACGCATGGAAGATCTTGTGCAGTTGCAGACTCCATTTCAGATACAACATTTCTCAACAAATCAATCCAAATTTCTATTGCATCACTAATGGTACAATATTCTTTTTGAACTTTATCCAAAGCAATAGAAATTATGTGCAATTTCTGCCAATAATCTTGTACATTATTTTCAAGATTGATATCGTGGACTTTTGTGTTTATGTAGGAATCAATCACAGTTCGATTTTCGGAATAAACTTTTGAGAAAATATGCCAATTTTCTAAGTCAGATTTCAAACAGTCTGATGTGTTCCAACGAACGTCTTGAGGTAGTGCTGGGGCCTCTCCTCCCGATTGTCTGTATTTTCCTGCAGCATACTGATTATTTCTGAAATATTTTATCACTTATTTCACGTGTTCATGTACCCTAGGAATTTGAATATCTTGCGATAACAAGTTCAAAATGTGCGCTGAACAACCGTAAGTGATAATATCTTGTAAATCGCACCCATCTGATTCTGCCAGATGATACTCCGCTAGATCTTTCCTCATTTTGGTCATATTAGCCGCATTATCCGTAACAAAACTTCTAACCGTACAGTTGTATTTTTCCTTCACTGTTTTTATAGCTTTGACAGTAATTTCCGTGAGGTATTCTGAGGTGTGACTGTGATACGAAGTATTCACAGTTTCGGTAAGATACACATGTTCATCTTGAGTATCAATGAGAGAAACGCATACAATGGGCTCATTATGCACGTTACTCCATCCATCTAATGTCACGCATACTGTTTTTTTATCCAAAATTTTTTCCGCGTCTGTTTGGACCGAATTATGGACCGTATCTAGCAATTCATCGCCAACTTTCTGTCGATTCGGAGGATGATACCCAGGACGGAGCATTTTCATCA
Organism: Gonatopus flavifemur; assembly: GCA_018340375.1. Classification (NCBI taxonomy): domain Eukaryota; kingdom Metazoa; phylum Arthropoda; class Insecta; order Hymenoptera; family Dryinidae; genus Gonatopus; species Gonatopus flavifemur. The sequence goes on from JAFFJZ010000001.1 coordinate 638,618, forward strand.
TTTTCACAAATTCAGGATGTTCAACATTCCTGAAAGATGAATTTGTTGCATATATATATTTTGCAATCTGCTCATCTGAAGCTGCTTTGTCTTGTGCACTGGTGCGTACAGAATAACCATCCATAGTTTCTTGTCTCGATCTCTTCACCGAAATCGTAGAATCATGAGAATCCTGCCTGGACTTCTTCGATGGAATCATAGTATCACAGGAGCCTAAGGTAAAAAGTCATCAAATGATTCTACAAGAAAGAAGTTTCTAGCTTCACCAGTTTAATTTCTAACTACTCAAATGATACAAGTGATCAGTTTAACCCGTTAGAGCCCATAGCTGAACCAATGAATATAATATGAAACTAATGTGTGGAATTCTGTTCTGACGATGCATGTTCAGTTTGAGGGAAAAAAATATACAAAAAATAATTGTTTATAAATAATTTGTTCAAACAATTTTCATTAAGAACGACATAGTAGAAAATTGACAACAAATTCTACGGAACAAATTCGGATTCTACGGAAAAAGTGATATCAAATGTATTCATACTGTTTGAAAATTGTTACAAAAAAATTATTTATGAACAATTATTTTTTGTATGTTTTTTTTACTAAAAATCAATATGCATCGTCAGAACAGGATTCCACACATCAGTTCTACACTATACCCATTGGTTCAGCTATGGGCTCTAATGGGTCAAGTCCATACAGATTTCTTAAGAAGTTCTGGAGACACTCCTATATGTCCGTGAAGAAGATTAAAAATCATCTCCATGAATTTTAAGTGAGTTCATACACCATTGAGGAGTTATTCGAAGAATTTTCTATGTGTTCAATTTGAACACAAAATGTCCATAATGAATTGATTTTCGCTGACATAAAAAAGCTACACTGTTGGAAATTCTCTCAAAAATTTTATAAGAAATATCATGAAGCTTTCAACCTAATGCGTGTATCAAATCTTATAAGATAATTTATTTTTAATAACAAGTTGTTTGATTTTGATAATATATTCATGAATTTGGAAAAAGTCATCATTAATTATTATAATGATCATTCATTTTTATGATCACTTTTACATTCAATCATGTCTTTAGGAATTCGGGAATATTATAAAACTCAATATGAGTTTATGGAATTTCATAGGAAATTCTTTATTTTTAACAGTGTACTTTCTTACGAACTGTTGGGCTATCTAAATAAACCATGAACAATATTTGCAAATCAACCTTCATCAACAGAACTCTTTACTGTAAACAACCACATTTTGACTGCTCTGCAATGAAGAATGCAGCTGCTGCAGATCACCAGTTGAAAAAATCTTTATTATCGTATATTCTGAATTGTTGAGTGAATTATCAAACTTCATGAAATCAATCTAAACAAAACTAAACTCAATTAAAGAGTTTCTTTAATCCAATGAATCCAATGAAATTTCATTGATCCGATTCTTCTCAATCCAATAGGTGACAATGGTGGAATTGAAAATCATTCATATTGAATCGTTTCAATCATGTTACCATATGATTCAGCTTACACTCCCACTTATATTACGATTCACAAATGATTCCAGAACTTACCAGAACTAGTCATTTGTTGCAAATTTTCCGTATCTTCAAGAATATTCATTTCGTTTTCATCCTCAGAATCAGCATTCACTCCGCAAGGTTGACATTTTTTTATATGGGTTTTCATTCTTCCGACTAAATCAACCATTCCTTTTTGGCATTTCTTACACTTTGCACGAATTAATTTTTTGTCATTTGAAATAACTTGTTCAAAAAGCAACCATATGGCATCCTTACGTCTCCCAGTGCTAGCCATTATTCCGTCGTAAAATATAATCGGAATTTCAGAATGTGTACACAACTTGGAGAAACGTGAATAAGGATTCGTGTTTCCCACTTAAGGCTTGAACCAGAGATGAGTTGAAGAGATTGCTAACGAGATAGGGAAATCGTGAACGACCACTTTTTCAGAATTTCTACTTTTTCGAGCGCCCTCTATAACCCATTCCACAGAAAGTAGAAACTACGTAGGATGAATACTTTCTACAGGAAAGTAGAAACTACCTGTGGAGAATGACATACCAACAGAGAATTGCATCGACGGGAAGAAGATCTCGACGAGCGCTCGAACCGCGTTGCAAGTTTGATCCAAACGGTCCCGTTGGAGGTCGAGAAAAAAGTCGGAATTTAAAAAATCTAAAAATATTAGATGATAGGGCTTGGAAAATGAATATCAATATCTGTTCACCATTTTTCTCTGGGTTACATAGTTTTCGAGAAAAAAAATTAAAACTTCCTATTTTTTCGCACCAAAAATCAACATTTTCCAATATTAAACTCGTTCTAACACGGTCATTTTTCGATGTATCGGAATGAACCTCGCGGATTTCGATTCGTAAGACTTTTCCGAAGACAACAATGTAGTAAAAGTTTGTAAAAATTGATAATGAGTGGATAAATTTTAAATTCGAAGTGGAAATCACTTTTTCGATGTTTTGCATTGAAAAAGTGTCGGGGGAAGTATGAGCTACAAAAAACTTCTAGCGACAAAGTTGTTCGCTAGTATATGGACAAACTTTGTGGACATTTTTAGATCGATTGGACGATGAGTTTGTAAAATACAGCGAATTATTCATTAGAGCGGAACGAAAACTTTTCATGATTTTGCGTCGTTTACCCGTTGAATATTGAAATTCGTAGAAGAAAATGTATTCATTGGATTCCATTGTGGGTTTACGTTTTTTGGGTCAGAGAATCCAAATGTCGAAGAATTGGTGTGAAAATAGTTATGAATTTCTTTGTTATAAACTATTCAATTGGATAATGAATAAATAAACAATAGGATGACGAATTCCACAAAAATTCTCCGATATTCGGATTCTCCGACCCAAAAAACATAAACGCACGATGAGGAATCCAGTGAATACATTTTTTTCTACGAATTTCAATATTTAACAGGTAGACGAGGCAAAATCATGAGAAGTTTCCGTTCCGCTCTAATGAATAAATCGCTGTATTTTACAAACTCATCGTCCAATCGATCTAAAAATTTCCACAAAGTTTGTCCATACATACTATACTAGCGAACAACTTTGTCGCTAGAAGTTTTTTGTAGCTTATACCTCTCCCGACACTTTTTCAATACAAAACATCGAAAAAGTGATTTCCACTTCGAATTTAAAATTTATCCACTCATTATCAATCTTTACAAACTTTCACTACATTGTTGTCTTCGGAAAAGTCTTACGAATCGAAATCCGCGAGGTTCATTCCGATACATCGAAAAATGACCGTGTTAGAACGAGTTTAATATTGGAAAATGTTGATTTTTGGTGCGAAAAAATAGGAAGTTTTCATTTTTTTTCTCGAAAACTATGTAACCTAGAGAAAAATGGTGAAGAGATATCGATATTCATTTTCCAAGCCCTATCATCTAGTATTTTTAGATTTTCAAAATTCCGACTTTTTTTTCGACCTCCAACGGGACCGTTTGGATCAAACTTGCAACGCGGTTCGCGTTCTTCTTCCCGTCGATTCAATTGATGTTACCCTCCTACTCAGACCGTAAATAAAATTCACTGAGTTCAAATTTTTATCCACTGACATTTCACAAGTACACTCTCAGAAAAATATCGTATAAGGACAAGACGAGATCACATAATCATAAAACAATCCCGTTTCAAAATATTTCCAAACGGAGATTCGTTTTACCAGAAGACGGAAACCGTCTTAAACGATTCCATTTAATTAACAGACGATTCCTTCTTTAATGTAATGGAACCCGTTTGATGACAAGACGGGCTTTTTTTTAATAATAAGACAGCAAACAATAAAAGATATTGACGCGTTTTTGAGAGCAAATCAGAGACATTTTTTTGTCGTGAAATACATTTCGTCTTGTGATAAGACGGAATTGATTTCAAGAGCGGACGATTTCCGTCTGCTCATTCACCTGCCCGATCGTTATATCCAGACGGCCGATTATAATGGCGAAACAGCTCCATTTCATCAGTGAAACGGACTCTGTTTGAGACGGCTGCCGTCTTATGATGGAAACCTGATTTTTCTGAGTGTACCAGAATTGCAGAATAATATTTGATTGGATAACTTTTCGGAAAGTTTGGAATTTAATTTTTTCATAATTATATTTATGCCGGAATACGATTATAAATGATTTTCTCATATTTACCATTTCGAAATCATATTTATAATCTAATACTAGATAATATTTAAAAATATTATTAAATGTGGTGAGAATATGATAGAAATATTGAATGATATAACATTTCTATAATATTTTTAGCAAATTTAATGATATTTTACAATATTGTATGCTGTGAGGGTATTTTTGTTCCCATCATATCATATTCACAATAATATTAACCTGGTTGAAGTCACATAGCGATTCATAAAAGACTCATTCGATCATGAAAAATTGTGGATTCTGCGACAGGATATTCATAAGTGAGCTATGAAATTTTATGAAATTGTGCTTATGGTACACTATGAATCTGTATGGAATATGGATAGTTAAACATCTGGAAAATAATTGAAAATCAATGCTGATTATGATTCAATATGAAAATTCATAATGAAAAAAATTCATAAATGCTAAATGTTGAGGGAAAAAAAATTTTCTCGCCACTGAAATTGAACGTAGGTTCTTTCAATTACTATTTCGCTGACTTGTCATTGAGTCATGGACCGATTCTTTGTGTTATAAAATGTTGGGAAAGAAGTGTTTATAAGTGCCGTGTGAATCATTTTAATCGCGTTGCTGTGATAGATGGATTCAAAACATGGATATCATTTGAAAAATCATGAACGAGGATTTGAGAGTTGCAAATAACTTGCTTCATATCGTCACAACTGCGGTTTTTTGAAAATTTTCAGATTTTAGAATAATCTTCATCAGCGAAACAAACAACTGTCAATATACGAGAAAAATTTTTCATATCTTTCAAATCCTCTTATATGATTTTCCCAATAATAATTATCCTTGGAATTCATCCGTTTCAGCAATGCGAAAAGGAAGATTCATACGGCCCTTATGAACACTTCTTTCCCATCATTTCTCAACAAACCGGTCCATGGCTCAATGACGAGTCAGCGGAATGGTGATTGAAAGGACCTTCGTTCAAACCCGGTTAAGGGAAAATGTTTTTCCATCAACCTTTTAGCATTTATGAATTTTTTTAAATCTCAATTTTTATAGTGAATCATAATTGAATGAATTTCCATATTGAATCATAATCAGCACTGATTTTCTATGATTTTTCATATATTTGACTATGAATGTTCCATACAGATGCACAGTGTACCATAAACACAATTTCATAAAATTTCATAGCTCACAGAATATCCTGTCGCAGAACCCACAATTTTTCATGATCGAATGAGTCTTTTATGAATCGTTATGTGACTTTAACCAGAGTAATATATTTTTTTTAATGATCATAATTAAAATAATATCATTGAAGTTGCGTTTACAACCCTGAAACGATTTTTTTTATTCCATTGTAAAATTTTTGATATCATAGAGGATGGAAAATTGAGAAAAAAGTAATCTACTGAACTTCTATTACACATCGTGATAATATTGTAAAAAATCTCACCAAAATGAATTAACCCGGGCAAAGTCTCATGGTAATTAATTAAAGGATAGTTTGATCATACATGATTCAGATATAAAATTTCATGGCATTGTGCTCATGATTCGCCATGAATTTTTATGCAATCCGCTGAGTTAAACATAATCATAAAAAAATCAGTCTTGATTTAATGTATGATTTAATATGAACAAAGATTCATAATAAATTCTTATGATAAAAAAAATGTTTCTGCAGCAGGGATTGAACTTTGGATATTTAAGTTATTGATCCAGTCCCTACAAACAATGATTAATGGCGTTTCAATGGCCCGTTGATGGTCCTCCAATGCCTTTGAAGAGCCATTACTGGCCCTTTAAAATGCCTGCAGTTGTGTCTGTGGGGTATTTTGTCATTTAGACATGGACAAATTTGTCGTTATGTCATGAGGAAGAAGTATTTATAACCACTGTGTGAATAATTCTTATTGCATCATTATAATAAATGGATTTGAAAAATGAATATGATTAAAAAAATCACGTACCAACATTTGAGAGTTGCAAACAACTTGCAACTTTTACATCGTGAAAACTGTAGTTTTTTTTTAAGATTTTCAGATTTGAGAATAATTTTCATGGACAAAGCAAAGACTCATAATAGCAAAGGCTTATGATATACGCGGAAAAATTGTTGCATTCCTCAAATATTGTGACTTGATTTTTCCAATTACCTTCACCTTTCATATATATCTATTATAGCAATGCTATAAGAATTATTCACACGGCGGTCTCAAATACTCTTTTCCCACAACTTGATACATTTGGTGCATGACTCAATGACAAGTGATTGGATCAATAACTGAGATAACCTGAGTTCGATCCCTGCTGCGGCAACATTTTGTTTAACATGAGAGTTTATTATGATTTTTTTCTTCATAATTGATCATACATCGAATCAGAACTGATTCTTTATGATTATTTATGTTTGTCTATGAATATTCCATACAAATTCAAAACGAATTATGAGTACAATGTCATAAAATTTCATGCCTTATTTATCAGACAACACAAAGTGCCACTAGAACATTTATGAAATGTTTATAAAACGTAAGGAAAGGTTTGCTAAACGCTCAGAAAACATCTCAGAGACGCATTTTGCTGTTAGCGGAATATCCTGCTGAAAAATTCATAATCTTTCATGATCGAATTATACTCTTATGAACCGTCATGAGACGTTAACCAGAGTTCCCAGGAAAATATCTGAAATAGAATGGCATTAAAAGAATGAGGAATTTTATTATTTTTAATTCTTTTCAATTTGAATTTTGTACGAAAATAATAGAAATGTTTGGATTTGAACCCAGACAACACAGTAGTACCTGATGTATTCATAAAGAATTCTTTGTGAATTTTCATAGTTCCAAAGGTACTTATCCTGAACTTTTATGCTGTGTGGGGAGTCTTGTGTACAGAATTTAGATCCTATTCTGTACTATTCTGTATTCTGAATTTTTGCAGTGAAATTTAACAATCTAACATCGAAAACGTCAGCGACGTTCATATACAACATAGGAGTTGCCTTTTGAATTCAATATTAGGAAAATTGAATTGGAATCATCAATGGATGCTTCCGATATTTGTGCAAATTTTGCAAATTTCAATCCTTGTATGCTTCCTCTTCTTATGGAGTTTGCAAATTTTTCAGAAATGTCGAAAGCATCCAATAGCGTGCCAGGGTTTTCTGGTGCCTGGGGTGAACCTGGTGATTGAACACCCCCTTTGCTCGATAGTTGATTTTGATAAGTAAAGCACGAACCTTCTCATTCAGCAAAATTTGAAGGAGATCAAACATTTGGCACCCCCTTGAACCTGTTACTCGGGGCAGCAACCCCCCTCACCCTTGGTACGAGATGTAGTATAGCGATGCCGCGAGACGAGAATTGGCTAATTCTCGTCTCGATTTCTCGATATTTTTCATTGAAAATATCATGTTACACTCCTTCGAACTGAATTTTTGATTCTCGTTTAATCATTCTCGTCTCGTCTTGTAAATTTCTCGGGTAGGTCCGGGGAGTACACTAGCAACCCCAACTGGGGCCCACATGGGCCGTGGGTGGGAAATTCTCATATTGGATGCCCAAGTTATACCCTTCAGGGACCCAGACATACTTGAGGACACCCAGGATTGATTCCCGCACCGGTACATAGTACCTGATCTACAAAAACTGAGTTCAAAACGAATCAAGACTGAATTCAATTTTGTAGAAAAATTCACCCAATAGATCCACCCGAAGTGTTTCTCATAAAATGTCAGAACATCTCCATGAAATATGGTCTTTGCTGACGCATCTATTTTCTCCGTGCGGTATCAAATTTTCATACCAGCGTGGGAATTTTTCCAGGCGTCTTGTATTCAATATAGGCCCCGTATGGACTTATATTGGGTGTCTCAACTTAGGATGTCCTAGACTCAGCCACTAAGGGTCTCAGTCGGGTTGCTGATATTGAGCCTGATTTCTCCAACTCGAGGATACCCATATACGGCCCATATGGGGCCAAGCTGCATTGCCAATGTTTTCTCTTGTTTTTGAAATCCAGGCACACCAACTACAGCCTGCATAGGGCCTTGCCGGGCTCCCCGTATTCTGCCGAAGATCCTAATTTCAGCGTACCTGTACACACCCACGTAAGGTCAAACTGCATTCCCAACGTTTCCCCCTGTTTTGAAAATCTGAATGCGCCCATCTACACGGAGAAAATATTTCATCGAATATTACATCCCTCATAGGGCCTTGTCCTTATATTGATTCTTTTTTTCAATATGAACTTATGTTAGAAATCCCGTTGAAAACATCTGATAGATGTCCAAATACCGCTATGGAATCCCATATATCCTCATGAGATTTTATCAGATCCAATAGTGGTATTTGAACACTTTCATCAGATTTTGATAAGACGTATGGGTTTCTATGCTATTTTTCCTAGTGGGAACAAATTTACTTAAATCTTATTGGTCATCTCCTTATGTGCCTGTTTCTAGTCACAGCGCCTAGTTTCAGCGCCTGCATTGGCTTCATTATGAGTGTCCTACATAGGCCCAAGTTGTGAATACTATGCAGATCCTGAAGATGAGTGCGTGACAATTCTGTTTAAGCCCTATTAAGGTGATCAAAACAGGGCCTGAAATCGAATAAGGACGCCCAGTTTGGCCCAAACTACTGCCAAGAATTGAATAATGATTTCCACACGGGTAATGGGTTATCCCATCCTCATCATTCATCAGTATATACTAGATTTCTTATCGTCGCAGCAAGTGTATTGAGTTCTGCCAACACTCTGAGGCGATGGATCACAAATCAAATAGTTTGACAAATCAAATAGTTTTGTGGGTGCTTATAGCTGCGTAGCAATGATTTTATAGGATGTGAAATACGAGACATCATAAATACCGATGAGTATTATGGTTTCATTGATACTTAGTCGCCTCTATGTATCAAACCATTACCTAACGTTTTACGTATCAGAAAATGCCTATCAGATTCCAATCATCATATTTATCATTGTAAATTATATGATTTGATCATGTTTTTGTTTTTCATCCATGAAAAATGTGTTTTTATCTTCCGAATCAGATTTGATTATTTTCATACTATTAATTTCCTTTTCAATAGAAAGAAATATGACTCCTATGTTGTGAGTCATTCATCCCTGGTTAAACAATCCGATTGAATCCAATAAAAGAAAATTTTATCGGAATGAATTGAGTTTCTGCATCGGAAATTTCCTATTGATACCAATAAGATAATTTTTAATTGGATTTAATCGGTCTTTCATTAATCATCAAAATTTTAATTGATACCAGTCAAATATTCTGCAATGGGATCCAATTGATATTTTATCAATAATAATTAGTCCGATTGATATCAATGAAATATTGTGTAATTGCATTCACTTGGTATTTTATGACCAATGAAAATTCCGATTGATGCCAATACAATATTTCCCAATTGGATTCAATCGGTATGTTATTAATCATGAAGATTCTAATTGATACCAGTCAAATATGTCCCAATGGCATCCAATAGGTATTTTATCAATAATAAAAATTCCAATTCGTACGGACACAATATTTTTTAATTTGATTTAATCGGCATTTTATTAATCATTACAAGTATAATTGGTACCAGTAACATATTTTTCAATGGGATCCAATGGATATTCCATCACTGATAAAAATTCCGATTGATACCAATGAAATATTCTCTAATTGGATTCTCTTGGTATTCTTTGATTATAGTTTCCTATTCCAGCAACTTTCCCATTAGTTCCAATACATCGAGGTCACCAGGGATTCCGATGAAAACCAATGATCTGATGCAATGAAAGAAATTTCAAAACTGAATCGGTTATTGCCGGTACATACCTATAGGACTTTAGAATCTGTAAAGTTGCCTATTATTTCCAATAAATTTGAATGTTGGAATAATCCAATTAAAACCCATTGATCAATGAAATCGATACATCCTTAAATGCAGTCAGAAATCTCCCATTCATCATTCAATTTCACAAATTTTCCCATTAGTTCCAATAGATTAAAATTGTGGAAACTTCCGATAAAAACCGTTTGCCTGATGGAATGGAGAAAATTTCAATCATCCAATCAAATATCTCTGATACAGACCAATGGATTATGTGATTAATTCCCATAAAATTCAGATTTTTTAATTGGTGAATCCCCGATTGAAACCTATAGAAAAGAGATTCCGATAAACTCTCATTGATTTTGAATCGGGGATTGAACTGTTCCGATTGATCCTATGCAGTCCGATTAATTCTGAACCGGTTTCTATCGGATCTTATCGGATTTTTTTAACCAGGGCTAATGCGGTGGAATAAAGTCCAAAATTGAATTGGATATTTCTCATTCAATGCTATTGAATATTCAATCCCGTAAATATTCCTTTTATTTCCCATACATTGCACTGAAAAAAAAATTTCATCGAAAATCAATTATATTTTGTTGTTAGGGTAACTGAATATCATAGTCAAGTCAACGAATATATGATCAGATTGACAGTATAATCGTTGACTTGACACCATGATGGTTGATTCAACTGCATGTAGTTGAGTCAACAGTGCATGTAGTTGAGGCAACAGTCAGATTCAGTTGGATATATCCAATCGTATTCTACTGTTGAATCAACTATATCACCGTTGTCTGTACCCACCTTTTTTTCAGTGTGGGATGATCGAATAATCCAATTGAAACCTATCGACCAATAAAATAAACAAACTCAAATCGAATTGGATATTCTGGATAGAAACCCAGTCAGTCTTGAATTTTGTACAATTTTCCCATTGGTTCCGATAGACCGAAATCACCGAAAATTCTGATAAGAACCGATGATTTAATCCGCTGAAAGGAATTCTGAATTCGAATTGGATATTTCTCATTCAATCCTATTCAATTTTCAGATCCGTAAATGGTCCTATTATTCCCTATGAATTCGAATAGTGGAATAATCCGATTGGAACCTACAGACCGATCAAATCTGTACGAACTCTAATCGAATTGAACATTCTTTATAAAAACCGATTAAATTTCCCATTACGTAACATTTACGATCGGTTCCAATAGGTTTAGGTCATGGGAATTTCTGATAAAAAACATTTGCCTCAAGAAATGGAGAAATTTTCAAACTCTCAATCAGATATCTCACATACAAACCGATTGATCACTGAAAGTCATATTAATTCCAATAAAACAAATATTTGTCTATCGGTAAATCCCCGATTCAATCCTATATATACCACGTTCCAATTGATTCCTATTCATCTTGAATCGGTAGTTGAGCCTCTCCGATTGACCCTATTCATTCCGATTGATTTTGAATCGGTTTCTATCGGTTTCTATTGGACCTTTTAACCAGGGATTCGATGTAATTGCTCATAGTATTCAATCATCTTCACAATAAGACTTTTGCACTCGCAAACATTAGATTAACCTGAATATAGGTAGGGTCTTTTCTCGCCTCGTTCCTCGCCATGGGCGTCTCGTCTCGATTTTCTCGTTTCTCGCGGCATCACTAATCTGGTATGACATTCTAGTGTGGGATGATGATAGAACGGAGAAAAAAATAATTGTTTTGAATTGGAATCTGTGATTTTAAAATTCGAATTCAGTTTCGTACATAGAGAAAAATACCCTGAAAAAACACAATGCTCCGAAGAGCGTTCCATGAAGATAGATTAAAAGTGCAGACAATTCAACGTTCGAGAAACCTTCATCGAATGTATATCACCTTAAAATTAATCTAAAATTAATCTGCAATGCATGCATTCTATTGAGGTAGATATTAATGAGTATAATACAGGGTGTGTCAAAATTCATCATTTGGATTTCTCTGACATGTTCTGCAGCCAAAACGCAATAATTTCCCGTTTGGACAAATTTTTTGGAGGCTTAGTTTTTGAGATAAGGTAACCGGCCCCGTTAATGAACACCTTGGCCCCCATCAGCGAACAATCATTTATTTATTATATCTTTCCTATGGCATATTATTCTGAATTTATTCACTTAACAGCGGTTGATTTAGTATCCAGTCAGTCATGCTTGGATGAAATTAGAGCACTAAATGAAAAGTACTATAGATCAAAAAACCAAAATGTTCATTAAAGGGGTCGCGTTCATAAATGAGGTCATCTACCTTATGAGCCTTTTCAGATTGTTTTTTCAAATCCAAATAACTGAAGAACACTGTGTGCTACATACCTGAGCCTGATACCATTCTTCAAGTCGGAAAACAACAGACCTCTTGAGAAAAAATTGAACTATTTTATCACTGTTTGTTCCGGAGTTATAGCGATTTGAAATTTTTGAGCTTTCAGCCAACCAGAATTCAGCAATTTCAAATCATTATAGTTCCGAGACAAACGATGATAAGATAGTGCAATTTTTTCCAGAGACCTGCCGGTTTCCGACTCAAAGAATTGCATCAGGTACAAAGACATAGATATATTCGACATATCATTTGGATGGATTGGATTCAATTTGAAATCTGTGTTGCAAAAGTACGATTCCTATCGATCATCTCGTGAAAAAGAAATCAATGGAAATAAATATTTTACTATACTTACCTTGCTAGAAATTTACATCGGTGAAGTTTGAATCCTTTATTGGCGTAAATTCGCAATCAAATACAGAATGTTATATATTCCAAGCAGAACGCATCGGAATTTTGAGCTTGATCGGCTAGATATCGAGTCACACAATTTGAATTAGATTTTGATTTAAACATGAATGATCTTGAGTGATCTCAAGTAAGTTATTAACGTTCGATAAACCCTTTATAATCATCGAATGATGTAAAAAGGGTGAATTCGAAAAAATTCATCATTGTTCAATGTTGTGGTTGGGATAAGTCGAAAACACATTCTTCAGAAGGATCATTTGAAACGGCCGAGGATTGATCTAACATACATTGATTCTCGACCAATCAGAATACAGGATTCGGAATCCAATCTCTTGTGTTAAACTTACTAATCAAACCGTTCAAATTGGGTATCGGATGAATGAAAATTCTCATGTTTTCTTCTTTACATGAAAATTCTGATTGAAAACGAGTAGTTATACTTTTTTCTCCCACTTGAATCCCTATCCCTACGAAATAACACTATTTTACATTTGTCCGCGTGATAAAAATCATTACTGAAATTACAACTTTCACCTACAGCATATCGTGATAAGAATTCATGACAATAATCAATTTTTCCACAGTGTCGACGAATTCAATCGGTCTACATAGAAAATTCACCAATTTGTATGTTGGTAAATCGTATCGATTATACCGATCAGCTGATCGTATGAGCGCCCTCTGCAAGCACCTTCCTCTCTTGTTCTGTTATGACGCTCCTGAATGACCGATGGATCCACCTCATAATTAGTCAACTTTAATTAATTATATCTCGGAAATTATGCGTCGGAGAGCATTGTGCAAAAGGACAAATCGTTTTAGAATTTCATCAGGAATCTACTCCCAAAAAAGAGTGCGGGAATTTTGAATCACCCTGTATATCCAAAAAGCATTCGATAATGTTGATTGGGAGAAGACGATTACGATTTTGAAGAGGGTAGGAATTAATTCCAGGGATAGGAGAATAATATATGGATTATATAAGAATCAGACCGGAATAATAGAAATAGAGGGTCAAAAAGGAGAAGCACAAATCAGAAGAGGGGTGAGACAAGGATGGTCACTATCGCCATCGATTTTCAATTCGTATATAGAAGAAGCGATGAACGAAGTGAAGGAGTAAGTGCAATTGAAATTACAGATTCGAGGTGAAAATGTAAGCATGTTGAGATTTGCGGATGACATAGCTATATCAGCTACGAGTGGTGCTGAGTTAGAAGATACTCTCAACACTATAAAAAAAATATTACTAGACCAATATTGTATGAATATAAATAAGGACGAAACAAAATTCATGATTTGTACAACAGGGAACACATCAAGAAGAACGAAAATCAAAATAGATGCAGAGACAATTCAGCAAGTCAAAGAATTTGAATATCTAGGGAGCATAATTACAGAAAACAGTCAAAGCGAAAGAGATATGAGAGCAATAAAAGCACAAGGGAAACAGGCTTTCCACCAAAAGAAACAGTTACTATGTTCGAAGAATATTAGCTTAGCAGTAAGGAAGGAATTCTTGAAGAGTTGGGTTTGGAGCACAGCATCATATGGTTGCCAAACTTGGACAATTGGAAAAACGGACCAACGAAGAATCGAAGCTTCTGAAATGTGGTGTTATGGAAAGATGCTCAGAATGAAGTGGATAGAGAAAGTAAGAAATGAAGAAGTACTTGAGAAGGTAAATGAAAAAAGAAGTCTCTTGAGACAGGTCGTGAAAAGAAGAAGTAACCTGATAGGACACACATTGAGGCATGATAGCTTATTGAAAACAAATTGGAAGGAAAAATGAATGGTAAAACTCGAAAAGGTAGACCTAGATCGAGTTATATGAAACAAATTATACAAGATAAGGGTTGCCGTAGATATGCAGAAATTAAGCGGTTAGCGGATAATAGACAGGGTTGGAGGATTCCATCAAACCAGTCATAAGACTGCTCACTTCATGATGATCATGCCTTATTCTTGCATAATTTGTCAGAAAAGATTCGGCTAATGTAACGCCGATGGTATCCTCTTAAAAGGAGCAGAGTGTGTTCTTGAACACCATGTATGATCTTTTTTCTTACTAGGGAATATTCTTCTTGTTCCAACTAAAGTTGCATCGAACTGAAAGAATATTGTATCAGTGGAAGGGAAATTTGAACTAAAACAATATCTCCTTGATTCAGAGCAAATTCACTTGTGACAAGAATATTCTTTTCGTTGTATATGGCACAATGGGTATGGAATCAAGACAAATTTTTTTTCTGTGTAAACATTTTGATGACATGTGACTCATCATTGAAAATTCTCAGATATTGTAAGTAATTCAGAGATATCCCGGAGCCCTCAGGATTTTCTTGACAATTGTGGAACTTCAGTGCGACTGATTCAGGAGAAACCAGAGGAATCCAGAAAGATTCAGACACGATCGGGGGCATGTTTTGAAATGTGAATAAATACAATTCTGAATGATTAAAGAGATTAAGACGAATTCAATGGAAAATTTTGGTATGTGAATCAATTGAATTCGTAAAGATTCAGGCACATTTAGGAAGATTCATAGGATACATATAAATTCAAAGGGAGATTTTGATACTCATTTGAATGAAAATCGAACGGTTTCAGAGACTGTTACAAAAATTCAGACAGAACTCCGAAAGATTCGGACGAGTTGATAGGAATTTTTAAAATGTGAACCCAGATAGCACACAAGTTATAAGAGAGCTCATAACGAATACAAGATATTCATGTAGGACTCTTCCATGATTCTTGTGCTATTTGGAAATACATGAACCTCTACTGAAAATGGGATCATAAGAAGGGTATGAAGCGACGGAAAGAAAACGAAACAGTACGTAAGCGCGAAAGTGGCGAAAATTGAAACAGTTGACGCTGCATTTATCCCAACATTTGCGTCTGGCATGCGGAAATTTTCACTACGGCCTCCTATATGAGGGATCCCGAAGGGACCCATTCCTTCTAAGGGTTTCCGAAGAAATTTCCAAATCTGTCGGAAAAATTGCAAGGGACATAGAAGAATATGATGAAAGTTGGAGAAACGTAGGAAGATTCACTATTCATGGGCAGACCTCCGTTGTCCCGAAGGTCCGTTAGCCCGAAATTCGCTTATCGGTTGAAAACTAGTAGTTTTTGGGGAAATTACAGGAAAATATTAGTTTTCAACGAATCATGAAAATTCGGGCTAACGGACCTTCGGGACAACGGAGGTCTACCAATTCATGACTGTCTGATAAGCCTGTACCTCTCTCTGAATTACTCTGAATCTCTGGAGGGAATGTCCCACAACATGAGGGAATTCGCCCAGCAAAGAATCTGGGATATAAATGAATTGGAAAAGCATAGTGAAATCCTATTTTTACTCCTTTTCAATTCGAATTCTTTACCAAAAAAATAGAAATATTCGGGTCTAAATTCTGTGTCCAGGATTCAGTTGCTATTCTTTTTTGAAGTCTTGCAATGGAATTGAAAATTGTGAAATCAATATCGTCAACAACATTCATTCACAATATAGTAATTGTATTCTGAATTTGACATCAGAAAATTAGAGTTGAATAGCAGATCTGGGATAAGATTTCACTATGGAACAGGTGAACCTATTCTAGTGAATAGGTTCTACTCTTCTCAATTCGAAATTTTTCGCTGGGTGTATAGCACACAGTTTGCCGATGAAATTCTTGATTGAATCTTGGAGAATTTCAGAGTTCAAATGAACTTCTCGAAGAATTTTTTGTAAACTTTGTGATATGTGAGGAACTTCCCACTGTGCATGAAAATCTTTCGAAACAAATTAAAATGATTACCCAGTGAGCACAGTTACGTAAATGTTACATCAAAGTTACATAACGTTAAGTATCCAGTCACGTAACTTGGGAGTCACATGTGAGTCAAATGTGAGTCACAATTTCCTACTCAGTTACATAACTATGTTAGGAACAATGTTACATCACAGTTACGTAGATGAGAAGATTTTTCACGTGAGCAGTGCATGAGTGTAACGTGATGGCGATTTCATGTCAATACTAAAGAATCATATAATCATCACATAAAAATTCCAATTCTTTCGTGATGACATCCCAGCAAATACTGAACGTGACATTGATGTAACTACCACGCACCCAGGTGACAACACAGCATGTTGGAGCGCTTTGAAAGCGCGTTGCTACTTGGATTAGCTATGGAAAATATAGTAATAGGTTACTTCCGATATCCACTAGATATGTACGTGAAAAAAAAAGTCTTCTGAACACCCAACTATACAGAAATAGTTCGACATTTCCCAACTTATCCGACACTCCGCTAACTAATGCATAACATAAAAATGGCAAGTTATGTTTCCTTAAAGTCACTTGCTTGCGTCACTGATACATAACATAGAAGTAACAAATTGCTACGAAATAAAAGCATGAAATATTATATAATTGTTACATCACATGTACGTAACAGAGTTACGTCACTTGTGATTTCCGTGTTATGTAACATTTACATATGGTGTTCACTGGGTACTTGGAAATTTTGTTTGTTTTCATAGTTTCTCCTGCAATATTGAAGAATTGATTTGAGGTAAATTTGATCTGTTGGAATTCACAGGAACGGCATTGCGATAAATTCAATTCTTTTGTGAATACGAAGATGTGATATCACGTAAACATAATTATGTAAGTTGTAATTCATAAAGAAATGCAAACCTATGCTGGTCATCCACATTTGGAATCTGGGATCTCCTGGCTTAGGTAATCTGAACGAGTGATGATTATTATGTTTGCCATTATGGCATTGTTTATATGCACAAAAATCAATCACTCTACCACTCATCATAAAATTTGCCATTGTGTTTTTTAATTTATCATTAATCCGACACGTTATGCAACAATGTATCACTTTATAACATGTTTTTGATTCACATGCCCCAGAATAACACTAGGTTCCACGCCACTTTTTAATTGTATAGTTTTTATGTAGTTCAGCCATGTATTTTTCACTCTTATTCAAGGCTTTGATTAATTTATTGTTTTTGATTCAATATTTTTTCCACTCAATTTTGACACTTGTCACGACACGATGTACACTGAAACAATTATAATATCCCCAAATATGATTGAGAGAGAATGAATAAATCTTGGATAGCACAAAAATCATTGATAAATTCGGGAAATAGAAAATTTCTTATTTTCTTTTTCGTTTGTTTACACCCTTATTATATTTCAGAATTTTATACATTCTGCATTCCCACGGAAAATTCAAATTAAAAAATGAATAAAAATCTCATTTCTTCACCATGCGTTCCTTTTATCGTAATTCACAATATGTATAAACAAAGATATTTGAAATTATGGATATCTGCAATCAAACACATATCATCTTCATGTGTATTTGTTGTCAAGTACGATGGAAGAAACGCATAATTAGCAGATAAGATTTCCATCCGTGCTTGATGTGAATTTTTCGTAGGGTTTGCAATGTATGTGGATCTCACATCGAACATGAAATTCATATACATCGCACCCACATTGGAAGTATAAAATTGAGGTCCCAAGGGTATATAATAAGAAGGAAAAATGAATAAAACGAGAAGAAAAATAAAAAATTTTGGGTGAAGTCGCGCGACTGTGAACAGTCGCATCACGGCCGCAAATGGTTCGCGTTGTTGATGTTGATCATGGGAAGAAATAATGGAGCGATTTAAAGAATTGACAATCGTGCCGCGGCAAGTTCAAGAATTTGAAATCTCTGGTCCATTTAAATGAATATTGTATGTCATATGATTATTATTTTATCATTCGCCCAAAGACTTTGTATTGGAAAGAAGTTTGAATACTTATAATCAACTAATGTGTATATATTCATTAACTTCACACAACTTACCTTACGAAATAAAATATATTCATTGAGTTGCCAATTTCCTACATTGTAGAGCTCCTCTGGACACACTTCACTTCTTTTGAGATTCGTAATTCGATTTCAATGAACGATTCAAACATGAGATATCAAGATATTCCGATGAGTGAATGGACCACATATCATCAACATGCGATGAATAAAAAAACAGTGATCATAAAGTGTGATGAATGAAAAAAATTAATTTTCGTGCGATTCATATGAACTTTGTTGATTTTAATCCATTTTCGACACTCAAGAGAAAATGAACAACATATTTCTACAATAAAAAAAAAACTGATGTCCACTGGGACTTGAACCCAGGTTCTGCAGCGTCACAGTCACGCGCCTTGACCGCTCAGCTATCAATGCTCACTTAAGAACGCTGAAATTATAGGGGTACTTCACGAAGCTCAGATATTTAAACATATTTTCGAAACGGCTGCTCATCTTGACGGACAACTTGAGGGTTTATATCCCTTTGAGCGTGGGAAATGTATCTTTACCAAACAGCATAACAGTTCAGGATTAGAATATAATAAAAATCTTTGAAATTATCACGATTCATAAGAAATTCATCATGAATAAATTTTACGACCCCTACTAAGAGTTTCACATAGAACATGATAAATGTGTTCCTATATATATTTGTACAATTGATGATTCTCTTCGATATTTTGTCATCACCATTTTCTTCCTTAGCAAATGTCTAATCATTGTGGGTAGCTTGGAATTGTTATACGGAATGAAATCATAACAGTTCTAGAGTTATATTCTGCTTTGATTCCGTTGTACTCCAGTAGGAAATTGTTTTTTTCAAACTAAATTGTTGCGTAACTTTGAATTCATATATTGAAATCGAATAATGCATCAAAGGAGAAGGCGAGGGATCTTTTGTACGCATGAAAAGAGCAAAACAGAAGTTGGAGAAGATAATCAAATTCACTTCATGATTGCTTTTTTCACGAACCTGTTATCAGTTTCGAGCTATAAATATTTCAATTGCTCGTGTAAACAAAGATTTTAAGATAATCGCCAAATGATAATCATCTCTACTTTTACCTACAGTACACTTCTAAATATCACAAATTAGTTCGTATTACTGCCACATGTGGCGTGCGTGTAAAATCGATCATAAACCCTCTGGTGGACACTTCAAAACTGAAACGTGATACATAGTTCGTATCATTGCCGCAAGTGGCGCTGGTTAAAAAATGATACCATATTTATATCATTGCGTTAGCAATCTCTTCAACTCATCTCTGCTTGAACACACACTAGCAACTTAAAGGTGGATATAAAAATGGCGACGGCAATCGTTCAAAACACTTAAGCTGACATTTCATGGGGCGTCGAGTGGCAGCGTCAACATTGGAAGAAAAAATAGAACCGATCGGACCCCCCTTTTCTTCCAATGTTGACGCTGCCGCTCGACGCCCCATGAAATGTCAGCTTTATCTCTGTACTCACTGTATGGAGTATATCGACACCATATTGAAAGAAAATTGAAGGTTCAACCAGTGCCTCTCAGAGTTGGTAAAAGTACTGAATATACGTTCAGTGCGCGTGCGTTGGGATAAGATTGAAGGCGGGAATGATTATTCAAATTACCGTGTCGATTATGATTGGTTCTGGTTTGATCACGCAAGCGCATTAACGTCGAGTTCAGTATCTTGACCTACATTCCAAAGCGCGAGATGAGTGGATGTGTAAAAAGAGCGGAAAAAGTTATTTGACGCATCATCGAGCATTATTGTTGTTACTCCAAAACTATGTTCTGAGATGGGGAAGTAGAAAATTTGAGGTTGCTATATGTGTGTTGCTTCATACACTGTTAGAAAATTTCTCAATCTTATTGCAAAAATTGATATGGAATTTCGTCAGTGGTTATTGAATTCGAGAGTATCTCGTACACCTAAAAGTTACTAGATCCCTCTACCCAAAATACTCGAAGACGATTTTTTTCGATTTTATCAAGCCACTTTCGAATATTTTGGGTAGAGAAGTCTATTAATTCTAGGGTCTACGGGATAACTTCAAGGACGTCCTTAAATTCAAAGAATGATTATGAAATTCAAGGTTGTGTTATTGAAATTCAGAAATCTATTATGAGATCCAATAAATTCATGAGTGAATTTGAATTAGGAGATTTTCCATTAGAAATCATATACTGAGAGAAATTTATCAGTCAAAATCACTGGTTTTTGTCATTCAATGGGCACTGTGAAAAATTTCTATGGAAAAGTTCGCATACATGTTCGGAAGTAATTAACACATACACGCGTTAGGAATTTTCCGTATTTTGTCGCAAATTTACTTGAAAATTTGATCGTACAAATCCCATAAAATTCGGAATTTTCAGTTGGATTTATGGGAAATTCCACATACATGTGCCGGAAATTGATGTCCCATCTCATGATCGGAATTTTCCGGTTGTTTCGTGTAGGAAAATTCCGATTATTTTTTACAGTGGGGGATATGCTTGAAATGAGATTTTCACATTTTTGTCATAAGAAATTACATGCTCGAGCATTTTTAAAAATTATCATGCACACTCAAGGGGATGTAAGTGTCGGGAAATTAGCCAAATTTATTCTGACGTTTTACTGAAAAATGAAGCAATATAATCACAATATCGCTCTGTCCAGAACTTCTTCAGTTGATAAAGGTGGTCTGTACAGAGTGATATTTTGATTGTGTCACTTCATTTTCGCATAAAACGTCAGAATAAATTTGGCTAATTTCTCGGCGCTGGTATCTCCTCAATGACATTAGACTGGGTTTTTGATTTTGAATCACAAGTATAATCACCTCCCCGTGGGATGATTGCGGGTCTTCCAGGGGGATATTCTTGATACCTGTCCTTGATATCCTTTTCATCCATCCTTGGTAGTATCTGCTTCCTTCACGTGGTGGGGAGGATAAGTATCTCAGATTTGGGTCTCTTTTTTGGGTGGAATAAACTACTCGAGAGGGAGAATACAAGCTGAGAGGAACTGAATCATCCCAACGCCAGGAACATCGGCAGAAACGGAAGGGAAGCGAGGGGGGACTACCTTCCTCGATATCTTTTGATATTCCCGAGGGGATGAAATCTTTTCTCCAAACCTGGAATTTTCAATTTTAATTTATTGAAAAAGAAGCAATAACAACAACATGATGGCGTTTTCTCGGGTAAAATATTCCGGAGGTAAAATAGCCTCCCGTTCGGATCTCCGGGTGGAGGCTACTCGAGAGAGCCTCATTTGAGCCTCATCAAACAAGACAGGAAACCGAAGAGGATAGGGGAGAGAGAGAACATTCTTCGAGTCGGAGCGTGGAATGCTAGATCACTGAGACAAACAGAAAAATTAGGAAATTTGAAATGAGAAATGAATAGGTTGAATATAGACGTAATGGGGATTGGCGAAATGAGATGGCCACAAGAAGGCGATTTCTGGAGTGGGGATTATAGAATAATTCGTACAGGATCGATGAACGGTCAAGCAGGTGTAGGAATTGTATTGCATAAAAGAGTAGGAAATAGAATAGGAAATGATTCGCAACATAATGAACGTGTGATGATGGCTAGAATCAGAACAAAACTGGTGGACACAGTCATAGTCCAAGTATACATGCCCACATCTGCATATTCGGAGGAAGATATTGAAAAAACGTACGAAGAAATAGAAGGAGTGATGGAATATGTGAAGGGAGAAGAGAATTTGATAGTGATGGGTGATTGGAATGCGGTAGTAAGACAAGGAAAAGAGGGCAACATCATAGGAGATTTTGCGTTAGGGAGGAGGAACGGAAGAGGACAACGTTTAGTCGAATTTTGTGGAAATCATAAGATGGTTATCACAAACACTTTATTTGAAAATCATCCAAGAAGAATCTACACTTGGAAAATGTCAGGAGATACAGCAAGATACCGAATTGATTACATATTAGTGGAACAAAGATTTGGAAACCAAGTGAAAAACTGTAAAACTTATCCCAGTGCAGATATAGATAGTGATCATAATATGTTGATGATGAAATGTTCTCTGAAATTCAAATCTCTGAAGAAGAAAAGGAAAATGCAGAAAAGACGGAATTTGAAAAACCTCAAGTAAAAACAAACACATGAGGCATTCGAGAGAATGTTGGATGAAAAATTGGGAGATCAAAAAGAGAAAGACTTGGGAATAGTGAGGAGATGGACGGAGGTGAAGGGGAATATAGGAGAATGTGCGGATAAGATTTTGAAGAATAATAGGGTAGAACCTAAAAACCCATGGATAACGGGAGAAATTTGAGAATTGATCAATGAGAGAAGAAAATACAAGAATAATGATAGCCAAGAAGGCTAGCAACGATACAAATCATTGATCTCTTCATTATCTTTCGATGATGTGGACTGGGAGGAGATGTTTGCGATCCTGAAGAAGGTGGGAATAAATTATAAAGATAGAAGAATAATATACGAATTGTATAAGAATCAAAGTGCAATAATAGACATAGAGGGCCGGGAAGGGGAAGCACAAATAAGAAGAGGGGTGAGACAAGGATGCTCATTATTGCCACTGATTTTCAATTCATATATAGAAGAAGCAATGAACGAAGCGAAGGAGGAAATTCATTCGAAATTACAGATTCAGGGAGAAAATATAAGTATGTTGAGATTCGCGGATGACATAGCTATACTTGCCACGAGTAGTACTGAGTTAGAAAATATTCTCAACACTATGAGAACAATATTATTGGAAAACTATTGTATGAATATAAATAAAGACAAAACAAAATTCATGATGTGTACAGCAGCGAAAACAGCTAGAAGAACGAAAATCAAAATAGATACCGACACAATTGAACAGGTGAGAGAATTCAAATATCTAGGAAGCATAATTACAGAAAACGGCAAAAGCAAAAGAGATATAAGAGTGAGAATAGCACAAGGAAAACAGGCTTTTTACCGAAAGAAACAGTTATTATGCTCAAAAAATATGAGCTTGGAAGTAAGGAAGAAATTCTTGAAAAGTTACGTTTGGAGCACAGCATTATATGGTTGCGAAACTTGGACAATGGGGAAAACTGATCAACGAAGACTTGAAGCTTTCGAAATGCGGTGTTATAGGAGGATGCTCAGAATAAAAGGATAGACAAAGTCAAAGATGAAGAAGTACTAGAGCAGATAAATGAAAAAAGAAATCTTTCGAAACACATCGTAAAAAGGAGAAGCAATCTTATAGGACGCACATTACGGCATGAGAGTTCATTGAAAACAATATTGGAAGGGAAAATGAATGGTAAAACCGGCAAAGGTAGACCTAGATCAAGTTATATGAAGCAAATCGTGCGAGACAAGGGATGTAGTAGATATGTAGAAATCAAACGTTTGGCGGATGACAGACAGGGGTGGAGGGTTCCATCAAACCAGTCGTAAGACTGATTACTTCATGATGATGATGATGAAGTATAATCAGAATTGATATAATGCACGATCTCCATACCATCAAAGCAGATTACATCACACTATTCCATTCAGTGAAGAAAACCTCGACCGTAACAACAATAATTCTTACATATATTCATTGTTTATCACGGTCAACATTGGAGAAAAGTTTCCACTGTTCAGACAGTGGATTTTACTGGAGTGACGGATAAATGGTCAAAACTAACTTGCCAAAAATCAGTTGATCCAAAAAATAATAAAATAAAAAAAAACCATGTGAATTCCAATTAAACAATTGGAGATTAAGTATGTTCCATTAGAACGTATCAATGAACGAGTATTCGGCGAGTTGACTTTTCCACGAATTGTCCTGTTTCTTTTCACTGTGGTTCCAGCGATATGAATATCATTGTATGGAATGGTGAATTTCCGCTGTTTCTATTTGGAAGAACACGCATTGAAGAGTAATTTCTTTTGGAACCACTATTAGTTGAACATGCTCCATCAAAAATCCGCCATGATGAGTATCAATTATCGGATAAATAGCAATCGTTGGAATACAGTACTTGGAAAAGTCATGTATAGAATATTTTGATATAATTTTCATCATAAAAAAAATAAAATTCTGAATTACAAAGAATGGTTTTGTAAGCATGAATGCAGTATATCATTCTATTAAAGAATTTTTCATCCTTCGTTCTGAATGTATCAGGAAAGCCTTGATCCTCATGTAGTAGGAGATTTACCCGGAACTCATACCTCATTAAAAAGTCTTTCTGAACATGAGGGGGGAGGGGAGCAGTTGTTTATACGTTCCCATATTTGATACCACTCCCCTCGATCCGTCAACGTTCAGGAAAACCTCTCAATAAAGTTTGATTCACCGGGTAGGTCTCTTACTGAACGATTACCGAATTCTTTATGGAATTGTGTTTTCAACAGAAATAATAGTTTTAAACAAAAAAACCACATGTTTGTGTTTTTTTTTAAAAAAACATGTTCTTCTTGCAACCCTGAAGCTCTCCCAGAAGAGTGACATTGAATTGATACTTCTCGAGGGCGTAGTGTTTGAAAATATTGTTTTATCATAATTTACGATTTTTCATAATCGAGGTACAGATCGGTCGTCAGGTTGGGTTGTCGAAGATAAAAGACAAAGTCAGTATCAATACACGCGCACACTCTTACATACATACAATTATCGCGCAGTTACATAGATGAGTTCTCACAATGATTATCACTAGTATTTCATCTGATACGCACACTATCACAAAAAATTCGCGGATCATGAGTCATGTGCTCAATCTCGATATTCCTAGAGCTACCGGTCGGTCTCTCGTGCCAAGCTTGACTGCCCCCCTTCTTCACACATCACCTCCAGTACAGGTTACCTTAACGGCAATACATAATACTTCATAAACGTCCATTCACAAGCACTCGAATAGGAGCCAAATAGTCGGCCAATCCTGACCTGTAGTTCGGGACAAACTACCAAAGTTTCCACACACATGTCAGAACAATATTGGGTATGGGAATAAGTCTCCGCCCTCTTGGAAAAAGTGTTGCTGCTGATAGTATTTTTGAGGTCACTCAAGTGCTATACTTGTGATTTGGAAGTGTATATGTAAGGTGTCGATTGTGGTAGTTAACATTTGTTACAAGCGTAAACATCATTTTTTATCTGGTGTCAAGAATGATAACGGTTGTCCCGACAAAACAGCATTTGCGGGAAGTTATGCTTCATTATTTTATTTCGAGGAAAAGTGCCGCTTAAATGTATTGTGTACTGTGCAATATTTATGGTGATCACGCTCCGTCTAATACAACTTGTAAAGAGTGGTTTCGACGATTCCGAAGTGGCGATTTTGACGTGAGTGATAAAGAACGCGGAGGGGCACCGAAAAAATTCGAAGATGTAGAACTGGAACAATTATTGAATGAAGATGCATGTCGAACCCTAGATGAGTTGTCTGGAGAGTTGGGTGTTGACAGGTCTGTTATATATTTCTTAGATATTTGGTGGGCTTAGTTCAAATAAACTTTAGGCGAGCGTACATTTTAAGCGATGCTTCATTCGACTCTTCGCGTCCGAAGACGAGTACATACTGCCGCGCTTAGTAACGGTTCTCCCGAACATGCGTTTATGAACTCAGGAGCGTAACACCTCATGACATTTTTTCTTAACGAGTATCAATTGGATCGGCACACAACTATCAGAAGGACAATGGAAGATAACGATAGCGTAAATTATAATAATAAGTGTATGTAGCGTAAATCATAATAATACAAAGATTGGACTAGAACTTCACATTACATAGTCATTTGAGTAATTAGGGTTTTTTCGTACCTGTTTAGGTCTTGCGTCACCAGGATCTTGGTGTGAGCTTGGGATATTACTCAAGTTTACATTGTTATCCGAATTTTCCTCATTCCCTAAATCCACATCATTTTCTCGGTTTACATCACTAGGAATAATATTATTATCTAAGTCAACATTATTTGTCAAATTAACATCTCCTGCCTGAGTATTATTTACAAGCATCTCGTTTCTATTCAAGTTGTTTTCACGCCGCAATTCTTCTTTCTGTAATGTATTATCACTTATATTAGAAAGATTACCTAGAGATTTTTCAATAACGAATTGAGATTTTGATACGAACTTATCTATGTGCTTACAATTTTTTTCAACTACTTGACCAGTTTCCAATTGCACTTGGAACGATCTGGGTCTATCGTTTTTCCCTACGACTTTACCCTTGACTTTGATGTTATTTCCTGTTCTCACGAAAACATTTTCATTTATTCTAATGTGTTCCGATGATACAGATCCCCTATTATAATTTTCCTTTCGCCCTTCCATATTATTCAAAAGCTTCAATCGAGTCTCTTCAAATTTACTTTCTACTCCCAATTGACTTTGAACAGGTAATAAACCTCTAATTTCCCCCCCCATCAATAATTTTGCGGGTGATTGGATTTCACTGGAGAAAGGCGTATTTCTAAATTCCAGAAGTGCTAGGTATGGATCCTCATGATCATAATTAGCTTTTTTCAACATTGATTTGACTATACCGACATATCTTTCAATCATTCCATTAGATTGTGGGTACAAAGGGCTAGAGGTTACGTGTTCAAAATTCCAGTGATTAGCGAATTCTTGGAATCTGGATGAACTGAACTGTGGACCATCATGTGTATATAGTGACAGAGGGATTCCATGCTTAGCAAAGGTTGATTTCAACTTCAAAATTACATTTTCCGATGTTGTACTATTTAACACAGCTATTTCCACGAACTTAGAGAAATAATCGACTATTAATAAGTAATATTCACCATTCAATGATAGCAGATCTGAACCTGAAACTTGCCATGGTCCATCAGATAAATTTCTCGATACAAACTGTTTCTTTCTATTTACATTTCTATATTTTGCACAAGCTTCGCAGTTTGATACTAAGTTTTCAATATCGTTGGTAATTCCAGGCCAGTATAAACATTCTCTAGCTCTGGACTTGCATTTCTCAATGCCCATGTAATTATAATGAATTCTCTCCAACATTCCTCGCCTAAGATTATGTGGAACTACAATACAATTTTGTTTATATAGTAAGCTATTGGCTTCAAATACATTTTCTTTGGAAGTAAAGTATGGTTTAGCATTTTCTGTTACCAAAGATGTAGATTCTGGCCACCCATTCCTTACAAATTTGATTACTTCTTGTAAAGTAAGATCGTTTAATGTTTATTTTTTAAATCCTTTCAACTGCTTATCAGGTATATTAACCCATTAAGGCCCATGGCTGAAACAGCATGGATATCAGAAGGGTGAATATCGGATATAGCACATTAGGGTAGCAGAAGATTTGGGGCGGGAAAAAAGTTTGGAAAGTAATTGTTTATGAAAAAAATGTTTAAACAATTTATTGGAAAATTGATTTTTAACGAGAACTGATAGCGTCATTCGATCGTACGGGAAAAATCGATGGAGGAACATACATCACCTCATCATAAATGTCATGTATTTTGGTATAAAAAAATTATAAACAATTCCTACAAATTGCATACCGCATAACCCATGACCCAACCAGCATAGATATCAAAAGGGTAAATATCGGATATAGCACATTAGGGTAGCAGAAGATTCAAGGCGGAAGAAAAGTTTGAAAAATAATCCCATTGCTCTGAATGAATAATTCATTTTTATTCATTGAATGACACGCAAACTAACCCCTACCCCATCAGTGGCGCCAGGTCTGAAGCTCGGTGTCTTATCCCTCACTTATGGATCCGTAATTAACCATAGTGTGTCCCTGGAACGAGACGCTTTTTCTTTTATCATCATTGCTTGTGATAATTTTATTGCCAAACAATTTTTTTTTAGTATTAGTAGTAGTAGTAGTAGTACATCTTAATTTATATTCTGTCGGCGCCCGCTTACAAAGCTTGCAGGCGCCGCTCTTTCCCCCCGTCTCTCTCTCTCCCTTCATATCACAATATCATAAAACTCAAAGAACAAGAAGAAAAGAAAATACGGAGAGTAATACCAAAACAAACATTATCTTTCCACAGACTCCCAAAATATAAGAACCAAAAACAAAATACACGATAATTTCCAGTTCAATGATCAGTCTTTCCTCCACATCACTCCTTCCCCCAGCGAACTTCTTTTCCCCGACACTCCTCCTTTCGCTCCCCCTCCTACGTGCTGTCCCTTCGCTCCAGCTCCCTTCTTCCTCCGCGCCTGTCCTCCCTCATCAGGTCCCGGTCCACATAAATTCCGGACCTCCTCAGTGCCCCTTTCCTCTCTCACACCTCCTCAGCCATCTCCTCGCTCTCCAACCTCATCCAGACATCCTTCCCCTCCAGTCCTATTCTCCTTATCTCTTCTACCCTCAATTCCATACACATCTTCTCTTCCAGTACCTCCAGTAGTCTCGCGCCATCCTTTATCTCCCTCGCTCCCCATCCTCTCACAATCGCGTTCCTCTTCCTCCATCTTCTGTCCTTCTCCCTCCAATCCTCCATCCTCTTCGCGCGGTCTCTCGCTCCTTCCATATCTCCTCCATCCTTCCTTCTCCCTTACTCCTGCTCCTCCACGTCTTCGTAACTTCCCCCTCCTTCCGACAGATGTCTCTCATCCCACTTTTCCTTCGTTCCGCTTTCCTTCCTTGCCAACTCTTCTTCTTCCTCCCCGCGTCGACGTCGTACGTTCTCCTCTTCTTTTCCTCCGTCCTCTCTCCTCTTCACCACCTTCCTCTCCTCCTTCTCATCTCTCCCGTCTTCCGGTAGATGGCGTCCGCTACTCTTATCTTCGCCTCCAGTACTTTTCCTTACCGGCCTCGACTTCTTCTCCCAAACTACTCTTTCTTCCTCCACGTTTTCCTTCCTTACCGGCCTGTCTCGATCTTCCTCCCTATCTTCGTTCCTTCTCCCGCCAGATGTCGGTACATTCCTTCCTTCTGCGCCTTCTCCATCCTTTTTTCACTCCTTAACTACTTCCTCAACTTTTCAACCATATCCTCCAGCACCCAAATCTTCTGTTTTTTATTGTTTTCCTCCATCCTCCTTTTTCACTCGTCCTCTTTCTCCTTCAACTTCCTCCCCACCTCCTCTTCCACCAACTCCTTGATCGCTTCTCTCTCCATCGCGAACAGCACGTGTCCCTTTCAAATAAAACACTCTTCCACCTTTTAATATTTCTTCACCTTCCCTGACACTCTGCTCCGACCTTCCTCACACGCTGCCCGACTTTTTTCTCTCACTTCCCTTTTCCTTCCATTTCTTAGCACTCCCTTTCTTCCTTTATTTTCCCACACGATGCCACCCACCGTTACAGCCCTCCCACCATCTTACCGGAAGCCATAATATAATCTCCAATTTTTTTTCTCCTCAAATGAAGTGAATATATTTCTTCCTGTGATTTTTCTCGTAGAACCGATTCGCATCCCGCTTTTTTTTCAAAATTTTTCACTAATTCGATTGCATAATTTTAGCAGTAAACAATTGAATCATCAAATAGAAAATCCAGTATATCTCACTTCTGCTAATGCGACTCTGTAAAAAAATTTCCAAAATGAATTGTATTTTCGCATCGTAAATTCGCAATTAATTACGATTCACTGGAATTGCATGCAGAATATATCTATATATAAGAGTATATGGGGCATTCGACATTTCATGACAAATCTAACACTTTGAGAAATTTGGATTTTTGATTTCCTCAATGTTTGACATTTTTCAGTACCCATCCAAGCACCTTGTCTGGTGAATTTCGAGACTTTTCTCATGAACCGCTCAAAAGATATCGATTTCTTTTTACAAAAATCGCCGTTTTTCAGTTATGTATCTATGACTTCCCCAAAAATGGTCCCAATTTAGACTGTTGTATTTTAGAATTTCTGTTTTTCTGTTTACTTCCAAGAAAAAAATATGAGAAAAATTTTCAACGCGTTCTAATATGCGATTTTCAATTTTCAAAATTGAAGGGTGTCCCCTGGTCGATTTTTTCACTAGAAAACTACTAGATCGATTCAACCATTTCACGTCATTAATATTCAATTAATTACATTGACCTTGAGATAAAAAAATCCAGAATAAATCAGAGATGCCGGCTCTGGTCTCCAAATAATTGTACATGGATTATATTTGTTATAATATCAAAAAAACTGATTTGAATATAATGATGTTATGTGAATAAAAAATTGAGAAATTCAAAAAACGTTTCTTACGAAACTTCTCCCTCACAAGGTAGGAAATTTTTTTTTTTTTCAAATGATTTTTCTCCAAATTCAATAATTTACCCATAAGATCTTTAGAAACAATGAGATTGTTTATAAAAAAAACGATGGATAAGGAATGTTGGAAAAATAACTCCCTATTCGAATTCTCCGACATAAAACATGTAAACCTGTGTTGAAAAATCAAAGTATTAGGGTTATTTTAATATTTATTCAAATATAATAATCATATTTGCCTAAATAATTGAGGAATCAGAAAAATTTTCCGTACGAAACTTACTCCTCACAAGAAAGTGTTTCGTTAAAAAAATTTTTCTCCAAATTCAATAGTTTTTCCGTAATAATGTTATGAACAATTAAATTATTCATAAAAGAATAATGGCTGATGAATATTGCGAAAAAAGGTCGATATTTGAATTCTTCTACCCAAAAAACATAAATTCACGTTGAGAAATCGAATGAATGCAAGATTTTATTCGAATCCTTATATTCAGTCGGTAAACGACACAGAATCATGACAAATTTCAGTTGCGCGCTAATGAATTAATCGCTGTATCTTTCGAACTAATAGTCCAATCAATCTGAAATTTTCCACAAAGTTCGTCCATCCCCTAGCGAACAACTTTGTCGCTGGAAGTTTTTCGTAGCTTATACTTCCCTCGACACTTTTTTGATGCAAAACAATGAAAACCTAGTTTGAAAAGATTTTCACTTCGAATTGAAAATTCATTAATTTTGTATCAATTTTTGCAAATTTTGTCGAGATTGTCATCTTCGGGGAAGCCTTTCGAATCAGAATATGCAAGACTCATCTTGATACGTTTGAAACTGCCCGAGTTACAATGAGTTTAAGATTGAAAAGCATCCATTTTTAGTACGAAAAAATAGCTACTTTTTATTCTTTTTCTCGAAAACAATTGATCATAGAAAAAAATTGTAGGGTGACACTCGTATTGATTTTTCAAGCTCTATTACCCAGTATTTTTTGTTTTTCAAAATTCCGACTTTTTTTTCCACTCTCCATATGACCGCTTGGACAATAGTTTTACCGCGGTTCGAGCGCTCGGCGAGTTCTTCTTCCCGTGGGCTCAATTGATTCAAATGATCTTCGATCGATGGAAATGGGTAGTTCTGTTTATAAACACGTTCATCCAATGGACGGAGATCTATGCACATGCGCTCTTTTCCATTTTTCTCAGTAACGAAAACTATTCTAGCGCAATATTCGGAGATCCTCTGTTTAATTATGCCTCTATTAAGCAAATCATCTATTATCTCCTGCAATTCTTCCCTTTCCATCCATGACATTCTTCGTGGACCGTAGGCATAAGGCCTCTTATTTTTCTGGCGTTCTGAGAAGAAGGCGTCTGACAAGATTTTTCATCCAGCAACGCTTGCAGTTCCTGATCGTCCACCTTCACAGGAGACCCGGTGCGTTCACGGTCACTAACGTCGAAAGCACCCTCTTCGAATCGCTCATACCAATACTCACATGTACTTTTAGATACAATCCCAGGTAGCACACGCACGTTCTGAGAATGTTCTGAGAATATACGTTGAGGATATTCGAATATTCTATGGAGATCCTTATCACGTGCAAATATATTCTACGAACATTCTCAGAATGTTCGAATGGGATTGTTTCAAATATTCTCAGAATATGATGCCACGGATATTGTGGGAATATTAGAAAAAAATGCTGGTAAAATAAGAATTCCCGTCAATATACACTTCTGCATGTCACCGGAAACTACTTCATAATCCATTTTTTTTATCATTAGACATCTGTAATCATGAATGGTTAGCAATATTATGAATTCACATAGATGGATGAGGTACTTATGATCACAACAAGCAATCATAATATATACGGCATTCTCAATATTTTATTATACTTTTGAGGATTATTTTTCACACATGACACTCTCAGAGAACATTTGCGATAATCAAATGCACCTCTTATAGATTTATTATTCTCAAAACAAAAATTGAAATAGTATATTGTCCAAAGGTCTGTAGCCTGTCAACAACATTATCCGCCATTAATGAATTCATGTCATCACGATACTTGCACATGCACTGTTCATCAAACTCTCTACAAACTTTTTACGCATATTGTACGCACGTTCCTAGAATATTCGAAGCAGTCTCATTCAAATGTTCTAAGAATCTTCTGAGAATATTTACGAATCTTCTACGCTGTTTGTGAGAATATTCAATCCCAATAAAAAAACTTCAAAAAAGTAAAAAAATAACGCCAAGTACATGAAAATGCGGTTGATCCTAAAAAAAAATCTAAAGAACATTCGAACGAAATCTCTCCTACAATAAGAATTTCGATAAGATACAACAGGATATGCTTCACTTGAAAAAAAAAGGATGTGAAATCAATATGAGCTACCAAGTACATTCGGTTATTGAGATGGTATGTGAAAGATTTCTTGTATATTGTAACTTCAGTTTGCCAAATTGTATTCAAAGTGATTTATGATTGTATTGAATCAGAAATACATAGTGGAGTGAAACAAAAATTAGGTTCAAGCATTTGACATACTAGAAACAGCTCTGACCTATTTGAAACTCAATGTGTTGATCGTTTCTAATATGTTTTGAAATTTTTCACATACTAAAAACAGCGCTGAGTTGTTCCAAATCAAACGTGTTAGTCGTTTCAAATAGATTTTGAAATCCACGTCAATGCGAAACACTTGGCACGGCCAATTACGTGAGTTTTGAGCCTCAAGTATATTCAAACAATTCTGTTGAAAGTATATGATCAAAAAGTTGGATAATAAAATTTTCATCGGCCGCGCCAAGTGTTTCGCATTGACGTGGATTTCAAAATCTATTTGAAACGACTAACACGTTTGATTTGGAACAACTCAGCGCTGTTTTTAGTATGTGAAAAATTTCAAAACATATTTGAAACGATCAACACGTTGAGTTTCAAATAGGTCAGAGCTGTTTCTAGTATGTCAAATACTTGAACCTAATCTTTGTTTCACTCTACTATATATTTCTGATTCAATACAATCATAAATCACTTTGAATACAATTTGGCAAGCTGAAGTTACAATATACAAGAAATCGTTCACATACCATTTGAATAACCGAATGTACTTGGTAGCTCATGTTGACTTCACATCCTTTTTTTTCAAGTGAAGCATATCCTGTTGTATCTTGTCGAAATTCTTATTTTAGGAGAGATTTCGTTCGAATGTTCTTTAGATTTTTTTTTTAGGATTAACCGCATTTTCATGTACTTGGCGTTATTTTTTTTACTTTTTTGGGTTTTTTTTATTGGGATTTCACTTCTCTTTCTGGATGTGTCCTTAACTGAATATAAATGAAATTCGAATGCTCATGTCTAATTTAAAAGCGATCGTAGCAATGAAGAAAATGTCCTCAGATCATTTGTGATATAAAAAGCCCACTTGGGTTTCCATCAGTCATCTCATCATTGGACAGCAATAAATAATCGATATGAAGAATGCAGAACAGGAGGAAAGAAAAGTGAATTCCCATAAATCAATACATATGTGCAGGATTCCGAAAAGTAAATATTAGTTAACCGATAAATTAGCGCTCAAAGCAGCTCACAGCGCTCAAAGCAGCCCACGATTTTGTTCCAAACATGTATTGTATAAAAATTCCCATTGTTTTCAAGATATCATTGTTGGGAATTCGGGACAAAACAGATCTCACAGACAGGGGAAAGTTGCACGCAATATGCTTGAGGTATCCAATAGAAATTTCCCTGATGAAACGAGAATTTGTACCATTTGGCATGGAGTTGAAAATAGTTTCCCAGCAAGAATATTTCAATCACTCTTTAGAATCATTTTGAAGAGTATCTCAAAGAGATGTGAAATATTCATCCATCATGTAACAAAAAGAGATATCTTCAAAATATCTGGTTAAGAGCATTTTCCAATAATACTGTACAAGAAATTTTTTAGAATTTTGTGAAATATCCATCAAAATCATTTTGAAAAATTCTCCAAGAATATTTAGTCGGTTATGGTATTATAAACGTATACTATGTTCGTAAAAATCACCTATAGAAGATTATAGTAATTGAATTGTTATTTGATGAGCAAGTGAAATTATTGCTTTTATAATACTCCAAAAGATTCTTCCTCTCAAATACTCGATTTTCAATCAACATTTTCCATCAGAGATCTGTATTCTCAATCACCATAATTTTCAGATGATTCTCTCCTACGTATCACTGTTGATGAATGTCTATTCTCACATATTTCCACTCTCACAAATCCTCATCATTGAACATATGTTGAAATGAGGAGAAAAATGGGCGGTTGAATAAGATTATTTTCATTTGTGACACATATCTGAGAATAATGATCTGTGAATATCAAAATATATGAGAATAAAGATATTCAATATTCATGATATTCGAGAACTGAATTATTTGAAAACAAAGGTAATGAAAGATGAAAATAAAAGTTTGTAAGAATAGAAATGTAATCCAGCTTGAATGGAACATCTGGAGAGATAGAACTTTGGAAGAAAATATTTAGAATGAATTGTATCTCCAGTCATATCAGTCAGGTTGACCTGTTGTTATTTTACAACAATTTACCTAATCAGAATACTTTTTTATCTGCTCAATTTTCGTCGAGTTGATTCTAAACAGTATGCGTAATCATTCGTCAATTGGTGAGTCAAGTGCATCCGATGCAAAAACTTGTGTTATACCTACAGTGCTCCTGTCTTTTCTCCACTTTCTTTCAACGCTACCTAATGATCATGATGGTAAGTGACATACAGCCCTCGTGGAAATCCCAAGTTTGAGAGTTTTTCAGAAATGCTCGGAATATTTTCAGAGATTTCCAGAATTATTCTGAGTTTTGTAGAGACTTGCACAGATTTGTAGGAAATGTCCGAATTTTGAGAGTTTTTCAGAGATTCTCAGGAGTTATCAAAGAAATATTCCCACCAGGGAGATGTATAGTAACATCTGCGTCCTTTTTGCTTTTTCTTCATCTACCAGTGAATTTTTTGGAAGAATCTGATAGTAGTATACTCGACGCAAGGAATTGTTGTATATCCTCTGCGCTCCTCCGTTTTCTTCATTTTCCTTCTACGCTACCTGATGATATTGATCCTGCTGGTACATGATATACAGATGTATGATGAATCTGCATCTTGCCTGTTTTTACTGCATCCACCTGTAATCCTACTCGAGGAATTTAGGGATTCATTATCAATTGAATCCACTTTGTAATCTGTAATGCAAATTGATAGTGGTGATAGCAAAATTCACAGATCTATGGTATATTCGCTTCATTTTGTTTCTTTCTTATCCCCCTGAAACACTACGCAAAGAATCTGATACCAGCATCGGATAGATCTGTGATATATCCACTGCACCTCTGCCTCTCCTTTGTTCGACTATGAGGCCATCGAATGATTTTGATAGTGACGATAGCTAGCACACAAATTTGTGATACGTCCGTTTCATTTCTGCTTCGTCTCCAGCCACCTATGATTCTACTCCGAACACCTGATGAACTGTGGCATTGGGGTTTTTTGATGAACTTCCCTTTCTGATTATGAGTGATGATTCAGTTATCGATTCATTGCATAATCTTTGATCATCCATTTCATGCCATTCATCATCAATAGAACCCACTTTGTCATCTGTAATTCATCCATTCAATACAAAATTTCCACAAGACCGACCATATGGAATTCATAGTGGTGGTAGATGACTCACGGGTCTGTGGTATATTTGCTCCTTTTTCGTGTTTCCTTATACACCTGTGATACTACTCAAGCAATCCGATAACAACTCTTGGTCAAGAGAGTATCAGGCCAATGAGGAAAGACAAAAACGAAGCAAATATACCATGCGATCTGTACGTCGTCCACCACCACTATCCATTTCATTCAGGTAATTTCATAGGCAATCTTGTATTGAATGGATGAACTATTGATTATAAAGTGGATTCAATTGATGATGAATGGCATCAAATGGATGATCAAAGATTATGTAATGGATCAACAACTGAATCATCGCTTGTAATCAGACAGTGGAATCCATCAAATATCAAATACAATCATCAGTCACATCAGTCAAGTTGACCTGTAGTTGTTCTGAAACAATTTCTACAATCAGAATATTGTATCTGCTCAATTTTCGTCGAGTTGATCCTAAACAGTCTCTCTAATCATTCGTCAATTGGTCAGTGAAATGCAACCGATGCAAAGATTTGTGATATATCTATTGTGCTCTTATTTTTTCTGCATTTTCCCTCAACGCTACCTAATGATCATGGTAGGATTCAACGTACAGATGTATGGTACATCTACATCCTTCTTGCTTTTTATTCATCCACCTATGATTCGGTTGGAAGAATCTGATAGTGGTATTATTAACGCAAGGACTTGTATATCCACTGCCCTTCTGCCTTTTCTTCATTTCCCTCCTACGCTACCTGATGATATTGATGCTGCTGGTACATGATATACAGATGTATGGTACATTTGCCTCCTTCTTGCTTTTTCCTCATCTACCTTCGATTCTATTGGAAGAATCTGATAGTAGTGTACCTAACGCAAGGACCTGCGGTATATTCACTGCACTCCTGCCTTTTCTTCATTTTCTTTCTACACTGAGAAAAGTGAACTGTAACCATTACCATGCAAAAATAGTAGTTGAATGACAGAATCAGTTTATTTGGTATCTATCTTCATGTAAATGGTAACCATTCCCATGTGCATGAACATTGCTACGATTCTCTATAGTATCTGAAACCAAATTCGTGAAGTTGTCCCCCAATTACTATTCGTACATGGTAATCATTACATTCCACTTCTCTCAGTGTACGCTACCTGATAATATTGATTGTAGTGATACGTAACATACAGATGTATAGTATACCTGCATCCTTTCTACTCTTCTTGATCCACCTGTAATTTTCCTCAAAGAATCTAGGAAAATCATTTTGTACATATTCATAATTTTGATTCAGGATGTCATATTTTTTTAGTATACCTGAAGTGTTCGGTGACTAACCTTATTTTCGAATGTTTTTCACACTTCCTATAATTCATCGATGTTTTTTCATGGACTTCAATTTGTTATTACAAGCCATTATTCAATGATTGAATTCACATCTATCTCATGATAACCTTCAATAACCCATAATTGATAATTCATCCAGCTCGAATTGTCATCAATACCCTGTAATTCATCCATCTCGTATTGTCATAAAACATGTATTGATCCATCTCGTATTGTCATGTTATTTTTTTATGTATTGTGATTCAGATTACAATAGAATCAACTAACTCACATTTCGTATCATTTCGGATTACAACCTGTCAACGCTATACATAATAATAACAATGAACATTATCTATATCTTTTACTAAAATGAACGTTAACGCTTTTGGATGTTAGGAAGATACTGAAATGAATGCTATTATGTTAGAAGAAAAAGAACGAGACAGATATATCTAATATCTGAACTGTTGGAAACATAGACAAATATTGATGAACACCCACCCGAATTTAGGATGACCAAATTTTCGAGATTATAAGAACCTTATGGACAAGAAGATATTTTGATCGCATCAAATTGATGAAAAACTTATATTTCAGTATCGAATTATAGCTGAGAGTTCATAGTGCTATAGTGTAGCGAAAGTAGTATGTTTCAAATTTGAATAAAATTCAAATATTTTTCAATAACATGCTGTTGAATGGTGAGTTATTTGTGCATTGAAAATTTTGTAAATGAGGTTAATGTCAGTTCAGTTGTATATATACACGATAGCGCCTGACGAGAACTTTTGCGTTTTCCAGGTTTTTTTCATGTACTTGGCGTCAAGACGCTACCGAGTCTCTTGATCAAGTACATCTTACGGATGTCGTAAGAATATTCTCAGAATATTCTGTGTTACATGGGATGTTATCTCCAAGAACATAACATATCGATTCACACGCTTTCCTCACACTTTGTCCTTGATGGAATTCATAGCGAATGCAGTGTCTGATAAATAGCTCATCGGTCTGGATGTTTAATTCACAGAATTTCTAGGTTATGTTCATGACTCCTCTACGTTTCGATACTACATCCCGAGTCGAAAAATTGAGAGCTGATCTTGGTCTGTTTAACCTGATCTCATATTGTATTCGACTATTCGACCTGATTCGATTCAGTTCAACCTCATTTCATTCCTCCTGAACCTGATATTGTTCTATACATAGTAATCCAAATTCGGATCACAACCTGATCTCAGTTGTTGGAATTCGGAGGAAAAATTATAAATCCTGCTGACAACTGTTCCAACCTGATAATGTTCTTCTCATCTCGACTCTAACCTGGTTTGCAAATGTATAATGAAATTCAAATGTATGTTTCATTTATGGATGGTAAAGTTGAGTATCGATTATTCAATATAATTCCATTATTAACAAATCACACTAAATGAACATAACGTGAATTGGATCGCATTTGGAACTTTGATGATTTCTGAGAAAAATGAGATGTCAATAAATTCTATAACATGAGACTTGGAAAAGTATAATGAAAATGAAATCGAATGAATTTCATGAGAAAATAAGATGTTTGAAATTTATTCAGAATGATAAGCTTACATCCATATATACATATCCAATTAACTCCCGTATTCAAATTTCGATATACATTCAAAATTCCTCAATTTTTGGAACTTGCTATTTCAATTCAATAATATATTTCAGGTGTAACAATTTCATTCACACTCATATTTTGAAGACTATGATGATGATGATGATGATGATGATGATGATGATGATGATGATGATGAAGATGATGATGATGATGATGATGATGATGATGATGATGATGATGATGATGATGATGATGATGATGATGATGATGATGATGATGATGCCACATCCAGGCAACCCGGGGCTCTCCTGTCGGTTGTTATTCGGCCGAGACTCACTCCTCCTCGCCTTCTTGGATTGAACAGTTGTCCATTCCTGAGAGGAGAGAGTCTCTCGCCTCGTGGGCGTCTCAATTCCACTGGTTGCTGCAACCGGTGGTTCACACATTTTCGAAGGAGAGGATTTCTTTTTTTTTTTTCCTGTTCCCCTTTTGACTCCCTTCCGGACTCGTTTCCGGGCTCCTCCGTCTTTTGGGAGGTGCAGCAGGAGGTGCGGGGATGACAGCCGTGGCCTTTCCAGCCTTTGATATCAATCTTTGGCAGGACCGCTCGGCTGCCCTCCTCGCCTCCCTGTTCTGCTCCACCCACGTGAGACTGGCGTCGAGCCACCCCTCTTCTTCCTCCATCTCCTTCAGTCGGCACCGAGCGGCATCCGTGCACCCTCTCACCCTGGCGAGTCCATCCTTGATCGTCCTATTGACGTTCTCCTGGACTCCACAGGAATCGATCATGGACGCCACACCCGTCGCAATGAGCGAGAGCAAACCGCCAATCTCCTCCCGGAGACCGGTCAGCTCCCCTCTCCGCTCTTTCAGACCCCGCGACTCCACCATGGTGTTGACGGTGAAGCCGGACTGAACGCTGGAGGTGCTGGCCACGCTGTTGGCAGTATCCCTACGAGAGCGGGTCCCAGAGTTCCGCATGACTTGCGGCACTGTGAGGCTCACACTCCCCGCTTGAGTGACCGAGGTCACGGTTTCCCACCTGACCTGCGTACCAGTGCCATCATGGCAACCCCATCGCGGTGAGATTACTATCCCCGCCTGAGAGTACCCCCTAGTGATAGGCATCGAAAACCGAGCAGCAGTTTTGTCGGGTGCCCCCCCCCCCCTATCGATGCCAGTGGCTGTACGAAAAAATGTTACGGGATAGGCCCGCGCCATAATTGATGCAAAAGGTTCCACGGGACCCTTATCGAGTGGATGGCAGCCGATCCGAACGGCCGCCTGGCCCAAACCTCAGGCTAGACGGTGCTACGGGTAAAGCTCCTCCATAGCAAAAGGGTATAGGGTATTGTTGACCACGCGACACCCCTGCTCCCACCGCTCGGTTCTCGAGGCGTCGACCCCACCATTGGCTCCAGACAGTGTGGCGCGAACAGGTTCCCACATTGACATGTTGGGTCCAAGGTGGGGAGTGTGCTCCTCAAGGGAGGCTCATGATCTCCCGTATGTCACCACAGAGGTCAGGCACTGAGTTCCGCCAGCTACGGCCGGCATTTCGCCACACCCCGGAGAGGCGAATTGCTAGTTGACCTCAGGTTAGTCTAATGGGAATGTTCACCAAGGGAACCAAACGATGTTTCATTCACGCAACATTTACTCACCCATTCATTCCGTCACCAGAACGCCGCCCGATGCGGGAACAGACGCGTCTGGGTTTTGAGCCGGCTCGTCCGCCCCCGACGCCGTTGGGAACCCTGATTCCTCATCCGCCGTCGGGACCGTTGGCCTGGTATCGTTTGTCCCGGTTCCCTCCCCAAGGACCAATCCGTTAAGGCGCACGAGGCCCACGGCACAGCTCCATGGTTCGTAGGGCAGCGTCCCCGGCAAAGAGCGAACCAAAGGGTGTACACAAAGACACTCCGGCTCCCTCCTCGCATGTGAAGACGCCCCGTCCTCCCCGGCAGAGACTCCGGAAGGTACACGAGGCCCACGACATGCTCTCCCGGTTCGCAGGACGAACCGCTCAAGCCTCCACACCACGACAAGGTGATACCACGAGGGGCCATGATGATGATGATAATAACGATAATAATAATAATAATAACAATTGAATCATCGAGATGGACGAATTGTAAACGTATATTATCTTGCTGAAAATCTTTTATAAAAAACAATAAATTTCCCTGATTGTTGTATGAAATTAGCGATTCAAGAATCACATCACAAAAGAGGGAAAGAATTGATCGTTTTCATGTTAAACAAGGAAATTTCACAAATCTACGATTGTAGATTTCGAGAGTTCAATTATATGTCATTATTTTTCAATAATCTTCAAAATCAGATTCAGAAGGTATCTCGCTGCTGGTATTTTCCGAATGGAATTCACAAAATTCCATAACCAGGTCAAAATAATGGCGGAGGAAGAATAGAGCTATATCAGGTTTTGAAATCCGCCCTGACAGAATGCGTATTCGTTGCGTATTACGGATCAAAAACAGGTTCTCATTGATCCTCATACCATACTGTTCAGAAGGGTAAGATTAGTCTTTGAATAGTTCGAAATCAGGTTTCAATTTTTCGACTCGGGATATCACAAGCACCACCTATCATAAGTGAGCGGGACCTTTGAATTAATTTAGAATCGCTGTTATGATACAAAATCGAAGTGTCCTGAAACTTATTCGTATACCTAATATATTAATTAGAACCTATATCAATAGCCATAATGGCATCAATCTCGTCATCATAATCCATATCGTTATTATACACTGTAACCAATTCAAACTCACTTTTACCTTGAAAATCGGATAATTTCAAACTATTTGCATTTAGAAAATCTCTCCCGATTAATACGTCGAAATTCATTGTATCGTTAGTTACAACGATTGGTTTGATGCCAAAATATTGATTCTGTGAATCAGACACAGTAATTTTATTCAAAATATATCCCAATACGCGAACTTTCGCTGCATTAATCCCCTCGAAATTCAAACTATGATTATCGCTCGCAATCAGATGACAATTTTCAAATCCCTTAGAAAAATCGAATATTCAACAAAACTAGATGGACTTCCTGTGTCGATAACTGCTCATAATCGGATTTTTCCCTCACAAAATCTTCGAATTTGAACACACGGCATACTGCACCGCTGGTCGTTCAAAACGCCGATCATAGATATTCCTCCTCTCTCCGTCGTTGTATGTTCAGGATCGGAGTTGTTCCAATGATGATTGCTGATGTTCATGAAGTTGATCGTTCTCTTTACTGTCGCATAATTTTGAGAATAGCGAGAACTCGCATATCCCCTTGCACCACTTTTAAAACACGTGATTTTGCTCACTTTACGCTCAGATGCGAGGTGTCTCTGTTGTCTGCAGTTATAGTACGTTCTTCTCTCCTTATATTTTCCATTAGGTTCCACAAAAGGTAGTTGATGGACCGGTCGGAATTCCTTAGATTCGTCCTCAGTCATCTGTCGTCCATAAGCCAAATAGTCCGACATATTATTAGCTTTGAGAAGCAACCTCCGAACAGTTGGGTCTCGAACTCCGCGAGAAATGAATTCCATTTGTTCTTTTACGGTGAGATGCAAGGTTTGCATCGTTCTCAACTTACTCTCCGCATATTCCATGAAGGATTCGGTGTGCGGTTTCCAAAACCGTTTGTAGCCTCGTATCAACGCAATGGCTTGCGTTTCCTTGACCGCAAAATAAGACCGAATCCCTTGTTCGAACAGATCCCAGCAGGAGATCACTGGTCTAGTCTGGCTATTGTACCACTGACGAGCACGTCCTTGAAGCTGAGCGGGGAATTGAAAATCCTCTATTCCACATGGTTTTGCGTGATCATGTATCATCTCTGAATGATTTCACATGATTCATGCATGATCACACATGATCATTCAAGATCATGTTGAACATAGAATTTTAATGAAAACGGTTGATCAGGGATCATACATGATCAATTATTAGTCTTGCATGTACATGCATATCGACAACTATATCAATATGAATAAAGCGTATCAACAACCGATAACATTCGTAGAAAATGCATTACTCACATGCTTTTTTTAGTGAGGGATAAATTATATATAATAATATAATAGCATGGAGTATTATAATATATATGTATACTTATATATCATATGAGTTAACATATAATATTATGGAATATAATATCATCTACCGGGTGTTTCAGAATTCATCATTCGCATTCCTGTGGGATATTCTGCAGCCAAAATGCGATAATTTCCCGTATGAAGAAAATTCTTTCGGGGCGTAGTTTTTAAGATATGAGCATTTTTGAATTTTTCTTCAAATCCAAATCATTCAAAAGCACTGTTTGCTACACACTCGAGCTCCATGTCATTCGCTGAGTTGGGAAACGGCGGATCTCTGAGAAAAAAATTGAATTATTCTATCATTGTTCGTTTTGAAGCTCTAATAAGTTGAAGTTGTTGAATGCTGATTGACCAGAAGGTAAAAAATCCCGAATCGCTATAACTTGGAATTGACAAATGATGGGATATTCCAATTTCCCCTCCAGAGATCCATCATTTCCCAACTCGACGGATGGCGTTGAGCTCAAGTATGTAGCAGACAATGCTGTTGAGTGATTTGGATTTGAGAAAAAATTTTAAAATCGTCATATCTCAAAAACTACGTCTCGAAAAAATTCTTTTCATACAGGATATTACTGCATTTTGGCTGCAGAATATACCACAGGAATGAGAATAATGGATTCTGAAACACCCGGTATTAGGTATGTATATCGATTCACGCACATCCACACGCGAAACACAAACCTCATGAGAGAAGTCACGATTATTCTACCAATTTGGCACGATGCTACGATACAATTGACGTGTCTACGGTCTGATGTAGCGATCACACTCCTAATGTCATCCCCTTCTACTTGTGTTCAACACGACCCTTGGAGTATCCGCATAGAGCAAATTGATGAGGGAATCTCTACTACAGCGAGTAGAGAATTGAAAAGGTTTTCGCGATCAAGACAGAGGAATAACAGACGGATCT
The DNA here is from genome assembly GCA_018340375.1 of Gonatopus flavifemur. Taxonomy (NCBI): domain Eukaryota; kingdom Metazoa; phylum Arthropoda; class Insecta; order Hymenoptera; family Dryinidae; genus Gonatopus; species Gonatopus flavifemur. The sequence continues at coordinate 683,094 of JAFFJZ010000001.1, forward strand.
AAAAGAAATACTAGTTAATTTTGAATATTCCTTCAACCTCTCTCACTCAAAAATATGTACTGAAAATGACAATTCAGATATATCAAAAGAAGAATGAATTAATGCGATATCATGTATAAATGCACAAAAGAGAAATGTATTTCCAAGAGAAGTCAATTAAAAACTGTGTTTTTGAAATAAACCTACTTCTTGCTTAAAGTACAATTTGACAGGAAGATACTATTTTCCCATGATGAATGATAGGACATGAGACTGAAAAGACAGTATGTTCCGATAATATAAAAAAAAAATCACCTTCAAAAGAATCGAACGCAGGTCGTTGGGACTGGATGTTGACGCACCCAGTGATGCCAGGAAAGACGGCGTGGACCGAAAAATCAGCCCCTCTACCGTGCACACGATGAAACTTTCGTATACATGTGAGTCACACGTATACGAACGTGTCATTGTGTAAACAATGGAGGGGCTGATTTTTCGGTCCGCGCCGTTTTTCCTGGCATCACTGGACGCACCACCACTGAAGCCATCGCTGGTCACTTGAACGGGAGGTACTTTGCCTACATCCGCTTGGGCTCAATCTTCAAACTCAAGTATCTCGAAAACCAAGTCGAAGGAACGAAAGCCAACAGGGGCTTTCTTACGGGTATCTAAGGTACACATGTACAGAACTTTCATTGGAAAGTAGTTCTCATCTCTGGCGACTTCCTTTATCAGTGATTTTTCGATATAGTTTTCATAAAAGTCATATCGAAATGATGGAATGCCTCCGGAAGCATTCTCAATTATGAATAAAACAGTAAAAAGATAGGTTCTTGGTGGAATAATAAATGAATAATTGAATGATCAAGTGCGTTCATATTATCCGCGCTTTTTGAGATGAAAAGCACCTTATGGATCCAAGTGCAGAATTCTATTGAGCTTGTGGACAGATTGTGATACGTTTGCTTATTAGATCGACTGATGGGGGATATTGATAGGGACTGGTAATAAACAATACTCATAATAATGACTTCGTAGAAACCTTGAGTGAACCTCAGAAAAAAATGAATTTTTGTGGACATTCTTCTAAGCATTTTTTGGAAAATATTTGTGGATCGTTTGTATTCGTTCATATATATTTGTGGATATATATGAATGATCAGAAACCTGATTATCATGGAACTCCATGAAGAGGTCTAAGGGTTTCACTGTTTCCAGGGCCGATTGATTTATGCAAGCGTATGTGCACGCGTGTATGGGAGGGAAGGTTTGGGAATGTTTGAGAAGATATCTGTAATCTGCAGATCATTCTTTCCTATTGCAATTTTTGACTAACACTAAAACTAACACATACAAAAATGTACACACTTTCGCGCGCGAAGAAACTAATACATCAACGCACGCACTATCAACTACACTTGAACTATTACACACCCACAAATAAGTCTCGTTTTGTTCCATGCACTAATAGAATGCTCTCTATTATGCGTTAATTTTTTCTTTGTTGTCAACTTTTCTGTTGATTTCTGTGTATGGGTATTATATTGTATATGATCAACTCTGTCGAACTGCCATATTGGAACTGTGATATCTTTCCTAATTAATATTATAAGAAGAACACACTGGTAAAAATTTGACGTGAATTTGTGTTTTTGCTTTTTTATATTCATAAACAATCAAGATATTGTGATCTACGTTGCAACGTATAATATGATATTATAAGTATAGTGTTACAGTATTTTTTTCTTTCAGTTTGTTCATCATTCATGATAACAATATCTCTGTTATTTGTACATTGCAAGCATGTTTAGTTGTCATTTGATTATGAACTAGTCAATGAGGTTCTCTAGCCTGACTAGTATGGAAAGTTTCTGTCCGAATTAGTCCGTAAAATTGTTCAAACTTGTAATTGTTGGTGATGGACTTCTTCAACAACAACAACATACAGAGCACATCAAGACACACACACACACACACCCACACATGCTTATTTGCACACAGATACGTATGTTCACACACACACACACACCTGTTCACATACACACCATCACTAACACTTACGAACTATTACACGGTATTACACACTATTAAACACACACACACACGCGCGCGCGTACTCTGCCATTTACATTGCCTGTCTTTCTCTCTCTCTCCCCCTCTCACACACACCCACACGCTCACGGACGTAGAGATACACAATCACGCATTGCATTTCCCAAAACGCATTCAGTGTTTTGATTTACCCTTCTACAAGGGTCCCAGACAACACACGAGTCCCATATGAATTCAGAATATATTCGATTTTTTTAATTCTAATAGAATCACAATGAGTGAATTCGTAAAGAAGTCTCATAGAATTCATTTGGTTTGAAATTAGTTCTGTTGGAATTCATATAAGAATTCTCAGAGTATTCAAACAGAATTCAAAGGCAGTATCCAGAGAATATCCGTTATGCCCGCCTGAAAATATCCATAGCGGTATCCAAATAGAATCAGAATTCAATTCAGAAAATGATTGAAATGAAATCATATGAATAGTTCGCAAAGTATACGTTCAAAATTCATTTCTTGGAATTTTATAGGTTATGTCTTTGGAAATTGGGTTGTATTCATTCTACTCACCCAGATGGTCATCATAATACCACAGATATTTGCTGACATCTACACTGAGAGAAAGAATTCCCGGGAACAATGAAACATTTAGTCAAATAGTCTCCATAAAATACTTAATTGATTTGAATGAACTTTCATTGACTTAATTAAATAACTGTTCCAATTGATGAAATATTTCATAACATATTGAATATTTGTTTGATTGAATGGATATTTAATCAAGTCAATGAAAGTTTATCCGAATCAATTGAGTATTTTATGGCGACTATTCAACTAAATATTCTATTGTTCCCGGAAATTTTTTCTTTCAGTGTATGAAATCTGCATACACGCATGGAATGGTTACAGCAAAGGAATAGATTACAGAGTAGGAATAACTATGAATTTTCTTTTCTCCGATTGGTAATGGTATTCACCACAAGCGCATGATTAATGATTTCCTTTGCATTTTGAGGTTAGGTTTTATATACATTTTGAAGAATGGCCTTGATGTAATCTCCGTTATGTTATTTGTGTCTTCCGAAATGATTTTTTTCTGAAATGTATAATATTTTCATGATTTCAAATGAGAGGAAGTCTGGTATTTGCATGAAGCTTGTTTGGTACATAACCTCAAAATCTTGATATATCCTCAATTCGGTATGAAGTCTAGGGGTTTGACATACAAAATTTCTCTCCGCGTGAGAAAATATAAGGGGTTTTGAATATCATGGACATTTATCCAATATATTGATAATATATGTATACATATTCAATTATATACTGTAGAAAAAGCTCATAAAACATTTCAATTTGACATCCGGGAACAATTCATGATGAATTCTAAATATATCTTGATTGGAACTCCAAATGACTTCTTTTAGAATTGTATGGTGAATACAATTGGTTGTAAAAATGAATTCTTTGCGAACGCATCTGATATGTTGATTGAATGCCACTACGAACAGTTTTAGGCGGACATAACTGGTATTTTCCTTGAACTTTCTATGAATTCGTTTTAAATACTTCCGATGTTCGTGAAGGACTGTTTCGAAAATCTTGGTATTTCAAACGAATTTTTACGGGATAACTTGCGTTGTCTGGGGTACTATATGGAATTATGCGTCTCTAGCAAGATATAGAGATGCGCGATGCTGGAGAAAACCTTCGATGTTGGAGTAATTGATCACTCAAAACATTGATATCGATTATTTCCTCGTATCATCGGTGCAGCGATGTTTTGTTCTTATTATTTTTCAATAAAATTTATTTTTTTAGAGTGAAAAATAGACTTTTTTTTTTAATTGTGCACATTCAAGTTCACTACTTCACTATCCAAAGCGCTCGATGTATGCGAAGCTGTATCAGATCGTCTTCTGTTGATCATCATTTTTTATCGATATATATTTTTCAAATTAAAAATCGTATGTTGTATATCGAAATTTGGTCCAATATTTGATAAGCCTTCAATGCACCGAAAATTCATATTCCGAACGCTGATACACCGGGGAGTTATTATGTCAAATGTATTATATTGGATGAAAACTGCAACTCCTTGTAGATTCTAAAAGGATGAGGGATCTGATTGCTCAAGGTATAACCAGGGTTGTCACAGCCTGGAAATTCGATGCATCTCATTGGTCATCTCATCCATCGCGAATTCGTGATTGCTCAATTCCGTTAGAATTCCCAGATTGTAGCAACTGGAATATGAATTTTCTGTACAATGAGCATTAAGTGCAAGGAAGATGCGATGGATTGGGAGTCCATCTAACTTTTACTATTTTTACAACATGAATAACCTGAACAGCACAACGTACCACTGGAACTTTCATTGAATGGTCATAAAACGTATAGGACAGGTTTTCTAAACACTCAGAAAACGTCCCAGAGATATATTTTGTATACACAGATAGCCCAAGAGTTCTAGAAGAGGGTTTTATGGGTATATGGTATCCATTCTGAATTTTTTCAGAACTCTTATGCTATCTGGGTTGATATTCTTTCTGTAATATGAATTGAACCACCGTATTTCCCCTAGTGCACGCAAAATAGTATGAATTAACATCTTCTCGGAAGAATGCGTGCCGAATAGATTGATTCTACATCCAGCGAACATTCAGTGAACTTCGAAATGTCAACAGTTCCATTTCAGGTTCAACGATGGTTTCTGTGACTGCTTTTTCATCGTCCGGATCGAAGTAGAAGCGAAATGAGATTATCAAATCACGATGAAGAATGGCGAGAATCTGACGAGTATTCTGTTATGAAGTTGAATATGAGTGGATAATCCAATTTCGCTCTCGCGTTGTACTGGATCCAGTACGGTGGAAACTTAGTCTGTGTTCTTCCGACGCTGTTGAAATGAATCATATTTCCGATGTGTAAGCATATCAGAAGATATAATGAAATTCAAACAAAGCAAGGTTTATTTTCGGGTAGGGTGAACTACCCAGTACATTAACGATGACCAGTAGATGAATGATTCACAAGAGAAATAATTATTATAAATTTTCATTACACCGAAAAAAATGTTTTGTTAAAACAACAAAACTTTTCAACTTGTTGTTTCAACAAAAGAATTTTGTTGAAATGTGATCAACTAAACGTTTTGTTAAAAATCGTATTATTTCTTTGTTGCACACCTTTGGTTTCTAAGTAAATACATTTTGCTTGGGAAACCGAATCATATCGTCTGCAGACTGAAAATATTTTGTCCCGATGAGAAAATCATGGGTCAGATTGAAAAAAAAAACCACCACCAGCAGACTTCAACACAGGTTTTCGGGACTGGAGGCGGAGGCTCTATCACTCAAGCCACTGCCGATCACTTGGGTAGAGGGACCTTCTTTGCATATATTAAGTTGCGTTCATGTTTCAAACTCGAACATCAAATACTAAGCCGTGTTAGGATTGAAGTGAGGATGATTTTCATCACGAATATTTACGGTACAGGTACACACGACTTTCATTGAAAAGTGGCTCCGGACTCTTGCGACATCTCCTTGTAAGATTCAATTAACAATCCATCTCCAGTGCACGAGTTTATATGATTGTAATAAATCAAAGTATTCTTCCATGCAGGAATGTATTATTTTATTAATGACACAAAACCTTTCATGTGAATTTACGTTTCAGAAATGCAAAAGAATATTTTCACTACACAGATGAAGTCATTATGAAGTGACAAAATTTTTGTTTGTGGGACAAAACCGCGTAAGTTTTGTAAAAACAACCAAATAATATGTTTTTTTCAAAGGATGTGTGTAACCAAGAAATGTGCTTGATCTTAACCAAACAATCGGAATCAGTATAGTTTGAGGTACAAAATGATTCATCCTTTTGGTTCCCTTGACAGAATTATATAGTATGGTCATGAGAAATCAAACAACAAAACACTTTTGTTACCATTACCAAAACTTTTTTTTCGGTGTACATTCAAATGATTCGATTGTTCTCAAAACAAGTTACTTCTACTGCGGAAACAAACGGATTATTTTAGGATAGCAGAAATTTTTTATAATCACTTCCTCTATGAGTCGTGCTGGGTAGTTCGACCTAACAAAACAAAACGGGAAGAGCATTCGCCTGATTTATTCAAAATCTCTCCTTTCGAGTTCAAAACACTCATTGGGAATATCCATGACCAGTGATGCTAAATTACCAGTCGAAAACTATTTTTTCGAATTTTATTGGTTTTTCAACCAGTACAATAAATTAAGTGAATCATGTCAAATTCCCAGATAGCACAAGAGTTTTGAAAGAGTTTTTCACGAACACATTGTGTTTATTACCAGCGTTTTTAGAACTCTTGTGCTATCTGGGTTACTTCTGCTAGGTTATTGATCTGAAACTAGTATCTAGTGAATTTATCGAAATTCCCCGATGTAAAACATTGTAATAAACCCAACGTATGAATTACCTAGTATTTTACTCATTATATGGTAATTTAATCACCTCAAATAATTGTTGGGGCTACTTGGGACCCGAGTTGCCACAAAATCATCGTGCATGGCCTCATTGGGTCATCCTTCTAAGACCATCAAGTCAGATTATGGTCTTCATAAGAATTACCTAATGAGCAACTAGTACCCCGTGGTGGTTAATCGGCCGTATTTCTATTCGAGATTATTTCATCCGGGGTTTCTGACCTTCGGAATTGAGGTGAGTTAGTAAATGCCCGAAAGGCCATTCATCCGAAAGCAGGAGAGTCTGCGGCTATTTTAGGAGGGCTAGGAATTATTGGTAATTATCCTTGGATTCACAAATCATTGTCTTTCAGGTAAATGCAATTTCGGGCACTTGCTACCTCAAGGGAATTGAAAGTATTCGGTATTGCTGGACCCTACCGGCGAATTGGATAGGAGCTGAATTCGCGAAATGAATATCATTTGACAATCGCTAGTCACTTTTCAGCAATAACTAGAAATGACTAGCGATTGTCAGATTATGTTTATTCAGCGGAGAGTTCCTTCGGCGAATTCAACCCCTACCGTGGATTGGTATCCTGAACAATGGAAAGAACGTCGATGTTTCATATGAAAAAATCGAATATCAACACATCGAGCTTTCGAAGCATCGCTAGTCACTCTTCAGTTATCACTAGGGATTGTTAAATTATGTTTATTCGACGGACTGTTTCTTCGAGAAATTCACCCCCTACCGCACGCCCCTAGCAAGATATATTATGCCAGTGGGCCTGAGCGTTTGATTCTTTATTCATAATTTCATGCACAACCTATCTTCACACTGATTTGTTCATGATCCAGAATTACTTTTAGTGCATTCCATTATTATTTCAATATAAATGGAAAATATACCGATCCTAAGCGGAATAGTTGATTTCAACTGACACACGCAATTTCAAAAACTTTAACAAGCCTTCTCTCAAACGCTGGAGGTCAACTCAACATAAAAATTTTCCCTGAGTTATATCCCATTAGTAGGGGAGAGTGGGGACACTTGCACCATGGGGTGATATGCACCACAGCAGATATCTCTTAATTTTCCAAAATTTCTGAACTGTTCTTGCACGTGGCGTTTGCTGAATGGATGGCCCAACTCCACACGAGTTCACAGGAATGTGGAATGAATCTCTGTTTTTTTATTGATATCAAAAGGTTTGGCACTCTCAAAATCGTTTGATTTGTGTCTCCTTAGTTTTTCAGAAAAAGTTTCCCATGATCTGTAAGTGATCCCAAACACCACGAAACCAATCTCAATCGAAAGTACAATCGTTGCACAATATTTTCATGATCCACTTTTTGACTGAAAATATCTGGAATTTTTTTGCGAGCATCAGTAGTCTGTTGATGCCGTGAGGGGTGCAATGCACCACAAATTGCGGGGATACTTGCACCACTTCCGATGTTTCATTTTTTTTATAGAAACAGGTATTCAGAATGATCCGTACACTCGAATGTTCGAATCTGAATGTTCTTCCGGAGAACAGAAGAGAGAAGGAGAGGAAGGAGAGAGAGAGAGAAAGATTCTTTTGTTTGATAAAATACTCTGTGAAACTCTTTGCTATTTCCATGAATGATCTCACTTCATATAAGTCAGGGGGGATAAACTCAATGAGAGAATTTTCATAATGAACTTCAGCACCGCCAAGGGCAAGGCTACTGGAACTAACCTCACATGGATACATTTACAAAAATGCTCAACAAATCATAAAAGTTTGTGACACAGTATCAGTGCCTTCATGTGAGATTAGTTCAAGTACCCTTCCTCTTGGCGGCGCTGAAATCAGTCTCAAGAACGTTCAATTGAGTTTATGCCTCCTGATATGAGTTGGTAGGAGTGACAAATTTCACTTGTTTCCTCCGTTCATAGCAAACACTCTTGTGCAATTAGTTTTCAATAAAAGGTTGTTGCTAGTATCAAACTCTAAACTGCATAAAGTCCATCTTGATCGTAAGTTCAGCTATTCACTTGTATATCTGATTATTCATTTCAAATAAATACTGATAAATAGATTTGAAAATAGTGGTTATTATTCCAATTAGCCCTGCTAAATTATCCCCATAAAGAACGATACAAAACGATAAATTTGTTCTATAGTTTTCAATGAGGTTTCTGAATACGGAATTTACGAAGTTATATCGTTATCAAACGATAGAACTCTATCGTTCCTTACCGTTTTCTATAAAAATTTAACAGATTGTATAGAGTTTTATCGTGAAATTCGTATTGGAAAAGTACTACTTATTTTAGAACACATAACTATTTTTTTCCAAATAACTGATACTTCTCCTATACGAATTTCACGATAAAACCCTATACAATCTGTTAAATTTTTATAGAAAACGATGAAGAACGATAGAGTTCTATCGTTTGATAACGATATAACTTCGTAAATTCCGTATTCAGAAACCTCATTGAAAACTATAGAAAACATTTATCGTTTTGTATCGGTCCTTATTGGGAAAATTTAGCAGGGAGAGGATCAATTACTCAGGGAGAGAGAAAGAGAGAGAGAGAGAGAGAGAGAGAGAGAGAGGGAGAAAGAGCTAATTCGCAGGGTGGTGCAAATATCCCCACAGGGTGGTGCAAGTCTCCCGCCATGTGGGGAGAGTTGCACCAAACGCAATGTTTTTGAAGAACACTTATACCATTGATAGGATGTTAGATTCGACCTTGCTATCATTTGCAACTTAGAAAGGAATGTTTGCTCTGTCAAAATCCCATAAATAATATATCGAATGGAGTTAACCACGAAAGTTATAACAATGTAAAAAAAAAGTGGTGCAAGTGTCCCCACTCTCCCCTATTTGTGAATTGACACCATTATTGGTTCCAATATCGAGGGAGCCTAAATAGGCTAAATTTGAGGCCACTCTTTCAATTTATTTTTCTGCACTGAGGTAGTCAAAGCAACTCAGAATTTTCAATGAATTTGAGCACCAGATATCAATTTAACCTTGCTGCAATATTGTCAGGCAAGCTTAGGATAAGATTGTCGGAAGGTTATTAGTTAACACACGACAAGGGCGTGAGCTTACAAAACCGTTGCAATAGAGTTGTAGCAACCTTGCCGTGACAAGGTTGTCAGTAACAAGCCGAAACCAATCGAATAACAAGTCTGACACGCTGATGACAAGCTTAAATGTTATCTGGGATCGAATTACTCGTCTATTTTCTCCCATAAATTTGAACCGCTCTATCACAACAGTCGAAGAGACCAGGTCAAAGAATCCTGTAGGATCTCTTATGGGAACTCATAGGAATCTTCGTAAAATTCCATATGGTTTTCTATAAACTGACCCATATTGGTTCTCATATTGATTTGACTTAGGAACCTATGAAGGATCTCATGAGGGATCCCCTGGAGGATCCTATGAAGAATCATATGAGGTATCACATAAAAGAAGTTCTGGTTTGAATCTCGGTGATATATCTAGGGCCCTTCCATATCCAATTTACAAAAAGTTCCTGAATATTTTTGGAATAATTATGTTCGGACTCTGTTGAAAAATAAGAGACTCGTTTCATTTTTTCTCTTTATTGTGATTTCCGATTCATACATTGGTGTCAAATTTTTTATCCTCGACAGATCCAGTTTCTCCCAAATGCTCCTATCTTGAAACGCTGTCGACATACAAAATCATTCCAATAGCATGGAAATTAGGATCAGGCCTGGATCAAGGGGGGGGGGGGAGCTGCAGCCCCGGGCCTCACTCACCAAGGGGCCTCATCTTTAAACATTCGCGAATTTTGTTCTCAAGCTTTTTATAACATTTTTATGGTAAACAAGATTTTATCGCATCAACTAACGTTCTTGATCGTTGAATCGGAAACATTGAACGATTTTAATTCGAATCACTTTGAACTCCAAATAACTGTCGTTATCAACAACAGTGAAGGTGGTTGTAGTATACAAACGATCAGAGTCCTGCAATATTTTTGCCTTGTGAACAGAAATAGGACGTTGCGCAAATCTTGGAAAATCATCAATCCAACTTATTTATGCTCCACTAGTGATATGAACCAATTCCAAAATCTAATCTCTGCTTTCCGACAATTTTTTGTCTCGAAAATGAAAATTGTTAACACCAAAATGTTTCTCGAAGCTCACAGAAAAATTTTGGTTTCGTGTCTGTCTATCGCTTAGGTGATCAACAAACCGCGAATGCGCATATCTCCTGTTCCACTTATACAATTTCGATCAAATTTATACCACAGTCGTAGGGTGGAGCGATAGTGGTCCCATATAAGTCAGCTTGATTTATTCAGAAGAACTGGATGGGCTAGGAGGAATATGGCAAAAAATGAACATTTTCGCGAATGTGCATATCTCCTGTTCTGTTCATCCGATTCCAGTGAAACTTATACCAAGTTCTAGTTATGATCCAATAATGGTCTCATATGAGTTCCATTCAGATCGGTTCAAAACTGTGAACAATTTTTTTTGCCATTCGCATTATTTGACAATATGTTGGCAGCATGCCTTCCCTATGTCCGTATCATCCGAATGCCATGAAACTTTGAGCATAGTTAATACATGAAATGCTGATTATGAGACATAAGTTTCAGGCAAATCAATATTGAGGGAAGAAAAGGGTGAGCACTAAGTTTCGAAACAAAATTTGAAAATTTCGTAAATACCGCTATCATGTGGATATCGTTCGTTCTTATCATCCGTTCATCATGAATTTTTACCACAGTTTCATGCAGTATCGATAGTAGTCCCATATAAGTTTTACCCTGATCTTTACAGAAGAACGGAAGAGGAAAAAGAAACCTTTTACAAAAAATTGTGATTTTGCGACGGAAAATGTCTCCGGTTCCTGTTATCCGATTGTAATGAAATTTATACTACTGTTCAGTTATGGTCCCATAGTGGTCCCACATAAGTTTCATCCCAATCGATTGAGAAATGTGAAAAACAAGAATCTTTAGCCATCTGCACTCTCCAAACCCTTGTAATTAGTTCGAATTTAGTTTCATTTACATATTTACTTATTGCACAGAAAATGAAGTTCTTATCATTTCTAGAGTTTCCATGTTTTGGGAATATGTTCATGATTTTAGTATTTAAGAAAAAATAAGAACTGTTAATTTTCATAAGAAAAAAGAACTATTAATTTTTCCGTTAATTTCGTTGTTTAATCGAATAAATACAATCTTTTGAACAAATGAATCCGTGTCAATTACGTATTAATTCCTAGTAAAAAGAAGACCTTCAAATCCTATTATAAAACAAACAAGTGATGGGAAATAATTGGGAATGGTTGTGCTTTTGTTCATGCCCCCATTATTCTCTATCATTTCTCATTATTCCTTGTCGCTGTTTTGTTTTGTGATAGGATTTTGAGGGTTTTTCACCAGAGATTTTGAGTATTATTTTGTGACAGCTGAAAATCCTGTAAGAATGCAAAAAAAAGTTTCATTCGCCCCCCCCCCCCGCTTTTCACTTTGAGGGGGCCTCCAATAGTCTCCCAGCCCCGGGCCTGAGAGTCCCAATTTAACTCGAGACGCGGCTTTAGAGATGACATTGGATACCCTGAATTCAAGACCAGTACAATACATGACGTGTCAGATTATGGTGGGGACGTATTTTCGGAAACACAACAACATACCATGCATGTGTAAGATCATACCAACAATTTTTCGTCAATATTTCCTGGAATCCGGAACGTGGGAAGCATATTCTCAAGCAAGACCAGACATTCGAAAGTATATGCGAAATGAGAACGTACGAATGAGATATGAAAAACATAGTGAATGTTCATAAGATCCCAATAAGGAATTTTGTACAATTTCAACGTTGGCGCAGCGTTGATTGCGAACGTCCAACATTGGCAGTCGATGTTGAAAAAATACTGAGATGATAATGTTTTTGAATAATTAAAGTTACTGATAATCCTTGTAACATTTCTTGTGCTATTTCAAGTTTCCAGTATGCAGCAATAACCAAACTTTTAGATCACAGAAACTACACAGAGAAGAGTTTATATCAAAGATTATTAGACGCAGTATCGTACCCGTGGGATATACTCGATTATGACGATAGGAACTATACCTCTGTATTTTCTCATTACTCCGCATATGGGCTTCGAGAAGAGTTGTGGTAATCTGCCGCACACCCGTGGTTCTTTTTGCCACAATAAAGTATATCCCACGACTACTACATAAATATATTAATTTTTACTACAAAATCTTCTCCATGTACAGAATATATTTCCCACATGAATATTAAGATGGGCCGAAAAGATGCAAACATTTTTTTTTCAAGTTGCTATACCGTGGAAAAGTTGCGGTTCAAGAAGATGACCAATACCAGGTGTAAAAGTATGAAACCGGAGTTTATTTGTGAAAAACACACGTTTGTGGTTAGAGAATGATGAGAAATATTTCATTCGAAATAATCTCTATTGCTGTTTATAAATTTTTCCTACCTTCCTGGCAGTTCATGAATGCTACGCCAAAAAAACAGTTCCTTTTTTGAAGCGAACCAGTTATCGAGCCATTCGACATTTTCATACAAATTGGAGCGTTGTTCAGCGAGAGCGTGTCCCATTGATACGGATAGATGATAATCGGACGGAGCCAAATCTGGAGATTAAGCCGCATGTGGTAGCATCTCCCCACTGACCACCTCGATCGTTTCCCTGACCCATTTTGCTGTATCGTGGAGCGAGAGGACTTTGTGTTGCCTTTTTCCATATTCCGGTCATTTCTCACGCAATGCGCGATTCAAGACGATCATTTGCTGTTGGTAACGATCAGTGTTGACGGTTTGCTCAGGTTTTAGCAAGCCATAATAGATCACTCCCTTACACAAAACACAGAGCATTGTCTTCTTTCCAAAACGATTCGGTCTTGCAGTCGATGTCGATGATCCGCCTGGATTCACCCATGATTTCCGGCGGTTAAGATTCCCAAATTATATCCATTTTCCATCACCTGTCACAATTCAATGGAGAAATGACTTTCTCTTGTATCTGTTGAACAGCATTCCACAAGTGGTTTTTCAATTTCCTCACTATGCATCATTCAGTTCTTGCGGAACCTGAAATGGAATTGGATGATGAAATGTAGGAAAATCAATGATTGAAAGAAAAATGTTAGTTAATAAAAGTAATTTCAATATAAGAATGTGAAAGACGATTTCAAATAAAAGAAAACAGAATGCCGATTCTTAGCCCGGTTTTTGTTTTCCTCCGGAATGAGATTACATTACATCGGAAAACGCATGAACCCTTCAAGAGAAGGTGAACAACTAATAATTATTAACATGATTGAGCCGTTGCTCCGCGTCGAGCAAATCGGAGCAGTGAGATGCCCGCGAGATTTCGTTTACAGTTTTTTACACAGGTAAGGCGGGAGCACAAGATTATGCACTTCCATCGACGTTGAATAAGCAAGAGCATAGCAAAACAAGCAACTAATCCTCTATAAGCACATCAGTATACTCACGAGCGAAAACAAAGACATTCTCACTGCTCGATACGCACGTAACTCACCCTAACAGCACATCCACCGACTTCCACGTCGCATCTTCATGGACTCCACGTGGATAAATGGTGGACGGGGATAGGACGTGGGTGAACGGAGATTCCACGCGGAGGCAACGTAGAAATGTCCGGTGCTGTACGGGCAGATCTAGATACTCGGGTGAACGCTTCGCAACGACTAATTCGAAATCGATCGAATTCGAAGTAGATCTGTTAAAAGGCGAGTGAATGTATGTATATTTGAATCGTTTTGTGTTCTCCCGCTTTCATATTAAGCTAGAAGGCGCGAAGAACGCTTTGCCCAAGCCACGCTGTTCGTTGGTGGGAGCAACGCGCTCACTTGCGCTCCAACGTCGGAGCGAACAACTACGGTTGACTTTTGTATAAGGAAAAGTGAATAAGATAATTTGGTTTCTTTGAATAATTTATCTCACTTTTCCTTATACAAAAGTCAACCGTAGTTGTCCGCTCCGACGTTCGAGTGCAAGTGAGCGCGTTGCTCCCACCAACGAACAGCGTGGCTTGGGCAGAGTGTTCTTCGTGCCCTCTGGCCTAATATAAAAGCGGGAAAATACAAAACGATTTTAATACACATACATTCACTCGCCTTTTAACATTCTCCGACCTTGGATCTCATTTACAAAATAAAATATGAGATCCAATATACTCAAAAAATATATTGACAAAAAAATCTCAAAATCTAAGCATACATTTTACTGTACGTCCGCTTCTTGTAACATGAGGTTTATCGGACTTATATTCTTTCTCGTGAACAAGGTTTTCATTTTCCTTCTCATCAAAACAAATGTTCTCAGCTTTTTGATTATTTGAACAGACATTTTCAGATACTGTTTTCATCTTATGTTGTTCTACTAAACGCGTTTCGGTGAGTGCGTCATCTACTTCTAAAGGGAATAAACGTTGAATTGGGCGAGTTAATTCACCAGGATCAGTTTTCAATTTTGCTACCCGTGGTAAACCATCAATGATTCCCATGACACGAGCAAGAGGCCAGTTGACTCTTTTCGTATTATCGTTCCCAATCGAAACAACATCACCTACCTGCAACCTACTGGTATTAGCGCGCTTAACAATTCTGTGTCGCAATTCTCCTAAATACTCGCTTTTAAATCTTCGACGTAGTTCATCTTTCATCTTTTGGCGATACATGAACCGCCTTTTCAACTTACATCTATCAATCAGATCACAATCGGACACACCGATATCTCTGATTTCTCGTAATAACATCGATGGAGTGATAGGCACAAGCTCTTTCGGACTATCGTACAAATAAGTTAACGGCCGTGAATTGATAATCGCCTCACAATCGCATAATACCGTCATCATTTCCTCGTAATCAAGGCACGCTCTACCAAGTATTTTTCTCAATATACGTTTGAGTACTCGCACTAGTCGCTCCCACCAACCTCCCCACCACGGGACACTAGGAGGATTAAATCGCCATTGAATTTTTTCAGTCGAATTGATTTTTCCAACCTGTTTCCAATCAACCCCTTTTAACAAATTATTGAAACCCTCAAAATTCGTGCCATGGTCACTATGATTCATTGAAGGCCTGCCCCGCCTAGCAATCATTCTACAAAGCGATTTCATAAAGCGTTCAGTGGATAAAGAAGTTACTAGTTCTAAATAAACACCTCTATAAACAGCGCATGTGAAATGACAAATCCACGCTTTGCGATTATCCCGAAGGAAACAGGGCCAGCAAAATCCATCCTCGTAATTTCAAACGCTGATGCATCTCTGACACGCTCAAAGGGTAGTGAGGCAGGTTCAACCACCAATGGTAACGAATCCTGTCGTTGACAAATCACACATTTTTCAATGATAGGAGGAACCACTTTACGACCACGCAATATCCAATACTCTTCTCTAAGATCGTTCAATACCAATTGTGTGCTGCTATGTCCTAGAGCTTCGTGTCTATCTGTCATCAACATTCGAACGATCTGATTCTGTTCCGGCAAAACAATGGGACAAGGAAAGGCAAAATTATCGTTGCGCTGCACAATTTTCGTTTTTGCGCGTATTAAACCATCGTCCGCTGGAAAGGCGTTGGGGGATAATAGAGTTGGATCGAATCTATCCCCAAAAGATTATTTCTGAATGTATTTAGAGATATTCAATCTTGCTTCTGCTCTTTCTTCGAACGACAATGGTTGGAAATCTCTCTCCGTTTTGGGAAGTTTACAATTAACCCATTAACGCCCAAAAGTGCCAAAATTTTTGTTCATTTTCGAGCTGTAATTTCATTGACTAATGCTCAGGGGATTCTTATCAAATCATGTATTTCTTGTGTATTTTATTGTGCTCTTTCCGAATCTGCAATCAGAATTTGAGATATTCCACATACAAATTCAATATGACGTTTTCAATCCAAGAAAACGTGAAAAATTGAACGTTATTTTTTTTGAAATCCACGTTTTCATGTCGATAAAGTGTAGAGAGTAACGGAAAAGCTCAACTGTCGGTTCATAAAATAGTCGGACTAACAAAAACCTACCATGGTGGAATTTAAAAATCAAGATGGTGGCCAGGATATGGCATAAATGGCGGCAAGGAAGGTATAAATTCAGTATTTGCCAAAACCTGTATTCGGAATATGTTTTTTATAAGTTTTTCATCACTTAATCATACATGTGCATGTGTGAGAAACCTGATCGTGACAAATTCATCATCTTCCAAAATGGCGGCCCAATTCGGTTGAAATTCATGGGTTTTTGTTTCTTTTTCGCTATTTCCCCATGTTTTTGTATAATCACTTGGTTCTCCATCTTGTGATAGGAAACATTGATTGAAGTCATTCTTCGCGATCAAGTTTGAGCCATGATGGACCC
Source organism: Gonatopus flavifemur (assembly GCA_018340375.1). NCBI lineage: Eukaryota > Metazoa > Arthropoda > Insecta > Hymenoptera > Dryinidae > Gonatopus > Gonatopus flavifemur. The sequence continues at coordinate 699,982 of JAFFJZ010000001.1, forward strand.
TCCTGCCATTTTGACGATATCAACATATCTACTGTACACCCTCGCGATGGAATATCCGCAGGATTCAAATTTCCAGAGATACGTTTCTACGAACTTATATCAGGTAAAGAATATATTTCTTTCACTCGATTCTGAACGAATATTCCCCATGGACAATCTCGCAAGATCCAGAAAATCACTGTTGTGGAATCACTCCAATAGGTTCGTTGGCATTCTTAATTTTTGACGATTCTGAAGTGGAGTGTGTTAATCGGACCCCATAGTGGCCGCTAACAACTCTAATCTAGGTATAGTAACCGGCTGAGTTGGAGTTATTTTAGATTTTGCTCGTATCAATTAAACTCTCACACCGGATGAATCTTTGATCCGTGCAAATATTACAGCAGCGTATGCATCTATACTTGCATCGCAGAATGTATGGAAAGTATTGTCACTGTCCTCTCCAATCGTGAAGGCCCACCTGGGAATTTCAATCCCTTTTAAGCGTACAAGATGGTTATACCATTCAAAAAATAGATCACACATGTTCCCATTCAATTCTTCATCCCATTTCAACTTCTGTACCCATGACTGTTGTAACAACAACTTGGGCAGCAACGTTACGGGACACGAAAATCCAACAGGGTCAAAGATTCGACGTGCCAAAAACAAGATAACACGTTTCGTAATTTTCTCAGGTGGGCTTTGATCTGAAAAAGACAGCGATAATTTTAATGTATCTTCATGTTTATCCCATATAAGTCCTGTCACCGAGCCTTGGACCTTTTCATTAGTATCGCCTGAATACTCCCAACCTCTGAGATCGAACGCCCCCTCTAACATTACATTTTGAGCGTCGTGCATGAAGTATGCCGTTTGTTCTACAGAATTTACACTGGTCACGCAATTGTCTACGTAAAAACTCTCCATCGATTCCATAATATTTTCATTGGTTGATATATCTTGACTGTGATCCAGGAAGCGTTGTAAATGCAATTCAATCACGGTTCCCAATAAATATGGACTACAAGAGACGCCGAATACAACCCGCGTGTGTCTAAATACAACAATTTCGCCGTTTTTATCATACCATAAAATTTTCAATAATCTTGAGCTGTTTTATGCACACTGATCTGTAAGAATGCTTTTCTTATATCAGCGATAACCTCAACTTTACCCAATCTGAAACGTAACCAAATTGACGAAATCAACGCGATTAAATCGGTCCCAGTCTCTAGACATTGATTAAGCGATAGAGAACTTTTATCTCTAGCCGAAGCATCGAATACAGGCCTCTATCTAGTAGTGCTGTCTTCTTTCACAGCGCCTCGGTGCGAAAGATAGTGTCCAGCGTTTTCAAGTTGTTCTCGAGGCACGACCTAAATGATGCCATCCAGTAGCCATCCCATGAAAACTCGATCATAATCCTCGTGCAAACCAGAAGTTCTCAACCTCCTCGCAGTCGTTCCAAGCCTCCGTCCAGCGAGCAGTCAATCATCGGTCAGAGTAGGATGTGTTTCCCTCCACGGTAAACAAACCTCGTACCGTTTATCTTCGTTCATAGTAACGGTTTCGAATGTCCGATTTTGAGACAGTCAAAACAACCGTTCTTCTTTTGTAGAATCTTTCCCGTTCAACTAAGCTCATCTTACGCGCTGTCTCACACCGTGCACTCGAATGCTCATCATCACAAAACACGCACAACATCTTTGCACTAACTGTGCTTCGCGTATGTAAACTCATAGCGGACGGATTGTCTCTTCCTGAATCTGAACGAACTTCAGATTTAGTAGATTTCTTTCCTTCATTTTGTGAATCAAAACCGTGAACTGCAATTTTGGTTCGTTTTTCATTGTCGACTTCGACTTGTAAAATTTGATGAGTTGTGAAAGTCTTTCTTCCTTCGCTTCGTCTGGACTAGCGGTAATCGTGGTGAGATGTCGCTGCCATGCACGTAGCCACTCTGCTGGAAGCGATGACTCAACTAAGGGATACAACATGGCACCACACTTATTCGTTGTGACACTCAACGACTCTAGTGCCCTCAATTGAGATGCTATTCCATCATATAAGCTGGCAACTGGCATCTTCTCACCGGTTTTCATAGCATTTTGCATCGCGAGTTTCAACAACTCACGCACATACACCCCTACTAATAATTCCTCACGACCGAATCTATTTTTGAGATTATTATTTATTCATAGATTTATTATCACTAGGAGGATTAAATCGCCATTGGTTTTATTTCAGTCGAACTGATTTTTCCAACCTGTTTCCGATCGATCCCTTTTAGCAAATTATTGAAACCCTCAAACTTTGCCCCGCCTAGCAATCAAACGTTACGCGTTAGAATTCGGGGTGACGGAATTGAGAGGACAGTGCGAGTTCTTCTGCATTCGGGTTCGACGCGATCGTATATTGTTCAAGACATGGTAATGTTAATGGAATATGAATCGCTTGGTGAACATATAGTACGACATAACCTGGTCGGTAACATCACGTCACAGGAGAAACCGCATCGACGGTATCTGATCAGTTTGGCGAGTATGAATGGAAGTTATGCTGGCAACTTCAAAGTATACGATCAAGATGACATCTGTTCCAATATTCCATTATGGAAAAATCAACCTTGGGAACACAAATTGAACGAACTGGGCATCACGCTGTCGGACCAATATGACGAGTTGAATTGTGATGACCCTATTCAAATTTTAATCGGAAGTGACGTGATGGGTGAATTGCTCACAGGAAAGGTCAAGCAATTGGAATGCGGGGTCACAGCAGTGGAGACTAGGCTTAGATGGACGCTAATGGGTCGAGTTCCAGACGGCTTCGATGATGGCACAGCGGAAGTTGCAACTGTGATGTACAACATACAGTGTTCTGGTCCTGATCTATGGGAGTTAGATACCATTGGAATCAACGATCCAATATAACGATCCGATAGAAAGATTATTTCTCATGGAGTAAGATTATTTTTTCCAATTGTTCGAAAAATTTTGTTCAAACAATTACGTCAAAAAATTCAGATAAGGCAAAACCAACACCACCATTCGATTCTACGCAAGAATTCATATGAAATCTATGAACGCAAAAATTTTCTTCCTCACTATATTTATTGAAAATTAAATAAATAATTCCGAGGCAGACAACACCCGTTCAGGACGATGGCGAAATCATCGTCAATAAAAGAAACGTGGATACGGGGATGACATCATCTGATTGAAAGATTATTCTCCATGGAGGGAGATCATTTTTTTCAATTGTTTGAACAATTTTTGTTTGAACAATTACGTCAAAAAATGCAGATAAGGCAAAATCAACACCGCCATTCAATTCTACGCAAGAAATCACATTGAATCTATGCACGCAGAAATTTTTTTCCCACTATATTTATTTGAAAAAATCAAATAAACAATTTCGAGCCACAGCCCCCGTTGAGAACTATCGAGAAATCATTGTAGATAACAATAAATTCAATACGATCATCACAGCTTCTGATCAAAAGATCATTTTCCGTGGAGAAGAAATTTTTTGCCAATTGTTCAAACAATTACATGATTAACTCTAGATACGGAAAAATCCTTAGCGCCCGATTCCACAAGAAAAATGGCAGGATGATCATACATTGGTCAAGGTGTTGACAGCAGCTTGAGTAAAAGTAAAATCCACATTTTTGCAATAATTTTCTGTCCGTTCTTGACACTTCGCGCCTGAAGTAGATTCAGAAATCCAGTGCTTATTCACACCAATTGTCATTGTGTGGTCTGAATCTGCTGTTCCAGTGGAACGTGTACGTTGACCAGAGTGCCGCTTCCGTGTCACTTCAGAAAAATAATATTCACGCACTTCTTGTGCAATATCTTTGGATTCTTTTTTGGTATTAGGATCTGCCAGATTATAAAGGACTGTAGCATTGGTCACAGATCCTTGAATTAGTCTCACAAAGAGACACCAAGGCCATTTCTCCCCACGAAAAGCTGGAAGAAGATCATTGCAATGTTGGTCGTGCAAGCCTCCCATGTTTCCATCATATTTTGAGAAGGCTCTTGTGAGGAAACTCCATACATTTTTTCACTTTGTTTACGAATCTACTTATCTGAAGTTGCGGCTCATTTCCATAGCAGTTCGAAAGTACGGAAACTGGCTTACTGTCCATCATAGTAATATAATTTACATGTGACATTTCGTCATGTAGATTGACACATGTTCCTCTTTCACACTTTTTTGGTGGAACAACCTCAGCTTTTACACGATTATGTCTTACCGTTCCTGTAATACATAGTCCAATTTCCCCCAGGTGTACCAGGAGATCAGGCGAAGTGAAAAAATTGTCCAAGTACAAATTGTAATTCCTTAGGTTTTCCAACGGCATCGTGTTCAATAGTCCCTGAAGCATTTTCATCACGACTCTCGAACCTAATCCAATGGAATTCAGGAACGTTTTATTCTCGTTACCCGCTTTTCCAGCATAAATATGTACGTCAAAGATGAAGCCTCCACGTGAACAAATTGCCCTAAGTTTAATGCCGAACCTCACAGGCTTATTTCTTATGCATTGCTTTATGCCGAAACGCCCAAAATACTTCACCATGATTTTATCTATCGACAAGTTGTGGCTAAACCACTCAAAACACACAAGATTTTGCCTGGAGAAATCATAAATACTCCTAACTTTCCAAACTTTATCTTTTACATTCTTTTCGTTATTTTTATAGGACTTGGTGTCCTTTTTTATAGTAGTGAATAGATTCCGGGACATTGTGTCTTCGACAATTTGGCATCCTAGAATTAATTTCGAAGACCAATAGTGCCGTGGAGACTTTCTTGAATTGAATGAAGAGAGAATAATGATTCCAATAAATTTATCGAATGAATCTTCCGATAAATCGATACCATTTTCTGATAATGCTTCGATGATATGACACTTGATTTCTTTAGAAGGGGAAATTCAAACAATCCGCGAGCATTCATTTATCTTATATTCACCAACGATTCTTCGCTCAAACTATGGTCCAATTCCGGTTGTTCTATACGTTTGTAATCATCATCTTTCCAGTTGAAAGTATGATTTGGTTCTGAGAGCTTTTGCGCATCAGTGTATGAACTTTTCACTTGTTCATAAGAACCGTAAGGGAGAACTGTATCCGGGCCTACTTCAGGTTCCATTTCAGATGGATTTCAGGAATCAGAACCTGAATCTGTGTCATAGTCAGTTTCTGGAATAAATGCAATATCAATACGATTGCTAACATTGTCATCAGCATCGTCAGTGTTTTCAACACTGTCATAGTTGATCTTCTAGTTCTTGGCATGATAGAGTGCTATTTGGGGCGAAGGAAGACCAAAAGTTCAAAGAACCGTGAAATACGGTAATAATAAGAGAATACTCGGAAGTCAAAGCCAGGAATTGAATGATTGAGACTGATTAGTAGTAGAAACTACTTAAAAGGAATGATAGTGTAAACTATTGATCTGAAATAGTAGTAAAAACTACTGAGGTGCAATAGCAGTGAACTGTTGATTTGGAATAGTAGTGAGAACTACTGATCTGAGATAGTAGTGGAAACTACTGGTGTGGAACAGCAGTGGAAATTGCTGATGTGCAATAGTAGTGAGAACTACTGATGTGAGATAGCAGTGAGAACTGCTGATGTGGAATAGCAGTGAAAACTGCTGATTTGCAATAGGAGTGAGAACTACTGATGAAGATTGATAGTTTAAGCAATTGGAAACAAAAATTTTCCCTCGTGGAAAATAATCTCTCAATCAGATGCTGTCATCCCTGTATCCACGTTTTCTTTATCCACGATGATTTCGCCATGGTCCTGAACGGGTGTTGTCTGACCCGAAATCATTTATCAATTGTTTTGTGTTGAAAATCTTCATCAGCTGTTAGGGGAAGATGATGGTGCTGAAGAAGTGGTCTTAGGGTCGCTGAACTTATGGCTAGCACCATGTATAGGGAAATTCCAGTTTCATACTTCTACACCTGGTATGAAAAGAAGTTCAATCAACAATATTGATGTCTTGCAGTCGCGCAACGTCCCCACAGTTCATGGAAATAGGTGAAAATCCACTATTCCACATGAATGTTCGGAATGATTGGATTTGTCGCTATCTCAATAGTATAGCTGTCCTCAATGAGGATTAGGAAGATTGAAAATAATTCAGGGAGATCATAGAGATCTGTAATTGCATACGAATTACCCATCAGCAAGATATAGCTGAAGTTTGAATCGTTTGTTGCAAGCAATGAGTAATCGAATAACGTAACATGCAATTGTTATGGACACCGAAAATCTCGCAGTATCTTCTTTAGCGATGTTTCCAGTTCCCAGGAGGTGACCGTAGGGCAGTGAGAAAGAAGAGAGGAAAACGTGTGCTTGTGACAAGAGCAAAATGGCAGGTAAGAAAGGCGTCAAAGAAGGAGACGGGCTTCAAGGCGAGGCCAAAGTGAATATTTGTGCTAGTATCGGCACACTCACAGAGTTTCGAGTAGGAAATGATTGGGCAATGTACGAAGGAAGATTAGAGCAGTATTTGGTTGAAAATTTCGTGACGGAAGAACGTCGAGTAGCGGTGCTCCTGACTTTGATAGGAGCAGATGCATATACGGCGCTACGTGATCTGTGTCATCCAAACCTACCAAAAGACAAAACTTATAAAGAATTGTGTGATACGTTAAAAAAGCAGTTTTCTCCGAGAGTTTCTGTGTTCAAGGAGCGCATAGAATTTCACGAACAAAAACAAAGACCGCAAGAAACAGTGAATCAGTGGTATGCCAGACTAAAAAATGAAGCCATGAATTGCCAGTTTGGTGCGCAATTAGAGGACAAATTGAAAGATGAATTTGTCACCGGCTTATTGAAAGGACCAATCCTGGATAGAGTTTGCGAGGAGGAGCATACGGCAGCGTTGTCTGTAATATATGAAACGGCTCTTAAGAAAGAAGCTGCGTTATCGACGTCGTCAGCAATGGCAGTCCACAAGCTTGAGGCGAGCGCAGCTAGTGGCAGCAGCAGTCAACGTAAACAGTTCGAGGAACGAAAATAGGTAGGGGGTCTTTTTGCCGAAAAAGTTTTTCGCCGAATAAACTTAATTCGACAATCGCTAGTCATTTCTAGAGATCACTACTAAATCTCCTAGTGATTTCTAGAGGTGACTATCGGTTGTCAAATTACAGTGTATTCGGCGAAAAACGTTTTCGGCAAGAAGACCCCCTACCGCGAAAATATGACAAACAACACGAGAAGAAGAAGGACAAACAGCTTAATATCACATCGGGGAAAAAGGTTGGAGATTATGATAAGAGTAGTAGGGACTGTAAATATTGCGGTAAGAGTGGTCATTATTTTCCTTAATGTAAATATCGAGAGTATTGTTGTAAATCGTGTAATGGAATCGGTCATTCAGCCCGGGTCTGTCATTTGCATGGAAAAGAATAAAGTTCGCATTTTATAAAGAGTGACAACGAACAATCGGAATTAGATTATATTGACATGTTCAATTTGATGAGTTCGAATACGGAAAAACCGTTCATGATTGAAGTTCGAGTGGGTAACAAAAATTTGGAAATGGAAGTAGACTCGGGTCCAGTATATCAGTAATTTCAGAGCAGCATTATCGTGGGAATTTTGAAAACATAAAAGATTGTCAAATCAGTCCGACAACAGTAAGACTTCGTACTTATGACGGGAATATAATTGTTCCTTTGGGTCAAATTGAAGTTCCAATACAATATCGTGGAAAAAAATTGTAAGTCGTTTGATAGTGGTTGAAAGTAACAATAGGCCATTATTTGGGCGTGATTTAATGAGAGCTTTTTCATCAGAAATAGGTGGCGCTAGTTCGGGGATGAACACAGTAAATATGATGGACAAAGAAATTACAAATTTACTAGAACTGTTAGAGTCATACGCAGAATTATTCAGTAAGAAATTGGGCTGTTACAACGGTGAAAAGATACAATTGAAAATTGAATCAGAGGTTAAACCTATTTTCGTTAAGCCTAGACCGATGGCGTTTGCATTGAAGGATGAGGTGAATAGTGGATTGGATAGGCTCGAAAAAAATGGAGTGATAACATTAGTGAAAAATAATGAATCGGGAACTCCGTTAGTGCCAATTATGTGCTGAACAATTCCGTTTATGTGCTGACCATAAAACAACGGTGGATAACATTTTAGAGGATATAAAATACCCATTGCCTAGAATACAAGAGCTTTTCACAAAGTTGCAAGGGGGCAAAACATTCTCGAAACTACATCTGTCATATGCGTATAATCAACTGGAATTGGCCGATGATACTAAGAAGTTGTTGGCTTGGAGTACTCATAGAGAAATTTTCGTTCCAAATCGTTTGCCATTGTACCAAGCCTGCTTGCGCGATTTTTCAGGAAATCTTGGAAAAAGTATCGCAGGGTATCAAAGGGGTAAAAAACTTTATAGACGATATTGTAATTACTGGGGCTAATAAGAAAGAACATTTGGAAAATTTAAAACAAGTTTTTGATAGATTGAAAACTGTGGGTTTTAGATCAAATTTAGAAAAATGTAAATTTTTTGAAGACGAAATTAAGTACTTTGGACATATTAATAAAGACGGATTGAGAAAAGATCCTAAGAAACGCAAGCTATGGCTGAAGTAGCGGTTCCCAAAGATGTAACGCAAGTCAAAGCTTTGACTGGAATGGTCAATTATTACGGTAAATTTGTACCTAAGCTGGCAGACATTTTAGCACTATTGTATAAATTAACGGAAGCGAATGCTAAATTCATATGGGATAAAAATTGCAATCAGGCTTTTGACAAAATAAAAAAAAACCTAACGTCAGAAGAAATTTTAGTTCATTTTAATCCTGAGTTGAAAATTATGCTGACGTGTGATGCGTCTAAAGGAGGGTTGGGAGCCGTCTTACGAGGGTGGATTGATAAGTTTCCGGCCTGACCAATAGATGGCGCCACTAGGCCTACCTTGAGGTGGCGTTCTATAGTACCATCCTTAGATAGCTTGTAGCTATAGTTTCAGTCCGATCGCCATGTTAGTTTAGTTTTGAGAGCACACTGACCAAGACGCCTCTGTGTTTTTCGTAAAAATGGAAAAGCTGGAAAATCGTGCCGTCATCAAATACTTTTATTTGAAGGGGTTAACGCCGAAGGAAATTAAAGAAGAGATGGACTCAACACTGGGGACATCCTCCCCATCATATTCAACCGTTAAGCAGTGGGTTTCCGAGTTTAAAAAGGGTCGTGTGAGCACCTCTGATGAGCCTCGCTCAGGACGCCCCATTGAGGTCACAACTCCAGATATGATCGAAAAAATCCATCAAATAGTGCTGAAAGATCGCAGATTAAAAGTTCGTGAGATAGCTGAGACCTGTAAGATGTCATATGAACGTGTACAAAATATTTTGCACCAACATTTGTATATGGAAAAGCTCTGTGCAAGATGGGTGCCGCGTTTGTTAACAGTCGACCAAAAATTGATTCGAAAGAACATTTCTACCGCCAATTTGGCGTTGTATAAGCGTAATCCAAGCGAATTTTTGCGTCGATTCGTAACCGTTGACGAAACTTGGATCCATCACTACACTCCTGAAACCAAAGAACAGTCTAAACAGTGGATTGGACCAGGGGAACCAACTCCAAAGAAGGCAAAAACAATTTTTCCGGCGAACAAGGTTATGGCTACTGTTTTTTGGGATGCAAGAGGTATTATATACATTGATTACCTTGAAAAGGGTAAAACTATCACTGGTCAATACTACGCAGACTTATTGCAACGTTTGAGCCACGAAGTGAAAATTAAACGACCACATCTGGCGAAGAAAAAAATCTTGTTTCATCACGATAACGCACCAGCGCACACGTCAATCGTTGCGATGGCTAAAATCAACGATCTGAAGTTTGAATTAATGCCGCACCCTCCCTACTCTCCAGACCTAGCCCCGAGTGACTATTATCTGTTTCCTAACCTCAAAAAATGGCTTGGCGGTAAGAGATTTGCGGACAATGAAGAAGTAATCGAAGCTGTAAATGGGTATTTTGAGGAGCTTGACGAATCAGTCTATAGAGATGGCATTACTAGACTAGAACACCGCTATGAGAAATGTATCAGCCTTGGAGGAGATTATGTTGAGAAATAAAAAAAAAAAAATTCTTAAAAACGTTGTTTTTCTTGGTCAGGCCGGAAACTTATCAATCCACCCTCGTACTTCATGTGTTTCCGGATGGCTCAGTGAAACCCATTTGCTACGCGTCAAAAAGACTGAGCAAGGCGCAACAAAACTATTCGGTGATTCATAAAGAAGCTTTGGCAATTTATTGGGCCGTGGGAAAGTTTCATCAGTATCTGATGGGCAATGAGTTCATTCTAGCTATGGACCACAAGCCGTTGGTGGCTCTGTTTGGCGAGAAAAAAGGAATACCTACGATGGCGGCTGGCCGTTTACAACGCTGGACGTTGTTTTTGAGCGGTTTTAAGTACAGTATTAGATACATCAAGGGTGCGGAGAATGGAGCGGCCGACGGGCTTTCGAGGTTGCCAATTGCAATGGGAGATGAGCCAGAGAGTAACGAAGAATTCGATTATTTTCATTTTCTTGCAGAAGATGGATTGCCTTTAGATGCAGAGCAAATCAGAAAAGAAATTAGAAACGATAGAGTTTTGAGTAAAATATATATGTGCGTAAAAGAAGGTTGGCCAAAAGATGTATCGGAAGAAGTGGAGCCTTATCAAGTAAGAGCAACCAAGATTAGTATTGAAAACGGAATTTTAATGTGGGGTTACAGGGTATCAATTCCCGAAAGATTCCGTAATCAGTCACTGGAAGAAGTACACAGTACTCATCAGGGTGTTGTGAAGATGAAGGCGTTAGCAAGGCAATATTTTTGGTGGCCAAATTTAGATAGAGACATTGAGAAAAGGGTTAAAGAGTGTGATAGTTGTATGAGTCATTCAAGTCAACCTCCTAAAGCGAAATTAATCAAATTCAATGATACGCAAGAGGTGTTTGAAAGGATTCATTCAGACTTTGCTGGACCTTTTTACGGCAAACAATATTTGATTCTGTTGGATTCTTCTTCTAAATGGCCAGAGGTCACGGAAATGAGTCGGATAGACTTGAATACCACGATAACAAAACTAAGAGAATGGTTTGCAAGATTTGGACTTCCGGATTTGATATTTACAGATAATGGGGCGTCATTTACATCAGAAGAATTTATAACTTTTTGTAAGAAAAATGGAATAGAATTACGCACTTCCCCGCCATACCACCCAGCTACAAATGGTGCTGCAGAAAATGCAGTTAAGTCGTTCAAAAATGGGTTAACAAAGGCGCTAGCGGATATTCGAAATCACAGAACTTCAGTGCAAACACTTTTGAGTCGTTATTTATTCACGTACCGTGATATGATTCACTGTTCTACGGGCCAAACTCCGGCAAATTTGATGTTGGGAAGAGACCTCAAAAGGAGATTAGATTTTTTGCGTAAACCTATTGCTAATAAGATACGACAAAAACAGATTGATAATTATCAAGGATCGAGAGGAGTTATATTTGAGATAGATGAAATATGTTATGTGCGTGATTATAGAAATGTACATAAGCCTTTGTGGAGGGAAGCAGTTGTAAAAAAAAGGTTAGGAGATCGAATTTATATATGTGAACTATATTACGAGCCAAACTTGTTGTGGAGACGACATGTCAATCAAATGTTGAAGATGGGTCGTTTTTTTGAGGGAAATTATGGAGATATGGGGAAAGAAACCAGGGAAGAAGATGATGAAACTATTGTCGAACCGCCAACAGCGGAAAATGCAGAAATTACGAATGAGGAAGTTACAATTTCTGAAACTACAGAGGAGAACCCCTCAAGGAAACGTACCATCAGAATCAGCAAAAGACATTCTATTAACTGAGGAGGTTATGACTCCGCAGAAAATCGGCGAGGAAACGATTGTTTCGGAGGAACCGATCGTAGATTCTGGGTCGATCGCTAGAAGTAAGTCAAAGAGGCATATTAAGCCTCCGAATCGTTGTAATCTTTGAGTCGTTATGCGGTAGCTTCTTAGGTCAAGGCTGACTGTCAAGTACTGAATACGATTGAAGATAATAGCTCTTAGACTTACAAGGGAGGATTGTAATGTATTAGAGATCGAACGTTGAAGAGGCAACCCTGCGCTCTCTTCAGTGTCAGTGCGTTTCTTGCGTTTAGCCAGTAAGCATCATGACTGTATTTCTCTTTTAGTATTAAATCGTTATTTTCATAAAAAACCTCTCGTTTGATGCCCTAATATATTTCACTAATGTTAATGTCCGTTGTTTCTGCGGCTGAAATTCGATTATTTTCCGTTTGAAAGAAACGTTTTGGCTATGAGCATTTTTAGATATTTTCCCAAATCCAAATAACTCAACAGCATTGTGTTGTACGTTCTTGACCCTAACATCGTTCTCGGAGTTGAAAAACGCCTGATTTCTGGAAAAAATTCAATTATTCTATCATTCTTTGTTTCGGAGCTATAGTAACTCAGAGTTGAATGAAAATCAAATGAATAAATGAATGAATCACTTTATTGCGCAAGGACCTTGCCCTCCTCGTTATTTAATCCGATTCTGCGGGTATGAATGCACGCAGTGTTAAAATACCATTTTCCTAACAGCGTGTGCAAAATTCGGTTTTCCAAGCCTGTGTTGCGTGCGCAAAGTGAGTGATTCCCGCACTGGTCCGACTGCCGTGTAGGAATCACTCACTCTGCGCACGCAACACAGGCTTGGAAAACCGAAGTTCGCGCACCTTGTCAGGGAAAATAGTATACGATACTCGTGCACACGTAGGTCATCCCGCACGAGCGAAGTGAGTACTTTGCGCACTAGTATCGTAATGTACTATTATATAACTATTCAGAGTGTGTGGGTACCCGACTTCATCGGGTTTTTATCGGGCGGGTCGGGTCATTCAAATAGTATTTGATTCTGCCTGCCACTGAAGTGAGCAGTGAGCAAACTTTTTCTTCTCCACCCAATATCGTTACGACAAATCGATCAAGATTGTTGTCTATACATGTGGAAGAGTTATCCTTCCTCCACTCGAATTTGGAGATATGAGGAAAGGATAATATTGATACGAAATTCATATTGTTACAGAGATTTTATTGTGGTTATTACATTGGAACATGGGAATGAAACATTTGATGATAAATATATCATGAAACATTCCGCAAACTCACCAATAGTCCGCAAGTAACACAGAACCTTCTGAGAACATTCTCACAACATCCGTAGAATGTAATTCATCGAATATTCTCACAAAGAGCGTACAAGCTTCATAAATATTCACAGAAGATTCTCAGAACATTTAAGTTAGACCGAATATTCCGTAATATTTGTTCCGAGTGTTTTAGGAACATTCGTACAATGCATATGGTTGATCGTTCTTTCGGTTAATCGGTCGATTCCGGTTAATCGTTCTGTGGATTAATCGGTGCATCGAGTTATACGTGGATTCTAGGGAATCATTTTCACCGTTCATCGGTGACCAATTGATCAATTGAACGATAAATTGTCAAAACCATTGATCGGAACTACCGGATAATCGGTTAATCGATTAATGGAAAAGAATATTAATTGGAATCCAAAGATTAATCGAATAATCGATTCATCGAAAGAACGATCAACTAGAATCCAACGATTAATCGATCAATCGTCAAGAATTAATCGTTTTATCCGATTAATCGATTAACCGTACAGCCCTAATATTAAAGACACCTCCTTATTTTCCTTACTCAGTCCTTTGTTGTTCGAGCAGTTTGATCGCCACTTCATTTTGTACTTTTTCATTTTGATTTTGTTCATCAAAAAGTCTTGTGCTGCTTTTTTACTCTGTTATTCAACAATAAGCATCAGAGTGTTTCAGTATCAAAGATGCTCAGAGTGAACAAAGATAATCATGAGTGGGAGAAAGATCAGTATACAGTATTGAACAGCATGGAAAGATTGTCGAACGGTTTGTGTGAATTTAGGAACTTTGAAATCGAAAATTGTCTTGGGATTCTATTACTATTGAAATTGGATTTATAGATGTGATTTGAATATCTTCATAAGGTCAAAGGTAATAAAAACTGCGAGTGGTAGTTGAAAATGTTGGACTCAAACCACTTTATTGAATTCGGGTAGCCTGAATGAATTTGTAAAACCCGATTGAATCGGGTACTCGACCCAACCCGAGGGAAAACAAAATTAACCGAACCCGGCCCGATGAAAAGTGGTATCCACACACCCCTAATAACTATATAAAGATTTGAGATCTAACAAGGAGTGAACATCTAAAATTTCTCCAACATTACCTCTACTGACATCCCGTTTCGACTATGATGAGTATTTTCTCCTTAGAGGCAAGCATACAGGGTGTCGCAAAATTCGCGGACCGGGTTTCACAGGTATATTCTGCAGCCAAAATACAATAATTCCCCGTTCGAAAAAAATTTTTTCGACCCTTAGTTTTGGAGATATGAGCATTTTTAGATTTTTTTTCAAATCCAAATCATTCAAAGACACTGTATGCTACATACTTGAGCTTAACACCATTCGCTCAGTTGGAAAACGGCGGATTTGTGGAAAAAAATTCAACTATTTTATCATTGATAGTTCCGGAGCTAGAGCGATTTGAAGTTGCTGAATTCTGATTGGCTGAAAGCTAAAGAATTTCAAATTGCTATAGCTCTGGAACTATCAATGATGGAATAGTTTGATTCCTTTCCACAGATCTCCCGTTTTCCAACTTAGCGAATGGTGTTGAGCTCAAGGATGTAGCATACAGTTTTTTTGAATGATTTGGATTTGAAAAAAACTCCAAAACTAAGCGTCGAAACAATTTTTTTCAAACGGGAAATTATTGCATTTTGGCTGCAGAATAGACCTGTGAAATCCGGTCCGCGAATTCAGGGACACCCTGTATAGGACATTTTTGAAGTAAATGATCTACGGTTTCGGTTTTGTTTACATTACACATAAGACATGTCACATTAGGATCAATACTATAAGGCACTGAGTTGATTCGGATTCTCAATGATATTTCATTAGCCAGTCTGAAATTCGCAATAATGCGTTGCCAGTGTAACGGGCAGCGTAACTCTAAATAATCTGCTGGACGGAGGGCAGGGCTCATTTTCATCTTATTCTGAATGAAGGTCGAGTTCTGGCATCTTACAATGTCATGATTCCTTTAAATTTCCAAATATTTTTTGAAAATCAATTCTTCTGATTGCTTCAAGGTCTCGGCAGACAAGCAGTTCCATATGCCAGGATGCTCAACTCTCATTAAGAAATTTCGAAACCGCGCGGCCCAGTTATACTGGTCGTTACAATTATCTGATAACGCTAAACTATATAATCTATTAAAACATAATATGTGAAGACGGTTATCAGGCATTTTGAGTATTTTGATTAGCCATCTCCATGTGAGCTTCATAGCCTTTCATGCTAGTGGTACCAGCCCAAGCTGTAATCTTAGAGCGTATGCCGATGTGCAGCACGAAAGCATGAGCAGTCTTAAAAAATTCGACTTTTACAATCTCAATCTTATCATAGTATTTTAATCCCCAAATAGGTATACAATAGGAAACAACAGAAGGAACCATTGCATCATATAATTCAAGTTCTGTTGTCCATGCGTCTGATTTGCTCGTCATTAGGATTCGGAGTGCTACACCCATAGCTTGTCTCGCCTCAGAAATGGCCCTCTCGCAAGCTCCCAAGCCCAGGGAGGGACTTCTCATGATACAGCCTAGATATTCTACCTCAGTAACGACTTCGATCGGATCTCTATCATACATAAATCTGAATTTTCCGCACGCTCTCTTGTTCCCAGTTTTCGGAAAGTCATTATTTTGGTTTCCGCAAGGTTAACAGTAAGTCCATTGATCTTATAGTATTCATATAAAAGTCTAAGTTTCCGTTGTAGGTCTATGGGTGAATATGCCAATATAATAACATCATCAGCGAACAGTAACATCAAGACGTCATTGATGCCATCGATATCCATACCAATACAACCATTTTCTCTAAAGAACGTTTCAATATCCGTAAGGAACAACGCGAAAAGAAGAGGATTTAGCGTTTCTCCCTGGAAAACTCTCTCAGTAATTTCTATTGGCCCCGATAGACTGCTGCCTAACTTAACTTGAGCAGTTGCATGTTCATATTAACTTTTAAGTATACGGATAATCTTAGGGCTTACGCCTACGGAAAACAGTTCGGACCAGAGTATCCTATGCTTGATCGAATCAGAGGCTCTTTTAGAGTCTACTACAAGAGCATAGACTACTCTGCCCTTCAGTCTCAAGTGAATTTGAGTGATTCCCATTGAACCAAATATGTTGTCGTAGCAGCCCCTACCACTACGGAAGCCAGCCTGACATTTTAGTATCAACCCTGCTTCGTCCACCCAGGCTGGTAGTCGGTTTTTTAGAATAGAGGTGAAAAGCTTGGCTACCGCGCAGATCAAGGCTATGCCTCGATAATTGCCTGGATCATTGACATCGGCTTTTTTGTGGAGCATTGTTAAAAATGTCCGTGCCCAATTGACACGGGTACGTTCTTCTCTCAAGATTTCATTAAATAAAATGAAAACATATAGTTGCCAATTGCCTGGTAACGCTTTGAGGCATTCATTGGAGATCAGGTTCACACCTGGCGCTTTATAGTTCTTCAATTTTGACAGGCAGTTCCGTAACTCAACCAAAGTAATATCCCCATCAAGGAATGGGTGTTCCACGCCGTGAGAGTTGGTATCTAGAAGGTACCTACCGGGATGAATGCCTCCAAAAAAAGCACTCCATTCATTTGCTGAAATGGAGCACTGTCTGCCTTTTCTCGGTATGCAAGATCTGATTGCCTGCCAAAACTCATTCGTGTTCTCAACGTTGGCTAGAGTGATTTAGAGTTGCTGGATTCTGATTGGCTAAAAGTAAGAAAAATGGAAATCGCTGTAGCTCTGAAACAAAGAATGATGGGATAATTGAATTTTTTTCCAGAGATTTGGCGTTCCCCAACTCAGAGAATGATGTTAGAGTCAAAAATGTACAACACAATGCTGTTTAGTTATTTGGATTTGAACAAAAATCTAAAAATGCTCATAGCTCAAAAATTAAGCTCCGTAAAAATTTTTTCCAATCGGGAAATTATCGCATTCTGGCTGCAGAATACACCACAGAAATCCAAATGATGAATTCTGAAACACTCAGTGTATATATTACATATGTATATAACTCGTTTTCTCCGCGATGTTTACACGTTTGTTATTCTGGCTTGTCTACACGGATTTTTATGAAACATGGGTCCTAGGGGTTTTTGAGGATGAATAATCCAAATCTGACGTCTAAAAACTAGTTCAAGATGGCTGATCCAATATGGCGGACGGAAATTCATCTGTTTTGGCATTTGTGGCTGGATTCTTATGAAACACGGATTCTGGGAGTTTTCCAGGGTGCTGAATCGGAATCTGACGTCAAAAAAAAAAGAATTTAGAATGGCGGATCTAATATGATGGACGTGAATGTAGTTATTTTGGCATTCATGGCGGGATTTTCATGAGACACGAGTTCCAGGGGTTTCCGAAGGTAAGGAATCCAAATCTGACGTCGAAACAGAGCTACCAGATTGGCATCGTCGTTGAGGGGGAGTGCACCCCTACTATCGTCACATGTATATAAGTTACATGTGTGTATAGGTTGCGTGTGGAGGTGAGAGTGTGGATATGAACGATGGTGGGGGTACTATTCTCCTTAACGGCAATGCCCATCTGGCAGCTCTATATCGGAACACACATTCAAGACGGCGGATCCAATATGCCGGACGTGGAGTTGATCATTTTGGAATTCATGGACAGATTATCCAGAGTTTTCGAGGATGCCTAATCCAAATATAAGGTGAAAAAATGAATTCAAGATGGCGGATCCCATATGGCGGACGTGGATTTGGTCATTCTGGCATTCATGGGCAGATTTTCATGACATATGGGTTCTAGGGGTTCTTGAGGATGAGGAATCCGAATCTGACGTCATACAGGTTGGTTGAAAAGTTCCTGCGCTCACCAAGAGATAGCACTGCTAGCTCAAAACTTTTTTTTTCTCAAGTTGTTATATCTGTCCTGAGAACACATGCAAAGTTACAAGACATTCTGTCAATTCATTCTTTGTTTGCAAGCCATTTGAAGTTGACGTGTCATTGATTTTTCTTAATATGGAAAAAATTGAATATGGTGCAGTCATTAGATTCTTTGTTTTGAAGGGTTTGAAAGCAAAGGAAATTTATAAACAATTGTTAGAAGTGTATAAGGAGTCCTCACCTTCAAAACGCACCGTTGAATTTTGGGCTGGTGAATTTAAACGTGGTCGTACTAGCCTTGAAGACGGTCCACGCGAAGGACGACCAAAAACTGCAACCACAGCAGAAATCATTGAGCATGTGCATAATATGGTTAGTGAAGATCCAAGTTTGACTAAGCGTGAAATTGCTAATGCCATAGGCATCTCAGACGAACGAGTACTCCATATTTTACATGAAGAATTACGTATGAAAAAACTGTTTGGAAAGTTAGTGCCGCACACGTTAACAATTCAACAAAAACTGGATCGAAAACAAATTTCTCAGCGTAATTTGGAGCGTTTTAAGCAGAATAAAACCGACTTCTTGCGTCGTTTTATCACTATGAATGAGACTTGGATCTACCACCATGATCCTAAATTGAAACAAGAACGTTTACAGTGGACTGAAGCTGGTTGTTCAGCTCCAAAGCAGGTGAAATCACAACGATCAGCAAAGAAGGTTATGGCATCAGTTTTTTGGGATGCAAAAGGAATTTTGTTTATTGATTATCTTCAGAAAGGTAAAACAACCAACTCCGAATATTACTGCAGCCTTTTGGATCAGCTGGATGAAAAAATTCGTGAGAAAAGACCTGGTTTGAAGAAGAAAAAAATCATTTTTCATCAAGATAATGCACCTGCTCACAAAAGTGTTTTGACGATGGCTAAATTCAAAGAACTCAAGTACGAATTGCTTGAACATCCACCGTATCCGCCAGACTTGGCTCCTAGCGACTACTATCTCTTCAGAAATCTCAAACAATTCCTTCGTGGAAAACATTTTGCGTCGAATGAAGAGGCCATAGCAGCCGTAGACGGTTATTTTGCAGAGCTTCCGGAAAACCATTATAAGGATGGGATTAAAGTATTGGAAGATCATTGGAACAAGTGTATTGAGCTTCTAGGAGATTATATTGAATCAAAAAATATATTTCGTAACAAAAACAGTATTCTTTCATTCCGAGCGCAGAAACTTTTCAACCAACCTGTACAACCAATTCAAGATAGCGTATCCAATCTGACGGACATGAATACAGTCGTTTTTGTGTTTATGGTCAGATTTGTATGAAACACAGATTCTAGGGGGTTTTCGAAGGTGCTGAATCTGAATCTGACGTTGAGAAATGGATTCAAAATCGCAGATCCAATCTGACGGATGTGAATACAGTCATTTTCATGTTCGTGGACAGATTTGTATGAAACACAGATTCTAGGGGTTTTCGGAGGTGCTGAATCCGGATTTCACCTCAAAAAAAGGATTCAGGGTGATGGATCCAATACGTCGGCCGTGAATTTAGTCGTCTCAGCATCCATGAGCATATTTTCATGAAATAGGAGTTCTCGGTGTTTTTGAGGATGAGTATGGAGTATGAAAATGTTTCAATTCATCCCTAAATGACGTCTGGATGACTCTCCGTTGCGCTTGAGGTAGTTCTCTAGCAATATTCAGAATCACATTCGAAAAATTATTATTGAGTAGGAGATCAAGATCGAAGGGATTCAATAATCATTTTCGTTGATGCTTCTATTTGTATTGATGATAAAGAAACAACCAACTCGAAATATAAACAAATAACTCTGCAACAACCACACAAACCTTTTCATAATTCTTTCCTTAAAAAATTTGTATTTTCAACCTGTCCAAGACTTATGACAGCCTATTTTGTCCTTTGTGAGGTTGAAAAAACCTTTACCTCAAAGATTTCTCATATTTTATCATTAGCACACTGTCACACACTTTTGTTTATGCGAATGTATTTTACTAATTATGAACAAATGCGAGTTATCATTGTGACAATTACGTATATGAAAAGTTGCCACGGCAAAAATTCCCCAAATCTCACAAGGAATAAAAAAAAAGAGCCCCATAAGTTGTAAACGGATTGAAAATAAAAATTTTTCAAGAAAAAAATCATGAAAAATTTCGTGTGGTTGTTGCAAAGTTGTTTGTTCATGTTTCGAGCTAATTCTTTTCTCATCATAAATACGAATATAAGCCTCAACGAATATGATTATCGAATTCATTTTGGCCTTGGTCCTCTACTTGACAATAATTCTTTGACTTCGATTCTGAATATTGCTAAAGAACCACCTTAAACGACTCTTCGGTACGGCTAAATGACTCTAAGCTTACCCTTTCATCACGCTTCCAGACTTCATTTTCACCAGAACAGTTGTCCAAATTCTGCAACTGTTTAGGCATATGTTATTAAATCATTTGAAGATGGCGTGAAGAATGGTAGCCAATTTGTTTCAGGTTTTCTCAATATCAGACTTAAAAATTTTTTCACTTGAGTGAAAAACCGATGAATGCCTTCTCATATATCCCCGGATATCCGAATCGTCCAAGATGTGAGCGAAGCGAGTCTGTGTGGGCTACGATTTATTCAGGATGGGCGAAGCAGTCAGGGGGCGGATCTCTCTGGTTTGAATGCGTGAATGCCGTTTGCCTGCTCTCTTCGTGCCTTCTCTGGCTCATCATTGTGACAGATGATGTTGTTCTGGGTTGAGTGGGATGTTTGGAAATTGGTGGGATGCAACAATGGCAGTCTTGAAGAAAATCATCACGAGACATATCTTCAAATGCCGTATATTTGGTACGCCCTAAGATTTTGTACCAAAGTTACTCTCTACGCTTGTAGACACGAAGCACACAGGAAAAATGGTTAAACTGCAGCAGTGGAGTGCCTAACACGAAAATGAACAGCCATTGAATCAGCTCCTGCGGCTACATTTGAGCTGTGACCGTGAATAAATTAGCTATAAACGCAAATAGTTTTGCTGTCCCAACTAGAATTCAGCTGTAGGAGCTGATTTAACGGTTGTATGTGTCCGTGCTAGCCATTTTGCTGCTGCAGCTCAACCATTTTTTCTGTGTGATTCGTATCTATAAGTGTGATGAATAAATTTAATACAAAATCTCTGGACGTGCAAAATATACGGCATTTGATGATATGTCTCGTGATGATTTTCTTCAAGGCTGGCAATGTATATCCCACAAACTTTGAAACACCCCACTCAACGTAGAATAACATCATCTGTCACAATGATGAGCAAGAGAAGGCACGAGGAGAGCAGCCAAACGGCATTTACACATTTGAAAAAAATTGCGGTCAGATTTAGAAACATGTATGGCTTTGCAGCTGCGGTGGTCATATTATCACTGAGGTTAATGTGTAGATAAGTATTACAGCCATAATCATAGAGGTATAGAACAGAGAAAGTGAATTAGAACTTCCGTGTAAGTGGACCCGGTAGGTGAAAGGGAAAATGGAAAAAATCATTATGAAGGAAGGACATGGAGGTTTGAACAGCAACAACTTGAACTGCCCAGAAAAAATAAAACGAAGGAATTCACCATGCAGGATGACAACGCGTTACTTGAAGTCTTTAAATGGAAATTCTTAGAAAATAATATGTATATTATTTTCATGTGTACATTGTCAAATGATTCACGCTATGAAACAAAAATAGATTTTCGTCTCATGATGTGGATTATTTAATAATACATTTTGTGCAAATTTGTATTTGGGAGCTTGGAGTGACGCGTTATCATCCTGCATAGTAAATTTTTACATCTTATGGTTGCCGTGTGATATCAGTTTCCGTATTGCATACATGTTATTAAACCAAGGCACTAATACTAATTCAATGCCTCTTCTTTGTCTGAGGAATTCACGCAAATTTGGTTGACTCTATTTTATATTCCGATAGTCTTTGTGAAGCTACGGTAACTATAGAATAGAGCCGGACTCAAATTCAACTACATTTTTCCTCCCAGTGCATGAACGCAAGCACTTGTCTCCTCAACTTTTCGCATGATTTCCTCATTGATGGGTGAACTGTATGCAATTACTGATCTCGCTGATCTGCTTGAATTATTTTCGATCTTTCTAATTCTCATCAAGGACAGCTGTAGTGTTGAGATAGTGACTAATCCAATCATTCTGAGAATTCATGTGGAATAGTGAATTTTCACCTATTTTCATGAACTCTGGGGACTTTGCGCGAGCGGAAGACATCAGTATTTTTGATCAAATTTTTTTCCATATTTTTTGTCTTCTCCAATCGCAACGTCCCCGCAGTACAGCAACTTGGAAAAAATATTCCCAGTTTTCCGGCCCACCCTAATCAATTTTGAGCCAAAATTTGTGAAATGAGCCCATGATTTCCACTTTGGTCATAAATATCAATGAGATGTCATTGAACATCAAGTACTTGGGTATCTTATATCACTCTTTAGATAATCCATTGGAAATCGAATTTGTTTAGTAACAAAGTTGACTTGAAAATTATTGTTCTCTGAAGGAAAAGAATGGATTACTCGTCAATGGCTGGATGGATTTGGATAATAGGTGTTTCGGTTGATAATGTCGATTTCGGTAAGAGACGATATTATTGATACGTTTGTTGGTACAAACAAATGACGTCTATGTTGTTTTGAAAGTCAGGGATACATCATCAAAAGCCAATTTGTCCTGAATTGTCAGTGTGAAAAAAACATAGTTTTTATCGCTTTGAGAATGTCGAATTACGTACCAGAAAAAGCCGTCGTGCGGTGAAGTTTGATAACCTTCTTTCATTTGAAGAAAACGACTGCTGAAAGTTATCGATTGTTGATTGAAGCTCATGGTTATAACTCAAAAAACTTGTGAAAGATTGTTTTCAACGGTTCAAAACTGGTGACTTGGATGTAAAAGACAAGGAGCGTCCAGGTCAGCCAAAAAAGTTTGAAGATGCAGATTTGCAAGCTTTATTGGATGCAGACTCTAGTTAAACGTTGAAGCAATTGGCAAATGCAGCAAATGTTGCCCAATCCACCGTTTCTGACCGGTGACATGCATTGGGGAAGATCCAGAAGGCAGGGTAATCGGTTCCATATCAATTGAAAGACGACAAACCATTTGTGAAATTCTGCTTGCCAGGCAGAAAAGAAAAGGTTTTTCGCATCGAGTCATCACCGGTGATGAAAAGTGGATCTACTTTGATAACCCAAAGCGACAAAAATCATGGGTAGACCCAGGCCAGCCTTCAATATCACAACCAGTGCGCAATACACATGGAAAGAAGGCTTTGCTTTGTATTTGGTGGGATAATAAGGGAGCTGTGTGTTGCGAACTGTTGCAACCTGGTGAAACGATCACTGGCTATCGGTACCGGCAGCAATTAATGAAATTGAACAGAGCTTTGAAAGAACAACGACCAGAATACGCACAAAGACACGACAACGTCGTTTCTTAACATGATAATGCTCGGCCGCATGTTGCGAAAAGTGTGAAAAACTATTTGGAAAACATTAGATGGGATGTCCTACCCCATCCACCGTATTCACCGGACTTGGCTCCTTCGGACCACCACCTATTTCGATCGATGCAGCACGGACTTTCAAAACAACATTTCCATTCTTACGAAGAAGTGAAAATTTGGTTCGATGAATGATTGGCCTCAGAAAATGAACAATTCTTCTCGCAAGGAATCCATGCTTTGCCAGAAAGATGGGAGAAAGTCATAGCAAACGATGGCCAATACTTTGATTATTAAGATAATTCATATTGTCACGTAAATAAACACCCAAATTCTGCAAAAAAATCGACATTATTAACCGAAACACCTATTAAAAATTCAGTCACTCATCGATGTATATATCTCCTTCATAATGATAATGAGGAAAAATTTCAATTTCCGTCCTTGGTATTTTTTATTATCAATACTATGAACAAATGAAAATTCAACTGTGTTTCACATACAGTGACTAAATTTTTTTTCAGGCATATCAAGAAATTCACTCCTAGGGTCCTAGGACTTCAAGCAGGATTTTTAATCGTCATCGGGTAGAGGAATAATGATTTTTGTTTAGCGCGAGTGCAAGCGTGGCAGGGCACAGTGGAGTATTTATACGAAAAACTTGGTCAAAAGTCCAAATTGTGAAATTTCAAGATTCGTTTCTTCGTAAACTCCAATTCCCGCCATTTTCCATTGTGAATGCCATCGATCATAATTCAATTGTAAATTGGTTAGAATTTGTAGTGACATGGTCACATGTTCATGTAACGCGTTATCAATTTAAAAACCTCTAAATTCATATACAGCATAACAACTTTGGATACTTTCACAGTATTGAGTATTGAGTTCTCATTATAGATACATAATTGAACGCTTGTGTACGATATAAAGAGTTATTGACATGGAATCGAAGGTTTGAATACAATATAATAATAGTGCTAGTAGTTTCTATGCAACATCGAGGGTTTTCAATCAATGTCGGATCAAGTTGGCTTGTTATTTTTGTTGCAATTTACTACGGACATATTTTTTGTATAAAAAATTCGTGAAAGAAAATATCCATAATATCCACAATTCGTCGTTTCCCATGACCTTGAAGTTCTGTTTCATATCAATTATGTCGTAAGGTATCCTTTTTGTAAGCAGCTCGTGTACATTTGAAATAATCTGAGTACACCCCTAGTAAACTCGGTTGACAGTAGGATCATTCACTCCATATTCACCTTTGAATATTTAATGGTGTAGTCATATACAACCAGCGATAATGGGCATAGCATAATTTGAACATCCTTTTTCGTGATCCTAGTTGAACATGAAAATTTTCTCCTCTCAAGAATTCGTTTGCAATTTGAAAACATAAGTTGAACTATGCTAGGATCACATAGCGAATGGTTGATTGATGTTATAGCCATTATCGCTAGTTGAATTTGACTGTACCATTAAATATTCAAAGTGTGATAGGAAGTGCATGATTTTACTATTCACCTATTACTCCAGCCAGTTTGCTGGGGATGATGATTAATTTGAATACGTGCATATTTGATATCATATCAATTGGGGAAAAAAATCAAGATATCAGAAATTGATTATCACCAAAAACGAATTTTTCCAACCAGGAATGTGTTTATATCCAGGATGATTGTTTTCAGAAGGTATCAACATGGTGGAAAAAGTACTTAGGAAATCAGTTTACGATTTCATTGAAGAGTACTCAGGTGAGAGAATCGAAGACGAATTCCGTTGTATGGAAGAAAAATGTAGAGATCACCAAATGTCCCAAAACCCGAAAAAAATTAATTGAGATCCGCCTCAAAATCTTCCAATTCCGATTTCAAACGAAAATGGGCACGATAGTGGGAACAAATTCTCAATTTCGCAGCTACAAAAACCTGGTAGACCTCCGAAAGGATTCGATGAATAAAGTCAACGAAGTAAGAGACGCAAGACGGAACAGTTACGAGACGGAAGATCTTATGAAGAATTAACTCTTGCAGCCCAAATGAGTCAGCGAGCTGCAAGTGACATTGATACTTCCAGATTTATACACGACATTACCTCGTCACCGATCAGGGCCAAAAAAATATCTTACAATAGTGGAAGCGACTCAGAAGCCCATCAGTGAGAAAGAAACCCCATCAGAAGCTCTTGCAATTTCTGTAGCAGTTGATCTGACTAAAAAGCAGTATGGAATTATTCACACTGTAAATGACGAAATTTACCCATCGTATTCACTAATTGAAGAGGGTGAACAAGATTGTTATCCACCTGAAAACTTAATAGAAGTCACGGAAACCTGTGCTCAAATCAACTCACAGGATCTCTTAAATCACACACCTTCACGACTATGTATACATCTGTAAGATGTTTCAGTGACTTCACAAAAATGAGGGAGGAAAAATTTAGCGTTGATGTCGAAGTGGGGTTATGATGGTTCGAAACAATCAGAATTCAGCACAAATTTCAGAATGAGACGGATGATGATGACCAATCCAAATACGCTTCCCACATGAAACCGAGGATATTACCAATGGAGGAATCCATTAAAATGAGAATGAGATAAAAGTCTTGAAAAAAACTGAAATATCGACAACTGAAAGCACCCTCTACATCCAGCATAATCTAGTCCCCACTATGGTAGATGGTGAGGTTCGCAATGCTGTAACAAGTAATTCATCGACAATGAAGGGCTATACATGTGGGAAAATTTCAAAAATGTTCAATGACTTGAGAAAAAAAGTGCTGAAATGAACACCGATGCCTTGAAGTTTGTACATTTTACATCTTCCATGTAAGATACCCATCAAAAGTTGGCAAGTACAGAAAAACAACACCATAGGAAAAGCTTTTGTAGCAAAAACTTAAGGACGAATCGAAGAGGGTTTTAGAAAATCGGCATGGAGTACTTCTCAATGGAAATGGAAATGCATGTTCCAACACGGAACCAGATTTATTCTTTGAGTTCTGGGGAATCGTTTGGTCGGAGAACTTTTTTTCATTTTGGACACAGAGAATTTTTCGCTCTCCGGAAACGATCACGAAGCTTCTCTCTGGAGAGGGAGGATTCAAACTCGTATGAAAGTACTATGTATTCGGAACTGAAACGTGGTATGAATTTCATTGCAATCGAATCACCAGAAACGAAAATACGTGCAGTCGCGAAATCCCAATTTTTGATAAAATCTTTCCTCTCCTCCTCCCGTTCTCCTGTAGGGATCAGGTTGAAACTCATTAGGAACTGCAATCGGCACTGCATGAAACTGAGGTGAAAACTTTACAACGACCAGAGCATAGGAACGGAAGATATCTGCATGAGAACTGTATTCACGAAATTTTCAAAAGTTATTCCAAACATTGCTTACCTTTTAATTCCCTCCGTTCCGATTTGCTTGAAATTCATATCACCAAATCATCACCCCATGAATTGAGTATGACCAAAATTCCACGACATTCGGATGATACAAACACAGAAAAGGCACGCTTCCAAAACATCGTCCAATAATGCGGATCTCGAAAAAAATTTTTTTACGGTCTTCATTCAATTGAGACGAAACTCTCATTGAAGCGGTGTCGGATCATAACTAAGACGTGGTACAAATTTGATGGCAAGCGGATAATAGGGAGCAGAGATATGAGCGGTCGCAGAATCACGATTTTCAAAAACGCATTGCGCAATATTTTCAAAACGTATCATCTGATCGAGACCAAAATCAATAGGTCTCGTGTCCCCTCCAAGGCGAACATTTGGGAAAAAAATTAATCAAACCGGTGCATTCTGAAGAGAGTTATCGCACGCCAAACACAAAAATCACGATTCTCAGAAATATATTCCGTGATATTTTCAAAACTTGTCATCCGATCGGAACCAGAATCAATAGGCCTCAATGCGCCTCTGAGACGAAAATAATTAAAAAGAATCTTCCTGATCGGTGCATTCTGAGAGGAGTTATCGTACGCCAAAGAGTGCACATACATGCATACACACACACAAACACGCACAGATATTTCTGGGGATCGAGATTTTCCGACATTCTGAAGCGTTTGGCAAAGGTGGAATACCCCCTTCTGCATCATCGAGTTTTGACCTTATTACCATACTTTCGTTTTCTTATACATAAGGAGCATGGAAGTAAAAAGCCATGAGCCTTTAGTTGAAATCTCCAAAGCTGGATTCGGGAATACTAATGACGGGGAGACTTCGAGACTTCAAGACGTTTTTCAGATCCTGCAACTGCACCTAGAATCACTGGAGATAATGCTGATCTCATGAAAAAATTGAGAACAATTTCAGAAACTCTATCGAGTGGACACAGAATGAATGTTCAAAAATTTTGTGAATACGTGGAGGAAACTGCGAGAGTTCATGTGAAATTATGTGAATGGTATCCTATGTCGCCTACAATGCATGAAATCCTAATGCATGGATTACTGTCTAAAATCACGCAATATTGCTTGTAGGTCAACTTTCAGAGAAGGCAGCTGAAGCCAGGAATGAGCATTTTCATGGGTATAGGCACAATTTTTCCAGAAAATTCTTCAGGAAAATATGCTCGAAAGATACATTGAACCGGCCTTTGCTCACTTCAGATCCTCTAATCAGTTGTTCAAGATCGGAACCAAGGAAGAAAAGTCGACCGTTTTCTCAGGAAACTTTGAGCCTCTCACTTCCAGAATTACCGGACCTGTCCACGTGGCAAACAAACTCAGATGTCAGTGATAACACATACGTCGAAGAAAAAGAGAGGAGCAGCGATTCTAAATATTCAGAGTAACGAGAGGTGGATAATCTCACATGACCTTCAACTTTTTGTAAATTTGGTGAAAAAATACAATTCCACAGATTGGTGTTGTGTTCCAAAGGAATAATTCTTCCGTGAATTTCGTATTGTTCGCATGAGGTTTCAGTTGAGTAACCCAGAAAATCCCTCTTCACCAAGTTCTCCGAAAATCAACAGAAATTTTATGATTTTGAGTGCGATATTAGAACGGCCATTTCGAATTTCGTACTTTTTCATATTCATCGGTTTTTAGTGATAGGGGATATATATGGGTCATGAACGACGTTTTATTAGAACAAAATTATCATCATCATCATTCACAAACTCACAACTTATATCATATTAAATCCTCATCAAAATTGACGTTAACAGTGTCTACCTTTTGCTTATTGTGGATTGAAAAGTTTGATGAACCAAAAAAATATTACGTCATGGATTTTCCATGGATCCAATTTTTCTAATCAAAATATGAAAAAAGTCATCACAACTGCATAAGAGAGTGATATGCTTGTCCTGTTCCAAAATATAATTTCCTATTACATAAGGCGTTGGAATTAATTCGTAGCGTTTTACAAGAGTTGGCGTAGGCAGTACAGTATTCTGTTGTTACCTACAGTAATCAATTCATTGTGAAACAGCTATTATCGGACGTCTTTCGTCTCACACAACACTCCTTCGAATTGTAAATAGCAACACCTTATAATATATTGAATATGTCAAAATTTATACCGAATAAAGTGTTTTTGCGGGGAATTTCACTTCATTACTTCAATATGTAAAGAGGAGGTTTCTTGAATTGGATTGTTACTGGCGATGAGAAATGGATTCATCACGAAAGTTCAAAGCGCAGAAAGTCATGGATTGAGCCCGGCCAACCATCTCAATCAGTGGCAAAGACGAATATCTATGAGTCTAAGCTTCTGCTCTGTATTTGGTAGAATCAGATGGGTGTGATTCATCATAAACTGTTGAAACCGAATGAAACTATAACTGCGGATTGTTACCTACTACAATTGATGCGCTTGAGCCGTGCATTGAAAGAAAAACGGTCGGAATACTCCAAAAGACATGACAAAGTCATTTTGCTGCAGGACAATGCTCGTCCGCACGTCGCAAAACCGGTAAAAACATACCTGGAAACACTGAAATGGAAAGTTCTGCTCCACCCCCCGTATTCTCCAGATATTGCTCCATTTGGTTACCATTTGTTCCTTTCGATGCCTCATAGCTTGTCTGAGCAGAAGTTCATTTCTTACGAAGATTGCCGAAAATGGGTCGATTCGTGGATTGCATCCAAAGATGACGCGTTCTTCCGACACAGTATTCGTTCGCCGCCCGAAATATGATCGAAGGAGTAGAAAGTGATGAACAATACTTTGATCAATGTATTATTTGAGGCTCATTCGAAATAAATAATTTTTTTTCATTAAAAAAACGTTACGAATTAGATCCAATTCCTAATAATATAATTTTATATTGTTGAATTTCGCATGCCACTTCTTAGTCACGAAAAACAATTTCGTATTCCTCATGCAATTGTGATCAATTTTGTTGAATGGATTGCAACACTCCTCAGCTTGACCCATCTCAGAATCCACACATGATTTATGTAGTAAATTCGATGAACCATTGATAAAAAATTAATGTACAAATAATCCATTCACTCTTAGAGCAACCGAAAAAAGTGAAATTCTTACAATGATGGGTAGGAAACAAAACGAGGTGATGTATGTGTGAGAACAAGTGGTGGCGTCATGAGAAACAATGGGCGAGTGACAAACAAAACAATTGAGTGGCTGATTGTACCAACTCAAAGATTTATCGGCTTTGAAGTGACAAAAAAAGTTGGACCAATAGAAAGGACATGACGTAGTTTTTTTTGTTCATCAAACCTTTCAATTCGAAGAAACCAAAAGGTAGACACTGTTGACATTCATTTTAATTGAGATTTCATCTGATATAAGTTGTGAGCTTGTAAATAAAAATTATAATTTTGTTCTAATAAAATGTTTTTGATTACCGATATATATATACCATACAGTCAGGGGCGGACTGAGAACTCATATGAAGGGCCACGGGGAAAGACGATCATAGTCCATTTGTTTCACAAACTCAGTTTTTTATGAAAACCGGTTTTCATAAAAATAAGCTACCGGTTTTCATGAAAAACTGAGTTTGTGGAAAAAATGGACTATGATCGTTTTTCCCCGTGGCCCTTCATATATCCTTCTCCAAAATATGCGAAAGGACAAAAAGCGGGATATCTCCCCTCTCTCATCCTCTTTTCCGCGCGAGTTGAAGGACAGACTCATTCTCAGTCCGCCACTGCTTATTGTTAGAAACCGATGAATATAGAGTAAGGATGCTTCTACGCGACGTGCGTTTGCGACAGCGGTATTCTTATGCGCGTCGTAGAATATCACTGTGCAGATTGTTGATTTGTTCAATATCCCGAGCCATGGTATTCTGCGGCGCGCATCGAAGTACCGCTGCCGCGAACGCACGTTGTATAGAAGCACCTTTTGGACGTGAACGCCGCTTGTGCGGTCGCCGCCATGCTTGTACCTGCGCTCAACAAAATTCATTATTGTCTCACCGAATAACAATCACAAATTTTCCCTCACAGTTTCCTTGAAGTATATATTTTCATATGCCTGGAAGGAAATTCCCTCACTGTATGTAGAACACAGTCGAATTTTCATTTGTTTATCAAATTTTTGTTAAAAAATGGCAAGGATGCAGAATTCAAATTTTTTTCCATTGACATTATAGAGGACATATATACATTGATATGTGATCGAAGTTTTATTCAAATCCGTACAGCCATTTGCAAGTAATCCATTTTTTTTCGTCCGGAGGGCAATAATTTTCAAGTAAACATGGCTACTGAACAAATTCGATTTTCGATGTGATATTTGAGAAGTGATATAAGATAACCAAGTACTTGATGCTCAATGATCTCTCATCGATTTTTATGACCATAGTGAAAATCATGGGCTCACTTCAAGAATTTTGACTCTATTGCTTTGGCATGAATAAAATTCGTATATCATGGATTGGGCATAACTTTGAATTAAAAAGTGAACAGATCCCCGAAAAGATAGAAGAATGTACAAATATCAGCAGACTTCGAACATGGAAGAATGAGGGGTCCAGTTTAAAACACCATCATCCAGATATTGTTTATTGAATAAACTTTCAACCAAACATTCAAACCAAAGGTTTCTTGGATGAAAATCAACTCTCAACTATATAACTTGAGAATATACACAAGTGGAAGGGCACACTTGAGAATATTGTGGAGGAATCGCGAAGAATATAGCATTCTGAAAAAACTTTAGTTTCCGTCAAAATCCGTTAAGGTGAACTGACGAGCAACAGTTGATGCGGGCGACTTGTGCGCTTCATTACAAGGTGGCAGCAGACCGAACTACTATCCCCGCATGATACCGCCTCTGTTTTGATACGTACATGGGAGAAACCACGGGGGGTCCGCTTTTGGTCAATTTCCTCTGGTTACATAGCACATTCGGAATGTATTTTCGATTTTCATTTAAATGTTATTTGCAATCAATTATTCAAAGCCCAACGAATAAGAGAAATTCAATGTACTTCATCAATTTCTGGGAAATTGGATATCAGTATCAGGTATATTTTTCATCTTCCGCTTTGTAGTTTATTCATAACATGTTTTCCTGATTCTTCTTTATATACATGTATAATAAAAAATGAGTACAGTAGGTATTCGATTTTCTTCCATCTGATCTCTCTTCTCAATCCTCTTTCTTTCCATCGGTTAGGAAGAAAAATCAGACTGGAAAACATCGGATGTCTACCGATTGAAACACAAATAAATAATTAAAAAAAAAACATGTTAGGTTGGATTAGGTGGAGGAGCATCATACTTACCACCAGGAAGCATAGGAGGTTTCTTATGGCCTACCGGCAGTAATCCACATTCAACCATTTTCGAACATGCGGGTGATCCAATGGAATAAATTATGACTTGTTATTATTGTTAATGGTTATTCGTTGGAGATGTTGAGTGAAAAAAGTTAAATTCACATCATTTCAATCGTTGTGATGAATTTTTCATAGGAATGAAGATCAAATCTTCCATCCGTGAATTGAAATTATTATTTTTTTTTGAGAGAGAGAATGTAACGTCAACTGGGGTAACTCTGGGACACACGAGGTGACGCTAGGACATGCACGTTTCATTTATCCCCTTTGTTCCCATGAATGGTTCTCAATTTTCCGCAATTTTTATATTATTCCCGGGATGTGCTCGAACAATGTTGTACAGTGACAAACTTCACTCAAAATTTTATATGACAGTGAAAAAATTAACACAACAGCAGAGGAATGGTCCCATTGGTAAGAATTCCCTAAACTTTCATCATTATGTTCATATGTTATAATAACTCTCAAATATATACAATAGTAGTTTTGTATAATTTTGAATCAATAACAATAGTACATTGTGTACTGAGGAGGTGAACAGCGTCTTTCAACGACGAGCGTGATGTTTCCAATACGGTTCGTAGACGCGTGCGCCGAAAGCGTGTGAACCGAAGACGAGTGATCAAAACATTGCGCGAGGCGTTGAAGGCTCTACGCTCTACCTCCGTGGTGCACACAGTGCTCTGTGTAACAAAGTACGATTTGTTAGTGTTTTGTATGTGAAAGCAACGCGCGAGCGCGAGGGAATTTCAACTCTTAGTACAATGATGAGTAAATTTGTTCACAGTGTGGCATCTCCACCACTGATTTTCCCACAGTCACAAAAAATACCGTTTTCATGCGTTGAGACTTTTTTCCCTCCAATGGGTCCCTTCATACGTCTCGAGAATATAGTCTGCGAGTCTTCTGCACGATTTACAAAATTCCGATTCAGAAAAACTACATTTTAGTAGCATGTGAATGAAAAAATCATATGCATTTCGTCTCAACGTTACCCCAGTTGACGTTATTGTTTTCCCAAATTTCACGAATGAATAATAGAATCCAATCCTTTCTCACTGAAAATCTCTAATTCTAAATGGATAGCACATGTTAGTGAATCTCGAAGATACAAATTGTTTGATGATAAAATCATGGCATCTGGCATCAATGAACGAATTACGTGGATGTCCAATGGTCATATCATTTCATACATTATCCATTTTCAACTGGAGAACAGAACAATAACTGATGTAGTTGATAAAAATAGGTATAAATATTAGTCAATCAACAAATCGTTATCTTTGTCATATAATGGCATGTGTACCTGCCTTATTATATGACCGAATAAGTCGGTCAAATATCCAATTATATCATAGACTGAGAATTATTGACAAGAAGAAAACACCTAAAGGTTTATTTCCACAAGTATGTGGCATGATTTGTCTTATTTGAATGTTTGGAATGATCACGAAATTATCAGGTTTTAAAATTCAGTAGAGGACATGTGCCAGTTCAAATAAGATTTGATAGGATTCATTGCAATGTCATTAAAATACGTACTGCCTACATTTGAAACTCAATAATAATCTGTACGAATTGAACATGATAAATTGTTATGACTGAAAAGAACTAATGATATCGATTTAACAATGAGTTCAAGATTCATGTCGCTGCTGTTTGTATCAATTACTTGAAGAGTGGAACAATGAGACAAAACATATATCTCGTATTGCTACTGTAACTTTTTTTTCAACAAGACTCAGTTGACAAGTATTCCAGTAATATTGAATGTACAAAATTTTTTAATGATATTTTTATCCTCTCACTCTTCTAAATGATAATTATAACATATAGAAAATGATGATAATAATAAGCATAAAATAATAATTTTAGAGATAATTAAAATATAGATAGCTCATAAGAGTAAAAGAGTGCTGAATTCTGTGAAAATGTTTCAAAATATAGCAATAAAATCTCATACTTCCTTAATACCATAACTGCATGCGAAGAGCCGTTCTACTACTGTAATTATTTTTTTCAATTCTCTATCTGTTTATTCGTGCATCTTACAGATTTCCGAATTTCTCAAATCGTAATTATTCAGGAATTCCAATAAAAAATGTGTGGGTGGTGCATTAATCTTCCTGGCCCTAAATTATATGTTCAACAAGAAAGAAATATTCATCTATCTGCTTGCATCTTGAATGATGCGAGATCTACATTACATCCGTTTCAAATTTCAGTATCTACTCTCCATACGGGACAGTCTCCAATTAACTTACATCAACTCTCCGGGGGATCGAGAAGAGAGAAAGGGAGCTGTGGATTCAACGTGACAACGGCAAAACAGCGTAGAGGCAACGGAGAAATGGCCAGGCTGTTTTTTTATACCGACAATTCTCCGTTGTCTCCACACTGTTTCTCTGCCGTACGGAGCTGTATCCACTGATCACTTGTTTCTCTCTGGATGCCATGGAGAAACAGCGTACCTGTGGCCAATAACAACATGTACACAGAATATATTAATCACATCACTCTGGGAAATATCTTTCTCAGGACATTTTCAATAACGAAGATGTTGTTAATACAATGAGAATATATATGTCTGAGAAGAATTCAGCACTCTCGCTGCGAACATATACATTTTTGCATTATAAGATACATGCATAATACAAATATGTATATACATATACGCATATATATTGTTAGATTCAGTTCTTAGGAAGCAATACCGGCCGCGCACAACTGATAACGATTTTGTTATTCAAATTCTCCGCCATTTGTTACCCAACCAGGAGAAAAAACAATCAAACTCGCTCGAGAAGATGCTTTGATGAGCGAATTAATAACCATTAGGTTAGTCTACTTATAGAACAAAAAAGAATTCCTCGAGAGAGACGATAAAATAAGATCTTCGTAAAAGCTTTGACATATGAAGAAAACCAAATCAATTCTAATGTGATGATAAGAACAAACACAATTATAGTACATATCTCTTTTGGAATATTAATTTCTGAATTTGATAAATTAGTAGTAATTTTTTAGGTTTGTCATTCATTCAACAATGATCAATTCATTTTGACCCTCCACAAGGAAGTATTCCTAAATTGTTTTACACTTGAATTGAAGATTTTATACGACTCTGAATGATCTCATTTGTTTTGTGATAATTGGATGAAATGTATCAAAAGGAAATACTCCGATGTTTAGCCGATGACAATTTTAAGACCTCCTCGAGACAGACTCGTGATACTCCTTCACAAATCATATGGGATTTGGCAAAAAGTAATGTCTCACATGATAGGGATCAAGCAGATCGAATGATAATCATTGAATATTGAACACTTCGGAATCCAATTCACAAAACAAATAACGTCCATGAATACATTCAAAATGAAAAATGGCAGCGAATATCCAATGAAATAATTGTTTGCTAATGAACGCTATTAAGACTGTTATATAATAATAATCTTATAGAAATGAATAAAAGTAGAGGTTATACAGTATAAACAGAAAATAATAAATTCACTAAGGGTAAGAGAAACCATCGGGTAATCCCATGTGACATGGTGAATGAATTATTTGTTACATAAGCTGCAGGGTTGTCAAAATATGAGAAATGTAATAAAGCATATACGAAGAAAGTAAAACTTGTTCTATCAAATTTTCATTCACATTTTTGATCCCTCTTACCAAATTCCTTCAGTTCCTGTTATGGAAATGCGTTCTCTTATGAATGTTGCGCCTGATAGCCGTTCACCGGTTCAACGCTCATCATCCAAATACATGAATATGATTGACGTGTGTTGGATTCAGTTAGCGTTTTCGTTCCGAACGAATTTCAATTTAGTCGTTGCGAAGCGTTTTCTCAGGTTAGACTCAAGATTCGCTTTCGCTCATTGCGAGAATGTATGCTCGTTCCGTTGCAAGGAACAACCTTGCTGGTTTGGATCAATGCTTGTTTATTTTCATTATTCCTATTGCTAAGAGACTTTGTTGAGTGCAAGCTCCGGACGCTTGTGCGGTGAATGCCGAAATAATACTAGTTTGATTGTTGCAACCACTAATTCGCTGAGCGCTTTATATATTTATGGGTGTGTGTTGTAAGTGCTTGCGTATATTACAACGTGGAGCAACGACTCGCGCGTTATGATGCGGAGATCGTGATTTCCGCGTGAATAACACGATTTTTGCGACATATTTATTGAGGACCAAGTTAAAGTTATTATTTGGTATACAGAATAAATACGAATCGAGCAGGTTCACGGCCGAATTTTATAAATGAAAATTCTGTTCAGTCATTTGATATTAAATTGTTAATTCAATTATTCAAAATTTCATTTTGTTTTTTGCATTTCGATTTTAGTTCCTGAATAATGTTTTTTATGACGTTTTGTACTTAGAGAGGGATTCAAACAGTCACATCAACTATTTGGGCACAACTACACTGTAAGAAGGAAGTTTTTAATTCAGATTGTATTATGACTGAATTCAAGATGCAGCCAAAAGAAGCCTATTTCGAGTTTGAAGTGAGCACAAAAAACAATCACCGAAACAATGGAGAAAGCTGAATTTGAGTCATTCACCAAATTCAGGCGCAGCCAATTTGAGCCACGCTTTTTACAGTGTACTCAAATTCAGTATTCATAACCATATAATAAGCATTCCAAAAAACTTGAAACAACTTCCTCACTTTACACCTTCAAATTCTTTGACGATTCCTTAGCTCGTTTATCTGAGTTCAAAGGACTCTCATGAGTTTTGACAAATTCTTTCCTGTGTTCATTTTCGAGTTATTGATTTTCTGATGCATAAAACGCTACCCATTTTTTCAAATCTGGGAAATCCCCCAGGAATATTTTGACCAATGATAAGCACCCTCTACTCTCAAAAAAGTATAATCAATTTTTTGAACATTTTTTTCCAATCTCCCTTCAATTATCAATCGATTTCTCTTTTTAATTCCTGATTCGAATCATGAATGAGTATTATCATCTATCGAATGTCATAATATCCATAATGATCGTATTATCATCATCGACATCATCATCAGCCTTATGACTGGTTTGATGGAATCCTCCAACTCTTTCTATTATCCGCTAAACGCTTGATCTCTACATGGCCACGAGAACCCTTGTCTTGTATAATTTGCTTCATATAACTTAATCTAGGTGTACCTTTGCGAGTTTTACCATCCATTTTTCCTTCCAATATTGTTTGCAATAAACTATCATGCCTTAATGTGTGTCCTATCAGATTACTTCTTTTCACGACTTGTTTCGAAAGACTTCTCTTTTAATCCACCTTCTCAAGTCTTTGATCATTTTTTACTTTCTCTATCCACTTGATTCTGAGAATCGTTCTATAACACCACATTTCAGGAGTTTCAAGTCTTCGTTGGTCCTTCTTTCCAATTGTCCAAGTTTCGCAACCATATAATGCTGTGCTCCAAACGGAATTCTCAGAGAATTTCTCCCTTACTACCGAGTTGATATTCTTTGAGCACAGTAACTATTTCTTCTGATGGAAAGCCTGTTTTCCTTGTACTATTCTCGCTCTTGTATCTCTTTCGCTTTCACCGTTTTCTGTAATTATACTTCCTGGATATTTAAATTCTTCCACTTGCTGAATTATCTCCGCATCCATTTCGATTTTCGTTCTTCTTGATGTTTTCGCTGTTGCACAAGACATGAATTCCATTTCGTCCTTATTTATATTAATGCAATACTTTTCTAGTAATATTGTCGCATAGTGTTGAGAATATTTTCTAACTCAGCACCACTCGTAGCTAATATAGCTGTGCCATCCGCAAGTCTCAACATGCTCACATTTTCTCCCTGAATCTGTAATTTCAATTGCACTTGCTCCTTCCCTCAGTTCATCGCTCCTTCTATATACAAATTGAAAATCAATGGTGATAGTGGGCATCCTTGTTTCACCCCTCTTCTAATTTGTGCTCCTCCTTCTTGACAGTCTATTTCTATTATTGCGGTTTGATTCTTGTATAATTCATATATCATTCTCCTATCCTCGGAATTAATTCCTGCCTCTTTCAGAATCGCGACAATTTCCTCCCAATCAACATCCTATTATCACTATCAAATAACTATTGAATTGAGAATTTCCGAATAATGTGTGATGGGTATCTCCTGAACCCATACACAAAGGCCCATGAGGTGTTGAGCGCCTCCACGACACCCGTCGTGGATATTTATTACCAACAGCGGCACCTGAGATATATTGAAGGAGAACAAGTAATATGTCCACGATGATTATGAAGGGGTCAAGGGATAAGGGGAAGCTCGGTGAGAGGGGGTGTGTTGAATTTAATTAACAAAAATGTAAAATCTCGAATTGAGGTTAAACACGTGTTACCACGTATACATATATTTTGATAATTTCATACAAATTACACGACCTGGTCGTGGGAAAAGGCGATACAATAGTGATTAAACTTGTAAAAGAAGTCAAGAGAACACAGGGAAACGAGAAAATACGGAGGGCACGACCGCGAGGGACAACTCTACACGGACAAAGCCGTTCACATTAATTGAATAAAGGGAGGACTCAGGGAAACCGCGACCATAAAATAATACACGAGG
This sequence comes from Gonatopus flavifemur, assembly GCA_018340375.1. Lineage (NCBI taxonomy): Eukaryota > Metazoa > Arthropoda > Insecta > Hymenoptera > Dryinidae > Gonatopus > Gonatopus flavifemur. The sequence continues at coordinate 738,936 of JAFFJZ010000001.1, forward strand.
GTGAGCTAAATCGGACGGGGGGGGGGGGGGTGATTCTAAGGAAGAAACACTACGGGCGAAGGGAAATTCAAACGAGAGAGCACGTGGAGGATGCCACGAGAAGGAAAACTTTGACCCGATACTTCACCGAAAAAATCCACCACACTGGCACTCTCACTCCGGAACAATAATTTGGCGGATGCGGATGCCAATGTTTAATCCAGACTGAAGCTCCGGTGGCACCGTACACTCACCGTATTCCAAATCTCTCGAACGAAACTCTTTGTACATGTCGCCGTGGCCCGGTTACATAAGAAGTGAGAATCCAAGATGGCCTTTTCTCCTTCTTCGCCAACGGTTAGTTCGCAAAATACATGGAACCCCGTCGGTGCTTTTCCGTTGGAGCCCGCCTGTTGAGCTCGTTTCATTGGTTCAGGCGGTGATAGTCTCTGATTGGTCGTTGGGTGAGTGTCGGTATAGGTGGGACGGGGGTTCTGTCCTTCTCCAATTGTCTGATTTTTCTCGTGTGAGAGTGACGGGAAGTGTCGGGGTTCAAGTCGTCTCTCTCGTCCGTTTCTTCTTCTCTCCTAGGGGCATGTTGAACGGCGCATGCGTCCTGCTTCTTTCCTTCGGGTTGATGGCCTTGGCGAGAGGGCGATAGAGCGCGTTTCTTCCTCCGCTGTTGGTTGGCCTGGTGTGAGAGAAGATGGACTCCCGTGATTGGTGGATCGTCCTCCGGTGGTTAGGGACCGCCGTATCACCTTGTGGCAGATGGCGTTGCCTCCTCGGGACAGGAAACCCCGACAAATCAAAGGAGGACAGGGATGAGAGGTGTTCGGGATTGGTTCAGGAGGGGAAATGTGTTCCCGATTCTCATGTGAGCGAGCGACAGCAGTGTTCTCTCTAGCGAACTAAAGTGTGCGCAGATGACATGACAACTCTAGCGATGGTGCGCGGCGCCACCCCACGATTCTCTTCGTGACGAGATATCACGTCACAAATGATAGGATAAACAGTCCCAATTCGAAGTCATAATCATTTTTTGAATCGATTATTTCCTATTACAATTATTAGGAATTTTCAGACATTCTAATCTCAATTTTGAACTGATATGCTTTTTGGTATGCTATTGATATGGTTGACAGAAATAGTTTATTCTCATCAAATCTGATTCAGTCATAGACCGATAGGATTCAATTTGAATATTGTGAAGGCCATATGAAGATTGGATCCAGGGCCGGCGTCAGGGCAGAGCGATCAGGGCGGCGAACTTAGGGGGGCGGCAGAGTCTCGAAAAGATTTTTTATTCTGATCTCGAATTGATCTTACACTTTTCAGCACAAGCCATTTTCACTAGGTCGATCATTATTCATTTGATCGGACATACATCACGACATGATAGTTTATTGGAAACAATATTGGAAAGGGAAATGAATGGTAAAACTTGTGAAGGTAGACCTAGATCAAGTTATATGAAACAAATTATACAAGACAAGAGCTGTCGTAGATATGTAGAAATTAAATGTTTGACAGGTAATAGTCAGTGTATGATATATTTCAAATATAACTATAAATATGTCAGTAACTAAACAGTGAAATGTTCTTTGCTTTGAGCCTCAGAATAGAAATATTTAGTAGAGCAATTTACGAACTTCTAACCTTCAAACAGTTATATCGGTCTCACATACTGTTAGACCGGGGTTTACAGTTGACGTAATTTTGAGAGGTGTTACCGTTTAAGGGTCAAAACAGAACGTTTTCAGAACTTCTCATGAATTGATTGATTCAAAAAAATGTTGAGACAATTCCATTCAAGTTCTCGAAAAACAAATGCTTTGGGTGGCTGGGAAATTTATTGTCTTCATCCTTATTATTTCCAATGAGCACCAACTGAGAATTACACGAAGTGTCGAAATTAAATTCCACAAGAATTATAATCATTATTTCAAAACGATCATCCGCCACATGAGGGGGAAGTTAACGAGTGAATTCCAAATTTTGATATTCTCAAGAAAACTGCGAGCATTTTTTGATATCACGATAACTTTCGTTCTGTCTATTTTTTCGTTAGTATCCAAATTGTATTTCGTCAAAAAACTCGTGACTCGAGTATCCTTCTTTCTCCTCTGTTACTGCAGATGAAAATGGGATTCGACATTGTTGATGGGATGCTCACTTCAATTCATTTGATCGTTTGTTCGATGGCATCAGGAGCAAGGTTGAGAATTTTACTTGTCGAGTGCAGTTTCTGACGTAATATATAGCCTGTCTAATACATGTATTATACGTATGAAAGGTAATCGCTAGTAATTTCTAGTGGATTTTCTGATGGACCAATCATATTGGGTTTCTATGGTCGCCATTATGAGGTATGTGAGTCGGTGAGTGATATCAGTGCAGCAGAACTTTGAGATGAATTGAAAGTAGTTTCTACGCTCATGCAGCCTAGAAGTAGTCCCATCGATACTCTTCAATTCATTACGCGGCACAATTTCGCTCCAAACGCAGCCATAGCTTTGAGGATTTTGCTAACTCTTCCTATGACGGTAGCGAGTGCAGAAAGGAGTTTCTCAAAATTGAAATTAGTGAAAACGTACTTGCGCTCCACGATATCTCAAAGCCGTTTGAATGGACTGGCAATCATTTCAATAGAGCACAAACTGGCAGAAGACTTGGACTCAACTGAAGTTTTGAAAGACTTTGCCAGTGCAAAAGCAAGAAGAATTTCTTTTGGACAAAAAAGTTGTTGATAAACTAACTATTCACCACTGATATTCATAGCATCTTCAGAATTTCATTTCAACACGACGGTGCGACGTATGTTAAGGACCTTTTTTTGGTCGGTCGAGTACTCCCCGATGCAGGGGCGGCGGGACTTGCTCTCGCCCGGGGCGGCGGATTCCCTGGCGCCGGCCCTGCGAATTGGATCCAAGCGCTGTAGCTGCATTGTTAGGAATTTCCGATTGAACTTCCAATTACATTTAATGGAAGCAAAAGTTATCCACGTACCCATGTGGAAATTCAAACCGGACCAGTACTGGCCCCAACTCGAATAATGTAGCCCAGTACTGGCCCGGTTCGAATTCCCACCTGGGTAACTGAAGAATTTATTGGAATTTCAATCTCTTTGAACCAAATTTCAGTTACGGAAATATATAATCATCTATGATATGATACAGTGTAACGTGGATACGTTTGATTTATGAATTTTTTTTTTTCACTCTTCTTGCTTTCGTTTCCCTGTCTTCCAAGTTGTTTTTCTTTCTATCTCTCGTTGTCTCCTCTCCCAAGTGCTTGGGCCTTCCCACGAAGAACAACTACAGCCAGTCGAATACAGAGTACGGGACCTACCGAACACATCAGTATGTTCTGTACTCATGAAAGGGAAACCCAATTCAAGGTGACCACAAAAAAAGGCTGACGAAATTCCCTGATACTTCCAGGTTTTCCAGAACTATTCGCAGATTTTCCCCTGATATTTCGGTATTCAACTTTTCTTGCAAGTTATTCACCATAATCTGGACCCATTTAAGTACATTGAGTCTTTCTCTAGTTCTAGAGTGAAAATAAATCATACCTCTTATGTTTCTCATCAAAAAATCATATTATCCATTTAATTAATGATAAATAAAATTGAACTATAGTTAAAAAAATACAAGACAATACAATAGTGATTGTATACAATATTCCACTACCCCAGAGTCGGGAATCGAAATATTATGACATGATGTTGATGAAGAAAATCAGAAGAATTATTTCAGAAGAAATGCAAATATCCATCACAAGATCTTCGATGTTATAATGCCTTTGCTTGAATGAATGAAACATAGAATATGAATAGCAATAGCTTTCTTGGAGTGAAAGATTATCCGGTCTCCATATAAGAATTGGTTTGATTCGGGTGGAACTGTGGAGACTTATATTTGAGAGAATTATATAATTGTTGCAAGTAAACCATTATTAATGAAAGTTAATTCATGGAGATATTACGCATATAGGTACTACGAAAAAAATATTATTTCAAGGGGATCAAGGAAAGTATCATACTGACAGAAAGATTCTTCGATCAGGACGAGTCTATTAATTCATCACAGAAAATATTTCATCAAATCCTTATCAATCTGTGATACACATTTGTACTTATTAATGCCCTGAGTTTAGTTTTCTAATGTCACTAATTATGACGGAAGAAACGATTTCTTTGAATTCCCACTATTGATTCGAAGGTTCTTCTACTTCTTTATACACGGAGAAAAAGGAATTCGCTGTGGCAGCGAAATCTACTTTTGCTGGGTTCCTTTTGCCAGAGCAGCGAATTTTGAGCTGTGGCAGCAAAAAATGTTTACTATCCCAGCGAAATTCGTTCGCTATTCTGTATATAATACTGAAAATTTGCTGGCGGAGCAAACATTTTTCGCTACACAGCTAAAAAATTGCTGTCGTAGCTAACATGATTGCTGTTATAGCAAATTTTTAGCTAGGTCAGCTAAAAATTTTGCTATTCTATGTATAATACCTCGATTTGCTGCGTCAACAAATTTGTTCTCTCCGTGTATGAAGTTTGGAGTAAAACTCAACATTGGCAATTATCGTTTGGAATATGTATCTATATTCATATCCACTAAAAAAATTCCTTCTCACTAAATAAATAGTTTATTTTCCTTCTCTCCATAGTACATTTTTTGGGGTTGATGAAATATTCAATTAAATCAAATAACAGAACGCTTGCCCTAAATAAATTCATCTTCTAAATAAAGAACTCATTTCCCACACATCATCAATTTCTGTATCAAATTGAATACTTGATTTCGAAAAATAAATTTTACGAAGAGAGGACGAATGGATATTTTTTCCAGTGTGTTTAAGATTCTAACGATGAATCTTTCATCCAACCTCTCTTTCAGTTATACGAGCGAAAGTCATTATTTTCAGCTCGCTCGGTACGTAGCGGAATACACATTTCCGTCGCACCGAGTATGTGGAATTCGATCATCTCGTTGTTTTTGTCACCGAACGTATGAACGCGTGATGTAATTCCACCGATAAGGAATCATAAATTACCTCCCATGGCCCTTTGCCGGATATTCGGAAGGCTACGGTAAGGCAGTTGGTAACAGTAGCTTGTTCATGAGTCTATGTCGTTATCAAGAGACTGGTCGCTCACCTTGTGCCCATCTCTCTCTCCGTCGCGAATACTCACAGCGCGGATATCATATCTGTGGATATCACCAGTGATATATCACATTCTTTATTGCGGATATCGTGAGTTAATCACGAGACCACCTGTTAGTCCGTGTAAGGAAAAACGAAACCTGACGCACCGTTGCGTAGTCATTTTTCTTGCTTCACGCGTGTACGCTTTCTCGCGCGAATCACCATCGCTCCGTGTATTGTAACGAGTGCACGTATTCTGTACTCCCGCGTGTTCATCGCGTATACAGAGAATTATCATAGTTATGTCGAGGAATGTGCATTAGACCAGAGCGAAAAACAAAAAAGTTTTCAAATGGAATCGTAATAGTGCGGAAAAGTTGCTACTCGTTGACACAAACACAGGGAAAAAAAAATTTTTGAAATCGGACAATATCTTCCGTTCGCGCATCGCGTTCAAAATTTTCGAATTCGAACAAAAATTTAACAAATATGCACAAAATTGCAGGAGGGGTATATGCTGTCCAATTGAGCCCATTTTTTTGTATTCAACATGGCTTCGAGACATAGAATGAGAGAAAAATGCCACACAACCCTCCTCTACCTCTTTCCAACCCCTTCGAAGGGGTGATAATGGACAATTTCCGTTGAAAATAGCTTGTATTACAGGAGGTGCAAATGATAACCCATCGACCTGATTTTTCGTACATTAGATGTTTTGAGGCGCGAAGTGGAAAAAATTATTCTCTACCTCCTCTCTACATGTTCCCCCCAAGGGGGAGGGGGGCTCTGTCCCGACTACACGAGCTAAAATAGGAATTGCAGATATTTGGCAAAATTTCCTTGTAGAACGCGTGACGTTTTGTTTTGATTGCCATCCGTTCGGTCGGCGTCTCGGCTTCGTTCCCCACTCCCTTCTCCTCGACTCTGGGATTCCAAGAAACGGAGCGTATGGGCGAGGAAGCACTCTACTGGTCACTGGAAGTATATGATTATCTGGCTTGTTGCATAGCAAAGGAGCGCTTCTCGGACTGAATACTTTTTTTATCAGCGTTGTTCGAAATTTCATAGCCTGCATTAGATCACGATCACATCGATCACCAATTTCATTTCATATATGTTATTAAATCGTATGATCATATAATTCATTGGCTTGTCGCAGAACATTCTTCGCTAATGTTAATTAAATCTAATTATATCTAGGATGTTTAGTGCATCAGGTTGACGTGGAAATATTCATATTAGAACGAACCAATCTGACAATATTGGATTGTCTTTGAGTGACGAATATAATTTCGAGAATTTATTGAAATTTCAAGAATTTTTAAACAATAATACGAATCTTACAATATCAGGTGTGACCAATCACCTCTCTTGATCTTGATTATGGCACTCACTCGTACTGCTCATGCTCATGCACCCTCCCCATTTTTTGGTGCACCAAAACCACTACCACCGGCGGTTCTTCCCACCAATGCCGATATCGTAAAATGTTGGAATGAAGTCAAGTATGACATGGCAGTAAAGTCTAGTGACTGTAAACCTGGAAGGAACTTGAGCTTCTCAGACGTGGCAAACATTGTAGCTCAACAGATTGAGTCAATATATTCCAAAGCTTCGATTCCTGTCGTGTGTCACACAAGAGTCGTTCAAAAGATCAAGCAACTGCATGATTGCTATTATGCACTTCGTAAATCATATCAAAGGGACAAAACCAGGGCTGGAAAAGAGAATAAGTACAATGACTTCATTCATAAATCTTATAACACATTATTTGACATATCATCTTGCAAGTGCGAGATGACACTACAATGCAATTGCAGAAAAACCTTTGAGAAATGTATTTGTCTAAATCCTGTAGTTGTCAGCTGCAATTGCCGTAAGGATAGGGAAATACCTACATTGGAACTGAGGTTTCTCTACGCACAAAGACACCTCAGAATAGGTAAAATTGGATTGACGGTAGATAAGAAGGAAACACAGAAACTTACATCAAAGTTACAAAGAAAAGCTCGTCAGCTTAATCTGCTTAGCGTGCAAATACAAGACTTGCCTGATCCCTCCGTTGGCAGTACCGATCCGGAAACAGAAGAGACAAATTTTGATGTCGATGATGATTCGGACTTTCAGCCCACACGTTTTTCGTCTGCCCTGTCAAGAAGCTCAATGTCCTCACAGATGCGCCTGTCGCTTCCAACAACTGCTCTGACAAGTACTCGTTTTGGCCTGTCTGACAGAGCAACAGCTGCTATCACATCTAGCGTGTTGAAAGACCTAGGTCTTATTACTGATAGTGATACATCTCTGATCGTTGATAGGAGCAAAATTAGAAGAGAAAAAGAAAAGTGCAGAGTGAAACGTACTAATTTAGAGCGACGGGAACATCAAATGAACGGCCCAATGTGTGTATACTTTGATGGTAGGGCAGATAGCACTTTAGTGTTGGTTGGAAAAGGAGTAAAACGATACCAATCTGTAAAAAAAGAGGATCATATTACAGTAATTGAGGAACCGGGTTCGAAGTATCTTTGCCATCTAGTACCTACTTCCAAAAGGGGAAAGGACACTGCTTTCTGCATCATAGACTATTTCGAAGAAAATGAAAGAGATATTTCTAAAATTGAAGTAGTTGGGACTGATGGGACAGCAACAAACACTGGCTGGAAACGGGGAGAAATTAAGTATATAGAAATGCGTTTGAAGAGGCCAATACAGTAGGTGATCTGTGTTTTACATTTCAATGAGTTACCTTTGAGGCATCTTGTAGAAACATTTGATGGTACAACCGCAGGACCGAAGTCTTTGAGTGGCCCTCTCGGCGAACGGCTGGTTGGTTGCGAGTCTTCGCCTGTAGTTGCATTCAATGAAATTGAATGTGTCATTCCACAAATTGACCCACAAATTCTGAGTAAAGACCAGAGATACCTACATGACATTGCCGTTTCCATCGCTGCTGGGTCTTGTTCCTCGGACCTAGCGAATCGAGATCCGGGACCAATATCTCATGCTCGGTGGTTGACGACAGCGAACCGGTTTTTGAGACTATATATTTCATTTGAAAACCCACCTAAAAATCTCATTAACATCGTTACATACATCATGACTGTATGCGTACCCATGTGGTTCGAAATTAAGACAAGATCTTCAATAGTTGAAGGACCCAAGCATATTTTTGAATGCATCAAGAGATGTAGAGGCTTACCTGCAGAAGTCCAAGAAGTGGCGAAGAAAGTTATTCAAAGGAATACCTTCTTCGCCCATCCCGAAAACCTTCTTCTTTCGATGGTTATGGATGATAGGCAGGATGTTCGGGAGCTGGACCTTCGGCGAGTATTGAAATCCAAAGAAACTACCACAAAGGGTAAATCTATCAGAAATTTCTTAGTTCCGGCCATAAATTTTGATGCTCATGATTATTTTGGTATCATAAATTGGTCTGCAACCAAAATCACATGTCCACCTTTTGTGGCAACCCTTTCATCAGCTGATATTGCAGACTTGATTTCTCAAGGAAAAAAACCAACTCTTTCTCTGAATCTAGCAGACATACCCTGTCATACTCAAGCCGTAGAGCGCAGTGTTAAGCTAGTAACACAGGCCTCTTCAGCAGTTTATGGTCATGAGAGACGTGATGGTTTCATGAGAACTACACTCGCCTCTCGTGCTAACATGTCAAAATTTGAGACCAAATCGGAATTCGCAGTCCCTGAATGTGCATAATTCTCCACGCCCACGTTTGGTTGGTTGGTTCGGCAGGGTGTGGGTGGAACTAGCAGTGCAGCCACCTTCCCGTGGTAAGTTCTGAGTCGTTCAAGGAAGGACGGGCCAAGAGCTGCACATCTTCGGCCCCTCAGGGGAAATAACGAAGGAAGGGGAATACTTTTTTTACTTTCAGCCTTAAAGTTGCCTTATGTACGAAAAATCAAGTCAATAGTTCAGTATTTGCATCTTCTGCAATACGAACTGCTTTTAACGAAACTTGTTCATCTTCACCCCTTCGAGGGGCTTGGGGTCAGGGGGTAGGGGTAGAAGAGAGGTATGCGGCATTCTCCCCCTATTCTACACTTCAAAACAATGTTATGTATACAAAATGAGCTTGACCGGACAGGATTCACACCTCCTACAGTTTTTCGTATATCTGTTCAAATTTGTTCAAATTCGGAAAAATTTTGAACGCGATGCGCGAACGGAAGATATTGTCCGATTTCAAAAATTCTTTTCTCCCTGTGTTTGTGTTAACGAGTAGCAACTTTTCCGCACTATTACGATTCCATTTGGAAACTTTTTTGTTTTTCGCTCCGGTCTACTGCCTAGGCACGAACAACTCGAAACTTTCAATGGATATCTGATAAAACTTATGTCCAGACTGAATAATCTACGAACGGAAACTAGCAATAATTAGGAAATTGCGAGAATACGGAGTAAAAATTTTCACGACAGGAAGATAAATCCGGTTCATTAGGAAGCAGGAGACATAGTTGTTCTTGTAGGGGGACTCGAAGTAGGAAAATTGAGTGACGTGAACAAAGGACCCTGTAAGGTTCTTGAGATTATCGGAGACCAAACCGTGAAATCACGAATTGGTGGAAAAGAGAAGATCAAAATAATTACCATCAACATTCCTGTATGATCATTTCTTTTTTTTCTCTTCTTTTGTGAACAATGAACATGTCCAACAAAACTGAGAAGTCACCCAATGAGGAGGTTATTAGCCCTCAGAATTACCAGAAACTGGGAGAATGGGACTGAAGAAATGTAAATGAATCACTTCCAATAGATAAGAAACTACGAGAGGAACCAAAACTTGCCGGCAATCAGAGGAACTCCATGAGCAACAAAAACGCGAAGATGAAGCGGGATTAGAGTACGAAAAGAACGATGAGCCGTTTCCCGACGTCATCCCAGTTCCGGATACCGCGATCGAACTCTCCGAAATTGAAATTCTCAAGGAATTCCACCCGAGAATCGAGGATGGTTTGGATGAGGATCGAACCTCATCGGTATCTCTCTTGAAGATAATCAATGTATACTCGGTAGAAGTAAGTCATATAGATATTGGTCCTGATTATTATGATCTAGTTAATAATTGGGAACCCCCAAATTTCGTAGAACCATAGGTTCCAAGGGATGAAATTCCCAGAGAAGTCTTGTCCAATCCCGTATCCGGTGAACGTTGGGGAGCATTGGTGGGATTCCCCGATCAGTTAATACGGGAAGGAATTGCTATTCGCGGACACGATACCTTTAGATTCACTGACTTAACATGTACGAACAAGAATCATGCATGGACCAGATTACAAAGGAAAGCGAATGCTTGTGGATTCAATCCGGATCATCTCTGTGTGCCGTGTGTAAATAACGTTGACAAGACTGAATGGAAAGTCAGATTGATTTTGTTAGAGGTAATCGCAGAACCCCGTAATTATAAAGAATTTGGACCATTAGAAGAATTAAAAAAAAAATATATTCCAATTGGATCCATTCAATTCCCCGAAGCTTTTGAACAACCTAATGAAACTATCCACGTACAAAATACCCCTGTTGGGATCACAGGATTCCGCGGAGGACTAATATGGGAAGGAGTCAAAATTGTTCCAATTAGAATTAAACAAGAACGCAAATTTCACTGTTTCATTCATCGAAAGATAACTCCGGAAACTCTCAAGATAATCTTATATACCAGAATCTTCCCTCTTTTATATATATACATTAAAAAAGATCTATACCTCATCCTCCCTCTTATTTCATCTCTATATATACATACATACATACATAAATATATACACACATATAAGCTCATAAGAAATTTCAAGAGAACTCTATTCTAAACATATATGTATACACTGGAGTGGCTTTTATTTTGGTTTGTTCCGAATTTTGATGAGTGCGCCCCCTGAATGTGTTCCAAAAAAATGAAAAAAAATCCTTGCAAAACCATTTTGCTGTATCTTAATAATAACCCGTGCCACAGGGCACCTACAGTTTCCCATTTGACCCGATCTTCAATATTATGTAGCATAAACAAAAAGTATCAGAAAAATATGATTCTTGTATGGTTATATTCAATAATCCATGTACTTTTTGCGAAAAAATGTCCAATTCCTGAATAATCTTGATGTACATTCAGAACGGCACATGTCACATGGCACCTACTGTTACCCATTTGATCTCAGCTTCATTATTATGTAGCACGGACAACAACTATCAGAAAAATATGATTCTCATATGGTTTTATTCAGTAATCCATGTCCTTTTTGGAAAAAAATTTGCAATTTTGGAAATTTCAAGATGGTGCTGCAGTACGGTGTTTCAAAAAATCATAATTGATGAAAATATCAAAAAACTGAGTTTTAGCGCGTTGTGCATGAGATTTTTGAGCGACTAAATTTGAAATTTATTTCAAAGCAATGAAATTCATGATTTGAAAACAAATATGACGGCTGAAAAGATGAAATTAATCTGAATGTGTTAACTTTCCATCCGATATAGATTTTCAAATCGCCTAAATCCCCTTTCAACATCGAAATTCCATGTCAAATCCGCAGCTATCTTGCCATTGATGGAGATGATCCTTGGTCCCAGAGTTGACTTTTGTACTCTAATGATATATTGAAACAGTGGATCAAAATCCACACCCACTAATTAGGCACGCGCAGATTAGGCTGTAATGTGAGTAAAAATTGTTGAACGTTTCCATAGAACATGGAATAATGAACGTTTCACTGATAACATCTTTTCATAATTGCATTTATTAATTCCTGCAACAGAGAAAACGATGGAAAAATCAGAATTCAGGATGAGTATCGAAATTCGAAATTTTTCAGATTTGCCGCTTTGTTCATTCATCACCGTTATCCATTCGTCAGCGACTGTTTTTTTGTTGACCTCCATAATGAATTTATCGCATTTGTCAAAAATTCACTCACGAAGCCGGATCCTCTCCCATTTTTTAGACAAGAAATTTTCATTCCTGGTGATGTGGATGTCCAAATTGTTGGTGACAAATTGCCAACAAAAATGCAAGTTCTGAAACTATTGTTTTCTCATATACGGCATGTAAATTTGACAATCGAAGAAAGTACACGGGATAAGATACGAGAAGTAGTGCTTTTCTGGGAAAAGTCCGGTATTCCAACGCAAGTTGAACACCGATGTATGGAAAAACTCAACAAATTGTATCATAATTGGAGAAACTTACAAAAAACTCGTTCTAGACCATCGAATGCCCATAAAAAACAAGAATTCACCTCAGATTTGAACAATCTGTTTGATATCGCTCATGGATCTGCAAATCAACAAATCGATGAGATGAAAAAAAAGTTTCTGTTGGGTCAAAGGAACAGTCGTAAAGAGTGTATTGCGAATATATGTTCCTCGAACATAGTTAATGATTCAGATCATATCACTAGTCAAATTGAACAACAGAAGTTATCGATGAAGAGAAAGCGGGAGATGGAATTTGGAAAGGCGAGATATAGCGGAGATGATATTGATAATTAGGGAAGGTTTGGAAGGGAGAAATGGAGACAAGATGGTAGAGTAGAGAAGCGGAAAGTTAATGAAAATCCGAGATCGTCACGGTTGAGTGAAGAGAAGGCGCGTGCATGCAAAGAAAAGAAGCACAAGCGTAATCTACACTAAATATATTTCAGCACTCGCGTAAGCGAAGAGGATACAGTCGAATTACAAGCTTGAAATAGCGATAGGCGAAAGCGCGTGCGAAAAGCGGGAAGAGGAACGTGTAGGGCGGTGGTTGCGAGGGTTGCGAAGTGACTCGACTGGTAGACGGTGATCGATCGCTGTTGCTGACCCATTGATCGTGAATCTCCGGGGTTTTTCGGGTCGAAATGCTGGAACTCAGACAGAGATTCGGGAATCGCACCGACAAGCATACGAAGCTACTCGGTCTACCCCGCATACCCGCCAACACTATCCCTAGCCTCGTCTCTCGTCCAACATTCCGCTCGCCTCGTCCTCAGACGAACTGGAACAGAGAACAGAAAGCGATTCCCCGAAAGAAAGAAGGAATTAGAGAGTTAAGAGGTCGGTACTGAAGGTTCTTCGGATACTGGCAGTGGGGTATAGCTTGACGATCGGCCTTCTTAGGACAGTTGTCGCAGTTTTTACGTCCACAACTCTGACGAGTCCATCCGAGCCCGGATGCATGCTGACGATCTTACCCAGCGGCCACTCGGATGGAGGAAAACGCTCGTCCTTCACGAGCACGATCTGGCCTACGGCGAAATTCTCGTTCGGCGACCGCCACTTGGTTTTCTGCTGGAGATGGTGCAGATATTCGGAGCTCCAGCGAACCCAGGAACGTTGATGCAGGTTTCGGACTAGTTTCCAATGAGTCAGCTGACCGTGTCCGGGGATCTCAGGTTCCGGAATTGTGAAGAGAGATGAGCCGATGAGGAAGTGAGATGGCGTGAGCGCGACGCTGTCCTCTGATTCGGGGACCAATGGACACAACGGTCTCGAATTGAGACACGCTTCTATCTGGATGGCCACAGTACTGAACTCCTCGACTGTCAGTTTGGTCTCGCCGATGATTCGTCGGAGATGATGTTTTACTGACTTGACGCCTGCTTCCCAGAGGCCGCCGAAGTGCGGTGAACTTGGTGGGATGAACCTCCAGTCGGTCCCGTCGTTGGCCAAATTTGAAGCGATGTCACGATAGAACGACGAAGAAGCCTTGAAGAGGGATTGGAGCTCGACATCAGCCCCATGAAACCTGGTACCGTTGTCGCACCACAGTAAGCGACAGATCCCACGTCTGCCAGCGAAGCTGGCAATCACTCACAACCTGGAGGTGTATTGCTTTGGTCGTGGAGCAGACGAAGAGTGCCAGATACCCTTTGTAGGATTTGATTCCTCTGCCTGGAGATGTGCGTATCGAGAAAGGTCCTGCGTAGTCCAAGCCTGAGATCGAGAAAGGCCGACTAGGATGGGTCCGTTCCTTAGGAAGATTTCCCATCTGCTGGATCCCCAGTCGAGGACGATGGCGGCAACAAATTACACAACCGCGAACACAGGCCTTGACGAGGTGTTTGGCACCCAGAACCCATACTTGTTCCTGCAACATAGCAAAAGTTAGAGAGGGCCCACCATGAAGAGCATCGGATTGAGCCTTATTCACGTATAGGCGACTCAAAGGAGAACTGTTCGGAAGGATTTGAGGGTGCTTCTCATTAAACGAGAGGAAGATGAGCGACCACCTACTCGTAGGATGGAAAATTCGTCCAAGAAGGGACTGAGATTTCGGAGAGAACTTTGATGTGGCATAGGCAATCCACGACTCAGAACCTCGAATTCTTCTTGGAAGTGAAGTTCTTGAACAACACGGATCAAACTTCCACGAGCACGTGACAGCTCCTCAGCAGTGACAAACGATGGTATCGAGAGTGTGGGGTCACAACAAACGTCAGAAAATCTTCGGCAAAAAACTACCACACGATGCAGTTTGGTCCAAGACGAGAATTTGGAGATGATCTCGTCCTCGAAGGTTGGCTCAGAAGTCGCAGTGACCGTGAGCGTGGAACGTTGTTCCCCAGAGGAATCGTCAGGGAATCCCACCGCTGAGGGCCAAGATTCTGATCCCAGGCTCAGCCAAGGGGGACCCTGCCACCAGAGCGATGATGTGCGGAGAGTTCCTGGATCGACACCCCTTGTGGCCAAATCCGCTGGGTTCTGCGCCGAAGGCACGTGTCGTCAAACTGTAGTCGGCAGCGAACTTTGAATAAACGAGGTACGATTGGCCACGAAAGTTTCCCAGCGACTCGGATGTTGATGAATCCAAGTCAGAGTCACCTGGCTATCTAGCCAGGCGAAAGTCGGAATATCTGAGAAGAATTTTGAGCGGTGAACGTGAAGAATGAGACGAGCCAACAGATCGGCTGAAGATAATTCCAGCCTTGGGATGGTGATGGTTTTTACCGGAGCAACTTTAGTTTTGGCCATTAGAAGCACAACGCGGCTGTCGCCGTTGGCGCGGATTATTTCGAGATAGAGAGTGGCAGCGTAAGCTCTCGAAGAAGCATCTGCGAAACCGTGCAGCTGGTACGTTGCTGCCTCCGAAGTCCATCCTACCCAACGATCGACTCGGATATTGATGATTGAAGAAAGATCGCGGATGAAGTCGGACCAATTTTCCCGGAGTTCACCAGTTAACTTGGTATCCTAATCCACGCCAGAAATCCAAGCATCCTGCATCAGGATTTTCCCAGCAATCGTGGCAGGAGCAATCCACCCCAGCGGATCGAAAACTCGAGAAATGTGAGAAAGGATGGAACCTTTCGTATGAGTTGCGGAAGGTTGACTCGAAAGATCGACTTTATAACCGAAAGAATCAGTTGATGGCTTCCAGATGAGCCCGAACGTTGAAACTGGATCATGTGAGTCGATCGAAGTTCTGATTTCGCCACTGGAATCAAGACCAGGAATACTCTGGAGCAGTGCAGGGTGATTGGTGGCCCACTTCCTCAACGAGAAACCACCAGAATCGAGGACTTTAATAACTTGATCCCGGATTTCGAGGACTGATGAGAGACTGTCCGCACCGGTGAGAACATCATCCACGTACATGTTCTCGAGGATGCACTGCGAACCGAGAGGAAATCGAGGTTCTTCGTCGCTGGCTAACTGTCTGGAAACCCGAAGCGAGAGATATGGAGCGCAGGCTGTGTCGTAAGTGACGGTCGTTGACTGAAAATCAACGATTTCATCATCGAGAGAGGATCTGCATACGATTCTTTGCATTGGCTGATCGTCTGGATGGACACGGATTTGACGGAACATCTTTACGATGTCCGCCACAAAAACAATCTCATGTCTTCGCCAATTGAGAAGAGTAAGGATGAGATCGGTTTGTAAAGCCGGTCCCACCATGAGAAAATCATTCAATGATTTCCCATCGAAATTTGTTCGAGAAGCGTCGAAGACTACGCGCAATTTTATCCTTGAGCCGTAGCCCTGAACGATCCCATGATGTGGTAGATACCATAAGGGAGAGAGAACGGCTCCGTGATTGGACAGTTTACGCATATGCCCACGTTCCTCGTACTGCGACATGAAATCCGAATATCGATTAGGAAGAGACAAGTCGCGTTGTAGTTTGCGGCCAACAGACAGCAGAGTTTTAACAGCTGTTTCCCGCATTCTTGAGCCCTCTTTGGGAGGCCCATCCTTCCAAGGTAATCGAACCTGGTAGCGCCCATCGGAAAGTCGGGAGAATGTGTCGGCGAAATTTTTCTCGCAAGCCTCTTCCTCCGGCTCGAGAATTGGCGCTTGAGCGGGAACTTCTTCAATCTCCCAGGAACGTTTCAGAATATCCGAGAGATTGCAATTGGCGCTGCAATGAAAAGAAGCAGCAGTTTGGTTCGACGAGGACTCCGCCCGCCGTGAGGAACTAGAATCGACAGGCCCTGAAAGAACCCATCCGAGAACCGTATTCTGCGCTATAAGGCGCGTAGAGGGAATTTCTGCTACGCCATCGGCCAGAATTAGACCGTAGACATTGGCGCCGAGAATGATATCGATGCCAGCTGAGACCTGACATTCCGGATCGGCCAGAGTGAAACCACGAAGCTTTCCGGGATGAATTCCATGAAGATTTCGAGATGGGATTGGGCGGTGAGTTTTGGCAAAATGAGCGCATCAACTCCTAATTCGAAGTTTGGATTCAGGCGCGAGAGAAGTGTGAATCGCGTCTGAAATCTGGCCGAATCCGCCGGAGACGACCCAAGCCCCATCAGAGACACTGAAGTCTTCCGATGAAGAAGACGGAGAGATTGACCCGAAGATTCAGTCACGAACGAGGCCTCGGACCCTTGATCCAACAGACACCTTGTAGGAAATCGTGATCCATCCGTACCAAGGATGTCAACAGAACGCTTGATCTTCTGGCCACATTAGCCATATGGGTTTTAGCTCGTTCTTGGCCATCTGCTGGAACTATTGCGTGGGCACTCGATGTTGCTTGAGCTGATGTGGAACTAACCCCTGAGCCGGAGTTATCCTCAGAAGAGTGCGATGGCGAATGCAAGACGGAAGTATGGCGTGCACGACAATGAATACATCGTCTATCGAACTGACAATCGCTCGCGGAAACTCGGCCTAAACAATTGAAACACAGCCCTAAACGTTGGACTGTTTCTCTGCGCTCAGCAAGAGATTTATCTTCGAAAGAGGAGCAACTCGTGATATAATGCGCTCCCTGACAGAAAGAGCAAGACTTAATGGAAGGAGCAGCAGGCCGAGTTGCCGAATGAAAAGTTTTCTGATTGGTAGGCTGGGAATTTGGAATCGATCTCCGATTCGAAGTTGAAGCGAGTCGGTTTTGAGATTTAGAACTCGAAGAAGGAGAATGGACGGATTTACTCGGTCCTTCGTAGGCCTCGAGTGCTTGAACTCGAGCTTCTAAGAATTCACGGAGCTCACCGAACGTGGGTGGCTGAGTTTCACTACCCTTTTGAGTCTCCCAATCTCGACGAGACTGGTCATCCAACCTGCTCACGGTCATAAAAACGAGAATGACGTCCCATTGCTCAACGGGACGATCGAGAGGTTCGAGTGCCCCCATCGCCTCGATTGTAGAATTATAAATTCGTCTCAACTCCGAAACAGATTCTACTTGCGCGGGCTTGAGATCGAATAGCGCTTTGAGCTGTGTGTTTATCAATAAACGTTTATTGTCGTATCGATCGTTTAATAGCTTCCAAGCCCCATCGAAGTTTTCTTCAGTGACTGCAATAATCCTGAGGAGTTGAGCGGGTTCTGCGGACAAGCACGTTTTCAAGTGACGCAACTTTTGTACCTTGTAGATATCCGCCCTAGAAATTATCATGGAATCAAAGAGATCCCGAAAATTTCGCCACTTAGAGGAATCGCCAGAGGATTTTGGCAAATCGAAACACGGGAGTTGCGAATTATGAGTCGCAGGCACCACCGGTGCCGGTGCGGCCACCTCCACCGCAGGAACTTGAGGCTGTCTCAATGCGGAACTCATATCCTCCAGGATGCTACATTGGTCCATGTAACTTTCCTCAGCAGAAGTATAAACGTCTTCAGTGAAGTAACGGAGCTGAGCAGTACTCTCGTCCTGGGAAGCCAAAATCTGTAAATGGCGCGAATTAAATTCTCCCCAGAGCTCTCTGAGTCGCTCGATTCGTGCTCCGACCAGCCCCTTTGTTATGTTGGCCTCACCCTTCTTTAGATTGGTGAGGATACGAGTGAGGGAGTGGTAAGCACCCTCTTGCTCTTCAATGAGTCGATCCATGATCGAATCGGAATGAAAACGTCAGAGCGATTGCAAGAGAGAAAGAAATCGGAACGCTCCGAATCAGGAGATATACTATGTGCAGCTATTTACAGAATTCGATACGCAAGAATGTCTCTCGAACGCACGATCGAGGATAGAAACTTTGTTACGAACGAAAGATTTAATCGGAAGGAACTCAACGATGTTAACTCGCATATTGCATTAGAATTTTATTCAATTGATATGCAAGAACGTATGTATGTTCACGGAATACGATCAATAGAAGAATCACTTCCATATAGATGGGGACTGAAATTCTAATTCTCGCGAATTGAGGTGCATGTATCGCAAAGAAACAAAGTCAAAATGATTATCGACGCTCGAACACACTTGAAAGAATTGTAAGAAAGCACGCAATTCCCGCACTATGATGCATGTACAGAGTATACACGAGATACGTGAACAGCGTGAATCGGATTGACACTAGAGATCTACGGACACGTTATGTGTCATCGGAGAGGAGGGTAACACACGAGCTGACGTAAATATCACTTGTTTGTGGATACGAGAAAATCGCGAATATCGTTATTATTATCTCAATAAGGAACTTGCCTGTGGTCCAGCTGAGAACATGAAAAAACCATTCGATCGATGAGTAGAATCCAGAGATCGATCCTGCATGCGCAATGAGGAGAAGAGAACCTGTGCAAAGCAGAAGAGTATGTGAGCGCAACAGCTGACGAGAATCGTTCGGTGACCAGGCGAAGTGCGACGAGCAGGGAGACCACGTTGTAGATCAGGCGTGGCTCGACGGCGGCTCGTGGTGAGACGAAGTGCGGAGGCGAGAGGAGTAGCGCTTGTAGGAGAGGCACCAGCGGGGTAAAGAGCGAACCGAGGCGAAGAAAGCGCGCCAAGGAAAGATGACGTAGCCGACTCTCAAGAGAGGCGGGGAAAGAGGGGAAGCACTAATAACAAAGAAATGCACCAGAACTCGCGAATTTCACCGCGGGATGCATGCACCCGATGCAGGGAAACTCAACGTGACGATCCGGTTCGAAGGACCAGATGAAAAGGCGAGGTATAGCGGAGATGATATCGATAATTAGGGAAGGTTTGAAAGAGAGCAATGGAGACAAGATGGTAGAGTAGAGAAGCGGAGAGTTGAGGAAAATCCAAGATCGTCACGGAAGAGTATAGAGGAGGTGCGTGCATGCAAAGAGAAGAAGCACAAGCGTAATCTACACCAAATATATTCCAGCACTCGCGTAAGCGAAGAGGATACAGTCGAATTACAAGCTTGAAATAGCGATAGGCGAAAGCGCGTGCGAAGAGCGGGGAGGGAAACGTGTAGGGCGGTCGTTGCGAGGGTTGCGAAGCGACTCGACTCGTAGACGGTGATCGATCGCTGTTGCTGACCCATTGATCGTGGATCTTCGGGGTTTTTCGGGTCGAAATGCTGGAACTCAGACAGAGATTCGGGAATCGCACCGACAAGCATACGAAGCTACTCGGTCCACCCCGCATACCCGCCGACACTATCCCTAGCCTCGTCTCTCGTCCAACAGAAATGGAGCAACAATGTTTGGGTAATTTTTATTCACAATTCAATTTACTCAACTAGAACCATAAAAATTATGAATAAATTATCAAAAAAATAATCCAAGTGTATTTTGGGTAAAATTTTTTGATCTTCAAATGATTGGAAGGAAAGATAAATTATTAATCGATCGTTTATGTCTCGATCATCCTAGATGAAATAATACAATTTGAATCAGAAAGTTCCAGTCCAAGTTCAAGTCCAAAAAGCCACAATTCAAACTTCTCAGATATTTTCCCGCGTGAAGCGGGATCGTTCGAAATCATGAAATCTCGTGGAACCGTACAGGTCATGACAGAAAAATTAGCAGCTGTATTAGATCGATGCATCATATCCGATAGAAACGCAGTACATCTTCTCATTGCTACAGCTCAAGCTTTAGGTTGTGATCCAAATCCGTTGATCAATAATAGGAAATCAATTCACGCCGTAACTGTCCACTTTGATGGGAAACTTCTTCCAAATTTACCAAAGCACGAATCGTTCGAGCGACTTCCAATAGTGGTGAGTATTGGAGGAGCAGAACAACTGCTGGCTGTACCAGAACTAGATGATGGCATAGGATCTCCTCAATCAAGAACGATTTTTGAAACTCTCACGGATTGGGGTCTCAATGACAAGGTGAAAGCTTCATGCTGTGACACAACGGCTGCTCATTTGGGGCCTCATAGGGGTCCAGCAGTTCTCTTGGAGCAATTGTTAGGAAGACAACTGCTTTATTTTCCTTGTCGTCACCGTATTTTTGAGCTTATATTGAGGAGTACTTTTGAGATCAAAATGCCTGCAACATGTGGTCCAAACGTGCCTTTATTCAAGAGATTCCGGGATAACTGGGGGACTTCAGATCACACGAAATTCAGTTCTGGTATGGAAGATGAAGATTTGAAAGATATGCTGGCCACAAGAGTTGAGGAAATTGATGCCTTCGCGCGAAAAAAATTGCAAGATGACTTTTTGAGAGGTGATTACGGAGAACTTTTGGATCTAACTAGAATATTTATTGGAAAAGTTTCATCTGATGAAGTTCAATTCAAATATCCAGGGGCGTTTCATCATGCTCGCTGGATGACGAAAGCGATTTATTCATTGAAGATTTATTTATTCCGTGAGCAACTGAAATTGAGTGCAGCTGAAAGAAAAGGATTATCTTCGATATGCTTTTTCATTGTTTTCGTGTACGTGGAAACCTGGTTCACTGCTCCTCATACTATACATGCACCGAATCATGATCTTCAGTTTCTTAAAAAACTCTTGGCATATGAATCAGTGGATAAGAAAATAGCTGATGTGACATTTGCAAAAATGGCGAACCATCTTTGGTACCTCAATCCGAGATTATCATCAATGGCATTTTTTGACACCGAGGTATCACTGGACATTGAAAGGGGAATGGTGTTGAAATTGAATGTAAATGAGGATCAGCATCCAAAAAATTCGAAGGGACTTGAAATTCCCCCAAAACGGATAAAAGAAGAATTACTCGATCAGGAGATGGATTATTTTATTAATTCTAAATCTCTTGAATTCTTTGATTTATATCAAATTAATACAGATTATTCGAAACTTGATCCAGCTCTGTGGCGTGACAACCAGTCTTTTCAGAACGGATTCGAAATCGTCAAAGGATTGAGAATTGTAAACGACTGTGCAGAGAGAGCGGTTAATTCGGTGCAAAATTATAACAGTGTCCTGACGCAAGATGGAGAACAACGAGAATATATCATGCAAGTTGTCAGTTTACACAGAAAACAGTTTCCCAACGTTAACAGAATGGCAAATCTGAAAAATTTCGAATTTTGATACTTATTATGAATTCTGATTTTTTCATTGTTTCTTCTGTTGCAGGAATCAATAAATGCAATTATCAAAAAATGTTATCAGTGAAATGTTTATTATTTCATGTTCTATGGAAACGTTCAACAATTTTTACTCACATTACAGCCTAATTTGCGCGTGCCTAATTAGTGGATGTGGATTTTGATCCACAGTTTCAATATATCATTGGAGTACAAAAGCCAACTCTAGCGTCAAGGATCATCTCCATCAATAGCGAGATAGCTGCGGATTTGACATGGAATTTTATGTTAAAAAGGGATTGAGGCGATTTGAAAATCTATATCGGATGGAAAGTTAACACATTCAGAATAATTCCATCTTTTTAGCCGTAATATTTGTTTTCAAATCCTGAATTTCATTGCTGTGATATAAATTTCAAATTCAGTGACTCAAAAATCTCATGTACAACGCCCTCGAACTCAATTTTTTGATATTTCCATCAATTATGATTTTTTGAAACATCGTACTACAGCACCATTTTGAAATTTCTAAAATCGCAAATTTTTGTCCAAAAAGTACATGGATAACCAAATAAAACCGTATGAGAATCATATTTTCCTGATAGTTGCTGTCCGTGCTACATAATAATGAAGCTGAGATCAAATGGGTAACGGTAGGTGCCATGTGACATGTGCCATGCTCAATGTACATCAAGATTATTCCGAAATTGGACATTTTTTCGCAAAAAGTACATGGATTATTGAATACAACCATAAAAGAATCATATTTTTCTGATACTTTTTGTTTATGCTACATAATATTGAAGATGGGGTCAAATGGGAAACTTTCGGTGCCCTGTGGCACGGGTTATTATTAAGATACAGCAGAATGCTTTCGCAAGGATTTTTCCTTATTTTTTCGGAACACATTCAGGGGGCGCACTCATCAAAATTCGGAAAAAACCAAAATAAGAGCCACTCTAATGTTGCATGTAAATCTCTCTCTCGTCAACGATCGTTGGGGATATCCGTCCCGTGAGGGTCTCATATTTACATTCATCCAATCCAGAATCATCGAAGAATTATATTGATATAAAAAGATCGTTCATCAATGAAATCGAATTTGTTCATGCAGGTTAAGGAAGAATTCATATAATTGGATATTCTCGGATTGTGATTCAGATAGCCAGTTGCTAAATCAAACGATACGCGCGAACTCAGCGAACCACGGTAGTCGAATTGTTATTGAAATTTTCATTCAGTAATTTACATGCATTTCCTCGTACCGCGAGAGATATTTTGGAGGAGAAGTTCCGCTCGGCTACGTCGTCGAATGAGAAACTTGAGATAATGGAGAAGACAACCGTGATTGGAGCACGATTCCTCACAACCAAAACCACTCCCTACCGCCACATAACCGTGGGGTCAATGAACTCATCCCGCCGAACGGAATTTCGAATCAGCATGAAATGGATGAAAAAGGACGGAGGACATTACGCCGATACGCCTATTGAATCATAACCCCTGATATTATTCATTAATGAGGAGGAAATCAAGTATCAAACATTCAGAATCCATGACCCGTGCGGCCACCACATGTGTCAGTAGGACGCGCGCGCCTCTCTTCTTCGCGAAAGACGTGAACACACCACTGAACCAGTGATGCCAGCATTTGGTCGACCGAGTCGATTTTCCCTCTCCATCACGCTGTATACAATCAAATTTCTTTTGTCGGAGGTTTGATTGTGTATTTGGAATTTCTATACAGACAGATGTGATGGAGAGGGAAAATCGACTCGGTCGACCAAATGCTCGCATCACTGCACTGAACGCCGATCAGACTGTGTCGGGACGGCTTATCGTGAAGACAGCATCTATCCGTCAATACCGTACGGGTTTACCTAGTGGGGTAGGGGGTCTTTTTGCCGAATAAACTTCATTCGACAATCGCTAGTCATTTCTAGAGATCACTACGAAATCTCCTAGTGATTTCTAGAGATGACTATCGATTGTCAAATTACAGTGTATTCGGCGAAAAACGTTTTCGGCAAAAAGACCCCTCACCACCTAGTGGCATGGCTCGTCGAACGGCTTGGGACGAGAGTAAGTCTTCTGTCCGTTAAAATTCGTTTTCTTTCCTTTCTATGGGTCTCTCGCAGAATTTCAATCATTGAAATATTTCGGATTATAAGCTTGTGTTTTCTTCACCATTTTTTCCCCGTTCGCGTGACATATGGTGTTGAACATGTAGAGTGGTTCGGTTCAGTTCACGCGTATCTTATCTTTTCTTTTCGTCTTTTCATACATCGTGTGGATATTTATCATTCGACCTACGAATTTTCAAGTGTGTTCACTTATCGGGTCGGGCGTGTGACGGTGTTGTGTTTAATTATTGGAATGTTTCTTGTCTTTTCGGTGTACTACTTTCATATGGGATACACTTTTCTTTTCTTTTAATAGACGTAACGTATGTATGCCTTTATTTTTTCTTTGCTTCCTTTGACTCCGACCCCCACGACTGACCTGCCGGATTAACGAGTGAGAGAGAGTAAGACAGAAAGTCACACGATAAATTTACATAGAGATGTTTTCATTTCTGTCGAATGTGGCGCACTTTTCCGAGTGTCTGGGGCCCACAACTTCAGTATTCTTTGCTCTGGATGAAAGCATGATTTCGCTTTTTGGTTAGTTCGTTTGAAGTGCTCATCTCTCTCCCACTCATTATTTGCCGTGAGAAAGCCTATTGTGCATGTTCTCTGGACTCTGTCTTCGCGGCTGGCTCATGATTTGACTTTTCTCATCTCTGAACGCTCCTGCCCTTTTTTTTGCTCTCGTTTGGCTTTGCTTTTTCTGACCTCTATTCCTCGGATGTAGTCAGTGAGAGAGAGAGAGAGAGAGAGAGAGAGAGAGCGACTGCGAATTCAGGGGGTAGGAGTGACGTCAAACGAGGCAAACAAATATACAAAATAAGTTTTTGAAAGGAATTCTTAGATGATAAATATTTACTCATTCAAAAAACTGGTTGAATCAATGAAGGAATTGGTTATCCTAACGGAAAAAATGGGTCCATATGCGCTTACAAGTTGAATAGTTATTTCAACTGATCTTTTGTTTCCGAGTACAGCTATCTTCCGACAATAACCAATTCAGTTTTAGAATCGCTTTTATTGCATCAGACCATCGGTTTTAAATGGATAAAATACCGATTAAATCCAATTAAAAACTATTTTATTGGTGCCAATCGGAAGTTTCATTGATCATAAAATACTAATTGGAACCAATTTGACAATATTTCATTGGTATTCATCGGAATTTTCATGGGTAATAAAATACCCATTGAAACCCATTGACAAATATTTTATTGATATCAGTCGGAATTTTCTCTATTAAGAAAAAACCCATTGAATCCCATTGACAAATATTCTATCGTTATCAATCGGAGTTTTTATTATTCATTAGATACCGATCGAATCCAACAGAGAAACATTTTTGTCATCAGATTCATTCAGATATTCTTGACCAGGATATGTTTGGCAATATGCCCCTTCAGAGCAGCGTGTTAGGATAGCTTAGAGGTTGAGAAGGCAGGTCTCACAGATAGAGAGATCGGTGATAGCTTGGATCCCCTCCAGGTAGGGATACATTTCCCAAGTCATATGCGGAGATAGAGGTGTTGGCAAATTCTCAATTGGATCCAGTTAGGAAATAATTCATTCACATCAATCAGAATTTCGATTAATCAAAAAAAGCTCATTGAATTACATCAAAAAATATTTTATCGGTATCAATTGGAGTTTTGATTGATCACAAAATACCGATTTGATCCGATAGAAAAACGTTTCATTGATATTAATGAGGAATTGCCAATGCAGAAACCCTATTCATTCCAATAAAATTTTTCCTATCGGATTCGATCGGAATTTTTGTTAATCATAAATTAGGGGAGAGTAGGGCATGTTTTCCCACTTTTTCTTTGTCGATTTCTGTATTTTTCCCCGTTGCATATTTCAAGGCGTTTGGGGTACTATTTTACTCGTTGAAGCTTCCACTACAACCTAGTATAAATGAATGTAATGATTCCATGAGCATGTTGTTGCAAAATGTTATTTGCAGTCATGTCACTTGCGAAAACTTGCCCCACATACGGGGCAAGTTTCCCAACACCTTCGAACCATATGGGGACAAATCTTCTCACTCATTCAAAATCGTCAGTAATAGGTTCAATATTGTAGTTTCAATACGAATTGAGTATTTTATTCGATTTTTTATTTAGAAATCAATTACAATAGGGGGTACATGTGATGTAGGAAAACGAAATAACGAATATAGTACATAAAAAGTAAGCAAAAGTATGAAGAACAAAAAGACAGCTGCTTTCATTGAATCATGGCTGCAGGAGTCACGATTCGTTTTCCTTTTATAATTTCGAACCATCCATAATCTGTTTAAACTTGATGATAAATCATATCAAATAATATTTGCTTATCTTTTTCGATAAATTTCCTTGTAATACGTTACAACAGTTTGATTGAGATTGAGATAATTTTCCGCAGTGAAAAACATTGCTTTATCATTGTTTTCCAACTCTGAACTAACCTAAAATCGCGGAGACTAATCATATAATATAAGAAATGCATTTGCGACACTCTAAAATCACTTGGTTGAGACCGGGACAAATTCTCTTTGTGAGAGAATTTGCCCCGTGTCACGTTGGAAAATTTGCCCCATCATCGTTTGTCAACTTGGAACTGGGTTAAAATCGTAAAGACGCGAGTAATTTACAAAAATTATCACATCATTCGATTCAGGGGACTTTTGTTTATAAACACACTGTCAACCGAAACAATCAGAATAACGTGAGTATGTTTTCTTTTTCAATTTGAATGAACACATGTAAAGTTTACTCACCAACGACAAAATCGTGAAAACAGTTCTCTTATTATGATGAAAGCAGCTATTAACCTGTTATTGCCGTGAATGGTACCTTAGATGATACTACTCACGACCATCCATCCAGCAGCGCGCTGTTCCAGCATACTAAGAAATTATAACGCATTGGAAAACATGCCCCTATAGAAAACTTGCCCCACTCTCCCCTACTGATTCGATCCAATAAGAAAGTATCTTATTGGTATTAATGGGAAATCTCCAATGCAGAAACTCAATTCATCCCGATAGAATTTTTTTTTATCGGATTTAATCGGATTTTCTGACTAGGGAGAGCTATCGCAAATTTGAGATTGTTATCTATAACGTATTTCACAAACAAAAGTCTGAGAAAAATTTCGTGTGCATTGACTATCACCCTAAGGCCTTTGATGAACACCATTATCACTGATTGTCCAACTCAATTGTTTACTCAAGTAATATATTTTCATTAATTCTTTTGCCGCATATTATAGGATAATGAACGGAGCATTGTCAGTAATTTGAAAATTCTGTTCCATGGGTAATTGGTAATATCATCGTTCTGAACAACACAGGAATCCAACAACCAATCGCCAACTGAGCCAGTTTTTCATACGAATTGCGCACATATCACCATGGTTTGATTCATTACCGTTCAATCCACAATTTCTGAACCAATGAGTTCGAGCATTACCGAGAATGTGAGCGCGAATTTAGAGAAAATTTGGAACATTCACAGCTTGAAGAATCATGCGGTAAGTTATAAGAAAACATTTTGTACTTTCTTGGGATGAAAAATCAATCGACTCAGAAATGGTAGATTGAGCGTTGATGAGTTGAAAGAGAAATAGTGTAACTTTTCTCTCATTATAAATCATCGAATTTTATGTGTTTCATATTGTGACATAACTCAAGGGATTGCTATTGGTTACATTACATTGCTGTAAATTGATTCATACAATATTAGGTCATGAATATAATGTGCGAAATGAAAAGCAGGTTGGATGGTGTCAATTACTTAATATATATTGGAAGTTGACTCAGATCGATTCTGTACAACATAGGTACCGATTTGCAAGATACAATTTGAGGTTCATAATGTATGGATTCACAAACCAAATTAATTGGTCTATATATCTAAGTATCGTTCCTATATGGGAAACGCATATATGATTCAAATGACTTGGCGAGAAGTTTTCATAAGTTGCAAGATGATTATCGATTATACTCCAAAACAATTCTGATATGCGTTGATGCAGGAGATTATCTTCTCATTCGAATGTCGATGATGACTATTCAATTACAAGACGTCTTGATGCGGAATTGTGCGTGATAATTACAATTATTCGGATATCTAGATATTCGAAATAATGATCTTATCAGGCTGCCGGCTTGTTTCGCACTGCCTCTTACTGTTGGGAAAGTGCTTCTCCTCCTCAGAAGGCGCGCCCCACTCCCTGCTCTTTCTCTCTCTCTCTCTCTCTCTCTCTACACTGAGAGATGTATCAATATGTGTATGTTACAATATTGAAAACAAATAAAATTCTCAGAATATATGCACCTTTCTCAACTGAAAAAATAAAATACTTCAATTTCAAATGAACTCATCATAAGCATCAAAAACGCATTCAAATGAACTTTTAGTAACTATCAGTCTTCTCAACTCGCAAAGTAAAATTTTTCCATCTTCAGCAAACTCATCATAATAGAAATGAGCACTATATTGAAACGAATGTACTCTGAATCCAGCTCAAATATCAGGTTTCTTCGGTATAACAATAAAACGTCATGACTGTTTTTATGTGCATTTGATGCACTTTTATTCCTTTTGTTTCATCTTTAACTATCAAATTCATTGTCCTCAAAGCGTGATTGAATATATAAGTCCAACTGCAAAAGCAGCGAAATATCTCAACCAATAAATAATTTTAACTCACGGGCATAATCTTGCGAGTTCGAATCTTGTCCAGTTCACCCGAAAAATAACTCAAAAGAAGTAGAAGAATGACGCCAAGCACATGGGAATGCGATCAATATCTACAAAAACAAATCTATAAACCCATTCTCAACAGAAATTTCATTACATTCAAAATTTCGATGCAATACAACAGAATATCCCCTATCTGGAAAAAAGATGTAAAATCAATATGTGTTGCCAAGTAAATTTGGTATGACGCTAACAGATAATTCTCGAATCGTAACCGCCATGTTTCCAAGTTCTCTGCTAGATTCCCCGTCACATTCATGGGCGATATCCCTCCATGATCTCCCGTATTCGACTTGAAGAACATTGTTTCGATTCAGATAATATTTCGAAACTTTTTTTTCAACGTTTTCTTTATATAATAACGTACGACTGCGCCATGTTACATTCTTAACTCATGAGACTGAATCAAATACACAACTGGCACGTCTGGAGGCTAGCTATCAACCGTTTATCCAATTCACATAAGTGGAGCCACTCCCTTACAGCGTTCATCTCGGCATCATGCGCAGAATGTGCAAATGAGACTGTTTTGGACAAATCCGGAAAATACATCCTAATAATCTGCATAGAACTGACATCTCCAAAACAGTGTTACGTCTACGATTTCATGAAAGGAAGAAATCGATCGACGATATACACATGAATATAAGGACGACTCAGATTTTGAATCTTTCGCGCCCTTTTTATTCGTTTTCGTTATCTAGATATGTGTATATACATATATATATGTGTGTATGTGTATATACATGCGTATATATATATATATATATATATATTTCAATTTAAATGATCATTCTGTGGAGATAACTTCAGAATTGAGGAATATTTTTCATTGACTCCAATCGTTCAGTCGATACGCTTGTTCGTGTTCTACGAAGGTTCCGTTACTTTCGTAGTTCGCGCCCCTACGTTCGGTTTTCACAACTCGGTGCGTGGTGGCTTGGCTTGGGGAAGCGACGCCTATGTAGAGTTGAGATATGGCTGCGTCCACACAAGTGACATGTGAGTGGAATGAACAGTGGTGATATATATATATATATATATATATATATATATATATATCACATATGTGGTTTTGTGCTACAGGTAAGTAATATCTGGTAAAAAGGGTAAGGAAATTGTATCAAAAAATGATTTAATATGTTTGATAATTAATGATGTTTGTTTTCAGATTTTCCTTCAAGGAAAAAAAAACCACTGGCAGAAGCTCAAATGTGAGGAATGGTTTGAACCCACAAGTCTCTGGAGAGACTCATATGGAGGAAAGAAAAGGAGTCTTAGACGGATGTAAATGCTGTAAGTATCTCAATATCTTTTTGTATATATATATATATATTCATATTATTATATATTGAAATAGAAAGATAGATGACTTTTTCCAACTCGTGTATTGAGAAAAAATCATGTATCTCTCTATGTATGTATAATATGAGAGTGTTCAATGTGTTATTCTAACACATTTTCCCTCTCGATACTGAATATTTGTTCCCTTTTTTACAGATTTTTCATTTTACAGGTTCGCTAGAGTGAATTTGGGGAGTATCGTCTCCAGCGCTAAGGAGATTTCCCTGACGGAGAGGAGGAAAGACCTCAAATTAGGATTCTATGACTTCGTCAAGTACTTCAGGTGAGATAGACAATTATATTTATAATTTATTTCCTTCAAATAGTAAGATAGATGATTTTTCAATTTGTATATTGAAAAGTCATGTATCTTTTTATATATCTATCATATGAGAGTGTTTAATGTGTCTTTTTAACACATTTTCACTCTCGATAGTGAATATTTGTTCCCTTTTTAATAGATTTTACTTTTACAGGTTCACTGGAATGGAATGGAGGTTTAGCGTCTCTGGCGCTAAGATGTTTTCTCTGACGGAGAGGAGGAAAGGTTCCAAATTGGGGTTCTATAACCTTATCGAATACTTTAGGTAAGATATAGGCAATTATATTTATAATTTCTTTCCTTTAAATAGTAAGATAGGTGATTTTTCAATTTGTATATTGGAAAGTCATGTATCTTTTTATGTATATCTATCGTATGAGAGTGTTTAATGTGTCTTTTTAACACATTTTCACCCTCGATAGTGAATATTTGTTCCCTTTTTAATAGATTTTCCTTTTACAGGTTCGATGGAGTGGATTGCAGGTTTAGCGTCTCCAGCGCTAAGATGTTTGTCCTGACGGAGAGGAGGAAAGGCTCCTAACTTTCATCGAGGGATGTTATTCTTCGTCGTGGGAATATAAACTAATGTTGGTTCATCGACAAGCAGAAAATAAATACCAACACCTTCTACGAGGGACCTTGAGAAGGGAATACGTAGTTCCCTTTACTTCGTTGGAAAATATGGGTGATGGAATCACCTGTTCGACTTGAAGAGTCGAACAAATAGTGTAAATTTAGTGTTTCGTGTAGTGTTTTATTGGTGAATCTGGTTTTAAGTTATTTGTCTCCTTCAATCATTCAGAGAATGGATATTTTTCCATTCCTGTAATGATTGATATGGAATTTGTTGATTGTCGACCAGGTGTTGGTCGTATAAGTAGATTCATCGATTAGACAAGTCGATGAACCAGATTGTATATCAAGTGTTAGTGATTTAAAGTGATAGTGGTTTGAGTGTAGTGAAAACTAATGGGATTATTATTATTACAACAATGCAAGGTTTGTGGTTAGCTGTATTTATATATAATTTTATATGTTTTGGGATGGAGTCACACACGTAGGTTAAATAAAAATTGAAAATTTGCAGACATGTGTGGTGAATTTTATTTAAAGAATAGAAATTACAAATTCTCGGGGCGATCCCCGAAAATTCTCATACAAATCACTCTTTTATTTTCTTCTGGAGTGAAGGTGATAGTTTTAATTTGTTCTAAAGTTAATTCAGCGTATTTATACACAAAATTTTTACAAGTGGGGCATTTAAAATATTCTTGCTTTGTTTTGATGCATTCTTCGCATCGCCGGGGTAACTTTGGCCGAAGATGAACCGGTTCTTTGGATGGACGTCGCTTTTGGGGTTGTGGCTGTTGGTTGGGCTGGAGCAATGTTCCTTGTTGTTTACAGGCTTCTTGATACTCCTTTAAAAATCCTTTATATTTTTCGGTACGTTGATTTATTTTTTGTTCCGTCCTTTGCAAAGCCTTTTTATTCAAATTATTTCCGAACGTGTTTAATAATTTCTGTTTGGCCGAAATATGCTGTCTATATGCCCGTAGGTCATATTCCATCTCCTGGATTGATCGAGTCACTAAAATAAATCAGATAAATCCACAATTGATTCCACTCGGGGTTGTTTAACCTATTCTTGCAAATGTAGAGTCGCGACAATAAGAATGAAAACTTTAAAGGGATGGTGATATGATACTCATATTATGTTTATGTTGATTAAAAAGGAAGATCTTGTGCAATTGAATGGGAATATATTTTATGATCACGATCGCGTGTATCGTGACCAAAATTGTAATGTCTTTTACTATTAACAATCGCGAGTATTGTTAACAGTGAAGAAATATCACGAGTATATTTCTGTACAAATGATCACGAGTATCATAAGAATTTTTAAGATTTGATCACGAGTATCATATCTTGAATGTGGAAGGTATATGGATAACGTATATTCTGATAACGACCACGAGTTTCGTTATCAGGGAAAAGGACAGAAATTCGAAAGGATTGAGACTAGATCGCGAGTATCTCGTCTTAAAACAAGGAAAATTGTGTAGTATGTTCTGATAACGACCGCGAGTTTCGTTATCAGGGAAAAGGATTGAAATTTGAAGGGATTAAGACTAGATCGCGAGTATCTCGTCTTAAAACAAGGAAAATTGTATAATATGTTCTGATAACGACCGCGAGTTTCGTTATCAGGGAAAAGGATAGAAGTTTGAAGGGATTAAGACTAGATCGCGAGTATCTCGTCTTAAAACAAGGAAAATTGTATAATATGTTCTGATAACGACCGCGAGTTTCGTTATCAGGGAAAAGGATAGAAATTTGAAGGGATTAAGAAGAAATAAAATCGCGTGTATTTTATCCTTTTGAACTTACTTTGTGGTTTTTGATGAATAAAACTTCCCAATTAAATGATGGTTGAGTATATTTGAAAATTATCAAGTACAAGGAACTTAACTTTGAGATTATAACGTATGTAATATTTTGAATTGAACTATAATAGTGAATGTATATAAGTTGAGAAAAATTTGAGAGTGAGTGAGTGTCAAAGGGCACGAGGTGGCTCCTTATATACTGTTCTGGGAGCTGCCCTCCAAGTGGGGGTCAGTTGTTTAAGAAAGAAGGAAATATGTTTTCATTCTTTCTATGGCTCGACAGTTTTTTTCATATAGGTTTTCCTACGTATCAATGCTTCTTGTGTTCGCATAGCTTTTCCTCGTAGACTCGAGGTAAAAATAATAGATTTTCTAATAATAATTGTTCAGAATTACAATGATAATGATCTTATATAATATATTTGTTGGTCTTTCATAGTTTAAATAGATTTTCCCAATGAGAAGCAACATAGAAATTGTTGAATCATAATTTAAATGTTTTTGAATAGTTTCTTGAACCTTGTTATATCCTAGTTATACATTTGTTATAAAAATATCATGGAGATATTCTATTGAGTAATATTCATCAAAAATATGATTCAATACAATTGAATATTTTCAGAATTCGTTTAAATTTGTGAAAAATATGTTTTAAATATTGCTCAAGTTGGAAAAAAACCATTTTCAATGTATTATATCTATCTATAGCTTCATTTGGGAATTCTGGTCAATATTAAAAATGTAATCTGAACAGTTTATATTAGATTTTATAATTCTATTGCATAGATTAATTCTTATCCAAAGTTTGGGGGTTGAGTCATATTTTTAAAGAAAATATACAGTTGATAATAACTAATACTTAAGAATCTGAATTTGCTTTTAATTATTGCCCAATAATATTGCATATCTAAAAATTATTTCTGAAAGTATACATAGAGTTAGGAATGCATGGGTTGACGTCACATGCGAGGTATCGAAACAGCACAGGCATTGTTCTGGTCTCGAGTTTTTTATAAACGCTTTTCCGTAGCGCACAGGAGTTTCCTCCGAATCTGTCACCCAAATGTATACAGAATTTGTATACATTCCGACGTACTTTCAAAAACAATTCAAAGGCGTAGGAAAAGAATATATCTTAAAATATTCGCATTTTTCATTGAATATTGATTGAAGTTTAAAATTATATAATATATATAAATATATATATATATGTATATAACTATCCATGTGTACATATATATATATATGAAGAAAATACGAATTATGAGAGGAAAAAAAGAATATATATATATCATGAATGAATGAAAATTACATAACGCGAAAATTTTATTTATATATATTGTTTTATGAATTAATAGAAGAACTTCACATGAAAGATTGTTACTTGCATGTAATTGGATTGTTACATAGATATATTAGAACCAATTGGAATCATGATTCAAATATAATTTTCCTAATTATGAGATTGTTATTTCATGTTTTGATATAATATTTATATAACAATGTTATATGAGTAAAGAGTATAAATATATCTATATCCTGATAGAAGAGAGACAAAAAAAAAGTGCGAAAAAAGATGAGGATGTTACAACAGTCTCATTCGGAAATTCTAAGAATATTTATAAAATATGTTCAGAACTACCAAGAACCTTGTCAGCATTTCTAACCTGTTGTGTTACTTGGGCGAAATGGTAGGCAATCATTTGTAGGCTCTCTGAATATTATGTGCGGACATTTTCTTAGTTGAGTGAAGAACCGATGAGTGTCTTTCTATATATCCCTCAATACCTGAACTGTGTAATAGTTTCGAAGCTCAATAAATAGTTCGCTTTGAGGTGCAAGCGAAGCGAGTATATGTAGGGTACGAGTTGTTCGGAATGAGTGGAGCGAATTTTGAAGGTGCTCGAACTGCAGAGCGGAGCGAAGCAGTCAAGGGGCGATGTTCTCTGGTTCGAATTCACTTTATCCATGAATTCTTGAGGAAATTGAATTGCGAGATCTGATGAATCCGGAATGAGTGAATTTCCACAAACAGGAATGAGAACCGACTTGTCGGACTGTTAGAAATGTCTTTGAATTCAATATATTCCTCATGTACATTTTTCAATGAAATTTCCAATTCTTGGTGATTGAATTGAGAATTCATTTACACGCAACTGAATTTTCAATTTTTGATGTTGTCACGTCTACGTCGTGAAACGCGGAGATGGACCATAGTTACAAGATCTATGACCCATGAATTAGATATTCCCCAATTTAGTTTGAGATTAACAAGGATTGGAGTAGAGAATTGTGGGAGTAATTAGTTTTGAAATGTTATTCATTCATTAATTCAAATCTTAGAATTACACAACTTGATCTAATTAATTTTTAAGGGTGTGGAAATGCGGAAAAAAGTGAAAGTATTGAGTTCTCATAACACCCTGGATTGAGAAATTATTTTACAGAAATTCTTCAGGCGTATGTTCCAACTTGTTTCATCTTCCCGTCCTGTTCGCTTTTCCTTCATCAAAAGTTTTTTCGTTTTTAAACGGACACTCAGATTCATCTTCTGGTCTTTGTGTTCAGAAATAGGGTTTATTTAACCTCGTCTGGTTTTGACATTTATCATTGTGGATTAACTTCCGATGAAAGGGAAAACAAGACTGAAAATTGATTCCAGACTTCGCAAAGGTTTTCTAGTTTCCTGAAATAAACTTGAATATAGTTATCAGTTGAAAGTTCTATTCCTTTCAATTGATGATCTCCCAATCCAGAATATTAATCGATTAATTGGGAACATTCCTTGCAACGATTATAACCACGGCTTAATTCGGTGCAAGCAATGCATTTCGAAGGTAACGGGAACTCTTGGGTGTGATTGACAATCGGCACCTTTCGTGCTCCCACTATTCTCGATGGAGTCCAGACGATTCTGGCCGGAAAATCTCCAGTTGTTTCATTCTGCTTGGAATTTTCCTTCCACAAGGGTACGGGTAACCGTCTTTTCAAGACCTCAAGGCGAGTTTCATCGCCTGCTGAATTTTTGATATAGGTTCGGCGTTGTCTCCGGTTAGTTGGCACGCGATTCTCTCTGAACTCCTTTTGCTCCCTATCTATCCGATCCCGAATAGCTTTAACCGCTAATTTTATCTCCTCCATTCTTTTAGAATTCCCTTGGAGATTATCGGATACTGAAGAGGGAAAATCTAATTAGATCTAAACATATAAATCACATTTTTACTGATCGCTTCGTCATGAGGGAGAATAAAAGTTTGAGATTTGGAAATATACTTGAGAAGAGATGAGGATGGAAAATATGATTGATGATAGTGCTACTTCAATCACTCCGTACCTTGTTTGAATGGTCGTTAGAACCATTCACGCAAATTGTAGGAAGGCTCTTGGAATCTTCTTGGATGAAACTTCTCCGAAGAAAGATTCCTTGAAGTGTGATTGAGTTAGTTGGCTAGTGGGAACTTGCTTCTGATTTTCTATTCGTGAAAAATCTGAAAATGTTTGTGAATCGAAATTGTGCTTCTTCGGATGCGGGGTTCCAAAGAGTGTAGTTCCTGATTTGAGCCGGAAAATGGTCTGTCTGTCAATCCTCCAAGGGCCTGTATTCATACGGTTTCCAAGACGAGGGAGTGACAGAAATCTGGTGGGGATGTTGGCCCTTCATGTCTTGACATCTTAGAGTTGCTTCCATCCCCTCCGCATGTTTACACTCATAGTTTTTTTTCTATTGTTATTATAGTTATTAATTGGGATCATGTATCATTCTTATCCTTAGATTAAAAGGATAATTATGTTATTAAAATTGAGGTAAAAATCAGAAGGAAGAGTTTGAGACATTCACAATAATTCTCAATGTACTTGTGTTTTCCATCACACAATTTTGTCCCTTGAGGTATATATATACATGTATATAAATACTATACCCATAGGTTATTCAATGTCATGTATGCTGGGAAATTATTGGTTATCTCATCAACTCCTAATCCATATATGATTGTCCTATTGGATTCCAGAAGAAACATGGTTTGTGTGAATCGCGGTAATTTTGGATTGCCTATTAGAAGTCATTTTCAATTGAATTTGTCAGTTTGATCGAAATACTCGATCAGTTTCAGAATCTTATCGACCTATCTATTCTATCAATTCATCACTCCAATCATTTTCGGATTGAACCATCATCAAATTTCAAATAATTAATATGAATATGGTCAATCAATACATTCTCTGCTGCAAGGAAAAGATGCATCAATTTGTTTCTGGAATTTTCAAGTCATTTATTGTAGTTCCAATAGTCTCGAAACAGATGTTTTATTACTCCTCTCCCGTTCCCCCAAGCGGTGGATGTACTAGGAATTTCGTACTCGGTGACGTCTCAGTGTTGCCAGTGTTTGGGTCTCACTTGCCAGATTTTTTATTGCTTCAATTTTTTTTATAGCTGAAACAATTGGGTTCTCCTGTCATGAGTACAGAACATACAGATGTGTTGGGTAGGTTCCGTACTCTGTATTCATCTGGCTGCAGTTGTTCTTTGTGGGAAGGCCCAAGCACTCGGGGAAGGAGACAACGAGAGAGAGAAAAGAAAACAATAGAAAAAAAAACGAACAACTTGGAAGACAGGGAAACGGGAGAAAGAAAAATGAAGGAAAAAATTCATGAATCAAAAGTGTCGACGTTACATCTCCCCCCTTTTTGACAAATTTCCTGAAGGAAAAGTTTGG
Organism: Gonatopus flavifemur; assembly: GCA_018340375.1. Classification (NCBI taxonomy): domain Eukaryota; kingdom Metazoa; phylum Arthropoda; class Insecta; order Hymenoptera; family Dryinidae; genus Gonatopus; species Gonatopus flavifemur. Next base: position 776,359 of record JAFFJZ010000001.1, read on the forward strand.
CAAAAGGCAGCAGCGAAACGGATCTGATTGACGTGTAATATATGTAATTATTCAATTCGTAAGGGCGCTCGGTTTTTCTTTCACCGTTAATTCCACTTCCTTCTTCTGCGTTGCATCTTACATCTTCCAATATTTCGATAGCTTGTTCAGGTCTGTAAGTATGTTATTCGTGATTTTCTGAGATCAGTCTGTGGTGACTCGATTGTGCACTCTTATGTGGTAAGACGTTGGTGGCAGAGTCCCATACTGCACCAGTTAGGTGAAATGATGATCCATACACTGCATGTAGAGCGAACAAATGGATAATAATATCGATAATGAGCTCAATGATCTTGATGGTCACCACCGAACCCAATATTCCAGCGCTGAGGATCCCGAATGTACTAAACCCTATTCACATCTTATTCCGGGTGGAAGTCGCTATGCATTCAAGTGTGTGATCACCTAAGAGAGCTCCAATTTTTAAGCCTTGTTGATTCACATGTTCCTCAGTAGCAGCGCGTACCATATTATTAACGATCGCGGGCTGCTCGAACGGTGACATGATATATTTTTGGAGTTTTTCCAAATCTTGTTCCCTATAAATTCCCTGGTCCATGTGGGCTCTGTCAACGGTGACGTTGTATATGCTTTGTTTGTTTTGGTCGCGAAGGGGAGGATTTTGTACCAAACCCCATCGACTTCGAACATGGGTGGTACAACTGTGTTGCAGGGGACTTCGTATCCTTCACTCTCCAAACGTGTGTTTTAGGCATGAAAAAGGAGCTGACATTTCCTTTTTGAACCGGTGATTCCTGATAACAACGATCGGTGGATAGCATTTTGAGGGGAGGTTTACCTTCTTTTCGACCGAAATAATAATTTTTCTTTTTGCATTTTTTTGTAGAGAATTATGTGTAGAATACATCACCAAAACCGTTCGGTCGAATATATTTTTTTCCAAAGTTATGAAACCAAAACGACCTATCTTCCGCCTCGAAAATTGGAATCGACCGGTAGTTCGAGTGAAGTGTATTTGACATAAATATTCTTGAATTGGGTGCCCGTATATTCACCCCTGTGAACTTAGCCGGCGACTTTGAGGGGAAACTTTTTTTTCCATGCCAAAATGTAGTCCATCGTTTGTACCCAAATGTACCGTAACGATTTTCGTTTGTACCCTAAAGGAAAATAAGTTATAGGGGGTTGAAAAAAAAGTTTGCCGGTGACTTTTTCCGATTTCAATGATCTTGAGCTCATTGGGAAGAGGATGACGCGTGGATGATTGTACCGATGGGGATTTTTGATTTTACCCCCAGGGAAAAAAGTTAGGGGCGATATTTCCGTTTTGAAGAGAGATGGAATAATTATGACTGCGGAATCCGATTTCGGGGGAGGGGGCCCAATTCAAGAATCATGGGTCATATGCCCATCGTGTCACGAAGGAGGAGAATTAGGGGGGGTAACTTGATTTCAAAGCATAACAAAGGCTCAGTAGGCGAATGATCGATCCAATTTTTCATCCGAGCAAATTTGTCGAACGAATTCATTTAACTTCCTTCGAATGACCGATCGACGTTTCGGATCGATACGATCCTTTTTCAAGATACAAAATTGAATATAATCGTAGAGGAGAGAAAACGTTGTTGAATGAAGTTTCATCCGGACCCATCGACTCAGATGTGGGTAGTTTTTATTTATTGGTTGGGAAAGTGCTTGGCGCAGGATTTCAATGATTCAGTAGGCGAATGATCGATCCAATTTTTTATCCAAGCAAGTTTGTCGAACGAATTTATTCAACTTCCTTCGAATAGCCGATCGACGTTTCGGATCGATACGATCCTCTTTCAAGATACGAAATTCAATATAATCTGTAATACATAAATTACAATACAATGTACGACACTTTTTTCTATAGCAGATGTGAAGAGTTTTTCAATTTTTCGTTGTTACGGTGTTCGAAGCTACTGTTTTCCATGATGAAATTCCATTATCAATTATTGACCATACTATGTGTGTTGTGGCGTTATCGGGCTATTTCAAAAGATATATGTATATATGGGGTGACCATGGGGTTTTATTTATTTATTTATTTATTTATTTATTTTGTTTATACGGGTATAAAAGACCCTTTGGTACATAGAATATACATTATTTGAACCACATTATATATATCATACATCAAAGCATTAAGCATCATGTTAAGCTCGACTACATGCATCTTATATTACAACAACAGTTAACGTGTATAATTATAGGTGAAAAGGACAATTAGATATTAAATTTGACAAATAAGAGAAAGAGAATTCCTAAGATCAGAATGAGATGAAAATAATTCAAGCACATCACTGTAAGAATTTGCTAGGATAGATATCCGATTTACCGGATCAGAATAACCGTGTCTCGATTTATAAGAAATTGGATTGAACAATTTAGGGCGCCTCAATAAACGAGAAGGGACATTAAAACGTACAAGTCCAAGCAGTTGAGGGCAGCGAATTTTCCCATTAACAATTTTATACAAAAATGAAAAATCATTGAACAAACGACGTGATTCCAAGGGAGGCAAGTTAAGTAGAGCCATAATCAATGAGTAATCATGACAAGTGACGCTCAACGGACGGCCTATCTGATAGGCAGCAAAACGCAGAAACTTATGCTGAACTCTTTCCAAGTCTGTACAATCCCGAATTAAATGAGGACTCCAAATTTGAGACGCATACTCAAGATGAGGTCTAACTAAAGTACAATACAGTGTTCGAAGTGCAACAGGATCACGAAAATCTTTACAAACGCGCTTGATGAATCCGAGAGATTTCATGGAAGTACCAACTATGTGATTGTAATGATCTGAGAAGTTAAAACGAGAGTCAAATGAAACTCCAAGATCACGAACAGTATTTATAGGTGATAACAGAGAATGAGACAAGTTATAAGGAAAATAAATAGCATTTTTACCTCTATGAAATCTCATCACATGATATTTAGTGAGATTTAATGACATATTAGATAGCACACACCAAGATTGTAACCGATCCAAATCAGATTGCAGATTTTGAGCATCTCTGTAAGTTCTTATAATCATAAACAGTTTCAGGTCATCAGCAAAAAAAAGATGTGTGCAGTACTTGAAAATCGTAGAGATATCATTAATGAAAATAATAAATAATAAAGGACCTAGATGTGAGCCTTGCGGTACACCTGAGGATACAAAAAATGAATCAGAGAAATATTGAGAGACACGAACTGATTGCGTACGATTCAGAATATAACTCTGTAACCACGACAAGAAATTGCTTCGAATACCTAGATTACTTAATTTATTTAACAATATATTATGATCAACTCTGTCAAAAGCCTTTGAGAAGTCTGTATATATAGTATCCACTTGGGCATTTTGATCAAGCGCAGAGGACACAACATGAGAAAAAATAGACAAGTTAGTTACGGTAGATTTGCCAGAAGTGAAGCCATGTTGGAAATCAGAAATAATATCAGAAAACAGTGGTGTTATTTTATCAGTAACTATATCTTCAAAAATTTTCGGCATAACATTCATGATACTAATCGGTCTATAGTTTCTCACGTCAGAACGGTCCCCAGATTTGAAGATAGGAGTAATTAAGCTGGATTTCCATTGGGAAGGAAATATTCCAGAGGATAAAGAGCTGTTGAAGATCAACCACAAAGGCCGAGAAATGACGAACTTGCAAGATTTTAGAAAATTAGGAGGAATACCATCGTCACCAGGACCGGAAGAAGTTTTCAAGGATGAGATTTTATTGAACACTTCACCGATATTGATGGATAAATCGGAAAGATTGACATTGAAAGTAGATTCTGGTAAATTACAAGGAACAACGGGATAATTTTGATAGACTGATCTGAAATAAGATGCAAATAAGTTCGAAATAGCAATACCAGTATTGCCAATAGTACCGTCTAAATGCATCACCAGGGGTATACCGTTCTGATTCCGCTTACTATTAACAAAGTTCCAAAAGCTTTTGACATTTGTAGGAATGGACCCTTGAACGTAATGAAGATGAGACAGGTAACATTGGCGAGTCAAAACTTTACATTGAGCTCGTAAGTGACTAAAGATTAGGTAATCTTCAAAGCAATTTGACTCTTTGTACCTATTGTGAGCAATTTTCTTTTGACGAATAAGTTTAATTAATTCCGAAGAAAACCATTTTGGATAAGAACTATTCCTTGATACATACTTGGGTACGAATGAATCAACTGCATTATATAAATGAAGATATAAAAAATCAACAGCTTCAATAACATTAAGATTACGCAATTCATCGTCCCAGTTGATAGAACCTAAATATTCACAAATTGCACTGTAATTCGCCTTATTAAAATTATATTTGATGATTTTATTGGGGACCAGTAAAACACTATCATACGGTTTTCTTCGGATTTTCATGGAAAAAGGAGGAATTTTGATGAGAAAAATTGAATTTCCGATGAGAATCGACGTATCTTGTTTCAAATACGTGATTTTGAACAGAAAAATTATTTTCAAAAAATTCTTAGAAACGGTGAATTCGAATGGGTATTCAAGGGAAAAGTGCTGAAAAGTCGAGGAGACGTCGGAAAATTGGTGGAAGTCGAGGAAAAGGCAAGATATAGTCAAGAAAAAGACAAGTTGGAATTTTTTCATTGGAAACGGTGTTTCAATGGCCATTGAGTCGATTGGTGCAAAGTTATAAATATGTATTGAAAGAGTTCCAAAAGTATTCAAAAAGTGTTCATCCGTGATATGACCTTGAAAAACCAGAATATAATAGAAAACTTATTTCAAATTCATGGGAAGAGAAAAGGAACGAAGAAGAAACCCCAAGCGAGCGAACAAGCGGGTGACGAGCGAAGGAAAGCGTCGGTGAGTGAGCGAGAGGGTTGTCGCAAACGAGGAATCCGATTGCTTTCACGAGAGACTGGTGAGCGAGGTCCGGAGGGGTGAGGCGAACCGTCTCTATGTGAAAAAATCGGGTCCGAGTGCAGCGACGAACCTCGAGCGAACGAGCTGCGCTTCCGTAGCGAGGAAGTCGCTTGGAGCGAGTGAACGGTGGGTACTTCTTCACTATGCACTCGCCATTGTTTTTTCTTCACCGGAGTTAAATGCAATTAGGGAACATTTTTGGCAAAAAAGTGAAAGAACTATTACGTGTGTAGTAATAAAGAAGTTACACATTTTTACGTAGCTTTGTCTGGTCAAATGACCGTTTTCTTCCCACTAAAAAACACACACATGGTAATTTACTGGAAAAACAAGGTTAATAATGCCATCGAACACTCGTAACAAACGAAGTACATTGTTGCAACGGGAAAACCACTGCTGTTCGTTGCCATGGTATTAGACAGATCACAAAAAACTTCCACATAAGTTCAATAGTAATAAATGGACTATTCATTCTGCGACATTCACTATTGAGCGGTTGGTTGAAAAGGTTTAATAAACCATTGATATTTTCTTTCTCCTCTCTTAAGTTGATAATCATAATACTGAGGAGTATACAAGGGAACATCGAAAATCAATTCACTGATTAGAAAGGTAACATAGAGCAAAGGATGTATAAGGTGAGTTTTTTATCACCTTAAAGCTCCAATGATACGTGTAGATTTTTGATTAGCAGGTGCGGCATGAGGGTGTAAAGGGCCCTCGCCGATCTTCAACGTGATTTTCACTTGTGTTTCGTCAAAATAACATTTTTTCAGAATTGAACCACGAGGATGATGGTGGTGATAGTGACCGTTGCTACTTGTTCGCGTGCATTTAAAATATTTGGGAAGATATTCTAAAATTTTTTGCGACGAGCAAACATTCGCGGTTGAAAATGTATAAATACATACATGAATAAATAAAGTTGATAAATAGGACGAAGACACCACAAAGAACATAGCTTTTGAAGAATATCACGTGTTGTAAGTATCACAGTTTCGTTGAATATGAAGCAGTCCTAATATTTTCTCTCAATCATACGATTGGGAATGATTTTCTAAAGATTTTGTAAAAGCAGGGATATATAATATAGAGAGAAAACTCATAATATCCATGACACGTATGTAGAGATGCTCGTTAATTCCCTTCAGATTTGAGTTATTACCTTTTCAATACTATGTTGTGCTTTTAAATTCGATGTTCAATCGACAGATGAAGTATTATCCGATAACATTGTGAAACTCGATTGTTTCTTCATTCTAATAAATTTGTCTAAAGTTCGTGATGAAAGACGAAAATTGATGACGAGAATAAATATGAGATGAGCATGGAACAATATATATATATATATATATATATATATATATATATATATATATATATGTGAACAAATTACTAAGACTTGAATTTCACAAAAAATATATATTTCAGACGGTGGTGAAAGAATGAATACATAAGGAGTCCCTTAACTCATATGATCCGTTTGACCAACAACTCGTATGCACCAGGAAGACCCGCGTAATCAGTCTGCGAATTGATGCAGTCAGGATTATATATTATATATGCATCATTTCAGAGAACAACCTCCTATTTTTAGATTTTTCTATATCCAAAATCTTTGGATTAGAGAAATCAAACGAATGGCGATTTTCGAGGCAGTGTTTGGTTATGACACTGTGTTTCCTCTCGTCTAGCTCATTCATGTTGTATTTGTGTTGTTTGAATCTTTCTTTGAGGTGTTGTCTCGATTGTCCGATATATTGTGCATCACAATCGGTGCAATTGATCTGATACACCATATTAATACGTATATCGACGGGCGTCTTGTCTTTCGGTGGCTTGATTATACGAGATAAGGTGTTCGGATTTCTCTTGGCAACTTTAGAGTATTGACTCAATATGTTTTCAACTTTACCATCTAGCGGTCGAATATATGGAATAATGAAATAGGGTTTTTCCATTTCCACTTCCTGTGCTGACGAGGAAGATGGAGGAACGTTCATTTGTGCGCTGGTGGATGGTACGGAGGTTTCATCGAGATGAGACCCACTGGTGGATGGTAGAGACGAATCCAAGGTATGAGCGTGGTCCGAAGTTCGACAGTACGGACTTGCGAATTCCAATTTTTTCAATCTCTTTTTGGTATAGTAATGGACGAATTTAGGAGGAAAATCATTATTTTCGAGTTCACGATAGACAGAACGTAGATTTAAATCATGAAATTCTTCGCCAGATAGGAGTAGAGAACGATCTAAGAGATTATAGACGATACCGATTTTTTGCTTTAATGAATGACATGAGTTGAAGTTGAGTGTTCTGTCAGACAAAAACGGTTTACGAAACCAATTCGTTAACAAAGAGTTGTTGGGTTTTTTGGAGATCGTTATGTCCAAAAAATTCAATTTTCCTTCAACTTCTTCCTCGGTCGTGAATTTCAATCTTATGTTGAAAATATTAAATGTATCGAGTATCTCGGTGATGTCCATTTCCTCAGGAACTATCAAGAGGATATCATCCACGTACCTACCGTAAAAAAAAATATGATCTTTGATCGTCTCCAAATAATTCATTACATTCAGATTCAAACCATCACCACGATTCATCACTGAATGATAATAGTGATGACAGCCTCTCACCAAATCAATGACATTGCAACACCAATGGACCGTCAATTGATTTGTCGTCTGATCAAAACTCTCGCCACATTGAATGTCACGATGAGGTCACGGAACAACGACAACTTTGCCAATCATTCGAGTGATGACAACGACCGTAATATTAACAACAGAATAGTGAACCTATCCAACACTACTATTCCCGATGATGTGAAGACAATTCTATCGTACAGTAGCAAGTTCAATCTCCCATACAGTCAACACAAAGACATGCCATCAATGGACATTTTCAAAGAATTTGAATACAAATGCCGTCACATCCCTCCGGGCGTGACGGAAGAAGTTAGAAACGAACTTATACAACTTGTTCTTAATTTCACCTCTCCACTCCCCTCTCGTAGGAAAATTCATCCTGTCGATCAAAAAATTGACCAGGACTATAGGGTGACTAAACAATTCTTAAAGGGAAATGATAACTTGATTGTCCTCAAAGCGGACGAAGGCAACACCAACGTGATAATGGAAAAAACTGATTATATGGAAAGAATGAACGTGCTGCTAGACGATGAATCTACTTAAAAACCCAAAAGTAAAAATCCTTCACACAAACTCAACCTACTGAGAATGAATTTCCTCAAAAAATGGCAATCCCTTGGGTTCATTGACAAAGAGTTATACGGTAGGATGAATGTGACGAATGGCGAGATACCAAAAGTTTACGGTCTCCCAAAGATTCATAAACCCGAAAACCCCCTCAGGGTAATAATATCTAACGTCAACGGGCCCCTTCGTGGGATAGAATTCTATATTTTCCGAGTTTTAAGAGCGTCACTGCCGTATCCAAAATACTCGATGAAGAATAGCTTCGAATTGGTGAAAAAACTCAGGGAAATTCGTAGCGATGCACCAACGAGACTATATTCGGTTGAGGTAGTCTCATTAATCAATAACATACCAACTCATCTGGCTGTCAAATATTTTGATGAAAAATTGGACTTAATCAAGGGTCAATTCCCAAACGCGGTCGGAGGAGGTTTCCGAAATTTATATTTTTGTTTCGACGGGAAATACTACATGCAAACGTTCGGTACCCCCATGGGGGGCATCATTTCCCCAATAATCGCTAATTTGGTGATGGATAGGTTAGAGACGGAATGTTTAGAGAATTTCAGAGATCATATTCTTTTTCACGGTAGGTACGTGAATGATATCCTCCTAATAGTTCCTGAGGAAATGGACATCACCGAGATACTCGATACATTTAATAATTTCAACATAAGATTGAAATTCACGATCGAGGAAGAAGTTGAAGGAAAATTGAATTTTTTGGACATAACGATCTCCAAAAAACCCAACAACCCTTTGTCAACGAATTGGTTTTGTGAACCCTTTTTGTCTGACAGAACACTCAACTTCAACTCATGTCATTCATTGAAGCAAAAAATCGGTATCGTCTATAATCTCTTAGATCGTTCTCTACTCCTATCTGACGAAGAATTTCATGGGTTAAATCTACGTTCTGTCCATCGTGAACTCGGAAATAATGATTTTCCTCCTAAATTGGTTCATTACTATACCAAAAAGAGATTGAAAAAATTGAAATTCGCAAGTCCGTACTCTCGAACTTCGGACCACGCTCATACCGTGGATCCGTCTTTACCATCCACCAGTGGGTCTCATCTCGATGAAACTTCCGTACCATCCACCAGCGCACAAATGAACGTTCCTCCCTCTTCCTCGTCAGCACAGGTAGTTGAAATGGAGAAACCCTATTCCATTATTCCATATATTCGACAGCTAGATGGTAAAGTTGAAAACATATTGAGTCCATACTTTAAAGTTGCCAACAGAAATCCGAACAACTTATCTCGTATAATTAAGCCACCGAAAGACAAGATGCCAATCGATATGCGTATGATAACGGTGTATCAGATCAATTGCACCGATTGTGCTGCACAATGTATCGTACAATCGAGACAACACCTTGGAGAAAGATTCAAGCAACACAAATACAACATGGATGAGCTAGACGAGAGGAATCACAGTGTCATAACCAAACACTGCCTCGAAAATCGTCATTCGTTTGATTTCTCTAATCCAAAGATTTTGGATATAGAAAAATCTAAAAATAGGAGGTTGTTCTCTGAAATGATGCATATGAAATCTAATCCTAACTGCATCAATTCGCAGACTGATTACGCGGGTCTTCCTGGTGCAAACGACTTGTTGGTCAACCGAACTATATGAAATAAGGGACTCCTTATGTATTCATTCTTTCACCACCATCTGGAATATATATTTTTTGTAAAATTCAGGTTTTCGTGGTTTGTTCACATATATATAAGATGGTTATCCAATATTCAATAAACGTGATAGATAGACTCAATTTCGTTGCTAAAAATAAAGATTCATTCAATTATCAACCAATATTTACAACATTATTTACACAATCTATCGTTACCTTACCTGAAAATAAAGAAACGACAATTAAAGTCCATTCTCTGTCCTTCTGTTTAACACACTCTATTCTTCAATCACACACTTTATTCCTTCTATATTAACTTCTCATCTGTGCATTAATGTTCTTCGCTCTGTTTATGTGCTTACACTCGGGTTCTCCCTTCATCACTCTCGAATCTTGCCAATCATTCTTCCTGCTATTCCCTCTGGTGAGGCATAATCACAGGTCGCGCGAGGCAGGAGCGTGGCAAATTCAACCAAAGGGAGTATATTTTCTTTATATCTCCCTCCCCCAATGTGAGAATCAAGTTTGATTTTCAATCTCATCATCTAACACCGGTGTGAGTTTTGTGATGTGGTGAAATCCTGAATCCTGATTCCTCTTCCCTGTTTGTATTTCGAAAAACGAATCTGATATCTTATCTATAATCTTAAATGGTCCAATCTTTGGGCTATCTAATTTTCTTCTGTTAAGCTTGTTTCCATTATAAATATATACCGAATCTCCTGTTGTGAAGTCATGTCTTCTTCTATTTTTATCGTATAATTTCTTATTATAATCATGAGATTTTAATGATCTCTCCATTGCTGTTTCTTTATCTTCTATCCATTCTTCCCTATCTTTGTTCGATTGTGATTCTATTGGTAGTATATCCGTGTTCGTACCATTTAATAAATACCTTAGTATGAAGTCAGTGACTGTATGTTCTGTAATATTATATTCATCTACACACTCCCTCGCTATTGTTGTCCAAGCTCTATTTTCGTTTTCTCCATTAATTTTACACCTTATTTTGTTCACTGAAGTTTGGTTTGACCTCTCATTCAATCCGTTTGGAAATGGCGAATCTATTGCAGTGAAAAGTGATGTAATATCTTTATTGTACAGAAATTCTTGGAATTCTTTTGACTTTATACCCGGATATTGGTCTAATGATATCGTTCCAATGTCCCCTGTTTCTGATATCTGTTTTACTAATTCAATGAATTCCTGTGCATTCTGATATTTTGATGTTGAAATCGTTGCGTATCTAGTGTAGTGGTGAACCAATGAGTGTAAATATCGTTTTGTCGATCTGTTTCCACCAAAACCATCAATCGTATCTATCGACATAATCTCAAAAGGTCTAGTTGCTGGTCAAAGATGAGATGATAATCCAATTTTCCCCTGTACCCTTGATTTGTTCCTTGTACATATTTTACAATTTTTACAGATCTTTTTTATGTTCTCTATCAAATTCTTTGCCGTGTAGTGCGGACATATTCTGTTCATTGTTTGTCTTATGCCAATATGGCACCATTCATAATGTGTTTCTTTTAACAATCGTAAGCTCAAGGTTTCGGAAAGAATTATTTTTTTTCCCTCACCTCTTCTGTAAAATATTTCATTCTCTCCTTCTATACTTTTATGTCTCTTATTTATTACTCTATTATTCCTTCGGTCCATTTTTATATCGTTTACGCTTATCAAGTTTACTACCTTCAGTTTTTCATCTATATTCTCTTCTGAGTCTGAAACAGGATTCCTGCTCAAACAATCTGCTTCAATATTATTTTTTCCTGGTACATATTTCATTGTGAAATCATATTGCGATGAATAATACGTCATATCGGCCAGTTCTTCGTCTGTTCTCGACTTATTATTCAGGTTTTCTAATGGTTTTTGATCCAAGTACACTTCAAATTTTCGTTCAATCAGCCAGTGTTGCCAGTATTTTACTGCTTCTTTCATAGCTATACACTCTGAATAAATAGTTTTTCTTTTCTTTTGCGCTTCATTTAGTTTCTTTGAGAAGTACGCAATAGGTTTTCCTTCTCCGTTTGCCTGCACCTGTTTCAATATTGCGCCTATACCTTTTATCGATGCGTCTGTGTATATTTTTATAAGTAGATTCCTATCAAAAATTTCTCACACTGGCCGAAAACATAGTAGTTTTTTGAACCCTGCAAACGATCTGTCACTCTCTTCGGACCATTCAAATTTGACATCTTTCCTTAGCAGTCTATGCAATGGATCTGGTATTATCGAACTTCTTGGGATGTATTCGTGATAAAAATTAATCTTTCCTAAAAATTGTCTAACATTTTTCTGAGATTTTGAAGTTGGAAAGTTTTTTATTGAGATTAAATTATCTTGTATAGGTTGTACTGTGTTATTTCCAATTATGTGTCCTAAATATTCTACCGATCTCGATGCAAAAGTACATTTTTTCAATTTCAATCTGAATTCTTCTTGTATGATTGCGTCCAATACCTGTTCTATATGTATCAAATGCTCTTCAAAAGTCTTTGAGAAAATCAAGCAATCATCTATGTAGTTTTCTGTGAAATCTTTGAACCCATATTTTCTTATTATATTTGATAAAATTCTTTGAAACATTGCTGGCGAAGTTTTCAGGCCGAACGGCAAACATGTCCATTGATAGTGTCCATCCTGTGTAACAAAACCTGTCTTTTTCCTGTCTTCTACCCTCAGTGGTATCGACCAAAAAGCCGAATTTATGTCTAATGTCGTGAAGTATTTACAATTTCTAGCTTTTGGAATTAAATCTTCTATAAGAGGGAATGGTTGTTCTTGCGGAATAACAGTCTTATTTAGATCTCTAAAATCTATACACAACCTAGTTTTTCCTTCACCTTCTTTGTATGCCAATGTCACTGGTGCTGCAAAAAGGCTATACGAATCTTCAATCATATTTCTTTCTAAAAGTTTTGCTATTTGGTTCTCGATTTCTCTTCTATCTTCAAATGAACATCTACATAGGCCGTACATCATATAGGCCGTTTGCTACAATATTTATCTATTTTTAATTCAATTCTTGCTTCATAATTCTTCACCACTCCAATATCGTATTTATCTCTCGCAAATATAGTTTCATATTTATCAATTATTCTTCCTATTCTCAATCGTTTCGATCCCTCCAAATGTCTCATTTTTGCTTCAAATTCCTTTCCTCGTATGTATTCATTGAAATTAACAGAATAGTTTTGAATAATATTATCCGTTTCCTTTATATTCCCTGCGTTATCTTTATCTTCTTTCTTCTGTGAAATTCTTAGGTTTCCATCTTGAATTAGTTTGAATTTCTTCATCATATCCAAACCGATTAGGAAATCTTCGAACTCATCGTTATTTATTATAAATACATTTGCCTCATCTTCTATGTCTAAAATTTTTATCTTCATTTTTATCAATCCATTTGTATTTCTCACACCATCAACCGTTTTGATTGATATTTTGTTTGTATCTCCCTTCTCACTCATCGACTGAATCCATTTTGCATTGATTATTGATATTTGAGATCCAGAATCATATGTACCGTCTGTTTTAATTTTATCATCTAATAGCATTTGAACTTTAATTAATGGTGTGACTACTCGTTTTTTGTTTCTGTAACTAGGTCTCCTTCCAATACAGAATTGTTTTTCATTTCAATGTTTTTTTTTATATCCAAGTTCCTATCTTTGTTTAGCTATGTTCTTTGTGGTGTCTCCATCCTATTCATCAACTTCATTTATCTATTTATTTATACATTTTTAACCGCGAATGTTTGCTCGTCGCAAAAAATTTTAGAATATCTCTTCAAATATTTTAAATGCACGCGACCAAGTAGCAACGGTCACTATCACCACCGTCATCCTTGTGGTTCAATTCTGAAAAAATGTTATTTTGACGAAACACAAGTGGAAATCACGTTGAAGATCGGCGAGGGCCCTGTACACCCTCATGCCGCACCTGCTAATCGAAAATCTACACGTATCATTGGAGCTTTAAGGTGATAAAAAACTCACCTTATACATCCTTTACTCTATGTTACCTTTCTAGTCAGGGAATCAATTTTCGATGTTCCCTCGTATACTCCTCAGTATTATGATTATCAACTTAAGAGAGGAGGAAGAAAATATCAATGGTTTGTTAAACCTTTTCAACCAACCGCTCAATGGTAAATGTCGCATAATCAATACTCCATTTATTACTATTGAACTTATGTAAAAGTTTTTTGTGATCTGTCTAATACCATGGCAACGAACAACCGTGGTTTCCTCGTTGCAACAATGTAATTCGTTTGTTACGAGTGTTCGATGGCATTATTAACTTTGTTTTTCCAGTAAATTATCATGCGTGTGTTTTTTAGTGGGAAGAAAACGGTCATTTGACCAGACAAAGCTACGTCAAAATGTGTAACTTCTTTATTACTACACACGTAATAGTTCTTTCACTTTTTCGCCAAGAATGTTCCTTAATTCCATTTAACTCCGGTGAACAAAAAACAATGGCGAGTGCATAGTAGAGAAGTACCCACCGTTCACTCAACCCAAGCGACTTTCTCGCTACGGAAGCGCAGCTCGTTCGTCCGAGGTTCGTCGCTGCACTCGGACCCGATTTTTTCACATAGAGACGGGTCGCTCACCCCTTCGGACCTCGCTCACCAGTCTCTCGTGGAAACGATCGGATTCCTCTTTTGCGACACCCCTCTCGCTGACTCACCGACGCTTTCCTTCGCTCGTCACCCGCTTGTTCGCTCGCTTGGGGTTTCTCCTTTGTTCCTCTTCCTTCCCCATGAATTTGCAAGAATTTTTCTATTATATTCTGGTTTTTTAAGGTCATATCACGAATTAACACTTTTTGAATACTTTTTGAACTCTTTCAATTCATATTTATAACTTTGCACCAATCAACTCAATGGCCATTGAAACACCGCTTCCAATGAAGAAATTCCAACTTGTCTTTTTCTCGACTATTTCTTGCCTTTTTCTTGACTTTCACCGACTTTCCGACGTTTTCTCCACTTTTTCGCACTTTTCCCTTGAATACCTATTCGAATTCACCGTTTTTGAGAATTTTTTGAAAAATAATTTTCCTGCACGAAATCACGTACTCCAAACAAGATACGTCGATTCTCTTCGGAAATTCAATTTTTCTCACCAAATTCCTCTTTTCCCATAAAAATCCGAAGGAAACCCTATGGTCACGCCATATATATATTTTTTGAAATAGCCCGATAACGCCACAACACTCATAGTATAGTCAATAATTGATAATGGAAATTTATTACGGACAACAGTGGCTTCGAACACCGTAACAACGGAAAAAATTGAAAAACTTTCAACATCTTTCGTGGAAAAAAGTGTCGTACATTGTATTGTAATTCATGTATTACAGATTATATCAAATTTTGTATCTTGAAAAAGTATCGTATCGATCCGAAACGTCGATCAGCTATTCGGAGGAAGTTGAATAAATTCGTTCGACAAACTTGCTTGGATTAAAAATTGGATCGATCATTCGCCTACTGAATTGTTACGAAGTGACAAATGGCAAGTGTAGTCCATATCACTTCGTCACAAATTATTTATTGTTCGAAACGTCCCGAGCGGCTAGACCGAATCGAATGTGTGGGTCTGCTCACGTTCTAAGCTCGCCGAGGAACTCCAAATTCCAAGGCGGCACCCGTATATATGTTCAATGATTTCGTTTCAATGATGAAAGGGAAGAGAAATTGACTAAAAGATTGACCTTTGGTTTTTACTGCGAGGGTTATTCGCATTGAATCTCATTTCTCTTGGAGAGAGAAAGAGAAAGAAAACAAAATGGAAGATATTACAATGGAACGATTGGAATAGAATGGAATAACAGATACTATGACTTTTTAATTACAAGATTTTTAACGGTGACATCGAGATAGTTCCTGATGGGAGGAAGTATGTGTATGTGTATGTGTGTGTGTATGTGAGAATAATTTACGAACCTACTTCCGTTCAGGCTGATCTTTGAATATCTGGCTGCGAGCTGGATCAAAAGTGAGTGACCAAGATCTTGTAGATAGTGGCAACTGGATAAGGAGTTTGGATACGATTTGGATGCACTGAATTGATTAATACTCTGACTCAAAAATTAACTCGGAAAGTCCGAGTGCGAAGATTCAAATAAGAGAGTGAGAGCGGTACAAACGGGTTTGGCGGAATAGGTATTTCGTCAAAAAATTGTTACCGGCACGTGGAACTTGCGCGAGTTCGATCACGGTACCAAACGAGAACTTTGTTCCGTTTAACTTGGCAAATCCGCGTGTTATCGAGCCTGCTCTTGCAAGGCGTGTCCCCGATAGATCCCGCAAGTATACTCTCGCTTTCCATCAGGATCGCTCTTATTTAAAAGAGCGAATGATTTCTTCTTGCCGTTGGGAGTGGGGAATCACGCGGTTGGATTTTTGCCGATTTTGAATTTGCTCTGGTTACCATGCTCCATAACCGATGAATGTGTGTCAGAGAGAAGTAATGAATTAGGAAGGGGATGGATGGAAGGTGTGCGGGGCACCTTGGGCTCAGCTCGATGCAGTTTGAGCAAATCCTTCGCACATCGGAATGTTGCAAGTGACCTAGTCTTTATATGAACAGAAGAATGTCAGCAAATTCTTCGCATATCGATATGTTATGATAATTATTCGACGAAAGTTTGATGAGTTTAAAAATAATGACAACAGGAGGTCCAATGATAGAGAATCTTAGGTGAATTCGGTTATCCTTCCTCGCATTTATGCGCGCCCCCACCTTCGCCTCGGATAGATGCAGAGGAGCCGCTCCACGCCTCAAACACCTCGTCTCCATCCCACTCTCCCAAGTGTTTTCTCGAATTACATGTTATCACTTTCCTCCGAGAAAACCATTGGGAGAAATCGTTGATACTCCGACCTTGCGAGTCCTCTATCAGACCTTCCATGTCCGAATTATCCAAGTACAGCCCAACCGCATTGCCTTTAGTGAATCTGATGAATGAACGGATAGCAGTGATATCTTACAAAACGAGAGAAGCCCTCGAATTCATTTCCGATTATTGGAAGTCATTTCAATGTTCCCAAGATCCATGCTCTGGATATGCTTCGATAATTTTTGTATTCAATTCATTCTCAGCATCCTCTGAATGAATTCGAACCCTCATCTTGCTTATGGGTGAGAGGTTTCATATAATCAGGAGAGAATGAGGGGGGCAAGTTTTTGATAGGCACATCACAGAATCATTGAATTCCTGCGCCAAGCACTTTCCTAACCAATAAATGAGAACTACCCACATCCGAGTCGATGGGTCTGGATGAAACTTCATCCAACAACATTTCCTCTCCTCTACGATTATATTGAATTTTGTATCTTGAAAAAGGATGGTATCGATCCGGAACGTCGATCGGCTATTCGAAGGAAGTTGAATGAATTCGTTCGACAAACTCGCTTGGATGAGAAATTGGATCGATCATTCGCCTACTGAATCATTGAATTCCTGCGCCAAGCACTTACCCAACCAATACATAACAAAGGCATCCCAAGAGCGCAATCTGACTCCGGAGAAGGCGCCATTCAGCAATCACAATTCATGTACCCACGTTCCATCAACGAGGAGGGGAATTGGGTGAGGAGGGGTGGGGATGATTTGATCCGAAGCTTGACGGAAGTAGCCTAACGCAAAACCCGATTTCGAGAGCATTTGAGCACTGAAAAACTTGTAGTTTCGTAACTTCCGGGAGCCATAAAAGCACTTTGGAGATTCCGGCGAAAATTCTGCGTGGATAGCAGTGTACCCCACATGCCAGAGTATGATTTCACCGAATATCATCGTTTGTACCCTAAATCCAGATGAGTAGAGCATTTTTAAACCCATAACCCCGTAATTTCGTGTATTTCGGGAGCTATAGAATAACTTAGGAGATTCCGGCGAGAATTCTGTGTGAATGACAATGATCCCCACATGCCAGAGTATGATTTCACCGGATATCATCGTTTGTACCCTCAATCTGGATGGGATAGAGCATTTGAAGATTGAAGAACTTGTAATTTCGTAACTTTCGGGAGCCATAAAAGGTCTTGGGAGATTCCGGCAAAAATTCGGCGTGGATAGTAGTGTACTCCACATACAAGAGTATGATTTCACCGGATATCATCGTTTGTACCCTAAATTCGGACGGAATGGAGCAATCGGAGACTGGAAAACTTGTAATTTCGTAACTTTCGGGAGCCGTAAAAAGACTTAGGAGATTCCGGCAGGAATTCTGCATCAATGACAATGATCCCCACATGCCAGAGTATGATTCCACCGGATATCATCGTTCGTACCTCAAATCTGGATGAGGTGGAGCGTTCAAAAACTCATATCCCCTGTAATTTCCCAACTTTCGGGAGCTATGAGAAGGTTTGGGGGATCCCGGCGTTGATGCGAATGTCTCCCACATGCAAGAGTTCAATTCTACCAGGTCTTATCGTTCGTTTCCAAATCCGGACGAGATCCAGCATCTCAAGTTCTTGAAAAAACGACCACGAGCCGTGATACACTGATTTCGTATGATCCCGTACTCTCAAACGTCTCCTCAATTCCCGGAATCTCCTAAGTCATTTCACAGCTCCCAAAAGTTGAGGAATGACAGGATTATGAGTTTCAAAATGCTCCACCTCACCCGGATTTGGGGTACAAACGATGAACCTGGGTGGAATTATACTCTCGCATGTGGGAAACAGTGTCATTCACGCAGGATTCCTTCAGGGATCTCCTAAGTCACTTTATAGCTCACGAAACATACGAAATTACGGGGTTATGAGGTTCAAAATGCTCTACCTCATCCGGATCCAGGGTACAAACGATGATATTCAATGGAATCATACTCTGGCATGTGGAGTGAACTGCTTGACACGCAGAATTTCTGCCGGAATCTCCTGAGTTCTTTTATGGCTCCCGAAAGTGACAAAATTACAAGTTTTACAATCTTTAAATGCTCTACCTCATCCGGGTCCAGGGTACAAAGGATGATATTCGGTGAAATCATACTCTGGCATGTGGGGTACACTGCTATACACGCAGAATTTCTGCCGGAATGTCCTGAGTCCTGTCATGGCTCCCGGAGGTTACGAAATTACAAGTTTTTCAATCTTCAAATGCTCTACCTCATACGGATTCAGGGTACAAACGATGATATACGTCGGAACCATACTCTCGCATTTCGGGAACATTGCCATCCACGCAGAATCCATGCCGGAATCTCCTAAGTCCTGTTATGGCTCCCGAAAGTTACGAAATTACAAGTTTTACGATCTTCGAATGCCCTATCTCATCCGGGGTTAGGGTAAGAACGATGATATTCGGTGGAATTATACCCTGGCATGTGGTGTACACTGCTATCCACGCAGAATTTTCGCCGGAATCTCCTAAGTCCCTTTTATGGCTTGCGAATGTTATGAAATTACAAGTGTTACAATCTTTCAAATGCTCTATCTCATCCGAGTTCAGGGTACAAACGATGATACTGGGTGGGATCACACTCTGCTATGTGGGGATCAGTGTCATTCACGCAGAATTCCCGCCGGAACCTTGTAAGTCCTTTCACGTTTCCCGAAAGTTACGAAATTACGAGTTTTTCAATCTCCGAATGCTCTACCTCATACGGATCCAGGGTACAAACGATGAAATCCGATGGAATCATTCTCTGGCATGTGGGGTACACTGCTATCCACGCAGAATTTTTGCCGGAATCTCCTAAGTCCTTTTATGGCTCCCAAAAGTTACGAAATTACAAGTTTTTCAATATTCATCTACTCTATCTCATCCGCGTTCAGGGGACAAACGATGATACTGAGTGGAATCACACTCTGGCATGTGGGGATCATTGTCATCCACGCAGAATTTTCGCCGGAATCTCCTGAGTCATTTTATAGCCCCCGGAAGTTGAAAAATTACAGCGTTATGAGTTTTGAAATGCTCTATCTCATCCGGGTCTAGGGTACAAACGATGATATCTGGTGAAATCACAATCTGGCATGTGGGAATTATTGTAATTCACGCGAAATTTTTGCCGGAATCTCTTCAGTCATTTTATCGCTCCCGAAACATACGAAATTACTGCGTCATGTGTTTTGAAATGCTCTACCTTATCCGGATTTACGGTACAAACGATGATATTCGGTGGAATGATACACTGGCATTTGGGATACACTGCTGTCCACGCGGAATCATTGCCGAAATCTCCTAAGTCCTTTTACGGCCCCCGAAAGTTACAAAATTACAAGTTTCCCAATCCCCAAATGCTCTATCTCATCCGGGTTCAGGGGACAAACGACTATACCGTGTGGAATCACACTCTGGCATGTGGGGATCATTATCATCCACGCAGAATTTCCGCCGGAATCTCCTAAGTCATTTTATAGCCCGCGAAAGTTGAAAAATTACAGCGTTATGAGTTTTAAAATGCTCCACCTCATCCGGATCGAGGGTACGAACGATGATTCCTGGTGAAATCACAATCTGGCATGTGGGAATTATTGTCATCCACGCAGAATTTTTGCCGGGACCTCCTAAGTCATTCTATCGCTCCTGAAACATACGAAATTACTGGGTCATGAGTCCAAAATGCTCTACCTTATCCGGATTTAGGGTACAAACGATGATATCCGGTGAAATCATACTCTGGCATGTGGGGATCATTGTCATTCACACAGAATTCTTGCCGGAATCTCCTAAGTTATTCTATAGCTCCCGAAATACACGAAATTACGGGGTTATGGGTTTAAGAATGCTCTACTCATCCGGATTTAGGGTACAAACGATGATATTCGGTGAAATCATACTCTGGCATGTGGGGTACACTGCTATCCACGCAGAATTTTCGCCGGAATCTCCGAAGTGCTTCTATGGCTCCCGGAAGTTACGAAACTACAAGTTTTTCAGTGCTCAAATGCTCTTGAAATCAGCTTTTGCGTTAGGCCACTTCCGTCAAGCTTTGGATCAAATCATCCCCACCCCTCCTCACCCAATTCCCCTCCTCGTTGATGAAACGTGGGTACATGAATTGTGATTGTTGTATGGGGACTGCTCCGAAGTCAGATTGCGCTCTCGGGATGCCTTTGTTATGATTCGAAATCAAGTTACCCCCTTAATTCTCCCCCTTCGTGATGAAATGGGCATATGACCTATGATTCTTGAATGGCGCCCGCCCCGGAATCGGATTCCGCAGTCAAAAGTATTCCATTTCTCTTCAAAACGGAAATATCGCCTCTCACTTTCTTCCCTAGGGGTAAAACCAAAAATCCTTATTGGTACAATCATCTACGCGTCATCCTCTTCCTCATGAGCCCAAAATCATTAAAATCGGAAAAAGTCGACGGCAAACCTCTTTTTCAATCCCCTGTAACTTATTTTCCTTTAGGGTACAAACGAAAATCGTTACGGTACATTGCGGTACAAAGGATAGACTACATTTTGGCATGGAAAAAAAAATTTTTCCTCAATGTCGCCGGCTAAGTTCACAGGGGTCATATATTCGTACCATAGTAAACAAAGGCACCATATGGAACATCAAATGTCGATACATGGACCATGATTCCGGAAAATTGAAAAGTGCGTCTCTGTATACAGTATAAGTAATACTCACGATTATGACGTCGGCAATTGGTTCACCACGTGCTGCGAGTGGAATCGATTGTTTAGTTGAGCGTTGACATTTGTTTGTTGCGTTGATTAGTGTAGAGAATCCCTAATCTAGGAAGAAAAAGGAGTAATCACACCGTGGGGCATCCTGATCGGAAGAAGAGACATTCCTGTGGGAATAGATTCACTGTGGAGTGCGATACAGAGCAACTGAGCACTTCAGCAAGATAATCGAAGGACACTAACTATCACCCCGTGCCTATTGATGCTTCGGCAAATTATGTGCTTCTGCATTTTTCACACGTTTTTTCAATGATCAATACCTCCATTAAGGGGTAATATCCCCCTCATGCTCTGAAAAACGAGGCTTTTTGAATTATTTTTTCCAAAGGACATGTGAGATTGAAGGTATACGAACAATATGGCATTGGATTGAGCTACTCTTGAAGAACAGAAAAAAATTTTTTATTGATATTTTTTTCACAAAATGGTGGCTGTGCAGTAATTGCCGTGGACCCCTTCCTCAAAAAGGTCTCCCCTGGCGAGCAGTAGAAGTCTCGTCCAACTCCAACTATAACAGACAAACAGAATTCTCCATTATCTATATCAGTTTCGCCAGTAAAGTACACATGATTATACTTTCAGAATTTTTTTCCGCAAAATGGCGATTGTTTCGACAAAAAATCGTTGTTTCAACAAAAAATCGTGTTTTCGACGGAAAAAATCGACCTAAATTGTTTATCACTTTTTTTCTTGTTAATTAATCACTGAAATCATGCGTACTTCACTAGATCATCAGACAATGGAGCTACTGTTGAAATTTCAAGTCAATCGGATATAAACTCTCCGAGTTCTACTGCTCGCCGATTTCGAAAACATGATTTAGAGAAGAACGCGTTTGAAGTTTCAAAATGCTATAAATCTTGAGAATCGCAAAAATATAGTCCATGATAATTCTTTGACCTCCAGTCTGCTATTCCTGCACCATATGATTGTCCTTCCAGGGTCTTATTTTCCTCTCATCATGAAGTAATCAGTCTTACGACTGGTTTGATGAAACCCTCCACCCCTGTCTATTATCCGCCAAACGTTTAATTTCTACATATCTACTACATCCATTGTCTTGTACGATTTGCTTCATATAACTTGCTCTAGGTCTACCTTCACCAGTTTTACCATTCATTTCTCCTTCCAATATTGTTCTCCATAAACTCTCATGCCGTAATGTGTGTCCTATAAGATTGCTTCTCCTTTTCACGATGTGTTTCAAAAGATTTCTTTCTTCATTTATCTGCTCGAGTACTTCTTCATTTTTGACTTTGTCTATCCATTTTATTCTGAGCATCCTTCTATAACACAACATTTCAAAAGCTTCAAATCTTCGTTGATCAGTTTTTCCCATTGTCCAAGTTTCGCAACCATATAATGCTGTGCTCCAAACATAACTTTTCAAGAATTTCTTCCTTACTTCCAAGCTTATATTTTTTGAGCATAATAACTGTTTCTTTTGGTCAAAAGCCTGTTTCCCTTGTGCTATTCTTGCTCTCATATCTCTTTCGCTTTTGCCGTTTTCTGTGATTATGCTTCCTAGATATTTGAATTCTTTCACCTGTTCAATTGTCTCGGTATCTATTTTGATTTTCGTTCTTCTAGCTGTTTTCGCTGCTGTACACATCATGAATTTTGTTTTGTCTTTATTTATATTCATACAATAGTTTTCCAATAATATTGTTCTCATAATGTTGAGAATATTTTCTAACTCAGTACTACTCGTGGCAAGTATAGCTATGTCTTCCGCGAATCTCAACATACTTATATTTTCTCCCTGAATCTGTAATTTCGAATGAATTTCCTCCTTCACTTCGCTCATTGCTTCTTCTATATATAAATTGAAAATCAGTGGCGATAATGAGCATCCTTGTCTCACCCCTCTTCTTATTTGTGCTTCCCCTTCCTGACCCTCCATGTCTATTATTGCACTTTGATTCTTATATGATTCGTATATTATTCTTCTATCTTTATAATTTATTCCCACCTTCTTCAGGATCGCAAACATCTTCTCCCAGTCCACATTATCGGAAGCCTTTTGTATATCTACAAAACATATTTACACAGATTCCTTCAGCGCTTTCCTTTTCTCTATTACTGCCCTAAGTGCTAAATTTGCTTCTTGCGTTCCCTTTTTTTTCTAAAACCAAACTGATCTTCTGCCAATCTACTCTCTATTTTATTTTCCATCCTCCTGTATATAATTTTGGTCAGAATTTTTGAAGCATGTGAAGTTAAACTGATTGTTCTGTAGTTCTCGCATTTGTCTGCCCCTTGTTTTTTCGGGATAGCGACAATTTTATTCTTTTGGAAATCTTCCGGTACTTCTCCTTTTTCGTACATATCTCTGATCAATTCTAACGGTGCGTCACGAGTTCCTTCACTGGAGGCTTTCATAAGGTCCGCACTTATGCCATCTATGCGTGGCGCTTTATTATTTTTCAATTCTTTCAAAGCCTTGTCGAATTCTGATCTCAATATCGAATCTCCCAATTCTTCCTCATCTACATCATGCTCCTCCTCTAAAAGTGCTATATCATCGTTTCCTCTATACAAGTCTTCCGAATGATTGATCCACTGTTCTATTTTCTCTTCCGTTTTTATCAATTGTCGTCGTAGAGAGTTTCTAATCTTATTGCTTCTAGATTTCATTTGCCCGAAAAATCTTTTAATGATCCTATATGCTTCATCTATTTTTCACAAATGCAATCTTATTCCTATTTCCTGACATTCCTCTTCTAACCACTGTTCTTTTGCTTTCCTTGATTCTCTTATTATTTTATTTCTCAATGATTTGTATCGTTGCTGGCTTTCTTGGCTATCATTATTCTTGTATTTTCTTCTTTCATTTATCAATTCTAGAATTTCTCCCGTTATCCATGGGTTTTGAGGTTCTACTCCATTATTCTTCGAAATCTTATCCGCACATTCTCTCATATTCCCCTTCATCTTTGTCCATCTCCTCTCTATTTCCAAGTCTTTCTCTTTTTGATCTCCCAATTTTCCATCCAACATTTTCTCGAATGCCTCATGTGTTTGTTTTTGCTTGAGGTCCTTCAAATTCCATCTTTTCTGCATTTTCCTTCTCTTCTTCAGTGATTTGAATTTCAGAGAACATCTCATCATCAACATATTATGATCACTATCTATATCTGCAATGGGATAAGTTTTACAGTTTTTCACTTGGTTTCTCAATCTTTGTTCCACTAATATGTAATCAATTAGGTATCTTGCTGTATCGCCTGGCATTTTCCAAGTGTGGATTCTTCTTGGATGATTTCCAAATAAAGTGTCTGTGATAACCATCTTATGATTTCCACAAAATTCGACTGAACGTTGTCCTCTATCGTTCCTCCTCCCTAACGCAAAATCTCCTATTATGTTGTCCCCTTTTCCTTGTCCTACTACCGCATTCCAATCCCCCATCACTATCAAATTCTCTTCTCCCTTCACATATTCTATCACTTCTTCTATTTCTTCGTACGTTTTTTCAATATCTTCCTCCGAATATGCAGATTTGGGCATGTATACTTGGACTATGACTGTGTCTACCGGTTTTGTTCTGATTCTAACCATCATCACACGTTCATTATGTTGCAAATAATTTTCTATTCTATTTCCTACTCTTTTGTGCATTACGATTCCTACACCTGCTTGACCATTCTTTGATCCTGTATGAATTATTCTATAATCCCCACTCCAGAAATTGCCCTCTTGTGGCCATCTCGTTCCGCTAATCCCCATTACGTCTATATTCAACCTATTCATTTCTAATTTCAAATTTTTTTGATTTCCCCGCTTGCCTCAGTGATCTAACATTCCACGCTCCGACTCGAAGAATGTTGTTTCTTTCCCCTATCCTATTTTTCGGTTTTTGTTCTTTGCTGATGAAGCTTCCTCGAGCAGCCTCCACCCGGAGATCCGAACAGGAGACTAGTTTACCTCCGGAATATTTTACCCGAGAGAGCGCCATCATGTATTTAATCATTTGTTCGTTTGTCTTTGTTACATAATATTCCAGGTTAGGAAAAGGTTTCATTTCCTCGGGAAGTATTGGAACATGTCAAGGAAGGTAGTTTCCCCTCGCTTTCCTTCCGTTTTTGCCGATGTTTCTGGCATTAGGATGATTTCGTTCCTCTCAGTTTGTATTCTTTCTCTCGAGTAGTTCATTCCACTCAAAAAAAAGATCCAACTCTGAGATACTTATCCTCCCCACCACGTAAAGGAAGCAGATACTACCAGGGATGGATGAACAAGATATCAAGGACAGGTATCATGAATATCCCCCTGGAAGACCCGCAATCATCCACGGAGAGGTTTTTTTTTTCCTTTTTTCCTTTTCCTCTCCTCCATTTTTTTTCCTGATGTAATGCTGCGTCTGGCCTTTTCCGCGATATCGGATATACGATGTTCAGCGGTTTCGATGTAATTGGCGTCCGTTTCCACACGGAACCCGTCCATGTTTGGTCCAACAGTCAACCCAAGAGCATCGGAAACGGCAAACAGACTCCACAAGCCGTCATTGAAGGTAATAACGGCTACGTCATCCGCAATGTCAACTATAGTTTTACCGCTGGACACCGTCTTTGGAGCAATCGACCACACTACAGCATTGAACGACTCGTTATCGTTCTGAGTATACGCACCCGAGCAGCGTGACAGAAGGTTGTCGGAGCTGAGTTCATTGCGTCAAACATCCTCATGCATTGGACTCTTGTGCTCGTACGTTGCAAGTGTACCAAGCGCTCCACTGCGCTGCCAAGAACACCAAGAGTCTACTCCGACGGGACACTTATCGTGCTGTGGATTCTTGTTCGTCGACGTTTCGTGAAATAACGTTGCCCAAATTTCATTCCGCGTTTTTCCGACTGAATCGGAGTTTCTCTTAATAGCAAGTCCGTAAAAAATAGAGAGTTCATCAATTGACTTTCCGGTCAATTTTCCTCGGCCGCCAAGACCTTTCGTTGCTTTTTTCAGATTGCGCAGACGCGTTCCCATGCGCTCCTGAACGTGTTCAACACATTCTTTTTTTTCGACAATGAAATCTTTATACGGTTTTGAGTCGACCATACCTTTATATGTTTTCGAATCGTCATCGCCGATATATTTCAAATATTTGGTATTATGGAGTTGTTCTGAGCGTTTGAACATTTCTATAACTGCGTCGATCTCCATTCCTCCGGCACTACCTTCATAGTTGGCATCACAGTTTCCTTTGTGTGGAAAGTATACCTCTTCGTATTCAGCAGTACCTCTTTTTTTTGCCGATATTCACACACTTTACAGTACTTCGATCTCATATACACGTCCAATACCTTGCCATTGTGCCAACCAATCAAAGTCACCAATCCGAACGAAGACGAAAATCCTCTCTTCCGACAAGATCCATTGCCGGACACCGTGAGACCTTTTTCACCTCGTTCGATAGAAATTTCTCTTCAATCGCTGATTTCTCCATAGATATCATTCGAACGGATGAAGTAGCTGTGGCGATATTAGATATGATCTTACTGTAAGTTGTTCGAAAAACAGGCTCTGCGAGATCCATCATAGAGCAGAACTTCTTCATTTCGTTGATGCCTATGCGTATGACGCGCATAGCAAAAATAATACGGCAGTTGATCTCATAAGCACGATCATTTATTGAAGGACAGCTGGTCATATCGGCATCACTACAGTTCAAAGAAAACACAATAATTTTGAAGCCTAGTCCACGCTTGCTCGACTCCAAAAACCGCACCATTACACGTCACCATTACATTTTTGCATACTACTAATTCAGGAAGAGCAGTACATACAGCGAAAGAATTGATGGAACAGTAGCCGAAATTATTATCAACATGACGGTCACGGTCTAAATCGGTAGTTTTCAATTTTTTAGCCGAGGTACTAACTTGCTCCAAATCGCCTTCGGACGAATGGCGGTTTGGCGGGCGTCGATTACTAATTTTATCCCGTTTTGCACTTGCACTCCTCGTTTCACTACCTTTGTGGCCACTGTACACCTTTTCACTCATAATTGAGTACTTGTAAATATAATTCACAATTGAGAAGTGAAGCAAAACTCGATACATAACAACGTAAACAACGAGAACGACTGATCGACTGAACACAGGGCAAGTGTAAATAAACACGTACTGTAGTAACAGTGGAACCGTCGTAATTTGATACAGTTGATCATAGTTAACTCCTACTAATTTCCAAAGCCGCGAAATCAAAAGAAGCCAGCATCGTTGAAATAACCGAAAATTGTGATTTTGGAGCAATCAAAGTTGTTTGGAAAAAATTGATTCCAAAAAATTTTGAGTTTAGATCGGTACTTAGGCGTTTTAGATTCCGATTCTAGGATTGTTTTCGCATGATTTGAACTGATGAAAAAAAATGTAAGAAAAAAAACAGGGGGATATAACCCCTCAAATGCCAATCGTGCGATGGTAGAATCAAGTTTACGAAGGAGAACGGCACTGGTATTGCCTCCCAGATTGTGGCTTCGTGCTCGTGCTCAATGCATTACTGTGATTCAAGTCCGAAAAATCAAAACTAAGAAGTAAATCGCAGACTAATGTTAGCTGTACGAATGCTGAGCGGTGGATTACAAAATCTCCGGCTATTTTTTGCAGTGTTGGATATTACGGCGTCTTTTAGTACTACGATATATTACGCATTCTCAGACAAATTGCACGCTGCGTCATATGGCGTTTTCCAACATTCTCAAAGCAAAGCAGGAAAAGCAGGAGTAGAGAGAAACGTCGTCGCCGGAGAAGATCCTCGTCTCGTAACTGTGTCAGGTAGACGGATCATGGGAGAAACGAGGTTTCTCGTCTCGATTTGGTTTCTCTATGCTCATTCGCAACAACACAGGTGAGGTTCTTGACGTCTGCGTGAAATCATCTGTCTGCCAAGCTTGTGCTAATTGGGAAGATAAAAGTGGTACGATTGGATATGATTCATGGGAAGAGAGCCACAACAAGATATGTTCCATCAACCACCATGGTAGTTCCGGGAAAATGGAAGTGGATGCGATAGAAGAAATGTCCTCTCGTTCGGTAGAATCGCTCGGCATTAAGTACGATCCATATATCGGTGATGGTGACACAGAAACCTGCAAGGCCATACTAGACATGGATCCCCACGACGATCTGGCAGTGAGAGAAAAAGATGGTGTAGGCCATGTGCAAAAACGTATGGGCACACGTCCCAGGGCTGTTAAGAAGCAGACAAAGGATATTGGAGGTGAAGGTTCCAGTAAACTCACTGATGAAGTAATTTGTGATTTGACAACTTATTACGGATTAGCCATCTGAAGACATCCAAATTCTGCAGAAAATATGAAGAACGCCGTGTGGGCCGTTTTTTGTCACAACATCTCCACCGATAAAAAACCGCAGCATGAGTATTGTCCAGCTGAAAAGGAAAGTTGGTGTAAGTGGCGTCTTGCTGGAGCCCACGGTACTCTCAAGACGTTCAAGCATAAGCCACCTCTCGCAGATAACGTGCAAGCAACAATCAAACCAATATTCGAGGCTTTGTCGTCAGATGATTTGATAGAACGTTGCACTGGCGAAAAAACGCAAGGAAAACGAAAACAAATGTTCAAATGCCCTCCATTTTCTTGATTTTTGATTCTCAGCGATGATTGTAGTCCAGGCCCCAACTACACTTATATATTTCATGAGAATTTTCCAATTTCCGATCATTTTTGCAGGTGCTAGAGTAGCCAACGGTAGACTTCCTTTTTCTGAGACGGTCACTTTACAAGACGCGTCATCGGATACAGTGATGCTATTTTTTAATTGTGAAAATATTTTTCTGTAGTCTTTGATGTATTGAACTAGTAGCCAAAATTCACTTAAAATCACTTATTTTCTTCTATGGAAAAAGAAATCAAGAAACAACTGTTGTTCCAGTCAATGAAAAGGTGAACCTCTTCTCAACCTCCACTGGCACACATTTGATAAGTCGGATGACTTCCCCTGTCACTATTGCGGTGTACCCGGGTCCCTTCTTGTAGTCATACGCGAATTCTTCGGGTTTCACCAAGGCCAAGGTTTGAGTGTTCAGCAAAAGTTCCTGCTCTGATTCACACTCCTGGTACATCACGTCTTTATATGATTCGTGGATCTGAATTCTTATGTGTTCTTCCAAGTACACGAACTTACTGTTCACGTACATGAAAAGATCCAAGTATTGTGGTTTCTTTGGTTTGGATCTATTGAAAAAATATTCCTTCCTTCCTTCTAAGATGTATATTCTGAGATGCTCCGTTTGATTCAATTGGTAGCCACACGAGGGTTGAGAACTTTCAATCGTGAGAGCAAAAGTAATTACCGTGAAAGTCATCCGTGATTACTGAATATACTGTTTCTGGATACTGTTGTGATTGATCGTCAATCTTGGTCGCTAGGCCCTCATATAAAATGCTGGATCTGTTGGAATGACATGTATCTTCTGGTGTGACATGCCAAAATGCATTTCCTCCCCATAGATCGGTACATGTCCCTGCGCTCACACTACATCATGTGCCTGATGCTAGATAAAGTTTGTTCTCTTCAAGTAGAGTTTTGGCTTCGTAATCGTTTTGGCTTCGTTTTACTCGTCCTTGTACAATAACTTCGTCCCAGGTCCCATACGGGTCGATTCAATAAGTCCCTCCGCATTTCCCGTCATGCGTTACTTTTCCTGCAGAATTCAGCTGGAAATAGTTGTATCGTTTGGTTAACCTCGGTCAATTATGCTGGACCCGATGATCATTCTGCTCGTTTGGTGTAATTGCTCACATTGATCTCTGCTGCTTTTGGAGATATATTCCGCACCTCTTTCCGTAACGGTTGATGGATGGGAGAACATCCTGCCGTGCGTAACTTCTCGAAAAACTTCGATTCTGCATGAGGGTACATGGACTGTGCTGAGACTTGTTACGTGCAGGAGTGGTATTTGGACCCAAGTTTCATTCACAATTGGCTTTGGAATATTGCAGTCACCGATGCGGTTCAAAGAGATGGTGGTGATGTTGGTACTCAGGGTGTCACAATCGTGTCCTATTAGTCCTCCCACAGGATGGATGTTCAGCACGACGATTAGAAAAGTCCATATGGCTCTCCTCACTCTTGGACATGGTGCGCGGTTTGGTTTCTCCATGTTTATAATATTGTGTATACTAGAGTGGCTCTAATTTTGGTTTTTTTTCGAAATTTGATGAGTGCGCTCCCTGA
The DNA here is from genome assembly GCA_018340375.1 of Gonatopus flavifemur. Taxonomy (NCBI): domain Eukaryota; kingdom Metazoa; phylum Arthropoda; class Insecta; order Hymenoptera; family Dryinidae; genus Gonatopus; species Gonatopus flavifemur. Next base: position 807,022 of record JAFFJZ010000001.1, read on the forward strand.
ATGTGTTCCAAAAAAATAAAAAAAAACCCTCGCGAAAGCATTTTGCTGTATCTTAATAATAACCGGTGCCACAGGGCACCTACAGTTTCCCATTTGACCCCATCCCCAATATTATGTAGCATGAACAAAAAGTATCAGAAAGATATGATTCTTGTATAGTTGTATTTGATAATCCATGTACTTTTTGCGAAAAAATGTCCAATTTCGGAATAATCTAGATGTACATTGAGAATCGCACATGTCACATGGCACCTACTGTTACCCATTTGATCTCAGCTTCATTATAACGTAGCACGGACAACAACTATCAGAAAAATAAGATTCTCATACGGTTTTACTTAATAATCCATATCCTTTTTGGAAAAAAATTTGCAATTTTGGAAATTTCGAAGTGGCGCTGTAGTACGATGTTTCAGAAAATCATAATTGATAAAAATCTCATGTACAACGCGCTCAAACTCAATTTTTTGATATTTTTGAGTCACTAAATTTGAAATTCATATCGAAGCAATGAATTTCATGATTTGGAAACAAATATGACGGCTAAAAAGATGAAATTAATCTGAATGTGTTGACTTCTCATCCGATATAGATTTTCGAATCGCCTAAATCCCCTTCCAACGTCAAAATTCCATGTCAAATCCGCAGCTATCTTGCTATTGATGCAGATGATCCTTGACGCCAGAGTTGGCTTTTGTACCCCAATGATATATTGAAACAGTGGATCAAAATCCACACCCACTAACCAGGCACGCGCAAATTAGGCTGTAATGTGGGTAAAAATTGTTGAACGTTTCCATAGAACATGAAATAATAAACATTTCACTGATAACATTTTTTGATAATTGCATTTATTAATTCCTGCAACAGAAGAAACAATGAAAAAATCCGGATTCATAATAAGTATCAAAATTCGAAATTTTTCAGATTTGCCATTCTGTTAACGTTGGGAAACTGTTTTCTGTGTGAACTGACAACTTGCATGATATATTCTCGTTGTTCTCCATCTTGCGTCAGGACACTGTTATAATTTTGCACCGAATTAACCGCTCTCTCTGCACAGTCGTTTACAATTCTCAATCCTTTGACGATTTCGAATCCGTTCTGAAAAGACTGGTTGTCACGCCACAAAGCTGGATCAAGTTTCAAAAAATTTGTATTAATTTGATATAAATCAAAGAATTCAAGAGATTTACAATTAATAAAATAATCCATCTCCTGATCGAGTAATTCTTCTTTTATCCGTTTTGGGGGAATTTCAATTCCCTTCGAATTTTTTGGATGCTGATCCTCATTTACATTCAATTTCAACACCATTACCCTTTTAATGTCCAGTGATACCTCGGTGTCAAAAAATGCCATTGATGATAATCTCGGATTGAGGTACCAAAGATGGTTCGCTATTTTTGCAAATGTCACATCAGCTATTTTCTTATCCACTGATTCATATGCCAAGAGGTTTTTAAGAAACTGAAGATCATGATTCGGTGCATGTATAGTATGAGGAGCAGTGAACCAGGTTTCCACGTACACGAAAACAATAAAAAAGCATATCGAAGATAATCCTTTTCTTTCAGCTGCACTCAATTTCAGTTTCTCACGGAATAAATAAATCTTCAATGAATAAATCGCTTTCGTCATCCAGCGAGCATGATGAAACGCCCCTGGATATTTGAATTGAACTTCATCAGATGAAACTTTTCCAATAAATATTCTAGTTAGATCCAAAAGTTCTCTGTAATTACCTCTCAAAAAGTCATCTTGCAATTTTTTTCGCGCAAAGGCATCAATTTCCTCAACTCTTGTCGCCAGCATATCTTTCAAATCTTCATCTTCCATACCAGTACTGAATTTCGTGTGATCTAAAGTCTTCCAGTTATCCCGGAATCTCTTGAATAAAGGCACGTTTGGACCACACGTTGCAGGCATTTTGATCTCAAAAGTACTCCTCAATATAAGCTCAAAAATGCGGTGACGACAAGGAAAATAAAGCAGTTGTCTTCCTAACAATTGCTCTAAGAGAACTGCTGGACCCCTATGAGACCCCAAACGAGCAGCCGTTGTGTCACAGCATAAAGCTTCCACCTTGTCATTGAGACCCCAATCCGTGAGAGTTTCAAAAATCGCTCTTGATTGAGTAGATCCCATGCCATCATCTAGTTCTGGTACAGCCAACAGTTGTTCTGCTCCTTCAATACTCACCACTATTGGAAGTCGCTCGAACGATTCGTGCTTTGGTAAATTCGGAGGAAGTTTTCTATCAAAGTGGACAGTTACGGCGTTTAATTCAATACCTGTGGAAATCATTTTGATTTTTTCCGCTATACCTTCACGGTATTTTTCTCTAGAAGCGTGAATTGATTTCCTATTGATGATCAACGGATTTGGATCACAACCTAAGGCTTGAGCCGTAGCAATGAGAAGATGTACTGCGTTTCTATCGGATATGATGCATCGACCTAATACAGCTGCTCATTTTTCTGTCATGACCTGTACGGTTCCACGAGATTTCATGATTTCGAACGATCCCGCTTCATGCGGGAAAATATCCGAGAAGTTTGAATTGTGGTTTTTTGGACTTGAACTTGGACTGGAACTTTCTGATTCAAATTGTATTATTTCATCTAGAATGATCAAAACATGAACGATCAATTAATAATTTATCTTTTGTTTCAATCATTTGAAGAATGAAAAATTCTATCCAAAATACACTTGGATTATTTTTTTGATGATTTATTTATAATTCTTATGGTTCTAGTTGAGTGAATTAAATTGTGAATAAAAATTACCCAAACATTGTTGCTCCATTCCTATCTTCCGCTTTTTCTCCATCAATAACTTCTGTCGTTCAATTTGACCAGTGATATGATCTGAATCATTAACTATGTTCGAGGAACATATATTCGCAATACACTTTTTACGACTGTTCCTTTGATCCAACAGAAACTCTTCTTTCATCTCATCGATTTGTTCATTTGCAGATCCATGAGCGATATCAAACAAATTGTTCAAATCGGAGGTGAATTCTCGTTCTTTATGGGCATTCGATGGTCTAGAACGAGTTTTTTGTGAGTTTCTCCAATTATGATACAATTTGTTGAGTTTTTCCGTACATCGGTGTTCAACTTGCGTTGGAATACCGGACTTTTCCCAGAAAAGCACTATTTCTCGTATCACATTCCGTGTACTTTCTTTGATTGTCAAATTTACATGTCATATATAAGAAACAATAGTTTAAGAACTTGCATTTTCGTTGGCAATCTGTTACCAACAATTTGGACATCCACATCACCAATCATGAAAATTTTTTGTCGAATAAATGGGAGAGGATCCATCTTCATGAGTGGATTTTTGACAAAGGCGATGAATTCATTATACAGGTGAACAAAAAAACAGTCGCTGACAAATGAATAACAGTGATAAATGAACAAAGCGGCGAATCTGAAAAATTTCGAATTTCGATACTTATCCTGAATCCTGATTTTTTGATTGTTTTTCTGTTGCAGGAATTAATGAATGCAATTATAAAGAAATGTTATGAGGGGAATGTTCATTATTCCATGTTCTATGGAAACGTTCAACAATTCTTACTCACATCACAGCCTAATTTGCGCATGCCTAATTAGTGAGTGTGTTCTTTGATCCACTGTTTCAATATATCATTAGAGTACAAAAGCCAACTCTAGGGCCAAGGATCATCTCCATCAATAGCAAGATAGCTGCGGATTTGACATAGAATTTCGATGTTAGAAGGGGATTTAGGCGATTTGAAAATCTATATCGGATGGGAAGTTAACACATTCAGATTAATTTCATCTTCTCAGCCGTCATATTTGTTTTCAAATCATGGAATTCATTGCTTTGATATGAATTTCGAATTCAGTGGCTCAAAAATCTCATGTACAACGCGCTGAAACTCAGTTTTCTGATATTTTCATCAATTATGATTTTTTGAAACACCGTACTGCAGCACCATCTTGAAATTCCCAAAATTGCAAATTTTCCTCCAAAAAGTACATGGATTACTGAATGAAACCGTATGAGGATCATATTTTTCTGATAGTCGTTGTCCGTGCTACATAATAATGAAGCTGAGATCAAATGGGTCACAGTAGGTGCCATGTGACATGTGCGATTCTCAATGTACATCTAGATTATTCCGAAATTGGACATTTTTTCGCAAAAAGTACATGGATTATCAAATACAACCATACAAGAATCATATTTTTCTGATACTTCTTGTTTATGCTACATAATATTGAGGATGCGGTCAAATGGGGAACTGTAGGTGCCCTGTGGCACGGGTTATTATTAAGATACAGCAAAATGCTTTCGCAAGGATTTTTTTTTATCTCTCCGGAACACATTCAGGGGGCGCACTCATCAAAATTCGAAAAAAAATCAAAATGAAAGCCACTTTAATGCAACATATACCATGTTACAAGTGACAGGTATATTATTCGTTATTGAAACTGATCACTTATTGGACCATACGACATGGCATTGAATATATCATACATCCAGTGAAAACAGAAGAAAATTGATTGCCGTATTCCCATATACCCTCAACAGTACAGGAATCTTGCTTATGTGAATGTATTCGAAACAATTACAAAACTGTAGTGCATTATTTGTCATTGAGATTCTTATTTTTTGAGTGCCCATGACTGCCTATAACTTGATATAACATAAATGCTTTGTATATACCATGAATACAGAACATTATGTATTTTTCAATATTCTGCGGCTCCTCCCCGTGAGATGATTGCGGGTCTTCCGGTGGATATTCTTGATACCTGTGCTTGATATCCTGTTTATTCATACTTGGTAGTATCTGCTCCCTTCCGTGGTGGGGAGGATAAGTATCTCAGATTTGGGTCTCTTTTTCGGGTGGAATGAACTACTCAAGAGGGAAATTACAAACTGAGAGAAACCAAATCATCCCAACGCCAGGCACATCGGCAGAAACGTAGTGAAATCGAGGGGAAACCACCTTCCTTGACATCTGTTATTATTCCAGAGAAAATGAAATCTCTTTCCAAACCTAGACTTTTGAGATTATAATTTATCGGGAAAAAACAACCACAACATGATGGCGTTCTCTCGAGTAAAATAACCCGGAGGTAAAATAGCCTCCCGTTCGGATCTCCGGGTTGAGGCTGCTCGAGAGAGCTCCATCAAATCAGATAGGAAACCAAAGAAGACAGGGGAGAAAGAGAACATTCTCCGGTTCGGAGCGTAGAATGTTAGATCACTGAGACAAACAGGAAAACGGGAAAATTTGAAATTAGAAATGGATAGATCAGGTATCGATGGAATGGGAATTAGCGGAATAAGGTGACTACGAGAAGGGGATTTCTGGAGTGGGGATTATAGGATAATTCGTACAGGATCGGAGAAGGGTCAAGCAGGTGTGGGAATTATAATGCGTAAAAGGGTAGGAAAGGAGAGGGAGAATTATCTGCAACATAGTGAACGCGTAATGATGGTCAGAGTGGAACGGGAACGGTCGACACTGTTATAGTTCAAGTATACATGTCCACATCTGCGTACTCAGAGGAAGATATCGGAAGAAAGTACGATGGAATAGAAAAAGTGATGGAATATGTAAAGGGAGAAGAGAATTGAGTGATCATAGCTGGAATGCGGTAGTAGGGCAAGAAAAAGAGAGCAACATAGTGAGAGATTCTGTGTTTTGAACAAGAAATGGAAGAGGCCAAGGTTTGATCGATTTCTGTGCAAGTCATAAAATGGTTATTACCAATACATTATCCAAAATCATCCAAGGAGAATCTATATTTGGGAAATGCTAGAAGATACAGCAAGATACCAGGTTGATTACATATTAGTGGAACAAAGATTTAAAAATCAAGTGAAAAGCTGTGAAACTTACCCAGACGTGGATATAGATGGTGGTCACAATATGTTCTGTGAAATTCAAAGCTCTGAAGAAGAAGAGGAGAATGAAAAAAGAATAATATTCGAAAAATCTTAAAGGAGAACAAACATAGGTAGCATTCAGAGTAATGCTGGTTGGAAAATTGGAGGATCAACAAGAGGAACCCTCAGGAATAGGAAGTAGATGGACAAATATGGAGGGGAACATAGATCAATGTGCAAGTTGAATTTCGAAGAACGATGGAGGAGAACCTAAGAAACCATGAGTAACGGAACAAATTCTCGATTTAATTGATGAAAGGGGGAAACACGAGAATGAGAGTAGCGAACAAAACCAGCAGACATACAAGTCACTGAGAAATGGAATAATAAGAGAATCCAGGAGAGCGAGAAAACAATGGTGAGAAGAAAAATGTCAGGATATAGAAGTAAGATTACATTCAGGGAAAATTGACGAGGGATATGGAATTGTTGAGATTTTTTGGACAAATGGAATCTAGAAGCAGTAAGATTGAAAATTCTCTTGGGAAACAATTGATGGAAACGGAGGGAAAAATGGAACAACAGATGAGTCATTCAGAAGATCCGTATGAAGGAAGCGATAATATAGGATTTTTGGAGCGGGAGGAAGATGTCGATGTAGAAGAATTGGGAGATTAGATTCTGAGATCAGACTTCGACAGAGCTCTAAAAAAATTGGAAAATGATGAAGCGCCAGGGATAGATGGCATGAGTGCAGACCTTATCAAAGCCTCCAGTCGAAGAACTCGTGAGGCATTGTTTGAATTCGTCAGAGATATGTACGAAAATGGAGAAGTACCGAAAGATTCCCAAAAGAATGAAATTGTCGCCAATCTGGGAAACAAGGAGGAGACAAATGTGAGTACTACAGAACGATCAATCGAACTTCAAATGCCTCGATCATACTGACAAAAATTATACACAGGAGGATGGAGAATAAAACAGAGTAGATCAGCAGAAGATCAGTTCGGTTTCAAAAAAAATAGGGGAACGCGAGAAACAATTTCAGCACATAGGACAGTAGGAGAGAAGAGACCAGAGTTAGAAAAGTCTGTCTATCTAGGTTTCGTAGATATACAAAAAGCATTCGATAATGTTGATTGGGAGGAAATGTTCACGATTTTGAGTAAGGTAGGAATTAATTCTAAGGATAGGAGAATGATATATGAATTATACAAAAATCAAACCGTATCAATAGAAATGGAGGGTCGAGAAGGAGAAGCACAAATTGAAGAAGGGATGGGACAAGGATGCTCCCTATCACCATTGATTCCCAATTCGTATATAGAAGAAGCGATGAACGGAGTCAAGCAGCAAGTGCAATTGAAATTACAGATTCACGGAGAAGATGTAAGCATGTTGAGATTTGAGGGCGACATCGATATATTAGCTACGAGTGGTGCTGAGTTAGGAAATATTTTCAACACTGTGAAAACAATATCACTGGAGAACTATTTTATGAATATGAATGAGGACGAAACGGAATTCATCATGTGCACAACAGCGAAAACATCAAGAAGAACGGAAACCAAAACAGATGCAGAGCCAATTCAACGAGTGGAAGAATTTACATATTCAGGGAGCGTAATTACAGAAAATGGTAGAAGCGAGAATAGCGCAAGGAAAACAGGGTTCCCACCAAAAGAAACAGTCACTATGCTCAAAGAATATTGGCTTAGCAGTAAGGAAGCAATCCTTCAAGTGTTCCGTTTGATCACCAAACTTGGACGATTGGAAAAATGCACTCGCAGCTTCTGCAATGTGGTGTTATAGAAGCATGCTTAGAATGAAGTGACCAGAGGAAGTGAAAAATGAAGAAGTGCTTGAGAAGGTGGATGAAAAAAGAAGTCTTTTGAAACATGTGAAGAGGAGTAATCTAATGGGACACACATTCAGGCATGATAGTTTATTGAGAACAATGTTGGAAGGAGAGATGAATGGTGAAGCTCGCAAAGGTAGACCTAGATTGAGTTATATAGAGCAAATTATACAAGATGAGGGTTGTTGTAGATATGTAGAAATTAAGCGGTTAGGAGATAATAGACAGGGGTGGAGGATTCCATCAAACCAGTCATAAGACTGATAACTTCATGATGAAGATGATGATTCTACGGGTACTTGAGTGAGATTTGTCAAGTTGTAATATTAACAAAGAAGATTAGTTCATTTTACATAATACCTATTATTGCTGAGTTCGGAACTTCTTCATTTTCTTATCAATTATGGCCACTTCTTCATACTCTTGTTCAATTAGTAAAATGTTTTCTTTTGTTTGAATCGTCGATTCTGACGTATGTGAAACGTTTGATTGTCAATCATTATTGATTATAAATATTCAAGGGTGGATATAAATGAATAACCAGAGTTAATTTCAATAATACAATATATTCAATGAAAATTGGAGTCTTTACACGAAACTCAGAGTGCTTTCAGGAGAATCATTCCATTTCCCCTTTTGAACACATAGAAATTGACTGTAGTATTCAAATTCCAATTCCTAAATAGAATTGAATGATTAATTACAATATTTCAGTTTGAGTCATTCAATAATTCATCATGAAGTATATTTGAATTCATGACACAAAATTTTTGATTTCGGTCCAATTCAAAATATTTTCTTCCCTGAGATACAATTCTCAATATCCATTTTCGTTCGTCCAACTCAGCTCAGCCATGAAGGATAGGCGCGATTGCCACACCCGCGCAACCAGAACTGGTCTCAATGAATTCCAAATAGAAACTGTAATTTCCAATTGACTCTAATATTTACAATAATCAACTTAGAAATTTGAATTTCGAATTCCAAACAAACTGTTCCTTCCTTTTGAATTGCAAATTCCTTGTAATCAATGATAATCCATTCCATCCAACCCAGCCATGAAGGATAGGCGCAATTGCCACATCCACGTAACCAGAACCAGACTTAATGATTCATTTCAGATTCATGTTCCTTGATCAGAATCTTCTAGACGGCCCTGAAGGAGAGGTGTGGGTGCCACACCCGCGTAACCAGAAATGAGCCCAACTCAAGCTGATATAAGATTTACAATGAAGAAGAACAGTTTTTACATGAATTACTATTGGACTATATTGGAAAGAGGAAGAGAAGAAGGAATACACGCTTGAAACAAACATTTTTTTGTTCAAACAATTACTTCATGAAATATGTACAAACATAGCCTTAAGGACCCGTTAAGTCAGCACCGAGCCTGAGCAGATCTTGTAGTGCTTGTTAGACAGGAGAAGCGTCTGACTGCTGACTGAAGCGGAGTGGTCAACTGAGGCTCGTGATCCACTTTATATAACCGCGAGGAGCCTTCCCTCTCACCGCGAATTATATCTCCTTCCTTCTCTACGCTCAGTTCCCTCGCTCGCACTCATTCCGACTGCTATTACCTCATGACTTATAACTAGCTCTTTCTCTCTCAATCACATGATACAACAAAAATACAAACTATGACCGATTGTTTTTAACATCTTCACAAGTATTTGTACATCAATTTCCAATAATTGGATAACAATTATATAAATCTTTGATATAAAAGAAACAGTGAAAATAAGTAGTGCGACGTGATCGCGATTTTTGGTCTTCTTCACGACTTTGAGGATCTCCGACCATCTATATTCCTTTGAACATACATTTTTCTATTGAAAATATGTCGAGAAAACATACGATTATGTGTTTGGTTGAGATGGAAAACAATTCATAATGTGTTTCGATACAAAATCTCGTTCAAATGCATGTTTAAATTCAATTACCGATTTCACTTTGCCGTCGGATAAGATCAATACGATTTATCGTTCTTCAACATGATCTTTCACATTATCTTTTCAGGTATTATCAGTTATGTTTCCCAAGAAAGAATTAGAATGAATGATTGTAATCACAGTTTGAACGCATGCTAACAAACCTGTCAAGATCATCCATTCTAAACCCAAAAGAATTGTATTCTAATTCCATCCCAGGATATACAGTGATTGAAAACTGATTCTCCCGACAAACTTCAGACCATTGAGAACTTGGATAAATATATTTAGTTGAAATATCCCCCAAATTCTAGAATTCTATAGCAACGTGAAGTTTGACAGGTATACCAACTTTGCTTACGTATTTTCTTGGATACAACTGTCATCTATCCTTATAAATCTTATGAAGTGGAAGCTGTCGGCCGCAGGGGTTATGTTTTGGCTGGGACTGTACCTGAACGAAACGACCGAACTATTCGGATATTTTCTCCATGAATACATGCTAAAATGAGATAATGATGATATCTAAAGATATGAAGTTGTAGTATTTGAGACGAGGAATTCGAAAATAAAAGATTTTTCACGATACGAGGTCGGTTCCATAGGATTTTTTGCTGAGGAACGAGGGGTTATATCTTGCTTCTAACGAATTTCATCACCTACTGATGAGACGACTGTCGATTCGGAGGATAAAATGCATCAATTCTCATAGGATTTTGTCTGAAGAATCCAATGGGATATGATTGATTTTGGTACGCGGCCGTTTTCGTGGGTTTTTTGTCAATAAAACGCGACATTTCTAACAACTCCTACATGATTTCGGTGAATTTTGTCATCTCATGATAGGAGGCGCTCGAGTCAGGGATTGAAATTCATCAATTCCTTAAGGAAATTGTCCAAGGAATTCAATAGTGTACGACTCGTCCCGGTACGCGGCCGTTTTCATGCGGTTTTCGTCGAGAGGAGGCGAGATTTTTGTCAATTTGCACACAATTTGCATGAATTTCGTTATTTGAAGACAAGTCGACGTCCGATTCTTGGAGTAAAAACTATGGATCTTTATGAGGAATTGTCTGCAGAAACCAGTGATATACGGCTCATTCCGGTACGCCGCGGAGTTCTTTATTCTTCACGCCAAAAGTCGTTGACTGGTATTTGACGGAATTATCAATACATATGCGAATTCTTCCATCGGCCGCAAGGTTGTCGTTCGAGCGGGAGAATCTGATGCAACAATCCTTATAGAAAATTCATAATGAGTAGATTTTGAGGGGCGACTTCCAGGGGACGGGGTGTAGGCAGAGAGCTGAGAGAGACCCACGGATGTAACGCAACAATATCGATAGATATATTTTTCGAATCGGTCACAAATAAAAATAATACGAAAAAAATAATATAATATAACATAAGAGTAGTTTCTCACCACTAGTGGTTTATGTGTATATGGTGCGTGTGAGTGTCGTGAGTGTCGATGTGTCGTCTCGTCAATCGGCTTGCCGGCTAGTGGATGTTCCGCGGGGGTCACTGTGGAGGTACGGGTGGCTGCGAGGAGGTCCGTGGTCCAATGGCTCGCGGAGAGTGTTTTGGCTGTAGCTGTAGACTGTACTGTTGTATACAGTACAACAGTTGATACAAGTCCTGTGTACTGTCTATCTTGTGTACTGGTTGGCTGTAGCGAGTAGCCGATGTGTCGGTTACCGGTAACGAACTGTCCTTTGCCGCCTGGACTCATCACTAGTCTCGCCGCTGCTGCCCCCACTACCTCCTCGTCGGTGGCCCCTTCTACTCTCTTCGTAACGCTTGCGTTACACTCCCCCCCTCCACGGTGGGACGAAGCATGAGCGGAGTGTTCCTCCGCCAGTTGTAGGCCCCTTGTTTGTTTGTTCTGTCTATGTCTTGGGTGTTGTTTCTCCCTGTCCCCCTGTGTGTGTTTCTTATTTCTACGTTTTCTTTACAGTGTTTACTTGACCTATGTGTATTCTTGTTTCCTATTTGGTTTCGTTTATTATTTCTAATGTACTCTCTATATGGTGTATTCAACAACAAAAATATTTTCTCTTTTTTTCTTTGGTTTTATCTATTCTATTCTCATTCCCTATTTCATTGTTTGTGTTTGTTCTTGTTCTGTTTGCTATTTGTGTAGTGTGTGTGTGCGTGTTTACTCCTTTTTCCACATTTGTTCCTGTGTGTGTGTCTTCACTTCACAATCGTTTGTGTGGGTGTGCATGTTCTTTTTCTACATTTGTTCCTTGTCTTTTTTACGTGTTCACATTTTTGTGTGGGTGTGTTTCTGTTTCCTTTCTCTACATCTGTTGATCTTAGCCTATTCTTACTAACAAGTGTTGATACTGATCATGGAAAAATTAAAAAAAAATATATATATTCAACCGTGTGTACTCCCGCATGCATCCATGTATTTTGTGTTTCTTTTCTACTGTTCACTTCATTTATCTAGTTCTATTCTGTGGTTCTGTCTCCTGTCTGTAACGTAAAGGGTTGGAGGTAATTCATTCCGGTTTATGTTCGGTGGTTTTGGTCTAGTTATTCGTAGAATCTTTTCAGGTCCTCAATGTGTATTTTTCCGATAGAGTTTCCCTGTCCATTTATTAATTCATATACTATTGGCGAGTATTTTTTCATGATTGTGTATGGGCCTGTGTATTTTTCATCCCATCCACTTGTTGTTCTTTTCTGTTTCGAGAATAGTGTGTGGTTCAACTTTAATACTCTATCCCCCATTTTGAATTCTGTGTTTCTTCTGTATAAATTATAGTGATGTGTTTGTTTTTCGTTTGCTTCTAACAAGTGTTTTTGAACTTCTCCTTTAATTATTTTTAGTTTCTTTAGCCTGTCTGTCTAGTGATTTATGTCTGTGTTTTCTATTTCTTGTGTGTTTTCTACGTCGTGTTCGAATGATTGTAGTGGTGTGAGTTCTCTGCCTAGGTTTAGGAATGCTGGTGTGTATTTTGTGGAGCTGTGTTAACTTGTGTTTATCGCGAATTGTATGTCCTCTATGTGTTCGTCCCAATCTTCATGGTTTTTGTCTACCAACGTTCTCATTATTGCGTTGATTGTTCTGTTCGTTCGTTCTACTGGGTTTGCTTGGGGGTGGTATGGTGGGGTTGTTGTGTGTCTGATACCTAGTGTTTCTGTTAGTTTTCCCATGAGTTTGTTTAGGAATGTTTGTCTGTTATCCACTATTATTATTCTTGGTGTCCCCCATCTTGGAATGAGTTGTAATTTCACTATTTTCTGTACTGTTCCTGCGTTTGCTCTCTTCATTGGGGGTATTTCTGTCCATTTGGTGTATAAGTCTGTTATTACTAGGATGTATCGGTATTTGTTCTTTGTCATTGGTTTTGGACCCATGATGTCCATTGCCACGACTGTCCAAGGTTCTTCGATTATTCTGTGTCCCATATATCCCATGGGTTTTTGTTGTTCTATCTTTGACATTTGGCATTTATGACATTTCTTCACGTAATTTACGGTGTCCCTATATATCCCTGGCCAGAAGTAGTATTTCGCTATCCTCATGTATGTTTTCTCTATTCTCAGGTGGCCTGATTGTGGTGTGTCGTGATTCTCTGTCAGTATTCTGTTTTGTAGTTTTTTCGGTATCACAAGTTTCCATGGGTTGTTATCCGGCAGTAGTTCTGTGTGTAGGGGGTCTGGTCTGTAGATGTATAGGTTGTCATTTATTATCGTCCAGTTTTTGTGTTCGTTTGGGTGCTTTTGTGTTTGTTTTTTCTTATATTCGTACCATGTGTGCTACTTCTTCTGTGTCCTCGTGTAATCGTGATAGTGCGTCTGGTACGTAATGTTCTTTTCCTTTCCTGTGAATTATGTCGTAGTTATGGTGTTGTCATTCCAAGGCCCATCTTCCTAGTCTGCCCGTGGGGTTTTTTAAGTTATGTAGCCATTTTAGTGACGCGTGGTCCGTTACTCCTGTGAATTTTCCTCCTTCGATGTACGGTCTGAATTTCTCTATGGCCCACTTTGTTCTTTGTCCTCGTGTTTTTGTGTCATAATTGCTCCTTGTCTTGTGTTACTTGCATCCGTGTGTATGAAGAATGGTTTTGTGAAGTCTGGTTGTTTGAGTACAGGTGGGGTCGTCAGTACGTATTTAATTTCATCTAGCGCTCTGTTTTGTGTTTCTCCCCATTTTTCTCCGCAGTTTCCTTTGAGTAATCTGCTAATTGGTTCTGTTTTCTGTGCGAAGTTTGGAATGAAGCGTCTGTACCAGGATGTCATTCCTATGAGTCTGCGTATTTGTCTGAGTGTCTTAGGTGGTGTGTAGTTGAGTGTTGGTTGTATTTTATCTGTATCTATGTGTAGTCCGTCTCTGTCTACTATGTATACCAAGTATTTTATTGCGTGCATCCGAATTCGCATTTTTCCCTATTAATTGTCAGTTTAGCATCTCTAATTCTCCCTAGTATTGTCTTTAGCCAGTGTAGGTGTTCCTCGAGTGTTTTTGTGACTATGATTATGTCGTCCAAGTATGAAAAAGCATATGGTTCTGAGCCTGGGCCTATAAGTCTGTCCATGAGGCTTTGAAACGTCGCTGGTGCGTTTGTTAGTCCGTATGGCATCCGTTTGAATTGAAATAGTCCTTTTCCTAGGACTGTGAAAGCCGTGATATGTCTGCTGTCCTCGTCTAGGGGTATTTGGAAATATGCTCGGCTCAGGTCTATTTTTAAGAGGTAGTTTGCTGTGTGTAGTTTGTCTGATATGTGTGTCATGTTGGGTATGGGGTATGTGTTTTTTTTTGTCTTGTTATTCACATCCCTAAAATCTATGCAGAATCGGTATTTGTTGTTCGGTTCTTTCACCATCATAACTGGACTGGACCAGTTACTGTTTGAGGGTTCTATTACATCTTCGGTCAACGTTTTATTCACTTCTTCGTGCATGTGTTGTAGTATCTTGGGTGATGTGTTGTAAGGTTTTTGTTTTTTCGGTTCGTTCTTTTCTAGTTCTATTCTGTGCTCGACTAGTTCTGTGTGTTGTGATGTGTCGTCTGTGTTTTTTCGTGTAAATTCTTGTACTATTCTATCGATTTGTTCTCTTTCGTGTTCTTTCGATTCTTTTATGCTACTAACGAATTCTATTTCTCCTTCTTGGGTATTCGTTCCGTGTAGCATTTCCTCTACTCCCTTTCCATCCAATATTGTCGCGTTTGGGTATAGTTTTGTGTTTGTTCTAATCTTGGGTGTTGGTAATAGTACTTTTCTTTTACGTGTGCTGTGTTGTTGTGTGTTGTTCGTTTCTTTATTTCTCGTTTTAGTGTTTTGTGTTTCGTTTTTCTTTGTTTCTTTTCGTTTTAAGTGTTCCTATAGTTTGTTCTCATTGAATGTAATTGTTGTTTGCATTTTTTTGAACTATCTATTCCTAATATAAGTGTGTATTGTAAGGTTGGCGCTATTCGTATCGTCAGTTTGTATGGTTTTCCGTGTACTAATAATGTTTGTTCCATTGTTCCTATTATTTCCGCCTCCGATCCGTCTGCTGTATTTTTATTTGTTGTTCTTCTAGTATTCCCATGATTTCTATGTTTGCGTATGTATGTGTGGACCCTGAGTCTATTAGTGCCCTTGTTATTTCATTTCCTATCTGTACTTCTATGTATGGTCTTGGGTCATGCTCTTCCTTGTCTATCGTGATTATATGTTCGGGTGTTTGTTTTGCTGTTCATGGAAGAATTCGCATATGTATTGATAATTCCGTTGAATACCAGTCAACGCATTTCGGCGTGAAGGATCAAGAACATGGCAGCGTACCGGAATGCGCCGTATATCATTGGATTCTGTAAACAAGTCTCCATCAAAATCCATTGATTTTACTCCAAGAATCGGACGTCGACTTGTTTTTAAATAACGGAATTCATGCAAATTATGTGCAAATTGACAAAAATCTTGCCTTCTTACCACGAAAACTGCATGGAAACGGTCGCGTACTTGAAATGAGCCACACACCATTCGATTCCTTGAACAATTTTCTATGGGAATTGGTGCATCTCATCCTTTCAATCGAACGAGAACCCTTCAGCCGATGGAAGAATTTTCATGATCTCGATTATTCTGTCAAATATCAGCCAACGCATTTTGGCGTGAAAAATCAAGAACATGGCAGCGTACTGGAATGAGCCGTATATCATTGGATTCTGTAAACAAGTCTCCATCGAAATCCATTCATTTTACTCCAAGAATCGGACGTCGACTTGTCTTTAAATAACGACATTCATGCAAATTGTGTGCAAATTGACAAAAATCTTGCCTTCTTCCCACGAAAACTGCATGTAACCAGCCGCGTTCCAGAATGAGCCGTACATCGATGGATTCCTTGGACGATTGCCTATAAGAATTGATACATCAGATTCTCCCAATCGAACGACAGCCTTGCGGCCGATGGAAGAATTCGCATACGTATTGATAATTCCGTCAAATACCAATCAACGACTTATGGCGTGAAAAATCAAGAACATGGCAGCGTACCGGAATGAGCCGTGTATCATTGGATTCTGTAGACCATTCTTCATCGAACCCATTGATTTTACTCCAAGAATCGGACGGCGACTTGTCTTTGAATAACGAAATTCATGCAAATTGTGTGCAAATTGACAAAAATCTCGCCTCCTCTCGACGAAAACCGCATGAAAACGGCCGCGTACCGGGATGAGTCATACACTATTGAATTCCTTGGACAATTTCCTCAAGGAATTGATGAATTTCAATCCCTGACTCGAGCGCCTCCTATCATGAGATGACAAAATTCACCGAAATCATGTAGGAGTTGTTAGAAATGTCGCGTTTTATTGACAAAAAACCCACGAAAACGGCCGCGTATCAAAATGAATCATATACCATCGGATTCCTCAGACAAAATCCTATAAGAATTGACGCAATTATCCTCCGAATCGACCGTCGTCTCATCAGTAGTTGACGAAATTCGTTAGAACCAATATATAACCCCTCGTTTCTCTGCAAAAAATCCTATGAAAACGACCTCGTATCGTGAAAAATCTTTTATCTTTGAATTCCTCGTCTCAAATACTACAAATTCATATGTTCAGACATCATCATTATCTCATTTTAGCATGTATTTATCAAGAAAATGTCCAAATAGTTCGCTCGTTTTGTTCAGGTACAGTCCCAGCCAAAACATAACCCCTGCGGCCGACAGCTCGCGGCCGACAGCTTCCACTTCATATAAATCTTCACCCTTATTTAATATCTCATAGAATATGGTTATCAATGTTTGAACAATCCCAGTTCTTGTGAAATCAACAGAGAAACACCCCAATAAGCAAATGTTTGAAGATTATATGAAAATCCTATACAAATTCGATATGAATTTCATAGGAACTCTATCAAACGTCTCTATTCCATGTAAGTTCTATCTATCCCTATATTTGGAATGAGGATTCATCTCTTTCACATATTTTCAAAGTATTTCATAATCAGATCATGCGATGATCCATTCCGAACCATTGCATCAGTTTTTAGGCCAGTGTTGCCGATTGCCTCGACGCTTATCCCACGCGCGGGAATTCTAAATTCCCCACAATTCCACGCATTATGTTTGAATTTCTCCACAAGTACCCCCATGTTACAATATAATATATTTCTTTTGAAATCTCGCATCGTATCAAGTATTTCTTCTTGAATAATGAATATTGTTATTTCAAATATGAGAAGCTGGTTGTTTTCCATCATTATAAGTGATTTTATTTAATCTTCCACATTCACCCATGTAACTTCAATGAATATTTCAACTGATGGAATATCTTGTTCTGAGTAACATTTAGTTTTTCCTTAAGAATAAATATGAATCATACGTATATGAAGTAAATATATCATTTTGGGCTCTCGGCTCTCAAAATTCCCTTTGTAGGTTCAAAATTAACGCAGCCACCACTTTTCTAAATGGAATTTTTGACCGTGATCAATGCGCTAACAATATCTGTACCAAATTTGTTTCTGTGGGTCGTTTTTATATTTTTCAAATTACTAAAAATTCGTTCGCATTTGAAAAGGGAAGTGACATGATTGTACCCGAAACAAATTGTGAATTTGAAAATAATGGAATTCCATTTCTATTGGTCAATTTGAATACGACATGCCAATACTCAGCTGCTAGTTTCGATTCATTCGGATCAAATTCATCAAATTCTGAAAGTGCATGATTAGGCTACGCTGAATCAACTTGTTGTTCATCAACGTGTTGGAGTAACATGGGAAATCGAGTGAAAACGAAATTTAAGGATTTGATGTTGAATTCTTGAGCGACCTCAGAATCAACTCCGCTGATTATTTCGAATAATGAATCATTGAAACCAAATCGCTCTATGATATCTTGCAGTAACTCATGCACTAACATATGGAATGATTGGCAAGTTCTTAGAAAATCAATCACACTAAATTTGGGTATATTTGAATCATTTTGAAGCTTTTTCAAACTTTCGTTCGCGTTTATACCTGAATATATTTGTTCAGCACGGGGAGAAGTATACGGTAATCATTACTAAGAAGAATAGGAATTCGGTAACAGATATTCCACAATTGTCATGAGTACTATTCAAAATCGAAGTGAGTGCGATAAAATGTTTACGTTACCACCGGAACGATACACTGTACAAAAAGTTTGTTGAATTCCAAACAAAAATGCTTGGAAATTTACAAACTTGGTTTGGAAAAATAATTTCCGAACCTTTTTTGTGAATTGCCGAACAAAAGTTTGTGAATTCTCAAAAATCTTCGTGGAATCAGAAAATCTTTTGAATGTTTACAAACTTTTGTCCGGTAATTTACGAAAAAAGTTCGTGTGAAAAACTGCCAAACTTCTTTGGCAGTTTAGGAAGTATATTTTTTACAGTGTAAGTTAACATCGTAATGATCACCGAATCGCGAGTCAGCACTCAATTCTTATCCTAAAGTCGCGATGAGAACTAGAGTGAATGGTATTCAATTCCATACACTTTTTTCAGTTGATAATCACACAATATCATTCATTCGTGAATTCAGCTTCCAAAATATCTCCAGAAGATCGAATATAATCTATAGTCATATAATTTGAAGCTAATTGTTCGAGTAAACTTTCGATTTCTGGTTTTAAATTGTACAGCAAAGGCGTTTCTGATTGAAATGATGTATTGAGTTCAGTTGTGAGACCAAGAACATAGGACATGAATTCTAAATATATCAATGGAAACTTATTTTCCATAGTTGCGAGCATATCTCCTGTGGTTTTAGATGGATCGTCAAGAACAGTTTGTTTTGAATAATGATTCAGAGGAACATATTGCTCCAGGATACGATCAACACAACCTTCAACTGATAACCAACGAGTTCGGGATAGAGTCAAGATTTTATGTATTTTAGTTCCAAAAAATTCTTGAAATTCTTTGAATCCTTCAATTCTATGCGCACTTCTACCAAAATGAGAACAAATGTTTCGTATAAGGTCTTCAATTGATCTCGGTCATTCGAGACATGCTATATTAGCTGCTAAGTTCATCATATTACTGTGGGCAAAGAGTAAGGTGAATTTGTTTGTAAAATGAAAAATCTTCATTCATTCTTTTACATCAATTCCATCCCCTTCAAAGTAATCCTCTCTCGATGAAATACACTTACGCCAACGTTTTTTCCAATCATCGAAACATGCTAAATAGTCCCTTTCCGGTACGGCCATCAGCGCCTTCTTCGATTCAGCTTTTATCTCCTCAATCGACGCGAAACGCTTCCCCCGGAGTGGTCTCTTGAGTTTTGGGAGTAGCCAGAAGTCACACGGAGCCAGATCAGGCGAATACGGTGGTTGCGGAACGATATGCGTCGAATTTTTGGCGAAATGGTCACGAAGAACGAGTGCAGTATGAGACGGTGCATTATCGTGATGCAAAAACCAAGAGTCGTTGGCCCATAATTCTGGTCTTTTTAGACGAATTGCTTCACGCATCATATCAGTAAGGTCTCTAACAGTCGACCGACGATTTTTGAGCACTCATTCATCCATTTCATCGACGTGTTGGTCATCTGTTGACGTCGATGGTCGTCCAGAGCGCTCCAAGTCATCAACACGTTCTCGACCCTCTTTGAAGTCTTTGTAACACTTATAAACATTCTTCTGCACCTTGGCCACACGACATGGTAGAATCACCAAAGGCCTTCCGCAACATCCTCAAATTTTCCGCAGCTGAAATTTCATTCCGCAAACAAAATTTGATTGCACTTCTCTGATCAATTAAATCAGACATTGTGAAAATCGAAAAATGCACTCTTGGTCCCTTGGTAAACACAAGCGTAAATGTATTACTAAAGATGACATTGACATGAAATTTGGCACAGATGTCATTAACAGTCCTGCCAACTCAAGAAAAAAAGAACTAGCCTGAAATGTCAAGCTCGCGAAGTTTAAATTAAAAATTCACTTCACTTTTTGCCCACAGTAGTATGTCACGAACATTTGATGCATACTATATAAGGCAATTTTTTCTTCAACAACGCGAACACCGAATGATATTGACCTGTCATCACATTTGTGGTATCGGAAGAAAATCCTATCATATCAGAAAACGGTATATTTTTGGCAGATAAAATTTCTTTCAATCCCTTAAAAAGATCATTAGCAGATCCACCTGATAATTCTATCATGCCAAGAGACCATGATTTTTTCTTCATCAAAAAAAAATAATTGTGAATGCGCATTGCTTCCTTGTGCTTGGATCGGTTGTTTCGTCCATGACGAGGAAATCATAAATTCCTCGATAACGAATTATACTAGCGAGTTGATTTGAAAATCATTCAACAAGAACATGCTTCACCGAGGATGTTACTTTTGTCCGTTTTAACGACATTTGCTTTGTAATTTCTGAATCGGAAAAGATATTTGTGCAAAGAGGAATAAGAGTATCTGCAAGTGCAAATGATGAATCGTTTGTAGCTAGTAAGGCTACAATTTTAAGGTCCACACAACGTGTTTGAATATCCAAATAACTCATTTCTGTGAAAGACGTGGGTTTGTACGAAGAACTAGCTCGTTTCCACGTGTATTCATGTCCTTCGCGATTCAGATATTGTATAAGATCACTCTTATGAGGTATCAATTCTTGATCACAAGCAGTACATAGAGCTAGATCATGACCATTTCTAATTTTGGCGCACGGAGAAGAGGACAAAGTGCGGTGCGCTGTGAGTCACGGTGCTGTCACGCGTGAGAGCGCAATAAGATTTTCTAACCTTCATGATGACTGTGTTCCCGTCAACCACTAACGCGTCTCACAGTTATCACAACTGTGCGAAACGCGTCTGCTATTCACAGTTCTCAGCACTGTTATCATGGTGCTGGCCACTGTGAACACGCGATCGGTCAGTGTGTACCTAGTTTTACGTCTTGTTTATCCACAGCCTGAGGAACTTTCCAAACACATGGGTTTCCCTCCATAGCGCACAACCGCTGAGCTGAACGGAATATAATGGGAAGTGATAAACCTCGTCTGAGGTGAACATTTTCTTGTACATTGGATTCTACGTGATTTGCAGTAAGTACCTATATTTATATACGGGTATATATTGTTTGATGTTTGAATTTCAAATTAACACATCTTTTCTCACAAATTTTTTGCCACTGCCATTTCTGTTTATGTTCAATAATTACTCCTGTAATAGTTTGTTATGAAATGTAGAAAGATTCCGAGACAGTCAAGTATTCTCTGAATTAGAATTACGAGGATTCAACTATTGGGTTGAAGTTGGAATTGGTTTTCCCAACGAATATATGAAGAATCTAATTACACAATATTTGGTTATGTAAAATGAAGTTCGGAATCATTTCTGAACGGGATTTGTTATTCCTAATCAATAAAATCTCACATGATTACAGTTATCGAATTTTGATCTCGCAATTCGTTTGAAAATCCAATTCAAAAACCCAATAGTTGAATTCTCGTAATTTTGATTTAGAGGATACTTGACTGTTCCGAAATCTTTCCACATTTCATAACAAACTATGACAGGAGTGATAATGATTATTGAACATAAACATGAATGGAAATGGCATTAAATTTGTGAGAAAAGATGTGTTAATTTGAAATTCAAACATCAAACAATACAGGGTGTCCCATTTTAATATGTCACTGAGAATATCTTGAAGACGAATAGATTCAGAAGAAAATGTTCCGGGAAAAAAATGTGAGAATCTGAAGGGGACATCCGATGGTGAACTTGGCTTTGACCTCAGATCCCACTTTCAAGGTCATTCTGAGGTCAACTTATGTTTTTCAAATGGAATCCCCTATTTTTCACTACCGGTTCAGATTCTACGCTGGAAACCAAGGAACTTTTGTCTCAAACGCTTTTTCGAAATCCCCATAGATGGCGCTCTAATTGATGGGAAAATGAGAATTCTCAAACCCTCGGATTGTATTCTGTCTAACATAATGCTCAACTCTTGAGTGTTTCTCATCTCCCGGAAATTGCCGTCGGTTGTGTTTTGTTTCGGTTTTGTTCCTGAAAATTGTTATTGTTCCGGTTGACGTGTGAATACCTTAGAAATTCAGCATTCCCAAACTGCTCAGTTCTCTGTGATCATTTGGAGGAAACACATTCCTAAATATCATGTCTGATTACGCGCCAAACGATATTGTTGACGTTTTGTTGTATCTTAGTGAAGCGCGGGGAAATTATGTTGAAGCTGTGAGAACGTTTCAACGTCGTTTTCCGGATCGGAGGTGTCCAAATCGCATTACGATCCGATTTCTTGAACAACGTGCTCGTCAAGGTATCCTCAAACGACAGAGGAACGAGAAAGTTTATGCGGATGACAATGATTCTGATGTGAGATCGCTGGCTGTGCTGGCATTAATTCATATCAATCCCCATATCAGTCTTCGGGATATTGAGGAAATGACCGGGATTCCTCGATTCACAGCTCAGCGTATCTTGAAATCGTTGGATTATCATCCGCACCATATTACTTTGGTGCAATCTCTAACAGCTGAGGATTTCATAACAAGATTGAACTTCTGCACGTGGGCCCAACAGAGAATTGAAGGAGATCCTACTTTCTCTCATCACGTTATGTTCTCTGATGAGGCAATATTTCACAATGTTGGAATTCTCAATAGGCACAGTTGCCATTATTGGAGTGCTCAGAATCCTTCCTGGGTCCGTACAATTAATCATCAACACCGTTGGAGTGTGAACGTTTGGTGCGGAATTGTAGATTCCAGGATCATAAGGCCGTATTTTTTTTAAGGAAACCTGACTGGCGCGGAGTATCCTCGTGTTTTGCATTTTGAACTCCCTGCTCTTATGGAAGACGTGAGTCTTGACGTGAGATCAAGGATGTGGTTCCAACAGGATGGAGCACCTCCTCATTACATGCGAATTGTTCAAAAATTTCTGGACGAGAAGTTTCCCAGAAGGTGGATTGGTCGTGGAGGACCTGTGCGATGGCCACCTAGGTCGCCAGATCAGACGTCGCCTGATTTTTTCTTGTGGGGTTACATAAAAAATTTTGTATTCCGTGAACCTCCAACAACACGCGATGACATGAAAGATCGAATAAGAAGAGCATGCACAGCAATAACACCCGCTACGTTGCAAGCAACTGTAGAAAACTTTCATAAAAGAATTGCACTTTGTCACAGGCAAAACGGTGCTCATTTTGAACATCTTTTGGATGCCTAATGCGTCCCCGGAGATACACCTCCAGTTCAGACAATTGACCCTTGTCAGGGCCACAATGTTGTGTAAAGTCCGATCGCGCAATCTCCTCGTGGTGCACATTGGGTAACGCTGATGCTCACGGCAATTCACGGGAGATGAGAAACACCCAAGAGTTGAGCATTATGTTGGACAGAATACAATCCAAGGGTTTGAGAATTCTCATTTTCTCATCAATTACAGCGCCATCTATGGGGATTTCGAAAAAACGTTTGGGACAAAAGTTCCTTGGTTTTTAGCGTAGAATCTGAACCGGTAGTGAAAAATAGGGGATTCTATTTAAAAAACATGAGTTGACCTCAGGATGACCTTGAAAGTGGGATCTGAGGTCAAAGCCAAGTCGAACATCGGATGTCCCCCTCAGATTCTTACATTTTTTTTCCCGGAACATTTTGTTCTGAATCTATTCGTTTTCGAGATATTCTAAGTGACAGATTAAAATGAGACACCCTGTATATACCCATATACCAGGTGTGTGAGTATGAAACCGGCATTTTTGTACAGAAAAAACACGTTTATTGTAATGATATGATACAAAGTAATTAATTCAAAGTATTGTCCGTCGCTATCTATACATTGTTTCCATCTTTCTGGCAATTTGTGGATCCCGCAACAAAAGAACTGTTGCTTTTTTGAGGCAAACCAGTCATCGAGCCATTCTCGTACATCTCCGTAAGGAGTAAAGCACTGCTCAACAAGTGCGTGTCCCATCGATGCAAACAAGTAGTAATCGGATGGGACAAGGTCCGGTGAGTAAGGCGGGTGCTGAAGAATCTCCCAACGGAACGACTCTATCGTTTCCTGGACCTGTTTTGCTTTGTGTGCTGGTGCATTGTCATGCAGCACAATCACCTTGTGTTGTCTTTGTTGGTATTCTGGTCGTTTTTCACGCGAAACTCGATCCAAATCGATGATTCGTTGTCGGTAGCGGTGAGTATTGACAGTTTCCTCAGGTTTCAGCAGCTCGTAGTAGATTACGCCCTTCTGATCCCACCAAACACACAGCATTGTCTTTCGTCCGTAGCGGTTTGGTCTTGCCGTCGATGTTGATGCTTCGCCCGGAGTAACCCATGACTTTTTGCGCTCAGGATTCTCATAATATATCCACTTTTCATCGTCAGTCACAATTCGATAGAGATATGACTTTCTTTGGAACCTGACGAGCAGCATTTCGCATGATGTTTTGCGGGTTTCCTGCTGTCTTCCGTTGAATTCATGTGGAACACATTTCCCCACCTTTGTTATCTTCCCCATGGCTCTCAACCAAAGGGAGATGGCTTCTCGGGTCACCTTTAACTGATCCGCCGGTTGTTGTGTTTGAGCGTCGTCTTCGTCCAACAAGGGTTGCAGGTCAGCGTCTTCGAACTTTTCCGGTGGTCTTCCACGTTCTTCGTTCCTGACGTCGGAATCGCCACTTTTGATCGGTTTGAACCACTCAAAACACTCGAAACACCGAGAGCATGCTCACCAAACGCATCCACAAGCATTTGATGCGATTCGGCTGCGGTTTTCTTCGGATGAAAACAGAAAAGTGGTGCTGTCCGCAAATCGTAATTTGTTGGCACAAAACTCGACATGTTTATGTCTAATAAACTGATGCTACTGGATGAAACTCGTGTTATTGTGAGTTGGAAATCTTTGTCGGATATCAATACAATGACAAGACACCGCTGAGTGATGTGTCGGTAACTGCATCGACATCTAGTGGGCAAATTCCGGTTTCATACTCACAGACGTGGTATAAATGGAGGTACTCACTGCAAATTACGTAGAATCCAATGTACAAGGAAATGTTCACCTCAGACGAAGTTATATTACTTCACATTATATTTTCTCCGGCTCAGCGGTTGTGCGCTATAGAAGGAAACTCATGTGAGTCAAAAGTTTCTGAGGCCATGGATAAACAAGACGTAGAACTGCGCACACACTGACCAATCGCGTGCTCACAGCGGCCAACACCATGATAACAGTGCTGAGAACTGTGAATAGCAGACGCGTTTTGCACAGTTGTGATAACTGTGAGACGCGTTCGTGGTTGACGTGAACACCGTCACCATGAGGGTTAGAAAATCTTATTTCTCTCTCACGCGTGCTAGCACCGTGACTCACAGCGCACCGTATTGTGTTCTTTTCTCCGTGTATGTTTCTTGAGCTATCCTTGAAATTGATTTTTTTGCAGCCATTTTTTATCGAATTTATTCCATTTTTTTCCTCTCTCTCCCCTCCTCTTCCCTTCATTTCTCCACCAGAGGATGGAGCAGAATCTTCACTTCTATAAGATTCCATACTGAGTCCCAGATAACATTTCATGCGCGCAAATTTCATCACACATTTGCGAGCTAGCTTGTGCGCGATATTTGCTAGTATCTTGCACGTAAAAAATTTTTGAACTGTTCTTTGCGTGCTAATAACAAGCATACGTATCATGCAATGTGATGATGAACTTACGCTTCTATATTCATCATGATCACGTCATATTAATGATAAATCATGACAATGGATATCCTGCGACTTGTGCACAATATTCTCACGTGATATTTTATAATTGATTATAAATTACTTTATTTCTGAATAACTGGTAAAAAATGCAAACGTCAATAATTAAGTGAACTTTATACCGTCAGCATTCTTTTCCATATAGAATTGAATGTTTAGATTATTTCACCAGAGTAGTGCACTGAGAGAACATTTGTTCCAGCCAAACGAAATTTTGATTGAAACAAACGCATAGAAACTTTTTGGTTGGCGGAAATAAGATTTGTTTGGGATTAACAAAATTTGGTCAACAATAATAAATAGCTTCTTACCGACAAATGAATTTTGTTTGTCCTGAACAAATTTTATTTCAGCCAACCAGAAAATTTCTCCGCGTTCATTTCAATCAAAATTTTGTTTGGCTGGAACAAACTGTGTTTTCGGTGTATATATCCAGTCTATATAAGAAGCAAAAAATTTGCACGTAAACTCGATCATTTTTCATAGACATAAATGAACAGTTCACTTCCAGTTGACGCGCAAATCACCCACAGATGTATCTAGCAAATGACGGGTAATGTGCACTTAATACTGCTCTCTACTTTCACGCGCAAGATACGAGCGAATAGCAAGAGCGTCACTCACAATCGTGTCTAGCAATTATCAACCTAGGTGACGACGCACATAGATACGATTTTGCTAGTTCACTAAGTATGTCCTCCGCGCGTAATTTGATGGTGAATGACAAGCAAAATGTTATCTGGGGTACTTCTTAAGCATCAGCAGGATTTGATATGTCCGCAATTTTGACTGATTTATCAAGTCATCAAGGTATACATCAAGTACCTGAAAACAAATGATAATTACCGTTCTCAATAAAAGCAATCGATTAATCCTTTGAGATACTATCTAAATGTGCGAGTGTGAGATTCTACTATTCTTGATATATGAATGTTACATTGTATAAGTAATGAATAATAAGCGAATCCCGCTACGAAATTTCACTCATTCAGAGTATCATATTTTTCATTACAAATCCGTGATTATTCACCGATTATACTTCAACTCTCTCCACAGATCACAAGCATGTTCCAAATGAACTCCCATGATGAGAGTTTCGGAACAGTTCATTATGCATTCTCAAAAGCTGATTGAGAATTATTTTGAGATTCCCAGGAGTTTTGAGAAAAGGGTTTTGAAATTGTTATAGCGGAAGTTCTACAAGAATACTACCTACAATGAATTCATAAATAACTATCCATCAACACATCAAGAACACTGTAATATATGCGTTTATAGAATCAATGAAGAGGTATGAACCCCTTCATCAAGGGGTATAAATGATTTTGCCAATCATGATTCCAACAAATAATATGAACAAATCAACAATTACTGATAGAATCTACCAACTTCTTCAAGTTGAATGTTGTTTTGATGGCCGTCATTATTGGTTGGATTTGAATTCGCCTCTTCAGATCAAAACTGAAAGACATTGGTTGATTAAAATGTTATACGATTGAAGAAAAGTAAACATAAGCATTTCTATTTGAAGGCCTCATGTCAAAAATACGGGAATTGAATTTTCGAATTATGCAGGTTATGTATTCATCATTATTATCAATAAAACTCGTAACTTACCTCAACGTTTTCGAATGACTTTAGTGGTTTCAACCAATTATCCATATTGATGTGAAGCTAGTGTTAGTACAACATAATTATTCTGGATTTGTTGGAACCTAATCAGGGGAATATTCATGCACTGCCAACTTTTCATCTTAGGCTGTTCTCTCATGAACGGGAATCTTAGTAAATTACTTTCATAGAGATACTATACTGAAGGCGGTGAAGCATAGAGCAGCGTTGCAATATACCGAAAGTTCTCATTTGGAATGCTTGTGTGTTGTCTAGGTTGTTATCTGCTCAAGAAAATACGGTACAATCAATTTTTGGAGTATTGAATTTTCAAGGAATAATCTCTCGATCCATTAAACGTTTGGAACGGTGATATGCAAGGAGCTCGACCGGTAATAAGCTCGACTCTACTACTATTGATTGATAGCTAGCAATGTCTAGTGGATTCACTAGAAATCACCAGTTTTCAGTCAATGACAAGCAGTTGGGCTTTTTGCATACTACCTTTGGAACACATGGAGGTTCCCCTTTGAGGTGCTACCTGAAGAATGTATTCATGAAATTCCTCACAATATCCCTCGTAGATTGATTAAAGAAGTAAGAATGTCAGGAAGGAGTCTTCGCAAAAACGCAAAAACCCATCTAGTGATCTAGTATGACATAGGGATTTTATTGAAATAACCAGTAAGAACTATTTGCTAACATAACCTAATCTACATATAACCTAAAACTAAAACCCATCAAAGAGTATTACAGATGAATAACATGAGTTATAACAGAAAATTGAATGTAATCAACCTTTCCAAATACCACAACACCTTCATTTTCTAATGATTTCAATCACTGATATAATGAATAACTGGATGAAACATAGTAATTCCATCTGACTCCATTCGATGGTAAGCCAAGTTCTACCGACAACATGGTTCAGAATATCAGTTAATCCAATTTTCAAATGCGACACTCAATCTTGGAAGGGTGGTAAAATATTTCGATAATTCATGTTCATATTATTTATGGTGAGATTATCGTGTATTCTGCATTTGACTAATAATGTTATTATTTCCACCATAATCTTGATTCATTGTTCCTGAGAACTTGGCTTACCACGATATGGTGCTATTATCTTTTTCTAGTGTTTTATAGTAATTTCGCTAACTTCAATCGGGTCCAAACACTTCCCGTTGGACATATGAGCAATATTCCATCCAGTTTATATACATATCAGTGATTCTAGTTTGATGTGAATCTCATTACATTGGGCAACCATCTTTACTGAACCATTCCCGTTTCACTGTGGTACTGAAAAGACTCCTACCTGACATTCTCACTTCTTTGAGATTGATTCCCCACAAGTTCCCCGCAATCCCATAAAATTCCCGACAATTCCCTTCATAAATTGATTCCCCACAAGTTCCCCGCAAACCCATAAAATTCCCCACACTTTGGGGAATTCCCCACCAATCGGCATCACTGTTTTAGGCACTCATTGGTATACATCGTATACTAAGCACAGAGTGCCTATTGCACCCGCTATCGTGCCGTGTGAGAGTATATTTTGGAATACTTGAACAATCCAATTGGGAGTTGCACAGTTTTGGGGACAAAAACTCAAATAAAGAATTTCCAGACGGATTTCAGCGCTGCCGTACGGTACCTCCATGGAAGTTATTTTCATAGATACACTAACCCCACTTCAACAATTTTTATGGTTCATCAATCATCTGTGTTGGCCTGTCCATGTAAATTCACTTCAATGGAGGTACGGTACGGCGGCGCTGGAATCCGTCTGGAAATCTTTGGGGATGAATTATTGGGGAACATGGGCCCTAGGGGTTTTTGAGGGTGCTGCATCCGAATATGGAGTCAAACTGGAATTCAAGATGGCAGACAGGATGAACCAGGGGGGGATTTGTCAATTTGGCATTTATGGACAGATTCTGATGGAACACGGGTTCTAGGAGTTTTCGGGGGCGATAAATCTGAATCTGCGGTCAGGATTGCAATTCAAGATGGCGGATTAGATGAACCGGAAGTAAATTTGTCAATTCGTCATTCACTGAGAGATTCCAATGCAACACGGGTTTCAGGGGTTTTCGAGAGCACTGAATTCAGATCTGGGATCAAGATTGTGATCCAAGATGACGTAAAGGATGAACCAGAAGTGAATTCGTCCATTCGGTATTTATGGACAGATTCCAACATAACACGGGTACTAAGGGTTTGCGAGGGCGCTCAATCAAAATTTGGGGTCAAAATTGGAATGCAAAATGGCGGATGGGATAAACCGGAAGTCAATTTGTCAATTTCGCATCTATGGACGGATGGTGGATGGGATAAGCGGGAGTGAATTTGTCAATTTGACATTCATGGACAGATTCCGATGAAACACGGGTTCAAAGGGTTTGCAGGGGTGCTGAATTCAAATCTGGGATTGAAATTGTGATCCAAGATGGCAAACGGGATAAACCAGAAGTGAATTTGTCCATGCGGTATTCATGGACAAATTCCAACGAAACACGGGTTCTGAGGGTTTTCGAGGGCGCTCAATCAAAATCTGTAGTCGGAATTGGAATCCAAGATGGCGGACAGGATAAACCAGGAGTGAATTTTCCAATTTGGCATCCATGGACGGGTTCCAATGGAAGACGGGTCGTAAGGGTTCTTGAAAGCGCTGAATTCAGATCTGGAGTCAAAATTGGAATCCAAGGTCGCGGACCAGATAAAACAAGAGTGAATTCGTCAATTTGGCGTTTATGGACGAATCCAGATGGGAGACGGGTCGTAGGGATTCTCGAAGGCGCTGGAGTGGAATCTTTATTCGACATTGGAATTCAAGATGGCGGGTGAGATGAGCCGGAAGTGGATTTGTCAATTTGACATGCATGGACGGATTCCGAAAAAACACGCCTTCCAGGGGTTTTCGAGGGTGCTGAATTAGAATCTGCAGTCAGGATTGCAATCCAAGATGGTGGATCGGACGAACCGGGAGTGAATTTGTCGATTCGGCATTCACTGACAGATTCTAATGCAACACGGGTCCCAGAGGTTTTCGAGGGCACTGAATTCAAATCAAGGATGAAAATTGTGATCCAAGATAACAGACAAGGGAGCTTCCCGGAGTGAATTTGTTCATTTGGTATTTATGGACTGATTCCAACTCAACACGGGTTCTGAGGATTTGCGAGGGAGCTGAATCCGAATCTGGGGTCAAAATTGAAATGCGAGATGGCGGATGGGATGAACCACATGTCAATCTGTGAATTTGGCATTTATGGACAGATTCCAATGAAAGACAGATCGTAGGGATTTCTGAAGGCGCTGTTGTGAAATCTGGAGTTTGAATTGGGACCGAAGATGGCGGGTGGGATAAACCGGGGTGAATTTGTCAATTTAGCATTCATGGATGGATTGCAATGAAACACGGATCGTGAAAGTTCTTAAGGGCGTTGAATCTGAATCTGAGGTCAAAATTGGAATCCAAGATCGTGGATAGTTTGAACAGGAAGTGAATTCGTCAAATTGACAGTGATGGATGGATTCATATGAAACACGGATCCTAGGGTTTTTCGAGGATAAGGAATCCAATTCTGACGTCAAGATCGCGGATTCAATACGGCGGACGGGGGTCTAGTCGTTCCTGCATTTACGGCTGGACTCATATGAAACACGGGTATGAGGGTTTTTGAGGGTGAGGAATTCAAATCTGACGTCGAGAAACGAATTCAAGATGGCGGGTCCAATATGGCGAATCTAAAACGGGGAACGTGGGTCCAGTCGTTTTTACACTCATGGCCGGATTCATATGAAACACGGGTTCCAGGGGTTTCTCGAGGGTGATGAATCGAAATCTGGCGTCGGAAAACAAATTCAAGATGGCAGATCCAATATGGTGGATGTGAACTGAGTCGTTTCGGCATTTATGAGCGCATTCATATGAAACACGGGTTCTAGGGGTTCTCGAAGGTTCTGAATCCGAATGTGTCGGCATAAGACCCATTCGAAATGATGAACCGAATGTTACGGACGTGATTTGAGTCATCCCCGCGTCTGTGGACAGATTCATATGGAACATGGGTTTTGTGGGTTTTTGAGGATACTCAATCCGAATCTGGGATCAAATTTTCAGGGAAAATGAGAATTCCGATCCTCCCTTGCAAGCTTCCTTGTAACCGACCACCCTTCAAAAGCTGGTGATGGTATGGCCACTCCACTCCAGTGAGAATCCAAAAGTGAAGAAAGTAGTCATTGGAACAAATCGAGCGTAGAAATATTCCAGTTCCTCCTTGAATCACGCCCAAATGACTCTCCGTTACGCTCAATTGACTCTCGACTCATGCTCTTGTCACACTTTCACGCTTCATTCTCACCAGGACAGTGGCTCGGATCCTGCAGTTGTTGAGAAACATGTTCCCAAATCATTTGAACATGGTATAAAAAATGGTAGGCAATTAGTTCCAGGTTTTCTGAATATGACATCAAAACTATTTTTGTCCGAGCGAAAAACCGATGAGTGCCTTTTCACATATCCCTGGATATCTGAATTGTAGGAGTTGCAAGGGAAGCGAGCATATGTAGGCCACGATTTGTTCAAAATGAGCGAACCAAATTTTGAAGGGGGTCGGACTTCTGGGTGAAGCGAAGCAGTCAAGGGGTGGAGCCCTCTGGTTATCTTTTCGTTTCAAGTTCTTCCACTTGATATTGTATTTGTCTCTTGAAGGCTGCTATTCGATCTTCATCCATCATAGTTTCCTCATAGCGATTCAATAGCGATGGTGAGCATCCTTGTCTCACCCCTCTTTCAATTCGTGCTTCTTCTTTTTGACCTTCTATTTCTATCATTGCGGTTCGATCCTCATGTAATTCATATATTATTCTCCTATCCTTGGAATTGATTCCTACCTCTTTCAAAATCGTGAACATTTCCTCCCAATCAACATTATTGACATTGTGACTATCCATCGAAATCTGTAAGGGCTTCCGTTGATCAATATCACCGGTTCCTTGCTTGAAACCCTCCGAGAGATCGGTTGCTCTTGTGTGACTCATGGAAACTGACGTTGAATACCAAGTCGGAATCCTTTTGTTCCTCTGGTCCCAAAAGCGAACACCCAAATCCATTTGCGTCCTTTGCGCAATACGATTCAAACTTTCGTCGAAACCGATGACCTAATACTCGCATTCCTTCAATGCAGATTTTAATAGCTGCTGAAAATATGGACATAGTCCATGAACAATAGAGGAGGAATAGAGAAAAGAAATCTTATTTGTATATAGTTCCATGTCCTGAGCTATATCACTATCTGGAAACATTCTGCTGGAAAGAGGAACGCTATTCCGTGACGCAAAGAATTATGATTCATCACAATCCACAAACCACAGAGGTCTTCCGCTTGAGTTACATTTTGCTTCAATAAATACTTGTCAAATGTCGAACTATTGGCTGAAGACATATATTGGTTGGATAATATGTTGGATTCAGTAGCTTTATTCTGTTTTTTTGTCTCATAGGACCACGATCAATCAGTATAGACAATTCGCTTGCTCCTTGAGCCGTGGCAGGAATATTTCCAGATTCAGATAAAAATTCATAACCAAGAAGAGGAGAGTTTTTTCGATTAATCTGGATAGCCATGTGTTTCTTCCCTTGCGAGTAACTTGTGAGGGCAGCGCGGCTCATACTCTCAATAGAAAACGAAGTGTTGCACCATGGACATTGAGCAGTGTGCTTTTGTTTGCCCTCCTTTACCCATAGGAATCCATTTTCCAAACTCTATTGGAATAGGGTTGGAGTCGTGGTGTGGAAATTCAAGAATTTGAATATTCAGAGGACCAACACACCTCATCAACATTGTATTTTCCATTTTTATCGAAATATCAAGATATCACAGAGGAAGGCAATTCTTGTTAAAATGACGTAACAACTCTCGTGCTTCGATAGCATGGAGTGATCACGCCTTGGATGCACGAATTTATAGTATAGAAGCATGAAACAATGCTTGTAGAGTCTAACGGTAGAACGTGTGATGATACATCCGTACGGTTACAACACCGCGTGATAGTCAAAAAAATATATGTATAACAAAATATTTGAAACTTGATAATTGAATTATAAAGAAAAGATGATCTATTTCATCATGTAATAAATCAGAAGAATCGATCGTCGAAGATAAAGTGAAAAGTCGTCGAACAAACACGTTATGGAAAAATGTAAACATAGTCAGTATACAAATATACTATTTATTGGAACACCTGCACGCGTTACGAGTGTAAGAGCGATGACATGATTGCGTTCGGTCGACGAAAATCGTAGAAAGAGAATAGAGAATCACATGTAAATACCCTACATTCATTTCTTAGAAAGAATCAAAGACTACAACAAAATAATTAATACATAATTTATGGAGATGAAAGATCCCTTTTAAATTTATCACAAACGACTTGATGATATCTTATACTTTGAATTCGAAAATTCATCGAATCTTAATCGACATCAAATCGATTAATGAACAACCAATGATGAGAAAAGTCGCGGTTGATCAAACCATTTGATAAGTCGATAACAAAGAGTGATAAATAAAACCGGTGGATGTTGGAGTAGCACGTGATTCAAAATACACTTTTCACGATATAAATGTAGGTCAAGAATGGAGAAAAGAGGAACTTGATACAACTCTGCTTTCGCACGGCTTGTTATCAGTTTAGATTTAGCTTGAACGAATCTCTAAATTCAAGAGGCTTCCTCTCATAGATATTTCACTTTTCCCCTCCGGCTACGTGTGTCCACGAGTCCTCATCGCGAGCGGGATATAATGAACATTCGTTTTTCCACTGAGATTTCTGTAATACACATACGTGTGCATTGACACCGTACTTATTGCAAGTTACGTAGTTCAATGTGTTCATATGGTGATCGGGGATGTTTCAAGTTCCTTATGAATTGTGGCATCAATATTTTATAGAATATCTCGCGAATTATATTGTAAGATGGAAGTTTTCCGAACTGTTTTAGATCTTGGTGAACGGATCACCGCCATTGGAGGGAGGAGTCCCGAATATGTTTCAATAGTGTTATATGAGTTTTGAAATAAACTCTTCACCCTTCTCCATATAAATTTGTCTTGCTCATTTCAACGACCAACCACTCTCCGCGTCCCCTCGTATCACTCTCAATGAGAAGTATTGTGGATTTCGGGAGCGTAGATTTATGTACGGAGGTGAGTATTCGGTATGTAACGTGTGGGGATGCCGACGTTATCGGATTTAGGGTTGAAAATAACTTCTCGAACATTTGAAATTGACGAACAGTAAATTCATTGTAGGGAAACACTAAATGGTGGAATACACGTTGTCGGGTCGGAGTGACAGAACATCCTGCGTGGGAAAACGTCGCTTCTCTCCGACCCAAGTCTCAAAGGCGTCAATCTGTAACGGTATTCTAGAAAGTTGGAAAAACCCAGTGATGCTTGATTTTCCAGTGTCCAGAATATGTTTCGTGTGCATGTATGTGTATTCGTGTTTGCGAGGGTGTACGGCAGGGCCGTAACACGCCCCCCCCCCCTCCGATAAGAAAGATGTTGTCTTCTGGATAATATCTTTCATATTGAACAATTGTTGTGTCTTCCTTATTACAAGTGTTATTTATCAACCTCAATTCATCCCTGTTTCAATCATCTCTATTGCTATCATTTTTTCAATTCTAGATTACTCTCAATGAAAGGAAGAGATTTTTCTGTTATCTTATTATCGTTATCAGGTTTTTCATATTATACAAGTGTTCAGCATCAGTGTATGTGATGATAAATGAGACGAAGAACAAAAGTTGTAAAATAACAGAAGTTTAAGTATTTGAAATTTCCTGCGACAACTTTGTTTGGGATGAATCCCTACTAATTTTTTTTTGCGTTCCCCTTGTATTTATCTATTTGAATATTCCCAGGAAGAGGAAGAATCTGAGAAGTCAAATACATGCTCATGAATGTAATTATAATTGAATATCTGATGATATAATATTTCCTAATCTATTCCAATTTGGAATACGTTATTTTAAGTGCATATATGTAGGTATGATTATAATTGGATATGCGAATATAATCGCAGTAATTTTCTCCATGCATTCCGATGTTTTTGGAATTTGTCATTCTAAATAAATGTATTTGAATATGATTATAGTTCAATATTTAGTGTAATCAAATACAAGTAATCATTTATATGATCCGATGTTGGTGCCTTCAAAGAGATGTGGGAGGAATCCGGAACAAACTTCCTCGTTTTTGCCTCATCACCTTGTCATAATCCGACTTCTGGCCGGTGTTTCTCTATTTGGTAAGAACAAAAGGTCCTCGATGCATTTCCTGCATCGATTCGCAAATCATGCGTTTGCCGTGTGTCCAGACCCTGTACTTGATTCACATCTACGTGGTGATCGTGTTTTGCAGGTATTTCCTCATCAATTTTTCCTGGATTTGTATCCAATACACTGGATATCAGCCCATATTGGCTCTCTTCCTCCGTTGGTGCTGTTTCTTCCTATGTTGGTTTCATCTCTTCTCCAGGAAGGGCCAGGGAACACATTTCATGACGGGGTTGTTTGTTTTGTTTCTGAGGTGTATAACTTTGCTTCCGCCGTTTGTTTCCGAAATTCGAGGCTTTATTGTGAAAACCTGGTTATACATTTATGATTCAAAGTATTGTGCATCGCTGGCCACTACTTTCTTCCATCTTTCGGGCAGCATACGGATCCCACGTTGAAAAAACTGGTGATCTTTCGAAGCGATCCACGAATAGATCCAATTTTTTACTTCTTCATAAGACCGGAGGTGCTGGTCAGCTAGGCCGTTTGCCATTGATCGAAACGAGTGATAGTCCGAGGCAGCAACGTCTGGAGAATACGGCGGGTGGGGTAGAACACCCCATATCAAGGTTTCCAAGTATGTCTTGACCACTTTCGCAACACGGGGTCGAGCATTGTCAGGCTGTAGAATCACTTTATCATGTCTCTTGTTGAATTGCGGCCGTTTGTCTTCCAATGCTCGGCTCGAACGTATTAATTGCATTCGATAACGATCGTCTGTGATTGTTTCAGTCGGTTTCAACAACTCATAATACTCTACGCCGAGCTGGTCTCACCAAATAACCTTAAGCATAACTCAGCATAACCTTGGAACCGTGAATATTCGGTTTGGCCGTCGACGTGGGAGCATGGCCGGGATATCTCCATGATTTCCTGCGCTCGGGATTATCGTAATGGACTAATTTTCCGTCCCCAATCACAATGCGATGCAGAAATCCCTTCCGTCTTTGCCTTGCAAGCAGCTGTTCACAAACACACAAACGCCGTTCAACATCCCTTGGCTTCAACTCATACGGCACCCAATTTCCTTGTTTCTGAATCATTCCCATGACTTTCAGGCGTTTTGAAATGGCTGGTTGCGTCTCTCCCAATGATCCTGCCGATTCTTGTTGCGTTTGACACGAGTCTTGATTAAGTAATTCCTCCAATTCTGCATCTCGGAAGAGCTTCTCTCTCCCACCGCCATGCTGGTTCCAACGTTGACATCACCGTCCTTGAAGCGTTGAAACCACCCTTGGCACGTTCTTTCACTAATAGCGGCCTCACCAGAGGTATTTGAGAGATCTCGATGAGCCTCAGCCGCAGATTTCTTCATATCAGAGCAGGAAATTAAAACCTCCCGCAAATGACGAGAATTTGGTTCGTAAGCTGACATATTTAATCAAGAATAACTTTATGATGCAGACACAAATCAACTAATATTTCGATGGCGGTATGCGTATAAATACCTGAGCTCATTGTACGACATGTATGATCGATTCATTTCAACTACCATTCACTGCTACAGCCATCTATTGCAAAACGGCGGAAGGAAAGTTATGCACCTAATTCATTTTCATCATACTATAGTCCAAGGTTGGAGTGATGAACAGGTATCTTTTCCTTATCCTATTCCTTTTGATCAAGGCTTTTCCATATCTTTGGGGTATCGAAGTGGATTCGCTTACAGATAGCGAGGTAGTTGACTTCCCCTTGGTTGAAGGGCATTTTCCTCTTCGTGATATGCCATTTTTGGGTTTTCTGAAGGAATTGTTCCGATCGGTGTTACGTTTCCTTCCCGTGTTTACTCATATTTTGTGTCTGTGGAATGTGTTATGTATCGTCTGTTACATAATTCATAAATGTATGCTAAAACACAGATCGGCGCAGATTTGTCCAGTGATGCAGGGATGCTTTTTATTGATAGAATGGTGCCCAATCCATAACATCCATTTTCTACAAGCGATCAACTCCTCATTGCACGTTTTTGTTTTTGTATTTGCTCTATTCTGTCTAATCATTCCCCTCAATTTTGTGCCCGCTGATGCTAGTTCTATTGAATTTATTTGGTTACCCTTGGTTAGAATAGATGGGGGCCAAATCAACGAAAAGACAAATCAACAAAATCAGTGTTTGAAGAGAGAGAGTGTGACGTATCTTTCTTCCCAACCAACTTACCGTTGATTTGGTTTTTCGTTAACCGCACTTTCGTGGGTTCGTTGATTCGGCCCCCATCCGTTAGAATTGTTGTGTAAACTGCCGATGAATCTGATCCTTTTAGTGAGTTATTCGAAAATGTTGTATTCATCTCTATTAAGGGTAGGTACATTTTACTTACTGTGGATGAAGATGTAAGAGATGTCGGTAACGAAGTTGACATAGAATTTCCGGTACATTTTGCCTTGATTTTGAATAATCCTGTATTTTTTAATGTTATAGTTGTGGTCTCTTTGTTGGGACATTCAATATGCTTCACTCCCCCATTTGGGACAGAATATACCCGAGTATTAGGTTCCTTGAATTGAGTCCAGAATGGAGCAATTAATGTAATTATTCGTATGTCGCAAGATTCTAGATGTATGTTATTTGGATCGATAAATGAATCTATTCCGCATATTTCCTTATTATATACATGAACAATGATTGTGTCCTTTTGCAAATGTATTGATTCAGCAAAAATTTACATTCTTTCTAATCGGTTTCCGAAAAATGCGGGTGAGTCAGTCTATTTGTTGTAATCGCGAAGCAGATGGCTATTGGTACAATATATCCAAATTTGTTCTTTCCCATGTTCGTAGGTAGGGACAATAAACGATATGTTGAAAATATTTGTGGATTCACGAGTGGGGTTGTTAGTATGTGAATCAGTCTATGTTTAGAATAAGTAACTTTTAATTCCGAAATTCGAACTATTCCTTCCGCGTATTTTATTCTTAACGAGATGGGAGTTCTTCCATTATTACTTGATTCGCTAACTTCTTTCAGAGTTCGTGTAATTTGTGGTGGGTCCAAGATCTTGGGGTGAGTTATTCCTTTCTTTGCGGATAAAATCGCGGTAACGTTATGATTGAGATCCGTTTCGTATTCGTTGATATAATTCTCTAATTCCGCTAATGCTCCTATCATCTGTGTTCCGATAGAATTGTGTATTACTTGTCCCGATATTCGTCCCATATATTCGTTGACCCTTGTGAAATGTTCTCTATCCTTTTGGATTGCTGACATGATTTGATCTGGCGATTCTTGGAATATGCTAATTGAAGATTCTACTATGTGTATTTGTTCTGATAATAATGATGCAAGTTGTTTCGTGTTTGGTAGGATTAGTCAATTTGTTCGTTATGGAATTCCGCATCGTTCTCATTCAAAGTGCTATGAAATGCCCTAGAGATATCTCCAATGAAGCTCAAGAGGGCATCTCGGCTCACGCGAGATTTTCTCTTATCTTTGAGTGATGATTCAGTGGCTCTCACTAGATTCCCA
This sequence comes from Gonatopus flavifemur, assembly GCA_018340375.1. Lineage (NCBI taxonomy): Eukaryota > Metazoa > Arthropoda > Insecta > Hymenoptera > Dryinidae > Gonatopus > Gonatopus flavifemur. The sequence continues at coordinate 846,337 of JAFFJZ010000001.1, forward strand.
ATCTGTTCCCGAAGTTCTATTCTCTTTATTCTGTTCCTCAATCTTCTTACCATCATGTATCCAGAACATCTATGTTTTTCGCTCTCGCATTCTTCGTGGAGTTTTTCTACTATGTTCGGGATAGTTAATGTGATTCCGAAAAATTTGTGGAGATCTACATAAGTGATTATTCCCCATTGATTATCGTAGACGTGAAGGTTTCGGATCTTTTGGTAATCGATTCCTGGGTTATATTTGAACTCCACATTTGTGAACGTTGATTCCGCCGTTGAAGACCTTACTGCAACTCTGCAACATGAGCGAGTTTTGATTTATTACTATGCACTGTTTTAGTTCTGGTTGGAGTCAAATATATTATACCGTTCGTTCTATCCAGAACTGCTTTGATTTCGTACGGCCCTAAATATTGATTGTCCCATTTAGTTTTTGCTTCGTCCATTAAGAATACTGCATCTCCAGGTTTGAATATCATAACATCCCTCTGATCTTCCTTCTGCTCTATTCAGTTACTGTGCAGCTATCCTCCGCGTTTCGCTCAGTCGAGAGGTCAAGTCTTTTAAAAAATTTTCGTACCTGATTCCTAGTGTGTCTTTACAATTGAATGCAGATGGGAGTCGTGCTATCATTCCGAATATCAGTTCAAATGGTGTGAACCCTGTTCCCTCGTGACTCGACGTATCAAACGCAAATATCGCGTATCTTACCTACTTATCCCAATCTTTCTCCTCATTAATATAATACTTTGAGTATTTTATTAGTCTTAAGTGAGTCCCCTTGAGTGATCCATTCGATTGCGGTCGATAGTGTAGTTTTGATCTGTTCAATTTGAAACAATTGAGCGAATTTTTTTATCACGGAACTCATAAAATTTCTCCCCTGATTCGTCAACATAGATTTCGGAGCACCGTACCCACTGACAAATTCTTCTGCTAACGTTGTTGTTACCGTTTTTGCTGTAGCATCTTGAAAAGGGTATGCATCGCAATGTTTCGTCAAATTACATTGTATCGTTGAAATATATTTATTTTCCCTATTTGTTTCCGGTAGTGGCCCCACAATATCCAATGCCACCTTTCCGAAGGATTCTGTTGGCGTGCCAGTGACCGCCATTGGTTGTTCAGTTATGGGGGAGCTTCGATGCTACATATTTTCGATGCTACATAGCGGCGATCCTACATATTATGTCCAGGTGCCTCGATGCTACATAAGTGCGTTGCTACATAGCTGCGATCCTACATAAGGAGTTTTTTACAAAATGTCGATCGGCTCGATGCTACATATGCTCGATCCTACATATGGTGTTCCTTTGTACAGGTGCTTCGATGCTACATATGCTCGGTTCTACATATGGTATTTCTTTGTACTGATGACTCGATGCTACATATGCTCCATCCTACATAAGATATTCTTTCGTGCGAATGCCTCGATGCTACATAAGTGCGTTGCTACATAGCTGCGATCCTGCATAGGGATTTTTTTGACGTAATGTCGAACGGCCCGATGCTACATAAGCTCGATCCTACATATGATATTCTTTTGTACAAATGCCTCGATGCTACATAAGTGCGTTGCTACATAGCTGCGATCCTACATAAGGATTTTTTTGACGAAATGTCGAACGGCTCGATGCTACATATGCTCGATCCTACATATGGTATCCCTTTGTACAAGTGACTCGCTGCTACATAAGCGCGTTGCTACATAGCTGCGATCCTACATAAGGAGGTTTTTACAAAATGTCGATCGGCTCGATGCTACATATGCTCGATCCTACATATGGTGTTCCTTTGTACAGGTGCTTCGATGCTACATATGCTCGATTCTACATATGGTATTTCATTGGTACAGATGACTCGATGCTACATATGCTCGATCCTACATATGATATTCTTTTGCACAAATGCCTCGATGCTACATATGCTCGATCCTACATATGATATTCTTTTGCACAAATGCCTCGATGCTACATAAGTGCGTTGCTACATAGCTGCGATCCTACATAAGGAATTTTTTCATAAAATGTTGATGAGCTCAACCCTATATAAAGCATTCTCTGAAAAATTGTGATCCTCCATGAGAAAAAAATTGAAGAAAATTCAATCAGATCCAATGTGGGAATTTTGGTGTATTTAAGTTGACAAAAGGTCTTGGTGAATCAATGGATTGCTATTCCTCTGAAAAGAATTGTTTTTCTCTGTGACACGTTACGGAATACATTTCTTTTTGTGATAATATTAAACTTGTGATATAAAAGGAGGAAAATACTGTGAAGACTTCATTGAAATTTCATAACTCATCCGAAGATCAGGGATTTTCATGCATGGAAAATATTTTTATGGAACCTGGATGAAATGAATACGTTTGCATGAAAAACCGATCACTCATAATACAAAAGTGCAATTGCTTGTTTTGATTGTTGTTGAATATGTTTGCAACAACTTTCCCACTGAGAGTTTCTTTACTTTTTTTCATCATGAAAGTCCCCAAACGCGATCCACATAAACATGCATATATCTCAGATTACTCTTGGAAACTTTTCTGAATAAATTGATAATGAATTCTGGCGAACATCTTATCAAACGCGTATAGAATTCTAAAAGCGTTCTTGAGGATTCCCTAAAGATATTTTGAACAGTTCTCAAAGATATCTTCAATAATTCTTCGAGAACTCTTAAAGAGAAGTTTGAGAAGTTTTCAATAAGGAATCTTTGAGAAATTTTTGAGATTTCTTGAAGAACTCTTCAAGATATTTTCAAGAAATCTCAAATATTCGTTAAATATATCTTAAAGAATTCTTGAAAGTTTCAAATATTGGTGAACACCCAGAGATACCTTGCTCTGTCATTGACCAAGAATTTTCGCCGCAACTGGAATCGATCTGGGGTTTTCTCAATCACAGATAGACGAACAACAAGCAGAAAAGAAGCACATATGCTATAGGACAGTAAATTAGCTACCACGACTATCAAATCCATTAGAACGTGTCACAAGGAAATGAAGAAGAGACAGAAGCGCAGCAAAAATCCCCCAGATCCTTCCATCTGGCGCACTTCACAGACCCACTGACAAATAATTATGCAGCTCATTCAGGATTAATTCGATGAAAATTGAACACATGCAACAATAATGTGATTATAGAAATTTTATTGTTGTAGAATGACTATAGTTCATCATAACATGTTCTCTCCAAAAGTTTTATCTTTTCACTTGTTCCATTCAACTTCGATTATATTTCTATTCCTGTAAACCTTCATCCTCTTTCAAATTATCTTTGTTTTCAAAGAATTGAATTCTTCAATATCATGAATATTAAATATCTTTCTTCTCACATATTTCCACTTCCACTGATCCTTATCGTTGAATATATATGTTGAAATGAGAGGAGAAATTTGTTGGTGAATAAGATTGTTTCCATTCTGGACACATATTTAGGCATAACGATATGTGAGTGTGAAAATATGTGAAAAGAAAGATATTTAATGTTCATGATAATCAAGAATTGAATTCTTTGAAAATAAAGATAATTTGAAATGAGAATACAGATTTATAGAAATAGAAATATAATCCAGATTGAATGGAACAACTGGAAAAACAAAACTTTTGGAGAGAAAATGGTAGAATGAATTGTATCTCCAGTCACATGAGTTAGCATGAACTATAGTTAATCTACAACAATTATCACAAAATTGTTGTATGTGTCCAATTTTCATCAAATTGACCATGAACAGTCTACTTAGTTATCTGTCAGTCGGTCTTTGAAGTCCACGTGATGCAAGGATCTGGAGTATACACGGAGAAAAGAAAACAGTTACGGTGAATTGTTGTCACATTCACCATGAATGTGACAGAATTTAGTAAATTTTGGATATTTACTCTGAATGTGTTCACATTGGCAGCTGATGTATTCATATTCATGGTGGATGTGAACATATTCAGAGTGAATGTCCAAAATTTACTAAATTCTGTCACATTCATGGTTAATGCGACAACAATTCACCTTAACTGTTTTCTTTTCTCCATTTATGTGCTGCGCTTCTGTCTTTTCTCCATTTGCTTGCGACACCACTCAATGAAATTGATAGTGGTGGTACATAACATATAGATCTATGTCTTATCTGCTTCATTCCTGTCTGTTGTTCATCCATCTATAATTCTACTATAATAATCCGATATCAGAATACCTAATGCGAAGATTTGTGGTACGTCCACTCTGCTCTTGCCTTCTCTTGATTTTCTTGCGAGATCACTTACTGGAATTAATTGAGGTGCCAGGAAGAATAACTCGCTTAGCGCTCGGAACGCATCACAAATTTGATCCAAACGGTCCCGTCGGAGGTCGAAAAAAAAATCGGAATTTTGAAAATTAAAAAATACTTGGTCATAGAGCTTGGAAAAACAAGGTCAGTGTCACCTCACAATTTTTTTCTAGGATGAATAGTTTTCGAGGGAAAAAATAAAACTACACATTTTTTCATATCAAAATCAATGTTTTCCAACATTAAACTCGTTGGATCTCATTCATTTTTCGGCGAATCGGAATGAAACTTACAGATTCTGATTTGTGAGACTTCACCGAAGACGACAATGTCGAAAAATTTGTAAAAATTAATAATAAATTAATTAATTTTTCATTCGAAGTAAAAATCACGTGTTTTATGCTTCGCATTGAAAAAGTGTCGGGAAGTATGAGCTACAAAACTTCCAGCGACAAAGTTGTTCGCTAAGGTATGGACAAACTTTTTGGAAAGTTCCAGGTCGGTTGGATCATTAGTTCGCAAAATACAGGGATTTATTTATTAGCGCGCAACGGAAATCTATCACGATTATGCGTCTTTTACCGGGTGACTATCAGGGTCCGTAGGAAAGATTGTATTCACTCACTTTTTGTTACACGGGATTTTAATTAGTTTCTTTTCAACCCCGTCAATCCCTACACAGCACATTAGCCCTCGATATGTTCATGAAGCACTCTTTGTGAACTCTTATGGTCCCAAAGACCATTCATTATAAACAAACCCTGTCCTGTTACGCTATCTGGGTCTTGAGAATTATCCTCTGGTGAAGAGAATTGATGTACCACCTCAAATGTTTCCCAAGAATTCATTCAAGACCGATGAGTTTCACTAGAATTTTTGATTATGAGATATTTCGAGGAAGTGGTAATAAATCTCACAAGAAAATATTCATCATATGAAAAATATGTTCATTCTTCCATTCTTTCATGATGGATATCTGTCGAAATTGTCATAACAGAAAATCATTTGCAACATGTTTGTGCTGTGTAAAATTGGAGAACAATTTCTTCAATTGAATGTAAGCAAGAAATATTCTACGCAAGAGTTATTACAGATAAGAATTAGAAGCTTTTAATATTGAATTTTGATGAACTTTGTAAAGCATAATATTACCTAAATTCCTAGTGAAAATCATCTATATATGACCACATATGCATGACTTCATGGCAACTCACGTGACTGGTGATTGAGAAAACCCCAGATCGATTCCAGTTGCGGCAGAAATTCTTGGTCAATGACAGAGCAAGGTATCTCGGGGTGTTCACCAATATTTAAAACTTTCAAGAATTCTTCAAGATATATTTAACGAATATTTGAGATTTCTTGAAAATATCTTGAAGAGTTCTTCAAGAAATCTCAAAAATTTCTCAAAGATTCCTTATTGAAAACTTCTCAAACTTTTCTTCAAGAGTTCCCGAAGAATCATTAAAGATATCTTTGAGAACTGTTCAAGATATCTTCAGGGAATCCTCAAGAACGCTTTTAGAATTCTATACGCGTTTGATAAGATGCTCACCAGAATTCATTACCAATTTGTTCAGAAAAGTTTCCGAGAGTAATTTGAGATATATGCATGTTTATGTGGTTCGCGTTTGGGGACTTTCATGATGAAAAAAAGTAAAGAATTCGCGATACTAAAGAAACTCTCAGTGGGAAAGTTGTTGCGAACATATTCAACAACAATCAAAACAAGCAATTGCACTTTTGTATTATGAGTGATCGGTTTTTTATGCAAACGTATTCATTTCATCCAGATTCCAAAAAAATATTTTCCATGCATGAAAATCCCTGATCTTCGGATGAGTTATGAAATTTCAATGAAGTCTTCACAGTATTTTCCTCCTTTTATATCACAAGTTTAATATTATCACATAAAGAAATGTATTCCGTAACGTGTCACAGAGAAAAACAATTCTTTTCAAAGGAATAGCAATACATCGATTCACCAACACCTTTTGTCCACTTAAATACACCAAAATTCCCACATTGAATCTGATTGAATTTTCTTCAATTTTTTCCCATGGAGGATCAGAATTTTTCAGAGAATGCTTTATATAGGGTTGAGCTCACCAACATTTTATGAAAAAATTCCTCATGTACGATCGCAGCTATGTAGCAACGCACTCATGTAGCATCGAGGCATTTATACAAAAGAATATCATATGTAGGATCGAGCATATGTAGCATCGAGCCGTTCGACATTACGTCAAAAAAATCCTTATGCAGGATCGCAGCTATGTAGCAACGCACTTCTGTAGCATCGAGGCATTTGTACAAAAGAATATCATATGTAGGATCGAGCATATGTAGCATCGAGTCATCTGTACCAATGAAATACCATATGTAGAATCGAGCTTATGTAGCATCGAAGCACCTGTACAAAGGAACACCATATGTAGGATCGAGCATATGTAGCATCGAGCCGATCGACATTTTGTAAAAAACTCCTTATGTAGGATCGCAGCTATGTAGCAACGCGCTTATGTAGCAGCGAGTCACTTGTACAAAGGGATACCATATGTAGGATCGAGCATATGTAGCATCGAGCCGTTCGACATTTCGTCAAAAAAATCCTTATGTAGGATCACAGCTATGTAGCAACGCACTTATGTAGCATCGAGGCATTTGTACAAAAGAATATCATATGTAGGATCGAGCTTATGTAGCATCGGGCCGTTCGACATTACGTCAAAAAAATCCCTATGCAGGATCGCAGCTATGTAGCAACGCACTTATGTAGCATCGAGGCATTCGCACGAAAGAATATCTTATGTAGGATCGAGCATATGTAGCATCGAGTCATCAGTACAAAGAAATACCATATGTAGAACCGAGCATATGTAGCATCGAAGCACCTGTACAAAGGAACACCATATGTAGGATCGAGCATATGTAGCATCGAGCCGATCGACATTTTGTAAAAAACTCCTTATGTAGGATCGCAGCTATGTAGCAACGCACTTATGTAGCATCGAGGCACCTGGACATAATATGTAGGATCGCCGCTATGTAGCATCGAAAATATGTAGCATCGAAGGCGACTCGTATCACCCGGGTGAGTTTTATACTCTGACAATTCACGAAATTTCTAATGTAATCATTTATTTCGGTGTTCATGTTCCCCCAATAATACTTCCCCCTGATTCTATTATATGTTTTGGCTATCCCTTTATGTGCCCCGATCAATGATCCGTGATTTTCTCTTATGATTTTGATTTCGTCTTCGTTAGAGGGATATATTAATTAATCTAAGCAAATCTGAACGATAATTTCCGTATTCAAAAATACATAATCGAGGATTTTCTCACGTAGCAAGATTGTGATTTTGTTATGGGTAAATCTTTTATTGCAATTGACAAAAGTCTTCCATGATTTTCTATACAAATATCTTTTAGGGTTTCTAGTATGTTATACATTGTTCCCGTCACTAATTTTTCATGTTCGTGATTTTTCATTATTACCGTGAAGATATATCTCTTCCCGTTTTTTGTCATTACTATGTCGCCGAGTTTCAAGTCGTTTGTTATGGCATGGGATTCATCAATGTATCCCTTGGCACATACTTCTTCGAAAGTTTCTGTTTGGAATTGAAGGTGTGCTGAGATGAAATGAACGAGATCGTTATTTGTGAGAGTTATCTTGTCTCCAGTTTCTGTTATATTTGTGTTTCTGGTTATATGTGAGGACTTTGTGGGAATCCCATATATCTCCCCTTTTCCCTTTCGAAATTATACAGGGTGGTGCAAAAGTATGGATACACCCTGATAACTCCTGAACGGGTGAAGATAATGGGATAATTTTTGTTTCAAGCTCAACAATGGGAAAGAATGCACCATACTAGGAGGGTGAGAAGTCCTCAATCTTGAAGGGAGCGATGGGTGGGCGAGGAGGGCGGAAATCCTGAATGAGGGGGGGCGGCTTGCGATAGCTCATTCGATGGGGATTTCTAGCTCAAATACAGCCGTTTTTTGTTTCCCGAAATCAGTCAATTTCTCGCCGAATTATGACCACTTGAAGATTGTTCTGGGAGCATTCAGAGCCGTTGTAGACCTCCCTAACTCCCGATCGAATGAAGATCTTTGGATGTCTGTTGTAATTAGATGGGGGGGGGGGGGGCGCATGATGGATCATTCTGGGGAAGTGAATTCCCGGAGACAATCGGAAATAATGAATAACAATGGATCCATCAACAAATCAAGATAAATAAGAAATGAGTGTAGGAGGATTGCACACATCACGTAGCCCCCTAGCCAAAGTTCTCCCTCCAACTCTCCCATACCAGCGTTTCACGCCGCACTCGCCTTATAACTTCTCTGAAACTGTTGATTCAGGAGTTTTCACAAGTTTTTCTCACCTGTTCATTCGAGTCATAATTTTCAGTTTTTTGTGTTCCTCACCATTTCTGGCTACTTTTAATCATTTCCCATCATTTTACGATACTTCCGACAATTCTTGAATATTTTCGAATAACTTTTCTCATTTTCGATAATTCTTGGATATTCTCGGACAAATTTGATTGTTTCCGACATTCTTGATGGTACTCAAACATCTTCGTATAATTTTGCTCATTTTCCATATTCTCGATAATTCTTGAACATTTCCGGATAATTCTGCTTATCTTCGATGTTCTCGATGGTTGTCAAACATTTTCGATAATTCTTGAATATTCTCGGATAAATTCAATTATTCTTGACATTCTTGATAATTCCCGAGCATTCCCGGATAAATTCCTTTTTTTCCGATATTTTCGATAATTCTCGAACATATCCGGATAACTTTGTTCATTTTGGATATTCTCGAACATTCTTGAATAAATTGGATTATTTTTTATATCCTCCATAAATCTATTCCAATGTCTCATTCGCAGAAAGGAAGGAATGCCATCCTAGTGATGAAGGGATACGGTGATCGACAACGCTCATGCGAAGAAGTTGCGGGCTCATTCAATGCTGAATTCAGAGTGGGTCAGCCGAGTATTTCTGCGACAACAGTTTCGGAGACTGTAAAACGGTACCGTGCAGACAGGGAGTGTCAAAGATCTGCCGCGATCGGGCGGACATAAGACAGCGACGTCTGATGAAGTCGCGTTAGATATTTCACAAACAGTTGTAATACTCCAATTACCTCCACAAGACAAATTTCTCGTGACCATGATATTTCCCATAATTCGGTCCTGCGGATTCTCAGACGAGATAAATTTCATCTTTACAGGACACATTTAGTCCAAGACTTAAGCGGAGATGATTTCGATCGACGCCTAAAATATTGCGAAACCATCATGCAAAAAGTCGATGAAGACCCTAATGTCATGCAGAATATAGTCTTTCCTGACGAAGCTACATTCATGTTGAATGAGAATGTGAATAGACACAATGTTGGATACTGGAGTGACAGCAATCCTCACTGGAAGTCCGTATCGAAAACCCAATACTCACGAAAATTGAATGTTCGGGCAGGAATATTGGATGAGCATATCATAGGTCCATTCTTCATCGAGGGAAATCTGACCGCAGAAAAATATAGGTTCATCCCGATTGAGTATATTGTTCCCAATATCTGTAGACTCTCAGGACCAAATTTCGATACAGTATGGTTTCAGCAGGATGGTGCACCCACACATTTCGGATTAGGAGTACGACATGTTTTGCACCAAAGTTTTGTCGGTAAGTGAATTCGGAGGCGAGGAGCGATCAAATGGCCCCTCTCAATCTCCTGATTTGACCCCATTGGACTTTTTCTTTTGGGGACATTCGGAAGAGAGGGTTGATCAAAATCAAGCACAAGATTTAGGAAGGTTGCGTGAAAGAATGATAGAAGGAGTGGCTCCTGAAATTTTGCGGAACGTAGGTGGAAGTTGTTATAATCGTCCCGCTCAATGCATCGAATGTTTCGGCAACCATTTTGAACACCTCATTCAAGTCTCACACTAGAGCGCGTTTTTGCCCAAACATGGGTATTATTTGGGAATGGAGGAAAACCACATCTGGAATGTAGAAATTGCTATATCTCGGCGGAGGATCGACCGATTTCATGAAATCAAAGACGGTTGGACTGGGTTCAAAAATCACCGTTCACAGATGTGTCGCAAGCTCCCAATATGATCCGAGATTTGTGGCCCCCCTACAAATCCCATAGCCCCCATCCGGAGTTATGAATTCTTACTCCCACGGGAAGATACAATTCCAGACACAATTCATCAATTATCGCGATTGGTCACTGATGTCTACCAATGATTTCTTAAGTTTGAATGGCGATATACCAAGTGTTCCTCAGTGAAAGGTTATGAAAACTAATCAGGAATGTTCATTTATTTTTCCTAATGCATTCCGATTCAAGGTGATAACCTTACCAACAATTCAAGACACATCTCATCAATGATTCCGATTTTTACCTAATGTTTATCAAAAATTTACTTTGGCTTGGGGCTACGCAACGCGTACAATCCTTCTACACTCATTTCTTATTCTTCTTCATTTGTTGATGAATCCATTGTTATCCATTATTTCCGATTGTTTTCGGGGATCCACTTTCTTAGAATGATACATCATGCGCCCCCCAATTCGATCAAAAAAGACATCCGAAGGTCTTCATCCGATGGGGAGTTAGGGAGAACTACACCGGCTCTGACTGCCTCCAGAACAATCTTCAAGTGATCATAATTCGGCGAGAAATTGACCGATTTCAAAGAACAAAAAACGGCTGTATTCGGGCTAGAAATCCCCATTGAATAAGCTATCGCAAGCCACCCCACCTCATCCAAGATTTTTGCCCCCTCCGTCCCCCATCACCCCCTCCAAGATTGAGGCCCCTCACCCTCCTAGTATGGTAGATTCTGTTCCCCCGTTGGATTAAAACAGAATTATCTCATTATCTCAACCCGTTCAGGAGTTATTAGGGTGTATCCAGACTTCTGCATCACCCTGTATATTTCTGATTGCACTGGGGTTCCTGGTTTTTGTTTCATCATATTTTCTTCATGTTCCTTCCTGTCTCTCTTTGCTTGTTTATGTCTCCTTCATGATTCTTCCTTGTGGTCCTTATGTTTTGTGCTTCCGGAAAATTTAGTAAATCTCAATTGTTGTGATGAACCATAGCGTGTATTTGTTCAGTTTGGTGTATGAAAGAATCGTCGCTCATTTCGTCTTTATTTATTTTGGGAATTTTCCGATCTCCGAATCGGTCAATTTGTTCATCGTTGTTTTTATCCTTATCCACTGTATAGTTTGTATCATATTCCCCTGTTTGGATGTCATAGTTTTCCATTTCAACTATCGATTGTAATGAGGAATGTATATCAAGAACATCTGTTGATAATGATTGATCCGTTTCGTCGTCACTTGAATTTTCCGTATAGGTCCTTCTTTTTTTTCCTTCAAGATTTTCGATTGGTCTTCTCATTCGTGGTGTCTCATTTGAATTCATCACTTCTCGTTGGTTTTCTTCTCCAGCCGTTCTCTTCATATGGCTGTTTTCGTCGAATTTCTTGTCCACGTCAGACTCTGTTGTGTCAGGTGAAGGTAAATTCTTCGAAACGTTTGTTGGAACATAGTTCGGTTCTTTGCGGACACTGTTTGTTTTATGGAGTCTCTTCTTCGTTGGGTTTCCCGAATCGTTTCCTGTAGATCTGGTTTTTCTCTTCCTTAACTCATACGTATGTGTGGGTTTTCTTGTTGCTGCTACTTTGTGATGGTCTGTCTCGTATTTCTCCTTCTCTGGTTTCATTGTTCTCTTCACACCTGTGTCCGTTTTGCGTTGAGTGTTTTTCTCATCCGAATTCGTTTCAGGCGTTGATAACTTCCGTTTTCCTATTATTGGCAAAAGCTTCTCTGTTTCGCACGGAATTCTCGATAGTGCGTCTGCGTTTGCATTCGTTCTTCCTTCCTTATAGACGATTTGATAGGAGTATTCCTCCAATTTCAGTCTCCAGCGCATTAGTCTAGATGATGGGTCCGTCACGTTATTCAAATATACCAGCGGTTTGTGATCGATGACGAGAAGGTATTCTTCTCCGAACAAATACGGTCCAGAATGTTCAACCGCGTAGATAAATGCCAAAAGCTCTTTTCCCGTGACAGAATAATGTATTTCTGCTTCGTTTAAAACTCTTGATGCATACGCGATGGGTCGATCTTTTCCTCCTCCTCCTTGGCTCAGTCCCGCGCTGACTGTGAATTTCGATGCGTCCGCGGTTACCACAAACGGTTTCGTGAAGTCTCGATAATGTAGAATCGGATGCTCGCATATTATATCTCGCAATTCTTCGGAAGATAATTGTTTTCGGTTCTCCATCTATATTCCGCGTTTTTCTTCAGTAGACTATTCATTGATTCCGCTATATTGGCGAAGTGGGGATGAATCGTCTATAATACCCTATCAGTCCGAGGAACTGTTTTATTCGTTTTTGATTTCTAGGGACTGGGTATTCTTCAACTGCTGTGATTTCTTCAGGGTTTGGTTTTATTCCCTCTTTGGTTATGATATGTCCCAAATATGCAACTTCTCGTCGTAGAAACTCGCATCTCTCTGGATGTAGTTTCAACCAAACCATTTCCAGTCTTTCCATCAAATTGTTGAACCTACTTCTGTGTTCTTCTAGGAATCTTGCTGTAGTAGAGATAAAATTACTGAACACAGATAAATTTGAGATCGTTGATCTACCAGAGGTAAGGCCATGTTGACAGTCAGAAATAACATTAGAAAAGAATGGCTTGATCAATGTAGTAATCAAATCTACAAGAATCTTGCGTATAACATTTGAAATACTAATCGGCCGGTAGTTCTCAATATCTGATCTATCACCAGGTTCAGGAATGGGAGTAATTATACCAGATTTCCAAAGTGCTGGGAATTCACCGGTTGACAGAGACTGATTAAGAATGAGTCATAATGGACGACATAAGATGAACTTACAAGACTTCAAGAGAATCGGATAAATACTGTCATCACCCGGGCCGATATTAACATTCAGAGACTCAATTTCAGTAAAAATATCACTCATACTAACAGTTATATCTGGCAGATCGATATTGACATCGGTCGGAGAATCTGTGAGCTGAGGTGTATGAGTCGTATAAAGTGACTTGAAATGAAGGGCAAACAGATCAGCGATATCATGACCAGTATGAGCAGACAGATTATCCAACGTCAATTCTGAGGGTATACCACTTGACTTACGTTTACTATTTACAAAATTCCAGAGTACTTTAATGTTATCCAATAAAGAATCTTGAACTCGATTACAATAATCCGCATAACATTTACGAGCAAAAAACTTACATTCCGACCGTAAACCACAAAAAACAAGGTAGTCTTCGCGAAAATTAGAATTCTTGAATTTTCTATGGGCTAATTTTTTCTGCTTGATCAACTTGATCAATGCAGATGAAAACCAACTGGGAAAGCTGTTATCTCTTATACGAGAACGTGGTACGAATGAATCAATCGCATAATGTAACTGAGAATAGAGAAATTCAACTGATTCGTTCAGATCAAGTTGAGAGAGTTCAGCATCCCAATTAATCTGATTGAAATATCGACACATGCTCCCGGAGTCGGAATGTTTATAGTCATAGCTGAATACAGAATTGGCGGATAAATTCTCAGATTCGGAAAAATTGAGTTTACATATCAGAGCGGGGTGGAATTTATCACCATCCAACAGCGGGTCAAACGCAGGTTTCACATCAATATAAGAATCATTACTAAAGATCAAATCAAGCATGTTGCCGAAGGCATTATTATGAATATTGAATTGACGAAAACTCAGGTTATTGTAACAGTGAGCAATGTGTTCAGCCGCTGCGATGTCGTTTGAGCTCACATGCGGAGAAGACGAAAACATTTAAACATGAGTAACGAGTAAACCAAGTATTATGAGGTAGATTATAGTCTCCGAACAAAAAAATTTTCGAGGATGAGTTTGAACTAAATGAATCGCTTAAACTGAGACAATGATGCAGGTAAATAGTAGAAGGAGAAACCGGTAGAAAGTAAACTGCGCCAAAGATGACTGTTGAGTTATTGAAACATACTTTGACGAAGAGTTGCTCGATAACATTGTATGAGGAGGGAATAATACAACTGCGGAGACATCCTTTTACCGCAATTAGTACACCTCCACCTCTGGTAAAAGGACTTGTCAGCACACTTCGATCCATACCATAGATTTCGTACTCTTGGAGACCAATTTCCGTCGATGAAATACCATCGTTCAGCCAAGTTTCACAAAAGATAATCACATCATACTTATGACAAGATAAAGCAACCGAACTCGAGAGATGAGAAAGCTTTGTTCGCATACCACGAACATTTTGAAAGTACACTAATGGGTTGGATGGCTGTTTTTTGACTTTCGAACTGGTTCGTTCAACGGCACGATCTTCGGAACACCATTCAAATACTTTATAGTCTTCGTAGGGTCATTTAAATTCTTCAATTGCTCGCGTAGATTCTGTGAATAACTTCTCTGCTTCGGCGTCGAGTCCAACGAGATTTTCACGGGGCCCTTGTAAGATGACTTACTACGGATGATTTCCAAAGGTGTCGGATTGGATGGAAAAGTTACGCACTTCGGACGAGATTGATTCTCAAAAAATTTACCGAGACGACGAATTGATATGCCATCATAGTTAGCAGGTACAATGGATGACAAAATATCTTTGACAGCGTCCATATCCGATGAAGGTGATGACACATTCTCATTCATATCAAATAACATGATATTAAATGCCCTCCGACGGCGGTCTTCGATCTCGTTTACGACTTCTTCTTCATTTGGGTATGAACTACAATGTATCTTAGTATTTTGCGATTCAAGTTCAGAAACCCTGCATACCGAGCTAGAAACGATCACAGATAATTTTCCCAATTCCGCTTCAAAATGAGAAAATTTTGAACTCAGAACAGAGATTTCCTCTTTAATCATAGCTCGAATTTTTGTCAACAAATCTTCATCGGTGCTAGTAGTAGCTGGGTTGAGGGATCTCAATTCATTGCAATCAAGCAGAGTACCAACATGCCACGGATGGCCACTTCTGGCCAAGCAAGTGGATCCAGGGTGGCAGGTAACATCACAAGTTTTGCATATGAGAGGTTTATCCACCGTTTTTGAACAGCCCTTGCGAGTTTTCTTTGACATATTCCAAATGTAGGATGAAGATTGAAGAAAGAGTTGATAGATGAGAGCCACTGTCTGTACCGATGGAATGAAACGACAGGACACGTGATAATAACAACACACTCACAGATAACGCGAGACACGTCGTGATATGTGAGCGTAGTCTTCTATGTGCTAGTGAGAGTGCGAACCAAAGACAGTTCTTGATGGTGAGAAGATACCCTCAATGTTATCCACGAGAAACCACAGAAGGAAATATAAAATGTATGATTGCACCACAAATAGGTAATAGATGCAATTGATTATTATGCGAAGCGATAGCTAAGCCACTCAGAGACAGCACTTTGAATCTATAGCGCGAGATAAAAACTGGAACTCTCCTCAACTTCTAAATTAAACAGAGCACATTTCATGCCCTCTAACTCGATATGCTACAACTCACTGACTCACTGACTGAAAATGTATACTGGGTGTTTCAAAATTGCCGTACACTTTTCTGAGAGCAGATTCTTGATGGAATTCTGAAAAGATTTTGGTCCGGATTATTTAGATCTGATTCTTAGATCCGGAGATATGAGCGTTCTTTGATCTTATGAAAAATCCAAATATCTCGGGAGTACCATATTTCTGACTCTTGAATCCAACGCCATTGTCTGAGTCAGATCACAGGATACCCCTGGGAAGAAATGAATCTAATTCAGCTTCCTTCGTTGTGGAGTTATAATGATTCAAAGTAGTTGAATTCTGATTGGCTGGAATGCAAAAAATTTCAAACCGCTATAACTCCACAACGAAGGGAGCTAGATGAGATTCATTTTCCAGGGATGCCACGTGATGTGACTTGGAGAACGGTGTTGGATTCAAAAGTCAGAAATATGGTATTCCCGAGGTATTTGGATTCTTCAAAAAATTAAAAAATGCTCATATCTTCGGATCTGAGGATCAGATGTGCATATTCTGGACCGGAATCTTTCCAGAATTTCATCAAGAATCTGCTTTCAGAAAAGGGTACGGCAATCTCGACTCACCCAGTATATATACGTAGTGTCACGTGTTCAACCTTATTCTCATATTTCTTCTTCGATCAATTGAAATCAACCCACCCCCTTTCCCTAAGCCCTCCCCTTGTTCCTGGACCCTTTCAAGGCTATCGTGGACATATTACTTCTTGTCTCTTCACAATTCCAGGTGCCGCTATTCTTTATGAATATCCACGACGGGGGTTGTGGAGGCGCTCAGACACTCTTGCGCCTTTGTGTATGGGTAGAGGATATACCCATCACAACACACACACACACACAAGAGATGTCAACCCGACCGCGCAACCTCCACGTGGTACATCTCGGTTAACGCTAATGCCAGCGGTATTGTACTTTTGAAGCCTCATAACTCGGGGAGTCATTGATGAAGAAACACTTGATCACAGTGTTTTAGAAAGCTCTCGAGATCAGCTACGAGAATATGTAATGAAAAATAGGGGGTGCTATTCAAAAAAATTGAGGTACCCTTCACGTGACCTCGAAATTACTCTTCAAGGTCGATTTAATGGCACCGTCGTATAGACCTTTCAGAACCATACAACTTCTGTCTGGAACATTTTTCTCTGGGATGCTTTATTTTTGAGATGTTTGACCGTTTCCAGACTTTTGTAACACCTTGTATATCAGAAGAGGTTGCAACTAGGAAAGAGAGGGTGAATTCCATTCGCAGTTGTTGAAACTATATGAAAACAAAATGTGAATAGAATAATTGGAATAACCAATAAGGAAATGAGTGAAAATGAGTTTACATTGGGAACTCATACAAAATCAACTCGCTCTCATCGAGACAACAACAGATATCAGAAGAGATCACGGAGGAAACCGAAACAATTATCGCATGACATCAAAATTGGGGGACCGAAGACGAATAATTCTGGAGGAGTGATCAGTGAGCAACGAGATTTATGAGCTATCACGGGAGGAAGTAGAAGCGAAAAATGGATAAGAGTACTCAAGTTGGTTGTTATTCCAAGAGTGTGATTTCTGTCAACAAATGGGGGGAAAGGGGACGTGGATCAGGAGAAAATTGAAAACACTGTGATGTGCCTACCAAAAACTTGCCCCCCTCATTCTCTTCTGATTATATGAAACCTTTCACCCTTAAGCAAGATGAGGGTCCGAATTCATTCAGAGGATACTGTCAATGAATTCAATACAAAAATTATCAAACCATATTCAGAACATAGGTCTTAAAAACATTTGAATGAATTCCAATAATGAACAATGGATTCGGAGGCTTCTCTCGTTATTGTGATGGTATTTCCTTGAAACCATGCACAAAGGCGCTTGGTTCCTTGAGCGCCTCCACGACTCCTGTCGTGGATATTCATATATCACAGCGGGGCCTGGAAAATATTGAGGACGAACAAGTCACTTGTTCACGGCAATTTTGAGGGGTCAAGGGAAAAGGAATAAGCTCAGGGAGAGGGGGTGGGTTGATTCTAATTCATCAAAATAACCAAACTCCAAATGGGGTTAACCACGTGCCAGAGCACGTATATATATTTTTACAATCTGTCAAAATTATACACAACCAGCGACTTCGTCACGCTTTAAAAAAAAAATACAAACAACTCTCTTGGTCATCAATTTACTTTGGGGGACTCAGGGATCAAGAACAGAGTACGGAGGGCGCGGCCGCGAGGGAACATCTATACACGGACTATGCCGTTTACATTAATCAAAATAAAGGGAACTAGAGGGCAACCGCGACCATACAATTTGATCGAGGGAGGACAGACACGGGCGAAGGGGGTGACTCGATGTCGAAATACGGAGGGCCAGGAAGGAAAGATGTGAGAAAAGAGGGGCACGTGGAGGAGGCCACGTGAACGACACTGTTATTACCACACGAAATCCCGCGAAGGGAACACTGCACGGGCACTGGACACCAGTTGATTTCCTCGACAGGACGAGGAAGAAAATTCCAGCCGAAATCGGACCTCGATGGCACGACACTCACCGTATCAAGAATTCGACAGCGCGCGAAGGTCCTGGAACGTCGCCGTGGCTCAGTTACACAAGAAGTGACAGGCAACATGGCCACTTCCTTCTTCTTCACCGACGGGTGAGTTCACAAAATCATATACGAAACCCTGTCGGTGACTTTCCGTTGGAGCGCACTTTCGAGCTCGACTTGCGCGCTCGGGTGGTAGTGGCTTCTTACTATCCGTTGGGTGAGTGTGCGCATGTGCGTTTTGGGGATCGTCTGGGTGCGGGTGTTTATGTCCTTTTCTCTTCTTTGGTAGGGCCGGGAGAAGGGGTACAGCGTGGTCGGGTTGATCTCTGCCGTTGTTCCGCCGATCCAGGAACGGGGTGGCATCCTCGCAGACGATTCGTCTTACTCTCTCTCTCTCTCTCTCTAGTCCAGGGTTGGAGAGAGATGGTGTTGTCCGCGAGGGATTTCCAGTCTCCTGGGGGTTGTCGATTTTGGAACGGCCGAGATGGCGTTGATATCGCCTCCTGACGTTGAACCAATCCTACCAAGCATCCGTGGTATAGGTGGCGCTGTCTCTTTGGGGACGGGAAACCTCAACAAATAGAAGAAGGACAGGGATTAGAGGAGGACAGGAATAGCGAGGGAGAGGAGATGTGTTCCCGATTCTCGTGTAAGCGAGCGACAGCTGTGTTCTCACGAGTGAACTAACTCGTTATGCATGTTTACGATTACGATCGATAGGGATCGTGCGCGGTGCCATCCCGCGACTCTCTTTGTGATGATTTGTCACATATGACACATATGATTTATCACATGGAATATCACTGCTATCCATTCATTCATCAGATTCACTAGAGTTAATACAGTTAAGCTATACTTGGATGATCCAGACATGGGAGGTCTGATAGAGAACTCGCAAGGTCAAGAATGTCTTACTTCAGCAAATACAATTCCGGTGAATGCGAATGAAAAATTATCAATATCAACGATTTCTCCCAATGGTTTTCTCGGAAGCGAGTAATAACATGTAACAGAACCGGGAAAGAATTGTAATTCGAGGAACCACTTGAGAGAGTGGGATAAAGACGGAATATTGGAAACATAGAACAACTCCTCTGCATCTATCCGAAGCGAAAATGAAAGCGCGCATACATGCGAGGAAGGATAAACGAATGCACTTGAGATTCTCTATCATTGGGCCTCCTGTTGCTCGTTTTACATTATTTTTAAACTCATTGAACTTTCTGTCGAATAACATATCGATATGCGGAGAATTTGCTGACATTCTTCTGTTCATATAAAGATCAGGTGACTTGCAACATTTCGATGTGCGAAGAATTTGCTGAAACTGCATCGAGCTGAGTCCAAGGTGGCTCGCACACCTTCCATCCATCCCCTTCCCAATTCATTACTCCTCTCTGCCACACATTCATTGATTATGGAGCATGGTGACTAGAGCAAATTCAAAATCGGCAAACATCCAACCGCGTGACTCCCAACGGCAAACAGAAAACATCCGCTCTTTCAAATAAGAGCGATCCTCATGGAAAGCCAGAGTATCCTTCCAGGATCTTTCGGGGACACGCCTTGCAAAAGCAGGCTCGATAACACTCGGATTCACCAAGGTACACGAGACAAAGTTCTCGTTTGGTACCGTGATCGAACTCGCGCAAGTTCCACGTGCCGGTAACAATTTTTGACGGAATACCTATTCCGCCAAACCCGTTTGTACCGCTCTCACTCTCTTATTTAAATCTTCACACTCGGACTTTCCGAGGTAATTTATCAGTCAGAGTACTACTAAATTCGGTGCATCCAAACCGTATCCAAACTCCTGATTCAGTTGCCACCATCTACAAGATCTTGGTCGCTCACTTTGGATCCAGCTTGCAGTCAGATATTCAAAGGTCAGCTAGAACGGAAGTAGGTTCGTCGATTATTCTCATATATACACACACATACACATACACATACTTTCTCCCATCAGAAACTATCTCGATGTCACTATTAAAAATCTTGTAACCAAAAAGTCATTGTATCTGTCATTCCATCCCATTCGAATCGTTCTATTGTAACCTCTTTCATTTTTTTCCTCTCTCTTCCTCTTTTCAAGGGAAATGAATATCAATACGAATAACACTCGCAATAAAAACTGGAGGTCAATCTATTAGTTCATTTCTCTCCCCTCCTTCATCATTAAAGAGGAATCATTGAACATACCCACGGGTGCCACCTTGGAATTTGGAGTTCCTTGGCAAGCTTAGAACGTGAGTAGACCCACACATTCGATTCGATCTAGCCGTTCGGGCCGTTTCGAACAATAAATAATGTGTGACGAAGTGATATGAACTACACTTGCTATTTCGCTTCGTAACAACACAATTGACAAGGAAAGTGCAGGCAGGAAAATACAAAATAAGAGGAGGAAAATGGACAACAGGACAGGCAACGCCAACACCAAAAGGGAGGAGAAAAGTACAAGTCCAGACGGAACCACGGTTCCAGCCAAGTATGAGGGAGATCAAGATATTGCCAGGAGGGAAGAGAATGAAGATACTTGAAATGGGAGAAAAAAGCAAAAAATATGACACCAGGGCCGAACAAAATGATATTTCCTGCAAGGGAAACGATAGGAAGACAAAGAAGAGGAGAGGAAAGAGGAATGAGCAGAGAAGAGGAGGAGAAAATGAACCAGTATAGAGCAGGAGTGATGGGAGGAATGTTGAAACGATGACCATTGGAAATGATAAGGACAGAAGAGAAAATGAGAGGAGAACAAGAGAGGGGAAAAGCGATGGAAAAGTTGAAAAAAACAGGAGATGAGAGCGAGGGGACTAGGAGTGAGTTTTTTTCAGTGGAAGAAGGGAGGAACGATGGAGGCAATTTCCAAAAATGCATTAATCGTTTAGGGGGGACAGTTGTGACGGTACGAACGTGTAATGATACATCTGTACGCCCACAACACCATGCGATAGTCAAAAAAATATATGTATAACAAAATATTAGAGAGTTGATGATTGAATTATAAAGAAAAGAAGGTCTATTTCATTATGTAATAGATCAGAAGAGTCCATCGTCGAAGATAAAATGAGAAGTCTCCGAACGAACGTGGTATGAGAGAATGTAAACATAGTCAGTATACAAATATAATATATATTGAAACACCTACACGCGTAACGAGTGTAAGAGCGATGACATCATCGCGTTTGGTCGACGAAAATCGTGGAAAGAGAATACAGAATCACATGCAAATGCCCCACATTTATTCTTGAGAGGGAATTGAAGAGCAGAACAAAATGATCGATACATAATTTATAAAGATGAAAGATCCCTCTTCAATTTATTACAAATGACTTGATGATATCTTATACTTTGAATTCGAAAATTTATCGAATCGTCATCGACATCAAATCGATTAATAACCAACCAATGATAAGAAGAGTCGCGGTTGATCGAATCATTTGATAATTCGATAACAGAAAGTTATAAACAAAACCGGTGGATGTTGGAGTAGCACGTGATTCAAAGTAAGCTTTCCACGATATAAATATGGGTGACAAATGGAGAAAAGAGGAACTTGATACAACTCTGCTTTCGCACAGCTTGTTATCAGTTCGGATTTGTCTTGAACGGATCTCTCTGTTCAAGAGGCTTACCCTCATAGATATCTTACTTTTCTCTTTCAGCTACGTGTATTCACGAGTCCTCCCCAATGCGAGCGGGATATGATGAACATTCGTTTTTCTACTGAGATATCTGTAATGCACATGCGTGTGCATTCATACCGTCCTTATCGCAAATTACGTAGTTCAATGTGTTCACATGGTGGTCGGAGATGTTTCAAGTTCCTCATGAATTGTGTCATTAACATTTTATAGAATATCTCGCGAATTATATCGTGAGATAGACGGTTTTTGAACTGTTGTAGATCTTGGTGAACGGATTACCGCCATTGGAGGAAGAAATTCCGACTATGTTTCAATAGTGTTATATGAGTTCCGAAATAAACTCTTCCTCCTTCTCCATATAAATTTGTCTCGCTCATTTCAACAACCAATCACTCTCCGTTTCCTCTCGTATCACTCTCAATAAAAAGTATTGTGAACTTTGAGAACGTAGATTCACGTACGGAGGTACAGCATGAACAATGTAGAGAACAGATCTGATATTTCAATCGAATAAACAGCGAGTTGTTGTGAAATTATCAGGTAAGTCATGCGGGAAAACTTCATGATTAGACGGATATCCGTATTTTCACATTTCATAGAAGAATCAGATAATCAGTGGTTCAAAACTTTTACTTTTCCAATTATGTGAATTCTGGGAGGAGAAACACGTTGTTTTCAATGTTTAAGAATGCATTAGGAACCAAAATCACGTCGTGTAGCATCATAAAATTGATATATCTTTAGAAACTGCGGCCGAATAAGAGTGGAATTCACTTCCTACAGAGTGAGTTCTCACACCATGAAAGTGAATTTCCACTCTCTTGGAGTGAGGATTTCACTCTTGAAAGACGGTGGAATTCCACTCTTCAAATCGAGTTGAAACTTCACTCTGTTGGAGTAAGAATCCACTCTTATGGAGTGAGGAGTCACTCTTCAAGACTGGAATCCCTTTTTCCTGGACTCACAGTATTTTCACTCTTCGAGAGGGAATTTTTCACTCCAAGGAATTCAGAGAGAGTCAAATCTGAAATCAACGTGGTTTTGCGCCCGAGTTTGAATTTATATCACATATGTATTTTATACTTCATTTCATGGCAGTCATGATTTTTCCGGACTTCATTGAAAATGGAATGGATATCCATCACTCACTATGTCATCATCATCGCAACGCACTTGAATGGTATGTAAAGATCCCCCAAAAAAACTTCAAAAAAGTAAAAAAACAATGCCAAGTACATGAAAAAGTATGACGAAAGTATTTTAGTTTATCATTTTTGTTGATGAACTTTATTTTCCTCCCTCATATTATGTGATCAGCCAAAAAAAACATCAGAGGAAAAAAAAGATCTCAAGTCACTATCAAGTACCAAGTACACTTGACTGCATAAACGCCGCTTGGATATATCAATTAATATGTTGAAAAAATACCATGAGTCAACAATACATAGATACCACCGATTTGCCATTCCCAAATCAATCTAGAGAGAACAGTCAATACGAATTCTTTTTCAATCATGACAATTTACCATCATCGGACACTTGGCGTGGCCGATAAATGCTCTGGTTTGATACAAATGTTTTCTCAATTGCTAGGTTCAAGCAAACCTTGGATAATCAAAAACCTAAAGAATCGGCCACACCGAATGTCCCATGATGGTGAATTGTCATGGATGACAAAGGATTTGTATTGACTGTTTTCTTTAGATTGATTTGGGTATGGCAAATCGGTGGTATCTATGTATTGTTGACTTATGGTATTTATTCAACATATCAATTGATAAGTATACTTGGTACTTGATAGTGATTCGGGATCTTTTTTTCTCCTCTGATGTTTTTTTTTGGGTGATCACATAATATGAGGAAGGAAAATAAAGTTTGTCAACAAAATTAATAAACTGAAATACTTTTGTCATACTTTTTCATGTACTTGGCGTTGTTTTTTTACTTCTTTGAAGTTTTTTTGGGGGGATTTCACCCATTTTTTCAAATGCTCCTCAAGGAGTGATTCAATCTTCACATACTGTTCCAGTCCAGGGGAAAAACTAACAGATAAATTTATCATGTAGGATCACAATGCGTTGCTTCAAGTCTCCAAATCGAAATTTTCACCAAATATATTCTGCGATAGTTTTGGGGTATTACAAGATCTGTAATAACACTCAGTATGCATTGTTCTCCATTGGAGGGCCAATAACGGCATCACGTTCATTTCTTAAGTCAATGAGTTTTTGAAGAACTGTGATGATCCAATACATTGTCAATAATGGAATCATCTGTTGCGATTCCTATGAACTTTCTCGTGATTGTTTCATGCAATCAAACAGCTCTTATAAATATCCCAAATATTTGAAACATTTCCCATATAGCAAGAAGCCTCCAAAAGCATTCGAGCTCTTGAGAAACCTTTTCGAATTCTTTGGGAGCGAGAGTGCTATATGGACTGGAAGTTGCAAATATCGTAAATTGCACTGTAATTCTTGGACCTATTTTTGATAACAATGTGGAAATCAATTAACACTTTTCTAAAAAATAAATATATGCTTCTTCAGCATTACGTGGCCAACTTCGTGTTTGAATTTTTGAATCATTACCCCAGACCCATGTTGTACTTTTACCCCGCAACATACATGTATAATCACCTTCAGCAATGTTCTTAACATGATGGAGAATTACGGCTACTGCCCTGTAAAAGTGATCTCCAACTCGTATTTTTGTGGTAAGCACTGCTTTAATATGGATATTTTCCTTTGTTACCTTTTCAGTTTCAGCTTTATTGAACAGCATGAGTTGTATAATCGCATTTCATATCACATTTTGAAAAATCCGAAAATGTCTTCAATCCTTTCAGGGATTTTTCTATGGTCCTTCTTGCTATAGTTCTTGCATCATCAGAAATAGAGGCTTTGGAAGTTTTTGGGGTTGTTCAACCCGAATCTGAGGTCGGATTGTCAACATTCAAGATGGCGGATTCAATATGGCGGACACAATTTTCAAAAAGTCATAGATTTCGACCAAATTCTTGTTTTATGGGTTTTCGGGGTCGCTGATTACGAATTTGAGGTCAGATTATCGAAATTCAAAATGACGGAATCAATATGGCGGACAAAATTTTCAAAAAGTCATGGATTTCGGCCAAATTCTTGTTTTATGGGTTTTTGGGGTCGCTGATTACGGATTTGAGGTCAGCTCATCGGAATTCGAAATGGCAGACGATTGGCGGATGATGTTTCTCCTAGTCGTCAGTTTCCGATAACATGATACAATTTACTGTTTGTTCTTTTATGTATATACAGACCAAAAGCTCCAAGATTAGAATGGAATCGTTACTTAGTCATTGTAGAATTTATAGATTCTACAGCGTTGCCCGGTCCTCACCACGGGGAAGTGAACGATAAAAGAGAACTTTTTTTCCAATGGTTTTTTATATTTTTATGTTTTTTTTCTCATTTTTCATAGTTTTTCAGTATTTTTTTTATCTTTCATAGCTTTTTCAGTTTTCTCTAAATTTTTTGTAGTTTCTCCAAAGTTTTTTCTTGTTATTCTTTCATTTTTCCATAGCTCTCCCGATTTCATATTTTTTGTGGATGCGCTATTTCAAAACAAGTTTTGCAAAAATATGAATTACACGTTTTGCACATTTTTCTTGTCCGTATGGAACAGTCTTGGCGAGAACGATGTTTTTGACAGGTGGTTTGTTCCACTTTATGAAGTTTCACATCCGATGTTTCATTCAAATAAGTTCGAGCAATAGCCGTCACAACATCTTCAGTTCCAATCTTTTCACTTTTGGCTTCTGTAGCAGTATTGAATGCAGTTCGCATTCTTACCACAGTAAATATCGGAATCGAATAAATATCCATTAGCACCAGCAAGACCCCACATTTTGATACCAAATCTAATTGGTTTACCTTTGATGAACTGTTTCAAAGAGCACCGTCCGTAATACTTGATGATCATTCAATCCACGGATAAAGCCGATGAAAAAAAGCCGAATTGCAAAATATTTTCTCTCAAAATATTTGTGAAAACTCTTACACGTCAAACTTCATCTTCCTTATCCTCATCGCCCGGTTTATGAAGTTTCATATCGGGCTTGATTTTTCGAACTTTTTCACACCCATACATGAAGCTACTGGTTCGGCACGCGAAAATTCATCTCTACACCAATAGTCTCGTTGAGACAATCTCTTGTTGAAACAACTGAAAACTATGATTCCAATGAACTTGTTCAAGTCGTCCAAGGAAAGATCATACCCATCGGATTTTGTACAGACGATAATATATTGTTTCACTTCATGTGAAGAGAAAAATTCAAAAATTTCAGTCAAAGAGCTGTTTAAAATTTTTTTGCGGTCGTCATTCCTGAGGAATATTCCATTTTCTAAACTTTCCATGTATTTCTTCTCACCATCAATCAAATCATATACGTGATTTCCTTCTAATTTTTTTCGAGAATCGGTGTAGGAATCAAAGACTGTTCTGAAACATTTCAATGGACCAAAATCCATAACAGGATCATCTTCACCTGGAGCGTCATCATCCGAATCGGGAAAACAATCAGATTCCCCAGAATTTTCTCTATCTGGTATTACAGAAACATCGTAATGATTGTCATTTTCCCAAATTTCAACTTCAGGTTGTCGAGTTTTCTTCTTGCCAATACCACTTTTCCTTTTAGACATTGCAATCACTTGTTACCAACGTTTCGTGACTATATCTGTGTAACTGATGAAGCATGGAGATTTGAGAGGCTGACAAGATTGTTGTTTGCCTCACAAGTTACTGATTTCTGGGGGTGTGCGAGTAATGATTTTCTCGAGTCGAGCCGAGTACTTGAAATTTATCAAACAACAATCAAACAGTACACAACAATCTTGTCAGCCCCTCAAATCTCCATGCTTCATCAGTTACACAGATATAGTCACGAAACGTTGGTAACGAGTGATTGCAATGTCTAAAAGGAAAAGTGGTATTGGCAAGAAAACAACTCGACAACCTGAAGTTGAAATTTGGGAAAATGACAATCATTACGATGTTTCTGTAATACCAGATAATGAAAATTCTGGGGAATCTGATTGTTCTCCCGATTCAGATGATGAACGTGGGAAGTATCATGCAATGGACGACAGAAACAGTGGGATTAATTTCATCACTGTAATGGATTCTAAACCTGTCTCGATATTGTCCACGGCTGCTGGTGTGGATCCTACTGCTCCCGTTGAACGATATGACAAGAGTGACAAAATGAGGAAAAAATTATGTTTTCCTAGAGCTTTTTGTGCCTATACCAAACATATGGGTGTCGTTGATATCCATGATCAACACTGCAACAAAGTTTTGCCCACATTTCGTTCCAAAAAGTGGACTTGAGTGATTTTTATAAGGTGTTTCCAAATGTCCATTACAAATGCAACCATATTATTCGATACTGCTACAAAAGATGAGAGTAAAAAGATTGGAACTAAAGATGTTGTTACGGCTATTGCTCGAACTTATCTGAATGGAACATCGAATGTAAAACTTCATAAAGTGGAACAAACCACCTGTCAAAAATATTGTTCTCGCCAAGACTGTTCCATAAGAACAAGAAAAATGTGCAAAACGTGTAATTTATATTTTTGCAAAACTTGTTTTGAAATAGCGCATCCACAAAAAATATGAAATCGGGGGAGCCATGGAAAAATGGGAGAATAACAAGGAGGAACTTTGGAAAAACTACAAAAAATTTATAAAAAACTGAAAAAGCTATGAAAAATGAGAAAAAAAACATAAAAATATAAAAAACCATTGGAAAAGAAGGTTCTCTTTTATTGTTCACCTCCCCGTGGTGAGGACCGGGCAACGCTGTAGAATCTATAAATTCTACAATGACTAAGTAACGATTCCATTCTAATCTTGGAGCTTTTGGTCTGTATATACATAAAAGAACAAACAGTAAATTGTATCATGTTATCGGAAACTGACGACTAGGAGAAACATCATCCGCCAATCGTCTGCCATTTCGAATTCCGATGAGCTGACCTCAAATCCGTAATCAGCGACCCCAAAAACCCATAAAACAAGAATTTGGCCGAAATCCATGACTTTTTGAAAATTTTGTCCGCCATATTGATTCCGTCATTTTGAATTTCGATAATCTGACCTCAAATTCGTAATCAGCGACCCCGAAAACCCATAAAACAAGAATTTGGTCGAAATCTATGACTTTTTGAAAATTGTGTCCGCCATATTGAATCCGCCATCTTGAATGTTGACAATCCGACCTCAGATTCGGGTTGAACAACCCCAAAAACTTCCAAAGCCTCTATTTCTGATGATGCAGGAACCATAGCAAAAAGGACCATAGAAAAATCCCTGAAAGGATTGAAGACATTTTCGGATTTTTCAAAATATGGTCCGATTCCGGGTTCCTAAAGTGATCCAAAAATTCTGAAAAAATTTGAATGTGCCTCCTCATTAATTCTAAGCATTTTTCATCGAATACAATTCTTTTCGTACAGTTAATAGTTATCTAGAAAAAGATCATGGATATTTCAATATCCTCATGGTACAAGACCGCCATTTTGGAGAAATCAGAGCAAAAAAAAAATCTGCTATCCGTCGTTTCTGAAGGTTCAAATATCCGGACCACGATTCATGATGGTATTCTGATCAAATAAATACGGGGAAGCATTGAGAATTCATCTTGAAAAAAAAAATTACGTCAAAAAATCAGAGTTTTCTTGTCAATTGATAAAATTCACTTTGTTATTGGATTTCCTTTTGGAAACTATCATGAAATTCTGAAAGAGCACACTCGAAAACCCCTGGTGTAGGATTTTGGAATGAATCAAACCTGTTTTTGTATGGCTATGGTTTCCTTGAAAATGCATGCACAAAATCGTCGTTTTGCGCATTGATGGGTCAAAAAAAATTCCTCCTGCATTCACTTGACGGTTTTTATCTGTGAAGAGAATGTAAAGAAAAAAGAATTACATCAATTGTCATATATTTTCTCAAGTATCAGCTATGAATCTCAGATTCTTCCCAACACACTAAAATAACTTAAATAATTCACTCACAACAAGGGTCGCATGTGGGTTGTGGGGGCTGTACCCGCTACTGCTCTGGGTGTGATTATAAAGCATTATCCATTAATATTATGATTGCAGATTGCAGAAGCCAGGACTGTCGCTAATATCATCATAGTTGCAGAGGGTCTTATCTGGAACATGAAAAATTAACCACAAAGTGAATTTTTTATACCAAAACATGTTCTATTTTGTAAACGACACGAAAATAGTAAATAAACTTATCTGATTATGTGATCCTGTCCAGTTTTTCACCTTCATCCTTGATATCTTCAAAATCTCCATGTGGAATCATGTGCAATTCCTTTTTCACGTACGTGCACGCATAAAAGCACTCTTCCACTTCACACAATAAATTTTAAAACTGTTTCAATTTTATGAAAATTAATGAACTCCATACTTTAATGGGAAGAATTCATTGAATTCGAGATTCTGTATCGGCGTGTGATAAGAATTCTTAACCTTCAATCAAAAGAAGAATAATCTCTCACTCTCTCACAAATTTGTTTGGGTTGTATCGACATTTCAATCAAACACGTGTCTTTGGTTCACAGCTGATCGCGTTCAGGTTATGTTCCGAAATTGTGTTATCGATTGATACAACTGAGAGTCGGGTTTCGGAACAAAGTCGCGAAGGATATATTTCGGGGCACTGGAATGCCTCGACTATGCCGTTTGCATAAAGCAAGACAAAGGGGAATATATGGGAACCGCGACCAAACAATTCAACCGGGGGAGGGCAAACATGGGCGAAGGCGGTGACTCTATATCAAAACACGGAGGATGAGAGGAAAATATAGAGAGAGGGACACGTGGAGGAGGCCACGTGAACGACAATCTTTCACCACGTAAATCCAGAGGAGGAAACACCGCACAAGCACTTCACACCGGTAAACTTCTTCGACAAAAGCGAGGAAGAAAATTCTAGTGGGAATCGGACCCCGATGGCACAGCACACTTACCGTATATCTAAAGTTTTTGAACAGAGTCTCTCCTAACAACGTTGCCGTGGCTCGGTTACATAAGAAGTGACATGCAAGATGGCCACTTCGTTCTTCTTGCCCGACGGGTGAGTTTGCAAAATCATATACAAACCCCGTCGGAGACTTTCCGTTGGAGCTCACTCCTGGAGCTTGTTCCACGGGTGCGGGCGGTGGTGGCCTCTAGCTACTCGTTAGGTGGGTGTGCGCATGCGCGTTGTGGAGGTTTTCTGGGTGCGGGTGTTCATGTCCCTTTCTATCCTTTGGTGGGGCCGGGAGAAGCGGTACAGCGTGGTCGGGTTGGTCTCTGCCGTTGTTGCGCCGATCCAGGAACGGGGTGGCATCCTCGGAGACGACTCATCCTACTCTCTTTCTCCCTCTCTCTCTGTAGTCCAGGGTTGGAGAGAGATGGTGTTGCCGACGAGGGGTTCCCAGCCTCCTGGGGGTTGTTGATCAAGAAACGGCCGAAATAGCGTTGGTATCGGCTCCTGGCGTTGAACCAATCCTTCCAGGCATCCGTGGTATAGGTGGCGCTGCCTCCTTGGGGACACGGAACCTCAACAAATAGAAGAAGGGCAGAGATTAGAGGAGGACAGGAATAGCGAGGGAGAGGAGATGTGTTCCTGATTCTCGTATAAGCGAGCGACAGCTATGGTTTTTCGGATGAACTAACTTGTCATGAAGGTTTACGATTACGATCGATAGGGATCGTGTGCGGTGCCATCCCGCGACTCTCTTCGTGATGATTCGTTACATCACAGTCGCAATGGAAATTTTCATTAATCAGACCCGGTTTTGAATGAAATTTACAAGTCAAGGGCGGAAGAAACCTCCCTCCCAAGACCAATCCAATTTCAATTTGAGAAGATTCTGAATTGATTGGTCTATATCCTACGGTAACGAATTTATCAGAAACACACCATTATGATGACCGAGAGTGGCACTTTGAGGTATTGGAGTAGTCTCAGTGATTAGCTGAGGTGATAGAGGCTTTGTCTATGACTCGGAGAATTGGGGGTCAATCCTCACTCAGGGACCCTTCCTAATAAGCGCCTTCCAGTGTATTTCTCTCACAAAGCCATCCAAATCATATTCTCTACAACATTTGTAGAGGAATTCACTCTGGAGGAGATTTTTTTTTACCAAAAGCAATATTTTGTCCCTCTGTCACTACACGTCATTATGAGATGTTTTTCTGTATGAAATATCCCTGAGATAATTTCAGCAATATTTCAGAATGTCTCCAGAATATTACGACAATCATCTGAGGCATATTGCAGAATGTCACAAAGATGGTGACATAAGACATTCTAGAGGTATTGTGACGATATTCTCGAGATGTTCGCCAGAATATTGCATATTTCAAATATAATGGGGCATTCTCTGCCAAACCATACACCCCCCTGCCCGAAAAATTGAGATCGACGTGAAAATATGACTAAGGTGTCAAATGAGAGCTCGGAGTGTCTAGTTTATTTTACACTCTGGCCTTTTTCAAAATCCAATATGGTGGAGCCAGTATGGCGGCGAACGTCGTTGGAGAACGGTTACGGAAATATCGAATAGTGGATTATTCGGCCAAAGAACCTCACGATTTCTGAGTGGATGGGTATTGGGGGCTTTTGAGTTTGCTGAATCCGGATCTGAGGTCGACGACTTAGCCCAACCTACTCTTCACCCCTACACGGGGGTGAAATCGTTATTTTTGAGATAAATCGACGTTGTATTCTTTTCTGTGGGGAATAAAACAGCCGGAACCACTTCAGACTTGATATTTTTGGCTTCTCCAAAATATCTCAAAGATTAGACTTCCAGCGTTCAACCCTGCACCCCTCTGTAGGGGTGGGACCGGTTTTTTAATTGGAAAACCGACCCTGTATCTTCATCAGAGGAAAATCTGGGAACGTGAATTGCTCCTAAATAAATATTCTCGAGTTTCCTGGGATATCTGGGAACTTAGAACATTCAACAATCAACCCTGCACCCCTCTATGGGAGTGGTATCGATTTTTTTTTATTGGAAAACCGCCCCTGTATCCTTACCACCGGGGAATTCGGGAACCATAATTGCTTGCAAATGAATAATCTCAGGTTTTTCGGGATATCTGGAAACATAGAGTCTTCTCGACCCACCCCAGACCCCTGTATAGGGGTGGAATCGTGATTTCTTAGATGAATCCACCTTACACTTCCTCCTGCAGGAAATTGAGGCACCAAAACTACATCAAATTGATAAGTCCGAGGTTCCTCAAGATTTGTGGAGAATTTAACATTCTGTTAATAACTATGGGTTGGTAACTGTAACCAAAAGGCTCACTTTCAAATCTGAATGTCGGTAATTATGACTGAATATTCATTTCGCCATATCCGCCTGTGAGATTTGGTATGGATCAACAAATGCTGGTAACTGCAACCAAATCGTTCTCTCAGTGCACTATTTGTATCAGACTAGTTCACCTCGGAGAGGTAAAGAAGTGAAACCATCGATTTGTAACTCTTTCAGACTCAAAGACCATCAGAGAATTGTATTGATAACTCTGGTAAATTATTACCACAACTATGAAATAGTTACCGTGGCTATGGATATAACTTTGTTGAAGTATGAGGAGCTTACGAAACGTGGAAATCTGATTTTCATCAGTTCGCTTCTCCTAAATATACTCTGACTCCGCGTTGATCATTCAAAAAACGTTTCGGACATAACTTTTTGAATCATGTCACTGTGAAGGAATGATGCTTCATAATCTCAGGTACAGGTAACGCTGTTTAGAACGTCTTATCAAATGATGGACACTAGTGTTAAGAAGATATCAGCGCACAGGTGGCTCCATCTGGTGGTATTTTCTTTTTGACCAGATGACTCGAAGCTGAATGCATAAAAAGGTCCGAGCATTTTGTTTTGAGTGTACTCGTAAAAAAGGAAATGCCACCAGAGGGATCCACTTATGCGTTGATGTCCTCTCAAAAAAGACGGAAGGAAAATCATCACAGTGTCAGCCAAGATTAGTCGGAGGAACGACTGTCTGAATGCTCCCAGTTTTTTTTCCTTCATTACACATTCATCAGGAATTATCACAGTGGGAGCTCAAACACCCGTTTTCACGATTAATGTCAGCTAACACCTTGTCGCGGGTAAATTTTTCTTCGGTCATTCTGACGAGTACTGCCTATCACAAATTATCTTGAACGGTGTCCAAACAGTCGATTTCACGACTATTGCTCATCATAAATTCTCTTGGGCGGTGTTCAAACAGTCGTTTCCACGACTAATCTCTGCTAACACTGTGTCGCAGATAATTTTTCTTCGGTCATTCTGACGACCGCTGCGTATCAGAAATGATCTTCATCGGGGTACAAACAGTCGATTCACCGACTATTGCTTATCAGGAATTCTCTTGATCGGTGTTCAAACACTCGTTTTCACGACTAATATCTGCGAACACTGTGTCGCAGATAATTTTGCTCCGGTCATTCTGGCGACTACTGCGTATCAGACATTATCTTGATCGGGGTTCAAACAGTCGATTCAACGACTATTGCTCATCAGAATTCCTCTTGGTTGGTGTTAGAACAGTTGTTTTCACGACCAATATCCGCGGATACTGTGTCGCAGATAATTTTTCTTCGGTCATTTCGACGACTGCTGCGTATCAGAAATTATCCTGATCGGGGTTCAAACAATCGATTGACTCAAAATCATTCTCATTAAAAATCTCAAGCAGTTTCGCCTGATTTTATTGCGAGAGGTGGTAGATGCTTATCAAATCCTATTCCTACAACAGTAGTAAAGTTCCATAACGACGATTCGATAAGTATATGACTCCCTGGAATAAAGGATACTGTATCGGTGAAAGTCAATGGGGATCGTATGGGAATGCAAAAGCGTATGTTATTGATGAGTCTCAAAGAACTACATAACTTGTTCAAAGAAATACATCCGCACCTCGCAATCAGTTTCAGTGCTTTCGCGAAACTCCCTCCGAAGCACTGTATACTACCTGGTGCTAGTGGGACACACTCAGTATGTGTTTGTACTATTCACCAAAATTGCAAGTTTATGTTAGACGCAATAAACATACCGGCATTAACGGAACATTCAGACAATCCAATTCGTAACTATCACGATTGCATAAAATCAATTGCCTGCGAAAATCCAACGTCTGATTGTTATTTAAATTTATGTAGCCAGTGCCCAACAACTCAAAGATTGCATGGAACATTGTCTGAAGTTTGGAAAACCGCATCCATTGATGAAGTACAATATAGCAAGTGGACAGCAACAGATAGATCTACTTTGCAAACGGTTACCGCTGACGTCGATGACTTTGTTGATGAATTTTGCTCTAAGCTGAAAAGTCTCAAACCACATCCTTTCATCGCGAAACAACAATCTCAATTCATTCCCCAAAAGAAAATTGATCTCTGCGATGACGAAGTAATTGTTATGTTCGACTTCTCTGAGAATTATGCGTACGTGGTACAAAATGCTACTTGAGCATTCCATTTCGATAATGACCAGTGCAACGTATTCCCCGTTATTTATTATTTCAAAGAAGAAACAGAGCTCAGACATAGAAGTTGCGTATTTTTATCTAATAGTTTGATAACAGCCGCTGTTCCCACAGTACAAAAACAACTGATTCCTGGGATTAAAAAAAATGTTAAGAGGATAATTGACATGACGGAAGTAGTATGTGACAGTTATGGATACCCTCCACTTTCATCCCCACCACTTCCCCCCACCCCCGCCTACCGACTTTGACCCACTGACTCCGGTAGGCAGGGTGGGGTTAAAATGGTGGGGATGAAAGCGAGGGCGTCCATAACTGTCACTATGTCCAACTTCTGACATGCTTACCTATCTCTGACATTTCAAGCAGTTTTTTTTCAACAGGATTCATTGAATTAATATCAAGAGGATATCAGGATGATTGCAAGGGATATGAAATTTCAACATCATTCTGAGTATATATTTTTTGATTCATCGTCTTTTTTTTATTATTGAAATTGATTATATACATTGAATGTGTTCTTACATGATACAGGTTTACATTATTGATAATTAAATATAACAATTAATTAAATCCACACAATAATAAAGCTAACACAATTTTGCGCAACATTTTTGCATACAAGGAAACCGTTTTCCCATGCAGCTACCACCTTTCAAAGAATTCGTTGTACATCTGTCTCCATTTATACATTTGTTTCTTCTTCTCATGAACGCATTATAATATTCACGTGCAATTTTATCATTTTTATTCAAGTTACTAGAAAATATATTACAGAATTTATGCATACCAAAACCTGTAGAAAAATGATGCAAAAACATTACACAAAATTGTCCACATACATCTGAATTTTCGCTTTGGAGTTGTTGTGTCTTGAACTTGAAATAAGAACAATTCCTCCTCAATCTCATCAGGTGTTGTGGTATGAGTGGCGGTAACCCATGACTATCAAAATATGTTCCACGACCGATTTTATCCACATACATGGCAATCCAATGAGTTCCAGGTTTCGTGTGAATGTCCGTATTAACGATAATTGCTGCAGGTTTCGTCCAGACCTTTGGGATCTTGTCTGCTGGATATACCCCTACTGTATGGTATGGTATACAGTGTAGAGCTTGCTGAAGCTGGACAGTGTTCATACTCCAAATTTTCTTCACAACATGAGTTACTAGTCACAGACAATGCATCCACCGAACTCTGCGTGTTATTTTTGGCTTGTAAATCAATTCTCCACAAAGGAGCAAAATAATCCGGTACGTCCACAATCCATTTTTTCAATTGAAAAACATGCCTCAGAGCACACGCAGAAACTGGATGTTTTGAACTTTTTATACCATGGAGTATACACAATTCATCCGATGATGGTAATTTTCGAAATGGTGGACAGTTCACTTCGTCCTCTAGATTAATCATGTTCCGACATGCTAAAGAATGTAAGAAATTTGATTTCTCCACACCACGGGTGAAGATTTTATTTGATATGGTCACTAAATTTTTGAAAGTATGGATAAAATGTTTGTATTCCACATCACCTTCAAACCACTCAATACCATGAAAGTTTCAAGACAACCAATTATTTTGTATTTTGTACTTATCGGGTAATTTTCCGAAGGAACAAGGTGGTGATAAGATCCAATGACCAATGTATGTAACATCCAGCGATAATATGGCAATTTCTTTGGGAAGAAATTCCCCACCACCATCTTTAAAACCTTGAATATCCACTATTATATTCATTTTTTGACAGTCGTGATAGTTCAAGTGGATGTTCTGTTACTCAAAGTTAGAAGCGAACTGAATCATTTTGACATTTCAAATGTAATTAAATCGTATGAAAATCAGTATTATTTTGTGATTGATCAGCATCTTTGAAGAGTATATGTGATGAAGGTCACTGTGATCAACTTGCAAAATCAGCAATTATTTGTCTCGAAGAATCAATTTCTAGTACATTGTCATATTCAGCATAAAGTATACAATTCACTGTTGATTCAAGGACTTCCTCAAAATGCACTCCTATTTTCACACTACCATGTTCTACAAGATTCCAGTGTGTGTTGCTATTCGCCGATAAATCAGGAGTCAAATCAAACGCGAATAAACAATATCCATTAGGATAGTCTTCTCGAGAAATAGAATTTCCCTCATTGAAAAAATGAATTCCTGTTCCCGAAAATAGGGTATGATACGCATCCACATACAAATTATTCTCCTTAAAATCTGTTTGCAGTGGTTTTGCTAAAACAGGCGCACCATCCACGTATAACGCAAAGGAATTCATTTTATAATTCTGAAAATTGAACGGGTTACGTTTTCTGTCACCGTTGAATACTTTGTTGTCGACAAACCCCACTATGATTCTTTTTGGTAATTGACCAAGAACCACGTTATCCAATGTTTCGCTATGGACACCTGAATGAATTGTAAGAGTTTCTACTCCTACACGTGTGGGAGGATATTTTGCCGTGGATTTAGTTAGAGCTCTGGCATGTGCTAGTAAAACTGATGGTGATATTTTAGTACGTCGCATAATAAGCGTCGCTTCGACAATATGCACCGAGGAATTTGTCCCAGCATCCATGAGACAGGATGCATCTTTTGTACGTACAAGTCGTAAACGAACCTCCACTCCATTGATGAGAAACTTCTCTTGATTGGATACGTCGCAATGCAAATGTCCCAGTAAGTCCACAGTTTTTTCACCAGTGATAAATGATTTTCGCCAACTGTATCCTTTATTATTATCGTTTATGGAATCCATTTTTTCAGGTGTATCATCACACCAAAGTACACTACTAAGATTTGATTCTTTCGCAGCAGGTCCATAATTCTATAATGTTTCGATATAAGCTCTATACGCGTAAGCGTTATTGAGTGGTGATACCAATTTTTGATTGAAGTAAACATCCACTTGATTGAACATTGAGTGCATGAAATTATCAACAGGACCATACTCAGGTATTTCCGGTGGCTTACCATCTTTTGCCTGAATATTATGTTCGATTTGCACTCAAAGACTGAGCGTTGTATGAGCTAGATCTATGTACTCTTCACCTTGCCCAGGAACGACGAGTTCTATGGGAGAATCATCACTTCAGAGACGATATGGGTTCGTAATGAACCCATTGAGATCCTTCGATTGTTGTTTGTGTTGGAGGTAAAGTGAAAAGTTCTAATTCTGACTTGAGACATTCGCACGAATGTGTATGAAGAAACGCCATTTTAATGTTCTATTATATATGTTTATCGTTTATGAAAATATATCAGCGACCGTGCGAGGTTTGATTTTTCGTTTAGGTTGTTTCAATACTGACTTAACACCATGAATTTTTTTCTTCTTCGGAATCTTCTTCTTCTTCTTCTCATTTGTGCTCCTTTTTGTTTTTACTGTCCGACGTTTCGAAGATTTTTTCGTTTGGATACGAGAGCGTGTCTTCGTACGCCGACGAGTTGTTTTGGACTAGGCTCTCTTTGGTGTCTTCACCATCTTATATCCCGATCCTCTCATCAGTTGTTCGACACGTTCTTCTGCTTTCCTTTTCAAATCCCTACCAGTAGTTTTCAAATTCCCACGTAATGCTTCATCCAAAGGTATATCTTTTTCCAATAAATCGTCCGCAACATTCAACCTTGTACGCAAAGCTTCTTTCCCGACAGCACGAGCACCTTTACGAATTAAAGGGAGAACTCCACGAAAAAGACCACCAAGAAAACTGCCTATACCATGTCCTCGTTGATATGGTGCCCCTACGTAAACATTTGACACCCCACCACCAACCTGGTCTTCGAAATAGTCTAAATAGTGACTCATATTT
This sequence comes from Gonatopus flavifemur, assembly GCA_018340375.1. Lineage (NCBI taxonomy): Eukaryota > Metazoa > Arthropoda > Insecta > Hymenoptera > Dryinidae > Gonatopus > Gonatopus flavifemur. The sequence goes on from JAFFJZ010000001.1 coordinate 884,773, forward strand.
TTTGAGTGGTTCACAAGACACGTTTGAAATGTAGTGTCGTCGTTAATGTTCCGTGTTCAAATGGTATCGGTTGACCAAACTGGTCTCTTATATCGATATCTACTGTTTGAAAATTTGAACGAAGCAATGGAATGTGTTTGAGAGACGAGAATGTCTTCACCGTGACGGTTCCGTATAAGTATTTCGTTATGTCTAATGGTACCACACGTAATAACGGAGCTTGTGTGTCACCTGTTATGTAGGATTGACACAAATCTGTGTATACAAACAGAGTAGTAGGTGCAATTCCGACCAAGCTTGCGGGTCTGGAAGCCTCGTATTCAAATTTATTGTTAGCATCCACAATTTTATGTGTATTCATAGGTGGTAAAAAACTAAGCAAATGACACAGCACAAGTGAAAGTAAGAACGAATGTTCCATTCGATCACATTCCGTATCACAAATACGTGTCACTGACACGAACCCTCCATGATTGAGAACAAATTTCAAATAACTTCTTATAGATGACGTCATGTCAACAGCCTCAATCAGCTCATCAATCGATCTGTATATTCCTGGTGCAACACATGATCTCTCTTCTTGATAATCAATATCATTCTTTTGTGGATTATTACTGTTTGAACGGATTGGTACACCGTTTTTTATCATAGTAACAGAATTTGATTCTCCATCTTTGGGTACATGAAGAAAAGTGATAGGAATTTGAATTTCAGCTAACGCGACTACCCTTTCTCCAGTTGAATGAATTTGTTGGGGTGGTCTTGTCGTGAAACAAGTAGTTGTATGATTAGGAAAATACTTCATGCCACTATTACTAGGGAGAACGATATAAAATTCGTCTCTCATGCTCACTTTTTCTGTTCTTTGAGCAAACTTTTTACACAAGTCAATGGTATCCAAAAATTGAATACTTCGGGATATCCAAACCAACGAACCAATACTTTCTCATGTGCTCCTCGTCCTTTAGTTTCTAAGACTTGTTCAATACGTAAATGTTTTTCCTTTGGATTTTCAACCACTCGATTCAATTCCTGTTCATAACAAATTCCGTCAATTTCCTCGTTATTTACATCACATAATATATACACATATGGTCGGCGCTGAGTAGAGATTCGTACGACAGTGAATATTTCTTTGCTCCATCCACCTTCGTAACCTTTATCGAACGTTGCTTTGTATTTACTGATTCGCACATGATCACACACCTTGTATTCAGGGGTTTTTGTACCCACTCGCGCATCACGACGCAATAAATTTTCACGAGCTAGGGACGCGTTTTTGAGCGTCACTTCGTCAGGGCGCATTCTTATAGATGTATGTATCGTATGATTATACGAATCTATAATATCCTGCAGCACATCAACGTAACGATTAGTTCTTGTATATGTGAAGGAACGCCACAAACGCTCTTTCAAAGTGCGATTGAATCTCTCTACGACAGCGGCTTTCACGTCAGGATTACGGGCTGTTCTGAATTGGATGTTTTTACTTTTCAGGAATTCTTGAAATTTTGAACCTAGGAATTCTTTTCCACGATCAGTTTGGAGATAGATTGGTAATCTATTATTGTTGTTTTCGAGTATGTGTTTGGAAGCTTTTGCGACCGTTCCACAGGTTTTGTTGATTAGTAATCTGGTCCATGCATGTTTACTGAGTACATCTGTGAAGACTGAAATATACGTAAAATTATACGTTTTGATTGAACGCATATCGATCAGATCGGCTTCCCAAAGATCGTCAATGTTATGAACATGATAACTTCGTCGTAAAAACCTCTTCCGCGTGGGCTTATGAAGTGAGTACGCATCCTGTGTTTCAAGCCATGTCAAAACCTTTTCTCGTTTCATTTTACCATGAGTAGCTTGTACTAATTGCCGTGCACCCGAAAACGATGTTTCTTTTTTTGGATCATAATACAAGTTTTCCAATATTTTCATTATTTCTTATAATCGCTGCCACGATGTTGCTCCTGTCGTATTTCTAGGAGGTATCGTCTTCACTCGGAACAAAAACACTATCTTCAGCGTCGTTGTGATCTCCGCTGTTGTTTTCTTCGTCTTCGTCTTCGTCTTCGTCTTCGTCTTCGTCTCCTTCTTCTTCTTCTTCCTCTTCTCGGTGTTGGGATAATGTTTTCGAGGATGTCGGAGAAGGTTGTGGAGGAGATAGAAATGTACCAAAATTACCTTCTGCCCATAATTGAGGATCACCTACGAATTCTCTTGGTGTCCCAATAGACCGAAGTGAACGCGCGAAATGCCGTCGGCCATTAGAGTGTGCCGTTTTTCTGGCACGCATAGCCTCATTGAATCAATCAATAATATTTGAATGACGCAATTTTTTTCCATCAATTGAAACCATACCTCTTCTATCCCAAGTGATATTATCTTTGGCATTGTTATGCAAATAACTGATCAGTAATCGCGCTTTCTGACGATACTTTTGAGGTACACTTTCAATGATTCGACTATCACTCGAGCGTCTTACGCGTTGTGGTGGTTTAATTTGGTGGTGTTCATGATCTTGTTGTACATTTTCTGAGTCTTTTTCATCTCCTCGTTGCTCAATGCCATTGGAATATCGTTCACTACTCATGTATCTCAAATATCTTCGTAAAATTTGTAAATATGCTTTATACTTTTCTCTCTCATCAGAGAAACCAGACGAATTGGGAATTTCATTCATTTCAGCATCGAGACGACTGGAAGGGTTCCCAGGGGTTTGAACAGATTCGATAGGGTCCGCAAACATGTTTTTTCCATGTTGCCGTTGCTGTATCCGTTGTACATCCATTTCGGGTATAAGTACCATTTTTTTAGCATACTCCATTTTGTTCTCACGATTCCTCAGTCACGAATAACACGGGAGAGCAGTATACTTGTAATCGGTGCTCATAACAAAGATGAGAAAACTCCACCACCTTTCTGTACGATCAACTGTTTCTTCTTTCGGTAGGTAATATTTTTGGACGCTAATTTCCTCATTATATTCACATATGAACGTAATTGACGTGTTTGATTCGAATCTAATGGAACATTACCACAAAGTATGTTGAGGGCACATTCACATGCAGCGCGTAATAGAGGAGCATCAGCTTTGTGTAATAAAGCTGTGCGTTGTGGTTTATTCAAAAAATATAATGCTTCCAGAATAGAAGAAATTTTTCTTTCGAAAGGTTCACGGTGATGTCTAGGATGTGTATTCATGTCTATCACAAATGAACTACTGGTATATCGCGGGAATTGTCATGACCTTTCAAACCTCTGCAAGGAACATAAACGTATTTATATGAATCACAAGGAAAAATACATGTCCGAAATCGACAGTTATCGGGTGTTCTTTGTTTCAAATCTAAAAGCAAATAGCCATGTGGTCGTGATGTTGCATCAGAATATATTTCTTGTAGGAAACGTGTATTATCAGGACAAAGTTGTCGAGCAAGATGATTGATTTGCGCACGATCACGAGAGTTTTTGAAAACGACAATGTAACTAGCATTCAATGAAATATCACGTTGACCACGTCCTTGATGAAAGAGGTTTCGTGTAATATAAATGACACTTAGATTTTTGTGATGACTCCCTCTGGTGAATAGATCAACCACAGCGTTGTTAGGAGATTCACGCATGAGGTCATCGATTACTATTAATTTGGAACATTCTGGATCGTTTGATTAATCATGTGGATCAGGAACATCTTCTCGAGACTCGATATTACGACCAATGAAACGTTCTTGATAAGTCTGTTGCCATTCCGCATAGTAAAAGAGTATCCGATCAAACCTTGTATCACTTATTTGATCAATATAGCGGAAGAAATTTCCAACAAAATGTGTCTTATCACAGTTTGTAGGCCCACAGATTATAGCTGTCCAAGGGTGTTTCCACCTGATGTCCATGTTGTAGAATGAATTGAATTTCAAATGTTAAGACCTAAATATACGTTGCACATATCTTACCATGATGATATAGGAAAAAAAACACGATTTTCTGATTTTTTCATCGATTTTTACATCCTATTCCTGTGTTGATTTTCTATCATAAATCTTGTATCGTGTCCATCGTTGTTGCGGACTAAGTTATTACTTTCCGCTTATTCAGCAACATTCTGGTCTCGTGATTATCATCATCATAATTTTTTGAATTTTTTGTATCTAACGAGTGCGTGTGGAGAGATTACGTCATTTGAAATGTTAATATGACAGTTTGATTGTAGATTCATTCTTGATGAGATTTGCAACTTTGTACTCTACACTCTTTTTTCTGTACATATCTGCACTATATATGTAGAGAATTTTTTCTGGAGGAGAACAGTTTAATCCGATTCTCAACAGGATATAGTTCCAACTGATATTATTGAAATACAATGGAAACCACGGTTGTGTCGCGATTTCATCAAGAGAAATTTTCTTACAATTCGCAAATCTTTTATTTTCTTAAATCTTGAGAAGGCATCGATTCATTTGAACATTTTTGTTTCGTTCACCATTCCTATCAGTTTTTTCCTTCAAATTGAATCCGTTCATCTGATATTCAAATCAAGGTTACGAAATCGAGGCAAGAAACAGTAGAGAAAAGAATTATTTTGCAGTAATACTCGTTAAATAATATGTACGCGATACCGAAACATGATACTTATAATTTCACGTGCACTAAACGGTGTATAATATGCATTGATCTCGTCGGCACGTGCATCTCGCTGCATCTACGATTACATCCATGTCTTCTTCCTGACTCAGTAGACCAAAATCAGCAAAAATAATTGCTTTTAAGAAATAAATCACTAGAAACAAGACAGATGCGAATATGTCTGAATCAGTGAAAGATGGTACCTTATAAGAGGATGACAATTACACAGTTTTGTCATTATTGTTAAAATAGCATTAGACCAAGTTCACACAAAGCGCATAATCAAAGAAGTTGAATAGTCTTTCCTTTCATTTCATGGGTCAGAAAACAAAATGTCTCTACGTGAAACTGTGTTGAGATGTGCAGAATATGTGTATTGTGCTAAAAAGTTATTCAATATTGCATATTTTGAACGCTCTTCATCCCCTGAGAATGTATCAGACCAAGTTGTGTTGGACTCATTCAAAGAAATGATATGTCATTGTGAACTCTTTATATTCTCGAGATTGTATGTTAGGGGTTTATTCAATGATTTCATTGTGTTACGTGATATGGTTGCTGAAAGGATGTCGTATTAAAAACTCAACTTTTGGCACGGAAGCATGAAGAAATTGATGAAAGACTACTATTCTTCGATCGGTAAGTTATTTTACACATTCTTCGCATGATTTCAACCTTTAGAGGACGGGACTGGTCCCAAAAGGGACCACCCTGGAAAAGAGGATTTTGAGTGTTTTTGAAGGGTGAATTTTTGTGCTAAGAACGAAAAAAATAATGAGGAAAAATTCAGGATGCGTCCTTGACCTTGAAAAAAGTCAATTCAAGGTCAAATTTTTTTTACTCCATATATTGAACTCAAACTGTGTATAACTACGTTTTCTGACGTGCTGAGTACGAAAAAAGAAGTGAAAAGAATCCTGGATGCGTCCTTGACCTTGAAAAAGGTCAATTCAAGGTCGAATTTCTTTTTCTTCATATATTGAACTCAAATTGTGTGTATCTACGTTTTTTGATGCGCTGAGTACGAAAGAAATATTGAAAAAAATCCAGGATGCGTCCTTGACCTCGAAAAAGGTTAATTCGAGGTCAAATTTTTTTTTCTCCATGTATTGAACTCAAACTGTGTATATCTCCGTCCTTTGATGTGCTGAGTACGAAAAAAATAGTGAAAAAAATTCTTGATCCGTCTTTGAACTTGAAATAGGTCGATTCGAGGTTGAATTTTCTTTTCTCTATTTTTTGCACTCAAACTGTGTATATCTACGTTTTTCGATGTGCTGAGTACGAGAAAAATGGTGAAAGGAAATTCTGGATGCGTCCTTTACTTTGGAAAAGGTAATTCCAAGATCCAATTAACCTATTTCTTTCATATTTTGACTATTCTGAAAAGGACCGTCCAAGATATGATCACCGTACCTTAGATGAATGAACGCGAAATTTGTATATATGTATGTGGATATATTTATATATATATGTACAGGGTGTCCCAGAACACATGTCTGACCTTTTGAGAGCATATTCTGCACCCAAAATGCAATTTTTTCCCGTTTGGAAAAAATTTTTGGAGGCTTCGTTCTTGAGATATGAGCATTGTTAGATTTTTTTTAAAATCCAAATAACTCAGAAGCATCGTATACTACATACTTCAGTCTGATACAATTTGCTGAGTTGGAAAACGGCGGATCTCTAGAGAAACAAATTAAACTATTATATCCCTATTCGTTCCGGAGCTACAGTGATTTGAAATTTTTGAGCTCCCAGCCAATTAGAATTCAGCAACTTCAAATCGCTGTAGCTCCGGAACGAATAGAGATATAATAGTTCAATTTTTTTCTTAGAGATCCACCGTTTCCCAACTTGGCGAATGGTATTAGACTGAAGTATGTAACATACGATGCTTCTGAGTCATTTGGATTTTTAAAAAAATCTAAAAATGCTCATATTTCAAGAACGGAGCCTCCAAAAATTTTTTTTCAAACGGGAAAAAATTGCGTTTTGGTTGCAGAATATGCTCTCAAAAGGTCGGACATGTGTTCTGGGACATATGCATACGTACTCAAGATGTCAAACGAACACGGGATGGGTAATTTACTTCACACACTGAACTTCTTAGGAATCCAATGTGACAGACCCAGTAGAGCATGGAAAGTAATCGGAGCACGGCTATGAAAACCTCAAATAGTAGGTTATGCAGCTGAGGAGCGTTACCCACTATTTGATCACATCTTTAGGGCGGATTCACAGGGTACCCAAGGTATAATGTAGAACCAAAAACACGAGTTCCAGCGCCGCCTACAACCTGGTCGGGAACTAAAGCCCACACACACAGCGATACTACATATACGTTTACCCTCATACTAATAGCGCCTTTAGTGTGAGTGTAAACGTATATGTGGTATCGTTGTGTGTGTGAGCTTTAGTTCCCGACTAAGTTGTAGGCGGCGCTGGAACTCGTGTTTTTGTTTCTACATTATACTTTGGGTACCCTGCGGATTCATCCTTGAACCGGGTGTGCCTAATGGCAAAGAAGGGGTTCCTAAAAAAATCAGTGTTTGAAGTAAATTACCCACTCTGTGTCCGTTTGACATCTTGGGTACATATACATATATAAATATAAATATATCCATATAAACATACAAATTTCGCGTTCATTCATCTCAGATACGGTGATCATAACTTGGACGGTCCTGTTCAGGATGGTTCAAGAGCGTTCTCATTTGGCGGTGGTTATTTGATCAACATTCTTCTTCAGGATATTTCGCGGTTCCTCTCCACAGGTCCGGCGATAGTACCTCACGCAGGCTTTTTCAAGATATTTCGAACGGATCCTCATCTGGCTGTGGTTATTTCACCAACAGTTCCTATTAGAACATTTAACGGTCTTCCTTCTCAGGTGCAGATCCTATTTATTCCGTAGCTGCTGTTTTATAAAATGACTGACAGAGAGGCTTGGAGTAGCGGTGAATCCGAACCAGAAGAACAAGATCCTGGGAATGAAGAATTTGAAGCCATTAATTTGGAAGACCCCACCTATGACCGAACTCAAATTTTTCATGATGCGAATTTTCACCCATCAATCAGAGATTTCGAAGGGAACTCCAGAATGAATCCTAACGCTTTTATAGCGGGAAATTTGCCGATAGGTTTTTTCAATTATTTTTCCGATTCTTCCCTGGTTCAAAGGATTGTAGACGAGACAAATCTTTACCATGCTCAGAATCCTCAAAGTTCATCTCTCCATATGGAAGACTGGTGCCCTTTGACCGAAGATGAATTTGAAATGTTTCTTGGTCTCTCAATTCTCATGGGCGATGTTCGGAGAGGTGATTTGAAAGATTATTGGTCTACGGATCCTCTGCTTCATACTCCGATTTTTCGAGAAAGAATGCATCGTGATAGATATTTGCAAATTCTGCGACAATTACACTTCCAAGATAATGAAGATGATTCAGAATTTGTCAATCATCCTTTGCGGGAAATAAAACCAGTGATAGACCACCCACAAAGTAAATTTTCGGCAGCTCTCATACCAGGCAAAAACCTGTGTATAGACGAAATTCTGTTATTGTGGAAAGGTAGGCTTCGATTCGAACAATATATTCCGTTGAAAAGGAATCGTTTCGGCATTAAGTTGTTTGAGCTGGTAGACTGCGATACTGGATTCATTCTAGGCTTTATTGTTTACACCGGATCAGATACTGAGTATCAAAAGTCCGGTTTAGGTGTTACCAGTGATATTGTCGCTCACTTTTTACAACCTTATTTTTATGAGGGTCATGTTATATATATAGACAATTGGTACACATCCCCTAGTTTGGCTGAATTTCTGCATGATCGTGATACGGGAATTTGTGGAACAGTCAAAGCAAATAGAAAGGGGATGCCAAAGCTGGAAAACAAATTACAGCGAGGTGAAATACAAGTCGCTCATAATTATGCTTGGATGGCAATGAAATGGGAAGACAAACGAAGTGTTCGCATGCTTACAAGTGTACACGAACCAGAATTTTGTGCCACTGGGTAAAGAAATTATGAAACAAAAGAAGACATTATAAAGCCAACGTGTATTCATGAATACAATAAGAATATGGGCGGCATTGATAATATTGATAGACAACTCTCGATAACGGAAACAGTGCGAAAAACAATGAAGTGGTATAGGAAGCTTTTTTTTCACCTTATTGATTTATGCCTGTGTAATGCTCATGCTTTATACAGACTGAAGAATCAAGAACAAACATCTTTTCCTCCATTTCGTTTACGAGTAGCTAGAGGATTAATGAAACTGGAGTCTCCTGAAAACATTCCTCGTAACGAACTCTGTGCCACTCGATTACTTGGTCACCACTCCCCCCAATGTACTACGAACCGAAGGTGCCAATTGTGTAGTTTGCGTGGGAAGACATCTCGAACGAACTACATATGGTCCATTTGCGATAAACCTCTATGCATAACGCCATGCTTCGAAGAGTACCACACTTAAGTGACATTGCCATGAGATTGATAGATTCAAGATCACATGAGGGGCAAGGGGACTCACGGTGATGAAGCATCACGATGTGAGAGGCAAGGGAACTCAGGGTAATGAAGCACCCCGACGTGAGAGGCAAGGGGACTCACGGTAATGAAGCACCCCGATGTGAGAGGCAAGGGAACTCAGGGTAATGAAGCACCCCGACGTGAGAGGCAAGGGGACTCACGGTAATGAAGCACCCCGACGTGAGAGGCAAGGGGACTCACGGTAATGAAGCACCCCGACGTGAGAGGCAAGGGGACTCACGGTAATGAAGCACCCCGACGTGAGAGGCAAGGGGACTCACGGTAATGGAGCACCCCGACGTGACAGGCAAGGGGACTCACGGTAATGGAGCACCCCGACGTGAGAGGCAAGGGGACTCACGGTAATGAAGCACCCCGACGTGAGAGGCAAGGGGACTCACGTAAATCAAGCACCCCAACGTGAGAGGCAAAAGGACTCACGAAAAACAAGCACCCCAAAGGGATCAAATCTTCGCCGCGTCCACGTCGCTGGTCCTGGGTCATGCTGAGAGCGAACAGTCATATAATTGCTTTGGTTTCTTGATAAACTGTATCTACAGCTGAAATATATTTTCCGAATTTTGTACTGTTTTTGTCGTACCCAGATCCTCGATGAACTTCAAGATGTCTTGGGTCGGAATGAGGGAAACAATATTCCACCTTGAAGTGTTTTCATGTAGAATCAATAATACTTCCAGGACTTCTCACAATTTTTTCCTCACTCAGCACATCAAAAAACATAGATGTAAGAGGTGAGAGTTCAAAATATGGAATAAATGAATAAATTGGATCTTGGAATCACCTTTTTCAAGGTCAAGGACGCTTTCAGGATTTTTTCCCTCATTCTTCTCGTACTCAGCATTTCAAAAAAACTACGTGCACGAAATGTGAGTGCAATATGAGAAAAAAAAGGACCTCGACCTTGAATTGACCTTTTACAAGGTCAAGGCTGCATCCAGGATCGTTTTCATCATTATTCTCGTACTCGAGAGATCAATAAACGTCGATGTACACAATTTGAGTTGAATATATGGAGAGGAAAAAAATTCGACCTTAAATCGACCTTCTTCAAAGTCAAGGCTGCATCCAGGATTTCTTCCATCATTATTCTCGTACTCAGCACATCAGGAAACGTCGATCTACACAGTTTGAGTTGAATATATGGAGGAAAAAAAATTCGACCTTAAATCGACCTTTTTCAAGGTCAAGGACGCATCTTCGATTTTTTCCACCATTTTTTTCGTACTCAGAACGTCAAAAAACGTAGATATGCACAGTTTGAGTTCAATATATGGAGAAAAAACAAATTCGACCTTGGATCTACCTTTTTCAAGGTCAAGGACGCATCCTGGATTTTTTTTACCATTTTTTTTGTACTCAGCATATCAAAAAACGTAGATAGGCACAGTTTGTGTTCAATATATGGGAGAAAAAGAATTTGACCTTGAATTGACTATGGATCGACCTTTTTCAAGGTCAAGGACGCATCTTTGATTTTTTTCACCATTTTCTTCGTACTCAGAATATCAAAAAACGTAGATATGCACAGTTTGAGTTCAATATATGGAGAAAAAACAAATTCGACCTTGGATCGACCTTGGATCGACCTTTTTCAAGGTCAAGGACGCATCCTGGATTTTTCCCACTTTTTTTTTCGTTTTCAGCGCAAAGAATCATGAGGAAAAACACCCAACAATCATTTCACACATTTTTTTGCATTGACCTTTCTCTTCCGGACGGGACTGGTCCCAAAAGGGACCACCTGTTTGGTCGGAGGTTGGTCGTGAGTTATATATTCGATTTATGCATCAAATACACGATTTTAAAGAGGTCGATTTTTACTGGAAATTCCCCGTCCTCTGAAGGTTAATGAAAGTTTGTAGAGAAAACCTCTGATATTGAGGAATGTAATATTCACATTATTCATGTAAATTTTGTAACCGAAACGTACATGTTCTACACATTATTTCAAATCAGTTCATATTCAATTCACATCTAAAATGGAATCAATATATGAACTGAATGTGGAATACTATGAAATTTCAGAATCATTAATGGAACTTGACGAGGATGATACTCCATCTTCACAGTTACAAACTTCATGTAAGCGACTATCAGTTCAAAAAAGTATGTATTATTACTGTGATCACATAATTCACAATGATCACATATTGTTTTTCATCGATATTCTTCTATAAACAATGAAATTTTTTTTCATCAGCATCGAATGATAACAAAGAGATTGTCGCTTCAATACCGCAAGGAGCTTATATACCACAGGAAGGTAATATATATGAATTTTATGATAGAAGCTGTTATAACTATAGTTAATATAGATATTATTTGGAAGATTTATTTTCATCAGATTCGAAGGGGACTCAGGAAATTATTTCAAACGATGATGATGATCCCCCTGCAGAGGAGGATGAGGAGAAGGAGGAGGAGGAGGAGGATAATCGAAAGCTGCTTCATCGTCAGAAACCTATGATTATTGAAGACGCTATTCTACTCGATCATCCTCTTTGTGTTTGTGATGGTATGTTGAAAGAAAAAATCTCAATCAAAAATTTGTGATACATGAAAATAGTGATTTTTCGAAGAGTTATCATCAAAATTAAACTATTGCTTCATCCTTAAAAAAAAAGTAGCTTCAACTTCGCGAGGTATTTTGAGCGATGCTGGTGATCCCCCTGCAGAGAAGGATAATCGAAGCCTGCATCCTCGTCAAAAGCCTGTGATCATTGGAGATGTCATTCTACTTGATCATCCTCTTTGTATTTGTGGAGGTATGTTGAAAGAAAAAAAGTGTCAAAAGAAAAAAAAAACTTGTGATACATGAATGTATTGATTCTTCTTGAAAACGAATCAACATAAAGGATACCATTTTTCAAGACCAATTATCAGAATTCAATGGTTTGTTTGTGTTTAAACGTAGCTTCAACTTCGCAAGGATATCAAAATCAACGTGGATGGGGTCGTAGATTTCCTCGAAAGTATATCGACATTGATGAAACCGCTGACAATGGGCATAACGACACAGAGGACAATCCAGTACACGAAAAACCAGATGAAGCGAATGAAGAAGAAGAACAAGGTGATCATGATGATGATCATGAAGAAAGGGAAGAGGAGGTAGAAAGGGGAGAGAAAGAAGAGGAGAGAATGGAAGAACGAGTAGAAGAAGAAAAAAATAGGGATATCAATGACGATGGAATACTACCACCGGGACACAGGTTCGTGATTATGTCACAGGAGATACTTTGAAAAATTCAAAACTCGCGGCCGTGGAATTGAAATGAAATTCAATCTCCCCTAAGCTCAAAATACAAATTCGTTGAATTGGTTGGGAACAGCCATCCGTGATATACATACATACCTCACAAGTTCATGTCAAAGTCATGATTATATAGGATTGACTGTCTCTGCGAATGGATTCGAACATGGTGTAGTCTGGCAATCTTTTCGACCAGTTCGTGTTTTTTTTTTCGAAAATCTTTGGCTACTTGTGAGTAGTGTTGCTCAAAGTTCACGTAGTTTCAATATAGATGAATCTTGTGTCATAAATTCTTGAATTGTTAGTGGTACTCCTGTAGGTTGTGGGAGAAAATCTTCAAATTTTGAGACTGCATCGAAGCGATCGATTTCAACTATCCGTAATGACAATGATAAATTGTGCATCACAATCGCTTCAGCATGTTCTAAGGTTTTCAGAAAAAATTATTTAGAAGAAGAGACCATTGGAATTATTCCTAAAAACGGGTATAGGTGTGCACAAAATTTTTCTCGTAAAGCTTGTGAATGGTTGTCATGGATTGAACACACACGTGGTTGTCACATTCAATCAGCTGCTCGCGATCGTGAGTACCGTATACCGGAAGGCATACTTGTAGATGGGTATTATGAAAATCATGAAACGGGCTTAAAATATGTATTCCAATTCCATGGGTGCTATTGGGGCGGTTGTCCACGATGTTTCACTGTGGATCGAGATCGACCGTTGGGTGATGGTGGTTTGTCGATGGAGAGTAGATACGACAAGACAATAAACACCAGTGGCAGAATAAAGTCTGTCAGCTATGTTTTGACAGAAATCTGGGGATGTGGATTCGCTGAATTTTTGCAGTCAAATAGTGAAGCACAAACTTTCCTAAAGAATAATAAACTACTTAATCACTCACCGCTCGATCCTCGTGAGGCTTCCTTTGGTGGTAGAACGGAAACATATGCAACATTGTACGATGTACGAGAGGGGGAAGAGATACGTTATGTTGACGTTCGCTCCCTTTACCCTTACGTGTGCAAAGTTGGAGAATTTCCTGTTGGTCATCCAAAGGTATACATCGGAGAAGACGAATGTTGTGTACTAACAGGTACTGATAACAACATCGATCTCGTTGAAGGGCTCATACTGTGCACTGTATTAGCACCCACAGATTTGTATCACCCCGTTTTACCCATACATATGCACGGAAGAATGATGTTTTCCTTATGTTATACATGCTGTCACATGATGAGTTCGAAAAATTGTATTCATACTCCAGATGAACGCATGTTTACAGGAACATGGGTTTCAGATGAGTTGAAAAAAGCCGTATCCTGTGATTATCAAATCCTGAAAATTTTGGGAATTTGGCAATATTCTGTCACCAAATATGATTCAAACACCAAACTAGGTGGCCTCTCTGCCGCATACATTGATAAGTTCTTGAAAATCAATCAAGAAGCCAGCGGTTGGCCAAACGAGTGTGTAGACGATGTAACGAAACAACGTTACATCAAAGACTACGCAGATTGTGAAGGTATTCACTTAGATCCGAATAACATTCGTAAAAATCAGGGTTTGAGATCACTTGCCAAATTATGTTTGAACTCATGTTGGGGAAAATTTGGTCAGAGGGAGAACCTCCCTGAGACAAAAGTTGCATCAACTCACCAAGAACTGATGGAACTGTTGACCAATCACGAAATCGAGGTAACCGGAATCCTACCAGTTAATAATCACATCATGTATGTTAATTACAAGAATAGAGTAGAAACGGTTATTCAATCATCTCATACGAACGTAGTGATTGCTGCTTACACTACAGCTCAAGCGCGATTACATTTATACGATTACCTCGAACGTCTTGGTCACCGTATTCTTTATTGTGATACGGATTCTCGCATATATGTGAGTCGTAATGATGAATACGATTTACCTGTAGGACAGTTTTTAGGTGAGTTGACGAACGAATTAGAAACTGTGGTGGATATTCCTGGGATCCATGCACAAAGGCACTTGGGTCATTGAGCGCCTCCACGACTCCTGTCGTGGATATTTATTTGTCACAGCGGGACCTGAAAAATATCGAGGGAGAACAAGTAACTCACCCACGACAATTCTGAGGGGTCAAGGGAAAAGGAATAAGCTCAGGGAGAGGGGGTGGGTTGATTCTAATTCACTGAAATGATCAAACTCCAAATGGGGTTAACCACGTGCCAGAGCACGTATATATTTCCACAATTTATCAGTGTTATACAAAACAAGCGACTTCGTCGCGCATAGAAAAATACAAACAATTCTTCCGTTTATCAATTTGCTTTGGGGAACACAGGGACTAAGAAAAGAGTACGGAGGGCGCGGCCGCGAGGGAACATCTATAGACGGACTATGCCGTTTACATGAATCCAAATAAAGGGAAATAGATGACAACCGCGACCATACAATTGAATCGGGGGAGGACAACCACGGGCGAAGGGGTCGACTCGATGTCGAAGTACGACGGGTCAGGAAGGAAGAATGTAAAAGAGGAGGGAGACGTGGAGGAGGCCACGTGAACAACACTACTATTACCACACAAATCCCGCGAAGGGAACACCGCACGAGCACTCGACACGGGTTGATTTCCTCAACAGAACGAGGAAGAAAATTCCAACTGAAATCAGACCCCGATGGTACGACACACTCACCGTGTCCAAAATTCGAGAGCGCGAGAAGATCCTGGAACGTCACCGTGGCTCAGTTACACAAGAAGTGACAGGCAACATGGCCACTTTCTCCTTCTTCACCGACGGGTGGGTTCACAAAATCATATACGAAACCCCGTCGGTGACTTTCCGTTGGAGCGCACTCTCGAGCTCGACTTGCGCGCTCGGGTGGTGGTGGCTTCTTACTACTCGTTGGGTGAGTGTGCGCATGTGCGTTTTGGAGATCTTCTGGGTGCGGGTCTTTATGTCCTTTTCTCTCCTTTGGTGGGGCCGGGAGAAGGGGTACAGCGTGGTCGGGTTGGTCTCTACCGTTGTTGCGCCGATCCTGGAACGGGGTGGCATCCTCGGAGACGACTCATCTCACTCTCTCCCTCTAGTCCAGGGTCGGAGAGAGATGGTGTTGTCCGCGAGGGATTTCCAGTCTCCTGGGGGTTGTCGATTTTGGAACGGCCGAGATGGCGTTGAGATCGCCTCCTGACGTTGAACCAATCCCACCGAGCATCCGTGGTATAGGTGGCGCTGCCTCCTTGGGGACGGGAAACCTCAACAAATAGAAGAAGGACAGGGATTAGAAGAGGACAGGGATAGCGAGGGAGAGGAGGTGTGTTCCCGATTCTCGTGTGAGCGAGCGACAGCTGTGTTCTTACGAGTGAACTAACTCGTTATGAATGTTCACGATCACGATCGATAGGGATCGTGCACGGTGCCATCCCGCGACTCTTTTTGTGATGATTTGTTATATCACAAAACTTATGGTCGCAAAAGCGACATGAGTTCTTTTGTTTCAGGAGGGCCCAAATGTTACGCTTTCATGGTTCAGAAGCGTGATGCTGAGGGGGGAGATTTCGGGGAATTCGAAGTTTGCAAGGTCGAAGGAATCAACTTAAACTTCGCGAATTCAGGTCTTGTTGATTATCATTCGTTGAGAGCTCTCCTAACAGATCCTGATCAGCAATCCATCATCCTGGAGTATGGAGCAATTGGACGAACAGAATACCACGATGTCATGACCCGTAAGGAAGTGGGAACATGCAAACCTGTTCTTGTCAAGAGAAGACGAGAGGGTGAATATGGTTCTCTTCCTCACGGATACGTAAGCACAAGGGAAGAGAAAAGAACCTTAGATCCGCAACACCGGGATGAAACAGAATGTGGGTTGGATTTCTGAGTGGAGTACGAGATGTGTTCAAAAAGTAAGGTGACTCTCCAAATTCCGCGGGCAACGCACTTTCGATTATCGATTTTTTTGTTTTGTTACGTTGGCACACTCTTCCCGAACATCTGTACCAAGTTTCAAGTGTATAGCATTTTTTGTTTGGTTGTGAGAGGCGTAAAGGTTATAAGTGTTTTGCGTGCTCGGCGATTTCTTGCTATCGAAAAACATGGATCAAAGGATTTGCATCAAATTTTGTGTAAAAAATGAGATAAAGTGCTCCGAAACACTTAAAATGTTGACAGTAGCATACGGTGAAACTGTTCTGAGTAAAAAAAATGTTTACAAGTGGTACAAACTCTTCCAAGATGGCCGGGAAGATGCCAATGACGAGCCTCGCTCTGGACGCCCAAGCACGTCAACAACTGATGGAAACGTTCAAGCAGTGAAGGAAATTGTCTTGGAAAATCGTCGAATCACTATCAGAGAAGTTGCTGAGGATGTCGGTTTATCGCTTGGCTCGTGCCATGAAATTTTTTCTAACGTTTTGGGCATGAGACGTGTGTCAGCGAAGTTTGTTCCGAAATTGCTAAATTTTGACCAAAAGAACCGTCGCATGAGCATCGCTCAAGAACTGTTGAATGACGTCAACGACGACCCAGATTTACTCAAAAGGGTCATAACTGGTGACGAATCATGGGTATATGGTTATGATGTCGAAACCAAAGTCCAATCGTCCCGATGGAAGACCCCAGATGAGCCAAGACCGGAAAAAGCACGCCAAGTTCGATCAAATGTCAAAGTTTTGCTCACTGTTTTCTTCGATTACCATGGCGTGGTGCATCAGGAGTTCTTACCATATGGTCGTACGGTCAATAAACAGTATTATCTTGAAGTTGTGCGCCGTTTGCGAGAAGCAATACGAAGAAAACGTCCAGAATTGTGGAAAAATACTTCATGGCTTTTTCATCACGATAATGCCCCTGCTCACTCATCTTTGCTTGTGAGAGATTTTTTGGCCAAAAACAACACCACAATCATGGCTCAGCCACCATATTCACCGGATTTGGCCCCATGTGACTTTTTCTTGTTCCCAAAACTAAAGAGACCTATGAAAGGACGGAGATTTGCAACGATTGAAGAGATAAAGACTGCATCGCTGGAAGAGCTCAAGGCTATACCGAAAAGTGCTTATGAGAAGTGCTTTGAGGATTGGAAAAACCGTTGGCATAAGTGTATTGTATCTGAGGGGGGTGACTTTGAAGGGGACAACATGAATATTGATGAATAAATAAATATTTTTTCTTAAAAATACAAAGTCACCTTACTTTTTGAACACACCTTGTAGTATGTGAATGCACACTCCTGAATTCTCTATGTAATTTTTGTAAGTTTTTTTTGAATTCTTCATTATTTTAACGAATGTCATTGAGATACTGAAACGAAATTATAAATTTGGAAAGTATTGAAATTGTGAACCTCTGATGAGGAATCAGAAGGAATGTTATCGATAGTGTAAACCTATATCATGTATGAGGAAAAATATATAAATCAAGACCGATGAACAACGAATTTCTTTTGTTTTTGAATGGTTTCATGGAATTCTTGATTATCAATACTGTGAACCTATATCATGTATGAGCGCATTCAATGTACATGATCAAGCGCAATAATAATAATAATAATAATGATAAAGAAAAAAAAAGGGAAATGAATTACAAACAATCTTGAAATTTCTCATTCCTTGCAATCATTCTGATATCCTATTCATATGAACTCAATAAATTCTATTTTGAAGAAGGAGCTAATGGATTCCTTCAGTAATTGTGATGATCATCTTCAAAATTTTACCAGGTTTACGGATACTGTATCGAAAGCATGTGATGAGCACCACTACGAACAGGAACCTTGGAATGTCAGAGATAGGTGAGCATGTCAAAAGTTGGACATAGTGACAGTTATGGACGCCCTTGCTTTCATCCCCACCATTTTCACCCCACCCTGCCTACTGGAGTCAGTGGGTCAAAGTCGGTAGGCGGGGTGGGGGAAAGTGGTGGGGATGGAAGTGGGGGGTATCCATAACTGTCACATACTACTGACGGATGTTGCAGGACAACATTTTAAGAACAGATTTCAAATGACAAATCTTGTTTGTCATCAACAGGATTCCGATCTGGATGCAGAATGGCACTATAGCGTTACGGCGCATGGGAAAAGTACATACGATGGTATTGGCGCTACGTTCAAGAGGGAAGCTCACAGAGCTAGTCTTATGGCTAAGCCATCTCAGGCTATTCTAACGGCAGAAGCCCTATGCGGATGAGGAAACAACACTTCCAGAATATAAGAATGATGTCTATCAGCGAAGTTGATCACGACAAGTCAACAAGGAGATTGAATAAGAGATTCTGAACAGCGTTACCTGTACCTGAGATTATGGAGCATCATTCTTCCACAGTGCCATGATTAGAAAAGTTATGTATGAAACGTTTCTCGAATGATCAACGTGGAGTCGGAGTATATTTGGAAAAAGCGAACTGATGAAAATCAGATTTCATCGTTTCATAAGCTCCTCATACTTCAACACAGTTATATTTATAGCCGCGGTAACTATTTCATAGTTGTGGTAATAATTCACAAGAGTTATCAATACAATTTCCTGATGGTCATTGAGTCTGAAGGAGTTACAAATCGATGGTTTCACTTCTATACCTCTCCGAGGTGAACTAGTCTGATACGAATAGTGCACTGAGAGAACGATTTAGTTGCAGTTACCAGCATTTGGTGATCCATACCGAATCTCACAGGCGGATATGGCGAAATAAATGTTTAGTTATAATCACCGACATTCAGATTCGAAAGTGAGCCCCTTGGTTACAGTTACCAACCCATAGTTATTAACAGAATGTTAAATTCTCCACAAATCTTGAGAAACCTCAAACTCATCAATTTGACGTAGTTCTGGTGCCTCAATTTCCTGCAGGAGGAAGTGTAAGGTGGATTCATCTGAAAAATCACGGTTCCGACCCTATAGAGGGGTCTGGAGTGAGTCGAAAAAACCCTAGGTTTCCAGATATCCCGGAAACCTTGAGAATATTCATTTGCAGGCAATTATGGTTCCCGAATTTGCCGGTGGTGAGGATACAGGGGCGGTTTTCCAATAAAAAAAAAACCGATTTCACCCCCATAGAGGGGTGCAGGGTTGATTGTTGAATGTTAAATTTTCCATATATCTTGAGATACCTCAAAGTCATCAATTTTACTCAGTTTTAGTGCCTCAATTCCCCACAGAAGGAGTATGAGGTGGATTTATCTCAAAAATCACGGTTCCACCCCTATAGAGGGGTCTGCGGTGGGTCGGAAAAGCTCTAGGTTCCCAGATATCCCAGGAAACTCGAGAATATTCATTTACAAGCAATTCACGTTCCCAAATTTCCCTCTGATTAAGATACAGCGTCGGTTTTTCAATGGAAAAACCGGTTCCACCTCTACAGAGGGGTGAAGGGTTGAACGCTGAAAGTCTAATCTTTGAGATATTCCGAGGAAGCCAAAAATATCACGTCTGAAGTGGCTCCGGCCGTTTTATTCCCCACAGAAAAGAATAAAACGTCGATTTATCTCAAAAATAACAATTTCACCCCCGTATAGGGGTTAAGAGTAGGTTGGGCTGAGTCGTCGACCTCAGATTCGGATTCAGCGACCTCAAAAACCCCTCAATACCCATCCACTCAGAAATCGTGAGGTTCTTTGGCCAAATAATCCACTATTTGATATTTCCGTAACCGTTCTCCAATGACGTTCGCCGCCATACTGGCTCCGCCATATTGGATTTTCAAAAAGGCCAGTGTGTAAGATGAACTAGACACCCCAAGCTTACATTTCACACCTTAGTCATATTTTTACGTCGATCTCAATTTTCGACAGGGGGGTGTAGGGTTTGGCACAGAATGCCCCAATATTCTGGCAATGTTATTGAGACATTTTGTGCTATGTGGGTATATGTATATATATATATATGAATGAAGGTCATGTACATACACAAATGCGTAATCTCACTGATTCGTAGCTTTATGATTCACATTGGAGTGATACAATAATACTGCGGTATAATACATAATATAATGTGATATAATATAATTTATAAGAATGATCTTAAAACGAGAAGTAATGGCTACAGCAGCAGTTCGCGGTTTTTCCTGACGGCCATAATGTGTAACAACCTTTCTGGGTCTACGTGGATATGAGAATGAATATATATCATAGCAAGAAAACTTCACCGTGCATCCAACATCAAACGTCTGGTGACTGTCTCCGCTCTTTTCAGGGTGGAGAATGATCTTCCTACACTGATTGTGGTTATGGGCATAGTTATCAAAACAGTGAGAAGAATATGAATATTTCGAAAGAAGTTGGGATGACAATTTTCTGATAATTTCAGTATATCATCATCACCTTGAAATGGATTAATTTTCTCGCACCACACTAAATATTCTGCTGCGACAGCTGAAGTTGATGTTTCTTTATCAAAATAATGGAGAACATCCTTCATTTGATCAACTTCATCAGGTGCAGCAAATCCCGGTAAGAGAATCTGAAAACTTGAAAGAATGTCTTTATTTTCTACGAATCTTTCATCAAAATGATCGATCGGATAATCTAGGCGACACAAAAATATTGTTACTCGATGATGATAGTCTCCCTTGGCTCCAATATCAATATTATCCCAATAATTTTGCCTCGCAGTTATTCTAGGTTCTTTTTCAACTCTAGATCAAAAACGTCCTCAGTGAGATCAGAAGCTGTTTCGAGAATCTCTCGAGAAGTTGTTTCTGCTTTATTTCTCAAAGACACCAAAACATTTAGAATATTTTTGACATCGGTCATAGTTGGAGACAAATCAAGAGATTTACTCTGGAGGAATATGCAAAGTGGGAGACTCAAACTGAAGAGCTCATCACAAACCAGTAAACTCACAATAAACTCACTTTTTTGGACTGCTGCTCATAATCATGACGTGGCAAATATTTTCCACTTCTTTTCAGAAATTCCCTCAAGACTAATACAAACGCTCTCAAAGAGTTTCACAAGAGTCAGGATACTTTCCTGTCTCTCAATGAATCTCGTGAGACACAATCGAAGTAATTTAGATTTTTCCTATCTGGAGCATGTACTTTGATAACATTTTCCAGAGTTTGATGAGCATAAGCATTCTTCCTCAAGAAATTCGATATTTCATTCACCAATCTCAAGCAATTATCGATCATTGGAATTTGCATAGAATTAGTGAGAACAAGATTGAGACGATGACTTGCACAGTGAACGAAACGTGCTTTCGGGGACATTTCCCTTAGTCTTTTCTGTACTCCTCTCGAATTACCGGACATGTTTGATGCTTCATCGTAGCCTTGACCTATAGTACACATTTTGATAGATGCAAACCAAGTTCCTGGCAACGTTCTGAGATAACTTTTGTTGAACTTCCTGAATTTTCATTATCAATCAGGATGAGTCCCACATAGTCTCCAGGAACTGATGGAGTTGGATCATTATGAATATATCTCTCACAGATTGGTAATTGTTCAGCGGTAGAAGTATCCATTGTTCCATCAGCAAGTGAACTTAAACAATTTGCGTTGTTGATCCGCCTGATAAGTTCCTCAGTCGCAGTGCTCGAACATATGTCTATTATTTCATTTCGAATCAATAGACTGCAATATGTAGTAATCTTCAGACTGTAAATGTCATGACATTTGCCCGGGCTTCTCAAAAGAGCACGAAATTTACCATCTTTTCCAATATGTTCCGAGAGAGAGAGGGGGGGGGAGAGAGGGAGAGAGGGAGAGAGAGAGGGGGTCCACTATCGGGTGGGGGCCGAATCAACGAAAGGACAAATCAACGAAACCATTGCTTAAAAAGGAAGAGATGTATGATGTATGATGTCTTATTCTTTTCAACTAACGGTTCCGTTGATTTGGCCCCCATCCCCCCTATCATCATCTCCTCTGAGGGGTAGTCCCTGTTTTGCACAGAAGAGAATTATTCCAATCATTGGTTTCGATTTGACAGTCGATTAAACGTCAAATGGAACATTTTGGGCGTATCAGAGTTCCAGACTACACTTCCTGCATGCTGTCATTCCCACTTAGGTTTCGAGACGATTCTGATACGCTAGATATCAATCCAATACTATTAGTTGTGCAAGTTGAAACTCGACTTTTTTTGTCAAATTCAATTTTATTAAAAAAATACTTCTTTCAAGGATTATCAATTGAAATATTCATCGTTATTATCTACAGTCTTTTGCCATCCATTGGGTAGTAGATATATGCCTTCACGATAGAAACTTGGTGGTTTTGAAACAAAATAGTTATCCAGCCATTTCTGGACATCTTCGATATTCATGAAGTGCTGCTCCTCCAACTATGACGACATCGATTTCAATGAATGATGATCAGAAGAAGCGAGGTCTGGTGAATATGCCGCATGAGGTACAACTTCCCAGCCAAAATTGAAGATGAGTTCCTGGGTTGGTTTTGTTGTATGTAGACGTGCATTATCATGCAGCAGCATCATTTTTTGCCTTCTTTCCCCCGCAAATGGTCTTTTCTCCTCCAGAGCATCACTCACTTTGATCAACTCGGCCCGGTAACGCTCAGCTGTAATAGCTTGGCCAGGTCCGAGAAGCTCGTAGGGAATGCTTCCTTTCCAATCCCACCAGACACACAGTGAAACTTTCTCTGCATGAATATTTGGTTTTTCAAGTGATGTAGATGGCTGGCCCGGATCAATCCATATTTTTCTACGTTTAGGATTGTCGTACAGAATCCATTTTTCATCACTCGTAATGATTTTATGCAGAAAATTCTTCTTCTTGAACCGAAAAAGCGAATTCATGCAAATGGCAACTCTTTGTCTTTTATTTTCTCCCGTCAGTTCATGAGCAACCCATTTTCCTCCTTTCTGTATCTTTCCCGATTCCATGCAGTCGAAGTGAAATTGCTTGACGAGCAACTCCTAACTGTTCTGCAAGCTCTTCTCGAGTTTGACATGGATTTCCATTCAGTGAAACTTCAAGTTCTTTTTCCCCGAATTTTTTAATTGCATTCGGACGTGGATCGTCCTCAAGACTGAAATTTTCATCACGAAATCTTGTAAACCGCTTTTTCACAATGTCTTATAATTCAATTCCATAGCTTGAGCAGTATTTTTATTCATTTAAAAACAGAATAAAATACAATGGCGTCAATGTTGCTTATCAAAATCCATCTCATAAAATTGATACACAGGCAATCACTACTTGGAAATGACTGATATGACAACTGCAATATCCACGCTACATACATCCAAAATGGCGGGCGAATTGAATGCGTTCAAATATTTTGTTTCATGCAACCACACGGAGCAAACTGAATAGTGATATCAATCAAACCAATGGTATCTCGTACCTAACGATTTAGTGGAATATGGACAGACCAAATGTTCAGTATTAGAAACCGAATGCACATACAGTTCATGTCACCATAACAAGTCAAATCGATTTGACTAAACTTGTATTTCATTCGATTACCCAAGCATTGTTATTCGTACCAAACAGTGAATGGTCGCATAATTGATTCCACCACACAAATCATCTATTCCGCGGAATGGTCATGATCATTTTTACTAAACAACAATATGAATTCGATTCAACAATAAAAAAGTTGTTGTTATATTATGAAGGTTGGTAATGTTGTCTTTAGAAATAATTTCCCAAAGCAGCAAAAATTTTGATTGCTTGACATTCATCACTGTTTAGTTGAGCGTGAAGTTGTAGCATCGAACATCGATTGCACATGACATTCAGGGTGCTGAAAGCGGGAATCGAACCTCAACATCCTACCTACCTACCTACCTACACCTAACGCGTATACCACTGGAGCTAAACTGAACATATGATTTTGCTAGCTTTGCGTATCTCTTATAAGTGTTTGGAGAACTTATGATTAGAGGATACTGTTGAAAAAATTTTGGATTTTCTAAATAAATTGATTTTGTGAAGTGTTGATTATTAAGACGAGAATCATGATAGGCATATTCCATATACGAGTTATCATCAACTCCTTTCCTGCCATCAACACATTTATGAGGAAAAAAAATCGTTTATAAACAAAACAGTGTCGGTAAGCGAGGAGAGTTCGTATATTCGGTTATGTTCGACTCGTTTCGGTTCACTCCGCTCGAGCGCGAATGAAATAGTTATTATTAATAAACAGCGTAGTAAAGGCAATTGAGTCAGTCAAACTAACTACACCATCCGTAATATTGATCATACATGGACTACTGCACCGTTTCGTTGAAATCACGAATCTTTACTGAATTATATTTAGTAGAATAAATTGGTCGCTTAGTGCTTTTAACGAAACAAGGTTCTACTAAACGATAATGGTGAACCTCACTTTTCTAGTTTTCTCCGTGCAACTTGAACCCGAGTTTCAACTTGCACACCTAATAAATGGACATAGAGAAATTTCCATTTCTGGCTGGGTACTACGTTTGAAAACACCTTAATCTCAAAATATTTTCAATCATTTCCTTCTTCAAACTAAGCAACAAATATAAATTGATATCCGATAATAAGCAATCGCGTATGCAAGAAATGAATCTTGAATATGCATATCATGTTTGTTGGAATTCCTGATGAGAATGTAGAGAAATTTCGAAGATGATGGCGATAAGTTTGGAATGTGAAAAATTTTTATAACCTCATTCTACTCTTGCTTCATAATATATCAAAAAAATTCTAACAAACGCAAAATTATGTCCAGCATTTGTTTACAAGGATTACCTTTATTTTTCTGTGTTTCAAATATCTATTTGTTACGGAATTTATGGGAGCATTTTTAAGGCATTCGCTAGGCTTTTTATGATGTTCAAGAACCATTAACCTAGAATATATCATCAGAAGGATTGAATGTTGTAACGGTGTAAATCGATCAACGAGTCACCTGTCTTTACCGACGGCCGCACTGAGTGCTTGCCCAGGTAACGCGTACTTTCTCCTTACCTTGGGTACACCAGCGTGGTTATCGGTCGGTGGTATGGCCTATCGTAAAAGTAACGAACGTGTGGCTTCTCGAATTAACGCTAGGAATGTTTCCTTTTTCAATCTCTCCTATATTCATAATTAAGGTACTGATAGTATGATTGAGGTAATTTCACCTCATATCTTCGAGTTGTTCTTATCGAATAAAGTTGATGTACTTTCATTCGAACTTCGAGTAAATCGAAGTACTGATACGCATATACCACAGGTATATGCGAAATTAGAATTTTCCTTTCTCACAGCCTCCGAGGAGTTTCTCAGCCTCGGCTCACACCGAACCCCGCTACCATAGCGGTACCTTAAGTGTGGTCGGGACAGATTAACTCCTGGAGAATACCTATTCCTGTATGCATCGTGAACCCCGACAAGGGACTTAGCGGCATTCAGGAGTAGATATTAAATAAAAAAATCCGTATGACCGAAGAAACGGTTTAGAACCGCGTTGATTCGTGGTCTTGCATCGTGAACCCCTAATCCAAAAGGGACTTAGCGGCGATCACCAATCAACGACTAAATTCATTAATTCCTTCCTGGTTTATCCTTAGCTGAACCCCCTAACCCGGGACTTAGGCGAGATGAATGCATGAAATAAGATAAGGACAGCTCCATTAGATAAGAATAGTTAAGAACTATGTAACATTGAAAATTGGATATAAAAATTTCTCGACACGATTAAGAGCGATGATGATAAATTGGAATCGAATCACTTTGCGATTCGGATAACCAAAACCTGAGCTCCACCATAAGATAAATTTAATCGACGATCGAATGATATTAAAGGATTAAATAAACATTATAGAAGGGCGGTACATCGTCTGTTTCAGAGGCCTTCGTACACTTCTCCAAGCAGTTGAAACTGGGATGAAATAATATGAACGCTAATCTTCTTCATATATGTAAACATTAAAATAAATTCATAGTTCGAATAGAGAATAGATTTTAATTTGGACAATTAACCCATCCAAGCTATCCTGAGGGTCCAGCGGTACGAATCCGTTGGAAATTGAAATAAAATTCTTTAAGCTCAGTCATTTGTAACATTACAAATGGCGCCCAACGTGGGGCCTCCAGGTCATTTAAACTAGCTTTGGTGGGGTAAAAGATAAAAGCATTCAAATGATCAAAATGGACGGTAAGGATCAAGAAAAGGACCCTGAGACACACGAGATTCCCGAGACGCAAGTATCCGAGAAAAACATAACCATGAGAAAAAAACAACAATCATTCATCCCCCCTAGAGAATCTTTTTCAAGCGAAGACGAGGATGAACAGGACGACCTTAAGAAGATGAATGAAAAATTAGATTCTTTATTGCAGAAGGTGGACAAGCAAGATAACGTAGTGAAGACACGATTTGGAGATTATGACAAAGCCTTTGCGATCATAAATGATCGATTAGATAAAATATTAGAAAACCAATGCGAAAAGCACAACGCGTTCGAAACGAAAATAGAATCAAATCAAAACGAATTAATCACCACTACGGCGAAATTAATTCAGGTTACACATAATCAACATAATCGAATCGATCAATGTGTCGATAAAATAGAAGAAAATGAAAAACGTATAAAGGATGTCGAACAAAGACAGTTAACGGTCAGGGATACCGGGGAAGATTACGTGGATCGCCCTCGTATCGTTACAGTTGATAAAACGACACCCCCTCCTGTATTTTCGGGGAGGCCATCGGAACGAGCTATGGATTTTTTTAACGAACTTGGGGAATATTTAAAAGCACATGACGTCCGCGATTTTGAATTTAAATACCTCTTGGGTCGATGTTTCAAGGGACCGGCCAGTGAATGGTGGAAGATGGTAAGGAAGGATGTATCGGACGTTGCGCAGTTTGAGAAGGAATTCACCGAAGCTTATTGGGATCAAGATGTCCAACATCGAGTATGGAGCGAATTGAGAGCAGGCCAGTACAATCAAAATCGAAGGATGCAACGGTCTGAATACGCCATTCAGCTATATAACGATGCTCAGAATTTAATACCACCCCCGAATGATGCAGACATAGTCCGATATCTGAGGAGACACTTCGGTGAAGAACTTCGCGGAACTTTCATCGCTCGGAATGTACAAACATTCAGGGAACTCTTGAACGTCCTCCTTTCGTTTGACCGGAGCGAAACATCATCTCGGTTCAAAGAAAATGGAGGAGAAACAAAAAATGACCGACTTCCCATGCCAAAGCAAGGAAATGGATGGGAAAATAGTCACGGTAATTACAATACAAATCCTGCTCGAACTGGTTGGGACCAAAACCGGGGAAATTTCAACCAGCAACGCTATCGTGGAGAATCGCCGAACCGACCATCCTACGATAAACGTATGGAGGATACACGGGAGGTGCCGCCACAGCAAACAAATCGTCGGTCCGACGGGCCTGAAAATGAAGATAGAAGGAGATACGGACCACAAAAGATACAATCTCTGGGACTTGTGACTATTCCGGAGGACGACATCGACGGAAATCCGGGAAACGAATAGGCGTTGTGCGTTCTTCACAATGCAAAAAGCAAGAAATAGACGAACGCACAACGTATCGTTCAAAAATTGATAAAAAAAATTTGTGGGATATAGGAAAAGTGGAAAAATTGATATGTTCTGTTCTGAATGATCTGAAAGACTGGTTGGTTGATGGAGACAATCAAAAAATCGAACTGGTTATTGAATGCCCTCGTATAAAATGCATAGCGAACGGGTTAAAAATCATTGCATTAGTAGACACTGGAAGCGAAGTCACCGCGATTTCCGAAGAATATTACTTGAAAAACTCAATAATCCTAGAAAAATACGGCGCCTTACCGGTGACAAATCTCAAAGTGCGTGGCGCCACTTAAGGAACTAGTGTCTCCATCAAGAAACAAATATACTTACGTTTCAATATCGGACAATATAGCTTTTGTAACACAGCAATTATAATGCCAAACCTAAGTGAAGAGTGTATTTTAGGAATTGATCTCTTGCATGAATGGAGGAAGTTACCCGAGGCAGATAAAATGAGTGGTGAAACATCGGAAAATCTCATTAAAAATGGTTTAGATTGTACAAATCACGTACAATCATTCGAAAATTTTGCTCAACCCGATAGGAAAAATAATTGTTCCCAAGTAAACGATCTCCACAAAAGCGAGACGTTCGAGAGTGAAGAATTAACCCTAACAGAGGTATATGAGAAATTAGGTGAATGCGAAAATTTGGATGATGAAAAAAAAAAAACAATTCGTGAAGCTAATAATGAAATATAAAGACATTTTCCGAAAAACATTGGGAAGAATCGATGTGTATCATCATCGTCTCGGAATCACATGGAAACAACCTATGAAACCGGAAATATACCCAATTCCTATGGCATACAAGAGTAAACTCGACATCGCTATTCAGGAAATGTTGAAAAATAATATAATTCGACCATCGAAAAGTCCATGGATCAACCCATTGGTTATTCCAATCAAAAAGAATGGGTCAGTTCGACCTTGTTTAGATGCTAGGGCGCTGAATCAGAGACTTGTGGATGATCCCGAACGGGCACCCACGATAGAAGAAATTTTCCAACGCTGTCATGGTAAAAAGGTCATGTCCAGTTTCGACATGACACATAGTTTTTGGCAGATCCCATTGGAGGAAGAATCCCGGAAATATACGGCATTTATATACGACGGAAAATGTTACGAATTCAACGTTACACCATTTGGTCTGAAGACGAGCGGTCCTGCAATAATTCGAACATTAGATATCGTATTAAGGAGTATAGAAAATGTACTACATTTTATTGACGACTTTTTATGTATGTCTACTGATATAAAACAACATTTCGTAGATCTAGAATCGTTGTTTGAAAGGCTTCTGAAACATAATGTAACGCTGAATTTTAGAAAAACGAAATTTTTTCGGGAAGAACTCCCGTTTCTCGGACACTTGATTTCCTTTAAGGGGATAAGACCATTGCCGGAAAAAATTAAATTGATCAAAGAATTCCCAATTCCTAGGAATCTCCGACAATTGCGCGGATTTTTGGGAGTTGTGAATTTTTATACGAAATTCACGGATAAATTTTCTTATGAGATACTCCCGTTGATAAAATTATTGAAGAAAAGTCAGAAATGGCAGTGGACTTATGAACAACAACAAGCGTTCGAGAAGATAAAGGAACTATTCTGTGAAAACGTGGTATTAAATTATCCCGATATGAATAAATTATACTACGTCCATACGGATGCCAGCGATTTCGCAATAGCTGCTGCCCTTGCACAAAAGGATGATGAAAATATTCTGAGACCTATTACTTTTGTGAGTAGAACGTTGAAGGGGGCCGAAATAAATTATTCAACGACAGAAAAGGAACTGTCGGCAATCGTATGGGCACTACAAAAATTGCGTACCTATGTATTGGGGAGTGAAGTCAAAATTTTGACAGACCATCAGGCCCTGAGTTTTCTTAAAAGTTGTAAATTTGTAAATTCGCGGATAGCAAGATGGATCTTGTTCCTTCAGGACTTCGATTTTGAAATAGAATATTGTTCAGGAAAATTGAACCGCGTCGCGGATGTCCTAAGTGGAACCGATTTCCATAACTCAGTCAGCGAGGGAGAAACCATGAAAATCGTACAAGCCATTAAAATCACGGAAAATGAAGAACTGAGAGGGGCTATCAAAAATATCAGATGGTTTCAGGAACGCGATGAGCTCATCAAGCGACTATGTCATCGATATAAATTGTTGAATAAGACGGATTCCGAGGCCAACCAACGATTTTATAAAAAAAATAACATAGTATACAAACGAGCGAAGAAAGGGCCCGATAAAATTCTATCACCACAACATTTAGCACAATTATTAATTAGGCAAATCCACGAAAGGTACGTTCATATGGGGGCGAAAAAAGTATTCATGATGATGAGCGAGGCTTTTACTTCGCGACATCTTTACAAATTCATAAAAAAATTCATTAGGGAATGTGATACATGCCAGCGAACTAGAGTCACAAACCAATATAATTATGCTCCCATGGAAAGTACCGTTCCTGAGCGGCCGAACGAATTGATTTCAATTGATTTTTATGGTCCCCTGCCCACGTCGATAGGGGGAGTAAAATATATTCCTGCAGTAATGGACGTGTTTTCGAAATTCGTCCAACTTCATACTTTAAAGAAGGCCACCACGAAGGCTGTCATCAAGTGCATATTCGAAAAATATAGCGTTGAATTCGGTCCCCCCCAGAAAATCCAATGTGATCACGGGACCCAGTTCACAGCTAAGTTATGGAAGGAAAAACTGGAGTCGGAGAACGTTAAACTCATTTTTTCTTCAATAAGGCATCCGCAAAGCAACGTAGTTGAGCGCGTAAACCGCGAACTAGGCAGATTCTTCCGTGTGCTAGTGAAAAATAAACATACATCATGGGCTAAATACATAAAAATTATAGAACAATGCATTAATTTAACATATCACGAAAGCACGGACTTTACGCCAATCGGAATATTCCTGAATAAAAAACCTGAAAGAATGTGGCAAAACTGGATACAATGCCCGGGAAATTCCAGGAACGAGATGCCTTATGAACAAAAGTTGGTTTTAGTTCGAGAAAGACTTCTGCGAAAAGGCGAAAAACGAGCTGAACGCGCAAAAAGTAAAGTTTACGATCATTCAACGGGAAAAAGAAAAACAGAAGTCTTTAAGGAGGGGGATCTAGTTTTGTTATTATCCAAGAATATATCCGACGCATCAAATTGTAACATTTCAAAATTTTTCGATTTGTATGAGGGACCATACAGAATAAAAAAACAAATCGCTTCGGCGACGTTTATCCTAGAAACTTCAAGGGGGAAAGAGATAGGAATGTTTCACTCTTTCCACCTTAAACGGTACTTGAGCAGCGAAAAGTAAGAAGTGTTCATGTTCTGTTTATATGAGGTTTTATATATTTCGTGGTACCATGGTTCTTAAAAGAAAAGAATGTAAACACTTCATGAAGGAGGCATAATTTCCTTTGTATTCAATCATACGAGTAAATGTATAAAAGGACTTAGACCGCCAGGTACGTGTTCAGTCGAATGATATTCAGTAATCGATCCACGTAAATCCGCGAACTATTGAAATGGATAACGCCACTCAAACCTCGAATTTCGAAGAGTGCGTTCTCGCCAGAATTGTGTACGGGGAGCCCGCAAATTCTATACCGGGGAAGGGGAGAGAAGTTAAAGGAAAGTGGACGCAAACAAAAAAAACGGAAGGTATGAAAATAAAAAAAAGGAATTATTTCGATACGGAATATATCAAAAAGGGGTGGGAAATTGCGAAGAGAGAGAAAAAGGTGCGAATGGTAGAGAAAAAGAAAAATTACGTGTAGCAAATGAACAGAGTGCGGATGAACTGTGTATCCGAAAGTGAGGAGATGTTGATGTTGATGCGAGAAGAGGAGGATAAAAAGGGAAAACTGGACAAATATTATAAGGATACGGAAGCGCGAGAAAAAAGGCTTCAGCGTATACAAATGAAGGGTGAGAAATTTTCTTTTGTGTAAATAATTCGTTTTGAGGACACTCATTATTTAGAGAGGGGCGATGTAACGGTGTAAATCGATCAACGAGTCACCTGTCTTTATCGACGACCGCACTGAGTGCTTGCCCAGGTAACGGGTACTTTCTCATTACCTTGGGTACACCAGCGTGGTTATCGGTCGGTGGTATGGCCTATCGTAAAAGTAACGAACGTGTGGCTTCTCGAATTAACGCTAGGAATGTTTCCTTTTTCAATCTCTCCTATATGCATAATTAAGGTACTGATAGTATAATTGGGGTGTGTTCACCTCATATCTTCGAGTTATTCTTATCGAATGAAGTTAATGTACTTTCATTCGAACTTCGAGTAAATCGAAGTACTGATACGCATATACCACAGGTATATGCGAAATTGGGATTTTTCTTTCTTACAGCCTCCGAGGAGTTTCTCAGCCTCGGCTCACGCCGAACCCCGCTACCATAGCGGTACCTTAAGTGTGGTCGGGACAGATTAACTCCTGGAGAATACCTATTCCTGTATGCATCGTGAACCCCGACAAGGGACTTAGCGGCATTCAGGAGTAGATATTAAATGAAAAAATCCGTATTACCGAAGAAACGGTTTAGAAACGCGTTGATTCGTGGTCTTGCATCGTGAACCCCTAACCAAAAAGGGACTTAGCGGCGATCACCAATCAACGACTAAATTCATTAATTCCTTCGTGGTTTATCCTTAGCTGAACCCCCTAACCCGGGACTTAGGCGGGATGAATGCATGAAATAAGATAAGGACAGCTCCATTAGATGAGAATAGTTAAGACCTATGTAACATTGAAAATTGGATATAAAAATTTCTCGACACGATTAAGAGCGATGATGATAAATTGGAATCGAATCACTTTGCGATTCGGATAACCAAAACCTGAGCTCCACCATTAGATAAATTTAATCGACGATCGAATGATATTAAAGGATTAAATAAACATTATAGAAGGGCGGTACATCGTCTGTTTCAGAGGCCTTCGTACACTTCTCCAAGCAGTTGAAACTGGGATGAAATAATATAAACGCTAATCTTCTTCATATATGTAAACATTAAAATAAATTTATAGTTCGAATAGAGAATAGATTTTAATTTGGACAATCAACCCATCCAAGCTATCCTGAGGGTCCAGCGGTACGAAAGTCGCTGGAAAGTCATCAAATCATACGTTCTATATACACGGAAAAATAATTTAGCTGCAGCAGCTAAGTAGCTAGCACGGACACGGACAGCCATTGAATTAGCTCCTGCAGCTGAAATTTAGCTGTTACAGCAAGAAGATTTGCATTTGTAGTCAATTTATTTGCGGTGACAGCCACAATTTAGCGGCAGGAGCTAATTCAATTATTCAGCTAAATTATTTTCCCCGTGTACGTTTCATGAACTTCCGATCCCGTTTCGCATATGGTTCATGTAACGTAATGATGGATTTGGATCGAGTTTTGCGTGAAAAACGACCAGAATACCAAGAAAGACAACACAAGGTGATTTTGCTGCATGACAATGCACCAGTACACAAAGCAAAACAGGTCCAGGAAACGATAGAGTCGTTCCGTTGGGAGATTCTTCAGCACGCGCCTCACTCACCGGACCTTGCCCCATCCAATTACTACTTGTTTGCATCGATGGGACACGCACTTGCTGAGCAGCGCTTGACTTCTTACGAAGATGTACGAAAATGGCTCGATGACTGGTTTGCCTCGAAAGAGCAACAGTTCTTTTGGCGCGGAATCCACAAATTGCCAGAAAGATGGAAAAAATGTATAGATAGCGACGGAAAATACTTTGAATAAGTTACTTTGTATTATATCATTACAATAAACGTGTTTTTTCTGTACAAAAATTCCAGTTTCATACTTACACACCTGATACAATAGACGGCAATGTGCCAGTGATGATGTGACTCTGGCTGACTATACAATCGGTAGTGAATTGAGGTTGAAATCACCATCTTGGGAACTTGACTATTGTAGTGAGCCGGAGTGACGCTGGTACTGAGCCAGAGTTGGTATTATCATACGATACAGATAGATAGATAGATAGATAAATAGATAGATAGATATTGATCAAGTCCTAAGATTTTATCCTTTGAGAACTGACATAGAAATTATAAAAGTACAGAGATGAGTGAAATATTAATATACATATACAGGGTGGTCCACTCGAAGCGATATAGTCAAATATCTCGGAAACTAGTGGAGATGGAAAAAAGTTGAGGGTTCCAAGGGGGCAGTATGATGCTGAACTTGAAAAATCCCGCAGAGGTCATTTTGAAGGTCATTTAGGGGTCAAGATGGTTCTTTCAAATGGGACCCTCATTTTTTCATCATGGCATGGGGAAGCTGGTTCCAAACCCTTCACGAAACACTGGTCATGGACTCCTTTCCGCCCATTGGGGTGCAAGGTATGGACCGTCGAAGTTATTGATGAACTGCTCTTAGCGCTACCCAGGAACAACGACGTGGACGTGGTCGTTCTCTGTTCCCTCCAGAGTACTTGATTATTGTGAGTCCCCTTGCCTCTCACATGAGAGGTGCTTGATGCTGTTACAATAATTGCTCGTAGTTACCCCCCTCTGCCTGGATACATAATCCTGGAATGTTGGCAGTAACAGTGCAGATGTGATCGATCATGCCCTCTCTCATTTACGAAAAAACTCCCTCATTTTGGAACCCCACATGTGAGAGGCAAGGACATCACAATAATCAAGCACTCCGGAGGGAACAGAGAACTACCACGTCCATGTCGTTGTTCTTGGGTAGCGCTAAGAGTAGTTCATCAATAACTTCGACGGTCCATACCTTGCACCTGAATGGCCGGAAAGGGGTCTATCACCAGTGTTTCGTAAAGGATTTGAAACCGGCTTTCTCATGCCATGATGAAAAAATGAGAGTCTCATTTCAAAAAACCATCTTGGCCCCTAAATGACCTTCAAAATGACCTCTGAGGGATTTTTCAAGGTCAGCTTCATACTTCCCCCTTGGAACCCTGAACTTTTTATGTGGAATATTTCATTCCATCTCCACTAGTTTCCGAGATATTTGACTATATCACTTCAAATCGACCACCCTGTATATAAGAGCATAAACACTGTGTGATCTACACACGTTAACGCATCGAAGTACAAGAAAATACATGAAAAGATTAAAAAGAAACAAAAACAGAAATTCATTCCTCACAGCTCATCATCATCATCATATCATTCATTTGTTTCGGCCTCTTGGCCATATGAAGGAGTTACAGTTGTAGCCAAAAAAAATAAATAAAAATAGAATGAGAAACATTGATCATTTTTTACATGAATGAAAGTAGATCACTTACGAAACACAGTGCCGCTAATTTACACTCTTACACGCAATTAACATGTCCAAGACCGCGCATATAGTCCTGTACTTGTATATAATCCAATGAGTACATGAATGCATATTCCTCAGTTGGCATAGCTCATCCTCGCGAACATAATTGTTATCTATTCTCCTACATACATGCATACGCGGGTTCGGATATGGGCTAGGATTTTTTCCGGATATAAGTATAAGTATTCCTCAGCAGAGTAAAACCAGTACTTCGATAGCACTCAACTTCTTTGTCATTTGACGGAAAAAAACAGGAATAGGAGCGAATTAATTGTTCTGCTTGAAATACTCATCCTTCCACAATTCAGTCGATATAAAATAATTATAATCCTATTCTCAATCTTAATTATCCTACTGACACTCGTGACCCTCTCTGACTGCACGTTTCAATCAGATACTGCAACCACTTAGTTTATTCCAGAGGTTCCAATATCATCGGAGACATAATAAAAGTATGAACAAATATCAGCGTTCCGAAGACACTTAAAACCGTTAAAATAGTATCCTGCTTGAAAAAAAAACAAAGAAAAAAAAATGAGACTGTGGATAGGGATTGGAACTCAAACTGTGTAAGTTCTTAGCGCAACCAACGGAGGCAGTTAGTCAGTTGCATATTGAGCTTCGTCTTGGCTTATAAGGGAAGTATCGATCTGACATAGAGGTAGAAGTTACTAATCATTGGTGCGGTAGGATTTTTCAATAGGGAATCCCAAAAATCTTCCATACACTCTATATACTGGCACTTTGATATAAAGCGCAGTCTTTCTTCGTTCGAGGCCGAGCAGGCAAATATCAAATGCAGAAGGTCCTGCCTAGGTTGACCCTCTCAATGTAGACATATGTTGTTTCCGGGGAGTCAACCAACGTCGGTGTTCAATAGGAGACGATTCGAGTGTTTGGTAGGTAGGCGAATGTGAGCGAAAAATCTACGGAGGTAAGTCGGGATTCGAGTAGATAAGTATACTGGGAGGCTAGGGAATGATACAAGAATAGGATATATGAAAAGTGAGGTGGAGACGTATATTCGATGGATGTCCTCCTGAGGGAGTAATTCAGCAAATTTGACTACGATGTCATTTTTTGCTCGATGTAATAATGTAGGAGACAGAGAGCTCCATATATCAGGATAATCAGGAATGCGAAAGGTTTCCCTTAGTTAAGATGACCAGTTACATTTCGTGGTTGAAGACCCTGTCTCGTCTAACTCCTTCAGCCTTGATAAACACTGTAAGGGGTAACGGTGACCAGGCATTTCAAGGATATTTATGAGCCAGTTGATAGTTATCTTCAATACCAATACCGACAATTTAACTCTTCCGGTCTCTAATCTGAGAGCATAGTTCGGCACACATTTTGGCAAGTGCAAAATCGCTTTGAAAAACGATGATTGGGCGAATTTCCAGTTTATCCAAATATTGGAAGCCCCAAACTTGAGCACCGTACAATAGAAAATTAACTATCAGACTATTGAACACAGTGTTAATGGAAGACCAGAAATCCGGCTTGAGCGATTTCAGGAGAGTAAGGGTAGATCTTATAACTCTATTGGTTTTACTCATACGAGCGCTTACATCATTTGTAAAGAGCGTCGAGTTGGAGAAAATGACTCCCAAGTAGGTATACTGCCTAGCTATTTCAATTTGCGTATTGGAGTAGCGGGAGGGGGGATATCTATTCGTATTTTCATGTCCTCCTTTTTGGAAGATAATTATCTCAGTTTTATCCACATCAGCCGTAAGTTCCCACGTGATACAGTATTATTCCAAGATCTTAAGGATCTTACGCATTCCAGCTTGCGAATTAGACGGAAAGATAAGATCATCCGCGTAGGCAAGGAGTAGGATTTCGAGTCGATGATTGATGGATACTCCCCTTGCTCCCTACCCCTTGAAGAAGTCCTCCAAGTCAGCAGTAAATAGCGCGAATAATGAAGGGCTCAGAGTTCCACCCTGGAGCACTCCCTCAGTAATATTAACAGGCTCAGTGAGTCCTTGATCAGTTTTGATAGAGCATGTGGCTTTAGGATATAAATTACGGAGAATTCTGATAATCTTGGAGCCCGTGCCTGGCTTATATGATCTATCCCATAAGTAGTTATGTTTGAAAGAGTCGAAAGCGCGGCGGAAGTCCACAAAAAGCGTGTAAAGTTTGCCTTTCAATCGTCTTAACTGAATTTGAGAAATCGCACATAAAGTAATCATATTGTCCAGGCAGCTGCGGTGTTTCCCAAAGCCTGATCGGGATTCGGGGAGCAACTCAATTGCGTTGAACCATTCAGACAATCGTGTGAATGAGATCATGGTAAATATTTTGATGATGGAGTTAACTAGGGCGATTGGGCGGTAGTTGGCAGGATTTTCTGTATCCCCACTCTTATGGATCATTCGTAGGATGACTTGTGACCATCCTGCAGGGGCTCTTTCTTCTTCCAATACTCTATTGAACAAGATAACAAGGTATTTTATCCATTTTTGCGGCAAATGCACATGAAAATCTGGAGAAATATAGTCAGAACCTGGAGCTTTTTTAGGTTCACATTTTTTACAACTAGCTAGTACCCCATCCACTGTAATTACCGAGTCTAACAGCTCATTATGAACCAAATGAGTGATCTTACTAGTTCATACGTCACGCGGGGGATAGAGAGACCTAAACAGCACTGGGACGTTTTGAAAACATTTTCAAAACGTGGTTGGTAACATAGAAAACATGCCAAAAACGTCCCAGGATGTTTTCAAAACGTCACATGTATGTTTTGAAAACGTGAAAATGTCCTCGAACGTTTTATTTTCGTTTTCGTGGGAGGTGATGGAAACATTTTATTGTGAATGTTTTGAAAACGTCGCATGAATGATTTCCTCGTCTTTTTCAGTCACTGAAATTCATATTATTCCTTGGAGAATTGGAATATTACAAACACATTTTCAAAACATAGCAATGTGTCACACAGATGTCCACAAAAAAGTCCTGCAATGATATCATTCGGAACGTGAGAATTGAATGATATTGAACTATTTACGTGAAATATTTGAATGTTGAGCGAGTTCAAGTGGAAATGAGCTGATTTTTTATTGAATAAAGTGCAGTTTTGATCAAATTAAATTCTTGGTTATGGCATTCGATTTGTCAATTTGGATATAAAAATTTCATGTTATGTAAACATGTGCAATTAAATCTTTCAAATGAAAGGAATTGCATGGATTCTATATTTTCTATGTAATAAAAATGAATTTTACATCAGTTGATAACCAAGCGAGTTATGTGAATTTTCAAATTTAGGTTAGGATATGTTGAATGATTACTTCCAAAATTCTATGCAGGTTTTCCTTTTTTTAGTGGATGAAAAGGTGACGCACCAACACATCAAAATGCTCAAATCCATGATTTTGATTATTTTTGAAAGATTCATCATTTATACATGTTGAAGAAATAGAGGAAATTATAAAATTTTCAAAACAATCCTTCAATTCTCTATGATGATTTGATTCAATATAATTGTGCATAAATTATATTGAAGTTGATGTTTCCAGTCTCATCTCAAAGTATTATGCAAACATATTACGAATACCCATTTGGTTTAATATTTCAGAAACGTTTCAAAAATGACCTAAGAACATGAGAATAACATTTTCAAAATCTTGCGGAATGCATGAAAGAAAAAACGTTTTCAAAACATCTAGAACATGATGTTTTCAGAATCAAATCTCGAAAACTATGGACACGTTTCTAAAACGTCCCGAGAACTTCCGGTGTTGTCTGGGGATTGAAGAAATGTCTGCCAAGAGTCAAGATCGATTGCGACTCTCCCCAGCCCTCGAGATCTATATCTATTTATTACGTTCCGAAAAGAAATCGAATCTGAGGAACTAGCAAGCAAGTCAAGTGTGACATCTCTATATATGCGCTTTTTCCCCATTAACAATTGGTTATAAGATTTCTTTTTCTCTACGTAGATTAGACATTTTTCGGAGGAAAAATTGTTCCTTCTACAATCTTTCAAACAGTCTCCCAATTTCATTTTAGCCTGTTTACATTCTGCATCGAACCCGGGTTCAGTACTTAGCATATTATAATTTCTCGCATATGAGCACATTGATAATGAATACCCAGCAGTCTCAAAAGTTTCTGTAAGTGTGTTCGATATTTCATCCAGGGTGACCGAAGCCGACAGAGAATCTGGGGGATTAGGCAGAGATGATTGATGAAGATCCACCTTATCTTGATTCCATTTTAGATATTTTTTTGTTGAAGTTCTCCTCTTAGAGAAGTAGATGAAATATCTAATCTCAAGGCCACAGGCGGATGATCAGATAAGTTTGCTATCGGCAAAACTTCCAAATCGTCAACTATTGAAATGCCGGCCCCATTAGACCAAATAAGGTCAATAACAGAGGAGCCATTATGAGGAATGTGAGTAAATCGGGCCGGGGAGTCATTCGGAGTTCGGCCATTGAGTAATATCAGGTCAGTACCCTCCAGGCACTCTACCAGCTCCTGTCCCTCAGTGTTCAGCGTGGTATCTAGGGATGATCTTGTTACAGAAAATTTCAAATTATGTAAAAGAGAGTCATTTAGCTGATTGCAGCTTGCAACTCTGCAATTAAAGTCACCACCTAACACTATTGGAAAATCATTAAATTCCAGCGAATAACATGTAATTAAATCACTCAACTTGGTGAGAAAGATATCAATATCCGAGGAAGGAGAAATATAAACTGTCTCGATGATATGTTTTATAGAAGTGTTTTGAATTTTCATGAAAATACAGTCACCTGAGATGTGCGAGGCTGTAGCTGTAAAGAGTGAAGAATCATATAAAATTAGAATACCACCTCTCGCCCTCCCTCTGGTAGCGATTTTTGTTGCTGGTGAGAAGAATCTCCGTTGCTTGGAAAATACCTAAGGAAGCCTCTCGGGAGGGGTGGTTAACCATGTCTCGCAAATGCACATGATTTCCGCTTGGTTATAAGTAGCAAAATCCGAGAAATTAGAAAATCCATGACAGTTCCAATAGATGATTTGTGGGCAAGTTCAGACATCACTCTTTAATTGCTATTTTGCTTCACTCGACGATGATTTTTGGTTCCTTTGTAACAGGTGTGGAATAATCGACGGGGTCTTCTCGATTGTGTCAGGTTTCTTTTCTTTATCAGTAGATACAGCCTGTTCAACAAGAAAGTGACCGCCATAATTTTGAAAAAATAAAAACTTTAATTAAAATACTCCTCTCTACATTGTAGTACATAGTATTAGCTATTGCGCAATAACTCAATATTTTGTCCAATCACCCCCATTACTAATTATGGCTGTGCATCTCCTTTCCATACTTTCGACGAGGTCTTCTGCGTATTCGTTAGGTAAAGTTCGCCATATCTTCTTGATTTGAAAACACAGTTGCTTAACTGTATACACTGGCTTTCCTCTGAGTTTCATCTTCATGTAAGACCACACTTTGACTTTCGTACCCACATTGTTAATATTGGAGTTCATATTTTCGAATAATAGTTTTATCTCATCCAACGATGACATTTTATTCGAATAGTCATCATCATCATCATGAAGTAATCAGTCTTACGACTGGTTTGATGAAACCCTCCACTGTTTATTACCCGCCAAATGTTTAATTTCTACATATCTGCTATCTCCCTTGTCTTGTACGATTTGCTTCATTTGAGTCTATGACCATTGGTCGAAAGTAATCGATCGAAATCAAGTTTATCGAAAAAAGTAGACCGAATTCCAATGGATCGAAAAAAAAAATAATCGAAAGAACAATTGATCGAATCAAAAATTTATCAACCACTGCAATTGGCCGAAAAATAACTTTATTTTACTCCCAGGCACCTCTACCATTAACAATATTCACAAACAATTCGCAATAGCTCTCAAGTACTCTAGTTTATCAGCATAAATCACATCTTGATAACTCCCCACAATACTACTAAGCTTCTCAAAGGCGGCACTTTGTTTCTTCCGTGGCGGGGTTGGTGGAACGTGATTCAAAATTTGCATAATCTGAAATTCATTCTTGGCCTGATCTTCTTCAATACATTCAATGAAACGCTACAGAGACGGATGTTTTTGTTTCACTAAGCAATTGAAGCCCCTGTGCCACCCCTCCACGTAATTATTTGTACGGGGAAGATTGTTTTCTACTCAATGAAAATTGTTCCACGCTTTGACTTCGAATCGAGGAGATTTCACCCTTCCCCGCCTGGGAACAAAAGAAACACAAAAATTAATCACACTAAGAATTGTACACTACACATTCTACATTCCCCAAGGACACACTCACCTATCTGCACATCCAATAAACTCCTTTTCGAAGTGATTAATGAATCCTTCTAAATTCTCATCGTCCTCGATAAATACTTCTTACAACAATGAATCAAACAATTGCTTAACATCACTTGGTGGAACAAAACTTAAAGCCGACAAGATCTTGATTTTTTGACAAAAAACGTAATCCCGATCGTACGCCGTTTTCAATCCAAACTGGCCAAGTTTCCTAACACAGCAAACAGGATCAGTAGTACTCACGTAACAGACTACGAGGAAAACAGTAAACAAAAAATTACTCACCTATACACACACTTTTTGAAATGAAACAAACAAAAATGAACCTCCACATCACCAAAAACATTACGGGCTGCGTTGAATGTAGCTGATTCTAAATCAATCAACAACGATTCAGGACGAATGTTTCTTCTCAATCCTTTGATCGCATTGAACATTTCAGTATATGTCTCCTTATTTTTGCTAGGGAGCAACGCATATATAAGCGGGATACACTGGTGTTCAATTAAAGCATGAACTGTATACATTTGTGGAAATAGCAAAGGGCTCCTCTCGAATGTCCCATCTGCGAACCAATGCCGATGGTCATGTAAATACTTCACGTTCCGCTCAGTGGCAAACAATAAGATGCGATTATCGACTGGACCGCTGTCGTAAATGAGGGGCTTTTCATTGTTATCTGTTAACAGAAATCTTGCGGGAATAACAATCTTGTCACGTGAACCTGGATTAGAAGGATAATCATCAACTCGCCGTATTCTACGAATCATCCTTTTCATCGTCTTCTGCCGAGGCACAAGAGCAGCAACGGAATCATGCGTTCCTACACAAGCATTTGCGATGATATCAGCCGGTGCATCTTGCGTCAAACGTGCGCTTTCTTCCACCTGGGCCACTATCATCTCCTTCCTGACAAACGCAGGATCACCTGCATGATTATGGTCATCCTCCGCAGCCTTCACAACAGCATCATCCTCCGTAACAATTCGCACAC
Organism: Gonatopus flavifemur; assembly: GCA_018340375.1. NCBI lineage: Eukaryota > Metazoa > Arthropoda > Insecta > Hymenoptera > Dryinidae > Gonatopus > Gonatopus flavifemur. Next base: position 927,336 of record JAFFJZ010000001.1, read on the forward strand.
CACACTTGAAATCTTTGTACTTGATACACCGCCAATATTTCCTACTCTTCACGCATTTATATTCATAAAAGAAAGCCCTTTATAGATTAATCTCGGCTTTCCTTTCTCACTTCCAACAAATTCAAGAGGCATACCGAATACGTACTTCGCAATTTCAAACGTTCAGTCCAACAATCGAAATCACACTGATACACCATATGAAGATACTCAAACACACAGAAACAACGAACCATTCAATCTCCATACATATCACATCAAATAACATCTTTTTACTAGCGCAGTGTATTTACAAACAGACCAAGGTACAGATACATCTGACAATATGAACATTCCAACACGAATATGTTATACCGTCATTGGAATCATATTCTACTTTCGACCACATAATTTTCGATCAAAAAGCGACTTCGATCAACCATCATTCGATCAATTTAACATCGATGAATTTTTTTTTCGATGAACTGCATTTTTCGATCAATCACGAGTTTCGAACAATCATCGGTAACCCGCTTCATATAACTTGATCTAGGTCTACCTTTACCAGTTTTACTATTCATTTTCCCTCTCAATATTGTTTTCAATGAACTCTCATGCCGTAATGTGTGTCCTATAAGATCGCTTCTCCTTTTCACGATGGGTTTCAAAAGATTTCTTTTTTCATTCATCTGCTCGAGTACTTGTTCATTTTTGACTTTGTCTATCCATTTTATTCTGAGCATCCTCCTATAACACCACATTTCCAAAGCTTCAAGTCTTCGTTGATCAGTTTTTCCCATTGTCCAAGTTTCGCAACCATATAATGCTGTGCTCCAAACGTAACTTTTCAAGAATTCCTTCCTCACTTCCAAGCTTATATTTCTTGAGCATAATAACTGTTTCTTTTGGTAAAAAGCCTGTTTCCCTTGTGCTATTCTTGCTCTTATATCTCTTCCGCTCTTGCCGTTTTCTGTAATTATGCTTCCTAGATATTTGAATTCTTTCACCTGTTCAATTGTCTCGGTATCTATTTTGATTTTCGTTCTTCTAGCTGTTTTCGCTGCTGTACACATCATGAATTTTGTTCTGTCTTTATTTATATTCATACAATAGTTTCCCAATAATATTGTTCTCATAGTGTTGAGAATATTTTCTAACTCAGTACTACTCGTGGCCAATATAGCTATGTCATCCGCGAATCTCAACATACTTATATTTTTTGTCCCTGAATCTGTAATTTCGATTGAATTCCCCCTTCACTTCGTTCATTGCTTCTTCTATATATAAATTGAAAATCAGTGGCGATAATGAGCATCCTTGTCTCACCCCTCTTCTTATTTGTGCTTCCCCTTCTTGACCCTGTATATCAATTATTGCACTTTGGGCTTATTTTTAAACATTTTTCAAAAATCATATGAATGATATACAGGGTGACCCAAGTCGGATAGATGATATTTGGGGAGCGTATTCTGCAGCCAAAATGCAACAGCTTTCCCTTCTGGCAAAATTTTTTTGGACGCTTAGTTTTTGAGATATCAGCATCTTCAGATTATTTTTCAAATCCAAATCACTCGAAGGCAATGTGTGCTACGTACTTGAGCTCCACCCCATTCGCTAAGTTGGGGGAAGGCGAATCCTTGGTGAAAAATCAAACTATCCTATCGGTTTTTGTTTCGAAGTTATAGCGATTTGAAGTTCCTGAATGCTAATTGGCTGAAAGTCGAAAAATTTCGGATCACTATAAATCCGGAACAAAAAATGATAACATGATCTGATTTTTTTCCCAAGGATCCGCCTCTTCCCAACTCAGCGAATGGTGTGAAGCTGAAGTAGGGAGCACACATTGCCTTCGAGTAATTTGGGTTTGAAAAAAAATCTAAAAATGCTGATATCTCAAAAACTAAGCCTCGAGAAAAATTTTGCCAAATGGAGAAGTTGTTGCATTTTGGCTGCAGAATATGCTCTTGGAGTATAATCTATCCGAATCAGGCCATCCTGTATGATTTGTTGGTATATGTTTGGTCTGTGAAGAAACAAAAAGACTTTTTGCATGTTGAATTCTTTCAGGTTTTCGGTTCTTGTCTCGTGAACACGTTCGTTTTCTGCGGTAAAAATATTGGAAAGAAGTTTTAAAATGTCGGAAAAAGTATGAAACAATTTTTTCACACTAGTACAGAGTCAGAATCATTCCAAAATATTTTGTTTACATCATAAAAATGGAGACATGGTATGTATCATGCACATAAGAATTGTGCACTCATTTATTATACACATGAAAATATTGAATGAAATTTTTACACATATTCATTTCAGTTGTTCACAATACGTTTGATAAATATGAACTGACAGTTGTGCACGGTTAGTTGTACACACGAAGAAAGAATAAAAAATGTAAAATTTGAGATCGTGCACCTTACATTTTGCACCATTGACAATATTCGGTATTGTCCATTATTCACATATAATCGCGCACAAAAGTTTTATCAGCAAAAATTATCTTTCAATATTGTGCACATCGGAAACTTATTGTACACTATTCACAAATTTCTAATTGAAGTTTTGCACGAAAAATCGTGCACGAAATATTGTGCATGACATATTATGCACGTATAAAAATGGAGTGCGATGGTTCAAAAGTAATCATTGCATAATCGATATTGAGAAATATTGTGAAAATGAATAAAAGATTTTCTTAGAAATACACGAGCTAATAGAATTGAGATTGAATTCACACACGTTCCAAAATTGAGACATAATTTTGATAGAATTTCTATATAATTTCCATAGAATTTCTATATAATTTGTATATAATTCCTACATAAATTGTATGTATTGAGTTAATTGAGATATTTTTGGTATGATTCTAATTCATATGACTAACAAGAACAATATTTAATGAAAAATCGGATCAAATTGGAGATTCACCATAGATTTGAGAGGATATTTAAGAAAACACATGAATAAGGTTAGTAGACCTGTAAAATTCGACATCCCCACAAAATTCCAGGATTTGAGGACTGATGTATCGAAATATATGAATTTTAGTTCTTCATGATCAGAAGTTTGTCAGATAAATCCGTTTTTAATCATTACAGATCCTGGAATAGAATCACGATGGAATTCTTTGGAAGGAAGAATCAATTTTTCAGACAGGTGCGCTAAAACGCATACAAATCATGACGAAAGTTGATTTGTTCTGACGTAGTAATAACAAACGTGAAAGAAATGAGCGGAAATACTGTAGAAAAGATGCATAAAAATGTGAATTATAATTTCTTTGATAAGATTTCAATCGATTATAAGAATATCTTCTTCATTTGATGTTTACGGAAGGATATCTGGCGATTCCGGCGGTGAGCACGAGATGATTCCTCGCCGACAGAAGGGACACTTCCGATTCATGAGTTGAGGGATGCATATAGCACACACTCGATGGCCGCAAGGTCGCAGTTTTAGTTTTTTTTTTGTTTAAATAACAGACGACGCATCCTACAAAAAATAAGTTGATGTAGTGGATGCCAATCTTTTTGTTGAACTGATTAACGATATGATTGATGGATTCAGGAATCGTGTTTGTGATGTATAAAACTGACCTCTCAGAATGATTTATGCAAGCTTTGAATTTCATGAGTATATCATATGCACATCCGCGCAACGAATCACTCACAAAATTGGCGACTATACTTTTGATATTACGAGAAAATGCGCGCACATCCATGCACACTAGATTTATTGTAATCGTCGATAGCATAACTCTTACAAGCCTGCATTGTTTTACATGTTTCGATTGACTTTCTATCATTTGGAAATTCGATTAGTAGAGCTGACTTTCCAGAATCCATTGTGTACATTCGTGCGACTAATAATCCAGAAAATTAGAGTCATCATTTTTTTCTGGGTTGAATAACAAACGAAGCACCCCGAAGAAGTGTCAAAATAGAATCCTCTTCAACGATGTGATTGATGGATTTTCATTAGAGGAATTCGTATTTGTTACATAAAAAATGGACCTCTCAGATTTATTTGTGCTAGCATTGAATTTCATGAGTATATCATATGCACATCCGCGCAACAAATTACTAACAAAATTGGCGATTATACGCTTGATATTACAAAAAAATGCTTTTTTCTCATTTGAATAACAAACGAAGCAACCCGGATGAGTATTGAAATAGAATCCACTTCAACAACATACTTGACGAATTCATATCACAGAAATTCGTATTTGTTACATGAAGGATTGACCTCTCAGATTTATGTATGCAAGCTTTGAATCTTATGAGTATATCATATGCACATCCGCGCAACAAATTACTCACAAAATTGGCGATTATACTTTTGATATTACAAAAAAATGCGCGCATATCCATGCACACTAGATTTATTGTAATCGTCGATAGCATAACTCTTACAAACCTGCATTGTTTTACATGTTTCAATTGACTTTCTATCATTCGGAAACTCGATTAGTAGAGCTGACTTTTCAAAATCTATTGTGCACATTCGTGCGACTAATAATCCAGAGAATCAGAGTCATCATTTTTTTCTGGTTTGAATAACAAACGAAGCACCCCGAAGAAGTGTCAAAATAGAATCCACTTCAACGATGTAATTGATGAATTTCCATTAGAGGAATTCGTATTTGTTACATAAAAAATTGACCTCTCAGATCTATTTATGCAAGCTTTGAATTTTATTAGTATATCATATGCACATCCGCGCAACAAATTACTCACAAAATTGGCGATTATACTTTCGATATTACAAAGAAAATGCGTGCACATCCATGCACACTAGATTTGTTGTGATCGTCAACAGCATGACTCTTACAAGCCTGCATTATTTTACGAGCTTGGAATGCCTTCCTATTATGTGGAAACTCGATTAGTAGAGTCAAATTTCCTGAATCTATTGCGCACATTCGTGCAACAATCAATTCAGGAAATCAGATTGGAAGAATTACACAGACAGAAATGTATAATAAAAATAGGGACAGCAACAATTATTCAATAAAATTTATGAGATTTATAATAAAGATGATCATATAGATTGTCCCCTTACTATATGATATAATGAAATTTATTATACGCATAATAAGTTTCATTGGATTCATAATATCTTTTATTGTATATTATAGCTAACCCTATTCGTATTATACATTTAATGAAGATTTCTCTCAGTATATATATGTGGCATCCTTCGCTACACCTGACAACCCCCCTCACCCCGGCCAAAATTGAGATTGACGTAAAAATATGACTTAAATCTCAAACAAAAGCGTGGGTCATCTAGTCTATTTTACACACCAGGCTCTTCTAACAATCCAGTTTTGCGGAGCCAGTGTGGTGGCAAACATCATTGGAAAACAAAAGGACTATTTCCGAAGAATCAAGGAATGCATTATTTGAACAAAAAACCTCACAATTTCAAACTGGATCAGTACTGCGCGTTTTTCTGGGTGCTTAAGAAATTCGAGTCAGATTTTGGACATTCAAAATAGCGGAACGTATTGGAGATGCAATATGGCGACCAAAAAATTCAAATCGACTCGATTCGCTCAGAACTGACTAGTTGGGGAATCTCGAGGTCGCTGAATCCGAATCTGAGGTCGACATTCCAATACACCCTACACTGTGAAAAATATCTTTTGTAAAGTACCCATATCCGACAAACAACTAATCCATATATGGATTGGAAAATCAGAATTCTCTGTAGAAGCACTACATTCAGTGTAGAAGGAATGAATTTTTACTTCGAAAGTCTTACACTCAACGGAGAAGAAATATATTTCTTTTTGGAAAAGTCTTATGCTCAGTGTAGGAATATTACACAAGTTTGTCAATTGCTCACATTCAATGTTGGTAATAAAATTCGCTACACTGAGCGTGAACAATTTACAAACTTGTTTGATATTATTACACTAAGTGTGAGATTTTTCCAAAGGAAAATGTATTTCTTCCACGTCGAGTGTAAGACTTTTACAATGAAAATTTATTCCTCCCACACTAAATGTAGTGCTTTCACAGAAAACTCTGATTTCCAAATCATATTTGGATTAGTTTATTAGATATGGGTAATTTACTGAAGATATTTCTCACAGTGTACTCTCCACCCCTCCATGGGCGTGAAATTGTTGTCTTGAAGATGCACTCACCTTATTGCTTCCCCGTTAAGAGGAAGTTTAGTGTTCGTTTTGGAGGGCCGAAAAATTTTGTGTCTCCAAAACGAGAACTTCTTATACCAAAATGCTTCTCAGAACTCAGGGAGCAACTTTGGTTTCGTGTCCGTCTGTAGGGTGTCTGTCTGTACGTCCGTACGAGCGTACATACGGAAGTCCGGTTCTATCTATCCCATCATTATGAAATTTTTACTACAGTTACGTGCGGGGTCGGTAATGGTGCCGTGTAAGTTTCAACCTGATTTTCACTGAAGAATAAGAGGCGTGAGAAAAATAATTTCAAAAAACCGTGATTTCGTGCCTGCGCATATCTCCGCTCTGTATTATCTGATTCCAATAAAACTTATATCAAGTTCTAGTTATCATTCGATAGTCATCTCAAATCAGGTTCATCCCAATCGGTTGGAAACTTCAGAAATTTTCTGTTTGTGATCTGAATTTTTGGACAATATTTTGAAACCATACCATGCCTATGTGCATGTCATTCGAATGCCGTAGAACTCTGAAAATATTCAGTTCGCGAGGTGTGAGTTGTATGATATCAATTCCAGGCAAATCGGAAATGAGGGAAGAAAAAGGTGAGTACTTAACTTCGGAACGAAATTTGAAAATCTTGTAAATCTCGTTATATCATATCGCGGATATTTCCATTCCTATCATCCCATGGTCATGGAATTCCGACCACAGTTTCATGCAGTGTCGATGGTAGTTCCATGTGAGTTTTAATTGGATCCTTACAAGAGAACGGCAGAGGGGGAGGGAACGTGTTATCGGGAATTGCGATTTTGTTGAGAAAAAAACTGCAGGAAAACCGATTCCACCCCCTGACAAGCGTGGAGGGAATCCATTATACAGTTTTTGAGCTTCCGGAGTGGAGCCGCGTCTGGAATCGGTTTGTTGCCGACGTTTCAGATAATCCATCATTTAAATATTCTGGAACCGTTTTCGAATGATGTTTGCCGCCATACTGGCTCCGTCATATCGGATTCTAGAAAAGTCCTGTGTGTAAAATGAACTGGACACCCCACGCTTTCGTTTGAAATTTCAGTCCTATCCTCATGTCAATCTCAATTTTGGACAGGGGAAGGGTGTCAGATTTGGCAAAGAATGCCCCATATATTTTTTACAGGTATGGTAACGTTACTTGTTTTCGTTACTCATTAAACACTGAGACAAAAATCAGCTTGATCATAAGAACATGTTTTATTGTTCTGAGAATATATTCATTCTTCTGATCTCCAGAAAATGTGTACTGGGGATGAGAGCATTCTGTTCCCATCAAGGTGTATAATTTTGAAATGAGAAAATGTTTTCTCCCTTCAGAGGAAGTTCTCTTCAATCAAAAAAATATTGGATTGGACTCGGTCAATCCAATATTCTCTTGGTTGAAGATTTTGTTTCTCACCGTGTATATCAAATGTATATAATGAATATACCATTCGGATACAAAGTGTATAGTATCAAAGATGCTTCATATAGAAATGAGTAACGAAACAAGTAACGTTACCGTCCCTGATTTCTTATAACTCTTATTCTCTAATTTATTCACTAAGAAATGTTCTTAGTTCACTTAATCAAATATTGATCCATTATGACTACAGTAATAGTGATATATATTTATAAAGCGCTGACACGCACACTTATAATAATGCATTTTTGTCATTTCCAGTCGGGGAGTGATTTCAATGTCAGGATTTGAAGGATTTACATCTTGTTTTTGGCATTTTTCGATAGTTTTCACCAATAGAAGTGATACTCCACGGTTGGTTCGAGTGTTTTCCACCTTTCAATGTTTCAACACAGAGGCTTCAACTGCACGCCCTCGAGCTCTGGGACAGGTTTACGAATTGCTTTGCGGGAATGATTTCTCCAAAACGAACGGGCGTACCAACTTCAAATTTCAACACGATGTTCAGTACTATGATGTCTATCGTCTGTACTTCAAACTTGTTGATATTTTGGATCGAATTCACGATTTCACCTGATTCATAACGCGAAGGAAAGTGTTTTTTTACACTTTTGCAAGAAATGCCACCATTTTATCAATTTTCGGTGCAGTAAGATAGTATCGATTCTTTGTTTCAGATTACTCCAATTTTCTGTTTCAGATCGCTGAGAGCAGGAATCAACCATGCCAGCAGGAAACGTTTTTTGTTTAATTTTTGATTTGATGGATTTTGCTTGAAACTCATATTTTGCAATTTCTTCTTGATATCTTTGGATTCGCGGATGTTCAATGAATGTGCCTGAAGGTTCATGTGCTCTAGGGGATTGTTTTTGTGTTGAAAAAACGGAGAAAATGGTATGTTGCAGAATTCATGTTTCATAATAATTATTATGGAACGTGAATCATATTTGAATATACATGCAAATCGAATTTCAAGACGCGGGGTACGAAAATACTTCGGTGTTGTATGTGACAGTAGAAAAATAAGCGTTGTGTTCCAGGGTTGAAAATCTGAGAGTATTCCTTGAATTTTCAATAAAAAAAGAACGGTTCACATTCCTGTTGGATTGAATTTCAAACACATTGACAAATTATCAACACTAAACTATCATCAATACTCAACAAACAACAAAAAGATATGTAAACTTTTCAGAAGTCACGAATGAAATTTTGCAAAGTGAACGATAAGGATTTCGAAATTCCCTTATTCACTTTGGAAAATTTCATGCGCGACTTTTGGAAAGTTCATATATGTTTGTATTGTTTGTTGAGTATCGATAGTTTCTCGGTGTTTTCCAAATAAAACTCAACAAAAATATTAACCATTTTCTGTTTGTGAAAAATATAAGAAATCCTCTCAGATTTTGAAAAATATTCTCAGATTTTTAATGAAAATCACTATATTTGTGAGCTGCATTCTTCTCCGCGTGACGCAATGAACATTTCGTGTTCTGCGATATTTTTTGGATATCTCAAAGTGTCCTCACGTCTCAATCATATGAGAAGAGATGTATGAGATATCTTAAATTTATGTGAGAGATGTTGCAAGACATGGTATATTTATTGGGGCATAAGTAAATCCTACATATTCTTGAATTAGTCATTCACAGAAAAATTAGCAATAACCCAAAATAATTATCCTAATCTTCAAATTCTTTGTGGTTTTCCGTCAGAGTTCATATCTTTTTACTCAAATAAACTGTATAAAAACCTATGTTCATCCACAAATGAGTCTCCATTATGAATTTTCGTACTCATACAATCGAGGCTCGAATACCATGCCATAGAGGTCGATTATCAAACATGAATATTCATCTATACAATTCCAAACATCTTTGATAGATTTCCTGTTGCGGAATCCACTATTTTTCATGATGGAGCCGAACTTGTCTGAATTTTATTCTTACTTCAACCAGAATATCCAGCACGTAATAAAATGGAGATGTTTCCTTCAAATTCTTCATCTGAATGGCCTACCGCAGAAGCCAGACATGTCCAAAACTCGGAAATTGCTCCGATTATATTTTCGGAAAATAAAAACATAGACACGTCTTTCACTATGAAAAAGAAACTTCCAAGAACCCCCCCAAAAAACAGGCTGTTACATGATTTTTCATGAGAATTCCCATTCTGACATGGTATGGATGATGCACATAAGAATTGTGCACTTATTTATCATACACATGAAAATATTGAATGAAATTTTTACACATATCAATTCCAGTTGTTCACAATACGTTTGATGAATATGAACTGACAGTTGTGCACAGTTAGTTGCACACACGAACGAAGAATGAAAAATGTAAAATGTAAGATCGTCCACCTTACATTTCGCACCATTGACAATATTCGGTATTGTCTATTATTTACATATAATCGTGCACAAAAGTTTCATCAACAAGAATTATCTTTCAATATCGTGCACATCAGAAACTTGTTGTACACTATTCACAAATTTCTAATTGAATTTTTGCACGAAATATTGTACACAAAAAATTGTGCACGAAATATTGTGCGCGACACATTATGCACGTATGAAAATGGAGTGCCATGGTTCAAGATGAATCATTGCATAATTGATATTGAAAAATATTGTGAAAATGAGTAAAATAAGTAGATTTTCTGAAAAATATACGAACTAATAGAATTGAAATTGAATTCACACATGTTCCAAAATTGAGATATAATTTCTATAGAATTTCTATATAATTTTCATAGAATTTCTATACAATTTGTATATAATTCCTACATAAATTGTATATATTGAGTTAATTGAGATATTTTTGGTATGGTTCTCATTCATATGACTGAAAGGAACAATATTCAATGAAAAATCGGATCACATTCAAGATTCACCATAGCTTTTGAGGGGATATTGAAGAAAACACATGGATAAGGTTGGTGGACCTGTCGAATTCGACATCCCCACAAAATCCCAGGATTTGAGGAATGATGGATCGAAATATATGAATTTTGGTTCTTCATGATCAGCAGTTTGTCGGATGAATCCGTTTTCAATCATAAGACATCCTGGAATGGAATCATGATGGAATTCTCTGGAAGGAAGAATCGATTATTCAGACAGGTGCCCTAAAACGCATACAAATCATGACGGAACTTGATTTATTCTGACGTAGTAATAACAAACGTGGAAGGAATGAGTGAAAATACTGTGGAAACAATGCATAAAGATGTGGACTATGATTTCTTTGATAAGATTTCAATCGATTATAAGAATATCTTCTTCATTTGATGTTGACGGAAGGATATTTGGCAATTCCGGCGATGAGCACGAGATGATTTCTCGCCGACAGAAGGGACACTCCCTATTCATGAGTTGAGGGATGCATATAGCACACACTCGATGGCCGCGAGGTCGCAGTTTTAGTTTCTTTTTGTTTGAATAACAGACGACGTATCCTACAAAAAATGAGTAGATGTAGTGGATGCCAATCTTTTTGTTGAACTGATTGACGATATGATTGATGGATTCAGAAATCGTGTTTGTTATGTATAAAATTGACCTCTCAGAATTATTTATGCAAGCTTTGAATTTCATGACTATATCATATGCACATCCGCGCAACAAATTACTCACAAAATTGGCGATTATACTTTCGATATTACAAAGAAAATGCGTGCACATCCATGCACACTAGATTTGTTGTGATCGTCAACAGCATGACTCTTACAAGCCTGCATTATTTCACGAGCTTGGAATGCCTTCCTATTATGTGGAAACTCGATTAGTAGAGTCAAATTTCCTGAATCTATTGCGCACATTCGTGCAACAATCAATTCAGGAAATCAGATTGGAAGAATTACACAGACAGAAATGTATAATAAAAATAGGGACAGCAACAATTATTCAATAAAATTTATGAGATTTATAATAAAGATGATCATATAGATTGTCCCCTTACTATATGATATAATGAAATTTATTATACGCATAATAAGTTTCATTGGATTCATAATATCTTTTATTGTATATTATAGCTAACCCTATTCGTATTATACACTTAATGAAGATTTCTCTCAGTATATATATGTGGCATCCTTCGCTACACCTGACAACCCCCCTCACCCCGGCCAAAATTGAGATTGACGTAAAAATATGACTTAAATCTCAAACAAAAGCGTGGGTCATCTAGTCTATTTTACACACCAGGCTCTTCTAACAATCCAGTCTTGCGGAGCCAGTGTGGTGGCAAACATCATTGGAAAACAAAAGGACTATTTCCGAAGAATCAAGGAATGCATTATTTGAACAAAAAACCTCACAATTTCAAACTGGATCAGTACTGCGCGTTTTTCTGGGTGCTTAAGAAATTCGAGTCAGATTTTGGACATTCAAAATAGCGGAACGTATTGGAGATGCAATATGGCGACCAAAAAATTCAAATCGACTCGATTCGCTCAGAACTGACTAGTTGGGGAATCTCGAGGCCGCTGAATCCGAATCTGAGGTCGACATTCCATTACACCCTACACTGTAAAAGATATCTTCTGTAAAGTACCCATATCTGACAAACAACTAATCCATACATGGATTGGGAATTCAGAGTTCTCTGTAGAAGCACTACATTCAGTGTAGAAGGGATAAATTTTTACTTTGAAAGTCTTACACTCAACGGAGAAGAAATAAATTTCTCTTTGAAAAAGTCTCACGCTCAGTGTAGGAATATTACACAAATTTGTGAATTGCTTACCACACTGATTGTGGTTCCACCCCCTGACAAGCGTGGAGGGTTGTTTGTGAACAGTTGAATCTCTCAGGTATTCCGAGGAACCCCAAAACATTATATTCGAAGTGGTTTGGGTTCCTTCATTTGCCACAGTAAAAAACCATTAGGTGGATTCATTTCACAAATCACGATGTCACCCCTGTGAGGACGTCAGGGTAAGTCGTAAAAGCTCCAGGTTCCCAGATATTCGAGGGGATTCCGGAATGTGATCTGGGAGTAGTCTTTGTTCCCAAGTTCCCCATACAAAAAATGCAGCGCCAAATCATTTGTGAAAACAATGATTGATCCCCCATAGGGGGATGAAGGGTTGATAGTCGGAGGTAAAATCTCTTAGATATATTGAGAAAGCTTGAAATATTGAATTCCAAGTCGTTGGGTTTCTCAAATTCCCTACAGGAACAAACATTCGGTGAATTTATCTCAGAAATCACGATTCCATCCCTCTACAGAGGGGTCTGCTGTAGGTCGTAAAAACTCCGGATCTCTAGGTATTCCAAGGAACTCAGGAATATGATCTTGGAACAGATATGAGTTCGTAATTTTTTATCGAAAAAGTTACAGGGATCGTTCTTCAATGGGAAGAGAAAAAGAAGCGATTCCATTCCCGTCGAGTTTTTGGAAAATTTCATCCTATAACACTGTGGTTTTGGAGCTTGTGATGCAAAAAACAGTTGGAAAGCCCTAAAAGACGAATATTCACAGTCATCAAAAAGTTCTTTCCTCTGTCGGATTGAAAATTGTTTCAGTTCTAGAAAGTTGCAAAATTACATACAGACATCAACCTCCGGAAATGTATCATATATATTTGCGCACAGTCTGGTCGTTTTTGACGCATCTGAAGTGATTTCCAAATCTTATAAATTTGTATATTTGAACAAAAAATGTTCAAACAATAAGTAAAACAACTCACTCCAAATGTTCCATCGCAATAGAGTTGCGTACAGCGAGATAACGCTTCTAACATGTCGTCGTGCACAAATATTATAGCCAAATGAGCCATCTGCACCGACGACGGTCCCTCTGTGAACATGTTGCATTGGCTGATATTCCTACAGCATTTCTCCAAGTTCTCGTAAATTTCGAGGGACTGGTGATACATTTTGCCTTCTGCCAGTTGTCATTCTTTGTTTGAATATTCTATGGTGATCCAGTTGTGTTTACAATGGCTGATATTTTCAATTAGAAAAATGAAGCATTAATCTATTCTACCCGAGTCGAAATGCGGGAACTCTCCGCCCACTACATATGGAAGATTAGAAAATGTCCACCTTCCCGAGAGGCAAAGCAGCAGGGTATAGCTCCTCCTTTGCTCCTAGAAGTGGTGCAAATTTCGTGATCTTCCATACGTAGGAGGAGAGGAGGTTTCACATTCCGACTCGGGTATATTCACATTTTCCAATATTCTCACGGAAGAGGAAATAAATGAATGAATACTTACTTTTCCTGGAGCTTAACTCGATCGTATATTGATTTCAAATCTTTGTTGATTTCGAAACGTTGTTCTTGCCTGTAGTGACAGTTCTTCAGTGGATCGCTCTTTCAGTGAAAGGAAATCGTCTCCAGGATGATTGTGTCCTTCAACGATTCCGAAATTCCGTTGCCTCGTCATATGACTCAGAATTTGCACATATATCTTGACGTTGCAGGCCAGCGTATTTTTATAAGCGCAACGAAGAATTGTGCCTCCCCTGTTATCCAAGTGATAGATGTGTCCTTCATAAAAATACCTGACAGTATTTTTCTAGTTGCCCGGCAATTTTTCCATTTCTGTCAGCAAATTAAATTATTACAATAAAAACATGTAGCAACAAACGGAACGTACAATGAGGAGGGGGAACGTGGGAGAAAGTGAGAGAAAAAGAGTAGAGAATGTGGAGGACACATAGAAGGACACAAAAACAAATTGAACTTCCAATTGATAAAGAGGAGAGAAGAATAGTATAGCAGATGAGTTGGTGAATTGGTGAAGATCCAGAAGTAGGAAGAAGGATTCAGCGAGCATGAAAATCAATTCCAATTTTCGGTGAGTTGCAAGTGGCTGTCGACTTGCGATAGATAGAACTGTTCAACTCCAACAAGCTGATCTTACAATTCAACGAGCCGAAACTGAATTGAGACTTGGAAAGTAGGTCGATACTTTATTATTATAATTTCATTGAAGAACAAGGAAATTTTTCATAATAATCTCAAAAAAATTCGTATCGTGTATCAAATGTGAATAAAATATATTTAATAAGAATATTAACCGTTTTCAGCTACACAGTAGAGGAAGTTCTAAGTATCATCGCTGCTCTGAAGCGTTAAGAATCGAGTAGAGGTTAGTAATATCCACTCATTATCACTGCCAAAATATGAAACAATAAACTTGACAAATCTTTCAAGGTTTGAATTTATTATTGGATTATTCAATAACTATTTTTGTCACTCTCCAGTCTTTATATACAACGAGAGAATAAGAGAGGAAGACAATCTAGCCTGTAGAGGAAACGAGGATGATTTACAAGTCGATGTAAATGAGAATAATGATGGAGTAGATGTCGCATTTTTCAGAGGAAATTTAGATCCAGATGGTACTCCTGGTATGTATTGACATGTATGTATGTGGTTATAACGTGATGTACTGTTTTTTTTTTCCAGTTCATTTTTTACAGGTAATGAATTTGGAAACGAAATGATTGTAAGAAGGCGAAGAAGAAATTACACAAGTGAGGATTGATTATTGAATTCTTAAGTTATGTCTGCATATACAACTACTACTGATCTGAAAATATTCCATCATTATTTTTTCAAATTATCACTTTTTGAATGATTTGTGAATAGTTGTGAAGAATGTAACGTAAGCGTTACGAAGAGAGTAGAAAGGGGCACCGACAAGGAGGTAGAGGGGGCAGTAGCGGCGAGACTAGTGATGAGTCCAGGCGGGAAAGCACAGTTCGCTACCGGTACTCGACAAACTAGCTATTGAATAGCCCCATTCTTCGTACGCCCTACGAGGCCATCTAAATTAAGGAAAGTGAAGTTTACTCCTCAGCCAAACACCACGAGGTATCTAAAATACTCCCAGCGAATTCCTGGACTAAGGACCTACTCGCAGCCACTCGTACCTCCACGGCGACCCCGCAGAACAGCTATTAGGCCCGGCCAGCCGAAAGACGAGACGACACACCCACACTCACGACACTCCTACACACTATATACACACAAACCACTAGCGGTAAGAAAACATTCTCATATTATATTGTAATATCTTCTTGTATCATTTTGTCTGCGACCGAAAATCCAAAAATATATCTATCGATATTGTTAGGTACCTCCGTGAGTCTCTCTCAGCTCTCTGACTACACCCCGTCCTCTGGAAATCGCCCCTAAAAATCTACTCATTATAGTGGTGCCCAACGCAAAAACCCACGTACATCACATAGAAGCACACATACACACTCAAACGAACAAAGAAACATTATTAAACATACATATACAGCAAACATACTTATAGATATAACACATAAACACACTTGAATACACATATATACACACTGAAACACATAGAACACAATGAATTTTTTTTCCCTCTGATATTTTGCCCGCCTATACCCATGCATGTTTCACGGAATACGGGAATAAAATACCGATGCATGGATTTAGAAGAAGAAAAATCGGATTTATATACACGGAGTCGAACAGTAAAACGTTACAATGGCAAGAAAATTGATCAGAAACGGATCGAACACCGTGTATATAAATCCCATTGAACGACAAAATAAGCTCATTACATGTAAAAGAGAATTCGATTCACGCGAATATCATACAGAGGCATCGGGGCGTGTGTGTGCACGCATGCATACATGTAGAGAACCATAAGAACACGCGTACATACACACGAGAGGCATATAATCGCACATAACGATACTCTGCGCGCAAGAAGAAGAACAACCTTGGGCACGGACTGGAGTATCGTTGACGCGATAAGACGCGATACAAAGACATAAGACATAAACAACATCCCTGAGACGATACAAAGGACAAGTGAGCACATATCAACGAATCGAATATCAATGAATCGAAGTCTAAAATCCCTTGATGAATCCAAATCAAAGACGAATAATTCAGAAATAATAGCACGGAATATCAGATAGAAATTGAATTGAACAGAATAATCGGCAGAATCATAAATATAACTACACATATTACTGGACACACAAACCATACAAAAGACGAACGAAAAACACACATATCATCACATGTAACACATAACACACAATACAGTACAGCTACAGTAAACAAGGAACACACATACACACGAGAACTGAAAATTCAAACGAACGAAATTACACGACGAAATATTAAGTTTCAATTAAATGGAAATCAAAACACAAAATGAATAGACGAAACAGACACAATGAAACACACATACCAACAGATTATAGACACACATGCAATGAAAACCAACACGAACAAAGGCCAAAAAGCAGTTTGAATGACGAGACACAAGATAGACGAAGACGAACCATACAAACAGGATACAATCAAACCTTCACACCAGACAGTTTCCTAAGGAATAATCAAGAATTCATTGACGAGACAAACCATTTATAAGAACATTTCAATCACCCGAACGTACAACAAAGACGAAGACAAAGACAAAATAGACAACGAGAACGACCAGAAATAGACAGAAACAGCACGATGTTGAGGAATTTCTTACATAGAACATTCTGATTATAATAACAAACTGAGTAGAGCAGATTCGAACAACACACATAGACAGGAACACGTAGAACCGGAAATCACAGTAAGAAACCCAATAGCTGAGGATAGAAATCACACATTAGACGGAATAGATAGTTATGAAACAGACATGGAAACCGAACCAGGAAGGAGTAGGAATTCCACACAAAACAATAGACACACAGTTAGACAAACACAAAATTACACGGACACAAGTGAAGAAGAGATAATACAGAACGACACATATAGGATACAAACATATAACACAGGGAACAGAAAAATCCTACGAAAACCACGACTACCGATGACAAATTTGAATATAAAATTCAACGGGAACGAGACAGAAGACCCTGAACAATTCTCATTGAAACTAGCACAATACCAAAATACATACACATTCACAGACATAAAAATACTAATACTACTCCTACCGCAAATATTGCACAACATAACATACGAGTGGCATACACTAAATCATAGGAAATGGGGAAACTTACAAGAATTTGAAGAAGATTTGAGGGAAACATTCTTTCCACATGATTCCACAGAAAGATTGGAGGAAAAATTGAAAAGGTGTACACAACGAAAAGATGAAAATATTACAAAATACCTAATAAGATTCGGAACAATAATGAACAAAATTTGGCCATCATACCCCCTAAATACACAATTAAACAAAGCATACAAAAACTTACAATTGGAATACAGCTTATATATAAAGAGAGAAGAATTTGACACATTTGAACAATCAGAAAGGAAGGGAAAAACACGAATACCTAAAAACAAGAAATAGAATTCGTTAGTAGCATGAAAGAATTGGAAGAATACTAAAGAAAGCAAATCGATAGAATAGTACAAGAATTTACACAAAAAAACACAGACGACACATTACAACACACAGGACTAGTCAAGCACAAAATAGAACTAGAAAAGAACGAACCGAAAAAACAAAAACCTTACAACACATCACCCAAAATACTACAACACACGCACGAAGAAGTGAATAAAATGTTAACCGAAGATATAATAGAACCCTCAAACAGTAACTGGTCCAGTCCAGTTATAATGGTGGAAAAACCGAACAACAAATACCGATTCTGCATAGATTTTAGGGATGTGAATAACAAGACAAACAAAGACGCATACCCCATACCCAACATGACGAACATACTGGACAAACTACACACAGCAAACTACATCTCAAAAATAGACCTGAGCCAAGCATATTTCCAAATACCCCTAGACGAGGACAGCAGACACATCACGGCTCTCACAGTCCCAGGAAAAGGACTATTTCGTTTCAAAAGAATGCCATACGGACTGATAAACGCACCAGCGACGTTTCAAAGCCTCATGGACAGACTTATAGGCCCAGGCTCAGAACCATATGCTTTTTCATACTTGGACGACATAATCATAGTCACAAAAACACTCGAGGAACACCTACACTGGCTAAAGACAATACTGGGAAAAATTAGAGATGCTGAACTGACAATAAATAGGGAAAAATGCGAATTCGGATGCACGCAAGTAAAATACTTGGGATACATAGTAGACAGAGACGGACTACACATAGGTACAGATAAAATACAACCAATACCCAACTACACACCACCTAAGACACTCAGACAAATACGCAGACTCATAGGAATGACATCCTGGTACAGACGCTTCATTCCAAACTTCGCACAGAAAACAGAACCAATTAGCAGATTACTCAAAGGAAACTGCGGAGAAAAATGGAGAGGAACACAAAACAGAGCACTAGATGGAATCAAACACGTACTGACGACCCCACCTGTACTCGAACAACCAGACTTCACAAAACCATTCTTCATACCCACGGATGCAAGTAACACAGGACTAGGAGCAATGATAACACAAGAACACGAGGACAAAGAACACGTAATAGCATATGCCAGCAGAACATTAAACGACGCGGAAAAAAATTATTCCGGAACAGAAAAAGAATGCCTAGCGGTGAAGTGGGCCATAGAGAAATTCAGACCGTACATCGAAGGAGAAAAATTCACAGTAGTAACGGACCACGCGTCATTAAAATGGCTACATAACTTGAAAACCCCACGGGCAGACTAGGAAGATGGGCCTCAGAACTACAACACCATAACTACGACATAATCCACAGGAAAGGGAAAGAACATTACGTACCAGACGCACTATCACGATTACACAAGGACACAGAAGAAGTAGCACACATAACAGAACAAACGGACACATGGTACGAACATAAGAAAAAACAAACACAAAAGCACCCAAACAAAAACAAAAACTGGACGATAATAAATGACAACCTATACTCCTACAGACCAGACCCCCCACACACACAGAACTATTGCCTGATAACAACCCATGGGAACTTGTGATACCGCAAAAACTACAAAACAGAATACTGACAGAGAATCACGACACACCACAATCAGGCCACCTGGGAATAGAGGAAACATACATGAGGATAGCGACATACTACTTCTGGCCAGGGATATATAGGGACACCGTAAATTACGTGAAGAAATGTAATAAATGCCAAATGTCAAAGATGCAACAACAAAAACCCATGGGATACATGGGACACAGAATAACCGAAGAACCTTGGACAGTCGTGGCAATGGACATCATGGGTCCAAAACCAATACCAAAGAACAAATACCAATACATCCTAGTAATAACAGACTTATACACCAAATGGACAGAAATAGCCCCAATGAAGAAAGCAAACGCAGAAACACTACAGAAAATGGTAGAATCACAACTAATTCCAAGATGGGGGACACCAAGAATAATAATAACAGATAACGGACAACCATTTGTGAACAAACTCATGGGAAAACTAACAGAAACACTAGTTATCAGACACACAACAACCCCACCATACCACCCCAAGCAAACCCAGTGAAACGAACGAACAGAACAATCAACGCAATAATAAGAACGTTGGTAGACAAAAACCATAAAGATTGGGACGAACACATAGAGGACATACAATTCGCGATAAACACAAGTAAACACAGCTCCACAAAATACACACCAGCATTCCTAAACCTAGGCAGGGCACTCACACCACCACAATCATTCACACACGACGTAGAAAACACACAAGAAATAGAGAACACAGACATGAATCACTGGACAGACAGGCTGAAGAAACAAAAAATAATTAGAGAAGAAGTACGAAAACACTCATTAGAAGCAAACGGAAAACAAACACACAACTACAACTTACGCAGAAGAAACACAGAATTCAAAATAGGAGATAGAGTATTAAAACGGCACCACACACTATCCTCGAAACAGAAAGGAACAACAAGTAAATGGGATAAAAAATACACAGGCCCACACACAATCATGAAAAAATACTCGCCACGAGTATACGAATTAATAAATAGACAGGGAAACTCTATCGGAGAAATACACATTAAAGATCTAAAAAGATTCTACGAATAACTAGACCAAAACCACCGAACATAAACCGAAATGAAGAACCCCAAACCCTTCACGTTACAGACAGAAGACAGAACAACAGAATAGAACTACATAAATGAAGTGAACAGTAGAAAAGGAACACAAAATACATGGATGCATGCGGGGGTACACACGCTTGGATATATTTTGTTGAAATTTTTTTTTCATGATCATTATCAACATTCGTTAGTAAGGATAGACTAAGATCAACAAACCTAGAATGAGCAAACACAAACACACGCACACAAAATGTGAACATGTCAAAAAGACAAGGAACAAATGTAAAAGAAGAACACCCACACCCACACAAATGATTGTAAAGTAAAGACACACACACAGAAACAATTGTAGAGAAAGGAGTAAACACGCACACACACACTACACAGATAGCGAACAGAACAAGAACAAACACAAACAAGGAAATAGGGAATAAGAATAGAATAGATAAAACCAAAGAAAAAAAGAGAAAATATTTTTTCTGCTCAAGACACCATATAGAGAGTACATTAGGAATAATGAACGAAACCAAATAGAAGACTAGAATACACATAGGTTAAGTAAACACTGTGAAGAAAACGTAGAAATAAGGAACACACAGGGGGACAGGGAAACACAACACCCAAGACATAGACAGAAGAAACAAACAAGGGGCCTACAACTGGTGGAGGAACACTTCGCTCACGCTTCGTCCCACCGTGGAGGGGGGGAGTGTAACGTAAGTGTTACGAAGAGAGTAGAAGGGGGCACCGACAAGGAGGTAGAGGGGGCAGCAGCGGCGAGACTAGTGATGAGTCCAGGCGGGAAAGCATAGTCCGTTACCGGTACTCGACAAACTAGCTATTGAATAGCCCCGTTATTCGTACGCCCTACGAGGCCATCCAAATTAAGAAAAGTGAAGTTTACTCCCCAGCCAAACACCACGAGGTATCCAAAATACTCCCAGTGAATTCCTGGACTGAGGACCTACTCGCAGCCACTCGTACCTCCACGGCGACCCCGCAGAACAGCTATTAGGCCCGGCCAGCCGAAAGACGGGCGACACACCCACACTCACGACACTCCTACACACTATATACACACAAACCACTAGCGGTAAGAAAACATTCTTATATTATATTGTAATATCTTTTTGTATCATTTTGTCTGCGACCGAAAATCGAAAAACATATCTATCGTTATTGTTACGTACCCCCGTGAGTCTCTCTCAGCTCTCTGACTACACCCCGTCCTCTGAAAATCGCCCCTGAAAATCTACTCATTATCAGAAGATGGACCACATTGATAGATTATTTTTTCAGTCCGAGATGGAGAGTTATTGCCAATTCCAGAGCAAAATAGTGGATCTCGTGGGACGATTAGTGGGAGGCGAAATTTGAGAAACGCAGATCATGACGATCCTCCCGTCGTTCGTAGAAGAGGTAGGCATCGACGTAATCGAAACATCCAGGAAAGCTCACTTGAAAATGAAGGGAATTGTGATCGGGAAATAGTCGACGAACCTGGAAACGGAAATGACACTGCACATGAACAAGCTATAGACAACGTTCCTGATTCAGTTCGAAGTATCACTAACGCAGACGGTCATAACGCCCCTCCCGTCGTTCGCAGAAGAGGTAGATCTCGATGAAATCAAAACGTCCAGGAAAGAGTTGTTGGAAACGGAGGAAATCCTGATCAGGAAAGAGTGGACGAACCTCGGAACGAACATAATAATATATACCAACAAGCTGAAAACAACGTTCCTGTTGCAGTTCACATTTCAAATTTACAGCGAGCCATGCATGAGTACAGTTGCTTTGATATTTATTACTTCCCAATATAGCCCATTTCATGAACAATTGAAAGAAAATGATAATTAATGTATTCTTAAGTGTTTATATAGAAAACGAGACTAATGCAGGGTCTCAACAGAATGAAATAATTCCTTTCCTCGGGGACGAAGAAATGCAACCGACTGAATCCGATATCGAGATGGTTAATGGCGAAGAAAATTTGGAACAACAGAATCAAATGGTTTCATTGCCCGACAAGGGAGGAATTGATCATGACGAGATAGAGCCCGAATATGAACGTGGTCACAACAACGAGAATGAAGAACATGGAATCAATGATCAATCGATAGTTGAACCACTTTCGAATATACAACAAAATATACGTATGTTTACTGTTATTGAAATTAATTTGAATCTATTATTTCTGATCACAAATTCTCCTATCAATTCATTCTCTTGAAACATGATTCAGGAAATTTTTTTACTATAATGATGATATAAATGTTTTGTATTGATAGGTTCAGAACGTTCACTACTACTTTTGGACACGGGGAATCAAAACCAGTTCTGTACCGGGTACGTTCTGCCTTAACTTATTACGAGTTATAATCTATATTAACAAATCGTTTTCAATTTATAACGATTTTATTATTACTCCTTATATTTGCTCTTTTAGGGGGATAAGGAGAAAACAGAGGAATCATCGTGGAGGCAGGGGTAATAATTTTATAATAAAGTGTGACTGACATGCACACTTATATCACACAGGTTTACAAAAGAAAAGTACCCTGCTTCTGGGACGAGAATACACTAACTGCACATTTTTTGGATCACTAAATACGAAAATGTGGTCGCTTTTGTTCCATCACGTCAGGATTTTGAAGACCTGAAAAAAGCCCTCTTTTTCCCGAGTATGCTGATTTTGGGTTGATGGCAGTGGCACACTGGGAGCTCCAATCTTTTTCCAATCTGCACGAAACAAAAGATGCAAGCCCGGCGATGCCGGGTTTCTATCTTTCGTTTCACGTGAGTTCAAAGAGGATGAGCCCGCCACTGGCTGAGGATACAATATTCCAATGTTTTTATGGTCGCTGGATACGAAGATGTGATCGCTCTTGCTCTGTAGCGTCAGAATTTCTAGATAATTTGGAATTATGGATCAATAACATCCTTTTTTCTCCGAGTACTCTGAATCTGGGTTGAGGGTACGCTATGTTCCAATATTCATTAGGTCGCTGAATACGAAATCCTGGTCGATCTTGCTCCATCACGTCCGAAGTTTGAGGTGATTGGAAATTCAGGGTCAATCCTCTTGCAAGTAGCTTCCAAGTGGATTCCTTCTGCAAGTAGCCTGAATCTGCTCCAAAGGTACACGTTTCCAATGTTTTTTGGGTCGCTGAATGAGAAGATGTAGTCACTTGTGCTCTATCACGTTAGAATTCTGAGATAATTCAAGACGAGATAATTCAAAGAGATTTCTTCTTTCCGAAGAATACTCTGCATCCAAGATCAGAGTGCATTTGTCCAACGTTCCTTGGGTCGCTGAATACGAAAATATAGTCGCTCATGCTCCATCACGTCCGGATTTTCAGATATGGGTCAAAAAGTCCTCCCGTTCTCCAAGTGCCGTGGATCTCGGTTGAGGGTACACTATTTCAACGTTTTTTTGGATCCCTGAACACGAGAATGTGGTCGCTTCTACTCCATCACATCAGGATTTGGCAATAAGTAAGGATTATGTGTCATGAAAGCCATTGAATCCTGACGTGATAGAACAGGAGTGAGCACATTTTCGGAGTCAAGGACCCAAAAAACGTTGGAATAGTGTACTCTCAACCGAGTTCCAAGGTATTTGGAAAACGGAGGGATTTTTTGTTTACCCATATCTCGAAATCCTGACGTGATGGACCAAGAGCGACCATATTTTCTTATTCAGTGACCCAAGAAACGTTGGAAAAATGCACTCTCATCTCAAATGTAGGATACTCGGAAAAAAGGACGCTTTTTTGACCCATCATCCTCAATTATCTCAATATCCAAATGTGATAGAGCAAAAGCGACTACATCTTCCTATTCAGAGACCTCGAAGAACATTGGAATGGTGTATCTTCAACACAGATTCAAACTGCTTGGAGAGAAGAGGGCTTTATTGACCCACAATTCCCTAAATTTCCTCTGAATCCTCCAATAATCAGTATCCTGAAAATCGCTCATGACGGTTCCACCTTCATAAACATAAAAACAAGCATGTTTTTCACAATTTTTTTCCCCGGGAACCATTGAACACAATTGGATAAACTTTTCTTTCCCTCAAAGGTATGATCGAGGAGAGTCGGAAAAACTTTTTGTTCGTCACGGGGGATATTTATTCATGTACTTATAATGTAAAATGCGAGTGAAAATTTGGATAAACTTTGAAGACGCGTAGGGTGCAAAAATACCCCAGTGTTGTATTCTACAGTTAATCAAGATTACTAAATTTTGGACCCGCATTTATCTCCGTGCATGGAACTATCTTAAATATTTCTGGATAAGTCTTTCTTTACGGAAAATTTGTAGGGAACCCAACACACTTATGTTAGCCCTCCTATCATCTACGGTTTTTCGTAACAGTTTACATTTTCTTCACCTCAATAGATTCTTTGAAAAATCATATTGATGCATGAATGAATGTTCATTATGAATTTCCATATCAAATCATGGCTCGGATACCATTTGTATCTCTGTCTTATCATTTAGATTTTTTGTGGATATCCTGTTGCAAAATCCATAATTGTTCATAATGGAATTGAACTCCAATGAATGACTGGATCATGATTGAAAAAATGTCCCGACCCTCAATTTAATCTCTTGATTTTCCCGGTCCAACAAGATTCCCTCAATTTTCCCGGATTTTGCAGGTTTTTCCAGAAGTGGCCACTCTGGTCGGTTTTATGTTGAGAAAATCAACTCGAAAATCAGCGCGATTGGTAATCACTTCTCGAACATTCATGGTGTTCTGAATTATTCAGGTACGTTTTCAATTTTCATGGTTACCTTTCAACACTTCCAATTCAGTAGGTGTTGAGACTTTCCTGGGAGATCGATCCGGTAATGATACGGTACCCCTCAGATCCAAGCACCTGTTCCTCAACGCATGACTACCCCAGATATGCAGGGCCAAATCTTCAACGAATAGCGAATCTTTTTTTGATAAAATCGTATTCCAAACGTCTTCTCGGATGTAAATGCCTTGTCCTAAGTCCATGCCCCTCTGAAACGATCAATATTACGAACTTAGGAAACATCGAAACATGAATAAGGGAGATCCAAAAACTAATTCAACAACAATCAGTTCATATTGAGGATTTGAATGCATAAGATACAGCACACATATCCATTAGATATCCACTGGATATCCAGGATATTTGGAATATCCGATGGAAATCCAATGGACGTCAAATGGATATTGGACGGAAATTTGGCTATCTGATGGATGCCATATTTAAGTGTGCTGTATAGGATGGCGTCAATGGATGGAATTTTTGTGTCCAGCAAGTGTTTCGAAGTTGAATTCATCAGAAGATTGGAAAATTTTCAGGAGTGATTTTTCGAATTTCAAAATTTAGGGTTTTTACACACGTGAATGAAGTCTTGGAAAGTCGACTGAGAAGTCCCTGTTGGAAAGATCTTATGGATACTGATACATTCTCATAAATTCCTGGACAAAAGCACATCAAAATCTCATAGAGAATATTCATTTTCCATAATGGCTCATGAAGTCTGATGAAATCCAATTCTGGGCTCACTGAATCCCATAACATATAATGGAATATCATGAGTCCCTGGACAAAGGCTCATATAAAATCTCATAGAGTCTTATAGATTCCACGTTATCAGCTTTTATGAGATCTCTTCAATAGGGTTACACTAAAAAATTTCAGATCTTCTTCACATTTGGGTACTTACATACGCGCTCGTATCGTCTTAAAGGTATAAATAATCTGAATCGATTGGAGTGAGAGCTGATCCTACTTTTCGTCAAGAACTAATCAATCACACGGAAAAAAATTATTATTGTAACGATCTAAAATAAGGTGTTACAGTGGAATAACTGTACTGGCAACACCGCATCGCTGTACACTGAAAAAAGTATACGGTGATGGTTGCTAGAAAGAATAGGAATTGAGTGACAGATTTCCCAAAATTGTGACAAGTTCCATTCAAAATCAGATTGAGTGCGATAAACTGTTGACGTGACCATGGAAACGATAGGTTAGCATAGGAGCGATCGCCAAATTGCGACTTAACTCCTATTCTGGAACCGCGATGAGAACTAGAGCGAATGGTACACAATCCAAATACTTTCCTCCGTGTCATAATAATATGGATGGCTATGATAGCCATCCACGTCTTCCCTAGAACGATCCGTTCAGTTATGACAGTTATACCGACATGCCCACATTTTGGATAGTCATAAGACCTAAGCAATAACGTTACGCGATAACAATATTTTCTTTCCATGTAAAAATCGTTCATTTCCTGATCATTATTGAGTATGAAAAAAGTCAAAAAACAAACCGTACTATAATCATTGTTTATTGTCATGATGTAACAAAAATGATTGAAAAACCTTTTCCCAATTCAATTGCCACCAACTGGAGAATGAGCCAAACATGACCCTAAATAATAGTGATTTTGTAATTGGTAGTTTTAGAATACAGCTCCTAGGTTATGGAAGAATGTTGTTGAAAAGATGAGGGTTTTCGATTCGATTGAAAGGATTGAAAACCAAATGTCAATAAAACCTTATTCAGAAAATTAGAATTCAGATATTTATTTATTTATTTATTGATTTTCGTTTATACGGGTATAAAAGACCCTTTGGTACATAGAATATACATTATTCGAACCACATGATATATATCATGCATCAAAGCATTAGACATCATGTTAAGCTCGACTACTTGCATCTTATATTACAACAACAGTTAACGTGTATAATTATAGGTGGAAAGGACAATTAGATATTGAATTTGACAAATAAGAGAAAGAGAATTTCTAAGATCAGAATGAGATGAAAATAATTCAAGCCCATCACTGTAAGAATGAGCTAGGATAGATATCCGATTTACCGGATCAGAATAACCGTATCTCGATTTATAAGAGATCGGATTGAACAATTCAGGGCGTCTTAATAAGCGAGAAGGGACATTAAAACGTACAAGTCCAAGCAGTCGAGAGCAGCGAATTTTCCCATTAACGATTTTATACAAGAATGAAAAATCATTGAACACACGACGTGATTCTAAGGAAGGCAAGTTAAGTAGAGCCATAATCAATGAGTAATCATGACAAGTGACGCTCAACGGACGGCCTATCCGATAGGCAGCAAAACGCAGAAACTCATGCTGAACTCTTTCCAAGTTTGTACAATCCCGAATCGAATGAGGACTCCAAATTTGAGACGCATACTCAAGATGAGGTCTAACTAAAGTACAATACAGTGTTCGAAGTGCAACAGGATCACGGAAATTTTCACAAACGCGCTTGATGAATCCGAGAGATTTCATGGAAGTACCAACTATGTAATTGTGATGATCTGAGAAGTTAAAACGAGAGTCAAATGAAACTACAAGATCACGAACAGTATTTATAGGTGATAACAGAGAATGAGACAAGTTATAAGGAAAATAAATAGCATTTTTACCTCCATAAAATCTCATCACATGGCATTTAGTGAGATTTAATGACATATTAGATAGCACACACCAAGATTGTAACCGATCGAAATCAGATTGCAGATTTTGAGCATCTCTGTAAGTTCTTATGATCATAAACAGTTTCAGGTCATCAGCAAAAAGAAGACGTGTGCAGTACTTGAAAATCGTAGAGATATCATTTATGAAAATAATAAATAATAAAGGACCTAGATGTGAGCCTTGCGGTACACCTGAGGATACAAAACATGAATCAGAAATATATTGAGAGACATGAACTGATCGCGTACGATTCAGAATATAACTCCGTAACCACGACAAGAAATTGCTGCGAATACCTGAATTACTTAATTTATTCAACAATATATTATGATCAACTCTGTCAAAAGCCTTTGAGAAGTCTGTATATATAGTATCCACTTGCGCATTTTGATCAAGCGCAGAGGACACGACATGAGAAAAAATAGACAAGTTAGTTACGGTAGATTTTCCAGAAGTGAAGCCATGCTGGAAATCAGGAATAATATCAGAAAACAGTGGTGTTATTTTATCAGTAACTATATCTTCAAAAATTTTCGGCATAACATTCATGATACTAATTGGTCTATAGTTCCTCACGTCAGAACGGTCCCCAGATTTGAAGATAGGAGTAATTAAGCTGGATTTCCATTGAAAAGGAAATATTCCAGAGGATGAAGAGCTGTTGGAGATCAACCACAAAGGCCGAGAAATGACGAACTTGCAAGATTTTAGAAAATTAGGAGGAATACCATCATCACCAGGACCGGAAGAAGTTTTCAAGGATGAGATTTCATTGAACACTCCACCGATGTTGATGGATGAATCAGGAAGATTGACATTGAGAGTAGATATTGGTAAATTACAAGGAACAACGGGATAATTTTGATGAACTGATCGAAATAGGTAATGAGTCATAAGTTCCAAAATATTTGTTCCAATCCGAAAGTTCCAATTAATTCTTTTCCCCAAAGGACCCGTGTTCCAAAAGTTCTTTGTTCCGAAATCCCAATTGTTCCAGACTATTAAAAAAGTTCCCACAGTTCCTAAACATTCATAACAAACCTTGGTAACTTCATAGCAACCTTCAATGAACAACGTGACCTTCTTTCAACATAACCTTTCGCAGTTCTTGAAAATTTCTCCGCGTGTTATGACAATTCTAGATTTCAATTGCCGAAATTCATTTTTGAAAAAACCACAATATACAAATATACAATTGTGGCAGAATTTATTACATCCGGTAGATCAACATACTTGCACATTGATGGATATTTATATTATCGGCACTCCAACGATAATGGTGTGGTTTACTGGAGATGCAAACAAAAGGGTGAATGCTCTGCTCGAGCAACTACCATCGTTGGTAAACTTCCTGTTACGGTGAAAAAAGGTGGACCAGAACAGTCTCCACATTCGCATGCTCCTAACAAAGGAGAGGTTGGTGCTCTCAAGGTGGTAGTTGGTATTGAAAGGGAAGCTGTGGAACACCCAGAAGCCCCCCCAGTACAAATTTTGAGACGTTTGCAAGAAGTACCTTCAGGTATCATTGCTGAGTTACCTGATCGACATAATTTGAGGAAACAAATTCAGCGTGCACGATTAAAGAATATACCTTCTAACCCACAAAATATAGACGACTTGGAGAACATCCCAGAAAAGTTTCGTCACACGCTTACTGGAGAACGTTTTTTGATTTATGATTCTTTCGGAAATGAGAATTATAGTTTAAGGTGTGGTAGGATAATTGTGTATTCCTCACGTGAAAATTTGAGAATTCTAATGAGGTCTCATGTTTGGTTCCTTAATGGTACTCTCAAGACCGCACCTACCATTTTCTTTCAATCATTCGTTATCATGGGGTCTGTTGTGCAAGTAGATAAAGGAGTAGACTAAACCTTAGCACTACCGTTTGTGTATGCACTCTTAGAATCCAAAGAAAAATCGGCGTATTGCGAAGTTTTAGAAGTCACGATTTCTGAGACACAATGATTAGGAATTCAAATTACATATCCTCATTTGGTCATGACCGACTTTCAATTAGCGATCATCAACGCTGCAGAATCACAGGTTACAAATAATGTCCACGGATGTTTTTTTCATCTCTGTCAGAATGTTTTCAGAAGAATACAATCAGAAGGATTGCAACAGCAATAACTGATAATTTTATTCCCGTCGCTGAATATTTTGAAGCATGTATATCTATTCCTATCATTCCTATCTATATACGCATATCAATGTACATCTTCTTATATTAAGGGCAATTACGTTCGTGGTAAACCAGCCAGAGGGTCAAGACGAGCAGTGTCCACTCGTTACCCTCCAGAACTTTGGAATCAATGTAATGCTGTGCGCGAGAGAATGGCCAGAACAAAGAATTTGTCTGAAGGGTGGCACAATAGATTCCAAGTAGTGATAGGAAGATATCATCCAAGCCTTTACAAATTTTTCAGTGAGCTACAGAAAGAACAGGGAGACACTGAAAGCATGTTGCGACAGCTCAATCTCGGTCAAAAAATTAAACAGCCCCGAGCACCGTCTAGGCGGAAAATAGGAGATCGGATTTTTAATATTGTCTCGAAATATGACGAATATGTGGATAGAAATGAAATTATTGGATATTTGAAAACTATTGGATACAATTTGAATTTTTAGAACACTTTGGAACTTTTTATGTTTCGGAACTTCTACACTTTTGAAAAATATTGAATTGGAACTTTTGATTTGGAACTTTGAGGTTGGAACTATTTTTTTTGGAACTTATGTACCTCAATCCTGAAATAAGATGCAAATAAGTTCGGAATAGCAATACCAGTATTGCCAATAGTACCGTCTGAATGCATCACCAGGGGTATACCGTTCTGATTCCGCTTACTATTAACAAAGTTCCGAAAGCTTTTGACATTCGTAGGAATGGACCCTTGAACGTAATGAAGATGAGACAAGTAACATTGGCGAGTCAAAACTTTACATTGAGCTCACAAGTGACTGAAGATTAAGTAATCTTCAAAGCAATTTGACTCTTTGTACCTATTGTGAGCAATTTTCTTTTGACGAATAAGTTTAATTAATTCCGAAGAAAACCATCTTGGATAAGAACTATTCCTTAATACATACTTGGGTACGGATGAATTACCTGCATTATATCAATGAAGATACAAAACATCAACAGCTTCAATAACATTGAGATTACGCAATTCATCGTTCCAGTTGATAGAACCTAAATATTCACAAATTGCACTGTAATTCACCTCATTGAAATTATATTTGATGATTTTCTTGGGGACCAGCGAAACACTTTCACGTAGGTTGAGCTTAGATACAAGAGAAGGATGAAAGTTGGCACACGCAAGAGAAGGATCCAGAGCAATATTGACATCAATACGATCGTTATCAGCAAAAATGAGATCAAGTATGTTACCATGGAAATTTCTGAACGTATTAAGTTGAAACGAATTTAATTCATTGAAATATTCAAAAACATATTGCGCAGAAGTCATTTCATTGAGAGTCGAACCAGGTAACACTGAGAAAGATAATTTGGAATCAATATTGCTCCAGGAAATATGAGGTAAATTGTAATCCCCGTATAAGTATAAGGAGTTGAAGTTCTCCTTGAGAAGGATTTCGCCAACGCTTTTACAATGGTCCAAGTATATTGAAGAATCCGAAGAAGGTGGAATGGAGACAGCCCCAAACAACAACGACAAGGAACTAACATAAACTTTGACTTGAAGATGTACAACTTTGGAATAAGAAGATGAGACGACACAGCTCCGATGGGTATCCTCAACGGCGATTAAGACACCACCTCCCCGTGAAAATTGACTGGTGAGTCCGTTTCTATCCATACGATCAACTGCATAGCCATGTAAACCAATTTCAGAAGGTAGAATATCCTCGCACACTCAGGTTTCAGATAAGATAATGATATCATAACATGGATCTGATATAGCAACAGAGCAATGAAGTTGATCAAGTTTAGTTCTCAAGCCACGAACATTCTGATAATACACCAAAGGGTCAATTAAGCGTTTTTTCTTTAGTGAGCAGGAACTATCTTAGGTATCCCATTGAAATAGCGAATGGTCCTTGGACGGTCATTCAGATTTTTCAACTCTTCACGTAAGTTCGACAGATGATTCCGTTGCTTCAAGGTACGACCTTGCGATATTCTGATTGAACCATTGTACAACGATTTGTTACGTAGAATCTCAATGGGTATGTTCCGTGATGCAAATGTGACACAGATCGGACGAGTTTTAGAAGCATCCTTCTTTTTACCGATACGACGAATCTGCACATTGTCGTAAGTATCAGGTCTGATTTTTTGAAGAAGATCAGTAACTTTAACATGATCAGGAGACCCATCCCTCGAAGATTCTTCAACGTTGCAGAGTAGAATGTTACATGCTCTTCGATGTCGTTCATTCAGCTCATCTATCAAATCTTCCTCATTGTAGGAACCTTGTGAAGAAGAAGGGGCAGACGATTCCAAGGTGGATAATCTCGTGGATAATTCCGCCACAGTGTTGGATAAAGAATTTAATTTGATCCCAAACGCGTTGAGCTGGTTGCTGAGTTTCAAACAAGCATAATCAACGATGCTCTGCATTCCCGATGAAAAACCTGACTGATCCAACACGCCATCAAATTTTTCCGCAAGATCAACAGAAGTATCAGAAGACGGAAGAGGCCCCTTGCAGTCAATCAGTACTCCATTATGCCATGGATAGTGACTTCTCGCTAAACACGACGGACCAGGATGAGATATAACACTGCATGAAGCAAAAGATACCGGTTCATGCACAACTCTGGAACATCCTTCACACACTTTTTCAGGCATTTTTAAGTTTATATGATGATACAAAAATTTTTGAATTCCAATAAACGGCAAGTATGAGATCCACTGTACCGAGGTGAACACATACCTACACACGAAGAGTGTCTTATCATACGTGAGTACACGAGATGTGTATAAGTATCAACAAATAGGATAGACCTCGTGGAAACAATATGTAACGACGAGTGAATAAACCAATGTATCAAGAATAGATTCACTAAAAATCGCGTGCAAAAACCCAGTCGTTCGGAGGAATTTACACGATAAGCCTATTAATGGAACAAGCAACATTATAATAAAGAATGAGAATTAAGTGTGCACGATAAATCATAATTTTACGAAATTTTGTAGAGAGCGAAACATTTCACGTTGTCACAACTATACTGCGGTTCTCAACGGTGATATATATATATAAAAATATTGCTATCATTTTCTATTTCTTCGATCGATAAATCCAGATTAAACAGATTCCAAGATAACTGGAAAAAATGAAACTTCCTTTCTCTTTTCCTCTCACTCTCTCTCGATCAGCTCGAAAAAATTTCTTGGGGGTCACTCAAGATTCTTCGCGGGAAAAAGAGGTTTATATCTGATCAGATCCGATATTTAGTGTATCTTTCATATATGATCAAATCTGAACACCCTTGGCATTCATAATCAGTGAAGGAATGAGAGCTGACATTGTTTAGATCCGATCATATATGCTCATGTATGAACATACATGATCTTACCTGCTCATGTATGAAAGATACACTGAGTATCATATATGATCAGATTGAGACAAATTTCGGATCTGATCAGATATAAACCTCCTTTCCCGGGTTGAAAATTCCACAAATGAATTTAAAAACGTTCATGAATTCTGAGTGATCTTTAAAAATAAATATTTTCGCTGAAACTTCCAGGGAGTCACTATTTTTTCAGGTGCTAGATTCCAACTCAACGAGAAGAAAAATTGAAGAATTGACAATATAAACTTCGATTATTTTTGGAATTTTTTAAACCCCGAGAGACCCCTGGAAAATTTTTTTTCGAGCTGATCTTTGGGGAGAGTTTCTAAAGTATGAACAAGTGAAATATTTTTACACTAAAAATGAAAAAATCGATTTTTTCCAGCGCACCCTAATGTACATTCAACAAACTTCAGTCTCAGTGTGCATTGAGATACCAACCTTATCAATATCATCTGACTGATAAGATTTCTTTTTATTCTTGAAAGAACAATCTGCTACATCGTCAACCAAGTTGAATCCTTCGTTCTCGTTAGATAATTCACTGTCCATTATTTTCCTCCGTTTAGATAATTTAGGGGTTACCATTTTCTCCTCATCAGATGGGAGGAACTTGGAGAGTGGTATATCTGATTGAAACAGGATGAAATTTTGTAAATGATCTCCTAAATTATTGGCGTGGATATTTCCGATGCATGTCAGAAATTAACATACAGGGTGTTCGATTTGAAGCGATATAGTCAAATATCTCGGAGACTAGTGGAGAAAATTGTTCCACATGAAAAATGTTCCAGATAAGAAGTTTAGGGTTCCAAGGGGGAAGTATGATGCTGACCTCGAAAAATCCCTCAGAGGACATTTTGAAGGTCATTCAGGGGTCAAGATGGTTTTTTTGAATGAGACCCTCATTTTTTCATCATGACATAGGTAGGCTGGTTTCAAACCCTTAACGAAACACTGGTCATGGAACCCTTTCCGCCCATTGGGGTGCAAGGTATGGACCGTCGAAGTTATTGATGAACTACTCTTAGCGCTACCCAGGAACAACGACGTGGACGTGGTAGTTCTCTGTTCCCTCCGGAGTGCTTGATTATTGTGAATCCCCTTGCCTCTCACATGAGGGGTGCTTGATGCTGTTACAATAATGTCAAGTTGGATGAGCGTGGAGGCTACGTAACTGGCCCATCTCGTCCAATCCACCTCCCCGGGAAAAGATGATCAAGGTATTCTCTCACGATCAATGCGTAATGAGGTGGCGCTCCATCTAGTTGGATCCACATCCTCTGCCTTGTTTGGTAATCCAGATCCTCGAGCGAGCCTGATGATTGATCCGCCAGAAATTCCAGAAACATGGGGCCGTTCCGAGGGGCCATTCACTTGCGAGTCAGTGAATTTTAAGATATAAAATTATCCAAAGCGCTTAGGTGAAGGAACACGGATAGCATTCAATCGTCAAAATTAGGCCAAGTTATTCAAAATATGTTATCTTAGAATATAAACGTTCCATGTGAACAATGAGTCAACAGACAACGGCATTAGTGCTCGAAGTATATGCGAGGCTGTGCCAGTTGTGTGTGAGTCAACGATTCCAAACAAGTTCAGGCAACGTTAACAATACAACAGTACGAATAAGAGAAAGAGTCAGTGTAGTCAGTGGTGAATAAGAAAACTTTAGTTCTCGATGTGCAGTCGGCGCTACATGTTTTTCAACATTCCAAAAAAAGTACGTGAAGTTTTTCGTATTTTCAAATGGTAAAAAGATATTTTGAGAAATTAATTTTTCAATAAAACAGATGTATAAACATTGTTCCAAAGATATTGATATGTATACATCAAAGTTCATCGACATTTGCCGTGAGAGTGAATATATAGTGTGAAGAATATAGCGGGAAATCTAAATTTCTGCATAAATTTGAATAATGGTATGAAATATCCTAATACACATATCGAAATTTCCCGATTTTCACAGTAAGGAATTCTAATTCATCTCACACACTAAGGAAAGAGTTTATTTGTATTTCATAAATCTTTTGCTGGATACGACAATATAAATATTGATTTCATCGAAACCTGGTTCATTCACCCAGAGAAGAGTTAACCTTAAATTTGAAAAATTGTTTCTTCAACTTTGTTTTTCCAATTCGGAGTGAACCCATCTTCAAAACAAAAAATAATTTCTTTGATTTTGAGAAATGACATTACTAAACTCCGTTGGATGAAATCAATTATTGGTTCATAGGTTGATTTAAAAAAAATTTCTTTGATTTCAATCAATTTTCCTTCGTTTGAAAGCAAATTCCCTTTCAAAACAGAACAAAACAAACAAAAAATATCTTCGAATTCAAAAATCTTTTCTTTGACCGTAGAACAATACGAAGATTTCTTTGATTCAACGAAATTCTCTTTGATTCAAAGAAACCTTTCTCTGGGTGTTCCCCTACAATAAGACTCATCAACAGTTAACAAATGTTATATTCCTGAACAGTTAATATACCTCATTTGAGGGGCATAAATTATTTTTCAGTGAAATAAATATTCCCTTAGGAACAAGTGTCTAGGAAAAACCAAAAACTCTTAGATTTTCTTTTAGATTTCCTAAGAAAATCTAAGAAAATATCTAACAGTTTTTTGCTTTTCCTAGACACTTTTTCCTACGGGTTAATCGCACCGTATCGTATTGATCCGTATTTCATCTGGTTCAACAATCCTATTCAACCAATCAATTCTGCGAAACTCCGATTTTTAACCAACAATCTATTATTCGTTCCAAGTGAAATTCTTCATCGGAATTAATCAGTTCAATAAGATTCTCTAACAAAGGTAACGGCTTATAAGTTAGTGATTCCGGAATTATTAGTGTAACAGAATATAATACGAGGAATCACAGTTTGGGCTAAGAATAAGAACAGGGAGTCAGTGTAGTCAGTGTAGTCAGCGATGGTAAGGTCCGGTAAGCAAGTACAACTCTGCCGTTAGAACCTTTGCTTGCTCTAACACTTTTAAGAAGTAAGCCAATAACGATTTGTGAACTGTGTAACAGTGGAAATCATTTGTCAGCATAGGGAATCATTCAATGAGATAGCTTAGTTTGAACGTGTTAATTTTGTTATCCTGAGTGAATGGCCCCTCGGGCCGTTCAAAGTGCAGTTGAAAAATGTGGACCGACTAAATAGCCATTGACGATCCCGCACCACACATTTAAGTTCCAACGATGTTGGTTGTCGATTGCTCGATACCAATGTGGATTAACATACGACCACCAATGAGAGTTGTGTCTATTTAAATGCCCAGTGCTCTGAGAAGATGCTTCGTCGGAGAACATTACATAGTCGAAGAATTGAGGATCGTCAACCAGTCTTGCTCGTGCCCAGTTGCAGAATCTAATTCGAAGTCTTATGTCGTTTGGAGTAAGAGCTTGAGTTGACGTAATGTGGTGTGGTCGATATTTGACATGCTTCAAGATTCTCAAAACAGTAGTCCGGGGTATACCAGTTATTCGTGCCAACGATCTGCTACTAACATGAGGGTCCAAGTGGATAAGTCCCAATATGGTGAGTGCACGGATATCATTCTCATTGTACCGGTGATTTCTTAGATCCCGCTGC
Source organism: Gonatopus flavifemur (assembly GCA_018340375.1). Taxonomy (NCBI): domain Eukaryota; kingdom Metazoa; phylum Arthropoda; class Insecta; order Hymenoptera; family Dryinidae; genus Gonatopus; species Gonatopus flavifemur. The sequence goes on from JAFFJZ010000001.1 coordinate 964,558, forward strand.
AATACTCCTCGTCGAGCCCTCAATCAGAGTCGACGGATGGTCGTGGGGTGTGCGATGCGGCGATCGGGATACCGATCCCGGTAAACTCTTGCGGCGTCGTTGTAATTATTGTGAAATGAGCCAAGCACAAGCATCATAACAATAATTTCAGAGGGTGGATAGTGATTCATTTCTTCGATTGAATCGATTGGAATGAATTAATAAATATAGATGATTGAATATGCGAAGGAGAAGAACGATTGCGATGATCTCAGTTCAAAACCAGTGTTTAAATGATCACGTATTTCCGTAATCATCCACATAACCATCCATAATAAACAGGAATTTGATGTTTCTGTTTGTTTATGTATTCTTGTTCATCGCTTTTCTCCGGAGATTGGGACTGATTTCAATGCAGATTAGAGTTAATTCCATTGAAAAGGAAAACGTAAACATAAACAAACGGGAACAATGAGTCTCTGCTTATTACGGTTGGCGGTAATGTGTACGATTTATCACGATTATTGCGTTTCAATTCGAATAAATTATACCATTCGATTCAATGAGGGTTATAAATGAGTACCGACTCTCAGAAATTGTTGAAAGGTCGCTGGAAACATTGGAAGTATTGACCATACCACATTACGTCGATCAGGATGCACATTCGAACGGATACAAAAATCCTTCGAGCTTTCAGACAATTCACCAAAGAGAGTTACACTGTCAAAAATTTCTCTGTAGATTTACCAAGAAAGTTGGAATTTTTTTTGTAAATGAGGAAGGACATGATCGATCGCGTTCGCACCGTTCGTGCCAACATACTAGTGTTACGTCCCGTACCATTGATGGACCATCATCCTGCATTTTCTTTTTCCTCCCACTATGGAATTCCGAGTCACCCTCATAACCCTGACAATGTTCAGACAACTGACTTCGAAAACCAGTGTATAAAAACACTTCGGGTCAACTTTTGTTTCCATGGTCAGAATTTTCTCATGTTTCCTGCTCTTTCTTTCACCTTCAATGCTGAGGTGATGGATGTTCATACATTATAACATCCTGTATCTAAATTTGAATTCTGAAACCCAACAAATTCAATTAAAACTTTATCCATCAAATTACTTTGCAAATAAATCGAATTTCAACATTCGGATGATAAAAAAGAAATATAATATATCCGTTCCCAAGAGTTTTAATGTATATTTCATCCATCATTTCAGCATGCATATCATAAATACACTCAATGATACCACTGTTCTCAAATCTCCAGCTATCAGCACCCAATATCCTATTTCATTTCCTTTCCCATGAACAGTACGTGAAGGAATGTAATTGACGGCCATTGGTGTGGGTAGGGCCTTACGAAAAGAGCTGACCAAGTAATCGCACATTAGAGAACCCTCTGTATGGGGAGTGTCCCTCTCGCTTGTGTGAAGAGAAAGTCTAATAAAAAATTATTACATTGAAATTCAAATTAAATTGATTTTTTTTCAGTCATCCTCGACATATTTTTCTTTTCATCACTGGTTTGTTGGTTTCAACCCTAAAACGAACTGGTGTCAGGATCTGGTTTTTCATTTATGAACCACAAGATAATTGTGTTGTTCATTCTGAATTGTCATACAATTCCCTATAAACGTCACAAAATAAAGTGGTGTCAGAAGTGCGGGATCGTTATTAAATTTCCGTTCAATTTGATTGTTGTCAGCATTTCATTATCAAGTGTATTATTTTTAAATTGATTAATTTTCTGGATATTTCGAATTTCACACAAAGACTCTTTCTCTTCATTTCATGATGAACCATCAATTAACATCCTTTTACCATTCGTTTGAATAATTTTTCTTTCATCAAATTCACCGTAAATTGTTCATAAAATAAAATACAATGGCCAATAATGAATTTTTCTGTATGATACAACTTTTATGTGTTGCATGAAGATTGATTTTCAGCGTTCGATTTTCTACAATTTCACAGGTGTTTTGTCATAATGATCTCTTCTTTTCAGCGAGTGTTAGAAAAGTGATTTTCGTGGATTTGTGTATACGCGTGTGAACATTCGTTTGAATTTTCAACAGGAAATTTTTGATCAATCTTTATCCATTGTCGTTCAGGAGATTTCGATTGAAATGTAGAAGTATTGTGATCCGTAAAAATTCAATTTTTATCAAACCTCAAAAGAAAATAGAGTCGCGATATTTAAACTGTTTGAAATTATTCTGAACTTTGAGTGTAGATTCGAAATTTCACATTCACTCGAAATCAAATGTGAATAAAATCATGATTCAGGAATCTACATTCATGTACATATTTTGAATAAGTCATATTCTTGCTACATTCAATTCATGGAAATTCGGAAATTGCTAATCTTACTTATTTTGTGAGTGATTCTAATTATTTGATAAAATGTGCAGTTTTCTTCAATAACATTGATTATTTTGGAAGTGGAAAATTCTCACGATGCTGAAGTTTAATCGTTTATAGCATCGAAGCGAACATTTGTAATCACAAAATTTCATGAACTATGTGTTCATCAGCTCGAAATTATTCCTTGATACTAGGAACATGGTTGCAAAAATGTACTGCAAGAAGTTGGATATTTAACAACTGAGTATTTCGTCATTCGGTAATCAATTCATTTCAATGAACGATTCAAATTTTGCAATAGTTGTAATGAGCCGCAATAATCATATGACGTGATTTTCGAAAGCGATCCCGATACATTCAAAAGTCGAGTGTTATCACTTCTTCCGAAGTGCATTCATGCGGATTTTTCTGGAAAGTCGAGTGGAATTTCGTGAATTATTATCGCGAATAGGTATCCTTGGCGAACATTAGATATTTGTTTTGAAGTGTACTTTGAAAACTTTTGAATTTCATATTCCCAATTATTCAAAGATTGAAATTTTCTTCATTCGGAACTATAATTGTTCACATATATTCTTGTTGATTAGAATAATAATCCTTCCTTTCAGGTGTTACTGTGTGTATATTGTGGATATGTACAAACTGTACATTATTTTGACATCTTATTCGTGAAAATCATGAATTTCGGAAAGTATTCATATAGTTGAGTTCATTAATCGTGCGAAGAAATTAACGCATAGTTAACCGTTTTTGTCCTGATTTTTTAGTTTTCCGGAAATTTGAGTAACTTTTGATTTCATTCCGTTACATGTGATAGCTTTCTAGTGATAGCTTGGATTCATTCATGATTCATTCGAATTTATATGATGGAGTATATAAGATTGATGAAATTAGCATCATTCATGATCAATAATATCGTTACTTGAAGGGATTTTCACGAATAAGAAGACCCTTAGGGATTGTCCATACTTACTCGCATGGAAAGACAACAATCATCTGAATATATACATATATATATCATTTCTGTGTGTACTTTGTGTGACGAAGTTGAACTCTGGTTGCTTTTACTGAATACCACATTATGAAATAACCTCTTATTTATACTGCATTAAATTCGAATAACTCAGAATCACAATTGAATTAGAGGACTCAACGAATCATTATTTCTGAAAGAATAAGATTCATCATAAATTCATTGATAATTTGGTTGGAAATTATAGTTCAACAGAGTTCAGATTCGAATTTTATTGTATTATCTCATTTGTGTGTGTGTGTTGAAACGTCACATTACGTCACAGTGTTTTCTGTTGCGCCCAATTTTAGTGATCAGAGAACTTAGGGACTTCAAAGTTCGCGATTGGGACACGTAAGGGTAGCTCTTCACGTGTAATTGGAGGAAAAATTGACGCTTCCGTTTCATGGAAATTCTTTCAATTAAACAACAGCACCCGGTTGCGTGAGCGATCTCTGTAAAATCTTTGGCGTGCAGTTGGAATAAATGGTCAAGGGTAATTCAATGGTTGTCGAACTCATTTAATTTGAACAACTTTCGCTGATATATGTGGAAAATTCTCTTGTTATAGTTATTCATATCTATTATCAACACGAAATTGAAAGAATTCGGATGAACCGTAGTGAATACGTGAGCGATTTTTACGATAGATTAAATTTATTGTCGAGTGGTGCAAAAATAGCTTTAGAGGATAAATACGGAGGGAACGCAGGAGAAATGTTGAAACCTATCAACGAATGTGTATTGGAGTCATTTTTACGCGGTTTGCCAGATGATTTATTGAGAGCGGTAGATGCAAGTTATCCTCAAAATTTAGAAGATGCTCATAAAATCGCGGTAGAAACAGAAAATAAAATGAGGACCGGAATTATCCCAGGAGAAGAAACGTCTGGAGTTTCTTTCTCTTCTCCAAATCGTTACGATCGCTACGGAAAATTAGATAATGATAGTCGCGATTCAAGAAATTATAGGAATTATTCAGTTCCAAATTCACCTGACGGATCAAGGACACCATGTCCAGTGCCATCAACTTCGAATTTGAATCCTGTTGGAATTTTGAAACCGCCTAGAAGCTCAAATTTTGACCAATATCAATCACAAACTCCACCCACGGGATATCCTCCATATCCACCATACTATCCACCACCAATGCCACATACATATTACCCATATCCACCCCCGTATGCAAACCCCTATGCACCATATCAACAATCGATGCCTCAGACTCAATTTGATAAAAATTCATACAGTTACGGAAATCAGAAAAACGAATCACGCGAAAAGAGTTCATATCAGGAAAAGAATCGATCCTTTTCACCTCATTCATGGTTTTCTGAAACAAGTCGTAGATCATTCTCACCTAATAGGCAATTTTCTTCGGAGGAAAGCAGTAGAGGAAATTCTCCAGTTGGATCTGCAACCCCTAGTAGTTCAGGGAATCAGGCAAGATCATGGGGAGGTACTGAAAGAGTTTCTAACCACAATTCATCAGATAATTTAAACCAGTCACGGACTCGTCATAGAGACGCAATGACGGGTCGCAAACGAGGAAAAAGAGCGTTATGCGACAGTCAAACTTCTGGAAACTTTGGAATAAACGAAAATGAACAATCTGAATTTCCAATGATAAAATTAAATTCGAAAGAGTTACGTAATGGAGTAGGTAAATTTTGAATAGATACAGGAGCGGATGTGAACGTTATTGAATTGGCCGCGTTAGATGAAAACGTACAAGTTGCTTTGCACGAATCCGTTACGATCACCGGTATTACCACTGAAAAAATCTACACCATAGGAACAGCCTTAGTAAATTTATTAGGTCAACCAGTTAAATTCCACGTGGTTCGATCATCGTTCCATTTGAATTGTTCTGGGATATTAGGAAAAGAATATCTCCTCAACGAACGAGCAGGAATATCGTTCGCTCATCATACCATGGTAACCAAAAGTGATCCTGTAAAACCCATACACTTTTCGGGGAAAGAGAATTTCTATTCGAACAGAAAAAATTCAAGGCCACGTCCGTTGCTTATACAAGCTCGTACGAAACAATCTATACCTATCGATGTCGTTAATTCAGATTTGAGGGAAGGATATCTCCCAAGATTGGAAACAGAAGATGGAATTTATATAGGTGGAGCTTTGGTTACTTCTGATGAAGACGGAACATGTTATGTTCTGGCGATAAATACACTAGATCAGGATATTGAAATTAAAATTCCTCCACAAGAAATTATCCTTTTTGAATATCACTGTTGCCCCGATGAGAACGAATTCTCTGATCTTGATCTTGAAGGAAAGTCTCTTACCATACAAGATGAAGTAGACAAATCTAACTCGATTTTGAATAGAATAAACCTGAAACATCTCAACAAAGAAGGAACCAAGCATGTAGTAGATATCGTAGAAGAATATCCTTTTCATTTTCTTTTGCCTGGAGACAAACTACGTTACATTCCATTTAGTAGACATAGAATTTTTGATGGAAACAAACCCGTTAACACGCGACAATACAGATTCCCGCCGATTCATGAAGACGAAATAGAACGACAAATAGAAATTAAGTTGAAAAATAATATAATCAAACTTTCAACTTCTCCATATAATTCACCGATTTGGATCGTACCTAAAAAACCCGACTCTCAGGGAAATCCGCGTTGGCGCATGGTTATAGATTTCCGGAAATTAAATGCACAAACAATAGGCGATGCGTATGCACTACCAAACATTAACGAAATTCTCGATCAGTTAGGAGAAGTTAAATATTTCACGGTAATAGATCTTGCGGGTGGATTCCAACAAATTTGGATGGATCCGAAAGATAGGCATAAAACCGCTTTCACGACCCCTCATGGACATTATGAGTTCGTTAGAATGCCTGAAGGTTTGAAAAATGCTCCTGTGACTTCTCAGAGAATGATGGATGCAGTTTTGCAAGGTTTACAAGGCGTGGAATTGTTTGTGTATTTAGATGATATTGTAGTTTTTGCGAAGACCTTAGGAGAACATAAAAGGGAAATTCATAGATTGTTCAAAAGATTAGGAGGAGCTCAAATCACGTTACAACCAGATAAGTGTCAATTTTTGAGGAAAGAAGTTATTTATTCAGGTCATATCATCACTCAGGACGTTGTAAAACCCGACCCACAGAAAATTGAAGCAGTAAGGAATTTTCCCAGACCTCAGAATCAGGAAAATATTGGACAATTCCTAGGTTTAGTCGGTTATTATAGAAGATTTATTGAAAATTTCGCAAAAATAGCAAAACCTTTGACTGAATTTCTACAGAAAAATGCAGAATTCGTTTGGACGAAGGAGCACACTCAAAGTTTCCGGAAATTACGTGAAGCCTTATGTAAAAAACCAATATTACAATACCCAAATTTTGACAGAGAGTTCACTCTAACTACAGATGCATCTGATTTCGCAATCGGTGTAGTACTCAGCCAAAATTTCGATAATTTTGATCTTCCAATTGCTTATTTATCTAGAACGCTAACAAAACCAGAACAAAACTATTCGACCACAGAGAAATAATGTTGAGCAGTATTATACGCTGTTGTTCACTTCAGACCGTATCTTTTTGGACGGAAATTTACTTTATTTAGTGATCACGAACCTTTAAAATGGATAGATTCTATGAAAGATCCCGGACAACATTTAGTCCGTTGGAGATTGAAACTACGCGATTATGAATATAATTTCATGCACAAACCCGGAAAACTTAACACTAATGCCGATGCTCTCTCGCGTAACCCAGTAACTAACAAAAATGTATATAGTTCAGATGAAATTGACTCGAATTCCACCAGTGAAAATAGTTCCTCTCCTGAGTTTGGGAGAGAAGATTCGAAAATCGAATATGTGAATATGATGATGTTGAGAAGAGAATTAGCTCGTTCTTCGAAGATCGAAAAGTCAAAAGAAGGTTAATCTGAAGATACCGTATCTAATCAAAAATTTAAGGAACGAAAAAATAAAGTGAAAGAAATAGAATCCCGAGAACGGATACATAGTGCACCTGGTTCATCTAATTCAGCTTCTCAACCACTTCCTCGTAAAAATGTTAAATTTCCGAATCCAATAAATACTAGTTCCATAGCGAGTCGTACACGTTTGAAATTGAAATCGCGTGGAAATCAATTCAAAGACGCATTATTGCCTCCGTCTAGCACTCAGGAAGAAAGAGAAGTTCACTCTTCGTCTGACGAAGAAGAATTGGTAACAGAGAAACAAAAATCTCCAATATACCGAGGACGAAAAAGTGTGTTACCGAGTCTTGGGCCGCCACAGCTATCTGAGGTTCCCGGAGACGGAGAACACACTGAAGTCGAAAAGGTACAAGTGGAGGAGAAAATCTCACTAACTTTACCCACGACTGAAATTATGATTGAACTGACCGAGAAAGAGGATAGTGATGAAGCTTCTGTACAAGAAGTCGGGAGAACATGGGAAAAAGAGACCCCTCCACCTGTACTTGAGAGTGAGATTAGGATTGAACTACCTGATAGGGGCGAAGACAGTGATGATAATGTTTCCGAACAAGAAAATGTGTCAAGAAAGGAAAGATCTCCTATAGATTTGGACGAATTACAAAATTCATTGAAAAATTTGACAAATCATTGAAAAACAAAAGTCATTTGTTTGAGGAAGAGGAAGAACTAGAAGAATTAGTACTCTTGCCGGAAGCTGTTTCGGAAGGAGAATCATTAGACGCTTTGACTCGAGACATATTGCTTGATAACGATGCTTATGGTATGGAATCATCAGATGAAGAATTAGATAGAAGAATTGAAAACCTAGCAGAAAATGTTCAAAAAGCCAAAAATAAAATGGAACAAAAATTCAAGGAACAAACTACACAACCCACTAGTTTAAAAATTATCCCAGAAGACGAAGAACTGGAAACCAGTAGGTGAAACCAAAATCCGAATCATTCTGTCATTAAAAAACCCACAGATAGCCAGACGATCTCTACACCATCGGTGATATCAAAGCCCTTAGCTCTATCAACCCCTATTCAAAGAGACTTGTCATCTAATCCGAAATTACCAGTTTTACCAAGACGAATAACTGAATCAAATCCAAAAATCACACAAAACCCCGGGAAAATGAAGATTAACGAATCAATTCCTCCTGATATTGATCCAATTGGCCCATTAAATTTAGGACGAACTTCGCAAGATGCAGGCTTTATAGAACACTCCCGTGAAAATCTAACGTATCAAAAATCAAATTTTGTCCACTTTCTTTCAACTGATTGCGACTTGATTACTCCCGTGAATAAACTACTTTCGGATATCGGATTTATTAATTCAGATGAGTTAAAGGAACTAAAACCAAAATTAGAACGAATTCTAGTCACTAAAACAGGAAAACATAGAATATTTAGTGCAGTTTTGAAAGATAAATGTTATGATGAAATTTCAAAAGATAACCTAATTTTCGTATCACAAAATTTGAGAAAAGTCTCATTAGAATTAAACATTAAGGAGTTGAGAATTCCGAAAAATGAGGACTTCATCGAAGTCATCCCTCAGGGTACACTAATAGAAATATTGATGGATATCTTTGAGGAAGATGATATTGAAATTACTATCTGTCACGATAAAGTCATAATTCCACCTGAAGAACTTCGTTTCGATATTATTGCTGAATATCATGGAAGTTTGATAGGGGGACATAAGGGAATTCATAAAACCTATCGTAGAATTCGTGCAAAATACTACTGGTCTGGACTGAAAAACGATATCCAAAATTTCATTCGCACTTGTAAAAGTTGTCAAAACCAAAAGCTCGTTGGAACAAAAACTAGGGAACCGATGTTAATCACCGATACACCCATAGAATCTTCCGCAAAAATTTCCTTAGATACAGTTGGTGCACTCCCAATCACACCGAGAGGGAATTCACACATTCCAACGATGCAGGATAACTTAACCAAGTATTGCATAGCAGTTCCCATTCCTGATATTAGAGCAGCAACAGTAGCTAATGCAATGGTAAAGCATTCGATTTTACAATTCGGAACACCCTTAGCAATTTTAACAGATAGAGGAACTAGTTTCATAAATAAATTGTTCACTCAAATCGAGAAAATATTCAAAATTTCACATTTGAGTACATCTGGATATAGACCACAAACAAACGGCAGCTCAGAAAGAAGTCATATAGTTCTCAGTAAATATATAAGTCATTATTCGTCTGATTTTGATGATTGGGATGAAATCGTACCTTTTGCAATATTTTCATACAATACCTCTGTCCACGAAGCAACCAATTTCACCCTGTTCGAACTTGTTTTCGGAAAGTTGGCCCGAATACCAACTTCTTTTCCGTCAGCAGAAAAATTGGTCACTTATCATTCATACGCTCATGATTTGATTTCTCGATTGACAGAAATGCAAGAAATTGCTGGCAAAAATTTGATAAATGCAAAAGAAAAATCCAAAATTCACTATGACCGAAAGGCAAGACCTTCTCAGGGAAGAAGAGGAGACTTCGTAAAAAACCTAATTGAACCAAAAAGAGGAAAATTCAGTCCGCGATATAAGAGTCCATTCAAGATAGTTCGAATTTTTGAAAAAGGAGGTGTTGTATTTGTAACGCAACCACAGGAATTTTCCCACAAATCACGTTACATATACTGAAATCGATGGAATAGATTATTACTCGACAAATTTGATGAGGATTGATAAATGATCATTGAATTAAGATGTAATAAACAAATCTATTTCGAAACTGGATAAGCTGATATTCTATCGCTTAGGTACCGATTTACAAAAGAAATTTGATATCGAAAAATAGTGGCTCACAAGCCGAGCACAATAGCCCAAGTTACATCGGTCCTATCCAATACATCTGTTACATGGGAAATCAATACAATTATAATCTCGCGTTAATTGTGATTCTATCGACAGCGCGTTCAGATGAAATTCAGTGAACTATAAACGAGGCAAGCGAGCAAATGCGCGAGACAGAAGGAAAACAATCATTCAACGTGACAGCGGTACTCATCTAAATTTCCTGGCGAAGTCGATCCATCGTCGGGGACGTCGATCCAATAGGTGGCTTGACGTCCGTCCACTTTCTTTATATATATATTTTATATAATTCGGCCTTATATGCACCGATCTCTTATGACAATTAGTCCAAGATATAAGATATGATATAACATATATGTACTTTGGTACGGCTATAAGTTTCAGATTGAACTGTTGATCTTTTCGTACCGACTGTCCGTTCTCCTCTCATCGAGATATCATCTCACATTATCCTCGTGAATCACACCCCACTCTTTCATTATACGTATATGTATGTCTGTGTACGCATATGTAGGTATATTGTATATGTATACATATGCATGTATATATGTATACATATGCATATATGTTACATATTGAAGGATAGTAATGGAAAGCTTCCTACTAAACATGTAGATAAATTGGAGTTGATAAGTAAAGATGAAGCTGATAATGATCTCTCTCCTTCTCACACTCCTGATGAAGACTTATGGTAAAGACAACCATAGGATCACGAAAATGGATACGAACATCGGACTGTACTTCGAGAGACTCTTTAATATCCGCCTACAACGAGCCAAGTGGAGAGTGATGATAGTGATGGACATAGAAAGGTTGAAAATAAAATTCTCGTCTGATTCGGACTTATTGAATAAAACTGAAGGACTTTGTCTCAAACATAAATCCCAATCCGAGTGCGATATATCCCTCAGAGAAGATTATATAAATGCTAAACTGAGACATGCCATGCAAATTCACGATGAGATGAATGGACTGCTTACCGAGATAGTGGAATCGCGGACGGAAAATAGTAACGTAAAAACAGTAGTGAAAAGAATTTTCTGATAAACGGACAAAATTGTATAGACTCACTATACTCAGCTCAATTAGGGACATAACACTAGGATTATGTATCCAGGCAGAAGGGGGTAACTTCGAGCAATTATTGGAACAGCATCAAGCACCCCTCATGTGAGAGGCAAGGGGACTCACGATAATCAAGCACTCCGGAGGGAACAGAGAACCACCACGTCCACGTCGTTGTTCCTGGGTAGCGCTAAGAGTAGTTCATCAATAACTTCGACGGTCCATACTCCGCATCCCAATGGGCGAAAAGGAGTCCATGGCCAGTGTTTCGTAAAGGGTTTAAAACCAGCTTTCCCATGCCATGATGAAAAAAATGGGGGTCCCATTGAAAAAACCCATCACAGTAAAAAGTAAAACTTACTTCCAACCTTAATATCGGCTTATTTCAAGATGCAGCCAAAACTAGCCCTATTTCAGCTGAAAGTAAGCATCGAAAACAAATGCCGACACAATGGAAAAGACTGAATTTCAGTCAAGTTTTCAAGTAAGATGCAGCCACTTTCAGTCGGACTTTTTACAGTGATCTTGACCCCTAAATGACCTTCAAAATGACATCTGAGGGATTTTTCAAGGTCAGCATCATACTTCTCCCTTGGAACCCTAAACTTTTTATCGATAACATTTTTTTCCATCTCCACTGGTTTGCGAGATTCTTGACTATACCACTTCAAATGGACCACCCTGTATACAGCAAATACAAGAATAGCTATTCCAATATTCTTCCATTAATTTTGAAGAAAAGCTGAATGAACATGAGGGAAAAACAAAAAAATTGTACACCAGATTGGACCCCATCTGCCCCTCCGTTCAAGAATTTAATTTGGAAATGTATTAATGCACATAGTTCCCCTCATTTCGAGTTCAATGGTTTTTCAAATTCAATATACGCAGATTCATTACCTGAGAAACTATTCTCATGTACATCCTCCCTTATATTTGTGAAGTTCTGATTTGTGGATGTATTTTTCAAAACTTCATTATCATCGTCATTTTTCTCATGGTGTTTTCCTGTTCGTTTCAAAAATATACACAATTATAACAAGAATGTTATTTGTAATGACATATAAAATGGTCTTTGCAGTATAATCACCCTTGCAAACATCTGAAAAAACCTGAGAGGAACTGAGAAATTGTAGGTTATTGGATACATTTTCCACGGAAAACTTCTCTGAATGTCTATGAATATCTTTGAAAAATTTTGAATGGCTATGAAAATGATTGAAAATCTGAACTAAATTACCAAGAAAAAAGTATTTCTTCGAATCTAAAGAATGCTTATTTGAATAGCTCCGAATAAATATTTTTTCAATAGAAATCAATCTTCCGTTCATGCAAACCAATGTATTATTTGATTCTTCTTCTAAATAACAAATTTGTTCGTATCGAGAAAAATATTCATTTTCTGAAAATAAATATTGATTTTGACCTATTCAAATCATAATTTCTCAGATTTGAAGAAATTTTTTTTCTTGTGTGTGGATCCTACTGAAATCCTCTGAAAAAATTTTTCCACCAAAGCATATCATAGTTGGTTTCCACAAATGTTGACTTTCAATTTGCTGTCAGCTTCAATTCCGTTACATGAACAATTATAATTACTCACGTTGTGAAGTTTGAATCATTTATAATTTATACAATGAGAATTTATAACGGTTGACGAATCATCGTTATTTACTTTCTCGAGTTGACTCCTTGAAATTGGAAACATTTTTTTCAAGATTTGGCAAGATTTTAGGTCTCCAACGACTGTTATTTCGCTATTCAAATACTAATTCTTTTCAATAAATGATTAAAACTTCAACATTGCTGGAGTTACTTTGTGACATATATTTTCACATACACCGTGTTTCATGATCATTCGTAAATAATCAAAATAATTTTTCCTGGAAAAAGGAAACGATAGAAACCGATCAGAAGAGTAAAAAGTTGCAAAGAAAACGCTTCAGAGTGTTGTTGAAATGTCTCACAAATTAACCCTCACAGTCACAAAGTAACCCCAATTCACGGTACTTGCTCTCAAGAGTATGATTGTATGAAACCATCCCACTCAATAAATGAACTTGGTCTCAAGAAGTGCGAGAAGTTGACATTGTAAACGTTGATTCAATTTATGCAATTCGCTGATTTGCATGTCCTTTTTCTCCATCCTTTTCAGACATTTCTCATGTTGAGATTCTAGTATCTCGTATCTGTGTTCCGATAATTTAGACCGATCACTCTTGGCATTATCTTCTTCATCTGTTGAATGTGAAGGAACTGGATCATTTCTCTTCAATTCGGCATGTCTATTCATAATCAATGTTTGCAAATGTTTTTTACTATTCTTGACCCAGTTTTCAACCTGAAATATTCAATTTATGGAATCTTCCATAGCATACCAAATTCCTTATAATGGATTTACAAAATTCTTCTAACATATAAAACATGATGAATATTAGGTTTTGATACACATAAATTTCCTGCTAAAAATGACGGAAAGAAAATTTTTCCTCTTCGCTTGATTTCGGTTTTTGTCCCGTGAAATACGGAAGAAAGCGGAATGAGAATTTATTATCCCGTTTGGAACTGGGAATGCGGACATGAACTTTGATGGTATTGATACGGATTTCTGAGCATAAAATATCACCGATTTCAAACGTATTGCCAGATGAAGTGAATGGGGAAGCCTTTCCGTTTCCATCCGCATACGCGGATTAGAATTTTGATGGTATTGATACGAAATTCTCAACTTAATATTGTACCGATTCCATCCGTATTGTCGAACGGAAGGAAATGAAAATCCTTTCTGTTGTCGACTGGAAATGCGGATGAAAATTTCAGTGGTATTGATCAGCATCTCCAATCATTGAATTTTGTCGACTTTGTCCGAATTTTCGGATGAACAACAGTGTACAAAAAAAAATTCATTGGGAGATCCCAGTATTGTACTGGAAGCAATTATCCTGTACAAGGATCTTTATTCGCATACCCGAGAAAAAGTGAATTAGATCTGATGAGATTTATGGAGATCTGTTGAGATATAAGTAGATCTCTCTAGATATATGTAGATCTCTTTAGATCTAAATTTTTGAGAAACAAGATCTACGAAGATCCAAACAGATCTACTTATGCCTTAAGGAATCTGGTTCAAGAAGATTCCTTGAGATATAAGTAGATCTCTTTGGGTCTTTGTGAATCTTGTTTTTCCAAAATTCAGATCTAAACAGATCTCCATATATCTAAAGAGATCTACTTATATCTCAACAGATCTACATAGATCTCATTAGATCTAATCCACTTTTTCGGGTATCCTTGTTCGAAAATCGTTGAGGAACCTTGTCCACTCATGTAAATTGAGAGAAAGTCATATCCCACCTAAAGGGTTCGAACTTACATTCCTACCGGCCTACCGTCTGAAGCCTGAGACCTAACCGAATGAGCTATTGCGTGACTTCGCAGATAATCACCTTAAGAAAGTACATGTGGACGTTGGAGTGTTTTTTCGTTTTCATCCGCATACGCGAAGGAGAATTTTAATGATATTGACCTGGACTTACAGTCATCAAATCATATCGATTTCATTTGGATTTTCAGATAAATGGAGTTTGAAAGTCTTTTTGTTTCCATCCGCATATGCGGATCCCATGGTATCTCTCCGGATTCACAATCATGGAATCATATCGGTTTCAACCGGATGAATTAAGGTGGAAAGTCTTTCTGTTTTCATCTGCACTTGCGGACAAAAATTTGCATGGTATTGATCTGGATTTCCAACCATGAAATCCTACAGATTCCATCCGGATATTCGAATGAATGAAGGTGGGAAGTCTTTCAGTTTCCATCCGTAGATGTAGATGGAAATTTGAATGGTATCTGTCTGGATTCACAATCATGAAATCATATCGGTTTCATCCGGATTTTCGAATACACGGTATTTGAATATTCTTCCATTTTCATCAGAATACCCTACTGTGAATTCCCAAATAGTTTGCATGGGTCTTTGTATGGGAATTGAGTGGGTCGCATGGTTCTTCGCATGGGAATTGAGTGGGTCACATGGTTCTTCGCATGGGAATGAAGTGGGTCGCATAGGTCTTCACATGCGGATCAATGGGATGACATTGGTCTTTGCATGGGAATCAAGTGGGTTGTATGGGACTCAAGTGGGTTACATGCGTCTTCACATGGATTGATGAGCGAGAATATTGAGAAATAGA
Organism: Gonatopus flavifemur; assembly: GCA_018340375.1. NCBI lineage: Eukaryota > Metazoa > Arthropoda > Insecta > Hymenoptera > Dryinidae > Gonatopus > Gonatopus flavifemur. Next base: position 980,001 of record JAFFJZ010000001.1, read on the forward strand.
TCACTCTGAAATTTTAAACAAATAATTGAACTTAGAACAGAAATACACCTCGACTTTTAATTGTAGATCACATTCATATTGATTGAGTTCGAATATGTCAATCATTCATTTGACAGCCCAATGTATCTTGCTCATTCATCATGGTGAATCACATGGGTTATTCGTGCAAATGTCTCATGGGTCACTCATGCGAATATATCACATGGGTCACTCATGGGAAAATATTGCACGGGTCACCGCTGCGAGTATACCAAACAGGACAAAAACTTACGTGAATGTAAAACAATAATGGAAGTGTTCATTGTCTCAAGTTCATGTGAGTTTTGTTGTGTTTGGAATTCTCATATGGGTAACCCGTGCAATATTCCTCCATAGGTAACCTATGTGATATATTCACAGGAGTAACCCATGTCACGTGATTACATGCGAAATAAATCCAGTCCCAAATTCGCATGGGAAATTTCCCTTGCGAACCAACTGGAAATTCACAATGGGATATACACGGGAATATTCGACGAACTCTTGAGGATACCGGAACAGTTCTTTCAGTATGCGAGTTAGATAATATCCCAAGGAGTGAACTCTTCTGGACCTCTTCATGATGTCATGAATTCGAAAATTCATGAACAATCCTATTCATGTCCTTGTAAAAGAATTCTTCGACTGCTGTATGAGATCACCCGGCTTGTCAGACTGGATTTTGACGCAATGCAATTATATCCGTGAATCCAATCTAGAACTGAATAAAATGTGCATGCAGTAATTACTGAGCACAAACAACATTTGTTTGTGTTGCTTCTCCGGGTGCAAACTGGGAACTTTCTTTCAATTCTTCAATCCGTCAAAGTGGATTAGAAAAGAATAAATTTTATTCCGAAAATCCAACTAAAACGGAACCAATTCCCCATGTGTCAATCACTCAACAAAACCATAATTTTTCATATCCGCGTATGCAGATACGAACGACGACTTCCGCTCAATCACTTGGCTTATCGAGCCGGATCTCAACGCAATGAACTCCCATCCGTAAATTCACTCTAAAACGGAAGAAATGCCTGTGCGGTAATTAAGGAATCAGAACACCATTAATTTGTTCAGCATTTGCGGATGCAAGCTGGGAACTGTCATTCGACCATGCGGTTTGTTGGCGCGGATTGAAACGTAATCAACTTCTCTTCGCAAATCCAACTCGGAACGGAACCCATTTGGCATGTGTTGATTACTCAACAAAACCACCATTTCTTATGTCCGCATTGACATACGTGAATGACGGCTTACGCCTCATCAGCTGGCTTGGCAAGCCGGATTTCAACGGAATAAAATCATATCCGTAAATTCAACTTTGAAAGGAGAAAAAAGTCTATGTGTGAATGACGGAATGGAAACACCATTGTTTCATTCAGCATTCCCGAGTGCAAACTGGGAATTGTTATTCCATCATCCGGCTCGTCGAAGCAGATTGGAACGCAATAAATTTCTCTCTGCAGATCCAACTTGGAACGGCATCAATTTGGTCGTCGTTTATGCTGATCGAAGCGGTAAAATCTTATACCCGTCATTCCGGACAAACTCCAAGGATTTGGCAAAAATTGCAATTCCAGCTCAGAACGGATTCATTCTGCTTCCGCTGTTCCAGTCGCACTCCTCCGACGATACGGAAAGTTTCGTACACATTTCACTTACGTCACAAAATCTTACGTCTGCCATGCGGAATGCATCGTACAGATTCGCATCTAAATTCTTTCCGTTTCTTCCCGTTATTTTCAGCAGGGTGAGGTGTCGGACCGGATTCAAATGCAATAAATTCACTTCCGCAATTCCAAGAAAAAACGTGATGAAACGTACCTACCGTAATTACGGAAGAGAAACATCACTTCTCCATTCAGCATTTCCGGATGCAAACTGAAAACTGTTGTTTAATCACTCGATCCGTTGACACGGATTCGAACGCAATAACTTCCTTTCCGCAAATCCAACTTGGGACGCAATCAGTCAGGTCGTCGTATATGCTGATCAAAACGGTAATACTTCAAACCTGCCATTTCGGACAAAACCAAAGGATTCGATGAAAAATTGCAATTCCTCATCAAAACGCATCCATTTCATTTCCGCTGATCCAGTTGCATTCCTTCTCGGACGATACGGAAAGTTTCCTACAATTTCTATTTCCGTCTCAAATCTCACTTCTGCCTGCGGAACGAATCGCAATGATTCGCATCTAAATTCTTCCCGTTTCATTCCGTCCTTTTTAGCAGGGTTCACACCCACATAGCACAAATGTCCTCATGTTATCTCCAGAGTGGTCTGACCATATTGAAATGTCTCAGGAATGCATATGTACTTTGAATACCTTACCCCCCACTGTGAATTCTGATATTGGTAGCATAGGGCAAATGATTAAAAAGTTGAGTTGTTCATTGAAATACCCAGAATGAATCGACAAAAGCATTCGTTATGATTCATAGTAAATGACTATGTCATTTTTGAATGTGATCAACTTTTACATGTCTTTGTAAATTGAATTTTTCATGGGTCCGATCATTGATCCACATGATCCTTCCGCAAGAACCCATGCACTCTACTGGATTCCAATATAAAAACCTATGCGATCCACCTAATTCCCCTACGAAGACACATACCACCCACTTAATTCCCCTGCGAAGACATATACCATCCATTTGGGTCTCCTACGAAAAAATATCCCGGCTACTTCATTGCTGTGCGAAGAACCACACACCTCACTCAATTCCAATACCAAGACCCACAACTAACATGAAATTCACAGTAGGGAATACTGCATACTCTATCACTGATGAATCATAGTCTCAAGTGTACACATAATCAAGAGCATTCTTTTCGAACGCATGAAGTATTCAATGGAAAATTTCACGTGGAAAAATATTTCAGATGTAGAGAGATATTTTGAATCTAAAAAATACCATATGTAATAGAGACACATAAACAGAATGAAAAGAAAAGAGATTGTATGAAGAATATAAGAGAAGGAAATGCAAATATACTATAAAATTTAGGTACACAAATCTGATCTAGGAAGAATAAAATGGAAAACTGACTCCATATCACAACAAAGATAGGGACAAAAACATGTACGATACATAAATTTCATACCTGTTTTGGATTCTTCGCATCAGTTGAATGAGCAGTAAGATTTTGGCTGTCATATTCATTACCATCTATTTCAGCAGATGATTCCACTATCACAGAATCTTTCACATCAATAGAATCAGTTGAGTTTGGAATTCCTCCAATAGAGCCTCCAATATTGGATGGAGATGATTGTAATTTCTTGACGACTGAAGGTTTTCTTCTCTTGTTCCAAATGTTGGATTTTGGTACACGTGCTTTCTTAGATTGAGATGTGCTACGTTCACATATAAGGTCATCCGTTTTAACAGTAGGAAATCTCAATCGTTCATTTGATGATAGTTTCTTTTTTATATTCTGTTTACTATCTGTAAGTACGGAAAAGTGGGAAATAGAAAAGAGAATACGAATTGTTAGCGCAGATGTTTAAATAAATAATTTATAATCTAGGAGAAGGTTTTCAAAATAAATACTAAACCCATCTCCCAACGTAAGAATATGAGTATTTTTATTGACAGCTTCATTGTTTTGTTCATCTTCCCATAGGATTTTATATACAGCGTTTTTGTCAAAATCAGTCATGTGCTTTGGATAGAATTTCTGAACTTCATCAAGAGACACGGTAGTGTCTCGAAGCCAAGTACATGAAAAAAAAGAGCAAAAAATACATACATGTCAATTTCGAATCGAATCGAACAAGCTCGAACAAGCAGACGCTACCGTGTATCTTTACAGGAAAACCGCAACTTCCTATAGCCAAAAAATCTTGAATTCACAATAACACAACACTCACTGTTTATCACGAGAAAATAATTACACTTTCATGATATAATTCGATGATTCACTTTCGAATAAGCACACTACGGAATGTCTCAGTTTATATCCGGTACTGAGATATAGACGTTTTAAATTTCGATGCGACCAAAAAATTATAAAATTTTCATTCACCATTTTCTTTGACATCCTTCATCAACGAGAAGGCAGTGGGGGTTCTCGGGTGATGGGATTGGTCGAAATATCGCAATCATTTTGTCGACCTATAGGATTCGTCGCGATGGTTTCTGCCGCTTGGAGGGGGCAGTGAACTCTATGCATACTGGAGTAGGGATCCTCAAGCGAGGGATGAGATAACGAGCTTCAGACTTGCCGCCATTAGTGGGATAGAGCTTGGAGTACGGATCATCCAATAGATGGAATCCAGTTTACAGTTGTTAGGTTCCTTGAATCTTCATACGGCTAGTTCTTACAGTGAAGAGTTATTTATAGTCAGAGTTCTTACAGTGGAGTTATGGTTATAGAAGTGTCGTACAATGAAGTGAGTGACTGTGATGCTGTGTGGGCATTGTTGGCGACGGTCACAAATAACACCAATAATAATAATGATAATAACAATAATAATAATAATAATAATATAATTAGTCAGGGTGGATGCCCGCACAGTACGAAAGCTCAAAAAGAACTCTTGAGAATTCATAATGAATTCTTCAAACCCCAACTGGACACGCACAGTACGAAAACTCAGAAAGAACTCTTGAGAATTCATAATGAATTTTTCAAACCCCGACTGAACTCTTTAAGAACTATCTCTGAACTAGTGTGCTGTATGGGTGAGTTTTCTTTCCTTTGGGTTTCCCCTGTAGATAAAAGTCTAATAATGGAAGGAGGCAGGTAATAGATTCACAAAAGGTGAAGGAAGTTCAAAAGAGTAACGATAAACAAAGGGAATTAACGGAATTCGATGACATGAGAATAAAATAAAAAAGAGAAAACGGTCTTTCATGAACGATACGCAGGATTATAAACGTCTGTCTCTACCTGAATTGGGATCGTTTCCATCAATCTTAGAGGGTCAGTTTTGCGCGGTACGCGAGGTGGGTTTTTCGTCTTGAATTTTACGAGTATATCTATAGCTATTCAAATTCACAATCTCGAATTTTCTGGATATTTTATGACATTAGGAATCTGTGGGATATTGAAGAAAATGGTAAGGAGCTTGGATAAATTATCTTACATTTTCTAATTCGTTTTGGAAGAGTAGTTTTCTAGAATCAGTTCCTTTTAAAAGAGTAGTTTTTCTTGAATCATTATTGTTTTTTCTTTGAATTTCTTTTATTGAATGGAAATGTAGTTTAAAAAAAAAATTTCATCTCATTTATTCAATTATTCTGTGCTTTCCATCTTGCATGTGTAAAATCGTGGTATGATTTTTGGACTAGCCGTAGAGATATTATACTAGAGGGGGACAGTTGATGAAATGTCCGTCACTGAAATAAAAAGAGATGACTGCAAACAGAAAGAGAGGAGGTGAATTTCCTCAAAAGAGGGAAAAGGACAATCACCTCACCATATTGGTCTTTTCTTTCTAATCGTCCGACGCTCCCACTTACAGGTTAGCCCACCACTCGCTCCCTCTAGTATAATATTTCCATTGAGTTCAATACATACTGGAGTGAGCACGGCAATGGAATCGCGATTGATGAGAGAGAGGATATTAGAAGGAGACAACACTATTTATTGAACGGACATATAAGCTCACTCATTCGATCCTCTCTCTCTCTCTCTCGCCGTTTTAATGGAATAGAAAAAGTCAAAAGCTCACCTATTCGAACCTCTCTCTCATCAATCGGAATTCCATTGGCGCGCTCACTTCAGTATGTATTGAGCTCAATGAATATCTCTATGGGACAAGCGCCATCACGCGGAAATTATACCAACTATCAAATGGAAATTCGATGATGGCTCAAATTGAACGGAATTCCTGAAATCCAATAAATATTCATTGTGTCACATTCTCCTTGGTTATTCGCAATCAAATACTTGTTCCCAAATCATTGATAGCAGAACGGAAAAGCAACAGTTTGAAAATATTCAAACTTTGAATACTGCAAATTCATCCGATGTTTCCCAATCCGAAAAAACTTCTGCAGGTGAAATTGGTACCAAGAAATGTAAAAATAAAAAAGTTGACAATGTTTGTAGTCGTCAAACAGGAACGGATGATGGAGGAAAGCTACAGATGACAGCTGAGTGGGAGCAAAGCGAACATGGCCCTAATCAGAAAAAAAGATCCGCTCGTGAGAAAGAAACTGGTTACAGTAAAAAACCTAAGAAAGTTGGTGAAGAACCCGAAATTAACCCACAGAATAATATATCAAATGAAAATCACCTACACAGAATAAGCCGAGGGAATAAAAATATCAATCAAATGACTTCGACCCCGAAAGATTCATTGTATCACATTTCTTTTGGTGATTTTGAATCAGATAATTCTTTTGAAATCATTGATAGCAGGAATGAAGAGCAGCGGTATGATATTTATCCTTCTGGCAATAGGGTCGGTGCCGAATCAACGAAGAACCAAATCAACGAGAAAAAATTTACTAGCAGTATGAAGTTGTCATTTTTTTGCAGTATGAACTGAAATTAGTCATAGATCATTGATTAAATTAAACGAAAATTCTTCATGTTAACCCATTCACTGCACCCGTTTATTACAGTAGACACGTAATTCATCATTCTAATAAAATTATTAATGATCTCCCTAATCGATCGGTACAATCAAACTGTTTCAAACGTCTGTAGAGAACGAAAATCGGTTTGTTGTTATCATAAACATAACCACACCATAATCATAAACATAACAAAGGGAAATTAAGTTTACCGCGGGGTTGTGTTAGCAAATCAATGTTTTTTACTTTTCGTTTAATTTAATCAATGATCTATGACTAATTTCATTTCATACTGCAACAAAATGACAACTTCATACTGCTAGTAAATTTTTTTCCGTTGATGTGGTTTTTCGTTGATTTGGCACCGACCCATTCTTTCAACATCCACAGTATATCTACATACATATGCATGTATACCTATATGTGTATATGTATATATTCATACTGCGAAGTAAATTTTGAGTGTCTCTAGAAATAACCATCTTTTTCCTCTCAGTGCATCGAGAGATTGATTTTTGAAGAGTGATTTCGTACCGGTCAAATCAATGCGAGAAATGTGTGAACTATGAATAAAATTGGGATAAATTCATTAAGAATTTCGGTCTCATTAATAACGTCAGATTTTCTTAATGAAACCCACACTGCACCCTGATTCCGATTCATTCATGAAGGATTCTTTGTGAATTCATCGTTGGATTTCTTATGACTGTCCGTTATGAAAGTTCAAAGAAAGTTCTTTATGAATCCCTGGTATCCAAAAAGAATTTTAGAAGAACTCTTAGAAATTCTTTCTAAACTGACATAACGGGAGGGCATTCGGGACATATCTGTGCTGTGTGAGAAAATTTCTGTCAGAAACGAACAGAATCTTAGAATCTCTTTCTGGAACACACATATTGACTTCGTGAGATGCGGATAGAGTTTCTGCCAGTTTCTGACGGAAATTTTCATCAGAGTTGTGTACAGTTTCTTTCATTCGTTTCTTTATTGGAGAATGTAGGAGGATATGAATGACCCACTGCAGAACCCAGAAAAATCCAGAAACACAACTTTTTGGCAGAGGAGAAAAACTGTTTTCCCCGCCAAGTTTATTTCGTAAAATTTTCCAAAAAATTTTTTTCCGTCAAATCGTGATGAATAGTTTGCTGGTATATGTTTAATTTTGTGGAAACAAAAGATTCCTCACACGTTCAATCAGTTCAATTTTTTAGTTTTCGTCTTGAAGATATGTCTATTTTCTGCGGTAAATACGTTTGAAAATATTTTCAACACGCCTCAAAGAAAAGTAATAATTTTTTTCACACTAGTACAAAGTTAGAATCATATCAAAATATTTTTTTTTACATCTTAAGAAAAGAAACATTTATAAAACATGTAACAGGCTTGTTTTCGGAGGGAAGGGTTTCTTTGTTCACAATGAATGATGATAAATCACGTAATTTTCATGGTGTTTCTTGAGTAGTCATTGGAGTACATGATATGGAAGTGTATGGAGGGTTGAAAACCTACCCAGATAACATGGTTTATTGAAGTGACCATTGACAAAAATTTCTGTCATAATTTCTCATTATCTCAATTCATGGAGAAAATATAAGAAAGGAAAAGAGAATTTCTCATATTTTCTCCATGAATTGGGACGATGAGAAATTATGAGAAATTATGACAAACATTTCCGTCAGGGACGCACTCGGATAAGGATTCGTCTGCAATTCGCTAGCACACTCAGAAAGCGACGCAACTGGATGAGCATCTGCATGCAAATTGCACGCGAGCCCAGGGCAGAGCTCCAAAATGCTATCTAGGATTAAGGCACAGGTTTGACAATACGTCAAAACAACGTGGAAAATTACGTCATCCATCACGTGATTTTCCACATGATTTTACTAAACGACCATTTTATCATGATCAATCGCGTGATTTTCGACTTCGTTTTTTACGTGATTTTTAACGTGATCAATAACGTCATTTTTTTCCTCTGGGTTTATAGAGGAAGTGGAAGGAGATTCAGATACGGATGTTTTTCAGCTTGCGTCAAGGAATCAACCAGGTGAAATCCAATCTGCAGATTCTGACGATGCACATGATGATCCGAATCAGGATGAATTTAATGTTTGTAGTACTGATCATGATATTAATGATACTGATATCGTATCACAGGTACGAGTTTACTAAAATCTAATATCTCACCACTCTAAAATTCAAATATCTTTGAGGTTTCTTCGCAAGAAATCTTGAAGATGTTTCATAGAATTCTGAAAGTTTTCTCATGAAACACGGGAAGAACAATTTGGGGGATTACATCTATCAAGATTGGTGATAAACAACAGTTTTTTGGAACATTTTTTCACTTCTCATTTTCAAGTAAAAATCAAAATATCTTTCGAAGAGTTCATATTATATCCACAGGAAAAAAGTTTTCTTGATGCCGCACACACTGTCTCATGTATAACAGAAATAATATTCTCTTAAACTGAAACAATATGTTCTCGATTCAAAGCGACTTTATTTTGAATGAGAAAAATATTGTTCTCGTTATGTATGAGAGAATGTGTGTTGTATGAAAACAATTTTTATTTGTGTGTGTTGTGACGTGATATCTTGTCACAAAGAGAATCGCGGGGTGGCGCCGCGCATCATCGTTAGAGTTCGTCATGTCATTTGCGAACACTTTAGTTCGCTAGAGAGAACACTGCCGTTGCTCGCTCACATGAGCATCGGGAACACATCTTCCCTCATCAACCAATCCTGACCTCCTACAACCCCTGTCCTATGATTTGTCGAGGTTTCCCGTCCCGAAGAGGCGACGCCATCTGCCACAAGGTGACACGGCGGTCCCTTACCACCGGAGGACGATCCACCAATCACGGGAGTCCATCTTCTCTCACCACAGGCCGACCAACAGCGGAGGAAGGAACGCCCTCTATTGCCCTCTCGCCAAGGCCGTCAACCCAAAGGAAAGAAGCAAGCCGCATGCGCCGCTCATTCTGCCCCTAAGACAGAAGAAGAAAAGGACAAGAGAGACAACCTGAACCCCCGCCCCACATATACCGACATTCACGTAACGACCAATAAGAGACCACCACCGTCAGAACCAAGGAAACGAGATCAAAAGATGAGCTTCAACGGGAAGTCACCGACGGGGTTCCGTGTATCATTTTGCGAACTCACCTGTCGGTGAAGAAGAAGACAAAGCCATCTTGGATTTTCACTTCCTATGTGACTGACCCACGGCGACGTTTGCCTGAGAGAGTTTTTTGAAATAAACAAAATACGGTGAGTGAACGGTGCCACTGGGGTTGGATTTTGGAATGAACTCATCATACGCATCTGCCAGACTGTCCATCCGGAGTGAGAGTGCCAGTGTGGTGGATTTTGGTGAGGTATCGTGCTAAAGTTTTCCTTCTCATGGCATTCTCCACGTGCTCCCTCGCTTGAATTTCCCTTCGCCCTTTGTGTTTGCTCCCTCGAATCGTCCCCTCGTCCGATTTAGCCCACCCTAGTGTACGATTTCATGGTCGCGGTTTCCCTGAGCCCTCCCCTTTTTTGTGAGTGTAAATGGCGTGGTCCGTATAGTATATTCTCTCGTGGTCGTGTCCTCCGTGTTTCTCTGACTCCCCATGTTCCCCTAGGTAGATACATTGAGCCCCTAAGGATTGTTCATATTTCGGTTTCTACGACGGAATCGCATGTATATCGTACAAATCTAATGGAAAATATATACGCGCTCTGGCACGTGGTTGATCGGATATCAAGATTGTTCAGGTGAATTGAAATCAACCCACCCTTCTCCCTGAGCTTTCCTTATCCCTTGACCTCGTCCAAATTACCGTGAGCATATTACTTTTTCGATTCCAAAATACAGGGTGTCCCATTTTAATCTTTAGACGCGAATATCTCAAAAACATGCATCCTCAACCAAAAGTACTTCAGATCAGAGTTGTTATACAAAGGAAGGGCCACAAGACTACGATATCAGTTTCATCATAAATGGCGTTATGATCGATTAAAATGGGGTCAACATCATCTTTTGAAACGGGAACCCCCACTTTTCAATGCATATCTTGATTCTACGCAAAAAAACTGAGTAACTTTTGCTTAAAACGTTTTTCTAAATTCCTGAAGATGGCGCCACAATTGATGGAAAATAAAGTCTATGAAACAATACGCGGATATCTTGAGAGATGCATCCAAGAGCCGGAATATCTCATTCGAATGTTGTTGTTAAGAGAGGGGACGACACAATGGCGATATCAGTTCCATAGTAGATGGCACTGTGATCGGTAAAGATGAGGTCAACTTCAATTTTTCAAATGAAAACTCCTACTCCTTATTTTTTTCTATTTATTATTCTCATCTTGAGAAATATGTGTTGAAATAGGGAGTTTTACCCACAAGAATCTGAATATGTATATTTTTCATTACTCGTTTTCTCCTAATTGTTTTTATTGCCCAATATGATCACTCTTCTACATGATTTCAAGCACTAAGCGAGTTATTCTTCCTGTAACTTCGATCAAATTTTTTATAACAAAAACATGGACGAAGGAAATGAAATCTCGTGAAAATAGTTGGGTATTCGAATTCTCCGACCCAAAAAAACATCTCAAGTTGAGAAAGTGAATGAATACAATCTCTCCCACGGACCCTGATAGTCACCCGGTAAAAGACGCATAATCGTGATAGATTCCCGTTGCACGCTGATGAATGAATCCCTGTATTTTTCAAACTAATAATCCAATCGATCTGGGACTTTCCAAAAAGTGTGTTCATACCTTAGCGAACAACTTTGTCGCTGGGAGTTTTTCGTAGCTCATACTTCCCCCGACACTTTTTAATGCAAAGCATAAAACACGTGATTTTTACTTCGAATGAAAAGTTAATCAATTTATTATTAATTTTCACGAATGTTTTTGACATCGTCGTCTCCGGTGAAGTCTCACGAATCAGAATCTGTCAGTTTTATCCCGATTCGCCGAGAAACGAATGAGATCCAGCGAATTCAATGTTGGAAAACATTGATTTTTGGGATGAAAAAATGTGTAGTTTTTATTTTTTTTCTCGAAAACTATTAATCCTAGAAAAAAATGATGGAGGCACACTGACCTTGTTTTCCCAAGCTCTATGACCAAGTATCTTTTGATTTCCAAAATTCCGACTTTTTTTTCCGACCTCCGACGGGACCGTTTGGATCAAATTTGTGATGTGCTCCGAGCGCTGAGCGAGTTATTCTTCCCGGCACTTCATTTCTCACCTTGAGAGGTTAAACGGTACAACAGAACTCGCGTAACTTATATTCGATGGATTTGAAATTTCAATTGCAGCTTCTTATATAGCTCAAATAGCACAAGAGTCCCTACAAAAAGCTCCAGTGTATGTCAGTAAAAATGAATTTATTATGAATACATTGAATTCAATTCCAATTCTTAATGAGTATGTTATAAGTTTAGAAAGAATTCATGTTGCCAATTCATGGAGAATTCTTCGGGGACGTGAAATGTGCTCATTTCGAATCCATTGAATCCATATTGAATTAATCCTCGCTGACTTGACGGGGACTATTGAAGAATTCTTCAAAAAGTCCTTAAGAATTCAAAAAATTATTCATGCCATCTGCGAGATTTTACACCGCAGGGTATATGAGTTTGACAGTTGATTGAACATTGGATTCTCTCATCAATTGAGTCAGATCGAGTTTCCGTCAGGGACTATTTTTTCGTTTTCCACACTAGTAGTATTCCACGAAGAAACATAATGTATTATTAGTCGAGTATATTCCCCAAGAGGACAAATATCTCTTAGATGAAATTTGGGTTAATTGTATGTACTTTCACGTTCGTAGAACGTACACTGGACCATCAAATGTCCAGACGTTCAATGCACCCCTACCCAGACAGCACAGAAAGTTCCGTGAACGTTTCAAGGACGTGCCGTTGGTTCTGCGTGTTTCGGTACCCATCAGGGGGCATAAACTCCGGAGAATAATTTTCAGACGGATTTCAGCGCCACCGTACGGTACCTCCATTGAAGTAAAGTGACATGGACAGCCCAACACAAATGTAAGAAAAATAAAGAAAATTGTTGTAGAAGTTCAGTGTATCTATATGGAATAGCTCAACTGGGGTATCGTACGATGGCGCTGAAATCCGTCTGAGAATTATTTATTGGAGTTTATGCCCCCTGGTTCCCATGGAGTAGGTTTTCCAAACGTTTAGAGTAACTTTCTTCTTCATGTCCCTGAATACGTTCTGGGCACTTTGTTTCATCGACTACAGGACGTCCTCATCAGGTTTCCTAAACGTACTTTTATGAAAACTAACCTTCAAGAACACAAAGTCACACGGTCGGATGCAACGAAATGGGCCATTTGCATCCCAGCCAGCACCAATGATCATTTTGAATTCATGAAGATTTCTCAAAGACTTCTTGGACAGTCCCCGTTATGCAACTCACAATGAGTTTAAGAGGAATTTGAACAGTTCACAATGGGAACATATCGGACGCCCGAAGAATCCATTATGTAGTCTTGATATGGATTCTTTCTGACCATTAAGTTGTTCGTCAAGAGTTCATTTTGAATGCATCACATTTATATTGAACTCATTGTTAGTCGCATAACGGGAGTTCTTTGTTGGAGCCCCTGTGCTATCTAGGATGTCCCTGGGACATACATGTGACGTTTTTAGAACATCCTGAGACGTTATTCACACGTCCTCTGTGAAACTAAGCACGTCTTCTGAACGTTCAGGAAACCTCCCGGTACTTTATGGGAACAAACGTTCATGAAATCTCACTTGTTTATTATTAACGAAATATGTTTGATGTAAGTAAAAATTTATTTCCCCGTAAGAAAATACACATGTGTTATACCTGTGAATGAATCTTCCTCTCAGTGCATTATTTCTTCCTTCTGATTTCGATTGTATACAAAGATGAATGCATATTATAAAAATACAATATATAGGATGTCCCAGAAACCATGACCCGCATTTCGATGGCATATTCTCCCTGTTGAAAAAGTTGAAAAAAAATCTCATAAATTCTCATATAGAAATCTCATTACACAGTGGGGCTGAATCAAAAAAACTCGAAAGTCGTGTCACTTCAGAAATTTTGGTGAATTCCGATTCTACGTGATTTTCTGAGAGAAAAAATCCAAACTTTAAAATCGCCTATGGTGCCGTTTCCATTCTACGGCACATTCACTGTTCGTATTTTGCTTATTTCAATCTACCTCACCAAGAAATCCAAATATCTGGGGCATTCGTATGACTTTTCATTTTAATTTTTTTTTCCACATAAATTACTGTTTGTAAACTGAATTTCATCGCTTCGCAAGGATAATATGTTATTCCTAATCAATGATACATTTTTTTTTCAAATTGGAAAATTGTCAATTTCCACGTTTCTTTCCCTACATTCCAGCTTTAAGTAGAAATCGAATGAGGAAATATTGTTTCAAGGTTCGAATATTGTAAAAAAATGCATACTTTATATACTAATTTCATCATTCAAATATTGAGTGATTTATTAACGTTTGAAAATTCAAATTACAGGAACATCAATTCAATTTAAACTGAATAGAATTTATTTCCCAATATCTTCACAAAACATACATGAGAAATGAACATGATAAGTATCCACATTGATGAAAAATACTATTTTACACATGATTACCATTGTAATCACAAATTGCTCTTAAGAGCTGTTGATTATGATGTTGGTTACTTACATCTTCAACTTTATAGTGTGCACAAGTTTTGAGGAAGTCAAATTCACGGTGTGGAAGCATAGATGAACCAACTTCATGGATTTTGAGGGAGTGGAGGTGTGATTATTTATTGTAGTTCTCTCTAGTGTTTTCCAGATGTCGTATGTGTTCGAGGTAGGTTTTTGTGAACAATAATAGCGGAATATGGTAACATCTATTTGAATTCCTTCTTCATCACAAAAACGTATTTTCATTCCCAAGGAATTGAAAAAAAATAAGTTAAAATCCTACAAAAGTGCTGTATTATTGAATGTGACAGTGGATATACGAAAGACGAAGTATCTATGTTTCGTGCACCGAAAGACACTGAACTTTTCAAGAAATGGTTTGATGTTATCAAAAAATCGGATAATTATTTGAATGAGAATAGTTTTGTTTGTGAAAAACACTTTCAAGAATATGATATAAAACGAGGGAATATTGTACGTGATGTGATTGGGAATGTGATTTATGAAGTAATCATCCGTGAAGTGCCATTCGCTACATGGTTGTATGTTTCGAATTTGAGAATTCTGAGAACCTATCATCTGCACATTGTGATTTTCGAATTTCTATTGGTGATTTATAGAAAATAAAATTGTTTTGCAATATTATCCCCAAAATATCAATAACGATTAATCTTTTTCTATTTTTTTCGTACTCCCTGATTTATTTGCAAAAATACTGTTATTTGATATCAGTGGGGATTTTTTTTATGGTGAAGAAAACATTGAAAAATTTTGTATTCCCATCCGGTTCATTATTCAATATGAGTAGTAATTGACTTCATTGTTACAAGCCTAAGCAACACTAAGAGGAATTATAATGCAGACAGTATCCTATGGACATGCTCAGAAGGTGATTATCCGAAACGGTCTCATTTGGGGGTTCTAAACATGTTCATATCACACCTGAAACATCCGTGTGTTGCTTGGGAGTAATAATAAATGAAAAATATTATTCCATAATAATTTTCATGAGGTTATATTCATTTCATGGGAGCGGCCATTGTTGTTTACATTTGCCTACCAAAATCAGTAGCGCACTCATGTGTCATTATGAGTAAACCACATGAAATAATCACAGCAGTTTTGAAGAGTTGGATCACCTAATTCTCTTACACCGTGGTCAAATTGCACTGACTCCATTGCTTGTTCGCTGTAGAACCCCAAGCCGTTTTCAATTTTCGAACAAAAATCTTCAATATGGAAAAAAACGGCATAAATCAATTCAAACGTTCAAAAATCACTCAATATTGAATAATGAGATTCGTATATAATCTATGCATTTTTTTACAATAGTCCAACCTTGAAACAATATTTCCTCATTTGATTTCTACTCAAAGCTGGAATGTAGAGAAAGAAACGTGAAAATTGACAATTTTTCAATTTGAAAAAGAATGTATCATTGATTAGGAATAACATATTATCCTTGCGAATTTATGTGGAAAAAGAAATTGAAATGAAAAGCCATACGAATGCCCCACATATTTGGATTTCTTGGTGGGGTACATTGGAATGAGCAAAATAAAAAAGTGAATGTGCCGTAAAATGGAGACGGCACCATAGGCGATTTTGAAGTTTGAATTTTTACTTTCAGAAAATCACGTAGAATCGGAATTCACAAAAATTTCTGAAGTGACACAACTTTCGAGTTTTTTTTGTCCAGCCCCACCGTGACACGCGACTTTGTCGCGAAAAGAAAACATAAACAATTCGTTGAGGTTCATCCATTCGACTTGAGGAACACAGGGAATTCCAAGAAGCACGGAGGACACGACCACGAGGGAATACTCTATACGGACCATGCCCTTTAATTCACCAAAGCAGGGGAGGATTCAGGGAAACCGCGACCATGAAATCGTATACGAGAGAGGGTTGAATCGGACGAAGGGGGTGTTTCGACGGAGCAAACACGGAAGGTGAAGGGAAATTCGAGAGAGGGAGCACGTGGAGGGTGTCACGAGAAGGGAATTTCCTCACTATAATTACCACCAAAATTCACCACACTGGCACTCTCAGTCCGGAGAAACAGCTTGGCAGATGCGCAAGCCAATGTTTTATTCCAAATTTGACTCCCGATGGCACCGTGCACTGACCGTATTCCAATTTTCTCGCGAGAGTCTTCCTTCAGAGACGTCGCCGTGGCTCGGTTACATAAGGAGTGAAAACCAAGATGTCCTTTCCTCCTTCTTCACCGACAGGTGAGTCCGCGAAGTGACACAGGGAACCCCGTCGGTGACTTTCCGTTGGAGCGCACCTCTTGAGCTTGTTTCATCGGTTTTGGTGGTGATGGTTTCCAATTAGTTATTGCGTGAATGTGGGTATATGTGGGGCGGGGGTTTTCCGGGGTGAGGGGTTCTGTCTCTCCCCAATTATTTGATTTCTCCCTTGTGGGAGTGACGGGAAGTGTCGGGGTTCGTGTTGTCTCTCTCGTCCTCTTTTTCTTCTCTCCTAGGGGCTGTGATGGATATTCCCAGAATTCATGCACAAAGGCGCTTGGGTTGTTGAGCGCCTCCACGACTCCTGTCGTGGATATTCATTTGCAACAGCGGGACCTGCGAAATATCGAAAGAGAACAAGTAACTTGCTCACGACAATTTTGAGGGGTCAAAGGAAAAGGAACAAACTCAGGCAGAGGGAGTGGGTTGATTCGAATTCATACACTGAGTAAACAAACTCCACGTATAGTTAATGATGTGCGAGAGCACGTATATTTCCACAAATTCCGAATTTGACAAGGGTGCGACTTCGTCGCGCGAAGACAAGAAAATACACACAATTTGTTCGTTCGATACATTGGTTTTGGGGAAGCACAGGGATCGAGAAATTAATGTGGAGGGCGCAACCACGAGGGAACGTATACTTACGGACTATGCCGTTCACATAGATCAAGACAAAGGGGAATATAGGAAAACCACGACCATACAATTTAACCGGGGGAGGGAAAACACAGGCGAAGGGGGTGACTTTATATCGAAACACGGGAGGTGGGAGGGAAATATAGAAAGAGGGACACGTGGAGGAGGCCACGTGAACGACACTATCTTTACCACGTGAATCCCGCGGAGGAAACACCGCACAAGCACTTCACA
Source organism: Gonatopus flavifemur (assembly GCA_018340375.1). Classification (NCBI taxonomy): domain Eukaryota; kingdom Metazoa; phylum Arthropoda; class Insecta; order Hymenoptera; family Dryinidae; genus Gonatopus; species Gonatopus flavifemur. The sequence continues at coordinate 997,396 of JAFFJZ010000001.1, forward strand.
CCGGTAAACTTCCTCGACAGAAGCGAAGAAGGAAATTCTAATTGGAATCGGACCCCGATGGCACAGCACACCCACCGTATATCTAAAGTTTCTGAACAGAGTCTTTCTTAACAACGTTGCTGTGGCTTGGTTACATAAGGAGTGAAATGCAAGATGGCCACTTCCTTCTTCTTGCCCGACAGGTGAGTTCGCAGAATCATATACAGACCCCGCCGGCGACTTTCCGTTGGAGCTTACATCTGGAGCTCGTTTCACGGGTTCGGGCGGTGGTGGCTCCTAGCTACTCGTTGGGTGAGTGTGCGCATGCGTGTTGTGGAGGTTTCCTGGGTACGGGTGTTTATGTCCTTTTCTCTCCTTTGGTGGGGCCGGGAGAAGGGGTACAGCGTGGTCGGGTTTGGTCTCTGCCGTTGTTCCGCCGATCCAGGGACGGGGTGACATCCTCGGAGACGACTCATTCTACTCTCTCTCTCTCTCTCTCTTTTTCTGTAGTCCAGGGTTGGAGAGAGGGCAGGAATTAGAGGAGGAAAGGGATAGTAAAGGAGGGGAATTGTGTTCTCGATTCTCATGTGAGCGAGTGACAGCTGTGTTTTTTTGAGCGAACTAAGGTGTTCGCGAATGACACGACTAACTCTAACAAGGGTGGTGCATGGTGCCACCTCGCGATTCTTTTTGTGACAATATATCACGTCACCGGATATTTCGAGCAAGATAACTCAACCCGTGCTCAAATATTGTGAAGCATATGACGAAAATGTGACAATCAATGATCACAATGTAGATACCTTGAAAGATACATGGAATGGTGAATCGGATGGGGGCCGAATCAACGCAAGGACAAATCAACCCACCCATTGGTTGGAAAGGGAGAGATGTATGATATATGATGTCTCATTCTCTCCAATTAACGGTTTCGTTTATTTGGTTTTCAGTTGATTTGGCTCCCATCCGGCAAATCATATGAAAATGTTCTGTCTTCTTCGGATTCAAATGAAAGACATAATTATGTTACAATTACTTTCAATAGTGATGGATCTCCAGTTTTCAAAAGTTCAACACTATCGATTTGGCCTATGCATGCGGTGATTAACGAACTACCATCGAATGTGAGATTCAATGGAGTTCTTCTTTGTGGTTCATGGTTTGGACCGCGCAAACCTAATATGAATGCCTCCCTGATTCCGTTGGGGGCAGCAATGAGAAAATTATTTGATAGTGGAATTGTATGTGAAGTAGGGAATCAAATGAGCAATGTCAAAGTCTTCCCGATTTGCTGTTGTGTGGATAATGTTGCTCGTTCTCCAATGCAATGCGTTACACAATTCAATGGGCATCACGGTTGCGGCTGGTGCTTACATCCTGGAAAATGGGTACACAATGCTATGAAATATCCTATCATGAAAATTCAACCAAAAAAAAGAACTTTTTGGGGCACCATTTTGCATATGAAGAAATCTTGCAAGCTTTCGAAGCCTGTATAAGGCATCAAAGGTCCTATACCACTCATAAGCTCGAAGCATTCCAATATTATAGAAGGTTTTGTGCCTGACCACATGCACTGCGTATTCTTAGGTGTAGCACAACAGTTGGCACATCATTGGTTCGAATGTTCGGAAATGCCTTCTACTATCATCCTTATGAAGAAGCGACAATTGGATTTGATTTACATGAAGATCAAAGGGCCTCAAAAAATTGGGCGAATTCAATGATCCATTGGAGACAGGAAATTCTGGAAGACACGAGAATGGGAAAATTGGTTTTGTACTCGTGTGTGCTTCGTCCCGGTGTTCTATGTGTGTATTTATCTGTCTGTGTTCTTTTGTTTTCTTTACGTGTGTATGTTTGTATCCTCTTGTTTTCTGTTGTTTGAAATTTTGGGTTCCGTGTTATTATTTGTTTGTTTCCTGTCTGTGTTCCTTGTGAGCGCCTCCTTATTTCTGCGTATTCTGTTTGTGTGGTTCTCGAATGTTCCCTGTTTCTGCATGGTTCTGTTTGTGTTGTTGTATTTTTGTGTGGGTTCTGTTATTGCTGTTGGGTATTGTGTGTTGTGTGTCGTGGTTTTTGTTTGTGGTGGTAACTTCCATTTCCCTATTGAATCTTCCTGTGTTGGGCTTGATAGCAATGTTCTTCTCTGTTGTGTCTTTTCCCACTCTTTCCGTTTGGGGCATCCCTTTGTGTGTGAGTCCGGGTGTTGTTTCGTGACTTCGTTCCTGCAGTACAGGCATTGTATCCGTGTGTCAATATTTTCCGCTTATTTCCGTGGTGCCAGTCTTCTTTGTTGTCTCTCTGTCCACTGGCTTAGTCTTGGTCTGTTGTAGTTGTCTGGTCTGCTTACGCTCGTCTGTTTTTCTTGTCTGCCTGTCGTTGCGAGTTGTGAGTTTGTTCTACCGCAGGTCAGTAGATGAATTATTGAGTATGAGGTTGTGCATTGGCTCCCGCATTTCGGGCATATCGAGAACATGTTTTTCGTCTGTAACGTGAAGGATTCGGCGTTATTCATTTCGATTTATGTTCGGCGGTTTTGGTCTTATTCGTAAAATCTTTTCAGATCTTCAATGTGTATTTTCCCGATAGAGTTTTCCTGTCTATTTATTAATTCATATACTAGCGGGTAGTATTTTTTCATGATTGTGTATGAGCCTGTATATTTTATATCCCATTCACTTGTTGTCCCTTTCTGTTTCGAGGATAGTGTGTGGTTCAATTTTAATACTCTATCCCCTATTCTGGATTCTGTGTTTCTTCTGCGTGAATTATGATGATGTGTTTGTTTTCGTCTGCTTCTAATAATGGTTTTCGTACTTCTTCTTTGATTATTCGTAGGTTCTTTAGTCTGTCTGTCCAGTGATTTATGTCTGTGTTTCCTATTTCTTGTGTGTTTTCTACGTCGTGTTTTGATGATTGTAGTGGCGTGAGTTCCCTGCCTAGGTTTAGGAATGCTGGTGTGTATTTTGTGGAGCTGTGTTTGCTCGTGTTGATTGCGAACTGTGAATCTTCTAAGTGTTCGTCCCAGTTTTTGTGTGAACCGTCCAAAAATGTTCGTATCATTGCGTTAATTGTTCTATTGCTCTTTTCCACCGGGTTTGCTTGTGGGTGGTATGGGGGTGTTATCATGTGTCCGATCCCTAGTGTTTCTGTTAGCTTTTCCATCAGTTTATTTACGAATGGTTGGCCGTCATCTGTTACCATCACCCAGGGGGTGCCTCATCTGGATATGAATTGTGTTTCAACTATTATCCCACCGTTTGTGCATTGGCTTCCCTCATGGGGGCTATCCCTGTTCATTTTGTGTACAAGTCCGTCATAACTAATATGTATTGATTTCTGTTTTTGGTTGTTGGTTTGGGTCCTATCATATCCATCGATACTACTGTCCAAGGTTCCTCTACGAGTCTTTTTCTCATGAGCCCTGCTGGTTTTTGTTGTTCAACCTTGGATTTCTGGGATTCTTCGCATTTCTTCACGTATCACGTCACGTCCCCGTATATTCCTGACCAAGAGTAGTTCGCTGCTATTCTTGCGTATGTTTTTTTGATCCCTAACTGACCTGCCTGTGAGTTATTGTGATTTTCGATTAAGATTCTCCTTTGTGACTGTTGTGGTACTACTAGTTTTCATGGGTTATTATCTGGCAGGATGTCTGAGTGTAGTGGGTTTGGTCTGTAAAAATATGGGTTTTCGTCTTTGATCGTCCAATTTTTGTTTTCGTCCGGGTGTTTCTGTACTTGTTGTTTTTTGTAATTGTACCATGTGTCTGTTGTTTGTGTTATGTGTCCACGCGTTGGTCATTATTTGACAGTGCGCCTGTATGAGAGTCGTGGGTCATGCACGTAAGTCGGAGGTATCAAAGGCGACTTGGTTATGTTCGACGAGCATCGCTCTCTCGCACTCGCTCGTGCAGCCACGACGATCCGGCTAATCGTTCGACGATAGCAGAATTTTCGACGCTAGATTAGAGCGTGATTCACAGAGATCGCCATTGAACGTTGTGCGAGAAACATTCGACGTCCTTGTCGTTCCGCGACCAGTTTTTATGTTCGATGCGCTAGAAAAAGACATTCTCTTCCGCGGCGATCAAGCACCTATATGTACGACTAGCGATTTGCGTGCACCTGGATGTACAATAGAAACTGAGGAGTGCATGTGCATCTGCGTTGAACCCGTGATCTCGGAAGTTTTTGTAAACCATTGTATTTTCCCAACGCCGAACCGTTGCTGTGCGCACGGTTTGATGAATTGTGTTCTAATGCGCTACCTTGTCACGCTGAAGACATTTGAGTTGTGTTCTTTGACCACTGAGCCTTCCAGCTTTCCCTTGCACCGATAGCACCTTTGGCGCCGGCAGTTTCTTTTTTGTGAGTTCGGCTGTTTCCCAAACAGTCTTGGTCCTTCGACCCGGATGGCTCGAAGGTGCCGGTGAATATCAAACAGGTTGGTTGAAAAGTTCCTGCGCTCACCGAAAGATAGCACTGCTAGCTCAAAACTTTTTTTTTCCAAAGTTGGTATATCTGTCCTGAGAACACATGCAAAGTTACAAGTCATTCTGTCAATTCATTCTTCGTATAAAAGCCATTTGAAGTTGACGTGTCATTGATTTCTCTTTATATGGAAAAAATTGAATATCGTGCAGTCATTAGATTCTTTGTTTCGAAGGGTTTCAAAGCGGAGGAAATTCATGAACAATTGTTAGAAGTGTATAAGGAGTCCTCACCTCCAAAACGCACCGTTGAATTTTGGGCTGGTGAATTTAAACGTGGTCGTACTAGCCTTGAAGACGATCCACGCGAAGGACGACCAAAAACTGCAACCACAGCAGGAAACATTGAGCATGTACATAATATGGTTAGTGAAGATCCAAGTTTGACTAAGCGTGAAATTGCTAATCCCATAGGCATCTCAGACGAACGAGTACTCCATATTATACATGGAGAATTACGTATGAGGGAACTGTTTGGACTGTTAGTGCCGCACACGTTAACAATTCAACAAAAACTGGATCAAAAACAAATTTCTCAGCGTAATTTGGAGCGTTTTAAGCAGAATAAAACCGACTTCTTGCGTCGTTTTATAACTATGGATGAGACTTGGATCTACCACCATGATCCTAAATTGAAACAAGAACGTTTACAGTGGACTGAAGCTGGTTGTTCAGCTCCAAAGCAGGTGAAGTCACAACGATCAGCGGAGAAGGTTATGGCATCAGTTTTTTTGGATGCAAAAGGAATTTTGTTCATTGATTATCTTCAGAAAGGTAAAACAATCAACTCCGAATATTACTGCAGCCTTTCGGATCAGCGGGATGAAAAAATTCGTGAGAAAAGTCCTGGTTTGAAGAAGAAAAAAATCATTTTTCATCAAGATGATGCACCTGCTCACAAAAGTGTTTTGACGATGGCTAAATTCAAAGAACTCAAGTACGAATTGCTTGAACATCCACCGTATTCGCCGGATTTGGCTCCTAGCGACTACTATCTCTTCAGAAATCTCAAACAATTCCTTCGTGGAAAGCAGTTTTCGTCGAATGAAGAGGCCATAGCAGCCGTAAACGGTTATTTTGCAGAGCCTTCGGGGAACCATTATAAGGATGGGATAAAATTATTGGAAGATCATTGGAACGAGTGTATTGAGCTTCTAGGAGATTATATTGAATAAAAAAACATATTTCGTAACAAAAACAGTATTCTTTCATTTCGAGCGCAGAAACTTCACAACCAACCTGTATTCATCGGAGTGAAAAGTGACGGTAACGTGCATAACTTTTTTTCGGTCACGTGTAGTTCGACGCTGGAAAAAAAAGACAAGGGCGCATCTTCGAGTTCAAAAGGTTGTTGCCAACCATAACATCCGGGAGTAGTCCGGTACAAATTCCAATTTCGTCACCTTCAACTGGTAAGGTGATTTCATACGTACTCACTTTGTATACGAGACTGTATACAGCAAGAGACGAAGCTGCATGCATGTGACGAACGTGACGGTATTGGTTCACGTGGTCACGCAACCAACACCATTGGATCCAGTCGCCGTGTCCGTGTGAGCGACTCTTCTCCTCCTGCGCGCTTCGCCACGGGTGTCTTCGACAACGGTGTGGCGTCATCTCCTCCGTGGCTCCTCGTGCGGGCTCTTCCTTCGTCTTCGTCGCATTCTCCTTTGTTGACGTCGGTCGATGCATGCGTGCGAACGAAGCTCGGATGTTTTAAGGAGATCGTAAGTAATGAACGATTTGTTATATGAGAAAAAAATCTCGAACAATAATCAGTCTATATGAATGAATTTAATGAAAAATCGTTCGGATTCAATGTTCAAATCTAAGGGTAGGATCGTGACCGCTTCCGATATAGATTAATGTGGTTTCGCGGCGAAAGTCAGTCAGATTTAAAATCACGTCTTTTATGTAACGTGACCTTCGAGTGTTATAATTATTGATCGTGCGCTACGAATTCGTCCATGTGGGGGAAGTGATGCTTGGTTCCGAATAGATGTCATTCGGGAGAGTGTTAATGTACCGTGATTCGAGTTATACGAGTCGGGTTTTTCATTGTTGAGCGTATGCGTCGTTGAATTGTAAGAATTAAGTTAAAATAAGACCATTTGCGTATTGGAATAATTGTCAAGAGAAATGAGGCGTGTTCGTGAATACGAATTATCGAGTACTCGCTTGGTGAACGGTGCGGTCTCTTGTTTCCATTCGTGTCTCCTTTCATTGTTTGTGAGCATGGATGCTCTCGTGCAAGAGCGAGAGACGACCCACGGTTACATCAAGCGTACCGTGGATAATGTTAAGAATCTGGGTGAGGGCAATTGGACTAAGGCGGTCGTTGCGAATCGAAAAAGGATTCTCGAGGGTTATTGGGAGCAGGTGCAATGGATGCATCAGGAGATTCTCAAAACCGCGTCCAAAGAACAGAAAACCACGGCGAATTATTCTGTGCGTTCAAAAATTTCAGAGTACGAAGATAGTTACATGGCAGCGTCTGATTTTTTAGCCATGATTTCGTACACGGATGACGCAGGTCTGTCGCGTAGAGACACGGTCAATGAAAGCACGATGCTAGGTCCTTGTGCGAGATCGACGATGCGTCTCCCAAAAATTAGTTTGCCAACTCACAACGGGGATCACGTACAATGGGGAAGTTTTAGAGATATGTACGTTTCGCTCATCCATAGCAATGAGTCCTTGCGTGGAATCGAAGAATTTCATTATTTGGAAACGAGTCTGACGGAAGAAGTGGCGTTACTTATAAAAACTATGCAACCCACCGCGGCTAACTATGACCGTGCTTGGAACAGAGTTGAGGGTCGGTACGATAATCCGCGACTTAGAGTAACCGCGGTGATACGACGACTGTTCACCATAGAAGGGGCGAGAACCGACGAGGTTAAAGGATTGAAAAGGTTGCGTGACGGTTTCGACGGATATTTGGATGCGCTAGCAAGCCATGGGTTCTCACTTGAGAGGCTAGGGCCGTTTCTAGTCGTGCTGCTGAGCATGAAGTTGGACCCAGTGACGTTGGGAGATTGGGATCTATTTCTGGGGAATCGGCACGAAATGCCGACATTCGATGAATTCGATGACTTTTTAGAAGCGCGGATCACCGCGTTAGAGTCATTCGCGTCAGCCAAGAGTAAACCGAAACTGCAGGTGAAAGATAACGGGCGGTCGAATTCGAAGGGTACTGTAGGACGAGCGTTCGTGACTACTTCGTCCGGTTGTCCTCTATGCAAAGCCAACCACGCGCTAGAACCTTGCCATATCTTCACCGGGAAATCTCCGGGGGCTCGTCATGACCTCGGTCGAGATAAGAAATTGTGTTTTAACCGCCTGAAGGGTGGGCATTTCCCACGTCGTTGTGAATCGCGGAAAGTGTGCTCTGATTGTTGCCGAAAGCATCATGATTTGCTCTATGTTGCTCAGGGAAATGCTGCCAGTGATTCTCACAGTCTCAAGGCGGGGAGTTCAAATGTGCCAAACACAGCTAGAGCTGTTGATCCAGCAGCGGTGGGAAATGTGCACTACTCTGGGAATATGAGTTGAGCACCAAAGGCCGTACTCTTAGCCACGGCTTGAGTCAACGTTTCCGGGCAGAATGAGCACAGTATTATCGTTCGAGCACTTGTAGATCCATGCTCGCAGTCTACTCCCGTTGCAGAAGCCGTGGTCCAGAGTATGTGCCTCCCTCGGATTAGTACGGATATTACATTCGCGGGTATCGATAACATCCGGTCAAATAGAGTTAAGTTCTGGACGAATATGTATGTCAGCGCAAGGAACGGCACTGGGCTGAACGTGTCAGTTGGCGCATTCATAGTGAAAAGCGTTAGTAATCATACTCCACCTCATTTTGTACGAACTGAATTCTTGAAATTACTTGAGGCCAAATTCGTGGCCGACCCGATGCCCGCCGGATTTGAGGCGATCCATGTCCTATTAGGGGCCGATGTATATGCCTCAATTCTGTTGCAGGGTTTTCGGCGAGATACTGAAACTGGGCTAATGACTCAGAATAGCATGTTCGGGTGGATGATCCTTGGGTCCACCTCTGGCCATCAAGATGTTGCCGCTGGGTCAAAAAATGATTCGATCAAAAAATTTTGGGAAGTTGAAGAGCTTCCCAGCAAACCTGTATTAACGGCCGAGGAGGAACGATGTGGGGAGTTTTTCCAAACATCGTATTCACGTCGTTCTGACGGCACTTTCCAGGTTCGACTTCCGTTCAGAAGTTCTCTACCTATTCCGATAGGAGAGACATATCCCGTTGTAGCTTCCATGTTTCGTAGGTTGGAGCGGCGGCTCGAGGCGGATCCTGAGATGAAGATGGCGTATGGCGCGTTCATGTGTGAATCTTTAGAACGAGGACACATGGTAGCGGTTGACAACGTAGAACGGAAGTCCGTGTTGTTTTCAACGCTGCTTGCGAATCTAGTAATGAGACTCCGCTGAACGACCATCTTCTCGTTGGGCCTAGGTTACAGGCGGATATAGTTCAGGTTCTTAGCTTGTGGTGACGATACAAGTTCGTGTCAACAGCCGGGGTCGAGAAGATGTATCGGCGAATCTAGGTGGATCTTGCTGACGCTGAGTACCAATGTGTCCTACGGCGGTTTTCTGCTGGGGAGCCAGTCCGCACATTCAAATTTGTCACTGTGACATATGGCACTTCATGTGCGCCTTATTCAGCTTTGCGGATGATGGAGCAGGTGGCAGCGGACGGCCACACCAAGTATCCGTTGGGCGCGGAAATTCTGGCGAACAGGGCGTATGTGGACAACGTTCTGTTTGGCACTGATTCTATGGACGAGGCAATCCAGCGGCGAGGAGAAGTGCGCGCGTTATTGGCCGAGTCTGGGTTCCATTTGCGGAAGTGGCTTTCGAACAATACGCGGTTGCTGGCGGGTATCCCTGAAGATGATTTCGAAAAGCCGAGCGCCATCGAGTTGCAGAAAGAAGATCGGGCCAAGGTGTTGGGTCCGGTCTGGGACCCTCAGTCTGACTCGTCAATAAGTCGTGTCGTGGAAGCACCTCGCGTCGAATTCATTCAACGTGCAGTGTTGTCAGTGGTCGCACGGTATTTCGATCCGATGGGGTGGTATTCATGAGTCTTTATCCGAGCCAAGATAATGATTCAGGATTTGTGGATATCCCAGGTCGGCTGGAACGATGAGATGCCCGAGCCGATGCAGGTTCAGTGGCGCAAGTATTGCCTGGAATTACCTGGCGTTGATGAAATTCGAATTCCTCGATGGTTAGGAGATTCGGGCGGCATTGAGCAGGTTGAAGTGCACGGGTTCGCCGAATCGTCGTCGCGTGCATACGTGTTGTGCGAGAAACATGTGACGTTCTCGTCGTTTCGCGACCAGTTTTCATGTTCGATGCGCTAGAAAAAGACATTCTCTTCCGCGGCGATCAAGCACCTGTATGTGCGACTAGCGATTCGCGTGCACATGAATGTGCGATAGAGACTCGGGAGTGCATGTGCATCTGCGTTAAGCCCGTGATCTCGAAAGTTTTTGTGAACCATTGTATTTTCCCAACGCCGAACCGTTATTGTGCGCACAGTATGATGAATTGTGTTTGAATGCGCTATCCTGTCACGCTGAAGACATTTGAGTTGTGTTCTTTGACCACTAAGCCTTCCAGCTTGCCTTTGCACCGATAGCACCTTCGGCGCCGGCAGTTTTTCTTTGTGAGTTTGGCTGCTTCCCAAACATTATGTGTGCTGTTTTTCCTGTGTTGTTTTGCTATGATAGTGCGTCTGGGACGTGGTGTTCTTTTCCTCTCCTTTGTATTATTTCGTAATCATGGTGTTGTAATTCCAAGGCCCATCTAGCTGAACTACCTTTTGGGTTTCTCAGGTTATGTAACCATTTCAGCACAGCGTGATCTGTTATTACCCCAAAATTTCCCCTCCTATGTACGGCCTAAACTTTTCTATTGCCCATTCTACTGCTGAGCAATCTTTCTCCGTTCCTTAGTAGTTTTTTTCCGCGTCGTTTAGTGTTCTGCTCGCGTACGCTATTACGTGTCCAGTTTTATCGTGTGTTTTTGTAATCATTGCTCCCAGTCCAATGTTGCTGGCGTCTGTGTGTATGAAAAATGGTTTTGTGAAGTCCGGTTGTTTCAATACTGGTGGTGTCGTGAGTATGTGTTCCATTTCTTGTAATGCTTTATCCTGTCCCTTTCCCCATTTCTCCTTGCGGTTTCCTTTCAATAATCTGCTTATTGGTTCCGTTTTTTGAGCAAAGGTTGGTATGAATCTTCTGTACCATGATGTCATACCCATTAATCTACGAATCTGTCTGATTGTTTTTGATTGTGTGTAGTTCAATATCGGTTGTATTTTGTCTGTGTCTATGTGTAATCCGTTTCTGTTTACTATGTATCCTAGGTATTTCACCTGTGTGCATCCAAATTCACATTTCTTCCTGTTCATTGTTCATTCCGCATTCATCATCTTCTGTAGGGTTGTTCTCAGCCAATGAAGGTGTTCTTATAGGGTTTTTGTTACTATCATTATGTCGTCCAAGTATGAAAATGCGTAGGGTTCTGAGTCCGGTTCTATTAGTTTGTCCATCAGTCTTTAGAATGTCGCGGGTGCGTTCGTCAGTCCGTATGGCATTCTTTTGAATTGGTATAATCCTTTTCCTGGGACTGTGAGTGCTCTCATTTGTTCGCTGTTCTCTTCTGATGATATTTGGAAATATACTTGGCTCAAATCAATTTTTGGTATGTACTTTGCTGTGTTCAGTGTGTCATTATTGGTATTGGGTACGCGTCTCTTCTTGTGAGTGAGTTCAGGTATCTGAAGTCGATACAAAATCTATATGTTTTATTCGGTTTTTGGATCATGACTACTGAGCTTGACCAGTTACTGTTGGATCGCTTTATTATATTCTCTAGCAACATTCTATCTACCTCTATGTGCATGTGTGTCAAAATTTTTGGTAACGTGTTGTAAGGTTTCCATTTCTCCGGTTCGTTCTTTCCTAGTTATATTTCGTGCTTCACTAATTCTGTGTGTTGTAATGTATCCTCTGTGTTTTGTGTGAATTCTTGTACGATGTTATCGATTTGCTCTTTTTCGAATACTTTTAATCCTTTTATACTGTTGACGAATTCTATTTCTTGTTTTTGGAGATCCGATCCGTATAGCATTTCCTCTGCTTGTTTTTCATCTAATATCGGTGCGTCTGAGTATAATTTTGTGTTCGCTTTAATTCTTGGTGATTGCAATAGTACTTTTCTTCTGCGTGTGCTGTGTTGTGTGATTTCCGTTTTCTTATTTTCTGTCTCCGTGTTTCGTTTTTCTTTGTTTCTTTCTGTTCTGAGTGTTTATCCTGTTTGTTCTCATCGAATGTAATTGTTCTTTCCATTATTTTCAAACTGTCTATTCCCAATATGAGGGCGTATTGTACAGTTGGTGCTATTCGTATTGTCAGTTCGTATGGTTCTCCCCGTATAATCACTGTTGGTTCGATTGTTCCTATTATCTCAGTTTCCGATCCGTCCGCTGTTATTACTGTCGCTTTTTCCGGCTTGTGTATTTTTATTCGTTGTTCTTCGAGTATTCCCATGATTCCTATGTTTGTTCCTTAAGGGGTTTTTTTCCACCCGTCTTTGCCTCCTTTTCAGTTTTTTCGATTATTCGGGCAGTTCATTTTCCAATGTCCTTGTTGGCCGCACTCAAAGCATCCTTTTAGGATTGTTCCCGTGTTTTCGCTCGTGTTTGGGTATTGTTGAGTGTTGGTTTGGGTTTGTGTCATTCTTACCATTTAGTTTCTCCCATGTTGTGTGTTTGGTGAGTATGTGGGTGTCGGTAATAGTGGTGGTCTTCGTTGTGTGTAAGTGTTATTGTACCATGGTGTTGTTCTTGGTTCAGTATTTTGTTCTCCCGTATCATTCGTGTGTGTTGCCCATTCCCCGTTTCCCTTGTTTTATGGATGGGGGCCGAATCAACGAGGAACCAAATCAACGGAACCGTTACTTGTAAAGAAAAAGACATCATACATTATACATCTCTTCCTTTTCAATCAAAGGTTTCGTTGATTTGTCCTTTCGTTGATTTGGCCCCCATCCTGTTTTATTGCTTCTAGTGCTTTACCCTTTTTTTCTAATTGTTCAAATGTATCAAATTCTTCTCTTTCTATGTGTAAGTTGTATTCTTATTGTGAGCTTCTGTATGCTTTGTTCAATTGTGTTTTTAGGGGGTATGGTGGCCAAATTTTATTCATTATTGATCTGAATCTTATTAGGTATTTCGTAATATTCTTATCTTTTTGTTGTGTAGATCTTTTCAATTTTTCCTCTAATCGTTCTATGTAATCATGTGGAAAGAATGTTTTCCTGAAATCTTCTCCGAATCCTTGTAAGTTTTCCCATTTTCTGTGATTCAGTGTATGCCATTCGTATGCTATGTTGTGTAATATTTGTGGTGGGAGTAGTAGTATTTCCTTGTCTGTGGATGTGTATGTGTTTTGGTATTGTGCTAGTTTCAATAAAAATTGTTCGGGGTTTTCTGTTTCGTTCCCGCTGAATTTTATATTCAAGTTCGTTACTGGTAGTCGTGGTTTCCTTTGTGTTCTGTTTCTTGTGCTGTATGGTTCTATTCTGTATGTGTCATTCGGTATTATCTCTCCTTCAGTCGTGTCTGTGTAATTTTGTGTCTGTCTAGCTGTGTGTCAATTGTTCCCTCCCCTCTCTAGTTCGGTTTCTATGCCTGTTTCATAACTATCTATTCGGTCTAATGTGTGATTTCCATTTCCATATGTTGGGTTTCTTACTATGATTTCTGGTTCTACGTGTTCCTGTCTATGTGTTCTCTGTATGTCGTTTGATTCTGCTGTACTAACTTCATTAATATGGTCCGAATCTCCATGTCAAAAATTTCTCAGCATCGTCCTGTTTCTGTCTCTTTCTGGTCGTTCTCGTTGTCCATTTCGTCTTTGTCTCCGTCTTTGTTGTACGTTTGTGTGATTGAAATGTTCTAATAGGTGGTTTGTCTCATCGATGAATCCTTGGTGATTTCTTAGAAAAATGTCTTGTGTGAAAGTTTGATTATATTCTGTCTGTGTGGTATGTCTTTGTCTGTGCTGTGTCTCGTTATTCAAGCTTCTTCTTGTTCTTTGTTTGTGTTGGGTTTCATCGCGTGTATGTCTGTAATCTGTGGCTATGTATGTTTCGTTGGGTCTGCTTCGTCTATTCATTTTGTGTTTGATTTTGATTTGATTTGAACGTCATTTTTCGTCGTGTAATTTCGTTCGTTTGAATTTTCTTGGTGTTTGTGTGTATGTGTTATGTGTCTGTTTTCCTTTTTATCTAATCGGTTCAATATGTTTCGGCAGTGGTATTCGAGATTTCTTTTGTCGTTATATTGTATCGTGTGTTATGTGTTACGTGTATGATAATATGTGTGTATGTGTATAAGTGTGTTATTCGTTCATCTTTTGTATGGTTTGTGTGTCCAGTAATGTGTGTAGCTATGTTTATGATTCTGCCGATTATTCTGTTCCCTTCAATTACTATTCAATATTTCGTATTATTACTTCCGTGTTATTCGTCTTTCCTTTCGATGTACAACGTGATTTTAGAGTTCGATTCATTAAGTCGATTCGTTTGTATGTGCTTTCTTATACTTTGTATCGTCTCAGGAATCTTGTTTATGTCTTGCGTCTCTGTGTCACGTCTCATCGCGTTAACGATACTCTACTCCGCGATCAAGGTTATCCTTCCTCTTGCGCGTAGAGTATCGTTCTGTGCGATATGTATGCCTTCCTTCACGTTCCAGGCTTATTCGTGTGTGTGTACGCGTGTTCCTATGATATCTCACATACATACATGTGCGTACAAACACGTTTCGATATTCTCATATGATATTCGTACACATTCGTACACGTAATTTCCTTCAAATATAATGATCTTTCGTTCGGTTCTAGATTCAATTCACTCGGTTTTTCTGACTATTCTTGTCTATCTTGTTTTTGATTAATTTTTCATTATTGTTGTGGATTCAATCTGAATTTCCTGCCTGTTCATAATTAAATGTTGTTTCGTGTGGATGTGGAGGTTCGAATAGGAGTAGATTGATTTTTTTATTGTTTGTTCTTGTGTATGTTTATGTGTGTGTGCGTGTGAATGTGTATGCGCGTTTGTGTGTATGTATGTATGTGTTTCTGTGTGTCTATGTGTGGGTTTTTTTTGGTTGGGCGCCACTATAATGGATCGATTACGAGGCGAGTTTCTCAGGGGATGGGGTGTAGGGAAAAATAGAATGCAGACAATTGTGTGCTGAAACAATTATACCTACGAATATATTCTATTCTTAAAGCAAAAAAAAATACAATGGAATGGTTGTCGCTCACCAACTAGTGTGAGTGTGAATGAGTGAGGGTGTCGTGTGTGCGTGTATGTCGTCTCGTCGGGTTGGAGTCAGCCGGCCTTGCCTGATATTGGGCCCTCGGAGTCGCCTCGGAGGGATGGTCTTCGCCGAGAGGCTCGTGGCTTGATGAACCGGTTGATATTGGTGCAGACTGACCAAATCTTAACTTTCACCAACTCGATTCTGTGTGTGTAATTTTTTAGTGGGTTCGTGGGGCACGATATCACGAGAGATTCAGGGAAGTGTCCTGTTATGAGGACACGAGAGGAACTGTCCTTTGCCGCTTTGACTCATTACGAGTCTCGCCGCTGCTGCCCCCTCTACCTCCTCGTTGGCGCCCCCTTCTTCTCTCTTCCCCTCCTCGTAACACTTATGTTACACACTCCCAGAAAGGTATTAAAGACATTAGATATTATTGGTTGAAGCTTCACATATTCTTCTTTGTGAGAATATATCTCAATTGGACATAACATACACGTAGTATCAATTCAACCTTTCCGTACGAGACATTGAAAAATTATACGGCAAAACAGAATGACTTACAATATTCATCAATCGAGTCATTGGGTGAAAGTGTGATGAATTGGGGACCGTTATGGTCTCACTCGGGATTTGCTTTCGGATCTGCAAACGGAGACTTGAAAAGGATTGTGAAATCAGCCAAAGGAGTGATATCCCAAGTTTGTCGGAAACTAGCTTTCAGAAATTGTTCAACCTCATTGGGAAGAATGATTCCTGCAGGAACAAAAATTGATTGTACAACCGTCAATATCAGCGAGAAAATTAATTCAAACAAAAAAAGCGTGGAGGCAGTTGAACATGATCAGATCAGATACTTTGGATGTTCTGATTCGCCTACACTGTCGGGGATACTACACATCGACTCTCACCTGACGTCAATACTTCAAATGCATATGGAAGGATATTGAAATACAATCAAATATTCTGTGCATAAAAATCTGTAACTAAAAAAACAGATAATTCTTCTGCACAACTCAATGATGGGCGAATTATCCATATTCAGGAATTTATAGTTGATGACAACTCATCACGTGGATTTGTGATAGGCGTGCTATTGGAAACTCGCAATACTATTAGGCACCCGAAGTTCCGGGTCCATTTCTTACTGTGCATCAAGTTCACCTTTTGGCAGGAACTACTGAAATAGCAATAGGGTCAAACCACGTCAACTGTGACACTAAATTTTCGTGAATCCTTGGAATCAGGAAATGAGTACATGAATCTAAAGTTCGCTCTCAGACTAAAAGATAATTCGACCACATTTTCGGAAATTTCCATTTGTTATTAGTTTTTCTTCACAACCAAGAATTATAGCAACATTTTCTAACAGAATTGATAACTCAGCACACGTTGAGAATAATTCAAGGAAATTTCCATGGAAAGTGTGAAAATGTATGCCGAATCCGATCAACCAAATCGTGAAATTATATTATAAAAAATAACCCATTTTAATAACAATTTTATAAACAATTAGAATTCCTGCCGCTTTCTCCATGCACGATCCCGAAGAAATTTATATCAAATGTATAGTGCCCTCTGAGCTTCCAACTCCTGAGAAAAGAATTTCTGTATTTATTACTCTAACTTTAGAAAATAAATTGTTTCTGGCATGGTGCAACAACTAGCATGGGTAAGAGAAGCGTCACCTATGAAATACATCACCATACAACATAATCAGTTATTACGGAATGAAATATTTCAGTGTAATATGAAACGATATATCAGTCTTATTCAATCATGTTCTTACAGTTCTTATAATTGTATTCTCATGAAATTCTTCAATTATGAATCACTATTGTATTACTATAAATATTCTCCAATGCATCAGCAAACAGCAGTCAGTACTTTTGTTTCTTAGAAATTACATGTTTTATCGAATGGGTATCTTTTGAACATACTTTACTCTAAACAGTCGCTGTATTCACCACCGAGAAATGATGAAACTGACGTGGATTCTTCACTGTTATAGCTTGATTGAAACGATTTCGCAACTTATTATCGTGGACATCGTGTTCAGCTTGAGAACAGAAATCGAAATCGATATTTCTGAAGAAGTTCTGTGCCCATTCAAAGAATTTTCGAGCGGTATGAATGTGTTTCCCATCGATGCGTTGCAAACTGGTTCTATGAACATGTCTTCTCACCGAACCACCAATCCCATCACATGCCCCTTTTCCATGGGAAGTCGCGAAAAAATTCCATTCTGCTTGAATTCCGAAATCTTTTCCATGATTTGCTAAATTTATAATATTGAATTTATTTCCATACTGCGATGCTGCTCCATTCGAAAAATGAATGAATTCCTCCACATTATTCTTCCCGAATTTGTTCTTCAAATGTTGCACGAGTTTCTTATTGAATGAATAGACCGATTTTGTGTCATGAGTTGGTTTCTCTGAGATCACAACGTAATTGAGGTGCATATTTTCATCCTTTTGGCGATGATAAACAACGTGTGGATGGACGGTGACTTGATTATTGTTCCAATGATGGAACTGGATCGCATTCCGAATATGGAACGCATAATTTTCAGCAAAATCTAGATTTATGATAAATTGTCCTTCCTTCACAGTTTTTTCCCTTTCAACAAAATAAGCTGCTTGGGACTTAGCGAGGAACTCATGCTTCAAGAGTAAAACAAGGGCGTTCTCTAAGTTTTGGAAGAACTCTGTTCAAGTAGCAGCATCCTACGTAACTTCCCTATGCAAAGGCGAAGTATTATATTGAGCGCCCGCCTCATATCAATCCCTACTAAATTCAAATCATAGCCTTGAGATAAGCGCGCTCTCAAGCAAAACGCCCGATTATCGACGAAGCGTAACGAACGCGAGTCATCGCTCAATCTCGTAACATATCATACGAACAGTATCCCAGTACGTGGAAATGGTAATACTTGAACTTCGATCCCTTCAATAAATTAGTCTGTTGATTTGTATAAAAGTTAAACCTCGAGTTCACTCATTGGAGTCTATGCTCCGTCGATAAACCACACGATCCTATAATCCTACTACCTTGAGTAACTTTCAAATGTGTTGGGGAGATTTCAACTCAACAAATTCCTTTCCACGTGCCTGGAACATCTTGGTAGCAGAGCGTGGTTATACTGTAACAAAGTGCGCCGTGATAAGAAACTGTTTTCAAACGGCAAGTGCTCAGATACTACCCAAGGATGAGTTTGCACCAGTGGAATGTACTCTTTATTGCAAATCCTCAAAGTTTGAAGCAAATAATCTTGACGAATTCGTGAGTGGTTGCTGTGCTTGAGAAAACAAGAATCGTGAGCGACTCGCTAGTCAACGGAGGAAAGTCAAGGGCTCTAATTTTCTTTTCGCTGATTTGGGAAACCAAATCGATTGCTGCTGCTGTGCTGGATCGTGAGGAGAAATTCTTCTCACGCGCTGAAACGAAATTACGGAATAATTGTTGCTGCCATCACTACGGGGCGGAGATTCCAACGCTGGGTAAGGAATCGAATAAATTTCTGACAATTTATTCAAAATCGATGCTGATAGGGAATCTCCGCTAGAGGCTATCAGAGGAACGGACATCGGTCTTCGTTGTCTCGATGCTTGGCTCTTATTCTCCTCCCGTCTTCGTCAACTCCGTGAGCTACGGTTATCATATATCGAACGATCATTTTTTCTTAATTCCATATTTTACATAACTTTTATTCAGAGTTGAGTTACTTCACATGATTGATATTTTATTTAAAAATTTCCTTTGAATTAATATTTGCTGCTAAAAGGAAGTAATTCGAATAATATCGTTAAGAGATAAAAGTCAAGGTCGAGCTTGGTGATTGTACATGATTTGTCACCACTAGTTTTTCTATATACAAAGGCTTTCCATATTAAACTCGTCTTTTGTTTATACCATTCGGATGAGATCATCGATATGATTTCGAGCGATTGAATATGATATAAAGAGATCGAAGCATTAGATACGAAACAATATTTCACGAAATTGAAATTCGTAATTCTCATCTATCATATCTATTGAATTTGAAACAACTTTATCGACCGATTTTTTCATTGTAGCATTCACGATATACGAGATTTATTTCAATTGGAATCGAATTAATCGAATTATATGCAATGTGTTTGAGATTCTGGTAACTATTAATGTTAGAATCGAAATGATATGAATTTTGAATTCGCAACGAGATCATTTTCCTTATTATTGTTCAGCTTGCGATTATGGAGATTGCGGAGAGGAGAATCCTGCTTTTGTTTGAGTTTCTGTTCGAGAGTCATAGATTGACATTGCTACACAAAGTAAGGTTCCTCATTTCTTCAAATTGCGACAAACACTTCTTTTGCTACCTAGGATTTTCCTCTTCTCAATGTAAGCTTGGAATATTTTATGTTATTTTTTCGTTGCCATGGAGATTGTATTGAGTTGAAATACCAGACTCAGAATTTGACCTTTGGAGCACTATACAATGTTCCTTTGTTGAGTTTACAACTTTACATATTTCAATTGGAATTCTTGTGATGAAGTTAACCCATGCGTCAAACGAATCTATGTTAGAAACTTTCTGAAGAGTATTTCAACTCAATAAATAGCTATTTTGATCATTTTATTCTCATTTGTTTCAATTCCATGAATCAATTCTAACTGTTCCCATAATAAGGGTGGTAATTTGCGATTCACACTAATATGTGTTTGGAATTATGTTGAAAGGCATCCAGGCGGAATCATTGTTTATTCCGAAATTTTCCTAAATTATCGGTCATTAGGAAATTTGGAAAAAAAGGGTTCCTTCTGTAAAACCGATCCGTCAGCTATTGTTTCGAGTCACGTCATGGTTTCCGTTATTCTTCGACAATTTAAAACTTGACCATAGCATTTTCTAGTGTTTGCTCGGACTACTTTGCAGGACTTCAGAGTTTGCTTGAATTTAGTTATTTCCCTAAAAACTGAGAATGGGAGGACTAAGAAATGAGCAGATGTCCCTTATGAGAAGGATGGACAATTCTCTCTCCAATTTCAAGAAAGATGGATCAAAGAAGATGACCTCAAGTAATTGCACTTTCAGGTTACAGAATCTTGAGAGCACATGGTCCAGATCCGAAACCAATCATTATCAGCTCCTTCTGGGTTCGGATTCGTTGAAAGGTCAGCCTTATTTTGCGGATGATCTTCTTGGTTCCACAGGGGAAATATATTCAGAAAGATGTAGGGAATTCCAAGCTTCCATAGATGCCTGCTCCCCCCCTTTCACCTTTGCTGTCCAGCTGGCTGTACCACTGGCTGCTGCTCCAACGGTTTCTATTGAGGAGGCTGAACGGCTTCCCAGAATTTCGCTACCCAAATTCAAGGGAGAATACCAAGAGTGGGAGTCCTTCAGGGACTTGTTCACCACTTCAGTCGCCAATAAACCTAGCTTGTCCAACGTAACTGAGATGCATCACTTGAAGACATGCTTGGAGGGCGAAGCTGCCCATTTGATCAGCTCATTTCCAATCACCGGTGACAACTTCATAGCTGCTTGGGACGCGTTAAGGGACCGTTATGAAGACCTTGGTAGGTTAATTTCTTCCCACATCTCTGCCATTTCCTCTATGAAACCGATGAAATCCGAGTCGTCTGCTGGAGTAAGACGACTTTTGAATAACTTCAGGGCTCCATATAGTGCTCTGAGCGCTTTGAAGCGTCCCGTACAACATTGGGATGCTTGGCTGGTTTGCCATATTCCATCTTTGCTAGACCACTAAACTAGGACGCATTGGGAACAGCTGCGCCACGGAACAGCCGGGGGAAGGGAACCTCCCGCTTTGAAGCCATTATTAGGATCTTTAGAAAACCAAGTTCCAGTTTTGGAGGCCCTAGGAAAGGGCCAAGCTTAGACACGAAGCATGAGTAAGCTGCCTCACTCTTCGTTGCTAAAACCGGAAACCCATAAGGGTTCAAGGGTTTAACCCGCTAGGGTTCATCACGCGGAAACCCGCCAGAACAATTCCCCCAGTACAACTTCGAATCCAGAGAAGTGTTTGGCTTGTGGAGCCAACCACTTTTTCCTGTTCTGTGATATATTCAAGGCGAAGCCTGTAGCTCAACGGAAGGAACTGGTTTCCAGCCACAGGCGCTGCTCCAACTGCTTGTCAGCCCACATTATCAAGAACTGTGAGTCCGAGAGGCGCTGTCAACAATGCGGTGGCAAACACCATACCAGTCTCCACAACAACAGTCCTATTCAGAGTACCTCAACTGTTGCTCAGGAGACTGTTCCCAGCCCCTGCAGTAATCAAGCCTCTACGGCCGAGAAAACGGCCCATAATGCTATCTCCTCTAGCACCGTACCTGTTTCCGTATTGCTGTCGACGGCCAGGGTCAAAGTTTGTTCCTCCTCACGTAGGATTCGCTGGGCTAGAGCGCTAGTGGATCAAGGGTCCCAGTCTTCCTTCATTTCAGACTCACTGTTTCGACGACTGAAATAACGATATCAGCCGATAAATGTCCCGATTTCAGGAGTTGCTGGTAAACATCACCTCACTTGCAAAGAACAAGTAGATTTCCTAGTGAGGCCCCACTTTGAGTCGGAATTTGAATTCGAGGTTCGAGCATATGTGCTCCCAAAGATCACATCCTACACTCCCGCTCCAAACATAGATAGTGAGACGTTTCAACACTTGCTCGGGTTGACGTTGGCTGATCCCAATTACACTAGTCCCGCTAGAGTAGATGTGCTGCTCGGTGCCGCCGCTCACGACAGGATAGTTCACGGTGGAATACAGCGAGGTGGACTGAATGACCCTATTGCTATGGAATCCAAGCTGGGGTGGCTCATCTCGGGACTCTCCCCCTTTCAGATAAACCCGGGAAGATCGTCAGTCTTACATGTCGCTCACAATCTGGCATTGGAAGATCTTTTTCGACGCTTCGTCGAGCAGGAGCAGATTTCCTTGAACGCCCAGAGACCCCTTTTCTCAAAGATGTAGAAGTCGAAAAATTTTTTTCCGAAACCACGGTTCGAGGTGATTCTGGAAAATATACAGTTCGACTGCCTTTCAAGACTCCTAATCTAATGGAGCTTGAGTTCCCGGGATCGTTAGAAATTTCACGCAAATTGCACACTTAATTAGAAAACCGTTTCCTTGGAAATCCTGAGTTCTCAGAGATGTACAAGGAATTTATGCTCGACTATGAGAAACAGAGTCATATGCCCCCTGTCGGCTCCATGGAATCTAACGGTTGCGAATTCTTCTAACCTCACCATGAGGTGCTCAAAGGGCTAGGTCCGTCTCCTCAGCTTAGGACTGTCTTCAATGGCTCGGCTAAGTGTCAAACCGGAGTATCGGTGAACGACACCTTCCATTGTGGAGCCAATCTTCTCCCAGATCTCTCAGGTTTGATTTGGCGCTGGAGACAGTTCAAATATGTATTCGTCACTGATATCAGGCGAATGTTCCGACAGATCAGGGTACACCCAGATGACTAAATATTCAAAGCCATCTTGTGGAGGAGGAATCCGGAAGAACCCGTGCAGGTTTGGAAGCTTCAAACCGTAACCTACGGAATGGTCTCCAGCTCATTTTTGGCTATGAGAGTCATTCGTCGGGTGGCCGACGATGAGCGTGCTAATTTCCCCCTGGGTGCCGAAATCTTGCTGCGTGACGCCTACATGGACGATATGCCATCAGGGGGGCACACTTTGCCAGAGACCTTAGACAAGCAGGACCAGTTAATCCAACTTTGCAAGGTGGGCGGCTTCGAACTCCACAAATGGCTGGCCAACGACGAACGAGTTCTAGCTAGTATACCCAGTGAAAGAAGGGCGGATGTAAAGTCTTCGGACGGCAGTAGTGTATACAGTATTTGAGGTTTGAGTTGGGATGCAGTTTCGGACTGTTTTCTTTTTAAATTCACTAGTATAGATTTAAGCGAATCTTGGACAAAGAGATCGGTGGTGAGATTGCGGGTGTTTTCGACCCCTTAGGCTGGATTGCTCCAGTGTTAGTAACAGCCAAGATGTTCCTACAACAACTTTGGTTGTCCAAGATTGATTGGGACGTCGAGCTGCCAGAGGAATTGAGACTGCAATGGCTTGACTGGTACAAAGGCCTGCCCACCATTAACGACATCTGTATTCGCCCTTGGTTGGACTACGAACCCGATGCTACCATAGACGGCTTTTCGGATGCATCCTCTCTTGCATATGGTGCGGTATTGTACTCACGTGTTACAACTGGGGACCGGGTTACGCTCCACATGCTTCAAGCCAAAACTCGAGTTGCCCCTATCGAGTGCGTCGTCTCAATTTCGAGGCTCGAACTATGTGCCGCGGTCCTATTGGCTCGACTGGCAAAAATGACGGAGAATACGCTTGGGCTTGAAGTGCATTCGGTCCACTTTTGGACAGATCCGATGGACGTTCTATATTGGCTCAAGTCCCACCCATCTCGCTGGCCAGTATTCGTGGCAAACAGGTGCTCAAAAATTCAAAGTCCCTACCCTAATGCACGGTGGCGCCACCTGAAGTCTTCAGGAAACCCTGGTGACTGCGCATCCAGAGGTCTGGCTCCCTGTGCACTGAAGGAATTCCCACTGTGATGGAAGGGTCCTAGATGGCTTTCTGGAGACATAGAGTTACCAACACCGTTCCTCGACTCATCTCAAATATCGGCACATACGTCCACGTCATTAAACTCCTGCCACTGTCCAGACTAAGGAACCCGTTGTTTGGGATCTAATAACACGGTTTTCATCGCTCAATAAGTTCGTTAGGGTGTCGGCTTATGTGCTCCGCTTCGTGCATTTGCTGGGGAGGAAATCTCCCCCACCCTCGCTCGATCCGAAAGGACTTTTTTCATCCAATTGGTTCACTTCGGCCCGATATCAAGAGAGGAGCCTGCTATTCGCCCATGAATTGGGTAGATCTCACCGAGCTCTGATTTATTCGACCCTAAGATGCTACTATGCCCCGGAACGTGGGATGATAAACGATAATGGGTTACCGGAATCAAACTCCATTACCGAGTTAGGTCCTTCCATTGAAGCAGGATTAATGAGGGTTGTGGGCCGATTACAGAATTCGCTGCTAAGCTATGGGGAAATGCACCCCTTCATGTTGCCATATGAAGCTCATCTTTCGCGCCTCTCGGCCGAGCATTACCATCTCAAGACTGTCCACGGGGGAACCCGAGTTACTCTATCCACCCTTCGCCAGGAGTATTGGATAGTTCGCGCCAGTCACCTGGTGAGGGCCGCGATTCACAGTCGCCGTCCCTGTTGGAGATACCGAGGCAGTAATGCCCATCAGAAGCAGGGCACCTTACCCCCAACTCGAACAAGGCCAAGTCGACCCTTTAGCAGGAGAGGGGTGGACTACGCAGGACCCTATAACATACGATACTGTCCAGGCCGAGGTCAGAAGGCCTACGAAGAATATATTGCAGTTTTTATTCGTTCAAGTACAAAGGCAGTACACTTAGAATTAGTTTCTGGCCACGACAGCCAGAGTTTTATCGACGCCTTCAGACGGTTCACAGCAAGGCGTGGCCACTGCCTAGAGCTGCTTAGCGACCAGGGGACTACCTTTGTCGGCGCCAATACCGAGCTCCGAAACATGTATAAAGCGTCCTCAGACTATGCTCGCGAATTGTCTGCTGGCCTCGCTAATCTGGGAACCAATTGGCGCTTTAACCCTTCAAGCGCGCCACATTTTAGGGGAATCTGGGAAGCCGCGGTCGAATCGACCACGTATCACCTTCGACGGGTCATCGGTTTGAGTACCCTAACCTTCGAAGAGTTCTACACCCTACCAACGCAGGTCGAAGCTTGCCTCAATTCGCGCCCCCTCTTGCCCCTCACTTGCGACCCCCGGATGTTCCGTTATTGACTCCAGCCCACTTCCTCATAGGCTCAAGTTCATTTGAGCCTGAACCTGGTTGCCTTGAAGAAAAGATTGCTCCAATGAAACTTTGGAAACTATTACAGCAAATGCTGCAGGATTGGTGGAAGAATTGGTCACTAGAATACCTTCAATCATTACAAGTCCGCTACAAGTGGACAGCTGCTCAGCCCCCCTCGCAGATAGACGACATTGTTTTGATCGCTGATGAGCCATCAACGCCTGCGAGGTGGTCCTTGGCCAAAATAATTTCCGCCTGCCCAGGTCCTGACGGGTTGGTTAGAGTGGTGAAGCTGCGTATCATTGCGACCGAGCTTAAACGGCCTGTCCACAAATTGATTCCTATTCCAAGCGCTTTTTCTAGTACGTAGCTGCATGACTTCACGAACCTCCTACCGATATAGCTTCTAACTAGGTTAACTCTACGCTGAGAATTATCATCGTGTTTTCATTTTTTAAGGGAGCTTAAAAAATGAGGTTGGCGGGATGTTCAAGTAGCAGCATCCTACGTAACTTCCTTATGCAAAGGCGAAGTATTATATTGAGCGCCCGCCTCATATCAATCCCTACTAAATTCAAATCATGGCCTCGAGATAAGCGCGCCTTTAAGCAAAACACCCGATTATCGACGAAGCATAACGAACGAGAGTCATCGCTCAATCTCGTAACATATCATACGAACAGTACCCCAGTACGTTGAAATGGTAATACTTGAACTTTGATCCCTTCAATAAATCATTTGTTAATTTATATAAAAGTTAAACCTTGAGCGCACTCATTGGAGTCTATGCTCTGTGGATAAACCACACGATCCTATAATCCTACTACCTTGGGTAACTTTCAAATGTGTTGGGGAGATTCCAACTTGACAAATTTCTTCCCACGTGCTCCGAACAACTTTTCTTCTCCTTCGGTTTTTTCCAATATATCGCTCCTTCAGGAAATTGTACGAAGAATCAGCAGAAATGAAGAAAATCAATTATACAGTAAACAAGAGATCATGGAAATATACCTATCAGTACTTGTCCATTGGCTGTAAGTGAATTGTGAGATATGTCTGTCTTTGAAGAGCAGTTCAATTCCATCACTGTGCACTGAACCCCAGGACATTCTTTGCAGATTGACAAGAAACAATCAGGTGACGAAACCGTGCAAACTGATTTTTTCATGAAGTCTTGAGCAGTTTCTTCAAAATTAATACCTTGACTTTTCAACTGTTACCCAATGCCATAAACTTTTGAATCCATATTCTGATGCATTTTACAGACGCAAACATTATGTGTGCCACTGCGTCCAGCCAAAATGCATTCGCGAGATCTGATTTCACGGAATTCCGAGAGGCTTATTTTCGATTCAGGAAACTCGTCTTCGAACTGTTCATATAAATCTTCGGTATTGAAAAGTAGGAGTCTTTTTTGGACCCTAATTCTCTCACCATCTTTCACAAAACTTATAAAATCTTTCATACCCGGCATCATTCTACTTGCATGATCTGATAAATAAAAATCTCGCACGTTCTGAATGGTATCATTGAGAATTTTTTTACCAACTTTTTTTGCAGGCCTGGATGCATAACCAACATTTTTGCGCAATTGTTTTGCTGCCGATGCCATTCGACGCGAAACTTCGAATTCCTCACATATTTTTGTGATAGTCCATTCAATTGGAATAGTTCTCCAAATTTGAAGTTTGTCGAATCTGCTTTCCGCTGCGTGTGCAGCAGCTTTTATGTTCATAATGAAAATTATCTCTGGTTTACTTTCGTTTGCGCTGTTTTCTTCACTAAGATCACTCTTTTTGGTAATTTCATGTATTGCAGCAACTATTTCATGACCATCTGCGAAGGATAATTCCTCCGAGCTTTTCTTTTCCAACAGTGGTTCACCTAAGTCACGTAAAAGTGCGTTGACTTTTCGTATTTTGAGAGAATCATCAACTTCTTCACATCGATAGATTGGATCTTATTCCTCAGAATCACAAGTTTTCTCAAACAATTCATTCTTCTCCATTGTTTCATCACACTTGTTATTTACAATCGAGCTCATCACATTCGTTGGGGAGAAAGTTCCTTCTTTCAAATAACACGCTGTATGGCAAGACTTGCACACATATAATCCGACACAATTTTTGAATTTATCATCCCACTTCTCAGTCACTAAAAACAAACCGTTTCGAATGCGTTGATGGTTTTTCTTATTCAGTGGATTGCAACATTCATCAACCCGAACCATTTTACGTAGGGGGGGAGGGGGAAGAGGGTTCATTCGATCAAAAAATAGCCTATTTTAATAAATTTTCATTCAAAAAGCAGTTGATTTAAATGAATTTATTCTAACGGGATATTATTGGGTAACATTTGAAATACATTGTGTAAAATTTTCATTGGAAAATATCCAGATATGCGCCGGTGGAAGCAGTTTTTGATGAACGCCGAAAGAAAAAAAAGGGTTTCGCGGTGGACAACATAACTCAGGATTGGATCATCTGAAAGAAAAAAATCAAAAAGATTCTGTTAGTTTATGAGTTTTTCTAGGTAACCTCGTCGAGTTTTTTTTTTTTATTCCAAGTACATTTCATAACGACTTAATTGTTGATTTTTCGCGTCAAAAATCGGTATTTTGACTTATGAGTGCCATGGAAAATCCAGAAATTGAAAAAAAAATCGACGAGGTTACTTAGAAAAACTAATAGACTAACAGAATCTTTTTGATTTTTTTCTTTCAGATGATCCAATCCTGAGTTATGTTGTCCACCGCAAAACCCTTTTTTTTTTGGCGCTCATTCAGAATTGCTTTCACCGGCGTATATCTAAATATTTTTCAATGAAAATTTTACACAATATATTTCAAATGTTACTCAATAATATCCCGATAAAATGAAGTCATTTGAATCAACTGGTTTTTCAATAAAAATTCATAAGAATAGGCTATTTTTTTATCGAATTAACCCTACCCCCCCCCCCCCCTTAATAGTACATGATAGGATGGAAATATGTTACACATAGGAGCATTATCGGCAACCACATTCATTCGTTCATACACTCACGTCAGAAACAAAAAACTTTCTGAAAGAATGACAAGAACTGAACAGCGAAATCAAATCACTCACTTGTTCACTTCAGGGTTTATCAAGCATAATATATATTAAATCAGGTGTATGGGACCGTCCATAAATTACGTAACGCTGTTCCTTCTGTCGTTCCTTGTTGCACCAACTTCAGACATGATGAGTGAGATAGAGAAAGATATAGTCAATAGCGTTACGTAATTTATAGACGATCCCTATAATATTCGAACAAATTCTGGCGCCACCATACAGAAGAAGAGTTGACCTATTCTCCATATAAACACCAATACTCATTTCTGAAACTTTTATAATTTCATAATCTTTTTTGTTGATACATCTGTGATGAAGCGTTCCGAGTTCTTTGCCGCACGATGGCGCTGAAAACAATATGATCAATAAAAACTATAAACTATTCACTATTGATAAATCATTTCATATTGCACTGGAATCTTTCTTTCTGTAATACCTGATTATGTTATAGTGTTGTATTTCATGAATGACGCATCTCTCACCAGTGTTAGTTGTTGCACCACGCCAAAAACAACTTATTTCCCAAAGTGAGAGTAATCAATACAAAAATTTTTTTTCAGGAGTTTGGAGCTTAGAGGAAACTGTACATTTGATATGAATTTCATCGGAATTGCGCATGGAGAAAGCAGCAAAAATTCTAATTGTTCATGAAATTGTTATTGAGAATGGGTTATTTTTCATAATATAATTTCACGATTTAGTTGATTGGATTCGGCGAACATTCTTACACCATTCATGAGAATCCCATTGAATTATTCTCAACGTGTGCTGAGTTATCGATTCATTTAGAAAATGTTGCTATAATTCTCAATTGTGAGAAAATCTCATAACAAATGAAGATTTTTGGAAATGTGGTCGAATTATCTCTTAGTTGGAGAGCGAACTTTGAATTCATGTACCCATGTTTTGATTCCAAGGATTCACGAAAATTCAGTGTCACAGTTGACGTGGTTTGACCCAATACCGACTTCAGAATTGAAACACGTTTGTGTATTTATGAATCTTCCTCATGGAAAATATATTTGTTCAACACCTTATTCTCTATCTTACCGAAATAATTCTCAAAATCGAGCTGCATTTGTGGGAAATTGTAGGAATTCGGAGTAAATCAATTATGTTCTGTATTTGTGTTCTGTGATGAATGAATTCGAAATCAAATATTGATCATTTCGGACTTTCCAATTCATGTTCAACCACACCGGATGAAATACTTTAGATACATATTATTGAGGAAGCGATTCATGAACTTGGAATATCACTTGTGAAAATATCATATGAATCAAAAACTAAATACATCAATTGCAGAACCTACCCAGCCGGATCCCACCGAGTTCCCGTATTCTGGGAAAGGTTCCATTTGAAATCCATCTCGGGACTTGGTTGAGCTTTTAATCATGTTGTATGTCGATACATGCCACCCAGTCGAGTCCCATATGGGTTCACATGATACGCTACGAGACTCTGTTTCACATCGAGAAAACTGTTTCCTTGAAACAACAAAATGATATGGGAACAACCAAAAACTTTGGTTCTCTCAACCAAATTTTTGGTCACTCCACAAAATTATGTGGTTCGTGAATTTTTGAACAAAAATATTTTGTATTCAGTAACAAATGTTTCGTTGGTGTAATTGATGATTTTAGCTATTTACATTTCAAGAAAACACTCTCCTCGGTGTAGTGCTCGAGCTACCTGGCCATTCTGACCTTGTTCTCGTCCCCGGATTTTGCAGCCAGATCCTGCTTGGGTCACGGTGTTCCTGGTCAGGTCGCGCTCGGTCCTCGATATTTCCTAGCCAGGTCCCATTGAGGGCCCGATGTTTCCCGGCCGGATCCCGAAATTTTCCAGCCAGGTCCTGACCAGGTCCGGGTGTTTTTTGGCCAGGTCTCCCCTGCTTCCCATATCTCCCGGCCCGGTCCCGATATTCAATGGCCTGGTCCCGGTGTTTCCCGGCTGGATACCGCTGGGGCCCCGATGTTTACCGGCCCGGTCCCGCATAGATCCCGATACTTCCCGGCCGGGTCCTGCTCGAGTGTGGATGTTTCCCGGCTGGGTCCCGATGTATACCGGCCCGGTCCCACATAGATCCCGATGTTTACCGGCCTGGTCCCGCTCAGGCCCCGATGGTTACCGGCCAGGTTTCAGTCGGGTACCGAGGTTTACCGGTCCGGTCCCGCATAGATCCCGATACTTCCCGGCCTGTTCCCGCTCAGGCCCCGATGGTTACCGGCCAGGTTACAGTCGGGTACCGATGTTTCCTGGCTGAGTCCCGCTCGAGTCCTCATGTCTACCGGCCCAGTCCCACATAGATTCCGATGTTTCCCGGCCGAGTTCCACTCGGGTCTGAATGTTCCCCGGCCAGGTCGTGCGTGGGTCCTGGCATACACCGGTCTGGCACCGCTCGGGTTTGAATATCTCCTGGCCAGTTCCCACTCGGGTCCTGGTGTTTTTCGGTCGGGTTTCGATATTTCCTGGCCAGGTCTCACTCGGGTCCCGGTATTTCCTGGTCGGGTCCCGGTCGGGAATTTTGGACCTGTCTGTAACGGTACGAATGTGTCATAGGGCATTCGTGCAGTTACAACACTACGCGATAGTAGAATAATTTAAAGGAAAGAAAAAGATTAATCAATAATTTATCAAGAAAGAAAGAGTGATAGGAACTCGATAAGAATATTGTATATACACAGAGCATCGAGAGATGAGCAGAGAACGAAAAGTCGTCGAGCGAAATGTCAACATAGTCGGCACATGAACGACATACGAGGGTGGATTGATAAGTTTCCGGCCTGACCAAGAGATGGCGCCACTAGGCCTACCTTGAGGTGGCGTTCTATAGTACCATCCTTAGATAGCTTGTAGCTATAGTTTCAGTCCGATCGCCATGTTAGTTTAGTTTTGAGAGCACGCTGACCAAGACGCCTCTGTGTTTTTCGTAAAAATGGAAAAGCTGGAAAATCGTGCTGTCATCAAATACTTTTATTTGAAGGGGTTAACGCCGAAGGAAATTAAAGAAGAGATGGACTCAACACTGGGGACATCCTCCCCATCATATTCAACCGTTAAGCAGTGGGTTTCCGAGTTTAAAAAAAGTCGTGTGAGCACCTCTGATGAACCTCGCTCAGGACGCCCCATTGAGGTCACAACTCCAGATATGATCGAAAAAATCCATGAAATAGTGCTGAAAGATCGCAGTTTGAAAGTTCGTGAGATAGCTGAGACCTGTAAGATGTCATATGAACGTGTACAGAATATTTTGCACTAACATTTGTATATGGAAAAGCTCTGTGCAAGATGGGTGCCGCGTTTGCTAACAGTCGACCAAAAATTGATTCGAAAGAACATTTCTACCGCCAATTTGGCGTTGTATAAGCGTAATCCAAGCGAATTTTTGCGTTGATTCGTAACCGTTGACGAAACTTGGGTCCACCACTACACTCCTGAAACCAAAGAACAGTCTAAACAGTGGATTGGACCAGGGGAACCAACTCCAAAGAAGGCAAAAACAATTTTTTCGGCGAACAAGGTTATGGCTACTGTTTTTTGGGATGCAAGAGGTATTATATACATTGATTACCTCGAAAAGGGTAAAACTATCACTGGTCAATACTACGCAGACTTATTGCAACGTTTGAGCCACGAAGTGAAAATTAAACGACCTCATCTGGCGAAGGAAAAAATCTTGTTTCATCACGATAACGCACCAGCGCACACGTCAACCGTTGCGATGGCTCAAATCAACGATCTGAAGTTTGAATTAATGCCGCACCCTCCCTACTCTCCAGACCTAGCCCCGAGTGACTATCATCTGTTTCCTAACCTCAAAAAATGGCTTGGCGGCAAGAGATTTGCGGACAATGAAGAAGTAATCGAAGCTGTAAATGGGTATTTTGAGGAGCTTGACGAATCAGTCTATAGAGATGGCATTACTAGACTAGGACACCGCTATGAGAAATGTATCAGCCTTGGAGGAGATTATGTTGAGAAATAAAAAAAAAAAATGTCTTAAAAACGTTGTTTTTCTTGGTCAGGCCGGAAACTTATCAATCCACCCTCGTATGTATTCACACACCTACACTTGTAAGTAGTGTACAAGTGATGACATAATAGCGTCCGATCGACGAGAAACATGGGAAGAGAATGGAGAATCGAGTACGAATGTCTCAGACAAGATTCTAAGAAAGAATTGGAGAGCGCGTCGAAATAAAACTGAAATGCAACAATTCTTGAAGATCTTATGTACTTTTTCGCGATATAAGAACATTGAAATTCGACAAGTGATCGATCTATGATCGATATATAATATTATAACGTAATCACCAATGATGAGAGACAACGCGCGTCACCAAATCATTCGATAAATCGATTACAAAACTTATAAACAAAACCGACAGGTGTTGAATTTGCACGTGATTCAAAATAAACATCCCATGATATGAATATGAGTAACAATCAATGTAAAATCGAACTTGAGAATACCTTCACGATTACTAAATCGAGTCCCATATACGCTCTCGTTGAACGAGAATATAAATAAAAGGTTTACCTCACAGATTTCTTCCAGCTGAGTCCCCTCGACTCCTTCCCACTGCGAGCGGAACGTACAGGTGGATTCGTTGCAAATCAAATTTATAAACTCATACCTGAGGAACAGTTACCGTACTTATTGCAAGTTACGCATACTGCTTTCTTACGTGTGTAGTTCAGAGATTTTCTCGAGTTCGACACAATTTGTATGATGAGCGCTGAGAATAATCCAAAACCTCGTAAATTTTTGTTTGTTTGTAGAGAAACTGTCAAAGACCGCGACAGACGGAAGAAGAACTTATGTATAACACGAGACTTTTATAGTTAGAAAAATGAATTCTTCCTCCAATATTATATGAGCTTTGTTCATTACAATCAACCTATGGAAGGTTCCACATCCCTCTCGATCATTAATTTTCAAGTCGTTGCAATTTCATTCGGGGTGTTGTCTATCCCAACAATTAGTACGTTCATGAAAGGGACAATCTTAGCGAATATATAGAAAGGAAACGAATGATATTTCGCGAAGTGGAGATGAAGAAAAGTTCTTCTTGAGGTTTGAAGGTAGTCAAGATCAATAAGAAATTCATAACTCCAGAATACATTGATTCATAGTTAAGTAACATTACATGGTCATGATTGGAAACCATGAATTATGCGTTCATCACTGGTTGATCCCCAACATAGGGATGATTGATATCATTTTGAATGGATTGAACTTTGCTATTTCCCGTTCGGATCTCCAGGTGGAGGCCGCTCGAGAGGGTCTCATCGAACAAGATAGAGAACCAGAGGAGATAGGGGAGAGGGAACATTCTTCGAGTCGGAGCGTGGAATGTTAGATCGCTGAGACAAACAGGATAATTGGGAAATTCAAAATTGGAAATGAAGAGGTTAGGTGTCGATGTAATGGGAATCAGTGAAATGAGATGACCGCAAGAAGGGGATTTCTGGAGTGGGGATTATAGGATCATTCATACAGGATCGGAGAATGGTCAAGCAGGTGTGGGAATTATAATGCATGAAAGGGTAGGGGATAGGATAGAAAATTATTCGCAACATAGCGAACGCGTATTGATGGTCAGAGTTGGAACAAAACCGGTAGATACTGTTATAGTCCAAGTATACATGCCCACATCTGCATACTCAGAGGAGGATATCGAAGAAACGTACGATGAAATAGAAGAAGCGATGGGATATGTAAAAGGGGAAGAAAATTCAATGATCATAGGCGACTGGAATGCGGTAGTAGGGCAAGGAAAAGAGGGCAACATCATAGGAGATTTTGCGTTAGGGAGAAGAAATAAAAGAGGACAACGTTCAATCGAATTCTGTGAAAGCCATAAAATGGTTATTTTTGATGCATAGTGAAACAAAATGAAAAATGAATTTAATCGAAGTGTTACTCAGAAGGAGTAACCTCTCATATTGCAAAAAAAACTAAGGAAGAAAAGTGAGGAAATAATCAAAATTCGGATGAGGCCGGGACGTTGAAAGAATCTTATGAAATTCCCTTGAACAGTCTTCATTCTTCGGAAAGAACAAAGGGAAGTCTCTAAGGAGTACAAAAGAGAGTAAGTATAAAGCCCGAGCACACCGTACAGAATTGCACTCATACACTTAATAATTGGATTATAATTTACAAAAGGATAGAACTGTAGTCTTGATTTGAGAAATATACTTTCATCCGGCACATTCAAATTTACACGCTAACTGCGTTTCCGAATTCGGTACGCCACGCCCCGTCCGGCGATCGTTCACTCAGAAAATTCTATTAAAAATCTATAGAATATAAATCTAATCAGTGGATTAGCTTTCACTGGAGAAGTTACTAAGCTACGTGACGACAACGAGAGCAGAAAAGGACTTCCACGGTGATAAACGCACCTCGCTGAAAAGGGCGGCAAAATGAACAAAGAATTGATGCTAAGATGATCTACAAAATCATCGAATTCGATCGAGCGAACGGCGGCGTAACGACTGACTTGATAATTTGCATATCATCTCTTCATGCCTGTAGACGAGAAGAGGGGATTCCCATGCGTGTTCGTAAGAACAAGCGTTCAAACTATGAAAAATCAAGAGCAAGTGAACAGCTCTCACAAATTGATTCGTCGCCAAAGCGCATCGAATTCAAATACATGTTCTAATCCTAAAAATTCCGCCCGCCTCGTTTGTGATAGAGCAAACGAAACGTCGGAGAATAGACACTAGCGTACCTTGAACTACTCAAACAACCGTATAAAATTATTCAATTTTCCTTAAAATTAATCGGCAACACACACACCTTAGTAATAGGTCGCTTATAATGACCGGAGGCAGATCGTACAGTTACCAACCTGACTAGGCCATCAGGCCCGGGATGACACTCTATTACGCGTGCGAGCTCCCATTTTGCGGGAGGCAAATTCGGAGTATTCAAAAGTACTAAATCGTTGATTTTGACATTCCCGCGCTTCCATTGCCATCGAGAACGCTTTTGGAGAGAACCGAAGTAATCCCCTGCCCAAATTTTCCAGAACTGTTCGGTTATTCTTTGAACCATTTGCCACCTAGACAGTCTGTTCTCCTGCAAATCCAACCCCGAAGGTGGCACAGCGTTCAACGCGGTCACGACCAGAGGATGCCCAGGTGTGAGAGCTTGTAGCGACTCAACATCGTTTGTTGAAGGAGCGATGGGCCGTGAATTTGAACATGCCTCGATTTCGCATAATAAAGTCGGAAATTCCTCTCTGGGAGGAGTGACTGCACCGATCACTCGGCGGAGGTGATGCTTAAGGCTCTTCACGCCTGCTTCCCACATACCACCGAAATGTGGTGCGCCAGGCAAGATGAAGTGCCAACGAATTTGCTGCGACAGGAGACGATCCTGGAACATGGCACTGCTACACACTATTCGAAAATTTTCACTGAGCTCTTTTTCAGCTCCTCGGGAATTCGTGCCATTATCTGAGTAGAGATCCGAGGGGACTCCCCTTCTGGACACGAATCTATCGAATGCGGCCAAGAAATCCGCAGAGGAACAACTATCAACCAGCTCAAGATGAATAGCCCGGGAGGATGAGCATATGAAGAGAGAAACGTAGGCCTTATAACTGCGCTGACCCCTGCCTCGTGAAATACGAAGAAGAAACGGCCCAGCGTACTCCACTCCAACATGGGTGAATGCACGCGAGGGATTCCCACGATAACTAGGAAGCACCCCCATGAGTTGAGAAGCCAGTGCGGCTCGTTGGCGCGCACATACTATACATTTATATATACAACGTTTCACCAAAATTCGCGCCCCCAAAACCCGAAATTTCTGCCGCAAAGTTTGAAGCGTTAGTTGCACTCCGCCCTGTAAGGTCTGGAGATGCACGCTCCGAATGAATAATTCCGCTATGTCACACTTAGGGATAATAACCGGGAATTTGGCCGAGTCCGACAAAAACGAATTTCCCAGCCTCCCATGCACGCGAAGAACCTGAGATTCATCAAGCGTTGGGTTGAGTTTGAGAAGGCAGCTCTTGCGAGCTAGCATTAAATCTCGACTTAAGCAGTCAATCTCAGCGGAGAAGAAACAGCTTTGCAACCTCTTGAACCACCATAACTCCGCATCTGCGATTTCAGGAACGGATAAAGATATAGACGAATAACTATAATTTCTACCAATAATTCTATTTACATATCTACAAACATAACAGGTGATTCTCAACAATTTGAACCAAGGAGAAACCGGCCTGAATGGAACTCAGATGGTATCAGATGATACCAGTAAAGCTACCTGGTCCCGCCGTTTTTCCTCCATAGCCCTAGCAGGGCGATCGAACACGTCAGCTGGCCAAACATCAGGAGATGACGCTAATCATTCTGGCCCAGACCACCACAGACTGTGGTTGACCAATCTATCAGCACTGACCCCTTGCGAGGCCAGATCCACCGGATTCTCAGTACCTGGAACGAAACGCCATACAGCAGATGGCGCGCGATGGATGATGTCGGCAACTCGGTTGGCTACAAAAGTCTTTCACCCAGAGGGTGGGGAACGAATCCAAGCAAGCGCGACCATAGAGTCTGACCAGCAGGAGGTCGGAACATTCCCTAACGTCAATGAAGCCTGAACGAATTGAATAAGCCGAGCTAGGAGTTGAGCGCCACACAACTCTAGCCTAGGAATGCTTACCGTCTCCAACGGCGCAACCTTGGCTTTGGCCGCTACAAACGAAACGGTACTTCTGCCTTGAGAGTCCACGACGCATAAATAAACCACGGCGGCATAGGCCAAATTCGATGCGTCAGAAAATCCATGTAGACGGACACTCTCATTCGAAAAGGGTGTTCTAAACCAACGGGGTATGACAACATCCTTAAGGCTCGGAAGAGCAAGATTGTATTCCACACATTTAGTGTTAAGTTCTTCTGGCAGCGCAGAATCCCAACCGACACGACTGGGCCACATGCTCTGCAGAATAATTCGAGCTTGGATTGTCACGGCGCAAATCAAACCTAATGGATCAAAATTACGAAGCATTACGCTTTGTGGAAGACGAAATCTCCGAAAGTGAGATTCGTATACGGAAAGAATCCAAGTAGGGATTCCAAGAAATGCCAAGAATTTCGACATTCTCGTCTTCTTGAAGTACCTTCTCACAGGCTAGACCATGATCCTCCTCGGGAATGCCCTCCAACAACTGAGAGGAGTCGCTGGCCCATTTCCTCAGATGCTATCCGCCCGCCGTGAACATACCGATCACTTGAGCTTGCAGATCTTTGGCCGAATCTACTTCGTTCAACCCGAACATAACGTCGTCGACGTATATCTGGTTTGAAAGTACAGCAAAAGCTGCCGGAAAATTACTCGCTTCGTCGAGAGCAAGCTGTTTAATCACTCGGTTGGTCAGATACGGGGCAGAAGCGGTACCGTAAGTGACCGTAACCAACTGGAATGATTGGATGGGAGAATCACGCTCAGGTCTTCAAAATATACGCTGGAAATCGACGTCATCGTTGTGTACTCGAATCTGCTGGAACATCTTCTCGATGTCGGCCGTAAAAACGTAACGAAAACCTCGCCATCTACAGATCAACGCGGAAAGATCTGTCTGCAGTTCAGGGCCGATCAAAAGGAAATCATTCAAGGTCAGCCCGTTTGACGTTTTCATTGAAGCGTTGAAGACAACGCGAAGTTATTCGTAACACTTGATTCCCGCAGGACCGGGTGATGCGAGAGATAATTACCACCAGGAGGCACTACAATTTCTTGAACTCGGCACATATGGCCCAACGAGAGATATTCGTGTAAAAATTCCTGATAGGAATGAAAACGATCTGGATGACCTTCCAATCGAGATTCGGTCTTCTCGAACATTCGTCGAGCTATTCCCTCGGAATTAGGGAGGTTCACTTGAACCCCCGGTTTGAAAGGTAAGCGAACCGTATATTGGCCAGACTCAGATCAAGAGTGAGTCGCAAGGAAGTGCTCTTTGCACTGAATATCCTCCTCCGTAAGAGGAGACGTTACAGGAGTTTCATCTAAGTCTCAAAACTTAGTGAGAGACTGCTCGAGCTCTCAGCAGAAACAAATATGGTTTACTGCCAACGAACGTGGACCCTCTGATGATGAAGAATCACAACGGCCAAAAACGATCCATCCAAAGACGGTAAGTTGAACAGATGGAGTGCCAGCAGGCCCGTGTATCATGTCTCCCAACAAGATCGAGCGGAGAAAGTCCGAACCGATAAGAATTTCAACCGCTCCAGGCCCCTGCGGAGCGGGGTCGGCGAATAAGATTTCCTACAAATGAGCCAAAGAAGGATCAACATAGAGAAATTCAGGGACATACGACGTTTTTCCCGCATTACTAATGCTTTGATGTTAATAGCCGGAGCCTGGCCATGAACTGGCCGAACGGCGAAAAAAGCAGACTGACGAATATTGCCCTGTCGACTCCCTCCAACAATACTCACGCGAGTTTCGACACGCTCAGATTTTAATTGCAGCATCCGAACGATGCGATCAGAGATGAATGAGACCTGAGAGCCTTGATCAAGGAGGGCTCGGACTACCGCAGATCTGCCATTACCCGATTCCACAGTTAGTAGTGCCGCTGGTAATGAAACTGACTGCAAAGCAGTGCTATTTACATTTTGTGCACAAACAGCCGAATGTGTGTTTACGTTTTTCGACGGCTGCGATTCAGAAGAGGTTAACTGCACAGCTTCGCCCTGTAAAACATTCACCCGCACGGGAGCTATGTTAGTCTGAGCTTTGTGAAGCAACGAGTGGTGCTTCTGTCCACAGACGGAACAAACGTTTGAGCTTACGCATCTGACCAAAAAATGACCGCGATTGAGACAAATTATACAGCAATTGTTTTGCTCCACAAAACTCAGCCGCTGAGCAACAGTTTGCTCACGAAACTTGGTACATTGAAATAACCGATGATTATTTCTACACAATAAACATTTCCCAACTTCGACATTCGTTTGAAAACTTCGAACGACCGAAGTACTAAGTTTGTTCGATTGAACATATTGATTCGGTTGGACAACCTTAGCTTGGTATGAAGATTCTAATGCGCGTACTGTCGTAGCAAGAAAAGATTTGAGCTCTTCGGATGAAGGAGTTGTAGTTTCCTCCTTGATCTCGAACTCCCACTCAGTACGAGTCTGAGCATCTAATTTATTTGCAATCATATGAACTACGATTGGATCCCAAGCAACACTTCAAGTTCGTGAGAGCGATTATCGCGTTGTTGCTTTTATCTAATGAATTTCTCAGATCCTTTGCAGTTCGCAATCTCAAGTGCGGAACGCTAAGAAAACTCTCAAGGTACGCATCGATGATTAAATGCAAGTTCTCATACCTTGCTGTCAAAGCTGTCCAAGCAGAATCATAATTTGCCTCAGTTACAGGCATACTTCCTATCAGTAACAAGGCCTCACCTACGAGACAGGATTCTGAAAATTGGAATTTATGGACCTTAGTCGCATCCGGGTATCCTGCGAATATTGGAGTGAATTGGTCCTCAAATGCCATCCACTTGGTATAAGACCCCGAAAATCTTGACAGCTCCAATTCCGGAAGCGTGAAGGGACGAGGTGTTAGCGCCT
The DNA here is from genome assembly GCA_018340375.1 of Gonatopus flavifemur. Lineage (NCBI taxonomy): Eukaryota > Metazoa > Arthropoda > Insecta > Hymenoptera > Dryinidae > Gonatopus > Gonatopus flavifemur. The sequence goes on from JAFFJZ010000001.1 coordinate 1,036,852, forward strand.
CGCAATCGACAGTACCGCTGCCTCCCGGAGCCGAAGTTCCTGTGGCCTCCAGATCCTTCAACATACTCATAAAACCAGGGACGGCTTTCTCGTACTTCAATTCGATTGAACCAAACGTGCCTCGCTGGAAATACGGAGACTCTTTTCTCGTTTTCTCCGTCGTCATACCACAAAGCTTGATATGTAAGGAACGCACTTCGTTCCAATAGCCATTGATTGAATCCAAACGCTTTTGTACGTTCGCGCGTGTAAAATTCGCTGTACCCATCTTTTTGAAATTGGCGACACTCCGTTCAATGAGCCCAGATGACAGCTCCAAGGAATCTAGAATTTCATTCATGTTTAAACAGAAGAATGAACTTGCGAAGGATGAAACAACGCAATGGAATTCAAATAATCTTAATCGAAATTGAATTCGAATCAACAGCTGCTCGGTTACGCTTATTACGTGCTATCGAAGAAGGGAAGAAATACACACACAACACGACGATAATGAGTGTATATGAAAATATCGCTCTGTCTAAGAGAAGATATACTTAGCTTCGTGTATGTGTATGAGCTTGTGTGCGTTGCTATAGATTTCGGCAGCAGTACAGCGAACGTGTTCCACCACTAGACGTACCACGCCTTACGTACGTAGAGTACCGAAGAGAGACTCACTCCCCTTGCTTCTCCGCAGCTGCTGATCTGATTCTCCCCTCGCCTCCTCCTCCGGCGATTATGAAAACTTTGACGTCACCACAAAAACGCGGGAAATCGTAGGTACATGTGCCGCATGTATTGGTATGAAAACAGAGCTGGCACGGTGAACGAAGAAAAGAATCTTATGAAATTCCCTTGAACAGTCTTTATTCCTTGAAAAGAACAAAGAAAAGTCTCTTAGAAGTACGAAAGGAAAAGAGTATAAGGCCCGAGCACACCGTACAGAATTGCACTCATACACTTAATAATTAAACTATAATTTACAAAAGGATAGAACTGTAGTCTCGATTTAAGAAATAAGCTTTCATCCGGCACATTCAAATTTACACGCTGACCGCGTTTTCGAATTTGGTACGCGAGCCGCCACGCCCCGTCCGGCGATCGTTTACTAAGAAAATTCTATTCAAAATCTATAGGATATAAATCTAATCAGTGGATTAGCTTCCACTAAAGAAGTTACTAAGCTACGTGACGACAACGAGAGCAGAAAAGCACTTCCACGGTGATAAACGCACCTCACTGAAAAGGGCGGCAAAATGAACAAAGAATTAATGTTAAGATGATCTACAAAATCATCGAACTCGATCGAGCGAACGGCGGCGTAACGACTGACTTGATAATTTGCATATCATCTCTTCATGCCTATAGACGAGAAGAGGGGATTCTCACGCGTGTTCGTAAGAACAAGCATCCAATTATAAAAAATCAAGAGCAAGTGAACAGCTCTCACAAATCAATTCGGCGCCAAAGCACATCGAATTCAAATACATGTTCTCATCCTCAACACATAGCATATAATTATAACGATTCGTATGTTTGTTTCCTTTTTTTTCTGTATGATCGATGACTCTACGCGCAAGATTTTCGTTACCAATGTATCCATCCGTTTCTAGATGTTGGACAAAAAATTGGAGGATCGACAAGAGGGAGACTTGGAAATGAAGGGTAGATGAACGAATATGCAATGGGAACATAGAGCAATGTGCAGATGGAATTCTAAAGGACGATGGGATAGAGCCTGAGAAACCATGGATAACAGAAGAAACTCTCGATTTAATTAATGAAAAGGGGAAATACAAGAATAATAATAGTGAACAAGACCAGCAGACGTACAAGGCACTGAGGAATAGAATAATCAGAGAATCAAAGAAAGCAGAAGAACAATAATTGGAGGGGAAATGTCAAGATATAGAAGTAAGATTACATTCAGGAAAAATTGATGAGGCATACAGGATTGTTAAGAGATTTTTTGGACAAATGAAATCAAGAAGCAGTGAGATTGAAAATTCTCTAGGAAGACAATTGATAAGAACGGAGGAAAAAATAGAACAATGGATGATTCATTTAGAAGATCTGTATAGAGGAAGCGATAATATAGGATTCTTAGATAGGGAGGAAGATGTCGATGAAGAAGAATTGGGAAATTCAATTTTGAGATCAGAATTCGACAGGGCTTCAAAAGAATTAATAATCAAGCGCCAGGAATAGATGGCATAAGTGCGGACCTTAGCAAAGCCTCCAGTCAGAGAACTCGTGACGCACTGTTTGAATCGGTCAGAGATATGTACGAAATAGACGAAGTACCGAAAGATTTCCAGACGAATAAAATTGTCGCTATTCCAAAAAAACAAGGAGCAGACAAATGCGAGAACTACAGAACGATTAGTTTAACTTCACATGCCTAAAAAATACTGACAAAAATCATATACAGGAGAACAGAGAATAAAATAGAGAGTAGATTAGCAGAAGATCAGTTCGGTTTTAGGGAAGAAAGGGGAACGCGGGGAGCAATATTAGCACTGAAAACAGTGGTAGAGAAAAGCCTAGGGTTAAAAAAGTCTGGGTATATAGGTTTTGTAGATATACAAAAGCATTCGATAATGTTGATTAGGAGAAGATGTTTACGATTTGAAAGAGGTAGGAATTGATTTCAGGGATAGGAGAATAATATATGAATTATATAAGAATCAAACAATCAAAGAATTTTTGTACAATACATGTTTGAAACAAAATCGTGCGCTGCTTCGAGTGCTGTGAGCTGCTGTCAGCGCCAACTTATCGGTTAACTAATATTTCCTCTTTGGAATCCTGCACATATGTATTGATTCATGGGAATTCACTTTTCCTTTCTTCTGTTCTGCATTCTTCATGTCGATTATCTATTGCTGTTCAATGATGAGATGACTGATGGAAACCAAAGTGGGCTTTTCATATCACAAATGATCTAAGGACATTTTCTGCATTGTTACGATCGCTATTGAATTACCCAGCTAACCGAAGCTGATAAATAACTGGTCAATTATTACCCAATGAGATTGGGTGGGATTAATCAATGATTGCCCATTTTTGTGTCCGCATTGGTGACCAGTGACCCACATAGCGACAGAGGTTATGTCGTTCCAAAAGTTTCTAAAAGATATCTTCAAGATGTCTTATGCAACATGAAAAGAACGATTTAGGAAAGATTTGTTCTTGAGAAAGGATCTTTCTTAAATTCCTCTTTTTATGTTGCATAAGACATCTTGAAGATATCCTTTAGAATACTTTCGGAACGACATAGCCTCTGTTCCTATAGGGGAGTTGATCAATTTCAGTGGACCATTGGATTTCCCAATTGCAGGGCAATCTTTGGTCAATGGCATGGGCATAGGTGCTGCCATCAGCTTTGAAATAATGTGAACCATAATTTGTCAATCATTGGACAATTATTTTGGTTTGGGAATGATCAAAAGGTGACCCATAACTTGTTATTGATTGATATATATTATGAAACTTTGAATCACTTGAAAATACTAATATAATAACTTCAGTGGGAAAGAATTTTGTTCAAATTTGTTGAACATTTGTTTTCAATTTTTTCATTCCAAAACTGTGATGACGGCACTGTGAAACTGAATCCATTTATTTACACATTATAATATATAATTATCCACAATTCGCGTATTGCTAATTGAAATATATAAATAACTTGAAACCACACTTTTTGATTGGGATGGAGTTCAATCGGTTCACTCAGTTATAATAATAATAGGAATTCGCATCCATGCTCCGGAATTGAGATTCAAACCAAAATTGGAGTCAAGAATAACCTCAATTCATCGCGACAATTCTACCGCACCACGAATGATATAAAATTCGACAAGTTGCGATCACTGGTACGACGGAGATGAATGAATCGATGAATGACAACAATTTTTTGCAAAAAAAAACACATAATAAATAATTCTATCCTATTAACATGACATGACCAATGCGAAATCAAGAGACGCGGTAGCGTCTCGACGCCAATCACATGAAAACCCTGAAAAAACATGAACAAGCATAAGTCGTACGCTACCGTGTATCTATACACGTAAACTGAGATTTGATATAGTCAAAAAATCTTTAACCCACAATAACTCATCACACATTGAATTTCACGGAAAAATGATTACACTTCTATTATATAATTCCCCGTGGATGATTGCGGGTCTTCCAGGGGAATATTCATGATACCTGTCCTTGATATCCTTTTTATCCATCCCTGGTAGTATCTGCTCCCTTTACGTGGTGGGGAGGATAAGTATCTCAGAGTTGGATCTTTTTTTTGAGTGGAATGAACTACTCAAGAGAAAGAATACGAACTGAGGGAAACGAAATCATCCTAATGTCAGAAACATCGGCAAAAACGGAAGGAAAGCAAGGGGAAACTACCTTCCTTGACATCTTTCAATACTTCCCGAGGAAATGAAACCTTTTCCAGACCTGGAATATTATGTAACAAAAACAAACGAACAAATTATTGAATACATGATGGCGCTCTCCCGGGTAAAATATTCCGGAGGTAAACTAGTCTCCCGTACGGATCTCCGGGTGGAGACTGCTTGACGAAGCTTCGTCAGCAAAAAACAAAAACCGAAGAATAGGATAGGGAAAAGAAACAACATTCTTCGAGTCGGAGCGTGCAATGTTAGATCACTGAGGCAAGCGGGAAAATTAGAAAATTCGAAATCAGGAATGAATAGGTTGAATATAGACGTGATGGGGATTAGCGAAATGAGATGGCCACAAGGAGGCGATTTCTGGAGTGGGGATTATAGAATAATTCATACAGGATCAAAGAACGGTCAAGCAGGTGTGGGGATTGTAATGCATAAAAGAGTAGGAAATAGAATAGAAAATTATTTGCAACATAATAAACGTGTGATGATGGTTAGAATCAGAACAAAACCGGTAGACACAGTCATAGTCCAAGTATACATGCCCACATCTGCATATTCGGAGGAAGATATTGGAAAAACGTACGAAGAAAAAGAAGGAGTGATAGAATATGTTGAGGGAGAAGAGAATTTGATAGTGATGAGGGATTGGAATGCGGTAGTACGACAAGGGAAAGAGGCCAACATAATAGGAGATCTTGCGTTAGGGAGGAGGAACGATAGAGGACAACGTTTAGTCGAATTTTGTGGAAATCATAAGATGGTTATCACAAGCACTTTATTTGGGAATCATCCAAGAAGAATCTACACTCGGAAAATGCCAGGAGATACAGCAAGATACCAAATTGATCACATATTAGTGAAACAAAGATTTAGAAATCAAGTGAAAAACTGTAAAACTTATCCCAGTGCAGATACAGATAGTGATCATAATATGTTGATGATGAAATGTTCTCTGAAATTCAAATCTCTGAAGAAGAAAAGAAAAATGCAGAAAAGATGGAATTTGAAAAACCTCAAGTAAAAACAAACACATGAGGCATTCGAGAAAATGTTGGATGAAAAATTGGGAGATCAAAAAGAGAAAGACTTGGGAATAGAGAGGAGATGGACGGAGGTGCAGGGGAATATAGGAGAATGTGCGGATAAGATTTTGAAGAATAATAGGGTAGAACCTAAAAACCCATGGATAACGGGAGAAATTTGAGAATTGATAAATGAGAGAAGAAAATACAAGAATAATGATAGCCAAGAAGGCCAGCAACGGTACAGATCATTGAAAAATGAAATAATAAGAGAATCAAGGAAAGCAAAAGAACAGTGGTTAGAAAAGAAATGTCAGGAAATAGAAATAAGATTGCATTGAGGAGAAATAGATGAAGCATATAGGATTATTCGAAGATTTTTCGGACAAATGAAATCTAGAAGCAATAAGATGAGAAATTCTCTAGGACGACAATTGATCAGAACGGAAAATAGAACAGTGGATCAATCATTCGGAAGACTTGTATAGAAGAAACGATGATATAGCACTATTAGAGAAGGAGGAGGATGTAGATGAGGAAGAACTGGGAGATTCGATATTGAGATCAGGATTCGACAATGCTTTGAAAGAATTGAAGAATAATAAAACGCCAGGCATAGATGGCATGAGTGGGGACCTTATAAAGGCCTCCAGTGAAGGAACTCGTGACGCACTGTTTGAATCGATTAGAGATATGTACGGAGAAGGAGGAGTACCGGAAGATTTCCAAAAGAATAAAATTGTCACTATCCCGAGGAAACAAGGGGCAGACGAATGCGAGAACTACAGAACGATCAGTTCAACTTCACATGCTTCGAGAATACTGATCAAAATCATATACAGGAGGATGAGGAATAAAATAGAGAGTAGATTGGCAGGAGATCAGTTTGGTTCTAGAAAAAATAGGGGAACGCGAGAAGCAATTTTAGCACTTAGGGCAATAATAGAGAAAAGAATAGCGCTGAAGAAATCTGTGTACATAGCTTTTGTAGATATACAAAAGGCTTTCGATAATGTGAACTGGGAGAAGATGTTTCCGATCCTGAAGAAGGTGGGAATAAATTATAAAGATAGAAGGATAATATACGAATTATATAAGAATCAAAATGCAATAATAGACATAGAGGGTCAGGAAGGGGAAGCACAAATAAGGAGGGGGGTGAGACAAGGATGCTCATTATCGCCACTGATTTTCAATTTATACATAGAAGAAGCAATGAACGAAGTGAAGGAGGAAATTCAATCGAAATTACAGATTCAGGGAGAAAATATAAGTATGTTGAGATTCGCGGATGACATAGCTATACTTGCCACGAGTAGTACTGAGTTAGAGAATATTCTCAACACTATGAGAACAATATTGTTGGAAAACTATTGTATGGATATAAATGAAGACAAAACAAACTTCACGATTTGTACAGCAGCGAAAACAGCTAGAAGAACGAAAATCAAAATAGATACCGAGACAATTGAACAGGTGAAAGAATTCAAATATCTAGGAAGCATTATTACAGGAAACGGCAGAAGCGACAGAGGTATAAGAGCAAGAATAGCACAAGGGGAACAGGCTTTTTACCAAAAGGAACAGTTATTATGCTCAAAAAATATGAGCTTGGAAGTAAGGAAGGAATTCTTCAAAAGTTATGTTTGGAGCACAGCATTATATGGTTGCGAAACTTGGACAATGGGGAAAACTGATCAACGAAGACTTGAAGCTTTTGAAATGTGGTGTTATAGGAGGATGCTCAGAATAAAATCGATAGTCAAAGTCAAGAATGAAGGAGTACTCGAGCAGATAAATGAAGAAAAGAATCTTTTGAAACACATCGTGAAAAGGAGAAGCAATCTTATAGGACACACATTACGGCATGAGAGTTCATTGAAAACAATATTGGAAGGGAAAATGAATGGTAAACCTGGTAAAGGTAGACCTAGAGCAAGTCATATGAAGCAAATCGTACAAGACAAGGGATGTAGTAGATATGTAGAAATTGAACGTTTGGCGGATAATAGACAGGGGTGGAGGGTTTCATCAAACCAGTCGTAAGACTGATTACTTCATGATGATTATATAATTCGAATACACACTTTTGATTAGGCACACTACGAAGCTGATTCGTTGAAGCGTTCCCGAGATATAAACGTTTCAAATTTTCATGCGATAAAAATATCAGGATTTCTCTTCATCGTCGCCACTCTCGATTCATTTCAATCACGATAGCGACGATAGTTCTTCGTCATCGGAATTCGGGAGGGTTTCTTCCATTGGCATAGAGATATTCTGTTTCTTTCCTCCTTGGGACATCGAGTGGGGGCCGAATCAACGAGAGGACAAATCAACGAAACCATTGGTTGAAGAGGAAGAGATGTATGATGATGTCTTAATCTTTCCAACTAACGGTTTCGTTGATTTGGCCCTCATCCGGGACATCCAATATTCTGTCCTTTTTCCTTTCTTCCAATATCCAATAGCATTCACTTCAGTTCATGTATATTATAATCCAAACATCCAATAGCGTTGATTTCATATCTGTATTATGTATACATTGTATCGATAATCGATTTACCAGAAATATAAATGATCTGTGAATGGAGCGATGTGTTGAGGCGTAATTATTAAATTGAGAGGATGAATGCAGGGGGCTGTCACTCCCCTATAAGATTTGTAGCCGTATTTCAGCGCCCTCTATGAGAATATACCAAGGATTGGAACTAATTTTACAATATGGTGGACCTCAGTGGCAAAATCAAAACTCCTTAGAACTGCCCAAGAAGGACAAATGGAAAAGATGAACAAAAAGCATTCCGACGATCTCTTATATCCACCAATTGTTTTTTTTTTATTAATCCTTGTTTTTTTCATGAACATACTCTAATAGCATGAGACTGAGAAGGCAATAAAGTGGTGGATATTAGAATATTGTGGAAGCTTTTCATTAATCTTTTGCATTTGTATTTCTTGAATATTTGAACAAGAGAAATTGATGGAATTTGAATTTGATGGATGATTTGCGATACAAGAGAATTATATGAATTCTCAAAATAAAAATTAAATAGAAATTCCATTTTATTGATCATAAAATCATACAAGAGATCATGGAAAGAAAATGTTTCCTCAAATACTAACGCGTGAAGATTTTTCAAAACCAATTTGAAAGTCATGCCAATGGCGTATGCAAAATATATGAACTATATATACATATTTACATATGATTACGTATATGCATTACATTTAAAAGTAATATTCAGGAAAAATATCGTGATTTCTCAAGTGGGCAAGGAAACATCAAGTAAAAAAATCCTGAAAACATGTTTCCCTTCAACATTCCGAACATTTATCATGCTTTGTGAAAGATACGGAGGAAGTTTTCTAATGCGTCAAATTTAGAGATCTTTTAAATGTATTTCCTATGCAGTCTGAGAGTTATTAGAAAGTTATCTGAGTGACATTTCGGATCACTTTCAGATATTGTAAGAAAGATATTCAAGTGATCTTCAAAACTGACGAATTAGAGAACTCTTTCACAACTTTTAAATAACGTGATGAATGTTTAAAATGTTGGAAGAAAAAAATGTTCACTGGAAAGTAATAATATTCATTGAGTTAGTAAACAAGTTCTATTGATACGAGTGCAATATTTAAATCTGATTGGAATTTGGTCCTCGGGTGAAGAGTTGGAATCCAATAAACATAAAAAACTTGAGAAATTAGGATGCCAGTTGGTAATTTCACAACATGTTTTCGAGTAATGATTATAAACCCCTATGTTTTTTCGGAATTGTTTTCGAATACAACGCTTTCGCTTGATTCATAATAGGGGAAATATAACATGAACGGTTATCTGAACCACACAGAATCCGATTGATATGATTACACCATGTGCGTAAATAATCGTCAACTATAGAATTGATAATATGATTTCGCAGTCGTTCCCCGTGTGTTGAACACGAAAGTAATGAAAAATCAATACGATCTTTCAAAATATTACATAAAGAATTACCAACTGATCTTTTGAAATAAACCTTATTAATTTCTTTGCTTAAAGTATGGTAAGCGTATGAAAATATCGTATGTAGTGATTTGAGAGATGATAAGTTACGCCTACATATTTCACATCCTTTGAATGTCTCCAAAGAGTAGATTTTGGTGCAAATCTTACTAGCCTCCTGCGGTAATCCTTTTTTGAATAATTGAAATACTTTGTTATCTTCCTCGATATTTGGCCGTTCTTCAAAAAATATGTCATCTTCTCCAATTTTTTGTTCACGAGCTTCTATTTCACACGTAGTTTTCACAAAATCTTTCAAGCAGAATAAAAGTTCACCATCACCTTTCCCCTCGCAATTCGTTTTAACAGTATTTTTCGAAGTTAAATTATTTATTAGGATTGCCTTGAATGTATATCCAAATTGTAGACAGGAAGGAGTGATATTCCTCACTCCAAAACTTCTGACAACACCGAATAAATTTTCAATTGGGTCTTGATTAATATATCTTGTTTTGAGACATGTAAATCCTTCACCTTCCAAAAAGTTCCACAGTTTTTGGAAGCCTTCGATGGTCTTTATCCAGTTTTTCAAAGATGGTATTGATCGAACAGGTTTTTTCCATGTTTCATCCACAAAACGCATTTGTTCCAATTTCTCAATTGCTGTCACCCAAAAAGTGTGGTGAGGACTGTCTCTTTTGACTGGTGCTCGTAATGGAGTCTCAGCTGTTAAAGAATGCGCATTGACGGAATCAAATAACTGATTGAAAAAAGACAAAACTTCTGCTGTAACAGTTCCTTCTTTTTTAGGGATTTGCAAAGTTTCATTGGGAGTCTGCAAAATTGCTGTAAATAATGTTTCAAATTGGTATGTACAATTGACAATCAGGTTGTGATACCAGAATATCCATCAACATACCATTAGTATTACATAAAATGCCTATAAAAGCTGAGAGAGCCCGACTAAATACTTGGGCCGCGTTTTTCACCCTCATTTTTTTTATTTTTGCTGGAAGTATATGTTCATCTGTTAATTTCGGTACATTTCTTTCGAACGAATCATTCAGCACATCGATTTCATAGGCCAGGTTGATAACATCCCACGACGCATATTCACGATCTTCGTTCTTCAGTTTCTCTTTATATCGCACTTCGAGAAGTTTTTGCAACAAATTATTTCTCATCCCTTTTGAAAGATGAGGGGGGTCAAAGAAAGGGATTATTTGCTGATCATTGATTATGATATTTCCATCTGTAAGAATACAAGTACATTATTAAGATTGTCCGAAAAATCTTTTTGTAAATTGGAAAAAATTCCCTGCTGGAAAAAAAAAACTGAAAACTGAAAGGATATGATAAATTTCAATCGAGGTAAATATGTCTTTTCACGTCGCATCTCCATGGATCTTACGTGGATAAATGATGGACGTGGATACAAGGTAGATGGACGAAGGTGACACCAAGAAGACTTCTCGGTGACGTGTTATTTCATGTAAATCCATAATAATGAATTCATACAGATTCAGTGTTGTGCTCAATTTTGAATGAATGTGAATTGAAACGAATGTACATATTCCAACATGAATTTCATTTGCATCCACTGTGAATTGAAAAAGATGAATCACAATCCGTAGATGAGTTGAGAGAATTTAGCGGAATTGGAAGAATTGATATGAGTCGGAAAGGATACAGTTTGAATTTTAACTAATTCTCTTCAATTTTTCTTTTCCAGCAGGGTTGGTAATTTCACCATTAACTCACTATATGGCCGTCCTGTTGATAAGCACGTTTTTGCAGACTCGTCTAACAATATTTTAATGGCAGCACAGGAAGATTGACCCTGGTCGCAAACTGTCGCAACAATTCGAAATCCTGCCGATGTGACGGCTTCAACAACTTCTCTAAAGCATTTTATAAGCTGTCCACTATTTGTTTGGGATAAACAAAAATCATAAGCTGAAGGAATTTTCCAGCCTGTATTGATTCCACGTAGCATGAAGACACATGCATGATCGGCAAATCTTGAAGTTCGTCTATTCCCCCAGTCTTCAAATCCTATTATTCTATCCGACGACTTATCATAATCGACATGCGGACTCAACTTGACTTCATCCCACATGATGATACATAATTTATCTATTTCTTTCAGTCTTCGACCTTGTTCTTCAAGGTGCTTGAATATTATTGGGTTTATTCCTGTACTTAATGGAATTTTCTGAAGTAGTCGCCTGAGGGTACTTGCACTAGGTAAAATGAATAATTTGGATAACAGTCCATATCCAGAACTACTTTGCTTGAACAATGATAGAGCTAAAATATTCTCTTCCATATTGAATCTTCTACCCTGCATGTGATTAATGATAAGATCTTAATGATTACCAATAAAAAGATAAAAAAAATACAAGTCAATATCATATCATCAAGTGAATGCAAAATATATAAATTACATTGAAAAATAAATACTTGGTATCTGAATGATTTCAATATCGCATTTGCATGAAAAAGGTATATATAAATAAATAATTTGTAAAAAAATAAAAAATACGCACGCAACAGATTAAAAAATTCTGCAAAATGCGTTATGTTCTTACAATGATGCACTTTTCTCAATAATATATACGATTATCAATAATCAATTCTATTAATTACTGGAACCTCATATAAATTGATTATCGCTTCTGTTTCCTAATGACCAAGCGATTGGTGAATATTTGATAACAAACTTGGTGATTTCATAATGACCAATTTTCGAGGTTCACTTTCAATTATTTTTGGGTAAACTGAAAACTTGGTCAGAATAGGGTGACTTCAGAATTTTTCTGTATAAATGATGACTAGTTTGTGATACAAAAAAAAGTAAGAGTTTACTTATGTGACTTTCCCATGAAAAAGTGTTCAAACAAACGAAGCTGAAACTAGCAGCCAATCGCTGTAATTTTTGATAAAATCATTTTGTTGAGTATTCGCGTAGCTAAACAGCTTTGTTGAAAGCCACGCACTCAATTTCTGATAAAAAAAAATATTTTAATCCAGTCCAAACAAAATTTGTAACAATCAGCTGCTAGCTTTACGGCTGCTAGTTTCAAGTTTATTTCAAACAATTGAGGGCGTTTTTGAATTTTTTTTCATATTCTTTAGGGTCATCAAATCTTTGAAGGAATGAGCGAAATTTTGCTACGTACTTTCTGAACAACTACGCCCTAAATGCAAATTTTTAAGATGTACTTTTGCACATGCAACTTTTGGTTCAGATTTATCAAGCTCCCCTAAGGTAGATTTTAGATAAGGATGATACTAATAGATCAAATTTTGAGTGATCACAATGCTTGATGATTGGAAAACAAAGTGTACTTACAAATTCAAATGCCCTATAAAAACCAAATCATTGAAATGATTGTTTCTTATTAAAATAATATTTGTCCTACGAGACATGTACAAAGTTCAGATCAGCTGTTCAAGGCTTTAATGATTCTCAAAAAGTTTGAATCATTTTCAATCAGAGATTCATCGTCAATCGGTTTGAATGATATAGTTTTTGCAGGGTGTAGTAATGCTGAATATAAGGATTGATTGCGTTCATCTCATGTGTTGAACATTATAGTTTACCACTAATAGTCAGACCGAATTGTTTATCTGGGGATATTTTTTGTGTAAAATTCCCAAGTTTTGGGACAAGATAATTTGATTGCATCTATTAATTCTTGGAAATTTACCTAAGGCTTTGTTTTTGATTTTTTCAGCTGCATTTCAATGAATATTCTCTGAGATTCGCTTAAACTTTTGAAATATTTATTATTACTAAAGTTTTCAACATCCTTCAATCTTTGCTTATACTATACCACCTTCATCTGTAAATACTGTCTTTTTTTGTCAAACGCAACTGCCTTTTTGTACAAAGTTTTTGTTCTGGGACTTAGACTTTTTGCCTGAGTAGTTGATCCTAAAATTCTCCTCCTTGTAGAAAGTTTTGAGGGTTTTAATGTATCTGATGATCCGTTGGAAACTACATATGTTTCAGAATCCATTGAATGCGATGTAGATGCTTGCGGAAGTTCAGATACCATCTGTCTATCACTATTTACATCACTCTTTTTCAATTGATTTTCCTCAATTTTTGATTCTGGCATATTAGCTTTTGAGCTAGCAACTATTGAGGTGTTTGATTGGCTGTTCTCCTCAGTATTAATAGGAATTTTCAAATGATCACATACACCTTCAAATTCTTCATGCGTGCAGTTGGTAATTTGCGAAAGCTCCCCTCCAAAATCTTGATCCTCGATGCAGGTAGAAGAACATGGAAGATTGATAATGGGTACGATATTCGGTTTCAGTCTCCTGATATTGCTTGAAAACACATAATGCTCTTCTGAAAAATGCAGTCCACATACTCGGTATTGTCTTAGCTGTTCAGGATCAAGATGCATTATCGCAGGACATTTTACTGCTTGTTTCCACTTCATGGACAGTTCTGCATTTTTTGGAAAAAAATGTCCAGGCACTTTGCTTCCGGATGTGCAATTTGGCACTATACATTTCCATTTAACCATTCTGCACTCTGAAAAATACCAAATTGTGATTGGAGAATCTGATTCGTGATAATGAATTATGAACTACCTAGAGAGAATAAACTCCTTCGGAGGAAGTGTTTTCTTACAATATCAGCAATTTCAGTGAATTCATTCAAAATGATTGGAATAGAATGGGGAAATACAAAAGATGTGAAATCTATTGGTTGACAAAATCAAAGTCAACATTTCTTCAAATAGAACTCAAGTTACTAGAGAGCAATTATCTGCAACATTCGAATTTATGACATTATTCTGAGAAAATCGTAATTTTTTTGAATTTTTCTATACGACTAGATGTACCAAAACAATGTGAATATTGAATATTATGGAATCGATATGAATAATGAATATCTCCCGAAAGATACAAATAATAAGAAATATATACATACCTTTGAAATGGCTTGTCCACTCAAGAAAATCGTTTTCGAAAATTGGTGACAAAGGCAGTTCTTATTTAATAGCATATAAACAAAGAGAACATAGCGTATAACTGACAATTATTTTTTTCATTTTCTGCACGAAGTCAGTACGCACTTCCATCATAACCTCACCACATTGAACCGGAATGATTACAGTCGACCATGTTGGAAATTAGTTCCAATTTCCGGTATATCCTCATAGGTAGCGCTAAAGTACGGCTACAAAAATCATATGGGAGTGATATCGCCCTGGATGAATGGATGAATCGCAGGGGGTTGCGGTGTAAACAATGAACAATGAAATATGGAATCAGAACAACAATGAACAATAAAATGGGTCAATACATGCAAAATCACCAAGCACTAGTTGCTCGACCACCTCAGAAATTTTTTATATTTTTTCCTATGATACCTCCAAGAGATAAGAGTTCAAAACCACGATTATTAATTTTTCATTCCCACCCTCCTGAAAACTGCAGACATGTTTGTGAAGAGGATAGCGTCGTTTTTAGCCTTCGAAAGGGTTCAGGAAAACTCAAATATCTCAGCTCTGGATTATGTTAGGGAATTGGGGTTGATACCATTCCTTAGAGTAGGTTTGAGGCTACATTTTCCTCGTATTAAAGTTTTTTCTAGCGTCTGCCTTGTTCGTGGTATGCAAGCTCAAAAAACAGGTAAAAAATATTAAAAAACTCGACTTTTGAGGTATTTTTGTTTTCATGAAGGTAATGATTATCTGGTCTGGTCTTCTGAAGGAAAGTTACTATGGATTAGAAGTCTCCGTAGAAAAATCGCCAAGCCGGATGCTCTCCTCCCTCAAACTGTAGAGCCTCTAGAAAATGTCAGTTTTGCAATTTTCACCTGTTTTTAAGGTTAAATATCTCTGATGGGACAGGAGTTAAAAATTTGGGTTTCATCTAGACTTGGAGTGCATTTCATACCCTACAAATCAAGAGAAAGAATTGGTGTAATTCGCACGGAGACCAAAGTTATGGCCCTTCCAATACATGTCAAAAACCGTTGCAAAATAAAATAGTAACACCTGCTCCGCGCGGATTTGCTGAACTTTCTCGATGCAAGTTGTTGTAAATCGATATATCTCATCAATTTGTTGAATCAGTACAAGTGTTTCCTGGATAGTGCAAAGACCTAAGTAGAACAATTAGGCTTTGACGTTGAGATATATTTTCAGAACACTTCGATTTTTCCTGAACAGATATGTTTATCTATTGTACATTACAAAATATATCATCAATTTTTTCTCAATTATGCACCTCAATGTTTTCGTCAGGTTCGCCGTTTTTTAGTGGTATCGAAAGTGTCAGAAGACACAAGTGCAACTTGAAATGCCGCTGACTTCGATGTACAGTAACACCTTATTTCCCCCAATTCTAGAGGAACTATTCGGTGGTATTCTCTCGTGTTCTTCACTGTTTCGGTGTTGAAAAATCTTGATTGGAGTCTCACGCAGTTTGATTCCACCTCACTACTTGGAACATAAGTATATTTAACCCCAGTAATTTTTTCAGCACAGAATTTGTACATGTCGAGAGGCGTCAAAATTCGATCTGTATATGGCCTTCGCAGACTACTTCTTGCAACTTCCCGTTTTGTGGTACCCCCTATTCCACCAGTGACATTTTTACTATGGCAAGTAGCGGAGAAATTCCATTCAGCATCAAGTCCGAAATCATCAAAATGCTTATAAATGTTGACGAAGTTTTTTCTACTTTTGTACTGACTCGAAGCACCATCACTGAAATGAATGATTTTTTTCACCGAAGGTGCTATATTTCTTATATCAGGAATCGAATGACCCTGAAATGTATGAACTGCTGCTGTGTTGTGCTCCAAATGATCACTGATGTTGCAAAGACTACTGCACCTCAGATCTCCTCCTAATTTGTAATAATAAGCGAATGGATGGATCGTAGCTTGATTATTAACCCAGTGATAACTCTGAACTTCATCTTGTACAATAAATCTCAAATTCTCTGGGAAGTCTGCTGGTACCAAACACTCTGATTCGCTGAGGTTATCTTTCACTTCTTCCAAATATTGCACCTGAATCTTTGATACGAAATGGTGTTTCTTCAATGACGGTAATTTTTCAATGAAACAATCGACAAACTCAACGATTGGTTGAATAACTGTAACTAAATCACTTCTGTCTGTACTGATCCACTGCTTATAAGTGATTTCATCTGACATTTCTTCCATTTCACTTGATAATATTTCCCGTATGACATCTTCCCCTGGACAATCTGTGCATTTGCCAAACATACACTCTTCGTTATTTAGATCGCAAACAATAAGTTCAAGTAAGTCTTTATAATCTTTATTTAGTTTTGCACCATCTATCATGAGTTTGATATTTTGGGAGATATATGCAAACACATACAACGTGTGTGCCTGCAGCTCCAGGTAGAACACACCATTTAGGTCTCAGTGAGAAAAACATGGACCGCCCAATCGAGAGTTCTGGATGTTTTTCTTTAGATGAAGCATATGGTTCATTCAAATTAGATAACAACAATCGCTTCTGTTTCATCACTCTTTCATTACCAATTCTAACAGAGATGCAATCTTTTCTGCCAGGGCAGACTCTGCTATTTACATCATCTTGATAAAAATTTTCTACGGCTTTAACGACGTCTTCGCTCAATTTTTTCCCTGTCATTTTTGATAGTTCAGGGAGTATTCCTTGCGTTTTCATCAGTTTTCGTGTCAACTTCACTAGATACTCCGTCACATTAAATTCCTCACAGATTTTTTTTACTGACCAAGAACTTGGGACCAAACTAACTATTTTCACTTTTTCTGCTTCATTAGCCACCGAACATTTTTCTTTCATGAATTTATCAAAGTTTGATATTCATCTTCCGGAGAAATTTGAGCATTATCTGAAGTTGTGGGAATACTTTCGTCAGAGGCGCTTTCTAATTTTCTTTTGATTGATTCATTAATTTTGTGATGTTTCTGAAGTGATGCTCAGGGTCTTTGATTTTTATTTAATTTCTTCATTTTCGCAACTGGAGATGAATCCAATGATTCACATAAAACATTTACAGCGTTCAATTCCTCAGACGAATCACAAAACTCTTCTCCCACCCTTTCAACTGATTCTGGTTGCACAAGACAAAATAATTTAGTATTGCATCTAGTGCATAGTGACTGACCGGGAGTAAGGTGCACTGGAGAATTTTTTGGTTTGCTTAAATGTTCATAAAAGATTTCTCTCAAGCCCTTTCTGATCGGTTTCGTATGAATTTGCATAGGATCACAACATTTCCTTCCAAATATGTGGTGGTACTTTTGGAGGTATTTTTGTACGTGGTATTCACAAACAGTGACGATATTACTCGACGTTCGCAACTTTAGTAAATTTTGTTGATCTTCAGGTAAATCACTTACGTTACATAATGTCTTATTCACAGGTCCATAATCAGGTTTATGGCATGCTTCATTTACATGCACACCTATACAACAATGCATATTATCTTTTCAGATTTACACACACACAACAGAACTATCACAATTCAACAGAACGGAACCATCACGATTCTATTAGATCTCAATTTTACACTGGTTATGGAGAAAATATCACACTATGTTGAAAACAAAGACGGTATTTTTTCATACTGGTGAAAAGTACGTGTTATAACGGCAACTATAACAAGCTAGCGGAAAATAGATAAGTTTTACCAAAACCGTAGACTCAAGTGGAACAATGAATCGGAAACAGGTATTAACCGCTATCAAGGAATCACCATCGAATGCTTATCACATTCACCTCACGACAAATATCACTCAGAGAAATGTATGTACTTACTGTAACTAAACAGTCTCAACTAAATATTTTTAATAAGAGCTACTAAAAATCTGACCGATTCAACCAAGAAAGTGAAGTTGATGTTAGCAAGCTTGTTTTCGTAGTCATTCCATTGTTTTTTCACGCTTTTCCTTTGTTTTACCCGTAAGAACACATATTGATTGCCAAAGTAGGTAAATTGCCGCTTCAGGTTGCGTAAATTAGATCGCCGGCGATCCAAAGGCCGAAATGATCGCAAATACGCATTTTTTTTACAATCCGTTTCTATAAATGACTTATGCCGCGTGCTTACTAAATTATAGTAATTTCATAAATCATCATATCGTCGGTCACAAGACAAACGTGACAAATTACCATATTGAATATAATTGTCATTGTCTTGATGAAAAATGTTTCCGATCGCGATCTTTCACAAATCGGGTATGAAATTGTTCGTATAAACCATAGCTATCCAAATGAATTGTTTTGAAACAATTATTCAACTTTCAAAATGATGAAAATTGAGGGAAAACGAAGAAATCATAAAGTGACTTCATACGTCTGTACACGTTTTGTCTTGTGATCGACCATATTTTAGTATAGCTGACTATTCAAAATTTGTTGTAAAAAAATAGTTACCCTGCAAAAAATATTCCATTGAGAAGAATTGACCACCATACACGTTGAACACGATCAATATGAATACCTTTTAATTCTGATGTTTTCTAATTCCTTCTCGAAGATTCAAACCATCGTTCGTGAATTTTTCTCAATTGACAATTCTTTTGAAATTCTTCTAGGCCATTTGAATCTGTGTATTCCAATTCCTGTCAATTCTTATCCTCTTCCATGATTACACTGAAATTTTATTCCGTATGATTCAATGCCTATGCAATTTATTAGAAAAGTTATATTGTTTGGAATTCAAATCACTGAATCTTTTGATTCGCCCGAGGGTAAAAAGTGCTAAAGTTATGTTTTAAGTTAGCACAGCCAGTTTCTAAAATCAATTCGTACTTGCATTCTTTCAGAGGAATTCTGAAATCATATTCGTTCCCATTAAAATTCCCAATTCTTCTAAACGGATAATTTTTTACAGGGTGCGTTCACTAACAATCAAGTGTTTCGACGCTGCTTTCAGGTTACACAGTACAATGATAACCAGTGAGTGATACTAAAATGAAATATTAGAAACGTTGTTGTACCAATTTTCTTAGATAACATCAAATAATACTTCCTCTCAGTGAACGTTACAGTTGTATAATATTACACTGTATTGAAAGGGCCATAACTTTGGTCTCCGTGCGAATGACACCAATTTTTTTTTTCACTTGTAGGGTATGGAATGCACTTCAAATTGAGATGGAACCCAAATTTTTAACCCCTGTCCCATCAGAGATATTTAACCTTAAAAACAGGTGAAAATTGCAAAACTGACATTTTCTAGACGCTCTACAGTTTGAGGGAGGAGAGCATCCGGCTTGGCGATTTTTCTACGGAGACTTCTAATCCATAGTAACTTTCCTTCAGAAGACCAGACCAGATAATCATTACCTTCATGAAAAAAAAAAATACCTCAAAAGTCGAGTTTTTCATATTTTTTACCTGTTTTTTGAGCTTACATAACACGAACAAAGCAGAGGCTAGAAGGAACTTTAATACGGGGAAAATGTAGCTTGAAACCTGCTCTGAAAAATGGTATCAACCCCAATCCCCTAACATAACCCAGAGCTGAGATATTTGAGTTTACCTGAACCCTTCCGAAGGCTAAAAACGACGATATCCTATTCACAAACACGTCTTCAGGAGGGTAGGAATAAAAAATTCATAATCGTGGTTTTGAACTCTTATCTCTTGGAGGTATCATAGGAAAAAATATAAAAAATTTCTGAGGTGGTCGAGCAACAATTTAATTCTCAATTTGTCGATTTTGCATGGAATGACCCAAATACAAATAATTTGATCACAAAAAAAAATGGATGAAAAATGGATGAATAGTGAGGTTATCTATAGAAAAGGACATTGGAAAAGTTTGAGGAAGCTATAGATATGTTTGTTACATTTGGAAAATTGAAAAATATAAAAAGGTCAGCTCTGTATGATGTATTATTCATAAAATCAAATATTCCTTTACAGAGAAAAGCTCAGCAGATATACCAGAATCCCTGATGAACAGTCTGCTACTGTTCGTTCTTCCCAACAGAACCACAGGCTCATGATCAAATAAATCATACAAGGTCTAGTCGAAAAGAATGATTCAAATTTATACATTACTTTTTAGGTGAAATCTTATCGGAAATACCATAACCCCCTCACAAACAATCTACTATGAGGTTTCCCTGCTACAGTCGTTGGAAAATGATCAAATGGATCAAATCGAGCATGCTCAAGGGAAAATATTCAAGTTTAATTGCAATTCCTCCACATACCAGGAAGTCAGGGATATATCATAAGTTCTGACAGGCAGTCAACTACCGGAGCCTTCCGAAGTAGCTGATCAAAACCAGATGACCAGCTACTTCGGAAAGCTCCACTGTCGATTCCTCTAATTAAGATCGTAGGCAATCGATGGAAAAGATCATACCGAGCCTGCTCAAGGGTGATTATTAAAGTTTATCTGCTATTTTTTACAGGCAAAAGTATAATGGATATACCATAATCTCCAATAGACAGTCTGCTAGTATCCACTATTCTGCAATCAGAACCGTGAACAAATAATGAAACGGGATAGTAAATAGATAATGGATGTAAATCCAATTATAGCGAGTTTGAAAAACATGCGAAAATAAGGTAAGTCACCGAGCACTTCAGGTATACTAAAATACGACATCCTGAATCAAAATCATGAACTATGTACAAAATGGTTTCCCTAGATTCTTTGAGTGGAATTAAAGGTGGATCAAGAAAAAGTAGAAAAGATGCAGGTATACTATACATCTGTATGTTCCTTACCACCACGATCAATATCATCAGGTAGCGTAGAAGGAAAATGAAGAAATGGCAGGAGTGCAGTGGATATACCACAGGTCCTTGCATTAGGTACACTATTAACAGATTCTTCCAATAGAATCACAGATAGATGAAGAAAAAGCAAGAAGGATGCATATGTACCATGAATCTTTATGTTATGTACCACAATGATCAATATCATTAGGTAGCGTCATAGGAGAATTAAGAAAAAACGAAAGTGCAGTGGATAAGTCCTTGCGTTGAATGATACCACTATCAGATTCTTCCAACAGAATCATAGGTGGATGAAGAAAAAGCGAAAAGGATGTAGATGTACTAAACATCTGTACGTTGAATCCTACCATGATCATGAGGTAGCGTTGAAGGAAAATGCAGGAAAGATAGGAGCGCAGTGGATATACCACAAATCTGTGCATCAGGTGCATTCCACTGACCAATTGACGAATGATTATAGGGACTGTTTAGGATCAACTCGACGAAAATTGAGCAGATACAATATTCTGATTATAGAAATTGTTGCAGAACAACTACAGGTCAATTTGACTGATGTGACTGGATGTGACAATTCATTCTGAATGTTTTCTTCCAAAGTTCCAATTTTTTCAGTTGTTACATTCAAGCTGGATCAGATTTGTGTTCTTACGAACCTTCATTTTTATCTTTACTTATCTTGGTTTTGGGATGATTCAATTCTCAAATATAAATTTTATTAAATTGTCATAGAGTATTTTGGGTTGAGAGATTTAGTAACTCTAGGATCTATGAAATGTTCAAAATGGATTCAAAGTGATTCATGATCATTAAAAAGCAATATTGTATCAAATGTCCAAACCATTTAATATTCATGATATTTGAGAATTGAATCATTCAAAAACCAAGATAAGTAAAGATAAAAATGATGGTTGGTAAGAACACAAATATAATTCAAACACATACAAAACACATCAGTCAAGTTGACTCGTAGTTGTTCTGCAACGATTTCTATAATCAGAATATTGTATGCGCTCAATTTTCGTTGAGTTGATCCTAAACAGTCTCTCTGATCATTCGTCAATTGGTCAGTGGGATGCACCCGATGAGTGTTGCCGCGATTTTCAAAACGAGCTATCACGATCTTTAGATTCCAGCCTCGTTCAACTAAAAGTACATTCTTCCATAAGGTAACTGACCCCATTAGCGAACGCGACCCCTTTGGTGAACCTCGAGATAATAAAACCTCTTTGGCGAACAAGAAGTGTTTACCTATTACGTGCTGTGAAGATTATTTCAATCTTCAAACATTATTGTTCGTGATGACTGCGAAAACAAATGGAAGAAAGAAAAATGTAATTCATGAAATAAATAAAGACTCATGCCGAGTGTCACAACGAGCTTCGCCTTCGTGAATCTTACAAGAAGAGTTAAGAATGGACATTTTTTCAATTGTGCATTTTCATAGTATTAATGCGACCATTGAACTATTTTATGTATCCAATCTATTGATATCATTCAAATTAAGATAATATAGGGTTATTTTCAATAACTGTCAGTCGCTAACCCAGAAAATTGCGCGTTCAGAAATACACACACGAAAATGATCGGTGAATCTATTACTGAACGAATAAATGTAACAATTCATATCATAGGTATCTACTCTAGGAAAAATTTCTCATGAATTCTCATAATGCGCATAATTTTTCAATCAATCCATGAATTTCTCCAAGGATTGGAATAAACATGTAAAATTATAAACTCTACTCGAAATTCACAATTTTTTTTGCCAAAGTAACTCGAGCAGCAACAGAAGTTCAAAGTATATATGAAATAAAAACGTTGGTAGAATTTGAGAATGAGATACGAAGAACATATCATGAAAGTTCATAGAATATACGAATGGGACTGTTTTAAATACACTCAGAACGTACATAGTATATTTGAAATGTACGATATTCATTCAATCGACGTTCGACTGACGTCCCGTCATATATTCGATTACATACGTTCGATGAATATGCATAGCACCTATGAAAAGGTCTCATTAGAATGTGCACAGAATATATTTCGAATATCATCAGGAAAGTGATAATAACTCATCTGAGCAACCTCAGATTCTACGCGTTCAGTAATGGGGTCAATCAGCGTTCACTAATGGGGGTATTGTTAACATTTCATTAATTTCATTATTTTCATTGTTATCACTTAGAAAATGAATAAAAAATCACGGTAAGAGGAAATTGAAATGCCCAATCTACCTCATTTACTCGTGGAAATTCATTTTAAAGAAATTATTCATGAAATAATTTATATTTAGAGTGCTTGTGTTCTTGAATGTTCACTAATGGGGTCAGTTACCTTAGTAACAAGAATTGAGTGAAAATACAATCTTGAGAACAGTCAACTTGTTTTGAGAATCGGAATTGAAATATAAGTTTATGGAATCAAGTTTTGGATAAATCTTTATTCGATCTGGACACGATCTGAACTTCGATCTGGCTCGAACCACTTGGAATGTTAATTGAATGAAAATTGAGATCAACGGGATTGCAGCTCGATGTAAACTGACTCATAATCGAATTTCAGTTCTCATCTACATTTTAACCAATTTTTACTCCCCATAATTTCAATTGAAGAACATTGGAATGTAAAGATCGTGATAGCTCGTTTCCTGGATCGCGGCAACACTACATCCGATGCAAAGATTTGTGGTGTATCCACTGCGCTCCTATCTTTTCTGCATTTTCCTTCAACGCTACCTGATGATCATGGTAGGATTCAACGTACAGATGTATGATACATCTATATCCTTCTTGCTTTTTCTTCATCCACCTATGATTCTGTTGGAAGAATCCGATAGTGGTATTATTCAACGCAAGGACTTGTATATCCACTGCACTTTTGCTTTTTTTCATTCTCCTATGACGCTACCTAATGATATTGATCATTGCGGTACATAACATAAAGATTCATGGTACATATGCATTCTTCTTGCTTTTTCTCCACCTACCTGTGATTCTATTGGAAGAATCTGATAATAGTGTATCTAACGCAAGGACCTGTGGTATATCCACTGCACTCCTGTCTTTCCTTCATTTTCCTTCTACGCTATCTGATGATATTGATCGTGGTGGAAAGTTACATACAGATGTATAGTATACCTGCATCCTTTCTCCTTTCTCCTTTTTCTTGATCCACCTGTAATTTTACTCAAAGAATTTACTCACTGAAAGAACTTCTTCACCTGGGTACTCAGGAATAAGGATATTGGATAATATGTAATCCAGGGGCCAAAATATTGAGGAAATGTCAACAGAAACTCACGCGTTAAACGTGATGGGTCTTCCTAATGTTGTCAGTGTTTCTTCTCATTTGAATGCAGTAATGCAGTGTATATTGTACTGTGCTTCTAAGACAAAACAATTACCTTCATCTGGCCCCAATGACATCATAAATATTTCAATTCAGAACTACAATTCGCAAAAAAACCTTGATATCATAGCTTCGAAACAGCTTGCAAGTCCACAATACTTGCATAATCACTCACAAGATTCAGGAGAATTCATCTCTTCTATTTGCGAAAATTCAATGGCTATTAAAAATTTAGTGAAGCACCAAATGACCACCATAACGGAATGTACTAAATGTGAATATACCGTGAATATTGTTGGTACAAATTGTGTTATACGTCTTGTGCTACCTCCAATTCCACAAAAATCATTTGAGTTTCAAGAAATATTCAAGTTCAATTTTTCATTATGGAAAATTTTCGAAGATTCTTGTGACAATTGTAATAACTTGCATAAAACTAAGGAATCATTTATAACGGCGTCAGAACAATATGTAATTGTGCAATTGATGATATTTAATCACAATTATGTTGGAGCAGCAAAGGTAGAAAATATAAATATTAAAGCAGTACCAACTTCAAAAATTAAAATTGCAAAACACTTTTATAAAGTTATAGCTGTTGTTTTTCACCAGGGTAAAAATATTTCTGAAGGTAATTCCACATACATGTTACGAAGTAAAGGTACAAAGTGGATATTTATTCATGATCTGCAAGTTGAAGAGCGACATTGGCCACGTAATGCTAAATACTCGTATATATATTTCTCTAAAAAGCAATAATTTCGCTCCATCATAAAATTAGAATTAAATTACTGTAATATTGTACAGTTTTAAAGAATATAGAATACCTTTATAATACCATAACGACCCAAATATTCTTGAAGAGTTTTTTTCGAATGATTTCGATGGATATTCTACAGAATTCTGAAAAATGTCCGGTGCAGTACTAGGAAATGTCTTCAATCTGATATCTTGAAGGTGTATCTTTTTGTTGCATGATAAATATCTCACATCTCCTCACCCAGATAGCAAAAGGTCCAAAAACTAGATCTCATTGAATTCTTCTGGAACCACAAAATGAATCACTGAAATGTCAGTAGAATGGAGTTCTTGGAGAATTCAAATCGCCTTTTGTCATACTATATACAGTACAATATACAGTATGACAAAAGGCGATTTGAATTCTCCAAGGACTTTATTCTGCTGACATTTCAGTAGTTCTTTTTGTGGTCACGAAAGAATTCAATGAGATCTAATTTTTGGAACTTTTGCTATCTGCTACTTTTCACAATGATTCAAAAGAGTGACTGAAAAATTTTCGCTGGGAAGCTATTCTCAGCTTTATGCTAAACAGTACTATCTTGCAGAAAACATTTCTGTTGGATACCTTGAATATATTGTACGCAAGTTTCCTCTGTCTGTGAGATCTATGTTGTTTCGAATTTCTTACAATGATTTCTTGAAAACACTGGAAATTTCCGCACAAGACATGTTCAGCACAATATCGTGGGCTTTTTTGAGCGGCTCGAGCTACTTTGAACGCTGTGAGCTGCTCTGAGCGCTTTGAGCTGCTTTGAGCGCCAACTTACCAGTCAAGGAAAATTTAGTTTTCGGAATCCTTCACACGTATATTTGTTCATGGGGATTCGCTTTTCTTCCCTTTTTTTCTTCATTCTTCATTTCGATCATCTATTGCCGTCCAATGATGAGATGACCGATGGAAATCCAAGTGGATTTTTATATCACATAAGTTATCTGAGGACATTTCCTTCATTCCTACGTTTGCCATAAACTCCACAGGGGTATTTTCTTTTTATTTGGGTTCAGTTGGAAGCATATTCAGAAAAAGAAGTGAAATCTCCAAAAAACTCCAAAGAAGTAAAAAAATAACGCCAAGTACATGAAAATCCCAAAAACAAAGAATAAAAAAATCTAAAAATACATTCTAAAGGAAAATTTCACTGCATTCAGAATTTCGAGGGGATATAAAAGGATATGCTTCATTTGGAAAAAAAGAGATATGAAATCAATATGAGCGACCAAGTACATTGGTCATCCAAAGGATATGTGGAAGATTTTTGGTACGGTGTATTGTTGTACCTTGGAACACTTTTTAGAACTCCTTCAACCCCGCGAATTCGAACGGATATTTTTCTTCGAAAAAAATTTTTGTCCATTGTTGAGATTCTGTTTGAAAGCCCCGTGTGCTTATAATTCGAATATCCTCCGTTGTTTCCAGAGAAAAGAGAAGAGGGGTGCATCTCAAATGTTCCAAGGTACAACACCGTCGTGTACCTTGGAACATGAAACTGAATTTCTGTTGTACCTTGAAACATGATTATTTATGAAATTATAATATCGATAATGACTCAGTCATTATACCAAACGTTTATTTTCACGAATATTGATCAACTAGTATACATACAAAGATCCAAAATGTACTGCATGTTCAATTTTTTGGAGGTATAAAAATAATGTTGACATTGAGGTCGACTTAGAAACTATTTTTTCATATTTTTTCTCCTATCTGCCTTCTTTGGGCGAAAATCGCAAATATGGTGTTTCCAACCATGAGTGTTGACATCTGCACAC
This sequence comes from Gonatopus flavifemur, assembly GCA_018340375.1. Taxonomy (NCBI): domain Eukaryota; kingdom Metazoa; phylum Arthropoda; class Insecta; order Hymenoptera; family Dryinidae; genus Gonatopus; species Gonatopus flavifemur. The sequence continues at coordinate 1,063,949 of JAFFJZ010000001.1, forward strand.
AGTTCATGCACCCAACCTCGACAGGTTGAACAGCGAATCCATTGTTCTCCACTTACATCATTCTTATATGGTTCATGACATAGAATACATTCTTCTTCGTTACTGTCGTCGTCACCAGTTTCAACCAAGGGAACTACACCATCTTCTTCATCAGAAGAAGATACTGGACTCTTCTTTCTAGATTTGCGTATTCTTTGGACCCCTTCGAAGGTTTACTTGTCTCAAGTTCGCGTTTCTTATCATTTGGTCTAACCGCTTTCTGTTTAAAATTTTTTCTCATCGATTTTAATAATTTCAATTCTTCTCGCTCAGGGCTGTCTGTAACTATTCTGGTTCTGCTAGGTTTCCTTCCTTTTTTCTGAGTTTCTTTCGGCTGAGCTTCAGGATAAAGTTGAATTTCCTCCGGTGACATAACAAGTTCCGTCGGCTCTGGCTGATTTTGAATCGTGTCCATTGCTGGATTACTCTCTCCTGTGATATTTGAGGAGTTATTAGGAGTGTCAGTAGAAATTTGACCCTGACGATCAGTAGTTTCAAACGTAGATAATCCCGGAACTAGATTCAGATTGGGCCTATCTGTCACATAAGACGGCAAGAAGTCTTCCTTATTAAATATATCTCGATCAAGTGGAAATATTCCAGGGACTTGGAAGCCCTTTCTGATATTCGAGGGTGTAGGAGCACGAGGATACGCCTTCCCCACCATCTCCGCGACCCTATAAACATCAAACGTGCATCCTGGGTGGTTCACTAACCATGAATCCACGCATGTATTGTAATATGTTTTTAGGGGGCCATACAAAGTCAGATCCGGAGGTTGAAGTTTATGAGAAGTGTGTGGGGGGAAGGTAACAATAACAATACCGGAATTTGATGCCAATTCAATAGCCTCAATACTCATGTGCGTTTCATGATTGTCCATCAATAATAGAATTGGTTCTTCTCTGGACGGTTTCGACATCTTGATAAAATGTTTCAAAAACTGTAAGAACATCGATTCGTTGGACCATTCAGATTGTGTAGCAGCACCAATGGACCCAGGGGGTGCTCCGTGCATCATTCGATCTCTAAAATGCACCCTGGGAAATATTAACATGGGTGGGATGGAATTCCCGGTAGCGCTGACAGCAGTTATCAATGTTACGAGGTTACCTCGTTCTGCGGATGTCATACTACCGATCTGTCTCATTCCTTTGGGGGCTAGAACTCTTCCCGGGACTTGAACTGTAGACAGACCGGTCTCATCAAGGTTCCAAATACGGTTTGGAGGTATTGGACCAAAACGGCGATGAACACTCTCAAGGTTGTCAAAAAATGCCCCAAAATTCGTCGCCCGGCTCAAACTCGTAGCTCTCGGCTTGCGGAGGGAGAGGTCAGGATGCCGCTTCAAAAAACATCTAATCCATCCGGCCCCTGCTGTTTCTTCTTCGTGCCACGATTTGGGGTATGGCTTTTTATTTGCTCGCACGTACTCGTATGCGAGGTCACGAACTCCTTTTTTGGGTAGTTCGTAATTCATTCTTGCAATTTTTCTTATATGATCCACTAAACATTGTTCTTCATCCGTATTGAATATTCTTCTAGAGTCCAAATTAGAATGATACTGATACTTCTCCTGTCCGCTTCGTTGGAAAGCTGCAACATGCCTCGATAAAGTAGCCACTTTCAGTCCACATACTTTACAGGCTTCCCTGAGAGAAATTTCTGAGCCTTTCTGAGTTGTGACCGCTTCTACAGCTCTGTCCATTGCGGTCGAGTCGATAGGTGGCCTCATTTCCTTCGTTTTACTTCGTGGCATCGTGATCTAGAACGGAATACGCGGAAAATAATAACTTGTTGTGTCTTGGAGCATGTTTCAAGGTACAAGACGTTTGGTGTTCCAAGGTACAACATGATGCCGTTTTCAGAAAATGTCGTAACTCAACCCCGAAGGACGTTCTCAAACTGAAATTCACCTGAATGGATTTTCTCAACAGACTGTCACAAATCTCCAAGGAGTATTTAAAACCTTCAGGAACTGTTCGTCGAGCTGTGCAAAGTCGGAAACTATCAGGCAAAAAAATTACTTTTGGTCCTCGAAGAATATGTTTGTTTATCATTCATGACAGCAGCGACGGAAATGATTGGAGCTTCTGCTAGCGCTACCCAGTGACATCAGCTATGATATACTCAAGCATAAGTACGGTGGATGGCAGCAGGACGCAATGCGTGTGAGTGTTCCAAGGTACAAGAGTATCGAGGTACAACAACCCACCCTATATTGTAACTTCAGTTTGTTTAAACTGTATTGAAAGTAATTTATGATTTCCAAAAAAGCGTTATTGTATTGGAAAAATAGATGAAACGAGTGTATCGTTCTGCACGTATATAGATACCGAAAAGTGAAGAGGAAGTAGAATTCCACAAAACATACAAATGTCTCACGAAAACCCCTGAAAACTCCAACACAGTGAAAAATCACGTCAACTCCCAAAAACCATACGAACGTTTTACAATAACACTTGAAAAGAAATCCTTGGAGAAAATATAGGTTGGTTGGAAAATTTTGAAAGCGACACCTATCAACCAGTACAGGAATCAAAATTTATACGCTATTTTTATATTTCATCCTTCATTTGAACACACACACAATTTTATTCCGATCTGTCAATTCATTCTTTGTTCACAAGCCATTCGGAGTTGACGTGTCAGTGTATTTTGTGAAAATGGAAAAATCCGAATATCGTGCAGTGATAAAATTCTTTGTTTTGGAAGGTTTATCAGCAATAGAAATCCATACTAAAATGGGGAAAGTGTTGAAGGAATCTGCTCCTTCATTTCCAACTGTAAATCGATGAGTTTTAGAGTTTAAATGTGGTCGTACAAGCGTTGAAGATCAATCACGTAGTGGACGTCCAAAAAGTGCGACAAAATCAGACATCATTGAGCAAGTCTATGATATTGTTTGTAAAGATCCGAGTTTGACTGAGCGTGAAATTGCTGATACCATAGGCATCTCGGATGAACAAGTACTCCATATTTCACACGAAGAATTACATATGAAAAAGCTTTTTGGAAAGTTAGTGCCGCATTCGTTGATGATTGAAAAAAAACTGAATTGAAGACAAATTTCTCAGCGTAATTTGGAGCGTTTTAAGCAGAATAAGACCGATTTTTGCGTCGTTTGGTAACTGTGGACGAGACTTGGATCTACCATCATGATTCTCAACTGGAACAAGAACGTTCACAGTGGACTGAAGCTAGTTGTTCAGCTCCAAAACGGGTGAAGTCAGAAAGATCGGCAAAGAAGGTTTTAGCATCGGTTTTTTGGGACGCAAAAGGGGTTTTGTTGATTGATTATTTCGAAAGAGGTGAAATAATCAACTCTGAATATCATTGCAACCTTTTGAACCAGTTGGATGAAAAAATTCGTGAAAGAAGACCCGGTTCACGGAAGAAAAAAACCATTTTTCATCGAGACAATGCACGTGTTCACACGGATGGGGGCCGAATCAACGAAGCCATTGGTTGAAAAGGAAGAGATGTATAATGTATGATGTCTTATTCTTTCCAACTAACGGTTTCGTTGATTTGACCCCCATCCGTTCACACAAGTGTTCTGGCGATGGCTGAACTGAACGGAGTGATGTACGAATTGCTTGAAAACCCACTGTATCCACCAGATTTAGCTCCGTCCGACCATTACCTCTTCAGAAATTTGAAACAATTCCTTCGTGGGAAGCGTTTTTTGTCGAATGAAGAAGCTATTGCAGCCGTGGAACAGTATTTTGCGGTGCTTCCGAGGAATCATTACAGAGATGGTATAAAATGGTTGGAGGGAGACTATATCCAATAAAAAAAAAAATTTCATCAAAAAATACACATCCTTTAATTTTTGCTTTCAAAACTTTTCAACCAACCTGTACTTCACTCTGGTCCCCAAAGGTGCCAGGCCGTCATTCCAGCGAGGCCCGGACATTAAGACTGCCCTGCATCCTGGGTAATTGCATGTGAGCGCGGGCACTGGGCCCCGGGCTTGGAGGTTCCGAAGAGGAGCCCCTTGTACCAGCGGACTTCGGTGCTGTCAGTGATTCATGCAAGAATACCGGATGTGGGTGTAGTCGTGTTGCAGGTAGCTTCGCTGGTAATGTGCTCGCGACCATACGCCTTTCTCCACCTCCATGGTGGTGGAGACCGGGCAACGTTATTGCGCTAGCTCTCTGATGCGAAGCGGCTAACGGAGAAGGCTGTGCGTTACCCTCGAGATACCGCGCAGGGCTGCAACGCAGAATTGCAGTCTGATCTCCTTGGGGCCTAATTGGGAGCATGATGAGCTAGTTCCCGGATCCCCCTGCAAGAGGCCGAGCTTTGCTGGCATCCCACCTCCACGTGGTCCCCGCTGGGCAACGCCCGCCTGACTCACTGTGTGGTTCGGTCAGGTGGCTAATTGGGATGCTTCCTCGCATCTACGGTCTACTCCATTTGATGATGCGACTGATTTAATGTCTGTCATCGAACGTGAGACCTGAGTCGGTGCCCTTGGCAATCATGGTTCAACAGTTCGCAAGCTGAACAAGGGGATTGCGGTGTCACCAGTCCCCGGCGACTAGACTGCGCATTGTACAGTTCGGGTGCCTCACCTGCATAGCGAGGTAGGGTTTAGAAAGGACCCGCCGCCACCAGTGGGGGAACTGGACTAAGAACGCTCAGGGAGGGCCGAACTGGTAGGTCGGCCAAAGGGGTCGGCCGCGCCGGTCGGGCGTTTCCCGGTCCGACACTCCATGGGAAGTCGTTGGGGGTAGGCCCAACGGGTAGGTACCACGTCAATAATTTATAGACAGGGGTGAATCACCCTTTGGTCTCATGTACTCCACTCTTTCCAGAAGATTACTTGATATAACGAATATACCATTGAAAAAAAAGATGTGAGAGGCAACCCTGTTCCGGAATTCGCATCAACCAGGAACACTTGGCGTGGCCGAAGAAGATTTTATGAAATTATATCATTGAAATTTCTTGTTTAATGTTCTATAGAAATTCATTTGTATTTGATAAAGGCTGAGAACTTCTACCATCGGCCACGCCAAGTGTTCCTGGTTGATGCGAATTCCGAAACAGGGTTGCCTTCCACACCTCTTTTTCAATGGTATATTTGTTATATCAAGTAATCTTCTGGAAAGAGTGAAGTATTTTTTTCAAGGATTTTTTTTCGAGTCACGGTGCTCTAGAAGCAGCGATAGGTATGACAAAAATGTGTCAACAAACGGGATGCGGGGTCATATTCGGCGTAAATTACAAATTGAAAATCCGGTTGAAATGAAATCCTAACTGTAGCCGTTCTCCAGATATCGATAAATACATTTTCGTTAATTTTATATTGGATCTGATGAGGCAAGAAACACGCCTTTATCATATTATAGTGGTTGATTCCAGCTCAAGATGCCCGTGTGAACATGTTTTGGGGAAGATTGGATATATAAATCATTGTGAATTATTATTTCGTTATCTTGTTTATATGTGATAGGTGAAAAAAAGGGTAAATAGACAGTGTAACGTCCTCGGAGAAATGTTCAATTCATTCATAAAATATATGTGTATATGTATTCATATATACACAGTATCCATATATACGAATGTTCATATATTCATTCAATTTATATCTATATATGTATTCACTTTTATTATAATAGAATTGACATTTTCATCAAAGATTTATCCTTTTTAAAATAAGGAATGCGTTAAATCGAGAAGGAGAATTCTATGTCATACGTGCAAGAAGTATGCATGATGAAATCATTCTTCTCTGTATCGATACTCCGTGAAGAACGGAACAATGGTACGCTGTGTGCACACACGCTTGTACGCACATCAATGCGTACCTATACATCTTGACTCTGGAGTGCGATACGACTCTCGAACATAGGTCGACGAAATGGACATAATCATAATAGGTCCATTGACAAATCTTCGACGAGTCACCTCTTATGATTCCTGTACTCCTAATACTTTCTTTCTGATTGAAAGTTATTCCTCTTAGTTTCAATTATAATCAACAACAATTTCACATGATTTTATTTACAGGGTAATCTCTCTTCAATATTCTATCATTACATGAAAATTTCAATCCTTTAAGACAAAATCAGATATCTGTATGAGGTAAGAGGTAATCACCTGTATAGTAACTATCGTGGGGAATTGGAATGATAGATAGCATGTAGTTTTCTCTTGTTCTATGCAATTGCATCATATTTCTAAGGGCTTATATAAGTTTTACCACGTTACTCTGTGAAAAGGGAAGGAAATCTAATCAAATCGAATGGAAGAATCGAGTCTAAATGACACCTTCGTTCGAGAGCATGTTAAAGGAATATTTGATTGATTGTAATCAATAACAATATTATAATTCATGATTTTTCAGTCTAGAACCAACTCGCATGCTCTGAAATTGATCAAATCTCCTATTTACGACACGAGTATGTCATTCATTACAATTGACAATTTAACAGGATAGCAATAATTAATAATAATAGTTACAAGAATATTTATGGAAATTCCATATCATTGAATTTGAATAGGAATGATTAAAATGCATGTTGCATTGTATGCAAGTACAGTGTTATTTTTATTGTAGTGCATGGTTTGAAACAGAATGAATTCGAGTTCAGCCATGTGTAGTTTTTCATAATTAAATGATTCTGATTACATGAATCAATATTATCATAAGTTAGATTCAGGTTGTATGGGAGAATACTCTGATTTGATATAGTACATTTCCATGTCACGAATTTTGTACGATTCTTGGTTAGACAGTGGGCCTTTTGAAAAAAAAATTTTCTATTATTCAAAGCATATGACTCCGCATAAGATCCCATGGACATCGATTTCTTGATTCGAAACGTTACCAAAGACCAAACTTCCTCTGATAATAGGAAGATTTATTATATACTGAAACCTGAGGAATATTCCTCAAGTTCCAACATTGGTGGCATGATCTTGGCGTCGGACGGTAGATACCGAACGTTATGTTTATATTTCATATACACAATACATATATTCTCACAATAAGAATTGAGTCACGATGATTCAGAAGCTGAGTGTGAGAACCATACAAAAGGAAGGGGTGGTGGAAAACCCCTTCGACCAATGTTCTTTAAGATTGGGCAATGATCCCGCCTATGGTCTTTGCGATATATGAAATATATGTGCAAGAAGATGGCTGGCCCACTGACCTATTCACGAAGGGTGATTCGTCAATGCCTCCCACCATGAAAGGAAATCGAAATGAGTGGGATCATCACTAGTTTCTAATTAGTGGATTACCCCACTAACTGACCAAGATCGGCAAAATTGGGGGTGAACCGAGGTTACCACCGTGAGGTGGATGACAAAAAATCTTGGAATCAATTTCCATCTTCAACTCTCGAGTAGAAAAGGAAATTCAGAGTTTTCTCCCATCCGCGAATCCCGCAATACGAAGAGAGTAATTATCCGCGATTCTGGAGGAAATCAAAGAGTTTATTGATTGTTCCAAAGAAAGAAAGAAGACTATTATTTTTACATAAAAAAAAAGGACAATTGTGTGTGTGTGAGTGTGTGAAGCCAGACTGTTACGAGCGAGATGGAGGCTTCCAAAGCGGCAGCCAAGGTAGTAATATTTTTCCTATGAATGTCAAACTTATATTCAAAGTTCAATTTTTTCTATGATTGTAATTTTTACTTTGCTATTGAATTCTTTTAACTCACATTTCAAATTTTATTATAATTTCCATCCCACTTATGAAATTTCAACTCCATACAAGGAAGCACTGGTCCCGTGGGCATAAGTTTCAGCCCCAAATCCAGTTTTCTGAAGCCTCATTCAAATTTTTGAATTTCAATAAAAAATTGAACAAATATCCGTGTATGTTCGACCCTGGACGTTACAAGAATAAAATGGGTGGCGGCGGTTGTAGATGTTTTCTTGTATGGAAGTTTCAATCTTCAATTCAAGGATATCTCAATAAAAAGATAATGTATTTTATCGCTTCATGTGTAACTAAACTAGTGGAGAAAAGGTTGAATTGATCAAATTCCTTTTTCAGTAATCTTTTGACATGAATAGTGTGCATGATAGTGAAATTTTGCATGTTCCATTTATTTGATGCTCTATACTTGAATATTGAATCTTTGATTGATGTATTTTCTTGTGAATTCTCGAAATTGTTGAACAAATTGTGAAGTGAGAAGTGAAAATTGTGCATTGCGAAGTTTTTGTAAAATTATACGCGATTCTAGTGAATGATATTCAAACCCTTGTCAATCTCCTCATAGAAATCTTGATTCTGCGATATATTGAACATCGAAGTATAGTGACACAGCTTTAGCATGCTGAAGAAGTAAATTTCATCTGCGAAGAATAACAGGAAGTGAGTGTGGTTACGATCTTTTAGGGCTATAGTTGATTCTATTGATTGATTTCCGTCTATTCGTTCAACTAATTGGAAGTGTGGATTTTGCATGAGATTCTATAAGAGAAGAAACTCACAAAAACGTGTTATTCCAAGTAGGGCGATTTCGATATGTCATTTACCTCACGAATGAATCGTTTCAATCATATATAATCATACTTAAGAACAAAAGTTTAATAATTGATAATCTAAATCATCAGATTCGCTTAAATCTTCGTCAATGAACAATTTTTGTCGGAAACAAGGATGAAAATTACACTCGCGATAAATAATTCAAACTTGAAGTCAAGTGAAATCGATAGTCATGCCTACTACACGAGAAATGTCTGAAAAACAATTAGAGGAATTGAGAAGAACATTGATGCTAAGGGAGGATGATTTGAATGAAAAGGAACAGGAATTTTCAAATAAACATAAAAAATTTGAAGGAAATATAGCACAAAGGGAAGAAGATTCGAGAAAGGAGAAACAAATTTTAGAAGAAAGGAAGAAACGAATGGCCATAGAAAGTTCAACTATGGTACAAGATGTTGATGAACAATTGAAGGAAGCAAAATTAAGATGAGGGAACGCGGAGCAAGAATATAGTCAATTAAGAGAACAATATCAATTATTAGAGGAACAAGTCAAAAAATTAGAACAGGCAAGAATAAATCTCGAGAATATGAACGCGGAAAAAAATGATAAGATCAGGCAACTAACTATTCAAATTCGGGATTATGAAAAACTAATTTCTTCGTTTGAGAAAGAAAAGCTGGAAGAAAACGCAAGATTCAGCGGATTAGGGTTGCGAAATCAAGACAAAACCAAAAATCCAAAGCCGAGAGGGAAAGAAGATCTAATCGATGATCGATCTCGCGAGATATATGATGAAATTAGGATTTTGAGAGAAGAAATTAATAAATTACAAGGAGATGCAAGGAATTATGATAAGGAATACCCATACGGAAATTTCAATCGAGGAGCAATTAGGAAAAATACCCATGACGATCATTTGCAAGACGATGATGGAACTGAGGTTCCATTTCAGAGATACAATGATGAATGCGGAGATATTTCGGATTTGTATTCCAACCCTGGGCACGGAGATGCTCGACCATATCGTGTTAATAGTGAAGTGCATGGTGGAATAGATCATTCTCAGGTGAGACCGGAAGAAAATTCCAAATTCCTACCCATGAGATTGGGAATGAGAGATGTCGCGGATATGATACCGCAATTTGATGGGCACACTGATAGAAAAGGCGAAACCCTCACTGTTTTCCAATTTGCAACATACTGTCGAAGAGCAAAAAATCTGATACCGCGAGAACAAGAATTTGTTTTAACTGAGATAATTATCAATAAACTATCAGGCCATGCATATATGGCGGTAGGAGAAGAAAATCCAGAAACAATCGAAGAATTGATAAGACTATCGAAGATAAGTTTCGCACTAGCAAAATCGTTGGAAGAATACTTAGGAGAATTAGCTACAATTCATATGGGGAGCGGAGAATCTATACAAAACCATATATCGAGAATTCAAGATGTGTATACGGCTATTTGTGACGAGGAACAGAGTATCGTCGGAAAATTATTGCCTGTTAAAAAACAACATTATGAAAACCTTGTAATGGAAAATTTTCGTAGAGGACTACCTCAAAACTTGAGGGTTGAATTAAAGTCACAAGATTGGAAAAATTTGAGAGAATGCTTCGATGAAACCGTAAGAGTACATGAGGAATTGGAAAAGAGCAGAGCCGAGAGTAGTCGCAAACGAGTCAATTTCAACTCTGATGACTCAAAATATTAAACCTTGCGCGAAGTGTGGAAAAAAAGGGACATAATGAATCTGTTCGTTGGTATCAATCATCTAATAATAACAAACAAAATAATTCACCCACTAAAAGTCGTAATCATTCAAATAATGATCGAAATATCCCTAATGATTTCAATAAAAATTAAAATACCTATTATGATTCTACTGTCCCAAATCCTAATAGGGGTCAGTATAACAGTAATTATAATCGGGATAACTGGAATAATGATCGATATCGATTCAATGACACTAATCACAACAATCATAACGATAGTCAAAAACAATGTAGTCATTGCAAAAAGTTCGGACACGAAAGATCAGAGTGTAGAACATTGAAATATCATGATTCTATCAAGTCGGGGAACTTGCATGGCGACTCGTCAAGACAGGATGCCGGGCGAGCGGTAGCAAAACAAGTGCGTCCGATTCAAGCGGATCGAACGGAAATCACAGGGGAATTTCCGAGCACGTCCTCAGCATAAACGCAAATCAAATTCCGAGAATTTGTGTAAAAGAGGGAGATCAAAATTTGAAATTCATGATTGATTCAGGTGCAGAAGTCAATTTGTTGAAGTATGATTTATATGCAGGTCCAGCAGATAAAATTCAAACATCGGAGAAAATCTTTTTAACGGGAATCGGTCCAGGAAGGATTATCACCTTAGGTACCATTGGAATGATTATTCTAGGGAAGATAGCTGAGTTTCATCTAATCGAAGACCCCATCCAATTACCAGCAGATGGAATTATAGGAATTGCTTTTCTTATTGAAAATAAAATGATTATTGATCTTGTCGAGGGAGTTTTGAAGTCCGAAAATTTTATAGTTCCATTTATCAAACCAGAGGAAGTTATAACCAGACCATCGCGATCTATATCAGTAATCGAAGGGATAACTTCTACTCCTGAAATGAAGGAAGGATTCCTTGAAAGGAGAGAAATTTCTCCTGGGCTGATATACGGGGATATTTTGGTGAAAAATAATAAAGAAATTGCATTCTTCAAGATAGCCAATACGACATCTGAGAATGTTGTCATCAATATACCAGTCGTAGAATTAATAGAATTCGAGAAAATGGGAGAAAATAAATGCTTGAACGTAAATAAAAATACAAATGAATGTTTGGAAAGGAAAAATGAGATTTTGTCAAAATTAGATTTATCTGACTTGAATGAAGAAGAAATGGAGTATACCAAAAGAATGATAGATATTAGCTCTAATTTATTCCATTTGAATGAAAAACTAACTCATACAGACGTCTTGAAATGTCGCATCAGACAATCTGATAATGCAGGAATTCATAAGAAACAGTATAGATATCCACCGATGCATAGGAATGAAATTGCAAAACAAACAACAGAATTGCTACAAAACGATATTATTGAACCATCATGCTCACCTCATAATAGTCCTTTATGGATCGTACCGAAAGAATCAGAAGAAGGAGCTCCTAAGAAATGGAAATTAGTAGTTGATTTCCGTGAATTGAATGAACATACTATTTCGAATGCATATCCTTTACCTAACATGAATGATATTCTGGATCAATTGGGAGGAGCAAAATATTTTTCAACTTTTGATTCACAGTCTGGTTTTCATCAAATTCCAATGGAAGACGAGGATAAAGAAGAAACTGCATTCACGACTCCTTACGGCCATTATCAGTGTAAAAGAATGCCTTTCGGTCTGTAAAATGCACCCGCCATCTTTCAAAGATTGATGGATATTGTTTTATCAGGACTACAAGGTACAGAACTTTTTATATATGTCGACGATATCGTTTTGTACGCGCGGTCTTTAGAAGAACACTTAATTAAATTTGGAAGACTGGTAAAAAGATTGAGATCCGCGAATTTAAAGTTGAATCCAGAAAAATGTAGATTTTTACGAAAAGAAGTAATTTATTTAGGGCATGTGATAAGTCGTGAAGGGGTTATGCCAGACCCAAAGAAGATAGTTGCAGTGAGACATTTCCCAGTACCTCGAAATTCAAAGAATATCAGACAATTTTTAGGTCTTGTGGGGTATTATCGTCGCTTCATAAAGAATTTTTCAGCTATCGCAAAACCTTTAACAGATTTATTGAAGAAAGAGAAACCTTTCGATTGGACTGATAAGCAACAGGAGAGTTTCAATACATTGAGGGATATTCTATGTCCTGATACGATTTTGCAATATCCAGATTTTGAGAAACCTTTCATTTTGACAACTGATGCTTCAGGCTATGCGATAGGTGGAAGATTAAGTCAAGGAGAGATAGGGAAGGATTTGCCAATTTCATATTGTTCACGATTGCTAAATACTGCAGAGAAAAATTATTCTACAATAGAAAAAGAATGCTTAGCTGTCGTATATGCAGTTCAGTATTTCAGACCCTACCTTTACGGTAAACCTTCCATAATAGTTACCGATCATAAGCCTCTCCAATGGCTGCATTCGATAAAAGATCCATTATCTAGACTGTGGAGATGGAGATTGAAATAAATAGATTTTGATTACAGAATAATTTACAAGAGAGGTCAGGCTAATGCAAATGCTGACGCATTATCTCGAAACCCACCAGAAACCAAGGCTTTCCCAGTAACTTTGAAATCAGAAGACGAAATGTATTCACTTTTGCCATTAGAACCAAAGAAACGTACAAATAAGAAGAAACCTCAAACCACGGGAGGGATGAAATCGAAACCAGTAAAAACCCAATCAAATAAACCACTCAAACGTAAATTTAAGAGGAATAAAATAGAATCGGATGACCCATCAGAAATTGAATTAGAGAATGAATCTGAAACCACGGAAAGTGAAAATTATTTGAGTGAATCAACCTGAATCTTTTGATGAAGTACACAGTTCTTCGGATGAAATTGAGGAGAAGGGTATTGAGAATAATCAATCAAAACCAAGAATTATTAATGACGAAATCCTAAAACAGAAGGTATCATTCAAGAAAAATAAAATAGAAAAACATGATAATACTGGGGAATCAAATGTAGAACCATATATTACAAAAGACATAGAGGAGGATTTAGGTTTCACAAGGAACGAATCCATAGTAGATATCCAAAACGAAATTGGAAATAAAAATCAGACAAGTTCACTCAACAATGGGAATGGAGAATCGGGAAGAATTGACGGTTTTAATTCAATAACTCCTGAAAGAGATAAATATAATTCTGATAGTCAAATCTCAGTTAACGAGGATATGGAATTGAAAACGCCAGAAAGGGATAGAAGTGATTTCGAAGAGAAATCAGATAATGATGAAAATGATAACTTCACCTATTCAGATAATTCCAGTACTGATTCGGAAACAGAAAATTCGGGAGAAGAAGTTCTCGTAGATCTTGAGAGACGAGTGGATGCTCAGAAATTATCTATTTCAGAAACTCGAGATAATATTTTATCAAAAATTGACAATCATATAATTTTTTCCACTCAGAAGACTGGACCTCTAGATCCATTAACCAGAGTTTATGTTGAGAATAAAAAGATAAATCAAATCAATGATTTAGTTCTAGGAGGGGTAAAAGTTCTTAATCAAGGAAATAAATATCTGATCTCACTTATTATTAAAGAAACTATCCGTCACCCCATTGAATTTGATATTTTTGAAGAGTCCATGAAAGCTTTGGAATCTGCAATTTTAGAACTCAATTTGAAATCTTTTTCCATGATCAAGACTACAGAAATAGAGGGATTATCTTGGGCAACAATTAAAGATGATATTTCAACTGTCCCAGGTGAACATGATTTATCAATAACTGTCTGTAGTAATGACATTATAATTCCAGCCGTAGAAGACAGAGAGAAAATAGTCAGAGAAACACATGAAAGTTACTGAGGTGGTCACAAAGGGATAACTAAAATCTTTCATCGATTGGGAAAACATTATCATTGGCCCAGAATGAAACATGACATAGCAGAAGTAATCAATAAGTGTGAAAATTGTCAATTGAAGAAGCTAGTCCGACATAAAACTAGACAACCTATGATTTTAACTGATACGCCAGGTAGAGGATTTGATGAAATTGCAATGGATATAGTAGGACCAATACCAAGGGATAGAGATGAAAATAGATACTATTTATCCATAATTGATGTTTTGACAAAATTTCAAGATTGCATACCATTGAAAGAAATAAAGACTACCGACGTATTGGATGCATATACTGAGAATTTTTCCAAAATATTTGGACCCTCAAAATTCCTAGTTACTGACAGGGGAACAAATTTCGTAAACCCTCTGTTCAAAACAGTAATGAAAAAATATAGAATGAAACACGTAACGACCACTGCATATCATCCACAGGTGAATGGGACATCGGAAAGAGCTCATCATACAATCAATGAATATTTAAAACAAAATGCAAATAAGAAAAATTGGTCTCAGATTTTACCTCACGCTATTTACTCATATAACACTAGTGTCCATGAGTCAACGGGATTCACTCCATATGGGTTAGTTTCCGGATGCTTGCCTCGTGATATTGATCATGATCCATCTTTGGATGAAATTAAAGATCGAACATACCTCACTTACATTACAGAATTATTTGAAAGAATAAATTTTTCCCAACAGTGCGCTAGGGAAATGATACAAAGATCAAAGCTCAAGAATAAAAGGTATTATGATAAAAGGATGAATGCTCAAGAATATAGTGTAGGGGATCGTGTGTACAAATTGAGACCGATCATGAAGGGGAAGTTTGCTGATCAATATGAAGGACCATTCGAAATTACAGGAATTTTAGACAGATATAACGTTAAATTAGATTTAGGAAACGGCAAGACCGTTATAGTTCACTCCAATAAAGTAAGACTAGCTAAATAATACAATAATTGATAATCAATGGAAGCTAAACATATAAAATATCATAAATAATACTGATGAAAGGACACATAAATAAATGAGTAAATGAATAAGGAAAAGGGAAGGGAAGAAGAATAAGACAATATGTAATAATAATACGAGATTCGACCGTATTCGAGATCTTTATTCCATAAAATCTATGATGAGATTTCTATTTTCCGATTCTACTTCTCTTTCCTCTCTATTTTCTTCGCATGGCATGAAAAGCAGAGGACATCTGGATGAATTCGGGAATTTTGTTCCTTCTTTTTTTGTTTGAACAGACGGAATTTTCGAGGATACCACGATTCGATGTTTATGAACTACCCGATGTGTTAGCAGCCTCGGTTCCCTATATGTACTCCATTAATAACTTCAATGGAAATCCAGCACTACAGTCCGAAAGGAATTGTCCTCTGAACAAGAGGCTCCGTAAAATGAGGAGGACGCTTCGTACCCTGGACGAACATTATAGATATTTTCACGGGAACCATGCTGTGAAGGGAAACATGCTACCCACGGGATATCCCTGTGTAGTCGACATCAGTGCAGGATGGGTCAGGGCTGAAATTGTAGCCCAAGTAAACAAAGCAGGAGACTTGGAGTACATAGAGGATGACACCAATGTTGAGGATGTGCGAAGGCTAATTTACGAAGTTTTTATGGGATACGTGGGCTGCACCAGGTTGGTCTGGGGGAGTTCCATCAGGGAAATATGTAGTCCGTATGAAACGATCCCATGGCAGACCATCCCTGCAGCCCTCCATTATTTGGACCCGCCCTTACCAGGTAGATGGCCTACTAGTGAGGTACAATATGTCAAAGAATTGATATATGGAGAGAGACTCACTATTGAAATTGATCGACGAAATACTGAGGATAATAGCATGACCGTGGATATCCACCTGTTTGGATTCGGGATAAATAGATGGATAAGCTTATCCGACGAACTGATGGGAATGGGAGCTGGATGGGAGACAACAGGAGAGCAATTAGTGGTAGGGGTGAACCCTTGAGGTATTTCATCGAACTAGATGATGGTTATACTTCAGATCAAGGGCTACGAAATGCTCAGGAAGGAGGGGAAGTCGAAGAAGGAGAAGAAGAAGTTAGCGAGGAGGAAGAGGAGGAAGAGGATATCCCAGCAGACATTGAGATGGATCATTTACATCTCGATGAAAATGTGAATGGAAACACCAACGAAGAAAGAATGGACGTAGTGGACGGAAATAGTGGGGAATAGGAAAAAGAGTGCATTTTTTTTTGTTTCGTGAAATGAAGAAGTAGAAAACTGAACAATTATGGCACCGCCCTTTCGGAAAAAAGAGAAAAAACAATAATATAGTAATTAATGAGTGAAGTGCTAATTGTTGTGTAAGTGCCTGAAAAACTTTTAAGGTTATATTTTCATAGGACTCTGACCATTAATTCATAAGATTTTCCCGAAGATTTATGGGAGATTTCCCATAAGCATGGGTTGTGACCACTTATATACACGTGTGTGAAGTTTCCTCCAAAGAATTTTCACAGTGTAAGAAAAAAAAAATTCAGGAATAAAATAAGTAAGAACTCTTGGAACCCCTGAATACTTCGAAAATTCCATAAGTTCTGATAGAATCTCTTACACGATAAGACATATATATATATATATATATATGATAGGGTATACCAATGATATATTGGAATAAACATGAAGGTGGCTTCAGAGACTTTGAATAGAATAAAAGCTTCTGAACTGGTAGAGTTATGTTGTTTGTGACTCAGGTCACGAGAAGATATTTTTTTTGTCTAAATATAAAAAAAAAGGGAAAAGATCACATGCTTCGTTAAATGTTATTGGATTATATTTCTCTTTTCTTTTCCAAACCTGATCGTAGGCTATATAGTATTATAAAATTGAGTGAATCGTACTGAGTGTATGAAAAAAAAAAAAAACCATTATTATATATATATTATGTAAATCAGATATATTTCTTTTTCAAGAATAAAACTATCATATTCTGTTTTATAAATCCTGATTCCAATTAATTTAACACAACCCTCCTAATGAATGGGATATAAAATCGTATAATTCAGAGAATGAAAACTTGAAGTTGATTTCATTCACAGTAGCGGGGATTTAAGGTGCTTTCCAAGTCAATATAAAACCAGAATGCTTCTATCTCTCTATAAAATCAGAGCCAATCATATTGCTGAGAAGTCATATATTTTTCCTCCTCTTGGAAAACTAGCATAAAACAATTCCTAATACAGGGAACCTTATCCTTCCTTCTCAAAGAAGATGCATTCCATGACAGATCGAAATCATGTCTATACTTCGAAGTTTGATACTTGATGTGGAATGTTACAGATGGTTCTATTAATTTTCTTGCTTTGGATATTGGGAACGAAGGGAGGAGATACTATTTTGGGATACGACTGTGGAGGAACCAGCATGAATGTAACAACTTTTTCACTCTCAAATATTGGGGATTGCCGACTAGGAGATTATAACCTGACGACCAGTGATGAATATATCCAGTTGCTGCAGTTGGCAGAGTATAAACATACCATGGTATCACAGTGTCGAGTAAAAATCGACAGAACAGCTTATTATTGTGGGATGCACTCTCACAATTCTATCGTCTTGGATGGGAGAGCTGAATATTTCATGGATCTGGATTTCGAAAAATGTGAAAACCTCCATACAGTTGGAGTATTGAAATTACCAAACGATCATAGTATTACGGATCTTGAAGTAAACTCAACGGTATAGGAAACAGTCACATTGGCAGGATCAGTGGATGCAGATGGAAAATGTTCGGGAGCATACTTTTCTGATCGATATAGAAGGTTTGAGAAGGTGACGGTACAAGCAACGGTTGAAATCACATTGAGAAGCTACTTAGCAAAAATTCATTTAGATAGCAACAAAATCATTTTGAATTGCGGTGTAAGGTGTGACTCGAATGATGGGAACTGTATTGACGAGAAGGGAGAATATACTTATTGGAGCGTTGTACCTGAATCATCCTGCAAATTCGAACATTATAACGTACTTTATGAGGGAATGACTACCAAAATGAGGGACACGCTATCACATTTTCATCCAGAAATCTACACAGTAACAAGCGAAGATATAACATTCGCTCTCACTCCACAGAGAAAAGAGACCATCTGTGGGTATACATTATTAAGCACAGAACATCCGGAATTATTTATATCAGAAACAAGGAAAGGAGCTACATTTACTTCAGCAACCGGAGTTGACCCAGACAACTTGTATATTCTTGCATATGTAAACGTGAGATCCGTATACCTCGAGACACACATCAGAAATCAAGTCAATTTATTGTATCAAGACGTCATTACGCAAAGATGTCTTCTGGAAAAACAAATTCTGAGACATGCCTTGATGTTAGCAACTCACGAACCTGATGAGTTCGCGAGGATTATCATGAAAAAACCCGGATACATGGCTGTTATTGCATCAGAGGTGGTGTACGTACTGGAATGTATTCCAGTGGGAGTGAAAATCCGGAATACTGTAGAGTGTGACGGAGAATTACCTGTAACCGCTTGGAATGATAGTTATTTCCTCAAACCGAAATCAAGAATTATGGTGACCAAAGGAACCGAAAAAGACTGTAATCCACTGTTACCAGGGATGTGGGATTTGGAAGGTACCTGGATTACATGGCCAGCCTCAAAACATACAACGTTCCAACCGCAATTATTGGGACCAATGACGACACCGAGTTGGAAATATTCAACACCAAAATCATTAGCAACCAGCGGAATATACGGGGACCTAGATTTGAAGGCATTAAGAGAACATATCCTATTCCCAGCGGAGAAACCGGCCTATCTGAATACAATCACCAGAGGAGCTATAGGGAAGTCGTCTCACACAGACGATATCAATTCCAGCAATTTCATAGACACCGATACCGTGGAGAAAATGGTCACTGACGCGCTCAGTAAATTTTGGTCCGGTTTTCTAATTTTTGGACAATTCAGCAGCGCGGTATTTGCAGTGATCACTATCTTTTGGATCATTGAGTATATTCTGAGTGTGATAGTTCATGGATACACTATCCATAGTGTATATGGATGTAGCAGTCATATTTTGGGAGCTTTCATCAATGCAATTGCGCATTTGCTGCTCCATTTAGCGAACAATACACCGAATGTAACTGCTAATGAGGAAATACAAGGGGAATCTGAACAACATATACCAACTGTTATCAGTAGTGAACCAGGACCAAGGCCGCCAACTTCAACGGAATGTCCTGCATCAGCACCTAGTCAGAGTATTCCTTCTGTGAACCCATATCATATTGACCTTACTGAAATGCGGAGAGGTAATGGACACCTTCAAAGTCCGAACTTTCCGACTGACTTAGATCCAGGACTCAGATCCTATCTGAGTAAAATGGAAAAAATTGAATGTCTTAAATTTTTCCCATTCTATTATAAGGGGGGGGATGTAACGTCCCCGGATAAATGTTTGATTCATTCATATAATATATGTGTACATGTATTCATATATACACAGTATCCATATATACGAACATTCTTATATTCATTCAATTTATATCTATATATATATTCACTTTAATTATAATAGAATTGACATCTTCATCGAAGATCTATCATTCTTAAAATGAGGAATGCGTCAAATCGACAAGAAGAATTCTATGTCATACGTGCAAGAAGTATGCATGATGAAATCATTCTTCTCTGTATCGATACTCCGTGAAGAACGGAACAATGGTACGCTGTGTGCACACACGCTTGTACGCACACCAATGCGTACCTATACATCTTGACTCTGGAGTGCGATACGACTCTCGAACATAGGTCGACGAAATGGACATAATCATAATAGGTCCATTGACAAATCTTCGACGAGTCACCTCTTATGATTCCTGTACTCCTAATACTTTCTTTCTGATTGAAAGTTATTCCTCTTAGTTTCAATTATAATCAACAACAATGTCACATGATTTTATTCACAGGGTAATCTCTCTTCAATATTCTATCATTACATGAAAATTTCAATCCTTTAAGACAAAATCAGATATCTGTATGAGGTAAGAGGTAATCACCTGTATAGTAACTATCGTGGGGAATTGGAATGATAGATAGCATGTAGTTTTCTCTTGTTCTATGCAATTGCATCATATTTCTAAGGGCTTATATAAGTTTTACCACGTTACTCTGTGAAAAGGGAAGGAAATCTAATCAAATCGAATGGAAGAATCGAGTCTAAATGACACCTTCGTTCGAGAGCATGTTAAAGGAATATTTGATTGATTGTAATCAATAACAATATTATAATTCATGATTTTTCAGTCTAGAACCAACTCGCATGCTCTGAAATTGATCAAATCTCCTATTTACGATACGAGTATGTCATTCATTACAATTGACAATTTAACAGGATAGCAATAATTAATAATAATAGTTACAAGAATATTTATGGAAATTTCATATCATTGAATTTGAATAGGAATGATTAAAATGCATGTTGCATTGTATGCAAGTACAGTGTTATTTTTATTGTAGTGCATGGTTTGAAACAGAATGAATTCGAGTTTAGTCATGTGTAGTTTTCCATAATCAAATGATTCTGATTACATGAATTAATATTATCATAAGTTAGATTCAGGTTGTATGGGAGAATACTCTGATTTGATATAGTACATTTTCATGTAACGAATGTTGTACGATTCTTGGTTAGACAGTGGGCCTTTTGAAAAGAAAACTTTTCTATTATTCAAAGCATATGACTCCGCATAAGATCCCATGGACATCGATTTCTTGATTCGAAACGTTACCAAAGACCAAACTTCCTCTGATAATAGGAAGATTTATTATATACTGAAACCTGAGGAATATTCCTCAAGTTCCAACATTGGTGGCATGATCTTGGCGTCGGACGGTAGATACCGAACGTTATGTTTATATTTCATATAAACAATACATATATTCTCACAATAAGAATTGAGTCACGATGATTCAGAAGCTGAGTGTGAGAACCATACAAAAGGAAGGGGTGGTGGAAAACCCCTTCGACCAATGTTCTTTAAGATTGGGCAATGATCCCGCCTATGGTCTTTGCGATATATGAAATATATGTGCAAGAAGATGGCTGGCCCACTGACCTATTCACGAAGGGTGATTCGTCAATGCCTCCCACCATGAAAGGAAATCGAAATGAGTGGGATCATCACTAGTTTCTAATTAGTGGATTACCCCACTAACTGACCAAGATCGGCAAAATTGGGGGTGAACCGAGGTTACCACCGTGAGGTGGATGACAAAAAATCTTGGAATCAATTTCCATCTTCAACTCTCGAGTAGAAAAGGAAATTCAGAGTTTTCTCCCATCCGCGAATCCCGCAATACAAAAAGAGTAATTATCCGCGCTTCTCGAGGAAATCGAAGAGTTTATTGATTGTTCCAAAGAGAGAAAGAAGACTATTATTTTTGCATAAAAAAAAGGACAATTGTATGTGTGTGAGTGTGTGAAGCCAGACTGTTACGAGCGAGATGAAGGCTTCCAAAGCGGCAGCCAAGGCAGTAATATTTTTCCTATGAATGTCAAACTTATATTCAAAGTTCAATTTTTTCTATGATTGTAATTTTTACTTTGCTATTGAATCCTTTTAACTTACATTTCAAATTTTATTATAATCTCCATCCCACTTATGAAATTTCAACTCCATACAAGAAAGCACTGGTCCCGTGGGCATAAGTTTTAGCCCCAAATCCAGTTTTCTAAAGCCCCTTGTTACTTGTGGGCATTTGACCAAAAACTCATAGAATTGAAATTTTTAAATTCCAATGAAAAATTAAACAGATATTCGTGTATGTTCGACCCTGGACGTTACAGACAGTAGTCGGAAAAAAACGGAGATACTAGTATGTATTTTATTCGTGCTGTATTTTCTTGGAGTACTCTGCCATTCGGAGAGTCAATTTATCAGTTGATGAATAAATAAACAATATTCGAAATGATAAAACCCGAGTCGAAATACGAATACGGTTTTGGAACTCATCATCAGGTTCAAATTGGATTACCTTCGTACTGGTTTGGTCCACTTCATGCAACTTCTATATCGACATTTGATAAATATAAATCTTCAAAACTATATTCAGACCACTTAACCCACAATAATTCAAAGCATTGCTAGTTCAGGAAGTACAAGATAACTAATTAGTCATACTCATAATTACTTGTCAATAATAATCATTTCAAACACACTGGAGAAATGTGTAGTGCTGATAACAATGGTATAGAGATCAAAACCAGAAGTTGCGCTGTGATACCTACATTGTGACCTAAATTCCGGTTTGAAATCAATCGTATTGTCATTCTAACCATAGATTTCTGCATTGTAGTAAGAGAGCAACTCATTTTATGATAACAAAGATAACTGAAGCATATCTACAACGGGTTGATAGTGTGTTTTATTCTGACCACAAACTAGATTCCTCTCGTTTCCGTATACGGATTCATGTAGTGAATATATGCTCAACACATTCAACAAATGAAGTGACAATCAATCAATCCGAATGTTCACATGAAGACAATGGAAATAAAGTGTGTGCACCTTATGGTAAGAAAATTTCGTTCGGGAAAAGAAGGCCAGAACAATTCCTTATAACAGAAAAACATGAGCAGCTTATTAAAACTTCACACACTCCTGCCTTTAGTCCTTAGGATTCAAGGTTTCCATTGAGCATATGCGCAACGTGTCGTATTACACATTTGGAGCATGAGAAAATGAATTACAGGAGACCCTTGCAAAAGATGCCGAATTACAATGATATTGTTTTACCAAAAGGAACTGAATCTAATGAGCTCATCGGATCTAGTCCCTTTTGGTAAAATAATATCATTTTAATTTGGCATCTTTTGCAAGGGTCACCTGTAATTCATTTTCTCATGCTCCAAATGTATGATACGACACGTTGCGCATATGCTCAATGGAAACCTTGAATCCTGAAGATTAAAGGCAGGAGTGTGTGAAGTTTTAATAAGCTGCTCATGTTTCTCTGTTATAAGAAATTGTTCTGGCCTTTTTTTCTCGAACGAAATTTTCTTACCACGAGGTGCACACACTTTATTCCCATTGTCTTCATATGAACATTCGAATTCATTGATTGTAACTTCATTTGGTGAATGTGTTGAGCATATATTTACTACATGAATCCGTATACGAAAACAAGAGGAATCTAGTTTATTGTCAGAATAAAACACACTATCAACCCGTTGTAGATATGCTTCAGTTATCTTTGTTATCATAAAATGAGTTGCTCTTTTTCTACAATGCAGAAATCTATGGTTAGAATGACAATACGATTGATTCCAAACCGAAATTTAGGTCACAATGTAGGTATCACAACGCAACTTCTGGTTTTAATCTCTATACCATTGTTATCAGCACTACACATTTCTCCAGTGTGTTTGAAATGATTATTATTGACAAGTAATTATGAGTATGACTAATTAGTTATTTTGTACTTCCTGACCTAGCAAAGCTTTGAATTATTGTGGGTTAAGTGGTCTGAATATAGTTTTGAAGATTTATATTCATCAAATGTCGATATAGAAGTTGCATGAAGTGGACTAAACCAGTACGAAGGCAATTCAATTTGAACCTGATAATGAGTTCCAGAATCGTATTTGTATTTCGACTCGGGTTTTATCTCTTCGAATATTGTTTATTCATCCATCAACTGATAAATTGAATCTTTAAATGGCAGAGTACTCCGAAAAAATACAGCACGAATAAAATACATACTAGTATCTGCGTTTTTTTCTGACTACTGTCTATTAGACCGGAGCGAAAAACAAAAAAGTTTTCAAATGGAATCGTAATAGTGCGGAAAAGTTGCTACTCGTTAACACAAACA
The DNA here is from genome assembly GCA_018340375.1 of Gonatopus flavifemur. Classification (NCBI taxonomy): domain Eukaryota; kingdom Metazoa; phylum Arthropoda; class Insecta; order Hymenoptera; family Dryinidae; genus Gonatopus; species Gonatopus flavifemur. The sequence continues at coordinate 1,087,930 of JAFFJZ010000001.1, forward strand.
CAGGGAAAGAAAAATTTTTGAAATCGGACAATATCTTCCGTTCGCGCATCGCGTTCAAAATTTTTTCGAATTTGAACAAATTTGAACAGATATACGAAAAACTGTAGGAGGTGTGAATCCTGTCCAGTCAAGCTCATTTTTTATACATAATATTGTTTTGAAGTGTAGAATAGGGAAAGAATGCCGCACACCTCTCTTCTACCCCCCCCCCCCCCCACCCCCAAGCCCCTCGAAGGGGTGAAGATGAACAAGTTTGGTTAAAAGCAGTTCGTATTGCAGAAGATGCAAATACTGAACTATTGACTTGATTTTTCGTACATAAGGCAACTTTAAGGCTGAAAGTAAAAAAAGTATTCCCCTTCCTTCGTTATTTCCCCTGAGAGGCCGAAGATGTGCAGCTCTTGGCCCGTCCTTCCTTGAACGACTCAGAACTTACCACGGGAAGGTGGCTGCACTGCAAGTTCCACCCACACCCTGCCCAACCCACCAACCAAACGTGGGCGTGGAGAATTATGCACATTCAGGGACTGCGAATTCCGATTTGGTCTCAAATATTGACATGATAGCACGAGAGGCGAGTGTAGTTCTTATGAAACCATCACGTCTCTCATGACCATAAACTGCTGAAGAGGCCTGTGTTACTAGCTTAACACTGCGCTCTACGGCTTGAGTACGACAGGGTATATCTGCTAGATTCAGAGAAAGAGTTGGTTTTTTCCCTTGAGAAATCAAGTCTGCAATATCAGCTGATGGAAGGGTTGCCAAGAGAGATGGACATGTGATTTTGGTTGCAGACCAATTTATGATATCAAAATAATCATGAGCATCAAAATTTATGGCCGGAACTAAGAAATTTCTGATAGATTCACCCTTTGTGGTAGTTTCTTTGGATTTCAATACTCGCCGAAGGTCCAGCTCCCGAACATCCTGCCTATCATCCATAACCATCGAAAGAAGAAGGTTTTCGAGATGGGCGAAGAGGGCATTCCTTTGAATAACTTTCTTCGCCACTTCTTGGACTTCTGCAGGTAAGCCTCTACATCTCTTGATGCATTCAAAAATATGCTTAGGTCCTTCAACTATTGAAGATCTTGTCTTAATTTCAATCCACATGGGTACGTATACAGTCATGATGTATGTAACGATGTTGATGAGATTTTCAGGTGGGTTTTCCAAATGAAATATATAGTCTCAAAAACCGATTCGCTGTCGTCAACCACCGAGCATGAGATATTGGTCCCGGATCTCGATTCGCTAGGTCCGAGGAACAAGACCCAGCAGCGATGGAAACGGCAACGTCATGTAGGTATCTCTGGTCTTTACTCAGAATTTGTGGGTCAATTTGTGGAATGACACATTCAATTTTATTAAATGCAACTACAGGCAAAGACTCGCAACCAACCAGCCGTTCGCCGAGGGGGCCACTCAAAGACTTCGGTCCTGTGGTTGTACCATCAAATGTTTCTACAAGATGCCTCAAAGGTAACTCATTGAAATGTAAAAGACAGATCACCCACTGTATTGGCCTCTTCGAACGCATTTCTATATACTTAATTGCTCCCCGTTTCCAGCCAGTGTTTGTTGCTGTCCCATCAGTCCCAACTACTTCAATTTTAGAAGTATCTATTTCATTTTCTTCGAAATAGTCTATGATGCAGAAAGCAGTGTCCTTTCCACTTCTGGAAGTAGGTACTAGATGGCAAAGATAGTTTGGACCCGGTTCCTCAATTACTGTAATATGATCCTCTTTTTTTACAGATTGGTATCGTTTTACTCCTTTTTCAACCAACACTAAAGTGTTATCTGCCCTACCATCAAAGTATACACACATTGGGCCGTTCATTTGATGTTCCCGTCGCTCTAAATTAGTACGTTTTACTCTGCACTTTTCTTTTTCTCTTCTAATTTTGCTCCTATCAACGATCAGAGATGTATCACTATCAGTAATAAGACCTAGGTCTTTCAGCACGCTAGATGTGATAGCAGCTGTTGCTCTGTCAGACAGGCCAAAACGAGTACTTGTCAAAGCAGTTGGTGGAAGCGACAGGCGCATCTGTGAGGACTTTGAGCTTCTTGACAGGGCAGACGGAAAACGTGTGGGCTGAAAGTCCGAATCATCATCGACATCAAAATTTGTCTCTTCTGTTTCCGGATCGGTACTGCCAACGGAGGGACCAGGCAAGTCTTGTATTCGCACGCTAAGCAGATTAGGCTGACGAGCTTTTCTTTGTAACTTTGATGTAAGTTTCTGTGTTTCCTTCTTATCTACCGTCAATCCAATTTTACCTATTCTGAGGTGTCTTTGTGCGTAGAGAAACTTCAGTTCCAATGTAGGTATTTTCCTATCCTTACGGCAATTGCAGCTGACAACTACAGGATTTGGACAAATACATTTCTCAAAGGTTTTTCTGCAATTGCATTGTAGTGTCATCTTGCAATTGCAAGATGACATGTCAAATAATGTGTTATAAGATTTATGAATGAAGTCATTGTACTTATTCTTTTTTCCAGCCCTGGTTTTGTCCCTTTGATATGATTTACGAAGTGCATAATAGCAATCATGCAGTTGCTTGATCTTTTGAACGACTCTTGTGTGACACACGACAGGAATCGAAGCTTTGGAATATATTGACTCAATCTGTTGAGCTACAATGTTTGCCACGTCTGAGAAGCTCAAGTTCCTTCCAGGTTTACAGTCACTAGACTTTACTGCCATGTCATACCTGACTTCATTCCAACATTTTACGATATCGGCATTGGTGGGAAGAACCGCCGGTGGTAGTGGTTTTGGTGCACCAAAGAATGGGGAGGGTGCATGAGCATGAGCACTACGAGTGAGTGCTATAATCAAGATCGAGAGAGGTGATTGGTCACACCTGATATTGTAAGATTCGTATTATTGTTTAAAAATTCTTGAAATTTCAATAAATTCTCGAAATTATATCCGTCACTCGAAGACAATCCAATATTGTTAGATTGGTTCGTTCTAATATGAATATTTCCACGTCAACCTGATGCACTAAACATCCTAGATATAATTAGATTTAATTAACATTAGCGAAGAATGTTCTGCGACAAGCCAATGAATTATATGATCATACGATTTAATAACATACATGAAATGAAATTGGTGATCGATGTGATCGTGATCTAATGCAGGCTATGAAATTTTGAACAACGCTGATAAAAAAAGTTTTTAGTCCGAGAAGCGCTCCTTTGCTATGCAACAAGCCAGATAATCATATACTTCCAGTGACCAGTAGAGTGCTTCCTCGCTCATACGCTCCGTTTCTTGGGATCCCAGAGTCGAGAAGAAGGGAGTGTGGAACGAAGCCGAGACGCCGACCGAACGGATAGCAATCAAAACAAAACGTAACGCGTTCTACAAGGAAATTTTGCCAAATATCTGCAATTCCTATTTGAGCTTGTGTAGTCGGGACAGAGCCCCCCTCCCCTTTGGGGGGAACATGCAGAGAGGAGGTGGAGAATAATTTTTTCCACTTCGCGCCTCAAAACATCTAATGTACGAAAAATCAGGTCGATGGGTTACCATTTGCACCTCCTGTAATACAAGCTATTTTTAACGGAAATTGTCCATTATCACCCCTTCGAAGGGGTTGGAAAGAGGTAGAGGAGGGTTGTGTCGCATTTTTCCCTCATTCTATGCCTCGAAGCCATGTTAAATACAAAAAAAATGGGCTCAATTGGACAGCATATACCCCTTCTGCAATTTTGTGCACATTTGTTGAATTTTTGTTCGAATTCGAAAATTTTTAACGCGATGCGCGAAGATATTGTCCGATTTCAAAAATTTTTTTTTCCCTGTGTTTCTGTTGACGAGTTGCAACTTTTCCGCACTATTACGATTCCATTTGAAAACTTTTTTGTTTTTCGCTCCGATCTACTGTCTATCCACCCTTTTTTTCACCTATCACATATAAACAAGATAACGGAATAATAATTTACAATGATTTATATATCCAATCTTCCCCAAAACATGTCCACACGGGGATTTCGAGCTGGAATCAACCACTATAATATGATAAAGACGTGTTTCTTGCCTTATCAGATCCAATATAAAATTAACGAAAATGTATTTATCGATATCTGGAGAACGGCTACAGTTAGGATTTCATCTCAAACGGATTTTCAATCTGTGAATTACGCCGAATATGACCCCGCATCCCGTTTGTTGACACATTTTTGTCATACCTATCGCTGCTTCTAGAGCACCGTGAGTGTGATTGTAAAACGTTTGTATGGTTTTTGGGATTTGACGTTATCTTTCACTGTGTTGGGGTTTTCAGGGGTTTTTGTGAGACATTTGTATGTTTTGTGGAATTCTACTCTTTTTCACTTTTTGGTCTCTATATACGGGCAGAACGATACGCTCGTTTTATTTATTTCTTCGGTACAATTATGTTTTTTTGAAAATCATAAATTACCTTCTATACAGTTCAAACAAACTGAAGTTACAATATACCAAAAATCTTTCACATATCCTTCGGATAACCAATGTACTTGGTCGCTCATATTGATTTCATATCTTTCTTTCCAAATGGAGCATATCCTTTTATAATCCCTTCGAAATTCTGAATGCAGTGAAATTTTCCTATAGAATGTATTTTTAGATTTTTCTATTCTCTGTTTTTGGCATTTTCATGTACTTGGCGTTATTTCACCACTTTTTTGGAGTTTCCCATATTACCGATAGAAAATAAGTGATGTTTTACATTTCCCGATTTTCGATTATCGACGTATGTTGAATCATCAATTTTTGATCAATCCTATTGACCACGAGATTGATCAATAATTGTCCTGTCCTATGTCTGCATCAGCGACCAACAATTGGCCTTTCAAAAATGATCAATTTTTGATCAATCATTATTCAATGAATGGACATGTGCATAGAGATCCGACATAATTCTCAAATAATTGATCAATTATCAGCAAATGTCATTGGAAACAATCAAATTGACCAATGATTGAAACCAATCCATGGTTGGCTGGGTAGACATGAGCATTCGAATTTTATTCATGTTAAGTTGAGGATATATCCAGAAGAAAATTGAAATCCCAATAAAAGAAACTTCAAAAAAGTAAAAAAATAACGCCAAGTACATGAAAATGTGGTTAATCCTAAAAAAAATCTAAAGAACATTCAAACGAAAATTCTCCCACTCAAGAATTTCGATAAGATACAACAGGATATGCTTCACTTGAAAAAAAAAGATGTGAAATCAATATATGAGCTGCCAAGTACATCCAGTTATTCAAATGGTATGGGAACGATTTCTTATATATTGTCACTTCAGTTCGCTAAATTGTATTCAAAGTGATTTATGATTGTATTGAATTAAAAATATATAGTTGAGTGAAACAAGAATCAGGTTCAAGCATTTGACATACTAACAACAACTCTGACCTATTCGAAACTCAACGTGTTGATCGTGTCTAATATGTTTTGAAATGCTTCACATACTAAAAACAGCGCTACGTTATTCCAAACCAAACGTGTTAGTCGTTTCAAATAGATTTTAAAATCCACGTCAATGCGAAACACTTGGCGCGGCCAATGAAGATTTTATTGTTCAACTTTTTGATCATATACTTTCAACAGAATTGTTTGAATATACTTGAGGCTCAAAACTCACGTAATCGGCCGCGCCAAGTGTTCCGCATTGACGTGGATTTCAAAATCTATTTGAAACGACTAACACGTTTGGTTTGGAATAACTTAGCGCTGTTTTTAGTATGTGAAAAATTTCAAAACATATTAGAAACGATCAACACGTTGAGTTTCAAATAGGTCAGAGTTGTTTCTAGTATGTCAAATGCTTGAACCTAATTTTTGTTCCACTACATATTTTCAATTCAATACAATCATAAATCACTTTGAATACAATTTAGCAAACTGAAGTTACAATATTCAAGAAACCGTTCACATACCATTTGAATAACCGAATGTACTTGGCAGCTCATATTGATTTCACATCTCCTTTTTTTCAAGTGTCGAAATTATCGAAATTCTTATTGTAGGAGAATTTTCGTTTGAATGTTCTTTAGATTTTTTTCAGGATTAACCGCATTTTCATGTACTTGGCGTGATTTTTTCAACTGTTTCGAAGTTTCTTCATTGGTTCAATGTACAGACAATTCTTTTTATTTCGTAAACTAGTGGTATCTGGAATGAAAACAATGTGTCTTCTTCATAGAAAAGCGATAGCAATCCATTCGTTCTCATGAATTATGATACATTGATGAAAATGATGTAATCAAATCGGATTAATAGTTCATCCGAATATGCGGATTACCCAATTATCCGATTACTCGAATATCCATGTAATCCGGATAACTAAATCATTCATTCGATTTTTAGAATATCTGAATATTCAAAGTTCCAGATATAAATCCCACTCCTAGTCCCCATAAAACACACGAAATATTCGTTTCCAAGGACGTGAGTGGAGTGTTCATATTGTGAACAAATTCTTTCTTGCACAGCCACTTTGTCCCGGATTTTCAAATGAGTCCCATTGCATCTTCAGGAACTCCAACTGAATTCTGGAGCGTATCCTGAACATTCAGAAGAAAGTGGCTGTAAAAAATTACGGTCAAATGTTTCAAACTTCCAGAAGGGATTTCATTACAGTGTGTAGAACTCTTTTTGGACTGAAGGATTCATGAATAATTCTGAAAGTGCTCTATTTTGCTGTCATTGACGAGTTCTGTGAGAGCAATGGAATAATCCGGTAAACGTTTCAGAGAAGCTCGTTGAATGAATATCCCACGTTGTACAGAATACTTCAGCAATATCTCCAGAATATTTCATTTGGAATTTGCAATATTTTGGAGATCAGTACAGTGATATTGTCGGCATATCTCCACAATGTCTCATATTACCTACTTTGCAATAATCTGGAGATATTCCGAAATATTGTTGAGATCATCTCAGCGATATTCTGTACCGAAAAGAAATAAAAAATTACGAAATATATTAACAAATTCACGAAATAATACTTTTAGTCGGAAATAAATTTCTCCAGAGTTTACCTCTACAAATTTTGAGTGAGCTTGACCAGGACGAGTTTTTGCAGAAGAAAACCTACATTGAAAGTCGATTATGAGAAAGTCTCCCCAGTGGGAATTGAACCCGGGTCCTGCGAGTGAGAGTCAAAGCCTTCCATCACATCAGCGAATCTCCGAGATGACGACAATCCTCTCAAAGTTGCCATTTATTGTAATCATTGTGATGAGAGTTTGAAGAAATCGTTTCTGTGAGATATAGGCCAATCGGTTTGGAATTTCCTGAAATGAAAAATGGATAAGACGTGCAGAAGAGTTTTTTTTCCAACCTCGACTTGTAAATTTTACGAAGTGTTGGGTCAGTTCGATGAAAATTTTTGGAAAATTCATTTCCGTAATATTGTGATGGGAAACTCCAAATCTCATGTACAAAGGCGCAAGGTGTGTTGAGCACCTCTGCGGCTCAGCCGCCGCAGATATTTATGAGTCCGAAACACCCTGGAATATATTGGAGAACAGGCAGTGACTTGTTCACGATAGTGTTGGAGGGATCCAGGGGAAAAGGAGAGCTCAGGGAGAGGGGGTGAGTTGCATTCAATTCAATCGAATAAGTACCCTGGTGAAAATAAAGCGTGCATTTGGAGCGTCGCATAGGAGTGTTATTACCGTCACATGAGAGTGTATTAAGAGTCAATTGGCGCAGTTGAGCGTGGATCGAGCGTGAAGGAAAGCGTTCATGCACGCTGTACTCACGCTTATATTGAAGTAAGCGTGCATTGAACGTATATTGGCCAGAATCACGTTATTGGTATGCTGTTTGAACTTTATGTGCACGCCGTTTTTTTGCCAGGGTAACTTCAAAAGTTAGGTTAACCACGTTTTAGATCCCGTATATATATTCTAAACTAATCAATCTTGTACAACTTACACAACTCCGTGGTAAACAAGAGAATGTGAACAATCAATTCAAGTTAATAAAAGGAATCAAGGGAACACAGGAGAATGAGCGAGATACGGGGGACATGACGACGAGGGGATACTCTAGACAAACAAAGCCGTTCACATCAACCAAATAAGGATAGGACTCAGGGAAACCGTGAACATAAAAATTTACTCGAAGGAAGACAAGAAAGTATGAGGGGGGGGGGGCTGTTTTGCAAATGTGAACGACAAAGGGGGAATCAAGAAAAGGAGCACGTGGAGGAGGCCACGTGAAAGAGACTTTTCAAGGAGGAAACAATATTCACTCGCACCGCACTGGCACTTTCATGCTGGGAAAAAGACCTTGGCGGAGGCGATTTTCAACAATAACCAAATTTTGGCTCCTATGTCATTACACACTTACCGTATCTCGGAGTGTTATTGCACGTTTCTCTTGAGAACGTTGCTGTCGCTAGGTTATACACAGTTATACACGAAGTGACAGGTAAGATGGCCACTTCCTTCTTCACCGACGGGTGAGTTCGTAAAATAAATCACTGAACTCCATCGGTGACTTTTCGTTAGAGTTTCCCCTTCTGAGCTCTTTTATAGGTCCTGGTGACGGTGGCCTCTAGACAATCGTTGGGTGAGTGTGCGTATGTGCGTGGCGGGGGTTCTCTGGGGGCGAGTGTTTCCATTTGTGGTGAGCGATATTCACAAAAATATCGATATTTATCGTAACTGAAATATTGATATGCGATGAATATCGCAACCGGAGTATCGATATTCTTTCGATATTATATCGATAATATTGATAATCACATATACAGGGTGGGGCATTTAAAGTGTCGCGGGCGTTTTTTCCAGAAATAAAGTGAGATACGAGAAAATTTTTCGGACAAAAGTTGTAGGGTACCGAGGGGGACATCCGATGGTGGCCTTGTCTTTGACCTCAAATCTCATCTTCAAGGGCATTCTGAGATCAACTCTTGTTTTTTAAATAGCATCTCATATTTTTTACTGCAGATTTGGATTCTAGGTCAAAAACCAAGAAACTTTTGTCTGAACCATTTTCCTGAAATCCGCAAAAATGGCGCTCTGATCGATATTGTTCCATTTTGAATCTGACATTCGAATAACTCGAAAACGAAGGGTCTTGCAAAAGAATGTTTCGTACAAAAGTTGTCAATACACAACACATTTCAATCGTCTACATTACCACCATTCAGAGCTCACGCGATGTAAACAAACGACGGGGTTCAGTGAAAATTCACGATTTTGAAAGTCATTTTGTCAGTTACATTTGATTATTACTTGGTTTATGACAAATTGAAAATCATGGATATCCGATACACGGTTTCTGAAAAGATCGATATGATCTACATTTACGGTGAAGTGCATAAGAACCCCAGACAAGCATATGACTTGTATGCAGAACGATTTCCTGAAAGAACAACGCCATCCATTAGGTACTTTCAACGCATTACAAAATTATTCTCAGAAACGGGAAGTGTTACAAGGGAAAAACGACATCGAATGAGAACTGTTAGCGGAGAAAATGCGGAAGTTAATGTACTAGCTGCAGTAGCCAATAATCCACACGTGAGCTCTCGTGAAATTGAACTCCATTCGGGAATTTCTCGAAGAAGTGTTCTTCGAATACTGAAACGTCACAAATTCCATCCGTATCACATTTGTTTGCATCAAGACCTTCCCGGTGATGATTTCGAAAATCGTGTACAGTTTTGTCGATGGGGTCTAGCGCAAATGCACAATAACAACTTCATCAACATATTATTTTCTGATGAGTCGACGTTCACCAATCATGGTCAAGTAAATCGACATAATATGCATTACTGGGTGACAGAGAATCCAAGATGGTTACGTCAAGTAGAGCATCAAAGACAATGGGCTGTGAATGTTTGGTGTGGTATTTTTCGATCTCGAGTAATTGGACCGTACTTCATTGCAGATACGCTAAATGGAGAGAAGTACAGACATTTCTTAGATCAAGTACTTCCAACATTACTTGAAGACATACCTATTAAGGAACGATTGAATATGTGGTATCAACACGATGGTTGTACATCCCATTATGCAGTCACAGCTCGAGAAATATTGGACAGAGATTATCCTGGACGATGGATAGGACGTCGTGGACCAGTTCATTGGCCTGCCCGTTCTCCGGATCTTACTTCTCCAGATTTTTTTTATGGGGATACATAAAAGATACAGTTTATCAACAAGCACCGACTACACCTGAGAATATGCGTCAACGAATCATCAATGCATGCGCGAGCATCAATGAAGATATTTTAGCACGAGTTCAGCAATCTTTTGTAAAACGTTTTGAAATGTGTATTGAAGTCGAAGGCCATCATTTGGAGCATCTACTGCATTAAAATTATCCAAGTGATGTAGACGATTGAAATGTGTTGTGTTCTGTCTGTTATACCCCATCACCTCCGTTTCAGTTCAAGGGGTCCCCCTTGGAATCAGACAACTTTTGTCCGAAACATTCTCCTCCAAGACCCTTCGTTTTCGAGTTATTCTAATGTCAGATTCAGTATGGAACAATATCGATTAGAGCGCCATCTTTGCGGATTTCAGGAAAATGGTTCAGACAAAAGTTCCTTGGTTTTTGACCTAGAATCCAAATCTGCAGTAAAAAATATGAGATGCTATTTAAAAAACAAGAGTTGACCTCAGAATGCCCTTGAAGATGAGATTTGAGGTCAAAGCCAAGGCCACCATCGGATGTCCCCCTCGATACCCTACAATTTTTGTCGGAAAAATTTTCTCGTATCTCATTTTATTTTTGGAAAAAACGCCCGCGACACTTTAAATGCCCCACCCTGTATACATACACAAATATTGTTTGAGGATTCTGTTATGGATAAATACCATTTTTGAATTGTCATTCAAATACGGAAAGAGCAGTTTGATTTTATTTTAAAAATATTTCATAAAATACACCGAATTGAATATTTGTTTGGTATGAATGATGTTTCATTTAGACTGAAGTTGTTTTTATTCACAGTGAATATTCAATCAATATGGATGCAATTCTCATTTATTTACAGGAAATAAATGTGGATTGTTCAAAATCAAATCTGGTTATATTGAAAAAAAATCAATTCGCGCTATTCAAAAAAACATTCAGTAAATATAATTGAATTATTTTCTCAGCGCCCCTACCAGCATGGGAATGTTTATAGATAATAGGTGCTTTCGACTGCTTTCGACATTCGTACAAAATGTCCGAATTCAATAAGAAGAAGAACGTGAATATTGAACTTGACATTTTCATGAATGTCGAAAATCCAAATATCACCGTCGAAATTGAAAAAGTGAATACACAATTCATAATCTGATGTATTGAATGTATGAGTGGAGCTACGATCGAGGCATAGCGTCGCGACTCGTGAGTAAAATTTTGCGCGGCATTATACCTAGATTTGAACACCACGAAAGATTGCAGAGGTTGCACCAGATAACATAGCCTTCAATAGAAACTTCCCTTACCATCGAAGTTTCCAGACTTGTATATCCATGCTTCTGATTGGTGTTTTGAGTAAACAAGAGTCGATATGAGCAATTCTAAAATTGTTCAATTTCTTTCATTGGCCATTCTATTCAATTAAATATTCTGATGAATTGATCTAAGGGAAAAAGTGCATAAATTATGCACAGTTGGTCATTCTGACAACAGGAAATTTCCCAAGCTGATGAAAAATTCAAAAATATTTTATTCTCCTGATCAGTTGAAAATTTTCATGAATCCATCACCGAAAAGTATATATCGAATTTCGATATTTTTAAGGTAAAATATATCGATAACCATATATATCGGACAGAAAAATATCGATGGAAAATATCGATATATGATCTAAAAAATATCGATATCCACAAATATCAATAAATATCGCCCATCACTAGTTTCCGTCCTGTTCTCATCCTTGCCGGACCGGGTGAATTGGCACAAAATGGTCGGGTTGGTCTCTTCCGCTCTCCCGCTTGTCCTTCCACGGGGTGGCATCTTCGAAAACGACGCACCCTATGCTCCTCTCTCTCGGAGATCAGGGGTTGGAGAGAGAAAGTGATACCCACGGGTTGTTCTTGGCCTCCTAATAGGTTACCGAGAGAGGAACAGCCGGAATGGTGTTGGGGTCGTGTTCTGGCGTTGGACCAATACTTCTACGTACTCGTGGTATAGGTGGCGCTGCGTCCTTGGGACGGGAATCCTCAACAAACCATGAAGAGGACAGGGATTAGAGGAGGACAGGAATAGTTAAGCAGGGAGTATGTATTCCCGATTATTGTATGAGCGAGCGACCGCTGTGTTATCTTACGTGAACTAATTTGTTCTCAAACTATACGGGTCAATTCCCTGAGAATGGTGCGTGGTGCCATCACACCACTTTTGTAACGGAAAGTCACGTTACAAGATATAGACCAATCAGTTCAGAATTTTTTGAAACGAAGAATGAATAGGTCGTGAGAGAGAGTGTGAAAAATAATTAATCGCAAGCAATTCGCATACATTACACATTATATTCCGAATTAATATCGTGAGTTCCTTCAAATCGTTGCCAATTAAATGACAAAGAATCTTCTGAGACGAAAAACATTGGGTCGTCAAAGTAATGTTTTTTTCGTAGTCAACTTATAAATTTCATCGAATACTGGTGAGGGTCAATGAACAATTTTCGAAAAATCCGTTTCTGTGCAATATAAACTAATAGATTGAGAATCTTTTGAAATCACGTTTTTTCTTGACTCTTATTTTTCTTCACTTATTAATGCCTACAGAGCCGGATTTAGAAATTCTGTTTCCACTTCCAACGCACGAATAATAAAGGATAAGTGATAGGCTGCAGCCTACTGTTTGTGTTTTGTTACACGTTGATTGAAGAGGGAAACAAAATTCCTGAATCCGGCGCTGAATGCCCATAGCAAAACTGCTTGGCCTGCGGAAATGTGACTATTGGAAGAAGAATATCTAGTTGGAGGATAAACATCCACAGGCATAAAAATTTTCACGATTTGCTCAAACAATTATTGTTTAAACAATTTGTTGAAAATACCAATTTACGTAAATGAAAACCCCGGAATCCTATTTTGCGGAGAATTACATGCTAGAATTATAAAAATCAATTGCGTCGCGCGATGTGGAGTACTTTGGGCTTTCAATTCGAACATTCCAGTATAATTGTAAATTTCCCCCAATTATTTTACTTTTGATGTGATATGTGATATGAGAAGTACAATGAACTTGTGAGATTCACAACTCGAAGTCTCAAAACATACCATTCTCATGCGATGTAGAGGAATCTGCATTCTTTTTACATACATGTTTGGATTGGATGGACAAAGGAATTGACATAATCATCTCAATTATATTCAATATGTATTTCAACAGTATATTCACAATTTTCATCGCACTTCAGAACGCATGATTTCCAATGAGATTAAAACGAAAAGCTCATTCCTGTTGGCATATTATTGGGAATATGGTAACTCAATATACAGACTTCAGAAAACTCAGATATAAGTCCAATTGGAATGTGCGGCTTTCAATTCCCCCTTTCTATATCAGGTCCCTCCGATTCTCTAACTGAGCTACAGAAAAGAGATATTTTCATTAACCCGAAAACATTAAGCCATGGTTAGCGCTAATTGTTCTGGTAAAAAATTTCAAGTAATTCGATTGAGCGATAAGTATATTGTATGCTTCCTACAAGAACCCTAAGCACTACGCTGCGGATTGGTTATAATGACAACATTAAAAAAAGTGAGAAGTGTGGGAATCGGAGAGGATTGGTTCACCACTCTATAACTGCCATGGTAAGGTAGCAAGTGCTCGAAATTACATTTACCCGAAAAAACAATCATTCGTGAATCCAAGAATGATTACTAAAACTTCCTAGCCCTTCTCAAATAGTAACAGACTTCACCGCTCCCGGGTAAATAGCCTTAGGACACTCGCTACCTTACGAACCACCATTTTGTAAACATGTGCACTTTAGAAAATTTCTTTGTAGCTCAAAAGTTGCTCAATTCACTGATATATTGTTATTTGTATATCTTTTCTTCTCGAATGTTTTTGAGGGAAAAATGATGAAAAAAATGTGGTTTTTCAGACATTAAATGTTAATAACCCCTGAAGTGGATATCAGAATTACTATCAAAGCACGTTTTTTTGGCAACAAAATACTCGAACCTGAATTCATAAAAAAAACTCCACAAAAAGTTTTCCGATATTCAAAATTCGGACTCTGGACAGATGTGGATGAAATCTCATGGAATCATTCCTGAAAATTTCAGATTCTTTTGCGGCTTCAATTTCAAGTATTTTGTTGGAACAAACGTCTTCGGATGGTAATCTCGGTATTGCCTTAAGGGCATTCATCAGAGGCGAAGTTACTAGATCTCCCCCCCCCCCCAGTTTTCTCAACGATTAATGAATATAATCGATTTTAATGAGCAGGTGCATCTTCTCAGCATATCAAAGAAAGGGCAGCTACTCTTTATTTTTCATTTTATTTGTTCGTTTCTGAGAAAACTGGGGGGGGCGATTTTGGAATCTAGTAACTTTTTGGGATGGTAGCGAATGCCGTTAAGGCGATTCACCACAAGCCAAATTACTAGATCTCTCCCCCCATTTTTCTCAGTAATCAATGAATAGAATCAATTTTAATGAGCAGGTGCATCTTCTTAGGCTATTGAAAAAAATGCAGCTACTCATTATTTTTCATTTTATGTGTTCGTTTCTGAGAAAACTGAGGGGAGAAATTTGGAATCTAGTAACGTTTGCAGGGAGTAATGAATCCCCTTAAGAAAAGACGAATATTGCCAACCGAGTACATTAGTTAGAAAAGGGCCCATCCATTCGATGGAAAGAGAAGTCCAAAAAAACGCTGGTTTCTTATCAAGGGAATAGAATTCAGTAGACTTGTTTAAACAGGGAAGAATACATAAATAGTCGCTGGAAGATATTCTTCTTTTCATATACCTACATGATAACATTCCCTGGTGGAAAAACTTTTGTTGAATATCATTCTCAATTTGGGCACTTTTTTATTCAAAATTGACAAAAATCCACGAATTTTCACAAAGATCGAAGAAAATTGGCAAAGTTTTGTGAGTTTGATTCAATTTTATCGTAATTTCTTGAAATTCGTCTTTTCTTGTTGATTTTTCATGAAAAGAGAGTTCAATTTGTGAGTGAAATTCAACATAGGATTCAATTAAATTCAGCAACATTTAGGAGCCTTCCGAAGTAGCTAAGGTCAGCTACTTCGGAAGGCTCCTTAATGAAATTTAGATGAATAATAATAAATTTAGTTTGATCAATTCAACCAAATTCAAAAATTTTTCCCACCAGGGTTGACACCGATTTGATGATCGTTTTTAGTTCCATTCATTTGAATTCATGTTTCATGTATGGTATCGATCAATACGTATCAAATAGAAACAATGAAACATCGCTCATTACCGTGCGATGTTTTTGAATTGACACATTTCATCACACTTTGGATAAATGCCTGTACTTTCAAAAATTTCTTGTGCCCGCTGATGGATTATCAATGAGCTGAATTACATACATCTATACTTATTTCCTGTATGTGTCACTACTGACTGAACTCCATTCCACCGTCAAAATAAATTTGCGAAACGGATTTGAAATGAGGGAAATTGTACACATTCAAGCTGGCCAATGCGGTAATCAAATCGGTGCTAAAGTGAGTATTACTATCAATATGATCCAACCAATGTAATAAATTACCAATGATTTCAGCGTGATTTTGTGTATAATTTCCGAACACAGTTTTCAAGGTCTCCTATTGAATTGATCTATTCAAAACAACCTGTTTCTCGTTTCTGCCAAATTTTTTTTTGTGTTTTGAAAAACATTCGTAAAAAAGATGCAGAAATTCGACCAGTGTAGGAGAAGATGTACAAAAGATTCTCTCTTTGTCAATGAATTCAAGGAAGTATTGTTTTTTGTCATGTGATAACCCACAAAATCGGATAAGAAATATAAATCCATTCGACGTCATATTCATGCGTTTTCAAACATTGAAATAAGAAACATGTGAAATTTTACAATATCTTCCATGAATTACAGAAAGAAACTAACGATAAAGTGCTTCTAGAGAAATAGAAATAAAAACAGATGCCTGGAAATGTGTCCATCATCAGTGGAAATTAGCACAAGGCGTATCTTCATATGCATAGTGTAATCCTGATTACTTTATTTATTTATCAATCTGATGCAGGATTTGTAAAGGGGAGGCATAAAATTTCACATATTTTTCCAATGTGTGAGAAGCTCCGATCATACTGTTGGGAAATAACTGGAATTTCCCGGTACCTAGGAACTGGAAAATTTCTGTCCATGACGGATTTTTCAGCTTACGTACAAGAAAATTCCTGTTGTTTTTTCTCACAGTGCATGTTTTTACTACAAACCATTTCCTTGGATTGTTTCAATCTTATATCGTACATTCATATATGTCAGATTAATATATTTTCATAATTGTTCATATCCAGTTTTGGGAAGTCATTTCCGATGAGCACGGAATCGATTGCACAGGCAAATATCATGGCAATTCTAAATTACAATTGGACCGTATAAATGTCTACTACAATGAAGCTCCGGATGATAAATATGTGCCGCGAGCAATTTTAATAGACCTTGAACCTGGGACGATGGATTCTGTACGTTCTGGGCCCTTTGGCGAAATATTCCGACCTGATAATTTCGTTTTTGGACAATCAGGAGCAGGGAACAATTGGGCCAAAGGTCATTACACAGAAGGGGCTGAATTAGTGAGTTCTGTTTTGGATGTTGTTCGAAAAGAAGCGGAAAATTGCGATTGTCTTCAGGGTTTCCAACTGACCCATTCCTTGGGTGGAGGCACAGGATCTGGGATGGGAACTCTATTGATAGCCAGAATACGAGAGGAATATCCTGATAGAATGATGACAACTTTTTCAGTTGTACCATCTCCTAAAGTCTCGGATACCGTTGTGGAACCTTATAATGCTACTTTGTCCGTTCATCAATTATTAGAAAACACTGATCAAGTTTATTGTATCGACAATGAAGCACTTTATGGCATCTGTTTTCGTACCCTGAAGTTGACAACACCAACTTACGGTGATCTCAATCATTTAGTTTCTGCCACGATGTCTGGTGTTACGACATGTCTTAGATTTCCCGGACAACTGAATGCTGATTTGAGGAAATTAGCAGTGAATATGGTCCCCTTTCCGCGGTTGCATTTCTTCATGCCAGGTTTTGCCCCTCTTACATCACGTGGCGATCAACAGTATAAAGCTCTAACAGTACCAGAGCTCACTCAACAAATGTTCGATTCAAAAAATATTATGGCAGCCTGTGATTCTCGTCATGGACGATATTTGACCGTAGCAGCTGTTTTCCGTGGTCATATGTCAGTCAAAGAAGTCGACGAGCAAATGCTCAATATGCAAAATAAAAATAGTTCTTACTTTGTTGAGTGGATTCCAAATAACGTGAAAACTGCAGTTTGTGACATACCACCGCGTGGTTTGACCATTTCCGCCACGTTCATCGGTAATTCAACTGCTATTCAGGAATTATTTAAGCGGATATCCGAGCAATTTACCGCTATGTTCCGGAGAAAAGCTTTTCTACATTGGTACACCGGAGAAGGTATGGATGAGATGGAATTTACCGAAGCTGATTGCAACGTAAATGATCTGGTATCAGAGTATCAGCAATATCAAGACGCCACCGTTGAAGACGAACGAGAAGAAATTGGAGAATGATTTGCTCTACGAAATGACATTGTAGATTCAAGGTTCGTATTTGAGACGCTTATAATCATTCGCATCAATTGAAATATGTTCAGTATTTCCTATGACTTCCTTGGAAAGATGATTTTTCTGAAATTGTAGCAAAATTTAATTAATTCTTCCCTCAATCAATTGTAAATATTAGTATCTAATTTTATTGGACGACTAATCGACTCACACGTGAAAAATACAATCATTCTGAATGATGGGTTTGTAAGAATTCAACGAATTATGCTACCTTTCAAAAGAATTTGAGTTGTATTACACATCATAATATGCTTCGATATGACACTTTATACTGTTTTGAGATTATTTTTGAGCGTTCGCTTATGAATCCTCATTGAGGTTTGGAAAATTCATACACGGAGAAAATGCAAGTCGAGAGCACAGTGATCTTTGATGAAAAATCTCAGCATATTTCCTTACACGGGGAAAAGGAAATGGAGAAATTTACCGTATAGGGTGACAACGTTTCGCTTCAAGCCTTCAAATGGGAATTTTCACAAAATTCCACAATATTGTGAAATAATTCACATCATAAGAGAAAGATCTATGTTTGTCTTACAATGTGAATTATTTGACAATTTATTCTGTAAAAATTCTCATTTAAAGACGCGATGCGATGCGTTGTCATACTATACGGTCAATTTCTCCATTTTCTTTCTTCCGGGTAAATCTGACAATTTTTCTTCAATTTGTCATAGAGATAAAACGGTTCACGTTTTTGTTGAATTTTATTTGAAAAACAATGGAAAATTATCAATACTTAACAAAAAATAAGAAAAAATTTGAACTTCACAAAAGTTGCGCATGAAATTTTACAAAGTGAATAATAAGATTTCGAAATTTTGTTATATACTTTGTAAAATTCCATGCGCTCTTTTGAAAAGTTCAAATTTTCTTCTATTTTTTGTTGAGATAATTTTTCATTCTTTTTCAAATGAAATTCAACAAGCATGTGAACCGTTTTATCTTGATCACAAATTTCAGAAAAACTCTAGATTTGAGGGAATATGCTGAGATTTTCTATCAAAGTTTACTATATTCTCGACTTGCATTCTTCTCCATGTAGGGCAATCAAGGGTAGAGTTGAAAAGCCCGTGATTGTTTAAAGAAATCTTCGTTCTTCATTTGACACCCGTTGAAATACCACAAATGATTTCTATCTGGGGTGTCAATTCAAAAATCAAAGCTGAGTAGATTTTCGATAGTGACTCTTGCCTTCACTTCTTGATCTTCACAAAAAGCTTCTAAAAAGTTGCCGTCACCCAATCAAGAAAAAAAGTATCCCATTAGTGAAAACGTGTGAAATTAATGAGTCTTCAAGTATGAGAAAAAAAATGTGCTTCAGTAAACGATCTCACCCCACACAGCAACACAGTTCCAGAAGAATCCATGGAGAATTCTTATTGAACTGGTTGTGTTCTTGATGAACTTTTTGAGAATTATGAGACTGTGGTACTGTGAGAGACGCTTGACATACAAAATGGATCGAGAGAATCAGGAGCATCCCTGGTGAGAATATGATGTACGTTCGTGTGAGAGAGTGTAATTATACACTCAAAAATGCGCGAATTTCCTCTTGGTGTACATTCGTATTCAATTTCTGTAACATTTCGTTGCATTGTTGACACTTTATTTTCACCAGGGATATGACAGTGAAATTAGCAGCCAAAAATTAGTAGCGGAAAATTATAACATTTACTCAAAACGTACTCAACCCGTGGTGAGAGATATCCAAATAAACGAAACCATAACTTAAGGATATGATTGCAATACATCTGGAAGATATCTTTGTGAAGATATAGAACTGTTGCATCTTTCAGGTATATCGCCGAAGATATACTTATTTCATAACTTAAACATATCTAACAGAAATCACTGAGATGTATCCCGAAGATATCTCAATTAACCCTCTAGCTACAAACGTTATAAATTTGCTCATCATCATGGAGTAATCAGTCTTATGACTGGTTTGATGAAATCCTCCAACCCTGTCTATTACCCGCTAAACGCTTAATTTCTACATATCTACGACAACCCTTATCTTGTATAATTGACTTCATATAACTTAATCTAGGTCTACCTTTGCGAGTTCTACCATTCATTTCCCTTCCAATATTGTTTTCAATAAACTATCATGCCTTAATGTGTGTCCTGCCAGATTACTTCTTCTTTTCACAACATGTTTCAAAAGACTTCTTTTTTCATTCACCTTCTTAAGTACTCCTTCATTTTTTACTTCCTCTATCCACTTCATTCTAAGCATCCTTCTATAACACCACATTTCGAAAGCTTCAAGTCTTCGTTGGTCCGGTTTTCCAATTGTCCAAGTTTCGCAACCATATAACGCTGTGCTCCAAACGTAACTCTTCAAGAATTTCTTCCTTACTGCTAAGCCAATCTTCTTTAAGCATGGTAACTGTTTCTTTTGGTGGTAAGCCTGTTTTCCTTGTACTATTCTCGCTCTTATATCTCTTTCGCTTTTACCGATTACTGTAATTATGCTCTCTGAATATTTAAATTCTTTCACTTGTTGAATTGTCTCTGCATCTATTTTGATTTTTGTTCTTCCTAATGTTTTCGCTGTTGTACAAATCATGAATTCTGTTTTGTCCTCATTCATAGTCATGCAATACTTTTCTAGTAATATTGTTTCCATAGAATTGAGAATATTTTCTAACTCAGCACCACTCGTAGCTAATATAACTATGTCATCCACAAATCTCCACACACATTTTCTTCCTGAACCAGTAATTTCAGTTGCACTTGTTCCTTCACTTCGTTCATCGCCTCTCCTATATACAAATTGGAAATCAATGGTGATAGTGAGCATCCTTGTATCACCCCTCTTTTAATTTGTGCTCCTCCTTTTCGACCGTCTATTTTTATTATTGCGGTTTGATCCTTATATAATTCATATATTATTCTCCTATCCTCAAAATGATTTCCTACCCTTTTGCGAATCGCGAACATTTTCCCCCAATCAACATTATCGAATGCTTTTTGTATATCTACAAAAAACTATATACAGTAGCCTCTCATTATAAGAGTCGCCTAGGGGGTGTAGGGGAAGAAAGTAGGGGAAAGTACACGTCCCCACTCCTCTACGTAACGAGGTTGACTCCGCACCACTCGTTATAAGCGTCAGTTCATTTTATTTAGTATGTATGTACGTGACAGAAGATAACGACTTGTGAAAAAGTGCAATCTTTGTTCAAACCACTGCCAAAAATTCAATTTTCATTTTTTGTCTCAAATCCTTCGTTCACGAGCTAGTTTTACTCTAATACTAGAAGGGAATATTTTCTTTTTATTTTTCAGATGAAGTAATCGCAAGTAATTTTGACCACCGCAAACCCCTTTTTTTTAGGCACCTTCGAAAATCGGCTGCCATCAATCCAATTTATTATATTCTTCAATCAACATTTTTGAATATGTTGTTCGAAAGTGACCTAATAACATGAAATGAAAACCTGAATAGAAATTTCTTTTGTAGCACGCTAAAAAAGTCGAGAAAATTACCTTTTTTTGGCCTCTGAAACGCATGTAACCCCTTAATGAGTGAAAGGAATCCAAAGATATCGTCGGTATTCTGAAAGAACCTCGTATCTCGATTTTCAATAGTTATAGGTGGTTCCATCGGAAAAATGATCAGTACATGCTAATGCACACATAAACAAAGTGTCCTTGGATTATTGTTGATTGAACATACTTTATCATATATAACTTGATTATACAGGGCGTCCCATTTGAAACAGGACAGCTGAATAACTCTTCAGGGAATGGAGGGGGAAAAAAATTGTTCAGATAAAAGTTGTAGGGTTTGAAGGGGGCCATAAGATGGTGACCTTGAATTTGACCTTGAGGTCAATTTTAAGCATAATTGATGGTCAAAGTATGTTTTTTCAAATGGAAAACCCTACGTTCGACCTCAGAAATGGAAAGAGCGGAAAATTTTACGTCCGAATATGTTAACATATCAGGTCATTTAGAGGTCATTTGAAGGTCAAAAAACCATTTTCTATGGATTTTCACGGAAAAGCCTCAAACGAGTTGTTTCTCTGACCAAAGTTATCAAAGTTGAAGTGAAACCCCACGTTTCGACCTTGAATTCGATCTTGAGAACGATAATGAATGCCAAATTTGAAACAATAATTAAAAAATTATTTATTTTTCCAGTTCGTCGTTTTATAATTACAGATGGCACAAATCCGTTGACGGGTAAGACACACTCATTGCAGAAGATGTTCGAATTGACCGCCATTTACTTCAATACATAACTCCAGCCGGCGTCGAAAGTTTCCAAGAACAGACTGAAAAACTTCTGCACGAATATTCGCAATTGCGTATCTGATGCGTTGTTGTAGATCCACAGGTGTTGTTGGTCGGTTGATATAAACGACATTTTTTACGTAACCCCACAAATAAAAATCTAGAGGGGTGAGATCAGGGGATCTTGCCGGCCACAGTACAAATCCACCTCGACCAATCCAATGATTGGGGAAAAGGATATTTAGATAATCCCTCACACATCGAGCAAAGTGTGGTGGTGCACCGTCTTGCTGATACCACATCCTCTGCCTAGTTGCTGATGTCACATCTTCCATGAGAACTGGTAATTCATTCTGTAAAAACTGTAGATAATTAGGACCGTTAACAGTTCCATCAAAAAATACGGCCCAATAACTTGATTGTCTAGAATTCCACACCAAACATTTATACTCCACCGATGCTGATGATCAACTTGTTGAGTCCAGTGCGGGTTTTGCGCTGACCAATAGTGGCTATTGTGACGATTTAACAAGCCAGTACTTTGAAACGTTGATTCATCACTGAAAAGAACATATCGAAAGAAATCGGGCGCTTCGTTCAACCTCTGTAAAGCCCAATGGCAAAAGTTAACCCGATTCTGCATATCTTGTTGAGATAATTCTTGGGTCAGTGTTATGTGGTACGGATGATATTGAGCAGCTTGTAGAATTCTGTGTGCCGTACTGCGTGGAATACCCAAATCGCGTTCAATATCACGTAAACTAACATGAGGATTCATGTGTATTATTGCTAAAACAGCAACGCATCGAGGGTCGTTAAAGTTGAAACCTTGATTGTTTCGGCGTTGACCAATCCTTCATTGTCGACAATTTCTTTCAACTTGGCGAATGACTTCTGGAGAAGGCTGATGCTGCCGATCTCCAAACCGCTCTCTGTACAATCGTGACGCTCTTTGATACACTTCGCGACACTCACCCAAGATCATTAAAATATCAACACATTCGTTAGGTGAATAAACCATTTTGAACCCGCACTTACACCGTAAACGATGAAAACTTCCTAATGATCATTTTCGTACTGATATGAAGAATAAACTCTGAAGGTTAGTTCTGTTTACTTTCAATTCAAGGTCGAAACGTGGGGTTTCACTTTAACTTTAATAACTTTGGTCAGAGAAACAACTCGTTTGAGGCTTTTCCGTGAAAATCCATAGAAAATGGTTTTTTGACCTTCAAATGACCTCTAAATGACCTGATATGTTAACATATTCGGACGTAAAATTTTCCGCTCTTTCCATTTCTGAGGTCGAACGTAGGGTTTTCCATTTGAAAAAACATACTTTGACTATCAATTATGCTCAAAATTGACCTCAAGGTCAAATTCAAGGTCACCATCTTATGGCCCCCTTCAAACCCTACAACTTTTATCTGAACAATTTTTTCCCCCTCCATTCCCTGAAGAGTTATTCAGCTGTCCTGTTTCAAATGGGACGCCCTGTATGTGTATTTAGCGTGTACTGATAATATTTCCGATGGAAACTCGATACGGTCAAAAATCGAGATACGAGGTTTTATCAGAGTATCGACGATACATTCCTCGTGGCAAAAATATAAATTTATGGAAAAAATTGTTCTAAAGCACGGAGTCAATTCTGAGATCACAAGTAGAATGTGACTATTCACATACTTTCTGTACAACTGAGTAGCATTGTTTAGAAAAAAAAACAAACTGTTAGGAAGTAATTTAGAGAGAATCGATATCGTTCTTTGTGGATTCAATTGATTTGATTATCAAGATTATCAAAAATTCATCAATTCATTGAATTTTTTCCAGAGATTGTAAGATTTCCATTATAAGAAATTCATACAACTAGAAATGAATCAAAGGACCGTACGAAAATAATATGGGGAAATGGTGTTGAATTATATATTCAAACTGATTTCTAAAGCCATAAACTTCATGCTAATCCAGTCTACTTCACTGCATCCTTCATAGATTTTCATTTGTCCAACTTCGAAATGATGAATTTTCTCCCGACGCTTATAACGAGAGGTGAGTTCTTAATCTCGAAACAGCATAAGAGTGGGGTAGCGCCGAACTCAGTCATGCGCAACTAATCTTTTCGACGCTTATAACGGATACTCTTATAACGAGAGGCTACTGTATACAGACTTTTTTAACTGTAGTCTTTTCTCTATTACTCTCCTGAGTGCTAAATTGCTTCCGCGTTTCTCTATTCTTTCTAAAACCGAACTGATCTTCTGCTAATCTACTCTATATTTTATTCTCTATCCCCCTGTATATAATTTTCGTCAGTGCCCACGTAGAAATTCCGGTACTGAGCCGATGGTGACGAACGGTTCTGAAAAGGTATGGGCCACCAACGGTTGTCTGCTAATTGCGGATCGGTACTCAACCGACTTCATTTTAAGTTTCTGTTGGTACTGGTTCGATATTTGAACCAATTGTTATTAACCACTTTTCCACCAATGTTGAATTAACAACGGCACAATTTTAGTACGCAAGCGTTGGTCTCCAACGTTGATTCGGTACCGAACCAATGTGAATAAATATCTCGTGTACTTTGAGAGAAGACTTGATTGGCTACGTAGGAATTGACGAATGGTCATCCTATGATCCAATAGTAAATTTCACTCTAAATTACTCCTAGTGCAGAAATTTTGATAATGCATTCAAAACCTTCCAAAGTTACAACAGCGCAAATAACGGTTGAGTAACTGTCTGAGCACTAGTAGTATTAGTTCTCAGTATCGGAACCACACTGATTCCTAGGACTGAATTGATGTTGGTGACCGGTATCGGATCAGAGTTATTTGGCGTTATCATTCCGTAGTCCGACCGACACCGGCCGCCAATGGTTGCACACTGGTAGCCTGTATCGAGCCGGTACTGAGCCATCCGTCAATTTCTACGTGGGTATTCCCGAGGCATGTGAAGTTAAATTAATCGTTCTGTAGTTCTCACATTCGTCTGTTCCTTGTTTTTCCGGATTGGCGACAGTTTTATTCGTTTGGAAATCTTTCGGTACTCCCCCATTTTCGTAAATACCTCTGACAAATTCAAACAGTGCGTCATGAGTTCTTTGACTGGTAGCTTTGATGAGGTCCGCACTTATGCCATCTATTCCTGGCAAACAGAATGATGACGAATTTTTCTGAATTCCATTAGACACGATGAAGATTCTTCCATGCTTGATTGGAGATTTGGGGACTTGGAACAATTGAAAACAGGACAGGTTTGAGAATTTCGTTTCCACCGATTTTGGAATTCTTACATCATTTTTGATGTAAGAAGAAAGAGAAAAACGTGTTTCCTCATCTGCTTCACGGGTTGTTACTGAGAGGTTTAAGATGTTTCCCAGACATCTTGTCTCCATCTCAAATTCGAGGTCCTAATTTCATTTTCTGAAGGTATGTTTAAGGGGTAATATCACCTGGTGGTAAAAATATTCTTGTCACTTTCTAAGACCTACCACGAACGATAGTAACATTTTTGGAATATGGGGTTTTGATCACCTGAAAGTACTAATCCTTCAGTACCAGAAACCCATACTCTTATATTTTCACAGTACAAAATGGCGGCGTATTATCACATTCGAGGAAAGTCTATTGATCCGCATGGGCGTACCGGTACAGGTCACAATTTTGATTGTAGAACAGAAAACCAAAAGTTTTCTCGAAATATAGTTCAAAGTGAAGTGAACGACGTAGGATTTTTCTGATAAACTGAATTTTACAGATTTTAAGAGCGATTTTGGATCGATGTAAGGGAAAAAATCGAAAAAAAATTCAAATGGACGCCATTTTTGTTCTCATCCATTTTCGACAAAAATCCTACGTCGTTCACTTTATTTTGAACTATTATATATTTTCAGGAACTTTTTGGTTTTCTGTTCTACAATCAAAATTGTGACCTGTAGCGGTACGCCCATGTGGATCAACAGACTTTTTTCAGTAGGTTGATATGCCGCAATTTTATGTGGTGGAAATATAATAAAATGTGTTTCTGGTACTGAAAGACTACTTTTATGTACACAGAACTCCATATTTTCAAAACGGTTCCACCGTCCATGGTGGGTCTTGGAAAATGATGAAAAATTTGCTTGCCACAAAGTGACATTACCCCTTAAGATATTCTTATAATACATCTTGAAGATATCTTGAAGACATTCTCGTATCTTCAAGACATTCATGCTTATTGGGATCAAATAACGTATTTCAAATGTCAAGTGAGTCGAATTTGTTCATTTACGATGAACAAAACGACGTTTCGGTTAGTCACAACCCTTCATTAGGGTACCATATCGTAAATGCGACGTGGAATACTGATTTTGTCCCTCTCCACACAATTTGAATACTTTTTATACCGAAAATTGTTTTGGCAGCTCTCATCTATGATATGAGCGGGTTCATGAATTTGTAAGACATTCCTATGAGAAGTTACACTGTAAAAAATTTTATCGGAAAATTCCTATATATTCAAGGTAACTGACCCCATTAGTGAACATTTAAGAACACAAGCACTCTAAATATAAATTATTTCATGAATAATTTCTTCAAAATGAATTTCCACGAGTAAATAAGGTAGATTGAGCATTTCAATTTTCTCTTACCGTGATTTTTTATTCATTTTCTAAGTGATAACAATAAAAATAATGAAATTAATGAAATGTTAACAATACCCCCATTAGTGAACGGGTCGCATGAATTAGTGAACGCTGATTGACCCCATTACTGAACGCGTAGAATCTGAGGCTGCTCAGATGAGTTATTATCACTTTCCTGATGATATTCGAAATATATTCTGTGCACATTCTAATGAGACCTTTTTATAGGTGCTATGCATATTCATCGAACGTATGTAATCGAATATATGACGGAACGTCAGTCGAACGTCGATTGAATGAATATCGTACATTTCAATTGTACTATGTACGTTCTGAGTATATTTGAAACAGTCTCATTCGTATATTCTATGAACTTTCATGATATGTCCTTCGTATCTCATTCTCAAATTCTACCAACGTTTTTATTTCATATATACTTTGAACTTCTGTTGCTGCTTGAGTTACTTTGGCAAAAAAAATTGTGAATTTCAAGTAGAGTTTATAATTTTACATGTTGATTCCAATCCTTGGAGAAATTTATAGATTGATTGAAAAATTATGCGCATTATGAGAATTCATGAAAAAATTTTCCTAGAGTAGACCTATGATATGAATTGTTACGTTTATTCGTTCACTAATAGATTCACCGATCATTTTCGTGTGTGTATTTCTGAACGCGCAATTTTCTGGGTTAGCGACTGACAGTTATTGAAAATAACCCTATATTATCTTAATTTGAATGATATCAATAGATTGGATACATAAAATAGTTCAATGGTCGCATTAATACTATAAAAATGCACAATTGAAAAAATGTCCATTCTTAACTCTTCTTGTAAGATTCACGAAGGCAAAGCTGGTTGTGACACTCGGCATGAATCTTTATTTATTTCGTGAATTACATTTTTCTTTCTTCCATTCGTTCTCGCATCAATCACGAACAATAATGTTTGAAGATTGGAATAATCTTCACAGCACGTAATAGGTAAACACTTCTTGTTCGTCAAAGAGGTTTTATTATCTCGAGGTTCACTAAAGGGGTCGCGTTCGCTAATGGGGTCAGTTACCTTAAGTGAAGTAATTAACACATACATGCGTTAGGAATTTTTCCAACTTGTCCAGAAATTTACTGTGAAATGTTGGGAAAAATCCCATAAAGTTTGTAATTTTTAGATAAATGTATGGGAAATTTCATATAAATGTACCGGAAATTGATTTCCTAATCAGTGATTTGAATTTTCCGGTTGATGTACACAGGGAAATTCCGATTATTTTTTACAGTGTACTTCAGTCAACAACTATATTCCAGCCACTAGCTGTCATAAAGAAACACTCTGCAGTTGATGGAAGAAGAAAAGTCAGCGGAATCTCAGCAACCATGGTTGCAGGCGTTTCAAACCAAACAGCACCGAAAGTTCTCAGAGCATTTCAAAAACGTGTCACTAGTCCCACAGATGTTGATGGCCAAAAGCACGTTTTCTAAACGTCTTGAGAACATTCATTTAATGTGCTGGGGAACACGTTTTGGGGACGTTCTTTACACATGGTATGGTACGTTTGCAGAACGTTCTCGAAACGTTATATGGAAATCAAGTATTTTATCTCTAACCTATACAAATATATATTTATAGATTTACTATGGAAAAAAGTACCAAACAATCATAAGGATATGTTTTGTATTGAATATCTGAAAGTATTTCATTTCCGAAGTTCAAAACAATTGGCAGAATGGAAATTATCAAGAATTAAGTCAATATATTAGGATTCACATAGCCTCAGAATTGACGCCGAACAAAATTTCACTACATGCAATGTATTAAAAAGATGCAAATATAATTTATCAAATGTATCGATACAGGCTTCACCGCAGCATCTCCTCGAAATGAAGAATATTGAAAAATTTGGCACAAGTTTGATCATTACAAAATTCTCATTTCAAGGACACTCAAGTACCAACAAAAGCGAGCCAAATTTCACGCCAACTTTTTCCATAAATTATGCGTTCAACGGAAATTTTCAATCGATAATAATAAAATCCACGACCAGGATTAGACTCTGAAGTTCAGTTCCAGTCTTTTCCTGATTTCCTGGCGAGGAGAAGAGGATTTGAAAAGTATTAACCTCCAACTCTCAAAAATTGTTTGTAATTTTGTTTTGCAATACTTGCAAACTATGAAGGAACCTAAGATGATATTCAGAATCCAATCTCAGGTATGTACTCCATCACTATCGATTTCAAATACAATTTTATCAAGTAATTTATGAAAAAAGTTAGCGCAAAATTTTACCCGCCCCTCCTGATGCTTAAGTGTCCTCAAATGTCTCTTAAACGTTCCACAGAAACCTGGATAAAACTACACCAGACATTTGTTCGCCCCTGGTATATGCATGCGATGTTTTCTGAATATCCCAAACCTCTCTTAGGACATTCCAATGTTTCAGAAGCCGTTCCGAGGATGTTGATAGTACCTCTCGGTGCTGTATGGGAAAGGGCACGAACGGTTCTTCATCGGCATTTCAGGGCTATCAGTGGCCTCTTTAAACGCTAGTAACCATTGTTCCCACATAGCACATCAGTTTAGAAAGAGTTCATGGTGAATCCATTTAGAACTCCAAGAATTCAAAATGAACACATTAGGAATTCTTCCTGAACTATGGTGCTGTGTGGGTTTTGAACAGAATGGTTTTGTTTATATTCAAACGAGAAAAATTCTACAGAACTTTCGTGAAAATGTTCCCATGTAATCTCGTAGTTTTTATTATATTTGTTGAGAGATTTCTTCAAGCTTCTTTTATGTTTGGAATTTCTCAAATTATTTCTGAAATTAGAGGCAACATTTTCCGCAAGAGGTTTGAAAATATAGGACAGCCTACAGTTCCGTAGGTTATGTAAGATGTACTTTAAAAATTGTATGAAAAGATCTACGGAAATCTGATTCAAGTTTTGTCGAGAGTCCATTCTTGAATATCAATGTTTAGGCCTATGGAGTTCCAAAAAACAGGCGAAACTTTGTTACATACTTTTCCAGCAACTGAACGATAAATAAAAATCTCCAATAATCAAGATTAATTTCTGATTATCACACGGGGAAAAAAGATCATGGAATGATCGCTAGGAAAGATAGTAAATTGGTGACAACTACGAATTTCTGTGCACAGTCGCTAACAGAGACGAGTAATGATTCCTATTTTGGTATACTATATTGTATTTTAATCTACCAAAATAGGAATCATTACTCGTCCCTGTTAGCGACTGTGCACAGAAATTCGTAGTTTTCACCAGTTTACTATCTTTTCTAGCGATCATTCCATGATCTTTTTTCTCCGTGTAGATTGAAGCTGCAAATGATTTCTGAAAATCATGCAAATAATTATGAACATAACCCAGTGAGCAATATGTTATCATCCAGAGCTTTTGAAGATCTCCCAAATATGTGTAAGAGGTCATATAAACCTTTCAGAAGGTTAACATGAAGATATCAGAATGTTATCAGATGCGTCGATTCCCGAGGAAAATAAGAGATTGCCAGAATGTTATCCAACCGAATTCTTCGAGAGGATTTTTTTCTGAGATCTCAGAAAAATGATACCATTCAGATATCAATATAACATCGACAGAGCCTTCTCAAAGGACCTCTTAAAGAGCTCTTCCTCTCATCTTCCTCTTCATCTCGTGTTCACTGGGAATAACCTGCGAAAGTCAAGAATTTTCATAAGCCTTCATATTTAGACATTCAGAGCGGAATCTTGGCTATGTACTTGAACGTTGATATTCGAAACTTCAATTCACCCCTTGATTGTTTCAAAAGTACGTAGCAAAGTTTCATTCGTGTCTTTTGATGCCTCAGGGTCGTTAAGGGGACTAGAGCAAGTGGGGGTAGGGGGAAAAGCTAAATTTTGCGCACATTTTCAAAAGGTATGTAGTTGATGCATATTTGAAGTGGATAATGATGATTCATATTCTGGGGATTGCGCACTGCCGTGCACTTTGAATTTCTGAATGATTTATGAAGCCTAAAAAATAAAAATGTGAGATTCATTGACGTTTGGATGTCAAAATTTCACAATTTCATTTTTCAGCCTTCAGAAATCATTTGGCAATTCAGTGCTTTAATTACGTACCTCCTGAAAAAAGTTAACGCCAAATTCAATCCCCCTTTTCCTCCATCTCTTGATGCACGAGTAACTCAACTTATGAATAATTATAATGATTTCACTTTTCCGATCAACATCCCATGCTCCGTGTTCACTCAATTAATTTTTCTATGAGCCATTCAATTGTTTATGAAGTCACGCATCTTATCATACCTACACCCAAAAAAATATCGTCCAAGAATGAGACGGAGCTGAATAATCATAAGAAGATGTTTCAAAATACTTTCAGACGGAGATCCGTTTTATAACAAGACAAAAACCATTTTAAGGACCATGGAGTCCTTCAAGAAATGGGCAATTTTGCTACGTACTTCCTAATTGACTACGCAATAAATACAAATTTTAAATCCACAGTGATAAAGCACATTGCTAAAATTGAGCTTTGAATATGGAATTGGAACCAGGGCTGTGGAGTCGGAGTCGGGAGTAGGAGTCGGAGTCGAGGAGTCGTGGAATGATGGATGGAGTCGAAAGGGGAGTCGGAGTCGAATGTTATTTCATCGACTCCGACTTCACTTTCGACTCCTCACAAAAAAAGTTAGTTTTCATGAAAGTACGTTTGAAAAATATTACGAGAACGTCTTGTAGTATATGAAAAAGAACGTTTTCAGAACGTGTTTTGCTGCATTAGAAGTGAAAATGCTGTAAAAATACGTGCTTTTGGAGGTTCAGACTCGCAGAACCTAGGCTATGTTTTTGAAACATTCAGAGAACTTCGTGTGCTCTTTGGAATATATTTTCATTTCTTTGACTCATTTTTGAAAATACACATATTCAATCTTCTGATCATTCAATTGTAATAAACTCATATTACATTGAGAGAAAAAAAATCTTAAACTAAGAACATATTGGTCTGACCGAGTCCGATCCGATATTTTCTTGATTCAAGGAAACTTTCTTCGAAAGAAGAAATTACTCAGTTTGAAACTATACAGTGTGATATAGACAAAATTTTTTTACTCCGAGTACACATTTTCTTGAGATAAGAAAAAAAATATATTCTTAGATCAAAAAAATATGTTCTTCTGATTAAGCTAATTTTTTTCTCAGTGTAATAGATTCCAACAGTGGTTCCATAATGAACTCTTATGGATCTCAGGTGCATCAGTTGAGAGATGAAATTTGCATGCAAAAAATTTTTTCAATTTTTCTGCAACACAAACGAGGAATCCATATGTGAATTTATGGAAAATGTATTTCCACACGTTGATTCGAAGTTCAAAGTGTAATGTTTCGGAATCAAATGCATAGAATTCTCTGTTGACATAAATAAGATAAATCAAGAAATGAGAGTAGGAATTGATGTGTTTGTTTTCATGATCTGTTCGGTAAGAAGGTGCTATAATTCTTCATATCAATGGAAATATAAAGGTATGAGAATGGAGAAAGAGAGTCATAGAACATCTCTAAGTGGGAATGTAACGTCCCCGTAAAACTGAGATCATTCAAAGAATTAATTGATCATTAAAGAACCAATTGATTCTTATCAAAATTAAATTTTTCCAATGAGAAATGTACAAATTTCGAATTAGTATATTTCTCATTTCAGACTCAAATTTCCCGTTTCAGACTCAAATGATTCTAAATAAGTTCGAATCATTTTTCATCAGAAATTTGCACTATCAATCGTTCTGAATGATTTCGTTTCTGCAGGGAGAGCTAAGGTCGTTGCAGGACTGAAATCCCATATAGGTATACGGCATAGGAGTAGAAAAAGAATTCTTGAGAATTCATATTGAATTCAAACGATCCAACCTATGAAGATCACCTAGATTTATTAGAATCCACAAAGCAACCTAAGCTAGACGAAGATGCAATAGGAGTATCAAATCCACGTGTACGATTTACATTTGAATTCAACTCTTCGTTGAACGAAGTAGAAAAATTCAATAGAAAATCGAATATCACTGTCCGAGAGGCTATAAAAAAATATCCACTGATAGTTCAAGATGCTGCCAGAGCTGTTATAGGATTGCCATCTACACAAGTCAGTGTTGAAAGACTGTTTTCTTCTTTAAAAATCATCACATCAGATTCACGCGCTTCTCTGAAAAATGATTTGATAGAAGCCATTCTATTCTTGAGAACGAATTCTTAATCGACTATTTTATCATTTAAAATTTCTCATAGATTGTTATTCATGTTCCAAATAAATTCCAAATTTCTTATGCAAAATTTTGTTTCGATTAATGTATTCCAGATAGTGTAAAAGTTGTATCACGACGGTATTGCAATGAATACGAAAGTTTCAAATGAAAGATAAGTCCTCAATTATTACCTAATTGTTCAAGAAGGTCCATACTGCTCGTTTTCAACGAATCTTGCTATCACTCCATGCTAATTTGCTTAATAGATTTATATTTCACTTATTCTTATTACCAGAACGGAAATCGTTTTGGAGTTGTTTGAGAATCATTCGCAGATTGTGTTAATTCACTGATGTTATCAGAAATGTGACAGATTTACAAACACTAGAGGAAATATGGGGAGTTAATCCTCACTTTGATGGCGGCTTCCATCCCCTGGTCGTGGGAGAATTATTTTTCCATCAAAAATAGGGGATTTGTCCTCCATTTTGAGGAACTATTCTGTTTTCTGGGTGTTGAATCCTTCAAAAAGTAAGGGCAAACTCTACCAAATCAGGATATCAAGTTCCGTATTCATAGTGGAATATTTTTGGTTAAATATCCCATATTTATTTTTTACAGTGAATAATGAAAACATTCAGAAACAAAATATTTCTCATTTATTGATTCTTGTGTTTATTATATTTCGAAATAATCAAGAAACGTGCTCTTTCATCCACCCTGTTGGTTCTAATTGTTCAATAAGCTGCTGCATATAAAAACATACAAATTTATGTACCGCATCAGATCAACGGTTCATAAATGAAAGTTTTAGAGGAAATTGTTTGTCGAAAGTTGTTGACGAAGTTTTTTCCTAACATTTGGAATATTTATATCTGTCGAACAATGTTGATGGGAGGAATAATTCATGCATACAATTTTGTAATAGAACATTAAAATTAGTTACGACTTGGGAGTCTGTTAATTGTTTGCATTTTAGCCTCGACATATTTAGCGAATCGAACTTGAATAATATATCAATAAATAAAATATTCAAACACAGGTCGAAAAACCTCGATAACGAATAATGTCCATCTCATGTCCAAGTTTGGTTCTCTTGAAATTTTTATTCATGGGAATAGACACTAGGGCCGGAGTCGGAGCTGGAGTCGGAGTCGGAAATTTTAAGTGGTTCGGAGTCGGAGTCGGCTGTGTGAAAGCTTCGACTCCGCGGCCCTGATTGGAACTGCAAATGATTCCTAAGAATGATGCAAACGATTATTAAAATAATAACCTGCGAATGCCGATAATTTTCATAACTTATTTTCTCATGTTTAGGAATATGTTTTGGGCTTCGGATTTATATTTAGGATCAAACCCTGGGAGTGCACGTAATTGCTATATATTCAAAATTTGTGATCAATGCTAAAACATTTAAAAACTACGTAGCACAATTTTTCCCGTTTCTAATGCTCCATAGTCCTTAAGGGGATATCCTGGTATAAAACATCAAAAACAAGCACTTGCTGTGGATTTTTTTTCGAGCCAACTATTCGGTGTACAGTTCTGCGATTCTCAGCGTTTATTGTTCATATATTGGAGCGTTCAGATTAATTTTCTGATGCCATTGCATGAGATTTTAAGCAAGGTACATCAACGAACATAAGAGTGTTGCCGAAAATTGTTCCTGCACAGCGTGCAGACTAGTATCTCGTAGAATCGTTTGAAAAGAAAAAAAACGTTTTTTGTGAAGATTATGAATGCAGTTTGTAGATATACCTGAAGAATCAATTATTTTGTCAAAAAAATGTAAAAAATCACTATTTGAAAAAAAAATTGCGTCTGTCATAAGTTTTTAACACCTTTTTGTTCATAAAAGCTTCCTAAGTAGCACCAGAATATACTATGGATGTTCTTCGAATATTCGAAATATGTTTTATGCACATTCGAATGAGACCGTTCCATAGGTGCTATGCATATTCATCGAACGTATGTGATCGAATACACAACGGTACGTTAATTGAACGTCGATTGAATGAATACCGTACATTTCGAATGTACTATGTATGTTCTAAGTATATTTAAAACAGTCTCATTCGAATATTCTATTAACGTTCATCATATATTCTTCGTATCCCATTCGTACATTCTACGGACGTTTCTATTCCGTACATATTTCGAACTTCTGTTGCTGCTTGGGTTGTTTCAAATAAAAATTTTCGGGCTCAGTTTAGGTATATATTCAAGAGAATTTAATTCCCTAAAATTTGAAACCAAAATCATTATGATCGATCGAGAATTTTTCGAGTTATGCTGCACGCCAGTTTCGGAAACATGGTTTCGAGAAAAACGCGATCAAAATTTTTGTTTGTCCACAAACAGCACCGGTAATTGAAAGGTACACATTTCCGAATGACTTTCAAATGAGTTGAAAAAGTGCACAGACTGAAAATTTTGAATTTACAATTCAATTATGCTATTGATTTCACGGCTTTAGGAGCGCTGACGGATTAGAAGCCTTATAAATGATCGTTAGGAGCTCCTTTCAGTAGCTTACTGCTCGAAACGCTCAAGCAGGCATATTCATTGAGCTCATTTTGGCTCAAAAAAATACGAATTTATATTTAGGGTTTTAGGAGCAAATTTTAGAGATATTATACTATCGATTAGAGTGAGAAAAAAAATCGATTTTTCAAAGTCGCTATACCAGGATGGCCCCTTGAGGCCCATGGAGCCTCAGAAAGATGGGAAAAATTCTGCTACCTACTTTTCTAACAACTACGCATTAAATAAAGATTTTTAATATGCAGTGATGGAACACACCGCCAAGACTAGACTTCGGATATACATTGAGAATCCAAAGTAATATCTGAACATGAAAAAAAATAATTTGTGGGAATTATTGACATTTATAGGCTATTATGTTTACAATTATTAACCAAATATTCAAAGCTTAATCCTGGCGATGTGTTCCATCACTGCATATGAAAAATCTTTATTCAATGCTTGGTTGTTGGGATTTTGCCCCTTTTGCTGGGGGCCCATGGGCCTTGAACGATTCCATTCCACCAACAGACGATTTCTTCTGTGAGTGAGACGGAAGTCGTCTAATGACAAGATGGACTTCTTTCTAGTGATAAGACGAGGAAAAATACTCGAACTTACTCACTTCGGAGCGGATTGAAGGCATTTTTTGTCGTGAGACGGATACCATCTTATGGAAAGACGACATTCATCTCAAGCTTAGACGATTTTCATTTGTTCATAAAACTGCAGAGTTATTATATCGAGACGGCTGATTCTGATGGTGAAATGGACTATGTTTCACACGGACGTCGTCTTATGACGAGAAGATCATTTTTATAAGTATGAAGATTGCTTAATTCTATTTCTTCCTATTTGACTTGTTGTGCATGATGAAGTTCACATAGTTCCAAAAAAATATCTCGAATATAAAGAAGATACATAGAGTTCGACCCTGTCTGAACAGAATGTCAAAGAAACGCCAAGTTGATATGAGGATGATATTATTTTCACGTTATTTTGACTGAAAATTAGTCAAAGTGTCGTCAGTTTGACGGTATTTTGACTAAGTTGTTCTCATAGGAAAATCCTCAGAAAATTTGAGATATTTTCCTTCTTGGGACATTGAACACGCATGAAGAGCTGTGAAATTCTTTTCATCGAAAGTGTTCATGATTTTAAAAAGGTGCAGTGTGAGTATTGGGATTTGCGGTGTCGCTATTGTTGATACGTTACTCTTTTAGACATTCATTGCGCCTGCGCATTGTCGATTTTGTATCTATGCTGGCAGCAGCGTGTCGTGCAGTTAGTTGTCGTATAGAACTAGATGCGAAAACATTAAAAGAGTCACGTCATCGCGCACCGTTTAGGTGTGTTTTTGTATTCGCACCGATCATCGAAAATAAAGAGCCAGCATTTAATTCAACTACAGTCCACTTTTATTCCTCGGTTCATTTCTCGTCCATTTTGTTGGTCCATCGATCTGAATCGGTGTGAAAATCGATCGCGTCTATCATACGTTTTGTGCGCGGCAAAGCTCGAAAACTCTCGAACATTGTAATAATACATGATTGCAGTGAAATTCTCGTATACAATTCTTCGTGAAGCATCGTGTATGAATCTCGTGAAA
Source organism: Gonatopus flavifemur (assembly GCA_018340375.1). NCBI lineage: Eukaryota > Metazoa > Arthropoda > Insecta > Hymenoptera > Dryinidae > Gonatopus > Gonatopus flavifemur. The sequence goes on from JAFFJZ010000001.1 coordinate 1,124,999, forward strand.
CATCGTGTATGAATCTCGTGAAACATCGTGTATGAATCTCGTAAAAATCTCGTATTCAATGAACAATTTGTCCTTTTTTGAGCACTAGTGTGAATCACGAAGTGTTAGCTCGTATATTATAAATCTCAAGCCGTTTCGAGATTTATATAAACGACAAAGTTGTATCAACCGTTAGCATCAAACTGAGATCAAAGTGTGGTGCATTTAGTTCAGTGCGTTTGATAAATAAATGCGAAAGCGGGAATTTATCGAAGTGTAAATCAGAAGCCAGTCTGATTTTCAACGACCGTTTTTGGGAGGAGGACAGAGCATCGTGAGCGGAGCTCGGCGACGATATTAGTGAAGAGGCAAGCGTCCACGTACAACGCGGCCATTTTGATACGTGTCTTTTAGAAATACACACGGTGGGGAGGAGGCACGGAGGATTGCGAAGCATAGCTGTTACCGACTAGAAGCATCGCGTCGGCTATTGTCACGGCAAGGTAAGGTTAGGTGAATCGCTGTCCCTTTCTATCCCGTTTATTGTCAATATGGCAAAATTATCGTCACTTGAACGCAGACGTGGGCAATTTAAAGCTCAACTAAGAAGGTTCGAGGCATTTATTGAAAATATTGAGAATGATAGAGTGTCGGAAATCCCGGATAGGATCAAAGTTATTGATGAAGTGTGGTCAAAATTCAATAGCATTCAACAAGACATATTAGATCTGAAGGCTAAGGATTCCGAGGGCACCGATTTAGAAGAAGAAAATGAACAAATAGAATTTGAAGACGTATATTTTAAATACAAAGCGTTAGCAACGTCAATTTGGTCACCGCATGTACAGCAAATAAATCAATTCTCGCAATCGAACGAAAATTTACAGGATCAAGAAATAGACCATGGCACGGTAATTCATAGGAATAATGTGAAGTTGCCTACGCTTACGTTGCCTGCATTCTCTGGGGAATATAGTCGTTGGTTATCATTCAAGGACGCCTTTCTCTCACTGATTAATAAAAATCAAACGTTGAATGATACACAACGTTTTCAATATTTACGTAGTTCACTCCAAGGAGAAGCGTTGCAAACTATAGAATCTTTAGAGACATCAGCTGAGAGCTATAAGATCGCTTGGAAATTATTGACCAGTCATTACGACAATTCGAGACTTATCGTTAATACACATTTAAAACAATTAGTCGAGGCTCCAGCGATAACTAAAGATAATAAATTCACTATTCGATCGTTCGTAAATCATATACGTACTCACGTTAAATCATTAGAATCTTTGAAATTACCAATTGATAAGTGGGACGCTATTTTAATTCATTTGACCACAAGCAAATTGGATTTCTCTACGCGAAAGGAATGGGAGCAACACGTTGGAAACAGAGAATTTGAAATATGGCCAGAACTATCGGAGTTGCTGGATTTTTTAACTGAAAAATATCATACGTTAGAAATGATTGAAAAGGAAAAACCAAGCCAGGAGACGAAATTGTTCAGTTCAAAAAAACTGGAGAAAAGAGTTACCATGGCAGCGACAGTATCGCTTAAATGTGAATATTGCGGTAACTCACATAATATCTATTCATGTAGTGAATTTTTGAAACTGCCGGTACCAGTTAAAATTCAGGAGGTTAGAAAACTTCAATTATGTTTGAACTGTCTCCGGAAGGGTCATCTCAGTAAAAATTGTAGAGCTCCTGCGTGTAGAAGATGTAATCGTCATCATAATACTAAGCTACATATTGAATCAGCTGGTCCTGCTAGTGATCGTGATACAGAAGAAGCTTCATCATCGACTAATCGGCCACTTCCTATAGATGAAGAGACTAGAAATAAGCAAAAGGTGTTAGTATCAAATGGTATTCAGCAAGCATCAAGTATAATTTTGTCTACAGCGTTGGTTTACATTCTTGATGACAACGGACGTAAATATCAGATTCGTGTTTTGCTTGACTCGGGATCCCAGTCCAATATTATAACGGAAGCATTGGTGGAGAAAATGGGTTTGAAAACTAAGCGTAACGAATTGTCGGTATGCGGAATGAATCAAACCACCATGGTAGTACGCAGATCGGTTACAGTCAAGATAGAGTCTCGAATAGACAATCATACTTTCGAATTAAACTGTTTAGTGCTTCCAGCAATTACCGGAAATGTTCCACAAATTCGTATCCCTGCTCAATCGTTGAAGGTTCCCCCGAATTTGCGACTGGCTGATGAAACTTATCACACACCGGGACATATAGATCTACTCATTGGTTTTAGTTTATTCTGGAAAATTCTAATTATGGAACGCATGCAAGTCGCTACAAATCAGCCTATTTTGCAGAACACCTGTTTAGGTTGGATTATAGGTGGACAAATGTTAGAAACGAAAAGACTGACCGCTGATACTTGCTTATTGGTTACAAATCAAGAATTACACCAGCAAATGGAACGCTTTTGGCAGGTAGAAGAAATTCCGAAGAAAGAAGCCATGTCGAAGACTGACTTGGAATGCGAAGATTATTTCGTTGCTACAACCAAACGTGATGTTGATGGTAGGTTCATAGTCTCATTGCCAAAAAATGACTCAGTATTGTTGGGAAGTTCACTACAAATGGCCGAGCAACGACTGCGGTGTCTAAAGAAACGTTTCGACCGTCAAGAAGAATTGAAAAATGACTATACCGACTTCATGAAAGAATACAGAAATTTAAATCATTTATCTCTATTGAAATCAGACAAAAGCTTCCAGGAGGTGTATTACCTTCCGCATCACCCGATCATAAAAAAGGAGAGTTTGACTACCAAGCTGCGTGTTGTTTTCGACGGGTCAGCAAAATCTGAGTCAGGAAATTCTCTAAATGATAAACTGATTGCTGGACCTACGATTCAAGATAATCTGTTCGATATAACACTCCGGTTTCGAACTTACAACTACGTGTTAACGGCCGACATTAAAATGATGTATCGACAAATTCTCGTGGATAACCATGACAGACATTTACAAAGAATTTTGTGGTTCGACGAATTCGGAAACGTTCAACACTTCGTTTTCAATACCATAACGTATGGCACAGCTCCCGCTTCGTTTATCGCCACAAGGTGCTTGAAGGAATTGGCCTTGCAAGAAAAATTGAAATTTCCCGTAGCCTCGTCCGCAGTAATGAAAGACTTTTATATGGATGATCTTCTGACAGGGGCATCAACGGGGGAATCAGCTGTGGCATTACACATGCAAATCGAACAACTATTGGAAAAAGGTAAATTCCAATTGCGTAAATGGAGAAGCAATTGCGAGTCTGTTTTGAGCCATTTACAAAACGATATAGCCGCTGATAATTTATTGGTTTTAAACAAACACGAATTATTGAAAACTTTAGGTTTATTTTGGAACGCGAACAAGGATATTATTCAATATCAGGTACCTGAATTACACAAGTTTAGTATGACTAAAAGGAAGATCTTATCCCAGATTTCTAAAATTTTTGACCCGTTGGGTTGACTGGGACCTATTTTGATAAAAGGCAAGATTTCAAGGCAGAATCTTTGGAAGTTGAAAGTTGGCTGGGATGAGGCGTTACCACCAGATATTGAAGAAGATTGGATCAAATATTGCACTTCTCTACCAACCGTCCATCAATTTCAAATTCCACGTCAGGTTAATCCAAGAGTGCGTTCGGATGGAATCTGCATACATGGATTTAGCGATGCCTCCGAAAAGGCATACGGTGCTTGCATTTATGTCGTGTCTGCTGACGAAAACGGTACAATTACGTCCAGGCTAATGTGTGCCAGGTCCAAGGTGGCCCCTCTGAGTGCGTTATCTTTGCCACGTTTAGAGCTCTGCGCAGCTTTATTGCTTGCACGATTCATTGAAAGTATGATGTACAATTTCTCATCAAATATAGAAGAAATATATTTATGGACAGACTCGACTATAGTATTGGCTTGGATAAGCACACCTCCTCATCGTTTGAAAACGTTTGTTTCGCATCGTGTAGCGAAGATTCAGGGTCTGACCGGGAAGGCAAATTGGAGACACGTGCCTGGCATCTATAACCCAGCGGATTTATTGTCCCGCGGTGTTTCTGTGGAAGAATTGCAGCATCATCAATTGTGGTGAAGCGGACCTTATTGGCTTGTTTCCTCGACCAGCTGGTCTAAAATGAGTCAACCTGTTGGCGATCAGGATCATGAATTGGATGAGATTCCTGAAATTAAGTCTCAAGTAATGTTTGTAATTGACAAGGTCGGACTTCCAGTTTTGAGAAAATTTTCATCTTTCAACAAGTTGAAACGAGTCATCGCTTGTTGTCGTAGAATTTTCCTGAGAAGAAATGATCGGCCTGCTTCTTTGGTTGTGGAAGTAAATGAATTGGTTTATGCGTCTATGGCTATTATTAGAATGGTTCAGCAGGAATGCTTCTCGATAGAATGGAACAACCTGAAGCAGGATAAGGCTCTTCCGCCAAGAAGTAGATTGTGGACATTGAATCCCTTTCTCGATGAGAATGATCTCATACGAGTTGGAGGTCGCTTGCAAAATGCACTTATATCAGAGGATCAGCAACATCCTACTTTATTACCACCTAAACATCACATTACCACCATAATTATGAGACAAAGGCATATTGAAATGTTTCATTGTGGGCCCGAGCATTTACTTAGTGAGATAAGAAAGGAATGCTGGCCTATTTCGGGAAGAAGAAAAGCTCGTAAAGTCATGCGGCAATGTGTCCAGTGTTTCAGGATGAGACCTCGCAGCATTAACCCGCTGATGGGTTCTTTACCCAAGGATCGAGTACAGGTTCCGAAGAAGCCATTTTGGACCACGGGTGTTGATTTTGCGGGTCCCTTGCACGTTCGAGAAAGTGAGCGACGGGGAGGAGTTCCTGTGTCCAAGGGTTACATAGCTGTTTTCACATGTTTTGCTACCACCGCGGTGCATCTGGAATTAGTGAGTGACTTAACAGCAGAATCTTTTTTGGCTGCTCTGAGAAGATTTTTGGCTCGCCGATAAGGATGCCATACATTGTACTCCGATAATGGTACAAATTTCGTCGGAGCTAAGAACGAGTTGCAGCATATTTACAAGTTAGTCTCAGAGTCTGAAGATGAAATCAAAAATACTTTAGCGCAACGGGAAATCGTATGGAAGTTTATTCCGCCTCGATCCCCAAACTTTGGCGGATTGTGGGAGGCGGCCGTGAAGGCTGTGAAAAGGCATCTCTACACTCAAGTTCGCGATCTTACATTCACCTCTGAAGGATGGAATACACTTTTAAATGAAGTAGAGTCCGTATTGAACTCAAGGCCGATTACTGCCTTGTCTTCCTCTCCCGATGATTTCCAAGCCTTGACCCCGGCCCATTTTTTATATTGCGATTCACCCACCAATATTGCCGAGTTAGACCTTACCGAGTTGCCAGTGAACCGGCTTTCCCGATGACAACATATACAGCAAATACGCCAGCACTCTTGGAACCGCTGGCAACGTGAATACCTCCATAAACTGCCAACTAGGTCAAAGTGGTACCACCATCCTAACAATTTGAAGGCTGGCACCTCAGTCATCGTTATGGAGGATAATATCACGCCATTGCGATGGCCCTTGGGAAGAGTCCTAGAGGTCACTCCTGGCAAGGATGGCGTAGTGCGGGTTGCAACCGTGCGAACGTCAAGTGATGTTTATAAAAGAACTGTTCGAAAACTTTGCGAATTGCCACAACAGTGAACATTTTCAGTTAATGATATTTTGTTGTATGTCCAATTTCTTCCATGTTCATTTGAGAGATATAGTTCTTCCTATGTATTCAGCGTTCAGTTATTTTCAAGTTTTTTTTTTATATAATTCTACTTGTCTTTTAATTTGATCCAGATGTATGAAATGTAACTATTTGTCACATTTAAAATGAATGTCCTACTAACTGAATTGGTAAATGAATCCTTAGATTATTGTGAGCCGATTCAGGCAGGTTTATGTATATCTTGTAGTTGAAAACATGTTTCAAGGCCGCGCGGGATGTTCATGATTGTAAAAAGATGCAGTGTGAGTATTGGGATTTGCGGTGTCGCTATTGTTGATACGCTACTGTTTTAGACATTCATTGCGCCTGCGCATTGTCGATTTTGTATCTATGCTGGCAGCAGCGTGTCGTGCAGTTAGTTGCCGTATAGAACTAGATGCGAAAACATTAAGAGAGTCACGTCATCGCGCACCGTTTAGGTGTGGTTTTGTATTCGCACCGATCATCGAAAATGAAGAGCCAGCATTTAGTTCAACTACAGTCCACTTTTATTCCTCGGTTCATTTCTCGTCCAGAAAGTACACGGGAAAGATAAGTGATCCAAATTTTCGTTGACTAGTATGGTACTTTTGGACGGAGTGCAAATTCGAGGAGAAAAAGATTTCGATAATTCGTTGCCTTTTTCGATTATATCGATAATGAAATGAAAAACGACGGCTATTGTAGGAACAATGGACCAAGTCAGTGAATTATTCTACAGGGTGGTCCATTTGAAGTGGTATAGTCAAATATCTCGGAAACTAGTGGAGATGAAGTGAAATGTTCCAGATAAAAAGTTTAGGGTTCCAAGGGGGAAGTACGATGCTGACCTCGATAAATCTCTCAAAGTGCATTTCAAAGGTCATTTAGGGGTCAAGATGGTTTTTTTTGGATGGGATCCCCATTTTTTCATCATGGCATGAGAAAGCTGGTTTCAAATCATTCACGAAACACTGGTCATGGACCCCTTTCCGCCCATTGGGGTGCAGGGTATGGACCGTCGAAGTTATTTATGAACTACTCTTAGCGCTACCCAGGGACAACGACGTGGACGTGGTAGTTCTCTGTTCCCTCCGGAGTGCTTGATCATCGTGAGTCCCCTCGCCTCTCACGTGAGGGGTGCTTGATGCTGTTACAATAATTGCTTGGAGTTACCCCCCTCTGCCTGGATACATAATCCTGGTATGTTGGCACTAACAGTGCGGATGCGATCGATCATGTCCTCCCTCGATTACGAAAAAACTTCCAAATTTTTTTGGTAAATCCACAAAGAAATTTTTTACTGTGTAACTCTCTTTGGTGAATCCTCTGGAAGCTCGAAGGATTGTGCATCCTAATCAACGTTATGTGGTATGGTCAATACTTCCAATGTTTTCAGCAACCTTTCAACAATTTTTGAGAGTCGATACTCATTTATAACCCTCATTGAATCAAATGGAATAATTTATCCGATTTGAAACGTAATAATCGTAATAAATCGTACACATTACTGCCAACCATAGAAAGCAGAGACTCAGTGTCCCCGTTTGTTTATGTTTACGTTTTTTTTCCAATGCAATCAACTCTAATGTGCATTGGATTCAGTCCCGATCTTCGGGGAAAAGCGATGAACAAGAATACATAAACAAACAGAAACATCGAATTTCTGTTTATTATGGTTGGTTATGGGGATGATTACGGAAATACGTAATCATTTGAACACTGGTTCTAAACTGAGACCATCATAATCGTTCTTCTCCTTTGCATATTCAATCATCTACATTTATCAATTTATTCCATTCGTCCCAATCGAAGAGATGAATCACTATCCACCCTCTGAAATTATTGATATGATGCTTGTACTTGGCTCATGTCACAATAATTACAACGAAGCCGCAAGAGGGATCGTTATCCCGATCGCCGCATCGCACACCCCACGACCATCCGTCGACTCGAATTGAGGGCTCGACGAGGAGTATTGCAGCGAGATCTGAGACATCCGTGCACTCACCATATTGGGACTTATCCACTTGGACCCTCATGTTAGTAGCAGATCGTTGGCACAAATAACTGATATACCCGGACTACTGTTTTGAGAATCTTGAAGCATGTCAAATATCGACCGTACCACATTACGTTAACTCAAGCTCTCACTCCAAACGACATGGGACTCCGAATTAGATTCTGCAACTGGGCACGAGCAAGGCTGGTTGACGATCCTCAATTCTTCGACTATGTAATGTTCTCCGACGAAGCATCTTTTCAGAGCACTGGGCATTTGAATAGACACAAGACACAACTCTCATTACTGGTTGGATGTTAATCCGCATTGATATCGAGCAATTGACAACCAACATCGTTGGAGCGTGAATGTGTGGTGCGGGATCGCCAATGGCTATTTAGTCGGTCCACATTTTTCCAACGACACTTTGAACGGCCCCATGTTTCTGGAATTTCTGGCGGATCATTTACCAGGCTTGCTTGAGGATCTGGATTTACGAACAAGGCAGAGGATGTGGGTCCAACTAGATGGAGCACCACCCCATTACGCATTGATCGTGAGAGAATGCCTTGATCATCATTTCCCGGGAAGGTAGATTGGACGAGGTTGGCCAGTTGCGTCGCCTCCACGCTCACCCGACTTGACATCTCCCGACTTTTTCTTGTGGGGATTTCTGAAAGACGAAGTATTCAAGGCCCAACCAAGAACGAGGGAGGACATGATCGATCGCATCCGCACTGTTTGTGCCAACATACCGCGATCCGTGTGTTCCCGAAGACGGTCACAAATTTTCGGCGAAGACTGGGATTCTGTATCCAGGCAGAGGGGGGTAACTTCGAGCAATTATTGTGACAGCATCAAGCACCCCTTATGTGAGAGGCAAGGGGACTCACAATAATCAAGCAATCCGGAGGGAACAGAGAACTACCACGTCCACGTCGTTGTTACTGGGTAGCTCTAAGAGTAGTTCATCAATAACTTCGATGGTCCATACCTTGCACCCCAATGGGCGGAAAGGGGTTCATGACCAGTGTTTCGTGAAGGGTTTGAGACTAGCTTTCCCATGCCATGATGAAAAAATGGGAGCCTTATCCAAAAAAACTATCTTGACCCCTGAATGACCTTCAAAATGACCTCCGAAGGAATTTTCAAGGTCAGCATCATACTTCCCCCTTGGAACCCCAAACTTCTCATCTGGAACATTGTTTCCCATCTCCACTAGTTTCCGAGATATTTGACTATATCACTTCAAATAGACCACCCTGTATAGTCAGCGAAAATTTGGATCACTAATTTCTTCCGTATATAATGCCACAAAGTCCCCCAATCAGAATTTTCACTATGAATTCATAAGCTATTTGTATTTCATTAACTATGTGCTACTAACGATCCAGTAAATGGATCTATAACATATTTTTATACATTTTTTATTTTCATGTAGATGCCAAATTGATGTATCAGAACGTGTCAATGACGAAGGCAAAATAAAGAAGACTATTACATTCAGTGAAGAAAATAACTCAACAGTGAGATCTCCTGCAATAATTCCATGCACTTCCCATCAGATTTTGGACAATTTTTCACACCTTTTTCTGAAATAATACTTCAATAATTTTTCACGTTCTATTTCGATAAGATTTTATGCCATAAGCCTATTTTTTCTTGTATACATCAATGTTATATGAATGGAAAATATATTAATATATTCGATCTTCTCTATTACACAGATAACTTATTTCACAATCGAATCATCGTTTCTTCTATGAATAGAATTTACTTGGAACGTTGTCAAATACGCAGAGGAATCAATACTCGTTCCCCTATTCCCTGGTCAAAAATTCGTTGGGACCGCAGATTCGAAGGCAATAGGTTTTTCAACTGTCTCTATGTGATCATACTGGAATCATCCAGTATGTTTGTGAATTTCTCATACCTCAATTATACTCAAATCATACTGTTACCTAAATCAAACTGGATTTATACTGAAAATATATGGAAATTTGATACGTTTCCGGTAATAATTGGGGATGGAGAATTCATACCAAATTCATACCGAATTCGTACGGAATGAATGCCGAATGATTGGAAATATTTCGGTATACCTCGAGTACAAAAATTCCACAAGGATACGGTATGTTTGCAGTTTACTTTTCATCACAACTTGGTATTTCACTGAATTACTACTAGATTCATACGGTTTGTATACCATACCAGAATTATACTCACAGAATACTGAAAATTTTGGTATGATTGGATTTGCTAGGGAAGTTAAACACTGTTCACCGGAGTTTGGTTTGAACTTTTCCATAGAGTAGAATCACATGCGATTACGAATAGATCATTGTTTTCAACGGATTTCTAACGATTTGACTACATATATCAGCGAATGCAGATGAATTTTTTGTATTCTGATGGAATGCGTTCGCACTATCAGTAGTTTTAGTAGTTTATCGTGATCCCAGCGAATTCGAGTTCCAAACACGAACTCGACTTGGCTCTTGCTTTGACAATGAAAATCGGCTTGAAGATCGTCGGCTAGATCGAATATCCTATGATTTTACTACGGTTAAATACACGTGGGTGAGAAATGTTTGTGTTCAGAAGTCTTTTCAAATAGAGCAGATTCTGCACATCCTTGGAGCGAGAATATAAATCAATGTTTTCTGAGGACTCTCTTGATCAGCACATGGCTTCCTCGTTTGTGTCAGAAAGAAACTCAAGAAGAATTATTCCTGCCTTCAACTCATTTCTAAAACAGCGCACTTAGAAATCATATCAGACCATTATGGTCCTCAATATGAGACATTCACCTCTTCGGTAATCTCATTTGGCTGTAGCGACATAACATAAACATTGGAAGATAACAAAACAAGGGCCTTAAAAACTACTCAAACCATCGATTTCAAAAAAACAAAATTTGCATCATTTCTCAACCGACAGCTGGAACTCATATAGGACTATTATAGGCTTATCGCTGAAATTTGATATGAATTCAATTGGAACCGGATGAATATAAGATGAGATATGCACATTTGCGAACTGGACCTACTGAAAAAAAACCAAAAACGTATTGTCATATCGATCCAGCTTATCTTTGTTCCTCCGTATCTTACCTGAGTAATTTGCCTAAAATTCATACGGAACATTTATCTCTTCGGTACTGAGTTACTAGTGTAGTAACATGTCATCAGTCTCGCATGATATTTAGATCATTACAATATAACGAAGACATGCTCTTGAAGAATTGTAGAAAATATTAATTCCGAAGAAAATTTTTCCCCTTTCTAATTGATTCAACTGAAACTCATAGGAATCATCTAGGGTTGAGTTAGCGGTTGGGCGGTTCTCCGCAAATTGAGTGGTTTAGGAAGGAAATTTGAAAATGCAGTTTTTTCGCGAATCGGGTGGTCTAGGGAGGAAGGTTCATATGCTCAGAGAAAAATCTGGTTCGCATGACCAGATGATGTGGTTATTTTTGGCTTCAACCATTCCATCAAGTCACCCCAACCAGATGCACGTGTCTCTGTCTTGTTCTCCTGGTTATCATAATCAGATTTCAGGTCACTGCCATAAGTCCTTAATCATGCAAGGACGGTTTCCTCAGTGTAATTGAAGAGTTAATCTCGGGTGGAAATTGATTCTTGGTGGCAGTTTGGGCCAATCTAGGCGTTCTCATTTTATTTCAGGCCTTATTTTGGTTACCCTTATAGGGCCTAGTCACGTACTCATTTTGAGGGCCTGCACAATATTTCTAACTTGGGTCTATGTGAAACACCTATGACGAGACCAATGCAGGCGCTGAGACTAGCACCTTTGAAAGGATAATAAATTGTTGCGAATATTATTGAATTAAATAAATATTGTAAAGAAAGAATCCCACGTGGAAGTTTCTCCGATTGAAAATTGGACCATCCACGGCCCTATCTGTACGCGGACCATTCCAACTTGGGCATGAACGAGGCCTGAAATCGGCCGATTTACATTTCTACTCGAGTTTCCTATCCAACATTCCTTTGTTCACACATTATCGGACTGTATCAAAAAGCATCATTATGTCTCACAAATAATCATGCAGTCATGTTTTTTCGATTTTTTGACATAGACCATCGATGATGTTAACACAGTAATCATTGATGAAATATTTTTTTGTGTGCATATGACGCGAAAAATCGATGACTGGATTTTGACATTCTGAGTGGAAGAAACACGGGATATTACAATTTTAATGGAAATACATCATTCGTATATCAAACGGATTCCAGAATTTTTAGAGTTTTTTCAGGGACTATAACATTCTTCGCTTGCATTATAAACCAAGGAAGAATAGGGGAACTCGAGAAGCAATTTCAGCACTCAGAACAGTAGTAGAGAAAAGACTAGAGTTGAAAAAGCCTGTATATAAGGGTTTTGTAGGGATACAACAAGCATTCGATAATATTGATTAGGAGAAAATATTCTCGATTTTGACAAAGGTAGGAATTGATTTTGAGAATAGGAGAAGCATATATGAATCATATAAAAATCAAACCGCAATAATACACTGAGAAAAAGGATTAGTGAACTGAACGAAAACGTAATTGATTCAAGTACGCCAGGATGTTAAATACGTTCAACCAACTCTAGAGGTTGCATTGAATCATTCCTCAGGTTGGCCGACTCTGTTGGGTCAACTACGTGAATGATTGGGACAATGAAAAATAGTTTCCGTCAAGTATCCATATACATTTGACACAAAATAATGCAGCATTGATTGGATTCATTATATGCTTGATGTATTATCTTACACTCCTATGTCAAATTCATGTAACAATTGGTTCCGAGTCTCCAAATATCTGAATTGACCCGAAATTCCCTTTCAATCCTTATTTATGTATCATAGAATCAATCTTGTACTCGTTTGGAATCAATTATCATAAGAAGTTTGGTGAAATCCGCAGTGTCTGATGTCTAATGTCTAAAAAGAACAAGACAACCATCGAAAGAGAGCAACAAGAAAATCTTCATGATTTGAAAAAACAACGAATATTGAATTTGTATCCCACAATTAATGTACTCCTCAACGCATCGGTCGATATACAAGTATAGCTGGTCAGTCAAAACACAAAGTTTGACGCCCTAATCAAAAATTGAAGCTATCTGTCTACCTACCTACCTACCTAACCTAAAATCATCAAACTCACGCCTTAACTGATATAGCTATACCACGGTCTACGATTCCTGCAATATAAAATGAGAATGATTTCCTAACCCTGTCAGTATCTTGTATCTCGTTGTAGTTAGAAATGGAAACTAATGTCAATTATATTGCTACGAAATTCTTCACTGTAACGATTGAAATTCATTTTTGTGGGCTCTCTACATGGATTAAAAAAACTCTGCCAATCCCTTGTGGGAATATTTCTACGCCAAACGACGCCAAAAACTATGAACCTTCACGCCAATCTACGTCGACATACTTCGCATAAAATGACGTAATTGGGCGTAGGAAAAAGTACCGAGTTTCATGCCAAGACTACGCGGAATTATAGCAAGGAAGTAGAAATACGTACTTTGGTGTAGAAACGCGAATCGTGAAAATTTTATTACGAAGAAATACATGAACGCTACGAACTTCTACGCACCTTGACAAGTCACCATGATGTTTTCGCGTGATTTCTTGTAAAAATACGTGCTTTCTACGCGATTCTACGCTTCTTCACGCATTTCTACGTCCTTGAGAGCAACGTTGGTTGGAGTGAACCATTAGCCATAGAATGACGTACTTTGGCATAGAATTACGTAGAATACTATGAATTTCTAAGAAAAACTATAACCCTGCATGTGTTGCGTCTATTGCCTGTCCAAGACTCAGCGTAGGAGATCGTACTTTGGCGCAAAAACTACGACGTTTCACGCGGTTCCACGTATTCCTACCCCTTTGTATGGATTGCTATGTGAGCTTGACACTTGAACGTAGGGTTCCGTACTTTGGCGTGAAAATACGTAGAATACTATGAATTTTTAAGAAAAACTACAACCCTGCATGTGTTGCGTCTATTGCCTGTCCAAGACTCAGCGTAATTAATCCTACTCTGGCGTAAAAACTACGACGTTTCACGCGGTTCTACGTATTCCTACCCCTTTGTATGGCTCGCTATAGGAGCTTGACACTTGAACGTAGGGTTCCGTACTTTGGCGTAAAAATACGTGAAATACTATGAATTTCTGAGAAAAACTACAACCCTGCACGTGTTGCGTCTATTGCCTGTAGAAGACTCAGCGTAGTTAATCGTACTTTGGCGTAAAAACTACGTCGTTTTACGCGGTTCTACGTATTCTTACGCCTTTGTATGGCTTGCTATGTGAGCTTGACACTCGAACGTAAGGTTCCATACTTTGGTGTGGAAATACGTAGAGTACTATGAATTTCCACGATACACTACAACCTTCACCTTACCTCTGCCACAGTGGGCCAGGTAGCTGGAAAAGTGGCCAAAATTAAAAATGTTGTCGGAATTGTTCTAAACCTGGCATATAAGAGTTTTTGAGGTCGCTGATTCCGAATCTACAGTCAGATTGGGAAAATTCAACATGGCGAATCCAATATGGCGGGCTCAAATGTTGAAATTCTCCGAATTCCTTGAAAATTCTTTTCCAAGGGTTTCCAGGGTCGCTGATCACGGATCTGTTGCCAGATTTCGGGAATTCAACATGACGGATTTGATATGGCGAGTTTAAATGCTCAAATTCACCGAATTTCCTGAAAATTTTTTCCTGAGGGGTTTTCAAGGTCACTGATTTCAAATCTGTATTCAGATTTGGAAAATTCCATATAGCGGTTCCAACACGACGGATTTTCATTTTCAAATCCATTGAATTCCCTTTGGCTCTTCCACAGTAAAAAATTTTTCGTCATTGTGTAAAGTGTTAAAATTTGTGTGTTGAATATTTAACATTCTAGAGTGTTGATTCAACACAATCGTTGTGTTGACACAAACGATTGTGTTGAATCCATTTGTGTTAACACAATGATTGTGTTGAATCAACACTCGCAAATGTGGAATATTTGACACACAAATTTTAACACTTTACACAATGACGAAAAATTTTTTACTGTGTCACTAAGAGGTTTTTGGGATCGCTGGTTTCGAATTCGATGTCAAAATTCCTCATTTAAAATGGTGAGACCTACATGATTTCCGAAGATTTGAAATAAAATCCTGTGTTTGGTGGTGGCCAAGGTTGTTAATTCTACACATTAGGTACGAAATTTGAAATTCAAGATGATGGAATCGATATGATATCCAAAATTATTGAAATTCATGAATGCGAGAACAATGTTATTTAGAGTTTTTTAGGCTGCTAATTACGAATTATTAATGAATTTTTTGTCGAAAGTTGTCTTTTTCTTACAGAAAAAATTCTATGAGATACCTTCCAAATACACACACTTTACTTTTTTGAAGCAACGACAATTCAGTTATACAACTTGATTCACGGCTAAGATTCGCTGCAGTTATGCACCCAGGATATGCCACAAGGAGGCTCCTAGTCCGAATTTACATCCCGTATTTTTTTTATTTACTTTTTTTTGTATTTTTTCTATCACTTATTTTTTGTATTTCTTTTTGTCTTTTTTTCATTTTTGTCTTTTTTTTTGTTTTTTTGTGGTTTTGTTAACATTTTTCAATCATTTATAATTAATATTTATTCAATCATTATCACTGATTTCTTCATCAGATAATTCTACCCCATCTAACAATTCATTGAAAGAATTAAATTCAGTCTGTTCCACATCTCCTGTTTTGCACCATTATCATCATCATCACTATCTCTGTCATCTATCGAAAGTAGCTGTCTGACTTCCACTGGTAATGGCAATCGTTTTCTTCTGCGAATTCGAGATATGATACTCATGTTGGATACAATTGGATCAGAGGAATCCATTATGCGATAAAACAAATCTTCCAAATTCGCTTCCCTGCTACAATGTCTACTATGGTTGAGTCTAAAACTTTTATAGTCTTTATTACGAGATTCAGATGCCTCTTCTCCAAACATACCTACTGGTAGAACACAGTATTTCATTATGTCTCCAGCATGAACTAATATCTTATGAACTGTGGATGGCATAGGGTACCATGGATAAAGGGAAATATTTAATTTCGCTGTATCCATACAGAACTCTTGGAATTTTTTTACGTTGACAGGGAGTTGGCAAGAAAGAGAAATGAGAATAATTTTAAAGTTATGCACCAACTGATAATCAATGTTCAAGCAGTCAGCGAAAACATCTGCATTTTGGAATGCTCTACGCGCCATGTTTCCATCGTTAGTACTACCACTACCACCTGATTTTGGTTTATCGACTATTAGACCTAATTTATCATGTAAGGATTTTTGTATTTGAGCTTTTTGTTCTGCAAACAGCTTTTTCTGCTCATAAGTTCTGACCTGCCACTTTTTAATATTCATTCGATAGGCTTTGTGCAAACAACATTCGAACAATCTTATCCATGCATGTAACGGACTAACACCATACTGAAGTGAGTTCTGATCAGGAAGAAAAGTGTTTGTTTGCACAAGAATATTCTCTATAATATTAAATTGTTTTGGAGTAGATTTGCAAATAGGGCAGCTCTGTGAGGATTTGGTGTTTGTTAAGATTTGCAATACCTTTCCATCAATCAAAGTTAAATGCATAGAAAAATGGATTCTTATTTCATGGCCACTGCTCATCACGATACTCAAGGTATTCAATTGATCAATCTGATTTTGAATTTCCAATTTTTGGGACAGAATCACTTCCGCTGATTTTTTGATAAATTCTAATTTAATAGGACGACAAAATCTTGGAGATTGTGAAGCATTATTGTACCAAATTACCTCTCCATTTTGGCATGTTAATTGTAAAGGAATCAGTGTGGTTGCAAAAATATTTTCATCATTTGAGCCGACATTATCTGAACCAATATTAAAACGTTGCTCATACCTTGAATGACCACTGCTACCATGGAATCCCCAAGAACATGCTAAAACAAATTCTGATTCTGTTAATGCATATGTATCCATCACTCTCAGTAAAACTTCTTCTTGCATTTCGACTATTCGTTTACTTGTATGGTTCAATAGTGATTGAACGGAAACCTGTGCTATATGTTCATTTATCAGAATGTCATCTCTTGGTGGTCTCAAAATATTTTTAGTTTCTCTTAAGTTATTGTAAGCTGGCCATATGTCAGCTCCGCAATTCTTAGATTCTTGACGTATAGCATTGTATGTCTCCTTTGATAAAGATTGATCTAATAGAAGAACTAGAGCTTCTAAAGGAGTTTTCTTTATAATTGAAGACGGTGCCATATTCATTAATTTCATCACCTTAGAAGCACGAGAGGGACTTTTTGTTATTTCATTTAGTATTACCTTTACATCATTTTGTCCAGATACATTAGCTGCATGACGTGCAGCCGATAGAAGTCTTTGTGGATCATTAGCATTGGCAGCACTAATAGCTGAAACATATCGTCTTTTTGATCTATCAGACTTCTCCATGTAATCAAGAGATTTTCTACCAGGACCTGCTACTGAGGATCTGAATATAAAATCAGGTAAAACAAATGCAGAATCAAGCCATTTTTTATTTTTCAAAAGAAATCTATCAGTCATTCTATTTGCAGCCTCAAATTTTATATCCCGTTTTCTTTTGATAGTTGATAATGCAAGCTTAAGACAATCTATATTTTTTTTATCAAAATCACTTACGTTTTTATTGAGCTTATTTAATATGTATGTAACAACTGAATCTTTTTTTGGTGAATTTGAAAGCAACTCAAGAATTTCTCTTTTGGTGAATTTCATTTTATGCACATGAAACGAAACTTTCACATTCACCAGCTGCTATAAATTGAATCGACTCTTACAAAAATGAAAAAGACTGAATATTGATGAAATGCTCACTTTATCCTGAAAGATGAGGTTCATGTGATAAACTAAGTGCCATTAACCGAACTTCTCCGATAATCTTTGTATAGCATATAACGCATCAGAATCATAAGCGAAGAGTAATGTTGCCGCGAGCCGCAAAATAAGCCGTAACGAATTCCAGGTTTTAAATTATCTGAATCCAAAGTGACCTGCTCTTTAGTCAACGAAATTGCCCCAAAATCCAATTTATCAGACCTTCAACTGAATTTGAAGGTTCAAATTGTGATATATCTTTATTGAAAAAAGTTTTCAATCAATCTATACTCGAGCTGGACCTATGCTGTTGGATGTAGAAATCGGTTGCAAATTCAAATTACAGAACTACGAGTTTATATGAACTTTTGAATGAGACTATAGGACCATCCAACCAAGTATTCAGACAATTTTCACGTCTCATAGTCCTATTTGAATCCAGTTGAAATCTAAAGCTCGTTACGGCTCGTTTTGCGGCCCGCGGCAACACTAGCGAAGAACCTTCCCAACACACACAAATACTGGCGTTTCAAAGGACCATTAAAGGGCCGCTATCAGCATCGTTGGACCATTGATGGTCCATTAAAACGGCAACAATTGGTGTTTATGGGGTTAAGGAAATTTGATGAATTTTCAAATTTTATTCCGCCATATTGGATCCGCCATCTTGAATTTGCAAAATCTGACCTCAGATTCATAATCAGCAACCCTAAAAACCTCTGTACACCAGAATCCAGACGGTTCTAATGAAATTTTCAATTTTTACCACTTGTTCAAATATTTGTCCCATTGACGTAACGAGTTTTCATTCACATTAAATACGATTTTTCTGACTTCTGAATGAAAACGGGCAAAAAGGGGCATATCCACAGTGTTGAGAACTCTTTCACGAAAAGTTTAGTATATCATTCTGTCCATTTGGAAGTGGAAGCTCGGGGAAGGTTCAATTCAAAGGTACAGAAGTGCAGTAAAACCTAATGAAATGAGACAAACTGAAATGATTAGACTAAAAATATAGCATGGAAAATGTTATTTCTTTACAAATATCATTAGAATTATGCAATTACAAGATAAATATGCATTGCTGCAATGTCCAGAGAAATGATATTGAGTTCGGAGCATGTATAAACTCAATGACAATGCACTCATTTTTCAACATAAATTTGAAATAAAAATGTCCTTTATGAGGGACCTAAGCTACCAAAAGTAACAATATTTTGTGATTCAGTGTGTCAAAGTATATGGAAACAAATTATGATGTTTATATTTAATTTCAATCAATTTGAAAAAGAATCGTTTTTGGCCACGCAACTAGATTGCTGGCCCACTGTGCAGCAGAGAGAGGAGTGAAACTAATCGAAGAATATAATACCAAACTGACCACACAGGAAGATCGAAAGCAGTTCGTTTTACAAGTTGTTTCCGCTTATAGAAAACAATATCCTGATTCTAGGAAGCGAACGCTGTATTCTACAATATGGACTTGATTACTGATTAGAATATATAATTTGAACCCCTGATTATATAATTCATGTTTCCATTCAGTTTATGAAACTATAAGAATGTTCGGTTTATATTTTTAATAAAATATATGGCACAAATTTCTTTCTGTAACTTTGAACTCTCGGTGGCACGGGTTAAAGTTATCACATAGAGCTCGGGTTTCACCCACATCATTTTTTCATGGAGAAGAAACATTCTAAGGGGTAGCACCCAAAAAAAGTTGAAAAAAATTTTTTCTATACAAATAAGGACCACCCTAATGTATATATGGATTTGAAATATTCAGTAATATGACATTCGAATTGCTTCAGATCTATCTTACAATGGTAAGAAACATGTACAAAACCTGCACCAATATGGAAATTGCCTCATGACTTGACATTGTAGTGAGTATCCTAACATGTGCGGATACGTATACAAATGTTTATGTATATATATGTTTGTTATTAGGAGTTTTAAATGATGAGTTTTTTTGTGGCAAGAATTCATGCCAATCATAAGAATAAAGAAGCTCACTGCACTTTTGATTCATGAAACCATGTTCCTATCGGTTCAAACCTATTGCATACAGTTGACTACAATAAGCTTAGAGTCATTTCATGGTACAAATTTTGAATCTAACATATAATTTGTAATCAAAGACAGAAGAAAAAAAATTGAGGGTAGCAAAAAAAAACGAAAAATCCAACTTAACCTCAATATTCAATCTTCTGTACTTTTTTTGGTTATGACAAAGCTCATCGCAAAAATGTCCTACAATGAGAAGAACTGAGGAATCATTCCATCAATTGCCGTAGAAATGAATACACGAAATTTTAAAACTGAATCATTTTCATGGAAGTTATTTGAGGTTATTTTTTGTAGACTTCATTGAAAGGTTCGTCTGAGAAATGTGACGCTCGCAATACGAAAAAAATACTTACTGGTCCGTCATCATTCATTTTTCCTAGTATAAGTAGATATACTGTGATATATCGAATCGTTATATTTATTAACATTAAATATTTTATTGAACTCGACCAGTTGTTTTTTTAACGTGTTGAAAACTTGCCGATGCTTGCCGAATGCTGCTGGATTGAGTTTCTATAACAGTTTGGCTGACTTTTGATATTAGGATTGATTGGTTCCGTCTGGAAATGGCCAATCCAATCAGAATCGTTGAGAGTTGTCACAAAATTGGCGGGATTTCAACGTATTTCAAAAATAACGTTTCAGGATGATGGGACCAATGAGTGAGATAGGGAAGAATGTTTGAAATTGGACAATAGATTCAAGGGTTAGCAGCTTTCAAGGTGTATTCATAGAAATATCGATTCAGAATTTCCTGAAATGGAAAATGAATAGAATTTGAGAGGGACGTTTTTTTAAAAGTGCACCTCCGAATTTTGCCAAGTGCTGGAGCAAACTCATGGAAAAATTTCAAGAATTTGTCACCGTGGGATATATACCAATCGATTCAGAATCTTCTGGAATGAAAAATGAATAGCACTTTGAGAGGAACATTTTTCAAGAAGTGTACCTCCAAATCTCATTAAGTGCTGAAGCAAATTGATGAAAAAATTTCAAACATTTATCTCCGTGGGATATATACCAATCGATTCAGAATCTTCTGAAATGAAAAATGAATATCGCTTGAGCGGGACGTTTTTTAAAAATTACACCTCCAAAAACACTGTTGGATGAATACAGTGTATGGTTTTTCACCCGCTGTGAAGAAAAATAACACATGATCTCGACTGGATGTCAATTCGATATCATTTCGATATTGGATCTTGAACTACCTTTAAAATTCTTCCCCGATTAAAATATTCTCAATCTGCGTTTATGAAGGAGTTTCATAATATGCTTTAGAAAAATATCGAAAAGAAGTCGAAAAATACAGAGTGTCGATCTTGAATTAGCCAACCAAATTTTGTTGATGTAATCTTGATCAGCTAGATATCAATTTGATATCGAATTGATATCAGACTTCTGCCTGGGTAGGACATACATCACGACATGATAGTTTATCGGGAACAATATTGGAAAGGGAAATTAATGGTACAACTTGTAAAGGTAGACCTAGATCAAGTTATATGAAACAAATTATACAAGACAAGAGCTGTCGTGGATATGTAGGAATTATATGTTTGGCGGGTAATAGACAGGATTGGAGGATTCCATCAAACTAGTTATGAGACTGATGACTTCATGATGATGATGCTTATTCATAGGGAGAAGCAAGGAAAGTTCAACCCTTTTACAGGGATGGGCACTTCTGTACTCCCGGAATACTTTTACTGGGAGTACTTTTTTTTTGACCTCATATGAAGGCATAAATACATTTTACACAAGAAAACAAAGTACTCCCAGTAAAAGTATTCCGGGAGTACAAAATTGCCCATCCCTGTCTTTTTATGAGTTCAATCAGGGTGTTTGAATCTGGAATTTTGTCGTTTGTTTTATTGGTCCTTCTTTTCAAACAAACCACGTAATTGACCCATTCCGTTGAAATTCCATCACCGCTGGACACCCTGGCTCAATAAAACGTGATTTGGAATAAAATGGGAGAAAATATTTTTCTATTAAAGATTCTTCCCATAATACAAATTACAAGGGGGCATTTGCATGAATATTTTCGCTTGGATCTTCATTGCAGGCAATTCTCATTGACGTGTATGTTATATCATGGTTCAGTTCAAGTTAGGCCTATAGTTAGGACTTTAGTAGGAAAATTCCAAAATTCCATCAATGTTTTTTCAACTTATTCCAGTTTGAGCTTCAAAGCAGAAAACATTTTATCACTCAGTTTGCGAGATATTTGAAGTTGCATTCAACATGATATCCTACACAACACTTCAGTTGAGAAAGAGTTCATAATGAATCAATTTGGAACTATGAGAATTGAAAATAAATGCATTAAAAACTCTTTCTGAACTGTGGTATTGTGTGGTTTATGTTTTTCCACAATATATTTCAAATATAACTATAAATATATCAGTAACTAAACAGTGAAATGTTTTCTACTTTGAGCCTCAGAATAGAAATATTTAGTAGAGCAATTTACAAGCAAAAACTTTCCCACATCTTGACGAAGGACTCGGTGAATGAGATCAGTGCAGCAGAACTTCGAGATGAATTGAAAGTAGTTTCTACGCTTATGCAACCTAGAAGTAGTCTCATCGATACTCTTCAATTAATTACGCGGCACAATTTCGCTCCAAATGCAGCCATAGCTTTGAGGATTTTACTGACTCTTCCTATGACGGTAGCGAGTGCAGAAAGAAGTTTCTCAAAATTGAAATTGGTGAAAACGTACTTGCGCTCCACGATATCTCAAAGCCGTTTGAATGGACTAGCAATCATTTCAATAGAGCACGAATTGGCAGAAGACTTGGACTTAACTGAAGTTTTGAAAGACTTTGCCAGTGCAAAAGCAAAAAGAATTTCTTCTGTACAAAAAAGTTGTTAATAAACTAACTAATCACAACCGATATTCATAACATCTTCAGAATTTCATTTCAACACGACGGTGCGACGTATGTTAGCAACCTTTTTTTTTTAGTCGGTCAATTACTCCCCGATGCAGGGGCGGCGCGACTTGCTCTTGCCCGGGGCGGCGGATTCCCTAGCGCCGGCCCTGACTTTCATTATTGTTTTTCAACGTGTATTCAACCGAATAACATTTCGAATATATACTATATTTTATATAAATAATAACGTTCACTGAGCTGTTTTCATTGGACTCTCATTTCGATAAATTAATAGTTACATTTGTGCAGTTGGTAAATTGCAATGATATATTAATTTTTGGTAATTTTATATCAGAGATTTCTTCTGTCTGAAGTTCAGAAATATCTACATCTTTTGATGTTGATACGTCAAACTGGATCGAATGATCAATACTATGGCTGTCGGATGGATCACCACGTGACTCGTGAGTTGTCGTAGGCAAATGGATATCTACACAAAATGAGAGAAAATTACACTTATATTTCAATGTAAAGAAAAATTATACACCTACAATTTCAAATTTACCTGACGTTATTTGATTTCCTATTTTTGCTTTATACATCACTGAATTTTCAATGTAGGCTTCAGCAACAGTTTTAGATATCCAACCTCCAAGACGACATATTGATTCCATGGTTGCTCTTGAATCAGCCAATAAAGTTGCTGATGTTCGTCGAAAAGAATGTCCAGTATAACTGTTAGCGTCTGGCAAATCCAAATATGCTGCGATTTGTCTAGGCATGTTGCAGAATTTATTTTTCCCAATAGGTTGATTCATGCATTTGTCGTTTTGAAAATTAAAAAAAAATCGATTGCAACTTGTCACGCACGTGTTATGAAGAGATATTTTCAGAGAATTTCAAGAACTCACATAAGAAGACGCCCAAATAATATCTTCTGATCTTTCATGACACATCTGCTGAAATTCTTTGAGATATCTTTCAGAATGATCCAAAATTTGTGTGAGTGTAAACATCGAATACCGTAGTGGTCTATAATATGACCGTGATCTTGATTATACTTTAATTAATAATTATGATGAAAGAATTTCATAGTTTAAAGCGGATTTATAATCTTTGATGTTATGAGTACACTAACATTTATCAAATTTTATCTATGCCTAATATAAGGTTTTTTCAGGGAATTTAATTTAATTCGAGTTAAAGTTGCTCCTAAGTATAACCTTATTGAATATTAATCCAATTACAGTATCAATAAGTATAGGTCGTATATTTTTATAGCTTTGTCTAGTAACACGGTAAATTGACATTTGCAGTATATCTATAGTTATTATATATATGAAGTATATTGTTAATAAAGATTTCCCGTGCCTCTAGATGAAGCGATTTTTCATTTTGTAATCCATTGAAAACATATATGAATTGAATCACAATTGAATTATTATATTTGATGGGCTCTTGATTAGGAATGAAATTAATTCGAACTAAATTAAGTTTCTCGAACACGGAGAAAAATGAAAGTCAAAAATATAGTAATCTTCAATAAAAATTTGAGAATATTTTTTAAAATCTGAGAATATTTCTCAAGTTGGTGATGAAGATTGAACGGTCCACATTTTTGTGGAATTGTACTTGAAATGACTGGAATATTTTCAATACCTTACGAACAATAGGAAAAAATATGAACTTTCCAAAAGTTGCATTTCGAAATTTTTTAATTTACTTCATAACATTTCATGTGCGACTTTTGGAAAGTTCATCTTTTTTCTATTGCTCGTAAGGTCTTGAAAACATCTCATTCTCTTTCAAGTACAATTCAACAAAAATGTGAATCGTTCAATCTTTATCACCAACTTGAGAAATATTCTCAGATTTTAAAAAATATTCTCAAATTTTTATTGAAGATTCCTATATTTTCGACTTGCATTCTTCTCCGTGAAGGCCGTAGCAGATTTCATTTTAATCTACTTTTGTCCGGCTGTATGGTAAAATCGAACGGAAACAAAGTCTGCTTTTGTCTGCCTGAAGGATAAAATCAGACTTGAATGAAGACTGTTTTTGTCCTGTCTGTTGAAAATTACGGACAAAAACAGATTAAAATTTCTACACGAAGTAATATAAAAAGAGTAGTTAACCCTTAAACCGTAACCCTGCTCAAAATCACGGCAACCGTGACCCCCGGTCTAACAGACCGCCATCCCCTTCTTCTAGATATTCAAAGTTGTTAGAAGTGAAGAAAACATTTTTTGAATCACTAGGAATGTCTACGAGGTAGGATAGTGGGCTTATGTACAGAATTTAGTGAGTAATTCTGTGCAGAGTAGGAATGAAATGTCAAACAATTTAACCAAAACAGTTCGAATTACGAGCAAATACAATTTTGATAGCGGTCTGTGAGACCGGGGTTACGGTTAGAGGGTTACGGAGGATAAATTCAGGATTTTTCACGGAGGATAAAAACAGTCCAAATTTTCCGACTCGGGCAGTGCAAATCCCTCCATAAAACACATAAGCTCAAAAGGAATTTTCAAGAACTCATAATGAATTCTTTGAATCCAAATCAAACCCTTCATGAACTCTTCCTGAATTGCGTGTGTCCCATAAAGCACGCTAGTTCAGATGAAGTTCACAAAAAGTTCAAGTGGAGTTCGAAGAGTTCATTACCCATACAGCCCAACGAGTTTAAGAAAAAATTCAATATGAATGCTCAAGAATTTGTTCTGAATTTCTGTGTTGTGTGGATGCTGTGTGGACTGACATTCTGATATTTATAATTATCCTCGTATGTTTTATGATGGGTCTATCCCGAACCCATACACGAAGGGGCGTAGGGTTTTGAATGCCTCCACGACTCCCGTCGTGGATATTTATAATTAGTAGCGGCACATGAAATATATTGAAATCGACAAAGTAATTTGCTCACGATAATTTGGATGTGGTCAAGGGATAAGGGAGCTCAGGGAGAGGGGGGGGGGGTTGACTGTTGATTTTGATTCGCCAGAACAAACAATCTTGATATATGATCCACCACGTGCCAGAGCACGTATATATTTTACGTAAGAGATTTATACAACACATACGCAACTTTGTCGCAGAAAAAACCAAAATATAAATAATCCTTTGGGCTCAATATATCTGTCTAGGGGAACACGGGAGGTCAAAGAAACACGGAGGGCACGACCACGAAGGAATATTCTACACGGACCACACCGTTCACATTCACAACAAAGGGGAGGGCTCAAAGAAACCGCGACGATAAAATCGTACACGAGGGTGTGCGAAGTCGGACGAGGGGGTGATTCGAGGGAGCAAACACAAAGGGCGAAGGGAAATTCGAGCGAGGGAGCACGTGGAGGATGCCACGAGAAGGGAAACTTTGGCACGATACTCCACCAAAATCCACCACACTAACACTCTCACTCCGGATGAACAGTTTGGCAGATTCGTGGTACCATTTTTAATCCAAAATCCAACCCCAGTGGCACCGTTCACTCACCGTATTCAGTATAATTCAAAGAAACTTCCTCAGGTGAACGTCGCCGTGGCTCGGTCACTTAAGAAGTGAAAATCCAAGATAGCCTTCTTCTTCTCCTTCACCGACGGGTGAGTTCTCAAAGTGATACACGGAACCCTGTCAGTGACTTTCTGTTGGAGCTCACCTTTTGAGCTCGTTTCATTGGTTCTGACGGTGGTGGTCTTTGATTGGTCGTTATGTGAGTGTCGGTATAGGTGAGGCGGGGGTTCTGTCAATCTCCAAGTAACTGATTTTTCCCGTGTGAGAGTGACGGGAAGTGTCAGGGTTCGGGTTGTTTCTCTCGTCCTTCTCTTCTCCTCTTCCAGGGGCATGTTGAACGGCGCATGCGGCTTGCTCCTTTCCTTAGGGTCGACAGCCTTGGCGAGAGGGCGATAGAGGGCGTTCCTTCCTCCGCTGTTGGTTGGCCTGGGGTGAGAGAAGATGGACTTTCGTGATTGGTGGATCGTCCTTCGGTGGTAAGGGACCGCCGTGTCACCTTATATATATGACACCTATATATATAACAACTATAGTTATAGCGTGCGTGCTCTGCGATGGTACATGGAGGGGGTAGAACGCTGGAGCTCCTCCATTTCTGGCAGCACTGGCCACAAGGTGACACTCGACACGTGCTCCCTCGCTCGAATTTCCCTTCGCCCTTTGTGTTTGCTCCCTCGAATCACCCCCTCGTCCGACTTCGCACACCCTCGTGTACGATTTTATCGTCGCGGTTTCTTTGAGCCCTCCCCTTTGTTGTGAATGTGAACGGTGTGGTCCGTGTAGAATATTCCTTCGTGGTCGTGCCCTCCGTGTTTCTTTGACCTCCCGTGTTCCCCTAGACAGATATATTGAGCCCAAAGGATTATTTATATTTTGGTTTTTTCTGCGACAAAGTTGCGTATGTGTTGTATAAATCTCTTACGTAAAATATATACGTGCTCTGGCACGTGGTGGATCATATATCAAGATTGTTTGTTCTGGCGAATCAAAATCAACAGTCAACCCCCCCCCCCCTCTCCCTGAGCTCCCTTATCCCTTGACCACATCCAAATTATCGTGAGCAAATTACTTTGTCGATTTCAATATATTTCATGTGCCGCTACTAATTATAAATATCCACGACGGGAGTCGTGGAGGCATTCAAAACCCTACGCCCCTTCGTGTATGGGTTCGGGATAGACCCATCATAAAACATACGAGGATAATTATAAATATCAGAATGTCAGTCCACACAGCATCCACACAACACAGAAATTCAGAACAAATTCTTGAGCATTCATATTGAATTTTTTCTTAAACTCGTTGGGCTGTATGGGTAATGAACTCTTCGAACTCCACTTGAACTTTTTGTGAACTTCATCTGAACTAGCGTGCTTTATGGGACACACGCAATTCAGGAAGAGTTCATGAAGGGTTTGATTTGGATTCAAAGAATTCATTATGAGTTCTTGAAAATTCCTTTTGAGCTTATGTGTTTTATGGAGGGATTTGCACTGCCCGAGTCGGAAAATTTGGACTGTTTTTATCCTCCGTGAAAAATCCTGAATTTATCCTCCGTAACCCTCTAACCGTAACCCCGGTCTCACAGACCGCTATCAAAATTGTATTTGCTCGTAATTCGAACTGTTTTGGTTAAATTGTTTGACATTTCATTCCTACTCTGCACAGAATTACTCACTAAATTCTGTACATAAGCCCACTATCCTACCTCGTAGACATTTCTAGTGATTCAAAAAATGTTTTCTTCACTTCTAACAACTTTGAATATCTAGAAGAAGGTGATGGCGGTGTTACGTGACGATGAATCTCGCTCCCGGAATACAGAAGAATACAACCCCTATTCCCGCCTGTATTCCGGTGCGTGGCCTATTTCGAATCAAAGGGAAGTCGGGTCGCAAACATTATTTAAAATATATATATTTGGACATATACATATATCGACCCATAGCACGTGAGAAATAAATGTACGCTCAAACAAAACGCTGAGCAGGAAGAAAGAAATCTAGGTCAGAGTTCGCATCGATGTCCACATCGATGCATATTTTCGAGGCCCGCGAATTCGCTATCTTTGTTCACGGTACCCATATACCCGTATCTCTCTCTCTCTTCACGAATACCAAGTTGACTAATCACTGCTGATCAGGCAGTTGAGTCGGCAGAAAAACCCCTCTTGCCAGGATCTGGCGTGTTCCATCACCCAGATGAAAAACACGTAAATAGGACGGTCAATGGAAAATCGGGAGATTCGTTACGCGAAAGTTTTGTTAAGCAGCCGATTTTCCATACGCGAAGACAAGTCCGTCCTTTTCCGCAAGAGGGTAGGAACGAGGATACGATTGAGGCCAAGTTGACGATTACATACTTCAAGTTTGCAATAAATCGTAAAAGTGTGTCCCTTTGGAAGGTTCCACGGCGTCTTTTGTAGGAAACTCATGTTCAATAATTTTTTCCAACGCAACGTTTCTCAAAAAAATCATTCCTTTTGCCTTAGCCACGATTGCCACTTAGTGAAACGTGACTTTGTAGAATAAGTTCATATTCCAACCGAGATTCGCGAATGGAATCAGTTTTTTTTCTCTGTTATAATAAAATCAGTGAAGTTCAGTGTAATCGACTAATTCTTTTTGGGCATTCAAATCGCGAAAAATTTTCAATCGTGAACCAGCACGTCTGCAATCTTCGTCCAAAAGAGAGAGAGAGAGAGAGAGACAGGGGGACCATCAGAAGTAACCAGCACCTCGTTGCCTTTTGATCGGAAAGAAGTACCTAACGTGTACTCGTCTTTCCCACCACGGTGAGTCAAGAGCAAAAAGAGAAAAGAAAAATATATTAGTTCTTTCTTCCTCCTCCTCTATACACACGGTATACACTAGACCGGAGCGAAAAACAAAAAAGTTTTCAAATGGAATCGTAATAGTGCGGAAAAGTTGCTACTCGTTAACACAAACACAGGGAAGAAAGAATTTTTTAAATCGGACAATATCTTCCGTTCGCGCATCGCGTTCAAAATTTTTCCGAATTTGAACAAATTTGAACAGATATACGAAAAACTGTAGGAGGTGTGAATCCTGTCCGGTCAAGCTCATTTTTTATACATAACATTGTTCTGAAGTGTAGAATAGGGGAAGAATGCCGCATACCTCTCTTCTACCCCCCCCCCCCACCCCCAAGCCCCTCGAAGGGGTGAAGATGAACAAGTTTCGTTAAAAGCAGTTCGTATTGCAGAAGATGCAAATACTGAACTATTGACTTGATTTTTCGTACATAAGGCAACTTTGAGGCTGAAAGTAAAAAAAGTATTCCCCTTCCTTCGTTATTTCCCCTGAGGGGCCGAAGATGTGCAGCTCTTGGCCGGTCCTTCCTTGAACGACTCAGAACTTACCACGGGAAGGTGGCTGCACTGCAAGTTCCACCCACACCCTGCCCAACCAACCAAACGTGGGCGTGGAGAATTATGCACATCCAGGGACTGCGAATTCCGATTTGGTCTCAAATTTTGACATATTAGCACGAGAGGCGAGTGTAGTTCTTATGAAACCATCACGTCTCTCATGACCATAAACTGCTGAAGAGGCCTGTGTTACTAGCTCAACACTGCGCTCTACGGCTTGAGTATGACAGGATATGTCTGCTAGATTCAGAGAAAGAGTTGGTTTTTTTCCTTGAGAAATCAAGTCTGCAATATCAGCTGATGAAAGGGTTGCCACAAAAGGTGGACATGTGATTTTGGTTGCAGACCAATTTATGATACCAAAATAATCATGAGCATCAAAATTTATGGCCGGAACTAAGAAATTTCTGATAGATTCACCCTTTGTGGTAGTTTCTTTGGATTTCAATACTTGCCGAAGGTCCAGCTCCCGAACATCCTGCCTATCATCCATAACCATCGAAAGAAGAAGGTTTTCGGGATGGGCGAAGAAGGCATTCCTTTGAATAACTTTCTTCGCCACTTCTTGGACTTCTGCAGGTAAGCCTCTACATCTGTTGATGCATTCAAAAATATGCTTAGGTCCTTCAACTATTGAAGATCTTGTCTTAATTTCAAACCACATGGGTACGTATACAGTCATGATGTATGTAACGATGTTGATGAGATTTTCAGGTGGGTTTTCAAATGAAATATATAGTCTCAAAAACCGGTTCGCTGTCGTCAACCACCGAGCATGAGATATTGGTCCCGGATCTCGATTCGCTAGGTCCGAGGAACAAGACCCAGCAGCAATGGAAACGGCAATGTCATGTAGGTATCTCTGGTCTTTACTCAGAATTTGTGGGTCAATTTGTGGAATGACACATTCAATTTTATTGAATGCAACTACAGGCAAAGACTCGCAACCAACCAGCCGGTCGCCGAGAGGGACACTCAAAGACTTCGGTCCTGCGGTTGTACCATCGAACGTTTCTACAAGATGCCTCAAAGGTAACTCATTGAAATGTAAAAGACAGATCACCCACTGTATTGGCCTCTTCAAACGCATTTCTATATACTTAATTGCTCCCCGTTTCCAGCCAGTGTTTGTTGCTGTCCTATCAGTCCCAACTACTTCAATTTTAGAAGTATCTATTTCATTTTCTTCGAAATAGTCTATGATGCAGAATGCAGTGTCCTTTCCCCTTTTGGAAGTAGGTACTAGATGGCAAAGATACTTTGAACCCGGTTCCTCAATTACTGTAATATGATCCTCTTTTTTTACAGATTGGTATCGTTTTACTCCTTTTCCAACCAACACTAAAGTGTTATCTGCCCTACCATCAAAGTATACACACATTGGGCCGTTCATTTGATGTTCCCGTCGCTCTAAATTGGTACGTTTTACTCTGTACTTTTCTTCTTCTCTTCTAATTTTGCTCCTATCAACGATCAGAGATGTATCACTATCAGTAATAAGACCTAGGTCTTTCAGCACGCTAGATGTGATAGCAGCTGTTGCTCTGTCAGACAGGCCAAAACGAGTACTTGTCAAAGCAGTTGTTGAAAGCGACAGGCGCATCTGTGAGGACTTTGAGCTTCTTGACAGGGCAGACGAAAAACGTGTGGGCTGAAAGTCCGCATCATCATCGACATCAAAATTTGTCTCTTCTGTTTCCGGATCGGTACTGCCAACGGAGGGACCAGGCAAGTCTTGTATTTGCACGCTAAGCAGATTAAGCTGACGAGCTTTTCTTTGTAACTTTGATGTAAGTTTCTGTGTTTCCTTCTTATCTACCGTCAATCCAATTTTACCTATTCTGATGTGTCTTTGTGCGTAGAGAAACTTCAGTTCCAATGTAGGTATTTTCCTATCCTTACGGCAATTGCAGCTGACAACTACAGGATTTGGACAAATACATTTCTCAAAGGTTTTTCTGCAATTGCATTGTAGTGTCATCTTGCACTTGCAAGATGATATGTCAAATAATGTGTTATAAGATTTATGAATGAAGTCATTGTACTCATTCTTTTTTCCAGCCCTGGTTTTTTCCCTTTGATATGATTTACGAAGTGCATAATAGCAATCATGCAGTTGCTTGATCTTTTGAACGGCTCTTGTGTGACACACGACAGGAATCGAAGCTTTGGAATATATTGACTCAATCTGTTGAGCTACAATGTTTGCCACGTCTGAGAAGCTCAAGTTCCTTCCAGGTTTACAGTCACTAGACTTTACTGCCATGTCATACTTGACTTCATTCCAACATTTTACGATATCGGCATTGGTGGGAAGAACCGCCGGTGGTAGTGGTTTTGGTGCACCAAAAAATGGGCAGGGTGCATGAGCATGAGCACTACGAGTGAGTGCCATAATCAAGATCAAGAGAGGTGATTGGTCACACCTGATATTGTAAGATTCGTATTATTGTTTAAAAATTCTTGAAATTTCAATAAATTCTCGAAATTATATCCGTCACTCGAAGACAATCCAATATTGTTAGATTGGTTCGTTCTAATATGAATATTTCCACGTCAACCTGATGCACTAAACATCCTAGATATAATTAGATTTAATTAACATTAGCGAAGAATGTTCTGCGACAAGCCAATGAATTATATGATCATACGATTTAATAACATACATGAAATGAAATTGGTGTTCGATGTGATCGTGATCTAATGCAGGCTATGAAATTTTGAACAACGCTGATAAAAAAAGTTTTCAGTCCGAGAAGCGCTCCTTTGCTATGCAACAAATATAATCATATACTTCCAGTGACCAGTAGAGTGCTTCCTCGCTCATACGCTCCGTTTCTTGGAATCCCAGATTCGAGAAGAAGGGAGTGGGGAACGAAGCCGAGACGCCGACCGAACGGATGGCAATCAAAACAAAACGTAACGCGTTCTACAAGGAAATTTTGCCAAATATCTGCAATTCCCATTTTAGCTCGTGTAGTCGGGACAGAGCCCCCCTCCCCCTTGGGGGGAACATGCAGAGAGGAGGTAGAGAATAATTTTTTCCACTTCGCGCCTCAAAACATCTAATGTACGAAAAATCAGGTCGATGGGTTACCATTTGCACCTCCTGTAATACAAGCTATTTTTAACGGAAATTGTCCATTATCACCCCTTCGAAGGGGTTGGAAAGAGGTAGAGGAGGGTTGTGTGGCATTTTTCCCTCATTCTATGCCTCGAAGCCGTGTTAAATACAAAAAAAATGGGCTCAATTGGACAGCATATACCCCTTCTGCAATTTTGTGCATATTTGTTAAATTTTTGTTCGAATTCGAAAATTTTGAACGCGATGCGTGAACGGAAGATATTGTCCGATTTCAAAAATTTTCTTCTCCCTGTGTTTGTGTTAACGAGTAGCAACTTTTCCGCACTATTACGATTCCATTTGAAAACTTTTTTGTTTTTCGCTCCGGTCTAGTGTGTACATAATTTATATGTATGGAAATCGAAATGATTTTTTGTTTAATATCCTCAAAAGACTCCATTCAACAGGAATTCATGGAATTGATGTGATTCTTCGATTAATTCAAATTAAGGTCTCTGACCTTATTAGAGATTGGACAAAATTTGTATAATGTACATGCTCGTCATCCTATTATTATAGTGGTTAGTATCTATTCTTCCTCCTGTATAAAGTGATTTGATATTCCAATAAATTCTAAAATATTGTATGTAATTTGAGTCGTTTTCAATTACAATATTGAATGTGGTTTATGGAACATGTGTTCTTGATATTTTCATGGATTTACAATGTTGAAAAAAAATGTTCCTCAGTAATTCTCACTGAATCCTCAAATGATTTTTAGTTCCTGGCGTGGTAATCATATGAATTACTGAAACTAAATTTTGTTTATATGTATTGTATTCTGCATCTATAGATATATAGATTTCGTATACGCAGTCAGAAAGTTTGCCTACCACTACTCACGAGTATTGACCAATTGAAAGATTTAATAACTAATTCAAGAATTGGTTGCTCCGGAAATATTATCTTGTTCGAGGAATAAGCAAAAACTGCTCTAATTAAAATGGCTTACAATGGTGCACCCCTGCCAAAAAAGTTTATGAAGCTTCCTTAATACCTAATCGTAATGATGCTGATATGTCTTGCAAAACACAACTTCGCTAGTTGCGATCATGTAATAAAAGTTAGTATCATCAATTATACGCATGTATATTAAATATTGCATGTGCACAGGCATATTCAGCGTGTATCATGATGATGGATAAAATATGTGTGCACCTAAGATCTTCCCTTTCCCTCTGATACCTATTACATCCGGTTTGGAATGTACTGATATGGGACCACTATTAAACTGTATCCTATGTACTTATATTTCATATTCATATTCCTATTTATTTATATTTCATATTCATCTAATAATTATGACTGGAGATGGAAGTAGGACCCTAATAATGTAATTCTCAATTCACTTTGTACATAGGCGTGTCCAGGGTAGCCAACTTGTGGGTGCCCGAGTGAAAAATTGTCCGAAATTGGATATAATTTATATAAGTTATATATAAACTATATTGAATCAAATATAATTTTGAAAATTTGTCCACTCAAGTGCTCCTTCTTTTCTTTCAATGAGTATTGTCAATCCTGTATTAGATTGTTTTTTCTTTTAATAATGACATAATTATGGAAAAAATAAAAATTGGACTCTGAATTGTGGGTGCTAGTGCACCCACGGTGGACACGCCTATGACTTCATAAGAGGTTCAGTAATCCCAATTTACTTTGAATAGCGGCGTTTACATGATGTACTCCCATACAAACCACCAGTTCAAAAAGAGTTCGCAGAACATTCAACTGAAGATGGAAGAATTCAATATGAATTCTTGAGAACTCTTTTTGAACTGTTGTGTTGTGAGCGCTTCGACTTCTATCGGTTCACTCAGATATTTTTCAGAATCAGAGGTAATTTTTTATTCCACCTTGATATGTACAATTGAAGATTTTTGAACAGATCCAGACATCCCAACAACTAATTGATGGAGTAGAATTGAAATATTCACAATTTTGAATGGTATAAAATTGTCATATGCGTCAACTGTACTTCATCCAAAGTCATCAATTGCATTTGAGAAAATTCGAATACACTGACAATGAAAAATGGAGAAAGAAAATCACGTTTCGCTATTTCACGAGTAAACGAGTTCCAACGAATAACAGGGGGTATCTCAAACACGTTTAGCGCGCGTACTAAAGGGTTAAACAATGTTCTACTTCGAAGGAGTCAATTCGGAAAGATGAACAAATGAATTTATCAGATTTTATGAGTTTGAATTTTTGTTTTGTTCGTATAAAAGATTCAAAGTTCAAGTAGTTATTCAAGTATACACAGTTTACACGCAATAAACACGGGGAAGTCAAGGTTTACATAGTTTGATAGCTTATTGGATAAATATTGTGAAATAAAATTTTGTATTTTTCATGTATTTTTCAAAGTTTAAATCTGTTTTATAATGTAGGTTTTAATTTCACAAATTAAATGGTGTTTGTTCAGGAAATTAATAACAATGTCTCGTCAGATCAAGAAGCACAACCGGTATTGAGTGCCACTACAAACGAACCAGTCGAAATGCATTCGACACCAAAGGCCAGTAATTACACGTAATTAATCTGTTCTTATTTTTTAATGAACTTGTGTTTCCAGAGACAAAGTATCCGCATTTCAGCAAAATGAAATTCTCTATTGCATGCAACTCTTATAAAGAGTACACAATTAACTTAGAAACGTTACTTTATATCGAATCAGTATGATATCGAATAATCAGTGAGGATCTATCCAGAAAATCATGCCCTAAACATAATAATTTCCTCTGCCATATGAACTTAGTACATACTGTTAAGGGATTACCAGCGCTTACCGACCGCCCTGCTGAAAATGCCAGACAGAACCGGACAAAGAATGGTTGTGAGGCTTTGAACAGTTTTGTCCCAAGATATCCAGTCAAAAACTGACGAAACCAGGTGGAAGATTTGACTGTTTTTGACTGGATATCCTGGGACAAAAACTGTTTAAAGCCTGACAACAATTCTTTGTCCGGTTCTGTCTTGCATTTTCAGCAGGGCGAGCATGTTGGATAGAAAGAGAAACGTCTATACGATGGGAAGAGAGGTTCTATATCGTCGCTACCATCTCCTTAAGGGGATATCAGCGACAATATCGACCCTCTCTTTTAGTGATGCCGCGAGATGGAACGAGAAATGAGCTTGTTCTCGTCTCGATTTTTGGGTACACTGTCTCGTCTCGGCTCGAAATTTCGACATTTTTCTTGACAATATCGTTTTTCTTTCCTTCAAACTAAGTTTTATTTCTCGTCAACTCATCCTAATTTCGTCTTGTGAATTTCTCGGGTCTTTCTTGTCTCGTCCCAAATTTCTTGCGGCATCACTACTATTTTTCCATCGTACAGGCGTGGCCTTTCTTAACCAACATGCTCAGTCGATGAGCGCTGGTAACCCCTTAAGGAGATACTGGTGTTCCAACAGAGTGAGGATTTGGTTGATAAGAATTCTACAAATGGAATTCATGAAAAGATCAGAAATTTTCAGGAAATAATCTTCAGTATCTCAACTGTTGTGGTGAAAAGCCCAAATTTCAATAACAAAATTTGCTCTCGATCAGTAAAAAAAAATTATCTCCAACATCCGGAATTCAAACTCTTTACCATAATAGATGGAGCATTGAAAATTATTTCCTGTAAATTCCAGAACTATTTATGATTTCAGTTTGGAAAATTCTTACTGAGAAAATGTTGACTCATTTAATACGCTGGTATTTCTTCGAGATACTGACCGACGTAATGCTAACCAAATCTTGCGCGTAAGATTTCTTGACCATCTTTTAATATTCTTAAAATATTGCTCTAAACAGCATTTTTATGGGCATTAAAAATATGTGGTATAGAGTGATATTTTGAAAACATTGAAGTATTTTTGAGACTCTTACTTGAAAAATTTGGTTAGCGTCCGGCACTATGATCTCTCCATTATAAGTGGGATTGCCTCTAATATTCATAGAAATTCTTACGTTAATCCTTGGTTACTTAGATTCGTACTAACTTTATATTTTAGAGGAATATTCTCAATTTTTACACGAAGATAAGTGAATACTAACCGGTATGATATGTAGACAAGCATCTAGATTATACCAATTTTTTCTAGTTCTTAATATCCATATGTTGAGGAGTATTGAATATTCATTACTCCTTAGCATTTGAATAATTAGGGACTAGAGAAAATTTGTATGATCTAGATGCTTGTCTACATATCATACTGGTTAGTATTCACTTATCTCCGTGTAGTTGACACACACACACACACACACACTAGAAAGCTCAAAATGTATACACTTTTCCGTATAGAAATTCAGTTATATACTTCTTCTACAGGAATTCAATTATATACTTCTCAGTCCTTTCACTTTTTTGTCTTACATATCCGTGGAACATAATATTTAAATATTGATGTTTTTTCCCAAGAATGATGAGATGAACTTTAGTGAAAGTGCCAAAAAGACACAAAGTCACAGTGATGATAAATCTGAGAGAGTTTCAAATAAAAATAGTGTAAAACGTTCAAATTCTCAAAAGGAAGATGAGCTCAAAATGGAAATAAAATTGCTAAAAACCAAATGTGTCGATTTCGAGCAAAAATTATACTCCAAGAAAGGAGGAAACAAAAGTTTGAGAGAGAAAAATCGAGAACTCAAACAAATATTATGTGAGACTTCTCGGCTGAACTTAGAGTTACAGAATCGAGTCATTTCTTATTTTGAACAAAGTGAAGGTGAGTTGATCGTCAATGTTAACAATAATTGTGCTTATAGGCGATTGAATTATACAAAAATTGGTATGGGAAACCATACAGTACTTCCATGTTTTCAATGAAGATGAAGATACATGTTTATTGCACCTTTTCGGTTGTTGAATTTGAATTGAAACGTGGTGTAAATTTTATTGCAATCGAATCACCAGAAACGAAAATACGCATAGTCGCGAAATCGCAATTTTCAATAAAATCTTTCCTCTCCTCCCGTTTTCCTGTAAGAATCAGGTTCAAACTTATGAGGAGCCGCAATTGGTACCGCATGAAACTGAGGTGAAAATTGTATAACGATGGGAGGATAGGAACGGAAGATATCTGCATGAGAACGGTGTTCACGAAATTTTCAAAAGTTGTTTCAAACCTTTGTGCTCACCTTTTCATTCCCTCCGTTCCGTAAAGACGAAATTTTTCATTTCTGCTATTTTTTTCTTTTGTACTGAGCCTCCTTAATAATCTTTATTGGTTGGCACCTATGAGTTGGCATCAATTTTTAGAGAAGCCGTGTGTAAAGCCCGGGAATCTTGTATTTGTTCTATTCATCGTTGTATCCAACCTAGATGTTTGATTGGTTGATTGATTCCGTTGGAATTACGAAATTTTAAACATTCTGTCGAGGCATTAAAAAATTCCATTTAGCGATAATCAAACTATGAGAAGAATTTTTTGTTAGATACTGAAGCAGCAAAGGGAAAAACCTTGAATAACATTGTAGAGGGACCTGCTGTGGGATATGTGAGAAAAGTTGACCAAATGGTATGAATCACAATCATCTAAGAATCCATAAATTTTTTCAACTTTAATGATGTAATAAATGCAGAAGATTAGCTTTGATTTTTTCAAGTGATAACGAATACGTGGTGTGAATTTTACAGATGCATATTGGACAAAACGTTTGGATTCCCAAAACTGCGTACGATGGTTCAGTTTTTAACTCAAACAATTCTGAAAGTGTTTTCGTTCGAAATATAGCACTTGCTGTTTTTGGTCCCCAAACATTGAAGTAGGGTATGGTGGGACAAAGTAAGAATGATACAACCAAAGAAGACGTTAAAAAAACTGAATTGGACTGTATCAAACTGGCAGCAATATCAGGTATGTGTTTACTGCTCTTTGAATTACGAACCTACGATAGCATGAACATCATTCAAAGTAGCAACAACCGAGAATTCTTTCCCTCCAATTGATCATCAACCCTGGTTGAAAAAACCCGTTGATTCTCACCAATTCCAACGAA
Source organism: Gonatopus flavifemur (assembly GCA_018340375.1). Classification (NCBI taxonomy): domain Eukaryota; kingdom Metazoa; phylum Arthropoda; class Insecta; order Hymenoptera; family Dryinidae; genus Gonatopus; species Gonatopus flavifemur. The sequence continues at coordinate 1,163,652 of JAFFJZ010000001.1, forward strand.
ATGTCGCAAGAATCAACAGGTTTCTTCAACCGGGACAGCGAATATCACATGTACACATAGAAAAATATGTTTTGAAAAGTCCCATAATTTATTGAGGATGAGCGCCAGTCTATGACGAATAAAATTATTCACCTGAATTTAGTCCTGAAAGTGACATAATTGAGAGGTATTTATACAAGAATTTATGGTACTTTTAGACCACCTAGATGCAGGTAATAACTCTATCGGTCACCGACTGGCGTTGATCCTCAATGAATGATGAGACTTTTTAGCACATTCGTCTTCTGTGTGTATTATAATATCCCGTATGTAGGAAAGTTTTCACTGTCTTTTTCCATGGAGAATTTCAGTATCTTTTTGCACGATTTTCCCTACTTTTTGCATGGTTTTTCCCTATTTTTGCTCGCTTTTTCTTTGTCTTCTTCATGTTTGTACAAACATGGGAAAAACAGGAAAAAAACAAGAAAAACTTTCCTACGGGATGAACATAACCATATTATGTACAGTGAGAAAAAAAATAGTGCGGCCAACCCCGTTAAACTTTGGATACGGCGAACTCCACCGCGGGGTTGAGTCCAGCCCCCTGAAACTCCGACTTTCGAGTGGCCAGTTAATGTCCCTGGCGCCACTAGTCAAGGCGTAGACGGAGACCAATCATATAAATAATCAACTGTGACGTCAGAGAAGGAGTGATGGCGGAGCTGGCGGAGTGAACGACAGCGGGGCGAAAGGTAAGGGGTGAACTGCGCCTGCATAGGTGGAACCCCTGGCGGCCAAGGGACACTTAATGGAAACGTTTTTCTATTGAAAATGTTCGGAGTTTCAGGGGGCTGGTTGAGTCAACTGAATAGAGATTGCAGTGAGTTTCCGCTGGATTATTTCCATCGATAATCAGTTGTATCAACCGCGTGACGCGATTTGCCGTATCCAAACTCTTACGGGGTACGCTTGACCTGATCTTTTCTCAGTGTACCTTATCATTATGATTCTTGTCATTTTTCAGAGGTTTCCAAATTCTCTCTGATTTATTTTCAAAGTTTCTGAAAATTCTTAATTGAGATCCATAATTACAGTGAAATTCAGGGAAATTTTCAGAGATATTCAGAGATGTTTTCGTCGCATTGGTAGTTATACGATATAAACATTGTTAAATCGGTGAACTTGATATCATGCGCACGATTATAATCATACAAGCGGATCAAGAAATTGTGTTATCTGTTTCAGACATATTCGGATATTATCTCAAATCCAAGGAACTTGACCAAGTAACAATTGATATGTGGCGAGGTAAAATCGGACGGATTATTACTAATAAAATTTGCGATTTGAATCGGCCGTTGCGAGCAAAAGAAAAAGTAACGCCGCCAAAAAATAATACTGACACGAAAAAGAGAAAAAGGGACGACTGTAATCAATCTTCCTCATCATCACTGTGTTCTGATATAGGAGATTCCGCAGCTGATGATAATGATGAACATGAGGAGAATTCGACCGACGTTTTTAAAGAGCAATCTGCTGAAAAAGAAAACCATGATTCTCCTTAGCTGATATGCTATTGAGAAAATTAGTATACAAAACTTTTGCTCTCAGTTGAACGAGAATTATTTTACCTTTTGAGAATCATTACCTTTTCAGATTCTTCATAATACGGTGTCTAAGCAATTATTTCTCGTTCGGAATGTTTTTTCTACGAATTTCGAATTTCACTTGAATCATAGTGATTCGAGAAAGCTGGGATGTAACATCTTCCTTTCATACAGTATTGTTAGAATGTATATGAGAACACTGCACTTATTTCTAAGCAACCTATCTTCAACATTTTATCCAATCGTATAAGCCAGTGCATTTGGAAATTTATTAATTTCCTTATTGTAAAATTTAAAGGATGAGAATTATAATGCAGGATGTAATGCAGAGAGAGCTTCATGAACTGATGTAAATTGGAATTTCTATACATTTTTTCATGATTTTCATCATTTTTTGGAACAAACTTTTGCTATTCTTATACCCGTGCAGCACCGTCACCGATAGAGTGAGTTACTTTGACATAAAATTCAGAACGAGAATCCAAAGTATGAATCGACACGAACCGGTGGCTCAATGCAAAAGCGACGCGGAGATAGCGTTGAAATTTCAGCATGAAAATCAAAACCGGACATTTGTACGTTTACTTCCACCGAGTTACGTCATTCATTAATTCCACGTTGAGGCGATGGTGACAGTGCTATCACGGGGGTGAAACTTCCATGTTAATAAGAGGAAACATAATCATGGCTTTGGCTTGTTGCGACATCTACAGTTCGCCTGGCGAACATTGAAATAAGCGGCACTTTTGAATAGGTTCAGAATATAGTCATACTACCCATGATGGAAATTAAATTTTCACAAGACGAATATCGATACCCACGTTCTAAAATGTCATATCCCACTTTTAGAAAATTTTTCAGGACGCGATAGAAACAGTTCAACAAATCATCTCAATAAAAACAAAAATGAATGCATTTTCACTATTTAACTTCATTACTATAAGTCATCACTATGAAGTTATAAAATCAAGATGAATTAATTTTTGTTTTTGTTGAAATGATGAACTGTTTTTATCGTGTCCTGAAAAATTCTCCAAAAGTGGGATACGACGTTTTCGAACGTGAGTATCGATATTCAATTCTTCGGTTTGATAAATTGAATAATTTTCATATATCCTCAATACTTGGAGGGAAGATAATAACACAATTCTTCATAGTTCTTTTAGCAAAATTTCTTATGAAAATTAGAATTTCACATGATTTTTCAACACTGTTCACAAAATGCACATTTAAACAGAATTGTCTAAATTTTGTCTTGGAAATTTCAACTTTCTAAGAAATTATGAAGAATTATGAGTGTTATGAGAAATGCAATCAAAATATTACAATTTCTGATATCAATTCCGTGGAGTATACTATAGATAACATACAAAAATTATTGAACTATAAAAATTGAAGACTCTTCGTCTAATACGTGAATGTTTTTGAACCAATTGATCTCATTTAATTCAATTAAGTAGTTGAATGGGAAACAAAATCAATTTCATATTCGTGTTTATTTATATCAATATTCAATATTTTCGTTCAATAATACCTCAGTCTTTGAAAATTCCATGGAAATCAAAATGATAAAATAAAACATAAAATGATAAAATATAAAATTTCCAGTACAAAATGAATGTTTCCATATTTATCTAGTCACTGATTTTTCCGTGGAAATATTTCTATACAATACAAGTTTAAAAAGTAACTCAAAATTAAGGAATGTTTGCGGAAAGTTTCCTTGTACATACATGGTTTGATAGGAATAGAATATTGGAAGTACTTAAAATTCAATAATTATAAATGCATAAATGACTAAAGATTATAATTTTTGAGACTAGATTTAGCAAATTCTGTCAGGAGTAAATGTACCTCCGAATGAAAATAAACCATCAATACTGTTTCAATACTTAGAATTAATTATGAAAATCAATAAATAATCAATTAAAAACATAAACAAACTATAAAGCTTTGAATTTTTGCATTTTTTTCACATGTCCGTCTGTGCAAGAAATATTCTTTTTTTTCTTGTCGATGATATATCTGTCAATGAAATAAATAATATTCTCGTTCAATATATCACACTCAGTCGAATGAATATCACAAAATGATTTTATATCATACATTTCATGATATAAAACTTTGAACTTATCTTCTAAATCCCGCAAATGACCATTTTCATCAAGATATGCGTATAAGGCGGTTTGCACCGATTGTATAATTTCTATTACTTCTTCAGTTGCATGCAGTATTTGATAAGAATTGTTATTTCCACTCATCCCAATGTCCTGCTTAAGAGTCACATTTGTAGAAAATATCTTTTCATGACATTCAGAACAATCTGGAATATGAATTTTTTTAAAATATATCCTGCGCAATGTGCGATCCCCAAACTTTCAGGGAAACTTCCAATAATTTGATTGTATTCGATATCATAATTCTCAACTGGCAACTCGACTGTATTATGCGGAGTATTATCAGATGTGTTTATAAAATTTTTCAAATTATCTATTACCTCACAATTGTCAGCCTCACAATTGTTGTTGGATAAGGAAGGAGCACTGAGATTATTCAAAATACAAGTTTTCAATGCCGCAGTGAATTGAAAACAACTTGGATTGGAATTTGCGATCCCATGCGACCTTATTTGACCAAATAAATTTTCAATGGGATCTTGATTCAAATATCGTGTAGAGAGAAATTTTACACCATGTTCTTTCAAATATTCCCATAGAAACATCGTAGATTTGATAGTTTTTTGCCAACCTTTGTTGAAAGAATACAAATTAGTATTATCTTTACTTGTAACACAATTCATCAGTTTCCGATTTTGAATTTGTTTGTGTAAACGTCGCCAAAGTTTGAAATGCAATTGTTCTGAGTCGGGTGTTAAAGCACATCTGTGTGGTTTACCTTCAGGAGCCTTGATATTAGAACTATTCAATGAATCGAATAAACAGTCAATATCGTGAATAAACTGTGCTGTATCTAACGATTCCACAGGTAATTCATCCTTTCCATACGAAACTAAAAGATCAATGACAGCTGCAACAGAATTACTCAATTGCCGAGCAGCAGTTGCAACTTTCATTTTTATGTATGAATCATTGAAATTGAAATCTTTCTTAGTCAAGCGAGGCAGATATTTAAAACGACTGTTTTGATCAATTTCAAAAATTCGCTGAACATGCTCAAATTTCGCTTTCTTAGATTCGTCGAACACAATTAAACATTTTAATAGAGCATTGCGGGTATTCTTCAACAAGTGTGAAATATCATAAATCACACAGATAGGCTGATTATTTACTGAGAAATAGCACTTATTCTCCTCACACATCTTTTCCATAGTTGAAAAATTAGTACTTGCTTGATCACATATTGTTGCTAAAACTATAAGACCAATTTCTTGTAATTTTCCAATTAAAGTGATTAACATTTCTTTGAGATTGACACATGATATCGTGTTTGCTGTAAAATAATATGCTACTATCTGTTTAAAATTTTTTTGTAATCCCCGAATCATGAAGACTAGTGCATGGTTCGCTGAATTCCTTGTTCGACCTAGATGGCCTAGATCTTCAAAGCCACATATCAATTGTTTCTTCGATTCATAGTAAAAGTCTTGCTTCAACGAAATTTCATTGAAAATTAAAGCACAAAAACGATCTTTTATTTTCAGTTTCTCTACTTGTAATTTCAGATTTTCTATTATGGATTGATTTATACCAGGTTCTAAGGGAATTTGCGATAATACTGTTTTCAAAGTGCGGATTGAGGGTAATTGGAAGTGTGTAAATAAATATCGATAAAGCCTAGGACTTCTTTTGTACATACTCAATGCGAAAGCTTTATCGTTTGCAGTCCATTTCTTACTGGTGGATTTCCTATTGATATTTCTCAACTGAGCATTGATGAAGTCTATTGTTATTTCGTTTAAATTCTCTTCAATGAATTGAAATTTCCCAGAATCGTATAACTTTTTCAATGATTTCAGTTGATTCTCTTCATGTTTCAATTTATTACCAAGTTTGGAGATTTGTGATTGCATGTTTCTGTGTGTCTTATACATTAGTTTTTTCTTTGGAGATAAATTGTTTTTCAAAGTTTGAATTGTTTTCAAAATTCCTTTTTTATTCTTTTGGGAAGGAGAATTATTGTAATTTTGATCATAAAAATCAATGAAATGATCCCTGTTATCAGAAGAACACAGTTTTGGACTTGAGCATTGTGTTTTTAAAGTGTATTTATTTTCATTTTCTGAATCACTCTGATTCTTGAAAGAGGGTATTATTGTATTGGAGCATTCCGGATTGAAAATGATATTTTCATTTGGCATAATTTCATCATCTACATTGGTGGAAGAACATGGTTGTGGATGGAAGTGTTCTATTTCATTTACGATTAAATTCGGAGCGTCCTGAATATTTGCATTATCGAGTGGGTTTTCACTATTATCATATTTATGAAACATATTATGATCACGGAATCTGTTTTGATGGAATGATTTCGCAGGACTCGTGTGCATAATATTCAAGTTGTTAGTTCTTGAAAGATCATCTCCAACCATTTTACAATTTCTCAATTCAGGAATAGCTTTCCATATAATTCTGTGCCTGGTGTGATTCATGAAATCACTTTCTCCAAAATGATCTTCACAAACATAAAAGCGATCGCATTTTACATCCGAACTGATTTGACACACAGCTTTCCATGATTCGAGAATATCAACGTTTTTTGGGAATGAGTAAAAATGTTTATTTTTGTAACCATCTTTGGTGATCGGTGAATAATATGAATTTCCACAATTCGGAAATTTACAAGAATATTTTAGCCTACCAGGTCTCATTTTGCTATCGAAAAATAATACTTTTCAGTGATGATGACTAGTACTCAATGACTAATTATAATTGCAACGCAAAAAAACTTGACTACATTATGAAAACTATTCCATTTTTAGCCTTCTGTGTTTTTATATTGATGAAAATGATCACGAAGATAGAAATTCTGTTCCATCTTGTTCCTTAACTTACCCATCACATTAATTATCACAGATTACTTTGCCTAATAAAGGCTTTCACTGAATCACATGTTCCTAAAATTACTTCATCTTCCATCAACAACTGAGACATTTGCCTCCGATAAAAAGTTAGGATATATAATCTGTAGGACCCTGTTTTGCACCGTTCGCAGTGATAGATGTCGAAATCCTATTTATTGCCTTCCGAATAATAATTGGTTTCAAATAGGACTGGTCGGATTATTATCTGTAAAATAAAATCATATGAGCTGTGGACATTTGAATCAACCATGGAATACAGTTTCACTGAGGAGAAACATACCACGTATCTCAAATAATGATGAATATACACTTTGTACTTTCTTTCTAATGAATTATCTTCACAGTTTGCTACCAGATGCATAAAAGATTGTGGTCAATTGATTTGTGAATGTGTGGATATAGTGATGAATATTAATCTGAATTGTTGATACACATTTCAACGGCCAATCATTTTTGTACATGATCTGAAATGGAAAAATAAGCAGACGATAAACCAATATAATCAAGAATTTGTAGCACGTAGGAGATGTAAATATTATAACACTTGTGACTTTTAGTTTAATTAGCACTTCAAACCATAAAATCAAACAACTCACCTTACATAAGACAATAATTTCATGAAAATTGAAAATTCCTCTCTTGCCGAATAGGTTCTCTCAATTTTCTACAACAAAAAAATATGGTTTCTGTATTACGAGGTTATATTTTTATTCAACGAATTGAATTACGTATAAATGATAATAATTCAGATAAAGACTTACTCCATGGAATCTTTTTTTCCAAGTGAAATGTTGTAATAAACATCTCCGATACGATTCGGAGGTTAACTGAATCTTTTACACATTCAAATCTTCAGGTTTTCACATTGAGCACAATCATTCATTTCGTGTTGTGAAAAATGCATGTGACGTAAAAATCGATCAACATGGAGACATTGAAAAATCACATCTATTTCTAATAAACATGAGTGGCAAAACATTTGTAATTTGTCTTTTTACCTGCTGTCCGTTAAATTCGAATATTTCAGTTGGGTTCTTTCTTATTTTGGTAACCCTGAATGTGAGAAAACTTCTGATTCGTTGGAATTTCTCCCACTTCACCCTGGCTCACGTTTCCATTTTCGCTATATTCGTTTCACCCCCGTGAGTGCTATACAAGTACACAATCATTCTTAAATGCACTGACTAATATTAATTGGTTAAAGTCCCGGTGCCAGTGTTCTATTGATAATTATACCCCAAATATTATAAGATTATTTTCTCTTAAAGCGATTGAAGGATACATTTTCAACACTACGTTGATAAAATCCAAGTTTTTGTTAAGACATTCCTTAAACATATCATTTCTTCATATTCTAGATTGATATTTTAGATAAACGGCGTCATTACTTTATTTTTGATCTTAATATTTCATACTCACGTTCATGAAGAATCTTATATTGTGATAATTGAGTGATAACCCATTGTATTTTCGTTTCTCGTTGACTCTATTATCCATTCTCTTCGTAAGTGATAGAAACATACATTTTTGGAGGTGTTTTGATAGCCTATTTTTTTTCTCAAGATAATTTTTGAATATAACTTCGTATTTTCATATTTTCCATTTATATTTTGGATATATTGTTTCATCACAATATTTCTAATATTCTTCATATTAATATTCACGGAGGATCTCATATTGTGATCAAGTATTGATTGAATTTTAGGTTAGGTTCTTATCTACTGTATTGTCTATGAAAGCGAAGGAAGCATATTATTCTGAAACGTGTTGATTGTTATTGCACTTTATTTCTTTTCTGGCAATTTCTGAAACGTAATTTAATAGTGCATGATGGTTTTGACTCACAGTTCGGATATATTGGTCCGCGTCATCACTTCGAATATTAGTACTTTATATCGACGTTCGCAAAGAATTGTATGTTGTAATTGATGAGTATTGATTTTATTCTATGTTCGCTTTTGATGTACATTCACTCGAAGAACGTTTTCAATTCATTTTTTATGCCCAATCCTAACCATTCGATAACCGTCGATATGTTGATATGATCAACTTTATTCGTCATAAGTTTTAGTGATAGAATTGTGATGGAGAATTCTCTTTTCTTTGTGCACTCAATGCGCACAAATATAACTTTAATAAACATGTTGACTCATCATCATGAAGTAATCAGTCTTACGACTGGTTTGATGAAACCCTCCACCCCTGTCTATTATCCGACATGTTGACTGTTTGTGAAATTTTATTTAATTATACTTCAATAAAGTCTAAGGCTACGAGTACTAATGGTGAATTTTCAATTTGACTATGGACGTTTATCCACGTACAAATCACGCATACAACACACGGAGAATCCGTTGAAAACTGATGAATTTATCGAGAGCTCTGAAAAAGTCCAGTGTTTGACATTAACGAGTTCTTTTAAAATGCTGAGAGAATTGTTCCAGTATTCTCAAAGAATCCATTCATGTCTCAAAAATTCAACTCATTCAAAGCTCTTTATGAATTCATTAGTTCCTGTAGGAATAATCCTGTTCTTATTTTTAAAGGAGAATTCTTAATGTGCTATATATGAGAAGGCACTTCGCACTATTGGTGACCGATCAAACATGAATAAAATACTCTTGTCAGGAGTTTCTAGTTCGATACTATTCGGGTTTCACAGTATGCATAATCAATCCATATTCAACAAAACATATCCTCAAATATCTCATCCAAACTGCCCGTTCGGACAAAATAACTTTGATAATGTTTTCTGTCTCATTTTACTCGGATTTCATAAGCCGAAAAACCAGTCACAATCTGACAGACAGCATCCTCGAACACCAGTCGATCCAAGCGGACTTTTGTGGTATGGGAAACCGGACAATTCCGGGCAAAATGGTTTTTTTTCATCTTACCCAGATTTCACAAGGCCGAAAAACTGTCACAGTCCAACGAAACACATCATCCTCAAATATTTTACCCACATAGCACAGCAATTAAAAAAGAATTGTCGAGAATTCGTACTAGATTCTCCTGGCCTCAATTGAATTATTTGCAAACTGTTTCTAAACTAGTGTGCTGTATGGGTATTCACGCGAGATTTTTTAATATGGAAAACCAGTCTATTCCTGACAAAATATTTGGTAAGATGTTCTTTGATTTACCTGACTTGGATTTAACAGGTTCAAAACCTAGTCGTAACAAGATGGCAAATATCCTCGGATATTTTATTCAAGCTGCATTTCGCATTAAGAAAACCGGACCGATTTCGAACAAAATATTTTTGAAAATGTTTTTTGATTGATCTCACTTGGGTTTCACAGGTCAAATAACCAATCACAATCCCACAGAAATTATCCTCAAATATTCGAACTGCATTTCACCATATAAAAAACCGATCAATTCCGGACAAAATATTTTTGAAAATATTTTTTGATTGGTCTTACTCGAATTTCGCAGGCCGGCAAACCAGTCACAATCCGACAGAAACTATCGAATATTCAAGCTTCATTTCACTGTACGGACAACCGATCGATTCCGAACAAAATATTTCTGAAAATATTTTTTGACTGATCTTACTCGGATTTCACAGGTCGGCAAACCAGTAGCAATCCGACAGAAACTCTCCTCAAATATTCAAGCTGCACTTCACTGTATGGAAAACCGATCAATGCCAGACAAAATATTTCTGAAAATATTTTTCGACTGATCTTACTCGGATTTCACAGGGCGGCAAACCAGTCACAATCCGACAGAAAATATCCTCGAATATTTTATGCACTTTTTATTGGATTTACATAACATGCCAAACCAAACAAAAGCGGTCGAAAAATATTTCGTCTGTCTTTTCAAGGATTTTACGGGACAAAAACCGACTAAGAACCTGACAAGAAATTTTTTGTCTGGATGTGTCGGACATATCAAGCGAGTGAAACCCGTTGGAGACTGCTGAAATATATTTTGTCAGGATCATCTGGAATTGTACGGGACAAAAACCGGCCATGCGCCTGACAAAAAATTTTTTGTCTGGAACTGGTGGACATTTTAAATAGGGCAATCTTCTTAGTGTTCACTAGAGAACAATCCCTGCAGCCAGTTTCAGCGAGTTCTGAAACACCCTGTATATTACTTTATACGAATACTTCAGATTTACAATACATAGGGCCTCTCATATCTTATGAGTTACCCGAGATGAAGGAAATTGAATGATACTGATACATGAACAATTGTAATATGTGTTGATGTGAAAAACAGAATAACTAAGATTGGAAGGTGCATCATATTTATCAACAAGGCAGTCTATCCGAAATGATGTTATGCATAGGAAACCGAACTGAAGTCACATTCTGTGTTGGAAAAGGAGTACTGAACCCCATCATGATTTATTAGATACTGCGTAAGCGTCAAACGGCTGTGGTAATTTATAATACCCGGGAAGAAAAATTCCATATATGGACCCATATATGGATTCATATATGCATTCATATATGAGCATATGTGGATTTTGGCCATATATGTTAATATATGGTCATATATGAAAGTGGGGAATCTATCAGCATTGATCTCACTTCTCTCTCCTTTGGTTTTTCATCACATTCCATGTAAAATTGTGACATTTTTTTGTCCATATATGGATGTATGTGATAATGTATGATTGAATATGATCACATATGGCCATATACAGTCTCATTCATACATGATCATATATGGCCAAAATCCATATATGCTCATATATGATCTCATATATGTTTATATATGTTCATATATGATTCATATACGCCCATATATGACTTATTTTTTCCCGGGTATGTGACATAAATAAGCCCTATGACAATGTTTGCGATATAGCGGAAGTAGTTTTGCTATGATAAGCTATCATATTAGTCGCAATTCATTTCTACGTTGTTTTGTGATGTATAACATTGATCCGCGCGGGCCCAACCAGTATCAGACCTATGATAATCTATATGGTGAAGGAGAATAGGATTCTATCATATTTTATGAGCTTTCACGGGAAGACCAAATGGGTGGTTGTTTCAATAATATCCGTCAGAAGGAGGTCGTATGATAATGTTTGCGATATAGCGGAAGTAGCTTTGCTATGCTATGATAAGCCATTATATTGGTCACAATTCATTTTTGCGTAATTTTGTGATGTAAGTATAAAATTCATTCGCGCAGACGCAAAGAGTATCAGGCCTATTACATTGTATACGGTTAAGTCCCGGTGAAAATTAGCGTATGAAACCACATGGAAGAGTAACCGAAGCAGTATCTAATCGCGAAAGAAGCGGAAATTGAAACGTATTTACGTTTCATTTGTTCTAATATTCGCTTCCCTTAGGGAAATATTACTCCATTTCAAGCAAAATGCGTCATTTTTTTGCGGGAAAATGACGCGTTTTGGTCAAAATGGCGTAAATTTTTCTAAGGATTTTCACGAGTAGAAATTTTGGTAGCCCTGTTATCCACCAAAAGGTAAATACACCGAAAGATGATTGAACCGGAAATTTCAGCCCCTAAGGAAGATCTGCCGGATGTTCATTGTACCGAATATTTTTCATCCAATAGTATCGTTTGTTTCTCATAGATACCAAGAGACGAACCATTCTGTAGTTTTTCACCCCCAAAAAAACTTCAAAAAAGTAAAAAAAACAACGCCAAGTACATGAAAAAGTATTACAAAAGTATTTCAGTTTATTAATTTTGTTGATGAACTTCATTTTCCTTTCTCATATTATATGATCAGCCAAAAAAAACATCAGAGGAAAAAAAAGATCTGAAATCACTATCAAGTACCAAGAACACTTGACTGCATGAATGCTGCTTGGATATATCAATTAATATGTTGAATAAATATCATGAGTCAACAATACATAGATACCACCGATTTGCCATTCCCAGATCAATCTATAGAAAACAGTCCATACAAATTCTTTTTCAATCATGACAATTTACCATCATCGGACATTTGGCGTGGCCGATAAATGCTTTGGTTTGATACAGATGTTCTCTCAATTGCTAGGTTCAAGCAAACCTTGGGTAATCAAAAACCTAAAGAATCGGCCACGCCAAGTGTCCCATGATGGTAAATTGTCGTGATTGAAAAGGAATTTGTATTGACTGTTTTCTTTAGATTGATTTGGGAATGGCAAATCGGTGGTATCTGTGTATTGTTGACTCATGATATTTATTCAACATATTGATTGATATATTCAAGCAGCATTTATGCAGTCGAGTGTACTTGGTACTTGATAGTGATTTCAGATCTTTTTTTTCCTCTGATGTTTTTTTTGGCTGATCACATAGTATGAGGAAGGAAAATAAAGTTTATCAACAAAATTAATAAACTGAAATACTTTTGTAATACTTTTTCATGTACTTGGCGTTGTTTTTTTTACTATTTTGAAGTTTTTTTGGGGGGATTTCACCCATTTTTTCAAATGCTCCTCAAGGAGTAATTCAATCTTCACATACTGTTTCGGTCCACGGAAAAAAGAAAACGGATAAATTTATCATGTAGGATCACAATGCGTTGCTTCAAGTCTTCAAATCAAAATTTTTACGAAATATATTCTGCAATAATATTGGGCTATTACAAGATCTGTAATAACACTCAGTATGCATTGTTCTCCATTGAAGGGCCAATAATGGCATCACGTTTATTTCTTAAGTCAATGAGTTTTTGAAGAATTGTGATGATCCAATACATTGTCAATAATGGAAAATCATTGTACTGTCATCTGTTGCGATTCTCATGAACTTTCTTGTGATTGTTTCATTGTGTGATATATTCAATGTCTACAATGCTGAGAATAAAATCGAAATACTTTATAAAACTGTATTTGGAGAATTGTTTTTAGTTTGACTTCCAGTTTGAGATAAGGTACACATTATAATAATTAGGAGAATTGATTTTCAGAAAAGTTGAAATGGTAAAGATGAAAATGATGTCTTTGAGATGACATTTGATTACTAGGAAGATACTGAGAAGAAATAATTATAGCCCTTTCGCACAATTCAAGAAATCATAAATATTGTTATGTAAAATAATGAGTTGAATAAGATTTACCAAAAGTGAAATGGCATAATGATGTCATCTTAGACGTCAACAGTATACTAGAATACTCCATATTTCAAAAGAATCCAGAGAATCTATTATAACTTACTTTTTCTGAAAGGAAACATCTCATGGGATATTTGGTCCAATTGCTGCTATTGATGAATTTCAAGAGGTAATTGTTCGAGACAATCTCAATGTGTATAAATGAATGTCTGTAAGAAAATGTGATTTTATTTCTCGATTACTATAAAATGAATATTTTTTCCTATTTTCATGATTAAAGACTGTATCATGAATTATGATTTATAAATTGAGTTTATGTTCAATTATAAATTCGGCAACAGTGAACTAAATTCTTACGTGAGGTGCATTTCAATAATATGTAGGTTACTTTGCTCAGCGGAGAGTGGTCTTACTCTAACAAGTCTCATCTCCAAGTCAGACCCCCTTATGTTCTTTGGAGACTTTTCATTCAATCAGCTTGTTCGATGTATCACCGGAGGCATCATTAGGTCCTGATTATTTGTCAGTAGGTGTGACAAATATCTATAATGATACATCAAGCAAGCTGAATCGTTGACGAACATAATGGGTCCGGCTTAGACACAGTCCAAATTAGACCACTCTCCTCTATTTTTTCAATATGGGTTGGTATTTGATTCAATCCATTAGTTCATCTTCATCCTCAGGAACTTTCTGGATGGTGTCATGGTCAGGGAATTGCCATGAACCTATCATTCCTTCTGCATCCGCTTGACTGTCTCTATCTGCAAAGACAGTTAAAAAAAAATTTCTTCTGCATTCACTTGACGATCTTTATCTGTAAAGAGAATGTAAAGAGAAAAGAATTACATCAATTGTCATATATTTTCTCAAGTATTATGCTATGAATCTCAGATTCTTTCCAACACACTAAAATAACTTAAATAATTCACTTACAACAAGGGTCGCATGTGGGTTGTGGGGGCTGTACCCGCTACTGCTCTGGGTGTGATTATAAAGTATCATCCACTAATATTATGATTGCAGATTGCAAAAGCCAGAACTGTCTCTAATATTAACATAGTTGCAGAGGTTCTGATCTGAAACATGAAAAATTAACCACAAAATAAATTTCTTATACCAAAACATGTTCTTTTTTGTAAAAGACACGAAAATAGTAAATAAACTTATCTGATTATTTGATCCTGTCCAGTTTTTCACCTTCATCCTCGCTATCTTCAAAATCTTCATGTGAAATCACGTGCAATTTCTCTCTCACGTACGTGCACGCATAAAAGCACTCTTACACTTCACACAATAAATTTGAAAACTGTTTTAATTTTATGAAAATAACTAAACTCCATACTTTAATGGGAAGAATTTATTAAATTCGGAATTTTGTGTCGGCGTGTGATAGTCATTCTCAACCGTCAATCAAAAGAAAAATAATCTCTCACTCTCTCACAAATTTGTTTGGGTTGTATTGACATTTCAATGGAACACGTGTGTTTGGATCACAGCTGATTGCGTTCAGGTTATGTTCTGAAATTGTGTTATCGATTGATACAACTGAGAGTCGAGTTGCGGAACAAAGTCGCGAAGAAAATATTTCGAGGCACTGAAAAACGCAAATAAGAATCGGATCTGAAATACTATGATACAAAATAGAATCGAAATTAAGATATCTCAGTGAATACTTCACCGATGGGATTGGAAGATATCTCAATCGAAAGCAAAAAATCGTATCCACAGAATGAAATTGGTTCATATTTGAAATACGTGATCACATCGAAACAATTCAAGAAATAAAAACTGAACCTCCAAACTTACTGTAAAAGAGAAGCGGCAGCGACATTTGCATTTGCACTTAATATACAATTTATATAAAAAATTATTTTTCATGTACTCGGCGTCGAGACGCTACCGCGTCTCTTGATACAATGAACATTCGGTGCACAAACGATTCGGTGTATTGAAGGCCCACCATCATGATCCAACCGATTTTCGATTCGTATGGAAATATTTCGCTGAAAAATTTCTGCATAACCATGAATAATCTCTTAGAAACACCACATTTTCTTTGCAAAAATCTGAAAAACTCTGACAAACTCTGAGAATCTCTGAAATTATAATGGAATATCTAATAAGATGGGACATTTTGTACATACTTGTTTGAGTCTTTCGGAATTTTTTCAGAGTTTTTTTTTCATTTATTTCCACACAACTAGAAACAAAATTGCGCCATGAAAAAATTCCAACGAACTCATGAGGAATTCCTAACATTTTTCTGACTATTGAAAAAAAATTAAAATATTTTCAAACACCTTTTCACATATGATATTTGGATACAGCACATGGATGTATTTATAGAATTTCAAAATTTTTTAGTCATCAAAAAATTATTGAAAATTTATTAGTTTTGTCAGAACTTTTTCAGAGCGCAATTTCGTTCCCATTTATGATTATTATTGCAGTTTATCAGAGTTTTTCAGATTTTCGCAGAGAAAATGCGATGTTTCTCAGAGATTATGGTTTCACAGAAATTTTTCCGTGAAATATTCCCATACGAGGTGATATTGATAAGCGACATGACTGACAATTCACATAGAACATCATTGATCCTAAAGGACCCTTATACACTATGATAGACCTCAGTTCTGTATTCTCATATGAATCTTCATGAATTTCATACAGGTTATCTCGACTTTGATTTCATATAGGTTATCATTCACAGATTGTGAGGGAATTATGACAAAAGATCATACAAAATTCTGTTCAGATTTTGGAGATGCTTTTGTTCAGAAATAATACCATAGGACATCTTTCTGGTAAACCGGATAGAACATCATAACAACCTGATATCGCAAAAGTTATGATAGCCCGGATTTGTGAAAAATCTTGTAGAATACCATAGAATCATATGTATCGTCATACAACCCGTCGAATTTTGATTCATACAGGTTATCATTCACAGATTGTGAGGGAGTTATGATAGGAGATCATACAAAATTTTGTTGAGATTTTTCACATATTATTGATCAGATATTAGGTGTACAAATAAGTTTCCGCGGTTTGTCAAAAGATGGCCCCACCAGAAGGTTATGGAGAAATTGTCAGATGTAAAACGTAATATCCCAAGTTTAGTCATCTGGCAACACCATAACCTTAAAGTACTAGTGATTCCGTATCAGCATCACGTAATTTTTTTCGTGCAAAAATGTCAAGTTTTATTCCGAATAAGCATCATTTGCGGGAACTTTTGATTTACTTCTTCAATGTGAAAAAATCTGCAGCTGAGGCGCATCGATTGCTTCTAGAAGCATATGGTTAAGCTGCTTTAAGTGAGAGAAGTTGTCAGGAATGGTTTCAAAAGTTGAGGAACGGTGAGTTTGACGTTAAAGACAAAGAACGCAGTGGAAGACCGAAAGTGTACGAAGACATGGAATTAGAAGTACTATTGGAGGAAGATTCGTCCCAAACGCAAAAAGAACTTGCACTTACTTTACAAGTGACTCAACAAGCAATTTCACATCGTTTAAAATCGTTAGGAATGATTCAAAAACAAGGAAATTGGGTTCCATATGAACTAAAGCCGAGAGACGTTGAACGCCGATTATGCATGAGTGAAATGCTGCTTGCCAGGAATAAAAAAAAGAGTTTTTTGCATCGTATAGTCACTGGTGACGAAAAATGGATTCACCACGATAATCCAAAGAAGAGAAAGTCATGGGTTAAGCCCGGCGAACCATCAACATCGACAGCTAAGCCGAATGTTCATGGAAAAAAACTCATGCTGTGTATTTGGTGGGATCAGCTTGGTGTCGTGTATTATGAATTGCTGAAATCAAGCGAAACCATTACTGGAGCTCTCTACCGAACACAATTGATGAGATTGAGTCGGGCACTTGAGGAAAAACGCGCCCATTACTACTCCAGACACGACAAAATTATTCTTTTACACGATAATGCTCGTCCACATGTTGCGGCGCCGGTAAAAACATACTTGGAAACACTCAACTGGGAAGTTTTACCCCACCCGCCGTATTCACCAGACTTAGCCCCTTCTGATTATCACCTGTTCCGGTCGATGGCACATGGTCTGTCTGAGCAGCGCTTCACATCATATGAAGACACCAAAAATTGGGTAGATTTGTGGATAGCGTCAAAAGATGAAGAGTTTTTTCGACGGGGTATCCGAATGTTGCCAGAAAGATGGGGAAAAGTAGTGGCAAATGATGGAAAATACTTTGAATAAAACGTAATGTACTTTTCCTTTACAATAAATTCCTAATTTTTTATAAAAAACCGCGGAAACTTATTTGTACACCTAATACAATGCCATAGAACAATTTTTTGGTAAACCGGATAAAACATCATACCAGCCTGATATCACATGAGTTATAATAGTCCTGATTTATGAAAAATCGCATAGAATATTATAGAATCACTTAAATTTCATCCCCAATGTGACTTGTTAAAAATATCAAAAGATATGATAGGTACTCGTTCATAAAATGCGCGATTCATTGCGGATAGTTTAGTTGTTGAATATCTGAAGTTCTATGTCAAAAATATGCGCCAAAAACATACTCTTCAATGATAGAAATAATTCCTATCATATCCTATTAGACACTTTAACAAGGGTATACAGTTCAGTGGCTCTATGGTTTGATTCAGGCACGTTACTGACACAATGTACACAATATGTACATATGAAGATAGAGAAGGTATACATAGATAAAAAATTGTCTTCATTTCATACTCATTGTCTCATTTATAACGAAAACAATATTTTTCTTATTCCGAGTCAACTTGCTTTGAACTAAAAGAATATTGTTTCAGTTCGAGAGAAATTTAAAGCTTGAATTTTTACGGAAATAATATTTTTTCAATTCTCAGCAAATGTATTTGGAATACAAAAAATATTGAGTTCGTCATATATGAGAGAACAGGTGCAGTGATGCCAGAATGGAGGTCGAGGACCGTCGAGGCTACCCTCTCGCTCTGTTACATTTCCCTGAGGTCCTTTTCTGGTACGTACACAATCAAATGTTGTTGAAATTCCTAAAATTTCCGTAAACCTTGAAATTCATAAGCCCTTAAATCATACACTGAGAGAATTGGAATGCAATGATTACCATGTACAAATAGTAATTGGGGGACAACTTCGCGAATTTGGTTTCGGATACTATAGAGAATCGTAGCAATGTTCATGCACATGGGAATGGTTACCATTTACATGAAGATGGATACCAAATAATCTGATTCTGTCATTCAACTACTATTTTCGCATAGTAATGGTTACAGTTCACTTCTCTCAGTGTATGCCCGAATTTCAGAACTCCGAAAGGCTATATGCCCGAATGTCCGTAAGCTCGAAGTTGTATGCCCAGGCAGCATAAGAGGTTTAAAAGAGTTCTTAACGAATACAGTGTATTCATCACGAGCTCTCTCAGAAATCTTGTGCTATCTGGGTAACACCGAATAAAAAATTATGAATTTCAGAATAAATTAATTATTAGATACTTTTATACAATTCAAAAGTGCAATATGCTTCTGATGATGGTTTATCGATGCTTTAAATCATATAAAAATATCTAATAATTGATTTATACTAAAATTCATAATTTTTTATTCGGAGTCATGCAACCTCGGGCTGACGGACATTCGGGCATATAACCTTTCGGGTTTCTGAAATTCGGACATATGATTTTATGGCTTACGATACTCTACCCTAGAAAAGAACCGTAGCCTCGACGGTTCTCGCCCTCCATCAGTGATGACAGGAAACTCGGTGCGGACCGAAAAATTGGCCCCTCTACTGTTTACACAATGAAACTTCCGTATACGTGTGACTCACACGCATACGAAGCTCTCGAAGTCTTTAAAGCATAGAGATATTGAACTAGAGGGCAGGGTTGTTAAAGTAAAATACATGATGTATTATACACAGTTTTTGACACGTGAAAAACTATGTGTTTTACGTTAAGAAATCGAGAGTAATTTACATACGTATTTTACACCCGCAAAATTGAAAAAATTGCATTTCTATATATTTTATGAAGTTGAATCGAAAATTTATAAGTTTTCAGGGCATTCTTGTCGTATGCGGTCTACCGGAAAGTAGTGATCTACCGGGGTAGAACGCATCCTACAACATATACAAATGTTGCATGCGGTCTACCTCAGCAGAGCGCACACTGCATCGCATATGCATGATATATGCGGTCTATCTGAATAGAGCGCATACAGGAACGCTAAAGGGGAGGGGTAACGTTAATTCGGCGAGGAAAAGGCCCAATTTTTAGAATTTTTCAAACGCTACAGGTAATAAAAATTCATTTGATTAATGGTGACATCATAATACAATGTATGAAGAATATTTCCTGAATTTTCCAAACAAAAATATTGATAATTCACTCGATAGTAACAAATCTTCAGAGGCGGCTCGGTGAGAAGCCGGTGTACAGTTCAAATCAAAATCTACTCGACTGATTCTTTTAGAATTCAGGATACTACTTTCTCACATAAATAACCAGGTAACCCTGGGAGCATTTTTTCCAATTTTCAAATTTTTTGTGACACTTAGAAGTGAAAACACCGATTTTCGCTTCAAAAAATAGGCCTATTTGTTATTGTAACATTGATGATTATCAGAAAACAAAGCTCCCAGGGTTACCTGGTCATTTGTGTAAGGAAGTGGTATACTAAATTTCAAAAGAATTGTACACTGAGAGAAGTGGAATGCAATGATTACCATGTACAAATAGTAATTGGAGAACAGCTTCGCGATTATGGTTTCGGATATTATGGAGAATCGTAGCAATGTTCATGAACATGGGAATGGTTACTATTTACATCAAGATGGATACCAGATAACGTAGTCGCCATCATCAACTCAGAGATTCTGCCATTCAGCTATGATTTTCGCATGGTAACGGTTACAGTTCACTTCTCTCAGTGTAGAGATCGTAAAAGTAGATATTGGTTTAAACTATACACCGGCTTTTCACCGAGGCGCCTCTGAAGATTTGCTAACATCGAGTCAATTATCAATATCTTGGTTTAAAACACAGGGAATACTCTTCATATATTGTATTACGATAGTGATCACAATATGTTGCTGATGAAATGTTCTCTGAAATTCAAAGCTCTGAAGAAGAAAAGGAAAATGCGAAAAAGATGGAATTTGAAGAATCTCAAACAAGGAAAAACACAGGAGGCATTCAAAGTGATGTTGGACGAAAAATTGGAGGATCGACAGGAGACAGCCTTGAAAATAGAGAGTAGATGGACAAATATGGAGGGGAACATAGAGCAATGTGCAGATGAAATTTTGAAGAACGATGAGATAGAGCTTAAGAAACCATGGATAACAGAAGAAATTCTCGATTTAATTAATGACAGGAGGAAATACAAGAATAAGAATAGTGAACAAGACCAGCATACATACAAGGCACTGAAGAATAAAATAATCAGAGAATCAAGGAAAGCAAAAGAACAATGGTTGGAGGGAAAATGTCAAGACATAGAAGTAAGATTACATTTAGGAAAAATTGATGAGGCATATAAGGTTGTTAAGAGATTTTTTGCACAAATGAAATCTAGAAGCAGTAATATTGAGAATTCTCAAGGGAGACAATTGATAAGAAAGGAGGAAAAAATAGAACAATGGATTAATCATTTGGAAGATCTGTATAAAGGAAGCGACAATATAGGATTTTTAGAGAGGGAAGAAGATGTCGATGAAGAAGAATTGGGAGATTCAATTTTGAGATCAGAATTTGACAGGGCTTCAAGAGAATTGAAAAGTAATAAAGCGCCAGGAATGGATGGCATAAGTGTGGACCTTCTCAAAGCCTCCAGTCAGAGAACTCGTGACATACTGTTTGAATTGGTCAGAGATATGTACGAAATAGGCGAAGTACCGAAAGATTTCCAGAAGAATAAAATTGTCGCCATTCCAAAAAAACAAAGAGCAGACAAATGCGAGAACTACAAAACGATTAGTTTAACCTCACATGCCTAGAAAATACTGACAAAAATCATATACAGGAGAACAGAGGATAAAATAGAGAGTAGATCAGCAGAACATCAGTTCGGTTTTAGGAAAAATAGGGGAACGCGGGAAGCAACCTTAACACTCAGAACAATAGTAGAGGAAAGTCTAGAGTTAAAGTTTGTGTAGATAGGTTTTATACATATACAAAAAGCATTCGATAATGTTGATTGGGAGAAGATGTTTACGATTTTGAAAAAGGTGGGAATTAATTTCAGGGATCGGGAAATTATATATGAATTATATAAGAATCAAACCGCAATAATAGAAATAGAGGGTCAGAAAGGAGAAGCGCAAATTAGAAGAGGGGTGAGACAAGAATGCTCACTATCGCCATTGATTTTCAATTTGTATATACAGGGTGTCCCATTTTAATCTGTCACTTAGAATATCTCGAAAACGAATAGATTCAGAAGAAAATGTTCCGGGAAAAAAATGTAAGAATCTGAGGGGGACATCCGATGGTGAACTTGGCTTTGACCTCAGATCCCACTTTCAAGGTCATTCTGAGGTCAACTCATGTTTTTTAAATGGAATCCCCTATTCTTTACTACCGGTTTGGATTCTACGCTGAAAACCAAGGAACTTTTGTCTCCAACGTTTTTTCGAAATCCCCATAGATGGCGCTCTAATTGATGAGAGAATGAGAATTCTCAAACCCTCGGATTGTATTCTGTCTAACATAATGCTCAACTCTTGAGTGTTTCTCATCTCCCGGAAATTGCCGTCGGTTGTGTTTTGTTTTGGTTTTGTTCTTGGAAATTGTTATTGTTTTGATTCACGTGTGAATACCTTAGAAATTTAGCATTCCCAAACTGCTCAGTTCTCTGTTATCATTTGGAGGAAACACATTTCTAAATATCATGTCTGATTACGCGCCACACGATATTGTTGACGTTTTGTTGTGTCTTGGTGGAGCGCGGGGAAATTATGTTGAAGCTGTGAGAACGTTTCAACGTCGTTTTCCGGATCGGAGGTGTCCAAATCGCATTACGATCCGATTTCTTGAACAACGTGCTCGTCAAGGTCTCCTCAAACGACAGAGGAACAAGAAAGTTTATGCGGATGACAATGATCCTGATGTGAGATCGCTGGCTGTGCTGGCATTCTTCATATTAATCCCCATATCAGTCTTCGGGATATTGAGAAAATGACCGGGATTCCTCGATCCACAGCTCAGCGTATCTTGAAATCGTTGGATTATCATCCGTACCATATCACTTTGGTGCAATCTCTAACAGCTGAGGATTTCATAACAAGATTGAACTTCTGCACGTGGGCCCAACGGAGAATTGAAGAAGATCCTACTTTCTCTCATCACGTTATGTTCTCTGATGAGGCAGTATTTCACAATGTTGGAATTCTCAATAGGCACAATTGCCATTATTGGAGTGCTCAGAATCCTTACTGGATCCGTACAATTAATCATCAACACCGTTGGAGTGTGAACGTTTGGTGCGGAATTGTAGATTCCAGGATCATAGGGCCGTATTTTTTTGAAGGAAACCTGACTGGCGCGGAGTATCTTCGTTTTTTGCATTTCGAACTCCCTGCTCTTATGGAAGACGTAAGTCTTGACGTGAGATCAAGGATGTGGTTCCAACAGGATGGAGCACCTCCTCATTACATGCGAATTGTTCGAAAATTTCTGGACGAGAAGTTTCCCAGAAGGTGGATTGGCCGTGGAGGACCTGTGCGATGTCCACCTAGGTCGCCAGATCTGTCGTCGCCTGATTTCTTCTCGTGGGGTTACATAAAGAATGTTGTATTCCGTGAACCTCCAACAACACGCGATGACATGAAAGATCGAATAAGAAGAGCATGCACAGCAATAACACCTGCTACGTTGCAAGCAACTGTAGAAAACTTTCATAAAAGAATTGCGCTTTGTCAAAGGCAAAACGGCGCTCATTTTGAACATCTTTTGAATGCCTGATGCGTCCCCGAAGATACACCTCCAGTTTAGACAATCGGCCCTTTTCCAGTTCAGACAATGATGTGTAAAGTCCGATCGCGCAACCTCCTCGTGGTGCACATTGGGTAACGCTGATGCCGACGGCAATTTCCGGGAGATGAGAAACACTCAAGAGTTGAGCATTATGTTAGACAGAATACAATCCGAGGGTTTGAGAATTCTCATTTTCTCATCAATTAGAGCGCATCTATGGGGATTTCGAAAAAACGTTGGAGACAAAAGTTCCTTGGTTTTTAGTGTAGAATCTGAACCGGTAGTGAAGAATAGGGGATTCCATTTAAAAAACATGAGTTGACCTCAGAATGACCTTGAAAGTGGGATCTGAGGTCAAAGCCAAGTTCACCATCGGATGTCCCCCTCAGATTCTTACATTTTTTTTCCCGGAACATTTTCTTCTGAATCTATTCGTTTTCGAGATATTCTAAGTGACAGATTAAAATGGGACGCCCTGTAGAAGAAGTGATGAACGACGTGAAGGAGCAAGTGCAATTACAATCACAGGTTCAAGGTGGAAATGTAAGCATGTTGAGATTTGCGGATGACATAGCTATATTAGCTACGAGTGGCGCTGAGTTAGAAAATACTCTCAACACTATGAAAAAAATATTACTAGACAAATATTGTATGAGTATAAATAAGGACAAAACAAAATTCATGATTTGTACAACAGCGGAAACATCAAAAAGAACGAAAATCAAAATAGATGCGGAGACAATTCAGCAAGTCAAAGAATTTAAATATCTAGGAAGCATACACGCAAAAGAATAATTCGCTGTGGCAGCTAAAAATTAGCTGCCATAGCTAATTTTTGTGGTTGATATTTGGACAGCGAAAAGAATAGCTATGATAGCGATTTTTCTTTGCCATCGGTGTTTCGCTGGACTAGCTTGAAAGAATCGCTAAAAGAACAACCAACCGAGTGAAAAAAAAATTCATTGGATAAGGGAGGGTCGATTCCGCAATCTTTCGGTTACTAACTCAAGCTGCTAGCACTTCAGCCACCCTACCGATTGAATTTTTTTTGTTCTAATAATACATATAGCTTCAGTGGAATGTTTCAAATTTAATTTTGCAAAACTGCATGGGAACAAATAATTATTCTAAAGGTTAAATATTTCGTTATTAGGGTTGTTGAACCTCAAAATGTCTATGCATTTGTCAAATGTTCATTTAATTCACATTGAATGTTTAGTGGCCTCTCTTTGGGTATGTACTACAGCTACAAAAATCGCTCCACTAGCAACATTTCTTCTGCGATCATCTTTTGTCGGTGCACAAAAGCTATGTTAGTACATATACAGGGTTCCCGCAGAATTTGAAGAGTCATTTTCCCTGACTTTCACTGACCATGTTCAAAATTTTCCCTGACTCTCAAATGAGTATACCCAGATAACACACAAGTTGCTTCAAATTGTACCAAACCAATCAATTTGTTTCTATAACTGGAAATAGCAAATCCAAAATACTTGGAGCAAGTTGGGATAACTTAGGACGCCACTAAGCAAACTCAGCTTATAAATGAAATTGTGGAATTGTCATGATTTATGATGGAATATTGTTACAATTTACCAGTATATCGCATCGTCACCAAATTCCTTTGAATATGAGTGTGATAAGTACATACATTCTGTTAAAAAAGTACCGGGAATTCTTGAATAAAACACAAAATATTTTTTATTCTTCCAAATCTATTGTATCGCCTTCAAAGTAGTCCCCTCCCCAAATGATACATTTATGCCAACGAACAATCCAATCATCAAAACATTTTTTATACGCTTTTTCCGGAATCGATTTCAGTTCTCGCCGCGAATTCTCTTTAATATCTTCTATCGATTCAAAACGGGTGCCTCGAAGTGGTAATTCAAGATTTGGAAACAGAAAAAAGTCGGCTGGAGCCAGATCAGGTGAATATGGTGGCTGTTCGATGATATTTGTTGAGTTTTTGGCCAAAAATTGGTTCACAATGAAAGCCTTGTGAGATGGTGCATTATCGTGATGCAAAATCCATGAATTTTCTTTCCACAAATCTGGCCTTTTTCGACGAATTTGCTCTCTTAAACGCCGCATAACGCTTAGATGATATTCTTTATTCACCGTCGGACCTTCTGGCAAGCATTCCGAATGTACAACACTGCGATAATCAAAAAGCACAGTCAACATTACCTTCACTTTTGATCGGCTTTGGCGTGGCTTTTTCGGTTTCGGCTCAGCTGGAAGCCGCCACTCCGAAACTTGTTGACTGGTTTGCATGTTATATTCGTAAACTCATGTCTCATCACCTGTTATAATGCGTGTTATGAATGTGGAGTCGAAATTGACTCGTTCTAGCATGTCTTCAGCGACCTGTACGCGATTCAGTTTTCGGAGAAAATTCAAGTCTTTCAGAACTAATCGAGCGGCAACGCGTTTCATGTCCAAACAATCATGTAAAATAGTACGAACTGATTCGTAAGATACAGAAAGTTCACCTGCTATCTCTCTCAAACTTAAGTGACGATTTTCAGTCACCATTTCCTTCACTTTATCGATATTAACTTCAGTTAAAGACGTCAATGGACGACCAGAGCGAGGCAAATCTTCCACCACATCTCGACCACTTTTGAATGCACTGTACCGCTCATATGCACGTGTTTTTGATAGAGTCAATTGACCGTAAGCCTTCTCCAACATTTTCAGCGATTCGGCACACGAAATTCCATTTGCAACGCAAAATTTAAAACAAATTCTTTGTTCAATCTTTGTATCCATTGTGACAATCGCGGGACACACTTGAGAGAACTGAAAAGATCGAGCACTATAAACAAACTGAATGACAGATGACAGTCGAACTCCGCGTCAATATACAGGACGAATGTACCAACTTAACAACAAAAAGAATGTTGACAAACCCGTGAGCCGCACTTTTTAAATGATCAATTCCCGGTACTTTTTTGACAGAATGTATATGTATACTTCCCTATCCATATAATGGTATCAAGGGCGTATTCAGAAACTCACTATCCTCCTTTGAGGGGACTCGAGCATAAGGAAGTGGGGGACGGAAAAATTCAAATTTGTTAATGTTTGGAGGTTAAAATTTTACAATTTTATTTTTGAGCCTTCAGAAATCACTTAGCCATTCAAGGTTTGCGGCGATGTGGAACTCTAGGCATGTAATCTATTATTATTCACTTCAAGTAAGGTAGTAAATTTTTGGATATTTCCTTGAATGGTATTACACTTCACTCTAAAAAATTTGGCAGTGTTGGGTAAAGTCCACTCCGGGTGGTGTTGTTTCAACACCTGACGGTGTTATTTCGACACCGTATGGTGTCATCCTAATACCATTTGGAATTATTTCATCACTGAATTCCGGAGTGGACTTTTATAGAATCCGCGCGGTGTTAATTCTGACACCGCTTTTCTTACAGTATTTTGAGACGTTTGGAGGTGATCTACGGATTGAAATAAAATAAGCACAGTCAATAGATCAATTGTGAATACTCATTCTCCTGACATCGCGTTTTGAACCGAACCAAAGGAATGGTATTTGCAAACAAAATCGCAAGGCAATTCAATGAAATTTATACTTCACCCATACAGCGCAAGAGTTCCCGTTATGCTCATGAATATGTATTCATTATGAATATTTTGAATTCAAAACGAACTCTTAATAAATAACTTGATGTTCAGAAAGGATTCGTATCAAGACTCCATAATGAATTCTGCGTGCATTCAATGAATTTTGATTTTGACTTCATTGAATTCTCATTGAATTCATTATTGGTTGCATAACGGCGACTATTCAGAGAGTCTTTGGGAAGTCTTTATGAATTCAAATTGATCATTTGTGCTGGCTGGGTAAAAAATACACAAATGGACCTTGAAAATTTTCTGCTGGAATCAAATGTTCCAATTTTCCCTGACTTTTTCTAAATTTCAATGGAATTCCCTGACTAATGGAGCATTTTGCAAACGTCCCCTGACTTTCCCTGATCGAATGAGAATTCCCTGACTTTCCCTAACTTTCAATGTCTGGGGGGGGGGGCCCTGATATAGCTAGAATGATAGCTGCAGTAGCGCAATGCACTCAGCACACAAGTTTTTGCTGTCACTGCGAATTCATTTGTTTCCGTGTAATTACAGAAAATGGTAAGAGTGAAAGAGATATAAGAGCAAGAATAGCACAAGGGAAACAGGCTTTCCACCAGAAGAAACAGTTACTATGTTCGAAGAATATGAGCTTAGCAGTAAGGAAGAAATTCTTGGAGAGTTACGTTTGGAGCACAGCATTATATGGTTGCGAAACTTGAACAATTGGAAAAACGGACCAACGAAGACTCGAAGCTTTTGAAATGTGGTGTTATAAAAGGATTCTTAGAATAAAGTGGATAGAGAAAATGGAAAATGAAGAAGTACTTGAGAAGGTAAATGAAAAAAGAAGTCTTTTAAGACAGGTCGTGAAAAGAAGGAGTAATCTGATAGGACACACATTGAGGCATGATAGCTTATTGAAAACAATATTGGAAGGAAAAATGAATGGTAAAACTCGAAGAGGTAGACCTAGATTGAGTTATATAAAGCAAATTAAACAAGATAAGGGTTGTCGTAGATATGCAGAATTAAGCGGTTAGCGGATAATAGGCAGGGTTGGAGGATTTCATCAAACCAGTCATAAGACTGATTATTCCATGATGATGATGATGATGATTGTATGATGATGTCACTATTGATTGAATAAATTTGTATTACCTATAGCGTTTAAGAAATGTCTTGAAATTGTGCCTTTTTTCTCGCCAAATTAACGTTACCTCCGGTCTACTCCGGCAAATGGTAAAACAAATAACCAAGAGTAAAATAGAAAAACAACATAATCATTGATTAAGAATTCATAATCAGCAATATGAAAATCGATCCATCAATTATTAATTTGAATTAATCATTCATTTGGAACACATAATGTCAGTGAGTGTGCATGCATATAAACATGCGATACATGAATGTACGTGCATCTCAAAAAATAAAACATTGCATTGCATATACACAAGTGCCGTTACTATACTTTTATTCCCTGACTTCCTCTCATTTCCTATTAAATAATAAAAACACATAAGTGAATGATGAATAGTGAATAAATAAGTGATAAAAAATGAACAAGCAACAGATAATAAATAAATGGTGAATACATGGATACAAGTACACAAAGTACGTATTCGCATACCTGTTCCTCCCGCCAGCCGGGGTAGACCGCATACTGCAACCTACGCCGTTGTTATATGAATTCTACTCAGAGTAGATCCCATACAACAACCCCAAACAGCACCGAAAGTTCTCAAAACGTTTTAAAAACGTATCCATAGTCCCAAAAATGTTGGTTCCCAAAAGTATATTTTCTAAACATCTTGAGAACATTCATCCAATGTGCTGGGAAACACGTTTTGGGGACATTGTTCACAAATGCTAGGGTACGTTTCAGAATGTTCTCGAAACTTTATATGAAAACTAAGTATTTTATTCTAACCTATATAAATTTATATTTATAGTTTTACCAGGGACGAAAGTATCAAACAACTATAAAAGTATGTTTTGTATTGAATATTTGGGAAGATTTCATTTCAGAAGTTCAAAACTATTGGCAGAATATGAATCATCAACAATTAAGTTAATATATTAAGATTCACATAACCTCAAAATTGACGCGAAACAAAATCTCATTATATACAATGTATTAACAAGATGCAAATGTAATTTATTGAATCTATCGATAGAGGCCCCACCGCAGTTCATTTACATCGGCTCCAAATGAAGAATATTGAAAGATTTGGCACAAGTTTGGACATTAACAAATTCTCATTTTCAATGTCTGATAAACGTTCCATGAAAACCTAAATAGAACTATACCAGACATTCGTACATCCCTGGTATATACATGCGATGTTTTCTGAACGTCCCGAAACATTTTCAGAACATTCCAATGTTTCAGAAGACGTTCCAAGGATGTTGATAGGACCTCCCGGTGCTGTATGGGAACTGCACGGGAAGCTTCATGCGGCCTACCGGGATAGACCGCACACAACAATGCTACGGGCTGCAGCATGCGATCTACCTCGGTAGACCGCATACAACAATCAAAGGACCTCAGTAGCACGTTTGAATGCCGTTTCCAGTTAATTGTCGGGAGAAAGAATAATAATTATTATTTCAAATTCAAATCTGAATGAGAACATTGAGTTTTCAATCCATAACGTATAAACAGTGGGTTCAATTAATCCTTTCCTTTCTTTCCGATAGATCCTTGTTGTCATTCCATTCTTAATTGATTAGAAACATTTTCAGGTGCATGAATATGTTCAGAAGAATATTTCTCACATATTTATCCACTTGAAAATGTTCCTAATCAATTGACAATGAATTGGCATTAAGGATCTATCGGAAGGAAGTAAAGAAAACCCCTGATAACACACGAAGAATTCTTTTCCAAAAATAAGAATAGTATTCTTCAAGAACTCTTTTCGAACCAATGAATCCGTAAAGAGCTCCGGAGTAGGGCTGTGCGATTTTTCGATTAAAACAATTAATGTATAAACGATCCGATCCATTATGATCCGATCGTGCATCTTGTCACCCCAGTTCGTGAGATAATTCATATTAACAAACATAAGTGTCAGTCGTTAATGCGAGTCTCCGTGTTTTAATTTTTTTTGGTGTGTTTCAATAATCTTCACTACGTGCGATGTGCATGTACTTTCTCCACTGATACTGATCTTCTTTTTTTTCATATATATGAATCTGCAGTGAATTTTCATTCTATATTTAAACAGTGTTAATAACTCTTGCATTCTCTCAAACGATCCCTTGCCTTTATATTATATCGATATACTTTGTTTACGTTCCGCCACGTGAGTGTATTGGTGCGTCTTTACCCATATACAGTCTGTGTGTGTACCACTTTCGTTGTGCCAGTGTTCTCAATATCTTTTTCTTCGTTCACTATCCTTTCATATTTCTGAGGATGTCCAGTAAGATCTGCAAAGGGTGCTCCAAAGCCGTTAAGGATCCATTATCCTGTAACTCTTGCGGCGTTATTTCTCATCCTGGGCCTTCATGTCTGTCCAGAAGTGGTCACCCGTGGCATGTTGGGACTTTGCTGGATTGCGAAATGTTGAGAACACCTGCTTTGTCATCTTCGCAGAGCGACGACCGTGACTCTGTGTTGTTATCGAACATTAGCTCGCTCTTTGACAGCAAATTTTCTGTTTTGAATGATAAGTTGGATCATTTCGAAAATAAAATTAAGGAATTGTCAACCGAAGTGTCCAATCTTAATGCGAGAGTTTGTATGCTTGAGAATGGGAGATCCGATGCTAATAATCATTCAACAATTTCTTGTGATGAAGAGGAGTTTTTCAGCGAACTGGAAGATCGGCGGAGTCGTTCTTTCAATATCATGATGTTCAATGTTCCTGAGAATGTTTCTTCAGGTTCTTCTGATCTTACTGAGGTCAATAAGGTTTTGTCAGCAATCAAACCCGATTGCTGTCATGATATACGTTTTCGTCGCTTGGGAAAACCCAATGATAATAAGGTTCGCCCCTTATGTGTGACTTTCCCGTGTAGTTGTACGCCTTTGGATATCATCAGAGGGAAGTCTGCTTACGGGGGCCCTGTCAAAATCTCACTCGATCGGACTCCTCGGCAACGTGCACACTTAAGTAATCTTCGTGATCGTTTGAAAGACCTCAACGACCCGACAAAGACCATCAGATATCTCAATGGTGTACCGAAAATTGTTCCTCTACACAAAACCCGGAATCCATCATCGCAAGAAAACCTGTGACTCGCCCTTTAGTGTACTACCAAAACGTACGTGGCCTTCGTACCAAACTCAATGCACTTCGTTGTGCTGCGGCGGCTTCTGTCGATCATTACGACATTATCATCTTCTCTGAAACCTGGTTGACTGATGGAATCTCATCCTCTGAAATCGGCTTGGATGGTTATACTATATATAGGAAGGACAGATCTTCACTTACTAGTCATTGTGAGAGAGGGGGTGGAGTTTTGATAGCGGTGAAGAATGTCATTCCTAGTTTTGAGCTGTTGTCTGTACATACAAACGTTGAGCATCTGTTCATTAAGGCAAGATTGGGAATCTCGGATGTGATTTTTGGAGCCGTCTATATCCCGCCATCATCACCTGCGCATCTCTACGAAGATCACTGTAAGAGTGTGGAAGTTATTCTGAGTGCCCATCAGGATCTTTCGTTTTACCTTTACGGTGACTATAATTTACCGCATGCTTCCTGGCGTATGTCTTGCGCTGAATTATCGTGTGACTTACGTCCTGGAGCATCTTGTAATGAAGTGCAATCAGTTCAGTTCATTTGTGAATATTTTAATTTTTCTAATTTATTCTTAAAAAGTGATATTTGTAATGCTTTCGGGGTCATGCTTGACCTGCTGTTCACAAATGATATTTCTCTAGTTACGAGGTTATCTACTGAATCTCTTCTAGCTTGTGATATTCATCATCCTCCTATTGTTTCTACGCTGAGTATGGATGTAGTTAAGTTTCTTCCTAGTAACAGTGTTTCTCGTTATAATTTCCGTTTAGGTGATTATACTGCTATTTGTAATTATTTTAATCACATTCCTTGGGACTCACTACTTGAAGGTTTGTCTGTTGATGATGCGACTGAGTGCCTATATGAACATATGTACCATGCTATTGATTTGTATGTTCCTAAGTGTTATTATCGCGGATCAAATTATCCTAGGTGGTTTTCACCCCAGTTGATTGATCTAATACGAGCAAAGAAAGTGGCGCATCGTACGTATAAAATCTCTAATTTGTTGCAAGATTACATTATTTTCTCCGATTTGTGTTCTCAATGTAAAAATCTAGTATATAAATGTTACAATGACTACGTTAGGTCAACTGAATTGCAGATCGCTGATAATGTAAAAGGCTTTTGGAACTTTGTCAACTCACACCGATCCGATAATGCTATTCCTAACAACATGTTTCTAGATGGCGTTTCAGTTAGTTCTGGGCGTGAAATTTCAGATCTGTTTGCTACTCACTTTGAATCTGTTTATGTTTCTCCCAACGATCTGTTGCCTGATTTCGTATCTAATTTTCAATTGGATATTTCCGATCTTCATATTAACATTGGGGAAATATTTCTTGGGATCAATTCTCTAAGCATCAATAAAGGACCTGGGAATGACGGTATTCCTCCTTTATTCCTAAAATCTTGCAGCTATATATTATCACGACCCTTATGGCTAATCTTCAATGCTTCCTTATCTTCAGGTCATTTTCCATCTCGCTGGAAAAATAGTCTGATTATACCGATTTTCAAGGCTGGCAGCAGATCTGATGTGAGAAACTATAGACCAATATCAATTATAAGCGTGATTCCAAAATTATTTGAATCTTTAGTAACTGATAAATTATCTCCTCTATGTTCTAGCATCATCTCTGACATGCAATATGGCTTTGTGCCTGGTCGCTCAACAGGCACCAATTTGTCTATTTATTGTAATTATGTTTCGAGGGTTCTGGATGATAACAGTCAAGTTGATACTGTTTATACGGATTTCACCAAAGCCTTCGACACTGTTGATCATAACGTTCTTTTATCTAAATTAAATCATCTTGGTTTCCGTGGTAATATTCTTATTTGGATAAGAAGCTATTTGATGAATCGAACCCAAACTGTCAAAATTAAAAACTTTACCTCAAGGACTATCAATGTTTGCTCAGGCGTTCCGCAAGGGTCGCATTTGGGACCACTGCTTTTTACACTTTTTATTAATGATATTAGCAACAACTTCAAATTTGCAAAGCATTTAATTTTTGCGGATGATTTGAAATTGTTCATGAAAATTTCATCATACGCTGATGCCATTGCTCTGCAGTCGGATTTGTATGAATTGGAATCATGGTGTTCCTTGAATAAATTGAAGCTGAATATAGTGAAATGTGAAGTTATGAGACTGTCGCGCAAATTGCAGCCCATCACCTTCTCTTATGAGTTGAGTGGCTCAAGCTTGGAGGTTGTGCAGAATATGCTCGATTTAGGTATTACGTTCGATTCCAAGCTTAATTTTACTTTTCACTATCATAATGTGGTGAACACAGCTATGAAGCAGCTCGGTTTTTTGAAGCGTATGTCTGCTGACTTCAAAGAGCCCTCAACATTGATTACGTTATACAATGCTCTCGTGAGACCTAACTTAGAATACGCGACTCACATTTGGTCTCCTCATCATGACAAATATTGTAAACTTATCGAGAGAGTTCAGCATAGATTTTTACGATTTTTGGCTTTCAAAAATCATACCCCCATGGCTATATCCTGCCATGATTATGGTCCGTTGATGGGGTTGTTCAACATGAACACTCTCGAAACTCGTAGAATGATCAATGATTTGGTATTCATTTTCAAAATAATCAATGGTCAAATCAATTGCCCTGAACTTCTCTCTCTCTCTTGAATTTCAATGTACCCTCCAGGTCTCTTAGGAACCCATTACTTTTCAATGTTCCTATGTTTAAGTCGCAATTCTTTTATACTGACCCAGTAAATCGAATTTGTTGTTTAGCAAATACTTATAGAGATGAGTTGGATTTCTTTTCTGGATCAGTTTCAGTATTCAAGACTTCTGTCTCTAGAGCATGTTCTAGTAGGTGTGTGAGATTGTAATATTCTTATACTCGTTATTTATCCTGTACAGGATGTTATATTTTGTACTATGTCTTTTCGTAATCCGTCTGTTCACTTTATATGATTTCTTTTTTATATATATTTTTTTTTTTTTCTATTTTATTTGTTAAATTTTCACTGTATTGTATCAATAATTTGGTCACTAAAGGGCGTTATTGCCCGTTGAATAAATAAATAAATAAATAAATAAATAAATTAATCGATTAATCGACAAATGCCGATTAATCGGTTACAACAACTAATCGATTAATCGGCATTGTCCAATTAATCGATATCCACGATTAATCGATTAATCGGCATTGTCCAATTAATCGATATCCACGATTAATCGATTAATCGGCAAAATACGATTAATCGGTTCCAACAATTAATCGGTCTTATCGATTAATTGATTTCATAATTAATCGATCAATTCAGTTCCACACCCTCTTACTAACATTATAAAGTTGGTCAATTCTACTGGTTATTGCCTTTCCATCAGGGGAATTAAAATCTGGTACTGCTACTGATTATTACAATTAATCGCAATCATTATCCATTCATAGGATCAAGGGACAGCCCCATACAGCACCAGACATTTATACGTCGCCTCTACGTGGCATCTTCGTTCATCCACTCTGGTGAAAAAATCCGATAGAGAACTATTGGATTGGTCACTAACCATATACAAAACGATGGAGTTCTACACGGAGAAAAATGCAGTTCGGAAATACAGTAATCTTTGATAGGAAAATGAAAAATATTCCTTATAATCTGAGAATATTTATTAAATTCTGAAAGTATTTCTTGAGTTTATAATAAAGATGAAATGGTTCACATTTTTGTTGAATTTTATTTGAAAAAGAATGAAAATTTATCAATACCTCACAAAAAGTAGAAACAAATATGAATTTTTCAGAAGTCGCGCATGAAATTTGACATAGTGAATAATGAAATTTCGAAATTTTATTAGTCGCACATGAAATTTTACAAAGTGGATGACAAAATTTCGAAATTTCATTCAACGTTTTGTGAAACTTCAGGCGCGACTTTTAGAAAGTTCATATTTTTTTCTATTGTTTGTGATATATTGATAAATTTTGATTCATTTTCAAATAAAATTCAACAGAGATGTGAACCATTTTATCTTTATTATGAACTTGAGAAATACTCTCAGCTTTTAACAAATATTCACAGATTTGAGGAATGTTCTCCAATTTTCTATTAAAACTTACTATATTTTCGAACTACATATTTCTCCGTGTATCGTTTTTTATATGGTTACGGACCGATCCAATTGTTTTCAATCGGATTTTTTTATCAAGGCGCCTTGTATCTACGTAGATTCCACGGAGATGCAACGTGGGAATTGACGAGTGTGATATTAGGGAAAAATTGTCGACTCTCATTTCTGAACTTGTCGAACGTGATGGGACATCGTTAGACACAAAAAAAGTGCTTGGGATTGTTCATTTGAAGAAGATGACACAGTGGATGAAGGCTCTGCCCCGCAATCAACAGAACTCCAATGATATTTATCTGAATCGCTAATCAATTTGAACATGGATCCATTAAGATGGTGGCAGGATCACGAAGCGATATATCCAAATATTGCGAAATTGGCGAAGCGATACCTGGCTATACCAGCTACTGCAACCCCATCAGAGAGGGTCTTTTCAACCACTGGCAATGTAAATAATGCCCAACGGAGTTGTGTGTCCAGCGATAATGCCAACATATTAATATTTTCACATCGAAATAAAAAATTATTGGAATAAATAAAAATAATTACTTAAAAAATTAATACAAAAGTTGTTGATCATTTCAACTTTGGAGTTCCTTATAATGAATTTCTATGACACACTTACTGGCATTATGTGTCTCATTTCTGTGAACTTCATCAAATTTTCAACCTGTTTTCTTTGTTCTTTTTCTTTGATTATGTCTGTAGTCCGCATTTACAGTCCTGCGTGATCCATCTACATGCTACGGAAAAGCGATAATACGGATCAATGAGTACGGGATAAAAATTCAAAGCTCCCCTAATATCACACTCGCCAATTTCCACGTTGCATCTCCGTGGAATCCACGTGGATACAAGGCGCCTTGATAAAAAAATCCGCTTGAAAACAATTGGATCGGTCCCTAACCATATAAAAAACGATACACGGAGAAATATGTAGTTCGAAAATATAGTAATTTTTAATAGAAAATTGGAGAACATTCAGGGGTATGACACGAGCTCTGAAAACACCAAACCATTTCCTAAATGCGACAAATTTCCAAAAATTCCGTAAGAAGCGCTGATATCATGATCCGTGCAGTCACGTGACATTTGAATATAGTAACCAATAAGATGAATAACAATTTGAGATAACCTGCAACGTCCTAAGAGTATTACATAGTATTTATCCATGATGGATAAAATTCTCAACGTAAAAAGATGTCTTGTGTTGTGTGGAAGTGTAAATCACACAAAAATAACGATGAAGAAGGTATTCACTTTTTCACAGTCCCTGAAGATTATGTGCGCTTGAAATTGTGGAGTCAGGCAGCATTGGATGAACGTTACATAAGGATATTCAACAGTTTTAGTATGAATAATATGGATCGGACGAATCAAAATATTGTGAAGAATGATTACACTGAGAGCTCAATTTCTTAGACTGGAAGAAATTTTTCATTGCCCTCCTTCTAATAAATCTTTTTTTCAATTAAAGAAAATTCTGTTGAATGGAAAAA
The DNA here is from genome assembly GCA_018340375.1 of Gonatopus flavifemur. NCBI lineage: Eukaryota > Metazoa > Arthropoda > Insecta > Hymenoptera > Dryinidae > Gonatopus > Gonatopus flavifemur. The sequence continues at coordinate 1,200,773 of JAFFJZ010000001.1, forward strand.
GGTTTCATCAAATTAAAACAAAGAATTTCAAAATTGAAACAAAATTATACTCCTTCTCAAATTCGAGAAAAATTACTTCGATTTAATTAGAAAATTCTGTCAATGATATGAATTATCCTCTCCATGGAAAAAAAAGACTTATCAGAACGAGGGGAAAGAAATTTTCTTTCGTTCTAAGAAATTCGGTTCTCAGTGGGTATATATAATGTATACATATATATCAAACCAGATCACGTGGGTCGGTCATGTGACCATATAGTTCATACAGTCAACGCTACGCACGGAATTTTTGGGAATCAGCATTCATTATAAATCGTCTTTCACTATCCGTGTACGGAAAGATGCAGCGTGTCATACCCCTGAGAACATTTCTCAAAATCTGTGAATATTGGTGAGAAGCTGAGAGTATTTCTCAAGTTCATAACAAAGATAAAATGGTTCACATTTCTGTTGAATTTTATTTGAAAAAGAATCAAAAGGACCCCGTACCAGAACTATGGGAAAAAAAGTTTCGGTCAAAATGGCTGGGGTTTGGATATGTTTTAGTTGTGAATGTGATAAATGAAAAATGTAATAGGCAAAATCATTTTCTATGCGTAGTTTAGCCGCCCCAGGCCGCAAAAGGACAGATTTTGAGTTTCAATGAGAATATGACTATTGAAGTATAATACATATAGATGTATGTATGTATGGATTGATTAATGCGAGCACACACACACACACACACACACGCACACACACATACATATCAATATACATATACATATGTACATACATAAACACATACGAATACCATGGAAATACGCATGTTTCGGAATACTGGATTGTTTGTACGCGTTTTTGCCGTGATCTGGAATCGAACATCGAATCATCAGATATTCTTCATGAATTGATACAGAATGATCTTGAGTGAGGCTCTTCATTGGTGCTAAATGAACATGGGACTTGTACGGAGAAGATTTTGGAAATAACTGGAACAGGCAGGGTTCGAACAAGTGACTTCGGGGAAATAATGGATATTGCATCGGTGGTACTTTTTCGCCAGCACCGGGGATCGCATATGTATCTATTGCATGTTCTTCTGGAAAGCCTGAAGGATAGTTTGGTCGAGGTTTCATCGTTTTTCCAAATAACGTATGAGACTTAGACACAACAAACGATTAAAAATGATTATGATTCCTCAAAAATCGACGATTTTGGGTTATCATACGTATGTGCGCTTTCACTAGCACTGGGAATTGCGTACATATCAATTGGATACTTCTCCAGGATACCTACAGAATAGTCTTGTCAAGGTTCTATCGTTTTCACGCATTACATATGGGACTTGAACAGGAAAACCGAATCCAAATAATGGCAATTCCTCAAGAATGAAAGACTTGAGGTATGAAAGCGTTTGTGCGTTTTCCCCGGCACCGAAAGTTGCATATGTATCTATTGCATATCTTTTGGGATGCCTACAGAATAGTGCTGTGGAGATTCCATCGGTTGTCCGGATCACATATGGAACTTAGACATGGAAAACGATTGAAAATGATGGAAATTCTTGGAAAATCGATGACTGGAGGTAATTCAACATTTGTGCATTCCCGCTGGCACCAGAAATCGCGAATGTTTCTTCCGGACATGCCTCCGAAATAGTTCCCTCAAGTTTTAATCGCTTGTGCGAATTATACGACCGACTCACACGAGACCCCCACGAAAATATATATATGCAGAGTAAATATGTTATATATATATGAAGAAATATATGTGAAAATATTTATCGTTCATATTTCTCATGTATTTGAAATAGATTACTTTTGGCCACATTTTATATAAGCCTTGCATATATATATTAAACATGCTGAATAGATATGAGATGTAAACATCACATACATGTATAATATAGATTTTTTCAATTCAGAGGGAAAATAAATCCTCTGAAAAAACATTAGGACACAAAATTCTTGACCAAATGAAGTCGTAAAATACCCTACCTTCAATACTGACTATTCACATCTGAAAATAGACACCCGGGGGAAAAAAACTACGTGGAAAACAACGTTGTTGAACATGGTAAAATGGTCCCACCTTGAGAGAGAAGGAAACAACGTTAAAAACAACATTGAAAACAACATCGAGAACAACGTTGGAAACAACGTTGAAAATGTGACAACAAAAGTTACATTCCTAAATGAAAAAAAAAACTCGATTTCCCTCGGAATCGAACTTGGATTTGTGAGATCTAAGATCCGACCTCCCTGCCTCTTGGCTACGGTTTTGTATGAATGTAGCAGAACTTGAGAATGTATATGAACTTTCCTTTAATCAAAATCATCTTGGAATAAAATAATTAATCTAATTGAAAAAAACCGATGAATTCCATTGAATATTACTACAACAATTACCTTTGATCAATCAATAAAGCTCCTCCACCATGCAGACAATTTTTTTACTGGAATTGTGTCTAAAATACGTATTACATGTTTCTTATACACCTGAAATATGAAATGTTCATCCAATTTATTCAACCATAGGAATTCTCATATATCTTTGAATAATTTAGATTCATGCTCTATTGAATGAGAAAACAGATTAATTGAAAAAATGTTATCTCTTTGATCGTCGGTAAAACAGTGAATAACCACGAAATAATTAAAGTCTACTTCAAGTGATCATAACATTTCCAGAGGATATCTGAGATGATTGTTTTTAGGAAACTTGAAGAATTATTAGAAAATGATATTCTTCTGAATCATTTCTCATGATCCATTATACGAATGTAAATAGTTCGTCTGAAACTCGTTGAGATTCGGCAACAGCCAATAAAATTGTTTTTAAAAAAAAGTCATGTTGTGGAAGTTTGAATCGTTCATCGAAACGAATTGGCAATCGAATTATGAAATATTCAGCTGGTAAAGATGCAAAATCTTGCATTACATTCTTGGAACGATGTTTCCAGTGCCGAAGAGTTGATTCGAACATAAAAAGAACACAAAAACATCTGTAAATCTGCCCACATGTCATTGACGAATAATCAGATGGAATTCAACTAGACCTTTCAGTTGTTGTGATAATTAATGGAATTCACTGGGGTTTTGTTAATCGGATGAATTATTTTTTTCCAAGATGATTTTGATCCAAGCAAAGTTCATATACACTTTTAAGCTCTGCTACATTCATACAAAACCATAGCCAAGAGGTAGGGAAGTCGGATCTTAGATCTCAAAAATCCAAGTTCGATTCCGAGGAAAATCGAGTTTTTGTTTTTTGATTTAGGAATGTAACTTTTGTTGTCACATTTTCAACGTTGTTTCCAACGTTGTTCTCAACGTTATTTTTAACGTTGTTTTCAACGTTATTTTCTTCTCTCTCAAGGTGGGACCAGTTTACCATGTTCAACAACGTTGTTTTCAACCTAGTTTTTGACGTTGTTTCCAACGTTGTTTTCCACGTGGTTTTTTCCCCCGCGAAGTTGAGAGTGATTTCTCTGACCAAAAATATTTACAATCACGTACTTACGAGAGTAAATTGTCAACCACTTGGGATCGTCTATTTTCAGATGTAAATAGTCAGTATTGGAAGTAGGGTATTTTACGACTTCATTTGGTCAAGAATTTTGTGTCATAATGTTTTTTCGGACGATTTATTTTCCCTCTGAATTGAAACAATCTATATTATACATGTATGTGATGTTTACATCTCATATCTTTTCAGCACGTTTAATATATATATGCAAGGCTTATATAAAATGTGGCCAAAAGTAATCTATTTCAAATATATGAGAAATATGAATAATAAATATTTTCACATATATTTCTTCATATATATATATAACATATTTACTCTGCATATATATATTTCCGTGGGGGAAAAAACTGAGAAAAGGAGAGGAAAATTCATGTTCCCAGATAGGTGAACGTTTGTGCGTCTTCGCCGGCACAGGGAATCGCAAATGTATCCATCGGATATCTTTGAGATAACTCCAGAATAGTCTTGTAAGTGTTTCATCGTTCTCTTCGCATGACATATGGGACTTGAACACGAAAACCGAATCAAAATAATGGCAATTCCTCGGCAATGAAAGACTTGAGGTATAAAAGCATTTGTGCGTTTTCCCCGGCACCGGAAGTCGCATATATATCTATGCGTATCCTCTCGGAATCCCTACAGATTGGCAGGTTCTCGCGTGTCCAAAGAACAATCCCATATAGCTGTTGCTTTTTGTTTTTTATAGAGAGGGAAATGCTTCATGCACCGTCAGGGAGCTGGATTGCTCCCCGGTGTGTGGCACTCCTGCACTTGACGAGCAATCTTGTCTACCGCAGTGTACCCACTACAACCCGCCTCTCTACTTCCTGGGTCCAGCCCGAAACTGTTTATGAATTGAGGAAGTCCACGAGATCCATATTTTCCACGTTCTTTCCGTTTCAAGAACAAAGGAAGGGTTCCAAATCACGCTGTTCTATGTGCAACGCCTCCATCAATTCTAAGTTGTCGGTTCCTACCAGCTGATTCCAAAATCATGTTCAATCGTAGTGTATCAGGATGGTTCACGTTCGGCTGATGACGTGCATAACCAAGGAACCACAAGGTGCTTGCCACGTGAACACACGTACCTAGTGTCCTAGCTCCAGTTTGACATGGACAATAATATCCCTCAATAAATTCTCCTATGTTATTTCCTATTTGATCCTCCTCGTTATTACTGTGCGCAATGAATGTAACCATTGGTGTATATCAAGTCAATTTGGCTCCATCTTATATACAGGACAAGCTACAACGGGATGACGAAGAAACAATTCCAAATGGATCAGCACATCGACGAACCTGGTTTCATCAGGATTAGGATTTATTCACAGTTCCGTAATGCTACAAACCATCAGATATTCATTGCGTACAGTAATAACGAGGAGGATCAAATAGGAAATAATATAGAAGATTTTATTCATGGATATTATTGTACATGTAAAACTGGAGCTAGGACACTGGGTACGTGTGCTCACGTGACAAGCATCTTCTGGTTCCTTGGTTATGCACGTTATCAACCGCACGTGAAATACCCTGATACACCATTATTGAACGTGATTTTGGATTCAGCTGATGAAAACCGACAAGTTAGAATTGATGAAGGCTTTGCGAATGGAATAGGCTGATTTGCAGCCCTCCTGGGGAAAGAACCTGGAAAATATGGATCTTGTGAACTTCCTCCTCAATTCATAAACAGTTTCGGGCTGGGCCCAAGGAGGAGAGAGGCGGGTTTTAGTGGGTGCACTGCGGTGGGCAAGATTGCTCGCCAAGTGCAGGAGTCCCACACACCGGGGAGCAATCCAGCTCCCTGACGGCGCATAAAGCATTCCTCCCTCTATAAAAAAAAAAAACAACTATATAGAATTGTTCCATGACATGCGAAAACCTGTCATTCTGTGAGCATCCCGAGAGAACACGCAATAGATGCATATGCAACTCCCGGTGCCGGAGAAAACGCACGAATGCTTTTATACCTCAAGTCTTTCATTCTCGAGGAATTGCCATTATTTTGATTCGGTTTTCGTGTTCAAGTCCCATATGTAATGCGGAAAAACGATGGAACCTTGACAAGACTATTCTGTAGGCATCCCAGAGAAGCATCCGATTGATGTATACGCAATTCCCAGTGCTGGCGGAAACGCACAAACGTTCACCTATCGGAAAACATGGATTTTTCTACTTTCTCCTCCATTTTTCTCGTGTGAGTCGGTTTTGCAATTCGCATAGACGATGAAAATTCGACGAAATCATTTCGGAGGCATCTGGGGAGAATATCCGATAGATACCTTCGCGATTTCTGGTGCCGGTGAGAACGCACAAACGTTCAGTTACCTCCATTCATCGATTTTCGAAGAATATCCATCATTTTGAATCCTTTTCCGTATCTAAGTTCCATATGTTATTCGGACAACCGATGAAACCTTCACGAGACTATTCTGTAGGCATCCCAAAAGATATGCAATAGATACATATGCGACTTCCGGTGCCAGGGAAAACACAAATGCCTTTGTACCTCAAGTCCTTCATTCTCGAGGAATTGCCAGTATTTGGATTCGGTTTTCGTGTTCAAGTCCGATATGGAATGCGGAAAAACGATGAAACCTTGACAAGGCTATTCTGTAGGCATCCCAGAGAAGTATCCAATTGATATATACGCAATTCCCAGTGCTGGCGGAAACGCACATACGTATGATTACCTAAAATCGTCGATTTTTGAGGAATCTTCATCACTTTTAATCGTTTGTTGTGTCTAAGTCTCATACCCCTAGTAAAAAACGAACATATATCACCCATACATAATCCATACATGAAACATATGAAATTCATATATGTTTCATATATGAAAACGCATAGAATCATATACAATCCATATTTAATCCATATGTGATCGATATATGATCATATCTGACTCATATATAATCCATATAAAATCTATATACGAAAAATATTTCATATGTGACAGAATATTTTCACATGTATGGGAAAATCTTGCATCGAAGGGTCATACATGGATTCTGTATAGGCCATATATGACCATATACGGATTCAATATGAATTGCGTATGGATTATATATGGCCCTATATGGTTTCTATATGATTTATGTATGTTCTTATATGTTCCATTTTTACTAGGTACGTTATTTGGAAAAACGATGAAACCTCGACAAAACTATCCTTCAGGCATTCCAGAAGAACATGCAATAGATACATATGTGATCCCCGGTGCTGGCGAAAAAGTACCACCGATGCAATATCCATTATTTCCCCGAAGTCACTTGTTCGAACCCTGCCTGTTCCAGTTATTTCCAAAATCTTCTCCGTACAAGTCCCATGTTCATTTAGCACCAATGAAGAGCCTCACTCAAGATCATTCTGTATCAATTCATGAAGAATATCTGATGATTCGATGTTCGATTCCAGATCACGGCAAAAACGCGTACAAACAATCCAGTATTCCGAAACATGCGTATTTCCATGTTATTCGTATGTGTTTATGTATGTACATATGTATATGTATATTTATGTATGTATATATATATTTATTTATTTATTTATTTTGTTTATACGGGTATAAAAGACCCTTTGGTTCATAGAATATACATTATTTGAACCACATTATATATATCATGCATCAAAGCATTAAGCATCATGTTAAGCTCGACTACATGCATCTCATATTACAACAACAGTTAACGTGTATAATTATAGGTGAAAAGGACAATTGGATATTAAATTTGACAAATAAGAAAAAGAGAATTTCTAAGATCAGAATGGGATGAAAATAATTCAAGCACATCACTGTAAGAATTAGCTAGGATAGATATCCGATTTACCGGATCAGAATAAACGTATCTCGATTTATAAGAAATTGGATTGAACAATTTAGGGCGTCTTAATAAACGAGAAGGGACATTAAAACGTACAAGTCCAAGCAGTTGAGAGCAGCAAATTTTCCCATTAACAATTTTATACAAAAATGAAAAATCATTGAACAAACGATGTGATTCCAAGGAAGGCAAGTTGAGTAGAGCCATAATCAATGAGTAATCATGACAAGTGACGCTCAACAGACGGCCTATCTGATAGGCAGCAAAACGCAGAAACTTATGCTGAACTCTTTCCAAGTCTGTACAATCCCGAATTAAATGAGGACTCCAAATTTGAGACGCATACTCACCCGTACAGCACAACCACCGATCCTCCACCTAAGACTTCGGTGGACTAGAGGTGGAGGATTGGTGGAGAAATGGGAGCCGTGGAAATAAGGGAGAAATAAGGGAGAGTCTCCGTTGAGGCAACGGAGAGGTGACGGAGAAATGTCCGCCCCCTGTATTTTCAGTAAAACTTGAATTCGTGAATTCATACATTCAGATTTGGTTACGTAAATGCACCAATAAGAATTATATCGAAAATACAGGGGGCGGACATTTCTCCGTCGCCTCTCCGTTGCCTCAACGGAGACTCTCCCTTATTTCTCCCTTATTTCCACGGCTCCCATTTCTCCACCAATTCTCCACCTCTGGTCCACCGAAGTCCTAGGTGGAGGATCGGTGGTTGTGCTGTACGGGCAAGATGAGGTCTAACTAAAGTACAATACAGTGTTCGAAGTGCAACAGGATCACGAAAATCTTTACAAACGCGCTTGATGAATCCGAGAGATTTCATGGAAGTACCAACTATGTAATTCTAATGATCTGAGGAGTTAAAACGAGAGTCAAATGAAACTCCAAGATCACGAACAGTATTTATAGGTGATAACAGAGAATGAGACAAGTTATAAGGAAAATGAATAGCATTTTCACCTCTATAAAATCTCATCACATGGCTTTTAGTGAGATTTAATGACATCTTAGATAGCACACACCAAGATTGTAACCGATCCAAATCAGATTGCAGATTTTGAGCATCTCTGTAAGTTCTTATAATCATAAACAGTTTCAGGTCATCAGCAAAAAGAAGATGTGTGCAGTACTTGAAAATCGTAGACATATCATTATTGAAAATAATAAATAATGAAGGACCTAGATGTGAGCCTTGCGGTACACCTGAAGATACAAAAAATGAATCAGAAAAATATTGAGAGACACGAACTGACTGCGTACGATTCGGAATATAACTCTGTAACCACGAGAAGAAATTGCTGCGAATACCTAAATTACTTAATTTATTTAACAATATATTATGATCAACTCTGTCAAAAGCCTTTGAGAAGTCTGTATATATAGTATCCACTTGGGCATTTTGATCAAGCGCAGAGGACACGACATGAGAAAAAATAGACAAGTTAGTTACGGTAGATTTTCCAGAAGTGAAGCCATGCTGGAAATCAGAAATTATATCAGAAAACAGTGGTGTTATTTTATCAGTAACTATATCTTCAAAATTTTTCGGCATAACATTCATGATACTAATTGGTCTATAGTTCCTCACGTCAGAACGGTCCCCAGATTTGAAGATAGGAGTAATTGAGCTGGATTTCCATTGAGAAGGAAATATTCCAGAGGATAAAGAGCTGTTGAAGATCAACCACAAAGGCCGAGAAATGAAGAACTTGTGAGATTTTAGAAAATTAGGAGGAATACCATCATCACCAGGACCGGAGGAAGTTTTCAAGGATGAGGTTTTATTGAACACTTCACCGATATTGATGGATAAATCGGAAAGATTGACATTGAGAGTAGATTCTGGTAGATTACAAGGAACAACGGGATAATTTGGATAAACTGATCTGAAGTAAGATGCAAATAAGTTTGAAATAGCAATACCAGTATTGCCAATAGTACCGTCTAAATGCATCACCAGGGGTATACCGTTCTGATTCCGCTTACTATTAACAAAGTTCCAAAAGCTTTCGACATTTGTAGGAATGGACCCTTGAACGTAATGAAGATGAGACAAGTAACATTGGCGAGTCAAAACTTTACATTGAGCTCGCAAGTGACTAAAGATTGGGTAATCTTCAAAGCAATTTGACTCTTTGTACCTATTGTGAGCAATTTTCTTTTGACGAATAAGTTTAATTAATTACGAAGAAAACCATTTTGGATAAGAACTATTCCTTAATACATACTTGGGTACGAATGAATCAACTGCATTATATAAATGAAGATACAAAAAATCAACAGCTTCAATAACATTAAGATTACGCAATTCATCGTCCCAGTTGATAGAACCAGTTGATATATATACATACATACATACATACACACATACACACATACGCACATACGCACATACGCACATACACACGTACACACATACACACGTACACACATACACATTCTTTTCTTCTCGTTTCTTTAATATAAACGAATCGACAGACGAAAGACGACACGACCTACCATAAACAACCCTACCATAAAGGAACGGTATAGACGCATGGTCAACTCTCCTCACAACCGAAGAAATATGTCTCAATTCCAATACTATGCATAAGAACTTCTGTAAAATTTCCACTACAGATATTCAGCTTAGTGAACATTCTTATAAAATATTTCAATATTAATCAACAACTTTGATCAAATTTCGAATTATATATAGATGAATTTATCTTTTAGGAACACTATGTCTCTCTCTCTATGTTTGTCCTTTTCTCTCTCTCTTGCCGTTCGATAAGTATGATTGAGTATAATTCCTTTTCATAATTTTGAATCAACTGTTCACATGAATTCTTTATAAACTCTTCCTGAATTATAGAGGAATCCTATTTCTCTCGTCCTTTCCTGATTTCCAGTAAATTTTCAAAGTATTTTCAAACTTCCAGTAAATTTCATCAAACTTTTGGAACTCTTCATAATCTTTCTAAACTATGTGAATTCTTTTCCCATCCCTTCAAATATTATCGAATTTGTATAAATCATCATATATTTCATGATAGTAAATCATTATCTTACATAAATATTACCGAAGAACTCTTTTCGAGCTCTTTTTCACCAACGACCTTGAATAGTGTTATTGATAAATGGAACGACTGAATTCAATAGAGATTTGAAATTTTTTGCCGAAACTGACTAAAATTGAAGCTCTGATTATTGGTTTCGAAAAAACTTGGTATTGGACGTTGGAAGTGTAGATAAGCTCCTTGAGGGGATACTAGCGTCGATAAAATTCCTGTAACTCCTTGGTTGGTTTCTATGATAAAGATTTTATGTATGGTATTTCATTTTATTCATGCCGATAAAACAGTGCACTCATTATCAGAAATAGTCACAATTATCAAATCGGCGACAGATGTCACTACGTGGTCTCCGTTGTGGTGTTGTACGCATCTTCTCGTCAAGTATGATGATTATTATTCGATCCATAAAATAGGTCGATACAATTAGCAAACGGAGAACAGATGTCGCTACTTAGACCCTGTTGCGATATGAAGCTGAAAATAAGTTGATACGAAAGCAGGGTACCCAAGGTATAATGGTGAAGAAAAAACACGAGGTCCAGCGCCGTCAGGGAGTTGTCTCGGAACTATAAGTAATATATATATGTATATTTATACATATATACATAAAGTATATCACGTGACCATTGAAAAATCCACGAAAAATCATTGCAAGTGATTGCAAGTGTACAAAAGTTGTGATGATAGTACATTCTTTCATAAAATGCAACTTTGTATCTTCATCACTCTATGAAAGAAGAATAAAGTTGTGGAACATTGTTTTCTTGATATACTAATATTCTCAAATACTTTTCCAGAAAAAATTCAATTACTGTCTCTGCTGAGTGATTACCTAATCTATGGACACTGATCAAGTATTCGTTGGCAAAGTTTTTGAAAATACAACACTCGATGAATGTAACAGATTACCCTAGTTAAAGTCATGGGGACCGCAATGAGTTTTCTCTACTCTGATTATCATGAACCATTGGCACAATAGATACTTACCAGACATTTACTGTCAAAAATTACTCCAAAGGAACTGCATTGAACTACCCATGTAATGATAAATAATTAGACTTGATCGAATTATTATTAGAGAAAACTCATTGCGCTCCCAATATATTAGTCAATTTCTCTATCGACTAAAGTGTTGTGGATACCTACTACTGATTTGCAGGAAATTTATTCCAACAATATGCCTGGTTATTTTAGTTTATACAGATTTGTCATTGAAAAAATAACATCTCTTTATTTCACTTGCTGATTACCCGAAAAATCATTGCAAGTGTACAAAAGTTGTGATGATAGTACATTCTTTCATAAAATGCAACTTTGTATCTTCATCACTCTATGAAAGGAGAATAAAGTTGTGGAACATTGTTTTCTTGATATACTAATATTCTCAAATACTTTTCCAGAAAAAATTCAATTACTGTCTCTGCTGAGTGATTACCTAATCTATGGACACTGATCAAGTATTCGTTGGCAAAGTATTTGAAAATACAACACTCGATGAATGTAACAGATTACCCTAGTTAAAGTCTCTTAGCAATTCATGAGAAAATGTTGTTGATAAGCTTATGAATGTATATTCATAGGTATTCATGATGTATCATCAGCACAGATTCATAGGACTTCAAAGTTTACTTATGAATGTCCTGTTGCAAAATCCATAACGCCTCATAGTGAAAACATTTTTATGACTTGCTATGCGACTTCAACCAGGTAAGGTAATTACTCAGCAGAGACAGTAATTGAATTTTGTCTGGGAAAGTATTAGAGAATATTAGTATATTGAGAAAACAATGTTCCACAACTTTATTCTTCTTTCATAGAGTAACAAAGATATGTTTTTTCTACAATAAAAAGTTTGTATAAACTGAAATAACCAGGGCTTTCGTTGGAATAAATTTCCTGCGGATAAATAGTAGGTATCCACAAAACTGTAGTCGATGAAGAAATTGACTGATATATTGGGACCGCAATGAGTTTTCTCTACTCTGATTATCATGAACCATTGGCACAATAGATACTTACCAGACATTTACTGTCAAAAATTACTCCAAAGGAACTGCATTGAACTACCCATGTAATGATAAATAATTAGACTTGATCGAATTATTATTAGAGAAAACTCATTGCGCTCCCAATATATTAGTCAATTTCTCTATCGACTAAAGTGTTGTGGATACCTACTACTGATTTGCAGGAAATTTATTCCAACAATATGCCTGGTTATTTTAGTTTATACAGATTTGTCATTGAAAAAATAACATCTCTTTATTTCACTTGCTGATTACCCGAAAAATCATTGCAAGTGTACAAAAGTTGTGATGATAGTACATTCTTTCATAAAATGCAACTTTGTATCTTCATCACTCTATGAAAGGAGAATAAAGTTGTGGAACATTGTTTTCTTGATATACTAATATTCTCAAATACTTTTCCAGAAAAAATTCAATTACTGTCTCTGCTGAGTGATTACCTAATCTATGGACACTGATCAAGTATTCGTTGGCAAAGTATTTGAAAATACAACACTCGATGAATGTAACAGATTACCCTAGTTAAAGTCTCTTAGCAATTCATGAGAAAATGTTGTTGATAAGCTTATGAATGTATATTCATAGGTATTCATGATGTATCATCAGCACAGATTCATAGGACTTCAAAGTTTACTTATGAATGTCCTGTTGCAAAATCCATAACGCCTCATAGTGAAAACATTTTTTTATGACTTGCTATGCGACTTCAACCAGGTAAGGTAATTACTCAGCAGAGACAGTAATTGAATTTTGTCTGGGAAAGTATTAGAGAATATTAGTATATTGAGAAAACAATGTTCCACAACTTTATTCTTCTTTCATAGAGTAACAAAGATATGTTTTTTCTACAATAAAAAGTTTGTATAAACTGAAATAACCAGGGCTTTCGTTGGAATAAATTTCCTGCGGATAAATAGTAGGTATCCACAAAACTGTAGTCGATGAAGAAATTGACTGATATATTGGGACCGCAATGAGTTTTCTCTACTCTGATTATCATGAACCATTGGCACAATAGATACTTACCAGACATTTACTGTCAAAAATTACTCCAAAGGAACTGCATTGAACTACCCATGTAATGATAAATAATTAGACTTGATCGAATTATTATTAGAGAAAACTCATTGCGCTCCCAATATATTAGTCAATTTCTCTATCGACTAAAGTGTTGTGGATACCTACTACTGATTTGCAGGAAACTTATTCCAACAATATGCCTGGTTATTTTAGTTTATACAGATTTGTCATTGAAAAAATAACATCTCTTTATTTCACTTGCTGATTACCCGAAAAATCATTGCAAGTGTACAAAAGTTGTGATGATAGTACATTCTTTCATAAAATGCAACTTTGTATCTTCATCACTCTATGAAAGGAGAATAAAGTTGTGGAACATTGTTTTCTTGATATACTAATATTCTCAAATACTTTTCCAGAAAAAATTCAATTACTGTCTCTGCTGAGTGATTACCTAATCTATGGACACTGATCAAGTATTCGTTGGCAAAGTATTTGAAAATACAACACTCGATGAATGTAACAGATTACCCTAGTTAAAGTCTCTTAGCAATTCATGAGAAAATGTTGTTGATAAGCTTATGAATGTATATTCATAGGTATTCATGATGTATCATCAGCACAGATTCATAGGACTTCAAAGTTTACTTATGAATGTCCTGTTGCAAAATCCATAACGCCTCATAGTGAAAACATTTTTTTATGACTTGCTATGCGACTTCAACCAGGTAAGGTAATTACTCAGCAGAGACAGTAATTGAATTTTGTCTGGGAAAGTATTAGAGAATATTAGTATATTGAGAAAACAATGTTCCACAACTTTATTCTTCTTTCATAGAGTAACAAAGATATGTTTTTTCTACAATAAAAAGTTTGTATAAACTGAAATAACCAGGGCTTTCGTTGGAATAAATTTCCTGCGGATAAATAGTAGGTATCCACAAAACTGTAGTCGATGAAGAAATTGACTGATATATTGGGACCGCAATGAGTTTTCTCTACTCTGATTATCATGAACCATTGGCACAATAGATACTTACCAGACATTTACTGTCAAAAATTACTCCAAAGGAACTGCATTGAACTACCCATGTAATGATAAATAATTAGACTTGATCGAATTATTATTAGAGAAAACTCATTGCGCTCCCAATATATTAGTCAATTTCTCTATCGACTAAAGTGTTGTGGATACCTACTACTGATTTGCAGGAAATTTATTCCAACAATATGCCTGGTTATTTTAGTTTATACAGATTTGTCATTGAAAAATAACATCTCTTTATTTCACTTGCTGATTACCCGAAAAATCATTGCAAGTGTACAAAAGTTGTGATGATAGTACATTCTTTCATAAAATGCAACTTTGTATCTTCATCACTCTATGAAAGGAGAATAAAGTTGTGGAACATTGTTTTCTTGATATACTAATATTCTCAAATACTTTTCCAGAAAAAATTCAATTACTGTCTCTGCTGAGTGATTACCTAATCTATGGACACTGATGAAGTATTCGTTGGCAAAGTATTTGAAAATACAACACTCGATGAATGTAACAGATAAGCTTATGAATGTATATTCATAGGTATTCATGATGTATCATCAGCACAGATTCATAGGACTTCAAAGTTTACTTATGAATGTCCTGTTGCAAAATCCATAACGCCTCATAGTGAAAACATTTTTTTATGACTTGCTATGCGACTTCAACCAGGTAAGGTAATTACTCAGCAGAGACAGTAATTGAATTTTGTCTGGGAAAGTATTAGAGAATATTAGTATATTGAGAAAACAATGTTCCACAACTTTATTCTTCTTTCATAGAGTAACAAAGATATGTTTTTTCTACAATAAAAAGTTTGTATAAACTGAAATAACCAGGGCTTTCGTTGGAATAAATTTCCTGCGGATAAATAGTAGGTATCCACAAAACTGTAGTCGATGAAGAAATTGACTGATATATTGGGACCGCAATGAGTTTTCTCTACTCTGATTATCATGAACCATTGGCACAATAGATACTTACCAGACATTTACTGTCAAAAATTACTCCAAAGGAACTGCATTGAACTACCCATGTAATGATAAATAATTAGACTTGATCGAATTATTATTAGAGAAAACTCATTGCGCTCCCAATATATTAGTCAATTTCTCTATCGACTAAAGTGTTGTGGATACCTACTACTGATTTGCAGGAAATTTATTCCAACAATATGCCTGGTTATTTTAGTTTATACAGATTTGTCATTGAAAAAATAACATCTCTTTATTTCACTTGCTGATTACCCGAAAAATCATTGCAAGTGTACAAAAGTTGTGATGATAGTACATTCTTTCATAAAATGCAACTTTGTATCTTCATCACTCTATGAAAGGAGAATAAAGTTGTGGAACATTGTTTTCTTGATATACTAATATTCTCAAATACTTTTCCAGAAAAAATTCAATTACTGTCTCTGCTGAGTGATTACCTAATCTATGGACACTGATCAAGTATTCGTTGGCAAAGTATTTGAAAATACAACACTCGATGAATGTAACAGATTACCCTAGTTAAAGTCTCTTAGCAATTCATGAGAAAATGTTGTTGATAAGCTTATGAATGTATATTCATAGGTATTCATGATGTATCATCAGCACAGATTCATAGGACTTCAAAGTTTACTTATGAATGTCCTGTTGCAAAATCCATAACGCCTCATAGTGAAAACATTTTTTTATGACTTGCTATGCGACTTCAACCAGGTAAGGTAATTACTCAGCAGAGACAGTAATTGAATTTTGTCTGGGAAAGTATTAGAGAATATTAGTATATTGAGAAAACAATGTTCCACAACTTTATTCTTCTTTCATAGAGTAACAAAGATATGTTTTTTCTACAATAAAAAGTTTGTATAAACTGAAATAACCAGGGCTTTCGTTGGAATAAATTTCCTGCGGATAAATAGTAGGTATCCACAAAACTGTAGTCGATGAAGAAATTGACTGATATATTGGGACCGCAATGAGTTTTCTCTACTCTGATTATCATGAACCATTGGCACAATAGATACTTACCAGACATTTACTGTCAAAAATTACTCCAAAGGAACTGCATTGAACTACCCATGTAATGATAAATAATTAGACTTGATCGAATTATTATTAGAGAAAACTCATTGCGCTCCCAATATATTAGTCAATTTCTCTATCGACTAAAGTGTTGTGGATACCTACTACTGATTTGCAGGAAATTTATTCCAACAATATGCCTGGTTATTTTAGTTTATACAGATTTGTCATTGAAAAAATAACATCTCTTTATTTCACTTGCTGATTACCCGAAAAATCATTGCAAGTGTACAAAAGTTGTGATGATAGTACATTCTTTCATAAAATGCAACTTTGTATCTTCATCACTCTATGAAAGGAGAATAAAGTTGTGGAACATTGTTTTCTTGATATACTAATATTCTCAAATACTTTTCCAGAAAAAATTCAATTACTGTCTCTGCTGAGTGATTACCTAATCTATGGACACTGATCAAGTATTCGTTGGCAAAGTATTTGAAAATACAACACTCGATGAATGTAACAGATTACCCTAGTTAAAGTCTCTTAGCAATTCATGAGAAAATGTTGTTGATAAGCTTATGAATGTATATTCATAGGTATTCATGATGTATCATCAGCACAGATTCATAGGACTTCAAAGTTTACTTATGAATGTCCTGTTGCAAAATCCATAACGCCTCATAGTGAAAACATTTTTATGACTTGCTATGCGACTTCAACCAGGTAAGGTAATTACTCAGCAGAGACAGTAATTGAATTTTGTCTGGGAAAGTATTAGAGAATATTAGTATATTGAGAAAACAATGTTCCACAACTTTATTCTTCTTTCATAGAGTAACAAAGATATGTTTTTTCTACAATAAAAAGTTTGTATAAACTGAAATAACCAGGGCTTTCGTTGGAATAAATTTCCTGCGGATAAATAGTAGGTATCCACAAAACTGTAGTCGATGAAGAAATTGACTGATATATTGGGACCGCAATGAGTTTTCTCTACTCTGATTATCATGAACCATTGGCACAATAGATACTTACCAGACATTTACTGTCAAAAATTACTCCAAAGGAACTGCATTGAACTACCCATGTAATGATAAATAATTAGACTTGATCGAATTATTATTAGAGAAAACTCATTGCGCTCCCAATATATTAGTCAATTTCTCTATCGACTAAAGTGTTGTGGATACCTACTACTGATTTGCAGGAAACTTATTCCAACAATATGCCTGGTTATTTTAGTTTATACAGATTTGTCATTGAAAAAATAACATCTCTTTATTTCACTTGCTGATTACCCGAAAAATCATTGCAAGTGTACAAAAGTTGTGATGATAGTACATTCTTTCATAAATTGCAACTTTGTATCTTCATCACTCTATGAAAGGAGAATAAAGTTGTGGAACATTGTTTTCTTGATATACTAATATTCTCAAATACTTTTCCAGAAAAAATTCAATTACTGTCTCTGCTGAGTGATTACCTAATCTATGGACACTGATCAAGTATTCGTTGGCAAAGTATTTGAAAATACAACACTCGATGAATGTAACAGATTACCCTAGTTAAAGTCTCTTAGCAATTCATGAGAAAATGTTGTTGATAAGCTTATGAATGTATATTCATAGGTATTCATGATGTATCATCAGCACAGATTCATAGGACTTCAAAGTTTACTTATGAATGTCCTGTTGCAAAATCCATAACGCCTCATAGTGAAAACATTTTTTTATGACTTGCTATGCGACTTCAACCAGGTAAGGTAATTACTCAGCAGAGACAGTAATTGAATTTTGTCTGGGAAAGTATTAGAGAATATTAGTATATTGAGAAAACAATGTTCCACAACTTTATTCTTCTTTCATAGAGTAACAAAGATATGTTTTTTCTACAATAAAAAGTTTGTATAAACTGAAATAACCAGGGCTTTCGTTGGAATAAATTTCCTGCGGATAAATAGTAGGTATCCACAAAACTGTAGTCGATGAAGAAATTGACTGATATATTGGGACCGCAATGAGTTTTCTCTACTCTGATTATCATGAACCATTGGCACAATAGATACTTACCAGACATTTACTGTCAAAAATTACTCCAAAGGAACTGCATTGAACTACCCATGTAATGATAAATAATTAGACTTGATCGAATTATTATTAGAGAAAACTCATTGCGCTCCCAATATATTAGTCAATTTCTCTATCGACTAAAGTGTTGTGGATACCTACTACTGATTTGCAGGAAATTTATTCCAACAATATGCCTGGTTATTTTAGTTTATACAGATTTGTCATTGAAAAAATAACATCTCTTTATTTCACTTGCTGATTACCCGAAAAATCATTGCAAGTGTACAAAAGTTGTGATGATAGTACATTCTTTCATAAAATGCAACTTTGTATCTTCATCACTCTATGAAAGGAGAATAAAGTTGTGGAACATTGTTTTCTTGATATACTAATATTCTCAAATACTTTTCCAGAAAAAATTCAATTACTGTCTCTGCTGAGTGATTACCTAATCTATGGACACTGATCAAGTATTCGTTGGCAAAGTATTTGAAAATACAACACTCGATGAATGTAACAGATTACCCTAGTTAAAGTCTCTTAGCAATTCATGAGAAAATGTTGTTGATAAGCTTATGAATGTATATTCATAGGTATTCATGATGTATCATCAGCACAGATTCATAGGACTTCAAAGTTTACTTATGAATGTCCTGTTGCAAAATCCATAACGCCTCATAGTGAAAACATTTTTTTATGACTTGCTATGCGACTTCAACCAGGTAAGGTAATTACTCAGCAGAGACAGTAATTGAATTTTGTCTGGGAAAGTATTAGAGAATATTAGTATATTGAGAAAACAATGTTCCACAACTTTATTCTTCTTTCATAGAGTAACAAAGATATGTTTTTTCTACAATAAAAAGTTTGTATAAACTGAAATAACCAGGGCTTTCGTTGGAATAAATTTCCTGCGGATAAATAGTAGGTATCCACAAAACTGTAGTCGATGAAGAAATTGACTGATATATTGGGACCGCAATGAGTTTTCTCTACTCTGATTATCATGAACCATTGGCACAATAGATACTTACCAGACATTTACTGTCAAAAATTACTCCAAAGGAACTGCATTGAACTACCCATGTAATGATAAATAATTAGACTTGATCGAATTATTATTAGAGAAAACTCATTGCGCTCCCAATATATTAGTCAATTTCTCTATCGACTAAAGTGTTGTGGATACCTACTACTGATTTGCAGGAAATTTATTCCAACAATATGCCTGGTTATTTTAGTTTATACAGATTTGTCATTGAAAAATAACATCTCTTTATTTCACTTGCTGATTACCCGAAAAATCATTGCAAGTGTACAAAAGTTGTGATGATAGTACATTCTTTCATAAAATGCAACTTTGTATCTTCATCACTCTATGAAAGGAGAATAAAGTTGTGGAACATTGTTTTCTTGATATACTAATATTCTCAAATACTTTTCCAGAAAAAATTCAATTACTGTCTCTGCTGAGTGATTACCTAATCTATGGACACTGATCAAGTATTCGTTGGCAAAGTATTTGAAAATACAACACTCGATGAATGTAACAGATTACCTCGTTAAAGTCTCTTAGCAATTCATGAGAAAATGTTGTTGATAAGCTTATGAATGTATATTCATAGGTATTCATGATGTATCATCAGCACAGATTCATAGGACTTCAAAGTTTACTTATGAATGTCCTGTTGCAAAATCCATAACGCCTCATAGTGAAAACATTTTTTATGACTTGCTATGCGACTTCAACCAGGTAAGGTAATTACTCAGCAGAGACAGTAATTGAATTTTGTCTGGGAAAGTATTAGAGAATATTAGTATATTGAGAAAACAATGTTCCACAACTTTATTCTTCTTTCATAGAGTAACAAAGATATGTTTTTTCTACAATAAAAAGTTTGTATAAACTGAAATAACCAGGGCTTTCGTTGGAATAAATTTCCTGCGGATAAATAGTAGGTATCCACAAAACTGTAGTCGATGAAGAAATTGACTGATATATTGGGACCGCAATGAGTTTTCTCTACTCTGATTATCATGAACCATTGGCACAATAGATACTTACCAGACATTTACTGTCAAAAATTACTCCAAAGGAAATGCATTGAACTACCCATGTAATGATAAATAATTAGACTTGATCGAATTATTATTAGAGAAAACTCATTGCGCTCCCAATATATTAGTCAATTTCTTCATCGACTACTGTTTTGTGGATACCTACTATTTATCCGCAGGAAATTTATTCCAACGAAAGCCCTGGTTATTTCAGTTTATACAAACTTTTTATTGTAGAAAAAACATATCTTTGTTACTCTATGAAAGAAGAATAAAGTTGTGGAACATTGTTTTCTCAATATACTAATATTCTCTAATACTTTCCCAGACAAAATTCAATTACTGTCTCTGCTGAGGAATTACCTTACCTGGTTGAAGTCGCATAGCAAGTCATAAAAAAATGTTTCCACTATGAGGCGTTATGGATTTTGCAACAGGACATTCATAAGTAAACTTTGAAGTCCTATGAATCTGTGCTGATGATACATCATGAATACCTATGAATATACATTCATAAGCTTATCAACAACATTTTCTCATGAATTGCTAAGAGACTTTAACTAGGGTAATCTGTTACATTCATCGAGTGTTGTATTTTCAAATACTTTGCCAACGAATACTTGATCAGTGTCCATAGATTAGGTAATCACTCAGCAGAGACAGTAATTGAATTTTTTCTGGAAAAGTATTTGAGAATATTAGTATATCAAGAAAACAATGTTCCACAACTTTATTCTCCTTTCATAGAGTGATGAAGATACAAAGTTGCATTTTATGAAAGAATGTACTATCATCACAACTTTTGTACACTTGCAATGATTTTTCGGGTAATCAGCAAGTGAAATAAAGAGATGTTATTTTTTCAATGACAAATCTGTATAAACTAAAATAACCAGGCATATTGTTGGAATAAGTTTCCTGCAAATCAGTAGTAGGTATCCACAACACTTTAGTCGATAGAGAAATTGACTAATATATTGGGAGCGCAATGAGTTTTCTCTAATAATAATTCGATCAAGTCTAATTATTTATCATTACATGGGTAGTTCAATGCAGTTCCTTTGGAGTAATTTTTGACAGTAAATGTCTGGTAAGTATCTATTGTGCCAATGGTTCATGATAATCAGAGTAGAGAAAACTCATTGCGGTCCCAATATATCAGTCAATTTCTTCATCGACTACAGTTTTGTGGATACCTACTATTTATCCGCAGGAAATTTATTCCAACGAAAGCCCTGGTTATTTCAGTTTATACAAACTTTTTATTGTAGAAAAAACATATCTTTGTTACTCTATGAAAGAAGAATAAAGTTGTGGAACATTGTGTTCTCAATATACTAATATTCTCTAATACTTTCCCAGACAAAATTCAATTACTGTCTCTGCTGAGTAATTACCTTACCTGGTTGAAGTCGCATAGCAAGTCATAAAAAAATGTTTTTACTATGAGGCGTTATGGATTTTGCAACAGGACATCCATAAGTAAACTTTGAAGTCCTATGAATCTGTGCTGATGATACATCATGAATACCTATGAATATACATTCATAAGCTTATCAAGAACATTTTCTCATGAATTGCTAAGCGACTTTAACTAGGGTAATCTGTTACATTCATCGAGTGTTGTATTTTCAAATACTTTGCCAACGAATACTTGATCAGTGTCCATAGATTAGGTAATCACTCAGCAGAGACAGTAATTGAATTTTTTCTGGAAAAGTATTTCAGAATATTAGTATATCAAGAAAACACTGTTCCGCAACTTTATTCTTCTTTCATAGAGTGACGGAGATACAAAGTTGCATTTTATGAAAGAATGTACTATCATCATAACTTTTGTACACTTGCAATCACTTGCAATGATTTTTCGTGGATTTTTCAATGGTCACGTGATATACTTCATGTATATATGTATAAATATACATATATATATATATATTACTTATAGTTCCGAGACAACTCCCTGACGACCCTGAAACTCGTGTTTTTTCTCCACCATTATACCTTGCGTACCCTACTTTCGTATCAACTTTCAGCTTCATATCGCAACAGGGTCTAAGTAGCGACATCTGTTCTCCGTTTGCTAATTGTATCAACCTATTTTATCGATCGAATAATAATCATCATACTTGACGAGAAGATGCGTACAACACCACAACGGAGACCCCGTAGTGACATCTGCCCCAATGTATTCATATAGGATTCTTTATGAATTCATCCTGGGATTCTGTAAGGGTCCCGTAATGACAGTTCAGAAAGAGTTCTTTTTCAATTCCTGGAATTCAAAAAGCATTTCTACAGAACTCTCAAGAGTTCTTTATGAATTCTTTTGGAACTGACATAACGGGAGCTCATTTGGAACATCCCTGTGCTGTGTGGGCTATGAAGACTTCTTTTTCACTTGATATTAGGAATCGGTTTATGGCTTCGTGGTGAGTCAGTGGATCAGTACTCAAGAAAATTGAAGTTCGGTTCCGACTTCAAGAACGATTTTTTGTCAACCATATTTGCAAGGTGTTCACCAGTCCTTGAGATCCAACAGAATCCACCAATCATGCGTACTCTATTAAAAGACCAACCAATGAAAGAAATGGAAATTTCAAGGAGTACAGACACTCTGTATTTGGTACGCTGAGGGCAAAAGCGACACCCAAATTGAGCGGCCGAATCGTAAAACCCGCCGTGCGCTCGAACACGTCTTGGAATTTGATTCAGAAGCCCAGTAGAACGAAGAAAGAAAAAGTCGTTAAAGTGGAAAATATAAAATACAGTCTGTTAGAACTCATCAAAACACACATTTTTCATATGAAAATTTTTTTTCTATCGTCAATAGTTTAGAACATAAAAATCGAAACGTAAAAATCTTCATTTCCTCGAAATCAATTCAATTTCAAATACCCAGATAGGACAAGAGTTTTAAAAGAGTTCATAAAGAATACAAAGCATTCTTATAGAATTCTCTAAGAATTCTTGTGCTCTCTGGGTATGTTTTACGATTACTCAGCGAGAGCTCATCGTGAAGATTTGAAATTTGGGACGCAGCTTCATCATTGATCTCCGACGACCACTATTGAGTTAAATTAATTAAAATATTTCATTATCCAATGAAAATTCAATAATGAACAATTCCTTGACATTTTCCAGTAGCTAACGGTGCGATTTTTGGAGTAAAATTCCAATGAATGTGATGGAATCGTAAACATTTATTGAAGTGTACCCGTCTATTTTTAGATATGTTTATTTCCTCTGAAAAGCCCAATAAATATGTGCTGAATGAGTTGGAGCAAATGTCGAAACATCGAGACATACATAATTCCATTATTTATTGAATAATCTTCATGAAATTTTTTTATCGTAAATGTCATGGAAAATTCACATTCTTATCCTAGGAATCCTGGAATTGTCCTGGGATTCAGGGAAAAGGATTCGCTATCCACCCTGCGTTTCTCTCGTATCAACCTGCTTCATGAATCGAATGATGATATCTCGCACCGTCCGCTGGTCCCGATGTACACATCAAGAATTCCTCATGAATTCATTGTGGGATTTTTTACGCGTTCCCATCATGACAGTTCAGAATGAGCTGTTCATGAATTTCCAGTATTCAAGAAGAATTCTCAAACAATTCTCAAGAATTCTTTCGGAACTGACATAACGGAAGTTCATTTGGGATACGCCTATACTGTGTGGGATGCTTACTCACTTTGCTGAATTGAATCGTATCCCAAACTGTTGGAGAATTGTTTGAAATACCATTAACATTTCATTTGGCAATCAAGTTAGCAGGATATTTCTGATAGTCATACTACCGCGAACAGAACAGGAAGGAAGGAATGTTTAGTACAGGAACATTGAACGCCTAGGATTTGAAGGTTCACTGAATTTTCCATGAGCTTGATTGACGTAAAATCAACCTGAAATCAGAAACAGTGCAGAATCTTCTCAACCTTCTGAATTGGGATAAGTAGTTTTATCCAGTGCAATTCTGTGATAATTATGCAAAATCACACTGACACCCTCCACTGTAAAAAGTGTGGCTTAAAATGGCTGCGTCTTAATTTGAAAAGTCACTGAAATTCAGCTTTTTCCATTGTGTCGGTCATTGTTTTTTGTGCTTACTTTACACTAAAAATAGGCTACTTTTGGCTGCGTCTTGAATTCAGTCATGAGAAAATTCGAATTCAAAACTTTCTTTTTACCGCGTTGGATCTTTCACAAACACTTCTCTACAAATGTGTAAAGGTCAGTGCACAGTAGAAATTTTGAATGTTCGTTTATTTGGGCACAGCATCACAACGTTTCACTTTTCATCAAAACACATATGGGTATACTAAGTACGGATATGACGAAGGATCTACGGAGGCGTACTTAGTTCTCCATCGAAATCTATCACGCATTCCAATACTCCCCTTCAATTCCCATTTGAAACAGGACAGCTGAATAACTCTTCAGGGAATGGAGGGGGAAAAAATTGTTCAGATAAAAGTTGTAGGGTTCGAAGGGGGCCATAAGGTGGTGACCTTGAATTTGACCTTGAGGTCAATTTTGAGCATAATTGATGGTCAAAGTATGTTTTTTAAAATGGAAAACCCTACGTTCGACCTCAGAAATGGAGAGAGCGGAAAATTTTACGTCCGAATATGTTAACATATCAGGTCATTTAGAGGTCATTTGAAGGTCAAAAAACCATTTTCTATGGATTTTCACGGAAAAGCCTCAAACGAGTTGTTTCTCTGGCCAAAGTTATTGAAGTTAAAGTGAAACCCCACGTTTCGACCTTGAATTGGAAGTAAACAGAACTAACCTTCAGAGTTTATTCTTCATATCAGTACGAAAATGATCATTAAGAAGTTTTCATCGTTTACGGTGTAAGTGTGGGTTCAAAATGGTTTATTCACCTAACGAATGTGTTGATATTTTAATGATCTTGGGTGAGTGTCGCGGAGTGTATCAAAGAGCGTCACGATTGTACAGAGAGCGGTTTGGAGATCGGCAGCATCATCCTCCTCCAGAAGTCATTCGCCAAGTTGAAAGAAATTGTCGACAAGGAAGGATTGGTCAATGCCGAAACAATCAAGGTTTCAACTTTGACGACCCTCGATGCGTTGCTGTTTTAGCAATAATACACATGAATCCTCATGTTAGTTTACGTGATATTGAACGCGATTTGGGTATTCCACGCAGTACGGCACACAGAATTCTACAAGCTGCTCGATATCATCCGTACCACATCACACTGACCCAAGAATTATCTCAACAAGATATGCAGAATCGGGTTAACTCTTGCCATTGGGCTTTACAGAGGTTGAACGAAGCGCCCGATTTCTTTCGATATGTTCTTTCCAGTGATGAATCAACGTTTCAAAGTACTGGCTTGTTAAATCGTCACAATAGCCACTATTGGTCAGCGCAAAACCCGCACTGGACTCAACAAGTTGATCATCAGCATCGGTGGAGTATAAATGTTTGGTGTGGAATTCTAGACAATCAAGTTATTGGGCCGTATTTTTTTGATGGAACTGTTAATGGTCCTAATTATCTACAGTTTTTACAGAATGAATTACCAGTTCTCATGGAAGATGTGACATTAGCAACTAGGCAGAGGATGTGGTATCAGCAAGACGGTGCACCACCACTTTGCTCGATGTGTGAGGGATTATCTAAATATCCTTTTCCCCAATCGTTGGATTGGTCGAGGTGGATTTGTACTGTGACCGGCAAGATCTCCTGATCACAACCCTCTAGATTTTTATTTTTGGGGTTACGTAAAAAATGTCGTTTATATCAACCGACCAACAACACCTGTGGATCTACAACAACGCATCAGATACGCAATTGCGAATATTCGTGCAGAAGTTTTTCAGTCTGTTCTTGGAAACTTTCGACGCCGGCTGGAGTTATGTATTGAAGTGAATGGCGGTCAATTCGAACATCTCCTGCAATAAGTGTGTCTTACCCGTCAACGGATTTGTGCCATCTGTAATTATAAAACGACGAACTGGAAAAATAAATAATTTTTCAATTATTGTTTCAAATTTGGGATTCATTATCGTTCTCAAGGCCGAATTCAAGGTCGAAACGTGGGGTTTCACTTTAACTTCAATAACTTTGGTCAGAGAAACAACTCGTTTGAGGCTTTTCCGTGAAAATCCATAGAAAATGGTTTTTTGACCTTCAAATGACCTCTAAATGACCTGATATGTTAACATATTCGGACGTAAAATTTTCCGCTCTTTCCATTTCTGAGGTCGAACGTAGGGTTTTCCACTTCAAACAAACATACTTTGACCATCAATCATGCTCAAAATTAACCTCAAGGTCAAATTCAAGGTCACCATCTTATGGCCCACTTCGAACCCTACAACTTTTATCTGAACAATTTTTTCCCCCTCCATTCCCTGAAGAGTTATTCAGCTGTCCTGTTTCAAATGGGACGCCCTGTATATGAAATATATACATACATAAGAAGGAAAAAATTATCAATTGGACCCAGTGGGTTTTTTCGGGTAGGTACGGATTGAAAAAACCCTCAAAAACCCAGTCAAAAACCCACATGGTGCTCAATTGAGGTGCCGGGAAGAATAACTCGCTAAGCGCTCGGAACGCATCACAAATTTGATCCAAACGGTGCCGTCGGAGGTCGAAAACAATGTCGGAATTTTGAAAATTGAAGAATACTAGGTCATAGAGCTTGAGAAAACAAGGTCGGTGTCCCTTCACCATGTTTTTCTAGGATGAATAGGTTTCGGGAAAAGAAATAAAAACTACACATTTTTCATACCAAAAATCAATGTTTTCCAACATTAAACTCGTTGGATCTCATTCATTTTTCGGCGAATCGGAATAAAACTTACAGATTGTGATTTGGGAGACTTCACCAGAGGCGAAAATGTCGAACAAATTTGTGAAAATTAATAACAAATTAGGTAATTTTTCATTAGAAGTAAAAATCACGTGTTTTATGCTTTGCATTAAAAAAGTGTCGGGGGAAGTATGAGCTACAAGAAACTCCCAGCGACTAAGTTGTTCGCTGAGGTATGGACAAACTTTTTGGAAAGTTCCAGATCAATTGGATTATTAGTTTGCAAAATACAGGGATTTATTTATTAGCGCGCAACGGAAATCTATCACGATTATGCGGCTCTCACCGGGTGCCTATCAGGGTCCGTAGGAAAGATTGTATTCACTCACTTTTTCAACTTGAGATCTTTTTTTGGGTCGGAGACTTCGAATATCCAACTATTTTCACGAGATTTCATTTCCTTTATCCATGTTTTTGTTATAAAAAATTCGATTGAAGTTACAGAAAGAATAACTCGCTTAGTGCTTGAAATCACGTAGAAGAGGGATCATATTGGGCAATAAAAACAAGTAGGTGGAAACAAATAATAAAAAATATACATCTTCAGATTCTTGTAAGTAAAACTTCCTATTTTGACACATATTCCTCAAGATGGAAATAATCAATCAAAAATATTCTCGGTCTCAACTCAATAGTTATAAAAACATACCTCACAATTACATTAAATGTAATACGACAAACGTGATAATAATGTTGGATCCTGCGGTTTGTAAACAAATGAAAATCGAATTGTGTCGGCGGCACGAGTGTAAAAAGAATTAGAGAAACATCGTAGGATCGAAATTCTCATGCACTACGAGTATTCTCCTCGTTATATTTCTTACAGTGGTAGGACAAATTCTTTCGATACTTCTTTTCTTCGAAGTACGTGAAACGTAATTTTCGATCAGCATTGATTTGTGATTGAATAAAATTCAACACATTATGCTTTTCACAAGATCTCGTAGTTGGTGATAATTGATATACTATTGAGCACACATCCTGAAAATAGCATTCGATTTCGCTAACAAACGACTGAGTAATCGTGATGTATGTTTTCAAAACTATTGATTTGAGACCGAGAATATTTTTGATTGATTATTTTCATCTTGAGAAATATGTGTCAAAATAGGAAGTTTTACTTACAGGAATCTGAATATGTATATTTTTTATTACTTGTTTCCACCTACTTGTTTTTATTGCCCAATATGATCCCTCTTCTATGTGATTTCAAGCACTAAGCGGGTTATTCTTTCTGTAACTTCAATCAAATTTTTTATAACAAAAATATGGATAAAGGAAATGAAATCTCGTGAAAATAGTTGGATATTCGAATTCTCCGACCCAAAAAAACATCTCAAGTTGAAAAAGTGAGTGAATACAATCTTTCCTACGGACCCTGATAGGCACCCGGTGAAAGCCGCATAATCGTGATAGATTTCTGTTGCGCGCTAATAAATAAATCCTTGTATTTTGCAAACTAATAATCCAATTGATCTGGAACTTTCCAAAAAGTTTGTCCATACCTTAGCGAACAACTTTGTCGCTGGAAGTTTCTTGTAGCTCATACTTCCCCCGACACTTTTTTAATGCAAAGCATAAAACACATGATTTTTACTTCTAATGAAAAATTACCTAATTTGTTATTAATTTTCACAAATTTGTTCGACATTTTCGTCTCTGGTGAAGTCTCCCAAATCAGAATCTGTAAGTTTTATTCCGATTCGCCGAAAAATGAATGAGATCCAACGAGTTTAATGTTGGAAAACATTGATTTTTGGTATGAAAAAATGTGTAGTTTTTATTTCTTTTCCCGAAACCTATTCATCCTAGAAAAAAATGGTAAAGGGACACCGACCTTGTTTTCTCAAGCTCTATGACCTAATATTCTTCAATTTTCAAAATTCCGACTTTTTTTTCGACCTCCGACGGGACCGTTTGGATCAAATTTGTGATGCGTCCAAGCGCTTAGCGAGTTATTCTTCCCGGCACCTCAATTGAATGGTTATCTTATACAATGTATTTTTCCATGTTGTTCTTCTTTCTAGATTTGAATCAGTAGAATTTCATTGATTCTACAGTTATAAGTATCCAAATGGATTGAATTGGATGAATTTTACTACGTTATCAATTAATACTCACTATTTAGTGAGTGAAAGCTCACCAAAAGCTCGAAATGATGATTGATCGAAATGAGTCATATTTCACTGGGAAACTCAACACCGAAAGAAATAATTTATTTGATCGAATGAACTGAAGTTAGTTGTGAAAATGAGTTCCGAGTAATAAAAGAATAGAAGCCGGTGATAGAAGCTGTAGTAAAGGCAACTTCAAATCAGTAACAGCAACTGAAGTCAGAGAAATTAAATTTGAATGTAGTTGGGCCAACGCCCGTTTTAGTTATCCAAATATCAACAACTGTATCTAGTTGCTGGAACTAATTTGGAGTAAGGGTAACTAATTATTTTTTTCGGTGAATGGATATTCACCAATGCAGTGCGTTGGGGTGAAATACTAATAATCGCGATCCAGTGGAATTCCACTGATCTAAATACAGGAAGTTATTTAATTGAGATTTGTTCAAATGTTGCTTGAATACCGTTGAAAGACTTATTCATTAAAGTGTCATTTTTTTATGAAAACGAATCCGTAAAAATTGCCCAGAACTTTTCATGCGTATGTGGTTCGACTAGTCGTTGTTTTGGATCGTCGTTTTGTATTCTTGAAACCTTCCAAAGCATTACCCAGCCAGATTATAAACGCTTGAGGAATGTTGAAAAATTTCAAAAAACACGTTTCCACCAAAAACCACACCTCCACTTATTAGTCAATAGAATGTGATAACTTCCTTCAAGTATAGAAAAATATGGGAGATAAACATTAATGATCAAAAATGAATTCAATGGAAAACAATTTGTACAATGTAGATTTTAATTATGACGAGACAGCATTTAATATGATTCAATAAAATAGCATAAAATTATAATTTGAATATGAATGTTCATATTTCGGTACAAATACAACGGTACATATTCATTCTTAATTTTTACATAATAAATGAGTTTGATAACTCAATTTGTTTATTTTCTATACACTGAGGGAGAAAATTCATTGGGACAAAAAAATATTACATCCAATGGTATCTATAAAATATTTCTTGAGATCAATGAAATTTTACTCCAATGGATGAAATGGTTTTTCAATTGATGAAATACTTCATGCGGTCGAAAACCATTTCATTCATTGGAATAATATTCAATTGGTTCAAAGAAATGTTTTATAGATACCATTGGATGAAATATTTTCTTGCCTCAATTACTTTTTTCCCTCAGTGTACTAATGTGGGTTTTTTGTATTTTTTTTTATTCAAGAAAAATATCACAATAAAAATTAGGGTGAACTACGTGATGAATGAACGATGGCCTGATGGAACAAAGATTCATAAAAGAAGTAAGTATTGAAAATTTCTGCTACGTTGAAATAATTCGGTTGTTTTAAAAATAGTAATAACTTCTTATGAAAACAATCAAATTACTTTAATGTAGCAGAAATTCTTAATAGTTACTTCTTTTATAAATCGTTCATCTACTGGGTAGTTCACCCTATTTTAGAAAGTCTTAGTTGTAGTTAATCATCGTGTTGTTCATTTTGATAAAATTTATATAGTTTAACTAAGTTAGTGGCCCTTTCTGGATCTAATCTATTCCTCAGAC
This sequence comes from Gonatopus flavifemur, assembly GCA_018340375.1. Taxonomy (NCBI): domain Eukaryota; kingdom Metazoa; phylum Arthropoda; class Insecta; order Hymenoptera; family Dryinidae; genus Gonatopus; species Gonatopus flavifemur. The sequence goes on from JAFFJZ010000001.1 coordinate 1,231,969, forward strand.
TATTCCAAATATGCCCGAATGAAGAAAAAATTCTTTCAATCCCAGCACTGCTAGGTGGACACCTTAACAATTTGGTAAAAAACATGCAAAAACCACTTGGTAGATTGTTTTGATGTGCAGTGCGGTCTTGCATCAAAATTAGAATGGACACAAAAGACAAGGAATTGTAACGTCCAATTTGAATTTTGGCGATGCTGATCGAATTGCAGTAAAGTGCGTTAACGGTTGGAGTAAATTGCACTTGGAAATTTCACTAGTTTCAAACTTGATTTCAGCTCATGTGAACACAAATCTTGGTCCAACTACGATCTGATCGAGGCCCAACCTTGAAAGCTTAGGCCAAAGTCGAACAAAAATTGATCCCAGATTGGTGCTTACATGAGAGATTATCTGAAAAGTAACTGTTTAGTTCATTCGGTATTCCTTGGTGACAATATAAAGTAATATGGTAGGGGGTCTTTTGGCCGAATCGACATGATTTGACAATCACTAGTCGCTTCCAGAGAACACTAGGGAATGACTAGCGATTGTCAAATCATGTTCATTCGGCCAAAAGACCCCTTACCATGAAATATACATATATAAATATATTATTTTATATCATCATATACGAAAAATGATAACATAGTACGATGAAATTAAAGATTAGTAGGTCATACTAAGAATCATCAGAGACAACCAATGCCAATCAGCATTGGCAGTATTCCCTAGAAGAATCTTCAGCATCTGATGATTGCTCATTTTTTGTACAACCGGCCAATCATATTTTCAATTTGGAAAGAAATGACCAATGACAAAAAATCTGAAGATTTTTCTAGGGAATACTGGCATCACTGATGGGTAATTCCATGTCAACTCGACCAACGATCTAAATTCGACATCTCAGAAATTCATGATATTTATTCCACCAATAGTACTAGTCATGTGCATGAAAAATGTTGAGTTTGAGAATTTTTTGATTTTTCGTTTTGAAGTTATTATAATCCAAAATTCCCTTGAAATGGAGGGAATTTTCAAAATGCTGTATCTCCAAAACTACTCGACCTACGGGGTTGAACTTGGAGTCATTATTTTCATTTTTCTACAATCTTTACACTGATGTATCATTCAAACATGTGATCGGAATTCCAAAACTTTCACGTGAGAAAAAAAAAGTTTTTTTCAATATTTCGGAAACGGTATTTTTTTTTTTTTTTTGAATATATGTTGTTTATGGACTAACTTTGAATGTTCATACCAAATTACAAGATGGTATTCCAATGGTATCTAGAAAAAATAAATTTTTCTTTATCCCGAGGCACGATAAATTGCACACACAGCTGTAACGTACGGGGTGTCCAAAAATTTGACCGTTGAAAAAACATACCGATGGTCTCGACCAAGGGCTGGTATGATTTTTCCATTGGAAAATGGGGATCGGGATCTTCGTGACTGGGTTTCGGAATTTTTAACATGCACGGAAAAAAAATATCACGCATGGAAGAATATCACATAGTTGCGAGAACGATACCGTGAAGGTAGTCTACTTGGAAAGTTATGGGAGGAATACCAGTAAATCAACACAAGATTAACAAATGACGGCACCGATATAGTATATTTATAGTAATAATCAGTTGAGTTCCACTAACGTTCAGTTCTCTGTCATAGATATATTAAAGATAACCTACGGAACAATACTTCAGATCGTTGCAGGATTGATTTCTTTCCGGGTGTTTCTGAAAACGCGAATATCTAAATAGCAGACGGGATTGCAGAGTTTAAAACTGTATTCAATGTAAATTTTAATTCACAATGTGTTCACATCATCATAAGCACACTGTGAAAAATATTCGGGATTTTCCCATACCCATTTGAAGGAAATTTCCTATACTCGTACGAGAAAAGCGAATTCCCGTACACGTACAGGAATTTTCACATAAAAATATATTCAAATTGCTGTTTTTATAGGATTTTTACTGTAAATTTATAGGATTCTCCCTAAAGTTTACGGGAAATTTCCTATCTATGTATGTGTTGACTACTTCACATACATGTATGTGAAATTTCCCATGAAAAATTTTTTACAGTGCAGATTTACATTTATTTAAAACAAGTGTTTCCTTTTCGAAATCAAAATGTTCCTAGCTTTAGTCATGATTCAACATTTTTATTTCGAAAAGGAAACACTTGTTTCAAATGAATGTAAATCTGTTTATCATATTGTGAACACATTGTGAATTAAAATCTGCATTGAATGCAGTTTTAAACTCTGCAATTCCGTCTGCGATTTAGATATTCGCGTTTTCAGAAACACCCGGAAAAAAATCAATCCTGCAACGATCTGAAGTATTGTTCCTTAGGTTATCTTTAATATATCTATGACAGAGATCTGAACGTTAGTGGAACTCAACAGATTATTACTATAAATATACTATATCGTTGCCGTCATTTGTTAATCTTGTGTTGATTTACTGGGTATTCCTCCCATAACTTTCCAAGTAGACTACACGGAAAAAATGAAACACGACTGGTTACTGTGCTACACAAGAATAAGCAAAACATATGTGAAAAAATTCTCAACATATCACTAGTTCATGTTATTGTGAGAATGAGTAGTTTCCCCATGAGACTGAGAATCTCTTAACACAGTAACCATTCCTATGTTGAACATTACATTGAAAACATGACTGGTTATCATGATTACAGTTACCGTTCACTTTGAAGATAATATAGATTCTCTTCAGCAGCAGCACCCTTGCTATATAAAACATATATGAGTGCTGTGTATGAAAACGAAGGAATCACATGATGAACATTCCCCATTCCAGTCTAGCACAGTAACCATTCATGTGCTGGATGAGAACTGCCGCTGTGACTCACACGACCACTAATGTATGTACAATGGAAGCGAGAGCACCCCGAATTTCACATCGCTTCTTGTATACCCATAAACCATACTGTATGCTCTATGCTTGTCACACGTTTCTCAGTTGAATATGATAGCAGCGACGCGTATTGAGAAGTTTTGGTATTTTCAAAATGGATATCACATACTGCTTTACGTGTGTACTCCAACCTTCCAGCAGAGGGCATTTCTATGTGGGAGATGCAAGGATCATTGCACACGACTGACTGCTGCAGGGTACCCAAGGTATAATGGGAAAGCAAGATCACGAGTTCCAGCGCCGCCAGGGAGTTGTCTCGGAACTATGAGTAATATATATATGTATATTTATACATATATATACCAAGTATATCACGTGACCATATTTCCTATATACCACGTGACCATATGTCCTGTATACCACGTGACCATATTAGTTATTTAAAAATTAGCAAAAATGATTTGATACATTCCGATATGTATTCGTACCATGGGGATAAATATAAATAAAAAATATAACTTTCATTCATATTGGAAAAATCATGGACTTATTCAAATGATGAATCTGATAGGGATGAATATTTGAAAACACATGAATGAAATATGTATGTACATTCATATACAAACGTTTTTTTTCTCCAATATGCAAGTAATTAAAAATTACCTCTGAGAAAATTGAGTTGAAAAACATCAATAACACATGAAATCGACAAAATTATTTTCATGCAAAAAAATTATTTTCGTCTCCCAGGCTATGCGGGATCTTGATGGCCGTTTAGGGACCAACCATCATCGGGAACGCGCATCAATTGTCTTATGAACTTTCAATGATAAAATTTTTTAAGTGCAGAAGAGATTTGAACTTGGATCCTACCTATCACCTATCGTAACAACCTAATCACCTAACGACCTAACCTACACCGACGTGTTTTCCGTTGAGACAAAAATGTTGTACATATAGTCGAATGTCGGCAGTGGGGAGAAAAGCTCCATTTAATATGACGCAGGACCGAATCAAAAAATTGATGGAGCCCTGAGGAATTTGAAATTCGAGGGGCCCTTCCAGAATTAATGAATTTTGTCTTGTTTTTCTTGAAATCAAATTATCCACAAGAACAAAGTGAAATATGATTCACATATCGTGTATCCGAATGCGAACTGAGCATATATGAACATATTCATGAAGTTTGAATCATTTTTTTCATGAGAGAAAACTGAAACATGTATTTTCATATTTTTTAAGAGGATACTTGATTGGTATATTCAATTCAATGGAGTGCATGAGATTTTCCCATGTTCAATTGAAAATTCGTTCCAATGAACGATTTACACTTTATCGATATACATAAAAAGTGAAATTTGGAACAAAGTACTTCTAGCGTACAGTTTATTCCTTATTTGATGTGATTTCGAATCGAATGGCCTATTATGACAAGATTTTGAAGTAATTTTTGACAATGAATCTTTGTGAAGTATCTATCGTACCAATAGTTCACGATAATCAGAGTAGAGGAAACTCACTGCGCTCCCAATATATCAGTCAATATCTCTATCGAATAAAGTTTTGTGGATGTCTACTACTTATTCGCAGGGAATTTATTCCACAAAGTGTCTAGTTATTTCAAAAATGACATCTCTCTATTTCACTTGCTAACCACTTGAAAAATCATTGCATGTGTACAAAAGTTATGATGATGGTACATTCTTTCATGAAATGCAACTTTGTATCTTCGTCACTCTATGAAAGAAGGATAAAGTTGTGGAACATTGTTTTCTTGATATACTAATACTCTCAAATACTTCCCCAGAAAAAATTCAACTACTATCCCTGCTGAGTGATTACCTAATCTATGGACACTGATCAAGTATTCGTTGGCAAATTATTTCAAAATACAACCCTCGATGAATGTAATAGATTACCCTAGTTAAAGTCTCTTAGCAATTCATGAGAAAATGTTCTTGATAAGCTTGTGGATATATATTCATACGTATTCATGATGCATCATCAGCACAGATTCATAGGACTTTGTGGTTTACTTATGCATGTCCTGTTCCAAAATCCATAATGGCTCATACTAAGAACATTTTTTTATGACTTGCTATGCGACTTCAACCAGGGAAGGTAATTACTCAGCAGAGACAGTAATTGAATTTTGTCTGGAAAAGTATTTGAGAATATTGGTATATCAAGAAAACAATGTTCCACAACTTTATTCTTCTTTCATAGAGTGACGAAGATACAAAGTTGCGTTTTATGAAAGAAAGTACTATCATCATAACTGTTGTACCCATGCAATTATTTTTCGGGTAATCAGCAAGTGAAATAAAGAGATGTTATTTTTTCAATGACAAATCTGTATGAACTAAAATAACCAGGCATATTGTTGGAATAAATTTCCTGCAAATCAGTAGTAGGTATCCACAAAACTTTAGTCGATGGAGAAATTGACTGATATATTGGGACCGCAGTGAGTTTTCTCTAATAATAATTCGTTCAAGTCTAATTATTTATCATCACATGTGTAGTTCAATGCAGTTCCTTTGGAGTAATTTTTGACAGTAAATGTCTGGTAAGTATCCATTGTGCCAATAGTTCATGGTAATCAGAGTAGAGAAAACTCATTGCGGTCCCAATATATCAATCAATTTCTTCATCGACTAAAGTTTTGTGGATACCTACTATTTATCCGCAGGAAATTTATTTCAACGAAGGCCCTGGTTATTTCAGTTGATACAAATTTTTTATTGTAGAAATAACATATCTTTGTTACTGTATGAAAGAAGAATAAAGTTGTGGAACATTGTTTTCTTGATATACTAATATTCTCTAATACTTTCCCAGACAAAATTCAATTACTGTCTCTGCTGAGTAATTACCTTCCCTGGTTGAAGTCGCATAGCAAGTCATAAAAAAATGTTCTCACTATGAGGCATTATGGATTTTGGAACAGGACATGCATAAGTAAACCACAAAGTCCTATGAATCTGTGCTGATGATGCATCATGAATACGTATGAATATATATTCACAAGCTTATCAAGAACATTTTCTCATGAATTGCTAAGAGACTTTAACTAGGGTAATCTATTACATTCATCGAGGGTTGTATTTTGAAATAATTTGCCAACGAATACTTGATCAGTGTCCATAGATTAGGTAATCACTCAGCAGGGATAGTAGTTGAATTTTTTCTGGGGAAGTATTTGAGAGTATTAGTATATCAAGAAAACAATGTTCCACAACTTTATCCTTCTTTCATAGAGTGACGAAGATACAAAGTTGCATTCTATGAAACAATGTACCATCATCATAACTTTTGTACACTTGCAATGATTTTTCAAGTGATTAGCAAGTGAAATAGAGAGATGTTATTTTTAAAATAACTAGGCACTTTATGGAATAAATTCCCTGCGAATAAGTAGTAGACATCCACAAAACTTTATTCGATAGGGAAATTGACTGATATATTGGGAGCGCATTGAGTTTTCTCTACTCTGATTATCGTGAACTACTGGTACGATAGATACTTCACGAAGATTCATTGTCAAAAATTACTTCAAAAATTTGTCATAATAGGCCATTCGATTCGAAATCACATCAAATAAGGAATCAACTGTACTCTAGAAGTACTTTGTTCCAAATGTCACTTTTCATGTATATCGATAAAGTGTAAATCGTTCATTGGAACAAATTTTCAATTGAAAATGGGAAAATCTCATGCACTCTATTGAATTGAATATACCTATCAAGTATCCTCTTGAAAAATATGAAAATACATGTTTCAGTTTTTTCTCATGAAAAAAATGATTCAAACTTCATGAATACTTTCATATATGCTCATTTCGCATTCGGATACGCGATATTTAAACCGTATTCTACTTTGTTCTTGGGGATAATTTGATTTTAAGAAGAACAATTCATCATTTGAACCAATTAATGATTTTTTCAATGTGAATGAAAATTACATTTTTCATTCATACTTATCCTCATGATACGAATTCGTATCGGAATGTATCAAACCATTTCTGCAAATTTTCAAATATCTAAAATGGTCACGTGGTATAGAGGAAATATGGTCACGTGATATACTTCATATATATATGTATAAATATCCATATATATATTACTCATAGTTCCGAGACAACTCCCTGGCGGCGCTGGAACTCGTGTTTTGTCTTCACCATTATACCTTGGGTACCCTGGACTGCTGTTGACAAATGCTACAGCTGCTGTTCTTTTGCTAATTCTGACCTCGAATTCAATCTATAGATTTGTCTAAATCTCCCACTTAGAATTGCCCGAATTTAATGTCTAAATCTGTCTTGCATCTCCCACATAGAAATGTCCTCTGCTGGAAGGTTGGAGTACACACGTAAAGCAGTATGCGATATCCATTTCGAAAATACCAAAACTTCTCAATACGCGTCGCTACTATCATATTCAACTGAGAAACGTGTGACAAGCATAGAGCATACAGTATGGTTTATGGGTATACAAGAAGCGATGTGAAATTCGGGGTGCTCTCGCTTCCATTGTACATACATTAGTGGTCGTGTGAGTCACAGCGGCAGTTCTCATCCAGCACATGAATGATTACTGTGCTAGACTGGAATGGGGAATGTTCATCATGTGATTCCTTCGTTTTCATACACAGCACTCATATATGTTTTATATAGCAAGGGTGCTGCTGCTGAAGAGAATCTATATTATCTTCAAAGTGAACGGTAACTGTAATCATGATAACCAGTCATGTTTTCAATGTAATGTTCAACATAGGAATGGTTACTGTGTTAAGAGATTCTCAGTCTCATGGGGAAACTACTCATTCTCACAATAACATGAACTAGTGATATGTTGAGAATTTTTTCACATATGTTTTGCTTATTCTTGTGCAGCACAGTAACCAGTCGTGTTTCATTTTTTCCGTGTACCTTCACGGTATCGTTCTCGCAACTATGCGATATTGTTGCATGCGTGATATTTTCTTTCCGTGCATGTTAAAAATTCCGAAACTCAGTCACGAAGATCCCGATCCACATTTTCCAACGGAAAAATCATATCAGCCCTTGGTCGAGATCATCGGTATGTTTTTTCAACGGTCAAATTTTTGGACACCCCGTACGTTACAGCTCCCTGGTAGAAATTCCTCTAGTAATTCGCGAGTTGTAACACTTGCCCTCATGAAAAACTAGACTTCAAATTCAGTAACTTTTCACTTCAATCACCAACTTATAAGTGTTCTTATATATATAATGTATATAAATATTACATTATACATTATATATATCCATATTTTATATATCTAATAACATAAAATATATAATAAATATACATATGAGGTCTCTAGTTTTTCACGAGGGGAAGTGTTACAACTCGTGAATTACTAGACAAATTTCTACCAGGGCTGTGTGTGCAATTTATCGTGCCCCAGGATGAAGAAAAATTTATTTTTCCTAGATACCATTGGAATACCATTTTGTAATTTGGTATGAACATTCAAAATTAGTCCATGGACAGCATATATTTTCTTCAGAAAAAAAAAATTCCGTTTTCGAAATATTGAAAAAAAACTTTTTTTTCTCACGTGAAAATTTTGGAATTCCGATCACACGTTTGAATGATGCATCAGTGTAAAGATTGTAGAAAAATGACAATAATGACTCCAAGTTCAACCCCGTAGGTCGAGTAGTTTTGGAGATACAGCATTTTGAAAATTGCCATACCCTCCATTTCAAGGAAATTTTGGATTATAATAACTCCAAAACAAAAAATTCTCAAACTCAACATTTTTCATGCACATGACTAGTACTATTGGTGGAATAAATATCATGAATTTCTGAGATGTCGAATATGATTCGTTGGTCGAGTTGACATGGAATTACCCGAAAGTTGAAAAAAAAATCAATTCGGCTCATATTTGTTTTTATTAATACTGTGCGTTTGAAAAGTGCTAAACGCTGTGCGCAATATTTGAATATAGCTCGAAAAAACCTGAGTTTTCCTTTAGTGTCTTGTACGGGATGGGTAGTACGACATTTGAGGTGTTTAAGAGTGTTGCCTTGCACTGAGAGAGACGAAAGCGCAAAAATTACCCGAGTCGAAAAGTTTGCACGGTTTTTGGCATAATATTTCGTTTTTAGACTGATTTTTTCCTGATTGTTGAATAATGCGAAGAAAAACAGTACTTCTTCATGATTTTAGTCTGAATTTCTCCTCCAACTAATAAAAGTTATCAAGAAAAATTCAGACTAAAATCATGATAAAAGTACTGTGCTTGTCCGCATTATTCAACAATCAGGACAAAATCAGTGTAAAAACGAAGAGGCCAAAAACCGTTCTACTTTTTCGACTCGGGATACAATCTTTATCAACAGAGTGAAGAGATCGCGGGAGATAGTAGGTGTTCGTTCAACAATACTTCAATGAATTACTATTCGAAGAGACAAATTAAAAAGCCGAATATTAATTCATTGAATTGATGTTGAGCGATTATCTTCTATTATACGCGATGTCTCCAATGTGTTGATAAAGAGCTTAATTTTCACGCTCCCTTCTCTTTATGTGAGACAACAAATGTTCCCTATCACGATCTTTAAAACATCCAATATCGACTTGTCCGTCTTGATCGTGACTCTTATTGAGAATGTGCAAGAGCATTTTCATACTTCTTAAGATTGAAATGAGGCAAAAACTTGTGGAAATCAAACAATTTTGAAATAAAAAAACTCACCTCTTTTGATACGACTTTTTTCGGGATAACCGCTTTTTCGAAGGAAAATATTTCCCAGGGGTTTTTTCGTAAAATGGTCGTATATTATGCATCATTGCAGTAGTCACTGCAAGATATAATTTTCACAAATTATAATCACTTTCACTCCCACTTATTGTCACTATTGATTCCACTTATTTCCACTTATTGATATTAATCTCAATACAATTGTATTGATAATAAAAACTTAGAATAATAAATTAATGAATTAATAAATACGTCCTAATTGGAAAGACACACTTCGATTGATTGATAATCGAGTATTTTATAAACCTCGATGATCGACGAGCAAAGATATGTTGCTCGTATAATAAACTATCATCGAATGAAATTTGGCATTTCAACGTTTGTTGAGTGGTGGCCGATCTGGGGGGAGGTGAACACGCGGAAAGCGTAGAATCAAAACAAACGAGCAATATGTTTTTGTAGGGACTGGGCCGTTAGATGAGGAAAAATAAAAACTACTTTTTTTTTCGCACCGAAAATCAATATTTTTCAACATTCAACTCGCTGTCACTCGCGCATTTTTTGACGGATCAGAACAAATCTTACGGATTCTGATTTGTAAGACTTTTCCGAAGACGACATCGTTTGAAAAAATTGTAAAAGTTGATAACAAATGATTGATTTTTTAATCCAAAGTGAAACTCATGTTTCCCACGCTTTGCATTGAAAAAGTGGTGGGGGAAGTATGAGCTACAAAAAACTTCCAGCGACAAAGTTGTTCGCTAGTATATGGACAAACTTTTTGGAAAGTTTCAAATCGATTGGACTATTAGGTTTCACAATACAGGGATTTATTTATCAGCGCGCAATGAAAATTTGTCACGATTTTGCGTCGTTTACCAGTTGAATATCAGGGCCCGCAGGAAAGATGGTTTTCATTTCAATCTCCAAGACAAGTTTATGTTTTTTCACTCGGAGAATTCGATCATTCAACTATGTTCGCAAGATTCGTTATCTTCTTCATTGTCTTATAAAAAATTTCATTGTTCATAACGTTTTTATGGACTTTGAAGAAAAATTGTTCTAAAAAAAAGTTTCTCGTCTTGCAAGGAAGAAGTTTTTCATCTCTCTGTTGCTCAACAATTGGTTGTTTCAATATAATTATTATATTTCAATCAATATAATAATCATATTGAAATAAACAATCATTAATTGAGGTATTGATAAACGATTTGTACAAAAATTATTTTCATGAGATACGACACTTTTTTTGTTCCAACAATTTTTCCATTCAACCAATATCCTGGAGGACTTTATTTTGAGAAAACACATAAGTTGTTAGATTTGGAAGAGTCTATGTTAGCTGAAGCCATAGGAATCTCTTCCGAAAAAGAAAAGGACTTGAGAGAGCTGTTGCGTTATCTGTCGCCTGCAAGGAAGGAATTCTTTGAGGAATATTTGCAAAGTGTTCCAAGGAAGCTACAAAAACATTCGAAATCATGATAAAATAAAATCAATATGATTTCGAATCTACATGTAATCAAAAGAAGTCAAAGAAGCTTGAAATTTAATATTATTTTGTTGGATCAGTGTGAAACGTTTTGACGGTTTATTTCCTCCTAATAAATATGTTTTCTATTTTTGATGTTCTTTTCTTCTATAACAAAAGTGTATGTTCTCTTTATGTAGAAAATATTGGTTGAATGGAAAAATTGTTGGAACAAAAAAAGTGTCGTATCTCATGAAAATAATTTTTGTACAAATCGTTTATCAATACCTCAATTAATGATTGTTTATTTCAATATGATTATTATATTGATTGAAATATAATAATTATATTGAAACAATCAATTGTTGAGCAACAGAGAGATGAAAAACTTCTTCCTTGCAAGACGAGAAACTTTTTTTTAGAACAATTTTTCTTCAAAGTCCATAAAAACGTTATGAACAATGAAATTTTTTATAAGACAATGAAGAAGATAACGAATCTTGCGAACATAGTTGAATGATCGAATTCTCCGAGTGAAAAAACATAAACCTGTCTTGGAGATTGAAATGAAAACCATCTTTCCTGCGGGCCCTGATATTCAACTGGTAAACGACGCAAAATCGTGACAAATTTTCATTGCGCGCTGATAAATAAATCCCTGTATTGTGAAACCTAATAGTCCAATCGATTTGAAACTTTCCAAAAAGTTTGTCCATATACTAGCGAACAACTTTGTCGCTGGAAGTTTTTTGTAGCTCATACTTCCCCCACCACTTTTTCAATGCAAAGCGTGGGAAACATGAGTTTCACTTTGGATTAAAAAATCAATCATTTGTTATTAACTTTTACAATTTTTTCAAACGATGTCGTCTTCGGAAAAGTCTTACAAATCAGAATCCGTAAGATTTATTCTGATCCGTCGAAAAATGAGCGAGTGACAGCGAGTTGAATGTTGAAAAATATTGATTTTCGGTGCGAAAAAAAAGTAGTTTTTATTTTTTTCTCGAAAAATATCGATCATAAAAAACAATCGTAAGAGGTTCTTATTGATTTTCCAAGCCCTATCACGTAGTATTGTTAGATTTCCGAAATTCCGAATTTTTTTTTACCTTCTATGAGAGCTCTCGAGTCAAGCGGCTGACACGTTTCGAGCGTCCAACCGATTCTTGCATGGGTGTACTCAATTAGCAAAAATGATTGGACACATTCCGATATGTATTCGTACCATGGGGATAAATATGAATGAAAAATATAACTTTCATTCATATTGAAAAAATCATGGACTTCAAATGATGGATCTGATAGGGATGAGGATTTGAAAACACATGAATGAAATATGTATATACATTCACATGCAAACGTTTTTCTTCCAATATGCAAGTAATTAAAAATTACCTGTAAGAAAATTAAGTTGAAACACATCAATAACACATGAAATCGACAAAATTATTTTCATGCAAAAAAATTATTTTCGTCTCCCAGGCTATGCGGGATCTTGATGGCCGTTTAGGGACGACCATCATCGGGAACGCGCATCAATTGTCTTATGAACTTTCAATGATGAAATTTTTTAAGTGCAGAAGAGATTTTAACTTGGATCCTACCTATCACCTATCGTAACAACCTAATCACCTAACGACCTAACCTACACCGACGTGTTTTCCGTTGAGACAAAAATGTTGTACATATAGTCGAATGTCGGCAGTGGGGAGAAAAGCTCCATTTAATATGACGCAGGACCGAATCAAAAAATTGATGGAGCCCTGAGGAATTTGAAATTCGAGGGGCCCTTCCAGAATTAATGAATTTTATCTTGTTCTTCTTAAAATCAAATTATCCCCAAGAACAAAGTAGAATACGATTTAAATATCGCGTATCAGAATGTGAACTGAGCATATATGAAAATATTCATCAAGTTTGAATCATTTTTCATATGAGAAAAAACTGAAACATGTGTTTTCATATTTTTTCAGAGAATACTTGATAGGTATATTCAATTCAATAGAATGCATGAGATTTTCCCTCGTTCAATTGAAAATTTGTTCCAATGAACGATTTACACTTCATCGATATACATGAAAAGTGAAATTGGGGACAAAGTACTTCTAGAGTACAGTTTATTCCTCATTTGATGTGATTTTGAATCGAATGGCCTATTATGACAAATTTTTGAAGTAATTTTTGACAATAAATCTTTGTGAAGTATCTATCGTACCAATAGTTCATGATAATCAGAGTAGAGAAAACTCACTGCGCTCCCAATACAGGGTGAGGCATTTAAAGTGTCGCGGGCGTTTTTTCCAAAAATAAAATGGGATACGAGAAAATTTTTCGGACAAAAATTGTAGGGTATCGAGGGGGACATCCGATGGTGGCCTTGGCTTTGACCTCAAATCTCATCTTCAAGGGCATTCTGAGGTCAACTCTTGTTTTTTAAATAGCATCTCATATTTTTTACTGCAGATTTGGATTCTAGGTCAAAAACCAAGAAACTTTCGTCTGAACCATTTCCCTGAAATCCGCAAAGATGGCGCTCTAATCGATATTGTTCCATACTGAATCTGACATTAGAAAAACTCGAAAACGAAGGGTCTTGGAGGAGAATGTTTCGGACAAAAGTTGTCTGATTCCAAGGGGGACTCCTTGAACTGAAACGGAGGTGATGGGGTATAACAGACGAAACACAACACATTTCAATCGTCTACATCACTTGGATAATTTTAATGCAGTAGATGCTCAAAATGATGGCCTTCGACTTCAATACACATTTCAAAACGTTTTACACAAGATTGCTGAACTCGTGCTAAAATATCTTCATTGATGCTCGCGCATGCATTGATGATTCGTTGACGCATATTCTCAGGTGTAGTCGGTGCTTGTTGATAAACTGTATCTTTTATGCATCCCCATAAAAAAAAATCTGGAGAAGTAAGATCCGGAGAACGGGCAGGCCAATGAACTGGTCCACGACGTCCTATCCATCGTCCAGGATAATCTCTGTCCAATATTCCTCGAGCTGTGACTGCATAATAGGATGGACAACCATCGTGTTGGTACCACATATTCAATCGTTCCTGAATAGGTATGTCTTCAAGTAATGTTGGAAGTACTTGATCTAAGAAATGTCTGTACTTCTCTCCATTTAGCGTATCTGCAATGAAGTACGGTCCAATTACTCGAGAACGAAAAATACCACACCAAACATTCACAGCCCATTGTCTTTGATGCTCTACTTGACGTAACCATCTTGGATTTTCTGTCGCCCAGTAATGCATATTATGTCGATTTACTTGACCATGATTGGTGAACGTCGACTCATCAGAAAATAATATGTTGATGGAGTTGTTATTGTGCATTTGCGCTAGACCCCATCGACAAAACTGTACACGATTTTCGAAATCATCACCGTGAAAGTCTTGATGCAAACAAATGTGATACGGATGGAATTTATGACGTTTCAGTATTCGAAGAACACTTCTTCGAGAAATTCCCGAATGGAGTTCAATTTCACGAGAGCTCACGTGTGGATTATTGGCTACTGCAGCTAGTACATTAACTTCCGCATTTTCTCCGCTAACAGTTCTCATTCGATGTCGTTTTTCCCTTGTAACACTTCCCGTTTCTGAGAATAATTTTGTAATGCGTTGAAAATACCTAATGGATGGCGTTGTTCTTTCAGGAAATCGTTCTGCATACAAGTCATATGCTTGTCTGGGGTTCTTATGCACTTCACCGTGAATGTAGATCATATCGATTTTTTCAGAAACCGTGTATCGGATATCCATGATTTTCAATTTGTCATAAACCAAGTAATAATCAAATGTAACTGACAAACTGACTTTCAAAATCGTGAATTTTCACTGAACCCCGTCGTTTGTTTACATCGCGTGAGCTCTGAATGGTGGTAATGTAGACGATTGAAATGTGTTGTGTATTGACAACTTTTGTACGAAACATTCTCGTGCAAGACCCTTCGTTTTCGAGTTATTCGAATGTCAGATTCGAAATGGAACAATATCGATTAGAGCGCCATTTTTGCGGATTTCAGGAAAATGGTTCAGACGAAAGTTTCTTGATTTTTGACCTAGAATCCAAATCTGCAGTAAAAAATATGAGATGCTATTTAAAAAACAAGAGTTGATCTCAGAATGCCCTTGAAGATGAGATTTGAGGTCAAAGCCAAGGCCACCATCGGATGTCCCCCTCGGTACCCTACAACTTTTGTCCGAAAAATTTTCTCGTATCTCACTTTATTTTTGGAAAAAACGCCCGCGACACTTCAAATGCCCCACCCTGTATATCAGTCAATTTTCTCCATCGAATAAAGTTTCGTGGATGTCTACTACTTATTCGCAGGAAATTTATTCCACGAAGTGCCTAGTTCTTTTGAAAATAACATCTCTCTATTTCAAATGCTACTCACTTGAAAAATCATTCCCTGTCCGAAAAGTCGCATAGATTCCCATGGATTCCCATGGGTACTGTGACAACAACCGCATAGAAACCGATAGGCTATTTTATTCCTACCAGAATTAATCAGGTTTTGCCGATCATGCTGATAGAAACCCATGGAACATCAGATTCCACTTAGAATCTCATAGAAACCCTTGGGTCCTGTGACAATAACCGCATAGAAACCGATAGGATATCATTGATTCCGTTAGGATTTCGCCTGTCGGTTCCAATTGGTTTTTTCGCACAGGGTTGCAAGTGTACAAAATTTATGATGATAGTACATTCTTTCATAAAATGCAACTTTGTATCTCCGTCACTCTATGAAAGAAGAATAAAGTTGTGGAACAGTGTTTTCTTGATATACTAATATTCTGAAATACTTTCCCAGAAAGAATTCAATTACTGTCTCTGCTGAGTGATGACCTAATCTATGGACACTGATTAAGTATTCGTTGGCAAAGTATTTGAAAATACAACACTCGATGAATGTAACAGATTACCCTAGTTAAAGTCGCTTAGCAATTCATGAGAAAATGTTCTCGATAAGCTTATGAATGTATATTCATAGGTATTCATGATGTATCATCAGTACAGATTCATAGGACTTCAAAGTTTACTTATGAATGTCCCGTTGCAAAATCCATAACGCCTCATAGTGAGAACATTTTTTTATGACTTGCTATGCGACTTCAACCAGGGAAGGTAATTACTCAGCAGAGACAGGAATTGAATTTTGTCTGGAAAAGTATTAGAGAATATTAGTATATTGAGAAAACAATGTTCCACAACTTTATTTTTCTTTCATAGAGTAACAAAGATATGTTTTTTCTACAATGAAAAGTCTGTATAAACTGAAATAACCAGGGCTTTCGTTGGAATAAATTTCCTGCGGATAAATAGTAGGTATCCACAAAACCGTAGTCGATGAAGAAATTGACTGATATATTGGGACCGCAATGAGTTTTCTCTACTCTGATTATCATGAACTATTGGCACAATAGATACTTACCTGACATTTACTGTCAAAAATTACTCCAAAGGAACTGCATTGAACTACACATGTAATGATAAATAATTAGACTTGAACGAATTATTATTAGAGAAAACTCATTGCGCTCCCAATATATCAGTCAATTTCTTCATTGAATAAAGTGTTGTGGATACCTACTACTGATTTGCAGGGAATTTATTCCAACAATATGCCTGGTTATTTTAGTTTATACAGATTTGTCTTTGAAAAAACAACATCTCTTTATTTCACTTGCTGATTACCAGAAAAATCATTCTGGGAAAGTATTTGAGAATATTAGTATCTCAAGAAAACAATGTTCCACAACTTTATTCTTCTTTCATAGAGTGACGAAGATACAAAGTTGCATTTTATGAAAGAATGTACTATCATCATAACTTTTGTACACTTGCAATCACTTGCAATGATTTTTCGTGGATTTTTCAATGGTCACGTGATATACTTTATGTATATATGTATATATGTATAAATATACATATATATATTACTCATAGTTCCGAGACAACTCCCTGACGGCGCTGAAACTCGTGTTTTTTCTTCACCATTATACCTTAGGTACCCTGACCGATATTTTCCACGCGATCTCTCGGCTCTCGGCATGTATATGATGATTGAGAAATCCACGCCATCTGTAGGTTACGAACGTAACTAAATTGATTTATTGCTTACTATTGTAATTTCCATCCGTATTGGCCGGTTTTTTTTTATCGCAACATGAAATTGGAGAAAGTTTGGTGTTTGAGTATTCCTTAGGTCAGCAGGAAGGTCTGGAAACTGCATAATTGTACGGATATCAAAAGGAAACGTTTATATCACAAGAAAAACTTCTGCGTGACCTGCGATACCGACAGTGATCGTGCGATCTGGTATAATATTGAAATATATTCATACCTGTCACTTCAATTCGTATTGGCCGGTTTTTTTTTTATTTAGGCTCGAAAAATGAAAAAAATTATAATCAAAATGTTCTATAGTGCAGCAAGTATGGCTAGAAATCTTAGTTTCTTCATTATAACCGGAATTTTATGTTTATTCGGAGAAATCAAATATCGAATCACCAAACTTGCCAAAATTACCGACGCTAGTATCCCCTTAATAATGCAATTATCATACTTAAGATCACATATCAATGTGATTAATGGAATAATTTCGATTTTCGGTTTAAATTTCCGGCTAATGCTTGTCGGCCGGAATTGTAAACCGAAAATCGCAAGTATTTTGTTAATTACAATGAAATGTGATCGTAAGTATGATAATTGGACTATTGAGGAGCTCGTCTACACTTCCAACGTCCAGTCCTAAGTTTTTTTCGAAACCAATAATCACAACTTCAATTTTAATCATTTTCGGCAAAAAATTTCGGTCGATCTCTAGAATTCAATTAAATAATTCTGCCCTTGTAGATCTACAAACAGATAATCCTATATGAACTATCAATGAATAAGGGTTCGATAAATTTAGTAACTTCAAATGTCACTGTCTCTCTCACTCTTTCCTCATTGCACTCACAGGAACCGATGAAATTCTGCTACGCTGATTTCTCCCAATTCATTGGATGAATTATGATTCAATAGTCTAAATGAAGAATAAACAAAATACCCTGAACCATATAATCAAAGAATTCAACGTCATGTTGATACATGTGTATATGTATATATATGTCTCTCTTTCTCTCTCTCTCTCTCACCTTATGAAGTAAAACGATTTAACAGAATAAAAACCCCAGAGAAGCCTTGATGAACGATGATGTAATGAGGGTCCGGATGCAATAACCGGGCGAGCGCTCGAACTCGTTCCAGGTCTGACACAGGAGACCAGCAGAACGAGAGAAAAAAAATTCGTCAAAATGAAAAATAAAAAATATAGCCTGTTAGAACTCATTAAGACACACGTTCTCCCCATAGAAAAATCTTTCCTATCATCAATAGTTTGTGAGATAAAAATTGAAAATTGAAGAGTTTTCATTTCCTCAAAATCAATACAATTCAAAATATATATTGCGATTACTCGGCGAGAAGTCATGGGAATGACTTGAAATTCAGTATACGCCTTCATTATTGATCCCCAAGGACAACTAGTGAGTGAAAGTTGTCAAAATATTTCATCATTTAATGAATATTCAAAAATAAACAAATGCTTTCGAGAACACGCGCTTGCTAGGTTCCACGGAAACAAGTGTCGAGGGAATTTTCGATTTGAGAAAACTCAAAGCGACAAAGTTGTTCATCGATGTTCGAAGAAGGTTTCCTGAAATTTTCAGATCAATCGAATGAAAAATCTGGGAGTTATTGAACAATGTTTACGGTGCCGCGGCTCGCTTACCGTCACGGCAATGCTATGAGAGCCTGGATGCAATAACCGGGCGAGCGCTCAAACTGAGGTGAAAGTATTGTCCAAGCTGTGGGAAAAATACTGGGAGATAGGTCTTGGAAAATCAATTCAAGTCTCTTGTTATGATTTTTTCCTATGATCGATAGTTCTTGAGAGAGAAAAATAAAAATGACCTATTGTTTTAGAACAAAAATCAATGTTTTTCAACATTGAACTCGTCTTGACTCTGTCATTTTCCAACGTATTAGGATGAATCTCACGTATTCTGATTCGTGAGACTTCGCCGAAGTCAACAATGTCGAAAATATTTGTGAAAATTAATAACAAATTCATAAATTTTGAATTCGAAGTGAAAACGACGTTTCGCATGATTTGCATTGAAAAAACGTGCAATGCTTCGCATCAAGCGTTATAAACAATCCAATTGTTCATAAAGTTTTTATTGGCGAACTGTTCACTTTGGAGAAAAATCGTCTTGACAAAGAGGGTTTCTCATCTTGTGAAAGATAAGTTTTGTACACAACATGTTTGTTACGTACAAAAATAGATGTTGGCTTACAGGAGAAATTGTTTCTTATTTTCTAACAAATCAATTTTGTACAAACCAGTATCAGGATCATTTATTCAAACAATTATTAGTCTTCTCATGTTATGTTTTTCAATATTTGCTTGGTATAGATATTTTATTGATATACACATTTTTACATTCCTAATGAAATCCTATACAATAGAATTTATAAAACAGACTTCATGAACAGATTCAATGAAATGTTTTGTAATTAAATACATATCATACATATCGAATTGTTCAAAACGTTTAATTCAAAGCATTGCACGTTTTCTCAATGCAAATCATTCAAAACGTCGTTTTCACTTCGAATTGAAGATTTATGAATTTGTTATTAATTTTCACAAATCTTTTCGACATTGTCGGCTTCAGGGAAGTCTTACGAATCAGAATACGTGAGATTCATCCTAATACGTCGAAAAATGACAGAGTCAGAACGAGTCGAGGGGCCATTCACTTGCGAGTCAGTGAATTTGAATACGAGTAGTCACTTCAAAATATAAAATTATCTGAAGCAATTAAGTGAAGAAACACGAATAACATTCAATCGTTAAAATTAAGCCAAGTTATTCAAAATCTGTTATCTTAGAATATAAACGTTTCATGTAAACAATGAGTCAACAGACAACAGCATTAGTGCTGAAAGTATATGCGAGTCTGTGCCAGTTGTGTGTGAGTCAACGGTTCCGAACAAGTTTAGGCAACGTTAACAATACAACAGTACGAGTAAGAGAAAGAGTCAGTGTAGTCAGTGGTGAATAAGAAAACTTTAGTTCTCGATGTGCGGTCGGCGCTACATGTTTTTCAACATTTCAAAAAAGGTACGTAGAGTTTTCCGTATTCTCAAACGGTAAATAGATATTTTAAGAAATGAATTTTTTGATAAAACAGATGTATAAACATTGTTTCAAGGATATTTATATGTATACATCAAAGTTCATTGACATTTTCCGTGAAAGTGAATATATAGCGTAAAGAATTCCTAATTCTCACCGTATCCAGATAGCGGGAAATCTTAATTTCTGCATGAATTTGAATAATGGTATGAAATATTCTAATACACATATCGGAATTTTCCGATTCTCACAGTAAAAGATTCTAATTCATCACACACACTGAGGTTTCAAGTGAAATTCTTCATCGGAATCAATCAGTTTAATAAGATTCTCTAACAAACGTAACGTCTTATAAGTTAGTAATTTCGGAGTTATGAGTGTAACAGACTATAATACGAGGAATCACAGTTTGGGCTAAGAATAAGAACAGGGAGTCAGTGTAGCCAGTGTAGTCAGCGATGGTAGAGTCCGGTAAGCAAGTACAACTCTGCCGTTAGAACCTTTGCTTGCTCTAACACTTCCAAGAGATAGGTAAGCCAATAACGATTTGTAAACTGTGTAACAGTAGAAATCATTTGTCAGCTTAGGGAATCATTCAATAAGATAGCTTAGTTTAAACGTGTTAATTTTGTTATCCTGAGTGAATGGCCCCTCGGAACGAGTTCAATGTTGAAAAACATTGATTTTTGTTCTAAAACAATAAGTAATTTTTATTTTTTCTTCTCAAAAACTATCGATCATAGGAAAAAATCATAACAAGAGACTTGAATTGATTTTCCAAGACCTATCACCCAGTATTTTTCCTACAGCTTGGACAATACTTTCACCTCAATCCGAGCGCTCGCCCGGTTATTGCATCCAGTCTCTAATAGCAGTGCCGTGACGGTAAGCGAGCCGCGGCACCGTAAACATTGTTCAATAACTCCCAGATTTTTCATTCGATTGATCTGAAAATTTCAGGAAACCTTCTTCGAACATCGATGAACAACTTTGTCGCTTTGAGTTTTCTCAAATCGAAAATTCCCTCGACACTTCTTTCCGTGGAACCTAGCAAGGGCGTGTTCTCGAAAGCATTTGTTTATTATTAAATATTCATTGGATAATGAAATATTTTGACAACTTTCACTCACTAGTTGTCCTTGGGGATCAATGATAAAGGCGTACACTAAATTTCAAGTCATTCCCATGACTTCTCGCCGAGTAATCGCAATATATAATTTGAATTGTATTGATTTTGAGGGAATGAAAACTCTTCAATTTTCAATTCTTATCTCACAAACTATTGATGATAGAAAAGATTTTTCTATGGGGAAAACATGTGTCTTAATGAGTTCTAACAGGCTATATTTTTTGTTTTTCATTTTGACGAATTTTTCTTTTTCTCGTTCTGCTGGTCTCCCGTGTCAGACCTGAAACGAGTTCGAGCGCTCGCCCGGTTATTGCATCCAGACCCTAAAATATATAATAAATACTCGTGATCATAAGAATTAACATCCATTAAATCACCCTAGTGAATATATATATATATATATATATATGTAAATGCAGATTCTCATGTAAAAAGAATCAGTTCAAAGTGAAGATTCGAAAAATATTTCAATATTCCGAATAATCATACTAATTACATTCACCACAACATAAAACCAGATTCTCATCGTAAATTCCGAATCAAATCAATTGTTCTATAAAAATTAAAGTCACATATATATATATATATATTCCTGGAATACATGAAAATAAGAAAATTCATCTGAGTCCAACTTTTCGAACGCTCAACGTCAAGCGAGGGAGGAACGTAGCGCGTCGAGGATTCGAACATCAGATAAAATAGTAGATAATTTTCTAGATACTCGAAATATTATAAGACACAAAATTTTTAATTTTGAGTACCACTGAGAGCGAGCTTCTTGAACTCTCATTGGTGCAGACTAAGAACTATTCCCACCGCGCGACCTTTGACCAATCGTTGCCCTTGGAGGAAAATCGAGCCCTTTAAATATCGCATGATTTTTTCATCTTCAACCACTCTCTTTCTCCACTTCTTTGAGACAACTATATTCACATAACATCAGTCCTTCTTAGGACTTCTACCACTACCACAACCACTACTACAACCACTACTACTTCTGCTACAACCACCGTTACGGTACGGCACGCTACGCAGTCATCCTCATCGACGTTCATACAGACACACGGTTGTGTCGCTCCATCGGTTAGTATTTCCTAAAGAAATACTAATTCTTCCTTCAAACTGCGGTCCTGTGTTAATCAACCAGACCATCTAAGCAGTATACACATTCGCACGAACGAGATAGCACCTTCGAGAAGGGGAAAATCAAAAGTGGAGTCTTACAATTCGGGTGGTAAAGGAACTGAGTTTCCTTTCTTTTTTCTGAAAATTTAGATTCAGTGCGTATCGTGTTTGCTCAAAAAGGGAAAATATTCTTTGTACCGTGTCAAATTCAACTTTTTTCATTTTTGATCAAATTCATTCAAGTGTCCAATATTAAAAACAATCGCGTGGGGATTAAATTTAATCATTTTCCTTTAATCGTTTTCCTTTTTTGTTTAGTGAAGGTCAAGGTCGAGAATAGGATCACCGATCTTAAAAGAAGAATACACTATATAAAACAATGGCTCGAGGAACGGGACCTTGATATTAAAAACAATCGCGCTCCAACCTCTAGTCTAGCCTGGAGGAATTTCAAATAAAATGCAGCCCGCGACGATAAGGAATCTTGCCCAACTCTCCAAAGAGTTAGAGAATCTATGTATTTTCAAAAACTCTTGGGAAGTTAGACGAGAACTTGTTTACAAGGAGGATTGGGATCTTACAGAAGACTCTCCTTGTAAAACCCTATATGGGGATCATCACTCCTGTCCTTCATGTGAATAATAGGATTTAAATTTCCAACAATTTCTTTCTCCCACCTACGAGCAATTCGAAGCATTCGTGCTCATTGTACGAAGTCCCATGGAAGAAATTGTTCCTTCCTTTTCCATCTCCTATATTCCTTTCGACGGCAATGAAGTCAACTGAGACGTCATCTTTTCCCTTCCTAATTCCCTTTTTCTCAACCACATTGCAATTCCATACTGTATGCTTCAAACTTACCTGGACAGCAAACGCGGTCAATGTATTCATGCTTTACAGATAAACGCACTTCTCTTTCTAATATACCTTCCTCTCTCTCACTTTCTCTTTACAATACAGTATACGTAGGTATATGCCTCTCTTTCTATATCACTATGTCTTTACCTAAATATCTCTCTTTCTAGCACTCATGTTTCTCTCTCTCTCTCTCTCTCCCTAATAGGAAACACATATACAGGGTGGCGCATTTAAGGTGTCGCGGGCGTTCTTTCCAAAAATAAAGTGAGATACGAGAAAATTTTTCGGACAAAAGTTGTAGGGTACCGAGGGGGACATCCGATGGTGGCCTTTGCTTTGACCTCAAATCTCATCTTCAAGGGCATTCTGAGATCAACTCTTGTTTTTTGGATAGCATCTCATATTTTTTACTGCAGATTTGGATTCTAGGTCAAAAACCAAGAAACTTTTGTCTGAACCATTTTCCTGAAATCCGCAAAAATGGCGCTCTAATCGATATTGTTCCATTTTGAATCTGACATTCGAATAACTCGAAAACGAAGGGTCTTGCAAAAGAATGTTTCGTACAAAAGTTGTCAATACACAACACATTTCAATCGTCTACATTACCACCATTCAGAGCTCACGCGATGTAAACAAACGACGGGGTTCAGTGAAAATTGACGATTTTGAAAGTCAGTTTGTCAGTTACATTTGATTATTACTTGGTTTATGACAAATTGAAAATCATGGATATCCGATACACGGTTTCTGAAAAGATCGATATGATCTACATTAACGGTGAAGTGCATGAGAACCCCAGACAAGCATATGACTTGTATGCAGAACGATTTCCTGAAAGAACAACGCCATCCATTAGGCATTTTCAACGCATTACAAAATTATTCTCAGAAACGGGAAGTGTTACAAGGGAAAAACGACATCGAATGAGAACTGTTAGCGGAGAAAATGCGGAAGTTAATGTACTAGCTGCAGTAGCCAATAATCCACACGTGAGCTCTCGTGAAATTGAACTCCATTCGGGAATTTCTCGAAGAAGTGTTCTTCGAATACAGAAACGTCACAAATTCCATCCGTATCACATTTGTTTGCATCAAGACCTTCACGGTGATGATTTCGAAAATCGTGTACAGTTTTGTCGATGGGGTCTAGTGCAAATGCACAATAACAACTTCATCAACATATTATTTTCTGATGAGTCGACGTTCACCAATCATGGTCAAGTAAATCGACATAATATGCATTACTGGGCGACAGAAAATCCAAGATGGTTACGTCAAGTAGAGCATCAAAGACAATGGGCTGTGAATGTTTGGTGTGGTATTTTTCGATCTCGAGTAATTGGACCGTACTTCATTGCAGATACGCTAAATGGAGAGAAGTACAGACATTTCTTAGATCAAGTACTTCCAACATTACTTGAAGACATACCTATTCAGGAACGATTGAATATGTGGTACCAACACGATGGTTGTCCATCCTATTATGCAGTCACAGCTCGAGGAATATTGGACAGAGGTTATCCTGGACGATGGATAGGACGTCGTGGACCAGTTCATTGGCCTGCCCGTTCTCCGGATCTTACTTCTCCAGATTTTTTTTTATGGGGATGCATGAAAGATACAGTTTATCAACAAGCACCGACTACACCTGAGAATATGCGTCAACGAATCATCAATGCATGCGCGAGCATCAATGAAGATATTTTAGCACGAGTTCAGCAATCTTGTGTAAAACGTTTTGAAATGTGTATTGAAGTCGAAGGCCATCATTTTGAGCATCTACTGCATTAAAATTATCCAAGTGATGTAGACGATTGAAATGTGTTGTGTTTTGTCTGTTATACCCCATCACCTCCGTTTCAGTTCAAGGGGTCCCCCTTAGAATCAGACAACTTTTGTCCGAAACATTCTCCTCCAAGACCCTTCGTTTTCGAGTTATTCTAATGTCAGATTCAGTATGGAACAATATCGATTAGAGCGCCATCTTTGCGGATTTCAGGAAAATGGTTCAGACAAAAGTTTCTTGGTTTGTGACCTAGAATCCAAATCTGCAGTAAAAAATATGAGGTGCTATTCAAAAAACAAGAGTTGACCTCAGAATGCCCTTGAAGATGAGATTTGAGGTCAAAGCGAAGGCTACCATCGGATGTCCCCCTCGATACCCTACAATTTTTGTCTGAAAAATTTTCTCGTATCTCATTTTACTTTTGGAAAAAACGCCCGGCACACTTTAAATGCTCCACCCTGTATATCTTTCCCTATCAATCTTTCGCTCTTTTTATATAATTATACCTTCACTGGAGAGCTCGATTTCCTTCAATGAAACAATTTAAAGGTCGAAATTTTACTGAGAGGAAAAATACATCAAATGAATAAGTCACTTTCAATTACTGAGTAACCCTCAGAATTGGAAGGATTTTTTCATTTTTTATGTTTTAAAAACCAAAATTAACAAATTATCTATTATTACCGAGCAACCCTCGGAATTTGAAGATGTTGTACAATTTACGTTTTCTCTTTTTTTTTTAACCTGTATCAAATAGGAACATTCACTGAGTAACCCTCAGGAATATTTCAATAATTGATATCAAATTTATAATTGTATTGACCAAAGAATTAACCAACTTTTTCGTAATCTTTTCAATTTAAAATGTTGTTGTAACTATAGTAACGAATTATTATTCAATAAATCATTAAATACATATATATATGAGACAATTCATTTCAGCATCCTAACCCTGGTCCTTGTGTAGGCACATCCCTACCTAAAGCAGGATTATCAGAGGGGTTGTCAGACTCTGATTTGGCAATTCCTTGAAATATCCGCTCGTTTGAGATAAATCTTGAAGATTTTGACGTAACAATCCAAACCCCAGCCATTTTGACCGAGACTTTTCTTCCCACAGTTCTGGTACGGGGTCCTTTATTGATATATCACAAACGATAGAAAAAAATATGAACTTTCTGAAAGTCGCGCATGAAGTTTCACAAAACGTTGAATGAAATTTCGAAATTTTGTCATCCACTTTGTAAAATTTCATGTGCGACTAATAAAATTTCGAAATTTCATTATTCACTATGTCAAATTTCGTGCGCGACTTCTGCAAAATTCATATTTGTTTCTACTTTTTGTGAGGTAGAGGAAGTGGTCCGAATATGGGCTACCACTTCCATTTCATCTCCTACTGGCCAGTCTACACGCGAAAAACCCAAATAAAAATCACAGAAAGAACCAACAACTATCACCGAAGGTCTGTGTTTGAGCAATACATATTTTTTTCCATGAATGAAGGAGTGATACATTTTTTTCTGGAAAATGCTAAAACTGTGATTTCTGAAAGTGGGGTCCGAATATGGGCTACCCGTAAAATTCTTGTGAAAAAGCATAGTAAAAGAAGAGAATCATATAGAAGATGTATTTTTACAATTTTTTTGTAAAAACAAAATGAACACACGTTTCCAAAGACCAACGTTATTAATTTATTAATTCGAAATAATGAAATTATTGGAAATACATACGGCAATAATCACACACCCACTCATTTTTTTCCGCCCCAGCACAACTGATGTGCGCCCACAAGGCACAAGTGAGGCACTGAATCCACATCTCCCTCATTCTATCTGTACAGAATAACCCGTCGCAAAATAAACAAGCAGTATCCTCAGCTTCTGGTCTGTTTCGGCCAACAGAAAATTCTGAGTCACTTAGATCGTCGTCATCGAGAAGAAGTTTTGATTCTGTATCAGACTCATTAGAATCGTATGCAGCAACTTTTTTCTCCTTCCCCAGACATTTGTTACTGGGACCTGGCATTCCTTTTTCTTTCATAATTTTTCCATCTTTCCATTGCGTGGATGGCTTACGTTTTTTCTCTTGTTTCACGGTCCTCTTCTCCTTCATTTGATCTTTTTTCGGTTTCTCAGCTTCTTTTACTGAGCGTTCCAACTGTTCTTTGTATAGATTTCCTGTGATCACAGAAGCTTCCGTTGATTCACGCCCTCGATTAGTGCTTCTCTTTCTCAGCTTGGGAACAGGAGCTATTTCGAAAGGAGTGACACTTGGAGAAGCATCACCAGGTTGTTCATCTTGCGTCTTATTCTCTACAACAAGAACCTGTGAAGTTGGCTCATTCAACGTTTCTTCACGAACAGGAGTTTCTAAACCGCGAGCAGCAGATATTTCATTGGCACCAGAAGGATTGTTGATCGACGAAGAACACGTTTTTCTTGACTCTATCTCAGCCGCTATGAAATCTGCATCGGTAAAAATGTTTTTGTTCAGAGGATATATCCCTGTAGCTCTGAATCCATTAACAGCGATCTTGCCAGTCTGGACCCTCAGGTATGCTCGCCCAAATAGTTCCATCATATCATACACTGTGTTTGGGCGATTAGTAAGTTAGAAGTTTTTGTCTGATTTCTCCGCTGTAATAAGTTTTCAATGCGTCCATGAAAGTTTTATCGAGTGGTTGTAACTTATGAGTTGAGTGAGGAGGCAAGCATACAATTATGACATTGTTGGATCGAGCTAAGGTCATGACTTCTATGTGTCTTACATGGGTGTTATGGCCATCTAACACTAGTAAAACAGGAGAGTCTGCAGTGGGATTAACTTTTTCAATAAAATGATGCATCCATTTTGTGGATAAATTCCCCTGTATCCAGCCTGATGGATGAGCGAACCCAATGGAACCGGGTGGACTGCCTCTCATAAGTAGTTCAGACATATTTTTTCTTGGAAATATGATCATGGGTAGGACAAAATGTCCAGAAGCACTCATGCAAGCCACAATCGTTACAGTTGCACCTCTCTGAGCAGAAGTCAGAGCTGCTATCTGTCTTTTACCTCTCCTTCCAATAACTTTTGGGACTTTACTTTGAACTACAGTTAATCCACACTCGTCAACATTATATACCCTTTCAGCAGGGAACCTGTGTCCTTCATATTGTTCCTCTAAAATATTGAAGAACTTCCCAACGTTTGGTTTGCTGAAACCAAGAGCTCTAGCGAACGATGTTCCACATGGTTTGTGTAATGATAGAACGCTTTTGTGTCACTCAAGAAATGCGTCTAGCCAAGACCGTCCAGCTGTTGATTCATTGAAAGGATGTTTCAATTCATTAGCCGCGGCTACTTGAAACGCCATAAGCTGCAGGTCCCTACGAGTATAGCCGAAGGAACGCTCTTCTAATTGAAGCAAGTAAGAAACAAGCTCTTCTTCATGTTCATAACCCAAAATTGGTTTCCTTCCCAATTTAAACGCAGCCGCTCTTGAAGGTTCTACTCCCTGATTTTTACTCAACCTCTGTAATGTACTGCGAGGAACATTACAAATTTTCGCAGCTTTGAGTGTTCCCATTTTTTTCTCTCTTACTGCAGTTATAGCCTGAGCCATATCTGCACTATCCCACTGTTTTTTTTTCCTCTTCGTAATGTACTTTGGTGTTTTCCTGGGCATTCTGGAACATGAAATGGCGCTATTGACTTTAAAATCGTGGAGAATAGTTAATGTCCGAAAATGGGCTTCACTGTTAGAAAAATTCTCAAATTCAATAGAAAAATTCTTTTCAAATTCCATATTTTTATCTCAAATTTAATAAAGTTCTCTAAATTAATATAGGGTATGAAATTTCAGAATTTCTTCTTAAAATGTAAGGAATTGATTATTGAATTTAACAATATCTTATTGAAATTGAGAAGAAAATTCTTAAAATTAATAATTATATTATTGAAATTAATATCATATTATGAAATTCAATAGACTGTGTTATGTAAGAAGTTTCATAATAATTGTATGAAACTTTTTTCACAGTGATACTATAATATGAACTATAGCCCATATTCGGACCACACATCATAGCCCATATCCGGACTACTACACAAAAAAACTTTAAGATTATCTGGCACGCGCAATTGTTATCATATCAATTTATCCTTCGGTTAATTTACACTTCTATACTTCGCTAATAAGCCACATATCGTATAAGATCTAACGGAACGAATGACTAGTAATAATAATGAAGACATTGCCTACTAGAAAAAGTTTTGAGAGACGTCGGAAAATATAAAATTATTTCTAGAAGGAACACGTTGCACTATGATCACCAGCTGTTGCGCACGCAACTTGTCGGTAATAAAGAACAAGTTAAATCGGTCACCGCTAGGCGGCAGCGCCATACAAGCTTACAACTTCCAGTACCCATATTCGGACCACTTCCTCTATTGATAATTTTTCATTCTTCTTCAAATAAAATTCAACAAACATGTGAACCATTTTATCTTTATTACAAACTTAAGAAATACTTTCAGGATTTAATAAATATTCTCAGATTATAAGGGATATTTTTCATTTCCCTATCAAAGATTACTGTATTTCCGAACTGCATTTTTCTCCGTGTAGAACTCCATCGTTTTGTATATGGTTAGTGACCAATCCAATAGTTCTTTATCGGATTTTTTTACCAGAGTGGATGAACGAAGATGCCACGTAGAGGCGACGTATAAATGTCTGGTGCTGTATGGGGCTGTCCCTTGATCCTATGAACGGATAATGATTGCGATTAATTTTAATAATCAGTAGCAGTACCAGATTTTAATTCCCCTGGTGGAAAGGCAATAACCAGTAGAATTGACCAACTTTATAATGTTAGTAAGAGGGTGGAGAACTGAATTGATCGATTAATCATGAAATCAATTAATCGATAAGACCGGTTAATTGTTGGAACCGATTAATCGTATTCTGCCGATTAATCGATTAATCGATTGGTTGTTGTAACCGATCAATCGGCACTTGTCGATTAATCGTTTATCAATTAATTGTTTTAATCGATTAATCGCACAGCCCTACTCCGGGGAGTTCATTGTTTGGGATATTAACAAATTCTTTGAGGGTACTAAAACAATACTTTCAATATTATCAAAGAACTCGTTAATGTCCGAAAAATTGACCTTTCCCAGACCTGTTTGTGAATTCATTGGTTCGAAAAGAGTTCTTGAAGAATTCTATTCTTTTTTTTTAGAAGAATTTTTCGTGTTATCCCAGATAGCACAAGAATTCTTAAAGAGTTCTTTATGAATAAATTGTATTCTTTAAGACCTCTTTAAGAATTCTTGTGCTATCTGAGACCTGGGACGGTTTTCTACAGTATTAGAATGTACTCATACAGCATACCAGTTTAGAAAGAGTTCGCGAAGAATTCATTATGAATTACTGAGAATTCTGCTCAAACTCCCGTGCTGTGTGGGGAGCCTACCAATAATTCAACATTAATAACAGGCGTTCAATCAATCGAAAAGTATTATCCATTCATAACCTGTAAGTCACATAACCTGAATAATTTGAAAATTGAGTAGTAGAGTTTATGTATTGCTGAGAATAAGCAATAATGTAAATTACTGACTAAAATCGAGTATTTCACGTCTTCTACATATAAGGTGTAATTTACATGATGCATTTCACATTTTCTATACGTAATGTAAAAAACCGTTAGAATTGTGTATCTTAACACCCCTGCTAGAGAGGGCTAGCCATGGCCGAACGTATAAGTGAAAGCATCACACGAATAAAAAGAGAGAACCAATATGGTGAGGTGAGCGTCCTTGTCCCTTTTGTGTTGAAAGACAAGGACGCTCACCACACCATATTCGTTCTTTTTTTTTTATCGTTTGTAGCTATCTCTTTTTATTCGTGTGACGGCCATGTCCCTCGACTAGCCCCCTCTAGTATAATATCTCGATTTGAATTGAAGGGACTGTTTTTCCGGACCGCACCGTTTTTCCTGGCATCACTAGGACAAACTCAGACCTCTCCTCTGATCAGTGTTGATGTTGGGATAAAAATCATGGTACACGACGTTCATTGGTTAATTCTCATAGACCTTGAGATGTCATTGGTTATTACATGAGAATTGATCAATGAACGTCATGTACCATAATTTTTATCCCAACACTGTCTCTGATGCAAACAGTATACAGAGTGTGATACATTTAACCGTGACTACGCCAAGTGCTGCGAAGCATTTTCATTTCTTTCAATCAATTATTCATCTAGTAAGTATATATAATAATGTTTCCCTGTGATATTGTTCATAAGATATTGTTGGTTAATGTAAAGTCAATGTTGAACAATTTTGCGTCAGACTTCCAGTCATTGAAAAACAGCAATGCATTGTAACTGTTCTCGGAATACTGTTGAGATCAGAAGCTCAATAGAAGTCCATTACATATGGACCTACATAAATCATAAGTAATCCATACATTAATCTACAGAGGAAGGCATAACCTACAATAGGATTGGAGCTGTAATCTTTTTGATATTATTGAAAAGTTCTGGAAATAGTGTCAGACGTGCAATTTTGTTTGGTAACTTCTAAAATAATAGTAAGTGTTAGCATAAACTAAACTTCCGTTCTTTTTTTTTTAATACGTTGGAATGAAACAACTTGGATTCTCCGAAACACTGTTCTTAAGAATTGTTCTTGTGGAAAAATTAATTGAGTGATTTTTTGAAATGAATTTCATATTATATAGCTTATACGTTCAACTAACGTTAACGTTTTAATCGATTCTCACTCAATTTCATCGGTGAACAATTTTGTATTGGACTTTGCCGAATGAAAATTTGATGACAAAATCGCTCAAAACATCCTTCAATATACCGTATGCTGTTTTCTAACAATTCAACAGCCTCACTTTTTTATATTTCACGTGAGAATGAGTGAAAGATTGTTGAACCGTTGGAGAACCTTACAGTATACTATCAAAAATTCGTGCAACAAAATCCATTCACATGTAATGAAAGCAATTTCCACTCACGTAATTTCAAAATTTCTTGAAATTTCAATCACATATGGATGGAAATTCAGTGACCAAGCTATAGTGTTATGAGTAATGTAATATCGCAAATATTGAAAATTCAATTCCATGTAACTGAATTCTTAATTCAATCACTGTACGAGTACTCGCACACACCTAATAAATAGTGATATAGCTGAGATTGAATTGTTCATAATTTTTTCTAGACGGTCAATTTCTTATGCTTTTTTCCCTTTTCAGTAATATCAATATGCCGCCTACTAGAAAGACGGAATTCAAGATAGATTGGCTCAGTGAACCCCAATTCAAGTATATTGAGGCAAACTCAAAGAAACCCATATACAGCTAAATGTAAGATATGTTTCAAAACATTTGAATTGAGCAATATGGGACGAAGAGCTCTTACGAGCCATGTTGAAGGAAAAAAACATGCCTCAATGATGCAACAAATTAGATCATCAAGTTCAATGCAATGTGCTGCGAAGGATCAGTCTCAAGTAAGTGGGATTAAGTCCTCGGATTCGATTGATTATGATAAGTACATTCTAGTAGATTGAATTCAATCGTATTTCCTATATAAGGATCTATTGGAAGTAGGATAGAGCAAAATAATCGAATAAAAAAATGATTTCGATTTTCATCAAGTGCTAACTATTTGTCCTATTCGCTGCTTATAAATATATTGAAAATATTCTGTGAATCAATTTTTTCGAAGAGAAAAAATTCAATCATCTCTCCGTCTCAGTTTTTCCACCAGTAATTGAGACATGTTGTATTTATTTACGAATATATTGGAGTTTCCATATACATGTATATATACAGGGTGGTCAATTTGAAGTGATATAGTCAAATATCTCGAAAACTAGTGGAGATGGAGAGAAATTTTTCAGATAAAAGGTTTAGGGTTCCAAGGGGGAAGTAAGATGCTGACTGTGAAAAATCCTTCAGAGGTCATTTTGAAGGTGATTTAGGGGTCAAGATGGTTTTTTTGAATGGGACCCCCATTTTTTCATCATGGCACTGGAAGGCTAGTTTCAAACCCTTTACGAAACACTGGTCATGGACCCCTTTCCGCCCATTGGGGTGCAAGGTATGGACCGTCGAAGTCATTGATGAACTACTCTCAGCGCTACCCAGGAACAACAACGTGGACGTGGTAGTTCTCTGTTCCCTCCGGAGTGCTTGATTATCGTGAGTCCCCTTGCCTTTCACATGACGGGTGCTTGATGCTGTTACAATAATTGCTCGAAGTTACCCCCCTCTGCCTGGATACATAATCCTGGTATGTTGGCACAAACAGTGCGAATGCGATCGATCATGTCCTCCCTCATTTACGAAAAAACTTCCAATTTTTCTTGGTAAATCTACGAAGAAATTTTTTACAGTGTAACTCTCTCTCTGGTGAATTCCCTGGAAGCTCGAAGGATTTTTGTATCCGTTCGAATGTGCATCCTAATCGACGTTATGTGGTATGGTCAATACTTCCAATGTTTCCAGCAACCTTTCAACAATTTTTGAGAGTCGATACTCATTTATAACCCTCATTGTATCAAATGGAATAATTTATTCGATTTGAAACGCAATAATCGTAATGAATCGTACACATTACTGCCAACCATAATAAGCAGAGACTCAGTGTTCCTGTTTGTTCATGTTTACGTTTTTTTTTTCAATGAAATCAACTCTAATCTGCATCGGAATCAGTCCGGATCTTCGGAGGAAAGCGATGAACAAGAATACATAAACAAACAGAAACATCGAATTTCTGTTTATTATGGTTGGTTATGTGGATGATTACGGGAATACGTGATGATTTGAACACTGGTTCTAAACTGAGACCATCACAGTCCTTCTTCTCCTTTGCATATTCAATCATCTACATTTATCAATTGATTCCATCTGATTCAATCGAAGAAATGAATCACTATCCACCCTCTGGAATTAATGATATGATGCTTGTGCTTGGCTCATGTCACAATAATTACAACGAAGCCGCAAGAGTTTACCGAAATCGGTATCCCGATCGCCGCGTCGCACACCACACGACCATCCGTCGATTCGAATTGAGGGCTCGACGAGGAGTATTGCAGCGAGATCTAAGACATCACCGGTACGATGAGAATGATACCTGTGCACTCACCATATTGGGACTTATCTACTTAGACCCTTATGTTAGTAGCAGATCGTTGGCACGAATAACTGGTATACCCCGGACTACTGTTTTGAGAATCTTGAAGCATGTCAAATATCGACCATACCACATTACGTTCACTCAAGCTCTCACTGCAAACGACATGAGCCTTCGAATTAGATTCTGCAACTGGGCACGAGCAAGGCTGGTTGACGATCCTCAATTCTTCGACTATGTAATGCTCTCCGACGAAGCATCTGTTCAAAGCACTGGGCATTTGAATAGACACAACTGTCATTACTGGTTGGATGTTAATCCGCATTGGTATCGAGCAATCGACAACCAACATCGTTGGAGCGTGAATGTGTGGTGCGGGATCGTCAATGGCTATTTAGTCGGTGCACATTTTTTCAACGGCACTTTGAACGGCCCCATGTTTCTGGGATTTCTGGCGGATCATTTACCAGGCTTGCTTGAGGATCTGGATTCACAAACAAGACAGAGGATGTGGGTCCAACTAGATGGAGCGCCACCCCATTACGCATTGATCGTGAGAGAATACCTTGATCATCATTTCCCGGGAAGGTGGATTGGACGAGGTGGGCCAGTTGCGTGGCTCTCACGCTCACCCGACTTGACATCTCCCGACTATTCTTTGTGGGGAGTCCTGAAAGATGAAGTATCCAAGGCCCAACCAACAACGAGGAAGGACATGATCGATCACATCCGCACTGTTTGTGCCAACATACCGTGATCAGTGTTTCTGAAGACGGTTACAAATTTTCGGCGGAGACTGGGATTATGTACCCAGTCAGAGGGGGGTAACTTCGAGCAATTTTAGTAACAGCACCAAGCACGACTTATGTGAGAGGCAAGGGGACTTACGATAATCAAGCACCCCTCATGTGAGAGGCAAGGGGACTCATAATAACACAGCTACACAAAAAAAATCGAAAAAATGCTTTCCGAAACCAAACCTACCCTACCTTATGTTTTTGGGGTCGCTGAATCCGAATTCGACATCAGTTCGACCCCATCACGTCAGGATTTTTCATAACCTCAAAAATTGACCCTAAAACCCTCATAAAACGTGAACTACCTAATCTCCAAGCATATTAACTCACGTGAACCCATAATTTGATAATCCTGTCATCCCATGATCTCATAACCCCAAAACCCCATAACCCGATGACCCCATAACCTCAAAACCCAATTTGCAACAAAGTGAAGTGAAGTGAATCCTACTACGTCCACGGCGTTGTTCCTGAGTTTGGATGAATGTAGGTATGAAATCGGGAAAAAACCTCAACATAAAATACTTGAGAAACACATTTCTTCATCGCTGGTTAGAATTGATTAGGTTTGCTATACGTCGAGAAACAGCACATTGATTTAGACCTTCCAGTGTTAGAGTCCCAAACCTTTGTTGCAAATGGGGTTTTGAGGTTATGGTGTGATGGGGTTATGGGGTTTGGGGTTTATAAAATTATGGGATGATAGGATCATCAAATTATGGGTTCACGTGAGTTGATATGCTCGGAAATTAGGGAGTTCTCGTTTTATGAGAGTTTTAGGTTCGATTTTTGAGATTATGAAAAATCCTGACGTGATGGGGTCGAACTGAATTCGAATTCGGATTCAGCGACCCCAAAAACACAAGGTGAGGTAGGTTTGGTCGAGGAACAGCAAATCAATTCAGACCTTCCAGCTTTAGAATCCCAAACCTTTGTTCACTTTGTTGCAAATTGGGTTTTGAGGTTATGGGGTTATCGGGTTATGGGGTTTTGAGGTTTATGAGATTATGGGATGATGGGATTATTAGATTATGGGTTCACGTGAGTTGATATGCTTGGAGATTGAGTAGTTCACGTTTTATGAGGGTTTCAGGGTCAGTTTTTGAGGTTATGAAAAATCCTGACGTGATGGGGTTAAACTGATTTCGAATTCGGATTCAGCGACCCCAAAAACATAAGGTAGGGTAGGTTTGGTCGAGGAACAGCAAATCAATTCAGACCTTCCAGCTTTAGAATCCCAAACCTTTGTTCACTTTGTTGCAAATTGGGTTTTGAGGTTATGGGGTTATCGGGTTATGGGGTTTTGAGGTTTATGAGATTATGGGATGATGGGATTATTAGATTATGGGTTCACGTGAGTTGATATGCTTGGAGATTGAGTAGTTCACGTTTTATGAGGGTTTCAGGGTCAATTTTTGAGGTTATGAAAAATCCTGACGTGATGGGGTTAAACTGATTTCGAATTCGGATTCAGCGACCCCAAAAACATAAGGTAGGGTAGGTTTGGTTTCGGAAAGCATTTTTTCGATTTTCTTTGTGGAGCTGTGTGATTATAATCAAGCACTTCGGAGGGAACAGAGAACTACCACGTCCATGTCGTTGTTCCTGGGTAGCGCTGAGAGTAGTTCATCAATAACTTCGACGGTCCATACTTCGCACCCCAATGGGCGGAAAGGGGTCCATGACCAGTGTTTTGTGAAGGGTCTGGACGGGCTTCCCCATGTCATGATAAAAAAATGAGGGTCCCATTCAAAAAAACCATCTTGACCCCTACATCACCTTCAAAATGACCTCTGAAGGATTTTTCACAGTCAGCATCATACTTCCCCCTTGGAACCCTAAACTTTTTATCTGGAACATTTCTCTCCATCTCCACTGGTTTCCGAGATATTTGACTATATCACTTCAAATGGACCACCCTGTATAAGCACACCCTGTAGCCGACCTGACTCGCATCACGAAACCCGTGGATTTGAATGGTTTCTGGATCATCCACAAGCAATCGTCGATCTATAGTCAAATCATGTATAAGTTCTAATTGTTTGGTGAAAGCCAACCATGTGGAATGTAAGGAACTGGGAACGGATTCATCCCAAGAAATTTTGTGTTTCCAGGTCATTTGCATGATGTTCTTTGCATATAATAAGATCGGTCCTAAAAGGCCCATCGGATCAAAAATTCTGGCTATCTCTGATAAGATGACGCGTTTGGTGATTTTGGCTGATGGTTGAACGGGATTTACTGTGCGAACGAATTTGTCTGAGCGGGCGTTCCATGATATGCCTGAGGTCTTTGAAATACGAGGGTGGATTGATAAGTTTCCGGCCTGACCAAGAAAAACAACGTTTTGAAGAATTTTTCTTTTTTATTTCTCAACATAATCTCCTCCAAGGCTGATACATTTCTCATAGCGGTGTTCTAGTCTAGTAATGCCATCTCTATAGACTGATTCGTCAAGCTCCTCAAAATACCCATTTACAGCTTCGATTACTTCTTCATTGTCCGCAAATCTCCTACCGCCAAGCCATTTTTTGAGGTTAGGAAACAGATAATAGTCACTCGGGGCTAGGTCTGGAGAGTAGGGAGGGTGCGGCATTAATT
Organism: Gonatopus flavifemur; assembly: GCA_018340375.1. Classification (NCBI taxonomy): domain Eukaryota; kingdom Metazoa; phylum Arthropoda; class Insecta; order Hymenoptera; family Dryinidae; genus Gonatopus; species Gonatopus flavifemur. The sequence continues at coordinate 1,269,711 of JAFFJZ010000001.1, forward strand.
CAAACTTCAGATCGTTGATTTTAGCCATCGCAACGATTGACGTGTGCGCTGGTGCGTTATCGTGATGAAACAAGATTTCTTTCATCGTCAGATGAGGTCGTTTAATTTCCACTTCGTGGCTCAAACGTTGCAATAAGTCTGCGTAGTATTGACCAGTGATAATTTTACCCTTTTCAAGGTAATCAATGTATATAATACCTCTTGCATCCCAAAAAACAGTAGCCATAACCTTGTTCGCCGAAAAAATTGTTTTTGCCTTCTTTGGAGTTGGTTCCCCTGGTCCAATCCACTGTTTAGACTGTTCTTTGGTTTCAGGAGTGTAGTGGTGGACCCAAGTTTCGTCAACGGTTACGAATCGACGCAAAAATTCGCTTGGATTACGCTTATACAACGCCAAATTGGCGGTAGAAATGTTCTTTCGAATCAATTTTTGGTCGACTGTTAGCAAACGCGGCACCCATCTTGCACAGAGCTTTTCCATATACAAATGTTGGTGCAAAATATTTTGTACACGTTCATATGACATCTTACAGGTCTCAGCTATCTCACGAACTTTTAATCTGCGATCTTTCAGCACTATTTGATGGATTTTTTCGATCATATCTGGAGTTGTGACCTCAATGGGGCGTCCTGAGCGAGGCTCATCAGAGGTGCTCACACGACCCTTTTTGAACTCGGAAACCCACTGCTTAACGGTTGAATATGATGGGGAGGATGTCCCCAGTGTTGAGTCCATCTCTTCTTTAATTTCCTTCGGCGTTAACCCCTTCAAATAAAAGTATTTGATGACAGCACGATTTTCCAGCTTTTCCATTTTTACGGAACACACAGAGGCGTCTTGGTCAGCGTGCTCTCAAAACTAAACTAACATGGCGATCGGACTGAAACTATAGCTACAAGCTATCTAAGGATGGTACTATAGAACGCCACTTCAAGGTAGGCCTAGTGGCGCCATCTCTTGGTCAGGCCGGAAACTTATCAATCCACCCTCGTAGAATCTCTGTTGAATAGTCTGGTGCACTGAGAGAAATGGATTGGTGAAATACAGCATTGATTTTCATATTATTCAGTAGAATTGTCAATTGCTGAAATATTATTGATAGATCTTATAAGTTTATCCAAATTTACCCAACTTATGCAAAACCTTAATAAAAAGTTGAATGAATATTATCATACGTTCAGTTTTGTAATCATTACATATTCAAAAAGGATGTACAACGATATTTCTTATAAACTACAGTAAACACTTCATCAATTGATAGTCTTATGATGTGAGGGATAATAGTGTCACATAACTACGAATAATAACTCCATTAAAAAGTGAAATATTTGAATACCTTGTAGCTTTCATTCCTACTTGTGAAGTTATTTTTCCCAAATGACTGAGCAATGTTCAATATAAACATTATATATTCATGTAGCTTTGTTGTGCGTATCTCTATCGTATATAAATATGTATTATCTACGACACGTATTTTGGAAACATTAGTGAACTTTCAAGAACATTCTTGTTTTCATATTTTCCAGTGATTGGTTCGTAACCTTTTGAATACAGATTCCTGTCTAGTTCACTAAAATCTGCGCTCATCACCACTACCACCTACTCTAGATCAACGCTTGTGCGTGCAGTGCGTGCTTCTAATTCATTTCTCATCGACTTGTGTTGAACTTTAAGAATATTCCCCTCTCATTCTCAGATCTTCATTTTGAACTGACAGCATATTCTTAATGTTTCAGTGTAGTATATAAATTTTTGGCATATTTTAGATGCAATCTATGTCAAAAGTAGAGGGTAGTCTTGATTTTAAAATTTGATTTTCTCGTTGAAATTTATTTTGCTTATAACTTGAAGACGAAGCCTCCCACAGTATTTCGCCAAAGGAAGATTTGCTTAATTCTGCTTTGACAATCACGTACTGAAAGACTGGAGTTGGCCTAACATCTTATTGAAACTTGAGCCAATTGTTTCATTACATATTACGCAATATTAGGTTCATTTAAAACCCATACAACACAAAAATTCCACCTGTTTTCAAATAGAATTCTTTATGAATTCTCAGAATCCAAAGAGTATTGAATATGAATTCCCTCTGAACTGTATTGCTGTCTAGGAGTTTTTAGAACATGATTTGAAACACTGAAAAAATGCTGTACGGAGAGATATTTTAAATAAACTCACGCATTTTTGCGTACATTATTCACAAAGAATTGAATATAGTCCTAGCGCTTGTGTCACATTAATGCAATTATTATTATTTGTGTTAGGGAATCGATCTTTTGAAATTGATATTCAATGACTGAATCCATTAGAATTTCACATTTCTTACTGCATGATATTGGTTGATCAAATATACCGCAAAAATCAACAAGTAGACCATTATATTTCAATAAATAAGGACCGAAATATTTGACAGGCATAATGGTGAAATTTTACTAAACTACTTAGTGAGGATTCGTTCAACCGAATTCACATACTTCTCTATATTGTAAAGTGATGGACAAGATTTTATTGCGTAGCTTATACTCCAATGTATATAAAATAATCCTTCTTTCTCTTAATATCGCGTGGTATATTGGATATGGGATGATTATAATTGAGAAGAAAGGAACGTTTATCTAAAATCCCCATGTGTCACTCAATTATCATACTTTTCAATAACTATAACTAGAATTTGGGTAATGTTTATATAATCTCTTCTCTCAGTGTGTTGACAACCTTTCCAGCGAGATTGTCCAATGCGCGATCGTTGTTTGACGCCCACTGACGTATATGAAATCCACCCCGGTCCAACAATTTTGTTATATCATCACGAATTTGGCATACGTCGTCTAATTTGTGATCGTCGTAACCTGTGAGAAGATCATCAACATACAGATCACATTTCAGGATTTTCGCTGCGATTGGAAAGGTCGCACCTTCGTCAGTGGCAAGTTGTTGAATCGTTCTAATGGGCAAAAAAGGTGCCGAGGATACGCCCAAGGTTACCGTATTGAGTTGAAAAGTTCGGATGATACCATTCACCCGCCAAAAGATTCACTGGTACCGCCGATCATCCTCATGCACAAGTATTTGACGGTACATTTTTTCGATATCAGCGGTAATAACATATACGTGAGTGCGGAAACGGATTAAATGCTCAAAAAGTTTATGTTGAATAGTCGGTTCGGTCAGTAATACTTCGTTGAGGGAAATTCCATTTTGCGATTCGGCTGAGGCGTCAAATCCGACGCGAAGTTTCGTAGTCGGACTATCCGCTTTCAACACTGCGTGATGAGCCATTCAATATCCAGTGTCGCGTATATCCGTAGCTCAAGACATGTGTCCTAGATCGATGTACTTCTGCATGACCCTTGAATATTCCTGTTTCAGCATTGCGTTATTATTCAGTTTGCGTTCAAGAGCGTGAGAACGGCGGAGAGCAATGGTCCGAGAATCACCAAGAAGGTTGTGTTTTCTTCGGAAAGGTAACCGAACGATGTATCTACCAGTCATGTCACGGGATACGTTCTGTACAAAGTGAATTTCACATTCAATGTCTTCTGAAGTCCCATTTTTTGGATCAACTCCTTCGATAAGCCAAAATTTCCCGAGTTGTTCTGTCAAGTGGGAAAATTTACATCTTACATGGTTCGAAGACTTCGTTGTTGCAGTACCACCAGCTATGACCCATCCGAGTCTTGTTTTTTGTAGGATTAGGTCACAATTATCGCGCGATAGGTCAATCTGACCAATTGAAAACATAGACAGTGTAGCGCCCGATCCTATAAGCATATCAAGAGAGCGTGGCAAATGGGATTGTGGATCTGCTTATTGGAAATTCGCAGGTATTGAGTATGCCTCTCTTGGAAAAACCTCGTTTGGTACGAAATCGGCAATAATGGGAATGGTCAAGGAACTGAGTGTTTTCAAACTCGGAATATATTGTTTGAAGGTAACTTGCACCTCGTATTTAGGAACTGTATTCATGGAATCGATTGCGCCAATCGGAATGGAGTATGGTCCCATAGGTGGATGTAATTGTTGAGTTAACCCTTCTGTAATGAAATGTGCTGTGGCACAAGAATCTAACAAGATGCGAGCTTCTATGAATTTTCCATGGCCAGTACGAACTCGGACAAGGACGCTCATGATCAATTGAGAGTTAGGGACTCGAGAGACTGAAGTTAATGCCGTGAGACTCCTATATAGTCATTTGGTTGTCGATTCATCATTGGTTACGTGAGATTTCTGTCGGTCTGGTGCGTTCGCCCCGGTTCTTGGTAAGTGTAGCAGGGTATTGTGTTTTCTATTACAGATCGTGCAATTAGAGCGCATGCATGAACCACTATGATTCCACAAACAGTTGAGGCATAGTTTGGCGTTTCGAACGGTGTCTATTCGTTTTCGGATCGGGAATTTGAGAAATACGTCGCATTTGTAAAGTGGATGCTGTTGTTTTTGACAAACGACACGATTATTTGAGGTCTTGATGGCGAGTGCATGTGCTCTCCTATCTACCCTTTGCCGTTTAAGAGGTGGCTAATCCCTCTTAGATCGAGCTTGATTGCGTGACTCAGAGTTACTGCGCTTTGAAATTCGTATGGCGGCAGCGGAGATAAAATTGCATAATTTGTCATGCTTCGGGAATTCCTCAAGTTGTAGAGATTCCTCCCATTTCTCAAGAGTTTCAGGCGGTAGTTTTCTTTCTAAAATTTGGACGATCATTTCCGTACCCACATTTATACTTAGGGACGATATTGCAGTCACGTGTTGTCGCGTCGCGTCTGCAAGTCTAATTAACCCGTTATGAGTTTCAGTATGCAAATTAGGGAGATCCAAAATCGCGAGAAGATGACGTGACACAATCAATCTTTTTACTTCGTATGATTTTACGAGCAAATCCCATGCCCTTTGTAATTCTCTGAACTCGGAGTGAAAATCGAAATTTTACTCAACGCATCACCCTTTAGTGTAGATTTTGAATAAAGAAATCTTTCTACGTCATTTAGATCTTCTCGCGTATCGATCATGGATAAAAACGTGTTTGTATATGCAAGCCAGTTTTCGTACGCCCCATCAAACTTGGGGAGGTCAGCTATAGGTAATTTGATACCTCTCGGAGATTCGCTGATGTGATAGAAGCCTCGACTCTCACTCGCAGAACCCGGGTTCAATCCTCATTAGGAGAACTTGCTAATAATCGACTTCGAAGCAGGTTATCTTCCACTCAAAGTGATTCTGGCCAAGCTCATTCAACATATGTAGAAGTAAACTATGAAGAAATTTGTTTCCAACCCAAAGCAATATGTTGTAAGGTTTTTAATATATGTGATTGTTACATTTTTTTCCGTAGAGACAGGGTGACCAGATTTGGCGATTTTCCCAGTACTTCAACGGCAATGTCCATCTGGCAGCTCTGCAATCATATATTCTCATTGATGAGAATTACCAATCGGAGAAAGATAAAATTCTCTAGTTGGCAACAAAGCCTGTACCCAGCGAAGCCAACTTCACCAACTCTTTCTCATGGACAGCAGATCGCTTACACTCGTTGAACGGAACATCCAATGATGGACCTTGAAAAAGTTGGTAGTTGGCGTCGCTGCCTGTACCTCATCAATATTGAGTAGGGATAATGAATAAAGATCCCTATCTTTGGTAGACACTCATAGTCCCGCCTTGTGTTCAACATCTACGAATTTTGAGCTACAGTATATGTATTTCAAAATGCAGAAGGAAAGTTCGTGTTTCGCGAACCTGCATCGTTTGCGCTTACGTTACTATAGCTACCGTCAAGCAACGCAGTTGTAGAACGCATTTTTTTCTGTAATGGCCAGTGTAAAAACCAAATTTCGAAATAGGATGCTGCTTGAACTTCTGAATTCTATATTGAGAATAAAGTCACATTTTTATGCTAATTCTATGTGTTGCCACAAGTTCCAACCTACTGATAAAATGCTGAAGAATTTCAATTCCGAAACTATTTACACTCATGAAGTACAAGAAGTTAGTAACGTAGTCAGCGTTGCCAGCCTCCTGCTTTTTTTCCGATGGATTAGCGTATCACGCACAGCTGTTGAATGGAACGGCCAATGACGGAAGTAGAGAAAAGCAGGAGCTGGCATCCCTGAACGTAGTGCAAAACGATGAATTAGATGGAGAAGATATTGAAGTTCTAAACCTTATAGATGATTGTCAGTTTAAAGCACTGATGCCAGTTCAGCGCCTTGTGTTTTTTCCTCATTGGTCATTCCTACTAACAAGAAGACGTGATTGAACAATTCCGTTAGATCTAGCCCCAAGGTGGCAACTGTGGTTTGAAGCGCCGTGGATAAGTGTATCAGAAAATTCATGATTTTATGGAAGAAATTTCATAGTTACTGTGATGACAAAATTTTTATTCTGTGACAAGCTGCCGCAGAAATCTTGTAATCTTTTTAATATTTGTAAAAAAAATTTCCATCTTATTTATTGAAATTACATATTTTATTCAAGCAACGATGTCTGATAATGATATTCAATGTGAAAACTGAAAGCCGTTCCAAATAAATATGGTTTCTAAAAAATTCATACCTTTCATGATAAATGACTGATTTTACCATTATTCTATGCCTCATAATCCAATATTCGGCTATATAATACTCTCGGCGATTTTCTTCAAACAGTATGGCGACTTTTGGCGACTTTATGGACACTACACTGAAAAAAAGGCTGGTAACAGTTATCAAATGATATTTTTGAATATGACCAATCAAATATTCGATAACATTAATCGAATATTCAATAATGTTTATAAATTATGTTTATAATTATCGAATATTTAATAGATATTATTGATATTTAATCAATGCTAACGAATATTTGATCGGTCATATTCAAGAATATCATTTGATAACTGTGACCTGCCTTTTTTTCAGTGTAGGTGGCGACGCCATTCAAAAACGATCTGGTCACCCTGCGTATAGAATATCGCTGAAATAATCACAGCAATATTCTAAAATTTCTCCAAAATGTTACTTCAATGATTTCAGCAATGTTTTAGAATATCTCCAGAATGTTACAAAGATGGTGGCATGAGATATCCTGCAGACATTCTGACAATATTCTCGAGATGTTTTCCAGAATATTTCACATTCCAAATGTAATATTCTGACAATATTGTCCGGACATCCGGTGCTCTGTGGGTATCCGATATCTAATATTTGAGTTCATTTGTATCACTTCTGGTGATTACTTTTTGATACAGTGCCAAGTGATCATATCAACTTTCTATTCCTTCATCTCAATTTATTTTTCGTGATGAAACATGGGTCAGATCAATTGATCATGAGTTTTGTCGAGTTCTTGCCTATGTGGAAAAAATGTCCAAAAATGTATACAATTGTACACGAGATTAGGAAATTTTTCCCACATAGGTGATCATATTTGCGGGTGGCACTATTGCGAGAGACATTTTCAAATGCGATGCTAGACGATAACGTGATAAGTAGTAGGGGCAAAGGTCAAGCACGAATGAGGGAAGCGACACTATTCATACTCTCTAAATCCGAACCAGTGAAAAAATCACTGTTTGTATCAGTGACTCCTCTAATCACTGAAGATTCAGTAAATTCCACTGATCTGATAGTGAAAACAACTGACAATCAGTAAAATAAGCACTGACGGAATCAGTGACATGAGATTTCACTCATTCACCAGTAAACAGATGAATTGAATTTTTTCTGTCCAAGCACATTGGAAAAAAACTCTGCTAATTGGCACTAGGCTTTTTCGTTCGCATGTATGTTGTAAATTCGGGAGGACGCGAAATGTCTTGGAAAAAAATTTTTCTATTGTATTTGTAAACCGATTGGGATGAAACTCATATGGGACCATTACCAGATCATGCTCACTCTCTAAATTTCTAAGAGTGAAATTCCTACTCACAATTTGGGGTGGATTGTGCTTTCACTCTTTAAGAGTGATAAAATCACTCTAATAGAGCGAATCTCTTCACTTTTTCAACTAAAGTGAAAAGTGTTACTCGTAATTAAAGAGTGATTTGTACTTCACCCGTTTGAAGATTGAAATACCACCTTTCTTAGAGTGAAATATCCAAGTTTATTTGTATTCAATCGACGCTTCAAAATTATTTGAAAACTCAACGTCTTTTGAGTGACGCCGTGAGGAATATATAATTCGAATAAAAAAATGTATCCAAAACGTGATTAATAATTGAGTTTACGTTTTTTTATTCTGATTTAGATACGTATATATTGATAACATAACCTCAATTTTTATATGGAATTATAATTATAATCTTAAATAACCCTGAAAAAAATGATGGAAAACGATTGAAGTTCAATCGGTTTCAACAACAATTTCAGACAATTTATTCAATCATGAAAAATTTCAAACTGATAATCATATTCATTTATTGAATAAGATTTAATACTTTACATCTTTTAATATATTTCAATATTCCACATGTATGTATTATTCTGTTGGTATTCTATAGGAAACACTCCATGACTCAGATGCTTTGATGAAATTTTTCACTCTTCAAGGAATCAATAAAGAAGCTATCAATATTCTCAGAAGTCAGAAAATGTTTTTTAATAAAAAATATTCCAATATTTCATACAATCACAAAGATTTCAATGCTTTGATTTGAATTTTTATCGAGGGCTTTGTTTACTTTTGAAATAGGTATTTTATCTTCTTGAGAATTTATAGAATTTTCATATTAAAAGTGATGGTATAGATCTGAAATACCTTTGGTTCTACGATACCAGTAATGCTAAGTGTAATCAGTCGATACATCATATCCGTGTGCACTAGAACTATTCTCTGATTCCATGTATCGATAAAGAGTACTGGATGTAGTTGATTGATACCATGTATCAATGAATAATACTGAATATAGTTCATCGATACCATGTATTGATGAACAATATTGGAAATAGTTGATCGATCCCATGCATTGATAGATAATATTGGATGACTATGTATTGCTGAACAGTTTTCAGTATAGTTACCCAGGTAGCACAAGAGTTCTAAAAGAGCTCATATTCAATACAATATGTTCATGAAGAGCTCTTTCAGAACTCTTGTGCTACCTGGGTAACTATACTCAAAACTATTCAGCAATACATGGTCATCCAATATTGTTCATCGATACATGGTATCGATCAACTATATCCAGTATTATTCATCGATGGATGGTATCAATTAACTACATCCAGTACTCTCCATCGATACATGGAGTCAGATGATAGTTCTAGTGCACACGGATATGTGGTATCAAGTAATTACACTAAGCATTACTGATATCGTAGAACCAAAAGTATTTCAGATCTATACCATCACTTTTAATATGAAAATTCTATAAATTCTCAAGAGAATGAAATAACTATTTCAAAAGAGCTCATAATCAATACAATATGTACATGAAGAGCTCTTTCAGAACTCTTGTGCTACCTAGGTAATGGATACTACATATCCTTGTAGAAGATTACATTCAAGTAGTGTTGGACTGCATATATAAACCTCAATGTTCAATTTAATTACAAAATTGAGAAACTGTAGATCTTCCAATTTCATAAAATTATTTTTAATTTAATCTTTCAAAAAACCTTTTTGTAATTCTTCAACATTTGACTTCATTCAAAATTGGCAAGTCCAATGATAATTTTGAATTAATTTCGTAATAAAACGTAATCCAACAGTATTGAGGTTAGAAAATTACATAGGTTGAAAGTTTTTCAAAGTCAAACTTAAATTCAACTCACTGCCATATTATTAATAAAATATCAAATATTTTGCACATTCATTACTGATGTTAGATTGATTCAAACATTCATTGGGTCTCATTTGGTCATTATTCTCACATACTGCCCACACAGCACGCAGTTCTTGAAAGAGAACATAATGAATGTCTGAAATGTTGCCCAAGTAACACAAGAACTTCTCAAATATGCTATGATGATACAGTGAATGTGAAAAGAATGTGCAAATGAGACTATTTTGGATAAATTCGTCCAGATATTCTATGGAGGTGCATGGCACATAATTATTCGAAACAGTCTCATTTGGAGGTTCTAAGCGTGTTCGTAGGATTTTCCAAAAACGTTCTTAGCATTTTTAACCTCTTGTGTTGCTTGGGTGAGGGGGAAAACGTTCACTGGGGAAATGTGTTCGACATGATGGACTTACGAGTAGTTTATGGCGTAATTTAGCGTAGGTTTGGCGTAACATGGCGCAGTTTATAGCGTATAATAGCGCTTATAGCTTATACCTTTATTCAACAGAATAAAAATCAATCTAAAATTGACCTACGATGCTTGCGTTCTGTTGAGGTGTTACAAATTATCAACAATAATGAATAGTACACAGTTATTCCAAACCAGGGTTCAAAGTCGGTTAGTTAGCAAAGAAAAATTTGAAATTCTGTTGAAGAGTTTCACGAAGACCTATGAAGTATTGTCAAGTGTTCTCAAAAAATTTCCGTACCTCTGTTGGCACAATTTTCCCTATTTCTCTACATTATTCTACAAATGTTTGTATTATGAAAAGTTTTGTGGGAAAATTAGTATAAAAATGTAGAAATTTCTGGAGAAAACCTCATTATACCGTACAAAACTTGGCAAAATTCCTTATAATGTAGGAATCTGCAGAAAAATCCAGAGGAGTCAGTAGAAGCATGCTGGTGAAAGCGCAGAAATTTTCGGAAAAACCTCGATACTATTTTACAAAATTCTTCCCAAGCGTCCGAAAACTGACAGTTATGCAGAGAAAATTTACAGAATTTTATAGTTCTACAAAGAAATATTCCAATTGGGAATTCTTATCCTGTTGGTCTGCTACTTGGGTTACCTTCCCATGAATCAGCAGCCATGTTATTGAATTTGATTCGAATGATCAGTTTTTGTTAGGTCATCTGAAACACTCCTTCACACATTAAATGTACTCACTGTACGTATACACTCATATGTGTACACATACACGTACATAAGTATTAATATATAAAAAAACAGGTTAAAAGTTTGCTAAATTTTGAACTGATTCATTCTTGATTTTATTTGATTCCTGTTTACATACATAAGAAATTATAAATGACAAGGTCGATATAGGACGTTGGTTACTCACATATACACATGGGCTGTGAACGCATATAAGAGAATGTTGCGTGCTATACGTATGTACACATACAAGTAAGAAGCAAATGCAGTAATAATAATAATACTCATGATGATAATAATAATGATTGAAACGAAAAAAAGGTACTCTATGCACGAAGCGAGTGAATTCGTATTAGATTGAAAGAAGAAGGGAAGAGAAAGATTTTCAATCTCGTGGGTAGTCGGAGTCGGTCGTATTATTTCGTTGGTGACTCGTTCAACGAGACGTCACTGGCATCCATCGACCAATCGGATACGTTCCCGATGACTCAGTGAACCTCATGCAAAACTCTCTCGTGGCTGTTCACTTGGCCAGGCTAACAGTAACCCGCCATCCAATCGAAGTAACAAACACAAGATTATGTCCTCCTCGATAACTTTATTTATTTATACGTGCGTTCATAAATAAAGTATATAAACAGTCATATATGTACATATATATATATATATATATATATATATATATATGTATATATATATATATATATATTCATATGTTCGAATTTCAGTGTTGTAAGTCAGTGCATAGTGTATATATATTATGAATTAAAATAGTGGCGTGAGAAATACACTACACAAATACGAAAATTCATCTTCAATCGAATAAGTGTACAGTGTTTGAAATATCCGAAATCTTTTATGAATGATCAACGAACAAAGAACAATTGACGTTGCTCTTATCGACTAATCGACGTTTTTTTATTCTCAAAATATTGTAATCGTATAAGAAATGTTTAATACGTATTCAAGGTGTAAATGAACGCGTGTGCCAAATGGTGATGTGATACAATATCTGTGTGATTAATTGTGGAGGCATACGTCTCCCAATTTCATTTTTTTGTTTTATTATTTTGGATAGTTCAATTCCATTTTTGGAGCAAGGATCAAAATTCCACCGATATGAGATTAAAGAAAGAAGCTCCTTGTCTCGTTTTGAGATTAGTGCCTTTGGAAAATCTGGAACCATGGGGTAAGTCATTAATTGTAACTTTTGAGACAAGATTATGTTTTTCTGAAAAACATACAATTATTTTCACCGGACTGAATAAAATATACAGAAATCATTGATGAAGCATGATAAAATCTGATCTCGCACAGTGGAGGCTTCCAAATAAGTTTTTGTTGTCAAGTTAGAGTTCGTGTAGAACAATGATTGGAAACTGACAGTTGGTGAAACTAGCGGCGTGGCAGAAGTCACATCGTGTATAACAAACTACGGGCAAACACTTCATATCAATTAAAATATCGTTCCCTTGTACAGCACTTCTACTTGAATCAGAGAAGTGCTGTACAGAGCGATATTTTGATACAATTGAATCGTTTGCCCGTAGATTTTCATAAACGATTCGGTTGCTGCCACGCCGCTGGTATCACCTTAAGAAATCTTCAAAACTTCATGACAGATTTTGTCTTAGAAGTTGATCAACTTTTCATGAATTTATTTGAAACGTGTTTATATTGAATGATGATAACGTCATGAGACATTCTCAATAACTTTCCTCGAATGTCAACAGGAATTTCTAAACGTTTTGACTGATTTTCTCCAGATGACCCACCTTTTCAAGTTATGTTGTGGAACGGATTACAAATTTTTCATCAGATGTGAATTAAAGATTTTATTATGATTAAACATTCCCATTATTATGTAAGTTTCACAAAGAAAGTTGGATGAATTACATGGAAATTCGTTGTGAAGGTCTCATAAATTGTGTGTTCAAATGTATTCCAAAAACGCGAAAATACATATAGAGTCTTTGGACAGTGTGTGGATTCTTATCTTATGAGTCATTATAATTCAAAATGGAAAGTGGTTTACAACTATAATGAACTTACTGTATCTTTTTATTCGACCTTTATAGATATTTCAATAATGCTGTGACTACAAATAAACAATACTCTTCTCAACTAAATTGATCTTTGTCAATGATCTGAAAAACATAATTACTCCAAGCATAATTTAACGAGAATTTGTCATGTTTTCCAGCCCTGTAAGTGAATTGAGTGAGTATTCAATGAGAAACGAGAGAGGAAGGAACTGAACGTATTTCCTCGTTTATTTCTTAATAGTCGTTCTATAGTTTCTATAAAGAAAAAAAAACAAATTCTTGTAAAAATAGTGCTTGTTTATTTTCATATTCTTGTGTGCATAACAATCAGCTCTTTATCATTTTCTTCTATCGATAATGTAATTTTTTGTTATCACATGGATGGTTGTAAGATATTATGATATATTAAAAATATCTAAGTAATAGACTTCATAATTATTCAAAATAATCTATATACTGAATGTGGAAGCGAAATTGATGTTTCTAATGTGAAAAAGTGAGAAGTCTCCCCATACATCATACTAGATCGAAAAGAGTTGATTGAGAATTCAATTGGTGCATAAATAATTCAATGTGAATTCTCAAGAGTTCTTTTAACTCTTTAAAGGACAGGACTGGGCCCTGAAGGGAACACCTTAGGAAACAATATTTGTTCGACTACGGGAAAATAGTGAAGAAATTTTAGAGAAATCCTGTCCTCTGAAAGCTGTTGCCAGGAACAAAGGAACAAGAACGCCGAGACCGCAATACATTGGTCATTCCGATCAACTGAAGTATGTGATCGGATGTAAGCCGTTGGATCTCAAAATTTCTGGCATCACTGTCTGAAGGTTGAATTTTGTACCGTGGGGCGGCAAGCAGCCGCCACTTTGCATACTTTTGGACGTCCATTCCGCTGGAACAGCCAAATGAGCACAATCCAATATGAACTATATGAGAATTTTTCGCTTTTTTTTGCTAATTTTTTGCTATAATATCGAATTTTTCGCTCCGGTAGTTTTCGAGAAAATGAAGGTTGTGTCAGCGGAACAGTTCCGCTGGAACAACCATTGATATAGGGGGCATGAAATGGTAAAAGGAATGCATAGGAATTATTCGCTTTTTATTTGCTCCAAGAATATGCTAGATTAATCTCATTTAAACCCAAGGATAAGGGAATAACAGATATTCGTGAGGAAAATGGAATACTTGGATATTGGGACGGAGCGATATCGTCATAGGAGAGAAGATTTCTTGGGGACTTTGGCATTGTAGATCATACGTCAGGGAGACAGCTGTGCATACTAATCGAGGTGTGGACGAGTGTAAAGTGTAGAAAGAAATTGGAATTTGAAAGTATGAATTATGCTGGAAATCTATACTTGTGAAATGTTCACAAAATGTGAAATATTCGCGATTTTCTAATCACACTTTGTTTTTCGGAGTCAAGGAGACGGTTTTGCCTGAGGTATGAATCGGAATAGTTGCGGTAAACCTCAAACGATAAGGTGAGAACCAGCAAAAAAATCCAGGATGGTTCAGAGCAGAGCAAAAAAATCGAGGATCGCTAGAAGTCTCGAATATTCGCGATTTTTTCGTCAAACTTTGGTTTTCTGGCACCAAGCCACGTTTTTCCCTCATATAAGCATCAGAATACTTGAACCACAACCCCTACGACCAGGTGATAATCAGCAAAAAAATCCAGGACAGTGTAGAGCAGAGCAAAAAAATCGAGGGTCGCTGGAAATGTCCAATATTCGCGATTTTCTCATCAAACTTTGTTTTTCGGAGTCCAGATGCCGTTTTCGCTTCATGTATCATTCGGAATAGTTGTAGTACACCCCCAGAAATGAGTTGGGAACCAGGAAAAAAAAATCCAGGATGGTATAGAGCAGAGCAAAAAAATCGAGGGTCGCTGGAGGTCCCGAATATTTGCGATTTTTTCGTCAAACTTTGGCTTTCTGGAACCAAGCCACGTTTTTCCCTCATATAAGCATCAGAATACTCGAACCACAACCCCTACGACCAGGTGATAATCAGCAAAAAAATCCAGGACAGTGTAGAGCAGAGCAAAAAAAATCGAGGCTCGCTGGAAATCTCCAAAATTCGCGGTTTTCTCATCAAACTTTGTTTTTCGGAGTCCAGATGCCGTTTTTGCTTCATGTATCATCCGGAATAGTTGTATAGCACACCTCCAAAAATGAGGTGAGAACAAGCAAAAAAATCCAGGATGGTATAGAGCAGAGCAAAAAAATCGAGGGTCGCTGGAAGTCTCGAATGTTCGCGATCTTTTCGTCAAACTTTGGCTTTCTGGAACCAAGCCACGTTTTTTCCTCATATAAGCATCAGAATAGTTGCACCACAACCCCTATGACCAGGTGAGAACCAGCAAAAAAATCCAGGAAGGTATCGAGCGGAGCAAAAGACGGCATCTGGACTCCGAAAAACAAAGTTTGATGAGAAAACCGCGAATATTGGAGATTTCCAGCGAGCCTCGATTTTTTTGCTCTGCCCACACTGTCCTGGATTTTTTTGCTGATTATCACCTGGTCGTAGGGGGTGTGGTGCAACTATTCTGATGCTTATATGAGGGAAAAACGTGGCTTGGTTCCAGGAAGCCAAAATTTGACCAAAAGATCGCGAATATTCGAGACTTCCAGCGACCCTCGATTTTTTTGCTCTGCTCTAAACCATCCTGGATTTTTTTGCTTGTTCTCACCTCATTTTTGGAGGTGTACTACAACTATTCCGGATGGAACATGAAGCAAAAACGGCATCTGGACTCCGAAAAACAAAGTTTGATGAGAAAACCGCGAATATTGGAGATTTCCGGCGAGCCTCGATTTTTTTGCTCTGCTCTACACTGTCCTGGACTTTTTTGCTGATTATCACCTGGTCTTAGGGGTTGTGGTGCCACTATTCTGATGCTTATATGAGGGAAAAACGTGGCTTGGTTCCAGAAAGCCAAAGTTTGACGAAAAGATCGCGAATATTTGGGACCTCCAGCGACCCTCGATTTTTTTGCTCTGCTCTACACTGCCCTGGATTTTCTTGCTGATTATCACCTGGTCGTAGGGGTTGTGGTGCAACTATTCTGATGCTTATATGAGGGAAAAACGTGGCTTGGTTCCAGAAAGCCAAAGTTTGACGAAAAAATCGCGAATATTCGAGACTTCCAGCGACCCTCGTTTTTTTTGCTCTGCTCTACACTGTCCTGGATTTTTTTGCTGATTATCACCTGGTCGTAGGGGTTGTGGTGCAACTATTCTGATGCTTATATGAGGGAAAAACGTGGCTTGGTTCCAGAAAGCCAAAGTTTGACGAAAAGATCGCGAATATTCGGGACCTCCAGCGACCCTCGATTTTTTTACTCTGCTCTATACCATCCTGGATTTTTTTTTCCTGGTTCCCAACTCATTTCTGGGGGTGTACTACAACTATTCCGAATGATACATGAAGCGAAAACGGCATCTGGACTCCGAAAAACAAAGTTTGATGAGAAAACCGCGAATATTGGAGATTTCCAGCGTGCCTCGATTTTTTTGCTCTGCTCCACACTGTCCTGGACTTTTTTGCTGATTATCACCTGGTCGTAAGGGTTGTGGTTCAAGTATTCTGATGCTTATATGAGGGAAAAACGTGGCTTGGTGCCAGAAAACCAAAGTTTGACGAAAAAATCGCGAATATTCGAGACTTCTAGCGATCCTCGATTTTTTTGCTCTGCTCTGAACCATCCTGGATTTTTTTGCTGGTTCTCACCTTATCGTTTGAGGTTTACCTCAACTATTCCGATTCATACCTCAGGCAAAACCGTCTCCTTGAACTCGAAAAACAAAGTGTGATTAGAAAATCGCGACTATTTCACATTTTGTGAACATTTCACAAATATAGATTTCCAGCATAATTCATACTTTCAAATTCCAATTTCTTTCTACACTTTATACTCGTCCACACCTCGATTAGTATGCACAGCTGTCTCCCTGACGTATGATCTACAATGCCAAAGTCCCCAAGAAATCTTCTCTCCTATGACGATATCGCTCCGTCCCAATGTCCAAGTATTCCATTTTCCTCACGAATATCTGTTATTCCCTTATCCTTGGGTTTAAATGAGATTAATCTAGCATATTCTTGGGGCAAATAAAAAGCGAATAATTCCTATGCATTCCTTTCACCATTTCATGCCCCCTATATCAATGGTTTTGCCACAATTAGCCTAGATGGCCTAAAAATCGATGTATTTTCACGATTTTTTCTCCATCAGGACCCAGGATTAGTCCAGGCTATATTCTGAACTGCATAGAAACTTGGGTAGAACCTCCTCACATACTAGAAAAATGATTTCGTCGTTTGTACCACCCCGGTTTTGCCACAATTAGCCTAGATTGCCCAAAAATCGATATATTTTCACGATTTTTTCTCCATCAGGACCCAGGATTAGTCCAGGCTATATTCTGAACTGCAAAGAAACTTGGGTAGAACCTCCTCACACACTAGGGAAATGATTTCGTCGTTTGTACCTCCACAGTTTTGCCACAATTAGCCTAGATGGCCTAAAAATCGATGTATTTTCACGATTTTCTTTCCATCAGGAACCAGGATCAGTCCAGGCTATATTCTGAACTGCATGGAAACTCAGGCAGGATTTCCTCACATACTAGGAAGATTATTTCGTCGTCTGTACCTCCACAGTTTTGCCACAATAGGTCCAGATTGCCCAAAAATCGATATAATTTCACGATTTCTTCTCCATCAGGACCCAGGATTAGTCAAGTTTATGTTCTGAACGGCATAAAAACCTCCTTTCTAGCATGCGGGGAGGTTCCATCTAAGTTTCAATGCCGTTCAGAAAATGACCTGGACTAATCCTGGGTTCTGATGGGAAAAAAATCGTGAAAATACGTCGAGTTTTAGGCCATCTAGGCTAATTGTGGAAAAACTGGGGAGGTTCAAACGACGAAATGATCTTTCTAGTATGTGAGGAGGTTCTATCCAAGTTTGCATGCCGTTCAGAATATAGCCTGGACTAATCCTGGGTCCTGATGGAAAAAAAATCGTGAAAGTATATCGATTTTTGGGCAATCTGGGCTTATTGTGGCAAAACTGTGGAGGTACGAACGACGAAATCATTCCCCTAGTGTGTGAGGAGGTTCTACCTGAGTTTCTATGCAGTTCAGAATATAGCCTGGACTGATCCTGGGTCCCGATGAGAAAAAAATCGTGAAAATACGTCGAGTGTTAGGCCATCTAGGCTAATTGTGGCAAAACTGTGGAGGTACAAACGACGAAATCATTTCTCTAGTATGTGAGAAGGTTCAATCTAACTTTTCATGCCGTTTAGAACATAGCCTGGAGTAATCCTGGGTCCCGATGAGAAAAAAATCGTGAAAATACGTCGAGTTTTAGGCCATCTAGGCTAATTGTGGCAAAACTGTGGAGGTACAAACGACGAAATCATTTCCCTAGTGTGTGAGGAGGTTCTACCCGAGTTTCTATGCAGTTCAGAATATAGCCTGGACTAATCCTGGGTCCTGATGGAAAAAAATCGTGAAAATACATCGATTTTTAGGCCATCTAGGCTAATTGTGGCGAAACTGTGGAGGTACAAACGACGAAATCATTTCCCTAGTGTGTGAGGAGGTTCTACCCGAGTTTCTATGCCGTTCAGAAAATGACCTGGACTAATCCTGGGTTCTGATGGGAAAAAAATCGTGAAAATACGTCGAGTTTTAGGCCATCTAGGCTAATTGTGGAAAAACTGGGGAGGTTCAAACGACGAAATGATCTTTCTAGTATGTGAGGAGGTTCTATCCAAGTTTGCATGCCGTTCAGAATATAGCCTGGACTAATCCTGGGTCCTGATGGAAAAAAAATCGTGAAAGTATATCGATTTTTGGGCAATCTGGGCTTATTGTGGCAAAACTGTGGAGGTACGAACGACGAAATCATTCCCCTAGTGTGTGAGGAGGTTCTACCTGAGTTTCTATGCAGTTCAGAATATAGCCTGGACTGATCCTGGGTCCCGATGAGAAAAAAATCGTGAAAATACGTCGAGTGTTAGGCCATCTAGGCTAATTGTGGCAAAACTGTGGAGGTACAAACGACGAAATCATTTCTCTAGTATGTGAGAAGGTTCAATCTAACTTTTCATGCCGTTTAGAACATAGCCTGGAGTAATCCTGGGTCCTGATGGAAAAAAATCGTGAAAATACGTCGAGTTTTAGGCCATCTAGGCTAATTGTGGCAAAACTGTGGAGGTACAAACGACGAAATCATTTCCCTAGTGTGTGAGGAGGTTCTACCCGAGTTTCTATGCAGTTCAGAATATAGCCTGGACTGATCCTGGGCCCCGATGAGAAAAAAATCGTGAAAATACGTCGAGTGTTAGGCCATCTAGGCTAATTGTGGCAAAACTGTGGAGGTACAAACGACGAAATCATTTCTCTAGTATGTGAGAAGGTTCAATCTAACTTTTCATGCCGTTTAGAACATAGCCTGGAGTAATCCTGGGTCCCGATGAGAAAAAAATCGTGAAAATACGTCGAGTTTTAGGCCATCTAGGCTAATTGTGGCAAAACTGTGGAGGTACAAACGACGAAATCATTTCCCTAGTGTGTGAGGAGGTTCTACCCGAGTTTCTATGCAGTTCAGAATATAGCCTGGACTAATCCTGGGTCCTGATGGAAAAAAATCGTGAAAATACATCGATTTTTAGGCCATCTAGGCTAATTGTGGCGAAACTGTGGAGGTACAAACGACGAAATCATTTCCCTAGTGTGTGAGGAGGTTCTACCCGAGTTTCTATGCAGTTCAGAATATAGCCTGGACTAATCCTGGGTCCTGATGGAAAAAAAATCGTGAAAGTATATCGATTTTTGGGCAATCTGGGCTTATTGTGGCAAAACTGTGGAGGTACAAACGACGGAATCATTCTTCCAGTATGTGAGGAGGTTCAATCCAAGTTTTCATGCCGTTTAGAACGTAGCCTGGACTAATCCTGGGTCCTGATGGAGAAAAAATCGTGAAAGTATATCGATTTTTGGGCAATCTGGGCTTATTGTGGCAAAACTGTGGAGGTACAAACGACGAAATCATCTTTCTAGTATGTCAGGAGGTTCAATCCAAGTTTTCATGCCGTTCAGAACATAGCCCGGACTAATCCTGGGCCCTGATGGAAAAAAATCGTGAAAGTATATCGATTTTTGGGCAATCTGGGCTTATTGTGGCAAAACTGTAGAGGTACAAACAACGAAATCATCTCTCTCGTGTGTGAGGAGGTCTTACCTAAGTTTCTATGCAGTTCAGAATATAGCCTGGACTAATCCTGGGTCCCGATGGGAAAACAATCGTGAAAATACGTCGATTTTTAGGCCATCTAGGCTAATTGTGACAAAACTGTGGAGGTACAAACGACGAAATCATTCCCCTAGTGTGTGAGGAGGTTCTACCCAAGTTTCTATGCAGTTCAGAATATAGCCTGGACTAATCCTGGGTCCTGATGGAGAAAAAATCGTGAAAGTATATCGATTTTCGGGCAATCTGGGCTTATTGTGGCAAAACTGTGGAGGTACAAACGACGGAATCATTTTTCCAGTATGTGAGGAGGTTCAATCTAAGTTTTCATGCCGTCCAGAACATAGTCTGGACTAATCCTGGGCCCTGATGGGAAAAAAGTCGTGAAAGTATAGCGATTTTTGGGCAATCTAGTCTAATTGTGGCAAAACTGTGGAGGTACAAACGACGAAATCATCTTTGTAGTATGTGAGGAGGTTTTACCTAAGTTTCCATGCAGTTAAGAATATAGCCTGGTTTAATCCTGGTTCCTGATGGAAAAAATATCGTGAAAATACATCGATTTTTAGGCAATTTAGGCTAATTGTGGCAAAACCGGGGAGGTACAAACGACGAAATCATTTTTCTAGTATGTCAGGAGATTCAATCTAAGTTTTCATGCCGTTCAGAACATAGCCTGGACCAATCCTGGGTCGTGATGGAGAAAAAATCGTGAAATTATATCGATTTTCGGGCAATCTGGGCTTATTGTGGCAAAACTGAGAAGGTACAAACGACGGGATTCCACTCTTGAGGTGTATGGGTCTCTGCCTCAATATCTTACACAGTTCAGGATACAGTCTGAAGCAATCCAGAATCCTCCTAATCAGAAATCCCAAAAAAATCGATATAAATTGCTAAAAACTATTTTTCCTCATATCTCCTCCCCCTTTGAGGTACAAACGAAAATATCGCCGGTACAATCAAGTACAAACGAAGCCCTTTCAAATGACACCCAGATCGTCCCTACCGGTTCCAGTCACAGGCGGGGGCATAAGCCCCCGGGCCGTATCTCCGCCCCCTTTGAGGTACAAACGAAAATTTTTGCGGTACAATCAGGTACAAACGATGCTCTTTCGATTGCCGTATATAAGTTTCAAATCCGTTCCGGGTCCCGGCCAAGTTCACGGAGCTATTTTATCCTCCGAATCGGACGTCGTCTCATCAGTAGGTGATGAAATTCGTTAGAACCAATATATAACTCCTCGTTTCTCTGCAAAAAATCGTATGAAAACGACCTCGTATCGTGAAAAATCTTTCATTTTTGAATTCCTCGTCTCAAATACTACAAATTCATATCTTTAGATATCATCATTATCTCATTTTAGCATATTTTTATGGTGAAAATATCCAAATAGTTCGGTCGTTTTGTTCAGGTACAGTTCCAGCCAAAACATAACCCCTGCGGCCGACAGCTCGCGGCCGACAGCTTCCACTTTATAATGGAAATGTGGTTGAGCATGCCTTGTGGCATCACGTTCGTGAATAGTAGATTCAGTCGAGTGTAATGGAAACTTTACATTGTTTGTGGTCAATAATATCATAATAAATATATTTTTGGATTGGCGTAATCTCTACAATCTTCCAAAGCAATGATCATGTATGTATCATGTGAGTTCCATCAAAATTAATGTAGGAATTACATTCAAAGTTTTATCTATGCACTGATGTTAAATTTACATTATAATTTTTTTCCGTGTGGTGAAAATGGTTTCAAATAAAGAAAAAGTATTCAAGTCCAATCATCCTGGATGGAGTTGAAAGAAAAGGAAAAATGAACAGATGCAAAGAATCGATTGTCGATTCTTAGGCTAAAGAATCGATTTTCAAAAAAATCGATTGGTGAAGAATCGATTCAGAATCGCGAATTTTAAAAAAAAGAATCGATTCCCTCAAAAATCGAATCGGAATCAAACATTACTAGATCACTCAAATATATTAGAAGATACGGTCAGAGGGTACGATGGCGGGTGCAATAGGTACTCCGTGTTTGGTATACTACGTATACCGACGAGTGCCTAAAAATACAATTGCTTTGGTTTGTAATTATGAGTACCGGCAACTAATGCTTTTGACTGACCTTTTCCTGCGAACATATACGTTGCGTGTGATACCATATATGTGCCGTCTGAAGCAAGAAGACCGTAAGTCGCATTTTGACGAAAAAGAGTTTTTCATATCATTTTAATCATGCGAAAATTCTGCATTTTACTGTGTCTCTTCATTTTGAAGAAAACTTATTA
Organism: Gonatopus flavifemur; assembly: GCA_018340375.1. Lineage (NCBI taxonomy): Eukaryota > Metazoa > Arthropoda > Insecta > Hymenoptera > Dryinidae > Gonatopus > Gonatopus flavifemur. Next base: position 1,292,230 of record JAFFJZ010000001.1, read on the forward strand.
CTTTCTTAATAACAGTGGTTCGAAGTACGAAGAAATTAATCAAATTTATCGTTTATAGAAACAAAAAACCGTAGCTAACACAAAAATGGGTAGTCTATAAAACTTCAATAGTCTAAAAACATCAATGGCAAACCATTCCTAGGGTATATTATACCCTACACGAAGAAAATTCTACTCTAGTGATTACTGTAGCCCACACGACTGGCTCGTGTTATGCAAAAGAATCATTTCAACACTGTTGGTTACTGTGGCAACACGGGTCAGTCGTGTCTGCGCACTAGAGAGTCGTTTTTCTACATTATTCTCTATTGTGGAGACACGATTGATTCGTGTTACCACAGTAACCAGCAGTGTTGATATGATATTTTTGCATAACACGAGCCAGTCGTGTGGGCTACAGTAACCACTAGTGTAGGAGTTTCTCCGTGTAGGAATAGTTTGCCATTGGAAAATTATTTGTTCTATTGATTTCAAAAGGAAACATTTTTTCTCGATTTTCTCGAATTCAATTCAAATGCATTCACGGTCTTCTCGCTTTGGACGGCAGATCGGGCAGATATGCTCTATATGGTTCACTGATGAGTCTCTACCCACATATATGGGTAATATACGGGCCTTATATTATTCATTCCCACTAGGGAAGGTACCCGGGGAAAAATACTGAGAAGCCGCGATTTTGTTGGTCACAACTCAGAAAAAATTTAAAAACACACTTGCATAGTTATACAATAAAGAATTTTTCACCAAATTTCGATATGTGGTTCAGTTTTTTGTCTGAATTCACGACACTTTTCGGCTTCTAGAATGGTTCACCCCCTTAAAACAAAACCCTATTACACTGAGAGAAATAATTACTAATACCAAGAAAACATATCCTTGAATATTTTTAAGAATACATATTCTTGATTACAGCTGATATGTTGCAAGGATAAACAAAATATTTTTTCAATTCAAGAAATACATCCTTAGTTCAAAGAGAATTTTCTTGTCAGAGTACAGATTTTTTAAGAAATGCATTGCTTGAAACATCACAATATGTTATTGGTGATAGTAATTATTTCTCTCGGTGTAATAACGTACAGGTTTTTATAGAATATACCTTCTTTTCCAAGAATAAGCTTTTGTTTTTTTCATTCGCTCAATTCAGAAAAAAAGTTATAAATTCTTATACGAATTATGGTTTTGCAGCTGTTTTGTGATAGGGGCGAGTGAGGTACAATGCGATGCAAGAAACAATGTGACATTTGTACTTGATTTGGAAGAAAACACACCTTTAATAGCAGTCTTGTAGTTGAAACTTGAAGATTTATCGAATCTTGTTTATTTATTTTCTATGTCCAAATGTAACACTGTTATCGGAGAGAAGTCTTTTTCTCAATTAACGGGACACTAGCGTCGGTAACGGACCTCTCTTTCTATCATGTGATTCTGTCCCTTTCTATCCAATGACGTGAGTTACCGACGCTAGTAGCCCGTTAAGTAGAAATGTCACATTGTTTTCTGTGCACATTGTGCCCCATTCTCCCCTATATTTTTTTCTTTTACAACGAATCATTCATCGATTGATTATTAGATTGAACTTTCATTCGCTTCTATGCGTAGTTCAGAGTTGAGCATTTCCATTTCATCATCATTTGAAGAGAATCAGAGACTGTTGTTACATGTTACAGCGCCTTTTGACAGCCGAATAACACAAGGTCTATTAAGCTATCTGACCATTTCCATCCAACTGCAATCGGAGCAATTGCATCTTTTTTTGCTATTTTTTTGCAATATTTTGCCGTAAGGATCAATTTTTTTGCTCCAGCCGTTACCAAGATACAGTGAGTTAGATAGGTTAAGTATTAAGCTATCTAGAAATCGGAAAAATGGCATGAAGGGGGCATTGTAGGGGAAAAAGGATGGCATGGGATTTTTTTGCTTTTTTTTTTGCTGTCAGATAGGATATGTCATTGTTTTTTAAATTTGAAAAAAAAAATTTTTCAACAAAATTTTTCAGAAAAAATTTTTTTCTTTCGGAATTTTTTTGGAACTTCCCTCTTTATATGACGAGGTGTTGGGAGAGGTGCAGGCTGATCATGAGAGTACATGAAATGAGTGGACCATTGATAATTTGCGAGGAAAACGATTTTTTTGCTCCAGCCGTTATCAAAGTGCGGTGGGTTGGAGGAGGTAGGTATTGAGGTCTTTGGAAATCAGGTGGAAGGCATAGAGAGACTGAGTACAGGGGACGTTTCAATGAGATTTTTTTGCTTATTTCCTGCCACCGGATAGCGTGTGCGATTTTGTGTTTAGACTTGGGAATTTCATTTTCGGAATTTTGTCACTCTAGGAATCCAAGAAGCTATCAAGACCAATGACCGGATATTTCGCGGCCAGTTAGATGAATTTTTGAGTTTCCTGCTTCCAATAAGGTGACACTGGGACTGTCTGGACCACCTAGTTCACTCTAGAATTTTTCGCTAACATCTGGGATTTTTTTGCTACCATCTGGGATTTTTTTGCTACCATCTAGTTCAGTCTATAATTTTTCGCTACCATCTAGTGCAGTCTAGAATTTTTTGCTACCATCTAGTTGACTCTTCGATTTCTTTGCTACCATCTAGTTGACTCTTCGATTTTTTTGCTACCATCTGGTTAGGTCTGGGATTTTTCGCTCCTATCTAGTTCACTCTCCGATTTCTTTGCTACCATCTAATTCACTCCAGAATTCTGAGGCCTTCTGAATTGAGATTTGAGGTCTTCTGGGTTAGGATGAACGAAGGATGGGGGCCAAATCAACGAAAAACCAAATCGACGAAACCGTTAGTTGGAAAGAAAAAGACATCATACATCATACATCTCTTCCTTCTCAACCAATGGTTTCGTTGATTTGTCCTTCCGTTGATTCGGCCCCCACCCTGAACGAAAGCAAGACAATCGGGAGTGCATGAAGATAGCAGCGGAGTGGCCGGAAACGAATGCACATTTCGGGGAATATGGTACGGTCGGACAAATGAGGGCTCAAAACTCGGGACACATCCTGATGGTAACGAAAGATTCTAAGGTGAACTGAATGTCAGCGAAAAGATCTGGGGTAGGCTAGATGGTGGCGAAAAGTCCTAGACTGAACTAGATGATAGCAAAAAGATTGGAGAGTGAACTAGATGGTAGCAAAAAAATCGAAGAGTCAACTAGATGGTAGCAAAAAATTGCAGACTTAACTAGATGGTAGCAAAAAAATCGAAGAGTCAACTAGGTGGTAGCAAAAAATTCTAGACTGAACTAGATGGTAGCAAAAAACTCCAGACTTAACTAGGTGGTAGCAAAAAAATCTAGACTTCACTAGATGGTAACAAAAAAATCGGAGAGTGAACTAGATGGTGGCAAAAAATTCTAGACTCAACTAGATGGTAGCAAAAAAATCGAAGAGTCAACTAGATGTTAGCAAAAAATTCTAGACTGAACTAGATGGTAGCAAAAAAATTGGTCTTGATAGCTTCTTGGATTCCTAGAGTGACAAAATTCCGAAAATGAAATTCCCAAATCTAAACACAAAATCGCACAAGCTATCCGGTGGCAGGAAATAAGCAAGAAAATCTCATCAAACCGTCCCCTGTACTCAGTCTCTTTATGCCTTCCACCTGATTTCCAAAGACCTCAATACCCACCTCCTCCAATCCACCGCACTTTGATAACGGCTGTAGCAAAAAAATCGTTTTCCTCGCAAATTATCAATGGTCCACTCATTTCATGTACTCTCATGATCAGCTTACACCTCTCCCAACACCTCGTCATATGAAGAGGGAAGTTCCAAAAAAATTCCGAAAAAAAAAATTTTTTCCTGAAAAATTGTTTTGGAAAATTTTTTTTTCAAATTTAGAACAGAAAGACATATCCCATCTGACAGCACAAAAAAAGCAAAAAAATCCCGTGTCATCCTTTTTCCCCTACAACGCCCCCTTCATGCCATTTTTCCGATTCCTAGATAGCTTAATACTTAACCTATCTAACTCACTGTATCTTGGTAACGGCTGGAGCAAAAAAATTGATCCTTACGGCAAAATGTTGCAAAAAAATAGCAAAAAAAGATGCAATTGGTCCGATTGCAGTTGGATGGAAATGGTCAGATAGCTTAATAGACCTAATAACACAGACCCATGCTTACCATATTAGGAATGGAAAAGCCTTTTAAACTTCTCGATTCTCGTTGATCAATACTCTCATTGAAATAATATATCTCAATTCATTAGTGTTCCTCCTCAATGGCAGACACATGATTAAGCTTGATCACGTCCAGTTATGTTATCAATTATTTCAAGAAAATATCCTTGCACGGAAAAAAAGAATAGTTGCAGCAACTACTTGAATAGTGGATTTTCGACCATCTGCTTAAGCAGTTGCTGCAGCTACTTAGTAGTCAGGACAAGTAACATGTACGTAACGTGTGTGTATGCGAGACATACACGGAAAAAATTTTAGGACTGTGAGAGTTCGAAATTTATATGAGTCTAACAATTCAATTATTTTAGGTTATGCAAGTTAAAAATTCGAATCTTGAGAGTTCAAAACAACATTGAACTCTTAGTCACACGATGCGGGCCATTAAATCAAATAGTTTGACGTGAGAGAGTGCGGAGCTGTGTCGAAAACTCGGAGATTTCTGACTCTTGTTGTCCGATCGCTTGAGCTCTCGCAGTTTGACACAGCGCCGCACTCTCTCACGCCAAACTATTGGATGCAATGGCCCGCATCGTGTGACTATAAGAGTTGGATGTGTATATGAAAATTATCTCTTACTTCATGTTTACCTTTTTTTTGATGTATTTATTTGTAATTTGTTCCAAAATGAACAAACTGAATACAATGTTGTATAGCAGCTACAAAACTGCTTGAAAATGCTGCGTGTCTGAACGCGAACTGAACTTCGTGAATACATATCCTTCCTTACACGCCGCGGCTTTACATTTTGGAGGTAGGTGGCGCCACTAAGAATCGAGCCAATGGTTGGTCGTTACAAAACTCAAACATACCCCCAGCCTTGAAAGGATGTCTTTCAACATTATTACATTGAAATTGTACATTTCGATTTATCAGATTGCAATCATGGCAGTTGAACAGTGAGTGAAGAATCCCTTTTGGAATTAAATGACAAAAGCTTACATATATTAAATGGATCATAAATGAGTAAATATAGTACTCAACTCTACGTAATAGTAATACACTTCAACACTTATTACCTTTGAAATTGAGTGATTGAGTACTTGACAAAATTGAATTTATCTAATGTAAATTAGAAGAATCTTATAATACCATTAGGATAAGTTTCAAACTCCCCTTTTGGGAATAACAATGCACAGTGGGCCAGAAATCTAGTTGCGTGGCCAAAAACGATTCTTTTTCAAATTGATTGAAATTAAATATAAACATCATAATTTGTTTCCATATACTTTGACACACTGAATCACAAAATATTGTTACTTTTGGTAGCTTAGGTCCCTCATAAAGGACATTTTTATTTCAAATTTATGTTGAAAAATGAATGCATTGTCATTGAGTTTATACATGCTCCGAACTCAATATCATTTCTCTAGACATTGCAGCAGTGCATATTTATCTTGTAATTGCATAATTCTAATGATATTTGTGAAGAAATAACATTTTCCATGCTATATTTTTAGTCTAATCATTTCAGTTTGTCTCATTTCATTAGGTTTTACTGCACTTCTGTACCTTTGAATTGAACCTTCCCCGAGCTTCCACTTCCAAATGGACAGAATGATATACCAAACTTTTCGTGAAAGAGTTCTCAACACTGTGGATATGCCCCGTTTTGCCCGTTTTCATTCAGAAGTCAGAAAAATCGTATTTAATGTGAATGAAAACTCGTTACGTCAATGGGACAAATATTTGAACAAGTCGTAAAAATTGAAAATTTCATTAGAACCGTCTGGATTCTGGTGTACAGAGGTTTTTAGGGTTGCTGATTATGAATCTGAGGTCAGATTTTGCAAATTCAAGATGGCGGATCCAATATGGCGGAATAAAATTTGAAAATTCATCAAATTTTCTTAACCCCATAAACACCAATTGTTGCCGTTTTAATGGACCATCAATGGTCCAACGATGCTGATAGCGGCCCTTTAATGGTCCTTTGAAACGCCAGTATTTGTGTGTGTTGGGAAGGTTCTTCGCTAGTGTTGCCGCGAGCCGCAAAACGAGCCGTAACGAGCTTTAGATTTCAACTGGATTCAAATAGGACTATGAGACGTGAAAATTGTCTGAATACTTGGTTGGATGGTCCTATAGTCTCATTCAAAAGTTCATATAAACTCGTAGTTCTGTAATTTGAATTTGCAACCGATTTCTACATCCAACAGCATAGGTCCAGCTCGAGTATAGATTGATTGAAAACTTTTTTCAATAAAGATATATCACAATTTGAACCTTCAAATTCAGTTGAAGGTCTGATAAATTGGATTTTGGGGCAATTTCGTTGACTAAAGAGCAGGTCACTTTGGATTCAGATAATTTAAAACCTGGAATTCGTTACGGCTTATTTTGCGGCTCGCGGCAACATTACTCTTCGCTTATGATTCTGATGCGTTATATGCTATACAAAGATTATCGGAGAAGTTCGGTTAATGGCACTTAGTTTATCACATGAACCTCATCTTTCAGGATAAAGTGAGCATTTCATCAATATTCAGTCTTTTTCATTTTTGTAAGAGTCGATTCAATTTATAGCAGCTGGTGAATGTGAAAGTTTCGTTCCATGTGCATAAAATGAAATTCACCAAAAGAGAAATTCTTGAGTTGCTTTCAAATTCACCAAAAAAATATTCAGTTGTTACATACATATTAAATAAGCTCAATAAAAACGTAAGTGATTTTGATAAAAAAAATATAGATTGTCTTAAGCTTGCATTATCAACTATCAAAAGAAAACGGGATATAAAATTTGAGGCTGCAAATAGAATGACTGATAGATTTCTTTTGAAAAATAAAAAATGGCTTGATTCTGCATTTGTTTTACCTGATTTTATATTCAGATCCTCAGTAGCAGGTCCTGGTAGAAAATCTCTTGATTACACGGAGAAGTCTGATAGATCAAAAAGACGATATGTTTCAGCTATTAGTGGGGTCATTCCATTTCAAATCGACCAGCAAAACATCGAAATGACACCCATGGTCTCAGATTTCAATGAAATTTTTTTTATCCATTGCTTTCATCATCCTCATAAACCGTGTGAAATTTTATTTCAATATCTCTCATACTTTCCGAGAAAAAAATTCTCAAAGTTTGTCAGAATTTGGCATAAATGAAGTTTTCGATCCTCCCAATCTAAGCGACATTGGTTTAGAAAATAAATCATAACTTTGCTAATTTTCAAGATATCGGGATGGGCCTTGGATCAAAATTCTCACAACAACCTACAGATTCAAGAAAAAAATGATTTGGGCACTGATTCCGAAGATGGGACCCTCAAAAAATTAGTCAAACTCAGTTTTTCATAAGAATTTTTAGGACAAAACACGAATTTTTCAAAACCGTTTTCCTACCTGAAGCGGAGCAGTTATCGGGTCATTTTTTTTTCAAAATACTCGCAAATGAATGAACTCAAAGTATATGAAAGAAAAACAGTGTCTTTTTGACCGCCAATATATTTATTTCAGCCTACAAGTCGTGGTACGTTTCAATTCATTACCGTCATATATTGACATCAGTCGAGGAGCCGAAGCTCTAAAACTTTATGATATTTCCATCTGGGTGAAATTATACAAATCAGTGTTGAATATGAAGAAAGATATTGAAAAAATAATTTCAATCAACGAGAGCAAAAACTATATTTTTTATCAAGCTTTATTTGAAAATTCGTGGGCATCGTTCTGTTTTTCGGTTCTTATGATTTCACGACGAAGTTTGATGAGACAAAAATCATTTAGAATTGTATTTCCTACAAGTATATCTTGATTTATAGACAGAAAAGGGGAGAGGAAAGTTTAAATCTGTTACAGTTTCATAGCAGAAAATTTTGATACGGTAAGACTGGGATGCGAGGAAAAAAATGAATTTCGACAAATAACATCATCATTTTATTTTCTATTTTTAATAAACATATCGAATTGAAATGACTTTTTCGAAACCAGTTCTTATCCCCGATTTTTCTTCTTCATAAGATACTGCGAATTTATATTCATAACTTCTCTCTCAGGAAAATAGTATACCCTCCCAGACCCCTTGGTCATGGGTGGATTTGTATTAGCAATGATGTTACATATTGGGACGTAGCAAACGTCGTCTTTAGGAGGCCAGTGGAATGATGGAGCAGGTCCATCGGGATGCAAGAATTGTACCTTCACATCACCTTCATCTTCATGTTTAGACAAAATTAAACCAAAAAACCATTTATCGTTGTACGTGCAAGCAATGTAATCATGTACGCTTATGGCTGACATTTTCACTGAAGGTTGTTTGCCTGAGAAATGGAAAACGGTTTCAAAGTTTTCATCTGAACTGATCCTCTTTGTTCCGATGGCATCTTCAGATTGTGGTATGAAGTGGTGGAAACTACGAGTGCCAGGGACTGTTTTTGCCTTTGAAAAGCGAATATCCAGCTGTTGACGTACATTTGCCAGGGTTTGTTTTTCAATTTTCCAAAATTTTATGTTTTCAATCTTGGTTTCGCAAAAAGAGAAGAATTTCTCAGCTGAATCAATAGCATTACCCTGTGTCATCTGAAGACTTGCCTTGCTAACCAAGCGTTTTACGGTACCCCCAATACCATCACAAGGGGATTTTCCATGGCTAGTGGCAAAAAACGACCATGTTGCTGTCAAATTGAAGTCATTTTCATGATGACATAGGTTAATGAAGTTCTTGCAATTTTTGTTTTGCGCTGCACACCCATCGCTGAAGTAATGTATATTTTTCACCATTGGAAATGTTTCCTTGATGTATTTGACAATCACTTTTTGTGTTTCATAGACAAAGGGAACGTCGTGTTCTAAATCATCTGAAACTACACATAAACTTGAAACGACCAGATTTTCAGAATTGCTACCACGTGTATAAATTACAGCTGGATGGAGAGAACAACTGTTATGTGTCCAGTGGTAACCTTGCGCTTCATCTTGAATGATAAAAGAATAATTCTCGCTGAAGTCAAGCAAAATAATAGCTTCATCAGTCTCAAGATTAGCTTTCATTTCGTTTAAATACCTTGCTTGTGATTTTGTGATAAATGAATGTGGTATCAGTTGTTCGAGACTTGTTATTAACGTTTCCAAATACTCTTCCAAAGTTACTGTCAACTGGACTTGCTGTGTCCTATCAGTGGATACCCAAGAACTGTAGGTCACTTCATCATTAGGATCCCATTCTTCAAATTTCTCAATGATAAATTTTTTCAAATTTTCAGCTGGAGGGCATTTTGAGCAGTGACGAAGCATACAGTCCCTGTTATTTTTAGAGCATACCAATTGATCAATCAGATCATTGTAAGTTTCTTCTATTGAGGAAGCATGGAGTAACAGTGTTACATTCTGGTGGATGGTACACACGCAAACAGAATGTGTTCCGTAAGAACCTGCCAGTACACACCATTTAGGTCTTAACATGTAGAACTTGGACAAACCAATTTTGAGCTCTGGATATTCTATCTTAAAAGCAGAATATAGTTCATTTATGTTCGATAGTAGCAATCGTTTTTGCATATATTCATTTTTTGCTATGCTCACTTTATCCTTCGACCCAGGCATGATCCTTGAATATTCGTCATTTTGGTAGAATTCTCTAACGATAGTGATCACGTCTGCACTAAGTGAATGTCCTTTTTGAAGTTCAGGGAGAGCTATTATGCCCTTATCCTTGAGTAATTGTTGGGCTTTTCGCGCAGCATATACGGTTACATTGAACTCTTTAGAAATTTTTTCTCTGCTCCAAGAAGCAGGAGCAAGAGTTAAAATTTGTATTCTCTCTCTTGCAGTGATTGTGGTGTCAAGTTTGGTTTTGATTTGTTGAATCAAGACACCCATATCATTTGCTTTCTGAGTGATATCTTTCTGAATGGCATTTTCAGATTCATCTTTATTAGTTTTGAGTTCAGTTTGCAGCACGTTACTAACTTTTGATTGAAACATGTCGCAAATGGATTCAAGTTTTCTTTTTCCGTAGCTTGGCTTACAATGTGAAGTTACTCCATGGATCTTTAATGGAGACGCTCCTATAATTTGTAGCGAAGAATTAATTTCTTCAAGGTCTTGCTGCAGAGAAAATGACAGTTCCACATTGTTGACCTCTTCATCGCTATCATTCCTTTGCATCTTTCTATCACCGTTTTCCTCACTCAAATTGGTAATATATTTATTCACTCTGTCACAACAAACGTTACATATTTTTTGTCCAGGAATGGAATTCACACAATCTGGAATTGTATTAATTTTCTTCGAGAAATCTTGGCTCACTGGTCTCAAGGACTTAGTTATTGGTTTCTTATGAGAACGGAATGGGTCTAAACAAGCTGTCTGATAGGTTTCAAACTTCGTTAAAAACAAGATTTTATGATGTGCACATACTGTAGATAGTAGTTGAGAACCGATTCCACTCCTCAAACTCAGAAGATTGATTTCTTCTGAACCTAGCGACGATGTATTCATAAGCGTTTTCAGTTGTGTATAACTTGTTTTATGACATTCAGTTCCATTTGCTTTCCCGATACTACACTTTTCGAGGTTTTTTTCTGACATTTTGAGAAATAAACTCAATGATGGAAATCGAGAGACGTCAAAAACACAAATTAAAGAGCAATGTCGATTTTCATTTTAACATCACTGTTACAAAACACTGTTGGATAAAAAAATAAACATCGATACAAATACCACACTATAAATCCAAGTGTATTATCTCAATCCAAATTACACACTAGTAATAAACTGTAAAGAGTGTTACTGTGAAAGAAAAACACTTTATAGTATTCTTATTAACGCGTTTCATGAAGCACCGCGTTCGAATAACATGGTTAATAGTGTGTTATGAAAAAAGAGGAATACAAGTTTGTATGGATTAGGAATAATAACAAATTATACACATGGGTGTTGAAATCACACACTTGGCTTTGCAATACAGCTGAATAAAAAAAAGACAATTCAATATCACATAGGAACAACAATTCACTTCCAAGTATTGACGAACTGTTTATGAAACACGTTTGGTCGGTCGATTATAAAACGACACGTTATAATAATCACACTCACAAAATACTCATAACAACAAACACTAATCGTCTCAACTAAAATACTGAAAGAATGCAATAATTGCGATTTTCATACACTTCATGAACATGAACGACGTATTAAGAGATTCATGTTGCGTCTTGCAAACAACAGAGGATCGACAATTTCGAGAAGGAGGGGCGGAGGGACAACAAAAAACAATACAGCTAGACGCGAATGCACTACAGAAGAAGCGGTGTATGAGTTTTTGAAAGCCCACACTATACATTCCAATGAATAAATAGATTGATATTTAGATTTTTGAATTAGAAAACTGGATAGGTTTTTGAAACACAGAATTTTTGTTCTATTTACGATGATTTTATTGGCTGAATATCTTTGTTTTCTGGCATCACAGTCTTACCGGATCAAGATTTTCTGCTATGGAACTGTAAGCAATTTAAAATTTTCTCTCCCCTTTTCTGTCCATAAGTCAAGATATACTTGCAGGAAATATAATTCTAAATTGTTCTTGTCTCATCAAACTTCGTTGTGAAATCATAAGAAAAGAGTTATAACCGAAAAACAGAACGATCCCCACGAATTTTCAAATAAAGTTTGATAAAAAATGTAATTTGAGCTCTCGTTGGTCGAAATTATTTTTTCAATATGTTTTTTCATATTCAACACTGATTTGTATAATTTCACCCAGATGGAAATATCATAAAGTTTTAAAGCTTCGGCTCCTCGACTGATGTCAATATATGACAGTAATGAATTGAAACGTACCACGACTTGTAGGCTGAAATAAATATATTGGCGGTCAAAAAGACACTGTTTTTCTTTCATATACTTTGAGTTCATTCATTTGCGAGTATTTTGAAAAAAAAATGACTCGATAACTGCTCCGCCTTAGGTAGAAAAACGGTTCTGAAAAATTCGTGTTTTGTCCTAAAAATTCTTATGAAAAACTGAGTTTGGCTAATTTTTTGAGGGTTCCATCTTCGGAATCAGTGCCCAAATCATTTTTTTCTTGAATCTGTAGGTTGTTGTGAAAATTTTGATCCAAGGCCCATCCCGATATCTTGAAAATTAGCAAAGTTATGATTTATTTTCTAAACCAATGTCGCTTAGATTGAGAGGATCGAAAACTTCATGTATGCCAAATTCTGACAAACTTTGAAAATTTTTTTCTCGAAAAGTATGAGAGATATTGAAATAAAATTTTACACGGTTCATGAGGATGATGAAAGCAACAAATAAAAAAAATTTCATTGAAATCTGAGACCATGGGTGTCATTTGCTGGTCGATTTGAAATGGAATGACCCAGTACTGCCAATGCTAATGATCCACAAAGACTTCTATCGGCTGCACGTCATGCAGCTAATTTATCTGGACAAAATGATGTGAAGTTAATACTAAATGAAATAACAAAAAGTCCCTCTCGTGCTTCTAAGGGGTGAAATTAATGAATATGGCACCGTCTTCAATTATAAAGAAAACTTCTTTAGAAGCTCTAGTTCTTCTATTAGATCAATCTTTATCAAAGGAGACATACAATGCTACACGTCAAGAATCTAAGAATTGCGGAGCTGACATATGGCCAGCTCACAATAACTTAAGAGAAACTAAAAATATTTTGAGACCACCAAAAGATGACATTCTGATAAATGAACATATAGCACAGGTTTGCGTTCAATCACTATTGAACCATACAAGTGAACGAATAGTCGAAATGCAAGAAGAAGTTTTACTGAGAGTGATGGATACATATGCATTAACAGAATCAGAATTTGTTTTAACATGTTCTTGGGGATTCGATGGTAGCAGTGGTCATTCAAGGTATAAGCAACGTTTTAATATTGGTTCAGATAATGTCGGCTCAAATGATGAAAATATTTTTGCAACCACACTGATTCCTCTACAATTAACATGCCAAAATGGAGAGGTAATTGGGTACAATAATGCTTCACAATCTCCAAGATTTTGTCTTCCTATTAAATTAGAATTTATCAAAAAATCAGCGGAAGTGATTCTGTCCCAAAAATTGGAAATTCAAAATCAGATTGATCAATTGAATACCTTGAGTATCGTGATGAGCAGTGGCCATGAAATAAGAATCCATTTTTCTATGCATTTAACTTCGATTGATGGAAAGGTATTGCAAATCTTAACAAACACCAAATCCTCACAGAGCTGCCCTATTTGCAAATCTACTCCAAAACAATTTAATATTATAGAGAATATTCTTGGGCAAACAAACACTTTTCTTCCTGATCAGAACTCACTTCAGTATGGTGTTAGTCCGTTACATGCATGGATTAGATTGTTCGAATGTTGTTTGCACATAGCCTATCGAATGAATATTAAAAAGTGGCAGGTCAGAACTTATGAGCAGAAAAAGCTGTTTGCAGAACAAAAAGCTCGAATACAAAAATCCTTACATGATAAATTAGGTCTAATAGTCGATAAACCAAAATCAGGTGGTAGTGGTAGTACTAACGATGGAAACACGGCGCGTAGAGCATTCCAAAATGCAGATGTTTTCGCTGACTGCTTGAACATTGATTATCAATTGGTGCATAACTTTAAAATTATTCTCATTTCTCTTTCTTGCCAACTCCCTGTCAACGTAAAAAAATTCCAAGAGTTCTGTATGGATACAGCGAAATTATATATTTCCCTTTATCCATGGTACCCTATGCCATCCACAATTCATAAGATATTAGTTCATGCTGGAGACATAATGAAATACTGTGTTCTACCAGTAGGTATGTTTGGAGAAGAGGCATCTGAATCTCGTAATAAAGACTATAAAAGTTTTAGACTCAACCATAGTAGACATTGTAGCAGGGAAGCGAATTTGGAAGATTTGTTTTATCGCATAATGGATTCCTCTGATCCAATTGTATCCAACATGAGTATCATATCTCGAATTCGCAGAAGGAAACGATTGCCATTACCAGTGGAAGTCAGACAGCTACTTTCGATAGATGACAGAGATAGTGATGATGATGATAATGATGAGTGCAAAACAGGAGATGTGGAACAGACTGAATTTAATTCTTTCAATGAATTGTTAGATGGGGTAGAATTATCTGATGAAGAAATCAGTGATAATGATTGAATGAATATTAATTATAAATGATTGAAAACTGTTAACAAAACCACAAAAAAAAACAAAAAAAAAACAAAAATGAAAAAAAGACAAAAAAAATACAAAAAATAAGTGATAGAAAAAATACAAAAAAAAGTAAATAAAAAAAATACGGGATGTAAATTCGGACTAGGAGCCTCCTTGTGGCACATCCTGGGTGCATAACTGCAGCGAATCTTAGCCGTGGATCAAGTTGTATAACTGAATTGTCGTTGCTTCAAAAAAGTAAAGTGTGTGCATTTGGAAGGTATCTTATAGAATTTTTTCTGTAAGAAAAAGACAACTTCCGACAAAAAATTCATTAACAATTCGTAATTAGCAGCCTAAAAAACTCTAAATAACATTGTTCTCGCACACTTCATGAATTTCAATAATTTTGGATATCATATCGATTCCATCATCTTGAATTTCAAATTTTGTACCTAATGTGTAGAATTAACAACCTTGGCCACCACCAAACACAGGATTTTATTTCAAATCTTCGGAAATCATGTAGGTCTCACCATTTTAAATGAGGAATTTTGACATCGAATTCGAAACCAGCGATCCCAAAAACCTCTTAGTGACACAGTAAAAAATTTTTCGTCATTGTGTAAAGTGTTAAAATTTGTGTGTCAAATATTCCACATTTGCGAGTGTTGATTCAACACAATCATTGTGTTAACACAAATGGATTCAACACAATCGTTTGTGTCAACACAACGATTGTGTTGAATCAACACTCTAGAATGTTAAATATTCAACACACAAATTTTAACACTTTACACAATGACGAAAAATTTTTTACTGTGGAAGAGCCAAAGGGAATTCAATGGATTTGAAAATGAAAATCCGTCGTGTTGGAACCGCTATATGGAATTTTCCAAATCTGAATACAGATTTGAACTCAGTGACTCGAAAACCCCTCAGGAAAAAATTTTCAGGAAATTCGGTGAATTTGAGCATTTAAACTCGCCATATCAAATCCGTCATGTTGAATTCCCGAAATCTGGCAACAGATCCGTGATCAGCGACCCTGGAAACCCCTGGAAAAGAATTTTCAAGGAATTCGGAGAATTTCAACATTTGAGCCCGCCATATTGGATTTGCCATGTTGAATTTTCCCAATCTGACTGTAGATTCGGAATCAGCGACCTCAAAAACTCTTATATGCCAGGTTTAGAACAATTCCGACGACATTTTTAATTTTGGCCACTTTTCCAGCTACCTGGCCCACTGTGCAATGGTTTGTTACATTCTGTTTACGTATAGAAGTGTAATGGTTAACTTATAATTGAATACCAATGGAACTATTGTTCAATTCAACATGACACGTAGTGTCGCCAATGAATGACATCAATAAACTAAAATCATAACATATACATACTTAACTATCACATACACAGATCATATTACATTACATTTTGATTACATTTGAGTCGTTAACTTGTAAACGCCCTTATGACTAATGTTATTCACTGTTTACCTCAACAGGTAACGGACATATGGTGGAAAACGAACGTTTTATTATTCCATTTCGAGTTTTTATTTCTGCTACTCTTGCAATATCATCAGGACCTAAATGTATTGATGTTATACGACCCATGCGCCAATTTGATGGTGGTTGGTCAGCGTCTCGAATTAAAACCATTGTACCAACTTTGAGCCCCGATTGATTCGTTTTCCACTTTGTCCGTGTTTGCAACTCGGTCACATATTCTTTAGCCCAACGTGTCCAAAAGTGTTGTTGGATTTGCTGGATTCGTTGAAATCTAGATAACCTGTTTTCTGGTATATCCATTACATTTGGGTCGGGTGAAGAAGTCAGTTTCCTTCCGATAAGAAAATGTGACGGAGTTGAAGGTTCTAAGTCTATCGGGTTAGAAGAGAGTGGTGTGAGGGGTCGCGAATTTAGGATAGCCTCAATCTGTGTGAGCAGTGTGGAAAACTCTTCAAATGTGAGAGACGCATCTCCCATCACACGTTTCAAATGATATTTGGCAGATCTTACTCCCGCCTCCCAAAGCCCACCGAAATGAGGCGAATAGGGCGGGATGAAATGCCAAGCAATTCTGTCTGACTGTAAGGAGGTTTCAATAATCTCATTTTTACTAGATAAAAAATTGTAAAATTCTTTCAAATCTGAATTAGCACAAACGAACGTTGTTCCATTATCTGACCAAATTTCATTAGGCTTCCCTCTACGGGCAACAAAGCGTCTCAGGGCAGCTAAAAAGGCTTCGCTGGTGAGATCTGTAACTAGTTCTAAATGTACCGCTGTAGTTGTAAAACATACAAATAAGCATATGTAGCATTTCCAATTTTTCGCACCTCGACCCTTCCTGTCTTTCACCAAGACAGGTCCAGCATAATCGATTCCAGTAGTATAAAACGGAGGTGCTGCTATTACGCGAGTTTTTGGAAGGAAACCCATTTTAGGAACTATCTGGATGGGTTTAGCTCGAGCACAAATTGTGCAATGATGAACTGTCTGTTTAGCAAGATTACGACCACCAATGGGCCAATACTTATCACGAATTGAGGACAAAATCAACTGAGGACCCGCATGTAGCAACTTTCTGTGTTCTGATGTAAAAATGAGTTTAGTTAAAACATGCTTTGAAGATATCAATATAGGATGTCTTTTTTCGTAATCGAATTCTGACATTTGCAGACGTCCCCCAACTCTCAAAATACCTTGAGAATCCAAAAACAGGGAAAATTTTAGAAGCATGTTTTTTGAAGGAAGTTGCTTATCTCTTTTCAACAACGAAATTTCTTTTTCGAAAAATTCTCTTTGAGATAATTTGATTAGAGCATTTACGGCCATATCAATTTCTTTCGTAGTTAAACATGTATTTGACCGTGTTTTGCAATTTCTACAATTCGAAACGAATCGAAAACAATGAGCCACTGTACGAGTTAAACGATTCAAGTTAGAAAATCTCTGGAAGGGAAAAGATGTTTCTGTTTTTACCGTGGTGAAAACATTGGTCTGCGTTCTAAGTTCTGGAATTTGTTCCAATGTTTGAGGCTCAAAATTGGGCCACAATTCTCTTCTGAATGACAACCATTTAGGACCATTCCACCAGATGGACAACTCTTTCGATGAAATGGGATCAACACCACGAGACACATGATCTGCAGGGTTATCTTTGCTTCTGACATGATTCCAATCCTTAATGTTGGTCAAAGCTTGAATTTGCGACACCCTATTACCGACAAAAACTTGCAACATGTGCGGGGGTGTTTTTATCCAGGAAAGTACCACACTAGAATCGGTCCAAAGGAATATCCTATCAGAATTTAATTGCAACGATCGCTTCACTTTATCCAATAGTTGTGCAAGCACTAACGCGGCAGAAAGCTCTAATCTAGGAATTGTTAATGGTTTGATTGGTGAGACTCTTGATTTTGCACAAAGTAAAGATGTTTGAATCACTTCTTCATTCACGGTTGTGCTTCGAACGAAAATACATGCGCCATACGCATCCTTGGATGCATCAGCGAAACCGTGAAGTTCAATGTTTGAAGGCGTCTCGCATAACACCCTTCGAGGAATCTGCAATTTGTTGAGTTCTACGAGTTGTTCTCTGAGTCGTCTCCATCTCGTATCCAAGTCCAATGGTAACGTTTCATCCCAAGATAAATTATATTGCCACAATTTCTGCAATAATATCTTCGCGATTACTATGGTTGGGCTTAATAATCCCAAAGGGTCAAAAATCTGGGATATGTCTGACAAGATTGATCGTTTAGTCACCGAACCCGAACCTACCGGTGAAGATATCGAAAACATCAATACGTCTAACGTGGATGACCAGTATAGACCCAAAGTCTTGGACCTCTCTTGATCGCCTCTCTTGATCTTGATTGCTTCTTCCGCTGTATTGGCTCCCGTGAGCATGTCGTCCACATAGAAGTCATGCAAAATCCGATTACAGGCCTCTGGATATACGTCAACATTTTCTATTGCAAGTTGTTTCAAACAACGGACGGCCAAAAAAGGCGCTGAAGCTGTTCCATATGTCACAGTGTTCAAATTATACTCTTCTATTGGCTGAGTGGGCTCAGACCTCCATAATATTTTTTGTAAAGATCTTTGGTCAGGCTGAACACTTATCATGCGATACATTTTAGCAATGTCCGCACATATAACTATTCTGTGCTTTCGAAAACGCAATAAAATAGACAACAAATCGTCTTGAATCGTAGGTCCTACTAATTGAATATCATTAAATGAACGACCAGAATCAGATTTAGCGGATCCGTCGAACACTACTCGGAGTTTTGTAGATGAACTATCTTCCCGCAGTACTCCGTGATGTGGCATGAAGAATTGAATTTCATCATGTTCATTTCCTTTGACCTTTGACATATGTCCCAATTGTTCATATTCATTCATGAACCCTTGGTACATTGAATTTAAACGAGGATTCCTCTGCAATCTGGATTCCAATGCTAAGAACCTTTTCAATGTTAATGACCTTGATTCACCTAATGTAGTTACTGCTTCCTTTAACGGTATAGTTACTGAAAATCTTCCGTCTGGTTCACGGTTTGTAGTACTGACAAATATCTCTTCACATCTAACTTCATCATCAGATAATATGGGCTTCGAATTGTAACATTCCTCAACTTCCCAAAATATTGTGCCAATTGCCTCTGAATGTCAATTGTCCTGCTAAAATTACAGTTAAGATCGTTGTCCTTGTTACTTGTACTAATGGATCCTGAAACAACCCATCCTAAACGAGTTTTCTGCAGAGTGGGCTGTCCTGGCCCTAAATTTACTTGACCTACGCATAATAATTCAAAGAATATTTCAGCTCCTAACAACATGTCAATTTTTGCGGGTATATGAAATTCCGGGTCTGCTAATCTTAGGTGAACAGGTATTTTCAAATTCGGAATTTTGATTGCGTAATTCAACAATTTGGATGAAATACTAGATACAACCAGGCAACTAATTGTTTTTTCGAAGTTTTGAGAACACGATTCTAAACGGATTGAACACCTGTGTTTAATTTCTGATACTGTCTGATGTATACCACTTACCGAAATACATACATTATCCCTTTTCAAATTTAATTTGTGGCACAGTTCAGATGTAACAAAGTGAGACTGCGAGCCTGAATATAGAAGAGCTCGGCATACATGCGGAAAACCCTCTGAATCTCGTACTTGGACTAATGCTGTTGGTAATAAAACATTATGAACTCTTGAGAAGTTACAACTTATATTCAAAGTACTTGGTTGCACAGATGGCACTAAATTTGAACATTGACCTGCTGTTGAGGTTGCCATTACCTTGTTTCCATCGATATTTTCGCCTGCATTAGACCTTCCCTCCAAGTGCAATAACGTGTTATGCTTAGCTTGACACTTTCGACAACTACCCGATCTACAATTTTTGCTAATATGACCAGGTTTCAAACAGTTTACACAAAGCTTCAATTTTCTCACTTTATTTAACCGATCATAAGCAGATAGTTGCAAGAACAGACTACAATTTACAATGCTATGAGACTTTTGCCATAAGGTACAGGAAGTATTATTAGTGGTTAAGAAGGACTTCTGTACATTTGATTTCACCGGCTGTTTCCGTTTGCCTTCTTGATTCAAATCTATAGTTTCCAGCAAATCTGCTTTGTTAGATATGAATGATTTGAATTCATCCATGGTGGGGAATTCATTTTCACATTTGTGCTCTTCCCATTCGCGATAAGTAACCGTATCAAGTTTATTACCGTATAAGTATATCATTAATTGTTCCCACCATCGATTTTTCGGCAATTTTAAAGCTTCAAGAGCTTGTGAATGTTTTAATAAACTATCAGAAATTTTGTGTAAGCCTTCCGAAGACTCATTTTGAAGAGATGATGTTGATAATAGTGATTTGAAATGATTTTTCAATAGCAAACGTTTATTTGTAAATCTGTTGCAAAGCAGATCCCAAGCTACTTGATAATTATGGCCCGCAAATTGAACCGAATCAACCACCCTGTTAGCTGCCCCTTCTGTAGACGCACGAAGGTAATGGAACTTTTGTGTTTCATCTAATCTCGTGTTACTATGGATCAACGATTCAAAGGTGTTCTTGAACTCCAGCCATTTTTCGTATGTCCCATCGAACTTTGGGAGATGAATTTGTGGTAATTTTACGTGTGTCAGTGGTGTATGATCCACCTGAGGCTGTGGAGGTCGTGATTGTGAAGTTCTCACAGAACCAAATGCAGACTGAGCATCCTGATCATCTGCTTTATTAGCATCTGAAATCTCCTTACACACAGACAAAAGCATATAATAGGTATTTTCAAAGTTTTCTCTTTCTAGAATCTGCTCATCTTCATTTTCACTTAAATATTCCAATTCTTCTTGAATTGTATTAAATTCAATGAATAAGTTTTCATGTTTATCTAAACGGCTTTGCAACTCTATCAATACTACTCTTTCAAGATTATTTAAATCTTCATGCGAACTTTGAAGTTTTGTTAAATAATTACTAAAGGTGGTAAGGCGTTTCTTTAATAAACCTCTCTTTTTTGTTAACTCTTTAACTCTAGCAGCCATTATTTCAATCTGAGTTGAATCAATCGATAAAAGAATTCACAAATGATAAATGAGAAAACTAATGGAATTATGAATAATTATAATATACCCTTCTGTTATATTTATACGACAATAAGCTTTTCCATTTTTTGTTTTTCAATAAAACTAGATCAATACAAATGTGTTACACGTTAGAATTGAAATTCGAACAACTCACCCAGATTGAAATTCTATAAGTAAATCTAAGAGCGACGGAACGCGTTGTCAACTGCTTGCGAGACTTATCTGTATGTCTGTCGATAAGGAAGATCCCATTTGACTCGCCGTTTGATGAAGAAAGTTACCGAGAAAGTAATATCCACTGGATCCTGCTGGATGATGCTGATGTATCGTCTAATGTTGAACCGTCATCGATGATATCCTTACGAATCCCAATTGAGAATTTTGTACATGATATCCTCTGAATGAAAACGCAGCTTATTCACACGTACGCTCCATGTAATTTCCGTGTACTACGCCAACGAAAAGTAGTGCCAATCGATCAACAAGTCGATTTGATATTTTGATAACAATTTTTTCGAGGACTCCAAATTATGACCCTTATCAAGTCCAAAATACTTTTCACAAGTGAATTTTGCATTCACACAGGCACTGGTTTGTTTGCACGTTGAATCAAAGTTATTCAATTTTAATGAATAGATTGCAATTCACAATTAACTTGCGTATGCACGATGAACTTCGTTCACTGATGAAAACGACAACGTGCCAATATGGCGTCCAAACCGACGCGCCCACCTTCTCACAGATATTTGAGAAGACATTAACTCATTCGAGCCGAAGGACCATTTTGTATATGAAAATTATCTCTTACTCCATGTTTATCTTTTTTTTGATGTATTTATTTGTAATTTGTTCCAAAATGAACAAACTGAATACAATGTTGTATAGCAGCTACAAAACTGCTTGAAAATGCTGCGTGTCTGAACGCGAACTGAACTTCGTGAATACATATCCTCCCTTACACGCCGCGGCTTTACATTTTGGAGGTAGGTGGCGCCACTAAGAATCGAGCCAATGGTTGGTCGTTACAAAACTCAAACAGGATGTTATTTTGAACTTTTACAATTCAATTTTTTAACCGAGTCAAGTCAAAAAGTTGCACTGTTACTGTTCAAATTACATTTGAACTCTTTAAGTACAAACAGTTGTATTGATTCAGTCTTAAAATTTCTTCCGTGTATGTGCATGTGGTAATTGTTTGATGAGCTTCGCATCATCATGGTGAATGTATTCTTCTTGTAGCAAGTCACAACTGGATGCAAATTATGTGCGCGTATCGACAACAAATATGATTTCGTAAATAAACATGTGTGGGAAGAAGAGAACATATATAGAAGGAAAGGGTAATTTCTGTAAATTCAATTTAGGTTCTAGCGAATGATTTCTCCAGATCATTATAAATTACTACGAACGGAAAAAAATCACATTCTAAGTCACGTGACGTTTTTTATTGTATGTTGTGTATCCATTGCAATGCTCCTTGAACGATGATTCATTCCAAATGAGCGACTCAAATAATCTTTAGAATGAATCCACATGATTCCTACGTTTGTTACCTGAGTTTCTAAATTCTTGGGATTAGTCATTGATTTAAATGTATACGTGCGTCCGTGTTTCCTTTTTGTTGATTTCATTCTAGATTTTTAATTCAAGTTTTTCCATCGAATTGATCAAACATAAATAATGAACACGAGCGTGAATGATATTTGATTTCTAAAAATAAGTTACATATATATAAATTTGAATTCGATGACATTGAAAATCTGATGGGAAGAACGATATAATTGGTTATTGTTATGATAATTTTTTCAAATGATAATATGCAAATGGACCCCCAAAAATGGGGATAAACCTATATACCATATTTTATTACACAAAACTTATGCGCCTTGTTGATTGCGGTATAAAAATATGAAAAATAGCATGCAATTCTGAAATTTCTCTACACAAGTTGAAAAATCAAGTAGAAAATCTGATTTATAAACAAATAAATAATTTGTCAATGGGAAAATGTATTCCCGGTGGGGTAAAGATTTATAAAATACAATTGAATATTATGAATAATAAAGTTTATCAAGCTGAATATTGCAGAATAAAACCGGTAAAATATCCAATGCGCTCCATCAAAGAATGCAGTAACGTCCCATGTTGATGGTTCCTTTTATTACTTTTTGGTAGTTTATTTTCATCGTAGAGGTTTGAATGAAGAGGCGATTCATTTATTTATGAATACTTTTTTCTCCAATTTTCAAAAAACTTACAATGGAAAATTACGCACAAAATCGCAATACACTGAGAAGAGAAGACAGTAATGCAAAGTTATCGCTACAGCCTGGAAATTCGATGCATCTCATTGCGAATTTGTGGTTGATCAATTCCGTTAGAATTTCAAGATTGTGGTAACTATGCAATGGCTGCTGTGAATTACATTGATCCATTAAAAAAATTAATGTATACCATGCAGTACTCTGAAGAAAAGGTCGACTTATAGTTAACAAACGTATATTCGCTTATGGCGCAATAAATATTTATTTGAGTCAAATATATTTTGTTAATAATAAATAAATGGTATTTTGTATGAATAAACGGTGCACTGTAAAAAATAATCGGAATTTTCTTATACGCGGTAACCGGAAAATTCCAATCATGCGATAGGAAATCAATTTCCGATAAATGTATATGAAATTTACCATAAATTTAACTCAAAATTCTAAACTTCATGAGATTCTTAATATCATTTTCCAGTAAATTCCCGGTGACAAACGGAAAATCCCTAACGCATGTATTTGTTAATTATTTCCGGACATTCATGTGAAGTTTCCCCTAGAAATTTTTTACAGTGTGGGTAATGGTTAATAGATCATATTTGTGAAAATCATAATAGATTTGCGTGAAATAAATATTCATTTCACTATGATCCACTGCAAACTACGCAGTTAAACTGCAAGTAGGTGGACTCCCGTTAGCACTGCATATTTTTGACCAGGCCCTGAAGTGGATGGAAAAAATATGCAAAATGTGCCAAACCACCGACTACCAAAGATATGTTTTGATAGATTAAAATCAATAGCTAAACTTCCTGCTTCATCTAAAAAATACCACTGGGCATTGTCAATGAAAGAACTGGTTTGTATCAGTAAATAAAGTCGTGTCTGTGAAGTTGGCATATCAAATGTCAGCATCGCACAAAAAAGCACCAGTTCTGGTCGCATCCACTATAGTTCTACAGTTCTTGATAAGTTACAACAATAGTTCCGGGTAAATTTGTGAAAAGAATCGATTTTGAAAAAATGATATGCTAAGTTCTTCTACAATATGACAGCATCGCAGGGAAAATGGATGGAAATGGACTGTATCTCGGAGTTCTAGGGATGATTGGGATGCGAGGATGTCAAAACAAGGGAGTTCTAATGCTAGAAGTGCTTAGGAAATTTTTTTCAGGAATTAAATGGAATGATATGCTGAGTTCTTCTACAATATGACAGCATCGCAGGGGTGATGGATGGAAATTGACTATATCTCGGAGTTCCAGGGATGATTGGGATGCTGGGATGTCAAAACAAGGAAGTTCTAATGCTAGAAAGACTTAGGAAATTTTTTTCGGGAATTAAATGAAAAGATATGCCAAGTTCTTCTACAATATGACATCATCGCAGGGGAAATGGATGGGAATGGACTGTATCTCGGAGTTCTGAGGATGATTGAGATGCGAGGATGTCAAAACGAGGGAGTTCTGATGCTAGGAGTGCTCAGGAAATTTTTTTCGGGAATTAAATGAAGAGATATGAGGAGTTCTTCTGCGATGTAGTAGCAGCGCGGGTGAAACCGCTGGAACTGGACTATATCTCGGAGTTCCACAGCTGATTGGCATGTAAGGATGTCAAGGAACGAGAGTTCTGATGTTAGGAGTATTAGGAGAATTTTGTTCGGAGAATGATTGAGAGCACATGCTGGGATCTTGTACGATATGGGAGGAGCGCAGGTGAGAGCTATGGAGATAGACTATATCACATAGTTCTGGAGATGATATATCCTGATAAGCATATCCTAGAGAATAGGTAGTTCTGACCACCATATCATTGGAAATCGATAGTGCTGTCCAGCACATAATTGGAAATCAATAGTTTTGACCAGCAAATCATTAATAATCGATGGTTCTGATGAGCATATCGTAGAAAACCGATAGTTTTGATCAGCATGTCTCACAGAATCGGGAGTTCCGACCAGCATATCATTGAGAATCGAGAGTTCTGATCAGCATATCCTAGGGGATCGATAGTACTGACCAGCATATCATTCAAAATCGATAGTTTTGACCAGCATATCGTTGAATATCAACAGTTCTGACCAGCAAATCATTGGGAATCAATTGTTCTGATCAGCATATCATTGGAAATCAGTAGTTCTGACCAGCATATCATCAAAAATCGGGAGTTCTGACCAGCATATCATTGGAAATCAACAGTTCTGTTCAGCAAATCATTGATTATCGATAGTTTCGAACAGCAGATCATTGGAAATCGATAGTTCTGATCAGCGAATCATAAAAAATCGGGAGTTCTGACCAGCGTATCATTGAAAATCGAAATTTCTGTTCAGCAAATTATTGATTATCGATAGTTCTGACCAGCATATCTTTGGATATCGATAGCTCTGACCAGCAAATGATTGGGAATTGACAGTTCTGATGAGCATATCCTAGGAAATCGATAGTTCTGACCAGCATATGATCGAATACCATTATTTCTAACCAGCATATCCTAGATGATCGATAGTTTTGATCAGCATACCTCAGACAATCGGGAGTTTTGGCAAGCAAATCATTGGGAATCAAGGGTTCTGTTCAGGGAATCATTGATCATCGATAGTTCTGACCAGCATATCTCAGAGAATAGGAAGTTCCGATCAGCATATCATTGAAAATCGGAAGTTCTGTTCAGCAAATCATTGATTATCGATAGTTCTGACCGGCAGATCTTTGGAAATCGATAGTCCTGACCAGCAAATCATTGGAAATCAGGAGTTCTGACCAGCTTATCATTGGAAATCGAGAGTTCTGATCTGCAAATAATTGGAAATCGGTAGTTGTGACCAGCGAATAATCAAAAATGGAGTTCTGATCAGCATATCATTGGACATCGACAGTTCTGTTTAGCGAATCATTGATTATGGATAGTTCCGAACAGCATATGATTGAAAACCGAGAGTTCTGATCTGCAAATCATTGGGAATCGATAGTTGTGACCAGCGAATAATCAAGAATGGAGATTTCTGATCAGCGCACATTGGACATCGACAGTTCTGTTCAGCAAATCATTGATTATGGACAGTTCCGAACAGCAAATCATTGAAAATCAAGAGTTCTGACCAGCATATCATTGGAAACCGATAGTTCTGGTCAGCATATCCTAGAAAACCGATAGTTCTGACCAGCATATCATCGGATATCAATGGTTCTGACCAGCATATCCTGGAGAATCGATAGTTCTGACCAGCGTATCATTGAATATCGATAGTTCTGACCAGCGAATCATTGAGAATCAAGGGTTGTGACCAGCATATCATTGAAACCGATAGTTCTGAACAGCATACCCTAGAAGAGAGATAGTTTTGATCAGCATACCTCGAACAATCGGGAGGTCCGACCAGCACATCATTGAATATCGATAGTTGTTATTAGCATATCATCGGAAATCGATAGTTCTGTCAGCAAATCATTGATTAACGATAATTTTGACCAGCGAATCATTGGAAATCAACAATTCTGTAAAGCAAATCATTGATTATTGATAGTTCCGAACAGCAGATCATTGAGAATCAAGAGTTCTGACCAGCGTATCATTGAAAATCGAAGTTTCTGTTCGGCGAATCATTGATTATCGATAGTTATGATCAGCATATCATTAGGAATCAATAGTCCTGCCCAGCAAATCATTGATTATCGATAGTTCCGAACAGCAAATCATTGGAAATCGACAGTTCTGATGAGCATATCCTAGAAAATCGATAGTTCTGACCAGCATATGATCGGATACCGAAATTTCTAACCGGCATATGCTAGAAAATCGATAGTTTCGATTAGCATACCTCAGACAATCCGTAGTTCTGACCAGCAAATCATCAAAAATGGAGAGTTCTGACCAGCATATCATTGGATATCGAGAGTTCTGACCCGCAAATCATTGGGAATCAGGAGTTCTGACCAGCATATCATTGAAAATCGAGAGTTCTGACCAGCATATCATCGAATATCAATAGTTCTAGCCAGCATATCCTAGAAAATCCAGCATAACCTAGGGTATGCTGTTCGGAACTATCGATTTCCTAGGAAATGCTGATCAGAACTATCGATTCTCAATGATATGCTGATCAGAACTATCGATGATCAATGATTTGCTGAACAGAACTCTTGATTTCCAATGATTTGCTGGTCAGAACTATCGATATTCGAAGATATGCTGGTCAGAACTATCGATCCCCAATGATATGCTGGTCAGAACTCTTGATTTCCAATGATCTGCTGTCCGGAACTCTTGATTTTCAATGATACGCTGGTCAGAACTCCTGATTTCCAATGACTTGCTGGTCTGAACTTTCGATATTCAATGATATGCTGGTTCGAACTCCCCATTTTTGATGATTTGCTGCTCAGAACTACCGATTTCCAATGATTTGCTGATCAGAACTCTCGATCTTCAATGATATGCTGGCCAGAACTCCTGATCTACAATGATTTTCTGGTCGGAACTATCGATTCTCAATGATATGCTGATCAGAACTATCGATGATCAATGATTTGCTGAACAGAACTCTTGATTTCCAATGATTTGCTGGTCGGAACTATCGATATTCGAAGATATGCTGGTCAGAACTATCGATCCCCAATGATATGCTGGTCAGAACTCTTGATTTCCAATGATCTGCTGTCCGGAACTATCGATAATCACTGATTTGCTGAACAGAACTCTCGATTTCCAAGCATATGCTGGTCAGAACTCTTCATTCTTGATGATTCGCTGGTCAGAACTATTGATTTCCAATTATACGTTGATCAGAACCATCGGTATTCAATGATATGCTGATCAGAAATCCCTATTCTCTCAGATATGCTGATTAGAACTATCGATAATCAATGATTTGCTGAACGGAACTCTCGATTTTCAATGATATGCTGGTCAGAACTCCTCATCCTCTAGGATATGCTCATCAGGATATATCATCTCTAGAACTATGTGATATAGTCCATCTCCATAGCTCTCACCTGCGCTCCTCCCATATCCTACAAGATCTCAGCATATGCTCTTAATCATTCTCCGAACTAAATTCTCCTAATACTCCCAACATCAGAACTCTCGTTCCTTGACATCCTAACATGCCAATCAGCTGTAGAACTCCGAGATTTAGTCCACTCCCAGCGGTTTCACCTGCGCTGCTACTACATCGTAGAAGAACTCCTCATGTCTCTTCATTTGATTCCCGAAAAAAATTTCCTAAGCCCTCCTAGCATCAGAACTCCCTTGTTTTGACATCCCCACATCCCAGTCATCTCCAGAACTCCGAGATACAGTCCATCCCCATCCATTTCCCCCGCGATGATGTTATATTGTAGAAGAACTTGGCATATCCTTTCATTTAATTCCCGAACAAAATTTCCTCAGTCTTTCTAGCATTAGAACTTCCTTGTTTTGACATCCTAGCATCCCAATTATCCCTAGAACTCCGAGATATAGTCAATTTCCATCCATCACCCCCGCGATGCTGTCATATTGTAGAAGAACTTAGCATATCATTCTTTCAAAATCGATTTTTTCCACAAATTCACTCGGAACTATTGTTGTAACTTATTAAGAACTGTAGAACTATAGTGGATGCGACTAGAACTGGCGCTTCCTTGTGCGATGCTGACATTTGATATGCCAACTTCACGGACACAATAGTTTTTTCCCTTTGGGATACACTTTACTCCCAAACGTTAATCAAAAGCAGATCTGAGATTATAGAGGCGTATGGAAAAACTCTTTCTGAAGAAGATATGAATAGGGTCAGTAAGTCTCCCACGCTGGAAATTCTTCTTTTTTTGATGCTTAATCGTGGTCCTCAGAACTATCTGAAATTGAAAATTAATGCCAACACTCTGACCCTTATTGCTCAATTGCGAACATTCAATAATATGTCTCCAAGGCCAATTCTTAACACGCAAATCTATGTGATATATAGTATTCTTGCTCTCGTCGTTGTGAATAAAATACTAATCAGAGTCTCTTTCACTTACTTATTGAATTTCCAGCGCTCCATATGCAAAAAAACTGAACTTCTCGAACACGCGAACAATCGGGATGAAAAGAAAGATTCCTTCCTTCAAATTTTGGATAACCCGAATAAAAAAGCTATCGGACAACTTTTAAAGTATATCAAACACGTTTGTTCTAGTATTTATTGAGCGATTTGCACAGATAACACTGTTTCTTTGATTCTAGAATTTACAATTATTTGGTTTCGATTTATTTGATTCAAATGAATTTTCTTCCAGTCAAGTTTTAATTTTTGTGTCAAATAATCGGAGTTATTTGAAAATTTGTCTTCAAATATTCTGATTTAAACAATTAGATATATTATTGTTGAATGAATAATATTTTGAATCAAGAAAATCAGAAACATATTTGGATTTCGAAGTGAATATATTTTCACCTTGAGTCACGTAAATATTTGTTTGGATTATTTCAAAAACTATTCACTTCAAATAATTGTAAGTCCACTCGAAAACCACCTATCACTGTGTATCGCGCCATGGTTCCCGTCAGTTATTTGTACTCCATTGAGCCAGAGAGAAGCAAATCGTCCTCACTGCTCATCCGCTATTCTAGATTTTTGATTTCTAAATGACCACGATTTTCAAAGAAAGGAACTCTATCGATTGGAACTGCATGAATTGCATTCTCACTTGATAACCAAAAATTTTAGCACAGTTTATGGGTGATGAAATTGATAGGCTCTTTCTTTCCTATTTGTATGATATAAATATACATGTCTAAAATTTTCAAGTATTCAGTTTTAAAACATTTTTTGGATCATTTGTGTTTTGGCAATGATGCCTCGAATAAAGTTTTGTGAGTAGAAACGTCGAAAGCTGATAGTATATTCTCGAATGAGCGTTCCGTCTTTTCTAACCAAAGAAAGCGGTGTAAAAAGTGTAGATTTTGCCTATTGATGCAAAAGTGAATAGAGTATGAATTTTGATAGGTTTGAGGTTCTGGATTAGACAATCAGTGGCAAAAAAGTCCGAAAATCTATAGTGGAAGTGGGAAAAATCTGTGATAATTATGGGTGCACGAGATGAGATTCTCGACGATACTCGTTCCAAGTCTCGTCTCGGTATTCAAAAATACTATCAGATGCGAGTTTCGTCTCGGTATCGTTGAACACGGTATCGGCATCGTCTCGTCAGTATTGGTATCGCATAACATTTCTGATAAAAGTAGCAATACTTCACCATTACACGGAAAAAAGTCTCATGTAAATTCTACATTTTTAGGTGTTAATTGAACATAACTGCTCACATGAGCGCAAATGGAGTAAAATTTACATTAGAAACAATGTTATATTTACATTGGTACCGGAGTAAATGGAAGTAGTGTTGCTGTGGAGTAACTATGATAACAATGTAAATTCAACAAGACTGTGTAGTAAATTATACATAAGATCCACATTGTAATTGTTACCTCACTTTTCATGTAATTTTTACATGAGCATTTTTTTCCATGTACACTCTGAATATCAGTGTAACAGTATCAACATGAACAGCACAGCTTTGTTCAGTTGATCAGGAAGACATAGAGAACCGATATTTCAAAGTACGAGAGCAAAGTTTTGGAACACAAGCCTAGTTGTATATAATCACTTTATTCAGCAGTAGGCTCTCCATCTCAGCGAGGAACTCTAAAATTTCTCCAGAATAGTATACAATTTCGAGAAATTCCCAAGTTGAAAGTGAATTCTCTAATAGAAACATTTCATCAGAGTTCATTAAGGGGATACCAGCGTATCATGCGAATAAACATTTTATTGTAAGATTTCTCCGAACAGAATTTATAAAATCCCTGGTGAAAATGAAGCGGATGGAGCGACGCGGAAGAGTAAACAGCATCTGAGGGGTCGTCCATAAATTACGTAAGACGTTTAGGGGAGGGGGGGTTCAGAAAATTCTTACCAGATCTTACAACGGAGGGGGGGGGGTAGTACAGGAATCTTACGTAAGATGAAGAGTTTTGACAATGCAACTGAATAATAAGGAATAGTTGAAATTATTTTGAATCACATAATCTTTCTTTCAACTTCCGAGTATCTAAAACGTTATTATGAGTTTTGTTACTTGACTATTTACAATTCCAGTTTAAACGAAATATAGGAACATGAAAGAACAAACACTTTGAAGCTGAATTTTTGTTCCTTTTGAAATTTTGATTTAAATAAATTATTTTGATCTAATTTATTGGTTCTGTTTGGTTTAGGAGGTAAATTTAATGTTCAGATATATAATGATGTATCTGTGGAGTGCTTTCCATTTTCAACTTCAACGATCTGTCTACATCATTGACGTCTACTATATATTGTATCATGGATGTGTAAAAATTCTTGTAAAAAATCGAACACTCAGTGAGCTCTTCTATGGGCAGGAATTTCTAGGAGATTTTTGGAGAATTGATTTGGGATATCTAAGTTGCAGACATATGCGATCAGTCAATGTTTCTCTCTCATACGATTCCCAAGGAGCATAGAACAAATAAGTCATCCAAATTTTCGTTGACTAGCATGTCATTTTTGAACGTGTGACGAAATCGTTTTTTTTCATCAATTGTAAACATGTTGCACTTATGCTTTACACATAAATATAATAATCAATATTCATATTCATGCGAATATCTTACATTCTATGTAATATTCTATAATGTCCAATATGCATATTCTATGTAATGCCCAATATGCATATTCTATGCAATATTCAATATGCATATTTGTATTCAATGTGCATATTCGTACATGAATATTTTACATAATATTCAATGTACATATTCATGCATAAATATTCTATAAACATATTCATACGTGAATATTCTATATAGTATTCCATATACATATTCGTACACGAATATTCTACATAATATTCAATGTACATATTCACGCATAAATACTCTATATACATATTCATATTCAATATATATATACAGGGCGTCCCATTTGAAACAGGACAGCTGAATAACTCTTCAGGGAATGGAGGGGGAAGAAAATTGTTCAGATGAAAGTTGTAGGGTTCGAAGGGGGCCATAAGATGGTGACCTTGAATTTGACCTTGAGGTCAATTTTGAGCATAATTGATGGTCAAAGTATGTTTTTTCAAATGGAAAACCCTACGTTCGACCTCAGAAATGGAAAGAGCGGAAAATTTTACGTCCGAATATGTTAACATATCAGGTCATTTAGAGGTCATTTGAAGGTCAAAAAACCATTTTCTATGGATTTTCACGGAAAAGCCTCAAACGAGTTGTTTCTCTGACCAAAGTTATTGAAGTTAAAGTGAAACCCCACGTTTCGACCTTGAATTGAAAGTAAACAGAACTAACCTTCAGAGTTTATTCTTCATATCAGTACGAAAATGATCATTGAGAAGTTTTCATCGTTTACGGTGTAAGTGCGGGTTCAAAATGGTTTATTCACCTAACGAATGTGTTGATATTCTAATGATCTTGGGTGAGTGTCGCGGAGTGTATCAAAGAGCGTCACGATTGTACAGAGAGCGGTTTGGAGATCGGCAGCATCATCCTTCTCCAGAAGTCATTCGCCAAGTTGAAAGAAATTGTCGACAAGGAAGGATTGGTCAACGCCGAAACAATCAAGGTTTCAACTTTGACGACCCTCGATGCGTTGCTGTTTTAGCAATAATACACATGAATCCTCATGTTAGTTTACGTGATATTGAACGCGATTTGGGTATTCCACGCAGTACGGCACACAGAATTCTACAAGCTGCTCAATATCATCCGTACCACATCACACTGACCCAAGAATTATCTCAACAAGATATGCAGAATCGGGTTAACTTCTGCCATTGGGCTTTACAGAGGTTGAACGAAGCGCCCGATTTCTTTCGATATGTTCTTTTCAGTGATGAATCAACGTTTCAAAGTACTGGCTTGTTAAATCGTCACAATAGCCACTATTGGTCAGCGCAAAACCCGCACTGGACTGAACAAGTTGATCATCAGCATCGGTGGAGTATAAATGTTTGGTGTGGAATTCTAGACAACCAAGTTATTGGGCCGTATTTTTTTGATGGAACTGTTAACGGTCCTAATTATCTACAGTTTTTACAGAATGAATTACCAGTTCTCATGGAAGATGGGACATTAGCAACTAGGCAGAGGATGTGGTATCAGCAAGACGGTGCACCACCACACTTTGCTCGATGTGTGAGGGATTATCTAAATATCCTTTTCTCCAATCGTTGGATTGGTCGAGGTGGATTTGTACTGTGGCCGTCAAGATCTCCTGATCTCACCTCTCTAGATTTTTATTTGTGGGGTTACGTAAA
Source organism: Gonatopus flavifemur (assembly GCA_018340375.1). Taxonomy (NCBI): domain Eukaryota; kingdom Metazoa; phylum Arthropoda; class Insecta; order Hymenoptera; family Dryinidae; genus Gonatopus; species Gonatopus flavifemur. The sequence goes on from JAFFJZ010000001.1 coordinate 1,325,758, forward strand.
AAATGTCGTTTATACCAACCGACCAACAACACCTGTGGATCTACAACAACGCATCAGATACGCAATTGCGAATATTCGTGCAGAAGTTTTTCAGCCTGTTCTTGGAAACTTTCGACGCCGGCTGGAGTTGTGTATTGAAGTAAATGGCGGTCAATTCGAACATCTCCTGCAATAAGTGTGTCTTACCCGTCAACAGATTCGTGCCATCTGTAATTATAAAACGACGAACTGGAAAAATAAATAATTTTTCAATTATTGTTTCAAATTTGGCATTCATTATCGTTCTCAAGGTCGAATTCAAGGTCGAAACGTGGGGTTTCACTTTAACTTTGATAACTTTGGTCAGAGAAACAACTCGTTTGAGGCTTTTCCGTGAAAATCCATAGAAAATGGTTTTTTGACCTTCAAATGACCTCTAAATGACCTGATATGTTAACATATTCGGACGTAAAATTTTCCGCTCTCTCCATTTCTGAGGTCGAACGTAGGGTTTTCCATTTGAAAAACCTACTTTGACCATCAATTATGCTCAAAATTGACCTCAAGGTCAAATTCAAGGTCAACATCTTATGGCCCCTTTCGAACCCTACAACTTTTATCTGAACAATTTTTTTCCCCCTCCATTCCCTGAAGAGTTATTCAGCTGTCCTGTTTCAAATGGGACGCCCTGTATATTATACGTTCTCATTCCTTTTACATGCATATTCACATTTCATGTGATTGAACATACCTCCCAGCAAACGAATAAATTAAATAACACATTTTACTATACAAGAATAATTGGTATTCATTTGCTATTAAAGAATGTTCAATCGTGAAATTCATTTTAGACTGTAGTGCGAACTTCCACCCAAACTTCACGCGATAGATAAGACATCGTCGAGTGAACACCATGTACTTGTGATGCGTCATAAGGACAGTTCATGGATTCATCATCGATAGATCAAAGTACATTTTTCTAATCTACGAAAACAAGTCCACCATGATGGATTTTCATGGTATAAAAACCCATGCATTGGGCCCAAAAGTCAGTCTTCGCTCCAGTTTTCACCTCGCGCTCAACGTTTTTTTTACAAAATTTCAAAGTGTTCAAGTTGAATTCTTTTCAAAGTGTTAGAAATATTTTGTGTTCCTTCCAAGGATTATTGTGCCATATTTTGGATTTTCCTCTTTGTAAGTGAAAATTTGACTGAGTGAAGAAATCGTAATAATTCCATTTCAATTTGTGTATTGAGCAACTTTGTTCCATCTCATATTCGAATACATTGTCTTTTAAATTCAACCCCATAGTGACGAAAATTGACTACTTGGAAAAATCTAGTTGGCTAGAATTTCTCGGATGTCAATTGAGTCTATCACCAATTAATTGTGTGGGAAATTCAGTTGGCTGGAATCTCACATATCAATTGGTAATTCCAAATTTAACTCACTCATGATTATTCGTGGGAAATTCAGTTGGCTGGAATCACACAAGTAATTGTTTGAATGTCAGAAATTGGTAGTTGTGGGAAATTCAGTTGGCTGGAATCTCGCAACTGTTAATTGGAGACTATATCAGTTAAAGTAACACCAAACAAGACAATTTATGTATTCTATTAATGGAATATGAATGAATTAAAAGCTGAAATTGAGCTTTTAAAGGATTGTATCAAAGTCAGAGAAACAAAGTTGCTTCGAAATAATTTAGATTCCAAAATATGTAATAAAATCATTTTTCTTGTAAGTTTGAATTGAAAGAGCCAATAACCCCAATATTAAAGATGAGGTCGATATATGTATACAATTGAAATATGACTGATGTAGAACAAAGAGTAGAATATGACAAAAGTATGTTAAAATCTCTGATTCTGATTTAAAGTTATTGAAGTTGGCTGTAGGAGAATTGTTTCATGTAGAATTATTCAAATCTTCATTGTAATAAATCTTATATTTTTATAAATTCAATGTTTTTATTCAACTTTCCTCCTCCAATTGTTCTGTTTCTCCCCATCCTTGTCCATGACACAAAATAGGGGAACTTATATTTTAAGGTGTTAATATTCTATATTAATTCCTTTGCCATTGTCATTGAAAGGAATATTCTTTGAATATCTCTGGACGTGAAAAACGGAAAACAAATTCGAGAAGGATTCGTAGAGTGGATTTTAATAGTATTAGTTTAAGTTCGATGAACGCCACGAAACCAGAGCTATGATAGCATTTTAAAATACTTTCTTATGAAGAAAGCCACAAACACGTAAATGTGCAGAAAGAGGCAATATACAGCACAATTTGTTAGAAACACCAAATTTTTAGTCAACAGTATTTCAAATGTTTTTTCTGGTTGAAGTTTCAGAGCCATTCATAAGAAAATGGTCTTATTATCAAACACTATGGATTTTGCAACAGGATATTCATAAGTAAACCACGAAGTCCTATGAATTTGTTCTTATCATGAATATCGATGAATTTATATTCACAAAGATTCTTGATGAATCATAGGCACATATTCATAGGGCTTCGTGGTTTACTTATGAATATCCTGTTGAAAAATTTATAGTATAGGGTGCATAGCTCTAAACAAAAAAATTACATTCTCAGATGGTTTAGTTAAATTTGAAAAGTTGACAATCATTCATATTAAACTATCATTGAATCATTTATGTTCTTGGTTCACTTTTGAATTCATCTTACATTACTGTAAGGGGGAAGGGTGGGGTCCACGAAATCTTACGATGTCTCACAAGGGGGAGGGAGGGGGTCAAAAAACGCCTAAAATCGTCTTACGTAATTTATGGATGGCCCCTGAGCACAAAAGAAGCGAAAATTGAAAGGTTTTCACGCTTCATCTGTTTCAACATTTTTCACCAGGGACAGTCTGAAATACTCTATGTATTGCGCTATCGAAGATTATTCTTTGAGAATTGTAGACTGTTCCATAAATTCAATGCAGAGCAGTCTCACAGACAAAATGTTTCTTACGCTGGTATACGGAGAAAAATGCCGCTCGAAAACATAAGAACTCTTGTTATTTTTCTTAGTGAGCTAGAAACAGGAATATAATATTTGTAATATGAATTTTTGCATAAAAATACGGAAGATTACGAATATCATAGGAAAAGTCATAGGTAGGATTGAAGTTTTAAACGCTGAACGTTGAATTTCATAAAGCATATAGTAAAATTCAGTTATTGATTCGTAATCGCCCTTATTTTTATGTAAAAATCCATTTTACAAACCTTCCTGTTTCTGGTTTAGCAATGAAAAGTAGTATATTTTTTCCTCCGTGTATCTCCTTAAGACCTGTGTTGAATTTGTCCTAACAATTGATAATATTCATATGATATTACTGGAATATTATCCACAATTTTCGAGGGATAATATTGTGTACAGCCGAATGAATGTTCGAATGATCTATTATTTTCGTATTAATATCAATTAATTAAAGTTCAAATTCAATATGGATGTATAATCAATTTTTCTATTAGTCTTAACATCTGGAAACACTGTGTTTTTCCACTGAAAATTCTTCTGAATATCTATGAACATCTTTGGAAAACTATATGAACACCTCTGAAAAACTGCACTGAAACCCTTAGAGACTTTCACACGGAGAAAAATTATTTTGAAATTCGTAGCGATTATTACTATCTTGCCTAGGATTGGAGCCAATTGTTGAAAAATAAGCAATGATTGCTGGTGATGATAGGAATGAATAATTGAAAAATAGCAAAGGGCACTAACGTGTATAGTAGAGTGTAGCGTATTGAAAAAATTTCAGAAAATGCAAAGCCCTGAGGTCCTATTTTTTTACGTTCCACTCAAAAAATAACTGTGTGAAACCTGGAGCCGATCCGATAAAATTTTTCTGATGAAGTCTGCCAAAATAGCTCAAAAACCGTTCAAAAAGCATGTTTTCCTTGATTTTCTCAACAGTTATTGATTTTGTAGGAAAACTTTTGAGATAAAAGTTTTAGATCTTTGAAAAATACACATTGTATGTATCAGTATAATTTTCCCCGTTGAACCAACCCTGTCGAGAAAAATAAAAAAAAAGATGAGAAGTGAATGTGAAGTTGGCATATCAAGCGTTGCATTGGCCAGCATTGCACGAAATCCGAAGAGTTCTGCACAGCGTTGCGCGGAATTCGAAGAGTTCTGCACAGCATTGCACGAAATTCAGGTAGTTCAGGCCGGCGTTGCCCCGATTTTGACCAGTTCTGGCCAGCATTGCACGGAATTTGAATAGTTCTGACCAGCATTGCCTCGATTTCGAATAGTTCTGGGCAGCATTGCACGGAATTGAACTAGTTCTGACCAGCGTGGCCTCGATCCCAAGTAGTTCTGGCCAGCATTGCACGAAATTTGGGAAGTTCTACATAGCATTGCCTCGATTCCGAGTAGTTCTGGCCAACATTGCATGGAATCCGGAGATTTCTGCACAGCATTTCGCGGAATTCAAAGAGTTACGAACAGCATTGCACGGAATTTAGATAGTTCTGGCCAGCATTGCACGGAATCCAAAGAGTTCTGCACAGCATTACGCGGGGTTCGAGGAGTTCTGGACAGCATTGCACGAAATTCAGATAATCCAGGCCGGCGATGCCCCGATTTTGACCAGTTCTCGTCAGCATCGTATGGAATTCGAATAGTTCTGACCAGCATTGCCTCGATTTCGAGTAGTTCTGGGCAGCATTGCACGGAATTCGAATAGTTCTGGCCGGCATTGCATGGAATTCGCATAGATCTGACCAGCATTGCCTCGATTCCAAGTAATTCTGGCCAGCATTGCACGGAATTTGGGCAGTGCAATGCTGTGCAGAACTCTTCGAATTCCACGCAATGCTGTGCAGAACTTTCCGGATTTCGTGCAATGCTGGTCAGAACTATTCGAAATCGAGGCAATGCTGGTCAGAACTATTCGAATTCCGTGCAACCCGGGCTAGAACTGTCTGAATTTGGTGCAATGCTGTCCAGAATTATGCGAATACCGTGCAGTGCTGGCCAGAACTACTCGGAACCGAGACGATGCTGCTCAGAACTATTCGGATTTCGTGCAATGCTGGTCAGAACTATTCGAAATCGAGGCAATGCTGCTCAGAACTATGCGGATACCGTGCAATGCTGGCCAGAACTACTGGGAATCGAGGCGATGCTGCTCAGAACTATTCGAATTCCGTGCAATGCTGGCCAGCACTCCTTGAATTACGCGCAATGCTGTGCAGAACTCTTCGGATTTCGTGCAATGCTGTCCAGAACTACTCGGAATCGAGGCAATGCTTGTCAGAACTATTCGAATTCCGTGCAATGCTGGCCAGAACTACTCGAAATCGAGGCAATGCTGGTCAGAACTATTCGAATTCCGTGCAATGCTGACCAGAACTCCTCGAAACCGAGGCACTGCTGGTCAGAACTATTCGAAATCGAGGCAATGCTGGTCAGAACTACTCGAATTCCGTGCAATGCTGGCCGGAACTACCCGGAATTGAGGCAATGCTGGTCAGAACTATTTGAATTCCGCGCAATGCCGTGCAGAACTCTTCGGATTTCGTGCAATGCTGGCCAGAACTACTCGAAATCAAGGCAATGCTTGTCAGAACTATTCGAATTTCTTGCAATGATGTGCAGAACTCTTCCCATTTCGTGCAATGCTGGCCAGAACCAGTCGTGATGGAGGCAATGCTTGCCAGAACTATCCGAATCCCGTGCAATGCTGGTCAGAATCATTCGAATCCTATGCAATGCTGGTCAGAACCCCAGTTCAGACAGCAAGTCGGACGGGTAACCAGGCAGGCTGTCAGGTGATCGAAGTCCCTGTCCAAGCTGTATCAATTGTTCTGCTGTATCAAAACTCCGATTCTCAACGTAACAAAATATTTCGTCTTCCCGCGTCATCTCTAAACTCGACTCATCATGAAAGCAAAAACGAATCCACCCATTGTTACCCCTGTGAACTTAGCCGGCAACTTTGAGGAAAAATTTTTTTTTCCATGCCAAAATGTAGTCCATCGTTTGTACCCCAATGTACCGTAACGATTTTTGTTTGTACCCTGAAGGAAAATAAGTTATAGGGGGTTGAAAAAAAAGTTTGCCGGCGACTTTTTCCGATTTTAATGATCTTGGGCTCATTGGAGAGAGGATGACGCGTAGATGTTTGTACCGATGAGGATTTTTGATTTTACCCCCAGGGAAAAAAGTTAGGGGCGATATTTCCGTTTTGAAGAGAGATGGAATAATTTTGACTGCGGAATCCGATTCCGGGGTAGGCGCCATTCAAGAATCATGGGTCATATGCCCATTTTATCACGGAGGGAGAGAATTAGGGGGGGTAACTTGATTTCAAAGCATAACAAAGGCATCCCGAGAGCGCAATCTGACTTCGGAAGAGGCGCCATTCAACAATCACAATTCATGTACCCACGTTTCATCAACGAGAAGGGGAATTGGGTGGGGAGGGGGGGGGTGATTTGTTCCGAAGCTTGACGGGAGTACCGTTGCGCAAAACCTGATTTCAAGGAGAGCGCCATACGACGATTACGGGTGATGTGGCCAGTGCATCACGGAGGATGGGAATGAAGAAGTGGGAGATTGTCTCACGAACAGTTACATGCCAGAGTATGATTTCACCAAGTATCATCGTTTGTACCCTAAATCCGGATGAGATAGAGCATTTTGAAACTCCTAATCGTGTAATTTTTCAACTTTCGGGAGCTATAAAATGACTTAGGAGAATCCGGCAAAAATTCTGCGTGGATGACAATGATCCCCACATGCCAGAGTATGATTTCACCCAGTATCATCGTTTGTACCCTAAATCCGGATGAGATAGAGCATTTGAAGTCAGAAAAGTTGTAATTTCGTAACTTTCGGGTGCTATAAAATGACTCAGGAGATTCCGGAAAAAATTCTGCCTGGATCACAATGATCCCCACATGCCAGAGTATGATTTCACCGAGTATCATCGTTTGTACCCTAAATCCAGATGAGATAGAGCATTTTGAAACTCCTACTCGTGTAATTTTTCAACTTTCGGGAGCTATAAAATGACTTAGGAGAGTCCGGCAAAAATTCTGCGTGAATCACAATGATCCCCACATGCCAGAGTATGATTTCAGCGAGTATCATCGTTTGTACCCTAAATCCAGATGAGATACAGCATTTGAAGTCAAAAAAGTTGTAATTTCGTAACTTTCGGGTGCTATAAAATGACTTAGGAGATTCCGGCAAAAATTCTGCCTGGATTCCAATGATCCCCACATGCCAGAGTATGATTTCACCGAGTATCATCGTTTGTACCCTAAATCCAGATGAGATACAGCATTTTGAAACTCCTAATCGTGTAATTTTTCAACTTTCGGGAGCTATAAAATGACTTAGGAGAGTCCGGCGAAAATTCTGCGTGGATGACAATGATCCCCACATGCCAGAGTATGATTTCACCAAGTATCATCGTTTGTACCCTAAATCCAGATGGGATAGAGCATTTTGAAACTCCTAATCGTGTAATTTTTCAACTTTCGGGAGCTATAAAATGACTTAGGAGATTCCGGCAAAAGTTCTTCGTGGATGACAATGATCCCCACATGGCAAAGTATGATTCCACCTAGTATCATCGTTTGTACCCTGAATCCGGATGGGATAGAGCATTTTGAAACTCCTAATCGTGTAATTTTTCAACTTTCGGGAGCTATAAAATGACTTAGGAGATTCCGGCAAAAATTCTGCGTGAATGACGATGATCCCCACATGCCAGAGTATGATTTCACCAAGTATCATCGTTTGTACCCTAAATCCGGATGAGATAGAGCATTTTGAAACTCCTGATCCTGTAATTTTTCAACGTTCGGGAGCTATAAAATGCCTTAGGAGAGTCCGGCAAAAATTCTGCGTGGATCACAATGATCCCCTCATGCCAGAGTATGATTTCAGCGAGTATCATCGTTTGTACCCTAAATCCAGATGGGATACAGCATTTGAAGTCAAAAAAGTTGTAATTTCGTAACTCTCGGGTGCTATAAAATGACTTAGGAGATTCCGGCAAAAATTCTGCCTGGATCACAATGATCCCCACATGCCAGAGTATGATTTCATCGAGTATCATCGTTTGTACCCTAAATCCAGATGAGATACAGCATTTGAAGTCAAAAAAGTTGTAATTTCGTAACTTTCGGGTGCTAAAAAATGACTTAGGAGATTCCGGCAGAAATTCTGCCTGGATCACAATGATCCCCACATGCCAGAGTATGATTTCACCCAGTATCATCGTTTGTACCCTAAATCCGGATGAGATAGAGCATTTGAAGTCAAAAAAGTTGTAATTTCGTAACTTTCGGGTGCTATAAAATGACTTAGGAGATTCCGGCAAAAATTCTGCCTGGATCACAATGATCCCCACATGCCAGAGTATGATTTCACCGAGTATCATCGTTTGTACCCTAAATCCAGATGAGATACAGCATTTTGAAACTCCTAATCGTGTAATTTTTCAACTTTCGGGAGCTATAAAATGACTTAGGAGAGTCCGGCAAAAATTCTGCGTGGATGACAATGATCCCCACATGCCAGAGTATGATTTCACCCAGTATCATCGTTTGTACCCTGAATCCAGATGAGATAGAGCATTTTGAAACTCCTAATCGTGTAATTTTTCAACTTTCGGGAGCTATAAAATGACTTAGGAGAGTCCGGCAAAAATTCTGCGTGGATGACAATGATCCCCACATGCCAGAGTATGATTTCACCCAGTATCATCGTTTGTACCCTAAATCCGGATGAGATAGAGCATTTGAAGTCAGAAAAGTTGTAATTTCGTAACTTTCGGGTGCTATAAAATGACTTAGGAGATTCCGGCAAAAATTCTGCCTGGATCACAATGATCCCCACATGCCAGAGTATGATTTCACCGAGTATCATCGTTTGTACCCTAAATCCAGATGAGATACAGCATTTTGAAACTTCTAATCGTGTAATTTTTCAACTTTCGGGAGCTATAAAATGACTTAGGAGAGTCCGGCGAAAATTCTGCGTGGATGACAATGATCCCCACATGCCAGAGCATGATTTCACCAAGTATCATCGTTTGTACCCTAAATCCAGATGGGATAGAGCATTTTGAAACTCCTAATCGTGTAATTTTTCAACTTTCGGGAGCTATAAAATGACTTAGGAGATTCCGGCAAAAATTCTGCGTGAATGACGATGATCCCCACATGCCAGAGTATGATTCCACCGAGTATCATCGTTTGTACCCTAAATCCGGATGAGATAGAGCATTCCAAGACTGAAAAACTTGTAATTTCGTAACTTTCGGGAGCTATAAAATGACTTAGGAGATTCCGGCAAAAGTTCTTCGTGGATTACAATGATCCCCACATGGCAAAGTATGATTCCACCTAGTATTATTGTTTGTACCCTGAATCCGGATGAGATAGAGCATTCCAAGACTGAAAAACTTGTAATTTCGTAACTTTCGGGAGCTATAAAATGACTTAGGAGATTCCGGCAAAAGTTTTTCGTGGATGACAAGGATCCCCACATGTCTGGAACATTCCCATCAACGCAGAATCCCAGCCGGAATGCCCCAAGCCCATCTATAGGCCCCGAAAGTTGGAAAATTACGGAGTTATGAGGTTTGGAATGCTCTACCTCATCCGGATTTAGGGGACAAAGAATGATATTCTGGGAAATCATACTGTTGCATGTGGGGATGATTGTCAACCGTGCAGAATTCCGGCGGTAATCTCGTGAGTCGTTTTTTAGCTCCCGAAAGTTGAAAAATTACACGATTAGGAGTTTCAAAATGCTGTATCTCATCTGGATTTAGGGTACAAACGATGATACTCGGTGAAATCATACTCTGGCATGTGGGGATCATTGTGATCCGGGCAGAATTTTTGCCGGACTCTCCTAAGTCATTTTATAGCTCCCGAAAGTTGAAAAATTACAGGATTAGGAGTTTCAAAATGCTCTATCTCATCCGGATTTGGGGTACAAACGATGATACTCGGTGTAATCATACTCTGGCATGTGGGGATCATTGTCATCCACGCAGAATTCTTGCCGGACTCTCCTAAGTCATTTTATAGCTCCCGAAAGTTGAAAAATTACACGATTAGGAGTTTCAAAATGCTGTATCTCATCTGGATTTAGGGTACAAACGATGATACTCGGTGAAATCATACTCTGGCATGTGGGGATCATTGTGATCCACGCCGAATTTTTGCCGGAATCTCCTAAGTCATTTTATAGCACCCGAAAGTTACGAAATTACAACTTTTTTGACTTCAAATGCTGTATCACATCTGGATTTAGGGTACAAACGATGATACTCGCTGAAATCATACTCTGGCATGTGGGGATCATTGTGATCCAGGCAGAATTTCTGCCGGACTCTCCTAAGTCATTTTATAGCTCCCGAACGTTGAAAAATCACAGGATTAGGAGTTTCAAAATGCTCTATCTCATCCGGATTTAGGGTACAAACGATGATACTTGGTGAAATCATACTCTGGCATGTGGGGATCATTGTCATCCACGCAGAATTTTTGCCGGACTCTCCTAAGTCATTTTATAGCTCCCGAAAGTCCAAAAATTACAGGATTAGGAGTTTCAAAATGCTCTATCCCATCTGGATTTAGGGTACAAACGATGATACTGGGTGAAATCATACTCTGGCATGTGGGGATCATTGCCATCCACGCAGAATTTTTGCCGGACTCTCCTAAGTCATTTTATAGCTCCCGAAAGTTGAAAACTTACACGATTAGGAGTTTCGAAATGCTGTATCTCATCTGGATTTAGGGTACAAACGATGATACTCGGTGAAATCATACTCTGGCATGTGGGGATCATTGTGATCCAGGCAGAATTCTTGCCGGAATCTCCTAAGTCATTTTATAGCACCCGAAAGTTACGAAATTACAACTTTTTTGACTTCAAATGCTGTATCCCATCTGGATTTAGGGTACAAACGATGATACTCGCTGAAATCATACTCTGGCATGTGGGGATCATTGTGATCCACGCAGAATTTTTGTCGGACTCTCCTAAGTCATTTTATAGCTCCCGAACGTTGAAAAATTACAGGATTAGGAGTTTCAAAATGCTCTATCTCATCCGGATTTGGGGTACAAACGATGATACTTGGTGAAATCATACTCTGGCATGTGGGGATCATTGTCATCCACGCAGAATTTTTGCCGGACTCTCCTAAGTCATTTTATAGCTCCCGAAAGTTGAAAAATTACAGGATTAGGAGTTTCAAAATGCTCTATCTCATCCGGATTTGGGGTACAAACGATGATACTTGGTGAAATCATACTCTGGCATGTGGGGATCATTGTCATCCACGCAGAATTTTTGCCGGACTCTCCTAAGTCATTTTATAGCTCCCGAAAGTTGAAAAATTACAGGATTAGGAGTTTCAAAATGCTCTATCTCATCTGGATTTAGGGTACAAACGATGATACTGGGTGAAATCATACTCTGGCATGTGGGGACCATTGTCATCCACGCAGAATTTTTGCCGGACTCTCCTAAGTCATTTTATAGCTCCCGAACGTTGAAAAATTACAGGATTAGGAGTTTCAAAATGCTCTATCTCATCCGGATTTGGGGTACAAACGATGATACTTGGTGAAATCATACTCTGGCATGTGGGGATCATTGTCATCCACGCAGAATTTTTGCCGGACTCTCCTAAGTCATTTTATAGCTCCCGAAAGTTGAAAAATTACAGGATTAGGAGTTTCAAAATGCTCTATCTCATCTGGATTTAGGGTACAAACGATGATACTCGCTGAAATCATACTCTGGCATGTGGGGATCATTGTGATCCACGCAGAATTTTTGTCGGACTCTCCTAAGTCATTTTATAGCTCCCGAACGTTGAAAAATTACAGGATTAGGAGTTTCAAAATGCTCTATCTCATCCGGATTTGGGGTACAAACGATGATACTTGGTGAAATCATACTCTGGCATGTGGGGATCATTGTCATCCACGCAGAATTTTTGCCGGACTCTCCTAAGTCATTTTATAGCTCCCGAAAGTTGAAAAATTACAGGATTAGGAGTTTCAAAATGCTCTATCTCATCTGGATTTAGGGTACAAACGATGATACTTGGTGAAATCATACTCTGGCATGTAACTGTTCGTAAGACAATCTCCCACTTCTTCATTCCCATCCTCCGTGATGCACTGGCCACATCACCCGTAATCGTCGTATGGCGCTTACCTTGAAATCAGGTTTTGCGTAAGGGTACTCCCGTCAAGCTTCGGAACAAATCACCCCCCCCCCCTCCTCACCCAATTCCCCTCCTCGTTGATGAAACGTGGGTACATGAATTGTGATTGTTGAATGGCGCCTCCTCCGAAGTCAGATTGCGCTCTCGGGATGCCTTTGTTATGCTTTGAAATCAAGTTACCCCCCTAATTCTCTCCCTTCGTGATAAAATGGGCATATGACCCATGATTCTTGAATGGCGCCCACCCCGGATTCGGATTCCGCAGTCAAAATTATTCCATCTCTCTTCAAAACGGAAATATCGCCCCTAACTTCCTTCCCTGGGGGTAAAATCAAAAATCCTTATCGGTACAAACATCTACGCGTCATCCTCTTTCCAATGAGCCCAAGATCATTCAAATCGGAAAAAGTCGCCGGCAAACTTTTTTTTCAACCCCCTATAACTTATTTTCCTTTAGGGTACAAACAAAAATCGTTACGGTACATTGGGGTACAAACGATGGACTACATTTTGGCATGGAAAAAAAAATTTTTCCTCAAAGTTGCCGGCTAAGTTCACAGGGGTCCCATTGTTGATGTCAGAACTCTGCATTCCCAACTCCTCCGTGTGTACCCCATCCCAGAACTTTGAGATATTGATCCCTTATTCCAATATAGCTTGCAATGCTATGGATTCATCATAGAATCCAGCATATCATTCCATAAATATTGAAAAAAATTTCACATATCGCTTTTAATGATTGGAACTCTCTATTTCCCACTTCCCCGCATGCTCACAATCCCAGAACTCTCGAGTTCTGATTGTTCCAACCTCTCATCGCTGGAATGCCATCATATCATTGTAGAACTTGGCATTCCATTTTCTCAAATCCAATTTTTCTGAGTAATATGAATAGAACTATTGTTCGAAATTATCAAGAACTATAGAACTATGGTGAATGCTACTGGAACTGTCACTTTTTCGTGCAATGCCAGCATTTGATATGCCAACTTCACATTCACGAATTGGTTGTTATATAACTGAGTAATTAGATAGAACCATACATAAACAACGAACCGGTCGCGGTAACTGCAATTACCTGTAAGTTCCGTGTAGATTAATTATATCCCACGAACAATGTTCCCACATGATTCCTCTTTCTAAGAGAATTGACCAATCACGGACTGGCATTAACCAGACAGCTCATTCAAATGAAAAGAGTATACCCTTGGTGGAAATACTGATCAGAAAGGCAATGATATGGCGTAAGACCTAAAAGGTCCCGCTTTGCCCAATGAAACTCATGAGCAGTTACTTGAAATTGTAGATTTGAACTAAAGCAATTCCGGGAATGTAATTTGAACGATGCTCTTAGTGACATGCGGATCGGAAAGAAATGGATAAAGGGAACGCGGTTGACCAAATGGGCTCTTGAGAAAGTTCTGGACATCAGGATATGCTGATTGTACTGCCAGTTACAAGTCATTGGTTGTCTACATAAATTTCGCTGGCATAATGGTGTTGCCATCATTTCAAACATTAGGAAGTAAAATTGCACACTAAGCTCACAATCGAACATTATATATCTTCTCAGACTGGATCTGTATTCTGTGATTTGAATAACATAGGATCTGGAAGACTACAATCCCTGATTTTTGGAAGTGGTAAGGATACACAAACGCTTGAAAACTGACATTTCATTCGTAACACGGTATATGTAGAATCTCGGACTGTCGGATTGCATGATTTAGGAAAATCCAGGTATATCAAAGCCAGAGCGTGTCATTATATTCAACATGGATTTATCCAAGAACTTAGAATCTGTGCATTTCTTCGTGCGAGAACTCTATTACGGAAGCCGCGTACCAAAATTTCATGCGTATGATGAGATTCAGGACATCTCAAACTATCAGATTGCATGATTAAAAAAATTCTAAGAAAATCAGGATCTGGTCGTGTCATCATTTTCACGTGGATTTATCGAAAAATCCAAAATCTTGTCATCTTTTTGGGCGAAAACTGTATTAAGGGAGCCGCGTACCAAAATTTCATGCATACCATCGGATTTGGGACATTCTAAGCTATCAGGTTTGATTATTCAAAAAAATCCAAAAAAATCAAGGCTCCGTCGTGCCTGTTAATTCAATATGGATTCGACAAACCCAAGTCCTGCTAACTCCTCCGGTCTAAAACTCCGTTAAGGAAGCCGCGTACCAAAATTTCATGCCTTCCATCGGGTGAGGGACATCCAAAACAATCAGGTTTGATGATTCAAAAAAACCCAGAAAAATCAAGGCTGCGTCGTGCCATTTGATTAAATATAAATTCATCAAACTCAAGCCCTGCTAACTTCTTCGTTCTAAAACTCCGTTAAGGAAGCCGCGTACCTAAATTTCATGCGTACCATGAGATTCAGGACATCTCAACCTATCAGATTGCATGATTCAAAAAATTCTAAGAAAATCAGGGTCTGGTCGTGTTATCATTTCCACGTGGATTTATCGAAAACTCCAAAATCTTGTCATCTCTTTGGGCGAAAACTGTATTCAGGGAGCCGCGTACCAAAATTTCATGCATACCATTGGGTGAGGGACATCCAAAACAATCAGGTTTGATGATTCAAAAAAACCCAGAAAAATCAAGGCTGCGTCGTGCCATTTGATTAAATATAAATTCATCAAACTCAAGCCCTGCTAACTTCTTCGTTCTAAAACTCCGTTAAGGAAGCCGCGTACCAAAATTTCATGCGTACCATGAGATTCAGGACATCTCAAACTATCAGATTGCATGATTCAAAAAATTCTAAGAAAATCAGGGTCCGGTCGTGTTATCATTTTCACGTGGATTTATCGAAAAATCCAAAATCTTGTCATCTTTTCGGGCGAAAACTGTATTAAGGGAGCCGCGTACCAAAATTTCATGCACACCATCGGATTCGGGACATTCTAAGCTATCAGGTTTGATTATTCAAAAACATCCAAAAAAATCAAGGCTCCGTCGTGCCTGTTATTTCAATATGGATTCGACGAACCCAAGTCCTGCTCACTCCTTCGGTCTAAAACTCCGTTAAGGAAGCCGCGTACCAAAATTTCATGCATACCATCGGGTGAGGGACATCCGAAACAATCAGGTTTGATGATTCAAAAAAACCCAGAAAAATCAAGGCTCCGTCGTGCCATTTGATTAAATATAAATTCATCAAACTCAAGCCCTGCTGACTTCTTCGTTCTAAAACTCCGTTAAGGAAGCCGCGTACCTAAATTTCATGCGTACCATGAGATTCAGGACATCTCAAACTATCAGATTGCATGATTAAAAAAATTCTAAGAAAATCAGGGTCCGGTCGTGTCATCATTTTCACGTGGATTTATCGAAAAATCCAAAAACTTGTCATCTTTTCGGGCGAAAACTGCATTAAGGGAGCCGCGTACCAAAATTTCATGCATACCATCGGATTCGGGCCCTTCTAAACCATCAGGTTTGATGATTCTAAAAAATCCAGAAAAATCAAGGCTCCGTCCCGACATCGTAATTATCACTCAATGTCTCGCTCCGTAACGATTTTTATATGTAATTTCCCCAAAACCCCGTGAAAACCTCGATTTTCACGTTCGAAATCCATTTCAATCGATTCCTCGTCTCAAATTACATAAGAATCACCACCTATCCCCGATCTATATCCATCTCCTTCCTCCTCTGCCAAAGGAATACATTTGTGTACAGTCTGAGTCAAAACCTAATCCATTCGGCTGCTAGCTCGCCGCTGCTAGCTTCACTGTCATCACGCGAGAGAGTTCAAAATGAAGAGTTCTAATGATTGAAAGCGATGGAATAATTTTTTCTTCAACGTTTATGCGGATGGAATGC
Organism: Gonatopus flavifemur; assembly: GCA_018340375.1. Classification (NCBI taxonomy): domain Eukaryota; kingdom Metazoa; phylum Arthropoda; class Insecta; order Hymenoptera; family Dryinidae; genus Gonatopus; species Gonatopus flavifemur. The sequence goes on from JAFFJZ010000001.1 coordinate 1,341,827, forward strand.
CAAGTTCCACCTTGGAATGGCAGCATTCTGGCAGGCGGAGGTTCGAACGACTGAAACCTTTGAGTTCTGGGATGATAGACACGCAGGGGAGTTGGAAGTGAGGAGTTCCGATGACTAAAAGAAGTAAAATCAAGGTATATTAAATGATCTAGGCATTTTTATCTAACTGCACTGGGAGTTAGTGCGTATTTTTTTGCCATTCTTTGCCGTAGGAAAAAATTTTTTTGCTTTGGCCGTTCCAAAGATACGGCGAGTTAGATAGCTTGAGATTAAGGTATCTAGCAATCGACATAGACTGATAACGAAAGGACTGTGCGGAAAAAGAACTACAGCATAATTTTTTGCTATTTTTTTGCTGCAAGATAGGATATGTAAAAAGAAAATTTCGATTCCAATTTTTTTTTTTCCTCTATGTCGTATACGCAGAACATAAGTATGCGAAAATGGGATTCATATATGGAGCATGTTATGTTGGGAATAAAAGATATGAATCAGATGAAGTTGGTGAGAAACATATACGAGCCGGATGAGGTTCATGAATTGAGCATGTATGGGTCATACATGACCCATGTAAGGGATGTGTGAGATGTATCTGATGGATCATGTATGGATCATGCAGCATCCTCTCAAATTGTTATCCTGACATCTGACAACCTCTGTGATACTTTGCTATCATATAGCACCAGAGGAGATTTTTTTGTTAATGTCTAGCATCCTCTGGGCTGATTTCCATACCATCCGGGAACCTGATTGATATTTATGCTACCACTAAGCACCGACTTGGAATTTTTTTGCTACCATCCAGCAACCATTTGGAATTTGTTGCTACCATGTAGCACCGACTTGGAATCTTTCGCTACCATCTAGCAACCATTCTGAATTTTTCGCTACCATCTAGCATCGACTTGGAATTTTTTGCCACCATCTAGCAACCATTCTGAATTTTTTGCTACCATCTAGCATCGACTTGGAATTTTTTGCTGCCATCTAGCATCGACTTAGAATTATTTGCTGTCATCCAGCAACGTTTAGGAATTATTTGCTACCATCTAGCATCGACTTGGAATTTTTTGCTACCATCTAGCAACCATTCTGAATTTTTTGCTACCATCTAGCATCCACTTTGAATTTTTTGCTACCATCTAGCATCGACTTGGGATTTTTTGCTATCATCTAGCAACCATTCTGAATTTTTTGCTACCATCTAGCATCGACTTAGAATTATTTGCTGTCATCTAGCAACGTTTTGGAATTATTTGCTACCATCCAGCAACCATTCTGAATTTTTTGCTACCATCTAGCATCGACTTAGAATTTTTGGCTGTCATCTAGCGACGTTTTGGAATTATTTGCTACCATCTAGCAACCATTCTGAATTTTTTGCTACCATCTAGCATCGACTTAGAATTATTTGCTGTCATCTAGCAACGTTTTGGAATAATTTGTGACCATCTAGCAACCATTCTGAATTATTCGCTACCATCTAGCATAGACTTGGAATTTTTTTGCTACCATCTAGCAACCATTCTGAACTTTTTGCTACCATTTAGCATCGACTTGGAATTTCTTGCTACCATCTAGCATCGACTTGGGATTTTTTGCTATCATCTAGCAACCATTCTGAATTTTTTGCTACCATCTAGCATCGACTTAGAATTATTTGCTGTCATCTAGCAACGTTTTGGAATCATTTGCTACCATCTAGCAACCATTCTTAATTTTTTGCTACCATCTAGCATCGACTTAGAATTATTTGCTGTCATCTAGCAACGTTTTGGAATAATTTGTTACCATCTAGCAACCATTTTGAATTTTGTTAGCGAAAAATTCCAAGTCGATGCTAGATGGTAGCAAATAATTCCAAAACGTTGCTAGATGACAGCAAAGAATTCTAAGTCGATGCTGAATGGTAGCAAAAAATTCAAAGTCGATGCTAGATGGTAGCAAAAAATTCAGAATGGTTGCTAGATGGTAGCAAAAAATTCCAAGTCGATGCTAGAAGGTAGCAAATAATTCCAAAACGTTGCTAGGTGACAGCAAATAATTCTAAGTCGATGCTAGATGGTAGCAAAAAATTCAGAATGGTTGCTAGATGGTAGCAAAAAAATTCCAAGTCGGTGCTTAGTGGTAGCATAAATATCAATCAGGTTCCCGGATGGTATGGAAATCAGCCCAGAGGTTGCTAGACATTAACAAAAAAATCTCCTCTGGTGCTATATGATAGCAAAGTATCACAGAGGTCGTCAGATGTCAGGATAACAATTTGAGAGGATGCTGCATGATCCATACATGATCCATCAGATACATCTCACACATTCCTTATATGGGTCATGTATGACCCATACATGCTCAATTTATGAACCTCATCTGGCTCGTATATGTTTCTCACCAAATTCATCTGATTTATATCTTTTGTTCCCAACATAACATGCTCCATATGTGAATCCCATTTACGCATACTTATGTTCTGCGTATACGACATAGAGGAAAAAAAAAAATTGGAATCGAAATTTTTTTTTTTTACATATCCTATCTTGCAGCAAAAAAATAGCAAAAAACTATGCTGTAGTTCTTTTTCCGCACAGTCCTTCCGTTCTCAGTCTATGTCGATTGCTAGATACCTTAATCTTAAGCTATCTAACTCGCCGTATCTTTGGAACGGCCAAAGCAAAAAAATTTTTTCCTACGGCAAAAAATGGCAAAAAAATAGCAAAAAAATACGCACTCACTCCCAGTGCAGTTAGATAAAAATGCCTGGATCACTTAATATACCTGTAAAATTACTTGTTTCCAATATTTATGCGAATGATGTGCTTGATTCCGTCGAAATCTCTCAGCATTGCGAGAGGAGTTTGGGGTGGCGATCAATATTTCCGAGTTCTGAGGTGATGTACACGCGGGAAAGGTGTGAATGCAGAGTTCCAATGTTGAGGAGCAATGGTTCCAATATTGCTCCCAGGATACACAAAGCATTGACATAACACGGAATTGCGAGAAATTTTATGACGTGGAAAATCAGAATCTTGTTACAGCACAACAGCTTAATCGAAGCTTGAGGACGAAACTTTATTCTATATCTGCTCGGTTCATCTTCGTCGATTGCCTGGATGACTGATTTTCAGTGTTTATGACCAGAATTCCACGGAATTCGTGTGATTGAATGCAGGATCTCATTGATCCAGCATCGTACAGGATTTCGGGAGATTCCGGACAGCATCACAAGAGTTTTGTGCAGCGTCGCACAGAATTCGAATAGTCCTAACCGACATGGCTGAATAATTCTGAATAGTTCTGACCAGCATTGCGTGGAGATTTGAATGATTCTGATCAGCATTGCGCGTGAGACGAGTAGTTGGTTGAATTGGTTAAATCAATTGATTAATTTGTTATTCTAACGGAAAAAAGTGGGCCCTTATGCGCTTACAAGTTGAATAGTTATTTCAACTAATCTTTTTTTTCCGTGTACTTCTGACCAGCATTGCGGGAGATTTGAATAATTCTGATCGGCGATGCGCGTAATTCGGGTACTCCTGACCAGCATTGGGTGGAAATCGACTATCCTGATCACCATTGCCCTTAATTCGAGTAGTTCCGCCAAGCATTGGGCGGAACTTAGGGAGTTCTGATTAGAGTTGCACGTAATTCAAGTAGTTCTGACCAGTATTGCGTGGAATTCGAAGAGTTCTGATCAGCATAGCAGTTGATTCGAGTACACAGTTGGAAATTTTGTGTTGAATTCAACACATTTTACATGTCCCAAACGGTCCACACATATTTTTGTGTCGATATCACATAACGTATTTGTGTTAGCTAATAACTCAAGCTCGATGTAAATAATATAACACAAAAGGATGTTGATAAAATTTTGATTGGAATTTCCGATCGTGTAAATTCAACAGATAAGTACTGTCAAATGAAATCCAAAATAAGGAATGAATCAACAGTTCACAAGTGTAATTTATGGATTTTTTTACATCAATCAAATGTGAAAATCACACTTTTTTCGTGTTGAAACAATGCATAAGAATAAATTGAAAAAAAAAACAGTACTTCAATGAGCATTGAACATGGGTCGTCGGGACCAAATGTTGAAGCTGTATCACTCAAGCCGCTGCCGGTCCTTTGATTGAGTGTACTTTCTTTGCGTATATCGACTCGCACTCTATCTTCAAATTCACATATCTAGAAAACGAATTTCCATCACAATGAAAGCTAAAACCAGAATGCATGAACAGTTCTTCCGACGACTACTAAAGTTACACGTACATAGAAGTTTCATAAAAAAATAGTTCCCACCACTGGCGATCTCCCCTTGGTAGTTGAGAACAACACAATTGTTATGTTCAATCTTGAGTTGAATAACATTCGTGTCATTTTGACACTTTTTTTCACTTGTTTAAATGATTTCACATTATAAATCAGTTGAGACCTGATTACACAAGGACTGTCTGTAGAAGTTACACGTGGTTGTGTTGAATATTTAACAGAAAATTCATGACACACGGATTTTTCAACACATTTACACAAAATTTTCAACTGTGTAGTTCTGACCTGCATTGCGGGAAATTTGAGTGATTCTGATCAGCATTTCGCGTAATTCGAGAACTTTTCACCTAGGTTGCAGACGCTTTGAATAATTCCGGGCCGCATTGCGTGTGTTCCGAGTACTCCTGACCAGTATTGCGGGGAATTCAGACTTTTCTCATCAGCATTGTACGGAATTCAGGGAATTCTGATCAGCGTTGCACGTAATTCAAGTATTTCTTCCCAGCATTGTGTAGAGTTCGAAGAGTTCTGATCGGCATTGCGCGTAATTCGAGTAGTTCCAATCAGATTGCGCGTAATTCGAGGAGTTCTAATCAGCATTGCGCGTAATTCGAGGAGTTCAGACCAGCATTGCGTGGAATTTGGAGACTTCTGATCAGCATTGCGGGTAATTCGAGTAGTCCTGACCAGCATTGCGTGGAATTCGACTGCTCTGATTAGCATTGACCCTAATTCTATTAGTTCTGCTCAGCATTGTCCGGGATTCGAGGAGCTCTGATCAGAGTATGCACCACTGCAAAAAAAGGTTTGAATTCTAATATAAAATTGGTTATGAAATTCCAAATAAATGCAAGTTGAATCGTATTTAATATAAAATAGCACTAATATTTCATGTTACTATTTTAATGTTCACAAACGGATTTGAATTTTGATCAGTATTATTATAATTCAAAATATTTTGTATTGAAATTCTTTATTAAAATAAAAATTCCAACATGCTTTGTAAGATTCAGTTCTACAATTTGAATTTTCTTTTACATGGTTGAAATTTGCAGTGTAGTATGAAATTTCAATAACAACCATCTGAAAATTCTAAATGAATGTGAAAAATTCAAATCATTTTTGTGGAATTTCAAACACATTTTGAATATTCAAAATTTCATTTATGAAATTTCAATCACATTTTGAATATCCACAATTTTATTCATGAAATTTCAATAGTTTTGTTGAAAAATAATACACAAGTGTATGAATTCACTGTGCGCTGAAGTCACTGCGCGTGTCTTCTGCAGATCCACGCTTTATAATCGTACCTGCAAAATGATAAAACGTTCTTCGGCAAAATTGATAAATCACGTGGTGATAATTTGTTAATTGAAAATCATCTGTTTTGATGATAATCAAGTTCACTAAGATGCTAAATATTTTTCAGAATTCAATTACAAAGTTTTGGATTGATATATTGATGTATATCCACATGAGAACCATAAACTGAATTTCATCTTCAATATTCACTTTTGAACTACAATGTTTTCAATATGATCTTTGTATCTTTTTTATATATAAATATATAAATATATATAAGAAAGATGTACAATAATATGAAGGAAGCTCGAATCGAGATTTCACAATCCCAGAATTTCGGAATTTTATTCCTTAATTTAGAAATAATCTTACATATCTATCATACAGATATGCGAATTGTATTGAAAATAAGATAGTCAAAGAATCAATACTGAATATGAAAATTAGTATTTTGATTTTTCATACTTCCCAGTATATGGAAGTTCAATTAATAGGTTATAAAATTTACGATCATCATTTGAAATTTTGATACCTATCCATAATTAATTTTCAAGAGGATTTCATTGAAAATTCAACAATCGTTTTGAAATTTCATACTAACATGAAATGATGCACACATTTTCAAAACCTCTTCTTGAATTTTAATAAATTGTTTCTCTGAAAATTCACAACCAAATGTATGTGTTAATCGCTTCACATACTTTTCTATTAAATTTCATACAAAAATTTTTTACAGTGCATAATTCCAGTAGTGCTGTCCAGCATTGCGCGTAATTCGAGTATTTCCAACCAGCATTGTGTGGAATTCGAAGAGTTCTGATCAGCATTGTGCGTAATTCGAGTAGTTCTGACCAGCATCGCGGGAAATTCGTACTGGGCCAAACTGTCCGAATTCCACGCAATGCTGGTTGTAAATGCACGCATTACGCGCAATGCTGATCAGAACTCTTCGAATCCCACGCGCTGCTGGTCAGAACTGCTCGAATTCCACGCGATAATGCTGATCAGGAATACTCGAATTGCGCGCAATGCTGGTCAGAACTACTCGAATCAACCGCCATGCTGATCAGAACTCTTCGAATTCCATGCATTACTGGTCAGAAATACTCGGATCACGCGCAATGTTGATCAGAACCCTCTGAATTCCGTAAATTGCTCGGCAAAACTATCCGCATTAGGCGCAATGCTGCTCAGACCTCCTCGAATTTCACGCAATCCTGGTCAGACCTACCTGCATGAATTACGCGCATCGTGATCAGAATCCCTCAAATTCCATGCAACGCTGGTCAGAACTACCCGAATTACGCGCAATGCTGAACAAAAATCTTCGAATTCCATGCAATACTGGTCAGAAATATCCAGAACCCGTGCAGTCCCGTTCAGAATTATCCAAATTGTGTTCAACGCCGATCAAACCTCTTGTGTGAAACGCTGATCGGAATCTTTCAAAATCCTGTACGATGCCGGATCGATGAGATTCTACATCCAACCACTCGAATTGCGTGGAATGCTGGCCAAAACCATTCGATCATCCATCCGACATTTTTCCATGGGTCACACGTGCTACAGTATCTCATAGGTTACCCACGTGACATTTCCACATAGGTGAATCATGCGAAATTATCTCATGGATAATCCCGTGCGACAAATTCACATGGTTGACCCATTGGAAAATTTCACACGGGTATTCCATACGAATCACACCCAGTCCCAATTCGCATGGGTTCAATTTCTCATGCGCCATATGCATGTAAGATTTTCCTGTGGGACATGATCACGTGGGAAACCTACACTGAGAGAAAAAATTTCCGGGAACAATGAAATATTTACTTGAATAGTCGCCATAAAATACTTAATTGATTTGAATAAACTTTCATTGTCTCGATTAAATATTTATTCAATCAAACAAATATTTAATATGCTATGCAATATTTCATCAATTGGAACAGTTATTTCATTGAGTCAATGGAAGTTTATTCAAATCAATTAAGTATTTGAACGCGACCATTCAACTAAATGTTTTATTGTTCCCAGAAATTTTCACTCTCAGTGTATGTGAAAAATCCCTATGGGACATGACCTCATGCGGAGTAAACTCAGTCCCAAATTCTCATGGGGAATTTTGCATGCGAACTAACTGGGAATTTACAGTAGGGTCGCCTATTCTCTCTAACTCAAGAGAATCCTTCATTGATTGATTTCATTTCATATCATATCCGCGTACAGGAGTAATTGTTCTGAATTCTTTATCAAATTCTTAAAACTGAATTCGATTCAAACTTTGAAAATCTTTATCGAGTGTGCCATGAAACAAAATATTAGGGAAATACATAAGAAAACAAGAGAAAGCTCAGCACAAGTTAGCGTAAACTTTCTTTTATTTTTGCATTCTCAAAAAATGAATTTCAAGTGACGTTGATACCTATTCTCAAGATTTTGAAGACTACACTGAGAAAACAGATATCTTGAAAAATACCATAATTTATGGATTTTCAGCGCTGGTCTGACCCGAGTCGGAATATTCACTTGCATGAATCTCTGAAAGTACCATAATTTCTTGGACTTTTTGAAATAAGTATGGTACCTTCCGTATAAAAGTCCAAGACATTATGGTACTTTTAGAGGTTTTTTCAGGTAAATATTTAGACTCGGTCAGACCAGCGCAGAAAATCCATAAATTATGGTACTTTTTAAGATACCTTTCTCTCCGTGTAGAGATAGTAGAGATCAGACATCCATGTGGGAAAAATGTCCAAAACTGTAAATAATTGTATACAATTTGTATAGAATTGTATACAATTTGTATACAATTGTACACAATTTGTATACAATTGTACACAATTTGTATACAATTGTACACAATTTGTATACAATTCGTGTATAATTCTATACATTTTTGGACATTATTTCCACATGGCTTGGGTTTTGCTTTCAGAATTGATAATCTGAGTGGTTGGTTACGTGAAAATCAACTAATAAACAAAGTTCGACGATTTTTCTGGCAACGAATGGTAAATTTCATAAGGAAAATAGTGAAATTTAATTCATGAATATTTGAAATTCCAATTGTATCCAGATGATTGATAACTGATGAATTTATTATCCAGAGGAATGCTTTCCAACTGGCACTTTTTTCCCTCTCGGTTTAATGCATATTTTCCCCAAAAATAAACGTACTGCGTGTAGATGAACCACAAAGTTTTTATCCCAAAACACTGTCTTCCAAAAACGATACTAAATGTGAATCCCATAAACAATATGCCATGGTTTCATGATGACATTATCAAAATAATGAGGTTTTGCTATCAATTAGCTAGGTTTATCAATGATAGCATCTATTGAAATATTTTTGGTCCAATGACGTAAAAGATGATATAATGTATAAGTTTTGTATAATGGAATTCTTCGGACTTAGTGATCAGTGGAGAAAGACCAAAAAAAGAGTGAGTTTATTGGGTGGTTAATTGTCAAGTGTACAATATGATCGGCGTCGCGAGTTGGGCAAAACGACAGTTACCGGGACATGAAACATAGAGGTGTAAAGGGGAAACAAGGCATAGGAGTGGGTGACTCACCGACCAGCTAGGCCGAGTCACACTCATGCCAACCAGGCCTTTGCTATACGAGAACTGCAGGTCAGGGAGAGGAAGATACTACTTTTAGCCCACATTTTTTCCTTGCCTTCTTCCTATAAACCGCGCGTTCTCTCGATATGCTTTATCTTTTACGTTTACGACTAATCACCAGTTTCTTTATTCATTCTTACCCCAAGCGTTTACACGATTCAATACAGTTGATTGTACACGGAGAAAAAAGATCTGCTAAAAAGTATCATACTATATAGTGTTCGAGCATCAGTCTTGTCCAGATCAAATTATTTACATGAAAATATCTACAAAAGTAGTATATTTCTTTAGGAAAGTCCAAGCCAGTTTGGTACTTTTAGAAGTATTTTCACGTAAATAATTTCATCTGGACACGACTGATGCTCAAACACTATAAAGTATGGTACTTCTTAGCAGACCTTTTTTTCTCCGTGTATCTCCCTCGACAGGTTTTCTTTTTCTTACACTATCTTTTTCATGTTTTTCTTTCCATTTCTTCAACTTCAAAAACCTTATGAGAATTTCCCAACCTCTGAGAGATGAAGGTTGATTGAAAATATCAACAGAATGTAACGAGGAAGGAGAATAAACACATAGAACATGGTAGAGGAATATCTTCATCAATTCCATCATCCTTATATAAGGTGATACTAGGGCGTGGCCGCAGCCAAATCGTTGACGATAAAGTACGAGCAATTTCAAACGTTTCAATTCAATAAAAATCTCTAATTCAAGTAGAAGTGCTGCACAGAACGATATTTCGATTATATTGAACCGTTTGTCCGTATTTTATCATGAACGATTTGGCTGCTGCCACGCCGTTGGTATCATCATAAGTAACTCTCACTTCAAAAAAATTAAAATTAATCACTTTAAACATTTGAATTTTCTGAAGAATTAGTGTGATAATCAATCATATCACTGCTATACTTGTTTTTTCTATTTTTCAGGTAGTCACAAGGAATTCCACAGACGACATAGGGAATTTTGCGAAGACACACTTTTACCAACCGGAGGAAGTCCTTTATGTTCATCTTCGACTTCGTCATCACCAATGTCGCCGGCAACGACAACGTCCTCCGAATCAGATGTTGTAAGTGGTTGTCCAAGTCCAGGACCTGGATGCCCAATTTTCAGTCTGTCTGGTCCACCCACCCCACAACCGGCTGATATTGATAGTCATCCGGCATCTAGAGTATTGCCATTTCTCTATCTTGGCAACGGACGGGACGCAGCCGATTTGAAACTTCTGCGAGCGCTTGGCGCAACTAGGGTATTGAATGTCACCTCCCAATTACCCGGCTACCACGAGGAAAGGGGCATCACTTATCGACAGATACCTGCCTCGGATTCGGGACATCAAAACTTGAAACAATACTTTGAAGAGGCATTCGATTTTATCGGTAATATTATATTGATGTATATTTCATAAATAACTGATTGAAAAATGAAATAACCCACACAGCACGCTGGTTCCGATGTGGTCATAAAGAATTCCTTATGAATTCATCGTGAGATTATTTAAGAGTCCCCGTCATTATAGTTCAGGATGAATTCTTTATGAATCGCTGGTATTCAAGAAGAATTTCTCAAGCATTCTCAAGGATTCATTATGAATTTTTTCGGATCTGACATAACGGCAGTTCATTTGTAACACAGAGTGGCCACAGACCGGGAAAACCGGGAATTATCAGGGAATTTTATTTAACCGGGAATTATCAGGGAAATTTCGGGGAATCTTCCAAGTGATCAGGGAATTTTTCATTTTCATAGAAATCTTATGTAAAACGCTCTACTTTGATGATTGTTTTCATATAAGGGTCAGAATTTCTAAAATCAGCTGGAATTAAATTTTGATTCTCATAATTCAATGAAATGTACCAAAAATGATATTGATATGAGCTCTTTATGTTAGAAATGAGTCTACCAAATGATTTAGCAAAATATTTTTTTTATTATAAAAACAGGAAACTTGATTTACACTCAATTCCCATGCGATGACCCATGCGAACTAACTAGGAATTTACGGAAGGGTACTTACTAGAAGAATGGGGTATATATTGATTCTTCATATACAACTGTATCCTGAACAGAAAACTTGCAATAAAATTCCGACATCTTGCGAGGACTAACTACAATTCGTAACAGCGGAAAAAGTATCCGGAGAGAAATGTTACATTGCAAATTAATGAAGTGGAAGCTGTCGGCCGCAGGGGTTATGTTTTGGCTGGGATTGTACCTGAACAAAACGACCGAACTATTTGGATATTTTCTCCATAAAAACATGCTAAAATGAGATGATGATGATATCTGAAGATATGAATTTGTAGCATTTGAGACGAGGAATTCGAAAATGAAAGATTTTTCACAATACGAGGTCGTTTTCATAGGATTTTTTGCAGAGAAACGAGGAGTTATATATTGGTTCTAACGAATTTCATCACCTACTGATGAGACGACGTCCGATTCGGAGGATAAAATGAATCAATTCTCATAGGATTTTGTCTGAGGAATCCGATGGTATATGATTCATTTTGGTACGCGGCCGTTTTCATGGAGTTTTCGTCGAGAGAAGGGGAGATTTTTGTCAATTTCCACAGAATTTGCATGAATTTCGTTATTTAAAGACAAGTCGACGTCCGATTCTTGGGGTAAAATCTATGAATTCTTATGAAGAATTGTCTGCAGAATCCAGTGATATACGGCTCATTCCGGTACGCGGCCGTGTTCTTGATTTTTTACGCCAAAAGTCGTTGACTGGTATTTGACGGAATTATCAATACATATGCAAATTCTTCCATCGGCTGCAGGGTTCTCGTTCGATTGGAAGAATTTGATACGTCGATTCTTATAGTAAATTTCCCAAGGAATCCAATGGTGTATAGCTTATTCCGGTACGCGGCCGTTTTCATGGAGTTTTCGTCGAGAGAAGCGGAGATTTTTGTCAATCTCCACAGAATTTGCATGAATTTCGTTATTTGAAGACAAGTTGACGTCCGATTCTTGGGGTAAAATCCATGAATTCTCATGAATGAGACCATAGAATGAGCCATACACCATTGGATTCCTTGGAAAATTTACTATAAGAATCGACGTATCAGATTCTTCCAATCGAACGAGAACCCTGCAGCCGATGGAAGAATTTGCATATGTATTGATAATTCCGTCAAATACCAGTCAACGACTTTCGGCGTAAAAAATCAAGAACACGGCCGCGTACCGGAATGAGCCGTATATCACTGGATTCTGCAGACAATTCCTCATAAGAATCCATAGATTTTACCCCAAGAATCGGACGTCGACTTGTCTTTAAATGACGAAATTCATGCAAATTCTGTGGAAATTGACAAAAATCTCCCCTTCCCTCGACGAAAACTCCATGAAAACGGCCGCGTACCGGAATGAGCCATACACCATTGGATTCCTTGGAAAATTTACTATAAGAATCGATGTATCAGATTCTTCCAATCGAACGAGAACCCTGCAGCCGATGGAAGAATTTGCATATGTATTCATAATTCCGTCAAATACCAGTCAACGACTTTTGGCGTAAAAAATCAAGAACACGGCCGCGTACCGGAATGAGCCGTATATCACTGGATTCTGCAGACAATTCCTCATGAGAATCCATAGATTTTACCCCAAGAATCGGATGTCGACTTGTCTGTAAATAACGAAATTCATGCAAATTCTGTGGAAATTGACATAAGTCTCCCCTTCTCTCGACGAAAACTCCATGAAAATGGCCGCGTACCAAAATGAATCATATACCATCGGATTCCTCAGACAAAATCCTATAAGAATTGGTGCATTTTATCCTCCGAATCGGATGTCGTCCCATCAGTAGGTGATGAAATTCGCTAGAACCAATATATAACTCCTCGTTTCTCTGCAAAAAATTGTATGTAGTTCTTTTTCCGCACAGTCCTTTCGTTCTCAGTCTATGTCGATTGCTAGATACCTTAATCTTAAGCTATCTAACTCGCCGTATCTTTGGAACGGCCAAAGCAAAAAAATTTTTCCCTACGGCAAAAAATGGCAAAAAAATAGCAAAAAAATACGCACTCACTCCCAGTGCAGTTAGATAAAAATGCCTAGATCACTTAATATACCTATGATTATGATTCATGGTACAAGTTACTGTCCAACTTTTCCGAATAGTTCTAGTTTGCGAATAAAATGGCAATTAAATTTCTCTTCGTGCAGATTGAGAGAGTACTTTGTATAGGGAGGTTTTACTCCAAAAAGTTACTCAATCGGATCCATTTTCAAAATTACTATACTTGTTGAGGAAATATCAGAGAACCATACACTCCACATTTTTTGGAGGCAGAATCCACTCATGAGGAGTGAAAATCCTGCAACTCCGATGACAATAAGACACTTCTTAGAAGTTAATCTTCACTGCAATGAAATGAGAATTCCACTGTTATAAAATACTTGAAATTTCACTTTAAGAAATCTAGAGAGTATCATTTGATCGTACAGGCCATTGTGTGTTTGAAAAGGTGCGACCTCGTTGAGTTCAGTCTGCAATGTCCTGATCCAGGGCCCCCCCAGACATTGAAAGTCAGGGAAAGTCAGGAAAAGCCAGGGAATTCTTATTCAATCAGGGAAAGTCAGGGAACGTTTGCAAAATGCTCCATTAGTCAGAGAAATCCATTGAAATTTATAAAAAGTCAGGGAAAATTGGAACATTTGATTCCAGCAGAAAATTTTCAAGGTCCATTTGTGTATTTTTCATCCAGCCAGCACAAATGATCAATTTGAATTCATAAAGACTTCCCAAAGACTCTCTGAATAGTCGCCGTTATGCAACCAATAATGAATTCAATGAGAATTCAATGAAGTCAAAATCAAAATGCATACAATGCACGCAGAATTCATTATGGAGTCTTGATACGAATTCTTTCTGAACATCAAGTTATTTATTAAGAGTTCGTTTTGAATTCAAAATATTCATAATGAATACATATTCATGAGCATAACGGGAACTCTTGTGCTGCATGGGTGGAGTATAAATTTCATTGAATTGCCTTGCGATTTTGTTTGCAAATACCATTCCTTTGGTTCGGTTCAAAACGCGATGTCAGGAGAATGAGTATTCACAATTGATCTATTAACTGTGCTTATTTTATTTCAATCCGTAGATCACCTCCAAACGTCTCAAAATACTGTAAGAAAAGCGGTGTCAGAATTAACACCGTGCGGATTCTATAAAAGTCCACTCCGGAATTCAGTGTTGAAATAATTCCAAATGGTATTAGAATGACACCATACGGTGTCGAAATAACACCGTCAGGTGTTGAAACAACACCATCCGGAGTGGACTTTACCTAACACTGCCAAATTTTTTAGAGTGAAGTGTAATACCATTCAAGGGAATATCCAAAAATTTACTACCTTACATGAAGTGAATAATAATAAATTACATGCCTAGAGTTCCACATCGCCGCAAACCTTGAATGATTAAGTGATTTCTGAAGGCTCAAAAATAAAATTGTAAAATTTTAACCTCCAAACATTAACAAATTTGAATTTTTCCGTCCCTCACTTCCTTATGCTCGAGTCCCCTCAAAGAAGGATACTGAGTTTCTGAATACGCCCTTGATACCATTATATGGATAGGGAAGTATACATATACGTTCTGTCAAAAAAGTTGTCACGTCCAGAGATATTCGAAGAATATTTCTTTCAATGACATATGGAAGGGATTAATATGAAATATCAATACCTAAAAATATAAGTTCCCCTATTTTACGTCATGGACAAGGATGGGGAGAAACAGAACAGTTGAAAAAGGAAAGTTGAAATAACGACAGTGAATTACAATAAAAACAATTTTATTCAGAAAGACATTTGAATAAATCGATATAAGATCGTTCATTTTCCGTCAAACTCAACAATTTCAGATCAGAGTCTGAGATTTCAGTATATTTACCTAGTAATGAAATACAATTTATGCAATCAAAAAACTCCTTATTACTGATTCGACAACTATTGCATTTATCGATGTGATAGAATTTCTTGATTAATCTAGCCTGATATTCTTCTAATTTTTGTATTTTCTTTAATATATATATCTGGAGTCGATTGGATCGAGAGGTATTCCTTTCCAAAGATTCGAGGAGTCGCTTCGAAACCTTATTATTAGACTTATTCTTTTCTATTGATTTGTTAATCAATTTAATCTTTTCATTCACGAAAATAAGTCTCTTGAATATCTCTAGATCCAACATCGAGAGAAAATATAAATATATGAAAAGAAGGTGAGGAAGAATAGAATTAGAACAATGATTTATTCATATGAATGTGCACCAATTCCTTACGTGTTAAATTCATTTGCTCTAACTCGTCACTGTGGAATTGAGTGTATTTTTCCAATAAATCTACACAACGTTTGCATTTGTAAAATTCTACCTTGGTTAATTTACAAATACGACATCTATTTATTTGTCTCTTTTCCAATACTTTGTAAGATTGTTCACAAGATTCTAATTTCTTCCTTTCCTTCCTTAAACCACACCAGATTTTATAAGCTATTTTAGAATCTAAATTATTTCGAAGCAACTTTGTTTCTCGGATCTTGATACGATCTTTTAAAAGCTCAATTTCAGTTTTTAATTCATTCATATTCCATTACTAGAATACATACATGGTCTTGTTTGGTATTACTTTAACTGTTATAGTCTCTAATTAACAGTTGCGAGATTCCAGCCAACTGAATTTCCCACAACTACCAATTTTTGACATTCAAACAATTACTCGTGTGATTCCAGCCAACTGAATTTCCACGAATAATCGTAAGTGAGTTAAATTTGGAATTACCAATTAATATGTGAGACTCCAGCCAACTGAATTTCCCACACAATTAATTGGTGATAGACTCAATTGACATCTGAGAAATTCTAGCCAACTAGATTTTTCCAAGTAGTCAATTTTCGTCACTATGGGGTTGAATTTTAGAAGACAATGTATTCGAATATGAGATGAAACAAAGTTGCTCAATACACAAATTGAAATGGAATTATTACGATTTCTTCACTCAGTCAAATTTTCACTTACAAAGAGAAAATCCAAAATATGGCACAATAATCCTTGGAAGAAACACAAAATATTTGAAACACCTTGAAAAAGAAGTACAAAATATTTCTAACACTTTTGAAAAGAAACACAAAATATTTCTAACACTTTGGAAAGAAATACAAAATATTTCTAACACTTTGAAAAGAAATACAAAATATTTCTAACACTTTGAAATGAAATACAAAATATTTCTAACACTTTGAAATGAAATACAAAATATTTCTAACACTTTGAAAAGAATTTAACTTGAACACTTTGAAATTTTGTAAGAAGAACGTTGAGCGCGAGGTGAAAACTGGAGCGGAGACTGACTTTTGGGCCCAATGCATGGGTTTTTATACCATGAAAATCCATCATGGTGGACTTGTTTTTGTAGATTAGAAAAATGTACTTTGATCTATCGATGATGAATCCATGAACTGTCCTTATGACGCATCACAAGTACATGGTGTTCACTCGACGATGTCTTATCTATCGCGTGAAGTTTGGGTGAAAGTTCGCACTACAGTCTAGAATACGTGAAATGAATTTCACGATTGAACATTCTTTAATAGCAAATGAGTACCAATTATTCTTATATAGTAAAATGTGTTATTTAATTTATTCGTTTGCTGGAAAGTATGTTCAATGCATTTAAAAGGAACGAGAACGTATAATATATATATATATATTGAATATGAATATGTATATAGAATATTTATGCGTGAATATGTACATTGAATATTATGTAGAATATTCGTGTACGAATATGTATATGGAATACTATATAGAATATTCACGTATGAATATGTACATTGAATATTACGTAGAATATTCATGTACGAACGTGTATATTGATTACTATATGCAATACTTACGTATGAACATGTATATGGAATATCATAGAATATCTATGCATGAATATGCACATCGAATATCTCACAGAATATTCATGTACGAATATGTACATTGAATACCATATAGAACACTCACGTATGAATATGTATGCATGAATATGCACATTGAATATTTTGTAAAATATTCACGTGTGAACATGTATATAGAATATTATAGAATATTTATGCATGAATATGTACATTGAACATTATGTAGAATATTCATGTATGAATATGCATATTGAATACAAATATGTATATTGAATATTGCATAGAATATGCATATGTATGTCGAACATTGCATAGAACATGCACGTTGTGTATTACATAGAATATGCACATCGGACATTATAGAATATTACATAGAATGCAAGATATTCACATGAATATGAATATTGATCATTATATTTATGTGTGAAGCATAAGTGTAACATGTTTATAATTAACGAAAAAAAACGATTTCGTCACACCTCCCCCCTTTTTTGACAAAACTTAGGGAGAAGTTTTGGCACAAACCATGTTTATATTAGTCCATATGGTCGTTTACCAATCGAGTTTTCAACAGGTTGATTGGTTTGTTCATCATTAGCGTTGTTTGTGTTGAAAACTGTTCGAGGTTTCTTTGTACGTAGATTCATTGGTGTATATAGTTGTTGATCTTCCACTGGAGCGGAACAGGTAGGTTGGGTCGTGTTAATCTCTGGATACATGTTGTTTTGCCTTTGGGGTTCTTTTACGATGGTCACCTTTTCCTCGTCTAAGACAAATTTGACCTGTCTAAGAGGAATTACTTCGTCGTATGTTTGGTTTGACCTGGTGGTTTGACTGGTACCTGCGGTCTGGTTACCACCTGTAGTTCGTGGATCTTCAGTTGGTCGTCCCCTGGCCAAATGTAAAAGAAGATTTGTCAACGAGTCCCAGATTGATCCCAATAAAAAGACAGAGCAACCATAGATTGAATGCAATGCATAGGCATGGATTATGGTATCTATAGCGGCTTTGGCTAATTTGAAGCAGAGATACACTCCAAATAATCCTGCGGTGGCTGAACCGAATGTAATAAAAGAATTCCAGATTTTATTGAAAGTCGTTTTAGCGATCTTCTGGAGTGCTTCTTCGTCCAACAGGTGCGTCATTGATAAACCTGTTGTAATTATTGGTTGTCCAGTCATCCCTCTAGCAACGGTATTTAATACAGCTGATCGTTCGATTGGAAACATAATATTTTCTCTCAATCGTTCTAAGTCTTCGGAAGAATAGATTCCGCTTGTTGCTAAATGTTTTGGATTAATATATTTCCATGTTGGTTTGGTCATCGGCTTCATTTCTATTGGTGCAATGGTGAGTGTTGGTTGTGGTGTCATTTTGTACCATCCGTCTTCTAGGAAGTACATTGGAGAAACAAACGAATTGCAATCGATTTGCGTTCCAATTTTCGTAATTATGTGAGTTCTGGGCTTTAAGAACATGCTGTTGTTATTCATCTTGATAGGTAATTCGTGGTAACATTGTTCTGTTCTGTGAGTCACTACTTCGACGGGTATACATTTGATTATATGAACAACTTCTCCAGAAGGTACAGCCATATACCCTGAATTTTTCATTAAATGGAACGCAAATTCATCCGGTGAATGAATTGCGTTTGTCAGAGCGTTTCTCAACACTTGTTGTTCCAACTGACATCTGTGTAACAACATATCTCTGTACAAGCTGGTCATTTGTGTACGAATATGTCTCTCAACATACACGAATTTGGAGTTTAGGTACGTGAATATGTCGAGATTTTCTGTTTCGGTTCTTTTGGCTTTGGCGAAAGTTTCTCCTTTTTGAGTTTCTAATATGAACAGTTTGGGATGTTCTGTTCTGATGAGTGTGTAACCACAGATCATCTGTTCTCCGACTTTCGATAGGACGAAGGTTGTCCCTTGAGTCGCTACGGAGTATATTACACTTGGATCTCCGGCTTGGTCTTCAATTTTGTTGGATAATCCTTCGTAAATAATGTCATAATCGGAGAATCGGCATACATCTTGCGAACTTGGTGTCCAATATGTATATCCGTCCTCCATATCAGTGCAATGTCCGTCATTGTAATGGCAAGTGAGGCCAGTGTGTAATTTCAATTTGTTGTTATCCAAATCTACGACAGCGCGATATGATTTTAATGTAATTTTTACCAGCGCCTGTACTATAACATCTTCCCATGTTCCATACGGGTCGGAATATTGGGATCCGGAACAAGATCCATCACTGGAGATGCTTCCAGCCAACGTGGAATGTCTTATGTTGGTTTGGTTGATTTTTAATCCAGTGATTACGTTGTTGTGCGTTAGGTACAAATTGCCAGTGTTATGCATCTCGTCGCATTGGGTGGCTCCGACTTCTTGCATATATTCAGCGAATCCATTGTTGACTGCTTTTGTGTATGAAAACGTTCCACATCTGGATATAGTTCTTTGGATAGTCATTTTACATTGTCTAACCAAAGTCCTATCGTATTTAGACAGCTGCAGCAATTGTATGGGTAGGCTCGTTACGTTGGATTTTGTTTCTTTAATTTCGCATTCACCAACATTTATCAGAGATATCGTGGTGATATTCAGATTTGGGGTTCCACAATCGTATCCAATTAGTCCGAAGACGACGAAGTTTCTCATCAAGATGCAAAAGATGAAAGCTCGAACTATTATCATTTTGATGATAGTGTCGTTCTGAAAGCATAATGAGTTACTTTTGCCTTGGATGTGCTTTTCGTTTATATATATATTTTATGTTAAAAGTAGATTTGTTGCTAATTTATTTCTTATATAATTATATCTTCTAATTGGTTAGTCATTAATATGTATATATATATATATATGGGTTCTAATTTGATTATTCTATAGAAGGTTATATCATTTATATCTATTTGTTGTTGATGACATTTAAAGTTGTAAACTATATGATACATATATATATATATATATATTGTATTTTAGTATGATTTTTCTCTTTTTCATTTATATCCTCAATGAGTCTAGTTCAATTTTTCATTGACCCATCTCTTTGGAGTGTGCAGGTAGTAAGAAGAGCATAGTATTTTACTCCATTGACCTGCAGTAGTCTCTTAGTTGGATATACTCTGACTCATATCGGTCTGTTTGTAACCTTTGTTGATTCATTCATTGACTTTCTCGAGGAAAGTGGTAATTGAATCGATTATTGGCTCTATTTAGACCTCATTGAACACAGGTGTTCATTGCGCGTTCAGGATCAATTGAGAGTTTCATTATGATGAATGATTATTTGATTCCAAGTGAATGGATGAACTTACATAGATATGTAAATTCATGCATTCAAGACTTTGCATTATTTTTGGGTTTCACGTGGAGTTTTTTTTCTCTCCCCCCTTTTTTTTGGTCCATTGAATTCAAGAAGAAATTAATCATAATTTGTTCTCGATTATCAGGGCACTTTGTTTTCTTGTCATATTGTGGCTGTTTTACGAGTCACAGAGACGAGTCACGTTTTGTGATTTGGATGTAGGATTTAATTATAAAATAGAAGAATTGAATATCGAATTTTTAGCATAAGATAAAGAAAATTGTTAAACTTAATATTTGAATATTAAATAGAATTTGGATATATATAGAGTTTGAATATGAAACCTTAGACATAAAGTTTGAGTATGAAATTTCGAAATTTGAACATGAAATTTGGATTAAAAAAAAAAAATCCTGAATATAAAAGCTTAGATATAGAGATTGAGCCTAAGATTTATGCTTAAAATTTGAGCTTGAATAAAAAAAAAAATTCGAATATAAAATTTTGAGTATAAGATTCTTATGCGAAATTTGGAATAATAAAAAAATTGAGTATAAAATATATATACATATATATAGAATTTGGAAATTTGGGTATACAAATTTTGAGTATAATATTTATATATAAAGTTTGAGTAAAAAAAAAAAAAAATGGTGAGTATGAAATTTAAAATTCGCGTACAAAAATTTTGAATATAATATTCCTATATAAAATCCGAATATAAAATTTGTGAGTATAATATTCCTATATAAATGTTGAAAATTTGAATATAAAAATTTGAGTACAATATTTCTATATAAAATTTGAGTATAATATTCCTATATAAAAGTTGAAAATTTGAATATAAAAATTTGAGTACAATATTTCTATATAAAATTTGAGTATAATATTCCTATATAAAATTTGAATATAATATTTCTTATATAAAATTTTGAGTATAAAATTTGAGTATAATATTTCTATATAAAATTTGAATATAAAAATTTGAGTAATATTTCTATATAAAATTTGAGTATAAAATTTGAGTAATATTTCTATATAAAATTTGAGTATAAAATTTGAGTACAGTATTTCTATATAAAATTTGAGTATAAAAATTGAGTACAGTATTTCTATATAAAATTTGAGTATGATATTTCTATATAAAAATTGAGTATAAAATTTGAGTATAATATTTCTATATCAAATTTGAATATAAAAATTTGAGTAATATTTCTATATAAAATTTGAGTATAAAATTTCAGTACAATATTTTTATATAAAGTTTGAGTATAAAATTTGAGTATTTGAATGTGAGATCTTGAATAAAAATATATATAGATTATTTGATTATATATGTTTGAATGAGGAGTTGAATACAAGTTCATAATTTTTGGAATGATGTATTGAAATGGGTTAGAAGTGTTTATCGAACGATTTTATATTGGTCCGATGATCCATCAAGTCTCTTACAGTGTATACCAGTTCGAGAACTTTTATATGGCTCATTGACTCAACCTTTACAGAAAAGGATGGCTTATACGGACTGCCTATATGCATAAGAGAGAGAAAGGGCATGTTTCAGGATCTTTCTATTGAATCGGTCGCGCTGATTCACAACTTCGTCGTGTCGATGCTGATCATGACCAATCCTTTCATTTCAGTCCACTGTTTTTTTTTATACATACATTCGTTTTCTCCCTTTTCTTGGATTAAGGAAAGTGAGGAGAGGGTAGGGTTTGATTCGAGAAAACAAAAAAAAATGAAGTGATGTTCAAATTTTTGGTTACAGTTAATTCACATAGATCTCAAAATTTATGTTTAATTTTTGTTCAACATCGTTTTATTATATGAAACACGAGTAATATATAAGTGTGAGTAAAAAAAAAATATATAATTGTGTGGTTTTATAAAAAATTTCATGTTAGATAAAAAAAAATGTTCGTATGGGGGATTTTGGTTATACTTCGTTATGATTTACTTTATAGTTTCAAATTTTATTGGGGAGTTGAACATAAATTAGTCACGTTAGGGTTCTTGTCGAGTAGCTTCTCACAAAAATGGCACTTCCCGGATGAAACTTTTGAGGAACCCCCCTTTTGGGCCAGCAGGGGTGTATGACCGAATACACACTCAAATAAGATATTGCTGGATAGTCAACTGTTGTTGCCAATCTAATGTTGGCATAAAAATTTCCTCATACTGATTCAGCAGCATTTCTAATTCGGGGTGCTCCTTGCACATTGGACAGTGGTTGATTTGCGTTCGGAAAATCAACTGATCATAGCATTTTACACAACACAGTTCGTATATGTCTTTATCAGATTTTCTTACGACATGTTTCTCGCTGTATTCTTCACATTGCCTCTCTTCATTTTCTACACACCATCCACATATTATTCTATTCCTCTGGTGATGATATCTATACACTACAGTGTCTCCCAAATGGAAACACCATGGCCCGTAACTTTGATCATTGAATTTCCTTTTGCGGTTCGATGAATCGAAAAACTCGTTTAAATCGAGACCCACTGGTAGAATCATTCTGATTATTAGGTTTTTCACACACACAAAAAAATGATAATAGTTGTGATTTTCGACAGTTAACAGGAGAACTTTGTTATCCTGTATGATTTTTTAATGTTCGTATGGATTTTCAGAAGTTGGATTTGGACTGATGTCACTCTTCGGAAGTCGGATTCAAACTGATGGGCTGAGGGTTGTTCTAGTCTTGTTTTCGTTTAAAGAAAATAGGAAAATCCTGTACTTTGGATGTACAGTCATCGTTTGTTTGTACTCTTAGTCCTTCGGAATGATTCATCGGTCGAAGATAATTTGGGTTTTAAGTGAGTTCGATACTCGTAGGGATGACTCTATCCAACGATATTATTTTCTCTTTGTTTCCGATTTGTAGTTTAACATTTTTATCGTCTATGATTTCTAGAATTTTGTAAGGCCCTTCGTTTGGGTCACTCAATTTTCCAACCTTAAGTCCCTTACGTAGAAAAACATATTGGCCAGCTTCTAATTGACATGGGTTGACTTTCTTGTCGTAATAGTGTTTTGCACGGGTTTTGCAATCTCTAAATTTTCCTGGTTTCTTTTTGTAACTCATCCAATCTAACTATCAGTCGTATTAAGTAATCGTTGTAAGTAACCAATTGCTCAAAATCAGGTAGTGGTTGACTCGAAGGTATCATTGCCAATTTTCCAAAAACTAGTTCGTAAGGAGTGTGATTAGTGCTTTCATGTATGCTAGTATTATATGAAAAAATAGCTAACTCAACCCAATCGTCCCATTCTGAATCTTTATGTATATACTGTCTCAGGTATTCCACTAGGACTATATGAGTTCTTTCTAGTGATCCGTTGGTTTGTGGATGAAAAGCTGTAGTTTTTATCTGGCGAATGTTCAATCTTTTTGCTAAAATTTTCATTAGATTTGAAAGAAAATTAGTCCCTTGATCAGTCAATACTATTTTTGGAGCTCCATAAATGCAAACAAATTTTTTGAGAAAAACGTCGGCAATAGTTTGAGCGGTAGCATCTTTCATTACTGCTGCTATGCAATATTTAGTGAGTAAACACTGCATAGTTAAAATGTATCGATTACCGTGGTTTTGTGTAGGGGGAAAAGGGCCTACAACATCCAGTGCGATTTTTCAAAAGCAGTGCAGGGTGAGTCCGTGATTGCCATGGGTTGTCTGATTTTTCTGCGTGTGAGCTTTTTGAGCTTACATTGGAGACATTGCTGGATGTGATTTTGTATGTCTTCTTTCATATATTCCCAGTAATAGTTGGTTCTGATTCTATTATAGGTTTTGCTCACTCCTTTATGTCCACCTATGGACGATGCATGAGCTTTTTCAATAATTGAGTTTCTTTCCGTTATTGGAGGTTTGATCACAATTCCCAAGCAGAACGTGATTTTCATGGGCACATTTCTCAAAGTTAATTTGAGTTGTTCATTGATTACTCTCCAAGAAATTTTGTTATTCAATTCTATCCTGAAACGCTCAAACTCGAAATGTTATTTCTGATTGTTATTTCTCGTAATTCTTGGAGTGAATTTTGTAAATTATTTAGGATTTCTTCTGAAGTTGGAATATTTTCTATAGGCAATACACATGAACCCATATACCATTTATTTCCTTTCATCACTGCTTTACAGGTACCCAATTCCATTGGTCCAAAATAATCTATATAATATCGTTTTGAAAATTGATACGTTATTTCATCTATTGGTTTTCCTGCTTCATCTAGGAAGAATAAATAATTGTCCTTCCTCATCCATAACTGGTCCCTACTTTCGTAAATATAGTTTCCAGCACTATTATTTTGTATGATTATATCTTCAATCATATTTTCATTGATTGTTGATTTGTCTGAATCAGAACCATCATTATCTACTATTAGATTTTCGTTAATTGTTGACTCGTCTGACTCAGAATCGTCATTATCTACTGTATCAATGTTGCTGTGATTTATAGGATTGGGAAGTTGTATGTCTTTTGATATTTCGGATCTATCAGAGGGTTTTTTGATTGATTTTGGTGTTTTAAACGTTGCATTTTTTATCATGTCATTTCCTGAGTTAGATTGTTTCCGGTCTATTTTTGACCTCCGTTTTTTCTTCAATTCTAATTCCTCTCTATACTGTCTGCCTTCCTCTGTTAACTTCTTTGTTCGACAAGAACGTCTAGGTTCGATTTCGATCATTTGGTCATTTTCCTGGTGACTCAATGTCAACACCTTTGTCTCATCATCCGAGGAAAGGTTTCACGTATGGGTCTGCATTGATGAGTCATCTTTCTACTTTCGTCGTCGGTACCCTCATTATCTCTTTGTTCGCGAAAACCGTCAGTGTCTACCGTTGCAGGTAATAAACCTTTGTTTATGAATGAAGTTCGCGTACTATTATAAGGGATCTGTTCGATCTTATTGAGGTATAAGGTTTTCACGTATTCGATGGTGTCTAATGAATCCTCGTGTACCTGTCCTTTGTATTCAGGGGGCTCTTCATTTTCCTGAATAGGATTTCGAGACAAAGCGTCGGCATTAACATTTGTTTTACCTGCTTTGTAGATCACATCGAAATCGTATTCTTCTAGTTTGAGTCTCCACCTGGTCAGTCGAGAGGTTGGGTCCTTTGCTGTACGCATCCAAACCAAAGGTTTATGATCCGTTACAATAGTGAATTTACGACCGTACAAGTAAGGTCGAAACTGATTCACACAATATAGTATTGCAAGTGCTTCCTTTTCGTATGTGCTGTATTTGCATTCATTGGTATTTAAAAGTCTAGACGTATAGGCGCAAGGTTGATCCTTACCTATGGGACCTTGACTCAATATTCCAGCGATTGCATAACCACTAGCATCGGTCGTCAATACAAAAGGCTTCGAAAAATCTGGATATTGCAGTACAGGTTCTTTGCAGAGTTTCTGTTTCAGAGTTTGAAAAGCTTTTTCCTGTTCTTCATTCCATTGAAAAGGCTCATCTTTTTTCAAAAGTTTAGTCAAAGGGAGAGCAGTTTTTGAAAAATTATGGATGAATCTTCTGTAATAACCGGCTAGTCCTAAGAATTGCTTGATGTTTTTAGCGTTTTTGGGCTTAGGAATTTTTCGACGGCTTCTAGATTCTTATGATTTGGTTTCAGGCCGTTTTCTGTAATTTGATGTCCTAGGTAAGAAACTTCATGTTTCAAAAATTCACATTTATCTGGTTGTAATTTCAAATTTGCTTGTCTTAATCTTTGGATTAAATTCAAATATTTCTTACGATGTTCCGAGAGTGTTTTTGCATAAATAACAATATCGTCTAAATAAACAAATAACTCTATTCCCTGTAATCCAGTTAAAACTACATCCATCAGATGTTGAAATGTAGCAGGAGCATTTCTTAACCCAAATGGCATTCTTGAAAATTCATAATGTCCATGTGGAGTGGAAAATGCTGTTTTGTGTCGATCCTTTTCGCTCATTTTTATTTGATGAAAACCTGAAGCCAAATCAAAAGTGCTGAAATATTTCGCACTGCCTAGTTGATCTAAAATTTCGGTGATATTAGGCAATGGATATGCATTCCCTATTGTTTTTTCATTTAATGCCCTAAAATCTAAAACCATTCGCCACCTTTTATTTCCTTGTGAATCTGGTTTTTTAGGGACTATCCAAACCGGTGTATTATATGGTGATTGTGAGGGTTGGATAATTCCATCGTTCAATAGATCATTAACTTGTTTAAGAATTTCGTCTTTAAGTTGAGGTGGATATCTATATTGTTTTGTAATAATAGGTTGCTCATCTGTCGTGGATATTGAATGTTCTATAAGATTTGTGCAAGTCAATTGATCTCCTGGTATGTGAAACAAATCTAAGCTTTCCTTGATTAAAATTTCAACCTCTTTTTGTTCCTCTGTATTTAAATGATCTAATCGTAGTGATTCCATGGTTCGTTTCAATCTATCATCGTCTTGGATAGTGAATATTTTTCCTCTAGTAATTTTCTGAGAACATCTTTTCTTTCTTCCACACTTTCTATTGTTATTATTCAGGAATGGTGAACTTTCATGGATTTTCTCGACTTCGTGTATAATTAACTCTGGGGTAGTTAATTCTATTTCTCCATTCGTAGTGTTTATGACTGGTAAGTAGGTATAACCGTTACAGTTTTTAACTATTGCATTTCCAGAATAAACTCCTTCGACAGATTTTAGTCGAGGTAAATATCCTTCACGTAAGTGAGTATTCATCAATTTAACATGAATAATTTTTCGAGTTCGTGGAGCAATCTTATGAATTTGAGTTTTATTCAAAAAGGGTATCTTTGAATTATTTATTTCTAAACAATTTATCTCCCAGTTCAATTTAGCTCTGTGCTTTGCAAGAAAAGATGTTCCAACTATCCCGTCCTGTTCGATGGGGAAATCATCTGGTACCACATGGAATTTGGTAACATTTCCTAAGAAATTTAGTAATATTTTGCCTAGGGTTGGCACAATGTCGGTAGAAATTCCTGATAGGTGTAATATCTCACTAGAATCTATATCGGTTTTTCCTTGAATTATTGATTTCTTTATTAGACATGGACCAGCACCAGAATCCAGTAAAAATATAGTTGGTGAGAAAAGAGTGATGCAAATGGATGGTGAATCACGTTCGAGGGTTAATTTGACACTTGTGGTACTATCTCTGGTTCGTCTTGAATCACTGTTACTCGATTGTGGCTCGAATTGCTCGCCTCCCGTGTAGGAGGCTCCGTGAGTTTCCCGGAGTTTGTTGGTTCGAGTTTGACCCACGCATTTGGGTTCCATTTGTGAATCTATCATTTGGATTACGGTACGCGTTTTGATTTTGAAAACTGGTTTGACGTCGTTCATTATAACTGGATTGTATATTCTGGTTCTGGTATTGATATTTACGGCAGTTATTTATGGTATGTCCGAAATTTCTGCAATATCGGCATTGAATATTCGAATAATTCGTATTCGGACGATAATTATTCTGATATTGATTCGTGGTTCTAAGGTTATTGAAAAATCGATCGGACAATTTGCAATTGACTGCTAAATGTCCCGTATTTCCACATTTTGGACATGGTTTGTTTATCCTACAGTCTTTTGCCTCGTGGTTCATCATTCCACATATTTGGCACTTTTTGATTACTTGTGCAGTTTTAATAGAAGAATAAAATCTGCATTCATCGGCCATATGCCCTATTTTCTTGCAAATTTGACAAATTTCTTTGCTACGAGTGAAGGAATTTGATCTGTCATTTAGATTTCTACATATTTTCGCATGGTGCCCAGTTTTGTGACATAGTTGACATCTGATTTCGTTTTTGTGGCTTGATGAGATACTATTGGGATCTGATTTATTCCCTTTTACAATTACCGGACAATTCAGTGCTTCGTGATCCCCTTTTTTACAGATGACACATTTTGATTCGCTCAAAGCTAAACTTCTTAAGGCCTTTTGAGTAGAGGTTTCATTCTCCAAATCAATGGCTTCTGGTCCAGCCTTATTTAAGTCAGTTTTTTCATTTATTCGGAGACTAATTTCTGAATCCAATCCTCTGATAAATGCCTTACAACACGCTGATTCGATCTCGGTTTTCTTTGCATGAGAAATTTGATTTTGATTCTCGTTTTTGTGAGCTTCGATAATTTGTGATCCCAAACTCCTAACCCTATTGAAAAATGTCGCTACATTTTCGTCGGTCCTTTGATATAATTGAGATAACTTTCCTATCAATTCAATACTAGATTGACGAGTTGCATATATTCCCTTTAATACTAGTAATAATTCGTCAATTGTGTCAGGATTGGCAGTTCTGGCAGTTTGTAATGCTCCATCACGTAATTTAGATCTTATCAGAGTTGTCAAGTGTTTTTCAGATTCAGGGTTTATCAAATTTTTCGCATCCGTGCAGGCTGCTGCGAACTCTTGATAACTACTGCTTTCTGGGCCACCAGAATATGTTGGTATCAAAGAAACGGCTTCATGCAACCTTATGTATACCGGCGGATTGGCCATATTGTTGGTATTATTCTCTAATCTTGATTGAAGGGAAAATTGCAAATCGCTTGAGATTTCCAGTAGTTCTAATAGGTTGTTTCCCTTTAAATCAATTAGATTTGTGTTAACGGGGGTGCAATTTAATTGAGGTGAATCGTTATATGGAAACAAATTACTTGTTTGTTCTAATGATTCAGTAGAAAAATTTAATTCACGTGCTACTCGAGAAGAACCAGGAATTTCAACAAAGTTTTTTACAATATTTGGTTGTGGGTTATCGCTTAGATTTTGATTTTGGTTTTCTGATTTTTTGGGTGAATGTTGCAATTTATTTCTCGGTTTAAAGGGATCTATGGGTTCTGTATTATTCTGCGAAGTTCCTGGGAATAAGACTTGTAATTTGTCTTCTTCGTTCAAATTTTTAGTTTGGCTTCGTAGAGTGGGTCCAGACATTTAAAATTCATTTCTTTCTAAGGTGTTAAAATTTGAAATAATTCTCCGAAAATCAATTGTTGACTTGGGTTCAGCTGTTCAACATTAATAAGTTGCTCAATTTGAATCGTTAGGATATTCCTGTTAAGAAGATAGTTGCTCGATTTTTGATTATCCCAAAAAAAAAAAATGATTGTTTGATTTTCAATTGTTCGAATATAATTGCTCAATTCCTGGTGAAAGAATAATTGCTCATATTTGATTATTTGAGATCATTTGTTCAGATTCAAATCTTGAGAGAACGATTGCTCAATACTCGAACGCTAAAGAGTAATAATTGCTCGAAAATAATTGCTCGATTTTATTTTTGTTTACTTGGAAGACGAATGCTCGATACTCAGTTGCTCGAAAAATGATTGCTGAAAATTTGCTCGATTTTATTTTTATTTACTTGGAAGACGAATGCTCGATACTTAGCTACTCAAGAAAAAATTATTGTTGAAGATTTGCTAGAAAACGATTGTTTGATTTTATTTTGTTTGGTTGAAAGACGAATGCTCGATTTTCAATTCATTTATTTGAATCAATTGCTCAAAGTTCCATTAAACTGAACAAAATTACTCAATACTACTCGAAATAGCTCGAATTGCTCAGAATTATTGGTAGTTGCTGAAAATTATTCAGAATTACTGAAAATTACTCGAAATAGCTCAGATTGTTCAAAATCATTCAAAGTTGCTGAAAATTATTCAAAGTCCTCAGAATTACTCGAAAAATTCAATTATTTAATGTTCCTGAGAATTATCAAGATTGCTCAAATTTGTCCAAAATGCTCAGAATTGCTCAAGGATATTCGAATTTGCTCGAAGTTATAAAGATTGTTGGGAATTATTCAGGATGATGCAAAATTATTCAAAATTTGAGCGAGTTCGATTCGACCCGAAAATTGATTGAATTTGTTTGAAATTGCTCAGAATTCAATTTGATGCTTGAATACTTGATTTGGTTTGTTTCAATAGGTTGAACTTTGATTTTCTTTGGTTTGATTGTTCAGAGATTTTTGATTTTATTTAATATACCTAGACTTGCTCGGAATTTCATTGTTCAGAAAAAAAACCATCTGATTTTTTTTACTCAAAAATTCACTTGTTTTGGTTTAACTGTTTAGGGTTATTCAAAATTTCTCAAAGTTACGCGAAGATTTTCAAAATTGCTCAAATTATTTTATTTGCTCAAAGTTTAATTTGTCTCGATTTAATTGTTCAAATTTGAATTCAATTACTCATGAAAGAATATTTTGACTTTCATTTATTTGGTTGATCTCGATTATTTTTGATTTATTGGGAAATCATGAATGCGTTTTTTGACTTTGTTTGAGACCGTGACTTTGGTTGTACACTTCCTTTTTTATAGTTGTACCGTAGAATGCGTCTTTAACTTTGTCTGTAACCGTGACTTGAATTCCCAAAAGATGACTTGGATGTAGTTTAATTCGTTTGATTAATTATTCAAATGATTTGGTCTGTTTCAGAAGTTTCATTTAGTTGGATGATTGGGAATCGGAATGAGTTTTGAACATTCACCTTCAGTTTGTTTCTCGAATTATATTGATTCGAAAGTTTCATATGGAAAGTGTGTTATTTGAGTTCAAAATAAAAAGGAGAAAAATAGTATGCAACTCTACTTTTCCAATGTTCTGTTTGTTCGTCCTACCGACTGCGCCAAAAATTTTACCCTATGTCACGTCCAGAGATATTCGAAGAATATTTCTTTCAATGACATATGGAAGGGATTAATATGAAATATCAATACCTAAAAATATAAGTTCCCCTATTTTACGTCATGGACAAGGATGGGGAGAAACAGAACAGTTGAAAAAGGAAAGTTGAAATAACGACAGTGAATTACAATAAAAACAATTTTATTCAGAAAGACATTTGAATAAATCGATATAAGATCGTTCATTTTCCGTCAAACTCAACAATTTCAGATCAGAGTCTGAGATTTCAGTATATTTACCTAGTAATGAAATACAATTTATGCAATCAAAAACTCCTTATTACTGATTCGACAACTATTGCATTTATCGATGTGATAGAATTTCTTGATTAATCTAGCCTGATATTCTTCTAATTTTTGTATTTTCTTTAATATATATATCTGGAGTCGATTGGATCGAGAGGTATTCCTTTCCAAAGATTCGAGGAGTCGCTTCGAAACCTTATTATTAGACTTATTCTTTTCTATTGATTTGTTAATCAATTTAATCTTTTCATTCACGAAAATAAGTCTCTTGAATATCTCTAGATCCAACATCGAGAGAAAATATAAATATATGAAAAGAAGGTGAGGAAGAATAGAATTAGAACAATGATTTATTCATATGAATGTGCACCAATTCCTTACGTGTTAAATTCATTTGCTCTAACTCGTCACTGTGGAATTGAGTGTATTTTTCCAATAAATCTACACAACGTTTGCATTTGTAAAATTCTACCTTGGTTAATTTACAAATACGACATCTATTTATTTGTCTCTTTTCCAATACTTTGTAAGATTGTTCACAAGATTCTAATTTCTTCCTTTCCTTCCTTAAACCACACCAGATTTTATAAGCTATTTTAGAATCTAAATTATTTCGAAGCAACTTTGTTTCTCGGATCTTGATACGATCTTTTAAAAGCTCAATTTCAGTTTTTAATTCATTCATATTCCATTACTAGAATACATACATGGTCTTGTTTGGTATTACTTTAACTGTTATAGTCTCTAATTAACAGTTGCGAGATTCCAGCCAACTGAATTTCCCACAACTACCAATTTTGACATTCAAACAATTACTCGTGTGATTCCAGCCAACTGAATTTCCACGAATAATCGTAAGTGAGTTAAATTTGGAATTACCAATTAATATGTGAGACTCCAGCCAACTGAATTTCCCACACAATTAATTGGTGATAGACTCAATTGACATCTGAGAAATTCTAGCCAACTAGATTTTTCCAAGTAGTCAATTTTCGTCACTATGGGGTTGAATTTTAGAAGACAATGTATTCGAATATGAGATGAAACAAAGTTGCTCAATACACAAATTGAAATGGAATTATTACGATTTCTTCACTCAGTCAAATTTTCACTTACAAAGAGAAAATCCAAAATATGGCACAATAATCCTTGGAAGAAACACAAAATATTTGAAACACCTTGAAAAGAAGTCCAAAATATTTCTAACACTTTTGAAAAGAAACACAAAATATTTCTAACACTTTGGAAAGAAATACAAAATATTTCTAACACTTTGAAAAGAAATACAAAATATTTCTAACACTTTGAAATGAAATACAAAATATTTCTAACACTTTGAAATGAAATACAAAATATTTCTAACACTTTGAAAAGAATTTAACTTGAACACTTTGAAATTTTGTAAGAAGAACGTTGAGCGCGAGGTGAAAACTGGAGCGGAGACTGACTTTGGGCCCAATGCATGGGTTTTTATACCATGAAAATCCATCATGGTGGACTTGTTTTTGTAGATTAGAAAAATGTACTTTGATCTATCGATGATGAATCCATGAACTGTCCTTATGACGCATCACAAGTACATGGTGTTCACTCGACGATGTCTTATCTATCGCGTGAAGTTTGGGTGAAAGTTCGCACTACAGTCTAGAATACGTGAAATGAATTTCACGATTGAACATTCTTTAATAGCAAATGAGTACCAATTATTCTTATATAGTAAAATGTGTTATTTAATTTATTCGTTTGCTGGAAAGTATGTTCAATGCATTTAAAAGGAACGAGAACGTATAATATATATATATATATTGAATATGAATATGTATATAGAATATTTATGCGTGAATATGTACATTGAATATTATGTAGAATATTCGTGTACGAATATGTATATGGAATACTATATAGAATATTCACGTATGAATATGTACATTGAATATTACGTAGAATATTCATGTACGAACGTGTATATTGATTACTATATGCAATACTTACGTATGAACATGTATATGGAATATCATAGAATATCTATGCATGAATATGCACATCGAATATCTCACAGAATATTCATGTACGAATATGTACATTGAATACCATATAGAACACTCACGTATGAATATGTATGCATGAATATGCACATTGAATATTTTGTAAAATATTCACGTGTGAACATGTATATAGAATATTATAGAATATTTATGCATGAATATGTACATTGAACATTATGTAGAATATTCATGTATGAATATGCATATTGAATACAAATATGTATATTGAATATTGCATAGAATATGCATATGTATGTCGAACATTGCATAGAACATGCACGTTGTGTATTACATAGAATATGCACATCGGACATTATAGAATATTACATAGAATGCAAGATATTCACATGAATATGAATATTGATCATTATATTTATGTGTGAAGCATAAGTGTAACATGTTTATAATTAACGAAAAAAAACGATTTCGTCACAAAGTACCGGGAATTGATCATTTAAAAAGTGCAACTAACGGGTTTGTCAACATTCTTTTTGTTGTTAAGTTGGTACATTCGTCCTGTATATTGACGCGGAGTTCGACTGTCATCTGTCATTCAGTTTGTTTATAGTACTCGATCTTTTCAGTTCTCTCAAGTGTGTCCCGCGATTGTCACAATGGATACAAAGATTGAACAAAGAATTTGTTTTAAATTTTGCGTTGCAAATGGAATTTCGTGTGCCGAATCGCTGAAAATGTTGGAGAAGGATTACGGTGAGTTGACTCTATCAGAAACACGTGCATATAAGTGGTACAGTGCATTCAAAAGTGGTCGAGATGTGGTGGAAGATTTGCCTCGCTCTGGTCGTCCATCGACGTCTTTAACTGAAGTTAATATCGATAAAGTAAAGGAAATGGTGACTGAAAATCGTCACTTAAGTTTGAGAGAGATAGCAGGTGAACTTTCTGTGTCTTACGAATCAGTTCGTACTATTTTACATGATTGTTTGGACATGAAATGCGTTGCCGCTCGATTAGTTCTGAAAGACTTGAATTTTCTCCAAAAACTGAATCGCGTACAGGTCGCTGAAGACATGCTAGAACGAGTCAATTTCGACTCCACATTCATAACACGCATTATAACAGGTGATGAGACATGGGTTTACGAATATAACATGCGAACCAGTCAACAAGCTCCGGAGTAGCGGCTTCCAGCTGAGCCGAAACCGAAAAAGCCACGCCAAAGCCGATCAAAAGTGAAGGTCATGTTGACTGTGCTTTTTGATTATCGCAGTGTTGTACATTCGGAATTCTTGTCCGAAGGTCAGACGGTGAATAAAGAATATCATCTAAGCGTTATGCGGCGTTTAAGAGAGCAAATTCGTCGAAAAAGGCCAGATTTGTGGAAAGAAAATTCATGGATTTTGCATCACGATAATGCACCATCTCACAACGCTTTCATTGTGAACCAATTTTTGGCCAAAAACTCAACAAATATCATCGAACAGCCACCGTATTCACCTGATCTGGCTCCAGCCGACTTTTTTCTGTTCCCAAATCTTGAATTACCACTTCGAAGCACCAGTTTTGTATCGATAGAAGATATTAAAGAGAATTCGCGGCGAGAACTGAAATCGATTCCGGAAAAAGCGTATGAGAAATGTTTTGATGATTGGATTGTTCGTTGGCATAAATGTATCATTTCGGGAGGGGACTACTTCGAAGGCGATACAATAGGTTTGGAAGAATAAACAATATTTTGTGTTTTATTCAAGAATTCCCGGTACTTTTTTGACAGAATGTATGTACTTATCACACTCATATTCAAAGGAATTTGGTGACGATGCGATATACCGGTAAATTGTAACAATATTCCATCATAAATCATGACAATTCCACAATTTCATTTATAAGCTGAGTTTGCTTAGTGGCGTCCTAAGTTATCCCAACTTGCTCCAAGTATTTCGGATTTGCTATTTCCAGTTATAGAGACAAATTGATTGGTTTGGTACAATTTGAATCAACTTGTGTGCTATCTGGGTATACTTATTTGAGAGTCAGGGAAAATTTTGAACATGGTCAGTGAAAGTCAGGGAAAATGACTCTTCAAATTTTGGGGGAACCCTGTGATCGTATTATACTGAAAGAGAAGTTTATCTGTATTTAATGAAACTTGTTTTAGATACGTCCAAATGAATATTTATTACATACAAACATGACTCTCAGATGAGGTTCTTTGACGCAGTCGAGAAATGTAATATGAAATTTGCACTTCAAAATTACTAGGGGTGTGCGGGTAGCACTTTTTATCGGGTCGGGTCGGGTTCGGGTATTTGTATTTCTTTTCGGGTCGGGTCGGGTCGGGTCGGGTACCCGATTAAATCGGGTTTTCCAAGTCGGGTACCCGAATATAATAAAATCGCTTGAATTTAATATTTTCAACTTCTATTCGAAGTTGCCATTGCCGTTGATATTTTAAGGACAAATTGTCTTGAGCGATTGTAGGAATAAGGGGATTTCATATGAATTCAATTCTAATATGAAGAATGCCATATTCACTACAAGTCTATTAGGGTTGTTACTCCATGTAATTGATTATGCAGCGCATTAAGAAATCTCCAAATTGCTTCATGGAATGTTTATATTTATTTTTTAATTCAATTAAAAAATATAATCACATTTATATCTCATAAATAATATATTATCTATTTTCTTATTTAGTAACCACAATATAGAATCTTGAATATCAATGAAAATAAATATTCTTCTTATAAATATCATTCTTTTTTCATATTTTTAAATTTGAATGGATGGAGCACAACTCTTCCACATGTTTTGTCAGCAATCTTGATCGAGTTGCTGTCACAATATTTCCTGCTGAGGAAAACGTTTGCTATATTTGAATTACCCGAATGTAATCGGGTACCCGAAAAACTCGGGTAATTGAAAAACCCGACCCGACGGGTACCCGACCCGACCCGACCCGATAAAAACCCGATGACTCGGGTACCCGCACACCCCTAAAAATTACTAAAAGTGGGTTAACACGGATGAATAATTTTGCATAAATCAGAGATACTTCTCTGGGGAGGGATGATATGTTCACTAACTGCACCCTTCATATTTAAGTATTCTGCTGCAATAATCAAATAGTGCCTTTTTACATCGTTCAAAAATCCGTTTCATTCAATTTACATTATTCTGAATAGTTAAGATAAGTATTCAGCTCCGAATATAACAGGCATTTGACTTTGGGTATAATTTTGGATGCAATACAATAACGGTGAATCGTTATTAGATTCTGAAGTACAAGGTCGTAGGAGGTGGTTCGATTGTATGATTGAAGACGGTATCTACCAGTCCTTGAGATTCAACGGAATTGATTAATCATACGTTTTTATTGAATAGACTGACAAATGACAGGAAGAGGAATTTTCAAGGAGTAGACACCAGCGGTTAAAATTTGAATCGTTTATTCAATCGGATTGACAGCAAAATATGAACAAATCTAATTTCAAATTCATTATGATGGTCAAATTTATTTCTGCTCAATAACAAATACTGGTTGAATTTTATGGCCTAGAAAAAGTGGAGAGCATCATACATTTCAATATTCTTGTATTTGGTTACGTGGAGAAAGAAGATTCGTTGGAATAGCAAGAATTTCGCTAATTCAGCGACATTTGTTCGTTATTATTTGTTGAAATAAACCGCAATCCATTGTTTCAGCGAATGACTGATAATGATAACGAATCAATTCGTAAACACAGCGAGTCAGTTCGTTAACACAGCGAATTGTCATCGTTGGATTATCCATTCCACTCAGCGAAGACGGATTCGTTAAGGGGATACCAGTGTACCGACTGAACAAACATTCTCTCGGTAAGAATTCTCCGCATTGAATTCATCAAGAGGTCTGAAATTCTCAGGGAATATTCTTCAGTACTTTATCTACTGCGGTACATCGCCTAAATTTCGAATTTCGAAAAACAAGTTCTTTTTACCGACTGAGAAAAAAAGTTTTCCTTCGAAATTTGAAATTAGGGCGATGTACTGCAATAGATAAAGTACTGGAGATTATTTCCTGAGAATTTCAGACCTCTTTATGAATTCAGTGCGGAGAATTTTTACCGAGAAAAAGTTGATTCAGGCGGTACGCTTGTATCCCCTTAAAGTGGCGAAATCTTTTTCTCCGCGTACAAATTCATGTCAATAAACGACTGAACCTCCAAAGCCATTGTTTTATTATATCCATCAATTTGAAATATCTGCACAAAATTTGGCGTTGTATGGGTTATTATTAATTTGTTTGGACACCAAATTTGGAATAGTCAAAAGTGAGTGTTGAAACCTTGTAATCGCTTTCCAAATGTCTGATATTAATAGTGTTAATACATTCATAAAACAGATTCAATACTTCTTATCAAACGGCGGTTCATTCATTTGATTGATATATTTACACATTTTGAAACGATACACTGAGAGAAAAAAAAATTTCCGAGAACAATAAAATATTTAGTTGAATAGTCTAAGTATAATCAACCTCGATTTCCATACGAAACTTTACGTTATAAAATTGAAGTTGTATTTCATTGATTTTACTTTGGAATTCATCAAATGAGTTATAAATCGGATGAAACATGATATTTACAAAAATAATTATAATAGTTATTCAGTCAATAGAGTACATTCTTAATTTCAAAAAATCAATGAAATGAATTTCATTAATTTAAAGAATTTTTTTTCTCAGTGTGACTCAATTGAATGACTATTTCCATTAATAAAATATTTCATAGCATATTAGATATTTGTTTGATCGAATAAATATTCAATCGAGCCAAGAGCAATTTTTTCTCTCAGTGTACGAAGTTGCTGTAAAATTGAAATACTTCAAGTGGTTTGAAATGAAAGCTGCAAATTTGCAGTGTGGAAATAAACATCGCACATTCAGAACATTTTTGATTTAACGCAACCGCCACGGTCCACGACCATTCTTCCAAATCCGACTATTTCATATTTTAAGAAAAATTGATCGCAGTTGTTTTTATTCAATGAATAGAAGTAAGTGAAT
The DNA here is from genome assembly GCA_018340375.1 of Gonatopus flavifemur. Classification (NCBI taxonomy): domain Eukaryota; kingdom Metazoa; phylum Arthropoda; class Insecta; order Hymenoptera; family Dryinidae; genus Gonatopus; species Gonatopus flavifemur. The sequence continues at coordinate 1,380,275 of JAFFJZ010000001.1, forward strand.
AAACGTGCAGTCTGCACATTGCACAAGCAAATTTGATTCATCTACATGAATATTTGAATAATTATTCGAAAAAGTATCAGGTGGTCGGAAAGTTGGGATGCTTGGTCGGAAACCGGAGCCTTTGCGTTATCCACTTCAGTGAAGAAAATGAATAGGATGGATTCTCATAATAACAAGAGTTATATGACACACGCCAATAAGTTGAATTCAATACATTTTATATATATATCTCACGGCCCCGTGGGCCGTCTCAATTGACTGTCGGAGATGAAAAAAGGAAAAAAAACATTGGAGGGGTGATGAGGTAACAGGGCACACCCCAACCCCCTCAACAAAAAGAACGACACAAAGGAACACACATTAAAAAGAAAAACACATTTTTTTTCTCGCAACCGAAATCGGGGGGTTAGGGAAGGGGGCCGTCAGCGTAGGAAAAAAAATCACACATGCAAACCGCATAATTCTCGGAATAACGATCATGAAAACAAAGGTTGTTTCTCCCCTTCTTTCTCTTTTTTTATTCTCGGAATCGAACAAAAAAACAATCCACCAATGGGGGGAGCGCACAAAACAATCCGCGCGGATTTCCGAGGTTCGTGATTCCGCTAAAATTCAGTTGGGGGAATTGGGACCTCGCTGAAAATTTGGTGGTGGGAGGTCGGTAATGCCGGTAAGTAGGAATCTTGGAGTAGAACTCTTCTCGCTCACCTACTAGCACCTATTTTTCCGGATCAGAAATAAATGTTTTCCGAACATTTAACTGGTTCTAACTCGGTTATTCTTCGATATATCACAATGAATCTTGCAAATTCTGATTCGTAAGACTGACCCAAAGACATCAACATGTGGCAAATTTGTAAACGTTGATAACAAACTACCAAGGTGTCAATCCAACGTCGAAACCATGTTTCCCATGCTCCGCATTGGAGAAGTGGCGGGGAAGTATGAGTTACAAAAAACTCCCAGCGACGAAGTTGTTCGCTAGTGTATGGGCAAACTTTGGAGAAAAATCAGTTTTGAAAAAACTCTCTCACTTTTTGAGGAACAAGTTTCAATTTTTGAGTTTTTCAATTGTTTATTTCAATGTGCTCATTATATTTCAGTGGATATGAAAATAATTTTAATATTATTATGACCCAACATAGAATAACATTCGTTAGGACGGAGAATCCGGATACAGAATTAATTTTTGCAACATTCTTTATATATTCAGTTTTCGAAAGTAGTTAGCAGAAACCTTCAAAATGAACGTTGGAGTACATGAAAAAACGTTATTAGATTTGTGATACAATCCCGGCCACAAGTTTTGAATCACCTGTCGGACAAAGTTAAATCTTTGAAGTCTCATATTTCAGACAAAAAACGTCATAGAACAAAAATCCAAAAATCATTCAAAAGTAGGAACACTCTTCAACACGCGTTTTGAGATTTCTTCCTATCCTCATTTTTCAATGAGTCACATCCAATAATTAACTACTCGACTGTCGATAAACCAATCGACAGAATGCCGCGACTAGTAGAAGCTGTCATCAAACATGAGAGCGGGTATTTCGATGAAAGACGTGTTTGAGCGTTTTACTACTTTCTAAAATCTTTGAAGTGAGATTTCACTCTTCAGCCAGCCAGAAGTGAGCCTGTCGAATTTTTGAGTGAAATTTCCACTCTTTTAGAGTGATATTCTAAGGTTTGAGGTTAGAAATTCACAACCACTTCGACGCTAAAGTGAATTTTTCACTCTAAAAGAGTGAGAGGTCACTCGAAACGAGTGAAAATTCCACTCGAAGCGGACAGGCTCACTTCTGACACTTAGCGGAGTGAAACGTGCGATTTCTCACTCCTTCAGATTTAGAGAGTACATATGTCCATACATTTCAATTGTGTTGTTTTGTTTATATCATCTATTCGAATATTAATTGCATGTATTGTTATGGGAATTTTTTTTTCAATAAATAATTGTCATGAATGTACATTTCGTTTTCTCAAGTATTGACATTCCAGGATTCGATGAAAACGGTAGATTGGATTTGAGGAAAAAAAACAATCCCAAAAACCTCCCAAGATGTCCAAATTCCTGATAGAACACCTTGGAAGGGAATTTTTGACTGCATGTACAATTTTTCGATACAATTGATATTCTCAACATAACGCATATTGCTGTATTTCCCAAACTAATGGCCCAATCGGTCTGAAAGTTTCCACAAAGTTTGTCCATATACTAGCGAACAACTTTGTCGCTGGGAGTTTTTGTAACTCATACTTTCCCGCCACTTTTTCAATGCGAAGCATGGGAAACATACACTGAGAGAAATGGATTAGTGAAATACAGCATTGATTTTCATATTATTCAGTAGAATTGCCAATTGCTGAAATATTATTAATAGATCTTATAAGTTCATCCAAATTTACTCAACTTATGCAAAACCTTAATAAAGAGTTAAATAAATATTATCATACGTTCAGTTTTGTAATCATTACATATTCAAAAAGGATGTACAACGATATTTCTCATCAACTACAGTAAACACTTCATCAATTGATAGTCTTATGATGTGAGAAATAATAGTGTCACATAACTACGACAGGGTTGCGACAGGTCAGGGAAGTCAGGGAAATCAGGGAAAAGTCAGGGAATTAAAAAATGGTCAGGGAAACTCATTGCAAGGTCAGGGAATTCCGCTCCAAGATTTTTATAATTACGCCCAAAAATGAAATTTGTTGAATAACTAAATTTTTGTAAGGTATGTCTTTTGTTTCCAATATTTTCACCAGGACGTTCATACGAACACTCCAGATATGCATCCTGGCTGTATAATTGAAGATTCAATTCATCCATCTGACAAAAAATATACTTTCAATCAGTCATAGATCTATACAGTATTCTATTTCTTAATTCCCCGACCGAATTATATTTTTCTTGTATTATTTTATTATATATATTATTACTATATTAATTATTATCCATCTAAGTACGCTAGCATTCTTCTGAGTACATCCGTTGTACACTGTTGAAAAAAATTGTAATTTTCCGGTACCATGGAACTGGAAAATTTCGGTTCATAATGAATTTTTCCGTCCACGTACAGGGAAATCTCTGTTGTACTGAAATTTTTCCGTATTTTACGGAGAACAATGTCGCTGCACGGAAAAAAATGTGTATGTTAGAACCAGCAATATAAGAATTGTTAACATTTTATTGCTGGTTATACAATAATTTGTTGCTCTTACAGCAACAGCACATTGTTTCAGTAACAAGAATTGTATTGCTGAAAATCACTGGTTAAAATGACCATATGAGTTGCCATTTCAACTCACAATACATATTGCTGATTTGACGAAACAAAATTAAGCAGCGAGAACAATGAGTATCACTGAATTAACAAAACAAATTGTCGTAACAAAATCCATTCATTGTAAAAACAGCTATATATTTTGAACATATAAAACAATATAATTATTCCCTTGAGAAATTAATTATAAACCATTACAGGAGGTGGTTAAAAATGATATCCAAGTGATATACATTTTTCTGCTAACCCTTTTTTGATCAAGTTTTTCTTGAATTCACAAACACAAAAATTAATTCCAATTTTTAATTGAGCAACAAATTTTACATGCGTTTAATTGAAAAAAAAAACAAAATTGAAAAGTTTCATTCGTTTCTGAAAAAATTTCTGTGATTCAAATCCTAATTCATCCATTCAATATGCACAATTTTATGTTTCTCTTGAATGTATTTCCATCGTAAACTCTAAACATAGTCGAGGATTACAACATATGGCAGTTTGAGTACTCAATTGTCATCCCGGAGATCAGCTGATGTGACAAAGGCTTTGATTCCTACTCGGAGGACCCGGGTTCGAATCTTGCTAAGACAACTTCGTAACATTGGAACTTGAAATCGCCTTTTCTTCACAAATGGATTAGCACAAATCGTAATAGAGGGTTCGTGAAGATAAATTCGGACGAAGAATTTTTTTCCTCGGCCAAAAGTGATATTTTTTTAAATATATAAATACAAATTTTGTATGTAACTGCACTGAGAAAAAAAATGCTTTGAATCAATGAATTTTTCTTTGAGTCTAAGAAATGGATTCATCCAATGGTATCTGTGGAGTTATTGCATCAACTTCATGTAATATATGATTCACGCAGAAGTGGTAGGATCATTGACTGAAATATGAGATACTTGGAATTGATAAAAAAATCATTGCATGAAAAATTTTGATTTTAGAATCAAAGAAATACTATATGATTCAATGAATTATGTATTTGATAGACAGAAGCCATTCATAACACTTTTACACCCAATTGTAGTGCCAAAATGATACATTTTCCTTTCAATAGAATATGTCATTATTTGAATATAACAATTTTTAGAATAGGCGAATATCAATTCAAATGATATGAAGATTTCTTAAATTTGAAGTGAAATTCCATTATGAGTATAAAATGAAAATTTGGTTCGAATAAATAAATATTTGAGACAATGAATATTTTTTCCAATCTGAAAAGTCTATTTTATAGAATGTATGAAATCAGTTATTGGTAACAAAGTTGTTGTAAAATCACCTCAATCCAAAAGATCTTCAAAACATTCAGAAAAGCTATTTATATTAATATATCTTTCTTCAAATCAATGAATTGTGTTTTGATTGGATGAATTATGTTTTATCAAAGATTTACATAAAAAGAAAATGAAAATTCTTATGGAAAAACAAGTTGAGGCAGATGCCATAGATCATAGATTGAAAGAATTAACAGCTAATTTATGAATATCATTCCTAACAATAATTTTCGAAGAGAATATCAAGTCAACTTGAAAGATTATAATTATAAGTGATAAGAATATGTGATTTATTACTAGTCGATTTGCTAAACGTGAACATTTGAAGTGATTTTCAATTTTGTTCCGTTCTGGTACTTCTGTGATTTTTTTGTTATTTATTAGGAGATTCGACTGTTTTTAATTTGTACCCCATCTATGTAAATAAGATTTCATATCAAAATAAATGTATCTGATTTCAAATGTACAAAAAGAATCACTTTATTATTCGAAAAAAGTATTTAATTCAATATATTCTAATTTTTTATTTTGATTTTCATAATCTATTTTGGGAGTTCGATATTTATTTAGGTAGATAATGTGCACAGTTACATAGTTACAATTATATGATAAATTTCATTCCATGTAATTGTAACTATTGAACTATGCGCATTGAATACTAAAAAACCTTCCCTCTAACGAGAGAGTAGGCAATATTGAACTCATAAAACAGATTGTATCCATAATGAGCTCTTTTACACCTTTTGTGCTATCTGGGATAAAACTTGGAAGCTCTCATACATATTCGTTTATTGAATTTAAAAATCTAAATATCCGATACATACATAGATGCATAGTAAAGTTGGCTTTATATACACTGTAAAAAATTTTTTTCTGTGTTCACAAAAAAATTTGACAGTTTTGAACACAAACATTTCCTTCGGTGGATTTTCAAACAAAATTTGGAGGAAATCAAGTTTTGGGCAACTGACAAAAATGTTTGATTTTCTCCAAATTTTGTTTGAACCCCATTAAGAGAAATGTCTGTGTAGAAAACTCAATTTTTTTACAGTGTAAAGTTATTGGATTGAATATGTAAACGTTTATGGAATCCACGAATATAATAACTAACAGTAAACTTTCGTGCAAATTTTGTTTTTATCAATTAGCATACCTTTATTACAGATTGAATTGTATTTTCAATTCTTCGGATATCAAACAAATATTTTCATCAAGCTGCAGAAATTATTATTTGTAATCGAAGGTTTATCTTTTCAACATATAATTACATATTCTACTTGCGATATGATTCATAACAGTTCAGCAAATACAACGGTAGATATTTTACAGGATTGACAGCTCTTCACTGACATGACATCATCATCAGTGCACCACTCAAACGTCAGTAATCATTGTGCGTAGGTGGTCTCCAAAAGAGTCAGGAAAAACAGTTGTCTTAGTCAGGGAAAGTCAGGGAATTTCAACTTTATGGTTTTGTCGCAACCCTGTACGAATAATAACTCCATCAAAAAGTAAAATATTTGAATACCTTGTAGCTTTCATTCCTACTTGTGAAGTTATTTTTCCCAAATGTCTGAGCAATGTTCAATATAAACATTATATATTCATGTAGCTTTGTTGTGCGTATCTCCATCGTATATAAATATGTATTATCTACGACACGTATTTTGGAAACATTAGTAAACTTTCAAGAACATTCTTGTTTTCATATTTTCCAGTGATTGGTTCGTAACCTTTTGAATACAGATTACTATCTAGTTCACTAAAATCTGCGCTCATCACCACTACCACCTACTCTAGATCAACGCTTGTGCGTGCAGTGCGTGCTTCTAATTCATTTCTCATCGACTTGTGTTGAACTTTAAGAATATTTTCCTCTCATTCTCAAATCTTCATTTTGAACTGACAGCATATTCTTGATGTTTCAGTGTAGTATATAAATTTTTGGCATATTTTAGATGCAATCTATATCAGAAGTAGAGGGTAGTCTTGATTTTAAAATTTGATTTTCTCGTTGAAATTTATTTTGCTTATAACTTGAAGACGAAGCCTCCCACAGTATTTCGCCAAAGGAAGATTTGCTTAATTCTGCTTTGACAATCACGTACTGAAAGACTGGAGTTGGCCTAACATCTTATTGAAACTTGAGCCAATTGTTTCATTACATATTACGCAATATTAGGTTCATTTAAAACCCATACAACACAAAAATTCCAACTGTTTTCATGTAGAATTCTTTATAAATTCTCAGAATCCAAAGAGTATTGAATATGAATTCTCTCTGAACTGTATTGCTGTCTAGGAGTTTTTAGAACATGATTTGAAACACTGAAAAAATGCTGTACGGAGAGATTTTAAATCAACTCACGCATTTTTGCGTACATTATTCACAAAAAATTGGATATAGTTCTAGCGCTTGTGTCACATTAATGCAATTACTATTATTTGTGTTAGGAAATCGATCTTTTGAAATTAATATTCAATTACTGAATCCATTAGAATTTCACCTTTCTTACTGCATGATATTGGTTGATCAAATATACCGCAAAAATCAACAAGTAGACCATTATATTTCAATAAATAAGGATCGAAATATTTGACAGGCATAATGGTGAAATTTCACTAAACTACTTAGTGAGGATTCGTTCAACCGAATTTACATACTCCTCTATATTGTAAAGTGATGGACAAGATTTTATTGCGTAGCTTATACTCCAATGTATATAAAATAATCCTCCTTTCTTCTCATATCGCGTGGTATATTAGATATGGGATGATTATAATTGAGAAGAAAGGAACGTTTATCTAAAATCCCCATGTGTCACTCAGTTATCATACTTTTCAATAACTATAACTGGAATTTGGGTAATGTTTATATAATCTCTTCTCTCAGTGTAGTTTTGACGTTGGATTAAGACCTTGGTAGTTTGTTATTAACTTTTACAAATTTTCCACAAGCCGGTGTCTTCGGGGTAGTCTTACGAATCAGAATTTGCAAGATTCATTATATGTCAAAAAATAACCGAGTCAGACCGAGTTTAATGTTCAAAAACGTTGATTTTTGACCCGAAAAAATAGGTGCTTCTTAGGAAATCTGATTATTTCCTGGTGAAAATACAGTGTGTTGTTAGTTATTGTGCATTGGAGTTTTTCTCGGTCGGTGTATGAATACCATATAGGACAGTCGCTGAAGAATTAATCGCATCTCCGTAGAATTAAAGAAGAAGGAAGGGAGCGGTGGATACTCTGCTCAAAAGATCCCATAGAAATGGATAGAAACCGATTCGAGCTGAATGGGTTTGAATGAGACCCATATGAACTGCTTCGGTGCCCATTTAAAATGAATGAGACGGTATGGGAAATATTGTAATAATAGCATTCAATTGTAGATGGTAGTCCATTGCAAATGTGAGGGGTTTCATCGGTTTCAATGAGAGCATGGTAAGGAATAAGCAGCAGTAAGTAATTTATCATATGGCTGCTATAAGAATAAATGGAGGTATTCTCATTAGAATCTGCTGCAGACTTCCACAATAATTCCGAATGGGTTTTGATGTGAGATTTCTGCAATCGAATTCTATGGGCGGGGATAGGATCTTCCCAAACTGTGAACAATAGATAAGTTCCTTCGGGAAATACCCAACTGGGATTACTGCTCGTTTTCAGAGAATGTTCAATAAGTGGACTTGTGAAGCTTCCCATATCAGCTTCTATGAGAATAAATAGGAAAACTCCACAAGATGAGCCTTGGATGAGGTTATATAAGAAATTTCCATTTGAATCTAATGTATTCCCTCACATTGATTCTGAATAGCTTTCAATGGCAAATTTCTAACATTGAATTCTGTGCGTGGGAATTGGTTGTTCCTGTAATGTACGTAATTAACAAGTTCCTTTAGAAAATGATCAATTGGGTTGCCTATTCGTCCTGAATGAATGTTGAATGGGATGTCAATGGGAAGTTTCCCACATCAATTCTTATGAGACGAAGTGGAAAAATTGTAGAAGACAAACATCGAATGAGATCAAATTGGAAATCTCCAAGACAAAAATCTGATTTGATCCAATTGATGAATTGAATAGGTTTAAATGGGATCTTTTCTGTAAGCAACAGAAATGGGCAACTTCTCATTGGCACCAATTCAACATTATGATAATGGATTTCCACTATGTATTAACGCATTTAATTGATATTGATTTTTTTTATTATAAACAACCGAATGGCTGTCGACTCAGGTCGTTCTTTCGGCGATCGACTAAGATGGTGTAAAAATTGTTCTATTTCGATTGATTAAATGGACATGAATTCATCACTAGTACTAGATCTCTTGTTCATTCAATTGAAATTTAACATTCATCATGATATGCAACAATAATAACGTTATGATTGGAATTTGGTCACACCCAAATTGTTCTCCCATTTACATTATTCGACCATATTCTGAAAGTGTGTCTGTGAGAAATGTGGAAAAACTTGTTAGGAATTTGCATTTGTCGTCACATAGGGGGCAGCTGCTTGACTGGTTCATAGCATCGAAAATGTGCTTCAGACTTCTCAATTCGTTGAAAAACTCTAATTTGCAACAGACGTACGAACGAGGAAACCGTGTGCCAATTAGCAGATTTGATAATTTTGTGAATCCCGTTATCATGTGGATTTTCTCCGTTTCCATTGTCTGACCGTTATAAAAATTTTACCACAGTTTTATGCGGTGTCGATAGTGGTCTGATATAAGTTTTCACCTGATCCTTGCAAAAAAACAGAGTGGTGCAGGAACTAATGTTACCGGAATTTGTCATTTTTCGATCGCTTGTATTCGCTCTTCTGCCTTGCAATGAAATTCATACCACGTTTTATTCAAGACCCCACACCAGGTTCATACAAGTTTTATCCCCATTGGTGGAAAAGCAAATATTCATATAAATATTAGGAACATGGAAGTACTGTATGGTTCTCCATACCGATTTTTTCTCTTTCAGTGTAAGTTTGTGGTCCATCCAAGATAATGATCCAGTTAAAGCAATTTTTCCCTATTTCTGCGCACAAATCACATATGTATTTCTCGAGAAAAACTTTGTGATAGAATCAAAAGACTCTTGATCATGGTCTCCCGATGATACTGCTCGATTGAAAAAATGAAAAAATGTATTTGTATGTATGTGCAATACATTGGAATAAGAATGATCAAACGGAGTAAGAGAGAAAAGATTCTCGTTTACGGGTGTGCAAGCACGTGAGTCATGGTTTCATGAATGGAAGGCTCTCGTCTTCTGTAAAGTCTCTTTTTCTCTCTTCCGATCAAAAGCAATGCGTGGGGAATGGTCCACCGGAAACTACTAGTTACACCCAGTTCCCGTTACAACGAAGTGCGTAGTGTAATATGAACCAACAATAATAATAGAGTCATCATAACACCATCCTTTGTAGGAACGCACCATGGGCGCCGGCAGGGTTTGACCCAAGGGGAATTCACTTTTTTGGCTTGGCAAACAAACCAGCAAAAGGGAAGAACAAATTTATGAAGATATACTCACTTTCCTCAACAAAGTGATATGAATGATTCATTCGCTATGATGTTATTTTTTTCCACATATTCTGTCATATTCCTCCACACACTTCAATCGAAATAATCACCAGTGATAAAACTACAGAATGCGACATCGATTGGAAAATAATTTATCCAAGTTGATTGAATTGGCTGAATCTGTATCGAATCTGTATCGAAGTAAATTAATATAAAATCCCAGGTTGAAAAATTTGAACGGTTTCAATTCTCATTTGATTTTTAGACTGATTTTGTCCTGATTGTTGAATGATGCAAACAAAAACAGGGCAACTTCAACATTTTAGTCTGAATTTCTCCTCAATCACTTTTATTTGTTGGAGAAATTCAGACTAAAATCTTGGAGTAGCCTTGTTTTTTTCCGTATTATTCAACAATCAAGACAAAATCACTCCAAGAATCAAATGAGAATAAAAACCGTTCAAATTTTCCGACTCGGGAAGTCCATGGTGATCAGAATATGACAATATGCTGGACCATTATTGGTAATTGGTCAATGGGTTTTGCCAATCTACGAATGTCTCAGCATTCATTTGAGCCTGAGGCAATCGATCGCCAATTCTGTACCCGATATAAATCAAAACAAATAAATGAAGTGTTGTGCCAAACATTGAATAGAACTTGGTTTCATCTTGGCTTGGACCGTCCTTCATACTCCAAACTTGGTCTATTCCCACATACACGGGAAAAAAGTATGGCTATTATAACGATCTGAAGTATGGTTAAGAAGAGATAGCTGTAGTGACAATACTGTATCGCTATGATGACGATACAGATGGCTATGCTGACGATCTATATTGTTCCTCGGATGATTTGTATCATCATAGCAACGATACTGACACCACTAAACTTTGGATAGTCATAACAACTATCCAGTATCGTTATGACAGCGATATTTTTCTCTCCGTGCAGCACACAATATCTCGGTAATGTCGCGGAATATTGCTGCAATATTAAAAATGTCTCGGCTATGTCGTAGTGATAGGTCGAGACATTACTAAGACATGAAAGGCTATGTGGGTTTTCATGTTCATGTTGGTTCCGTGTTGAAAAAGAACATCGGCAGAGCGTGATTTGGTATTATTTTTCACAGTTGCACCACTCTAGAACCAATTGTCATCAATTATCAATATTCATTCACACAGAAAAAAGACGTCCTACATATTACTACATTTTGTACTAAAGTAGCAGCATAATTGTCATAGTATAATTTTTACAACACAGTGTAGTACAAACTCAATGTTTGATGATTTGAAGAATCGTTCAATTTGGCGCAACTTCACAGCATTAAGCATCAATTTTGACTAAACTGTATTGTGGAAATCATACTATGCCACTTATGCTGCTACTTTAGTACAAAATGTAGTAACATTTAAGGGGTTATATACAGTTAGAATTTTCGAAAATCGATTTTTTTTTTATTTTATTTTCCTAATGTACATATATTTAAGAATACACACAGAAAATTTCATATCGTTCCGGTGAATATTTTTGAAGTGACACGCAAATTTGAAAAGGCGTTGCAGAGTGCTTGAAAGTACAAGGCCGGAGCGGCAGCGCTTACCTCACCGAGAGAAAAAGCATGCTATAGAAGCATGACACACTTCAATGCTTCTAACGCATTTGTTACAACTTACTTTTAACGCTCGGGACTCATACTGTTAACGCACGAGACCGTGCTTTTTGGGTATGTGTCACATGCTTTCTAAGCATGGGTACCGAGCGTTGGAAGCACGTTATGACAAATGCATTAGAAACTTTAGTGCGTCATACTTCTGCAGTATGCTTTTTCTCTCGGTGCTGGAACGCTGTCCCTTTTATGCACCTGCCTATTGTAAATGTTCCCTTCTAATGTATTCAGATGCGTAAAGCAACAGTGTGTCATTGTTTTTTTTTTATACCTGAAAGGTAAATATTTATCTTCCTCTCCCCAAACTGGGAAATATTCAAAAGTGGTAGTCAGTATAAGCAGCTAAGCCAAGCAGTAAACTTGTGAGTTCGTTCATATTTTTTTCTGTAATTTTTTCGTGAAAATGAAGTCTTCTAGAGAAATGAGAAAATCTCTTAACATACGTGAGTCGAGAACAAAAAAGCGCAAAAATGTTTTTAATCCAAAAACAGCTGAAACAGACGAAAGTAGTTTCAGTGCCTCGGCGAAAAAATTTAAAGAACAAGAGGAAATCTCAGTTCCGCGTGATCCGTCTGTTGAGTATCGCATTTCAAATTTTATAACAGTGTTTGCAGCAATTTCTGAATATGTGAAGTGTAAGATCTGTGACGGAAATGTCAAGTTTCAAACTGCTTCTGAACGAGGACTTGGTTTTAAAATTGTTTTGTTGTGTGATAAGTGTGCAGATCGTAACATAAATTCTAGTCCTTGTCGCGCACTCTTATGAAATAAATCGACGATTTTTATTTGTCATGAGAGTCCTCGGATTAGGGTTGAAAGGTGCAGCAAAATTTTGTGGATTAATGAACATGTGAGCTCCTATATCACAGCCCACTTACGATTTAATAATGAATAATATTCACTTCAGTGTAAAAACAGCCACCGAAAAACTCTTTCAACAGGCTTGTACTGTCGAAAAAAATTTGACTTCCGAACATCAAGGTGATGAACATTCGACAGAATCAACTGTATCTGGCGATGGCACATGGAAAGAGCGAGGGTTTACTTCCTTGTACTGTGTGACATCATTGATCGGATACTATTCTGGTAAAATCATTGATATTTTTGTAAAAAGTGCCTACTGCGAAATGTGTGAAACTTGGAGGAAGAAACTCGATATCGAAGAATATAATGAATGGTATGCAGAACATGAAAATACTTGCACTGCAAATCATTCTGGTTCTTTTGGGAAAATAGAGGTAGATTCAGTCGTCGAAATGTTCCAACGTTCATTGGAAAAACTTGGAGTGATGTACAAAAATCACATTGGAGACGGTGACTCCAAAACGTACTCGGGAATTTTAAATGCTGCTCAACTTTGTAAATGTGATATTCAGAAAGCCTGAAAATTATTGCCTACCATCCTTCATACCATCTCCAAATGATTCAGAAACATGTACCTGGAGAACTGTAGAATTTCAACTGTCCTGGTGAAAATAAAGTCTGGAAGCGCGACGAAAGCGTAAGCTAAAGGTTATTTAAGCGTAATAAGCGTGACGAAGAGTTATTTAGGCGTAATTTAGGAATGAATCGGAATATTTTCAGGCTTCATGTGTTTCAATACCTACTTCCTTCACTTTTGGATTCGCACTATTGCGCAGTTGTCATAACGTCAGCCAGCTCTTGAAGAGTGTTCGGATGCATGTTCCATATAAATTTGTCCACAAATGACTAAATTGACTAAATTCACGTCCGCCATCTTGGATCCGCCATCCTGAATTCGTTTTTCGACGTCAGATTCGAATTTCTCACCAGTGTTGCCAGATGGTGGGGGGAATTCCCCAAATGTGGGGATTTTCAAGGCAGTGTGGGGAGGAATTGGGGAACGTGAATATTAGGGGATTTTGTGGGGAATCATGGAAAAATTGGGGAGATTTGGGGAATTCTGTGAGATCTGAAACATTTGGAAACTAAGGGCACAGTCAAACAACTTCGTAAAGTAACTGCTCAGATAGTACAGAAGTTCGTGAATCAATCGAAAATAACTCTTCTAATTAACTTTTTATTCAATAGTTTTTTGAATTCTTTGAGAGTTCTTTAAGAACATATTGAGTTATAAAATAATTCTGTGAGAATTCTCTAGAGAACTAATCATTTCTGTTACACGGACGAAACCATGATCCCTACAAAATACCCCCTCAAAGCAAGGAGAAAATTCATTTTTCATGGAAAAACAATTCCCTTATGTACTGAAACCCCCCAGGTAATACACAAAAATCATTATAGAATCATTCATTTATTCATTTACCACTGACAAGTGGGAAACTGTTCTTGAATTATGAAGAGAAAACTTTTCTTGAACTCTTTTGAAATTCAAAAAATTCCCACCAAGAAGTCCAAGAACAATTTGATTTGTCAAACATTTGCGAGTGCCGTTAGAATTCTCAAAGAACTCCTATAGAATTTCAAGAGGAAATGTTTGATGAATCGAATTCTTTCTGAAACTTTTTAAGAACTCGTCGTATTCTGCAAAAGTTATCAAGAACTTTTCTTTCAGAATTCATTTGGGATTCTTGTGTGCTATTCAGGTAAATATTATAATCACAATCAGAATTCATTTGAAGGTGTTCTTAATTTGATGAAATTGAAAGAAAACGGATTAGATCCTCCCACTATACCATCAGTTGATCAGTTAGCTCTTTTTTATACTTTTCATCAATATATTATTCTTCCTTCACTTTCAACAAATGTTTTATTTGGATTATTATGTATTTGCCGTACATTTTTCAGATAAATCACTTTTCTTTTGTAACAGCAATACTTGAGATACATAAAACAAAGAAATAAAGTTCAATTGTCCAAGATTGTATGCTCAAGGCGGGAAAAATTAATTATTTTGGCGGAAAATTTGAAAAATAAAATTTTGGGGATTTTTGGGGGATTCAATGTGAAAATTTGGGATTTCGTGGGGATTTTGTTCATCAGAATTGGGGAATCTGAGGAAAAAATTCTGGCAACACGGTTTCTCACCCTTCAAGACCTCTAGAACCCATGTTTCATATAAATCTGTCCACAAATGCGAAGTTGACTAAATTCACGCCCGCCATCTTGGATCCGCTATCATAAATTCGGGATGAGACCCCACATCCGAATTCACCATCCTCGAAAACCCCCAGAATCCATGTTTCATATAAACCTGTACATGAATGCAAAATGGACTAGATTCACATCCGCCATGTTGGATCTGCCAACTGGAATTCGTTTCTCGACGTCAGATTCGAATTTCTCACCCGCGAAAAACCTCAGGACCCATGTTTCATATAAATCTGTTCACAAATGCGAAATTGACTGAATTCACGTCGGCCATCTTGAATTCGGGATTTGACTCCAGATTCGGATTCAGCTCCCTTGAAAACCCCTAGGACTCATGTTTCATAATAATTCATCGATTCAAGCCAAAATGACGAATATTCAAAGACTGCGGAGAAAATGACATTCATTCATATGTATACAGCGGAGAAAATTTTCTCCGCGATCACCTATTTTCAACGAAAAAAATATAAAAAAATAGGAGGACTTGTCCGAATTCAATAAAAAAAACAGTATCTCGGAAAGGGTTTCAGGAAAATCCCTATAAATTTTATTCCATTTCGTCCACTTCCTCCAGAGCTGTCCCATACACTGAGAAAAGTGAACTGTAACCATTACCATGCGAAAATGGTAGTTGAATGACAGAATCTCTAAGTTGATGATAGCGACTACGTTATTTGGTATTCATCTTCATGTAAATGGTAACCACTCCCATGTGCATGAACATTGCTACGATTCTCCACAGTATCCGAAACCATAATCGCGAAGTTGTCCTTCAATTACTGTTTGTACATGGTAATCATTGCATTCCACTTCTCTCAGTGTATACAGACAGACAGACACACAGACAACCCCACGGATTATCAATCAGTATTGCATGAAATGACAAACTGTGCAACTCCCAATTGGATTGTTCGAATATTCCAAAAGATACTGTCACACGACACGGTAGCGGGTGCATGGGCACTCTGTGCTTGGTATATTATGTATACCGATGAGTGTCTAAAAAGTATGGATTCATACACCTAATGCTCGACAGTTACCCGGTGAAAAGTGAAACTCACTTCCATCCTGAAAATTAACTGATTTTGAGATGCATCCAAAACTAGCCCTGTCCTTTGTTTTTCTGACATTTCACATACGTCTGTTATCAGGTTTTATGAAATCAGTTGATTCGATATTCTGCCTTTTGATTATATCAGAGCCCGTTTTTCGATTCATTCGACACACAATGAATGAAAGAAAACGAAGTTTTGAGTGCACAAACCATCCAGATAATTTTTGCTATATGTGTGGTAATTATGTGGTGAAGAGGAATCAACGTCAATTCACCAACTCTCTTCAAGAGCATTATCTTCAATACTTCCAAATAACACCTGATAATCTCGATGAAGGATGGACACCAAGTATCGTATGCCTTTCATGTCATATAAATCTTGTAGGATGGGCTTCCGGTTCAACAGAGTATGTATTGGGTGATCAGTAAATGTCAAATCCATACACAGTTCAAAATTTACGGTCAATAACGGTCCACTCAAAATTTGTGTTCGAAATCAACACAAAAGAGTATTAAACTGTCAAGTTTTTAATGCAAACTTAACACTCTTGTGTTGATTTCTCAAATGCTTTCCCTGTACAAGAAAAACCTCCCAATTGCCATGAATCGGATATTTGCATCGTGAATTCACTATTGAATAGATGAATCACGATATTTGGTTAGGTTCAGAAAACTTCATCACCATAAACAGATGATATCGTGAGAATTGTAATTTTACACTGGAAATGAATATGCCATTGATCACGAGTGATCAGATGTTTTTCTAATACGCTTTCAATCAAAATTACCATTGGAAATGAATTTTTCTAATCGGTTTACCCGGATTTTTTTTACAAGGTTGTGTCAATATTTAACACAAATTTGGAATGGACCATTTGGGACTTGCGTATTTGTTGAAAATACACAAAATTTTCTACCTTGTACCTTACATGACTATCTCATACATTCAAATTTTTTTTTTCCTTAATTAGACGGCACATGACATTCGGTGTACCAATGATGTGGAGGAAACCATTTTGTCACGTTACCGACTGCTATTTTTGTTTAAGCACCTACACGGGTTTCGGAAAAAGTATGCGATGGGCTTATGCAAATGTACAATCTGTTACATTTTCAATACCCCACTCAAACACACTTTCAATTCCTAAGTGTCCGAATTCATGTAACCCCAAAATATGTGACGATTTACTAGCTGGTTTGGAAGCAAATAATGATAGCGATTTCAATGCTACAGAAGAGCACCATCTTTTAACTCAGGCTGAATTGAATGATTGGGTGAGGGATTCGGAGCTTTCAGAAGAAGCAGCAGAATTACATGCATCTCGAATGAAACAGTACAACTTTTCAGCTGCGAATCTTAGAGTAACATACTGCAGAAACCGTGATATGGCTTACTCAAAGTATTATACTATGAGAGAGCAAATATGCTTCTGCCAAAATATTCCTGGTTTGTTCAAGGAACTTGAACAACCTTACGATGCAGAAGAGTGGTGGTTATTTGTTGACAGCAGTAAAACTAGTTTGAAAGCAGTCCTCTTATATAACAGGAACGAAAAACCGTCGATACCCATCGCACATGCTGTCAACGCTGAAAAATCGTATGAAACAATGGTCAAATTGTTGGAATACGTAAAATATGAAGAACACGGTTGGAAAGTTTGTTCTGATTTAAAAGTAGTGAGCCTATTATGTGGGATGCAGCAAGGATATACGAAATATTGCTGTTTTTTAAGTCTCTGGGATAGTCGTGCTCGCGAACATCACTACAAGAAAAAACAACGACCAAAAAGAAGGAACTACACATTGGGTGAAAACAGCGTGAAGTATATGTCTCGTCAGAAAAGAGAACATTATTCTCCCACCATTGCACATCAAACTTGGACTTTTCAAAAACTTTGTCAAGGCATTGAACAAAGAAAGCCAAGCGTTCACTTATTTGAGAACCCCTCTCCAAATCATTCCCCAGCAAAAATCAAAGAAGGAGTCTTTGATGGTCCACAAATAAGGAAACTGCTGGGAGATGAAAAATTCCACACGTATTTATCCTCTGTCGAAAATGCAGCTTGGGATTCGTTCAAGTTAGTTGTTTCTGGTTTCCTTGGGAATGATAAGGACCCTGAGTACAATGTTATCGTTGCGAATTTGCTTAGAAATTATGCAAAAATGGGTATATAATACTATCCTATTTATCCTATTCCATTTTTTTCATCCATGTGTATTATATCCTTTAAATTGTCCCAACAGGAGTAAATATGTCTCTTAAGATCCATTTCTTACATTCCCACTTGAATTTTTTCCCGGAGAATTTGCGCGATGTGAGTGACGAACTTGGTGAGAGATTCCATCAACAACTGAAGTGCATGGAGCAACGCTACCAGGGATTTTGGGATGGAAGAATGATGGGGGATTATATTTGGTCTCTCATAAGAGAAACGGATGCTACCAAAAACAAACGATCATCAAGAAGCCAAAATTACTTTTGATGCTCATGTTATATTAATATATTGAAATAAAAATGATTCAAATCAATCAAACTTGAGTATAAGCTATGAATAAACTCAAACTCTCAGAATGAAGAAAACGTTGTATTTTGGCACTTGTACATAAATGATCGTAACTTCTGTAATTTTTCATAGATTTCCTTTCACAGATACATCATTATCTTTGTAAAAAAGCGCACTTCACGTAAAAAATTGGATACGGGGTATATTTCCACGTTTCCTATTTCTCCTTGGCAAAAATGTAACTTTTTCACCTTCATTTTTGTCGAAAAACAGTATTTTTCCCAAATATTTCGATTCATTGCACTTAAACTACTCGAGTAATCAACAATAGTGACGTTGATATTTGTTGGCCGTTCGATTATGTCCATTTTGACACCTGCCACAATTAGATTGATCGCGTCTGACTTGAGATATACCTTTAATAGTGAAACTTCGATAGAAAAAAAATTTTTTTCAACTTCGAAAATTCATATTTCGAAACCTTATCCATAAAAAAGTTTTCACTGTAATTTTTGAGTTCAGGGAGCCAAAATGCATCAGAAAAAAATAGTGTCATCAAATGTACAAAAAATTTCTTTTATTTTGTAAACTAGTGTAATCTGCGTTCGTAAATTCCATCCATTTCCAATCCATGATCATAGTTGACTGTTATTCGGGTGTGCCTAAGTAGAGTTTTGGAACTGAAATCTGGCCAAAATCGACGCACGATCCTCAATTCTCAAAATTCCCATCACACAATATACCTAAAAAATCATTTTTTTATGAAAATATAATTGAAAATTCAATATGCTTGAGAACTGAGAAAAATTGGTAACTCACAAGTTGAATTCCGTGAGTGTTCGTGACATCCGTGACCTTTCCGTAACTTCGGTGATCGGTAGACACCTTGGAAATGCATCATGCGTCTGAAATAAGCTACACGGTGAAAAGTCCAAGTGAATGTGATTGCATCTTACTTGAAAACTCGACTGACATCCAGTCTTTTCCATTGTATCGGCATTTGTTTATGGCGCTGACTTTCATTATAACAGGGCTAGTTTTGGTGGCTATACCACTGTGACACTTTTAAAAAAACCGATTTCTTCACCTTTTTCAACAGTTTGTACCCTTAAGAATATCCTGTCAAAATCCCAAGGCCCTATCTCAAATATTATCCGAATGCCAGCCTGCTAAAGAGCAAATGGTTGCCTCTCAAATTTACACGCAAAAAAATTACAGGTTGTAGTTACCACAATTTGGAATGAAATTTATGACAGAGACAATTTCGGAGTGTAATTTACTGCAATTTACATTGAATGTACTCTAATTTAGTTGGAATCATCACATTTTGTTTGAAATATTAACAGAAAGTGTCCCGAAGTGTGAATCGATAGTGAAATCTTTAAACGAGGTTTTTCTCGGAATGGGATTTTTCAAATTTGCTGTCATCATCACTCGAAGAGCAATCAACCGATTGACTTGAAATTTTAACTGAGTGTTCTCGGGTGTATTTCTTCTACGGTGAACCACGATCTTTTTGATTGGATAATAGTTGTCGATTTGACATCGGACAAACGACCCTTTTTTAGGCAAAAAAACATAGTTTTTTTCAAAACACTGCCATTTTGTAAGATTTTGATATTTTTCAAAAATCCTGGTTCACCGTACAGAGTATACCTTCTAATTTAACGTCTTTTTTTTTTTTTTTTCATTTCAGCCACTTAAGCGACCGGTATCGTGGCAGCAGTTGGGGAACTTTTTTTTTACACCTTCGAAGGCAGCGCATAAGTCCCTCGTATATCGATATTTTTTTACCAAAAAATTACATAATATAGTTGAGTTATAAGTAAATATATCCTCAAAGTTTCAGAATATTCGATGAAATACTTTTTTTTCCAAAAATTCCGAAAAATCACCAAAGTTTTAAGCGTTCACAGTGGTATAGCCCCTTAAATTTAATACAAAATTCTTTATGAAATATCATGTTCCTATATTGAATTAATAATCATTTATTATAAGTGATGAAATTTCACAATTTCATACTGAAATGTAATAGTTATTCATTAAATTTCACAAATATGTTGATAAAATTAAGAAGGAAATTTTCAACATAAAGAACAAAATTTTTAGCATTAAGAATTATATTATTGGATTCAATATTAGAGTGGGGCGAAAAAACAAAAATTTCGGAATCGACAACGTAATAGTGCGGAAAAGTTGCCTTTCGGTACCTCAAATTCAACACACACAAAATTTTCAAACCGAACAGTATTTTCCGATTGCGCATCGCGTTTGAAAATTCAAGATTTTTACCAAAATGCGAAATTTCCCCTGTTTTTTCAATAATTAATGCTTTCTACGTTTCGGAAAATAATTCCTAGACCCTGAATATGAAGTATAATGGCAATAAATACGTTTCTAGTCAATCCAGTGGCATAGCGAAGGAGCAATCACCCTGGGCGCCAGAAGGAAATTCCACCATTGGAAAAATTGGGGAAATAAGAAAACCACCAACAGAAAAAAGAACTGTGCTGGTACAGTTTAAGCTAAGAAACTTCCCAGATAGCACAAGAGTTCTAACAGAATTCATAATCAATACGATGTATTCATATAGAACTCTTTTAAAATTCTTGTCCTATCTAAGTAGTGTTACATGATACGCAAAGAGCAAAAGTCCCCCCCTAGGTTTGCGTGCAAAAGCTTATCCATGTACGTCGCTTCGTGAGCGTACAAGCATATTGCGTGCGAACACTTATCCATGTGCATCGCTTCGTGAGAGCATGTTATCAGGGTGCCTGATACAGTCCACACCACATCGTTATTCTTACAGCATTATATCAACGTTTCCAACTTTTCGATAAATCGATCTTTTTTAATGACCTAACCCTGTGAAGTAATTTTACCCTCACTTCGAAACTCACAACTATTGTTGCCCGCCCTGTCTAAAATTCTACGTGGAAAACTATGATTTCAATAATTTCGAACAAAAATTACGATGTTACCATAAAACATGAATAGTTTCCAATGAGCATTTTGAATCCGTGATTTACTACTGATCTGCAGATCAAGAGACGCAGTAGCGTCTCGACGCCAAGAAGATGAACAAAAAACAACAAAGGAACATGTAAGTGAAAAAGCAGAAGTCGCACGCTACCGTGTATCTTTACTCCTAACCCGAGATATAAACGTTTCTAAAATTTCATGCGATCAAAACATCATCAATCAACATTCTGGTTCAGATTAATCGATTTCTTCCATCACTATCCAAAAGTCTAGACACACAAACTATGTAAACGTAAAAAACGTATGCGCAGAAACCATATACGAGATCTACGCAGGCTTCCATTCCTTACATCCACGCATTGACCTGTATACATACTGGAATGAGCACTCCCTGGATTAGCGCGGTCAGAGTGGTATAGTTTATTGCATGAGCAAGAGAGAGTAACGTCGGTACTATGTCAAAACCTCGTATCTTGTTGTGACGTAGCATATAAGAACGATTTATTCGTTTCTTATTTGATCTATATTTTGTAACTTTACGCATGCGCGGCGTTTTGGACCGCTGGCCGATGTAACGGTAGAGTTTAGTATGGCGTCAGATCTCGAAATGTAAAGATCGCTTCGAATAAATGAGTTCAAAAAAAAAAATGTAGTGAGTTATATTTAAGATAATCATCAATAGAATTCATATTCCCAAGAACCAGCGGAAATCAAAACCAAAGAGTCTAGTTGGGAATAAGCACAATTCGTAGGTTACAAATACGCATATAAAATTCTACAATCTCGATTTTCGACAGTATCGAGGTTCCATCGGAAATATCATCAGTACACACTAAATACACATATAATCAAGTTATATGTGATCAATTATGTTCACTCAACAATAATCGAAGGCCTCTTTGTTTATAAAAGTCTTATTCATATGTGTATTAGCATGTGCTGACCATTTTTCCGATGGAACGACCAAACCGTCAAAAATCAAGATACGAGGTTCTGTCATAGTACCGACAAGACACTTCCAAAATATTCACTTTCTCTCTCTAATATGCACTTATTAGAAAGAGATACCATCACCCAAAATATTGATCTCTCTCTCTGACCGGTCGATACTATAGAAAAAGCAGAGAGTGCTCATTCCAGTATAATGTTGAGTTTAATGCATCCACGTTTACGTAGCTTGTGTATTCAGGCTTTTAGGGTGGGTTTTCAATTTTCGCAATAGTATAGATGTATCTATCTCTTTCTTGTTTCCAACATCCAATAGCGTTCATTTCAGTGTAGTATGGTCTATACATTGTCAAAACATGAACAAATGATCTGTCAATGAGGCGATGTGTTGATGTGAATAATTGAAAAATGAATGAATTACAGATGAATACATTACAGGTTACTACAGGTTATTCAGAACAATAATCAAACACAAATAACTTGGAATTATATATACTTTCATACATTCCTTAGGAAAATTCATGCATGAATAAATGAATAAATGATAAAGAGGTTATTTGTAAAAAAGAAAAAAAGGTTGAGAAGGGTATAATGAAATCTATTTGCTACATTCAGAAAAATGGAATATACACAGGTAAGCTCTGTATGATGGACTACTCATGAAATGCATTATTCCTTCACAGGCAAAAGCATAGCAGATGTACCATAATCCCTGACGGAACGTTTGCTACTGTTGGTTCCTCTAACCGGAACCAAAAACAAATAATAGAAAATCACACAAGATTTAGTCAATGAAGATAATTCAAATATATAAATTCTGAGGCAAAAGCATATCGGATATATCATAAGCCCTTCACGGACAGTCCATTACTGTCCTATCCTCCTATTAGAGTCATTGCTTGCTTGAAAATTATTCAAGTTTATCTGCTATCTCTTGACAGATGAAATTATAGTGGATACCCATACCCTTGATGGACAGTCCACTGACAGCCTGCTCAGAGAGAAGTGAATGAATGAAACATTG
Organism: Gonatopus flavifemur; assembly: GCA_018340375.1. Lineage (NCBI taxonomy): Eukaryota > Metazoa > Arthropoda > Insecta > Hymenoptera > Dryinidae > Gonatopus > Gonatopus flavifemur. The sequence continues at coordinate 1,403,617 of JAFFJZ010000001.1, forward strand.
TCCTCCCCGCAAACCCTGATCAACAATAACTACACTTAAGCTCAACTAAAGCGACTAGAGATGTTACTTATTCTAAAATAAGCGTTCCAAATCTTTCCCATCCTTCTTCAGAGAGAAAACCATAAAGAGATGTCTAGTAAGACAAAGTACGTTTAATATAATTTTATTGTCTTCGTAGGTTTATGAAGAGTATTATATAATGGAACAGTCCATTGAATCTAACCAAATCTGATTAAGATTCAGGCATCAATTACATGGACTACAACAACAACATACAGTAGGTTTCTTTGACGAAGGCTGTGATCGGATTCTTGAATATAAATGGAATCGATAGGATTGGTAGCTAACATACAGATCTATGGTATGTTTGCTTCATTTTGTTTCTTTCTTATCCCCCTGAAACACTACGCAAAGAATCTGATACCAGCATCGGATGGATCTGTGATATATCCACTGCGCTTCTGCCTTTTCTTCGTTCGACTAGGAGGCCACCGAATGAGATTGATAGTGACGATAGCTAGCATACAAATTTGTGATACGTCTGCTTCATTTCTGCTTCGTCTCCAACCACCTATGATTCTATTCCAAAGAACTGATGAGCCCAGCAGTTTTTAAGAATCTGTGACATATCTACTGTGTTTTCGCCTTTGAAAAAATCGTTTTGAAATACTTCGATGTGACTATTTAAATGATTCCACGTTCTGATTATATCTGATATTTGATGAATTCCACTTCCTGATTATAAACGATGATTCAGTTGTAGATTCATTACATAATCTTGGATCATCCATTTCATGCCATTCATTATCAATTGAATCCACTTTATAATCCGTAGTTCATCCATTCAATACAAAATTGCCTATGAAATTACCTAAATGAAATGTATAGTGGTGGTGGACGACGTACAGATCGAATGGTATATTTGCTTCGTTTTTGTCTTTCCTCATTGGCCTGATACTTTTTTGATCAAGAGTTGTTATCAGATTGCTTGAGTAGTATCACAGGTGTATAAGAAAACACGCAAAAGAAGCAAATATACCATAGACCTGTACGTCGTCTACCACCGCTAACAATTTCATACACTGAGCGAAAAATTTGGTTCCCATAACCATGTTTTTGACTTTGACCATGTCATATAGTTGTCAAAACCAGATTTATGTGATTTTGTTTTGTTTTCCTGGTTATCATAACCAAATTTCTAGTCCCTGTAACAGTGTTCCGATATTTGTCGAGCTGGGAAATCGCAGCTTGGTCACGTGACTACATTTCGCACTAATACATGTGAGCACTCTCATCGGTGAACCACTCGCCGACAAGAGCGCCCACATGTGTCAGTGCGAAATGTAGTCACGTGACCAAGCTGCGATTTCCCAGCTCAACGAATATCGGAACACTGCCCTGTAACCATAAATCTTTTACCATGAGAGCATTGTTTCTGTGACCATGTTGCTTTTTTCTCAGTGTACAGTCGGTCTTGCGGAAATTTTGCATTGAATAGATGAATTGCAGATTACAAAGTGGATTCTATTGATAATGAATGGCATGAGATGGATGATCAAAGATTATGTAATGAATCAATAACTGAATCACCACTCATAATCAGAAAGGGGAATTCATCAAGAAGCCCCAACCCAAGTAGCACAACAAGTTAGAAATGCTGAGAATGTTTTTGGAAGTTCTGAGGATGTTTTATGATCATCCTGAGAATCTTCGAATGAGACTGTTCCTGATCAGTATGTTCTACGCACATTCCTAGAATGTATTCCTTGGATTTATCCAAAACAGTCTCATTTGCACATTCCATACATGATTACGGAACGAACGCAGAATGTTTGTAAAGTTCTTGTGCTACTTGGGAATGCACCCAAGCAGCAACAGAATTTCAAAGTATATACGAAGTAGAAACGTTCGTAGAATGTACGGATGAGATACGAAGAACATATAATGAATGTTCGTAGAATGTACGGATGAGATACGAAGAACATATAATGAATGTTCATAGAATGTCCGAATGAGACTGTTTTAAATATACTTAGAACGTACGCAGTACATTCGAAATCTACGATATACATTCAATCGACGTTCAATCAACGTGCTGTCGTATATTCGGTTACATACGTTCGATAAATATGCATAGCACCTATAGAACGGTCTGATTCGAATGTGCACGGACAGAAATGGATTATACAAATCGTATTATAGAAATGTGGATACTAACTGTTAATATCTGTATGCTTAGAGGTATTAACTATTTCTTTAGTCCTAAAATACAAGATTCTTACGGTCAAAACATGTTTATTATAAAAGTAATATACTTACCGTTGAAATCTGTATTTTAATCGTAAGAATCTCTGTTATTTACAGTAATGAAATGCAGATTTTGAAAATAGTATTATATTGACCAACAAAATATATAGTTATCATTATAATCCATATTTTATCCATAAGAATCTCCCCAAACAGCACCGAAAGTTCTCAAAACGTTTTAAAAACGTATCCATAGTCCCACAGATGTTGGTTCCCAAAAGTATATTTTCTAAACATCTTGAGAACATTCATCCAATGTGCTGGGAAACACGTTTTGGGGACATTGTTCACAAATGCTAGGGTATGTTTCCAGAATGTTCTCGAAACTCTATATGAAAACTAAGTATTTTATTCTAACCTATATAAATTTATATTTATAGTTTTACCAGGAACGAAAATATCACACAACTATAAAAGTATGTTTTGTATTGAATATTCGGGAAGATTTCATTTCAGAAGTTCAAAACTATTGGCAGAATATGAATCATCAACAATCAAGTCAATATATTGAGATTCACATAACCTCAAAATTGATGCGAAACAAAATCTCATTATATACAATGTATTAACAAGATGCAAATGTAATTCATTGAATCTATCGATAGAGGCCCCACCGCAGTTCATTTACATCGGCGCCAAATGAAGAATATTGAAAGATTTGGCACAAGTTTGAACATTAACAAATTCTCATTTTCAATGTCTCATAAACGTTCCATGAAAACCTGAATAAAACTATACAAGACATTCGTACATTCCTGGTATATACATGCCATGTTTCCTGAACGTCCCGAAACATTTTCAGAACATTCCAATGTTTCAGAAGACGTTCCAAGGATATTGATGGAACCTCCCGGTGCTGTATGGGTCGGTTACTTGCAGTGATCAAATGGATATTTCACGTCCGTTCCGCTAGCAAAACCATTTGAGCACAATCACTTGGGAGCCATACAGAAATTTACTGCTAATTTAGTACTAACTTAGTGCCCTATTCCCGAATTTAATGCTTCTTAAATTTTTTTTTATGAGAGGTTGTACTGGCGGAACGTTCCGTCAGCACAATCATTAATACAAATGGATTTTATGGATATTATTATGCATTAGGAATTAAGTGCTAATCAAGTGCTACAAGATGGAGTAGAAATCGGGTCCAAAAATGCATAAGATTAGGGGATAATAGGATCAGACGGTTGGAGGCGTTGTGAATAGCTCAAGGCATGGGATAGAGTCATGGGGTCAGAGATATGATGTATGTTACTGCGGATGTGGACAAGAAGGATCACACATTTCATACAGAATATGAATAGAATGGAATTTGAAGGGCATATGATTCTGCTTGGGGTGGGATGCATTATATATACGTATCGATGATTCGTACAGTATCCTGTATACGGTTCTGGTTGATCCTTTAGAGCCCATGGCAAAATCAGCGAGGATGAAAGAAAGGTACCGTATTTGATATCTCGAATTGGATATAGAGAAATGAACAATTAGATATGCATGTATCATATGGGTCATTCCATATCAGATTTACAACAGACATTTTTTCTTGCATATTTTTCTACTTTGTTGTGATAACTTTCGTGTTCGAGGTACGATTTTTCAAACTTTTGAAGTTGACGAAATCGAACAATTTTCAATCACAGATATTCTGAAAGCGTTTCAATTTTGGAAAACTCTTCTAATTATGGAACTTTGTATCTTGTATGAGCTTATGAATTACATGTATGAAATAAATTTTTTTTATTACTTCATCCATGTATTTTGCAAATGTTATGAATAGACTGCGGAAATTTATGCGAATATAGATTTTCCATGTTACATTTCTCTTGCATATTCCACATCAACGACATAGGCTAGTGTGTTATATACTTGTTTCTCAAAAGGAAAGATACTGGATTTTGTTTCATATCATTGATGTAAAATTTACAGAGAAAATGTACCATGAAAAATCGATATTTGCATGAAATTCAATAGTCTAGTTATGAACAAATTCAATTTACAAACAAAACAGACATGCTCGGAATTGATTTTTTCCTAATGTAATTTTTTATTAATCTTCACAGAATACCGCATAAAAATGTCAAAGTGGGCACCTTAATAATTTTTGAAATACGATTCATAACGTGGCTGCTGTCGGTTTCAAATGTGGAGCAGTGCATCGTGCACTCGGAGCGTGCAGTGCCGAGCGCGCATTAACGCGATAGGATTTGTCTTTGTCAATTGTTTGCACTTTATTTGCCTGCTACGAGTTATTTTTGATCAGTTCAGTGACACTCACGCACTTTTTGAACTTTGAATTCACCGTCTTCAGAGGCGATTGTGCTGGGTTTTCTGAATAGTATCGTTCATAACTGTAATGAAAAGGGTCACGGGACACATGAAATATCATCATCCATCGAGCACTAAATTCCTGAGCTCTGTGAAAAGCCACTCGAACTTGGTGAACCGGTAATCTCGACGAGTTCTTTTTGAACTCCGGATTAATCGTCTTCGGAGGCGATTGTGCTGGGATTTTTGAATGTTTTTGTTCATCACTGTGATGAAAAGGGTCATGGGGCACATGAAATATCATAATCCATCGAGCACTAAATCTCATGTGTCTCGTGACCCTTTGCATCACGGTTATGAACGATACTATCCAAAAATCCCAGCACAATCGCCTCTGAAGACGGTGAATTCAAAGTTCAAAAATAACTCGTCAAGATTACCGATTTACAAAGTTCGAGTGGCTTTTTATAGAGTTCAGGAATTTAGTGCTCGATGGATTATCATATTTCATGTTCCCCGTGACCTTTCTGATCACAGTTATGAACAATAACATTCAAAAATGCCAGCACAATCGCCTCTGAAGACGATTAATCCGGAGTGCAAAAATAACTCCTCAAGAAAACTTGTTTACAAAGTCCCAGTGGATTTTCTTGAGATAGTTCTGCAATTTAGTGCTCGATGGATTATGATATTTCATGCTCCTCATGACCCTTTCCATGACAGTTATGATCGATACTTCCCAAGAATACCAGCACAATCACCTCTGAAGACGGTGAATCCGAAGTTCAGAAATAACTCGTCAAGATTACCGGTTTACAAAGTCCGAGTGGCTTTTTATAGAGTTCAGGAATGTAGTTTCCGATGGATTATGATATTTCATGTGTCTCGTGACCCTTGGCATGACGGTTATGAACGATACTATCCAAAAATCCCAGCACAATCACCTCTTCATCACAGTTATGGACAATAACATCCAAAAATCCCAGCACAATCGCCTCCGAAGAATACTTGTTTACAAAGTCCCAGGTGATTTTCACATAGTTCTGGACTTTAGTGCTCGATGGATCATATTTCATGCTCCTCATGACCCTTTTCATGACAGTTATGAACGATACTTTTCAGGAATCCCAGCACAATCGCCTCTGAGGACGGTGAATTCGAAGTTCAAAAATAACTCGTCAAGATTACCGGTCTACAAAGTTCGAGTGGCTTTTTACAGAGCTCAGGAATTTAGTGCTCGATGGATTATGATATTTCATGTGTCTCGTGACCCTTGGCATGACGGTTATGAACGATACTATCCAACAATCCCAGCACAATCACCTCTGAAGACGGTGAATTCAAAGTTCAAAAATAACTCGTCAAGATTACCGGTTTACAAAGTTCGAGTGGCTTGTTATAGAGTTCAGGAATTTTTTGCTCCGTGCTCTGAAGCAACGGGGCGTTACATCCCATATCATGGCTTGATCTAGGATAAGGTTACCCAGAGTTGGTCTTGACCGAATCCCTAACATGAATTGCTACTCGGGTATATTTTAACTTCCATTTAGGTCTGACAGCAATCTTCCTGTTATCACCACCATATGTTGTTCTCCAGTGTAGAAGTGCGTGAGTGTCACTGAACTGATCAAAAATAACCCGTAGCCGGCAAATAAAGTGCAAACAATTGACAAAGACAAATCCTATCGCGTTAATGCGCGCTCGGCACCGCACGCTCCGAGTGCACGATACACTGCTCCACATTTAAAACCGACAGCATTCTACGTTATGAATCGTATTTCAAAAATTATTAAGGTGCCCACTTTGACATTTTTATGCGGTATTCTGTGAAGATTAATAAAAAATTACATTATGAAAAAATCAATTCTGAGCGTGCCTGTTTTGTTTGTAAATTGAATTTGTTCATAACTAGACTATTGAATTTCATGCAAATATCGATTTTTCATGGTACATTTCCTCTGTAAATTTTACATCAATGATATGAAACAAAATCCAGTATCTTTCCTTTTGAGAAACAAGTATGTAACACACTAGTCTATGTCGTTGATGTGGAATATGCAAGAGAAATGTAACATGGAAAATCTATATTCGCATAAATTTCCGCAGTCTATTCATAACATTTGCAAAATGCATGGATGAAGTAATAAAAAAAATTTATTTCATACATGTAATTCATAAGCTCATACAAGATACGAAGTTCCATTATTAGAAGAGTTTTCCAAAATTGAAACGATTTCAGAATATTTATCATTGAAAATTGTTCGATTTCGTCAACTTCAAAAGTTTGAAAAATCGTACCTCGAACACAAAAGTTATCACAACAAAGTAGAAAAATATGCAAGAAAAAATGTTTGTTGTAAATCTGATATGGAATGACCCATATGATACATGCATATCTAATTGTTCATTTCTCTATATCCAATTCGAGATATCAAATACGGTACCTTTCTTTCATCCTCGCTGATTTTGCCATGGGCTCTAAAGGATCAACCAGAACCGTATACAGGATACTATACGAATCATCGATACGTATATATAATGCATCCCACCCCAAGCAGAATTACATGCCCTTCAAATTCCATTCTATTCATATTCTGTATGAAATGTTTGATCCTTCTTGTCCACATCCGCAGTAACATACATCATATCTCTGACCCCACTCTCATGCCTTGGGCTATTCACAACGCCTCCAACCGTCCGATCCTATTATCCCCTAATCCTATGCATTTTTGGACCTGATTTCTACTCCATCTTGTAGCACTTAATTAGCACTTAATTCCTAATGCATAATAATATCCATAAAATCCATTTGTATTAATGGTTGTGCTGACGGAACGTTCCGCCAGCACAACCTCTCCTAAAAAAAAAGTTTAAGGAGCACAAAATTAGTACTAAATTAGCACTAAATTTATGTATGGTTCCCAAGTGATTGTGCTCAAATGGTTGTGCTAGCGGAACGGACGGTGAACTGAGTTCTCCCCAGATCAGCGCGTTCAGAGTGGTATAGTTGGTTGCATGAGCAAGAGAAAATGAAACTCACCCAATTTTTTCCCTTTCTCTCTTAAAACAGTACGTATTAGAAAGAGACATCCTGTCCCAATTTTCCGAGTCTCTTTCTCACTCTCTTTCAGATTGTTTCCTGAGAAGACCATACGTAGAAAATTGAGAAAGTGCACATTTCAGTGTATTATAGAGTTCACTGACAAGGCAAGAAACATAGAGAATTTGGAACCAACCTTTCTAGTGGTAAAAAATTGACTCTTCCCAGTTTGATCTCTCAAAACACTAGTGTTCGTGATGAAAATAATGATTCTAGTACTGCTTCAAGTGCGACCGCTCCCAATGCAACTGATTCTCTATTGATGCGTTCTTTTAGCAAAAGTATCGAATCTAACTTGATTTAATGCAATTTTAATTCTACAGTTGAAGTAAGGTCCTTGTTGCGGACATTTTGATGTCAAAGAACTTGACGTAGAGCTTCTGTAGTACACGGAGAAAATCTAACACGAGTGACCAATGTTCCGCACATTGATCATCAGTGTGCGAGAAAAAATAAAATAAAACACCGCTGGCTAATATGCGTCCATCGATTATCAATGACCGTGCATTGGTGACCATTGTGCCTATTATTGGTAACTGATGTACACACATTGGTCAGCAGGTTTCATTTTATTTTTTTTCGCACAATGATGGTCAATGTGCGGAACATTGGTCACTAGTGTCAGATTTCCTCCGTGTACTTACTTCAACGTGTGCTGCTTGAGTTTTGATGAGTTCAAGAATTCTCTCTGGAAGAAAAAAAGGGGATATTAATTCCTTGTTTTTCTAATGGCGATCCCTAATCTCCACTGGAAACCCAATTTCTTAGATTAAAAAAAAATTTGCTTTGCCCTCATTCTAATAAATCTTTCTTCCAATGGACGAAAATTCAATTCAATGGAGCAAAGTTTCATGAAACTAAAACCAAGAACTTTCAAATTGAAACGGAGATATATTCTTTTTTAAATTCGAAGAATATGATTTCAATTCAATGGAAAATTTTTCCATGTCAATGAATTATTTTTTTCATTGAAAACATGATTTATCAGAATGAGGGCAATGAAATTTCTTTGAATCTAAGAAATTGGGTCCTCAGTGTAATCAAAACTATCCCTTTACGAATGGAATTCACTCCCGTACACGTATTAATCCTCGTTTCTATTTATACAATTCATTCCGGATTTCAAATTTGCTAATTTATAACCTTTAGTAGTATTTTCTGCCAATTAGGAAATCTATAAACCTACAGACATTTCGTTAGCATCCGAATGGATATGTGATTTCAGAAGGTGTCCAGTCTCTAAATGTCACCAAAAAATTTATTCAAGATTTTCCGCATGCTTCTGCTCGTAGAAAAGACAATTTAAGAAACAGGCTGAAGATGAAGCAGTTTCTGCTAAGAAAAGAGCAGCACAGAAGATTGAGGATGAAAAAGCAGAGGTTACTTGAAGAAAAGAACCAAGATCTCTCAGTCATTGATGACAAGCCGAATTCTTTACTTAAAAATATACATATAAAACCTAGTCTTGGTTATGAAGCTGAAACTAGCGAACCACATCTAGCAGACCAGTTGTGAACTTTTGGTTGAGACTGTACTTTTGAGTTATTACATGTTTCCAACGGGATTTTGGGCGAACGGGCAGTGCTGGTAGGATGAAAATGATGAATCTTAATAGATTTTGATACGCTGAATCGAATGAGATGGGTTTCAAATCGATCCGAACAGTTTTGAGGAAGATGTAGAGGTTTTGAATGAAGTGGAAATTGGAAATGGTGTCGGCGATTGCGATTTTTCCATGCCTTCCCTTATTCAGAAAGGGAATTTCCGGTTCGCTGATCGTGTTTCTTATGGTATTTCCGACGCTGAATGGAATGAGATGGGTCTCGGAATGGTACGCGGTCGTCTTCCATGGATTTGGGAGGATTGAAGTTGGGAAAACTTGGAAACGTGAGAAACTGTGCGTCCAAAACAATAATTCCATGCCTTCCCTTATTCAGAAAGGGAATTTCTGGTTTGCTGAGGTTGTTTTTTATAGTATTTTTGACGCTGGATCGAATGAGATGGGTCCCGAAATGGTACGCGGTCGTCTTCCATGGATTTGGGAGGATTGAAGTTAGGGAAATTTGGGAACGTGAGAAATTGTGCGTCCAAAACAACAATTCCATGCCTTCCCTTATTCAGAAAGGGAATTTTTGGTTCGCTGAGGTTGTTTTTCATAGTATTCTCGACGCTGAATCGCATGAACACGATTCCAAAATAGTACGCGGTCGTTTTCCATGGATTTGGGGAAATTCGAGCTAGCAGAACTTGCAAACGTGAGGAACAGGCCGTCCAAAGCCACAGTTTCCATGCCTTGCCTCATTCAGAAAGGGAATTTTTGGTTCGCCCATGTTATTCTTGATGGTATTATCGACGCTGAATCGAATGAAATCAGTCTCAGAATGGTACGCGGTCATTTTCTATGGATTCGGGGAGAATGAAACAACTGGAGAGTGAAATCGTGAGAAACTGTACACCCAAGTCAATGTTTCCATGTTTCCGCTTACTCAGAAAGAGAATTTTTGGTTCGCTGATCTTGTTTCTTATAGTATTTTCGACGCTGAATCGAATGAGATAGGTGTCGAAATGGTACGCGGTCGTCTTCCATGGATTTGGGAGGATTGAGGTTAGGAAAACTTGGAAACGTCAGAAACTGTGTGTCCAAAACAATGTTTCCATGCCTTCCCTTATTCAGAAAGGGAATTTTTGGTTCGCTGATCTTGTTCCTAATAGTATTTTCGACGCTGAATCGGATGAACACGATTCCAGAATCGTACGCGGTCGTCTTCCATTGATTTGGGGGGATTGAAGGTAGCAAAACTTGGAAACGTGAGAAACTGTGCGTCCAAAACAATAATTCCATGCCTTCCCTTATTCAGAAAGGGAATTTTTCGTTTGCTGACGTTGTTTTTTATAGTATTTTCGACGCTAAATCGAATGAGATGGGTCCCGAAATGGTACGCGGTCGTCTTCCATGGATTTGTGGGGATTGAAGTTAGGAAAACTTGGAAACGTCAGAAACTGTTTGTCCAAAACAATAATTCCAAACGTTCCCTATCCATAGAAAATGACCGCGTACCATTTTGAGACTGATTTCATTCGATTCAGCGTCGAAAATACTATAAAAAACAACCTCAGCGAACCAAAAATTCCCTTTCTGAATAAGGGAAGGCATGGAATTATTGTTGTAGAACATTGACTTGGGTGTACAGTTTCTCACGATTCCACGTTTGAGTTGTTTCATTCTCCCCGAATCCATAGAAAATGACCGCGTACCATTTTGAGACTGATTTCATTCGATTCAGCGTCGATAATACCATCAAGAATAACATGGGCGAACCAAAAATTCCCTTTCTGAATAAGGGAAGGCCTGAAAACATTGTTTTGAACGCACAGTTTCTTACGTTTCCAAGTTTTGCTAACTTGAATTTCCCCAAATCCATGGAAAACGACCGCGTACCATTTTGGAATCGTGTTCATGCGATTCAGCGTCGAGAATACTATGAAAAACAAGCTCAGCGAACCAAAAATTCCCTTCCTGAATAAGGGAAGGCATGGAATTGTTGTTTTGGACGCACAATTTCTCACGTTCCCAAATTTCCCCAACTTCAATCCTCCCAAATCCATGGAAGACGACCGCGTACCATTCTGGAATCGTGTCCATCCGATTCAGCGTCGAAAATACTCTAAAAAACAACCTCAGCGAACCAAAAATTTGCTTTCTCAATGGGGGAAGGCAAGGAAACATTGTGTTGGACACACAGTTTAAGACGTTTCCAAGTTTTGCTACCTTCAATCCCCCCAAATCCAAGGAAGACGACCGCGTACGATTCTGGAATCGTGTTCATCCGATTCAGCGTCGAAAATACTATTAGAAACAAGATCAGCGAACCAAAAATTCCCTTTCTGAATAAGGGAAGGCATGGAATTATTGTTTTGGACACACAGTTTCTGACGGTTCCAAGTTTTCCTATCTTCAATCCTCCCAAATCCATGGAAGACGACCGCGTACCATTCTGGAATCGTGTTCATCCGATTCAGTGTCGAAAATACTATAAAAAACAACCTCAGCGAACCAAAAATTTGCTTTCTCAATGGGGGAAGGCAAGGAAACATTGTGTTCACACACAGTTTAAGACGTTTCCAAGTTTTGCTACCTTCAATCCCCCCAAATCCAAGGAAGACGACCGCGTACGATTCTGGAATCGTGTTCATCCGAATCAGCGTCGAAAATACTATTAGGAACAAGATCAGCGAACCAAAAATTCCCTTTCTGAATAAGGGAAGGCATGGAAACATTGTTTTGGACACACAGTTTCTGACGGTTCCAAGTTTTCCTAACCTCAATCCTCCCAAATCCATGGAAGACGACCGCGTACCATTTCGACACCTATCTCATTCGATTCAGCGTCGGAAATACTATAAGAAACAAGATCAGCGAACCAAAAATTCTCTTTCTGAGTAAGCGGAAACATGGAAACATTGACTTGGGTGTACAGTTTCTCACGATTTCACTTTCTAGTTGTTTCATTCTCCCCGAATCCATAGAAAATGACCGCGTACCATTTTGAGACTGATTTCATTCGATTCAGCGTCGATAATACCATTAAGAATAACATGGGCGAACCAAAAATTCCCTTTCTGAATGAGGCAAGGCATGGAAACTGTGGCTTTGGACGGCCTGTCCCTCACGTTTGCAAGTTCTGCTAACTTGAATTTCCCCAAATCCATGGAAAACGACCGCGTACCATTTTGGAATCGTGTTCATGCGATTCAGCGTCGAGAATACTATGAAAAACAACCTCAGCGAACCAAAAATTCCCTTTCTGAATAAGGGAAGGCATGGAATTATTGTTTTGGACGCACAGTTTCTCACGTTTCCAAATTTCCCTAACTTCAATCCTCCCAAATCCATGGAAGACGACCGCGTACCATTTCGGGACCCATCTCATTCGATTTAGCGTCGAAAATACTCTAAAAAACAACCTCAGCAAACGAAAAATTCCCTTTCTGAATAAGGGAAGGCATGGAATTATTGTTTTGGACGCACAGTTTCTCACGTTTCCAAGTTTTCCCAACTTCAATCCTCGCAAATCCATGGAAGACGACCTCGTACCATTTCGAGACCCATCTCATTCGATTCAACGTCAAAAATACTATAAAAAACAACCTCAGCAAACCAGAAATTCCCTTTCTGAATAAGGGAAGGCATGGAATTATTGTTTTGGACGCACAGTTTCTCACGTTTCCAAGTTTTCCCAACTTCAATCCTCCCAAATCCATGGAAGACGACCGCGTACCATTCTGGAATCGTGTTCATCCGATTCAGCGTCGAAAATACCATAAGAAACACGATCAGCGAACCGGAAATTCCCTTTCTGAATAAGGGAAGGCATGGAAAAATCGCAATCGCCGACACCATTTCCAATTTCCACTTCATTCAAAACCTCTACATCTTCCTCAAAACTGTTCGGATCGATTTGAAACCCATCTCATTCGATTCAGCGTATCAAAATCTATTAAGATTCATCATTTTCATCCTAACAGCACTGCCCGTTCGCCCAAAATCCCGTTGGGTATATGTAATAACTCAAAAGTACAGTCTCAACCAAAAGTTCACAACTGGTCTGCTAGATGTGGTTCGCTAGTTTCAGCCTCATGTCTTGGTTGGGCAACATCTTATAGGTACATTATCATATGCTTTCTCAATTTCGTTCAGATGAAATAAAAATGGATGATATATTTAAAATAGTGGTGTTTTCCTTAACTTGATTAGAACCATTGAATTTTATGATACATCATGTACATTTTACCTATGCTAAGAATAGGTCGGCTGGGGGCCGAAAATGTGTGTGTGTGTGTGTGTGTGAAATTTACTTTATTCTTACAGAAGATCGGTAGGGGTAAAAACGAATGTGGGAAAAAATTGTGATTTTGCGATGGCCCATATCTTCGCTCCCTATTATCCGATTGCAATGAAACTTATGATTCCCATATGAGTTTCATCCCAATCGTTCGAAAATTGTAGACAATTGTGTTTTTTTGCGATCCTTATTGTTCGACAATATTTCGAGAGCATGCCTTCCCTTTGTCCGTATCATCGAAATATTATGGAATTTGGAGCATATTCATTTCACGAGGTGTTAGTTGTACGGTATAAATTTCAAGCGAATCGGTTGTGAGGAATGATGGTAAGCACTAGGGTGGGTCGAAAAAAATTTTTTTCTTCTGATCAAAACCTAATAGTGCGGAAAAGTTGATTTGAGGGATTAATATGAACCACCAAAAACCTCAGCTCGATCAGACAATATCTTCTGTTCCAAACCTGAGCTTGAATTGTCGATTTTTCAGCCGAAAATACATAAATATGCGGTGAGTCGCAACTCATTTTATCTACATTTAGGAACGTTAAGGTCAATGTTATTTCCTTTAAATGACTTAAAATGTACTTCTTTATATCAATAACTTGTGGGAACAATTGATTTTTCCTAAAGATTCATTTAATTATCACTAATGTAATGAGGAACACCCAAATGACAATAAACACAGCGATTAGGTGAAGCGCAATCAAGTTCGACTGGGCACAATCCGTCTGAATCTTCTATTCACTTCTCCTGTGGATCAACTCTATCAGCGTCGTGTTTTGGCTAGCATCATAATATCTTATTTCCTGTTGTACATTCTAGTTTAATAAAATTCATCTATTGATTTGATCATTGAGGTTTTATTATTTATCGAATACTAGATCGCTCGCATAATCCGTTTAAATCGTCTTTTCACTTTTCTCTGCATACTGACTTTATGAATATTGTGTTTTAGTTCGTATCATTATATTACATTTTTCTTTCTACATTATAGTTTCGACACAACATCGACTTTCGTGAGAATTGAGAAAATGACATGACCGCGAAACCACTCCGCAGAACAATGCAAGCGAACTATCACTCGATGAATAACAAACCTTCGATGACAAAACCAATTGAGGAATTTTATCAAACTATAATGTAGAAAGAAAAATGTGATATAATGATACGAACTAAAACACAATATTGATAAAGTCAGTATGCAGAGAAAAGTGAAAAGACGATTTAAACGGATTATGCGAGCGATCTAGTATTCGATAAATAATAAAACCTCAATGATCAAATCAATAGATGAATTTTATTAAACTAGAATGTACAACAGGAAATAAGATATTATGATGCTAGCCAAAACACGACGCTGATAGAGTTGATTCACAGGAGAAGTGAATAGAAGATTCAGACGGATAGTGCCCAGTCAAACTTGATTGCGCTTTACCTAATCGCTGAACGGAGAAAAATGCAGCTCGAAAGGATAGTAATCTTCAATAGAAAATTGGAGAATATTTCTTAAGATCTAAGAATTTTTCTTAAGTCCGAAATAAACATAAAACGGTTCAGATGTCTCTTGAATATTGCTCGAAAAACAATGAAAAATTATCAATGCTTAAGAAATCATAAAAACAAGTTTGAAGTTTCCAAAAGTCGCGCATGAAATTTTACAATGTAAATAACATCATTTTGAAATATTTTTTTCAAATTACAGAATTGTGTTATCCACTTTGTAAAATTTCATGCGCGACTTTTGGAAACTTCATATTTGTTCTTATGATTTGTTAAGTATTGATAATTTTTCATTGTTTTTCGAGCAATATTCAAGGAAAATCTGAACCGTTTTATGTTTATTACGAACTTGAGAAAAATTCTTAGATTTTAAGAAATATCCGCAGATTTTAAGAAATATTCTCCAATTTTCTGTTAAAGATTACTATCCTTTCGAGCAGCATTTTTCTCCATGTGTTTATTGTCATTTGGGTGTTCTTCATTACATTAGTGATGATTGAATGAATCTTTAGGGAAAATCAATTGTTCCCACAAATTATTGATATAAAGAAGTATATTTCAAGTCATTTAAAGGGAATAACATTGACCTTAACATTCCTAAATGTAGATAAAAGGAGTTGCGATTTACCGCATATTTATGTATTTTCGGCTGACAAATCGACAATTCAAGCTCAGGTTTGAAACAGAAGATATTGTCTGATCGCGCTGGGGTTTTCGGTGGTTCATATTGATCCCTCAAAGTAACTTTTCCGCACTATTAGGTTTCGATCAGAAAGAAAAAATTTTTTTCGACCCACCTTATATTATTCATTCAACTACTATTACAACTACTCTTCAAAGTCCGACTTGGTTTTCCAATCAATATTTCTACTCTTTCCTCCACGTGCTTGTTTTTTTCTTTATAAAATTCGAATTATAACAAATAGAAATAGTTTTTGAACTTATCTTGGTCAAGAACCTGACGTGATACCTCTAGGAAGGAATTATCGAGATTCTGCCAACAGTGTAAAGTAAAAAAGGTAACTCTTGAATGATTGTTTGTGAAGTTCTTTGAATTTATGAGGCATATAGTTAAGTTATCCCCATGTACAACTCCTGTACAAACAGGAGTACAGCAGATACCCTACAGGTTTTAGTGTCGAGTCTTTCGCTGTTGTGTTCTTTATGATGTTCAAACAAAAGCGAAACAGATTATATAGAGTCTTCTCAAGGAAAACCGCAAGTGTGAACAATACTTCTTTATAAAAACTAGTCAAGATCAACTATATTCCAGTCTGACTAAAGTGACTGGAGACACGACCTATGTTCAAAAGACCTGAGTAAATCAATGTGTATAAAACAACACAATGCCATTTCGCGAATGTATGAATCATATCAAATTTCAGATTATGCCAAAAGACACTCTCAGCATAATAGTAGATTCAAGATACCAAGACACAAGAATGTTTTATAATTTTCAATGTAGACGACCTCTGAATCCATTGTGACTTGAAGCCTTGATTCTACACTGTAAGAAATATTTGGGATTTCCCCATACCTATGTAGAGGAAATTTCCTATACTTGTACGGGAAAAGCGAATTCCCGTACACGTATAGGAATTTTCATATAAAAATATATTAAAATTGCTGTTTTTATGGGATTTTTACTGTAAATTTATAGGATTTTTCCCAAAATTTACGGGAAATTTCCTATCCATGTATGTGTTAATTACTTCACATACATGTATGTGAAATTTCCTATAAAAATTTTTTACAGTGTAGATATAGTATTAGTTTAAAGTATGTATCATCTGTCTAGTCACTTTTATTGAGCTGAACTACAATTATTCTTCACTAGTTATAAACTAGTCTCTATACAGAAGGTGTAATTTCATATGCTCGATTTTCTTCAGACTTTGTATAGTCTGCTGTACATTTGGTTACAATCACTGTAAAAAAATTCCTTCTGAAAATTTTGCTGAATTTTAAGAAACTTAACTGAATTTTCAGAACACTTTCCCAAATTTAGTTAAAATTTCTTCAAATTCAGCAAAGTTTATCTGAAGATTCCGAAGAAGTGACTGTAAAAAATGACAGTCATATTTTCCAAATTTTCAGAAGGAATTTTTTCATAGTGATTCTAAATCGAGAAACAACATTCCGATGGATGCAAGAATGATCCTGTTTGTAAAGAAATTGTGACTAGATCTAATACTCTTCATCAGAATTATAAAAACAATAAAATCATATTAAACGTACCTCTTCTCATTAGACATCTCTTTATATTTTTCTTTTTGAAGAGAGATGAAAAAGATTTGGGCCAGTTATTTTAGAAGGAACTACATCTCCAGTCGCTTTACTCAGGCTTGAGCGTAGGCATTATCGATCAGGGTATGCAAGGAGGATAATATTTAACCCATTCGCTATTCTTTGAGCAGGCCTGATATCATCTGTTCTCTTATTCGCTGATGATTCTGGTTGCAGAATAGTAGATACTGACAGACTGCCTATTAGGGGTTATGGTCCTTGTTGAAAAAACCCAGTTGGGTCCCAGGTAGGTTGGACCATGCTGGGTAGGACTGGTAGGAATTTGGTTACATGGCGTATTACTGGCACCAACTTGAACCAACTTGACACCGATTGGAACCAAGTTGGTTGCTTGTTGGACCATGCTGGGTTTTTTCAACAGGATATATCCATTATACTTTTGCCTGTAAAGAAGTAGCAAATAAACTGGAATTATCATCCCTGAGCAAGTTCGGTCTAATCTTTTCCATCAATTGCCTACGATCCTAATTGGACAAATCGACAGTAGTTGATTGTTTGTCAGAACATACGATATATTCCTGACATTCTGGTATGTGGAAAGATTGCGAATAAACCTTGTAACGAGAACGTCAAATTTTTCAAATTTTATTTTTTCTCTTTCCTTTTCATCTGAGTTATTTCTTTTTGTTTTTCAATAATAAATCGTAACTCAGATATTTTCTCTTTCCCTTTTTCTTTTTATGGTTAGATTTCTATAGATGAATTGTTGTTAAGGGTAAAACAGAAATCTGCTACCCTATCGACAAATACACCCTAAGAAATATACGCATACGGTAAGGAAGATTTCCTACACTCTAGCTACAGAGAAAAGGAAGTTTTTCTTTGAACGCAGGTTGAGAACAACTTGTGTTACCGTTATGCTTCCACCATATCTAAAAGGAACAAGCAAATCTAGAAAATCAGAGACCCTTTCTTTTTCCTTTATTGGTCCTTTTTGTTTTTCTTCCAAACAGAAGCACATTTTAAATTGCCCTGCAATAAAAAGAATTAATAAAGTATAGACAACAGAGGATTAGAGCGAAGAATTGTGTCGCCAACTCTGTTATAAATTCCACTATGAGTGCAATATTAAAAATAAAGGAAAAACTTTTAATTTTTTTATATTTTAAATAAAAAGTCCCAATATTCCTTATTGGGCCAAGGTTGGCTCAAAGTTGACGAGATATTGATTGCCGATATTCGTCGATTTTGTGAATTCAGTCTTGACTGTGCTAATGCACATATAAAATTCCATTCTTTTTATAAAACCAATCTAACCATTGGTTTAAGAATTTAGCACTGGCTGCCTATGCTGGCCCAATTTAGCACCTATATAATGCAAAATTCATAGCTTATACTGGAACAAAACATTATTAGAAATAATTAAACGTTTCCAAGTATAAATCGGTAAGTTTTGGTAAGTTGAAGGTAAGTAAATTGTATGTAGATATTGAAATCATATTTATAATAATTAGAATAAAATAACTATTTTTAATAACATTCCACCTTTTATCTTAGACCTTTTTTATGAGTTATCGATAAATAAGATATAACCAAGTTGAATAATCAATAAGTTAAGTTTCATGATTTTAGAAATATAAGGTTTAAACATAATAAATAATGACCACAATGATTGAAATTTATCAAGAATATCAAATTCCTTGTACAAAATTGTTATCTAGAATCCACATAATAAACTTCACATAAATTTTCAGTTCAAATCCTAAAATTCTCATATAAACTCCATTTAAATTCTTCAAAAAAAGAAAAAAATTAATTAATTAATATCAAAGTAAATGAATTGTAATTTTTAAAATAATTGTTGAAGTTTTTCAATAAATAATATAGACAATTATTAATGAATGTTAAGTTTCCCAATTAATATTTGATTTTAAGGTATAAGTAAGAATTTCATAAAACTGTTCATTAAGAAAGAAAGATACATGTAGAAAAGGCAGCATAGATTGAGCATCAGGCTCAAGAGAAAGGGTAAATGGGTTGGTCCTAATTAAAGAAAATGGACGATTTTCCTTTCAAGGACAGGCCTACTCTCAAGTAATGCACGAATCAATGTCTAAACCACCCTCAACTAAAATCTTTAACCAATCTATATTTTCTGCACGCCCATAGATTTTCCTGCATGCACCCACCCTTCCACACCTTTTAATTTTTTTCTTCCAAACTAAAAACCGAGGTGACGACTGGGCAAGAAATACCAACAACTTCACTGCTAGTTCAGCTTCTCTGAGCAATACAAACCAAAATTTTTCTAAAGTTAAAACAAAACTCTGCTGCGAACAATCTCCACGACAGGACTCTAATACTCATTCGCTCACTTAAAGGTTTGAGTAGGACTCCAGTGGGGCAACGACATTTGATATTCTATTTCAGTGAATAAAAATATATTTTTCCTTTTTTTGATATATATATAAATATATATATATATATATATATATATATATATATATATTCATCATCGAAAGTAAGTTTATTTTTTTGTGTGTGTGATTTTCTTTTCTTTTTACCTTTGTTTTTCTGTCAACAGAAACAATAAGTATTAAATAATGTTCCCTTTTTAATAATCAATTCAAATTCAAATTTTAGTGGAAGAAGTCGTTGCAAATAAGCTACAAGCTTTGAGCGACAAGATTCGTAAAATAAAAAAACGTATCCAGATTAAACATCAAAAAGTTCGTTCTGGTACTCTTCCTTCACCTGGACCAGCTAGAAGGAAGTTTTTGAAGAATTTGGAATACGATGAAAAAATCTTGGGATTTGCTCAAGAAGAATATGAAAATTTAAATAATTTCCAGCAAGTTTTAGCATTTAGACGCTAAAATAGGTAACAAGATTTCATACACTACTTTCTATTACCATTTTCTTTTTCTTAATCAAATTACTAATTAAAATCACTTTCATTCTTTCAGATTTAACCTGACACAAACCTCCACAAATTCCTTCACCTCAATCCACCATCCTGAATTCTTCCGATTACTATGATGAATCTCGTCAAATAAATGAATTTCTTCATCGTTAAAAGAATTCATCGCGAAACTGAGTAATCTTTCTCCTTTCCTAAATCCTCCTTCGTAAAAAGGAAAACAAGAACTAATAGTTCTAAATTTCCTATACGATAGGCAAATATATTTGTTTCCTCGTATGCATGATTCCTAGTAATAAAAAGCCAAGAGAACGAATTAATATACTGGGCAAACCCCAGATAAATTCAATCTCAATTCGAATCTTCCATGTTTTTCAGGAATATTCTAATATTCTAAGAAATTAATCACTGAGTAACCCTCAGGATATTTCTTTCAAAATTTCCTCTCTCTTATTAACCTTAATTTTTTTTAACTCTCTATCTCAAACAAATAAAAGGGGTAAAACGTATCTTTCTTTTTTAATAAATATATTGATATGAATTCACTAATACATTATTGAAGTTGTAAATTCAAAATTTTTATAACTAATAAACACGTCATAACCTTGAAACAATCATAATTTTAAGAATGACTTTTGTTATCAAACTATAGAATTCAAAGTTATATAAATTTTTTTGAAAACATAACAATTCTACATTTCAGTACTAAATTGAAACATTTTTCATTTGACGATACCCTTTCCCCAGTCCTTGTCTAGGATTAATTCCTAGCTAAAGTGGGGTTCCGAAGGGAGTACAGGACTTTGATTCTGTATTTTCCTTTGAACTATCCGCTAGTTACTGAAGAACTGAAAAGTTTTGACGTAACAACCTGAATCTTTTCCCCTGAGCATACTCGATATGATCTATTCGATCATTTGCCAACGACTCTAGTAGGAGGACCTGACAGTAATACAGTATCCGTGGGGGGGGGGGGGGGTAAATCTGATGTGCTTTCACCTGAGGAGTAATGCATAAATTTGAATCATTTTCATTGACTAGACCTTGTATTACCTTGGTATTTGTTTTATTCTTATTAGCCTATGGTTGTGGCTAAAAGAACCAACAGTAGCAAACTGTCCGTCAGGGATTACACTTTATCGCTCTGCTTTTGTCTGTGAAGGAACATCGTATCATGTGAATAATAGATCATACACACCTTACTTTTTATATCTCCCAATTTCGGAAATTTAGCAAACAGATTTATACCTTTCTCAAACTTTTTCTATGTTTTTTTTCACAGATAACTTCTTCAATCATTCATTCAATAATTCTTCTGTGTAATATATACTTCAAGTTATTTTATTTTATTGGTGTTCTGAATTACATGAACCATAACAATCTGTAATTCATTCATTTATAATTATTCTTCCCTTCAATATTCCAATAATTAGTCAGCTCATCGCTCCACTGACAGATTATTTGTTGACATTTTTAAAATGTATATCGTCCCTACCAGAAATTAGCACCGAATCAACGTTGTTTCGAGCTTAGATGCCTCGGAACAACGTTGATCCGGTGTTGATTTCTACTAGGGGTAATATACTGAAATGCGAACTACTGGAAGCCAGAAAATAAA
Source organism: Gonatopus flavifemur (assembly GCA_018340375.1). Lineage (NCBI taxonomy): Eukaryota > Metazoa > Arthropoda > Insecta > Hymenoptera > Dryinidae > Gonatopus > Gonatopus flavifemur. Next base: position 1,425,420 of record JAFFJZ010000001.1, read on the forward strand.
AAAGAGACAGAATACATGTATACAGTTGGATGTTGGAGGGAAGAAAAAGACAGAATACATCCATTGTTTGAAAATCCACCCAAATTCGATTGCGAAAATCTATCGTGATTACAAGAAATCAATGGAGAAAAAGAATCCACAATATTTTGATCGCATACAAATTTGAAGCGTTGATATTTCAATATTGGATAAATTGTTCAAGTTCGTTGTATGCTCAATCGAAATGTATAGTCGAATTATGGGATGAAAGTGTAGTTATTTTTGCATGACATACACTATGTGTTGAGTTAATGTGGATTGAAGATTTTTTGACTATAGAAAATCTTGGTTTTCGCGTATAGATACACGGTAGCGCATGACTTCTGCTTCTTATATGTTTTTTTCAGAGTTTTTTCATGTACTTGGCATCGAGACGCTACCGCGTCCCTTGATATGAACGAAAAAATCTTTCGATTTCCTGTTAATCAATCTACCTATCACTAACTACCAACCTATTCTAATTGATGTTAGTATCAAGAGGGCATCAAAGCTCAAGGTCATCGTTGGATAAATTTTACACTCGATTTTCTCATACCAAAACCCCAAAGCCTTTATTCGCAATGAAAAATATAATCTTACCAAAAAATACTCAACTTGCCATTCAACCCAAATTTCAGTTCAAAATTACGTGAAATTTTTCTGTTGCGTTAAAAAAAACTGAAATAGCAGTTGTTTTTTTGTTTTTGAAAACACTTACAAAATGGCATAGCCCCGGAATGCTTAATGCCTGTGACCCATAGAATTGTCTTATTGTCAATCAACTGATCCTTTTGTTTTGATTACAGGTTCGAATTGAATGAATGCTCAATACTAAATCATTTTTTTGTTTCTTCATGTTACAGAAGAAGCTCGTAAATCGGGAAGTAGCGTTTTGGTTCATTGCCAGGCGGGTGTTAGTCGTAGTGCTACAATTGCCATAGCTTATATAATGCGACACAAGGGTTTATCCATGGTGGAAGCTTATAAATTGGTCAAGAATGCACGCCCCATAATCAGTCCGAATTTGAACTTCATGGGACAATTGCTCGAATTGGAACAAGGTTTGAGGGCGTCAGATGGCGGTTTTCCAGCATCAACAACAATGACTGCAACTACAACTCCGGAAGAGCCAAAAATTTGTCATCAATGTCGTTGGAGTCAACAACAAAATAATGAAGAAGTGACCTCTGGTTGCAGTGTTTGACCTGTATATAAATAAGAATTTTGATATGTCAAACGTGGAACAGAAGAAACTCTGAATTCAGGAGAGAAGGGAAACTAATAGAAGTCAAAAGACTAACTGTGACGGCAGCTTGAACGTCATTGGCATCCACTGTGGCATGCTATCAAGTGTTTTTACCTCAGATGCAAATTACTAATCATTTTCATTTGAAGTTTTATGTTACCCTCATATTCGATAAATGTATCAGCCTCCGCATTCAGGGGATATTAGATACCGCGGGGTTCAGTTAAGTAGTTCAATGAATTAGATTTGACGATAATAATCAGATGTAAGTGAAATAATCCAATGTGCCTCTGATTATTAATTTATAAATAATAGAAGTACATTGAGATATTTGAATTACACGTTATTAATTATGTGAAATCCTCATAGAAAAAGAGAGATCGGAAGGAAATACTAAGGTTGATATAGGATTTGTCTTTCTGTCTTATAGACTTATTTCTTTCTAATCAATGATGCGAGTCACCGACGCTAGTATCCCCTCAATGAAAACGTAAAAGAAAGAGAACTACATATCCTATATAAGTATTTCTTCCAACAGAGAGAATTTATTACATTGAAACCTGTAAAATGTGCCTTGGGAACCGCTTTCAAAGGCTGATTTTGAAAACAATGTTTCTGATATGCGTAATGTATATGCATTATACAATATGTACGTATATACATCATGGGCTTATAGTACTAGACCGAGCGCTCGGTCTAGTACTATAAGTCTATGATATGCATGTAGCTAAACGGTTTTTATGCGAATTTATGGGTATGTGTAAATATATTTAAGAAGATATTAAATTATTAAATATAATTGAATCAGCGAAGAAAATATGACGAAAAAAATAAACGATCACATGTATATTGTGTTTGCTTTGAATTATAATTCCTTTTTCGCGATGAAATCTGCAGCAATCGAGATTATAAGACAGTTCCTGAAATGTATTCGATCAATTATGGGATTTTTGGTTTAAATTCTTCTATTTCTGCTTCCTCCGTGAATATAAAATCGTTGTTCCACTTACCAAACATTGAACAAAAATTCGCGTCGAATGTGACTTTTAATTTGTTTTTGAACCTTCAATCAGAGAGATATTTTCTTATGATGTCAACTTATTTTTCTACAAATCACTGAGAGAAAAAAAATATAACCATAGCAAAGAAATTATTAAAAGAAGACTGGAAACCGAATGTTCATGAATGAAAAATCAAGTTTTTTTTTTCTTTTCCGTATTCTCACTTCATTGGATTGACTCGTTATCTTTCTCTAGTATTTTGTAACAAATAATTTAATGAGTGAAATTAGAGAATTATAATCGATGAATTATGTATAAATATATGATATATCGTTATAATTGATTTGAAGGAATTCAGCGAATTGAACTTCTTTAGTATCTAAGGATCTGGTTGAAATTAACCATTCAATCATCGTGATCTAGTCGTTTGTTGGAATTATGTGTGTGGGTCATCATTCCACGTCAAATCGACCAAGCCATGTAACCCATCACCTCAGATTTTGATGAAACTTGATACATTTGCTCTAATTCAGGATCGAAGAATGTATAGAAATCCTTATTTCATTACGACGAATTTTTTTTTTAATGAATTGTTGAATATTTGAATTTGAAGCCCTATGACTTATGGAGAAACCGTGATAGGGTGATGGGACCTATTTCGGATCAGGGTTCTCAATTTGGATCATAAATGTGATTCTTGTGAAATTATCCCCTATCGAGGTTTTGTAAGAATTAACTCATCTGGCCCATCAGAGCAATTAATTGGAGAACGTAGAAAAATTTCATCTTGCTTGACGTACTTCTGATTCAGAATCGGAAAGTGGATAACTGTCGTCGTCATCTGATGTTTCAGATTCTCCATGATTTCCAGTTTGCAAATTGGATTTTTTGGTAAAAGCAGCTGGAACAATTGAAAAGAATGATTGGAATAATGAAAAAACTCCTATAAATCTCGATAGACTTTCCAAAAATATATACTCACCCATTCCCCTGACACTCATTCTCCCAATTTTTTCATACAAGAAGCACACAAAACATCAGTTCCCGTGTAGAAATTCCATCAGTAACGCCATAATAATAATAGGGGCCTAACAAGGATTAAATGGTGAATGTGACGCAAAAATCATTACAACCTAATTGGGTATCAACAGGGCTCCCATCGGGGCCGGAATAATTCCATTTTATACCTGTTTTTTTCATTAATCATGGAGAAAATTTGAATATAAAATATGAAGAAAATTGAAGAAAAACAATTTGATTCATCAGTTGAAGGGTAATTCATAGTTTTATTTACAATTCAAACTCATTCAAATTTGTGAATAATACGAATGGAGGTTATGAATCATTAAGCTGAAACCAGCAACCTAAAGCTAGCAGCTAATTGTTGTAACTTTTGATCACGGTGTAAGAAGAATAGGTGATGCAACTTCAATTCAGCGGTGTGATTATTTTATCCGGTTTATTCATTCCGCCAGACATAGCGGTACCATCACTGGTATAGGTAAATGTAAACAAAAATGGCTACCCCCATACACAAACATAACCCAAACTGTTTCAGAAGTTTTTAATTTAATAATACATTCAAAATTGTATTCATTCAGATCTGAACCACTATGGAAGTTATATTTCAAAAAATTTTCAAAATCTTCTAATCTTGTGTACATTATTGCACATTGTGTAAGAAAGAATATTTTTGTGAACGAGTTGTTGAATGGTTTATTCTAATAATTTTTGAATAGAATAAAGAAACATTGCAAAATGAGTATTCACGCTTTGTTTATGCAATGCATAATCCGTATTTTTAATTCTTAAGCATTAAATTTTTGTATATTCCATTAGATTTGAATTCTTCCATATTCATTTTGAAATATATTTTAAAGAAACCTTCCAACTTCGAATTCAATTTATAATTTTCATGTATTAACTAACTTAGATAATTTTTTCTTCTCTTTATTTTGTTTTGTGATATCTTATTGGTTGAATGTTTTAATATATTGACGCATATATATGCAATAAGGAATCACATTTCTTATTATATGATAGAGAAGCAAAATATTTGGAATGGTTGAGGTTATCAATATGTATAAACATGCCGCCATTACTGTTTACAAAAACCTTTGTCCTACATAAACGACATCTGAGAACGAGAACTGTCAACCGGATCAAATAATCACATCCCCACCACTGCAATTCGACGAAGTTCGATCACCTATTCTTCTTACACCGTGCTTTTGATTCAATGTGGTTCCAGCTGTGTTCACGTCAAAAATCAATTGAGTCGCATTCTACTAAATGTCTCAGATATTTAAATCTTTGATCAAAGTTTTGTGGAAAGAGTTCTGATAATCGGCTGCTAGCTTTACGGGTGCCAGTTTCAGTTTCATTTATAAGTCAGATTCCATTTCAAAAAACATATCTTATTATCGAAAATCTACATCTAACAATGAGTATTTCCATCATTCATACTTCTAATACCAATAATTCCCACATAGCAACAGAGGTTATGTCGTTCCAAAAGTATTCTGAAAGATATCTTTAAGATGTCTTATGCAACATGAAAAGAACGATTTGAGAAACATTTGTTCTTGAGAAAGGATCTTTCTTAAATTCTTCTTTTTATGTTGCATAAGACATCTTGAAGATATCTTTTAGAATACTTTTGGAACGACATAGCCTCTGTTCCTATGTGGGTTGCGTCTATTTCTTTTTGCGGAGCTAGCAAATGTTGCGTAATTGTCGAAAGCATGAAATTTTCATCGGTAAATCAATTCAACAAGTACAAGTGTAATAGGGATCAGAAATATTACTTTTTCAAATATTTCCAAGTTGAAATGATCTAAGGATTCGCGAGTTTTGTAACGCTTGACTACAGTGCTGCCAGAAATGAATGAGCTCCAGCGTTTTACCCTCTCCATATACCATTGCAAAGCACGCACGCTATAACTATAAATGTCATATATATAGTTATAGCGTGCGTGCTCTGCGATGGTACATGGAGGGGGTAAAACGCTGGAGCTCCTTCATTTCTGGCAGCACTGCTTGACTAGCCTAAAACTAGACACTTGCAAGTGCTTCGTGCATTGAAAAAAATGGTAGAGTGTCGCAGTTCCGAAGTTCATCGTTGGTTTCACTACCCAGAAAGCACAGAAAATTCTCTCAACGTTTTGAAAACATGCACTCGGTTTTCCGTGTTTTGGTCCCCGAGGAGTAAGTTTTTTAAATATTTAGAGTACCTGCATTTTGGATGCCCCTGAATACGTTCTTAACTCGTTCTTTTCATCTACTACGGGCCGTTCTCATAATGTTTTTTCCCAACATACTTTCATGAAAACTAACCTTTAAAAACAACATATGCGCAGCTTCGCACAACGTAATGCACTGAAAAAAAAATTTATTCCAGTCAAATAAATATTTATTTGTCCCGTAGCAAAGAAATATTCATTAGAATTAACAAAATATTCTTTGGAACCAAAATAATTTATTTGAATTAAATAGATGCTTTTGATTATTTATTTGATTCGAATAAATTATTTTGGTTCCAAAGAATATTTTGTTAATTCTAATAAATATTTCTTTGGTACAGGACAAATAAATATTTATTTGACTGGAATGAATTTTTTTTTCAGTGTGGAAACCTTTATTGAACACGTTTCCAGAACGTCGCACGGTGAAGATGAATAGAACGAACCGGGACATTTGCACGTACCTGGGACATACATGTGACGTTCTTAGAACATCCCGAAACGTTATTCCTACGTTCTCTGTGTAATCAAGCACGTTTTTTGAACACACTGAGAAAAAGGTTTCCTTCTGACAAATCAACGCATTTGGTTGAGCATTTTTAAGAAGTATCATTTCATACAAATAAGACATATTGATTATGACCAAACATTGTGTTGAGTCAAGAAATTCATATTTATTAACTATAACCAAATCATTCATTTGATTCAAAGTGATTGGAGTTAATGTAAATGAATATGAATTCTTGTCAAATTCAGATCTATCGAATCATAGTCGGTATGAAGTTGACTCAAAGAAATATGTGGTGTATTCAACAACTATGTGATAAAATTAATATTAGTAAATATTTCTTTGCTCGTATCCAAATATACGATTTATTTACTGTAAACAAATCTCATTTGAGTCAACGAATCCTTTTTCTCAGTGCATTCAAAAGACCTCCCGGTGCTGTATGGGTGATACCAGGATTTGTAGATGTTCAACACACAACAGGATTTTGCATTTCGGTGTATCGGACTTTCGGGAAAATTGACCTTCGGGACTGAGACACTCTACCGAAAAAAGTGTGTGGTTATCCGAACGATCTGAAGTATGGATTTTCCTATGAATTCAAATTAGGCTAACCTCCCATGGACCGGAATTCGTTCCGGCGGAATGACTTTAAACCAATCGCTTTCACAATTTCTTTTAGAGCGTTCTATCAGAAATCTATAAAAAATTGTGCATTGGTTCAATTTTCATTCCGCCGGAACGAATTCCGGTCCATGGGAGGCCAGCCTTAGAGTATTTTGGTAGAAAGAAAGCATGCTCGGATGGTAACATTCGTATTCTTCAGGGTGTCTATCGGCTGGAAATTCTGTGCGTCATTGGTTATTCTATTCAACGTGAATTTTTGGTGGGTTGATTCCGTTAGAAATTTGGTTTGACTGAAATTGAGGACTAGAAATGTGACCCATGAACAGATTTGAGCAACGCTGTTGATATAAAAATGAATTCCTGATGAATGAATATAAATCATCGATCTCATATCAATTTATTTAGAAAATGTCATGACAGGAACATTTCAAATCGAAGAATCATAAAAGCTTGTGAATACTAATCATATAACATATATAAGCTTGAGTGATATCTATGGAAAATGTCTTGATTTGATATTTTTACACTGAGAAAAATTATCTACTATAAATTACTAGACTCGCTAGTATATTGAGGATGAATAATGAATAATTCTAAAACTGCCATCATGTGGAACATTTCTTCCCCCGTATCTGGAAAGGTGCTGAACATGTGAAATCAACTGATTTTTTTACAAAATCTTGTAAAAATGATACTTTTTCAATCAAAATGTCAGAAGAATATACAGAAGAACAGATTGAGCCATGAAGGCCTGATTGCTGTGATCATTCTGTTTCTATTCCAATTATTCACCTCATATGGTGCTTGTGTTGCACGACTCGGATGTAAATTCGTTTATAATGATTCGATATATGATGAAGGGGCGGGGGGGGGGGGGGGGTTAGGCTACGAAACTTTATGTGCTCCATGTATTTTGAATTTAAATATTTTGCTGTTATGATTTTCTTCCCTCTCAAAAAGTTTTATTTTTAAAAATTTTTTTCATTTTTGAAGTCGTATTAGTATATCCATGTGAAATCACCTCAAGTGGTCTTCCATATGGTGGCGCTGTAATCAGTCCAAAAATTGTTTATCTGAGTTTATGTTCCCTGCGTTCACCTAGCGACGATCTTGGAAGTGGGGAAAAATCATCACATTCCCACCAGTACTTTTTGATTGTCATCTTTTTTTCTTATATCGTGGTAACGAATGATTCGTTATTTTGGGAACGTGCTAGTCGTTGAAAATAATATCAATAATGGTCGCATATTTCGTACAGTTGGACAAGTTGCAAACTATCGTGTTCAGTTGTCACCATAAAATAATTATTGATTCAGATCAAATGAAGTTGATCAACTGTTCGTGAATTGTTCATGAGGTCGTATAGAATTTATTGATACTTTGTGTATTTTTTTTGTGGCCAAAGAACAATAAATCAAATTCACATTCACTTCACCGGCATTTCCAATGGATCCGTGCCTGACCTCGTCTCCGCAAGGATAAAGGATGCATAGCATACCCCTAGCGGTTCGGCACGACAGTCACCGCGTGTGACTGACAGATGACTTTATTTTTATTTCATTCCCATGAATCTCTAGCGATTTATTGACCTCTAGCGGTATAAAATATTCACTTGAGTGGCTCACTTTCTGGCAAGTACTGTTATTTTATTTTATTTTTGTTTTCCCTCACATACGAGGGAGTCATCTGTTCCCCGAAGAAGCTCATGCGCTTCTTGTTTGACGATGGAATGAAGGAGGCAGAAATTATCCACGATATGATGGTTCGATAATTCATTGTTCTGCATTCGAAGATTGTTTTGTTCACAAATGTAAGAGTGTAGATTTAATTTAGCGAGGTTTGCCTGACCGCTTCATTTGGCTTTCAATATGGAAACCGCGGGATGCTGGACGTGAACACATGAACAAAGAACCGAACTTGCACGATTCTGATCACGTCACTAACTGTCAGAGTCGAAGAATCGCTTCACTTTTTTGGTATCTCACTTGCCAAAATAAAGTAGTTCCTCTCGACTCTAACAGCCCCAGCACAGTCGCGTTCTTACTCTCGTTCGCGAGGGAGCTTTTTCCTCTATGGTGTACTCTCATCGAGCTATGGAACTCAACTGACTTGTCGTTCAACTCTATTTTATCTATTTTATTTCTTCTCCTTGAGAAGTTGACCAGTTTTTATTTTTTTTTCAATATCGTCACGTAACAATGACGGAGGTCAAAACAAATCTCGCCTAACCGCTCACAATCGATTACCTTAAATCTAACAGTACATTATTCGAAGGCATTTACTAAGTCAGGTATAATTTGAAGTTATCCTTTATACAAAAGAACATACACAAAAAGGGGACAGGCGGTTCAATACCGAATGGATGACGCGTGAAAAGATCATAAAGGAACAATTATAAAAGAAGAAACAAAATGGATACCAATGAACAAATTCTTTGAACAATCAAAACTACAACTAAACCAAAATTTTATACCGTTCGTTGGGAATTATTCAAAAAATCGAGTTCGTTCGTAACATTCTCCCACCCAGTACAGAAAGTTGTTTCTGTACTTCATTTTCCGGTCGTCAAAACTATTATCTTCGCTGCTGGGCGGGTGAATGATCCTCCATTAATGCGCACGTGCACCACTCTTGTGCGTCCATCCCTCCCGTGAATCGTCTTTTCTACGATTCCTTTCGGCCATGTGTTCCGTGACAGCGTGTGATCCACTATCAGAACCACATCTACTCGAACTGGTTCCACTCCTTGATTCCAACGCCGCCTGGGAAGAAGGGTTGGTCAGTACTCTTTGACCCATCTCGTCCAGAAGTGGTCAGTTAAACGTTGGGCTATTCACCATTGCTTCCTGCCATATAAATCCGCGTCTGCAAATCCTGGTCTTACTATTCCGGAAGAGCTACCGATCAGGAAATGGTTCGGTGTCAACGCTTCTTCATCCCGATGGTGAACTGATACGTGCGTAAGAGCACGACTGTTCACCATATGCTCCACTTCCGTAAGCAGGGTGATCAGGGTTTCTTCGCGTGGTGCCCTTTCCTTCAATATGGCCTTCAATGCTGTTTTGACACTGCGAACTAATCTCCCCAACTACCGCCCATGTGTGGCACTCCTGGGGGTATGAAGTGCCACATAATTCCGTTGTTTGCTCCGAAGTCTTGGTGTTGAGAAGAGTCCAGCTCTTCTATTGCATTTCGGAGTTCGGTGTCCGCTCCTCTCAAGTTCGTGCCATTATCCGAATATATTTCTGTAGGATAACCCCGCCTCGCTGCCATTCGACGCAGTGCCATGATGGTGGAGTCAGTAGTCAAGGACGCTGCCAACTCCAAATGAACTGCACGCGTCGTGAGACATGTGAATAATACTCCCCAACGCTTATCGTGGCGTCGACCTATAGTGACCGTCATTGGACCAAAATAATCTATCCCGCAAAACGTAAACGGTCGATGGTGATGGCTCAACCGAGTGGCTGGAAGATTTCCCATTCGCGGAATCTGTGGTTTAGCCCGTCGATTTTGGCATGTGCGGCAGTAATGTGCGATAGCTCTCACTGTAGGCCTCAAGTTGACGATCCAGTATTTCTGCCTTAATTCGTTGACTACCATTTCGGAACTCCCGTGTCCAGCTCGATTATGGTAGTGTTGCACAAGCAACTTTGTATATGGATGTCGTCCATCGAGGATAACGGGGAATTTGGCTGCTTTGTCGATGTCGTCAGCAGTATCTGTACGCCCTTGTACTCTTAACAGTCCATTTTCGTCAAGAATCGGGCTGAGTTGGATTAAACGGCTGTTGGCCAGTACTGTGTGCTGCAATCGCAGAGCTTATATTTTCGTACTGAAGCTATCATGTTGAACTTTTTTCGTCCAGAGATCCTCCGCTCTTTGAAGATGTGCCGGTGTCAGCCCTGTTTGAGCTGATTTTCGACATCGTTCCAGGAAGTACAGTATCCAAGAGGTACTCCGTATGACGCGGTTCCACGAGGAAAACCTTTGTAGAACAGATAGATGTCCATCTGAAATATCAAAGGTGACTGCAGTAAATTGAGTTCATCGTTCTTCCTTACTTTCGTCCGATTCTACTGATGCTGGATTTGCTTCCTCGGGCCATTTCGTTGAATCTTCAACCAGGAACTCTGGTCCCTTATACCACAGAGACTCTTTTTCAATCGATATCCTAACATTTTTTATAGCACAATCTGCTGGATTCTCCACCGAAGAAACCCACCTCCACTCATCAATTTCCGTCAGTTCCTCGATTTCTCCCAACCGATGTGCGACGAACGATTTATATGACCTTGGGTCGGAACGCAACCAGTTCAACACTGTGCGGGAGTCGGACCAGAATGCATTTTTTATTTCATAATCGTGTTCCTTTATGATTGTATCAGCAAGACGGCTTCCAAGTAATGTCGCTTGAAGTTCCATTCGTGGGATAGAGCAGGGTTTGAGTGGTGCTACTCTGCTTCTACTAGTGACGAACGCAATACTCACATTTCCATCTTCATATGACATCCTCCAGTAGGATACCGCGGCATACGCTTTCTTGCTGGCATCACAGAAGGTGTGTAAAGTTATTTGGTTTGGACAACGTGATCGATCTCGATAACATCTGGGAATTTCTAATCGTTCGATCATTTCCAAGTCCGATATCCAACGTTGCCATGTTACAAACTCATTCTCGTTCGAAGGTTCGTCCCATTCGACTCCGCTCCTCCAAACGTCTTGTAATAATATCTTGCTCCTCACGGTATAAGGGTTTAAAAAGCCTTGTGGATCAAAGACAGACATAATCACTCTCAACATTTCTCGTTTCGTAGGTTTTCTATTCCCACTGAGTATATCTGCTGCTATCCTCTTCATGCTAACATCAAAAGCAAATGTATCTAAGCCTGGATTTCATTTTAGTCCTAACGTCTCATCCATCTGCTCTTTTCTTCTATCACGAATAAGATCTACTGTTCCGGATGCTAGTATTTCGTTGGGAATGCTGTTCGTAACGACAGAACTGTTACTGGTCCACTTGTGTATTTCAAATCCACCTTGTTTATGAATCTCGGTAACTTGACTTATTAAGTCCATCGCCTTCCGTTCATTTTCTACACTATCTAAATAATCATCCATGTAATGCTTACGCGTAATTGCAGCAGTGGCTTTTGGGAACTCTCTTTGGCATTCGTTCGCATTTCGATTTTTCACATATATGGCGGTGCAGGGAGAAGATGTAGCCCCAAATATCATGGAGGTCATGCAGTAGGTATCTGGTTCTTTTTTTCTTTTTTTACCTCGCCAAAGAAATCGTTGCGCCCACTGATCCTCAGGCCGTATTTTTATTTGCAGAAACATTTCTTTAATATCTGCTGTTATCGCAATTGGGTGCTGTCTAAATCGCATTAAGACACCCAAAAGAGAATTCAACATGTCCGGCCCAGCTAATAAATTATCGTTCAGACAAATTCCTTGAGTTTCAGCGGCCGCATCGAAAACTAAACGTAATTTCCCCGGCTTGTTAGGGTTTGTTACTCCCAAGTGTGGAAGATATCATACTTTATTTTGTGTCGCTTGCAGATCTTGAACCTTTTCCGCGTATCCACAAGCAATAAATATCTGCATTCGCTGATAATATAGCTCCCCGTATGTGGAATCTCTGTCCAGTTTTTTCTCCAACTTTCGAAGTCTGCTCATTGCATCCACTCGGTTGTTTGGCAATTCATGTAAGCCCTCCTTCCATAATAGGCCGGTGTCCCAGCGATTTTCAATTCGATGTGTGGTTTCACGTAATATTTTTTGTGCTTGTTGGTTTTCAGTATTTTCCCGCTTCCTACAGGTTACTCCAATAGCTTCTAATCTGAACTTAGCCTTTACTAGTTCGTTAAGATTCTCTCCTTCATTGATTGGTTCTGCATTATCGCTTAAGGGAACATCAGTACCACATAAGCTAAATTCGTTCCTTCTTTCTCTTAAGTTTTTGGGCGCGTACCCATGAATCACCCATCCCAGTACAGTTCGGAACGCTACTGGTGCATTTCGAGATCCATATCGCATTTCACGGGATACTATGAGATCCCAGTTATCTTGACCGAGGAGGAGTGTCGGTTGCTCATTTGTGTAATATTCCAAGTGGATACCTTCTAAATGTGAATACTCTCTTATATCTTGCTTGCTCAATGACTGACAGGGTAATGATAAGTTCTTGACTGTTCGTAGACCATTGATATTGTGTGATGTACCAGATTCCTTGTGTTTTATACTCACTGCTCCCTTCCTACTATTTCTATGGGTAATGCATGTACTTCCTACTCCACGTGATGATAGTTCGACCCGAAGACCTACTGCCCCGATCTTTTGTGCGACTTCCTCATCTATTAATGACACTGTGGATCCTTCATCTAATAAGGCACATAAATTCATAGATCCTCTCGACCCTTCCAGTACTACTGGTACTACTTTGAGTAATATCCTATTTCGACAGTTAGTCCACGTGTTTGCTGTGTAATGTGAAGATTGTCCCGCTGCTTTAGATTGTGTTGATCGGTCGGACGTCTGGTCCTCCTTTCCTATTCCTGGCTTTTTATCTCCATGAAGTAGTGTGGGATGTGGTCTGTTACAACTCGGGGTTTGACATAATGATGCTCGACATCTTTTCCTCTGATGAGTGTCCAATAAACACCGAAAACAAATACCGTGTTTTTTACACCATTCCCATCGCTGCCTCATTGTGAGGGTGATGAACCGATTGCATTTTGTTACCTGGTGATTTGCCTTCCCACAATAGCCACAGGTTGAGTATTTCTTCCTTTTATCTCTACGCGATTTATTCTCATTTTTCTCAGATCTCTCTGCCGTTTCGTTCATCGTAGTAAACACCGCTGCAGGATGCGGCTGGGATTGATCGGCAAGATTGGGTCGAGCCCGCTCTTTGTGATGACCTTGTTGATTTTCGAACCGTTTTGACGTAGAAGGCCCCGACAGATTGCTAGTACCCGCTTTGCAAGCCATTTCCGCTTCCCGAAACAAAAACTTTGATACACTAACTAATCGTGGTTCATCGAAAGGTATTTCGCTCGAGAAACGATTGTAATGATATATCATTGCTGATGACATCTTTTTCACTATGTCAGCTACTAATTCTGGGCTATGAAGATATCGGGGATTACCTATCGCTTCTACGGCTGCGACACAGTTCTTGACTTTGGTTGCTAATGTCGCAATATCGGTTCGATTCACCCCAATCGGGGATAATTTCTTCACTTCCTGTATGATTTTACGAACTATTATTTCGGGGTTACCGAAGCGTAATTCTAATGTTTCCATCACTTGTTGAGCGTTGCTAGCTGTGATCATAAGAGAAGCTACTGCTTCTTTGGCTTCACCCCTCAAGCAGCCATATACACGGAATACATTTTCCTTATTCGTATAGCCACCTAATTCCGTCGATACATCGAAAGCTTGTTTGAAACGAAACCATTCTAATGCATCACCACTGAATACAGGTAAGTTTTTGACAGAAGTCAATCGGTTAACCCATAAATTAGACGGACCCGTTTGACTACTCTGTTGGACGGTTGCAAACGCCTGCGTAATCACTTCTGTTAGGCGACGAACGTCATTCTGTTGCTGCTCATGTCTGGGGTTATTGACTGAACCGATATGCGGATTTTGAATATTTGAAGGATTTTCGGGGGGTATTGAGATATCAGGGATATTTCGATGATTCCCTAGCCATTCTCGGACGGTATTATCGTTTCTTCGTGTTCCACGGTGACTGGATGAAACGCTATCCCCATCTCTATCTTGTTCCTCCTCTATATCAGCCAATTCCGCAGCTAGTCGTTTTTCTACTAGATCTAGTTCTATGCGTTCCCTTTCTTCCAATATCTTTTTTCGAATTTTTGCTCTTTCTCCTGTGGCTCCTAATACCAGCTTTCTCTTTCCGGACGCTATACTGGATGTCGTAGACCCTTCTCGAATTGAATTGTGAATTGATTCACCTGATATACTTGATGGACCTGGATCCCGAGTCACGGTCGGACCTCTCTTGCCTCTGCGTTGGTCTCCGCTTTGTGTGTTGGATTTCGCCTGACTATCAATGACCTCTTGATGTGGTCCGAGGTGCGGTCCCTGTACTGCCGCCGATGATCTTGGTGGTTGAGTATTCCCAGCTTCCAGTCCTCTTTGGGGATGTTAAATCAACCTTCCTGTTTCTCGCGCCACGCTGCGAGTAACTGTACGTCGCGGTTGATCACGTCCGTCTGACCACTGCTTCGATGTTGATCTCACAAGAATCACGTAACACTGCACTTAGACCTCACTGTATGATACGAGAACACCGACTGACTGTTCGAACCACACTACCGACCTTTATAATCAAAGCCTCCTCCTCCCCTCCAGCCAGTAAGATCCGGCTCGAAGGACCATTCATGTGCCTGACCTCGTCTCCGCAAGGATAAAGGATGCATAGCATCCCCCTAGCGGTTCGGCACGACAGTCACCGCGTGTGACTGACAGATGACTTTATTTTTATTCAATTCCCATGAATCTCTAGCGATTCATGTATTAACGAATCCCACGCGATTCATTGGCCTCTAGCGGTATAAGATATTCACTTGAGTGGCGTACTTTCTGGCAAGTACTGTTATTTTATTTTATTTTTGTTTTCCCTCACATACGAGGAAGTCATCTGTTCCCTGAAGAAGCTCATGCGCTTCTTGTTTGACGATGGGATGAAGGAGGCAGAAATTATCCACGATATGATGGTTCGATAATTCATTGTTCTGCATTCGAAGATTGTTTTGTTCACAAATGTAAGAGTGTAGATTTAATTTAGCGAGGTTTGCCTGACCGCTGCATTTGGCTTTCAATGAAACCGCGGGATGCTGGACGTGAACACATGAACAAAGAACCGAACTTGCACGATTCTGATCACGTCACTAACTGTCAGAGTCGAAGAATCGCTTCACTTTTTTGGTATCTCACTTGCCAAAATAAAGTAGTTCCTCTCGACTCTAACAGCCCCAGCACAGTCGCGTTCTTACTCTCGTTCGCGAGGGAGCTTTTTCCTCTATGGTGTACTCTCATCGAGCTATGGAACTCAACTGACTTGTCGTTCAACTCTATTTTATCTATTTTATTTCTTCTCCTTGAGAAGTTGACCAGTTTTCATTTTTTTTTTAATATCGTCACGTAACAATGACGGAGGTTAAAACAAATCTCGCCTAATCGCTCACAATCGATTACCTTAAATCTAACAGTACATTATTCGAAGGCATTTACTGAGTCAAGTATAATTTGAAGTTATCCATTCATACAAAAGAACATAAACAAGAAGGGGACAGGCGGTTCAATACCGAATGGATGACGCGTGAAGAGATCATAAAGGAACAATTATAAAAGAATAAACAAAATGGATATCAAGAACAAATTTTGTGAACAATCAAAACTACAACTAAACCAAAATTTTATACCGTTCGTTGGGAATTATTAAGAAAATCGAGTTCGTTCGTAACTGGATCGATGGAAGATTATTCAAAGTTGAATAAAATAGAGACACAGTGTTATATCCCTGCTTTGAAGATCTGATTCAAACCTATTAACTTGTCAATCAGTTTGAATAAGATTTTTGTTTGCAAATTTTCTTATTTGATTTTATTCAAATTCAATCGGTTTAAATAGGAATAAAACGGAAATTTTAAATGAGATATAATCAGAAAATTAGAACCGTGCTTAATAAAATTTGCTGCTCATATATCATTCAATAAAAATCTTCATTTTGGTCCTATTCAAATCAATTTGGATATTCATCACATTCGGATGAGATCAAACAAGAAAATCCCCAAGGAAAAATCTCATCCAAATTAATTGACAAATTAATAAGTTCAAATTGGATTTCCAAAGCGAAGTTTAAAATCTAGTCGATTTTACTTTACTCAATTGTAGTTGAAAGTTCGTTCAAATGTTTTCTCACTATATATAATATAACTTGTGAATGCAAACATATCAAGAAACTTTTGTTTACAGTTGACTAAAATGAAGTTAACTAAATATTGAACTTTCCGAGGATATCACTATGTCCCCCGTTTCACTCAATTTCTATTCATTTTTTATCAATTGAGGGTCCGGATGCAAGAACCGACGATACGCTCGAACTGCGGGATAAGTATTGTCCAAGCCGTGACGTCACGGGTAAAAAAAAATCGGAATTCCAAAAATGTGAAAATACTGGGTGATAGAGCTTGGAAAATCAATACAAGTCTTCCTTCACAATTTTTTACTATCATCAATGGTTTTTGAGAAAAAAAATGAAAACTACCTATTTTTTGCAACCAAAATCAATGTTTTTCAATATTAAACTCGTCATAACTTGGTCATTTTTATATGTATCTTAGTGAATCTCACAGATTCTGATTCGTAAGACTTCCCCGATGACAAAAATGTTGAAAAAATTTGTAAAAATTTATAATAAATTTATAATGTTTTAATCCGAAGTGAAAAGCATGTTTTCTATGCTTTGGAATCAAAAAGTGGTGGGGGAAATGTGAGGTACGAAAAACTTCCAGCGACAAAGTTGTTCGTTAGTATATGGACAAACTTTTTGGAAAGTTTCAGATCGATCGGATTATTAGTTTGCAAAATACAGCGATTTTTTCATGAGCGCGCGACGGTTATTTTGCATTCCTCTACGATGTGTACCGGTTAAATATCAGAGTCCGCGGGGAAAGTTGTATTCGTTCGATTTTTCAATGTGGATTTATGTTTTTTGAGTCATAAGATTCGAATATCGAACTATATTTGCTAGATTCGAAATTCTCTTTTTCTTATCAACAATTTCGTTGTTTATAACGTTTTTATGGTCAAACTATTGACTTTGAAGGAAAATTGTCCCAATTAATGAAGTTTCTTATCCTTGTAAGGAAGAAGTTTTAAATCCGAGAATCAAACTATTTTGGCAAGGTTGCTCATTCAATTTCATAATAAACAATCGATTTGTTCAAAACAATGGCATCTACAAAACATTGATTTCATGGAAAAAGTATTGGAACAAAAAAGATTTCTTATCCTGTAACTGATCAATTTTGCACATATCATTTTTCGGTATCCGAATTTTTTATTTAAATATAAATATGATATTTAAATAGAGATACAAATAATTCTCATAATTTGGTTTATTCACATAGATTCAGATTATTTAGGTTGAAAAATTGGAAAATCGAACAATTCTAATGAGATCCAAAAACTGAATTATCAACGACGTCAGATCATCTGGTGCGAGCGATCAAATTATTTCAGTGAAGGAAAATCATGGGTATCTGCTTGTGAGTGAGACGAAGAAGTACTGAAAAATATACTGACTACGTGGAATTAGGAAGATCGAAGGTTTTCTTGAGATTCAAAATTTGAAGTCACATACTCTTCTCTTTGCATACGATTTTGCGACTCATGTTGATAAACTTCAATCTCATTGTTTTCTTTTTTGATGATTCTTTCAGGCGAATTGATAATTGAGGAATCCATGTTACGTGTATATAAATTGATCAGTCACAAGATAAGAAATCTCTTTTGTTCCAATACTTTTTTCATGAAATCAATATTTTGTAGATGTCATTGTTTTGAACCAATCGATTGTTTATCATAAAATTGAATGAGCAACCTTGCCAAAATAGTTTGATTCCTGGATTTGAAACTTCTTCCTTACGAGGATAAGAAACTTCATTAACTGGGACAATTTTTCTTCAAAGTCAATAGTTTGACCATAAAAACGTTATAAACAATTAAATTGTTGATAAAAAAAAAGAGTTTCGAATCTAGCAAATATAGTTCGATATTCGAATCTTATGACTCAAAAAACATAAATCCACAGTGAAAAATCGAACGAATACAATTCTCCCCGCGGACTCTGATATTTAACCCGTACACATCGTAGAGGAATGCAAAATAACCGTTGCGCGCTCATGAAAAAATCGCTGTATTTTGCAAACTAATAATCCGATCGATCTGAAACTTTCCAAAAAGTTCGTCCATATACTAACGAACAACTTTGTCGCTGGAAGTTTTTTGTACCTCACATTTCTCCCACCACTTTTTGATTCCAAAGCAAAGAAAACATGCTTTTCACTTCGGATTGAAGAATTATAAATTTGTTATAAATTTTTACAAATTTGTTCAACATTTTTATCATCGGGGAAGTCTTACGAATCAGAATCTGTAAGATTCACTAAGATACATATAAAAATGACCGAGTTGTGACCAGTTTAATATTGAAAAACATTGATTTTGGTTGCAAAAAATAGGTAGTTTTCATTTTTTTTCTCAAAAAACTATTGATCATAGTAAAAAATTGTAAAGGAAGACTTGTATTGATTTTCCAAGCTCTATCATCCAGTATTTTCAGATTCCTGGAATTCCGATTTTTTTTCCGACCCCTGAAGTCACGGCTTGGACAATACTTATCCCGCAGTTCGAGCGTATCGTCGGTTCTTGCATCCGGACCCTCAATTAATGTTCTCCATGTATGTATTTATAGTATATATTGGGGTTTTTCATTCTCAGGTGATATTACTTTCTCTGTCCTACTTGAAAATCTGATACTTTAAGGAAAAAACAAATTCTAAGTGAATTAGGGGCTCAGTTCGTCCAAAAATTCGATTTCCCATTTGAATGACACGTGAGAAGTGTTGTTTGGTTTCAACTCGGTTTTTCAGCATTGAAATAATGTTTTGGAAGAAATGAGCATGATATTTTGGTAGGACATCAAATTTGTTGCAAAAAAGTTCCCATAAGCTGAAGAAGTTCGACCAATAGTTTTGAAGTTACAGAATTTGAAAGTAAACAAAGTTCCTAACGAGATGAACCCATGAAAAAACTAAGTTCACCTTTCAAGCTCAGTAACTTCAAAACCATTGGTCGTACAGTTTTAGTTCATGGGAACTTTGTTGTAGCAAATTTGATGCCTTACAAAAGTCCCTATCATCATTTTCTCCAAAAAGTTTCTTTTAACGCCGAAAAACCGAGTTGAAACCAACAAAAAGTAGGTTTACCTTTCAAGCTCTGTAACTTCACAATTATTGGTCGTACTTTAGCTCATGGGAACTTTTCCGTAGCAAATTTGATGCTGTACCAAAATATCATATTTACTCCTCCCAAAAAATGTCTTTGATACTAAAACATCGAGTTCAAACAAAAAAAAATTTTGTGTCATTCAAATGGGAAATCGAATTTTTTAAATGAGCTAAGCCTTCAATTCATTTGGAATTTTTTTCCCAACGGGAATATTCCCCCCCCCCCCCCATAAAGTATCAGATTTTCAGCTAGGACAGAGAAAAAAACATCACATAAAAATGAAACACCCCAATCTATAAGTATACACGGAAAGAAAATTCACACGTTGTGTGTATGCAAATTCATACATTTAGAGTTCGGATACATGCATAATCAGAAGTACAGAGTCCATCCGATCAACGTTCCTATTCCATGCTTTCAATGTATGATAATGTGTTCGAAAAGTATCAATTCATATATCTAATTCTCGATAATCAGCTCATTCCAGAAGCATGGTATATTTCATGCATGGGACGCATGAATTTTCTCTCCATGTAGATTTCCGTCAATCAATCAATTCTTCGATTTAAGTAGAAATATTCCGCAACTAAATCTATCTATTCTATATTTTTTTTGTGATTCAGGATGCAGTGCATGTTCTATAATGATCGATTTTCATTTGTTTATCAAGGTTTTCAGAAGTTCTGGGTTTGATATTTGGAAACCACTATGACTCGCCAGTGTCTATTTAATAAATTATGGTTAGACCAACAATTATATCCTCATTTCAATGAGTGGTTGGATTCCGTTCCAAATGATTCTAATTCAGCATACTGCAAGAAATCCTTCAAACTGAGCGATATGGGCGAACAGGCGTGACTTTCTCACGCTAAGGGACCAAAGCATATTCAGAATTTGAAAGCTCAATCCTCACATCGTAATATTTCATCCTTCATTGAATCAGTTGTGCCTACTGAAGATTCATCTCTGTTGACTAACCCACATTCAGAAGCTTCAACATCTTCAATAGAACCAAGTTCCATCCCATGTTCCACTTCAAGTGTTCAACACGATATAAAATCTTTTGCTCCCAGCTAACCAAAGCTGATAAACAACTGGTCAGTTATTACCCGATGAGATTGGGTGTGATTGATCAATCCTTGTCCATTTTTGTGTCTGCATTAGCGACCAACATTGGCCCTTCAAAAATCATCAATTTTCGATCAATCATTATCCAATGAATGGACATGCGCATAAAGATCCTACATAATTCCCAAATGATTGATCAATTATTAGCAAATGTCATTGGAATCAATCAAATTGACCAATGATTGGAACCAATCCATGGTTGGCTGGGCTGTGAACGAAGATAATGTCACATCTGCAGAGATAATTTGGGCCCTGCAGGTTGTTTCAGGGAGGATGTATCCAAATTCTTGTGATGGTAGTGCTTCTGAATTTCGCAAAATGTTCCCAGATAATAAAATCGCACAGAATTTCACATTTGCAAAAACTAAAGCCTCGCAGGCATGAAATCACGGATTGTTTCCTCACTTCAAAGAGTGTTCACGAAGCGATTTGGGGGATTGTAGTGATTTTGTAGTATGTTGTGATGAATCCCTCAATAAATTCGTGCAACGAGACCAAATGGACATAGTATTACGATTTTGGGATATTAATCAACAAAGAGTATCCACTCGCTATTGGAATAGTGTATTTTTAGGAAGAGCAACTGCTTATCACCTATTGGAAGGATTTATTGAAGGCCTCTCACTTCCTTTGGGAAATATTTTGCAAATATCGATGCATGGCCCAAATGTAAACCTTAGTTTTTTGAAGAAACTTCAAGATCGATTAGTAAAAGTTCAGCGACCTGATGGTAAATCTTTCCTCGACATTGGAGTCTGCAGTTCACATACAGTGAGTGGAGCCTTCAAAGCAGGTCATTTCGCATCGAATTGGGATATTTTTAATTTCTTAAGGCTATGTATGGGCTTTTCAAAGACAGTCCAGCACGTCGAGCAAACTACATAGAAACGACTGACAGCAAAAATTTTCTTTCAAATCCACTCCTATAAGGTGGCTAGGAAATGGTCCTTGCATTGATCAGGCTTCAAAAATACACAACAATGTTGAAAAATTCGTAAAAAAATCACCAATTCCTGCTAACAAAAATTATCAACATGTGAATCAAGCTATCAAGGGCCCACTCTTAAAAGCAAAACTAACTACTTTCAGATTTATTATTTCAGAAACTGAACCTTTTTTGAAAAGATTTCAAAGCCGAAAACCATTAGCCCCATTTCTTTTTACAGCACTTCAACAATCGTTGAGAAATCTGATGATGAGATTTCTGAAGTGAGACAAGATTGTAAAAGCGAGCAGTATCCATAAACTTATGAGATTAGATTTAACAGATAGTGACAATCTAATTCCTTTGAATGAAGTTGATATTGGATACAATATTGGGAGTTTATTGAAGACCGCTAAATGTTCAGACAATATGGAGTTAATCTTCAAGCAAAAATTCCGAAAGTTTCTAATCACTATAGTGGAAAAATTGAAAGATAAAACTCTTTTGAAATCACACTTTGCTCGAGGATTAACTTGTTTCCATCCTGAAATTATCTTTCATTAGTCGACTTTAACCCTTAAACCGTAACCCTGCTCAAAATCACGTCAACCGTAATCCCCGGTCTAACAGACTGCTATCACCTTCTCCTAGATATTCAAAGTTGTTAGAAGTGAAGAAAACATTTTTTAGATCATTAGAAATGTCTACGAGGTAGGATAGTGGGCTTTTGTACAGAACTTAGTGAGAATTCTGTGCAGAGTAGGAATGAAATGTCAAACAATCCAACCAAAAAAGTTCGAATTACGAGCAAATCCCTTTTTGATAGCGGTCTGTGAGACCGGGGTTACGGTTAGAGGGTCAAGCTTGAAAAAAATTGACAACGTTTTAAAAGAATTATTATACATGGTAATAGAAGAATATCCGAAAAATTAGCTGATGCAACAAAAAAACAGTATGATCAATTAACTGTAGAAGTTTATTCCAATAAACAATGGAAAAAGCAATTCACTTCTCTCATTACGGAAGAGAAAGATATAATGGGGTTAGATGAGTCCTTCTATACGCTCATTGGAACTGATAAGAGGGTATAACATCCTTTGGTTGGCGATGAAACTGTGTTTTATTATTTCGCATGGAAATGCTTCTGTCGAAGGCGGCTTTTCTATCAACAAACATCTCATCCTTGGAAATCCCTTCAAAGAGTCATCAGTAGCTCAACGAATTATATGTGATTATTTGAATAGTGTAGGTGGACCAGAGCAAGTAGTTATTCCGAAAACAATGCTTGTTTCTGTGAAAGCTTCCAGAAGAATGAACTAGCTATATTTGGATAAGAAAAAAGAGATAAATCACAAAGAAGATGAAAAAATGAAAGAAAAACGAGAACTTGAATTAGAATTTAAAAATTTGGAAGATCAACAAAGAAACCTCACATATGAACGAGAGAAAGAAGATATGGAACTTAGAGAAAAACCAAAATTCTTGGAAGACGAAAAACGGAATTGCTGAGATTAGGAAATGAATTTTCGACAATTCTCCAATCTTTTGATGCACATTTTAATTTAGACAGTCTATCATGAAAGCTGTAATCACTGTTATCAAAATCTATATATGTATCTGAAATCTGAAACAGATTCATTCCCCATCACTCCATCATATCTAACAATTTATTGGGAAAGACATCACAAAAGATTATGAAGGTACCAATTGAACAAAGCATTTTCATTTATTGAATCGTCTTCTGAATCATTCATAGTCTGTAAAGTTTCAATAAACCTCATAGAATATTCTGTATTTATTCATTGCCAATGTTGCTGATGAAATGTTCTCTGAAATTCAGAGCTCTGAAGGAGAAAAGGAAAATGCGAAAAAGATGGAATTTGAAGAATCTCAAACAAGAGAAAACACAGGAGGCATTCAAAGTGATGTTGGACGAAGAATTGGAGGATCGAGGGGAGAAAAACTTGGAAATAGAGAGTAGATGAACAAATATGAAAGGGAACATAGAACAATGTGCAGATGAAATTTTAAAGAACGATGGAGTAGAGCCTAAGAAACCATGGATAACGGGAGAAATTCTCGATTCAATTCATGAGAGGAGGAAATACAAGAATAAGAGTAGCGAACAAGACCAGCAGACATACAAGGCGCTGAGGAATAAAATAATCAGAGAATCAAGGAGAACAGAAGAACAATGGTTAGAGGGGAAATGTCAGGATATAGAGGTAAGATTACATTTAGGGAGAATAGATGAGGTATATAGGATTGTTGAGAGATTTTTTGGACAAATGAAACCTAGGAGCAGTGAGATTAAACATTCTCTAGGGAGACTATAGCGTGGAACATGTGGCAGGGAAATCAGCAAGTTAACAAATTAACCAAGCTATCTGACTCCTATGCTCAGCGTCTCCACCATGAATTTAATTTTCCACCTGGGGTTCTTAATTAGTGAATAAGTAAATCGGATCGATCTTACTGGTAGCCGGAGGATGAAGAGAGGGTGGTCGGGGTTCCCAGATCAATCAGTCCAATGAGTTTATCTCGTGGACGTATAATTTCGATACACGAATTCACTTCGAGACAGATGTACATATAGATCCATTTAGAAAAGAAAACAAAAAATAGGGGCACAATCCACTTCCCGGACACACCAGCTTATATAAAAAACCTTTCGCTCACCGCTACCAAAGACAATTCACTGTCGTACACGTGGCGGAACCACGTTGATTAATCAATTTTCTAAACTTCGTCGCTTCGATCCGCCGGCCAGAATACGAGTGAGAAGACAGCGCGGCGCCGTTGCCTTCATCCCTGTTCCCGTGACGTCATAAGTCGCGTTGCGCTATTGACCTAATTATCGATCCACTGATCGATGCTGCCTTCGAGCGCTGGGAAAGAAATTGAACAAGGCATCGGCGGGCCCGTTGAACTTGCCACTCTCGCACGCGTCCATCCATTCGGGGAAACTTATATCCAATTATATCCTACACGCTCTGAACAAAAATTACATCGTAAGTATAAAATTATCTAGTGAGAAAGAAAAACAAATTACCTCCGCTAATATTCAAGAACACGATTTCAAGGATTTGTCAATGCCATGTAAGATATTACTCTGACTACTCTCGCGCTTAACCATACATGATACACCCTTCAGAGAGATAAAGCCGAATCCTAGATTGAAACGCAGTATGTATGTGTGTTTCCATGATTCAAGGATCATAGAATACCTCTATCATACCGAACTTGGCCAATTAAAGTTTTTTAACTGTAATAATTACAATCTACGAATTATATAGATGAAGGTTAGATGAAAATCCTTGTAAGTGGCAGTTCATAAGACAAACATTATGTTCAAAACATCCCAGCATTAGATATACAGCATATCTGGACACGTAAAATGATGCCATAGATCTAAACAATTCTTCTTTACATCATTCAAAGGTCCTGTTCATGGATGTTAGCTATTATCGAACAATAAATGGTATCTCACACATTTACAATTGCTTAGATCTCCTTTCTGTACAAGCAACTCACGACTTCGATATCGGTTTTCAACTTTGCAATTTGGATATCACTCTGCGATATCTCCACAAATACATTTTGGAATATTCCGTTGAGAGGAACGAAAAATTTCGTACTGAATATAAAACTTTACCTCGTTGTTCCTCTGTTTATTCAAGTTGATTTTAAATCGAAATCTTGATCGAAATATCGTGCTTTGACACTATAATTTAGAGAAGAATCCAACAAAAGACGAAAAGCGATAAGTTTTATGGCAATATTTTATAAGAAACAAAAAGTATTTTCCTCTGAAGAATATTTCCTATCCACATTAATTTGTTACCCGTCCACCAATCGCAAATCAGATCCCCGCAGTCTCTATTGTCGTATTAAGCAATGTTCTTTTCCGTTCTTGTTTTATTGTTATTCTCAGCAGTTAACAACTTATTTTTCCCTCGGAATTCACTCGAGTATTGCAGGAAAGTCCGTCCTGGTGGCCCGTGAACGAACTGGCGTAACCCACGTTGATCTCGCCGTTGATTATGAGAGCTGTAGAATCGTCGCCGAGTATTTCCGTTCTCGGAACCATCCCGTAGACCGGTCCGAAAGCTCCTTGCCCTCCGCGAGGACGTCCCTCACTAGGAAACCCATCGTCGGGGGAAGAATCCGAGGTGATGCTTTCCGTGCCCTCGATTACCTCAGAAATAATCCGCTATTAGTGTCTTACATTCTTATTCTAGGGTGTGTCCGGGACTCGCAATGGCTCGTTTCCTGGCCGGTAGGTTCCCGTTCGGAGCTTCAAACAATGAACTTTGGAACGTGTTTCCACCACGTTACAACTGCTCACCCTCCAGACCTTACCAGGGCTTCAGAGGAGTATTCTCTTACTCGAGCCATGCGTGTCCGGGACACTCCCCACCGTTTCAGATGCTTTGCCCGACCATCCTCCCATCACGAGCTAATCCACGCGGATGACCAACGTGGGGACATGCGTAGCACAAAACTTGTATAACGTTGAAGAACTCGAACTCAACTTACGGGGTAAGATTTCGTGTGACGTAGCTTTGTCCTTCCGGGTTCGGATTTCCGGGGTTTTGGACGGGGCGCGGGGCAAGGGGACTATGGGTGGGAGGGGAGTGGGTGATTTCTGGGAGATGGCTGGGGTTGAGTTGGAAGGGTAACCACAAGTAGGGCTATAAGTAGGGCAGCCTAAGACTAAGGTATGAGTGAGATGCAGGTGTCCGGGAAAGGGTGAGAAGGTTAGGTCGAGACTCAGTTTCTAGGGGAATGACATCGTGGGTAGAGGTATGAGGGCGTGCCCTGTTGTCCACAGCGGTGACAGAATACGCCTCTCGGTTTCCCACAGTCCCTATGGCGGTGTCCCCCCCCCCCGCAGTTGAAACATTCCATGGAGGGTCTCGTTTCCTCCGCCCGATGGAGTTCTGCCGAGGGCTCCACCCTCAGTTCCATAAGGGGAGGGATCAGCGCACCGGAGGAGGATCTCGGCCATTCCTGAACTCTGAGTTCCTCCACCGAGGTAGGTCCCAACCCGTACAGGGCCTGGAGCGGCGTCCTCAGGAGGGTAGGTTTGGAAACCGGGGTGGGCGGGGCACTCGCCACAGGCTGCAAGCCAACATTCTCGCATAGAGTTTCTATCACCGCTCGAATTCCAGGGGTCAAGTTGGGGTGATCGGGGAGTACGAAGGGAGTGGGTTCTGGTCGGGGTTGAGTTCCCGATTGGCCTGGGACGGTGAGGTTGGATGGATGGGGCGCTGGGGAAGAGGATCGGGGAGGGTCGGGACGTGGAGAGGGAGGATTATCTCTCGAACTAGGGTGATCGGGAAAAGCGTTTCGGAAAGTTTCCGACACGGGGGCATTTATGCGGGGTGGTTGTCTGACGGGGATGAAGGTGTGGGGCGATAGGGACGCACGTAGTATTGGATTTGCGGAGGGGATCGGGGGGGACGGGATTTTTACCAACGCCTTGCCCTTGGCTGACGACGTAGGTGCGTGCTTGGGGTGGCGCGCTCTCCTCCTCGGGTTTTCCCACTTTGGTCCATGGTGCGGTTGGGTAGTTCTAGAAACGGGGAAGGATATCTTGAGATTTCAGGCTCTCCAGCAAATGTCTTTGGGAATTCTAAATCCCCTTATTCTCCTCTCCCATCTCGGCACTTTCTGTTTCTACCTGTACGATCTTTTTTTTGGCCTTAACCTCATCGGGTGTGTATTGCGGGGATTCGGGGGAGTTTCGCTCCTAGGGGTTGTATCGAATTCTTCCCTAGGGACAGTTGGAGACCCTGTCTCCTCAAGAGAGTCATATGGCTTCAGGTCGGCGATATGATACTTTTCCACGATCTTCCCCGCTTGGTCTGCTAGTTCATACACCGTGGGGGAACACACTTGGGTCACAAGGTATGGACCTATGAAGCATTTTGCCAGTTTGGCTGCAAAATTCTGGGGGGAACTAGATAGCACGGAATTTCTTTTCAGTACTTCATCTCCGAGGTTGCATTGTATGTCCCTTCGACCCTGATTGTAGTACTTTGCCTGTCTTCCGTAGGCTTCATCTAGGTATTGGCCCACAATCTCGTCTAAGGCTCTAATACAAGACAGGTGATCCATTCATTTATGGACGTCTGTCCGGGTTGGCATATCTGTCAGAGCTTGGTCCAGGCCTTCTATTATGCGTCGGTAGGATTTCGAGGGTCGGAGATTGTATCCACAGTTCAAGTAGGAGGGGCTGGAATGGGTTGACGAGTGAGTGGCCGTATTATAAGCCATCCTGAATTCGGGTAAAAATTTATCTCATTCCTTGTGATCCATATCCAAGTGGGCTCGAAGCATGGTCTCAATGTTCCTATTAATTCGTTCTGTGGGGTTTGCCTGGGGGTGGTAAACGCGGTTGAGGGTTTGGCGAATGCCATGGTGAGTCAAGTATTGGGTCATGTCGCGGTTAAAGAATTCTGTTCCATTATCCGTTATCAGGACTTCGGGCGCGCCAGAGGGATTGACTATTAAGTCGTTCAATCGGGAGATAATTGTTCGGGAATTTGCGGTTCGTATTGTAGCGAATTTCGTCCATAAGTCTACACAAACCAAGAGGTATTTATTTCCAGATTGCCTAGTGGGTAAAGGACCCATAATATCTGTCGCTACAACACTCCATGCTCGAGTAATTTTCTGGAATCCCATCAGTCCGAGGGAGGGAGGGGGGGCTAGTTGGGATGTCTTTGCTTCATGGCATACTTGGTATCGAGCAACGTATCTCTTGATATCTCCGAACATCCGTGGCCAGGAATAATCAAGCGCTACTCTTTTATACGTTTTTTCGATGCCCAGATGTCCAGCCTCGGGTACATTGTGACATTTGTGAATTACCGAATTTTCAAACGCTTCGGGAACCACCGATTTCCACTCATCCACGTCGTCCGTGACATCGTCAATGAGTGGATCTCGGGTATTTTTGGATAGCGTGATATCTGCGGGTGTACCAATCCTCCTTGCGATTAATGATTTCAAAATCATACTCTAACAGCTCCAAACCCCAACGAGCCAACCTGCCTGTCGGGTTGTGCAACTGGTAGAGCCACTTCAAACTAGCGTGTTCGGTTATCACTGTGCGATGGTAACCTTCCAGGTATCCTCTGAACTTTCTTATTGCCTTGACCACGGCCAAACATTCACGCTCCGTGACGGAATAGTTACGCTCTGCGCTGTTTGGAGTGCGACTAGCGAAAGCTAGCACTCTCTCCTCCCCCTCCAAGACCTGGGAAAGGACAGCGCCTATACCAGTGTTACTCGCGTCAGTTTGGAGCGTGAATGGTCGGGAAAAATCGGGTTACGCTAGGACGGGTGCAGTTGCTACGGCTTCTTTCAAGGTTGCGAACGCTTTCTCTTCTTCCTCTCCCCACTTCCAGGGGGTGCCCTTCTTTGTTAATCTATGTAAGGGTATGGCTATCGTGGCGAAGTCTCTTATAAATTTCCGATACCATGATGCCATCCCCAGAAAGCGTCGCAATTTCTTGAGGTTAGTAGGGGTAGGGTAGTCGAGAATTGGTTCTATTTTCCCGGGATCTGTTTGGAGACCATCCTGGTTGACTCTAAAACCCAAGTATTTGACCTCTGTTCCACACCATTTACGTTTTCCAGGGTTCATGGCTAATCCTGCTTCTTTCACTCGGTCTAGTACTTCTTTAAGCCAGGTTAGATGGTCTTCAAACGTCTCCGTCACGATAATAATATCGTCAAGGTAGGCGAAAACGTGGGGTTCTAAATCAGGGCTGATTAACCTATCCATTAGACGTTGGAAGGTTGCGGGAGCATTAGTCAACCCATATGGCATTCGGGTAAATTGAAAAAGTCCGCGTCCGGGGACAGTAAACGCGGTGGCTTCTTTACATCGGGGATCTAGGGGAATTTGGTGGTATGCTTGACTTAAATCAATCGTGGATATGTAACGGGCTGATCTCAGTTTATCCAGGATTGCGTTCATATAGGGGATCGCGTAAGCATCTTTTTCGGTGACTTTGTTGACCTCTCTGTAATCTACACAGAATCGATAATTGTTTGTTTTCAAATTTCCTTGTTCATCTATAGTGGTTGGTTTCTTCACCATCACCACGGGACTGGACCAGTTACTATCTGAGGGTTCGATTATACCCTTTTCCAACATACGGTCAACCTCTTTGTACATGGCTTCCCGTACTTTTGGTGAAACCATGTAGTATCATTGCTTTCTCCCCGGGTGACCTTGGGTATCAAAGTAATGAGAGGTCAGCAAAGTCATACCATCCGTGCTCGGGATATTCTGCAATTCCTGTTCTATGAACTTCTGTAACCGGGATTGTTGTGGTTCAGTTAAGGGAACTAGACCGTCCAGGGACAACGGGTTTACTTCGGGGTCAGGGATCGGGTTGGAATATTGCCAGTCGTCCGGTTTGTCCTGTATTGACCAGTGATATCTCTCGCCGTCTATGGTTATTCCAAATTCGTACAGAAAGTCTATCCCCAATACGAAATTGATTTCAAATTCCGGTACTATCCGAAAAAGTATCTTCCTCTCGATACCTAAGACTTTGATCGGTACGTCACATTCCGCTGAAAGCGTTTCGGTTTTCCCATTCGCGACTTTTACTGTACTACAAGCCGAGGTTCGGGTTGGTATTCCTAGTTCCTCAACCAATGCTACACCCAGCTTGCCCCAAAAACGTGCACGATGCACCCGTATCTAATAAAGCGGGGATTGTGCAAGGTCCGATTTCAATATCAATAAAAATTCTCGATCGTACTCGGGTTGTATTTTGGTTCATGTCTAGTGTTTCGGTTTGTTCGTGCTCTCTATTTTCTTCGTCCATCCGTGTGGGTTTTCCCTTCTTGTACGGGGTGATTCTCTGATCTCGGGGAGGGATGGTGTGCGAGGATATCTCTGACTCTGTGTCGCACAGTGGGGCCAAATGCCAAAAAGCTGGACAAAATTATAAGGGGCTCTCAAATTCGCTTGCGACTTCGTACTCGGGAAGTTTATGGGGTCACTGATTACGAATCCGTTGTCAGAATTTCAAAATTCAAAATGGCGGATCCAATATGGCGGACGAAAATTGAAAGAAACCATCGGATTTTCTTCAAACTTGGTGATCGGGGGTTTTTGGGGTCGCTGATTACGAATCTGCTGTTTGAGTTCCAAAATTCAAGATGGCGAATCCAATATGGCGGACGAAAATTTTAAGAATCATCGGATTCTCCTCAAATTGGGTACCCAACGGTTTTTGGGGTCGCTGATTACGGATCCGTTGTTCTCATTTCGAAATTCAAAATGGCGGATCCAATATGGTGGAATAAAATCGAGGAGATCATCGGATTTTCTTCAAATTTGGTGATCAGGGGTTTTCGGCGTCGCTGATTACGAATCCGCTGTCTGAGTTCCCAAATTCAGAATGGCGAATCCAATATGGCGGACGAAAATTGAAAAAATTATCGGATTCTTTTCAAATTGGGTACCCAGGGATTTTTGGGGTCGCTGATTACAAATCCGTTGTCTGCATTTCGAAATTCAAAATGGCGGATCCAATATGGTGGAATAAAATCGGGAAGATCATCGGATTTCCTTCGAACTTGGCATCCAGGAGTTTTTGGGGTCACCAATTACGAATCCGTTGTCAAAATTTCGAAATTCAGAATGGCGGATCCAATATGGTGGACAAAAATTAAGAAAATCATCGCATTTTCTTCAAACTCGGTACTCAGGGGTTTCTGTGGTCGCTGATTACGAATCCACGGTCTTAAATTCAAAATTCAAAATAACGGACTCAATATAGCGGACGAAAATTGTAAAAATCATCGGATTCCCTTCAACCTCGGTACCCAGGGGTTTTCGGGATCGCTGATCACGAATCCGTTGTCAGAATTCCGGAATCCAGGATGGCGGATGCCAAAAATCAAAACTTCATCCATAACTTAATATTAAACAAGAACTAAACGGCCCATTTTGTTGTTCCTATTATGATCATTATTATTATTATTTCCAACATTGAATCATTATTAATATAATTATCGAATGATATTAACACACCAAATGTGTTAAATCGAAAGATATATGCATTCACAATATATACAATAATATGAAAAACTGAAATCGTAATGCTTTTTACTTTTGCCATACTTTTTTTACTCAGATCAGTCTTCTTCTTCACTCTCAGAGGAAGATAATGGGAAAGTTACGTTGTCTTTATCAAGTATATCCGGAGTTTTGATCAGGCTTAACACGTCTCTAGGGAGAAACTTTAGTTTTTTCTTGGGCAACTGTCTTTTACTCGATAACATTGGATCAGAACTCAAAAGGAACCATTTAAAAATGTCTTCATTCGTTTTTTCTCTACTGCATTTCCTGGAGTGATGCTCTCGGTACCTTTGGAAATGAATGTTGTTAAGATATTTGAATATAATTATGTATTCATCGACACCGTTAAAGCTTTTGATCTCAACATGACAAGCAAAATCAAGGAAAAACAAAAAGCAGCTGCACTTTGGGGTCATCAGTATAAAGTTTTGAATAAATCCTCTAATTCATAAGTTTACTTGATTCTCAAAATTCTTTTCTAGTCTATGAATTTATGTTTCCAGAGGATGAACAATGTGGCTTATTAATAAAAAAAAGTATATGAATATTCATAATTCCCCGAATTCCTTACCAGAACAAAACAATCTTCGCGAACATATATTCTCGTGGTTACCATAAATATATAGTTTGCCTAGTAGTCAAAAACGTATTGTGCAATGTATCAAACTGATTGCAGTACTTGAGAAGTCAAATTTTTCCCTTCAAAGTGTCGAGTCCACTGTGACAAATATAGGATATTATTAAGTGATATACATCATTTTCACCTTTTAAAATCTTTGTTACGAGCCTCTTGTGCTTCCTCAGTCAATTGGCCTATAGGTAGAAGAGCAGATGCAATGATTTCAGGTCCGTGGATCAAAAACTTGTGCATCGTAGGTGACATTGGGTACCACGGATATTTTGTCGCGTAGTAGCGTGCCGTGTCTAAAGCGTAACTCCGAAACTTTTCAACGTCTATTTCATGGCCACTTGAAATGGTAGCTAATACAACATGAAGTCATTGTATTAGGTTGACATCCACCCCTGTGATTTCGGCGGAAACTTCGGGTTGTGCGAAAAATCGCCTAGCGGTATTCCCATCATTTGAGTTCCCAAACCCTGGCTTAGGAACATCGACAATGAGGCCACATTTTTCTTTAAAACTTTTCTGTACAACCTTTTTTACAGTTACAGAATGGGGATTCCTGAAAGTACAAAACACTACCTCTTGTTTTAACCATTCTTCATTATTTTTAAGAAATCGTTCTTCGGTCCCTTGAGAAGATTCCCATCTCTTTTTAAATACACATTTAAAAGTAGATAAAAGGTTAGAGATCTCTGTAGTTTTGTTATCCGGACAACACGTTATCTCGATGATTTTTCCTTGAAGGAAAGTGAACTTTTCATCCAACGTAGGTAGAGGACTGCTCCTTAAAATATTGTACATCTCTCTCCGAGTCATAGATATTGAATCATCTTTGAAATCTACAAACGTTGTAGAATTCGATAAAATTCGCTACAGAAACCCCATGTGTTTCTAAAAATTTTCCTAATTTTCTTGGGTTGGATTCAACCCTCTAAAGCTAATTTTTTTTGCAGTCAACTGTTCAAATTAAACTACTAAGAAAATATAGGTTGTTGAAACACTCACCTATGGCAGCGGAATCCATCTCATTTGGAATTGTATGTTGACATTGAATGATTTTGAAAAACGAAAAATATTCACCAAGCTTCAAACTTGCACGCGGAAAAAAGTTTACGGTAACGATTACTAGCAAGAGTAAGAATTCGGTGACAGCTATTGCACAATTGTGATAAGCACCATTTGAAATCAGACCGATTACAACCAACTATTTACGTTGCCATGGAAACGATAGGTTAACATAAGAACGATCACCAAATCGCGAGTCATGATTCAGTTCACGAAAAGAAAAGAGATATCAATACTTGAATAACATATATAAACATTTAGGAAAATGACGGTTACTTTAGGGAAAAAGAGCATCGCTGAAGAATGTTAGCAGTGAAGTTACCAAAAATTCGTAGTAATAATACTAAATGTTGGTAGTTTTATTGTCATTTCCCATAGTGAATTCATCAACTTATAGTAAATTCACTACGAATATTCTCCAGTAATACTGTTTTTCTCTCAATGGTCCATCATCTTCCTCAATATCAATGATTTCTGGCTTTTGTGTACCCTAAGCCCGCGATGAGAAGAAAAACGAATGGTAATCAATCTCATACAGTTTTCCTCGTGCAGCAAATGTACACTGGAAATAAAACACATACTAACGTTGAGATAAAATTCAAAGCGAATCTACTGAATTCTGAGTTTTGTGTCCACCATATTAGATACGCTATCTTTGATTCTTGGAATTTGACAACTGATTCGTAATCAATGACCCCACAAAACCCTGGATACCGAGTTTGAAGGAAATCTGATGATTTTTTCAATTTTTTTCTGCCAAACTGGATCCGCCATTCTGAATTCCGGAATTCAGACACCGGATTCGGAATCAGCGACCTTCAAAACCTCAGGGTACCGAGTTTGAAGGCAATCCGATGATTTTTTCAATTTCCATCCGCCATATTGGATCCGCCATTTTGAATTTTGAAATTCAAACAACGGATTCGTAATCAGCGACCTCAGAAACCCCTGGGTAACGAATTTGAAGAAAATCCGATGATTTCTTTCAATTTTCGTCCGCCATATTGGATCCGCCATTTTGAATTCCGAAATGAAGACAACGGATTCATAATCAGCGACCCCACAAACTTCTGCATATCAAGTTTCAGACGGATCTGAGGACTCCTCATCACTCCGTCTAATTTTTTGTGATTTCCTGCACAAAAACATGGCGGAATTGCTTCGGGGCAGACATGGGCAGCCGTTTTTTTTTCTGATGTTTAGGTAAGAGTCCCATCTACCACCTCCAATAAGTTAAACGACGTAATTTTGCGTAATTCTCTACTATTCCTTCAAAAACCAAACACATTTTCTCATTTATAGATATAGAAATTACATCCAATCATTGCTCTGTCAGTATTTTCCACTCATCAAATTGATATTCTTTTAATTTTTAGTGTATTCTACATAGTTTCAGTAATAGACTCCAATTTGAAAAAGTTAAATCGGTTCATTTTTCGAGACACAGCGTCTTTTTGAACATGCTCGTTATTTTACTGTCTTTCAATCACGCGGATTATACTTCAAGGAGGGTATTTTGCAACTGGTACACAAGGGCAGGGGGAGGGGATCAGATCTTCTTATATCAGAATTCCAATACTTGGGACATCACCTTACTTATCCCAAGGGTCAAATATCCCCAACTACAAACTTCATTTTTGGGGTTTTGGCTAGCTTTTTGGCATTTGGCCCCACTGTGTGTCGTCATACGAGTAACCATCTTCATACAAGGCTCTATGTATGGATTTGGTTCTCCCGTCCGAAGTGGATGGTTGGTTATTATCTAGGTTCCCTGTTCCTTGAACGTTCGTATTGTCTCTCTCTGTCCTTGTCCTTTTCAGAGTATTTGTCTGGGATTTCGGGATATAGGCTTTAGCTTCTGGGTTCAATTCGTTTACACGGGGCTTTTGTTTCAAAAGAGTCTTAGGGAAAACTTTGAACGAGGGTTGGTGGACCCTTGTCACCGTACCTCTTTCTAGTTTACCTGACCTTTGTTCCGTGGGTTTTCTTGGAATTTTCTCTGAGTTCTTGGGGAATTTGGGGGGGGGGGGGGAGGGAATAGGTTCTTTGGGGTAGAGCACATCCTTTACTGAAGTGACCTGGTTTTCCACACCGCCAGCAAACTATCTTGTTCGGATTCCATTCCGGTTTCTCCGGCTTGACTGTTGTTTGCTGACCGGTTGGATTATTTTGTCCAGGTGGCTCCTGTACGGGAAATTCTCTAGGAGGGGGAATGGACATTAAGGGATGGGGGTAATTTGGAGGTCCTTGAATGTGCGGTCTTTCTTGTCTGTGTTCGGTTTGTTCTGTTCGGGTGACTGTCTTTCCGATTTTCGGAGCTTGTTTTGTTGGGGATTGGGCTTTTCTGTTTCGTTCTGTCTCTGTTCTGTATCCGTTATCGCTGTCAAGGCTGGTTGGGATTTCGTTTTGGCATTTTTATTCGGCTTGTATGCCAATTCGGGTAGTGCCATTTGTGATGTGGGAATGTATGTAGGTAAGTCTCGGGGTGTCAGGGATTTTTCGACCTCCAGGGCTCGTCTCTCCAATGTTTCAAAGAAATCTATTGTATCCCGTGCAATTAAGCTACGGAATTCTGGCCGCATGTTGTGTAATGCCCAATTCAATTGTTCGTGGGTGGGGTATGGACGTTTCATATTGCTCCAGAGAAGCTGGATGCAATTCAAATAATCCGCGGCTGGCTCATCCGGCCCCTGGAATCTCGTCAAAGCCTGTAGTTCCAGCTTATGATCATAATCGGATGAGCCAAACTGTAATCTGAACTGTTTATAAAAATTTTCCATGTCCCCGAACGAATGTTTCTTGATTCGGAACCATTGGAGAGCGATTCCCTTGAGCACTGTCGGCATCAAATTCATGACTTCCGTATCAGCTAGGGTAGTCATGGCGCGACATTCTTCTAATCTCAAAATGAACTCTTCGGGATCATCATCTTGTCCCGACAAGGATAACTTCCAATCTCGCGCGATTGAAGCTAAATTTAATCGTCCCATTCCCGTGTGGGGTACGCGTGGGACATTGATTGGGTAAATCCCAGGGTTCGTTGTCGGTGTCGGGGTATACGTTGGTTGATTGTAGGGGTTTCGTGGAATAGGGGAATAATTTACTGTACTCGCGATGCTTATTGGTTGGTTGTATGTGACATGTCTGTCGTTCTGTGAAGATTGGAGGATCCTGTGTACCGTTGAGTTCCTGTCAAATTGTTGTTCGTGTACTCGTGGCCTTGTGTTATGGAGGGAATTCAAGAAAGTAGGAGTTGTGTGGGATTGGGTCAGGTCTTTCAAATTCGGGTGTATCGTTCGTCTACTGTTTTGATTGATTAGTGGAAATGGTGAAATTGATGGTCTGACGTCTACGTTAACTGTTGTAGTTGTGGTCGTTGTAGTCGTTAGAGTTTGTGTCGTTTGTGATGTTGGGATTCGGGGAACTGTCCTAGATCGTAACATTATACCTGAAATTTGTTCTTCGTCATTTTGTCTGTTGGTCATAACATTTTCATTGTGCTGTGTTACTGTCTCTAGTCTAACTTGTTCAGGTGGGGGGTACATCTGCTGTTGTGTTCGGTATATGGTATTTCCTAAATCTTCTAACGACCATGGGACAAGTAAATCTTTTTCTAATCTCTTTTAAAATCTTTTCACTCTGTCCCTTTTTTTTCAATTGTCCCTTGTTTGTTCAGTAGATAGTCTGTCAGTAAATTGTCTATGTCCTCTCCGTTCAATGTGTCTATATATTCGTATCTATTGTCTTCGTCAGGGGTTTCGTTTGCTGCTGTTATGTAGGACGTTGTTGGGGATTGTATGTTCTGGTCTGTATATATTTACGGGTTGAATGGATTTGTCGGGTTGAGATGGGGTATTTCCGGGACTGACGGGGGTTGAGAGGGTCCTTCTTCTATCTGAGAGGACGATAAAGATTCTACATCGGGTAAATCTATGTCCACTAAGAGATTTTCCGGTTCTTCTACCGGATTTACCGTTTCTTTCATCTTCCCGTACATTCTTCCTACCCTACATCTCTTTTCCAATTCTGTCCCTGATGTAAGTAGTTGAAATGTTTCTAGAATTTTATCGATTTCTTGAATAGGGAGATTTAGCCATTTTTGCGGGGTTCTGCCATTTTTGTTGGGTTTCTGGGAAATTCCGGCTTCCAAAGGGATTTGGGGGAAAATCGAGGCTGGTTGAGAATATTTCAGATATTTTTAAAGTTAGGGTTGTTATAGATCAGGAGCTTTTGTATATTTACGGGGTGTGTGAAATGGGTTTTTGTTTTCGGGTATTTATTTTGTTTGTTGGCGCTCCAAGCTGCCAGGAATATTGAATCGCGGTCGTTTACTGGGTGATACAAGTTCAATTCATGAAATTATTCAATTTGTATATTTCCGAATTAATCGAAATAATTGTCCCAATGGGGAATACGTAAATTTGTAGGATTTCCAAAAACTCGTGCCGTGTTTACTTGAAAGAGGAAAAACCCGTGGAATAGGGTACTCGTTTCATGTAAGTTCAATACAAATTTTGATTGTTCGGTTTTGTATTTTAATTTTCCCGAAAGTAGTGCGGGATTCTATTTTCAGTTAATCCGTATTTTCTCAATCTTGAAATATCAGTTCTGAATTTGAAAGATTTATTTCAACTTGAAATTGTGATATTCCTTCATTCTCTATTCAGGTTTCGTGTGATTTTCTTTCGAGCTAAATTTCCCGTTATTGAATTGAATTGAACTTGTATTACATTTCATTTAAACCAACGTTCGATTATTTGACTTGTATTGACGTTATTGGAATTTCTTTTGATTCGATCTCTACCTCGTGCCCTTGGACTGGGATTATATTGTGTTATCAACGGGTCCATATTATGATAGGTTGGCCTTGATGAAATTCATCTTCCAACTTCGGTTTGTACAAAATTTATGTGATGAACAAATATTATATTCATTTTCAATAATTCATTATTTTCCTGGAATATGTAATATTACACAAAATGAATGTTGGGATGTAAAATGACTGAATACCAATAATGCAGCGAGTCGAATAACCTAGACTAATAATTCAATGTATGAAAGAGAAGCTAATTGTATTTCAAAAGCAAGCGAAGTTTGTTATCTTATTTTCGGAAAAAAAAGGATTCTTGCAATACAGTGTCCATTTGCTGTCTAGGAAATTTGATGATTTTATTGATATTCCATTTGTTATAATTTCGAGGTTAAAAATTTTACTACGTAAAGCAAAGTTTTATTTCGAATTTGGATTTATTTGGGGTATATTTCGTTTTGATTCCGAAAAGATCGACTGTGGTTAGCGGGATTTCCTTTGTGTAATTCGGTATTGAATCGAACAAAGGGACACGTTGATTTTTCTCAAGGTTGTCGAATCTGTTCACGTATGATTGACCGCACTATGAAATTGAGATATTGTTCAACATTTTATCGATGCTTCATTTAATTGAAAAAGAATGATGTTCCCGGAAAATGAAATTTATATTTTCCCACGACGAAGAAATTTCGCATACGCGAGCGAACTTGTTTGGGGCTTCTTCCAAAGTGTTCTACGGGAAGGGAACTATAATCCAAGGTGAGTAGAATTCATACTTATAGTTAGGAAAATTATGAATATGACGTGAACAGATTTTTGACATAAAACGGGTTAATTAAGGGCACTTTTCACTTCACAATTCACTTTTCAGAAATCAAATGTCTATACACATATGAAATTTTACATACATAACAATTTTCGGAAAAATTTCAATATATCAAATATTCAAACACAATATCAATCTGTATATCATTATCAGTATCATTTCATTTCAATACACGTCGAAAATCCAACTACATTTTGACCTTCATGAGTATTCGAAGGAATTCAACGTATCTCGCAGATTCTACTTTTACGTTATATTTCGATGTATATTGAGAATCATTTGAAATCAATTCAATTTTCAAATAAATTCATGCAGCATTTATGTTTTCCAGGTGGTTTTCTTTCCTTTTTCGGGGCGTTTCAATCAGGAATTTTCGGGGAAAGAGAGAAAAAGATATGAGAATGTAATAAAGGAATATACGAGTTTGAATTGAATATTTTATAATACGCAAAAAGGTGGATTACAGGTCTTGTCTCTTTGAAAAGTATGTGTGAACTCTACCTATGATCGAAATTGAATTCGAAATTCACAGGAAGAGAAAAACTGACCATAAAGGAGGAGAAAAAAAAATTGTATCATCGAATATTCCTTGTACTACATGAAAATTAACGGGGCAAAGATATAATGGGCCCCACGTTGGGCGCCACTTTATAGCGTGAAACGTGTGGCGGGGAAATCAGCAAGTGAACAAATTAACCAAGCTATCTGACTCCCATGCTCAGCGTCTCCACCATGAATTCAATTTTCCACCTGGGGTTCTTAATTAGTGAATAAGTAAATCGGATCGATCTTACCGGTAGCCGGAGGGTGAGGAGAGGGTGGTCGGGGTTCCCAAATCAATCAGTCCAATTAGTTTATCTCGTGGACGTATAATTTCGATACGCGAATTCACTTCGAGACAGATGTACATATAGATTCATTTAGAAAAGAAAACAAAAGATAGGGGCACAATCCACTTCCCGGACACACTAGCTTATATAAAAAACCTTTCGTTCACCGTTATCAAAGACAATTCACTATCGTACACGTGGCGGAACCAAGTTGATTAATCAATTTCCTGAGCTTCGTCGCTTCGATCCGCCGCCAGAATACAAGTGACGAGACAGCGCGGCGCACAGTGGTGGAAATCAGGAATTTAGTGTTCATAATCTATTACAAGTCGTAATTCTTGACCGATTTTGATGAATTTGGTTTCAAAATACTCAGAATTAAATTCTTAAGAGAACTGTCGATTCCGATTTCTGAATTTTTTCTTATATCATGACAATAAATAAACAAATAGTTAGGAAAAATCTTCAATTTTAGGTATTTGAGCTTGTATCTTCCAGAAAAGTCTTAGGATGACCTTACTATTCAGCGAGATTATTGCACGTATGCTCATTGAACATGAAAAGTTGAGATGATTGCAAATCCGATCATGATAAACAATTTTGTAAACCATTTTCATGAAGATATCTGAGATTGCGATAATTCTGGTTGTAAAAACATATTTTTGTGGTTTCAATTACTTGGAATCATCACAAGAAACGTTGTTCGTGAAGGAAAAGAGGCAAACGTTACGATTTAACATTTGTTATAAACAATTTTATGAACAAATTCTGAACTGAGAGGTTTTTGATGGGAAAAATTGTATTTCTCTCGTGTTCATCCAGAATTATCATCAGAGTCACAGTCTGTCATGAAATTCCAGTGACATTCAACAACGATATTATTGTTATTAACAATTTACACTTTCCCGCATGCTCACAATCCCAGAACTCTCGAGTTCTGATCGTTCCAATCTCTCATCGCTGGAATGCTATCATATCATTGTAGAACTTGGCATTCCATTTTTTAAAATTGAATTTTTCTGAGTAATATGAATAGAACTATTGCTCCAAACTATCAAGAACTATAGAACTATGGTGAATGCTACTGGAACAGTCACTTTTTCGTGCAATGCCAGCATTTGATACGCCAACTTCACATTCACGGTTTTTTGATGGGAAAAAAGTGTTTTTCTTCCGTATTCATTCAGAGGTATCATTAGAATCACGGTCTGTGATGAAATTCTAGCGACATTCAACAATAATATTATTGTTATTAACAATTTTCTAAACAAATTCTGAACTGAGAGGTTTTTTAGATGGGAAAAAAGTTTTTGTCTCTCGTATTTATTCAGAGTTATCATTGGAGTCACAGTCAGTCATGAAATCCCAGCAACATCTAACAATAATTATTGTTATAAAGAATTTTATAAACAAATTATGAATTGAGATATTTTTGAAGGGGAGACAAATTTTACTTCGTCGTATGTACTGAGAATTATCATGAATATTCATGGACCATGAAGAGATGGATGGGGGCCAAATCAACGAAAAGACAAATCAACGAAACCAGTGTTTGAAAAGGGAGAGTGTGACGTATCTCTCTCTTCAACCAACTTTTCGTTGATTTGGTTTTTCGTTAATTTGGCCCCCATCCGAAGAGATTCCAGATGAAATTGATATTCATGATTATTATAAACAATGTTATGAATAAATTCTGTACTGAGAAATTTTGTGATGGAAACGTGTATGGAAAATTTTTTTGCTGAATCTCTTAAAATTTGAACATTCTTTCTTTAGATATTGCTGGAAACCTTTGAGTATTCCTGCAGTGAGAGAAAATCCTGTAGATGAGAATACACGGAAAAAAATCCCCATATAAAAATTACATGAAAAGTCAGATAACGATTACAGTGTGGATTTCATGTAAAATTCACTACGTAATCCTGTTGGTTTTACATTGTTATTAAAGGTAATTCACAGCAACACTTCTCTCATTTACATAAAGCTGAAACAAGCAGGCGTGAAGGTAGCAGTCGATTGTTCTAACTTTTGAATCGAAGTTATTGGAGCTTTGTTTATACCAGAAATCGATTGAGTAGCATCCTACCAAACGTTTCAGATCCTTAAATCCTCAATAAAAATTGTGTATAAAGAGTTATGAAAAGCGGCTGCTAGCTCCACGGCTGCCAGTTCCAGTTTCATCTCATTTACTTTGGTAACAATCAGTGTTGGCAACTCCGCCATCTTGAATTATAGTATTCGACTAATCGAAATGATGTGATTTAATCGTACGAAAAATTCAAATTATAGTACAATTATAGTACAATATATTTCCAGCTTTTATTTTCTTTTTTTCTGAATAATACATAATATATTATTGATAAATATTGCTTTTAATATGCATTCATATTATACATATTAATATCAAATTAATCTTTGAATAATTTATGAATTGAGGTATTTTCGAATAAAACTAGAAATCTATCAATCTTGGTCGTTCCGCGTTGCGCTTTTCCGCTCCATGGGAGAGAGGCCTTAAGAGCATCCCGTAGACCCCAGAGTTACTAGATCTCTCTACCCAAAATACTCTAAGATGAATTAATAAAACGGAATAAAACAACCAACCAGACCTTGTATTCATATAAAATAAAGTCTGGCTGGTTGTTTTATTCCATTTTATTGATTCATCTTAGAGTATTTTTGGTAGAGAGATCTAGTAACTCTGGGGTCTACGGGATGCTCTTAAGGCATAGACGAGAGATGAGTTAGGGAGATTACTAACAACATATGAAAACCAGGGTCTGGTTTCTGATTGGCGGTGTCACATTTTCCGTTTATCCATCAATGCTTATTAGCTCAGAAGACAAATTCAACCAGTCACATAATTCTCTCTAAAAGAAATGCATGTAATACGAACCGCGATTGATTTTGATTAAGGAATTCTTATGATTTGATTTCAGAAATATAATATTAAAATTATCTTCAAATCATCATAAATTATCGTACGAAATGTACGATTATGTTACGCGTCTCGTACATCGTACAAGAAGCTAAATTATCGTACATGTACGATAATTATCGTACGGTTGCCAACGCTGGTAACAATGTAAATATAACATTGGTTCCAAAGTAAATTTCACTCCAATTGCATTCATGTGAGCAGTTATGTTGAATTCACAGCGGCCAATGTGAAATTTACATAGGACTTTTTTCCGTGTAGGCCAAGTACAGTTTGTGGTCATAGCAGCTTTATTTTCATTATCAAAGTGATTTTGAAGCTATTTCAATGAAAAATATGGCTACTGTAACTACGAAAATGTTCTTGGGCTCAATTTCAGCTACAGTTTCCTCTCAGTGTGTAGAGTTTAGAGGAATTCTAAAAATTTGACATTTTGAGGAG
This sequence comes from Gonatopus flavifemur, assembly GCA_018340375.1. NCBI lineage: Eukaryota > Metazoa > Arthropoda > Insecta > Hymenoptera > Dryinidae > Gonatopus > Gonatopus flavifemur. The sequence goes on from JAFFJZ010000001.1 coordinate 1,468,820, forward strand.
GAAAAAAAAGTTTTGTTCCCCGCATTTAATGCTTATCATAATCAAACTGACGATTTTTCAAACGATGTCTGCAAAAGTTAGCAACAAACTGTTTGTTGGCACAGTTTTCCGATGGAGGAGAAATATTCTTCCTTCCGTATCTATTGGAAATCATTGCAATGATTAATAATAATAATATTATATTGTTGAATGTTGCTGAAATTTCATGCCAGACTGTGACTCTTATGATGATTCTAAATAAACACGGGAGAAATACAATTTTCCCCATCAAAACACCTCTCAGTTCAGAATTTGTTCATAAAATTGTTCATAAAAAATGTTAAAACTTGACGTTCGCCTTTTTCCCTTCACGAACAACGTTTCTTGTGATGATTCCAAGTAATTGAAACCACAAAAATATGTTTTTACAACCAGAATTATCGCAATCACAGATTTCCTCATGAAAATTGTTGAAAAAATTGTTTATAATAATCGGATTTGCAATCATCTCAACTTTTCATGTTCAATGAGCATACGTGGAATAATCTCGCTGAATAGCAAGGTCATCCTAAGACTTTTCTGGAAGATACAAGCTCAAATACCTAAAATCGAAGATTTTTCCTAACTATTTGTTTATTTATTGTCATGATATAAAAGAAAATTCAGAAATCGGAATCGACAGTTCTCTTAAGAATTTAATTCTGAGTATTTTAGAATAAAATTCATCGGAATCGGCCAAGAATTACGACTTGTAGTAGATTATGAGCACTAAAGGGGGAAGCGGGGGCCAAAGCGAACCCGAACCAGAACCAAAACCAAACCACCAACCATGTTTGTTCTGTGTGCTCCACTGATCCTGCTGCTACCGCTGAATGATGAACCGTCTTCCTTCTCGGTGTTGCAGGTGAGTGTCCCCCAGGCCCTTCACGTACACCATCATTATTTGGGGGATTTCCAAACTGGCAGAACATCTGTCCAAGAGGAAAGTGCGTGGATTATCCCGGCAGCTAACTCTTCACCTTAATATACACGGCAATTCTTGGATGGTGTGGATTGTGCCTTGGACGACATCCATGGATTCAGGAGGATGGACTTGTTGTAAGACGAGCCCGGGAGAGTGTGTTTAAAATCTACCACTCTAGGCCTGTCAGTCAGTCAAGCAGCATGATGGGTGTAAGAACTTCAGTGAATAAGGATAATGTATTGAATAAAGCACACACATTATCCCCCACGAAATGGTACACCTTGACGTGGTGTGGGGGCTCGGCCGGCCGCCAAGTACCAAGTCCTGTTTTCAATCAGTGTGACGGTTAAGGCATTTGTGTGCTATGTTCTTGTATGTTACAGTAACTTCATAGGATGACTCGTAGGAGGAGATCAAGACCACGTCGACCTCGTGGACAGCGACTAGATATAATCCATGATTGGTGAGGTGGTATAGTTCTACCAGCTCAACAGTCCACATACACTCTCGGATCGCGCGTTCCAGCTTGTGGGGGTGGAGGTGGAAGTCGTTGCTTACCAGCAATATGCGACCTGTGCCATCATTGACGTGTTTGGCCCGACGAGTAACACAGAACCGGTCGCTACAAGCGGACCGAAGGTGGTGGGGGTTGACCCCGTTGAAGTGAAAGTAGAGCCACGCCTCTCCGTGCCATTCGCGCTAGGTACAAATACATCGTACCCACTCGTTCGCGTCCAGTGCCTCAAGCAGGCTCCGATCGACACCACCTCCTCTTTAAAGTTCGTCTCGCGGGTAACTGTGCGTCTACAGCCTGAGGAGTTCGCGTCAATATATAAACATAAACTGTCTGTCTCCGCCGTGCCTCAAGGGGGGAGCGGGGGCCAGAGTGAACCCGAACCAGAACCAAACCACCAACCATGTTTGTTCTGTGTGCTCCACTGATCCTGCTGCTACCGCTGGATGATTAACCCTCTTCCTTCTCGGTGTTGCTGGTGAATGTCCCCCAGGCCCTTCACGTACACCATCATTATGTGCGATGCCGTTGCCTTCATCCTTGTTCCCGTGACGTCATAAGTCGCGTTGCGCTATTGACCTAATTATCGATCCACTGATCGATGCTGCCTTCGAGCACTGGGAAAGAAATTGAACAAGGCATCGGCGGGCCCGTTGAACTCGCCACTCTCGCACGCGTCCATCCATTCGGGGAAACTTATATCCAATTATATCCTACACGCTCTGAACAAAAATTACATCGTAAGTATAAAATTATCTAATGAGAAAGAAAAACAAATTACCTCCACTAATATTCAAGAACACGATTTCAAGGATTTGTCAATGCCATGTAAGATATTACTCTGACTACTCTCGCGCTTAACCATACATGATACACCCTTCAGAGAGATAAAGCCGAATCCTAGATTGAAACGCAGTATGTATGTGTGTTCAATGATTCAAGGATCATAGAATACCTCTATCATACCGAACTTGGCCAATTAAAGTTTTTTAACTGTAATAATTACAATCTACGAATTATATAGATGAAGGTGAGGTGAAAATCCTTATAAGTGGCAGTTCATAAGACAAACATTATGTTCAAAACATCCCAGCATTAGATATACAGCATATCTGGACACGTAAAATGATGCCATAGATCTAAACAATTCTTCTTTACATCATTCGAAGGTCCTGTTCATGGATGTGAGCTATTATCGAACAATAAATCGCATCTCACACATTTACAATTGCTCAGATCTCCTTTCTGTACAAGCAACTCACGACTTCGATATCGGTTTTCAACTTTGCAATTTGGATATCACTCTGCGATATCTCCACAAATACATCTTGGAATATTCCGTTGAGAGGAACGAAAAATTTCTCACTGAATATAAAAATTTACCTCGTTGTTCCTCGGTTTATTCGAGTTGATTTTAAATCGAAATCTTAATCGAAATATCGTGCTTTGACACTATAATTCAGAGAAGAATCCAACAAAAGACGAAAAGCCATAAGTTTTATGGCAATATTTTATAAGAAACAAAAAGTATTTTCCTCTGAAGAATATTTCTTGTCCACATTAATTTGCCACCCGTCCACCAATCGCAAATCAGATCCCCGCAGTCTCTGTTGTCGTATTACGCAATGCTCTTTTCCGTTCTTGTTTTATTGTTGTTCTCAGCAGTTAACAACTTATTTTTCCCTCGGAATTCACTCGAATATTGCAGGAAAGTCCGTCCTGGTGGCCCGTGGACTAACTGGCGTAACCCACGTTGATCTCGCCGTTGATTATGAGAGCTGTAGAATCGTCGCCGAGTATTTCCGTTCTCGGAACTATCCCGTGGACCGGTCCGAAAGCTCCTTGCCCTCCGCGAGGACGTCCTTCACTAGAAGACCCATCGTCAGGGAAAGAATCCGGGGTGATGCTTTCCGTGCCCTCGATTACCTCAGGAATAAACCGCTATTAGTGTCTTAAATTCTTATTCTAGGGTGTGTCCGGGACTCGCAATGGCTCATTTCCTGGCCGGTAGGCTCCCGTTCGGAGCTTCAAACAATGAACTTTGAAACGTGTTTCCACCACGTTACGAGACAATTGATAAGAACGGAGGAAAGAATAGAGCAATGGATTGATCATTTAGAAGATCCGTATAAGGAAAGCGATAATATAGGATGTTTGGAGAGGGAGGAAGATGTCGATGGAGGAGAATTGGGAGATTCAATTTTGAGATCAGAATTCGATACGGCTTTAAAAGGATTGAAAAATAATAAAGCACCAGGAATAGATGGCATGAGTGCGGACCTTATCAAAGCCTCCAGTCAGAGAACTCGTGACGCACTGTTTGAATTGGTCAGAAATATGCACGAAATAGGCGAAGTACCGAAAGATTCTCAAAAGAATGAAATTGTCGCCATTCAAAAAAAAACGAGGGACAGACAAATGTGAGAACTACAGAACGATTAGTTTAACTTCACATGCCTCGAAAATACTGACAAAAATCATATACAGGAGAATAGAGAATACAATAGAGAGTAGATTGGCAGAAGAACAGTTCGGTTTTAGGAAAAATAGGGGAACGCGGGAAGCAATATTAGCACTGAGAACAGTAGTAGAGAAAAGTCTAGAGTTGACAAAGTCTGTATATAGGTTTTGTAGATATACAAAAAGCATTCGATAATGTTGATCGGGAGAAGATGTTTACGATTTTGAAAAGAGTGGGAATCAATTTCAAGGATAGGAGAATAATATATGAATATCATAAGAATCAAACCGCAATGATAGAAATAGAGCGTCGAAAAGGAGAAGCACAAATTAGGAGAGGGGTGAGACAAGGCTGCTCACTATCGCCATTCATTTTCAATTCGTATATAGAAGAAGCGATGAACGGAGTGAAGGAGCAAGTGCAATTGAAATTACAGATTCGAGGTGAAAATTTAAGCATGTTGAGATTTGTGGATGACGAGCTAAATTAGGTACGAGTGATGCTGAGTTAGAAAATACCCTTAACACTATGAAAAAAATATTACTAGACAAATATTGTATGAATGTAAATAGGGACAAAACGAAATTCATGATTTGTACAACAGCGAAAACATCAAGAAGAACGGAAATCAAAATAGATGCAGAGACAATTCAGCAAGTCAAAGAATTTAAATATCTAGGAAGCATAATTCCAGAAGATGGTAGAAGCAAAAGAGATATGAGAGCAAGAATAGCACAAGGAAAATAAACAGGCGTTCCACCAAAAGAAACAGTTACTATGTTCGAGGAATATTATTATATATTAGCTCAGCAGTAAGGAAGAAATTCTTGAAGAGTGACGTTTGGAGCACAGCATTATATGGTTGCGAAACTTGGACAATTGGAAAAACGGACCAACGAAGACTCGAAGCTTCCGAAATGTGGTGTTATAGAAGGATGCTTAGAATAAAGTGGATAGAGAAAGTAAAAAATGAAGGAGTACTTGGAAAGGTAAATGAGAAAAGAAGTCTTTTGAGACAGGTCGTGAGAAAAAGTAATCTGATAGGGCACACATTGAGGCATGATAACTTATCGAAAACAATATTGGAAGGACAAATGAATGGTAACACTCGAAGAGGTAGACCCAGATTAAGTTATATGAAGCAAATCATACAAGAGAAGGGTTGTCGTAGATATGCAGAAATTAAGCGGTTAGCGGATAATAGACAGGGTTGGAGGATTTCATCAAACCAGTCATAGGACTGATTACTTCATGATGATGATTCATCGCCAAATAGATTGAATGCCTGATTCACCACGCAGCACAAATGTTCCAGTCATATCTTCAAAATATTCTGGAAATAATACAACGTCTCCAGAATGTTAGAGAATATTCTTGAAAAGTTATCAAGACATTAACGCTATTAGGGATACGTATAATTTACCATGTGAGATGATGAATATTGAATAATTTTCTAATTGATTCCACTACACATCAAGTTATTGTGGACCGGAAGATAAAAGTAATCTTTATTTTCGCCACTCATTATATTCTTTATTTTGAATATTGAATTGGGTTACGAAACGTGGCGGTGTTTTTTGCGAATACAACACAATGCATCCTTCCGTGGTGACAAACGAACAATGAGTGCTTGTTCTATGGCATGCGCCCCCTATATATAAAAAAGAGCATTGAAAGTTCTAGAAGCTTCTAGACGCCAAAAAACTACATGGACGATTGAAAATAGTAAATATAAATTGAACACCGCCCGCCTTGAAAAACCTCAGTTTTTAAATCACAATAATTGCATCAAATTATACAAATGAGTTGAGTTGAAAATTAATCGAATTAAGACAAATTATCATCACATAAATCATAAACAACTTTCAAGCTATACACATCAGATCATATTACACTTCAGTTTCGTGTTGTAGCATTGGAGAAAAAAATAAAAGAATTACAGAGAAGTATAGATGTGAATTTGAACATGAACAATAAAACCGTAGCTAATTATAGTCTCGAACTTACACTTCAATGAATCTTCGTTATTTATCTTAGACATAAAATACATAGGAAATAATTCTAATCAAAAGGTAGTATAGATAATTTGACAAGCGAACGAGCCAGAATACCATTTTTTGTCTTAATCTCTGCACTCCGTGCTATACCGTCTGTTTCAGAAAAGTTTTCTTCACTTGATTCTGTAGTTTTCTTGATTTTGTTCATCCAGGATCTGTCTTGATGTGTGTCAAGTTTTGATACTCATTTCAATTTCAAAAGTTGGTTACTGTGTCTTTTCATGTTTACTTTTCTTCTCCATAGGGCAAGCCAATTCGAATTGCTTGACGACAACAGTCGTTGCGAAGCGCACGGAACGTCGATCACCTAACTTTATCGTGGTTTCAGTGTTCATTTTCAAACTTGTATTTTTTTGGCAGAGTTTCACGAGGGGAACTCATGGTTTCTGGTTAGATGATAAATCGGTTTAAGTGTCACTCACGTGAACTTTTCTAACGTTCTCATTAGGAGAAAAATCGATTGATTTCGACTTTTCTATTGAGAAAAGTTTTCTTTGTTTTCGCCAGTCGAATTTTCTGTTTGCGCTGAGCAACGGCTCGGTCCTTGTTCGATTCGTGTTCGAACTTTCTTAACGTAAAATTCATGTAAGAGTGTGAAAGTGTGAGTGAGACTCATTTAAGCGAATTATTCAATACAAATCTGTATTAATGATCATCAGAGTTAATTATATTTTGTTAATTAGAACCGTTTTGGAGAATTTATTCAGAGCCTGATCCGAAACTTTGGTAAACCAAAAGATTGCACTTTTCCTTCAGATAGCTAGTAGTCATGAAGTTTCACTTGAGTTTGCTCTTTTTTTTCAATTTTCAGCTTCCTATCCTGAAAAGCTTATTTTCTTACATTATTTGATGGTCCTTCGAGCCGGATCCGGCTCTTAACTTTCCAAAACGGTTTGCTTGGTTTTTCCTCTCTGATTGTGAAGTATCCCCTGAAATCTGGAAATAGCTTCCCGAACATTAATTTATCTTTTCTATCGGGATTCTACATTCTCTTTTTCCCATCGTGTTTCATCGTTTCATGGGTTACATGTTCGATATATTTCCTTGTTATGAACGTTGAGTTTTTACGTTTGGGGGTGATTGCTGCTTGAAGGTCAAAATTGTGTACGTGGTTTTGGAGTAGTTATTCTCTGTAAATCATGCATCGGTGTGTGGTATAAATATGTGAGTACCACACATATAGATCTCTTTCTTCGTTTCGGCAAGAATCATCTGTTCATCCAATCATCAGTGAAGGGGACCTCTTGCCATCAACTCACAGAGGTGTGAGAGCGGAGAGGAGAAATTCCCTACTCCCATTCCAGGTACTTGCGCACGGCAGTGAGATTCACATCGTTACGATTTGTGTGTGCGACACAATACGCATGAGACTTCGTTTCTACATTTCAAGAGATAAGTATATGTATCTACGTATGACATTTTGATCGTTGTATTCAAACGCATCATACAAAGCAGACGATCGATAATTATTGATTCTTCCAACGATCATCTAACTTTGAAATCAAAAGGAAACCTTTTGATTACGTGTCCACGAGTACGTACAGTAACGAGTAATAACTCTTGGCAATTCTCAACCGATATTTCGATTTCAAAGATTTTTTCGAACTATTCGTTTGATGACGATCGTACGTATTGTTTACGTTCAATATTTCTCAGAGCTTCAACGATCATCGAATATCAAATTACAAAGGAACTTTTCTTCAGCGTTATTCTTGCTTGGAAGATTTCTAATCATTCAAAATGAATGACATTTTAGCCTCTTTGGAGTTGAACGCTGGTCTGATTAGGCGGAGCGTGTCGAATATCAAAGAGACGGGCGCAGCCAACTTCAACCGTCTCAACATTGAGAGGAGATTGGACCTCATAAAGGGTTATTGGGACGAAACTCGTGCTCTCCACGCTAAGCTCGGCAGATTAGTGACTGAGGAGCAGTGGAAAGAACTCCCATATTTTAAGTAGGATGCATTTTCTGGCATTGAGGCCGACTATGAGGGAGCGCTATGTGGTTTCTTGGAAATGTTGAATAACCTGGAAGGGGCTTCAGATCCTGCAGCAAGAGAGGACGGGGTTGAACCCAACCCACCGAGATCTAGGCCTTTCCACCTTCCTAAATTGGAACTCCCAAAATTTGCCGGATCGTACCTTAAATGGACTGCGTTCAAGGACCAGTTTGCGTCAATTTTCACTGGGTATCCTGAGGCAACGTTTATTCATCGGTTTCAGTTTTTGAAATCTTGCTTAACGGGTGAGGCTTTGGTTTTTATTGAAAACTTGCCTGTTACTGAGGCAAATTATGAATCCGCTTGGAAAGCGTTGGAAGCAAGGTATGAGAATGAGCGTCTGATTATAGATACATATCTTGATAGTTTCGTCAAACTGCCTGCACTAAAATCACGTTGTGCTCATGATCTGAGACATCTTCTGGATAATAGTACTAATGCCGTTATAGCTCTTACAACTTTGCAAATTTGTAATGAATCTTGGGATCCCATTTTTAATTACATTGTCAAGGGGAAATTAGATACTCAAACCCGAACTGAATGAGAATTTTCGCTTAAGGATTCGACTGAGCCCCCTTCTTTTGAAACCCTCAAATCTTTTCTAGGGGCTACAGTTAGAGCTTTAGAATCTTCACAATCAGACAAACCTCCAAATTTTAATCAAAATTCCAAACCTAGCAAGTCGACCAATCCAACTGTTCGATCATTTCAGACAAATGTTGATTTCAATGAATGTGTTTCATGCAAGAGCAGCCATAGACTTCATCAATGTGATAAATTCAGAGACAAGCCTGTTCAACAACGATTGAATTTCATACAGCAGAATCGATGTTGTATAAATTGTCTGAATCGCGGGCATTTTTTGAATGAGTGCACTAGCTCTAATGTGTGCTCGGTTTGCAAGCTGCGGCATCATACTTTGCTGCATAGACAACAATCTAGAAGTTCGAATTCAACTCAAATTAGTTTTCAGCACATTGAAGTTCCTCCTAAAGTTACCGGTGATTCAGAACAGCCCAACCATGTGAATACACATCCTGCTCTTTGTAATTCCGGTTCTGATACGATCGTTTCTACTTCAGTTTTATTCCCTACAGCAATGGTTTTGGTTAAAGCGAGGAGTGGTAGATTTGCTAGGGTGCGTGCGTTACTTGACCAAGGCTCTCAAGCTTCTTTCATTTCAGGAGGGATTTCCCGGATGTTGCAGCTCGACACTGAGAGAATAGAGGCCAGGGTGAGCGTTGTTGGAGGCTGTCATTCGAGCGCTATAAAATGTGCCGCATCTTTCGTCATCCAGCCGGTGCACGCTGACGAACCTACCATCGATGTTAAGGCGTTGGTGCTTCCGAAATTAACCGCTTATTTCCCTGGGATGAACCCAATTGATCCTTCATGGACCCATTTGCAATTTTTGACTCTCGCCGATCCTGAGCCTCGAAGCCGGGGATCTGTTGAGCTGATTTTAGGGTCAGACGTTCTCGTTTCAGTCTTGCTAGGGAATATGATCAAGGGCGCTGCTGGTGCGCCTGTAGCCCAACTTACTGTCTTCGGATGGGTAATCTTCGGGAACGCAGGTGTCTCATCGTCTGATCCATCCTGTTCTATCGCGGTGAATCACATTTGCGTTTGTGAGGAGTTGAATAAATCTCTTGCCAAATGCTGGGGAATAGACGATGTCCCAGAAGTACATCCCCTCTCTGAGGAGGATATCCTTTGCGAGAAGCATTTTGTGAATACCCATTCTCGGGATGATTGTGGCAGGTATATCGTACGTTTACCTATTAAACCGGGTTTAAACGTAAAATTGACGAATTCTAAGGAAACAACTACTCGGATTTCCGAGAAAACTGAATCCCGTTTGCGCAGTAATTCCGAGCTCTTTCAATTGTATCGTGATTTTATGCTAGAGTATGTTTCTATGGGTCATATGCGTAAAGTTGACGCCACTCGAGACCATCATTCTGCCAATTATTTTTCGCATCATCCGGTTTGGCGCGAGACGAGCTCCACCTCGAAACTCAGAGTAGTCTTCAATGCCTCGATGAAAATCTCAAGCAGGTATTCATCAAATGATTTTCTTTTAATCGGACCTAAACTACAAGTCGATCTTTCGGCTTTGATTAACCGCTGGCGTACTTTCCGTTTTGTTCTTGTGCCGACATAGCGAAAATGTTTCGGCAAATTCGTGTTGCTGAGGAGGATGTCGACTGGCAAAGAATCTGCTGGGGATTTAATCCCAGCGGGCCAGTAGAATCCTATCAACTTTTAACGGTTACCTATGGTACCGCCTCTGCGCCTTTCTTGGCCAACCGTGTCATTAAACAGCTTGCCTGCGATGAGGCGGAAAGATTTCCTGCCGCGTCCGCGGTGTTACGTGAACAGATCTACGTTGATGACGTTATGTTCGGGGCAGATGATCTGGCGTCTGCTCATGATTTGCAAGTCCAGGTTTCGGGTGCTCTCATGGCGGGCGATTTTCACCTGCGTAAGTGGGCCAGTAATTCTTTCGAATTGTTACGGGATATCTCGGAAGAGGATCACGGATTAGCTCGTGATAAAACTCTGCAAGAGGATGAAACGCTCAAAATCCTTGGGATATCATGAAACCCCTCTACAGATTCTTTCCGCTTTCAGGTTTCTTTATCTGAGATTTCTTCTTTCACTGAGCGTTCTTTCTTATCTTTCATTCTACGAATTTTCGATCCTCTCGGTTGGATTGTTGCCGTTACGGTACAGGCGAAGATTCTGTTGCAACAGATTTGGGTTAGGCGAATAGAATGGGATGCGTCGCTTCCTCCAGATCTGAATTCTAAATGTTTGGACTACTCTCGCGAACTTCCTTTCGTGAGAGATTTCCCTATTCCTCGTTGGATAGGACAGTCTTCTTCTACCGATCAGGTAATTTTGTGTGGATTTTCGGATGCGTCAGAGTCAGCATACGCGGCGGTGGTCTATGTTCTCACCTTGGATTCATTTGGGGAGAGGAGGGTTCCGTTTTTGACCGCCAAAGCCAAGCTGGCGCCATTGAAGACTCTAAGTATCCCGAAACTGGAGCTTTGCGGTGCCCAATCGCTTGCCAAACTTATTCAGTTCGTTTGAATTCCTATGCATCTGGAGAAGGTACCAGTTTGGTGCTGGACTGATTCAATGGTTGCTCTGACATGGATTCGGTCATCACCTTCCAAATGGAAAACTTTTGTGGCCAATAGGGTTTCGGATATTCTCAGTAAAGTTCCTCCAGCCGTTTGGCGGTTTGTGCCTGGTCACGAGAATGCAGCCGACTTTGCGTCGCGTGGTTTACCGGCCCATAAATTAAGTTCCTGTGACCTATGGTGGTCTGGGCCGAAATGATTAACACCTTCCACCAAGAAATGGCCAGCTGATGTTCTCTCTTGGGAGAGAAGAAACGCGACCATGTAGCGCTAGTAACTGTTTCGGAGGATATGTGGTACCCTTTTTCTGCTGTTTCCTCCTGAAATAAGTTGTTGTGGGTCACCTGTTTTGTTCTGAGGTTCGTTGACGGGGCTTTGCGCAGAAGTTCGCGTCCCACTGAGATTGGATTGTCTGTGGTGGAAATGATCGCGGCTGAGATGTTCTGAGTTAAACGATTGCAGTGTTCATACTTTTCTCTGGAGTTGAACTGCTTGGAGCAAGGATCTCCTATTCCCCATAAAAGCAGGCTCTTAAAGCTTTCTCCTCGTTTAGACGAATCTGGGATTTTAAGAGTGGAAGGTAGGCTGGAACGATCTTGTTTGTCGTTCTCAGAAAAGTTCACTGTGATTCTCCCCAATTGCGATATCTCGGAACTAATGATACAGAGTGTACATCTGGAGTCCCTTCATGGAGGAGTGCAGCTTATGTTATAAACCCTTAGGCAGAAGTTCTGGATCGTCGGAGCTAGGATTTTGGTGAAACGGTGCATTTTCAAGTGTATCATTTGCACTCGGGAACGTGCTACTCCAGGTGAGCAACTTATGGGCTCACTTCCAGATTTCAGGGTTAATCCCTCTCGGCCCTCTACACATGTGGGGGTCGATTATGCGGGACCGTTTCTCATGAGATATGCGAGGGGTAGAGGACAGACTAGGTACGAGGTCTATGTTTCTTTGTTCATTTGTTTATCCACTAGAGCGATACATTTGGAGTTAGTGGATAGTTGTTCCACAGCTGACTTCCTTGCCGCCTTTGATCGGTTCGTTGCCCGAAGGAGTCTCCCTGCTGATATGTATTCCGACAACGGAACTAATCTTCAAGGCGCTGAGAAAGAGTTAGCGAACGACTTAAGGAAGATCTCTGGAGATTCGGCTCTGAGAGAGCGATTCGTGTCAGATGACATTCGGTGGCATTTCATCCCACCTGGTGCCCCCCACTTTGGAGGTTTGTGGGAGGCGGGAGTCAAAAGGTTGAAGTTTCATTTACGCGGGACAATGGGTGCTGTGTGTGTGGACAGGGAAGAGTTCACTACCATCCTATGTGAAGGAGAGGCCTGCCTCAATTCTAGGCCGATTGTAGCTCTCAGTGGCGATCCCGATTCTTTGGAAGCGCTAACACCAGGCCATTTTCTCGTCGGGACTTCCTTAAACTCCGTCCCTGCTCCTTTTGTGCTCGATGTGAGAGACAACCGCCTTTCGAGATGGCAGATGGTGCAAAAACTTTCTGAGCAACTGTGGAGGCAATGGACGAGAGATTATTTGAGTACCCTCCAGCAACGCTCTCGCTGGTTTTGGAGACGGAAAAACGTTGGAGTCAACGATTTAGTACTTGTGAGTAACCCTAATTTGCCTCCTTCGAAATGGGAGCTTGCGCAGGTTGTTGACTGCCATCCGGGGCCCGACGGCTTGGTCAGGGTTGTTTCTGTAAGAACTGCGTCCGGAATTTTTCAAAGACCTGTTACGAAGGTCTGCGTGCTTCCAGTAAATCTGAAAAATACCAATTTGTAACCTTTCTTGGATAATACCACGATAGTTTCAAGTTCACGTTTGTTTCGTTTGCCGTACTGCCAAACGAGGCGGGCGGAATGTTTCAGAAAAGTTTTCTTTACTTAATTTTGTAGTTTTCTTGATTTTGTTCATTCAGGATCTGTCTTCATGTGTGTCAAGTTTTGATACTCATTTCAAATTCAAAAGTTGGTTACTGTGTCTTTTCATGTTTACTTTTTTTTTCCATAGGGCAAGCCAATTTGAATTGCTTGACGACAACAGTCGTTGCGAAGCGCACGGAACGTCGATCACCTAACTTAATCGTGGTGTCAGTGTTCATTCTCAAACTTGTATTTTTTTTGGCAGAGTTTCACGAAGGGAACTCATGGTTTCTGGTTCGATGATAGATCGGTTTAAGTGTTACTTACGTGAACTTTTCTAACGTTCTCATTAGGAGAAAAATCGATTGATTTCAACTTTTCTATTGAGAAAAGTTTTCTTTGTTTTCGCCAGTCGAATTTTCTGTTTGCGCTGAGCAACAGCTCGGTCCTTGTTCGATTCGTGTTCGAACTTTCTTAACGTAAAATTTATGTAAGAGTGTGAAAGTGTGAGTGAGACTCATTTAAGTGAATCATTCAATACAAATCTGCATTAATGATTATCAGAGTTAATTATATGTTGTTAATTAGAACCGTTTTGGAGAATTTATTCAGAGCCTGATCCGAAACTTTGGTAAACCAAAAGATTGCACTTTTCCTTCAGATAGGTAGTAGTCATAAAGTTTCACTTGATTTTGCTCTCTTTTTTTTTAATTTCCAGCTTCCTATCCTCAGAAGCTTGTTTTCTTATACCGTCTGTACCAGTGTTAAATTTCGTCATACATCCTAACAACCATTGTAAAGGGGCTAAGTTAGGTTGATTCATCAACACCAATTGATCAACTTTTAGCAGTTCACCTTCATTCTGCTTCCACTTAGTTCTAGGTTGTAAATAATTTAAATATTCGTGACTCCACCGTTGCCAAAAATGTTGTCGAAGTTGTTCGACACGTTGCCAGCGAGAAAGTTTGTTGGATTCGATAGACATTACATTTGGATAAGAAAAACTATTTAATGTGTCTCCGATTAAAAAATGACCTGGAGTGAGAGGTAGTAAATTGTTAGGGTCATTTGATATAGCAGACATGGGTCGTGAGTTTGATATAGATCCGATTTCTATCAAGATCGTTGTCATCCCAACATAGTTCATAGAGGCATCACCCATTATCCGCTTCATATGGAACTCTGCGGATTTCATAGCACCCTCCCATAATCCACCAAAATGTGGACCGTGAGGTGGTATGTTCTGGAAACTTATACAGCTCATATATATACTTATATACTCTACTACTTATATCAGTGAAGAAATCATTTAGTTTGAGACGTGATTGTTCTTCGATAAAGGCTTCGTAAAGTTCTTTGAGCTCGCGAGATGCTCCTACGAAATTTGTGCCGTTATCGGTGTATATACAAGAAGGTTTCCCCCGTCTAGCTATAAAACGTTTGAGAGCGCCGATAAACGCTCCAGAAGACGAATCAGTAACTAATTCGATATGAATTGCCTTAGTTGCAAAGCACACGAATACTGCAATTCAACATCTAGATAATCTTGCATTTCGACGTTTTCCTTCGCGAATAGTGAACGGCCCTCCATAATCAATCCCACAATGGGGAAACGGTCTTGAAGGTTCTATTCGGGTACTAGGTAAATTAGCCATAGTAACTTGTGAGTCGATGAGGTTTACTTCAAAGCAGGTAACGCATTGATGGATTATCTTACGAGCCACTGGCTTAATGGAAATTGGCCAAAATTGACGTCTTACAGCATAAATAGTAGTTTGTACTCCCCCATGAAGACCTCTCATATGTTCATAACTAATAATCAAAATTGTAAGATTATCTTTAGGCAGTAACATTTGATGCTTAACAGCATAAGGAAGTGATGACTCTTTTCAACGTCCACCAACTCCCAGTAAACCGTCGATATCAAGGAACGGTGAAAGGGACAATATTTTACTGTTAGGTTTTAGAGGACTCGACTTGCGAAGATGTACTATTTCGTCATAAAAATACGTTCTCTGTACAAATTTACATAATAGTTTCAAAGCTGATTGTTCTCCCTCGAACTCTAGGCTATCAGTAGTTTTACGGTTTGATTTTGATTTCACATTATTTGTGAAACGTAAGCAGTACGCAAAAACTCTCATTAATCTACGCGAGTTAGAGTATTTACAAATGAGCTCGTTTATGAAACTATTATCTCCAACGGTAGTTAATAATATAGTTCTGGCCGTTTCAGGGATTTCTTCGTTACAAATATTAACATGTGTAATTGGCCATACGCTTTCGTCGAATTGAAGCCATTCAGGACCATCCCACCTTAAGGGAGAATGTTGCAAATTTGTAGGATTTGCCCTCCTTGATATTATGTCGGCGGGATTGAATTCTGAATTTAGGTGTCACCAATCATTCGTATCCGTCAATCGTTGAATTCAACCACCCTGTTGGAGAGAGATGTGGAGCATTTACATGAAGGTGATTTGATCCAGGCAAGAGTGATTGACGAATCAGACCAGAAATAAGGTTGCATACCGGGATGTTGATGGCCTTAACAATTTTGGGATATAATTGTGCGAGTAACAGAGCTGCGCATACCTCTGAACGAGGTAGTGAGACTGCCTTCAACGGTGAAACACGAGATTTTTAACTCACTGAACATGTTCGGTACACACCAGCACTTTCTTCAGTACGAATATAAAAGCGAGCTCCATAAGCTGATTGGCTGGCATCAGCAAAACCATGGAGCTCTACTTTGGGAATATTATCACCTTGTATGGTTAATTGCACTCGTAAATTATTGATATCAGGTAATTTGTTTCGAAATTCAATCCATCGCGTATGAATCCTAAAAGGAACGGAAGAATCCCAATCGATTTTGAGCTGCCATAATTCTTGTATCATGAGTTTCACAATGACTAATATTGGACCTATAGAACCAAAAGGATCGAATAATTGTGATATCTCAGATAGAATAATTCTCTTTGTTATTGGAACCTTTCCTTTGTTCAATTTACAATCGAACCCAAAATTCGAGAATCTGAATGCTTGTTCAAGAGAACATGATGGGGCGCATCAGATCTCAGGGCTAAATCCTCTAACATTTTCTCATCGTTAGCACACCATTCACCCAATGTGAACTTAGCTGACTCGAGGATTGAAATAATTTCGTCTCATTCCATTTTAGCTTCTTGTATGATGTTAGCACCAGTCAACAAATCGTCCATATAGAAGTCATTGGCTACAGCATCTGCTCCTGTTGGAAACCGATCCTGATAGCCATCAGCCAAGGAACGTAAGCACCGCATTGACAGATATGATGCAGATGCTGTTCCATATGTGACAGTTTGCAGTTCATACACGCCAATAGGATCTTGTGAGTTATTGCGCCACAGAATGCGCTGCAAGGGCGTTTGAGAACTCTGAACTAGTACTCGGCGGTACATTTTAACTATGTCCGCTGTGAAAACGTACAAAAATGTGCGGGATCGAATCAGTAATGAAAATAAGTCTTGCTGTATGACCAGACCTACTAGCATGACATCGTTGAGAGAAACGCCAGATTCTGATTTGGCCGAACCATCAAAAACCACTCTCAATTTAGTGGTTAAGCTTGTATCCTTGAACACACAATGGTGTGGTGAATAAAATGTCTTTAAAACAGAAGGGTCGTTTGATTCCGAAATTTGCTTCATATGATCAAGTTCTATGTATTCGTTCAGAAACTTTGTATATTATAATTTTACCTGATTATTTTGCTTGGAACGCTTTCCAAGATTATAAAATCGCTTCAAGGCAATAGCTCTAGATTCACCGAGACTGCTAAGACCCTCTGGTTTGATAGGCAAGAAAACAACAAATCGGCCCTGTTCATTTCTGGAAACAGTTTTTGAAGAATGTTCTTCACATTCAAGCTCGTTACGTGTCAATACAGCTTCAACCTTTGAAGACTCCTCTTCGATTTTGGGCTGTCATGTAAACTATCGTTATATGATAGAAAAAAATTGTTGACGCAAACTGGTTTTTGCAATGATCCGACGGGACCCGATATTATCCAACCGAGGTGAGTCTTTTGTATTGTGGGACTAATCTTCGAAGACTTAATTTGTCCAATACACATGAGGTCCCACAATATTTCTGCACCCACTAATATCTACGCCAGAGGGTACATTGAACTGCGGATCCGACAATCCAATATTTTTTGGAATATCCAATAATTTCTTAGATATAGGCATTGCAGGAATAGAATCCGTAATTTTTTCTGTTCCTACGCAATCAATATCTGTTTGAAAATTATTATATCGCGATTTTATTTCCATTTTAGCCACTTCGTTTGCATTTGTGACAAGAAGGTTTATTCCGGTTATGGAGAAATCTCTTTTGTTCGTACTAACATTTAATTTAGATAAAAATTCTCTAGTAACTAAATTGATTTGAGGAGCATTGTCTAATAATACACGTGCTTAATGTTTATGTCCCTCATGATCGAATACGTGAACAATTGCAGTAGATAACATGGTATAATTACTGTTTTTAAATGAATTATGAGTTACCAACACCAGAGTTGATTCCGTTGAAGATTGAGTAGGCTGCTGATTTCCAGCACCTTCTGGAGCTCGTTTGTTATGTTTGAAACCATGTAAAAGTGTATCAGGTTCCAATTTGCACACTTTACAAACACCTGAATAACATTTTTGAGCTTGGTGCGATTTTGTTTTGAAACAATTTGTGCAAACTTTGCGTTTCTCCATTTCGGAAAATCTTTGTTCTACTGAAAGATCCTTAAAGCCTTTACACGAGGGAATGGGATGATCTCCATTACAATAAATACACTCATTTGAAACTGTAGCCAAAAGATCTACTGTATTTCTTGCGGAAGACGATACTAACTTCAGAGATGAATTTTCCCTGTTTAAGAGAGACTCGAGTTTTGCATCTATGTGTTGAGAATTCTATTGATTGTTCAAATGTAGGTATTTGATCTTCTTGAATATTATCTTCCCATTCCCGAAAGGAGAGAGAGTCCAAATTATTTGCAATAATGTGTACTAATAAATTGTTCCATGTATCAGTGGGACGACCTAAGTTTGTGAAGCATCTATATGCTTATTAGTAGTACTAATTGAATGTCGTAATTATATTTCCCCTTTTTCATGAGTGGAATGTCAAGGATAGCTTGGATATGAGATTGTACTATTATTCTCACTTCATTGTATCGTTTTTCCAAAATCGACCATGCATTATTCAAATCCTCGTTGGATAAATCCAACGATTGAATAGCTTCCGCAGCCTCACCATTAACTGCAGATTCAAGATATTGGAATTTTTCGATATTTGTTAAACTATCATTGTTTTTTATGGTTGAAGTAAACATTTGTGAAAACGTAATCCATTCTTGATAAGTACCGTTGAAGGTTGGCAAATTTATCTTGGAAAGTCGAATGTGTGATTCACGATTGTGCTGTCTCTGTTCATTCGATACCGACGGAGCATTAACCAAGGGGAGAGGATGGGGCAGGAGCAGGAGGAGGTCGTTCTGCGTTATCTATTATCTGACGTATTCTTGCACTTGAATTATAATATGCCTCTTCAAAAACAATTCGATCATTTGCTCCACCTTCCTCCCCTAAACTTTCAATTTCCGTCTGTATATCTTCATATTTATCCCAATATTTATTCAACTGTTCTTTCCTGTCTTTCAAATTAGCAATGATCTCTGCACTGACATCTGTAACTCCATCTACATACAGGTTGGTTGAAAAGTTTTGGAAGCAAAAATGAAAGAATGTGTATTTTTTGATGAAATGATTTTTTTTATTCAATATAGTCTCCCTCAACTTCAACACATTTATTCCAACGATCCTTTAATAATTTTATACCATCTCTGTAATGATTTTCCGGAAGCTCCGAAAAATACTGTTCCACAGCTGCAATAGCTTCTTCATTCGACGAAAAACGCTTTCCACGAAGGAATTGTTTCAAATTTCTGAAGAGGTAATAGTCGGAGGGAGCTGAATCTGGTGAATACGGTGGGTGTTCAAGCAATTTGTCCTCCAATTCGTTCAGTTTAGCCATCACCAGAACACTTGTGTGAACACGTGCACTGTCTCAATGAAAAATGATTTTTTCCTCCCGTAAACCGGGTCTTTTTTAACGAATTTTTTCATCAAACTGGTCCGAAAGGTTGCAATAATATTCAGAGTTGATTGTTTTACCTTGTTCGAAATAATCAATCAACAAAACCCCTTTTGTGTCCCAAAAAACCGATGCTAAAACCTTTTTTGCCGATCGTTCTGACTTCACCCGTTTTGAAGCTGAACAACCAGCTTCAGTCCACTGTAAACGTTCTTGGTTCAGTTTAGGATCATGATGGTAGATCCAAGTCTCGTCCACAGTTACGAAACGACGCAGAGGAATCGGTCTTATTCTGCTTAAAACGCTTCAAATTACGCTGAGAAATTTGTTTTCGATTCAGTTTTTGTTGAATTGTCAACGAATGCGGCACTCACTTTCCAAAAAGCTTTTTCATATGTAATTCTTCGTGAAAAATATGGGGTACTCGTTCATCCGAGATGCCTATGGTATCAGCAATTTCACGCTTAGTCGAACTCGGATCTTTAGAAACAATATCATAGACTTGCTCAATGATGTCTGATTTCGTTGCACTTTTTGGACGTCCACTGATGATTGATCTTCAACGCTTGTACGACCACGTTCAAACTCTGAAACCCATCGATGTACAGTTGGAAATGAAGGAGCACTTTCTTCATTTTAGTATGAATTTCTGTTGCTGATAAATCTTCCAAAACACAGAATTTTATCACTGCACGATATTCGGATTTTTCCATTTTCACAAAATACACTGACATGTCAACTTCGAATGGCTTGTAAACAAAGGATGAATTGACAGATCGGAATTAGTACATTGTGTAACAAGTGCGCAAAGTTGGTGGTTCCCGCACGAGCGTGAGTTTGTCGCCCGAGCGGAGCGAGGGCGACAAACGACGCGAGTGAGGGGTCACCAATGCGCACGAGATACACATACTATTTCTCCTAACAATGTGCGAAAAGTGCTCTTACGAAGTACATCAGGACGGAGCTAGAAAAGGGGTCCAGGGGCAAAGCCCCTGGTGGGGCGCAGGGACAAACCCTCTGCGCGGGGGGCTTGGGGGGCGACAGGCCCCCCGATTAAGAAGGAAATTGAAGTCAAGATGAGGGAAAAAATATACATCGTTCAGAGAATGGATGTTATATCCCTAAAATGAAAAATTAACGGCAGATTAGAATCAATATAATTCATTTGGTTTCAATACATGTAGGTTATTCGAGAGTTCTCAAAGACGTTTTGATCAATTGAAAACATTGAGTTGTGAGTAATGTGTTATACATCATGATATACAGGGCGTCCCATTTGAAACAGGACAGCTGAATAACTCTTCAGGGAATGGAGGGGGAAAAATTGTTCAGATAAAAGTTGTAGGGTTCGCAGGGGGCCATAAGATGGTGACCTTGAATTTGACCTTGAGGTCAATTTTGAGCATAATTGATGGTCAAAGTATGTTTTTTCAAATGGAAAACCCTACGTTCGACCTCAGAAATGGAAAGAGCGGAAAATTTTACGTCCGAATATGTTAACATATCAGGTCATTTAGAGGTCATTTGAAGATCAAAAAACCATTTTCTATGGATTTTCACGGAAAAGCCTCAAACGAGTTGTTTCTCTGACCATAGTTATTAAAGTTAAAGTGAAACCCCACGTTTCGACCTTGAATTGAAAGTAAACAGAACTAACCTTCAGAGTTTATTCTTCATATCAGTACGAAAATGATCATTAAGAAGTTTTCACCGTTTACGGTGTAAGTGCGGGTTCAAAATGGTTTATTCACCTAACAAATGTGTTGATATTTCAATGATCTTGGGTGAGTGTCGCGGAGTGTATCAAAGAGCGTCACGATTGTACAGAGAGCGGTTTGAAGATCGGCAGCATCATCCTTCTCCAGAAGTCATTCGCCAAGTTGAAAGAAATTGTCGACAAGGAAGGATTGGTCAACGCCAAAACAATCAAGGTTTCAACTTTAACGACCCTCGATGCGTTGCTGTTTTAGCAATAATACACATGAATCCTCATGTTAGTTTACGTGATATTGAACGCGATTTGGGTATTCCACGCAGTACGGCACACAGAATTCTACAAGCTGCTCAATATCATCCGTACCACATCACACTGACCCAAGAATTATCTCAACAAGATATGCAAAATCGGGTTAACTTTTGCCATTGGGCTTTACAGAGGTTGAACGAAGCGCCCGATTTCTTTCGATATGTTCTTTTCAGTGATGAATCAACGTTTCAAAGTACTGGCTTGTTAAATCGTCACAATAGCCACTATTGGTCAGCGCAAAACCCGCACTGGACTCAACGAGTTGATCATCAGCATCGGTGGAGTATAAATGTTTGGTGTGGAATTCTAGACAATCAAGTTATTGGGCCGTATTTTTTTGATGGAACTGTTAACGGTCCTAATTATCTACAGTTTTCACAGAATGAATTACCAGTTCTCATGGAAGATGTGACATTAGCAACTAGGCAGAGGATGTGGTATCAGCAAGACGGTGCACCACCACACTTTGCTCGATGTGTGAAGGATTATCTAAATATCCTTTTCCCCAATCGTTGGATTGGTCGAGGTGGATTTGTACTGTGGCCGGCAAGATCTCCTGATCTCACCCCTCTAGATTTTTATTTGTGGGGTTACGTAAAAAATGTCGTTTATACCAACCGACCAACAACACCTGTGGATCTACAACAACGCATCAAATACGCAATTGCGAATATTCGTGCAGAAGTTTTTCAGTCTGTTCTTGGAAACTTTCGACGCCGGCTGGAGTTATGTATTGAAGTAAATGGCGGTCAATTCGAACATCTCCTGCAATAAGTGTGTCTCACCCGTCAACGGATTTGTGCCATCTGTAATTATAAAACGACGAACTGGAAAAATAAATAATTTTTTAATTATTGTTTCAAATTTGGCATTCATTATCGTTCTCAAGGTCGAATTCAAGGTCGAAACGTGGGGTTTCACTTCAACTTTGATAACTTCGGTCAGAGAAACAACTCGTTTGAGGCTTTTCCGTGAAAATCCATAGAAAATGGTTTTTTGATCTTCAAATGACCTCTAAATGACCTGATATGTTAACATATTCGGACGTAAAATTTTCCGCTCTTTCCATTTCTGAGGTCGAACGTAGGGTTTTCCATTTGAAAGAACATACTTTGACCATCAATTATGCTCAAAATTGACCTCAAGGTCAAATTCAAGGTCACCATCTTATGGCCCCCTTCGAACCCTACAACTTTTATCTGAACAATTTTTTCCCCCTCCATTCCCTGAAGAGTTATTCAGCTGTCCTGTTTCAAATGGGACGCCCTGTACATAAATTTTGTATGAATCCGAATTCACAGTACTTTGTAGCATCCTTGAAACATTAATGTCAATCACGTTGAAAATATTTTTCATTCGTCAACAATGAATTATGTCTCAATGTGTTTACATGAATTCATACAATAACTCATGGTATTGTGGAGTGTAATCAAAACAAAAGATGAAGAAGCAGTTGTACCTCAGTTTGTTTGTGTATTAGAGGGATTCGAATGGTGATCACTTTGCAATACATTCATAATTATTCCGTGAGATTCAATGTAACAGTTAATTGATTCCGAGTATTATTGAGAGTTATGGAAACCTATCCCGAAATCAGAATTGGAAACCGTATTCTCTCAAACAATTCAATTTACTTCCATTTTTTGAGAATACATGAAGTACATAAATTCATAACAATTCTAAATGAAGGTAGTACGTGTACAGAATCACATGTAAGACTAATGCGAGTGATTAACAATTTCTGGAAAGCTTCTCTAACCCCCCACTTTCTTCTACGTCCTCACATACTCTTCGATCCCCGCCCGCTCCTATTTTCCTGCACGCACACTGACTTTCTCGCACGGTTGCCTAGTCGTGCGGGAACGCGGCACTTTGCGCACGCAGAACAGTGTGCAAAGTGAGCACTTTGCGCACGGCGTTAAGCTGCCAATTCATGGGGCGTCGAGCATCGAGCGTCCAATTATTCCCCCAGATTTTCTCGACGCTCCAGCGTTGAAATTGATGAAGTTGGTTTCTTCCAACTTTCATCATTCCCAACGTTAAAATTGATTTCCATAAATACCGAGTTTTATTCCTGGTCCTGGTTAAATTAATTCCTTCTCAGTAGTAATTTACTTTATTGCTTAATAACAGCAATACATCAAATGAGCATATAAATTCATTCCTTTCTGGCATATGATGTTATGTGTCATTGTTGAAATTGGAATTTACTATTTTGATGCTCGATGCTTGACGCTCCATGAAAAGGTACCTGTGGCATTTCGCAATTCAGCGTCGAAAAAATCTGGGGAAATAATTGGACGCTCCATGAATTGGCAGCTTTAGGAAAAAAATTGTGTGTGTGTGTGTGTTCAAATGAAGGATGAAATATAAACATAGCGTATAAATTTTGATTCCTGTACTGGTTGATAGGTGTCGCTTTCAAAACTTTCCAACCAACCTGTAGTTACCAATACGCGTACATGCCGCTTTAACAACTCCTCTGTTCCTTTTCGAAGATTGTGATTCTTGTTCTCTAGACATTTTGAAATTGAATGTAATCACTACATCAATGACCCATGAAAGGAAGAAAAGTTGAAATCACGGATAAATTCATATACAAATTCTCCGAGGTTGAAATAATCGAAGCCTTACATGTATGTGCGCTTTACTACGATACCTCTATCGAAATCTATGCGATACGATCCATGGTATGTGACGCCATCTGCTGTTGTGACGTAATACTATTGCTTGTGCCGTGGTGCGCTCCATAGACCCAGATGCTGTTACGTGAGGATGCTTCCAGAATTATCCGTTGCGAACCATGTAGGTTATGAGATTTCAATTGATGATTTCTTTTAGCTGGATCCTTTCCAATGGTGATACTTTTGTGGAGCTAATTGCCCTGCATCACGTGTCGAAACACGTCGATATTCGTTAATGTAATTCGTAAAGCCAACTGCTTTATATGTCATGTCGAAATATATAGATTTTCGAAAATGTATTTCTTGACATGTAGTGATAACTTTGTTCGTATGACTTCACTGTTCACTGTCTGATTGAATTCAACACTCGCGGATTATTTCGTCGTTTTTTGTTCGACTACTTGATTGTTCTGACTTTATATGTAAGTCAGGCCACGTTGCTTCAGTTTATGAAGTTATAAATCGATCGTAACCGTTCGAAACAACCGATGCGAAGGACCAAAATGAATAATTTTTCAATTGTCTCCACTACACATTCAGTTATTGTGGACCGGAAAATGAGAGTAATCTTTATTTTCGCTACTTATTATATTCTTTATTCTGAATATTGAATTGGGTTACGAGACGCGGCGATGTTTTTTGCGAATACAAGACAATGCGTCCTTCCGTGGTGACAAACGAACAATGAGTGCTTGTTCTATGGCATGCGCCCCTTATATACAAAAAAGAGTATAGGAAGTTCAAGAAGCTTCTAGACGCCAAAAAAAACATGGACGATTATAAATAGTAAATATAAATCGAACAAATACTGTAGTACGGAATAATATAATCATAATTTGAAATTCAATACATGACATATCCAATATATCTATCTGCATATTTATCAAAAATATGTTATATTACTCTGGTTGAGAGAATTCATTGATTCTCGCCAAATTTCGTTGAATCTCCATCAACGTTCCGACCAAATCTCATCCGAAAATTTTTCAATGAGATTTGGTAAGGAAAAGGAATTTTCTCAATCTGAATTAGATTGAATCTTGCCAAATCTCATCAGATCTTGGACAATGTTCTGACCAGATCTCATGAAATTCCATTTGTCAGATTCAATGAATTCTTTTAACCAGGGTAACTAGAGAGTACAGAGTGGAATTAGTTTAATGAGTCTGAACAAATTGGAAATAAAGTGCCGAAGTTTGAGAAATATGTTTTTATTTTTGTTGGGTTCGTTCATGATCAATACTTCGGTTCAATTAAATGATATCCCATTTTCTGTCAGAAATTATGTTTTTGTTTATGTTTTAATTAACTTGCATTTGAAGACGATCAATATCTGTTGGAATTCATTTCGAATTAGTACAACTGGATGGATTTATTCAAGTAGGATCCATTTAGGATTTCTGAAATATATACACTGCAATGTTGAAGAGACATCTTCATCAAAATGTTGAGATATGTTTGTGATTCCATAATCAATAAATATTCCTCCAAGATGTGTTCATGTCCTATTGATTCCATCCAATACCAAAATTCGATTCACTCATTTTTATTTACCTCAAATCTCATCGGAATACCAGATCAAAATGTGAGGGAAATTTGCATGGAGAATCCTGTGAACACCCTGTTTGAATAAATTTCTTTGAGGATTCTTCAGGAACTCCGTGTTATCTGTTTTTTGAGGACAATGAATCATATAAACATCAAAGGAACAAATACGATTAAACACAAGAATAGAGGTTTCTAAGAATAGAAATAACATTCAGCTTAAAAGTAACGACGGGAAAGATAAAAATTTTGAAGAGATGATTTTAGAATAAAACGTATCTCCAGTCACACGAGTCATGCTAGTTATAGTTATTCTGCAACAATTTTAATGATTTCAAACTCATTTGTAGCATATGGGGCATTTCACGTCAGATTGGCCGAGAGAAAAGTGGCATGTATCCGATTTAAGGCCTAAGCACACAAACGCATAGCAGAAAACCGTAATGCATAACGCATAAGCATAGCGCATAACCGTAACGCATAAACGTAAGACTCTTATGCGTTTCCAATCTCCGTGAATCGCATGAACGTAACCATAATCGCATAAGCGTAGAAGTGACAGCCCCGCTAGATCACGCCGAACCACGCGAGGAAATTATCAGGGTACCCAAGGTATAATGCGAAAGCAAGACCACGAGTTCCAGCGCCGCCAAGGAGTTGTCTCGGAACTATGAGTAATATATATATATGTATATTTATACATATATATACCAAGTATATCACGTGACCATATTTCCTATATACCACGTGACCATATGTCCTGTATACCACGTGACCATATGTCCTCTATACCATGTGACCATATGAGATATTTAAAAATTAGCAAAAATGATTTGATAATATATTGAAAAGTCTTCGTGAATTCACGATAGAACTGTATCGGTTCTTATCGTTCTCTATAGGATTTGAGAGAGAAATGTATCTGGTTTTATCGTAAAATTCCTATAGGAGAAATACCAGTTATTCAAAAAAGTACCATTAAATTTCTTCAAATAACTAATACTTCCTGTATAGGATTTTCACGATAAGACCAGATACATTTCTCTTAAATCCTATAGAGAACGATAAGAACCGATACAGTTCTATCGTGAATTCACGAAGACTTTCTGGGAATTCAAGTTTCAGAAACCACATTGAAACCGATAGGAAAAATGTTCAGCAGAGAGAACAGGACTACATTTTGAACTTCCATCAAGATTCATATTCACTGTCATAACGGGTAGTCTGTACGAATACTTGATGCATTTTCTATGTGTATTTCAAGAACTCTCACATGTATTCATTAAGAACTCTTAAAGAGTTCTTGTGATACTCTATGTACTTATTAAAAATACTCCATGAATTCCCAGAAATGATTTCCGTAGGTATTCTTTCCTCTGAATTCTCTGCGAACGCAAAAGGGACTTGTGTGCTGTCTGTACAGGATGTTCCGAATTTGTTGTATTTTTTATCGAAAGGTGTATCGCACGGAGGAAAAGCTGTTGCTGGCATAACAAACAGGTCTGTTACTATAGCGCCTACAAAAAAAATTCAGCTAACAAAACAAGGAAAATAATTAGCAAAACTGAATTTTTTTGCTGACATTAACAAATTTGACAATAGAACTAACGTCTCAGCTGCTGGAATAAATATTTTTGCAAGGACAACAAATTTGTTTGTAGGCGCTATTGTAGCAAACCATTTTTTCTCCGTGCGGGTTAGATGTATATTCGACAATAAAAATATTATTATAATCAATGAAATCATTCGTGACTTTTGTAAGAGTTCTCTTTTTAGGATGCGAAAAGGCTTATTTATATAGAAAAAAGTTTTCCTTGAGAAGTTCGCCTAGAGTTTTGCGGGATTGTAAAACGAATACTTGAAGAATTCAATCATAAACGAGTATGTTACACATTCCAAAGGAATACATCCCAGATAGAAAAATGTCTCAATAATGCCATCATAATGGTGACATTCACGCCAAGAAATGTTTGCATCATGGTGCCAAGGTGTTTCCGCATAAAGCATTGTTCTTGGTAGCAAAACGAGGTGATGGTACCATAATGAAGACATAATGTTTACATTTTATGCATCATTGCAAGCTGAGCGAAGTTTATGACAGTATGTTAACGGCACATTATGTTACAAAATATTTAGGGCATGGTTTTCTATCTGGGATGTCAATCATTTCAGTTATTCTTAAAGAATTCTATTCCACGTTCGCGAGTTCCTATGGAATTCTTTCAGAATTCGATTTGCTATCTGCCCATACAGCACCACAGATCTCAGAAATGTCTCAATTACATTTCGATCTTTCACCTTCATTACATTTCAGTATACTTTCACAGAAATGTTGCCTATTTGCAATGTCTCAGATATATTACGAGACAAACATTACAATGAAATATGTCATAAATATTCTTGGAATATTGCAGAAATAATTCAGAAATATTGCATTCAAATGTAAGATTAGCGGACATTGCAATATTTCTGAAGAGACTTTGAAACCTCGCTGTGACATACAGCAATGTCATAGAAATATTTCAATGTTTCAGATATTAGATTTCTGCAATCTTAATGAAATCTTCGGTGCTGTGTGGGTGGGTACATAGACATAGACATTCAGATTATAAAGAAATTTCACAAAAATTCGTCATAATAGGCCATTTGATTCAAAATTACATTAAATAAGGAATGAACTGTACTCTAGAAGTATATACTTTGTTCCAAATTTCATTTTTCATGTATATCGATAAACTGTGAATCGTTTATTGGAACAAATTTTCAATTGAGTATGGGCAAATCTCATCCACTCTATTAATTTGAATATACCTATCAAGTATCCTCTGAAAAAATATGAAAATATATGTTTTAGTTTTTTCTCATATGAAAAAATAATTCAAACTTCATGAATAGTTTCATTTATGCTCAGTTCGCATTCGGATACGCGATATTTGAATCATATTCCACTTTGGTCTTGTGGATAATTTGACTTTAAGAAGAACAAGACAAAATTCATTAATTCTGGAAGGGCCCCTTGAATTTCAACTTCCTCAGGGCTCCATCAATTTTTTGATCCGGTCCTGCGTCATATTAAATGAAGCTATTCTCCCCACTATCCATACTCGACAATATGTACAACATTTTTGGTCTCATGAATTACAAGTCGGTGTAGGTTAGGTCATTAGGTGGTTAGGTTTCGATTACAGGCGATAGGTAGGATTCAGGTTCAAATCTCTTCTGTACTTCAAAAATTTTATCTTTGCAAGTTCAGAAGAGATTTGATGTGCGTCGCCGATGATGGCTAATTCCTAAACGGCAATCAAGATCCCCGCATAACCTGAGCGACGAAAATAATTTTTTTGAATGAAAATAATTTTTTCGATTTCATGTGTTACCGATGTTTTTCAACTTAATTTTCTTACAGGTAATTTTTAATTACTTGCATATTGGAAAAAAAACAAACGTTTGTATATTAATGTTACATACATATTCCATTCATGTGTTTTCAAATATTCATCCCTATCAGATTCATCATTTGAATCAGTCCATGATTTTCTCAATATGAATGAAAATTACATTTCATTCATATTTATCCCCATAGTACGAATACGTATCGGAATATATTATCAAATCATTTTTGCTAATTTTTAAATATCTCATATGGTCACGTGGTATAGAGGACATATGGTCACGTGGTATACAGGACATATGGTCACGTGGTATATAGGAAATATGGTCACGTGATATACTTGGTATATATATGTATAAATATACATATATATATTACTCATAGTTCCGAGACAACTCCTTGGCGGCGCTGGAACTCGTGGTCTTGCTTTCGCATTATACCTTGGGTACCCTGGAAATTATTTTTTCGATTTGAAAATTGA
This sequence comes from Gonatopus flavifemur, assembly GCA_018340375.1. NCBI lineage: Eukaryota > Metazoa > Arthropoda > Insecta > Hymenoptera > Dryinidae > Gonatopus > Gonatopus flavifemur. The sequence continues at coordinate 1,498,071 of JAFFJZ010000001.1, forward strand.
AAGTATCAAAAAACGGTAAGTAATAATCATTAATATAATTTGAAATATATATGAAAATAAAATAAAATTGTAATTACGGGTCGGATACTTACGAATTAATTAAAATATTGAAATTCATAAATCCTAACCTCAATGAAAATTCGATTTTCAATGAAAAAATTTGATAAATTTCTATTAGGCCTGGATAATTCAATGCTGTGCAGTTCAATTGTTCGAACTTATGTTGCAGATTGAATATCGGTGGGGATTCGAATGATTCAAAAAACCATTATCCATGGTGCTGATGATGGTTTGCGTGGAACATAACCGACACTCCAAACTTCAGTTCTGGCATCTCCAGTAATTTTTTGTTGCTTCTGATGGAAGAGGCTTTAATATAGTGAATACATAAATCAGTATTAGGTATGTAGACAATTGTCCATATTTTATTCTCTATGTCGATTGAGAATCCACTGTACTGGATCGAAGGAGGAGCGCAATGAGATTATACAATTATATGAAACTTCATAACAGAAAACTCATCAGATTCTTTCTCATCCTTCATCGTGGTTTGACAATCTCAAAGGTCCTACTTCGATCCATATGATGAAGAAGCAATCATCGACGCTTTACATTCAATCAATGCTTTTGAATTTTTAAATGCAAAAAATTTATCTCAAATGATATATTCATATATGTTTATGTGTGTGTCTATATAGATTCATATATTTGAATGCGTGGTGTCGGTACCTTCTGTAGACACTAAAATCTATTGTCCTTATATATGTTCAATCGTTGAGAAGGATCGGAGGATATTGTTGGCAAAACGTTTGATACCACCCTCGACGAGTCTGGTGAGTGAATGACAGTGAATCTCTATTTTTACTTCCTTTGTATTCTCTCAAGTCAAAGAATTCGTTTGGAATTGATTGACTCTGCTGGAAAAGAAGTATTATCCATTTGAAAAAACAATCGGATCAAATCTGTCTCTTTTGTGCAACTTTTGGAATCGAAGAAAATTGAAATCACCCTTCTTCTACAATTGAATACGATTCATCTCAATACTTTCATTTCACATATCTGAAACTAATGTGAATGAAATAAATAAGAATCGATTATAATATAAATTAAATCAGAAGTATTGAAGTTGATAGACCCTAATCTCAATGAAAAAAGTCCTTTCAGGACAACAGTTGAATGAATTTCCATCAGTAAGTGAATTTGATTCTTATAATTGAATTCTTGAAATTTATATTTCAGATTGACAATGGTCATGGATCACACCTATCGAAAACCGTTCAACGAAGAGACCGTAACAATGATGGATGGATTTGAAAACAACGACATTGATGCAAATTCATGTCAGAAATGACCGCCATTTATACGACAAACAGGACAAAGATTTCGAAGACGTGATGAAAGATAATTCTTGGCAAGAAATTGCTAGTCCGTTGGATATTTCAGGTATCGACTGCTCTCTCAGCATGTAATATTAGAATAATGTTGCAGTAATATTACAGCCATATTACAACAATATTCGGGTTGAATGAATGAAAACGTTCTTTCATATGATAGAACATTCCAATACTGGTGGAAATCCCAATTTTGAGAGTTTTTTAAAAATTCTCAAAATTGGGATTCGAATTTGGGATTGGGATATTCGAATTCTGAGATTTCTTTCAGAGATTCTCAGAAATTCTCACCAATTATATCAAAAACGTTTTGACAAAAAGGCGTAAGTGCCATCAAAATGTGTCATTGGGTTTTATATATTCATCGAAAGGTCTTGAACAGAGCTTTTGATCAAATTTTTTTTTTGGTAACTTACGCCCTTTTGTCGAAACGTCGTCGATATCTACCTAGGAGTGTAACAAAACTCAATGAAATTCAATGAAATCTTACCATTTGTTACACTACGAAAGTTTTTTCAATATATTGATGAAATTTTTAGGAATTTCTTGCATATATTATGTATTTACATTCCATTGAATATTTTAATATTGTTCCGATTCATGTTTGACAGGGGATGAATGTAAAAGACGCTGGTTACGAGCTAGAGAGAAATATTCCCGAGAAAAAAAATTGAAAGCCAGTGAAACTAAAAGCGGAAGTGGTGCCAGCAAGCGTGAAGAATATGAATTCTTCAAAAATCTTCAGTTCCTCGATCAACATATTAAACCTAGAAGGTAAATTGAAGATATATGTACAACATTCAATATTGAGTGTATTTTGTTATATGGATGGCTTCACGTAATAAATTCTTAACTAACATTTTTTCAATAAATCGAGTCATCATGCTGAAAATATCCAGGGAATGATGATTAGGTATATGAACGTTAAAATTTCGAACCGTTTTCTTTTTTGATTGAGACGTTATTGCATAAAGCCGTTTATATAATATTGAAATCAATTTCGAATGGGGAAATTCAACCCTAGCGAACACGATTGACAAGTTAAGGGAACTAGGCTCTTGCCATTGGTCATTCTATTTAACACAACTGTCAGATTCGTTGATCCCCTCAGAACGTCTCCCTAACTTGGCAACTCTGCTGGCGAAAATCAAAGAGTGGAGAAAGCGAACATTGAAACGAATGAAGGGTGAAAATGTTCCAATTTCCTCCCAAATTTCCCCTAGTTGACTCTTTGTTACCCTCAGATGACTCTTAGGTTACCGTTTCATCGTGCTTCCAAGCTCCATTTTTGCCAGGGGACTCGGAAAATTAATTCTGAAAAATTTGTACAAATGTCTTGCATTTTCCCTAAACTTACCAATCATTGTGACCAAATTCAACATATGCATTGATTAATGAAATGACGAATTTAGTATTCAAGGGGTCGTCTAATTGAGAGATTGACTGTTCTTATGTATTTTTTGGGAATGTTTTGAGAAATTCAGAGAATATATTTTTTTGAAACCTTCACATCATATTCATCCACATTTCGAGAGTTTTTATAAATTTTTCTAAATTTGAATATCGTCAAGAATTCGGTGTAGAGCATTTTGATGACATCCGTGTGAAAAAAACGGTGACCACGATATCTTAACAAGTCTCCAACCAATTTCGTTCAAGTTTTGCACACATTTTCCGTACATACCTAGTTTTCGTCTGAAGTAGGATAATTACCGTACGTTCGGCATTTTCATCAGGTTCGTTCGTTCTACGTGTTCTGGGTTGCTCGAACTTGTAACAAACCAATCATTTCGTTCCTATAATTGGAAATAACGAATCCAAAATACTTGGAGCAAGTTGGGGTAACTTGGGACACCACTCAACGAACTTAGCTATTATTGGTTAGGGCAAAAAGAATCGAAAGAAACCAGTGAGAAAGTATCAAAAGAAGCAAGCGAACGTTTGCGCAACTTTATTCATAAATTATGTGTTCAACGGGAATCTTCAGTGGATAATAATCGAAATTAATGACTAAGATTAGACTCTTGATAGAACTTTCAGCTTCTAATTGATTTTCTGGCAGGTATAGAAGCATATTAAAAGTAATATACTGTCAAAATTCTTTCGTAACTTTGTTATCCAATATCTGCAAACTATCGAGAACCACAAATTCATATTCACAATCTAATCTCAGGTATTTACTCAATCATCATCGATCTTTAATTGAATTTCATAAAATAATTTATGAAAAAAGTTGGTGTCAAATTTCACCCGCTTCTTCTGATGCTTGAGTGACTTCAAATCCAAATATCGAAGATGCCAAAAATTGCCGTCTGGTCTTCAAAAGGTTGGTAATTATTGAAATTTCAATATTTTTTTTCGATTCCAGTTCAAATGACAGCCGCAGCTTTTTTGTAACGGATTTCTTCGGAATGCTATACCGTGCATTCTTGGGATGATATGGGATAGTGAGCAATTATGAATACTTTCGAAAGATGACGAAATATGATGAAAAAGTTCCAACGGAATGTATTCTTTAGATTCCTTGAAAAAAAAATTCCAAAACAGATCAAGGAAGACAGGTCCTCGGCTGGCCAACCTCCTCAAATTTCTGTGCTCATTCGATATAATTTCGATTTTTGTATATTTTCATTGGAATATGTATTTGTTGGACATTCGTTTTTATATGTTTTATAAGCTACTGTTTCACCTAATCTTATTATTACAGAAGTTATTCGAATGTGAATCCTAATATTATGAAAAAACAAAGAACCTGTGATCCAGATGAAACAAAAGATCCATCGCTTCAACAAATTCCGCACACGTCTCAAGAAATAATTGCATCAGAAATAATAATGGATCAATCTCACAACAATGCGTCAATGAATGAATTCAATTTCCCAGAAGTCTTTCTTCAAGACGGGACGGTACCATCAGAAGAAGAATGTCACAAACCCGAAGAAGTTATGAAGATCAATAGTTTCACTACATCAAATGACAAGCCGACTGAAGTGAGGCCTGATACAGGGAATGAAAGAAAGCCAATCACTTCAATCTCGCCTCATTCTCTTCAAACAAACATAGATTATGGTAAATTAAAAAAATCTATTCCTCGTAAGGAAAAACATCAAACACAAAAAGCAGAAGATCTTTTAGAAAAGAACTTTATCCAACTATCAAATGCAATGGTTGAAAAATTAAAACAAAGCAATACAGCAGAAATAAATGAAACTCGTGATACATCAAATTCCGATGTACATTTTGCTCATCTCATTGTTTCTGAATTGCAAACATTGCCACTCACCGTAAAACAAGATAAAAAGAAAAGAATAATCGCAATAATTTATGAGTGAATGGTGTATTTATGTTTTCTACTATTTAAAAAATTGATTGATTCATCCATTCCTATCGTTGTTTTTACATATCTTCATAGTTCGAAAATCAAAAAGTTATTTTTGTTACTTTATATTTCTCATATAGTTCTAATACAGAAGCGTTCTTCTTCTGCGGGATTGAACAGAATTAACAAATTCTAGTTTTAGTTGGTATTCAAAGTATTTTTACTTATATTCGAAGGGATTGAAGGTCTTGAACCTTGAAAAGAGAGAAATATTTTTGCACGTACTTCTTAAACACGTTAACAATAATAAGTTGAAGTTTGTGATATCCTATGAGCCATGACATTTTGCTGATGGATTGGATATTCCGCAATATTTAAAGGGATTGGATTGTAATCCTACATCGTATCGTGTTTTGTGTTTTATCTGGGTCAAAATGTCAGAATTTTTCATAATTCGTTTCCTAATATTCTGAAATCACTTTGTGATTCCAATTTATATCCGAAGCGTTATAAGCAGTATACTGACGGCGTGATTTATTACGACGTATGTTTAATCGGATGTATTATCGTACTCATTCATTTACGTGATGTGTATACACTATGCACATCCATTGCATATTGAAACATGAGTACCATGAATGTGTATAGTACATGTATAATGTTTCAATAATACTTGGGTATTCGATACTTGTAAAACCAAAATTACATGACTTGAACAATTTCTTGTTGTGAAGTAAACATCTTTTAATTCGAAGTTTCATGCAAATTATGACTCTTGTGTGAGATAAATTGATGATTTCCAATGGTTTACAATTCTTTACAAGGTAATGTGTTGTTTTATTCAAAATCGTCAGTTTACTCCTTGAGAATATATATTGATTTATGAAAATTCTTCAACCATATTGTCCAAATAATTAGTGTATACAGTAGTATATCCCTTCAGATGAAAAACTTGAGTAATTTTTGCAATAGAAAAATTAAGATGTGTTATTTTTTGGAGTGCCATTTAACAAAAAAAGTATTTTTATTTTCGGCATTCGGTTTTAGTGTGAAAAACTGTAAATGTTTGAAACATGACAAAGCCGCATTATACTGAAAACGTCTTAACACTTTCCCAGATAGCTCAAGAGTTCCAAAACAGTTCTTTACGGATACATTGTATTCATGATGAGCCCTTTTAGGACTCTTGTGGTATCTGGGTTCATTAATATTTATTTTCAGTTATCATTACAGAGCCAAAAAAAAAAAAAATAAATCTTCCCCCGTCATATTTTGTGTACAGGATAAAATAATGTGATTATTCAGTATTATTAGGAATAATTTAATGAGTTTTAATATGTAAAAATTATACTTAATATCAGAATTGAAATGAGAAACAGTACGTATTTTTGCAGATTGTACATCACCAAAATAATACCCGTACAGCACAACCAGCGATCTTCCACCTAGGATTTCGGTGGACTGGAGGTGGAGAATTGGTGGTGAAATGGGAGCCGTAGAAATGAGGGAGTCTCCGTTGATGCAACGAAGACTCTCCCTTATTTACACGGCTCCTATGTCTCCACCAATTCTTCACCTCCCGTTCACCGAATTCCTAGGTAGAGGATCGGTGGTTGTACTGTACAGGTATCCTCATGTGGAGTGCTTTTTAGTCATTATAAATGTGATATTGTAAATTTGAAATTTGTGAGGATGTATGCATAATAATATCAAAACGATTTATAAATATTCCTTTTTTGTGATGATGAGAAAGGCAAATATGTTTTTTTTTGTGATATGAGAGGGATGAATATTTTGTTTTTGTTTTTTCTAAATACTCTGTGCTCCGTGATATTAGATATATGTACAAACCAATTCGATTACTTGATATGATTTAGCAATAAGTATATGTTTTTATATCAAGAGAAGTTTATTGATTAATGTTTATCACAATGAATGTTATACTGTACGTGTTGAGTGGTGTGAGGCGTATCAGGATAGGGCCATCAAAGCAATTAATCACTAATATCCATTTCTTGTGATGATAATGGAGATAAATAAATATATTTTTTCTCTATGATATGGGAAATACAAACCAAAACAATTCAATCACTTAGTATTACGAAATACTTATCGTGTCCTTATATTTGAAGAAATTTATTGATTATTACAACAGGAAAAGGAAAAATTACGTGTTGTTTTTAAGATTACACATAATGAGGTGGTATTCTGATTCTAAGTGTTTGGGTAGTCATACAAGAATGTCATTTTATACACATGTAGTGTTGTGACAGCATAATATAGTGATAACATTCAAGCAATTTATCATTATTCATTTTCTGTGTATTTGATTTGACAATGTATTTTTATACAAATAGAAAATATAAATTGGCATTTTTACATGACTATAGAATATTCTACATATAACAAGATAATATTTGGTGATAGTAAACGAAAACAAACTAAACGTCAGAATAAAAATATATCATGAAAATAAAAAGGATTCAACGTTAAAAAATTCATTTACGGTCTTGTTTTCAGTTTTGAGTATTATCATAAAGGGGTGTTATTGAGTGAAAAAATATGATTGAATCACGAGATTTATTTTTATCACACATCTGGTCTAAGTAAACATTTACAAATCGTAAGTAAACCGACCCTAACATTAGTTTTCTATACCTGTTTGGCAGATTGGATATAGAAAATGTAAGTAGAATATAAATGAACTTCGCAAAGAAAATCAATATCTTTCAACGTAATCAGCGTATACCATAATGAATATGAGAATAATCTCACTATTTTTGTCTTCTCATAATATCAATACTCCCATAAACAATTTTCCAAATTTTTTGATTGCTATCGTATCAGAATACATGAGAATATATTTCTCGAATCTTATGGTTTCTCACTAATCACAGTTCAATTATATTTCCTCCTCTTCACCCCGTGGAAGAAGATAAATACAACTAATACTACCATTATGAGATGAAAATTGTTGACGCTTGAGAGATAGGAATACTGATGATGCATGTTCTTCGATCAAACATGATTGATTTATATGAAATTATAAAATTTAATACTATATCAAGCAATGGGAGCTTTAACGTTCCCTTCATACAATGTTCCATGACTAATTTCAAACGCAATTTCATTTTACGGTTGAATGCTAGAACAAATCATCTTACAATCCTTGTACCTTTATGTAGTATTCGTATGACCTCATTGATTGTCTCTTGACTTCATGAAAATATCCTTAGAATTGGTGTTCAAGCGGTGCTCGAGCGCTACATCGTTCAATTCTTTCAAATGTCTTCTCATAATTTGTAAAAAAAAAGAATGAAAAACAAATTGTGTAACGCTGGAACATCCGTGAATATTCAACATTCATACTAAAAGAGATATGTTTTTAAAATATCGCATTGATCATAGATATTTAATAATATGAAATTCGTAGATATTTAACAATATGAAATTAATTATGAAACAAATTGTATCCTATACCTTACACCACACAATTCTCTTACACGAATACCGATATGGTTACTGATCAAAAATAATTTTAAAGATTCACTGTAAAATAATCAAGTATAGGAAGATAATTATCTATATAATTAATCTAGAATAAAAAAACAGTGCTTCAAGAAGATAAGATTGAAAGATAAAATCTTCAACTAGATTTAACTTTGATGTTTCTGCTGGAACTAACTGTTAATTACTTCTGAGTTTCTCATTGGTGCAGAATTTCTTCTGTTAGAAGAACTCTTATGGAGGTCTTCCATCCTCTTTCCAGTCGAAGTTAATAAATCAGAATGAATTCTAAAATGCAATCTAGATTCCGAGAAGTAACCAGTGAAATTTTTGTTTGTATCCCCTGAAAGAGAAATAACAGTCGCGGTGTCGCCTTGATCGTGAGCCACCAGAGCGAATTCTACCGTCCCGTAAGGAAGCAATTAGAATAAAAGTGCTTCGTTGTCATTCTGATACTCCGATCTTGGTGATTTTCTGAGAGATTTTTCTTCTTTTTCAACTGCCTTGAAAATTCCCATGATTGAGTCTTGTCGTTTACCAATTATCCTGAACAAATTCCAAACATACATGAGCTCGTATATCGGTAAAGCTAATTTCTTTTTTTGTGCAGAATATCGATCTGTTTTGTTTATCACAAATTTTTCCATTGGAAGTGAATCTCCAGCTATACGTTGTTTGTAGGAAGGCACTTGGGGTCATCAAATGATCAATTGTTTATTTTTCTTCGCTTCCAGATGCGGGTTTGAGCATATAAAGAATTACTGCTTTTGAGTATAGATAGTTTTAGACCAATTCGATTCAGATGTCAACATATCGGCAAACTTGGCAGCGTTACGCCAATCTCTAACAGCGCAGTGCGCCCACATCAATTCCCAAAAACAAACGTGATGAGATTGAGGCCGAAGATTTTGACTTTTCCATGATTTCGTATACCAATCGATACAGTCTTCGACGTTTCCTTCAACGAATTCGAGTCTTCCTTTGAAGAACAGAAACCATACACCGTTTGGATACATACTCAACTCTTGATCTAAAGCTGTCTCGCACCATTCGAGATATTCATCTTTGTGACTTAATACGAAAAAATTCACTCACATTTCAAATCACAGTATTTTCAACTTATATTTATTAATTGGTATCAGTCTGAAAATAGCGGTTCAGTCTTTATCTCTGTTTGACATCTGCCATTTCTTTTCCTTTATGTATTTTCTACATTTTTTCCCCTCCTAATGTACTCGTATTGCCACGGCACTTGTCCTGGAGGTGATGAGAGATACGGCGCCATGACTTCTCGCTGATGGATTGGATATTTAGCACTATTTGATGGCATTGAATTCAGTTCTAAAGCATCGTTGTGTTGTGCAATCAAATTCATTGTTTCCGGATCTACTGTAAGCCTTTGTGACGGCGTGCGTTGTAAATAGTTGTGTAATGCTAATGTACATAGTACAAAGATATCCACATTCTTGGGATGTGCAGCTATCGGTCCATGATATATTCTCCATCTTTGTACCAGGATTCCGAAAGTATTTTCGGAAATACGACGTGCTCGAGACAGTCTATAGTTGAAAATAGCTTTCCTTTGGTCCAAACATTTTCCAGAGTATGGCGTCATCATGTGTTTGTGTAATCCAAAAATACTGTCTCCTAAAAACACGTAGTGAGTACTTTGGTCCGATCCAGGCAATTGAACTCTCTCTGAAGGTACACCAAATTCTTCGTTTTGTAAAGTTTGTCCAATAAGACTATTTGAAAGAATCTGACTGTCAGAGTGACTTCCGTAAGAACCGATATCATATAATGAGACTCCGTATTGATGATTACAAATAGCCATCAGGACGATACTGAAAATCTTCTTGTAAGAATAATACTGTGACCCGGAATTAGGAGGGGCTTTTATTTGAATATGTTTCCCATCTATTGCATCTATGCAATTCGGGAAATTCCATTCACCCCAAAACCCTTCAGCAATCTTCTTCCACTCTTCTTCTGTCGGTGGTGATAAATACTCATTTTTCAAAGAACTCCATATATGGAAGCTAGTGTCTTTGATAATGGCATGAGTGGTGGAGATACCGAGACGATATGACATTGCAATGGAAGCAACCTGATCTCCTGTACTCAGGAACCTGCAAATATTTTTCATTGATATCATTGAATATTCAATACAAAAAAAAATGAGAGTACTAAACTCGGAAAATAAAGGTGAAATGATTTGGAATATACTCTCTGAGAATGATCACAATTTGTGGCCAGCAAAACGATTAGTTAAAATAAGATGTTCTGGAGGAAAACAGATTACTCTTTGTAGGTATGGGAGAGTGCCCATGGTTGAAACAGTCCTTGTATGAAACATGGGGATAGTTACTATAAATTAAACACTGAAAATCTGCAGAAATTACGGAAGTTTTCTTCGACCCCCAGCCATATATAGGTACAATGCAAATCAATATCTCTTAGTTTGGTACAAGATATGAATCAAAATCACCTTTTTGGTATTAAAAGTAGAATCACGCGATTTTTTTCCAACGAAATTTTGTGATTTTATCAGAATACTTTTGTAAAATAAAAAATAACCTCTCGTAGAGAATTTCATTCTGAATCAGTATCTATCCATGCTTTTGAAAAGTAGCAAAATTGAAATTGCGTGAAAAATCATTTTCCAAGTGTATGTAAAATTCCAAATGTATGGTTGAAACAGTTCCCGGGGGAAAATTGAATATTCGCAAAAATAAGAATTGGGACGAGATCACCGATCAATCAACATCTTTTCGTTTATAAAAAAATTATCTGATGAGATTGTCATGGAATTAAGCAAAAAATCCATATGGGTCATTCCACGTCAGATATACATTGAGTTTTTGAATATTTTCGAAATAATTATTTTCGGATTCTTTGTCAAAAAATAAGAGACCGTATCATTTGATTTCTTCTCTTCTCCGTGATTTCCAGTTTATACAATGGGGGGTTAGCTTTGCGATTTTTACCAATGCCGTTTTTTTCAAATGCCTGTGTCTCGAGAAGCTTTCGACATTTAAAAATATTCCAAAGGTATGAAAGTTAGGGTTTTTTCTAAACTTTTGAGAAATTCAAGTGAGAATCTTTCTCTCAATCCGCGTTTCATCATAATTCGATGATAAAGATATAAATGGTATGATATTCGAATTTGGACGTTTTCAATTTTCAAATTCCACAGATACGATCAATCTGTGGATCGTAACGAAATTTTTCGTTCATATCCGAAAATTGTACTACACGCCCGTATGCAAATATTTCGCTGAAAAATCTCTGCAGAACGATGAACAATCTCTGAAAAACGTTGCATTTTCTCTTAGAAACTGAGAATCTCTGAAAATTTGATGAAAAATCTAATAGTTTTGGGACATTCTTTACAGACTTTTTTCAGAGTTTCTCAGTTTTTTCATTCTTTTTCAGAGGAACAGAAACGAAATTGCGCTCTGAAAAAAGTCTAATAAATTGCTAACATTTTTCTGACTTTTGGAAGAAAATTAAAAAATCTTCAAACACTTTTTCACACATGATATTTGAATACAGCATATGAATGCATTTATCGAATTTCAGGATTTTTCAATAATTAAAAAATGTCAACAATTTATTAAAGTTTTAGAAGAGGTTTTTCAGAGTGCGATTTCGTTACTATTTCTTTGAGAAAGAATGAAGAAACTCTGAAAAAAGTCTATAAAGAATGCCCCAAAAATATTTGATTTTTCATCTAATTTCCAGAGATATTCAGAGTTTTTCAAAGAAGATTCAACGTTTTCCAGAGATTATTCATGGTTTTACAGACATTTTTCAACGAAATATTTCCATACGGGCGACATTCAAAAGATATAAACACAACAAGACAAAAATATGACTCAATGTATATCTATAATTCAAAATCACACATTAACTCCTCAATGAGAAGTCAAGTATGTAGCCTCCATTTCATGAATAATCGGGCACGCCAAATTTTCGGGCCGCTCTTATTTTGTCTGTTGTTGAATGCCGTTGAGTACCATCTCCGGAAATAAACCAAAACTAGACTGCTCGTATTTGTGGAATTTTAAAATTACAAATATGCGGATTATTATAAAATGTCTTTTATACTTTCATCATCGAATTATAACAAGACGCGAATTAAAAAAGAAAAATTTCACTCGAATTTTTGAAAAGTTCAGAAAAAATCCTAACGTTTATGCCTTCGAAACATTCTAATATGTCGAAAGCTTCTCGAGATACAGGCATCTGAAAGAAACGGGATTCGTCAAAATCGCAAACTTGAACTCATTGTATAAACTGGAAATCATGAAAAAGAAAGCAAAACGAATGATACGGGTCGTTTTTTGACAAAGAATCCGAGAATGCTTATCTCAAAAATATTTAAAAACTCAATGTAAATCTGACGTGGAATGACCCATATATTTCTGAATTTTCTGGAATCCGTAAATTTATTGATGTATCTCTTTCCTCTCATGGATTTTGCAGATCTTTTGCTCATTTCCTATACACTGAATAACTCAATGTTTATTACTTATTGATAAAACATGATCGCGATGAAGTGTTTCAAGCAAAAATTACGTCCCCTTGGTTGTAACATTCCCACAGTTTTGGAGAAATCATTCTCAATCAAACAAATTGTTCTTATACTCGAGTGTGATCGTTGCAGAATGGTGGAGGGGGTTGATTTTCGTACAAAAGTATTGAATTCAATCAAATTTGGATACTTGTCATCAATATCAGCGAAGAATAAAAATGGTTCCAACCAAGGGCATTCTCCCCTAACGAGTTCGCCGAGGACAATCGCTATCATACAATTATAGCCTCACAGTATGTACTTTCATTCGGGTGAAAACCTAATACAAGCACAAATACAAAGACTTATTTTTTCAGATTGAAAAATGATTGTGAATATGATGGAAGTTTAAGGACCCTGGAGCATCAGAATATGGATAAAACTTTGCTACAGAGTTTTCAAATAACTAAACAATGATTACAAAATTCAAACATATAACAGTAAAGTGCATTGCTAGGATGAAGCTTTGAATATAAATCCAAAGTTGAAAGTAATTCCTAAACGCGAGAAAACAAGTTGTAAAAATTATTGACATTTGCAGGTTATCATCTTTATAATCGTTTGCATGATTTTGAGGAATAATTTACAGTTACAAATTGGCATTCAAAGCCCAATTTGACCAATTTACTTCATCTTTACATATTTCAAATTCGTATTTATCGTTTAGTTGTTCAGGAAGTACGTCGCGAAATTTCGCCCGTTTCCTCATGGACCCCATGGCCCTTAAATTGAATCATCCATTTGGTGAAACCATTTTGTCACTGGGAGTTTGTGATTGAATTCAACATATCGTTAGAAGAGATGTACCAAGCATATGAGAATTTGGACAATATTCATGAATTTTATTGATAACTTCGATTTCATTATTAATCACTGAATACCTTAATGTGACAGCTAACCTCTGCTCTGGTTGGATGGCACGGGGACTTTTTTTCCTGAGTCGAGGTTCAACAATAGACAAAAGATTTTCAAAAGTTTCCACGCTCATCCTTGTATATTTGAAGAATAATCCGGAATCTTGTTTCAATTCTTGGAAAAGATTATTGAATTCTCCCCTATCTTCTCTATGTTGATTGATGGGACGTACCCGGAATTTTCTGTTTTTCCATAACTGGTGGCGGACTCGCTTTTTTGGTTTCCTTAAGATGAGGAACATTCCATGTAGGACTACAAATGTGAGCCAATCCAAATCATTCATTGTACTGAAATATTAACAACACGAGCACTTCAAATTCATTCCAATACTTCTTTTCCAGCAGAGTCAATCAATTCCAAACGAATTCTTTGACTTGAGAGAATACAAAGGAAGTAAAAATAGAGATTCACTGTCATTCACTCACCAGACTCGTCGAGGGTGGTATCAAACGTTTTGCCAACAATATCCTCCGATCCTTCTCAACGATTGAACATATATAAGGACAATAGATTTTAGTGTCTACAGAAGGTACCGACACCACGCATTCAAATATATGAATCTATATAGACACACACATAAACATATATGAATATATCATTTGAGATAAATTTTTTGCATTTAAAAATTCAAAAGCATTGATTGAATGTAAAGCGTCGATGATTGCTTCTTCATCATATGGATCGAAGTAGGACCTTTGAGATTGTCAAACCACGATGAAGGATGAGAAAGAATCTGATGAGTTTTCTGTTATGAAGTTTCATATAATTGTATAATCTCATTGCGCTCCTCCTTCGATCCAGTACAGTGGATTCTCAATCGACGTAGAGAATAAAATATGGACAATTGTCTACATACCTAATACTGATTTATGTATTCACTATATTAAAGCCTCTTCCATCAGAAGCAACAAAAAATTACTGGAGATGCCAGAACTGAAGTTTGGAGTGTCGGTTATGTTCCACGCAAACCATCATCAGCACCACGGATAATGGTTTTTTGAATCATTCGAATCCCCACTGATATTCAATCTGCAACATAAGTTCAAACAATTGAACTGCACAGCATTGATTTATCCAGGCCTAATAGAAATTTATCAAATTTTTTCATTGAAAATCGAATTTTCATTGAGGTTAGGATTTATGAATTTCAATATTTTAATTAATTCGTAAGTATTCGACCTGTAATTACAATTTAATTTTATTTTCATATATATTTCAAATTATATTAATGATTATTACTTACCGTTTTTTGATACCTTCGATTTTCAAATCGAAAAAATAATTTCCTCGCGTGGTTCGGCGTGATCTAGCGGGGCTGTCACTTCTACGCTTATGCGATTATGGTTACGTTTATGCGATTCACGAAGATTGGAAACGCATAAGAGGCTTACGTTTATGCGTTACGGTTATGCGCTATGCTTATGCGTTATGCATTACGGTTTTCTGCTATGCGTTTGTGTGCTTAGGCCTTTAGACCAAATTCGGAGGAGTCAGAGAGGTACTCAAGCAATGATCAAATCTCAAATTTTAGCCCTTTTTATGCAATTTCACGGATTCCACCGTATAAACAAAAAAATCACATTTTGATTCATTTTCAATTATCTCAACAGGGAGTTAAGATAAAATTCTAGGAAAATTCACACACCTTCTCAACCAAATTCTTTTTTTGGGGGAATTTTGCAACACTTTTTGGTTGTGACATTTTTTTGCAAACAAAGTCAATTTATCTGACAAGGCCCGGTCTACAATTTTCTTGGAAAAAACATATATTGTAGATGCGATTTTCGTGACTATTTTCCATTTTTGATATTGAAGGAGCCTTCAAAATTGCGGAATTTATGAACGTTTCAGTGAAGTAATTCGCGTTATTGCACGATTGCGCGCGGGGCTGGAATTTCACACTGCGAGGAAATTATACAATTTTTGTCTAGATTTTAGGTAATCATTTTCCAATTGTTTTCTTCTGGTTCATAGTTGTGTACACGCAGAAAACAGATGTGTTGAAAAGTCCCATAATTTATTGAGGATCAGCGCCAGCCTTTGACAAATAGAGTTTTCACTTGAATTTACTTTTAAAAAGTACCATAATTAGACGTATTTCTACAAGAAATTATGGTACTTTTGAAGCTATATTCAGATAAATAATTTCATTCATCAAAGACTGGCGCTGATCCTCAATGAATTATGGGAATTTTTGAAATATATTTTTCTGCGTGTAACGTATTATCTGAAAGAATACCAATTAAGTCACTAACCACCTAATACATTGTTTGTGAAACTGTTGAAGGCACAACTTCTTTATTTTTGGTCTGACATCATTTGAAGTCGTCTTGAACACAATACTCCCATATCCCTGCGAAGCCTGTCGTCCGAGTGGAGCGAGGAATCGAGGAAACCGTATGGGAATGTGAGACTTTGCATACGCAAAACAGTGTTCAAAATAAGCACTGTGCACATGGCGTTGGGAAATAGCATTTTCACCAATCGGGGATGCCTGGTGGAACAGAAGTGTTCCTTTCCAGTTTTGCACTTTTCCTGCCTTGATTTTGAATGGTCTGTCGCAACTTTGTAGTCGCCCTGAGAACAAAAACATACATTACAATTTTTTACGCTATCTAAAGCCCATTCATCAAGACTCTCAGCTGTGAAAATTCCATTTCCTGCCTCTTTCTATAGGCAGTATTGTCTTGCTATACGTTTCAATGTATCACCGACACCATCACAAATTCTTCTTCCATCTGTAGTAGCGACAAAGTTCCATTCGGCTGCGATGCGATCGTAAACTGATGACGACGAGCAAGCTATGCAACTAACGTCAGTTATTTGTTTGGATCAAGATCGATTTGTATTCGGCTAATTTCGGTTGTTGTTACGCGTAATTTGTACGACGATACGACGAAAATCCGTTTGTTTGAATCACTATCGATTTCTATCCGGCCAATTTCAGTTGTTATTACGCACGATTTGTATGCAATGCCACTAACGTCAATTTGTTCAAATCACTGTCGATTGGCTTCCGGCTGATTTCAGTTTTTGTTACGCGCCATTTGTTGAGAAATCCTTGAATTGTCATTGCTGATTGATGTTTGATATTCAAACAATTTCAATTTATTCGTGAATCGCCATGAGTCCGCCAAAGAAGAAACTTTGCTGGAATCCATTCGGAACTCGCAGTGGCCGTAAGTTCTCACCTATCAGTAGTCTCTTTATACGCTTTTAACTTTCAAATTGCTAAGTAATGGTCTTTCACGTTATTGATGTAGCACCCCAAACCAGGGTTGGAAAAAACCCGGGTTTTTTTTAAAAAGCCCGACCCACTCGGGTTTTTTCGGAATTTTGTGGGGTTTTTCGGGTTTTTTCGGTTTCTTCGGTTTTTTCGGGTTATTCCCAGTTTTCGAACATCTTCGTCTTTTTCCTTATTATCTTTTATATTTTCAAGATGTTTACAGTCTTTTGAGCATTATATCTGTTCCATGAGTTGAAACATCATGGAAAAAGTATAGGATCAGTATGTTCAAACCAGTCATTACGTTGGGAGAAATTCGGGAATGAAAATTACTGGTTCTTATTCCCAAATAGGGAATAATATACTTGACAACAGATGAAAAATTGTTGAGAAAGATCATTGATCTTTCATAATGTTATTTTAACTGCAAAAAATGTTCTCATCACCAGCATCGCACATGATTTTTTGTGATCGAGAATCTTACTTCTTTCCCTGAAGCCAAAGATCATTCTTGACAATATTAAGGTTTTCACTTTGTATACAAAGTATTGAGTTGATATATCAACTTTATCAATTGAAAGGTTCTTTCCCAAATTTGCATCATAAGCAATCTATTCCAGACAGCACCAGATTTTCCGTTTACAGCTCCAATTATGCTACTTACAATGAGTTCAATATGAATTCAAACTGAACTTTTCATGAACAAGATAATATTCAGGAAGAACTCATATTGAGACTCCATAATAAATTCTTAGGGCATTCAGTGAGTGGTCATTTTGAATTCATTGAATTTGTACTGAACTCATTGTTAGTTGCATGAGGGAGACTATTCAAAAGGTATTTGAGAAGTTTTCATGATTTCAAATTGATAATTTGTGTTAGCTGCGCTGTTCTGGATGAATTCGCACTAGTTTCGATTTTCAAACTTCTAAGTATGGGAAAGTACTGCTCTTTTGCAACAATTTGTGTTTTCATGTCAAGTATATCCCTCATCTAATGAAACAAACCAGTAATTTTTAGGAGCAATGATCGCGTTCAAGATCGAAGATGATAATTTATATCCTACTTCAATGTTTCGAGCAGAAGTTGAAAAATTATATGAAAGCACTCCCAATAAATGGTGGAAACTGATGGGAGCGCAAACTACATAATACTACACATAAACTCCCGAACGGATTCTGTGAATTTTGCTACCAACTGTTGAGTGTTCCACCGAATTCAGTGGGACTAGAAAGAGTTTTTTCAACCTTCAGACACATATGGTCCAATGTACGGAATAGATTAGGTGTAGAAAAAGCTACTAAATTAGTCCGATTGTATAGGTATCATGATACTCCTACTGATCGAAATGAATGGTGAGATAGACATATCAAGTATATAAGCACACTTTTTAGATTATATATTCAATAAAAAAATTTAATGCTGTTCAGGGAATTTCATTTTATTGTTCTTCAAGCCACCAATCAATAATTATTCTCAGTGGGTTTCTGACTGGGTTTTTTCGGGTTTTTTCGAGTGGGTTTTACTTGAAAAACCCGGTGGGTAAAACCGGGTCGGGTTTTTCCGGACCAACCCTGCCCCAAACAGACACGAAGATGTCTTTTAGAATTCTGAAAGATATCTTCCAAAAATACAAGAAGTCTTGAAGGATTTTCTAAAAGATATCTTTTCGTATTCGAAAATATGTCTTATGCAACATGAATAGATTCCTGAAAGATGTCTCGGAGACGTCTCTGAGACATCATTAAGAGGGAATGAAGAAATCTCAAAGAGTTCTTCAAAATCTCCTGAAGATGTCTTGCAAAATTCATAAAAATGTCTTGGGAGCAGCTTGAATTTATTCACGAAAAAAAATTCTAACCTCTTCCTTTCCCTTCTCCCCCTCCTCCTCCTCCTCCTACCCCTCCTCCTCCCCTTTTTGATCAATCATCATCCAATGAATGGACATGCGCATAAAGATCCTACATAATTCCCAAATAATTGATCAATTATTAGGAAATGTCATTGGAATCAATCAAATTGACTAATGATTGAAACCAATCCATGGTTGGCTGGAGAAAGACGTCTCCGAATGATCAAAACTCAAGAGAACTGCCAGGAATGAAGGATCGTGCCTTGATTGGACATAGTGATGATATCGAAGAAAAAAACCTAGGAAGGACTGTTTTGTGACGTGACCACGTCTTTTTATAAAATTTTTCCACGATTATCATGCATAGAGTCCTTCTCCGATATTCATATCGAGGAATGAATCGATGCATGATACACATAAGATTAGGTATACATATGTATATATATATATATATATATATATCATATATATCATACAAATATCAATATATTGAATCGAGATATACCAGACCTCGAGAAAATACTTTTCTAAAGTCTGTATGTTTACATGTGTCGCTGCGAGTGACCCGTTTTTTTGTCGATCCTCAAACAACAGTAGGTACCCGGAACCGTACCTATGAAGGAAACGGTTTATGAACATACGGCGGGGAATCTGCGGTTGAGGAATATATACAAAGAGAGGAGGTATTACTCGTAGAGACAGATACTCACAAACATCGTTGCCAAATAACTTTGGCCATAGATAAGCTCTCCGGGACTGATCTAAATAGTAAGGTCTCTCTTGATTCGCTCAATGATTCTGAAAATGATTTTGATGATTTAGACTATCTGGTTCGTCCTTTTGTTACAGAAGAGCTTGAGGCTGCCGTAGATTTTCTTAAAATTAAATCTTCTTCCGGCCCAGATCTAATTTCCAATAAAATTTTGGCCATGTTACCTGTGTCTGCTCTTGAAGTTCTTCTCAAATTATTCAATCAAATTTTTCATTTGGGGATTATTCCCCATGATTGGAAAGTTTATGATGTAATAATGGTTGAAAAACCAAATAATAAGAGTTTCAGGCCTATTGCTTTAGCATCATGTATATTAAAACTTTTTGAAAAGCTTATTCATTCAAGATTAGAATTTTGGGCAGAATCTAAGGGAGTGATACCGAACTATCAATTTGGTTTTAGGAAACTAAAGAGTTGCATGGACAACATTAATATATTAGCTACGGATATCAATTTTGGATTTTTGAACAAAAAAAGTACGGGATCTGTTTTCCTTGATCTAGAGGGAGCCTTCGACCAGGTGAATCCATCCAAGTTGCTCGATATCCTTATTGAAAGGGGGCTTCCTAAGAAACTCGCTTTCTTGATATATCTTCTTATGAAAGAAAGGAAAATTAACGTATACAGGGTGGGGCATTTAAAGTGTCGCGGGCGTTTTTTCCAAAAATAAAATGAGATACGAGAAAATTTTTCGGACAAAAATTGTAGGGTATCGAGGGGGACATCCGATGGTGGCCTTGGCTTTGACCTCAAATCTCATCTTCAAGGGCATTCTGAGGTCAACTCTTGTTTTTTAAATAGCATCTCATATTTTTTACTGCAGATTTGGATTCTAGGTCAAGAACCAAGAAACTTTTGTCTGAACGATTTTCCTGAAATCCGCAAAGATGGCGCTCCAATCGATATTGTTCCATACTGAATCTGACATTAGAATAACTCGAAAACGAAGGGTCTTGGAGGAGAATGTTTCGGACAAAAGTTGTCTGATTCCAAGGGGGACCCCTTGAACTGAAACGGAGGTGATGGGGTATAACAGACAAAACACAACACATTCCAATCGTCTACATCACTTGGATAATTTTAATGCAGTAGTTGCTCAAAATGATGGCTTTCGACTTCAATACACATTTCAAAACGTTTCACAAAAGATTGCTGAACTCGTGCTAAAATATCTTCATTGATGCTCGCGCATGCATTGATGATTCGTTGACGCATATTCTCAGGTGTAGTCGGTGCTTGTTGATAAACTGTATCTTTTATGTATCCCCATAAAAAAAAATCTGGAGAAGTAAGATCCGGAGAACGGGCAGGCCAATGAACTGGTCCACGACGTCCTATCCATCGTCCAGGATAATCTCTGTCCGAAATTTCTCGAGCTGTGACTGCATAATGGGATGGACAACCATCGTGTTGATACCACATATTCAATCGTTCCTGAATAGGTATGTCTTCAAGTAATGTTGGAAGTACTTGATCTAAGAAATGTCTGTACTTCTCTCCATTTAGCGTATCTGCAATGAAGTACGGTCCAATTACTCGAGATCGAAAAATACCACACCAAACATTCACAGCCCATTGTCTTTGATGCTCTACTTGACGTAACCATCTTGGATTTTCTGTCGCCGAGTAATGCATATTATGTCGATTTACTTGACCATGATTGGTGAACGTCGACTCATCAGAAAATAATATGTTGATGAAGTTGTTATTGTGCATTTGCGCTAGACCCCATCGACAAAACTGTACACGATTTTCGAAATCATCACCGTGAAGGTCTTGATGCAAACAAATGTGATACGGATGGAATTTGTGACGTTTCAGTATTCGAAGAACACTTCTTCGAGAAATTCCCGAATGGAGTTCAATTTCACGAGAGCTCACGTGTGGATTATTGGCTACTGCAGCTAGTACATTAACTTCCGCATTTTCTCCGCTAACAGTTCTCATTCGATGTCGTTTTTCCCTTGTAACACTTCCCGTTTCTGAGAATTATTTTGTAATGCGTTGAAAATACCTAATGGATGGCGTTGTTCTCTCAGGAAATCGTTCTGCATACAAGTCGTATGCTTGTCTGGGGTTCTTATGCACTCCACCGTAAATGTAGATCATATCGATCTTTTCAGAAACCGTGTATCGGATATCCATGATTTTCAATTTGTCATAAACCAAGTAATAATCAAATGTAACTGACAAACTGACTTTCAAAATCGTGAATTTCCACTGAACCCCGTCATTTGTTTACATCGCGTGAGCTCTGAATGGTGGTAATGTAGACGATTGAAATGTGTTGTGTATTGACAACTTTTGTACGAAACATTCTTTTGCAAGACCCTTCGTTTTCGAGTTATTCGAATGTCAGATTCAAAATGGAACAATATCGATTAGAGCGCCATTTTTGCGGATTTCAGGAAAATGGTTCAGACAAAAGTTTCTTGGTTTTTGACCTAGAATCCAAATCTGCAGTAAAAAATATGAGATGCTATTTGAAAAACAAGAGTTGACCTCAGAATGCCCTTGAAGATGAGATTTGAGGTCAAAGCCAAGGCCACCATCGGATGTCCCCCTCGGTACCCTACAACTTTTGTTCGAACAATTTTCTCGTATCTCACTTCATTTTTGGAAAAAACGCCCGCGACACTTTAAATGCCCCACCCTGTATAATAACGGTCAGTTCATTAAGTCGGCCTCAATTAAGAAGAGATTACCTCAGGGAGCTATCCTTAGTCCTATCTTATTTAACATTTATGTATCTTCACTTCATTCATATATTTCGAAGGGAGTTCATATTTTGGCTTATGCGGACGATATTGTTTTATACTTTTCTCATACTAAAATCACTGAAATCTTCAAAATTCTGAACCTCAGTTTAAAATCTTTGAGCGAGTATCTTAAGACCTTAAACTTGAATATTTCTACTTCCAAAACTGAAGCATGTATTTTCTCTCAAAAGACTTCTTTGAATGACATCTTATTTTCCAATAATTTGCAATTTTTAGTAAATGATTCTCCTATTCTAGTTAAATCTGATGTCAAATTTCTGGGAGTATATTTAAACTCACAGCTTAACTGGAATACTCACGTTAAACTTATAAGAAGTAAATCTCTTTCATATTTGAATGTTCTTAAAATATTTGCAAAAAATAAAAGTGGAGGTCATCCTAAAGTGCTCCTTAATATCTATGGGGGTCTCATTAGAGCAACTCTGGATTGGGGGTCATTGGCTTTTGGTAAGTTGAATAAGGGTCAGTCTTTATCATTGGATAGAGTTCAGTTTGCATCAATTAGAATTGCGTTTGGACTAATGAAGACAACTTCTACCAATGTCTTGCTTGATTTGGGGACTGAATATCCCCTCTGCGTTAGAAGACAGAACTTGATTAATAAATATTCAATTAAATTATTTTCCCAGCCAAATCATATTTTAAATCATAGTCTTGAACAATTATCAAAAGGATTTTCGTCATCCTCAAATGTTGAAATTAAAAAGAAGGATGCCCTTTGTTGTTCTTGGAATAATATGAAGAATATGTTTCCTGACATTAAAAAATTTGTCTTACCTATTCAATTTCAGTATAAATTTGATATTAGATTCTCGAGGGTTCTGGTTGATCTAGATTCAGGTCAACTTATTGAACGTCATAGGAATCCCAATAATTCCTTCATTGATATCATGAGGGAAAAGTATTCAAACTTTGATATAATCTTCACAGATGGATCAAAAGAACCCTCTGTCGCCACTGGATGTGCTGTTCATCACTTGAATAATAACCATTCAATTATCTCTAGACTAAATAATTACAATTCTATCTTTGAAGCTGAAGCGCAAGCAATCATTAATGCTTTGATTTACAGTAGAAAGAATGGTTTAGTGAACGTTTTAATTGCCTCAGACTCTAGAAGTGTGTTGAGCACGTTAAATTCCGCTGATCTAAAAGGCAGATATAACCCGATAATATATACCTTAAAATACCATATTTATAACCATCTAAGAGATAATCATAATATTAAGTTCATTTGGATTCCTGCCCACATGGGCATTGTAGGCAACGAACGTGCTGATAACTTAGCTAAAAAGTCCTTAAGTCTCCCTGAACCCAAAAAATATAAATATTTCTTCAAAAATTCCTTCGAACATATTAACAAACGTTCAAAAGATGAAGCTAGGAGAATGTTGACTGACATGTCTGTATTGAAGGGAAAAAAATACTTTGAACTTATTGAAACTCCTTACAAATATGGCAATCCTTGGTTTCATAAATTTAAAATTGGCAGACAGTTAATTTCTAACATTTCTAAAATAAGATCTGGACATGTTAAGTTAAATAGTCATCTATTTCGTAAAAATATTGTATCTTCCTCTGCTTGTGACTGTGGCTGTCCTAATCAAAACATTGACCATATTTTCTTTGACTGTCCCTTATATGACAAAGGCAGGGGTAGACTTTTGCAGGAATTACTTAGATTAAAATCTATTCATGATTGTAATGAATTAAATATTACTAACATCTCCTTTTCTGAAGAACTTAACAGTTGGTTTGTCATTAATAATTTCATATTGACTGATAATTTAATTTTGTAAAGGTTTCTGTGAATAGGTTGGCGGCTGTTGTCTTTCTGTTTTTATTTTTATTCTTCCTCTCATCTCAAAGGCTGCTTCGGTGTCATTACGCTTTTTTTTTTATTTATTTATTTTTTTTTTTTCCCTTCTTTTCCTTCCTATTGTAATTTCGTTCTCAAGGCTCTTTTTCCCCAGTCTGCTCAATAATAGTTGAATTTTCTCTCTGCAATCATAATCTGCTTGCTTCCTGACTCTGCTTCCAAGTCAAATTTTGGAGCATAAAATTCGAGGAAAGCCACCTCTTCCGTATAACATCGGAACTAACTTGACCTGAAGAAGAGAAACTCACGCTCGAGTGGAATTTCACCAAAAAGTACCAAGGAAGTCTTTGCACGACATACATAACCTTATTGCAGAGAAAAGGATAAAGAAGAGGATTTATTCGACTAAAAATTGGCGTATAGGCTCCTATGGGCCTAAGCCATACATAATCATAATCATCATAATCATCGTTGCCAACCATTTTTCAAGTGAGAATTAATTTCCAATATTCGATTTAAATCACGTACAAAACCCTATCTTCATAAACCTATGCAAATTGTACAAGAGACAGGTGTACCCCTGTAATGAAAGTATATAACCCAGAATAAAATCAGGTAGCTCTCAATGATGAATACGTGATCGAGTTTGAAATTGGTTCTCTATAGAAAAGTGGCAACGATGTAAAAGAACATAGAAGAAAATATTGAGGCTACAGCAATGATTAAGCAAAAAAGTGAAATCCAGATGTACAGACTGAAATGTTCAAGCCCACCCCGCATCCCATGAAAACAACAGCTTCTTTGTTCGAAATATCAAGACACATTGTATAAAAATACAATGAACATATTAATATACAAATACCAAAAATTCCATACATGAATAACAATAATGCCAAAATTTGTTAAATCATGTGTAGAAGTTGGATCTCAAATAAATTAACCATCATCCTTTTTTTCAAAACAACAATGTGATTAGATTCAGAAGAAAAACAAAAGAAAGGTATGAAAAAGACCACATCCAATCAAATAAAACCGTTAAAAATACCTTATATCACTCAGGTTGCACGAATGTATAAATTTCAAGTTTCGACTCATGGAATCGCAGAATCAAAATTCACTTTTCCTATAAAATTTCCAATTCAAAAATTTTAAGATTCGATACACGAGTTATATTCACTGTAAATGTCCAAACAGAACCACTAGAAACATTTTCCAACACCAAAATCGTCAAATCTCTGAAAATAAATTCAGTGACTTCAAGAGTCGCAACCACCGAATACATTTTTTTCCAAATCCACCACTTCAAATCTTTTGAGATTCGACTGACTAACCGTAACCACATCCAAGAATCAAATGAAATAACTAATAACACATCACAACACCAAAATCGTCGAATCCTTGAAAATAAGTTTAGCGACTGCAAGAATCGCAGACACGAAATACACCTCTTTGCCAATCTACCACTTCAAATCTTCTTTAATTCTATATGCACATTCTCACTGCACTACATGATCAAATTGAATCCATCAAAAACTTTCCACAATAATGAGATTACACAAAGTTATAAATTTCAAGTAGCGATTCACAAAGTCGTAGAACCAAAATGCACTTTCCTTCAAAACTAACACTTCAAATGTTCGAAGATTTGACGAAAACATAAAACCACAAAACTTAGTACACGGTTTTTACAAATCGCAGAATCAAAATACAGTTTCTTCACAATAATCACCTCGGAGCAATTGTGGTTTGGGTATAATACACACACATTCACATATACACAAAGTTCAAATCATTTATTACTTCCTCAACAAATGTAAAATCAATGATGAACAAATTGTTAACCCTAACCTCTACAAAGAAACAACAACAAATTAAAATTCGATACAACCGTAGGATAAAGATAGAATTAAACTTCAATAAGTCAAATTAGTAATAGTAAAACATAGAATCATACGTACATACATATATATACGTATGGGTGTACGTATCCTCTCTCTCTCTCTCGCACTCGCAGGGATCCGACGATCCAAGGTACCCTGCGAAGCGAAGGATCAAGTATCGATAATCGTAACTTGGTCCACGCGTACGCTTTTCCGAGCGAACGGATAGAGAAACTTGAAATAAAGGAAGATTAGAGAACTTCTACCAGGATGGAAAAGCAGAGAGGGGGAAAGCCCTTATATACAGGGCACACGGGGCTAGAAAATCACTCCTCGTGAGAATCTTGACCTGCTCTGTAGCTCTTCAAGACTACCACAAAGTACCCGCGCCTACTCTCAATTTTTGAAACTTTAATTCAAAGACAAGTTTAGTCTCAATTTCGACCACTCATTCAATTTCAATTCAAATTCAAAATTCAAACTCGTGTGTCCGCGAACGGTTTCTACTAAGTTCAATCAAAAAGTGAGTATTTCGCATCGAATACAATCGTTTTAAATTCGGAAACTATTCCTTTTGTGAATGTGTTTCCTCTATGCGTACAAGTGTATCGCAAAAATCAGAACGCTGTGTATGGTAGATCCGAACGAATCTGTATTTGCAGTGAATTGACCAGTGACTATGTTCTGTGAATTGATTAGATCTATGATATTTGAATGATATCTTCAGATATAACCAATTATCTGAAAGTGAACCCACAGTATACGTGAACAGATACCCCTCCTTCTTCCTTTTTTTGTGTGACTTGAAAAGTGTTGGTGGAAATTAAAATTTTGAATTCTGTCTTCCTACAAGTATCAAGCGATCGCGATTAGGAAATAGCAAAGTTCATTGATGAAAACCTTCTTTTCTTCTTCTTCCTTTTTTTTTACAGTGCGAAACGTGGAATCTTTTGACCGAGGAGAAGTCGAAGAAAGGATTGGGATAGTTCGCGAGAGAATCGAAAATCGCCGCATTAACGAGAAGAACGGTCTTTTTTTCCTACGGAGAAAGCGCAGAAGGAATTCAATGCTAACAAGATCAAGGACGATCGAGATTTGGATATATTGGAAGCTAGACTCAGGGACATAAATTATCCGATGAATTCTCTAAAACACAGATTCACCCCTCTCCGTCCTCCTTCGTGGAAGTGAATTTTGCAATAAAAAAAAAACTCTGATTTTTTGACGTAATTTTTTTTTTCAAAGTCAATTTTCAATGCTTTCCCGTATTGATTTGATCAGAATACCATCATGAATCGGGTCCGGATGTTTGAACCTTCAGAAACGACGGATAGCAGATTATTTTTTGCTCTGATTTTTCCAGAATGGCGGTTTTGCGCCATGAGGATATTGAAATATCCATGATTTTTTTTCAGATAACTATTAACTGTACGAAAAAACCTGTATGCGATGAAAAATGCTTAGAATTAGTAAGGAGGCACATGTGAATTCTTTCAGGATTTTTGAATCACTTTAGGAACCCGGAATCGGACCATATTTTGAAAAATCCGAAAATGTCTTCAATCCTCTCAGGGATGTTCCTAAGGTGCTTTTTGCTATGGTACTTACATCATCAGAAATAGTAGCTTTCAAGGTTTTTGGGGTTGTTCAACCTGAATCTGAGGTCGGATTATCGAAATTCAAAATGAGGGACTCAATTTTCAAAAAGTCATGGATTTCGACCAAATTCTTGTTCTATGGGTTTTTGGGGTCGCTGATTACGAATTTCAGGTCAGCTCATCGGCATTCGGAATGGCGGACTATTGGCAGATGATGTTCCTTCTAGTCGTGAGTTTCCAATAACATGTTACAATTTACTGTTTTTTTTCTTTTTGATGTATTTACAGAGCAAAAGCTCCAAGATTAGAATGGAATCGTTACTTCGCGACTGTGGAATTTGAAAATATAATAAATTCATAAACATAAATTCTACAGCGTTGCCCGGTCCTCACCACAGGGAGGTGATCGATGGAAGAGAACCTCTTTTTTCCAATGATTCCACATATTTTTATGTTTTTTCCCCTCATTTCCCATAATTTTTTGATATATTTTCTCATTTTTCATGGATTTTTTACTCTCCTTATTTTTTGTAGTTTTTTTGAAGTTTTTGATTCGTTTTTTCTTCCATTTTCTCATAGCTCCTCCGATTTTATATTTTTTGTGGATGTGCTAATTCGAAACAAGTTTTGCAGAAATATAAATTACACGTTTCGCACATTTTTCTTGTTCTTATGTTCAACATCTTCAGTTCCAATCTTTTTACTTCCATCTTCTGTAGCAGTATCGAATAATACGGTTGCATTTGTAATGGACATTCGGATACACCTCATAAAAAGCACCCAAGTCCACTCTTCGGGACGAAATGTGGGCAAAACTTTGTTGCAGTGTTGATCATGAATATCAACACCACCCATATGTTTGTTATAGGCACAAAAAGCTCCAGGAAAACACAATTTCTATCTCATTTTGTCACTCTTGTCATATCGTTCCACAGGAGCAGTAGGATTCACACCAGCAGCCGTAGACAATATCGAGACAGGTTTAGAATCCATTACAGTAATGGAATTGATCCCACTGATTCTGTCGTACATTGCATGATACTTCCCACGTTCATCCTTTTTTTTTGTCAATTTTATGTTTCATCAGTATTCCATCCCATCTAATCGTTCCAGTGCATCGTAAGCCAAGTTTTCCCAAATGAACCAGGAGGTCAGCAGAACAAAATGAATTATCAAATTGAACATGGTAGTTTTCTACATTACGTGGAATCGTTACTGAAGGAAATCGTTTCATTGTTTGAATAACAACGCGGCTACCAAGAGAACTCTTAGGTGAGATATCGCAGTTTGCATTCTTACCACAGTATATATCGAAATCGAATTAATATCCATTAGCACCAGCAAGGACCCACATTTTGATACCAAATCTAATTGGCTTACCTTTGATGAATTGTTTCAAAGAGCACCGTCCGTAATACTTGATCATCATTCCATCCACGGATAAAGCTGTTGAAAAAAAGCCGAATTGCATAATATTTTTTTCCAAAATATTTGTCAAAACTCTTACTCGTCAAACTTCGTCTTCCTCATCCTCATCGCCCGGTTTATAAAGTTTCATATTAGATTTGATTTTTTCGAACTTTTTCACACCCATACATGAAGCTACTGGTTCGGCTCGCGAAAATTCATCTCTAGACCAATAGTGTCGTTGAGCCAATCTCTTGTTGAAACAACTGGAAACCCGCATTCCAATGAACTTGTTTAAGTCTTCCAAGGAAAGATTATACCCATCGGATTTTGTGCAGTCAACAATAGATTGTTACACTTCATGTGAGAAAAAAAATTCGAAATTTTCAGTCAAAGAGCTGTTTAAAATTTTTTTGCGGTCGTCATTCCTGAGGAATATATCATTTGCTAAACTTTCCATGTATTTCTTTTCACCATCAATCCGATCATATCCGTGATTTTCTTCCAAGTTTTCTTCAGAATCGGTGTAAGAATCAAAGACTGTTCTGAAACATTACAATGCACCAAGATCAATAACAGTATCATCTTCACCTAAAGCGTCATCATCTGAATCGGAAAAACAATTAAATTTCCCAGAATTTTTATCATCTGGTATTACACACACATCGTAATGATTGTCACTTTCCCAACTTTCAACTTCAGGTTACCGAGTTTTTTACTTGCCAATGCCACTTTTCCTTTTGGACATTGCAATCACTTGTTACCAACGTTTTGTGACTATATCTGTGTGACTGATAGAGCATGAAGACTTTAAAGCCTGACAAGATTGTTGTTTACTTCACAAGTTACTGATTTCTGGGGGTGTGCGAGTAATGGTTTTTCTCGAGTCGCGCCGAGTACTCGAAATTCATCAAACCACAATCAAACAGTTCTCACATGAAGTGGAACAATCTATTGTCGACTGCACAAAATCCAATGGGTATGATCTCTCCTTGGGAGACTTGAACGAGTTCATTAGAATCATAGTTTCCAGTTGTTTCAACAAGAGATTGGCTCAACGAGACTATTGGTCTGGAGATGAATTTTTGCGTGCCGAACCAGTAGCTTCATGTACGGGTGTGAAAAAGTTCGGAAAAATCAAGTCTAATATAAAACTTTATAAACCGGGCGATGAGGATGAGGAAGACGAAGTTTGACGAGTAAGAGTTTTGACAAATATTTTGGAAAAAAATATTATGCAATTCGGCTTTTTTTCAACAGCTTTATCCGTGGTTGGAATGATGATCAAGTATTACGGACGGTGCTCTTTGAAACAATTCATCAAAGGTAAGCCAATTAGATTTGGTATCAAAATGTGGGTCCTTGCTGGTGCTAATGGATATTAATTCGATTTCGATATATACTGTGGTAAGAATGCAAACTGCAATATCTCACCTAAGAGTTCTCTTGGTAGCCGCGTTGGTATTCAAACAATGAAACAATTTCCTCCAGTAACGATTCCACGTAATGTAGAAAACTACCATGTTCATTTTGATAATTCATTTTGTTCTGCTGACCTCCTGGTTCATTTGGGAAAACTTGGCTTACGATGCACTGGAACGATAAGATAGGATAGAATACCGATGAAACATAAAATTGACAAAAAAAAGGATGAACGTGAGAAGTATCATGCAATGTACGACAGAATCAGTGGGATCGATTTCATTACTGTAATGGATTCTAAACCTGTCTCGATATTGTCTACGGCTGCTGGTGTGAATCCTACTGCTCCTGTGGAACGATATGACAAGAGTGACAAAATGAGATAGAAATTGTGTTTTCCTGGAGCTTTTTGTGCCTATAACAAACATATGGGTGGTGTTGATATTCATGATCAACACTGCAACAAAGTTTTGCCCACATTTCGTCCCGAAGAGTGGACTTGGGTGCTTTGTATGAGGTGTATCCGAATGTCCATTACAAATGCAACCGTATTATTCGATACTGCTACAGAAGATGGAAGTAAAAAGATTGGAACTGAAGATGTTGAACATAAGAACAAGAAAAATGTGCGAAACGTGTAATTTATATTTCTGCAAAACTTGTTTCGAATTAGCACATCCACAAAAAATATAAAATCGGAGGAGCTATGAGAAAATGGAAGAAAAAACGAATCAAAAACTTCAAAAAAACTACAAAAAATAAGGAGAGTAAAAAATCCATGAAAAATGAGAAAATATATCAAAAAATTATGAAAAGTGAGGGGAAAAAACATAAAAATATGTGGAAACATTGGAAAAAAGAGGTTCTCTTCCATCGATGACTTCCCTGTGGTGAGGACCGGGCAACGCTGTAGAATTTATGTTTATGAATTTATTATATTTTCAAATTCCACAGTCGCGAAGTAACGATTCCATTCTAATCTTGGAGCTTTTGTTCTGTAAATACATCAAAAAGAAAAAAAACAGTAAATTGTAACATGTTATTGGAAACTCACGACTAGAAGGAACATCATCTGCCAATAGTCCGCCATTTCGAATGCCGATAAGCTGACCTCAAATTCGTAATCAGCGACCCCAAAAACCCATAAAACAAGAATTTGGTCGAAATCTATGACTTTTTGAAAATTGAGTCCGTCATTTTGAATTTTGATAATCCGACCTCAGATTCAGGTTGAACAACCCCAAAAACCTTCAAAGCTACTATTTCTGATGATGTAAGTACCATAGCAAAAAGTACCTTAGGAACATCCCTGAGAGGATTGGAGACATTTTCGGATTTTTCAAAATATGGTCCGATTCCGGGTTCCTAAAGTGATTCAAAAATCCTGAAAGAATTCACATGTGCCTCCTTACTAATTCTAAGCATTTTTCATCGCATACAGGTTTTTTCGTACAGTTAATAGTTATCTGAAAAAAAATCATGGACATTTCAATATCCTCATGGCACAAAACCGCCATTCTGGAAAAATCAGAGCAAAAAAGAATCTGCTATTCGTCGTTTCTGAAGGTTCAAACATCCAGACCACGATTCATGATGGTATTCTGATCAAATAAATACGGGAAAGCATTGAAAATTAACTTTGAAAAAAAAAATTACGTCAAAAAATCAGAGTTTTTTTTTAATTGCAACATTCACCTTGTTATTGAATTTTTCTCTGAAAACCATCATGAAATTATGGAAAAGCACGCACACTCGAAAACCCCTGGTGTAGGATTTTGGGATAAATCAAACGTTTTTTTGTTTGGCTCTGGTTTCCTTGAAAATGCATGCACAAAATCGTCGTTTCGGGCATTAATTGGTTGAATCACCTTACCTATGCTGGTATAACATATTCATGACTACATCATTATCTGCTTCGATGATTCCAACCTGGTGACTCCTTCTGCTTCTCGCTGGTACAAATCCAAAGGTTGCAGGGGACGAGTCAGGAAAAGTTCATCCTACCGCAACTAAAAAACACAATACGAATCAGTATTCAGAAATCAATTCGAATGAAAGGAGTGGAAGGTATACTAAACAAGTATATCAACTACGCTTTGAAGAATTTATACCAAAAATACACAACAACCCATAAAATCTACAAATGAATACCATATATATTCATATAACTCTACCAAAGTAAAAAATTGAAATATAAACCACCTATGAATATATATATATATATACATACATTGCCTTGTATTAAAAATTACCTTTAGACAGACTTCTACGTAAGGGTCCATCGAAGAAAGATATTCTTAAATACAAGTTTCCTTCTTCGTCAAGGTACCTACACTTATTTCCCTTCTTTTTACATCTAAAAAGGAAGAGAACAAACATATATTCGAATTCATTAATTGAATAACAATTAAAATTACTTACCTCAACATCTGAACTACTTACCTACACCTTTACATACACACATATGTACACTTGTGGTATGGCATTCTTGTCATAACATGAGAATAGTATATACACAGGGTATACACCGCTGTCACCCTAAAGTGATCGCGCCAATCAATCTTCTGATTGTGATCCACGTGAATAGATCAGCCCGCGGAATTCAAATGTAAACTCAAAATAAATAAGTCATTCAACTCCAATTATTAAATCAATATAGATACGGATGTATATTAGTAGGTTATCATTATCTCAGAGTCTCGGAATCCCCGGTCCTTGCATAACAACTAAAACGGGGAACCTCATAAGTCAAGGGTTTCAAAAGTCAAATCTTCAATTTTTAGGTCCTTCAACCCCGCAGTAGCGTCGAGGACTTTCAAAGGTTCTAGACGTGAAACTTTTATCAAGAGACGCGGTAGCGTCTCGATGCCAAGGACATAAGAAAGTATATATATATATATATATATATGAAAACACCTGACATGTATGAAAAATAATATATATATGAAAAATATAAAAAAACATCAACACATGTATGGAAAAAAATTTTCATATATTATTTATATATAACCCGCCACATGCTGTGAGCAAACACGTATCATTTACAGGACATACAAGACATTTAACCTAGAAGCAAATTGAGCCACGGAATATCTCGAAATTTATCGAATATATCTAAAAAATGATGATACTTCCACTACACAATGTAGATATAAACTTTCGATTGAGACATTCTCGATTGAATTTGGTCCACATACGACGGAGACATCGAATATCAGAATTTCACGTTTCCAAAAACAGCCCGTACAGCACAACTACCGATCCCCGGACATTTCTCCGTCGCTCTACGTCGCTTCTCCGTCCATTCACCTTGTATCCACGTCTCCCTTTTCTCCACTTCGCTTCCACGGCGATGCGACGTTGACTTGCTGTTAGGGAAAATATGTTCGTTGCTTCATCATCTCTTCGTTGCTTCATCATCTCTTCCTTGCGCTGAAAAAGTCAGCCAATAGATATATGTCATTATGAGGGTTGGGGTTATTACGAGATTTTTCAATTCCTCACGTATCATACTTGGTTTGTGATACGTAATA
The DNA here is from genome assembly GCA_018340375.1 of Gonatopus flavifemur. Lineage (NCBI taxonomy): Eukaryota > Metazoa > Arthropoda > Insecta > Hymenoptera > Dryinidae > Gonatopus > Gonatopus flavifemur. The sequence goes on from JAFFJZ010000001.1 coordinate 1,532,068, forward strand.
TATGTAAGACACTTGAATCCTCCCGTCCCCCCAGAGGCAAGGGGGTTGGTTTTGTAGGTAAGATCCCATACAACAAAAGTTGCTGTGCCATCGTTGCTCTTACGTTGTTCATCAAGTTTTTGTAAAGTTGCTGGGAATTCGCTAAGCATGTGATTGAGAGTTTCATGAAACCAAGCAATTTCCCAGCAACACGATAACAACTCAAGCTGAAATCCTAGATTCACAGCATATTGTTGCGCATTTGGCGACGCAACGTCCCTGCAAATTGCTTCAAACTGTTGTTGTACGTTTTCAACAATTTGCTGCATATTTGCTCAGCATTTTGCTGTTAGGGATATACGTCGTCGTGAACTATGTAAAATACTTCGAAGTATATTACGTGCCAACGCTGGTCATCATACGTGGAATAATAACATATACGCGTGCGTACACACATCAATAGGTCTGTCAACTCGGAAGGACATGATGTCCATCGAAACTTGAATATGGTTGGCTGTTCGAGAAGAATAGACCAATGGACATCATGGCCTTCTTCCAATTCAAGTTAGTCTACGTGTACGTTCGAGTGCACTTTCGGCGATCCAATAAGAAAATGATGAAGCAGACGACGTATGACTTATTTGAGGTTATTCTATAACAAACGTCAAAATTAGGGTTTAAAGTGACGGAGAAAAAACATGAAAAAAACGGATTTCTTCGGGAATTTTCCCGACGTATTTTTCAAGAAAAATACCGAAAAATAAAAATCTCCCCTCGGTATCCAGAACATGAACAAATGTATTTTTCTCCTCCATTATAACATAACTTAATGTCATAGAAACAAAAATCTACATTACTCCATGTGTTTCGGTGCATTAAGTGTATTCTTATCAATTAAAATAAGAAAAGAAAATAAAATGTACGTGATTTTTTAGTATTCATTTGATATGAGTGTAGTATGATTAAATCTTGATCTGTAAAATTGAAATAAGTTAGCATCACGTTTGAATCACAGTACGTATCTAAAAATGTATACGAGGGTGGATTGATAAGTTTCCGGCCTGACCAAGAAAAACAACGTTTTTAAGAATTTTTTTTTTTTTATTTCTCAACATAATCTCCTCCAAGGCTGATACATTTCTCATAGCGGTGTTCTAGTCTAATAATGCCATTTCTATAGACTGATTCGTCAAGCTCCTCAAAATACCCATTTACAGCTTCGATTACTTCTTCATTGTCCGCAAATCTCTTACCGCCAAGCCATTTTTTGAGGTTAGGAAACAGATAATAGTCACTCGGGGCTAGGTCTGGAGAGTAGCGAGGGTGCGGCATTAATTTAAACTTCAGATCGTTGATTTTAGCCATCGCAACGATTGACGTGTGCGCTGGTGCGTTATCGTGATGAAACAAGATTTTTTTCTTCCCCAGATGAGGTCGTTTAATTTTCACTCCGTGGCTCAAACGTTGCAATAAGTCTGCGTAGTATTGACCAGTGATAGTTTTCCCCTCTTCAAGGTAATCAATGTATATAATACCTCTTGCATCCCAAAAAACAGTAGCCATAACCTTGTTCGCCGAAAAAATTGTTTTTGCCTTCTTTGGAGTTGGTTCCCCTGGTCCAATCCACTGTTTAGACTGTTCTTTGGTTTCAGGAGTGTAGTGGTGGACCCAAGTTTCGTCAACGGTTACGAATCGACGCAAAAATTCGCTTGGATTACGCTTATACAACGCCAAATTGGCGGTAGAAATGTTCTTTCGAATCAATTTTTGGTCGACTGTTAGCAAACGCGGCACCCATCTCGCACAGAGCTTTTCCATATACAAATGTTGGTGCAAAATATTTTGTACACGTTCATATGACATCTTACAGGTCTCAGCTATCTCACGAACTTTTAATCTGCGATCTTTCAGCACTATTTGATGGATTTTGTCGATCATATCTGGAGTTGTGACCTCAATGGGGCGTCCTGAGCGAGGCTCATCAGAGGTGCTCACACGACCCTTTTTAAACTCGGAAACCCACTGCTTAACGGTTGAATATGATGGGGAGGATGTCCCTAGTGTTGAGTCCATCTCTTCTTTAATTTCCTCCGGCGTCAACCCCTTCAAATAAAAGTATTTGATGACAGCACGATTTTCCAGCTTTTCCATTTTTACGAAAAGCACAGAGGCGTCTTGGTCAGCGTGCTCTCAAAACTAAACTAACATGGCGATCGGACTGAAACTATAGCTACAAGCTATCTAAGGATGGTACTATAGAACGCCACCTCAAGGTAGGCCTAGTGGCGCCATCTCTTGGTCAGGCCGGAAACTTATCAATCCACCCTCGTATAATGATTCATGATTTGAAACAAACAATAGAACTTCGATTTCTCACATACAATTCTTCCATATAACAAGAATATGACTCATATTATCACAGACTAGTTAACTTCGGCAGAATCAAGATGAGGATTACTTCTCAGATTGTGGAGTGGTTGTAATCTAATTGATCTTAGTCGAGATCTGAGGAATCTGAATCATAATCTGAACACGAGTCATTGACATCTTCGATGGTGTTGTCTTCATTACTATTTGTTTCTTTCGACTTGGGATTTTTTGCTTCAATGGCATCACACGAGTAGCGCAAATTCTGCTTTATGGCTTCAACTTCATGACTTCTGCATATCATTTCTGAAGAATATGTTCTATCTAAAAACATACGAATTTTGCGTTTTGCGACAGCAGTATTTATGATACAATGAGTTCGTATTTTTTCACATTTTGACCCCATAAATGACGGGAATCTCTTCAGAACGTTCAGAGAATAATATTGATCAGTAGATGCATGTACCTATTTGAACAAGTAGTATGTTCGCAAAATCGTTTATTTACATAAAATAATCGTGAAAACGTAACATGATTTTTTCCACGTTAAATGATTTCTTATAACGTAATATATAACGTTGAATGATTAGTCAATCACTTCTCGGAAAATCTACAAAATTTCAACGATATCAAGACAATATTTTTTGAGAAAATGTATGCACCGTCTTCAAAAACATAATTCCGAAACATATGCATTTAATGTTTTGAGTATGCATGGAAGGCAGTGAAGGAGAAGGAGCATTTTGAAAGGCTCTCCCCCCTAGACATTTATTCCGATTGATTTGGAATTTTTGGGAAATATTCATGAGAAGTTCCACTATCACATAAAGAAATGAAGTAGTTGTCGATTTTTTGGAATATTGAAACATACTCGACCCATTGAATTTCAGAAATCTGCTTCAATGAAATATATATTAACATATTTGGTTCAAAATCATTTTTTTCGTTTTTTTCCCAAATATATTTCTCCTGGAAATTTAGAACCCTAGTCAAAACACTGGGGTGCAACTTTTTCAGTTCAAATTGAGAACATCAGCAAGTTGAGCTTGTCAGATAAGTTGAATTCATTATATATTATTTCATATATTTTCAATGCTATTGGAACAATGCGCATGATGCTTTGTGAGATATTATTTTTCTGTTACAGGGATAACGAAAATGCTACAACCAGAATTATACAAGAGTTTCAGGATATTTGATGATGAATAGTGGATTACTACACAGAAATAAGAATCTCTTTTGGATATCGCTTCATATACCATGGTACATGATTCAAAGCAGAGAAAATGATTTGATCGATGCATTATACATGATTCCCCATGGTTTTTGATACGCTGAATCCGATTCTGAGAACAGAACTTGTCTATATTTCCAGGTTATTCCGGAAAACGCGATTGAAGTGAAAGAAAATATGCTGAAATATCCATCTTCCTGTCATTGATAGGATCTCTAGGGGAGACAATTTTTGGTCAATGTGCTATGCATCATTTTATATGTTTTTTGATATGCTGAATCCAAATCTGGAAACAGAATGTGTTAATGTCTTCAAGTTTTTCCGGACAACGCAGTTTTTACGATTATTTATATGATTCAAAGGGGAGAAAATAATTTGATCGATGGACTATATATCATTCTACATGGGTTTCAATACGCTGAATTCAAATCTGAGAACAGAATTTGTCCATCTTCCCAGGTTCTGCCGGAAGAAATTTATCATTCTGTATCGTTCTTTATGGGGACAATTTAGCAGGGTGTAGGGGAGGAAATGTTTTACTCGATGTATATACATCATTCTTTGGAGACTTCGAATTTTCTCCACTTAAGCTGCATTTTCCGAGAGACTGGAAAGATGAACATATTCCTGGCGAATATATTGATAAATATAATATAATATATTGATTGCAAATATATTGATGCATTATGAACAATTAGTATTTCATAAGCGAATCAATTGTTCGATGAACGAGTTTGTGAGCGTATAAGTTTCCAGATATAGGCGATGCTTTGCGGCATGGAAATTTATGCACTGACAAATTTTTGTGTATTGAAACTTCATTAGCTTATGAAATATTCATCAAACCAAATCTGTTCATATGTCAGCTAGGGAAATATGCAGCTTTTATATTTTTCAATGTAGTATGTGAAGATGAACAATTCTTCAATTCAAATCTACAATTCAGAAAAGGGCATTTTACACCAGTGTTTAGGTTTCTTATATGCTCTTTCATATGTTTATGGATGCTTTCTGTACGTTTACATTTGAAAATACATCCGACGACTGTACAAGAATAATTTATTGGTGGAGCACAATGTTTGTGATCAAAATAAATGTGTTTTCTAAATTTTAAAAATGTATCGAAATGTCGATAACAATTTGATTATTTACATTGTATCTTTAAATTCGATACATTACGGTGTATTCTTTGATGTTTATTATATCCAACAATATGTTTGGAAACAGTACCACAAATATCACAACGAACGTGGGAAGTCATTTTTTTGTTCAAAAATGAATGGAAAAAAAGGACAGCATAGGAATTGGAGGATACATGAACTCCCAGTGCAGTTGTAAATATATTTCTCAATCCATGGAGGAGTTAATGCTTTTCAACTGAAATTGATATATGTTGCATTGAAATCCTATACTTGGTGTAAACTTCAAATTCTACAACTATACTTTAGAATTTGATTTGATTGATCAATAACAAATCAATAACGAACAAAAATAATTCAACTGAACTGGCATTTTCGAAATTGTTTCAATTCTGTTGATTAATTGGAATCGGAGTACACCATTGGTTTATATTGAGACGAGCGGGCAACAAGATTGAAATTTACTGTTAATAAAATCAACAGAATTCATTAGTATTTTATTGAAATAAAAACCCACATATGTGTGATGATTAGAATTAAAATCGGGTCATCCACATTTTTACTACCGTTTATTCGATTGAAATAAATGAAGCAGAAAAGAATTCAATGGTGCGATGTTCCATTACTTTATCATGTGCATTAACAAAGATGCTACATATTTTTTATACAAAAAATCCATCCATTATTCAATCTTACCTTCTATTAAAACGTATGATCAAAAGTTTATTCTCCTATTAGAAGTTGCTGGTTTCTTCACAATGTAAGATGGAAAAATTTAGTTGAATATAATCAACTGAGGCTATTGAACCCGCAATTTCACAAGAGGAAGGACGGTGTGTGGTATGGCGTCGCTATAGCGTCTTCTTTTTCGTTGTTTTTCAGTATGTCGATTGTCGATTATTTCAATGGGCGCATCAAGGTATATCTTCACAGAATTTATTATACTATCACTCATTTTTTCAAGATGAATATATAAACATCCAAGTTTTCGCGGTAATCACATTTCAAATGTAACATCACTCGATTACCAATGAACCTGTGAACAAATTTTTAATTTCACATAGTATTGCAGTTTAAATAAATTCTTTAATGTCTACACAATTCTGCAAAATTGTCAAATTTAAATGATATCGGATTGGTACCATGTACAAATCTAATCTAAAATGAAATTTTACATAACACATGTAATTTTACATTTGAAAACAATTTTAATACGCTGAACGTAGGGAACTTTATTACCTACATTCAGCGACGGGTTCTCAAACGTTTCAAAGTAAGTTCACGAGTTTATGTAAAATTCCTACGATGAGAATTGGATATTCACCAGGTGCTAGTAATTTTGTGTATTCTGTAGAGCATTTCTTATTCGCTGAGCGCAGTTATAATACAACCATAATTTTGTACATTTACAATAAGACTTTGTGAAACGGTTTTCGATTTTTTTCAGTGCAGATAACAAGTTCTTCTTTACACGAGGTACATATAGGACATTTTCAATTGTCGCGTCAGCTCATTTTCCATCAACGAATTTTCTTTATCAAAATATTCCCGGCACCAAGTATATCGCAAATACCGTCGTCACCGAGTAATATTTTTTCACCATTGCACGGTTGAGAATCAGAAAACCACCCACGTCAGTAACTTATATGTCGCGAAGCACCACTGTCTGTCAACCAACATTACCAACATTCACTTACGTCGCGATTAATTAGTTCTTGTTTCTCCTTATCAGATGGCACTTCACTTGGTGTATTGGTTTCATCTCGTTCAAATTCTTGATGCCACGATGAGCTTGTTACGATGAAAGCAGATGTAGAACTTTCTCCTTGTTTGTTTCTGTCTCCATATCGTTCTTGTTTATTTCTTTCTTCGTGCCTTTTCTTCTGACATTCGTATTCGTAGTGCCCTCTCTTCTTACAAAAGAAATATTATATATTGTCTCTTCGCCTTGACGGATTTTCTGTCTTCTTCTTCCGCGGCGGATTTTGGATTCGTTTATTAGGATTTATCTATAATGCTGCGAACGCACTTGCCGATTCATCATCCGTTGTTAATCGAGTTTCTTCTTTGATAAGTCGTTGAATGAGATTATCGATCGTTTGATTTTCTTCTGCGACACTGTCCCAAGCTGTTTTCAGGGCATTGCATTTTGTCGGTAATGTAGAAATGATTTTTGCCATTACGATTGAACTCCATTCAAATCACAAAGTGTGGTTTCTGGTTATAATTTCTCTTTGAATTAGCAATACGCAAATTGTGGATAATTATATGTATCATAATGTTAAATGAACGGATTCAGTTTCACAGTGCCGTCATCACAATTTTGAAATGAAAAAATTAAAAACAAATGTTCAACAAATTTGAACAAAATTCTTTCACATTGAAGTTATTATATTGGTATTTTAAAGTAATTCAAAGTTTTATAATATATATATCAATCAATTATTGGTCAATTTTCGATCATTCTCAAACCAAAATAATTGTCCAATAATTGCCAAATTATGGGTCACATTATTCCACAGCTGATGGCAGCATCTATGCCCATGCCATTGACCAAAGATCGCTCTGCAATTGGGAGAACCAATGGTCCACTGAAATTGATCAATTATTGGTCTCCAATGCGGACACAAAAATGGACAATCATTGATCAATCCCACCCAATCCCATTGGGTAATAATTGACCAGTTATTCATCAGCTTCGGTTAGCTAGGTACGTCGAGCAACTGCATCGCCATATTTTGTATCTTCGTCACGTGGTCTTTTACCGAAATATTTGCTTCCATTTTATATTCATGAAACCGTTGAGTTGATATCAGCTTACTTGACGCAGATTTCTCTTCATGAATCGTTTTCAGTTTGTCCTACATATTTTTCGCGGTAGTACATATTAACAAACTCTTCATTTGCTTCGCTTCCATGGAGGATGATATTATCCCAGCAAACACAACTGCAGGCGTTTCAAAGGGCCATTAATGGCTATTCAACGGCATTGCAGGACCATTAGCGGCCCATTGAAATGCCAGTAATCATTGTTTGTAGGGATAAACATGGCTTTCGCGTTTTCTTTGATCCATGTTTTAGCTCCGACACCATTTATATCGTTCGGCATCACGCGAGTTCCGTCTACAACATCTAAACTCCCGTACGCGGTAAATATAGCTCTCATCTGAAATTTCCACGATTGGAAATTCTTTCCGTCGAATTTCGATACGTTTCGCGCGGAGATTTCGTCGGCCATTGTTGATGCACTAAATGCTAACACTTTCCGACTTTGCTTTCACTTATCGATTACCGCGTTCTCGAATACGTCTTCAGAATTCTTTTTCCGCAGTCTGCTGACTGGACCCATAACCTAATGGGTTATGAAAAGAAAAGAAACAGAATTCTGGATGATTTTGATTTATTTTAGATGAACAAAAAAACTATCGTACTGATGCGTATTAGTATTGTAGACGAACTAAAAAAAACGTTATAGCGCCAGTGATGCCAGGAAAGACGGTGTGGACCGAAAAATCAGCCCCTCTACCGCGCACACGATGAAACTTTCGTATACATGTGAGTCACACGTATACGAACGTGTTATTGTGTGAACAATGGAGGGGCTGATTTTTCGGTCCGCACCGTTTTTCCTGGCATCACTGTATAGCGCAGTCTCGGTGACTGCTGTACGTGTTGACGAACATACACGATGTTGTACGAAACATAAAGATCGCCGTATTTCAAGTCAGAAAATCTTATTACAATACTTTTTCTCAGTGTATGTCAAGGGATTATACCCACATAGCACCACAGTCCCAGAAGAATTCATAAAGTATTCTTATTTACCTGATTCTGTTCTCTATGAATTCTTTAAGAATAATTCTTCTAGGACTGTAGCGCTGTGTGGGTATCCTTCTGAGTGAATTAAAAAACCAAAGCTTTTATTTAAGCACTCTTTGAAAAGAGAAGTCGACACAATTTTTACGATCGATTGGAAATTATGATTATTATAAATGGAAAAAAAGTCGATTACTTTTACTGAAAACAATTTTTGATATATTGTCATAATCGTGTGCACATTTCTCGCGTCACTAACCCATAAGGTAACACAACAATTCCATAGTATGTATGCCGATAAAAATGCTGTATAGAGCGAGGTTTGAAAATATCAAAGTACTGTGGAGAAATTATACACGAAAGATTATTCGACTAACTTCCTGACGTAATTATTCCCATAATTTCAGATCATTTCAGATTCTATCATCAACTTTGTTACTTTTTTCACAGGATATCGATGAACTCTCGAGACAATTGGGTAATATTCCATACAAAACATCATCCTTCAACCATTTGAATTTCATGTTGGCAAGGAATGCGAGTGTAAACCTGTACATGGAAATTATCGAAATTATGAATGAAATGGAGCTTGAATGAATATTCACAAATTTTCTATTGCGAATATCGAAAACACAACAATTATTTCATTTCCACGGAAATATTATCTAGATATCAAGATTTGATGTATACACTCATGTATTTTTGATGTGCAGAAAAAATTGTTTCTCATGAGATTATATTATTCATAATGAGAAAAAAATATTGTTAACGTTTTTATTTAACCTTACTATCTCATAAAATCTGTGGTGTCAGCTGTCATTTTGAATATTTCATCGTCTTCGAAACGCATCGACGCTTTCGAATGATTCTGAAGCAACTGCGCCGAGTGATAATGTGTTTCCATTGAAATTACTATAGTTTCTATCAATAAATAACAGAATTCTGTCACTCTTTAATACATAACCTCCAATGTGATGTTGTCCCTACTTTACTCTGAAGTGTAGTAATATTTTAGGAAATTGCCCTCTGCGTGTATGCAAACCCGTAAAGCGTCACATGGCTCTTTAGAGGCAGAAAAGCCCTAACAATGAAGGAAATACCCCTAGTGAAAATGGGAGCGTAAGAAGGGTATGAAGCGACGCGGGAGAGTAAATGAAATAGTATCTGAGCGCGAAAGAAGCGGAAATTGAAACATTTTTACGCTTAATTTGTTTCAAAGTTCGCTTCCGAAGAGCGGAAATTTCCACCAGGGACAAGCGCGAAGGAGCATCACGTACCACGTGTATCCAAAGGCGGGAAAATATAAATTACGAGATGACAAATTGGAATTTCTGTTGCAAAGTTGTACGAAAGTATCATTTAAACATTAAGGGGGTATTCTAACCTAGAAATTTCAAAAAATCGAAATCTTTTTTTTCATATTTGTAAAGTTCGGACATTCAAGAATATGCCCTTGGAAAGATTTTTTGAAACTCTCATTATTCACAGGGTTATAGCTATTTTAGTGACGCGGCATCTAATCTGTTCCCTGGTGAAAATAAAGCGTGCATTTGGAGCGTCGCATAGGAGTGTTATTACCGTCACATGAGAGTGTATTAAGAGTCAATTGACGCAGTTGAGCGTGGATCGAGCGTGAAGAAAAGCGTTCATGCACGCTGTACTCACGCTTATATTGAAGTAAGCGTGCATTGAACGTATATTGGCCAGAATCACGTTATTGGTACGCTGTTTGAACTTTATGTGCACGCCGTTTTTTCGCCAGGGTTACGACCGGAAAAATAATATCACGTATTGTTCCAAAAACCGGTTAGATTTTGTCAGGATCTGACATACTGTCGAACGAACTTCGGAGAATGAGCATTTTGAAGTTGAGAAAGGTACATTATATGGAACAGGAATCGCCGATTGACAATATTTCAGTATACCGCACTATTCAATGAGTAAAATTTCCGGAATCTTGACTCAAAACTTCGAACGCGTTTTTCTCGAGAATACTTTTTTCGAGCTGGCGTGCACGATATCTCAAGGTCTACTGAACCGATGTATTTCAAATTTGTTATGGACATTCTTCATACATGTCTCTATCGCATGAACCAACAGAATTTCTCAATTTAACTATTTTTTAAAAATCTGAAATGGTCATAAAAAACGTTAAAAAAATTTTTTTCTCAAATGGCTGCCATTTTGTCTGAAATTTTTTCTTCGACTTGTCCGAGGTTCATACCATAGCGGCATTTTTACTGATTGAGAACCCATTGGATTTTTTCGTTTCAGATCGCCAGAAGGGCTGAAATCACGCACACCAGGGCATTCTTTTTTTTCTTGAGCCCTCACTTCACCACCTCACCTTGTTAATTTTGAATATTTTTTTGTATTCTCAAAAGATCAATTCACAAATGTTGAAATAATGGATGGTAAAAATATTCTTTGTTTTATTTGTACAGAGCTCAAAAAAACGTCTGAAATTCGTACTTCTACACTAGAATACCGCCTCAAATATCTTTTTATTCATAGATTGCGGAAAAGTTCTGATATGCATATAGCCTCAGAAGAAATACGTTGGCTTTAATTGCTTCCTTGATTGAAGAATGACCCTGGTAGAAATTTCACTGCAAACATCTGAAATTTTCAGAGATTTTCAGGGGTGTTGGTAGTCGTGCAGTGATTTTTAGACAAACTCAGAGTTTTTCAGAGATACTCATAGATATTCAGAGAAATTTTCAGTGGAAAAACGTATCCAAAAGAGATCATTCCATTTTCAAATTGTTGTGCAAAGAATATAGTTCTACATGATCTGTCGATGGAGTTTTGATATTCCTTTCTCTTTTCATTTTCATTGAATTTTTCCCAACGACAATTACTCTGTAATCTTATAGTCCTGTGGATTACTCTGAAGACGATTAAAGAGAAAAAAAGATTTTATGACACAGATAATAGTTGTATTAGATCAATTCAGGTGAGGATCACGAATGCTCATAATGTCTGATCTCTCCGAAGCGATGATTTGTGGAAATTCTAAAGAAATTCATGAGTCCGTCGAAAAATTTCCCATACCTCGACAAATTCTGAGCACTACGAAAAATTTTTGAGTGATGGAAAATACTTGATTCAACTCAAAAATACTCGAGAAGTCCGAGTATTCGCACACCTTTACTAAGAATAAATTATCCGTGTATAGTATAAATTAAAAAAATTCACCGCTCAATAATTCATGAAGAATTCATCAATTCCAACAATACGCAGAAAAAAGTATTTCTTTGAATCTAAGGAATAGGTCCAAATAAATATTTCTTCAACAAAAATGAATATTTTTTTGTTAATAAAAAATTTTTTATTCGAATGATGGACCAAATAATAAACTCTTTTACATGTACAAAATATTTATTTCTGTCAAAAAAATATCTATTTGGACCTATTCAAATAACGATTTCTTAGATCCAAAGAAATACTTCTTTCTGTGTAAATAACGTCAAGAGAGTCTTGTATATCATAAATTCCATTGACGCTTCAGAATAAATCCTTTGAAATCTGAAGATACGGATGATTAAAAAAACGGTAATACGGGAGAATTCGATAATCTCAATGAACTTTCATCGCGTTGATTAATATCTAAGAGTTTATAACAATTTATCAATACTTTTTTATATTTTCGAATTTATTGATAATAATGTAACTTTCAAACTCGTCTTTAAACCAACGAAAGATTTCCAAAATACAAACCTCAACGTTTGTGAAGAAGAATCATTAAAAAAATGTCATCACAGAATTGAATCCTCCTGGTATTTTTCAACAGATTCTTACATACAATAGGAATATCGCAAGAATATTGCTAATCAATTTTGAGAAACAATGACGAGGCCGTTCGGCGTGTATGATCTACGATGCGTTCAATGCCATTTGCCCGATCGTGTTCGCTTGGAGAACATTGAATCTGTTCACCAGTGATTTGAGTGGGAAAAAGAGGGGAGCTAATAACCTTTCTGTGCTGCTGTCTATATAGCTCAGTCACAGAACCAAACGTTCCAGTATCACTTTTCTAGTCAAGATTTGCCCATTTTCCCTCTCTTTTCCTTCTTCTTACAAATAAAATTTTGGGTTAGCTTGACTGGATCTGTTATTTTTCGAATTTATCAATACCCTGTTCATTCAGAAAATAATGACAATAAGTATATGATTTTTTAATTTCGTTTGGCTGTACTCCTCGGATGTGTCTTTCATGAAATGTTGTTACAAAAAATGTAATCAACCAAAACCGCATAAACAGAGTTGATTTAGTTCTCTAATAAATAAAGTGCCGTTGTTTTACATCCAAGTGTTGAATAAATTTTGTGTGTATTTGTGACTCAATAAAAGTGTTCTAAATTCAGAAGAGATAGGCTGACATTTGTTAAAACAGTACCTGTTCAAACCGAACAATGCCACCACAAGAGAAATTTAATACTCCGGTTTCGGATGGTTTGCCGAAAACTGAATGCTCCGATCTTTCAACGACTACAACCGATCAAGCGCAAAATAATGTTGTGGAGAATAAAACCAATAATAATAATGTAGTTCAAAGTATGAAGGATATGGACTTTGATGAACTGTTACCGTACGTGGGAGAGTTCGGTACTTATCAAAAAATTCTCTTCATCTTGATGATACCGTTCGCGAGTTTTGTGGCATGGGTTTATTTTGCACAAATTTTCATAACGTTGGTGCCGGAGGGCCATTGGTGTTGGGTACCGGAATTAGCCAATCTCACTAGTCAAGAAAGGTGAGGTTTTGTAAACTACACTTAAAATTAATCCCAATTCGAAGGCTTTTTTTGAATAGAAACGATGGATTTGATTCAAATAAAATTCTGACTTCATATTTCTCATTAGTGACAGTAATTTTATTCTTTTGAATTTTCGAAATTCCCGCTGTTTTGTCTCTGTCAAGTTGTTTTTTCATCCTCACACGCTTCATATTCAACCTTCGAATGTGTCGCGAAGATAAACCATTGTATCAACTCGTTTCTCTCTTGTGTAGAGAAAAATATAAATAATTCGTCCAAAAGAATTTATTCTGTCAATCATTTCCGTACTTTTTGATAAAGACCATCGTTCGTGTAGGAATTTCTTGATTTGTGAAACAAAAACGTAAACTCTAACGCCTTGTTTGTAAATGAACTGAGCATATTTTTATTGCATATAAACATCGTGCTTTGGATTTATGCATAAAATAAGTCATATTTCTTCTTGTATCGTATGCAGATATCGAGTTTAACCAGCTTATTTCGACTCGTACGACTCTGATATTTTAACGGTTGAAATTTGAGCATTCATACGCGCTTATTTTTAATTTTTATGCGATAGAATCCCAACAAACGACCAAGGTCTTGAAAACATCTACAAGATATCTTCAGGAAGACATCTTTTAGATACATCGAAAAGATGTATTTTAGATATCTAAATGACATCACGAAAGAGATATCTTCAAGATATGTCGAAATCATATCTTTTAGATATCTCGAAGAAATGTCAGGAACATGTCTTTGAAGTATTTCTGAAAGACATCGTTTAACTGTCGAATCAGCATAGGCTAAAAGACATATTGAAAGAGTTTCTAAACATCTGTTACCCATCTCAAAAATTGTCTAAGTAAAAAGGGCAAAGGCCACGCCATATTCCTTTTGTAGAACTCATTAGTGATTCTTTTGTACTGTCTGTAATGTCCTCATGATTTCAAAAATACATCGCAAAGATATCTAAAAAGTATCTTGAAAGAATGAAAAAAAATCTCTGCCAATTAGTACATGGCTTCCTCGTTTGTGTTGAAAAAAAAATACATGTTTTCTTTCTCTCTCCCGTTTTTCTTAGAGAATCAGGTTGAAATTTATATAGGACTGCGATCAACACTGCATAAAGCTGTGGTGGAAATTTCATGACAATTGGATGATAGAAACGGAAGTTATCCGCATGTTAACGATGTTTACGAAATTTCCAAATTTTGTTTCGAAGCTCAGTGCTTCCGATTTTCTCAGAATTCGAAACGTACAAATAACACCTCGTGAAATGAATATGCTCCAAGTTCCAAAGCATTCGAATGATACGAACATAGGGAAGGCATGCTTTCAAAGAAAATACGGACCCCAAAGAAAAATTTTCCACAATTTTCAACCGATTGGGATGAAACTTACATGGGACCAGTGTCGGATCATGACTACAACGTGGTTCAAGTTTGACCGGGTTCGGGTAATAGGAAGCAGAGAAACGCGCGTTCGCAAAATCACGATTTTTCGAAAAATTTCTCCTCACCCCTCCCGTTCTTCTGTAACGATGAGGTTGAAACTTATATGGAACCACTATCAACACCGCACATGACTCTGGTGAAAATTTCATCACGATCGAATAATACGAACAAAAGATATACACGTTCGCAAATTTGTTACATACACACAGACAAATAGACAGACAAAAAGGAACCTGATTTGCTTTTTTTTTACTCCCCCCAATTCCAATGTGCCTGAAATTTATATCATATAACTAACATCTCGTGAATCGAATATACTCAGAGTTCCAAGACATTCGGATAATATGAACATGGGGAAGACATGCTTAAACAATACAAATTCCAAAGAAAAATTTTCGACAGTTTTTCAACCGATTTGGATAAAACTTATATGGGACCACTATCGGGTCATGACTAAAACGTGGTTAAAGTTTGATCGGATTCGGATAATAGGAAGCAAAGATATACGCGTACGCAAAATGTTCGCATTTTTTTGTCAGAATTCTTCTCATCCACCCAGTTCTTCTGAATGAATCAGGTTGGAACTTATATGGGACCACTATCACCCTAGTCCACAACTGTGATAAAAATTTCGAAACGATCGGATAAGCAGAACGGGAGATATGCGCATACGAAACTTAGGGGGGGGGGGCTACAGCCACACAGACAGACAGACACACACGGTAACAAAATTGTTCCCCGAATTCTGAGGAACATTTTGGTCTAGGAGATTTTTAATTTTGAGACAAAAAATTTTCGGCTCCTTGGAACGATCATAAAGCTTCCCTCTAAACGAGGAAGCAATATCTTGAGGCATGTAAAAGATGTTTTCCACGTGTCTAAAACATATCTTGAAACAATCGAAAACATATCTTGGAATCATCTAAAACATGTCTCCCATATATCTAAAACATATCTTTGTCAGCGTGTCTGAAAGATATCTTGTGCAAGACATTTTTGAGATATCTAACACTTGTTGAAATTTTTTGCGTAAGACATCTTTTAGATATCTTCACGAAAGTCTTCCAAGACATCTCCTATGATTACAAGACATCTTTTAGATACTAATAGAAATCTTTTTGTTTGTTGGGATGAATGCATCCCATTTTCAGGATACTCTGTACATGATTAAATGATTTAGATATGAAAATCAAGAGCCGCTGGTTTGTCATTAAAAAAAGTTGTAGGAATATTTGGATTCGTGTGAATTGTCGTAGGGAAAAAAGGAAAAGCGTCACAAGGTGATAAATATGTTATAATAATCAACAGTTATTGTTTCACGAATATTGGAACTTTCTTCTCCAGGGTGAAACGCACAGTTTTCAAAAATTTCAATCCTTTTATACCCCTGTGCGCTCTAATCGCAAGTTTGGGAGTGGCAACATCTACTTCGAGGAGTCATTTTCATCCAGAAAAATGGCATAATTTTGAATTTAAAGGAATTCTCTGTCCAATGAAAAATCGACAGCAGTTTGAATTCAGGCAGGAATGTGTAAAAATAATTCTAAATTCCTTCTAAAATGAAACCAAATCAGGGATAGGTGATATTTTTATACAATTTGTATAAAATTTCGAAGTATATTTTATGAAATTCAATATAAACTCGTGAAATTTTCGATAAAAATATCGATACCGTCAGAACATTGCCTACCCGAGCAGAAAAATTTTATGGACAACCTCATGTTCAATATGGGCCCGATCGGGCAATGATGGGGCTCACCTTTCTTTGGCACACCTGATCTAGTCCTGGTGAGGCCACAATTTGGTACGCCTGATTAGGATTAACCAGACCTGGTCCTAATAGATTTTTAATTTGGCATACCATACCTTAGTTCGTTATATCGGGCTTTGATACAACGGTGCGTTACATTCCATATCAGGGCCTGATTTGAAATAAGGCTTTCCAGATCTGGTCCTGATCGAACATCCGATGTGAATTTCTGCTCGGGTATCTCTAACCAGAGTACAGAAAAAAAATGTCGCAAAGTATCTTGAAGAACATGTTTTCTCTTTATCCTTTCAGAAAGGTTTTTTGCTATCTACATAGGTTATCTTAGGACATACTTTGGACCTCAAATTAGCATACAATCGAAGATAGAGACAACACGTTTAATCTTGTTTATTCCATGTTCAATTTCCAAATCTGAATAATTTTTGGATCGTTTAAACGGAAGCAATAGTGAAAATCTTGATCATTGGTTTTCTGTAAATTGAATCTCAAATGGAATTTCTATGCAAAAATATTAATTGAGAGTTATGGAGAGTGAAATTTTTATCCCCAGCGGATTAAATGGTCGACTCAATATTTATTGCTTTGTAACAAGCATCAAACCCATGGCTGGTAATTGAAATTCTAATCGTTTTCCCAATGACGCGGTTGTGGAGAATTTTATTCATCAATTTCCAACAGTTTCAACTCTACGAAAGTTCTAGTGGCGCCAAAAGTTGGACACATGATTTATTCTGTATACAATCTAAACAATTGAATCATCCGACGATGGATTTTATGGGAGAACACTTGTGTCAATGATTTCGCAAGACAGATATGTTCAATAAAATGTTATTATTTCGTGATTTCAATCCATCATGATCGAAGTGACTCACCAAAAACAAACAAAATTACAAAACAATTGCAAATAATATTTTGAGTGTGGAGTAAATGTTACAAAATTTGAATTTGAAAATTCGATTGAATACCGTTTTCAGAATACTGGAAAGAGAAGAGACAGAAAATTGATCCGATTAAGATAATTTATGTGAATTTGATGTTTCACGACAGATTAAGATATGCAAATGAATTCTCGAAAACTGGCAATGCAAAGAAAAATCATAAAATTATTATTAAGAATTTATGTTAATGTATTTTCGTGTGAATGATGTCTCCAAAACATCAAATGAGGAATTAGGGTTGTCGAATTTTGTTGATTAATCCAACTGAACGTAACGAAATATGAAGAATCTTTTTTGATTCAAGATTAAACTTCAAGAACTTTCAATCCATGATTATGTTGTCATATTTTATCGCTCTTCTGGAGGTGTTGCGCGACAGAAAATTCAAGGTAACCGAACTTCACAAGTCGTTGATTGTGATTCGCTGTGGCTGGCATCATAGGGTATTCTTTGTAAGAATTGAATTTTGCATCCTCATGTAACGAAGAATGATTCACATTTCAAGTTCAAGCTCAACGATTAGGCGAAGACGATGGTGAGTCTGTAATGTACAACCTGCCTTATTCAGAATTTTGTTGAAATTCTCTAAAAATGTTACCAAGGTTTCATGAACGTTCTAAAAACATCTTACAAAAGGATATTCTGGACTGCTGTGCACTGTAAAAAAATTCCTTCTAAAAATTCCGAAAATGTGACTGTCATTTTTTACATCGACTTTTTCGTTGAATTTTCAGATAAATTTTAGTGCGTATTCTGGAAATTCAATCAAGTTTTTCAAAATCCAGCATAATTTTTCTGAAAATCCAGAAGAGAGTGGCTGTAGAGAATTATAGTCACATTTTCTGAATGTTCAGAAATAATTTGATTAAAGTGTGGAGCTGAAACTAAAAATTGCGGCCAATTGCTGCAATCGGTTGACTAGTTTTCATGAAAATTTTGTTCTTCTTGTTTTCTATTAGATGCTATAACTCTGTCGAATTCTGTCCAACTGTGTCGTTTGTTCACATAAGCAGATGAATGAACAATTTTTCTTACCAGAATTCTGGACAACCTCTTTAAGATACTGCAATCCCGAAGAAGCAAAAACAGGGAATCTAAGAGTGCCAGGGAACCCACTCAATTATGATGAGCACTCCCTCAATTGTCTGAGTGCAAGATTTTCCAAAATTATATCAATTTTATATGAAATTATATATAAATTATATACAATTTTGAAAATTTATCCACAAAACAGGGAGAAAAACCAAAGAAGCTCAACGACAGTAGTCAAATGTTGTTGCACCCATCTACAATTCATTTTCCATCTCAATAGACATTTTGCCATTCCCTCGCGATAGAAAAATAGTCAGTCATTTCTTTTTTTCATTATCATTGTAGTGATAAGAAATCAGTAAACATTAGTTCTATTTGCTGAAAAATGTAATCATATTTCTGGAAAATGAAATTGTCCAAGGACAGTAGGAAAACGCACTAACGAAAAATCAAATCTGATATAAGACTTGATTATCGAATCAAGGTTAATAATTGAAAGATTTGGGAAAAAAGATGGCCCAAAATTTTTCGTGAAACCAGTGACGGAGTTTGGTCATGTTTTGAACAAAAAACTGACATATCACAACTAGAGGTTGTCATTCTATTTAATCCAATGTTTCATAAAGACGTGAAAATGTTATTCCCACCTTCGTTTCAAGAATCCATTGAATTCTATTGATTCATTAGATTCAATACAAATTTGGCAACGGTAAATTACCATTTATGCTTGTTCAAACTCGTTGCAACTCATAGAAATCGGGTACTTGATAGGATTCAATAAAAATTCGATAAATTGGAAGGTCAATGGTTGTATTAAATCCCATTAGTCAATGGATTTCAATAGACTGGTTTTTCCTATCAGGGTCATCTGATGCACCTGTGGAAGATTTTTCTGCTAAAAAAACGTATACAAAACCGAGAAACACCCAATGATAATACATTCAATCCATCCCTATCCATTTTGTTACGGTTTTTGTCCCCTTCAGTCCGAATTCATTCAAAATTTCTAACAAAGTTGACTTGAGTTGATTGTGAATATGTTTAGTGAGAATGTTTCGCAATAAGCATCGAAACCGCATTGTAACTCATCTCAAAAGCGTATTCGTAGAATGTTTTTTTTTTTAAATGCAGTGAAAAAATTCCGTACTATTTGTTAAATTCAAGTGATGATGAATGAGATGTGATATTTCACTCAACTGCCTCAACTCACGCAATCTTCAATTCCTCATGTTTTTTTTTATTTTTTTTATTATCATCAATACCAAGTTTATCGTTGTATTTGATCGTAATAATTCGATAAATGCCTTTTACTGTAGTTTGGAATCGTACTAATTATTTCTTCCGTTCATTCCAAGAATTATCAATTCCCTCTCAGGTCTCGATCCATACATCAAGTAACCCACGTGTATGAATATTTCTTCCGAAAACCGAGTTCAATTCATACCGGCGATAGTTTCGATCAAGATTACTGAGTTATCTGTAATTACGTGCATAAACTACTCGTTTTCTGATTGAATTTCCCTGTATTTACTTTTTCCGCACGTCGTGAGATTTTTATACGTGACATGCACTTTCTAAATCGAAATCAGCGTACGATCATTAGCTGGATCTTGGTGGTTATAACTGGTTATAAACATGAAGTGATCAATTATCAAATTTACATCCAAGAAAGCATAATCGTGATATTCAAAATTCATATCTTACATACATTCATTTGTATATCTCCAATCGAAATTTTTGAGGATTTATTGATGATTCGAACCAATTCATGAGACCAGAATTTCAAATTCATCATACGCACGTTAATGGGATCCTATTTTCATTTGATATGATTTTATAATATCGAAAAAAAGCAGGAGTTTCTACGGATATAACTTATGTAGGTGCTTACTCCATATTTTGATAAACATAAGAATCAGACGAGTAATGAATCTTGATAATGTAAGTTGTATATTGCAATATAATCTTGATCACTTGAATCAGGAATAATGTGAATGACATTGTAAATCGCAGCGTATTCAGTCCTTGGAGAATTTCCAAGAATTCAATTTCCGCGTAAACAAAAAGTTTTTTCAAAGCAAAATTACATTTTTCACTAGAAAGATTGTGATGACTTGCGCGTCTCCCACGTTTTGTCGAAATCATTACACATCTTGAAAGTCATCGCTAAGATTCGGTTCTGAGAAATCTTCGTATCGAAAACTGCTGTCAGATCCTATCAAAAGGTAGTTGTCAGGTTTTAAATTTTTCAGCTAGGTTTTGACAGCATGTTCGGATTTGGCACTCTCGGACAAAATCGGGTAGAAAGTTTTTCAGTTTCTGACCAATTTTCTGGAGACAAAACCGCTTAAAACTTGCCTGGAGGAAAAAATGTCTCAGTTTTCTCTGCTAACAATGTCAGACAAATCCAAACAATGTGTTGACATGGATTCTACTGATTCTGAGATTAAAGTTGAAATTAAAGCAAAGTCAACATAGGCTGCCAGACATTCAGCTTAGGCTGCATAGTTGGGTGAAAGGACTGCGAAAGTAGGTTTAATTGACTTGGGATGATCAGCGAAAAATCACTAACCGGCTGCATGCGGATTCCCTAGACAGGAGACTTAAGACGTTTGTACACAGGACAGCAGTTCAAATAGCACCATTTTTATTTTAATGAGATCCTATTAACCAAGACTATGCGAGTCAGTATCATATTCTTAAAAAAAAAAAACATGGACAATTATTCTACACAATTATTGTTCAGGCTGGGGCGAAAACGATCAAAGTTGTTGTTCATGAACTTCAAATTAATTTTGCGTTATTTTTCCATGAGTGAAGAAGTAAATGAGCAGGAAACTACATTTTTTGAATTGTAGGAGAAGGATTGATGGGGAGAATCGATATTTCCTATGACCTTGATTGCTTGTTTTGCATAAAAATATGTGTTTCCGATAAAAACAGAAACAGAGAAAAGATGAAGTCCTTTCAAGTAGAGAACATTTCAGTCCTTCAACCCCAAATTTTGAAGTGGGATTAGTGGTTAGAATCTGAGATAAATTGTTCTTGATTTTACCCTGGTAGAAATTATGATTGGGAATTAGATGGGCCCCAGCTAGTATTCCCAGATGTTAGGTTGGGTTCTAGCTAATTTTGTAACGCACTTTCTAGCCTGTGCCCATCCAGATGTCCCACGGAATTGCTAGAACCTTATTCAAATTGGTAATTAGAAATGTGAAATCATGTTTTTTTTTTGTAAAATCACACCTATGAATAAGATAACAAGGTATTTTGACGTGTAATATCCAGTCAAGAACGTTGCTTTTGAATTTATTTCCATAAAATAATCCCGAAAGACAAATTGGAACGTTGGGGCTTCCTTTTATTCCTCTGACCGTGTTAATGGACTATCGATGTGACTGTACGATCGATTAACGCATGAAAAATCTACATAAACCAACTAAATGTTTGAGCACTAAAGTCAAATTGGCTGAAATGTGTAAACATAAAACGATTCAGATTTCTCTTGAATATTGCTCGGAAAACAATGGAAAATTATCAATACATACTTACCCATGTGGAAATGTACACACGGGCCGCTACTGGCGCGGTACTGTTGCCAGAGTTGCCAGTACTGGCAAATCCAACCTTGCCCTTATGGGGCCAGTGGTTTGGACGGTACTGGCAAGGAGTCGGAATGATAACATCATTTTACATAAGGGCCAGTAAAACATTTACCACCACGTCGGTAGCGATATTTGGTGTGTGCCTACTATGGTGGAACTCTGGTATTGCAACAGAATCAGTTGTTCGGCCAGTACTGGATGAGAAGTGGTAGAGGGTCAAAATAATACATCCTACGTAGGAATTCAGACCCGACCCAGTACTGGCACAGTGCTGGTAATTAGAGATCCCCGGAGTTATATTTCAAGTAAAAAAAAAAAAAATACATTGAATTTTAACTTTCAAAACTTTGTGAATCTATTTTTCTCATCACCGTTATCTGAGAAAGACGCTTTGGAAGTGGTTTCATGAAAGTTCACTGGGCAAGGATTGAACCCGGGACCTGCGAGTGAGAAGCAGAGTCTCTATCACATCAGCTAATCTCCGAGTTGACAACGGACCACTTCAGTTCCCATTTATTGCACCAATTCCCTTGGAGTCACGTGATTTACCATAGACTCCGTAGTGAAACAAGATTCTACCAATACTGGTTCATTGTTCTCTATCGAACGTATTGAATGATCATACCAACTCTGTCTTGATACTGGCGCGACTCCGGCTCACTACAAAAATCAAGTTGCCAAGATCGTGATTTTAATGTCAATCGACTACCGAATACTGGTACCATGTCGTCTTTCGAACATATTGAATCATAATACCAACTCTGGCTCAATACTGGCGCGACTCCGGCTGACCACAACAGCCGAGTTGCCAAGATCATAATTGCAACATCAATCGACTATCGATTTTGTAGTCAGCCAGAGTCATATCATTGCTGGCATATGGCCGTCTGTTGTACATATGGAATGATAATACCGACTCTGGCTGATTACTGGCGCGGTACCGTTTCTCGAAATCCTGGGTATTGTCCAGACAGTATTCATTCGATACTGACCCTATACCGTCCGTCCACGCGAGCCAATACCGGCTGAAATTTTGCGAATGTTCGGCAACAGTTGAAAAACAGTAATGATTCTGAACAGGCACAGTTGTTTTTGCCGAACTTTGGCAAATACAACCTCGCCAGTACCACGCCATTTGTCATAATGAATTGATTTTAACGACAATACAACATCGATTTCGTAATCAGCCAGTGCCATATTGATACTGGCGTATAGTCGGCTATCAAATCTATGAAATAGTAATCCGCACTCTGGCTCAGTACTGGCGCCGCTTTGGTTTACCATAACAGCCGGATTTCCATGGACATAATTTTAACGTATTTCGACTACCGATTTTGTAGTTAGCCATTGTCCTACCGATCCTGGCACTCGATCGCCTATTGGATATATTGAATGGTCATCCCAACTCTGGTTCAGTACTGGTGAAGCTTCGGCTCACCCTAATAGCCTGATCCCCATCGCTACGATTTTAACGACAATACAACATCGATTTCGTAGTCAGCCAGTGCCATATTGATACTGGTATATAGTCGGCTATCAAATATATGAATTGATACGCCAGTGACATTATGACAAATGGCGTGGTACTGGCGAGGTTGTATTTGCCAACGTTCAGCAAAAACAACTGTGCCTGTTCAGAATCATTACCGTTTTTCAACTGTCGCCGAACATTCGCAAAATTTCAGCCGGTATTGGCTCGCGTGGACAGACGGTATAGGGTCAGTATCGAATGAATACTGTCTGGACAATATCCAGGATTTCGAGAAACGGTACCGCGCCAGTATTCAGCCAGAGTCGGTATTATCATTCCATATGTACAACAGACGGCCATATGCCAGTAATGATATGACTCTGGCTGACTACAAAATCGATAGTCGATTGATGTTGCAATTATGATCTTGGCAACTCGGCTGTTGTGGTCAGCCGGAGTCGCGCCAGTATTGAGCCAGAGTTGGTATTATGATTCAATATGTTCGAAAGACGACAGGGTACCAGTATTCGGTAGTCGATTGACATTAAAATCACGATCTTGGCAACTTGATTTTTGTAGTGAGCCGGAGTCGCGCCAGTATCAAGACAGAGTTGGTATGATCATTCAATACGTTCGATAGAGAACAATGAACCAGTATTGGTAGAATCTTGTTTCACTACGGAGTCTATGGTAAATCACGTGACTCCAAGGGAATTGGTGCAATAAATGGGAATTGAAGTGGTCCGTTGTCAACTCGGAGATTAGCTGATGTGATAGAGACTCTGCTTCTCACTCGCAGGTCCCGGGCAGTGATGCCAGCATTTGGTCGACCGAGTCGATTTACCCTCTCCATCTGACCATTTCTCGTCCCCACCATTCCAGCCGGGAGTACGCACACATTGAAACCCGTATTCATGTGATTCGGAACCGGTCGGTTCACTTCGAGTCAGCTCGGACAATCGAGAGAGAACCAACTATCCGTTGGTCTTTGTCTTCTCAATATGTTTTACGATCGGCTAACTCCGTGCAAGATCGGAAAAAATTTAAAGCCCACGCGGTCGACTTACCGAAAAGTTTCACCGCTTTTTCTTTTCCAAGCGACAATTTTATTGTAATCAGTATCGAACTGACTTACCCGGCACCCCGGGCAATTCTCGGCCGGGGCCCTTCGATATTTTTCTCGTTTTTTTTTCAAATCAAGAGCCAGTTCAATACTGATTATTAAATTATCACGATGAAATATAAATTTGATGCATAGCATCATTTAATTGAATTAAAATCGAATATGAGTAAATAATTTTTCAATTATTATTTATTTTTCATAAATTTTATAAGATTATTGGTTATTCTTATGACTGATTATGAAGCTTTCAAGAACTCCTATATGTATTGTATAAAAATTTTCTAATAGTTGCGTATTTCTAATCATTATTTTAAATCTTGATGATTTTTCAATGAATTTCATTAGAATTGTCAATCAATCGATGGTTGAAAAATTCTAAGATAGTTTGGGGATCTATGATAAATGTCCTGCGGTGAATTCCATAATTTTCCCTGATAAATTAATTTTCAGAGATCACTATGATATTCCAGTAATGAGGATAATCAAATCAACATCGATTATCAGATGTTGATCAACATCAAAATAATAAGACTGAATATTCAATTGATTGAGTGCAAATTATTTTCAATGGACTGAATAATTAGATTTGAGCATTCAAATAGATATCTCATCATTTCACGCATTATCAGTCTCTTTCCTTCGCTGCATTACTTCATAGACGTAATATGTGGATCGAAATATTACAAGACCCCATAGCCTAGCGGCAAAAGACATGTTTCTTGCGGAAGAACGGTCGGGTTCGATTCTGTGTGGAGACATTTCATTTTTTTTTGTCATCTCTCTGGTGAATAATTAAATTTCACATCCGATTCTTATTTTTTATGTCATTACATCGTCATGTTATCAATAATCCTGATCTTTCGGAATGCACCTGCGGATTCGACCAAGTACAAGTCCGAGTCGATTGGAAATTTCCCAAATATTCGTGTCCATGAGATATACACAGTAAAAAATTTTTCGTCAAATTCAACACACAAGCGAATGTTAACCATTTTTCTTCACACTCAACGTGTGTTGATTCCAGAGTGACACTCACAAAGTGTTAATTTGAACTCGAATAACATTTTAATGTGTTGAAAATGAATCGATCGAACAGCATTTGATCAGTGTGTTAAATGAACACACAAAAGTGTTAAATATTCAACACTTGAATTTTGACACGTACTTCTTTTTTACACAATGACGGAATTCCTTTTTACTGTGTAGACCGATCGATGCAGAATCTTCTGAAATGAGAAATGAATAGCACTTCAGAGGAACGTTTTTGAAGAAGTGTACTTGCAAATTCCATCAATTCCTGTGACGAATTGATGAAAAAATTTCAAAAATTTGTGTCCATCGAATAAAGACCGATCGATTCGAAATCTAATGAGATGAAAAATCAAATCACTTCGGAGGAACGTTTTTGAAGAAGTATACTTGCAAATTCCATCAAACCCTTTGACGAATTGATAAAAAAATTTCGAAACTTTGTCTCCGTGGAATATAGACCGATCGATTCTGAATCCCCTCACGCAGAGCAATGGATTCTAAGGAGTATGACAAATATCATGAAGGCTGGAATATTTCATAATATATTTTCGAGTATGAGGACAAGTATCTAGATTATAAGTGTTATGAGTACAAGTATCCATTTATGATGAAGGTGTTTGTTTTGGGTTACCGTCAACCAGTAATATATCAATATAATAACAGCAAGGGAAAGAAGTTAATTCCTATTATAATATAAGATTATTACAATTACTATCTTCAGTTGCTTGAATTGAGAAAAGAATAATATGAAATCGGAAAAAAAGATATTCCTCAGGACATGAACCCGCCAAGATACCACACGAAGGATCCTTTTTCAAGAGCGACAATAGAACTCTTCAAGAATTCTTTTCGAACTAGTGAATTCATATAGAGCTCTGGAGTTGACAGTACCATCTACCCCAAAACAAACACCTTCATCATGAATGGATACTTGTACTTATAACACTTATAATCTAGATACTTGTCCTCATACTCGAAAATATATTATGAAATATTCCAGCCTTCATGATATTTGTCATACTCCTTAGAATCCATTGCTCTGCGTGAGGATTCAGAATCGATCTGTCGATATTCCACGGAGAAAAAGTTTCGAAATTTTTTTATCAATTCGTCAAAGGGTTTGATGGAATTTGCAAGTATACTTTTTCAAAAACGTTCCTCCGAAGTGATTTGATTTTTCATCTCATTAGATTTCGAATCGATCGGTCTTTATTCGATGGACACAAATTTTTGAAATTTTTTCATCAATTCGTCACAGGAATTGATGGAATTTGCAAGTACACTTCTTCAAAAACGTTCCTCTGAAGTGCTATTCATTTCTCATTTCAGAAGATTCTGAA
Source organism: Gonatopus flavifemur (assembly GCA_018340375.1). Taxonomy (NCBI): domain Eukaryota; kingdom Metazoa; phylum Arthropoda; class Insecta; order Hymenoptera; family Dryinidae; genus Gonatopus; species Gonatopus flavifemur. Next base: position 1,559,131 of record JAFFJZ010000001.1, read on the forward strand.
TCGATAGTTATACACAGTAAAAAGGAATTCCGTCATTGTGTAAAAGAAGTACGTGTCAAAATTCAAGTGTTGAATATTTAACACTTTTGTGTGTTCATTTAACACACTGATCAAATGCTGTTCGATCGATTCATTTTCAACACATTAAAATGTTATTCGAGTTCAAATTAACACTTTGTGAGTGTCACTCTGGAATCAACACACGTTGAGTGTGAAGAAAAATGGTTAACATTCGCTTGTGTGTTGAATTTGACGAAAAATTTTTTACTGTGTATATCTCATGGACACGAATATTTGGGAAATTTCCAATCGACTCGGACTTGTGCTTGGTCGAATCCGCAGGTGCATTCCGAAAGATCAGGATTATTGATAACATGACGATGTAATGACATAAAAAATAAGAATCGGATGTGAAATTTAATTATTCACCAGAGAGATGACAAAAAAAAATGAAATGTCTCCACACAGAATCGAACCCGACCGTTCTTCCGCAAGAAACATGTCTTTTGCCGCTAGGCTATGGGGTCTTGTAATATTTCGATCCACATATTACGTCTATGAAGTAATGCAGCGAAGGAAAGAGACTGATAATGCGTGAAATGATGAGATATCTATTTGAATGCTCAAATCTAATTATTCAGTCCATTGAAAATAATTTGCACTCAATCAATTGAATATTCAGTCTTATTATTTTGATGTTGATCAACATCTGATAATCGATGTTGATTTGATTATCCTCATTACTGGAATATCATAGTGATCTCTGAAAATTAATTTATCAGGGAAAATTATGGAATTCACCGCAGGACATTTATCATAGATCCCCAAACTATCTTAGAATTTTTCAACCATCGATTGATTGACAATTCTAATGAAATTCATTGAAAAATCATCAAGATTTAAAATAATGATTAGAAATACGCAACTATTAGAAAATTTTTATACAATACATATAGGAGTTCTTGAAAGCTTCATAATCAGTCATAAGAATAACCAATAATCTTATAAAATTTATGAAAAATAAATAATAATTGAAAAATTATTTACTCATATTCGATTTTAATTCAATTAAATGATGCTATGCATCAAATTTATATTTCATCGTGATAATTTAATAATCAGTATTGAACTGGCTCTTGATTTGAAAAAAAAACGAGAAAAATATCGAAGGGCCCCGGCCGAGAATTGCCCGGGGTGCCGGGTAAGTCAGTTCGATACTGATTACAATAAAATTGTCGCTTGGAAAAGAAAAAGCGGTGAAACTTTTCGGTAAGTCGACCGCGTGGGCTTTAAATTTTTTCCGATCTTGCACGGAGTTAGCCGATCGTAAAACATATTGAGAAGACAAAGACCGACGGATAGTTGGTTCTCTCTCGATTGTCCGAGCTGACTCGAAGTGAACCGACCGGTTCCGAATCACATGAATACGGGTTTCAATGTGTGCGTACTCCCGGCTGGAATGGTGGGGACGAGAAATCCTCAGATGGAGAGGGTAAATCGACTCGGTCGACCAAATGCTGGCATCTCTGGTCCCGGGTTCAATCCTTGCCCAGTGAACTTTCATGAAACCACTTCCAAAGCGTCTTTCTCAGATAACGGTGATGAGAAAAATAGATTCACAAAGTTTTGAAAGTTAAAATTCAATGTATTTTTTTTTTTTTTTACTTGAAATATAACTCCGGGGATCTCTAATTACCAGCACTGTGCCAGTACTGGGTCGGGTCTGAATTCCTACGTAGGATGTATTATTTTGACCCTCTACCACTTCTCATCCAGTACTGGCCGAACAACTGATTCTGTTGCAATACCAGAGTTCCACCATAGTAGGCACACACCAAATATCGCTACCGACGTGGTGGTAAATGTTTTACTGGCCCTTATGTAAAATGATGTTATCATTCCGACTCCTTGCCAGTACCGTCCAAACCACTGGCCCCATAAGGGCAAGGTTGGATTTGCCAGTACTGGCAACTCTGGCAACAGTACCGCGCCAGTAGCGGCCCGTGTGTACATTTCCACATGGGTAAGTATGTATTGATAATTTTCCATTGTTTTCCGAGCAATATTCAAGAGAAATCTGAATCGTTTTATGTTTATTACGAACTTGAGAAAAATTCTTAGATTTTAAGAAATATTCTCCAATTTTCTATTAAAGATTACACTGTAAAAAATATACTTCCTAAACTGCCAAAGAAGTTCGGCAGTTTTTTACACAAACTTTTTTTGTAAATTACCAAACAAAAGTTTGCAAACATTCAAAAAATTTTGTGATTTCACGAAGATTTTTGAGAATTCACAAAATTTTGTTCGGCAATTTACAAAAAAGGTTCGGAAATTATGTTTCCAAACCAAGTTTGTAAATTTCCAAGCATTTTTTTTGGAATTCAACAAATTTTTTTTACAGTGTACTGTCCTTTCAAGCTGCATTTTTCTCCGTGTTCCAGCAATACCGAAACTCGAATCAATCGTATCTTTGGTATACTTTTATATATTTTTTTGCACATAGATCAGATACAAGGTCATCTCTTTCAATTTATTCACACCAAAAAAGATCGAGTCCTCATATTCCGCTCTGTTGTTATAATAATAACTTGTATCGATAGTAAGTAAACGAAACTGTACGAGTGTTTTTTATCTGTTCATTTGGATTTTTAATGAAAGTATGAATCAATGCGACACATCATTTCCATTTATTAATCGATTACAATGGTGTCATTAACTGAACTATAAAATTGTAATCGACTGAACGAATGGATGCGATTGAGAACAAAATTAGATTCAGTAAGAGATTTTTTATCGCAGAACGTTTGTTCAAGTGCAGAGTAAATGAAGCGCAAAAAATAATATACCTGAATTAGTATCGTCGAACATACTTAAACTATTGACATCACAAACAATAAGTCATTTTCATTATATTTCAATCAATGTTCAAATATGAACACCGATACGACGTTCTATAATAACTGTATACTATTTATCATGCCATTTCAAATATTCTTGAGACGAGAACGGGAAGAAATCTGGCGTGGTGAATTGTTTTCACACTTGACTTCTTATTTTCAGCTCAATGTTTATGATAGATGGGAGAGAATTACTATTCTCAGTCAATTTAATTATCAAATTTTGATTATTGATACTCCACAGTTATTTCTTCTTATTTTGTTTTTGAATCTCGTCGGATTCAACGTCATTCTTAAAAAAGAGAGCTTCAAGGTATTATAGAAACCTTTTCTGAATTTTCAATTGAAATCCATTGGCAATGCACGGGATTTGATGGTAATGGAGTCGCTTCTACAACCACAGGAATAAGCTCGTCCAAAGTTTGAAATGCAACCAAAAAAAACGATGACCGTGATTTCTCAGCTACGTTACCGTGTCAACTCTGGCGGAAAAGTTTCTCATATTTTTTCATAGTTTTTCATATTGCCTCATAAATCTCCTAATGTCGCATTAGGGGAGAGTAGCCTATATCGTACCACTTTCAACATTTCATTTTTTTGACAAGTCCCATCACATGGTAAAAAAATATGGAATATGTCATGAAGTAAAGGAGTTTATTCCAAATGTAATATATTTTTCTGGATCGTGAATACCAAGCCATTTCTAAGTAAAAAAACAATTTCGAAAACCTTGCAAATGGTACGATTTAGGAAACTGGTATCCTAAATCGTACCACCGGTTTCCTAAATCGTACCAGGTACTCAATATTGGAAAAAAACACAGGATTACTAATGCAGATCCATAAAACAGTTTTAGAATTTATTATTGAAACAATTTCTTATTTTATTTGAATACAAGCTGAAAAAATTATCTTTATTATAACATATTTAAATGCATTTATTTCAACAAAAGTGATGAGCTAAACTGTGAAATAGCTCAAGACATTGAGGAATCATAGGAAATGGAAATAAATCGTGTGTATTCCATTTGTGTATTTCTATTGTATCTTTATTGGCACTCGGAACAAAAAATTTTTTTTTCCAGCCCTTATTATAAAATATGAGGGATTTCATTCTTTCCTGCTGGTGGGTTTTCCAAAACTTTTGATTTGTTTATTTGCTACAATATTACGAAACTCTAAGTGCCTCTTGAAGGTAGGTTTTGGTATGTTGTATTGTCGACAAAGTTCATTGAAACCACAGTCTCCATTTCGGTACACCGATATTGCCATGGACATTTCATCTGATGTCCAATTCCCGTATTGCCTCTTGCCACTCATTCTGCAATAGGGTTGATCAAAAATACGTTATTTATGTACGAAAAAATTGCAATTTTATAAATGAATTCAACGTATAAAAATAATATCCGAAATTGTGTCGGTACGATTTAGGAAACTACATGGTGGTACGATATAGGCAACTGTGATTTGAAGAAAACAAACAAGAGAAACGTGACCTCAAGACGATCGTTCATGAACTTTCAATATATCAAAAGATAGTTGAAAGGACATCATTTGAGAAACAAATTCTCTAAAACGTTCATTCTTACCTTGTTTCATACTATTCCCTTAGACACGGAACTTGAATTTTACATGAACACATCGAATTTCCTACAATTCACCACTATGAATACAATACGCACTTGATAGCGACGGGTTTCGATGAGAAGTGCTAAAAGGTGATGCAGTTCACGTTTCCGTCGCTATATGTAATTAATCACCATTACCTTCTGAGATATCGAAGCGGTACGATTTAGGCACCGGTACGATATACGCAACTCTCCCCTACTTTCCATAAAAAACATTTGAAACTTCATAATTTCTCTAGGAATTGGGACTGTTATTATGAAAACTATTTCCTCATTGAAAATCATAATTTCTCATAAAATCTGAAATAAAATTTCATATTTTTATACAATATTTAAATTTTCCACATTTTTTGTTTTATCATAAAATCTCCTAATTTTCCATAGTGTTTTAGATCTGTTTGTATGAAAAATACATTTCCACGAGAAACCAACATTTTCATAAAATTTCATCATAAAATACTATAATTTTGATTTTCATTTCCTCACATTGTAATCCCTCCCCGTGGATGATTGCGGGTCTTCCAGAGGATATTCATGATACCGGTCCTTGATATCCTTTTTATCCATCCCTGGTAGTATCTGCTTCCTTTACGTGGTGGGGAGGATAAGTATCTCAGAGTTGGATCTTTTTTTTGAGTGGAATAAACTACTCAACAGAAAGAATACAAACTGAGAGAAACGAAATCATCCTAATGCCAGAAACATCGGCAAAATTAAACGGAAGGAAAGCAAGGGGAAACTACCTTCCTTGACATGTTTCAATACTTCCCGAGGAAATGAAACCTTTTCCTAACCTGGAATATTATGTAACGAAAACAAACAAACAAATTAATAAATACATGATGGCGCTCTCTCGGGTAAAATATTCCGGAGGTAAACTAGTCTCCCGTTCGGATCTCCGGGTGGAGGCTGCTCGAGGAAGCTTCATCAGCAAGGAACGAAAACCGAAGAATAGGATAGGGAAAAGAAACAACATTCTTCGAGTCGGAGCATGGAATGTTAGATCACTGAGGCAAGCGGGAAGATTAGAAAATTTGAAATTAGAAATGAATAGGTTGAATATAGACGTAATGGGGATTAGCGAAATGAGATGGCCACAAGAGGGCGATTTCTGGAGTGGGGATTATAGAATAATTCATACAGGATCAAAGAACGGTCAAGCAGGTGTAGGAATTGTAATGCATAAAAGAGTGGGAAATAGAATAGAAAATTATTTGCAACATAATGAACGTGTGATGATGGTTAGAATCAGAACAAAACCGATAGACACAGTCATAGTCCAAGTATACATGCCCACATCTGCATATTCCGAGGAAGATATTGAAAAAACGTACGAAGAAATAGAAGAAGTGATAGAATATGTGAAGGGAGAAGAGAATTTGATAGTGATGGGGGATTGGAATGCGGTAGTAGGACAAGGAAAAGAGGACAACATTATAAGAGATTTCGCGTTAGGGAGGAGGAACGATAAAGGACAACGTTTAGTCGAATTTTGTGAAAATCATAAGATGGTTATCACAAACACTTTATTCGAAAATCATCCAAGAAGAATCTACACTTGGAAAATGCCAGGAGATACAGCAAGATACCAAATTGATTACATATTAGTGAAACAAAGATTTAGAAACCAAGTGAAAAACTGTAAAACTTATCCCGGTGCAGATATAGATAGTGATCATAATATGTTGATGATGAAATGTTCTCTGAAATTCAAATCTCTGAAGAAGAAAAGGAAAATGCAGAAAAGATGGAATTTGAAGAACCTCAAGCAAAAACAAACACATGAGGCATTCGAGAAAATGTTGGATGAAAAATTGGAAGATCAAAAAGAGAAAGACTTGGGAATAGAGAGGAGATGGACAAAGATGAAGGGGAATATAAGAGAATGAGCGGATAAGATTTTGAAGAATGATGGAGTAGAACCTAAAAACCCATGGATAACGGGAGAAATTTTAGAATTGATAAATGAAAGAAGAAAATACAAGAATAATGATAGCCAAGAAGGCCAGTAACGATACAAATCATTGAGAAATAAAATAATAAGAGAATCAAGGAAAGCAAAAGAACAGTGGTTGGAAGAGAAATGTCAGGAAATAGAAATAAGATTGCATTTAGGAAAAATAGATGAAGCATATAGGATTATTATAAGATTTTTCGGACAAATGAAATCTAGGAGCAATAAGATTAGAAACTCTCTAGGACGACGATTGATAAAAACGGAAGAGAAAATAGAACAGTGGATCAATCATTTGGAAGACTTGTATAGAGGAAACGATGATATAGCACTTTTAGAGAAGGAGGAGGATGTAGATGAGGAAGAATTGGGAGATTCGATATTGAGATCAGAATTCGACAAGGCTTTGAAAGAATTGAAAAATAATGAAGCGCCAGGCATAGATGGCATAAGTGCGGACCTTATAAAAGCCTCCAGTGAAGGAACTCGCGACGCACTGTTTGAATTGATTAGAGATATGTACGAAAAAGGAGAAGTACCGGAAGATTTCCAAAAGAATAAAATTGTCGCTATCCCGAAAAAACAAGGGGCAGACAAATGCGAGAACTACAGAACGATCAGTTTAACTTCACATGCTTCGAAAATACTGACCAAAATTATATACAGGAGGATAGAAAATAAAATAGAGAGTAGATTGGCAGAAGATCAGTTTGGTTTTAGAAAAAATAGGGGAACGCGAGAAGCAATCTTAGCACTCAGGGCAGTAATAGAGAAAAGGATAGCGCTGAAGAAATCTGTGTACATAGGTTTTGTAGATATACAAAAGGCTTTCGATAATGTGGACTGGGAGAAGATGTTTGCGATCCTGAAGAAGGTGGGAATAAATTATAAAGATAGAAGAATAATATACGAATTATATAAGAATCAAAGTGCAATAATAGACATAGAGGGTCAGGAAGGGGAAGCACAAATAAGAAGAGGGGTGAGACAAGGATGCTTATTATCGCCACTGATTTTCAATTTATATATAGAAGAAGCAATGAACTAAGTGAAGGAGGAAATTCAATCGAAATTACAGATTCAGGGAGAAAATATAAGTATGTTGAGATTCGCGGATGACATAGCTATATTGGCCACGAGTAGTACTGAGTTAGAGAATATTCTCAACACTATGAGAACAATATTATTGGAAAACTATTGGATGAATATAAATAAAGACAAAACAAAATTCATGATGTGTACAGCAGCGAAAACAGCTAGAAGAACGAGAATCAAAATAGATACCGACACAATTGAACAGGTAAAAGAATTCAAATATCTAGGAAGCATAATTACAGAGAACGGCAAAAGCGAAAGAGATATAAGAGCAAGAATAGCACAAGGGGAACAGGCTTTTTACCAAAAGAGACAGTTCTTATGCTCAAAAAATATAAGCTTGGAAGTAAGGAAGAAATTCTTGAAAACTTACGTTTGGAGCACAGCATTATATGGTTGCGAAACTTGGACAATGGGGAAAACTGATCAACGAAGACTTGAAGCTTTTGAAATGTGGTGTTATAGGAGGATGCTCAGAATAAAATGGATAGACAAAGTCAAAAATTAAGAAGTACTCGAGCAGATAAATGAAGAAAGAAATCTTTTGAAACACATCGTGAAAAGGAGAAGCAATCTTATAGAACACACATTACGGCATGAGAGTTTATTGAAAACAATATTGGAAGGGAAAATGAATGGTAAAACTGGTAAAGGTAGACCTAGAGCAAGTTATATGAAGCAAATCGTACAAGACAAGGGATGTAGTAGATATGTAGAAATTAAACGTTTGGCGGATAATAGACAGGGGTGGAGGGTTTCATCAAACCAGTCGTAAGACTGATTACTTCATGATGACATTATAATCAAAGTAGCTCAAGAGTGCCGATGAAGAGTTGGAAAACTTCCAACTGGTTATATTCATTTGACTAGTAAAAAAATTCCTAGATGGAGTTGTAACAAAATCCTGAAACAAACTAATTTCCACTTCCAATAAAACGTAATGTACTGTTTACAACATATGTTTGCTCTGCATTAATAGCGTCACGATACTGAGCGATTTTCTTCAAATGTTGAAGTTCAGAGCAAGAATAATAAAATAAGAAAATCGTAATTTAAAACAATTTGGAATTCAATGATCCATTCATGAGGAAATATAAGGAAGAATTCCTCATAACACTGTCTGAATTCCTGAACTAATTATGAAGAGAGTATGGACATCTATGACTTTTTATGAGAAAATTCCCAGAAAAATTATAAGACCCCATAAGAATTCATGAGAAACATTATTCTAACTTATGACTTTTGATGATAAAATTCTTCTCATAAAACGGTCCCAATTCATAGAGAAATTATAATATTTTAGAATAAATTATGAGAAATTATGATAAGTTATGAAAAACAGTCAAGAGAAATTATGAGAATTACTTTCCGCCAGGGAATGGAGATGTTAAAGTCAGTCATATTCATTGCTGTTGAAATGAAGGATTAAAAAAGGCGTCTGTTGGCATTCAAATTACCAAATGAATGCAACTCTAAAAATTCTCAAACTAATTTTCATTTCAGAATGAATTTGTAGGAAACTTGACTGTGAATTATCATTTAAACGAGACTCCCACGTTATGCTGAACATTTCTCCACTGATGTAATACAAAAATGAAGAAGAAAACGCATCGAAACTTGTCGGAGAGAGGAATAGAAATTCTTCTCGCATTTTCTAGTTTTCTTAATGACTGTATTCAATTTGAAAACTCTTTCGAGATACTTTATATCAAAAAAACAAGATTAATATCAAAATGAGAGTATCCCTCTCATTTTATTTCTTCACCAGGGTATGGGCGAACTTCTGGTTCCATGTAACACATGTGTACACATTCCCAAGTAGCACCAGAATATACTATGAACGTTCTTAGAGTATTTGAAATATGTTCTATGCATATTCCAATGAGACCGTTTCATAGGTGCTATGCATATTCATCGAACATATGTAATCGAATATATACGACGGTACGTCAATCGAACGTCGATTGAATGAATATCGTACATTACTAAGTACATTCTAAGTATATTTAAAACAGTCTCATTCGAATACTCTATGAACGTTCATTATATATTCTTCGTATCTCATTGATACATTCTACGAACGTTTCTATTCCGTATATACTTTGAACTTCTGTTGCTGCTTGGGTTTTTGTGCAACTTCTCCTCTGATATTAGTGATTCGGACGATACCGAGACTGGTCTCGGTATCGACCCCGAGATCGAGACGAGATCGAGACCGATACGAGACGAGACGACAGTCGCGACCGAGAATCTCGCCTCGAGACCGAGAATCTCGCCCCGAGACCGAGAATCTCGGCCTCAAGACCGAGATCGAGACCGGGTCAATCTCGGCGAGACGAGACGAGACCGAAACACTATCTGATATATATTATCAAAAATATTCCTCTCCATTTGAAAAGATTGGTCTTTGTGGTAAAAGAATTTTCATCTGTTCAAAATACTCTCAATCGTAGAGACATCCCTGTTACAAAAATCCAGCTGGGATTCCACGTGGATTCCAGATTCGAAATTTACCTGCATTGCCAGCTAAGACTCCACCTGGAATCAAGAATCCCCACTGGATTCCATGTGAGATTTTCAATTCCAACTGAGATTCCACCTGGGAATAGGAACCTCAGCTAAGATTCCATCTGGAAATGAGGAATCCCAGCAGGAAACGCAGGGAAATTTCGGAGCTGGAATCCACGTTGAATCCCAGCTGGATTTTTGTGACGGGGATATTCTGAATTAAAAAAGAAAACAAGAGTGAAATATCTCTTCCGAATGAGAAGGATTTTTCTTCTTATTTCCAGATCACTTTTTTCGGGTGCATAAAATTTTTTAATGAGAATCCACTCACGATGAAACAAATACTGCCACTCTCATTTGAAAAATTAAGAATTTTCAGTCTAGTAGAGTAAAAATTCACTTTCATGGAGTAGAATTTTAACTCTTTTCACAGTTGCAGTATTATCACTCTTCAAGAATGGATTTTGATAGCAAGAAATTTGAAAAGTAACTCGAGAATGCTTCGAAATATGTTTGTCATCAATTTGAAAATGTATGTCGAAAATTCATTATATTTCCGTAACACCCACTTTTGTTCAAGTGATTTTCATACATCGCAATGCCAAGTCACCTTCATTTATACAATCCAACAATCGATAAAAGGTCCGAGAACCGTACATGTATTAGAATCTTTCAGTTCTAAAGACATCTTGCAACGACAATTACGATTGCGCGAAGAACTTGACTGTAAATGCCAACCAATTGCAAGTGCGAAGACCTTCGTTTTGTGATTCAGTACTTTCTACTGTGGAAAACTGTTGACTATTCTAGACTGTCCTGTCCCGTGTACGAAGTGCTTTCAACTCTTTCCGAAAAGAACAAAAACGTTTTAAACTGAATCATGATTCATACATCAAAAGCTTATGAAATTCGCCAACTGTTTTATCTTTAGTTTAGGTGAAAAAAAAACGATTGCATAATTATGATCCTTTTGTTATGGGCTATCAAATGAAGTTTTGTTTATTTCAGTTATATTATTATACATCATAGATTCTGTATAGATTTGCACAAAACCTTCGCACGCGAGCAATGAGAGCGTGAACGCGGAATATATAGCTAATACGCGGGTCTTAACATTGATTGCATATATCCTTATGGCACTTTCAACGCCTTCTTCATTCTTTATTCATACATAATCTGATATCTGTATAGCGATTGTCGTCCGCCTCATCGTGATGTGGAATTAAAAGGTATTGAATATATGTCATTACGTTCATAGATTCTCGATATTGATTATAAGTAGAAGGAAAATAATGTTTCATATTTCTTACTATAAACATCCCTTGATAATTCTGACATTCGGTTATTGCTTAATCTGAGTGTAATTAGTCCAACATGTAACGATCATCTCTATTTGTACATTTTTTGGCTTGTATTTGTATGGTTTTTCGCTTTTTTTATATGTTGTGATGGGATAGTTTCATGAGGATTAGGACAATAAACTCGAGACAGAATGATTGGCTCCAATTGTATATAATCAATCAGACCAAATCATATCGAATTATATTATATTTTTCATTGAATGTAAAGATAACAAGATATCTTTCATGTCTTGAGATACCTATTTCACAATTTTAAGATGTTTTACGCAACGTGTTGAGATATCATTGAAAAATCTAAAGCACGTGTCACGTCTGGAAGGTATCTTTGAGATATGTTTTAGATGTCTATAAAAAATCTGAACACCTCCCATAAGACACTTCAAGACATGAATTGTTATGTGGATTATATGTGATCAGATTGAGATGTATACACGGAAACAAATCATGTCGATGTTTGGATAGCTAAAATTACCATAGCTAATTTCTATCTACCATAGCAAATTATTTTTTTCCGTTTATACTTTATTTTATTTATTGTTAGAATATTGGTTATTAGCAATGCTGAATTGCATTCCCATATAACAATTTTGAATCACTCTTTTGGATCATTCTGAAAGATATCTTAAAGAATTTGGAAAGATGTCTTATGAAACACCAAAAGATATCTTTTGGAGATCTTCATGTGAGATTTCTTAAAGTTTTCTGAAAGTATATTTTAGAATTCTTGAAGATGTCTCCTGTAAGATATCTTTGGGTGTTTCATCAGACATCTTTTAGAATCCTTCAAGATATCTTTTAGAATTTTCCGGGATTCCACTGCTCACCTCGAACTTTTTCAGGTTGTTTTCCGTAAGATAAGTGAGAAAAAAAAAGTTTGACAAAACCCGATTTTATTATTCAACATAGTTGCCTTCAAGGGCGATACAACGAGTATACCGATTTTCTAACTTTTCGATACCACTTTTATAGTACGATTTCTCTGTCTCTTCAAAAGAGGCCTCAGTTTCAGCGATTACTTCATCGTTGGACTTTAATTTCTGTCCAGCGAGCATTCTTTTGAGATCTGGAGACAGGAAAAAGTCGCTGGGGGCTAAATTTGGAGAATACCGTGAGTGGGTAAGCAATTCGAAGCCCAATTCATTCAATTTTGCCATCGTTTTCATCGATTTGTGACACGGTGCATTGTCTTGGTGAGACAACACTTCTCTCTTTCGCAAATGTGACCGTTTCTTTGCAATTTCAGCCTTCAGTAGATCCAAAAGTGCACACTAATAGTTGCTGTTGAGGGTGGTTCCTTTTTGGAGATAGTTGATGAATATTATTCCCTTCGCATCCCAAAATACAGACGCCATCACCTTACCGGCCGAATGTTGCGTCTTTGCTCGCTTTGGATTCGATTCGTCGACTGCTGTCCACTCAGCTGACTGTCTTTTGGATTCTGGTGGGTAATGGTAGAGCCATGTTTCATCCATTGTCACATATCGACGATAGAATTCGAGTTCATTGCGGCTTAACAGCGACAAACACTCCTCTGAAGCATCAATTCGTGGTTCTTTTTGATCGACTGTGAGCTCACGCGGCATCCACTTTGCACGGAGCTTTCGCATACCCAAATGTTCGTGTCAAATGGTAAAAACACTACCATCTGATATCTCTACAATCTTAGCAGCTAGCTCGTGTACCTTCAATTTGCGATCGTTCATAATTGATTTGTGGATTTTTTTCATGTTTTCTGGAATAACAGCCTCATTCCCAGACAGCATTGAATGTCCTGTGGACGTTTTAGAAACATAACCTCAGTTTTGCACGCTTCGCCTCCGTGGAGTAGGTTTAAATACGTTCAGAGAACGTTCATTTTTGATGCACCTGAATACGTTCCCAGTACGTCTTTTTCATCTACCACGGGACGTTCTCGTTACGTTTCCCAAACGTACTTTCATGAAAACTAACCTATACAAACATAAGCGTAGTATCCCAGAACGTCATTGACATCTTCATTGAACACGTCCCCAGAACGTCGCATGGTGGGCATAAATTGAACATCACAGAACATTTGTATGTCCCTGGGATTTTATTTGGACGTTTTCTGTGAGAGCAAGTACGTTTTATGAACGTTCAGAAAACCTCCCGATGCTATCCGAGTTTGGGCGTCCACTGCGCTCTGCATCATTTGTACTGGTACAACCACGTTTAAATTCAGCAATCTACTTCTCTACCATTTGTCTCGATGGAGCAGAGTCCGGATAATGTTTATCAAGCCATTGTTTGATTCCCATTGTATTTTTTTCATCAAAAAGCGATGCTTTATCAAAACTCGAAATTCATTTTTTCCATTTTTTTCAATAACAAAAGTTGCTTTACACAAAATACTATAACTCACGAATCAATAGTCAGAATTACACACGTATCGTTTGAAGGTTAGTACTGAATAAAAATCATATGGAAAAACATTCTAGTAACACCATCTATGTGTCATCCTACGGACTTTTTGAATGGACTGTCATTTTTTTTTGCTGCTTAGTAAATATCATTACATTCTTCTTTGTGCGTAGGATGATCAGTTCAGAAAATTGAATCTCACTCGGTTCCACGAATGTCTGAATGTGGTTTCTAAGTAAATCTTTGATGCTGATACCGTTTAAATCATTATTTAGGACGAATACACCGCATAGCCGTAGTTGGTTAGGTAGGTAGGAACTTCGTAGAAATATCCAATCCAGAATGTTCCAAGCGACGCATTGTGATATTCTGGGAATATTACCGAGACATTGTGTTGTATGGAAAAATTCACTTCTTCCTGACCGAAACGCGTCATTTTTCCTCAAATTTTTCAGAAAATAAATGAAGTGTTTTGGCCAAAATGGAATCAATTCTCCTGAGGGAATTCAGTTCAGTTGAGAATTACTCTTCTTCCCCTAATTGTCCACAAATTGTTGTTTTTATCAAAAAATTATTTCATTGATAACTACCCTGCTTAAAATGTCATATAGAATCGTATAGAATATCATAAAATATGATTCAAAAATATGATAGAAACTGTGAATCTCATCATGTTTTTGAATCATAATCTATGATATTCTATACGATTCTATATGACACTTTAAGCAGGGTATGTATTTCCAATTGCAAAAATGGTTCAATAAGGCTGCTCCATCCCATGCAGAAAATGTCGACTTCCAACCAACCGTAACAATCGAAACAGTACTGGTACAACACTGATTACCAGGGTTGGTTGCCAACGTTGTAACGTGGTTGAAGGACCAACCAGTACAATGTTGTTGTAAACCGATAGTCAATGCTGATTTGCCAACGTTGATTTAAAACTCGTTCAACGTTGTTCATTATGTGTGGTTTAATACGGCAAAATTTTGAAGAAATTATTATTCATGTTCTCGAATTGACTTCTTCACATGTTTTCGGATTATTCATTCGTTTCAAGAAACGATTCAAACTTCAGCAACATACGAACAGATGTGTTATATTTTTTACTTTCGATATAACCATGCACCGAAAAAACGATATTCTAGGATTGAAAGGAATTTATTCTTCCTCTAAACCAATCCTCTTATTATAAGACTAACCCCCTCTTTTTAGTGACTTTATAAGATATTCTTCGGTTTAGAATAAATTCTTGAAATAAGAATATTCCCAGATCATTTTAAATAACCGCTCTGTACAAAATAATTTTGTATAATTATCTAGCCTGAGATGTAAAATGACTTATAAATTCACAATATTCGTATAAAAGTCATTCTAAACATGAGAAAATTTCACATTGAAGAGTATTCTTGAAGTTGAAATTTTCAAATTTGAGAAAAAAGCCTTATGTTCTGAGTTAAATTTGTTGTTAGGGTGATGATAAACTTGTAGGAAGAGTTTAAAAGTTCAATACACATGTTTCCTCAGCCTATTAGTGAAAAGATACAAAAATGCACACAATACAAAATCATTGATCAAAAATATTGAGAGACGATAAATTGAGTCATACATAGCCTTTACGTCCCTAACAGCACACTCCTTCGCATCTCCGTGGTCTCCACGTAGATACCACCTATCTCCGTGGAGACCACGGAGATGCGACGAAGTGTGCTATTAGGGGTATTTATCAACATTTTTATAATAACCAATAAAATTCAATGAATATATCTGTCCTCTCTTACTCTGTACCAACTTGATTTTACTAAATTTTGATACATTTCTCCTGCCTAGATTTCGTTTAGTGAAGAAAAGCTGATAGAATACCCACGTGCCGTAAGCTAAGTTGACAGATTTTCTAACTTTTGCCACACGATTTGGACTTTCCTGATCAATATAGATTCCACCTAACTTTAAAACTCTTTCCACATGTTTATCATCACCCTAACAACGAATTCAACTCAGAAAATAAGGCTTTTTCCTCAAATTTGAAAATTTCAACATGAAGAGTACTCTTCAATTTGAAAAGTAAAACCATCCGTCGAGCTGTAAGTGAAAATAATCCAAGTTTTTCGAAATTCATTTTGAACATTTTTTTGACATATTTTTGATCAAATGAGTTCTTCATGACTCATATTTATTACGAAATTAATATGATCTCTGAGTTTTTGCCTAGAAGTACTGATGTAAGTATCTGAAGAAAATTCATTTTCACTGCATCAACAAATTACGATTTGTGACATGTTACAACAGCTATGACTGATTTACTAATTCATTTTGCACTTACTAACAGATTTTTTGATACACATTATTCAAGAAATAACCACCACACATTTCACAAAAATAATTCATCCATTTTTTGATCACATAAATTTAACCTCACATCTGTCAACCGAACTGCAATTTTCACACAGGCTCATAGATTATTATATTCAACCGACGGATGATTGAATCGGATAAACACGTCACTTCAATTGATCTTTTCTGATGCATCGCGTAGGTACCGGTTTGACGGTACAGAAAAATTATTACTGATACTGAATTTGAATAATTTGCAAGTCTAGTCTAGTCGGTGTAAGAACTCCGGTAACAGTTTCAACGAAAATATCTTTATATAATATGTTATTGCTGTTATTTGAAAATTTGTAACTCATCAGGATGATAAGAGAAACATTCTCAATAGTATACAGTCGGAGAAGAATATTTAAAATTCATCAATAACAACGTGTTCAAAAATATTCCCGTTAGCTCTGTTACCGGACTCCTCACACCGACTATACAATATTACTTTAATTTATGATGTCAGAATTCATAAGTGGCATACAGCTGTACTGGTCAAAGCGTCATTCTCTCATTAGGGTTAGGATTTTGTGTTAGGTTCGATTCCGCGTGTAGGGCTATGAGATTTTCGCTATTGACCCCCACAGTTTGAACGCTTGTTATCATTAAATATCTTCATTAAGATAATTTCCACCAGGGAGTTCGATTGCTGTAGAACGCGGTTCTAGCAACTGACATTGGAACATGTTTCCATACATCTATTACACTACAGTACGAGATCGACAAGGATTCCAATAATTTTTTTGTGAATTATTTGAAATATATTCTTGGCGCTTATTTTAGATGCCAATGTTCTTAAAGTTAGATGCGCCCTCTCAATCTTAGAATATGGTTTTTTCGGTGTGGACATTAGCTAAAAATATGAAATTATTTTCATTAGCTACGTACAAAGGCTTAAATGGATTACCATCACCGGTTGAAAATCAATTGTCAATGTTGGTATCCAATGCAAAACCAGTACTGATTCAGGGTTGATGTTAACGTTGACCCAGTATTGGTGAACAACGCCGTACCAGTGTTGATCAGCGTTATCATTCCGGATTTATTCCAACGTTGTTTGCCAACAGTTGGCAGTTGGCAAATAACGTTATTCCAGCACATTCCCAGTTCAAAACTTAATGATATTTGGATAGAATAGATCTTCCAGGAGGACTAAAAATATCATTTGGAAAGACATTAATACCACATCATGACGCTGCTACCCGTACAGCACATGACGTGTCCGGCTCATGGGAGGAACGTATTTTTGGAAACATAGAAACATCCCACACAGCAAAAAGAGTTCTGAAAGAATTCTTTAAGGATCCCACATGAATTCTTGAAGAACTCCATAACTCGTCCGAAAGAATTCAAAAAGAATTCTCAAAGAATCCCCGGAATGTCAGTTCGGAATGAATCGCTGGGGGAATTCTTTTTCTCGTCCAAAAGAATTCTTAGAGAATCCCAAAACAGTTCGCAAAGAGGTCTTGAAGAATTCATAAAGAATTCTACAAGAGTTCATGAAGAATTCTCCAAAAGTTCATTAAGAATTCTATATGTGCTTTCCAAAAAATTTGAATAATTCATTGAAACACTCCAAAAACTCTTCAAACCGTTCACCCGAGCATCCCGGGATATTGTAGAAGAGTTGAAAGAATTCGTTACAAATTCATTGAAAAGTTCAAAGTGAGTAATTCTGATCGAACTGAAAAAGATTCAACACAAATCCATAACAATATCGAAGGATGTTATGGAACAGACATTCGGATACTGGTGTATGTATATTTAGTCACTCTTCGACCTTACAGTGAGGTGTCTCCATGTATGTGCAAGATTTCATTGCTTGATCTCAGTTAACAGAAAGAAGACAGCGTCACAGAGTCAGCGAAGGAATTGCAGAAATGTTTCCAAGGGCCATATTTTGATTTTACCAGACTATTTCTAAATACATTGAAATGTGATCAACCATTAGCAGTGTAAAGGACATGTAAAAAAATTGAGAGTATTTTTATCGGGTAATGTGAAGCATTAAATGTATTTTATAACTTGACGCAAGGTACATTTAGAATTGATTTCATACAAAACTATTTGCTAATAAATTCTGAAATTCTTTATACAATAAAACATTCCATTATAAATCGCTGTAACATTTCAATCAAGTCAAGTTTCAGCAAGTTGATGGAAATGAATTTGAAAAATTAGGAAACTTATAAACAGAGATGGGCATCCTCAATCACTTTTTGTACTCAAGGTACTTTTTTCCTGTCAAGTTCTTTTATATTTCTATGAAATAAATAGAAATTTTCAACATTAACTTAAAGAGTACTTGATAAGACTTCTTTTTGAATTCTTCACAGAGCTCTTTAGGAGTTCTTTTGGACGATAAAAAGAACTCCCCCAGCGATTCATTCTGAACTGACATTCCGGGGATTCTTTGAGAATACCTTCCGAATCATTATGAATACTTCATGAACTCTTTTCTGAGCTCTTTAAGAACTCATTTAGAATTCTTTACGATCTGATTGGGTTTTTTATGAATTCTTTAAGAACTCTTATTAAAGAATTCATATTGAATTCTTTTTATGGAGTTCTTTGCGAATCCATATGGAACTGTGGTGCTGTGTGGGATGCCATACATGTATATGATCATGCCATCCATCTTCTAGGCAGATTCATGCACATAGAAATGTCCGCCCAAATAACCTGAATTCAAGAATATGGGAGGCATGTTTTGTTGATCATCCCATACGCATCTAGTTTTCGTCTTAAAAAAGAGGTTATGTATTTCTAAAAGACTGCTGTCAACATATTCAGGATGTCTAATGCAGCGTCACAATCATAATTCAATCATAATTATTTCCAGAAGAAAAACCATTGTTGAATAGCTTTTCTCATGTTGCATGAAACATCTTTCAAAAGTGTTTTGGAATTGCAAAACCTCTAAAGTTCTGTCGGCTCATAATGAGTGACGGAAAATACTTCAAGTCACTATAATTGAACTTTCATAAATATTAATTGTAGTTTCGTCTCATACAGTTCCAACATTGTCACTAAAAATACGCGTCGAGTTAGGCTAACCTCCCATGGACCGGAATTCGTTCCGGCGGAATGACTTTAAACCAATCGCTGTCACAATTTCTTTTGGAGCGTTCTATCAGAAATCTATAAAAAATTGTGCATTGGTTTAATTTTCATTCCGCCGGAACGAACTCCGGTCCATGGGAGGCCAGCCTTACTGTAGACGAAATCTCAAAATTTCTTATTGCATGATCATGAAACTATATTTTTCGATATACATTCGATAAATCAATCTCTATTAGGCTGAGATAATTCCGTGCATTAGACAAAATTAAAAAAAAAAGTTTTGAGACAGTATATACAAATTCATGAAGATAAACATCATCACCATTTCATTTCGACTCGCGTACACGATACAATGAATTCATCGGTTATTTGCAAATGAGAGGTTATAGTTTACTGAGTTCATAAAAATCTTCCTGCCATGTGGATTGAATATAATTCTCACAATATTGCCACATGATGTGAAATGATATATGCCAGGAATATGTTGTTTAGAATAATCCGTTTTCCATCAGATTATGCATGTTTCACATGCCGAACATATGCTTCACACATTACGTGTTATACGGGTAGTTGTTGTACCCACATTGAAACTATAGTTGTAGGGTATACCCTACAAACAATGATTACTGACATTTCAATAGGCGGCTGATGGTCCTGCAATGCCAATGAAGAGTCTCTGCTGGGTGATTGAAAATATTTTCTTTATCCAAAAGAAACCGACCCTCATAAATTGTACTCGAACAATTTGGAATGCGTTCGAGTCTGAAAGATGATCATCTAAAAGATATCTTCAACGTATCTAACATCCGGAACTTGTCTTTGAAACATCTTTGATATAAAAAGATGTATCAAAAATAAAAAATATCCTTGAGATGAATTTCAAATAAGAATTGACCTCAAATTCATTTAAAAGTATTGCGAGAGATATTTAAAACTTGTGTACCCTGCTTAAAATAAACGATTGATTCTGACCAAATCTGATTAAATAAATAGTACGTACTTTGGAGCATCAATATTTGACGATTGAGCCTCAATCAGAATTGGTGAGATTTAATCAGAACCAATAGACATGCTTTGATGAATGGTACTGAATCAGGGACATACAGGTGAAACAAGGGACACTTCTTCACAGGAAAATGGGAGAAAAAAACGTAATCAGATCGAATGCGGTTTGAACATATTCAAGTTTCTGGATTCAATAGTCATTTAAACATTTCGATTTTCGCATGATATTTGATAGGATTCAATTATCGTTTCACTGATTGCAATCCAATCAGAATCAAATGGTGGATTGAAAATAGAAAAATCGGAGATTATATTGATTGGGAATCAATACAGAAATCAACGGATAGACGAATGGGGATGAATCGGCATTTGCCCAGTAATGTTGAAACGCAATAGACAATGAGATTGAATAGGAGAAAGAACAATATAAACGGGGGATGGTGGCAATGAGAAATGAATGAGATTGAATCAGAACATTGTGCAGTCGATATCCCGATTGAATACAATTGGATTTATTGAGCATGCCAACGAATCAACCAATATAAATACTTGAGAATCAATCGGTAAATGTACGGAGTTGAGGAATCGCAATGAATAGGGAATTTGAACATTGTGAGCGAATTTGATTCGTTGAAAGTTTTCCCAGTCAAAAATATTGTCAAAGGGCTGTACATTCGGAATCAGATTCATTAGAAGAATAGCTGATTCGATTCTACAGTATTCAGTGATTCATGATACGATTAAGACTCAAAAACTCACTGTAATACTGATATGCAATTTTTCATTTTTTCAAGGTAGATTCAACTGAGGTTGGAAGTATTCACCCAGTCGGGGTCAATGGGAGTTTTGCTAATTCTAAATCTCTCTGAGCGAGTGAGATTCCATCAGGAATGGGCTCTGTTTCTCAATTGGTTTCGATATGATAATGAACGATTGAATGCTATAATATTCAATGCACTGCACAATTGACCGCATCGGATTCAATAGGGATGTAGCCGATTCAAAAAATCTGTAGACGACTGGAATTCCATCAGAAATAGGCGCTACTACTCAATCGGATTTGATAAGAACATGACCAATAGCGTTCTATAGTATTTAATGATTTACATTACGATACGGGATGGAAATCACGCTCAGCCGCTAATATACAAGGTGCACTTCTGCAAGTGAGTTGTACACAGGAATCGCCTCATTTACCTAGTCGGATTCAATGAGCGTTCAGTCAATTTGAAACATCTGGAACCGAGTGGACTTTTATCAGTGTAGGATCTACTACTCAATCGGATTCGATAGTGGTATGACCGATGACATTCTATCGTATTCTTTGAGCCGCATCACGGTATGAAATGCAAATCGCACTGAGACGCTAATATACGAGGTACACTATTCTGAGTGTTTCGCGAACAGCAATCTCATGATTGACCCAATGGGATGTAATGGGGGCCGAGCTGATTCTAAACATTTGTAGGCGAATGAAATTTTCCCAGAGATCGGGTCTACTACTCAATCGGATCCAATAGGGATATGACCGACTGGATTCTATCGGACTCGTCAAGTTATATTAAGATGTGGAATGGGAAGCATACCGAAACACTGATTATGCAAATGGTACTATTCACAATGAGCTATACAGAGGAATCGCGCGACTGACCCAAGTGGATCCAATGGGGGTTTAACCGATCCAAAACATTTGTTTGTGAATCAAATTTCTTCAGAGACAGACTCTAGTACTGAACCGGATTCGCTACGGGTTCGATGGATTGAATTCTATCGTAATCAATGAGTCATATGACGATACACAATAATATCACGCCAAAACATGGTTTTGCAAATTACACTATTCAAAATGAACTGTAAAAAGAAATCGCACAACTGACCCAATCGGATCCAATGGGCAATTAGCCGATTCACAACATCTGTTTGCGAATAAAATTTCATCAAAGATAGACTGGACTACTCAATCGGATTCGATAGAGACATGACCAATTGGATTCGATGGCATTCTATAGTTCACTGGTTCATATCACGATACAGGATGGGAATCATACTGAGATGCTGATATACAAGGTATACTATTGCAACTAAGTTGTGAACAGGAATCGCCCAATTGACTCAATCGGATTCAATGGAGGTTTAGTCGACTCAGAAAATCTGTAGACGAATGAAATTCTATTAAAGAGAGGTTCTACTACTCAATCGGATCCGATCATGGTATAGCCGATTGGATTGTATCTTATTCAATGAGTCATATCAATATACGAAATGTAAACCACACTGAACACCCTAAAAAGTATTATATACCTTCTGATCAAAAAGTACTCGGAATTCTCTATTCAAACAAACCGCATTTGAGATATTGTCGGAATCTTTTGTTTTCCATGTTATTTCATCTGTTATTTAGCGCTGAAATGTCTGTTTGCGCCTCATTCGTCAGAGGTTAGTGCGTGTTGCCTTGTAAACGAGTCAGTGTTTGTTGTGGTCTGCGAATTTCGCAATGTCGAATTTGGTTGAGCAAAGAGTTTGTCTAAAATTTTGTGTTTTTAACAAAATTTCATGTGCGGAAGCGTTGAAGATGTTAACAGAAACCTACGGGGACTCGATGATGTCGAAAACACAAGCGTACGAGTGGTACAAAGAGTTTGAAGCGGGTCGTATTGTGGTTGATGATTTGCCTCGTTCCGGTCGTCCATCCACCAGTATCACTGACGAAAATATTGATAAAATTGAAGAAATCGGCCTCGCAAATCGTCGTGTGAGTATTAGGGAGATGGCATTCGATCTTGGTGTCTCGTTCGGATCGGTACAGAACGTTATACACAATATTTTGGCCATGAGACGAGTTGAAGCACGGCTTGTGCCGAGAGTGTTGAATTTGTTGCAGAAACAGCATGGCATTGATGTTGCTAAACAAATGCTCTCTTTGGGCCAAAATGTTATCGGAGGCATCATTACCGGTGACGAAACATGGGTCTATGAATATGATATCGGAACCAACCAACAATCATCGGAATGGCACTTTTCAAACGAGTCAAAACCTAAAAAACCGCGACAGAGTCGATCTAAAATCAAGGTTTTGTTGACTGTTTTCTTTGATTGCCGGGGTGTGGTCCACTCCGAATTTCTCCCACCAGGTCAAATTCAATTTTAGACTTTATTCCACCGCATTAGCCCTGGTTAAAAAATCCGGTAAGATCCGATAGAAACCGATTCAGAATTAATCGGACTGCATAGGATCAATCGGAACAGTTCAATCCCCGATTCAAAATCAATAAGAGTTTATCGGAATCTCTTTTCTATAAGTTTCAATCGGGGATTCGCCAATTAAAAAATCTGCATTTTATGGGAATTAATCAGACTTCACATAATCTATTGGTCTGTATAAGAGATATCTGATTGGATGATTGAAATTTTCTCCATTCCATCAGGCAAACGGTTTTTATCAGAAGTTTCCACAATTTCAATCTATTGGAACTAATGGGAAAATTTGTGAAATTGAATGATGAATGGGTTTCTTATGGGAGATTTCTGACTGCATTTAAGGATGTATCGATTTTATTGATCAATGGGTTTTACTTGGATTATTCCAACATTCAAATTTATTGGAAATAATAGGCAAGTTTACAGATTCTGAAGTCCTATGGGTATGTACCGGCAATAACCGATTCAGTTTTGGAATTTCTTTCATTGCATCAGATCATTGGTTTTTATCGGAATCCCTGGTGACCTCGAGGTATTGGAACTAATGAAAAGGTGCTGGAATAGGAAACTATAATCATAGAATACCAAGAGAATCCAATTAGAAAATATTTCATTGGTATCAATCGGAATTTTTATCAGTGATGGAATATCCATTGGATTCCATTAAAAAATATGTTACTGGTACCAATTATAATTGTAATGATTAATACAATGCCGATTGAATCAAATTAAAGAATATTGTGTCCGTACGAATTGGAATTTTTATGATTGATAAAATACCTATTATTGGATGCCATTGGAAAATATTTGACTGGTATCAATTAGAATCTTCATGATTAATGAAATACCGATTCAATCCAATTAAAAAATATTTGATTGGCATCCATCAGAATTTTTCATCAACCATAAAATACCCATTGAATCTAATGAGAAAATATTTTCTTGGTATCAATTGGAATTTTTATGATTAATGAAATACCCATTGAATTCTATTGAAAAATATTCCACTGATATCAATTAGAATTTTGATGATCAATAAAATACCTATTCAATCAGATAAGAAACATTTTATTGTCCACAATTGGAATTTTTATTATTGATAAAATACCAATTGGATCCCATTGAAAAACGTTTTACTGGTATCAATTAGAATTTTCATGATTGATAAAACTCCGAATGAATCAAATTGGAAAATATTGTATTGGTATCAACCGGAATTTTTACTATTGATAAAATACCAATTGGATCCCATTGAAAAATATTTGACTGGTATCAAATAAAATTTTCATGATTAATAAAATACCCATTGAATCCAATTAGAAAATATTTCCTCGGCATCATTTGGAATTTTTGTGATTAATGAAATACCCATTGAATTCCATTGAAAAATATTTCACTGATATCAATTAAAATTTCAATAATCAATAAAATCTCGATTTAATCAAATAAAAAATATTTTTTTGGTATCAATATTAATTCTGATTATTGATAAAATACCTATTGGATGCCATTGAAAAATATTTGACTGGTCTCAATTAGAATCTTCATTATTAATAACATACCGATTCAATCCAATTGAAAAATATTGTATTGGCGTCAATCGGAATTTTCATTGATCATAAACCCGACTGGAAATTGTCATCAGGTTAACCCAACATATGATGAGGACCTGACAAGGTCATCCGAAATAAGGAATACCCGTTACGGTCCTGATCGGGATTAGGTGTGGATGACTCACGTATGGATGACCTAATTTGGTCCTAGTCAGGATTTCCTCAAATTATCCTGAAAAGGTCGAAGTAGGTTTTCCTCGCTGTATCCGCATCAGGACCTCGTTCGGTCATCCTAAGATCATGGACATAGTTTGATAAACTGAATACAAGAATGTACAGACTTGATTTCAGATTGTACACTCTTTGATTAAACAAATTTTCCTTCAACAAGAAGAACATGTTTGAACGATTTTTAACTGTGCCTGTTTTTAAATTCAATCCCTTCATTCCGAACACATTACCTACTTCTGAGAACTGTTGAACAATTTGTTCAATCTATTCTCAATGTGAATTGAAAACTAACTATTTGGGTTTTAATTGAGCGGAACTTATGAACATTTCACAAGATTTTCCACGTTATGCATACAGCGCAAAAAACTTAGCAAACGTTCAACCATCACCAGCGAAATAAGTATTTCATTTAACTTATCACAATTCTCATAAGGTTGATTTATTGACTATTCAGCATCATTTTTCTTTCCTACACATCACATCATCTGAGTATTATTCAAAGAGTATATATGAACT
This sequence comes from Gonatopus flavifemur, assembly GCA_018340375.1. Lineage (NCBI taxonomy): Eukaryota > Metazoa > Arthropoda > Insecta > Hymenoptera > Dryinidae > Gonatopus > Gonatopus flavifemur. The sequence goes on from JAFFJZ010000001.1 coordinate 1,584,897, forward strand.
GAATGAATATGTGTTTCGTCATAATCAAATATAAGTTTCGAACAAGTACTCTTCTTTCGTTATTTCTTGATTAATACGCATGAAAAAATCTGTTATTGAGTGCAAAATGAATTATTGAATCAGTTATCACTGCTGTAATATGTAAAAAATCATAAGTTGCTGATGTGGTGACAATTAATTCTATTCAAATATACGATAATATCAACAACGACAATATCTATATCAATATTAATTTACATCAGTATTTCTCGGAAAAAACTCAGAAATCCCAATCATTTTGTAATAATAAAGGTCATGAAGAACTCATTCGATCAAAAATATTTCAAGCGAATGTTCAAAATGAAATGCAAAAAACTTGAATTATTCACTTTCAGCTCGACGGATGGTTTTACTTTTCAAATTAAAGAGTACTCTTGAAGTTGAAATTTGTTGATTTCAGAAAAAAGCCTCATTTTCTGAGTTGAATTTGTTGTTAGGGTGATGATAAACTTGTAAGAAGAGTTTGAAAGTTGAGTGGAATCTATATTGATCAGGAAAGTCCAAATCGTGTGGCAAAAGTTAGAAAATCTGTCAACTTAGCTCACGGCGCATGGGCTTTTCTTCGCTAAACCAAATGCTGGCAGGAGAAATTCAACAAAATATAGTGGATTCAAAGTGATGTGAAGTAAGAGAGGACCGAAATATTCATTAGATTTTATTCGTTCTTATAAACGTTCTAAAAAATAAGAAAAGACTATAGAAGATCCAAAGTGTCGTCTTCCCATATTTTTGTTCCAATAATGTTGTGTCATGTTCCTACAAATAAATGTTATTATATTTATAAAACAGGTTCAATACACATGTTTTCTCAACCTAACACTAGTTACTGGTGAAAAGATACGAAAATGCACACTCAAAAATGCAAATCATTGAAACAAAAATATTGAGAGACGATACATTGAGTCATACATAGTCTTACCATATTTATCAACATTTTTATAATAACTAATAAAATTCAATGCATGTATCTGTCCTCTCTTACTTCACATCACTTTGAATTCACTATATTTTGATGAATTTCTCCTGCCAGCATTTGGTTTAGTAAAGAAAAGCTGATAGAATACCCATGCGCTGTCAGCTAAGTTGACAGATTTTCTAACTTTTGCCACACGATTTGGACTTCCCTGATCAATATAGATTCCACTCAACTTTCAAACTCTCCCTACAAGTTTATTATCACCCTAACAACAAATTCAACTCAGAAGATAAGGCTTTTTTCTCAAATTTGAAAATTTCAATTCCAAGAGTGCTCTTCAATTTGAAAAATAAAACCATCCGACGAGCTGCAAGTGAATAATTCAAGTTTTTTGTTATTCATTGAACATTCTTTTGACATATTTTTGATCAAATGAGTTCTTCATGACTCATATTTCTTACAAAATCAATATGATCTCTGAGTTTTTGCCTAGAAGTGCTGATGTAAGTATTTGAAGAAAATTCATTTTCACTGCATCAACAAATTACGATTTTTTGACACGTTACAACAGCTATGACTGATTTACTTAATCATTTTGCACTTACTAACAGACTTTTTGATACACATTATTCAAGAAATAACCACCACACATTTCACAAAAATAATTCATCCATTTGTTGATCACATAAATTTAACCTCACATCTGTCAACCGAACTGCAATTTTCACACAGGCTCATAGATTAGTTTTGATTTATTTTTGAGGTTTTAGTAAGGAATTCCTCACAAAATCCTAATTAGTCTTTCCTGATAGGGTCCTCATAATAGTGCAGCGTGACATGACTTGTTAGGTCCTGATGAGGTTGCCTTATCAGGACCTGATCTGGATCAAGGTTTACCTGATCTGGTCCATGGGGTAAATTTCTAGTCGGGAAATACCAAGTGAATCCAATTACACAGTTTTTAATTGATTCCAATTCAATTTGGTCTGAATGAACCGGCCACTTGCTGATTGGAACTCCTCAATGAATCGGCAGGATACCTAACGAATTCTATTGAGATGACGATATTAATATCACCGACCATGAAACCCAAACCCATGTGCCAACGCGGATTCATTCTCATTAAGTTCATTCGTTATCACCCGGATTCAGTATATGATACCCAACTGTCAAAATGCTGATACAATCTCATTGAATAAGATTCTCAAATGCCTGAATCGATTGCGATTCAGTGTAATCGAAGCTTATCATTCTCATACACATTGGAGCCCATTCAATCCATCAGTCATACTCGCTTCTTTTCCTATTCATGAATAAGACAGCCCATGGCAGTGATCCGATTGGATTCAATCAGCATTTCGACTGCACAATGTTCTGATTCATTCCGATTAGTCGATTGATCAATAGTATTTGGTCGGAATCAATCGTTTTTTTTTACCAGGGTAATTACACGGAATTCAAAATATTTGATTGAAACTTCGTTTGAATAAAAGATTCAAAATCCCACAATATGAGCGACCCAACCCAGGCAGCACTAACCCGTAACCTTTACATACCGTTGATGTATTTCATGTTCTCTTCCAAGTATCAGTTATATCACTCGTAACGTACAGGGGTGGAGCATCAATTCGGAAATGTCCGCAACAACCCAAATGGCGCTATCCACCCAGATAACATTTCATGCGCGCAAATTTCATCACATATTTGCGAGCTAGCTTGTGCGCGATATTTGCTAGTATCTTGCACGTACAAAATTTTTGAACTGTTCTTTGCGTGCAAATAACAAGCATATGTATCATGCAATGTGATGATGAACTTACGCTCCTATATTCATCATGATCACGTCATATTACGTGATCAACGAATAACACCTCTTATTAATGAGCTGAAATGGTTGCGTTGTGAATATCGAAGGCAGTACTTCTTGGGTACACTTCTGTTCACGATATTAAATACGGGAATTCCTTCGTACTTAAGGCGCGATTTCATGTTTGTTCGGGAGCTGGGTGTTCGGAGAATGCATGCTCGTCCTGATGACCTTCACATACCGAATTATCGTACGGCGACTTTTTGAAGTTCCTTCCTCATAAGCGGTTGTTATTTCTGGAACTGTCTACCCGCTGATGTTCGCTCCTTGCCAGTATCCATGTTTTCAAGAATAGGCTCTGCAAACATCCCCTGTCCCTGCAGGTCAGCTCAGCTTGTTGACTGATGTATGGTGACATGGGTTGCTGGGCGATGTATGCGCGCTCCGTTCACCCATCTACCACCGCTTACTTTTGCAGAAATGTCACGTAGGATGTAAATTAGTTTTAAGTTGGTAATTAACTCTAGCATAATAATAGCCTATTGCTTCAGTGTGCAATGAATCGATTAGTGTTTATGCTTTTTATATACTGTTGGTCTGATTGATCTTTATACTTTATGCAATTATACGTTAATCCTTAAAAGATGAAATATTAGGACCTAATAAATATCTATCTATCTATCTATCTATTAATGATAAATCATGACACTGGATATCCTGCGACTTGTGCGCAATATTTTCACGTGATATGTTATAATTGATTATAAATTACTTGATTTCTGAATAACTGGTAAAAAATGCAAACGTCAATAATTAAGTGAACTTTATACCGTCAGCATTATTTCCCATAAAGAATTAAATGTTTAGATTATTTCACCAGAGTAGTGCACTAAGAGAACATTTGTTCCAGCCAAACAAAATTTTGATTGAAATAAACGCATAGAAACTTTTTGGTTGGCTGAAATAATATTTTTTTGGGATTAACAAAATTTGGTCAACAATAATACGAGGGTGGATTGATAAGTTTCCGGCCTGACCAAGAGATGGCGCCACTAGGCCTACCTTGAGGTGGCGTTCTATAGTACCATCCTTAGATAGCTTGTAGCTATAGTTTCAGTCCGATCGCCATGTTAGTTTAGTTTTGAGAGCACGCTGACCAAGACGCCTCTGTGTTTTTCGTAAAAATGGAAAAGCTGGAAAATCGTGCTGTCATCAAATACTTTTATTTGAAGGGGTTAACGCCGAAGGAAATTAAAGAAGAGATGGACTCAACACTGGGGACATCCTCCCCATCATATTCAACCGTTAAGCAGTGGGTTTCCGAGTTTAAAAAGGGTCGTGTGAGCACCTCTGATGAGCCTCGCTCAGGACGCCCCATTGAGGTCACAACTCCAGATATGATCGACAAAATCCATCAAATAGTGCTGAAAGATCGCAGATTAAAAGTTCGTGAGATAGCTGAGACCTGTAAGATGTCATATGAACGTGTACAAAATATTTTGCACCAACATTTGTATATGGAAAAGCTCTGTGCAAGATGGGTGCCGCGTTTGCTAACAGTCGACCAAAAATTGATTCGAAAGAACATTTCTACCGCCAATTTGGCGTTGTATAAGCGTAGTCCAAGCGAATTTTTGCGTCGATTCGTAACCGTTGACGAAACTTGGGTCCACCGCTACACTCCTGAAACCAAAGAACAGTCTAAACAGTGGATTGGACCAGGGGAACCAACTCCAAAGAAGGCACAAACAATTTTTTCGGCGAACAAGGTTATGGTTACTGTTTTTTGGGATGCAAGAGGTATTATATACATTGATTACCTTGAAAAGGGTAAAACTATCACTGGTCAATACTACGCAGACTTATTGCAACGTTTGAGTCACGAAGTGAAAATTAAACGACCTCATCTGGCGAAGAAAAAAATCTTGTTTCATCACGATAACGCACCAGCGCACACGTCAATCGTTGCGATGGCTAAAATCAACGATCTGAAGTTTGAATTAATGCCGCACCCTCCCTACTCTCCAGACCTAGCCCCGAGTGACTATTATCTGTTTCCTAACCTCAAAAAATGGCTTGGCGTAAGAGATTTGCGGACAATGAAGAAGTAATCGAAGCTGTAAATGGGTATTTTGAGGAGCTTGACGAATCAGTCTATAGAGATGGCATTACTAGACTAGAACACCGCTATGAGAAATGTATCAGCCCTGGAGGAGATTATGTTGAGAAATAAAAAAAAAAAAAATTCTTAAGAACGTTGTTTTTCTTGGTCAGGCCGGAAACTTATCAATCCACCCTCGTAAATAGCTTCTTACCGACAAATGAATTTTGTTTGTCCTAAACCAATTTTATTTCAGCCAACCAGAAAATTTCTCCGCGTTCATTTCAATCAAAATTTGGTTTGGCTGGAACAAACTGTGTTTTCGGTGTATATATTCAGTCTATATAAGAAGCAAAAAATTTGCACGTAAACTCGATCATTTTTCATAGACATAAATAAGCAGTTCACTTTCAGTTGACGCGCAAATCACTCACAGATGTATCTAGCAAATGACGGGTAATGTCATAAACATATAAAATCGTGATATCTCAGATAACATTTTGCTTGTCATTCACCCTCAAATTACACGCGAAGGACATACTTAGTGAACTACCAAAATCGTATCCATGTGCGTCGTCACCTAGGTTGATAATTGCTAGACACGATTGTGAGTGACGCTCTTGCTATTTGCTCGTATCTTGCGCGTAAAAGTGGAAAGCAGTATTAAGTGCACATTACCCGTCATTAGCTAGATACATCTGTGGGTGATTTGCGCGTCAACTGAAAGTGAACTGCTTATTCATGTCTATGAAAAATGATCGAGTTTACGTGCAAATTTTTTGCTTCTTATATAGACTGAATATATACACCGAAAACACAGTTTGTTCCAGCCAAACCAAATTTTGATTGAAATGAACGCGGAGAAATTTTCTGGTTGGCTGAAATAAAATTGGTTTAGGACAAACAAAATTCATTTGTCGGTAAGAAGCTATTTATTATTGTTGACCAAATTTTGTTAATCCCAAACAAATATTATTTCAGCCAACCAAAAAGTTTCTATGCGTTTATTTCAATCAAAATTTTGTTTGGCTGGAACAAATGTTCTCTTAGTGCACTACTCTGGTGAAATAATCTAAACATTTAATTCTTTATGGGAAATAATGCTGACGGTATAAAGTTCACTTAATTATTGACGTTTGCATTTTTTACCAGTTATTCAGAAATCAAGTAATTTATAATCAATTATAACATATCACGTGAAAATATTGCGCACAAGTCGCAGGATATCCAGTGTCATGATTTATCATTAATATGACGTGATCATGATGAATATAGGAGCGTAAGTTCATCATCACATTGCATGATACATATGCTTGTTATTTGCACGCAAAGAACAGTTCAAAAATTTTTTACGTGCAAGATACTACCAAATATCGCGCACAAGCCAGCTCGCAAATATGTGATGAAATTTGCGCGCATGAAATGTTATCTGGGATGGGGCTTGCATGAAATATATATTGCAGGGAAGTTATGATTAAATATTCATTCCATCTTTATGTAAAGTACCAAGTGTACATGTCTTGGATATAAATAACATATAATATGAATTGACAGTGCACTATGAGACAGCTATATCACATACATATTCAATATGAGATTTCACTGTTACATTTATTGAATATGTGAGATATGTAATTAGAATATAATATTTGATATCAATGAGCCCTCATGGGAAATCCCGATAATTGCATTTTGTCGGAGTTTCATCGTGGAATCGTCAATTATATTCCATTTTTATCGGACTGTTCTGATAATGAAACAAATCGATAGATTTCCGACATTTGTTACGATATATACGATGAATATCCAATATAAAACCAACACAGCTACCGATCATTTCCCGATCGACATTTATGTTGGTTTTATATTGGATATTTATCGTATATATCGTAACAAATGTCGGAAATCTATCGATTTGTTTCATTATCGGAACAGTCTGATAAAAATGAAATATAATTGACGATTCCACGATGGAATTCCGACAAAATGCAAGTATCGGGATTTCCCACGAGGGAGATTTGTCCAAACAACACAACTGGAATAGAGACCCATAGAAAATTCTAGTTAAAAATTACCAAAACTGAAGTCTAAGCTATTGGTTTCGATTAATACATGGAATTGATGGTAGCAAGTGTAGACAAGTTCCTTGATATCATACGTATCATCACATTACAATATAATTAACAAAATTTGAAATTATTTTGTTAATTATATTGTGATGTGATGATGAATCTGATAATTGCAATATTGAGAGGCTTGTCTAAGCCTCTATCTCCAATTCTAAGTTTGAATCGAAATCAATAGGTTAGACTTCAATTTTGGCAATTTTTGGCCGGAATTTTCAGTCTGTCTCTAAACAGTTAATAAGAGAAAATAATTAGAAACTGTTTGTTGATGTAATGGAGAAGTACCAGATAAATGTTTGGGTCTGTTGGAAACAATATTCTGTCAAAGATGGGTGATTTTGAAAACTTGTTTTTATGACATTTGTATCAAATTTGAATCGATGCGTTATGGAAATTAGTAGAAATTTTTCTACTCTTTTATACAAATTAATCGATTCCTTCAAGATCGCCTATTCCCAGTCAGCACAAATGATCAATTTGAATTCATGAAAACTTCTCAAAGACTTCTCAAATAGTCCCCATTATGCGACTAATAATGAGTTCGATATAAATCCAATGCATTCAAAATGAAAACATATTGAATGCCCGGAGAATTCATTATGAAGTCTCGATATGAGTTCTTTCTGAATACTAAGTTATGCATCGAGAGTTCATTTTGAATTCATAGTATTCATATTGAACTCGTTATTAGTTGCATAACGGAAGCTCTTTGCGGGGACTCTTTTGCTGTCTGGGTTGCCAATTTCTCTTCGTTGCATCAATAAAGGTTCCCCCTCATTTTTCTTTATCTCTTCAGCTCTGTTTTTCCACCAATGTTCCACCTCCGTGCTTCCTACTTAAAGGATTCATGTTTGTAATATTAGAAAAATATATAGAAAAAATGCAGTGACGAATGTGGAACAAAAATGGGAAGATATTATATATAGATGGTAGGGGTGTGCGGGTAGCACTTTTTATCGGGTCGGGTCGGGTCGGGTACCCGATTAAATCGGGTTTTCCAAGTCGGGTACCCGAATTAATAAAATCGCTTGAATTTAATATTTTCAACTTCTATTCGAAGTTGCCATTGCCGTTGATATTTTAAGGACAAATTGTCTTGAGCGATTGTAGGAATAAGGGGATTTCATATGAATTCAATTCTAATATGAAGAATGCCATATTCACTACAAGTCTATTAGGGTTGTTACTCCATGTAATTGATTATGCAGCGCATTAAGAAATTTTCGAATTGCTTCATGGAATGTTTATATTTATTTTTTAATTCAATTAAAAAATATAATCACATTTATATCTCATAAATAATATATTATCTATTTTCGTATTTAGTATCCACAATATAGAATCTTGAACATCAATGAAAATAAATATTCTTCTTATAAATATCATTCTTTTTTCATATTTTCAAATTTGAATGGAGGAAGCACAACTCTTCCACATGTTTTGTCAGCAATCTTGATCGAGTTGCTGTCACAATATTTCCTGCTGAGGAAAACGTTTGCTATATTTGAATTACCCGAATGTAATCGGGTACCCGAAAAACTCGGGTAATTGAAAAACCCGACCCGACCCGATAAAAACCCGATGACTCGGGTACCCGCACACCCCTAATAAATGGCCATATTTCCACTCATAAGGATGGAATATTCACTCAGTTAAGTTGATTTCAATAAGTATCTATTGAAAGGAAGAAATATCCCAGTCAACATTTTTGAATCTCCCTTCCAGATTAGTCTAAAAGATCTCTCCAAAAAATTTAAGACATGTCTTGTGCAACAAGTTTGGATATCTTGAAGGCAATCCTGAAAAACATGTAAAAGATATCTTACCATGTTGCATATCTTCCAGATGTATTTCAGGGTCTCAAAAGAATTTCGCAAAAATGTTTATTGGGTATTGTGTTTCATTACTGTTCGGAGTCTCATAGCAATTCATAAGAAAATGTTCTTACTATGAAATATTTTGGATTTTGCAATAAGATATTGAAAAGTCCACCACGTAGTCCTGTGATCATATGATCATGATGTTTCTAGGACTTTGTGGATTATTTACGAATATCCTGTTGCAAAATCCATAATGTTTCATAGTGAGAACATTTTCTTATGAATTACTATGAGAGTATTCAACCAGGGATTGCATTTGATGTACATGAGAATGAATATTCTAGAGATTCAATTCGTATTAATTCAAATCAACTGAATATTTTGTTGCGGTATTCAACATTGAAAGTTGAATTTTTACGGAAACTATTCCTTCTTGGGGCAATTTATGATAGAACATTGCATAAATTCCTATGGCGTTTTAACCAGTCACTTTATTAGAAACAAAAAGATAATTCTTTCACCTATACATATGATATTTATGCAATACTTTATGCATAAGGTTTGATAGATCGCACTAGTCAAGACACATTATTATAGATATAGTCTAATCTATAATTTATAATACTGATAAATTCACATAAAGCAAGATTATACTCATAAACGACATTCAAGGTAAATAAAAATAATTCTCAAGTAACATTGATTTCTGAAAAAAACGTAGGTCCACGTGGATTTTATAAATTCGAATGTTAAGATTTATCAGTGATCTCATTAATATTGTTGAATACCTTATTACTAACAGGAATTGTATGAATGCACCAAAAATATCAACGTTTAGATGATAGCAAACATGTAAAACTGAATATGAATGTAGAATTGAAAACTAAAATATTTAAAATATCGGGAAATATTTAAAACATCTGAAACACGAGATGGAAGAATACAATATTCCATCACTATCATGGAATATTGTATATTTCATTTATATTAATCGTGTTTTTGAGAATTTCCATCAAATCATGATGCAAGAGCAAGCATGTGAATTCTTTGTTGCATGCCTTCTTAGGTTAGGTGGAAACTTTTTCAGAAAAATATTTCACACACAGAAGATGTCAACTTTTTATACTTTCAAAATTCAAGCACACAATATATTTGAATTGAATAATAATGCATACTTTCAAATATCCGTACTTACCGTAATAAATATTGACAGATTAAACAGTTCCTACGCACGTTCAAACCGGACTAGGAGTATAAGCAACAACAGACAGCGGTACAGTACCCACCCAACCATGGATTGATTCTAATCATTAGTCAATTTGATTGATTCCAATGGCATTTACTAATAATTGATCAATTATTTGGGAATTATATAGGATCTTTATGCGCATGTCCATTCATTGGATAATGATTGATCAAGAATTGATCATTTTTGAAGGGCCAATTGTTGGTCGCTAATGCGGACATAGAACAGGACAATCATTGATCAAACTCGTGGTCCATAGAATTGACCAAAAATTGATCATCCAACATACGTCGATAATCGAAAATCTGGAAATGTAAAACATCACTTATTTTCTATCGATAATATGGAATTTTGCATTGGTCATGTCATGTTAATAGGATATAATTATTTGTTATGTGTTGTTTATTAAAAAAAACTGTTGTGGTTTATTGATTCATTCATCTCCGTCGTATCAGTGATCGCAACTTGTCGAATTTTGTATTATTCGTGGCGCGGTAAGATTGTCCCCTAGCAAGTTCGTGATACGTATCTCTTAGGTATATCTCAGGTATCGATGAGGTTTCGTATCTTTGAGATATCATAGCAGTATACTTGAAGTATTTATACTCAATTGCAACCTCGATAATACGTTTCATATGGTTAAAAATGATACCCCAAGGATACTAGAATGAAACGTAACGTATCAGTATATGATACGGAAATGTAACATTGCTCTCAACAGGGTGTCTGCTGTCTGGAAATTCTACCAGAATTGTTCAACCACAAATTCGCGTTGAATAGAATGATCGGTTAGACGCATAGAATTTCCAGGTGCCCTGGTTAAAAGGTCCAATAGAAACCGATAAAAACCGATTCAAAATTGATCGGAATGAATAGGGTCAATCGGAGAGGCTCAACTACCGATTCAAGATGAATAGGAATTAATTGGAACGTTGTATATATAGGATTGAATCGAGGATTTATCGATAAAAAAATATTTGTTTTATTGGAATTAATATGACTTTCAGTAATCAATCGGTTTGTATGAGAGATATCTGATTGAGAGTTTGAAAATTTCTCCATTTCATGGGGCAAATGGTTTTTATCGGAAATTTCCATGTCCTAAAGCTATTAGAACCGATCGTAAATGTTACGTAATGGGAAATTTAATCGGTTTTTATGAAGAATGTCCAATTCGATTAGAGTTCGTACAGATTTGATCGGTCTGTAGGTTTTATTGAATTCTATTGAAAAATATTTCACTGATATCAATTAGAATTTTAATGATCGATAAAATACCTATTTAATCAGATAAGAAACATTTTATTGTCATCAATTGGAATTTTGATTATCGATAAAATACCAATTGAATCCCATTGAAAAACGTTTTACTGGGATCAATTAGAATTTTCATGATTGATAAAACTCCGAATGAATCAAATTGAAAAATATTGTATTGGTATCAACCGGAATTTTTACTATTGATAAAATACCAATTGGATCCCATTGAAAAATATTTGACTGGCATCAAATAAAATTTTCATGATTAATAAAATACCGATTCAATCCATTTAAAAAATATTTTATTGGTATTAATCGGAATTTTTTATCAACCATAAAATACCCATTGAATCCAATTAGAAAATATTTTCTCGGTATCATTTGGAATTTTTGTGATTAATGAAATACCCATTGAATTCCATTGAAAGATATTTCACTGATATCAACTAAAATTTCAATAATCAATAAAATCTCGATTTAATTAAATGAAAAATATTTTCTTGGTATCAATAGGAATTCTTATTATTGATAAAATACCTATTGGATGCCATTGAAAAATATTTGACTGGTATCAATTAGAATCTTCATAATTAATAACATACCGATTCAATCCAATTGAAAAATATTGTATTGGCGTCAATCGGATTTTTCATTGATCATAAAATACCAAGTGAATCCAATTACACAATATTTCATTGATATCAATCGGAATTCTTATTATTGATAAAATACCTATTGGATCCCATTGGAAAATATTGTATTGATATCAATCGGAATTTTTCATCCATCATAAAATACCGATTGAATCCAATTGGAAAATATTTTCTTGGTCTTCATTGGGATTTTTATTAATTATGAACTCCCATGCTCTCATTAAGACCGATACAATCCCTCATATGTCCAATGGACAATTACCGATTGAATCTTATTACTACAGGACACCCATCCCTGACATAAGACAGTCATTTAGTTCACGTTGATAGGAAGCGAACCACGGCATCGAGCGAGCGGGTGTTCCAGATCGATCTTCTAGGTTAAGCAACGACAACTGCGGTACAAGGTGGATGGGTGATCACCATGTTAATAACACATAAATGATCGTTTGAATTTATTTCAGCAATAATTTGTCATACGTAATGATTGAATAAATGATATATGTGTTTGTTTAATTGATATAAAATGCGCGTATATAATGTATATAAACCGTTCGTTGGTTGGGTTGACAACCAATAAAATTCAATAAGAAAACCGCGGTGCAGGAATCAATTCGTTCCGATAAGTTTTTTTTATCGGATTCAATCGGATTTTTTAACCAGGGGAAAGACCGATCAAATCCAATTAAAAATGATCTTATTGGTATCAATAGGAACTTTCCGATGCAGAAACTCAATTCATTCCGATAAAATTTTTTTTTAATTCTAATCGGATTGTTTAACCAGGGTGGATTACACTTACAATAATTGCAAATTACAAAGTCTAAATTGTAATACAAAGGAGAAGTGTTTGGTATTTTTTGAGTAACAATGATACTGTATGGAGTTCTTTTCCAAGGGTATCCTTTTAGTATCGAAGATACTTTAAGCGTATTGTCTACGCATCATTCAAGTATCAAATTGAACATTTTGCGACGTAACATTCACGTATCATTAAGATAACACGAACTTGCTAGGGTCGCGATGAATTGAGGTTATTCATCACTTCAATTTCGGAGCATGGATGCAAATTCCTATTATTATTATAACTGAGTGAACCGATTGAACTCCATTCCAATCAAAAAGTGTGGTTTCGGGTTATAATTTCTGTTTGAATTAGCAATACGCAAATTGTAGATAATTATATATTATAATGTTGAATGAACGGATTCAGTTTCACAGTGCCGTTATCACAGTGTGGAAATGAAGAAATTAAAAACAAATGTTCAAAAAATTTGAACAAAATTGTTTTTGCCAAATTATGGGTCACATTATTTCACAGCTGATGGCAGCACCTATGCCCATGCCATTGACCGAAGATTGCCCTGCAAGTGGGAAATCCAATGGTCCACTGAAATTGATCAATTATTGGTCCCCAATGTGGACACAAAAATGGGCAATCATTGATCAATCCCACCCAATCTTATTGGGTAATAATTGACCAGTTATCTATCCGCTTTGGTTAGCTGGGTAGTCCGAAAGGTTATATCGGGTAGACGCAAAACGTACCACATACGTTCGTTATGTCTCATCCATGTAATATCGTTACATATTGCACACTTATACTAAAGTATTCAACTTCAAGTGTTTGTAACATACTCTCTAAATTCCTTGGAGTGAAAATTCACTCTTGCCGAGTGAAAATACTACAACTCCGAAAGAGTGAAAAATTTCACTTTTAAAGAGTGAATTTTCACTCTATAAGAGTGGAAATCAACTCTGGTGTTTGGAGTGAAAAACTCACTCTTAGGAAAAAGAGTGAATATTGACTCTTAAAGAGTGAAATTTCACTCTTCAAGAGTTGAGCTCCCACTCCGTTCTAGAGTTGCAGTATTTTGACTCTTTGAAGAGTGAATATTCACTCCAAAGAATTTAGAGAGTACGCATTACTTTACATGTGGTATTGATAATGTACATATATATAATAAAAATGCTGAAAAACATTTCAAAAAGGATGTTTTTAATATCATAGCTGTTGAAAATGAATTTCAATGTAGGAAATATGTACGCGATGCAATAATGTTGTATCCACATAAAATCCATGATGCACTTGTGATGTATCTAACCCAAGCAGCAACAGAAGTTCAAAGTATATACGAAATAGAAACGTTCGTAGAATGTACGAATGGGATACGAAGAATATATGATGAACGTTCATAGAATATTCGAATGAGACCGTTTTAAATATACTTAAAACGTACATAGTACATTCAAAATGTACGATATTCATTCAATTGACGTTCAATTAACGTACCGTCGTATATTCGATCATATAGGTTCGATGAATATGCATAGCACCTATAAAACAGTCTCATTGGAATGTGCATAGAACATAATTCGAATATTCGAAGGACGTTCGTAGTATATTCTGATGCTACTCGGGAATTAGCCTGTTGCATTTCCATTCAACACATAATACGGTTATGACGTACACACATAGAGGTATTCTCCATGAGATAATGAGAGATCACTTATTTAAGGATAATAGTTGAATTAAAATGATGTACCAAAATTCTTTAAACAGATGTCACCGAGATTGATCATAGTTACATCACTATGATGTTTTCTATATGTAGGATACGTAACTGACGTATATCTTATAAACAAAACCATAATTATGTACTGGATACATGAATGTTACGAGTGTGGTGCTTGGGAATCCTATGAAGACTTCTGATTTGCGACGTAAGAATTAGAAATGCATTGAAGTTCAATGATTTGATTTGAAAACAATTAGAGGCATGAAAAAACAGATGAGACTCAAGTTGGGAAATATCCGCCATCATTCTATTGGAGTTATGAAATCTCAAATACCACGTGTTTGCATTGAATTAATCATTAATTAATGGATACTCATATGGGTAGTATCATCGCTAACGATTATTCTTCAATTCTGTATCGAATGGCCATTGTTTCCTTGTTATGAATTCACACCATTCCTGCATTTTTTGTTTTTATCCACCTTCATTGCCATAAAAATTCGCTGATTTATCATATGTATGTTTTTTTTTGTAGACGTTGATACTTCATTTGCTGTTTGTGATTTCGATAAATTAGACTGTTCCTTCCCAAGCAGCACCAGAATATACTATGAACATTCTTCGAATATTCGAAATATGTTCTGTGCACATTCGAATGAGACCGTTTTATAGGTGCTATGCATATTCATCGAACGTATGTAATCGAAAATACGACGGTACGTTGATTTAACGTCGATTGAATGTATATCGCATATTTCGAATGTACTATGTACGTTCTAAGTATATTTAAAACAGTCTCATTCGAACATTCTATGAACATTCATTATATGTTCTTCGTATCTCATTCGTACATTCTACGAACGTTTCTAGTTCGCATATACTTCGAAATTCTGTTGCTGCTTGGGTTTGAATAAATGAATGTGTAAATTGTTCTTGACTTTTGAACAATTTCTCACTGCTGATCAATTCTAAACATTGACCTTCGATGATGTTCTTAAACATACTAAAGTGAAACTTGCTGCTCAAGGGTTTTCAGGGTCGCTGATGATTATGAACATCAAGTTGAAAATATCGAATGTGAATTGGCAAATCTCAAACATCATGAATAGAAGTTTCATAATCCATCAGTTCGAAGGTCAATTTTGATCGTTCAAACGGGAGATTCTACTTTTGTATTCAGATACGTAAAGAGCGGGCAATTCGAAATTAATTAGGCATCTAATCACTTGGTTTAAATTTCTTTCCAAATCAAATGGAAATTCCTATAAGAATTTATTCTAGTTCTCAGAGAACAATCCATTGTTTGATGATATCTCTGATTTTCAAAGTTGAAAAGATATCTTTTTGATGTCTTAACAAACCTTTAAAAGACATCCAAAATATATCTTCCTGGAAATGTTACTGAAGTTTGAATCGTATTTGGAAACGGAATGAGAGTTCAAACCTACAAAATCTGATGAATCATCATTGTTTAAGATCTGAAACGAATTTATTCGCTTGGAAAGACTACTCAAAGTCTTTGTTTTGAGTCTTTAATGCACGGAAAAAAGAACACACTACTGGTTACTGTGGAAGACAGCGATCGGTTGAAAAACAAATGAAAACACGCTTGGATAATGAGGATTACCGCGATCACAGTGATGGGTATTGTAATGAAATTCGTCAATGCTGCCCGGATCGAAAAATTTGAACGGTTTTTGTCCCCACATTTCGTTTTCAGACTAATTTTGTCCTGACTGTTGAATAATGCGAACAAAAACAGTACTTTTTCATGATTTTAGTCTGAATTTCTCCTTAATCACTTTCATTCATCCCCTAGCGGATTCAAAATGACCGAAATAAATTGATCAGTTTTCGGTCATTTTTGGGTTCAGTCAGAAACTGGTGATTTTCAGGTAAGAAAGTGGGCATAAAGGGGTTTTTCACTGGAAGGTGACAGAATCGTAACCATATTATTAAGGCCAGTTTGTGAATTTTTCGGACCGAAAACGCACCCAAAATGGACCTCAACTTGAGTGGCTAATCGGTCGTGGTGAAGTCATTCAAATGCACAAACCTGAACATGACCAGAGGAACCAAACACGTATGAAGAACAATGATGAACGAATATTGGTCGTGTGGAGTCAAAATAACCGGAAATTGACTGAAATACATCGCCTGACGGTCCGCTGAGACTACTGAATATTTCGTTATGCGATTGCCAGTTGGTTTCAATAAACGAATCAAACATCAGCAACATTTCTTGAAACACAAATTTTAGATCTTATGAGAGATCCCCTCTGGTATCAAGAGACGCGGTAGCGTCTCAACGCCAAGTACATGAAAAAACGTGGAAAAAAAAAATATATATACATACATGAAAAAGCAGAAGTCGCGCGCTACCGTGTATCTTTACTCCTAAACCGAGATTTAACTTCCTAAACAAATTTTCAATGCACAATAACTCGTCACACATTGAATGTCACAAAAAAATAATTACACTTTTAATATATAATTCGACTATACACTTTCGAATAAGCCCACTACGAACTTAATCAGTTTACGCGATACTGAGTTATAAACATTTCAAATTTTCATGCGATAAAAATATCAGGATTTCTTCTCCGTCAGTGATTTATATTTTTCTTCTTCTAATCACTCACATGTTCATCCAATCTGTCTTTTTCTTTTTAATGGTGGATATTGTATCTCTCTCTTTCTTCCAATATCCAATAGCGTTCATTTTCTTCCTCAAACTTGTGTGAGAGAAATAAAGGATTCTGTCTCTTTCTTTTTACCAACGTCCAATAGCGTTCATTTCAATATATATAGAGTATATACCTTGTAGATACGTAAACAAATATAACCTGTCAATGAGGCGATGTGTTGATAGGTTATTGTAATATTAAAAGAATAATTGAAAAATGGATGAATTGTGAATTGCAGGTTATACTACATCACAGGTATTACAGGTCATTATAACAACAATCGAACGCACACAAATAACCTGGAATTATATATACTTTTATATATGACTTGAAAAAATTCATGAATGGAATAATGAATAAATGATGAAGAGGTTATTTGTAAAAAAAAACACAAAAAGTTTGAGAAAGGTATAAATAAATCTATTTGCTACATTCAGGAAATTGCTATATACACAGGTAAGCTCTGTATGATGTATTATTCATAAAATACAATATTCCTTTACAGACAACAGCTCAGCAGAAATACCGTAATGAACAGTCTGCTACTGTTGGTTCTTACCACCAGAACCACAGGCTGATGATCAAATAAATCATACAAGGTCTAGTCGAAAATCATGATTCAAATTTATGCATTACTTTTTAGGTGAAATCTTATCGGATATACCATAACCCCCTTACAAACAATCTACTATCGGGTTCTCCTGCTAGAGTCGTTGGAAAATGATCAAATGGATCATATCGAGCATGCTTAAGGGAAAAGATTCACGTTTATTTGCAATTCCTCCACATACCAGAAAGTCAGAGATATATCATAAGTTCTGACGGACAGTCAACTACTGGAGCCTTCCGAAGTAGCTGATCAAAACCAGATGACCAGCTACTTCGGAAGGCTCCACTGTCGATTTCTCTAATTAGGATCATAGGCAATCGATGAAAAAGATCATACCGAGCCTGCTCAAGGGTGATTATTGAAGTTTATTTGCTATTTTTTTACAGGCAAAAGTATAATGGATATACCATAATCTCTAATGGAATCCACTATTCTGCAATCAGGATCGTGAACAAATAATGAAACAGAATAGTGAATAGATAATGAATGTAAATTCAATTATAGCAAGTTTGAAAAACATTCGAAAATAAGGTTAGTCACCGAGCACTTCAGGTATACTAAAATATGACATCCTGAATCAAAATTATGAACTATGTACAAAATGGTTTCCCTAGATTCTTTGAGTGAAATTACAGGTGGATCAAGAAAAAGTAGAAAGGATGCAGGTATACTATACATCTGTATGTTACTTACCACCACGATCAATATCATCAGGTAGCGTAGAAGGAAAATGAAGAAAAGGCAGAAGTGCAGTGGATATACAAGTCCTTGCGTTGAATAATACCACTATCAGATTCTTCCAACAGAATCATAGGTGGATGAAGAAAAAGCAAAAAGGATGTAAATGTATCATACATCTTTATGTTGTGTACCACAATAATCAATGTCATCGGATAGCATCATAGGAAAATGAAGAAAAGACAGAAGTGCAGTGGATATACAAGTCCTTGCATTGAATAATACCACTATCAAATTCTTCCAACAGAATCATAGGTGGATGAAGAAAAAGCAAAAAGGATGTAGATGTACCATACATCTGTACGTTAAATCCTACCATGATCATTAGGTAGCGTTGAAGGAAAATGCAGAAAAGATAGGAGCGCAGTGGATATATCACAAATCTTTGCATCGGGTGCATTCCACTGACCAATTGACGAATGATTAGAGAGACTGTTTAGGATCAACTCAACGAAAATTGAGCAGATACAATATTCTGATTATAGAAATTGTTGCAGAACAACTACAGGTCAACTTGACTGATGTGACTGGATGTGACAATTCATTCTGAATGTTTTCTTTCAAAGTTCCATCTTTTCAGTTGTTCCATTCAAGCTGGATTATATTTGTGTTCTTACAAACCATCATTTTTATCTTTATTCATCTTGGTTTTGGAATGATTCAATTCTCAAATATCATGAATCTTAGATGGTTTGGATATTTGATACAATATTGCTTTTTAATGATCATGAATCACTTTGAATACATTTTGAACATTTCATGGATCCTAGAGTTACTAAATCTCTCAACCCAAAATACTCTATGACAATTTAATAAAATTCATGATATTTGAGAATTGAATCATTCCAAAACCAAGATAAGTAAAGATAAAAATGATGGTTTGTAAGAACACAAATATAATCCAGCTTGAATGGGACAACTGAAAAGATGGAACTTTGGAAGAAAACATTCAGAATGAATTGTCACATCCAGTCACATCAGTCAAGTTGACCTGTAGTTGTTCTGCAACAATTCCTATAATCAGAATATTGTATCTGCTCAATTTTCGTTGAGTTGATCCTAAACAGTCTCTCTAATCATTCGTCAATTGGTCAGTGGAATGCACCCGATGCAAAGATTTGTGATATATCCACTGCGCTCCTATTTTTTCTGCATTATCCTTCAACGCTACCTAATGATCATGGTAGGATTTAACGTACAGATGTATGGTACATCTACATCCTTTTTGCTTTTTCTTCATCCACCTATGATTCTGTTGGAAGAATCTGATAGTGGTATTATTCAATGCAAGGACTTGTATATCCACTGCACTTCTGCCTTTTCTTCATTTTCTTATGACGCTGCCTAATGACATTGATCATTGTGGTACGTAACATAAAGATGTATGGTGACATGCATCCTTCTTGCTTCTTCTTCATCTACCTGTGATTCTATTGGAAGAATCTGATAATAGTGTACCTACCGCAAGTAAGTAACATACAGATGTATAGTATACCTGCATCCTTTCAACTTTTTCTTGATTCACCTGTAATTTTACTCAAAGAATTTACTCACTGGAAAAACTTTTTCACCTGGGTACTCAGGAATAAGGATATTGGATAATATATAATCCAGGGGCCAAAATATTGATGAAAAATCAACAGAAATTCACGCGTTAAACGTAATGGGTCTTCCTATTGTTGACGGTGTTTCTTCTTATTTGAATGCAGTAATGCAGTGTATAGTGTACTGTGCTTCTAAGACAAAACAATTACTTTTATCTGACCCCAATGACATCATAAATATTTCAATTCAGAACTACAATTCGTAAAAAAACCTTGATATCATAGCTTTAAAACAGCTTGCACACAATACTTGCATAATCACTCACAAGATGCAGGAGAATTCATCGCTTCTATTTGCGAGAATTCAGTGGCTATTAAAAATTTAGTGGAGCACCAAATAACTACCTTAACGGAATGTACGAAATGTGAATATATCGAAAATATTGTTGGTACAAATTGTGTTACACGTCTTGGGCTACCTCCAATTTCACAAAAATCATTTGAGTTTCAAGAAATATTCAAGTTCAATTTTTCAACATCGAAAATTTTCGAAGATTCTTGTGACAATTGCAATAACTTGCATAAAACTAAAAAATCATTCATAACAGCGTCAGAACAATATGTAATTGTGCAATTGATGATGTTTAATCACAATAATGTTGAAGCAACAAAGGTAGAAAATATAAACATTGAAGCAGTACCAACTTCAAAAATTATAATTGCACAACACTTTTATAAAGTTATAGCTGTTGTTTTTCATCAGGGTAAAAATATTTCTGAAGATAATTTCACATGCATGTTACGAAGTAAAGGTACAAAGTGGATATTTATTCATGATCGGAATTTGCATCAAGCAGTAACACTTGGCATGGCCGAAGAAGATTTTATGAAATGATATCATTTAAATTTCTTGTTTAATGTTCTATAGAAATTCATTTGTATATAATAAAGGCTAAAAACTTCTACCATCGGCCACGCCAAGTGTTGCTGGTTGATGCGAATTCCGAAACAGGGTTGCCTTTCACATCTTTTTTTTTAATGGTATATTTTTTATATCAAGTAATCTTCCGGAAAGAGTGAAGTATTTTTTTCAAGGATTTTTTTTCAAGTGTTATTGTAAAACATTTGTATGGTTTTTGGGATTTGACGTTATTTTTTACTGTGTTGGAATTTTTAGGGGTTTTTGTGAGACATTTGTATGTTTTGTGGAATTCTACTTTTTTTTCACATTTTGGTATCTTTATAAAAGGGCAAAATGATACGCTTGTTTTATTTATTTTTTTAATACAATAATGCTTTTTTGAAAATCATAAATCACCTTCAATACAGTTTAAACAAACTGAAGTTACAAGATACCAAAAATCTTTCACATATCCTTTGGATAACCAATGTACTTGGTCGCTCATATTGATTTCGTATCTTTTTTTTTTCAAATGGAGCATATCCTTTTATATCCCCTCGAAATTCTGAATGCAGTGAAATTTTCCTGTAGAATGTGTTTTTAGATTTTTTTATTCTTTGTTCAACTAATACACTGATTCTCAGTTTCCCCAATATTGCAAAGAGATTGCTGTTATAACAAAAACATTGCTGCTCTAGCAAAAAGTACCCAGCAAAATCAGGTTCCGCTGTAATAGCAAATTCTTTTTCCTCGGTGTGGAATACACACTGTCAGAAATTTCTGATTGAATTTCCAATTACATGTAATGGGAGCAAAAGTTATTCACGTAACTGAAAAATTGATTGAAATGTCAATTACATTTGAATGAAATTTCAGTTACGAAAATATATATTAATGTATGATATAATATAGCAAAAATTTGAAATTCAGTTGCGTGTAAATTAATTTTCATTTCAATCACCCAGAATTGGAGATGTCATTCACAAATGTATATGAAAAATACATTAAATTTCAAGACATTTCTGACAGCGCAGTAACAGATATCTAATAATCTCCCTGGATAAAATCAGCGGTGTGAAATGAAGTCCACCGCAAATGGTGTTGAATTTAACACGGAATTTTGTCAATTCGATTCAAATTAGACTCCCGGGAACATTTTCGGTGTCGTCTTCACTCCGTACTTTTTATTGTGCTCTTGATGGGAGTCGTCTGCATCTTACCTAATATTCTTAAGAATTGATTGCCCCATCTCGAAAATTGAACAAAACTAATGAGTACAAGATCTTATTTTTCATGGTCCAGTCTTCCTTATTTTTCTGCTTCTCAACAAGGAGATTGTATTGTAACTTGCCATATTTGTTTCCATTACAGTTTGTTTCATTGTTTGACCCAGGAATCCTGAGTGAATAAATGTAATGCCTACGTAGTTGTATTCTATAACAGAAATTCGATATCTTTTCCCTTGCTTAGTCTATATGTTTTAAATATAACTAGATTCGTTTTCCTAGTATTTATCTTCATTTGATTAATCGTGCGATATTTTTAGAGGACTTTGAGAGCTCTTTTCACTCCAGCAGGTGTTTCTGTTATCAGTACAATGTCATCCGTATATACCAACAGAAGAATTAGTCGATTGTTTTTAAAATAGTTATCCGTATTAATTCAAGCTCTTATAATTCAAAAGCAGTAAATTATGATATTCCCATGAGAAATGAAAAAAAAGACCTTGCGAATTTTTTTGCAACATATCCTGGTGGAAAAAATTTCTCATAATTTCTCTTGACTGTTTTTCATGACGTATCATAATTTCTCATAATTTATCCCAAAATATCATAATTTTTCTGGGAATTGGGACTGTTATATGAGAAGTATTTTATCATGAAAAATCATAAGTTAGAATAATGTTCCTCATGAATTCTTATTGAGATCTCATAGCTTTCCTGGGAATTTTCTCATAAAAAATCATAAATGTCCATATTTTCTTTCATAATTTCTTCAGAAATTCAGACAGTGTGATGAGGAATTTTTCCCCATATTCCCTCATAAATGGTTCATGAAATTCCAAAATTGTTTTAAGTTGCGATTTTCTTATTTTATTATTCTTGCTTTGAACTTCAATATTTCAAGAAAATCGCTCAGTATCGTGACGCTATTGATGCAGAGCAAACATATATGTTGTAAACAGCACATTAGGTTTTATTGGAAGTTGGAATTAGTTTGTTTCAGGATTTTATGACAACTTCATTTAGGAATTTTTTTTACTGGTCAAATGAATATAACCAGTTGAAAGTGTTCTAACTCTTTATCAACACTCTCGAGCTACTTTGATTACAATGTGAGGAAATAAAAATGAAAAATATAGTATTTTATGATGAAATTTTATGAAAAATGTTGGTTTCTCGTTCAAATGTATTATTTTTCATACACACAGATCTAACACGTTATGAAAAATTATGGGATTTTATGATTGAAATTATGAGAAGTCATGACTTTTTATGGAAAAGATTGTTTTTTTGAAAAATTAAAAAAATTCAAGTATTGTGTAAACATATTATATGAAATTTCATGACGAATTTCACGAGACATTATGATTTCCAACGAGGAAATATTTTTCATGACAGTCTCAATTCCTAGAGAAATTATGGAGTTTTAAATGTTTTTATGCAGCATTATGAGATTTATGAGGAAATATGAAAAACTATGAAAAGATCCTCAATAAAAATATTTCTCTTCAAAATTCTTCAAAACTCCTCAGATTTTTCTACATAACTATCAGATTTCGAACGCTTTGAGAAATTTGCAGAATTTTTAACCATAAATATTACTCTAAAAATTTCTGCATTACTCTGCAAAATTGTACATAATTCTTCCAATCTTCGTAATATTTTATGAATTTCTCCACAAAATACGTACAAAACTCGCCAAATCTCCATATTACATTAAATACTTCTCTGCATATTTCTGCATTACGCTACAAATCTCTGTTTCATCTATTCACTTTTGCTTGAGAAAAAAAATGTTTGTTCAGAGTTTATCTCTACAAATCTCCTTTCAATTCGACTTGAATGACATTACGGAAGAGACACCACATTGAAAGTCCATTTTTAGGAACTTTCCTCAGTGAGGATTGAACCCGGGTCCGGCGAGTGAGAAGCAAAGCCTCTATCACATCAGCGGATCTCCGAGATGACTACAGTAATCTTAAAGTACCACTTATGGGAATCATCGCAATGGAAAATTTTGAAAAATTCGTTTTCGTGAGGTATAGACCAATCAATTCAGAATCTTCTGAAACGAAAAATGAATAGGTCGTGGGAGAGGGGATTTTTTTGACCTCAACTTGTAAATTTTTCCAAGTGCTGGGTCAAATCGATAGAAAATTTTGAAAAATTCGTTCCCGTCAGATATAGACTAATCGATTCAGAATCCTCCGAAAGGAAAAATGAGTGGGTCGTGGGAGAGAGGTTTTTTCGAGGCCTACTAGTGAATTTTACTTAAGTTGTTTTGAGTCGATTGAAAAATTTGAAAAAATTCACTTTATCTCCGCAAATGGGGTTTGAGAAAAATGTATGAATTTCTATAGAAAACTCAACTCTCCGCCACAAGCCGTAATATTCTTGGAATAGACAAATAAAGAGAAAATTCAAATTTTTTTCCGCAAATGTAGTTTGCAGAGAAATGTATGAATTCGTGGAGAAAATTCCTTTCCTCATCAAATGTTTCCACCATTTATCAAGTAGAAAAATGTTGAGAAAATTCAACATTTCTCAACAAAACAACTTCGACCAATAAGTTGGAAATGTACAGAGAAACCTTTACTGGCAATAGAAATTTTCAGAAATATGCAGAATTTCACAGAGTTTTGGAAGATGAATCTGTTGAAAAAATTCTTTCTTTCCCTAAGAATTGCGATAATGAAGTTTTGCAGAGAAATTGTTGAAGTTTTGAAGAATATATCTTTATTGGGGATATGAGAAATTTTTTCGTCAGGGTACAACTTTTTCTATTGATGTTCAAGCAAATAGGACACGGAGAAAAAACTCCCTATGACAGCAGAGTCTGATATTGCTAGGTACTTTGTACTGAAGCAGCGAATGTTTTTCTGTGACAGCAGGCTACTTGTTATATTAAAGCAATCTGTTAGCTACGATGGCGATTTTCCCGTCACGACGTCTACATCTTATTCATCTAACTTGGAATAAAAAAATTGACTGACACTTTCATGGCTCGAAGAAAGACATATTCGTCAGAAGAAAATTGAATGCTCCATTTCAGATTTAGATAGTTTAGATGTCTCCCTTCGACATGCCAAGAAGAAAAAAGAATTCGCTGCGATAGCGAAACCTGTTTTTGCTGGGCACCTTTTGCTGGATCAGCAAATTTTTTGCTGTGACAGCAATCTATTTGCTATCACAGAAATTTTATCAGCTACACGGGAAAATAATATTTTATAAATTCCGAGGTGAGAATTGTAGCGGAGGACTATATCTGCGGAATTAGCCTATTCAAAATGTGACATCGTGAATTGTGCTCTTCTTTGGTTGAATCACGTTGAATCTTACGATGTTTGCTCCTACAAAAGAAGGTTGTAACAGCAATATCTGTTTCTGATATCTGACAATCCCTGCTTCTTCAAGTATGGTCCTAAGCTACGATTTTTAATATCTCAATTTGAAAGATAATATTTTTTCCGTGTAAGACAGTGATTTTTCAGCTGTGGCAGCAAAAAATGTTTGCTCCTTCAGCAAAATTTGTTTGCTATTCTGTATATAATACTGAAAATTTTGCTTGTCCATTGAAAAATTTGCTGCTTCAGTTAATCCCGCTGCTCTCTCAGCAATCCAGTTAGCTGTGGCAGCGAATTTCTACGTACCTCAGCAATAAGATTTGCTATTCTATATATAATACCTCGATTTGCTACGACAGTAAATTTTACTCTTCCGTGTACCTCAAAGATATATTCAATGTCTTTGAAATATGTGAATATGTTGCGTGAGATATCTTTTAGACATCTGATGAAGATGTTTGAAAAATGCTCTCCAAAGTGATACAGAAGGGGGATCCGGAAATGTTTACTGGAAACTCAGGGGATGGTGCCTTATCATCTTTGAGTCTTCTACACTGAGAGGAAAAAATAGTGGAATTCACTGTTTTTTTACTATTCTTCTGAGTGGTGAAAGGACTCAACTATGAAAAATAGTAGAAGTTGTTAGTTCAATAGATCATGAATGTTCGTAAAAAATACCAAATTTTTCCACCAAGTATTGATTGTAAAATGAACTATTTAATCTCACCCCTCGAGAAGGGGAAATTTTTTACTATTTTTTGGTAGTAAAATCAACTACTGCTTCGATACTACGAATAGTAAGAGCACAAAAGATCCTTGCTATTAAACATTAGTCGGATCACCTATTTTTTCTACTATTCAGGGTAGTTGAAAAAAATATCAGGATAAAAGGGAAAAAAGAATCGCTTCCACGAGAATTGAACACAGGACGTTGGGGCTGAACGCCGAGATTCTATCACTCAAGCCACCGCCGGTCGCTTGAGTAAATGGATCTCCTTTGGGTATGTCAACTCGCGTTCATTCTTCAAACTCGAATATCTCGAAAACTGAGCCACACTAGGATAAAAGCCAAAGCAAAGCTGCCTAAGATACACGTATAGCTTGATTCCATCAGTAATTTCAATAGTCTCGGATTTTTCCTACATAATTGAACTTTCTGTATCAACTTACTCAAGTTTACTAATATAAAGTGAGTTGTTCTGCTCAATATATTTTTTACTAGTCGAAATTGTAAAGCTTACTATAAGCATTCGTAAATTAACCTATGGAGAGATTGGTTTTGGTTGTCGCCGAGTATAGACGTGTTTATATTGAGCTCCGAGTATAAGGAAATCAAACGAGTATTATTGCGGTTTAGAACTGAATAGTCGTTATCATCAGTGCATTTCATTTGAGATATAATCGATAATTGTTTTAATGAGTGAAAGTGAAATGGCTGATTTTTAATCTCTTGAAAACTCAATTAAAGACTTGAAAGAAGACATAAAGACTGTTAGTGACGCAGTAACTGGGATGAACGAAAATAATAAAATATTTATGAGTGAATGGGTCAAACACAAACATGAAGTGGCAGATTTGAGGGATGCGGTAGAGTCTTTGAAAACTGCATCAGAATGCATGGAAAAGAAGCTGGAAACTGCGTTACGGAAGGAACAAGAAAAGAATTTGATTATACACCACTTAGAAGACACAGAAGAAATAAATGTGAATTCATTGAATAGTGTTGTTGTCAAGGTCTTTGCGAATGCTAATATAAACATTGTTTCTGATAATATTGATAAAGTGCAAAGATTAGGAAAGGTTCAAAATAAACGACCGGTGTTCGTGACATTCGTAGCTTCTAGACATAAGAGGTATATCTTTCAAAATCTTCGAAATTTCAAGTCGCAAAATATTATTATCTCAAATGACTTAACGGAACATCAAAGGGAGGAAAGAGAAATTATGAAACGCTATCAGAAAGAACTACATGAACTTGGAGAAAGAAGTTTCCTAAGAGATAATAAAATGAAATATAACAATAAATATTATTATGTACATAATGTAAATAAATTGATGGATAGCATCAAACAGGAGAAAAAGAAGCAAACACCAAGGAATGAGGAGCAATGTGATCTGGAAATACAGAGTGTAGAAGTCGACAGCGATGATTCGGTTGGATCTATCTCATCTAATGCAAGCAGGAAAAGGGTAAAAACCAGATCAGATTGTATGAGCATGAAAAAATATTGTGTCGTGGCAAATTCAACAGGACCTATGAATAAATTCCTGAAGAAGAAGAATTTTGAGCAGAGTGTCATTACGTCAAAGCAAGAAAATAAATAGCAAACAAACGCCCCTTCTCGTCTCAACGAGCGTGAATGTTGTGTTTACTTTTGGAACGTTCGTGGACTCGGCAACGTAAATGATATGGGGGAATTTATACGTGAGAATGATATCCTATGTGTAAGTGAGACATGGATACAAACAAATACGAGAAGTTTAATGCATTTCAAGGAAATCACATGTAGCCCTGCCTCGAGAACCGCTCAAAGCGGGAGAGCAAAGGGGGGTCTGATTATTGCCACGAACAATAACAATAGATGCAAAGATAAAAGTGATATTTTATGTATAGAGGATAACTTTATTTTCATTAGACGTCGGGAAGTATCAAATTACATTATAATTGGCTTAGTTTATTGCAGTCCAGATGATAACTTTGAAATTTTAATCTGTAAATTGAGTGAGATATTGAACATTGTCTCTGTCAATTTCCCAGAGGATATAGTACTGATTGGAGGAGACTTCAATGCCAGAGTGTTTAATTTGAACCAATTCAGCCAGGATATTTTTCCAAATTATGTAAATATGACCTGGGACAGAGACTCTCTAGACAAGAAAATTAACCGAAGAGGAAGGGAGTTGGTTAATTTTTTTGAAAAAAACGGATATATTCTATTGAACGGAAGGACACTGGACGATAACCCCACACAATACACTTATACTTGCAGCAGGGGCTGCTCGGTCATAGATCTAGTGTGGTGCAACCTATCATCAGCCTGTGAAATAAAGAACCTCCAAGTGATGCATATTGTTAGTGGATCGGATCATTTCCCTGTGAAGGTAATACTAAACGCTGAGAAGAAAGTAAACAAACCTGTGGCTAAGTTGAAATGGAGGCTCCAACGTCAAGATGATTATAAAAATATTATCTTCCCAGTGAGTGATTTCGATTTTCGTTTGCCTGTTGACGACTTGGCAAAAAATTGTGAAAACTTTATTAAGAAGAGTGCCTTAAGCTTGGGGATGTTTGTTGAGACGTCAAACAACACAATGAAGAATAAGCCGTGGTATGATGTAGAATGCAAAGATATGAAGAAAGTCTTGAACTGTAAGTTAAGAAAATGTGGAAAAAATTCGTTCCAAAACTCTGAGGATAATCTTGCTTATTTCAAATTGAAGCGTGAATATAAATCTAAATTGAATAGTAAAAAAAGGATGCTTAACGTTGAATTGATCAAATCACTCTCGTATGCGAGAAATCCAAGAGCATTTTGGCAAATTGTGAATAAATATAGAGAGTGTTATCCTCAGATTTATAATATTGATTTGGAAATTTGGCATAAATATTTAAAAGGAATGCATTCGATTGATAAAGTACCCGATGTAAGGCTTATGCTGAATCCTAGCGATCCTTTTTTGGATGGTCCAATAACGATGACTGAGTTGAATAATAGTTTGAAAAATTGTAAAGAAGGGAAGGCTCCAGGTATTGATGATATATCGAATGAATTTTACAAAGGAATATCCGAATCTGGAAAACAAGTTCTATTGTTATTATTCAATAAAATACTCCAAGATGAAATAGCCCCCACCAGCTGGACTGTTATTGTTACTAGAATGCTTTATAAGAATAAGGGTGAGAAAAGCAATCCTGATAATTATAGACCTATTGCATTAGCAAATTGTTGTTTGAAAATATTTACTGGAATAATTGGTAAGAGGCTGAACCATTGTGTGGAAGGGATGCAGTTACTACCGGAATTTCAAGCTGGCTTCCGACTCACGCGTGGATGTATAGATAATGTTTTTACTTTAAACTCAATTATCCAAGTGCGTCTTAGTCAGCCCAAAAGTAAATTATTTGCTTTATTTGTAGACTTTAAAGGAGCCTTCAATTCTGTCAATCATGTATTATTATGGAACAAAATGAGTAAAATGGGAATAAGTAATAAAATTATAAATATATTAAACAATATTTATTCCAAGGCTACGATGGTGATCAAAACACCAAATGGAATTACTGATAAAGTAATAATCACAAGAGGAATACTGCAGGGGGAAACCCTTAGTCCGCTTTTATTTGCTTTATTCATTGCAGACTTAGAGAATTTCATGAGAAAAAATGATATTAGAGGCGTTTCTGTGAATCTATTGAACGACATTTTGTTACTTGCTTACGCGGATGATATAGTCCTCTTATCTGATTCATACATAATGATGACGAGAATTTTAAGGATTCTCTCGCAATATTGTAAGGAAAATGATTTGAAAATAAATGCGGATAAAACTAAAATCGTGATCTTTAGAAAGGGAGGTCATGGGCATAACAGTAAATTCAAATTTAAATTTGAAGAAACACATATCGAACTTGTGAAAATGTATGATTATCTTAGAGTTTCTTTTACACAATCTGCAACATTTATAAAAACCACGGAAATGGTAATGACTAAAGCCCAACTAGCTTGCAGTAGTACTGTTAGTCTTATAAATAGAATAAAGCCTGAATCCTGGAGTGTGGTTGAGAAATTATTTGATAGTTTAGTGCGATCTACCTTAACTTATTGCTCGCAAATATGGAGTATTAAGCATCTCTTGGAAATAGAAAAAATACAAAGTGCTTTTTTTAAAAGAATTTTCCAGTTACCACAGTGTACACCTAATTATGCACTTAGGGTTGAAGCAGGGCGTTGCCAACTAGCGGTAATGATCCTGAAGCTTACGCTAAACTTAGTTGAAAAAATATTGAACATGCCAGAATCTCGATACCCTCGAATGTGCTATTTGAGACTCAAAGAGTTGAGCCAAGGGGGACCTAGTCACTGTAAGTACAACTGGGTAACGCAAGTTGGGAAAGTTTTTTTCGAACCCATCAAGCAAATTGATATATGGAATACCTTAACACTGTATACCCTACAAACTAACAAGCATCAGATCATTGAAATGTATTCTGACTTTTTATATCAGCAAGACATTGAAAAATGTCGGAAATCAAGTACACTAATTTTTTATCCTCAAATTCCTCTGGATCAGGGAACTCAGGAGTACTTGCGGATGGGTGCCTCTCTTAATTCGATCAGAACACTAGCTCAGATGAGATTATCTTCGAAAATCTGCTCTAGAATCTTAATCAATAATAAAATTTATAAATTTGAGGACAGTGAATACTGTTTTTGTTGTGAGAGTAGCAATGATATGAAGCATGTTTTAATAAGTTGTAAAAATCTGGAACAGGAGAGGCTGAAAGTGCTTGAATTACTTGGAAACACAGAAGTTGATGAATGTGAAGGAATTGTAGGTGTTATAGAAAACCCTAGAATTGTGAATTTAGGCGAATTCAACAAAATTATAACTTGTATGATGAAACGGTATGATGGAAGCAGGTAAAATTATTATTAGTAAGTTGCCACATAAATTTTAGGTAATGATAACATAAGGTCATGAATTTTGTACAACCAATCTTCTTTGTATAACCAATGAGTTGAAACAAATAAATGTAATATATAAATTAACCTATGAGTAGATGGTAGATATTATGCCAAATCTTATACTTTGGAAAGCAGTCATGTTGACTAAGCGAATTTTTGTGTGCTAATCAAAAATAAGTAATCTGAACTGTGAATAGGAATAGGTTCTTGGAGTTGATTTTACTATCCAAGGATAGTAGAAAGTTTCACTAAGAGATAAGTTCCAACTACCTTCATTTTCTTCACAAATTTTTGTAGTATCTCCAACGATTTTGAATTAATTATTTTCGTCATATTATCATGCGAATATACTAATGCATTAGTTAATGTAACTAATATACGTTTTACTGATCAAAATAGTACAATTTACAATGGACTTTCCTCTCAGTGTAACAGAAGCAGTCATCAACTCACATTATAAAACACTGTTGCTGCGATTTCAAGTTAAATATTTTGGTTACGTATAAATAACGTTACCGCGAGTATATTTTGCATATATTGAAAGGGACTCCATTCTTCTTACGGATTACATAAGGAATATCGTTTCACATTTTATCCACAAAGTGATTTTACATCATTAATTGATACTAAACCGAAGAATACACTGTGATGTTAGGAACATGTTGATTTATCCAATACCAACAATTTTCCATTCAATGAACATGGTTAGAAGTTAACGCATACGCCAGCATTTTGTTTCATCTATTGGATATTATGGTAATGCAGTATTATTATCTGAGAATTCACATTCTAACATTAACATATTCTCATTATCATCACATCATAATTCTGATATTTCATATTATTCTTCTCACATTTTCGTGATGAAACGATCAAATATTCGATGATGAAATAGTGAAGTGTAATTGAATTAGGCAATCATATATTGAATATTTAGAGGATATTATTTAATTTTTAAGACATTCTTCAGAATTGTTTTTAAAATGTTGATTAACCAATTATGATTTTCTTTCAATTATTTTTCAGAATAGCTTTGGCAATACCTAAAGACACCGAAGGTCATGCCAAATGTTTCATGTACAACGTGAATTACACAGAAATGCTGGCTAACGGAATCACGATCGCCAACGCATCGTGGCCTACTCAAAAATGTGCTTATGGTTGGGAATTCGATTATTCTCAACTTCCTTATTCGACATTGGCAACTGAGGTATGATACATCACATATTTTCCACCGATATAAATATTGTTCCTCAAGAAAATTTCCTTCATTTTGACCAAAGGACCTGATGCTTTTTTCGGTCAGAATGAAGTCAATTTCCCTAAGGTGCAGGCCCGGATTACCCAATACGCCAATTGGCTACGTCATGGCGTAGGGCACCAGGTCTTTGGGGGGG
The DNA here is from genome assembly GCA_018340375.1 of Gonatopus flavifemur. Classification (NCBI taxonomy): domain Eukaryota; kingdom Metazoa; phylum Arthropoda; class Insecta; order Hymenoptera; family Dryinidae; genus Gonatopus; species Gonatopus flavifemur. The sequence continues at coordinate 1,617,515 of JAFFJZ010000001.1, forward strand.
GGGGGGCATAAGCTTGGAAAAAAAAATTTTTCTGATAAAGTGTATTTTTATGCACCTGTTGTATTTTTAATTATACACATACTCGCCATTGCAAGCCCAGACAGCACAACGTGCGACTGCAACGTAGGGGAAGTTTTCTGAACATTCAAAAAACGTTCCAGAGACACATTTTGTGCCAAAGTTTGTTTCAAATACTCCATGAATTCATTCCCACACAGCACTCGTTGTCTAAAATATATTTTCAGAAGTAATTGAGAATAATGCAAGAAGTCTTACGCAACATGAATAGACATCTTTTAGAACCCCATTCCAAATGTCCGACAGATAATTTTCTGTCAGCATTTGGTCGGTTTTTGTCCCAGGCATGATGATTTCCGACGAAACCAGACAAAATTTCGACCGGAATCCGTCAGGTTTTGTTTGGCTTTGTCTGGTATTCCAGTCTCTGCAGAATTTGGTCGGTTTTTGTCCCAGGCATGATGATTTCCGACGGAACCAGACAGAATTTTGACCGGAATCTGTCAGGATCTGTCGGACATTTTTGATAGGGAAGTCTTAAATTGTTCTTACTTCTAAAAGATATATTCAAGGACGTTTCCAGAAACCTAAAAGACATCTTCCAGAAATTTCCAAAAGGTTTCTGAAAACGTTCTTGAATATACCCAATAAACACACATACGTCTGAAAAACGTGAAAAACGCCCAATAACCACACGTTGACATTTAGTAATATTCTTCCGTTGATTCGACGTAAAAATGTCGCGGCAGATCACGTGTTTTTCAACTATAAAATAACGTCACAACAACGGTCCAAAAGTCGTTTATAAGACGTCAAATAATGACGTGTTATAATGATGGTTCCAAAATGAGAATCAAACCAGACATATTATTTGAAAAATTTTCTATTAATGCGAAAAGGAGGGATTTTTGATAACACAAAAATTTAAGAAGAAAAATATTCATAAATGAAGTCACGCTATTCATTATTTCACTTCTCGTTTAGATTTTTGTCCAACGTTGCTGTGTTTTGTTCGACATTCTCAACACGATATCTTCGATTGATGTTCGAGCATTAAAAATGTCATAAACAATACGTCCTCAACGCGTGATTGAAGTACATTTCAAAAACGTTTTTTGAAGACGTTTTTTAATGGTCATTTTTTACTATTAGTTTTAGTAATACGTTATCGAAACCTCATTTCTGGACGTCTATTCCCTCGTCAGACGTTAACCAAAAATGAACGTTATGAATTTGACGAATAACGTCCGTTCGATAGTGCAACGTTTTTTCAACGTTGAAATAACGTGCATGTGTTTATTGGGTATCTTTGAGAAGTAAGAACAGTTGAAGACCTCTAAAAGATGTCCACTCATGTCGCATAAGACTTCTTGCATTGTTCTTAATTATTTCTGAAGATATCTTTTAGACAACGAGTGCTGTGTGGGTTCTGTTAACTGAAAAGTCCACTCTCATGATCATTTCTCTTCATACTTCATCGTCCGCTTCATTTTCATTTGACCTTAGAAATCAAAAGAATCATCCACAATCAAAGGAGCTTTCATTCTTGCATCTCCATAATTTAAGCAAAGCTTGCATTCCTCGAGTTTTTGCGATCCTTGACAGTTCATAACGCTTGTTCCGCTTGTAATTTCATAGCTTGGCGACGCCCGTTGTGCAATAGCTTCAGCTGTATTCCATCATCTTTTTAAGCAATTTCAGATCTCAATAGATCTGAGTAGATTTGACTTTTTAGCAGATCTGGTTTAAAAGATCAGATTAAATCTGCTCAGATCTCAGTAGATCTCATCAGATCTTGGCACATCTGGTTAGATCTGAATTGAATATTACAATTCATCTCAATTAGCAATTGATGGTTCAATTATTTTCAGAGATTTTTTTGATATCTGTCTGTATATAAATTCGATTTTGCACACATATTGTGACTAGGGCTTTGCCCGAGACTCGCTCCAAAGAAAGATGAAATAGTTACCAATAGTTATTCCAATCTCTTGTAATATCAGAATGATCAAGATAATTTGAGAGTATGAATTGAATCAACGGGATGGAGTGGAACCTTGATCAGGGTGTCAAGCGGTCAGGGAAGTCAGGGAAGTCAGGGAAATGTCAGGGAATTTGATGTGGCATGGAAAAGTCAGGGGAATGTCAGGGAAGTTCTGAAGTGGTCAGGGAAGTCAATTTCAAGAAAAATTATATTTTTCGAAACCATTGAAATCAGAATTTATCAGTGAGTTACTCCGAGGAAAAAGACCATCCACAAGTAATAAACCTATATTTGGCTCTGCTGGATAAATATTTATTTAAGAAGTGACGTCTAGTTGGAATTCTCAAGAAATCGATTTTTTTTTGTATTTTCTTAAAGTATGATGTTTCGAAAATATTCTTTGGAAATTCCCAGTCAATAGGATGAATAGTTTCGAGGTATTCTGAAATTATTGAAGGAGTCTAGGACCCCCGATGGCAGGTACACTGGAAGAAAATAGTGCTAAAAAATGGAGTACAACCCAAATGGTTTTGGATTCAACACCGAATTAAACTCGATTCGATCCTAAGTGGATTTATTTCTACCCCGCAGTTCGCACTGGAGTAGATCAGTGCTCCGTACTCTTGAACCCCAACAGAACGTAATTGAACAGGGTGTCTAGCACCCGGGGAATCCGGGAAATCCGGGAATTGTACGGGAATTTCGTTTACTGGGGGAAACCCCGGGAAATATACGGGAATTTTTTGAGATAACGGGAATTTATAGGGCGAACAAAAAAATATTAAAAATTTTTGTAATAAGTCTCTTTAAATATGTTTTCAGTCATATTTTTGATTATATTCTTCAGAAATCTTCATATGTTTTTTCAAACAGTATTATGAGTCAAAAATGAATACAATGTTTTAATATAAATCATTGAAAATTTGTCAAGATCCCATTTGAAAATATGAAATCGTCATTGGAAATTACTTGGAAAAAAACTGAATGGCAACTAAAATGAATGATAATTTCGTACTGGGAGAAGTCATTAATCCTTATAAAAGTGACTGTCGATTCAGGGAAAAAGAGCCTCGCTGAAAAATATTCGCATTGAGCTTATCAAAATTCCGTGATGAAAATACTGGAATTTGATAGTTTTATTGTTATTCCGTACAGTTAAACTATCAACTTATGCTAAGGGATTACATAGGTTTTAGAGGGAAAAAAACACCCATTTTCTAGATATCTTTCTTCTTAATAGTATAGAACAATTTCTCATTCAAACTTTTAGGCATCTGAAAAGTATTATTAGGATAATATTTTTTTCTTAATTTTCAAATAAAAATGTTGAAAACTTAGCCAATGGGGCTTGATTTTTGGATACTCGTCGAAAACAGGTGTCTTCGCGGTGGACAGGATAACTCATGACAGTTTCGTCCAAATTCAAAAGACCAAAAATTTTCTGTTAGTGAAAGACCTAAGCTCGTGATTAAACGAGTGAATTTGGGAAAAAATGTCACTTGAGTTCCTGGCACAATTAAAAAAATGTCCGATTTTCGTTAAATTTACGCCACTTATCCTCTCATGAAGTAAGCGGTAATTGATAAAATAAAAAATCCTTTAGTTAATCACTAGTCAATCCTATCTAAGAGAAGTGGACAAAATTTCAAAACCAGTGCAATATTTTTTTTAGAAATCGTGCCTTCTGACTTCACAAACATGATTTCAAGAAAAACGCATTTAAAATCTCAAATGTGCATCAGACGGTGAAGGAGATGAACATTTCAAAAGGTTTTCTCTTCTAGACCTTCACTCCGATTCCTTTGAAATTTTAGAGAAATATTTTGTAAATTTTTTACACGGAGAAACTACAACATCAGCGATCACTTAAGACCATTCGAGCCCCGAGAGAGGCGAGCCAAATTTTGCGCCAACGTTTTTCATAAATTATCCGTTCAACGGGAATTTTTAGTGCATAATAATACAATCCATGACCAGGATTAGACTCTAAATATAAGTTTCAGTCTTTTATCAATTTCCTGGTGAGTATAAAAAGATTTTGAAATTAATAATCTTCAGCTGTCGAAAATTTAGAATTTCTTCTCCCAAAATCTACAAATCGTGAGGGAACCCAAATTTAAATTTGGAGTCAAATCTCAGGTATGCACTCAATCATTATCTATTTTAAATTTAAATTTATCAAGTGATTCGTGAAAAAAGTTGATGCAAGATTTCACCCGCTTCTCCTGATACTTGAGTGCCCTCAATTTGACACGAATGGCTCGAACAATTCCTGGAAAACCATGAATAATCTCTGAAAAACATACCATTTTCTTTGCGAAAATCTGAAAACTCTGAGAATTTATAAAATTTCGATGGAAAATCTGATAAATTTGAGAAATTTTGTACAACCATCTTCTCAGAGTTTATGAGAGTTTTCAAGAGTTTCTTTATTTTTTCCAGACAAATAGGAACGACATCGCGTTCTAAATCCCAGGAGACCATTCCATAAATGACATAACGCTATTTACTATTCCCTCCCTTGCGGAAAATGCCTGGCAAATACGGATGAAAACCAGCAGATGCTAGGACAAAAACCGAGCAGAATCGGGCCGAATTGGGCAACCCATACAGGGTTCATCAATTAGCCCAATAATGGCACGTTACTGGACCACAAACGGCGTTCTTCGCCCGTTAATGGCGCCCATTAATGGCTCATCAATGGTTAATTGCTGAATGATAACGTGGGTCCAGTAATGGCAATAAATAACGGGCCATGTATGAAATTATTGATTGGCCCAGTAATGGGGCTAAATGATCCCGATTTAGGGCCATAAATTTCGGGATAATGTTCGAATGTCAGCCATCAATGGCAGATTACTGGGGCATAATAATAATAATGATATTCAATGGTGATATGAGTGCGTTCCAGAATAATTGGTTCAGTATTAGTTCAAATGAGTGGTTAAGTGTGAACACTTTTTATATGGCGCGTAATATACTTCGAAGTATTTTACATAGTTTACGACACGTAAGAAACCGAGTATCTTACGCATAAAATCAACCCCTTGCCTTTGGGAGGACAGGAGGGTTCAAGTATCTCACATATATTACGTGTCAGAAACCAAGTATGATACGTAAGAAATTGAAAAATCACGTGATGAACCCAACCCTGATAGCCGTACATCGGCTGATTATCGGCTGTTTTCATTGCTGACCTTTCTTATCAGCCAGTGGTGGGCCACATTTGTGCCAATCATATGAATCCATTGTTGGTCATTCAATGGTAGCCATACATGGGCCAATTATTGGCTGTGTTTACATTATCGGGGTTTCCTGTATGGGAAGTCTCTGCTCGGCTCTGCCCGGTGTTTGTCTCAGGATCTGCTTGTTTCTATTAGGATTTGCCTGGCATTTTCAGCAGGGTTCTCTACCTCACTCATCATATCTGAAGTTGGGGTGACAAGGGATGACAGAAAAAAAGCGTTGCGTAACCCTGGTGAAAATGAAGCGTTACACAAAGCGCAAAGGAAGCGTAAGATGCCCGCGTAAGATTCCCAAGTCGTATGATGCCCGCTTGCTGTGAAGTTATAGAATGATACGTCCTATATACGCTTCATAAACTTTCGATCCCGTCTCACACACACTTCATGTGACGTAACCGTAAGTTACATCAAGCAGGGCTCCCACCGTCACTATTTCTTTTATTTCGGATTGGTCATTTTAACCAACAAGATTACGTGATTGGGTGGTTCCGTTGAAAAAAGTGACCCAGTGAGAGCCCTGATCAAGCGTGAGCGAATCATATCTACACTGTTAGAAAAATCTGTCTTAAATTTCACAAGAATATGATGAAGTTTTTTACATAAACATTTTATTAAATTTCGTACGAAATTTTATATAAAATGTCATATTTTCATCCTCAAATCAATAATTAATCATTAATGCAATATGAAAATATGACATTTCATACAAAATTTCGTATAAAATTTAATAAAATGTTTATGTAAAAAACTTCATAATATTCTTGTGAAATTTAAGACAGATTTTTCTAACAGTAATATTCTGACTGCAAATAATATTTTTAACCCGGCAATACCAACGACGATCCATAGCTCAGTGGAGAAGACCATCGTCTGCCATGGCGGTACTCCCTGAATCGATTCTCACAAAGAACTTAAATTCTTTTCTCAATCGTAAACGCTTTCTTTGTTTCAATTCCCGCTTCACAAATTCTTTGTATCCTTTCCGTTTAAGTGCCGGATAATTTTCATTAACGTTTTTGTTACGTTCCAGCAAACGCTTTGGTTACTCTTCCTTTCCGCTCCCATTTTCATCAGGGAATTCAATAAATACATACATTCCAAAGATAACATGAAGTTCATTTTCATTTCCTTCTTACCTGAAGTCAGTGTCCCAATTATGAAGTTTCATGGTTTAATTATAATGCTTTGTCGTTTCTGAGTTCATGGATTGTTGTTCGATATTCAAAAAATTGTAATAATAGAGAGGCAAAGTTGAAATCATGTTCAGAGATCATATATTTCAAAAACATATGTTTTACAAAAGGAAATGTTGACTTGTATATTACTCTTTGGTATATCCGGGAAAAATCCGGGAATTGTACGGGAATTTCGATGTTGGTAATTGCTAGACACCCTGTAATTACGATGCCTAAATATCGTAGATTAATTTTAGGTTGATTTTAAGTTGACATACGTTCAATGAAGATTTATCGATCGTTTGAATGTCCGCATTTAGAATCTACGTTCATAGAACGTTCTTTAGAGTTTCACGTTCTCTTGGGGCAGTATAGCACGTTTTTCTCGAAACTATGTTTTTCAAAACGGTGACCACAACAATTCAAAAACTACTCAATGGATTTTGATGAAATTTTCACAGCTCATAAATAGTACACGGAAAACAGAAAACTGCAATGGTTACTGTGAATCGCAGTAATTCATTGAAAAAAAATGAAAGACCAAATTTACGCCGTTCAGTACTGCGTCTCGCAGTAACCGTTATTGTCCAAGCAGCATTGACGAATTTCATTGCAGTACACATCACTTTGATCGCACCAACCTCTATCTTCTAAGCGTGTTTTCATTTGTTTTTCAACCGATTGATGTTATGCACAGTAACCAGTGCTGTTTTCTTTTTTCCGTGTACTTGAGATTATTCCATAATCTAAGGATTTTCAATTTTGTTGAAAATTCCGAGTCTTGCAAAAAGTAAACTTATGATTTTAGCTCAAAAATCTGGACAAGAACTACTATATGGAATAGAAAATTTATACTCTGAGAAAAATCGTTTAGTTGAATATGAGACAGCTAGAAAATATAGTCACCCTAAATGAAAATTTAGTTGCGGTAAATAAATTTTATTTGTCAAACTAAATATTTTATTTACCGCAACTAAATTTTCAGTTAGGGTGACTATATTTGGTAGCCCCCCAGTATACCGAATGATCATTGTATCGAATGCTTATTTTACCGAAAATCATAATTCCGAACGCCAATACACCGGATGCTCATGATACCGAAAAATTTTCATTGGCCTGTCTTTTAGAACCTCGGAGAATCCATAAGGAAGCAAAAGTTTCTATTCGTCTATAAACTTTCGGTATTGTAAGCATTCGGTGCATTGGCGTTCGGAATTATGATTTTCGGTGAAGTGAGCATTTGATACAATGATCATTCGGTGTTCTGGGGGGCTACTCTATATTTTCTAGCTGTCTAATATTCAACCAAACTATTTTTCTCAGTGCATATTCTCCAAATCAGAGGGAATCAGATAGAGAGAGAGAGAGAGAGAGAGAGAGAGAGAGAGAGAGAGAGGGGTTGCCACAAAATCTCCATACAGCATACCACTTCAAAAAGGGTTCGCAAAGAATTCAATTGGAGTCGGAAGAATTCAAAGAGAATGCGCCGGATGAATCCTTGAGAATTTTGTTTGAACTGCTGTGCTGTGTGGGTATAGCATCAAATTTTTTGTCCCAATTGGTAACGCTCCCTAAAGAATTTAATGATGTAGGGGAGCAGGCGCGTACCAACTTCTTTTTCGATTCGGGGGCAAAAGTGGTTACAAGTCTCTAAACGCCTTATATTTGCCCTCCTATGAGAAAATGTAGGGGGGCAAGTCCCCCCCTCGCCTCCCCTCCCCCTGGTTCGTAACCGCTTTTCGAAAATTTATGTGTTTACATTGAACTTGAAAATTAGTCGGCGTTTGATTCAAGGCACCATCTTTGGCAGATGCCTTGGGTCATCATTTTGTATACATGTCAGCATCATAAAAAGAAACAGAATTGGACCTTTATTTGATACGATTGATCAGAGCTGTTGTCTATGAATTTCAAATTAGTTTAGCAGAATTGTTTGGGAGTAAAAAAATTTAATCAGCAAGAAACTGAATTTCTGGAGTTAGGAACGTGATTTGTTGAGCAAATCGATATTTTTCGTGACTTTGATCACGTGTTTCGATTGATTCTCGTGAAAAAATTTGTTCCCTTCAAAAACTCCATAAAAAGGGTGAACCATAGTAAACCCGAAGTGCAATAGACCCGAGGAGCAGTAGACCCGAAGCCAGTAATCCCGAAAGAGATATTTCCGAAAAAAAATAGTTTGTTACTAGTCGCATGCGAATGAAATGAAATGTGACTAAATTTTTTTCGGGAGCCAGATAGACAATTTGCCTCACGTTGTGAGCGCAAGCCAACAGGCATATGTGCGTGCATTTGTGGATCATTTGTACCACAGATTATGAAAAATCAGATGCTGGATTGCATATGTACCACGTAAGCATGTCCTGAGCTGACATACGCATGCGCATAACCCACCTCAGAATCTGTTGCTTTTTTGTACTTTATACTGTACCACAAATCAGCAACAGATTCTGAAGTTGTTTGTGCGCATGCATATGTCAGCTCAAGACATGCTTATGTGGTACATATGTAATCCAGCATCTGATTTTTCACAATCTGTGGTACAAATGATCCACAAATGTACGCACATATGCCTGTTGGCTTGCGCTCACAACGTGAGACAAATTGTCTATCTGGGGATTACTCCCGTTCGGGTTTACTCCCTTCGGGTCTACTGCACTCCGGGTCTATTGCACTTCGGGTTTACTATGGTTTACCAAAAAACGTAGGAAACATCCTGTCCAAACACAGCCGACGACATTGTGGCCCAAGGCGTCCGATTTCAAGTGATAATGTATTAGTTGTTTTGTAAAATGTGATGTTCTTCTCTTCATATGTAGATACCTTCGTAGTACAAAAAATTTTCTTTCTATAATATTTATTCCTTGTTCACTGAAATATATTCATGTACACTGAGAAAAATTGTACTGTGAAAAATTCCATCGTTGTCAGCGAGTTCAGGATACTCTTTGAATCTGAACGAATGTAAATTCAATTCCATGAAAGTGTACAGTCATGATGGTACATTATTAGGTTATTACAGTATGCTTTTTCGTGATGGATTTTTTGTTTTCAAATAATTGAACCTACATTTAGTCAGATTTCAAGAGTATGAACTTGCTGACAATTATGGGATTTTTTATATTTTCTCAGTGTATGAACAGCAACAGGCAGTATTAGAAACTAATTGTTAAATCTCATCCCGGTTATTCATCTGTTTTTAAAAAAAGTATCTTATATCATTTTATGAAGCAATGACAAATTATAATCCAGTTTTGTCTTCTATCAAAGAGATTTATGTTATCATAATTAACATTGAATGTTTTGTACTCCGATAGTCATTATAAGCGATAAAAATAAATGGATCTTGTGATCGTATAAGTGTGATTTTCAATTATTTTCATGAGTTCCATTAAATTATTCATCCGATGAAAAGTCAAATGAATTTCTTCGAAGAATGTACCAATCGAAAAATATCCATACTTTTCTATTCAAATTATATCATTCTACTCAGTCTAAATGCTATAAACGGAAGTATTACAGATTGTGGTATGAAAAGTGTTTACAGTATTTTTTCAATAGCATAAGCACAAATGAATCAGGAAATTCCTTAATTTACAATCAATACGGAATTTTTAAGATAAAATGATTCCATTTTTATGAATAGATGAAATCTAGAAGGCTGTAACTCGAAAACTATTTGAAATATTCATTTGAGATTTGCGTATGTTATTTTTAGGGTATAAACTTTCGAAACATGCAAAGAAGAAATCGATTTTTCTAAATTTCTAAAGGTATCTCTCCTCCTTAAGCTTCAGAGAGCCGGTATTTTCAACTTTTTTGTGTTCATATCTCCAGTGAAAAAGTGATAAAAAAGTATTCTATATTATTTAAGCACAACTTTTCCATAGTGCCACTCAAGTGAACGTGTTGGGCCCATGATGCATTGCAAAAAAAAACTTTGGAGAATTCCTATAAATTTATGTGACGTAATTAACACATAAATGGGTTAGGAATTTTCCAGACTTATTGGGAAATTCTATGTGAAATGATGGTAAAAACCCCTTAAGTTTGCAATTTTCAGATAATTGTTGGGAAATTTCATACAGATTTATGAGAAATTGATTTCCTATCCAATGATCGGAATTTTCCTGTTGTTGTATACATGGAAATTCCGATTATTTTTACAGCGTTGTTACCAAGGGAAAAGAACGGAAAAAGCTTTCTTTTATCATTTTCCTTATATTTACACTGTCTATGCAATTAGGATAATGAAAAATAATTATAAGATGCCTCCTTGCTATAAGAGGTATAACTATTGACCCCAACAGAATTCTCCATTCAAATCATTCCTTCAAGTATGAAAACAACATAAAATACGAGTTATAATTCAAAAAATTTGCGGATTTCAGAATAGTCAGGGAAAATTTTCAAATGGTTAGGGAAAAGTCAGGGAATCCAGTATCTTACTGACGCTGTACACCCTGCTTGATAATTCAAACAAAATCAGCAGAGATATACGAGGGTGGATTGATAAGTTTCCGGCCTGACCAAGAGATGGCGCCACTAGGCCTACCTTGAGGTGGCGTTCTATAGTACCATCCTTAGATAGCTTGTAGCTATAGTTTCATTCCGATCGCCATGTTAGTTTAGTTTTGAGAGCACGCTGACCAAGACGCCTCTGTGTTTTTCGTAAAAATGGGAAAGCTGGAAAATCGTGCTGTCATCAAATACTTTTATTTGAAGGGGTCAACGCCGAAGGAAATTAAAGAAGAGATGGACTCAACACTGGGGACATCCTCCCCATCATATTCAACCGTTAAGCAGTGGGTTTCCGAGTTTAAAAAGGGTCGTGTGAGCACCTCTGATGAGCCTCGCTCAGGACGCCCCATTGAGGTCACAACTCCAGATATGATCGAAAAAATCCATCAAATAGTGCTGAAAGATCGCAGATTAAAAGTTCGTGAGATAGCTGAGACCTGTAAGATGTCATATGAACGTGTACAAAATATTTTGCACCAACATTTGTATATGGAAAAGCTCTGTGCAAGATGGGTGCCGCGTTTGCTAACAGTCGACCAAAAATTGATTCGAAAGAACATTTCTACCGCCAATTTGGCGTTGTATAAGCGTAATCCAAGCGAATTGTTGCGTCGATTCGTAACCGTTGACGAAACTTGGGTCCACCACTACACTCCTGAAACCAAAGAACAGTCTAAACAGTGGATTGGACCAGGGGAACCAACTCCAAAGAAGGCAAAAACAATTTTTCGGCGAACAAGGTTATGGCTACTGTTTTTTGGGATGCAAGAGGTATTATATACATTGATTACCTTGAAAAGGGTAAAACTATCACTGGTCAATACTACGCAGACTTATTGCAACGTTTGAGCCACGAAGTGAAAATTAAACGACCTCATCTGGCGAAGAAACAAATCTTGTTTCATCACGATAACGCACCAGCGCACACGTCAATCATTGCGATGGCTAAAATCAACGATCTGAAGTTTGAATTAATGCCGCACCCTCCCTACTCTCCAGACCTAGCCCCGAGTGACTATTATCTGTTTCCTAACCTCAAAAAATGGCTTGGCGGTAAGAGATTTGCGGACAATGAAGAAGTAATCGAAGCTGTGAATGGGTATTTTGAGGAGCTTGACGAATCAGTCTATAGAGATGGCATTACTAGACTAGAACACCGCTATGAGAAATGTATCAGCCTTGGAGGAGATTATGTTGAGAAATAAAAAAAAAAAAAATCTTAAAAACGTTGTTTTTCTTGGTCAGGCCGGAAACTTATCAATCCACCCTCGTATATCGGAATATGCAACGAAACCTGCACCGATACCGAGACTAGTTTCGAGACTGAGAGAATCTCAATCATGCTGTTCGATGAAATCGGAATTCCATGTCATTTTGTCACACTTGATTCAGTGCTGATGAAGCTTGATTCCGTTCAAAATTTTTATGTCTGAATTTTTCAGAACAGTGAATATAGATCATTTTTCAATTTAAAGCGAGAGTCTCGTGCGAAGCCCTAATTGTGACAAACACAAGCTAAAATTACAGTGTTCCAGATCTCAATAGAAGTGTTCAGATCCGACCAAAATTTAGATCTGGTCAGATCTGATCATTCTTTCCCGGGTTGTTATCCGATTTCGTTATTTTCCTTCGCATTTGCCCGGCACTTTACATCGAGAGGTGATCCAGGTAGAGCTTTGATGATTTTGCTGAATGAATCAAGATTCAATTGCTCTAAACGAAAATTCTCCTCGCCTTTTTTTTCGGGACTGAACAAAAGTGCTCTTTCATTTGGTTTTCCGTAATCTACGACGAATTTCGAAAAGGCATAGTCACTGGTTGTGATTTTGTGTGTTGTTTTCAGGAGTATATGATCATGCATACGTCCATTCTAAACTCGACAATTCTCTACCGTCTTCGTTCCTAGCATGCATAAGTATATGCACGTGTGAATAAAAAGAAGGAGAGTAACGTTCGTATCGTTCAATGTTCTTATGTAACGAGGTAGCGCAATGAAACTCAAGTGTGCAAATGCCGGCACCAACGAATACCCGATCAAATAGAAACAATGATCATTGAATAAACTTGACAGCTTTTCTAATAAGTAACGGCAGCATTGAATCATTGCAGACTCGTTGCGTACGTCCTTTACGACTTATTTATCCCGTTGATCCTTTGAAGAAATGATCACCTTGCTGGATTTTAATTCAATCAGGCACGGTTGTTAGATGAAAAATTAATAATTAACATGAAATGTGCGTTCTGAATGTTCCAACTATTCCATGTAACGTTCATTCATGTCTTGAAAATATTTGAAACTGTATTTAAGACTTCTCAAAACATCGGAATTAGAACATATATCAAAAACTGTTGAAATTCAGGGTGGGATTGTACCATTCCAATGTATTTGAAAATTGCTGAAATTGGGAGGCGATAGCAAAGCGCTGTTAGAAAAATTATTTATAAAATATCATATTTTCATATTGAATTTAATAATAGTTCTCAAATATAGTATCAATGATGAAATTTCAAGAATCCTTTCTGAAATGTAACAACTGTTTATTAAATCTTACAAACATGTTATCAAAATTAGGAAGAAAATTCTGAACATTGAGAAAAAAATTCTCAAGATTAAGAAATTATATCATTTAATTCAATATTTTATTATGAAATTTTTTAGTTAACTGTTCATGTAAAAAACTTCATAATGTTCTTATGAAGTTTCAGGCAGGTTTCTCTAACAGTGAGAATTGAATTTTCAAGATTCCTGTGTAATCCTTGATTACAATTCATGTGTAATTCCTGATAATTCAAAATCCTGTGTAATCGTGACGTATCGATTTTTAAATATCTTAACCCATGCAGAAATTGACGAACGACCCAGTACTGGAATAACGTTATTTGCCAACTGCCAACTGTTGGCAAACAACGTTGGAATAAACCCGGAATGATAACGCTGATCAACACTGGTACGGCGTTGTTCACCAATACTGGGTCAACGTTAACATGAACCCTGACTCAGTACTGGTTTTTCATTGTATACCAACATTGACAATTGATTCTCAACCGGTGATGGTAATCCATTTAAGCCTTTGTACGTAGCTAATGAAAATAATTATATATTTTCAGCTAATGTCCTTGGTTATATCGAAAGTAAAAAATATAACACATCTGTTCGTATGTTGCTGAAGTTTGAATCGTTTCTTGAAACGAATGAATAATCCGAAAACATGTGAAGAAGTCAATTCGAGAACATGAATAATAATTTCTTCAAAATTTTGCCGTATTAAACCACACGTAATAGACAACGTTGAACGAGTTTTAAATCAACGTTGGCAAATCAGCATTGACTATCGGCGTTACAACAACATTGTACTGGTTGTCACTTCAACCACGTTACAACGTTGGCAACCAACCCTGGTAATCAGTGTTGTACCAGTACTGTTTCGATTGTTATGGTTGGTTGGAAGTCGGCATTTTCTGCATGGGAATACATATGATTTGCATAATAATATAACAAGGCATTGAAATGTCATTGAGCACACGTCGCAAAAGAACTAGAGCTGATGAAAAATATGAAAATGTTACATTTGTTTCTAAATGCAAATCAGTATAAGACTCACGTGTATGCGCTGAAACATTTGCAATGGAATGCGGTTGGCAATTGGAGCGTCTTTTCACTGATGTTACAATCATATGATCATTCATGCAGTCCCTAATTGAGTGTTACAGTTGATCAAAGCAGTTCTTATTGTTTGTTTCATTATTTTTCTGATCGTTCAAGTGACATGAAAATAAAAAATACTCTCCAGTTCTTTCCATGTAAAACCTTTGTCCAAATTGCAAGAAGACATACAAGAATTTTACTTGAAAACTTGCGAAATGGTTCTATCTTTCTTTTCCCTAGAGCTCTCATCTAGTTGGTCGTCAAGGTTGTTTTTTCTTCTGAACATCTTTGTCTTCATTTTACATTTAAACCTACTAGTAACACCAAACGTGTCAGTGATATGAATATACGTGTATTTATACGCCTCTGAGACGTACAGTATTACCAGCAGGGTTAACAAACACTCCGGGTGGCGCTTTCTCAGTAATGTCTCGGCGTATTGATACAATATTAAAATGTAGCGATATTCCGAGATATTCTGGATACATTTGTGATATGTGGGATACCCTTCTAGTGATGTGAATCATTCATTTCCACGCACTCGAAATGGATAAACAATTTGTAACATACGCTCGCACAGTATTTCTCGTTCGCTAACTCCAATTTCGACACACTTCAAAATTGTCCTCATTTCCTCGCGTGCCAATGTACTTGAAATCATCTACGCTTGTTTTTATGAAAGTAATGGAGATTATTTTCAGTTTGAAGTATGAAGGATATTATTTCGTAACTTTTATTTTGTGTCAGATTTAACTTCAACCTTCAGGATAACAATGTCAAACTGTTCTCTAAATCACAATCCATGGAATGGATCAAATGTGAGCGATCGTGACAGCGCATTGTTTTGTTGGAATATTCATCGATATCCTTACCCAAGTAGCATCGGAATATACTATGAATGTTTTGCGAATATTCGAAGTATATTCTATGCACATCCCAATGAGACCGTTTTATAGATACTATGCACATTCATCGAACGTATGCAATCGAATATACGATGGTACGTCAATCGAACGTCGATTGAATGAATATCGTACATTCCGAATGTACTATGTACGTACTAAGTATATTTAAAACAGTCTCATTCGAATATTCTATGAACGTTCACTATATGTCCTTCGTATCTCATTCGTACCTCATTCGTACATTCTATGAACGTTTCTATTTCGTATATACTTTGAATTTCTGTTGCTGCTTGGGTACAGAGTCACAGATTGCGATGAGATATTGTGGGAATATGACATTGTAAATTCATTATTACACTGGTACTAAAAAATTATAAGAAATTTCACATACCGGTACACGAAGAAAGGTTTTCATGATAGCACACTTATTTGCTGTGAGGAAATTTTGTAGTCATCTAGAGGGAATATTTATTTGTTACAGGAAAGATCCTTTTATGCGGAAACACAAAATTTTTCCTCAGTAAAAATTTGTGTAAGTTTATTGTTCAAGATCAATAGATCCTTATACAATAGTGTATAACATCCCAAGCAGCAACAGAAGTTCAAAGTATGTACGAAATAGAAACGTTCGTAGAATGTACGAATGGAATACGAAGAATATATGATGAACATTCATAGAATATTCAAATGAGACTGTTTTAAATATACTTAGAACGTACATAGTACATTCAAAATGTACGATATTCATTCAATCGACGTTCAATTAACGTCCCGTCGTATATTCGATTACATACGTTCGATGAATATGAATATCACCTATGAAACGGGCTCATTCGAATGTGCATAGAACATATTTCGAATATTCGAAGAACGTTCATAGTATATTCGGGGTATCCCGACTAGAAATTTACCCCATGGACCAGATCAGGTGAACCTTGATCCAGATCAGGTCCTGATAAGGCAACCTCATCAGGACCTAACAAGTCATGTCACGCTGCACTATTATGAGGACCCCATCAGGAAAGACTAATTAGGATTTTGTGAGGAATTCCTTACTAAAACCTCAAAAATAAATCAAAACTAATCTATGAGCCTGTGTGAAAATTGCAGTTCGGTTGACAGATGTGAGGTTAAATTTATGTGATCAACAAATGGATGAATTATTTTTCTGAAATGTGTGGTGGTTATTTCTTGAATAATGTGTATCAAAAAGTCTGTTAGTAAGTGCAAAATGATTAAGTAAATCAGTCATAGCTGTTGTAACGTGTCAAAAAAATCGTAATTTGTTGATGCAGTGAAAATGAATTTTCTTCAAATACTTACATCAGCACTTCTAGGCAAAAACTCAGAGATCATATTGATTTTGTATGAAATATGAGTCATGAAGAAATCATTTGATCTAAAATTTGTCTAATGAATGTTCAAAATGAATAACAAAAACTTGAATTATTCACTTGCAGCTCGTCGGATGGTTTTATTTTTCAAATTGAAGAGCACTCTTGGAGTTGAAATTTTCAAATTTGAGAAAAAAGCCTTATCTTCTGAGTTGAATTTGTTGTTAGGGTGATAATAAACTTGTAGGAAGAGTTTGAAAGTTGAGTGGAATCTATATTGATCAGGAAAGTCCAAATCGTGTGGCAAAAGTTAGAAAATCTGTCAACTTAGCTGACAGTGCATGGGTATTCTATCAGCTTTTCTTTACTAAACCAAATGCTGGCAGGATAAATTCATCAAAATATAGTGAATTCAAAGTGATGTGAAGTAAGAGAGGACAGATACATGCATTGAATTTTATTAGTTATTATAAAAATGTTGATAAATATGGTAAGGCTATATATGACTCAATGTATCGTCTCTCAATATTTTTGTTTCAATGATTTGCATTTTTGAGTGTGCATTTTCGTATCTTTTCACCAGTAACTAGTGTTAGGTTGAGAAAACATGTGTATTGAACCTGTTTCATAAATATAATAACATTTATTTGTAGGAACATGACACAACATTATTGGAACAAAAATATGGGAAGACGACACTTTGGATCTTCTATAGTCTTTTCTTATTCTTTAGAACGTTTATAAGGGCGAATAAAATCTAATGAATATTTCGGTCCTCTCTTACTTCACATCACTTTGAATCCACTATATTTTGATGAATTTCTCCTGCCAGCATTTGGTTTAGTGAAGAAAAGCCCACGCGCCGTGAGCTAAGTTGACAGATTTTCTAACTTCTGCCACACGATTTGGACTTTCCTGATCAATATAGATTCCACTCAACTTTCAAACTCTTCTTACAAGTTCATCATCACCCTAACAACAAATTCAACTCAGAAAATGAGGCTTTTTTCTGAAATTAACAAATTCCAACTTCAAGAGTACTCTTTAATTTGAAAAGTAAAACCATCCGTCGAGCTGAAAGTGAATAATTCAAGTTTTTTGCATTTCATTTTGAACATTCGCTTGAAATATTTTTGATCGAATGAGTTCTTCATGACCTTTATTATTACAAAATGATTGGGATTTCTGAGTTTTTTCCGAGAAATACTGATGTAAATTAATATTGATATAGATATTGTCGTTGTTGATATTATCGTATATTTGAATAGAATTAATTCTCACCACATCAGCAACTTATGATTTTTTACATATTACAGCAGTGATAACTGATTCAATAATTCATTTTGCACTCAATAACAGATTTTTTTATGCGTATTAATCAAGAAATAACGAAAGAAGAGTACTTGTTCGAAACTTATATTTGATTATGACGAAACACATATTCATTCAGTTCATATATACTCTTTGAATAATACTCAGATGATGTGATGTGTAGGAAAGAAAAATGATGCTGAATAGTCAATAAATCAACCTTATGAGAATTGTGATAAGTTAAATGAAATACTTATTTCGCTGGTGATGGTTGAACGTTTGCTAAGTTTTTTTCGCTGTATGCATAACGTGGAAAATCTTGTGAAATTTTCATAAGTTCCGCCTAATTAAAACCCAAATAGTTAGTTTTCAATTCACATTGAGAATAGATTGAACAAATTGTTCAACAGTTTTCAGAAGTAGGTAATGTGTTCGGAATGAAGGGATTGAATTTAAAAACAGGCACAGTTGAAAATCGTTCAAACATGTTCTTCTTATTGAAGGAAAATTTGTTTAATCAAAGAGTGTACAATCTGAAATCAAGTCTGTACATTCTTGTATTCAGTTTATCAAACTATGTCCATGATCTTAGGATGACCGAACGAGGTCCTGATGCGGATACAGCGAGGAAAACCTACTTCGACCTTTTCAGGATAATTTGAGGAAATCCTGATTAGGTCCTAATGAGGTCATCCATACGTGAGTCATCCACACCTAATCCTTATCAGGACCGTAACGGGTATTCCTTATTTCGGATGACCTTGTCAGGTCCTCATCATATGTTGGGTTAACCTGATGACAATTTCCAGTCGGGATAGTGTTACTTGGGATACAGTTTTCTTAATAAGCCCATGTCCTACATTTTTGCATTCCATAATCTCCAAGTATCTCAAAGTAAGAAACTAAAAAATTCAATGTTACAGAAGTTTGGATCGTTTATGGGAACTAATTAGTAGTGGCACAACAAGATATTCAGCAGTTCAGAAACCTCGAAATTTTGCAATACACTTTCTAAACGATGGTTCCAGTTCCAAGGAGTTGATAAGGAGATAAATCAGTGTTGCCAGTCGTACGAGAATTCTCGTACGCATACGAGAATTTAACAGTTGGTACGAGGTACGAACAAAGCACTAAGTTCGTACAGAAAAATACGAGATTGGTACAAAAAAGTACGAGATTAACTTAACCTTTGTTTCATGCAATTTTATTTTCAATAACGAACATATCTAATCCGCTATACCCGAGTGAGGTTTGTTAAATACGAAAAAATTTGTTTTTTTGGAGTCTAAAATATCATTGGATTCGAAACAACATTCTTATCATGCCCAAGTAATGCAAGAGAGGGGTTTGGGTTGTGATATGGTTATTTGGTGGTTATGTATATCATGGTGGAAATCCCAACTGTTAGTGTTTCAGAAGTGCTCAAAACATTTTCAGAATTATTTTGAAGGTTACAGAGATTTACAAAGATTTACGCAGAATATTCAAATGTTTATTTCTTCTTGGATTCTGAAAAATTATTTTTAAAAATATTTCCACCGGGGACAAAATTGTTTGGAGGTTATAAAAAAATATGTTCATGAAATTTCCGAAAATGTTTTCAGTATTTCCAGTTTTTTGTAATACTTGGGCAATATCCAACGATTCCGGGCATTTTTTCATTACTTTTACGAGATCAGATTTTTTCTTCACCTTTTATAGATTACCTTGGCTTTTATCCTGTTATTCTATTTTGGATTTCCGTATCCTAACCTTTCGACGTCTTCCAAACTATCCTGGACTATTTGAGTGGTTGTAGATAATTTCCATACCCATCCGATCGATTGAAATGGATTCATCTGAGGATGAGAATGATCATCCCAACCATTCGACTCCGAAGAAAAAAAGGCTAATGAGAGGAGAATTAAAAAACAAAGCAAAACCGAAACACAGAAAGCAGAAATATCGAAAAGACTGGGAATCACAAAAAGATTTCAAACAATGGTTGAAACCTGTACCTAACGATCCTTTCAAAGCTTCTTGTTGTATATGCAATGTTAATTTCAATGCAGACCTTGTTTCGATCAAAGGCCATTCTATCAGCATTGAACATTCAAATGCTATGAAATCTGTTCAGGTTACTCAAAAAACAATAACAGAATTCTCAAAACCTATAAATCGAGTCACAAACCAGGTAAAAATAGCAGAATTGAAATTAGCAGCTTTTTTCGCAAAACACGATGTACCATTGAATTTGACTGATCATTTGGAAGAATGCCTCAAAGAATGTTTTCCTGACTCCAAATGTTGTTCTGAATTGAAGTTGAAAAGAACAAAAATGACTAGCCTAATTTCCAATGTGATTGCTCCCTCTGAGAAAGGAATTTTAATTGAAAAATTGAACAACAACAAATTTTCTATTATGGTCGACGAATCAACGGATATTTCATGTGTAAAAATATCTTGTATTGCTGTGCGATTTTTTGATTCAGAAGCAGAGATGATTGTTAGTCGTTTTTGGAGTTTGGAAAATATTTTCACCATAGAAGATCAAGAGAGGGCATATGAAGGAGCTACAGCCAAAAATTTGTTTGAAATTTGTATTGAATCGTTTGAGAAACACAATGTTAATTTAAATAATCTAATTGGTTTTGGTTCCGACGGTTGCAATACGATGCAAGGCGGACAAAATTCTATGGCTAGTCGTTTGAGAGGAGAATTCCCTGGAATCGTTATTATGAAATGCATTTGTCATTCAGTTCATCTTTGCAGCAGTGAAGCTTGTAAAGCTTTACCTCGCGCCTGTGAAGATCTGTGTAGAGGAGTGTTCAGTTTTTTCAAGCAAAGTTCCAAGAGAAAAGCTCAATTTGCGCAATTTCAGGTATTCTTGGATCTCGATATTCATGCTATGCTTCATCCTAGTCAAACCAGATGGTTATCATTAAATGCTGCAGTGCAACGCATGGTGGAACAATGGGACACACTTCAACTATTTTTTAATGAAAAATGGCTATCTGAAAGGCTGTTAGCAGCAGAAGAGATTTTTAACTTCCTGAATGATCCTCAAATCAAAGCTTTTTATCTTTTCCTTGAGTGGGTTTTACCAAAATTT
The DNA here is from genome assembly GCA_018340375.1 of Gonatopus flavifemur. NCBI lineage: Eukaryota > Metazoa > Arthropoda > Insecta > Hymenoptera > Dryinidae > Gonatopus > Gonatopus flavifemur. Next base: position 1,638,745 of record JAFFJZ010000001.1, read on the forward strand.
GCGAACTTGAATGCTCTTTTTCAAACAGAAACGGTTATCCTAACAGAACTGAATGATAAACTCGTATCTATTTTCGAAGACTTGCTTCTTTGTTATATGAATAGGAATTACGTCATGCAGACTCCATGAGAAAAAATTAACCCTGAAGCAGAACAATATTTTCTGAATAAATCTGAAATTTATTTGGGTGTGAAACTCTTCAACTATCTAAATAGTGAACAAATGAAAAATAACCCTAAAATGATTGATGACTTTCACTTTGGATGTCAACATTTTTTCAAAATCGCTTGTTCACAATTACAAAAACGATTTGACTTTGGAGATCCTGTACTTACATCGATTACAATTCTGAACCCAAATATTGCAAAATCTTCTGCTGCTAGAGATTATCATCCTTCACTATTATCTTTAATGAGTAACCTACCAAGGATCACTGTTCAAGAATCTGAACAGCAGGAAATCGATAACGAATGGCGGCTTCTGCCCTTGATGTTACAGAAGATTCCTGATTCCATTTTATCAGAAAACAATGTTGATCGATTTTGGGTGAAATTATTAAATTTCAAAATAGGCGACGAGTTGCAATTTTATAATTTATCTGAGTTTGCATTGAGCGCCTTAAGCTTGCCTCATTCTAATGCGACGTGCGAAAGACTGTTCAGTAAAATCAACCGCATCAAAACCAAATCTAGGAATAAATTGATTACCCCGACAGTCTCTGTACTTGTGATGAGTAGTGAGGGCGTTGGTCGATCAATTTCTGGCTGTTGCTCCAAGTTTCAACCGTCAAAAAACATGTTGAGTCGAATGACCACTGCCAACATGTATCCTAAATTGGTGAAGAAAAATGAGCTCCAAAAAACTGAAATGGAGAATTTACCTGCGTCAGATAATGACAATGATATTTGGGATATCTTATTTTAGTTGATTTAATCATTATTTATAATAAACATAGTTATGATTCGTTCTTGTGATAATTCTTGAATTCTAAGGCGCCTGTTGATAGTTTTGTGCAATTATACTGCTGAAATGTATTAGATTAAGTTCAGGAATAAAATATAATTGGACTTTTACATTTTTTCTCAATTTTATATTGCATTGTAAAAAAAATTTCCTGTAATTTTACCACATTCAGTGTGGGTAATAAAGTTACCAACATTCAATGTAGGGCTTTCGTCAGCAAAAACGTAGATTCACTATAATGAGTGGAAAACTTTTACAAAAAAAAATTTGAATTCCCCCTACATTCAGTGTGTGGATTTGCCAAAAATTTGTGATATTACAATCGTTTGTAAATTCGTCATATTCAATGTTGGTAACTTTATTACTCACACTGAGTGTGATGTTTTTAAAGATTTCGTGGTAAATTTACAAACGCACTATAATGACGTGAAAAAACATTCTGTGTAGGGTATTTAGAGGGGTAATAGAGGGGAAAAATATGTATATAAATTAGGTGAAATATCAAAGCAAAAAATGTGGACTGGGTTTCGTTCAATTATTTTCTTTTTTCAGTCATTCATCTTAATTTTCATCTTTCTTCGGGAAAGAAAAATTGAAAATGCTTATCGCATAAGGATTAATCAAATTGATCACATGGAAAAGGGGAACATTTGCAGCAGCTACACTGAGACAAATCGCATAGTTGAATATTAGACAGCTAGGAAATATAGTCACCCGAAATAAGGAATTTAGTTGCGGTAAATGAATTTTATTTGTTATAGCTAAATATTTTATTTACCGCAACTAAATTTTTTTCTTCATTACGACTACAAAAATTTAATTGCGGTAAATAAAATATTTAGCTGTGGCAAATAAAATTTATTCACCGCAACTAAATTTTTTATTCAGGGTGACTATATTTCCTAGCTGTCTAATATTCAACTATGCGATTTCTCTCAGCGTACTTAAATAGTCGATTTTGAACCAACTATTTGAGTCGCTATTGCGAGTATTTCTTTTTTCCCGTGTAGTAATAGCTGCTAGTTATTCATTAAAACTGTAAATCAGAACTAACAGAACCATTTTTATCAATTCAAAAAATACGCGCGCGATATACGAGAATCCTCGTATGTGTACGAAGGAGCGTACGAGAATATACGAGAATTGAGCGACCTCTGTACGAAAATTCTCTCATTAAATACTGGCAGCACTGAGATAAATAACAATTATTCGACAGCTTATTTTAAAGATTCCCAAGTAGCACCAGAATATACTATGAACGTTCTTCGAATGTTCGAAATATGTTCTATGCACATTCCAATGAGACCGTTTCATAGGTGCTATGCATATTCATCGGATATACGATGGTACGTCAATCGAACGTCGATTGAAAGAATATCGCACATTCCGAATGTACTATGTACGTACCAAATATATTCTTCGTATTTTATTCGTACATTCTACGAACGTTTCTATTTCGTATATACTTTGAACTTCTGTTGCTGCTTGGGTTCACACTTCAAAGAAATAGAATGTTTGGTTCATGTTTGTTTGACCCTGATAAAATATCGTTTCGATAGAAGGAATTCATTTGAAAAAAGAAAAAGCAGGGAATGAAATCGTATTTTTCACAAAAAACAATGTAACAATCTTATAGTTTGAAATTTTCTTTTGTGAATCATTCCTCATCATCATGGCAATCCCTGGAAACTGGAAGCATAATTTGAAAAATATACTCCAGGTTTGAGGTCTTTAACAGCTGAGTATTCCGATATTCCATCATCAATTCGTTTCAATGAACGATTCAAACTTCAGCAACATTAGAATTGTTGTTTATCGGATTCCATAGGATTTTTGAATCAGCGCTACGCTTAATTATCAAAGCATAAAGAGTGTCCCTAGGGACAATTCAGCTGAATTGGTAGGCTGTATTGCACCGGCATATTCTACTGTCGGAATAGCCCATGTGGAAATGGAAACACGCGCCGCTACTGGCTGAGTACTGTTGGCCGAGAGTTGCCAGTACTGGCAAATCCATAGCTGCCAGTATTGGGCCAGTTAAATTCACAGTACTGGAGAGGAGCCGAAATGATAACATCATTTCGCATAAGGGCCAGAGGAACATTTACCACCGAATTGGTACCGATTTTCAATGCGAGCCAACTATGGCGGAACTCTGGCTTGCAACAGGATCAGTTGTTTCGCCAGAGCTGGATGAAAAATGACAAGGAGTCGAAATGATGACATCCTATGTAGAAATTCGAATCCGACCCAGTATTGGCACAGTACCGGTAACCGGAGTTACCAGGAGTGATCATATTTCAATTCCAAAAAAAAACATTGAGTCAGTCTAATCAATACTGTCACATTGTCGTCTATGGAACATATTGAATGCTAATACTAACTCTGGCCCAGTACTGATGCAGTATTGTCTCGTCAAAGTAACCATGTGATTGGAAAGATCAGTGAAATTCCTATCCACTATCTATTCCGTATTAGCACAACGTTGCATCGATACTGGTGCAGTATCGTCTTTTGTTCGCGTTTTACCATCCAACTAACTCTGATTCGGTGCTGGCACGGTTCCGTTTCTGTATGATCTGGGTATTCTTCGAACATCATTAATTTGATACTGGCTGAAGACCGTCTGACCGTGCAAGCCAGTACTGTCTGAAATCCGGCAAACATTTGGCGCCATCTGAAAAACGGTAATAATTCTGAATGGGCACGGTTATATCCGCCGAAGTCTGGCAAGCGCAACTTGGCCAGTACCGCGCCATTTGTCAACTCTGGCTATTTCCACATGGGCCATTTCAAGATTTCAAATTGCTATAACTCCAGAACGGAGTTTTATACGGAAATAGTGCGATAATTTTCACTAAAATCTGTGGGAAAATTTACTTAGATAATGGTATTCAATCTAAAAGCATGGATTCCCACGTTTTTAAAGTATTTAGATTTTTTTTAGGAATCCCAAAATATTTATATCTCAAAAACTAAGTTTCAGATGAAAGTCTCAGTAGAAAATGTCGATCTTGGTCGTGAAATATGTCTGTGCTGAACGGTCTACAAACTCTGAAGTACACTGGACAAGATTACACAACTCTGTAGAATGATTTTTTGCCCATCAACTTTGAATCTATGATTTGCTTCTTGTCAATGAAAATTCTTGTCACATAGTATGAGAAAATTTCCTCTTATCAAACACTATACTTTCTAGTTAACCGACTGAATATTTGTACTATTATGAAGTAACTGATCTAGGCGCTTTTCCAACATTATGCTTTAATTGAGATAATCAATTAATAGAACTCGTTCGCATTGTGTAAAGCAATGAATAAGAGAAAAACCTGATTAATTGCGGCATTTACTTTTCTGAGTGATTTAATGAATGATTGCTGAATCTTACTCTTGAATTCTGTTGTTAACGAATGGAAAATGAGAGGAAATAAATCCGATGGACTCCATTAAAATTCATTTGGAATTTTAAGGACTCTGAATAGTATTTTATGAGAAATTCGTGACTCTCCACTTAATTCCTTTCATAAAAACATACTTTGTTGACATTTTCATATAATTTATATATAATTTAATGGTTTATATATAAGTGACATATATTTTTTAAAATTTGTTCACGTGGAAAACCACTTGAGGTTGAAACCACATGAAGAAGAAATAGTAATTTACCGTGATACTGGGATTCTCGTAGCAGCAGTCACATAAAATAGTGGAAGATTTTGCTACGGGGATTACATTCTTTTGCTATAACAGCTGAAAAATCTTTGTCGTATTGTTTAAGATTACTGCGTCAGCAAATTGCTATTTTTTTCAGTATTATTTTGACACAGGCCCCTTATCTGCTCCCGATAATACAATAAATATTTCAGTATTTCACAGGAAGTTATTGATCAGTATGTTATATTAAAAATTCCAGCACTTTCATTGCAATTTTACTGCAAAGATCGGAATTTTGCAGCATAAAATCTGTAGGATTTCAGTAAATGTACTGAAATTTTCCATTGGATTTTCCGGTTTTTCCAGAGTTTAATCTAACAATGCTGTCTGAAAATCGGCCGATATAAGAATATACTATTCTGGAAGAAAGAAAAAGCATAAAAATTACAATCTTTATTAACAGAGTGAAGATATCGCGGATAATAAAAGGTAATCGCTCGTCATTAGTTCAATAAATGGCTATTCAAATCGTAATTTATTGAATTGATGTTGAGCGATTATCTCCTATTACCCACGATATCTTTACTCTGGTAATAAACATTCTGATCTTTTACATGTTTTTTCTCTCAGTGTAGATGGTCGCACGGAGAAGAAAAGATCGACGGTGACAGCCAAATTTAATTGTGCCATGTACACTCTGCTAATTCAGCGAATCATTCGCTACCATAGCGAATTTTCTGGCCATTTCAACAATTGAATTAACCGAAGCTGCAAATTATTCGCAATAACAAGAAAATTTAACAGTAGTAATTAATTTTTGTTCACTGTAACAGCTGAAACTTCACTGTCCTAATGAATCAAGTGTCTGTCATAACGAATAGAGTGTTGTCATCGTGAAGAATTCGCTATTCCAGCAAATGGCACACAGTTAAATCAGTTTTGCTGTTATGGTAAATTTTTTTTCTCCCTGCAACGATTGTTCCACTGTTCCCTAATATTGTTGCCTCGATTGAAGTGTGATTCATCGCCAACTGAAATTCATTTTCAAATTTGATATTCCGGTTGGGTAATGATCCTCGAACAAATCAAATGTTTGCGGTAAGGTTGGGAATAGGGATGGGCGATATTTTTCATATAGATACTTTTTTTTATACAATATGTATCTACACGGAAAAAAGAAAATGGAGAAATTTACCGTATAGGATGACAACGCGTCGCTTCAAGCCTTTAAGTGGAGATTTTTGCAAAATATATTGTTAAATAATTCACGTCATAAGAGAACAATCTATTTTTATCTTATAACGTGAAATATTTGACAATATATTTTGTAAAAATCTCCATTTAAAGACTCGAAGCGACGCATTGTCATCCTACATGGTAAATTTCTCCATATTCTTTTTTCCGTGTAGTTCATGTAAATTTCTATAAAACTTTCATAAAAACTAGAGACATACTGTATACGAAAGTATCAATAAGATGGATATCGCCCATCTCTAGTTGACGCGGGCAATTCACTGGCCGATATCAAGGCCAGGGATACGTCTAGTATGACTCGATGGTGCCAGGTAAGGGGCGAAGGAAGACCTAAAATGATTTCTACTTGGGTGGATATTAGGAAAGATTTAAAAATTTGAAAAGAACAATCATTCGAATCCGCGGATGAGTAATGCGCCATCATTAGGGCGATTGATAAACCCTACATGGTTTTCTGCACAAATTTATAAAGAAATCGATTGGATCTTGCGAATCTCATCGAATTTTGAACAATAGGTTAATTGAGGCTATTCAAAAATTGTCAATTATATTTGCCTTGGCGGGAAAGTTTCTCATATTTTTCCATAGTTTTTCATATTTCCTCATAAATCTCATAATGTTGCATTACATTCCATAAAAACATTTAAAACTTCATAATTTCTCTAGGAATTGGGACTGTCATTATGAACAATATTTCCTCACTGAAAATCATAATTTCTCGTGAAATTTGTCATAAAATTTCATTTAATATTTTTACACAATACTTGAATTTTTTTAATTCTTCATAAAAACAATCTTTTCCATAAGAAGTCATAACTTCTCATGATTTTAATCATAAAATCCCATAATTTTTCATAATGTTTTAGATCTGCGTGTGTATGAAAAATAATACATTTGAACGAGAAACCAACATTTTTCATAAAGTTTCATGATAAAATACTATATTTTCATGTTTATTTCCTCACATTGTGATCAAAATAGCTCAAGAGTGTTGATGAAGGGTTAGAACACTTTCAACTGGTTATATTTAGTTGACCAGTGAAAAAAATTCCCAGATGGAGTTGTAACAAAATTCTGAAACAAACTAATTTCAACTTCCAAAAGAACTTGATGTGCTGCTTATCGAAGTTCAAAGCAAGAATAATAAAATAAGAAAATCGTAATTTAAAACAATTTGGAATTTTATGAGGAAATATAAGGAAAAGTTCCTCATAACACTGTCTGAATTTCTGAAGAAATTATGAAAGAAAATATGGACATTTATGATTTTTTATGAGAAAATTTCCAGAAAAATTATGAGATCTCATGAGAATTCATGAGAAACATTATTCTAACTTATGACTTTTCATGATAAAATACTTCTCATAAAACAGTCCATATTTCTAGAGAAATTATGATATTGTAAAATAAATTATGAGAAATTATGAGAAGTTATAAAAAACAGTCAAGAGAAATTATGAGAATTTTTTTCCGCCAGGGCGATTAGATTCAATAAAATTTTACAACGAACAGTGTATCAAAGTGACTTCAGTGGACATTATCAACTCTTTCAACCCGGATCTCACCCCTTCTTTTCACAGAATAAATGAAAATTATATAAATAAAATATCGTATCCTTCGTTTTTTCTTCAATAAACGGAAAGACTATTACCAACGTTCTTCTGATTTATTGTGTAATAGATAGAAAGTATATGTACTCAATACACATGACGTATGTTCAAGGTAACCAGCATGTGGCATCAAAAATCTCATATACATTCTCGCATCAAATTACAAGCATTTGAATGAAGATTATTACCTTTGATAATGAGTATAATCATGGCGAAAATAATATCATTTCCACACAAACTACTTAATACCGTGATAGTCTATACTGCATTCTTATCTCCTATCGATCTCAACATTTTTCTCTATGTACTTGAAAAGAAACAGTTGATCTTATTATGTCGATAACCTACTCTGATGTTAAAATTATGTCTAAGGTAAATATAGATCATTATGTGGGATGGAGAATATTAAATCACCTTTCAACGACCAGAATATGATAACATACGTAGACCAATATTGCTGCCTTAGCAAACAGCGCTCAGAAAAAAGCATTGCCAAAGAAGTAAGGAAAATTGCTGATATAACTTATCACTACATTCATTCGCTGATATGAAAGTTCGTTAATAGAGCCAACTTTTCCGCTATCGGAGCTAGGGATCGACGATAATTCAAAGTCCAGTTTATATTGAATTTCGCTGAATATCGATCGGAACTTCATACAAATTATATACAAAATATCGATCTCGTAAAATATCGCCGATCACTAATATGGATCAACCGATTTAGATCATGAAAAATTCCGAGAGATTCAAAGTGTGGACAAGGATGCAAATTCCAAGAGGTAGCTGCTTTATTATGTTTCCAACATTCAAAGGAGTACAAAGGTTCCATGCGGTTACTTCCCCACACAGCATTTCAGTTCTCAAAGATATCTCAAGCCAAATTCAAAAAGTCTCATGGAACATGAAAAGATATCTTTAAGAGATCTAAAACAGTTCTTACTTCTGAAAGATTTCTGTATGATGTCTAAAAGATATAATCTCGGAAGAAAAGTTTTAGATCTTCTGAAAGATATATTTTAGAAGTGAGAACTGTTTGAGACATCTTAAGGATATCTTTCCATGTTGCATAAGATTTCTTAAACTTTTCCGAACAGTTCCTCAAGATATCCTAAAGACCAAAAGTGCTGTGTGGGTTCAATTCTTCAAAAAGTGTAGTTGTGTACGATTGATGATTATATTCAAGAGCATTTTCAAAAATAATTCGTTAGATCGCCAGAATACAGTTTCCGCTCATACTCTAATCCTCCACGGGAATTCGCTGTACTAGTTTGATCCAGAATAAACACGACATGCGGTCGTTTTGCTTGCATTCGATAGCGAAATATTTACTTTCTCTTTTATAACTATTAGAGTCCATGTATTCGGAGAAATACGAAAGAGCACTCACTAATCTGCATATTCTAACGCATTCGCGATAGTTACCTGTAATCGCATTGTTCTAATATTCGATAAGCCTTGTTGTTGTTGATTTTCATGACTCGAATATTTTGTCTTCATTGGAGCGTGGATGACGTTACTGAATTCGTGCAAAAATACATATCCACGTGACTGAAATATGCCCAGGTAGCACCAAAAATATACTATGAACGTTCTTAGAATATGGAAATATGTTCTATGTACATTCCAAGAGACCGTTTCATAGGTGCTATGCATATTCATCGAACGTATGTAATCGAATATACGACGGTACGTCAATCGAACGTCGATTGAATGAATATCGTACATTCCGAATGTACTATGTACGTTCTAAGTATATTTAAAACAGTCTCATTCGAATATTTCATGAACTTTCATCATATGTTCTTCGTATCTCATTCGTAAATTCTACGAACGTTTCTATTTCGTATATACTTTGAACTTCTGTTGCTGCTTGGGATGCTCAGAATATATTCCCGAGTGGAAATTGATATACATGGAGAAAATCTTACAATTCCGAGTGCTGTAGTAGGGTGTAGTGAAAAACCGTTTTTCTTGAATTTCGACCTTACATTCACGGAATGGTTGTCAAATGTGCCCAAACTAACCCCAAAAAAATGTCAGCTCGATCAATCCCTCTTCTTGCATGCATTTTTTCGTCATTTCGCCCTCTCTGGCCCAGAATGGTCGTAAAATGTGACTCGAGTAACTCCACAAGCATTTCAGCTCGATCGGACCAAGTTCAGGAGTCTCCCCGTCCCATTCGAAGTTCGGAAAATCAAAACAATGTCAACCTATTATTTTGTAACTTTGATTTCTTTTTCACGGAATAGTTGTCAAATTGGATCAAATTGACTAAAAAATTTTTGTAACCAATCGTATCAACTAGAAGGATCTCATCTGACCCCCTCCACACTAAACTTCCATACCATCAAACTTTCCTATGATTTTTGTAGAAACACGTGTAGTTTTCAAAGGTTACACGGAAAAAATTGTATGGCTGTCCCGACCAAACGTATGGCTGTATTCGGCTCACCCCAAACTTATGGCTGCCTGAACCATAAATTTACTTGATATTGTTAAATTGTTTTGAATTTAGGCATGACATTGCGTGAAGTCATCTTCGTCAGGATGACACCCTCGCGGCTCTCCGAGTCATATGCAAATCCACAGGAATCTGAAACGGGAGACTCCCAAGCAGTGGAAAGAGCCGTTAGGACCGTTTCAGATTCCTGTGGATCTGCATATGACTCAGAAAGCCGCAAGGGTGTCATCCTGACGAAGATGACTTGACGCAATGTCATGCCCAAATTTAACACAAAGAAGGATTTCAGAACATCTGATTCCATTCCCAAGGTATATACACATCACGTCACATCACGGTGGATTCGCTTATGACTTCCAACAATTCTTAATGCATGGCATACTTAAATTGAACTTTCTTACTTTTCAGATCTAACCCAACTCGATAATGCAAACAAATTTTGTTCACCTTTAGTGTGCAATAAACTGGTCCAAATAAACCATTCTTTGTTATGTTTCTACAAAAATCATAGGAAAGTTTGATGGTACACTGAGAAAAAAAAGTCATTACATTAGAGAAATACATTTTTTTGAATCTGGCCCTCATTGAACTGAATACATGTCCTTTCAAACAATGATGATTCAATAGAAATAATGAATTCTTTCGTTAAATGAAAGATATTATTTTATTGAATTCAGTTTCCTCCAATCCAAGAAACATTTTATTGACACAAAGATTAATTCTTTGGATTAGTCAGACCGCGAAGTGCAAGGCATGATTCTAATTTCATTCAAAAACGATTGAAAATTCAATAACTTATCTCTTCAATTTTATTACGTCACGTTTTGTAGGAAAAGCTCGCATTTTCAATTCAAGGTGTACAAATTTGTTAATAACAACGTTTGCCAATCAATACTATACTGCTTGGAATGAAAGTAATATTTGGTAAGCATGATTTTGTATTTCTTCAAATCCACAGAATGATTTTTATATTCAAATGATTCCATTCATCGATATGAAAGTATGTGTAATTGATTCTAAAGAAAATTCAGTAAGATGAAGAAATGGATTTTCGAAATCACGTTACGTTTTAGGTACTTAGACGACTTTCGGTTGGTTCTCGCAAGGTGTAGTCTTTTTCTCACAAGTTCTCTTTCGACAGTATGGTTTGTATATAAAGAATTGACCACTCTGTCTTCTTAGTAAGTATTACTCCATCCAAATAAATATTTCTTTCAGATTATGGCATTGAATTACAGGTCCCAATGGAGTGATAGGCACTATTCGCCTAACAGACGGCATGACTGAACGATCAATGAAGTCTCATTTGATCCAAAGTGCTCAGAATTCCCGGTTATCAACAGATTAAAGGAACACCAGAGTGGACTATGAAAGCTTTACAAGTGTGATAACTTTTTTTTACAGAAAAAATCTGATATTGTGCTCAATGACTTCTGAAACATCATTTATTGAATCAGGATGGAATTCACGAAGTCAAAAAAGAACATCTTGAAGTTGATGATTTATTTCGATGGATTGAAAATTTTCCTAATTGATTCAAAAACTTTCTTTTTTGGATGTTTGAGTGGTTTCATTCCTCCGAAAAAATAATTAATTGAATCAGAGTAGGTTTATTTTCACTGAAGAAAGGGTATTTGATTCAAAGAAATGTTTCTTCAGGCTCAAGAATTTCAGATTTGAATACATTGTTTGCATGAATACTCAGATTGATAAGTCCCATGAAATAATTTCATTGTCACTATTGGATGAATTCATTTCCTTGGCCGGAAGAAATATTCATTACGGTCATGACTTTTTTTTCTCAGTGTATGGAAGTTTAGTGTGGAGGGGGTCAGATGAGATCCTTCTAGTTAATACAATTGGTTACAAAAATTTTTTAGTTAATTTGATCCAATTTGACAACTATTGCGTGAAAGAGAAATCAAAGTTACAAAATAACAAGTTGACATTGTTTTGATTTTCCGAACTTCGAATGGGACGGGGAGACCGCTGCACTCTCATACAACAAAAGTTGCTGTGCAATCGTTGCTCTTACGTTGTTCATCAAGTTTTCGTAAAGTTGCTGGGAATTTGCTACGCATGTGATTGAGAGTTTCATGAAACCAAGTGACTTCCCAGCAACGCGACAACAACTCAAGCTAAAATCCTAGATTTACATCATATTGTTGCGCATTTGGTGACGCAAAGTCCTTGCAAATTGCTTCAAACTGTTGTTGTACGTTTTCAACAATTTGCTGCATATTTGCTTAGCATTTTGCTGTTAGGGCTTGGTCCGATCGAGCTGAAATGCTTGTGGAGTTACTCGAGTCACATTTCACGACCATTCTGAGCCAGAGAGGGCGAAATGACGGAAAAATGGATGCAAGAAGAGGGATTGATCACATTTTTTGAATTTTCCGAACTTCGAGGCGGGGGGGGAGGGGTGAGACCCCTACAGTTTATTCGATCGAGCTGAAATTTTTTTTGGGTTAGTTTGGGCACATTTGACAACCATTCCGTGAATGTGAGGTCAATATTCAAGAAAAACGGTTTTTCACTACACCCTACTACCAGGGTACCCAAGCATTATAGGGAGCTTGAATTTGCCGAACGAGCGCCCTTGCGTCAGAGGGCACTGATGTTCTCACCAACACAAATATGGTTTAGTATCCCTGTGTGCACACGGATACTAAATCATATTTGTGTTAATGAGAACATCAGTGCCCTCTGACGCAAGGGCGCTCGTTCGGCAAACTCCAGCTCCCATTAATGCTTGGGTACCCTGCCTACTACAGCACTCGGGATTGTAGGATTTCCTCTGTGTAGGGACCATATCAGGCCACATCAGGCCCTAATATGGCCTCACATGGCCCTATATCAATTTCTACTCGGGTTCTAAGGTTATCAAGTGCAAATTTAATAAATCATCAGTGTCCCCTCGAATTAGCTGCTTGGAACGATAAACATCGTTCAAAGAATTTACTGCGAGATTTTGAGTCTGTAACAGCTGAATATTTCACTATTCGATTACCAATTCGTTAAAATGACCCATATGAAAATTCACAATTGGCGCTAGCATGGTGCAACGTAGACGTTGTTTGTCAATGCTACGCCAATGATCAAAGTAAAAAATATTTAACCCAGAAATATATAAAAAGTATGCACGGAGAAAACTGGAATAGTGACGTTCACCATTATCGTTTAGTGAAACCTTGTTTCGCTGGAAACACTAAACAATCATTTTATTCTACTAAATATAATTTAGTAAAGATTCGTGATTTCAATTATATGGTACAGTAGTCCATGTATGATCAATATTACGGATGGTATAGTTAGTTTGACTGACTCAATTGCCTTTACTACGCTGTTTAGTGATAACTATTTTATTCGCGCTCGAGCGGAGTGAACCGAAACGAGTGAAACATAACCGAATATACGAACTCTCCTCGCTTACCGACACTGTTTTGTTTATAAACGATTTTTCTTTCTCATAAATGTGTTAATGGCAGGAAAGGAGTTGATGATAACTCGTATATGGAATATGCCTATCATGATTCTCGTCTTAATAATCAACACTTCACAAAATCAATTTATTTAGAGAATCCAAAATTGTTTCCACAGTATCCTCTAATCATAAGTTCTCTAAACACTTATAAGAGATACGCAATGCTAGCAAAATTATATGTTCAGTTTAGCTCAAGTGGTATACGCGTTAGGTGCAGGTAGGTAGGTAGGTAGGATGTTGAGGTTCGATTCCCGCTTTCAGCACCCTGAATGTCATGTGCAATCGATGTTCGATGCTACAACTTCACGCTCAACTAAACAGTAATGAATGTAAGCAGAATGAATAAACAGAATGTCAAGCAATCAAAATTTTTGCTGCTTTGGGAAATTATTTCTAAAGACAACATTAACAATCTTCATAATATAACAAAAACTTTTTTATTGTTGAATCGAATTCATATTGTTGTTTAGTAAAAATAAATTATCATGCCCATTCCGCGGAATAGATGATTTGTGTGGTGGAATCAATTATGCGACCATTCACTGTTTGGTACGAATAACAATGCTTGGGTAATCGAATAGAATACAAGTTTAGTCAAATTAATTTGACTTGTTATGGTGACATGAACTGTATGTGCATTCGGTTTCTAATACTAAACATTTGGTCTGTCCATATTTCACTAAATCGTTAAGTACGAGATACCATTGGTTTGATTGATATCACTATTCAGTTTTTTCCGTGTGCGCATTTCGCAATTTCTGACATATGTTGTTTGAAGTCTTATTGTTTCTCCCTCATTTGTTTGTAAACAACTCGGTGTCTTTTGTCGGTGGATTTTGTCATAAGAAGTAGACACAATGTATGTTATCTCAGCAGTGGGAGCCCTCTAGTGTGATTCATAGTAAAAAGCGATTGACTGTTCTTCCAAAGATTTACTTAAGCCTTATATATTCTTCGTATACGCGTTTCACCACTCGCGAGAAAGACTTGATTAGCAACATAGCAAAAATATTATATAGGTTGCCAATATTGAGCCATGCTATTACCAATGATCGGCGCTACATTGAAAGCTAATTTCTACTGAAAATAGACCAAAGTTTGGGGCAATATTGAACCACATTTTAAATGAACCTGGCCTTGAATGGAATCTATCGTTTAGTCAATGTTGAGCCAAGGATGAGACAAGCTTGGCGCAATTGTCCCACAATAATAGGCTGACAAACGAAATCCGTCGAACACCGACATCGGTGCAGCATTGTATTTATTGTTGATCAACATTGAAGATTTATAGATTGCTAAGCCTTGTCTGTCAACATTGCGCCAAGCTATATTTTATTGTCAGCATTGGCAAAGCCCAAAAATTTTTGTATGGGGAACGATTCAAACTTCTGCAACATGACATAGGCAATGAATATTAGTGGAAAGCTTCCTCTATTCTAATGGCATTCTGTAAATTCAAGAAATTTTCAGCTTTTTATTTATTTTATTATTCAGATTTTATTAATTAAACTGATGAAAATTTTTCTCAATGTACAGCAAAAATTTTCAGTTGCCCAAAAGATTTCTATTGGATGTATTGAAGTGAAATATCACATGCAACCGTATCCTCTGTTTTTGAGATGATGTGTTCTCCAAGAAATCTTAAAGATTCCCTTTAGATATCGCTTAAGTAATCAATCTTGCCTAGTTCTCCTCTATCATGTGAAAATAGGACACATGAAACAAGGGGATGGTGCTCGAAAAGAGCGTCCAAAGCGAGATTCGATACGTGAAGAATTCTAATTGAATTGAAATACTGGATGATATGCAATTCAAGATAAATCATTCGTTCCGAGGGCTTTCCAAATTCTTCACATCAAAAACCTCCGACAAGCAAAAGACTCTTTTCTCACAATCTTTGAGATATTCCATGAACTGATAAATGAATGATGATTAATCTTATACAAATTATTAGATCATGGTTTTTTTGTTACAGCTAGGATGGGTGTGCGAAAATAGTGCGCTGCCGACAACAGCACAGAGCATATTTTTCGTCGGTGCGATCTTCGGCGGCTTAATTTTTGGCTGGATTGCAGATCGGTATGGCAGAATACCTGCGTTGATCGGGACCAACTTGATCGGATGCATAGCGGGAATCGTAACCGCCTTTTCAAGAAATTTTTTGGAATTTGCTATATGTCGTTTCTTCGTGGGATTCGCTTTTGACAATTGCTTCACCATGATGTATATATTAGGTAATTGAATTCCTAAACTTGCATGACCCTGCTGTAAAATTCTAATCAATACAGATAAAACTCCATCGATCCTGTTTCAAATACACATATCAAATCGCAGCAACTTCTAGGTTTCATCTGTTTTGATGGGATTTTGTGAGGGAAGTTGTTCGTGCCAGATGAAATCTCATCAAACTTCATAGATCCTGTAAAATCCCATAAAATCTCATAGATACTGTTTCAAATACACATATCAAACCTTATGAAACCTGATGGAATTGGATCGAAACCCGTAAAATCAACCTGTGCAGTTTCATGGGAATTTTACAACAGGGGACACATTTGGAATATTAATAGAAAGACACACGGGGAAAAAAGAATTCGCCATCACAGCGAAACCTGATTTTGTTGAATACATTTTGCTGGAGAAGCAAACTTTTTGCTATCATAGCAATTTTGTTAGCTACGACAGCGATTTTTGAACTGTGACAGCAAAAAATGTTTGCTCCTCCAGCAAAATTTGTTGGCTATTCTGTATATCATACTCAAAATTTTGCTAGTCCGACGAAGATTTTGCTACTTTAGGTAATCATCTTGCTCTCTCAGCGATCCAGTTAGCTGTGACAACGAATTTTCAGCTAGGTTAGCGAAAAGATTTGCTATTTTACATACAATACCTCGATTCACCGCGAAAGCACATGTTTTTCTCCGTGCGTATTTCCCTCATCGATTATTCTAATACAAATCATTCTTCTTGTTTCAATAATAGCATAACGATTTTTAAAATCACACATTCTCACGCAGTATTTTCTTTCCAAGAATATATTTGTTCGGAGACCGACGATAGAATCACGTGTTCACATAATTTTTAGCGTTTGCTCGATGGTAGACGATTGTCGGAAACTCTCCACGTCACGGCCGATCATAATTATTCATTTTTTGTCTCTTTCACATCAATTCAGCTTGGAATCATCACATTCGTACACATCAAAAATACGCGTCTATGAAATGCAGTTAACTTATGTCAATCGAGACTGTAGTTCTCATCAGTATATTGTTTTCTTGCATTACATTTATCGAGGGAATCATTCTTGAGGTCAAAGACTCTATTGTTATAATGTGAACGTCTTGATTAATGTTTACTAGTTGCATATAATAAGAGTAACACTTATCTGACTGTCGTTGTGAGAATCAAAGAAAAAGAAATAGGCATAGAGTTCCTATCTTACGAGCACAATTGCAATTATGTTTGATCGAGGATCGAGGATAACGGCCTGTAGTTTCGATCTTTGGATTTCAACTAGGAAACAAAATGTTCTGTTCTGTATTCTGGGAGATCAGCTGAGGTCGCACGCTTACTAAAATCCTAAAAAAGTATTGAAATAAAGATAATTAGCGTGATGATTGAGTGGAATGAATCCAAAATTTGATAATGTAGGATACGTGTGTGATGTGTTGTAATCGCATTCTCTCACGGGTGCGGGAGTAATCATTAACAATACAAAACTCGCTAGATGTATTTTCTACGGAATATATTTTGCATTTGAAATTTATCATGTTTTGTAACGGGAATTTCACTGTCAACGTCACAGTAAGAAGAAGACATTTCAATTTCATTTAAAACTTACAAATTATGAGATGATTGATCAATTGTAACCCCGGGAAAAAACAAATTGGATCTAAAGAGATCAAGCTAAATCTGTATGGATCTGTTGAATGATGTATGGATTTCCTTCAAGTGGATTTACGTGGATCTAAATACAGAAATTCGTGGCCAGACCTAGATATATTTATAGATATTATAGATAGGGTATATTTTATGAGATGCATCGTATCCACTGTGTGCAAAACTATCAAGGCAATCTTGGACCCTATTTAATCCAAGCCTGCTCACTTTTGGGTAGGATCAGGCTGGCACTGGGCCGATGATCATGCTCACTAATAATGGTATATAACTTTTTCCATTTTTTAAGAATATTTCAATAGAAGTAATGTATGCAAATTGTAAGAATACAACAACAATACAATCGTACCTGAATCATGTACTTTCATACATGTTTCATACATAATTCCACTATTTAGTGAAGAATTTTCCTATTCTCATTGATTCAATGTTATGCCAATCCACTCTCGGAAGGAAGATCTTGTACATTCACCTCTTATGCGCTTACATAAATATTGAATGTAACTTCATTCATATAAGGAACGAATACATTGAATTTACTGTGGATGAGTGGCTTAGTATTGAGTCGATGATAATGATTCTGGTATTTGCTGGAAGGAATTCTATCGGCCGTATTCAACGAGAATTGAACAGTACCGTTGATCGATATGGTTTTGAATTAATGATAATAACACAAATCTAGTATACATTGAATTTAATTTTCTCATCCCATTGATGTTGAATTTCAACTTTGGTTTAATGTTACAGTAAAAAAAGGTAATCGAAATATACAGTAGAACACACATAGCAATGTTTGTCTCAAGACATCTTTTAGACCTCAAGATGTTCTATGCAACGTATATTTTAGATATCTTTTGGACATCTGAAACACACGGAGAAAACTGATTCAGTAAAATATGAACGGACCAAACATTTGGTCACTACAATCAATCGCATCGTTATTCTAGCTGAACGCATCGGTAGTTTAATTAAACGTCTCCTAATTACGATTGAGCCGTTTAGTTATCTTGATTGCGCAGTTTGGTCTGTCCATATTTTACTATTCGCTTAGTGATTATCACTATTCCTTTTCCTCCGTGCACGTCTTACGTCTAAAAGATAACTTGAGGGGTAATATCACTTTGTCGACGGAAAAATAGACGTTATTTTCAAGTGTTGCCATGAAGTCAGGAAGAATAATTATAAATGTATGGCGTCTTTTGCATATGAAAGTACTAGTCTTTGGGTACAAAAAACACTTTTTATTCAATTTTTTTAATCCAAAATGGCGGCACGGTAGTACGGTCAGAAAACATTTTTTTTCTCATGGTTAAAATGGGCGTACCGCTACAGGTCACGATTTTCAATCTAGAACAAAAAATAAAAAAATTCCTTGAAATATAGCTCAAAATCTAGCTATCAACGTAGGCTTTTTTCGAAGAACAAATTTTGAAGAAAATGGCATCATTTTGAAATTTTTTTTGTATTTTTTCGAAAACATCGCCCGAAAATCGTCTATAAAATCGGTAAAAAAGCTGATGTCCAAAAAAATCCCACGTGAATAGCTAGATTTTAGGCTATATTTCAAGGAACTTTTTTATTTTTCGTTCTAGATTGAAAATTGTGACCTGTAGTGGTACGCCCATTTTAACCATGAGAAAAAAAATGTTTTTGACCGTACTCCCATGCCGCCATTTTGGATTTAAAAAATGGAATGAAAAGTGTTTTTTGTACCCAAAGAATAGTACTTTCATATGCAAAAAACCCCACACATTTATAATTTTTTTTCACTGCATGGCAACACTTTGAAAATAACGTCAATTTGTCCGTCCACAATGTGATATCACCCCTCAACATTTGTTATGGACGTGGAACATGTTTTATAATTCTAGAAAATATCTAAATACGTTGCATAAGAGATCTTGAGCTGGTCTAAAAAAACAACAAAAATTCCAAAACATTTTAAATGAAAATTGTTCTGTACTCGAAATTCCGATGAGATAAAACAGGATATGCTCCATCTAAATAAAAAATATGTTAGACTAAACAAAAAAATCTAAAAACATATTTTAAACAAGAATTTCCCTACATTAAAAATTTCAATGATAAGTGTTGAACTTTCATCATCGAGAAGGAACTTTAGCCATGAAATCTTCATTGGCCACGCCAAGTGTTGCGCATCGACATGAATTTCATAACCACCAAATGATCAGTATGTTTTGTTGAAAGTAGGTCAGACTTGTTTCTAATATGTCATAAAGTTGGACTTGAATTTGTTTTGATGACTCCGTTGTGTTTTTGATGAAATACAGTGATGTTTTTGAAAATCATCAATCACCTCGGACACAATTTCTTTGATGAGAATCAAGAAGTGAAGGCAGCGGGTATTGAAACAAGTGAAACGTGAAAATGTTCCAATTCCCAAATCATTCATAATTCATAAATCACGATTAGATGACTCTTAGGTTACGCTACTTCGCGTTTTCGTCGCGCTACAACACTCCAATTTCACTAGGGTTATCAAACATACTGAAGTTACAACATACATGAAATCATTGACATATCATTTGGATAACCAAATGTACTTAGCAGCTCATATTGATTTCACATCTTTTTTTTCAGAGAGAGCATATCCTGTCGTATTTCATTGAAATTTTGAATGTAGGGAAATTCTTGTTTAAAATATGTTTTTAGATTTTTTTGTTTAGTCTAACATATTTTTTATTTAGATGGAGCATATCCTGTTTTATCTCATCGGAATTTCGAGTACAGAACAATTTTCATTTAAATTGTTTTCGAATTTTTGTTGTTGTTTGATTTTACATTTTCATGTACTTGGCGTTATTTTTTACTTTTTTGAAGTTTTTTTGGGGGGATTTCACTTCTTTTTTTGGATGTACCCTCAATTGAAAACAAATCAAATTATATACTCATTTCAAGTTCAATAGGAATCATAGCAATGAAGAAAATGTTCTCAGATTATTTCTGTGATACGAAAAGCCACTTGAGTTTTCATCAGTCATCTCATCATTGGACCACAATAGATTATTGAAATAAGAAATGAAGAATCCAAGGGAAGGAAAGCGAATTCCCATAAATAAATATACATGGGAAGAATTTCGAAAACTAAATATCAGTCGACCGATGATTTGGCGCTGGAAGCAGCTCACAGCGCTCAAAGCAGCCTAAGATTTAGAACAACCTATTCTTTACAACGAAGATTTGAACATACAACCGATGAGCCATAGGTATCCCGAAGTGCCATAGACTTGAAATCAGTAATCTCGAATGAGAATAATTCCGAAAAAGTTTCAATTATGTATTATTCCATTCGACAATCCTAGTGACAAATAATTATTTCATTCGATGTTACTAGTAACAAATAATTACTTGTTTTGTATATGTTCGGAATTACTGACTTCGGGTCTGCTGCATTCCAGATCAACTAAGATTTAGGTTAGCCAACTATGGATCGCAATTTTTCAAAACTATTCACGACATTTATTCTCAACTTTTGGATCATATTCTGTGTTTGACCTTAGCAAAATTGAATTCAAACCATAAATTTAGAATGAGATTCCATTGTGGAATAAGGGGAAATAGATAAGGATAACATTTCTTTGAAATTAATTTGTGCCCTCCAAATTCAAATCTAATTGTTTAGATTTCAATTCTTTCTACTTCTTTTCAATTAGAAATTTCTTTCAGAACCATATTGATGATATTTGAGGAGGAATCCATCTGATAATGAAAATGAAAATAGGGAATTCAAGAAAAAAAATACATTCCTGCTTGAATAGAATATAACTGAAGAGGTAACACTTTTGGAATTAAGATTTTAGAATGAATTGTATCTTCAGCCACTCCAGTCCAGTTGAGTTCTAGTTATTCTAAATCTGAATCAATTTATATGATCAGAATATTATTGTATATGTCTGATTTCCATCGAGTGAATCATGAATAATCTGCTTGTAATTATTTACCAGTGCATTTGTGAAGTAGATATATTGCAAAGTTTTGTAGTATATCCACTGTGCCCTTGCTTCCTTTGCATTTACCTACAAGGGTACCCAATATAATTGATAGCGAGGGGAACTAATGTCTAATTCTTTGGTACTTCTGCCTCGCTCCAGCTTTTTTTCATCAATCTGTGAAATCTTATAGCACTGGACCCTACGAAAGAAGTTGTGATATACCCACTGCGCTCCTGTCTTTTCTTCATGTGCTTACAAACCCACTTTATGAAATTATTAGTGGTTCGTAGCTGACATACAGAGTACAGATTCATTGTATGTCTTCTTTGTTCGTGATTCTACTTTCAAGAACCAATCGAGCAATCATTCACTGATTGATTCATAGTAATTTTTCTGTACAAATCATCATTGTGTACCTAATCATTCATCATTTTGTCCATTTGTTTATTTTTTATATTTTATATGAATTTCATATATCCACATTGAAATATGTGGAAAGTCATTTAGCTTTCATTGTATCACATGAATAACCGAAACCGTTGAAACCTGCAATTGATCCATTTTCAATCAATTCCTTTGGTATACATTAGGGGTGTGGGATTCACGAAAAAAATCGATTCCCGAATCGATTCTAAATCGCAAAATAAAAAATCGATCCGATTGAAAATCGGCTAGAAAAGAATCGATTCTTCAAAAATCGATTGAGAAAACTCGGATATGGTTTTTGGAAGTTAGCAGAGAATCTCAAATGGTTTATTCGTTCTAATTGAATATTAAATACATCTCACATACGTGATAATACAAAGCCTATTTGAGATTATTGAATTCATAGGAAATGAAAACTGCATTTTTGTAATGGAATCAAAGGAAATTAAAATATTCGCTTCAAATGAATGTAATAAGGATGTATTCATTTTTCACTGGGTATGACCCAGATACATTCAGCAACTATAGTGATATGAGTACATTATCAGATATTCTTCAGAAGCTTAATAAGTCTATTAGGAACATTTTTTAATTTCAACAATTGAATCAAAAATCATATAATTGTGTATCTTATTATCACTAAATATCAGCAGAAAATAAAATTCCGTATATCAATAACACGGATGAAATCAGAATTTTCCTTTCTCTTGGGGTTTCCTTGGGGTTGGTATTTCAAACAAAGACGAATAATTCATAACTGCCACTGTTCTTTGGAAAGAGAATTCAAAAACAATAGTTCTTGCACATGTTTAGGAAACAACCCGAATAATAGTATATTGTTCATCAAGGGGTGAACCTCCCCGAGGTGAACATACTATTTTTTCCCACAACTGCAAGGAAAGTAAAAATCATCTGTTTAATTGCATATAAAATATTCATATGCATATTTCAGCACGAAAAGATAGTTTGTATTTTCCTTCCGCTGCAAGCGGGCAGAAAATATTTTCCACCCGCTCGCAGCGGGAGGAAAGTACAAACTATCTTTTCGTGCTGAAATATGCATATGAATATTTTATATGCAATTAAACAGATGATTTTTACTTTCCTTGCAGTTGTGGGAAAAAATAGTATGTTCACCTCGGGGAGAAGTGGGAAATTTCCACTCGTGTGATTGTCTCCCTCGCCTTCGGCTCGGGAGGACAAACTTCACACTCGTCACCAATCGTTGTATTTTGGAAAATGATGTAAAACCAGTTATCTATCTGAAGAACATGAATTTTATGATATCGAATGTCAAAATTGTTTCAAAAGTGTTAGAATAGTATGAATATGAACAAGTGAATTGAATTATGAATGAAAAATTCGAATGGTATATTCAATACGTACCATAATATACAAAGTGAAAACCAGTCAAATTTGCATTTCGTTTTATAGATCTGACGGACACATCCGAATATCATTGCTTTCATCCACGGTTTTTTTCACTTGTTTCATTTCTAGGACGCTGTAGATTGTCAATCAGTTGCACCTTGTCCTCTATCTGTCTATCCATCTGCGTGACAGCTGAGGTGAATAAAAGTCTGTATGCACATTCATTTCATAGAAATTATATAAAATTATGATGAGTGTAATTCTATAAAAACAACTTCTATAAAATGCAGATTGACTTCCTTTAATTTCTATGAAAATTTCGTAAAATTTGTATAAAACTCTTCAAAATATTTATGTTTTATTCCACGATTGACAACTTTTCTGTTGATTCATTTGCATGTTATAGTCATTTCACACGCGGTATCAACTGGGGTGGAACGCGTTAATGTTTTAGATGGAGATTGACTTACAATAGAATACATGTAAAAGGTGTCTCGAAAATATCATCCTAAATGACAAGTTTTATGTTTTCTAAAATCCAAGTTTTAAATGCCTTCGGTGATTGAGTCATTTTTGTGCGAGTGACCAAAACATTTCCTCAACCCACAGTCATGTTTCTGTCCGCGTGGAATGTGATATATGACCGAAAATATCCCTTCAATATAACGGTAATTTTTTAGTAATTTTTGTGGAAGTGATCAAAACTGTACCAAAACAACAACCGGAACATAACAACACAATATAATTGAAAAGACGACCATCATACTATGGTAATTTCAGAAGGATATTAATTATATCGAAAATATTCTTAATCCCAATAGTCGTGATTTGATCCGTGTCAAAACATGATCGGAATATGAGGGGCGAATTCGAGCGTTTCTTGAAAATTGATTGGTCAATTTTTGGCCCATCTTTGTTCAGCTTGAATCTGCTAGGATATGGAATTCGCGACAAAGTACAGAAAATTTCACACCGATGTATATAAATAACATCAGCAATTATAGTTACTTCACAATTCACAGCGTAAAACATCTTATTACCACTGAACATTCTCTCAAAATGAATACGGATTTTGCATCGAAAATTTCTTAGTAACTCAATTTTTATTCAACATCATCGATTTCTAATCCTAGAAATGTTTTTCATTCCAGTAATTCCAGACTCATCTCATTTATAATATGTCATAAAAGTTTTTTAGATAACAAATGAAATACAGCATTTGTGTTATGTATTTCCATTGTAAAAATGTTCACAGGTTTGTGAATAGAAATTCTACAACTTCCGGATGAGTAGTGAACATATTTCTTTTTGGGTGATTATTTCTTATGCATACGGAGAAAACAGGATTCGCTGGGATGGTAAAGTGTGATTTCACTGTCTTACTTGTTGCTGGAATGTGAGTTTTTTGCTGACATAGCAAAGGATTGTTTGCTAAGGCAGCAAAAAAATCCGATACTGTATATGGAATATCAAATAAATTGAGCTGGACGAGTTGACATGTTTCGCCGTTTCAGCTAATGAGATCGATATGATAGCACATAGATTGCCGTCACAGCAAAAAATTTGCTATTACAGCGAAAGATGCCTAACGGAATCAGATTTCGCTGTACAGTGAATTTATTTTCTTCTAGACATTCACATGTAAAATAATCATTTAATTAATTATAATTATTCGATGTTGCAAGAATGATAGAATCACTTACTGACACATTTAATTCCAATGTAACTGTTGGACATATTTTCAATTAAATAACAATATTGTTCCGTTTCAGATATGTATCCCGATAAATTATCGTATCATCGATATACTATACATACACATAATTAGTATTAATACATTGTAATTGAACAATTATGCGAACGCAGGATACAAGTATTTAAGATATATATCAGTCTTATATAACACACTTGTGATTATAATTATTCTAAAGGAAGATAATCAATGGAAATTCATATAATATGTATTCAATGTTAATCGTGGGATATTTGAAGAGGAGAAATAACATCATTACATCGATTTATAACGCTCCAAGACTTATCCGAGTTTTCTTTATTTCCTGAATTAGTATGTGTAACTCTTTACTTGTCTCCCAGCGAACACGAATGTAGGCCATTCAAAGGACCATTGACGGCCCTGCGCCGGCATCGCAGGACCATCAGCGGCCCATTGGAACGCCAGTAATCATTGTTTGTAGGGATTATTTCCTGAAATTTCCCGTCTAGGAATTCATCTCCTACATATTATCCGGGACACCTACACAGGGAGAAAAGAATAGTTATATTCTCAATGTAGCATGGGAATGGTTACTATGTTACATGATGACGAAAATTTTTAGATGGTGCGAGTCACTTGACATAGTGATGCTCCCGATTTTATGTGGTAATATTAGCCCTGTTAACATAGTAATGATTACCATGTTACATTGGAGACAGTACTATGCAACTAAACATGAATCTAATGCTATAAAGTAATATTGACCATGATTTTTTCATTGATTATAACCTAAATTAAACTATTGACATGTATGTACACACAGAGCTTTTCAATGAATGAGGTTATAAATAACTAAATTAGGTTATGAAATGGTTAATAGAAAGAAAAGGGAGCACACAATCAGAAACAAGTTATAATTCATTTTATCAATGAGAATTTTATTGCTCCATTACTTATTTTTTTTTTTTTTCATATTATTAGGTACAATTATAGTAAGTCAAAAAATAGTGATAATTTATGTCTCAAGAAACCGGTTTTGAGGAAAATTCATACAGTTTCTATATACACATTCAAAATATTAAATATTACATTACAGTTTTGCAGACAATTAAGCGCCCGGATCGAAAAACTCGCCGAGCGCTCGAACCGCGTCACAAGTTTGATGCAAGAGGTCCCGTCGTAGGTCGAAAAAGAAAGTCGGAATTTTGGAAATGTGAAAATACTTAGTGGTAGAGCTTGAAAAATCAATCCAAGTTACTCTTTACGATTTTTTTCTATAATTGACGATTTTCGAGACAAAAATCACAAACCATCAATTTTTTCACACCAAAAATGATTATTTTTCAACATTCAACTCGCTCTAACTCGGTCATTTTTCAATGAATCAAAATGAATCTTGCGAATTTCGATGCGTGAGACTTCCCCGAAGATGCAAATGTAGGTAAAGTTCGTGAAAATTAATAACAAATTAATAAATTTTTAATACGAAGTAAAAATCACGTTTTTCATCCTTTGTATCAAAAAAGTGGTGGAGGAAGTACGGAGTACAGAAAACTTCCAGCGAGAAAGTTGTTCGCTAGTGTTTGAACTAACTTTGTGGAAAATTTCAGATCGATTCGACTGATAGTCCGCAAAATACAGCCATTTATTCATTAGCGCGCAGCAAAAATTTTGCATAGTTCCGCGTCGTTCATAGGATGAATATCCGCGTCCGCGGCAAAGGTGGTATTCGCTCGATTTCTCAACGTAGGTTTGTTATTTGGGTCGCAGAAAACGAATATTGGATTATTCCTGTGAATAAAATCCATGATCGATGCCTTATTACAAATAATTTAATTGTCCAAAAGGTCTTTACAAATCAACTATTGTTATTAAGGGACAGCTGTTCGGATGAAAAAAGTTTCTTGTCTTGCGAGAAATAAGTTTGGTGCGGAACATTTTTCATTGTTGTTTTTCATTCGAATATATTTATTTATTCACATAATCTATTTTCCACATGTACATTTGTTTATTTTTTCTCTCGTTTACTACTACGGATTTACACAATTTTTGCTTATAGGTTTATCTGTAATTTGTTCTTCTTTTCATCTTTCTTACAGCTTTTTCAAAAAAATCTTGATACAGTTTTTTTTCTTCACTACTCAAATATTGCATCAACGATTTGACATCATTCATTTTTTCTTTGCTTTCCAGTTGCTTCTGCTCGTTCAGTTTAAAGTAAATCAGTTGATTTGTAAAGACCTTTTGAACAATTAAATTATTTGTAATAAGGCATCGATCATAGATTTTATTCACAGGAATAATCCAATATTCGTTTTCTGCGACCCAAAAAACAAACCTACGATGAGAAATCGAGCGAATACCACCTTTGCCGCGGACGCGGATATTCATCCTATAAACGACGCGAAACTATGCAAAATTTTTGCTGCGCGCTAATGAATAAATGGATGTATTTTGCGAACTATCAGTCGAATCGATCTGAAATTTTCCACAAAGTTAGTTGAAACACTAGCGAACAACTTTCTCGCTAGAAGTTTTCTGTACTTCGTACTTCCTCCACCACTTTTTTGATACAAAGCATGAAAAACGTGATTGTTACTTCGTATTAAAAATTTATTGATTTGTTATTAATTTTCACGAACTTTACCTACATTTGCATCTTCGGGGAAGTCTCACGAATCGAAATTCGCAAGATTCATTTCGGTTCATTGAAAAATGACCGAGTTAGAGCGAGTTGAATGTTGAAAAATAATCATTTTTGGTGTGAAAAAATTGATGGTTTGTGATTTTTGTCTCGAAAATCGTTAATTATAGAAAAAAATCGTAAAGAGTAACTTGGATTGATTTTTCAAGCTCTACCACTTAGTATTTTTACATTTCCAAAATTCCGACTTTCTTTTTCGACCTACGACGGGACCTCTTGCATCAAACTTGTGACGTGGTTCGAGCGTTCGGCGAGTTTTTCGATCCGGGCGCTCAATTGTCTTTTCTTACGCAATATTATACCACCGCTGAGTAATCCCATATACAGATGATACATATATGTTAGTAATAAAGTTGGATCTGTATCTTCTACTTCTCTTAAACGCATGAGGTATTTGGTGACGCTCTCTCTGGGGCTGTAATTTTGAATCCATCTTTTTCCTAAATAATAATCAAGATCCTGTTCAAAGGCCTCTGTTCTTTCAAGTTCAGCGAGTTTTAATAATTCAATCGCATGGAATGGTTACAGCGAAGGAATAGATTACAGGGTAGAAATAGATAACTATGAATCGTCTTTTCTTTGATTGGTAATGGTATTCACTACAAGCGCATGATTGATGATCTCCTTTAGGTTTTGAGGTTAGGTTCCATATGCATTCTGAAGAATGGCCTCGATGTGATCTTCGTTATGTTATTTGTGTCTTCTGAAATGATTTTCATCTGAAATGTATAATATTTTCATGATTGTAAATGAAAGGAAGTCTGGTATTTGCATGAAGCTTGTTTGGTACCTCACCTCAAAATCTTGATATATATTCAATTTCTCCGCGTAAAACAATATGAGGAGTTCTGAATATCTTGAACATTCATCCAATACATATTCAATTATATACTGTAGAAAAAGCTCATAAAACATTTTAATCTGACATCCGGGAACAATTCATGATGAATTATAAAAATATTTTGATTGAAACTCAAAATGACTTATTTAGAATTGTATACCCGAGAAAAAGTGAATTACATTTGTGAACATACAAAAAGTGAAATTTACAGACTAGACACTCTGGTTTAGTTGAATATTTGGTAGCTAGGAAATTTAGCTACTATAAATGAAAATTTAGTTGGACCAAATAAATTTTATTTTTCATAAATAAATTTTTTATTTACATTGAATGAATTGATTTTATTCACGTCAATGAGAATTCAGGTGGGACAACTAAATTTTGGTCGCCACGATTAGGTGCCTCTCTCTCTCTCTCTCTCTCTGTAAGTACAACGATACCACTATTACCTCGCTCCCAATATTTATTACTAATACAGGCAATTTAATGATTTCTATGTCACAAATTTGTGCTGGGTTTCTTTTCGTGAGCACTGGCTATCCATAATACTGAGTAAAAAAGACTTTAGTCTCGTTATTAAGCTAGTGGCAAGCGAAAAAGAATTCTGTGTGAATCGTTGACATAGTGCATAGGTATGGTTCTTGGCGGGAAACATTGTTGATTATCTGTCATTTCGTGAGCGCTGCCATATTACTCGATTACACAAAGTCAACAAAGCATTGCGCCGATGCGATCATCGATCATCGATCTACTCTACATCACGCGACTGGCTACCCTTGTTGACGTCACTCAGGATAAACCACGGGTATTGGCTATCTTCTATACCACTGATAAGCACCGTGATTCTCATGAACCCTGAGAAACCATCCTGAATTATCGTCTGCTATGCAAGTTCAATTTTGATGTGTACACAGCGAAAACTGTAGTGTGTTCCCTCTTGCTGACGTAAGTTCTCTCACTCACGTATTCCAAATCGTCGGTGTGCAATAGTTTTCTATAGAGAAGTGCGTCAACCGAGTTTTAGTCTCTCAGTGTCTACATTATAATCAGCTGATATTAGATATATGTTTGCGTATTGACAGCTATACTGGAATAATACTCGTCTTACAGTATCAAAAATGAGTCTTACATTCAACGAATGGCTTTGTAAGAGTTGTAAAAAAGAAATCAAAACCACAGCGGTGGAATGTCCCTTATGTTTGAAATTATTTCATCCAAAATGTACGAAACTTCATAAAGCACCTAATAATGAGAATCAGTTAGTTACTTGCAAGGGTAGAACGGAAACGATACAGAGATCTACCAATGTTGTGAATACCTCTGATCCGTCTGATGATGAACAATCAGACACTGAGCCTTCGTTACGTGATATTCTGAAACATATAAATTCACTCTCCTCAGACTGCAAACAACTAAATGTCGTGGTAATCAAACAAAATGAACAAAACTTGACTATACAAAATCAGCTCTCATCCTTTAGAAATGAATGTACAACTCAATTTAAAAAACTATCACATGATATTGATGTTTTTTCCTCCCGGTTATCTAATGTAGAAGAGAAGGTCGAAGCCATTTCAAGTGCAAACACGTCCATAGGAGAAAAATCAGATGCACTCTCTAAGGACATAACTAACATAAATATTGACATCTCGGATATCAAATCCAAATGTAATATATTCGAAAAACGTTTTTCTGAATTCAATATTGATTCTGTAACATCTAGTGCATCTCCTAACGTTAGTTCTCTCAGAGATATACGAGGGTGGATTGATAAGTTTCCGGCCTGACCAAGAAAAACAACGTTTTTAAGAATTTTTTTTTTTTATTTCTCAACATAATCTCCTCCAAGGCTGATACATTTCTCATAGCGGTGTCCTAGTCTAGTAATGCCATCTCTATAGACTGATTCGTCAAGCTCCTCAAAATACCCATTTACAGCTTCGATTACTTCTTCATTGTCCGCAAATCTCTTACCGCCAAGCCATTTTTTGAGGTTAGGAAACAGATAATAGTCACTCGGGGCTAGGTCTGGAGAGTAGGGAGGGTGCGGCATTAATTCAAACTTCAGATCGTTGATTTTAGCCATCGCAACGATTGACGTGTGCGCTGGTGCGTTATCGTGATGAAACAAGATTTTTTTCTTCGCCAGATGAGGTCGTTTAATTTTCACTTCGTGGCTCAAACGTTGCAATAAGTCTGCGTAGTATTGACCAGTGATAGTTTTACCCTTTTCAAGGTAATCAATGTATATAATACCTCTTGCATCCCAAAAAACAGTAGCCATAACCTTGTTCGCCGAAAAAATTGTTTTTGCCTTCTTTGGAGTTGGTTCCCCTGGTCCAATCCACTGTTTAGACTGTTCTTTGGTTTCAGGAGTGTAGTGGTGGACCCAAGTTTCGTCAACGGTTACGAATCGACGCAAAAATTCGCTTGGATTACGCTTATACAACGCCAAATTGGCGGTAGAAATGTTCTTTCGAATTAATTTTTGGTCGACTGTTAGCAAACGCGGCACCCATCTTGCACAGAGCTTTTCCATATACAAATGTTGGTGCAAAATATTTTGTACACGTTCATATGACATCTTACAGGTCTCAGCTATCTCACGAACTTTTAATCTGCGATCTTTCAGCACTATTTGATGGATTTTTCGATCATATCTGGAGTTGTGACCTCAATGGGGCGTCCTGAGCGAGGCTCATCAGAGGTGCTCACACGACCCTTTTTAAACTCGGAAACCCACTGCTTAACGGTTGAATATGATAGGGAGGATGTCCCCAATGTTGAGTCCATCTCTTCTTCAATTTCCTTCGGCGTTAACCCCTTCAAATAAAAGTATTTGATGACAGCACGATTTTCCAGCTTTTCCATTTTTACGAAAAACACAGAGGCGTCTTGGTCAGCGTGCTCTCAAAACTAAACTAACATGGCGATCGGACTGAAACTATAGCTACAAGCTATCTAAGGATGGTACTATAGAACGCCACCTCAAGGTAGGCCTAGTGGCGCCATCTCTTGGTCAGGCCGGAAACTTATCAATCCACCCTCGTATTAACAGAAGCGCATCACAGTCATTCCAAACTTCGTAGTTATGTACCCAAACGTCGACTTGCACCATGGATTAACGAATCTATTAAAATCCTCCAGCGAAAGAGAGATAGGGTTTATAAAGCCTCAAATCGTTATAAGTCTGTATTCTTGAGGAATAAATATATTGCACTCAGGAATCAGGTATCTTCGCAAATGAAAATTGCACGCAATTTTTATCTTAAAGAACATTTGCCTGCAAGATGTAAATCTCAAGATATTTGGCGCGAACCCCGGAAATTTAGCCTAGTACGTCGGAAATCTACGAACAGCTTTGTCTGCAATTTCACACCGGAGGAAATGGATTGGCAATCCATATCTTTTTTTAATCCACAAATTGCTAGGCGTGAGAGCGCTGAAACAGCATCTTACTACTCTCTCGATTCCAGTGCTAACAATTTTCCTTCTACATCCAAGATTCTTCACACCTTCCACTTCTCTATGATCACGGATGTTATGGTCTCTAGAGCAATCGCCTCATTTAACACCGAGACTACTGGAATCGAGGGCATTCCAATCAGCTATTATAAGCGGTCCATTACAGTTTTGCTCCCTGTTATCACTGATATTTTCAATCTTTCTCTTTCGTCATCGTCTTTCCCTGGCATCTGGAAGTATACCTTGTTAAAACCTATACCCAAAGGTCAACATCCGAGCACTGTTTCTGATTTCAGACCCATTTCCCTTCTATGCTCCCTGTCTAAAGTTTTGGAAAAGTTGATCTGTGTTCAATTAACTAGCCATCTGTCCAATAATAATCTCTACGATGCGTTTCAATCTGGGTTCAGAAACGGCCATAGCACACAAACAGCTATTATCAGGCTACTGGATGATATTAGACGCAATGTAGATGAAAGGAAAATCACCATCGTAGTAATGTTTGACTACAGTAAGGCCTTTGATGAGGTGGATCATACCATTCTCCTGCGCAAACTATTCGATATTGGGTGTAGTGGAAATGTTGTATCCCGGTTCCGTAATTATCTGACGGGTCGTTGTCAAGCTGTTACCGATTCCTCAGATGAACACTCAAACTGGTTACCTGTAACATCTGGTGTGCCACAGGGTTCAGTGCTGAGACCCATATTGCATTCAATATATGCTAGAGATCTTCCCTCTGCAATAATGTTCAGTAAATATGGTCTATATGCGGATGATTTGGAGGTACATTTAGCTGCTGACCCAATCTGGATGATGCCATAGCAAAGATGAATGCAGACATTGATTCTATTCTGGCATGGTCTGAGGCCAACTTTCTCCCTGTAAACATAGCCAAAACCAAAGCTATTCTGATTGGTAGTTAAAGGAATGTCTACTCAATCGATCCTACGGTTATCCCTGCTCTGTGACTCCCTAATGCTAACATCCCCTTTGTACAAAGCATACGTTATCTTGGTATTATTTTAGATAATACGCTATCCTGGCGCGATGTCTCATATATTATCAAAAATGTAAATGAGACACTGTTTCAACTAAAGGTCAACAGCAAGGTTCTTTCTTTTGAGATACGGAAACGTTTAGTAACTGCACTTATATTTCCTCTTTTCGATTATAGGTGCGTAACACTTACGGGATTGTCCTCTATTCTAAATTTAAAATTGCAGCGCACTTTGAACAAATGTATCCGCTTCGTCACTAAAGCGAATCGTGACCAGCGTATTACTCCATTTATCAACGAACTGGAATGGCTTAGATGTGAGAATCGTAGGCAATGCTTTTTAGGGGTGCTTCTGTACACGTGTTTAATTTTGGCACACCTGCCTACCTTAGACGAGATTTCAAAACAGGCTCTGAACTAAATGTCCGCAGGAGGCATGCGCGTGCGGATGATCTCTTTATACCGAATTTTCTCACAGAAACGTATAGGAATTCATTTCGCATAAGTGGTAGCTACTTTTGAAATGAACTTCCACCTGATATCCGTTCTTCGCCTACGTAATACTTTTAAACATAAACTCTTCACATACCTCGTCTGTTTGCAAAGACAGACAGCTTAGCTTACGCTCCGAGCATGCTTTGGAGTTTAGCTTCGTCCTCTGTTTTCGGGTCGCGATAAGTTGAGATTTATTATAAGTTATTGTAAATAGTATATTAAGTATTATGTATATTTTACGGTATGTTGTGTGAATGTGGTATTGTGGATGACGTTGATCATGTATTCTCATGATGGGAAGAACTGAATCTTATGTACTTACAGCTCACGTATCTGACCTCGAAATTGTAAACTTTAACACTCAATATCTACACTGTAACTGGAGTTAGTCCTTTAGAGGAAAAATTCGAGGACTTAATAAATATCCATCCATCCATCCATCCATCCATCCATCCATCCATCCATCCATCCATCCATCCATCCATCCATCCATCCATCCATCCATCCATCCATCCATCCATCCATCCATCCATCCATCCATCCATCCATCCATCCATCCATCCATCCATCCATCCATCCATCCATCCATCCATCCATCCATCCATCCATCCATCCATCCATCCATCCATCCATCCATCCATCCATCCATCCATCCATCCATCCATCCATCCATCCATCCATCCATCCATCCATCCATCCATCCATCCATCCATCCATCCATCCATCCATCCATCCATCCATCCATCCATCCATCCATCCATACATCCATCCATCCATCCATCCATCCATCCATCCATCCATCCATCCATCCATCCATCCATCCATCCATCCATCCATCCATCCATCCATCCATCCATCCATCCATCCATCCATCCATCCATCCATCCATCCATCCATCCATCCATCCATCCATCCATCCATCCATCCATCCATTGAATCCATAAAATTGATGTTTGAAAATTGTCCTAACACATTTGCTGATAAGATACGTCTAAGCAGTGACAAAATGGCTTATATGATTGTTTATGGACTTGGGCCTTATTTTTATAAAAAGACACTGGATAAAGTGATTGATAGTCATACTTATACTGTTTCTTTTGATGAATCCTTCAACAAAGTTTCTAAAAAAGAACAAATGGACCTGCATGTACGATTTTGGTGCTCTCCAACACGACGAACGCGTACCAAGTACTTAGGTTCAACTTTTCTCACGCACACAAGATCAGCAGATATATTATTTGAATTTAAGAATCAAATGGACCGACTTGATTTGAACAAATTAACTCAAGTTACAATGGACGGACCCAATGTTAACTTCAAATTTTTCGAGGATTTAAAAAAAGATTTAGAAGAAGAGTTGGATCACCAAAATAATCTATTCGATGTAGGTTCCTGTGGAATACATACTGCTCACAATGCTTTTAGATGTGCTTTCAAAGAAATCGAATGGGAAATAAGTGAATTTCTCACCGCTATTTATTATTTATTTAATCAGTCTCCTGCTCGAAGAGGGGATTATATCAAAATTACAGGGTCCGATGAGATACCTAAAAAATTTTGTGCCACAAGATGGGTTGAAAATGCAAAAGCAGCTGACAATGCTGAAAAAGTTCTCGGAAATTTGCGGAAGTATGTGAGCACAGTAGAAAAGTCGAAAACAAGAGAATTTTCTTCAGTGAAAAGTAACAAAAACTATCAGACTATGGTCCATCACTTGAATGATAAATTACTTGGTCCAAAACTTGCTTTTTTCATCACAATTGCTAGTGACGTAGAATGTTTTCTAAGAGAATTTCAAACTGATGCACCTATGATGCCCTTCTTATACGGTGATTTGAGCAATATAGTGGAGAATTTATTAAGTCGATTTATTAAGCAAGAAGTTCTATCATCAGAGACAAATTATTGGAAAATAGATGTTCGTAAAGAAGAAAACCTCCGTAAATTTGGAAGGATGAATTTAGGCCATAAAACTAAATTTGCGCTCACTGAATGTAAGAACTTAACTCAAGAAGATCACAAAAAATTTCAAAGAGATTGTCGTTCGATACTACAATGTATTATTGAAAAATTCTTGGAAAAATCTCCACTTAAATATCCGTTGGTCGTGAATTCAAGTTTGTGTGATCCATCACTCATAGTGAGCAACAAGAATCTGAGCATACGTCGTTTATCTAAGATTTTGGAAATTTTTGTCAAATTCAATAGAATTAAAGGACTTGAAGCTGATCACATAGAAAGGAATTTCAAACAGATAATGAATAATCCTGGATTTGAAAATGATGTTAAGCAATTCAATCGTTACAAAGAACGTCTAGATGACTTTTGGATGCAATCAGTGGATAAATATAATGGCTCTGAGAAGTTAAGCAAATTATTACAGATGATGTTCGTTCTTTTTCACAGTAACGCCACCGTAGAAAGAGGGTTTTCGATAAATAAAGAATGCTTATATCTAAATCAGAAAGAAAAATCTCTCATAGCTATCAGACACGTTTGGCATGGTGTTCATGATGCAGGAGGTATAAAAAACGTTGATATCAATGAGAGTATGATACACGCAGTCAGGAATTCTAGAGTATTATGGGAAGAAGACCTTAAAAAACAGAGAGAAATGCAAGCAAAAACTACTTTGGAAGCAAATGAAAAAAAACGAAAACAAAAGATGATTGAAAAATTAGAAGAAAAGAGGAAAAAGTTGGTAAAAGAGCAAAGCAAAGAGATACAGGATTTGAATAATGAAATTTTTCTAATTAAATCGCAATTATAAATATGTTACGCAATACCTAGATGAGATATTTATGTTATCCCAGCAGATTGTTCAAGGGGGAAACTTCGTATAAACAGCACTTTTCTAAAGATCTTCATCATAAAAATGACAGCTCTAGAATCGTTTGAAGTTGGTTCCTCGAGTTTGTGCCGGACAGGGCACACTCTCTAAATTCAAATCAGTAAAATCTCACTGTTTCTGCAGTTAGAAGTCGACCGCTGAATGGAATCAATGAAATTTTAGTGAATATTCACTGGTTATGTAGTTGGAAGTGTTCCTGACTAATTGAATCAGTGAGATTTCACTGCAAAGGTCAGTTAAAATTCACTAATTATGCATTCCAGATTGGTAGGGAGTGTTGTAGAGTATGGTGCGGAGATATGGAGATGGGAAGAGCGGGAGGAAATGGAAAGCTTGCGAGAGAGGTACATAAAATGGATGTTGGAACTGGATAGGGAGACATCGGGATGTATCATCAGGGAAGGAATGAAGAGGGATAAGATGAGAGTGAGGATGAGGAAAGGGCTATTGGCTTTGAAAGGAAATTAAGAGAGGGGAGGGCAGGAGGAATTGCGGTAAAATGTTGGAAATAGATGATGAGGGATAGAGGAATGCCAAGGTGGGAACAAAAGAGAAGAGGATGTTGAGAAAGCCTGGAATTAATAGAGGAGGAGACAGGGGAAATGAGGGAAAGATAGCAGGAGGATAATGAGAGAATGGAGAAGGATACAGAAGGGAAGGGGCTAGAGAGATGGGAAAAGATTATAGAGTCGAGGTATAATAGATGGTACAGAGAGGTAATGGTGGAGGGAATTCCGAGATATTACCCAAGTGAAGGCGGGAAGATGGGGAGAAGGATAGCAAAATTCAGAAAAGGAGGAGGGAGGGTTATGGAGGGGGGGATTGTGTATGAAGATGGATGGAAGGATGAATGATGGCTCTCTCTCTCTCCCTCTCTCTCTCTGTGGAAGACGTGTGAGAGTGGAGTAGGTTAAGTCTTTAGATTTTAAGTTAGGCTTAGTAGAAATAAGGAAATGTAAAAATGGGGTTCGTGAAGATTGTGAGTGGGAGGCGCCTGCAAACGTTGTAAGCAGGCGCCGAGTATAAATAAAACATACATACATACATACAATAGGACATGACAATTTCGTCATTCTGAAAAAAACCGCGTAGTCCAAGTCCTCAATTAGTACGTTTTAGGAAACATAAACAGTAACTGTATATCATGTTCCAGATCATTCTCAAACTCACCATACCTCCACGTTCAATATCTTCTCTTTTTCTATAATAGGAAACGATTGATTTCAATCAAAAAATGGTGCATCATTTCGAACAATGAACAAATAGTACTATCATGGAATCACATGTTACAAGAAATTCCCCTACGTTTGAATTTTGTTGAATACCATTGGCAGCCGATTGAAACGCCTGAAATCATTGTTCGTAGGGCTGCACCGCGCTGCAACTGATGATCAACCTCGGTGCGCTTGGGGGGTGGGTCGCGTCAGTGTATGCAATATGATTCCCGTGGATGTTATTGCGGGACTATATTGTTTGATCTCTCATTTTGAAGATAAGAGAATGGGCTTCCTCCTGAACCTAATTGGAAAATTTCCAAAAATGTCGATTTTACAAAACAAAATTGAAAAATATCAAAAATTACTTATTCGACCTAAATAATTATCTGAGGATATTGTCATTATTTTTATCAGAAATTACAGGAAAAAACCTTTGGAACACCAGTACTTCATTGCCTTCAAATACACGTGTATGAGACTTATGATTTAACGAAAACAAAAACTTCCAACCCGTCCATATTCCGCCTTCCCATTTGCACAATTCATATACTCTGATAGTGCAACAACTTCACCTCATTACATCAAAATCGGAGACCATAACATTCTCAAGTGGGAACACTTGACGTGTTTTCCTACATACATAAAATATCCTCCGAGTGTTCTTGAAATATTCCATCCTGCAAACATTCTGAGAATGTTTGTTCACGCGTTTTGTGCGAGGTGACCCAAATCGAGTAGATTATGAAAATGTAACAACTTTTCTATGTCGCAAAAATTTTTAGAATTCTCTCCGAGTCCAAATCATTCAAAAACACTCCGTGTTACATACTCACAATTTAAACTAATCGCCAAGTTGGAAAACGACAGACCTCTGGAGAAAATTTAACTATTCTGTCGTCCTCTGTTGTGGAGTTATAACAATTTGAAATTCAAAGTTTTTCAATTCTGATTGGTTGGAGGCCCAAAAAATTTCAAATAACTGTACCTTCAAATTGGAAAATTATGAGATACTTCAATTTTATCCTCAGAAACTCGCTGTTTCCGAATTGAGCGATCGATGCCAAACTCAAGTATATAGAATCCAGTGCTTTTGAGTGATGTGAATTTAGGAAAGTAAAAAATGATCATGGCTCAAAAATTAAGCTTCTTATACAATTTTTTCAAACGGTACATCATTGCATTTTTGCAGTAAAATGTGCCACAGAAATCCAAATGGGGAATTCTGAAAAAATAATTCAATAATAATTATAATAATAATAATTCCGGTATAATTCAATACAATTTATATATAAGTTGTCTATAATTTCATAAATTGAATATGATTTTGGAAATTTCTTTCCTTGGGAAGTTCAAATATGTGGAGAACAGTGTTTCTGTGTGATTTCGATTTGGAAAAAATAAAAAAAATAAATAAATAAAAAAGCTGTTGCATTCCGACTACAGAAGATGCACTTAAGGGGATACCATCGTGCCATCCAAGTAAAAATTTTGTCTGCGAAATTTCTCTGAACTGAATTTATGCACCAGTCTGGAGATTTCAAAAAAATAATCTTTAATACTTTATGAATTGCAGTACAGAGCCTGAATTTTCGACATTTGTAATTCAGGCTCTGTAACGCGATTGATAAAGTATCGAAGAACATTCCCTCAACATTTCAGACTGTCCCATGAATTCAGTTGGGAGGAATCTTGCGCAGTGTTGCCAGAGCACCTTGATCAAATATTACATGTAGATTAGAAAAAAGTTACATTTCCAGTTCAAAAGTTACATGATATTTTGAGGCAATATTCAGCCCCGCATTCTTGCGTTAAAGTTTGAGGTTTTAAACGGTGACGTCTAAAAAACGTCACATCCATGTTACATGAAAGGGTCGAAAGTTACGTAAAATGTAACAAATGTAACCTTCTGGCAACACTGATCTTGCGGATAAAATATTTACTCGGATGGTACGCTGTTTCTCTAGGTTTCAGCAGCTCGTAGTAGATCCTCGCCCTTCTGATCCCACCAAACACACAACATTGTCTTTCGTCCGTAGCGGTTTGGTCTTGCCGTCGATGTTGATGGTTCACCCGGAGTAACCCATGACTTTTTGCGCTTAGGATTCTCGAAATATACCCACTTTTCATCGCCAGTCACAATTCGATGGAGAAATGACTTTCTTTGGAACCTGGCGAGCAGCATTTCGCATGATGTTTTGCGGTTTTCCTGCTGTCTTTCGTTAAGTTCATGTGAAACCCATTTCCCTACCTTTTGTATCTTTCCCATGGCTTTCAACCGAAGGGAGATGGCTTCTCGGGTCACCTTTAACTGATCCACCAGTTGTTGTTGTGTTTGAGTGTCGCCTTCGTCCAACAAGGCTTGCAGGTCAGCGTCTTCAAACTTTTTCGATGGTCTTCCACGTTCTTCGTTCCTGACGTCAAAATCGCCACTTTTGAACGGTTTGAACAACTCGAAACACTGTGTTTTTACCGAGAGCATGCTCACCAAACGCCTCCACAAGCATTCGATACGATTCGGCTGCGGTTTTCTTCAGATGAAAACAGAAAAATAGTGCTGTCCGCAAATCGTCATTTGTTGGCACAAAACTCGACATGTTTGTCTCTAATGAACTAATGCTACTGAATGAAACGCGTGTTATTGTGAGTTGGAAATCTTTGTCGGATATCAATACAATAACAAGACACCGCTGACGTGATGTGTCGGTAACTGCATCGACATCTAGCGCCACCTATGGGCAAATTCCGGTTTCATACTTACACACCTGGTATGTGGAGTGGTGATGGGGATCTTTGAAAAATATTGATAAAAATTCGATACTTCCTACTACTTTTATATGAAAAAGGATCGATCTTTTTGGAGAATCCCCATCCTTAATGTGGGGCATTCTTTGTCAAATCTCCTCTGTTCAAAATTGGGTTCAGTTTAAAAATATGGTCAAGGTATCAAATGAAGCCTCAGGATGTTGATTAGTTCGC
This sequence comes from Gonatopus flavifemur, assembly GCA_018340375.1. Lineage (NCBI taxonomy): Eukaryota > Metazoa > Arthropoda > Insecta > Hymenoptera > Dryinidae > Gonatopus > Gonatopus flavifemur. The sequence goes on from JAFFJZ010000001.1 coordinate 1,679,081, forward strand.
TTTATACACAGGCTTTTTCGATGATCTAAGATCGGGTGCGAGAAAAATTCGGATGGTGAATTAGCCGGCCAAACACTCTAAATCTGGAAGGGTGAAAAATCGCACGTTTCACTCCAATAAGTGTCAGAAGTGAGCCTGTCCGCTTCGAGTGGAATTTTCACTCGTTTCGAGTGACCTCTCACTCTTTTAGAGTAAAAAATTCACTCTAGCATCGGAGTGGTTGTGAGTTGCTAACCTCAAACCTTAGAATATCACTCTAAAAGAGTGGAAATTTCACTCGAAAATTCGACTGGCTCACTTCTGGCTGGCTAAAGAGTGAAATCTCACTCCAAAGATTTTAGAGAGCAGCCTCACAATTTTGAAGTAAATCGAGATCAGGGGATTCTTCTGGTCGTTGATTAAGAACTCGGAGTCAGATTTTGGAAACTTAAAACCCACTCCATTTGTTTGAAACTGTTTCTGCTAAAAAATTTCTGTCTGCCTGACCGGTTTTTGTCACGGGAAATGAGGTCAAAAAATGGTTTTATATTTCCTCCCAATACAGCAAAAATTTTACTTTGTCTAAAAGATTTCTTTTAGATGTCTAAAAGAATTCTTATGCAACAGTTTCCACTGTCTTTAAGATGTCTCAGTTTAAGAAACCCAAAAGACATCTAAAGGAGATCTGACATATTCTAGATCTCTTAAACGAAGACATCTTAAAGACAGTGAAAACTGTTGCATAAGAAATCTTTTAGACAAAGCAAAATTTTTGCTTATATGGGTTTTGTCTGACATTGCAAATTTGGGAAAGCCCATTAGGAATTAACAGAAATTTTATGATACTAAAGTCTACTTAGTATCTGTAACTTGGACAATGCGATTAAATACTGGAAGAGAATATTTTTTGACAGACATTAACCGGATCTAAAAGAATTATTAGATATGAGCCTTCAGATACGAATGTTTAGAAAATCTGTTAGATTTGACCGCATTTACCAACAATAAAGACCGGTCAAAATAAGTCACGAATTTTGTAACAGATTCCAACACACATTCCCTGAAGCAGGGATCGCACATTTCAGAATGTGGGTTAATTGATCTCTATGGAGATTACACAGCACGCAGTTTTACAAGAAGAAGAATTCGTTAACATATCCGCTTAGATCCAAAGAAATGCGAAACTGCAAGATCATGGTAACTGAAAATGAGAAAAGGAAAATTTCTTTGTATTTGAATATATATAGATCCATACAGATTTCTGTCATTAACTCAGATCTGAAGTTTTTTACCACTTCCTCAAGTCAATTCCCAATGAATATTAGTCATGATGATTTCTAATTCAATAAGTACCTCTCATTCACTCTCATATACAGTTATACATATTGCATTAACGTTGTATGCAGTATCGATACATCGAGCGCGAATAACGTTCAAATGTCTCGTGTGAAAATTTGTTGGCGTTTTAATTGAATCGGTGAACTTATAAGCACCAGCAACAATTTCTTGCAACTCGCCCTAGGCATTGCGTGTGATTCAAGGAAATTTTATGAGATACTCACGAAGACATTGAATCGCTTCATATTCTTGTTGACAGTATCGATCGACCCTGTAAAATTCATTTACGAGTGTAGGCTCGTACGGTTGATACTTATTTATACAGAATCAATTAATCCTTACAACCTTTGGAATATTATGATGAATATCATCAACCTCAATCCAAATATTTGCACACGCTGCAAACGGAATGTAAAAGAGAATATGATTATCAATAAAGAAAAATCTGTGACACAATTTTCAAATGTTTCATTCTTTTTGGCAGTACTCGAGTACGTGGGACCGAAATGGAGAACGTTCGTCGCAAACATGTCGATAGCGCTCTTCTTCACTTTCGCTTCCAGTATCTTACCTTGGATGGCGTACTATCTGGCGGACTGGAGAATGACGTGCATAGTGACTTCCACTCCATTGATTTTGGCTATCACGACCCCATGGTTGGTCCCAGAGAGCGCCAGATGGCTTGTCAGTCAAGGTCAAGTAGATAAAGCCATCGGTATCTTGAGGAAATTTGAACGGGTGAACGGGACCAAAGTACCTGAGAACGTTTATACGCAATTCAAGGTGAATAATTGAGGTTGAATCGATGATTCAACAGCATTCAGGAACAGGGAGTTCGTGTTCTTGAAAATATAAAATCTCTTATTATTTAATGACGATAATATCGATTTCATGTGTTTTTTTTTCTAATTGGAATCCATCAGGAAACATGCGCTAGGGCCAATAAAGAGGAAGAAGCTGACAAGTCTTATTCCGTTTTGGATTTGTTCAAGACTCCTCGATTGCGAAAAATAACTATTCTCCTCATTATCATTTGGTGAGCAGGAACAATTATTCTTTATAATAACTGACCATGCATTGTGAGTAATACACTCACGATCGTTGAACGTTATAGTTATGTTTATTTCCATAACGGTAATAATGTTTTTTTCTGGGTGAATATCAAGGATCTATAATCAACTCGCATTAAATACATACACATAAATCACGTGTGTTTGAATTTTTTTCAAATTCACTCAGTAGAAGTCATCAACACTGACAAACAAGATAATTTTTCTTGAAAGTGCAATTAATGGATTGTATGTTATGCAAATGATATTCTCAAGAAACTTTGAGCATACTTTGTCAGCTTCTAATGATTCAGTTGATACTACACCGCGTAAAAAATACAAGAAGTGATGAAGAAATTGCAATGCGCTGACATATCAATAATAATTCAATGGAAGCTGTTTTCCACATTTCATCATATTATATCGATAATAATTTATTGCAAAACAAGAATTGAAAGTTTTTATTTTCGAGAAAATTACTTCTCACAGAAGCCTCAATTCTCGAAAAAATGTTGTTTTGACATTTTGCAATAGGTACACTCCATCTTTCGTTTCTTTCATATCGGAACTATCGAAGGCCACAACATGTTTTTTTCATTGAAATTAACTGAGGCGTTTTTGGGAGGAACGGTTTTTTCTGCTTTTTTATTTTGTTTAAGTACGTTGTACCCCCTCAATCGCTCTAAAACTCAAGGATTTCATAGGGGGACAACACGTATTTTGTGAAAAAAATGGTGGTCGAAACTCAAACATAACCTGCAAAAAAATTTTTTTTCGTTCTCCGGGAAACTTTTTTAGCATTTTTCCGCAATGAATATCCTTGATGTTTCTGCTTTAGATTGAAGCTATCGAACAACACAACATAGTATTGCCGCGAGCCGAGCCGAGCTTTGGACATCTGCTCGGCTCGTCATTCTAAAATCAAAGCTCGGCTCGAGCTCGGCTCGATGGAGTGAAAGCTTGGCTCGCTCCGAGCTGGCTCGAGCCGAATCGAACTGGGAACGGAATTCAAAGGAATACCAACACTTGTGCTTCGCTACATTTTTTTAATGTATTTATTCAATGATTTGAGCCCACAGAATGGAAAAATATCATCAACGAGAAATAAAAGAAATTTTATGAGCAAACAATCTTTCTTTCAAAATTCATCAAATTTCTTGGATCTCATGAAAATTTCATAAAATTTTGTGTATCTAGTTTTGAATCCAAATATCACATTCCATTCGTAATCATTAATTTTTATACGTTTATTTCATCTTGTTTTCCACCATGTTGTACATGTTGTAGAAATTTGTGTTAAAAATGATGTGTGATTAAAGTCATTATTACCCCAAGAGAACACCAACGTTCGATAAACCTTTATTAGACGTGCAATGAAGCTATGGAGATTTGAAGGTTTAATGAACGTTCGTTGAATATGAATTTATGAAACCCTAAAAGAACACAGAGCTTCTAGGTGGAATTTAGGTTCATTATAGGTACTTTGACGTCCAGGGAACGTCCAGTGGACCATCAAATGGCCTTACGTACAATGAACCTCTATTGAACCTTCTTTGGAACTTCGTGTTCTCTTGGGAAAAATCAATCTAAAATCGATCTATTCGGCTCGTGTCTTTTTAGGGTAGATTTTGTATTCATGAAACAAGCAAAGTAGAATCATTAAAACATTTTACTGTTTTGGTATAATTCACAATAAGTTGCGTAAAATTGCACTGATCTACATTTCGGACAAAACCCCCGCCGATGAGATGCATCGCCTCAACGCAGAATTTGAGTGGAGAATCGGTGGATGAACGGTTGCTCGTCGGAGATGTGACGTGGAGGCAACGAAGAAAAGTCTGGCCTTGATCTTCACGCGGACTTTCCTTCGTTACCTCCACGTCACTTTTCCGACGAGCAACCGTTCATCCACCGATTCTCCACCTAAATTCTGCTTTGAGCCGATATGAGGTTTTCTGCAGAATGATATTTCCTGCAAAACCATACACGCAGAGAAAATTAATTTAAGTATTACTACGCTATACAGTCAAGTAGGGACAAAATCACATTGTGACGGTAGGTAGTATGCTTTTTTATTAAAATCACCTTATTTTCTAGTGGGGAGTGAGAGAATCCTGTTATCAATTAACAAAAAGTATAGCGATTTCAATGACAAAATATAATACATTCCCTTACAATGTGATTTCTTCCCTACTTCATTGTAAAGTGTAGTCATTTTTAAAATAACTCTTCTTTGCGTGTAGCAATTGAATACAATGTTTCAAATACAATGAAACATATTTTCGATAGATTCTTGCTCGTTTGAGATAAACTCAAAGATGCCAATAGTATAGCTCTCTATAATTTGAGGATAATCAAAATGAAGGATGCCAAAATAGCACATTGCGGTTAACACAAAGTAGTCGAAATCAACATATATATTTTTTTAAATATCTATTGTAGCCAATTTTTTGCTCAACACGAAAGGACACATATATTCGAAACATGAAAATGATTCCTGGTTTTTTATAACAATTTTTCAATTGGTCATCAAAAGCTCGACGAGCTATGATGCCTCAGCTCGACGAGCTATGAAACCTCAGCTCGGCTCGGCTCGAGCTATGGCTCGAAACTCGGCCGAGCTCAGCTCGAAAAAAAATCTCCAGCTTGGCTCGAAGATCGCGGCAATACTAACGCAACATATATTCTATTCATTAAAATTGGCCGAACCGTCTTCGAGAAAAACGGTTTTTTCGGGTTTTTTTTCAAGTATGTTCTACCCCTCTAACAACACATCCACCGACTTCCACGTCGCATCCCCGTGGACTCCACGTGGATAAATAGTGGACGTGGATAGAACGTGGACGAACGAAGATTCCACGCGGAGGCAACGTAGAAATGTCTGGTGCTGTACGGGCCTCTCAATCGCCTTGAAACTCAGGGATGTTTTATAGAGGGACGACATGTGTTTCATTAAAAAAATGGTGATTGGAACTCAAACATAACCTACAAGAAAAATTTTTTCCACTTTTCGGGAATTTTTTTTGTCATTCTTCCGCGACGGATATCCTTGGTGTTTCGCTCTTATACTGAACCCATCGACAGCCATACCATATATTTTCCTCATTGACATCGGCCCAGCCATTTTTGAGAAAAACGGATTTTTTGTTTTTTTTTTAAATCCTCATAACTCCTGTTAAACTCATTTTTACGGGCTGAGGTTTTGGGAAAATCAATGTAACATCAGTGTCAATTCACTGTGAAAATATCGACCGTATGGGGCTGGGGGCAGTTTTCACATGCTTTTTTTTTCTTTTCCTAATCTAATTAGGGTTAGATGCCTCCGATTTTGTATAAAATCATTTGACACATATCACTTTTTGTTTCGTTTAACATGAACTCAAACTTATATTATTCTTCCTATACTATTAAAAAATTTATGCAAGACTTATAGCTTGCCAATTCAACTCTTCCAGCCACCTCTCTATACAATATGGCTGCTTCACCCCACTCCTATGTAATTTTTCGCTGGACTGTATTCTCTCCTCATCATATTTTACGCATACACACACTACGTGATAACCGTGATTCGAATCCTCACACTCATACCCACACTCACACCTCACAACTTCTATTATATTCTTACGTGCTAACGATTCATTTACATTAGAATGATTTGATCTCAATCTGATTATCATAGTTATAAAACTTCTCGTAGCTCCAATATTTATAAACCAAGGTTTAGTTTCCTGTTTCTATAAAATCACTCGAAATACTTTTTTCCCTAACAGCGTGTGCAAAATTAGGTTTCCTAAGCTTGTGTTGCGTGCGCAAAGTGAGTGATTCCCACACAGCAGTCAGACCAGTGCGGGAAAGCAATAAGCGTGCGGTAAAGTAACTTTACCTCGCTACGCTCGGGCGACAAACTTCACGCTCGTGCGAGAATCACCAACTTTGCGCACTTGTTACACAATGTACTATTCCCTTTGGGGGTGCACGAGATCCGAGATTAGTATCGGTCTCGTCTCGGTCTCGTCTCGAAAATACGAGATACTCTCATTATTGGAATCGAGACGATACCGAGACTGAGGACTCGATACTCGAGAATATCGTCGATACTTGGAAATATTTTTTGATAAAGGAAAATGGAAAAAATTAATTAGAATTTTTACATATGACATAATTTATATTTTTTTAAGCATTACATTTCTTCACTCTCGATCTACATTTGAAGAAAATGAATGAATATTAAATCATTTAATAATAATATAATTGAGGTGCCGGGAATAATAACTCGCTTAGCGCTCGGAACGCATCACAAATTTGATCCAAACGGCCCCGTCGGAGGTCGAAAAAAAAGTCGGAATTTTGAAAATTAAAAAATACTAGGTCATAGAGCTTGAAAAAACAAGGTCAGTGTCCCATTACCATTTTTTTCTAGGATGAATAGTTTTCGAGAGGAAAAATAAAAACTACACATTTTTTTCATACCAAAAATCAATGTTTTCCAACATTAAACTCGTTGGATCTCATTCATTTTTCGGCGAATCGGAATAAAACTTACAGATTCTGATTTGTGAGACTTCACCGAAGACGACAATGTCGAAAAATTGTGAGAATAATAATAATAAATTAATTAATTTTTTATTCGAAGTAAAAATCACGTGTTTTATGCTTTGCATTAAAAAAGTGTCGGGGAAGTGTGAGCTACAAAAAACTTCCAGCGACAAAGTTGTTCGCTAAGGTATGGACAAACATTTTGGAAAGTTCCAGATCGATTGGATTATTACTTTGCAAAATACAGGGATTTCTTGGTTAGCGCGCAACGGAAATCTATCACGATTATGCGTCTTTTACCGAGTGACTATCAGGGCCCGTAGGAAAGATTGTATTCACTCACTTTTTCAACTCGAGATGTTTTTTTGGGTCGGAGAATTCGAATGTCCAACTATTTTCACGAGATTTCATTTCCTTGATCTATGTTTTTGTTATAAAAAATTTGATTGAAGTTACAGAAAGAATAACTCACTTAGTGCTTGAAATCACGTAGAAGAGTGATCATATTGGGCAATAAAAACAAGTCGGTGGAAACAAGTAATAAATAATATACATATTCAGATTCTTGTGAGTAAAACTTCCTATTTTGACACATATTTCTCAAGATGAAGATGATAAATCAAAAACATTTTCGGTCTCAAATCAATAGTTAATGTAATCGTGAGGTATGTTTTCAAAACTATTGATTTGAGACCGAGAATGTTTTTGATTTATTATTTTCATCTTGAGAAATATGTGTCAAAATAGAAAGTTTTACTCACAAGAATCTGAATATGTATATTATTTATCACTTGTTTCCACCTACTTGTTTTTATTGCCCAATATGATCACTCTTCTACGTGATTTCAAGCACTAAGTGAGTCATTCTGTAACTTCAATCAAATTTTTTATAACAAAAACATGGATCAAGGAAATGAAATCTCGTGAAAATAGTTGGACACTCGAATTTTCCGACCCAAAAAAACATCTCGAGTTGAAAAAGTGAGTGAATACAATCTTTCCTACGGGCCCTGATAGTCACCCGGTAAAAGACGCATAATCGTGATAGATTTCCGTTGCGCGCTAATCAAGAAATCCCTGTATTTTGCAAACTAATAATCCAATCGATCTGGAACTTTCCAAAAAGTTCGTCCATACCTTAGCGAACAACTTTGTCGCTGGAAGTTTTTTGTAGCTCACACTTCCCCCGACACTTTTTTAATGCAAAGCATAAAACACGTGATTTTTACTTCGAATAAAAAATTAATTAATTTATTATTATTATTCTCACATTTTTTCGACATCATCGTCTTCGGTGAAGTCTCACAAATCAGAATCTGTAAGTTTTATTCCGATTCGCCGAAAAATGAATGAGATCCAACGAGTTTAATGTTGGAAAACATTGATTTTTGGTATGAAAAAATGTGTAGTTTTTATTTTTTCTCTCGAAAACTATTCATCCTAGAAAAAAATGGTAATGGGACACTGACTTTGTTTTTTCAAGCTCTATGACCTAGTATTTTATTCATTTCCAAAATTCCGACTTTTTTTTTTTACCTCCGACGGGGCCGTTTGGATCAAATTTGTGATGCGGTCCGAGCGCTAAGCGAGTTATTCTTCCCGGCACCTCAATTATAATGACAGAATGATAAATGATATAAAAATCAATTCAACAATCATAATAATGAAAAATGAAAAAAATGAAATCCACCTCTGAATAAATTCAACCAATTTTTTCTATTCTCAAGTCTCAGAAATCAATTTCACAAATCTTCAACTTAAGACTGGATCGTACCCAGCAATCGATGCATAAAAGTTTCCTTACTAAATCGTCCTACAATTTGGTCCTCTGCTTTCTGACCAATAAGGTTGCTCTTGAAAACATTCGTTCCACAAGAACTGATGATGCAAGCGGGCTGAGAAGATCCCTTGCGATACGTGATAAGGTTGGATATGATTCAGAATGGCTTTTCCACCAAGCTAAAGTATTTGTATTCGCTGTTGCTCTTGGTGGATTGATATATTCGGCAATTTCTCTTCTCCACATAGTTTTTGATGCATCATCAGGTTGAATATAGATAGTATTTAGATCTATGGTATCATCTTCAATGTCACTCTTTGTTTCTTTGGTCAACGGATGAATAGAATTAATCTGACGATTTTCTACATAGTAATTTTTTCTATAAAGTTGTTGGAATTTTTCAATACTTGATTTTTTTAAGTTCCATCCCCAATCTGTCGCTTCGAAACTTTCAATTTTATGGCGTGGATCTAATATTAACGCGACGCAATAAATCCAATTGCACTTATTGTAGTGCTTCGCTAACTTGTCACGTCCTCCTTGGAAGGCTAATAAAAGTAATTCATCAACTTTATTTCGATCCGGCTTATTGTCTAGATCATTGACTACTGATTCTATTTCATCAATCAATATATGGAAAGCAACGACTACTGTGGGTAATGTTACATATTTTCCCCCACCAATAATGGTTGAAATATGTTGAAAATGTTTTAGAAAATTTGTGATGTTTTCGATGATCACCCATTCAATATTATCGATTTAAAAAATTTCTAAATCATTATCATTATTCCACAGCATTTTCAATGCAGATTTCAATTTGATAGTGGTTCTCATCATTTCATATGTGCTATTCCAACGGGTTTTGACATCCAAAATGGGTTTGATATATTCAATATTTACCGCTGTACAAAAACTTTTCAATCTATTGATCAAAATTTCAGAATTTCTTATTTTTTTAATAGTATTTCTGATATTGTTGATGGCTTTTGAACAAAGTTCTTGTCCTTCATCATCACTATCGTATTCCACATCCGAGTTATCACTATCATCTGCATTAGGACATAAGAACTGCAAGTGAGGATCAATGTCAACGTTAATCAGTTTTAAAACATCCTGGACTGCTAAATTAATTATGTGTGCAAAGCATCTGGAATGTTGATCGTCTGAATTTAATTCTAAACCCTCTTCATGCATTAGTACAGTAAGTTCTTGAATAAACTTGGTATTTGCTGATGCATTGTCCATTGTTATGCCTTGTATTTTATACAAAATTTGATAATCCTGTAAAGTATTGAAAAACATATTTGCAACATCTGAGCCCTTATGTTTGCCTTTAGCTCAACCAATAGTATATCTTTTGGTCAAATTATCTTTCGTTCAATCCATCCCCTACCCTACGTTCATATGAAACAGTCTCATTAGAACATTCTATGAATGTTCTATAAACATACGAAGAATCATAAACGAATATTCTTCGAACGTTTCTGTTTCGCATCATATAAGAATATACTGCGCACATCTGATGTCATTTGGGAATTAATTAACATTTTTTATCCGATATGAATAATAGTATTTATTGAAGTTCATCAATTGAGCGGCCGGATCTAACAACCAGCCGCGCGCTCGAAAAGACGTAAAAGTATTGTCCAAGCCGTGACGTCACACACCAAAATTAAAAATTGGAATTTCGAAAAACAGAAAATACCAGGTGATCGGTCTTGAAACATCAACCCAAGTCTCCGTTTGTGATTTTTTTCTGTAATCAGTAGTTTCTTCGTAAAAAAATAAAAACTGAAAATATTTGCGGTCTGAAAATCAATGTTTTTCAACATTAAACTCGCTGTAACTTTTCTATTTTCCAACGTATCGAGATGAATTTTATCAATTTTTATTCGTGAGACCTTCCCGAAGACGATGATGTTGAAAAAACTGGCAAAAAGTCATTGAAAATTATTAATTTTCTGATCCGAAGTGATTTTTTAATCCAATCATCTTCTTCAAGCTTCGTATTAACCCTTTGCGGCATACGTTTTTCAGATGAACGGTTTTTCATGAAACTTTTTTTTTGAGGTCACTGATTACGAATCTGGATTCAGATTTGCAAAATTCGAGATGGCGGATTCAATATGGCGGTGGAAAATTTTAAAAATTGCGGAATTTTGCTGTGTCGGGGATTTTTTGGGTTGCTGATTACGAATCTGAACGCAGATTTGCGAAATTCAAGATGGCGGTTTCAATATGGCGGCGAAAAATTTAAAAAATTCGGGGATTTTGCTGAAACTCACGTGTCAGGGATTTTTCGGGTTGCTGATTACGAATCTGAACGCAGATTTGCAAAATTCGAGATGACGGATTCAAGATGGCGGCGAAAAATTTGAAAAATTGGGGGATTTCGCTGAAACTTGCGTGTCAGGGGTTTTTGGGTCGCTGATTACGAATCTAGACACAGATTTTCGGAATTGAAAATGGAGGATTCGTGATGGCGACAAAAATTTGGAAAATTGCGGAATTCCGCTGAAAAATACGTGTCAGGGATTTTTCAGGTCGCCAATTACGAATCTGAACCAGATTTTAAAAATTCAAAATGTCAGATTCAAGGTGGTGACGGAAAATTTTGAAAATCGTGTAACGATGCTGAACTTCATGCACAGAGGGGCTTTTGGTTCGTTGATTGCGAATTCAAACTCACATTTCCAAAATTCAAAGAGCAAATTCGGATGCCGTTAGAAAACTTGGGGAACCGGGATTTTGCAAAAAGCTTGTAAACTCATTGTTTCTGAATCAATCACCGTAGACCAACTTCTTTTTTCTGGAATTCAATGTTTTTCATTCGAATGATGAACAAGAAATGAAAGAAATGAACATTTGAAGATCAAACAATTAAGAAAGAGGAATTTATTTATCAATCATTTAGAGAACCTTATTTTTCGACAATGAATTCTCATAGATTTAGGCTTCAATGAAAGTCACCGCGTTTGGTTGATTCCAGAGACACAAACGTGGACGTAGCGGCGATTGTCTCCATTTTGTTTTTTTGTGTTTTTTAATTTTTTAGAATTTTTTTGATTTTTAATTTTTTGATTTTGTATTTTTTAATTCTTTTTGATTTTGTATTCTTTTTTCATTCCATATTCTCATATTTCTTTCATTTATTCCAAATTTCTCAATTTTTTATCAGAAATTTTTCAATCATTTCTCATTTTCAACTCTTCAGTTTCTACAGTTTTCTTTATAGCATAGTTTCACAATTTCGTGTTCTCAATTTTATGATTCTACAATTCATTTATAAGAATGTTCATGCATGGTAATTTCGAGAACAATTTTTATCATGTTTTATGCACAAAGGCACGTTGCAAGTACTGCAGGTATATGAAGTCCTGCAAGGTTGACTCTTTGTACTACAGAAAGCACAACGTCTTGGAACGCTTACACATACGGGCATATGACATGATTGGGATTGTCTCGTCTCAATAGATACTGTAGGTTTTCTGACTACGTTTGATGGAGATGTTTTTTGACATTTTCTTCCCGTAGGTGTAGGTAAACGATGGCTTGCCAATTGATCCACTAAAAATAACCTGAATTTTTTTGATGCCATTGGATGTGCTGGAGTTCTGGTATTGTAAATAATCAATGCATTTATAATAGCTACCTCCAAAAAATGCCAAAATATGCGGTGCCACCATTTTTTTGATTTCCTATCAATTTTGTAAGTCGATATTAGGTGATCAGATCTGTCAACATATCCCATATTTTCATGATAGTCAGAGCACATAACTGGGCAAGTTACTTGTTTTGGAGAACCATCTTTTTGTGTATGATTTGTCACAGTAACCTCACAAGGATCATGATAGTTGGATAAAAAGTAAACAGCTTTTTTATCCATCTACTTGACCCAGCTAATTCCAGCACCACAAGTACGGTATTCATACTGCCCATGCACCATTTTTTTATCAGGAATAATGCTTTTTGGTGAACCCTTCCTGTTGAAACGAACAGTTCCACAAGCAAACACTTTATCTTTTTTCAAATCTATCGTAAGATCAAGACCAGTAAAAAAATTATCGAAAAATACATGATGATTTTTTCCTACTAAGTTACGCGTCAAATCTTTCACTCCTCGGGCACCCAATTGCTTTTCAGCACTTTCCGTTTTACCTGTGTATACCTGAAACTCGCACACGTATCGCGATGCATCTGCGCGCGTCCAAACTTTGTATCCACGTTTTATGGGCTTGTTCGGCATGTACTGCTCCAAACTGCTACGGCCTTCGAACTTGATCATGGATTCATCAATAGATTGGTTTTGGCTGGGTTTCCAACAATTCTTGAAAGTTTCGAATAATTTATCTAAGAATGGTCTAAGCTTATACAATTTATCATAATTTTTATCTCCTTTTCTCGGTTCTCAACTGTTATCAGCCATGTGTAAATGACTCAGAGGAAATCGAAACCTATTAACCGTCATCAATTCGCATATAAATGGATCATTCAATTTTGGATCTGTCGACCAATAATCGCGGTAAGAGGGGGATTTTCTCACACCCATCATTATATTTATAGCGAAAAACACTAGTAATTCCTCTTTGGTTATTGAATCAGCTTTAGTTTTTTTCTGTCTCGAGTATAGGTTTGTTTGTTCAACAATTAAATCTAAAAGTTCATGGGGGAACAGACATAAAAATATGTCTAAAGGTGTGGTAACATCATCTGTAATATTTGGACCGAAAGTTTTAGTATATGGGGAATCATCTTCGGTTTTTCTTTTTTCCGCCCACATAAAATCATTATCATTGAATTCTATGTTATCATCATTAAAACTTTCTGAGTCAGGATAATCTTCAGAAAGATTTCTTTCACCATCACATTCAGTATAATCATTCTCAATATCATCATCATCACACAACCCATCGATAGATTCAGCATCACTGGGAATATCAGTTATTTCATCCATGTTTCGAAGTCATATGAAGTGATATGTCTTGTGCACCAAATATAGGTGATAGATGAACTTTAGTCGTTTCCACGACTGATGGAGAAGAATGCCTTTTTGCACAAAAATTTGCGGAAGACAGTTTTTCACAATCCGGTTAGCCTGCCACACAAACGCAATCTTCAACACGGATAAGTTGTCTTTACTCAATATTAAGTAACAATAGACATATCTCAGTCAATACTAATATGTACTACAATAATTAATATTTCGATTATAGATACAAAAAACTAGTTGCGAAGTAGCGATGAAAACCCTAAGTCTATCATGCGTAGAAAATCAATTTTGAGTGGTAAAGCTTCAAATAAATATTATAATGGTATTTTGCACAACAATAATAATATTTTGGAATATTTGTATGGATTATGAAATCTGTACATATTATTATTTTTGCGTGAGTAATTTACGTCCCAGATAGCACAAGAGTTCTAAAAATTTTTCCAATCGCCCGTTTGCCCTCACCAACCCCTTGATGGGGGTTGAATTTGAAGAATTCGGAAAAATTCAAATGTACGTGTATTTCTATGTTTTTTGGGACGCTAAAACCAAAAATGATAGGGGAAAAGAATTCCAATCCCTCTCTCACCCGCTAGCACCCTCCTACCACCCCCTGATGGGGGTTGAATTTCAAATTTTCATAAAAAATTCAAATGTATGTGGATTTATATGTTTTTTGGGATGCTGAACCCAAAAATGATGAGGAAAAAGGATTCCAACCCCGCTCTCACCCGCTAGCACCCTCCTACCACCCCCTGATCGGGGTTGAATTTTAAACTTTCGTAACAAATTCCAATGTATGTGGATTTCTATGTTTTTTGGGATGCTTAAACCGGAAATGATAAAACAGAAATTCAACTCCTCTCTCGCCCGCTAGCTCCCTCCCACCACCCCTGATGGGGGCTGAATTTGAAACTCACGTAAAAAATTTGAATGTATATGTATTTCCATGTTTTCCGGGACGTTTGAATAAGAAATGATAACAAATAACAAATTTCACCGCTTTGTTACCCGCTAAGTGTAGAACCAAATCATGAATGCATGTGATATTTCTATTTCATGAAGTATTGACGTTTACAACCTGTTGAATCAACAAGTGATTGACTTTGAATCACCGGAATTTCGAGTATTGAGCCCATGAAAGCTTTGGTTCTTCTGTTTTATCCTGAATCGTTAGCGTAATTCGCTGAGAACTGACTTTCATGTGGATTCTACTGGGTTCTTTTGAATGATTGTACAGGAGTGTGAGGAGGTAATCGAGTCAGTGGATATTGTTGATTGCAGTCGTTTATGGTCTCAGCATCTCAAAGAACATAGAAATACACATACATCTCAATTTTGTGAGAAAATTTCAAATTCAACCCTCTTCAAGGGGGTAGTAAGGGGGTACTAGCGGGTAACAGAGGAGTTGAATTTGTTATTTGTTATCATTTTTGATTTAAGCGTCCCAAAAAACATGGAAATGCACATAGATTTGAATTTTTTACGTGCGTTTCAAATTCAACTCTCGTGCGGGGGTGGTAAGAGGGTGCTAGCGGGTAAAAGAGGGGTTGAATTTGTTATTTGTTATCATTTCTTATTCAAACATCCTAGAAAACATGGAAATACATATGCATTCAAATTTTTTTACGTGAGTTTCAAACTCAGCCCCCATCAGGGGGTGGTAGGAGGGTGCTAGCGGGTGAGAGAGAGAGGTTGGAATTCTTTGTCCTCATCATTTTTGGTTTCAGCATCCCAAAAAACATAGAAATCCACATACATTCGCATTTTTTATGAAAATTTAAAATTCAACCTCCATCAGGAGGCGGTAGGAGGGTGCTAGCTGGTGAGAGAGGATGGAATTCATTTTTGCTTATCATTTTTGGTTTCAGCATCCCAAAAAACATGAAAATCTACATGGATTTGAATTTCTTACGAAAGTTTAAAATTCAACCCCCATCAGGGGGTGGTGGCAGGGTGCTTGCGAGCAAGAGAGGGGTGGAATTTCTTATTTGTTATCATTTTCGGTTTGAGCATTCCAAAAAACACAGAAATCCACATACATTTGAATTTCTTACGAAAGTTTAAACTTCAATCCTCATCAGGGGATGGTAGGAGGGTGCTAGCGGATAAGAGAGGGGTTGGAATTCTTTTTCCTTATCATTTTTGGGTTCAGCGTCTCAAAGAACATAGAAATACACTTATATTTGAATTTTTCCGAATTTTTCAAATTCAACCCCCATCAGGGGGTTGGTGAGGGCAAACGGGCGATTAAAAAAATTTTTCATGGTCATATTCGGTTTCAGCGACCCCAAAAACGTAGGGATAGTGGGGTCTACCCTCTGGTCCATGACAATTTTTTTTGTGTGCCTGTGTTATTCGATGAATACGGCTTTTTTTTCATTGTTCATTCATTCAAATCACAATTTGTAAAACGATTGACAATGTATACGTGATGCCGAATACTTCCTAAGTCCTTATCTAAATCAAATTGAAAAAAAAAACTGGGGGAAAAAGCGTTATATTGTCTCTGGTTAACTGTAAACTTAAAACACATTGAGGTGGCTATTATAATAGCCACCATGCCGCAAAGGGTTAAAGAAGTGATGAATGAAGTTTGAGCAGGAGAAAACTTCCAGCGACAAAGTTGTTCGTTAGTGCATCAACCAACTTTGTGGGAAATTTCAGATCGATTAAGCTATTAGTTTGAAAGATACAGCGATTTATTCATCAGCGCGTAACCTATATCCTTTATGATTCCTAAATAGTTGCAGGTTAACCGTAAGAGACTGTATGGAACACGAGGCCACTCGATTCCTCAATACAGGTTTATGTTTTTTGTGTCGAATAATTCGAATATCAAGCTATTTTTACATGATGGATTCTTTATTATAAACAAATAAACCAGTTGTTCAAAACAATGTTATGAACGAAAGCTTGATATTTGAGACAAATTGTGTAAACAAACAAGTTTCTTCTTCTTTTTGTTGAGGAATAACTTATGTATGAACTATGTTTCCAATACTACGATTATTTATTTATATCATCAATTATAATTATATCCAAAAGATGGAATTTTTTTTTGATAATGAATTGTTTCCGTGTCTCAATACTTCAATTTCCTGATAAAGGAACATTGATTATAACATCATTGATACAAGATTTATTCTTTATTCTTCTAATGTATCACTGAGGATAACATGTCCATCAATGAATAACGGTGAACATTTTTGAAAAAGTCATATACTCATTTCCAGGATTCAATGAATATCAGGTATTAAAATTTGTTCAACCATTTTATTTCAAGGTAATTCATAAACTTTTTAATGAATAAAATATGAAATTTTATATAGCTTTCAAATGAAACAATAATTCAGAATACAAAAAGAGAATTGAAAATGGAAGCAATGAATGAAATAATTAAAAGAAAATTAGAATTCTCATTTTCTTCGTTGCTTTTTCGAACCATCTGTTTCTGATTTTTGGGTTTTACTAGTTTTGCTTATAGCTTCTATCGACGATTCGTTGAATAAACCATTGAAAAACTCTTGCCCACTCATACTCAAATACTTCATTAACGCTTGGACATCATTCAATTTTTGTTGACTTATTCCCACCGAATCAGCTAATGGTGTATTCAACAAATCATCAAAAATAATATTTGATTCCACAGTGTGACTTCTCGGTTTTCCACTATAATCATAAAACAACTCAATTTGTTTATTTGGAAAATATACCATTTTTACCGCATCTCTGATGTGCAAATCTGTCGGTTTTTCAATTCCATCTAATAAAGTTTTAAAATTTGTAACCGTACACGCAGAATCTTTTATTATTTTGAATGGTGGTTTTCTCGCATTTTGAATTATGTCATAGTATTCTTCATCGGTTTCTATGGTCTCTATTTTTTTCTTTTTTTGTCCATACATCCCAAAATTGCGGTCACATGAACAATAAGAATGTCCACGTACAGGAAATAAATGTTGGATCTCAATCTGTAATTTTTCAGACAACAAAGACAAAAAATGCATGACCAAATAATTTTTATTTTGCCCTCCATAACCATCCGAAAATAGATAAATTTTATCGTAGTAAGAGATTTCCAATTCGCGACAAATTGTATCATAGAGGAGATTGCACACCGTATTTGCTCTTTTTTTGTATTTGCCTTCGATAAAAAAATACATATAACTTTTTTTTTTATCTCCGAAAGTATTAACATTGAAAACGTGCAACCATATGAGTCGTCGATAAAATTGATCTGAGACCGGAAGTTTTGGAAGAGGCAAATTCTGGCCAAAATCAAATTCCAAACATAAAACCTGATTTTCAGCGAGCATAGATTTTTTTTAACAATTTGTGTTGGTCTACAAGTTCTTTGTGTTTCATTAAATCTTCATCATTTGCATCATTTTTATATTCGAAACAGAAGTTACAAACGTCAGTACGTGGCTTTGAAAACATGAAATTCAAATTATGATTAAAATATTTGATATAAGTTGACTCGCTTAAGGGAACATTCGGATCCCCCGCTTTACTGGTATAATACTCGAAAAACAAACTGTACAATTTAGTTAACGTTGAATCAGGATTATCAAAATACTGCAATGAGGAATCTTCACGCTTATAATGGGACTCCGAAGGAGGTATAGACGAGCAATGTTCTAGAATCATTTTTTTCACGTCAGGAGTCAATCGAATCGAACTCTCCTTGCTTCCTTTACCTCGGTTATCTTCTAGAGACTCGTTATTTTTCGATTTAATCTGGATTATAACGAGTTTGGATTTATCAATTCTTAGCAGAGAACATAAAAAGCTTCGACACACTGATAGATGGGTTGTTTGATGATGACAAAAATATTCCCACGAAGTAATTTTATTCATTCTTCCTTCCGATGAATTTGGAGTTTTCATCAAGATCATTCCACGCAATAAATAATTTTGAGCGGTATATTCGCCAGTTGATTTCCAGAAGACATAAAACAACTCTTTTTCCTGCGAGATTTCAATTTTTTTGTAACATTCCTCCCTGCAGCAAGATTGAACGTTCTCAAACTCTTTTGCCACGACAGTCTTGTTGAAACGGGATACATACTCATTGCCCTAAGATTAAAAACAGATTTTCATTGCAAGAATTTCCAGGAAAAGAATATCAATGTTTTGAAACCATCAATCATCTAAGAAATTTTGTTTCTACATTCATATAATTTACCTTGTTTCTTGCTGTTTTTTTCTCATTTTGTTTCCAATCACTCTTATTTCTAGTTCGTTTTCTTGCATTGATTGAACTTCCCGCAACGGACATTTTTCAGGAATAAAAACAAGAGGATATTTATGTGCGCTGTTAAATAAGTAGATAATTTTCAGATAATAATTATTTCAATATAGCGAAATTTCACTGAATCAAATTCAGAGGATATTTTAGCATAATCGGTCAACGTCACAACTTACACTCTGTAAACAAAAGAAAGCCGAAAAACAATACAACAACGAATGAACCATACAATATGCACACGTTCGGCTTTCTTTTGTTTACGAATGAGTGTAAGCTGCAATGTTGGCTAATTAGATAAAAATATTCCCTGAATTTGAATCAGTGAAATGTCACTATATTCAAATAATTGTCATCCGAAAATTATGTATTCAAAACATTGATGTTCTTTTCCTGGGAATTCTTACAATAAAAATCTGTTTGTAATCTTAGGGGAATGAATATGTATCTCGTTTTAACAAGACAGTCGTTGCAAAAGAGTTTGAAAACGTCAAATCGTACTGCAATAGGAACTGTTATGAACAAATTGAAATCTCGCAACAAAAAGAGTTGTTCCACGTATTCTGGAATCAACTGGCGAATATACAGCTCTGAATTGTTTACTGCGTTGAATGATGTTGATGAAAACTTCAAAATCGTCGGAAGGAAAAATATTCCCGTCAATGTTCCTTTATCAGGAAATTGAAGTATTGAGACACGGAAACAATTCATTATTAAAAAAAAATTCCATCTTTTGGATGTAATTATAATTGATGATATAAATAAATAATCGTAGTATTGGAAACATAGTTCATACATAATTCATTCCTCAACAAAAAGAAGAAGAAACTTGTTTGTTTACACAATTTGTCTCAAATATCAAGCTTTCGTTCATAACATTGTTTTGAACAACTGGTTTATTTGTTTATAATAAAGAATCCATCATGTAAAAATAGCTTGATATTCGAATTATTCGACACAAAAAACATAAACCTGTATTGAGGAATCGAGTGGACTCGTGTTTCATACAGTCTCTTACGGTTAACCTGCAACTATTTAGGAATCATATAGAATATAGGTTACGCGCTGGTGAATGAATCGCTTTATCTTTCAAACTAATAGCTTAATCGATCTGAAATTTCCCACAAAGTTGGTTGATGCACTAACGAACAACTTTGTCGCTGGAAGTTTTCTCCTGCTTAAACTTTATTCATCACTTTTTCAATACGAAGCTTGAAAAAGATGATTGGATTGAAAAATCACTTTGGATCAAAAAATTAATAATTTTCAATGACTTTTTGCGAGTTTTTTCAACATCATCGTCTTCGGGAAGGTCTCACGAATGAAAATTAATAAAATTCATCTCGATACGTTGGAAAATAAAAAAGTTACAGCGAGTTTAATGTTGAAAAACATTGATTTTCAGACCGCAAATATTTTCAGTTTTTATTTTTTTACGAAGAAACTACTGATTACAGAAAAAAATCACAAACGGAGACTTGGGTTGATTTTTCAAGACCTATCACCTGGTATTTTTTGTTTTTCGAAATTCCAATTTTTAATTTTGGTGTGTGACGTCACGGCTTGAACAATACTTTTACGTCTTTTCGGGCGCGCGGCTGGTTGTTAGATCCAGCCGCTCAATTATAACAGCAATATCCGATGATATAATTGAGATATTCCATACATTGTAATCATCAATGGAATATTTCAATGAGTTAGGATTGTCAGACATAGAAAACAGTA
This sequence comes from Gonatopus flavifemur, assembly GCA_018340375.1. NCBI lineage: Eukaryota > Metazoa > Arthropoda > Insecta > Hymenoptera > Dryinidae > Gonatopus > Gonatopus flavifemur. Next base: position 1,699,729 of record JAFFJZ010000001.1, read on the forward strand.
AGAAAGTGTTTTGAAACGTCAAAATTTCATAAATTTATTAATAAGATTGATACTCAAACAGAATAAAAGTTGAAATTCTTAATAAAACAAACGAAGTTGAGAGTCGATATGAAGATTGAAAACTGACAATTGACAAATTGCGTCGTAGAATAGGAATGAAATTGAATTATTCAACAAAAAATAATCGTATATATTACTAGTTTATTGTTTCGAACTTTACAGTCCATATGATGGAGTTCAATTGTTGCGGTAACAAGATTCGCATTACAATGAAGATTTACAAATTTTATACATTCAGAGATACTTCGATACATGATAACTGCAAAATGGCGATTTCATATAGAAGGAAGAAATATTATTCATTAATTGGTGAGATCGTACAGTTCCACCAAGTGAGCTTCCAAGGTTCATCGAGATTTCACCCCTAAGAGGGAATTTCCAAGCCGAATAACTCATGTTAACTTGAAAACTATTGCTATAAACTATTATACATCCTGATAGAAATTTCACGTTGAGTGCTTAGGTTTGAGTTTTTTAACAAAGGCGATTACTGTTTTCATAGTTGAGACGTCAGGGTTAGGAAGAAAATATTGCCAGAGATCTTCCGTATCACTCCGAAAAGACTGGAATAACTGTTGCCTGTCGTCCTCTATTAATAACTGTTGCCTATTGGCCGGGCAAGAAAACACGATATGTGAAAGATCGTTGATCAACCCCCCCTCACAACGAATACATTTATTATTCGTATCGAATTTGAAGATTTCTGCGCCTATAATGACTCTCTGAGAGATATTTGACAGTAGACGTAATTGCGAAAGAAATCTCCGGAGGTAGATAGGCATTCTGATATTTAAGTGGGAAGGCTGATCTGAGGAAGTATTCAGGAACTATGGGGGTGGTGGGAAAGTCACGAAGAAAGCCTGAAATCAGATCATTTAACTTGGCCAGACATTTATCAATATACAAATAAGGTGAAAAATAAACTAGACCGACTATCATAGTGAGATTATTAAAACTCGATCTGACAAATAATACGTCCCTGGATTGATGCAGTACCTCGGAATGTGTAAATAATGTTTCATGATGAAAAAGTAAGAGACCACCCGAAGCGCTGCCCGTTTGAGCAGTCCTTTCCGCTGGGACAGAGAAGATTCGAAGATTTCCGAAGCCATTAGATAGCCGTGTTGGATGAATTCTTAGCCAAGTTTCACATATACAGACGATATCCCCTGGTACATAGATTTCCAAAAGATCAGAGAGGTTCGAAAGGCCGTAAACATTCCAAAAAGTAATTCGTGGAGAGGCCCCATTAGATGATTTTAATTGCTACATGTTATCGGCGTTTGGGTTATTGTTGGTAGGTTTTTGTCCATGCAGGAAAGAAAGCAAGGACGTCGACCCAGTCTTCGTTTTTTGCTCCGCGAATGACACTGAAGCTTTCGGTCGTCCTCTTTTTCGGGTCAAAGAAGAAGCGGTGGAGAGCTGAGAGGATACGCTGGCATTATCATCATCATCTGACACATTGAGATTTTGTGCTGAAAGCTGGAGAGTATTGATGAATTTTTGGATGCTGGAAGCATCATATGGAACGTCATCGACGTAAAGCTTGAAACCTTTCAATTGAGAGTGTTTATTAACTTTTTCAAGAAGTGTTTTCTGGGCCTTTCTCAAAATTCTACGTTCTTGTCGTTGGTCTTTGGATAAATCATCCGAGATTCTCAAATTCAATGTGCGGAAGTTTTTCACCTTGTGAAATATTGACCGTTTGACGCGAACACTGAAGAACGTAATCATAATGGGACGATTACCGACGTTTCTTCCTAAACGAACAACAGATTCGATATCTCTTTCCACGACGTCAACATCAACAGCCTTGAAGATATCCATTACTGAATTGAGTAATTCTGTGGTAGATTGATCAGAATCGGGGTGATTGAAAATTAAAATGTTCTTCGCCCGTTGTTGATTCTTGAGGGAGATAACTTCTCTTTTTAGAAACTGAATTCCACTTTCAAGTACCATAGATTATTTTTCGAGATTGGAGCACTGCACTTTATTTTGTTTCACATCTTCTAGTACCTGCTGATGAGAGGTTTTAACATCGTTTAGAGAAGACTCTATATTAGTCATTTTTAGTTTCAGAGAAGAAACGTTATTATCAATATTTCCAATTTGAAAAGACAAATTTCCAATCAATGCTTTCAAATCTTCGTTCGTCGTCATTGTTTGGTGTTTCAATAGAAAGGTATACGATACAGGTAGACCAACGAATGTATACCGAAAGATAATCAGAGCGATAGTAAACACGTCCGTATCACTCGAAAGCCAGCGACGAACTCTGATCAAAAATAGTCGTATATAACATAAATCAAATTTGTGATCAAGGAGTCATCCCATATATTAAAACTATCCAAAAATAATTTTTTATAAAGTCTCGGAATTCTTTATGGATTCTTTTGAAATATTTTAGAATTCTTTCAATTTATGGGATATGATATTGATATTTAATGGAATCAAGTGAATTTCATCTCTAAGACGTACAAAAATAATACCCATACGGCATACCAGATCAGAAAGAGTTTATAAATAAATCAATTGATACTTGAAGAACTCATTATGAATTCTTTTCGAATTTTCATTCTGTGTGGGCATGGTTCCAATCTTGAGATGGAAACGTCAATAACTATAGTTATTGACGTTCATAGAATATAAACATATATGTTCCCATTCATGCTAAATTCCGTGGTAAATTCGAGATTTAATGATCTGCTTCGATAGAATTGATAATCTAATACGAATGTACTTATGTAACTAGAATATAAATGCTTGAAGGGTCTCGAGCGACAATCATTTATCATTTTTCCATACATGACTTCGTCTCTTTTTAATATGTAAATTAGCGACGAATAAAATTATGATACGCTCGAGTACCCTTAATCTAAGATTTATGAATCTAGATTTAGTATTGCTTGAGATAGTCAATGAAGTTAAGTTGGTCCAATAGTATTTGTGAATTGTCAGTTCGCAGTCTTTATAACCGACACTTTGGAGACGATTCACTTCATTAATAAAATTTTTATTCAATTCAAAAATTTTTTCAGATGTGAATATTTTCACTGAATTGTGTCAGCAAAAATGATCGTAAATTATGATTACTAAAATTCAATTGTATGCAATTTATATATGAACATGAATAGAATGAATCCTTTGGTTTCGAAAAACTTCTAACATGGAATGCTCCATTAATTCTTTAGTTTTTTTCTGCATCCTTTTGAATTCATGAATACTTTAATGATCTCGAAGTTCATGAATATTTGTTGGGAATTGAACTGCAGTCCTCTAAACTATTCATTTTATGAGTAATTGTTGAACAGAATATTTTCATGTACCTAGTTGAAGTTTGAATCCTTCTTTTGGAATGGAATGAAAATTCAATCTAATGAAATCTGATGAATACCGGATATCCATCTTTTTAAATAAACTATTTTGAGCAGGAGAAAGTGTTTCAAGAATTCACTGAAAGATCTTAGGCTTCGAGCTATCGAGTGTTTTGTTATTCAATTACTAATTTGTTTCAATAAACGATTCAAACTTCAGAAACATATATTTAGTCGATACCGTCGAGACGATACCGATACTATGCCTAACGATACCGAGACGATACCGAGACGATACCCAAGTCTTACCATATTTTTCGATACCGAGACGATACCTTTAGAATATCGGCGAGAATATCGTCTTGTGCACCCCTAATTCCCTTATATCTCCCTGTTAATTTAATATATATATATATATCACACTCCTTATTTGTGTTTCTTTGGCCATTTTATCACCCATCACATTCCCTCCTATCCCCTCATGGGCTGGTACCCATACTAAAATAATTTGAATGTCATTGTTCCATCTAAATTTATACTTAAAATATTGTTCTCTTATCTCTAATATATATTCATTTTCATAAGCATTAATCGTATTATCATATATAGCCTCTTCCTCACTTCTACTATCACTAAAAACTATTATATTATGCTTTTTCTCCGACCTATCACATACTTTGAGAGCCTGGAATATCGACAGCAACTCTGCTGTGAAAATCGAACATTTTTTGTGCATACTAATTCCGTATGAATTTCCGCTATATCTATCTACTATTGCACCTCCTGTTGCATCTTCACCTTCTACCCTCGACCCGTCAGTAAATAAATACCTGTTAATTCCTTTCAAATCGACCTTATTCTATACTGCTTTTATAATATCTTCGTCATTAAACTCTCTTCTTTTCTTCCTTCCTTCACCTATTTCAAAATCTACTATGATCTGATTTGTCAACGTCCAATAGTGCGTCCTGAATACGCCATATCCTTTTTTTACCTCCATCAACTCCACCTCTTCCTTGACTCTTTTCCATGCCACTGTTGAAATATCCTTCTGACACCTCCTATATTTTGTTGTATATCCTTCCTCTATTCCCTCCATTTCATTTAACCTATCCTTTAACCTTTCCTCTCCATATATTGGAATTTCAACTAAAAAATTCTCTACCAGCAATATTGCTCTATTCTTGAGTAGCATCATTTTTGCTTCAGCCATCATTACGTTTGTTGGTGGACTGATTCTATAGCCTAAAGTCACCCTAATTCCTGCATACTGGATTCTTTCTACTTTTTTCCTCAGATTTACATTTTTTGTCATATATACATAAATACCATATTCTACTGTTGATCTCACTCAACTCTTACATAATAACAAGGCTGTTCCAGGATCCATTCCCCATGAAACCTTATTAGTGGATTTTAAGATACAATTAACTTTTTGAGCCTTGTTCTTAATGTATTCAGTCAAATATTTGAAATTCAGGTGTCTGTCCAGCCATACTCCTAAAAACTTTACTTTGTCCTCACATCTAACTTCCTCCCCTTCTATATTCAATACACCCATCTCCCTCCTTCCATCTTTGCCATTATAAAATTGAACTCCCGCCGATTTATTAGGTTCTAATTCCAGTCCAATACTCTCTAGCCTGTCCCTTATTTTGCCTATTGCACTTTCTAATTCCAGCCTTCCCTCCTGTTCGTCCCTATTTACACCATACACTACTATGTCATCGGCAAATTGCACCTCTTCTATTCGTCCAGATATATCCCTCATAATATCCTTAGTATACAAGTTATATAAAATTGGGCTCAAAATAGCCCCCTGAGGGAGACCCTTGAATATCCTTCTTCTCACTATTGTCCCGTCCTCTGAAACAAAATCTACCTCTCTCGAGTACATCCAATCTTCAATAAAACTTAAGATTTTATACGGACATTTCACTTCCTTTAGACTCTGTATTAGAATCGAGTAATCGACATCATCATAGGCCGATGTCACATCCAAAAAAGCCCCCCATACTGTTTTGTTATCATTCATGCCAATTTTTAAATCTGTTGATATCTGTACTAAATTTTCCATACAAGATTTACCTCTCCTAAACCCATTCTGACTTGAATCTACTAATTGTTTATTCTCTACCCACCATATCAGTCTTTCATTCACCATTCTTTCAAAAATCTTACCTGAGCAAGATGAAAGTGAAATGGGATGTAGCTTTTCTTTCCCCGCACGGAGAAAAATGATGTTCCGAATATTACTCAATTTTATAGTGAAGTAGTGCAGTTAAGTTAAATAGTATAATATTTACAACTGAATGTAGTAAAAGTTCATGCGATTTGTTGCAACTCCACATCATAAAACATGCATTTTTACTACATTCAGTTGTAAATATTATACTATTTAACTTAACTGCACTACTTCACTACAAAATTGAGTAATATTTGAAACATCATTTCTCTCGGTGCGGTTTATCTATAAAAATGACTTGATACTTCTTCCAGCTTATTGGGCACCTACTCATATCTCAATTAAACCTCATTGAATACCTCTAGCAATCTCGCCCTCAACTCATCTGGTAATTTTTTAATTATTATATACTCTACTCCATCTGAACCAGGAGCCAAGTTTTTTCTACTTATCCTCATAGCCCTATCCAACTCTTCCTTTATAAATCTATCATCTAAGTCGCAATTATTTCCATTACTATATATTCGTTCGACTTTATTCTATCACATTCCGCCCACGCTAGACTCAGTTTATTTATTTCCTCCTTTATCACCTCCCCTCTATCCCTACTTTGACATTCCGTCCAAATTAATCTCTTCTTCGCATTTTTCAACACCTTAGTCTTGTTCCATACATACGACATACCCATATTTCTACCTATACTCCCTATGAATTTTCTGAAACTCTCTCTCTCTCTCTTTACATTGAACCGTTTTGATAACTTGAGCCCTAGCCTTTTTATATTCTATAAAACTCTCCAAGTCTTTTTTTCTCATGTAATCTTGTAATTTTTCTTTTCTCCTATTTATTACTTCAATGCATTCCTTGTCCCACCAATCTACAGGGTTCTTTTTCATTTTCTCCCTTCTTTTTTCCGCTTCCTCTACTATCTTCTCACTGTCTACCTTACTATTATGTGTTTTTTTTTCTTCCTGTAGCTACCTCCACCCCTTCCATCATGTTTCTAACTAGAAATTCATATTTTCCTATATAGTTCATATTCTCGTATTCTCTTCCCTCAAAGTAGCTAATCCTTCCCTTGATATCTTCCTCATATGAATTCCAGTCAGTTTTAACACTCGAAATTTTATTACTCCTTTTTATATATATTTTTCTGTCAATACCTAATCCACAAACTATTGGAAAATGATCGGATCCCCATGCATCACTTTCTTGTTTTATTTTTATAATGTCCGTTAATCCTAGACTGCTTATAATTAAATCTAAATTTAAGTACGTTACCCTCCTCTCGTCTATTCTGGATTTTGTTTTTGTATTTACTACTAACAGGTCGAGATTTTCCAGCTCAGATGCTAATAGTTCTCCGTTTCTATCAGTATTAACGCAGTTCCATCCAATGTGATGAACATTAAAATCCCTAACCATGAGTATTTCCTCTTCTTTATTGAACCCCTGCATCATCGCTGTCCACGTCCCCGCTCTTCCACAATTACCGGGTTTTCTATACACTGCGACTAGATTCATAATCTTAGACAAATTTGTTATCTTAATCCCTACATATTCAATATTTTCCGATGTCATTCTTAAACTATTTATTGACTTCCATTTTATCCAGTTCTTTATAATTATTGCCACCCCTCCTCCCTTAGCATTTGTACGCTCTTTACTATAAGTTTTATATCCTGCCACACTAAGCATTTCTCCTACTTTTGCCCAAGTTTCCGTAATAATAATTACATCGTAATTTTTAACTCGCACTTTCAGTTCTCCTTTTTTACTGCTCCACTCTCTCGCATTCCACACTACTAATTTTATATCCATAATCAGTTTTTTTGGGAGTTAAACATTCCTTCGATGTTCCCTAATTCATAGTGACAGTTTTCTTGTTGAGTGGCTGTGCTTAATATCATACAATCTCCTCTACCCTTCTCCAATTTTTCAACTTCTAATCCTCCTTCCTCTCTTTTGACTGGGTAGTTACATCTTTCCAATATAGCTCCTATGTTAACTTTTACCTCATCCTGTTTGTCTCGTTCCTCTCTCCTATGCTCTAAATGATTTTTTCCCTCCTCTCCTCTTCTGAATTTACCCCTGAAATCGGCCATTCCCGATCACTTGTACTTCTTCCTTTTTTCAAAATTTCTTTGGCTCTATAGACATTTACATTGTTCATTGCCATAACTCCTCTTATGTTTCTATTGTACTGATACTCCTTACATCGATACCATGTAGATATGTGACCGTCCCCGCAATTGATACATTTTGGAGTTACTTCGCATTTTCCATGAAAATTTTCCCCACATACCCTACATCTCCTATTACTTTTACAATACTGTTTCACATGACCAAATCGATAGCAATTGTAACATTGTTTTACCTTCTCTACACAAGGCCTCACTTCAATGCTTGATAGACCCCCATATAACCTTAAAGATTTTGGTACCTCTTTTCCTCTTATAGTTATCATCACCTTACCCAAGCAGCAATAGAATTCCAAAGTATATACGAAATAGAAACATTCGTAGAATGTACGAATGAGATACGAAGAACATATAATGAACGTTCATAGAATGTTCGAATGCGACTGTTTTAAATATACTCAGAACGTACATAGTACATTCGAAATGTACGATATTCATCCAATCGACGTTCGATTAACGTATCATCGTACATTCGACTGCATATGTTCGATGAATATGCATAGCACCTATGAAACGGTCTCATTGGAATGTGCATAGAACATATTCCGAATATTCGAAGAACGTTCATAGTATATTCTGGTGCTGCTTGGGTATTAAAGAACTGTATTTTTTCTTCTCTCTGAATCTTTTGTCCTGATCTTCCTATACTAATATTCGACTCCTTATCATCTATCGCATCCTTCAAATCCTTTATTGGTAAGCTATGATCCCAATCAATAATAATTCCCTTCCTACTCTCCATTCTTACAGATATTCCTACTTCTATCATCTTCAAATCTTCTTCTATGTGTTTCATCCTATTCAAATACTCATTCGCCCCTACTAGGGGTGTGCGAGTACCCGACTTCATCAGGTTTTCATCGGCTGGGTCGGGTCGGGTAACCCGTCGGATCGGGTTTTTTCAATTACCCGATTTTTCCAACTACCCGATTAAATTCGGGTAATTCAAATAGTATTTGATTCCGCCTGCCACTGAAGTCAGCAGTGAGCGAACTTTTTCTTCTCCACCCAATATCGTTACGACAAATCGATCAAGATTGTTGTCTATACATGTGGAAGAGTTATTCTCCCTCCACTCGAAGTTGGAAATATGAGAGAAGGATAATATTGATATGAAATTCATATCGTTGCAGAGATTTTATTGTGGTTATTACATCGGAACATGGAAATGGAAAATTTGATGATAAATATATCATGAAACATTCCGCAAACTCACCAACACTCCTCAAGTAACACAGAACATTCTGAGAACATTCTCACAACATCCGTAGAATGTAATGTATCGAATATTCTCACCACGAGCGTACAAGCTTCGTAAATATTCACAGAAGATTCTTCGAACATTCAAATCAGACCGAATATTCCGTAATATTTGTTCCGAGTATTCTAGAAACATTCGTCAAATGCATATGGTTAATCGTTTTTCCGGTTAATCGGTCGATTACGGTCAATCGTTCTGTGAATTAATCGGTGGATCGAGTTATACGTGGATTCTAGGAAATCATTTTCACCGTTCATCGGTCGCCAATTCATCAATTGAACGATAAATTGTCAAAACCATTAATCGGTTAATCGGTTAATGGAAAAAATATTGACCGGAATCCAACGATTAATCGGTTAATCAACCGATTGAAAAAACCGATCAATTGGAATCCAACGATTAATCGATCAATCTTCAACAATTAATCGTTTTATTCGATTAACCGTACAGCCCTAATATTAGAGACACCTCCTTATATTCCTTACTTAGTCCTTAGTTGTTCGAGCAGTTTGATCGCCACTTCATTTTGTACTTTTTAAGCACTCATCGGTATACGTGATATACCAGCACGGAGTGCCTATTGCACCCGCTATCGTACCGCTTATTTTCAACGAATCGTAGCCTACATATGCTCGCTTCGTTCGTATCTTGAAGATTCCGTTATCCGGGGATATATGAAAGGGCACTCATCGTTTTTTCGCTTGACTCAAAATATTGGGTATGGGAATAAGTTTGCGCCCTTTTTCAAGCAAAGTTGATTTTTATTCAAACAATGGATTATTACATAATGTTACTCAAAGTATGCACCATTGGAAGCGACCACTTTTGCCCATCTTTCAGGCAGCATACGGATTCCTCGGAGAAAAAAGCAGGTTCTTTTGACTCGATCCATTCATTGAGCCATGTTTCGACACTTTCGTAAGAAGTAAACCGCTCTCCAGTAAGGGCTGATTGCATAGATCGAAATAGATGATAATCTGAAGGCGCAATGTCTGGGGGATACGGCGGGTGGGGCAAGATTTCCCAATTCCAACTCCTTCCAAATATTTTTTCACAGGTTGAGCAACATGTGGCCTAGCATTATCATGCAGCAAGATGAGTTTATCATGTCTACCGTCCCATTCCGGTCGTTTTTCTTTTAGAGCTCGATTCAAACGTATTAGCTGTAGTCTGTAACGATTGCCAGTGATTGTTTCTGACGGTTTAAGAAGTTCATAATAGATTTAGTGCTGCCGCAAGCTTTTTTCGAGCCGGGCTCAGTCGAGCTTTTGGTTGCCAATTCAAAATTTTTTATTAAGAATCAAACAATACTTTCATGTTTCGGATATATATATCCTTTTGTGAAATAAAACATTTGCTACAATAGATATTTTCAAAGCAATATACGTTTTTTATGTTTCTCATTCAGATTTTGGCTAGGTTCGCCGGTTTTTTGTTGATTGAAATGTGCTATTTTGACATGTTTAATTTCACTTCGCTTTGAATTATGAAGTGCTACACAGTTGAAAATTTTGTGTAAATGTTTCAAAAAATCCGTGTGTCATGAATTTTCTGTTAAATATTCAACACAACCACGTGTAACTTCTACAGACAGTCCTTGTGTAATCAGGTCTCAACTGATTTATAATGTGAAATCATTCAAACAAGTGAAAAAAAGTGTCAAAATGACACAAATTTTATTCAACTCAAGATTGAACATAAACATTGTGTTGTTCTCAACTACCAAGGGGAGATCGCCAGTAGTGGGAGCTATTTTTTTATGAAACTTCTATGTACGTGTAACTTTAGTAGTCGTCGGAAGAACTATTCATTCATTTTGGTTTTAGCTTTCATTCTGATGGGAATTCGTTTTCTAGATATGTAAATTTGAAGATAGAGTGCGAGTTGATATACGCAAAGAAAGTACACTCAATCAAAGGACCGGCAGTGGCTTGAGTGATACAGCTTCAACATTCGGTCCCGACGATCTATGTTCAATGCTCATTGAAGTACTGTTTTTTTTCAATTTATTCTTATGCATTGTTTCAACACGAAAAAAGTGTGATTTTCACATTTGATCAATGTAAAAGAATCCATAAATTACACCTGTGAACTGTTGATTCACTTCTTATTTTGGATTTCATTTAACAGTATTCATGTGTTGAATTTACACGATCGGAAATTCCAATCAAAATTTCATCAACATCCTTTTGTGTTATATTATTTACATCCAGCTTGAGTTATTAGCTAACACAAATACGTTATGTGACATCGACACAAAAAAATGTGTGGACCGTTTGGGACATGTGAAATGTGTTGATTTCAACACAAAATTTCCAACTGTGTATGCTATTTTCCTCTCTAAGTTCATTTTCAATGAGCAAGTATCTATCGAAAATGTATTTTATCGAAGTTGAAGAAACTGCATTATTCTGTGGGTCTGTGTACCTAAAAAAATGCTCACCTCTACAAAACACATCATTTGATTCATGCAGTGAGTGATGGGTGTTAAACCCTGATTGATGCCATGATTCTGCAGAAAACTGAAATTTTTGATTTTGCATGTAGATTAGTGCAATTTTATGCAAGTTATTGTAAATTATATCAAATCAGTGAAATTTGGTTGAGGCTTTCCTGTGCTGGTTTCATGAACACTTAAATCTAAGAATGACTCTAATTACACACCATTCCGAAGACATGTTTCTACAATGTGTACAAGATGGAAAATAAGATGGAATAAACGCATAAGAATCAAGTTTCTCCAAAAATTAATATTTATTGCTCGTTTCAATTCAAATAACGCTCCATAACATTTTTATAGTTTTTCAAAAATATTACTTTTAGTCCATGAATTTATACATAATAAGTATTGTGCAGTAATCGTGACTTGTACGATTCCTGTGTTTACGTATGGTAAGAGCAGCTCGTGAGAATAATCGTTCTGCAGATATGGACGTTGCAGGTATACAAAGAAAATCACGCACCATAGCTGCTAGGGTAGGAGAAACTGTCGCATTTATTTTCCACCAATTAAGAATATCTGTTTTCACTTCACATCCCACACAGACAAAAAGAGCTCTTTTAGATATCTAAAAGATGTCTTTGAAAACTGCAAGAGCTCTTGCAAGACCTTTCCAAGAGATCTCTTTGCGTGAGCGAAAAGATGTCTTATGCAACACCAATAGATATCTTTTAGTTGTCTTCAAGAAATCTAAAAGACATCTTCAAGGAATGTTTAAGAATTCTCAATGATTTCTTGAAGATGTCTTTAAGAGCTCTTGAAGAGATCTTAAATCCTTCTTGAAGAATTCTTAAATCCCTCCTGAAGACTTTCTGAAGAACTCTCAAATATCTCTTGAAGATTTCTTGAGAATATTATTGAAATGTCTTGATTAAAATATTGAAATATCCATAACCATACGAATTCATTCATTATTTTGATTTATTAATTTGAATAAAGGCTTACCAAAACATATGAGGTATTTGCATATAATTCGAATGCAAAAATACTTCAAGCATTTTTCATGCATGTATATAACCTAAATTCAAAATATTTTAACATTCAATTTCATTCACTTGAATCTGAATTCCGATACATTCTATCTTGCACAAAAATGTGAAATTTGATGGAAATTTAATTCACGTACGTACATGAAGAATAAAGTACAATGGATAAAATAATAAATTGATATTCCTCTAATATATGATTCCCCAGCCAGCAAAGCGCTCCTAAATTTTCCATTATGCTGCTAGCAGTGCCACGATACACAGTTGAAAATGTTGTGTAAATGTGTTAAAAAATCCGTGTGTCATGAATTTTCTGTTAAATATTCAACACGACCACGTGTAACTTCTACAGACAGTCCTTGTGTAATCAGGTCTCAACTGATTTATAATGTCAAATCATCCAAACAAGTGAAAAAAAGTGTCAAAATGACACAAATTTTATTCAACTCAAGACTGAACATAAAAATTGTGTTATTTTCAACTACCAAAGGGAGATCGCCAGTAGTAGGAGCTATTTTTTTATGAAACTTCTATGTACGTGTAACTTTAGTAGTCGTCGGAAGAACTATTCATTCATTTTGGTTTTAGCTTTCATTCTGATGGGAATTCGTTTTCTAGATATGTAAATTTGAAGATAGAGTGCGAGTTGATATACGCAAAGAAAGTACACTCAACCGAAGGACCGGCAGTGGCTTGAGTGATACAGCTTCAACATTCGGTCCCGACGATCTATGTTCAATGCTCATTGAAGTACTGTTTTTTTTCAATTTATTCTTATGCATTGTTTCAACACGAAAAAAGTGTGATTTTCACATTTGATCAATGTAAAAGAATCCATAAATTACACCTGTGAACTGTTGATTCACTTCTTATTTTGGATTTCATTTAACAGTATTCATGTGTTGAATTTACACGATCGGAAATTCTTTTGTGTTATATTATTTACATTAGGCTTGAGTTACTAGCTAACACAAACACATTATGTGATATCGACACAAAAATATGTGTGGACCGTTTGGGACATGTGGAATGTGTTGAATTTAACACAAAATTTCCAACTGTGTAGCAACGTGGTAGCAGTCCATATTTTTTTGGTACTGCTTACTACCATCGCATATATTTATTGCAGTCTATAACGTAGCACTACCGTAGCGCTACCAGTATTACGAGGAAGTGCTATCAAGGAGTACGGCGGGTGGAACACTACGAAGTCGCTCCCATTTTCACACGTCAATCGAACATCATGTGTTCAAGAAGCTCTTAAATGTATGAGTGGATGGTAGCGTCGCTGCTAGAAGCGCTACCTTGATTTTGCTGGCTGGGTCTGCATAATGGTAGGTTCGTTTTTGCAAATAGGATCATTCGCTACAAAACCAAATATATTGTTGTAATGTAATTGGTTACACGTTTCTTTTCTGCGGCAATACTTTTATCATCCACTATTGGATCTTGAATGTTTATGTATATATAATTAATTATATATAATTAATGTTGCACAATATCATCGGCGTCGTCGTTCCTCACTGCACATGTGAAACAAATGCGCGGGACACTGTGAATAACTATACGTGAATTACTGCAATGTCCTCTCTAATTCTCTTTGATCTAATTGGTCTATTGGGATTGGTCTAAAAGTGCTCTTGAAGATATCTTCAAGAAATGCTTATGAGTGTTCTTGAATATATCTCAATTACAGTTGTCTTATAGAACTCGCGCAGCAAGAGATCTTTCATACATTTCTAAAAGACATCTTTGAGATGTCTTTCAGAAATGTTTTGAAGATACATGAATTCAGGACTCTTTTAGACGTCTTGAAGAACTGCTTGCTGTGTGGGATCTGGAAAGAGACAGATATTTTTCTAATTCTGTATCAATTGTTTTAGGGGTTACTTTCCAATGAAGACAATACAAATCGAAATCATCTGTCTTTTCGGTTTCATCAATCTCTTCTGAAAATGGTGTAGAGACGTAGGTTTGCAGCACCTCTTTAAATTTCTCTAATGATTGTTTTTTCAACTCTTTCCCCCAGTTAGTCAAATCAAATGTTTCGATTCCGTGCCTTGGATCTCGTATTGACACTGCCCCATAAATCCAGTTCGTTTTATGATAATGCTTTAACACTTTATCCCTGCCAGCTTGGTTTCCCAATAATAATATTCCATCTGTCTCTGTTCTGAACTCTTTTTCGTCTAATTCCTTAATAGTTTTTTCAATGCTGTCAAGCAAAATATTGGATGCAGGAATGGGAGTGTAACATATTTGTCCCCACCCAATCTGTCGGATACTTTTTTAAAATTTTGCAAAAATGTACTTACATGAGTTACAATATTCAATTCTCTTTCGCACAATTCAAATTTCCTCAGCTTATCTTCAGTCTTGCATAATAATTCTAAACCTTTTCGAAGATTGATTGCCGTTTTCAACATTTGATAAGTTGAGTTCCAACGTGTGGGAACGTCTAGAATAGGTCTTAGTGACATTATTCCTGCAGTACTACATGCGCTCTGAAATATGTGCATTATTTGTTCTGATTGTCTAATTTTTGTGAATAATAATCTTATTTTGCTGATAGTATCAACATTGGAGAATTGATTTTCATCATCATCACCATCAGTGTTAATGATTATACTTTCATTTTCTGATAATTCTTCTGCAATGTCAACAGTCTCTTCTGGTTTCTTCAGGTTCAGTATGGGTTCATCTGCATTCCAATGATCATTCTTTATTAAATGAAGATTCTTCATCAGATCTTGGACGCCCAAATTCAGAATATGTGCAATGCATCGGAAATGTTGATCAATATGATTTGCATTGGATAAAAGTTGACTTAAATCGCTCATAAACTTTGTATTCGCCGCAGTATTATCCAATGTGATACTCTGAATCTTGTCTTGTATTCCACAGTTTTTTATCGTATCATAAAAGAGATTTGCTATAGCTTTCCCAGTGTGAGCTCTTCTAGAAGGAACAAAGTCTAATACCACTGATTGTATTTCCCAATCACTATCAATGAAATGGGATGTTATCCCATAATAAGACGCACTACTGATTGATGTCCATCCATCTGTCGTAAAACTGATTTTAGAAGTATTCGAAGTGAGATGATTCAAAATTTTCTCTTTCACAGCTGTAAATCGATCCAGTAGTCGGGTTCGTAGAACTGTGCGCTTGGGCAATTTAAATGATGATATTTTGGAGGAAAAATTCTGCGCAATACTGTCATCAAAAAAATTTTATGGGAGATATTTTTGTGCAATGAAGTCAATTGCATAATCTGTTATAGATTCTTCTGAATTTTCACGATTATCCTGTGGAAACAAACCAATACAATGTTTAGTACAGTTTCCAATGTCTTGACTGTAATACATGATGACATGTTAAAATTATCACTGTATTCATATTGTGCAAATTATGGACAATTTACATTCATTTTGGTAATAAAAATAATTGTTCTCCATTATACCTACATACAGTACCCCAATAAGAATCATTCTAGTGGTTATCTAGTGTCTTGAAAAGTAATGCCTACCTACTAGATACTGATCATTTCCTCAATATCTGGCGGAAACAAGTTGCCTAAATTCACGTTTGAAGGCGAGTTTCATGTATTTCCAGATCAAATTTCAGATGGCGCTAATGTTTTTCACTAATATCATTATCGTTTCATATCAACATAATAATGAAACAGTATAATACTGATACAATTCACATGTTATATTGTGTGAGGGTGAATTTAGTGGCGACGAGCTACCAGCCTATTGCCATTATTTTTGATAGGATTGTTTTATCAAATATTGAAGTAGCCAAATCGTATATTTGAAAGTCATTTGATGAAATTACTGAGAAAAAAGTATTTCAAATTTATTTCAATCAAATAAGGTTTGTTAACTATTGACAAATCTTATTGGACCCCAAGGTAGTTTGTTTATAATTAATAAGCCTCCTTCATCACAAAAAAACTCTTTGGACTTCCGGTAAGATGGCGAAGGTGTCAAGTCGGGTGAGAGTTAGCGGGAAAGAAAAGTGGATTAATGCGGTAGAAAAGTGGGAAAAGTAAGAAAAAGAGGAGTGAAAGTGAGAGTGTTGGTGGTTTACTTTATCCGTGGATAAAATTTAACTGGAGCAGTGAAAGGGAGGCGGTTGGTGGAGTTGAAAAGGAATACAGGGAGTTCAAGACACGTGCTAAAGTGATGGAGAGAGAGGAGATTGATAGACTCGTGGAAGAGAGGTTAAGAAGAAGAGAAGAAGAATGGGAGGAAAAGATCGAGGAGAAAGTAAAGGAGGAGAGTAAAAAACAGAGAGAGGAGGTGATAAAAAGAATAATGGAGAAGATGGGAGAAGTATTGGAGGAGTGGAAGGGAGACACGGGAGCAGGAGTGCTGCCAACGGTGGAAGAAGGAAAAAAGCTGACGAGGGGGGGGGGGGGAGAAGAAATGCTGATAAGGAAGGTGAGCAAGGAGGATGAGGAGGATTGTAGGGAGAAAGGAGAGGGGTCGGCAAGGAAGAAAAGAGGAGATAAAGGTTAATCGGGGAGGCGTCATCTACCGAAACAGGGAAGGAGCAGGAGTAGGGAAGAAGAGAAGCGAGAGGTAAAGAAGGGAGGAGAGCCGAAAAGAAAAGGAAGCGTGGAGGATAAAGGAGACAGCGGAGAACGAGAAGGAGCCGCGGCGAGGAAGGAACGCGGAGAGAGAGGAGAGAAGAGCCAGAAACCGAGTGACGGGAGAAGGGAGAGCAGAGGGAGTGAGAAGGAGGAAGAGGAGTGGGAGAAGGAGAAGAAGAAGATGCGGACGAGGATGGAAGAATGGAAAGAGAAAGATAAAATATGGAGAAGAAGAAACATCATCGTACGAGGATGGGGGATGAGAGCGTTAAAGGATAATGCGGGACTGCTGAAGGTGCTGGAGGAGAAGATGGGGCTAGAGATTCGAGCAGAGGAGATAAGGAGGATAGGGAAGGAGGGAAGGGACATCTGGATCAGGTTGGAGAAAGAAGAGGATATAGAGGTGATTTGGAGTGGAAAAGATGTGCTGAGGTTGTCCGGGATCTATATAGATAGAGACCTGGTGAGAGAGGAAAGATATAGATGGAAAAGAGGAGAGGAGAGAAGGGACAGCACATAGGAGGAGGAACGGCGGAAAGGAGAGATAGAAAGAAGAGGACGGGAGCATACGAAGGGAAGAAGAGAACAAGCGGAGAAGAAGTGAGAGTGGAAGTGAGGAAAGGGAGTTTAATTAATGAAAAAGTGGAGAGTGGGAGTGACGAGATCAAATTACGAAGTAATATTCTTGATGTATCTACGAAGTGTGAATGGTTTATATGAAACAATTTTGTCACTGAATTAAAAAATGGTCAACCTTACGTGAATTTATATTTTTCTCTACGATACTTGGTCAATGTATTTTTATTGAAAATAATAAATTCTGATGTGTCGAGATCAATGTCAAATGAGATCGATTCAGATGGAAGATTCATGTTTGAATTTCTTGTCAGATATGATTCAAATTCCAACGTTATACTTCCAATGTACTTCTATTGCAATCGCTCTGTGACAAAAAGGAATTTATGCGAGATTTTTTAATCTAAAAACTATGAATCAACTTGAATTGTACACAACTATGTTTGTAACACTTGAATTGAATTGTTTATCATGTACTATAAAATATGTTATTCACACAAAATTTTCGTCCACAGTAGATATTCTTCATTATTTCATCATCCTATAGAACGGTCCATTTGTAATATTTTCCCTCCAATTTTTCCCCAAGACTTGAGAAGATGTGGCAAAGCTTAATTTCCCAAGAGGAATTGATGAAAATTCCAATAAACTATGCAAATGTTCATAATTATTGCATTCTTGTGTAATTGTTGATAATGAATCAGTCGCGAATCAATTTTTTTCTACATTTGAAATTCATTAGAAGTTGGAGTCATTTTAAATTCAGAATATATCTAAAACGCCTGTTGAAAATGCTGGATGAATTCGGATAAGCAGCTTGCAAATGGATCGAAAATAGAATCGAATAGGATAAACTGTATCCGATTCTATCCTATTTTCGATCCATTTGCAAGCTTTGTATACGAGTTTATCCAACATTTTCAGGGACTCGATTCATAACCTATTCAAAACTGAACTCATTTGTGCTCATAATGTATCCAAAACTCGAATCATAACCTATTCAAATTTGAACTCATTCATGTTCAAAATGTATTCAGCATTGTACTTATTATGAATTCTCCTTGATGGATTAGGTGTTCTTTTTGAACTTCCATAAGTTCTCATTCTTAGTCGCATAACGGGTGTACATTTAGGAGTCTCATTGAATCCTTTATGACGATTGCGGGTGTTCTTTAAGAATTCTTTCAAAAATTGTGGTGTTCAAAATGTTTCCTTCAAAAATTCTTTGCGAACTGGTGGTGCTGTCTGGGTTGTGAGGGGCGGAGGCGGCGCCCTTGAACGGATGTAAAAGGGCGCCGGTGAAATATAAATAAATAAATACAATACACAAACTCTTCTCTCACTGATTCTTATATGGGAAGTATTAAAATCGATGTCCTCCAAAAGTTACATCAATCGACTGCTTGCTCTTGGCTGCTAGTTTCACTCTCATGTATATCATTATCTCTCATTTTTATCATCGATATGGGATTATGATAATGATATCAGTAAGAAACATTAGCGCCCCCTAACAATTGATCTAGAAACACATGAGACTTCTCTATAAGCATAGACTTGGACACCCTGATGGAGAATTTTATTTTGTTAGGGAATTTCCTGATGTAAATAGAGTTTGCTACCAATTCTCAAGAGCGCATTCTCGCTTTTAGGCTGAAAACCTGATAAGAAGCTGATTATGTTGGACAGACATTGAGCTGGAAATGAAGTTTTTCCCGTACTTGAAAAGAACTTCGTCATTTAGACTCTTCAATATACATCATGATTTGATATAAAACTGGAATGTAGTGATAATTTCGATTCAATTCTCATTACAATACAATAGGAGAGATATACGATAAATATACCAGTGATGAACATTCTACTAATCATAAACATAAACTAATTATCACGGCAAATTCTGAGATGACTTGTGTTTTATTTTTTGCTGGTTAGAATAATGAGCAAAACACTCATCGATGAAAGGCAACATTTCATTTTTATCATAACAAAATTAACTCCTTTGATGTTCAACTTTATTTGATCGGTTGCTTCCACTATATTCTGCAGGGTGGTTATTTGACATAACGAAAGAAAAATTCTATTTAGAAACAGGCGTTGGTAAATCTCTCCGAACTCATTTATGTGTAGTACTGGCGTGAAGTATATGCTTGAGCAATTGGATGAGTATACACAGTTGGAAATTTTGTGTTAAATTCAACACATTTCACATGTCCCAAACGGTCCACACATATTTTTGTGTCGATATCACATAATGTGTTTGTGTTAGCTAGTAACTCAAGCTTAACGTAAATAATATAACACAAAAGAATTTCCGATCGTGTAAATTCAACACATAAATACTGTCAAATGAAATCCAAAATAAGAAGTGAATCAACAGTTCACAAGTGTAATTTATGGATTCTTTTACATTAATCAAATGTGAAAATCACACTTTTTTCGTGTTGAAACAATGCATAAGAATAAATCGAAAAAAACAGTACTTCATTGAGCATTGAACATGGATCGTCGGGACCGAATATTGAAGCTGTCTCACTCAAGCCACTGCCGGTCCTTCGGTTGAGTGTACTTTCTTTGCGCATATCAACTCGCACTCTATCTTCAAATTTACATATCTAGAAAACGAATTCCCATCAGAATGAAAGCTAAAACCAAAATGAATGAATAGTTCTTCCGACGACTACTAAAGTTACACGTACATAGAAGTTTCATAAAAAAATAGCTCCCGCTACTGGCGATCCCCCCTGGTAGTTGAAAATGTCACAATTTTTATGTTCAATCTTGAGTTGAATAAAATTTGTGTCATTTTGACACTTTTTTTCACTTGTTTAAATGATTTGACATTATAAATCAGTTGAGACCTAATTACACAAGGACTGTCTGTAGAAGTTACACGTGGTCGTGTTGAATGTTTAACAGAAAATTCATGACACACGGATTTTTTAACACATTTACACAAAATTTTCAACTGTGCAGATAGAAAAATGTAGTTATAATGGTACCATCATGGAGCCATGGTATGGATAAAAATGTTAGCAAGATGGTACCAAGGTGTTTCCGTATTGAGCATTCTTATTGGTGACAATGTAAGCAAACATTATGATCCACAAAAATTGATGAATCACCGATGTACGATATGGCATCTGAAATAAGAGCCATTCATGGTGTCAGATTTATGGTATTATGGATGCATTACGGGAAACCATTCCGCTCAAACATGATTAATGCATCATTGACACATACCGTTGCATCGAAAACGAGCCGAATCATGCTGCCATAATGCATGTATTATTAATGCATTACATGAAAACATCCCGCGCAACCATAATCGATTCATTATTAGCACATACCATGGCGTTGATATACGGAGAAATTCATGAAATTCATTTATTTCATGTAGATTACTGGTCCTGAAATTACTGATTACTGGTCCTCTGATTGAAATGAAAGTGCTGCACCAAGTGATATGTTAAAATTGAAGCGTTTGCTCGTAGTCTGTCATGAACGATTTGGCTGCTGCCACGCCGCTAGTATCACCTTAAGGGGATACTAGCGTACCATCCGAGTGAAGATTCTGTGTGACAGATTTCTCCGAACTGAGCTTATGAAATTGTCTGAAATTTCCAGGGAATAATTTCTGATACCTTTTCAATTGCTGTACAGAGTCCAAATTTTGAATGTAGAAAAAAAATTTCTTTCTCAGTCGGTAAAAGAAAATTTTTTGCCCGAAATTTACAATTTGGACTCTGTACAGCAATTGAAAAGGTATCCAAGATCATTTCCTGAAAATTCCAGACAATTTCATAAGCTCAGTTCGGAGAAATCTATCACACAAAATCTTTACTCGGATGGTACGCTAGTATCCCCTCAACCACTGTGATGATGTCTTGTAACGTTTCTATTAAGGGGATACTGGGGTTGGTATTGGATCTCTCTTTCTATCTTGTGATTCTGTCTCTTTTTAACCGATCACGCGAGTTACCGACGCTAGTATCCATTTAAGGGGATACTAGCGGCCTGGCAGCAGCCAAATCGTTTATGACAAACTACGACCAAACGCTTCATTTTAATCAAAATATCGCCGTGTACAGCAATTCTCCGATTCAAGTATAAGTGCTGTACAGAGTGATATTTCAATTATTATGAAGTGTTCGCCTGTAGTTTGTTTGCTTCTTTGTTCGTTTGTTTGATCGTGGTCTTTGCTTTGTGCTACAGCAAAACGTGGCAACATAATTGTTGCATTTCGCGTCAAATAACGTGACACCATTATTGAAGGATTATGACACCATGTTCAGCCATATTACGGTGAGAAAAATGAGCCATGTTTTGCTATATTAATGGCAACATGAAGGTAGCATTGCGTGGAACAAAAATGTATCGATAATGGAGAAATAATTCTGAAAACTATTTCACACATGAATGTTGTCATGATGGTACCCAGGTGTTTCCGCATTTCACTATGTTTATGCGAACATGGTATGTGAACCGAATGGTTCTATGATGTATACATGATCTCACCATTACATGCACCTTTAACAAGTTAAGTTATGTTTATAATCTCAAGTTGACGGCACGCTATTTTGAGCACTTTATGTTATGAAAATGCATAGCACGCTTTTCTATCTGGGAAGATATCTTTTCTCTATTCTTTTCCAGAAGAAATTCTTAAACTTATCCAATCGCTTAGGAGCGAATTTCATGCTAGGGCTGTACACTAAGTTACAATAATCGCTATTATTGCCCTCACAATGGATGAAATTCCAGACATAATCACAAAATCACAATAATCTGTTCTTTGGCAAAGCAAACAAGCAAGCAAAGGAAAACAAATGCAGAAAGATATAGTTATTTCCTTCAACAAACTGATATACAGTTTGAAAACTAGGGTCACTGATCTGTATTATATATTGGATAGGACATAGTGCCTTAGTTCTAAATAAATTTTTTGTGACGTTTAAAAGTCCAGAATCACCATTCACATTTTCAGTAAAGAAATTCAAAACTCTATCTATCCATTTTCACATGAATTCATATTAAATATAAAATGAAGCACGAGAAATTAATTTTAGGGTAGATTTTCAACAATTATGAATAAATAAAATTATTCATTCAATTAGACCAAATATTCATTTGGAATCGACAAATAGTTCTTAGAGAATGCTCGAACAGTTCCCATTATGACAGTAAAAATGAATTCAGAAGGCATACATGTTGAATGCCCAGATAATTTTCTATGAAGTCGCAATATGAACTCTTCCTGAACATTGAGTTTTTCATCAAAAGTTCATTTTTAATTCGAAAGTATTCATTATGAATTCATGTTTACTATCATAACACAAGATCTTTGCGGGGAGTTTTATGCCGTATGGAAACGGCCCACACAACACTACAGTTCAGAAAGAGTTCTTAATGTATTCATTTTGAATTCTTACAGTTCCAAATGAATTCATTATGAACTATTTCTTAATTGTAGTGCTGGGTGGGGTTTTTGGATACTTGAAATCAATTAAAAATATAAACACATCTTTTACAGCGTTTATAGATGTTTCTAATTAGATGAATTATTGTATTCACTTGTGATTTTTGAATTGCACCCCTCTCTTGAAGCCCACTATTACTGATCTTATTTTATCCTTGCTTGTTGGAATTTTCTTATAAAACCATATAGAAACATTTCATAAATTCTTGAGAAGCTTTATCCACCCTAATGGAGTGTGATATGTGTCTGTGTGTGTTTAAAACCAGATACATAAGAGTTTATGAAATTCCATGGGATCGAAGAAGTTCAATGAATTTTAGAGGAAAGATTTATGGTTTGCTAATTAAATTTCACTTGTAATCTCAATTTTGATATTTTTTCACTCTGTGTGCCTAAATCGTTGGATAAATATAAAGAAAAAAATTTATTGTTGAACAAGTGTCGATATTTCTTCGAATTACGTTTCCAACTCGACTCAGCTCGAGCCAGCTCGAAGCGGGCCGAGCTTCGAGCCGAGCTTCCAGCCCATCGAGCCGAGCTCGTGCCGAGCCTTGATTTTATAACTGCGAGCCGAGCCGAGCCTATGCCTAAAGCTCAGCTCGGCTCGGCTCGCGGCAACACTATCTCTGATCCCACCAGATGCACAACATAATCTTTGAAGCGTGGATATTTGTTTTCGGTGTCGATGGACCTGGTACACCTGGCAGCCCCCAACTTTTTCGACGCTTAAGATTATCGTAATAAATTCATTTTTCATTGCCAGTGACAATACGATGCAGAAAACTCTTTCCTGCTTTTGAGACCATTCCCATCTTGTGCAAGCGTTGACCGACGGTCGACCTGTCAACACCCAACTCTTCAGACAACTCATTTAGGGTTCGACATGCATCTTCATTCAATAATTGTTCCAGTTCTACATCTTCGAATTTTTTCGGTGCCCCTCCGCATTCTTTATCACTCACGTCAAAATCGCCACTCTGGAATCGTCGAAACCACTCTTTACGAGTTGTATTAGACGGAGTGTGATCACCGTAAATATTGCACAGTACACGATACGCTTCAGCGGCACTTTTCTTCGAAATAAAATAATGAAGCTTAACTTCCCGCAAATGCTGTTTTGTCGGGACAAACGTTGTCATTTTTGACACCAGATAAAAAATGATGTTTACCCCTGTATCAAATGTCAACTACCGCAATCGACACCTTACATATACACTTCCAAATCACAAGTATAGCACTTGAGTGAACTCAAAAATAGTATCAGCAGGAACACTTTTTCCAAGAGGGCGGAAACTTATTCCCACACCCAATATTTTTGATGTAACATTCAGAAAACCTGAAACTAATTGTCTACCATTCTTGATACCATCTTCAAATGATTTAGAAACATGTTTGTAAACAACTGCAGAATGCGGATAACAGTCATAGGAAAAATGAGGCGTGGAAGTGCGACGAGAGCATGAGCTGAGAGTCAATTGAGCGTAACGGAGAGTCATCTGGGCGTTACCCTGGTGAAAATGAAGCGTATACACAAAGCGAGAAGGAAACGTATACGAAGCTAAAAACGTTTCAACTCCTCCTTTCTGGAGCGTATGATACCCGCTCGCTGGAAAGCTACCAAATCATACGTTCTGTATACGTTCCATAAACTTCCGATCCCGTTTCGCATATTCTTCATGTAACGTAACCCTGGCGAAAAAACGGCGTGCACATAAAGTTCAAACAGCGTACCAATAACGTGATTCTGGCCAATGTACGTTCAATGCACGCTTACTTCAATATAAGCGTGAGTATAGCGTGCATGAACGCTTTTCTTCACGCTTGATCCACGCTCAACTGCGCCAATTGACTCTTAATACTCTCATGTGACGGTTATAACACTCCTATGCAGTGTTCGGAACTCCTAGGATCGTACACGATCCTGATTGATCGCTTCTCATAGAATGTTGGAGGTGATTGGTTGCTCTATAAGAATTGACCAATAAACATCGTGTACGATCCTAGGAGTTCCGAACACTGCTCCTATGTGACGCTCCAAATG
The DNA here is from genome assembly GCA_018340375.1 of Gonatopus flavifemur. NCBI lineage: Eukaryota > Metazoa > Arthropoda > Insecta > Hymenoptera > Dryinidae > Gonatopus > Gonatopus flavifemur. The sequence goes on from JAFFJZ010000001.1 coordinate 1,724,932, forward strand.
CACGCTTCATTTTCACCAGGGAATAGAAGGTTATATGGAGCGTATGCGAATCATACCTATTCTGACTTCGAATAACATCTTTTAGCAGTCAATGTCAATGATGATCCATGGCCCAGTGGATAAGACCCTACCATAATGAAAGTCACCGGTTCGATTCTCACCACAGGGTTCAATTTTTTTGTCTAGATTTCTTGGATTTTTCCCGCTTTCTTTGTGTCAATTCCCGTTTCACACACTCTTTGTATCATTTCCATTCGAGCTTCGTATACTTTCCATTAACGTTTCTGTTACCCTTCAGCATACGCTCCGTTTACTCTTTGTTCTCGCCCCCATTTTCACCAGGGTATTTGGGAATAAATTGGAATATTTTAACGCTTGATCTCTCTCAATAACTACTTTCTTGACTTTTGGATTCTCACTGGGGTGGAGTTGTCATGACGTCAACCAGCTTTCGAAGAGTGTTCAGATACAAGGAAGCTCACAAGGGAAGGTCGAAACTCTTATTCTTTTTGAACATTTGAGTCCAAATTTGAATTGAGTACTCCTGAAAACTTACAGAACCCATGTTCCATATACAAGGTGGTCCATTTGAAGTGATATAGTCAAATATCTCGAGAACTAGTGGAGATGGAAAAAAATGTCCTGGATAAAAATTTTAGGGTTCCAAGGGGGAAGTATGATGCTGGCCTTGAAAAATCCCTCAGAGGTCATTTTGAAGGTCATTTAGGGGTCAAGATGGTTTTTTTAATGGGATCTCCATTTTTTTATCATGGCATGGGAAAGCTGGTTCCAAACCCTTTACGAAACACTGGTCGTGGAACCCTTCCCGCTCATTGGGGTGCAAGGTATGGACCGTCGAAGTTATTGATGAATTACTCTTAGCGCTACCCAGGAACAACGACGTGGACGTGGTAGTTCTCTGTTCCCTCCGGAGTACTTGATCCTTGAGTGCCTCCGTTCAAAGTGCCGTTGAAAAAATGTGGACCGACTAAATAGCCATTGACGATCCCGCACCACACATTTACGCTCCAACGATGTTGGTTGTCGATTGCTCGATACCAATGCGGATTAACATCCGATCAGTAATGAGAGTTGTGTCTATTCAAATGCCTAGTGCTCCGAAAAGATGCTTCGTCGGAGAACATTACATAGTCGAAGAATTGAGGATCGTCAACCAGCCTTGCTCGTGTCCAGTGGCAGAATCTAATTCGAAGTCTCATGTCGTTTGTAGAGACAGCTTGAGTTAACGTGATGTGATACGGTCGATATTTGACATGCTTCAAGATTCTCAAAACAGTAGTCCGGGGTATACCAGTTATTCGTGCCAACGATCTGCTACTAACATGAGGGTCCAAGTGGATAAGTCCCAATATGGTGAGTGCACGGATATCATTCTCATCGTACCGGTGATGTCTTAGATCTCGCTGCAATACTCCTCGTCGAGCCCTCAATTCGAGTCGACGGATGGTCGTGGGTTGTGCGATGCGGCGATCGGGATACCGATCCCGGTACAGTCTTGCGGCTTCGTTGTAATTATTGTGACATGAGCCAAGCACAAGCATCATGTCACTAATTTCAGAGGGTGGATAGTGATTCATTTCTTCGATCGAATCGAATGGAATAAATTGATAAATGTAGATGATTGAATATGGAAAGGAGAAGAACAATCGTGATGGTCTCAGTTTAGAACCAGTGTTTAAATGATCACGTATTTCCGTAATCATCCACATAACCAACTATAATGAACAGAAATTCGATGTTTCTGTTTGTTTATGGATTCTTGTTCATCGCTTTTCTCCGAAGATCGGGACTGATTTCAATGCAGGTGAGAGTTAATTTCATTGGGAAAAAAACGTAAACATAAACAAACGGGAACACTGAGTCTCTGCTTATTATGGTTGGCAGTAATGTGTACGATTTATTCCGATTATTGCGTTTCAAATCGAATAAATTATTCCATTTGATTCAATGAGGGTTATAAATGAGTATCGACTCTCAAAAATTGTTGAAAGGTTGCTGGGAACATTGGAAGTATTGACCATACCACATAACGTCGATTAGGATGCACATTCGAACGGATACAAAAATCCTTCGAGCTTCCAGAGAATTCACCAAAGAGAGTTACACTGTAAAAAATTTCTTTGTAGATTTACCAAAAAAATTTGGAAGTTTTTTTGTAAATGAGGGAGGACATGATCGATCGCATCCGCACTGTTTGTGCCAACATACGAGGATTATGTATCCAGGCAGAGGGGGGTAACTTCGAGCAATTATTGTAACAGCATCAAGCACCCCTCATGTGAGAGGCAAGGGAACTCACGATAATCAAGCACTCCGGAGGGAACAGAGACCTCCACGTCCACGTCGTTGTTCCTGGGTAGCGCTAAGAGTAGTTCATCAATAACTTCGACGGTCCATACCTTGCACTCCAATGGGCGGAAAGGGGTCCGTGACCAGTGTTTTGTAAAGGGTTTGAAATCAGCTTTCCCATGCCATGATAAAAAAATAGGAGTTCCATTCAAAAAAACCATCTTGACCCCTAAATGCCCTTCAAAATGACGTCTGAGGGATTTTTCAAGGTCAGCGTCATACTTCCCCCTTGGAACCCTAAACTTTTCATCTGGAACATTTTTTTCCATCTCCACTGGTTTCCGAGATATTCGACTATATCACTTCAAATGGACCACCCTGTATATATGGAAATATATATATATATATATATATTTATAAATCCGTCCACAAATGCGAAAATGACTGGATTCACGTCCACCATACTGGATTGGCCATCTTGAATTCATTTTTCGACGTCAGATTTGCATCTGGCACCCTCGAAGACCTCTAGAACCCATGTCTCATATAAATTGTCCACAAATACAACTAGAACCCGTGTTTCATATGAATCCGGCCATAAATGCCAAAACGACTCAATTCACGTCTACCATATCGGGTGCTCCATCTTGAATTTGTTTTTTGACGTCATATTTGGATTCCTCACCCTCGAAAACCCTTAGAACCCGTGTTTCATATAAATTCGGCCATAAATGCCAAAACGACTATTTCAGGTCCGCCATCTTGAATTCGTCTTTTGACGTCAGATTTGGATTCCTCACCCTCGAAAACCCCTAGAACCCGTGTTTCATATGAATCCGGCCATAAATGCAAAAACGACTAAACTCACGTCCACCATATTGGATCCGCCGTGTTGAATCTGTTTTTTGACCTCAGATTTGGATTTCTCACCCTTGAAAACCCCTAGAACCCAAGTTTCATAATAATCCATCAATTCAAGTCACAATAACGAATATTCAAAGACTGCAGAGAAAATGACATAGGGGAGACCGGGGTTAGTTGACCATAGGGGTAAGTAGACTAACGGCAAAAATCTCGGTGAAGACGCAAGTGTCGCGTTCTTCAACTACAGCTGAATCATTGTCCTTATTAACCGGTTCAGTGATCAGGGAAGCAAAGTCACTGTCGCGTATTGTTGGGGAGTAGTAACACATCTTCACTTTATGAACCATCTAATTAAAATTTATCTTTCGTACATGCTTTGTTGTGACGTAGACAAATTTATTGTTAATTACTTTTCTATTGATCCAGGTATTGGTTTTATAGCTGTTTTTCATATGACATAACATTATTTTCGAGTCACTGTTGTAAGTTAGGTTTTATATGTGATCAAACACAAAAATGACGTTTGGGGCTAGTTGACTAATTGGCCGTTTCAGGGCTGGATAAGTGGTTACCCCGTGATCTCACACTAATTACTACACGGAAAGACCGAGTTTATCAACATTTCGGAATATAACTATGAATTTAGGGAAAAAGAGCATCACTGAGACATTTTCCTAGTGATTTCACCAAAAATACCAGAAGGTGATAGTCTCATGGATATTTTTCACAGTGGATTCTTCAGTGATGTTCCACTTCCTTGAATTGACAGTCATTCTTCAAAATATTATTAAACTTGGTTTTTCCGTATATATTTATCAACTTCCCAAGCGTATGGTCAATCAACCCCGGGCATGGGGTAGATTGACCAAGTGTAAGTCATGTGAGAAAATGAATTAGATATTCACTACCATAGTTTATTTTGACATGTCTATGAATAATTTCGAACAGTCTAATAGTGTCTCTACCAATTTCAGTAGTTTCCATACGCATCGGTATTGGAGCAGAAAAAATATACATATCCTTGCAAAAACTTGGTCAACTTTTTCAGAATTTTCAGAAATTTTCAACAGAAAATTTTCTCCGAGATCACCGATTTTTTGAGAGAAAAATTAAAAAAAAATAGAAGGACTTGTCCGGTTTCAATAAAAGTTGAATGGTTTCTCGGGAGGGGTTCGAGGAAGGTTCCCTATAAATTTCAACCAATTTGGTCCACCCGGTCTAGTGTTATCCCGAACACGGACAGACAGACAACCCCACGGATTACCAATCAGTATTCAATGAAATCAAAAACTATCCAACGCCCAATTGGATTACTCAAATGTTTAGAAGATACGGTCAAAGAGTACGATAGCGGGTGCAATACTACGTATACCGATTAGTGCCTGAAAAAGTACAGGGGTATAGGGAATTCAGAGTACTAATAAATGATATGAACAGCTCACCGGTTAATCAGCTATTGCAGTACCATATAGCAACTCTTCTCTTCCTTCAAACGCATCATTTTGGGCTTGCATCTCCTCTTGACGAGCTTACCGAGCTTCCTCGGTCTCCAACGCGCGTTGGAGAACGTCAACACAAATAAAAACAAAACGATTTTTCCAATCGTCAAACCGACCCCCCCCCCCCCCTTAGAAGAGAGTTGGAACATTTTCGGTTTCATTTGTTTCAATGATCACTTCCTTCACTTTGGGATTTTCACCAGGGCTTTTAGGATAAAATATATTTGCTCTACGTATATACGATTCATCGATGATGGGTTCTTTGGATCTACGATATACGATGATGGGTTCTTTGGATCTACGATATACGATGATGGGTTCTTTGGATCTACCATTCGCACAGAAAGTTTGTAATCACTCACTATTTTTCTTAGACTGGCCTCCCATGGACTGGAATACATTCCGGCGGAATGGAAATTCAATTCATGCAGAAGAATCTCTTACAGATTCATCATGAATCGCTTTAAAAAAAAGTGGGAATACGATTGATTTACAGTGACTTCGCCGGGACAAATTCCAGTTCATGGGAGGCGAGATTCACAATTTTGTTTTTGTTTTGTTATTCAGGATGATAGTGGCACTAGTATTCGATGGTCACGTGAGAAACGTCGATAATCTAGGACTAGACGTGTTCGTCACTTTTACTATTGCTTCAGCGACGGAACTTCCAGCGGATACACTCTTAACCGCACTTTTGGACAGGTGGGGTAGAAGATGGTTAGAATGTGGCTCTATGATTGTTGCCGGAATTTTCAGTCTTTGGGCTTGTGCTGTATCTAATAGTAAGTACTTTTCAGATCATTTTTTTCACTGAGGAATTTTTCATTTATGTTTAATTCTCGATATATATAAGAATCAAGGTTTATGTGCTGATTTTCTTGATCCCTAACAGCACTCGGAAATAGAAATGAATTACTGTTTTTGAATAGAACATATTTCCAAAATTACATACTCAATCAATTTCGTCAAAAATTTGCTTTGACAGCGAAATCTAATTTTGCTGCGTCCCTTCTGCTGGAGCAGCGATTTTTTAGCTGCGGCTGTAAAAAATCTTCACTCCCTTCGCAAATTTTGGTATAATATATATACATATATATATATATATGATAGCAAACAAATTTTGCTGAAAAGTCAACAATTTTTGCTGCCACAGCTGGAAAACCGTTGTCACAGCCAACAAGATTGCTGTGATAGCAAATAGGATGCTGTCATAGCAAGAAATTTGCTACTCCGGCAAAAGGTACCCAGCAAAATTAGATTTCGCTGTAATAGGGAATTTTATTTTCTCCGTGTACAGGTTCTTCATTAGAAAACGATTGCTGCGAACTATAGTTTTGATTATAAAATTTCAGATATTCAGGCCGCTAGTTTGGCTATGGTTGGTAGATTCTGTGTCAATATCTCTTACAACATTGGTCTCCAATACGCAGCTGAACTATTACCAACCGTGGTACGGGCGCAGGGAGTGGCATTGATTCACATAATGGGCTACGTTGCCAGTATTCTGGCTCCTTTCGTCGTTTATTTGGCCGTAGTTTCTCCTATTTTACCGCTTTTGGTACTGGGTATTCTCGGAATCTTGGGAGGACTGTTAGCTCTCTTCTTACCAGAAACGCTGAATAAAGATTTACCACAAACGTTACAAGACGGTGAATCCTTTGGAAAAGGACAGAAGATGTGGGAATTTCCTTGCGTCGCTCGGTACGTTCGAAACTTATGTAGACTTTCAATTTTTGTGTCCCATTTTCATGAAAATAACTGTGGAAAATCATAACGATGGATTATCGTTCTTTATTTTCAGGCAAGTTCAGGGCGACGAAGAAGAACCTCCCGTGACTTTTTCAAGAGGTACTGAACGATCGAGTCTGAGGAATTCCATGAGAGCGTCTCTTCGAGGTGAAACTTTGAGGAGTAGTATGATCCAACAGTCGAGCATAAGATCGCGAAAGAACACTTTACCTCCTGTATCTTCGATGGAAGAAGAAAGATTGTAACATGAACCTCGTGTATCGATAAACATTCAGCGATGGAAAGAATTTGTCAATAGAATTAGTAAATCCAAGTAGGACCAGAATATTTTATAAATGTTCAAAAGATTAATTAATGGAGTGGACATTGAATATTTCCAATATATCCCAGTAGCATCAGAACGTTTCGAATCTTTTATGAACGTACATAGCGTAAATGAACATACGAGTACGTCTATGAACATTCATAGTATATTTTCAAATGTATACACTGAAAAAAATGTCCTGTGGTGGTAACAAAATTTTTGTTGTTTCAACAACCCAAGCAGCAACAGAAGTTCAAAGTATATACGAAATAGAAACGTTCATAGAATGTACGAATAAAATGAGAAGAACATATAATGAACGTTCATAGAATATTCGAATGAGACTGTTTTAAATATACTTGGAACGTACATAGTACACCCGAAATGTACGATATTCATGCAATCGACGTTCGATTGACGTATACCGTCGTATATTCGATTACATACGTCCGATGAATATGCATAGCACCTATGAAACGGTCTCATTGGAATGTGCATAGAACATATCCCAAATATTCGAAGAACGTTCATAGTATATTCTGGTGCTACTTGGGAAAAGGTTTTCGTTGAAATGTGAGCAACAAAATTCTTTGGTTGAAACATCCAAAATGTTGTTCAGTCTACAAAAATTTGGTCATCATAACAAAATATTTTTATAATAGTAACAAAACTATATGTTTGATGACATTTTCTGAAAATGTTTTCCAGTGTACCAACGCTACTAGGGTACTTCGAATGTGCTTAATATGTGTGCTACAAACATTTTACGAACATTTTCATTTCGTACGTATCTTGGTGAATACGAAGCGTGCAAATAAGAGTGCATGGAAAGTGCCCGATAAGAAATGATATTAAAATCATGTAATTCGGACATAATTCTGACTGAAAATTGGTCAAAACGACATCTACTTGATGACATTTTAGTTGAGTTGTTCTCATAAGGCACTCGAAAAGTCATTTGAAAAAGAATCTCTAGAAAGCGTGTTCGTAAATTTTATCAACTCTCAAGGCCCCGAGAGGCCCAAAGGTTCACTGAGAAAAATCTGCATTGTAGAAATCATGTTTCAATATAATAATGTATTTGACAGTGAAAAATACATTATTTTGGTTATTACCCTAGCGATTTTGAGGTTACCAAAAAGTTACCGAAAAATTTCGGTACGTTTGTGACTTTTTCTTACCACAAAATAACCAACAACCGCATCTTCAGTGCTACTCATCAGTCACGGTTCGGTATCTTTTTGGAACAAAACCATTTGTTTACCAGATCACAGAAATGGTGTTTTTGGTCATTTCTTGGTTGCTTCGTGGTTAAAAACCGAAGGTTTACCGAATGTTGAGAATCCTGCATTGGTTACAATTTGGTTCCTTTTTGAAAAAAATGCCTGAAATTACCGCGAATAGGAGGAACCAAATTTTTACCAATCAGTAGCACTGTAGCTTTGGTGATTCTATGTTTGTGAACTGGAAATTTTCCAAAAACTTACCAATTATGTTCCTCTCAACTGCGGTAATTCCAAGTATACTCTTTCCAAAAAGGAACCGAATTGTTACCAATGACCACCAATGAAAACTCTGTAATTTCATGGTTATGAAGCGGAAAATAACCAAAAACTGACCAATTTGGTTCCTCCTATCTGAGGTATTTCGAAGCTGTTTTCCAAAATAGAACCAAATTTTTACTCATCAGTAGCACTGTAGTTTTGGTGATTCTATGGTTGTGAACCGGAAATTCTCCAAAAACTCACCAATTATGTTCCTTTCATTCACGGTCATTCAAGGTGTACTCTTTCCAAAAAGGAACCAAATTGTTACCAATGAGTAGCACTGAAGATTCGGTAATTTTATGGTGATGAACTGGAAATGAACCAAAAACTGCCCAATTTGGTTTCTTCCATCTGGGATAATTTCAGGCATATTTTTTACGAAAAGGAACCAAATTTTCCCCAATCAGTGACACTGAAGTTTTGGTAATTCTATGGTTGTGAGCCGGGTATTATCCAACAACTGACCAATTTGGTTACTTCCATCTGCGGTAATTTCAGGCTTTTTTTTCCAGGAAGGAACCAAATTGTTGCCAATCAGTCGCACTCAAGTTTTGGTAATTCTATGGTTGTGAACCGGAAATTATCTAAATACTTACCAATTTAGTTCCTTCTATCTGCGATAATTCCAGGCATATTATTTCCAAAAAGGAACCAACTCTCCACCAATCAGTGGCACTGAAGTTTTGGTAATTCTATGGTTGTGAATCAGGAATTATCCAAAAATTGACCGATTTGGGTGCTTTTATCTGCGTTGATTTCAGGCATATTTTTTTCCGAAAAGAAACCAACTTTTCCCCAATCAGTGGCACTGAAGTTTCGGCGATTCTATAGTTGTGAACCGGAAATTATCCAAAAACTGACCCATTTTGTTCCTTCCATCTGCAGTAATTCCAGGTATACTCTTTCCAAGAAAGCACCAAATTGTTACCAATGAGTACCAATGCAAATTCGGTAATCCCATGATTATGAACCGGAAAGTAACCAAAAACTGACCAATTTGGTTCCTCCCATCAGCGGTATTTTCAAGATGTTTTTCCAAAAAGGAACCACATTGTTACCAATCAGTAGCACTGAAGATTCATGCTGGTTTCATGGTGATGAACTCGAAATTATCCAAAAACTTACCAATTTTGTTCCTTCCATTTGCGATAATGTTAGGCATATTTTTTCCAGAAAGGAACCGAATTGTACAGCCTGTTGAATCCGTCATCCTTTACCAAAATTTGTCCAAAACTTCTCCCATAAAAATACCGATCGTGTAGTAATTTGTTGGTAATTATGTGGTACAAAAAAGTCACAAACGGCACGACGATTTGACCACAATATAACCAATTTCCAACCACTATATTACCCAACCACAAGATTACCAATTTCTTAACAAAAATTTCGGTAAAAACGAAATCGCTAGGGTATTACCATGAGTTAGGTGATAAATACCATCTTTTTGGTGAATCAAACCGAATGTACGGTGAAATTCAACACTGAAAAGATACTTTTCACTTTTGAAAGGCTGGCTTCAGTTTTCATTATTTGACGGGTGAAAAATATACGAAATAGAGGTTATTTTCACATTTCATTTTTCTCAGTGTTCAAGGAATGTTCAATAAAAGTGTATTGGAAATTCCGTGAACGTGAATTCACGTTAAGTGATCTTACATTCAACCTGAAAAGTTTGTGTTTTTGTAGAAACAGGCAACTCACAAGTTTCTGTCACATTCACCTTTCTGAAATATACATATTTATCATGATAACGTTGCAAACACATTTTAGGAACACCGAGGCGCAACAGCCTAACGCTATAAATGGGTGTCCAAAGCATCTATCAGTAATTGAAAAAACAAGAAATGAATTTGAACGCGTTTGGCTGCTATGGCTTAGCTTGTTTAAATGTTTTTTTCCCAATTTGAGGAAAAATTTTCAAAATTATATATAATTTATATATAATTTAATATAATTTAGAGGAAATTTATATATAATTCTACATGAATTGAATATAATTTGAAAAATGTTTCCACTCGGGCTTCACAATTGAGGGAGTGCCCATCATAATTAAGTCGGTACCTTGGCATCCTCGGACCTCTCCCCCTCTTATCGCACCTCTGTAGGAACGTGCTTGTACTTTCCGGTGATGTTAGGATTATCACTCTCTTATGATGAGAAGCAAATGGATTAACCAATTTCATTTCTTCACCAGGGTATGGGCGAACTTCTGGTTCCATGTAACACACCCAAGTTTCACCAGAATATACTATGAACGATCTTAGAATATTCGAAATATATTCTATGTACATTCCAATGAGACCGTTTCATAGGTGCTATGCATATTCATCGGACGTATGTAATCGAATATACGACGGTATACGTCAATCGAACGTCGATTGCATGAATATCGTACATTTCGGGTGTACTATGTACGTTCCAAGTATATTTAAAACAATCTCATTCGAATATTCTATGAACGTTCATTATATGTTCTTCTCATTTTATTCGTACATTCTACGGACGTTTCTATTTCGTACATACCCCAAGTAGCACAAGAACTCCTCCAATATGCTATGATGACTCTATGAATGTGAAAGGGATGTGCGAATGAGACTATTTTGGATAAATTCGTTAAGATATTCTATGGAGGTGCATAACACATAATTATTCGAAACAGTCTCATTTGGAGGTTCTACGCATGTTCGTAGGATTTTCCAAACACGCTCTTAGCATCTCTAACCTCTTCTGCTACTTGGGACTTTGAACTTCCGTTGCTGCTTGGGTGCAAGGACATTCAGAATATTTTTTGAATATACTTAGACAATTCTTATGTGCGGAGATATTCTATAAATATTCATGGGATATACGGACCGTATCAAAATATTTCAATGCATATTTGTAGAATATTTCAAACGTTCTTGTGCTACTACAAATGCTCCCTGGAGAATATTTTTCGCTCTGTCGTTGATTTTAAATTAAATGATCGGATAGGAGTTCTTGAAGAGCTCATATTGAGTTCTAAGATCTTGATTTGATCAAGCTTCTTGTGAATGTGAAAACTTTTTGTATAGATAATTGTTTTCAAAAATATATGTAAATTTTTTAAGGATCAAAACAAATTTCATGAAAGCTCAATTCCAATGGTATTTAAAATTTCGTTATAAATAAATATTTTCCAAATGATTTGAAGAGAAACTACCTATCAAACGCGATTGCTAGTATTCCAAAGGAGTATTAACGGTTGTTTCCCGTCATTTCTGGTCTATCACTCTGGTGGAAAGGAATCATATCATAACCCAGATATCAACATTTTGGAAAAAGGATCCTTTTTGAGTCATTCATGAATTCAAAAAAGAATTCTCGGAACGTGAGTGAAATAGAGTTCTTGGAGAATCCAATAAGAGCTACATAGTTCGAAATGAATTCTCTAAGAGTCCTAATTCACTGACATTTGAAGGATTCTTTTTTTGCTATCTGGGTAAGAACCCTACTTGAAGAATCTCATTGAACCGAAGAATCATTTTTTAATGGGTTTAAATCGGTTTTCTGCATTGGAATCAATGAAAATCAGTCGGTTCAATGAGATTCTTTAAGTAGGAAAGTAACGGAAGCGTGAAATTGTTTCAGATCCCAGCAAAGAATTTTTCGATCAACATTTAAAGCTGTCATAATGTTATCTGAAAGACGTCGAAGTGATCTCTAATGCCTCGATTTCTGCCACCTTTTTAATGTCTTCTCAAGAGATCCAATTGCTATCCAAGAGTTATTCGTGATAACGCATCCCTGGTAATACACGAATAATTCTTTTTCAAAAACAAGAATAGAATTCTTCAAGAACTGTTTTCGAAACAATGAATTCATAAAGAGTTCTGAAGGAGTTCAATGTTTGGGATATTAACGAGTTCTTTGAGAATGCTGAAAGTATCGTTTTAATACTCTCAAAGAACTCGTTAATGTCTCAAACATTGAACTCCTCCAGAGCTCTTTACGAATTCATTAGTTCGAAAAAAGTTCTTGAAAAATTCTATTCTTGTTTGTGAGGAAGAAATCTTCGTATGTTATGAGGGACATTTTTCGTCAAGTTTTGGACGTTGCGTTTGCTGGGGACCTGTTGAGACGGTAGACCCCAATTGGCCCGATGCACGATAGACCCTAAGACGAACGTCCCAAAGGTCAGTTAACCCGAAAACTGAAACCTCATGCCGTGTTTACATATTATTGTGGCTGAAAGATGAACAAAGACAGCGATATGATTATGGGTGTGAAAACGCACCACGAGCTTTCAATTTTCGGGTTGACTGACTTCCGGGACGCTCGTCTTCGGGTCCATCGTGTATCGAGTCAATTGTCTTTCGGGTCTATTGGGGTCTACCTCGATCCCTAGCGATTCCAGAGTGAGCAATTTTTTTGGCTTACTTACGGTTATTTTTTGGATTGGTAAAAATTTTGTCAGAAAATGGTTACTTAGATGATTTTTACCATAAAATGCCCTATTTATGACCGAAAACTAACGGTCGCTAGGGGTTTTCGAGGGCGAGGAATCCAAATCTGACGTCAAAAGACGAATTCAAGATGGCGGACCTGAAATAGTCGTTTTGGCATTTATGGCCGAATTTATATGAAACACGGGTTCTAAGGGTTTTCGAGGGTGAGGAATCCAAATATGACGTCAAAAAACAAATTCAAGATGGAGCACCCGATATGGTAGACGTGAATTGAGTCGTTTTGGCATTTATGGCCGGATTCATATGAAACACGGGTTCTAGTTGTATTTGTGGACAATTTATATGAGACATGGGTTCTAGAGGTCTTCGAGGGTGCCAGATGCAAATCTGACGTCGAAAAATGAATTCAAGATGGCCAATCCAGTATGGTGGACGTGAATCCAGTCATTCAAGGGCATTCTGAGATCAACTCTTGTTTTTCAAATAGCATCTCATATTTTTTACTGCAGATTTGGATTCTAGGTCAAAAACCAAGAAACTTTTGTCTGAACCATTTTCCTGAAATCCGCAAAAATGGCGCTCTAATCGATATTGTTCCATTTTGAATCTGACATTCGAATAACTCGAAAACGAAGGGTCTTGCAAAAGAATGTTTCGTACAAAAGTTGTCAATACACAACACATTTCAATCGTCTACATTACCACCATTCAGAGCTCACGCGATGTAAACAAACGACGGGGTTCAGTGAAAATTCACGATTTTGGAAGTCAGTTTGTCAGTTACATTTGATTATTACTTGGTTTATGACAAATTGAAAATCATGGATATCCGATACACGGTTTCTGAAAAGATCGATATGATCTACATTTACGGTGAAGTGCATAAGAACCCCAGACAAGCATATGACTTGTATGCAGAACGATTTCCTGAAAGAACAACGCCATCCATTAGGTATTTTCAACGCATTACAAAATTATTCTCAGAAACGGGGAGTGTTACAAGGGAAAAACAACATCGAATGAGAACTGTTAGCGGAGAAAATGCGGAAGTTAATGTACTAGCTGCAGTAGCCAATAATCTACACGTGAGCTCTCGTGAAATTGAACTCCATTCGGGAATTTCTCGAAGAAGTGTTCTTCGAATACTGAAACGTCACAAATTCCATCCGTATCACATTTGTTTGCATCAAGACCTTCACGGTGATGATTTCGAAAATCGTGTACAGTTTTGTCGATGGGGTCTAGCGCAAATGCACAATAACAACTTCATCAACATATTATTTTCTGATGAGTCGACGTTCACCAATCATGGTCAAGTAAATCGACATAATATGCATTACTGGGCGACAGAAAATCCAAGATGGTTACGTCAAGTAGAGCATCAAAGACAATGGGCTGTGAATGTTTGGTGTGGTATTTTTCGATCTCGAGTAATTGGACCGTACTTCATTGCAGATACGCTAAATGGAGAGAAGTACAGACATTTCTTAGATCGAGTACTTCCAACATCACTTGAAGACATACCTATTCAGGAACGATTGAATATGTGGTATCAACACGATGGTTGTCCATCCCATTATGCAGTCACAGCTCGAGAAATATTGGACAGAGATTATCCTGGACGATGGATAGGACGTCGTGGACCAGTTCATTGGCCTGCCCGTTCTCCGGATCTTACTTCTCCAGATTTTTTTCATGGGGATACATAAAAGATACAGTTTATCAACAAGCACCGACTACACCTGAGAATATGCGTCAACGAATCATCAATGCATGCGCGAGCATCAATGAAGATATTTTAGCACGAGTTCAGCAATCTTTTGTAAAACGTTTTAAAATGTGTATTGAAGTCGAAGGCCATCATTTTGAGCATCTACTGCATTAAAATTATCCAAGTGATGTAGACGATTGAAATGTGTTGTGTTTTGTCTGTTATACCCCATCACCTCCGTTTCAGTTCAAGGGGTCCCCCTTGGAATCAGACAACTTTTGTCCGAAACATTCTCCTCCAAGACCCTTCGTTTTCGAGTTATTCTAATGTCAGATTCAGTATGGAACAATATCGATTAGAGCGCCATCTTTGCGGATTTCAGGAGAATGGTTCAGACAAAAGTTTCTTGGTTTTTGACCTAGAATCCAAATCTGCAGTAAAAAATATGAGATGCTATTTAAAAAACAAGAGTTGACCTCAGAATGCCCTTGAAGATGAGATTTGAGGTCAAAGCCAAGGCCACCATCGGATGTCCCCCTCGATACCCTACAATTTTTGTCCGAAAAATTTTCTCGTATCTCATTTTATTTTTGGAAAAAACGCCCGCGACACTTTAAATGCCCCACCCTGTATTTATTTCCATATATACAGGGTGGTCCATTTGAAGTGATATAGTCGAATATCTCGGAAACCAGTGGAGATGGAAAAAAATGTTCCAGATGAAAAGTTTAGGGTTCCAAGGGGGAAGTATGACGCTGACCTTGAAAAATCCCTCAGACGTCATTTTGAAGGGCATTTAGGGGTCAAGATGGTTTTTTTGAATGGAACTCCTATTTTTTTATCATGGCATGGGAAAGCTGATTTCAAACCCTTTACAAAACACTGGTCACGGACCCCTTTCCGCCCATTGGAGTGCAAGGTATGGACCGTCGAAGTTATTGATGAACTACTCTTAGCGCTACCCAGGAACAACGACGTGGACGTGGAGGTCTCTGTTCCCTCCGGAGTGCTTGATTATCGTGAGTTCCCTTGCCTCTCACATGAGGGGTGCTTGATGCTGTTACAATAATTGCTCGAAGTTACCCCCCTCTGCCTGGATACATAATCCTCGTATGTTGGCACAAACAGTGCGGATGCGATCGATCATGTCCTCCCTCATTTACAAAAAAACTTCCAAATTTTTTTGGTAAATCTACAAAGAAATTTTTTACAGTGTAACTCTCTTTGGTGAATTCTCTGGAAGCTCGAAGGATTTTTGTATCCGTTCGAATGTGCATCCTAACCCTGCTAAAAATGACGGATTGAAGCGGAAAGAATTTAGATGCGAATCATTGCGATTCGTTCCGCATGGCAGAAGTAAGATTTGAGACGGAAATAAAAATTGTACGAAACTTTCCGTATCGTCGAAGAAGGAATGCAACTGGATCAGCGGAAATGAAATGAATGCGTTTTGATGAGGAATTGCAATTTTTCATCGAATCCTTTGATTTTGTCCGAAATGGCAGGTTTGAAGTATTACCGTTTTGATCAGTACACACGACGACCTGACTGATTGCGTCCCAAGTTGGATTTGCGGAAAGAAACTTATTGCGTTCGAATCCGTGTCAACGGATCGAGTGATTGAACAACAGTTTTCAGTTGGCATCCGGAAATGCTGAATGGAGAAGTGATGTTTTTCTTCCGTAATTACGGTAGGTACGTTTCATTCCGTTTCTTGTTGGAATTGCGGAAGTGAATTTATTGCGTCTAAGTCCGGTCCGACACGCCACTCAATTGAGAAAATCTTGTCGTTTATATCTGCGAACACGGACATGAAAAATGATGGTTTTATTCAGTAATTGATACATGAGGAATCAGTTCCGCTTCGAGTTGGATTTGCGGAAAGAAAGTTATTGCGTTCGAATCCGTGTCAACGGATCAAATGATTGAACAACAGTTTTCAGTTTGCATCCGGAAATGCTGAATAAAACAATGGTGTTTCCATTCCGTCATTAACGCATAGACATTTTATTCCATTCAAAGTTGAATTTACAGATATGATTTTATTTCGTTGAAATCCGGCTTGCCAAGCCAGCTGATGAGGCGTAAGCCGTCATTTACGTATGTCAATGCGGACATAAGAAATGGTGGTTTTGTTGAGTAATCAACACATGCCAAATGGGTTCCGTTTCAAGTTCGATTTGCGAAGAGAAGTTGATTACGTTTCGATCCACGTCAGCAAACCGCATGGTCGAATGACAGTTGTCAGTTTGCATCCGTAAATGCTGAACAAATTAATGGTGTTCTGATTCCTTAATGACCGCACAGGGATTTCTTCCGTTTTAGGGTGAATTTACGGATGGGAGTTCATTGCGTTAAAATTCAGCTCGATAAGCCAAGTGATTGAGCGAAAAATTATGGTTTTGTTGAGTGATTAACACATGGGGAATTGGTTCCGTTTTAATTGGATTTTCGGAAAAAAATTTATTCTTTTCTAATCCACTTTGACGGATTGAAGAATTGAACGAAAGTTCCCAGTTTGCACCCGGAGAAGCAAAACAAACAGATGTTGTTTGTGCTCAGTAATTACTGCATGCACATTTTATTCAATTCTAGATTGGATTCACGGATATAATTTCATTGTGTCAAAATCCAGTCTGACAAGCCGGGTGATCTCATACAGCAGTCGGAGAATTTTTTTTCAAGAACATGAAAAGAATCGTTTATGAATTTTCGAATTCATGAAATCATAAAGAGGTCCAGAAGAGTTCACTTCTTGGGATATTAACTAACACGAATACTGAAAGAACTGTTCAGGGTGTCTACTGACTTTGCAGTTCAAAATTCCAGTATATTTCCAGTATTTCTAGTATAAATTTTGGCTAAATTCCAGTATCAAAATATAAGTCATTGTTAATTCAATCATTTTCATCTCTTCAAGGGTCTTGGACACTTCTAGTGGATATTTAGTAGTAATTGCTGCATATTTATAAAAGCAATAACAAGAATCATGATTTCCACGTACACTGAGAGAAATCGCATAGGTGAATATTAGACAGCTAGGAAATATAGTCACCCTAAATAAAAAAGTCAGTTGCGGTAAATAAATTTTTTTTGTCACAGCTAAATATTTTATTTACCGTGACTAAATTTTTGTATTCGTAACAAATAAAAAAGTTCATTCAATGGAAAGGAAATATTTAGCTGTGACAAATAAGATTTATTTACCGCAACTGAATTCTTTATTTAGGGGTACTATGTTTCCTAGCTGTCTAATATTCAACTATGCGATTTCTCCGAGTGTATAAAAGTCGTGATAATATCTTCAAAATTGGGCCATTAGGTTAGGATTTTGAGATATTTAAGGACATTTACTCGAAAAATGCATTTTTCGCTAGTTCTAAGGTCATATGTACAGGATGCACAAAATTTCCTTGATCTTTCTCTCCAACTACATCATTTTATACCACTTTTCCCCTTTAGAATGAGCTATCAAACGGTTACACTGGTTGGCAAGCAAACCCTCCCTCAAACAAAATTATCATAAGTATGAAGATTTCAACGCCTCGACTCTCCTCTTGGACCCAGAGAAGTGTTTTGATAATACAACAAAATCTATTAATGAATACCAGCCGGCTAAATATATTGTTGGCACACGGAAAAAAATAATTCACTGTGGTAGCTAAAAATTAGCTGTGGTATTAGGTGTGGTGTTTCGTGTATTTGATATTTTTCGCTATGGTAGCTAATTTTTAGCTATCAAAATATCAACCACATCATTTTTTCCGTGCACATGAAAATAATATCAATACAACAGCTCAAGAGAAATCATTCATATAATTTTGCCCTTACGACAAAATTATTCTACTGCGACAACCATTATTATTCTGCTGGAAGGAAGAAATTGGTTTGATAAATTCGTTTTGCTTGTTTTATTCATATTATTTTGATATGTTGAAAAAGTATTGAGTCAGCTCGTATTCATCAATAGGATTTTGTGGTGTCAACCAAGTCGTTCTCTAAATGCGTTGTCAGTTTTTTGTTATCACATCTAGATCTTGTGAAATTTTCATATACGTTATATAATATTTTATATATGTTCTGGTAAGTTATGAAATCTGTCCCAACAGATTGAGCATTCACATTATCACCCCTTTGAGGAATATATTGCTTCCTCGTAGAGCGAAGCTTTGTGATCGTTTCCGAGGACCGAAAATTTTTTTGTCTCCAAACTCAAAATCTCTTAGACCAAAATGTTCCTCGAAACTCGTCATATTTTTATCACAGTTGTGGACCGAGGTCAGGGTGGCCCTTATTTTATATATGAAAAATTTATTTTCATTTTTCTTTGTCGACAAGAACAGTTTTCTGTATCTCCCACTCTTTCATTGTGTTGTACATCATGAGGGAGTGCTACAGTATTTTTTAAAGGATTTTTTAAAGAGATTAAGACGGCCCTCGCGGCGTTAAAGCCCCGTGAGGGCCGTCTTAATCTCTTTAGAAAATTATGTAAAAAATAGCGTAGCACTCCCTCATGATGTAACACAAAATGAAAGGATGGGACATACAGAAAACTTTCTTGTCTACGACAAAAAATGAAAACACACTTTCGATATATAAAATAAGGGCCACCCTAACCGAGGTGATAGTGGTCCCATATACGTTTCATCCCAGTGGGTTGGAAAATTTAGGAGAAGAATCTTTAGGAATCCACACTGTTTTCCAATACAAACGAGGAAGCCATGTGCCACTTGGGCAGCGTTTTTTTTTCGGTGGAAAAGTTGCCTTGAACATGGGTACTTGGAAGTTTTTGGGGTCGCTGAGTAAGAATATCATATTAGGAAATTGGAATTTTTATTCCCATTCAACCTGGCAGCAACCTCAGGAAATCTTGGAAATATTACAATCTTGAGGATATATTTCACAAATTCGAATAGTCTTAACTCTACACGAAGAAATTGTAGATGACCTATCAATAGCTTGTTTTGAAGAGTAAAAGTAGTACTAGATGAGACAATTACAAGGAAAGACCAAAAAAATGTTGTGCACTCAGTACATAAATTCAAAAGTGACCAAAAAACCCATTTTTCGAAGACTCGGCCTTAAATATATCAAAATTCTGACGTGATGGCCCAATTCTGACTTTGAATTCGAGTTCTACGATGCGAATTACTTCATAAAATGGCGATTTCACACTGTTAGGAATTTCTGCATGAAGCTGCAACCACATCCCCAACAGGACACTCCGTCACATCTCCGTGGTCTCCACGGAGATAGATCGTATCTACGTGGAGACTACGGGGATGCAACGGAGTATCCTGTTAGGGATGTGATGGAAGCGATTTCCACTCACGTGATTGAAAAAGTTCTTGAAATTTCAATACATATGAATGAAAATTCAATCACCAAACTATACTATCATGGGTGATATATTATAGCAAAAATTGAAAATGCAATCCCATGTGATTGAATTCTCAATTCAATCACCCAGAATTGGGAATTTCATTCACAAAGGTACTTGAAAAATGCATGAAATTTAAAGAAATTTTCAACAGTGATTTAAAGGAGGATTTCGTTGCCGACCAGTGAAATCGAATGCATTGAAATCACGGTGTAAGAAGAATAGGTGATCGAACTTCGTCGAATTGCAGTGGTGGGGATGTGATTATTTGATCCGGTTGACAGTTCTCGTTCTCAGTTGTCGTTTATGTAGGACAAAGGTTTTTGTAAACAGTAATGGCGGCATGATCATACATATTGATAACCTAAACCATTCCAAATATTTTGCTTCTCTATCATATAATAAGAAATGTGATTCCTTATTGCATATATATGCGTCAATATATTAAAACATTCAACCAATAAGATATCACAAAACAAAATAAAGAGAAGAAAAAATTATCTAAGTTAGTTAATACATGAAAATTATAAATTGAATTCGAAGTTGGAAGGTTTCTTTAAAATGTATTTCAAAATGAATATGGAGGGATTCAAATCTAATGGAATATACAAAAATTTAATGCTTAAGAATTAAAAATACGGATTATGCACTGCATAAACAAAGCGTGAATACTCATTTTGCAATGTTTCTTTATTCTATTCAAAAATTATTTGAATAAACCATTCAACAACACGTTCACAAAAATATTCTTTCTTACACATTGTGCAATAATGTACACAAGATTAGAAGATTTTGAAAATTTTTTGAAATATAACTTCCATAGTGGTTCAGATCTGAATGAATACAATTTTGAATGTATTATTAAATTGAAAACTTCTGAAACAGTTTGGGTTATGTTTGTGTATGGGGGTAGCCATTTTTGTTTACATTTACCTACCAGTGATGGTACCGCTATGTCTGGCGGAATGAATAAACCGGATAAAATAATCACACCGCTGAATTGAAGTTGCATCACCTATTCTTCTTACACCGTGATTGAAATGCAAAGCAATGAATGCATTTTTATTTCAAGACTGAAAAATTTTTGTCGTTCGGAGTTTGCTTAACTTGAAGATTTTTTCGATTTATTTCAACTGTCAATGGAATCATATTTTTCTTGTATTTTGGTTATACTTATCAGCGGAATAACGCCATCCATATTGGATTTGAAAATTGACTCGAATTTCATTTTGTGAATTCATCCAAATTACCGAATAGAAAAAACGATTAAATCTTAGATAAAACAAATCTACCCTTACAATTTATGTACTATTTTTTATGTATGTATGATATAACATCATTTCGTGCAAATGATTCAATTTTATTCATAATCATGGATCCATGTAGTTATGCATACTTATATTTTCCGAGATGTTTTCAATCCCCATATCAATACTGCTTGAAAATCTTTTTGATTGTTACATGTTTGGTTACGTGGAATTCAACTAAAGTGAAATTTATAAGAATATTATTATGAACTACGTAGTTCAAGAATGGTATTCATCTGAATATCTTTAGTGTTATCAATATTTGATTCTGTTTTGTAGTGATGACTATTCTAATAGAAGTGTTATTTTATAGATAATTTAGTAAGCACCAACAGAGACATCACGCATTAATGGGTCCATAAGCACATTTTTGAATCAGCGTAAGGAGAAATCATGATGACTATGATATTATCCTATGGAATGTTCAGAAGATCGTTATTCAATGGTTTCATTTGAAGGTTCTAGGGATAATATCCATATCACGTCTGAATTATTCTTGAGCTACTTCAGTCAATTGAAGTTTGAATCGTTCATCGGACAGAAATGAAAATCAAAACTTACAAAACCTGACGAATTATTATTATTATTATTCAGTTCTTCGAATTGGCTCCCTGAAACTGGGAACATCATTTGAAGAATGTAATGCAAGATTTCAGATCTCTAACAGCTAAGTATTATGTCAATCGATCAATATATCGCGCTAATTCGTTGCGATAAACAATTCGGACTTCAGTCACATGCTACTTCAATCTTTCATAGCAAGAGAACCATGTTATTTAATGAGAGGACTCGAATCGATATTTTGAACCCAAATAATTTTGACCGAAAACCATTTATAACATGGAATGAATTCAATGTATGTAACATACAATTGAGCCCACGGGAAGAAGAACTCGCCGAGCGCTCGAACCGCGGTAAAACTATTGTGCAAGCGGTCATATGGAGAGTGGAAAAAAAAGTCGGAATTTTGAAAAACAAAAAATACTGGGTAATAGAGCTTGAAAAATCAATACAAGTGTCACTGTACAATTTTTGTCTATGATCAATAGTTTTCGAGAAAAAAAAAAGTAGCTATTTTTTCGTACTAAAAATGGATGCTTTTCAATCTTAAACTCATTGTAACTCGGGCAGTTTCAAACGTATCAAGATGAGTCTTGCAGATTCTGATTCGGAAGGCTTCCCGGAAAATGACAATCTCGACAAAATTTGCAAAAATTGATACAAAATTAATGAATTTTTAATTCGAAATGAAAATCTTTTTAAACTAGGTTTTCATTGTTTTGCATTGAAAAAGTGTCGGGGGAAGCATAAGCTACGAAAAACTTCCAGCGACAAAGTTGTTCGCTAGGGGATGGACGAACTTTGTGGAAAATTTCAGATTGATTGGACGATTAGTTCGAAAGATACAGCGATTAATTCATTAGCGCGCAACTGAAATTTGTCATGATTCTATGTCGTTTACCGACTGAATATAAGGATTCGAATAAAATCTTGCATTTATTCGATTTCTCAACGTAGATTTATATTTTTTGGGTAGAAGGATTCAAATATCGACCTTTTTTGCAAGATTCGTCAGCCATTATTCTTTTACAAATAATTTAATTGTTTATAACATTATTACGGACAAACTATTGAATTTGGAGAAAAATTCTTTCAACGAAACACTTTCTTGTGAGGAGTAAGTTTCGTACGGAAAATTTTTTTGATTCCTCAATTATTTACGCAAATATGATTATTATATTTGAATAAATATTAAAATAACCCTAATACTTTGATTTTTCAACACAGGTTTACATGTTTTATGTCGGAGAATTCGAATAGGGAGTTATTTTTTCAACATTCCTCATCCATAGTTTTTTTTATAAACAATCTCATTGTTTCTAACGATCTTATGGGTCAATATTCACAATGAGATTGTTTATAAAAAAAACGATGGATAAGGAATGTTGAAAAAATAACTCCCTATTCGAATTCTCCGACATAAAACCTGTGTTGAAAAATCAAAGTATTAGGGTTATTTTAATATTTATTCAAATATAATAATCATATTTGCGTAAATAATTGAGGAATCAAAAAAATTTTCCGTACGAAACTTACTCCTCACAAGAAAGTGTTTCGTTAAAAGAATTTTTCTCCAAATTCAATAGTTTGTCCGTAATAATGTTATAAACAATTAAATTATTTGTAAAAGAATAATGGCTGACGAATCTTGCAAAAAAAGGTCGATATTTGAATCCTTCTACCCAAAAAACATAAATCTACGTTGAGAAATCGAATAAATGCAAGATTTTATTCGAATCCTTATATTCAGTCGGTAAACGACATAGAATCATGACAAATTTCAGTTGCGCGCTAATGAATTAATCGCTGTATCTTTCGAACTAATAGTCCAATCAATCTGAAATTTTCCACAAAGTTCGTCCATCCCCTAGCGAACAACTTTGTCGCTGGAAGTTTTTCGTAGCTTATACTTCCCCCGACACTTTTTCAATGCAAAACAATGAAAACCTAGTTTAAAAAGATTTTCATTTCGAATTAAAAATTCATTAATTTTGTATCAATTTTTGCAAATTTTGTCGAGATTGTCATTTTCCGGGAAGCCTTCCGAATCAGAATCTGCAAGACTCATCTTGATACGTTTGAAACTGCCCGAGTTACAATGAGTTTAAGATTGAAAAGCATCCATTTTTAGTACGAAAAAATAGCTACTTTTTTTTTTCTCGAAAACTATTGATCATAGACAAAAATTGTACAGTGACACTTGTATTGATTTTTCAAGCTCTATTACCCAGTATTTTTTGTTTTTCAAAATTCCGACTTTTTTTTCCACTCTCCATATGACCGCTTGGACAATAGTTTTACCGCGGTTCGAGCGCTCGGCGAGTTCTTCTTCCCGTGGGCTCAATTAAGAGGTTATATTCCATATGAAACCTTGATCAAAATAGCTCAAAAGTTTAGAAAAGTTGTTTTTGTTTTTTTAAATAAATATCCGTTTTGCCTGGAACCCACAATAGTATTCATATGGCGCTTTAAAACTGCATATTTCAACTCTTAGAACACTTGAATCTAAAGAGATGATACCAGTTGTAAAACGATTGTAGGTATACAAAGGTCATCATAGATGTTTGATAATAAACTGAGCAATTCATTGTAAGATTATACGATTGAGGTGTTGATCGATTGAAACGATGAATTGTTGTCTGGTAATTAATTCATCAATTAATCGATGAATTCCAGTTTGATTTGTTCTTTTTTATTGGTAGATTACGTTAATCGTTTTTTCGGTCAGTTGATGAATTTTCATGAACAAGATATACAAGTGAACAAGAGGTGAGCGATCTTGTGAGTCACGCTGATAGTGTTTGAATCTATCATCAATCATCAACATCAGTTCAAATATGGAGTTTTGGAAATTATTTATGGCAGAAGGGTGCAACTTACCTGAGTAAATTCGAATTTTTCGCGAAACGGTTTGTTACCACACTATACTTCTTCTGAAATGCGTGAACGATGCTGTCTATAGCTGAAGTGCATCACATATCACGTGATGTTTGGTTTCGTATATTTCGTACCCAGTGACCTTCTGATAGTACAAGCAGCGTCCCTTGCGGGCAGATTGGGAAATAACGAGCGGTGAAGAATTGTTACGTGCATTTTGTATCAAGTTGCACTCCACTGATGGCGTTGCCATGCGGTCACACATAGAGTACCTATAATAAGAGTAGCGCCAATAGACTCGAGAGTGGTGAGGGAAATGCCGCTACCGACTACCGCCATGTTGGGGTGGGGGATATGATTGTGTACCATGTGTGATTTGTGTATGTCCGTGATTGATGTGGGTGAGTCACGCAGACAGTAACACACTACGATACACCGATAGTACTCACACAATCGCATACCCCAATACGGCGCCTGTTGGCGCTACTCTTATTATACGTACTCTAGTCACAAACTTTTTCTCACGTATGTACTGTCACAAACTCTCCAAGTTTTCTGGGTTTTCTGATTGGTCTCGTACTTGGTTGATGAATACGTGTGGCGTTAGTTCAAGAATGTGCACCCAGACAGGACACAAATGGTAGACCCTCATAGTCCCGAAAGTTAATTTGCCCGAAGTTGCAAAGTCTCGAAATTCATATGCCCGAAAGTGCATTAATCTTAAGGTTTGTTTGAACGATAAACCACATCATTTTCTGTGATTTATAATTTGGAATGATGCACTCTCTGAACAACAAACCTTTGGATTACTGCACTTTCGGGCATCTGAAATTCGGGATTTTGCACCTTCGGGTAAATGAACTTTCGGGACTGTGAGGGTCTACCGACACAAACATGAATTGTGGAATATTAACTCTTCAAGAACTCTCTTAGAATACAACAAGTTTTTGAAGAGTTTCAAAAAGAATCCCTTTCGTCAGACATTTGCGAGTTCTGTTGGAATTCTCATAGCGATTTCCACTGATTGCACTCAGTGCAAACTGCCCTATTGTTATGTCTTTGTGACCCGTAATCATAATAAAGGATAGAAACTCTTTGAGGACTCTTTATATTCTAAGAGTTTTTGAAGAGGTCTTTTTCCGAAATTCATTCTGGATTCTTGTGTGCTGTCTGGGCGAGAATGTCAATGCCACAAACTCTTTTCAGAACATTCAAGTTTTATTCCCTCAGGTTATCGAAATCATCTATGAGAAACACATGTTATGACAATCGTATCTCAGTGTATCATATGGAAAACTTACAATCATTATGAATACCTCAAATATATCGATTGATGATGAAAAAAGTAATTGATAAATCCATGACTGAGCGTCTTGAAGATTTTTGTTTGATAATCAATCTGCTTCGTTCGATCTCAGGTGTTCTTAGTTGCCCCAGCTTGGACCAAACCAATCAATTCATTTTATAACTAAAAAAGCCAATCGAAAATATCCGGAGCAAGTTGGAGCAACTTGGAATACCTTTACACGAACGGAGCTAATGTATAGCAAATGAATCTTGCACACAACTTTTTTTATCAACTATTCACATTTGTGCCTTTATAAGAATCTACCAATGGATAAGATGCCCTTTCAATCAGTAAATTTTCCGGCAAACAAACCTTTCGTACCATTGAAATACCTACCAAAAATAAAAACTGTTTTTAGAAATATTTTTTGAAATTTTCCCAGAATGTGATGAAAAATTCAAGTATAATTCCAGTATTTCCAGTATTTCCAGTATTTCCAGTATAAATAAAAAATTCAAGTATAATTCCAGTATCTCCAGTATTTCCAGCATCAGTAGACACCCTGCTGTTTCAGTATCCTCAAGAGTTCGTCGAATATTCCCGTGTACATCCCATTGTAAATTTCCAGTGGGTTCGCAAGGGAAATTTCCCATGTGAATTCGGGACTGGATTTATTTCGCATGTAATCATGTGACATGGGTTACTCCTGTGAATATATCACATAGGTTACCTATGGAGGAATATTGCACGGGTTACCCATATGAGAATTCCAAACACAACAAAAACTCACATGAACTTGAGACAATGAATATTTCCATTATTGTTTGACATTCACGTAAGTTTTCGTCCTGCTTGGTATCCTCGCAGCGGTAACCCGTGCAATATTTCCCCATGAGTGACCCATGTGATATATTCGCATGAGTGACCCATGAGACATTTGCACGAATAACCCATGTGATTCACCATGATGAATGAGCAAGGTACATTGGGGTGTCAAATGAATGATTGAAATATTCGAACTCAATCAATATGAAAGTGATCTACAATTGAAAGTCGAGATGTATTTCTGTTTCAAGTTCAATTAATTGTTTAAAATTTTAGAATGATCTATTTCTCAATATTTTCGCTCATTAACCCATGTGAAGACGCATGTGACCCACTTGAGTCCCATACAACCCACTTGATTCCCATGCAAAGACCCACGTTATCCCATTGATCCGCATGTGAAGACCCATGCGACCCACTTCATTCCCATGCGAAGAACCATGTGACCCACTCAATTCCCATACAAAGACCCATGCGAACTAATTGGGAATTTACAGTAGGGTATTCTGATGAAAATGGAAGAATATTCAAATACTGTGTATTCGAAAATCCGGATGAAACCGATATGATTTCATGATTGTAAATCCAGACAGATACCATTCAAATTTTCATCTGCATCTACGGATGAAAACTGAAAGACTTCCCATCTTTATTCATTCGAATATCCGGATGAAATCTGTAGGATTTCATGGTAGGAAATCCAGATCAATACCATGAAAATTTTCGTCCGCAAGTGCAGATGAAAACAGAAAGACTTTCCACCTTAATCCATCCGGTTGAAACCGATATGATTCCATGATTGTAAATCCGGAGAGATACCATGCGATCCGCATATGCGGATGGAAACAAAAAGACTTTCAAACTCCATTCATCCGAAAATCCAAATGAAATCGATATGATTTGATGACTGTAAGTCCAAGTCAATATCATTAAAATTCTCCTTCGCGTATGCGGATAGAAACGGAAACACGCTCTAACGTACACATGCACTTTCTTAAGGTAATTCTCTGCGAAGTCGCGCAAAAGCTCATTCGGTTAGGTCTTAGGCTTCAGACAGTAGGCCGGTAGGAATGTAAGTTCGAACCCTGTAGGTAGGATATGATTTTCTCTCAATTTACATGAGTGGACAAGGTTCCTCAACGATTTTCGAACAAGGATATGCGAATGAAGATCCTTGTACAGTAGTGCTTCCACAACACGAGACAATACGATATTTTCTGCAATATTGTCTTGTCCTTGAAAAATATGAAAATAATGATATCGTCTTGTTCTTGAATGATTCTTGTGATGATCCATCTTGATCTTGTCTTGACAATAACTCAAGAATATTGATCTTGTCGATAAATTTTCGGAATTCTATATGTTTAAGGAAATATGTAAATATTGATGTACGTTTGTATAATAAGTAAAATATAAATAGGTGATATTCGAAAAAAGAAAGTTGTTATATTTATGTATATAATATGTATGAGGGGCAGGATCTATTACAAAAAATATAAGTATAATTACAATGAACTTAAAAAACACAATGCTCTGGTAGCACTATTCACGTATAATAGATATATATATTATTAGTGAATCAGTTGATTATAATTTATCCCTACTTTAATAGAACAACTGTACATATATTACACTCGAAAATTCTAATTCTTATTAAACAATATAAAAAAGTACATGCAAAATTCTGAAATTTTTGGTTTCTATTACATAATAATGAATAATGAAATGAATGAAATGATAAAATTATTCTTCAAATTATTTTATTTTCTATATCTTAAAAAGGTATCTCACAAATTTTGGATTTTAACAAACTCTTCATCCATGAATTTATACAGAGTAACATTCAAATCGACTCATAATTCAATGTACATCTTTTAGCTGTAACAATTGAAGCAGCTATGGAGAATAGTCGTTCCACAGGTACAGAAGTAGGCATGATAGCCAGAAAATCTCTTCCCATTTTCGACAAAATAGGAAATAGATGTTCGTTTTCTCGCCACCACTCTAAAATTGGCTTTTCACCAAGGGCTCTTACCGTTTCTGTATAATGTGACAGTTCTTGTTTCCAGTCATCCACAGTTTTATTTTTCACACAATACACAGATTTAATATCCACGTAGTCATCTGTTGACTTTCCTTGTAATGTAGCTTCAGTTTCTGTACACTTAGAATATTCCTCATAGTAAGAATATCGGTAAATTTTCTCAAATTCTTCAATGGCTTCTTTTTTCAACTTTCTACCCCAGTCCGTTTCATCAAAGCCTTGGTACTCGTGTAGTGGATCTAAAATTAAGCAAACTATATATATCCAATTACATTTTCTGTAATGTTTTGCAAGCTTATCCAAACCAGTTTGAAATGCATTTAATAGTTTTTTATTCAGTAATTGATTATCGTTGCTGTTCTAAATTTTGTCCGATAATTCAAACAATATGGTTTCAATTTTATCTAATAGGAGATTGAAAATGATAACAGCAGGGGGCATCGCTGGTTCTTTTTCTACTTAAACAGTCGCTGTTGCTTGCTTAAAGTACTTTAAAAATTTCAACAATTCATCTAAAAGATTCCATTCTTCAATCATTTGATTCATACTGCAAAAGGTCTGGAACGTTTGAACACAGCGTATTTAACGCATTTTTCAGACTAACAGCTGTTGAAATCATATCACATGTGCTATTCCAGCTCGTTCGTACGTCCAAAATAGGTTTTACGAATTGAATATTCAAAGCACTGCACAAGTTATGTAACTTTTCAGTCAAAACTTTGGAGTGACGTATTTTTTTTATTATTTCTCTCAATCTTCCAATCGCACGTTCAAAATCGGTTTTTTCTTCTTTCTCGTCACTATTATCATCAGTTTCATTTTCACAATCACAATTATCATTATCCTCAAAATTATGACCTTTCCCATCTCTATCTGATTCGATAGTCAATTTGTTTTCCTCGTCATTACTTATATTGATTGATTTTAACACATCTTGGACTTCCAAGTTTAATATATGTGCAAGACAGCGGAAATGCTGATCTTCACCGCTGAAAGATATTCCAGATTCAGTGAGCAAAATTTGTAATTCCCTCATAAAAGTATCATTTGCTGATGCATTATCGAGTGTCACGCCCTGAACTTTATGCTGAATTTGAAAATTTATAAGCATATCAAAAAAGGCCTGAGCCATATCTAATCCTTTGTGTTTCCCTTTGGATTGGAGTAAGTCTAATGCAAGAGAGTGTAAAACCCATTGATCATCAATAAAATGTACAGTGACTCCAAAATATGACTTGAAATTTTTCGGAGACCATGCGTCAAATGTAATGATAATTTTGAATCATTATGTTTCGAAATCCTATTTTAAGAAAGTCATAGGTATCGAATCGAAAATATCTCGAATATATCGAAATATTGAAGCCTCTTTTCATGATTGGTCGGAAAGTGCATATGTACTCTCAAGGATGAAAGGATAATGAATAGATTCAGAGGGAAGGGTGGGAAAGAAGAGAGGGTGAGAATGTAGAGACCGGTTATAATGGGTTTGATCATTATTTGAATGTTAACAATGCTTTTGTGTTTCCATTGGTTCACTTAAGCATCTTACTTATTATGGTTTTTAGGTAAATGGTGCTTCCTAAAATCCAATGGATATTGAAATGAGTTTCCTTGGAATTCCGTTGTAGTAGAGTCTCAGATCTGACAAGTTCAGGACCGATATTAAGGGTGTCGATTTCTAAACATGTGAAACAGTTGAATAGTGTTGATATGCGCTAAACTCTATGTTAAGTGTTACAAGTGCGGAGTGTAAATTTCTATTTCGGAATACAAGAGTTTCAAAAGTGTTTTCTGTACAATTGTGTTTGTGCGCAGTGTAAGATTGTGAGCTAAAATTTTCAGTATTGATAGACAATACCGACTTGTGTCTGCAGCTGTTTTTTTATCAAATACTAGCAGCCTTCGGCGCGCGCTTCGCGCGCGCGTGATCAGTTTTCCGCGAAAGTTTATATTACCTAGTAGAATGACGAAAAGTTCATGAAAGTTATTCAAAGTCATTTTGTTGGGATTCACATAGGAGAAGTGGTAGAAACGCATTTCTGACCGAGGTCTGGATCTTTCCTCTCGACAATAATGATGTTGCAGAATTTTTGAATGATGAAATGCTTTATTTTTTTTTGTTACAGTACGATTGAATAATGATGGGTTCAGGGGCCCCAAGCATCCAGAAATAGGGGAGAGAAGGAAGTCCAATTTTGCACAAACTGTTTGCAGGAAGGACGGTTATGAGTAGGAATTTTAGGGTCATACTAATAAACTACATGCCTGAGATTGTGCGTTGTCGGACACTTTGCATTCCCCAATCATTTCTGCAGTCGACAAATAAAATTAAAAGATTTTAACCTTTGAACGTCGAGGAATTTCCTTCAGAAGTTACAGGGGAATAGAAAGTTTCCGGCAATGCGCAATTTTGGACATGTATTTTATAGGATGCAATTCAAATCTGTATTTAGGTGACGTTTTTTCTGGAACAAGTTTACGTAGAATTTGACTTTATCCTCTCCCCTTATTTCTTAATGCTCAAGTTTCCTTAGATCATTGCAATGGATTAACTTCAAAAACATGAAATGAATATAATATGAAAATGAACTTGACCCATTAATGCCAATGGCGAAACTGCGTGGCCTACGGGGAGAGAAACTATTGGAAATAGGATATCTGGGTGGAGGATGAACATCCACGGAAAAAAAAAATTTTTACAACTCGTTTAAACAATTATTGTTTGGACAATTTGTTGAAAATATCAATTCACGGGGATGACACCCCCAGGATCGTGTTCTACGGGAAATTTCATATAAGAATAGGTGGTTTGGAAAGTTTTCAACAATCGCATTTGTTTGTAAATAAAAATTATAAACAATTTCGAATACTCCATACCCGGTCATGCCCAAGGTGAAACCGCTGGGCCTACGGGGGAAGCAACTATTGGACATAGGATATCTGGGTGGAGGATGAACATCCACGGAGAAAAAAAAATTCTTCAATTTGTTTAAACAATCATTGTTTAAACAATTTGTTGGAAAATTTTTTTTAAGCGGATGTTCATCCTCCACCCAGATATCCTATTTCCGATAGTTACTTTTCCCGTCGGCCCAGCAGTTTCACCGTGGGCACGAACGGGTATGGAGTGTTCGAAATTGTGTATAATTGTTATTTACAAACAAATGCGATGGTTGAAAACTTCCCAAACCACCTATTCTCATTCCCACTGTCGTGGGAGTCGGGGCATGGAAGTATGAGTGTTGGTTCACGGGTACCGAACTGCTGGGATTATTGATGCACCCATAGGGTTGAGCCAATTGAGGGCCGAGTATGCTATGACTTCCATGAGTGGGGGCAGTCATGGGGATTGTCGGGGCGCTATGACTCACTCTTGTGGCCATCGGTTGGGAGATGTAGGTTGTGGGCGTAATTTCCGCCGTAGAGTGTCCTCCTGAGCCATATTGGGTGGTTCTTGGGGCAGATGGGGGACAATCACTGAGATTCACCGTGTGGTGAGGGAGGATGGTCGAAAAATATTGGGGGTGGGTGACCAGGGGTGGGCTTTGCACGATAGTTGACCCAAAGTCACCAATATTGGCGGGAATAATTCGCCTCTGGGGCACAGAAGTGGTCGGCGCAGTTATGGGGGCGCGGGTGTCGACGTTAAAATGGTTGTCGTCGTAGTGAATGTGGTTGACGATACGGCATGGGACGTGGGAATATGTTGGGAGTTGGGGGCTGATTCGATATGGGTGGACTCGTGTGTGTGCCCCGATGAGAGCTCAAAAGTGGAGCTAGTACCTCCGGATGTGTTTCGAACGGGTTCGGGGGGTGCGGGGTTCGAGAAAGATTCGGGCTCAGAGGGCCTGAGTTCTGGGGACAAATAATCCATTGTCTAACGGATGGTTCTGTCCCCTTGTGCCCGTCGGTAATGCCGATGGGCCCGATCTCGCTTCTCATCTACCGTTCCCGCGCAGTTTAGGGAATGGCCCACTAGGAGGGCTACTAATTTTTCCGGGGCAAGGGCGTCGATCCACGAATGATTATTGGGGTCTTCTGCGTACGACGAACCGCGTGATGGGGGTCGATTATGGAGGGGGTTATTGGGATCTTCAAAGGGTCCCGAAATTCCGGGTAGGGTACCCAAAAGGGTGGATTGGGGAGTGACTGGGGGGTCGCTCGTAGGGGCCAGATGAGCTTGTAGCCGCTCACGCAATTCTCTCTCTTCTCCCTCCGTGGGAGGCCCAAGACCGCGAAGTCGGCTTATGATTTCCTCTAGGGACAGTTCAGAGATGCCTGATGGGTCCATTTTCGTTCAAAACTCGTGGGGAATTTCGGACAATTCGGTATTAGCTTTCCAATTCTCCCAGACAAGGTGGGAATACTATTCAGGAAAGGAAAGAAAAAAAACCAATTCTTGAAGCCGTTCTCGAATTTCCCACGTCATTACAAAAAAAAAACGGGTGACGTATCCTAAATCTCTTCCCGATAAACAAGTTTGATAAAGGAACCAATGGAAAAAACTCGGGATTCCCTAGATAATAGTCATCTGTCAACAATGATTGATTACGAAGGCAATGGAAATATATTCCGAACTATGGTCACCCCGAATGAAACCCGATTACGCCACGAAATTGTTGGATAAACAAAAAAAAAAAATTCCCGAAACTTTGCTTGGAATAGAAAAAAAATCGAAGATTTTCCACTTAATGGATCAAAATTCCCTAGCGGAAAAGAATTCCTCTAACTGTTCATGAATAACTCCGAAGGCTATGAGAGAATTTTAATTAATCCCTCCGATTCTATATATTGAATCGAATGCAAAGTCCTGTTGGGGTACGCGTTGGGGAACAGGAACATGATCCGGTTATTTCGGGGGGTTCAATCAAAAACAATGGTTTCTCCCGTATTTGTTACGGTTTGTGGGGTTCAATGGGCGCCACAAGCTGAGAACAACAAATAGACAAAATGGCCAATTGCAAAAAAAAATTCTCCAAGATATGTATATATATATATGTCGTATATACGATTGGTATAAAGAGGAAGAAAAATCTATCAGAGCAAACAAAACGAATTCGCAAATTAACCTAGGGGTATCACGCGTATTTCATTGTGGAAGACACTTCAATCATTCTCCAACTATGTTCAAAGGAACCAAATGAACGAACAACACGAATCCTCCAATGAAATCAATATGCTTTCGCAAGAGCTTAGAATACAAACGTAATAATGAGAAATAACGAGTTCCAAATGTTATCTTTATACTTCAAGCGTCATTTGGTTCACCAAAATTATTATAATTCAATCAAATGATTCAACTTGAAGTACGAAACTTACTCGAGGTTCCCAATTCTTGAACATAACGAGTTATCGAGTAGCTTATGCATAAGAATAATAATAATGATCATTCATAACACGAGATATTGGAAATTTCTTGAAAAATTCTCCGAAGAATTCACTCGTGATATCTTAAATGCGATGTATTATGATTAAAACACTATGTACAAAACGATTCAGATCATATCATCATCAATAATATCCTTGTATATGTATATATATATACAGGGTGGGGCATTTAAAGTGTCGCGGGCGTTTTTTCCAAAAATAAAATGAGATACGAGAAAATTTTTCGGACAAAAATTGTAGGGTATCGAGGGGGACATCCGATGGTGGCCTTGGCTTTGACCTCAAATCTCATCTTCAAGGGCATTCTGAGGTCAACTCTTGTTTTTTAAATGGCATCTCATATTTTTTACTGCAGATTTGGATTCTAGGTCAAAAACCAAGAAACTTTTGTCTGAACCATTTTCCTGAAATCCGCAAAGATGGCGCTCTAATCGATATTGTTCCATACTGAATCTGACATTAGAATAACTCGAAGACGAAGGGTCTTGGAGGAGAATGTTTCGGACAAAAGTTGTCTGATTCCAAGGGGGACCCCTTGAACTGAAACGGAGGTGATGGGGTATAACAGACAAAACACAACACATTTCAATCGTCTACATCACTTGGATAATTTTAATGCAGTAGATGCTCAAAATGATGGCCTTCGACTTCAATACACATTTCAAAACGTTTTACAAAAGATTGCTGAACTCGTGCTAAAATATCTTCATTGATGCTCGCGCATGCATTGATGATTCGTTGACGCATATTCTCAGGTGTAGTCGGTGCTTGTTGATAAACTGTATCTTTTATGTATCCCCATAAAAAAATCTGAGAAGTAAGATCCGGAGAACGGGCAGGCCAATGAACTGGTCCACGACGTCCTATCCATCGTCCAGGATAATCTCTGTCCAATATTTCTCGAGCTGTGACTGCATAATGGGATGGACAACCATCGTGTTGATACCACATATTCAATCGTTCCTGAATAGGTATGTCTTCAAGTAATGTTGGAAGTACTTGATCTAAGAAATGTCTGTACTTCTCTCCATTTAGCGTATCTGCAATGAAGTACGGTCCAATTACTCGAGATCGAAAAATACCACACCAAACATTCACAGCCCATTGTCTTTGATGCTCTACTTGACGTAACCATCTTGGATTTTCTGTCGCCCAGTAATGCATATTATGTCGATTTACTTGACCATGATTGGTGAACGTCGACTCATCAGAAAATAATATGTTGATGAAGTTGTTATTGTGCATTTGCGCTAGACCCCATCGACAAAACTGTACACGATTTTCGAAATCATCACCGTGAAGGTCTTGATGCAAACAAATGTGATACGGATGGAATTTGTGACGTTTCAGTATTCGAAGAACACTTCTTCGAGAAATTCCCGAATGGAGTTCAATTTCATGAGAGCTCACGTGTGGATTATTGGCTACTGCAGCTAGTACATTAACTTCCGCATTTTCTCCGCTAACAGTTCTCATTCGATGTCGTTTTTCCCTTGTAACACTTCCCGTTTCTGAGAATAATTTTGTAATGCGTTGAAAATACCTAATGGATGGCGTTGTTCTTTCAGGAAATCGTTCTGCATACAAGTCATATGCTTGTCTGGGGTTCTTATGCACTTCACCGTAAATGTAGATCATATCGATCTTTTCAGAAACCGTGTATCGGATATCCATGATTTTCAATTTGTCATAAACCAAGTAATAATCAAATGTAACTGACAAACTGACTTTCAAAATCGTGAATTTTCACTGCACCCCGTCGTTTGTTTACATCGCGTGAGCTCTGAATGGTGGTAATGTAGACGATTGAAATGTGTTGTGTATTGACAACTTTTGTACGAAACATTCTTTTGCAAGACCCTTCGTTTTCGAGTTATTCGAATGTCAGATTCAAAATGGAACAATATCGATTAGAGCGCCATTTTCGCGGATTTCAGGAAAATGGTTCAGACAAAAGTTTCTTGGTTTTTGACCTAGAATCCAAATCTGCAGTAAAAAATATGAGATGCTATTCAAAAAACAAGAGTTGATCTCAGAATGCCCTTGAAGATGAGATTTGAGGTCAAAGCCAAGGCCACCATCGGATGTCCCCCTCGGTACCCTACAACTTTTGTCCGAAAAATTTTCTCGTATCTCACTTTATTTTTGGAAAAAACGCCCGCGACACTTCAAATGCCCCACCCTGTATATACATATATATCTCGCAAATCATGCAGGGTGATTCAAAATTCCCGCACTCTTTTTTGGGAGTAGATTCCTGAAGAAATTCTAAAACGATTTGTCCTTTTGCACAATGCTCTCCGACGCATAATTTCCGAGATATAATTAATTGAAGTTGACTAATTATGAGGTGGATCCATCGGTCATTCAGGAGCGTCATAACAGAACAAGAGAGGAAGGTGCTTGCAGAGGGCGCTCATACGATCAGCTGATCGGTATAATCGATACGATTTACCAACATACAAATTGGTAAATCTTCTATGTAGAACGATTGAATTCGTCGACAATGTGGAAAAATTGATTATTGTCATGAACTCTCATCACGATATGCTGTAGGTGAAAGTTGTAATTTCAGTAATGATTTTTAATACGCAGACAAATGAAAAATAGTGTTATTTCGTAAGGATAGGGATTCAAGTGGGAGAAAAAAGTATAACCACTCGTTTTCAATCAGATTTTTCACGTGAAGAAGAAAACATGACAATTTTCATTCATCCGATACCCAATTTGAACGGTTTGATCAGTAAGTTTAACACAAGAGATTGGATTCCGAATCCTGTATTCTGATTGGTCGAGAATCAATGTATGTTAGATCAATCCTCGGCCGTTTCAAATGATTCTTCTGGAGAATTTGTTTTCGACTCATCCCAACCACAACATTGAACAATGATGAATTCATTCGAATTCACCCTTTCTACATCATTCGATGATTATAAAGGGTTTATCGAACGTTAAAGTATTCGAAATTGTTTATAATTGTCATTTACAAACGAATGCGATGATTGAAAACTTTCCAAACCACCTATTCTTATATGAAATCTTTCCGTAGAACACGATCCTGGGATTTTCATCCACTTGAATTGATATTTTCAACAAATTGTTCAAACGATAATTAATTAAACAAATTGTGAAAATTTTTTTCCCTCCGTGGGTGTTCACCCTCCACCCAGATATCTTATTCCCAATAGTGACTTATCCCGTAGGCCCAGCAGTTCCACCGTGGGCACGAACGGGTATGGAGTATTCGAAATTGTTTATAATTGTTATTTACAAACCAATGCGATGGTTGAAAACTTTCCAAACCACCCATTCTTAAATAAAATTTTCCGTAGAACACGATCCCGGGGTTTTCATCCACTTGAATTGATATTTTTAACAAATTGTTCAAACAATAATTGTTTAAACAAATTGTAACAATCCTTTTTCCTCCGTGGATGTTTATCTTCCACCCAGATATCCTATCTCCAATAGTTACTCTACCCGTAGACCCAGCAGTTTCTCCATGGGCATTAATGGGTCAATGTTCGTGAAATTTCCACACCGTTTTTGGAAATAACATAGATAGTCTTAAGTTACAAAAATCTACAGATTACTCACAGATTATCATCCATGCATTCTCATAAATAGCATAAATCACCGTCCCTTCCTCTGCATAACAACTTGTCGCTGAAAATCTTTGAAACATTTATGAAACGTGTTGGCCAGGTTCGAAGATTACATTCCGTTCCTTGGGGAATCATATTATATTATATTATATTATATCATATTATATATATATATATCGGGGAATTTCTTATTTTAATTCAAGTGATAATTGTGTATGCCCGAGTTTACAACACGAATCTTATGAGAATAAATTGTTATAACATATTATGAAATTTGAAAGTACTCTTTTGACATATAACCATTCACATCCCTTCCATTAGATTTACTACACAGCACGTCATATCCCTCCAATATTGTCGGAATATATATCAATTCCATTTCAATAATACAAATCACAATAAACTATTGAAACAATATACCAAGAAGACGACAGAACATTACAAACTAAGAAAAATATTCTAATTTCACGGATCACCAGTTGACATTTGACTAAGTTTATTTTAAAAATCATAAGAATATTACATATTGGAAAATTCTTCCTGATATCTTTTGTCGGTTCACAACAACAATTTTTTATTTCCAAGTTATAATACACTGACAGAAAAATTAGCTTTATCCTAAGAACATATTTCCTTGGTCTGAGAATATGAATTTTCTTCTTATCTAAACGAAATACGTACTTGGTATGAGGAAATTTTTTCCACACCACGTTGTATAGCTCCAAACTGAGGGAATGTTTTCTTCCTTTGAGGGAAGTTCCCTTGATTCAAGGAAGTATCGGATTGGACTCGGTCAATCCAATATTTTCTTGGTTTGAGATTTTTTTTCTCTCAGTGTAATGATACTGAGGATAGTCTTTAACGACAATATACGAAAATCATATTCAATGGATAGATAAAGGAATTTCCAAGGATAAACAAATATCAAACATACAATCAACAAATCCTGACAATTGGTCAAATTCACGAGCGTTACCCAGACAGCACAGACAGTTCTCTGGATGTTCTATAAACATATTCTTGGTTCCGCGTGTGTTGGTGCCCAAGGCACATATTTTCCAAATGTTTGGAGTACCTTCGCTTCTGATGCACATGAATACGTACCGAGCACGTTCTTTTCATATACGACGGGACGTTCTTTCCGCGTTTTCTAAACGTGCTTCCATGAAAACAAACCTTTTAAAAACATATGTGCAACGCCGCGGAACGTTGTGAAAATCTTTCCTTGAATACGTCCCAAGAACATTGCAAGAAGACATGAATAGAACTAAACGGGACATTTGCATGTTCCTGCGACATACATGCGACGTTTTTAGAACATCATGAGACGTTATTTGCACGTTCCCTGTGTAACCAAGCACGTTTTCGGAACGTCCAGAAAACCTGCCGGTGCTGTATGGGTAAACTCCTGGATCTCCTCAAAAAAGAGTTAGTGCAGAAATTTATATCATTGTAATTGGAAACATTACACTTCGATAACAAACGATTCAATCGAATAATCAATTTCTTTATCCTTGAAAATTCCTTTATCTATCCATTGAATATGATTTTCGTATATTGTCGTTAAAACCTATTCTCAGTATCATTATTATAACTTGGGAATAAGGATTGTTGTTGTGGACCGACAAAAGATATCAGGAAAAATTTTCCAATGTGTAATTGTCCGGGTCCGGACGGCTTTCCAGCAGATGTGCTGAAGGCAGTTGCGCAGAGCCATCCAAAGCTCTTGCTCGACATGTATAACGCCTGCCTGCCAGCGGGGATTTCCCCTGCCCGCTGGAAACTGGCTAGGTTGGCGTTGGTGAGCAACGGCAAGGGGCCAGCAAACGACCCGTCATCTTACAGGCCCCTGTGCATGCTGGATACAGCCGACAAACTCCTGGAGAAGCTCCCCAAGCCTCGCCTCCACGGAGCCATCAAAGCCGCTGGAGACCTCTCCGGACGTCAATATGGCTTCAGGAGAGGGAGGTCGACGGTTCACGCTATCCAGGAGGTGATCGAGGCGGCCAGGGGCACGGAGCGCGGAAATCACTATTCCTGCCCCGTTTGTCTGCTGCTCACGTTGGATGTGCGCAACGCCTTTAACTCGGTTAGATGGAGCGACGCTATAAGCGCGCTGGAGCGGGACTTTCGAGTGCCCGAATATCTCATGAGGGTACTCGACCACTACCTGAGATCCCGCTCCCTAATGTATGAGACCGTGGTTGGCCCGGTGGAGAGAGAGTTGACCTCTGGAGTGGCTCAAGGCTCCACACTGGGACCAGATATATGGGACGCTACCTATGACGGGATTCTCCGTATGGTGATGCTGGGGGAGGGGGTGTTCCCCCTGATCAGGGATATGCAGGTAGGACAGGTGACGGTCCAGACGAAGGCATCGGTGAAATACCTGGAGGTGTGCCTAGATTCACGGCTCACCTTCTGGGAAGGAATGAGGACCAGAGCGGACAAGGCGGCGGAAATAGTCACATCGTTGAGCAGGGTCATGACCAATATCGGCGGCCCCTGACCCTGGAGGAGAAAACTACTCCTACGGACCGCCGAGGCCATCATGCGCTACGGTGCCGAAGTCTGGGCCGATGCGCTGCGGTACGGAAAATACCGGAAGTGCATGGCCGCAGTTCAGCGGAGAGGGGCCCACCGTATCGCCCGCTCCTACCGCATAGTCTCGGAGCCTGCAGCGTTGTTCGTTGCGGGGGTCATACCAATTGACCTTCTCGCCCAGGAACGGAGGTCCGTCCACCATAGAGCTTCCGTCGCAGGGAGGGATGAAGCGAGGCGTCAAGCTAGAGACGTGTCTTTGCGTACCTGGCAAGAACGGTGGGAAGGGTAGTCGCGAGCCAGATGGACAGCGAGGATAATACCTCGTCTGGATTCCTGGCTCAACCGTCAGCATGGGGAAGTCAATTACTTCCTCACTCAGCTGCTGACGGGGCACGGTCTGTTCCAAGCCTACCTCTGCAAAATGGGCAAGGTGCAGGAACCAGACTGTGTCTTCTGCGACTCCAAACGAAGCGATGCCCTCCACACGTTCTTTGCGTGTAAGGAGTGGCGGGCGGAGAGAAGTCGTCTCGAAGAGATCTACGGCAGCGTGACTCTAGAGAACATCGTTGGAGCCATGCTGCTAAGCCAGGCCGTATGGACTAATGTCGCCAGCTTGGCGGAGTCGGTCCTGCGACGGGAGGGTCCTCGATACGAGAGCCAGCAGGGGAGGCGGAGGGGCCACGTAAAACGTGGCCCGGAATTCAGGGCATCCCCCCCGAAGTAATGTGTTAAACAGTTCCGGGGGGCGTCAAATGCCTGCCAAGGAGGGGTTTTAGTGGCTATACTGCGATCGGCAACTGTCATCTCCAGCCATAGCAGGAGTCCCACACACCGGGGAGCGATGACATCAGCTCCCTGACGGTGCATAAAGCATTTCCCCCTCTATAAAAAAAAAAAATTATTATTATTATTATTATTATTAATATTATTATTATCATTATTATTATAT
This sequence comes from Gonatopus flavifemur, assembly GCA_018340375.1. NCBI lineage: Eukaryota > Metazoa > Arthropoda > Insecta > Hymenoptera > Dryinidae > Gonatopus > Gonatopus flavifemur. The sequence goes on from JAFFJZ010000001.1 coordinate 1,766,111, forward strand.
ATCGGACGGTTTGAAAAAATTTCTTCTTGATTCTCTCAATTTTTTGACATCATTCAGTGCCCATCAGAAGACTCTTCTTGGTGAAATTTGAGATTTTTGAATAACCGATTTAAAAGATGTCGAATTTTCAAATGAACCCTTTTCTTGTTTTCTGCTCGTAACTTTTTTACCACTGGTCCGAATCGAACATTTTCTTTCACGATCTCAGTTTTTTCATCTACTTTCCGAAAAAAATCCGAAAAAAGCCGTTCAAAGTGTTTTTTGTACGAGTTTTGAGTTTTGAACTTCAAAATCTCATTTTTGAAAATGAGTGCTTATTGTGTTTCCTTGGAAAATTGTTTCTCACAAACTACTCTCTTTTCACCAACTCCGAAGTCTGGTCTAATCGTGGGATCTTTTCAATTTTGGAAATCGAAAATAAATTTTTTCCCAATAATCATTACGAATACCAATTTTTATCACCATATCTATGTTTGAAATGATTTTCAGTCATTCTGTACATTTTCTCATTGACAACAGCCATTCAAAATTAATCACCAGTCATTGAGTTTTTTTACTAACAATGGTGTGAGAATTTCTCATTCATTCGCGTCCCTTTTCAGGAAAAAATTTCAGATAAGCGACGTTAATTGAACTCATTATACTCTTTCGCTGTTCGTTGGAATAATTTTGTCCTCATTGTTGAATGATGGGCCCAAAAATAGGAGATTCCAAGAGTTGAATTTTAACTTCTTTGTCCAACAAATAAAAGTGATTTTTATTGATTGAATTTCATTTAATTATCTCAACGGACAACTGAAGAGTATTCTATTTCGGGCAACAATCGTTTACGTAAAACTTCCTGAAAAAGTACACAAATAAATTGAAAAATGTTCACACTATTGTTAATAAACACACTCAATGAGTGGTTATTGATTTTGAACGCCTGTTGACAATGAGGAAGTGTACAGAATAATTGAAAATGAATTTAAACATAGATACTGTGCTCAAAATTGGAATTCGTGATAATTAATGGAAACAAAAATTTAAAAATGAATCGTCGACAAGGAAGGGATCTATTGAGAAGGAGGAAGAGGATTAATTGAACGCACTGTACAATTCAACTCTCGAAGGCTTGTGGTTTTCGATAGTGCACAAATAGTCGCGCGTACGTGTGATAAATTTCTTCATTCATTTTTCCATCAAATTATGATTATTTTCAAATGCATACTCCTGACCATAGTGCTTTCTTTCTCGAGTTTTTTGTGTGTATAGCTCATGCGAACTGTGATATTTGAATCTTGAAGCGGGTCCGGATTCTTTCTCCCATCATGAGTATCCCATACACATCGTATGACTAACTCGGTTTTGGAGAGAATAAAAATTTGATACGTTTGAAGATCTGAAAAGTTCATCTTCCTTCATCTGATCTATACTCCGAGTGAGGAGTCGTGATTATTAAAGGCTTGCATCCGTATGTGTGTCAGTATTCGCTACGTTGAGTGACATACATGCATCGATGTTTCCATTGATCGATGAGAATATTTTGTTTCGAATTTTGATTTTATCATTATGTTTTTGTATAATTTCAAATCATAATATGAAACGAATCAACTGAATTCATTATAATCATATGTATCATAGGCATTCAGGCTGTATGAAAATTATTACAAATACATCAACAATTCCAAAAATGAAGTATCTTTTTCCACCCATGTATTGATTATTGTTTATGGTGGCGTACTAACTATGGGATGCTGTTCTGATGATGAACACTTATTGTTAGGATAAGAATCACGCAAAAAATGATTTTTTTCCTCCTTCGCATCCCTCAGCTTTGAAATTATTGTTCATTTATTCCTTCATAAGAAAAGATAATCCCTAAACAACACGAATACATATGATATAATGTTTTCAAAGTAATTTTCTCCAATTTCTGGCTTTGTCCATGTTTAAAGGAAATTATTCGAAGAAATTACTGATAAACACAATGACTCTTGCCCGGTCTTTGCTCTGAAGGTGAATATGCATTGTTAGGACGCACACAAGGTATTTTCCATGTGGGGTGGTAGTCAAATTGACGGAGGTGAATGATTCGAAGTTGAGAAGATACCAGCTCACCGATCGAATCAACATTTTTCCTACAAGATCACTTCAAATAATTTATAAGAAAATCAGAAATTATTATTATTATTATTATCATTATGGTTTCATGGTCCGTCCTTCATGTATTGCGGTACCAAAGTCAGGTTTCAAATTTTGGAAAAAATATTCTCCTGAAGGGAATTTTAACGTTATATCTCTCGCCTTTCTCTAATTTCATTCACTGATAGGAAACACTGCTCTACATTCGAAGAGGATGAGGATATTAGCATTATTCGAGTCTTTCTTCACATAAAAGAACTTCCCATAAGGGACGTCGTTTCGACGTAGAATTCAGGTGAAGAATCTGTGGATAAAGTAGATCAGTGGATGAACGATTGCTCATCGAAGAGGCGACGTAGAGGCGACGACCCACCATTCGTCCACCAATCTACCTCATTGATAGATCACTTACAAAAAACAGCAAACAATGTGGACGGTCGTGTTGGAAAAATGATAATACTTCCAGCAACATTCATAGGATCATCACGTCATATGTTACAGTTGTATCAAGACGCTGTGGCCATAGTACGTGAATTTGGAAAACCAGATCTTTTTATAACGATGAAATGTGGTCCGAAATGGCGTGAGATTGGAGAGAATTTATTAGATGGTCCAATTGCCTGTGATAGACCGGACATTGTCGCCAGAGTATTCAACATAAAAAAAGATCAATGAATTGAAATGATCGTGAAACAACAATATTTTGGTGAAGTTCTCGCGTATGTATATGTAATCGAATTTCAGAAGAGAGGATTACCGCATATGCATTTATTGGTGACATTAAAACAAAATTATAAGATAACCACTCCTGAAACTGTAGATAAGTATATTTCTGCTGAGATTCCAGATCCACAAAAGAATCCAAGACTCTATGATATTGTAATGAAAAATATGATCCATGGTCCCTGCGGAAGTTGGTGTTTGGAAAATGGAAAGTGTTCCAAAAAATATCCTGAAGAATTTCGTGAAGAAACAACTTCAGATGTAAACGGATACCCATATTATCATCGTCGAAATACAGGCAAAACATACACGCGTGTTGAGGGACACGTAGTTGACAATTCCAATGTAGTTCCCTACAATAAACAGTTATTATTGTTATTGAACTGTCATATAAACGTTGAAGTCGTTTCTAGCATCAAAGCTGTTAAATATTCATATCAGTATGTTTATAAAGGCCATGCTGCTACTGTCAATATCACTGCACCGGCCATTAATACAGTTATTGATCATGACGAGATTCAGAATCATATAGAATCACGTTATGTTGGACCTGTTGGAGGATGTTGGCGAATCTTGAGCGAACCTTTATTTAACAGGTGTCATGCAACTATACGTTTACCAATACATTTACAAAATCAACAAAGCATCGTTATTCAAGATGAAGAAGATAATACTATTAGGAATGCGTTGGAGAGAAATATCATGTCAATCGATCATTTTGCTTTGGATGCACGGGTTGCAGAAGCGAGACATCTAACATACGTAGAAATCCCAAATCAATACGTATTCAAGAAGGTTAAAGGTTCCAATATCCCCCGCCGGCAAAAACGTCAAGCACAACTCAACACTATTGGTCGCATGTATTCAATCAGTCCATCACAAACGGAGTTATTTCATCTTCGCTTATTACTACTGACCGTGAAAGGCGCGAAGAGTTTCGAGGATCTTAGGACAGTGAACGGACATACCCATGATACATATGTTGCGACATGTTTAGCTTTGGGTCCTATTGAAGATGATAATGAGTGGAAACGTGTGATGAATGAAATTTTGATACATTGTCGACCGATACATCCAGAAGAACTTTGGGAAGAATTCAAAGATGCTATGTCTCAAGACTTTGCAAGATATTTTGATGTGCATGAATCACATAAAAAGGCTTATATACAAATCAATACTCTACTTTCATTGCAGAAATTCAAAATATTGAAAACAGTTTGTCACTTCAAGAACATCAAACGCCTGGAGTACAACAATATCATAAACTGGATGAGAAACGGAAAGAAACATTGGATACCATAACTCAGTTATGAGCGAAAATACTTTGGAGGTTTCAACTTGCTTTTACATCAATGGACCTAGTGGTTCAGGTAAAACTTTCATTCATACAACATTATATCATATGCTCAAGGGGTATGGAAGAGAAGTTTGTACAATGGCATTCACTGGAATAGCAGTCACATTACTTCCCAAAGGAAAAACAGTGCATAAAACTTTTGGAATGCCTGTTCCTCTTTTTACCGATTCGACTCCAAATATAAGAAATCAATCAAAAGAGAGTGGAAATTTGAAGAATATTGATGTCTTTATATGGAATGAGGCTCCAATGGCACCAAGGTATGCAAGGTATGGAATTAGAAGATCGAACTCTACGTGATATCATGAATAACCAGGAGCCTTTTGGGGGGAAAATAATTGTTCTTGGTGGAGATTTCTGACAATTGAGCCCACGGAAAGCATAACCGACGATGCGTTCGAAAAGCGGTGAGAGTATTGTCCGAGCCGCCACGTGAAGGTTCGAAAAAAAGATCGGAATTTTGAAAATCCAAAAATACTGGGTGATAGGGCTTGAAAAATCGATCTGAGTCTCCCTTTACAATTTTTTTCTATGATCGATAGTTTTCAAGAAAAAAAATAAGGAGCACCTATTTTTTCGAATCGGAAATCAATGTTTTTCAACATTAAACTCGTCGTAACTCGGCCATTTTTCCATGTTTCGTAATAAATCTTGCGTAATCCGACTCGTAAGACTTTCCATATGACGTGTATGTTGGAAGAATTTGTGAAAGTTGATAAAAAATTATGAATTTTTTGATCCGAAGTGGAAACCATGTTTTTCATGCTTTGCGTTGAAAAAGTATCAGGGGAAGTATGAGCTACGAAAAACTTCCAGCGACAAAGTTGTTCGTTAGTGTATGGAGAAACTTTTTGGAAATTTTTAGATCGATTGAACTATTAGTTTTGAAAATACAGCGATTGCAATATGACGCGCAACGAGAATTGTTCATCATTTCGCGTCGTGTTACCGGCTGGATATTGGAGTCCATAGGAAAGATTGTATTCATTTGATTTTTCAATGTGTGTTCATGTTTTTTGAGTTAGGGAATGCAAATATCGAACTATTTTGGCACGATTCGTTATTCGTTTTCTTTACAAATAAATTCATTGTTTATAATGTTTTTATGGATGAACCATTCACTTTGAAGAAAAATTCTCCTTCGAACAAGAGAGGTTCCTTTATTCTGTGGAACAAAAAACTTTGTACACATGATTTTTTACAGAATAAGAAAAGTTTTGTTGAAATAGTTCTTTCATAAAACCAATATTTTGAATATGAAGTCGTTCCAAATGAATGAAATTTACGATTAATCAGCCAAAACCGCTCGACATTCCTCGAAAATTTGGATACATATTCTGTATGCATTGAGGAAGGCATTGGGTTGGTTATAACGATGGGAATATTAAGTATATTATTCAATCATGTTCAATAATGAATTTATACTAATCAAAATCGTGCTTGTTCTAATTTTGTTGCGTATACTTTCCATGTAATACTGCTCCCAGACACGGAGCTGACGCTTTGTTCAATATCTTCTACATCCTTCACAGGATAATTTCAAGTTTCGTACAAAACCTCTTGAAAGATGAAAGAACAAATTTGCCGCTTGAAATTTTGCGGACTTGGAAGTTTCTTGGATACTCTTTCTCCATGAAATGACACGGCACGGTTTTGATTGGTATAAATTCATTCTTAAACATGATTGGAATATATTCGATATTACCATCGGTATAACCAAATCAATGACTTTTTCAATGCATACAGAATATGTATGCGAATTTTCAAGGAATTTCGGACGGTTTTGACTGAGTAATCGTGAATTTTATTTATTTGAAACAATTTCACATCCAGAATATTGGTTTTATGGGAAAATAATTTCAACAAAACCTTTCTTATTCTGTAAAAAATAATCTGTACAAAGTTTTTTGTTTCATAGAATAAAGGAACCTCTCTTGTTCGAAGGACAATTTTTCTTCAAAGTGAATGGTTTATCCACAAAAACATTATAAACAATGAATTTATTTGTAAAGAAAACAAATAACGAATCGTGCAAAAAAAATAGTTCAATATTTGAATTCCCTAACTCAAAAAACGTAAACACGCATTGAAGAATCAAATGGATACAATCTTTCTTATGGACTCCAATATTCAGCCGGTAACACGACGCAAAATGATGAACAATTCTCGTTGCGCGTCATATTGAAATCGCTGTATTTTCAAAACTGATAGTTCAATCAATCTAAAAATTTCCACAAAGTTTCTCCATATACTAACGAACAACTTTGTCACTGGAAGTTTTTCGTAGCTCATCCTTCCCCCGATACTTTTTCAACGCAAAGCATGAAAAACATGATTTTCACTTCGGATTAGAAAATTCATAATTCTTTATCAACTTTCACAAATTTTTCCAACGTACACGTCATCGGAAAAGTCTTACGAGTCGGATTACGCAAGATTTATCACGATACATGGAAAAATGGCCGAGTTACGACGAGTTTAATGTTGAAAAACATTGATTTTCGATTTAAAAAAATTGGTGCTTTTTATTTTTTTTCTTGAAAACTATCGATCATAGAGAAAAATTGTGAGGGGAGACTCAGATTGATTTTTCAAGCCCTATCACCCAGTATTCTCAGATTCTCAAAATTCCGATTTTTTTTCGAACCTTCACGTGGCGGCTTGGACAATACTTTTACCGCTTTTCGAACGCATCTTCGGTTATGCTTTCCGTCGGCCCAATTACTTCCCGTTCAAACACACGCCACGCGCAGTGGAATGGTCAATCCATCGATCAAATTCAGCCGTTTGTGGAAATCTTTCAAAAAATTTTCTTCAACTCAGAATATGCGAGCTTTACCTGAGGAAACACAATTCACCAAATTTTTATCATCCGTTGGTGATGGTAGCTTGAATAATGAAGATGATAATATATCCATTCCAGATTAATATATTCTTCCTGCTAATTCGGATATTGTTCAAGACACTTACGGACGGTTGATAAAGGAAAGAGAAATATGATGATTTCATGCAAGTGGCAATTTTATCAGCCCGGAATGTTCATGTTGAAGACATTAATAAGAGAGTCGTTGAAATGCTAGAAAAGTCGAGTGAAAAAATCTATACCAGTGTTGACAATATTAATGACTGTGATATCGGTGATATCAATGATGTTTTCTTACCTGAATATTTAAATACTTTGAATCCGCCGAATTTCCCTCCTCATGAACTACGATTACGATCAAATTGTGTTGTAATGTTGATTAGAAATCTGAGTATTAATGAAGGTTTATGTAATGGCACGAGATTGCAAGTCATAGAATTAGTAAATAATTTGTTGAAATGTGAAGTTTTAAGTGGTGACAAAGCTGGAGATATAGTTTTTTCTAATCGGATCACGCTTCATCGGGAAACACTTATCCGTTTACGTTTAAACGGAGACAATTTCCAATAAAATTGGCATGTGCTATGACCATAAATAAATCTCAGGGTCAACGTTTGCAAAGATTGCAATAGATCTTCGGAAAGACGTTTTTAATCATGGCCAATTGTATGTTACACTTTCTCGGGTACGGTCTCCGAATTCAGTGAAAATTCATTTAGGTAATCAAAGAACAAATAACTTGATAAAAAATTATGTGTATAAAGAATTATTTGGTCACTTTCTTTGAATCAAGAAAGTTGAATCAGCGATCACCAATGACATAAAAATCATTTATTTGTGTCTTGAATCAACTTGGAATTTGAGAAATTCGATCCCTCGTATCCAAGAATGAACCTGACAATGTTTTCACGAGAGTTGATATCACAATCGAATTATAAAAATTGTTTTCTATCAAATATAACGTGACAAATCCGTCGATGTGTGTTCTGAATGATTTTTCTCTATCAGCATTCGACATTAGATTTTTATGTGTACAAATTGATGAAATCGATGTGCACGAAAAAATGGGAGATAAAGCGTGCGCTTGCGCGCGCGTTGATGCTAGTATTCTTCAAATTATTTTGCATTCCATTGAACTCATTTGATGCTGTATTTCGCATACCTGATTTTTCTAGCAATTTTACGTCAGTGTTTATGGAGTCAAAATAATTCTGAGTTATTTCATCATCGAAAAAATTGAAAGGTAATTTTTCGTATGCTGACCAACATACTGTTGCTCTTTGGATGTTAACTCCTGCTTCTTTCTGAAAAAAAATTTTTGTCAGACTTCAGATTTCTAAATAAAATTGAAACATTGTTTCTTTCTCATTTTTTAAATAATAAAAATATCCGAGTAAGATATTGGAAAAAATATACCTAAATCAATATAGATATGTATACATATTATTTCAATAAATTTGAACATTTTTGAACGCAAAAAATACTTAAAAATAAAGGAATATACAAACACATACTACTGTGGGTAAAAAGTAAGGTGAATTTTTAATTTAAACTCCGCGGGCTTGACATTTCAGGCTAGTTCTTTTTTTCTTAAGTTGTCAGGACTGTTAATGACATCTGTGCCAAATTTCATGTCAATGTCATTATCAGTAATACATTTACGCTTGTGTTTACCAAACGACCAAGAGTGCGTTTTTCGATTTTTACAATGTCTGATTTAATTCAGCAGAGAAGTGCAATCAAATTTTGTTTGTGGAATGAAATTCCGGCTGTGGAAACTTTGAGGATGTTGCGGAAGGCCTTTGGTGATTCTACCATGTCGCAGGAAAATGTTTATAAGTGGTACAAAGACTTCAAAGAGGGTCGAGAACGTGTTGACGACTTGGAGGGCTCCGGACGACCATCGACGTCAACAGATGACCAACACGTCGATGAAGTGAAGGAATCAGTGCTCAAAAATCGTCAGTTAATTGTTAGAGACCTTACTGATGCGTGAAGCAATTCGTCTAGAAAGACCAGAATTATGGGCCAACAACTCTTGGTTTTTGCATCACGATAATGCACCGTCTCATACTGCACTCGTTTTTCGTGACCATTCCGCCAAAAATTCGACGCATATCGTTTCGCAACCACCGTATTCGCCTGATTTGGCTCCGTGTGACTTCTGGCTATTCCCAAAACTCAAGAGACCACTCCGGGGAAAGCGTTTCGAGTCGATTGAGGAGATAAAAGCTGAATCGAAGAAGGCGCTGATGGCTATATCGGAAAGTGACTATTTAGCATGTTTCGATGATTGGAAAAAACGTTGGCACAAGTATATTTTATCGAGAGGGGATTACTTTGAAGGGGATGGAATTGATGTAGAAGAATAAATGAAGATTTTTCATTTCACAAACAAATTCACCTTACTTCTTGCCCACAGTAGTATATACAGTATCGTATTTATGCTTGTGCCATTGAGCTCTACATACATACTGGAGTGAGCGCACCATTGTGAAAACTTGCGACGAGAGAGAGGAGAGAACGGTGGCGCTTTTATCTTTGTTCATTCAACGCAAAACAGAAGAGAGAAAACAGAACGGTGCAGCGTCTGTTTTATCCCAATTTATGGTGCTATGTAACTCTTGCCATCGCTATTTTCAACGATGGCGCGCTCACACCAGTATGTATGTAGAGCTCAATGGCTTGTACACACGCAGCATAAGACGTTGCAATTACGTTAAATTGAACATACAACGCAATGACGCAATCTACGTTCGCAACCGCAAAATCAAGAGAAAGAGGGAAAGAGGTGCGTCACTCCTCGTTCAATGCTCTTTAGCGAGTGTTGGTTACTCGATTGTTTTGATTGATGCAGGCGCAAAGAAAGAGAGGAGGAACATTGAGTAACAATAATATATAGTATATGTGTGTGTGTGTGTGTGTACACGATCTGTTTACACCTTTCTATTGAGCTAATTGAAAAAAGTATGGAACGGGGATATAACGAATTTACAGTTGAAAGTAGCAGTAAATATACTCACAGTAATTTCTCTAAATTCGTCGATCGTCTTCTGATTTTTTTGTGTTTTCAATTCACTTGGAAACATTTGTTGAAATACGTCAGTGTGCGTTTTACGCAAATGACTCTTCATCCCGGTTGTATTACCGTTGGTCCTTGGAATTTGTACTAAAATCTTTTTTTTTCGCAGAGCATACAAGTTCCTATTTTTTCTCCTTTGTTGTTTAATCCCATGTGAAACATGTCATTGTATTTTCCTTTATTTTTCGTCGAAATTTCTTCCGGCGAGTTCATATCTATTTCACTCACTTCATCATTTTTATCATCTTGAATCAACTCATCTGTATCTCCCTTATTTTCATCATCACTTTCTTCTCCTCGACGAACTTTCTTGTTTGTGGTTAGACTGGTCACTTGACGTTTTTTTTCAGACATTTTCAAAAGTAATTACACTAAAACAATGAACTAATAAAAATTTACACACACAATGTTTTGAATGCTTCCAATGGAAGAAATAAACGAATGAAAAATTACAAAACTTGAGCTCTTTCTTCTTTCTTAAGGAGCATCTTGATACTTGACACTATATTCTTCTCGATACCGGCGCGGTGCTCTCAGACTCACAAATGTTACGGACACAGATGCGACTGCACGTATGTGGGAAGAGAGAGAGGATATGGTTGCGCGCGCGACCTAGCATGCTTCCTCCATTGCTGACTGGATAGTTGACGAGAGAGCAAAGGAGAAAGCGTGCTAGGTTGAGCGTGCAACCATATCCTCTCGTTCTTCACACGTACGTGCAGTCGCATTTGTGTTCGTAACGTTTGCGAGTCCAATCTGAAGGCAGTGATGCCAACATTTGGTCGACCGAGTCGATTTACCCTCTCCATCGGACCATTTCTCGTCCCCACCATTCCAGCCGGGTGCACGCACACATTGAAACCCGTGTTCATGTGATTCGGAAGCGGTCGGGTCACTTCGAGTCGGCTCGTACAATCGAGAGAGAACCAACTATCCGTCGGTCTTTGTCCTCTCAATATGTTTTGCGATCAGCTAACTCCGTGCAAGATCAGAAAAAAATTCAAAGCCCACGCAGTCGACTTACCGGAGAGTTCCGCCGCTTTTTCTTTCCCAAGCGACAATTTTATTGTAATCAGTATCGAACTGACTTACCCGGCGCCCCGGGCAATTTTCGGCCGGGGCCCTCCAAAATTATTTTTGTTTTTTTTTCAATTCAAGAGCCAGTTCAATACTGATTATTAAATTATCACGAGAAAATATAGATTTGATGCATCTCATCATTCAATTGGATGAAATTTGATATAAGTAAATGATTTTTCAATTATCTTTTATTTTTCATGAATTTTAGAAGATTATTGGTTCTTCTTATGACTGATTATGACCCATATAGCACAAATGTCTCAGTAATATCTCGAGAATATTCTGAAAATATTACAATGTCTCCAAAATATTCTGGAGATATTACTGAGACATTTGTGTTATGTGGGGAAGCTTTCAAGGACATCTATTTTAGATATCATACAATACTTCCGATATTCTCAAGGAGCTTGTTGATGTCCAACAGATTAAACACCTCCAGAGCTCTATATGAATTCATTAGTTCTTGAAGAGTTCTATTTTCGCTCTTGAGAAAGAATTCTTCGTGTGTTATCTTGGCGGGTTCATGTCCTGAGGAATATTTTTTTTTCCCGATTCCATATTATTCTTTTCTTGATTCAAGCAACTGAAGATAGTGATTGTAATAATCTTATATTATAATAGGAACTAACTTCTTCGGAGAAAAATGGTTGACATTCACTTGTGTGTTGAATCTGAAGAAAAATTTTTTACTGTGTATATCCCATGGACACGGATATTTGGGAAATTTCCGATCGACTCGGACCTGTACTTGGTTGAATCCGCAAGTGCATTCAAAAAGATCAGGATTATTGATAACATGACGATGTAATGACATAAAAAATAATAATCGGATGTGAAATTTAATTATTCACCAGAGAGATGACAAAAAAAATGAAACGTCTCCACACAGAATCGGACCCGACCGTTCTTTCGCAAGAACCATGTCTTTTGCCGCTAGGCTATGGGGTCTCATAATATTCCGAACCACATATTACGTCTATGAAGTAATGCAGCGAAGGAAAGAGACTGATAGTGCGTGTAATGATGAAATATCAATTTGAATGCTCAAATCTAATTATTCAGTCCATTGAAAATAATTTGCACTCAACCAATTGAATATTCAGTCTTATTATTTTGATGTTGATCAACATCTCATAACCCATGTTGATTTGATTATCCTCATTGGAATATCATAGTGATCTCTGAAAATTAATTTATCAGGGAAAATTATGGAATTCACCGCAGGACATTTATCATAGATCCCCAAACTATCTTAGAATTTTTCAACCATCGGTTGATTGATAATTCTAATGAAATTCATTGAAAAATCATCAAGATTTAAAATAATGATTAGAAATGCGTAACTATTAGGAAATTTTTATACAATACATATAGGAGTTCTTGAAAGCTTCATAATCAGTCATCAGAATAACCAATAATCTTATAAAATTTATGAAAATCAAATAATAATTGAGAAATTATTTACTTATATTCGATTTTAATTCAATTAAATGATGCTATGCATCAAATCTATATTTCATCGTGATGATTTAATAATCAGTATGGAACTGGCTCTTAAATTGACAAAAAAGCAAAAAAAATTTCGGAGGGCCCCGGCCGAAAATTGCCCGGGGCGCCGGGTAAGTCAGTTCGATACTGATTACAATAAAATTGTCGCTTGGGAAAGAAAAAGCGGTGAAACTCTTCGGTAAGTCGACTGCGTGGGCTTTGAATTTTTTCCTGATCTTGCACGGAGTTAGCTGATCGCAAAACATATTGAGAGGACAAAGACCGACGAATAGTTGGTTCTCTCTCGATTGTCCGAGCTGACTCGCAGTGAACCGACCGGTTCCGAATCACATGAATACGGGTTTCAATGTGTGCGTACACCCGGCTGGAATGGTGGGGACGAGAAATGGTCAGATGGAGAGGGTAAATCGACTCGGTCGACCAAATGCTGGCATCACTGGTACTATATAGTGACGGCTGTCGTGGCAGTAGTGTAGCCTTGCAGAACAAACATATCAGCTCTGTTCTTTCCAAAATGTTGATGCGCCGCGCGGCGTCCCGTAGTGCCCAAACATTTCTAAAAGAACAGACCTTTTGTGACGCTGATTATTCACTATCGTTTTTCAGTCTGAGAGAGATAGAAACTCTCCCGCCTATTTCAAAATACGGTTGGAAGAGTTTCTGTTTCTGTCTTTCTTAAACACCCGCCATATACGGGCTCAGTCTATCTATACTATGTCTTTGTTATTTAACATTGTTTGTATATCTAAATATACAGTATATATAGATATACAAAGTTCCTAACCAATACTGCAATAATTCACTCCAAAATTTGTCCTCACTGTATTGGTGATTTTGATAATACAAGATCGAGATGTAGTCAAGATCTTGACCAACTCATCTCGACGATACGCTTTTCTCGATTGGTACATATTGTTCTTGTCTTGAATGTTATTTTCCGCATCTCGTCTCGATATGGTCTCGATTTCCAAGACAAGACAAGACAAGATCGATAATTTCTCGAATCTCGCAGAAGCACTATTGTACAGGGTAATTGCTTCCAGTACAATACTGGAATCCCCCAATGAATTTTTTTTGTACACTGTAGTTCATCCGAAAATTCGGACAAAGTCGACAAAATTCAATGATTGGAGATGTTGATCAATACCACTGAAATTTTCATCCGCGTTTCCAGTCGACAACAGGAAGGATTTTCCTTCCATTTCGTTCAACAATACGGATGGAATCGGTACAATATTGAATTGAGAATTTTGTATCAATACCATCAAAATTCCAATCCGCGTATGCGGATGGAAACGGAAAGGCTTCCCCATTCACTTCATCTGGCAATACGTTTGAAATCGGTGATATTTTATGCTCAGAAATGCGTATCGATACCATCGAAGTTCATGTCCGCATTTCCAGTTCCAAACGGGAAAATCAATTCTCATGCCGTTTTCTCCCGTATTTTACAGGACGAAAACCGATATCAAGCGGAAAGGAAAAATTTTCTTTCCGTTTCTTTCCGTCATTTCTAGCAGGGAATCGACGTTATGTGGTATGGTCAATACTTTTAATGTCTTCAGCAACCTTTCAACAATTTTCGAGAGTCGATACTCATTTATAACCCTCATCGAATCAAATGGAATAATTTATTCGATTTGAAGCGCAATAATCGTAATAAATCGTACACATTACTGCCAACCATAATAAGCAGAGACTCAGTATTCCCGTTTGTTCATGTTTACGTCTTTTTTTCCAATGAAATTGACTCTAATCTGCATTGAAATCAGTCCCGATCTTCGGAAAAAAGCGATGAACAAGAATACATAAACAAACAGAAACTTCGAATTTCTGTTTATTATGGTTGGTTATGTGGGTGTTTACGGAAACACGTGATCATTTAAACATTGGTCCTGAACTGAGACCATCACGATTGTTCTTCTCCTTTGCATATTCAATCATCTACATTTATCAATTTATTTCATTCGATTCAATCGAAGAAATGATTCACTATCCACCCTCTGAAATTAGTGATATGATGCTTGTGCTTGGCTCATGTCACAATAATTACAACGAAGCCGCAAGAGTTTACCGGGATCGGTATCCCGATCGCCACATCGCACGCCCCACGACCATCCGTCGACTCGAATTGAGGGCTCGACGAGGAGTATTGCAACGAGATCCAAGACATCACCGGTACGATGAGAATGATATCTGTGCACTCACCATATTGGGACTCATCCACTTGGACCCTCATGTTAGTAGCAGATCGTTGGCGCGAATAACTGGTACACCCCGGACTACTGTTTCGAGAATCTTGAAGCATGTCAAATATCGACCATATCACATTACGTTAACTCAAGCTCTCCCTCCAAACGACATGAGACTTCGAATTAGATTCTGCAACTGGGCACGAGCAAGACTGGTTGACGATCCTCAATTCTTCGACTATGTAATGTTCTCCGACGAAGCATCTTTTTGGAGCACTGGGCATTTGAATAGACACAACTCTCATTACTGGTCGGATGTTAATCCGCATTGGTATCGAGCAATCGACAATCAACATCGTTGAAGCGTAAATGTTTGGTGTGGGATCGTCAATGGCTATTTAGTCGGTCCACATTTTTTCAACGGCACTTTGAACGGCCCCATGTTTCTGGGATTCCTGGCCGATCATTTACCAGGCTTGCTTGAGGATCTGGATTTACAAACAAGGCAGAGGATGTGGGTCCAACTAGATGGAGCGCCACCCCATTACGCATTGCTCGTGAGAGAATACCTTGATCATCATTCCCCGGGAATGTGGATTAGACGAGGTGGGCCAGTTGCGTGGCCTCTACGCTTACCTGACTTGACATCTCCCGACTTTTTCTTGTGGGGATTTCTGAGAGACGAAGTATTTGAGGCCAAACCAACAACGAAGGAGGACATGATCGATCGCATCCGCACTGTTTGTGCCAACATACCGCGATCAGTGTTTCTGAAGACCAGTAGCGTGGTGAGAACATTTCTATCCTCTTTCAATTCACGTGAAAACAAGGATAAAAGGCGGGAAAATCCCGCCTCTTATCCTTTGTTTCGTGTCAGTTGAAGAAAGACAGACAAGCTCTCACCCCGCCACTGCTGAAGACGGTTACAAATTTCCGGTGGAGACTGGGATTATGTATCCAGGCAGAGGGGGGTAACTTCGAGCAATTATTGTAACAGCATCAAGCACTTCTCATGTGAGAGGCAAGGGGGCTCACAATAATCAAGCACTCCGGAGGGAACAGAGAACTACCACGTCCACGTCGTTGTTCCTGGGTAGCGCTAAGAGTAGTTCATCAATAACTTCGACGGTCCATACCTTGCACCCCAATGGGCGGAAAGGGGTTCATGACCAGTGTTTCGTAAAGGGTTTGGAACCAGCCTTCCCATGCCATGATAAAAAAACGGAGGTCCCATTTGAAAAAACCATCTTGACCCCTAAATGACCTTCAAAATGACCTCTGAGGGATTTTTCAAGGTCAGCATCATACTTCCTCCTTGGAACCCTGAAATTTTGATCTGGAACATGTTTTCCATCTCCACTAGTTTCCGAGATATGCGACTATATCACTTCAAATGGACCACCCTGTATATTAAAAATAATAACAAAGAAAATAAACAAAAATAGGGAAGGGAGGTATAATAAGGAATAGACGTAATATGTCCAATTCTAAAAATCAACCCAAACGTAGGGCTAATGACCAAGATAATGGTGAAGATGGTCCCCGAGATAGTGAAATGGAAAAAAACGATGAGCTACATTTACCTATAAGTACCCTGTCACGAAAATCCAGCTGGGATTCGACGTGGATTCCAGCTCCGAAATTTACCTGCGTTTTCAGCTTGGATTCCTCATTCCCAGATGGAATCTTAGCTGGGATTCCTATTTTCAGGTGGAATACCAGGTAGAATTTCAACTCCAACGTGGGATTTCAGTTGGAATTTTTTTTTATCCCAGGTGGAATCCCAGTTGGAATTGGAAATCCCACATGGAATCCAGTTGGGATGCTTGATTCCAGGTGGGATCTTAGCTGGCAACGCAGGTAAATTTCGGATCTGGAACCAACGTGGAATCCCAGCTGGATTTTTGTAACAGGGTATGGTTACAAACCGTTATTCACAGTACGATCTAGGACCATATATCATCCACTATGAGAGGACCGCGGAAAAAATAGGAAATGCTGAAACAAATTCGAGTCTTTCCGAATTGGGGTTAGGAAAGAATTCTAGCCCGATCCCTTAACGTAGAACAAGAATCAACTTTGGAGCCGACAAGTAAAGTAAGAATAAATTACGAAGGAGGAAAAAGACCTAGAGAGTTGAGATTGTTTGGGAAAAATCTACCGATAGTACCTTTTGTTCACAAGGCCAGGAGATGTATGAGTTGCCGAAGATTTGGCCACGTTGAGAAATAGTGCAAATGAAAATCAAAGCCCAGATGTGCCATATGTGCAGAATCTCACTTGACGTCAGAGTGTGAGTCATCATTTGTCAAGTGTATAAATTGTATAAACCACGCAGATAGAAACCCAAACCATCAGGCAAATGATAATACATGTCCAGAATTCCAGAAACAGAAGAAAATGAAAAAACTTATGGCTTACGGAGATATAAACTTCCTTGAAGCAAAAAAATTATATTAATACTACAAGGAAAATCCACCGCAGAAGGATTTATTATACGCAGAAGCTACCGGTTACTATTTATCAGATCATCTGCCAAACGATTTAACCCATTAGTGCCCAAGCGCCTCGATTTTGTATCGACTTTTCGACGCGATTATTTGTAATGTAATCGTCTTTGAAAAAATTCAGTTTTCACATATTTTGGCGTGAAATTTTATGCTCTCTCAGGATCCGTGGTCAAAATTATTATGAGACTCCTAGAGAAAAAAATATGGCCGATTTGAACTAAAAAAACGTGGGAATTGAAAAAAAAAATTTTCTTGATTTTTTTTCATAATGTTATCGCCAATAATTTGTGCTCCAATTATGAACAAAGGTGGACAAAATGCTTTAGGTTTAAGAGGAGATTTTTGTTATCGAAGTGGAATCGCTTTTTTTTTACAAAATGGCGGCAATAATGTAAAAATTTCATGAAAAACATTACTTTTTTTTTTCTCGGAAACTAGATTTTATCGGAAAGTTTATGAAAACAAAAGTGTCTTAGAATCGGTCAAGGAACGCTCACAAATTTTTTTAGAATTTTTTGAGACAATTTAGATTTTTTTGAAAATTTGGAAAATCTGATTTTTCAAAAACGTGTCAAAAATATTCGAGAGAATTTTCGAGTATTCCTTGACTAATTATAGGACATTTTTGTTGTTTTGAATTTTTTGATCAAGTCCATGGTTTTCGAGAAAAAAAATAAGTAATGTTTTTCATGGAATTTTTACATTATTGCCGCCATTTTGTGAAAAAAAGCGATTTCACTTCGATAACAAAAATCCCCTCCTAAACCTCAAGCATTTTGTCCACCTTTGTCCATAATTAGAGCACAAATTATTGACGATAACATTATGAAAAAAAATCATGAAAATTTTTAAATCGGCCATATCTCTTTTCCTAGAAGTCTAATCATAATTTTGACCAGGGACCCTGAAAGAGCATAAAATTTCACGCCAAAATATGTGAAAACTGAATTTTTTCAAAGACGATAACATTACAAATAATCGCGTCGAAAAGTTGACACAAAATCGAGGCGCTTGGGCGTTAATGGGTTGAGCCAATTTTTTTCTCAGTGTGAGCAGCTGTTTGCGCTTATTTAGCTAAGTCAATACTTTTATAAATGTCACTCATAATGAACTAATGGAAAATTTCCCATAAACATTCGAGAGAATTCTATAAATTTACTGTGAAAAATCCATAAAAACAAGAATTTTCATATATTTTTATATGTGAAAATTCTTATATTTGTATGAGAAATCTTTCTCCAAAATTATGATTTCAGAACGATCGTAACTGGTGGACTCCTAGTCTTATTCGAATACAATTATAACAACACTAGGAATCCGCCAGTTGTAAACGTCCCTTTCCAGACAATTCGGCTGCATAGGAGAGAAACCTCAGTCGGAGTGCTTCCCATAAACTGCAATATGTAGGGGATTTTCAATGATTATTAGCGAGTTACCGGAACGAACCGATCCAGTTTTCCAATTATTCTCTGTTCCATAGGAATGCTGGCACATGAGAGAAGAGCCTTAGATTTGAATGCATTGATGGAATGAATTTTGTTATGAAGTTGGAACAACTGAGCATAATGCCATATTCAAATTTCATCACCAAGTATCGATTAACAATAATTGAAGAGCACAGCAATGCGAGATCTCATTGACAAAGATTCTTGTAACGGTAAATAATCGAGCAGACATATAAAAAATTGAAAATTACCACACCAACAATTACTTCCAATAGGAACTCTGTATATGCAACTATTTGTGTCCTTTACACTCAATATTCAATTGTGTGCGAGAAAAGGACATATATGGTTGCGTACGGTAGGGGGTCTTTTGGCCGAATCGACATAATTTAACAATTGCTAGTCTTCCCTTATTAGTGTTATCTGAAAGCGACTAGCGATTGTCAAATCATGTCGATTCGGCCAAAAGATCTCCTATCATTGCGTACAGAGAGTTCCTGCTGTACATATGAACTATGTAATCCTATTACATACACAACGAATGAAATAAACGATTAAAATAGAAAGTTTGAACATTTTGACCAGTTTTGACCAAATTTGACCAGTTTTGACCAAATTTGACCGATTTTGACCATTTGAACCAATTTTAGCCAGTGGTTTGGATAATATTCAAAAAGGCTGGCTTTTTTTCAACCCTGGAACGAATCAATCCGAATTCCGAGAAAAAATATTATTATTCATTTTTTTTTTTTTTCATTGCAATACACGGGTTAGCACCCTTTGATATAAAAAGTAAATACAGAGTCAATACAAGACAGCGTCCAAAGACGCATAAAATACAATTACAATATGGTCATGCATTAACCGACAGTTTAAACCGATTCAAGGAAACACCAAATAGTTCCATCGACCGATCGAAATTATTTGCTGATTCACAAATGCGAGAAATCGGATCATAATTTCCAAATCTAGATTTAAATTGTACAGGTTTAAATAAAAGCGCTCTCCTAACTGGGCTACCGGGGATGTTAAAATTAACTCTACTCAGCAATGACTCGCAATCAAGACAACCATTAATCAATTTAAAAAGAAATAGGAGATCATTCATTTATCTCCGCTCTTCAAGGGTAGTTAAATTCATTCTGTGAAGAATTCTGGAGGAATCATGGTCAGAATATCTCATAGGGCAGCCTATTCTGAAAGCAGCAAAGCGTAAAAATTTGTGTTGCACACTCCCAATCATTCTAATATCCTTCTTCAAGTACGGAGACCAGATAGGGGACGCATATTCAAGATGGGGTCTGATTAAAGAGGAATATAGTACTTTGAATGACCTAACATCTTTGAAATCACTAGAAAATCTTTTGACGAAGCCGAGATTTCTCAGCGCAGTACCACAAGCTTTCACAGAATGCTCAGAAAAATCCAATTCATCATTCATAGTTACACCAAGATCAACATAAGATTTAACAGTATTCAATGTAACATTTGCAATCTTGTAGGAGAATATGAGAGGATTCCTTGACCGCGAGATTCTCATTACATAGCATTTTTCTAAGTTCAGATGCAGAGAATTACGGGTGCACCAAGAATCTAATCTCGATAATACTGACTGTAAGTGATGAACATCCGCAAGACATTTTATGTTCTTGAAGATTTTTAGATCATCAGCAAATACCAGGAAATCACAATCATTAAGAACCTGCCCAATGTCATTTATGAATAGCAAAAATAAAAGTGGACCAAGGTGGGATCCCTGGGGCACTCCCGAAGAAGGTATAATCGGTTCAGAAAAACAGTTCCGAACTTTTACCATCTGCACTCGATCAGTTGAGTAACTCTGGAACCAAAGTTTCAGATTACCAGATATTCCAAAGCTACTCAACTTAGATAGAAGAACGCTGTGAGATACAGTATCAAACGCTTTACTGAAATCAGTGTAAATAACATCAACTTGTGAGTTATCCTCCAGCGCAATGGCGGTGTAATTACAGGAAGCAGCCAAATTCGTAGTAGTAGACCTCATTGACATGAAACCATGTTGTTCCGGGATAATAAGAGGAGACAACAAAGGAGTAATCTTGTCAACAACCACGCGCTCAAGAATCTCAGACATAACATTTAAAATACTTATAGGTCTATAATTCTTAGCATCCCGTTTATTACCATGCTTGGAAATAGGAGAGATCAGGCTCGTTTTCAATTCAGCAGGGAAACATCCGGAAGAAAGAGATTCATTGAAGATAATCCAAAGCGGTCGAGAAAGAATAAATTTGCAAGACTTGAACAGCAACGGCGGAAGGCCATCAAATCCTGGGCCCTCGCTCGTATCTAACGAATCAAGAACAGAGTAGATCTCTCCTATGGTGATAGCCAAATCAGAAAGCATGTTAAGTGACATATCATGTCTAGAATGGTCAACATCAACCGAGTTATGTGAAGCAAAAACCGATGAAAAGTGATCAGCAAAAAGGTTAGCCATTCCAGCTGCAGAGTCAGCAACTACATTATTTAACATGATAGTACTAGGTAAGTCATTAAATGAACGCTTACTGTTGACAAAATTCCAAAAAAATTTGACATCCTTTTGAATATTAGCATGGTGTCTACTGAATTTTGGAAATGAAATTCCCGACCTATTCCCGACTTTTTCAAGAATTCTCCAAGATTTTCCCGACATATCAGCGATTGATTATTTTGTGCACAAAAAAACATGTAAACAACACTGAGAGGAATGATTTTTGATGAATTATGATATTTGTTCGTCAGTCAGGGACATTGAAGAATTCCAAGTTTGAGCTCACTCAACTCTCGAGCACTTTCGACTCTCAATAATTTTTACCATGAAGGATAGTAACTCGCTATACAATGAAACCACTAACATTTAGCGAGTCCACCATTACTGATGGTAAAAATTGCTGAGAATCGAGAGTACTCGTAGTTAGAATTTTTCAATATCCTTGGCTTACGAGCAAAGATAGTCATTAATCAAAAAAGTTTCTCACAGTACATTATTTACTAGGTTTGTACAAGATCAGCAACGCAAATACTCGAAGGCTTTCGAACATCAGGAAAAATGATGTCAAATCCTACGCAGTTTTTTTTCATAAATCATGCGTTCACTGGAAATTTTACATGCATAATAATCAATCGTATGACCAGAATTAGACCCTGAATATGAGTTTCCGCTCTCTTTCAGTGATCTCTGGTGGTTATGAGAGAATTTTCAGAATAACTACCCCCAAGTGTTACAAATTTTTCATAATTTAGATTCTTCATATCAACAGATCATGAAGAAACTCAAATTCATATCCAGAGCTAAATTTCAGATATGCCCTAATCATTACTTAATACAGCACGAATACTCTTGCAGGCAAAGAAGTTTTGAAGGTACCTTGTAATTTGAAGGGTGAAACGATGTCTTATACAACACAATCAGAACAATTCGAGAACTCCGTTATTCTTGAAAAATAATGGAGTTCTTCAATTGTTCTGATTGTGTCGCATGGGACATCTTCTAGACAACGGTAGGATATCTTTAACCCTCATCCTGACTGTAGAGTCTTCGAGACTCACTTTGAATGAGAAATGAAAATCACATCGTTTTAATGATATGTTCAGGGCAAACTAACTACGCGCATTTTGGAAGACCCAATCAATGAGATTCGAGATCATACACGGAGAGAAAAAATTTGCTGACGCAGCAAATCGAGGTATTATATATAGAATAGCAAAATTTTTTGCTGAACTAGCTAAAAATTTGCTATAACAGCAATCGTGTTAGCTACGACAGCAATTTTTTAGCTGTGGCAGCAAAAAATGTTTGCTCCGCCAGCAAATTTTCAGTATTATATATAGAATAGCAAACAAATTTTGCTGGGATAGCAAACATTTTTTGCTGCCACAGCTAAAAATTCGCTGTTGCAGCTAACAAGATTGCTGGAACAGCAAATAGTTTGCTGTCACAGCGAAAAATTTGCTGCTTTGGCAAATGGAACCCAGCAAAAGTAGATTTCGCTGCCACAGCGAATGCCTTTTTCTCCGTGTAGTCTTAGGATTTTAGTAATGAAATATTTAGAAAAATACACTGTCAAAAAAAATACAAAAATGTGTTGTCAGGATGAGGGTTAAGAATTCTGATTTGCAAGATATTTTCACATACCTCCCAGGTGTGTGTGTGCTATATGGACGGTATGCATTTTGAATTCTTATTGATCAAATAATTTAAGAAAAAAGTCGGCACATAATTACTCGCCCCTTTTGATGCTTGAGTCCGTATCATTCTTGACAGCTCTAGATAAAAGCATTAATAGTAAAGCCATGCAGCACAACAGCTCAGGATTATTTCATAATGAATACTTTCTGAACTTTGAGAGTTCGCGGAAAGTTTTTGATGAATACATTAGACGGACAAAAATGAAGGAGTATATTTCACTTCATAGAATTAGTGAAAATTTGTTGGTAGCTTCTACGGTATTTTTAGTACGGCTAATTCCTCACAAAGTGAATTTTTCTGGAACATTGGTACACAGTACTCCAATAAAAGAACGTTTACTCCGAGAATAGTCATCCATATATTGACTGGGCGCTAGAGTAAAACCTACCGCGATTTAAATAGAGATTACTCCTTATTTTTCTTCGGGTATGCATTGCCCAAGAGAACATGAACCTTAACAAACGTTCAAGGAAAGTTCGCAAACCTCCAGGAACATTCAATGAACGTTCCTAAAGCTTCATGTTCTCGAGGTTGTAGTGTTGGCTGGAGTATGACTTATTGGTTGAGATGGAAAATTTGTTTCCATCTGAATAGCCACTGACCAAATAAATAATCTGCTAAAAGCATTCAACTGATGCTTCTTCTATCTTTATCTAACGTTGAGTGTAATCTTTTTTGAATGAATGAAGTCAGAAAAAACTGAACCCTGCATCACTTAAATACCCTTGAATCAGTTGACAAATTCCGTTGATAGTAAAAAGAGGAATTATCATCGAAACTTGAACAAATGGATGCGCAAAATCAGGACTGGAATTAAAATTATCGAAAATTATCGTAGGGATATTTATAAAAATAACACAGCTTAAAGTCATTTTCATGAAACATTCAATAAACGCACATAGTAGTAATATGATCTCTGATTCAATTGAACAGGAACACTTCCAACTGTACAACCAGTGCCGTGCTGAAAATTTCCCACAGACAACGATAAAATTTTTCCATCGGTTTCAATGAGATTTCTGAACCGAAAATTCACGATGGTGTATCGTGAATTTACGATAGAACTCTATCGGTTCTCATCGTATTCTATAGAATTCAAGAGAAATATATGTGGTTTTATCATAAAATTCCTATAGAAGAAGTATCAATTATATGGAAAAATATGAACCGTTTTTCTTCGGATAACTGATATTCCTTCTGTGAAAATTTTACGATAAAACTAGACACATTCCTCTCAAGTTCTATAATATCAACCGGTAGAGCTTTACCGCACCCCGGAGAGAAATGCAGGTCGAAAGGATAGTAGTCTTTGACAGGAAATTGGAGAGTATTTCTTAAAATCTGAGAATATTTCTCAAAATCTAAGGATATTTCTCAAGTTCGTAGGAAATTTTTAGCAGGGTTACTATTCTCTGATATTCCATTGATTCCTCAAGGGTTCTCGAGAACTCTTTTCGAATGCTTTCAGAGTCATTGTGCTATCTGGGAAACCTTAAACAATAAAGATCCATATGGAACATACGAGGAATTCAAAAAAGGTGGACTCACTCACGAAAAAAATCAAAAACTTTAAGCTCATCTGAATAATTAGAATGATTGGTTATTTTTGGAAATCGAAATTTCAAGAAAAAGGAGATACACTCTCGAAATTCATTACTCATTCCCGACTTTTTCCCGACCTATCGGAATTCCCGACCTATTCCCGAATTCCCGACTTTTCCCGACCAGTAGACACCATGATTAGTTTCAACTTGGCGAATGTAATTCGAATAACAAGCCCGAGCTCGTGATTTACATTGAGCACGCAAGGAAGGGAACGCTAAATAATCGCCGCGACTATAAGACAATTTGTAAATCATATGGGCAACTTTCTTTCTTCTAATTAATTTTTTGAGCTCAGGAGTAAACCAAAGAGGATAAATGGATCTCTTGATCAATGTCTTCGGAACGTACAATTCAATAGCCACAGAAAGTTGATCATACAAAAAACTAATAGCAGTATTTACATCCATGCATTTTAACTCCAAATCCCAATCAATTTGATTCAAATGCTGCCGTATAGAAAAAAAATTAGCCAATTTATAATTATACCGGTACGTGTCGGTACAAGACAAAGATCTCAATGAAAGAGAATACAATCTAATTTCAATAGGGGGATGATGAGCATCACAATGTAGGAGGTAATCAACCGGACTAATAGTTTCAACATACTCATCGGTGGTAAAAATCAAGTCCAGCATACCATTGAAATCATTGTAAATATTGTTTTTTTGATATAAACCAAAGTAGTTGAAATATTGAGTCAAAATCTCCACCGAAGACCTTTCATCCAGTGTCACACCAGGACGAAACGATGCCGTTAGAGAAGAGTCGTCATTGCGCCAAACCACATGCGGAAGATTGTAGTCACCGAAGAGGAAAATTGAAGAATCATAATCCTGACACTGTACCTCGGCCAGAGAAACACAATGTTCAAGGTAAAGAGATGATGATGAGGCAGGGGGGAAGTAACTTGCTCCAATAAAAACAGACTTCGAATTAAACTGCAACTTGACAAGAATATGTTCCACGCTAGTAGGCGGCAAATCAACCAATGCACTATTCAAATACTTTTTGACCGCAATTAGCACACCACCTCCTCGAGAAAAAACACTGGTGCGCCTGCTCCTGTCCAACCGATACAAGACATAATCATTAAAGGACAATTCTTCATCAGATATGTTATCCGTTAACCAGGTTTCAGAGAAGATAATGACATCATACGTAGAAGTAAGAGATGGAAGTGAAATTTGCAAATCTTGAAGTTTAGTACGAAGACCACGAACATTCTGATAGTATATCAAAGGGTGAGTGATAGGTTTTTTTTCTGGGACACAGTACGCGTGTCAACAATCGTTGGCAATCCATTTATATACTTGATTATTTTGTTGGTATCACCACCATCGATCAGATTCTTGAGTTCCGCACGTAACGTGGTTAAATAATTTCTTTCTTGAACAGTTCGATCTTGATAAATTTTAAACGGTCCATTGTGATTAGATTTACGTTTCAAGATATTTATAACATCCTGAAACGATGGAAAAGGAACACAAATAGGTCTGTGTTTGTTCGCAACCTTTTTACCGATTCTATGCAACCTAATATTATCATAAACGGAAGGATTAATGTTTCGGAGTAGTGTTTTCACCTTCGTTGCATCATTTTGCAGTTGTTTGTCCGGCGTCTTATCAATACCAACAATAATAATATTGCGAGATCGCTTCTGTCGCTCATTGACTTCATGAATAATCGTTTCAAGATCACGAGAATCGCGGTCTTGTTTTGAAACGTCGAGTCTGCTATCAACTTCAGTCAATCTCGCAGTAAGGGAGAGAATAGTTTGACTAAGAGAAACTATTTTGTCCTCGTAAACCCGAGCCATTTCATCACGGAATTTCGAAAATTCTTCATGGATGAGCTCCTTTATATTCACCAGCAAAGACGAGTCTTCCGGCAAAGATTAATCAATTTGATGTGAAGAAGCATCTGAACAATCGATGAGTTTGTTCACACTCCACGGATGATTACATCTGAGCACACATCCTGGATGCGAATGAATATTACACGTATGACAGCTCACAGGATGAGAGACAGGTTTAGTACAACCTTTACAGATTTTCTCATCTTGTTGTGACATTTTGAATATATGAAAAGATCAAAACGTAGAGCAGATGATAATCACTGGTACTAGTAACACACAACACACATACACGAGTAATGGTCTGTTTACTGTTTTCGTATCACACAACGAAGCGGCAATGTAAGTGACACTATGTACGAGGGTGGATTGATAAGTTTCCGGCCTAACCAAGAAAAACAACGTTTTTAAGAATTTTTTTTTTTTTATTTCTCAACATAATCTCCTCCAAGGCTGATACATTTCTCATAGCGGTGTCCTAGTCTAGTAATGCCATCTCTATAGACTGATTCGTCAAGCTCCTCAAAATACCCATTTACAGCTTCGATTACTTCTTCATTGTCCGCAAATCTCTTACCGCCAAGCCATTTTTTGAGGTTAGGAAACAGATAATAGTCACTCGGGGCTAGGTCTGGAGAGTAGGGAGGGTGCGGCATTAATTCAAACTTCAGATCGTTGATTTTAGCCATCGCAACGATTGACGTGTGCGCTGGTGCGTTATCGTGATGAAACAAGATTTGTTTCTTCGCCAGATGAGGTCGTTTAATTTTCACTTCGTGGCTCAAACGTTGCAATAAGTCTGCGTAGTATTGACCAGTGATAGTTTTACCCTTTTCAAGGTAATCAATGTATATAATACCTCTTGCATCCCAAAAACAGTAGCCATAACCTTGTTCGCCGAAAAATTGTTTTTGCCTTCTTTGGAGTTGGTTCCCTGGTCCAATCCACTGTTTAGACTGTTCTTTGGTTTCAGGAGTGTAGTGGTGGACCCAAGTTTCGTCAACGGTTACGAATCGACGCAAAAATTCGCTTGGATTACGCTTATACAACGCCAAATTGGCGGTAGAAATGTTCTTTCGAATCAATTTTTGGTCGACTGTTAGCAAACGCGGCACCCATCTTGCACAGAGCTTTTCCATATACAAATGTTGGTGCAAAATATTTTGTACACGTTCATATGACATCTTACAGGTCTCAGCTATCTCACGAACTTTTAATCTGCGATCTTTCAGCACTATTTGATGGATTTTTTCGATCATATCTGGAGTTGTGACCTCAATGGGGCGTCCTGAGCGAGGCTCATCAGAGGTGCTCACACGACCCTTTTTAAACTCGGAAACCCACTGCTTAACGGTTGAATATGATGGGGAGGATGTCCCCAGTGTTGAGTCCATCTCTTCTTTAATTTCCTTCGGCGTTAACCCCTTCAAATAAAAGTATTTGATGACAGCACGATTTTCCAGCTTTTCCATTTTTACGAAAAACACAGAGGCGTCTTGGTCAGCGTGCTCTCAAAACTAAACTAACATGGCGATCGGACTGAAACTATAACTACAAGCTATCTAAGGATGGTACTATAGAACGCCACCTCAAGGTAGGCCTAGTGGCGCCATCTCTTGGTCAGGCCGGAAACTTATCAATCCACCCTCGTATGTTAGGCTACTGTATCCGTGGGACGAAACTTTCCGACAAATAATGATTTCAAGTGAGTAAAAACGTGGAAGATAAATGATTTATTGAATGTGAAAGTTTCTGATGGGAAATGCGGTTTGAAATGTTCGTGGGCTTTGACAGGGTGCTTTTGAACAATAAGTCTGCTCTTATACGCTGTTACGGATCCAATATCTGGACGAATCAATCCGAATTTCGAGAAAAAAAATTATTGAACGTTTTTGATGGTATCAGCTGAAAGAAAATCATCACGTTGCATACCGGTTGAGAAAATGAAACGATTTATTGAATGTGAAAGTTTCTGACGGAGAATACGATTTGAAATGTTCGTGGGCTTTGACAGGGTTCACATGTTGAACAATAAGTCTGCTCTTATACGCTGTTACGGATCCAATATCTGAACGAATCAATCCGAATTTCGAGAAAAAAAATGATTGAACGTTTTCGATGGTATCAGCTGAAAGAAAATCATCACGTTGTATACCGGTCGAGAAGAATTAATGATTCATTGAATGTGAGAGCTTCTGACGGAGAATACGGTTTGAAATCAAATCCACAGTTAGAATGAATCCTTTTATGCAAAAATGGTGATTTACAAAATTTTTATGAGTATAATGATTATCCATTTCTCCGTACTCAATTTATCCAGTATAGACACCTCGCTTATGGATAGGAATCTCCCATAGAGCACCGGGAGGTCCTATCAATATCCTTGGAACGTCTTCTGAAACATTGAAATGTTCTGAAAATGTTTCGGGACGTTCGGGAAACATCGCATGTATATACCAGGGATGTACGGTCTGGTATAGTTTTATTCAGGTTTTCATGGAATGTCTATGAGACATTGAAAATAAGAATTTGTTAATGTCCAAACTTGTGCCAAATCTTTCAATATTCTTCATTTGGAGCCGATGTAAATGAACTGCGGTGAGGCCTCTATCGATAGATTCAATAAATTACATTTGCATCTTGTTAATACATTGTATATAATGGGATTTTGTTTCGCGTCAATTTTGAGGTTATGTGAATCTTAATATATTGACTTAATTGTTGATGATTCATATTCTGCCAATAGTTTCGAACTTCTGGAATGAAACCTTCCCAAATATTCAATACAAAACATACTTTTATAGTTGTTTGATACTTTCGTCCCTGGTAAAACTACCCTGGTAAAACCGAAGTGTAACAAAATACATTTGCGATGCATTCCACGGCGTGAAACACCACTCCGGGTACATTTGGATGAACCTCGCATTGCGCTGTAACTACAGTGTAACACTTTATTTTCACCAGGGTATGAATATAAATTTAAAGAGGTTAGAATAAAATACTTAGTTTTCACATAAAGTTTCGAGAACATTCTGGAAACGTACCCTAGCACAGGATAGAAAATTATTTGCAACATAGCGAACGCGTAATGATGGTCAGAGTTAGAACAAGACCGGTAGACACTGTTATAGTCCAAGTATACATGCCCACATCTGCATACTCAGAGGAGGATATCGAAAAAACGTACGATGAAATAGAAGAAGTGATAGAATATGTGAAGGGAGAAGAAAATTTAATGATCATAGGCGACTGGAATGCGGTTATTACCAACACATTATTCAAAAATCATCCAAGAAGAATTTATACTTGGAAAATGCCAGGAGATACAGCAAGATATCAAATTGATTACACATTAGTAAAACAAAGATTTAGAAACCAAGTGAAAAGCTGTAAAACTTATCCAGGCGCGGATATAGATAGTGATCACAATATGTTGCTCATGAAATGTTCTCTGAAATTCAAAGCTCTGAAGAAGAAAAGGAAAATGCAAAAAAGATGGAATTTGAGGAATCTCAAACAAGGAAAAACACAGGACGCATTCAAAGCGATGTTGGACGAAAAATTGGAGGATCGACAAGAGAAAGACTTGGAAATAGAGAGTAGATGGACAAATATGAAGAGGAACATAGAGCAATGTGCGGATGAAATTTTGAAGAACGATGGGATAGAGCCTAAGAAACCATGGATAACAGAAGAAATTCTCGATTTAATTAATGAAAGGAGGAAATACAAGAATAAGAATAGTGAACAAGATCAGCAGACATACAAGGCACTGAGGAATAAAATAATCAGAGAATCAAGGAAAGCAAAAGAACAATGGTTGGAGGGGAAATGTCAAGATATAGAAGTGAGATTACATTTAGGGAAAATTGATGAGGCATATAGGATCGTTAAGAGATTTTTTGGACAAATGAAATCTAGAAGCAGTAAGATTAAAAATTCTCTAGGAAGACAATTGATAAGAACGGAGGAAAAAATAGAACAATGGATTAATCATTTAGAAGATCTGTATAAAGGAGGCGATAATATGGGATTCTTAGAGAGGGAGGAAAATGTCGATGAAGAAGAATCGGGAGATTCGATATTGAGATCAGAATTCGACAGGGTTTTGAAAGAATTGGAAAATAATGAAGCGCCAGGAACAGATGGCATAAGTGCGGACCTTATCAAAGCCTCCAGTCAGGGAACTCGTGACGCACTGTTTGAATTGGTCAGAGATATGTACGAAATAGGCGAAGTACCGAAAGATTTCCAGAAGAATAAAATTGTCGCCATTCCAAAAAAACAAGCAGCAGACAAATGCGAGAACTACAGAACGATTAGTTTAACTTCACATGCTTCGAAAATACTGACAAAAATCATATACAGGAGAATAGAGAATAAAATAGAGAGTAGATTAGCAGAACATCAGTTCGGTTTTAGGAAAAATAGGGGAACGCGAGAAGCAATATTAGCACTGAGAACAGTAGTAGAGAAAGGTCTGGAGTTAAAAATGTCTGTGTATATAGGTTTTGTAGATATACAAAAAGCATTCGATAATGTTGATTGGGAGAAGATGTTTACGATTTTGAAAAAGGTAGGAATTAATTTCAGGGATAGGAGAATAACATATGAATTATATAAGAATCAAACCGCAATAATAGAAATAGAGGGTCAAAAAGGAGAAGCATAAATTAGAAGAGGGGTGAGACAAGGATGCTCACTATCGCCATTGATTTCCAATTTGTATATAGAAGAAGCGATGAACGAAGTGAAGGAACAAGTGCAATTGAAATTACAGATTCAAGGTGAAAATGTAGGCATGTTGAGATTTGCGGATGACATAGCTATATTAGCTACGAGTGGTGCTGAGTTAGAAAATACTCTCATCACTATGAAAAAAATATTACTAGACAGATATTGTATGAATATAAATAAGGACAAAACAAAATTCATGATTTGTACAACAGCGAAAACATCAAGAAGAACGAAAATCAAAATAGATGCAGAGACAATTCAGCGAGTCAAAGAATTTAAATATCTAGGGAACATAATTACAGAGAACGGCAAAAGCGAAAGAGATATAAGAGCAAGAATAGCACAAGGGAAACAGGCTTTCCACCAAAAGAAACAGTTACTATCTTCGAAGAATATTAGTTTAGCAGTAAGGAAGAAATTCTTGAAGAGTTACGTTTGGAGCACAGCATTATATGGTTGCGAAACTTGGACAATTGGAAAAACGGACCAACGAAGACTTGAAGCTTTTGAAATGTGGTGTTATAGGAGGATGCTCAGAATAAAATGGATAGACAAAGTCAAAAATGAAGAAGTACTCGAGCAGATAAATGAAGAAAGAAATCTTTTGAAACACATCGTGAAAAGGAGAAGCAATCTTATAGGACACACATTACGGCATGAGAGTTTATTGAAAACAATATTGGAAGGGAAAATGAATGGTAAAACTGGTAAAGGTAGACCTAGAGCAAGTTATATGAAGCAAATCGTACAAGACAAGGGATGTAGTAGATATGTAGAAATTAAGCGTTTGGCGGATAATAGACAGGGGTGGAGGGTTTCATCAAACCAGTCGTAAGACTGATTACTTCATGATGATGACCCTAGCATTTGTGAACAATGTCCCCAAAACGTGTTTCCAGCATATTGGATGAATGTTCTCGAGATGTTTAGAAAATATACCTTTGGGAACCAACATCTGTGGGACTATGGATACATTTTTAAAACGTTTTGAGAACTTTCGGTGCTGTTTGGGCTCAAAGCAACTTAACGTTAAAGTAGTTCACTGATATTTTGATTAAACAGTTCAGTTTTGATTCGTTAGATCGCCACTGCCGAACAAAATCAAAACCTCATCAAGTCGCATTTTTAACGGAAATGTCTTTCTGATATGAACTAATTCTGTAAAATCTGCAATATCAATTGATATTAAAAAAACTCATTCTCGTAAAAAATGTGGCATAACAAGGTTTTCCCGCTGTACAGCAGGGCTGGAGTGAAGTTCTCATGCGTCGAACCTCTAGCTTCGTACCGAAATCAAATTTTATTCATAAAAAGTTCAAAATGTAACTAAAATCAGATGAGTATTCAATTGTTGAGTGCAATATCAATATCGTAGAGATTGATCAATAAGTAATTCTACTTTCGATATCATATCAAGAAGTATATAATTTCCAAACTAAAGAACTCAGAAAATTTATAATGAAATGTGTAAATCCTCTAAAAATCTGTCACAATTTTGAAGCGGGATTCCAAATTGATTCTGGCTTTTTTTTTCAAATATGATGATTGCAGTCAGAAACTTTCATCTTTTCGATCAGTCCACGCTGTAGGATACTGGATTCGCCAATACTGTCAGGAACTATCACATTTCTACAAAGACTGACAATAACATAATGATTTTCAATGTGTCACCATCTTAAAGATCTATCAAAATCATCATGGTGAAATCCATACTACTGCGCGTGAATCATGAATCAGTAATTTCGCGTAAGAACAGACTGCTAATGGAATATGTAAATCCTCTAGAAAACTGTCATGATTTTGAAGCGGGGATCCAAAGTGATTCTGACTTTTTTTTTAAATATGATGATTGCAGCCAGAAACTTTCATCTTTTCGATCAGTCCACGCTGTAGGATACTGGATTCGCCAATACTGTCAGGAACTATCACATTTTGGATCTAGTGATCGGATAACCGTCCTTTCAGATCCTGACTCAAATTTCAACTGTTTCCAACAGGCGTTGCTCATAAATAGAAATGCCAGTCAAAAACGCTCAATGAAAATCTTTGACCGGATCTAAGCGGTGCAAGCCATTCCCAAACGCAGTCAAATACTAACTAAATGTTTTTTGAGCGTCCCAATGCGGCTATGCGGAGTCAAAAACCGCTCTAATACTGTCAGAAAATTTTTTTGACTGTTTCTGACAGCAATTTTCAGCCGGCTGAGTACTCAAATAATCATTTGAAAACGCATCAGGCGGCCGAATAGTTGAGATAAAGTCAGAAAACGGTGCTTTTGCATTATTTTCAGCATCTTGACCATTTTCGCCAATTTCGACCATTTTAACCGGTTTGAACCACTCTTATCCAATGGCTAGGACAAAAGTAATAAAGGCCAGCTTTTTTCCAACCCTGTGAGGATGTCAATGTTACAAACTGATGAAGAATTTTGAGAAATATTACAAAATCGCTGAACGGAGAATGGCAAATTTATGATACAATTGTAAAATTAGTATACTCAGTACAGTAAAATAACTCTGACAAATTTGCTCACTGCAAGCACATTTATTTGAGGATTTTTTTACAGTGTGTGTCGTCTATTTTTACTGTCCAATTTGGCAAAAGCTATAAAAATATTCATCTAGAGGTTTTTTTCTGTAAATCTGCGAAACTGAAGGTTTTTTGGGTGACATCTAGAGGGAAGTAATATTTCCACTTAGCAACCACTGATCTCTATTATACACTGGATAGCGGATACTAAAAATTTCTTGTGACGAATTGAAGACTTGAGCCACCATTTTGTTGTGGGCTGAATGGTCATTTTTCAGCGGTGAATTTGAACCGTATCAACCGTATGAACCGTATTTCACGTAATTGAAAAATTTTTCATTATCCTTTCCCATGTCATCTGAATTTTAGTTCATAATACGAACAAGCATGAGATTCTATTTATTGTTGAGTTTTTGTGAATTTCACAAAAAAAATGTATATTTTCAATTATAAAAACGTTCCAAACCATTCAAACTGTAATGAATCATGATTTTTCCGAATTTCCCATCATGTTACACAATATTGGGTATTAGGATTGGATTAATATTGATATACTGCACAAAATACTTCGATAGCATTCAAATTAACCACCAAAATTAAACATTCAGCCCACAAACAAATGGTGGCCCCAGAGTCTTCTATCACGTTCAATTACTCACAGAAGTCTTGTATCAGGGGGCATCAACTCAATCATAAAATTTTTAGAATGATTTTCAGCGCCGCCAAGGGGAAGGGTACATGAACTTCCTGGGAATCCCCTCACAAGTATATGAAATACATTGACAACTATTTGTTTACACATAAACAAATGATTTCGTATCCGCGTTGCATCTTTAACCTCTCTAACATGTCTAACACTGTTATTTTGTCAAGATGTTTTCTTTCATTTCTTTCGTTTAGCTTGGGATGATGATGAGGTAAGTTTTAACACAATTGTTCTGATGTAAATCATTAGCAATAATATTTTATCATGATTGAGCAATATTCCTACCAAGTGTTGTCATATTTTGTATCTGTGAATTAAGGTTCAATTACTTGAAAAAAAACTCTTCAGAATCCTTGAGAAGTTTTGATTTATCGAAAACAACAAAAAGAAAGATTATAAGAACTTAAGCTTGTTGAAGATTTTTATTCAAATTCATGTAATAGCATCTGGTCATTTCCAGCTATAGGGTATCGATGCTGTGTTGATCCAGGGTGTCATGCTGGACGGAAGGATTTGAATCACCACTTCCCAAGAAATGAAGAGGAGGGAAAAATTTGGCTTGCAGCAATCAAAAATCCCACATTATGTGCCTCATATGAAGAAATTAGAAGAAAAGATATGGGAATTTGTCAAGAACATTTCACTGCTGATAGCTACATCTGTTTCCATCAGTGGATGAGGTTGAAAGATGCAGCTGTCCCCAGTCTATTTCTACCTCAACAGTCCTCAAGGGAGTGCAACAGTAGTGCAACACAATATGCGGTAATAACATATATGGACTATCAATGATGTATCATGCATTATTTGGAATTCGAATACAGTTTGTTAGAGATGGAAATAAAGGATAGAATATTCGTTGGAGTCGCTTAGAGATGCATGAGATTTACATTGTTACTATATCTACATTTATAAAAAATATAAAAATACTACTTGTATCAATTTTATATATTACTTAATATGTAAATCTTTTCTCAAGAAAAATATTTCCAGTATAAAACAATCAAGATGAATGCAATGAAAGAACTTGTGAATGTAGTTGTGAATTTTCAGAATGAAATATCAGCAACAGATGGATTGACCACTGATGTGAGTGAAGACACAAAACATCAATCATGTTTTCAACGTCAAAAGCAAAAACATCTTTTACCGTCGACAGAATGTAAACAATCCGAAAATTATAATACAGAACATGGGGAACAAACGTGTACGGTAAGTGATCCCGTATGGAAATATTTCGCTGAAAAATGTCTGTAAAACTATAGAAAATCTCTGAAAAAAAATGAAAAAACTCTGAGAAACTCTGAGAAACTCTGAGAATCTCTGGAATTTTGATGAGAAATCTAATATTTTTCGGACATTCCTTACAGACTTTTTTCAGACTTTTTTCAGAGTTTCTCAGAGTTTTTTCATACTTTTTCAGAGGAATAGTAACGAAATTGCACTCTGAAAAAACTCTGACAAAACTCTAATAAATTGTTGACATTTTTCTGATTACCCGAAGGGAACATGAAGCTCCGACAAATGTTCAGAATAGATCATGATAGATCAGACTGAAGCTCTGTTGGAGCTCAAGTTTAGATTCGTAAACGTTCGACGAAGGTCCGATGAACGTTGAAATGTCCACTTGAAAATAGTTTGAATGAACGTTTATAAAACGTTCATCGAACGTTTGCTAAAGGTTCGTTCGAGTTGCAATTTTTCGATCAAAGTTTTTTTCAAAGTATATTTTTCCACGAAAAAATGAAAGATTGGGGCATTTCTAACTATAATTGTAATTCCGTCTGAAACATAAAAAATTGAAGGTTGAATGAATCTTCGTAGAATCTTTAATAAACGTTCTATGAACCTTCATTCAAGCTATTTTCAAGCGGACATTTCAACGTTCATCGGACCTTCGTCGAACGTTTCCGAATCTAAACTTGAGCTCCAACGGAGCTTCAGTCTGATCTATCATGATCTATTCTGAACGTTCGTCGGAGCTTCATGTTCCCTTCGGGTATTGAAAAATCCTGAAATTCAATAAATACATTCATATGCCGTATTCAAATATCATGTGTGAAAAAGTGTTTGAAAATTGTTTAATTTTGTTCTAAAAGTCAGAAAATTGTTAGCAATCCATCAGAGTTTTGTCAGAGTTTTTTCAGAGTGCAATTTCGTTACTATTTCTCTGAAAAAGAATGAAAAAACTCCGAGAAACTCTGAAAAAAGTCTGAAAAAAGTCTGTAAAGAATTTCCCAAAAATATTAGATTTCTCATCAAAATTTCAGAGATTCTCAGAGTTTGTCAGAGTTTCTCTGAATTTTTTCATTTTTTTCAGAGCTTTTTCATAGTTTTACAGACATTTCTCAGCGAAATATTTCCATACGGGATGTATTCATCATTTATAATATTGTCAATTTCTATAACATATATGAATTATATTTTCAGAACGACCTATTAGGAGAAGAAACTGAATCTTCAAGCGTACGTGTAGAAAACAGAACTCCAAAATCAAGCAGTAGTGCTCTTCAATGTGCAAATGATGATCGTCAGTCACAACCGGAACGTCAGAAAGAACAAGATCCTTCACTCTCGATATCTGAGGAATT
This sequence comes from Gonatopus flavifemur, assembly GCA_018340375.1. NCBI lineage: Eukaryota > Metazoa > Arthropoda > Insecta > Hymenoptera > Dryinidae > Gonatopus > Gonatopus flavifemur. Next base: position 1,803,229 of record JAFFJZ010000001.1, read on the forward strand.
TGAAAACCTTATGGACACGACGGAAATAGAATGCTCTGTAAGTGACGTGCGTTTCGTTTATCGTATTATTTATCCATTAAAATATTCGTTACCATATAAATAACATACTTTTTTTACACAGATAACAAATATAGAACATCCCGAAGTTAGGAATGAACCTGAATTTATAAATAAAAATTCTTCAGCTCTTGTAAAAACAAGAAAAAGAAATTTCCTTTCAGAGAAGGGTACCAAATTTACTAGATTGTCACCAAGAAGTCAACGATTGTATAAGATTGCTGTGAATTTACGAAAACAGCAATATTATAACCAAAGAGCAATCAGTAGGTACGTATGTTTCATAAACGTTTAATTACGTTGGTGAGAAACCTTTCTTCAAGTCAAAAATACTGGGGGTGAAAGATACCCCAATAGCAAAAATTTTGAAGAAGCATCTTTTTTGAATCATTAGGAGGATAAGAGCACTCCCCGCTTAAAATGTCATATAGAATCGTTCAGAATATCATAAAATATGATTCAAAAACATGATAGAAACTGTGAATCTTATCATGTTTTTGAATCATAATCTATGATATTCTATACGATTCTATATGACACTTGAGGCAGGGCTGGGACGAAGAGCCAATTTTTCCAAGATGAATGCATATATTTCCGCGTATTCCGTCTCGTCCCACACTGGGGCCAAATGCCAAAAAGCTGGCCAAAACCCCAAAAATGAAGTTTGTAGTTGGGGATATTTGACCCTTGGCATAAGTAAGGTGATGTCCCAAGTATTGGAATTCTGATATAAGAAGATCTGATCCCCTCCCCCTGCCCTTGTGTACCAGTTGCAAAATACCCTCCTTGAAGTATAATCCGCGTGATTGAAAGACAGTAAAATAACGAGCATGTTCAAAAAGACGCTGTGTCTCGAAAAATGAACCGATTTAACTTTTTCAAATTGGAGTCTATTACTAAAACTATGTAGAATACACTAAAAATTAAGAGAATATCAATTTGATGAGTGGAAAATACTGACAGAGCAATGATTGGATGTAATTTCTATATCTATAAATGAGAAAATGTGTTTGGTTTTCGAAGGAATAGTAGAGAATTACGCAAAATTACGTCGTTTAACTTATTGGAGGTGGTAGATGGGACTCTTACCTAAACATCAGAAAAAAAAACGGCTGCCCATGTCTGCCCCTAAGCAATTCCGCCATGTTTTTGTGCAGGAAATCACAAAAAATTAGACGGAGTGATGAGGAGTCCTTAGATCCGTCTGAAACTTGATATCCAGAAGTTTGTGGTGTCGCTGATTATGAATCCGTTGTCTTCATTTCGGAATTCAAAATGGCGGATTCAATATGGCGGACGAAAATTGAAAGAAATCATCGGATTTTCTTCAAATTCGTTACCCAGGGGTTTCTGAGGTCGCTGATTACGAATCCGTTGTTTGAATTTCAAAATTCAAAATGGCGGATCCAATATGGCGGATGAAAATTGAAAAAATCATCGGATTGCCTTCAAACTCGGTACCCTGAGGTTTTGAAGGTCGCTGATTCCGAATCCGGTGTCTGAATTCCGGAATTCAGAATGGCGGATCCAGTTTGGCAGAAAAAAATTGAAAAAATCATCAGATTTCCTTCAAACTCGGTATCCAGGGTTTTGTGGGGTCATTGATTACGAATCAGTTGTCAAATTCCAAGAATCAAAGATAGCGTATCTAATATGGTGGACACAAAACTCAGAATTCAGTAGATTCGCTTTGAATTTTATCTCAACGTTAGTATGTGTTTTATTTCCAGTGTACATTTGCTGCACGAGGAAAACTGTATGAGATTGATTACCATTCGTTTTTCTTCTCATCGCGGGCTTAGGGTACACAAAAGCCAGAAATCATTGATATTTAGGTAGATGATGGACCATTGAGAGAAAAACAGTATTGCTGGAGAATATTCGTAGTGAATTTACTATGAGTTGATGAATTCACTATGGGAAATGACAATAAAACTACCAACATTTAGTATTATTACTACGAATTTTTGGTAACTTCACTGCTAACATTCTTCAGCGATGCTCTTTTTCCCTAAAGTAACCGTCATTTTCCTAAATGTTTATAAATGTTATTCAAGTATTGATATCTCTTTTCTTTTCGTGAACTGAATCATGACTCGCGATTTGGTGATCGTTCTTATGTTAACCTATCGTTTCCATAGCAACATAAATAGTTGGTTGTAATCGGTCTGATTTCAAATGGTGCTTATCACAATTGTGCAATAGCTGTCACCGAATTCTTACTCTTGCTAGTAATCGTTACCGTAAACTTTTTTCCGCGTGCAAGTTTGGAGCTTGGTGAATATTTTTCGTTTTTTAAAATCATTCAATGTTAACATACAATTCCAAATGAGATGGATTCCGCTGCCATAGGTGAGTGTTTCAACAACCTATATTTTCTTAGTAGTTTAATTTGAACAGTTGACTGCAAAAAAAATTAGCTTAAGAGGGTTGAATCCAACCCAAGAAAATTAGGGAAATTTTTAGAAACACATGGGGTTTCTGTAGCGAATTTCATCGAATTCTACAACGTTTGTAGATTTCAAAGATGATTCAATATCTATGACTCGGAGAGAGATGTACAATATTTTAAGGAGCAGTCCTCTACCTACGTTGGATGGAAAGTTCACTTTCCTTCAAGGAAAAATCATCGAGATAACGTGTTGTCCGGATAACAAAACTACAGAGATCTCTAACCTTTTATCTACTTTTAAATGTGTATTTAAAAAGAGATGGGGATCTTCTCAAAGGACCGAAGAACGATTTCTTAAAAATAATGAAGAATGGTTAAAACAAGAGGTAGTGTTTTGTACTTTCAGGAATCCCCATTCTGTAACTGTTCACACGCAAGTGGGAAGACCTCTTGTTGAATTCAACGAATGTTCAGAAAGAACGAAACGTAGGAAAACGGAGAATATCAGAGTAAATACTCCTATCTCAGAGCTGTCTCACGCCACACAAATGTGTTTGAGAGCGTCTGGACAGATCGAAGCCGCAAAAATTGTAAAGGATGTTACATCTTCTGATCCTGAGCTTGCCAAAATGTATATGAAAGGTTATCAAACTTTCAAGCGAAATGAGCCAAAGATGTTGAATGATGAAGATGCTCTAGCTCTCCTAGTAGATGCCGAGCTCTCAAAACATCAGTACTGCTTATTGCGTGAAGCTGATCCGCAGAAATTTCCACCTTATAAAAAATTCAACTGGCCAAACGCATGTGTTTCCTGACAAGGAATTTATTCAAATAACAGAAACCTGCGCTGTTGTGCAACTACAAGCACTTCTTGATCACACAGCTACACGTATTTTAAAGCTACAGAATTCGGTTTTGTCAACTTTATCTGATGAAGAGTTACAAAACCTGGTACTTATTTCCAAATGGGGGTTTGATGGGAGCTCTGGCCACTCCTCATACAAACAAGCATATCAAAGTTCGGAAGCTAGTGATTCCGCTGTGTTCATTACTTCACTTGTGCCTCTCCGCCTACACTGCAATTCAAAAATAATTTGGCAGAATCCAAGGCCATCATCAACCAGATTTTGTAGGCCAATCAAAATAGAGTTTGTGAAAGAATCAACTGAAGTTTCGGTTGCAGAGAAGCTACGGGTTGATAATGAAATAGAAAATCTGAGGGCTACTTCTTTCAGAACTGATGAAAAACATGTTTCAGTGAAACATGAGATGATTTTTTCTATGGTGGACGGGAAGGTATGCAATGCCAGAACTGAGACAACCTATACCCAGAAGTGCTATATATGTGGTGCCACATCTAAGGAATTCAACAAAATTGATGATATAGTATCCAGGCCGGTCAAAACCGAAAACCTCCAGTTTGGTTTGTCTTGTCTACACGGCTGGATAAGATTTTTTGAAGGCCTCCTGCATTTGTCTTATAAGCTACCTATTCAGAAGTGGCAAGCACGAAAACAAGATAAAGCTTTGGTGGAAGAACGAAAAAAGGTTGTACAGAAAAGTTTTAAAGAAAAATGTGGCCTCATTGTCGATGTTCCTAAGCCAGGGTTTGGGAACTCAAATGATGGGAATACCGCTAGGCGATTTTTCGCACAACCCGAAGTTTCTGCCGAAATCACAGGGGTGGATGTCAACCTAATACAACGACTTCATGTAGTATTAGCTACTGTTTCAAGTGGCCATGAAATAGACGTTGAAAAGTTTCGGAGTTACGCTTTAGACACGGCACGCTACTACGCGACAAAATATCCGTGGTACCCAATGTCACCTACGATGCACAAGTTTTTGATCCACGGACCTGAAATCATTGCATCTGCTCTTCTACCTATAGGCCAATTGACTGAGGAAGCACAAGAGGCTCGTAACAAAGATTTTAAAAGGTGAAAATGATGTATATCACTTAATAATAGTCTATATTTATCACAGTGGACTCGACACTTTGAAGGGAAAAATTTGACTTCTCAAGTACTGCAATCAGTTTGATACATTGCACAATACGTTTTTGACTACTAGGCAAACTATATATTTATGGTAACCACGAGAATATATGTTCGCGAAGATTGTTTTGTTCTGGTAAGGAATTCGGGGAATTATGAATATTCATATACTTTTTTTTATTAATAAGCCACATTGTTCATCCTCTGGAAACATAAATTCATAGACTAGAAAAGAATTTTGAGAATCAAGTAAACTTATGAATTAGAGGATTTATTCAAAACTTTATACTGATGACCCCAAAGTGCAGCTGCTTTTTGTTTTTCCTTGATTTTGCTTGTCATGTTGAGATCAAAAGCTTTAACGGTGTCGATGAATACATAATTATATTCAAATATCTTAACAACATTCATTTCCAAAGGTACCGAGAGCATCACTCCAGGAAATGCAGGAGAGACAAAACGACTGACGACATTTTTAAATGGTTCCTTTTGAGTTCTGATCCAATGTTATCGAGTAAAAGACAGTTGCCCAAGAAAAAACTAAAGTTTCTCCCTAGAGACGTGTTAAGCCTGATCAAAACTCCGGATATACTTGATAAAGACAACGTAACTTTCCCATTATCTTCCTCTGAGAGTGAAGAAGAAGACTGATCTGAGTAAAAAAAGTGTGGCAAAAGTAAAAACCATTACGATTTCAGTTTTTTATATTATTGTATATATTGTGAATGTATATATCTTTCGATTTAACACATTTGGTGTGTTAATATCATTCGATAATTATATTAATAATGATTCAATGTTGGAAATAATAATAATAATGATCATAATAGGAACAACAAAATGGGCCGTTTAGTTCTTGTTTAATATTAAGTTATGAATGAAGTTTTGATTTTTGGCATCCGTCATCCTGAATTTCGGAATTCTGACAACGGATTCGTGATCAGCGATCCCGAAAACCCCTGTGTACCGAGTTTGAAGGGAATCCGATGATTTTTACAATTTTCGTCCGCTATATTGGGTCCGTTATTTTGAATTCTGAATTTCAGACCGTGGATTCGTAATCAGCGACCACAGAAACCCCTGAGTACCGAGGTTGAAGAAAATGCGATGATTTTCTTAATTTTTGTCCACCATATTGGATCCGCCATTCTGAATTTCAAAATTTTGAAAACGGATTCGTAATTGGTGACCCCAAAAACTCCTGGATGCCGAGTTTGAAGAAAATCCGATGATCTTCTCGATTTTATTCCACCATATTGGATCCGCCATTTTGAATTCCGAAATGCAGACAACGGATTTGTAATCAGCGACCCCAAAAATCCCTGAGTACCCAATTTGAAAAGAATCTGATAATTTTTTCAATTTTCGGCCGCCATATTGGATTCGCCATTCTGAATTTGGGAACTCAGACAGCGGATTCGTAATCAGCGACCCCGAAAACCCCTGATCACCAAATTTGAAAAAAATCCGATGACTTCTTCCAATTTTCGTCCACCATATTGGATCCGCCATTTTGAATTTCGAAATGAGAACAACGGATCCGTAATCAGCGACCCCAAAAACCGTTGGGTACCCAATTTGAGGAGAATCCGATGATTTTTAAAATTTTCGTCCGCCATATTGGATTCGCCATTTTGAATTTTGGAACTCAAACAGCAGATTCGTAATCAGCGACCCCAAAAACCCCTGATCACCAAGTTTGAAGAAAATCCGATGGTTTCTTTCAATTTTCGTCCGCCATATTGGATCCGCCATTTTGAATTTTGAAATTCTGACAACGGATTCGTAATCAGTGACCCCATAAACTTCCCGAGTACGAAGTCGCAAGCGAATTTGAGAGCCCCTTATAATTTTGTCCAGCTTTTTGGCATTTGGCCCCACTGTGCGTCCGTCTCGAAAAAATTGGCAGAAATTCCGGCGCTTGTATCTCCTCAAGGGAACTCGAGCATGGGGAAGTGTAGGAAAGGAAAAATCAAATTTTACGCAAACTTTTTGCAAAAGGTACGTCATTATTACAAACTTGAAGTAAATAATAATCAATTACGTACCTGGGATTGCGTATTGCCGCAGATTTTTAATTTCCGAATGATTTATGAAAGCTGAAAAATGAAATTGCAAAATTTTAACCTCCAAATGTCCGAATTATTATTTGCTTTAAATTTGTAATAATAACGTACCTTTTGCAAAAAGTTCGCGCAAAATTGAATTTTTTCCCTCCCCCACTTCCCAATGGTCAAGTCCCTTTAATGCATTCAAAAAATTCTCGGAATGTCAGTGGAATAAAATTTTCGAAGAATCTATCAAGGGGTGCAAACCTCGAAATGAGTTCTCCAACAACAATCCTTATTGACATTTCAAGGATTTTTTTATTCTCTTCAATTCCTATCTGAGATAAGAATTTCATGAATGAAAGGATGCATTTAAGGGGGGAGACTCATATAAAACACTGGTTTCGAAATGTTTCATTACGAACAAAGGAAAAGATTCAACAAAGTTAAATAAATTACATTTTGTCAATAAAAACCTTCGACCCATCCTCGTCATCGACGAAGAACGACGTTTGAAACAAATTTTGGGTACGGGGTTTCAAAAATAAACGATTCAAATGCATTTTAGGTGTTCGATCTTATAATTACAGTTTAGAGTGATGCATGATTATTCGAGCTTAGTCTGCAATCACAGGACATGAGACTAGGTTTTTTCTTCAGAAAAGTATCTTCTTTTGTGCTGTTTGTTTTTCTGTTTTAAGGATGTATTACACCTATTTTGAGAACAATGAGAACTTCACGAAAATCTGCGGAACGATTCTCAATGACCGAACAAATATTCATACAAAATTTCAAGTCGATTCAGAGCTTCCTTCAGAAGTTATATGAGAATTAAAGTTCATTAATTTATAGATTTTAGATTGAAACTATATATCAATACAAAGAAATGGAAAAATATGTGTCTCAATATTCATAAAAACATTCGGATCAGAGTTATTTGAACTTATGTTTAGTAGTTTTATTGTGCCATGAAACATATTTCAAATCACGCGTCATCAGCGATGTATCATTTTCAGAATGTATGTAATTCATCCTTGAAGCATTCACCTCTTTTAATGAGTTTTATGAAGTTCGAACTTGTTCACCTGCTCTCGGTATCTTTGGAGCGCATCACTTTGGTGGGTTCCTGGGAACGTTTAGGACTTCATTTCGGGCTTAGGACTTTGGAAATACATTTTTCAGACAATACATGGATGTTTAGAGCAATAAAACAGAATGCAAAATTTTCATTTTACATGAGTCTTTGCCCTTCAAAAAATCATGTTCTACATATACCGATATTTAATTAAACATTCAAATTCAAATTTTTACTTTTATATGATTTTTTCTTCAATAAAAAATATTGACCCCCTCCAAAATTCATTTCCTATTTCCTGAAAAAAAATTTTTTCAATTCAATATGTGAAAATGAATTAGCGAAGCTCTTGAAATGAGTTCACAATGTATCACAATATACCACGGAACAAACTTTGGAAGCTTTTTTTCTCATGGTTACAAATGGTTATAAACGAGGAACCAACAATTAATCAACCTGAATACGCATACATTCTAAGTTATATTAACTTTCATAATCTCCTATTAATCAGTGTTGATCAATTACTTTTTTATATCATTTTTTAATTCTTAAACCGTGTCAAGTCATTGGTACATATTCAATTTCATTTAGGATAATTTTACAAGACCAAGATCTTAATGGTATTGAGTAGCATTGTGATTCTAAGTCCATTTTTTCCCTGACGATTACCTGAAAATGTTTCAATAGAATCAGAGTATCCTACTGGACAGCATTTTCGAATATGTTAAAAAATTGCAGTATAGATGGATATCTTTATTTCATCCAAGCATTTTAAAGTAATTTAGGGGGAAACAATTGACTCAAATCACAGTGCTAACATCTGAAATAGATAAGGGCAATGTCACATTCGTTGAATTTTTCGTGAAAGCTTCCTCAGTTACCTTCCAAGATGATAGGAGTGGGAACTTGACATTTATTACTTCCTTTTGTTCCACCATGATCAATCTGTATGAATACTTGACAAATTCAATCACAGAATTCCTTTGGAAAAGAATCATAGAATTAAATTCCTGCTGGAACAATCGAATGCAATGATGGCAGTTTGTACGTTACAAAAAGCGATTGCTTGAAACACATTGTATTGTTTGATCACATCACAATGTAAATTACTAATGACAAGAATATGGATTGCTAATCTGTTCATTAATATTGAAAATCAAAACTATTAACAAGGAGCACTATTGACAGCACGATCGTCTGAACTGGAGGTGTATCTTCGGGGACGCATTAGGCATTCAAAAGATGTTCAAAATGAGCGCCGTTTTGCCTTTGACAGAGCGCAATTTTTTTATGAAAGTTTTCTACAGTTGCTTGCAACGTAGCGGGTGTTATTGCTGTGCATGCTCTTCTCATTCGATCTTTCATGTCATCGCGTGTTGTTGGAGGTTCACGGAATACAACATTTTTTATGTAACCCCACGAGAAAAAATCAGGCGACGACAGATCTGGCGACCTAGGTGGCCATCGCACAGGTCCTCCACGGCCAATCCACCTTCTGGGAAACTTCTCGTCCAGAAATTTTCGGACAATTCGCATGTAATTCGAGGTGCTCCATCCTGTTGGAACCACATCCTTGATCTCACGTCAAGACTTACGTCTTCCATAAGAGCAGGGAGTTCAAAATGCAGAAAACGAAGATATTCCGCGCCAGTCAGGTTTCCTCAAAAAAAAATACGGCCCTATGATCCTGTAATCTACAACTCCGCACCAAACGTTCACACTCCAACGGTGTTGATGATTAATTTTACGGACCCAGTAAGGATTCTGAGCACTCCAATAATGGCAATTGTGCCTATTGAGAATTCCAACATTGTGAAATATTGCCTCATCAGAGAACATAACGTGATGAGAGAAAGTAGGATCTTCTTCAATTCTCCGCTGGGCCCACGTGCAGAAGTTCAATCTTGTTATGAAATCCTCAGCTGTTAGAGATTGCACCAAAGTGATATAGTACGGATGATAATCCAACGATTTCAAGATACGCTGAGCTGTGGATCGAGGAATCCCGGTCATTTTCTCAATATCCCGAAGACTGATATGGGGACGAATATGAATTAATACCAGCACAGCCAGCGATCTCACATCAGGATCATTGTCATCCGCATAAACTTCCTTGTTCCTTTGTCGTTTGAGGAGACCTTGACGAGCACGTTGTTCAAGAAATCGGATCGTAATGCGATTTGGACACCTCCGATCCGGGAAACGACGTTGAAACGTTCTCACAGCTTCAACATAATTTCCTCGTGCTTCATCAAGACACAACAAAACGTCAACAATATCGTTTGGCGCGTAATCAGACATGATATTTAGAAATGTGTTTCCTCCAAATGATAACAGAGAACTGAGCAGTTTGGGAATGCTAAATTTCTAAGGTATTCACACGTGAATGAAAACAATAACAATTTCCAAAAACAAAACCAAAACAAAACACAACCGACGGCAATTTCCGGGAGATGAGGAACATTCAAGAGTTGAGCATTATGTTAGACAGAATACAATCCGAGGGTTTGAGAATTCTCATCAATTAGAGCGCCATCTATGGGGATTTCGAAAAAACGTTTGAGACAAAAGTTCCTTGGTTTTTAGCGTAGAATCTAAATCGGTAGTAGAAAATAGGGGAATCCGTTTAAAAAACATGAGTTGACCTCAGAATGACCTTGAAAGTGGGATGTGAGGTCAAAGCCAAGTTCAGCATTGGATGCCCCCCTCAGGATCTTACATTTTTTCCCGGAACATTTTCTTCTGAATCTATTCGTTTTCGAGATATTCCAAGTGACAGATTAAAATGGGACACCCCGTATATCAATGGTTCAAATGACAAATTACATTATATTGTCTTACCCGAACAAACGAAATCATATCCCAATTTTATGATGCAATTGAAATGTATCGAATCCAATTGACACACTAGAACCTCGCAATAACGGTGCTCCTAATCTCTCTTCAACGCATGACAGTAACCGTTCGATTGAGAAAGAAGGAGAGCTGTGTTATTGCGAGGTTCTAGTGTGAAAGTGTTGGCTAATTGTAATGGAATTGTCTTTTACTTTGTTTACAATTGGCAAAACCTAATAAGAAATGAAATTAATTAAATTCCATTGTATTCTATTCCTTTCAATCATAATCTGTTAATTTTTATAAGTCGGGCAGGTGAAGAATTTATGTAAATAATATGCCTTTGACAGGGGATGTAACGTTTAAACATACATATAATGAACAATAAACATGAATTCACCTCATGACATTTCAGAATGGAATCCCAAGTAGAAATTCATCTTGGGAGTTCGATTAGGACCAGATCTACGAAGTCTTATCTGCAATCAGGTCCTGATATGGAATGCAACACACTGTTGTATCAGAGCCCGATATTGAAAACCATGGTAGGGTTTGCAATATACACTTAACAGGACCAGATCTGGTTAACCTTGATCAGGCGCGGTGAATTATGACCTCACTAGAGCCAGATCTTGTGGGCCAAATGGGGTTTGCCCTATCTCTGACGATTAAACCCGTATCGAGCATTATGCTAGCCGGAACGTTTTTCTGCACGGAGAGATCATGAGAATGTATTATCTGAGGAACTCGGATTTCACGTATATACCTATATTTTTTGGGAGTAGGCTGAAATAAATAAATGAGATTCTTTGAGCTAATTACATGAACTCAGTTCAAAATTTATACTATATCCCCAGTTCCCCAGACAGCAAAAGCCTACAGTTCTTCATAGCAAAAGGCTCCACAATCTCGAACAACCAATTGTTGAGCATTTGCTGGGTTTGCGTCGCCAAAAAAATATTGCTGAACAACTTACTATCAGGCTCTGAATCCAAGTTCAACCAATTATAGCCAGTTCTATTAATGGAGTCTAAAATGTAACTAAGATCTGAAAAAAATCTTGAATACTTAATACTGATCGGTTGATTTTGGTTTGAAACATGGTTTGAGTTTTTAATTTGTTTTTTTGAGTTGTTGCGATTTCAACGTACAATGTTGAAGTGGCTAAAAGGTTGGCGAATTCTGATTGCGTATATTTATAACAACCTTTCCGTTGTATTATTTCAATATTGAAAATTTCTTGCTTTCTTCAATCATAAATTAATCATACAGTAAAACCTGTCAATAGTGCCGAATGTTGACATTCACATTCACGACCGATTATTCGATCCGACAGTTCAATTAAAGACCACGACTAACTAATTTTTGTAACGTCAATTTCATTGAATAAAATTGGAATCCCCCTTCGTACAGCATGTCTAGATATCCATGGGAAATACATTTTCATTCGGTATGAATGTGTTTTCACAATGATTGAAGGCCCTGCAAAAAATGCCAGGCGAATCCTAATGAGAACCATACGATTCTGGGACAAAAATGGGACAGACCAGGCATCGCTAGACAAATTTCTGCCTGGTTGTTATCTCAAAATCTGCTGACTTTGATTCGAATTTGTCTGGGATTTTCTACAGGGTGATAATGTTGGAATGATTTCAGTATTTTTATGTTGACATGCAATGGTTTCAATGAATAATTCTGATATTTTTGAATTTTCAGTTACAAAACTCGTTTGAAGGCTGCTAAGAAATTTCTCAAGTCAGATGCTTGCAATTATGCAATGAAAAACTTCAATCCTGCACAAAAGATATTTTTCAATTTACAAATAAAAAATTGTACGGTGAAGAATAGAGGCAGGAGATCTACTGTGCAAGAAAAAGTGATGGCTGTGGCTTTGTATAAACAGTCCCCCAAAGCGTATCGATATTTATCGAAATGATTCGTTCTTCCCTCCGAAGCGACTTTGAGAGGAGTCTTAAAACAAATACCTTTGGATACTGGTCTTCATCCTGAAATAGTAGATCGTTTGAAATCTTCGGCTCAACAAATAACAAACGAACAAGATAAATTGTGTTCCCTTATATGGGATGAAGTTCATTTGCAGCCACACTTAGATCACGATACAAATCTAGATAGGATTATCGGATTTGAGGATTGGGGAGACGAATTGAAACCAAATTTTGCTGACCATGGTTTAGTATTTATGTTGAGAGGTATCAAGGCACCATGGAAAATTCCTGTATACTACGGGTTCAGTGAAGCTGCAACCAAAGCAACTACTTTGGTCCGGCTGATAAAGAATATTATTAGAACCGTCAACAACACAGGATTCACTATTCTAACTACTGTATGTGATCAGGCCTCAACTAATGTTGAGACAATAAAATGTTTGATATCCGAGAATCATAAAAGACTTCTTACGGAAGGAGTACAGGATGCTTCTTTACGTAAGTATCATCCTGGATAAAAAAAAATGATAAAAATCGATTAAAAAAGTAAAAAAAGTACCACGGAGAACAACTCACAGTTTGTTTCTATGTAGTTTTTGATCCTCTCAATCGGTTTCTATCGTTTGCTTTTGACAAGGATATGTTGAGCTTACATTTATTCATTCGTTAATATTAAAAGAGAGAAATTCAAACATACAAAGCAAACGCGAATCATTAAATGTATTCATATGTGAGGAGATGGACAGGATCAAATCAAATCTGTTCAGGTCATAGGAGATCTAAATATAGTTAGATCTATAGATCTTGGTATATCCAAATACCAGACCAGACCAGATCTGGTTAGATCTTCGTAAATTTCGTTAGATCTGAGTTAAATATTACATTCAATCTTCAGAAGCAATTGGCTGTTCAATTATACCAAATTTTGTCATATTCGTCTTTATATGATTCTCAATATGAATATCACTGAAGAAAAGGCACTTAGCTGCAGCAACTGAAATTTAGTTATCACAGCTAAATTTTAGCTAGCGTGAATAAAAGGCTAGTTGTCTGAAGTATGAACGAAGCAGTTTATTCAACGGAAATAACCCAAGTAACGCAAGAAGTTCTAAGAATGTGCTCGAACAGTCTAAGAAGGTGCTGGACCATTCTTAGAATGTTCGAGTACATTCTCTGAACTTATTGTGTTACTTGGGAAAGAATTTAGCATCAACAAATAAAATGTATTTGGTTCAACTAAATGTTTATTTGGAGTGACTACATTCCCTAGCTATTTAATATTCAACTAAACTCTTCTTCCCAGTGATGAATGTTGATCAATACAAGCCAAAATTGCAGTTTCTTAAATTTTGTGTCTAAATCTGACCAAAAGTCAGATTTACACAGATCTAATCATTTTTTCCCAAGTGGGATCACATTTAGGATACTTATCTTTGATATTTATGAATCATTCAAACAGGAACGACTTTCAATGTAGACGGAAAGGATATTATTCCCGTTTTCGATTCACCCCATAACATAAAAACATGGAGGAATAATCTCTCAACTAAGGATTTGGAATTTGAAGTGCAATTGAACAAACCAAAATCTGAGCGTAAATTTGCATGTTGGGATCATATTCACCTTGCGTACATCATGGATATCAACGACTTGGATTTTAACCGAAGATTGCCAAAGATCACTGCGTGTCATGTAGAAAAGGAAAAAATTCCCAAAATGCGAGTTAAACACGCAGCCCAAATTCTCAGTAGGAGTATGAGTTCGTTCATTGGCAGTGAAGCAAACCATCAAGGTAAAATGAATTGATTCGCGAAATCATTTTCGTAGATAGCTATTCTACTGATTTATTTATAATCTTCTTATTTTTTAAATTCATAATATCCCTGGTTAAAAGAATCCATTAAGTCTGACAAAGAGAATTCCATGGGTTTTGTCCAGAACATTGTGCAAGATTCAATCAGATTTGACGAGATTCAGTCAGAATCACATTGGAAAAAATGCATTCATCTGATTAAATCTCATTGAAAAAAGTTGAATAGAAATTGATCAGAACATTGCACAAAATTCAATGGGATTTGGCAAGAATCAATTAGAAATAGATTTTTCAATCAGGGGTCTGTGTTGAAATATTGATATATTCCATTTTGTATTCATTATTAATACTCCCTTCTACTTGTATTACTTCAGAGCCTATTATGACGCGGACGGGTTTGATGCAAATGCCCAGAGAAGGAAGAAATACAGCATACGTATTAAAATTCCTGAATGATGTCTTCGACTCCCTCAGCAGTTACTCAACTGACAAACCTTCAGAGACTGCTCCTTGGCGCAAAGCAGTTACCAAGACGAGTGGTCATATACCGTTCTGGATCCACGCCAGATCAGAATTGTCCAGGATGAGATTCGTTGAAAGAGATAATTTAATGCGCACTAAAAAAGTGCCTACAATTGATAATCTCATATTCAGCCTCAACAATTTTGAGATTCTTGCTACACAACTTCAGGAAGCTGGCGTAAAGAAGTTTGGTCCACGTGCAGTGAATCAGGACCCTTTGGAGAACTTCTTTGGACAAATAAGGAGCCACGGGATGAGAAATACCATTCTATCTTGTTGGCAGTTTGCGTGTGCATATAAAAGTTTGTTGATGAATAATTTGACTTCATCACATGCCCCTCACGCAAATTGCCAGGAAGATGAAGGGCATTTCCTTTTCAAGTTCATAGATATGATTGAAAACAAATCAGACTCACCCGTCACTCCAAGAGTTGTTGAAGTACTTCCAGATGCTCTGACAGAAGAATCAGATGCTATGGATCTGGAATATGTCACTGATGAGCATATCACTCACAGTAGTTATGGCTCAAATTGTCTGTTGAACAAAATTAGATCTTCTAGTAAAGAGATTAGACATTGTGAAGAATGTAAGATTGCCATGGTTGAACGGGACATTCATGGGCAGATGTTCTGTCGACAAGCATTTAATAAATCCCATTACCATCTTTCTCGTTCAATTTTATCTAAATGTCACCAGTCACATATTTTAAAAACTTTGTCTGGTGAATTGAACGAACAATTGGATCTCAATTGGTTTAAATGTAAAGAGCATCTGGAGTTGTTCATTCAATTGTATATAAAACACAACGTTTTGATGTTCATTTCACATTGGACTAATATTGTGAATGACATATTAGGTCAAAAAGTGACTGATATTCAGTGAAATGTTATTTTTGAGAAAGCAGTGGAGAAGGCTAATGAGAGGAAGAAAAAGGTGAACGAAGAACACATGTCCATTAATTAGTTTATAATGAGATTGATAAACATTGAATCTTGTTTGGACAATGTGTATATCAGAATCCAAAATATTGTCTCACACGTGGTTTATAGAATAAATTCAATATTTTAATATAAAATTATATTTAATTCTTCAGTTACGCAATCAGTATGCATCTTGATTGTTCTCCTTGATTGTCTTCTTCTCATCTAGTTTTTTCGTACAGAAATCAATATCGTTGAAGTGTGAATTGGTTATCGACTGATAGAAGTACTGAAACACACATGACTTCATCTTCCCTGGACTATGCGTAACCCACATTTATTATTGCAAAAGTTCCAATTTTTAACATTTTTATCTCTTGCGAACTAGATTTTGTGATGTATTCCAAATTAATTAACTGATTCGCATCCATGATTCCAGAATTGAAGACTGACAGTATATTATGAATATAAATAGTAGATGTATAAGGCTCCACTCTGTTACTGGAGTGATATTAGTTTTCACTACAATTTTGAGAGTTTATAAATCGAATTACTGGATCATTATATTATTAGATTTTTATCTATTTTGAGCTAGATTTCATAATTGGTTATTTCAATGCATGAATGCAAATAGTACATTTAGAAAGGTTCTGGCCAGTGATGGAAATCTACGTGTCATAAAAGGTTTTCTACCTAACTGAGTAAATTACAGTAAATTACTGTAGAGTACATGTAAATTACCCCAGATGGTGTCGAAAACCTACATAACCTCAAATCCAAAACATAACCCTATTTAGATTATCGTAAATTTCCATATTTCAATATCAATTAACCGGAATGCCTTTCAAAAAGAGATCTGAGGGATTCAGTATTATTAAAGGGAAAAATGAAACTGTCGTAAAATGTGAAAAATGTGGAAAAATTTTAAAAAATACCGGTAGTAAAAGATTAGAAATGCATAGGTTAGTATAAGCACAATATCAATATTTATTTACAGCTATCCATAATTTTGAGATTATAGTATTGACAGATAAGAATGGTTTTCAATTAGAAATTATAATTATGTATGAATTGCTATATTTTTTGTCATATGGTATTTTCAGAAATATTTGTCCTATTGATTCGAGAACCCAATCAACGTCTACAACAAAAATACATGAAAATGTTGATAATTCCAACTCTGTGAGTAATTATTCAATTCTTAGTTTTAATTTTTGTTTCTATTGTTGTCCAAATGTTTGAAGAAGCATAAAATCTTACATACAATTTCAAGAACTATAAGATTGTCGCAGTAGGATTGATGAATTATAACTCATAAACCATTGTTTATTACTATTTTTAAGCAAATTTTATGTCATGAATAATATTGTTATATTTTAGCCAAAAGTTTCCAACTCTGATTCTGAGATTGATGAAGCATTGGGATACTTCTTCTTAGGATGCAACATTCCATTTTCCGTAGTGGAATCAATTCATTTCAAAAATTTCGTGGCAAAATTAAAGCCCTCTTATAAACCACCATGTCGTAAAACATTAGGGAATGCAATTACCAATAAAATTCATGAAAAAGTGGTAATTGATAGAGTGGATAAATTGAAAAATACTGAATCAGTATTATTGCTTGATGGATGGAAAAATTCTTCATCAAATACGAAACACATAGTGTGTACGTTACACACTACAAACGCCCAAAATGTATTTTTAGAATCATATGATGTCACAGGAATGAGTGGAACATCGGAAAAATTGCAAGAAATTGTGAAAGATGCATCAGAACTGGCAAATAATTTATACAACACGAAAGTTTATGCAGTTGTTTCAGATAATGCTTCTTCAATGATTAGCATGGGAAAGCATGTTGACTTATGGCATACCACCTGTAACAGCCACAGCGCTAACTTGTTGGCCAAATCATTAGTAAACCATGAATTTTCATCAAGAGTGCAGAATTTGTTGAAGGAATTCAAAACACCTGCCGCAGGAAAAGAGCTTATAAGTAGAGGAGGAAACAAAATTATATTAGCTTGCGATACAAGATGGTGCAGTTATCGGGATGCGTTTAGATGTACTTTGAAAAATTTAAGGTATATGAGAGCGATAACAGAGAATTCCACAATAAAATTAAAATTAGAAAACCAGACATTGCTGCAAGATGAAACATTTGAAGTACAATTGTTAGATTATTTAATGATATTCGATCCTATTTGTGCATTAGTAAATACGTGTCAGAAATCATCAACTAATTTAGGCGATGCAACAGAATTATGGTTGTCATTAAATATTCCAGTGCACAATGAAAAATATGAGACGCAGATCGAAACCAGAATAACAAAAGCTCTCCGACCAATATGCTTCGCAGCTAATGTTTTGCATCCGAAATTCGAAGGAAATAAATTGAAAAATCATCAACGTGAAGCCGCTAGACAATTCATTTCCGAACATTTAAATGATGCTGGTCAAAAAGAATTCGAAATTTATGAAACAAAAAGTGGCATGTTTCAGAAACTTTTCAGTAAACCTAACTTGGATGATCCATACATTTTTTGGTCCACTGCAAAACCTTACTTTCCAGAATTAGCAAATTTGGCTCTTAAATGCTTTCAAATACCAGCATCCACCGCTGATTTGGAGAGATTATTTTCACACTGGGCCTATATTCATTACTCAATTAGAAATCGCTTGTCAACGTCGCGTTCTAAAACGTTGACAGATATTTATTATACTTTGAGACATATGGACCCATGTGATAGTTCAGAATTTTGAATAATCAGTACTTCAATGTTTTTAAAGTAATCTTTATTTTTATATTATATATTTTTTAGAATCATTATCTAAATAACTGATGAGTGAACACATAAAATATTTGAGATGTGTGATAACATATTATATGCATACATAAGCATGAAGAATTTGTACTTTTTATACTAGAATAATACATTATATTATGAACTATGATGACTGAAATTAGAATGCATGTCGCAAATATTCTAATATACCATAGAAATACATTCACCTTTGACGTATGACCTTTGATGTATGTTTGATTATGTTGAATGATATATAATTTAATAATTACATTGACCTTACATATAGCTTTGATGATAATTTGTTCCAAATGTAAAATTATCAGAATCTAAATGAGCAGATATAAAAGAAAAAAACATATAGTTCATTTCTATGATTAATAAGCGATAGATTCAAATCTTGAATAACATGAGATACATACCACGTTTTGTAATTACTTATTTTCTAAGACAGTCTTTTCCAATCACTTTCGATTACTTTTTCATTTCATATAAAAAATATCACAAACACATATCAAGTTATTGATATATTAACGGTGAAAACATAAAAACTTTTACTTCAGTTCAGCATTCCGAATCGTGCTTCTTATACAGTAAAATAAAATTATACATAATAACAAAAATTCTACAAAATCAAATTTCTAAATAATTCGAATTCAAATTTGCTTCCCATTATTTTTAATCATTCTTTTGGAAGGGATATTCAAACATCTAGCTTATTTTCATTCAATTTCAGAGCGTAATATAAAACATTGAGTTTTTGTTTATCTTCAGGATTAAAATTCTCATGTTCAAGAGGTTTCATTAATTTTACTTTACAAGTGTAAGCTGGAATTTGTAATATTTTTGTGCTTTGTTAGGTTTGGTTTAAATTACGCGCGCCTTGTTCGGCGCCACCTAGTATGTGCGTGCAAAATAGCACGTGTGTGCTGTCGCAGTTTCGGCGGGGTCTGTCTGCCGGCGACGTGAGAACGATTACCTTCGCGGCTCCGAGTATGTCCGCGAAGTACCCTGTACTCTTATTCTTATATTATAATAAATCACTGAGCTAATTGGATTGTCAAATGGATCTGCCGTGCGTCTTTATTTTCCACGTGCCTTTACAATACACAACAGTTTGGCGACGAGGATGTGCTTTAGTAAACAAAGGAAAGAAGAGTACGTGATTTTCTGTTAATTCAAAGAAAAATACATTTGTCAACATACGTGTTGAGTGGAATAAGAACAACTCGAGTGATCATTGTGCGAATAACATGGCTCTACCGGACGCACAAGCTTCAACGGCACAAATTCCTACTTCTTTTACAATCGAGCCTTTCGACCCAGAAACTACTACATGGAAACGATGGCATCAACGACTCGAAGGAGCTTTTTCAATTTTCAATATTCCAGCAGGAAAGAAGGTACCGTATTTATTACATTATATCGGACCAAATGCTTTCGATGTCCTTTGTGACAGATTCGATCCAGAGGATCCTTTCAAGAAAGATTACAAAACGATCACGGAAAAACTAACGGATTTCTACGATCCAGCACCGTTAGAAATTGCTGAAAATTTTCGTTTTCACCAACGTAAACAAATGGAAGGTAAAACGATACAACAATTTGCATCAGCTCTACACAAGCTCAGCATACATTGTAACTTCGGAACGTACCTAAAAACAGCCCTTCGAAATCAATTTGTGTTTGGTCTACGGGATAAAAGGATGCAAGCGAGACTTCTAGAAAAAAAGGAATTAGACTACGATACGGCAGTTCAAGCGGCTACAACGATGGAGTTATCTGAAAAAGGCGCGAAACAACTACAAGGAGAAACAGCGACCGTCTCATATTTACAAAACAAGAAGCAGCAAAAACACAAGTACAAAGATAAGTCAAACATAGAGAAAGGTAATACTGGAAATGAAAGTTCGAATTTTAGATTCAATAAGAATACGAATGTAAATACAAATGTAAATAAAACTCATAATGTGAATTCAAATTTAAAATGTTTTAGATGCGGAGGTACACATTTAGCTACAAGGTGTACATTAAACAAGGAAGTCCGATGCAATGGTTGTGGTATAAAAGGACACCTACAAAAAGTTTGTTTTAAACAGCGAAATCAAGCTAATCGTTTGGAAGAAATTTTACATTTGGAACAAGTCTACGCGCGAGATAAACTGTACGTGACCTTAAAGGTAAACAAGAAATATCTCAGATTTGAAATAGATAGTGGTTCCGCAGTGACGATTATGAATACAAATCAAGCGAAAATATTATTTCCATATTCGTCTATCCATAAAAGTGATTTGAAATTAATATCTTACTGTAATAAACAAGTGAATACAGAAGGATTCATGGTAGTTAAAGTAGAATTCGATAATACAAGATACAATTTGAATTTATATTTGACTGATATAAAAAAAGAACCTCTTTTAGGCCGAGAATGGCTTCATCAAATAAAGAATTTAAGTTCAATTTTTCAAGGAATAGGAAGCATTCATTCATTAAATTGTAGATCAGATAATAGAAACGAAAAATTAAATGATCTACTGAAAAAGTTTCCTAATTTAACCAATGGAGATTCTAAACCCATGAAGGGTATTCAAGCAAGTTTGAATCTGAAAAAGGAGGCAACTCCAGTATTCTTGAAAGCAAGACAAGTGCCTTTCAAACTGATACCGCTAGTAGAAAAAGAGCTGGAAGATCTAGAAAGAAAGGAATTTTGGAAAAGTGAATTCCGCAAGATGGGCTACACCAATTGTACCTGTTTTGAAATCAAATAATAAAGTGAGAATTTGTGGAGATTACAGTGGTACATTGAATCCACAATTGATTATTGATGAGCACCCTTTACCTACCATTGATGAACTTTTTGTTTCAATGGCGGGGGGAATAACTTTTTCCAAAATAGATCTTCAGCAAGCGTATTTACAAATGGAAATTGACAAAGATTGTCAAGAACTTTTAACTTTAAATACACATAAAGGATTGTACAAACCGACTAGATTAATGTATGGAGTGGCATCTGCGCCAGCAATATGGCAAAGGAGAATAGAAAATATTTTGAAAGGAATAGATGGTGTAACCGTTTTTATAGACGACATAAAAATAACTGGTAGATCGGATACAGAACATTTACACAGAATTGAAGCAGTTTTTCAAAAGTTGAATGATCATAATTTAAAAATTAATGTCGATAAATGTCAATTTTTTCAAAAACAAATAGATTATTGTGGTTATACGATAGATAAGGATGGCATACATAAAAGCCAAAGTAAGATTGAGGCAATTGATAAAATGGTTCGCCCGGAAACCGTAACAGAATTGAGATCGTTCATAGGAATGATAAACTATTATGGTAGATTTATTCCAAATTTAAGTACGATTTTGGGACCTTTAAATAATTTATTGAAAAAACATAGTAAATTTGTATGGTCTACAGAGTGTGAGGAAGCGTTCGTGAAAGCGAAGAGAGAATTTCAAAATGAAAGAGTATTAGTACATTTCAATCCAGATTTACCTCTTGTATTGGCTACGGACGCGAGTCCATACGGCGTAGGGGCAGTTCTGTCCCATCTATATCCTGATGGTTCAGAAAGACCCATTCAATTCGCCTCACAAACGCTATCTGAGACTCAAAAGAAGTACGCACAAATTGATGAGGAGGCTTATAGTATTATTTACGGAATAAAAAAATTTCACCAGTATCTATATGGGAGGAAATTTTTATTAATTACAGACCATCGTCCGTTGGTCCATATTTTCTCACCTGAAAAGGGTTTACCAGTATATTCTGCAATGCGAATGCAACATTACGCAATTTTTTTAAGAGGATTTACGTACGAAATCAAATACAGGAAATCAGAACTACATGGTAACGCAGATTGTTTATCGCGTTTACCAATACAAAGTAATGAAAATATTTACGACACAGTTGATGTATTCCAATTGGAAACAATTGAATCATTACCGGTTACAAGTGAACAGTTAGCGAAAGAAACTGAAAATGATCCTGTTTTAAAAAAAGTGCGTATATTGTTAACGGAAGGGAAAGAAATTCCTGAAAATGAACGATGGCATATAAACCAACAAGAATTTTCGATACAGGGAAACGTCGTGTTACGAGGTCACAAGGCAATAATCCCAAAAACGTTAAGGTTCAAAGTTTTACAAGAATTGCATATTGGTCATTTTGGTATCGTAAGAATGAAAAATTTAGCGAGGGGATATTGCTGGTGGCCAGGTATAGATTCGGATATTGAAAGATTAGTACAAAATTGTGCCCAATGTAATAGTTTCAAAAACAATCCGAAGAAAGTAGAACAGCATATATGGGAATATCCAGAAGCTCCAATGCATAGAATACATATTGATTTTGCAGGTCCGTTCTTAGGATGTAATTTTTTCGTCATGATTGACGCATTTTCAAAGTGGCCTGAGGTACATATATTGAAAAATATAACGGCACAAACTACAATTCAAAAATGTAGGGAAATTTTTGCAGCATACGGGTTCCCTAAAGTCATTGTGAGTGATAATGGCCGTACGTTTGTTTCTGCAGAGTTCAGATCGTTTTTGGAGCTAAATGGGATTATTATGAAGAATACTGCACCATATAACCCATCTACAAATGGGCAAGCAGAGCGTTTTGTACAAACTTTAAAGAAATCTTTAAGAAGTATGCAATGTAATAAAGAAAATGTACATTTACAATTACAAAGATTACTGTTACAATACAGGAATACGTCTCATGCTGTTACCGGGAAGAGCCCGGCAGAACTATTTTTAGGTAGAAAATTAAGAACGCGTTTAGATCTACTTGTACCAAACGAAGAAAGTGATGTACATAGCGATGTAAATAATAATAGGAATACTGCATTTTTCGTTAAAGGAGAGAGAGTGAGTTGTAGGGATTACTTTGGGAAATCCAAATGGAGATTTGGTAGAATAATTCAAAGATTAGGGAAACTACACTATCAAATTGAGTTAGACGATAAACGAATATGGAAAAGACACGTGAACCAAATAAGGAAGATAGGAGAAGGAACTCCTGATCAAACGATGCAGGATTCGTGTTTCCGCGTTGGGATTTTGAGTTTGGCGAAAACCCAAAACGGGCCTCGGATCAAGAGGTCGTAGTACAAGTACACAGAGAGGAACAGGTTCAGGTTGAACCGGAACCACAACCATTACAACAACCATTGCAGCTTCCTCCACCGCAACGAGAGAACCGTACACCCACTAGAGATACAGTGCAAGTTGAGGTGCCTGGAACGTTACGACGTTCGAATAGAGCTAAGAAGAAGCCGGAACGTTTTCATGATTTCATTATACAAATGGATAATATCGATTAGTTCGTTTTCTTAATGTAGATGTCTTTGAAAAGGGAATGGAATCTCTCGTTACGGCTCCGCAAATTAGTTTTAAGGAATTTTGGGTCTGACACCTTGTTTTTATTTCCGATACGAAGGATTGAACTTTTCTTAGAGAAGAGGGTGTTAGGTTTGGTTTAAATTACGCGCGCCTTGTTCGGCGCCACCTAGTATGTGCGTGCAAAATAGCACGTGTGTGCTGTCGCAGTTTCGGCGGGGTCTGTCTGCCGGCGACGTGAGAACGATTACCTTCGCGGCTCCGAGTATGTCCGCGAAGTACCCTGTACTCTTATTCTTATATTATAATAAATCACTGAGCTAATTGGATTGTCAAATGGATCTGCCGTGCGTCTTTATTTTCCACGTGCCTTTACAATACACAACATGCTTAAACTTGACAAACTTGGATGCTCACTTCCAGCTGATTCCCAAAAAGTTAGAAAAGAATCTATATTTTTCATAAACAGTTTGGAAAAAATTCCATCTTTGTTTTTATACAGTACAAGATCTTTTAAGCCTTCTGCATCCAACTCATCAATGAAAAATTCATTAACAAGTTTTGAATAATGAGAAATATGCTTGAACCTACGTCCATGATACAATGGATGCAAATAATTTGCTGCCAACGAAACTGGATTCAAAATATTTTCCAATTGTTCATCAATTAATGGTCGATAATCACTATTTTGGAATTCATCGCGTAACTTTAGCCATCCTTCTACAGCATCTGCTAAATGATCATTCATGTTTTTTTTTGTGGTAATTTCATTGATTCTCTTCAAAATATCTTCAGATACTTTCAATTGTTGCTCAAACTCGTCATCGAATAATAATTGAACAACAGCCGGGATAAATTTATATTCATTTTCACCAATCAGTTGACGCATGAATTTTATATTTGAAATGCAACACCTCATGATATCATAATAATCATTCCATTTGATATTGTAAAGTGGACATATTTTCCGTCCTCCACGTGACAACAATTTTTGTTCCACTTCTATATTTTTGAATTCATGAAGTAAGTTACACTCTTGGTCTTTGAAAGTTGTACTAATGATTGATTCAGTAAGTGATTCAAAGTTCCTAGCAATACAAGAAATATACCAAAAGGAATCAATTCCACTTTCAGGTAAGTTATTAAATAAGGGAAAAGTACAATTGACATTGGAAACTACAGCATATGTATTAACTTCGTATCTCTCACGTGCCATTATGATAGATTCCATTATGAAATTCTCTATAGATTGATTTGAATTTGATATTTTTATGAAGGAGTAATCCCCTTTCACATTGTAAATCATACTAATTGCTGATCTATCTAAATCAGTCGTGTTATCACTCACTAATAATATGTTACAGTAATTATCAAATACTGTCGTAGATGTCAAAAATTTATCAAAAGTTTCATTTAACACTTTAGTTAATTCAGATATGTTAGGTACTTTATATGCAGGTCTAAGAGCGTGTGAAAACTTACAAAAATAAATACTCTGGATAACATCAAAGTCTATATTACAAGAAACGAAAAAATCAATTAAGGCACTATTAATGTGAGTATACTCGGTACTGTTGATGGTATCAATGAAAGAACTGATTGCTCTGATTTTATTTCTCACTCGTTTTGTAGATTTTGTTTTCAGTACTCTGGTTTCTATATTATGTTGAGCATCGATTGCAAGTGTTATACACGCTTGAGATGAGTTTGGTTTCATTGGAGATGTGGGTGAATTGAAGTCAATCTGAAAGAACATTATATTAATCGTTATAAATGAAATCTGAATTGAATAATTGTAAAATAATGAGACAAACACAAGCCAGAACAACATATATTCTTACATGTTCATGCTCATTGGAAAATACCTCCTTGCATATCAAATTATTGTTAGTTTCATCTGTGACGTTACTAAGATCGCTACAACCAGGACTGTATTCTTTTCGTTTTCGTGTTTCAATATGATTACACAGGCCTGCGAAATTTGACTTTTTTTTTTCCCCTCAAACAATAATATCTTTTTCCGAAGCATTTTGATCCGCTGAATCCGAATCTGGCTGCAGAATTGCTCTATCACGTCAGGTTTTTGAGATATTTCGACCTAAAAATGTGAAAAACACTGTTCTTCGACATATTTGGGGTTACGTAAAGTCGAAGGGTAATTTTTTTTCTCAAAACCAATACATGCACCTCAAAGTATAAGTCCTCCTCTTCCAAATGCCGTTGAGTTTGCTCAGATACCTTTTTTTTTCATTGAGATACGACAGTTTGAAAATTGTGTCTCCACCTATTTATTGAGTACATGAGCGCACAAATTTAAAATTGTCGTATCTCAATGAAAAAAAAAGATATTTCAGCAAACTCAACGGCATTTGGAAGAGGATGACTGATACTTTGAGGTGCATCTATTGGTTTTGTGAAAAAAATTACCTTTCGACTTTACGGAACCTCAAATATGCCAAGAAACAGTGTTTTCCACATTTTTAGGTCGGAATATCCCAAATACCTGACGTGATATAGCAATTCTGGAGCCATATGCGGATTCAGCGCACCAAAATGCTTCAGAAAAATGTTGAATGAATGAAGGGGATTGACTTTGGATTGTATTCTACATGAAACACCTTGAGTAGGCCAGGCGCATCACAACGATACGCTAAATTTTTTTCTTGAGCGAAATACGGTAGAAAATGCTTATAGCATATCACATAAATATATATTTATGCAATATGCTACACTATTATAATCGGACGCCTACAAAATTCACGCGCCGGGCGGTAATATCCTTCGAGCCAGCACTGCTGAGATCGTAGATTGTTTGTTGCTATGTTCAGACATTATTCCACTAATTCACTCGGAATGTACTGATTGTTGTTCTAATTTTTTCCTCCGTGTACAAGTATCGAGTGTCCAGTAATTGTTGTGAATTTCGTGTATTTAAAAAAAAGTTTCACAAATGGCTTCTCGAAAATGTATCAATGCTCCAGATAACTTCTGCTACATATGTGGAAATTATGTAATAAAGAGACAGCAACAAATAATTTCTAAATGTATTGAAGAACTATACGATAGCTATTTCAAAATCAACATAAAAAACCAAGACAAACAATGGGCGCCTCATAAAGTGTGTTCGACATGTGTACGTGAACTTCGGAAATGGTCAAGAGGAGAAAAACATTGTTTTAGTTTACAGACTCCAATGATTTGGATGGAACCGCAAAATCATATCAACGATTGTTACTTCTGCTGTTCAAACATAAAAGGATTTAATTCTAAAAATAAAGCAGCGATAAGTTATCCTGATATTCGTTCTGTGATTTTACCTACGTATAAAGATCCTGATAGCAAAGAGTTATGCCATCCTGCCCAACCATTTTCATCTGATCCTAGTTTATTTCAAGAGGCTATAATGAATACTTCAGATCCTGACGATGAATATTACGAGTGCAACGAAACACCACCACTGTTTTCTCAAAGTGAATTGAATGATTTGACAAGAGATCTTAATCTTCCGAAAGATGCTGCGGAATTACTCGGTTCCAGATTGAAAGAAAAACATGCTGGATCGTACAACGAACTTTTATTGGTATAGAAATAGAGAGAAGGATTTTCTACCGTATTTTGCTCAAGAAAAAATTTAGTGTATTGTTGTGATGTGCCTGGCCTACTCAAAATGTTTGATGTAGAATACAATCCAAATGATTGGAGACTTTTTATAGATTCTTCGAAACGGAGCCTCAAAGTAGTATTGTTACATAATGGTAATAAATTTGCTTCTTTGCCTATTGGACATTCTACTCATTTGAAAGAATGTTATGAAAATTTGGATTTCGTCCTCAAAAAATAAATTACTCCAATCATAACTGGACTATATGTGGTGATCTCAAAATATTAACTATGTTGCTTGGTCAACAAGGAGGGTATACAAAATACCCTGTTTTCTATGTGAATGGGATAGTAGGAATAGAGCACGACATTGGATCCAGAAAGATTGGCCACAGAGAGCATCATTGAACCCTGGAAGTAAAAATGTTGCACACGAAACACTAGTTGACCGCTCCAAAATTCTGCTACCTCCGCTTCATATCAAATTAGGCATTATGAAGCAATTCGTAAAGGCATTGCCTAAAGATGGTCTTTGTTTCAAATATTTATGTGATAAATTCAAGCATTTATCGGATGCGAAGATAAAAGAAGGCGTTTTTGTTGGTCCAGACATAAGGAAATTGATGCAAGATCCTGACTTTGAAAAAACTATGAATAAAACCGAGAAGCTCGCTTGGAAGTCATTTAAGGAAGTCGTACAACATTTTTAGGGGAACTGAAAATGCCATGATTATGAAAATATAGTCAACAGCATGCTTAACAATTTCAAAACCCTGGGTTGTAATATGAGTATAAAACTCCATTATTTGCATTCCCATATTGACTTTTTCCCCGAGAATCTTGGTGCTGTCAGTGAAGAGCAAGGGGAGAGATTTCATCAAGACCTTAACGTTATGGAGACCAGATATCAAGGAAGGTGGGACGTTAGAATGATGGCTGACTATTGCTGGATGTTAAAGAGAGATGAACCGAATCATGAGTACAACAGAAAGAGATCAAACAGAAGTTTTGAAGAAACTAGAAAAGATATCATAAGTCCTTTTGATTTATCTAGTATCTTAGGTCTTGTTTGAAACCAGTGCAGCCCCATGTCTGAATTTTATATAAAACGTATATATTTTTCGTTCATACAAATTGTTTAAAAACTGTAAATATTCATATCTCACATAAAAATGAATCCTGATGTGCTGTAAAAAACTGGCGTTATATTTTAGTTCCACAATCTGAATACCTGGAAAGGAACCATTATTGTTCGAAGGGAAAATAAAAACTTATATTCCGCAGGTCTGTGAATTATCAACCCTTTGGGGAACCCATTGTTTTGAAGGGAAATTTTCCTTGAATATGTGAACATATAAGTTTTTGGGTCGCTGAATAAGAATATCATATTAGAAAATTAGAATTTTCATTCCCATACATCCTGGCAGCACCCTCAGGAGATCCTAGAAATATTATAATCTTGGGGATATATTTCACAACTTGGAATACTCGTAACTCTGCAAGGAGAAATTGTAGGTCACCGATTGATAGCTTATCTTGAAGAGTAAGAGTAGTACTGGATGATGCAATTAGAAGAAAAGACTAAAAAAAATTGTGCGCTCAGTACATGAATTCCAAAGTAATCAAAAAACCCATTTTTCGTGGACCTAATCTTAAATATCTTGAAATGCTTACGCGATGGCCCAATCCTGACTCCGGATTTGGATTCTACGCAGAAAATTACTTCAGAAAAGAGAATTTCATTTGAAGGAGAATTTCATTGTCGATCAGTGTAATAAATGCGAATACTCATTCTGTTGTTGGGACATATTACACAACTTAGAATGGTCGTAACTTTGCGAGAAAAAATCGTACATGAACGTTCAATAGCTCATTTTAAACGGGAAGAGTAGTGCAAATTGATGAAGTTGAGAGAAAAGATCAAAAAAATTTTATGCGTCCTGTACATAACCTCGAAAGTAGCGAAGAACCGCATTTTTCGCGTATTTACCCTCAGATATCTCAAAATCCTGACGTGATAGCCCAATTCTGGCTCCGGATTCGGATTCTACGCAGCAAATTACTTCGGAAAATGGTCACCAGTTCCAAGGGGGAAAAACCTCGCAGGCCTGTGTTATTCGATGGGTTTGAGTCCTGCATTGATTCTTCAAGTTCACTGGTATCGTTGGCACAATAATCATATTTACATACATTTCTGAATACAAAAAATAGATATCTAATTGGCTGCAAATGGATTGATTTTCGTGAGAAAACTAATGAATACTTACCGATGATTTTTTAATCTTTTTTCAGCCGTATTTTGTAAAATTTTTTTACATTGAATGCAATATGCCACAAATTTCTCATCAACTTTACGGAGGTTAAAACCTCCTCTTTCCCAAAAATCATGACGTGGTCTTCCTCCTCTATTCATTGGACTATTCGATGTTTATTCTTTTAGCTTCTTTTGTAAGGTTTATGTTTAACAATGTATAAGCTCGATAAATAATACGAATTGAGAAAAAGTATCTATATTTCAATAAGGTTTGAGGTTATGTTTTCGAGTGAGGTAAATTACCCCATGCAGTGTAGTCAACCGACCAATGTAAATTACCTGTATATTACTTGTCGATTACCAAGTAAATTACCTAACGTAATTTACTTGCCCAACCCTGGTTCTGGCGTTACTGGGGTAATTTGAATTTCTACCATAATTCTTGAATTTGTAACTGGATTATAAGATTATTGAACTGATCTGTGATTGAATGAATGCAAAGGATTCGGAAAGTATGAAACTGCTCAAAATATTTTGTAAAAATATGTTTATACTGTGTATTGTGAACAATCTTTGTGGAAAATCACATGAATTTCAACCCCTTGAAACACTGTTGGAACGTTGAAATGGTGAATAAACACTTTCCATAGTTTATGCAGAAATGAGTGAATTTTTTAAAAGATTTAAGATTCTTCTATATGTGAAGAAATGAAGATAATATTCATGTATAACATGAATGTATATTTTCCCGTGGAAAGGATTAATTATATTAGTAAGTATATATATACATATATATAAATATAAAAATATTTACCAAACACTACATATATATAAACAAAAAATACAATAAAAAATACACATATATATCAATATAAGAAATGAATAAAAAATGGAGGTTACGGAATTCACACGTATGTAGAATCATTTATATGTGTGCGAGGAAAAAAATTGTCAAAGTATGCATAATATATGTGAGGAGAAGTTCACGTACCCTTCCCCTAGGCGGTGCTGAAAATCATTCTAAAAATTTTATGATTGAGTTGATGCCCCCTGTCTTGTATTGCGAAGTCCTGTATCCGCTATCCAGTATTATACTTCAAGCCCCGTCCTTCGAGATTACACACTGTAGTACAGTGATGCCAGGAAAAACGGTGCGGACCGAAAAATCAGCCCCTCCATTGTTCACCCAATAACACGTTCGTATACGTGTGACTCACATGTATACAAAAGTTTCATCGTGTGCGCGGTAGAGGGGCTGATTTTTCGGTCCACACCGTCTTTCCTGGCATCACTGCTGTAGTACGTCTCGTCACCGCCAGGTGTCACAACGTTTAGAGTCTACAAAATGAAATTCCCTAGCCCTTCCGCTTGCCGCGCGCCAAAATCTTCATTATGTTTCGTTGTGCGTTGGAGGTTACATCGTTTGGAGCAGTCCCCTGAAACTCCGACTCTCGAGTGGCCAGTTAATGTCCCTGGCGCCACTAGTCTAGGCGTTGGAAAAGTCGGAGAAGCGGGCGATTTGAAATGCTTCAAACCCTTCAAACGTAACGAAAGAACTTCACATTGTGTCCGTAAGGCAAAACATGATTTATTCCGAAAATTCAAGTATAACGTTTTTAGAAATGATGAAAATAACGTTCAAGGTTATAAGGATTAATAAAGAGCGTGTGAATATAAATATAAAAATATAAATTTATTTACAAAATAAGCATTACAATTCTATGTTTGTTGTAATCTTGCCGTTTTTTTCAAACGTTGATTATTTCTAATTTGTTGTTTTCTCATTTCGGCTGATTTTGACAACATCAGTCCAATCAATTGTCCATGCGCTAATCTACTTAAAACATCAGCTCCGTGCTTTTCACATGGGAAGCCTAATACAGTCTTTCGCTTGCACAAATCTTCTTGAACTTTTTCGAATACCTTCACACTTGTCAGTTTGTTCTTACAAAGATCTTGAATGTCACAAATTAGTTTCATAAATTCATGACATATTGGGACTGAGCAAGCATCGCTACACTTTCTATATTTATTTGTGTCAGAAATGTTCAAAATGTTTTGGGCAGAATCCGTTGCGTTTCGATGAGAATGAATTTCTTCTGGGGTTCTCCCAAGATAATCGTGGTCGTTTGTTATTAAAACATCACTATGAGACCATGTTTCTATTTTGAAATTATTTTGAAAGGTCTTGTTCAAGAAATCGCGTTTATTATGTGTTGCAACGTCTCCAGAAAAAAGAGAATAGGCTTTTCCAATAGGGATCGCTGTTACCGGAGCTTTTTTTCCCGCAGAAATATTCCCTGTTTTGGGGGGTTGAACTGAAATTCCCAACGCCATTAAATTATACAGGGTGATTCAAAATTCGCGCACTCTTTTTTGGGAGTAGATTCCTGATGAAATTCTAAAACGATTTGTCCTTTTGCACAATGCTCTCCGACGCATAATTTCCAAGATATAATTAATTAAAGTTGACTAATTATGAGGTGGATCCATCGGTCATTCAGGAGCGTCATAACAACACAAGAGAGGAAGGTGCTTGCAGAGGGCGCTCATACGATCAGCTGATCGGTATAATCGATACGATTTACCAACATACAAATTGGTAAATTTTCTATGTAGAACGAATTCTTATCACGATATGCTGTAGGTGAAAGTTGTAATTTCAGTAATGATTTTTATTACGCAGACAAATGTAAAATAGTGTTATTTCGTAGGGATAGGGATTCAAGTGGGAGAAAAAAGTATAACTACTCGTTTTCAATCAGAATTTTCATGTAAAAAAGAAAACATGAGAATTTTCATTCATCCGATACCCAATTTGAACGGTTTGATTAGTAAGTTTAATACGAGAGATTGGATTCCGAATCCTGTATTCTGATAGGTCGAGAATCAATGTATATTAGATCAATCCTCGGCCGTTTCAAATGATTCTTCTGAAGAATGTGTTTTCGACTTATCCCAACCACAACATTGAACAATGATGAATTTATTCGAATTCACCCTTTTTACATCATTCGATGATTATAAAGGGTTTATCGAACGTTAATTACGTACAAGTTGAAGTAAGTTATTAACGTTCGATAAACCCTTTATAATCATCAGAATACAGGATTCGGAATCCAATCTCTCGTATTAAACTTACTAATCAAACCGTTCAAATTGGGTATCGGATGAATGAAAATTCTCATGTTTTCTTTTTTACATGAAAATTCTGATTGAAAACGAGTAGTTATACTTTTTTCTCCCACTTGAATCCCTATCCCTACGGAATAACACTATTTTACATTTGTCTGTGTAATAAAAATCATTACTAAAATTACAACTTTCACCTACAGCATATCGTGATAAGAATTCATGACAAGAATCAATTTTTCCACAGTGTCGACGAATTCAATCGTTCTACAGAGAAAATTTACCAATTTGTATGTTGGTAAATCGTATCGATTATACCGATCAGCTGATCGTATGAGCGCCCTCTGCAAGCACCTTCCTCTCTTGTTCTGTTATGACGCTCTTGAATGACCGATGGATCCACCCCATAATTAGTCAACTTTAATTAATTATATCTCGGAAATTATGCGTCGAAGAGCATTGTGCAAAAGGACAAATCGTTTTAGAATTTCATCAGGAATCTACTCCCAAAAAAGAGTGCGCGAATTTTGAATCACCCTGTATGTTTTCTTGATTGTTATCCCATCAGGATGATCATTACACCCGCTGGCTTGACGCAATGATCCAAAGAAACGCTGTATTGAATCATGGAAAATTATGTTAGTTACTCAATTCCTGATCCAAACGATTCAAAAAATATGCACATTTGACAATATGTATAAGAAAGATATAAAAATCAACAGGGGAAATAAAAAATCTCCATATTTCATTCAAAATGTATAAAATAGGGGTGTAAATAAATAGCTTTGCGAATGAATCTGTGATTAAAAATTGTGAAAAAATACTGAGTTGAAGAATCAACTCGAAATTTCATATTGTGTTCCTACAAAGGAAAGCAGACTTTTGATGTGCGGTCTAAATTGTACAACATTCATTCCATAATCGAACCAAAACCGGGAATGGAATTTATAATATTAAGTCTGGGAACAATGTACGTTTTGCTGCAGCGACATTGTGAAGAAATGTTTCACACCATGATTTTCTGCAATTCGGAAAGCTAAGTATTGGAAACATCTACAATGACTATGCTGAATCTTGGGGAACAATATTTTTTCGAAAAACAGAAACGTAAAGAAACCTCCAAGGCATCCTGGTTAACTTTTCCAGTTAAGAGACAAGGGAACCCAAAATTGGCACAAAGGTCAGCCGTCATGTCTAGCGTAGATCTTAGCGTAAGTCGAAGACTTTCAGAGGTTTGCCAAGTAGAAAATCGATTGTCAGGGATTTTTCCATCGACTACTTGCGATTCCCAGTCGTCAAGCATGTGAAGAGAGTTTTCCAAGTACTGCAAATCCAAAATATGACCATTATCTACACTAGTCTGAATTTTCTTTCTAATATTATAAACACGGTCTCAATTTGAATTATTATAAATATCTTGTATGCCAATTTGTATTGTATTTTCATTCAGTTAATTTAGATTCAGATTCTGTTACCTTATATTTTTCATCTCCAACAACAAGGCCCTTATTTTCATCCAGCTCATTGAAAACATCAAATAAGTCATTCAGCCACTTGCAAAAATTAGCGGTTGAATCGCAGTCATGGAGCTCTGGAATAAATTTTTTATAAACCAAAAGTGCTTCATACACGGAATTACTAAAAACCTGAAATCAGAAGTTCGTTATAAGGAAAAGAAATTGAATTACACAGAAGGGATTCAACGTCACCACACATTTACCTGCAGAGCAAGAGAAACTTTCATTTTCGTCATTGTACTAAGGGTGAGGTGATGAGCGGTTAATTTTTTGCACAGTCGACCATTCGATGCTGCAGAATTATTTGTGCCTTCAGAGTCAACTTGGAACAATGTCTCAATGTGTCCCCACTTAATTGGAATGCTATTGGCATCCGTCTGGAAGTTTATTTAAAAAACAAACTCTCAAGATATATATCATATTCAATTCCATTTTGATTATTACCGTACCTGCAAAACTTTATTGTTATGCAAACGATTCCTTAAATTTTTCCAAATATGAGGAGTATCCGAGAAGACGAAGACCTTGCGACTTTCATCACACGGATGTTGGAAATAAGTTTTTAAATTTCCTCTTTTTCCAGACACGCCGAGTTCTGACCAGAATTTCTTGTTCGTTGCTGAACCATCACTGACAACGCCATGAACTTTGGCTCCTATATCTTCCAGCATTTTCATAGCTTTTATGTTTAATTTTCCGAGAATAAGACCTTTGCAAGCAGATTTGGAGGTGAAAAGTGCAATCGGCTGTGAATAATCAGCGCGAAGAGGTTGGAACATGATAACAAGAGCATAATTTGCAACACCTTCGAGATCGTCATTTTTAGCTTCTTCGAAATCAGATCCTAGATCTGCCAACCCATCATAGGAAGCTGCTGCGACATTAACCCCAACCGTTTTTCTAACAGAAATTTCATCAAGTAAAATTAGGCCGTGCTTCAATGTTTCACATTTATTAGCAAAATTTTCCTCCAACACCTTGAAGAATCGAGTGTCAAATCCACATTTAGGATCCATTTTCGACGTGTATCTGTAAACATAAAATTAATTCTTATTTGACTTTGATCCACTTGATTATATAAATATTACGAATAAAAATGAACTAACTTTTAAACAGTCCGAGGAGCACGTAGCGGAAGATGACCGATATCTCGTAAATATCTATACGTTGATGGGGATTTGATGTGGAGCAGAATACATTTCAACAGCCATTCCTGAGAATATCTAATTCCACGTGGATCTTTTTGTTTCGCAGTTTTGAAAATTTCGAGTATCGTTGCACGTTGACCTCCAGGAATCGCAGCTTTCTGACAAATATCATGCAAATTTTCATCTCTAATGGATTCCATTTTCTTCTTACATTCTTTTAATTCTGTGACTAGAAATTCGTGTTTTTGTCTCATACGTTTATTTTCTTTTCCACCTTCCATTGTTGCATTCGAACTTGCTTTAATTGACTTTTTTGATCCACCGGAACGGCAAAGCGAATCCTTTTGCTGTCCGAATTTCGGTTTCGACGGCATCGTTTCTTGTTAATGGTGTTTTTTAGTTGTTGACAAAATTTGCATTGCCACATATCATCCATCAACAATGTACACTTTGTATGTCGAAGAACGTTAGACTGATCTATATACGAGACGTTCGTTGAAACATTTTCCCTGTCAGTTGACACGTCACATCCAATACAAACATTCAAGGAGTCTATATAGAAGATGAAATTACTAACATCCTCCAAGCTTGAAATAGCTATTTCAATATCGAATCGAGAAGAATCCACTTGCATGCCTAAAACTGTTATTTCAGGGGCTAACTGTTCGCCTATTTTGATTGATTTCATGTAAATTAATTGAACAATCCCATTAATTTTTTTTGTGATTGATTGCGAAAAGAATTTGAACTTTTCCCCTTCGAATGTTGTCATTATTTCCGTCCATCCCATCGGTAAACGAATTTCACTTTCTATCAACTCACTGAAATTCAAAGTCTCTGTAACAGTCTCAGAATCACAGTCTTCAAAATATTGCGCATTTTCTGTTTCGCCACTTGTTCCAACCGGCACGTCAACAGATTCATCGTCCACAATTTTTAATTCCACTGGTGCATTTTGGGTTTCATCGCTTGTTCCAATCGGTATGCCAACAGATTCATTGTCCAAAATTCCAAATTCCTCTTCCGCATTTTGTGTTTCATCACTTGTTCCAACCAGCACATCAACAGATTCGTTGTCTAGAATTTTCAATTCCTCTGGTGCATTTTGTGTTTCACCACTTGTTCCAACCCCCACGTCAACAGATTCGTTGTCCAGAATTTTTGATTCCTCCTGCACTTCTCGTACTTCATGTGGACGTATTGGACTTGCTCCTTTCCTCAAGTGAGGTCTTTGGTAAATTCCCTACAGAAAGTAAACAAGTGGCGTATGAAGATTTTACTTGATAATTTTGTAGCTACTTGCTACAACAACTTATTTCCATCTTTGACAAAAATGAGTTATCGAATTATGTGTATCAAACACAGTGCATAACAACCCAAATTGCTTTTTTGTATTTTTTCTGGGTGAAATGACTACAGTTGACAAAAATGAATTTCATGAAATTGAAATAGACAAACTGATGAACCATATTTAATCATTTCAAATTATACTTATAATAATTAAACAAATAATATTTTGGGTATAAAAATAGAATACTGATTTTTAGCCCAAAGAGTAAAGGATTTGTCGTTCTCACTTTTGGAAATGAATGTAAGGAAGAAAGAAGTTGAGCGCAATTTGGATATAAAATTAAAAATAAGAGAGAGGATGTCTGATTTACTTACGATGCTAAGTACTTCCCCCGATTTTGGGTGAGCAAAAATCTTGCTGCGTAAAATATCTTTTTCCTGAAAATGGCTCTCACATATCCGATGAACACCACTTCTGAGGTTTATATTACATTGTAAAATCTCTTGCCATTTTTTCACAATTTCTCCATCATTGGGAACACGAAAAACTGACACGTTTTGGTATTTGTGTTGTTTTTCAAACTCGCACGATGGTAATGAACATCGGCGCATCTGAATTTTTGACTGCAACATGCGCTTAACGCTCTCATGAATGTTTTCAAGAAAAGAATTTTCAATAAAGAAGAATAAACATTTATTTCAAAATGATCACATCTTGACGAACAAACGTAAATAATAAACATCCGCCATATTGTAACGTTTGTAGGAACCTCAGCAGGGAGAAAGGTGAGGGGGGATCACGCCTGAACGCGTGCTGCCTCTAGTGGCCAAGGGACACTTAATGGAAACCGTTTTCTATCAGAAATGTTTGGAGTTTCAGGGGGCTGGTTTGGAGCAATTGAGAACAATTATCCTGTTGAAATGTGTGATTCTAAGAAAAGGAAAGACTGTGAGGATGTAGAAGATAGGTTGGAGAGGACGCCGGTAAGGAAAGTGATATTGCTGAACCGTTTTCTGTATATAGCATCTTGTGGCAAAATGTCTCAACTCAAGGATTAGAGTGAGAATTATGTTTGCACGGATGGTAAAATCATAATGCTTGTACGAGTGACAAGATTAATCATAGATTTCGTTACATATACGGTAAGTGTTGGAAAAAATCTCACAAGTTTTTCATGGTTGTTTATCACAGGAGAGACATCCGATTACGAAGTTTCGAATAAGGAGAATATCCCAAAGTCAGAGAATGCTCGAGATACTAGAATATCCGTCATGGACTTGTTCAACGATGAAGAGCATGAAGATCTGGAAATTTTGGATGAATCGCTGATAGAGATCTTCGGGGACGATCCAGCCCATTCAAAGGCTATAAACTTCACTTTACATCAAGCGTTAGTTAATAGATGGCAAAATTGGATTAAGGAAGCTTGTCCGAAGGAAGAGAAACAAAGTTTATTAAAGAAATATAGAAAACCAGAATTCCTAGCTACTCCAGCGCTAAACCCAGAAATAGCTGTTACGATGAGTGAAAGTGCATCGAAGAGAGATTCATATTTTACAGAATCCCAAGATTTAATTGGGTCAGCGCTATATGCTCTAGGAGTAGGAGTGACCATGATTATTAATGCAGAAGAGGAAGAGATGGATAAATTTACATTATTGCAATATTTATGTGATTAGGGTAAGATGTTGGCCCTCGCACATCATGACGTATCTAAGAATAGGAGAGCGTTTGTTATACCAAGTCTTGACAAGAAAGTTAAAGATATTTTGAAGAAAACGAGCCCGGATAGTTTATTGTTTGGCTCGGATCTTGCCGAGCAGAGTAAAAAAGCCAAGACGGTTGAGAGGATGTCAAAGGATATGAGGTTACCGCGTGAGAATAGATTCTCTCAACCGAGTTCTTCTAGAGTTTATTTAAACTCCAGGAATCCACCTGCCAGGCGTCAAGTGGGTTTCAAAACATCGACTCAACCGAGGAATCGCCTGGTATTCAAGAATTCAGCGAGACACCAAGATACGAAGAGACAGGGGAATCGTCTCAATTCGAGGACGCAAAGTCGATACAATTGAATGTAAGTAAGTTTGCTGGACGCTTGAGATATTTTGCAAAAGAATGGAGAAAAGTGTCTCGAAATAAGTTTATTTTAGATTGTATAAGGGAGTATAAGATCAAGTTTGCACGTTCAGTAGAGCAAGGTGGTAACTGGGAACAACAGGTTTTCTCAAAGATAGAGGAACAAGAAGTTTCAAAAGCCATTGAGGGCTTAATGCTTAAAGGAGCGATCACACCTTGTTCACCATCAATAAACCAATTTATTTCTCCTTTTTTCTTGATTCCCAAGTCAGATGGAACAAATAGGTTCATTTTAAATTTGAAAAAATTAAATGAATTCATAGAACCAGAACATTTCAAGATGGAAAATTTATCTTTAGCAGTTAAATCAATTGAAAGAAATGCATATATGATGACGGTTGATCTTCGAGATGCGTATTTGATGGTGCCAATACATAAAGAATGTAGAAGATTCCTCAGATTTTGTTTCAAAGGACAATATTATGAGTTTAATTGTCTCCCGTTTGGGCTTGCTACAGCACCTTATATATTTACCGAATTAATGAGACCGGTGATGAAAATTCTGAGAGCAAAAGGTTTTTTCTCGGTTATTTATCTAGACGATATCATGTGTATTGGGAATAATGTATTAGATTGTAAAAAGAATTTAGATGAAACGTTGAGATTGTTGAAGTCATTAGGTTTCCTTATAAATTGGCAGAAATGTCAGTTATCGCCGAGTACGAATTGTAAATTTCTCGGGTTTTTGATAAATTCAGAGAAGTTTGTAGTAAAGCTGCCTTTCGAAAAAAAAGAGAAGGTATAAAGAAAAATATAGGCTTATGTCTTAGTGAGGAAAAATTAACAATTGAAGCATTTACGCAATTAATTGGTAGATTAGTAGCTTGTTGCCCTGCGATGCAATATGGGTTATTATACACTAAATATTTGGAAAGAAATAAATGTTCAGTGTTAATAATAAACGATCATAATTTTCAACGTAAAATGTTGTTAACAGCAGAATCTAGATGCGATCTGCTTTGGTGGGAGCAAAATATTGATTTTAGTGGCAATCCCATTAGGGAATATGAATATTCCTTAACTATTTTTACAGATGCATCTAGATCGGGCTGGGGTGCAACAAGTGAAGAGGGAAATACAAGTGGCCTGTGGGGCCAAAAAGATAAATGCCACCACATAAATTTCCTGGAGTTGAAAGCCATTTATTTGGGATTAAAGACATTGGCATCGGATTTCTCAAATTGTGAAATACTATTAAGGGTGGATCACACAACGGCTATAGCATACGTGAATCGGATGGGTGGCAGTAGATTCCGACACCTACATGAGATTGCGAGGAAAATTTGGCAATGGGCGGAGAAGCGGAATATATTTTTGTTTGCGTCTTATATTGCATCCCAAGAAAATATCATTGCGGATAGCTTATCCCGTCAGAAATCAGTTGATACAGAATGGGAACTATCAAACGAAGCTTTTGAGAAAACAACCCGAATTTTTGGTAGTCCAGAAATTGATTTATTTGCTTCGGCGGCTAATAATAAATGTCAAAACTATGTATCGTGGTTTCCGGAAACCTCTTCATTAGCAGTAGATGCATTTACGATAAGGTGGAATCAGTATTACTTTTATGCATTTCCTCCTTTTTCATTAATCCCAAAAGTTTTGCAGAAGATTCGTAAGGAACGGGCAACGGGTATTGTAGTGGTACCATTTTGGCCCGGTCAACCTTGGTTTCCACTATTTCAAGGGTTGAGTTCTGGGGAAACTTTGGTTTTGGACCCATCAAATGATTTATTAAGGGAAGTTTCTAGGTTGCAGATTCATCCAAGAGCGCAGCATCTGAAGTTAATAGTAAGCAGATTAT
This sequence comes from Gonatopus flavifemur, assembly GCA_018340375.1. Taxonomy (NCBI): domain Eukaryota; kingdom Metazoa; phylum Arthropoda; class Insecta; order Hymenoptera; family Dryinidae; genus Gonatopus; species Gonatopus flavifemur. The sequence goes on from JAFFJZ010000001.1 coordinate 1,843,876, forward strand.
CGGGGAGGCCTTCCTAAAGCAACGAATACCTAGGACGTCGCTGAGGGTTTTGCTCTCTTCGCTCTCGGAGTCCACTTTGAAACAATATGACACGGCGTTCAGTCATTGGAGGCAATTCTGTGATGAGAACAATTTGGAATTTTTTGAAATCAATGTGGAACATGTCTTGAGTTTTTTAACAAAGAAATTTGAGGAAGGACTGTCCTATAGTTCTTTAAATTCTATGAGGTCCGCAATATCCTTGATATCGAGCGAAAACATTGGTAATCATCCAATGATTAGAAGGTTCTTCAAGGGGGTGTTCAGACTAAGACCGTCAAAAGCGAAATACGAATTTACATGGGATCCTAGTCAAGTTTTAGAAAAAATAGGTAGATGGGTTCCATTGGATGCGTTAAGTATGGAAGATTTAACACTCAAGACAGTCATGTTATTAGCATTGGCGACAGCACATTGAGCTCAAACGTTTGCTCTAATTAGTATAGATAATATTAGAAATACAGGGAAAGCTCTCGAAATCAGAATACCGGATTTAATAAAGACATCTGGAGTAGGAAGATATCAGCCTATATTGACATTACCATATTTTGAACAAAAACCGGAAATTTGCGTGGCATCGACTGTAGAAATGTACTTGGCGAGAACTAAGGAATCGCGAGGAAATGAGAAAAGATTATTCATCGCTATAAAAAGACCTTTTAAGGCAGTATCAAGCCAGACGATAAGTAGATGGCTGAAATTAGTATTAAAGAAATGTGATATTGATACCAACATATTCACAGGCCACTCTACCCGGTATGCAGCTACATCAGCTGCTTATACCAAAGGTTTAAATGTAGAAATAATTCGTAAGACAGCGAGCTGGACGGAAAAGTCAAGTGCCTTCGCTAAGTTTTATAATAAGAAGATTGTATCGTATTCTAGTTTTGCAGAAGTATTATGGAAATAGTAAGACTAAAAAAAAAAAAAGGAAGAGTTTTTGTTTTTGTTTTTTAAAATATAACTTTGAATTTTATTTTATACGTTCTGTAAAATTTATAACATTTATAACATTTTAAATTGTATCATGCATTATGATTGGTGGTAGATTGATAAGATTAAAAATATGAGAAGGGTTGAAATACTTTTATGTTTATTGTGGTATAAAACAAAATATTTTGTAGCAAATAAAAGCAATGGGTTATCAAATGAGATAATTGATCTATTATATCAACAGGAATGTATGATCAAGATTTTGTATACTCTAAACAACTACAGTGAGTAATCTCGAAGGACGGGGCTTGAAGTATAATTGATCCGTCAAACGAACTTACCTAAAGTGAAGTTCGACGGAGATTATACGAAAGCCCCGTCCGAGATGATTACAGCCCACCCAAATTATCAGTGCCCTGCCCAAGATTTGGTTTTTACAAAATCTTGATTCCTTTTCTCTATCACGAAGTAAATCCAAAGGCTCTAACTCTAAATAATGAAGATTTTGGCGCGCGGCAAGCGGAAGGGCTAGGGAATTTCATTTTGTAGACTCCAAACGTTGTGACACCTGGCGGGAACGAGACGTACTACAGTGTGTAATCATCTCGGACGGGGCTTTCGTATAATCTCCGTCGAACTTCACTTTAGGTAAGTTCGTTTGACGGATGAATTCCAGTGTATGACTGAGTCACTGTATATGAGAGATCAGTGTTGGCAACACTGACCTGGTGAAGGATTCATTTATTTGGTGCTTATCAGCTGTCGACAATGTCGTTGGTTGATTGTGCAAAAACTTTTTAATAGGTAGACGTTATCATGTATCACGTGTCTGTGAGTTATTACATTTTCGTTATACACTCAAGAAAATCAACTAAAACAATAATTTGTTAGTTCACAAAAGAAAGCAAGTATTTGAAATTCATTCTTCCACCAAAAGAGTTCGATCATTACAAAAAGCATATAAAATTTCTCATCAACTTTTTTTTATACGATTCATGATCAATATAAATCCAAAATCAATAATAAAGTTCATATTTTTCAGGATGAATTTAGTTTTTCATATATGACTCGTGAACATTGAGAAACAGAACCATCAGATTTTGACATTTGGAGGTTATGATTTTTCAAACACCTTTATAGTAAACAAAAATCAATTAATATCGATCAAAGACATGTCTTCGCATTTGAAACGTTATCAGAGATATTCAATTGATCATGGCACATTCAAAACTCCCAATCGTTGAATAGTTTACGAAAAAAGTTCTTGCAAAATTTGAATTCTATACCCTAGACTTTTGAATTATTTGTGGTGTATACATCATAACCACAAGATACAGCCACAACCAGTTCTAATTCAAAAGTTTATTTAGATTATCATAATTGATTCTCACGTGACTAATTTTGATTTTCATAATAAATGTTTTCAGATAATATTGCAAATCGATACATGGTACGTTATGTATTTCCCCATGTTCAAATACATATCAATTTCATAGATCAAACTGATCCTCGACGCAATGAATGCTGCAGTAGCATTGTGCGTCTTTTGTGAAGTTCATGGACCAAAGGTTATATTTACCACTCAAACGTATCGTAGTTACAATAATCAAAATAATGAAAAATTAAAATTTTATGGACCCAAAGAGGTGTTAAGACAATGTCAAGTATTATCAGAAGACTGTCAACAAGAATGCGCAGGTTGTCAAGGCATTGGAAACATCAAGTATTTAAGTAACGAACATGAAACTAGGACATCCTTCCTTTCCGCTCAACAGTCTTTGATGCCAGATATTGGATGTTTATTGAAACATGCTTGCATCAGGTAAATATACAATTATTGTTTTGATTATTCAAATTGCATAGAATTTGATGATATCTTTATTTCAACTACATAAAATCAATTGTGAACAAGGAATTCATGTTTGATTTTAGAAGTTTGAGTTGTGAGGTTCATCCAGGCAAAGAAGGTGTATGTTATTTTGGCGATGAGTACAGAGGACATGTTTTGAGTCACACGTTTACTTTAAAGGATACTCATGTAATTGTTGATTTCATGATTCTGATCAAAGCTGGAAGAAATCTTTTCAATATACTATTCACCATTCACAGGCAAGAGGATTTCGCAGGTGGTGTAGTTTCATAGTATTTATGAGGGATAAACAATTTCTGCTCAATATGTGGCCTTTCTTAGTTGATAATTTGAAAGAAGTAATCAAAGAGTTACAAGACTTTGCGGAGAAGAAATATAATTCTGAAGAAGCTGAATTTTCGCAAAGAGTCATTCGTTTGAATAGTGGTACTAACACAAAACAACCCAGAACCTTCTCTGATATAACGAGTGAAAAACATGTTTTTGTAAGGTACAATCTTGAACTCAATGTTTCTATATTTTTCAATTTAATTAATCTCATTGTTGAAACATTCTCTATATGTTTTAGAATTCATATGTGGCTTGTATGGATCTTAAGCGCAGGTGCCAGACATGTTGTGGAAATTTTTCCAATGACATTAAATGATGAAGTTGGATATAATTTAGAACATCATATCGGTGGGTTCACTGATCGAGATACCTTTCTCAATTGTTGTACATAAATCATTTCTTTATCGAAGGGAATTGAATATTTCAGAAACTGAGGAAGGATTTACACAGATCAATGCTAAATCACCAATCAATTTAAATTTCAATTGGGATACTATGGTAACATCTGAATTTTCTGAAGTATCTGGAAAATCTATCATGACTATCCTCAGAGATTTAAAAAAAGTACTTGGAAGAGAACAATTTAGACAACTCTTATATTCTAGTTTGACGGGTTTACAGATTTTAGTCAGAGGTCCGAGAATTCCAAGATTAGAATTCTTATATGCACTCAGTTCATTGGTGCCACGTGCTTGCAGAAGAATAACGACACAAGCCACGGAATATATGGATCCTAACAAGTGTAACTTCATTGGTAATTTTTATGTTGATGATTACAATTGAATCAGCTTTAATCAAAAAGAGATGTGTGTTCTTTCCAAAGAGTGAAATAAAGTACTTTGAAGCCAACATTGGTAGAATTTATTATCAAAAATTGGCACTGCATCGCATGTCTTTTTTATGAATGCTGATTCAGTTATTATAGTGTTGGATATAAACGTGTACGGCTATATTTGAAAATTTGATAAAATGCTTCATCCTTAATAAGTCTTTCAGATTGTTTAGAATTTCTGAATGATCCTTTCCATTAATTTTACCGACTATGAGATTTCTATAACATTGTTTGTGAATGCTTTAATATATTCAGTAGCTGCTACTTATTACATTATTGATCCTTCAGGATGTAGCAGTATCTCAGGTTGATGGTACGCGTACATGCCGTCCACGTTTACTTCCTGACAAACAGATTGCACACGGATCCTTAACGAGAATCAAAATTAAGTGGAAGGTTTTTTACAGGGGTAAATTCTTCCATAGCAGTTCCATTACCTTGTGCCAACATTTGTAGGTTGGATGTTATATCGGAGGAATACAGAGTAGAGAATGCACATTCGTATGTAGTCAGGTGTACAAATGTGCTACCTTCCAAACTTCCTACATTATTAGTAAAACTTGAAAAATCATTGGACAATGAAAAACTTCGAAACAATGTTTTACAAGCACACTTTGCTGCCTTGCAAGAAGAATGGGCCAAGTATGAACATTTATATATGTATTTTATATTTTTTAAGACGAACAGAAATTTTTTTTCGCTCTTAAAATTAATTCTTATTAATTCCATTGAATCAAATATACACAATAAGTTGAAACGAAGCTATGAACATTTGAAGGTTCATTGAATGTCTGTTGAATGTAAATTTATTTGAAATCAACCTAAAATTTATTTATTTGATCCTTGTTCTAGTCTTGTAACTACTAAAAATGAATAGTCAAGAGCTGTAATGTTCAGTCAAACAGTCTTTCAAACGATCAATCACATAACAGACATTCATAAAATGATTTTATCAGTTTTGTATCGTTTGGGAATTCTATTCTCATAACTTTAACACAATAATTTGATTCAGCGATTTTCTGCATTGGAAATAACATTCATAAAGAGATCAATAACTAATTTCCATGAAAACATGACATTGCTTCACGCCAAGTGCATATGGTGTGCAATTCATTAACGAGTGATGTACCGGAAATTGATGCCAGTAGTGCATTCATTCGTGTACGACACTACATTTCGTGACCTGCATACGGAAAGAACTCTGAAGCTACCGTAGTATGTGAGCCTGTCGCACTATAGTAGCTTGGCTGCCCACATACGAGCGTAGTGCCGCTGTGTACCAAAGTTGATTCGACAGTCAGCCAATGTGGTATGACGAAGCGCCGAACTGAATTTGCTCCTGAGCCATACCATCGTGGTATTACACGGGAGCAAATTCAGTTCGGCGCTGCGTCATACCACATTGGCTGACTGTCGAATCAACTTTGATACACAGCGGCACTACGCTCGTATGTGGGCAGCCAAGCTACTATAGTGCGACAGGCTCACATACTACGGTAGCTTCAGAGTTCTTTCCGTGCAGACATCTTTTGATAGCGTTGACCGTATCTTTCCGTGACAAGCTAGGCAGGAGCTTGTAATGTCCTAGGCGCAGGTGACTTGATCTGCTGATGCGCGTGAACTCGATGATCAATAATATGAATAGCAACGTATAACATCTCAATATTTGTTCTTCCGTATACGCTGATTAAATGAAATTCTGATCTAATTCTGACTCATAATAAATTTTTAGCCTTTACCACTGCTTTCCCTTTCGAATCTAAGGTTACTAAGTTTGTTTAACTAATTATATTACGTCATATCCTGGTATATATCACTATAAAAGTTTTGAAGCGCCGTTAAAGGGTCTTGATTTTCGTTGTTTGAACCATTAGCTACCCATTGAAATATCGCTAATTAGTATTTCGACGCGATTACAAAATCTCTGCATTTCATTAGAAAAAAAAACATCAGCTACTGATGTCCAAACGTTGACTCTTTATCATGGTGTCTACTGGTCGGGAAAAGTCGGGAATTCGGGAATAGGTCGGGAATTCCGATAGGTCGGGAAAAAGTCGGGAATGAGTAATGAATTTCGAAAGTGTATCTCCTTTTTCTTGAAATTTCGATTTCCAAAAATAACCGATCATTCTAATTATTCAGATGAGCTTAAAGTTTTTGATTTTTTTCGTGAGTGAGTCCACCTTTTTTGAATTCCTCGTATGTTCCATATGGATCTTTATTGTTTAAGGTTTCCCAGATAGCACAATGACTCTGAAAGCATTCGAAAAGAGTTCTCGAGAACCCTTGAGGAATCAATGGAATATCAGAGAATAGTAACCCTGCTAAAAATTTCCTACGAACTTGAGAAATATCCTTAGATTTTGAGAAATATTCTCAGATTTTAAGAAATACTCTCCAATTTCCTGTCAAAGACTACTATCCTTTCGACCTGCATTTCTCTCCGGGATGCGGTAAAGCTCTACCGGTTGATATTATAGAACTTGAGAGGAATGTGTCTAGTTTTATCGTAAAATTTTCACAGAAGGAATATCAGTTATCCGAAGAAAAACGGTTCATATTTTTCCATATAATTGATACTTCTATAGGAATTTTATGATAAAACCACATATATTTCTCTTGAATTCTATAGAATACGATGAGAACCGATAGAGTTCTATCGTAAATTCACGATACACCATCGTGAATTTTCGGTTCAGAAATCTCATTGAAACCGATGGAAAAATTTTATCGTTGTCTGTGGGAAATTTTCAGCACGGCACTGGTTGTACAGTTGGAAGTGTTCCTGTTCAATTGAATCAGAGATCATATTACTACTATGTGCGTTTATTGAATGTTTCATGAAAATGACTTCAAGCTGTGTTATTTTTATAAATATCCCTACGATAATTTTCGATAATTTTAATTCCAGTCCTGATTCTGTGCATCCATTTGTTCAAGTTTCGATGATAATTCCTCTTTTTACTATCAACGGAATTTGTCAACTGATTCAAGGGTATTTCAGTGATGCAGGGTTCAGTTTTTTCTGACTTCATTCATTCAAAAAAGATTACACTTAACGTTAGATAAAGATAGAAGAAGCATCAGTTGAATGCTTTTAGAAGATTATTTATTTGGTCAGTGGCTATTCAGATGGAAACAAATTTTCCATCTCAACCAATAAGTCATACTCCAGCCAACACTACAACCTCGAGAACATGAAGCTTTAGGAACGTTCATTGAATGTTCCTGGAGGTTTGCGAACTTTCCTCGAACGTTTGTTAAGGTTCATGTTCTCTTGGGCAATGCATACCCGAAGAAAAATAAGGAGTAATCCCTATTTAAATCGCGGTAGGTTTTACTCTAGCGCCCAGTCAATATATGGATGACTATTCTCGGAGTAAACGTTCTTTTATTGGAGTACTGTGTACCAATGTTCCAGAAAAATTCACTTTGTGAGGAATTAGCCGTACTAAAAATACCGTAGAAGCTACCAACAAATTTTCACTAATTCTATGAAGTGAAATATACTCCTTCATTTTTGTCCGTCTAATGTATTAATCAAAAACTTTCCGCGAACTCTCAAAGTTCAGAAAGTATTCATTATGAAATAATCCTGAGCTGTTGTGCTGCATGGCTTTACTATTAATGCTTTTATCTAGAGCTGTCAAGAATGATACGGACTCGAGCATCAAAAGGGGCGAGTAATTATGTGCCGACTTTTTTTTTAAATTATTTGATCAATAAGAATTGAAAATGCATACCGTCCATATAGCACACAGACACCTGGGAGGTATGTGAAAATATCTTGCAAATCAGAATTCTTAACCCTCATCCTGACAACACATTTTTGTATTTTTTTTGACAGTGTATTTTTCTAAATATTTCATTACTAAAATCCTGAGACTACACGGAGAAAAAGGAATTCACTGTGGCAGCGAAATCTACTTTTGCTGGGTTCCTTTTGCCAGAGCAGCAAATTTTTCGCTGTGACAGCAAACTATTTGCTGTACCAGCAATCTTGTTAGCTGCGACAGCGAATTTTTAGCTGTGGCAGCAAAAAATGTTTGCTATCCCAGCAAAATTTGTTTGCTATTCTATATATAATACTGAAAATTTGCTGGCGGAGCAAACATTTTTTGCTGACACAGCTAAAAAATTGCTGTCGTAGCTAACACGATTGCTGTTATAGCAAATTTTTAGCCAGGTCAGCAAAAAATTTCGCTATTCTATATATAATACCTCGATTTGCTGCGTCAGCAAATTTTTTCTCTCCGTGTATGATCTCGAATCTCATTGATTGGGTCTTCAAAAATGCGCATAGTTAGTTTGCCCTGAACATATCATTAAAACGATGTGATTTTCATTTCTCATTCAAAGTGAGTCTCGAAGACTCTACAGTCAGGATGAGGGTTAAAGATATCCTACCGTTGTCTAGAAGATGTCCCATGCGACACAATCAGAACAATTGAAGAACTCCATTATTTTTCAAGAATAACGGAGTTCTCGAATTGTTCTGATTGTGTTGTATAAGACATCGTTTCACCCTTCAAATTACAAGGTACCTTCAAAACTTCTTTGTCTGCAAGAGTATTCGTGCTGTATTGAGTAATGATTAGGGCATATCTGAAATTTAGCTCTGGATATGAATTTGAGTTTCTTCATGATCTGTTGATATGAAGAATCTAAATTATGAAAAATTTGTAACACTTGGGGGTAGTTATTCTGAAAATTCTCTCATAACCACCAGAGATCACTGAAAGAGAGCGGAAACTCATATTCAGGGTCTAATTCTGGTCATACGATTGATTATTATGCATGTAAAATTTCCAGTGAACGCATGATTTATGAAAAAAAACGGCGGAGGAGTTGACATCATTTTTCCGGAGGTTCGAAAGCCGTCGAGTATTTGCGTTGCTGATCTTGTACAAACCTAGTAAATAATGTACTGTGAGAAACTTTTTTGATTAATGACTATCTTTGCTCGTAAGCCAAGGATATTGAAAAATTCTAACTACGAGTACTCTCGATTCTCAGCAATTTTTACCATCAGTAATGGTGGACTCGCTAAATGTTAGTGGTTTCATTGTATAGCGAGTTACTATCCTTCATGGTAAAAATTATTGAGAGTCGAAAGTGCTCGAGAGCCGAGTGAGCTCAAACTTGGAATTCTTCAATGTCCCTGACTGACGAACAAATATCATAATTCATCAAAAATCATTCCTCTCAGTGTTGTTTACATGTTTTTTTGTGCACAAAATAATCAATCGCTGATATGTCGGGAAAATCTTGGAGAATTCTTGAAAAAGTCGGGAATAGGTCGGGAATTTCATTTCCAAAATTCAGTAGACACCATGTTTATGTTACAATTTTATTTTCAATGTAGTATAGCACAGCATTTTCAAATACAGGATATTGCCATCAAGAGTCACAGTTTCAATTTCATCGAGTTACAAATGTTTCACAGAAGATTTCCAACACTTCTACAGAATTACTTTTATGCATATTGAATTTCTATAGAATTGTTGAGAAACGTTGACTGAATTCTCAACGGCACAATCTTTCTATTGCGAGGGATGTGCTTTGTTCGTACCATCTGTAAATTATGAATAATTTCTTTTAAGACCCAAATCACTGGAACAAAATCATCAAATATTAAATGAATAATTTTGTAAAGCTACAGAAAATTTCTGTGAGAATTTCATGGAATCTTTTCTTTGTAAGAGTGATTCTAGGAGAAATTTTAATGATTTGTCCACCTTGAATTTACAATAGCGATTTATTACATTGCATCTTGGAATTTCTTTTTGTTTCAGTATTGCAAAAGTTATTCATGCAATGCGTGGCAGAGGTCATAGAGAAGATCTCTCCGGACTCATGCTTAGTTTAGGCGCAGGATCACAAGATAAAAAATTATTGGATGCCTGGTCTATGGGTTTACCTTCGAATCCAGCATAGGTATTTTGTCTTTTACATGAAATGTGGAATACAATCTGGTAATGTAATATTTATTATCGTATGAAAAATTTGTTTCATTCATTTTTGATGTTTAGGCCGTAAAACAAACCTTATGTTTATGGTTGTGCATTTTTTTTTAATTGATGATCTTATTAGCAGAGGAATATAAATTGCATATGAATTATAATAAATTATTCTATATATTTTAGTAAAGTTTCAACTTTCATTTTGACCTTCCTTTGAGAGAATACTGAATTAATGTAGTAATTTGCATTATGAGTTGGAAAGAGATGAATCGCATCGTACATACTAGATTCCAAGTTGATTCTCAGTCTTCATCAAGATGAGGTGATTGTGGATTGTATTTTAACACGTGTTGATAGCTTTGGGAAGGCCTCGAGGTTGCAATCACATGCGTGGACAAGTTTCGTCGTTTGAACCACTTTGGAGGAATATAGGTATATTATAAGATGATAGAAAACCTCGGATTTTTATAACTTTGGTCTCTAAGACCCCAACCACCGATCTTAGGACTTCGGTGAAATAAAGGTGAAACGTTGATAGGGAAATGGGAACAGTAGATGTGAAGAAGCAATAAATAAGAGTTTTCGATGACATAACGAAGAAATACAGGAAGATAGTTACAATCTCTAATCTTTTACGTGGTTTGAGCATCGACAGAGAGTTTCCCTTACTTTCATAATCTACTCCTTTACTAATGTTCCACCTTCATTCTATCGAAGTCCTAGGCTGGAGACTCATATGCTAGCTATTATCGCGCGTAATACTATAGGAAGAAAGAAGAGAAAAGATGTTTGAATCGAATCTCCCTGTTCTCTTTAGCGACAGTCGCTAGAATAAGTTTCCAGTCACATCAAGAGAAACGGTGGTTATTCTCTAGAGAGTATCCTGCCACATTTTAGAGTATGTTCTGTTATTTGTCCACTCATAAAGTATAAGAAGTATCTCGAAAAAACGATGTTTACGAAATTTTCAAATTTTGTTTCGAAGCTCAGTGCTTACCGCTTTCTTCCTTCAATTCCAATTCGTTTGAAATTCACACCATACAACTAACCCCCCGTAAGCTGATTATACTCCAAGTTTCATGGCATTTGGATGATACCGACATGGGGAAGGCATACTTTCAAAATATTGTCAAATAATGTGAATCGCGAAACAAAAATTTCCCACAGTTTTCAATCGATTAGGATAAAGCTCATATGGGACCACTATCGGATCATCACTAGAACGTGGTATAAGTTTCATTGTAATCGGATAATAGGAAGCGGAGATATACGCGGTCGCAAAATTATGATTTTTTCATAACATTTTTCTTCACCCCTGCCATTCTTCTGTAAGAACCAGGTTGAAACGTATATGGGACCACTATCAGCTCGGGTTCCAACTGTGATAAAAACTTCATGACGATCGGATAATACGAACGGAAGATATGCGCGATCGCAGAATGGTTCACATCCCCACGGACAGACAGACAGACACGGAACCAGAATTACTCTCTGAGCTCTGAGGAACATTTTGGTCTAAAAGATTTTGAGTTTGGAGACAAAAATATTTTTGGTCCCTCGAAACGATCACAAAGCTTCCCTCTAACGAGGAAGCAATATTGAAACATATCGGCTTCGGAATGATTTTTTGCCTTTAAAAAAGAACCAGGTTGATGCAGAAAGAACTAACTATGCAGGATGTAGCAAGGTTATCCTATTGGACATAACTCAAATCAGCATGGTTCCAGCCGGATCAAGTGGACTTCATTAGAGAACTGACATGAAACCACGAGCAAATTCCTACTGATCCCACGAAGCTGGTTTTTTTTTAGTGAGACAAATTTTATCAGGTTCGTATCTGATTTTTTGAGTAAAGTGATTATCAAAGTTTATTTTGTAGACTCAATTGATTTGATTTTACTTCCAAAATATACATGTAATATACATTACAGGATACATATAACAAGGATCTAATATTTAAACCATCGAAAAGGTCTGTCAATGTCACAATTTCACTATTTGGTATTTGAGTCACTTTTGTCCTGTTTTTCGGAATTGGCCTCTCCCCCGTCGGTTATTGCTAGTCGTTGAACTTGACTCCTCACATCAGCAAACAGAGTACCATAAAACTCCATCGCAGATGCAAAGATGTCCCTGGAACAATAATTTGATTCAATTATTCCTCGAAATAATGAATACAAAATAGAAATACTCAGATGAAAAGTAACAATGACAATAAAAATTGAATCAGAAAAAGCCGAGATTTGAATTAAAAAATCCATGCGTAAGACTTGAACATTTAGCTTCAAGTTCAAGAGCGATAGATCTCGTTAAATCTGGTTAAATTTCGTCTAATAATTTGTCAATGAGATTTGATCAGTTTTATATAAATTTTCTCTTTTTTCATTCCATTCAACCGTTCCAGGTAGCGTTAGATGTATGTGAAATGTTCCGAAAACGTTGAATCGTTCCAATTGGGATTGATCCAGAAGGGAAATTTTGTTTATGATCAAAAGTACATGAATCAATATAATTCACCTGATATAATTCCGAATGTTGTCGTAGGTCTCACTAGATGGAAATTGCTGTTCGAGAAAATTCAAGCCAACGCAGATTGCATTGTCAACACTTTTCAGAGGCGTCTCCAATGCGCTGGAGACTGTGGCGGTGAATGGACTAATCAGTTGTAGACCGTTGTTCAAATGATTTTCCGTATTGTCCATCATTAATGTTATCAATTCATGAGAATTTTTAATTGTGGCGTAACTTGTAGAAATCACTGATCCCACGCTCGTGAAAATTGGTAGTCCAAGTAAACGACGAGTACACATCATTCCATTATCTCCGAGGTTCTCATCTTTGATTGGCGGTGGTGCCGTGGGATCATCTATCCCCGTCATCATACTCAATTGCTAAACAAAAATGAACAATCGTTCATGAGTTTAACCAGAGGAATGTTCATGGATGATTCAAAGTGATCGGACGTATTCGGTTCTCTCCGGAGATCAATTCGTTTTTTGTATCCAGATTCTAATCAAGTCGTATCTCGGCCAACAGAGTGCTTCTGAGTTTGCGTTTATTTCACTCGCAGTGACACGGTCGCGGCATAGTAACTCTCCCTGTTTAAAGGATCACATTGAACCGATTGACTCTCATTGATTCCGACGCAGAAAACCGATTCAAACACATTGAGAAATTAATTCTCAATGGGTTTGAATCAGTTTTCTGCATCGGAATCAATGAGAATAGAATCAATTGGTTCAAAAAGATTCTTTAAGCAGGGCTCCAAACATTTTACCGCTGCTTTTTACCATAGCATATATATGTACAATGCAAAGTATATGACCCTGGTGAAAATGAAGCGTTAAAGCGCAACGAATTCGCAAGGGAAGAGTCATCTAAACGTAACGAAGAGTCACCTAAGCGTAATTTAGGAGAGAATTAGAACATTTTCACGTTTCATTTGTTTCAATATCCGCTTCCTCCACTTCTGGATTTTCACCAGGCCCGTACAGCACGCGGACATTTCTCCGTCGCCTCCACGTCGCTTCTCCGTTCTTTCCACCTTTTATCCACGTCTCCCTTTCTTCCACCTCGCCTCCATGGAGATGCGACTTGGACATCGGTGGATGTGCTCTGTGGGGGGTAATTTTACCCTAGAGAAGTACCCGCGTAGTGCTTCTATTAAATACTACCAGGTCACTCCCATTTCCATACATACCCAGCTAGCCAAAGCTGATAAATAACTGGTCAATTATTACCCAATAAGATTGGATGGGATTGATCAATATTTGTCCATTTTTGTGTCCACATTGGCGACCAATAATTGATCAATTTCAGTGGACCATTGGATTTCCCAATTGCAGGGCAATCTTTGGTCAATGGCATGGGCATAGGTGCTGCCATCAGCTGTGAAATAATGTGACCCATAATTTGGCAATTATTGGACAATTATTTTGGTTTGAAAATGATCGAAAGTTGACTTGTTATTGATTGATATATACTGTGAAACTTTGAATCACTTTAAAATACTAATATCATAACTTCAGTGTGAAAGAATTTTGTTCAAATTTTTTGAACATTTGTTTTTAATTCTTCCATTTCAAAACTGTGATGAAGGCATTGTGAAACTGAATCCGTTCATTCAACATTATAATATATAATTATCCGCAATTTGCGTATTGCTAATTCAAATAGAAATTATAACCCGAAACCACACTTTTTGATTGGAATGGAGTTCAATCGGTTCACTCAGTTATAATAATAATAGGAATTTGCATCCATGCTCGGAAATTGAAATTCAAACCGAAATTGGGGTTATGAATAACCTCAATTCATCGCGACAATTTTACCGCGCCACGAATAATATAAAATTCGAATAAGTTGCGATCACTCCCTGGTAAAAAAAATCTCTCTGAATTTCTCTATATTTTGGGACAAATTTCAGAGAGATTCAGAGTAATTCCAGCGAAATTCAGAGGAAGTTAGAGAATTTTTCGATAGTGATACGTTCTGAATTCTTCAACTTTCTCTCAATCTCTCCGCATATCACTGAATCCCTCAGAATTTTATATATTTAAATTTCAAAGCTCCCTCTGAATTTACCTGAATATCTCTAAATTTCTCTAAATCTCCTGGAATCTAATGTATTCAGATTTCAAAGCTTCCTCTGGATTCCTCTGAATTTCTTTGAATTTCTCTGAATCTCTCTGAATTCCTCTGAATTTCTCTGAATTTCTGTGAATCTCTCTGGATTACTCTGAATCTTTCTAAATTCCTCTGGATGTGTCTAAAAAATTCCACGCACAATTTTTCCTAATTCACCTGTCTCCGAATTACTCTGAATCTTTCTAAATTCCTCTGAATATTTCTAAAGAGTCCACGCACAATTTTTCTTAATGTATCTGTCTCTGGAAGTCTCTAAAACTTCCAGAAAGCCTCTAAAATGCAGGACCAAAATTTTACTGGATTTATTACTCTTTGAATTTCTCAGAATTCCCCCGCATCTCTCTGAATTCTGCTGAGTCTCTCTGAATCTTTCTGAAAAATACCATGCACAATTTTTCCTAATTCACCTGTCTCTGTGAGTCTCTGACACTCCTTGAATACCTCTGGAATCCTGAACCAAAAATTCAGCTGAATTAATTCCTCTCTGAATTTCTCTGAATTCCTCTGAATCTCTCTGAATTACTCTGAATCTTTCGCAATTCCTCTGAATATTTCTGAAAAGTTCTACGCACAATCTTTCTGAATTCATCTATCTCTGAAAGTATCTGACACTCCTTGAACGCCTCTGAAATGCAGGACCAAGAATTTTACTGAATTTGTTCCTCTCTGAATTTCTCAGAATTTCCCTGCATCTCTCCAAGTTCCTCTGAATTTTTCTGAATCCTTCTAGAAAATTCAAAGCACAAGTTCTCTCAATCCCCCTAGTCTCTGAAATCCTCTGAACCACGCTGAATTGCTCTGAATTTCTCTGATTCTTTCTGAATCTCTCTGAAACGTCAAATTTTCAGAGAGATTCAGAGAGATTTTTTTCACCAGGGCTGATACGACGGAGATGAATGAAACGATAAACCACAACAATTTTTTCTAATAAACAATACGTAATAAATAATTCTATCATATTAACATGACATGATCAATGCAAAATTCCATATTAATACCGATAGAAAATGAGTGATGTTTTACATTTCCAGATTGTTGACTATCGACGTATGTTGAATGATCAATTTTTGGTCAATTCTATGGACCACGAGATTGATCAATAATTGACCTGTTCTATGTCCGCATTAGCGACCAACAATTGGCCCGTCAGAAATGATCAATTTTCGATCAATCATTATCCAATGAATGGACATGCGCATAAAGATCCTACATAATTCCCAAATAATTGATCAATTATTAGCAAATGTCATTGGAATCAATCAAATTGACCAATGATTGGAACCAATCCATGGTTGGCTGGGTAATTAGAGAACAAGACGCTCTTGGATGTGTCACGACTAGAAGCCCTGCCTTAATTTTGTTTGCTGGGAGATGCGGGGTTTATTTGGGATCTATCTCGAATATGTCGATCTGTATTATTGAACTGGAGAGAAATTCCCCTTGAAATTCGATTTTATAAGTATTGCAGATAATTTTCCTAATTTATTGAAGCCACACCTCCCCGTGGGATGATTGCGGTTCTTCCGGGGGGATATTCTTGATACCTGTCTTTGATATCCTTTTTATCCATCCTTAGTAATATCTGCTTCCTTTACGTAGCGGGGAAGATAAGTATCTCAGATTTGGGTCTCTGTTTTGGGTGGAATAAACTACTCGAGAGGGAGAATACAAACTGAGAGAAACTAAACCATCCCAACGCCAGGAACATCGGCAAAAACGGAGAGAAAACAAGGGGTAACTATCTTCCTTGTCATTTTTTAATTTTCCCGAGGAAATGAAATTTTTTCCAAACCTAGAATTTTGAAATTATAATTTATTGAAAAAAAAAACCAACAACAACAATAACAACAACATGATGGCGTTCTCTCGAGTAAAATATTCCGGAGGTGAAATAGCCTCCCGTTCGGATCTCCGGGTAGAGGCTGCTAGAGAGAGCCTCATCAAACAACATAGAAAACCACAGAAGATAAGGAAGAAAGAGAACATTCTTCGAGTCGGAGCGTGGAATGTTAGATCACTGAGACAAACAGGAAAACTAGAAAATTTGAAATTAGAAATAAATAGGTTAGGTATCGATGTAATGTGAATTAGCGAAATGAGATGGCCGCGAAAAGGGGATTTCTAGAGTGGGGATGATAAAATAATTCATACAGGATCAAAGAATGGTCAAGCAGGTGTAGGAATTATAATGCATAAAAGGATAGGGGATAGGATAGAAAATTATTTGCAACATAGCGTAATGATGGTTAGAGTGAGAACAAAACCGGTAGACACAGTTATAGTTCAAGCCCATATAACATCTTGCGCGCAAATTACAAGCGACTTGCGTGCGTTTCAGAGTTCCGATTTGCTTGCAAAGTCAGATCCATGTGCGTGCCGCTTTTTGTTGCTTGAATTGCGAGTGGAGTTGCGTGCAACTAGCTTGCATCTTATGCGCGTGAAATGTATGCGACCATTGTAAGGGATATGAGAGTGAATCCTCTACCTTTTTGGTTTGGCGTGTTTGGAAACTCCTACGAACATGCGTAGAACCTCCAAATGAGACTGTTCCGAATAATTATGTGCTATGCACCTTTATAGAATATCTTAAAGAATTTATCCAAAATAGTCTCATTCGCACATCCCTTTCACATTCATAGAGTCACCATAGCATATTTGAGAAGTTCTTGTGCTACTTGGGCTCACATCTTTGAATTCAACATATTTTCCGAGCCTGGAAGAGGCGAATATCTGGAGGAAACCCAGACAATACAAAACTCTTCAAACTAACATTGATGTTACCTTTAAGAGATTTGTGCTATCTGGAAAATAAATCATAATGGTATTATAGCGATTTGAAGTTATCGAATTCGGAGTAACTGAAATTCCCAAAATTCTAACTCAATATAACTCCAGGACGGATGACACTTAAACGATTGATTTCTTCTCATGAGAATAGATTTCTGCAGGAATCTCTTTTCCCTAACTCCAAAACGGTCTGGTATCAAAAGATGTAAAACGCAGCGTTTATGAGAAATCTAAATTTTTCAAAGAATTCGAAAATCTTCATATCTCAAAAACTTAGCCTGTTCAGAATAAACATATGGGATAGTACACAATTGAATGGAACAATCAGACATTAATTATTGACAAATTGTTGAAACAATAATTGTTTTTTGAACAATCGTTAAGAAATCCTGTTCTCCAACAAAAGATAAATTCCGAATAACCTTGATGCATGCTGATCATTTGCAATTGTATTTCTCTTATTTCTGTCTTTTTTATAAATTATCTCAATAACTGCATTCTGGGAGTAAATTTGCGGACACTCTAGTATGTATATTTTTCATTCAACGATTTTCTCACCACTGCCCGCAACTTGCGTGTAAAATATTCACGCAATATCCAATCATCTCACTCTCAGAAAATCACCCTCAATCCACAGACCTCTGGAGGCGATGTGAGAGTGAATTCGGGAAGAAATTGCGCAAAATATGCATTAGCTCTTGGCACGCGGTTAGTGGGCGATCGTATGGATCACGGGGGGATTATATGCAAATGACACGCAAAATCCCGCGTGCATAACGGTCTCAAGTTTTGCGCGCGGAAAATGTTATCCGGCAGTATACCCAATAAACATTCGATTTCTCAAGATATGTTTTAGATATGTTTAAGATGTCTTATGCGACACTTTTAGATATCTAAAAGTGTCGCATAAGACATCTTAAACATATCTAAAACATATCTTGAGAAATCAAATGTTTATTGGGTACATGTCCACATCTGCGTACTCAGAGGAAGATATCGAAAAAACGTACGATGAAATAGGAGAAGTGATAGAATATGTGAAGGGAGAAAAGAATTTAATGATCATAGGCGACTGGAATGCGGTAGTAGCCCAGTAAACACACGCACGTTTTAAAAACGTCAAAAACAGTGAATAACCACACGTTGTGAATTAGTAATATTCTTGCGTTGGTTCAACGTAAAAATGTCGCGGCAGATCACGTGTTTTTCAACCATAAAATAACGTCATATCAACGGTTTGAACATCGTTTAGAAGACGTCAAATATTGACGTGTCCTAATGATGGTTCTAAAACGCGAATTGAACCTAACAAATTATTTTCAAAACTTTTCATTCAATATCAAAAACGATAGTATTTCTGAGTATGATAGAATTTGGAAACTATGCCACACTATTTACTATCTTGCTCTTTGTTGAAAATTTAACCATTGTTCGGTTTCGTTCGACATTTTTAGCAGAATATCTTCAATTGAAGTTCAAACACAAGGTGTTATAAACACATTTTAAACGCGTCATTCAAACCCGTTCAAAACACGTTTTTTGAGGACGTCGTTTGATAGTTATTTTTGAATATTAGTTGAAATTACACGTCATCAAAACATAATTTCTGATCGTCTATTTCCCTATCAAATTTCAACTAAAAATCAACGTTATGAAATCAACGACTGACGTCCGTTTGACAGTCTAACGTTCTTTCAACGTTGAAATAACGTGTGTGGGTTTATTGGGAGGGCAAGGAAAAGAGGGCAACATAGTAGGAGATTTTGCGTTGGGAAAAAAGAAATGGAAGAGGACAACGTTCAATCGAATTCTGTGGAAGTCATAAAATGGTTATTACCAACACATTATTCGAAAATCATCCAAGGAGAATCTATACTTGGAAAATGCCAAGAGATACAGCAAGATACAAAATTGATTACATATTAGTGAAACAAAAATTTAGAAATCAAGTGAAAAGCTGTAAAATTTATCCAGGCGCGGATATAGATAGTGATCACAATATGTTGCTCATGAAATGTTCTCTGGAATTCAAAGCTCTGAAGAAGAAAAGGAAAATGCAAAAAAGATGGAATTTCAAGAATCTCAAACAAGAACAAACACAGGAGGCATTCAAAGTGATGTTGGATAAAAAATCGGAGGATCGACAAGAGAAAGACTTGGAAATAAAGAATAGATGGATAAATATAAAGGGGGACATAGAACAATGTGCCGATGAAATTTTGAAGAACAATGGAGTAGAACCTAAGGAACCATGGATAACGGAAGAAATTCTCGATTCAATTAATGAAAGGAGGAAATATAAGAATAAGAGTAGTGAACAAGACCAGCAGACATACAAGGCACTGAGGAATAAAATAATAAGAGAATCAAGGAAAGCAAAGGAACAATGGTTAGAAGAAAAATGTCAGGATATAGAAGTAAGATTATATTTGGGGAAAATAGATGAGGCATATATAGGATTGTTAAGAGATTTTTTGGACAAATGAGCCATGGGAGCCAATTGATAAGAGCGGAGGAAAAAATAGAACAATGGATTAATCATTTAGAAGATCTGTATGAAGGAAGCGATAATATAGGATTTTTAGAGAGGGAGGAAGATGTCGAAGAAGAATTGAGAGATTCAATTTTGAGATCAGAATTCGACAGGGCTTCAAAAAAATTGAAAAATAATAAAACGCCAGGAATAGATGGCATAAGTGCGGACCTTATCAAAGCCTCCAGTCAAAAAACTCGTGACGCACTGTTTGAATTGGTCAGAGATATGTACGAAAATAGAGAAGTACCCAAAGATTTCCAAAAGAATACACGGAGAAAAAGGAATTCGCTGTGGTAGCGAAATCTACTGTTGCTGGGTTCCTTTTGCCAGAGCAGCAAATTTTTTGCTATGACAGCAAACTATTTGCTGCTCCAGCAATCTTGTTAGCTGCGACAGCGAATTTTTAGCTGTGGCAGCAAAAAATGTTTGCTATCCCAGCAAAATTTGTTTGCTATTCTATATATAATACTGACAATTTGCTGGCGGATCAAACCTTTTTTTGCTGCCACAGCTAAAAAATTGCTGTCGTAGCTAACACGATTGCTGTTATAGCGAATTTTTAGCTAGGTCAGCAAAAAATTTTTCTATTCTATGTATAATACCTCGATTTGCTGCGTCAGCAAATTTTTTTCTCTCCGTGTAAAATTGTCCCCATTCCGAAAAAAACCAAGGGCAGACAAATGCGCGAACTACAGAACGATTAGTTTAACTTCACATGCCTCTAAAATACTGACAAAAATTATATACAGGAGAATAGAGAATGAAATAAAGAGTAGATTAGCAGAAGATCAGTTCGGTTTTAGGAAAAATAGGGGAACGCGAGAAGCAATTTTAGCATTCAGAACAGTAATAGAGAAAAGACTAGAGTTAAAAAAGTCTGTGTATATAGGTTTTATAGATATACAAGAAGCATTCGATAATGTTGATTGGGAGAAAATGTTCACGATTTTGAAAAAGCTAGGAATTAATTTAAAAAATAGGAGAATAATATATGAATTATATAAGAATCAAACCGCAATAATAGAAATAGAGGGTGAAAAAGATGCTCACTATCGCCATTGATTTTCAATTTGTATATAGAAGAAGCGATGAACAAAGTGAAGGATCAAGTGCAATTGAAATTACAGATTCAAGGAGAAAATGTAAGCACGTTGAGATTTTCGGATGACATACAGGTTGGTTGAAAAGTTCCTGCGCTCACCAAGAGATAGCACTGCTAGCTCAAAACTTTTTTTTTCTCAAGTTGGTATATCTGTCCTCAGAACACATGCAAAGTTACAAGTCATTCTGTCAATTCATTCTTTGTTTACAAGCCATTTGAAGTTGACGTGTCATTGATTTTTCTTAATATGGAAAAAATTGAATATCGTGCAGTCATTAGATTCTTTGTTTTGAAGGGTTTAAAAGCAAAGGAAATTTATGAACAATTGTTAGAAGTGTATAAGGAGTCCTCACCTTCAAAACGCACCGTTGAATTTTGGGCTGGTGAATTTAAACGTGGTCGTACTAGCCTTGAAGACGATCCATGCGAAAGACGACCAAAAACTGCAACCACAGCAGAAATCATTGGGCATGTACAACATATGGTTAGTGAAGATCCAAGTTCGACTAAGCGTGGAATCGCTAATGCCATAGGCATCTCAGACGAACGAGTACTCCATATTTTACATGAAGAATTACGTATGAAAAAACTGTTTGGAAAGTTGATGCCGCACACATTAACAATTCAACAAAAACTGGATCGAAAACAAATTTCTCAGCGTAATTTGGAGCGTTTTAAGCAGAATAAGACCGACTTCTTGCGTCGTTTTATAACTATGAATGAGACTTGGATCTACCACCATGATCCTAAATTGAAACAAGAACGTTTACAGTAGACTGAAGCTGGTTGTTCAGCTCCAAAGCAGGTGAAGTCACAACGATCAGCAAAGAAGGTTATGGTATCAGTTTTTTGGGATGGAAAAGGAATTTTGTTCATTGATTATCTTCAGAAAGGTGAAACAATCAACTCCGAATATGACTGCAGCCTTTTGAATCAGCTAGATGAAAAAATTCGTGAGAAGAGACCTGGTTTAAAGAAGAAGAAAATCATTTTTCATCAAGATAATGCACCTGCTCACAAAAGTGTTTTGACGATGGCTAAATTCAAAGAACTCAAGTACGAATTGCTTGAACATCCACCGTATTCGCCAGATTTGGCTCCTAGCGACTACTATCTCTTCAGAAATCTCAAACAATTCCTTCGTGGAAAGCGTTTTCGTCGAATGAAGAAGCCATAGCAGCCGTAGACGGTTATTTTGCAGAGCTTCCGGAAAACCATTATAAGGATGGGATAAAATCATTGGAAGATGATTGGAACAAGTGTATTGAGCTTCTAGGAGATTATATTGAATAAAAAAATATATTTCGTAACAAAAACAGTATTCTTTCATTTCGAGCGCAGAAACTTTTCAACCAACCTGTAGCTATATTGGCTACGAATAGTGCTCAGTTAAAAAATATTCTCAACACTATGAAGACGATATTACTAGAAAACTATTATATGAATATAAATAAGGACAAAACGAAATTCATGATTTGTACAACAGCGAAAACATCAACAAGAACGAAAATCAAAATAGATGCAGAGACAATTCAGCAAGTCAAAGAATTTAAATATCTAGGAAGCATAATTACAGAAGATGGTAGAAGCAAAAGAGATATAAGAGCAAGAATAGCACAAGGAAAATAAACAGGCGTTCCACCAAAAGAAACAGTTACTATATTCGAGGAATATTATTATATATTAGCTTAGCAGTAAGGAAGAAATTCTTGAAGAGTTACGTTTGGAGCACAGCATTATATAGTTACGAAACTTGGACAATTGGAAAAACAAACTAACGAAGACTTGAGGCTTTTGAAATGTGGTGTTATAGAAGGATGCTTAGAATAAAGTGGATAGAGAAAGTAAAGAGTGGAGAAGTACTTGAGAACCCAACTAACATTTCAATTCTTGAAGATATCTAAAAGAATACTTAATTGAGAGATCTTTAAGAACTTTCTTGAAGAGTTCTTAAAGATATCTCTTAGAAGTGTTGGAAAGACATCTTGTAAAAGATTTCTAAAAGATATCTTTTAGAAGTCTTGAGGAGATTTCTGAAAGATGTCTTGATTAAGACACGTTTAAGAAGATAAATTTTTCAGCAGCTTTGAGGTTATATGAGCACATGATCATGAATAACACAGAATAAAACTTTGAATGTACCTGTTATTACAATCGTATTGCAAATGAGGTGATTCCATATCCATGAATTAAAAGCTTGAATCAATCATTGAGATATCAAGAAATTTGAAAGTTTGTAAAAAGTACGATTTTGTCGCCTTATGACGTGCACAATAAAATCACCGAATATCCACTTCACAACAATTCGTCAGAAATACTTTAGGAAGAATCTGCGGTATTCACGAAATATTAACGACCACTAAGAACACAGAATTGATTTCTAAATATGTTTCACTAAATTTATTCATCTTCCCTATTTGTAATTACATGCAACTCTTTTCATATTTATTCATGTGATAACAGTTTGTTCAAAAGATCATTTCCACTTTGAAACTGGACACCGCTGACATATTTCATTATGTCATATCGACAATTATGGGCGTCTCTACCATGTTGTACGTATAGCTCAAGTGACTGAGGCGTAAATATATCGTCAAGTGAATGGGTTCGATTCCCGTAACAACGAGGGTCGAAACCAGGTAAACTTTATCGGAACGCGAGAGCAGTTGAAGAAACAGGAGGGAAAGGAAAAAGAAAAGGTTAAGAATTTTTTTTGTGAACAAATTCAAGAGTCTTCCAAGACGTTTTTATGAATTCTCCAAGACATCTGCAAGAACTCTTCAAGATATCTTTTCGAATTCTGTACGTGTTTCATAAGACATCTTTTAGGATTCGTTTCGGTATCTTTTAGAACGTTTTTTAAGACTTCTTACAAACGCATTGAGACTTCTTAAAGATATCTTTAAGATGTCTGAATGTCAGTTGGGGAGGTAAATGGAAAACAGATTCTTTTGAGACATGTCCTGAAAAGAAGAAGTAATCTGATAGGACACACATTAAGGCATGATACTAGGTGTATAACTTTGCTTCCGCCGTTTTGCAATAGATGGTTGTAGCGGTAAGTGGTAGTTGAAATAAATAGATCATAAATGTCATACAATAAGCTTAGGTATTTGTAAACACCCAGACAGCACCGAAAGTTCTCAAAACGTTTCAAAAACGTGTCCATAGTCCCACAGATGTTGGTTCCCAAAAGTATATTTCCTAAACATTTTGAGAACATTCATTCAATGTGCTGGAAAACACGTTTTGAGGACATTGTTCACAAATGCTATGGTACTTTTTCAGAACGTCCTCGAAACGTTATATGAAAACTAAGTATTTTATCTCTAACCTATACAAATTTATATTGATAGTTTTACTGGGGACAAAAGCATCGAACAACAATAAAAGTATGTTTTGTATTGAATGTTTGAAAATATTTTATTTCAGCAGTTCGAAACTATTGGCAGAATATAAGTTACCAAGAATTAAGTCAATGTTTTGAAATTCACATAACCTTAAAATTGGCGCGGAACAAAATTTCATTATATGCGACGTATTAAAAGGATGCAAATGTAATTTGTCAGATCCATCGATACAGGCTCCAGCACAGTTCATTTGCATCGGCTCCAAATGGAGAATATTGGAAGATTTGACACAAGCTTAAACATTAACAAATTCTCATTTTCAATGTCTCATAAACGTTCCATGGAAACCTTCATAAAACTATACCAGACATTCCTACATCCCTGGTATATACATGCGATGTTTCTTGAACGTCCCGAAACATTTTCAGAACATTCCAAAGTTTCAGAAGACGTTCCGAGGATGTTGATAGAATCTCCCGGTGCCGTATGGGGCATAACGCCATCGAAATATTAGTCGATTTGTGTCTGCATCATAAAGTTATTCTCGATTAAACATGTCAGCTTACGAGCCAAATTCTCGTCATTTGCGGGAGGTTTTAATTTTCTGCTTTAATATGAAGAAATCTGCGGCTGAGGCTCATCGAATACTCTCAAATACCTATGGTGAGGCCGCTATTAGTGAAAGAACGTGCCGAGAGTGGTTTCAACGCTTCAAGAACGGTGATTTCAACGTCGAAGACCAGCATGGTGGTGTCAGAGAGAAGGTTTTCGAAGATGCAGAATTGGAGGCATTACTTGATCAAGACTCGTGTCAAACGCAACAAGAATTGGCAGGATCATTGGCAGTGACGCAACCAGCCATTTCAAAACGCCTGAAAGTCATGGGAATGATTCAGAAACAAGGAAATTGGGTGCCGTACGAGTTGAAGCGGAGAGATGTTAAACGGCGTTTGTGTGTTTGTGAACAGCTGATTGCAAGGCAAAGCCGGAAGGGATTTCTGCATCGCATTGTGACTGGGTACGAAAAATGGGTTCATTACGATAATCCCAAGCGCAGAAAATCATGGGGATATTCCGGCCATGCTTCCACGTCGACGGCCCCGAAGAGAACATGAAGCTTCAGCGAACGTTCAGATTAGATCTGTATAGATCGGATCGAAGGTTCATGAAAGCTAACTTTTAGATTCACAAACGTTTGTCAAAGGTGCTACGAACGTTGAAATGTCCGCCTTGAAATACTTTCAGGAAACATAGATGGAACGTTCGCTGAAGGTTCATTGAAGGTTTGACGAAGGTTCACAAAAATATCTATACTTATATTAATTTTGATCAATTTATATGAAAAATAAATTAATTAATAAACATAAATTATTATAAATTAATCTAAGTATAGATATTTTTGTGAACCTTCGTCAAACCTTCAATGAACCTTCAGCGAACGTTCCATCTATGTTTCCTGAAAGTATTTCAAGGCGGACATTTCAACGTTCGTAGCACCTTTGACAAACGTTTGTGAATCTAAAAGTTAGCTTTCATGAACCTTCGATCCGATCTATACAGATCTAATCTGAACGTTCGCTGAAGCTTCATGTTTTCTTTGGAGCCAAACCGAATATTCATGGTTCCAAGGTTATGCTCAGTATCTGGTGGGACCAGCTCGGCGTAGTGTATTATGAGTTGTTAAAACCGACTGAAACAATCACAGGCGATCGTTATCGAACGCAATTAATGCGTTTGAGCCCAGCATTGAACGACAAACGGCCGCAATACAACGAGAGACATGATAAAGTAATTTTACAGCATGACAATGCTCGACCCCATGTTGCAAAAGTGGTCAAGACATACTTGGAAACTTTGAAATGGGAAGTCCTACCCCACCCGCCGTATTCTCCAGACGTTGCTCCCTCGGACTATTACTTGTTTCGATCAATGGCACACGGCCTAGCTGACCAGCACTTCCGGTCTTATGAAGAAGTAAAAAATTGGATCGATTCGTGGATCGCTTCAAAAGATGACCAGTTTTTTCAACGCGGGATTCGTATGCTGCCCGAAAGATGGGAGAAAGTAGTGGCCAGCGATGGACAATACTTTGAATCATGATGTATAATCAGTTTTTTACAATAAAGCCTCGAATTTCGGAAAAAAACGGCGGAAGCAAAGTTGTACACCTAATAGTTTATTGAAAACAATATGAGAAAGAAGAATGAATCATAAAATTCGAAAAGGTAGACCTAGATTAAGTTTTATGAAGCAAATTATACAAGATAAGGGTTGTCGTAGATATGTAGAAATTGAGCGTCTAGCGGATAATAGACAGGGTTGGAGGATTTCATCAGACCAGTCATAAGACAGATTACTTCATGATGATGATGATGATTGGAGCCACAAACCAACTGACGATTGAATTGAAGGACAGGCTCAAATAATCAGTTGTGCGCGTGACCTTTCGTGTAGGGCACCTGAAATTAGACAATCTTCGCCAATTACATCGGAGCACTGAGAGAAAAGTTTCTCCTATCCGGGTGAAGAGTTTGTCTGCAAGTTTTTTCCGAACTGAATTTTTGAAACAGACTGAGATTTCCAGGGAATAATCTTCGATACTTCATCAATTGCGGTACAGAGCCCAAATTCCAAATTTCGCGTGTCCAAATTTTATTTCATTGAAAAAGTGAAGACTTTTGTAATAAAATAAAGTAAGAAATTCGCGGTACTGAGAGAACTGATTTCAGCGGGCAAGTTATTGCACATATACTTAAGGGCCATGGAACATTAAAAAATAAACAAAATTTTGCTACGTAGTTTTTAAATAACAAGCGATAATTACAAATTTCAAATATATAGCAATTGAGCGCACTGCTAGGATTCGGCTCTAAATATAAATCCAAAGCCCAAAACACATTCCTAAACATGAGAAAATGAGATAAAAAATTCCTTTAGATTTGTAGGTGAATATGTTTATAATCGTTTGCATAATTTTGAGGAATCATTTGCACTTTAAATTTTATATTCATAACATAAGCAGAACATAACAAATTGATCTGATGACGGTTTTAGCTTAGTAAGTTACTCGAACACGATGTAGTCTGTTTAATAGGCCACATAATGCCCTATTATAACGAAATATACCAATGATGTAACAAAGCCTTTCATATACTAATGATATAACGAAAGCATCCAAATGTCCGCTCAAACAGGGAGCAGTTCCCGAGTCGAAAAATTTGGACGGTTTTTGTCCTCATATTTCGTTTTTGGACTGATTTTGTCCTGATTGTTGAATAATGCGGACAAAAACAGTATTCTTTCATGATTACAGTCTGGATTTCTCCTCCAACGAATGAAAGTGATTGAGGAGAAATTCAGTTTAAAATCATGAAAAAGTACTGTTTTTATCCGCATTATTCATCAATCAGGACAAAATCAGTCCAAAAACGAAATATGAGGACAAAAACCGTCCAAATTTTTCGACCTGGGTTACATCACGAGACTTTTTGATGTACCTGTGATATTGAAATTATGTATAAAGCTATATGATGTAACTGGTACGTGGTTGAAGCGGACATTTGGATGCCCTCGTTATATCATTGGTATGTGACTGGCCTATGTTCTAACAGGGTGCGTTGGATTTTTCCTGGGAAGTCTCAGACTGCCCTTAAATTTCATATTCAAAGCTCAATTTTAGCTATGTCCCACACAGCACTTGTGGGCTTCAAGATATCTTGAAGAACTGTTCAGAAAAGTTTAAGAAGTCTTATGCAACATGAAAAGATATCCTCAAGATGTGTAAAACAGTTCTCACTTCTAGAAGATGTCTAAAAGATATCTTTTAGAAGATCTAAAACTCTTCTTCCGAGATTATATCTTTTGGACATCTTATAGAAAGCTTTTAGAAGTAAGAACTGTTTTAGATCTTTTGAAGATATCTCTTCATGTTGCATAAGACTTCTCAAATTTGGCTTGAGATATCTTGTAGAACTGAAATGCTGTGTGGGGTACTTCATCACTGCGGATTAAAAATTTTCAGTTATCGCTTAGTTGATCAGGAAGTACGTAGCAAAGTTTTGCTCATTCCTTGAAGGACTCCATGATCCTTAACGACAATTTGACTAATTTTCAGACAATTTCATGTATTAGATCAGGAATTATCGCATATTCAATGGAAGAAGGTTACATGCGTGCATCGATGAAAGTTTTTTCAGTATTGCGAATTTCTTACTTTACTTTATTATGAAAGTCCTCCAATACGATTAGTGGCGATTGCCTACTTTCAGGTGCACTGGCCGGACGGTCCCGCGCACACTCGGTTATTTGATCCGGCCCTTCAGTTCAATTTCATAAGTCTCGACGTGAAAACGGCAAAAAAGTTTTGCATGAAGTAGCAGAATGACTGGAGTTGAGTTAATTCTTTATATTTCTGCATACAGCGCCAAGTATAGGGCTGTCAACCGTCCGAATTTCCCCGGATTTGTCTGAGTTTTCAGGGCGTCCAGAGAAAGTTGATGCATATCCTGGCGAACAATTTGAGTAAAAAAAGTATTCGTGATTTTTATTTATTTTTTTTTATTTTGAGGTCAAACATTACCGTTTGATCGAAACTTTTATGTCTTTTTGTGTGCTTGGCTGGTTGGATCTGACCGCTCAATTCTCAAAGGGACATTCCAGTTTGACGGGTTGAAAAATTCGAAATCTTTTTTTGAGCATTTTTCGATAGTTGGCATCCCCCTCTTCGATCTCTCCAATCCACATTTCAAAGATATCTTCCACAATAATATAAGATATCTTCCCGGGAGAAAAAATTCCATATATGGACTCATATATGGATTCATATGTGCATTCATATGGTCATATATGAAAGTGGGGAATCTATCAGCATTGATCTCACTTTTCTCTCCTCTGGTTTTTCATCACATCCCATGTAAAATTGTGACATTTTTTTGTCCATACACTGAGAAAAAAAGTTCTTTGAATTAATGAAATTGATTTCATTGATTCCCATTTCATTGCATTAAATAAATGTCTTTTTGACTCTAAAATGATGTCATAACCATGAAAAGTCTTTTCATTCATACTATCAAATCAGCTCATTGAAATTTATTTTTTGAAATTAAAAACGCACTCTATTGA
Organism: Gonatopus flavifemur; assembly: GCA_018340375.1. Taxonomy (NCBI): domain Eukaryota; kingdom Metazoa; phylum Arthropoda; class Insecta; order Hymenoptera; family Dryinidae; genus Gonatopus; species Gonatopus flavifemur. The sequence continues at coordinate 1,873,386 of JAFFJZ010000001.1, forward strand.
CCGAATAACTGATTATTTTTGTCGATATCATCTTTCATCCGATTTATAACTCTCATTTGATGAATTCCAAAGTGAAAATCAATGAAATACAAGTTCAATTTTATAACGTAAAGTTTCGTATGGAAATCGAGGTTGATTATACTTAGTATTTGAAATTCTTAACAATCAAGTATTTGACATAATAATTGTTTTCTTCGCCAGAATAATTATTGACTCCAAGTGAAAATATATTTCATAAAATGAATAGACATGGCTTACAAATGATCAACCTCTCCCATCATGAGAAAAACAACGCGAGATCAGGTTAATGAAATAATTATTACATTCAAGAACACGAAGTTATAGGACCAAAAATACTGTTATTCATAAACCGGTACGGTTGAGAGTATAATAATCTCATTCATTTCAATACAAGTGGTTTTGTTCGGATAATAAAATCAAATCATGTACTGAATAGTTGTGAATTTTAATTCCGAGAGTTCTATTTCTTCAACAGAAAACTAAATTCATGATCACAATGAGATACTTTTTCAGTTCAAACTTCAGAGCAATTTCTTTGGATGAAATCTATTTTATAGAACAGGATTCATATGAACAATGATAGTTTGGATAGTTTTGAAATCAATAAAATGAAGTATTATAACCCATGATTTGGGAATTCAAATCGAATGGAGCTATTTTATTCATGCTAATAAATGTGTTCTCGAAGTTTGAATCGCTTATAGAAACAAAACGAAAATTAAAACTCACGAAATCTGATAAATCATCGTTACATATCTTCTCGAATCAACTCTTTGCCACTGGAAACATCGTTTAAATAATGTACTGTAAGATTTTTGGGCTTTAATAGTTGAATATTATCTTATTCGATGGTTAATTAGTTTCAATAAACAATTCAAACTTCAGCAACATCTAAAAAATTACCTCATTAAAAATTTTCATTGATGTTTGAAGAAGGATTCCAGTCAATAAACTGCTAACCTGATTATTCTCGTCAATACTACGTTTGATGAGGTCAAAATTGTATACATTCTGCAAAATTCCAATGCTTTCTGCAAATAAAGGTTTCATCGAGTCCATAAAATGGATAGATCGATCGAATTTAGGAATTCATTGAAACAAAGAAATATGTTTTTAAAATAAAAATGTATTGAATTCACTTCAACAAATTGCGTTTATTTCTCAGAAGGTGGCAATACTTTCTGACAAGCTATCTTCCTGCAGTGCAGTTCGCATATAAAGAACTAATTCACCGTGAACCTATAGTAAGTAATGTTCCGTCCTAATAAATATTTCTTCTAGGTTCCGGCATCGAACATCATCAACGAATATAACTTGATCGCAAAGAAAAACAGTTTCTTCAAACTTCTTGATCATATTAATCATCTGATCGAATAATCCAATTGTTTCAAATGAACTACAGATCACACAGGAACTAAAAAGGTCGGCTCTGCTCTTGCGCGAATGCTCTGAGTCCTGCCTATTTCTTTTTATTCTGGAAATTTTGTAGAATATCATTCATCCAATCAAAATGAATTCCATTGATTCGAAGAAAGATTTATTCATATCAGTAAGTTCTTTGAAGGATTAGAAAATCTCTTTGTACATTCTATGAAATGATTTCTTAGATAGGGAAGAATATTCATTGTTCCAAATATTGATTTATTTACAGAAAATTTTCATTTCATATTCATGAAAACATTTTATTTCGAATGCAAGAAATATTTATATTATTTATATTGATATTTTTCTATTTTAAAACTTTTTTTATTCAAATAATTAAATATTTCATTGAAAAGAGAAATTATCATTTTGGCACTACAGTTGGTTATTACAGTGTTATAAATGGCTTCTGCCCATCAAATGCATAATTCATTGAATCAAATTATATTCCATGAATTCGAAAATCCAAATTTTCCATCCAATAACTTTTTCATCAATCCTAAGTACCTCATATTCCAATTAATGATCCCACCACTTCCGTGCGAATCATATATTACATGAAGTTGATGTAATAACTCCACAGATACCATTTGATGAATTCATTTCTTAGACTCAAAGAAAAATTCATCGGTTCAAAACATTTTTTTTCTCAGTGTACATGGATGTGTATGATAATGTATGATTGAATATGATCACATATGGCCATATACAGTCTCATTCATACATGATCATATATGGCCAAAATCCATATATGCTCATATATGATCTCATATATGTTATACATGTTCATATTTATTTCATATATGTTCATATATGATTCATTTATGATTCATATACGCTCATATACAACCATATATGAATTATTTTTTCCCGGGTTTTTCAAATCTTTCAAAGTATTACAAAAACATTCCACAATAATGTTTTTTGATAAGAGGGATAAGACAGTTCCGAGACCAAGGCAAAAATTGGCGTTTGTTGAAACGGATATTTATTGAAAATTCTCCAGCCGCACGACGTTTCGAGTTGATTCAACTCTTTTTCAAGTACAAAAAAGTTTCTTTCAGTATATTAGAAAAATCCATGGAATCGGACGCGAATACGGTTTTTGCGGTGATTCTTTATTCGGTTTCTTTCGGACCCTATTCGGATTTCAATACTGAATATTTGTCGAAATCCCACACGAAATTTGGATATAATTCATTCGTTTCCTTGTTTGGGTTTGATTTGGGATTCCAAAAAATATCTTGCCCCAAAACCCGGATAGAATCCGGATGGAACCGAATAAAGAATCACCGCAAAACCCGTATACACGCCCGGATATACCCGGATGGAATCCCGGAAATTCAATACGAATTTGAGTCGAATTATCATTCGGATTACTATCCCTGTTACAAATAATCTATAAAATCTCATTGACGAATGGAAGAATGAACAGATTTCAATGAAATTCGATGATATTCAATCAGAAATTCAAGCATTCGTAATAGGATTCAATAGAATATTTCTACCTGGGATCAGGATTATCATCCGGTTTCCTATCCGGTTTTTTTACCAGGGATCGGAAGTCGATGTAAATTAGTGTTTTATTTTGAAATACTCGGAGTAGTGATGGGGATCTTTAAAAAGGATCGATCATTTTGTACATAAAAAGAATATATGATTTTTATAGATTTCAATAAAAATTCAACACTTTTTATATAAAAATGGGTCGATCTTTTTCAAGGATGCCCATCACTAACTCAGAGTATTTAAATCGTGTAGTCACTTTTCAAACACTTGAAAGTTTGTAAATGCGTTGATAATTCAAATGAAATGTTTTATCAATTTTCTGAGTATATAAACACTCCGCATGTGTTATTATAAATTATTATACTCATCAAGTTAGAAAATTTGATTGTTCCGCTGAAGTACCCTCGGAAAAAAATGTTCAATAAGATTCATCAACGAGGGTGATAAAATACGGGGTTACTTGAATTTCTCTTAATATTTACTAGAACTTCAGTTAAATTTACTATCGCGGTAGTAATTTTAACTCCGACCATCGTGGATTCTAAGACAACTCTTGATAAATGTTACAACAGATTTCAATAGCGTCATATTTCACTGAAATCATTACTAAATCCCATGAAACATTTTTTTCCAGCTTCCCGTATCATTATCGTGATTAGCATTGCATTAAACATCATTCATCTTTGTGATGGAGATCTTTGAAAAAGATCGATCCTTTTTTATATAAAAAATATATAATGTTTATAGATTCCAATAAAAATTCGATACTTTTTACATAATAAAGGATCGTTCTTTTTCAAGAATCCCCATCACTCATTTATCCACATTGAACTTCATTATATTCAACAACCAACACAATTCTCATTGGATTTGTTTCGAAGTCATCTAAACCAAAAGAATTTTTATTCATATCAAATGTCATCATTACATAACGACATTCGATCATATCTGATAATAAAATAATACCAACTAATGGAAAAAAACACCTATCCGTGTGGTTTACGTGTATATTCGCGTAAGTGAGAATATAAAATCAATAAAAAAAAAATATGTCATCCAATCTAAATGAATGATCCCATGTAATTTTATTTTTGTTTTTCGATCATATGTTTTATCTCATCAAGGATGATTTAATGATATGGATAAAATTTGGTCCGTGCAGCAATAATTATATGGCGGTGCATGTATTATATACGATACGTTTACATATATTCATACTTATTCGACACACCTTCTAATGAACGTCAAATTAACATGAGTTAATATTTCTAAAATAACATCTCTATAATGGCAAAAATACGCACACGATAAGCGATACAGACGATACTGGATGGTCTATCGGTGGTTACAAAATTTGGCGTCTCATCGGGTTTTTGCATCGTCCAATTTTGCACTGTTTACGTTTTATGATTGTCGTCTGGTCAAATAATGAGCACGACGACGAGGACGATGAAAACACCACCAACAACACCACCACCTTGACGAGGACTCGGATAATGACAAGAATGAATCCTCCCGCCAAAGGTGTTGCGCTTAGCCGGGAGTTCTAATTTTAACCTTCAAATCTGTAACCACTTCCTAGCAATAAGTTAACATCGGAAAATCATTTGACAAGGCGTCGCTCGAATCGGTCGCAGCGACGCGTTTCGAATATAAGCTCATAAGTTCACAGTACGCACGTGTTTGGAAGTCCAATGGTAAGTGTCGACGGTGATTCAGTCATCAAGGCGCCAAGTTTGAACCTTGAGTAAGACACTGAGAGTTCGGAATACATAACTTTTTGGCTCACAAAAGTGGCTGTAAATGCAATAAAGTATCAAATTACGGTATTTCATGAGAGATGATAGATGGTGAAATTTGAAAACTACTCCAGATAAGGGTCCAGAAAAGAGTATGGTGAATTCAGAAAGTATCTCTTGACCAGAATTTCTATATAATTATATAAAAATTACATACAGTGGTGAGATTCGCTGATCGGATTTTTTGAAGACAAACAACTTTTTTTCTATGACGAACTTTTCTTTGAAAGAACAGTCACATTACCCAAGAGTTCTTCGTTCCAAACTGACCATGTTTTGAAATCTATTCCAACTGCAGTCAATCAGAACCCAGAATTTCAAATAGTTCAATTTCCTTTTATCATTCAACTGTTCCTTCAAGAATCTATTGTTTTCCAACCCGCACAATGATGTTGAGTTCAAAGTTGTGAATTACACTGTTTTTTAAGGGGATATTTCAATGTGATGAGTTGGAAAATTCGAATTTCTCTTTGGAGCATTTTTCGATAGTTATTACCCATAAAATTGATATCCTACACTCGGTTGAGGTGTTTTCTGCCTTGTAACGCTTCAATAAAGAGGCTCAAACGGCGCACGTTCGAGTTTTGGAACAATTTTATGGATTACCTTGCGGGGATGATTTCTAAAAACGACCAATGGTAACTAATTCAAATTTGAATACGGTATTCAGTACTATCATGGCTATCGTCCGTACCTCAAACTTGTTGATATGTTGATTTAAACTTATAATTCCACCTAATTTATGACGCGAAAAAGATGTTTTTTTTACATCCTGCAAGAATCACAGCCATTTTGTTAATTTTTGGTAAAATAAAATGATTAAGATACGGGCGATAGGAGTGACAACATAGATCAAGAAATTTCTTGGATTTTCTGTTTTAAATCACTAGGAGGACCGGAATCATCCCCGCAGACAAAATTTTTCTTTCAACACTCGTATTTTATATTATAAGTACATAAATAGATATTTATCATGACCAACAAACATTTTTTTCAACCCTCCTTGATTATACCTTTAAAGGAAGATAAAGTTTATCCGATTATATTCAATAGTTTCCGAGAAAAAGAATCTTGAAAATATGCTTTTTCCGATGTTCACATTGGAATGTCCCCTTCAATATTTGAATTTTTCGAAAAATTTTCCATATCTATATCTCAGAAACGAAAGCTCAAAGAAAATCTTGTCGTGGAGGGAAGTTGTTCGTTTTCGCCTGAAAAATACATTCATAAAATCTGGTTCGCGAATTAGGAGCAGGAGTGTAACGACCTAACGCCATAAATGGATGCCCAAAGGAGCGAACTACATGGAGAAAATCCTACAATACTGAGTGTTATAAGACGTGTGTTATAGTCCACACGACTAGTTCGTGTTATAAAACAATTATACGCAAACAATCCTAGTTACTGTAGTAAATATGAATAAGAGCCGTGTGAAAAAACGACTCTGTAGGGTAGAGAACTATTTTTTTTTCTCAGTGAAGTATCAAAAAAATCTTCTCCACAATATCAAGTTTCGGATGATTGGGTGATATCCGTGTAAGATTCTTCTCAATGCGCCTGATAACAGTCTAATTATTATTATGGCTAATTCATATACTAAACGCAAATAGTGGTTGCCATTTGTAAGGCGTACATCCATTTTATCTTCGAATCTGATATGTAGCGCAGATAATACTTCCCGTTATCTTACTGTCGAAGAAGAGCGAAATTCAAAAACCGTGCTGACGAACTTTTCAAAGCTGACATCACTTTGAAATTTTCAAAATATTATTGTTTTTTGGTTTGAAGTAATCTTTGTGGACACGAGAATGATATCTCGTAAGTGACGAATTGATATCTGGAGCGAAAGTGTAATTATTGTAACATGAAAGAAGTTTCGTAAAAATACGTTCACGTTCTAGCACAGCGAGTTTCGAAAACACAATCTTGAAATCATTACCTGCCCAGATTTATTTGTTACCTCATGGGATATTGATCTTTTTGGCACATCAATAGCTTGACACCAGACGGATAATAGGCTTCCCACCAGAAGAAACAGTTACTATGCTCAAAGAATATTAGCTTAACAGTCAGGAAGAAATTCTTGAAGAGTTACGTTTGGAGCACAGCATTATACAGGGTGTCCCATTTTAATCTTTAAATGCAAATATCTCAAAAACATGCATCTTAAACCAAATTTGTTATACAAAGAGGGGGCCACAAAACTACGATATCAGTCTCATCATAGATGGCGTTATGATTGATTAAAATGGGGTCAACATCATTTTTTCAAACGGGAACCCCCACTTTTGATTGCATATCTTGATTCTACGCAAAAAACTGAGTAACTTTTGCTTGAAACGTTTTTCTAAATTTTTGAAGATGGCGCCACAATCGATGAAAAATAAGGTCTATGAAACAATATGCGGATATCTTGTGGAATGCATCCAAGAGCCGAAATATCTCATTCGAATGTTGTTGTTAAGAGAGGGGACGACACAATGGCGATATCAGTTCCATAGTAGATTTCATAACAAGATTGAACTTCTGCACGTGGACCCAACGAAGAATTGAAGAAGATCCTACTTTCTCTCATCACGTTATGTTCTCTGATGAGGCAATATTTCACAATGTTGGAATTCTCAATAGGCACAATTGCCATTATTGGAGTGCTCAGAATCCTTACTGGGTCCGTACAATTAATCATCAACACCGTTGGAGTGTGAACGTTTGGTGCGGAATTGTAGATTCCAGGATCATAGGGCCGTATTCTTTTGAAGGAAACCTGACTGGCGCGGAGTATCTTCGTTTTTTGCATTTTGAACTCCGTGCTCTTATGGAAGACGTAAGTCTTGACGTGAGATCAAGGATGTGGTTCCAACAGGATGGAGCACCTACTCATTACATGCGAATTGTTCGAAAATTTCTGGACGAGAAGTTTCCTAGAAGGTGGATTGGCCATGGAGGGCCTGTGCGATGGCCACCTAGGTCGCCAGATCTGACGTCGCCTGATTTTTTCTTGTGGGGTTACATAAAAAATGTTGTATTCCGTGAACCTCCAACAACACGCGATGACATGAAAGATCGAATGAGAAGAGCATGCACAGCAATAACACCTGCTACGTTGCAAGCAACTGTAGAAAACTTTCATTAAAGAATTGCGCTTTGTCACAGGCAAAACGGCGCTCATTTTGAACATCTTTTGAATGCCTAATGCGTCCCCGAAGATACACCTCCAGTTCAGACAATCGGCCCTTTTCAGGACCACAATGATGTGTAAAGTCCGATCGCGCAACTTCCTCGTGGTGCACATTGGGTAACGCTGATGCCGACGGCAATTTCCGGGAGATGAGAAACACTCAAGAGTTGAGCATTATGTTAGACAGAATACAATCCGAGGGTTTGAGAATTCTCATTTTCTCATCAATTAGAGCGCCATCTATGGGGATTTCGAAAAAACGTTTGAGACAAAAGTTCCTTGGTTTTTAGCGTAGAATCTAAACCGGTAGTAAAAAATAGGGGAATCCATTTAAAAAACATGAGTTGACCTCAGAATGACCTTGAAAGTGGGATCTGAGGTCAAAGCCCAGTTCACCTTCGGATGTCCCCCTCAGATTCTTACATTTTTTTCCCGGAACATTTTCTTCTGAATCTATTCGTTTCCGAGATATTCTAAGTGACAGATAATCGTGCGTATAGAGAGGGAGAGGTACAAACGGGTGTCAATGTGTCCTTGTCTATCCAATCAAAATGGCGAGAGAGAAATTCGAACGGGTGTGAATCTATGTTCTTTGTTTGTTAGAAAAAAGTCCAATTTACAGCAGGGTTGGAAGTCATTCAATTGAAACTCATTTGAATTGACGTTCAATGAACAATAAAAATTGAATTTTCAATTGAAATTTTTCTCAATTAAAAATTAAATTAAATTCTTGATTGAAATTTTTTTGCAACAAACAATTAAATTAAATTCTCAATGGAAGTAATTTCCATTTGACAAATCAATTCAATTGATTCAAAATCAAGCAATGGTTGATCCATTTTTCTTATGTTTTCTTGTTCTTTCTTAATTAACAAATACAGAAAAACAAGAGCGCATCAGGAAAATCAATCAATCATTGCTTGATTTTAAAGCAATTACATTTATTTGATAATTGGAAATGACTTCAATTAAGAATTGAATTTAATTTTTAATTGAAGAAACTTTCAAATAAGAATTAAATTCTAATTGTTAATTGGGTGCTTCTTCAATTAACTAATTTACAACCCTGGTTTACAGTATATTGATACATGATTTTGGTCATTGGATATCGAATCAAATATCCCTGAACATCTATTTGGAGATGTAAAATGGAAAAATAAATATACAAGGTATCTCACTAAACACTCTGACCCTGCTGAATGTAAATTCCTGATATAACAAAATGTGCAAAATTCACAAATTCAAAATTCTCTATTTTTCCCGCGTTTTTTTTTTTAGCACTAACATTTGGCAACATCGAAAAAAATCTAGCACTGTCACCAATTCTAATTTAGCTCTGAACAGCACCGACTGCTGCGTCATCTAGCTCTGCGAGTCTATAACCTTCTGGCAACACTGCTAAAAAGGGCGGATTGTCTAGAATGGATTGCCTAGGTTTACCTTCGAGACTTCACAAGATGTTCAAAATGACCACCGTTTTGCTGATGACAAGGTCTAATTCTTTCCTTTTCGCGTAGAATCATGATATGCGATAAAAAGTAGGAGTTTCCATTTGAAAAATTGGAGTTGACCTCATTTTTACCGACCACAGCGCCATCTACTATGGAACTGATATCGCCATTGTGTCGTCCCCTCTCTTAACAACAACATTCGAATGAGATATTTCGGCTCTTGGATGCATTCCACAAGATATCCGCATATTGTTTCATAGACCTTATTTTTCATCGATTGTGGCGCCATCTTCAAAAATTTAGAAAAACGTTTCAAGCAAAAGTTACTCAGTTTTTTGCGTAGAATCAAGATATGCAATCAAAAGTGGGGGTTCCCGTTTGAAAAAATGATGTTGACCCCATTTTACTCAATCATAACGCCATCTCTGATGAGACTGATATCGTAGTTTTGTGGCCCCCTCTTTGTATAACAAATTTGATTTAAGATGCATGTTTTTGAGATATTTGCATTCAAAGATTAAAATGGGACACCCTGTACGGTTACGAAACTTGGACAATTGGAAAAACAAACTAACAGAGACTTGAAGCTTTTGAAATGTGGTGTTATAGAAGGATGCTTAGAATAAAGTGGATAGAGAAAGTAAAAAATGAAGAAGTACTTGAGAAGGTAAATGAAAAGAGAAGTCTTTTGAGACATGTCGTGGAAAAAAGAAGTAATCTGATAGGCCATACATTAAGGCATGATAATTTATTGAAAACAATATTAGAAGGAAAAATGGATGATAAAACTCTCAAAGGTAGATCTAGATTGAGTTATATGAAGCGAATTATACAAGATAAGGGTTGTCGTAGATATGTAGAAATTGAGCGTTTATCGGATAATAGACAGGGTTGGAGGATGTCATCTAACCAGTCATGACTGATTACTTCATAAAGATGATGATGATGATGATGATGATGAATAGATAGCTATGTGCACTAAAAACGTATGAGAAGTATGTACCCAATAAACATGAACATCTTCAAGATATCTTGAAGATATCTTTTGAAAGACATCTGGAAGACATATCGAAAAGATATCTAAAGGACATCTTTTCGATATGTCTTGAGGATGTCTTTCAAAAGATGTTTAAGATGTTTTGCCAAATGTATCTCTAAGATCAGCAGTTTTGAGGTTATGAGTGCATATGGATAACACTTCAGATGTCTTTGTTCACAATCAAATTGCAAAGAAGGTGAATTCGTTCATAAATTGAAAGCTTGAATAATCCATGTAAATACTAACAAATTCTGTGAAAAGTCCGATTTTGTAACCTTGCAGTGCTAGCACTGAAACTAACGAATCTCCGAGTCACAATATTTTGCGAATTATCGAACTTTTTACGCTGAATTTTATGTACGGCCTTTGTGTACGGTGATTTTATCAAATCCTCATTCACATTTACTGATGAGTTGTTTTTCAATAACAGTGAGAAAAAAATAATTTAAAGGTATCTATGATATTCATCAGGCACTAACGATCACTGGATCATGTACTTCAATATATTTCACCAAATTCATTAAGCTGTTCAAGTTTTATGCACAGTCAACTTATCTTATATTTGTATATGTCATAAACACCTTATTCAAAAGATCACTTTTACTCTAAAAATATACACCGCTGACATTATATCTCACTATGTCATATTGACAATTATGAGCACCGGCATCAAATTGTCCGTATGGCTCAGGTCATCGAAGCGTGGGTACGTCGTGAAATGTCCGGGTTCGAATCTCGCAACCCCAAAAATCCGAAATGAAGTAAAATTTGTAGGACTGAGAGGAGGGATCAAAAGAAAAGAAAGAAGGAAGAAGAAGGAAAAGAGGGGAGAATTTTTTTTATGCACGATTCAAGATTTTTCCAAGATATTTTTATGAATTCTTTAAGACATTTTCAAGACTTGATTGAATACGTCTAAAGCATATATCTTCCACAAGACGTTTTTGAGATATCTTAAACTTGTCGAAATCAGTCGCGTAAGACATCTTTTAGATTTCTAAAAGACATCTTCGAGACCTTCTTGCAAGACATCTTTCAAAATTGCAAGATATCTTTTAGATATCTAAAAGATGTCTTTTTGTTTGATTGGGTAGCATGGTTTCCCAAAATAATGGCGGTTTTGGGTTACATGAGCATTTATGTGCACTTCTCCTTCAACTTATGGCAATCCATACCTCTTTTTGGTGAAAATAACTTTGCATCTGACACATATTACTACGGGTTTTCAAAAAATCACCACGCATCAAAGGAGGAATGTTCATAAATGCTCATGTATCCCAAAAGTGCTATTATTAGGAAGATCTTTGCTATAGAAATGAGCGATCGGACAAGAATCAAGTGTTTTTCATACATTTTCCCAGCCAGCACAAATGATCAATTTGAATTTATAAAGACTTTCTAAAGACTTCTTGTATAGTCCCCGTTATGCTAATCAATACGTGCACATAAATATTCTGAATTCAAAATGCAAACGTATTGAATGACCGCAAAATTCATTATGGAATCTCAATATGAATTCTTTTTGAACATCAAGAGTTCATTTTGGATTCAAAATATTCATAATGAAGGCATATTGATTGGCATAACGGGATCTCTCTGCGCGAAGTCTTGTGCTGTACAGGTTATATCGAATTTCAATCGAGATTTCATGAGGATCAATAAAAGTCCACAAATTTTTATATAATCTCGATTGAAATTCGATAAAGATGGTATAAAAACCAGTCGATAGTTCTTTTAGATCGTCCATCCCTACCCAGTCAGCACAAATGATCATTTTGAATTCACAGAAACTTCTCAAAGAGTTCTTGAACAGTTCCCATTATGACAGTAAACATGAATTCAATGAATTCAAAATGAATGCATGTTGGATGCCTGAAGTGATGAAATTTAGGATGGAAAAAATTACATTTCTCTTCAAATCAACTCCATTTTGTGAAAAATGAATATTTTTCGAAACAAACTAGCTTTTGGACTACAGGAACACAGTAAGAAGTAAAACTTAAAGTGATCCCGCATATCAGCTTAAAAATGCAGGCAAAAGTAGCGCCTATTCGAACTGAAAGTAAGCAATGAAAAAGATGGAATTAACTGAAATTCAGTCTTTTTCATTGCTTACTTTCAGTTCGAATAGGCGCTACTTTCGCCTGCATTTTTAAGCTGATATGCGGGATTACTTTAAGTTTTACTTTTTACTGTGAACTCATTATTGTTGGTTTATAGTTCTTAGTCAATCCTAAACTGAGTTATCGTTCCTACCGCACGATCATGAATTTCCGCAGCACTTCGATCAATCACCTTTCAAGATGCCATGTTTGCAGAAAAGAATGACAAAGAAATGGTTTCGTACTGAAAAAAAGCGTAACACCTCACTATACTTTAATGTGAAAAAAAACTTTTTAATTCTCGAAAAACTCTTCAAATGTATAATTTTTGGAGAGTTCAAAGTGGTATATTATGTCTTGAGGGGATACCAGCGATTCCCGCAGATGCAACCCGTCATACAACCGTACCGACTGAGTAAACATTTTCTCGGCAAGAATACTCTGAACTAAATTCATGAAGAAGGATGAAATTTTCAGGAATCAATCTTCAATCCTTCATCTACTGCTGTACATCGCCCGAATTTCCAATTTCGAAAAATTTCATACTTCTTCATGAATTCAGCTCACAGTATTCTTGCCGAGAAAATGTTTACTCAGTCGGTATGCTTGTATGGCGAGTTGCATCAGCGGGGATCGCTGGTATCCCCCTAAGGGGAAGTTCTCATCAAGGGAACTTCGAAAAACGTGTTTTTCTCGAATTTTTCTTTCATGGGAAGAAATGAATGACAAATTTGAGTTTCTTTGACACTTATTATTGTAAATAAATCTTATCTGCAAGCAGGGCTGTGGAGAGAAAATCCGGGCCCGGGGGGAAGCGACTTACAGGCCCCAATTTTCTTGTATTATCTGGAAAAAGATTACATATATTTGACAAAACACTTACACTCACAAACATCTAATCATTTCACAATTTTTACACATAATAAGTAAAACATTCAAGCACAAAGAAATTTTTTTTTCAAGAAAATCAAAAACGTAAAAATCATGTTATTCAACCTTCTCATTACTGACACAGCAGAAACTGCGCCAAGTAGAGAAAAAGTGCACTGATCTTTTTGGTAAAGTATAAAACTTCCTACCAAAAAGTCCGCGACGGCGTTTATTCATAGTTGATATTTCAAGAATGAGATACAAATGTAGATATGTATTGGAACTATCAAATTCCGCACGACTGGCCTGATGAGAGATTTTCATCATCGTTGTTAATGAATGGAAAAAATGTTTAATATAGTTTTAAACTCCTGGAAGAATTCATAATGAATCTACAGACTGAAATGAAATCTTTGAGTTTTCAATTCGGAAGTTATTGATTCACTTCATAAATACGGAACGAGGGGGTGTTTCGATGCTCATAAGAATTTGAAAATAGAGAAGTTACACTGAGAGAAATTTATCATTGAAAAATTACTGGTTTTCCCATCAGACGAGGCATATACCTGATATGAGGTCACAAATTGATGGAAAAAAAACAGTAATTTTTGATAACGCCATTTAATGAGAGAAACACCTCCAATTGGTAAGATTAATATAAATTGTAGGGGTGTGCGGGTACCCGAGTCATCGGGTTTTTATCGGGTCGGGTCGGGTCGGGTCGGGTCGGGTCGGGTCGGGTTTTTCAATTACCCGAGTTTTGCGGGTACCCGATTACATTCGGGTAATTCAAATATAGCAAACGTTTTCCTCAGCAGGAAATATTGTGACAGCAACTCGATCAAGATTGCTGACAAAACATGTGGAAGAGTTGTGCTTCCTCCATTCAAATTTAAAAATATGAAAAAAGAATGATATTTATAAGAAGAATATTTATTTTCATTGATGTTCAAGATTCTATATTGTGGTTACTAAATACGAAAATAGATAATATATTATTTATGAGATATAAATGTGATTATATTTTTTAATTGAATTGAAAAGTAAATACAAACATTCCATGAAGCAATTTGGAGATTTCTTAATGCGCTGCATAATCAATTACATGGAGTAACAACCCTAATAGACTTGTAGTGAATATGGCATTCTTCATATTAGAATTGAATTCACATGAAATCCCCTTATTCCTACAATCGCTCAAGACAATTTGTCCTTAAAATATCAACGGCAATGGCAACTTCGAATAGAAGTTGAAAATATTGAATTCAAGCGATTTTATTATATTCGGGTACCCGACTTGGAAAACCCGATTTAATCGGGTACCCGACCCGACCCGATGAAAAGTGCTACCCGCACACCCCTAATAAATTGAAAACCAGAACATTTTCAAGAATGTTACAAACAATCACGTTCGATCCTGGTAACGATAACATTGTTTTCAGTTAAAATAACGTTCTGAAAAATCACCGGTGTTCTCATCAATTCTTACCGTTATGTTAAGTATATTCCCCATTTTATGACAAAGATTAGTACTTTTTACTGATAAATTCCTTCTCCCAGTTCATGTTTTTCATGGCTTCAAATCATAATTGACGTAAAATAGCTTTCAGTTATCAGGAATAATTTCTTTTATTAGTGTGAAAGTTGCCGGAAATGGTGTAATTAAGCTGTTAGAAATTTCTGCATGGAGCTTCAATCACATGTGATGGGAATAATTTCTATTCACATGATAGAAAAATTTCTTGGAATTTCAATCACATATGAATTCAATTGCTAAACTATACTATTATGAGTGATATAATATAACAAAAATTGAAAATTCAATTGAATGTAACTGAATTCTCAATTCAATCACCAAGAATTTGAAATTTCATCCACAAGTGCATTGGAAAATTGAATCAAATTTCAAGACATTTTTAACAGTGTGTGCAGTCACACGAAATTTTTGTCATTTGATGCGTACTTTTGAACGTCCATTATGCATCTTTGGTATAGATACATGGAAAGCAAAACGTTATCAATGTTTAAAAAACATTTATTAACATTTAGAAAAATGACTGTCAATTCAGGGAGAGAGAGTAATCTGCTGAAGAACGTTTGTAGTGAGCTTACCAAAAATCCGTAGTTGAAATACTAAATGTTGATAGTTTCATTGTTATTCTTCACAATAAAACTATCAACTTCTGGTGAATTTTTTGGGAATATTCATCAGTGATACTCTTTTTCCCTAACTTATTAGTCATTGATTTTTCTCAATATTATAAACCTTTGTCTTCCCGTGTACAAGCGATGCGGGTTGAAAAACTTTATTCTCACAAAGGGATAATACAAAGTTCCTTGACTTCAAAATCAAAAATATATACCTCATCATATATCTTTCGTTTCATTTGAGTTGGAAACCGTTTGACAAAAACGGAAGGAAATAAAGTACTTGGGAAAAGTCCGGGCCCCCAGAAAACTCCGGGCCCGGGGGGAAACACCCTGGCAGTCCCCCCCCCCTCCTCTCGTCAGGCCTGTCTGCACGATATTTTAAAAACTACTGAACGGACCGTTTTTTTTCTTTTTAAGTAGATTAAATTTATTGGAGGATGAATCTAAAGGGAGATGATATTTGCCTTTTTGTTTGGTAGCACTTTGAGGAGCTAAAAAAAGTGAAAAAACGCTACCAAAAGTTTGCATGTGCGCCATTTTTTCACCTTTTGACTTTTCATTGGTTCTATTGGTATAAACTCCAAAAATTTCAAAATATTTCATAAAAATTTCTGGATTATTCATTTCTGATCATTTTTGCATGTGTTACAGCGCGGACCGCCGATTGATCACGTTTTTTTGAGGTGGTCATGTTTCAGCACGTATCAACAATTCCCATGGCATGATTTTTTATTGAAAATATTTTTTTTATGTACTCAAAGATTCATCAAGTAAGTTTCAAAAAATTCAACTTCCTTATTTACTTTCTTCATTGAAAGAAAAATTCGAAAGAATTTAGGTCGCTTGATGAGAACCTTACCTTTAATGGGTAATATAACCTTGTGCTCACGACATTTTTCAACATTTTCTAAAACTTACTACAGACGAAAGCACTTTCGATGTATGAATTTTTTACAAATGAAAGTATTAGTCTTCCAGTATCAAAAGTAAATTTTATTAGATTTTTACAATACAAAATGACGACATATCAGCACACTCAAGAAGAGTCTGTTGATCCACTATCTCAGACATCGGATACCGCTATGGATCACAATTATAAATGTATAACAAGAAACCAAAAAGTTTCTTAAAATATACTTCAGTATGAAGTGAATGTCGTACGAATTGAATTTTACAGATTTTATGGACGATTCTTTATCGTTTGGGGGAAAAAAATTGTAGAAAATCAAATCAACGCCTTTTTTTTCCAATTTAGTTTTTCCTACGACGTGCACTTCATTTTGAACGATATTTCAAACAATTTTTCAGTTTTTCGGAACAGAATCTTCTGATTTTTGTCAGATTTGGTTTGACAGCTTCAGCAGAATTAGTTAAAAACTGCACTGTAAAAATTGTGCAGAGTTTCCCTTCACACTGTTGGCGGATTTCGTCCCTTCATTGTGGGGGAATTGTTTTTCCATCAAAAATGAGGGATTTTTCCACCATCTTGAGGGATTATTTTGTTTTTTTGGGTGTTGACTCCTCTACAAATCGAGGGAAAGCCCACCAAATTATGGTAACAAATTCCCCATCCATGCAGGAACTTCGCTGCCACCATTTTTGGGGGGGAAATTCCACAATCATTTTTTACAGTGTGCATAAGTCAACATAATATGTTGCTGAAATTTTAATCGTTCATTGAAACGAATTAGTACTCAAATAACACAATATTCAGCTGTTAGAGCAACGAAAAATTTTTGCAGTACATCTTCAAACGCAGTTTTCAGTTCCAAGGAGTTAAATTGAGGAAATTGTATCAGATTTTGTGAATTTGGATTTTCATTTCATTTTTATAACTGCGATTCAAACTTCTACAACATAACATAATATTGTACAATTTATAGTCGACGAACTAATTCTAAACTAATTATTATCATACAATATTTTTAGTTCTTCACTCAGAGAAAAAAAGTTGCTGAAACAGCAAACCTCGAAAATTTGCTTTGCTGATATGGCAAAACTTGTTGCTGAATTAGCAAAAAATTTGCTATTACAGCAAAAATCTTGCTCTTTTAACAAGCGCTTGCCGTTCAGCAATCCGGAATTGTAGATATCCATACGGCTAGAAAATTTTGCCGAATGAGCAATACTTTTGCTGCAGCAAATCAGAATTTTCGGAATCGCTTTGTCAGCAAGAATTTTTCTCACCTGCACGGAGAAAAAAACTTACAATAATATTGTTGAATTGACAATAAAATATTGTTATATATCAACCCACAATAAATATCGTGAAAATATGACCGTCATTATTGCTAAACTGGCAACAATATTATATTGTTAACATTATTAACAATTCAAATATTGGTTTTTGCAATATCATGTGGTTATATCAATAATTTATGTTTACCTATTTAAAAAATATTACTTTTAAGTGAGAAAGAAAAATTTATCTGGAAATTTATCCCTACAAATATTTCATTACGATGTGGTTGGGTTCATATGTGAAGGAAAAGCGATTGTCAATTCAAATGTTGAAAACTTGCTTGGGCGAGATTCGAACCCGGGTCCTCCGAGTGGGAATCAGAGCTTTAATTAGATCAGCAGATCTCCAAGGTGACAACTGAGTACTTAAATTGCCATTTATGGTAATCCTCGACTTTCTTGAGAGTTAACGATGAAAATATATTCAAGACAAACATAAAATTGTGCACATTGAATAAATGAATTAGGATTTGAATCACAGGAATTTTCTCAGAAACGAATGAAACTCGTAAAATTTGTTTGTTAAACTCATGTAAGGTTTGTTAATCAATTAGAAATTGGGATTGATTTTTATGTTTGTGAATTCAAGAAAAACTGCATCGAAGAAGGGTTTGTAGAAGAATGTATATCACTTGGATATCATTTTTAACTGTCTCCTGAAGTGGATCAAAATTAATTTCTCACGGGAATGATTATACCGCTTTATACGTTTCAAATATAAAGCTGTTTTGAAAATAAATGGATTTCGTTACGAGTTGGAATGGCAACTCATATTGTCATTTTAACAAGTGATTTTCAGCAATACAATTCTTGTTAATGAAGCAATGTGCTGTTGCTGTGCGAACAACAAATTATTGCATAACCAGCAATAAAATGTTGACAATTCTTATATTGCTAGTTCTACCATACACATTTTTCTCCGTGTGTTTTAGACAGATGATTGTTCATTCCGCAGTTTAGCACCCTCTTTGCTCTGAGATACCGTTGGAAATGTAGATTCACTTCCCGGCCCATTGATAAGCACTTGAGCAGCAGGAGATATGGTAATTTCTAACCCACCCAAATCACTCCTGCGGCACTAGTACTTAGGAACAAGGCAGGATTATTCTTCTCCTTCGAAGATGTTCCGTTCAATCCTCAGGGGTCCAAATGCACGTCCAAGTGTGTTTGGCTTTGTTTCCTGCACTTCTGTGAACAATCAAACTGAGTTTGAAATTTCTATTTACACACACCAAACGAGGAAGTATCAGGTTAGCGCACAAACTCGTATATAGGTCAATTTTAGATCAATTTCAAGTTTATATACGTTTCATAGAGATTCGTTGGTTCTATAAAAATTAGTTAACCTTCGTGTTCAACTTCGTATGATTCAAAGGTATTTTTTGACTCTCGTGCCTTTGTTATCAATTTCAGACAACCCTAAGCGGAGAAAAAATTTTGTAGGTCAATTTTAGATTGATTTGCGTTTAGTGGAAGTTTATAATGAACGTTCTTTCAAACTTCGTATTCACTTGCGGGATTTATTATAGGTGTGTGAAAGCTGATTCAGATTTTAATTGGCAAGAAATTGAATAGTCTTCTTTGTATTTAAAAAACAATCTGAGAAAAGCACTTGAACAGTCAGAAAATAGCATGTACGAATTGAATCATCCCAACGTTTCTTCACAGAATTTTCTTTGGAGAAAAACCTCTTCCAAGTGACGAATACGATAAACGTATAACCATCCTAATTCTGATACAAATTTGTATCTCAATAATTGTAACTCAATAATTTGATGATAAAAATACCAACTACATCAACTACAAATCAAAGAATTCAACCAAGAACAGTGCTAATTCTTATTTTCCATTAACATTCAAAAAGAGCAGAAGATGTCTCTGAGAAGTGAAGTTCTTCTGAATTTTGTGTGAACTGCAGCTACTGTACAAATGAGATAACTCAAATACACATATACGTGTACATAAACTCATACATACACGATCATATTCTATAAAGGATGCTATGACAGACAGTGGCACTCATTGAACTGACCTCGAGAAGTCATTAAAGTCGCCCACTACCACTCCGCTCAGTTCCCAGTCTTTTTCGGTACACTCTTTCTTAAAGTGTCTTGTCTTTTGCTTATTCTCCGTGGATACGCATACACTTGATAGTTATACTACGATACGACGGTGTCATTGATTCAATTACTGAATGTCTGTTAGAATTCCATTCATCGATGTTACTTTATTTAATTACCCCAATGTTCGAAATTCATATTCGTAGATTTCTCAATCATAAATTTCGACGCAGAGCGTGATGCTTGTACTTAAGAAAAAATAAAAAAATTGAAGAGGCAAAGAGGAAGATGATGAATCGTATCAAACTGCTCTTAAAATTAAGTGCTGCAGAATAATGCACATACAGAAGGAGACTCCTATTTGAATATAATATTGATTATAATTTGAATACAAAATTCAATTATGGAAGGGTGACTTCTTATGAGGTACTTATTCGCTATCGAGTTAGGTAGAGAGGATATTTTAGTTATCATTTATTCAATGACCGACAATAGAATCTTTTCTCCCTTAACAAGAATATAATCTAACTATACCATATAACTATTTCTTAATAAAAAGAAAAACATATTTTTGAAGTCTTAACATGTCATGTCATCATCATCATGAAGTAATCAGTCTTACGACTGGTTTGATGAAACCCTCCACCCCTGTCTATTATCCGCCAAACGTTTAATTTCTACATATCTACTACATCCCTTGTTTTGTACGATTTGCTTCATATAACTTGCTCTAGGTCTACCTTTACCAGTTTTACCATTCATTTTCCCTTCCAATATTGTTTTCAATAAACTCTCATGCCGTAATGTGTGTCCTATAAGATTGCTTCTCCTTTTCACGATGTGTTTCAAAAGATTTCTTTCTTCATTTATCTGCTCGAGTACTTCTTCATTTTTGACTTTGTCTATCCATTTTATTCTAAGCATCCTCCTATAACACCACATTTCAAAAGCTTCAAGTCTTCGTTGATCAGTTTTTCCCATTGTCCAAGTTTCGCAACCATATAATGCTGTGCTCCAAACGTAACTTTTCAAGAATTTCTTCCTTACTTCCGAGCTTATATTTTTTGAGCATAATAACTGTCTCTTTTGATAAAAAGCCTGTTTCCCTTGTGCTATTCTTGCTCTTATATCTCTTTCGCTTTTGCCGTTCTCTGTAATTATGCTTCCTAGATATTTGAATTCTTTCACCTGTTCAATTGTCTCGGTATCTATTTTGATTCTCGTTCTTCTAGCTGTTTTCGCTGCTGTACACATCATGAATTTTGTTTTGTCTTTATTTATATTCATACAATAGTTTTCCAATAATATTGTTCTCATGGTGTTGAGAATATTTTCTAACTCAGTACTACTCGTGGCCAATATAGCTATGTCATCCGCGAATCTCAACATACTTATATTTTCTCCCTGAATCTGTAATTTCGATTGAATTTCCTCCTTCACTTCGTTCATTGCTTCTTCTATATATAAATTGAACATCAGTGGCGATAATCAGCATCCTTGTCTCACCCCTCTTCTTATTTGTGCTTCCCCTTCCTGACCCTCTATGTCTATTATTGCACTTTGATTCTTATATAATTCGTATATTATTCTTCTATCTTTATAATTTATTCCCACCTTCTTCAGGATCGCAAACATCTTCTCCCAGTCCACATTATCGTAAGCCTTTTGTATATCTACAAAACCTATGTACACAGATTTCTTCAGCGCTATCCTTTTCTCTATTACTGCCCTGAGTGCTAATATTGCTTCTCGCGTTCCCCTATTTTTTCTGAAACCAAACTGATCCTCTGCCAATCTACTCTCTATTTTATTTTCCATCCTCCTGTATATAATTTTGGTCAGTATTTTCGAAGCATGTGAAGTTAAACTGATCGTTCTGTAGTTCTCGCATTTGTCTGCCCCTTGTTTTTTCGGGATAGCGACAATTTTATTCTTTTGGAAATCTTCCGGTACTTCTCCTTTTTCGTACATATCTCTAATCAATTCAAACAGTGCGTCGCGAGTTCCTTCACTGGAGGCTTTTATAAGGTCCGCACTTATGCCATCTATGCCTGGCGCTTTATTATTCCTCAATTCTTTCAAAGCCTTGTCGAATTCTGATCTCAATATCGAATCTCCCAATTTTTCCTCATCTACATCCTCCTCCTTCTCTAATAGTGCTATATCATCGTTTCCTCTATACAAGTCTTCCGAATGATTGATCCACTGTTCTATTTTCTCTTCCGTTTTTATCAATTGTCGTCCTAGAGAGTTTCTAATCTTATTGCTTCTAGATTTCATTTGTCCGAAAAATCTTTTAATAATTCTATATGCTTCATCTATTTTTCCTAAATGCAATCTTATTTCTATTTCCTGACATTTCTCTTCCAACCACTGTTCTTTTGCTTTCCTTGATTCTCTTATTATTTTATTTCTCAATGATTTGTATCGTTACTGGCCTTCTTGGCTATCATTATTCTTGTATTTTCTTCTTTCATTTATCAATTCTAAAATTTCTCCCGTTATCCATGGATTTTTAGGTTCTACTCCATCATTCTTCAAAATCTTATCCGCTCATTCTCTTATATTCCCCTTCATCTTTGTCCATCTCCTCTCTATTCCCAAGTCTTTCTCTTTTTGATCTTCCAATTTTTCATCCAACATTTTCTCGAATGCCTCATGTGTTTGTTTTTGCTTGAGGTTCTTCAAATTCCATCTTTTCTGCATTTTCCTTTTCTTCTTCAGAGATTTGAATTTCAGAGAACATTTCATCATCAACATATTATGATCACTATCTATATCTGCACCGGGATAAGTTTTACAGTTTTCCACTTGGTTTCTAAATCTTTGTTTCACTAATATGTAATCAATTTGGTATCTTGCTGTATCTCCTGGCATTTTCCAAGTGTAGATTCTTCTTGGATGATTTTCGAATAAAGTGTTTGTGATAACCATCTTATGATTTTCACAAAATTCGACTAAACGTTGTCCTCTATCGTTCCTCCTCCCTAACGCGAAATCTCCTATAATGTTGTCCTCTTTTCCTTGTCCTACTACCGCATTCCAATCCCCCATCACTATCAAATTCTCTTCTCCCTTCACATATTCTATCACTTCTTCTATTTCTTCGTACGTTTTTTCAATATCTTCCTCGGAATATGCAGATGTGGGCATGTATACTTGGACTATGACTGTGTCTACCGGTTTTGTTCTGATTCTAACCATCATCACACGTTCATTATGTTGCAAATAATTTTCTATTCTATTTCCCACTCTTTTATGCATTACAATTCCTACACCTGCTTGACCGTTCTTTGATCCTGTATGAATTATTCTATAATCCCCACTCCAGAAATCGCCCTCTTGTGGCCATCTCATTTCGCTAATCCCCATTACGTCTATATTCAACCTATTCATTTCTAATTTCAAATTTTCTAATCTTCCCGCTTGCCTCAGTGATCTAACATTCCATGCTCCGACTCGAAGAATGTTGTTTCTTTTCCCTATCCTATTCTTCGGTTTTCGTTCCTTGCTGATGAAGCTTCCTCGAGCAGCCTCCACCCGGAGATCCGAACGGGAGACTAGTTTACCTCCGGAATATTTTACCCGAGAGAGCGCCATCATGTATTTATTAATTTGTTTGTTTGTTTTTGTTACATAATATTCCAGGTTAGGAAAAAGGTTTCATTTCCTCGGGAAGTATTGAAACATGCCAAGGAAGGTAGTTTCCCCTTGATTTCCTTCCGTTTGATTTTGCCGATGTTCCTGGCATTAGGATGATTTCGTTTCTCTCAGTTTGTATTCTTTCTCTTGAGTAGTTTATTCCACTCAAAAAAAAAGATCCAACTCTGAGATACTTATCCTCCCCACCACGTAAAGGAAGCAGATACTACCAGGGATGGATAAAAAGGATATCAAGGACAGGTATCATGAATATCCCCCTGGAAGACCCGCAATCATCCACGGGGAGGAGCATGTCATGTGCATCTGAATTATCACACACTCATTCTCCGAATGCGAATGCCCGTAACCTGAAACAGGTTGTTGAAAAATAATGTAACATTTTCACTGATGTGTGATCATTGCGCTCCCATAAGCTCATAAAATTGCACTCATTCGATACCAAAGGCTTCCTCAGATATTGCAGCACATAAACCCTCGCTGGTCCATATATTGGGCACTCCCAAGGAATATGCCCAAAGGCCTCGTCGGCCTTTAGATTACAATCGGAGGAAGTTTGGTTAAAATCCAATACGAATTCATCTCTTCCAATATAATGAATCTTTTTGTGAAAGTATTAGCCAACTTGACTTGGATTTTGGTCCTAACAAATGCCAATAAGCACCTGGCTGGATAAAAACTAAGAACGTTGTCCTCCAAGCTCCTTCTGAGAGGAAGCCTCGAAGATAAAGATCGTGTATATTCCATTAGATCTTCCCGTCTCAGGTTCTTTGCTAAGTCAACTAAGACCGCCTCTTTATGCTTCTGCCAGTAATTGACAGTCAGATTTCACCAAAGTTCTGTACTGTCTGCCCATCCCAACAAACTCCGTAACTGACTAACCCAGTTTATATGATAGGCCGACCGGCCATGAGGAACACAGTCTTGGAAGTCTATCCGGCCTCATGGCGAACATCTTTATCACCCATTCTACCGCCCTAGTACACTGAGAGAAGTAGAATGTAATGATTACCATGTACAAATCGTAATTGGGGGACAGCTTCGCGAATTTGGTTTCGGATACTATGGAGAATCGTGGCAATGTTCATGCACATGGAAATGATTACCATTTACATGAAGATGGATGCCAAATAACGTAGTCGCCATCTTCAACTTAGAGATTCTGAGGTTCTGAGTTCTGAGGAGAACTTAGAGGTTCACTTTTCTCAGTGTAGCAATTTGGAAGACAATTGGTAGTAGTCCCAGCTCCAGACGCAATATATATACCGTTGAATTTCTGGGCAGTAAGAGAAGACGCTTATAGAATTGCTGCTGAGCCCTTTCCAAAATGTCTCCATAATTCAAACCCCGAATAAAAGCTGTATATAATAGAGTGGACGATACTACACTGTTAAAAAGATTGTTATACGCCGCCCATGAGTCTGCCTTGGTACTGATTAAAACCGGCATTGTCGATGATGTAGCCATTCCCGCTTTGGTTACAGCTGCATTTGCTGCTTGTAATCCCAGACTCGAGGAGGAAACTTGTACTCCCAATTATGTGTACTTTTCAACTATTTCAACCGATTCGTTTTGAGATAAAAATTTCTGAGATGCAGATACCCCCGCGCGTGGAAAAAAACATTATTTTTGTCTCCGATGTGTCAAGTGTTGATCTGTTTTGTGACCAGTATTCCTGTAAAATTTTGAATTTCTTCCTCACATTGGCTGGCGAGTAAGCAAGAATGGCTAGATCATCCACGAACAACATACCGTGGCTACGTTATGTAAGGCTTTTATTATTCTAAATAATTTAGGGCTGATGCCCAATTGATATAATTTAATCCATAATAAGGTTTGGGGGACAGAATTGAAGGCTCTTTTGAAGGCAACAAAGAGCACATAACCTTTGTGAGATTTACGAACTAGTTCCAAATGTATACACGCAAACAATGTAAAGATATTGTCAGCAATGCTTCTACCCACTCTGAAACCCTAGCACGTATGTACTATGGGGCCCATCCCGGCCCAGCATGGGCACAAAACTGGGCCCGAGTGAGGTCAGAGTGGGCCAGAGTTCATACACACTAGGGAATAGACTGCACGGAGAAAAAGGAATTCGCTGTGGCAGCGAAATCTACTTTTGCTGGGTTCCTTTTGCCAGAGCAGCAAATTTTTTGCTGTGACAGCAAACTATTTGCTGTTCCAGCAATCTTGTTAGCTGCGACAGCGAATTTTTAGCTGTGGCAGCAAAAAATGTTCGCTATCCCAGCAAAATTTGTTTGCTATTCTGTATATAATACTGAAAATTTGCTGGTGGAGCAAACCTTTTTTGCTGCCACAGCTAAAAAATTGCTGTCGTAGCTAACACGATTGCTGTTATAGCAAATTTTCAGCTAGGTCAGCAAAAAATTTTGCTATTCTATATATAATACCTCGATTTGCTGCGTCAGCAAATTTTTTCTCTCCGTGTGTGCAGTTGAAAAGCTCATTTGCTTTTTGGCAGGGGGAGGAGGGGATGTCGGCGAAGTTTCTTTCTCTTCCTTTTATTACCGAGCGCGAATGAATCTGGCAATGACTGACAGCTACTGTTTTTAGACCGGTTACAGCTGTTTGCCTTGATCAGTCGACCTCTTGAGGTCTTCTTGTTTTCGTCTATTCGAGGCGTGTGTAATAACACTGATAGCGCGGGCGATGTATTTGTATCAATTGCGTGGTCTATAGTATCTCGTTTGTATATCTCATCACTCGAGTCAGTTGACATTTGACGCCGTCTCGTCCGCTGTTGCCCTCTTTCTTTTCTGGAAACTGGAAACTGGATCAAGTAGTATGATGGAAAGCAGAGCCAGAGGTGCCAGAAATCAAGTTTTGCCCCCTCCATCAAGCCCCATCTGTATAGAAATTCCATGCACACAATGAATTCGCCGACAAAAGAAATTTAATTGAGTAGAGGCAAAATGTCTTGATGACGGGGGCAAAAGGTGGCGAAAGTTGGAATTTCTGGTATCACTGGGCAGAGCGATCCAGGTGCCTGCGCAATAAGACGAATGCGAGACACTCTATTAGTAAAATCACTGGGACCAATGTACGACATCACAAAATGTGCGCTTTCTAAGTATCCTGAGTACACAACAGCACTAAAAATCAAGCACTGAACCTTTACAATGCTCACAACACCCTTCACTGTCATATCGAGTAACCGTAACCACTTGCAAACTTGGTTTAAACACCAGAGCAACTTTAGACACGCGAATACATGACAGCCCTGAAACCGGAAGCCTCGATTTATCGTCATCATCATGAAGTAATCAGTCTTATGACTGGTTTGATGACATCCTCCAACCCCGTCTATTATCCGCTGAACGCTTAGTTTCTACATATCTGCGACAACCCTTATCTTGTATAATTTGCTTCATATAACTTAATCTAGGTCTACCTTTGCGAGTTTGACCATTCATTTTTCCTTCTAATATTGTTTTCAATAAACTATCATGTGTGCCTTAATGTGTGTCCTATCAGATTACTTCTACTTTTCACGACATGTTTCAAAAGATTTATTTTTTCATTTACCTTCTCAAGTACTTCTTCATTCTTTACTTTCTCTACCCACTCTATTTTAAGCATCCTTCTATAACACCACATTTCAAAAGCTTCGAGTCTTCGTTGGTCCGTTTTTCCAATTGTCCAAGTTTCGCAACTATATAATGCTGTGCTCCAAACGTCACTCTTCAAGAATTTCTTCCTTCCTGCTAAGCTAATATTCTTTGGGCATAGTAGCTGTTTATTTTGGTGGGAAGCCTGTTTCCCTCGTGCAATTCTTGCTCTTATATCTCTTTTGCTTTTACCGTTTTCTGTAATTATGCTTCCTAGATATTTCAATTCTTTTACTTGCTAAATTGTCTCTGCATCTATTTTCATTTCCGTTCTTCTTGATGTTTTCGCTGTGATGCAAATCATGAATTTTGTTTTGTCCTTATTTATATTCATACGATAGATACGATTTATCATTTTTTATAAATCATACGATTTATCGTATCACATTAAAGATATTCTGAAGAGGAAAATCGTGTAACTGATGATAATAATATTTTATGTGAATGTATAAAAGTTAGTGGATTTTTCAGTGTAAAGGAGGATGTTCAATGGTGATAACTGATCGAAAAACTCCCTATCTATTCGATAAATCGACCGTGGGTGCATAATCATGAGATTAAATAAAGTTTTTTCAATAAATAAAAAGAAAACTTTGTGAGAGAATCGACATTTCCTTCTCTGTAACAATTTTCTTTTACCGTTTAAGTTCATGACCAATCAAATCATTTTGGTTGATGAGTGAACAACCAAAATTGTTTGTTACTTCAAACAAGTTTTTGTTCGAGCGTCAAAATCATTCGATATTGAGTACACAATATTCGAGTTGAAAATTAATTTGGTTGTTTCAACAAAACACTTTTTTTCCAGGGCATAATTTTATATGGAATAAAAAGGAACAGTTTATAAGAATACATTCGATATCAGCGAATCAAATGAACTCCTCCTGCTTCACTAGCACTTGAACTCTGAGAACGAAAAACGATTCATCATTTCGATAGAAATAACGAATTATACAAAGTGACCATGTGTAAAATGTAAACTCGAATCAGTATGATATGGGTTTTGGTAGCCTTCTAAATTACATATAAACGGAAGGTTAGGTGTCGATTCAACCCTCATTCCAGCATTCTCAACTCTAAACGTTCTAATTTTAAAAAAAGAAAGTTTATTTTCTAAATACATATCGGATAAAATCTTTTCTCAACATACATACGTCGTTTCATTCATCTTTTTTCCTCACAGATGATCAAGCTACACACTGTTTCACTTGTTCTTCTCGTTTTACGCTTCAGAGATTCTGATAAACGGCTCCCACACTATACTACACACTGTTTATTTTTTTCACTTCAAAACTCCAACGAAATCTTATATCGTATCATTCGGTTCTTTTTCTTTCAAATGGAAACGTGATTCTATGTACGGAGGTAGCGAATACCCTATTATGAAACGTGAAAAAAGATATTATGCTTGTAATTGCAATGAAAAAAAGGTGGAACGTCACGTGCACATAATTTTGAAGGGATAAAATAATTTTCAGGAAACATTTAATGGACTATAATGATTTTATTTCTACTTCCTTCAAGGTAATTTTTTAATAATACGTAAAGTTTTTAGATGTTTTCATATTTAACGTGACTTTCTGATTAAATTTTCGAAGTATTATGGAAGTATTATGGAAGTTATCCAAAAGATATATCGGATAAAAGTTTAATAACTTGCAGGGTTTTTGAGAAAAGCATTTTGAAGATCTTACCTACACAACACAAAGATCGTGAAGAATTTTTTTTCAACTTAATTTGAACTCAAAAGGTTCTTGGAAATCTCTTAAAAAATTAATTAACAAGCTCCTTGCTATCTGGACAGAAAATGACGTATTGGTGATTTTTTGGATATCCCTCCGTGATCATGAACTGTGTATAAAATGTTTCGGGGAAAAATGTAGACTGAGAACAAGTTTAAAATTCAGGAAGAATGTGGAGTTGCAACTATATTTGATTCCTTGGCCTAATCCGATACAATTCAATGAATGGAACAATATAATTGGACAAAACAATAAACAAGCGCTTTAAAATTCAAAAATTACAGGTTGGTTGAGAAGTTTTGAAAGCGACACCTATCAACCAGTACAGGAATCAAAATTTATACGCTATTTCTATATTTCATCCTTTATTTGAACACACACACAATTTGATTCCGATCTGTCAATTCATTCTTTGTTTACAAGCCATTCGAAGTTGACGTGTCAGTGTATTTTGTGAAAATGGAAAAATCCGAATATCGTGCAGTGATAAAATTCTTTGTTTTGGAAGGTTTATCAGCAACAGAAATTCATACTAAAATGAAGAAAGTGTTGAAGGAATCTGCTCCTTCATTTCCAACTGCCCACGTGTAAATTTCTTGGTTGCGCCAATACTGACGATGGAAAATAGATAGGCGCAATGCTGACATTCGAGGCTTGGAAATCTATATCGAGCCAACGTTGACTGACAAGTGGCACAATCTTGCACCAATGTTGGGAATCATACACTACCGGTCAAAAGTGTTCGAGTACCTCTCGAGAAAACGCGAGATTTTCAAAGTTTCATATCTCAGCCGGAAATTGTCGTACATTCAAAAATAAAAGACCGTTTTGAAGGGTGAAGTGTGCCCTTTCAAGAAATCTTTGTCTCACTCACCTGACTGAAGTTCGTTATTAACCACGTTCGGTTGAACTTACAACTTTTTTCGATGTTTTTTTCGACTCTCCAAACCTTTGCATGTTTTCGGGTAATTTTTTCCTGGGAAAATGAGACCATACATTCAATAGAGCATGGATTCAGCTTCGAAATGATCTCTCATTTTTCTCCCTCGGATCATTCCTTTCAGAGTTATGTCCTTTTTTGTGGAAAAAGTGGATTTTCAGACAAAGTGCTGTAACTCTGAAAGTGTCGTTCCAGTCAAAAACTGTTGAGGGGAAAAAGGTTTCGTTTCAACGTTCTCCACATGCATAAAAATTTTGGGAATTATTGAGGCACATTTAATTTCCGCCACTTTTCTCATCTTTGGTGGAAAACCTTGCAGTCTCGAGATCATCAATCAATTCAAATATTCAACAAAGAATAATCGTCAGATCAGTCTACAGTGGTGAAATTTTTTTGTTCATGCAAAACGATGCATTCATCGTGAAAAACTATCGATATTCACTTATCGAAACAAACCAATGATAAATTTCATATGCAACTGCTTCATGCAAAACAATGCGTTAATCGTGATAAATACAGGCTAGCCTCCTATAACGCGACTGTTTTATTCAATTATAATTCTACGGGTCATCAGTTATGCCTAAAACCCGCGAAACAAGTCAAGAAACACGTGCTGTGATAGTGGCATTACGTGAAGAGGGATATTCTTTAAGAGAAATTTCGAAGAGAGTCGGTGTAACTAATTCGACCGTATTGTATACCCTGGAGCGATACCAAAGTACAAAATCGAATTCCAATCGGGCTCGATCTGGCAGGTCGCGAGTTACTTCGAAAGAAGAAGATAAGTTTTTGCGTATTCAAAGTAAACGACTAAGGATGAGAACAGCACCTGACTTACAACAAGAACTGAATGCAACTCTTGATTCCCCTTTGTCTGTCTCAACCGTTCAACGTCGTCTGCGAGATTCTGGCCTCATGGGACGTATTGCTGCGCGAAAACCTTTATCACGTAAGCAAAACAAAATTAAACGTTTGAATTGGGCTCGCACACATTGAAGTTGGGGCATAGAAGAGTGGTCGAGAGTACTATTTACGGACGAATCAAAATTTGAATTATTTGGAACGAAACGTCGAGTTTACGTCCGTCGAATGAAAGGTGAACGAATGCTTAATCAATGTGTAACACCCACAGTGAAACACGGGGGAGGATCAATCATGATAAGGGGGTGTTTTGGAGGACTAAAAGTAGATGATTTATTCAAAATTGAAGGTATTTTGAAGAAAGAGGGATATCATAGTATCTTAAAAAACCACCTAATACCTTCTGGAAAGAGGTTAATTGGAAACGGGTTCATTCTGCAATAGGATAACGAGCCCAAGCATACTTCCAAATTGTGCACGGGATACATACGGAAGAAGGAAGACGCGCATCAGGTGCAGATTATGGACTGGCCTGCTCAATCCCCAGACCTCAATCCCATAGAACTGTTGTGGGATCAACTCGATAGAGATGTGAGGAAAATGAGACCAACGAACAACCAGGAACTATGGCAATATTCGCAAACATGTTGGAGTCAGATATCTCCTATGACATTGGAGAAATTATTATTGAGGATGCCGAGAGTCTGCAAGGCGGTGGTGAAAGCAAGAGGTGGCTATTTCGAAGAATCCGCAATTTGAAATCAGAATTTGAATTGATTTGAATTGATTTTGAATTTTAATGTTGATTGTATACATATGTACATATTTTGATTTAGAAATATACTTTGAATAAGAACAATTTGATTTTCCAATTTTATGATAAGCATGCTCGACTGTTATAATTTATCCTACACGGTTTATTTTGAAATGTCCGGGATTTCATATTCACAATCACTGGCATTCTGACCACAAAATTCACGTCACTATGGAGTTCCCAGCAAAACATAATTATAACATGGATGTACAACAAAGAAAAAAAATGTTCACCACTGTAGACTCGTCTAACGATTATTCTTTGTTGAATATTTGAATTGATTGATGATCTCGAGACTGCAAGATATTCCACCAAGGATGAGAAAAGTGGCGAAAATTAAATATGCCTCAATAATTCCCAAAATTGGTATGCATGTAGAGAACGTTGGAACGAAACTTTTTTCCCCTTAACAGTTTTTGACTGGAACGATACTTTCAGAGTTACAGCACTTTGTCTGAAAATCCACTTTTTTCACAAAAAAGGACATAACTCTGAAAGGAATGATCCAAGGGAGAAAAATGAGAGATGATTTTGAAGATGAATCCATGCTCTATTGAATGTATGATCTCATTTTCCCAGGAAAAAATCACCCAAAAACATGCAAAGGTTTGAAAAGTCGGAAAAAAAATCGAAAAAAGTTGTAAGTTCAACCGAACGCGGTTAATAACGAACTTCAGTCAGGTGAGTGAGACTAAGATTTCTTGAAAAAGCACACTTCACCCTTCAAAACGGTTTTTTATTTTTGAATGTACGATAATTTCCGGCTGAGATATGAAACTTTGGAAATTTCGTGTTTTCTCGAGAGGTGCTCGAATACTTTTGACCGGTAATGTAATTTCCAATGATCAATCCATCATTGGCTCAAGATTGTACCAATCATGGTTCATCGTTGTCCCAATATCGTTTGGACAAAAGAAATTAACTTCATACGAACAATTTCATAGCACGGCTGAATATTAATCCAAACGTTGACAACGTTTAGAAGAAATGAGTACCCACTGCAGTGCCAAGCCTGGTCAAAGCTTGGCTCAGGCTAGCCACGATCCTCAATTATACGTTTCCATACAAAAATTCCCGCGGCCAATGTCAAAGCGCCACCCTTCGGTATTGTTTCCAACGCTCGGTTCGTTTCTCGCAAGCGCTCAACGAACTATGCGGTTGATATACAGGGCGTCCCATTTGAAACAGGACAGCTGAATAACTCTTCAGGGAATGGAGGGGGAAAAAATTGTTCAGATAAAAGTTGTAGGGTTCGAAGGGGGCCATAAGATGGTGACCTTGAATTTGACCTTGAGGTCAATTTTGAGCATAATTGATGGTCAAAGTATGTTTTTTCAAACGGAAAACCCTGCGTTCGACCTCAGAAATGGAAAGAGCGGAAAATTTTACGTCCGAACATGTTAACATATCAGGTCATTTAGAGGTCATTTGAAGGTCAAAAAACCATTTTCTATGGATTTTCACGGAAAAGCCTCAAACGAGTTGTTTCTCTGACCGAAGTTATCAAAGTTAAAGTGAAACCCCACGTTTCGACCTTGAATTCGACCTTGAGAACGATAATGAATGCCAAATTTGAAACAATAATTGAAAAATTATTTATTTTTCCAGTTCGTCGTTTTATAATTACAGATGGCACAAATCCGTTGACGGGTAAGACACACTTATTGCAGGAGATGTTCGAATTGACCGCCATTCACTTCAATACATAACTCCAGCCGGCGTCGAAAGTTTCCAAGAACAGACTGAAAAACTTCTGCACGAATATTCGCAATTGCGTATCTGATGCGTTGTTGTAGATCCACAGGTGTTGTTGGTCGGTTGGTATAAACGACATTTTTTACGTAATCCCACAAATAAAAATCTAGAGGGGTGAGATCAGGAGATCTTGCCGGCCACAGTACAAATCCACCTCGACCAATCCAACGATTGGGGAAAAGGATATTTAGATAATCCCTCACACATCGAGCAAAGTGTGGTGGTGCACCGTCTTGCTGATACCACATCCTCTGCCTAGTTGCTAATGTCACATCTTCCATGAGAACTGGTAATTCATTCTGTAAAAACTGTAGATAATTAGGACCGTTAACAGTTCCATCAAAAAATACGGCCCAATAACTTGATTGTCTAGAATTCCACACCAAACATTTATACTCCACCGATGCTGATGATCAACTTGTTGAGTCCAGTGCGGGTTTTGCGCTGACCAATAGTGGCTATTGTGACGATTTAACAAGCCAGTACTTTGAAACGTTGATTCATCACTGAAAAGAACATATCGAAAGAAATCGGGCGCTTCGTTCAACCTCTGTAAAGCCCAATGGCAAAAGTTAACCCGATTCTGCATATCCTGTTGAGATAATTCTTGGGTCAGTGTGATGTGGTACGGATGATATTGAGCAGCTTATAGAATTCTGTGTGCCGTACTGCGTGGAATACCCAAATCGCGTTCAATATCACGTAAACTAACATGAGGATTCATGTGTATTATTGCTAAAACAGCAACGCATCGAGGGTCGTTAAAGTTGAAACCTTGATTGTTTCGGCGTTGACCAATCCTTCCTTGTCGACAATTTCTTTCAACTTGGCGAATGACTTCTGGAGAAGGATGATGCTGCCGATCTCCAAACCGCTCTCTGTACAATCGTGACGCTCTTTGATACACTCCGCGACACTCACCCAAGATCATTAAAATATCAACACATTCGTTAGGTGAATAAACCATTTTGAACTCGCACTTACACCGTAAACGATGAAAACTTCTTAATGATCATTTTCGTACTGATATGAAGAATAAACTCTGAAGGTTAGTTCTGTTTACTTTCAATTCAAGGTCGAAACGTGGGGTTTCACTTTAACTTTGATAACTTTGGTCAGAGAAACAACTCGTTTGAGGCTTTTCCTTGAAAATCCATAGAAAATGGTTGTTTGACCTTCAAATGACCTCTAAATGACCTGATATGTTAACATATTCGGACGTAAAATTTTCCGCTCTTTCCCTTTCTGAGGTCGAACGTAGGGTTTTCCATTTGAAAAAACATACTTTGACCATCAATTATGCTCAAAATTGACCTCAAGGTCAAATTCAAGGTCACCATCTTATGGCCCCCTTCGAACCCTACAACTTTTATCTGAACAATTTTTTTCTCCCTCCATTCCCTGAAGAGTTATTCAGCTGTCCTGTTTCAAATGGGACGCCCTGTATAAGTATCATATAACCTTCTGATTTGAAAATTGTTGTCTTCATCATAGGTCCTTCATGGAAGGAGAGATTTTAGCTGTTCAGACCCATGGACTCGTGGACATCAGAATTTGAATTATACTTGATGTAATTGATTGATAAGGTAACCAGTAATCATTGAGTTATATTAAACTTATAAACACATCTTGTATTGGATTAATCAAATAAGTTTCTTCGTTTCAATGTATACAGATATTCTGTGGCCCTGGTTGTATAAAATATTTCAGGTTCGGACTGTACTTCTTAACATGTGTGGAGGGGAAGCAATCGATGTCGGGAATATATGACTCTGAATTTTTATTATATTTTTGCAATCGTTCAACATAGAGTTGAACATCGGCACAACATTGGCTCAACGTTGGCGCGGGATTGTCGCAACGCTGAATCAATTTTGGCCGAATATTGACTCAGTACTATTATAGTATTGACTCAAATTTAGCAGTCAATATCATTCATGTGTAATAAATGATGGTACCTCCTCTAAATACATAAAAAATCTGACCATTGGCAGACCATAAAAAAATTCGTCTATCAGTCTTGGTTCGTAATGAGTACAAGCATGATTCAATCTTGGATTTAGATAACGAACGACAAATTTTCTCATGGGTTGCCAATGATGGCTGATTTGACTGCCATAATCGTACCAATGTTGGTCCGTGATTGGCAGAATACATCAATGGAGCCTGTAACGATGTTATCATTTTAAGCTTGCACCTTGCTAACCACCAAGGCTCGGCCAATCTTTGTCAGTGTTGCGCCATCCTAGTGCCAATCGTAAATTTTCACCTGGGTGCACATCGATGGGTTTTAGAGTTTAACGTGGTCGCACCAGCGTTGAAGATCAATCACGTAGTGGGCGTCCAAAAATTGCAACGAAATCAGACATCATTGAGCAAGTCTATGATATTGTTTCTAAAGATCCGAGTTTGACTGAGCGTGAAATTGCTGATACCATAGGCATCTCGGATGAACGAGTACTCCATATTTCACACGAAGAATTACATATGAAAAAGCTTTTTGGAACGTTAGTGCCGCATTCGTTGACAATTCAACAAACACTGAATCGAAAACAAATTTCTCAGCGTAATTTGGAGCATTTTAAGCAGAATAAGACCGATTTTTTGCGTCGTTTCGTAACTGTGAACGAGACTTGGATCTACCATCATGATCCTAAACTGAAACAAGAACGTTTACAGTGAACCGAAGCTAGTTGTTCAGCTTCAAAACGGGTGAAGTCAGAACGATCGGCAAAAAAGGTTTTAGCATCGGTTTTTTGGGACGCAAAAGGGGTTTTGTTGATTGATTATCTCGAGAAAGGTCAAACAATTAACTCTGAATATTATTGCAACCTTTTGGACCAGTTGGACGAAAAAATTCGTGAAAAAAGACCCGGTTTACGAAAGAAAAAAATCATTTTTCATCAAGACAATGCACGTGTTCACATAAGTGTTCTGGCGATGGCTAAACTGAACGAATTGAAGTACGAATTGCTTGAACACCCACCGTAGTCACCAGATTTGGCTCCCTCCGACTATTACCTCTTCAGAAATTTAAAACAATTCCTTCGTGGAAAGCGTTTTTCGTCGAATGAAGAAGCTATTGCAGCTGTGGAACAGTATTTTGCGAAGCTTCCGGAAAATCATATTACAGAGATGGTATAAAATTATTGGAGGATCGTTGGAATAAGTGTGTTGAAGTTGAGGGAGACTATATTGAATAAAAAAAATCATTTCATCAAAAAATACACATTCTTTCATTTTTGCTTTCAAAACTTTTCAACCAACCTGTATTACACATCACAGATCGGAACTATGTGTATCATAAATGATGAATTAATAAACTCTAATGGCACAAATATCATCCGCCTTCTCTGATACTGGTACATTCTCAATTTCGGTTTCCCGTAACTCATTTACTTTTACCAGTTTAGGATACATATTTGTAGTGGTAGTGGTCATTCGACTCAACATGTTCTTCGACGATTGAAACTTGGAGTAACAGCCAGAAGATGATTGATCAACGCCCTCACTACCCAATAAACATACAAATCTTGAAGAGATCTTTTCGACATTTCTAAAAGACAACTTATAGACTTCTTTTAGATGTCTCACTGAAGACATTTCTAAGAAGTCTCTTGAAGTTATCTTAGAGATGTCTAATAGATTTTATTTCAAAGATATCTTTGAAGATTTAATAAAAGACATCTTTTGGATATCTTGAAAATCATAATCACAATATTAATAATATAATAATATACCGATACACAGTTGGAAATTTTGTGTTAAATTCGACACATTTCACATGTCCCAAACGGTTCACACATATTTTTGTGTCGATATCACATAATGCGTTTGTGTTAGCCAGTAACTTAAGCTTGATGTAAATAATGTAACACAAAAGGTTGTTGATAAAATTTTGATTGGAATTTCCGATCGTGTAAATTCAACACATAAGTACTGTCAAATGAAATCCAAGATAAGAAGTGAATCAACAGTTCACAAGTGTAATTTATGGATGTTTTTACATCAATCAAATGTGAAAATCACACTTTTTTCATGTTGAAACAATGCATAAGAATAAATTGAAAAAAACAGTACTTCAATGAGCATTGAACATGGATCGTCGGGACCAGATGTTGAAACTGTATCACTCAAGCCACTGCCGGTTCTTTGGTCAAGTGTACTTTCTTTGCGTATATCAACTCGCACTCCATCTTCAAATTCACATATCTAAAAAACGATTTCCCATTAGAATGAAAGCTAAAACCAAAATGAATGCACAGTTGAAAATTTTGTGTAAATGTGTTAAAAAATCCGTGTGTCATGAATTTTCTGTTAAATGTTCAACACAAACACGTGTAACTTCTACAGACAGTCCTTGTGTAATCAGGTCTCAACTGATTTATAATGTGAAATCATTCAAACAAGTGAAAAAAAGTGTCAAAATGACACAAATGTTATTCAACTCAAGATTGAACATAAAAATTGTGTTGTTCTCAACTACCAAGGGGAGATCGCCAGTGGTGGGAGCTATTTTTTCATGAAACTTCTATGTACGTGTAACTTTAGTAGTCGTCGGAAAAACTGTTCATGCATTTTGGTTTTAGCTTTCATTCTAATGGGAAATCGTTTTTTAGATAGACTGTTTTTTTTCAATTTATTCTTATGCATTGTTTCAACACGAAAAAAGTGTGATTTTCACATTTGATTGATGTAAAAAAATCCATAAATTACACTTGTGAACTGTTGATTCACTTCTTATTTTGGATTTCATTTGACAGTACTTATGTGTTGAATTTACACGATCGGAAATTCCAATCAAAATTTTATCAATATCCTTCTGTGTCACATTATTTACATCAAGCTTGAGTTACTAGCTAACACAAACACGTCATGTGATATCGACACAAAAATATGTGTGGACCGTTTGGGACATGTGAAATGTGTTGAATTTAACACAAAATTTCCAACTGTGTGAATAGTTCTTCCGACCGCTACTAAAGTTGCACGTACATAGAAGTTTGATAAAAAAAATAGCTCCCACCACTGGCGATCTCCCCTTGGTAGTTGAGAATAACACAATTTTTATGTTCAATCTTGAATTGAATAAGATTTGTGTCATTTTGACACTTTTTTCACTTGTTTTAATGATTTCACATTATAAATCAGTTGAGACCTGATTACACAGGGACTGTCTGTAGAAGTTACACGTGGTTGTCTTGAATATTTAACAGAAAATTTAGGACACACGGATTTTTTAACACATTTACACAAAATTTTCAACTGTGCATTATGAAACCTTATGAAACCTTGCGGGTCTTGCATCTTCTTCATGCAATCAGCTTCTTCCATCATGTATTGAACTTATTTACTGATCACCGTATCCCAAACGCACATTCGCTTGAATTTGGATTAATACTTTGTTAATTATAAACACGCTTAGAAGTTTGAGTATATTTACATACTTTCGAAGGAAAAAAATGTCTTCGTCTTTTCTGGTTTTCTGCCAAGACTTGTTTCTATCAATGAAACTTCTTTCAAAAAAAAAATTTCAATTTGAAATGATAAACTTGTAGAGAATGTTTTTATGCTCTTCGATTAAACTTAAAACAAAATAAACGAATCTCATAGTGTGCACTGTTTCTACTGACCAAATTGGATCACGTCGGACCACAATTGATGTTGCACGGATTGAAAACTTCATTCGTTCAAGTACTGCTGCTTAAAGAATTTTATTGAACCAATAGAATCTGCATCGGAATTAGTGGGTTCAATGAGATATTTTGAACAGGCGTACAAGAAAATTCTACGGTCATAGTTTGTAATTCCAAAAGAACACGAAGGTCCAAAGAATATTCAGTGGAGGTGCATTGAACGTCCGGACATTGGATGGTCCGAACATTCCTTGAACATGAATGGACGTATAATGAACGTGAATTTCACATAAAAGATCTGTGTCTTGGGGAAGTTACAGGGATGGAATATATAATTCGCAAGACATTTTCAGATCATCTGAAAGTGTGCTTAATAACCGTGGTTAATGAAACCTATTCATTCCTATTGAATGTAATAAATTCACATTAAAATTCGAATTCTGCACGTTTAATAGGAATAAATGGGTTTTTTGACAATCAGGGGAGAGGTCCTAAGAAAAATTTGCATCATATCTAAAACTCGTCTTGAAGAAGTCTAAAAGATATCTTCTAGATATCTAGTAAGAGTTCTAAAAGATGTCTTACTCGAGACATGTTTTGGATGTCTAAAACTGTTGCATAAGACATCTTTTAGACTTTTTTTTAGATA
This sequence comes from Gonatopus flavifemur, assembly GCA_018340375.1. Classification (NCBI taxonomy): domain Eukaryota; kingdom Metazoa; phylum Arthropoda; class Insecta; order Hymenoptera; family Dryinidae; genus Gonatopus; species Gonatopus flavifemur. The sequence goes on from JAFFJZ010000001.1 coordinate 1,912,918, forward strand.
TCTTGTAGAACAGTGCGTAAGACATCTTGCGAAGTCGCAAGACATGTTTAGATTTCGAAAAGATATCTTTTTGTCTATGTGGGTACTCAGTACAAGTGCAGAGACTGTTGGGGTAATCAATTCATTCCTAGATTTTGGTTTTGAAGCGGTTGATCTTACTGAATAGCCTTTTGCACATTACATTAGAATGAGGCAAACACAAGGCACTCAATGCAAACTTGGATAAATTATGAAATTGCAATTCGTCAGCTATTTTGAAATTCAATAATTTCGCCCAAAATCGATCAACATTGTTTTCTGATAAGATGAAATCAGGAATCTTCTGTAACATTAAAGGCAGAAGCCGCCATTCATCATCGATTTTCTGCTGTTCAGATCCTCGAACACTGATCTTTGATGTTACTCTTTAAAGATAATAATGAAAGATGATAATCTCCAGCACACGCAAAAAATAAAACAGCAATGGTCACTGTGAATCACAAAAATACATTGGAACTAGTGTTCACTAAACATCGATGGCACATCGATGTGTCATCCAATAAACGGGTATCGATGTTTGACATCGCGAACATCGATGCTGCTAGAACCTGATTGGTTGTTATTTTACCAATAAAAATTTTGGGATCTTGCGCCATTTCAAATTCAGCATAATCCCATTCAATTGTTCTCATTTGATGTCTTGATGTTTCAATGTTTCTTACAAAAAACATTGGAACATCAACCAGGTCGATGTTACATCGTTCAACGATGTAAAACATCGATGTCAGGCGATGTTATTATCGTCGATGTTTAGTGAACACTAATTGGAACGCCAATTCATTCCTTGCAGTACTGCGTTTCCCAGTCCTCATTACTGTCCAGTGAGCGTTGACGCATTCCATTACAATACCCATCACTGTGATCGCGCTAATCCTCATTATCCAAGCGTGTTTTCATTTGTTTTTCAACCGATCGCTGTCATTCACAGTAACCAGTAGTGTTTTCTTTTTTCCGTGCATTACAAGATTTAGCAATCTTTGAATTCAAAATTGTAATCGATGTAAGTACCGAATCCCCAAAGTCGAATCGTTTCTGTAATTGTGAACATGCGATTTTGAAAAAAATTTTGACATCTGGAGTAAAAGTCATCAATGATTTCAGGGTTATTTTTAATTTTTCCGCTATATTCATATAGTTGAAGAGTATAATAAATTTCAGATTTTTTCAGAAAATATTGTTCCGTATTAGAATTAATTTCTCCTAATGAAGTCTGCATGACGTAATTCATATTCATATAACAAAGAAGCAAGTCTTTGAACGTTCACTTGACTTTATCATTCAGTTCTGTTAAAATAACCGTTTCCGTTTGGAAAAAAGCATTCAAGTTAACAAATTTTTGTGAAATCAATTGAAGTAAAAAATAAAAAGCTTTGACATAAGGATTCTTCAGTGAGTTAAAAATCTTTTCTGTTGCTATCAGCCTTTCAAACAGCCATTTTTCATTGTAATATAGTTGGAGTGCCTCCCATTGTTTCATCATACGTTGCACTGCGGCGTTTAATGATAACCATCTGGTTTGACTTGGATGAAGCAAAGCATGAATATCGAGATCCAAGAATACCTGAAATTCAAATTGAGCTCTTCTCTTGGAACTTGGCTTGAAAAAAGTGTGCACTCCTCTACACAGATTTCCACAGGCACGAGGTAATTCCTGACAAGCTTCACTGCTGCAAAGATGAACCAAATCACAAACGCATTTCATAATAACAATTCTAGGGAATTGCTCTTTCAAATAACTAGCCATAGAATTTTGTCCGCTTTGCATCGTATTACAACCATCAGAACCAAAACCAATTAGATTATTCAAATTAACCTTTTGTATCTCAAACGATTCAATACAAATTTCGAACGAATTTTTTGCTGTAGCTCTTTCATCATATGCCCTGTTTTGATCCTCCATGGTGAAAATATTATCTCAATTCCAAAAACGACTAAAAATCATCCCTGCTTGGGAGCAAACAAAGGCTGCCAATTTTGATTCTGCTATTTTCACTTGGTTCGAGACGTAAGTTGCGAATTTTGAAAATTCTATTGTTGTCTTTTGAGTCATCTGAACAGATTTCATAGCATTTTTAATGCTATCTTGGTACTCTTCAACACATTTCTAAAATGAATAAACATCTATTTTCTCAATTTTACCGTTATTTTTGGGTGCATTCAGATACATATTTTTCTACAGAAGTGAAACTTCATGTGAGAGATATACGTTCTTCCCAAGTTTTTTAGAAAGACTAATAATTCTTCAAAGAATTCAAATATTCCAACTTCGAAATAGTGGCGTACCAAGGGAGGGTGCGAAATTTTGGAACTGGTACAAATTTTGCTGAGTGAGGAAATTTTTTTTCAAAAGGATAACAGCGTTTGCTTCGGACCTCTCTTTCTATCGTGTAGGTTTGTCTTTCCCTAATCAATGTGCTCAGATGGTAAACGCTGCTATCCTCTTAATTATTAAAATCAAGTATTGAGCAAAGGGGGTGCTCAACCGTCGTAGCTCCGGAACGGAATGGACATTGCACTCTTCAGAAGAGAAATTGTTCCCTATTGGGAATAGAATTTCATTTTTGTAGTATCATATCTTCGCCTCTGTCCCAGTCACAACATTTTCACCCCTTCAGAGTAAATTTCGACTCGAAAAGACTCAAAACGCATGATCTATAAAGAACATTCTGCAATTTCTAATTATTTTTTCTTTGAATTTTCATCCGGTTTATATTTCACTTCAATGGAGAAGGTCACATGATTTTCGTACATGATTTACATGAAGAGAATTTTATTTGATTTACTATACACAGTGTCGGACTGGCCCGCCCGGCTACCCGGCGATCGCCGGGGGCCCTTCGCTCTTGGGGGCCCTTGGCAAAATGATGAATTTCAGAAAATATTTTACAGAGAAAGGGATAAATTTTCAATAATTACAGATTTTCAATAATCACAAATCGTGCAAACTTTAATACTATGATAGTATGATGTCCTTTAGCTTCTTATTGAGTTTGCAAAATCTGCATCAATCTCGGTAGCGACCACAGTTCAATAATATATTCTATAAGTTCCTTACAATTTTACACTTCACTATGGTATGTATTCATGTAATTATACATGATGAATGATTTGGAGCCAAGGAAATAATTCCTGTGGATCATTACAATCGTAGGGATATTACGAAAATTTATACGAAAATCGGTATTGAATTTTGTAACAAACAGTACCACCAAATTTCATACAGGCGAAAAAATTACTTGTCATAATTACCACAATTTGGTACACGGAAAAAAAAGTGTGGCTATTATAACGATCTGAAGTATGGTTAAGAAGAGATAGCTGTAGTGACAATACTGTATCGCTATGGTGACGATACAGATGGCTATGCTGGCGATCTATATCGTTCCTCGGATGATTTGTATCATCATAGCAACGATACTGATACCGCTAAACTTTGGATAGTCATAACAACTATCCAGTATTGTTATGACAGCGATATTTTTCTCTCCGTGTATGAAATTTGGGATTGAGACAATTTTGGAGTATACTTTACTGCATTTGCCATCAAATTTACTCCAATTTAGTTGGAATTACCAAAATTTGTTCTGAAAGATAACACAATTTTGTCCCTGTCCCAGAATTTTTTCCGTGTAGTTAGAAAGATACTGAATGTTTTGTTGCATCGCACAAAAAGAAAATAATTAGTCATTATTTGGTTAACTAACAATTAGCAATCTGGGCTACTTTTCAGCTGTCACAGCTACTCACTTAGCGTTAAAAGCAAGAAATGTAGCTTCCACAGCAAAAATTTCATATCTATCAGAAAACCTATGCAGTCACAGCTATGATTTTTCACTGTAGTAACTAAGAAATAGCTGTAGGTGTAATTATTTTAGCTATAGCAATGAAATCAAGAGAACTGAAAAAGTGAGTAGCTGCCACAGCCATTCAATTTCTTTGCGTTCGTTTTTGCGAATACATTTCCATAAGTGACTTTGCATTCAAAAATTTCCAATAGAATTGAAATTTCAGATAGAATAACATTTTTTGGGATTAAAATAACATAATGGAAAATTGCTGGGATTTCCCATCAATTTGTAATCTCATGTCTAATATATCCCCCATTTGATCACAAAAATCAGTCATTCTTGCTGATAAATTTCTCTCAGTGTATGCAACACAATGAGAACGATCTGAAAACTATGTTATTCTTGAATGAAACCGGTGTTCCTTAAGTGTGCTGATTGCATTACATAAGACATGTTTTAGAAATCTATCAGGTATTTTTGAAAAAGTCTTACTTGCAAGATACCCGGGTGAAAATGGTGTGTTTAGAACGACACGAAAGGGTAACCAAAACAGTGTTCAAGTGTGAAAAGAGCGGTAATTGAAACGTTTCAATGTCTCATTTGTTCCAACATGCGCAAAAAAAATCGAAATTTTGGTAACTGCAAAGTTACTTGGAAGCGCCTGGTGAGGCTTAGAGAATGCTAGAGCTTAGGCCATTCTCATAGATCGACCTTTTTCGTTAGAAAAATTTTTGAATTTCATACACAAAATTGAAAAGCAATTGTTACACGCATTTGCATATCATGACAAATTTCATCAGAATTTGGATCAAATTTAATGTAAAAATCATTCCAAAGTGATAATCATGGAATCTATGACCAGGATTAAACTTTAGATAAAGGCCCAGACAACACACGAAGAATTCTTTTTCCAGAACAGGAATAGAATTCTTCAAAAATTCTTTTCGAGCTAATGAATTCATATAAGGTTCAGCGAGAATTCAATCTTTTGGATATTAAAGAGTTCTTTGAGAGTACTAGAATAATACTTTCGGTATTCTCAAAGAACTCGTTAATATCCTAAACATTGAACTCTTCTAGAACTCCATAGGAATCCATTAGCTCGAAAAGAGTTCTTGAAAAATTCTATTTCTGTTCTTGAAAAAGAATTCTTCGTGTGCTATCTGGGAGTTTCAGTCGTTTATTGATTTCCTGGTGGGTATAAGAAGATTTGAGAAGTAATAACCTCTAACTGACGAAAATTCTTCACAATTTCGTTCCTCAACATCTAAAAACCATGAGGTACCCCACATTGATGTTTAGAGCACAATCTTATACAAAAAAAATGAGTAATTGGTTGGAACAAGTGAACAAAATAGGTACATATGCGCTTGTCAAAAATAATTATCATTTCAACCAACTGGTGAGTTGTTTAAACTGTGCATGTTGTTTTTCTGACCCACTTATGAGTCAAAACAACTATCCAATTAGTTGGAATAATAATTCACCTCATATACTGAGGACCCAATTTCTTAGACTGACAGAAAATTTTCTTTGCCTTCATTGTAATAAATGGTTTTTTCAATGGAAAAAACTTCAGTTCAATGAAAACAAAAATTCGAATTCAATGAAATGAATCATTGAAATTAGAATGAATCACAGGGATTTGTAATCAGTATGATTCTCTCCCCTTTTTTTTTTTTTAAAGTCAACAATTATTCCATCCCCTTTATAGGGGCCCCGGCACGGTCGTCCGCCGGGGGGCCTGGAATGAGCCAGTCCGACACTGACTATACAGGGTGTAAAATGATTAGCGGACCGGATTTAACAGGCATATTCTGCAGCCAAAATACAATAATTTCTCGGTTGGAAAACTTTTTTGAAAACGTCTTTGAGATATCATTTTCAGATTTTTGTTCAAATCACTCAAAACTATGTGCTACATGCTTGAGCTTGACACCATTCGCTAAGTTGGAAAACGGTGGATCTCTGAGAAAAATTTGAACTACTCTATCATTTTTTGTTCCGGAGCTATAATGATTGAAAGTTGCTGAATTCTGTTCGGCTGGGAGCTCAAAAATGTCAAATGGCTATAGAACAAACAATGATAGAATAGTTCAATTTTTTTTCCAGAATTCCACCGTTTTCCAACTCAGCCAATAGTGTCAAGCTAAAGTTTGTAGCACACAATGCTTTTGATTTATTTAGATTTGAGAAAAATCTAAAAATGTTCATACCCCAAAAACTAAGCCTCCAAAAAATATTTTTCGAAGCGAGAAATTATTGCATTTTGGCTGCAGAATACAACCGTGAAATCTGGTCCGCGAATTCTGCGACACCCTGTATATATTCACAATTCAATGACTGAGTGCTTAAATTTGTATTTTCATAAATTATCCTGATATTTGATTTTTTTTCTCAAGTCACATCGATTTGATAGCAATGCTGAAACCACGCTGTACAGGTTATCTCAATGTAAAAAAAAACAGAAAACTCGTGAACAAAAATTAAAAAAAAAATGAGGTCAAATGATTTAGTGATCGAATAAGCAAGTGTAAAAAGAAAAAATAAACTTTGACGATAAAACACCTATCGTGGAAATCAATAAAGGAAATTAGCATTGCATTATATATACGAAAAATTTGAATTTACAAATATGTGATGACTTCTTTGAACGGGTGCGAGTAGAGATATCAGTACTAGGCCACCGGTGACGAATGGATTGTCACTGAAACGGTACTGTCTACCAACGGTTGTCTCTCAATACCGAGTCACTACCGATCCAACTTATTCCTATGTTTTAATCGGTTCTAATTCGATAAATCAACTAACTGTCATTTATCAATTTCCTACCAACGTTGAATCGGTTTCCGCACAATTTAGGCTTCAGCCTGGAAGCTGACACACCGTTTGGAAATTTTTGTGGCCGTTTATGGGCGTATATTAGGTATCCGAATTTGGAATTGCCCAATTTGAGCCATTAAGGAGCCTAATGATTGGCTTACTGAAATTCATTCTGGTTTTTCCAACTCAGGGTCACCCATACACGGCCCATGTGGGACCAAGCTGCATTACCAATGTTTCTCCCTGTTATGGAAATCTAGGTGCACCTAACTACAGCCCGCATATGGCCTTTCCAGGCTTCCCGCATTCTCCCAAAGATCCCAAATTCAGCATACCTGTATGGAACCCACGTGGGGCCTTTGCTAATTGAATGACCAATGTGTGGCTTTGTTACAAAAATTTTGGTATACCCAACTTGAATCCATGTGGGATTTTACCATGCTTCTCAAGTTCCCCGAAGAATTTTAATTTGGACATCTCCATACAAAATCTATATGCAGTCGATTGAAACTACCAATATTTTCCTTCGACCCTTGAACCTGGATGTGCTCAAACGCTGCGCTAACTGAAAATAATCAGAGTACCATGGTATTTACAATTTTCATAGCAAAATTTCTCTCGTTTTCACTGAGCACAGAAATAAAATTAAACAACTTTCCTATTGCACATCGGATAGAAGTCCATAGTTTTAGTTTTCAGATACAGTCCGACAATATATGAACAAAGAAATGTTGAGTAGAATATTTTGCCGTACACAGCAAAAAAGTGGTGAACTCAATTTCCGATCGGAATGAGATTCTTCTATTATTTAGTTCCAGAAATTTTCCGGAATCGGATGAGATAAAAAAAAACAATTTTCAAGAAAAATTGAGTTAATCATCTTTTTGCATGGAACGGGCAGTATTTTCCCCTTGCAATATTCGTTTATTTTATACGGAGGAAAAACAAAATCCGCTATGACAGCGAAATCTAATTTGGATGGGTCCCTTTTGTTGGAGCAGGGAAACTATTTACTATCACAGAAATCTTGTTGGCTACAACAGCGATTTTTCAGCTGAGGCAGCAAAAAATTTTTGCTCCTCCAGCAAATTTTCGTATTATGTATAGAATAGCGAACAAATTGCGCTGGAACAGTCAAAAGCCATAGCGAATTCTTTCTTCTCCGTGTAAATGATCCAATTTTTGAAAAAGGAAATTTCGTTACATCAATACAAAGCTCACATTCACCCTTAAAAGCATATTATCAGGTTTTCGTGTCAGAAGTAGCAGAATTCAAAGCGTGTTCCTGTAAACATACCCTAACTTTCATACCTTTTTTTATATTTTAATATTCACATCCGATTCAAATCCTCGCAGGGTGCCAGCGCCTCAGTGGTGCGGATGCTCTCTATGTCACCAACTAGAACAAAAAAGAAATCAGAAATTATTTTCAACATATCGTCGTTAAACGTTTATTTTCTCATTTAAACACGAAGAAAAAAGGCATCGACTGTGGTAGCAAAATCTGATTTTGCTGGAGCAGCAAATTTTTTGCAATGACAGTAAATTATGTGCTATCTCATCAACCTTATCAGTGATTTTCTTGCTATTCTGTATGTAATACTGGAAACTTTGTTAGTCCTCAGCGAAAAATTTACTACAAAATATCGATCATATTGTTCCCTCGGCAATTCAATTTGCTGCGTCAGTAAACTTTTGTATAAAAAAGGTTGCGGTACAAAGTACGATTCGAGCAACTTAAATCCACAATATAGATTATTTTTGAACGTTTAAACAGAAGAAACTCCTAATGCGTTCCATCTGTGAAACAAGTATATGCATGAAAAAAGATTATACAATTGGGAATTGTGATAGTAATTAATTAAAAATATGATAATATGTTTCTCATTAATTTTGTATGTCACGAATAAAACTTTGAAAAATATCTTTTCCTTTTCAACTCGATAAACAACATAAATGTAATCACCCATATAAAAAAATGAAGCGATTTACATATGCGTATATTAATTCAGACTTATCTTTAGATCAATATATAGTGCAGGTGAATAACACACAAGTGTGTTCAAGATGAATGCAATGAATTTGATATTACTTTACTATCAGGAGTGATGAATCGTACATTTATTTTGCGAATGTTGATTGAATTGGCTCGAGAAATAACGCTTCACTCATCCAATATGCAGAAAGTGTATCTTTATACATCAATTTAATTCAAGCAGCATCGAATATTTGGAAAAATTTTAGTATTCGATAAATTTCCATTGCATCGTTTGGTATATTTTCCAATCTAATATTTAATAAACTGATAGATAATTGAAATAAGTAACGCGATAAAGGCTCAAAGTTCATTAGTTAATTATTGTAGATCGATGAACTTTTTGTTCGACGAACAGTGTAAATAGATTCTTCATTCATTTTCGAGACTAAGAGATTCTACGATTGAAATCAATTGAAATTTTCAGTCTGGGTAGTACTCGGATCAGGAATCAGAAATGTAGAGAGTGTAGTCCGATTTGCCGAGTAAATAGTCGAGCCTTTTCATTGAAATTTTCCAGCCGACGTTTCGGGTTGTTTCAACCCATTATCAAGGTAAAATTAACATCAATTCGGAGTGGTGGAAAATTCTTCTCATCGTTCGGACCCATCACGCGTAGAGAGGGTAAAAAACCCATTGTATTACAGAATTGATGTTATTTCCTTGATAATGGGTTGAAACAACCCGAAACGTCGGCTCGGAAATTTCAATAAAAAGGCTCGACTATTTACTCGGCAAATCGGACTACACTCTCTACATTTCTGATTCCTGATCCGAGTACTACCCAGACTGAAATTGTTTTTTACCCTCTCCACACGTGATGGGTCCGAACGATGAGAAGAATTTTTCACCACTTCGAATTGATGTTAAATTTACCTTGATAATGGGTTGAAACAACCCGAAACGTCGGCTGGAAAATTTCAATAAAAAGGCTCGACTATTTACTCGGCAAATCGGACTACACTCTCTACATTTCAATTGAAATTTGTTCGATCGACAGTTGTTAGTGTATATACGATTGAACTGAACATTCCTATGAATTTTTGTCTTTCTCTATCGTTTCTGCCGTATCGTAAGATGATTGCGGTACAGATTTCAAGGTTGCCGTATTGTATAACAGTGAAATGATACGATCTGAATCGCTTCTGATCGTATTCTGTAGGTTCAATAGTATTCCAATAAAAATTAAAGACAAGAAAATATATGATGGAAGTAGGCAATTCTCGTGATTTTTAATATTTTTATGAAGAGAAAAAGTTGTAACAAAGGACATTTTAAAACCACAAACACTATTGAACGAATCTTTCCTCGATCAAAAAATTCACCAGAATGACTGAATTCCCAGTGAAGGTATCTTTCCTTAAAATACCAAAGATCTATCGTTTGAACGTTGAATGCCGTATTTGTTGGTCAAGCGTCACGTTCACGAGTCATAGCTGAGAAGGAAACGTCGTCGCATGAGTTTCAGATGTGAGGTTTAAAATGTGAGCTAAAGAGGATTAAAAGAAACGTGCAGATTCAACAGCATGTATAATGCGATGTACAAGCACGCATACGGATACAGTTGTACTCATAAGTTTCGCCGTTTCGGCAACGTGAGGATACAGAGTAAATAAACGAACACGAAAGAGGGAGACAGGATAACTGAAAAGAGGAGAAAGAAAGAGCTCTAATTAACGCTAATTCCCGCTAATGTTGGACTCCCCTCTTCGATGTTTGTGAAACAGCCCGCCCCCTTTAATTTCAATATGTTCTGTCTGCGGGTATGGCACGTTAAGAACACGACATCTTTGATGCGGCAGTGGTTCGCAATCATAAATGCTATTTTGTTCGGAAAAATAATATCAACCTTCGTATCATGATTGTAAAGAGCAAGTGCGAATAATTAAATTCAGATTTTTAATTGTTAAATACTCCTCCTTCACAGAGAAAATTGTTTAGTTGCGGTAACCAGAAACTGGAGTATTCTTTGTTCCAACAGAAATTTTTATCTACATTTTTTATTTGATGTCGTATTGCACTAAATTTTCAGTCATTTTCAGAAATGGAAATACATTTGAATTCAATCCTGAAACATGGGGAGAATAAAATTTACTGGGATAGGAGAATGTGCTTTTGCTGTTACACCTTTTGCTGGAACAGCGAATTTTTTGCTAACCTAGTAAATAGTTTGCTACGTCAGCTAATTATTCGGTTGTAGCTGCGAATTATTTGCCGAGTTAGCTAAATTTTCAGTGTTACGTGTAGAATAGCAAACAAATTTTGAGCATGTCCACCTGGGTAGAAAAAGTACCAAAATTACATATAATTTATATAGAATTATATTGAATGATATATAAATTATATATAATTTAAAAAAATTTTCCACGTAAGCAGCCACGCTTCATAGAGGCCCTGAGATGACTATCATTGTTCCGCCTGGATATTTTAATTTGGGCGTCGAAATAACAAAATTTTGGGAAGATTCTCAAAAAAATTCACACAAATTCACGGGTATTATAAAATAATTTTGAGAAAACTGGTAACTTGATGGTTATTTTTGAACCTTTGTTCTGAAGAAAGATTGATCGAAATTGAACCAATCTCAATTTGACGATGTTTTTACAATCATTTCTGGGTTTTCATCTCAAAAATATCAGAGAGATTCCAAGAACAGACTACATTTTCTGGTCAGTTTTTAACGTAAGAGTTCCACAAGCGAACCGTTATTTTCGATCATAAACCGGTAGTTATATGATAAAAACCATAGAATAACCATTTTTTGACCTAATTTTCAGCTCACCATAAAATAACTGAAAGTAAAACCTAAAAATTATTCATTTTGGAATCGCCCCAGGAAAGAAGCAGCAAGTATAAAAATTGATGATAACCGCGATTGATCGTGATTAGCATGTCACTCACTATTCTCATCTCTCTTTCAACGAACATATGCAACAGTTACCACATCGAATTCCCCTAAAATGATCCCTACATAGCCGTATTTACAATTATTCCACATATAAAATAATAATTCTCCCAAATATTTCAACAAAACAGAAATTTTCGATTGTCTTGAAAAAACATGAAAAATTAACACGATCGTCAAACAGTTGTGAGATCAAACATGTTTGAGATTTGAATTACTAACTCAAATGAATAATCATTGCGTATACGTTCTTCCATGCGTGCTCAAAATATCGTGTGGAATGTGTACACCCAGTAATGTGGGATGGAAGAAAATCTCTAAGAACGTGGTAAAGATTTCACGTCGAATACGATGAATTAATATTATTTTTATTTTGACAAAAAAGGAAAATTCGAATATTCTCTTGATCGTTTAATACTATTCACACAATGAACCAGTGTACAAAAAACAACCAAAAGAACGGGAAGAATGTGTACGTATACGCATAACAACGATATTCCTACTCGTGAGATACTGTAACTCTTTCTCTGTTTCCTTTTTTGTTTCCTTTTTTTATCTCATCCTTCTTATTATCGTCCGTACGAGGTCGAGAAGTCATTCGAGATAAAAACATGCTGCCATCATTTCGTATTTTCAGAATAACTGAAGTGAGCCTAGATTCAATCGTATGATATAGAATTTTCATTTGGGGGAGATTTTCAAAACCGAACTTTCACGTAATACGAATTCCAAGGAATATATTTTATGTTATTGATTGTCTGTATATATAATTTGTGTAAGAGAGAATGATCCGAAGAATGATCTCATTGAAGGAAGATAAGTGTCTATTGTTTAGCTATTTTGTTTAAGGACATGAAGCTTGGCGATCAAGTTTATTGTATACATTGCATAATTAGTAAAACCTTGGGAAGAATCATGAATGAATCATGGATTCCGACGTTGATATCATTCTATTGTTCAATATATTCAAATTATTCGTTTTGTATAACTCAACGTGTATCATAAAGAGAGAAATTGTGATGCTTCAATCGAATTTTGTTTATTCTTCGCGAGCAAAATCTTTTATTTTCCAAAGTGTTGGAAATTAATTAATTATTCTCTTCTCTCCATATTTTCAACGTGAAAAAACAAAATTAAAATTTTGAAGTATCAAATTTTTGATATAACACGAAGGCTTGACAAAGTGAAAGCTAATTTTTGTTGAAATTTTAATAACGCATTCAAGTTTACTGCCCTCGGAAGAACTACGGTGCAGACGATGTTGTCAACAACCTATATAGCAGGCAACCGATTAACGTATTCAAAGTGGAAATATTTTGCATTAATCAGGGAATACGTAGAAATGTTTGATTTCGAATTGATAAACTAATTACGAATGATAAAATACTTTCCACAAAACTAGTGATATTCATTGACACATCAAAAGAAATAATTTTCTATTAAAAAATTATTTTATATGATTTTTATACTGTGTCTATTCTCATAAAATATATTGAGAATGTATGTAAATTCTATGCAATCGTTATAAAATTCCTGTTTAATTAATCTTGGTATAATTTTCACAAAAGATTGGATTCTTAGAATGTTTCATTTATTTCATGTAAAATGGAATAAATTAAATTCTGAAGAATTTCTTTGATTTTGATTCAACACTCAACGAACAATTGGTTTTTTTTGTGATACCTTGTAGATATCTAAACAAAATCTAAACGTATTTCAAGATATTTCAACTTGCATTGAATATTTTTAAGATATCCCTATTGGTTAGATGCATTAACTTGAAACATGCAAATTTTGTCTGAAAAATCCACTAAAACATCCTATGTAGAAATCTTTGGGCTCCGCTGATGTTAACGTCAGAATATAGCTCGGTACAAGGCTGATAGCCAAGGCTGGACAATCTACGTGGAGGCAAGGGTGGTTGACAATAGTTAAAATGTTGTACCAATATGGATAGTCAACAAATCGTTATTCATAGGCTGTACCACGCTTAGTTCATTCTTCAAACAATTGTCTAAAGGAAAAAAACGAATTTCATACGAGGATCTCTAACGCAAGGTAGGACACCACCCCAAGGCTTAAGTAACCCTGAGTATGGGTCGTAGCTTGGCCCAGCTTAGGCAATAAATTGGCTCAGTTTGGGCAATGATATCACCAGCTTAGACGGTAACTTGAGCGATAGCTTGACCCACTATAGCTTGATACTTCTTTTTCAAACGGTAAATTGAAATAACTCTCCTTAGACGCTGCTACTTCACCACCAGGACCATTAGATTTGTGTCATTCATCAGTTCAAACTAATCAGAAAGAATCTATGTCAAAGTTCTCGGAATTTTCCAACATTTATTTCGTCCATATCGAAATTATGGAAGGCATGTTTTATTTTATTTTCAACTGCAATAAAAAATGAAAGTTACCATTGGCGTGAGACGGGCGCAACACTACCGCAAAATTGCGACGGCTCCAATGTTGGGTTTGATTGTAGGAACTACACGGAGGAAATTTTCTGGTAAAAATTATTAGGTGTACAACTTTGCTTCCGCCGTTTACAATACATGGTTGCGTCGGTAGGTGGCGATCGAAATAGGTAAGGTAATGAATGTCACACAGTAAGGTTGGACATGTGTCAACATAACAACATCGTCATATTAGTGAATTTTTGATTACATCATAAATTTTTACTCGATCGGAGATGTCAGTTTTTGAGTCGAATTCTCGTCATTTGCGGGAAGTTCTGATTTTCTGCTTTCTTATGAAGAAAACTGCTTCCCACCACTCTCTATTTCGATCGATGGCACACGGCCTGAGTGATCAGCATTTTCATTCTCACGAAGAAGTTGGAGAATGGATCGATTCGTGGGTCGCCTCAAAAGGTGCATCGTTTTTCCGAGATGGAATCCAACAATTGCCAAAAAGATGGGAAAAAGTATTGGCTAGCGACGGCCAGTACTTTGAATCATAAGTATGTATTTACTTTCTGAGAATGAAGCCTCAAATTTTGGGACAAAAAAGGGGGAGGCAAAGTTGTACACCTAATAATATATTCATATCGCAGCTGTCCCTGTTGAAAATTCCCCGATGAATGGGATCGCAAAATCAGCATGCAAATCCGGATTTCTACCCGGAGCCAGTCGGATTCACACCAAGAACTCGCGATATCCTTATAGGTCACGCTCGAGACCCTTCAGGGTCCTTTGAGTTACAGGCCAGGACCATTTGGAGAGACTCTGAAGAGCCCCACCCAAAACCTGGTGGAACAACGTGGGTTCTTGGTAGGAATCCGACTAGTTCCGGGTGAGGATCCGGGCCCACATACAAATTCCGTGATCCCATTTATCCGAAAAAACAAGGGTGGAATATCCTTTAGTATGGCAAAAAAACCCATGAATATGCGACAGACTATTACAACTCTTTTGGAATTCAAAATGCGGATTAATAAGAAAATACAAAGTTATAGTTTCTATCGTCATAATTAGGTATATCCCACGGGTACAGTACTTATAATCTAATAATCTTTGGTATCAAATTTTCTCTGTATATTGGGCTAAGGCTCAAATGGTGTTATCATTTCAGAGCTGGCTGACATTGGTTTAACCTGAGACGCCCATGATCAAAACAAGTTTTAGACAAGTTTTGAATGTTATTTTTATTGGACAATGTCTCTTCGAATGAATAAAATTTCATAACCCCCGTATTATGAACATTATTTCAACCATTGGAGAAATAAATTCTTCTTCTCAATACTCGATTCCGTTGATAAGCATGGCTATGGAGGAAGTAGGGGTAAAGAGTTCCATCAATTCTGTGAATCCTTATGTCCATACTACACACGCATTTTTCGAATGCGTGTCTTATCGATGAATACGCTTGATTCTCCTCCTGCTTTCTTCGAGTGGAGAAGTGCCCGGTGCTGTCGAGTAAAACGATCGCATGAAAAGCACGGAGGGACGGCAAGTAATTCTTATGAGATTAAATAAAATCCTCAAAGACGAGTGATGGGTTCTCACTTATGGAATCACATTACGCAATACAAAATACTTTCAAAGTACTCTCGAAATATTGAGAAAAAATACACTGAATCCACAATTGTTTTTTGTGTATTTCTTGAATATCAATATATATATATATATAATGGGTGATTCAAAATTGCCGTACACTTTCCTGGGAGCAGATTCTTGATGGAATTCTGAACAGATTTTGGTCCGAAATATTCAGATCTGATCCTTAGATTCAGAGATATGAGCATTTTTCAATTTTTTGAAAAATCCAAATACCTCGGAAGTACTATGTTTATGACTTTTGAATCCAACACCATTCACTGAGTCAGATCATGGGGTATCCCTGGAAAAAAATAAATCTCATTGAGCTTCCTTCGTTGTGGAGTTATAGCGGTTTGAAATTTTTTGCATTCCAGCCAATCAGAATTCAACAAGTTCAAATCGCTATAACTCCACAACGAAGGAAGCTAAATGAGATTTATTTTTTTCCAGGGATACCCCGTGATCTGACTTAGTGAATGGTGTTGGATTTAAAAGCCATAAATATGGTACTCCTGAGGTATTTGGATTTTTCAAAAAATCAAAGAATGCTCATATCTCCGGATTCAAGGATCAGATCTGAATATTCCGGACCAAAATCTTTTTAGAATTTCTTCAAGAATTTGCCCTCAGAAAAGTGTACGGCAATTTTGAATTACCCAGTATACAGGGTGGGGCATTTGAAGTGTCGCGGGCGTTTTTTCCAAAAATAAAGTGAGATACGAGAAAATTTTTCGGACAAAAGTTGTAGGGTACCGAGGGGGACATTCGATGGTGGCCTTGGCTTTGACCTCAAATCTCATCTTCAAGGGCATTCCGAGATCAACTCTTGTTTTTTAAATAGCATCTCATATTTTTTACTGCAGATTTGGATTCTAGGTCAAAAACCAAGAAACTTTTGTCTGAACCATTTTCCTGAAATCCGCAAAAATGGCGCTCTAATCGGTATTGTTCCATTTTGAATCTGACATTCGAATAACTCGAAAACGAAGGGTCTTGCAAAAGAATGTTTCGTACAAAAGTTGTCAATACACAACACATTTCAATCGTCTACATTACCACCATTCAGAGCTCACGCGATGTAAACAAACGACGGGGTTCAGTGAAAATTCACGATTTTGGAAGTCAGTTTGTCAGTTACATTTGATTATTACTTGGTTTATGACAAATTGAAAATCATGGATATCCGATACACGGTTTCTGAAAAGATCGATATGATCTACATTTACGGTGAAGTGCATAAGAACCCCAGACAAGCATATGACTTGTATGCAGAACGATTTCCTGAAAGAACAACGCCATCCATTAGGTATTTTCAACGCATTACAAAATTATTCTCAGAAACGGGAAGTGTTACAAGGGAAAAACGACATCGAATGAGAACTGTTAGCGGAGAAAATGCGGAAGTTAATGTACTAGCTGCAGTAGCCAATAATCCACACGTGAGCTCTCGTGAAATTGAACTCCATTCGGAAATTTCTCGAAGAAGTGATGACCTTCACGGTGATGATTTCGAAAATCGTGTACAGTTTTGTCTAGCGCAAACGCACAATAACAACTTCATCAACATATTATTTTCTGATGAGTCGACGTTCACCAATCATGGTCAAGTAAATCGACATAATATGCATTACTGGGCGACAGAAAATCCAAGATGGTTACGTCAAGTAGAGCATCAAAGACAATGGGCTGTGAATGTTTGGTGTGGTATTTTTCGATCTCGAGTAATTGGACCGTACTTCATTGCAGATACGCTAAATGGAGAGAAGTACAGACATTTCTTAGATCAAGTACTTCCAACATTACTTGAAGACATACCTATTCAGGAACGATTGAATATGTGGTATCAACACGATGGTTGTCCATCCCATTATGCAGTCACAGCTCGAGAAATATTGGACAGAGATTATCCTGGACGATGGATAGGACGTCGTGGACCAGTTCATTGGCCTGCCCGTTCTCCGGATCTTACTTCTCCAGATTTTTTTTTATGGGGATACATAAAAGATACAGTTTATCAACAAGCACCGACTACACCTGAGAATATGCGTCAACGAATCATCAATGCATGCGCGAGCATCAATGAAGATATTTTAGCACGAGTTCAGCAATCTTTTGTAAAACGTTTTGAAATGTGTATTGAAGTCGAAGGCCATCATTTTGAGCATCTACTGCATTAAAATTATCCAAGTGATGTAGACGATTGAAATGTGTTGTGTTTTGTCTGTTATACCCCATCACCTCCGTTTCAGTTCAAGGGGTCCCCCTTGGAATCAGACAACTTTTGTCCGAAACATTCTCCTCCAAGACCCTTCGTTTTCGAGTTATTCTAATGTCAGATTCAGTATGGAACAATATCGATTAGAGCGCCATCTTTGCGGATTTCAGGAAAATGGTTCAGACAAAAGTTTCTTGGTTTTTGACCTAGAATCCAAATCTGCAGTAAAAAATATGAGATGCTATTTAAAAAACAAGAGTTGACCTCAGAATGCCCTTGAAGATGAGATTTGAGGTCAAAGCCAAGGCCACCATCGGATGTCCCCCTCGATACCCTACAATTTTTGTCCGAAAAATTTTCTGGTATCTCATTTTATTTTTGGAAAAAACGCCCGCGACACTTTAAATGCCCCACCCTGTATATAGGTATATGAGGGCGAATTATATATATATATATATTTCGCTACTTTTCACATTATATTAAATAGAAAGCAGTTTTAAAAAGGAAGAATGAGAAATCTTTACTCGATTGGTCTGTTTTTCATTCTCGAACGTTGATGGACAAATCTGTTTGGTGATATAGCGATTTTTTCTAATGGTACGTACAGCGGTGAATCGATTATTATTTTAAGAAATTTTTTATTCGAATTCAAGTGGGGGAAAGATTTGTGGATAATCTTCTAACGCATGGAAGGGAAACGTATCTTTTATGTTATATTGTTTTATCAGCCGTTGTTATGGATATTGATACGGAACTTTAATTTCCCACTGACTGAAAAATGATACAGACACCAAAAACCAATCTCCCACGCGTTCCGCTGCCTATTTATATTATAGACGATTTATCGAATTATTCAAGTTTACTTTATACAGCAGTTTATACAGCATTTTTCTTTCCATACTTAGACACCACATTACACTGAAAACATGATTTGGAACGCAAAGAACCTTTTTGATCAGCTGGTATGATTTTGGGATTAACAAAATTTTGTTCCCCTCAAATAAATTCTATTTTACCCAATCAAAAAATTTCTTTGCGTTCCAATTTTGTTACACTCGAACAAATCGTATTTTCAGTGTAGTCCCTGATGTATCATCGAGAAACTTTGCATGAGTTTTCATAGTTCCAATGATATTCTTTACACAGAAAAAAGGATTTTTTTGAATCCAAGAAATTGTTTTGATAGGTTTGTTTGAATAGGTCTGAAGAAATATTTCTTCAAAGGAAATAGATATTTTTTTTTATACGAACAAATTCGTTGTTTGAAGGATCAAATAATAAGTTTTTTCAAATGAACAAAATATTTATTTCTATTGAAGGAATATTTATTTGGGTCTATTCAAATAAAAATTTCTTAGGTTAGAACCTAACCAGAACCTGTCATTTTATGGATATTTTAACGGTGAAAACTCGAGTGGACACATTTTCAAAATTTGATATAATTTATATATAAGCTATATATATATATATATATAATTGTCTAGAAATTGTATATAATTTTGAAAAATCTTCCATTCAGAAGGAGGGATCCTTTGCAACATCACTAATCTGAGCATTGTTGATTTTTTGAAGGAATTCTTCATTCAATCTCAGAAGTATTAATACAGAGAAAACAGTATTTTTATATGAAATGAATATGCTATTTCAATAGGATAAAATAAACATCTCATCTCACTTGAATCATTATTTGTTTAATGGAAACAAAATCAATTTGACTGATATAGGGTAAAGCGGGCTGAGATGACGCACTTTCTCACTCTCCTACAGCATAAAAAAATACATCAAAACTCGTTCACTAAAGAAAAATACAAAGATTCAATTACAATCTTCAAATCTTCCTTGAGTGAATGAGGTTATATGTATTTATTCGATGTTATACTGTCATCCTAAGCCAAAAGACCGTATGTCAACAAAATTTTTCTCCGTTTCTTACATATTCATATTCGAATGGGGTTTTTTTTATATTTGTTTCAATTCAAAAAATCTTTATACCATTGAAAACTATCTGGAAAGTTGATTTAGAAATCATGGCGTTTGTATCATTTGACATGTACAAGTTTAAATAAAATGCTTGATATTTTGAAACATCCAAATTTCCAAATGAAACAGACAAGTGCGTCGTCTTACCCTGATCTACCCTCATTTGATATTTATTTGTTTTCTTCGATTCAAATGAGCTTGTTATTCCGTTAGGGGGAATCAATATTCATTTAAAACAAAGGAGGTCTTTTTTCTGTGAGTAAAGAATACTTAGATATAGAATCCTCGATTACACGGGACAACAAAAGGATCCTTCTTTTCTGTATCCTGACGTTTGGGAACTGATTCGGAGGGGTTTCGATATGCTAAATATAAAAAAATGTCAAATTTCTTACCTTCCCGAACAGATAAATTTTCAAAATTATATATCAATTTATATATAATTATATATAACCTAGTTCAGTGCAAAATTTGCTGCTTTCGTTGATCATGTTGCTTTGTCAGCAACTAAGTTGGCTGGGGCAGCAAATTTTTTTTCTCCGTGTATTTCCATATGAAAATTCATTTCACAAACTTTACTGTTTCTGGTTTACTACAAAAATAAGAAGAAGTCATATATTTTCGAGTTGCATTCTTCTCTGTGTGAGAGCCGTATTTCACCTGTTTCGATATCTATAAGAAGGCGTAGGACACGCAGCCGTCCTTACGGAATCTTGAAAAGCATTTTGCCGATAAGATTCTGGGAAGAAGAAGATATATTTTGCACAAGAATGTTCCTAATATTGTTGAAACAATTTCGCATAAGATATTTCTCAAAAGTCTTCTGAGAATCTTATCTGCAAAATACTGTTAATCAAGAAAACAAAGGTCAAATAAATCAATTTTCGGTTGATTTGAAACGAGGAGATTCAATAAACTTTCAAATGTCCATAGTTAACGTTTGTTCAACGACTTTGTTGTTTCTGGATCTACTTGAAGAAATCTATTGAATCGAAGTAAATGGGATTTCATGAAATTTAAAGTTCTCGTTGAAGAAATTCATATAAAACTGGCTAAACCTGGTTAAGATTCAACCAGACCTTTATTCAATTTTAATAAGATTTAGCGAGATTCAATGGGTATTTTCAATCAGGGATACTCATTTGATATTCGAATCTACTAGAGTTTTCTTAAATCTAAGTAGATTGTATCAAAGTTAATACAGGAAGATTTGTACAGATGTGATACCATTTTCCCGGTCATTTTGAAGTGATTAGCACTCAAATCAACGATTACATGAAGAACAGAACTCAGCGCAATATTTGATAACATGATACAGTATGTGGTATGGTCATATGTTTCAATATTCTGATTATAGTGTATATCGTTGTATTATCCATGTTGATCTTAGCATCCGTTTATATAAATGATGAAAGTGCAATGCTAGCTATTTCTTGTATACAATAATAAAGCATCTCAGGTTTCAAAATCTATGATGCGCAGATTTGAAGTATACTGTGTTTTGAATTTCACCATTCTCATCTTCCATACACCAATCACCCGATTAAAAAATAACACAATTGATGTTACGACTATTCAAATAGAACACAGAGAGTTCGAAAGATGAATCTCTCATCTCATATCTCATATCTCATTTTCTCTACAAGAAAACTCTGACAAACTCTGAAAATTCCTGGAAAAATTTTGATAAATTTGGAACAAACCTTTTCCAAAGTTTATAAGAGTTTCTTCATTCTTCTTAGACAAATAGCAACGAAATTGCGCTGTGAAAAAAATTTTGATGAATACCTAACATTTGTCTGATTATTGGAAACAAATTTTTCAATTTTTCAACACTTTCCCATACATATTCCCATATTTGAATATAACATATGAAGGGTCGACGGTCTAAACCTGTTAACTGACATTTCAGAAATTTTACACGGCGAAGAAAAAACGTTGGCATTTCTTTAATTTTTGATATTTTCCTAGTCTATGAAAAGTTTTTTCTTCGGGTTACAAGGGTGAATGATACTTCCAAATTTCAGATCATTTGAATAAAAATTGAAAGATCTGGATCAACTTTTCTTCGCCGTGTAAAATTTCTGAAATATCAGTTAACAGGTTTAGACCGTCGACCCTTCATATATATTTATAAAATTCTCAAATTTTTCAATAGTCAAGAAAATGTCAAGAATTATCCAGAGTGTTGTCAGAATTTTTTCAGAGCGCAATTTTCTTTCTATTTGTCTGAAAAAACATGAAAGAGCTCTTATAAACTTTGAAAAACGTTTGTACGGAATATTCCAAATTTATTAGATTTTTTTTCGAAATTTCAAAAATTTTCAGAGTTTGTCAAAATTTTTTAAGAGAAAATGCAATGTTTTCCAGGGGTTTTGATATTTTTATGCTTATTCCAGCGAAATATTTTCGTACAGGGATACAAGATAAAATATCGATCTTCAAAAATATGACTCAAAATTTGGATTCGTCATAAATGAATTCTTATGTGAAATTTTCTATCATTCCACAATTTGCTTCTCGCTCAAATCTTTGGTTTATCGCCAATCACGGACAGATCGGTATCGGGGAGAGAAATTGATACTCCATCGTAGAACGATTCTTTCACTTCAGGCGCAATTTGTGGGACACTCGAATAATAGTGGATGGTCTCAGCGATCTTTAATGGATGTTGAATATTTGTCTAACTAGAGAGATAGCCTTAAAACCAACATTGCGTTAGCGTTAAACTACCACAATACATTTCATGTGGACAACTGATATCATTAAAATAGGAAGTATTAATCAAATAACAGCTAATAGAACGTTTTCAATGTTTCATTGTTGTTTTCTTTCAGACCGGTGGTACGAAATTCACTTACATCCAACGGGTAATAGAATTTTCAAACGATTTGGAAACGTGTTTCCAATCACGAGTCTGAAATTATTTACACGGATTAAGAGAATCAGTTACCAAAGTCAAAATTATATCCAGTAAAAATGTAATTTACTTTACGAGAAAAGGAAAAACACCGACATTATCGACTCAGGCATCGACAAAGAATTCAAACGATTTCAAGCTTTAAGGGGTCACTAGTGCTCACCAACAGACCACGTTGGATAGAAAAGGACACGCCTATACGATAGAAAGAGAGGTTTGGTACCATCGCTAGTATCCCGTTAAGTTCGAATCAATCCCGTTTCTTTATTCGATAATTGATATAGAAGTATACCTCTTCCGGTATATAATCAAATTCACAATTGCGTATAAGAAGAAATTACTAATTTGTTTGTATATTTCTTTGGTTGTTGCGAAAACAATTATATGTGAAAATAGAAAAAGTCTTGAAACATGAATCAATACTTATAGCAGGAGATAATATCTCTCTTTTCTAATAATATAATCAAGTTTTATAGTTTTGTATCACAAGAACAGGGGTTGGCCGAGAGCAACTTTTATGCTACATATGAATTCTTCAGTTATATTTAATGCTGTCTAATGGCCGCGCGTACGTATCACCTCTGTTTCCTTTGGTTTTTTCATATTTCTGATGTATTCTGCAAACTGCATACGCGTATCATTAGATTTTGGACTCTTAAAGGCAATATGAGGTCTATGCAATATTTGTAGAGAATGACCTTGAATTGTTCGTTAGCAATTCTGAAATAATACTCAACACGAGAAAAATTCGATTTTTGCTTCTTCATCTCGGCTATTCAATACATTCAAAATGAATGCTAGTTTTTATCAATGAATTTTATAATGTTCGCAAAGTCAATGTTATCCAATCCATCGAATAATTCATTAATCAAGTAATCAGAGCATCAATCTCGACTTTCTAAAATGTGTTTAGAAATTTTGATGGATTCTCGAAAGTATACTTTATAAACCAGATACTGTTTAGTTGAAAATTCTGGATAGATGATAGATGATGAGCACTCCTCGAGTTTTCATCCAGAACCACTTGGGTTCCGACCGGGACTGCACGGTTTCCGAGGGAGGAAACCGCGTTGTTCTCAACGTTGAAAACTAGATTGGAAACAACATTGTTTAAAGTGTAAAATGGTCCCACCTCAAAAAAGAGAAAACAGCGTTTAGTGGAATTGTAGATTGATAAAATTGAATTCGATCTGCATATGTGGACTTACGATGTCCATCCGCTTGCACTGAAGAATCAGGAGATATGAATACATTATTCGGAAACTCAGACGAGGCTGAATGTTATGCTCCTATTTGGATAAACATTATAAGCATTATAATGCAACTCCATATGCACTGAAAAAAGAACCCAGTTAAGTTATCAAATCGATTTGGTTGACTCAAATATGTGATTGATTTATTGTTACCAAGATTTGGTAATAATAACTAAAGCTTGGTAACTATAACCAAAGGCCTGAATTGTGAATCTATTGCGCCATATCCAACCTTGAGATTTGGTAATTATTACCAAATGTTGGTAACTGTAACTAAATCTTTTTCTTAGTGTGCGGTTATTGCACAATTCCTATCTAATTACAATTTCGTCCTGTTACTGTGACCTGGGATTTGAGTCAATAAGATGCTGGTTGAGTACCTTTCGAGGGACGTAGAAGAAAACATTTTTTGTGAAACCTTTTTTTGTAATTTCGTTTTAACCGGGTTGAGGTGGAAGTTGGGGTTGATTTTGGGATGACTAATTTTGATTCACATGACTTGAAATTATAAACATTTGTGTAAAAGTTCAGTTTTTTTCCGTTGGACGTGGAAAACAAAGAGCTAAAATATTTTTGCTCTAAAATGACCAAATCCTAACCGGTTTAGGTGTTAAGAATGGGATTGAAAGTCCAGTTAGGTTCTAGGATCAGTGACCTTTTCGGGTTTTGTCACAGGATCTACCGATTTTCATTCGGATTTGCATGGCATTTTCCTTGAAAAAGATCCATCCTTTTTTTCATATAAAGAGTATCGAATTTTTATTGAAATCTATAATAACGATATATATTTGATATAAAAAAGTATCGATCATTTTCAAAGACCTCATCACTAAGAGACCGATGGATGGGGAAGAATCGTGCGTTGAAGTTTTCAGAAAGATTCAGAGTAAGTCAGGAAAATTTAAAGAGGAGTAAATTGAGTAGAATTTTTTATCCGAGGTTTTAGAGATATTCAAAGAGATTCGGAGAGATTGAAAGAAATTCTGGGAAATTTCTAGTCCAAGAGTTTGAAGCTGTTCGGAGAGTTTCAGAGAGATTCTGAGACGGGTGGATTAAGATTCAAAGGAAACATCAAAAAAGTTCAGAGGCATTCAGGGAAATTGAAAAAAATTTAGTGAGACGTGAATTAATGAAAATTTCTAATCGAAAATTACAAAATATGTCAGAGGGTTTCAGAGAGATATTCGGAGAAATCCAGAGAAAAATGATGTGGGATGAATTATGCGTTTTTATCTCTTCACATACACAGTAAAAAAAATTCCGTCATCGTGTAAAAAAGAAGTACGTGTCAAAATTCAAGTGTTGAATATTTAACTACGTGTTAAAATTCAAGTGTTGAATATTTAACACTTTTGAGTGTTCATTTAACACACTGATCAAATGCTGTTCGATCGATTCATTTTCAACACATTAAAATGTTATTCGAGTTCAAATGAACACTTTATAAGTGTCACTCTGGAATCAAATCACGTTGAGTGTGAAGAAAAATGGTTAACATTCGCTTGTGTGTTGAATTTGACGAAAAATTTTTTACTGTGTAGATTCAGAGGATTCTAGCAAAATGCAGAGCAATAAACTGAGAGGAATTTTGGGTCCACAATTCCAGGAGGATTCAGGGAGAGTCGAGGTCATTAACAGACAGGTGAATTGAGAAAAATCCGCAGTTGTTCTCTGAAGAAAAATTCTAAGAGCCCGACGGGAAATTATGATAGGGTCAACCTGACATATGGTGAGGACCTAACAAGGTCATCCGAAATACAGTATACTTGCTGAAATCCTAATCAGGATTGGATGTTGATGCCCCACGTAGGGATGAGCCCATTTGATCCTCATTAGGTTCCCCTTAAATTATCCCAGAAAGTTGAAACAGGTTTTCCTCGCTGTAATCTTATCAAGACTTTGTTAGGCTATCCTGAGATTATGAACATATATGTTTATGAAGCAGGGTTGGAAAAAAGCCGGCCTTCATTACTTTTGTCCTAGCCATTGGATAAAAGTGGTTTAAACCGGTTAAAATGGTCAAAATTGGCGAAAATGGTCAAGGTGCTGAAAATAATGCAAAAACACCGTTTTTTGACTACATCTCAACTATTCGGCCGCCTGATGCGTTTTCAAATGATTATTTGAGTGCTCATGTTCATGAACAATTCCCTTGCAATGTACAAAGTAGATGTTTATCCGCTCACCCTCGTTCATTAACATGCAAATGAGTGTGATCAAGTTTTCTCAAAATATAAAATGGTCGGAGACCGGTGCCGTTGCGTTATCTATTGAGCGATATTGGTACAGGGTTTTACAGACTGCCCAGTAATGAATCATTACTGGGCCATTGCTATAATTAAACAGCCGATAATTGGCAGTCATTAATGGCCCATCAGTGGTTGACCGCTAGATGATAACTCGGGCCCAGTAAATGGCAACCAATGATAGGCCCTCTAAAAACTAATGATTGGCTCAATAATGGCACATCACTGGGGCATAAATATCATTAATGACAAGTTTGTAACTATCATTCATGGTTGATTCAGACTGTGGTCTAAAGGATATCCAAAAGCTGTCGTAAGCAACAATTTCAGACTAGTTTGAAAGGTTATGATTATTCATTGAATTTTTTTAACATGAATGGGAATTTTTATGGCTTTATAATGGAAAAAATTTAGTCGCTGTACGTTTTTACGGATATATGCAAATGTAACCTTGAAATAAATCTTCTACACATTTTATTATAACATAGTTGAGGTTTTTTCAAATACATCTCCATGTAGTGCAATTGACACATATTGAACGGTTATTGTACAAAATTATTGTTCAATTACCACCAAGTGATTTGGAGTTGAATCATATAAAAAATTTGACAAGATATTGAAGCGGAAATCACTTCAGATTGGAGAGTAAAAAACAATGTGTGTATATATTGAGCATTTTTACCATTTTTACCAAAATTTTGAAAAAAAACCAGGCTGGCTACAAGTGGTTAAAACCATAATAAAAACCAGGGGGTGGCTCAAACTAGGCCAACCCTGTTATGAAGTATAGTTTAATAAAGTGAATGCAAAAATGTCTTAATTTTAGATTGTATACTTCTCGGCGAAATAAATTTCCTTTAAATTAAGAAAATATTTCTGAACAAATGTCAACTGTGCATATCTTTCAAGTTAGATCTCTCCATGCCAAATAGAACATTTTTGGGTTGTGAATTTCCTGTTCATATCCTAATTTAAATTTATTCCGGAGGTTTTGGTATGGGATGCCGCATCGAATCCTCATTACTCTTGCCTCATAAGGTCCTTATATTAGTAAAGCGTGACAGGACTTGTCAGGTCCTGACGAGGTTGCCTTACCAGGACCTGGGCTGGATCAAAGCTGAACTGATCTGGTCCTGGATTTCTAGTCGGGAGATTCCAACCAGTTTAGAGAAAGCTGTAAAATCTAAATGATTGGAATTATGCAAGATTCAAATAGATTTAGAAACATTCAGATGAATTCGGAAGACTCCAGAGAGATTAAGACAAATTCGGAAAAAACCTTGGAATCTAAATGAATGGAATTATGGGAGGTTCTGACAGCTTCAAGGAAATTCAAAGAAATTCACACGAGAAGAGAAATTTGCTGACGCAGGAAATTGGATTGCTGAGAAAGTAGCGTGATTGATTAAAACAGCAAATGTTTCACTGTTTGACTAGCAAAATATGTACTATTTTATATATCATAGTTGAATACTGCGTCGGCAAATTCAAAAAAATTCTGAAGAATTCAGGGGGACACAGAAACATTTTGAGAGATTCAGAATGTGTTACTACTTGACAAGTTTCTCCCTATCTTTCAATGAGTCCAAATTACTATGAATCTCTCAGAACAATGTCCCAAAACATTAAAAGATTTTTTTATCGAATCTCATTATTGTTATTCCCTATTATTATTACACCACTATCCTCTCATGAAGGTGTAAATTGATTATCGAATCATTTACATTCCACATACAGTTGAAACCTTGGGTTTGCCGAACACAATCGCTTCGAGCTCATTTCGAAAATCAGGTTCGATAATTCTAACTTATCATTTGCATGACGGCAGAAAAAAGCTACCGTTTACCTTTAAATCAGATTCATCATCTCATTCATATTCATCAATTCTACAATCGTTCTCGTGCCCATAAATGTTTTTTTTCTCGTCTTTTGGTTATTGTAGTTGGCGAACGACATTTTTTTTCAATACCCCATAATTTCTTCTCACATCTATCATATTTATTATTCTCATGTCTAATTCCATAATTTATCAAACATGCTAAAAGTTTTCAAAATACTTGAATTGCATCACGGTTCCCATACAGCGTAAGATACATATTAGATCTTGAATGCACATGAAGCGGAAATATAGACATTTGATATCCATTCAATAGCCGATAGATGTCAACAAAGAATGCACTGTACGGGTTGATCATAACAGTTAATAATATATAAATAACTACATCTCAGGGTATTTAAATTTTACTTTTTGCGTTGGGAACTAATTAACTTCAATTATTATTTCAACGGATTTGAATTGAGATTCTTCCGTTGGATATAGTTTATGATTTTTACTTTTGGGATGGTTTATTTTTTTTCCTGTAATTTTTCATGTGAATTTGAGAGTGAATGGATCTTAGGACGTGATTCACACTAGCGATGGAGATCTCTGAGAGGGATCGATCTTTTTTCTATATAAAAAATATATAATTTTCAAGATTTCAATAAAAATTCGAAACTTTCTGTGTAAGGAAGGATGTCCATCACTAATTTAGACGAACATTTGTGAAATGTCAAAAAAGAATACATGTATTGTAACAAAAATGAACGGGATTATCACGTCATTCCAATGATGAATGCCGTTCTTTCATGGCAGGGGAATACTTTTTTACCATCGAAGATAGGGAATTTTCCCTCGCTTCGAAGAAGTATTCTGTCTTTTGAATATTGGATCCACCAAAGAGTGAAACAAGGGTGCATGCATGGAGGATATTTTCCAATATTATTTTTTAAAAGAAAATTCTTTAATTATTTTCCAAAGTATGGTCTGAAGTATGATCGATGATGAATATTATTCACACACTTTTTAGAAATTTTATTTAAGATATCTCTTAGATATCTCTCTTTAGAAATCTTTTCGATGTGTCGAAAATTTTGCTATGTAGTCAGTTTAGTCAAATACATCCTTGAAACCATGAAAAATCGTCTTTAACGTATTCTTCGCAAACACCAAAAAACAATCTTCTATTTTCATATGGATGCATCTTTCCATGCATAATATTCTCGATAAGAAAATCGTTTGATGATAAAATTAAATCGAAAGAGATTAGATTGTTCAAAATGGACAAAAATTTATCAAGTATATTCCCCGATTCGCGTTTAATTTATCAAACGATTCTATAGCAGGAATGATTCAAACAACTCACTGATCTACAATGTAGTAATTTGAATGACACTCATTGTAAAGCACCCAACCTTGATGTTATAACCATCGATCGTGATATTCATTCCACAATATGCAAGAGACAAATAAAATGAATCCCCTGGTGAATTCATATCCAACTAATTCATAATTGCAAACATATCAAAATTAGTCGTACGAAAACACCATAAACTACAAGATTTAGTTTTAAATCTCAATCACGATGAACTCACACCTTGAGGGTAAATTTCATTTCATCATATATATATCATACATAATATTGTCACCAAGTAGTATCAATTATTAATAATAACCCGCAACGGGACAACGCTTTTCGTATATTCACACTTACAATTCATAGTAGGATCCATTCGTCCTATGATCCGGGGATGAACAAAAGAAAAGAACATATCAATGGAAGCTGGACGGAAATGAATTCATATAAATATGTATGACGGTAGAAATGTTTACTCTTGGTACACCATTGTAATACGAATAAAAATCCATTAATCAAAGATACGACAATCGAGATTCGATGCTTCATTGTGCGCAGGATTCAGAGATTTATAAACTTGGCGCGCAAAATGTGAATTGAAAAGAAAAACAGTTAAAAAAAAAAAAACCGTACGAACACCGACGCGAGTAACACAAGAGCTTTCCGGTGACTGAGCGGTAAACTGCCCTTGATTGGCTTAATATAGTCAGTCGAGGGCTGTAATTGACCGCTCCTTACCGTGCGGGAAATGATTGGTCAATTTAATCCTAGAACCATGATGCATTAAGCATTCAACCGGCGTTCAGTACCTATTAACGGTAGCAACTAGAAAGCTCTGTCACTGCCAACATGCTTCGTATTTTCCATGTATATGCACGCTAACACGTGTTAATGCGTGTCCAATATAATGTTCGGACATGGGTGTGAGTATGTTATATGGACGTCAGTAGATGGCGATACCAGTACCGTTACTGTATTCTTTCAGCGTTGATTTTTTTATGCTTTCCTCTTGGCTTTATTCTCTCTCTTTTCTCCTCCTCCCCTCGGTCTTTTTCTCTCTTAAGACCTCATTGTTTTTTTTTCACTTGCCATCGTTCCGAATCAATTTACCAATTGAAATCAGTGCCGGACGGTGAGTAACCACCTCACTGAATAGTTCGCCAACCGACACGGAGGGATAACTGATATTATATCCGAGTGGACAAATTCTCCATAACAATCGTAGCAAAGTGAAATGAAACAGTTTATAACGCATTCATTTCAGATAAATCATTTTTTGGTTGAGGAATTCGCTGGATTCTTAACTATTGGATGAATAATATTATCGCAATCAATTGGATCAACGTCATTCTATTCGCACGGAAGTGTTTTATTCTACATCCAGATACGGACTGAGTGTATCTGATTAAAACCAATTTGAGAGTATCTTAATTTTTTATTAGAAATGGTTTGTTTGATCGCATCACGTTCGTACTTGAAGATTTATTCGCTGGTACAATCGTTTTGTTAAGGGGGTTTTGGGATATAAATTAGGGGGAAAAAATTTATAGTAAAAATACTTAGTACGAGAAGATCAAAAAAAGATTGTATACAATAGGTAGAAGAAAAACCAGGGTGGCAACAGTTCCAAAATTGTATAAAATTTATATACAGGGTGTCCCAGAATTCGCGAATCGGATTTCACAGGTATATTCTGCAGTCAAAATGCAATAATTTCCCGTTTGAAAAGAATTTTTTCGACGCTTAGTTTTGGAGATATAAGCATTTTTAGATTTTTTTTCAAATCCACATAATTCAAAAACACTGTATGCTACATACTTGAGTTTAACACCATTCGCTAAGTTGGAAAACGGCGGATTTGTGAAAAAAAAATTAAACTATTTTATCATTAGTTCCGGATAGTTCCGGAGTTATAGTGATTTGAAGTTGCTGAATTCTGATTGGCTGAAAGCTAAAAAACTTCAAATCGCTATAGCTCCAGAACTATCAATGATAAAATGGTTTAATTTTTTTTCCACCGATCCACCGTTTCCCAACTTAGCGAATGGTATTGAGCCCAAGTATGTAGCATACAGTGCCTTTGAATGATTTAGATTTGAACAAAAATCTAAAAATGCTCATATCTCCAAAACTAAGCGTCAAAAAAATTTTTTTTCAAACGAGAAATTATTGCATTTTGGCTGCAGAATACACCTGTGAAATCCGGTTCGTGAATTCTGGGACACCCTGTATAATTCAATACACTTTATATATAGAAATTATACATAATTTTGATATAATTTATGTATGAATTACACAAAATTGTATATGAGGAATATCAAATCATTTCTCAAGACAGGATTTGATATAATTGTGATATAATTCCCAGTTTTGATCTCATTGTATCCTGTTTTGCTCAAAAACCCCTGTAAAACAATGTACAAAAACTCATAAGCTCAAGTGAGGATAAGGGATAAAAGGTCCTGATTTTTGCGAGATTTGGTGAGATTCTATGAGAATCGGTAGAGAAGATTTGATGGATAGAATTCAATAGGGAGATTTGAAGAAGGAAATGGAGAACAGCTATTCATTCGCATTGATTGGATTTATGCGTATCATTAAAATTTATCAAAATTCAATATATTTTTCTATAAAAAAGAATTGATCCTAATCAAGGTTTGACATCGCTATATCGCGTATCGGTGATGGGGGTCTTGGAAAAGAATTGATCCTCTCTCATACAAAAAATGTATAATTTTTATAGATTCCAATGAACATTCGATACTTTCTACATAAAAAAGGATTCCAAGTGAGTCACAGATAAAAATCTGCCACGTCCTGTCCGGTTCTATGGGATTTTCAATGGTTTTCGTTCCAAAATTTGCCTGAATCTATTTGGACAGGACTAGAATTTTCAGTATGGAAGCATGAATTGAAATTTGATGATGAATTTTTTGAGAATTCATGAGCATTTCATTTATGGAAACGACAGTAGCATTAATTGATGGATTTAGTATGAAAATCTGAAATATTTACGAATCGTATAATAACGGAAATGAATCCTTCCCTCGACAAGGAAAATAAAATGATTCAATAGACGATGAGTTTTGAAAACGGTATAGCCGATGTTGAAAGAAGTATTTTCAAAATTAGATGTAGATATATATAAATTATATATTAGGTGTGCAAGTTGAAACTCGACTTTAAATTGGTTGCATGAAATAAAATATTTGAACGCATCCAATTTGTCCGCCATTTTGGATGTATGTACCGTGGACATCCCTGGTAAAAAAAAAACGATTGATTCCGACCAAATACTATTGATCAATCGACTAATCGGAATGAATCAGAACATTGTGCAGTCGAAATGCTGTTTGAATCCAATCGGATCACTGCCATGGGCTGTCTTATTCATGAATAGGAAAAGAAGCGAGTATGACTGATGGATTGAATGGGCTCCAATGTGTATGAGAATGATAAGCTTCGATTACACTGAATCGCAATCGATTCAGGCATTTGAAAATCTTATTCAATGAGATTGTATCAGCATTTTGACAGTTGGGTATCATGTACTGAATCCGGGTGATAACGAATGAACTTAATGAGAATGAATCCGCGTTGGCACATGGGTTTGGGTTTCATGGTCGGTGATATTAATATCGTCATCTCAATAGAATTCGTTAGGTATCCTGCCGATTCATTGAGGAGTTCCAATCAGCAAGTGGCCGGTTCATTTAGACCAAATTGAATTGGAATCGATGAGCGGATTCACAGGGCAACGCAGGGCCTCTCAATCGGATCCTACAGGTTTTTTCATGATTCGGATCGGGATTAACAAACAAGATCCCACAAACTTTTTGCTGCGATTTGAATGGATTCAATGAGGCATTCAATGATTCGATGAATGAGACTGTATCTGCATTTGAATGGTAAAATCCCTGGTTGAACAATCCGATTGAATCCGATAAAAAAACATTTCATCGGAATGGATTGAGTTTTTGCATCGGAAATTTCCCATTGATACCAATAAAATAATTTTTAACTGGATCTTCCCTGGTGGAAAAATCCGATTAAATCCAATAAAAAAAACTTATCGGAATGAATTGACTCCTGCATCGGGATTTTCTTATTGAATTTTATTGATTGTTGACCCAACCAACGAACGGTTTATATACATTATATACGCGCATTTTATATCAATTAAACAAACACATATATCATTTATTCAATCAGTACGTATGACAAATTATTGCTGAAATAAATTCAAACGATCATTTATGTGTTATTAACATGGTGATCACCCATCCACCTTGTACCGCAGTTGTCGTTGCTTAACCTAGAAGATCGATCTGGAACACCCGCTTGGAACACCCGCTCGCTCGATGCCGTGGTTCGCTTCCTATCAATGGGAACCAAATGACTGTCTTATGTCAGGGATGGGTGTCCTATAGTAATAAGATTCAATCGGTAATTGCCCATTGGACATATGAGGGATTGTATCGGTCTTAATGAGAGCATGGGAGATCATTAATAATAAAAATCCCAATGAAGACCAAGAAAATATTTTCCAATAGGATTCAATCGGTATTTTATGATGAATGAAAAATTCCGATTGATATCAATACAATATTTTCCAATGGGATCCAATAGGTATTTTATCAGTAATAAGAATTCCGATTGATATCAATTAAATATTGTGTAATTGGATTCACTTGGTATTTTATGA
Source organism: Gonatopus flavifemur (assembly GCA_018340375.1). Lineage (NCBI taxonomy): Eukaryota > Metazoa > Arthropoda > Insecta > Hymenoptera > Dryinidae > Gonatopus > Gonatopus flavifemur. The sequence goes on from JAFFJZ010000001.1 coordinate 1,947,043, forward strand.
TCAATGAAAATTCCGATTCACGCCAATACAATATTTTTCAATTGGATTGAATCGGTATGTTATTAATAATGAAGATTCTAATTGATACCAGTCAAATATTTTTCAATGGCATCCAATAGGTATTTGATCAATAATCAGAATTACTATGGATCCCAAAAAAATATTTTTCATTTGATTAAATCGAGATTTTATTGATTATTGAAATTTTAATTAATATCAGTGAAATATTTTTCAATGGAATTCAATGGGTATTTCTTTAATCACAAAAATTCCAAATGATACCGAGGAAATATTTTCTAATTGGATTCAATGGGTATTTTATAGTTGATAAAAATTCCGATTAATACCAATAAAATATTTTTTAATTGGATTGAATCGGTATTTTATTAATCATGAAAATTTTATTTGATACCAGTCAAATATTTTTCAATGGGATCCAATTGGTATTTTATCAATAGTAAAAATTCTGGTTGATACCAATACAATATTTTCCAATTTGATTCATTCGGAGTTTTATCAATCATGAAAATTCTAATTGATACCAGTAAAACGTTTTTCAATGGGATCCAATTGGTATTTTATCAATAATAAAAATTCCAATTGTGGACAATAAAATGTTTCTTATTTGATTGAATAGGTATTTTATTGATCATTAAAATTCTAATTGATATCAGTGGAATATTTTCCAATAGAATTCAATGGGTATTTCATTAATCATGAAAATTCCAATTGATACCAAGAAAATATTTTCTCATTAGATTCAATGGGTATTTTATGGTTGATGAAAAATTCCGATGGATGCCAATCAAATATTTTTTAATTGGATTGAATCGGTATTTCATTAATCATGAAGATTCTAATTGATACCAGTCAAATATTTTCCAATGGCATCCAATAGGTATTTTATCAATCATAAAAATTCCAATTCGTACGTACACAATATTCTTTAATTTGATTCAATCGGCATTTTATTAATCATTACAATTATAATTGGTACCAGTAACATATTTTTTAATGGAATCCAATGGATATTCCATCACTGATAAAAATTCCGATTGATACCAATGAAATATTTTCTAATTGGATTCTCTTGGTATTCTATGATTATAGTTTCCTATTCCAGCAACTTTCCCATTAGTTCCAATACATCGAGGTCACCAGGGATTCCGATAAAAACCATTGATCTGATGCAATGAAAGGAATTCCAAAACTGAATCGGTTATTGTCGGTACATACCTATAGGACTTCAGAATCTGTAAACTTGCCTATTATTTCCAATAAATTTGAATGTTGGAATGATCCAAGTAAAACCCATTGATCAATAAAATCGATACATCGTTAAATGCAGTCAGAAATCTCCCATAAGAAACCCATTCATCATTCAATTTCACAAATTTTCCCATTAGTTCCAATAGATTGAAACTGTGGAAACTTCCGATAAAAACCGTTTGCCTGATGGAATGGAGAAAATTTCAATCATCCAATCAGATATCTCTTATACAGACCAATAGATTATGTAAAGTCTGATTAATTTCCAAAAAATGCAGATCTTTTAATTGGCGAATCCCCGATTGAAACTTATAGAAAAGAGATTCCGATAAACTCTTATTGATTTTGAATCGGGGATTGAACTGTTCCGATTGATCCTATGCAGTCCGATTAATTCTGAATCGGTTTCTATCGGATCTTATCGGATTTTTTAACCAGGGCTAATGCGGTGGAATAAAGTCTAAAATTGAATTTGACCTGGTGGGAGAAATTCGGAGTGGACCACACCCCGGCAATCAAAGAAAACAGTCAACAAAACTTTGATTTTAGATCGACTCTGTCCCGGTTTTTTAGGTTTTAACTCGTCTGAAAAGCGCCATTCCGATGATTGTTGGTTAGTTCCGATATCATATTCATAGACCCATGTTTCGTCACCGGTAATGATGCCTTCGATAACATTTTGGCCCAAAGAGAGCATTTGTTTAGCAACATCAATGCCATGCTGTTTCTGCAACAAATTCAACACTCTCGGCACAAGCCGTGCTTCAACTCGTCTCATGGCCAAAATATTGTGTATAACGTTCTGCACCGATCCGAACGAGACACCAAGATCGAATGCCATCTCCCTAATACTCACACGACGATTTGCGAGGACGATTTCTTCAATTTTATCAATATTTTCGTCAGTGATACTGGTGGATGGACGACCGGAACGAGGCAAATCATCAACCACAATACGACCCGCTTTAAACTCTTTGTACCACTCGTACGCTTGTGTTTTCGACATCATCGAGTCCCCGTAGGTTTCTGTTAACATCTTCAACGCTTCCGCACATGAAATTTTGTTAAAAACACGAAATTTTAGACAAACTCTTTGCTCAACCAAATTCGACATTGCGAAATTCGCAGACCACAACAAACACTGACTCGTTTACAAGGCAACATGCACTAACTTCTGACGAATGAGGCGCAAACAGACATTTGAGCGCTAAATAACAGATGAAATAACATGGAAAACAAAAGATTCCGACAGTATCTCAAATGCGGTTTGTTTGAATAGAGAATTCCGAGTACTTTTTGATCGGAAGGTATATAATACTTTTTATGGTGTTCAGTGTGGTTTAGATTTCGTATATTGATATGACTCATTGAATAAGATACAATCCAATCGGCTACACCATGATCGGATCCGATTGAGTAATAGAACCTCTCTTTAATAGAATTTAATTCGTCTACAGATTTTCTGAGTCGACTAAACCTCCATTGAATCCGATTGAGTCAATTGGGCGATTCCTGTTCACAACTTAGTTGCAATAGTATACCTTGTATATCAGCATCTCAGTATGATTCCCATCCTCTATCGTGATATGAACCAGTGAACTATAGAATACTATCGAATCCAATTGGTCATGTCTCTATCGAATCTGATTGAGTAGTCCAGTCTATCTTTGATGAAATTTTATTCGCAAACAGATGTTGTGAATCGGCTAATTGCCCATTGGATCCGATTGGGTCAGTAGTGCGATTTCTTTTTACAGTTCATTTTGAATAGTGTAATTTGCAACACCATGTTTTGGCGTGATATTATTGTGTATCGTCATATGACTCATTGATTACGATAGAATTCAATTCATCGAACCCGTAGCGAATCCGGTTCAGTACTAGAGTCTGTCTCTGAAGAAATTTGATTCACAAACAAATGTTTTGGATCGGTTAAACCCCCATTGGATCCACTTGGGTCAGTCGTGCGATTCCTCTGTATAGCTCATTGTGAATAGTACCATTTGCATAATCAGTGTTTCGGTATGCTCCCCATTCCACCTCTTGATATAACTTGATGAGTACGATAGAATCCAGTCGGTCATATCCCTATTGGATCCGATTGAGTAGTAGACCCGATCTCTGGGAAAATTTCATTCGCCTACAAATGTTTAGAATCAGCTCGGCCCCCATTACATCCCATTGGGTCAATCATGAGATTGCTGTTCGCGAAACACTCAGAATAGTGTACCTCGTATATTAGCGTCTCAGTGCGATTTGCATTTCATACCGTGATGCGGCTCAAAGAATACGATAGAATGTCATCGGTCATACCACTATCGAATCCGATTGAGTAGTAGATCCTACACTGATAAAGGTCCACTCGGTTCCAGATGTTTCAAATTGACTGAACGCTCATTGAATCCGACTGGGTAAATGAGGCGATTCCTGTGTACAACTCACTTGCAGAAGTGCACCTTGTATATCAGCGGCTGAGCGTGATTTCCATCCCGTATCGTAATGTAAATCATTAAATACTATAGAACGCTATTGGTCATGTTCTTATCAAATCCGATTGAGTAGTAGCGCCTATTTCTGATAGAATTCCAGTCGTCTACAGATTTTTTGAATCGGCTACATCCCTATTGAATCCGATGCGGTCAATTGTGCAGTGCATTGAATATTATAGCATTCAATCGTTCATTATCATATCGAAACCAATTGAGAAACAGAGCCCATTCTTGATGGAATCTCACTCGCTCAGAGAGATTTAGAATTAGCAAAACTCCCAGTGACCCCGACTGGGTGAATACTTTCAACTTCAGTTGAATCTACACTGTAAAAAAATTTCACCGGAAAATTCCAGTACATGTACTGGAAGTCATTAACCTGTACATGTACCGGAAAATTTCAGCACATTTGTACTGCAAAAATTCAGTGCAAACGTTATGGAATTTCCGCATCAAAACTGGAAATTTTCTGAGCCTCGGTACTGGAATTTTTCAGTACACGAGCTGGACTTTTCCAGGACATGTACTGGAAAATTAATGCTGAAAATATCCATGAAAATTGAAAAAAAATTGCTCACGCAAAGTGATTTTGCAGGGTCCTTGTGTTCCAAGATGATTGAGAAACTTTTGATCGTTCATTTGGATGGACAGAAACTCATGTCTACCTAACAGGATTTGAACCCACACTTTTCTACCTGCCTACCAACTGAAACCTAAGACCTAACCGATGAGCTATAGCGCGACATGTTGGAAGGCCAGCTTGGGTTACTACATATGCTTCATATCTAGAACACAAGAGGATAAGTCTTGGAAAAACCTCATATATCAATTTCATTGGCTACAATTACAATTATTATTCAAAATCTCAATCAGGAAATTTTTAATATAAAGACTTGAAATTTTTCCTGCTAGAAATGACGAAGTCCAATAGAAGTGGAAAATTTCAGTGCAACAGTGATTAAATTCCGTTGCATAGCAACTGGAAAATTCCATCACACGACCTGAAAATTGCAATTCAAAACCTGTATAATTCAATTGCATAGTAACTGGAAAATTCCATCACAAAACCTGAGAATTGCAGTTAAAAACCTGTATAATTCCAGTATACCAACGATTAGGTTTTTTTTTCTAAATTCCAAATTTTTTCTCAAGTCCTTTTTGAGGGAATATTTTTTTTTGGTGCACAAGAACTATAAAATTGTAGTACGAGCCGGTAAAATTTTCGCGAAATCATGGCAAAATTTCAGTACATCATCTCAAACTTGAAAATTCCAGTACAATGACTGAATTTTCAGTTATGCTTGGTAAATTTTCAGTAACGTAACAACAAAATCTCTGTACATGTACTGGAATATCCATATTCCAGTACTAGCACTGGAAATTTCCAGTCCAGTTGCACAGTAAATTTCCAGTTTTTTTTTACAGTGTATACCTTGAAAAAATGAAAAATTGCATATCAGTATTACAGTGAGTTTTTGAGTCTCAATCGTATCATGAATCACTGAATACTGTAGAATCGAATCAGCTATTCTCCTAATGAATCTGATTCCGAATGTATAGCCCTTTGACAATATTTTTGACTGGGAAAACTTTCAACGAATCAAATTTGCTCACAACGTTCAAATTCCCTATTCATTGCGATTCCTCAACTCCGTACATTTACCGATTGATTCTCAAGTATTTATATTGGTTGATTCGTTGGCATGCTCAATAAATCCAATTGTATTCAATCGGGATACCGACTGCACAATGTTCTGATTCAATCTCATTCATTTCTCATTGCCACCATCCCCCGTTTATATTGTTCTTTCTCCTATTCAATCTCATTGTCTATTGCGTTTCAACATTACTGGGCAAATGCCGATTCATCCCCATTCGTCTATCCGTTGATTTCCGTATTAATTCCCAATCAATATAATCTCCGATTTTTCTATTTCCAATCCACCATTTGATTCTGATTGGATTGCAATCAGTGAAACGATCATTGAATCCTATCAAATATCATGCGAAAATCGAAATGTTTAAATGACTATTGAATCCAGAAACTTGAATATGTTCAAACCGCATTCGATCTGATTACGTTTTTTTCCCCCATTTTCCTGTGAAGAAGTATCCCTTGTTTTCCCTGTATGTCCCTGATTCAGTACCATTCATCAAAGCATGTCTATTGGTTCTGATTAAATCTGACCAATTCTAATTGAGGCTCAATCGTCAAATATTGATGCTCCAAAGTACGTACTATTTATTTAATCAGATTTGGTCAGAATCAATCGTTTATTTTAAGCAGGGATTGCAGTTGTCATATCAGTCATTTTCAAGTTGTAATTTCCTGTGTATCAATTTTATGAGATGGATTTCGATAAGCAACATTTACGCCATTGTATTCTATTCTGTTTTCAAATGAATAAAAATGCTGCTCAAGCTATGGAATTGATTAATACGACATTGGGTCAACATTCTGTGAGCCATTCAACAGTGAAAAAGTGGTTTACAAGATTTCGTAATGGAAATTTCAGTCTTGAGGACGATCCACGTCCAGGTGCAATCAAAAAAATTTGAGGATGAAGAACTTGAAGTTTTACTGAATGAAAATCCATGTCAAACTCAAGAAGAACTTGCAGAACAGTTAGGAGTTAGGGGAGAGCGAGGTTGAAAGTGCCGCGGGGAAGTTGTTCCGATGACTCAAATTCCACAAATGAAACTAAATAACCATATATTCTGAATATGCAAACTGAGATAAATATTCCTCCTCCAATTTACATATTCAAAACATATGCTCAATCATTTCTATTTCTGAAAATTTAATCATCGGAACAACTTCCCCGCAGCACTTTCAACCCCGCTTTGCCCTACTCATCAAGCAATTTCAATTCGATTGCATGCATTGGGAAAAATACAGAAGGAAGGAAAATGGGTTCCTCATAAACTGACGGAAGAAAATAAAAGACAAAGAGTTGCCATTTGCATGAATTTGCTTTCTCGGTTTAAGAAGAAGAATTTTCTGCATAAAATCATTACGAGTGATGAAAAATGGATTTTTTACGACAATCCTAAACGTAGAAAAGCATGGGTGGATCCGGGCCAGCTATCTACATCAGTTGAAAAACCGAATATTCATGCAAAGAAAGTTTTACTCGGTGTCTGGTGGGATTGGAAAGGAATCATTTACTACGAGCTCCTCGAACCTGGCCTGGTGAAACTATTACAGCTGAGCGTTACCGGGCCCAGCTGATCAAAGTAAGTAATGCTCTGGAGGACAAAAGACCATTTACGGGGCAAGGAAGGCAAAAGTGATGCTGGAGCATGATAATGCACGTCCAAATACAGCAAAACCAACCCAGGAACTCATCTTCAATTTAGGCTGGGAAATTGTACCTCATGTGGCACATTTACCAGACTTAGCTCCTTCTGATTATCACTCATTTAGATCAATGTCGTCATATTTGAAGAAGCAGCACTTCATAAATATCGAAGATGTCCGGGAATGGCTGGATAACTATTTTGTTTCAAAACCACCAAGTTCCTATCGTGAAGGCATTTATCTACTACCCGATAAATAGCAAAAGACTGTAGATAATAACGGCGAATATTTTAATTGATAATTCTTGAAAGAAGTATTTTTTTAATAAAATTGAATTTGACAAAAAAAGCAGAGTTTCAACTTGCACACTTAATATAAACTATATGGAGATAAATATAAATTGAATATAATTTTGAAAATTTTTCCACTTGAATATCGAAGATTGAAGATGGTTAGTTGCAATGAGTATTTCGACCATTCGATAAATCGATTTATACAAGAAACAATAGGTAGGGAACACAGGAGTAACTAGAGCCTGCGGATGAAGACCTGGGAGGTTTTGAATTTTTCTATCCTCGTTTAAGTATGTTATTTGGTGCCAATAGCTTAGTGACACGATTAGGGGCGTGAGATAAAAGACTGTTCAGAACTCTCAGTTTGCAATGAATTGACAGACTTGTTTTCCGGAGGAGATGAATAGAAACTACGGCATAAATAAAAATTTATATATATTGAAAAAAAAAGAAACGGTGGCGATTTAGTTGTGTGATAACAAAAACCATTTTTTACGCTAAGTGCATTTCTACAGATTATAAACCTGCATCTGGAACAAAATTCCAAAATCTTTCTGAAGATATAACCTGAGAGTGAGGGAACATTGTTAAATTTTCAAAGTAATCGAAAATTACAAATTTTATGGTTGATTTCAGATTGGATTTTTTGAAAAAACACCAAAACTTTTGCTTCAAATCGATGACTACAGGAAATTTGTACAATGTTTAACTGTTCCAGATGCAGGATTGTGATCTACAGAGGCACGCTCAGTTTAATAACGGATTTTGTTCAAACAATTACATTACGGTGGTGAAAAAAAATTTTTTTTTCGATATAAGTTGCCGTCATAGAATAAAATTTTAGTTCTCCTGGTTAAAAACGAACCTGCGATTTTCTTCAAATTTCTCAAACGATATTTAGAGGTCTCTCAAATCACTTTTATGTCAGGAATGGGGTTTCTATCAGCTTTTTTGCCATTTTATCACAAGTTTTTCAGGATTATTGAAACTTTCGATGAATGCATGTGCTGTATAACAAATAAATGCTATGGTTTGAAAATTAAGAAAAAAAATTGGTGCCGGTATTGGCCATGAAGGCGACAATTTTGCGAAAACGTTGAGACACAAGTACACCGTTGTACTTCTAAGAACTTTTTATTTGGATTGTAAAAATTCTGAAATACTTCTCATACACTGGGGAGGAAATCTATCAAAAAGAGGGGATTAAAATATTGGAGATAAAGCCGTGAAAATTCTAAGAAAATAAATTTCCAATTTCTCGAATAAAAAAAAGAATCTTCTCTTTATCAACATTTATTAATAACAATATACATTCGATTTTTTGTTTCTCTCCGATTTATAGGGTAGGTGTTGCGCATCTGTCAATTCTCATGACCACAAATAGCATGGGTAAAAGATCTTTTTCCGAACTCATATTGATAAAAAAATCCATTGCATTCGTCCATGAATCAGAAAAGATTGAATAGTCTTTCAGTGACGAGTGCTGAGAATGATTCAATGAAAACGCTAAATTATTCTGATGTACAAGATTCTGCAGAAAGAAAATCTCACAAAGTTCTTTCAATATAACGAACAGCACATTTGAAAATAAAACCGATCTTAAAATTCAAATTAATATAAAAATCATATATTCGATAGTATTATGTTGATGAAAAAGTGAAAACACTCTGGAAAATATCCTACACGGAAAAAAAAGTGTGGCTATTATAACGATCTGAAGTATGGTTAAGAAGAGATAGCTGTAGTGACAATACTGTATCGCTATGGTGACGATACAGATGGCTATGCTGGCGATCTATATCGTTCCTCGGATGATTTGTATCATCATAGCAACGATACTGATACCACTAAACTTTGGATAGTCATAACAACTATCCAGTATTGTTATGACAGCGATATTTTTCTCTCCGTGTAGGAAATTGTGTTCCACTGACGGTTTCTATGGGATTTTCACAGCCTTTTCTCAGCTGATATTATTTTGTGTTATGTGCTGAAAACCTAAATACTTGAATATACGAAAGAAAAAGTTATTTTTCTATCAGTCGCACACAACTATACCAATTTCTTGAATTCTTCAACTAATCTTTGAACTTCTTGCTGAACTAACCTTCGGTCTTCAAACTTTTACTTTACATAATACAATCAGTTTTTCGAAGAATTCTTTCGAATGATTCAAGACGAGACCGCGCAATTCTTTTGACTTCAGAATTTCGTGATAAACACAAATTTCCAAAGTAACAGATGTGAATCTGTCACAACCGTGTATCCTGATTCTGTGTTCGGCAATGGGCTGCTGAAGATATCACACTGACGAATGTATGAATTCCTGCGATGCTGGTGTAACGAATTACTAATTTCTCGTGAGTGAATTCGAAGTCCTAGTGATGGAGTAAGTTTACAGTCTAACATCGTATGGTACAATTTCAGCATTGGGTTCTTAATTCATCACATATATAAATAAACTTTTGGAGGTAGCAATATTTCACATCATCACCCTATTCTATTCTTCGTGGTCACCCAACAAAGTGTGAAACATTTAATTCATCCCAAGCTGCTATAACAGGGATTCTTGTCGATTGAAAACTCCATGGATAAATATGAATTGAAAATTCTTTTTTTTTCCATGTACGGATCTCTTAGCAGAAGATCAGTTCGGTTTTAGGAAAAATAGGGGAACGCGAGAAGCAATTTTACCACTTAGAACAGTAATAGAGAAAAGACTAGAGTTAAAAGTCTGTGTATATAGGTTTTATAGATATACAAAAATCATTCGATAATGTTAATTGGGAGAAAATGTTCACAATTTTGAAAAAAGGAGGAATTAATTTTGAAGATAGGAGAATAATATATGAATTATATAAGAATCAAACCGCAATAATAGAAATAGAGGGTCAAAAGGGAGAAACACAAATTAAACGAGGGGGGAGACAAGGATGCTCACTATCGCCATTGATTTTCAATTTGTAAATAGAAGAAGTGATTAACGAAGTGAAGGATCAAGTGCCATTGAAATTACAGATTCAAGGAGAAAATGTAAGCATGTTGAGATTTGCGGATGATATAGCTATATCAGCTACGAGTGGTGCTGAGTTAAAAAATATTCTCAACACTATGAAAACAATATCACTAGAAAACTAACTAAATAAGGACAAACCAAAATTCATGATTTGTACATCAGCTAAAACATCAAGAAGGACGAAAATCAAAATATATGCAGAGACAATTCAACGAGTGAAAGAATTCAAATATCTAGGAAGCATAATTACAGAAAATAGTAAAAGCGAAAGAGATATAAGAGCGAGAAGAGCACAAGGAAGACAGGCTTTCCACCAAAAGAAACAGCTACTATGCTCAAAGAATATCAGTTTATCAGTAAGGCAGAAATTCTTGAAGAGTTACGTTTGGAGCACAGCATTATATGGTTGCGAAACTTGAACAATTGGAGATACAGACCAACGAAGACTTGAAGCTTTTGCAATGTGGTGTTATAGAAGGATGCTTAGAATAAAGTGGATAGAGGAAATGAAGGATGAAGAAGTACTCGAGAAGGTAAATGAAGAAGTCTTTTGAAACATGTGGTGGAAAGAAGAGTAATCAGATAGGACACACATTAAGGCATGATAGTTTATTGAAAACAATATTAGAAGGAAAAATGAATGGTAAAACTCGCGAAGGTAGGCATAGATTGTTATATGAAGCAAATTATACAAGATATGGGTTGTCATAGATATGTAGAAATTAAGCGTTTAGCGGATTACACACCTAGGGTTGGAGGATTTCATCAAATCAGTCATAAGACTAATTACTTCATGATGATGATACGGATCTCTTATGTAAATAGCATGTATGTGAATTGGAACTTCACAGTTGGCAGCGTATTTTCTAAGCTTGAGTAACACGAGGACTTTTCAAGGATGTTGTAATGTTTACCCACGTAGGAATGCTAGTTACAAGGCGACGGTAACTAACAATGCACTCGTAACGCGATTAATAGGGTCAAATATCTAAGCATCATGGCAGGATCATTTTTGCTCCAAAAAGGTATAGTAAGCTCTTTCGAATCTTCAATATTCATTGTTGATTTTGTCGGGGTGAATACAATCTATTCCCTGATAAAAATTCCAAGCAGAACCGGACAGAAAATTGTTTTCAGGCTTCGAACGGTTCCTTTCCCAGATAATCTGTAGGCAAAAACTAACAGACTTTCGATCCAATTTTGTCCGGGATCACCAAATTGTAACATACTGTCAAAACCTGGCAGGTAAATTTTGATCAGTTCTCGACTGGATATCACAGTCTGCGAATTGCAAACACACGGAACAAAAGATCATGGAATGGTTACTACAAATAATAATAAACTGGTGACAACTACGGATTATTGTAAACGGTTGTTAACAGAGACGAGTAATGGTTCAATGGATCAATGGTTCCTACTTTGGTATATTCAAATACAATTCAGAATACCAAAATATAAACCATTACTGATCTCTGTTAGCAACCGTATACAAAAATCCATAGTTGTCACCAGTTTACTATTATTTGTAGTAATCATTTCATGATCTTTTCTCTCCGTACAGAATCGTCCCAAAAAACTGCTGTCAGTTTTTGACAGGATATCCCAATTTGGTGATTCCTGACTACAACAATTCTCTGTCCGGTTCTGTGTACCTTTTTTGCAGGGTGGATTTGTAAATACAATTTCATAAAAAATTAAATTCTCTTTCAAATCTGTTGATAACGTGACATCTATTTTCCTGTTACTGGTGTATTTTCATGAAAGGCAACTGTACAATACTTCTGTTTACTTACATTTCATGGCTCATTGTATAGCACTGTAAAAATTACGACTGAGTGTGCAATATGTGTACACTGAGAAAAATCTGCATTGTAGAAATCATGTTTCAATATAGTAATGTATTTGACCGTGAAAAATACATTATTTTGGTTATTATTACCATGAGCTGAGTGATAAATATCATCTTTTTGGTGAATCAAACCGAATGTACGGTGAAATTCAACACTGAAAAGGTACTTTTCACTTTTAAAAGGCTGGCTTCAGTTTTCATCATTTGACGGGTGAAAAATATACGAAATAGAGGTTATTTTTACATTTCATTTTTCTCAGTGTATGGGAAAGAGTGACCGCAAAAAATAGTATTTTTCCGCCTTCTTCTGGGTTTCAGGTTAGAATTCATTCTAAGACATACTCTATGTTGATCATTTGCGAGGGTATACAATTTCCTAGTGAGCATAACACTGGTTTTACAGGTAAAGTAGTATCAAATTTTGATCAAGATTGTTTAAAAATCAATAAACCTCGATAGGTTTTTTTATAGGAAGAATCCATTTCTTCAAGAATCTATCGATTCCGTCAATTTCTTTATCTTCAAAATCAATGTTATGCTCACCGGGAAATGGTGTTCCCTCACAAATGATCAACATAAGGTGTTTTTCAGAATGCAATTCAACCTGAAACTCGCGGTCCCAAAAAAACAGGTGGATTTTGCGGTCACTCTTTCCTGAAAAGATTTGTACCGTCTGGCTGTCCCTTATTTGAAAAATTGACTGATATTATTGGCATTTATTTCCGATGCTCTCAAAATGAGCTTATATTTGATAAACGAAACTTAAGCAAGAGTTTGAACCATCTAAACTTTGATCAATGATTTTGGCTATACAGGGTGACCGCGCCGGGAATTGAGTTGAGGTCGGGAGTAGAGGTGCACGATATTCTACGGTATCCATATTTTATATACAATTTTTCATCAAATTTTCATCGATATTTTATAAAATTCAACACAAACTCATCAAAGTCTCTACGAAAAGTCTGTATCGATCAAACTACTTTGATAAAGATGCCAGCCAGATGTATACGAGTTTTTAAACCGCATTTGATCAGTTTCATCTGGTACTGCTTGGTTCATACGTCAGTGTTGGAGTTGCTGTATATGCTAGACAAAATTTAACACATTCAATTCGGTTGTGTCCAAAATAAGGATCCGATGGAAAATTTTTTATCTGGTTCCACCTGGCATTTCAGATAGAGGAGAGTGCGGACACTTGCACCACGGGGTGACATGCACCACAGAAGGTATCTCTTGATCTCGCAGAGATACCCAAGTCGTTTCACACGTGTCGCTAGCTGTATGGATGCCCTAACACCACACGAGTTCACAGGAATGTGAAATGAATCTCTTTTCCTTTTTATTTATAGCAAAAGCTTTGGCATTCTTAAAATCGCTTCATTTTTGTATCATTTGTGTCTAATCGTGCAACCCGTATGGAAATATTTCGCTGAAAAATGTCTGCAAAACTATGAAAAATCTCTGAAAAAAAATGAAAAAACTCTAAGAAACTCTGAGAAACTCTGAGAATCTCTGGAATTTTGATGAGAAATCTAATATTTTTCGAACATTCTTTACAGACTTTTTTCAGACTTTTTTCAGAGTTTCTCAGAGTTTTTTCATACTTTTTTAGAGGAATGGTAACGAAATTGCACTCTGAAAAAACTCTGACAAAACTCTAATAAATTGTTGACATTTTTCTGATTATTGAAAAATCCTGAAATTCAATAAATACATTCATATGCCGTATTCAAATATCATGTGTGAAAAAGTGTTTGAAAATTTTTTAATTTTGTTCTAAAAGTCAGAAAAATATTAGCAATCCATCAGAGTTTTGTCAGAGTTTTTTCAGAGTGCAATTTCGTTACTATTTCTCTGAAAAAGAATGAAACAACTCTGAGAAACTCTGAAAAAAGTCTGAAAAAAGTCTGTAAAGAATGTCCCAAAAATATTAGATTTCTCATCAAAATTTCAGAGATTCTCAGAGTTTGTCAGAGTTTCTCAGAATTTTTTCATTTTTTTTCAGAGATTTTTCATAGTTTTACAGACATTTTTCAGCGAAATATTTCCATACGGGAATTCAAATGAATATTCATCAATTGATTTGAAAATAGTGTTTATTATTTAAATTAAGGTATCAGTTACTCACAGAGAGAGAGAGAGAGAGAGAGAGAGAGAGAGAGAGAGAGTCTCCCGTCATGTGGAGAGAATTGCAACAATCGCAATGTTTCTGGGAAACTCTCGTATCATTGATAGAACGTTGGATTTGACCTTGCAATCATTCTCAACTTAAAGAGAGATGTTTGCTCTGTAAAAATCCTATAAATAATGTATTGAATGAACTTAACCATGAAAGTTATAACAATGTAAAAAGAAAGTGGTGCAAGTGTTCCTACTCTCCCATATTCTACCTAAGATCCCCAATATAAGTATACTGATATTGATATTGTCTATTTATGTCCTAGGACAAGGCCACATAAGGAAAAATTTTTGTACAGAAATTGAGTACAAGCCAAGTAATTTTTAAAATTTAACATGCAACTATCGTACTGTCATGCATGTAGCCAATAGTGTGCTACCAATTAATCATCATATGATTAGTGAATTCCGTTAGACATAAGTTTCAAAAACTATTGAGTTTCTTTGGATTCGTAATATGCGAGTTTGTAAGTCGCTGAAGAAAAAATTACACAACAATTTCTCCAAACCAATTCGAAATTCCTTTGATTTTCCTTTGAGGAAAAAAAGTATGCGGTGTATATGAAAGAAAAGACTATGAAGGTGATTCCTTTGACCAGAAATTTATTGAATTTCAAATTATTTTCACGTACTTTCAGTGTAACTCATCTCGATTTAATTGTAGGTTCAATCTGCTGAATATTAAATACTAATATCGGAATTCAACGCTTGCCTAAAATCAAACACGAAACACATATGTCTTCTCCAAGATGTTATTAGCACTCTTCAACCTGTGTTGTTTGTGTGTTTCTGCATAAGAAGTAATCGTGTCGAGGTGAATTTCAAATCTATCACCTACGGCACTACTACTTAGCACACAGGATCACCATCATTCAGAGCAGACACCTTTCGAAATACGTCTTAAACTTCACTTATATAATAAATTATTACTCACAAAAAACCAGAACTTGGGAAATGTGCACATTTTCAATTTTTGTATTGTATTAATTGTTTTTACTGGCAACGAATGAAGATTTCATTTAATAAAAGTTTCAGAAAGGAACGAACTTTAGTTACATGGTATAACGTTTGTAGTTGAATGAGATTTAACCAGACCTTTATCCAATTTCAATGAGATTTGGCAAGATTCCATCCGTCTTTTTAATCAGGGTTGTGAACATAAAATTTTAATGTCATCTCAGAAATAACAATTTATCATTGATAAAAATGGGTATCAAACTATCGAATGATGAATCTGCAATGACTTTCTTGACGGATTTAATCAAATGCTAGTTGAAAGACTTATTTGGCCCCAGCTTTCTCTCTCCAATATTAATAGAGGTAAATAAATTCCATTCCAAAGATTTTTAAGTACCAATTATTTTTCTCGTCATTTTGACTAAAATCCTTGCGTACGTTCCTAATAAAGTGATTTAAAACAATCATGAAAACAGTGAAAAGCATAGATCAATTAAAGTACAATATCGAGGGTATCAGAAGCTATAATGAAAACTTTCTTATAATTAATTTCCTCTCGGCTTTTTCAATCTAACTGAGAGTTGATAGAGAATTTCGCAAAGGTAGTCAAGCTTGCGAACGTAACAATGAGCGTGTTAACTTTTCCCGCTCATTGATACGGTCACAAACTGAAACACTTTGTATTTCGTAATCCGAAGCTCCTTGTTGTCATAGATATTGTAGAACCTGCAACATAAAACGTTAATTTCAATCACACAAGAAACTATGTATAAAACCTCAATGAGTTTGATAAAAGACATTTTGGTGATTAAATCTGGTTTTAATTATCGTCATTGTCATCAATTCAAGCAGCGGATACTTGTGGAAATAATAAAACCTTTTTTTAACGATTTGAATTTTTTATTACATACCATTTTGTTGAATGCAATGTAAAAATGAACGAGAAAAACTTTAGAAAGTAGACTAAGCGGAGTGTTAAAGGTCTATCCAAGAATTAGAAGAGCATAACAATCGTTGATGATGCAGATGTGTATACGTGTTCATTATCACACACTGCAGAATGGTTTGGTGATTTCACAATAATCGCACCCCATACACAATGTGCATACGCGCAATTTACTACCATCATCAGTTTTCCCATGCGGGTCTAGTTTGTACCGCTTAAAATGACCATAGATCTCAGAGGGGGATTTGATTGAAGAACAATATTCCTTTGTACATTAGTTACCTTCGTTTCAATCTTCCTTTGCACGTACCCACACGTATGCTTCAATATATTTATGTGCCTATGTTTGAAATGTACTTCAATAAGACAGGGAATATCATGGATTGTATTTTCCCTTAAAATCGAGAATAAATATAGCAAAAGAACATTGTTTCGATTTGAATCTTCAAGTACTATTGAGTTGATTAGATTTGGAAACAAATAATTTTCATATTGTTTATACATCTTGTGGGTTGGCTCATCCCTTTAATTTATACATTTCAGCACAAATAAAATTTCATAAATGTCAATTTAATATCGCAACATTAATGAAACATAAAAATCAGAGACAAATTTTTCTGCGTACGTCTGTAGCTGTTCTCATGAGAAATTAGATTTTCGTTCTGGCAAGAATTACCCAAGATCTCCCCAGATAACACAACAATCAGTGATCTATTCATGGAGAATCCTTTATGCATTCTTCTTTTGTGATTTTTGTCAGGAGAACCTAAATGGAAGACTTTTCAAAATTGTATATAATTTATATAGAATTATATAAAAATTATATATAAAGTACATTTAATTGTATATAAATTATATATGGTTTTGAAAACTCTCCCACTCAGGGGCGGGGGAAAGGAATAAACCCATTGAAGTTTCGAGTATATTTTTGTATATGTTTGAAATATATGAAAAAAGATTTTTTCAAACAAAATAATAAGTTACAGAAGATTTACTAGTCCATTTCATGAATGTCTTGTGAAAATGTTCCAATTCCCTCCTAAATTACGCTTACACGACTTTTAACTTACGTTTTCGTCACGCTTCATTTTCACCAGGAATGGCCTGTATGAACAGTGTCTCCAAAATGTGTATCCCAGTATAATGAATAAAAATTCTCAAGACGTTTGGAAAATGTGCTGCTGAGAACTAAACTCTAGGCCAATAGAACCATTGACCCGTTTCTAGAACGCTTTGAGACCTGTCTGAAGAGTCCAATAGATTCCCGCAAATTCCCATATGTGCTGTGATAATGACCACATAGAAATCGATGGAATATTTTATTCCTGTCAGTATTCATCACCATGCTGGAAATGCTCGACAGATCCAAACAAAGAACAGTTGTCAGGCTCTGAACGGTTTTCGTCTCAGGAAATCCAGTCAGAAACTGAGGAAATTTCTACCTGGTTTCACTCGGAGTCACCAAATCAGAATATTCTGTCAAAAACTGACAACAAAATTTCTGTTTTGACCGGATTTCCGAGGACAAAAACCGTCCGAAGCCTGACAACCATTTTTGTTCGGTTCTGCCTGGCATTTTCAGCAGGGGCATAAAACATCGGATTCCCTATAGAATCTCACGGAAACTTCGAAGTTCTGTGCCAAAAACAGGATTTGGTCTACGAAAGCTTCTGATACGATTTGTCCCGCTCTCGGTGATGATGTTGTATCTTATAATATATGTAAATATTAGTATAGACAGTTCGCAAGTAGTGATTTCACCTTAGCGATCCATAAAGTGTTCCTGAACAGCGCCGATGTTTAAGGAAGCTGAATTGCAAAAATTATTCGACGAAGACTCAACGCAAACCCAAAAACAGCTTGCAGCTCAGCTAGGAGTTTTTCAAGCAGCCCCCTTCAAAACGATTACACGTGCGTACGCAATGGATAAAATACAAAAAGTAGGAAGATAGGTTGCACGCGAACTGAACGAACAGACCTTTAGTGAAAGAACGACGAAAGAACATGTGCGTCTCGCTTACTCGCCAAGTTTGGTGGGATATGAGAGCTGTACTTATTTAGAAATTTTAGAAACAGGTCAAAGGGTTACTGCAGAACGCCTACAGTCGTTCTGATGAAAATGAAGCGTTGAAGCGCGATGAAAACGTAAGCTAAGAGTCATTTAGGCGTAATCTCAGAAGAAATTGAAACATTTTCACGCTTCATTTATTTCAATACCAGCTTTCTTCACTTTTGGATTTTCACCAAGGAGATAATCAAACAAATTGAATGAGATTCCCTCGTCAAAAAACCGGATAGGACACCAGATGAAACCCAGATGATAATCCTGATGGTAATCCGGATGATAATCCGACTCAAACCCGGATCAAACACGGAAAAAATAATTTAGCTGCAGCAGCTAAGTAGTTAGCACGGACACGGACAGCCATTAAATTGGCTCCTGCAGTTAAATTTCAGCTGTTACAGCAAAACATTTGCATTTTTAGTCAATTTATTTATCAAACAGCTAAAATTTAGCTGCAAGAACTAATTTAATGTCTGTCCGTGTCCGTGCTAGCTACTTAGCTGCTGGAGCTAAATTATTTTTTCCGTGAATTTCCGGGATTCCATCCGGGTGTATCCGGGCGCGTATACGGATTCTGCGGTGATTCTTTATCCGGTTTCATCCGGATCCTATCCGGGTTTTGGGACCAGATGTTTTTTGGAATCCTGAATGAAACCCGAACAAGGAGACGAATGAATCCTATCCGAATTTTGTGTAAGATTTCACCTGGGTTTGATTCAGGTTCCCATCCGAGTTTGAGCCGGATTCCCATCTGGCTCTTTTACCAGGGTTCTTGATGAAAAAAGGCAGTTTACTGAGCAAGGTAGCCGAAAATGTTTCTTCGTCATATCGCTCGATCTCGTGTTGTTAGCGCGATTCAGCAAACTTTGATTTCAAACTTAAGCTGAGAAATTCTCTCCTGATGTCTAATACACAACTTCCAGATATCTTCTAGATCTCTTACAATCTTTTTATATCTACACTGTAAAAAAAATTTGTTGAATTCCAAACAAAAATGCTTGGAAATTTACAAACTTGGTTTGGAAAAATAATTTCCGAACCTTTTTTGTAAATTGCCGAACAAAAGTTTGTGAATTTTCAAAAATCTTCGTGAAATCACAAAATTTTTTGAATGTTTACAAACTTTTATTTGGTAATTTACAAAGAAAGTTTGTGTAAAAAACTGCCAAACTTCTTTGGCAGTTTAGGAAGTATATTTTTTACAGTGTAAAAGATACCCTTGGGAAAGTTTTCCTCGTTTATGCAAAATTCCCTTATCCTTTCCCCCATTTTTCTTCAAAACATGGAAAATAATATGGAAATGGACAGGGACGCGTGTTCTATGGGAATCTATAAGATCACTATAAGATTTCTTATTACATATCTCAGAACTAACACTAACATTCATGTTCGCTTAAATATCATCTTAGATGTCTTAGAATGTTTGAAAAGTTCTTGTACTACTTGAGAATACTGGTAAAGAGCTGTTACTGGCCCTTTGAAACGCTTGTTGGTGTGTCCCTAATAAATCACACAGCTCTGAACAGTTGTGATACTCGGAAATTTTTATTCCGTGCTGCGTTTATTCCCCTTAGTCTCGGTCGGTCAGCATTTTTACAATTAGAAGAATATGCAGTCACGTCAACCTCAGACAAATTTGAATACAACAAAACTCCCCACAAGGTTTCAGTCAATCTCACGTCGATAAAGTATCAACTATTCATAATTGGACAAATCGCACCTCAATTGACAGATTATCACCATGAAGTTCACTGAACCTAGTTGTGAGTTTCGTTGTGTCTAACCCCGCTGGCGGTCGAAGTTACCGTACGTCTTTCTCAGTCTACCAACGCATGTACTTCCTTTGTGATAAACATTTCAAACAGATCTAATAATCATAATTAGATACGGGGTTCATAAGGGTTCCTTATTAATTTCATATTCGAAACTCACTCATCAATTCTATAGAATTTATATAGAATTTCGCAAAAAATTTTACAAAGTTATTAAACGAATTAAAAAAACTCGTCATTATTTACATAAGAAATTCGGACATGTTTCAGTTATTGAAATGTTAGCTAAGTTGAATCTACGAGGTTAGTGAATGAAGAAAAAAAACAATTCAATCCTTCCAGGTGATCCTTTAAACGTATAAAGATAATCCGCGCTTACCTTATTCCAGTATTTACGCCTCCCCTAGACACATCTTCAAACAAAAGAAAAAAAATATCTAAATACAATAACTCTGCTATTAGACACTTCCGAACTTCGCCCTACAATTTGTCAAAAAAAATGATGGTCGTGATTTGAATGAAGGTATCTATAAGTGGCCACAGCCTTAACTGGAATGGAATATGTAGTCGAAAATTCACCTGTTTGAAAGATACGTATGAAAGTTACACACGCACAGGTGTTTTTTCTGATCACGTGCGTCACATATGCCTATGTAACCAGATATATAATATTCTCTGTTTTTAGAGAATATAAAACATAACGCGGGCAGAGACTTTCGCAAATAATCGAGTGGTTTGCGATTTGACATCATTAATCATCAATGTTGGTAGATTATACGATAAGGATCGATGTGCAGGTAAATTTCTCCAATCGTAATAGTTGTATTATTGAAACATGAATTGTTTGATAACGGGAATGAGGTAAGATAATATAATTAAAACGATTGCTTTATGCATTCAATAATTATGCATATTCGATACTGCTTTTTTGGGGTAAGACCGCGTTAAAAGTGCTACACGCACGTAACTTTATGCGATGTTTTTCTTTATGGAATTTCGAGGTTTGTTAATTTAATAATGTTTTTACAGTTTTTTTCTCGCAAAAACAGGTCGATGATAGAAATTTTAATCAAATTTCAAACACGTAATAAAATCTATATCAAGGTATTTCAAAAATATTGCGGAAAGGAGAAGATGAGATTGAAATGTCTTATGCGATGCCAAAAGATATTCTTGAAGCATTCTTCCGTATTTTCGAGCTGGTCAGTAAAGACACCCGGGAAAAGATCATCAGATCTAATCAGATCTGAGCAGATCTAAATCGTCAGATCTGACCAGATCTAAATTTTGGTCAGATCTCAACAGATCTGAGTAGATCTAAATAGGTCTAAGTAGATCTGGATAGATCTAGCTAGATCTAAACAGATCTTACTAGATCTACATGGTTTATGGTAAATATTGTTAGATCTAATCCGATCTAAACAGTTCTGCATAAACACGGAGAAAAAAGATATAAGAATTTTTGCTATTTTTCATGCTAAATCTGAAACAGAAAGGTTTATAAAATCAGTTTTTACATGAAAATATGGAGGATTATGAATTAATAGCCAAATTTTACAAAGCGTATAGTAAAATTTGACTATTCATAATCTTGACATCCCGGGCAAAAATCATTAGATCTAATCGGATCTTATCAGATCTAATCAGATCTCATCAGATCTGAACAGATCTTTTTTTGGGTTAATCAGATCTGATTAGATCTAACCCTATACATGACTAGATCTGACTAGATCTGAACAGATCTCTTTATTGGATCAATCATATTTGATTGGATTTTCCCTTATATCTCACGTGATCTGCTCAGATCTGATGAGATCTCATTAGATTTGAGCAGATCAGATGCGATTTGGTGAAGACTCACACTAAGAAAAGTATTCAATTATATATATATATATATATATTAGCGTTTGGTAACAATTATCAAATTTCATAAGTTGGATGTGGCGGAATCAACATTCAGTTAGATGTAATTATCGATACATACAGATTTACAATTAAGACCTTTTGTCATACCGTTATCAGATGTCAAGATTATGAATGAATAGTCAAATTTTACTATACGCTTTGTAAAATTTGGCTATTAATTCATAATCCTCCATATTTTCAAGTAGAAAATGATTTTACAAACCTTTCTGTTCCAGGTTTAGCATGAAAAATAGCAAAAATTCTTATATCTTTTTTCTCCGTGTTTATGCAGATCTGTTTAGATCTGATCAGATCTAACAATATTTACCATAAACCATCTAGATCTAGTAAGATCTGTTTAGATCTAGTTAGATTTATCCAGATCTACTTAGATCTATTCAGATCTACTCAGATCTGTTTAGATCTGACCAAAATTTAGATCTGGTCAGACCTGACGATTTAGATCTGCTCAGATCTGATTAGATCTGATGATTTTTTCCCGGGATCTGATAACGGTATGACAAAAGGTCTTAATTGTAAATCTGTATATATCGATAATTACATCTAACTGAATGTTGATTCCGCCACATCCAACTTATGAAATTTGATAATCGTTACCAAACGCTAATATATACAGGGTGTCCCATTTTAATCTGTCATTTAGAATATCTCGAAAACGAATAGATTCAGAAGAAAATGTTCCGGGAAAAAAATGTAAGAGTCTGAGGGAGACATCCGATGGTGAACTTGGCTTTGACCTCAGATCCCACTTTCAAGGTCATTCTGAGGTCAACTTATGTTTTTTAAATGGAATCTCCTATTTTTTACTACCGTTTTAGATTCTACGCTAAAAACCAAGGAACTTTTGTCTCAAACGCTTTTTCGAAATCCCCATAGATGGCGCTCTAATTGATGGGAAAATGAGAATTCTCAAACCCTCGGATTGTATTCTGTCTAACATAATGCTCAACTCTTGAATGTTTCTCATCTCCCGGAAATTGCCGTCGGTTGTGTTTTGTTTTGGTTTTGTTCTTGGAAATTGTTATTGTTTCGATTCACGTGTGAATACCTTAGAAATTCAGCATTCCCAAACTGCTCAGTTCTCTGTTATCATTCGGAGGAAACACATTTCTAAATATCATGTCTGATTACGCGCCAAACGATATTGTTGACGTTTTGTTGTGTCTTTGTGAAGCGCGGGGAAATCATGTTGAAGCTGTAAGAACGTTCCAACGTCGTTTTCCGGATCGGAGGTGTCCAAATCGCATTACGATCCGATTTCTTGAACAACGTGCTCGTCAAGGTCTCCTCAAACGACAGAGAAACAAGAAAGTTTATGCGGATGACAATGATCCTGATGTGAGATCGCTGGCTGTGCTGGCATTAATTCATATCAATCCCCATATCAGTCTTCGGGATATTGAGGAAATGACCGGGATTCCTCGATCCACAGCTCAGCGTATCTTGAAATCGTTGGATTATCATCCGTGCTATATCACTTTGGTGCAATCTTTAACAGCTGAGGATTTGATAACAAGATTGAACTTCTGCACGTGGGCCCAACAGAGAATTGAAGAAGATCCTACTTTCTCTCATCACGTTATGTTCTCTGATGAGGCAATATTTCACAATGTTGGAATTCTCAATAGGCACAATTGCCATTATTGGAGTGCTCAGAATCCTTACTGGGTCCGTACAATTAATCATCAACACCGTTGGAGTGTGAACGTTTTGTGAGGAATTGTAGATTCCAGGATCATAGGGCCGTATTTTTTCTACGGAAACCTGACTGACGTGGAGTATCTTCGTTTTTTGCATTTTGAACTCCCTGCTCTTATGGAAGGAGTAAGTCTTGACGTGAGGTCAAGGATGTGGTTCCAACAGGATGGAGCACCTCCTCATTACGTGCGAATTGTTTGAAAATTTCTGGACGAGAAGTTTCCCAGAAGGTGGATTGGCCGTGGAGGACCTGTGCGATGGCCACCTAGGTCGCCAGATCTGACGTCGCCTGATTTTTTCTTGTGGGGTTACATAAAAAATGTTGTATTCCGTGAACCTCCAACAACACGCGATGACATGAAAGATCGAATAAGAAGAGCATGCACAGCAATAACACCTGCTACGTTGCAAGCAACTGTAGAAAACTTTCATTAAAGAATTGCGCTTTGTCACAGGCAAAACGGCGCTCATTTTGAACATCTTTTGAATGCCTAATGCGTTCCCGAAGATACACCTCCAGTTCAGACAATCGGCCCTTTTCAGGGCCGCAATGATGTGTAAAGTCCGATTGCGCAACCTCCTCGTGGTGCACATTGGGTAACGCTGATGCTCACGGCAATTTACGGGAGATGAGAAACGCTCAAAAGTTGAGCATTATGTTAGACAGAATACAATCTGAGGGTTTGAGAATTCTCATTTCCTCATCAATTAGAGCGCCATCTATGGGGATTTCGAAAAAACGTTTGAGACAAAAGTTCCTTGGTTTTTATCGTAGAATCTAAACCGGTAGTAAAAAATAGGGGATTTCATTTAAGAAACATGAGTTGAACTCAGAATGACCTTGAGAGTGGGATCTGAGGTCAAAGCCAAGTTCACTATCGGATGTCCCCCTCAAATTTTTACATTTTTTCCCCGGACCATTTTCTTCTGAATCTATTCGTTTTCGAGATATTCTAAGTGACAAATTAAAATGGGACACCCTGTATATATATACAGGGCGTCCCATTTGAAACAGGACAGCTGAATAACTCTTCAGGGAATGGAGGGGGAAAAAAAATTGTTCAGATAAAAGTTGTAGGGTTCGAAGGGGGCCATAAGATGGTGACCTTGAATTTGACCTTGAGGTCAATTTCGAGCATAATTGATGTTCAAAGTATGTTTTTTCAAATGGAAAACCCTACGTTCGACCTCAGAAATGGAAAGAGCGGAAAATTTTACGTCCGAATATGTTAACATATCAGGTCATTTAGAGGTCATTTGAAGGTCAAACAACCATTTTCTATGGATTTTCAAGGAAAAGCCTCAAACGAGTTGTTTCTCTGACCAAAGTTATCAAAGTTAAAGTGAAACCCCACGTTTCGACCTTGAATTGAAAGTAAACAGAACTAACCTTCAGAGTTTATTCTTCATATCAGTACGAAAATGATCATTAAGAAGTTTTCATCGTTTACGGTGTAAGTGCGGGTTCAAAATAGTTTATTCACCTAACGAATGTGTTGATATTTTAATGATCTTGGGTGAGTGTCGCGGAGTGTATCAAAGAGCGTCACGATTGTACAGAGAGCGTTTGGAGATCGGCAGCATCATCCTTCTCCAGAAGTCATTCGCCAAGTTGAAAGAAATTGTCGACAAGGAAGGATTGGTCAACGCCGAAACAATCAAGGTTCCAACTTTAACGACCCTCGATGCGTTGCTGTTTTAGCAATAATACACATGAATCCTCATGTTAGTTTACGTGATATTGAACGCGATTTGGGTATTCCACGCAGTACGGCACACAGAATTCTACAAGCTGCTCAATATCATCCGTACCACATCACACTGACCCAAGAATTATCTCAACAGGATATGCAGAATCGGGTTAACTTTTGCCATTGGGCTTTACAGAGGTTGAACGAAGCGCCCGATTTCTTTCGATATGTTCTTTTCAGTGATGAATCAACGTTTCAAAGTACTGGCTTGTTAAATCGTCACAATAGCCACTATTGGTCAGCGCAAAACCCGCACTGGACTCAACAAGTTGATCATCAGCATCGGTGGAGTATAAATGTTTGGTGTGGAATTCTAGACAATCAAGTTATTGGGCCGTGATTTTTTGATGGAACTGTTAACGGTCCTAATTATCTACAGTTTTTACAGAATGAATTACCAGTTCTCATGGAAGATGTGACATTAGCAACTAGGCAGAGGATGTGGTATCAGCAAGACGGTGCACCACCACACTTTGCTCGATGTGTGAGGGATTATCTAAATATCCTTTTCCCCAATCGTTGGATTGGTCGAGGTGGATTTGTACTGTGGCCGGCAAGATCTCCTGATCTCACCCCTCTAGATTTTTATTTGTGGGATTACGTAAAAAATGTCGTTTATACCAACCGACCAACAACACCTGTGGATCTACAACAACGCATCAGATACGCAATTGCGAATATTCGTGCAGAAGTTTTTCAGTCTGTTCTTGGAAACTTTCGACGCCGGCTGGAGTTATGTATTGAAGTGAATGGCGGTCAATTCGAACATCTCCTGCAATAAGTGTGTCTTACCCGTCAACGGATTTGTGCCATCTGTAATTATAAAACGACGAACTGGAAAAATAAATAATTTTTCAATTATTGTTTCAAATTTGGCATTCATTATCGTTCTCAAGGTTGAATTCAAGGTCGAAACGTGGGGTTTCACTTTAACTTTAATAACTTTGGTCAGAGAAACAACTCGATTGAGGCTTTTCCGTGAAAATCCATAGAAAATGGTTTTTTGACCTTCAAATGACCTCTAAATGACCTGATATGTTAACATATTCGGACGTAAAATTTTCCGCTTTTTCCATTTCTGAGGTCGAACGTAGGGTTTTCCATTTGAAAAAACATACTTTGAACATCAATTATGCTCGAAATTGACCTCAAGGTCAAATTCAAGGTCACCATCTTATGGCCCCCTTCGAACCCTACAACTTTTATCTGAACAATTTTTTTCCCCCTCCATTCCCTGAAGAGTTATTCAGCTGTCCTGTTTCAAATGGGACGCCCTGTATATATATATACATATATATATATATATAATTGAATACTTTTCTTAGTGTGAGTCTTCACCAAATCGCATCTGATTTGCTCAGATCTAATGAGATCTCATCAGACCTGAGCGGATTTGATCAGATATAGGAGCAGATTAAATCAGATCTGGGTAGATCTAATCAGATCTAGGATCAGATTTGATCAGATCTGAGCAGATCAAGTGAGATCTGGGAAGATCTACTGAGAATCCACCAGGTCTAATGCTGATGAGAATTGAATTTCATATTATGCAAAAGCAGATCTGAACAGATCTGAGCAGATCTGGTCAGATATAAGGGAAAATATGATTGATCCAATAGAGATCTGTTCAGATCTGACTAGATCTGTTCAGTCATGTATAGGGTTAGATCTAATCAGATCTGATTAACCCAAAAAAAAGATCTGTTCAGATCTGATGAGATCTGATGAGATCTGATTAGATCTGATCAGATCCGATTAGATCTAATGATTTTTTTCCCGGGCATCTATTGCCAACTCTAATGAAACTAATGTGATTTTCTGTTTTTTGGTGCAAAACCTGACACGATTATTATCTGGAAGTAATCCAGATTGATTATAAATTATTTCAAACCATCTCATGTACAAACCCAGAAAAAACACCGATCTGCAAGGTTTAAGAAAAGATTTTCTAAATCAAATGTTAATTTTTATAATTCCATCAAATATCCACAAATCCTAATCATCGTTATGAGAAAATTTGCTGCCATGGTGGAAAAATAACGTTCCCCCAGCGTGAGAAAAATGTTTATCGAAGTAAGAAAAACGCGGAGACAGCGTGATTTGCGTCAATTGACTCTTTCCGCGAGAAAGTGCAATGAACGTTCATAAAAAGTCTGAGCAAGCTCTAATCGGAATCATATTTTCGCAAAAACGTTTTGTGCGCGCTTTAAGACGCCAAATTGCGATTTGAAAATTTTTTTATATTCTCTTAAAGCACTTTGCAAATTCTTTTCCTACTTTCATAGTTGCACGCAACATTTTTACCAGGATGTGATTGACAAACAGATTATATAAAAATATTTTCATCTAAATAAATACAAGCACAATACAATTATTTATACCAGAAACCAAAGAAGAATAATTCAGGATTAAAATTTCTGTTAAATGGACCGAAAAACAAATTCCTAAAGTAAAACGTATAGAATTTATTCGTAAGTTTCCAGGGAAATTCATGATTGAGTCTTTGAATGGCCCCGGCGAGTAATTTAGAAGAGTTTATTAAATTGGGTAGAATGCGCTGCGTAGGCCCACGCCGGATACTCGGAGAATGAATCTCATCCAACAAGAGGAAGTTCGAATTAACTAGAGCCTCTACTAAGAGGGGCACAGTGGAGATCGTACCCCTCCTCTTCCCAAAGAATGTGATGTACGCGACATCTGTACATGCGAAATACATGGGATCGAATGTATGTCGTAACACACGACTTGGATCCAAAACTAATCACGCGTGATGTATAAAATAATTTTATTCTCCGCAAGGAATTCAAAAACTGATAATACATCGTCATTCAAATATCAATACAAATAATTGTACCAAGAAGGTATTATTTATCGTAGGAAATGAGGATAAATTTTATGATTATGAGAGAGGCTTACGTAATAATAAAACTCATTATATGGTCAAATCATCTATCTACGTTAAAAGCACGTTATTTCAATAAAAGAGACCGTATTGATATGATACTTGAATTGACATTCAAGAAGGAAGAACAATTACTATTTCATTACAATATGTTTTCAATGCACCACCACACGATTGACGGAAACTTTATTCGTATGATGATACAATCGTTACAACTTCAATTATCGTGGTAACGCGAGATTGAATGAGTAATTAATCCTAAGATCCAAATTTAAGTTATTGAATAAGAATAAAAGGAACGAACGGCGATGATACGGTTCAAATGTCACACATCGCGGCAGAGAATTAATACTAGAAAACTAAATTAAAATCATTTGACCCCCGCTTCTACTTATACCATAGCTTTGATGGGTTTACTTTAGTCAAGACAGACGTGGATATGCCTGCAACGCAAAGTTAACTTCAGTTTATGAAAGAGGACAGCCGCTTATGTGACACTGTAATACTTTGAATTGTGGTACTCTGACACGGCAGGCAACCCTTGGACGCATCGACCTGCGTGGGCGGATTGGCGAGACGAGTAAAAACTGCGACTTAAATTCATTAGAAATTGTTTTTTTTTCTTCTTCTTCTTCCTATGTACATATTATCGATGCATCGTGTTTTTCCATGTAAATCGATCATTTACAAAAAACAAATGCGCTTGTTTCTGTCTATGATATATACACAATAAAAATGATAATATATTAATTTTATACACCACATTGTGATAATACATTATTATAATACATCCTAGTGATAATGAATTCTTCAGCTGTCTTCGTGTCTATGATTTCAACCCCGCTCGCAAATTATTTCAACCACACTTGGTTCCATCAAGACGGATTCCAAACATCTGTGTACCGCGCTATCAAGAATCTCATCCAGGAGGAAGTGCACGACACTTGAATCATATTAAAAAATTCATTCATTTAATTACAAGGAAATGGACAATGGAGTATCTTTATAAAGACTATGACTCATATTATATCACTATTGCACAAATACGATACTTTGAGATAATACGTCTAATATGGAATTCAACTTCGAATGGAAGTTTCAAATATTAAATAAATCATCAAAACTGTTTCGTTCCAAAGCATGGGGAAGCGAAAAGATTTTTCATCTTTTGAAAGTAACGAACAAGTACATCGTGTACTTGAGAAAGGCATTTATTTCTTTTAACGCATTCTGAATTGATGAGTTCATTTCATTACAATGCAGAGTTCAATGTTTTGGAGGGAATTTCATTTCGTATTGATTGGTCTCTTGAAAAATGATCAGATAGCAACACAGAAATTCAATGTCCAAAAATCTTTCATGTTTTTTAAACTAGAAACAAAGTTTAGAGGATTTTGATGAATTTTATTTGCATGGAATATCCGGTACGAAATGTTTATAAATGCGTATTTTGAATAAGTCAAAAAAGGTACAATATTTTTCTTTTAATTTGACTTTGTCCTTCTTGAATTCTTTTGAGAGGATTTAATGAATACAAATTTGCTGAATCTCTTCCTTTGCAATGAAAGATAAGTGAATCGAATTGATTTAAAGTAGTAGAGAATTTCCAGATGGTTGTCACCACTTTCTGGGGTTGAAAGAGGTGAAAATAGTGATAAAATAGTGCCTTTTAGAAATATTTTTTCCAGGATTTTGGGTGAAACCACTTTGGATACTTAGCCATTTTAGAACTAAAAAACAGGAAATATTATGGAAAGTGAAAGAAAACACAAGGAATTTATCATATTCAGAGAATATGTATTTACTCAACTTTGCAACTCAGCTAATCAACAAAAATGAAACTGAACCGACTCCGCAGGCTTCAGATTGTAGGTATCACAGCCTTTCAGCTTTGGAAAATTAGTTTCTATAAGCTGGTTCTTCAGAGGATACTAGCGGCATGGCAGCAGCCAAATCGTTTATGAGAAACTACGGCCACACGTTTCATTTTGATCAAAATATCGCTCTGTACACCACTTCTCTGATTCAAATAGAAGTGCTGTACAGAGCGATATTTTAATTAATATGAGGTATTTGCCCCTAGTATCACCTCAACCCCTAAGGCCAAAGGTTTTCGAAATTGGAAGAAATTCTCTAACTTATGCCTGTGCATGAAATGGAAATATAAACACAAAGGCGAAATTGGAACTGAATTGGCTCTAACTTCAAAGACATAAAAGTTAGCATTTTTTCTCTAGTTTTCGATTCTATGAGTTTTATAATCAATTTAATTAGCGTTCATTAAGAATTTTTCAATTGAAAACTAAAAAGCGACATTTTGTAATAATAGATACTTTGGATTTTCTCTATTTTTGCATAGAATGATCTGTATACCATAAATAAAATTTAGCATTTTTTTTCTATAATGGTAAATATCATAGTTTTCGAGATATGAATTTTTTGTGACCACGTTCGAGTTGTATTTCACGCCCGCGATGCGATACCGTGCTCCAAGCGTTACGTCGCATCTGGAAGCGTAGTTTGGAATATAAATATTTTACGACGCAACACTTAGAGCTCCATACGCGCCGCGCGCATGACGTACAATTCGAACGCGACTACAAAAAAAGTCATATCTTGGAAACCACGGTTTTTAACATTATAAACAAAAATTCTTAAATTTTATTTATGGTTTACAGATCATTCTGTGAAAAAACAAAAAAAATCAGAACTATCTACTATTAAAAAATTTCACCTTTTAGTTTTTAATTGAAAAAATTTCAATGAACACTAATGAAATATATCAACTTTTATTTCTTTCAAAGTTTTCGATGCATTTGAAAGATTTCGAGTAACAAGCGCTCGAAAATTAGATTTCAAAAACGTCAGGTTTTCAAAAAATCATATCTTCGAAAAAGAAACCGTAAAAAACAAAATCAGAAAACACGTATCGAATATTTTTCGACCAAAAATCGAAAAAAAATTATTTCGATTTTTTCAGATTGAAAACATATTAACACGCTAGGACGCTATATAGCAGTTTTGAATGTGCATAGAAAGGCTGTATAGAGCGAATTTTGAAGATATTGAAGTATGTCAGAAAAATTTTACACAAAGGATTTGGTTAGCATTTCAGCGTTAGTAACCCATTAAAGGGATACCAATGCTAACCACTTTTTATTAACCGGTTTATTTGAAAAATATTGGATGAACTTGTACTTTCTAAATTTCTAGAAATGCTTTTTGATCCACCGAGCATTCTTATGATTCTGTATCTTTCTAACCAATCATGCGAGTTACCGACGCTAGTATCCACTTCAAGGGATACCAGCACTGGGATGCTAATCAAATCTGTCTTGTAAGATTCTTCTAAAATACTTTAATATTCTTAAAATATAGATGCCTTTCAGAAAAATCTTGAACGGAAGATTTGACTATGCTCTCTCCGCTAGTACCTCTTTTTCGAGAATTTATTTTGAAGCAAAGAATTCATAAACTTTCGGAACTAACAAATACTTCGAATGACGCTGGCTCCTTCAAACTTTGAACTCATCAATTCAGCACTGAAACATTCACCATCGTCATATTTCTTTCTTTTTAACAAGATGCAATTCCTTAAAATAAAAAAAAACAATCACAGGTGATTAACAATTTGAGTTTGCACAGATTTTGTTCCATTCATTTTAATTCAAATTTCAATAATTTTTTCTTATTTTTCTTTCTTGATGTATCAAACTAGTCTATTTATAATAAAATTATCCAAATTTATTCAGTAATTTGAGCAGAAAAATTAAGATTCTCTAGATTAATGCACTGATAATCAAGCTTCTTGCATTCCGTCTCATAAAAACTTATGAAAAAATATATATGAGAGATTTATAAAGACCAAAAATAAATCATCATCACAGGGAATAGAGACGGGTGAATTTATCGTTAATGTTTGAACCTTATCAATACCGAATACTCACTTTTCATCTGAAACAAACCTCCAGAGGTACAACTGTAAGTAATGCGTGTCAACTTGTACTTGTTGGAGACCGTATTTACTAAAGGTTCTTAGCCTCACGCATTCTAAAAACGTCTGAAAAGATAAATTGATTATTATTTCATCACACATTAAATCTATATTGCATAGTCTCTAAAGGTTTTATAACATCTCAAAGCCAATCATATAATAATCTGTATTAAATGATTACGATGAATAAAATTACCGCACTTACACTTTGAGTATACAAAACGAAAACATATGCAAATTTTTAAATGATAATCATCCTCATTCGAATGTTCTTCACACATTTCAAATCAAGAATATAAAAGCTATGAACAAAAATAGACGATGATAGTTTTTTTTTTCGCAATCATCGTGTAATATGAAGTTGACAAGTGTGAAATAACTTTTTGTTACAAATATTAATACGCATTACATAGCGTGTTGTGCTCTTAATGTGTCAGAAGTAGAGAATAAGGTATCTTCACGACGTTAAGTGGATAATGGACATGTTATTCTATCATTGTGACTGCTATGCAGCACCTGCATCCATTACAGTACCTTATGTGCTAAAAGTATATAGTTCACGGTGAATAAAAGTTTATTACCTTTAAACTTATTTTAATGATTCCAGTTAGAATTGAAGCCTTGTTGAATTGCACCGAGGAAAATATTTCTATACGTTCCGAGAATAATTTATGAATATTCGTCACTAAAGAGGAATCCATATGACTTGGAGCATACGACGATAAACTAGATCTGAAATGATGTCTGGAAACGCTTGCGCTGAAACGACAAATTATTAGGTACTGTTTTCGAAATTTATTTTATAATTTATTTATGTTAAATCAATCGAACCTGTGAGTTTTTCTGCTACTGTCGCTACTTCTATCTACTTGACCGTCCGAATCATCGTACAAAGCGGTCACTTGAGAATCGATCACAGTAATTTCTTCTACTACTCTCTTCATTACAGCTCTGACTGTCCTTGGTTCAATCGTATGCAACCAATCTCGAGTCTCTACGGATTTCCTCAACATTTGAGAGATGGCTAAGCCCTGAATACGGACATAGTGGTTTAATAAATTTTGAGCTGTTGTTTGAAATGTTTCCCGTATCTCCGTGTCACGTGTTACGGCCTGTCCATCACCGGAAGACGTGTACTGGGTGATGTTAAATAAAACGTCCGTTGTGACGAGCTAAAAATTATAATTTCCTGATGTCAGTATATCATGAAGTATTCATTTTGCTTTATTTCCAATTGATTGAGCCTAATTCAGATGTGTGTTAGTCTCGAAATTCAAACAGAATTATAACAAATTTGGATTTTTATTATATTTTTACCTTATAAACTGCATCGAAAAAGGTAAAAGAGCGATTAGAAAGATTTTTCAATAAATTCAAAAATTGGAACTAAGCCTTAGCAGGGGGAGTCGTGACAAGAAAAAAAAGAAAAAAACAAGCAGCAGTCTTCGGCGCTGTATACATAAAGATACGAGGGTGAGGTGAAAAGTTTCCGGCCTGACCAAGAGACGGCGCCAACAGGTCTACTTTTGTGATGGGGTACTATAGTACCATTCTTATCTAACTTGTACATAAAGTTTCAGGTTGATTGCTCTATGTTTATGAATTCTATGCGGCACTGAAGGAAACCTCTCGATTGATCACTGTAGAAATGGAAAAATCGGAAAAGCGTGCGGTCATAGAATAGTTCCATTTGAAAAGGTTTACACCAGCTAAAATTTAAGATGGAATGGATTCAACACTATAAGACTCTTCTCCATCATATTTAACTATAAAACAGTGGGTTCCTGAATTCAAGAAAGGTCGTACGAGCACCTTTGATGAACCACGTTCGGGACGCCCCGTTGAGGTCACAACTCCAGAAATGATTGAGAAAATCCATAAAATAGTGTTAGAGAACGGCAGATTGAAAGTGTATGAGATACCTGAGACTACTAGGTTACCAACTGAACGTGTACGCAATATTTTACATAACCATTTGGGCATGCAGAAGCTCTGTGCAAGGTGGGTGCCACGTTTGCTAATGGTCGACCAAAAATTGAATCGATAAATCATTTCAACCGGAAATTTGGCAATGTATAAGCGGAACCCAAGCGAATTTTTGCGTCGATTTGTAACTGTCGATGAAACTTGGGTCCACCATTACACTCCTGAAAATGAACAACAGTCAGAACAGTGGATTGGATCGGGTGGACCAATCCCAAAAAAAAAGGCAAAAACATCTTTACCGGCGAAAAAGGTTGTGGCTACTGTTTTTTGGGGTGCAAGAGGAATAATCTTCATTGATTACCTTGAAAAGGGTAAGACTATCACTGGTCAATACTACGCAGAGTTATTGCAACGTTTGAAGAAGGTGGTGCAAAATAAATGACCTCATTTGGCGAAGAAACAAATTTTTTTTCATTACAATAACACGCCCGCGCATTTATCAATCATTGCGCAGGCTAAAATTCACGAATTGAAGTTCGAATTGATGCCGCATCCTCCTTATTCTCCATATTTAGCCCCTAGTGACTATCATCTGTTCTTTCACCTCAAAAAATGGCTCTGCGGTAAGAGATTGGGAAGCAACGAGGAATTAATTGATGCTGTAAATCAGTACTTTGAGGAGCTTGACGAATCGGTGTATGAAGATGGTATTACTAAATTAGAGCACCGTTATGAGAAGTGTATTAGTCTTGATGGAGATTATGTTGAAAAATAAAGCAAAAAAATCTAAAAAGAGTGTTTTTCTTGATTAGGCTGGAAACTTATCACCCCACCGACATATAAATTTTATACAAAACATCGATATCGTGAATTATCGTACATCGCTGAACCTAATGATACAATGAAATCATTCTTCATTGAATATACTCACCAAATATCTTGCACTACTCTCTTTGTATTCAATACACATTTTGCTCAATAAAAGTAGGAGTACTGGTGGAAATTTTGGAATATCTGATCCAGAGCAAAATCCGCTAGCCGTAGCTATGAGATGATGTAAAAATCCCACAACCAATTCTTCTCTCACCCCATCGATAGTAAAACTTTGTAAGAAATGTGGTTTTAAGCTAAACGATAAATCCGGTTGTAAGAATGCCTGCAAAATACAATAATAATTACAATGTCATCAATAACCGATAACAGAATTATAAATTCTAATTATTCTAACCGATAAATCTTGCAGTACTCCTTTGATTTTTTCAATAGTAGGTATCACGAGTAAAGCTTGAAGCTCCACTAAACTACCATCGTTCTCTTGAGTCACTTTAGTCGCCAGCGTTTGCCTGACTTTCCCCAAAACTTCATTCAAATGTTGTTTCAACGAATTCAAATGATTACGACACTGCTTTCTTCCAGCGTTGATGACGATTTCTATTCCTGTTCTATAATCAAATACAAATTGACAAATTTCTGTTATTCAAACTGTAGTTTGAAATACTCACTGCGCGAAATCGGTTTCTTTACAAAGAGTGTTCATAGCTTGCAGTCTTCTGTGAAACCTATCCAATGCTCTAACCAGAACCGCCGTATCCGCAACATCCTCCACTCTTTTTCCAATTAAATCAAAGTACTTTTCCATATTGGATAAAATAAAAGCGTTTAAACGAGTCATAGCTTTTACATCAAAATCATCGGTCACGTCGTGATCTTCCAAAGGCAATCTATCTATAAACATGTTTTTGTAAGAAGCAACGATTAAACACAAATCACTGAGAAAACCTGAACTGCCCGTATCCACGAATTCTATGATATCATTCTCGCACATGTCTTTCAGAGTATCCAATTGTTCATTCAAGTGAATCTCTGCTTGAGTTAAGAATTCAGAACACAAAGAATCGGCTGGTTCTTTCAATTGAAGTAATAAATCAACGTTCTCGGCCAGGGATTTGGTGGATAAATTTTTCTTATGAAATTGTGCTCTGAGTTTCAATTTTAATTCTTCCAAAGTTTCCTCGCAATCCTTTTGGATTCCTTGAAAAGATGGCATGCTCCCATAGTGTTTGAGAACACGTTGTGCGTGGATATAATCTTGTACAGCCTAAAATTTATTCATTTATTCATTCAACGGGCAAAAACTCATAAAAAAACTATAGAGAGTATATTCAAATAAACCATTGGCATTGCAAGTGAATTTTGGAGGACAAAATAAATCATCCAACAGAAAAAATAAACTAAAAATAAAGCCTCAACTGCCTCTTTAACAATCGATAATAAGGGCTTGATAATTATCATAATCTATAAAACCACTAAGAAACTCCTAAGCACCCTGCATGAAATTTGTTATAAATTTTGATAGTTGTGAATGGAGTATTCAATATAGTGGATAAAAATTACCTCCGCGTAATTTCCTTCGTTCATTTTGGTTCTGAGGTTGCCAGGTAACTTGAATAAAAATTGTAATTTTTTCAGAAGAGTGTGCACCGAAGATAATCTAGCGATTTGCTGTCTCGTTCCTTGCAACGTTGTTGAAATTTGATCGGAAAACGATGTAATGCTGTCCATATTTTTTGCTAACAAGTCCATACTGTCTTCCATTTCTTTGAAATCGGTTTTCATCTGAAAATCAATACAGAATGAATAAAATGAGACAAAAATGACATCTTATGAGCATAGTTATTATGATTTATGTTAAAATCATTTTATCAATCACTCAAAACAATGGAAAGGAACAAATGTAGTAATTTTGAGAATTGGAAAGGGTTTTGGAGCTCTCTTCTGCAATGGCATATCTCAAATGCTGAGAATCCCAATACGGTAACTCAAACATAACCACTCAGAAATTTTTTGTCAATACATACAGAGTTACCGTGTTACAATGAAAAAACATCTGTTTTTTGTTCTTTCACAATTTTCATTTTTTTAAATTCAATTTGTTAGGTAGATACATTTTGTAATTTTTTCAGTTTATTCTGTTCCTGATTTGATTTTAGAGTTACTACACGGTCTAATAAAAAAGTAATTAAGTACTTCATTATTTTTGCATTCGTAGAACAAAAGTATGATTGATGTTTCATAAATTTTTGATATCCAACTGTATTTTATTCACTTCCAACAGTGAACAATATAAACAACTAAGTCATTTTTAAGCTGAAATCAGGGTGTCTAGTAATCACCAACGTTAAAATTCCCGGACAATTCCCGGACATTTCCCGGATAGAATCCAAATTTCCCGGATTTATATGGGATAAAATTTGGACATTTTATTTGGGGGACATTTCCATGGGATAAAATCAAGAATATCTTTATAATTTTTGGAAGATTTTCCATTTTTGTATTTCCAAGTGCAAGAGCTTCCATCCAAAAAGTGTCAAGCCTTGATCCATTCCGTGTATCGTGTCCAAATCGAGTATAATTTCAAATTTTGGAATATTGTGTTTTTTTTTTTAATAAAATTGTTCATTATTGAAATGATGAACAAAGTAATGAATCAGCAAAATTCAGGGGACGATTTCTTTTCGAATTTGTACTCCGTTCATAAGTTTCGTTGTCCTAGTCAACGAAAATTTTGGTGACTTATTTTTTCCGTGCAGGGTAGGAGCGAAATTGCGCTCTGGAAAAATTCTGACGAAACTGTGATAAATATTTGACACTTTTCTAATTATTGAAAAATTTTGTAATTTTATAAAGACATTAATAACTTTCATTTAAATCCCACACGTGAAAAATTGTTTGAAAATTGAAAAAATTTTTTTCAATAGTCAGAAAAATATTGAAAAATTATGAAAGTTTTGTTTGAATTCCTTCTGAGCATGAGTTCGTTCCTATTTGCCTGAAAAAATGAATGAACTATTGAAGACTCTCATCAACTTTGGAAAAATGTACAAAATATCTCAAAATTATTAGATGTTCCATTAAAATTTCATGGATTTTCGGAGTTTGTCAGAGTTTTTCAGATTTTTAAAGCGAAAATGGTATTTTTTTCAAAGATCATTCATTCAGAATAATCCAGCGGAATATTTCCATACGGAGAAAACCCATCATCTTTTTTGTGAAAATATTGGGAAAAAAACTTCATTCTCGTGTTTGCAATTATATGTGATCCATTCAAATTCAAATCGAATGTGATTCCACGATTGCTGTAGAATCAGATATATAATGTATTTAATTGGAAATTCACGATGCACGGGAAAACAGGGAATTCCATCGGAATCGGTCAATCAAAATTCCAGGTTGAACGAAATGACCAATTAAACAAACAAAAATTCCCGGACTAGACACACTGTAAAACTATTAATAATTGAAAAAGTGACTATCAACCCATACAGCACGCTCGTCCCGATAAATTCATAAAAAGTTCTTCATGAATCCATCGTAGGATTCGTTAAGAGTCCTCATTATAATAGTTCAGTACGAGTTCTTCATGGGTCCGTGGTATTCAAAATGAATTCCTAAAGAATTATCAAGAATTCTTTATCAATTCTTTCGGAACTGACATAATGGAAGTTCATTAGGGACAAGTTCGTGCCATGCGGGAATTCACAGAAAAAGAGTATCGCTGGAGGATGTTTTTGATGAACTGAAGGGGATACCAGCGATCCCTGACGATACAACCCGAGCCAAATCTTTTCTGACAGAATATTTGAAAATGAAGCACTAAAATCGAAATATCGCTCTACAAAGACCATCTTTATTGTTTGAAAAAAGTGTATATAGAGCGATATTTTGATTTTATTGCTCCATTTTCGAATATTTTGTTAGAATAGTTTTGGTCGTGTCCTTTTCGAACCAATGGTTCTGGTCGTATCTGCAGGGGTCGTTGGTATCACTTTGAGGGGTGAAATAGGTTTCGAAATTTCAAAAAATTGATTATTTTTTTATTTTTTGATCTGATAATTCAAAATTTCAAGAATATTTCCCCGAAGTTCTTAAAGTCAATCGGAGTAAAAGTCTAAGAGAGAGAAGTTATCGTATTCACTGCGAGGGCACTTTTTTCGAGAAGTATCCGAAAATCAACCCCCATCGGCTAAGTTTTCAAAATTTTTAGTTCACAATTTTGGAAAATATTGTTCAAATATTACTGTTCTATATATCGGTCGAAATTGAGAAATAATTGATCATCTCAAATCTTATATGTTCCAATGAAACATTTAACGCATGGATTTCCGACTTTGTACATAATGAAACGAAATAATGGATCTTCCATCTTGGTCTTATGAACAAAATAAACCAAAATATGCTTCCGATATCGTTTCAATATACCGATTTTGCGAAATCTATATATCGAAATGACATCGGAAGCATATTTTGGTTTATTTTGTGCATAAGACCAAGATGATCCATTATTCCGTTTCATTATGCACAAAGTCGAAAATCCATGCGTTAAATATTTCATGGGAACATGTAAGAATTAAGATAATCGATTCCCAAGTAAGGTAACCGGCCTCATTAATGAACACCTTAGTCCCCATTAGCGAACCATCATTTATTTATTATATCTTTCCTATGGCATATTATTCTGAATTTATTTACATAACAGCGGTTGATTTAGTATCCAGTTAGTCATGCTTGGATGAAATTAAAGCACTAAATGAAAAGTACTATAAATCAAAAACCAAAATGTTCATTAAAGGGGTCGCGTTCATAAATGGGGTCATCTACCTTAACACACGAATGTCCATAGCATGTTCTGCGAACCTTTTTAGCACATTGAATGTCCTATGCATGTGCTGTGAATATTCTCGACATGCTTCCCGAATGTTGTGTTGCTAGGGTTATTCCTCACTTTCGACCGATATATCGTGTGCATCCCTAACTCTTCTAGATGCCTAAAATTTCGAATGAAAAATTCTTTTACACTATTGAAAAAAAAATTGAAAAAAATATGCTTTTTTGCTTCTGAAACTTATATGTCACTCCCCTCAACATACATTGAGAGGAAAAAAGAATGAAGACATCGCGGACAATAGAAGATAATTTTTTGATATTCAATAAATTTCTATTTGAATGACGAAAATTACTATTCAAATAGTAATTTATTGAACTGATGTTGAGCGATTATCTTCTATTGTCTGCGATGTCTTCAATTTGTTAATGAAGATTGTAATTTTTACGCTTTCTTTTCTCTCAGTGTTTATAGTTTTACTGCAAGAACAATAAAACTATCAAATTTCAGTATTTCCACTACGAACTTTTGGTGAACTCACTACGGATATTCTACAGCAATGATCTTTTGTCCCGAATTGACAATCATTTTTGTGAATATTAATAATCTCGATTTTTTCATGTACGGAATTATCATTCATTTCAGCTGCCGCGCCTTCTTGGTTTTAGAAGCAATTTCCAATGAAGATTTTATATTTTCAAACGCGGTTTTGACAATTTTTCAATGATTTATATTAAAAAATTGGATAAGTTTACGACTCACAATACTGTTCTAGGAAGTATTTGAAGATATGAAACTGAAGCTAGCAGATGACGTAGACTCTAGTTAATTGCAAAATTTTCGTAGAGTAATGAAACCTGTATCAATGAAATTTGTGGACCCTAATCTCTGAGAATGTGTACTTTGGAAAGATTCAACTGCACATTGGCTCGGTTCAATATACGCTGTCTGCTGGTTCATGTCTGCCAGCTTCATTTTGAAGATTCCTAATGAATATCATAAAAGCTATGACCGAAAATATATTTGAACAGACACATTACAAAAATTGAAGATATTTTTTGTTTCATCCTATAAATTCCCGATTCCTCAAAAAATTCCTGTACATTTCCCGGATTTCCCGGATGCTAGACACCCTGTGAAATATTTTATTTGATTATGTTGAGAAAATATTGTAAATGTTATTTACATAAACACGTTTTATGTTTTTTAATTGAAGAACAACCACATAAGAGTCCACTTTAATCATATGAAAAGTACTGAACTCCAATGCTTGGATTTATTGTATTTTGAATTCTAAATAAGATAAGCATACAACTTTTCATTTTTATGCCTACAATAGTGTGAATATTCTTACCTTTCGTATGGTATCAGTCGCTGAAATGAATTTGTTATAATTTTCATATACCAAAGTTTGCATGTCGGAATGTAACGTTTGAGTATTCCTTATTATTTCCGCCTCGTGATCCATTATTTGTTTCAATGTAAATTCCTGTAAATCAATCAAGTGAAAACTTCATCTTAAAAAATACAAAATATACAGAAGATAATGAAATCAAGCATACCTTCAACAATCGTTGAAAATACATATCTGAATTAAAATGTTGTCCATTGATATCATAAGGGTTATTAGAATTCGTTGCCATATCTCGCTATTGAATTGTAATTGGCTAGAGATTATTTGATCAATGTTTTTGAATGAATGTTTTTAAAAGTATCTAATACATCAGCTGATCAACTGATATCACTAATTCACACTGATGTCCAGTTCACTCCAGTTTGTGTTCTTTCAAGCTTAATTTATTGTAGACTTTATGACCGTCAGATGTCATAATGTTCCGAGCGCGTTCGATATTCAAACGTAGCCAATAAGCGCGAAAGAACGAAAAGAGTGAATGAATGCAACCCATCAACTACCGCAGACCGCAACCACACCACCTGTTTTTACCGTGAACTGATTGTGTACCGGATGGTGAATGGTACTGGAGAATTTGGGTAAACATATACAAATACTGCCCACTTGAACTGGTATTCTCGAGTGAATTATTATTTTGATTCTTGTCACGTATTCCTGATAACAAATCCTATCAATGCTTGTCCACCATCATTCTCCATCATAGTATCAACGATTACTGGCGTATGGGCAACAGCCTAAGGATCTAGAAGTTACTAGTTCCAAGGAGCCATTTATAACCTGAACCTGACCATCATTCTCCATAGTACAAATACGTGAATATTTGAAAACTTTCAGCAGATTACAAATTTTATACTAAGAAATAATGTCCAGGATCGCATATTTAACTAGAAGAGAAACTATCTCAGCCTGTCATCGTCTGCACAGGTATTATTCTTTAACTTTTACCAGTTTATTTTCAAGTGGAAATAGGTTTCCTAAGTTCTTTATGATTGATTTTTCAGTCCATCCTTGAGTGACGAAGAAAACAAAACTGTATATGGAAAATGTAATAATTATTGGGGACACGGTCACAATTATGTTGGTAAGTTTTCAAAATGAATTGTATGTTATTGGAGTTTAGATGAACCAGAAAATTACTTTTGAATCATTGAATAAGCAATGTAATCTAATTTCATAGAATTTCCCGTGTGGAAATATTTCGCGGAAAAATGTCTGCAGAACTATGAAAGATCTCTGATATTTTTGGGACATTCTTTACAGACTTTTTTCAGACTTTTTTCAGACTTTTTTCAGAGTTTTTTCATTCTTCTTCAGAGAAATAGTAACGAGATTGCACTCTGAAAAAACTCTGACAAAACTCTGATGGATTGCTAACATTTTTCTGACTTTTAGAAAAAAATTAAAAAATTTTCAAACACTTTTTTACACATGATATTTGAATACGGCATATGAATGTATTTATTGAATTTCAGGATTTTTCAATAATCAGAAAAATGTCAACAATTTATTAGAGTTTTGTCAGAGTTTTTTCAGAGTGCAATTTCGTTACTATTTCTTTGAAAAAGTATGAAAAAACTCTGAAAAAAGTCTGTAAAGAATGTCCCAAAAATATTAGATTTCTCATCAAAATTTCAGTGGTTTCTCAGAGTTTTTTCCTTTTTTTTCAGAGATTTTTCATAATTTTGCAGACATTTTTCAGCGAAATATTTCCACACGGGTTCTGTTCAAATTCATGTGCAGGATATGAACAATTATGATCTGTTTCTAACATTTTATTTTCTTGAATTTTAATATGAGAGAGTGCTTGCAATAAAAACAAAAATCTCATAACAAATTGTAGATGGGTAAATTTTTGAAATTTCATATATAATTTTATTGTCCCGATAAACCATATTTTTAGTCAATAATTTAGAATTCATATGTTTCATTATTGAAAGTATTCGATACAATAATTTAAAGGTTATCTATTTGATAAAGTAAATCTCGAGATATTCTAATACATATCCAAATTATCTAATCAATTTTTTTAAGTATGTGATAGACTGATTAATCCACGTTATTTCCAATGATTAAATGGAGTACGTACATAGAATTTCTGGTCTATATTCAAAAATTTGTTCATTTCACACATCTATGAATTTTGTAAATTACGTCACAAAATCAATGTTATACTCAAATATAAGGATTTGTAGTTTGAAGAGAAAATGACGAATGGCAGTAAGATTTGGATAAAATTGATTTCAGTGGAGGTTACAGTTCGAGGACCAATAGATAAAACAACGGGAATGGTTATGAACATTTCAGATTTGAAAGTATACATGAAGAAAATACTGATGGACCAATTAGATCATAAGAATTTGGACAAAGATGTACCTTATTTTAGAAATGTTGTTTCAACCACCGAAAATGTAGCAGTTTATATTTTTGAGGAATTGAAAAAGGAATTAACTGAGCCTCATTTGTTGTACGAAGTGAAAATTTACGAAACTGATAATAATATTGTTATTTATCGAGGTGATGAAAATTGAACCATCGATCTAATCTTAAGGGGTGATACCACTCTAGAGGCCGAAAAAGGTGTAATTTTACGGATTTTTCATGGGATTATGGGAAAAGGGATTGTATTGAAATTTACAGGGTTTATTCAACATATATTGAAGTATACAAAAATTATTATCGATTTCGTGCAAAATGGCGGCGCCACAGCGGATCTCCGATACAAGGTTTTTTTGAAGACGCTCCGCGGGCGTACCCATCCCTCGGCAACCGTGAGAGCTGGAACAAAAATCCAAAATTTTTTTGAAACTACATACTAATAGCTATCAAAGTACGTAGGATTATTCTTTTTTTCCAATTTTTGTAGAAACTGTGCATCAGGGGGCATAATCTCAAATGCAACATTCTGAAACGGATTTCAGCGCTGCCGTACGGTAGTACAGTGAATTATTCGCCATAGATACAACTAACACAAACAATGAACAAATCACACCGATTTTCGAATTAGTGTTAGTGTATACATGTAAAATAGTTCACTGTACTACCGTATG
This sequence comes from Gonatopus flavifemur, assembly GCA_018340375.1. Lineage (NCBI taxonomy): Eukaryota > Metazoa > Arthropoda > Insecta > Hymenoptera > Dryinidae > Gonatopus > Gonatopus flavifemur. The sequence goes on from JAFFJZ010000001.1 coordinate 1,991,498, forward strand.
GCGGCGCTAAAATCCGTTTGAAAATTTTCTATTCGAGCTTATGCCCCCTGCTGTGCATATCTGAACAAAAAGTATGAATTTTCGACTAAAAAAAGAGCAGTAAATTGTTAATAAAACAAGTAATTTTCAAAATATCATAAACGGCTACGTACTTCGGAGGAGAATATATATATATGAAGCTACTGTAAAAATTTGAAGTCGATCCATGCAATAGTTTTGCAGCTACGAGTACGCCCGATTTGAAAAAAACAGTTTCGAGAAAAACGCGTTTAAAGTTTTCGTAACATTGAAACCGTTGAAATTTTTGTTTACCTCTAGTCTGCGATGCCTGCGCCGTACATATGGCCGTCTCTGTTGATGTCGGACTCTTCCTTTTCCTTCCTTGCAGATTTCATGGACATCCGGGCCTCTCTGGCATCGTTGGTCAACGATCGCTCGAAAAATTTGATGCGACGAGCATCCGCCTCCACGCAAAAATTGTAGCAATTCGGTCCGATCGTTAAGCCCAGGTGTTCCATCAGCTTCAATACACTGGACAATCCATCATTGTACATACTTGCAGCAATATATACTGCAGTATCAAGCACATGTTTGCCACTGGAAAATGTTTTTGGAGCCATGGACCAGACCGTTGCATTAAAACTTTCGTTCCTATTTTGCGTGAAGCCGCCTAAGCAACGAGTAAGCAATTCATCTCGGCTGAGTTCCAGTGATGCCAGTATTCCCTAGAAAAATCTTCAGATTTTTTGGCATTGGTCATTTCTTTTCAAATTGTAAATATGATTGGCCGGTTGTACAAGAAATAACCAATCATCAGATGCTGAAGATTTTTCTAGGGAATACTGGCAACGCTGCTGAGTTCTCCGTACAATGGCAAAATCGCTTTATAAACCTTTTGAGAAAGAGCCGGTTTATGCGTGAAGTCCTGCCCAGTCGCTTGAGCTTTTTGCCAAGCGCACCATGAATTCTCTCCGGGCGGGCATCTTTCGTGCCTCGGTTGATCGTCGGTCGATAATTTATGGTCCAGTGTTGCGTAAATTTCATTTCGCATTTTTCCTACAGAATCGTGATTCCTACGAATTGCCAACTCGTCTATGAGCTTACCAGTAAGCTTGCCTTTTCCTCCAAGTCCTTTTGTTTGCTTCTTCTTGCCTTTTCCTCCAAGTCCTTTTGTTTGCTTCTTCAAATTACGGAGACGAGAGCCCATCCGCTTCTGCACATGATCGATGCATTCTTTTTTCTGTACGGTAAACTCTTTGTAGGGTTCAGAATCTAAAATTCCTTTGAAGGTTTTAGAATCTCCGTCGCCGACGTAATTTGCGTACTTCAAATTGTGCAAAGATTCTGAGCGCTCGAACATTTCGATGACGGCGTCCACTTCCATCTTCCCGACGGAACCAACGTGGTTTGCTTGGCATTCATCCTTGTGAGTTCCACTCCTCGAACTCGATAGTGTCAGTTTTAGTTTTCCACAATTCGCAAGCTTTGCAATATTTAGATTTCACTGAAACATCAACTACTCTGCCAGTATGCTAGCCGATGAGTGAAACAAGTCTGTACAGAGATGAAAAACCACGTTTCCTCCACGAACCATCGCCAGATACAGTAATGCCACTTTGAGTTTTTTTTTTTCAGCTGCAATTTTCATGCTGAGATTGCAAACAGATTTGGCTTCACGGCAATTTTCTCCACAACTACATCGTAAAACGATTGGAAAATGGGCCGTGGAAGATCCATGAAGGCACAAAATTTGATAATGCCACTCAATCCTACTCCTAGCAATCGCATGGCAAGCACAATTCTGCGATTAATATCGTATCCTTTGTCAATAGAAAGACAGCTAGGAATATTGATTTCGTCGCAGTTTTTGCAAGAAATCACAAGCTTGAAACCCAAGCCTCGTTTTCCACTTTCGCTAAATGTGACATCTGATTTGCACTGTTTGCACACGACAGCTTCCGATATCGCAGAGAATACTGCCAAAAAGTTCAAGATTCGATAACCAAAGTCTCCTGTCACTTTAAAATCATCGAAATTAACATCCGATAATTTTTTGGCCGACGTACTTACGCTTTCCAGGCTTGGCTTCTCCAGCTCGTAACGGTTGCACGGGCGTCGATTCGAAATTTTCGGCCTTTTCGCGCTGTTCCTTCCTCCACGGGTGGTTTTTTGGCCACTGTACGTTCTCTTCGAAGACATGCTGATCGTTGAAAAAAAACTCGAGCAAAAACTTGTGAAAAAAAATGAAATACTTCAATGAAATATTCAAAAATGTACACTACGAAATAAAAGCGTCTGCGCGGCGTCGCTTGGCAGCTGTACTGGCCCTCAGACGCGCACGCATACACAGACGCACTTCTATAGGTTTTAGTACACCCTGGTGGACTTCTCATAAACCACTATGTCCATAAGCAATAGAATTCGGACAGGTAGGGTCGATAAATCAGAGCGCGCCGTGGCAGCTGATTCAGCCGTCGGCGTGCGCTCCGAGGCGTTGCGGCAGATTTAAGAATTAGACCCCTTCCGCATTGAATTTCAATATAAAACCAATTGGATATGTTTTTTAAAGTCTTTAACGGGATACTAGCGCTTACCAACAGAGCACGTTGGATAGAAAAAGACACGCCTATACGATAGAAAGAGAGGTTTGTTACCATCGCTAGTAGCCCGTTAACGGGACACCAGCGTCGGTAACGGACCTCTCTTTCTATCATATGATTCTGTCCCTTTCTAACCAATGACGTGAGTTACTGACGCTAGTAGCCCGTTAACGGGACACAAGCGTCGGTAACGGACCTCTCTTTCTATCATATGATTCTGTCCCTTTCTAACCAATGACGTGAGTTACCGACGCTTGTGTCCCGTTAAGTATACTTTAGGTAAAAAAAAAATCGAATTTTTGAAAATCCTAGAGTAGTGTTACCCCTTAAGTGAATTAATAGATACCTGGAATCTAAGTACCCATATTCAAGCAATCGAGCTCAAAAACGCATGATGCGATCCATTGATAATCATTCAATAACAAACACTTCAAGTACTTTCTCCGATAATTCACGTTTATTAATTCTTATGGAATATATACAAAATTAGATAATTATAAACTTAATTAAATTTTGACTGAAAATTCAAATATTTTATAAATTGTTACAGTCGAGTTTGAGTTTAATCAATGCTTATCGCTTATTAATTTTGTAATTATTTTTATAAAAATGATTGATACATTTATGTATGATGTTGATATTGTTATATAAGATTAATAAAAATGTTGTAATGCACTTGAGCTTTTTCTTCTGAATGAATTTCAAGTTTATTTGATAATATAACATAATAGAGATAACATACATATACCATAATATTTATGCTTGCCATCTTCTGTCATAGGCAGTAGTCGTAACAATGAATTTAATATAAACAAAACTGATCTATGAAGAGCAAGATATGAGCATTCTTCCCACAAAACAATTTTATATCACAAACCTTAGATTCTGAGAGCTAAATGACTGAAGATTTTGTTTTGTGAACATTTCAAATGCTTTTCGTTGTAAGAACATGTAACAGAGCGTCTATTGTAATTCATGAAATTACAAAAGAATTCCCCTTGTACCAAGGAATATATATATATATTTAATTTCTTTGATATCAACTGTGCAACTTGAATAGGAATCGAAGAATACAATAATCTTGTTTTGTCAATACTGTAACCGATCACAATGATTGCGAGACAAGAGAAACAAAACTATTAAGAAATTTGATATATCTAGTACATTTGTCATATTATTTCCATCAAACATGGAACTTACATTGAAATTTTTCGTTCCTCGTAATTCGTCAAGTAAATATTCAAAATTTTCTTGTATAAAATTCTATACATACAAATAACACGAGAAAAATATATATCACTTTGCATAATTTCAGTCGCATCACAAATTTGGTAAAGTTTTTCTTTAATAATTATATTTCAATGCTTATATATTAGAATTTGTATCAAATTTTATATAGCTTCGGAAAGTGACGTACGGCACGCCAAGTTCAAAGTTATCCTTTGGCCAGTATTTCAAAAGAGGAGTCTGTTGAGGTCTCTCCTCTTTTACAGAGAAATATGCGAATAGTACCGCTCCTGTGTAACTGGCTATGAAAATCAATAGATGCCACAGAGCGTGAAGATAAGGGAAGTTCCAACTTAACCAGGTGTCGCAAAACAAACGGTCATTCAACCAGCATGTTACGGCTAATATCCATACGACTCCGCATCGTAAACCTAATCTATAAACTCGCATTGATTTTGTTCTGAAAAATATAGAGGAATTGTAGTACGTTCTTCTTTTATATTTCCTGTGACAAATGTCTGATAAATTCGAATGAAAAAACAACAGAAACCCCATCAAATTGAATCACAAAAGAGGTGCATAAAAAGTTCCCGCTAAACTTTTTCATCCTGTTGAATGAATGGCTTTCGTTTTTCATGTCCTGGTAAAAACATCCGATAGAAAACAATTGAATTTTTTTTTACCAGGGTGAAGGCATCAAGATCGATATGCTATGTAGGGAAAAAATGCAGAAATGGAAAAATTAATTTCAATAAGTTAAATTTTTCCTACTTTCCAGAGTGAAAAAAAATTGAACAAAAAACCATCTCCTATTCAGAAAATTGCTTTAATTTAAATTTCTCTTGTTAACATACAGGTATTTTAAGTAGAAATCAGAATGATTCATGATAAAGCATCCCTCCTTTCCCCGCTATCTCGTGTTAAAATAAACTCATCAAAATTAAAATTCGCATAATTTGATATTATGTCACAGGAATTTTCAATAAAGGGATATGTTTCAGAAAATTTATCGCATAAATTAATACCTGAACCAAGCAGGAAATTATTAATTACATGTCGATTTAAAGTTAATAAGAAATGAATTATATGAATTACCTTTTCAATTCAAGAATCATGAATCCAAATGCAGGAATACCCAGAGCCATTAATGCAAAAGCATTTACCGCAGGTTGCACCACTGCCAACCCAGTAGCAATGAGAGTAGGCAATGTTACAAACACAGAAAACAATTTTCTATCATTTTGAAAAATGCTTGGTAAATATCTTCGTGGAAAGAACATGCAAAATCCTGTCATGTATACCCATAATATTGTCAATTCGTCCAACAGTTGTCCTATAATAAAATTTTCATTATATATTAAAGATATAAAAATTACTGTACATTATATAAACACATTTCTTTCTCTTTATCGTATGCAATAAATTCTGATATGAGTCGTCTATTATTTTGTAAACAATTTGAGTTCATAATTAATCTCACAGCGTCATTTAATTCCTATGTTTTTATCCTTATCGAATATTCTTATCGCGACCTTCAAAGTCATTCATATCAGATTTTCCTTGCACATACGTTTGTAACAAAGGAAAGCACTGCGGATAGTGTGCGATACATAATTTACCTACAAGTGATAGAGTGGCATGAAAGTATGCGCTACTAAGGCCTACTACCATAAACAAGACCCAAATCACATGAATTCCTCGATTTACGAATCTCCCATAATCTTTGAACAGGTGCATGAGAATGGGTGGAAGTAATATGAAAATCACATTGCTCAACTAAAGAAAAAAGAACAATTGAAATGAGATATTTGTTATGATTTTCATCAAAGAATCATTGATTCATAATTAATTCTTTTTTAATTAAATACTTTTAAATGATCCGTGAAAATTCGTTGAACGTTATCAATAATAATTATTTTTTATACATTTTCTGTTAACAATATGCTTCGATCGTTTGTTTATGTAGAAAAACAATGAACAATGGAATTTAGGAACAAAGACGCGTGCGAAGCAAAGTACGTAATATAAGTATTAATTTTGAAATATTCCAACCGTGTTCATGAATTCTGCGATATTCGATGATATATTGTAATTTCCTTCACACCAATCGATCGGAGAACTTCCTGGTTCAAACGGTTCCCACATTTTTCTATCTTTATGTTTATATTTTTTCAAATCGTTCACTTTTCTGATCGTTGTTTGATGGCCGAGTGTTGTCGTCCTGTCAAAAACTCCTTGACTCATAAGTATGATCAGAGATGAACTGGATGAACTTTGCAATGTCAGCTGACGTATACGTTATCCGCATACATAATTGTACACAATCAGACACAGTTGACTGTATCTTCAAATTTCCTTGAATAATCAATGCAATCAATCTGCCAATGTCTACCAACAATGCACAAACGCACAAGAGAATGCAAGGAAAAATTCTTCTCTTTTTCTATTCTCTTGACATTGAATTGAATATACTTGAACAGCCATGAATTGTGTAATGTTTCTCACAAAAAATCAACTTTTGATCAAAATCTTTTTCTATTCAAAGCTTAGAGAAATATACTAATTTGTCATAAGAACCCAGAAAACAAAGTGGTTCAATGATTGTACAATCATGGACACTTTGAAGTCGTTCACGATTTTACCATCAACTATATGATAAGTTAACACATTATTGACCAATGATGCATGCATTGAAGACTACTGCAACTGTTGTGCATCAATGATTGTACAATAATTGATAGTATCCACGCATTAGCCATTCTGATAGTACAACCATTGGTCAATTGTTCATGCATCATTATGTCCATCAGATTGAGCGATCGTGGACTCGTTCTTTTTGTTTTCTGGGAATATTTATGATGCAAATTCATTGAATTTTCCTTCATTTTCACGATGAATTGTTATTTTTTTTCAAACTGTGAATCTGTAGCTTGCAAAAGGAGGGGAGATTCACAGTTGGTAACAGTACCCATTCAACGGAACATGAGTCAGAAACCTCAAATAAAGAATCTGTGTTGTTTTGTGTCTAAAACCCTGATTCTCGTTAAAGCAAGCAAACCAATAATCTGACATCTGACTTGATTTGACTCATTTTAATAACTTGGATGCAACGATAAGTTATTCTCATTGATCATAAAGATCCTATAACATCAAAGAGAACTTCACTTTTTCTCATGAAAAATGTTTTGTCTTAGTTTTTGGAGAGTGGTGATAATGCGAACAAATATCAGATGATTACAAAATAATCTTAATAATGAGCAAATTCTTCACTTATATCTGAAAAAATCCTATTCGAATGGCACATATCATTAACATTTGCAAGCTGAATTCAAAATGTATTGAAATGTCATTGATAAACAAACTTGTATTCTTATCATCAATTTGGTTCGATATCTCATTACGAGTTTTCTTGGGTATAACATTTGTGTAAGTTGAATTCCATTTTTGTTTTCACATTCAACCGATACTCGTATGTTTATATATGTACATCATTTTCTGATTTAGGCAACTTGAGAAATCAGAACCGTTCACCAGAAAAATTCATCTAGAAGAATTGTGGCTATATCAAAATCCAATCACCGACTCTTATGTTCCAACTACTGTGTTATGGGTAACATATTTATCATTTGTTTATATAATATGCATATTATTGTATACATCATGCTTATATCGATTTGATACAAGGAAAGTCTCATTATGAGATACCAATAACAGCGATGATTAAGGTCTTCAATCTGTGTAAAGATTAAAGTAAATATGGAACTGGAATTTTGCTCTTTGAAAAATAACTAGGAACACTTTTGTACTTTTGTTTTCAAATTTCATTCATTAGAATTTGTTTAAGAAATCCATTGAATCTTATCATCATCATCATCATGAAGTAATCAGTCTTACGACTGGTTTGATGAAACCCTCCACCCCTGTCTATTATCCGCCAAACGTTTAATTTCTACATATCTACTACATCCCTTGTCTTGTACGATTTGCTTCATATAACTTGCTCTGGGTCTACCTTTACCAGTTTTACCATTCATTTTCCCTTCCAATATTGTTTTCAATAAACTCTCATGCCGTAATGTGTGTCCTATAAGATTGCTTCTCCTTTTCACGATGTGTTTCAAAAGATTTCTTTCTTCATTTATCTGCTCGAGTACTTCTTCATTTTTGACTTTGTCTATCCATTTTATTCTGAGCATCCTCCTATAACACCACATTTCAAAAGCTTCAAGTCTTCGTTGATCAGTTTTCCCCATTGTCCAAGTTTCGCAACCATATAATGCTGTGCTCCAAACGTAACTTTTCAAGAATTTCTTCCTTACTTCCAAGCTTATATTTTTTGAGCATAATAACTGTCTCTTTTGATAAAAAGCCTGTTTCCCTTGTGCTATTCTTGCTCTTATATCTCTTTCGCTTTTGCCGTTCTCTGTAATTATGCTTCCTAGATATTTGAATTCTTTCACCTGTTCAATTGTCTCGGTATCTATTTTGATTCTCGTTCTTCTAGCTGTTTTCGCTGCTGTACACATCATGAATTTTGTTTTGTCTTTATTTATATTCATACAGTAGTTTTCCAATAATATTGTTCTCATGGTGTTGAGAATATTTTCTAACTCAGTACTACTCGTGGCCAATATAGCTATGTCATCCGCGAATCTCAACATACTTATATTTTCTCCCTGAATCTGTAATTTCGATTGAATTTCCTCCTTCACTTCGTTCATTGCTTCTTCTATATATAAATTGAACATCAGTGGCGATAATGAGCATCCTTGTCTCACCCCTCTTCTTATTTGTGCTTCCCCTTCCTGACCCTCTATGTCTATTATTGCACTTTGATTCTTATATAATTCGTATATTATTCTTCTATCTTTATAATTTATTCCCACCTTCTTCAGGATCGCAAACATCTTCTCCCAGTCCACATTATCGAAAGCCTTTTGTATATCTACAAAACCTATGTACACAGATTTCTTCAGCGCTATCCTTTTCTCTATTACTGCCCTGAGTGCTAAGATTGCTTCTCGCGTTCCCCTATTTTTTCTAAAACCAAACTGATCCTCTGCCAATCTACTCTCTATTTTATTTTCCATCCTCCTGTATATAATTTTGGTCAGTATTTTCGAAGCATGTGAAGTTAAACTGATCGTTCTGTAGTTCTCGCATTTGTCTGCCCCTTGTTTTTCGGGATAGCGACAATTTTATTCTTTTGGAAATCTTCCGGTACTTCTCCTTTTTCGTACATATCTCTAATCAATTCAAACAGTGCGTCGCGAGTTCCTTCACTGGAGGCTTTTATAAGGTCCGCACTTATGCCATCTATGCCTGGCGCTTTATTATTTTTCAATTCTTTCAAAGCCTTGTCGAATTCTGATCTCAATATCGAATCTCCCAATTCTTCCTCATCTACATCCTCCTCCTTCTCTAATAGTGCTATATCATCGTTTCCTCTATACAAGTCTTCCAAATGATTGATCCACTGTTCTATTTTCTCTTCCGTTTTTATCAATTGTCGTCCTAGAGAGTTTCTAATCTTATTGCTTCTAGATTTCATTTGTCCGAAAAATCTTTTAATAATCCTATATGCTTCATCTATTTTTCCTAAATGCAATCTTATTTCTATTTCCTGACATTTCTCTTCTAACCACTGTTCTTTTGCTTTCCTTGATTCTCTTATTATTTTATTTCTCAATGATTTGTATCGTTGCTGGCCTTCTTGGCTATCATTATTCTTGTATTTTCTTCTTTCATTTATCAATTCTAAAATTTTTCCCGTTATTCATGGGTTTTTAGCTTCTACTCCATCATTCTTCAAAATCTTATATGACAATCCAATTCAAGCCAATTTCCAGATTTTTTTTTTACCAGCCACTTTTTTAGTTTTATTGAATATTTCATGTCATTTTGATAGGCTAAAAATCATAGGAATACAATTGCAACTTTTCAAATGTACTGGAATTTTATAAAATCTGTAACAATTGGAAATTTGTTTTCTCCAAAGAATATTTAATATCTAATATTCCAGTATAAACTTTGGTTATTGAAAATTACTGATTCTTGGATCATTGATTGTTTCAGCTTCTCGTGTTTACTACACCGATGATGGCAATACTTTCAATGTTCCTCCTTCACAAAGATAAAATTGATTTTTATCAGGCTGTGTTATGTATTACATTAGCTTTAGGATTAAATGGCTTATTTACAGACATTATCAAAATTATAGTTGGTAAGAAGACTTGAATGATTCATTTCGTACACAGACTTTACCAAGTTAACACTCATTCCTTTTCAACTATTTTTATTCTCAGGACGTCCAAGACCCGACTTTGTTTGGCGATGCTTTCCGGATGGGAAAATGAGATCCGATTTTGCATGCACCGGTAATCCAATTTCCATAAGAGATGGTAAAAAATCATTTCCCAGTGGACATTCCTCGTGTGAGTATTTTTTTGTATTCACCTTTTTCAATTTATTTTTCTTTGTAATTTCTAAGAAGAGGTATACAGGGTCCGTTCACAAAGTTTCAAGATTGATTTTTCCCTGATCTTTTATAACGGAGGACTAATCAACAAAGAATTTATTCGTGCTAGACAGAGTGTCACAGGTCAGTCCACAGCATTCGGCTAGACACCAAAGACGATTGGGTTGTTCATCACGGCGATGTGTCTCCCAGCGAATTTTTGTTCCCTTGGATCAAGAAAGACCTGAAAGAGAAACAATTCGAATGTTGCTGAAGTTTGAACTGTTTATAGAAACGGAACGAAAATTCAAACCCACAAAATCTAATGAATTATCAAAATTTTCAAATCAACTGTTTGGAACTGAAAACATTGCTTGGAAAAAATATTACGAAATTTTTGGTCTTTAACAGTCGAGTATTTCATTATTAGATTATTAATTCTTTTCAATAAACGATTTAAACTTCAGCAACACGCGATTCGGTACGATTTCAGCGATTCAAGCAGCTTTGATGAGATTCCTTCACAGCCTCACGCTCGAAGACTGTCAAAGGGTACCTGAACAATAGAAAAAACGCTGACAGTGGTGTGTCGATGCCTAAGAGTCATAGACTCATAGTTTCGAACACTTAGTTCGCTGTACAAGAATGGTCTATAAATTTCATATTCTCAGACTATAGTCTTGAAACTCTGTGAACGCATTGTGCATGCATTTGATTTTGTGAAAAATGTTGTGGACATATCAATATTTTTTACGAGTTTTCAGTTCCTCTTCAATGTACTATTTGTACTTGCATTTTTCGTATTCAAATCGCGTTATCTGGCAAAATTGTTTTTCTTGTTTGTCGAACAAAACCATCGAATCTGACCAAATCTCACCGCGATTCGACCGAGATCTGTTGAAATCGTATTTGATCATTTGTTAATAACATTTGGTGGGATTCAATGGATGTTGAATAGATACAAACCACATGAGATATATCCAAATCCTATTGAAAATCTTATTCGATTCGAATTATATGTTTATGTGAGTAAATAATTCACCCTCATTGATTTTGTTTTGCATAAGGTTATAGGTTTTATCCAATTTGATGGGAGTCGATAAAGGGAGCTGTAGCCCACATAGCAACAGAGGTTATGTCGTTCCAAAAGTATTCTAAAAGATATCTTTGAGATGTCTTATGCAACATGAAAAGAACGATTTAAGAAAGATTTGTTCTTGAGAAAGGATCTTTCTTAAATTCTCCTTTTTATGTTGCATAAGACATCTTGAAGATATCTTTTAGAATACTTTTGGAACGACATAGCCTCTGTTCCTATGTGGGAGATGTCAAGTCAAATCCAAACTCACACTGATCAAAAAAATGTGAGGATTTTGTTTAATAGAAAATTTTTATGATTATGTTTTTATTGCAGTTGCATTTACAAGTTTCGGTTTCGTGGCGTTATACACAGCTGGGAAACTTCATACCTTTGGCACGAGAGGCAAAGGTCAATCTTGGAAACTGTGCTTATTCTTTTTCCCGATACTTATTGCTCTTGTGATCGCATTGAGCAGAACTTGTGATTATCATCATCATTGGCAAGGTACTTGGAATGAATATTGAAGATGTTTTCACGCAGATTGATCGATTTTTCATTTTCAGATGTATTAGTTGGTGGAATGATAGGAAGTTGCTTAACGTACGTATGTTACCGACATTATTATCCACCTCTAGATTCTCAATTTTCTCATGAACCGTATGCCGAACTCATACCTCGTTTGGAAAAAGAAAAGTCCAGCAAAGGAGAAGATGTTAAATGGGTCTAATCTCATGAGTATTTTGTACAACATTAGTATTAATTCGAAGACTAAAACGATGGCGATAAGAGGAAAGTCATTTCTAAACTCAGTAAATAATCACACTCGATTATTAAGGGGGTCCTCTAGTTTCTTGGCTATTTTTCTACGGGTGAACCATCGAAATAATAAATTTCACATAATCTTTATGTGAGCTTTACAAAGTTTTTGAAGACAAAATATATAATAGAATCAAAGTTATGATGGCCGACAGGAAGACATCAAGTAGAGGAGGTGCTTGACGGTGACCAAGATTGCGGCTGTTCTGCTTATCTGAAATCAAAAAACCAAACGGCATTTTAATCTTCATATTTGAGACTAGCGATTGAATTAGAATGAATTCTAAATTACAAAAATTAATTTTTTTATACACTTCTGAACATCAAATTCCATTTGTTACTCATTTTTTCTTAAGTTTTTCGCTCGTAGAAAAAAGATTGCTCGGAGCAATCATGATAATCCTAGTTCAATCGCTGGCTTATAACATATTACAGATGCTGAATAAATGGGAACAAGATCGGTGCAGTAGTTTCTCAAATATCGTGGTCACCGTTTTGAAAAATAGTGTTTCGAGAAAAACACGTTCCAAAGTTCACGCATGTGATTTTTAATAAAAATTTCATTTCACCGTCAATCTACCATGCCTGCACCATACAGTAGGCCTTCCTCTTCTTGGAAGTCACGCAGAGCTGCTCCGTTTTCCCTTTTCGCGATTCGGGCTTGTTTCACGACATCATTCATACGCCTTTCTGAACGGTCGATCTGAGAGCTGTCACGCTGTCGAACGTATCCTTTAGCTTGTGGGTCGATTTTGACTCCCATGGTTTCCAAGGTCTTCAGGATAGATTCGAATTCTTCGTTGAAGATCATGATAGCGAGAAACGTGGCGATTTCAACGACTTTTGGCCCAGAATGGAGGTGCTTTGGAGCAAAAGTCCAGATTAACGAATTGAGCGACTCATTATTATTTTGAGTTCCCGCTCCCTGACATGTGCTTAACCATTCTTTTCTGGATAAATCCTTATAAATTGGCTATATAATCTTTTGAACTGCTTCGGTTCATCGTGCTTTAATTGCTCAGCCTCTCCGAGAAATTCAGCTCTGCGCCATGCGCACCAACTAGGTTCGCCTGCAGGGCAATTTTGATGCTGTGGATTGCTCTCTATGGAAATCTTGCGATAGAATGTTGCCTAAATTTCCTTCCTCATTTCCTCAATAGAATCTGAATACTTTGTCATCTCACCAATCAATTAATCAGTGAGTTTTCTTGCACCTTTTCCATCAATGCCTTTATTAGATGTTTTTGCATTTCGGAGCCGAGTCCCCATCCTCTTTTCAACGTGTCTAACACACTCTTTTTTTACAACAACAACATCTTTTCCATATATTTCTGCCTTCAAAATACCGTTGAATGTCTTGCTGTCACCATCTTCTATTCGTGTCGTGTATCGAACTTGATGTTTATTTACTGAACGAGAAAACATTTTCACAACTGCATCTATTTCCATTTTCCCAGAACTTCCAGTATGATTTCGAGTACAATTTCCTTCATGATCAGCAAGCCATCCTGCATATCCAACTGGATCTCTATTTTTTTATTTTTCTACAAATTGCATCCAGCACAAAAACTACTCATCACTCATGCATCAACTATTTTACTGGTGTACTTTGTAATTAAAGTTGAAACTCCGAATAAAGATGTTAATTCTTTTTTTTTCCATGTGCCATCTCCAGATACGGTGAATTTATTTTCTACTTTTCCTTCTCTTGATTAACCGCAATCGACAACACTGTACCAAAAACGGCCGAAGAAGCTGAGTGAATATTTTCTAATATGAAAGAGTACGGGTTCGAAAGAAAACCGCCGGAAAATAATTGAAAATACACTACATAAAATGTCAAAATACAATACATAAAAGTCTGTTCAACGTTCACTTCTAAATTTTTATTTTTAACAAGTTTCTTCGCTGACGCCGATGTAAACTATTTGTCTTGTTCAAAAGTGTGTCGGTGGCCTACGAATTTTCGCTTTTTAGGTCGATTGTAACAAGCCGGGGCGTCTCTACTTCCTTTCTCTAACATTTGAAAAATTATTTTCAAAAAATGAGCTACGTGCGACTCGCAGGAGAAAACATACAGTACGCTTTGCAACTGCCACAGCAAAACTGAACTAACCGACGCTTCACAGCCAGTGATCACAGCGTCTTAGTCAATATTCGAAAGCGTCTGTCAACGGCAGCGATGCTAGAAATGTTGAAATCCAACGGCCTACATTCAATCAGATACTTCTCTTAATTGGAATGACCAATATATTCCGGTCTCGGCGCTCTTGCTCTGTTGTTTCTGGCAACACAGGTCAACGGTCTCGGCTCCCCTCTACTCGGGCCTAATTCACAAAAGGTTCAGGGTTCAGGAGGAAAAACGGTGCGGACCGAAAAATCAGCCCCTCCATTGTTCACACAATCACAAGTTTCATCGTGTGCACGGCAGAGGGGCTGATTTTTCGGTCCACACCGTCTTTCCTGGCATCACTGTACTGGGTTCAGGTAGCAGTTAGATTTAGGGATATCAACAGCGTTACCATTCCGGGAATTCTGTTGTTCTGTGATTTGTCATTCTTTTTAATAAATAAACGGAACTGGCTAATTCCGATAGATTCCGGGATTTGGTGGCAACACTGGATATCAGTACAATAGTCAGCGCCGCTCGGCTTTGCGGAGCAGCGTTGCGCGCGCTCCGTATACCTACTCCGTTGCAGGGCCGTAACTTCTGAACCACTTCGAACATCAAAAAATCTTTTGGCACACATTTTCTACACATGTTGTACACTGTAAAAAACATTTTCTGTAGATTACCTATATCAAAAGTGGAAAATCACAGTTTGTTATAAAGTTACTACTCTCAGCGCAGGAGAAATACATTCGCTTATAAAAGTCCTACACTCAATGTTGCAATAGCACAACGATTTTGTAAATTTTTCATGCTCAGCGTAGGCAATTTACCTCACCTATAATAAGTAATGTTCCTACGCTGAGCGTGAACAATTTACACAATCATTGTGATATTACAACATTGAGCGTAGGACTTTTACAAGCGAATGTATTTCTCCTGCGCTGAGAATAGTAATTTTACAACAAACTGTGATTTTCCACTTTTGATATAGGTAATCTACAGAAAATGTTTTCTACAGTGTAGATGTGATTTATGGAAAAAAAATTCGATTTTTTCGACTCGAGAAACTAGAGGACCCCCTTAATAAAACATATCAATTTTGATTGATATTAAATTGGAATCCCCCAGATAATAATGGGACGTTCTTCAGAAGTTCAGAAAACGTACTTGGTCACAAGAAGAAGGTTAAAAAAATGTTCCAGGACATTTTAAAAATGTCGCATAGACATTCCAGGGATGTACAAATGTCCGACATAGTTTTATTTAGGTTTCCATGGAGCGTTTATGAAACATCCCTGGTGGAAATATTTCTCTGAGAATCCCTGACCCAGACAGTATTGGGACGTTCTTTGGACGTTCAGAAAACGTACTTGGTCACAAGAAGAACGTTCCCAGATAGAAAACCATGCCTTAAATATTTTGTAACATAATGTGCCGTAAACATACTATCATAAACTTCGCTCAGATTGCAATGATGCATAAAATGTAAAAATTATGTCTTCATTATGGTACCATCACCTCGTTTTGCTACCAATAACAATGCTTTATGCGGAAACACCTTGGCAGTGTTGCCAGAAGGTTACATTTGTTACATTTTACGTAACTTTCGACCCTCTCATGTAACATGGATGTAACATTTTTTTAAACGTTAACGTTTAAAACGTCAAACTTTAACGCAAGAATGCAAGGCTGCATATTGCCGCAAAATATCATGTAACTTTTGAACTGGAAATGTCATTTTTTTCTAATCTACATGTAATATTTGATCAAGGTGCTCTGGCAACACTGCACCTTGGTACCATGATGCAAACATTTCTTGGCGTGCATGTCACCATTATGATGGCATTATTGAGACATTTTTCTATCTGGGGTTCAAAAAATGTTCCAGGACGTTTTAAAAATGTCGCATAGACATTCCAGGGATGTACAAACGTCCGGTATAGTCTTATTTAGGTTTCCATGGAACGTTTATGAAACATGTTAGATGAGAATTTGTTTAAAGATCGAACTTGTGCCAAATCTTTCAATATTCTCCATTTCGAGGAGATGCAAATGAACTGCGGTAAAGCCTGTATCGATAGATTTGATAAATTACATTTCCCAGATAGAAAAGCGTGCTATGCATTTTCATAACCCAGATAGAAAAGCATGCTCTGAATGTTTTGTAACATAACGTGCCGTAAACATACTATCATGAACTCCGCTCAGCTTGCAATGATGCATAGAATGTAAACATTATGTTTCAATTATGGTGCCATCGTTTTGCTACCAATAACAATGCTTTATGCGGAAACACCTTGGCGCCATGATGCGAACATTTCTTGGCGTGCATGTCACCATTATGATGGCATTATGGAGACATTTTTCTATCTGGGTAACATAAAGTGCTCAAAATAGCGTGCCGTCAACTTGAGATTATAAACATAACTTAACTTGTTAAAGGTGCATGTAATGGTGAGATCATGTATACATCATAGAGCCGTTCGGTTCACATACCATGTTCGCATAAACATAGTGAAATGCGGAAACACCAGGGTACCATCATGACAGCATTCATGTGTGAAATAGTTTTCAGAATTATTTCTCCATTATTGATACATTTTTGTTCCACGCAATGCTACCTTCATGTTGCCATTAATATAGCAAAACATGGTTCATTTTTCTCACCGTGATATGGCTGAACATGGTGTCATAATCCTTCAATAATGGTGTCACGTTATTTGACGCGAAATGCAACAATTATGTTGCCACGTTTTGCTGTAGCACAAAGCAAACACCACGATCAAACAAACAAACAAAGAAGCAAACAAACTACGGGCGAACGATTCATAATAATTGAAATATCGCTCTGTACAGCACTTATACTTGAATCGGAGAATTGCTGTACACGGCGATATTTTGATTAAAATGAAGCGTTTGGTCGTAGTTTGTCATAAACGATTTGGCTGCTGCCACGTCGCTAGTATCCCCTTAAATGGATACTAGCGTCGGTAACTCGCGTGATCGGTTAAAAAGAGACAGAATCATAAGATAGAAAGAGAGATCCAATACCAACGCTAGTATCCCCTTAATAGAAACGTTTCAAGACAGCATCACAGTGGTTGAGGGGATACTAGCGTAACATCCGAGTAAAGATTTTGTGTGATAGATTTCTCCGAACTGAGCTTATGAAATTGTCTGAAATTTTCAGGAAATGATCTTGGATACCTTTTCAATTGCTGTACAGAGTCCAAATTGTAAATTTCGGGCAAAAAATTTTCTTTTACCGACTGAGAAAGAAATTTTTTTTCTACATTCCAAATTTGGACTCTGTACAGCAATTTAAAAGGTATCAGAAATTATTCCCTGGAAATTTCAGACAATTTCATAAGCTCAGTTCGGAGAAATCTGTCACACAGAATCTTTACTCGGATGGTACGCTAGTATCCCCTTAAGGTGATACTAGCGGCGTGGCAGCAGCCAAATCGTTCATGACAGACTACGAGCAAACGCTTCAATTTTAACATGATATCACTTGGTGCAGCACTTTCATTTAAATCAGAGAAGTGCTGTACCAAAATGTAAATGATTTGGCTGCTACCTCGCTGCTAGTATCCCCTTAAGAGGATAATAAATAAAGATATTAATCGAATAATCATCATATTTTATTCCTACATTTCCTCTCGAGATTGGTGTTTTCAAATTTCAGGACCAGTAATCTACATAAAATAAATGAATTTCATAAATTTCTCCGTATATCAACGCCATGGTATGTGCTGATAATGAATCGATTATGGTTGCGCGGGATGTTTTCATGTAATGCATTCATAATACATGCATTATGGCAGCATGATTCGGCTCGTTTTCGATGCCACGGTGTGTGTCAATGATGCATTAATCATGTTTGAGCGGAATGGTTTCCCGTAATGCATCCATAATACCATAAATCTGACACCATGAATGGCTCTTATTTCAGATGCCATATCGTGCATCGATGATTCATCAATTTTTGTGGATCATAATGTTCGCTTACATTGTCACCAATAACAATGCTCAATACGGAAACACCTTGGTACCATCTTGCTAATTAGCAACATTTTTATCCATACCATGGCTCCATGATGGTACCATTATGACTACATTTTTCTATCTGGGTTTGCATCTCCTTAATACATTGCAGGTAGTGAAATTTTGTTTCGCGTCAATTTTGAGGTTATGTGAATCTTAATATATTGACTTAATTCTGCCAATGGTTTTGAACTTCTGGAATGCAACCTTTCCAAATATTCAATACAAAACATATTTTTATGGTTTGTTGGTACTTTTTTCCCAAGTAAAACTATAAATATACATTTGTATAGGTTAGAGATAAAATACTTGCCCACATAGCAACAGAGGTTATGTCGTTCCAAAAGTATTCTAAAAGATATCTTCAAGATGTCTTATGCAACATAAAAAGGAGAATTTAAGAAAGATCCTTTCTCAAGAACAAATCTTTCTTAAATCGTTCTTTTCATGTTGCATAAGACATCTCAAAGATATCTTTTAGAATACTTTTGGAACGACATAACCTCTGTTGCTATGTGGGTGGTTTTAACCAGGGTTGGCATGTAATATACTTCTAAGTATTTTACATAGTTTACGACATGTAAGAAACTGAGTATCTTACGCATAAAACCAACCCCTTGCCTTTGAGGGGACAGGAGGGTTCAAGTATCTTACATATATTACGTGTCAGAAACCACCCGTACAGCACAACCACCGATCCTCCACCTAGGACTTCGGTGGACTGGAGGTGGAGAATTGGTGGAGAAATGGGAGCCGTGGAAATAAGGGAGAAATAAGGGAGAGTCTCCGTTGAGGCAACGGAGAGGCGACGGAGAAATGTCCGCCCCCTGTATTTCCAGTAAAACTTAAATCCGTGAATTCATACATTCAGATTTGGTTACGTAAATGCACCAATGAGAATTATATTGAAAATACAGGGGGCGGACATTTCTCCGTCGCCTCTCCGTTGCCTCAACGGAGACTCTCCCTTATTTCTCCCTTATTTCCACGGCTCCCATTTCTCCACCAATTCTCCACCTCCAGTCCACCGAAGTCCTAGGTGGAGGATCGGTGGTTGTGCTGTACGGGCAAGTATGGTTTCGGGAGGTTTTCTGAACGTTCATAAAACGTACTTGCTCTCACAGAAAACGTTCAAATAAAATCCCAGGACGTTCTAAAAACGTCTCATGTACGTCCCAGGGACATACAAATGTTCTGTGATGTTCAATTTATGTCCCCCGTGCGGCGTTCTAGAGACGTGTTCAAAGAAGATGTCAATGACGTTCTGCGATACTACGCGTATGTTTGTATAGGTTAGTTTTCATGAAAGTACGTTTGAGAAACGTAACGAAAACGTCCCGTGGTAGATGAAAAAGACGTACTGGGAACGTATTCAGGTGCATCAAAAATGAACGTTCTCTGAACGTATTTAAACCTACTCCACGGAGACGTTTGGAAAATGTGCTTTTGAAAACCAGCATCTGTGGGACTTCGGACACGTTTTTGAAACGTTTTGAGAACTGTCGGTGCTGTTCGGGTGAGAATCTCTGGAAAACTCTTAAAATTCGAACATCCTCTGTAAATCTCTATAAAATTCAGAATTATTCTGGAAATCTCTGAAAATATTCAGAGCATTTCTGAAAAACTCAAAATTGAAATTTCCACCAGGGATGTTAAATGAGAATTTGTTAAAGATCAAACTTGTGCCAAATCTTTTAATATTCTCCATTTTGAGGAGATACAAACAGTGATGCCAGAAAGCAAGTTTTGCCCCCTCCATCAAGCCCTATCTGTATAGAAATTCCACTCCACACACACAATAGCTAAGTTCGTTTACTGGTGTCCCAAGTTACCCCAACTTACTCCAAGTATATTGGATTCGCGATTTCCAGTTATAGAAACGAAATAATTGGTTTGGTACAAGTTGGAGCAACTCACAGCACGTAGAACGAACGAACCTAATGAAGCCGCCGACAAAAGAAATTCGATTGTGTAGAGGCAAAATGTCTTGATGGAGGGGGCGAAAGTTGGAATTTCTGGCATCACTGCAGTGATCCATGGATGCAAATGAAACGCGGTAAAGCCTATATCGATAGATTTGATAAATTACATTTGCATCTCTTCAATACATTGCAGATAGTGAAATTTTGTTTCGCGTCAATTTTGGGGTCATGTAAATCTTAATATATCGACTTAATTCTTGATAACTTACATTCTGCCAATAGTTTTGAACTTCTGGAATGGGATACTTCCAAATATTCAATACAAAACATATTTTTATGATTGTTTGGTACTTTTTTCCCTAGTAAAACTATAAATATACATTTTTATAGGCTAGAGATAAAATACTTGATTCTCATATAACGTCTCGAAAACGTATCATAGCATGTGTAACAATGTCCCCAAAACGTGTTCCCAAACACATTGAATGCAGTGTTGCCAAGTGGAAATATTACTTCCCTCTAGATGTCACCCAAAAAACCTTCAGTTTCGCAGATTTACAGAAAAAAACCTCTAGATGAATATTTTTATAGCTTTTGCCAAATTGGACAATAGAAATAGACAACATACACTGTAAGAAATCCTCAAATAAATGTGCTTGCAGTAAGCAAATTTGTCAGGGCTATTTTACTCTACTGAGTATACTATAGGTTTACAATTTTATCATAAATTTGCCATTCTCCGTTCAGCGATTTTGTAATCTTTCTTAAAATTCTTCATCAGTTTGTAATATTGACATTCCTAGACGCGATAATAATCGGACCCATTCTGAGAACAGCAAATTTACCAGCATTGTTAAAATCAATGATACTCGTCAAATTGTGTTTCTGACAACGAATTTTTGATTTGACGCGTGAAAATTGCGGTGCTCCGAATATGAAGAGGGATGAAAACGATGACAATTTTCATACGATAATCAACATTCCGAATACCATTTTTGAAGTGTGTTCGTAATGAATTTATATAGGTTCTAGTATTTTTACGTTCCAAAACTGGGTCTCATTATTATCGTTCCTGAAACTAACAATTTTACGCAGGATTTTTTTACAAATGGGTAATAATTTTCAACTCGCTTATTGTTATTCATATCACGTGAGAATTTTCTTAATGGTCGCGGTACTGGCGGGATTTTAGAAAAGTGAAGGTTTATAAACTTGCCATTTTATTTTCTTTTTGTATTTGAGCATTTTGCCCGTACGAAAGTTCATAAATAAGTAAATAACTTGCAGTCACGACGATCCAGACAGCACACAAGCATCTCAAATGAATTCTGAAAAAAGAACTCTTGAAGAACTCTTTTAAAATGCAAAGTGTTCCAAAGGGAGTTTCAAAAGAATTCGATTCTTCAGACATTTGCGAGTTTCGTTGAAATTCTATGAGGCTCCTTTGAGAATTTTAACGGAACTCACAAATATGTGACGAATCAAATTCTTTTGAAACTCTTTTGGAACACTTTGTATTCTAAGAGAGTTCTTCAAGAGTTCTTTTTTCAGAATTCATTTGGGATTCTTATGCGCTGTCTGGGTTTCCAAGTTGGATGTTGGATGAGCATTTTGTTTCCCCAGTGTAGCCTCAAAACCTTGTCAGGAGTATGTATCAGAGCACTCCCTAGTAGAAATATAATCAGTTCTCCCTATTACTGATGAGGCACTGATGAGGAAAAACTAATCAGGAAAAACTGATCACCAACTTATTGGGAACTGATTTGACAAATATGATTATTAAAATCCATATAAAACTGATTAAATTCTGACAAGTTATTGCCTTTATTCACAAGGAACATCAATAGCGCAAATGTTTATAAAAAATACTCGGTTTCAAGGACATATTGATCGTCATTGAAATGATATATTTCAATTGAAAAAGTACACCTAACAGTTAACTTAAGTTATTTTAGATATATGTCTTAACCAAAATTCAAGGTATTCCAAAGAAATTGAATTGAATTGGTTCGAATGGTTTATCCTGGTTTTGCTGTATCAAATCAATGGAATCTAACCTCAATAATTATAAAAAGTATATGCACATCACAAAGCTACCTTCGAAATTACTAGACATGTGGTTTTATATATTTTTTGTCCTTGACAAAAACTCCTAGATTTTATCTAAGAAGAAGTCTAGGAAATTTTTTCCCACGGGTTTTTGCTAAAAATTTACTTTTTACTCCTTGGAAACATCTTTGAACAAAATCATGAATTATTTGAGTGGAAAATCATCAATTTATTATAATTCCACATCTTCATCGATATAACCTGCATTTTTGTGGGTAATAAATCATTCGTTAGTTACTCACAAATACCTCATCAACTACCGATGAGTGCCTCATCAGTTACTCGCTCATATCTGCTCAGTTTTTCATTAGTCAGAGCGTTACACCCCTTGTCGGAAACTTGTAAGTTTGCAGATCAGTTCCTAAAATGGAAAACTGATCAGTGCCTCATCATTTGCTAGAGAAAATTTCTACTAGGGCTGTTACCAGTAACCTCTACAGCTCACAGAATTGATCAATAACGTTTTTGGATTGATTAAAATGTCCCATCAGAAAGAAATAAAAACCTCTAGTTGGCAACAGAGCATTAACGTGAGGTTTCTGTAAAAAACCTAAAATGGATGAATAATTCAAAAACCCAAAAACCTTCAGAAACCTCCAGAATTTTTCGTCCAGTATGAAAACCTCAAAAAATCCCCACGGATTTGAAAAAACCTTCAGTTCTAGAGGGAAACCTCTAGAATTAGCAACACTGATTGAATGAATGTTCCTACCCTAATAGCACACCCACCGATGTTCACGTCGCATCTCCGTGGAAGCGAGGTGGAGAAAAGGGAGACGTGGACACAAGGCGAATGGACGGAGAAGCGACGTAGAGGCGACGGAGAAATGTCCGGGGATCGGTGGTTGTGCTGTACGGGTAAGACGTTTGGAAAATGTGCTTTTGGAAACCAACATCTGTGGGAATTTTGACACGTTTTTAAAACGTTTTAAGAACTTCCGGTACTGTTTGGGCCATGATTCCACTTCCTAAAATATTTTCAAGAGACTTCTGATTTATAACTTTCGAACCATCATTTTTTCGTTTTTTTCTTTAAACCAATGGTATTAAAAATAAGTGCATTTACTATACAAGTTTCCGCGCTCTGCTCGCGATATCTGGAAGAGAAAACAAAGCTTAAAGATGTAATTTCATGGGGCGTCGAGCATCAAGCGTCAACATTAGAAGGAAAGAGAAGAACTGTGTGACCTCTCTTTCTTTCTAATGTTGACGCTTGATGCTCGACGCCCCATGAAATTACAGCTTAGAGCTGCCAATTCATGGAGCGTCGAGCATCGAGCGTCCAATTTGGTCCAATTATTTCCCCAGATTTTTTCGACGCTGAATTGCGAAATGCCATAGGTACCCACCCAGGGGGCATAATCTCAAATGCAACATTCTGAAACGGATTTCAGCGCTGCCGTACGGTCGTACAGTGAATTATTCGCCATAGATACAACTAACACAAACAATGAACAAATCACATCGATTTTCGAATTAGTGTTAGTGTATACATGTAAAATAGTTCACTGTACTACCGTATGGCGGCGCTGAAATCCGTTTGAAAATTTTCTATTCGAGATTATGCCCCCTGCAGGTACCTTTTCATGGAGCGTCAAGCATCGAGCATCGAAATAGTAAATTCCAATTCAGGGGGGTACAACTCAACGTTATAAAAGTAAAATAAATTTGCACTGATTTCTACGCCCTCTAAGCGGAGTACTTTGATGTGAACTAAAAATCAATATGGTGGCCTCGTGTAGCAGGGTAACCTCAAAATTATTCTGATTTGGAAACATTAATAATATTTCAAGAATAAAGTGTGAAAATGACAAAATTCTGAAACCATATTATATATTAAAACATATAATTTGTTTTTAGAATTGTTGTTCACACTTTATTGTTGAAATATTATTGATATTTCAAAATCAAAATTGGTCAGCATAATTTTGAGGTTACCTCGATTAAATACGATCAAAGCGCCACCTTGATGGAATACTTGTCCGTAATTAAAATGTGGCTTGGGGTCATCCTATAGAGTTGAAGGCCCCTGTTCCAATTCCAACATTAGCTAAGTTCGTTTACCGATGTCCCAAGTTACCCCAACTCGCTCCAAGTATTTTGGATTCGCTACTTCCAGTTTAAGCAACGAAATGATTGGTTTGGCACAAGTTGGAGCAACTCAGGGCACGTAGAACGAACGAACCTATTGACACACAACCTCATATGCCAGAAAGGAATTAATTTATATGCTCATTTGATGCATTGCTGTTATTAAGCAATAAAGTAAATTACTACTAAAAAGGAATTAATTTAACCAGGACCAGGACTAAAACTCGGTATTTATGGAAATCAATTTTAACGTTGGAAATGATGAAAGTTGGAAGAAACCAACTTCATAAATTTCAACGCTGGAACGTCGAAAAAATCTGGAGAAATAATTGGACGCTCGATGCTCGACGCCCCATGAATTGGCAGCTGAAGAGTCACGATCAAGGAGAAAGAAAATTTCAGAACTGTGCAGAATAGCAGAATTTGGAACACGCAATTGTATCACGGATTAGCCTGTGGAGCCTTCCGAAGTAGCTGATCCAACCAATCAAAATGCTCGAAGAGTGATCCGGATCACTTGGATCAGCTGGTTCGGAAGTCTCTCTTAAAAGAGAAAATTTATTCTAAAATTTCGAACTAAAAATATTCCTTGCGATGAGTTTTCAACAAATAAGTAAACACCAATGGAAGTTTATCGAATTTTCTATTGAATCCTTTTTTTTCACAGTAACAAAGCAAGGTGATATATCAATATATATAACTGTTTTTGAACATACTACTGAAGACATTGCTTTGTACTCGTGGAAAATCCTTGTTTTAGTTTTGGTGTCAAACCTTCATTGCTCCACTACATACGCATGTGAAGGCATCCAAAGATTTCATCCATACATTTGTCTTTTGTAGGTAAATGAAAGTCTAGACCGGAAATACAATCTATTAGTTTAAAAAAAGCATCTTTTCATCATCAACACAAGAGGAAGTAGAATTTTGACATGTACTTTATCTGTAATCATATAACGTAGAAGTTAATTATACAGTAATTTACATTGAAAATATTTCGCATTTCAATATTTCCTTTAGAGTACATGAAATCTTTTAAATTTTACCGTAAAAGTTTTTTCCTCGTTCTTGGATTACTCTATGTCAAATCACTCAAGGATCATTTAAATCTCAAGGTTTCTCAATTGCACAAAGACTTCGATTGACAGTTCTTGAATGTACTTTTGTAATGAAAAATCACACGACATTCTACGTATTTTGCGATTTTTCAAAATCAACTGAAAAATTCATAAACAAAAATACCTCTTCGAGATTTGAAGAACTAGTATCTCTTATAGATTTCTTTTAAAGTATACAATAGATGACATAGACGGAATATTATCGATTCGAAAAACTTTCAAATTTTATATTTCACTCGAAGGTTGATTACGTTTACGTGTGATACAAAAATAAATGTTCATGAGATGTTTTTACATTTATTGAAATCGAAAATCAATTTTTCATCGCCAACAGAATAGAGAAAAAGATGGAATATGTGAAAATTTGGATACATCATGACAATTTTCAATTACAGCATTTGAAATTCGTTCAACTTTTCAGTTGAAGGACAAAAAAAATTTGGTAAAACGACGATATTGGAATTTGTAAAGGACTCGCATTACACAAAAATATTATAAATTATCATATTATTATTATTATTATTATTATTATCATCATTATTATTGTGCACTCTTTTACTTTTCTCACTTTACTCTTTCTTTGTTTTTACACTTCAAAGAAAAAAAAAAGCATAGCTTGTACAATTGTTTTGGTTACTCGTACTGCTACAAAATAAAAATAATGTCATGATTAGAAAATTCATCGGATCGCTTAGCCATCATTTTGTTACACCTAAATTCGCTTCGTGCCCGTTTTTTTTCGAAATGAACAATTTTTTTCCCGAGTATAAAAACTTTGACAATTAAAAAGTATTATAATCCTTATTCACAGTATTGAAATCAGTACAATTTAGTGTAGGAAAAATGAATGCTTCGTAACGTGAAATTTTCATTACAATTGGCAGATACGTTCACTTATTATCAACCGTTTCGATAAGAATATACGTATGTATGTTCTTCGTCTCGAAACTCGAGTTAAACACATTTTCCAAAGAATTCTAGTTTGAACACCGTAGGGCATAATGAGGATCAAGGAATGGAACTTTAGTAGTCCTCTGCGTGTTATACTTGAAATAATCTAACGATCTAGCAGACTTTTGAGAGAGATTATTCGACGTCTTACCATTTGAATAAATTATCCCATTCGATGGATAATTCAAATTTCACAGACATTTATTTATATATTAAGAAGAATAGTAGTAACGTAAGATCGATAATCGTCCCTGAAAATAATTATTCATAGAAAAAATGTTCTTGTCATGTTGTACTTTTATAAAAAATTATAAAACAAAAGTGAACAAAGAAGGCAGGTAATTGTTACGGAAGCAACGAAATTTCTATTCTTTAATTTCTGTTTGTTGTGTTGTTTTTTTTTCATCTTTTACATGAAGCAACGTCAAATTATTTTACCCGCTGGACTACATTAGAATATACAATGGAAATCTTGTGAAATATAAGCTTCGATGCAACGTTAAAATACTATTTTCATCGAATTTTATTAATTGATTTAAGATATAAATGTATATTTCATCAATGTAGCATCTGGAAAATGGGAAATCTAGTTTCCCTGTTTTGAATCGATTATAATACGGTATAGATCTACTTACGTAGTAGAGTTTTTTTTGTTTATGAATATACCGTGCGTCTACGTTCAAATGTCTCCCGCTGTATCAATTTTTTTTCACACAAATTTCATGTGAAATGAATAGGATGTTGTACGATGTGTGAAGGTTTTTGTAATCGCACTGTATATCAATATTGTATATTTCAAACGTTGAATGTCAACTAAAATTACTCGATTTTTGTTGGAAAGAACGCTGCTGATATTTAAAATTCAAACAATTTGGAGCAGAAACAATAGAGAAAATGCGTAGAAGAAAAAACGCAGAATGTACAATGATAAATTTGAGATCAGTTACTATTATAATAATAAGAGAACGAAAAATAGTTTCAAAAACTGATCGTTTGACAATTATTATCACTATATCCGTTACGTGAGTTTATTAATAAATATTTACAACTTTCTATATTTAACTTTATCTCTGTTCTTTTTTTTTCACGGTTTTTTTTCATCTTTATCGTTGACGACACCAATTTTCCAAATGGGGTATAATCAAATAATCAGCTTTATCACTTTCAAAGTATACCACGTTTCACAAAAAAAATTGATATACATCTACAAGAATTGCAATTTGAATTCACTCAGCGATGGCGTATCTATACTGTTTGGTACAGAATTCCATCCTAAAAGAAAACAATATTATTGATCCTTCGAGAGGGATGATCGTCGATCTCTTTAGAATATTGTTTCCACATTCACACAATAGAGTAAGTACTCCAATCGAATGAAACTTCACAACGATCTCTTATTTTCATAAATTAATTGCATTAAAAAAAATTATTAATTTACTATAATACATCTAATATCTAAGAAGTGTATCCAGCCTTTCCTCCCAAATTCTTCTTTCTTGTATTATGCAAGTCTTTGCTTTCATTTATTTTTCTTGTATTAGGAAGTTGGTCAACTTCTATTGGTATAGGAGTAGAAGAATTCCAGATATGGCCAATACAGATACCGACATAATTGATACTCTTTTTTTTTTACATCCATGGGATGCATACGTGTGCTTGCACTATTGTTTCTTATCGACCTCGTGTTACGTTCAACGTATATAAATTATCATCCTTTTAGGTGCGCACCTTCCTTCGTATTCCGTGGACAAATTTGTTCTGCTTTTCACAATAGCCAATGAACCAACAGAGTGACCAAGTCTGCGTACGACGTGAACGTCAGTTTATTCAACTGACACTTTACAGTCCGCTTCTTCCGTTTCCGTGTATATCTTGCGAATACACTCAATTAACTCACTAACCATTTGTCTGAAATCAAAATGATTGGTCTGAATTGAATCGATAAACTAGAAATGTTATAATTATTATGTACTATTCAAAGTCACTTATCTCTATCTACCGTACTTACAACATTTGATATATCTGTCAACACATAGCATTGTTTGGGAGAATTTCTAAATTTCCAGGAGAAATGTATTCTTCAAAGAAAACCTCGGCAAAAACAATATTTCTTCGCGAAAAAAAAATGGAAAAATCATTTTAAATCAATTATATATTGTCACACATTTTGTTGTAGCAGATGATGTTTAAAATTCAATTTCTCATTCTCAATTGATACTTGTGGAGGCGTTGCGAACGCTATATATGGATTTTTGAGTGCTTTCGATAACTGATCTAAGCAGAGTGAGAACGACTTTTGGATTCAATTAGAAAATTACTAAAAGAATTTTTAATTTTTAGAACGCATGGCCTTGATGCGCAGAACCCCAAAAGAACATGAACCTTCAGGGAGGTTCATGAACATCCAGGAACATTTAATGCACGTTCCTGAAGGTTTACGTTCTTTTAGGGAAAATACTCTTAATAGTCTAGCGCCAGGACTTTAGCCATTTCGTATTGATCAGTTTATTAAAAAACTATTAATGAACTCGTGAAAAATAAATTTTTGAAGAATTTTTATGATTCACAGAATCATTTTTTAGAATAGTTTTTTTTTGTAATAAACTGGCCGAGCACACACTTTTTTCGCCTTTCATTTTCCTACAGACAATGCCAGGTAAATACAGATCTAAACAAGTCCTTGTTCAGGCCTATCCAACTTTTATCACAGGGTCTGCTAGTTTCCATCTTGGATTTGTTTGGCATTGTCCGCAGGACAGCATATTCTCTACCACTTTTCGACCCTTAGCTTAGTTTCATCTGGATAGTCAACTTATTTTGTTTATTACTCGGAAACTAAGCTTCAGATCAAAAATTTTTCTTAAATTTTCTTCGAGGAATATGGTGGCAAAAGGTAAAAAGTTTGTTTTAGAACACTCAGTATATCTGAAATACTTTACAGTAAAGTAATTATAGATTGCATTGAATCACATTCTAATGAAACACAAATATATTTTCCCATGCTCTCAAAACTGATGGAAGATTTCTATTTTGCAATATGTTTCTTGAAGAAAAATAGGCTGTGAAAATTCTCGAAGAAACCTGTCCTTCCTGGTTTCTATGAGCAGTACTTGCATTTTCCTGATACTATTTCGAATTCCAATATCTTTTTTATAGGGTTAGTATTCTTTCTTCGGACTAATTTATAATTCTGAGATATCCATCTGTGTTTGTTGTTAGTGATAGATGAACACAGTATTTTCTTTTATTTTTACTTTGGTACATTCTTCCAGCGCTCTTAAATATCTTCCACTGTGTAGTCAATCACCGTCCGTCATCCAGTACCAACTCAAGTGAATTCTTCCTCCTCATTACCATTGACACTGATCAACTTTAATCTCAACCCTCACCCTATTCCGGCTCAGAGTTGGATGTGTAAGTTCCTTTATCTCGATACACTAATTAAACTAATTCAGCTCCATGCATCTAAGAGTTTCAAGTGAGTTTCTTATTGTCCTTAGCCGCCAGACGGCGCCAAGAGTAGAATGGATAGGAGTGAAATGGAAACGGGAGCGAAATCATGACCTGTAACCGCACTGAATTGACTGGGTTTACTTTTATATAATGCGAAATATATATTGATATCTAAGCTAAAAACTTATTTTTGTCTTACTTAAAGTCATTCAATGTTCATCTTCTGTTTCTCATAGTTACATCTTGGATTCTTCAGAATATCTTCGATATGTGCTTATATATTCTCACTTCAATGATTATCAAACCATTTGCAAACGTTCGAATCACCGGAATGGATTTAAAATATTCATTCGAACGATTACAATATCGTACTATGGAAGTTTCTTAATTTGGTAAAACTGTTATTTCATAATTTGAGAACTTTCTTGGGAGAATAGGTGGGTGTTTTCCTTGAAAATTATCAGATCTTAAATTATCTAAAATAATATGTATATATATATATATATATATATATATATATATATATACTGATATGTACATCGAGAGTTTGAAATTTATTAAATAAAATCTATAAAATTATCATATTCAATTAAATATTCTCAGTATTCAATTATATACAAAGTTGGATGACTATTTCATTGGAATTTACTTACAGTCATATCACAATAAAGGAGTCTTAATGTTGATGCGTCACTCGAATGCTGTTGAAAAGACAAAAAAAGTGATATGTATTACGTGATATTTTATATTTAGATAATTATTTGCACGGCAGCATATTTGATGGTCTTGATG
The DNA here is from genome assembly GCA_018340375.1 of Gonatopus flavifemur. Taxonomy (NCBI): domain Eukaryota; kingdom Metazoa; phylum Arthropoda; class Insecta; order Hymenoptera; family Dryinidae; genus Gonatopus; species Gonatopus flavifemur. Next base: position 2,022,275 of record JAFFJZ010000001.1, read on the forward strand.
TTTTTCAACTGCTGGGAAACTGCACAAAAGAATCAAACTTATCTTCTGGTTGCTATAGCGCAGAAAACTTGCTTTCATTAAAAAAAACAACGGGACAATTTATAAAAAGATTTTTTGTATTGTTGATTTATATCGAATTTCAGAAATGTTTCTTATCTAAGTTGGTAGCACTGTGATAGACACCTCTGCCAGGGATGCTATCGAGCAACTTTTTCAAGGTCTATTATTGAATATGCTATTCAACAAGTGCAAGCGATACACTGTCCTTGATTGAATGCTGTGCAAATAATCTTTTGTTTAGAAAATCATTCATATCGTGTTATACTTACGGGAAGGAGACCTAGTACCAGATTGATTTGCACCTGTTGGATTTAAAGGTACAGGACCACCGCTAACATTTCCATTTGATGGATTATAATTTAAAAAGTCCCATATGAGTATTGTATCGTCGTGTGACGAGGAAACAATTTGAAACTCGTCAAATTGAAGACGAAATACACGTCCGGTATGCTCCTAGTGCCATAAAACAAAATATTACTGAAGCTACTTCATTTATTGAACTTAAAATTAATAAATCAATACTTATATATTGAATCAGTAATTTTTAAACTGATTTCAGTTTAAATGACCTTGAGAATTTTTTAGAGTTCTCGTAAATAACAGTGATGTTTAAAAAACATCACTCTTATTCGTATAAAATTTATAAAGAACTTTCATAATTATCATTACACTGATTGCGATTCACTAATTCATTTTTTTCGTCTAAAAATCCTTTGCAATGAGTGATTCACGAGAATCATTAGAGTAATACAAATTTGTTCTAAGAACTTATGATTTTTTGAATACATAAGAAGACTTCATCAACTTACCACTAATGTGCGTAGGCACAGCGTGGTTGAAAGAGCACGTGGATCGAGCGCAGCTACCAAATCCCAAACTTTGATTTTCCTGCAGAACAAAAACCACAAGAAACGATGAAGATTCGTTTATGCGTTTGGTCGTTTAAATCAATGTGTATAAACTCACCCATCGTAAGCTCCACTAACAATATGTTTCCTATCGAATCTTATACATCTTACTAACTCTTCGTGTCCTTCCAAAACACGCAAACACGCACCATATTCGATGTCCCATAGTCTGATAGTATTATCACTGCTACCACTAACTACCAAATGATCTCTATATTGCAAACACGCTATACCCCGCCTATGACCGTTTAACGTTCGTACAAACTCGCATGTGGATGTATTCCATACTTTAATAGTCCTATCCCCACTAGCCGAAACAATATATCTCTCATCAAAATCAACAACATTCACTGCTGCTCGATGACCCACCAGGACTCTTCTCAATGCAATTTCTGTTTGTGAAGTCATATCCCAAACTGCTATTGAGCGATCCTGAAATGGAAAAAACATTTACATTCATTTATGTTCATTACTGTAGAATTTATGGATTCAGGGTTTGATCCTCAGACTGTACACTCGGATTTGTATCTTACAAAAAATTGTCAAATATAAAATTATTATGCAGATGAACGTACAGCGTAGTAACGAATTACTGTTGGAAGCTGCAAAAGAGGCATGGATTAACTTGAAGATGCATAAAAAAGGAACGGAAGAGCAGAACATCAATTCTGAAGGTCTTCTATTGAGAATTTTCAGACCATCACGTCGGAACAGTGCGTAGTTCTTTTGATATAAACAATTATCCAATGATTTCTGCCTGAAGTTTTCAACGCTGTGTTCAATAGCATGCCATTTTTGCGAAAATCAGTTTTTCGAGAAAATTCTACGTACGTCTCTATCTTTTTTCATATATACAATCGAAGAAAAAATCATTTTTATTCTGATTTACGCTTCCTAAAAGAAGTATTTTTTATTACAATCTATTGGTGGTAAAATTTCTTCGTTTTTTGCGCTGTAGAGTGACCCGAAGCCTTTGGTGAAAGCACCCGAATTCCCAGAATTCATTATACAGTCTGAGGGTAAATAAATACACATGCACATGTTTCGTTCTTTTCGTGAATGTTATCATTACTCAATCCGTTTCGATGATTAAATACCCTTTCACTGTTCAACTTTCATTTTCATTCGTACACTTTTCTTATTTTCTTCAATTCTCACAAATATCTCAGCTATTTTCTTTCCTCTTATCGTCATATTCGATTTTTGTTGACTCAACAATCTAACAGCGCGTTATATTATACTTATTATGATTTAATTATTAAAATTGTCTCAACTATCGCGTTATCTTTGGGAGGTAAGAATCATTGTGTCGTAGAAAAACAATTGGATCCCGGGTGGAGTTTACGTAACACAATAAGAACTGAAATAGTGATCAGCCACCATGACGGAAATTTTTGTATCTATTCGTGTAATTGTACATAAAGAACAGAGAAAGGAAGTAAACAACCTCAAAAATCCTTGTATATGAACTGAAATGAATTAAACACGAAGTAACCTCGACAAGTCGGTTTCTCTACTTTCTTACTTCTTATATGAAACATTCAACATCTTAACTACACCAAGTTATGTCGTAAAACGCATCCTATTCAAATAATGGTGAAACAACTTTGTTGTATGCACTTTCAGTTTTTATCGTTCATTTCATAATCGTTTGTTTTTAGTCCCTAAAGACTTTCTGTGCAAGGATTAGATTCAGATCTTCCTCGTGAACGAATATACCAACCTTGGAACACGTAACCATCATTCCGTTATTGAATCTAAGATGCAGTACAGCTTCGCAATGATGTATCAGCGTGTTGACCATTTCTCCCGTATTGGCATCCCATACTCTAACCGTGCTATCCGACGAACCCGATATGATAGCCTTATCGTCATATTGTAAACACAAAACCGACCCCGTGTGCCCGGTTAAAACTTTAATACACTGTAACGTATTTCTGTCCCAAATTTTAATAGTGTTGTCCCTAAGTCCAGAAACTATTTTCTGGTCGTCGTACTGTAAACAGTAAACGCCTTTAGAATTTTCACTTCTACAGTTTATTCTTTGAAGATTGAATCTTCCCATTCTCCAATTGTTATCTATACTTTCTATATCCTTGATGATTTTTGGGAAAAGAGATCGGTAGAATTCGTGATTCGGATGACTCTGTCCGGGACGTGGTTTGAATAAATATTGTATCCTGGAATTAAAGAGAGAAATTAAAAATCGTGGAATCGTAAATTTCGATAGTTTAGGGAGGAAAGTACATTAGGACGAAGGAAGACGTTACTTTTTTGAAATTATTTTCTAAAGAGATCTGCGAATTTTTCAAGGATTTATTATTTGATGTAACTTGGCAATTTTCTTCCAATTTCTAAATAATTTTGCTCTTTTTCAATTATATTTGAGGAATTGTTTCTACGATTTCTGGTTTATTAAATATTTGTGAGATATATTGATAAACAACATCTGAGACAACTATTATGAGAGATAATATAAATCATTGTTTTTTAGTCTACGAATGTGAGATAAATTCGTGAAAAATATCCGAATAAAAATATCCATATATCAAGGACTGGCTTTGTGTTCATACAATAAAATGCCGAAAAAGTGAACATTTTCCTCGTTGTAATGTAAGTTTAACCTCGATGAAAAAGAGACATGAACTAACCATCCTCGCCTTTCGGCAAGACCTCTCCAGACGGGATCCGTTCGAACCTTGCGTTCGATTAATTTTTTCCATAACATACCCTCGCTGATGACCCGATGCCATTCTTTACACACTAATTCCGCGGCGTACAACGAATCCGCATCCAAGTACGATAGGATGCTCTCCGCCACATGATCTAGTCCTTTCTCTGTGAATGAAAATTCGATATTACATCATATGAATAAATTGTACAATTGTTATCTCGTTGAATCTTGAATGACTTACTTGGTAAAAGAGAAATGAAATCTCTTTGTAACATGGGTTTTAGATAAGCGTTAATATGCCCATGCTGATAATGGCACATTCGCCCCAACAGTTGCTCAACAAAATGTACTTGTTCTGGTTCGCTCCATCTTTCAAAATATTTCATACACATTTCCCTTTCCTGGCCATATTGCGGCGACACGCTCGCCGGTGGTTCTTTTTTACGTGTGGGATCGTACAGTATCGTCACCGGGTACTGTAATAAATAACAAAAGCAATCATTACACACAACGATGACAGTAGAATTTTTTCTTGCAGATTTCTAATAAGATAAATGTACTTTGTTTAACGGGATATCAGGTTTTTGCTACGATATAACATTTGATTGGAATGATTTTAAATTCGCTGATGAAAGATCTCTTAGAATTTCATTGGGAATCAACTATGAAATTCCGTTACTTTATTGAAATTCAGCACTGGTGAATCCTTCGAAGACATATATACGATACGATTTTAATCCGAGACAGGTAATTACATTATAAACGTTTTTTCTCTCCTCTTAAAATAATAAGGATATTTATAAATAGCGAAGCGAGGTTGTAAAAAGTCATTAGGCGAGGTATTATGATTTCAAGAAAAGACGTGGGTTTCTGTTGAATGTAGACGAGTACAATCGGTTGGAAATGTTTCATCTTCCTAACGGTATCGCGAACTCGTGACGAATCTACGCTCTCTTCGGTTTGTCGTCTCCCTTTTACCTTCTCTTCCCATTTTTTCACTTGTCTTGCATCGATGGTAAACACGATGCAAATGCTTGAAAGAGTAAATGATCCACGAACCGGTCACTAAATTTTACAATCGATCGACCTTATTGAAAAGTTCAAACCGCTGTAACATTGTATTACATTGTTGCCTGTGGTTTATTCGTGAGAAAAGATGTCTTATAAAATGAATTCTCTTTCATATATGATTCGAGCGGTCCTAAAAAAAACTATGTATACGGGTTTAAAAAAGATCATAGGAGAGAATAATCGATTTCTCTGTTGGATTCGGTTCGTGAACTTTATTACGTCTTGTTCCTAGAAAGGTCTATGGACCACAGGTCAAGAACCTTCTTAGCAGATCAATATCTGTGGGTACGAATGATCTAAATTCGTTGGGCTCGTTGGGCTCATATTTGTAAGAGGAGAAATTCTTTTCGTTGATGAAATCAATAAATATAATTAACACATTCCTTGCCACGTGGGTCGTTGTGCACCTCACCTGGAATCGTGGATGACTCACGTGGCAGGGAAAGTGTCGAGAATATAGGAGATTCTATGATTAGAAGCCATTTTCATTTCTGATCCATGAGAAACATTTTACTTGATAAATTTAACGTCGTTTTGCTAAAAGTTCGTGATTGTTTGTTTTTTTTCTATTTGACGTTATTGTGATCGTTGAATATAAAAAGAAAAACTTATTCGTACATAAAATTTTATCACCCTGATCATAGATTATTCTTTTTAATTAGTTTTTAGTTGGAAGATGCAAAAGTGAGTTCTAATTGACTTCAAAATTGTATTTTTTCAGCTGTTCTACTCGAATCTGAACAGTTTCTTTCCCCCTCGAACGATCATATGTAAACGACGGACGATTTTAATTATAATTAAAAAATCATGAAACGAAATTTTTCTTTTATCGAACAGGGTTTTTCGGTCACTAAGGTTGAAAAATTCACAAAATGACCATGTATTGGTCTTTTACGACAAGATAAAATATCAATAAGTGATAAATCATTTACAGTCTCACATGACCTTCATTTTTTATTGATATTCTATTATTTGCAAATATTCATCGACACGAATTGTTTTGGAAAATTCTACGACTTTGTTTCAAATTTTATGTTTCTCTTTGAGTTTTTCCTATCGAAAAGATTATTTAATTCTTTTCGATCTGATTTTTGTATCACTCACATTTAACATTAATAACGTTAATACTTTTAATCCTCACATCTTTTCAGTATGATGAATTTTCTTACTGATTCATAGCTCGAGTACTAGTTGAACTTATCATGGAGATTGATAATCGTAATACGATGATTGATATTTCATAGAAATTTATCATCAATCACAAATATTTATCTATGACGTTGTATAAATCTGTTATGGATACTTTGTTGCAAATTCCACAACTTTCATGATGAAACTAAATGCTGTGGATGACTGTGGCGCTCCAACCAGGGATAAGAATATTTCTTCAAGAAATTCCCAGAGTTCTGTGAATTTCTGTGCTATTTTTTTGCATTTGACTGAGAATCTCTGTAAATCTTCGCAACGTCATACAAGAGTTTGTGCAAAAGTATGCTTTTGTCCTTGTGAAATCAAGTTTAATATAGGGTTCTAAAAAATTTCGCGATACCATTGGAAACACGGATCAATTTTGACAAAAACTGATCCGGAGGTTGATCTTGAGGTGGCGAAAACTTTGAAATGCTCTGGAAAATGCAAATATCTCAAGAGCAAGGTACTCCAAAGCTGTGAGAACCACGTTGTCGGCTAAGTTGAAAAAAAATGCATCGATTTCACTATTCATCAGTTCATCTAGCGTTCTTAATTTTCAATTCAGTATGGAAATATTTCGCTGAAATAACCACGAATAATCTCTGAGAAACATCACACCTTCTCTGCAAAACTCGGACAAATTTTGAGAATCTCTGGAATTTTTATGAAGATTCTAATACGTTTGGAATATTGTGTATAGACTTTTTTCAGAGTTTATAAGGATTTTTTTCATCATTTTCAGACAAATAAGAACGAAATTGGGCGTTTGAAAAAGTCTGACAAAACTCTGATAAATTGCTAACATTTTTCTGAACATTGAACAATTTTCAAATTGTATAAATATAGTCACGTGCTTGATCAAAATATCACGCGTGAAAAAGTGTTTGAAAATGAACAAAATTTGTTTCAATAATTAGAAAAATGTTAGCAATTTATCAGAGTTTCGTCAGACTTTTTCAAACGCGCAATTTCGTTCTTATTTGTCTGAAAATGATGAAAAAAATCCTCATAAACTCTGAAAGAAGTCTGTACAAAATGTTCCAAATGTATTAAATTTTTCATCAAAATTTCAGAGATGCTCACAGGAGTTGGTCAGAATTTTTGCAGAAAAATGTGATGGTTTTCAGAGATTATTCATGGTTATTTCAGAAAAATATTTCCACACGGGAAGTTATATGATTTGAAGGTGAAACATTTTGATCAGTTGGAATGCGGTAATGATGCACGATATTTTATATACAATTTCTAGTTTTCATCAATATTTTATAAAATTCAATATAAACTAGACAGTTTCCATAAAATATCACTAGAATACAGTGAAATTCGTAAATCGCTAACAGCCTCGTGACTAGTGAAATCGATGCGCCTTTTTCCAATTCAGCGAAAAGCTCTTTGCTATCTAAATCTGGAAGAGTGAAAAATCACACGTTTCACTCCACTGAGTTTTAGAAGTGAGCCAGTCCGCTTCGAGTGGGATGTTCACTCGTTTCGAGTTGAGTTTCTAACCTTAAACCTTAGACCATCACTCTACACGGAGAAAAAGGAATTCGCTGTGGCAGCGAAATCTACTTTTGCTGGGTTCCTTTTGCCAGAGCAGCAAATTTTTCGCTGTTCCAGCAATCTTGTTAGCTGCAACAGCGAATTCTAGCTGTGGCAGCAAAAAATGTTCGCTATCCCAGCAAAATTTGTTTGCTATTCTGTATATAATACTGAAAATTTGCTGGCCGAGCAAACATTTTTTGCTGCCACAGCTAAAAAATTGCTGTCGTAGCTAACACGATTGCTGTTATAGCAAATTTTTAGCTAGGTCAGCAAAAAATTTGGCTATTTTATATATAATACCTCGATTTGCTGCGTCAGCAAATTTTTCCTCTCCGTGTAAAAGAGTGGAAATTCCATTTGAAATTTCGACAAGCTCATTTTTGACTGGCTAAAGAATGAAATTTCACTACAAAAATTTTAAAGAGTAGGGCAACTTGTATTTGGGATGTTTGCATTTTTTGAAGAATATTCAAATACTTTCATACCTCGGAAACTAATCTCCGGATCAATTTTTGTTACAGAATACTGTCACATTCTGGATCACCTTGTATGATTTCGAAGACGGTTCGGAGAATTTTGAAACAGATTCGCTAAAAAATTTACAGATTCGGAAAGAGAATCCACTCTTACATCTGTAGTTCCTCGACAAAGGAATATTTTGTTGAAAAATGGCGAAATTTCAAGAAATGTGTGGAGATTCGTAAAGAAGACTCCTGTTGTATTTCGTACTGATTCCAAAACTGCTTTTCGCAGACTGAAGTCTACCGAATCCGTGCGATACCATGACAGGAACAGACAGATGATTAAGCACATCTTTTTTCTCCTCATCGCGGTATCGCATGCGATATCGTACCAATGTAATAAATCCTTGATGCGGAATAAAGCGCGTAATTTTCTGTTAGGACAATGTACAGAAAAATGCAGAGGTTTATTGTGTTTCACAACAGAAATTGGTGGGGAGAACTGTTCAATTTTCTGAATCTGTAAGTTCGTTAATTCTGCAGAGAAATATTTTCATCGGCTCTCTAAATCTGAAGGAGATCTGAAGAATTCACTACAAGAATAAAATGTTTGTGGAATTCTAATCTCAAACCTTGAAATTTCAGCCTGGAAGAATGAAAATTTCACTCGAAAAATTGATAGGTTCACTTTTGGATGGTTGAAAAGTGAAATTTCAATCCAAGAATCTTAGAAGGAGGGCAGGTAAATCAACCGTTCAGTCCTCAACATGGTAACTTTTAATCGAACGCATTTTTTTTGAATAATTGGGATGTAGAAGGTCTAGGAACAATTTTTTAAACATTGTTCATTTTGGGAATCCGTTGTCAGGGTTTGTCTGGCTTAAATTTTTGTTTGATAAAGGGAGGAAAATATAATTCGGCATTATTGAGAAGGCTTACTGTATTTCTCTGAATTTATCGTAAAAATATTCCGATTTTCTCGAAATTAGACACATTAGCTGAATCCGTCCGAATTCTGTTTAATATTTTGCCACCAATTTCATACCAAAGTGAAGCAATTTCCAATTTTCTTCTATTTTTTTTTTGCAGAAATATTCCAATCTTTTCTGCATCAGTTGAATTTCCGGTAGAACTCTTCATAATTCCTCCTGCAATTTTTCTGAACAATAATAAAAAATTTTTTTCCAAGCTATTTCAATGTTTTTTGAATTTTCCATAAAATTTCTTGAATTTTTTCCAAAGAGATCAGTTTTTTGCATAGGATTTCGTGGAAGTTCTATCAAAATTTCTCCGAATTCCATCTCGAATCTTTGGTAGAAATATCTCTCCAAATACCTCCTGCGATATGCGATATTTTTTCGCGAATAAGTCAACATAATTCTGAGAGAAATCCGAAAAAATTAGGACTCACTTCGAAAATGAGGAGAGTGCGAAAAAGTTCTTTAGGATTTTTTCGAAAAATATTTTGTCATGTGCAAATATACTTGAATAGAGTTTTGCAAAATTGGGAAGAATTTATAAAACTCTGTCATTTCGGGTGAAAATTCGAAGCAGATAGGGAATTTTCAAAATTTACAACGAATTCCGTTCAAATTCAGTCGAATATCAGGGTTGCATGAAATAATAAAGAACTTCTCCGAATTACTTCGAATTGTTTCATATATTATATGCAGAAAATATTTGGAGAAAGAATGAAGAAATTGAGGAAATTCGCTGCCTTGGGAAAAAGTTCGAAGAAATTAGGACGGACTTTAAGAACAAGTGGAAGGATTCTGCAACTCTTGTCCAATTTCATTGTATTTTGGCATCACACAGAACAACGGGGGAATTCCTTCGGACTTTTCCGACATCTTCCTTTAATTTTGCGCAAAATGTACGGAAAAAATTCATAGAAATTGGAAAAAAGTTCTAAATTGCATTGTTGTACAGAGAAATGCAGAAAGATTAGAAATGATTCAAAAATAAAATACAAATCTTGGGATTGTTTTTGAAACTCGTCGAATTTTTGCACTAATAATACAATTTACAGCTTTTTCTGAATTTCTCTGATTTCTTCCCAGATTTCCCCAGTTGATAATGGATAATATTTGATAGGATGGAAGAAAACATGAAAAATCCTCTCGTATATCTCATACATACAGTATTTCTCATATTTTGTGTGATTGGAGAAACTCTGAATGTTTTGGAAGAGGAATAAGATTTTTGTGAAAAATTCAGAATACGCGGAGATGCCTTAGAATTTTTTTGAATTTTGAAAAACTGAACGATTTGAAGGAATATTTTTACCAGGGTTATGACACTTATTCCAAATCAATCCTTTACCCTTCAGCCACAACATATAATAACATCTCAAATCAATTGATTAAAGGTCTCTCAAGGCAGATTAGATGAGGGAAAATGTGTTCTCATCTCATCTTGCTCTTATCGGGACAAATGTCATGATTCCACATCAAACCAGTCACGAGTGCCTCAAATTTGACTGCTCCGCCGAATGGAATGATTCCTTGGACCGGAAATATTAGTTAATACATTTTTTCTCGAAAAACCCTCGTGAAAAGGGTAAAATGTGAAAATCCGTTCCGACTTTTTTGTATGAGAACAATTCCTTGTTTCTTAATAAATATGTCATCGATATTTGAAAATGACACTGTATTGATTAATCAATTCTAGAAAAAGGAGGAAATTATGGAAATTTTAACAATTCAAACTGTCGAAAGAGAACTTTCATCTTCGAATTCACATCTTGTCTCGTTTAGCGGATAACATGCAGAAGAAATTCTACTTTGCAACCTCAAAAAGAAGTATTTTCTAGAACATCGAAGATGAAAAATATGTCAAGTTTTTTAGCTTGTTGTTTTCTTTTTGTAGCCGAAGACTTGATTTACTGAACAATAATTGTACACAGTAAAAAATTTTTCGTCAAATTCAACACACAAGCGAATGTTAACCATTTTTCTTCACACTCAACGTGTGTTGATTCCAGAGTGGCACTTATAAAGTGTTAATTTGAACTCGAATAACATTTTAATGTGTTGAAAATGAATCGATCGAACAGCATTTGATCAGTGTGTTAAATGAACACACAAAAGTGTTAAATATTCAACACTTGAATTTTAACACGTAGTTAAATATTCAACACTTGAATTTTGACACGTACTTCTTTTTTACACAATGACGGAATTTTTTTTACTGTGTAGAAGAGAAAAAATGAATAAATGTCTCCATCTGGCTTCAATCATACAAGTTTGATCCTTCAACGAAATACCAGCATGGAGACTAATCATTTGGTACTCTTGCATTAGATAAAATGATAAGTAAGACGTTTCTATTTTCACAATGAGTAGTAAATGTAAAAAGAAAAATTCATGCCAAGTGTATGCTGTTTTAATAGAAACAAAAAAATCGGCTATGGAGATATGAATGCGTACTCCAATGATCAATGAAATTTATCGTATGGAAGAGAAAAACAGTTATAAGTACAGTGAGAGATGCTAATAAAGGGACAAGTATACTAAAGTATACTACAATGAACTTTATTACCTTCTAGTACGACTGTAATTGTCTTCAATTGAATTAATGTAAATATTCTTGCTCTAACATTTACTATTCAAGCTATTAAACCTGCATGTATGAGAAGATGAAAGTATTCAAATTGTGTGATTGTATTGATGAATTAACGAAAGAAAGAAGAATAAATTATCTTGGTAACTAAGTTATATTTTCTGATTATTGTAAGACTTATCGATTACATCTAAACTTATATCGGTTGGCTAATGCTACCAAACTTTTGCTTTCTTCGAATATGTTACATTTACATTGTCAAAACATTCAAATTTTACAACGAATACTCATAAAAGTATGATATAATTGTGAGAAAATGTATGCATTATTCAGGGTTGTCTAGATAAAGATTGTGAATTTCTCTTGGGTAAAAAAATATAACCATTCAAGGTTAATGACGTCTCCTCTATCAATGGATACAACCTTTATATTTTGGAACAATTTATGGATGTTGAAATAGAATTTTTGAAATCATCATCATTTCAAATAGTATGGAAACTCTAATGAATGTGAATTATTGAAAATGGTCTGAGCTAAAGGTGATTCTAAGTGAATAGATACTGCATAACTTACCCTTGAGGCTTTTCAAAAACAAAGAGTTGATCAATGATCTTATAACAATTGAATGAACAAGCGACTCATTAGCGCATAACTCATAGCAAATGTATTCTGAATCTATGGGCATATCCTATAAGTCAACATCAATTAGTCAAACGAGATTGATTTGTTGCGATAAAATATGATATATAAAACAACAATTGATACAAAATATACGAATGTGTAGCAATGATTTGATTTTGCAGTATTGGTAAGCGACAGCAGTGTAAAAAAATATATAACACATTCTTTTTCAGTGAGATTGTTTGAAAAACACTACATTTTCAAGAAGGTACGCAGTGCGAGAATGAAAATAATTGAAAGTGAATAATTTATATAAAAAGAACATGAATATTTAAATTTCATATTTCGAGTAATTTGCTGTATGTCGAATAAATTAATACTCACATAAAAATTAATTGAAGAATTATGATAAATAACGATAAAAATAAACAGAAAGTATTATTAAACCGTAAACAAAATTTCTTTTGTTTATGTATTCTAAATCACAATGTTACAATGAAACTAGGTCAGAAATAATCCAATTTTCAATCCGATTAATTTGTGTTTTGTTTCAATCTTTTTACACTTGAACGATAAACAAATTAAAAAAAAACATTCGAACAAAACGCGAATATTCTTCGTTTAAGATGATGAATTGATTTCTTCTCTTTGGTAACAAAGGGAGGAAGGAAGGAAGAAAGAAAGAAAGAAAGAAAGAAAGAAACGTATTCAAACGTGTGCATTATACCGCAATGTGATTGAACTAGATGACGCAAGATAGCTTGCCATTTAGCTGTCAAATCGTGCACGCTGGTAAACACTTTCGATGAGTTGCAGAAGGGTTGATGGCATTAGCCTCGTGTTTTATAACGATGCCCTTCACAAGTTCTTTTTTCTTTTTTTTATAACCTCTCCTGTTGCCTTGAGAACAAGTAAGCGGAGTAACTTTTGACTCAAGGAAATAAATGCACAGTAGTCACGATGATAGTTGAAATTATTGGAATCGATTGGGGGAAAATATATGTCAAATATCGGAGATATTCTTGGATATAATGAAGCTAAAGATGGCGGTAGATTTTCAGGTCAAAAAATACTAATAATATGTTGCGCACCTGAAGATTTGTATTGGTGTCGTCGATGAGTTTATCAGTCTCCATGTTGATCATTTTGTTCTATGTTACGTCCTGAAACAGTTAGGCGAATTGATTGCAACTTGTCTCGTTTTGTTCTTCTTCTTCGTGGTTATTTGCACTCTAGTATAAACACGCGAAAACCACGATAAATGCACGAAAAATGACGAAATATCGTGACCATAACAATTACTGCCATGGGTATGAGAGGTTATTTTCGTGATTGTGGGTGCGTTTTTAAATGCAGCGGACCTGCGGAACAAACATAGAGATATACATCGAGTAGGTGAGACAGCCACGAGAGGATTGCGCCGAATGCCGATAAGAGAACGAAAACTTTAGTAGCCCTCTGGCATCTTTATTACGCTACGTCATTAAGAGAAGACAAAGGAAGTCAAAGTAACTGTTTTCTCTTTTTATCGAGCAGACATTTGCATTCACATCCAGGGCTGGTAGATCACCTACTCTGCGTGTAATGTGGTTTTGAGAACAAAGCGTCGATACGAGGACTGCCAATAACGTCAGACGTCATTACGCCATTTTCGTTGAACTATCCAATGAAAACTGACGGTCGAGTCATCGATGTGCGCACCTTTCTCCATTCTTTTGCAATCCACGCGGTTGGACGGTTGCGCTCGTGTCAGGTTGTGTTCAATGGCGGTGTGGTTATGTTCAATCAACTTAGATGAGTTCAAGAATACTGGGATTGAACTCGTGATTTCGCGGGTCACATATTTGAAACATGGGGTGTTTCCGAGAACTGCTCCGACCAGGAGCAAGAAGAATTTTCAACAAATCAAAAATTTAAAAATTTTTTGATTGATTGAAAACTGTTTCTGCTCGGAGCAGTTCTCGGAAACACCCATATAATTAATCACAGGATTGGTAATTAACGTGTCACCAAAGGTTCTTGACAGTAATTTACAATGTAATATACACATGTAGAATACGTAGATCACAGGAAATTACATGGTTTGCAAGATAAATTACAGTATTTCACCTGTAATTTGGATGAAAAATACTGTCTACATTGAAGGAAGTAAATGACTTGCACAACCCTGATTAATCAGTTTCGAACAATACATCTCTTTCTGAGCACATTTTGATCAATGGACAATAAATCTTTTCGAAGTTTTTTTCCAGTGCTTCCAAACCAATCAGAGGAGAATTTATATGAGGACTATTTAGTCCTTGAATTAACAAAATTTCTTCGACATGGTTTTATTTTGCTGAAACATATTTGAAAAATTCTTCAGGAACATTCTCAAAGATGTATTTTTAATATATTTTCTCCAATACCCGGACGGAAAATGCAACTTCGGGGACCTGTTAGAAGAGGCCTGAAATAATCGATATCAGAGCCTCGCCTAACAGATGCCCGAAATCGCATTTCCTTTTGCGGTGTTCCAATAAAATAGTACGTTCACCTCGTGGGAGACGAAAATTCCCGACTTGTGTGGTTGTACTTATACCACAAATTTTCTCTCACTTGATGCACAATTTACTAATCCTTTTTGTGCTTTTACAATTTCTTGAAGATATTTTTTTGGTATTCATCGACCCACTCAACACGTTGGTTCCGATGCCCATGTGGAAATTGCCGGAGTTGACAAATCGCCCAGTACTGGAAAGGTTGTGTTTGCCAGACTTCGGCAAAAACAACTGTTCCTGTTCAGGCCCATTACTGTTTTTCAACTGGCTGTACATGTTCGACGGAGTTGAGACGGTATTGGTTGGCGTGGACAGACAGTGTTGGGCCAGTAATGAATCAATACTGGCCTGAAAATACACGGATCGTAGTGTAACGGAGCCGCGCCAGTACTGTGCCAGAGTTGGGATGATCATTCAATATATCCAATCGACAATGAAGGGCCAGGATCGGTAGGGCGATGGCTAACTACAAAATCGGTAGTCGAACTACGTTAAAATTATGTCTATGGAAATCCGGCTGTTATGGTAAACCAAAGCGGCGCCAGTACTGAGCCAGAGTTGGGATTACCATTTCATATATTTGATAGCCGACCATATGCCAGTATTGGTATGGCACTGATTGGCTACGAAATTTGTAATCAACTGAATTAGTATAGCCACTTCTCCGCCCACCTAATATGGTAAATGAATCAGGTCATTTTTGCTACCTAATGGCGCAGCTTTGGTGAACCACCAGATGCATGTTTATTCGGGGATTTCTTTTGACGAAAGTTGATAACCGATTCCAAAGCCAGTCAGTCCCCCATTAGTTCAGGCACATTGTTTTCGACCTAACATATCGTACTCCCTCCAACTCTGGCTCTGTTCTGGCGTAGCTTTGGCTCACTACAACACCCAATCTCCGCTATTTCAATATTCTGCCAATAATATTATTATAATGAACAGAGTTCACGCGAGTCATGTAAACCAATGTCTGGTTGTTTGTATATATGTATATATTCTAAGAGCCAGCAATCTCCATGCACGCTCGTTAGACGTATTCAAAGTTTCTCGTACATTTATCAGACACACACAGAGGTTTGGGTTTCTTAGAGTGTAGTTCTACGTGAAATCGTCGATTTGAATTTCCAAATATGTCTTATAATAGAGTGAAAAAATATTGTGAACTCCAAAAAGTTTCAGTCGATGATACAGATTCTGACAATGAAGAAAGTAACCAAGGTTAGTATACGATATAATCAGCATTTATGGTATTTTTACACCATTCAAACTACTTACAACCCTAAAAGATCCCCAATAGTTTTCTGCTTGAAATTTTCAATAAGAACGCAAAAAGTACAGGAGTTTTCAAGGAGCACATAATGAATACAATATATTTATGAACTCTTTTAGAATTCTTGTACTATTTGGGAAACTATTTTTAAAAGGAATGATTGTCAATAAGTGTTTTCAACCAGTAATTCACTATTGAACCGACACCGATACCGATTGTACTCAAATAGCACAAGCACTTTTCAAACATTCCAAGCTTGTGCAAGCTTGTTTCAAGCAATCCAAGCATGTGATCACGCATAGAATGTGTCCACACGGTAAACAATGTTCCAAAATCACTCCCGATTATGTCATTTCATTATGACAAATGGCGTGGTACTGGCGAGGTTGTATTTGCCAAAGTTCGGCAAAAACAACTGTGCCTGTTCAGAATCATTACCGTTTTTCAACTGTCGCCGAACATTCGCAAAATTTCAGACGGTATTGGCTCGCGTGGACAGACGGTATAGGGTCAGTATCGAATGAATACTGTCTGGACAATACCCAGGATTTCGAGAAACGGTACCGCGCCAGTATTCAGCCGGAGTCGGTATTATCATTCTATATGTACAACAGACGGCAATATGCCAGTAATGATATGACTCTGGCTGACTACAAAATCGATAGTCGATTGATGTTGCAATTATGATCTTGGCATCTCGGCTGTTGTGGTCAGCCGGAGTCGCGCCAGTATTGAGCCAGAGTTGGTATTATGATTCAATATGTTCGATAGACGACATGGTACCAGTATTGGTGGGACTCTGGTTGACTACGGAATCGGTAGTCGATTGACATTAAAATCACGATCTTGGCAACTTGATTTTTGTAGTGAGCCGGAGTCGCGCCAGTATCAAGACAGAGTTGGTATGATCATTCAATACGTTCGATAGAGAACAATGAACTAGTATTGGTAGAATCTTGTTTCACTACGGAGTCTATGGTAAATCGCGTGACTTCAAGGGAATTGGTGCAATAAATGGGAATTTAAGTGGTCCTTTGTCAACTCGGAGATTAGCTGATGTGATAGAGACTCTGTTTCTCACTCGCAGGTCCCGGGTTCAATCCTTGCCCAGTGGAATTTCATGAAACCACTTCCAAAGCGTCTTTCTCAGATAACGGTGATGAGAAAAATAGATTCACAAAGTTTTGAAAGTTCAAATTCAATGTATTTTTTTTTTACTTGAAATATAACTCCGGGGATCTCTAATTACCAGCACTGTGCCAGTACTGGGTCGGGTCTGAATTCCTACGTAGGATGTATTATTTTGACCCTCTACCACTTCTCATCCAGTTGTGGTAGAACAATTGGTTCTGTTGCCATGCCAGAGTTCCACCATAGTAGGCACACACCAAATATCGCTACCGACGGGGTGGTAAATGTTTTACTGGCCCTTATGTAATATGATGTTATCATTCCGACTCCTTGCCAGTACCGTCCAAACCACTGGCCCCATAAGGGCAAGGTTGGATTTGCCAGTACTGGCAACTCTGGCAACAATACCGCGCCAGTAGCGGCCCTTGTGTACATTTCCACATGGGTGTATTCATAAAAAATTCTTCAAGAGTTCTCCTTGTGACAGTTCAGAGTTAGTTTTTTATGAATCTGTCATATTCAAAAGGACTCTTGAAGAATTCTCCAGAATTCATTATTGACTCCCAGTTATCCCACGGGGAGTACCAAAGGAGAGTTAACCAAAGTACATTTTTGATCGCTGAAAAAGCTTGATTTACTTCACTGGAACTAGTGTTGCCGCGATATTATCGTCGATAATTGAGGAATAATCGATTATCTCAATTCTTACACGTTCCTATGGAATATATTATCCACGAATCTTCGATTATGCTCATAATGAAACGGAATAATGAATGATCCTAGACTTGTACACAAAATAAACCAAGATATGCTTCCATTTATCGTTACGATATATCGATAATTATCGTTACGATAGTGTAAGAATATTTTGATTTATTTTGTTTAAAAGACCAAGATGATCCATTATCCCGTTTCATTTCGTGCACAGTCGAAGATCTACGCGTTAAAAGTTCCATGAAAACCTGTCAGAATTAAGATAATCGATTATTTCTGAATTTCGACGATAATATCGCGGCAACACTAACTGGAACGCATAACCAACGGTCCACAAAAATACGTGGGGTAACTGAGGAATAATTTTTTCAGAGCTGACATGCTTATTCTGCGTGGGATAAGAAATATCTTAAATTTCGGCAAGGTGTTTTGAAATGATCCATAAAAGTCATTCAAAAACGTTTACTGGGGGATTTATTGCGTTTGAGAAAGGCAGTGAATCTTCCAGTAGTACCCTTCTAAAATCGAAGGCTTTTCCCAAATAATACAAAGACTTCTTGAAAATATTTCATGTATCCTGCCAATGAGAGTTCTTGAAAATTTCTCAAATTATCCCGAAAGATGTCTTATGCAGGATTGTGTAGACAGTAAACGTCGGTATCAAGGGTATCCCGTAGAAGCCGAAGTTACTAGATCTTTCTACCCAAAATACTCGAAGATGATTGAATAAAATTAATTAAAACAAACAGCCAGACCTTCTGTTGAGATGGAAGAAGGTCTGGCTGGTTGTTATATTCCATTCTATTGAGTCATCTTTGAATATTTTGGGAAAAACAATCTAGTCACTTCGGCTGCTACGGGATACCCTTACACTGAAAAAAGGTATGGCTCTCACAGCTCTACTATTTGTGTGTTCTTGCTGTCAGGAGGTATAAGGATGCCAGTATAGCTCCCACAGCCGAACGCGTCGCTATCATAGCAATCTGTCGGCTGTGGGAGCTATACTGGCATCCTTATACCTCCTGACAGCAAGAACACATAAATAGTACAGCTATGAGAGCCATACCTTTTTTTTAGTGTAAGAGCATTCCGTAGACTCTAGAGTTACTAGATCTTTCTACCCAAAATATTTGATGAGGATCAAATCAAATGAGATACAACAACCAGCCAGACTTTCTATTTGTATGAAACAAGGTTTGACTAGTTGTTTTATCCCATTTTATTTAGTTCTCTTCAAGTATTTTGGGTAGAGAGATCTAGTCACTCTAGGGTCTACGGGATGCCCTTAATACATGCTGAATGTTACATATCATACCAAGGAGACTTCCAAAGTAACAAATACCAGTGACAAATTTTAGGTAAGATACGTTAGGGGTCGTTCATAAATTACGTAAGACGCTGAGGAGGAGGGGAGTTCACGAAATCCTCACCAGATCTTACAAGGGAAAAAGGGGCAGCACCAAAATCTTACATAAGATAGATACACTGTAAAAATAGCGGTGTCAAAACGGGGTCGGAATTAACACAGAATCAACACAACGTAGATTCTATACAAGTTCACCCCAAAATCGGTGTCAAAATAACACCAAACAGTGTTAGAATGACACCATGTGGTGTTCGAAAAATACTTTTTGGTGTGAATTTTTTCTGACACCGCTAATGTTTTGCAGTGTATAACTAAATGATAGGAAATTGGTAAATCGATGAAAAAACAACATGATATTTTCTCCAACTTTTACAAAGATTTCACAAAGAAGATGTTCTGTATCCACCCTACGAGAACCCGAATACAACTCTGCATATGAAAGTAAAATAAATTTGGACTGATTTCTGCGCCCTCTAAGCGGGGTATTTTCATGCGAACTAACAATCAAAATGGCGGCCTCGTGTAGCAGGTTAACCTGAATGTTTGGAGGTTAAAATTTTACAATTTTATTTTTCAGCCTTCAGAAATCACTTAGTCATTCAAGGTTTGCGGCGATGTGGAACTCTAGGTATGTAATTTATTATTATTCACTTCAAGTAAGGTAGTGAATTTTTGGATATTCCCTTGAATGGTATTACACTTCACTTTCAAAAATTTGGCAGTGTTAGGTAAAGTCCACTCCGGATGGTGTTGTTTCAACACCTGGCGGTGTTATTTTGACACCGTATGGTGTCATTCTAATACCATTTGGAATTATTTCAACACTGAATTCCGGAGTGGACTTTTATAGAATCCGCGCGGTGTTAATTCTGATACCGCTTTTCTTACAGTACTTTAAGACGTCCGGAGGTGATCTACGAATGGAAATAAAATGAGCACAGTCAATAGATCAATTGTGAATACTTCTTCTTCTGACATCGCGTTTTGAACCAAACCAAAGGAATGGTATTCGCAAACAAAATCGCAAGGCAATTCAATGAAATTTATACTTCACTCATACAGCACAAGAGTTCCCGTTATGCTCATGAATATGTATTTATTATGAATATTTTGAATTCAAAACGAACTCTTAATGAATAACTTAATGTTCAGAAAGAATTCATATGAAGACTCCATAATGAATTCTGCGTGCATTCAATACATTTTAATTTTGACTTCATTGAATTCTTATTGAATTCATTATTGGTCGCATAACGGCGACTATTCAGAGAGTCTTTGGGAAGTCTTTATGAATTCAAACTGATCATTTGTGCTGGCTGGGTAAAAAATACACAAATGGACATTACTCCTTGAAAATTTTCTGCTGGAATCAAATGTTTCAATGTTCCCTGACTTTTTATAAATTTCAATGGGCGAATTCCCAGATCGAACATAAAATGCACACACATCAATTTTAATTAACATTTTCGATGACATAATACAATCTAATAAGAAAAATGAAGTCGAAGTTGAATATTCAAATATTGATAATTTTAAATGGACATGTTTTCAATCAATAATCCAAATCATTCATATCCAACTCGGCTCCATTTAATTATAATGCGTTTTGAAAATAAAATCAAATATATTAAGTACATCTTAAAGAAGTCAGAAACAGACTATTTCACGAACATTTGGAAATTCTCTCGAAAATTCTTGAAACACTCGCAAGACCTCTGAGAGAATATTTGAAACGACTCTCAAATCTTCCCCAGGTAGAAATATTCTATTAAATTCTATTACAAATGGTAAAATTTCTGATTGAATATCATTGAATTCCATCGAAACCTATTCATTTTCCCATTCGTCAATGAGATTCTATAGATTATTTGTAACAGGGCCGTGAAATAGGACTTCTTGAGTTGTGTAAGGTTTCTGGAATTCTATAAGAATTCAAAAAGAATTTTTTTCGAGAATTCTTTGGTGAATCATTTATTGCTGTCTAGACCTGGCTGAAGAAATTATTCTGAGAATATCTGAGAATCTTTGCATAACTCTCAAAATTATAACAAAAAATATCAATATTTAATATAATCAATATTCATTTTAATTAAGCTTTAAAATAGTCAATATTCAATATAATCAATTACTCGTCGATAGGGAAAACTTTTCTACACGGAGAAAAATTGTCTATTATAAATTACTAGACTCGCTAGTATATTGCGGATATATTTGCATTTTGAAGATACCAAACATTC
Source organism: Gonatopus flavifemur (assembly GCA_018340375.1). Lineage (NCBI taxonomy): Eukaryota > Metazoa > Arthropoda > Insecta > Hymenoptera > Dryinidae > Gonatopus > Gonatopus flavifemur. The sequence continues at coordinate 2,043,625 of JAFFJZ010000001.1, forward strand.
TCTTCAAAAGTACCAGACTTTCTGCGAGTCAATGGTAGGATAATGACATTTTATAATAGAAAGTCTGATGCTTTTGATGAGAATGTTTGGTATATAACTTTAAAATGCAAGTATATCCTCAATATACTAGCGAGTCTAGTAATTTATAATAGATAATTTTTCTCAGTGTAAGTTTAAAAATTCTGCACACACAAAAATAAAAATATAATTGAAAAGTTCTCGGAATTTTTTTTCATTTCCTGACGTTTTCCCGGCTTTTCCCGACGAAAGTACACTTCCTGACTACACGGAGAAAAAAAAATAGTTCTCCCAACTAATAATTAGCTGTTCCAACTACTTTACGTAGACGATTTTCGACCAACTACGAAAGTAGTTGTGGCAGGTACTTTTGTTAGATGTACCCCAGATTGTCGGGATATCAACTCGAGTAGTTGTTACAACTACTTTTCTAAGATGCAGGATCTACATAAAATATCAAGTATGACGATATATGTAGGCCGATGAACTATTTTATTAATTGAGAAGAGCAATTTTCAGTGCCGGTTTTGATGTTTAAGGTTAGGATCTTCTATTATTTCTGCACGTGCTCGTCGACTCTTTGCAACATTTAATTGTAAATTTCGGAAAAAAAATTTATTTTCGATTGTGATATTTGTTCAATACATATAGATTTGGGAGGAGGTGGTTGAAACATTCAAGTTCCAATGTTAGCTTACCTCGGGTTTCGAACCCCTGTCATAACCTACCTATACGCTATACCTAAATCTACCTAACCTATGCCTTAATGATCGCAGCTAAACCGACAACGCTGATTATATCGTAAAAAAAGCCTTGGATATGTTTTTGATCGTTTTGATTATGCATTTTCATATGCTCAGAGTATACATAAAGCAGGGTTGGCAAAAACCCGGGTTTTTCCTCTGAAAATTCAACCCACTGGGTTTTTGTGGGTTTTTGCGGGTTTTATAGGACTTTATTGGGTTTTTCCGGGTTTTTCTGGGTTTTATTACATTGACTCTATTTATTAATTTATAAAAGAATTTTTTGTTCAACAAATTATTTTTAATCATTTGAATGAAAATCATTTGTTTAATCGTAGATTTTTTCAGGAAGGAAACAATTATAAGTCTCAATGCACTATTCTCAGTTTCAGTTTAGTAATGTTTTGATTAAACTTGATTCGACTGATTTTTATATCAGAAATTGATTGAATGGCTCTCAAGAATATTTCATAGAGTAACTATCAAGAATTACATCATTCAATCACTAACTTTTGGCGTCTAATTTCAATATTGTCAAGACATTGGCAATTGAAAAAAATTTTTCACAGTGAATGATTGGAATTGGATTGATCTGGATTCAAAATCGAATGGATTAATTCATCAACTTCATGTTGTTATTTTTCTGGAATTATTAAATTATATTTGGCATATAAAAAGTCATTATACAGTTGAGAATTTTCATTATGTTTAAATTCACATATTCAACATGTCTCAAACAGTTCAACCAAATGTTTTTATTATCTTAACATAATGCTTCTATGTTGAACTGTAACATCACTGTTAAAAATTTCTTGAAATTTCATTCATTTTTCAAGTGCACTTGTAAATGAGATTTCATATTTTTAATCATTGAATAAGGAATTTAGTTACATCCAATTGAATTTTTAAATCTTTACTGCATTATATATTATATTATCCATAGCAGTATAGTTTATTAATTGAATTTTCATTCATATGTAATTGAAATGTCAGTCACCACCCTATACTATTATGAGCAATGGAATGTAGTGAAAATTGAAAAATCAATAACATGTTACTGAATTCTTAATTCAATCACCAAGAGTTGGAAATTTAATTTACAAGTGTACTTGAAAAAGATGTATAATTTAATAATGGTTTTCTTCTCATGGCATTTATTCAATTCCAATGTAGAAATTCGAATATAATTGATATAATGAATGTGTGCAATAATTTCATAGTATTGAATTCTTCAACACAATCATTTTTTGAACAAATATGTATGAAGATACAATAAATGCTTGAATAAAAGTTTGCAATTATATTACTTTTATTGAATTCATTTTCCTCGTATAAAGTGGGTTTTTCACGGGTTTTTCATGGGTTTTTTCAACGTGGGTTTACCCGAAAAAACCCAGTGGGGACAATTGGGTTGGGCCCATTAGTGCCAACCCTGACATAAAGAGGATTTATCATTCTACAAATGATCAGTCATTTAATTCCGAAAATAAAATTGGACATACGAGGTTTTTGAAAATTAGTAATTTGACACGAATATGTATTGAAAATATTATAAAATGAAATATATACACGGTAACCACGAAAGGTAACCTCAATGAATAACGCGAGAGTTCACCGCGTTTCGATTGTTTTCAACAAAATTCACATTGCTGCAGGAACTACGTGCGTAACGATGGGAGCAATGAGAAGTAGCTCCACGAACTATCTCAAAGTAAAGTAGATCAGGTAGCTATTTCTCTTATTCGATCAGCTACTTTTTCACAACTATATAATTCACTTGTGACAAATATTAGAAATAGTTGTGAGAACTCACGGACTATTTCAGACAGATATTTGATTTATTATCACAACTATCTCTTATACAACTACGCGAAAATAGCTCATATGCCTAAGTCCTTTTTTTCCGTGTAATTCCCGACTACTAGACACCCTGAGTGTTAGCCAAGCTTAAGTGAATACGAGCTTACCATCGGAGCACGGTTTTGTTGGCCAAATCATCCGAAACTGAATTCATGAAATAATCTGAAATTTTCAAGGATGATTCTTTGTGGCTTTATCTTGGTCGATAATGAGCCCGAATTTTGATGAACTGTGATGCGGAACAAAATTCCAAGTGATTTGAAACTGCCTACATGTGTCAAATCTTGGTTCGGAAGTAGTCGGAAGAGGTCCTAAGTAATTTGAAAACATTTACTTCAAAACTCTTTAGGTTCTTTTAGATATTTTAACTAGCGCGTGCTCTTAAGGTGATACCAGCGACTCCTGAAAATGCAACCAGGTCCATTGGTTAGAAAAAGAGACAACCAAAACTGTTCTGATAAATTACTCGAAAACGAAGGAATGAAATTGAAATATTGCTTTGTACAGACCTTCTTCAACCATAAAGATGGTCTGTACAGAGCGATATTTTCCTTTTATTACTTCATTTCTGAATAATTCATCAGAAAAAATTTGGCTCGGGTTGCATCGACAGGGGCCGCTGGCAGGGTTGGGAATTTGACATGTCGAGTGAGGTTTCTGACGTATAATACATATATTATACGTATAAAAGGTAATTGTTGGTAATTTCTAGTGGATTTTTTGATGGACCAATCACATTTGGTTCCTAAGGGCGCCATTATGATGTATTAAACTTGTATAAAACCTTATCAGTAATATACACTGTATTATACATGTATAATACTTGTATAAAAGTAGGAATATTATACTATGTATAATACATTCCCAACCCTGGCCGCTGGTATCCCCTTGGGCAACGTTTAATCAGAAGTTAGAACAATCGGTTGCTATAGTAACGCCCGACAGCTTCTACTTCCACTTCATGACTGAGGAGCTCGATTTGAGACCGAGACGATACTGATTTTTTCGAGACAAAAGCGAGGCCGAGACGAGATTATAACTTCAGAGACTAAATCGAGATCAAGATCGAGACCCGGTCAGTCTTGGCGGGACGAGATGAGACTGAAACACTACTATACCAGACCGCTATTGCTGTTCTAGCCCCTGACCGACACGCCATCATGTGAATAAATATGACCGTAAAAGAAATATGGTTTGAGGTCATTCTATAAAGTTGCATACCCCTGAGTTGGGGATCGTCCATAAACCACGTGGCCTTTTTATTTGTTGCATTCCTCGTTGCACCAACTTCAGACATAAAGAGTGCGATAGAGAAGGAAGTGAGAAAAAGACCACGTAGTTTATGGACGATCCCTTGTTTCTGATTGTCTAGAAGTGTGATGCCAGATTTGACACGGAACGGTCACTGCACACTGATGCAATGGTACGTACGAGTGAAGACCGTTGCATCTGTATAAATACCGGTTCCGTGTCAGAAATGGCATCACTGGTCCTAGAACTCTTGTTCACAAAGTGAACGAAAAGTTTTAAAGGGCTCCACGTGTTGATTAGTTTATCAATTTTGTGAAAACAAATCATTCGGTGCAAAAATTAGAAAAATTGATGCAAATTTTACAGGAAGACATCGGACAGTGAGTAAACTGCTATCTTGCTTGAACCATAGAACAGGGTTGGGTATCGTAAACCGTAAGTTTCATAAGCCCTAGAAATCATACGCCCGAATTTCAGAAACCTCAGAGGCCATAAGCCCGAAGTTGCATAACCCCGAATAAAAAATTATGAATGTTAGTATGAATCAATTATTAGATACTTTTATATGATTTAAAGCATCGATAAACCACCAGCATATTTCACTTTTGAATTATATAAAAGTATCTAATAATTGATTTATACTAACATTTATAATTTTTTATTCGAGGTTATGCAATTTATATATAGCCTTCGCGCTTATAGCCTTTCGGGTTTCTGAAATTTGGGCATATGATTTTTAGGGCTTATGATACTCTACCCTTTTGGCCGAATAAACATGGTTTGACAATCGTTAGTCGCTTTTAGAGAACACTAAGGAATGACTAGCGATTGTCAAATCATGTCCATTCGACCAAAACACCCCTTACTGGTAGGTATCATACTTTACGTATACTGCCGTTCTAAGCCAAAAGGCCGTATGTCAAAATTTTGATGTTTTGAAATATCAAGCATTTTATTTAAACTTTTACATGTTAAATGATATAAGCGCCGTGATGTTTAAATCAGTTTTTCACGTAGTTTTCAATAGTGTAAAGATTTTTTCCATTAAAAGACATATAAAAAAGCTATTCGAATATGAATATGTAAAAAAACGGAGAAAAATTTTGTTGACATACGGCCTTTTGGCTTAGGACGGCAGTATAATCAAAGTTGCAAGGTAAGGAGAATTTCCAAAGGAATTTACCAATGAATAGGCTCCATTGAATGGAATGATCAATGAAGAGACCCTAGTTCCCCTAACTTGGCAACAGTGCGTATAATACGCAATAATACGTAGGGTAATTTACGTATCATACTTTGTAACAAACCCCTCTTTCAGGGTTTTATCATGTAATATACGTAATTTATGTATTGTTACAGTCGGTGGATTTAAAATCCATTCCTTTCCTATTTCATCAATTGCAGGGGATACTAGCAGCGTGGCAGCAGACAAATCGTTTGTGACAAACTACGGCTAAATGTTCATTTTAATCAAAATATCGCTCTGTACAGCACTTCTCTGATTCAAGAAGAAATGATGTACAGACCGATGTGTTTGTCGGTAGTTTGTTATAAACGATTTGGCTGCTACCACGCCGCTAGTATCCCCTTAAGGGGATACTAGTGCCGGGACGCTAGCCATTTCGTACCCAGAAAACAAAGTGGTTCAATGATTGCACAATCATGGACACTTTGAAGTCGTTCACGATTTTACAATTAACTATATGATAAGTTAACACATTATTGACCAATCTTGCATGCATCGAAGACTACTGCAACTGTTGTGCATCAATGATTGTACAATAATTGATAGTATTCACGCATTAGCCATTCCGATAGTACAACCATTGGTCAATTGTTCATGCATCATTATGTCCATCAGATTGAGCGATCGTGGACTCGTTCGTTTTGTTTTCTGGGTATTGGCTAATCTATTCAAAAAGTACAGGATCAATTCGTACAAACTAAGTTTCTAAAGATTCCTCACGGCTTACAGAATCTTTGGAAACTCAGTTTGGATGAATTTATTCAATAGTTTTTGAATAAGCTGGCCAATACGAAATAGCTAGCGTCCCGGCACTAGTATCCACTTAAGAAGGTCAACACCCGTTGGTCCGAAAGCACGTTAGGCCGAAAGACCGTTGGACCGAAATTTATTTTACCGAATGACGATAATCCGAAAAAGTCTTGGTGACATTTTGTCTTATTCGCACACGGCTAGTAACGTATAATAAGATTTCGGATTATTGTCATTCGGTAAAATAAATTTCGGTCTAACGGGTTTTCGGTTCAACGGGTGTTTACCCTCAAGAACACCCATAAATAAATTTCGATTGTAGTCATAATATATTGAATTTGAAAATTTTTAAAGTATATCGATTCACGTGGATCGTTCCTCAAATGTTTAGTCGGTTGATTTCAATTCTTATCAGGAATTTGTAAATTATAACATAGTTTTCCACAACTCATCAAATATGGGAGGGAACGGATGAAATCCACCGACTATACATATATATCATTTTCCTTAATAAATGTACCAAACCCTCCAGTGATGCGTCATTTCCTAACCCTGCCATAGACGCGATTATAGTTTCCTCTCATAGCAGTTTTCTTTTTTGCACTCAAGCAGACCTCTGACAACACCAGGGTTGGCACGTAATATACTTCTAAGTATTTTACATAGTTTACGACACGTAAGAAACCGAGTATCTTACGCATAAAACCAACCCCTTGCCTTTAGGGAGACAGGAGGGTTCAAATATCTTACATATATTACGTGTCAGAAACTGAGTATGATACGTAAGAAATTGAAAAATCACGTAATAAACCCAACCCTGGACAACACCACGTTTCCTGTCCTGGAGGAGCTAGTTGTGTTGTGGGCTAACTTTAGCAGAGAATTTCGTTACATCCAAGGGGCACTTATCATGTAAATGGCCTATTTCATGGGAGCTTTAGCATCAAGCGTCAACATTGGAAGAAAAGAGAGAATCTGTAGGACCACTCGTTTCTTCCAATGTTGACGCTGGACGCGGAAGCTCCCGTGAAATAGACCCTTTCAAGAGGATTTCAGAGTTACCATCGGAGCAAGTTTTATTGCAACAAAATACTCGGAACTGAATTCACAAAAAGTCTGAAATTTCCAAGAATGATTCTTTGACTTTTCATCCACATCCGTATAGATCGCGAATTTTCATTTGGGAGAAAAAGTTTTTCTTTCAGAGTATACAAGTGATACTTCTAAAGGAGTTTCTTTACGAATACATGATATTCATTATGAACTCTTTTAGAACTCTTGTGCTATCTGTTCACACTTGTAACACAAACACTCACTTTCCCATATAGCACTCGGAGAATTCTTTTTCAAGAACAAGAATAGAATTCTTCAAGAACTCGTCAATGTCCCAAGAATTGAATCCTTTCAGAGCTCTTTAAGAATGAGTTAGTTCGAAAAGAATTCTTTGAGTGCTGTATGGGTATAATTTATAAAGATTTCTTGAAAAACTCTCCAACGTTACGTATGACAGTAAAAATGAACTCAATATGAATCCACATGACGTTAAGAAAGAATCCTTTTTGAATTTATCTACAAATTTGATGCGAGTTTAGGCCAAATCGATTTCTTTTTGGCTATCCAGATGTAGATGCGAAATATGAATTTTAATTCGCACAAAACATGCTGGAGCACACGAAAACAGTTTATAACATTGACATATTTAACTTTCGTAACCACAAACGCGTCCTTTCAAACGAAAAGCAGTTGAAACGGATTGATCTTCAAATTTGCTTGAATACCGTTTTTTGTCCTAAATTCCAAAATGTGGAATTAATTTACATTGTAATGAATGGGAACTCGTAGATCGTTTCGCATTAGGATAAATGAACATTTGATTCATGATTGAAAACAAGAAAAAATATCTACTACGTTCGACCTCAAATTTCGTAATTTGCAATTCCCAATTCGCGGTTTTGAATCGTTTTCAATTACAAAAGCTTATTGAAGTTATTAAGATTATTTCAATTAACATGATAATTAGAGTGACGAGTAAATGAAATTAAATACGTATCAATATTTATACGTCAAAACGAATCGAATATCGTGTAAATAATTCCTCATTCAGTTGAAAATTAATTAAAAAAACAAAATTGTGAAATATTTGAAATCATTTTTTGTTCCTCGAGGGTTTCGTTTCATGCGCAACTCGAGTAGATCCTCGAAAATAACGCTTTTATCCACGCAAGTAGTTGTCATAGTCACGGAAATAACCTCACACCCATGGCAGGGAATCTTAGTCACGAAATTTTCCTCATTTTTTTTATTTTTATTTTTTTTTACCAGAGTGCAAATAGCCACAGCGTTTTTTCTTCCCGTCTCTGTCTCCTTCTATTTGATTTTTATATACGTATCAGTGTACGGGATACATACACACTTGCGCACACACTTGCATTCACACTTCGGTTGAGAAGGAAACGAAATATATCACTGTTTAGAGCGTTCATCAATTCAGCACGATCTCTCGATACGATGACGCTCACGAATCTTTCTCATGTTGGACAAAAGATTGGAATATCCACTGATGTATATACAAAGCGGCAAACGGTCGCGGAATGGTCACTTCATTTGTCAACTTTGATGAGCAATCGGAATTTTCGATGCTTATTTATAACTTCCGAGACGTAAGAACGTAATAATGATTTTCTTGCGTGCACTGGGCAAATGTGAGCAAATGCCGCGCGAGGTCTGCCAACTCTACTTGACTCTACTGCTCGTGATCGCAAATTCATGTTTTTTCAATGTCTGCATTTCAGCGATGTGTTCAAAGAACGGGAGATACAAATGTTTGGAACAATTGGTTTTAGAACTTCACTCTCCCGAATTGCGAATACTTTTCTCGTTGAACCGTTGTTGATTTTTATTGAAAACGATTGGAAATTCATTCGTAAGATAAGCTTGATAATTTTATTCAAACACCATACGAGAATTATTAGGGAATTCTTGAAAAATGAGTTCTTTTGGAACTCTTTCAGCACTCTTTAATTCCGCGTGGGGTATGTGTTTCAGTAGGTGGGTAATATTCCAATTTAAATGGTTCATTCAAGAACTGTTTGGGAGTTCAGAAGTATGAAAAGCATTCGTTCAGAATTTTTCAACGAATTCTTAACTATGGATTTTGATGAGATGTTTGGACGAGTGTCAATAACTCTTTCAAAAAAAGAATTCTTGAAATGTCTGTTGTATCGAGCTCTTGAAGAATTAATTTCAAGTTTCAAAACTTGCAGAAGAAGCTCTTTTTGAATACTCTAAGGACTCTATTTCACCAACATTTCAAGAATCATTTTTGAATGAGTTGAAAATTCAAAAAGATTATCAATTTGCACCATCTCCTTTTCAAAGAAAGGAAATCCAAATACCATTATAAAAAAATTTCATTTTTCTCCCTTTTTTTTTTGCATATTTATAACAAGTAAAATGCTAAAACGTAAATTATTCGAACGTACTGCGAATGTCAGCTAGCTCAAACATGGCGCGGGTTTGTGTTGTATCAGGATTTGAAAATTTATTTTAACACCCTTATAGGAAAGAACCTAAAGTGTAGCGCTGATTGATCGGAAAATCTTAGTTTTTTTTTATTGTCATTATATTGAAATTGCAGTGGACAAATATTTTAGATATGGTAAACAATCGTCGCATACAATCCCGTAAGTGACACCTTACACTTAACCTAATTATATTTGAACCTTGAACTACCAGATTTCAAATCTTTGCATTTTAGAAATAAATTTTGTGCTGACTTGAGGAAAATCATTATCCGCAAAACCCTTCTTCACCCTAAAAAAATTCCAGGTAAGATTTTTGGTTCAACATTTTCATACGAGGTTAGAATTATTTTCATCAGACTTGAATGAAAACTGTCAATTTTCTTCACAGATCGCAGGAGAATTTTGTGTCAACAACTTTGTCGCAGAATAACATTTGAAATTGTGCTCGGAATTTTTAGTGCCATACGTAATTGTTTGAAATTCTGCTCTATGTAAAATTTCATTGTTCACCAGGCAGAGAAGCGAACAGGTTGAAGGCGTGTAAAGTTATTATCATTAATTTAGTGAAATGCCCAAAATAAGATCTCGGCAAGCACTAAATAATCATTGGTTAAGGCAACGAGAATTGGGTATAAAATTCCCTTTAGGCCATGACGATCGATTTCACAAGACTCTTTATTCCTCTATACAACCGGTAACCTCTTGGGATCATGGAGATAATCTTTCCACTGCCCAACATGGAGCTGTTTTCAATTTGGAATATTCCCCGGATGGGTTAGTTGGATTAAAATTTATTTATATTATTCATGTATGCAAAAGAAATTATTCAGTCATAGAATAACGTTTAATTCTTTGATATTGTACACAGATCGTTGTTACTAGCAGCATGCGAAAAGAAAAGTATTCTTATGTTTGATCCATTATGCAGAAGGTTAATTCGTACGATAGACGATGCTCATAATAATTGTGTAAATTGTGTGAGGTATGTTGATCTTATCTAAACTTTCTTAATATACTTAAAATCACCAGTTTTGATTTAAAAAATTCATAAAAATTTTTTTCAAGATTTTTAGACCAACGCATGTTTGCTACTTGTTCAGATGATAGTACGGTAGCACTTTGGGATGCTCGAAATCTTAAGCATAAAATCAGATTGCTTCAAGGTCATTCCAATTGGGTTAAAAATATCGAATACAGTGCAAGCGATGGCTTATTGTTGAGCAGTGGATTTGATGGAAGTATTTATACATGGGATATCAATAGGTGGGACTCTATGGCTTATATAATAATCGGCATTTTTTCAATACTCTAATATATTCAATTTGCAGTTTCACTGAAAATAGTTTTGTGTATACACGTGTATTTCATACTAATGGATTGATGCGAACGAGACTTAGTCCAGATGCAAGTAAAATGCTAATATGCACCACATCTGGTTATATCATTATTATACATAATCTAAAACTAAGTACATTAACTCAGGATTTGGCTGGATTCAAGGTATAGTAACAATTAAATTAGAAATTATATTAATCTAGAATGTCGATAGAAATATAATTTCAAATCGAATGTTTTTATTGCAGCCAAATATGTATCGATTGATGCAATTATCTCAAACTACTATACCAGTTGCTGCCAATTTTACGCATCTTTTCTCTCCCTCTCGTGCTCACAATAGAGTCGAGTTTCTTACGGACTTCCCAGCTGGAGATGATGCAGAAGTAATATCGAGTCTCCAAGTTCATCCTCAAGGATGGTGTGCTTTGTCTAGAAATGTTAGTAATGGAGAAAAATCAGAGGTATGTTAACATTTTCTAGATATTTTTGTCATGAATTCTCTCTTGTTTGCACTTTTCTTTCCATTCGATCAAAAGAAGATTAGCATTTTAGAGTTATCGTTGATTCCCCATTGAATTAATAGCTTGAAATATTTTTCAGAATTTTTAATAACAATTTGCAACTCCAAAACATGTTTCAACTTATGTGTCGAACAGTGTTTATTGATTTATTAATGACAATATACAATTTTTGTTCGATTTTATACTGCAAAAATGACTCTCCGTGTAGAACAAGGTTGATTTGTTTATAAGAAATGTATCGAAATTCGAAAATCCTGGCTCGAAGCTTCGGGCATAAGCAAATTCGAATTCAATACATTCGCCTTTCCGTTTAGTGAGAATGTCATGGTAGAGGAAATGACTGATATTTTAATCAAAGTTCCTTTGGAAGCGGATATTACGCTGTTAAGGAGAACAACGGTTGATAAGTCAGGGAATCTTACCTTCTCCGCATAGGGGACCTTCAAATCGCTACATTCTTCAATCGAAAAGCGTTGATTACCATTTTCTCACTTATTTTTATGAAGTTTCTCGTAGTAGAGCAAATCTTTCTCTATATTTTTTGTTAAATGTATGTGATACTCCTTGCGTTGAGTCTTTCGAAGTAGTATATTACTGTGATTGTTAGACACCAATCTCCTCTCAGCATTTATTAATTTTCACAAAGAATATTTTACAAATATTCTATGAACGATATGTTCGTAAGTTGTTGTTAAATGCGGAGAAGAGAAGAGGATGTGTAAATACAATTGCAAAAAAAAACAAATATTCCAGCTTGGCAATTTTCCTTTCTGTTTGCAAGTATAAACAAAGGAATAAAATCCTGTTATCTTTCTTTAATCAAAATATGAAAAAAATGAAGATATAAGAGAGTATGAAATTCCTTTGAGTCGTACACATCAAATATATGTTTTATCTGTTTCAGTGGACATGTATACACGATATACAAGAACGTGAAATTCCGGATTTCTCGGATCAAGTTAAGGAAGATGAAGAAACCTCGCCTCATTGTAACGATTTAACGGTAGAAGAATTCGACGATTCTCATCGACCGCAACCTTCTCGTTCTGGCATCACCTCTGCATTTGTGATAGACAGTGCGAATCGTGCGAGAGTTGTACAAACTGTATCAGACGTAAGGTCAAACTTCTTTGTATCCAACGATACCGAACCAACAAGACCATCCAGACCAAGTTGGCAAGAAACATCGGTGAGAAATTCAAGTTCCCAGTCGAGAAGTCCCCGCCCGGATAGAAATACTAGAAACAGCGGTGGATCAGTCGCAGGTGACTCCAATTTAGATTCTCGGGTAAATATTAATAATCGCGAAGAGGGTAGACAATTCGATAATAACGACAATGATGAAAGTATGAACGAAGATTTATACCTTGACGGAGAAAATGAATATCATAGGTCATCGAGGCCAAGTTCACAGCTCAATGATTTAAGACGACGTAATCCTAGCGATAATTATTCCGCTGCCAATGTAGAATTACACGTTAGCTCGACTGATGTTTGGGAGGCGCTAGTAGCCATTAGAGAAGCCAGACTTCGAAGAGAACACGAGAGAGGGTCGAATAGTGGAATACGTGTAAATCTACCTCACTCGTCGCATACCGTCGTCATTATCGGTGACAGAATTAGAGTGCAAGGTCAGAATAGACAGGCCCAACAAACTATGTACGCTATACCTAGGAATCATAAAATTCATCATAACGTGCCAAGATTAACGCATTACATCGAAGAGCCGAACGTAGGCTCTGGCTACATTAAGGAATTATGCTTTTCTCCAGACGGAAGACTCATCTGTTCACCTTTTGGTTACGGTGTGCGTTTATTAGCATTCTCCAATGATTGTCAAGAATTATCTAACTGTGTTCCTCCTGTGAACGAATCTGTACAACTACATGAGATTGCGACCAACGTCAGTCATTCTGATATCGTTGTAAGCACAAAATTTTCTCCGAAACATTGTCTACTTGTGTCGGGTTGTCTTAGCGGGAAGATTGTTTGGCACCAACCGGTGATATAGCTGAATTGTTAATTATTTTATTTTGAAATCAAGTCTTAGGTTTATATTTTCTCGTGATTTTTATCTTTCTAGCGACTCATAATGATATCTTTCTTGTGTCTAGACCACCGATATACTTTCTTAATCCTCTTTATTGTATGCTTTTTATTTTTGTAATTATTGTTTTGTTTTTTCGTTCCTTTCTTTTTAATCCGAGGTCATGAATTTTTTTATTAAGAAAATCATATTATTTGATACTATTGGTGGACACACAAGCGTTTATATATATATATCTACCTAAAAATAACGAGAAGTAAATGAGTCGTAGAAACGCAAATCAAATTATAAAACAATCCCTCATAGTTAGATCTATATAAATAAATGTATACACTGTGAGGGCTTCTTAGAAATCTAACGATAATCTACCATCCAAGCGACAACGCTATCGTCTGTGGTCAAGTTCTCAGAGATCCTCGTGGTATCACCTTGAAGGGTACTGCACAAATCATGAAATGGCATCGTTTTAATTATCGTGTGATGAATGAATCATCATTATTCTTTACGGGATGCGTTAACATTTCCATGAACTAAAGAAAACGATTTTTGCATGTATCAGCGTAACCGGCGAAAACCCTATTCACTGTACAATTTATCATCTTGTCGTATTTGAATTTACTAGTATAGGCAATTCTGGGGCAATATTTGTAGTGATAATAGTAAGAAAAATAAAAGGAAAGAACGATCATTTCAAACCTTTTGTATGAAGTGTATTACATTAGCCGAGACTTATCGTCGTGCGAGTTTATTGATATAAATGATGAAAATTTGTTCGCTCAATTCAGAAAGGAAATCCAAATGACTGAAATTGATCGTTATTAACGAGGGACGAAATTTATTCATTAGAATTTATAGTACGTTTGAAATTTTAATATTTTCTTTGAGAATAAATTTCGTTCTTCATTCACATCAGCTGATTTTATTGCTTAGAATTACCTCTTTATTGATATAACTTATCTGGAAACAAGATTCTTGAAACGAATGTCTCATTGAACAATCATCAAAAGTTTGTTGGATAATGTCCCATATATACCTTGAAAAGATGATAAAAGTAATTTCTTACCAAAGTTTTATGCATACTGCGTTTTTGTTGACAGAGAGTGCCATTTGAATCAATTAATGAGTGGTAACATATTTTTGGATTTACGTTTATAGTGAAGAATATTGATTGAAAAACATTTAATAAAATATAATTGCGAATTATTATAAGAATAATTAATAAAAAAAAAAAAATATTCTCAATCCTCATTGCGTACAAAATTTCAATCATCAATCGTTGAGCATTTCCTTCAAACATATATACCCAACATTATTCCACATATATCCTAATAATTATATTTCAAAATTTAAATAAAAATGTTTTAGTAAGCGAATCAACAGGAGATATCGAAGAACAGAATATGAAATTAGTTTTGAGACATCAATCATTGGTAAAGAAAAGAGTAACGAAGAGATCAAATTTTTAATGCGACAACAATGTTTTATCGATATTATATTATGTTGAGTGTAATTATAACTTCATCTTATCGTGGTATTGATTGTTATGAATTTGATGATGTTTATAATCATAACAAGCATACTTTTGATCCATCGAACTGTTTCACTGATTTGTTTTCAATTAGAATGAGTAAGACATGCTTCAAACGTACACATGTCTTTTTATAATCATCTTTTGTTCTGTCTATTCGTGTAAATATTATATTGTTCTTTGTTTTTTTGATTCATTTATAAAATAATATTACCAGTAAACTACACTATTTATAATCTGCATAGCATTGAGATGTTTTACATACTTAGCAACTACGAGAATGTATAGAAATCCTTTTATAAGTATACGCGGATGTGTAAAAAATGACGCCAAAACTCCATATTGAACGTTATTCGTTGTATTTTGAAATCATCATCAGGAAATTTCCAATGTGAGAAATGTTTTAAAAAATTTGCTGCGTGATATCAGAAATAAATATATAGATAAATATTCTTTGAATACCTTATCTGGACGATATAACGGTTAGCCAAATTTAATGAGTATCAAAAATGTCGAAAGTTTATCAGCATTTGAATAAAAAAGTAAAGTCTTGGATATCACAAGTGTTTCGAAAAATCATCCCTTTCACCCTGCTCAATGGCATTTTTCTACATGTGTGTTTACGAATTTTGAACGTTGAATCGTTTGATGAGTAAAGTTCTAAGCATCCTGAGAAGATCGAGTACCGCTTGGAAATATCAGGAATATCATGTATATTAACAAATGAAAAATCCTTTCGAGGAATCAAATAAATTTAAAAAACTTCACAGATAATGTTGTAAACCTTATTTTGTATACCTTATATTTCTTGAGAATATCCGTCCTTCAGTTCTTTCTGTGCTCATTTCTTTAGGTTTCCCGTTGAATTAAGTTGAAAACAGGAGAGTGTGCATCACATCACATATATTTTCGCAGTCTTCACCATATGTGCGTCACATCTATACGTACTAAAATGTTCAAATTAATTTTCTGAAATGAATCGAAGTTTAGGACTAGGAAAAGTTAGAAAATTTGTAACCCAACACATTCGTATGGTTCGATGATTGTTTTTTTATATTCATATTTTTGTTTTCAAGGTGAAATTGGATTCAAAATCACAGGAAGGATTTATCAATTTTTTTATTGAATCCGAGAACATTCAAATATTTGGTTTTTGAAAACCCGGATAACCAGGACATATTTAAATTAAACACCGGTGGTGACCCTCTGAGATGACAAAAGAGTACTTACAATGCCGTTTATCAACAAGATAATCATTGGAAAGGATTTGAAATCCAATTGACAATCGAAAATTTCAAGTCATTTTCAAGTTGATTGATGTAGCTGAACTCTGATGGAATTTTCGACGAGCTAAGTATATTTTGATATGTCTGTTGAAAGTTAAGAATTCTTCAGAAACTTCTCAAATGTTCATTAAAAGTTTCAAGTCTTGGTAATCTCCAGAACACGTGATGAATTTTGCAACGAGGAGGATGTTCTAAAAATGTGTATAAGACCGTAAGAAACTAATTGACAAATATAACAAGCGATTCGGGGATGATCGTAGCGTTCAAATCAGTTTAATAGAAAATTCGATTATACATAATTTATAATTGTGAAATATTAGCAAAAGTGAAACTAATTTTCATCAATGTGTATCGATTCTCACATAACACAAATGTCTCGGTAATATTTTCAGAATATTCTGCAACATTCTGGAGATATTGTGATATTCTTAGAACATCCTGGAGATATTAACGAGACATTTGTGCCATGTGGGTTATTGTAGAGAGAATTCAGATCCTCTATTCACGTGTATTTTTTTCCAAAAAGAGGTCATTGAAATCTACTGGAAAAATTATTCTCTCTGAGAGAACAATTTTTCATAATAAATTTTTATTTGTTTATTTATATTTTCTGGCAACATGATACGCGTAGCGAATTACATTGACGTAAACAAGATTGAATCTGAACAAAAGTCAATGGCCATTCCGTGTTATTCAATATCTGAATTCAAACACAAAAGTATTGAATATTTGATGCAGGTGAAAATTACTTTTTTCATCGATGATGTAAAAATTTTTGAAATTTATTTTACATGTGTCCAATTTAAAGTGTTGCTTTTTATCATCAATTTTTGTCTATATTTCATTTTATTCGCTTGTTGAATAATCAATAAATGAACAATAACAGTTGTTTTCAGATATGTAGATATTAAATTACGTGACAAACGTTACATAAAATGATGTAGTAGAGTGCGAATGATATGCATATGCATATGTCATGTAAGAAGCACAGCACCCTAACAGCAAAATGCTGAACAAATATGCAGCAAATTATTGAAAACGTACAACGACAGTTTGAAGCAATTTGCAGGGACGTTGCGTCGCCAAATGCGTAACAATATGCTGTAAATCTAGGATTTTAGCTTGAGTTGTTATCGTGTTGCTGGGAAGTTGCTTGGTTTCATGAAACTCTCAATCACATGCGTAGCAAATTCCCAGCAACTTTACGGGAACTTGATAAACAACTTAAGAGCAACGATTGCACAGCAATTTTTGTTGTATGGGCAGTGCGATCTCGTCGTGTGGTTGACGTATTTTCCTAGTAAATTCCAAACTTTTGATTTTGACAGAGGTAATAGGGATCAATGGGGTAACTGACGCAAACACAGCTTATTTTACCTAATTTTTTTCTAATCTCACCAGGGTAGATCAGCTGTCAATGTATCGTACATTAACAATTGATGCCAATGAGAGGAGTCATTGAGTTTTTTTTACTCTGATCTCTCTACGGACATCACTCCAAACAGACACGAAGATATCTTTTAGAATTCTAAAAGATATCTTCCAAAAGTACAAGAAGTCTTGAAGAATTTTCTAAAAGATATCTTTTCGTATTCGAAAAGATGTCTTATGCAACATGAATAGATTTCTAAAAGATGTCTCGGAGACTTCTCCAAGATATCTTTAAGAAGAAATTAAGAAACCTAAAAGAGTTCTTCAAGATTTCTTAAAGATGTCTTGCAAAATTCATAAAAATGTCTTGAAAGAAGCTTGAATTTATTCACGAAAAAAATGCTAACACCTCTTCTTTTTCCTTCTCCTCCCCCCCCCCCCCCATATTTATCTTTGTCGCTCTCGCACTCCTACGAAGTTGACTTTATCTCAATCCTTGAGGTTGCGGGAATCGAACCCGCGCATCTTACGATATACTTACGCTTCAGTGACCCGAACTATAGAGACAGTTCGGTTTTGATGCTTATGATTGTCAATATAACACAGTGGAATCGTGTCAGTGGTGTACATTTTCAGAGTAGAAGTGATCTTTTGAAAAAACTGTTATTATATCAACAAATGTCAGCTAAGTTGGTCGTAGATACCACAGATTCTTCCTAAATTATTTCTATCCCAACGTTCACAGTAAAAAGTAAAACTTAAAGTGATCCCGAATATCAGCTTAAAAATGCAGCCAAAAGTAGCGCCTATTCCAACTGAAAGTAAGCAATGAAAAAGACTGAAGTTGAGTCAATTCCATCTTACTTTGGAAATTAAGATGGAATTCTATCTCAATTCCAAAGTAAGATGGAATTAACTGAAATTCAGTCTTTTTCATTGCTTACTTTCAGTTGGAATAGGTGCTACTTTTGGCTGCATTTTTAAGCTGATATTCGGGATCACTTTAAGTTTTACTTTTTACTGTGTTATTGAAGAATAACTTATTAATGAGTATGAATGAGGATTTTTATGAATTTACTTGAAGGCTGTACATAAAATTGAGCGTAAAAAGTTCAGTAATTTGTAAAATATTTGTGTCTTGAAGATTCGTTAATTCCAGTGCGGGGTATTAAAAGGTTACAAAATCGTAATTTTCGCACAATTTAAAATCTCTTGGCATGTTTATAGATTTTTCAAGCTTTCGATTTGTGACCGAATTTATCACATGTGTAATTCGATTATAATTAAAGGCACATTCCGATTGTTATTCATGTCAATTCATATGATCAGGTATTTATAACCTCGACCTGCTGACAATCTATCTTCTTAAACATATTTTGTTAAAGTCTTCCAGGAAAATATCTTTCAAACGCTTCTCAAAGATATCTTTAAGATATCTCGCATGGTCGTCTTGGAGATGTCTTGAATCGAGACATCTTTTAGAAATCTTTCACAAGATGTCTTTCCAACACTTCTGAAAGATATCTTTAAGAACTCTTCAAGAACGTTCTTGAAGATCTCTCAATTGAGTATTCTTTTAGATATCTTCAAGAACTGCGTGCTGTGTGGGCAGTCATTGAACCATGAAAATAAAAATAGCCTGAATTTTTTTTCTAAAAAACATTTATTTCCATTGAAAAATTATATAAATTTGTACACTTACACTTACATCAAATGATAATTAGGATTACTTTCAGAAAAATTCAGAGAACGCTCCTAAAGGAAACATAAAATGTTGTTACTCGAATGCATCTATACACGTATGAAGTGAATCAAATGTGAACGAAACGTACGATGAGCGAAGAGATGGTATATTATTATACATGATTGATGAATCACACTCATAATTTGTTACATTCTATACACTTTTCCGAAAACTATGAATGCAGGGATGAAATTATGCTCGCACGTTTTCTTTCGCATTCAATTCCACGATTTATTCTGAAATCTTCTGAATAGAAAAAAAAAGAAAAAAAGCAATATTCACAGTTCAGATCAGCACTGTATATCTCCATGAGAAATATTGGAGTAACCAGAAAATGTTTATGGTAAATAATAGCGTATATTCCCATCCCACGTTATTCTGTGTAATGATCGTTTGCTTTTGGATTTACTCCTTGAAAACACAAATATTGATTGAACGGTAAGTTATTCAACGATTTGCACACAACGCATACAAATTATAAATTATGAATTGGCAATTAGGAAATCTCATTGAACGTATGTTCATATAAAAAAGTATAAGACCGCCGTTAAAACGATGTATTCGATATTGGCAAGAATCGTTTTCCCAGCGCTAACGAGTGTAGAATTTTCATCGTGATCTGTGGGTTGATGATGATCGTGATTATTCGCGTGATCAGAATCCATCGGGTCCGAGTTGTTCCCATCGAAAAAGGTACTGGGTATGTAATGACCTTCGTGCGGTGATCTCTTTGACCTTTCCACAGGAGTGAGCTTTGTGTTTTGTAAAATCGATAGCTCTTTAGGTGCTGGTAGGTGCCTGTCAAACTGTAGCGTTCCCTCGTTACTATCACTACCACTACCACTAATACCGTTACTACCATTACTACTAGCATTACTACCGTTACTACCATTAGCGCTACCACTACTTCTCCCGTTACCGCTGTTGCTGCTGCTGATAAGTGAGGATGGCAGTTCTCCTTTATACCTACCAAACTGTGGCATTCTAGACAGAACTTCGGAAGCTACCTTAACGTTAGGCTGACTCTGTTGGAGCTTTGGAACAGACTTTGCCAAAGAGAAATCTTTCACCTTCTTGCCATCGTAGGTGATCAAAAACCCAGTTTGATCTGCAGTCTTTGGATTAGGAGTCGGGGGAACGTAATAGCTTGCATCGATAGTGTCCGCTGCCATTTCCATATCATCGATTTCATCGAGACGTAATTTACTGCTGGAAATCAAACTATTCTTATTCTTGTTGTTGTGTTTTTTCATTCCAGTGGGCACGACCAGGGGAGACGGTTTGAAAACGGGCTCGAAATTTGCGACCGAATAATATTCTTTGTCGCGATCAAGAAATGATTCCACAGATCTTTTTTGCGCCAATTCCGAGGGCGTTGGTTCGACGTTTCTTATGATAGGTTTGAATCCACCCTCAACGACTATCGAGTCGGGATCAAAGCCAGTATTGCGGGCGGGTTTCATCGTTGAACTGTGATTGATGTCTAACGGTTCTTCGGATACTTTAGCTTCTATTTTAGTGCGTTGCGGCTTGATGGCGTTCATTTTGATCAGTTTGGTCATCGGTATATTGAGACCGTTGTAATCAACTAATTGTTGTTGGTGGTATTTATCCGTGGGTTGAAATTTCAGTATCTTGGATGGCATTTTGTAAATTGCTTTTTTCCTCTCCACGTAGACCATGGGTTTCGATAGGATGGAATTGGTCGATGGGGAGGTAAAAAGATGCGATGAGGCCTGTAGCATAGGTCTGCGCATGGTCAGGGGTCTTCGAACGAACATCATTTGGGCTCTTTGTTGCTCGGACATCGGTTGAAGGAACTGCATGGAATGAGGACTGTGATAATGAAGATGATGAAGTTGAGGATGACTGTTTGTATAATGATGTGGTATTTTAGAATACAAGATCTGCGTTCCCGGAACAGGATAAACGTATTTCGTACTGTAGCTCAACGGGTGTGAATCTGGAAGGATGTTAGACAATTGCTGGTTAGATGGTAATTCTTGTTTAGATTGTTGGAGATCTTTATCAGTCTCTTGAATGATCTGCGGTCGGTTCGGGGCGTACGCCGTGGATAGGCTTGTACCCCCGCTTACGAGCGGTTCGTAATAAAATTGCTCTTGTTGTTGCTGAAGCGGAGCCTCCTCGTCAAGGTGCGTGTGGCGCGTGTCCTTCACGCGTACCTCATAGCGATGAGGTATCGTGTTTTGGCTCGAATGCTCACTGTACGAAGAGGGAGGAGGCCCATGGAGCATGTATGAATGGTCCTCGTACGTTAACGAAGATGATGATGGTGATGATGAAGATGAAGATGAGGATTGCGAATGATCGTAGCTGTTCTCATTATTACTGTTAAGTTTCGTTAGTAGCCGCGTATGAGAGCTTAGTTTGCCAAGGCTTGGGTTAGTCTTAGAATGATTTGGGTAACGTGGACTATATTCCCGATGATAATTATGAAGATGCTGTTGTACTAATTCCACCGTGGGCATTACCTTACTCGTCACCTGAATGCTGGAACTACTTTCTGTATCCTCTACGGAATCGGGGTTTTTATATTCGATGTATACTTCGTGGTTCTCACTGCCAGCTATCTGGGTGGCATCGCATCGATCGTGAACGTTGATCTTCCATCCCAAATAACGATGAGTGAAACACTGAAATTCCCATAATAAAATTTATATTATGATATTTTTGAACAAAGTTGAGTATTCGAATGGTGGTAACACATATCTGTTTATTTTATTGCGTCCGCCCAAGCAACACAAGAAATTCTCAAATATTCTATGATGATACACTGAATGTGAACAGAATGTGCAAATGAGACTAATTTGGATAAATTCGTCAAGATATTCTATGGAGGCGCACAGCACATAATTATTCGAAACAGTCTCATTTGGAAGTTCTAAGCGTGTTCGTAGGATTTTCCAAACACGTTCTTAGCATTTTTTACTCTCTAAATCTGAATCAGTGGAATCTCACTGATTCCGCAATTATAAGTATACCACTAATTTCAATCAGTTGCATTCCACTGCATAATCAGTGGATAGTCACTGATTCCGCAGTTGGATGTTATTTTCACTGATTACAATTAGTCACATTTCACTATGAAAATCAGCGAATATTCACTGATTCGCAGTGTATATGCACTGGTTCGCAGTGGTATACTTATCCCTGTAATCCAGTGGAATTCCACGGATTCAGTTTTAGAGAGTACCTCTTGTGTTGCTTGGGCGTCATCACAATCTAAATCCAAAACAAAGTCTATAAGTTAATCAAAGTCTGTCATATTGTGATTTGCGATTTGATAATTTTGGATCTGAATGAGTGACCCCCCCGTCCCCCCCTCCTTGGCGACTTCAAAACCATATATAAAATAAAATTCTTCTTATGAATTGAATCATTTCGAATACACAGGGAATAAATATCGAGTAATGAATAATGATATGAACAATGTATCCAAGCAACATCAGATATACGCCGAATGTTCAGATTGCATCCCAGAATTGGTTCTTTACGAAACATTTTAAAGGTATGCAAATATATGCTATGGATACCCTTAAAATATTTTCACCGACTTCCATTCTAACTTTTGCGAATCTCTTGTGAATTTCCAATGGAATCGCAATCAAGTGCTATGAAGATTCTATGCACGCAACAGAAAGAAGAAATATAGAAAGTTTATAGCGATTGAAACTTTTCCAAATCTTCTGGGAATCTTATTGGAAATTTTATTGAAGTCTCCAGAAGAATCTACGGAGAAATTTAGTTGCATGATTTTCTATTATCGTACATAACAATTCTATCCTATATTACTGATAATTTATAACCAATATAGTATCGTGAATGATGACAATTTTACGCACGCATTCTTGTTAGGAAATTTTGATTGAAGTTATTCTTTTCTGCAAGCAGTTGTATAACATACACTCATTGTTATGCGACCGAGTATCGCTCGTTACCTTAATCCTTTCTGGAATAGAAAAACTTTCTTTGACTAAAAATGAATCTCGTACCTGATAATAAACTGTATCCGGTGTATTTTCATCGGGAGTCCATTCCACGATACCAGGATCGCCTTGATCGCACTCGAGAGTTAAAGTTCGTTGATAGGCGCCAAAAGAAGTGAATTCATCGGCTGGTGGTTGATTTTGATCAGGCACCCAATTACACAATCTACCTACGCCTGTTGGTCGGATCGTTCCCCGTTGACGACGCACGCCAGCGAATATCTTAATTTTCTGTTGGACGGGAAGAGAAGAGGAAAAAGAGAAACAATAAAATAATGTTGAACTTGATATTGAAGCGCGATCGTAGCTTACCGCTTTCTCTTCGGGAGTTTTATGCTGATAACCGCCAACTGGATCGTCGGTAATATAGAAAGGATGATAACGGGCAGGTGTGTCAGGATTTTGACCCCCTTCGACAACGAAAGAGTATTTTTTTCCCCGCACGACGTTAATCTCGGGAATCAAGAGACCGTTTATGTACCAAGCGATTCCCCAGCCTACGTGACCTGGAGAAAGTAAATTATACCGGTTTTGACATGCCAACCATTCAAGTTGTGTAATAGACTGTTTCTCTTTCCATTCTCTCCCATCCTTCTCAAAGTATCGGTTTCTCTGAACGTGGTTTGATGATGATATGGGTGTGTATGTGTGAGTTTATGTGTATGTGAATATTATTCGTACTATCACATTCACCGAGATGTGGTTGCTTCAGCTCGAGAAATGAGATATTATTATACGAGGATGCATTTGTGTTTGTATTGTGAGGGAGAGAGTATATCATGGACGTCGAAGTGATTTAGATATCGAAGAACATTTGGGGATGCTCTGGAAGCGTTATCAATATCACATAAATTCATTAAAAATTTCTAATTGATGTTGCGAGGGGAAATTCGGTTGTGTAACAGCACTGTACGTAACAATCGGAAGTTTCTTGTATGCAAGAATCGGAAGTTTTCTATCACTTTGACGAAAATCGATTCTCGGTACATGTGAATGAAATTGAATACAGATTTATTTTGAAGTTTCTGGTTTTATGAAGTTTCTGACCAGAATTTTATGGCGGTTTTGTGGAAAAGTATGCAAAATTGATCACTCATCCATATTTCATCTATATTGCGAACAATCCAGTTAGAATTAACCTGTGTGCGTTATACAAAACCACCTTGAAATTCGGTGTCAGCCCTGCTGCAAATGTCGTACAAAGCCGGACAAAAGTTTAATACGATTTAATGCGTTTCTATTCGTTTTCGTGAAGTCATTGTCCGAATCTATGTGACATTTGTAACTGGGAGAATGACACTATGGGGCATTGCGACAATAGCATTTGGTAGAAGTTTGCCAATAAATTTTATATTTTTATAGTCATGTTATATGCGGTGAGTTTTGGAATATTCAACATTTACGCTTTGAAAAAGTGATGAAAACTTTTTCCTAACTTCAGTAATGGATTCTATCCGTCACAAGACTTTTTTGCCCCTTCTAAGAATGATTTCGACCACCGGGTGTTGAACTCTCTGCAAAGTGGCAGAAAAGTGTACCAAATTATAGTGAAAAATTGGAAAATATCCATGAAGAAATCCATACAGCACGTTCTATGTGGAAAATTAGACCAACTAGGTCTATGTTAGACATGAATTCTTTATGGGAGGGGGCATGCAAAAACTATCAATGTTATTTGAAGAAAGGACCATTCAAACATTCATAGTGTTTCATGTTCATTTTCATATACAATATACATCTAGTTTTGACAAAGCTATGTCCAATTTTTTGACAATCGTTTGCTAAGGATGCATCGTGCTATCAGAAATCAGACTGGTAACAGAGCAATATTCCTTCAATTTGAAAAATGTGGAAACGTGTTTCATAAAATGCATCTGAAAATATTGCATTTTTTCCCAGCTAGAAATGTGTCTCTTTGGCATTTCAGGCCCTGTGTTGGGTTAAGTTGGCGCGACCTGGGCCAAGTTGAAGCCTCTGATGGTCCAATTTGAAGAAAGAGCAATACCTAACTGGGTTATTCATATAGTACCTGTTATGGCAGGATAACCATGTTTTCCTCCAGTTGGACCCATCTGAGCATAAAATACACCATCCTCTGGTTCGTCACATTGGATCGGAGGAATTTCCCATGCATCTGTTTTAGGTGCTGGTGCAGGAGTAGCTTGGCCTCTTTGAGGTCTCCTTGTTGTAGCTGTGAGGTCCTGTATTGAAAATTGCGGAGAGAAGGACTTGAAACTTGTATTTGTATTTAAAATTACTATCAAAAACAGCTGGGGAGAAGTAGCTTACTACATGAGATGGAATCTATCAAAAGTTTCAAAATGAATATGAATCTTAGTAATAATAATAGCGCACTGAGAAAATGTATGTTCCAGCCAAACAAAATTTTGGTTGAATAGAACTCAAAGAAACTTTTTGGTTGGCTGAAATAAAATTGATTTGGGATGAACAAAATTTGGTTCACAATAATTAACAGTTTCTTACAGACCAATAAATTTTATTTATGCTGAACAAATTTTACTTCCGCCAACCAAAAAGTTTCTTTGCGTTCATTTCAACCAAAATTTTGTTTGGCTGGAACAAACTATGTTTTCAATGCGATCATGGTATTTCATAGCCATCTTTATGTTTATTTGCATTTTTAAACAGCATGATTCGTCGTTGATATATTTTCATAGCAATTTTTGATACAATATTTCCTCCGTGTAGAATTTAACACGATAGTGTGTTTGCCAAGAATTTCGTGTAGTATCAATGGGTACACTGAGAAAACGTTTGTTTCGGCGAAACAAAATTTTGGTTGAAATGAACGCAAAGAAACTTTTTGGTTGGTTGAAATAAAATTTATTTAGGTTAAACAAAATTTATTTGTCTGTACCTTAAGCCTTAATTATTGTGAACCAAATTTTATTTACCCCAAATAAATTTTATTTCAGCGAAACAAAAAGTTTCTTTGCGTTCATTTCAACCAAAATTTTGTTTGGCTGGAACAAACTATGTTTTCAGTGTACGGTTTTTCAAAAAATGTTCTTATAAAATTCGTACTGTATACACAGTAAAAAATGTTGCGTCTTTTTTCGATAATACACATTTTTGTATATGATATTCAACACAATTGTAACAAATTAACACACAAAACTGTTGAATACTATACACAAAGATGTGTGTAAGGAAAAATGACGTAAAATTTTTTACTTTGTAGCGTTTTGCTGAAAAATGTCAACACAACCAATTTCGTTCCAATGGAACACCGTGTATATACTTTTTAGTGATTGCAAATTTTTACATCAATATTTTATGTTTTTATCATTACTTCTTGTATTGATGATTAAGTATCAGAGAAAATTTGAGATTCGTTGATAAGAAATTTCACAAAAAGAATTATTCAATCAAATTATACAGTATCAAAAGTTTTCCAAATATTCCAGGAACAACGTCCAAAAATGTTGATATACAAATTATTAGATTTATATATAATTGAAAAATGTTGGTGTTTCTGAAATATGTCAAACACGTGCATATTTCAGGCATGTAATATTTCTTCTCCAAACTTCCTCAAGATTCCATTAAAATCTTTCGATCCGAATATCCTTTGGATTTTTTATGCTGTATGGAATATAATTTTTATACAGTTCTTGAGCAATTTCCTTCCAAGTATTCTTGAGATTCAAATGCACTATTTGACATGATTTTACCATGATTTTGTCTCATTGTTTTCCCCCAGTTTCTCTTGCTTTTCCTTTTTGAATTGAACACTCACTTGATTACTGCTTCCTTTCTCCGCATTATCATCGAAAGAGGTGGATTGCTCTTGATCGGGCATTGGACAATTCCACATCGGTGGTCTACCGAATTCAATCAAACGATCACTTTTCAGATAGTGGCTGTGAAAACTGGCTTCTTCTCTCTCGTTGAGGGGACCGATTGCCCAGATGATAGCTTGCGAGGCGTTAGTCAAAATCGTTTGATCCAATTCATCGCTTGCTTTCAACTGTCTTTGATATGTGACAATACTGTATCCGTTCACCATTGCCGCGTTTAATAACCTCACCGAATCTGTACCTTCCTACAACACGAAAAGAACATAAGAATATGAAACTTTGAATTGAATTTTAATTTTCGGTAGGGATTGTTGAATTCCATATAAAAATGTAGATTCACATGTAGAAATGGCCAGATCTGACTATTATATTTCTTGAGTGTATTCTGATAAAAATACGGTTCAATTTTTTTTCGATAGAATGGCCATTTTTATTATCAATACTTTTTCATGCATGTAAATCCATATTTTAAATCACACGGTAAAAAGTAAAACTTATTTACATCCTCAGTATTAGCTTTTTTTAGAATGCAGCAAAAACTAGTCCTGCTTCAATTGAAAGTAAGCATTGGAAACAAATGCCGACACAACAGGAAGAACTGAATTTCAGTGAACTATTTTGAACAGAACACGTTTGATCGTATTTTATCGAATTGATACCTGTATACGATGATCGGGACAGCTTCCTCGACCTCCGGAGCATTGACTCTTTGCATCCAGGAAATAATCAACCGCGTAACCTTGAAGCGTCTCTTTGTTGACCCAGGCTACTACGACATCCCCGCCGATCATAACGTTTCTTTCAGGATTTCCAGATAGACCGAATGACATGTATTGATTAGGCTCTGGAACGGAAATAAAATTTTCCTTGTAAACATGTGATTATTCTAACTGCCCTTTCCGGTGGACAAATTTTCTCTTCCTGGCAATTCTAGACCGCAGAGAAATTCAGGGATCGTCAAATGGGATTAAAGAGAATCGAACCATTGATAAACATTTAGGGGAATTCTAGAATTTCATGTGAAGTTTGAAATTGAAGATTTATAAAGGATTCAGACTAATTCAGAAAGTCTTAGAGTTCTTGGATCTCCAATTCTCTCTGAATATTTCAGAATCAGTTTTGGAACTCACCGAAAAATGTCCGAAATCATGGAGAAATTCGAAGAAGGATATTTTCACTAGAACAATGCATAGGAAATTTGAGTTCTGGTTCTACTCGACTAGAAATTTTTTCCTTGGCTCCAGTCAGGTTCATCGGGGGAACTGACAAGTATACACGGAGAAACAGGAATTCGCTGTGGCAGCGAAATCTACTTTTGCTGGGTTCCTTTTGCCAGAGCAGCAAATTTTTTGCTGTGACAGCAAACTATTTGCTGTTCCAGCAATCTTGTTAGCTGTGACAGTGAATTTTTAGCTGTGGCAGCAAAAAATGTTTGCTATCCCAGCAAAATTTGTTCGCTATCCTGTATATAATACTGAAAATTTGCTGGCGGAGCAAACATTTTTCGCTGCCACAGCTAGAAAATTGCTGTCGTAACTAACACGATTGCTGTTATAGCAAATTTTTAGCTAGGTCAGCAAAAAATTTTGTTATTGTATATATAATACCTCGATTTGTTGCGTCAGCAAATTTTTTCTCCCCGTGTAGTAATGCTTGGCTACCATCGAAACTTTGTCAAGAAGGACTTTGTATGAATCAGAAAGAGAACGTTGGAATATTTTAGAATCGTTTGGAGGATATTTCTTGTAAACTGATGTTTGGCTTGATAAGCCTTAATAAATGGCCTTTAAGTTTGAATCGTTTATTGAAACGAAACGAAAATTCAAACTCATCAAATTTGAGAAATCATCGATGGTTATTTTCTCAAATTAACTTCTTGGAACTGGGAACATCGTTTAAAAAATGGACTGCAGGATTTTGGGTCTTCAACAGCTGAGGATTTTGTTATTTGTTCACCAATTCGTTTCGATAAGTGATTCAAACTTCAGCAACATCCTTACTGGGGAATTTAAAATCCAGATGTTAATTGCTTTTGGAAATTACCACAGAAAATAACACCCCCATGTAATAATGCATGCAAGAATAACATCTGTAAAAGTAAGATACATGCAAAAATAAAGGTGTGTAATAATCGTATTGTTGATATCAGAAGTTTTATCACGTATTAATCACGTTTCCGAATGAACAGAGCTCTGTAAAGCTTTTGGTCGGTAGTATTATAAATCAGCATTGTGGATTATCCCACGTAAATAATCGAGGATTTGAGTTTTAATAATGATTGAAGTCTAATGGTCCTAGTCTTGATTTGATGGTGAAATTATTAATTTTGGGACCGCATATCAGTGAGTTCATTAATTCCAGTTTAATCAGTAAAATTGATAAATTTGAGTATTAATTTACACTTTTAGTTAGTACTGAGATCAATAATCATTATTATCAATTCTACTAGGGTTGTTTTTCTCCAATTACAACAATTGTAACAATTTGTACATAACTTCTATTCATACATTGTACCGTTGAAGATTATTTTAACACCATAGGGAATAAAGATTCATAGTGAATGAGTATTGTATCTAGTTTTTTTCATTAATTAACTTTACTGCAATTTCAAAAAATCAGTACTCAAATTCAATTTGAATCGAAAAAATTAAAAATTTCCCACTGATGGGTAACGTATTTTCAATACACATTATTACACATCTCATTTATTTGATCATGGCGGATAAGTATTCAAGAGGTATAAGATCCGAATGAAAACCTACATCCGCGTAGAAACGTGAAAAAAAAATACAAACGAGAGACGCAAACCCAACGATTTGGTTTCACACGTATAAGTTAGTCCCAACTGATTTCAACTCGTTCAGGTTTTAACGCGTTCGACACGATAAAACTTTTGCCCTTTGTGAATACAACATCAACTATAGTTTGAAAGTATATGAATACATATATGAGTACTTATGATATGTTATATATATATATATATATAAAACACCAACGCGAGACTCACCGAGTTTTCCAACGAGTTGGACGACTATGCTGTCTCCGGCCACGGCCCATCGCACTTCAAAAGCCAGGCTGTCCTCGAGTACCTCACAATTCAGTTTGGACTGAAATCATACACCATTGGTACTTGAACATGATATGTGGAATAACAAGTATTATCACGATGTTGTACGTATAAATTGAATTTCGGGTCATTTTTGATCGACGTACAAAAATATGACATGCAATGTTGGTTCACGAGCAACTATTATTTCAAATTCAATTCGTATCGTTTTGAGAAAATATGACTTGCGAGAAGATACAGACAGATCGTTGTATTTTCTATCTTGCATCATCGTGCATCGCGAATGTCATCTAATTACAAAAAATGAGACGAATGAAAAGAAAAGAGTAGAAGAAATAGTTATCAAACGTATGGAAGTATATAAAAATTCCATCAACTTAACTAAATGCTGATGAAAGTACGTCGGTTTGCGGAAAAAAGCGTCGAGAGAACTCACATGTATACTGCATCAAATGCTCTCGTATGAAAGAGAAAAAATTCTACAATATTCGTATATGTGGAATTCATTATCGTTTGTACCGCTTTTTTCATGAAATCATGATTACGATACTGTTGAATTTTCGACGTGGTTTGCGAGATGAATATGGATAACATATTTTCCTAAATTATCAAATGTCTGTCGTCTTGTTTTGATTCGAAACAAAGTTGATGTTTTGATTTTATTATGCAATTAATTAATTTGTCCTTCGTTTTCTTTAATTATGATTTTAAGTGAATGGAATAGAGAGGAGAAAATTGAAATGTTATTGTTACCGAGAAATTCAAGCTTCAGTGAAATTGAAGTAAAAATGAGGCAAAGTTATTTCGGCATTAATCTTCATATTCTTTCAATCCTTGAGGTCATTTGGCCGTCAATATGACAGCATTTTGACTTTTTCAAAATCGTGATTGTTCACGTGAGGTAATTGAAAATTTGGTTCGCAAAGATGTGATCGAAGATATAAACAATCCTCGAAACCAGAGAAATATTCAGAAAGAACAAAAATAAACTTGAAGATAGTTGATTCAAATGAGAAGCTGGGAGAGTTTAATGAAATGGATGTTCATTTTAGTACATCATGGTCGTAAAACTATCTGTAAGTGGATTGTTAGTAGGGTAAGTACGTATGTGGTCAGCCTTTCACTCGATAATCTACCAACGTTTCGTTCTAAACTCACGTTTTCATGTTATCTACTCATCTACTGTAGTGAGAAGATACAAATTTCATATCTCGAAAATGAGGTCCCGCTTGGAATTATTCCTCGGAAAATATGTTTTTTCCTCTTCAGAGATGCTTCTTTCAAATAGAAAATGCTATCTGTGAGACAACTTGTATATCATGTTAAATTTTTTCTTCTCAACTATTTTAAGTGCTTGTACATACGTTTAAAAGAATTATACATCTCAATTGTTTGATCAAAATCTTGTGACATCAGGGATGGGCGATCTGGAAAGGATAAATTCTTTTTCATACAATTTTTATCCGGTTTTAATCAAAATTGTATAAAAATTTTTGGGCTCTTATTGAGTTTTATCCCTTTTTGACCTGGCTTAATTCTGATGATGATGAAAAATTTTTGTCAATAGGCAATAGTTACTATAGCTCCTAGTATGAACTCTGAATTCTTACAGAATTTTTAGTAACGTAGATTAAAAATTACTGATATGTCCATTCCAATGGTAACGGAGTGTCTATGACTAGAACATAAGAGGAAAAATTAAAAATATTGGCATATCACTATTCGTGATAAATCTTCATTAAATTCCAATGATTCAATATATCAAACGAAAGTTACAAAGAATTTCAACGAAATAGGTAATTTTCCGAAAGAAAAATTCATTAATTATAAATACAGGCTGTTAATGAGTGTTTAGAAATAAGACAGAATATCAGCTTATATTTTTTTTTTTATTTTCAACTCCAACCTACGTAGCATATCGGCGCCACATGCAAAGTAGTATCAGCGCCGGGTGTCCGATTCAAGAATTTTCTATGTATTTCATTGGTCATTTCGTTCAACTTGATTTTATGACTGATTCCATTAGAATTCTCCGAGGCTGGACATCCTGCAGTGACAGTGGGTGGATCTTATCCGTTCCCTGTTACTTCTAATGAGTTGTGGAAAACTATGCCATAATTCACAAATTTTTGATAAAACTTTAATTCCAAACTTCTAAACACTTGAGAAATGATTTATGTAGATCGATGAGATCGTTCAAAAATTTCGAATTCAAAAATTATGGTTCCAATTGGGATTTAATTGTGGTTGTTCTCAAGTCGATGAAATTTGCAGGGAACGGATTGAATCCACCGAGAGTAACAGTTATCAAATATATATTCTTGAATATGACCAATCAAATATTCGATAACATTGAACAAATATCGATGATATTCATAAATTCATAAAATACTTAATCATTATGAACACGTACATGGAATGTAATAATTTTCATCAATTATTTTGAGTGTTATAAAATATTCCATTAGTCGTATTTTAAGAATATATTTGACAACTGTTACCAGCCTTTTCTCAATGTAGTATTTTATCTTTTTGTAATACTTCACTTTTGTAATACTTGTTTGAAATACTTCAAAATATGAAAAATATGAAATGAAGTTGAACATATTTTTTTGAATGTTCAAACTGCATCCTGTAGAATCAGTGAAATTCGTTCAAGTAATGGAAATTGCCGTATCAAAAAATTTCGAAATTCTCATCACATTAGTTCCGTTTAAAAACATACCATACTGAAAATATAATTTTGAATAGTTTCCTCATCGTCAATTGACACCTTCATCTTGATGATATAATGGGTTTCAAACTGGTCTGATTTGTGGAACGATTTTGATAATTTGCTAAATTCTATGTCCATTGGAATGGACGTCAGGTCAGGAAGAGTTATATAATCTCGATTGAAATTAGATAGAAATTGTATAGAAAAGAATCGGTCATTTCCAGATCATCCTTCTTTATGTGACATGAATATAGATTTTACTGTTTCCAATGAGATTAATGTTAAAAGTATCTTCTCACCATCTGACAAGAATGATGAATTTGTTGCGGAACGGCTCTTATTCACTATTGCTAAAGTAACGAATTCTTTCACTGAGTATGACAATGTATTTCCTGTATATGATACTGACAATTTGGCTGCCTTTGCAAATGATTTGTAGCTATAGTTGATTCAATCACTGAAGAGGCTAATCAATTCCCGGAGATATGGAATTCTTTGCTAATCTGTTTCAGCAGAAAGTATACAGGAAGATAAGATTCTGCTGGGGCAACTGGTTTCTTTCATTGTTTTTATTGTAATCCCACACGTTTAATAGGAATGAATGGGATTTATCAATCAGGTAAATGACTCGTCATCTCGATTTTTTTTAAGAAAGAAAGTTTGTAACAAAAAAACGTTTTATGCACAGGTTGTTGATTACATGGATACCATCTTCGCATTTGATAAGAATTACATCACGTTACAAGAAGATAGATAGTGTTGAATCAAACCTGTTACTACCTCACTCCCAAGGAAGCATTGTTGTTTGTTTCACAATACTAGTCATGACTTTGTGGAACGCACGAAAATCAAGATAATTGAATTGACCTTTCCATCACAGCTCACACAAGCTTCGCATCTTGACATACATCTCACTTCACACTTTGTGCGATCTTTCACCTCATGATTATTTATTTGATTTATGATATTAGAATTATGACGATAATGCGTGTAAACGTACTAATAACATTCTCATAACAATTGCAAATTTAGGTGTTCGGATAGAAGTATTTTACAGTGATTCGGATTCATATCAATTCATATGAACACAGTGGAATCCAACAAAATTACGATTAAATCCAAGTGTGTGTGAAAAATTGTAACGCTGAATTTTGCATTTTATTCTCATCTTTCCATCTCTTTTGAATTAATCGGCACGATCCATCCTCCTCTATTTAGGATTTTGGGTACACCTGTGCTTTCATTGGATTTAATGGGAATAGCCCATCTTTTTGCTGAACTAACTCAAAATTTGCTGCCACAACTCACTGGGTTGCTGAGAGCGCGACTTGATCAACTAAAAACAGCCAATTTTTCAGTATTACAGAAAAGCGGAAAAATTTTGTAGAAGGGGTTGACGTTTCTTGCACCGGAGGAAATGAAGGAGGGTGAAACCATATTTAGATTCTTCGATAAAGGTTGATTATTTGTAACGTTCAATCGTCACGTACATATCGATAATAATAACAAGCAGATTCTGTGTTTCACCTGCACGGAGAGAATTTCCCATCCAAGATTACCGCGATCAACATTTCGCAACATGAAACAAAAGTTCAAAACCTGAGGGTGAAATCGAATGAATCATCTCAAAGGGATTTACTGGGAACTTTTATTGTGGAAGTGATTTCACGGTAGCAATGAAATTTCGATAGGTCAAGGTTAAAATTCTTGGTACTGAGCGTGGGTTCCACAGGCACAGATCGGAGAACGATAAATTAGGGGATTTTATTCCCTCTGTATGAGTTGAAATTCGATTAGTATAAAAACAACACCGGGTTGTTAATTGAATTTGAGAGAATATCATAATAGAAAAAGTAACGATGATTTATCAATTTATCTTTAATTTCATTAATTTCTCGACTATACATCGAAATTATCATACGAGATGCAAATATTTGTTGATTCTGATTGCGAATAAATTTACCGATATGAAATTATGTCAAACCTCTTGAAATGTTCTCCATGCACGATATAGATGATATGACATAGAGTATGAGAATTCAGAAATTCAGTGAGAGAAATAGAACATATAGGACAACCGTGAAGGGGTAACTCTACTGTATCCATATTTTTTCCAATCGTATCGTTAAAAGAATTAATAATTTGCTATAATTCGATGCACGATAGGAAGGAAATACAAAAAAAAATTACAATCATGTCACATAAGAACAGACATGAAAATTGAGTAATTTTACGGGATTATATACTGTAAAAGAAATTTCTGTAACGAATGTCAGTGGGCTCCATTCATGTTGGCTCATTTTGCCGTAATAAAATCAACCGTTGCTTCTTCTCGTGCATGATAAATAATACAAGAAAATCCAATCTCTCGCGATCGAATGTAGATACGAAGTGGAATTCAAAAGAAAATTACTCGCGAATGGTATGCGTGAAAATACATATTTATATATACTGGTAAAAATACTTGAATAAGAATAAGCGTCATATAATGGTAATAGAAAACATCGTATAAATTTTCTCATCGTATCGATGGATCATTTGAAATGTAAGACAATATATATTTTGTATCAAATTGATGATACGAAATCTTACATTTACTGTACGAAAATTCATTTCCTTTTATGTAGATTTAAGAAATCACATGAAGACTACTTATTGAAGATTATCAGACAGTATAGCACTTATGGGACATTCAAGAGGAGACTAGGAAGCAAATTTTACATACACAGAGGATAATCGTGTCCTCCTTCGTTTATCTCAAGTTCGTCCCAAAAGGGAAGTATTGTCTCTTAATCTTTATTGTAATCTTTTCTCGGTGAACAAAAGATACTCTTCCTTATCGACATTGAAGCAGAAAAAGATCAAATATATTTTCGAATGTACTTGGATGACGGTGATCGAGAATGTGTGAAAACTGGATTTTTTCCCTCCAATTTTCAAACATAAATCGTTCCGAACTGTGAGAGAAGAATAATCGAATTTAATCAAATATTCATTTAAGCGTAGATGAAGCTGAAATCAATAGCCAATTTCTACTGATCAACCGGCGGGCACAATCATATTTCATTCGTTCAAACATAAATTCAACTGCTCTTGCATTACATTCGTTTTTTACCTTTTGTCACCATTGATTACAGCAATCGTTGGAAAGCAGATTTTCGCTTCATGCGATTGAATATTGATTTAATCCAATCTCTAAGATAGCCATACGCTTTGTCTTCATATTCACTGACGTCCACAGGAGGAAAATTCAGTATGAAATTTCACGCTCAGTTCACAAAACCACACCTGTGATTGTCTTCTGTTCAATGGATTCAACGTTTTCCTGTTATATTATCTCGGCGTGACATTCGATATAACCGAAAAAAGATTCACGTATTTTTCTGTCAGAAATTTCTGTACATTTCAATTCAATTTCACGATATATTTTCATGATCGTATTTCATCACATTCATCACAGACGGAATAAAAAATGGTCTGTGAGATGGATAGTCATTTTTTCACCTCTTATAGCTAAATTTCAGCTGCTGCAGCAAAATTTCAAGCTTTATCAGCTCAATGTTAGCTAATATTGCTGAAAAATCAGCATCCTGTGGGTGCTAAAATATTTAGCTATACCCTGGTGGAAATTTGTCTGGGTGTCCCATTTCCCATGCACGTACTGGGACCCACTTGGGGGCAACTGGATAACACATTTCAGCTAATTTGACTTTAGTGCCCAAACATTTAGTTGGTTTATGTAGATTTTCGATGCATCAACTGATCGTACAGTAACATTGATATTCCATCAACACGGTCAGAAGAATAAAAGGCAGCCCCAACGTTTCAATTTGTCACTCGGGATTATTTTATGGGAATAAATTCAAAAGCAAGGTTCTTGACTGGAGATTACATGTCAAAATACATTGTGACCTTATTCATAGGTATGATTTTACAGAAAACACATGATTTCACATTCCTAATTACCAATTTGAACAACATTCTAGCAATTCCCTGGGACATCTGGATGGGCACAGGTTATAATTCCCAAACAGCACCGAAAGTTCTCAAAAGGTTTTAAAAACGTGTCCATAGTCCCACAAATGTTGGTTCCCAAAAGTATATTTTCTGAACATTTAGAGAACATTCATTCAATGTGCTGGAAAAGACATTTTGGGGACATTGTTGACGAATGCTATGGCACGTTTTCAGAACGTTCTAGAAACGTCCCGAAGAGAACATGAAGCTTCAGCGAACGTTCAAATTAGATCTGCATAGATCGGGTAGAAGGTTAATGAAAGCTCATTTTTAGATTCACAAACGTTTGACAAAGGTTCTATGAACATTCAAATGTCCGCCTTGAAATACTTCAGGAAACGTAGATAGAACGTTCATTGAAGGTTCATCGAAGGTTTAATAAAGCTTCACAAAAATATCTCTACTTATATTAATTCTCATTAATTTATGTTCATCATTTGATTGATCATTCATGTGAATTATTGGAAATTAATCTAAGTATAGATATTTTTGTGAAGCTTTATCAAACCTCCGATGAACCTTCAACGGACGTTTCATCTACGTTTCCTGAAAGCATTTCGAGGCGGACATTTTAACGTTCGTAGAACCTTTGTTAAACGTTTATGAATCTAAAAATTAGCTTTCATGAACCTTCGACCCGACCTATGCAGATCTAATTTGAACGTTCGCTGAAGCTTCATGTTCTCTTCGGGGTTATATGAAAACTAAGTATTTCATGTCTAACCTGTACAAATTTATATTTATAGTTTTACTAGGGACAAAAGTATCAAACAACAATAAAAGTATGTTTTGCATTGAATATTTGAAAGAATTTCATTTCAGAAGTTCGAAACTATTGGCAGAATATAAATTATCAAGAATTAAGTCAATATATTAAGATTCACATAACCTCAAAATTGGCGCGGAACAAAATTTCATTATATGCAATGTATTAAAAAGATGCAAATGTAATTCGTCGGATCTATCGATACAGGCTCCACCGCAGTTCATTTGCATCGGCTCCAAATGGAGAATATTGGAAGATTTGACACAAGTTTAAACATTAACAAATTCTCATTCTCCGTGTCTCATAAACATTCCATGGAAACCTAAATAAAACTATACCAGACATTCGTACATCCCTGGTATATACATGCGATGTTTCCTGAACGTCCCGAAACATTTTCAAAACATTCCAATGTTTTAGAAGACGTTCCGAGGATGCTGATAGGACCTCCCGGTGCTGTATGGGAAAGTGCGTTACAAAACTAGCTAGAAACCATCCTAATATCTGGGAAAACTAGCTGGGGCCCATCTAATTCCCAATCATAATTTCTACTAGGGGGATAGCTAAAATTTAGCTGATACAATGAAAAATTTCTTCCCGCGCAGAAGGACCCCGAAGAGAACATGAAGCTTCAGCAAACGTTCAGATCAGATGTGTATAGATCGGGTCGAAGGTTCATTAGAGCTAACTTTTAGATTCACAAACGTTTGAC
This sequence comes from Gonatopus flavifemur, assembly GCA_018340375.1. NCBI lineage: Eukaryota > Metazoa > Arthropoda > Insecta > Hymenoptera > Dryinidae > Gonatopus > Gonatopus flavifemur. The sequence continues at coordinate 2,081,958 of JAFFJZ010000001.1, forward strand.
AAAGGTTCTACGGACGTTGAAATGTCCGCTTCGAAACACGTTCAGAAAGCATAGATGGAACGTTCGCTGAAGGTTCATCGAAGGTTTGACGAAGCTTCACAAAAATATCTATACTTATATTAATTTTCATCAATTTATATGAAAAATAAATGAATTAATAAACAGAAATTATTATAAATTAATCTAAGTATAGATATTTTTGTGAAGCTTCCTCAAACCTTCGATGAACCTTCAGCGAACATTCCATCTATGTTTCCTGGACGTATTTCGAGGCGGACATTTCAACGTCCGTAGAACCTTTGTCAAACGTTTGCGAATCTAAAAGTTAGTTTTCACGAACCTTCGATCCGATCTATACAGATCTAATCTGAACGTTCGCTGAAGCTTCATGTTCTCTTCGGGACCTCTACTATCACAGGAAATTTACCTATATTTTCATTTGTTTCCCAAAAATTCAGGATAATTGGAACATCCAGGTAGTAATTCGTATCAATTTTTATTATTCATTATTATTTTTGTTGCCCACACATAGCCCGCATAGCAGGCGGAAATTCTCAGGTTATTTCATGGATATTGTGGCAGAATGTGCGGAATATCTTGGAACAATTCCTCAAAATTTCCACGATATTTTCACAGCCTGGAGATATTTTAGAGAAATGCGTGAGTGATATTTATTGTAATATATTCCACAGGATCCTGCAGGGAAAATAAAACACGGGTTCATACTGGCTCAGTACTACTGCGAGGGTTACCAGCACTACACTGAGAGAAATGGAATGTAATGATTACCATGTACAAATAGTAATTGCGGGACAACTTCGCGAATTTGGTTTCGGATACTATAGAGAATCGTAGCAATGTTCATGCACATGGGAATGGTTACCATTTACATGAAGATGGATACCAAATAACCTGATTCTGTCATTCAAATACTATTGTCGCATGGTAATGGTTACAGTTCACTTTTCTCAGTGTAGCAAATTCAAAACTACTAAAGCTACACTGTACAAAATAATCGGAATTTTCCTACACGTGAGAATGTGAATATTACAACCACGTATATGAAATAGATATTTCATTACCTGTATATGAATTTTCCTTATACTATTATTAGAAATCCGACGTACATCGGAATTTTCCAACAAAGAGACGGGAAAAAGAAATTAATCGCGTATAACATGTACTTGAAAATTCTCATTAAAAGACAGCGCGGCGCCGCAGCTGAACTCGTAGCGTGCTCGCTTTCGATTCGAACAACCCGGGTTCCATCCTGAGTGCGGGTGTTGTACAGTGACCTATTTTTTGTCATGAATGTATAGGAAAATTATGAACCAATGATAGTATTTTTACTCTCTCGACGCATGGAAATTTTCCGATACAATTTATATGTTAATGACTTCACATACATGTTGTAACGTGTGATATAAGAAAATGAGAGAGAGAAGAAAGTAGAGAAAGAGAGAGAGAGAGAGAGAGAGAGAAGGGAGGAAGAGGAGATACCAATGGGGATGAAGAGATGATACGCGGACAGGAGAGGCAGTCACGAATAAATCGCCATACGATCACGATCACGATCACCATAATTGATGTAAGATGTAATCGTTTTGGAGTTTGATGGATCCTGAAGTTCATGACTGATCATAATATCCAGTATTCGCATAGATGATAATTAATGGAATTATTGCAAGGCGCACGTGGCTACAACACCGACCAAGACTCCGTTCAACGAAGAAAACAAGATAAGTCCTCCTCTCTTCTCTCTCACGTGAACAATAATCATTCTAAATAAATTTGTAAAAGGACATTTTGTATGCCTATTAGAATGTATTTTGTCGGGATTTTCTTAATCATGTAAATTAGACTATGATAAGGAGAATAATGACTATTGTATGAGAAGTGGAGAAACAAGTTTTAAAATTTGACTGCATCGTTATATTCATATATTGCCTCTTTTCTAACGATGATTGTCTTGATGAATGAACCATAAGAATTGTTCATGCAAAGATATTGATGTGCAATTTATTCTATCTTGAATTATTCCTCCTCAACATTCATATAATCATTAGAATCATTTAAATCATTAATGAAACATTTATTTTCAATGATATTGGGAATAACTCGATGATACGGGTTATTTCAATGTATAGGAAATTTCCGATGGAAATTTCTTACACTGTACCGAAACTGGCGAAGATTCAGCATGATAATATTATTTCACATAAGGGCCAGTATGAAATCTATAATCGTGTCAGTATTGTTCATTTATGTGCACCTATCACGGCAGCACTCTGGCATTCCAAGCTTTTCCAAACAGTATCGATTTAATACTGGCCGAAGACTGTCTGTCCACGCAAACCAATACTGTTGGAATCCGTCGAAAAGTTAGTGGTAGTTGAAAAACAGTAATGACTTAGAATCCAAACAATCGTTTCTGACGAAAACTGGCAAATCTAATCTTTCCAGTACCAGACCATTTGTCAACTCCAATAATTTCCACAATGTAAATTCCTAGAACCTGGAATTTTGTTATCTTTTGTATATCTTTAAAATACTGCTTTTACACGCAGAAAAATATATTTTAAAAATTCCCATAATTTATTGAGGATTAGCGCTAGGCTGTGACGAATGAAATTATTTACCTGAATATAGCTTCAAAAGTACCATAATTTCTTGTAGAAATACGTCTAATTATGGGACTTTTTTAAAAGTAAATTCAAGTGAAAACTCTATCTGTCGAAGACTGGCGCTGATCCTCAATAAATTATGGGACTTTTCAACACATCTGTTTTCTGCGTGTGGTTAGAATATGTTGAAAATATCCCTAGTAGAAATTACTCTAGTTATTTTCCAGACCATTACAAGGGCTTGCAAGTGATTTTCACTAGGGATGGTTCTTGTACACTTTAACAAATGCACATGTATATCAAAGAGAATTCAGTATCAAAACCAATGCTTTAATAAAATTCTATCGTAGATTAACGATGAAATTCCAGAGACGCACGATACAGAAACCATATGGAATAAAATCCTTATCTCTCCTAGCTTTAAAACTAACAAAGATAATTGAATTTTTTGGAAGATTTAACAATAGGCTCAGAAGAATCGTTCAGCATATTCTCTTTCATACACATTTCTCGTTCTACAAAAGCATTCCACGATCGCATTAAAATAAATTGAACCCTCTAAGTTTGTCCTATCGATCAATTTACGTGCCTAATGATATTTTTCTTGTGGGTGGGTGAACTTTGAACTGCGACAATTGTTTTAAAAACTTGATAACTTGAGTTGCCAGTAACGCGGAGGGCGAGTATTTAATTCTTCTTCTTTCGCGGCCCGGCTGTGAGATAGAAGAGAAGGAAGAGAAAGAAAAAAAGCGTCTCGTGACTTTTCTCGATAATTTTCGATCTACTTCCGTTTATATTGGTTTCCAACTACTTTCGCCATTCCGGACGCGGTACTTATAAGATTTCTTGCATTTCCAATCAACACACATTCACTTCCAACTGTTGCTACCATTACCGAGACAGATCTTTTCCGATAGTTTGTAACCTACTTCCGTGTACGTACTTATGTCTTGAAAGAAAAGTTTTATGGTAACAAGTCGCTATTTGTTCCTGTAATTCGTGATTGGATTTCATGTTGTGAGACATTTAGGCAATGATAAGGAACTTCATAACCGTCTGGGATGCAGATAAAATTTAAGATAAAGTAATTATACAGCAAAAACTGGGCGACGTTGTTAGAAGTTGAGAGAAGAAAACGGTTATTTCGATGATTCAAGGATTTATGTGAAGGAACTGAGGTCATGCGAGTAACGTGCTTTTTGTTGAGATAGGAAAGGGTGAATGATTTGGTTGTATATCGAGGTACTCGAAGCTTTCGAGAATTCGAAGTTTATCTCCACAAAACGCAGCACCAACTTATTGCGATGTTGCGGTCAAAGGGTAGTATTAGGAACAAGAACGAATCTTTACCCTACTCACACAAAAACTGGTTATCCTGGAATAGAAGGAACTGTAGTAAAACATGTGAGGTAATGGAAGTCATTTTACAATGTTAATCTGAGAAAAAAGAGTTGTTCAATTCACATGCTGAAGAGTGTAATTCAAGGTAGAATTTCAACCCATTCCATCATGGAGAAAAAATAAAAGTAACTGCTATTCTAATCGTGGTAACTCTTACTCCAGTGCCCAGTCAGTTGGATGAGTATGGATGACTATTTTCGGAGTAGAAGTTACTCCATTCGAGTACTCTTCACCAATTTTCAAGAAAGATTTACTTTGTAAGGAGTAAGCCATACTAAAAATGTCATAGGAGCTACCAAAAAATGTTGACCCATTGCATGGAGTGAAATATACTCCTTTATTTATCTCCGTGAACCTATTTCTATTCTCGATTTTCATCAGGGCGGTCACTTTATTGCTCATAGAGCATGGTTACTTGTCTCGATATCGCCAGCATTATGTAGTTTAGGGCCATATGAGGAACGAGACTATAGTAATTTCGAAGGGAGCGGGAAAAAGGAATTGAACACTGGTAAAAAATATTCTGCGATCGATTCTAACCGCCCCTATAACAGGACATTTGTTTGTCAGATTTTTATCGAATTTCCTATGACATAAACCGATCACATTCAAGCAAAAATATTCCAACAGTTTCTAACAGGCATTTTAAGCAGGGTTTATTCAATACAAACTTCACTGAGGATCAATGGATCGGGATTCAACTCTCATTTGACTGTATTTTTGAGCCAAAGCACTGTCAGAGATACCAGAAAGTTTGTTTCAATTACATACATAAATTCAGGTTCATTTGACGTAAAATGTGTATATGAAACTGAATTTATGCACGTACTTGGAACCAATTTGCAGCAAAAACATTAAAATTAATGCAAGAATTTCCAACAGTGTGCATCTATCGAGCAGAAATAGTGTTACACCCAAACTCTTTGATTTTCATCTATTTTCCCCTACCAGAGACGGCTCTTCACTGGAACCGCAGGACCATCAGTGGCCCGAGCCAGTAATCATCATTTGTAGGGTATTTTTTGTACAAGACAGCTTATTTTCTTATCATGATATGAATATCATATGGAGATCGTGTATAGAATACTCTCAACTGCGGAATGAAACTGAAAAGTCATCAATTCCTTTTGCATATGAAGTAAAAATTAGAGGAAAAATTTTTCAAAACTATGATTTTCTGGGAACTATCACTGTCCGTCCCTGTGGCGCACAATCCCCGTGTAAAAATAAAATTCACTTTTTCATGGTTCAAAAACCGATTGATGGCTAACTGAATTGAAAACACATATTCGCAGAAATTAATCAAATCAGTCTGGTTGTCAATTCAACTATAGTCAATGAAACTAATATCCCCTCTGCGTGTGGACATTCAAAAAGTACATTCAAGATTTTGTTACCAGATAACAGCGTAGAATTGATTTTTTTCCGATCGAGTACACCCAGAGAAATGATTTACTTGAATATGAACTTACTAGAGATTTAATTGTATCCAATAAAATTTCATTTGATTCAAGTAAATTTTACTTGAAATAAATAAAAATTTATTCGGATGAAATAAATTGTTTATTTGATCCAACTAAAACTCTAGTAGGTTCATATATAAATAGACATTGTAGTTGAGTCAAATAAATTTTAGTTGATTCAAACAAATTTTCGTTGAATCAAATAAATCCAGGTATACCATTTTTTTGGGTGTATTTTCTAGTTTTCATGCGATATTGTTTTGTTCCAGGCGTATCGACACCGGCAAATTCATATGTGAGCGTGCAGAGTCAGGTCTCTCGTTTTACGATGATCAGAGAAGACGCGTTCGCCCCTTATTTTTGTACCTCACATTCCTGTTTATTCAATCATGTTTTGGAAAGTCTCACCTGTGGCATTGTGAAAATAACGCCTTACATTAGGATTCATTTCACAAGTGTACAAAGTTTTGGAATTTTCTGCATAAAAATGAGATTTCTTTCAAAATCTGTGATACATGATCACAGAAGAAAGAAACAAAAGGAAAACACACGAATTTCAATCCGGAACACTTCATTTATTATTCTATTCTGTATTTTCTTGACAATACATTTGCATGCTAAATCTAATTCTTATGCATCGAATGCACAGTAATAAAATTATCCTTGCGCGTACCAAAATCTCTAATTACAATTATTATCCCGTGTAGAAAGATGAGCGGAAAACCAGTTTGCCAAGAAAAATGTAACACCATCGTCTTGACAAATAAATATTTATTCGTTTGACAGATGAACTTTTCGACCCAATTTTCATGATGTTTGCATCACAGTATTCAATAACAGAATTTCCCAAGCCGATCAATTCTGAATATTGAATATTCATTAAGTATTTTATAAAAATTCATCGCTTCGAGCTCTGGCAGCGAGTACTTGGACTTTGAATTTTTCGTGGCAAAAAGGGGTTAATTGAACTACCACGCGGCTACCTTTCCACTTTCAACTTGGCAAGAAATAATTACGTGTTATTGTTAGTAGGGTTTCTTCAATCGTACACATTTTATATATTCCCGCGATGAGAATCGTGGATTCTGGGAATTTGTAAAGGACAATTAAACGAAGGAGATTGGGAATAAGAATAATCTTTTATATAATCAGGTCCCACCGTATTTTCAAATATTGCACGAGTCGAATACGGACTATTTTTCACGGACGTGGACGTGTACGCGTATACCCACAAATATTTGTACACATTCACGTACACGTCCGTAAAATAATATCATAGATACTTTGGAATTCTCTTTGATCTTTGATGCGAGGAAAGAAATTCCCTATAGACGTGAGGAAATTTCCCACCGAAGAGAAACAATGTGTTTATTATTTCTGTTCAAATACGTTTAATAAATGCCAAGAGATTCCCGAGTGTTCAATAACGAACGTAAGAATCAATTTTTTTATCTCCTTGAAAACGCAACTGTCTCGCGTAAGAGAATGGGTGAGAATCCGCTGACTGGCTACCATCGTGATCTCGCGATTTTTGTTGCTGACGATGTTGGTGCTGATAGTGTGAAGAACGCACGTTGGCGGTATCAACGTTTGGCGAGCGATCCTCGAACGGAACCGTTTGTTGGGATGGGTTGTGCGAAGATGAGTAAGTGGGATCGAGGGAGGGATCGTTCAATTGTTGGGGATCCACGGTTTGCTGGAGACTTTTTGCTCTGCGATAATCTATTTGTTGGCGCCCATCGGCACGATCTTCGCGACGTTGAAGAATCGGACGATAAGTCGTGGGGCGTTGAATTTGATATTGAAGTAACGAGCCAGCCCCAGGCGAAGAAGAAGGAGACGAAAGTGAGGTGGATGAAGGGGACTCGTGAAGAAAATTTTGTAGACCGAGGGCCGTCAACGTCTGTCCCTGCCCTCCGCGGTGCACGTTCTGCAACACAAGGACAGAGACAGAGAGTGTTATATATTCAACAGGAGGTTTTGTACGTTTCACAAAACGTTCATTTGAAAAAATAAATATAACTAATCAGAAGTTCAAAACATCATTCTATATCTTTAGGATTCTTCTCAATAACAAAAGTTATATATGGATGATATCAAGAGTTAAGAGATGAGCTTGAAATATTTCGAACTTTGCGAGTACCTCAACATTCATACGTTTCCCATCACTCTTGATTCGAAATGATCATTTTTCAATCGAAAAACGTCGCGTCGGTTATTCGAAAGTATTCTTGCATTATAAACCTTTCGTCGCATGACAAAGGGATGAATGCAAGTACAAGTGGAAAAAAAGAGTAAGGACGAGTTAGGCATGTAAAATAATATATAGATATACATATTTACATTCGTATGCGTATCCACTCAAATATTGACAGGAATAAAATTCACTGTGGGACAATACGTGTAGAAGCGTCTCTCCATCTGCCTGTCTCTCTTTCTCACTCGCGCATTGACCGGTCAGTTCTCTTGCAAAGTACGCTTTTATGGACACGAGTATTCATTTGTGTATATGTGCGTTCTCGCGTATCTCTGTGCTGTCGTATAGAAGATTGCATATACACCGACATCTGCCGCAAATTCGAGAGGCATCTGCAGTGACAGTTGAGCTGTATATCGAGGAGAAATATCCCTTCTCGTTTGTTGTTTGACCCCATTTTTTTTATTATTTCGTTGACTCGCATCGAAATCAATATGTCATGGTTGCATATGGAAAATTTTGTCAACAATACGGTATATGTGTAGATGAAAATTGTTTGACAACAAGGACACTGGTGAAATAGATGCGGAATAGGAAGAATTATAAACCCAGGAGATAGTTTCATCAGGAATATTGGTTCGACGAATTCAATCGAAATGGAGAATGTTCAAAAGGTTTCTATGTGGGAAGAAATGGGTTAGTCGATACAGCTAAATTAGTTGCCTCCGTAGTCATTTTATTACTTCTGCAGCAACAAGAGTGGATGTCACAGTAAAAATTCGGTTTTATATTCAGCGAAATTATAGTGGTTGATACTTGGATAGAGAGAATAACATGGTCGCTGCGGTAGCTACATTTTTTAATATAGGAATTCATGAACAACTATGCAGGTCATCATTGTAGCAATGGCAGCAAAGAAAAATGAATTACCATTCAATTTGATGAATTTGGTGCCACAGGGAAAAATAAGTTGTTGAGACAGCAAATCGCGATATTTCCACCAGACCTCCTGATGCTACAGAACAATCAGGTCTGCACAGAGAGAGAAAGAAATTCGCTGCGATAGCAAACTCTAATTTCGCTGTGTCTCTTTTGTTGGAGCAGGATTTTTTGGTTGTGACAGCAAACTCTCTTGTTACACAGTAAACAATTTTTCGTCAAATTCAACACACAAGCGAATGTTAACCATTTTTCTTCACACTCAACGTGTGTTGATTCCAGAGTGACACTTATAAAGTGTTCATTTGAACTCGAATAACATTTTAATGTGTGGAAAATGAATCGATCGAACAGCATTTGATCAGTGTGTTAAATGAACACACAAAAGTGTTAAATATTCAACACTTGAATTTTAACACGTAGTTGAATATTCAACACTTGAATTTTAACACGTAGTTGAATATTCAACATTTCAATTTTGACGCAGACTTCTTTTTTACACAATGACGGAATTTTTTTTACTGTGTAGCTACGGCAGCGATTTTTTTAGTTGTCGCAGTAAAAAATGTTTGCTCCTTCAGCAAAATTTGTTTGTTATTTCGTGTATAATACTGAATATTTCACTGCTTTTTTTAATCATTTTGCTTTCTCAGCGATCCAATTAGCGGTGGCAGCGAATTTTTAGCTAGTTTAGCCAAACAATTCGCTATTCTGTATATGAAACTTTGATTTGCTGCGTCTGCAAATTTTTTTTCTCTGTGTGACTCGTTGATTTTTTCTATTCAAACAAATTGTCTTTGAGGATTTTGGATGCACTGAGAGAAATGGATTGGTGAAATACAGCATTGATTTTCATATTATTCAGTAGAATTATCAATTGCTGAAATATTACTAATAGATCTTATGAGTTCATCCAAATTTACCCAACTTATGCAAAACTTTAATAAAATGTTCAATAAATATTATCATACGTTCAGTTTTGTAATCATTACATATTCAAAAAAGATGTACAACGATATTTCTTATAAACTACAGTAAACACTTCATCAATTGATAGTCCCCATACAGCACAAGAGTCTCCACAAAGGAGTCCCGTTATGCTAATCAATATGTATTCATTATGAATACTTTGAATTCAAAATGAACTCTTTATGAACAACTTAATGCTCAGAAAGAATTCATATCGGAATTCCGCAATGAATTCTTCGGGCATTCAATACGTTTCCATTTTGAATTCATTGAATTCATATTGAATTCATTGTTAGTCGCATAACGGGGACTATTCAAGAGATCTTGCAGAAGTCTTCAAGAATTCAAATTGATCTTTTGTGCTGGCTGGGTCTTATGATGTGAGAAATAATAGTGTCACATAACTACGAATAATAACTCCATCAAAAAGTAAAATATTTGAATACCTTGTAGCTTTCATTCCTACTCGTGAAATTATTTTTCCTAAATTACTGAGCAATGTTCAATATAAACATTATATATTCATGCAACTTTGTTGTGCGTACCTCTATCGTATATAAATATGTATTGTCTACGACACGTATTTTGGAAACATTAGTGAACTTTCAAGGACATTCTTGTTTTCATAGTTTCCAGTGATTGGTTCGTAACCTTTTGAATACAGATTACTGTCTAGTTCACTAAAATCTGCGCTCATCCCCGCTACCACCTACTCTAGATCAACGCTTTTGCGTGCAGTGCGTGCTTCTAATTCATTTCTCATAGACTTGTATTGAACTTTAAGAATATTTCCCTCTCATTCTCAGATCTTCATTTTGAACTGACAGCATATTCTTAATGTTTTAGTGTGATACATAAATTTTTGACATATTTTAGATGCAATCTATGTCAAAAGTAGAGGGTAGTCTTGATTTTGAAATTTTATTTTCTCGTTGAAATTTATTTTGCTTATAACTTGAAGACGAAGCCTCGCACAGTATTTCGCCAAAGGAAGATTTGCTTAATTTTACTTTGACAATCACGTACCGAAAGGATAGAGTTGGTCTAACATCTTATTGAAACTTGAGCCAATTGTTTCATTACAATTACATATTACGCAATATTAGGTTTATTTAAAACCCATACAACACAAAAATTCCACCTCTATTCATATAGAATTCTTTATGGATTCTCAGAATCCAAAGAGTATTGAATATGAATTCTCTCTGAACTGTATTGCTGTCTAGGGGTTTTTAGAACATGATTTGAAACACTGAAAAAATGCTGTACGGAGAGATATTTTAAATAAACTCACGCATTTTTGCGTACATTATTCACAAAAAATTGATTTGGGTCCTAGCGCTTGTGTCACATTAATGCAATTATCATTATTTGTGTCAGGAAATCGATCTTTTGAAATTGATATTCAATTACTGAAACCATTAGAATTTCACCTTTCTTACTGCATTATATTGGTTGATCCAATATGCCGCAAAAATCAACAAGTAGACCAGTATATTTCAATAAATAAGGATCGAAATATTTGACAGGCGCAATGGTGAAATTTTACTAAACTACTTAGTGAAGATTCGTTCAACCGAATTTACATACTTCTCTATATTGTAAAGTGATGGACAATGTTTTATTGCGTAGCTTCTACTCCAATGTATATAGAATAATCCTCTTTTCTCTCAATATCGCGTGGTATATTAGATATGAGATGATTATAATTGAGAAGAAAGGAACGTTTATCTAAAATCCCCATGTGTCACTCAATTATCATACTTTTCAGTGACTATAACTGGAATTTTGGTAATGTTTATATAATCTCTTCTCTCAGTGTGGAAAGATCGGGTAAGCCAGACCGCATAACGTTACCCCAAATAAACTCCCGTTACGGCTGAATCAAATGAACACCGATATAATGATGAATCACTAGTTTTAGACCAATAAGAAATAGTCAACAGATTGCACCTTCGGGACTGCGAAACTCCACCAGAAAATTCAGACATGGAATCATAATCAGTTTATTTCTTTTCCATTCTACCCGAGTCGCAAAATTAAGAGCTGATCTTGGTCTGTTTAATCTGATCTCATATTGTATTCGACCTGATTTGATTCAGTTCAACCTGATTTCATTCCTTTTGAACCTGATATCGTTCTATACATAGTGATTCAAATTCAGGTCACAACCTGATCTCAATCTGTTGGAATTTGAAGGAAAAATTATAAATCCTGCTCACAACTGTTTCAACCTGATAATGTTCTTTTCATCTTGATTCTAACCTGGTTTGCAAATGTATAATGAGATTTGAATGTATGTATCATTTATGGATGATAAAGTTGAGTATTAATTAATCAATATAATTTTATTATTAAAAAATTACACTAAATGAACATAACGTAAATTTAATCGCATTTGGAACTTTGATCATTTCTGAAAATAATGGAATTTCAATAAATTCTATAACATGAGACTTGAAAAAGTATAATGAAAATGAAATCGAATGAATTTCATGAGAAGATAAGATGTTTGAAATTTATTTAGAATAATAAGCTTACATCCATATATACATATCCAATCAATTTTCATATTTAAATTTCGATATCCATTCAAAATTCCCCAATATTTGGAACTTGCTATTTTAATTCAATAATATATTTCAGGTGTAACAATTTCATTCACACTCATATTTTGAAGACTATAATAATAATAATAATAATAATAACAACAACAACAACAACAACAACAACAATAATAATAATAATAATAATAATAATAATGATAATGATAATAATAATTTGTTTGTCAATTTTATTTAGAAAATACCAGCAATGAGATACTAGCTAAATCTAATTTTACAAAGTATAAAAAAATAATGCAATATAATTGAATCATCGAGATGTACAAATTGTAAACGTATATTACCTTGCCGAAAATCTCCCATAAAAAACAATAAATTCCCCTGATTGTTGTATGAAATTAACGATTCAAAAATCACATCACAAAAGAGAGAAAGAATTTATCGTTTTCATTTTAAACAAGGCAATTTTACAAATCTACAATTTTACATCTCGAGAGTTTAATTATATATCATTATTTTTTGATAATTTTTAAAATTAGATTTAGCAGGTATCTCGCTGCTGGTATTTTCTGAATAGAATTCACAAAATTCCATAACCAGGTCAAAATAAGGGTGAAGGAAAAATAGAGCTATATCAGGTTTTAAAATTCGACCTGACAGAATGCGTATTCGTTGCGTATTACGGATCGAAACAGATTCTCATTAATCCTCATCTCATACTGTTCAAAAGGGTAAGATCAGTCTTTGAATAGTTCGAAATCAGGTTTCAATTTTTCGACCCGGGTAGTGATGAACAATCGGAAGAGAATCGATTCTTTTTCATACAATTTATATCGAATTTATATTAATAATTAATATAAAAATTAATAAAAGCCAAAAAATTTTCATATAATTTTGATGGAAGTTCGATATGAATTGTATAAAAAAGAATCGATTCTTTTCAGATTACTCATCTCCATTCCATTCAATATTCTGTGGATCTCGTTGAGCGTTGGATAATTTCAAAATAAACATTTCAGAGCAGTTGCTTCTAATTTAAAATCATATAATCTGACTCCCCTGGCAGTTGTATATCTGTTTTCGTTTATCATGAGTATAAACAATAGACATTTCTGAATATCTTTCTAATATCCTAAAGCATTATTCCTAAAGACCGACACTTTTCTCAACAAGTGAATTGAAAGAGAAGGGAATCTCTAATAGAAGAATCTACTAACTTCGTAAGGGATTATTAAATTCCTTTGAGAGTTTGATTAGTTACTTCACTATCGCAACATCAAAATATTCAACAACTCAATATAGACGTTAATACTCCCGAGGTTGAATTTATATTCAAAGTCACAAACCATCCCCTAACTTCTCCATGAATTATTCCGAACACCGAGTCATTTGTTTAGAATGTTTAAAAAGGATTATATTGTTATCAGTCTTTGTGATATCCAATATTCTCTGTACGAGGACTGAGAAATGTTGTGGATTTACAAACTCCTCAACGCTCTTCCAAAGAGAATATATGAGCTTTCTATCGAGGATCTAAGTTTCTTTGGACATTATCGTACTTGTTCCTACGTATAGTATACATGCATACATACTTGAGGCGAAACTCCGAGCATCTTAAGAGATGGTGGAACGTTCAGGCCCAGTGGAATTTGCACGTGACCAAAATCCACAGCGAAAGCTTCACACCATACACCAAAGTGGCCAAGCTGATGGACGGTCAGGTCTCCTGGCAAAGTTAAGACGATCGTCTTTCGATCATAACGTCGCAGTGGTTCTTCTTTGCCATTCTCGTCTGGTACACGAATTCCTTGTGGCGAAGGACTCGGTCCCGCACCGACCCAAAATTTCGCATCTACCGTAGAAAATATATATAATTAAAAATGAATGATTATATCATGAATTCATTTAAATATTCGTTGCAAATTTCAACAATATTTTTGTATACTTTTTCGTTAAAGCCTGACATTCTCATTAACCTAATTGTGTCACTGCTTGTTACACGTAACCTCCGTATTGATTAAATGTATTCCGAATGCTCGCCTTTGTGGTTGACTAAGTGATTAATAGGAAACTTTTCGAGGTTTCGATACCCAGAGTTTAAATCTCAGATATTTCATGTGAATGATTCTAATCTGATATCTTGGATTGGAAAACAAAGTATAATACAAGAAAAATACATGTAGGTTTTTATCAATTTTGAAATTTCAAGTAAATTTCACGGAATAATTCGTGAATGAAATTCCTCTGTATAACTATGTTTCTGTGATTCAAAAAATCAATAAAATACAGTTACGTGGAGTGCTTTCGTGAACCGAATTGTATTTATAAAAAATTGTGCAGTTCTTTATATAAAAGATTACAGAATCTCTCACGAAAGTAATAGCTTGAAACAAAATTGATACAAGAATGAAAATATGAGATGACACGCTTTTTATCGTTATTCATAATTTGAGTTTGAGAATGAAAAGATGCGGTTTGCGGATTTAAAGACAAACAAATCGTTGCCTTTGATAAATGTTTCGAAAACATTTTCCACCTCTGGTTCACATTGAATCGATATTGTACGTATTGGACAAGGATTAATAATTTTCACTCTTGTTGACTGTGTTATCAGTTTGTGAAATGTATATTTGTAGTAGAGAGATAAAGTTATAAGCTTACCAGGGGCTTCACCGTCGTAACTGAATCCTGGTACCAGTAGGGTTTGAGCATCAACTACGACCACTGGTTCTGAGCCCACACCGTGGATACCATTTAGAGCGCCCAATTTCTGAGGTTTCGGATAATCAAACCCGCGCGGTATCTTCACGTCCCCGAAATTAACCTGAAATCAAGGCACATCGAGTTGTTGAAATTCTTACTCCTCATCATAGTTTAAGAACAAGCACAAATGATTTCACATGATGTGATTGGGATTAGAAATTCGTTGCTTTAATTCTCAATCCTTTATTCTTCATTCCTTTGTGTTTCCCCAACACCGATTTTGATTAATTAAATCAAGCAATTCAAATTGCGGGAGTTAGTAAATAGATTAAACATTTTAAGAACAGTATTTCAAGTTTATGGTTTTCAAACCAGAAATCGGTAATCCATTCAAAGGGGTTCATTGGTGCAACTTCGCAGAATGGAATAATCGAAATTTATTTATTTGCAGATTGTTACAAATGAATGATCTCTGGGGGAAGTTGAGGATTGTTCGAGTCTAATGAGTCGTTTGGGGATGCGTTTCATTTTCAATCCAGTATTCATAATTAATTATAGTTACCATCGCGGGGCCAATAATCAATCATGTTGCTAAAGCGAGGATGAAGATCATTGGAGAATCAACCAAAGGGAATTCATCTTGTCTAACAACTCTATGTACAAGTGAAATTGTAGATACGGTATCGGTGCAAACGGTGTGCTCGGTTTGACATAAAAGGACGAACAAAACTTTGCATGGAAAAGAAGAAAACAGTGAACGATTCATAACAATCATTCATTGCATGTTTCAGAATCTTTTAGGAGGTATTAGCTACACTGTAAAAAGTGAGTGGAATTTTCACCCGGCAGAAAACTCTCTCACGTAGGGAAAATTTATCTCCCCTATATTTTGGAGGAATTCTCCTCCATTTGGAAGAAAATTCTCTCTTTTCTAAGGGAATTTCTGTCTAACTGAAGGAAAATGTCATCAACATATGGGGAAATGAATTTCTTCTACGTGAGGGATTTTTGATGCCACCAAATTTGGGTGAAAATTCCACCATACATTTTTTTACCGTGTAGGAGGTTCATTGGACATTCCATAAACGTAAATCTAACCTAGAAGGTTTGTGTTCTCTTGGAGTACACTAAAAAAGTACACATTTAAATATTCAAATACTCAGTTCATTCACAGTACGTGTTTCATCCGCTCATAACATGAATGAAAAATAATCAAACCGAAAGTTACCTTCTAGATTCACAGAAACACTTTTTGAGGTTATTTTCAGTGATTTGAGTTTTATAGATGTTCATGCTCTAAAAGATACCCTACAGGATATATTGTACTGGTGAACGCAACTTGTAACATGAATATCACTGTTACTTAATGGTTACGTTGAAGTTACATCTTTTGTTAATGGGGTACCCTTTGGGATGTTATGTGATCCCTAAAACATATACAATTCACATACACTAAAAATACGATTTGTTCCAGCGTAACAAAATTGGAACGCAAAGAAAAAAAATTTTGTTCATCAAAAAATAAATTTCAGTTTAGCCAGCTTAAAAGTTTTTTTTTGCGTTCCAATTTATGTTACGCTGGAACAAATCGTGTTTTCAGTATATAGGACCCAATTGAAAATATGATTTGTGTGTCGAAATATTTTTCATTTCACATTCATATCCGACGAAATCACTACATTCCCATAAAAAAGAGCGATTATGGACCCATACAGCACCATAGACTTCAGTGATATCTCAATTACATTTCAATATTTTACCTTCATTACGTTTCAATATCCATTCACAGAAATATGTTAAGAACGTATCAATTGAAATGTTAGCTGTTTGGAATGTCTCAGATACATCATAAGAGAAATATTACGATGAAATATTTAGGACTTTGAAACCTCAGTGTGAAATACAGCAATATTACAGAAATAATGTTTCAAATGTTAGATTTCTGCAATCTTGATGAAATCTTCGGTGCTGTGTGGGGAGTGAATTATTCCAATCCACTCTTATTGTTTCATTCCTAGAATAAAAATTGATCTCAATAAAAATCGATTGATTTTATCATCGTTTCTTAATTTATTTTTCAAAGTATTCTGGATAGTTCCGATAATTTATTTTCCGAAGAGAATTTTGAAGGTGAATCGGTTTATTTAATAAGAAATTTCCGACGCACAAACTTCATCTATTTACATTGGAATTTTTTTCACCATTGATGAACATGAAAAAAAAAATTTTTATAAGATTAAGCAAAGAGTTCAATCAAAGAGTAAAATACAAGAATCTTAAAAGTTTTCGTAATATTTATAACAGTTTTAGTAGAATCCACGACGATTAAATATCAACAGACCCTTTCCACACAGCATTTCAGTTCTAAAAGATATCTCCAGTCAAATTTAAGAAGTCTTATGTCACATGAAAAGATATCTTTGAGGGATCTAAAACAGTTCTTACTCCTAAAAGATTTCTATAAGATGCCTAAAAGATATAATCTCGGAAGGAAAGTTTTAGATCTTCTAAAAGATATCTTTTAGATGTCTTTTAGAAGTAAGAACTGTTTTAGACATCTCAAGGATATCTTTTCATGTCGCATGAGACTTCTTAAACTTTTCTGAACAGTTCCTCAAGATATCTTGAAGACGAAAAGTGCTGTGTGGGTTGTCGATAATTTCCATTGATCATTGTTTTCCGTGTAGATTGATGTAATCGAATCTACTGATTTCATGAATTGCGCTAATCAATTGTATTCCATTCGTCATCACATATCGATTGAAATCCTATTTAGGATTGTCTTGTAAAGGGAAAGGGAAAGGGACCAGCATATTGGATTGTTGCCGGGATGATACACAATAAACCTGAAGTGATGAACGTATCACAGTTTGTTAATAACATAGAAACTTCATGATTCGCTACGATTCCTCCATATGTAGTACGCTGATGTGCTTTTGAGTTCCAAACAGGTTAATTTCAATTTGATGTAGCGTTAGAGATTTAATAGGAGTTTACTGAATGTCCATTCTTGTTGCTGTATGGCCAAACTTCGTTGAAATCTATACACATACATGCACTCGATGTGAATATTCAGCGTAATTATAGAATGAAATTGAATACATGAGAATGAGTGTCTTTATCTCCTTTAGTATGCCAGGAAGATGTATACCCTGGTTAAGAAATCCAATAGGATCCGATAAAAACCGATTCAAAAACAATCGGAATGAATAGGGTCAATCGGAAAGGCTCAGCTACCGATTCAAAATGAATAGGAATTAATGGGGACCTCTTTTCTATAGGATTGAATCGAGGATTTACCAATAGAAAAATCTGTTGTTTATTTGAATGAATTAGACTTCGCGTGATCTGTTGGTCTGTATAAGAGATATCTGATTGGATGATTAAAATTTTGTCCATTTCGTAAGGCGAACGGTTCTGATTGGAATTTTCCATAACCTCAATCTATTGGAAGTAACGGGGAAATGTGGAATTGGATGAGTAATGAGTTTTTTATGGAGAACTTCCGACTTGATTTAAAAATGTATGAATTTAATTGATCAATGGGTTTTAGTTGGATCATCCCAACATTCGAATCTATTGGAAATAATCGGAAAGTTTACAGGTCCTAATATCCTACATGAGAAAAAAGGATTAGTTGAAACAACTAGTTGACTTGTAACCCAATAAACATACAAATCTCAAAGACATCTAAAAGATGTCTAAGAAAAGACATCTTTTCGACATTTCTAAAAGACAACTTATAGACTTCTTTTAGATGTCTCACTGAAGACATTTCTAAGAAGTCTCTTGAAGTTATCTTAAAGATGTCTAATAGATTTTATTTCGAAGATGTCTTTAAAGATTTAATAAAAGACATTTTTTAGATATCTTGGAAATCAAAATCACAATATTATTAATATAATAATATACCGATAATGATTGTGGGCCTGAATTCAAAAAAATATCAATTTTGATATAAAATCAAATAATTGGCGACTTTCATTATAAAAATTTTCATAATCTCATAGTGTGCATTGTTTCTACTAACCAAATTGGATCACGGCTGACCACAATTGATGTTGCACGGATCGAAAACTTAATTCGTTCAAGTACTCCTGCTTAAAGAATTTTATTGAACCAATAGAATCTGCATCGGAATCAGTGGGTTCAATCAGATATTTTGAACAGGCGTACAAGAAAATTCTACGGTCATAGTTTGTAATATTCAGTGGAGGTGCATTGAACGTCCGGACATTGGATGGTCCGAACATTCCTTGAACATAAATGTACGTGTAATGAACGTGAATTTCACCTAAAAGATCTGTGTCTTGGGGAAGTTACAGGGATGGAATATGTAATTCGCAAGACATTTTCAGATCATCTGAAAGTGTGCTTCAACCGTGGTCAATAAAACCTATTCATTCCTATTGAATGTAATAAATTCACAGTAAAATTCGAATTCTGCACGTTTAATAGGAATAAATGGGTTTTTTTATCAATCAGGGAAGAGGTCCTAAGAAAAATTTGCATGATATCTAAAACTCGTCTTGAAGAAATCTAAAAGATATCTTCCAGATATCTAGTAAGAGTTCTAAAAGATGTCTTACTCAAGACATGTTTTGGATGTCTGAAACTGTCGCATAAGACATCTTTTAGACTTCTTTTAGATATCTTTTAGAACAGTTTGTAAGACATCTTGCGAAGTCGCAAGGCATTTTTTAGATTTCGGAAAGATATCTTTTTGTCTATGTGGGAAGCGCATATGGACCCATTTTTTTTCGTTAGGACAACAATTTTATCCATTGATTTGACTGATTTAAAAAACTGGTTGAATCAATAAAAAAATTAGTTATTCTAACAAAAAAAATTGGTCCATATGCGCTTACAAGTTAAATAGTTATTTCAACTAATCTTTTGTTTCCGAGTACAGCTATGTTCCGACAATAACCAATTCAATTTCAGAATCGCTTTTATTGCATCGAACCATCAGTTTCAAATAAATAAAATACCGATCAAATCCAATTAAAAACTTTTTTATTGGTGCCAATCGGAATTTTCATTGATCATAAAATACTGATTGAAACCAATTTGACAATATATCATTGGTATTCATCGGAATTTTTATTCATAATAAAATACCCATTGAAACCCATTGAAAAATATTTTATTGGTATCAGTCGGAATTTTCATTATTAAGAAAATACCCATTGAATCCCATTGACGAATATTTTATTGGTATCAATCGGGATTTTTATCATTCATAAGATACCGATTGAATCCAATAGAAAAACATTTTTGTCATCAGATTCAATCAGATGTCTTTGACCAGGATATGTTTGGCAATATGCCCCTTCGGAGCAGCGTATTAGGATAGCTTAGAGGTTGAGAAGGCAGGTTTTCAAAGTAGGTAGATCGGTGATAGTTCGAATCCCCTCCAGGTAGGAATAAATTTCCCAAGTCATATGCGGAGATAGAGGTGTTGGCAAATTCTCAATTGGATCCAGTTAGAAAATAATTCATTTAAATCAATCAGAATTTTGATTAATAATAAAATACCTATTGAATCACGTCAAAAAATATTTTATTGGTAACAATTTGAGTTTTGATTTATCATAAAATACCGATTAAATCCAATAGAAGAACATTTTATTGGTATCAATCGAAAATTTCCGATGCAGAAAATCAATTCATTCCAATACAATTTTTTTTATTGGATTTGATCGGGATTTTTGTTAATCATAAATTACCGATTCAATCCAATAAAAAAGTATCTTATTGGTCTTAGTGGAAAATCTCCGATGCAGAAACTCAATTTATTCCGATAGAATTTTTTTGTATCGGATTCAATCGGATTTTTTAACCAGGGTAAACATAAGTTTTGAGCTTTCGAAGTGGAGCCGCATTTTGTAACGGTTCGCCGGTTTTGTTTCGTCATCATTGCAGCTGGCTCCTTCAGGGACCCCAGGGATACCGCCAACCAACATCCGCAACCAACCGTTACAAGACGTGGCTCCCCTTCGGAAGCTAAAAATTTGCTCTGTAAGAACAACTTGGTCAAAATGCCGTTAAATTGATGTCTAGAAGTGGACTCGAGACTCTCGAGTAAAACCAACAAAACTTAATTTCGCTAGTTCCAATGCAAGATTTGTTGCATCGATGTACAACTATCTGAAGAATGAGATGGAAGAAAATTTAAAAAAAATTTCTTTTGATTTTGAACTCTAAGGTTTATTTAAAACTGTTTCAGTCTCGAAAAAGGTCTTGTCTCGTCTTGTCTTGGTCTTGAGCAGAGGAAAATTGTTTTATGTTGTGGATGCAATCAATTTCACCCTCTCAGACGTGTTATTTCCACCTAATCCATGCCCACGTTTGACTTGATATGCAGGTTTGTCTCCGAAGATCGTAAAATTGAATGATATTTACTATTCTTGAATTTTGTTCAAGAGTCTCGAGTCCACCTGATGTCACTTTGATCAATTTTTAGCCCAAATCACGTCAAAATAACATCATGTTGACGTCAATTTGCTGTTATTTTCACAAACTGTTCTCATTGGGTGCATCTTCATGAAAATTGCGCAAAACAACTCAGCGAACCATCGCTGAAACAACTGAAGATGTACATAGTAATTGAAATCGAGTTTAATCGTTCATCGTTGAGAAACTTCAGGGAACAATGACACGGAGGAAAATGGATTATACAAATGGTATTATACAAATTGAATTCTATGCAGAACACAATAGTTGGCTATTATTTGGATAGCCAAAAATTTCGCAGCTCGATTATTTAGCTATTAAAATATCAATCACAAAACTTGTGCAGTCTTAGATACGATCTTCTACTGTGGTTGCTAATAAACAGCTACAGCAGTGAAAAAAGGAAGCTGAGGAAGCATTAACGTGACCAGGAATTGACGGAAGAGAGAAAAACACAATTCCTAGCCACGCTATTGTAAGAAAATGAGTAGCTGCCAAAGATATTTCATATTTTCACATGTAGTCTCCAATATCCATTTGTCAAGTAGGAGGAGGACTCAAACAGGGTAATTATTCGTCTGAATTGTTTGAATTTGATTAAAAATTGTTTTTGTATATGAAGCATATTCTGGAAAGATGATTGAGCCATTGGAAAGGCAAAAATTCAATAATCACTCCCCGATCTTATCTGAATTATATGGTTCCTAGGTGAAATGCTCTGGTCGTCCACTAGTTTTGTAATGCTTCCACACAGCACCACAGTCCCAGAGGAATTCTTCAAGAATTCATAAACAACACAATCAATTCAATAAGAATTCTTTATGGATTTTTCTGGCACAGTGGTGCTGTGTCGACTTGCCTACACTGAAGAAAATTGTCAGAAAATTTGATCAACCATACAGTTTTGTTACTATCACTAAAATATTTTGTTATGATGAGCAAACTTTTGCGAGCGCACATATTGAATCTTGAGAATTCGAGTTTCAAACTTAATGAAGTCAAGATCAAAATTTATAAGAAGGATAATTTAAGTCTCCTAAGATGGTTCCTTTATAAGAAGTCAAGCGATTATGTTCTGAATCACGTCATAAATATACTTCTGCAAAATTTCCCTCGAATATGGAAGAATCCTATGTTACTGAAGGTCGAACCTTTCACTGAAACGAATTAGTAATCGAATAGCAAAATACTAAGTTGTTTAGGCGATTCACCACAAGCCAAGTTACTAGATCTCTCCCCCCAGTTTTCTCAGTAATCAATGAATAGAATCAATTTTAATGAGCAGGTGTATCTTCTTAGGCTATTGAAAAAAATGCAGCTACTCATTATTTTTCATTTTATGTGTTCGTTTCTGAGAAAACTGGGGGAGAAATTTGGAATCTAGTAACTTTTACAGGGAGTAATGAATCCCCTTAAGGGTATCCCTTAGAAGCAGAAGTTACTAGATCTCTCTACCCAAAATACTCGAAGATGACTGAATAAAATTAATTAAAACAACCAGCCAGACCTTCTGTTGATATGGAAGAAGGTCTGACTGGTTGTTATATTCCATTCTATTGAGTCATCTTTGAGTATTTTGGGAAAAACAATCTAGTAACTTCGGCTTCTACGGGATACCCTTCAAAAAATCTTGCAGTCCATTCTTTGAACGACATTTCCACTTCCAAGAACTTAATTTGAGAAGATGAATAACGATGATTTATCAAAAAATTCATCAAATTTTATGAGTTTGAATTTTCGAATTATAAACGATTCTAACTATAACTAACTTTTCGTATACGAAAGTATAAAATCCTTGAGTTAATCCTCACTCAAAGAAGTCCATGTTTAGAATTACAAACGACATAATTCGAAAATGATGCAATCTGCAATAACGTGAAGAAGAATAGTGTACATCGAACGACTACACTCATGAGCTTCATGGATTTCAAAATAATACCGCAAACGTTGCTTGCTTTATTTTATTTTGTTTTATCAAGCGTAAAATAGAAATTAAATCGTTTTGTTCTCGTCCTGCCATACGATTGGGCTTATCATTGCTAAAGTTGTGTATAGGATGTCACCCAGTGGTAGACATTGCTATAAGCGTTGTGCGAATGAATTTGCGTTATACGAGTAGTATCGCAAGGACGTTAAATCGATATTCCACTACGGTTTGACATGAGTAAGTGCTTTACGCGTTTATGTATATGATGGAACACAGGGTATCTCACTAACGTCGCTTATACATTCTCACAACTCTTTCAGGGGTGGTGGTGGTGGTGGTGGTGTGCAATACAGTTTGAGAATATTTATTTTATTCATTATTTCTCACACAACACATTACGTATATTTCAAGTAAATACGGTGATTTCATGTAAATAGCTTTCTATATGCGTATATATTCGTACTATATATCCCAGATGCTGAACTGTGTTGTATTGTGGATTGCAATTTTATGCTAACAAAGTATCGTTCGGAACAGATACGTGAGATAACAAATTTCTAAACCCCTCAAACTAACTCCTCTTTTCTTGATAATCGAGGGTGGGGTGGTGTTAAATGAAGATAGGGATTGGTCAATTCAACGACTATTGACGAATATTGTTTACATGCAAATCAAAAGGATATATTTTTCATTTCTAGAGAGGTAATTTTCATATAATTAGCATGATACTCAATTTCATTTAATTATTTTGAAATGAATGATCGTGAGAATTGAAAGGATGTGTCTTTAATCTGTTGTCTTGGTGGAAAAACAATAGACTCCAGAGATATTACACGGTTTTTTGAGTTTTTTCTGGAAATTTTCCAGAACTGTAGGATTCCAGAAATTGACCATTTCCTGGGGATAAATTCTAGATGGATGTATGAACGTCATGGACGACAAAAAAACTTTGAAGGGAAGAAAAAGTAAGACATTCGTTGTACTTCTATACGAACATATTCCCTTTCAAACCCGAAAGATTTGAAAATTTATGAGACAATATGTATTAAAAGGAATTATTATCTGACAATAAATAGAACGCAGTGAAATCTCAGACGGATTCTTCCGACATTAATCATATTAGTCGCATGTATAGTTTCTTTGTTTGTTTTATATCTAAAAAGAAGGAAAGGAAAAGACACGAATAATGTTCCGAAGAGGAACATCAAAAGAAGGGATCTTTTCATATTTTTTTATCGTTGAAATTTATGAGGTTTGCATATTGGGAAAACATACCAGATTCCAATATAAATCAATAATTGAACAAGAACGTAAAGGAGGAAGCTATAGAATAACAAAATTTCCGTTCCTGCGATAGAACTTGAGTTATTAATGTTTTTTTTTTTAATATACTGTTGACCGTTCAAAGAATCATTACTTGGAATGCTCTAAATAATCGGGAAAAGTGTGATATGAAATATCAGTAGTAGATGGAAAAAGCCAGACATTATTTGGTTACAGAGAGAGAGAGAGAGAGAGAAAGTATGTACCAGCGAATGAAAACTATTCCGATTTCATCATTTCGATAATTTAAAATCTTTTTCGAAAAAAGTTCAAGGACTTTACGAAATTACTTCAGCGTTTGAAACTGTAAGCGAGGTACAACGATAATAATTATATTCAAAATCTTTGAACGTCCTTGGTTTACGGAAAAAAATGAGATTTTTCATGATGGAACTGTTCTCAAAGTATTAAAAAGAAAAAAAAATTGTTTCGTCTTAAGATATGATTCTTACATGAAATGGTTTAGATTTGATAGATATTTGATTAATGAATCGCCAAATTAATGTGTATGAAATACGGAAGTAGAAGTAAAATCGGAAAAATAATCTGATAAATATAGATATATGTACTTACAGAAAATTCATCACACCAGACAGAAAACCATTTGAAGCTGTTTAAAGTCTTCCCTTCGGGTAGCGTGAGCGTAACACCTTTTCTGCGATATCGTTTGAGAAGTCCTGTTCTGTTGGTAAAAAAAACGGAATGCGAAGATAAATAAAATTCCAATTTAGAAAATGCAGTGATTGAGAAATTCTATATTAGAAGTATATCGGAGAAAATTACTCCTTATGTTTGAAGTTGGTTTGGTGTATTTTTATGAATGAAATATTTTTATATCTTCACGAACGAGATGCCTATATCAATCATTAAACTCCAAATCGTTGGGGTAAATTGTAATACGTGTACTGAGAGAAAAGTACCTAGCTGTGACAACTAGGATTTAGTTGTTCCAGCGAAATTTTAGCTGACGTAATAAAAGTCTACTCGTCCGAAATGTGAATAAAACAGTTTGTTTAAAGGAGATAAAGAAATTTATTCAGTTCAACAAAGTTTTTATTTAGAGGGACTAAATTTCCTAGCTGTCTAATATTCAACTGAACCCTTTTTCTCAATGTATCAAGGGTCGGACTGGGAAAACATTTCAGTCCGCGAGTTTCTAAGCGCAACTAAGGCCCGCACTAAGTGGCAAGTAAAGAGAACAAGAATACAAAAAATTCATTTTCATTAGCAAAAATTCTTTCGCGTTTGGTCTGGTGACCTACAATAAATCGCGATCCACCTGACACGCTCCTATGCCAGCGAAATCTAATTTTGCTAGAGCAACAAAGTTTTTGCAATAACAGCAATTTTGTTAGCTGAGACAGCGATTTTTTAGCGATGGCAGCAAAAAATGTTTACTATTCTGTATATAATCCTGGAAATCTTGCTGGTCCAGCGAAAAATTTGCTATTTCACTTAATCATGTTGCTCTCTTCCCAATCTACTTCGCTGTGCCGGTGAATTTTTATCTAGGTTCGCAAAAAAATTTGCTATGCTATATAATACCTAGATTTGCTCACAGATTTTTTTCTCCATTTGAAAGTTGATTGAAAACTATAATTTTCATAAAATATAGCACAACCCTGGAAAAAATGACTGAAATCAACGTAGATCTAATTAGATCTTTAGTTAAATTCACGTTCATCTAAATCAACAAAAATTTCACATTAATTAGTCACAATTTGCGTGCATCAACAGCCTATTCTCTTCGCTTTTAGATGGTTTCCAAGCAACTGGAATCCCGTTTGTTCCAGCGGAATGAAATGTTGGTTGAAATGAACACGAAGAAACTTTTCGGTTGGCTGTAATAGAATTTGTTCAAGATAAATTAAGTTTATTTGTCTGTAAGAAATTGTTGATTATTGTAAACAAAATTTTGTTCATCCCAAAAAAATTGTATTTCAATCAACGAAAAAGTTTCTTTGCGTTTATTTCAACCAAAATTTCGTTTGGATAGATCAATTACTTCGAAAACGAATAATACGCCTATAACTGTGAATTGAGTGTCAGCAAAAGAGATAACAAAAATTCTTCATGTAATAGAGGCATGAAGGAACGAGAGAAAATCATACCAATGAATGCATCGATAACTTCATCATGTGCTGGAAATCTTAATCGTTCCGTTATTAGTTTTCTATTTTTTACTGGATAAGAATAACTTTTTGTTACATTCAATGTTTCTTTATCCTACAGTGTTGCTGAACCAAAAATTCATTTGATATCATAAAATAATTATAGCCTCGGAGTATCATCTGCAGCATTTCTCTGTTTCCTTCACATAGAATGAAAAAAGTGTATAATACGTGGATGTATGTGTTCGCTTTCACTCACGTTCCGTGTTCATCTCGTAGTCTGATTCCATTCCCATTAACATTCTTGCTAGTTCCAACGTAGAAATAGGCAGCTGGAAGATATAAAAAATTTCTTATTAAAATTTGATCATTTAGAATGAAGGATTAGAAAATTGTTATTGTGAAGTTTAAAGAATTTCTCTCGTTACTATTGTTGTTATTCAAAACTTTTTTGATAATAACATCTTTGTATCTCTAAGATTGGATTTACTTTGTCATGCATTTGATTATGAATAAATCGGAATTCTGCGTTAGGGAGAAAAGTTTATCGCGTTACGAGATGTTGATGTGATCAATAAGAATTTGATAACATATATTACCAACTTGTAAATGGGAAGAAAGCAGGAAGCTTGTTCGATGTAGCGAGTAATCAATCAATAAATAATTTGATGATTATCTGCGATGAGGATATTTTTATTACGTCAATAGTGAAGGATTTTAACACGTTTCGAGATTTATACGTTGTTCTCGGGATGCAAAAATCCTTTCTGACATATCTCTGAATCTCCCCATGATTTTGAATATGTTTCAAAGTCTTTCAAAGTAGGTTCTAAGAGATTAAGGAGTTACATCTGTCGACATTGGTGGAAAACGACGCTTCTAAGAACTTTCTTCTCCACTATTTATCAAGTGATCAAAAACATCATTCAAAGGGTTTATTTGACATATAATTAAATATATAATACAGTTTTAATTTTCATGTATCTCACGTGGCGTGACCGGTGGTCAAGCGCGAACATTTTGTTAACAGGTGAAAGGGTGTATAGTCGGTGTAAAAAGTCCGTTAACAGTTCTAACGGAAATATCTTTGAATATGTTGTTATACTGATGAATTTCAAATATTTTCTTCTGATTGTATACCATCATAAATGTTTATCCCATCATTTTGATAAGTTACAAATTCTCAAATAACAGCAATAATATATTACATAAACATATTTCCGTGAGAACTGTTAACGAACTTCCTACACCGACTATACAACATAACTTGAGCAATTATTCTTTCGTTTGGCTTGAAATTTTAACTGCAGCTTCTCAGGGTGATTTTATAATGCGTTACACACGATTTTGAAGATTGATTGAAAATTACATTTCTTATGAACAAATTGAGGTTAATCATTCTGATTTTTTTTAGATTAGTGGCTCCTTGCGAACAATTAATATTAGGTGTACAACTTTGCTTCCGCAATTTTTTCCCAAAATTGGAGGCTTTATTCTCAAGAAATAAATACATACTTATGATTCAAAGTATTGGCCGTCGCTAGCCACTACTTTTTCCCATGTTTTCGGCAATTGTCGGATCCCATCTCAGAAAAACGATGCATCTTCTGAGGCGATCCACGAATCGATCCATTCTCTAACTTCTCCATAAGAATGAGAATGCTGATCACTCAGGCCGTGTGCCATCGATCGAAATAAATGGTAGTCGGAAGGAGCGATGTCTGGAGAATACGACGGATGGGGTACGACTTCCCATTTGAGTGTTTCCAAATATGTCTTGACCGGTTTGGAGACATGTGGTCGAGCATTATCATGTTGGAGGATAACTTCATCGTGTCTTTCTTGATACTGTGGCCGTTTCTCCTTCAATGCTCGGCTCAAACGCACCAAGTGCGTTCGATATCGATCCCCTGTGATGGTTTCACTCGGTTTCGATCGCTCATAACTTAGAGCATATACTACTGGAGCGAGCATTGCCAATGATTTCAATAGAAATAAGTGTGATTAAATTGAGAGAGAGAGAGAGAGATCCGACTTTTAGGCAGTTGTCTCTCTTTTCATCCAATGAGATTCAAACAAAGATAGCACTGCCTAAAAGTCGGAACTCTCATTCTATCTTTAATTCAAACTAACCACACTTCTCCGCAGAGCATATCCTTGGCGCCAATAATATTTGGTTTAGCCGTTGCCGTGGAAACATGTCCGGGCATTCCCCAAGATTTTCTGCGCTTGGGATTATCGTGGTGGACTTATTTTTCGTTGCCGGTCACAATGCGGTGTGAAAACCCCTTTCGATTCTGTCTTTGAAGCAGCTGTTCGCAAGTAAAGAAACATCGTTCAACACACGGAGAAAAAGGAATTCGCTGTGGCAGCGAAATCTACTTTTGCTGGGTTCCTTTTGCCAGAGCAGCAAATTTTTGGCTGTGACAGCAAACTATTTGCTGTTCCAGCAATCTTGTTAGCTGCGACAGCGAATTTTTAGCTGTGGCACCAAAAAATGTTTGCTATCCCAGCAAAATTTCTTTGCTATTCTATATATAATACTGAAAATTTGCTGGCGGAGCAAACATTTTTTGCTGCCACAGCTAAAAAATTGCTGTCGTAGCTAACACGATTGCTGTGATAGCAAATTTTTAGCTAGGTCAGCAAAAAATTTTGCTATTCTATATATAATACCTCGATTTGCTGCGTCAGCAAATTTTTTCTCTCCGTGCATCTCTTGGCTTCAATTCGTACGGAACCCCCACGAAAAAAAAATGGACTGTTAATTTTACCATAATTCCGGTTACTATATGAACAGCAAGGAATATCTGTGAGTTTTACTGGAATTCTTGTTAAATTTACCGGAGCCCTTGTTAAATTTGCCGGAGACTTGATTCATTTAACTAGAATTCCGGTTAAAATGACAGTAATTCTTGCTGTCCATATATTAACCGGAGTATTTTTTTCAGTGCCAAAATCCTCCTGTTTCTGAATCATTCCCATGGCTCTGAGGCATTTCGAAATGGTACGTTGAGTTACTGCCAATGATTCTGCCAATTCTTCTTGCGTTTGGCATGGTTCTTCATCAAGTCATGCCTCCAATTCGGAATCTTCAAAAATTTCCTCTCTTTCACCGCCATGTCAGTTCTCAACATTAAAATCACTCTTCTTGAAACGTTGAAACCATTCATGACACGTTCTTCCACTCAAAGCAGTCTCACCGTGATTACTTGAGAGCATTCGATGAGCCTCAGCCACACTTTTCTTCAAATGAAAGTAGAAAATCAGAACTTCCCGCAAATGACAAAAATCGGCTCAAAAACTGACATCTTCGATCGAGTAAAAATTCACTAATATGACGATGTTTTTATTTTGAGATTCATTGCCCAACTCATTTCGACCGCCACCTACCGACACAACTATGTATTGTGAACGGCGACACAACCATGTATTGTACTTTCCAAGACTGTACTGGATCAGTACCTGGCCGGCATTAAGCTCTCAGTACTGGTTCATCAGTACAGACACAGTACTGTGTTTCTATGTATCCAGTACTGATCCCGTACGTGTTGACCAAGTGTTGAAGCAAAATTGCCAATACTGGCATTGTACTGCACCTGTTGTCAGCATTGGCATTATTCGGATTGTTCTGATTGGGAATTCACTTAAGAAGCTGCAATTGAAATTTCAAGTTGATCGGATACAAATTCCTCGAGTTATGTTGTACACCGTTTTATCTATGCAAAAAAAAATGTTCGTGATTGACCCCAGCGGCCACGTGGCTGTTTTGTACTTGAGAGCTGAGATTCGGTTGAAATGTTTAAAGAATCGATTTTTTTGCATTTTTTCTCAAGTATCATGTTTCCAAAATAAACTCTGGAAATGTTACCTCATTCCGATGAATACTTCCATATTCCAAATGGTGTTGACTTCAATTCGATTCCAAGTGGAATTATTTTGAAACAACACCCCGGATTGGACTTCTTGGAAACATTTTCGGTGTCATTTTCACTCCGTACTTTTTTACAGTGTTGCGCGTTTTTCTCGTAGCTATATTTTTCAAGTCGATGACCACTATAATTCAAAAACCACTCTATGGATTTTGATTAAATTTTCACATGAAATTGTCGAAAAGACCCTCTGATAAATAGTATGAAGAAAAATTAGTCTTTTCCCCTCTACCGGATTGAGAGAGTTCCCCTAGAACTAAGATCTCGCTCAATTCAGAGATAAAAAAGAAATTTTTAGGTGACTGCGCTTGAAACATTGTGTTCTACATTTTTCTAAATTTCTCTGGAATTTTTGACCTCAATCCTTTCAATCGAACATAGTCAACTTTGAATTATTCCGAATCTCTCCACTTCCGTCTGGCAATTCCAAAATTACTCTACAGTATAATATTTTCAGAGAGATTTATAGAAAATTTCATTCGAATTGTTTTATTCAGATTTAAAAAATTTCTATTCATCATTTCATATCACGTCATTACTAAGGTTAATTATCCATACGAAATACGCAATTTCAGATAATATTATAATTATAATTATTAATATTCCTAATAGAATCTGAAGAAAATGATCCATAGTGAAGGAAACATTCAGAAACAGATCTTCGTTATTAAACAACTAGGTTTTTAGGTCTATTTAAGATATTTGTTCTAGATTTCGCCCCCATCCCATCAAAAGTTGGTTGTTTACACATGAATCTGTGCTTCCTCTTTCACTCGAAGACCTTACTTTGGGTAAATATCATAATCAATACGTGATAGACATATGATCTTCATAATAGAAAAAAGTATGTTACAAAGCATGTGTTTATAGCGAAAATTGTCTTCAAAGTTATTATGTACCGCAACATCAATGTGTTT
Organism: Gonatopus flavifemur; assembly: GCA_018340375.1. Lineage (NCBI taxonomy): Eukaryota > Metazoa > Arthropoda > Insecta > Hymenoptera > Dryinidae > Gonatopus > Gonatopus flavifemur. The sequence goes on from JAFFJZ010000001.1 coordinate 2,113,484, forward strand.
CCTCATCCAATGGTATATTCATATTACATATACTCTCATTTGATAATACAAAATGAACTGAATTAATGTTCAAAGTCGCGTTTCTCGGTGTGTTAATTTCACCCTTCAATTGTATACATTTCCGGTAACCGTGGAATTGCACACAGGCATAAATTCGTACCACGCAATTACGGCGTCTCATAATGTCACACGATAAACTTCATTCAATTTTCTTTGTTGCTGTTCAAGAGGAAAAAGATGAAGAGCCACGAGCAGGGAATGCAATCATATGCATGTGGGTATGTAGTTTCATTAGCTATAGAAATAAATCGTGTTGACATAAAATGAATATTAATTCTCCTCATTTTTCCATCTAAGAAATAATTTACTTCAAGAAGCTTTGTGTTCCTGTTTTTTGCGATATCTTTCCAAATGGATTTTTCTTTGAATATTCTCGATAAGTCACTTCAGCCTTAGTAAAGATCCAAAGATACTTCTCCAAAGATTTTCGACCTGGCATGTTTTTGCTCTAGAATACTTGAATCCCTTGCTTTGGTTGCGATTCCCAGAATGAGCGATTCATTTCAAAGCACCTTCACACTTGGGTATAAAGATTGTAAGAATCGCAGCCTATATATTCGCTGAGGTTTTCAACAAGGAATTTGTGGCTACTTGAAAAATTTTGTGGATCAATTCATGATGAACATTGAAAGAAGTGTTATTTACACGTTAAGTCGGCTCATTCTGTTCGCAGAGGAACACAAATTTATTACCAAATTTCAAAAGATGTAAAGAATTTACGCATTTGATTAATTTTGAATTACAAATGTTTATGATCACAATGTAAGGTGAGGAAATAACATGGAGGTAATAGCACATATGCATTCGCTCTCGCTGCACGAGATCTTAGTGGTCTCGATGTATCACATTGTGGATTCTTAACTGGGAACGTTAAGCTCTAATAAGTATACAGTGTAGATATGAGGGTTAGCGTATACAATCGGTTGATTGATATCGCCTTCATAATCGGCATATAAGACCATCTTAAATGTACATTTATAAATTTAATCAGTACATTTATAAGAGCTGCGTGTCAAATTATTTGTATACAACCAAATTTCACGAATATACATGAACAAGAGAGCTTTTGGAAAGTTTCTGCAGAAGAAATCGATTATGTATGAGTAAGATACAATGCATTTGAGATTTCGCCTCTCGTCGTCAGGGAAAGTCTGAGCATATCTTTTTCCTTCCTCGTATTTTCTACTTTTCTTTTATTGTTTTGTTACTTTTTACCTCTTTTCTCGTTGAATTTTAATGAAATGAGTGTACGTGCGTATTCGTGTACGTCACAGGATGAAAGTTACGTTCAACGCAAGGTGATCAAACACGTTATGTATCTAATTTGTATCAATTTATGTATCATATATGCGTTTCTTGAAGTTCATGTAACGTATTCCTCGCTTCAATGGAAATTTTTTGCATTAAAAAATGAAAATAATGCGTATCAATGAGGATGATCTGACTTATTCTCAATTGGACGAGTGAATCGCGATTTTAAAATTGTGGGTAGAATTGTAAGAAGTTGAGAATTCTCGAGTGCATTGGGAAATTAATGCTGAATGATCACAGGATGGTGTTGCGGTATTGAGTTTTCAGACATTATACAATCATCATCATAAGTTATTCTTTATCCCTCTGTCTGCACAGTGGTTCATGGATAGGCTATTTATTTTCTAATTATTTCTATTCACCATGTAATTTAATTCTGTAAAAATGTTATATTATAGAAAAATTTATGTATGGATTATATGAATTACTGTATCTAATAATGATAAAATTTAATGATTGTATATACTTTTTTATAGTATTCTATACAAAACTTTAGATGAAGTCTATTTTTTTGATCCGGAAGCATGAAAAATTGATGTTGATATTCTATGTAGTCTAAGAAGTGAGCTTGTCCGATTCAAATTGCATTTTCTCTGGTGAAAAGCATATTTCTGAATATCTTTGAAATTTCCTAGAGCTTTCCAGAGAAGAATTCTTCAGCGTTCTTCAGAGGAATACACTAAATTTCAGAATGATCTATGAAAATTCAGAAAAATTTTCAGTAAAAGAAATTGTGATTTACTTTCGGGTTTTTTTGGGTAAGGTGAAAACTTGATCCGAAAATTGTTACTTTATGGTTTTCACCATGTAACAGAACTTTATCAATTTGTGACTGGAAAATAACGGTTCGTTCGTTCAACTTTTCCGTGAAAAAGTGATAAAAAAGTGTACTTTCTTCTGGAAATATTTTTGATATTCTTGAAATGAGAACCCAAAACATTATTACGAAATAATCCAACAATCACTTTCAAGTTACCAAGATCAATCTTCAATTAAAATGTAATTAAAGAGAAGCCACAATTTTTGGTCGCTTTTTGGTTCACTTAGATCCACTCGGGAGATGAATTCTATTAAAAAATATCGTTATAATCTGTGCAATTCCCTTTGTGTGAACATGGTTTAGATTTGACCAACTAACTTTCCAGCAGTTTTGACGTGTAATTCCCTAACCTGCAAATCCAATTTGAGACGGGGGACAGTTGTTTAATCGGGGAACGGCGGTCTGTGTGGCCCATCGCGTATTTCCAGGATCTGACGCTAAATGGCAGCACTACACACTTTTGGTCACGGAGAGATTGTTTCTGTCTATCATGTGCGCAAACTTCATTGTTGTCAATACAGTGTGTTAAGAGAAATCTAACCTTTTCTATTTCCTTGATCTTGGTGTACTGCGTCGGCAAAACTCTGAGTCGTTCTGTACTGAAGTAGGTCAGATCATAAAATAATGTGTCATACTAGTATGAACCCCCCCCTCCCCTGCCCCTATATATAGAACGTCTCATGAGTTTTGAGCGGTAATGTATGTTTGTATGGTGATGAACTAATTTTTCCGTCAAAAATCTTGATCGGGCGATATGGCCCACATTGAATTCGGGTGGTATGGTCCACATTAACCCATTAGAGCTCATGCTGAAATAATGGGGGATACGGTCTTGGTCGCCAATGGAATCTTGGGAAACCCGTGCTATGCCAAGTGAAGTGATAAACGTGCGTACAAAAATTGTTTATAAAAAAATTGTTCAAATAATTTATTTATAAACAATGTTTTTATGCATGCGGTTCACATGAAAATTCGTTTCTCGATGCTATGCTAAGATTTCATCGGCGACCATATCCCCCATGGTTTCGCCATGGGCTCTCATGGGTTAATGCCATACCTGTAAAGGATGGACACATGAACTTTGTGCAGATATTACAGACAAATTATATTATTATTGCGATAGATGTAAATTATCCTGTCCGTAGTCTAAGTAAGAGTTGAAAAAACCATATTTAATGTTCAAAACAAATAATTTTGTATTAAAAAATATGTTCTCGTTTCAATTTATCGGTTTTTGGATGGTGAGCCATACCCCGACACCGACAAATTTGTCATGAATTCATCAATGAACTAAAATTGTTTCTGATCTGTTATTTCACTAATGTAAATTTTTTCTTCAGGATATATGTGAGAAAAATACTCCAAAAAGTTGTTGTATCCCATATCGCAGCGACATTATTTTACTCTGGAGTGATTTTATCTCAGTTTTCCCTTAAGAGGGCCATACCACCCGCCGTTCCCCTAGATTTTATGTAGATTTTGAACGTGATCGCAATTCCAAATTATTTCCTTTAAGAAATTTTCCTTTGCCTCAAATTGAATGTGCAAATTCGAAATATCGAATAGAAAATGTTAAAGAATAGGTCAGTTTTGAACTGTATTTCACAGGAAACAAACAGTACAGATTCCAGGAAAATTTTTTAAATTAAATTCATCTATCATCCTGAGCAGGGTGCTGTTCCGAAGTGTTCAAACCTCAATCATATAACGAACACCTAATAAATTCATGAAATTACAATACCTGGTGCTTCTCCGTCATAAGTGAAATCTTTGACGTAAATTGTCCTGCCATCAACTGCATATACTTCTCCAGAAACTCCATGATGTAATTCGGACAATTTACCAATCAGTTTTCCATAATAAGCTCCACTGCACACCTCTGAAACATGAAATGTTCATTATTAATCAAGTGTTGAAAATTATATAATTTCAAGGGTTTTTTTCCTGTACAGTAAAAAATTGGTAAATGTATCGAGCAATTCTACCGTAATTCAAGCAACAATGAACTTGAAGGAAACTTGCAACAATTATCGTAATTTTGATAATTATGCCGAAAAATTGGTGAATATTTGAAGTTTTTGATCACTTTACCAAAAAATGCCATAAATCCACAAAATATTTAGAGATTTTCACTCTTTATGATTAGGTTAACTGCCTGACATTCTTTACGAAATTCGATCAGTTTATCAAAATTTGTCGACAGTGTAGAATTATAGTCAAGTATATTTTTCTTGATTTTTCTTGTCGATTGATCAATGATTTATAATTACGAATATCGAGAGAAAAACTACTATTCCTTCGAGATTTTTGTTGAATCTATGAGAAAGAGATGAATTGTTGTATACATTTTTTCTTGAATTCACTCAATTTCATTACATTCCCGAATGGAATTCAATTATAAATGTGTATGTTTTTCAAAATGATTAAAACGTGAATTTAATGATCACTTTTACAAAAAAAAAACGCTTGACCAAGTTGGAGATATATTCGTATTTCACAGCAACGTGATTATTCTATAATCGTTCAACCATTTTTCCTTTTGTTTTCAACTCTGTGTTGATTTCCAACAAAAGAAGGATTTTCGCAGGAATATTTTTCATCCTGTCAACCCATTTTTTCCGTGGTTACCGTGTACATAACTGAACAGCTTTACATTCGCTACAGCTTTATCTACGTACTACATTTTTAAAATAGTAGTACAATACCACAAATCCTCCCATGACTGGTTCTGTACTTGTCGTCGCGATATAATCCTAAGCTTGAAGAATAACCTTTTAGGAATTTCCTTCCTTCTTTTCAAGTTTATAGCGCTCAAGCACAATGGTATTCAGTTTTTGGGTTTTTCTTTTTCATAGATCGGAGGTTTTGTTTGTTCGTACGATTCTGTACTTCATATTCCTTTCACTTCTCTTATTCCTAAAGATGATACTCTCTCGATAACTGAAAACTTTCACCTGTTCGATCAGATTTGGAATTTGATACGATGATCGATGAATCGCTCTGTCCCGATAAAAGAGAGGGGGAGACAATGTCGAATAAAGGCATTTGTATTGAGAAATCAAGTTTTCTCAACGATTGATTAATCGATTGTGTATCACAAAGATAGTCATTCGAATAAATGATTCATCATATTTAATTTACACGTTGGCGAAATGGCTGGATGAGTGGAAACATGTTATGTTGTTGTAATTTCATTTTTGACTCGGTAAGTTGAGATGTAGTAAAGTGTCGGTATCTCTTCAATCGAAAGTTGGATGAAAACGACAGCATGTTGGAAATGTTTTCGATTGTAGTCAAGGGAAGTGATTTAATGAACAACAAATAACGCCAAATTCTGGCTCAATTCAATTTCTGAATCAAAAGATTCTGGTTCCGATCTGGCTCAATCCTGTACACGGGATCTCATTTCAAACTATCAAAGATTTTTCTTCAACGACTGCAATCAATATGCATTTTGTTTAACCAAATCCATCAAAATTCGACAAGTTTTGGTCCAATTCCATTTGATTATTTCTCAATAATTGTTCTTTTACCTTAATTGGAATTCATTTCAATCATAAACTCTTGTATAATGTAAATTGAACTTGACTCCAATCAAAAACATGTTTCAAAAAAATTATCTTCCAGATCAGAGATTATCTCAATGAATGAAAGTTCATAAAAGTGTCTCCGTAAGATCATACAGGTTGGTTGACAAGTTTTGAAAGCGACACCTATCAACCAGTACAGGAATCATAATTTATACGCTATTTTTATATTTCATCCTTCATTTGAACACACACACACAATTTTATCCCGGTCTGTCAATTCATTCTTTGTTTACAAGCCATTCGAAGTTGACGTGTCAGTGTATTTTGTGAAAATGGAAAAATCCGAATATCGTGCAGTGATAAAATTCTTTGTTTCGGAAGGTTTATCAGCAACAGAAATTCATACTAAAATGAAGAAAGTGTTGAAGGAATCTGCTCCTTCATTTCCAACTGTACATCGATGGGTTTTAAACATTAAACGTGGTCGTACAAGCGTTGAAGATCAATCACGTAGTGGACGTCCAAAAAGTGCAACGAAATCAGACATCATTGAGCAAGTCTATGATATTGTTTGTAAAGATCCGAGTTTGACTAAGCGTGAAATTGCTGATACCATAGGCATCTCGGATGAACGAGTACTCCATATTTTACACGAAGAATTACATATGAAAAAGCTTTTTGGAAAGTTAGTGCCGCATTCGTTGACAATTCAACAAAAACTGAATCGAAAACAAATTTCTCAGCGTAATTTGGAGCGTTTTAAGCAGAATAAGACCGATTTTTTGCGTCGTTTCGTAACTGTGGACGAGACTTGGATCTACCATCATAATCCTAAACTGAAACAAGAACGTTTACAGTGGACCGAAGCTAGTTGTTCAGCTCCAAAACGGGTGAAGTCAGAACGATCGGCAAAAAAGGTTTTAGCATCGGTTTTTTGGGACGCAAAAGGGGTTTTGTTGATTGATTATCTCGAAAAAGGTGAAACAATTAACTCTGAATATTATTGCAACCTTTTGGACCAGTTGAATGAAAAAATTCGTGAAAAAAGACCCGGTTTACGGAAGAAAAAAATCATTCTTCATCAAGACAATGCACGTGTTCACACAAGTGTTCTGGCGATGGCTAAACTGAACGAATTGAAGTACGAATTGCTTGAACACCCACCGTATTCACCAGATTTGGCTCCCTCCGACTATTACATCTTCAGAAATTTGAAACAATTCCTTCGTGGAAAGTGTTTTACGTCGAATGAAGAAGCTATTGCAGCTGTGGAACAGTATTTTGCGGAGCTTTCGGAAAATCATTACAGAGATGGTATAAAATTATTAGAGGATCGTTGGAATAAGTGTGTTGAAGCCGAGGGAGACTATATTGAATAAAAAAAATGATTTCATCAAAAAATACACATTCTTTCATTTTTGCTTTCAAAACTTTTCAACCAACCTGTATATTGTCGATGAATAAGCACTATTTCCTTGATGTATGAAAATGTCAAGTCTTTGCCGATGCATTTCGATGTCACATACAGATTTCAAGGTCTAAAAGGGATCGAAAACTGTGTCACCCTAATGTCTAATCGATAAAAGTTCCTGGCATATCAACGATTGATCATTTATTCTCGAGATTGAACTTGAAGTTTTGATGGTAGGATATGCATTGGGGTTTAAAAACAGAGATGAAATCAATAAAAAAAAAGGTATTTTGTTTCAAGACTTCTGATACGAAGTAATCGAACACTTTCACTCGATGTCTTTTTTTTTATAACATTAACAACGAGACAGTGAAGGTGGAGAAATGAAACAAACGAACAAAAATTTGGTATTTTAGTACCACGATATTCGATATTTTTAAATCTAAATCCGTTATCAGTGGTTCCATAAAGTTTCTATTCGGAAACATCAATTGATTCTGAATTGTATCTTCGATTTCAAATAATATTCTTAGCCTTCAATTCCAATATCCATTTCATTTGAAGCTGAAAAAAATGTTCACAGCATTATATTTATAATAAATAAATGATAGAAAAAATATAAGAACGTAAATTAAATCGGCACATCTTAGTGACAAAAAAATTCATCAGAATTGAATCAGTAATTTTCAATCAGTCCATCATTCAACCGCTGAGTATCATGCACGGCAACGGATGAACGGATGAACATGATGACACAGAGTGAAATCATCAAACGTCACCACTCCCTATAAACAAAATTATAGTATCATGCAGTGGTTAAACGTCCAACCGCAACTTGACCATGTCAAGGAGTTTCGAACCGTAATGATCGATCACTGTCCACAAAGAATTAATTATTACTGAACTTTGAGGAATATCATCATTCAGTTATAAAGATTAGATGAAAATTGAATTCAGAATTTACTAAAATTGTATCGCGATTCTACCACAAAAATGGAACGAAAACCATTCGTTCACAGTTATTTGGCGATTTATTCCATCATTCTGATAAACAAATCCTAAAATGCTAGAGTCGTTCAACCCCTTATTAACTCTTACGTTTCGTCCTACTTGAATTATTAATTTTCAAACGAATGCTTCCATGGTACGCGAAACACGTTTTGAACCGATAATTCATGAATGAGAAACCCAGGCATCCTTCATTCATTATACGCTCATAATGGTATATGCTCAGAATACAGAACAAATCAGAAACACTCGATTAACTCTCGACTCCTCATTGACTCGGATTTAACGTCGATCCGTTATTCGATTCCTAGCTACAAAGTTCCAACCTCGATTAAACGCTTGTTCTAATGACTCCAATAATTCTTCAACTTCGACTATAATTGAATTCTCGTTTTCTATATCCATAGATTCACGTTCGAGTTATGTCAGATTTCGTTTGGTGGTGTACATCCGAATGTAAACCGTTGGACGCATGCCAACTTGAAATAAGTACGAACTCTGAAAACGTTGGAATATCCGAGGGCCTCGGGTGCAGTTTTGCATTCATCGAGTCGAAGACGAATGGTCACGTTTGATTTGCAATTCGTTGAAATCAATGTTGAACAACAACTAACAACACGAAGCACAATATAACTACGTATGCATAGTTACCGTTAGGATTCCCTTATACGGGCATGGATTGATCATAGCACAATCAACAACTCGTATATAACCCACGATTGAATGGAATTCTTTAATTGCATACCTAGATCGACCTTCGTTGGTCCGTCAATAAACATACCGATTCGATCGTTAAGCGCGATCCTCTTGCTCGTACTATCCGGTCTTCCTTGATTCTTTCTGTATTCACAACAATCTGATGGAATAGATTGCATGGAGATGCGATTATTTTCTAAACTCGATGTCAAGCCTAACTAACGCTTCCAATGTGCGTGTATACTTTGATTCATGGAATCCTGTATTGCAAGGAGAAGAAAAAAAAATTTATTGGTCCTTGCTTTGAAGAATACAACGTCTTACCCTTGTTACTCGACCTACTATGTGGTGATCGTTCTTCGTGAATCACATGAAACTTATTTTGATGAAAAGTAAACAGAATATTTATATGAAACGTAAAAAATTCAATTTCAAGGTCTTATAAACGATTATATTGTTTGATTTTCTTCGCTAATTCAGCCAATAATTGACGATGAATTAGTTGCAGCTGCAAATTATTTGCAAAGACAGCTAAATTTTGTTGAAAAAATGGGAACAAATTTTTCTGTGGCAATTGAATTTTTCCACTATAACAGCTGAAAACTCTTTGCGGTGATGAATAAGTTTGCTGTCACAGAGAAAAATTGGTTATATTAGCAGAAAATACATAGCCAAATCACCTAAATAGAAGAATGACTGTTTGTTGGGGAAACTGTGACAAGATAACATTATTTCACGCTCCACAAATTGTTTTTTCTTCCATAGAATCAACATTTGCCAAAGCGCGGGTCGAGTTTAGGCGAATACTGAGAATAGCAACCAAGATTGGCGCAACACTTACATATTCTAAATGCTGATTCTATATTGGGACAAGGACTGGTTACAACTTGCGCCAGACTTGAACGATTACTGAGACAATCGTTCGTCGTTGGATCTACAACGCTCATCCGTATCATATTTTGATCAATTAGATTTTATAGAATATTTGCAACAGGGACTTCAACAATATCATTATCACTATAAAACTTTTGGTAAGAAATCTTACAAAATCTTGAAAGATGTTAGATTTCCAATTTCATTCTGAATGATACAATTTACCATTCCGCATCATTCGGTCTTTGCAATTCTATTAAGGTTTTTTGTTGAATAATTTTAGAAATATAACAATGGCTTATAACAGACCCTATACGATGTAAACTGGTTTGATTTTATTGTTTGTTCGTGGTTGTAGTTGAACGTAGGCGTATAAACTTTCATCATCATTTTGTCCATTGAATCTAATGGGATTTTGATCGTAATTATACGATCTTTCAGCAGCTCCAAGTCACCAACTTGTTCTCCTATCTCTCTTGGCATTGAGACTTCTACTTTTTCTCTGACATTTTGTACCTTCATAAGAATTAATCGGCATTCTTGTCGTATGGGTGCTATTGAGGTCCTTTGATTGTTGTATGCGGTCTACCGGGGTAGATCGCATGCTGCAGCCCGTAGCATTGTTGTGTGCGGTCTACCCCGGTAGGCCACATGAAGGTTCCCGTGCAGTTGTTGTATGGGATCTACCCTGAGTAGAATTCATATAACAACGGTGTAGGTTGCAGTATGCGGTCTACCCCAGCTGGCGGGAGGAACAGGTGTGCGAATACGTACTTTGTGTACTTGTATCCATGTATTCCCCATTTATTTATTATCTGTTGCTTGTTCAGTTTTTATCACTTATTTATTCACTATTCATCATTTACTCATGTGTTTTTTATTATTTAATAGGAGATGAGAGGAAGTCAGGGGAATGAGAGTATAGTAACGGCACTTATGTATATGCAATGCAATGTTTTATTTTTTGGGATGCACGTACATTCATGTATCGCATGTTTATATGCATGCACACTCACTGACATTATGTGTTTCAAATGAATGATTAATTCAAATTAATAATTGATGAATCGATTTTTATATTGCTGATTATGAACTCTCAATCAATGATTATGTTTTTTTTCTATTTTACTCTTGGTTCTTTGTTTTTACCATTTGCCGAAGTAGACCGGAGGTAACGTTAATTTGGCGAGAAAAAAGGCACAATTTCAAGACATTTTTTAAACGCTATAGGTAATACAAATTTATCCAATTAATAGTGACATCATAATACAATATATGAAGAATATTCCCTGTGTTTCAAACCAAGATATTGATAATTGACTCGATGTTAGCTAATCTTCAGAGGCGCCTCGGTGAAAAGCCGGTGTATAGTTTAAATCAAAATCTACTTTTACGATTTCTATACTGAGAGAAGTGAGCTGTAACCGTTACCATGCGAAAATGATAGCTGAATGGCAGAATCTCTAAGTTGATGATGGCGACTACGTTATTTGGTATCCATCTTGATGTAAATGGTAACCATTCCCATGTTCATGAACATTGCTACGATTCTCCATAGTATCCGAAACCATAATCGCGAAGCTGTCCTCCAATTACTATCTGTACATGGTAATCATTGCATTCCACTTCTCTCAGTGCACGATTCTTTTGAAATTTAGTATACTACTTCCTTACACAAATGACCAGGTAACCCTGGGAGCTTTGTTTTCTGATAATTATCAATTTTACAATAACAAATAGGCCCATTTTTTGAAGCGAAAATCGGTGTCTTCACTTCTAAGTGTCACAAAAAATTTAAAAACTGGAAAAAATGCTCCCAGGGTTACCTGGTTATTTATGTGAGAAAGTAGTATACTGAATTCTAAAAGAATCAGTCGAGTAGATTTTGATTTGAACTGTACAACGGCTTCTCACCGAGCCGCCTCTGAAGATTTGCTACCATCGAGTGAATTATCAATATTTTTGTTTGAAAAATTCAGGAAATATTCTTCATACATTGTATTATGATGTCACTATTAATCAAATCGATTTTTATCACCTTTAGCGTTTAAAAAATTCTAAAAATTGTGCCTTTTTCTCGCCCTCCCCTTTAGCGTTCCTGTATGCGCTTTATTCGGATAGACCGCATACATCATGCATATGCGATGCAGTGTGCGCTCTGCTGAGGTAGATCGCATACAACATTCATATATGTTGTAGGATGCGTTCTACCCCGGTAGATCACTACTTTCCGGTAGACCGCATACGACAAGAATGCCAATTAATCTTTTGTCCATAATTATGAATTATTATTCTAAGCACTGGGAAACCAGGTACACGGAAAGAAGAAACCAGCATTGGTTACTGTCCATAACAGCAATCAGTTGAAAAACAAATGAAAACACGCTTGGATGATAGAGGTTAGCGCGATCACAGTGATGTGTACTGCAGTGAAATTCGTCAATGCTGCTTGGACATTAACGTTTACTGGGAGACGCAGTAATGAACGGCGTGAATTTGATTTTTCACTTTTTTTCAATGGATTACTGCGATTCACAGTAACCATTGCTGTTTTCTTTTTTCCGTGTAGTGAAGATAGTTGTTGATAATTTTTTGCAATAGGTATAGAACAATGTATTTTGAGCATTAAATTTTTATATACTTTTCCAAATACGATGTATGGTTTGTCGCTCAAAAAAGTGTGAAAATTTTCTAATAACGACTTCCATATTTGAGAAATCACGTTCCCAATTCTAGGGTGCAATTGAATATTGCACTGCAGCAGTTAAGGTGGAGGGGGGAGGGGGTAGGGTGTAACCACTTTGGGAAATTTGTTTTTCCGAAAATTCTTTATATAAAAGTACAACTTCTTAGAAATATTTTAACAAAACTTCAGAACATTAATACTGAGTGGGTGAGTGGTGATCAATTCAGAAAGTTGAATAAAAAGCTGCGCTTCACGCAAAAGAGGCTAGAATATTGAAAAGAATGGAGCAGAAGGAAGCCATGCACGTTGCAAGTGCACTGAATCCACGGTTCAGTGTAAATGTGAGAAAAATGTTTTCTCTTCTAATGCTAATAGTTTAATTTCCCTAGCAGAAATGATTCTAGCTCCCATATAGTTGATGCCAAGGTCCTTTCTAGTGAATGGCTCCACCGCAAGCGCCTTAAAAGGTGCTAGACAACAGCTATAGTCATTTTCCTAACAGCTAAATGTATTTTTGGGACGTTTTCTGATCGTTCAGAAAACCCCCACCCCGCTATATAAACCTCCTAGCAAATACGACTGCAGGTGTCTCAAAGGGCCAGTAATGGCTCTCCACTTGCATCGTGTGGCCATTAGCGGCCTATTGAAATTGAAACGCATGAAATCGTTGTTTGTAGGGCTTTCATAAAGGTTCCAGTGACACGTTGCGTTGTCTGGGTTTTACAAGGGTTTGAACGCGTTTTTTCGAAACGGGTTTTTGGAAGTTGTTGTCCACGATATCTCAAAAACTGCTGTACCGATCCGGCTGGGGTTGACCATAGTTTCAAGGCTGTGACACGGACTTGGTCATAGGGTCTTACATCTGAGACGTAATCAACGCACGACTATAATCGTCAAAGTCTTACGATTGCATCACTTTCCCAAGACTTCCCTGATCGTAATGCTGTACGACTGAGTCGTGTTCAACGCACAGAGCAGTCGCAAAAGCCTACGTCTGCGCCATATTTCTAGGTCGTAACGTTCTTCTTTTTTTTCTCTTAAAATCAATTTAACATTCACAAAATGGCGCCATTTTTAGGATAAATATCGTGTTTTTGACTTCAACCAACGGCCAAAACATCAAACAATAAAAGGACAACGTTGCGGCCTAGATTTAGTTCTAAACTAATAATTTTTCCCAACAATTTGTGACACCGCAAAATCCTTGTTTTTCGAATGCTTTGAATTAATGCGCTGTCACCAGGTGATAGATAAATATTTTCCAACGAAAAAAGTTGTGAACTGTCTTCAAAAATTGCTTAACAATATACAAATACTTTCATAAAAGTTAATTCAATAGTCTTTTGGGAAAAAATTCTCAACAAAGTGCTTTTTCAAGACTCGTTGTACCTCCCCCCCCCCCCCCTAAATACACTAACTTCACAAAATAAAACCAAATTACATAAATTTTTCCATTAACTATACAAGCGTTTGAATGAAAAACCGCCATCAACAGCAACAATACAATGAATGAAAGTTGTTGGGTATTCAAAAATCTCAGTATTTATATACCTTTAAAAATTTACCAGTTATTGAATCATCATTGGTCAGTTGATTAGTGACTCTCCAACAGCTCTGTGAGAATAATGAGAAACATCGCACGAAAAGATAAATATAGAATTATATAGGTATTCCCTTAGATTTGATATTTGTCACCCCCTGGCAGACCAGGGAAAGACTGTGAAAAGACCGTCAAAAGATCTTGAGAAAAAGGTTAATACCGATGCGAAAAATGAATGGAGGAGAAAAAATGAAAAGGGATTCATAAAGCCGAAGGTTCAATTTAACGATCACAACAAACGAGATTGCAAAATTCCGCAATTAAAGACAATAATCAACGATTTTTAAAACTTGAAATTATCGAAGAAATTCAGTGCGGCAAAGCAGTGACGAAGCGTAGTGTGGCTGCCGAGTGGGGGAAGAACGGTTAGGGAATGGAGGAGACTTGGGAAGGCGTACGGCACAAACTATACCCGAAGCAGAAAGATCGAACGGAGAACCTCCGGGACCTTTGAAATACTCTCGTAAATAATCACACTTTAAAGTCGTTTTTCCAACTTAATTGTTGATATCAGCAAAATATTTACATCATTGAATATATCGAATGTGAATCACATCCATTTTTTTCATCACACACGTGCAGAATAATGGGAAATCGAGATAGATGCTTCAAAGACTGGTCAAAGACCGTGAAATGATCGTGAAAAGACTGATATAAACAATTAAGTTGGAAAAATGACTTCTTAGTGTGATTATTCACGAAAGTCTTTTCACGGTCTTCTGACGGTCTTTATAGCATCTCTCTCGATTTTCCATTATTCTGCACGTGTATGATGAAAAAAATGGATGTGATTCACATTCGATATATTCAATAATGTGAATATTTCGCTGATATCAACAATTAAGTTGGAAAAACGGCTTCAAAGTGTAATTATTCACACAGTAAAAAGTAAAACTTAAAGTGATCCCGAATATCAGCTTAAAAATGCAGCCAAAAGTAGCGCCTATTCCAACTGAAAGTAAGCAATGAAATTCAGTCTTTTTCATTGCTTACTTTCAGTTGGAATAGGCGCTACTTTTGGCTGCATTTTTAAGCTGATATTCGGGATTACTTTAAGTTTCACTTTTTACTGTGATACGAGAGTCTTTCAAAGGTCCCGGAGGTTCTCCGTTCGATCTTTCTGCTTCGGGTATAGTTTGTGCCGTAGGCCTTCCCAAGTCTCCTCCATTCTCTAACCGTTCTTCCCCCACTCGGCAAGCCACACTATGCCTCGTCACTGCTTTACCGCACTGAATTTCTTCGATAATTTCAAGTTTTAAAAATCATTAATTATTGCCTTTAATTACGGAATTTCGCAATCTCGTTTGTTGTGATCGCTAGATTGACCCTTCGACTTCATGAATCCCTTTTCATTTTTCCTCCTACGTCCTTTTTTCGCATCGACATTAACCTTTCCCTCAAGATCTTTTGACGGTCCCCAAGTAGCAACAGAATATACTATGAATGTTCTTCGAATATTCGAAATATGTTCTATGCATATTCGAATGAGACTGTTTCATAGGTGCTATGCATACTCATCGAACGTATGTAATCGAATGTAGTCGATTGAATGAATATCGTACATTTCGAATGTACTATGTATATTTGAAACAGTCTCATTCGAACATTCTATGAACGATCATTATATGTTCTTCGTATCTCATTCGTCCATTCTACGAACGTTTCTATTCCGTGTATACTTTGAAATTCTGTTGCTGCTTGGGTCTTTTCACGGTCTTTTGCTTGCACAATAAGATGATTTTTTGACCATTTTTTCAGTGTACCCATGGTCTAACAGGTCAAATAAGGTCAAATAAATCAACGAACAAAATATCTCTTCTTCTGTCGGCTCTCCAGACCCTATGGTCAGTTTCATTCGCATATAAATCTGTTCATGATTTCACCAGAGAAAGTATTATTCATTCTTTCATCTCTTATGATGATAAAAAAAAATATTCGCGGAAGTAAAGGCTAAAAATGACATATCACATCTGATTTGCATTTAATTCTTCACAGATCTATGAGGATTTTATATTCTCCATATATCAACATAAATGACGAAATAAATTCAACACCAATCGTTCCACGGAGTTTAAAATATCGTAACAGCCAGAATATTGTCGTAGGCATCGTCGAAAATACCTCAAATCTTCAACAAGATCTTGTTTCAATTGTGTTATGAAGAGGAAAAAAACCTTCCGTGCAGGTGATTGCCACTTGAAGTGAACGCGAAGAAGTGAAAGTCAAATTATTCTTGTACATGAGAACCCAATAATCGACTCACTTGTAAGCGATATCGGAATATATATGTATGCACACGTATACATATCACATGCATCACTCTTAGATTGTTATTGAAAATCAGCAAATGGGATTTACAGAATTTTAGTCCGACAGAGAAGAAAATTACAGATCCTCCAAGTGGGAACAAGCTGAATTTGAAATAATTAATACTATATCGAAGAAATATTATATATAATTCACTTTGATCACGGTCTTCACTGAGTGAGGCATCGACGTTGTTACCTAGATTTTCTGATGCGAGTTAAAACTATTATCGTATTCCTTTGAACGTGAACCTCTTCATCAATTTCTTTTACCTTGACATAACCCTATCGTGGCAACGGAGTATTTTTATCTAATTATGTAAGATTGTATGGAATGGAAACAAAGTGGCACAAACGAGGAACCGAACACATGTGCCCCTAACACATACGTTACATCAAGTGATTATGCGTGACAGTTAACGGAACTTACATGGGACGTGTTACGTCCCACAGGAGGTAACCAATTTTCATCTGAATCGAATGTCAGATTTTTTTCTTCTTCCGAATGAAATTTTGAACCAGCAAAGATGACAGAACTATAGTCGGACACACAGTCTTATGTTATGTTGTTGTTCTCAGACTCAGGAATGTTGATTTTATTCAAGAGATATATATCTGATGTAAGATATGTTCCTGAGTTATGAACCAAAAAATAAGTCTTGGATCTCATCCAGTCTGAGTAGTTTACATCGAGGAGTGTTAACATCTTACAGAGGAAACATTTCTCATAAATCTTATTTCAATTATCGTGCACGGAGAAAATATTTCATCAAATATTACAGTATACTACCGAATCAGGGCGCCATATCAGTTACTTCGACAAAAATTACTGTGTGATTCCGTATATGTAGGAGAATATACTCTATAGAATACTTGTTTTCTGTTGGCTTCTACAGAATCACACAGTAATTTTTGTCGAAGAAACCGATATGGCGCCATGATCCGGTAGTACACTGTAATATTTAATGAAATATTTTCTCCGTGTGGACAGGAATTCCGTTTCAACGACAGATACTGCAATTATTGGATGATAGAGCGTTGGAAGTGAAAGAAAGATGATCTAGAAATTAATAATCTATAAATGCTGTATGCATTATAATGTTCACATCAGTTCCTTCTTGTGTTTTCACACTACTATAGGAATCAACATTTTGCTCGAAGGTTTTGGTTATTCAACATTCAAGTACTCTAACAAAGGTCAAGTCCTGAAAGTATTTACATTTTCGTACATCACTGTTTAACTCGGATGTTCTGGTAACGAAGATTTCACAACTTCTCACACTATCGATCGTTTAGCATCTTCAACTTCTTCTCCTCTTGTCACCCACTCCTTTTGGGATTTATACTTCAACGCAAAGTTTAGATCGTACTCCAGATCAACTCCGTATACCACTTATTTCCCGAATCTCAGCTTGGCGATAAAGATCTATCACCTGCTTCAGCAAATCCTATGTTTTCAAATCACTCGTGTCAGTTTCAGGATGTAAGTCTCGTGGATATACGACCTACTTCCAAAACTAAGTGTCGCGAAAAGACAGAAAGGGACGATAAAAAAGGGTGTCTATCCTTCAGACTAACAGCATTACCGCATCGGTGGTCGCTCAAATTTCACCAAGATTTTTAGTTTTACTTTCAGAGGTGTAGTCAAATTTGTATTCTTTGCTTCAAGGGTGTTCGAAATATTGACACGTTAGCTGAAGATTGAACACAAAGTAGAACCCTCCTTCCTACGAACGAATCAAAAACCTCGAGCCAGAAGTAACAGCAAGGTCTCGACGCAGGAGGAAACGAGAAGAACAAATGTGACGAGAGAGACATCGAGAGGAAGAGTTTTAATCAAGACCTTTGACATTTATATGGAGAGAAAGTCAAAGATAAACAACATCAATAATCGATAATAATTCTCACGTATAAAATATATTTTCGTACGTTATGTTGCAACGACTAGAGAAAAAGAAATAGAACGTTTTTACATTCTGTTGAGTCGTATACATAATCGTGACATGCAACTTTGATTTAAAATCAACACCGTCCGTTATCATCGGAGTTCAATGTAGTAGCAACAGAGAAACTCACGACTCATGAAATTGTACGATTAACGATGACAACGGTGATGCAACGAAACGATGAACCAGGGATACCCACATTTATACGGACGATGACAAAGTTATGTCATTTTACGCACGTGATGTACGTACAACGTCGTTGGATTATATCTCAGTTGTGTCGTATCCTTAATTCTACGACAGGAAATGGCATTTGAATTTGTTTTTGTTCTATTTGTTTCTCTGACATGTAATCCGATGGTTCCAGATGGCTACAGTGTAAAAAATGTGCAGAGATTTTCTTCACACTATTGGTGGATTTCGTCTCCCATGTATGGAGGATTTTTGCTGCCACCATTTTTTGGGGAAAATTCCACAATCATTTTTTATATTGCACTGATTGACCTGTGAGAGAGAGATGAGGAAGATCATAATTTGTTGTTCGTTCATTGCCGTTGATGAATCATGACCCTTGTTAAAGATATCAATTGAATCCTGCCAGATCCAATTGGATCTTGTACAATGATTGAAGTCAATTTCGGAATTCTTAATTAGATTTGGTTAGATTCAATGACCCATTCCAGTGCGAAACTCATTGAATCTTGTCAAATCTTATTGAAACATGGACACAGCTCTTGCCAAATCCTATTGGATTCGATTTGAGTATATTGTAAAAAATGTTTGCTGGAAAATTTCAGTATTTTCACTGGAAGTCATTAACCAGTACATTGGACCGGGAATTCCAGTACATTTGCTGAAATATTCCAGCACATTCACTGGAATTTGCCTGTGAAAATTGGAAGTTTGCAATACAAAATCCGTGAAATCTCAATACGTGTACCGAAATATGAATTCACTCAAATTTTGCAGTCCCAAGAGGCAATGAATTTCCAGTTTTTTTACAGTGTAGATTTTGTGGAGTTTTCAATTACAATTGACCAAAATGGGGATACAACTCTACAGCAATAACAATACCTTTTTCAAAACAATCTAATGGAAGAATTCTCAAACCTGTGGGAGGAACTTCGAAATCTATCACTTAAACTTGATTTCATTAGACCTGATAACGTTGGATTCCTTGATACGTGTTTCGTGTTATACGCTGTAAAAATACACGTATCAGAAAATTCTTGTATTTATACTGGAGAATTTAGGTAAAAAACATGAATTTTCATGTGAAATACGGAAAAATTCCGGTACAACAGGAATTTTCTTGTACGTCAGCTGAAAAATTCGTCACAAACAGAAATTTTCCAGTTCCCGAGTACTGGACAATTCCAGTTTTTTTTAACCGTGTATTTATAACGCGAGAGAAATCCCAAGTGAAATTATTGAGGAAGAAAAAACCACAATACGCGCGTGTGGCGTATAAACGCCAACGGATCCAGAGGAATACTTAAAAATTTCTTCTATGAACTCAGTTGTGATTTTAGTTCACATGTTTTTACGGCCGAGTTCCAACTGTGACGGTTTACAAACATTGATCTAATGCATAAAAAGCGTGAACTGTCTATTGTCGAACCGATGTGACTGCGTTCGTTTGTAGTACCTACATCTTTAGTGTTTTTGTCGGAGTAAAATATTGGGTGGGATAGCCGGTACTATTAGGACAAATGAAGTCGACTGTCACGTCTTCCTATTTACTCGGAAACCCAATTAACGCTTGTAGAACAAAACGATTTGCTCGTCTGTGACTTTCTATACCCGTTGCACACGATCCTGCAGACAAGATCACTGTACTTGCGATCCCCCACGTTTCGAACGGCCAAGAAAAAGAGCAAGGCGAAACTCAACTTGAGGGATTAAATGCGATCAAAGTCTTTGTCCTTACTTTTTTCTCGTTTTCCATTGATTTTTCATCGCTCGAGGAAGAGTTGTAGAATAATATACGCGGTATTGTTGATTCATAACTCTCTATTAACTCGTGAAAGAAAGTAATAGTGATTTCGATATGAACAAGAACGTTGTGGGGATTCCAGATAATTTGAAATCGTGACTTGGTTTTCGATACTCCAGAACGGAAGGTTTAAAATGACCCCGTTTTTAAGCGATTCTTCCAGCTTTCGATGATGCAAAGGGTGATTTGATTGATACATTTTTCGGTCATTTCTGGATGGAATGTGTCGGTTTTATTTTCGGATGGGGTTTGAAATTTGGAATATTTCAATTGTTAAAGAGTTTGCAAAATAGTTGAAAAGTGTATTTGTGGATAGGATATTTCAGTGCACACAACTGAGAAATAATTTTCAATATATACAGGGATTCTTTACGTGAAATTTCAATTGTTCGTCTGATTTCATTGAAGATTCATTTTATTCAAAAGATTTTTTGTAAATAAACCTACCTTTGTTCTTTTAGTTTTGAAAATGTATAGAGGGATTTCATGTTGGGTGGGTTGGGATTCAAATGAACATTGAGTTTCATTGATATTTTGTGAAAGCTGTAGACAGAGTGAATCAATGGGCCGCAGGTGAAAACAGATCTTCCTAATTTAGTATGCCAATGTTGTGGAAAGAATTGACCAACGATGAAATTGAAACTTTCGACCACAATTCTGAAAACAATGGAAATGTAAGGTATGCAGGTGTTTCTTCCATCTCCAAACTTGTATTCTATTCATTGCATGTCAGTCAACACCTTCTGATAGTTCCTGTCTAGAACTGTTTCACCGACAGAATGGTTTCTCTTATATATTCATAAATCCAAGTTAAGGGGGGAGTCTGATTTCTGGGACTTACCAAATATATGAGGTACTGACCCTAACAGCAAAATGCTGAACAAATATGCAGCAAATTGTTGAAAACGTACAACAACAGTTTGAAGCAATTTGCAGGGACGTTGCGTCGCCAAATGCGCAACAATATGCTGTTAATCTAAGATTTTAGCTTGTTATCGTGTTGCTGGGAAGTTGCTTGGTTTCATGAAACTCCCAATCACATGCGTAGCAAATTCCCAGCAACTTTACGAAAATTTGATAAACAACGTAAGAGCAACGATTGCACAGCAACTTTTGTTGTATGGGGATTTCCTGTCAGTGCTTTTTATATTTTCCAAACTGAACAGTAAAAAATTTTGGTTTTTGGGTTCCGCATATTCTACTGATCCAGATTAGTTGCGCTGGAGGGGTGTTTTCAATTGCAATGATTCCTTGCAATAAAAAATAATATCTACGATATACTGGAATATCTTTTTCTATTGTTTTGAACCTTTCTACGAGTATTCAATAGAATTTTTCATTCATTTCCTTTATTTTTTTTCAAAAGAATCTCGAAGCCCAATCAGGACAATTCGAATTATGCCAATCTTGTCAATCTTGTAGGCGCAGTACAGTGCCAGTATTTGGTCCCCAAAACTTGGCTGGCACGTACGAGCTTGGGACTGGAAACGTAGAAACACAGTACTACGTTTGATCCAATAAACCAGTACTGCCCTAACAACACTCAGAGAGATTTCTGAACAGTTCTAAGAATGTACGAACTTGTTGAAAAAACAACCCCTGGACGTTTCAAAAGCGTCTGAGAAACATGGCGCTGTTGGGGTGAGAGTGTGGTGTTACTGGTCAGTTACTGATTCAGTACAGGCACTGTACTGATTGTGAATAATACTACTGGCGCTAAATAACCAGTACAGGAAAGCGCAAGTGTCGATACCCTGCACGGAGAGAAAAGAATAGTTATATTCTCAATGTAGCATGGGAATGATTACTATGTTACATGGTGACGAAAATTTTTAGATGGTGCGAGTCACTTGACATAGTGATGCTACCGATTTTATGTGGTAACATTAGCCCTGTTAACATAGTAATGATTACCATGTTACATTGGAGACAGTACTATGCAACTAAACATGAATCCAATGCCAAGTAATATTGACCATGATTTTTGCATTGATTATAACCTAAATTAAACTATTGACATGTATATACACACAAGGCTTCTCAGTGAATGAGGTTATAGGTAAATAAATTAGGTTATGGAATGGTTAATAGAAAGAAAAGGGAGCACACAGTCAGAAACAAATTATATCAGTCTTCTAAATAATAACTGTGTTTTTACTTGATTATTAATAGTGGGCTGACTACCGTAATCATACGTATAATATCACTGCAAAAATTGCCGTCGAAGATGTGTCTCAAAATAAGATATGATGTGTTTGATAATTCAAATCAAACCCTTGACTGTTTTAACTGGACACATCAGTATCTTATTTCGCCACACTGACGTTTATATATGTTTGTTTTCGAAGCAGATCATAGAAGTGTGGTTTATAACATTTGAATTGAAAAAATTGATTGAATTGATGATTTTTCATCATACAGTTGATTAGAATCTCGTGTAATTTTGTTTCAAAATGGCACAATATACATTTCGTATACATTGCTCCTGTTCTTCACTTTGACGTTGACGTGATAGTAATTCGAGGTTATGTTCCTACATACAGCTTTCAAACATTTTTGTTTGCCAATCAAACACGTCATGTTTTGAATGAAAACGTAGTTTTGTGTTTTGAATATGATTACAGTAACATTTTGAAATGTTTTAAAAGTCACTACAAAAGTATCTTAGAATAAGATATCAGTTTTTGCAGTGATATATATGTCTATACACGTCGTGTCGATATTGCCCACAGCGTGCATATTTTCATTAACTGGAATGACAGCTATTGTAGCATGGTAATCAGTACCATTTTACATTGCTTTGAGTTCTATTTGTCTGATTTCTATGTAGTATAGTAATCATTGCCAGAAAAATGGCGAAGGATTCTATTCTCACATAGTAACATTTACGATTTTCAATAAAATAAGAACGAATACTATGTTAGCATGGTAAATATTACCATACATTTCTCTCCGTGTGCCACTCTTGGCCCGTACTGGTACAGTACTGCTCCTGATGTAGAATTCTGGTCGGGAGATACCATACTTTCAAGTGAAAAGAATCAGACCTTCTTTTCAGAAAATTCGAAATAAATCCGATTCAAATCCAATCGGATTTAATGGGTTTAGTAGAAAAGCCTCAACTGCCGATTGGAGATGAATAGGGATAGGATTGAATTCTGAATTCACTTATGCATTAATGAGTGCTTCGTTGAGAATAATGGGACTCGGCATGCTCTATTGATATACCTAATTTATAAAAAGTATGTCACTCAATTTTGGGTCTGCTCGTTTCCACTTATTCATTGTCCAATTGGTTGTTATTCGATTGAATCGAATAGTTCTTGGATTTGGATGAATATGTATGAGAGATGTCCGCGATAAAATATCCAAAATGAAGATATGATGATTCATTCCGATGAACTTTTTTGCTTACCGAATACGAACGATTTTTTCATAAAAAGAAATGTGTTGTTCCACAGTGTAAAGTTTAACACGACAAGTCTGTGGGAATGAGAAACAATAGCCAGTACAGGAGAGGGTTCTTCGCCACATCGAACGATCAATTTTGTAATCTGGAAACAAAATGGACGTCGATTTGTAGTTTCCTCTGAAATTCAAATTACAATCCTTTTAGAAGTTACAGGGATTTCGTTAGTTTTTTTCACAATAATGGAATGAAATTCGGCGATAAGTCAAACTAGTCAAAATAATCAACTACACTGAGAGAAAGACTGGCTCATATACATATTTTCTAGTTCTAAGAAAATATTTCTTCTCCTTATCTCAAGAAGATGTGTACCTACTTGGGGTGAGAAAATGTTCTTCGCGTTACGTGGTATAGTTTGAAACTGAGAAAGTGTTTTCTCCCTTTAAAGTAAGTTTTCTTGAACCAAAAAATTATTGGATTACTTTTGGTTTATTCAATATTTTCATGGTTCAAGATTTTTTTTGTCAGTCTATTTGTGAACAAGTGACTATAACGTAAATAAATTTCTGAAGATTTGAATCGATTCTGTAATTTTTCACAGCAACAGGTCTGAGGTATCAGAAATTCCTTTTGAACATTCGGATGTATTCTCAAAATTGAGCCACACTGTTTAGAAGAGCTCTTTGACGATTTAGAATGGATTTTTCGAAACTTGATTATTAATTTTTCTCAAACATAGAGTTTCTGTTCCGGTTCTCATAATCATAAATCCAATACACTTAAGGACGTATCAAACCATGAGAAGTTGTCATACTCTATAAACAATCTAATGAAATTATAATTAGATGGAGTTCAAGATCGGAATTGCAAAATAAATTTCTTTCACTTACGTTCACTTTTTGTTTCTTTTTGGCAAAATATGACCAGTCTGTAATCCCTTTTTCTTCTGTCTTTTTCGTTGAACGAAGAAGAAAAGTAAAGCAAAAGGCTGCAGCGAAACGGAAGGAAGCATCAGAAAAAAGTCAATTGCAGTTGTTTTTACGATTATTCTTGACACATTTATCGTTATTGAGATTTGTGCACATTAATTAAAGAGTGGATATTGATTCGTCACTGAATGGTTGTGAGTTAATATCGGATTCACATTCCGATAATCTGGAACAAATAGAAAACTCATTCACAGGAAATAAAAAATTGAAACAAATGTTGAAAAGTTTATCTGCGTACAATTGAATCTCTTCCTTCCACAATCATTATATTGTTCTCAATATTTATGTATTTTCTTTATTATAATTTTCTTATTTACAGATTGCAACAATTTTAAATTTCAGTACTATGCTTGGTCATAATTATATGTTTACCTACTGCAAATTATGCGATTAAAGTGATATTCAGGGTGGAACCTCCCGTATTTGTTGAAAGAAAACTAATGTGCAGCTAATTTCGCTGGAAGAAAATACAATCTAGGGAAAATGTTAATTTCCAGTGAATTGATTATTAAGAAAAGCAATCAATCAAATGAGCCGCGGAGCATTATTTCTGAAGCTAGATAAGCGGTGAAATAGCTTCCAACTTAAATAGAAAATTGAACCGTAAATAGGACTCCTAGGATATTTCAAATTCAGGTACTGTAAGATTTCTGTTAATTCAAAGGAATATTGAAGAAATAGAAAATACAATGATTTCATTATGGCGTTCATATGAACATTTTTATTTTTCTATGTGAGCAGAACAATCTAGGGCACGAGATTTCGATTGACGAAAGAAATACATGTTTTTTTTTCTATCCTCTAAGGAAAGCATTCTGATCATCAGAAATGAAGTCTGATTTTAAAATCTGTGCAAAAATTTGCTTTCCAATCTCTGATAAAAGGAATATCGTTTTATTGCGATCGTTTTATGTCATTCTACATAGCTATCCTACTAAGATATGTTTATGATAAAAACGATAAATTGATCCAGTGGTCGCGGAGACCGATAAAATAAGGAAATGGAATACAAGATCAACCGGAACGTGAAATAGAGCGTAGTTTAGCGCCGGTGAAGAGTTTTCGCGTGCTTGTGAGTTGTCAAACATTTCTAATAATCGTTTTGAATAATTAGAGCAATTAATTGGAGCTCTAACGATGAAAGTTGAACAAAAAAGGAAATCGTACAATAAACGTGCGAATAGATTTCATAATTGATCTTATTCTTTGGTGAAATGTTTGAGGGGAAGATGAAATGGTTTACATACACGGTTATATCGATTTTCATGGACACTTAAAAGAAACGTATGTCATGTTATTACGATGTAGTATCGATATCGATGTAAGGTGAAATACTTTCATCTCATGAGTTTTTTAAGGGGATTGATTCGGATATTCGTCAGGATGATTGAATGCATCTTGAACTGGAAAATACTTCATAAAAATTGTGTGCACGGAGAGATGTTATCGCTGACATAGCAAATTGGTCTTTTACTATAATGATTACAAAAAGGAATTGTTAGAAGGTCAAGCAATTTCAATCGAAAATGTAAATCGAAAATCGAACCTATTTTGTTACTTATACTGTTAAGAATATTTGTCTGAAACTTCATAAGGATATTATGAGGTGTTTTACACAAATAGTTTATTAAATTTCATAAGAAAATATTGAATTCGATAATATGATTCTGAGCTTTGATAACATATTTGTGAAATTGATTAAATGATGGTTAGATTTCAGAAAGAAATCTTGAGATTCAATCATTATTATTGAATTTAAGAATTATTATTAAATTCAATATGGTTAATATGACATTTCATAAAAAATTTCTTATTAAATTCAGGAATGTTTCCAACAGCGTATACTAATATGTGACCATGAGTAATATTAGGGATAGTTGTAATATTAGCAGCCTGTCCAAATTTCAAACCTCCAGTTCCAAATTATCTTCAAAACTTCAATTTTAGTCATTTTTGGCAAAAATTTTCGATTCATCTCTAATTCTGAGAATCGAATCAAATTTGATGAGTTTAAAACTCAACAATCCTTCTCAAAAACTCATAAACACATTCAAACACTCAGAAACTTTTTTGACAATGAATGAAGAGCGGAATGAATTTTTTTTCTTACTGCACAGTATATGATGCGTGTGTTATCAACGTCACCTCTGGCTAGTGTAGAAAATTTTGATTGAATTGTTTTATCAACTGTATTCGATCGATCATTTGGTAATCATGACCAAAAGTATTGTTGTCATATTCAATTGTCTTCGTTTGCAATGACAACGTGCTGAATAAAGTTGGAGCAACCAGAACCAGAACCAGAAGAAGAATTAAATAATTGGATGATTAGCAGTATTTAATTCGCGAATTGGATGCTGCAACAATGCATTTTTTGTCATAAAGGCGTTGCTGTAAACTCAGCGTAAGAGTCTTTCTAGTTAATAGTCCCGGATAGCATCGGGAGGTTTTCTAAACATTCACAAAACGTACTTGCTCACGCAGAGAACGTTCAAATGAGATCCCAGGACGTTCTAAGAACGTCGCATGTACGTCCCAGGGACATACAAATGTTCCGTAATGTTCTATTTATCTTCACCAAGCGACGTGGGGATGTGTTCAATAAAGGTGTCAATGACGTTCTGCGATACTACACATATGTTTGTAAAGGTTAGTTTCCAAGAAAGTACGTTTGGAAAACATACTAAGGACGTTCCGTGTGAGATGAAAAGAACGTACCGGGAGCGTATTCGAGTGCACTAAAAATGGAGGTTTTCTGAACATATCAAAACCTACTCGCCGGACATCAAGCCGCGCAGAACTCAGGTTATGTTGCTAAAACGTTAAGAAGACTTCTGATGTTATCTGGGGTAGGACAACGCAACCACGTTCAGTCAAAAATTCATGAAATATTAAACATCAACTGAAAAACTCTTTGGATCGAGGGAAAGTGAAGGCAGATAATTAATATAAATAATTCATAAAAATTTTCTAATGCAAAAAATATTAATGATTTTCAAGTCGTGCTTTGAAGCGTCACAAATTCACGACCCATTTTCAACAAAATTATACAACGAATACACAAATTTGAATATTTATTGATGAGAAGCATAATTATGATTACGTATGAATTTATCAAGCGAATAAATTCATTTCCCAACAGTCAACCGTTTGTGGAACAAAAATAATAATTCAAGAATTGATTCACTCATTTTCATTTTGAGAAAACTAAAAAAAAATTCAATGTATTAAGGGAAAAACAAAAAAAAAGGAGACAATTTTATGTGAATGTTTCAATTAATGACAATTTAACAGTCCATTGAAAAAGTCCGTAGGATGACACATAGATGGCGTTGCTAGAATTTTTTCTATATGATTACTATTTGGTACTAACCAGGGGGGTGCAACTCGATAAAAACTATACGTAACGTTTTGTCACCATTCGATATTTCCCAAACTGTCCGCAAGAGACGCTGATTGTACTATCAGAAAAAGTCACGTGATACGATAATTTTTCGGCGCCTAATTATGCATTTGAAATCGCTTGACAAATCATATCAAAAATGGTGTTGATATATACATACAATTCTTGAATATGTCACATAACCAAATATGATAATGACGGAACTGACACTCGTATCACGTACGTAGTGTACCAAAAAAACATCACGTGATTTTGACTTAGTTGCAGACAGCGCCGTTCACGGACTTCAAGTGAAGTTTACTGTGGTGACAAAACGTTTCGCGAAACATTTGAAGGTGATTAGGTGAGTTGCACCCCCCTGGTACTAACCTTTAAACGATACGTGTGTAATTTTGATAGCAATCTGACTATTGATTTGTGGGTTATAGCATTTTGTGTGGAGCAACTTTTGTTATTGAAAAAAAATTGAGAAAAATGAATTTGGAATTTCGATAAAGCATTGCTTTTTGATGGAAAAAATACAGTGGAAACCAAACAATGGCTTCATAAACATTATCCGGACTCTGCTCCATCGAGACAAATGGTAGAGAAGTGGATTGCTGAATCTAAACGTGGTCGTACCAGCACAAATGATGCAGACCCAGATTGCAGAGTGCTAGAAAAGTTCGCGACAACTTCCCAACAACACGAAGCAACTGTTCTTGGGAAGTTGCTCGGAGGTTGCGTCGCCAAATGCGTAGTAAGATGCAACAAACAGGACAAGGTTGTTGTCCTGATGTTGCGAAGATGTCTACCCGAAGGGAACATGAAGCTCCGACGAACGTTCAGAATAGATCATGATAGATCAGACTGAAGCTCCGTTGGAGCTCAAGTTTAGATTCGGAAACGTTCGACGAAGGTCCGATGAACGTTGAAATGTCCGCTTGAAAATAGCTTGAATGAAGGTTCATAGAACGTTTATTAAAGATTCTACGAAGATTCATTCAACCTTCAGTTTTTTATGTTTCAGACGGAATTACAATTATAGTTAGAAATTCCCCAATCTTTCATTTTTTCGTGGAAAAATATACTTTGAAAAAAACTTTGATCGAAAAACTGCAACTCGAACGAACCTTTAGCAAACGTTCGATGAACGTTTTATAAACGTTCATTCAAACTATTTTCAAGTGGACATTTCAACGTTCATCGGACCTTCGTCGAACGTTTACGAATCTAAACTTGAGCTCCAACAGAGCTTCAGTCTGATCTATCATGATCTATTCTGAACATTTGTCGGAGCTTCATGTTCCCTTCGGGTAGACATATGAAGCTATAGTACCCCTGGTGGAAATAAAGCGTGCATTTGGAGCGTCACATAGGAGTGTTATTACCGTCACATGAGAGTGTATTAGGAGTCAATTGGCGCAGTTGGGCGTGGATCGAGCGTGAAGAAAAGCGTTCATGCACGCTGTACTCACGCTTATATTGAAGTAAGCGTGCATTGAACGTATCCCAGACAGCACTGGGACGTTCTTTGGACGTTCAGAAAATGTACTTGGTCACAAGAAGAACGTTCAAAAAATGTTCCAGGACGTTTTAAAAATGTCGCATAGACATTCCAGGGATGTACAAATGTCCGGTATAGTCTTATTTAGGTTTCCATGGAACGTTTATGAAACATGTTGAATGAGAATTTGTTAAAGATCGAACTTGTGCCAAATCTTTCAATATTCTCTATTTCGAGGAGATGCAAATGACCTGCGGTTAAGCCTGTATCGATAGATTTGATAAATTACATTTGCATCTCTTTAATACATTGCAGGTAGTGAAATTTTTTTCCGCGTCAATTTTGAGGTTATGTGAATCTTAAT
This sequence comes from Gonatopus flavifemur, assembly GCA_018340375.1. Classification (NCBI taxonomy): domain Eukaryota; kingdom Metazoa; phylum Arthropoda; class Insecta; order Hymenoptera; family Dryinidae; genus Gonatopus; species Gonatopus flavifemur. Next base: position 2,143,378 of record JAFFJZ010000001.1, read on the forward strand.
ATATTGACTTAATTCTTGATAACTTACATTCTGCCAATGGTTTTGAACCTATGAAATGCAATCTTTCCAAATATTCAATACAAAACATATTTTTATGGTTTTTTGGTACTTTTTTCCCAAGTAAAACTATAAACATACATTTGTATAGGTTAGAGATAAAATACTTGGTTTTCACATAACGTCCGGAAAACGTTCTGAAAACGTACCATAGCATGTGTAAACAATGTCCCCATAACGTGCTTCCCAACACATTGAACGAATGTTCCCAAGACGTTTGGAAAATGTGCTTTTGGAAACCAGCATCTGTGGGACTTCGGACACGTTTTTGAAACGTTTTGAGAACTTTCGGTGCTGTTCGGGATATTGGCCAGAATCACGTTATTGGTACGCTGTTTGAACTTTATGTGCACGCCGTTTTTTCGCCAGGGACGTGAGATCAAACAATCCTCCAACAACAAAACATAAACTGGTGCAGCAACACTGAAGCAATAGTTGCACTGCAACTTTCGCTGTCAGGGGAGCGCAGTGGACGCCCAAATGAGGCTGTTATTCCAGAAAACATAACAAAAATCCACAAATTCACTGTAAAAAAAATCGGTAAATTTACCGAACTTTCCTTCGGGAATCGTCCAAAACTGGTTCAGTAAAGAGTTTTACCGAAAATAGTTCGGTAAAACTCAGGTACCATGATTTTACCGATGTTGTTCGGGAAAATTTTTGTCCATGATGTGTGGAATTAGAAAAAATTTCGAGGTGGAAAAAAACTACTCGTAATGACAGGTCTTTTGATCATTTCAGAAGATTTGGAATCAAATGGATCATACGAGGGAAACATTTTTTTTTCATGTTTCGCTTTATCTTAAACCAGAACTTATAGAAAAAATTCCGAGTTTTGAAAAAAAAACGTACTGGCAGAAACAAGTTTCTTATCCGATTCAACAGATTTGAAATCGAATGGTCCATATGGGAAAAACAATTTTTTTTTCACTTCTCCCTTTATTTCGAATCAGGAATTGGGAAAAAATTCCCAGGTGAATTTTCTCCAAACAACTTCGGTAAATTTACCGAAGTTTGTGGGAAAAGTTTTTGTAATCCATGAGAGGACTTAGAAGAAATTCCGAGTTTTGAAAAAAAACGTACTGGCAGAAACAAGTTTCTTATCCGATTCAACAGATTTGGAATCGAATGGTCCATATGGGAAAAACAATTTTTTTTTCACTTCTCCCTTTATTTCGAATCAGGACTTGGAAAAAATTTCCAGGTGGATTTTCTCCAAACAACTTCGGTAAATTTACCGAAGTTTGTGGGAAAAGTTTTTGTCATCCATGAGATTTCCATGGACTTGGAAAAAATTTCGAGTTTTGAAAAAAAACGTACTGGCAGGGACAATTTTGTTAGCACGGTCCTGAAAATTTACCAAATGTAACTGAAAATTCACACCTCGTCTATCTTTTTGTGTATTCTAAATATGGAACATATGTGAACTTCCAAGGTGTCTATCCAGCATGTCGCGCCATAGCTCAGCGTTTAGGTCTTAGGTTTCAGTCGGTAGGCAGGTAGGAATGTAGGTTCGAGTCCCGCTAGGTAGGTATGATTTTCTCTTCATCTACATGAGTGATCAAGTTCCTCAGTGATCTTGAAACACGAGGAATATGCGAAATCAGTTCGCGTAATAAAATTTTTTTTCAATTTTTATGAATATGTTGAGCAATAATTTTCCAGTACATGTAAATTGTGATACAAAACGGCAGGAAATTCACGAATTTCGGTAATTTCACCATACTATTTTGGCAATTTTGAGCCATTCCATTCCACATTTTTCCCGAGGATAACCAGTAAAATTACCATCCTATTTCGGTAATTTCAAGTTACTCGAGTTCATATCATTCCCGAAAGTAATCGGTAAAATTATCAAATACATTTAAAATTATTCCCGATACCAATTTGCAATTTTACCGAAAGTTCGGGTTAATTTTTTCCCGAATATTTTCGGTAAATTTACCGAAATTTTGTTTACAGTGTTGGTTATGAACGATTGCAAATTGAAGGTGCACGAGCTAGCTAAGATTGTGAAGATATCAGATGGTAGTGTTTTTACCATTTCACACGAACATTTGGGTATGCGAAAGCTCTGCGCAAAGTGGGTGCCGCGTGAGCTCACAGTCGACCAAAAACAATAAGGAATTGATGCTTCAGAGGAGTGTTTGGCGTTGTTGAACCACAATAAAATCGAATTCCATCGTCGATATGTGACAATGGATGAAACATAGCTTCACCATTACACACCAGAATCCAAAAGACAGTCAGCTGAGTGGACAGCAGTCGACGAATCGAATCCAAAGCGAGCGAAGACGCAACAGTCGGCCGGTAAGGTGATGGCATCTGTATTTTGGGATGCGAAGGGAGTAATATCCATCGACTACCTCCAAAAAAGAACCACCATCAACCGCAACTATTACTGCGCACTTTTGGATCGATTGAAGGCTGAAATCGCAAAGAAACTGCCACATTTGCGAAAGAAAAAAGTGTTGTTTCACCAAGACAATGCACCGTGTCACAAATCGATGAAAACGATGGCAAAATTGAATGAATTGGGCTTCGAATTGCTTACCTACCCACCGTGTTCTTCAGATTCAGTCCCCATAAACTTTTTCCTGTTTCCAGATCTCAACAGAATGCTTGCTGGAAAGAAATTTAAGTCCAATGATGAAGTAATCGCTGAAACTGAGGCCTATTTTGAAGAGAAAGAGAAATCCTACTACAAAAGTGGTATCGAAAAGTTGGAAAATCGCTGTACTCGTTGTATCGCTCTCGAACTATGTTGAATAATAAAATCGAGTTTTGTCAAACTTTTGTTTTTTTTCTTACTTATCCTACGGACATATTGAATGGCCTTGTAAGAAATTGAATGCGATTCGTGGAGTTTTCCATTGGCTTCTAACCCATTCAAGCCGAAGAAACAAATGTATTTTCGTGGAATTAGATGATTAGGGATCAGAATATTTCAGTTTATCATATCATTAATTGATATCGATAATGATTATTCCTGAATCCATCTGTTTTATGTATTTTCAATCGATTGATAGATCAACCCGACTGGAAATTGTCATAAGGTCAACCTGACATATGGTGAGGACTTAACAAGGTCATCCGAAATACGGTATACCTGCTGAAATACTAATCAGGATTGGATGTGGATGCCCCACGTAGGGATAAGCCCATTTGATCCTAATTAGGTTCCCCTTAACTTATCCTAGAAGGTTGAAAAAGGTTTTTCTTGTTGTAATCTCATCAAGACCTTGTTAGGTTATCCTGAAGTTATGAACATATATGTTTATAAAGTATAGTTTAATAAAGTAAATGCAAAAATGTCTTAATTTTGGATTTTATATTCCTCGGTGAAATAAATTTCCTCTAAATTAGGAAAATATTTCTGAACAATGTCAACTGTGCATATCTTTCAAGTTAGATCTCTCCATGCCGAATACAACATTTTGCTCCCTCGTTTAGAGGGAAGCTTTGTGATCGTTTCGAGGAGCCGACAATTTTTTTGTCTCAAAATTAAAAATCTCCTAGACCAAAATGTTCCTCAGAATTCGGGGAACAATTTTGCTACCGTGTCTGTCTGTCTGTCTTTGTGGCTGTTGCCCCCCCCCCCCCCTAAGTTTCGTACGCGCACATCTCCCGTTCTGCTTATCCGATCGTTTCAAAATTTTTATCACAGTTGTGGACTAGAGGGATAGTGGTCCCATATAAGTTTCAACCTGATTCATTCAGAAGAATTGGGTGGATGAGAAGAAATCTGACAAAAAATGAACATTTTGCATCCGCGTGTATCTTTGTTTCCTATTATCCGGATGAGATCCAACTTCAACCACGTTTTATTCAAGACCCGATAGTGGTCCCATATAAGTTTTACCCAAATCGGTTGAAAACTGTGGAAAATTTTTCTTTGGAATCTGTATTTTTTTTTAAGCATGCCTTCCCCATGTCCATATTATCCGAATGGCTTGGAATTCTAAGTATATTCGATTTACGAGATGTTAGTTATAGGATATAAAGTTCAGGCACATTGGAATTGCGGGGAGGAAAAAAAAGGAAATCAGGTTCCTTTTTGTCTATCTGTTTGTTTGTGTGTATGTAACAAATTTGCGAACGTGTATATCTTTTGTTCGTATTATTCGATCGTGATGAAATTTTCACCAGAGTCATGTGCAGTGTTGATAGTGATTCCATATAAGTTTCAACCTCATTGTTACAGAAGAACGGGAGGGGTGAGGAGAAATTTTTCGAAAAATCGTGATTTTGCAAACGCGTAACGCGTAACGGATAATTCCCGTTTCTATCATCCAATTGTCATGAAATTTCCACCACAGCTGTATGCAGTGTTGATCTCAGTCCTATATAAATTTCAACCTGATTCTCTGAGAAAAACGGGAGAGAGAAAGAAAACATGTATTTTTTTTTCAACACAAACGAGGAAGCCATGTGCCAATTGGCAGAGTTTTTGGGTTGTGAATTTCCAATTCATATCCTAACCTCCTATTCTGGAGGTTTAGGTATGGGATTCCGCATCAAATCCTTATTAGTCTTGCCTCATAAGGTCCTTATATTAGTCAAGCGTGACATGACTTGTCAGGTCCTGACGTGGTTGCCTTACCAGGACCTGGGCTGGATCAAAGTTGACCTGATCTGGTCCATGGAGTAAATTTCTAGTCGGGAAAACGATCAATTGTTGACGATTGATTGATAAATCGAAAGATTAAAGTTGCTCGTTTTTTCGATTAATTGATCAATCTGTAGATTTTACTACTTTTTGTATACTAAAAATCTGGTGATCGTATGATTAACTGATCAGTGGAAAGACCGAATAACCGAAATTTCTTGATCAAAGGAGTAATCGTCAACAGTTAATAGTGTTAATCAATCCACTGATTGACTGCACAGTTCTAGTACTGATTAATTGCAACCTTTTCACCATTGAATTCTAATCAACATTACGATCTGTGCTTTCGTGACTCCTAAGTCGTGTAAATTCAACATCAAAATCTGTTTTGCATCGACAATTTCAATAATTAACAAAATATTCAGCATGACTCACAAGAATATCAAATAAATCTCTTGAACACAATCTCATCAGCATTCAAACGGGCAGTTTTTTTTTTAATTTTTCAATTAAATATTATTCAGTGTTGAAGCATCATCTTATTCTCGGCCATGCGTTCCTGATGGTTGGTAGCTGGAACTGAATTGTTCCTTCCGAATTATTCTGAATGCACGGAGAGAAAAAATTTGCTGACGCAGCAAATCGAGGTATTATATATAGAATAGCAAATTTTTTTGCCGACCTAGTTAAAAATTTGCTATAACAGCAATCGTGTTAGCTGCGACAGCAATTTTTTAACTGTGGCAGCAAAAAATGTTTGCTCCGCCAGCAAATTTTCAGTATTATATACAGAATAGCAAACAAATTTTGCTGGGATAGCAAACATTTTTTGCTGCCACAGCTAAAAATTCGCTGCTCTGGCAAAAGGAACCCAGCAAAAGTAGATTTCGCTGCCACAGCGAATTCCTTTTTCTCCGTGTGAATGTAATGAAACTGAATGATTTTTTTTTTCGTTTTGGCCCGATTTTTTTTCGGTTTTTCCGGTTGACCCGGATTGTTCGGGTTTTCACCCGAACACTAAAAAAGCAACTCACTGGTTGAAACATTGTAAATATCACATACAAAAGTAAACAAAAACGCATAGTTCAAATATCTAGCCATCGAATATTTGACCGAAGCATTCAATAGCGAATGACCACTTGAACATTCGCTATTCAACAAAACCTTGATCCTGTGCTTTCACATTACTACGTTCAAATCAATTACCAAAAATTCAATTGAGAAGAAATTCAATTCATGGAACCCCAGCAAACTTCAGAGGGTTTATTCCATCATTTGTTTTCTAGTGTCTGTGATAAATCTCCAAGTTCTAAATACAGACAAAGCACAATAACAGACAGTTTCAAACAAAATATAGAATTATTATAGTAAAAAAGATTTTTTGTACTTCTAATGATAATTTAATCGAATTCAATTTGTCAGAAGGAAAAGTTAGAATCTTGGAATTTACGCTGAAACACGGAGAGACGTTTGAAAATAATCATAAAGACAAGAGCAAAAGGCCAAGAAGGAAAGGAAAGAGACGTGTAATACAATTGCAAATGTAGGATGTGCGGGATATGTGGAAATGAAGAGGTTAGCGATGAATAGTGAAAGGTGGAGAGTTGCATCAAACTAGTTTAAGATCACTTTTAACAACAATGATAATGATCATGATGAACTAAGATTATTACACCAGTGTAGACCTTCAAGAACTATGTAGCATTGTAGATCTTATAACATCCAATGAAAATTACATAGAAATTGTATAAAAATTGTAAATTATGTAAGTTTTCCCATCAATCCTATGATTCCTGTTTCCACACTTCGGTATTAGAAAATATCTTCGGTATCTTTATGGATATCCGATGTGTTGGAAATTACAAGCATTCATGCACATTCTATCAGAAAAATTATACATCTTCTATCATTCATTCATTCATTGAACGTGACAAATGACGAATTTCGAAACCTAGATATTTCAACAATCATTCATTCTAAGCCTACGTCAATGGAAAGTTTTCGCTTTGTGAATGGTAAATGGAAATGCTTTGAATCGCTTTAATTCTTCACTCTGAAAATAATATGAGAAGAGTTTCGAGGATTAAGTACATGCGCACACGTGGGTGTCATTTTACTTCAAAAATCAACAACATTATCAATCCGGAGACAATAACCCATCACTCATATTCTTTTTCTCATGTCTTTGAATGATTTTTCAATTAATTTTGAGAGCGACGTATGGAAATGAAACGAACGACATGTTTTTTGTTTTTTCAATCAATACTGTGTGGGTGTATGTATATTGAATACGAATTTATTTAATTTTTCTTTCTACCGATTCTAGATAGAACAAGTATATCGAATGTGAAACGAGTGGATAATAATTTGATGACGTTTATGAAACGTAGTTATTCTATTACAAAGAATAACAACGTTTATTTCAACGGATCTAGTTTCGAATCAATTTTTGTCAGTATTTATTCCAGTGTTTTATGATACGTCATTATTTGATTCGTTACGCTACACTTGGCTGACGATGAACCCTTCACGATTTTTTAATTATTGATTATGTTTTCAAGACTCTTACGAATTATTTTTATTAATTATCAATGTTTTCGAAGTTGGAAATTAAAGTATTTGATACCTGAATAAAAGCATGAAAATTTTTCAATTTTTTTCTCAAGAAAGATGAAAAATTTGTTGAAGTGCACGAATTTCATCTTTTTATACCAGGAAATGATGATTTAATGTGATAACGAATTCATTAATGTTTTGAATCTTTTATTCGAAGCATTTCTTGTAGGTCGAGTTGTTTCTGCTTGCATGAACAAGTTCTTGGATACTCTTCACGTATAATATTCAAAATAATACTGATGAATATAATCAAGATTGAACACTTGTGTTACAATGAACTAATGAATAAATTATCATATTAGAAACGTTACAGCATAGGTGTGTTCCGATACTTCGTTAGTCACGGCGTGAACACCATAACTTACTCGCAGTTTGATCACTCGATAATATAAAAGAAGATAAACCCTAGTCGGTCAAGGAATATTCAATGAAGAATCATCAGAACGCATCAATGAACCTCTTATTATGATGACTGTACTATATTATAATATAATTCAATTCAAATGTCAACCGATCAAGAAAAAGAACTGCTTCGAGATCTGCTTATATCACTCGAAGGATCAGCCGAAAAGTACAAAATGCGATGTGGAATATTTTCGATAAGATTGAGTGTTTATTCCCCGGAATTACAGTGTGGTCAAAAATGCGAAAGAGAAGACTGTACGCGATAATTCTCGGTAATCGTACAACTTCAAAATTTCATCAAATCTTCCAATCAGGTGACACGGATTGAAAGTCATCTATCAAAATATCAATTGAATCCCATTGAATTCGTCTTCTTATTACCTATTCAATCCGATTGAATATCCCATCAATCATTAATCATCTGATCATCGTCCCTCGGACTTCAGGGAAGTAAAAAAAGCATTCTCACTATAAGCCACTTTTGTTTTCACGGATTGTAATTATTGCACATTGTATGCAAACCATTCACTTTATTCGTGTTTTATAAATTGTTTTTCTGTATGAGATTTAGATGGGGCTTAAACAGCAGTTAGTTTTCGAATACAATTATTCACCTCATCACTTCAAAATTGTTACGTGTGTGCATATTAATTTGAGTTGATTGTAAACAACATGTCTTATATTGAAGTCAAATTGAATTTCACTCCTTAATGAAGTTCCCTAGCAACTCATATTCATTCTGATATTACGTCACACTATTTCTTGTGTTTCTCTTTATCCCTCCAAAATGGATATATCTGTGTATGACAGAGACTGAGATGAAGTATATGATGTAATGTGTGAATGACCTCTAATTAAGAAAATCCTTGTGCGATCAATTAATTCCCTCATTAATATTGAATCAGAATGAGATTTGATTCGAGCGGAATATATTTTTTTAATTTTTATCCGAAAACATAATGAATCGGTTTTTATTTGAGGTATTCCCTGGCGAAAAAAAATTCTCATAATTTCTCTTGACTGTTTTTCATAACTTCTCATAATTTCTCATAATTTATCCTAAAATATCATAATTTCTCTAGGAATTGGGACTGTTTTCATGAGAAGTATTTTATCATAAAGAGTCATAAGTTAGAATAATGTTCCTCATAAATTCTTATGAGATCTTATAATTTTTCTGGAAATTTTCTCATAAAAAATCATAAATGTCCATACTTGCTCTCATAATTTCTTCAGAAATTCAGTGTTATGAGGAATTTTTCCTCATATTTCCTCACAAATGGTTCATAAAATTCCGAAATTGTTTTAAATTGCGATTTTCTTATTTTATTATTCTTCCTTTGAGTTTCAATATTTCAAGAAAATCGCTCAGTATGGTGACTAGGGATAGGCGATATTTTGACAGTATCGATATTTTTATAGAATTTGTATACAATTTGGATCTATATTTTATAGAATTCAATATAAACTCGCGAAATTTTCTATAAAAATATCAATACTGTCCAAATATCGCTTATCCCTAATGGTGACGATATTGATGCAGAACAAATATATATGTTGTAAGCAGCACATTACGTTTTATTGGAAGTTGAAATTAGTTTTTTTTCAGGATTTTGTTACAACTCCATCTATGAATTTTTTTTACTGGTCAAATGAATATAACCAGTTGAAAGTTTTCTAACTCCTCATCAGCACTTTTGAGCTACTTTGATTACAATGTGAGGGAATAAAAATGAAAATAGTACATCGTTCATCAAGGGGGGAAAGTGGGAAATTTCCGACGAGTGCGAAGTTTGTCTTCCCGAGCCGAAGGCGAGGGAGACAATCACACACAGTTGAAAATTTTGTGTAAATGTGTTAAAAAACTTCTACAGACAGTCCTTGTGTAATCAGGTCTCAACTGATTTATAATGTGAAATCATTCAAACAAGTGAAAAAAAGTGTCAAAATGACACAAATGTTATTCAACTCAAGATTGAACATAAAAATTGTGTTGTTCTCAACTACCAAGGGGAGATCGCCAGTGGTGGGAGCTATTTTTTTTATGAAACTTCTATGTACGTGTAACTTTAGTAGTCGTCGGAAGAACTGTTCATGCATTTTGGTTTTAGCTTTCATTGTAATGGAAATTCGTTTTCTAGATATGTGAATTTGAAGATAGAGTGCGAGTCGATATACGCAAAGAAAGTACACTCAATCAAAGGACCGGCAGTGGCTTGAGTGATACAGCTTCAACATTTGGTCCCGACGATCCATGTTCAATGCTCATTGAAGTACTGTTTTTTTCAATTTATTCTTATGCATTGTTTCAACACGAAAAAAGTGTGATTTTCACATTTGATTGATGTAAAAAAAATCCATAAATTACACTTTTGAACTGTTGATTCATTCCTTATTTTGGATTTCATTTGACAGTACTTATTTGTTGAATTTACACAATCGGAAATTCCAATCAAAATTTTATCAACATCCTTTTGTGTTATATTATTTACATCGAGCTTGAGTTATTAGCTAACACAAATACATTATGTGATATCGACACAAAAATATGTGTGGACCGTTTGGGACATGTGAAATGTGTTCAATTCAACACAAAATTTCCAACTGTGCACGAGTGGAAATTTCCCACTTTTCCCCGAGGTGAACATACAATTTTTTTCCCACGACTGCAAGGAAAGTGAAAATCATCTGTTTAATTGCATATCAAATATTCATATGCATATTTCAGAACGAAAAGATAGTTTGTATTTTCCTCCCGCTGTGACACATTCGCTTGGAATTCAGCACTTTCTCCCCTAAAAATAGGTCAGAAAACATAAACTTTCCGTGCAGGTGTGGGAAAAATATAGTATTTTATGATGAAATTTTATGAAAAATGTTGGTTTCTCGTGCAAATGAATTTTTCATACAAACAGATCTAAAACATTATAGAAAATTATGAAAAATTATGTTTATAATTATGAGAAGTTATGACTTCTTATGGAAAATATTATGGATATTTTCATGAAGAATTAAAAAAATTCAAGTATTGTGCAAAAATACGAAATTTTATAAGAAATTATGATTTCCAATGAGGAAATATTTTTCATAATGACAGTCCCAATTCCTAGAGAAATTATGAAATTTCAAGAGTTTTTATGGAATTCAATGCAAAATCATGAGATTTATGAGGAAATATGAAAAACTATGGAAAAATATGAGAAACTTTTCCACCGGGGTTTTGACAAAGGGAATTTCGAATTGGGGTTGAGGTTGGAGTCATTGTGCGTTGTAATCATTACTTCCGTTTTATTCTAGAAAAACTACAAGAGTGAAGGGACAACTTTAAGGGAATCGACCGGTCAATACGTAGTAGCTGAAGTCTGTTCAGTGTATAGTAAAGCCACCGTGAATGGATTAATGTTCTATGGAAAGCAATTATTTTCTTTCACCTGCACTTCATATCCCTTCTGTTTGATTATGTTGGTAAACTTCACGTAGATTTGAGAAGATTCAAGTTGATATACCCTTAATATGCAACTGATTAACAAATGTTGTGGATCATTCTTTAATTCATCGTTATCAACATTACAAGATTATGAAACATTTCAATTAACAATTTTGTTCACATATTGATAATCATATTACCCCATCATTATTGAATAGCATTAATAGTGTTAAAAATATGTTTTGTATGAGAACAAAGTATTATCAATAATATTATTACTAATAAGCATAATCATTGATAATATTAAAATCATTATTAATGAAGGTCTAGTAATATTACAAGATGTACAACTTTGCTTCCGCCGGTTACAATACATGGTTGCGTCAGCAGGTGCCGATCGAAATAGGTTAGGTAATGAATGTCACACAGTGAGGTTGGACATGTGTCAACATAACAGCATCGTCATATTGGTGAATTTTTTATTACATCATAAATCTTTATTCGATCGAAGATGTCAGTTTTTGAGCCGAATTCTCGTCATTTGCGGGAAGTTCAGATTTTCTTCTCTCATTTGAAGGAAACTGCGGCTGAGGCTTATCGAATGCTCTCAAGGACTCACGGTGAGGCTGCTTTGAGTGAAAGAACGTGTCATGAATGGTTCCACCGTTTGAAGAGAGGTGATTTTAATGTCGAGGATCCATATGGCGGTGGAAGAGAGAAAATTTTTGAAGATTCCGAATTGGAGGCATGACTTGATGAAGACTCGTGCCAAACGCAAGAAGAATTGGCAGAATCATTGGGAGTAACTCAACGTACCATTTCGAAACGACTCAGAGCCATGGGAATGATTCAGAAACAGGGGAATTGGGCTCCATGCGAATTGAAGTCAAGAGATGTTGAATGACGTTTCTTTACTTGCAAACAGCTGCCTAAAAGACAGAATCGAAAGGGGTTTCTACACCGCATTGTGACCGGCGACGAGAAATGGGTCTACTACGATAATCCCAAGCGTATAAAATCTTGGGGAATGTCCGGACATGTCCTCACGGCGATGGCTTGGTGGGATGAGCTCGGTGTCGTGTATTAGGATCTATCGAAACCGAGTGAAACCATCACAGGGGGTCGATGTCGAACGCAGTTGATGCGTTTGAGCCGAGCATTGAAGGACAAACGGCCACAGTATCAAGAAAGACACGATAAAGTTATCCTCCAACATGATAATGCTCGGCCACATGTCTCAAGACCGGTCAAGACATATTTGGAAATACTAAAATGGGGAGTCTTACCCCGTCCGCCGTACTCGCCAGATATTGCTCCTTCCGACTACCATTTATTTTCGATCGATGGCACACGGCCAGAGTGATCAGCATTCTCATTCCCATGAAGAAGTTGAAGAATGGATCGATTCGTGAATCACCTCAAAAGATGCATCGTTTTTTCAAAATGGGATCCGACAATTGCAAAAAAGATAGGAAAAAGTAGTGACTAGCGACGGCCAGTACTTTGAATCATAAGTATGTACTATATATACTTTTTGAGAATAAAGCCTCAAATTTTGGGAAAAACGGTGGAAGCAAAGTTGTACACCTAATAATAATACATTATGTAGAGAATTATTCATCATTTAGCTCATGTGCATCACAGACATTAAATAATTTTGGTTAAACATGTTCGAGCGAGCGTAGAGAAAGACTTTTCTAAGACTAATCTATTTGAGTAATATATCCTGATGATTAATTGTAATTATCGAGTACAATGTTTTAATATTTGCAAGAAATTCTAATCATTAATTTCAATCATTTATTAAGAATGATATTATCTTATTATTATCAATCAGTATTATTAATGTATACTATAAATGACAATACAGTACTATTAACAATACTATACATAATCAGCGTATCATTGATAATATGATTATTATTATTGATAATATTATGAATATGATAATGATGTATTATGTGAAGAAGTTCTCATGATTTGGCTTATATGCATCCAAGACATAGAATAATTTCGAACAAACATGTTCAAGTGAACAAAGAAAAAGATTTTTCAACCTTTTTCAATGTTATATCATGGTGATTAATTCCAATCATCGAATATATATTATATTAATATTATCAAGAACTTTACTGTTGATCATTTATTGATATTGATATTATCTTTTTATCAATAATATTAATGTCAATGATATGCTTTTAATAACAGTAGAGTATTATCAACAATATTTTTATAAATGAGCATAATCATTGATAATATTCAAATTATTATTAATAAAACTACAGTTGTATTAATGATGTATTATGTAGAGAAATGATTATTATTAGGCTCACGTATATCAAAGATATTAAATAATTTCGGATAAACAGGTTGAAGCGAATAAAGACAAAAGTTTGTCAATATTTTCGAATCTTTCATTATGTTGCAATTATAGAATTTGATATATAATAACATTATCGATTTCCGTCTGATATATTTCCACAAAGAGAGTTCTGCATCAGAGTTAAGACCAGAGTTATTGTATTTTATGATTTTGATTCCATTCTCAAAAAAAGTATCATAGTAAAAACCTACCAGCCCAATCGGTCAGCCAACATAACGTGGCCCCTGTTCTGAGACTAGTATTTCCATCCAAATAAAAGCCAACGCGAGTGGGCCAATCTTTTATGTAATGCGATTATTCAACTGTGATGAGTTATCAATTTGTAATATCCGCATTTCAAATGGGAATTTCTGTACGAATAAAGGAATAAATCAGACAAAATGAATATTTATAAATAAATAATTTGTCCTTCTTTCTTATCCAATCTTAATGATTCTAAAAAATCAAAAACAAATTCATGTGTATTTATTTGAAGCACATTCTCCCCACCCCTGTGAAAATTCGGTATTCCGTTCGCGTGTGAGTCTGCTATATTCCTACTTTTAGCCTTATCAGTTAGATGAACCAGGGAACAATTTGATTCTCTGTTAGGAATGCCAGTGTGTGTGCGGAACGTACAGTATATACGTATGCACCAATGTAGACACATAAGCACATGTTTTGACTCATCCTAAAATCCATAATTTATTCGAGATAATTCTGGTTTGAGGAATTGAAGTTAACTTCAAGTAGAAAAGTTATTCAAAGTCAGACATTGTGGGAGAATTTTAGAATAGCTCAGCGCTTTTAGCTCTATGGGTTCCGATTGTGAGATGCAATTGTTTCCCAATGTATCAAATATTCAAATCGAATGGCTGAGAAATTTTATTGAGAATCCTATCATTCCACGTTACAACGTTCGAAGTGGATACGATTCTGATGGTTATTTGATGAAGACAAGATTTTTGATTCCCTAACGAGTTTCTTTTTTTCGCAAAACTTGCATCTTAAAAAATTTATTGATTCATCTTGAGTGTTTATGCACAGTGAAAATTTCGTGAAAACTCAAAAAAATAGCCAGTTAGAGGGATCAAAGGGAATTGTGTATTTTTGATAAAATCAATTAATCACTGGAGTGAGGAGAAATTTCCAAAAACTTGGAACCAATGTCCTCAAATCTTTCTCCTCCTTTTGAAACACTCGAAAGTGGCAATACTTAGATTCAGAACACGTGAATTTGATCTCAATATCGCCAATTCATGTTCAATATAATGAATACTAGATACACTTAATTCTGAAGAATTCCATTAAAGATCGAATAAATTCATTGTAACGTTCTGATCATGTAATTACGTAATCCACTCATTAGTATTTGCGAAGGTAATTAAGAGTTCGCAATTCTACGAAACTCTGAACTGAAACTGTAGTATAGTAGGATAAGTTACAACAACCTTCTCTGAGAGTGTTTATTTGAGTTTGTGGATCGGATAGAGTTGTGCGCGAATGATACTTCTGAAGTAATATTATTGTTACCATCTCTTCTCCTCATAGTTTTCACGAACCCTTCATTTTATATTGCATTAATTCATGTTATCAAGCCAGTAAGGTTACCGCATCGGTGTCAGATTTCATGGAACGAAAAGTTGAAGTTCGGTATTGAAATTGATATTTTCTCGATTATAGCTTTAAAATCATTGTATTTTATTTGTATAAGTATCCTTTCATCACCGTTAATGAGGCTTTTCAATGCAATCATTATTCGCAAGGATTCATACGCGACTGGATCCGTACTCATCTCTTTTCGAAGGGTTAACGACATTTGAAATTCAATTTTCCAATTCCAACGGAGATGAAACATTGATACATGGAATTATTTTTGTATTATTTATCTGTTTCAAAATCTTTATTCATTATCCATTCACGAGGTTGTTCTTTCTCTTTCGAATCAAATCAATTCGATTGAAATTGGTGGCTCTATAGGTGAGATTAATAACAATTTGACAAAAAAAGACGTTTATCATGATCAGACATGAAATATTCGAGATTTAAGATGGTATTAGTAACCCCGAGATGAGTATAAATAATTGTGAATGTGAATGAATGTGAAAAATTGAGATTAGACTCGATGTGTAACGACTGTAAATCCCTTCCTCACAATTCATCCTTTTTATTCACCTTTTTCTAATGATGAAATATTCGTGAATAACTCTGCTTAATGTATGATAAGTGTTTTTTCCCCTTATTCCATCGGGGACTTGGAAATATTTCAATATAAAGGAATCAATAAGAAAATATGATGATCAGATGCAAAGGATAAATCGAGGTTTTGGGATATCACTTGATGCCATATTTTTTGTATCTATTGTTTGTATTTTTGATTGATTCATTGTTTGGTCATTCAGCTTCCCAGGTTTTCAATCTCAATACAGACTCGGAAGATGTGAAGAAGAAAGAAGGATCACGAATGGTCAACTTTTTGCATTCTGTTCACTTTGATTCGAACATATGAACTCAAAATAAGTGATTCAGATGGCAATTAATTAATTGCATCCATCGAATATAATATACCAAGATGTTATATCAACAACATTATAATATCATCATTAATGCTGTCACCACGAATATTAACGGTATTAATAATGATATTATACTATTAATAATGTTAATGGCACACGGAAAAAAAGATGATGTTGGATTTACAACATTTCGTTCGATCACCATAGAAACCCCTAATGTTTCTATGGTGATCGAACGAAACATTGTAAATCCAACATCACCTTTTTTTCCGTGCATATGATGTAAGAGAGGAGGAAGAGGGGAAGGCGGTCATGCGTAAATAAAAAAAGTCCAAGTTGAATAATATGTAGATTTTGGTATAGTTCACCCTATCTCCACCGAATGCAGACAATTCTTCGATTTCTTATAATTCAATCATTAACCAAACAAATCAAATCTCAAGCGAATCATCTTCAAATTTTCTCTATCGCGTGAAATTATCATAACCTAGATTTTTTTCCCATCCTCCAACCATTGTTCCTCTCTTTCCATTCTTCTTCGCCAAGCATCAATATCGCTGGAGATCGTTTGAAAAGTTGCAACCCATTGAGAATAATATCTTGTACATGAGCAAGTTTAATTAACAACAACGGTGAAATCAAACCACTGGCTCTCCTTTCACAACAATCCATCTTCCATATTATTCTGGAAGTATAAGACACTTCTGGTATGATTTGAAACATGTTTTCAAACAATCCAGAATGTTTGTCAATATTTCCACTGACGTATTTTTTATATTTCTCTTCATGTAGAGTGTATAAGGAATTATGAATTCTCATTATGAATTATGATTAATCAGAAATTTGAATTTAATTTCAACGTCAGGACAATGCCTTCTGATGCCATTAGAGTTATGGAAAAATTATTCAATCAACATTTTTTACTTTTGATCAAAAATGGCAGAATTGGTTCGATAACTGAAGTATCTCCCTCTTATTTTCTCCCACGAACATTAAAATAATCATCCTGGATGAAAAGAAAGTTGAATGGATGATCTGAAAATTTCAGATAAATTTTCAAAGCATTAAAAATCTTTCAATCCTCAAATTGCTTGTAACATTGACCCTCTGGGGATACACTCATAGTTTCCTGGGATACACTGGGCCAGTTTGACCCAAGTGTTTTTTGATCGCTTATATCTCGGCTTTAAAACATCGTAGAACAATGTTATTTCTTTGAAATTCATCGCTGAAGGTCTGCAGAATACGAATCCAAAACCCGCTTTGCTCTACAGTTGATAGTTTTTTCAATCTTTAAAGCAATGTAAAGGTACTTTTTCAGAGATATACAACTTTTTAAAATGAAGGATGGGTCATTTTGACCCAGTGTATCCCCAGAGGGTTGAACACATATCATAAACTTGTTCGTGATTTTCAATTTTAGGTGTCATGTTGAAATAGCAAAATATTTTCAAAATACACTAAAACATCACATTAATTCACGAAAAAATTTTCCATTACAAATTTCAATGAATCCTCTGGAGTATTTGTTAACCGTGTTTGTTGCAGATATCCAATCAGGATACCGGAAATTTGGTAAACGTCACTAGTGACGGTATTGACACTGTCACTATTCTGCATTGCATCCAAGAATGAATCGCATGGTTTTAAAGGGTAGCTCGTAGACGCCGACGAAGGGTGAAATGGATAATGGCACAAGCGATATGAGAGGGGCGGAAAATGAAGAGATGTTTGGATCACAATGTGAGACTCACGTGTTGCCGAAATAAGAAGCAGGGTAATGACTAGAAGCCCGCGATGAACGTAAAGTAGCCGATCCGGCGATGAGGATGTTGTTGGTTGTGTCCTCATGGTGTCTTCGTGGGTTACTGTCGTTGAAAGTGCTGGTTGTAGATCCGATAACTTAACCGATCCCACTACCCACCGTTGACCAGCCGCTTTTTCTTTTCTACACCTTACTTCAACCTTCCTTTCTCCCTCCCGCCTTCCTACTCTTCATCTCTCTATTCCCGTCTCCATCTCTTGATCTTCCTTTCTCAATCCTTCCAAATGAGATTCTTCTTTTTAAAATTATATTATTTTTTTTTCCTTTCCCATTACATACACGGAAAGAATGCCGAGATGCATCGGTAACGTTACTTCAAACGCGTAATGTTACCGCTCGTGACAGAGACATTGCATGCGATAATCATCGTATGCGACGATGATTTCTTTTTCCGACAATTCAATTTGAATATGTTTTTCCTCTCTTTAATGGTTTGCATTTCAATAATTTCATACAAAATCAATTTTGCTGTGAAACGTGGATTTGTTATCCACATTTTTGGATGCAAGGCAATTAAGGGATAGATTATTCTACAATACATAATTATGATTCACTCCGACATCATTAATAATGATACATTTATCAAATATTTGAATCTGTTTTATGGAGAAATTATAATCGAATGAGCTGGATTTGAGTGATGAATGCTCTTCATCTTCAAATCCGGCCGGAGATTCTATCGATATTGTTCCTCGTTTGGTTCATATGCATTATCTACGTCATTGAATTGATTTCTTTTTTCGATTGATTTCGTTGCGAGAAAGGGTTCACCTGATGAGAAAAAACGTAATTTTTTTCCCAAAGTGAAGAGGAATTTGACTCGAGGAGAAAAATTATTCGAGAAATGAGTGGAGAATGGCTTTTGAGTAGTCATCCTTCAGCCATCACGCATCCACAGACCTTTCGGCTTTAGAATGGTTGATAAATAGTTGATTTTTTCAAATGTGAAACTGTGGCTGCGGTTTTGAAATGAAGCTTCTACTTCATATTTTATTTTCTCAATCTAATTTTAACCATAAATCGCGTCATTCTCTTAAACACACTCCAGTTTCTGATGTAATATTTGAATAGTAGGGAAATTGAAGTGGAAGCGAATTAGACATTTTTTGAAGATGTGTCTGAACAAAATTTAGACACAATTATAAGGGGAATACCGATATTTTATCATTCCCAAGAGGAATGGATCATTTGAAATTGAAATGACCAGTTGAAATGACTAAACCCACGGTTTTTTCAAATCCATGGGGAAGTGTTCGATGAAAAAAGAACTTTTCAGCCAGTTTTATTTACAATTCAACGATATCCTAGACAGTTCAATTGTTTCGAGCAAGTGATTGATAATAATTTTATACCATGTTGTCTATTAAATCACTTCACTCAATGCAATTGATCGTATTTTATTAGAAAGAAAGTGCGGGAATGGAACTGATATATGTATTGAATATTGAAATATATAGCACATTGAATGTTTTATTCAAATACTTGACACATCAATCTTCTTCATCGTGATGAATTTTAACATATTCCAAAAACAATTGAAACTTCCGAAGTTCAAGCGTATTGAATTAAAGTACCCTCGTATTCACAACGTGTATGCGAGAATCAATAGAATTAAATTTAGTTGATATCATCCAGGGTCGGTAAGTGTGACAGAGAGATGTCCATCGTGGATGTGATAATGAAGCTCTTGATTGCGAGACTAACGAAACGTTAACGAGCCATTCGACGGAGCCAAAAATCGCTACACGGATTCCTTATCCCTCTGAAATCGTTTATCAGAGATCCATAAGGGAAATTAGCTTCAATATTGTTTCAAAATCCATAATTCATCTCCAAAGATCCACAATGATAGTACAATTGGTGCAGTCATTATAACGCAAAACTTGATATTGCATGTTGATTGATAAACATTATACACTAGATTTGTTTTGTCTTGGAATGTGACAAAATTTTTTCATAAATCTGTATAAAAAAGTGCAATGATCAGATTAACAGAGCCCTGCTGAAAATGTCGGAAAAATTAGGAAAGAAAAGTGGAACAAAAACTGCCACATAACGGAAACACCCACGCATTTTTTGCCGTTTTGTGGCGTTTTTTGTCGCGATTTCCTTCCGGCATTTTCAATAGAGTAGATTTACTGTATTTTCCTGAGATGATGTTTCCGTTTTTCTGAAATGATCAGTTACCCTGGACCTATTTTTAGTGTTCAATAATGACAGCAGTGATATTCCCACTCACCCTGCTAATGTAGGAAAAATGTGGTAATCGGTGACACTGAAAAACCCCTCCCTTCCCAATGGACTTGCGTAATTTACATTCAACCAATTCATGTGGCAAGAATATAAAATTTCTCCACAAAATACAGTGCTACCGTTTATTAAAGTGAAAAATCCAGCAGTACGGTGATTCTAATATTACATGCATATTCAAAATAACGTTATCCCGCAGAGATATCGAATATTATCGCGAAAAACTTTATAATCGTGTGAATGTTATGATCCATCTCATGGAAGAGAATTCATTTGTAAAAGCTCGTTTACACAACATCTTCACAAACATGCCTCACATTCCCTTCGATGAGGTTCAGGTCCTTGACCCTATTCTGTATTTCTGGCCCTATATGGCCATTTTTTGTCATAAAACCAGCGTTCATCGGACAAAAATTCACATGATAAAAGTCTTACACTCTTTTAACCTAAATTGATATGTTGATTGGAGAAATACGAGAAATGAATTTATCATGTGCTTTACAATTGTTTATGTATTCAAATGCACCGTGTAATGTGTAGTGAAAAAATAAAAACACGCTTGGCGGTATAAGAGCAACATATTTACATGCAAACACTCTCCGTACATTATATTATTATAATTCTGTTTATCCTCTTTTCGCCACAAAACATCACGTTTTTATTCCTTCACAACTATAATAAGGTACGGATAATGATAGTTTTAGGATAATGATAATTTTATGTACCCTCTTACAGAATGTTTCTCGTTCGCGAAGAAGAATCTTTTCTCTTGAAAGAGGTTCCTTCGTAAGAGTATGATTACACCCAATTTCAACGTCCTAAACTACTGCGCTATGGTAAACGATTGTTACATTAGAGAAATAGTGGATTGAGCGTTGGTTAAATGTCATTTCATTTCCAAGATAATATTTACCTGGCACTTACCAGTCACGCGTGCACAGACGATTAAATTAAACAACTGTTTGACAACTTATTCAATCTTCCTTTTCTTGTAGCCATAAGAATTGTTTGGAGTTCTTAGTTTTGGGAATTGGTAGTTTGGTCTTGATCTTTTGAATCATCCATTATATATGCAATCAGTAATAACGGAAACTTGTTGCCATCAAATAGATGTGGAAAAGGCAAAATAAAGCTCTTTATGGATCATGTTGAGATACTTTTTTGAGTACAAATAGGATTTATGATCAGATTTAATGTACACGTGCAAGAAGATTACGGGAATTATTAGTAATCTAAGATGTTCTATGTTATGCCTGCAGTGCATGCTTGGCAAGCTGCGTATGCATTCGTGTACCCGTGAAACCGCAAATCAACGACGAATGGATGTGAAATTTCCTCTTTCTATAACAAAGATAAACATTCGGGAACATTACAGATTCCGTATCAAATTCTGAGAATCATCTCGTAAATCCTAATACGTTTTTTGGTTGTAAGCTTTTTTCGATCAACTTACGTGGTGATGGTGGTTGGGAACGCATTACGGTGGAGCGCAAAAATTCATTCAAATATTCAGAGAACGCTTAGACCTACAAACCAGCAGTGTAAAATTTTAGGTCAATCGGATAAGCGTTTATATACTATTTTCGCAAGAAATTTTGAATTTGTTATCACAAATGATTCTCTGTGTTAAATACTAATGAATTATTTCTGTTGTCATAGATAGAATGAATATTCCCTACCATCATTCCGCGTTTGTTCTTTGTTTATCTTCTCAGGTACCAATTTGATGTAACTGCCAACGACTTGAATGTGGTGAAGAACTGCAAACAGTTTTTGCGTTAAGACTTTCTAGGAACGAGAGGAGAGACTCATTAAATCTCTTGAATACGCGGATAAGATGAGAAGTGAAATGAGTTTGCACTCATCCCAAAAAATTATGTTAACGTAACCATTCGTGAGAGAATTCAGCGGCGATATCTTCAAATTGGTTGGCGAGTTACGATCTATGAACGATCTTGTTTTGATTATGGAATCAACAGACAAATTTCTCATTTAACACATTTCAAAACCCAATGTGGATATTGCGTCGAAAAAAATCCTGATCTGGGTTCAAAATTTCCGCCTTAATTAGGTAGGATGTAGAAAAGTCGAAGTCGAAATTCTGATAACTTTGAATCCACCGGAGGAACGTCCGTTTTTTCAAGACTGCATTTTGGGATTTATAGTGAAACACGCGAATGTCTCGTAAGAAACATTCCAAATCATGTACCTTACGAAGAAACTAACTCTAGGAAGAAATCAAAAGATTCATAAGAATTATGAGAATAAGAGGTATAAAGAAGTTATCTTGTTTGAATGATTATTGGTCAACCGATAAACAAAACTGTTAGAGTACATTCGGGGAATGAGTAGGAGAATATAAATGGAATTTATTTTGATAATTTCTCTATCGGCGTAAATTCGATGATTTCTAACATGCGGTATTGTAAGATGGAATAGAACTGGTTTACGGGAAAAACAAATCTCTGATAAAAGAAAATGAGGTATAGAGAAAGTGAATGTTCAAATTCTTTTGAAGATATTATATTGATTATCGTCTATAGACGAGTAAAGTGAATAGATAAAAACCGATTTTTATGAGCTGGCTACAGTAATTATTACTGAAAGGATTCGGGAAGGTGGTTCCAAAGCTGTTAAATCTCACTCAAAAACGGTAGAAGATTGAAATTAACACATAGGCTATGTTGTTTGACAGGTCGACATTCTGAAATCTACAAGTGGTGGACCACACTGTAAAAAGTCCGACTGAATGTGGCTGCATCTTACTTGAAAACTTGACTGGAATCCAGTATTTTCTATTGTACATTGGAAAAAATGACATGTTCAATCGACTTGCGCCGATTATGTAGTCAACTTCATGTTCATTCAACTTGGAAGCAAGTTGTTTCTGCATGTTTTATAAGTAACAAAAACATAGAGTGCTTATATATGTTTTCCCTGTCACTTGAACTTAGCATCAATGTTAGATCAACTTGCTTTCAAGTCGATTCAACATGGTATTCTTCCCAGTGTACGCTTCCTTTCAGCTAAAACAGGATTAGTTTTTGCTGCATCTTGAAATAAGGTGATATTCGGGTTGAAAGTAAGTTTGACTTTCTACGATGGAATCTCCTGTTCATAGAAGGTTCACGTTTTTGTTAACTAATTGCTACCTACACAGCGAAAAATTTAGTGTCACAGGAGGTCCACTGAGAGTTTATGTTGAAAACAACATATCAAATTCTGAAGTTTACAGATTTTCAGTGTAAATTTAAAATTTTTGTGTTATTTTGATACATTTTCCATGTTAATATTTGACATAAATTGCGAGTAGACCTCCTGGGACATACACGTGTGTTAAAAATACACGAATTTTTTCCACTGTGTACACCAAAATATTGACGCAAAAATATTGGAGAATATGTGGGATAACTGAGGGTTAAGATAACTTGAAGGTTTTTTCTAGAAATACTTTGCAAAAATCTTTTTCGCGATATTTAGCAATACTATTGCGAAGATATTTTCAACACTTTCAAGGCATCATCTTTAATCGAGATACCTGAAAGATATCAGGGTTTTCATATTCATTGAATTCACAGTACTTCTAACGATCTTGAATAATTGGTCTTGAATTCATATCTGCCACCGACTAACTTAATTCAATTTCTTTCTATTTCAATATTTGTTTTCATGTGTTCCTTGTTTCGTTACTCATTCTCCCTTGATGCTTTCTGCACATTCTCACCGGTTCTTGATATTTTCATGTTGTTGTCAAACCAGTTACTTGCTGTTTTCATTCTTTCATAAATTTACACTATTTTCACTTCGTTACGATGATTGATGATCGCATATTCAATGTTCACCACGCCATTCCAGTCCACAGAATACTTTCCATACTTGACACTTACAACATGCCAGATGTGTGAAGTTCATTCGTATTAGTTTATAATTCAACGTTCAAAATTACAGGTCAGATAAAATCATGTTCTCCCATATATTTTTCATTTTATTGATTTCTGCATTGATAGAGAATTATCATTCATATACTCTCTGGTAGAAATGCCTCTACCTTGGTGAAAATTAATGTTCATCAAGCGTGAGACAAGTGTTTGTCGCAGGAAAAAAGAGCGATAAGTATTCATAAGAAGTTCAAGCACACTTTAATTCTTACATTTTGTAAACGTTTTAGGAACTTAATTGGAATCACATTTCAATGAAAAAAAGTGTGGGCGACGTTTTCTGCGCGTCAAGAGTTCGATCATTCTTGAAGCACGCTTTAAACCGTTAGATTACGCTTTTCGAATTCTTCATATCGTCTTGATTGACGTCGCAAGCGCTTTTCTCATACTCGTAGTCGGACGTTTCATTTTCACTAAGGTAGAGAAAAAGCATACTGCAGAAGTATGATGCACTAAAGGTTCTAATGCATTTGTCATAACGTGCTTCCAACGCTCGGTACCCATGCTTAGAAAGCATGGGACACATACCCAAAAAACATGGTCTCGTGCGTTAACTGCATGAGTCCCGAGCGTTAAAAGTACGTTGTAACAAATGCGTTATAAGCATTGAAGTGTGTCGTGCTTCTAAAGCATGCTTTTTCTTTCGGTGTAGGTATTTACGGATTTTATAAAGCCGCATCCGAGAAAAACTACACGGAGGGAACAAAATAGTACTGGCTACTACGCCGGCTAGTACTCAATGACATCTGAAGTAAAAAAAATTTCAGATAGCAGCCGCTACTATCCAAATAGCATCCGGTACAATTTACGTTATACTCAGTAACATCTGACATACACGGAGAAAAAAATATCGCTACCATAACGATACTGGATAGTTGTGATGACTATCCAAAGTTTAGTGGTATCAGTATCGTTGCTATGATCATACAAATCATCCGAGGAACGATATAGATCGCCAGCATAGCCATCTGTATCGTCACCATAGCGATACAGTATTGTCACTACAGCTATCTCTTCTTAACCATACTTCAGATCGTTATAATAGCCATGCTTTTTTTTCGTGTAGCATTGAATATAACGCAGATTGTACTGGATACTATTTGGATAGTAGTGGCTGCTATCTGAAATTTTTTTTACTTCAGATGTCACTGAATACTATCCGGCGTACTAACCACCCCAATAAAAATATATCTCTTCAAAATTCTTCAAAACTCTTCAGATTTTTCTACATAACTGTCAGATTTCGGACGCTTTGAGAAATTTGCAGAATTTTTAACCATAAATATTACTCTACAAATTTCTGCATTACTCTGCAAAATTGTACATAATTCTTCCAATCTTCGTAATATTTTATGAATTTCTCCACAAAATTCGTACAAAACTCGCCAAATCTCCATATTACATTGAATACTTCTCTGCATATTTCTGCATTACTCTACAAATCTCTGTTTGATCTATTCACTTTTGCCTGAGAAAAAAAATTTTTGTTCAGAGTTTATCTCTACAAATCTCCTTCCAGTTCGACTTGAATGACATTACGGAAGAGACACCACATTGAAAGTTCATTTTTAGGAACTTTCCTTAGTGAGGATTGAACCCGGGTCCTGCGAGTGAGAAGCAAAGCCTCTATCACATCAGCGGATCTCCGAGATGATTACAGTAATCTTAAAGTACCACTTACGGGAATCATCGCAATGGAAAATTTTGAAAAATTCGTTTTCGTGAGGTATAGACCAATCAATTCAGAATCTTCTGAAACGAAAAATGAATAGGTCGTGGGAGAGGGGATTTTTCTGACCTCAACTTGTAAATTTTTCCAAGTGCTGAGTCAAATCGATAGAAAATTTTGAAAAATTCGTTCCCGTCAGATATAGACTAATCGATTCAGAATCCTCCGAAAGGAAAAATGAGTGGGTCGTGGGAGAGAGGTTTCTTCGAGGCCTACTAGTGAATTTCACTTAAGTTGTTTTGAGTCGATTGAAAAATTTGAAAAAATCCACTTCATCTCCGCAAATGCGATTTGAGAAAAATGTATGAATTTGTATAGGAAACTCAACTCTCCGCCACAAGCCGTAATATTCTTGGAATAGACAAATAAAGAGAAAATTGAAATTTTTTTCTGCAAATGTAGTTTGCAGAGAAATGTATGAATTCGTGGAGAAAATTCCTTTCCTCATCAAATGTTTCCACCATTTATCAAGTAGAAAAATGTTGAGAAAATTCAACATTTCTCAACAAAACAACTTTGACCAATAAGTTGGAAATGTACAGAGAAACCTCTACTGGCAATAGAAATTTTCAGAAATATGTAGAATTTCACAGAGTTTTGGAAGATGAATCTGTTGAAAAAATTCTTCCTTTCTCTAAGAATTGCGATAATGAAGTTTTGCAGAGAAATTGTTGAAGTTTTGAAGAGAAATATTTTTATTGGGGCAGTACTATTTTGTTCTCTCCGTGTCGATCCACCCGAGTGTTTGGCTAAGTACTTCCGAGCGACTAGTTATTTTTTGTGTTGAAGCGGCCAGGGCCGTGCCGACCCTCGGTGGCGCCTGTGTTCAGAAATCTTTTGGCGCCCACTTATGGTCTCAAAATTTGAGTGCAAACATGAATGAGAATCATAGATGATAAGAAAAATCAAATTGATTTATCTCATAATTACATTATACAAACGCATGTCTCTTTCAAATCTTATATTAAAAACGAGTAAAATATTTAAATAATCTCAATTCTTCTTGCTTTTCGACTAGCAAATTCTTTTATGACATCATGAACATCTAGATCATCTCATATGTCATTCTCAATAGATATTATGGCTAAATTTGTCAACCTTTCTTGTGACATCGTTGAACGCAAATAATTTTTTATTAATTTCAATTTTGAAAAAGATCTTTCTGCGCTTGCTACAGATACTGGTAAAGATAGCAAAATTCTCAAAGCAACTAAGCCGCGTTAAGATGAAAGTCCAAATGTTCACTCACGGGTGCGTAGAGAACACGTACACGTAAGTTTAATTGAAAAATAACTTCCGACGCTGTGTCACTTTTTGAAAATGGTGAACAGTACGTATATAAAAAATTCTTTGAAAATTGATAGAAATTCATTCATAACTCTGTCTAACATTTTCCATAAGGAACTAGTTTATCACAGAGAAAATTATCTCATGAAATATTTCCAAAAGATAGATATCTAAAAGATCTCCAAAACCGTCGCATTAGAAAACTTTTTGATATCTTTCAGAGAACATAATGAATGTTTGAAATATTGAGGGAAAAATGTTCCGTGAGACAATATTTTTTATGGAACATGAATAGTTTTTAATGAGCGCTTTGAACTGGTAATTCAGTATTGAATGTTTTCTCTTCAATAGTTCGTTGGTTTCGTACTTGGAACTGAATTTCTTAGACTAAAAGAAAATTTTTTTCGCCCTGAAATTTAATTTAATGGAAAAAGTCTTGATCCCATTGAAACAAGAAATTTTGGAATTGGAACATAAATACGTATATTCCCAAGTAACACAACAAATTCTGAGAATATGGGAGGTTCCAAGGTATTCTAAGAAGGTTCCAGATCATTCCTAGAATGTTCGAGCACATTCCTAGAACTTCTTGTGTTACTTGGGTTCCTTCTTGAATGTGAGAATATAAATTCAACTCAATTAGAAATTTTCCTATTGAAATAAATTATTTTTCCTATTGAAAACAACCCTGTTAGAAAACTTATGAAGTTTTTCTCATATACAATTTATTAAACAGAATTCATGATGAAATATTGAATTCAATAATATAATTTCCAATATGAAGACTTTTCTTCCCAATTTTAATAACATATTTGTCAAACTTAATAAATTATCACCAAATTTCAGTAAGAAATTGTCAAAAAATTGAATTGTTCAGTAAGGAATTGTCATCAAATTATACTCTTGAGATTTGATAAATATATTTTATGAATTGTTATGATCATTTATATCTATTTACGATACACTTCTCTCCTTCAGTTGGAAGCTTATTCAAATAATTAAATATTCTTTGAGTTGATGAAACATTCTTTGGTATTATTGAAGACACACGCATTTTTGATCCATTCATTTCAGCTCTCAGTAAAGTTGAAATTTCTCAGAATCCATTGAAAAATTAAAGGCACCTGAAGGCACCCCTAGGCGCCTGTGTCCACCGCACACATTGTAGATATGTGCGGCACGGCCCTGGAAGCGGCATGAATGTCTAGAGCATTTCTGCGGGCGTTGATGTATCGTGTTTATCTCTCCTTAATTGCACTTCAAAATAAAGAATTATTCACTTTCGTATTTTAGGTCTCTTTTGATCCATCACATTATTCTCCGTTCGCAATGTTATTGTTGGAAGAATTTTTTGAAAAAGTTCAACTTTTTAGCGCCACTTTCATATGAAAAATTGTATTCCCATCAAAGATTTAGGAATTTTGTCAATAAATTCAGAGAAATCCTGTTCCGTCAATGTTGTACTTTTGTTTCGTGTTTACTGACATATGGATCAATTCAGTGGCGTAGGGGAAGCCCCCGCATTCCGGGGGGCCCCGGTCGTTAGGGGCCCCCAAGCAGTATCAACAAAAATCCCATGAAATACATGCATTTTTTTGGATCAGAAGGGGCCCGTCTGTAGCACTTGCGGGGGGGCCCTCGAATTCTCCAGTACGCCACTGGATCAATTTCAAGAGCTTCTCAAAAATCTATATCACTGCTTCCAACAGTCATGAGACAAAAAAAAACATGGAGAAGAAGAAATTCGCTGTGACGGCGAAATCTAATTTTGCTGGGCAGCAAATTCTTTGTTGTCACAGCAAACTATTTGCTATTGCAGCAATACTTTTTAGCTGTGGCAGTAAAGGATGTTTGCTCCTTCAGCAAAATTTGTTTGCTGTTCTGAATAGGATGCTGAAAATTTGGTTGATCTAGCAAAAAATTTGCTGCTTTAGTCAATCACGTTATTCTCTCAGCAGTTGTACTACAACTTTGCTTCCGCCATTTTCTCCAAAATTTGAGGCTTTATCCTCAAAAAGTGAATACATACTTATGATTCAAAGTACTGGCCGTCGCTAGTCACTATTTTTTCTTACCTTTTTTGCAATAGTCGGATCTCATCTTGGAAAAACGATGCATCTTTTGAGGCGATCCACGAATCGATCCATTCTTCAACTTCTTCATAAGGATGAAAATGCTGATCACTCAGGTCGTGTGCCATCGAACGAAATAAATGGTAGACGGAAGGATCAATATCTGGAGAGTACGGCGGACGGGGTAAGACTCCCCATTTTAGTGTTTCCAAATATGTCTTGACCGGTCTTGTGACATGTGGCCGAGCATTATCATGTTGGAGGATAACTTTATCATGTCTTCCTTGGTACTGTGATCGTGTCCCCTTCAATGTTCGGCTCAAACGCATCAACCGCGTTTGGCATCGATCCCCTGTAATGGTTTCACTCGGTTTCGATAGCTCCTAATACACGACACCGAGCTGATCCCGCCAAATGCAGAGCATAACCTTGGCACCATGAATATTTGGTTTAGCCGTCGCCGTGAGGACATGTCCGGGCATTCCCCAAGATTTTCTGCGTTTGGGATTATCGTAGTGGATTCATTTTTCGTCGCCGGTCACAATGCGGTGTGAAAACCCTTTTCGATTCTGTCTTTGGAGCAGTTGTTCGCAAGTAAAGAAACGTCGTTCAACATCTCTTGGCTTCAATTCGTATGGGACTCAATTCCCCTGTTTCTGAATCATTCCCATGGCTCTGAGGCGTTTTGAAATGGTACTTTGAGTTACTCCCAATGATTCTGTCAATTCTTCTTGCGTTTGGCACGAGTTTTCATCAAGTCATGCCTACAATTTGGAATCTTCAAAAATTTTCTCTCTTCCACCGCCATGTCGGTCCTCGACATTAAAATCAGCCTTCTCGAAACGTTAAAACCATTCACGCCACGTTCTTTCACCCGAAGCAGCCTCACCGTGAGTCCTTGAGAGCATTCGATAAGCCTCAGCCGCAGTTTCCTTCAAATGAGAGAAGAAAATCTGAACTTCCCGCAAATGACAAGAATTCGGTTCAGAAACTGACATCTTCAATCGAGTAAAGACTTAGGCTGGCCTCCCATGGACCGGAATTCGTTCCGGCGGAATGAAAATTGAACCAATGCACAATTTTTTATAGATTTCTGATAGAACGCTCTAAAAGAAATTGTGAAAGCGATTGGTTTAAAGTCATTCCGCCGGAACGAATTCCGGTCCATGGGAGGCTAGCCTTATGATGTAATAAAAAATCCACCAATATGACAATGTTGTTATGTTGGCACATGTCCAACCTTACCGTGTGAAATTCATTAACTAACTCATTTTGACCGCCACCTACCGGCGCCACCATGTATTGTAAACGGCGGAAGCAAAGTTGTACACCTAATAGTTAGTTGTGACAGCGAGTTTTTAGCTAGGTTAGTAAAAACATTTATTGTCCTATATATGACACCTGGATTAAATTATGCAAAGCCTGTATGTAATAATTTCCGTGAAAATTTTCTCTTTCCGGTATTTCCATTCTCCCATCTCCAATCACTGTTGAGATCAAATTTGTCTCCATCTCAAGACTCACCCTGTTTAGCACTTTCTGTTTTTTCATGGCTCGTCTAATATACGGGTCAATACGTGTACGCGTGCCGATGTACATTACGAACAACTGCAGGAACCAAGGAGAATATATCATATGTTTTTATTCAGAGGTGTCCAACCTAGTAACCGCCTTCCTCGCCTCGTCGACGACGACGTGATAGTTAAAGAGAAAAAGAGGGCCCGCGAGTAATTATATACACGATTATCGCTCTCACACGACGTAAGAGAACGTGATCGTAGTTTTCGTTGAATGTATGATGCAGGAAGATGTACCATAATTTTTCATGGTCACATAACAAGAATGTGAAGTTATATTCATTGTGTGGAATTACATGGATTCTCGTTTGATGAATTCAAATAAGAATGTTCATTCTATCTTCTGTTTTTTTTTCTTGTTCGAATTCAAAATCAAGGATGGATTATTTTTCATTTCGGAAAATAATTTCTTTGCGTTTTGCCGATGAACGCTGAAATTATAAAAATTATATTCCAAAACTACAATCATAGAAAATGTGCTGTTCATATTCTACCACAAATATATTTTCTTCTACCCCTATCGTTTATAGGAATTATAAAGGAGTCGACTGGATACAATGATTCTCATGCATCCCTTATCCGCTTCATCATCTGCGACAATAGTGTTGCGTACAGAGACAAATTTGTCACATCAATAATTATTCTCCTCGGTGAACGATCAGGATCTCGTATGTGTCTATTTATTTACATTACACGTTTGAAAGGAAATCGTCAAAGTTTCTTGATTATAATAGAAATACATCAGCAGTACCGGTATCGTGTATCTCAGTACAATTGCACATACGATGCATTTATCGCAACAACAAACGTTCCTACACTCGCGGGAAGATCTATTCACGAGGCGCTGATATTTAATACTTTCACTTGAACTCCTTGACCCGTGCACAACTGTACTGCGTGTGTACTCGCGTGCGCGAGTGCAATCGATACGCAGTTCGAACGCGTATCAGTTTGAAATAAACACATATGCCCGGCTTTATTTCACGTTGCGCTCGTTGACGGGAAAAATTCACGTGCGCCCATGGTTCACGTGCAACATGATTTCGAAGGAATGGAAAAAAAAAGAAACGAGGAGAAAAAGGTGTTTGACATGTATTCAGGGTGCGTGATTGTAAGAAATGGCATTAAGTTCTCGTGTTACGATTGTATTTTATTTTTTTTTTTTATGATCAAAGGAACCATTTTTAATATTCCTTTTTTGTTGTTGTTGAAAGAATATCGTGATCTTAATGGGTAATCGAAGAATAATATCTGTAGTGTTTATTACGTATAGGGATAAATCGATTAGTCTGTTATTCTTTTTTTGTATTCAATTCTTTTAGACCGTTCCTAGAATCAAGGCGTGTACCCGGAAAATGCGAAAGATATTTTAAAAAACACTTTTTAAATTCTGATGATAATTCAGAGGAAAAGAACTTTGAACCTTCGGAGCTCTGGTGGGAATCATATCAGGCAGTTCACTGGTCCGTATCAGGGCCAGGGATACGCCTAGTCTGCCTCGACAGCGCCAGGAATTTCTACTAGGGAGCTGTCAATCGGGAATAGGGCTGCCATCGGTTTGAAGTCCGGACGTATTGTGAAGTATCTTCACTACACTGAGAGAAAAAAAAGCCTGAGAATTACAATTATTATTGATAGAAGACATCGGGGATCATAGAAGATAATCCCTCAACATTAGTCTAACAAATTAATATTTAAATAGTAATTTTGTTTCTTCAAATAGTGATTTATTGAACTAATATTGAGGGATCATCTTCTATGATCCGCGATGTCTTAAATCTGTTAATGAAGATTGTGATTTTTACCCTTTTTTTTCTCTCAGTGCATTAGAATTCTCATGTTCCGAATTCAAAATTCTAGTTGTATGACGCACTCCAAATATTCGGACGATGTAAAATACCCCGCCTGGATTTTTCCTGGACGCCCTACATGCAAACAAATTCTGAGGACAAACCCAGAAAAATCCAGACGATTGGCAGCCCCATCCTGGTAAAAATGAAGTGGCAACAATACCACGAAGTGTGATGAAAATTGGATGCAAATGTACATCAAGATGAGATTCGCGTATTTTGGAGTGTAAAATTACACTCCCAATGGCGAACACAATCCTTTACGCAGATGAAACATGAACTTGAACTCCGGTCCAATCACGTCACTGCATGAGTTTTGATTTGCTGGTGTGTTTCTCACATTATTTACAGCAAATTCTGTGAATTCGTCTCATTTTTGGTTGATTTCCTGTGCTGATGAAACGTTGAGTTTATTTTTCTTTATACGGCAAGTAAAACTGTAATTATAAAGTCTTGAAGTAGGAAATCTGAGTAATAAAATGTCCTATCGTTTCATTGGATACATTCCCCTGCACTCAAAATAATTTGAAGGCGTACATAGGCGTGTTAAGTGTACATGGTGCAATGTAAGCACATAAAGTGCAATTTAGGCAAACGTTGTCCATTATTCATTCATTTAATATCAAGTGCACTTTTCATTTTCTCCCAATCTCAGCATGAAGATAAGATTGTATAAGTCAAGAGGAATTTTGTGGGCATGCGATTTTTATTTCTCCAATTTTCTATACCAAGAAATGGAGGCGAGTTCTTAAGTGGTGCGATATTGGCACACTTACCCTGCATCATATTCCACCAAGGCACCCTGGTAGAATTGCAGCGACGAAAGTGTAAGCTAACAGTCATCCAAGCGTAATTTAAGAGGGAATTTGAGTTGAAGAGCAGCCAGGAAAAGGCAAGATAACGTCGTTGCGCACAAATTTTCAATGCATTTCTCGCTATAGTAAATTTTACTAAACATATTATCCTATGAATTCGAATTGAGGTTAACCTGATTTACTGAGTTGGGGTTTTATAAGCAATAATGAAGTGAAATATTACTAACAGATGATAATGAATTAATTCAATTTATAGTTATGGCAGAAGAAAATGTGGAACTTTGTTTGGTGCAAATTCTGTAATTTCTCTATTACGATCAGCTCAGGGAAATTATATGACTTGACCTGATCGGTGATCTTCCTTCTCTCATTTCAATTTGTAAAGGGTCCAGTCAAATTCAAACGTCACACTACTCGCAATGAAAGCTGCGTCCAAATCGCGCGACCACGATCCATCTACGTACACTTATGTACTCTCAGCTACTCTCATTTACTGTAATTAAAAGCCTCTCTTACAAGCCTTGATTAAATCGTTCCATGGAACTTCGTTAATGAGTGGGGAATTTGATGGGATTTTATCATGATCTACACAGGCTGTCGATATCGGAAGATTGAATAGCGATATTTAAATGAGCAGATAGAAATCTGATGCACATTCAAAACGTTGGAAGGATATCTGACCCCGTCGACTGGTGTCCTTATTTTTTACACATTGCTGTAAAAACATGGCTGCTATCGGATAATCATTTCTACAAACTCTTTGACTCATAAGAATTCGAAAATTCACAACAGGGATAATTATAACTAACTTTTAGCATCATAGATTTGTGATGGTTTCTCGGTGACACTCGAGCTGGCTGGATTGCTCCAAATGTTTATAAGGATCGTTGACATTTTGTGGAAGAATAATTCTACGCCATAAAAAAATTCAACGATCCGTACATGTTGATGGACAGTACCTGAACGTTAAACTTTTTGGGAGGTCTATAATAAAAAGCGTACTGTCCCCGTTAGAAATGTTGGAAACGTTCTTACAGAAACCGTTACAAAACGGCTCAAAACAGCCGTTTCCTTCCGTTTTGTTGCGGTTTTTGTCTTATTCTCTTTTGAATTTTTCCCGACGTGTTTGATAGGAATAAGCGAAAACAAAAGTTCAGGAACATCCAACGGATTTACTCGAACGTTGAGGTACATTCAATGAACTGTACCCCCGTTAGATCCCGAAAGGTATCAGAGTGATCGTTAATTCGGAGATTCGTGTCTCGAAGATTGACCCTGGTAGTACAAGGATGTTTGGAATATTCTATAGATGTCCATAGAACATTCAAATATACGAAAATATTCTATGGATGTTCATAGGACATTCAAAACGTATCAATATATTCTGTGCATGTTCATAGAATATTCCAAACATTCTTGTGCTACTTGGGGATATTCAAAATGTTCATTGTTCTGAAAATTGTAGAATGGTTCTCTTTTTGAATTTATATTTACGATATCGCTGCTCGGGACACAAATTTTCGGATCAACAATCATTCGGGATATCTACTTTTCATGGTACAACAGAGCGACTCAATGAACTTTGCTTCAACAACTAGACTGAATTGGCACTCTTATACAGTAAAATCCCCTTTGTTTCCCAATAAACATTCTTGTGAAAGTCTTCCGGAACACTAAACGATTTAAACTCTTACAATATTTATCATTTATGGAATTTCTGTTCATAATTCTGAGACATTTCTGTTCCTTGAGAATTTTCTGGTATCAATATTTAATATGATATAAGATTATATATTATTATTAAAACGTTTGTTTAATATCCAATGAATGAAATTGCGTTCCGTATTTTTATAGAAAATCAAAGTCTTGAATACCAGGAGAGAGCTTTGGAATCGAATTGACGTTTTTGACAGATGTTTTGAACATCGAATAGTATGTGTACTTTATTTCATATCCAGCCAAATATCTGCCATCTTTTATTAGACTCGATCGGATCATTGGATCAACTTAAATAGGAAATGTGGGATCAGGCACCGGATATCCGATGCATCCCTATTTCGATGCTCTTTTCTGCAAAGTTTGTTTCATCTTCTTCTTTTTCTTCTTTCTCTTCTCCAATGGTTTTTCATATTGATTTTTCATTTATAAGTCAGTTATACTCATCCAGTCAGTAACCACATTTCCTCCTCTATTTCAAAAACATCGATTGTTATGAAAAACAAGATTGTAATGAACAGGAACTTTGCTAAGATCATTCGATTTTTTTTCAGCACACCATCAAAAGCACGGGGGGAATTTACTATTGTTTGGAGAGCTAAAAATTGGCTATGGGAGCTATTTTTTAGCTGTGATCGCTGCTCACTTGGTGGTAACAGCAAGATATGTAGCTGCCACAGCTCAAATTTCACAGTTAAATTATTCGGCTATCCAAATATCAACCACAAAACCTGTACGCTCACAGCTACAATTTTTTATTATGGTAACTGATAAATATCAATAGCTGCAATTATTTCAACTACAGTAGCGAAAAAAGTCAGCAGCTCCCACATTTAATCCATTTTCTTGCGTGATTATTCACGATTTCTTAGTTGCTGTTGTTCAAAGATTCTTGTGATAATAGGAATGATTGTTATTAGTTATCACGTTACTAATATAATTTATCGAATTCATTTTCCATCTACGTATCTCTACACAGTAAAAGATTGTGTGTTAGAAACGGTCTACCCAAAATTCGTGTTGAAAATCAAAAAATACGAGTGTCGATTCTCAATGTCAAATTCAACACTTTTGTGTTAATTTTTCACATCCTCTGTCTCAATATTCAACAACAATTTTGAGTGGACCGTTTGGGATATGCATGTGTGTTAAAAATACACAAAATTTTCTATTGTGTACACTCGCCAAATAGATTGTGTTCGGTTTAGTGTGAAATGGAGTTTAATAAACCAGTCTACATGAAAAAGAGTAATTAGCTCGCAACGGGAACAATAAGTCAAAATCATTAAAAAATTTTGAACAAAATTCTCAGACACTCTTGAAATAAAAAAATGAGATAGGTGAGACCCCATTTTGCATGGAGCCTGAAAATCGGTTTTTATCTGGTCCATTTTTTTCCAAAAAGTTACTCAACATTTGGTCCAAAAAATGATCGCTTTGGTGAAAATTCTGACTCATTGTGCCCATTGGGCTGTGAGATGGACAGCCATTTTTATAGCTTTTACAGCTAAATTTTAATTATTGTTGCTTAGACATGAGCTGTCTTTTGGGTGCTGAAATATTCAGCCATGGCGCTAAAATTTAGCTAAGACAGTTAAAAATTTTGTTCTCACAATATGAGTTTTTGGTGACAAAATTACCTCCAAGCTCAATAATAATAAAAAATCAAGAAAGCGGATTGTCTTGCATGGTGAAAAACTCTTGAGTGGTAATGTAATTTATGTTGAACGATGATTATTTAGTGAAAATTTCTTTCACATACCGATGAGAATATTTAATAATAACTTCTGAACTGCTTATATGTTTTTTTTCCACCACCCAGCCAGAATAAACTCATAACCACATATTCACATAACAGTTATTGCTCGACACCTGTATCACGATAACTCGGTCTACATCCATGAATCACCAGTCACGACATTATAGGCGCAACAATGGATAGACAGAGTAATCTTAGAGGACTTGGGTCTGTATTTGACTCGGAGATATACGTTATAAAGCATGTATGATGTAATAAAGCACATTGTATGTAATCAAATATATTTTATTGAAGTGACAGAGAATGTGGTCTGCCAACGCTATTGTGCTATTATTAAATGCCGCTCCGCTGTGGAATGCCGAGCTTTCGGTGGCAGTGATCATGAAATTGCAGTGTAATAAAATATTGTATCTCATTGATATTGGTTATTATGTGATTATTTGAGGGAAATGAGAAAAAAGGAATGAGTAATAATCACCATGGGAGAACTGATTGAATTACCTGTGTAAGGGCTGATGTAGATACACATGGGCATATATATGAATACATATAGATAATAGAGAGTGAGAGATGATGGTATGAGAGTAGGGAGAGAGCTCCAAGAAGGCTGAAGGGAGGAGAAGAGATTTTTGAAATCGGAAGAGGGGACACTTCCGTATCGGCCGTAGAACTGTGCACACGTAATTATAGATATACGGATAAGAAAATCGACTAAGGTACCGGTCACATTTCTCAAGTATGAGATTGATCTAATTCATCAAAGTTCCTGACAAAGATTCTCAGAGCTTTTATTGAATTGCGGGAATTATCCTGAGAAACATCCGGAGGACAAAGGATCAAAAAAGCACCATAAAGGATCCAAATCTAAAGAATATCGAGGATCACGAGGACTTACAAGGACCGTCTCATCATTGGTATTCCAGAGCTTCGAAGCCAAGATAAGGATTAATTTTTCTATTCCTCTCTCTCTCTCTCACTCGCGGATATCAATATTAAAACAAAATTATAAGACGAAACTTCATTAGACAATATCATTTATGTTAAGCCCGTTACGATTGTTAATTGATGACAATTAAAATTGTTCATAAACGAAACTCTTTTGGATTATTTTATAATAGAAGTTCATCTTAATTTTATTGATATTCCTATGTCCTGAGATAACGTCCGTTACACCTGTATGTGGCATTCTAAATTGAAAGAACACCCACAAATTTTATGTTGACTATTAATAAATATTCCTCTGAACGGAGAGACCTAGTGTATCACAGCTTTGTTCATAATTTATTACATTCATTAACTGTACATTATCATATCCATTGATCGTTGTGGCGGAATCGTTAATTACTCGAATATTGATTGCACATCCTCATAAAGAAACAATAAAAGTAATTTGTCTCTTCTGAAATTGATAAAAGTTTTGTAAATTCTTTCAGAGTTTTTCATGCTCTAGAACAATTTTTGCCAATTAATTTTTATGGACAAAGATTCATGCACGGAGAGAGATGTGTTTCGTAGAACTTGTGATAAAAGAATCCTTGAAATTTTATGGTTGAATATACAACAATTTTTGTTCTTATAGCAACACGAAGCTTTCTTCACGAAAAAAATAATTCAGCTGCAGCAGCGAAGTGGCTCGCACGGATGCATTAAATTAACTCCTGCAGCTAAATGTCAGTTATGACAGCAAAAAACTTGCCTCAGTAGCTGATGTATTTCCCTAGTGTGCATTACTATCGGCCTAGTCCTGACTCGAGCCTACCCCAGAATTGGCAGGCTTGGCCCCAGCTTGTCCCGATGGTTATGCACACAGAGGTGACTATAACAGCTAAAAATTAGCTGCGCAATTTAGTTCAATGGCTGTCCGTGTCCGTAGTAGCCACCTCGCTGCTGCGGATAAATTATTTTTTCCGTTTTGTTAACAATAAATTGATACATGACATTTCTCATGTCATGCTTTTTTCTCCGTGTGAGTAAACCAATCATCGAGTGTGAAGGGTCGTTGACATTCAATTGGGTAAATTTCAAGATTCAATGAATTAGAGAAAAAAATATGAAAAATTATCCATGTCAATAACTTGACAAAAATTGTTTTTGATTGAGAATGCCTTTAGGGATCAATTTTGCTATCAAAATGCTACCGATTTCACATATTCACATTGAAAACAAGACCACGAATGATTTTGAGTAAATTGTGTCACAAATTCCGACTCAGCTCCTTCAATGAATAAGGGAAATCAAGTTCTTTGGAGGAAAATTGAGGACTTTGGCACGAATTTCTACGAAATTTTGCAATTATTGAGGATTATGAAGCTCCATGAAGGAACAGTGAACGCCTACACGGAGAAAATGAAACATCAGTGAGTACTTTTCTGACATGGCTGCCCATGTAACAGAGAATATTCTGAGAATATTCTCACAACATCCGTAAAATGTACTTGATCGAATAGTCTCACAAAGAGCGTAGGAGATTCGTAAATGTTCTTAGAATATTCTTAGAACATTTAAATGAGTCTGTTCCAAATATTCTAGGAACGTTCATACAATATGCGTACAAAGTTTGTAGGGAGATTGATGAACAGCGCATGCGCAGATATCGTGATGACATGAATCCATTAATGGCGGGTAATGTTGTTGACATGCTACACGCCCTTGGACAATCTATCATTTTAATTTGTGTTTTGGGAATAATAAATCTATGGAGGTGTATTTTAATATCGCAAATGTTCTCTGAGAGTGCCATGTGTGAAAAATAATCCTCAAAAGTGTAATAAAATATTGAGAAATACCGTACGGTAATCATAATATATACGTATATATTATGATTGCCTGTTGCGATTATAAATATCTCATCCATCTATGTGAATTCATAATATTGCGAACCATTCATGATTACAGATGTGTAATGATAAAAAAAATTTGTTGTGAAGTGGTTTTCGGTGACATGCAGAAGTTTATATTGACGGGAATTCTTATTTTAACAGCATCTTTTTCTAATATTCCCACAATATCCGTGGCATCATATTCTGAGAATATTTGAATCAGTCCCATTCAGAAATTCTGAGAATGTGCGTAGAATATATTCGCACGTAATAAGAATCTCCATAGAATATTCGAATACCCAATAAACACACACACGTTATTTCAACGTTGAAAGAACGTTAGACTGTCAAACGGACGTCAATCGTTGATTTTCAGTTGGAATTTGATAGGGAAATAGACGACCAGGGATTACGTTTTGATGACGTGTAATTTAAACTAATATTCAAAAATAACCATCAAACGACGTCCTCAAAAAACGTGTTTTGAACGGATTTGAATCACGCGTTTAAAATGTGTTTATAAAACCTCCCTAGCAGAAATCACTCTAGTAATTCTCTAGGCCTTGCGAGGCCCTTGTGAGGGACTTGCAAGGTCTCGTAAGGCCTTGTAATCGCCTGGAGAATGACTAGAGTGATTTCTACTAGGGCTTGTGTTTGAACTTCAATTGAAGATATTCTGCTAAAAATGTCGAACGAAACCGAACAATGGTTAAAATTTCAACAAAGAGCAAGATAGTAAATAGTGTGGCATACTTTCCAAATTCTGTCATACTCAGAAATACTATTGTTCTCGATATTGAATAAAAAGTTTTCAAAATAATTTGTTGGATTCAATTCACGTTTTAGAACCATCATCAGGACACATCCATATTTGACGTCTTCCAAACGATGTTCAAACCTTTGATATGACGTTATTTCATGGTTGAAAAACACGTGATCTGCCGCGACATTTTTACGTTGAATCAACGCAAGAATATTACTCACTGACAACGTGTGGTTATCGACTGTTTTTGACGTTTCTAAAACGTGCGTGTGTTTACTGGGTAGCCTCAACGTATATTCTCAGAACATTCTCAGAACGTGCGTGTGCTACCTGGGTGGTTCGGGTTATGGAAAAAAATAATTTCAACACTGACCAGGCAGCACGGATTGTCTCAGAATATTGCTGCAATCTTGTAACGTCTCTGGAATGTTGCAGCGATATTCTGAGATATTTTGCAGACATTTGTGCTTTGTGGGTACTTGGTAATGTATAGACATCAATCAGTCATGTTTCCAGGGTATTGTCTATTGTGGACACACGATTGGTTCATATCTGCGCAGAAACCAATGGTGCAAGATTCTTTTTGTTTTCATAACACGAGCCAGTCGTGTCTCATGAAATATGTTACTCACTGATGTTTTGTTTTCTCTTTTGTGTAGTTTCTTACATGACACTGTAAGAAAACTTTTCCTAAAAATTCAGAAAATGTGACCCCCGGTGAAAATCTAGAAGTGAAAGAAGCGGGAATTATAATAAATGAAACGGGAAAATGTGCCAATTCTTTCCAAATTACCCCTAGATGACTCTTTGGTATGCTTGGATACTCTCTAAATTCCTTGGAGTGGAATTTCGACTCATAATTTGGAGCGAAGTACCATTTCACTCCTCAAGAATCATATATTCACTCGAATCGAATCACCTAATGAACAAGAGTGAAAAATATCACTCCAAACTTGAGAGCGAATTTTTTTTTCACTCCTCACTGTATTGAGAAATCGCTCTTTGTGGAGTGATTTCGTATCGCTCAAATTACCGCGCGTTATGTGTGAACTGTAACGTGTATCAACAAACCACGGACGCGCTGTATGTTTACCATCACGTTAAAATGAATTCTTTGCCTCACGTACGTACAATAATATTTGCTACTATACTCTATTCTTCAATTCTCAGATCAAAATTTCATATTTCTTCATTAGAATGCCAAGACATTCAAATTTTGCAATGCGGTTTGTACGAATTACTTTTAATTTTCCAATGTAATATCCAATCTCATTTCTCTTATGAAACATGTGCATATATTGTCTTACTTGCTATGTTACAACATTGAAACAAAAAAGATGTTTTTATTTTTCAATGGATACGATAGTTACAGTACACATATTTACATGCCACATATTTTAGGAATATCAACCGACCGACTGAAAATGTGATTAGATATATTGTAAAGATATTCCAGTAATAAAGGATATAATTTTGATATCAAATTCATTACCTATGATTTTTCAATTCCGCACATATAAACTACAATTGAAATTTTCTTAAACATAAAGATGCTCATTGGATGAAATATGACAATCCATCAGAAACAATTTTACGTTCCCTTGTTTTGTACTTAAGTTAGACGATAACAATTTATTTGGTTTCTCATCTTTTTAACAAGTGAAATTAATGTACTATCTGTTTTAAAATATTTGTTTGG
The DNA here is from genome assembly GCA_018340375.1 of Gonatopus flavifemur. NCBI lineage: Eukaryota > Metazoa > Arthropoda > Insecta > Hymenoptera > Dryinidae > Gonatopus > Gonatopus flavifemur. The sequence goes on from JAFFJZ010000001.1 coordinate 2,185,469, forward strand.
TTTTTTCTGGGTGTACAAAATTTCTACATTTGTTTTCTTATTTTTTCTAAATGAATCTACCATTTGAAGGGCCAACAAAAAGAGAAAAGCAAATGAAGACAAATAAACATTTTGTACGTTTTCATATATTTCGGGTAAGTTCAGTCTTGCCTAAAACTTCAAATCCCTTCCATTATATATTTTCGAAGATACATATTGTTATATTTCTGAATCCCTCTCAGAATACACAAATTTGAATATATATATTTATGAAAATTCCGCTTTCACGTACAATATAACATTTCTGCACAGTTTTTTGGAGTATTTTCTCCTTTTCATTGAAGATAATATAGGGGAATAATTTACAAGTTCATGTCATCATAAGATACTGTTTAACTGGAGTATTTTGTTCTGTGAATCTAACATCTCGACATAGCTCAGGTAGGTTAGGCGTATAGGTTAGGTAGGTTAAAACAAGCAGACGTAGGTTCGAATCCAACAACCCCCACCGGAAATACCATCACTCGGAATAATTTGGATCTAAAGACCTAATTGCTTCATATGAAGTTGTTCAGTTCTAGTGTGATATAAAATATGCTTTTTTATGATCATTCAGTATGATTTTCTGGATACTGAGATCAAACGTTTTCAATCGCGATGTTATGACGAATACAAGAATAAGAAGATATGTATTTAATATTCCACTTTATATAAGTGAGAATAATCACTATTTTGGAGTGAAATTCTTCACTCTTCTGTGTGGAGCATTCTAAATTCAGGAAAATTCGTTCTCTCCACCTACACGGAGAAAATAATTCATTAAATATTACAGTGTACCACCGGATTAGGGCGCCACATCGGTTTCTTCGAGAAAAATTACTATGTGATTCTATGCAACCACACAGTAATTTTTGTCGAAGAAACCGATGTGGTGCCCTGATCCGGTGGTACACTGTAATATTTAATGAAATATTTCCTCCGTGTAGAGTGATAGATAGCTCCAATAAGGAGTCATGTACCATGACTCTTTGAAATAGTGAAATTCCACTCCAATTGGACAGGTTTCCTTCTGGCTGGTTAATAGAGTGGAATTTCACTCTTCAAGAGTGGAATTCCACTCCAAGAAATTCAGAGAGTGACTCTTGGTTTCCGCTTTCGTCGCGCTTCAACGTTTCATTTCCACCGGGGACTGTAACTTTTTACAGCCAAAGATTTTGCCGAATTCCAAAAAATTTCACTGAAATTCAATCAAAGTCTCTTAAAATCAGTGAAATTTATCTGAAAATTCAAAAGAAAGTGACTATTATGAATTGTCAGAAGAAATTTTCTTACAGTGGCTCTTCATGAAGTTTTTGACTTCTGAAAAGTAACGAAAGTGAAATACTTGTGAAAGAATTTTCATGAATTTCACGAGTATTAATTGGTTGATCAATGAACGCCACTCACTGATGTACTAAATCTTCCAATATGTGTATAGAACATTCATTGAACATTCGTTGCGTATTTGGACATCCTATGAACGTTTTCAAAATATGATTCTCTTTGCATTTTTTGCTATGTGGGTAATCATTTCAAACATGAATATTTAATACGATGTAACGATACACTTCTCCAAGCTTATGATAGAATGTGAAATTTTGTTCTGTTCCGTTCGTGATTCATTAAGTTGTTGATCGTTGAATTCAATTATTCCTTCACCATATTCTTCCTCTTCTTCTTCCTCTTCTTCTTCTTTTTCTTCTTCTTCTTCTTCTTGTTCCTCTTCTTCTTCTCTCATATACACATATCCCACAAAGTCTCACAAATCGTGTTTTGTTTACGAATTGTGAACATCTGGAACGTAAACATTGCGGTGTATACGAGTTAACAGGAAAACCCTTGATATCAATAGTACACTCTATGTACGACGAAAATGGTAATCATTACGTAAGGGACGTCAGTGCGTTTTCTTCAATCGGCTGTGATGGATTCTTCCCCGAGTTTGGTTACGTTTTTATACGAGTGTCGTGCGTCGTAAAGTCCACTCAATATGGTGTTTTTTCCAGTGCAGTCTTCGTCAAAAAGTGAGCATTTTTATCAACAAGATTTTTTCTGGTGAGTTCTGTTTCCTTGGTTTTTCCTGAAACTATTTTGAATTTCATAGCAACCCTTGGAGTCTTAATTATTTTGAAATTCATCCCGACGAAAAACACACAGTAGAAAAGGATAAGATTATTCTATTATTTTCAATTTCTTTGAATAGGTATTCGATGAATTTTCAATTTGTTTGATATTAGGTGGAAATAATGATACAATCAGGAGAAATACGACGATTCGAATACATTCGATGCTTCAATATTCATTCACAAATATTTTAAGATGGATGAAACTTTTTACGTTGTAGTGTAGTTTTGAAGAAGATATCCACAGAAAGCAGGAGTGAAAACGGTTCTTCAAGCCATTCGGTTGGTGATTTTATTCTAGACTGTTGATGCAAAAAGTTTGAAAAGATTTTCCACAAACCACATGAAGTTGTTTTTTTCATTATCCTCTTCATTGATTCGCGTTTATTTATTGAAATTGAACTCCAACTCGGTAAATTTCTTCTCAAATTTCAGTAGTTTCTTTTCTTTTGTATGACATTTTTCTGGAAATTTGAAGAGATTAGGAGAGTTCCCTACCGAAGCAACAACAGAAGTTCAAAGTATGAGTATACGAAGTAGAAAGGTTCGTAGAATGTACGAATGAGATACGAAGAACGTGTAATGAACGATCGTACATTTGAAATGTACGATATCCATTCAATTGATGTACCGTCGTACATTCGATTACATACGTCGATGAATATGTATAGCATTTATGAGACAGTCTCATTGAAATGTGCATAGAACATATTTCGAATATGCGGAAAACGTTCATAGCATATTCTTGTGCTGCTTGGGTAGTCGAATTCAATTTGGGCGTATCAAGATGTGTTGAGAACAATATCAAACCACACGGAAAAAAAAGTGTGGCTATTATAACGATCTGAAGTATGGTTAAGAAGAGATAGCTGTAGTGACAATACTGTATCGCTATGGTAACGATACAGATGGCTATGCTGGCGATCTATATCGTTTCTCGGATGATTTGTATGATCATAGCAACGATACTGATACCACTAAACTTTGGATAGTCATAACAACTATCCAGTATTGTTATGACAGCGATATTTTTCTCTCCGTGCAGGGGTGGGAAAAATACGTGCACCTGAAGATGAAAGATACGTCCCCTACATTTTGTCCCTTTAGAGGAAGAAAGGAGATTTCAAATGCTAATTTGATAAATCAAATCCCGGAATCGTTTTTCTTTCTCTCTTTCTCCTTATCTATGCGTATAATGACAAGATGGAAAGCTGATTCTGAATTTCAGGCACGCTCGGCGCGGACATTGCGTAAATCTACAGTAGATTTCCAACTTTTCCCATGTTTACGTAATCTGACCGCGAAGTCAATCACGCTGCCATGGGGTAGAATTACATCAATTACGAACTTTTATTGTATCTCGAAGAGATCAAGATTATTGTTGTTGTTGCTGCCTTTGAGAATTGTTGAAAATATATACATATTTATTATATTATCAGTGCTATATGTATTTATATCGTTACGATGTTTTCCCAGTCGCAAATGAAAATCTGTCGATATCGTTTTCATATCGAATTGATATCTAGTGTACCAAGATTAGATCGGGATTCAATGAAAATCGATTCGATATTATATTCACATTCGCTTTCTGGCTGGGTTTATGAGGAGAAAAATTTCCTGTCAGAAAATTATGGGAGGTACAGTGTATTTTTTAATCAGCGTCAATTTATGTTTCATGATGTTGAAGGGTTATCAGAGTACGGTCGTGTACGACCTTTTCTTATTGGGAGTTCCGTTTAATGGTGTCTTATGATTCGTCTTTTATAGGAGAAACCCGGATAGCATCGGGAGGTTTTCTGAACGTTCAGAAAACGTCCGAATAAAATCCCAGGACCTTCTAACCCTAGCAAATTTGATCATACTGTCATTATACTGAAATTATCCATTATGTTTATGAATTTTCCATCCCTGCTCCAAATGACCAATAGATGCGGATTGGATTCCAATTGGTCTCAATACGGTCCAATCTACCATTTTTAAAATGAATCTGTTGCAGATAGAAAATGAATGCGTTTCTATCAGTATTTACAACTGCATGGGACTAAACTGGATTTGCATTATCGAAATTGTCTGGTTTCTATACGGATATGCCATTTTCAGGAATCCAATTGTTTTCTGTACGGCATTGCGAGGATGAAATGTAATGGTTTCAAAGCGGATGCGCGAAAAAAATTACCTGAATGGGATGCAATACTTGAAGACAGTTTGAGAGAGTTACAGGATGAATAAGATTTTCTCACAAAGTGATTCTCACTCGGATCTAACTGGATTCCCGTATTCACATCTAAAAGGTTCGAATCAGGGGTTCCTACAAGAATAATTATGTATACGAACAGCGGATCTTATGCGGAATGACCGATTCAGATCTTATTGGGATGAATCTGATTATGGGAGATATTGAACTCAATCCGTTTCGAAGCACATGTGCAGATCGAGGTTGGAACGGAATTAAAATGGGTTTTCCAGACATTGATTCCAACTCGGATTTATCTGGATTTCCGTATTGGAATTCAAAAGGTTTTAAACCGGTGTTCCGAGATTAATGATTATATAGAAGTATTCGAATTTAATTTGGTCTGACCGATTCGAATCTTATTGGGCTGAATCTGCTTATGAGAGATATTGTATTCAATACGTTTCGAGGAAACTTCATGAATATTCTGATCGTTACTATCAAAATTTCAATCTGCCTTTCCAAATATGTAGAACCAGTAGAATGGGCGTTTGAGAAAATCAGGAAATACGTGTTGATACGAATTTATTATGACATGTGAAATTGTGGATACAGTTTAAAACCAATGGGAACGCCTGACGGAAATCTCGGTTGATAACATTACGATTCCAATGCGGCTTTCCAGATTGGACCAGCAAAATGAGCGATTCAGGACATTGGAAAGTACGTGTTGATACGAAAGGATTTCGACATGTAAATACAATTACAAACCAATAGGAATTCCTAATGGAACTCCTGACTGATACTATTGAGTTTTCAATGCGGCTTCTCACATTAGTTCACTCGAATGGATGATTGATGACATCATCAAATACGTATTGATACGTATTGATACTAACGGAAATGCTCATTCATACGCTTAATATTTCACCCTGGCTTTTCATATAGGAACAGATAGAATCTTCGAAGAATTACTAGTCACCTAGTAAATAATCCGTATAAAATCGATATGGAAATATATTCGCACGGAGAAAAAGGAATAGTGATAATCACTAAGCGAATAGTAAAATATGGACAGACCAAACTGCGCAATCTTAAGAACTGAACGGTTCAATCAAAATTACCATACGCTTAGTTGAACCAACAATACGTTCAGTTAGAATGACAATGCGGTTGATTGTAGTGACCAAATGTTTGGTCCATCCATATTTTACTATACCAGTTTTCTCCGTGCGCAGATATAGGTTGTGACTGTTTGGATTTCTATGCGTCTTTCCGGTTAGATTATATTAGAAAATATTTTATAATGGTCTGAATCCGCAAATACGTAGTAAGAAACCGCATTAGTGCAGATAGAAAATATTTCCTATTTGGATCAATTCGACATTCGAAGCAGGGATACCTCAATTATACTCGAATGACACTGTTACCGAAATCCAACTGGGTTTATACTGAAAATGTACCGAAATTTGATACGTTTCCGGTAATAATTGGGTATGCAGAATTCATACCAGATTCATATCGAATTCGTACGGAATAAATACCGAATGATTGGGAATATTTCGGTATACCTCACGTACAAAAATTTCACGACAATACGTTATGCTTCCAGTTCACTCTTCATCACAACTTTATTTTATTGAATTACTACTAGATTCATAGTGAGTGTATACCATACCGAAATTATACTCACAGAACATTGAAAATTTCGGTATGATTTAGGGAAAAACGTCGCATGTACGTCCCAGAGACATACAAATGTTCTGTGATGTTCAATTCATGTCCACCATGCGACGTTCTGGGGACGGGTTCAATAAAGATGTCAATGACGTCCTGCGATACTACGCGTATGTTTGTAAAGGTTACTTGTCATGAAAGTACGTTTGGGAAACGTAACGAAAACGTCCCGTGGTAGATGAAAAGACGTATTGGGAACGTATTCAGGTGCATCAAAAATAAACGTTTTCTGAACATATTTCAACCTACTCCCCGGAGATGAAGCGCGCACAACTAAGGTTATGCTTCTGACGTCCGGAGGACTTTCAATGCTATCTGGGTAAAGGACTGTATCTGGCAACGCTGATTGAAGATGGTAATTTCTTAGTTTAGAATATTGTTTTCTGACAAAATCTTACGCAACGTGAGTCTTGTGGGGGCAAGATTTTAAACGGCATATAAATTGCTTTGATTATTTTTTTTTATTATTTCCAGGCGTAGGTTATATTCGGTTCCAGGCTAATAATACTGAATGTGCTGCTGTGCGATGTCATCTTATTAGGTGTATAACTTTGCTACCGCCGTTTTCTTCCGAAATTCGGGGCTCTATTGTAAAAAAACTGGTTATACATTTATGATTCAAAGTATTGTCCATCGCTGGCCACTACTTTCTCCCATCTTTCGGGCAGCATACGAATCCCGCGTTGAAAAAACTGGTCATCTTTTGAAGCGATCCACGAATCGTTCCAATTTTTGACTTCTTCATAAGACCGGAAGTGCTGGTCAGCTAGGCAGTGTGCCATTGATCGAAACAAGTGATAGTCCGAGGGAGCAACGTCTGTAGAATATGGCGAGTAGGGTAGGACTTCCCATTTCAGAGTTTCCAAGTATGTCTTGACCACTTTCGCAACATGGGGTCGAGTATTGTCATGCTGTAAAATCACTTCATCATGTCTCTCCTGATCCTGCCAATTCTTGTTGCGTTTGACACGAGTCTTGATCAAGTAATGCCTCCAATTCTGCACCTTCGAAAACCTTTTCTCTTCCACCGCCATGCTGGTCTTCGACGTTAAATTACCGTTCTTGAATCGTTGAAACCACTCTCGGCACGTTCTTTCACTAATAGCGGCCTCGCCATAGGTATTTGAGAGCATTCGATGAGCCTCAGCCACAGATTTCTTCATATCAAAGCAGAAAATTAAAACCTCCCGCAAATGACGAGAATTTGGCTCGTAAGCTGACCTGTTTAATCGAGAATAACTTTATGATGCAGACACAAATCGACTAATATTTCGATGGTATTATGTTTACAAATACCTAAGCTTATTGTATGACATCTATGATCTATTTATTTCAACTACCACTTATCGCTACAGCCATTTATTGCAAAACGGCGGAAGCAAAGTTATACACCTAATATGATTCGCTCTACTACGAAGAGAACATACTATGGTATCCACAAAGTAATTCCGAAATACTAATTTGAATTGGGCGGATATATCGAATCTCAGAAATTTTGTTTCTGCAACGTCAACGTCAAACTTCTTACCAGAATCCAGGTAAAAATGTGTGGGGTCGCTAGTCCTCCATATAGGGGGATGCTCATCATATATGATGGGTACCAGGGAAATAAAATACTCGGGGTGGACCAAACCTCGCTTCGAAGGCTGTTGGCTTAAACGGTCAACTAATTGCTGACCAACAGCTCCGGGTAGATGAGTCGGTAATAGTCAGAGCACTTCTTTACTCTGGGGTTGAGAAATCGACCCTGAAGGCGGATGAACTATAATAGTATAGTGAACGGCATAAGAATGCGGAAGACAAGGAGAAATTACTGCATTAAATATCCTTAAGGATATTCTCTAGTATCACTAGTATGTAATGGCTATGTTTGCAGCTAAATATTCCGGAGTTTGAAGTCTTCCACTCGGATCTCCGGGGGAGACGGTTATAAACAGTCACTCAAGGTCCAAGAGAGAATAAATTGGAGATGAATATGAGAATAAGTACTTGGAATGTGAGATCGATGGCACAGGCAGGTAAAATTAATAATGCCATACTAAAAATGAAAAGGTTGAATGCATTAGTGAAATGCGCTGGCCGAGAGCAAGCTACTGCGATATTGGTAAATATCGAGTTTACTATTCAGGAACATCAGATAAAAGTTTCCAGTGTGGGGTAGGAATGATAGTAAGTAAATCAGTAGGAGAAAGTGTCACAAATTTTATTCCAGTCTCAGAGCGAGTCATGCTATTAGAAATAAAAACTCCTCCTACACCTCTGAACATCATACAGGTGTATGCTCCAACGACAGACCATGCAGATGGAGAAATTATTGAATTTCATTCACAGATGTCGATAGTGTTGGGCAGTTATCAAACCAAGATGTGAACATACTTATTGGAGATTCCAACTCGAAAATTGGAAAGGGACGTGAAGGTGATTGTATAGGTTCATATGGACTAGGAGAAAGAAATGAACGAGGAAATCATTTGAGCATCTTTGCAAAAGAAGAAGGTCTAGCAATAATGAATACATTTTTCACATTACCACCCAGAAGACTTTATACGTGGAAGTCGCCAAGAGATTCGCCAGAAAATATAATAAGAAATCAGATTGATTCCATCCTGGTTAACCCTCAGTTACCCCACGGGGGTCTAAATGGAACAAAAGGTTTTCGAAAATGTGATCTTCTGTTCATAGGGGTGAAGAGGTACGATTTGTAACCAGAACAAGGATCAAGTTCAAGAACCATAGTACTTTTCTGATCATCGAAGAAGCTTCATTTAGTTGATTGCAAAGCACAACGAAAAGTTAACGAAAACATACAAAAATACGTGGGATAACTGAGGGTTAATAGAAAATATAGAAACAGCTGTATCAGGGCTAAAACATATCCAAGTGCTAATATACAATCAGATCACACTCTGTCGGTGGGCGATTTCAAGGTCAAATTGAAGAAGGTGATCAACTAGTGTAAATCGAGTTTTGATATGAGTAAATTGATGGAACCAAATTTGAAAAGTGAAGTGGAATCTAGACCGAATGAAGATGTTAGGTTGATTGCCAATATGGCCTATGTTGAGGAAGAGGTGGTAGAATTGACTTCCATTGTAAATAACATCAAGAAAGAATTTCTAAAACCAGATATCAAAAAGAAGAAGACATGGATGACGAATGAAATTCTTGAGATGATTGAGAAAAGAAGGACTTTGAAAAACCATCCTCAAGAATATAAAAATATCAACAAAACCATCAGGAAGAAAATAAGGGAGGCTGAAGAAAAAGAAATAACTAATAAGTGTATCGAGATAGAAACTCTCCAAGCACGTCACGACAATTTCAACATTTATAAGAGAATCAATACTATATGTAGAAATAAGGGAAGATCATTGAATAGACTGGTGGACAAAGATGGAAGAATTATTGTTGATAAGGAGAGAGTCAAAATGACGTGGAAAAAAACATATAGAAGAGTTATTTCATGATAGTAGAATAGAGCCTCTTAATATAAACTGTGAAACAGGGCCAAAAACATTACTAGATGAAGTGATAGACGCAATAAAAAACACAAAATCAGGTAAGGCATCAGGCCCTGATTAACATCTAGGCAGAGTTTATAAGACTTCTAGATGAAGATAATATAAAATGGCTGACGTCTTTGTTCAACTGTATATATGACAATGGAAGCATTCCAGAGAAATAGCTAGAGTCAGAGTTTATTCTGTTACCGAAGAAGGCGGGGGCTAGAAAGTGTGATCAATATAAAAAAATCAGCCAAATGAGTCAGCTCTTGAAAATATTTCTGAAAATAATACCCAAAAGAATTTGCAAACTTTGTGAAGAGCAATTGTCAGCTACACAATTCAGTTTTAGGAATGCTGGTGGAACAAGAGAAGCCTTATTCAGTATCCAGGTGCTATTCCAACGATGCAGAGATGCGAACAAGAATGTATATGCGTGCTTTGTGGATTACCAGAAGGAATTTGACAGAGTCTAACATAAAAAAAATGGTCGAGATATTGAAGATGACTGGAATAGATGATGAAGATCTTAGAATAATAAGAAATTTATATTGGAACCAATCAGCATCAGTGAGTGTGGAATGTGATAATATAGAAGGCATAAAAATTCAGCGAGGAGTTAGACAGGGATGTGTGCTTTTTCTATTGTTGTTCAACATCTATTCTGACATCTATTCTTGTGAGTACATCTTAAGAGAATCTTCGGAAGATACAGAAATAGGCATTCCTGTGAATGGACAGAGACTGAACAACATTAGATATGCTGATGACACAGTCATTTTTGCAGAAAGTTTAGATGATTCACAGATGCTAATGGACAGAGTGACAGAGAGTAGTGGGAGACATGGGTTAGATATTAATACACAGCAGACGAAGTTGATGGTCATCAGCAAGAACAATGTCTCCAGATGTCATCTTATAATTAAAGGAAAGCCAGTTAAGCAAGTGAATAGATACATTTACCTTGGTGCCACTCTAGATAACGAGTGGGATCATTCACTAGAAATCAAGATCCGTATCGAGAAGGCCAGAGCTGTGTTCATTAAAATGAGTACCATGTTCAAAAGTCACGATTTGACAATTAATTCAAAGATGAGATTTCTTCGGTGTTATGTCCTCCCCGTTCTTCTATATGGTGTAGAGTCATAGACCTTGACAGCTGCAACTGAGTACAAACTACAGGCATTTGAAATGTGGCTCTATCGTAGGATGCTGAAGGTGTTCGAGGTGGACCATGCCTCCAATGAAGAAATTTTAAGAAGAATGGGAAAGGGAAAAGAAATTCTCAACACAGTAAAAGCGAGGAAGCTCCAGTATCTGAGACGTATAATGAGAAATGGAAGTAGATACGAGCTACTCCAAGTTGTATTGCAGGGCAAGGTGGAAAGTCAAAGAGGTCCTGGAAGAAGGAGGATATCGTGATTTATGAACCTGAGGACATGGTTGGAGTAAGCTCAGCACAGCTGTTCAAGGTGGCAGTCAACAAAATTATCATAACCAGAATGGTTGCCAACATCCGGAACGGATAGGAACCAAAAGAAGAAGAAGAAGAAGAAGAAGAAGAAACGTCAACGTCAAACGTCATACCGGAACCCAGGTAGGAATGTGATTCATTGACATCCTAGGCTTTGTCTTCGGTCAACTTGGCGCTAAGTTGAGGCCTTTGACAGTCCAGTTTGGATGAAGGGCAATCTCTAGCTGGGAATAAATATAAATTAAAACAAAAAACTGGTCTCGATTTTGAGACACAATAGTAATCAAAACTCACTTGCTGAATTCTCTTGAATTGTTCAGTAGGGGTTGAATTTTCTTTATTTTTCGATTGGTGCGAAGTATTTCAGTAGAACCGACGTCTCGTTTTGCCATTCTCTTTCCCATTGTTATGAATTATCAAATGCGAGACAATTGAAAAGCCTCATAGTTCATCGAATAAGATTCCACTTGTTCAGCGAAGAAGCTATTAGACATCAATTCATTTACCTAAAAATATTTTCCCCCATTCGTCTACGAAGCGTAGATACCTTCAAATCTCATGCACATTCAAATTCGTTTGGGAACGTTATCTCCTTTCCATACAACTCTCATCGTTCATATTTTCCGCTGAGATTCTCCAAGAGAATGCCCCTGGCAGCGGAAACTGGAAATCTTTCATTCGAAAAACAGCTGTACATATCCTACAGTTGTGATATGCCCACATCGAAAACGAACAACACGATTCGTTCTTTTTACACTCTGCCCGAAAGAGGGAGATTTTGTAATTATTTATATACACGCTCAGCGTAGATATCGTTCGATTTTCGACGCAGCACTATAATGACTTCTGTTTGGAAAGAGACCTATCTGGCTTTGGGAACAGAATATATGAGGAAATTGCGTAATTTCCGATTCCACGGCTACGATTCGCATGGTCCGACTGTTCTGCGTAAAACACCTATGCTTCGGTCTTGTTCGTGCATTTGGCATTTTAAACAGAATCAAATTCGTCCACGTCAGAGAGTATACGGATGTGCATTTCGTACAAGATGATCCTTTTGAAAGACGAGTATTTTACGTATTGTGAAACGGAATGAGTTGCTCTCGATTATCAAACGGTATGTAATCATTGTACGAAATTTAGAGCATGGCTGCATGCATGGATTGTCAAAGTAACCGGGATGCTTTTAATCTTATTCAAGTCGAGATTTTTATGTTAAGAGTTAAGGTGTAGAGTGAAAATTTGTATTGAGAATGACATTTTGTGAGAGCCATACTGCATGAAAAAAACTTTTCATATATGAAGAGAGTTTAACAGTCAGCATCAAGATGTGTGTATATCGCAAAATTATTTATTCTAAAAAGGTGATTTGGCTCGAGTATTGAATATTCAATCACGACTTACTATGTGCACTGAAAAAAATGTTCAGAAAATGTCATCGATCATAAAGTTCTGTTACTATCATTGAAATATTTTTTTATGATAACCAAACTTTTGTAAACTGAACAAAACTCTTGTTGGTTTAACCAAAGAATTTTTTTAATCACATTTAAAAAAAAACTCTTTGTTAAAATAACTAAATATGTTTTTCAGTGTGATAAAATGGGAGAAAAATGAATCAGGAGTGACGGAGACAGCGTTTCTTTAGCTGATGTTGCACAGAAAATAGATGTCTTGGAGTGTTAAGCTGTTTATTTGAAATAAAATTTAGAAGATGCTATTAAAAATTTGTACCCTACTCGGTACAGGTGTGATGATCTTTTAACTCATCAATGGCAGGTTGACACATAAAATTGAGGGAATTAATGGCTATCCCAACAGCACACGGAGATTTTCACGGCGCCTCACTAGTGCAACTGCTTGAAAAAAGAGGTGATTTCAGAAAATTTTTTAAAAGAAAATTATTGCATCGAAATAACTATCATTTTTATTATATCTTAACACAACACCTTTAAGAAATTTATATAATATTCTATGTAATATTATTAATATATTTTCCTCCAGTTAATCCATTTTCTATCTCAATTTAATAATCTCCCAGTTACTTCTCCCACATCGTTTTTGTAATTGATGAGTCTATTTTAAAAATTTCCTGAGCACATTTCATCGCTCGTTGACTACGAATTCATTCATTCTTTATCAATTTTTTACATCCATGAGCAGAAATACCTGTATTCTTACATGATTCTTACTCCCAATATTACGTGAGAAGTCAATGATGAAGTTTCATGTTTCACTGAACCTGTTAGAATATAATGCTCTCTTATAAAAATAACATTGTTATTCGAACACGATTTTACCCAATTTTATCCTCTCCTAACCCTCTTTGACTCCTTACCGCTTGACTGAAGCGCCAAATGACTTCCCCAATGGAAGCTCAATTAAGTATTAGGTTCACTGAAGTACTAATTGGATGGATAAGTTATTTTATCTTCTTGTTTTCATCCATACGTACACATACGCACTCGTATTTGTATTCAAGAAGTTTCACGGTGATTCAATTCTCATCAGTCATCGTCATCATAATCATCATTGTACAATTGTTGTAATTACATAGGGATAATTACTTCATCGGGATGAAATGAGACGAGACAAGACGAGACAAGATAAGCTGAGAGACCCCTCATTAGCCAATACCGACGTGCACCGTGTGATCGGCGAGTGTTTTGAAACATTCTACGCCTCAATCATCTGTGATCCTTCCTACACGGAGGTATTCCTCTCTCTCGTGGCAGCACGATTTACCACAGGGTATTGGAAAATATATAGTGTTGCAACGTTGAAATATTCAACGATCGAGATTGCTGCGTGATGTCATGGTAAATATATTCATATACCCATCTCCAGTGATTGTCTTCGTCACAGTTACTGATACTGTTACTATTCTTCTGAGGATATTATATTGTTTGTAAGCAAATCCACAAAATATTTGGCACAAGAAGTTGTTGGATCTTATTTGAAATCTGTCCAACAAAATACGGAGGTTTCTTTATGAGTTTTCAATAAAATAATGAGAACTAGCTTCTGAAGACACGAGGATGAAAGTGCTTCGTTATGAAATTCAGTAGATATGCAAAAAGAACAACAAGGTTCACCTGTTAGGATATGATTCGTGGATTCAAATTGGGTTGGAACTAAATGGCTTGGGCCAGGCGTTACAGCCGAGCGTAGGGGATTTATATTGGGCCAACGTTGATTGACAATAGAAGTAATATCGTACCTGCGTCGGCAATACAGAGATGAAAAGTGATAAGACAGTGTTAGTGCAAGTTTGTACTAGCATTGGTTTAAGACTGAACCAACATTGGTTCTATGGGTGATTCTCATTTTGGAGGTCGGAAATTAATGATTCAATGAAAACGTCTTTTCATTATACATTATGGTGTATTTCTCAAGTTTAGATCTTACTCTATAAGCAGAAAGTAGTCGCTGAGCTCGCAACTCCAACAGCCCTCAATTAGAGGAGGTTGAAAAAAATTGTTTCCCATGGAAGTGATGTAACAATTAAACTGTATGATTCAATTTTGAATGATACCCTGTAAGTTTGCACTTGATCACTTCTATAGGAACTGAATGGAAACTCCATTATCACTTTGCTTGAATCTAATAATTTCCCTAATTCAATCATTGCATCTCTCATAGAATCTTACTGTCATGAAATAAGATCTGTACGAATACAACAAACTCAACCGACTTACACCATTAGGAAAAAACCAAAATAGGCATTTAATGAAGCCATGCTAATATATTGTAAACTTGACACTTCCATGGATCAATGTTCACATCCATGGATATATTTTTCATCTACGGAGGCATGGAAGTGACTTCATGGAAGTGATTTTTTATGTATTAGAATTTAAAAAACATAATTATAACCCCTCCATCAGATACGTAGTCGATGACTCGACTGCCTATTTATCATGCAAAAACGCAATCAAATCACACATTCGAAGTTTCATTCCCGGAAATTACATATTCTAAAATAGCTACCACGGTTGTGATCGTTATGCTCAACGAGTTATGAGAATACAATTTGAACTTCGATTTTTTTGTTGTGATTACAACACCGATGTAAACGGACCACTGGCTCAAGATGGTGCCTCAGTACTGCGTCTACAGCCTTTTGGATTTCGTTCCTCGCGCAATATTTTTCAAAATAAGAGAGGTGTGACATGAGTCCATGGAAGTGACAAAAGAACTGTTCACAAAGTTTGATATGACGGTTCATATAAAAATCTGTGTAACCATAGATATTCTATTCTACTATTTGATGAATTATTCATCGTACTTGACATTGGCTCACTTTAAAAATGAATATTAAAAAGAAATAGAGTTCTGATTTTTTGTTCTTGTGGAAGCGAGGCGATCGCACTCATGGAAGTGACATTTTTTATGCTTTACATCTAGTTGAAAAAATCCAGTATGGTCCAAAGCGGAGTCAACTTGGTTCCAGCTGGGGCATCTTCATTCCAATGGATGACCATTGAACATTACGTATCTTTTGGTATCGACTGGTTGCATATGCCTTTCACAACACTTCTGGATAAGTTTTTAGAGAGAATTGGTTTAAAAGTTATCTCAAAGTCTTGTGCAAGACATCTAAACTCAGCCAGGAAGCAAATGTCGATATGATATCAAATTGATATCAAATCATTTTGATATCATATCGACATCATTTCATCATTTTTCTTGAATTTTGATGCAATTTTGATACCCTAGTTATCAATTCCACATCAAATCGACGTCGACAAACAGCATCGCATTGATGTTGCTAGAGAAATGCTTTCTTTGGGCCAAAATGTTATCGGAGGCATTATTATCGGTGACAAAACATGGGCCTGTGAATATGACATGGAAACTAACCAACAATCATCGAAATGGCGCTTTTCAGACGAGTCAAAACCTAAAAAACCGCGACAGAGTCGATGTAAAATCAAGGATTTGTTGACTGTTTTCTTTGATTGCCGTGGTGTGGTCCACTCCGAATTTCTCCCACCAGGTCAAACAGTGGATAAGGAATGTTACGTGAGCGTATTGAAGCGGTTGAGGGAAAACATTCGTCGCAAGAGACCAGAATTGTGGAGAGATAACTCGTGGTTTCTTCATCACGATAACGCACTGGCACACACATCTCATCTTGTATGCGATTATTTGACTAAAAACAGTGTTCATACCGTTCCTCAAGCTCCGTATTCACCTGATATGGCTTCTTGTGATTTTTTCCTATTCCCACGACTCAAGTTACCACTTCGCGGAAAGCGTTTTGAGACAACACTGTAAAAAATTTTCTGAAAATTCAGATACTGGAGTGTCTGAATTTTCAGACTCGAGTTTCTAAAAGGCAAATTTAGATAAGGTTTTCTGAAAATTCAGATTTGATATCTAGAATATTATATTTAGATACCAAGTTTCTGAAACATTAGAGAAAGTTTCTTCATGTTCATCACCAATACTTTGAAAATTAAGAATCTGAATAATTTAAGAAACTTACACTGAAAACATGCGCAGAATCGGTGCGCAGTGAATCGGCTTGCATTATTTTGTATGGCGGTCAATGAACGGTAAGTAAAGGTGAGTTGCAAAATCAAATTCAATATCATTTATTTTAATGAACAAATACTTACTGCACCAACAGTAATTACATGTTGTGCAATGTAATTTGAGCCAAATTAATTTATAATGTGACATGAAATGTATTGTGGGATTCGGTAAAAAAAATGTTAAAAATGTGAAGTTAACCTCTTTGCAATTGGAACAAAAATCGTCTCTGAATATGACAATCAGAAAATCTCATGACGGTGGTATGAATAAATGATTAAAGGAAGGATGATACATTGAGATTTTTGAATGGAAAATGATGAAAAAAACATCCAATTTCTGAATCAGATGTTCTGATTTTTCGTGGATCATAGAATCAATTTCAAGTAGATTTATATTCACTGAACCACATGAACATGTAGTAATTACTGCGATTAGTTTGAAACTCAGAGAATGTGGTTTAAAAAACTACATTATTTCAATTTACTTTGTCTTCAACTATTTGTAATAGAAGAGATGGAACTGTGTGCTATGGGACCAAGTCTAATTAGGGCAAGGAACAAGCGATGAGTATGTGAAACATACAAACATGTAATAAGTGCTCCAATGAAAAGTTTCACAAAGTATAACATTGAGTGATTTAACATGGAACAACTTATATAATTTCTACCAGATCCAATTGATGCCATTAATTTCTGTATTATGTTATAGTTTAGTGAAAATCAGTGTTTGTGAGATTGATATTCTGATTTATCAAAAACCAAAAAATAAATCATTTTCAAGAGATTGATTTTCACTGAATTATAACAAAATACAGAAATTAATTCCATCAGTTTGATTTGGTAAGAATTATATAGGCAGAGTTGTATATTGCATCATGTAGGGTTACGCTTTGTGAAATGTTTCATCGATACCCTCAGTACAAGTCTTACATACTTATCGCTGGACTCTTACACCAATTAAATGTACATCGTAGAAGACAAAACCATCTCTCTCATCACAAATAGTTGAATAAAAGTACATAAAACTATAGAAACGATATTCTTTTCATGTACTTTTTTTTAACTATTTGTGATGAGAGAGATGGTTATGTCTTCTATGATGTACATCTAATTGGTGTAAGAGTCCAGCGATAAGTATGTAAGACTTGTACTGAGGGTATCGATGAAACATTTCACAAAGCGTAACCCTACATGATGCAATATTCAACTTTGCCTATATAATTTTCACCAAATAAAACTAATGGCAGTAATTGCTGTATTTTCTTATGCTTTAGTGAGAATCAATATTATTGAGATTGATTTTTGATTCCTTGAATACCAGAAAATATTGTTTCAAAGTGTTATGAAACTATAATATGTTATCCTTTTCATGTACTTTTTTTCAACTATTTGTGATGAAAGAGATGGTTTTGTCTTCTAAAACAAAAACTTCAATTGATGAAAGAATCAAGCGATAAGTATGTAAGACTGGTACTGAAGGTATCGATGAAACATTTCACAAAGCGTAACCCTACATGATGCAATATACAACCCTGCCTATATAATTTTTACCAAATCAAACTGATGGCATTAATTTCTGTATTTTGTTATAATTCAGTGAAAATCAATCTCTTGACAATGATTTATTTTTTGGTTTTTAATAAATCAGAATATCAATCTCAAAAACATTGATTTTTACTAAACTATAACATAATACAGAAATTAATGGCATCAGTTGGATCTGGTAGAAATTATATAAGTTGTTCCATGTTGAATCACTCAATGTTATTCTTTGTGGAACTTTTCACTGGAGCATTTAGTACATGTTTCACATACTCATCGCTTGATTCTTGCATACTTGCATCAGACTTGGTCCCATAAGACACAATTCTATCTCTCTTATCACAAATAGTTGAAGGAAAATTAAATGGAATTAAAATAGTTTTTTAAACCACATTCTTCATACATTCTTATAATTTTATACGTGCTAATTTGATTTCTCTTTTAGCCAAATTGACGTTTCATTTTTTGGGGATATGGGTCATTATACTTTTAAGGTCTCCTCGAATTTCGTACTTTCCCTAAACTTGCACATTGAATGCAGCAATGAATCGATGTGTGCAATGGAAAATGACTTAGATAATCAAAAATAGTACAAATTGAATAATGCGAAACAATTTTTGTATTACTGAAAAAAATTTTTCTTACTTCCCAAATCCAAGATCAAAGTTGACATACTGTTCTAAAGCAGCATGTCACACGCGTATTTTCATAGTAAAACCTTGGATCTATTCATGATTTTTCCAACAACCAGGACTTTGCAGACCGGATTTGAGTACAAAATTAGTGTACAAAATTAGAAAATCAGTGTTTTTCAACATTAAACTCGTCGTAACTCGGCCATTTTTTCATGTATCGTAATAAATCTTGCGTAATCCGATTCGTAAGACTTTCCCGATGACGTACATGTCAGAAAAATTCGTGAAAGTTAATAAAAAATTATAAATTTTTTGATCCGAAGTGAAAACCATGTTTTTCATGCTTTGCGTTGAAAAAGTGTCGGGGGAAGTATGAGCTACGAACAACTTCCAACGACAAAGTTGTTTGTTATTGTATGGAGGAACTTTGTGGGAATTTTTAGATCGATTGAACTATTAGTTTTGAAAATACAGCGATTTTAATATGAACGCGCAACGAGCATTTTTCATCATTTCGCGTCATGTTACCGGCTGAATATTGGAGTCCATAGGAAAGATTGTATTCATTTGATTTTTCAATGCGTGTTTATGTTTTTTGAGTTAGGGAATCCAAATATTGAACTATTTTGGCGAGATTCGTTATTTGTTCTCTTTACAAATAAATTCATTGTTTATAATGTTTTAATGGATAAACCATTCACTTTGAAGGAAAATTGTCCTTCGAACAAGAGAGGTTCCTTTATTCTATGAAACAAAAAACTTTGTACAGATTATTTTTTACAAAATAAGAAAAGTTTTGTTGAAATAATTTTTCCATAAAACTAATAATTTGGATATGAAATCGTTTCAAATGAATAAAATTTACGGTTACTCAGCCAACACCGCTCGAAACTCCTTGAAAATTTGCGTGTATATTCTGTATGCACTGAAAAAGTCATTGGGTTGGTTATAACGATGGGAATATCGAGTATATTATTCAATCATGTTTAATAATGAATTTATACTAACCAAAATCATGCTGTGCCAATTTTGTTGCGTATCCTTTCCGTGTGATACTGCTCCCAGACACGGAGCTAACGCTTTGTTCAATATCTTCCACATTTTTTACAGAATAATTTCAAGTTTCGTACAAAACCTCTTCAAAGATGAAGGAACAAATTCGACGCTTGAAATTTTGTGAACTTGGAAGTTTCCTCGATACTTGTTCTCCATGAAATGGCACAGCACGATTTTTATTAGTATAAATTTATTATCAAACATGATTGAATAATATACTCAATATTCCCATCGTTATCACCAACTAGAGATCGACCGAAAATTTTTGCCGAAAATGATTAAGATTGAAGTTGTGATTATTGGTTTCGAAAAAAACTTAGGACTGGACGTTGGAAGTGTAGACGAGCTCCTTAATAATCCAATTATCATACTTACGATCACATTTCATTGTAATTAACAAAATACTTGCGATTTTCGGTTTACAATTTTGGCCGACAAGCATTAGCCGAAAATTTAAACCGAAAATCGAAATTATTTCATTAATCACATTGATATGTGATCTTAAGTATGATAATTGCATTATTAAGGAGCTTATCTACACTTCCAACGTCCAATACCAAGTTTTTTCCGAAACCAATAATCAGAGCTTCAATTTTAGTCAGTTTCGGCAAAAAATTTCGGTCGATCTCTATCACCAACCCAATGACTTTTTCAATGCATACAGAATATGTATGCAAATTTTCAAGGAGATTCGAGCGGTTTTGGCTGAGTAATCGTAAATTTTATTTATTTGAAACGATTTCATATTCAAATTATTGGTTTTATGGAAAAATTATTTCAACAAAACTTTTCTTATTCTGTAAAAAATAATCTTTACAAAGTTTTTTGTTTCATAGAATAAAGGAACCTCTCTTGTTCGAAGGACAATTTTCCTTCAAAGTGAATGGTTTATCCATCAAAACATTATAAACAATGAATTTATTTGTAAAGAGAACAAATAACGAATCTCGCCAAAATAGTTCAATATTTGGATTCCCTAACTCAAAAAACATAAACACGCATTGAAAAATCAAATGAATACAATCTTTCCTATGGACTCCAATATTCAGCCGGTAACATGACGCGAAATGATGAAAAATGCTCGTTGCGCGTTCATATTAAAATTGCTGTATTTTCAAAACTAATAGTTCAATCGATCTAAAAATTCCCACAAAGTTCCTCCATACAATAACAAACAACTTTGTCGTTGGAAGTTGTTCGTAGCTCATACTTCCCCCGACACTTTTTCAACGCAAAGCATGAAAAACATGGTTTTCACTTCGGATTAAAAAATTTATCATTTTTTATTAACTTTCACGAATTTTTCCAACATGTACGTCATCGGGAAAGTCTTACAAATCGGATTACGCAAGATTTATTCACTGAGAAAAAAAATGGTTTTTTGTCAAGCGCGCCGGGAATTTGACAGGTATGCGGTTGAGTCAACAGAATAACGTTTGGCATAAATTTCCCGTCATTTGGTACAAATATATACTTTTGGTTGAGTCAACCCCGCAGCGATATTGTAACTAAATAAGATGCACGTTCCAATCAATCACTACATCGTTGATGGAAACACAACAAATTTTGAACGTACCATCCCCAGCAGTTGTTTCATTCACATATTGCAGTGATCAAAACGCATGCAGGTGTCATTGGAAAGAATGAACATTTGAGATTACATACTCATCCAATTGCTTCCAGTAAATTGGTTAATCGAACGAATATTCAATAAGTTTGACTGAAAATTGGCGGACTTGAAACAACCTCATCAATGTGATCGCTGTTAATGTGTCATGAAATCTATTTCAACCAAAAAAAAAATGCATACAGATACAGACGAGTGTTCGTTGAATATAGAACTGTTTCCTATTTGTTGAGAAAAAACACCCGAATTCATGTACACGGAAAAAAGAAAACAGCAATGGTTACTGTGAATCGCAGTAATTCATTGACAACAAATGAAAAATCAAATTCACGCCGTTCATTACTGCGTCTCTCAGTAACCATTAATATCCAAGCAGCATTGACGAATTTCACTGCTGTACGCATCACTGTGATCGCACTGACCTTTATCATCCAAGCGTGTTTTCATTTGTTTTTCAACTGATTGCTGTTATGGACAGTAACCAGTGCTGTTTTCTTCTTTCCGTGTAGAATGATATTACATGATTCATTTCGATTTACAAATTCGATATGAATTTTTATCCATTTTATGAGACATCATGTCAATTTCCTGGATCGGATGAATCATATTTAAAACGGCATTTCTGGGTGGAAGTTATCAATTAGTCTCTATAGCTCAGTGGGTAGAGCGCTAGTCTACAAGACTAGGAGTTATGAGTTCGATTCTCGTCAACGGTGGAGCGAAATTTTTATTCCAGAATTCCTTCATAAAACATTGTCCAGCGAGAACATTTGATCAAATAATTCATGCCTCACGGACGGAAGCAGCAAAACGACTCCCACCAACAAAACGGGCGGAGATAAAAGATGACAGATGGGGTGGTAGAGGAGCCAACAACCATTCTGACAACAGCACTAAAGCAAATTTCAAAAAAATTCTGTGAATTCAGTCGGAAAGCCCGACTGAGGAATCATTTTTTTCCTTTATTTGATCATTGTATTGAATTGCTCTACTGTATTCAGCGAATAACTTATGGAATTGATGAATTCAAGTACGGTATTGATGTCAAGGTATGTAACATCCAAACAAATGTTAAATATTGGCATTTTAAAGTGTTTTGATTTAATACAAATATGTTTTACGTCGTTTCAAAACAAAGAATCAATTGAATCAAGTTCTTAAAAATTACAATTAAATCCTTAAGATTTGGCTCAATTTCTCGCGGAATTGGGACAACTAATTTTCCAAACCCGCAAGGCAGTTCAATCAACTCCTAGATTGATTTCGCCGTATCCAAATGCGCGGCGGACTTGAGGCAACTGAAACTCGATTGAATCAAATCATCCTTTTTCTCAGTGTTACAATACATGAAAAAATGGCCGAGTTACGACGAGTTTAATGTTGAAAAACATTGATTTTCGATTTAAAAAAATAGGTGCTTTTCATTTTTTTTCTTGAAAACTATCGACCATAGAAAAAAATTGTAAACGGAGACTCAGATTGATTTTTCAAGACCCATCACCGCGTATTTTTAGATTTTCAAAATTCCGATTTTTTTTTCGAACCTTCACGTGGCGGCTTGGATAATACTTTTACCGCTTTTCGAACGCATCGTCGGTTATGCTTTCCGTGGGCTCAATTGAACCGTTTTCGTTTCATTAAGAAATTCCGGGTACTTTTCGATCAGAAGGTATATGTCGAAATATGCAACGAGATCTGCACCGAGACCGAGACTAGTTCCAAGACTGGAAGAATATCTGAGTTCTCCTCTTCAATGGAATCGGGAATTCCATATGACTTCCCCAAATAGCAAAAGTTCCAAAAACTAGATCTCATTGAATCCTTTCGGAGTTACAAAATGAACTACTGATATGTCAGCAGAACAGGGTTCTTGGAGAATATAGTATGACAAAAGGCAAATTGAATTCTCCAAGAAACATATTCTGCTGACATTTCAGTAGTTCATTTTGTGATTCCGAAAGGATCCAATAAGATCTAGTTCTTGGAACTATTGCTATTCGGGTTTGTAACATCTTAGGTAGAAGCACGATTTCGTTTAAAATTTTTATGCCTTCAATTGTTAAAACAGTAAATATAGATTTCTTTTCAATTTGAGACGTGAGTTTCGTGCGAAGCCCTAAACCTGTCTCAAAGATATTGCCAGACACAAAATATGTACTAGGGACCAGTTACATACTATGTTGGCTGGCTCAACAATCAAGGTCAAATCAACTTTGTACCAGCTGGGCTGGTCTGATTCTAATCACATCACCTAGGATTTAATTTATTGCAAGTATGTTGATATCTGATGTTGAAAAATGATTTTAACAAATCAATATGATGCATAGTTTGTTTTTGTATATCAGAGCCGATCGAAGTACGTGCTCAAACAAATATCACTAAATATACTTTTATTGTGAATGCAAATAGCCTGATAAACTGATGATCAAGTATCCACATAATTGCAAGAATTTCAAAAGAGGCTGCTTTGCGAATTTCGAAATGCCATTGGGATAAAATTTTGGCGAAGAGAGAGAAAGAGAGACAGAGTACATCAATACATAAATGATTCTAAAACTTTGAATGCTTTTTCCTCGAAACGATGTTTTTAAAATCGGCCGGCAGTAAAACTCGAACATTTTTCATCTGATCCACTTGAAATTTCAACTATAATTTTGAGATACCATCACCTTCTGGGATACACACGATTCTTATAATTGATTGACAATTTTTATTAAGAAATATGTGAAGTTTTACAGTACATTCAGAATATCAAAATATGAAAATGATGTCAAAAAGTCATAGCTTTGATGGAACGTTCATTTATTTCTGAATATGCGAAACATTGAACATTCCCTCCGGATGGTTGTATGCAATATTAGGTGTTGGAATTAATTCGTAGCGTTATACAAAAGCTGACGTAGGTAGTGTAGTATTCCGTTGTTACCTACAATAATCTATTCACCGTGAAACAGCTATTATTTGACGTCATTTGTTTTACATAACCTTTTTTTGAATCGTAAATAACACCACTTCATAACTTATTGAACATGTCAAAATTTATACCGAATAAAGTGTTTTTGCGGGGAGTCTTACTTCATTATTTCAATATGAACAAAAGTGCTGCTGAAGCCCATCGTATTTTAGTGCAAGTGTATGGTAAACATGGTCTAGCTGAGCAAACGTGTCGAAAATGGTTTGCACGTTTAAAAGCTGGGGATTTCGACTTGGATGATAAGGAGCGACCTGGTCAGCCGAAAAAATTTGAAGATACTGATTTGGAGACGTTGCTCAATGAAGACTCATGTCAAACCCTTCAAGAATTGTCGACATCATTGGGAGTTGACTTATCAACGGTAGAAAAACGACTGAAAAGTTTGGGCATGATCCAGAAGGAAGGACGTTGGATCCCATATGAATTGAAACCAAGAGACATTGAGAGGCGTTTTTTGACGTGGAACTGCTGCTTCAACGGCAGCGAAGAAAATGATTCTTGCATAGAATTGTCACTGGCGATGAGAAATGGATCCATCACGACAATCCGAAGTGCAGAAAGTCATGGGTTAAGCCCGGCCAAGCATCACAATCAGTGGCAAAGCCAAATATCCATGGGTCTAAGCTCCTGCTCTGTATTTGGTGGGATCAGATGGGTGTGATTCATTATGAACTGTTGAAACCGAATGAAACCATAAGTGGGGATCGTTACCGACTACAATTGATGCGCTCAAGCCGTGCATTGAAAGAAAAACGACCGGAATACTCCAAAAGACACAACAAAGTCATTTTGCTGCACAACAATACTCGGCCGCACGTCGCAAAACCGGTGAGAACATACCTCGAAACACTGAAATGGGAAGTTCTACCCCACCCGCCGTATTTTCCAGATATTGCGCCATCCGATTACCATTTGTTCCGTTCGATGGATCATAGCTTGTCTGAGCAAAAATTCACTTCTTACGAAGATTGCCAAAAATGGGTCGATTCGTGGATTGCATCCAAAGATAATGCGTTCTTCCGACACGGTATTCATTCCTTGCCCGAAAGATGGTCGAAAGTAGTCGAAAGCGATGGACAATACTTTGATTAATGTATTTTTTTATTTCCAATCGAAATAAATAATTGTTTTTCATTAAAAAAACGCTACGAAATAATTCCAATTCCTAATATTATTTCTAGTTGGGATTTGAGCATTTTCTGAACCAAAAAACTCGATATCAAAATTTAGTCATTCCTGACGAAAATTTTGACGGTGACTGATTTATGACGGATTTTCCTCGAAATGACTAATGCTCTTACATGGGATACTGAAAATACTATTCATATTTCAGTATCATTTAATGAAGCTGGAACTAGCAGCCAATTGATGTCACTTTTAATAGTATTATTTTATCAAGTATTTCAATAGCAAAACCTCAGTTGAAAGCCACTCAATCAATTCTTGATATGAAAAATATCCGAATCAAGTTCAATTAAAAGTTGAAACAATCGGCTGCTAGCTTTTGCAGTTTCAGCTTCATGATCATTCATCAATATGTACTAATACTTCTTCAAGTTCATGAGTACTCAATTAGCTAATAACATTTAGATACACAAAGAATATAATAATGGTTATCAGAGAAAGTATAGTAATCGAAGGACATAATTGATTATAACGTCAAATACTATACATCTATCAGTGTTCAGCAGGAATATAGTAATTGCTACGAGAATTATGATGAATTGTCATATACCGACTGTCATTTATCGTCATAATGAATCATATCCTCCGATTACTATATTTGTATGAAAATGGTTATCAGATTTTCTTCTCCGTGTAATGAAGAATTTTTTTGTCTTGTCCTAAGTGCAGATGTACGATACTTTTACTGCCAGCTGTGGAGAACCTCACAAGAATAAAATCTCAGATGTGTGCACTTTGTGCCACCCTTTATTCAGAATCAACAATTTGTTTTCTGTACCAGAAAGTGTACTCTATAAATCCCTGCCCATACAGCACCGGGAGGTACTATCAATATCCTTGGAACGTCTTCTGAAACATTGGAATGTTCTAAAAATGTTTCGGGACGTTCAGAAAACATCGCATGTGTATACTAGGGATGTAAAAATGTCCGGTATAGTCTTATATAGGTTTCCATGGAACGTTTTTGAAACATGTAAAATGACAATTTGTTAATGATCAAACTTGTGTCAAATCTTTTGATATTCCCCATTTCCAGGAGACACAAATGAACTGCGGTGAAGCTTGTATCGATAGATTTGATAAATTACATTTGCATCTCTTTGAAACATTGCATGTAGTAAAGTTTTGTTTCGCGTCAATTTTGAGGCTATTGTGAATCTCAATATATTGCCTTAATTCTTGATAATTTACATTATGCCAATAGTTTTGAACTTCTTGAATGGAATCTCTCCAAATATCCAATACAAAACATATTTTTATGGTTGTTTGGTCCTTTTTTGCCTAGTAAAACTATAATTATACATTTGAATAGGTTAGAGATAAAATACTTGGTTTTCATATAACGTCTCGGAAACGTTCTGAAAACGTACCATAGCATTTGTAAACAATGACCCCAAAACGTGTTCCCCAACAGATTTAATGAACGTTCCTAAGACGTTTGGAAACGTGCTTTTGGAAACCAACATCTGTGGGACTTTGGACACGTTTTGAAAATGTTTTGAGAACTTTCGGTGCTGTTTGGGATATATATTAGTCTCGTACTTTCTGTTTTTAATTAAATTTGTAGAAATTCCTCAAAAAAACCTTTCGTTTTCAATTTTGAAACAGGTATTACCCCTTAAGATAATGAATTATGAAAGGTTTTCATATTCAGGGATTATGGGTGTTGAAATATTTCTACAATGAATGAAAATCATCAAAACATATATCATTTGCCATTATAAATATTCCAAATCTGTGGTTATTGTACAGTTCACGATCAAAATTCAAACATAAACGCTTTTTCCAATGGCCGAGACCCCTTAAACGGACGAGCAAGATCAGAGACGACTGGAATATCATCGCCACCAGTGGTGGTAACAATAGTAGAGGTAGGGTGGTGGTAGAACTAATAGCAATATCAGCAGTAGCAGCGGTAGTGGTAACAGCCAGTACAGTTCAGACTTGCCCGATGAAATCTTCATCGCCACCAGTTTTTTTTTGTTCCGTCACATGGTTCACCATGATCGAGTCATTATGGACACACCCTGTGCGCAAAACAAATAATTACATCCAGTTATAGAACCACGTATCAAACATCTGATCCAAGAATAACAGAGGTAGTTTGTGATGTAATCCATTCGGATAAAAAAATTCATTCTGAGGAACATTAGTTTTCAGTCTCAAATAAATTGTTGAATTTTGATTTTGATATGTTCATAGATTAGTGCTTGAATTTAGATATTCCTTTGACATTGTATTTACTCATTCGTTGAAAAATTCTCCCAACTTTTATACAAATTGTATAAAAATCATGTATAAATCAACGTATAGATAAATATGACATACATTTTTTGTATAAAAACAGACAACACAATGATACCAATTATTATCTTTTATTCCTAATTTTTGACAGAAGTTTCAAAGGACACGAAAAGAGAGTTCTAGTCGATTCATGTTTTCTTGAAGATAGTGGTGATTTTTTAAAGATATTTCTTCCACGTACAGTGGGTACGCAGAATTTTTTTTACTCACTGTACTGACACCGGAGAAAGATTTATTGGGCTGACATAAATATTTACTTCAAACTTGTTCGAACAATGGATATCGAATTCATACAATCATGATTCAGCTGAACGGATGTCTCAAATTTGGAATACAAATAAACTTGATTATATAATAAACTGAAATTGCTAGTATCTTACACTTCAATATTGCCAATACTGAACGTTTACCACGAGGAAGTTCAAATTCTATGAGGAGTTTTTGAAAATTCATTGGAAATTGTTTATTTTCATTCTTTTTTGTAGTCGACTAATATCAATAAACCTTATCCACTTCATTGGATAAAGTGAAAATCATGTTTTTCCATGATGATCTAGTATTGAGACAAGATTGACCTGATTAAGGGTTACCGCTATCTTCTTAGCCCCCTATGGCTTCACTGGATAGTCGGTATCATCCTGTGCGTGTGACTGTTTTGAATCATTTGACCCAATGTTGAGTGTTGAGAGCCTTTATGGGAGATCGATTGTCACAGCAATACGAAACCTTCCTCTTGCGGGTTCGATCCAACAGTGTCGATTCGCTGACGGGATGTGATCAATGATGTACATTTTCTTCATGGCTTTCATCACCATCGCCCGTGAGTTATGGCTGGGAATGGCAAAACTGTCCGCATCGATCCACACCGTGAAGACAGATCTACTTCGATATTTTGTTAATTCCCTACCGTCTACCGAAATATACAAACTCTGCGTTCATCACCTATTTTCTCTGATGACAGTGTTACGCGTTCACCAGAGTTTACCTTGCACCCCTTTCTCGTCGAATGGAGCTTGAGGAAAGGTGGCAGATGCGTATTTTAGGGCGCTAAGATGGTCAAAAAGCAAACCGGGAATGGTTTTGCTCAGAAAAGAAATGGGGAGTAGGCTGTATTAGAGATGTGCGAATCGCATTTTTTGACCCACGAATCGGATCGAATAGAATTTCTTATTACTTTCTCGAATTCGAATCGAATCGAATTTGAAGAATCAATGTCGAATCGAATCAAAATAAATCGAACCGAATCGAATCGAATTCCAGCACAAAAAATATTCAAAGCACATCTTATTAATTTGAATAAACCCAGCGTCTGCAGGATGAGTGGAGGTTGTCACGTAACTTGATTACGTCTTTTTCTTTCTAACCTGACAGGGTTTTACGATCGGCCCGATAATGGCTCATGACTGGACCATATATGGAATCCATCGTACGGAATGGCACCCATTAATGGGCCAATGGCACCCATTAATGATTTGATGATAACTGAATACTGGATGATAACTTGGGCCCAAGAATGGCGAAAAGTAAACGGCCAATTATCGGTGATGAGCGGTTTATCGAGGGTTTTGATGTCTGGATACACGGAGAGAAATTTGTAGTTATATTTATTTGAGGATTCCTCACAAATTTACTATGTTTTCTAGTTTCGGAGGAACAGACTGTTTTTACAGTTGAATTCACTGTGGAACATAGTGAATTTAGAATCGATTGAAATAAGTTCCAAACATAGAACAAATTACAATGTTTCAAAGTAGAACAGAATAGTCAACGTATTAAATTGCATCGTGATAGTTAACGTCATTCATGACAATCTAACATAGTAAATTTTTCTGATAAATATGAAAAAAATTTCTTTAGGGGTTCAATAAAATTAGACGAGCCAAGAAGACGCCTATTGAAAAATTTTCTTTCTGCAGGAAGTTTTCATTCAATTAAAATTGAACTTTTTAGGTTTATTAAAATAATATTGAAGCATATAAATACATTTTTTTGGGTAATTTTTCATCTCAAAATTGCGGTTATAGGATAGCTCAAAGACAATCCATAAAAAAAATTTGCGGGAACTCTGGAGGTCGGAGTTTCTGTTTGAAACATGCCCCCAAGAAAAATGTTGTGAAAAATATTTATAATTTGTCGTTAAACGTGAACAGAATGAAAAATAGTGAAAGTCCAAAGATTGGCGGAGGTTTTTCGATAAAATTGGTGATCGAAAAAGAAATTTTCCAGTTTTCTTAGGTTTACCGACCAATTGTAACTATTTTTCACAAAAGTTTTTTTGGTGGAATGTTTCAAATAAAAACTCCGATCTCAAGAGTGCCCGCAGATTTTTTTATGAGTGATCTTTAAGGAGATACAAGCCCTGACGATGCAACCCGAGCCAAATCTTTTCTGAGAAATTATTCGAAGATAAAGCAATAAGAGGCAAATATTACTGTTTACAGACCATCTTGATTGATTGAAGAAGGTCTGTACAGAGCGATATTTCCATTTCGTTTCTACGTTTTCGAGTAGTTTGTCAGAATAGTTTTTGTCGTGTCCTTTTCTAATCAATGCTTCTGGTTGCATCTGCAGAAGTTGCTGGTATCACCTTAAGCTATCCTATTTTGCGATAAAAAATTACAGGAAATATTTATTTATATATTTTGATATTATGTTAACAAACTTACAAACTTCCAGTTTAATTGAATAAGAATTTCCTGATGAAAAAAATTTTTTTAATACGTCTTTTTAGCTTGTCTAATTCTAATGACCCCCTTAAATGCTTCATAGTACTATGTGTCTAATCGTTTGGGATATTTCAGAATTGTATGTATGTATAATATGAATGTATGTACAGGGCGTCCAAGAAAATATTCTGAACCTTCCAAGGAGTAATTCCTGAGACAAAACTAAGATTCTTTTTTCCTTTTTCAATAAAATAATTTCTGGAAATGCTCTTACATGATTGATTGAAATCAGCTCTGAAACTAAGGATTTCGTTCAGAGGAAAAACTGTCTTTGATTTTTCTGAGAAATCACGCCTTGAAAGGTTTTGGAATTTTTTTGGGACATCTAGCATACATAAACATATACATATACGATATATGATATACATATACATATACATATACGATATATGATATACATATACATATACATATACGATATATGATATACATATACATATACATATACGATATATGATATACATATACATATACATATACGATATATGATTGTATGCATTAGTTAAAAAATTTTTTAATAATTACATACGCATGCATATAGGGGTGTTCCACGGATAGGGTTACCAGACGTCCTCATTTTAGTGGACATGTCCTCATTTATACCAGTTGCAGGTCGTGTCCTCTTTTTTCGGCCAGCATCCTCATTTTTATGAATTTTCTATAAAAATTTTCAATTAGATTTCTAAGTCAAATATTATATGCTCGTTGTGCTGCATTAGATATTTAAAATGAAGATATATAATATATAAAAAGCACGGTCTGATTTATACTAGTCTCTAAAAAAAAAAAGGTCATCAGGTATGACGGGGGAGGTGTCCTCATTTCGGCCACCGGCGATCTGGTAACCCTATCCACGGATCTTGGACATTCTTCAGCGAGCATAACCTTCAATTGATTCTGAGTAGATGTAACTCAATCTTTTACAGAATTCGCGTCAACTCAACTGCCGGCTCGCGTCGGCGCAGTACTACTGTATTCTTTTTCATATCATGGAATTTACTACGCCCTCTATGCGAATTACAATGTTCGTATCGCAAGATTTGAACGAATTTGAAATAATATTTTCAAATATTCACTTTCGCCATGAAACATAGTAATTTTATATTACAACATAGTAAAACCTTTCATGGAAATTGTGAAATCAACAAAGGTTCCATTTCCAATTTGTGACGAGTTTCCTGTGAAATTTATTTTGATATTGATTACATTGAAATGATTGAAAAAATTGCTATGCGCTTGTAGTAGAAGTAACAATTCATATAGCATTGATGGAAATATAGCCTCGTGAAATTCATTAGAAAGTCAGTCTGTTCCTCGGAAACAATAATGACATAGTAAATTTGACTAAAAATTTCTCTCCGTGTACCTTGTCAATTTTGACATAATTTTTTAATTGATTTCTCACGTGATCTCGACGTATAACTGCACTCGATTCCTAATAGCTGCTCCACACTTCATTCATGCGAAATTCACTTGTTAGTGTTGCCGCGATCCGAGCTAATCCGAGTTTTGAGCATGAGCTCGGCTTGGCTCTTGTGTTTTACAGTGAGGATCGGCTTGGAGATCGGATCGATAGCTCCACTGCCCGGATCGGAGCACAGTGGACCAAAAGCGTGAAAAATTGTGCAAAATTGAATTTTTTGAAGTATTGCCCCCAGTTTAGTGAGTTGTATATATATGTCCTTCATGAGCTAGCAAAGACATTCCATGAGTATCATGGAAGTTAAAATTGATTGAAGGACAGTGGGGGATCGTTGAATATGAAAAAACGTTGAAAATGCTCAAAATTTGCCTTAACTTTATTTGCAATGTTTTTCAGTATTATTCAAGGAAAATGAACGGGCTTAAATTTTCTCGTCGAAATGTGATATAATAAGTCAGAAAATAATTTTCCTCGATTTTTCAGACAACATATGTGGAAGGGAGAGGTATATAATCGTCAAATTTCAATGTTTTAGGATTTCATCAAGCTCCACAACGTTTGTGCCTCTTTGTGACTCGCTAATTACAACGTAGAATATTTCTTTATGATGTATAGAAACAGACTCAATCTCATTTAGCGGCAGGAAGTTGCAGGTTTCGTCGCTCTCTTTTTGAACTGATCTTAAGAGACTCAGAAAACGTAAACACAGCCGATGCATCGCGATGCTCGTTAGGGATAACAATAGTTTTAGTTTCAAATAATATTATCCCACACAGCACACAGATTTCAGAAATAATTTCTCATGAATTCTTCTTATTCCACAAAGAATCCTTTATGAATACTCCAACTCATCCAAACAAATTCAATAAGACCCGAAGGGAACATGAAGCTCCGACGAACGTTCAAAATAGATCATGATAGATCAGACTGAAGCTCCGTTGGAGCTCAAGTTTAGATTCGGAAACGTTCGACGAAGGTCCGATGAACGTTGAAATGTCCGCTTGAAAATAGCTTGAATGAAGGTTCATAGAACGTTTATTAAAGATTCTACGAAGATTCATTCAACCTTCAGTTTTTTATGTTTCAGACGGAATTACAATTATAGTTAGAAATGCCCCAATGTTTCATTTTTTCGTGGGAAAATATACTTTGAAAAAAACTTTGATCGAAAAATTGCAACTCGAACGAACCTTTAGCAAACGTTCGATGAACGTTTTATAAACGTTCATTCAAACTATTTTCAAGTGGACATTTCAACGTTCATCGGACCTTCGTCGAACGTTTACGAATCTAAACTTGAGCTCCAACAGAGCTTCAGTCTGATCTATCATGATCTATTCTGAACATTTGTCGGAGCTTCATGTTCCCTTCGGGGAATGTTTGAACTCCTCCCGTATGTCAGTTCAGAATAAAGTACTGGGGGAATCTTTTCCCTCGTCCAAAAGACTTCTTCAATAATGAAAACAAAAGGAAAAATTGCTCATGATGGATCCAAAAAGATTGCATAAAGAGATCATATAAGGATTTCATACGGGACGCGCTTGAAACTTGAATGAAATGAATATTTTCACATTTATTAAACACAAGGTTTTTTTTATTCATTAATTTATGAAGTATTTACAATTTATGAGATATCTATTGTAATATACAAAATGAACTATTAATGAGTTCCTTAGAACCCTTTTCACAGGGGACTCAAATGGGGATTGGAAGAGGAATACTCCCAGGCATCTTTCACTGAAATAACAGCCCTTCTTTTAAAGTACTTCATAAAGTCATTTAGGACTCTCCATGAACTTGGCTCATCATTCATATGAAATGCTTTCTGGCTTCTTTTGGAACTTATTGTACCCTTTATGAGTTATTTGTGGATTCATCGAATTGAATTGAAGGCCCGGATGCAATAAGGGGACTAGCGCTCGAAAAGGTTGAAAACTATTGTCCACGCCGTGCCGTCACACACGAAAATCAAAAGTTGAAATTTCGAAAATTAAAAAATACTGGATGATAGATCTTGAAAAATCAATCCGACTCTCTTATCACCATTTTTTTCTATTATGCATAGTTTTTTAGTGAAAAAATAAAAACTACAAATTTTTGTACTCTAGAAATTGATGTTTTTCAACATCAAACTCGTTCCAACTCGGTCATTTTTCAACGTATTAAAATGAATCTTACGGATTCTGATTCGTAAGACTTCCCCGAAGACAACAATGTCAAAGAATTTTGTAAATAACAACAAAAAATTAATAAATTTTTAATTCAAAGTGAAAACGACGTTTCTTGTGCTTTGCATTAAAAGAGTGGTGAAGGAAATTTGAGCTACAGAAAACTTCAAGTGACAAAGTTGTTCATTAGTGTATGGACAAACTTTTCGGAAAATTTCAGATCGATTGAAGTATTAGTTTATGAGATACAGCGATTTATCGCGCGACGGAGAATTTTCATCATTCTGCGTCGGTACAGGCGGAATATCAAGATTCGTAGGAAACATGGTATTCGCTTGATTCCTCAACGTATGTTTTTGTTCTGTTTTGTTTTGGTTTGATCGTTCTTATGAATGAAGTATATCTATTAGTGAAAAATACTTTATGCATCTCAAAACGATTTCGATGAGCTTCCATTATTACATCCTTGCATACTGTATAATATAATTTGAGTGGAATTGTGAATCACGTCAGAAAAAATAAGCATTTAATTAATCATATCGATTATGAATGCACAAAGAGGAAGAAAAAGAGGGAAAAATGAGCAAGAGTGGAAAAGAACAATTTTTGAAACTTCGCAAAAACAAGGTAAGTTATCAATGCAATATTTTCTTCATTAAATTCATGATGAATACCGTTCCATTCAATGATTTTATGAGAACTCTACTAGTTAATTGGTTCTGTTTAAAAAGTCTATAACACTCTATAATAGTTTCATTTCGAATTCATGTGTATGATTTCTTCATATGTGTAATTCCAGAAAATTGGTGTACTCAACTTGAATCAATCATTATTCAAGTGTCACCACATATGTATACATATACTACAACTTTGTTTTAATTGATGTAAGCCCTATTTTGCGAAGTGTGACTTCAATTGAACACTATCACGCGGCAACACTATCACTTGTTAGAAAATTCTCACGAAAATGACATGTAATATCACGTGATTCACAGCGTGATTTTTCATGTGTTTTGCAGGATTGGCCAGGGATCCATTTTATCATGATCAGGATTGGGAAACTATTTGAAATGCAATCATTCTAAGTACGTACTAGAATGAAAACCAGTGTTATATATCTCACATTTGAAGTATATTCCCTTCGGCATTTTATATTTGAAGTGCTTTCTCCAAAATCTTCGGTATTTAATCCTACAAATATTTGAGAATTAGTCAAGATGCTCAGAAAATGTATTTGAGATACAAAAAACAAAGTAATTTAGGAAATCTATTCTATAATTATATTTGTCGATTGTAAAATATAAAATTCTTTGAACAATACACTTGATATACAACATACTACAGGAAATGTATTGTTAATTAAAAATGCGAAGTACCAATTTAATTTCCCACACCTTCGCACAATTGTATTTCAAATACATGTCCAGCCCTGATCACGATATATCACGTGATTCTTCACGTCACTCCTGACGTGATTTTCAACATTATAAATTGAGTGAAGAATCACGTCCTTGTTTCTCTGGGCGATCTCAAATGAGAAATTTAATTGCCTAAACAAAATATTAGTTTCCAACTAAAAATTTTTGTTATAACAAACAATATTCCAGTCCAGGCAACACAAATTTCGCATTTCATGTCGATTTTAGTTACTGCAACTGGCGACGTTGTCACGTCCAGGAACTTCCTACGAAGATGCCCTTCTTCTACATAGATCAGAACTGAAATTCATAGGTGAATTTCATTACTGATCTTGATTCGTAGATATTTGATGGACCGGGAGAAATGGAAAAGTGAGACAATCTGATTTAAATGAGGTGAAAATGAAATAATCAATTTATTATAAAATAGGAATAAGATACATTACAAATTTTCTGGTTGGCCCCCAAATAGTCTCATACATACAATTCTTTCATTTTCTTCTTTAGTGAACTTAATTTTACTGATGATGTCTAGCGGAAACTTCGCGTATTTGTAAACGAAATCCATACATACTATACACTTGAAATATCCTTGGTTTGTTTTAATACATACGTCACACCTACGCGGTAAATTAGGTTTATTTCTATTACTATCTTTAGGCTTAAAATTGATTCTTTCCTTAGGTATTAACTTTATAGCTCCATTATACTCCTTCAGGAGTTCTGTGTATTTCTTTGTTTCCCTAACTATTTTATCACGTGTCCTACGTGCAGCTTTATTATCTAATCAATCCCCATGAGTATTTTTTAGTTTCCGCTTATTTATTATATGTTTTTTTCGTTTCGCGTAAATCATGAACAATTAACTGGATGTCGCGAGTCACTGGAGATGGAAGGAGAGAAAACTTAATATTTCTATATAATCTATTCCAAATTGGAAGATTATATAAAATGGATTGATGGGGGCAAATTTATATTATTGAAATGAATCTTATGGGCGTCAGTGCAACTTTCTCATTGTTCAAATTTAATATGATTTCATTTGAGATAATAGCCGCATGTGCTATCATTGAAACGAACCACAAGCGTTCGAACTTATGACCACAAGTGTCATTTTTTGGAGGAAATAAAAAGAAAACATCTAATGTTCTGGTTCCACAAGTGACCCAAAACATAGATATTACATATTGGATGAGAATATATCTAATGTTCTGGTTCCACAAGTGACCCAAAACATAGATATTGGAAGGAAAGTTTGGTTAGTAGACTATCTTGATTCCACAAGTGATTCAAAATAGAGAAAAATTATATATACAGGGTGTCCCATTTTAATCTGTCACTTAGAATATCTCGAAAACGAAAGATTCAGAAGAAAATGTTCCGGGAAAAAATGTGAGAATCTAAGGGGGACATCCGATGGTGAACTTGGCTTTGACCTCAGATCCCACTTTCAAGGTCATTCTGAGGTCAACTCATGTTTTTTTGAATGGAACCCCCTATTTTTTACTACCGGTTTGGATTCTACGCTAAAAACCAAGGAACTTTTGTCTCAAACGTTTTTTCGAAATCCCCATAGATGGCGCTCTGATTGATGAGAAAATGAGAATTCTCAAACCCTCGGATTGTATTCTGTCTAACATAATGCTCAACTCTTGAGTGTTTCTCATCTCCCGGAAATTGCCGTCGGTTGTGTTTTGTTTTGGTTTTGTTCTTGGAAATCGTCATTGTTTTGATTCACGTGTGAATACCTTAGAAATTTAGCATTCCCAAACTGCTCAGTTCTCTGTTATCATTTGGAGGGAACACATTTCTGAATATCATGTCTGATTACGCGCCAGACGATATTGTTGACGTTTTGGTGAAGCGCGGGGGAATTATGTTGAAGCTGTGAGAACGTTTCAACGTCGTTTTCCGGATCGGAGGTGTCCAAATCGCATTACGATCCGATTTCTTGAACAACGTGCTCGTCAAGGTCTCCTCAAACGACAGAGGAACAAGAAGGTTTGTGCGGATGACAATGATCCTGATGTGAGATCGCTGGTTGTGCTGGTATTGATTCATATTAATCCCCATATCAGTCTTCGGGATATTGAGGAAATGACCGGGATTCCCCGATCCACAGCCCCGCGTATCTTTAAATCGTTGGATTATCATCCGGACCATATCACTTTGGTGCAATCTCTAACAGCTGAGGATTTCATAACAAGATTGAACTTCTGCACGTGGGCCCAACGGAGAATTGAAGAAGATCCTACTTTCTCTCATCACGTTATGTTCTCTGATGAGGCAATATTTCACAATGTTGGAATTCTCAATAGGCACAATTGCCATTATTGGAGTGCTCAAAATCCTTACTGGGTCCGTACAATTAATCATCAACATCGTTGGAGTGTGAACGTTTGGTGCGGAATTGTAGATTCTAGGATCATAGGGCCGTGTTTTTTTTAAGGAAACCTGACTGGCGCGGAGTATCTTCGTTTTTTGCATTTTGAACTCCCTGCTCTTATGGAAGACGTAAGTCTTGACGTGAGATCAAGGATGTGGTTCCAACAGGATGAAGCACCTCCTCATTACATGCGCATTGTTCGAAAATTTCTGGACGAGAAGTTTCCCAGAAGGTGGATTGGCCGTGGAGGACCTGTGCGATGGCCACCTAGGTCGCCAGATCTGACCTCGCCTGATTTTTTCTTGTGGGGTTACATAAAAAATGTTGTATTCCGTGAACCTCCAACAACACGCGATGACATGAGAGATCGAATAAGAAGAGCATGCACAGCAATAACACCTGCTACGTTGCAAGCAACTGTAGAAAACTTTCATAAAAGAATTGCGCTTTGTCAAAGGCAAAACGGCGTTCATTTTGAACATCTTTTGAATGCCTAATGCATCCCCGAAGATACACCTTCAGGTCAGACAATCGGCCCTTTTCAGGGCCACAATGATGTGTAAAGTCCGATCGCGCAACCTCCTCGTGGTGCACATTGGGTAACGCTGATGCCGACGGCAATTTCCGGGAGATGAGAAACACTCAAGAGTTGAGCATTATGTTAGACAGAATACAATGCGAGGGTTTGAGAATTCTCATTTTCTCATCAATCAGAGTGCCATCTATGGGGATTTCGAAAAAACGTTTGAGACAAAAGTTCCTTGGTTTTTAGCGTAGAATCCAAACCGGTAGTAAAAAATAGGGAATTCCATTCAAAAAACATGAGTTGACCTCAGAATGACCTTGAAAGTGGGATCTGAGGTCAAAGCCAAGTTCACCATTGGATGTCCCCCTCAGATTCTCACATTTTTTCCCCGGAACATTTTCTTCTGTATCTATTCGTTTTCGAGATATTCTAAGTGACAGATTAAAATGGGACAGCCTGTATATATGGTGATGGTGATGGTATGTTGGAGGTGATGAGTAAAAACTATCGTTGTATTTATAAAGAATCTGCTGTTTTTTCAATGTTGTTTGTAAAGTGGTAGAAGGAAATATTTGTTTGAAACATTGTTAATATCGGCTAATCAATGATTATGTGATTTTCATTCAACTAATGAATGTAAACGTCATTATATTATAGTTGATCAGGATAAAAGATATGAGTATATAGTGGATTTTCAATGATAATTATATCAATCAAAAGTTATTTTATATCCTAGTAACCATGATCATTTCTGAAAGTCCACGTAGGCC
The DNA here is from genome assembly GCA_018340375.1 of Gonatopus flavifemur. Lineage (NCBI taxonomy): Eukaryota > Metazoa > Arthropoda > Insecta > Hymenoptera > Dryinidae > Gonatopus > Gonatopus flavifemur. Next base: position 2,224,777 of record JAFFJZ010000001.1, read on the forward strand.
AAGGTTTTTTTCTTATAGACTTGAGCAGAGCATAGATTCGCGTTGCATAGCTAGGTAGCGAAACAACGCAGACCATTGTTCTGGTCACGATTTTTTATACATGCTTTTCCATGCATGGAAGGGTTTTCCCCAAGTCTGTCACCCAGATGTTTACATAGTCTACAGTGTTTGTATAAAGAAAGAAATTCCTTACATTATTCTTTCAAAAATGATTCATAGGTGAATTATCTTAGTCTTCAATTGAATTGAATTAAAAGTAAAAACATTTGATGAAGGTCTGTATACGTTTATATGTATGTGTATACAGATTGGAAGTGAAGAGAGAGAGAGAGAGAGAGAAAAGAAAGGGGTCAAAGAGAATAGGAGAAAAGTAAAAAAATAGATGTGTATATATATGTCTATATAAATCTGAAAATGTAACGAGAATGTTACATAGAAGAAAAGTAAAGGATAGGTGCCCACCCAACACAGTTTGTCACAGCGACGTAACAGCGACAAACAGTTTTGTTACTGGTAATGTAACCTGTTCGTTGCAGGCAATGTCCTGGTTAGCAGTAATTTCCCACTCAAAGAATGTAACCAAGATGTAACCACCACAACACAGATGAAACATTATTATATATCTGCGATGTTGGTGTTACGTAACACGTGATTTTCTAAAATCACTGCAACAGTGATAAAGTTTGTAACATTCGAATTTCATACAAAATTTACGAATATAAATACGAATAATTGGTTTTATAATAGTTTAGAAAACATATTTAAGGGAAAATTAAGGTTCTCATGGCAAAATTTTGTGAAATATTTCATCAATTCATTATTCAATGTTATTGGCGAATATGAATCTCGTCGTCCAACACGGAAAGGGCATCATGGCGCTAACCAAATTATTTTTGTAAGATTATTACATGTTACGTAACACCAGCATCGCAGAGATATAACGACGTCCCATCTACGATGTGGTGGTTACATCCTGGTTACATTCGTTGAGTGGGAAATCACTACCAACCAGGAAATTGCCTGTAACAAACAGGTTACATCACCAGTAACAAAACTGTTTGTCGCCGTTACGTTGCTGTGACAAACTGTGTTGGGTGGGTGTATATACAGGTCGTCCCATTTTAATGTTTATATCGGAATAACTCAAAAACAAGGAGTTTTGCAGGAAAATGTTGCGAACAAAAGTTGTGAGATTCCGAGGAGGACACCTGATGGTGACCTTGACTTTGGCCTCGGATCTCAACTTCAAGGTCATTCAGAGGTTAACTTCTGTTTCTTGAATGAAATCCCCTATTTTTGACTGCAAATTCAGATTTGACGTTGAAAAATAAGATACTTTTGTCTGAATCATTTTTCCGAATTCCGCACAGATGGCGCTCTAATCGACAAAAAATGAGTTTTATGAAACACTCGTATTGCTTTCTGTGTGGAGCGACATTCAACTCTCCAGTGTTTTTTTTCAGCTTCTGAGGATTACCGTCGCCATTAGAGTTACCCAATGTGCACCATGAGGAGGTTGAGCGATCGGATCTTGCACATCTTTGTGGCCCGGAAAATTTGATGAAACCCCATAAGTAAAAATCCAAAGTGGTGAGATCCGGAGACCTAGCTGGGATTCTCCATCGACCAATATTGACAATTATGTCTGTTCGTAGTACCGTTACTGTGAATTGTTGCCAAACACAAGTACACAACAATACTTGTGTTTATCATGAACAAGAAAGTTCATACTAGAGCATTGTTTACAAACATAAGTGAAACGGAATGTTCAATATCCTTCATTCATTCACAAATTCTTTTCGATGTACGATTCGAACTTGAAGAAGATCTTTGATCAGTGTTGTGAAGGTCTCAATACCATGGATTATCCTTGGGGTGAAATACTTGATATTCTCCTGATACTAGGAGAATGTCGACGTAATTACGCTGCAGCATCAAGATTGTATGGACAGAGGTATCCAAATAGACGCTTCACTTCAGGCGATACGCTCAATAGAAAGACGAGTTAGAAGGATGAATATCCCACGAGTCAGAAGGCGTTATGATGGAAATCGTATGGATGCACGCTCAGTAGCCGTTTTAGGAATGGTGCACCTGAATCCTCACGTTAGTACCAGAGAAATCCAGCGCCAATTAGGTATCCCAAGATCAACGGCACACCGCATACTAAGATCTGGTCAATATCATCCTCACCACATTACATTGGTGCAAGCATTAAGTGAAGATGATCTTAGACGTAGGGTTGAATTCGGTCAATGGGCCTCGGAGTAACCGCCTGGTTTTTTCAATTACGTGATGTTTACTGATGAGGCAACATTTCGCAGTAACGGTGTTATGAACAGACATAATTGTCATTATTGGTCAAATGAAAATCCCAGATGGCATCGACAGGTTGACAATCAACATCGCTGGACTCTGAATGTGTGGTGTGGGATTTTGGATGGTCAGAGCATTGGTCCTTATTTCTTCCAACATACTGTTAGGAAGGAAAATGATCTGCAATTGATTCGGGACAAATCGCCAAGGATTTTGGGAGATGTCGATCTCTACACACGGAACAGGATGTGGCTTCGACATGATGGGGCACCACCTCATAACGCTGCAATTGTCAGAAATTTCTTAAACGCATCTTACCCACACAGATGGATTGGTCGCGGTGGATACATTGCCTGGCCAGCTAGGTCTCCGGATCTTACCCCTTTGGATTTTTACTCATGGGGTTTCATCAAAAATGTAGTTTATGAAAGACCACCAACGACCAGAGATGACGAATACGAACTGTCTGCCGAAAAATTCCACGTCATGTGCTTTTGTCGTTAGAACCACATTTTCAGAGACGAATTAGGTTATGCCAACAGGTCAACGGTGCAAATATCGAACATCTGATACGGTGAATCTTCATACATATTGCAGAGCGTTTGCCGTGAAAAATTACACACCTCTACAGTCCAGACAATCGGCCCTTTTCAGGGCCACAAAGATGTGCAAAATCCGATCGCCCAACCTCCTTGTGGTGCACATTGGGTAACTCTAATGGCGACAGTAATCCTCAGAAGCTGAAAAACAAACACTGGAGAGTTAAATGTCGTTTTACACAGAAAGCAATACGAGTTTTTCATAAAACTCATTTTTTATCGATTAGAGCGCCATTTGTGCGGAATTCGGAAAAATGATTCAGACAAAAGTATTTTATTTTTCAACGTCAAATCTGAATCTGCAGTCAAAAATAGGGGATTTCATTCAAGAAACAGAAGTTAACCTCTGAATGACCTTGAAGTTGAGATCCGAGGCCAAAGTCAAGGTCACCATCAGGTGTCCTCCTCGGAATCTCACAACTTTTGTCCGAAACATTTTTCTCCAAAACTCCTTGTTTCTGAGTTATTCCGATATCAAAATTAAAATGGGACATCCTGTATATATATACAGGGTGGGGCATTTAAAGTGTCGCGGGCGTTTTTTCCAAAAATAAAGTGAGATACGAGAAAATTTTTCGGACAAAAGTTGTAGGGTACCGAGGGGGACATCCGATGGTGGCCTTGGCTTTGACCTCAAATCTCATCTTCAAGGGCATTCTGAGATCAACTCTTGTTTTTTAAATAGCATCTCATATTTTTTACTGCAGATTTGGATTCTAGGTCAAAAAGCAAGAAACTTTTGTCTGAACCATTTTCCTGAAATCCGCAAAAATGGCGCTCTAATCGATATTGTTCCATACTGAATCTGACATTCGAATAACTCGAAAACGAAGGGTCTTGCAAAAGAATGTTTCGTACAAAAGTTGTCAATACACAACACATTTCAATCGTCTACATTACCACCATTCAGAGCTCACGCGATGTAAACAAACGACGGGGTTCAGTGAAAATTCACGATTTTGAAAGTCAGTTTGTCAGTTACATTTGATTACTACTTGGTTTATGACAAATTGAAAATCATGGATATCCGATACACGGTTTCTGAAAAGATCGATATGATCTACATTCACGGTGAAGTGCATAAGAACCCCAGACAAGCATATGACTTGTATGCAGAACGATTTCCTGAAAGAACAACGCCATCCATTAGGTATTTCCAACGCATTACAAAATTATTCTCAGAAACGGGAAGTGTTACAAGGGAAAAACGACATCGAATGAGAACTGTTAGCGGAGAAAATGCGGAAGTTAATGTACTAGCTGCAGTAGCCAATAATCCACACGTGAGCTCTCGTGAAATTGAACTCCATTCGGGAATTTCTCGAAGAAGTGTTCTTCGAATACTGAAACGTCACAAATTCCATCCGTATCACATTTGTTTGCATCAAGACCTTCACGGTGATGATTTCGAAAATCGTGTACAGTTTTGTCGATGGGGTCTAGCGCAAATGCACAATAACAACTTCATCAACATATTATTTTCTGATGAGTCGACGTTCACCAATCATGGTCAAGTAAATCGACATAATATGCATTACTGGGCGACAGAAAATCCAAGATGGTTACGTCAAGTAGAGCATCAAAGACAATGGGCTGTGAATGTTTGGTGTGGTATTTTTTGATCTCGAGTAATTGGACCGTACTTCATTGCAGATACGCTAAATGGAGAGAAGTACAGACATTTCTTAGATCAAGTACGTCCAACATTACTTGAAGACATACCTATTCAGGAACGATTGAATATGTGGTATCAACACGATGGTTGTCCATCCCATTATGCAGTCACAGCTCGAGAAATATTGGACAGAGATTATCCTGGACGATGGATAGGACGTCGTGGACCAGTTCATTGGCCTGCCCGTTCTCCGGATCTTACTTCTCCAGATTTTTTTTCATGGGGATACATAAAAGATACAGTTTATCAACAAGCACCGACTACACCTGAGAATATGCGTCAACGAATCATCAATGCATGCGCGAGCATCAATGAAGATATTTTAGCACGAGTTCAGCAATCTTTTGTAAAACGTTTTGAAATGTGTATTGAAGTCGAAGGCCATCATTTTGAGCATCTGCTGCATTAAAATTATCCAAGTGATGTAGACGATTGAAATGTGTTGTGTTTTGTCTGTTATACCCCATCACCTCCGTTTCAGTTCAAGGGGTCCCCCTTGGAATCAGACAACTTTTGTCCGAAACATTCTCCTCCAAGACCCTTCGTTTTCGAGTTATTCTAATGTCAGATTCAGTATGGAACAATATCGATTAGAGCGCCATGTTTGCGGATTTCAGGAAAATGGTTCAGACAAAAGTTTCTTGGTTTTTGACCTAGAATCCAAATCTGCAGTAAAAAATATGAGATGCTATTTAAAAAACAAGAGTTGACCTCAGAATGCCCTTGAAGATGAGATTTGAGGTCAAAGCCAAGGCCACCATCGGATGTCCCCCTCGGTACCCTACAACTTTTGTCCGAAAAATTTTCTCGTATCTCATTTTATTTTTGGAAAAAACGCCCGCGACACTTTAAATGCCCCACCCTGTATATACAGGGCGTCCCATTTGAAACAGGACAGCTGAATAACTCTTCAGGGAATGGAGGGGGGAAAAAATTGTTCAGATAAAAGTTGTAGGGTTCGGAGGGGGCCATAAGATGGTGACCTTGAATTTGACCTTGAGGTCAATTTTGAGCATAATTGATGGTCAAAGTATGTTTTACAAATGGAAAACCCTACGTTCGACCTCAGAAATGGAAAGAGCGGAAAATTTTACGTCCGAATATGTCAACATATCAGGTCATTTAGAGGTCATTTGGAGGTCAAAAAACCATTTTCTATGGTTTTTCACGGAAAAGCCTCAAACGAGTTGTTTATCTGACCAAAGTTATTAAAGTTAAAGTGAAACCCCACGTTTTGACCTTGAATTGGAAGTAAACAGAAGTAACCTTCAGAGTTTATTCTTCATATCAGTACGAAAATGATCATTAAGAAGTTTTCATCGTTTACGGTGTAAGTGCGGGTTCAAAATGGTTTATTCACCTAACGAATGTGTTGATATTTTAATGATCTTGGGTGAGTGTCGCGGAGTGTATCAAAGAGCGTCACGATTGTACAGAGAGCGGTTTGGAGATCGGCAGCATCATCCTTCTCCAGAAGTCATCCGCCAAGTTGAAAGAAATTGTCGACAAGGAAAGATTGGTCAACGCCGAAACAATCAAGGTTTCAACTTAAACGACCCTCGATGCGTTGCTGTTTTAGCAATAATACGCATGAATCCTCATGTTGGTTTACGTGATATTGAACGCGATTTGGGTATTCCACGCAGTACGGCACACAGAATTCTACAAGCTGCTCAATATCATCCGTACCACATCACACTGACCCAAGAATTATCTCAACAAGATATGCAGAATCGGGTTAACTTTTGCCATTGGGCTTTACAGAGGTTGAACGAAGCGCCCGATTTCTTTCGATATGTTCTTTTCAGTGATGAATCAACGTTTCAAAGTACTGGCTTGTTAAATCGTCACAATAGCCACTATTGGTCAGCGCAAAACCCGCACTGGACTCAACAAGTTGATCATCAGCATCGGTGGAGTATAAATGTTTGGTGTGGAATTCTAGACAATCAAGTTATTGGGCCGTATTTTTTTGATGGAACTGTTAACGGTCCTAATTATCTACAGTTTTCACAGAATGAATTACCAGTTCTCATGGAAGATGTGACATTGGCAACTAGGCAGAGGATGTGGTATCAGCAAGACGGTGCACCACCACACTTTGCTCGATGTGTCAGGGATTATCTAAATATCCTTATCCCCAATCGTTGGATTGGTCGAGGTGGATTTGTACTGTGGCCGGCAAGATCTCCTGATCCTACCCCTCTAGATTTTTATTTGTGGGGTTACGTAAAGAATGTCGTTTATACCAACCGACCAACAACACCTGTGGATCTACAACAACGCATCAGATACGCAATTGCGAATATTCGTGCAGAAGTTTTTCAGTCTGTTCTTGGAAACTTTCGACGCCGGCTGGAGTTATGTATTGAAGTAAATGGCGGTCAATTCGAACATCTCCTGCAATAAGTGTGTCTTACCCGTCAACGGATTTGTGCCATCTGTAATTATAAAACGCCGAACTGGAAAAATAAATAATCTTTTAATTATTGTTTCAAATTTGGCATTCATTGTCGTTCTCAAGGTCGAATTCAAGATCGAAACGTGGGGTTTCACTTTAACGTTGATAACTTTGGTCAGAGAAACAACTCGTTTGAGGCTTTTCCGTGAAAATCCATAGAAAATGGTTTTTTGACCTTCAAATGACCTCTAAATGACCTGATATGTCAACATATTCGGACGTAAAATTTTCCGCTCTCTCCATTTCTGAGGTCGAACGTAGGGTTTTCCATTTGAAAAAACATACTTTGACCATCAATTATGCTCAAAATTGACCTCAAGGTCAAATTCAAGGTCACCATCTTATGGCCCCCTTCGAACCCTACAACTTTTATCTGAACAATTTTTTCCCCCTCCATTCCCTGAAGAGTTATTCAGCTGTCCTGTTTCAAATGGGACGCCCTGTATATAATGATATGTATTCAAATTTCAATATGTAACGAAGATGTAACGAGAAAGTTACAACGTGTTTTTCCAGGGCAATCCAGCAAATTTCGATGAAAGTCAACAAAGTTTACGGAAATGCACTGTAGAAAACAATCTGGAATTCCATGTATGAGATGAATATGAAAATTCTTAACCTTGTAATTGAAGTTCAACCATGAATTCATGAAATTTACTGCAAAATGTATTAAAATTCATATAAAAATGCATGAAATATCATAATTCTGTATGAGATATCATGAAATTTAATATGGAAAGTCAGAAAAGCTTTGAAAATTAATACAGAATTTATATGTTAATTGCTTCACATAGATTTATATGAAATTCAGGAAGCCAATATTGACAGTGTGTATTAGATCTTATGGACTATTATTGAATATCACCGAAATTTTACTACATCGGCGTTGAATTTTTCTGATCCCTAATGGAAAAAAATAACAAATAGGCGGAAATTGAGTACACTGTCAGAAATATCTAGAAGTTTTTTTCAATAACGTACATGAAATCAGGTTCATATACATTCCACATTAAATTTAATGCACAAAAACATGAAAAGACTATAGATTATGCTATAGTTTACATTAAATTTCATGTAGAATATGCATGAAACTGAATTCATGTACGTACTTGAAAAAAACTTCCAGTAAAAACATTAAAATTAATGCAGAAATTTTTAACAGTGTAAGGTTCGATGAAATTTTCGACCAATTCTTTGGTTTAGTTCCTTTGCCGATTCGAAATCGAATTCTTGCGATTTGAAATCTTCGAATAATTCGTTTACGAATTCCTAATGTTCGTTAACGAATCGGATCGAATCTTGGTACATTCGATTCGATTTCGAAAGATTATTCTAGGCTGTATAATGAGATGATGATCGGTCAATTTGGAACATACACGGAGAAAACTGAATAGTGATATCAATCAAACCAATGGTATCTCGTATTTAACGATTTAGTGAAATATGGACAGACCAAATGTTTAGTATTAGAAACCGAATGCACATACAGTTCATGTCACCATAGCAAGTCAAATTAATTTTACTAAACTTGTATTTCATTCGATTACCCAAGCATTGTTATTCGTACCAAACAGTGAATGGTCGCATAATTGATTCCACCACACAAATCATCTATTCCGCGGAATGGGCATGATAATTTTTACTAAACAACAATATGAATTCGATTCAACAATAAAAAAGTTTTTGTTATATTATGAAGGTTGTTAATGTTGTCTTTAGAAATAATTTCCCAAAGCAGCAAAAATTTTGATTGCTTGACATTCATTACTGTCTAGTTGAGTGTGAAGTTGTAGCATCGAACATCGATTGCACATGACATTCAGGGTGCTGAAAGCGGGAATCGAACCTCAACATCCTACCTACCTACCTTCCTACCTACACCTAACGCGTATATACCACTTGAGCTAAACTGAACATATAATCTTGCTAGCTTTGCGTATCTCTTATAAGTGTTTGGAGAACTTATGATTAGAGGATACTGTTGAAACAATTTTGGATTTTCTAAATAAATTGATTTTGTGGAGTGTTGATTATTAAGACGAGAATCATGATAGGCATATTCCATATACGAGTTATCATCAACTCCTTTCCTGCCATTAACACATTTATGAGAAAGAAAAATCGTTTATAAACAAAACAGTGTCGGTAAGCGAGGAGAGTTCGTATATTCGGTTATGTTCGACTCGTCTCGGTTCACTCCGCTCGAGCGCGAATAAAATAGTTGTTATTACTAAACAGCGTAGTAAAGGCAATTGAGTCAGTCGAACTAACTATACCATCCGTAATATTGATCATACATGGACTACTGTACCATTTTGTTGAAATCACGAATCTTTACTGAATTATATTTAGTAGAATAAAATGATTGCTTAGTGCCTTCAGCGAAACAAGGTTTTACTAAACGATAATGGTGAACGTCACTATTCCAGTTTTCTCCGTGTATGAACATATGTTATGAGTCTTCAGAATCATGCTGAGTGAATCAATCCTGCACCAATACCATCACATTTTGTCCGTCAGACATGGTAAATAATTCTTTGAACTTTTTCTCCTTACGGGTCATCACGACCATAATTTTGACGTCGGCTGATCACTAATGCTCTCAAATTCCATGCTGAATTCCATTCCACGCTCTGCGTGGCTACGTAAGAAAACATTCAGTTATTTTGAGAATTTGAAATATTAACAAACAGCCTTGGGAAAAACCTAAATTATTTTGGATTTTGCCAACTGCGGCGTTGTATTTTAAATATTTTGGAGGAAAAATTGAAACGTTTCGGCCAAAATGGGGCAAATATTTCTAAGGGATAAACAATTGGAATAACAATTTGTATTGTGCGAAGCGATAAAGATTGAAGTTCATTGACGTGTGTATCAATAATACAGGTATTCATGATATATTTTTTCCCATCATTACGCGATTCCATTCACGGGCAACCGAAAATGTCTCAATTCTGATTTTGGAATATCAACACCCCAAAATCAAGCCCTCTCCCTATTCATGACATTCTCTTTCATGTACCATCCGTATTCATTTATTTATTCTACGTCGGCAAGTTGGTCGTTAAAACTGAATATCCAACTTTTCAACCGATATTATCGACCGAGAGAAATTTCAAATTCAACTGACAACGAAGGCCGGCGGAACGTTTTCACGAGTTTTTGACAATGCGAAAGTTTTGTTTGACATGACATCAAACAACGTCATCGTACAACAGACAGGGACGTATTCGAAATCCATCAGAGCTTCGATAATTGACCATATATTATTTGAAATAATCAACTCATTGCTCGTCGCTCGTTAACCATCTGATTTACGGGGAATAAATAAAGTAAAGTAAAACAATGGCAGTGATAATATCAATTCAATACATGCATATATACATACTTTGACACACATGCACAAAAGGAGCGTAAAAAAATTCATGTATGAAGGTGAGGGAGGGAAAGATATATTTACGCCCCGCCCTCTCCCCAACGAACTCGATGTCGCTCTTCGGGTCCCCTCTCACAGTTCTCATCTTTCCTCGTCTATCCAATTCCGTTCTCGGATCGCTCCGTGCTCGTCGTTCGTACAAAGCAACGGCGGCGCATTTCTGTCTGTCTCTCACTCTCCGTCTCTACTTTTGCCCTTACAACCTCGTGGCGTCTCTCTTTTTTTTCCACTCCCTTTCTCGCTCGAACTTAGGCATGATCTATCTATGTATATAGTGAGATTGGAAACCCTGCCCCACACCCCTGTCGATGGATCGATGGTGAGTCGCTCGCCACCCGCTGCGAGGCGCCAGTATCGTTGCAAAGGCAACTCCGCGGCTCAGTCTGAACTCGGGTTCACTCAGTCCACGAATATTTGCCACGAGACTTCGATCTTCCTTTCTCTCTCTTTCACTCCTCTTTTTCTCTGTCCTCTATATATACACACATATATATATATATATATACACACATACATATATATATATATATATATATATATATACATATATATATATTATCGCTCGTTAAATACAGGAGACGATTGTACCCCACGTCCAAAGTGGGAACAATTATAATCGAACTCATCGTGATATATCGGTATTATCCGTAAAACTTCGGTTCCAAAACACCTGGGTCAATCTGCTGCTGCCGCTGCCACCGCTCAACGTAGCCAGGTGAACTCTTACCTGACATCGAGGAGAAGGTGAGCGAAATATGATCAGCTGTCATTCCGTAGAAATGAAAATAAAACAAGACGTGAAATAGAGCAAGTGTTTTTTGTCGGAACCTTGAGTCATGCAAACGGGTTTTGCGGTCTCAAATTGATAAATAATGTATAAATCTCGTGGGAAAACCGGTTGTCGGTATTATCAATAAAAATTGCAAAAGAGAGAGAGAAAAAGGGGAAACAAAGGAATATATATTTGTACTTTTTGACGAAAAAGTCACAAACAACATGCTCCGTTTGGATTTCGGTGACCACGTACACTGCGCTTATGTCATCATCGCTACTCGCGTGTGTGTTTTTTCTTCTTCTTCGTCTTTCCTTTGGTTTCTTTCTTTCTCGGTTAACCTGTCGCGAGACACGACCAGACCTACGTCGTGTTTAACACGGCTCGATAAAACGCGCGCGAGGGTTAGGCCGCCGCAAGTCTCATCGATCTCACAACCGTATAGAGATATACATCGGTAGAATAGATGCATTCATAACCAATGTTGGTCAAATAGCTCTTTTTTTTCTTCTATTTCTATCGTCGGTTCAAAATAGAACGAAGAGGGAGTTCTTTCTGCAAGATAGCATGGCTGTTTTTTTTCTTTCTTGTATACCATGCGAGAAACGTATTTTTTTCTCTCTTCGCTTTGGATATATCCACTTTATGAGATGAAAGAATTATGATGAGTTACGGCATATGCGGTATCCACGGTACAAATGAAATTGAAAAATACTGACCTGATCTGCACGCGACTTGATATGTGTATTTGGGAATACTATAGCAAAAAAGTTGTGAACCAAGATGTATGATTCGGCAAATGGTTGTCTTCACGAGTACAAGTTGCATCATATAAATTATTGACTTGACGTGGTACAAGTTTAACCATATTTTTCCTAGATAGAGAAGTATCTTAAAGGTTAGCGGAGCATGAGATATTACCATGATGTGAAATATACTTGGAAAATGTGGAACGCGAGTGGTTTGCGCTAGTGAAATATATTCTGTGATTTAGGTTGAGTATTTTATCGAGATCCTCGAGTCATTATCATTTGGTTACTCACAATTGTTACGGAAATGTGGACTTGTGAAGGGATGATTGAAGAAGATATGCACCAGAAGGTGACCTTCTTGAGGAAAGTATGTGCCCGCATTGTTCGGAAGGTTATCTCTGTGTAACTTGAACGTCAAGATCGTACATCACCGTTTTCCTTTTTAACCTTGTCTTGTATCATCCCAATCGTAGCGTTTGGAATTCTCCAACGCGAATTTCTTTTCGAAACATCCTTTGTACGTGCCAACTGCCCGATACATGCGTATACGCGTGTACACAAATATGTAAGGAATTCCGTCTGGCTGGGAACACTATAAACTCTCGCTTGCACCAAGCACAATAACACCCTTGCTCGTTTTGGGACGCAAAAGTGGAAGAGATGAATTGGAATCATGTAATCGATAGATCATGAATGATTTGATTTTTCAATTGAATGGTCGTTTTTTAACCGAAAACCATGCTGAATTCACGAGAAAGTGTTTTTCTGAAAAAATTTATGTGTGAACACATTTTTTGAAATCTGAATATGCATCAACTGTATGGATTCAACGAATTGTTCTGCAAGTTCTTTTTAACCATACATATATTGAATATTGTGAAAAGATCGAGTACAAGAAACATCCATTATTGTAAGACAATATGTATCCATGTACAATTGAAGGAAAATAAGAAATGATGAAGAACTTCGTGAATATCTCCAACGTGAACTGATGGGAATAATTTCAATGCTAAAGCCAATAATTCTGCGCATTCATCTGGGAATTGTATTGAGAGTCTTGTTTCAATTGGGTACATGAAGTGGATGAATTTCGAAGTATGGAGAATTTCAAGTGCAGCTTTGAAATATCGAAAAATAAAAGATATAAAATTCTTATCATATTTTTATGAAAAGAAGAAATTCCGAAAACTTGAAAAACATTTGACTTTAAATACTGATTGAACGAATCACAGGAAATTTTTATAGAGGAATTTGGGATTGGATTTGGCACATAAACGTAGGGCAACCTTGAAATGATAACTTCGCTAAACACTCCATCGATGTATTTTGTATATCCAATCATGGGACCAACTAGGGTACTAATATGGCAATCAGATCTGCCATCATTGGCAAATCATGAAAAAGTTTGTAGTTCGATCTGAATTTGGAATTGAATCAGGCTTATACTCAGCACAAATCCAAACTGATGGACGAATTTTTTAATCATCCGTCATGGTAATATCTTCTATGCATTCAAAGATGGTCCGATCGTTTCTTACATATGTAACTGCTGTTTCTTACATATGTAAATGTAACTGCATAAGTGACAAATAACATCGGTTCAGCTGTCCTCTCACAGTTGCTGGGACGTTTCACCTGAATTGGGAATATTTTATAAGACCACGACCAAAGAATATCAGAATTCGTATAAGATATGCTTATAAATAATAACGCAATGACGAATTATATCAACGATAGTTCAAAATTTGATGTCCACGTGTGTACAACATTTCCGGGGAAAACTTCACATAAATGTTAGGAAGTAATTAACATATACACGCGTTAGAAGTTTTCCATACTTTACCGGAAATTTACTGGAAAATGATAGTGAAAATCGCATTAAGGTTGGAATTTTCAGTTAAATTTATGGGAAATTTCATGTACATGTACCGCATATTGATTTCCTATTCCATGATCGAAATTTTCCGGTTGCTGGGGGAAGAACAATTCCGATTATTTTTTACAGTGCAGCACAGTGGAAAATTCCCTTATAGGTTGGCCTATAATAAAGATTATGTGCCGCTTATATATTAACCGCATAGCGTGTACAGCGCTTGCGAGAACTGAACTGAACTGACTGCGTTGTTGGGAACAATATTGAAGGTGGCGCTTCGAAAGCAGCGCGTGCAGGCCCACACAAATAAAACGAAGAATGTATTGGAACGTGAAAACAGTTTTATGCACCGAATTTAACTTCCACAAAAAATCATATGAGATATCTATCGCATGTAAACCTCAGACCTAACCTATTCTAAAATTATTCCATCAAACAGTTCTGAACGGTGAATTGTTCTGTTTTTCAGAATGAATTTGCCTGACATATGAAAGTTAATGAGTTCATATGCAAGTGTAAAAAAGCATAGAACTGTGAATTATAACATTATTAATGATCAATATCGAAAGCAAAATAATTCAAGTGCTGTGTCTAAAACAAATCGAGAATCGAATAACAACAATATTGATTATGAAACAAGTGTAGGCATGAACAATAGTAATTTTTTCCCTAAATGCTCATTTGACGCATCAAAATTTCAAGAAGATATCACTACTGATCAGGAAAACAAATAATTAATTATGCGTCGTGCAGAAATTATAGAACCAGCTGGTGTGCGAATCAAAGACAGGGTTCAATGAAATATTAAGACGCTAACCCATTATGCAATCAGTGATCTACTATTTACCCTTGAAAATATGGATTTGAATGATTAACCAAAGAATTTAAATCTGGAACGTTCACAAACATTGAATGTAAATTCCTTGGATCTTCAAATTTCTCTATGTTTGAAAAATATTTATTGTACGTTCAACTTCATCTTGTTCCGTTCGAAGATACATGATATTGCATTGCAGAATTGTTATATGAAAACATATAATTGAGGATCTTTCCTAGAGGGAGTCAGACTTACTGCTATAATGTATACTCATTTCCTCTCGAACGTGGCCCATAGTTCGAAATAATTTATTCCGCTATGCTATGAAACTTTTCGTAGAAAGTTGATTTTTTGGGACAATATTGTGACAACGCTGAGCCAAAATTGGCACAATCTCAAATCGATCAATGGGATTGATCAATAGAAAGTATAATGTCCATCATTCATGCAACATTCTGCCGGTTGTCAAGCAACATATAGTAAGCTCGATATGGATTCCTAAATCTTGGATTTCAGCATTGTGCCTATTTATTTTTCATTGTCAATATGGGCGGAACCGAAAAACTTACACACGGATGGATGCATCGAGATCACATGAAGAGAGCGTTGAGTTCCTATGGGAGATGGAAGCTGGAACAGTTGTTTTTGTAATCCATGATGAGATATTTTATATGAACAGCCGCATAACATGTGCCTCATGCATGATCAGAAAACAGGATATAGGATTGACATGGAAATGATGAGAGAAAATGTCATTTTAAAAGGGTTGTGGGAATGTAAGTGAGAGTACTTTAATATCCAGTATATACTTTATGACTTTTGTGCCCTTCTAAATTGAAGACAGGTTTTTCAAAGTTACGTATTATATGAGGATTACCGATTCTGGAGAATTGATTTTTCATACAATATCATCCACAAAGAAACTTTGTATTGAAACCCGTCTTGAAAAGTTTCCCACACATCGTGATAATTTATATTGTATGAAAAAAAGTTAGGCGTACGGAGTTGAAAAAGAATTACTTTTTATGTCGATGAATTTATTTTTTCATAGAATTTCAAATATTCTTATTAGTATACTCGGACGTGCTGAGTAGATGTGATTGAGAATTATCCCTTTCCTGAATTCATTATCGACACTGAGAAAATTTGATTTGAAAAATCAGACACAAGGGACAAGTAGTCTATTGGAATGGACGTCAGGTCAGGGTAATTTAATAGATTGTTTTATACTATCTTTTTATACTTATTTATACACTTACTACATCTTCTGGTTATGAAATTCTGTTTCACAAGGACTAATTTTTGGAACGCATACACTTTGATTGCATCTTCAATTTTTGATTTTCAAACATCTCTTTTGCGTTAATTGACTGTTCAACACCTCCTCGTGGAAACGATGTACAAATCTGAAAAATCCTATTCAAATTGCCATGAAAGATCAAACACTTATTCATTACAAAAACACACGCGCCAAATTTGATATAAATTGAAGTTGGGTTATTCTTTCATGAGAAAAAGAGCGCAATCAACCAAACGAACTTCGGAAAAAGTTGGAATATCTTTTTGTGAATTTTATTGATTGAAATAATGATACTCAAACATGAAACACGAATAATCGCGTGAAGTGTAAATTATACCCCAGACAACTTCGAAGTTTAATAACGAATCAGGAAGTGCATGAGCATATGTGCCATGTTGTAAAATTGTGTCATAAGATCGTTCTAGGAAGGTGCTGAATGTGACAGCACTCAAATTTAATTACAACTCACTGTAGTAATCAAAAGAAAATATCTGGAGTGTATTTAACATCCCACGCGAGCGGCAAAAGGTCTTAACTTCAATTGTCTTCAGTTGGCTTTTATAGAATTTTGAAATCTTTTCAACTTAAGAAAGCAGAAATAGACAGTCGCAATCACTCCTTGTATTTGTAGTGTGTACTTTTCTTTGTGAAGTCCTTTTATATTTGATGTTCAAAGTCGTTCAATCATTCAATTACAAAAATATGTAACAGAATAAATAAGAGAAAAGTGTAAAAAATGATCTTAGTTTCGTTAGAAATAATTCTTATCATGCTCTAGATCTCATTGGGATCTGATGAAGCTGCTTTGGGTCTCATTAGACTCTGATCAGGCCTTGAAAAGCGGTAGGAAATGACACTTTCTCGGGTTGAAATCATTTTACCTTGAGAAATCATTTTGTACACTTTTCCCCCACTTGGAATACAAAAAGTAATTGAAGCTGTTCATCCGTGGTTGAAGAAAAGATTTTCGTTGTAATCCAATCATACACTGAGAGGAAGTTTTGTTCACTATTATCTAACAATAATAGTACGAAAGGACTCAAACATTCAACTATTTTTTTATAACCACAATTATTTTTTTAGTAACCATGACTATAAAAATGTACATCGAAAATCAATCACATTTTGTTGTTAGGAGTTTTCTCTGAAACAAATAAATACCATATAGTCAATTTAACGAATATTCTGTCGAATTGACAGATATTGCAGTTGATTCAACTGCATGTAGTTGAGTCGACAGTGAGTTTCAGTTTAACATATCCAGCGTTATTCTACTGTCAAAGCAACTACATTTCTGTTCCCTGCACAATCTTTTTTTCAGTGCAGTTGGATCCCTTTGGTATAATTAAACAATTTTATTTTACTCGGTGTAATGCTAAAAAATTGATTCAATTACTCTAACTTGAGTCAATTTCAATCAACACGATTATTCTTTTGTACATAAAATTCGCACCAGTTTGAGCAGTCTTGGCCTTCAGAAATGTCGGTAAATTCATGAGTCTATTACATTGGAGGGAATTAAAGGTATCAGGAATTTTCTGAAATGCATTTTCACACGTTTGAAATTATTGGGTATGAAAAATCCCATCGCCAGTTCCATTGAATGAAATATTTTGTTTTAAAGCTGCATAGAGGATAATTTTCTTTTCTGGATAACTGCAGTATATTCTTTGGTGAACTTTCATATAATTTCATTTGTACGTTGATCTTCATCTTGTCGTACACATTACAGTTATCCTTGCGAGATTTTTTAAATGAAGGAAGAGAGTTATTTATAAAGTACTATAGTTTGTCCAGAAAAAACGCGACCGAACGAATTTTCATTTGGTGATATGAAATATAGCACTTCCTCTTCAATTCATTTCAAGCAATGTCTTGGTTCTAGTCCGGTTTCCGCTAGAAAAAAAAGGTATCCAAAAATGAGTAGCCTGCATGCTGAGAGGTTTGAAACAATTGTCCTTTATACGCATAAAAAGGAACAATTCAAATATTACTATAAACACCCACAAAATACATGAATGAGTTAAAGTGCTTGTAGGTCAAGCGATATCATGAAACAGATTTTGTGGATTATCTGCTAAAATAAGGGAAACCTCGACAAAGAAAGATGAACACGACTGGAAATTCAGTCACATTTTATCGGGTTAACCTGGTGTTTGATGAGGACCCGATCAGGACCTGGTCGGGTCCTAATCAAACGCCGGGTTAACCCGATTGAATTTCTAGTCGGGAACCTTTAGGAAAATTTTTCCTCTCCTGCTCAAAATATCACCTGTTTTTCTCTCATTTTTTGAAAAAAAATGGAACGTCGTCGGGTCAATTTCCCTGAGTGAATTTATCATTCAGTGGTTTTCCACAGATCCGTAGTTAACGTTGGTGTTCAGGACAAGGCAAATTGAGGCAAAAAAGTACGATTTTCCAACATGAAACTATTCGAACTCACTCTCCAGGAACACAACGTATATTTCACGAAAGATCACTCCAGTACCTTGTGAAAGTGCATCTTGAGGTAATCTGCCATATAATCACACGTCATTGAAACCATAGACTTGGAACCCCAGCAGAAGGGTTCTAGGTATTTATAAGTTTTGCAACGACTACCGTTTTATGAATGCCTTGCAAGTATTTGGTGAACCAGCTATTGTTTTGCTAGCGCAGGCATTACTAACTTGTGAAGACCTAGAGTATTTCTCCTAGAGAATAAGCGCACGTGAATTACGCCAATAGATCGTACAATCGAGGATTAATTCAACTCGTAGATGTTGATGAGGGCCCAGTAATAGCAGTGAATAATCGACCCTTTATGAAATTATTGGCCGGTTCAGTTATGAGACAAAATGATTTTCATTTTTACCTAAAATTCATAGTGCCTGAATGTGGCCCATTTGCTTTATCGCGAAACATCAATCGGTCTGTCATATCGATTATTAGAACATAAGATATGGATTTTTTTGCATGAATCACCAGTTGGAAAGGAAAGCTGTCAATATGAATTTCATTCAGAATTGATGCCTAACTGTTGAGTCATTCAACGAGCAACTCGAAAGCTATTCTTTTCTATTCCTTTGTGTTGACATTACCGAGCCTCTTATACGGGTTCCAGCTGATGGTTGACAAGGAACCGTAAGGTTTCTTATTTGATATAATGAAATAATCCGAATATGAACTCATAAGGAGTGCAAAACGTCATTCTGGGGGATTCTTTTATATTCAATATTTTTCAAGTCATGATTATTTTGTTGGTTTAACCTTTGGAATATTCTTGAAACTCTCAAAGTTCTGATAATTTCAGGATTCGGAAGATTTTGAAACTGATAATAATTATTCCAACTTCTATATTCCGGCATCCCAATGATTCAGATCCAAGCGAGACATTTTTAGGGAAAGATATCGTCATATAAACGCTTCGAATCATTTCCACCAAGAATCTCTCCCTTTTTACCAATGAAAATCATTAATCATCCGGGATGTAATTATCACTACGACTGGTTCTCTTCTATCACATCAGAAGTGGGAGATTCAAAAGGATATAAGATTTGTTTGTACTTTTTATGAAACTTGTGCATAATTTTTATGGAAAGTTCTGTAAAAAAAGAAAAACGAATGAAACTCATCGTATATCAGTTTCACATAGCAAAATAAGAATCTCATTGATTCCCATTCTCGAATTTTGTCTATTCCGAAGTTGAATTACAATATTTATAAAGTTCCACGCGTAAATAGTTCGAATTTTCATTCGAATCGTATGGTTGGAAGTGAAAATCATAGTTCTTGTTGATGATATTCGCACGAAATATAATCATGAACTCAAGAGTCTCGGGAAAGCTCTTGTAATTATCGTCAGTCTGGTGATATTAGAACGAACGTATCTTACATAACATATTTGAAACCATAAGCTGAGATAAACACCCATATCAGCTTTGATATGTACCGTATTCACTGTGCGCGAATTTGGAACGTGATGAGCACCTGTCACACAATTGCTTTATGCACTTATATATAAGAGCACATATGTGAGTTTATCTAGGCTTACTGGGGATGATACTAAAATCGATCTTCATATCACGAAAACGAGCATGGAAGAATGGTACGTTAATTACCATGTGTTGCATTTCTCCTTTTATTATGCGAATAATCAATACGGATTGGATATAAATAGTTGAACAGTCTAGATATAAATAATTTTTGTCGATATCCGGATCTCTTTCTCCGTACAGGGGTGGGGATTTTTAAGAAGATTTATCCATTTTTTCCCATCAATGGTTCTTTTGTCTCCTTCTCTACATTTCATACGAAAGATAATTGAATGAAGTCACGATTGGTACGAAAATAGTGCGACGAAGAAAAACATATTTTCAAAATAAAGTATGTCTTTCTCTTTTGTGAGGATAAAAATTATGTATTGATTCAGAAAATTTCCATCAATTGATCGCTGAGTTTGAAATGAATTTTATAAGTCATTTCAGAAAGCAGATGTCAATTTAGATATTATTCACTGGATTACAAGTGAATTGTCTGAATTATAAAAATGTATCATTCAGTTTTATTTTGTGATTGCTTGTAATTTTTTTTCCTTACTGCACTTTTATTTGGTTGTAAAACTTAATTAAATTGGAGTGAAGTTGATTCGAAGAAACTGCAGGTTTTAAAATGCACTGTAAAGAACTTGAGTGGCAGGCTCCTTCCGACAAGAAGAATAAACGAAATCTCTCCTTGTTTTCGTATAAAACGGAAGAACAATCGCTATGTAATTATTAGGTATTTTGTTTCATGACCTCTCTCCCTAAAAAAAAAAAAAAGTAGATTTTAGCATCAAATATTTTTTTATTCATCCATTGCATTTGTTTATTTCATATCGTAGGAACTGATTAGATATTGTTGGTGAGTACTGAGAATGAAATGACTCACTCTATTTGGAAGTATAATTTATGATTTCTCATTTTAAAGACATTTACTACTGTGTTAGAAAAATTCTCAAATTCAAAATGAAATTCTTCATGAGATATCTTAATTCCATATCAAATTTTATGTTAGTGATAATTCTAAAATTTTCCTCTGTAATGTAACAATTCCTCATTAAATTTCGTAAATGAATTATTACAATTATGCAATATTTTACTATAATATTGAATGAACTGTTTATGTAAAAAAACTTTATAATACTGTTGAGGAGTTTGAGGCAGATTTTTTTACAGTGTACAAATCTTTCCTTCAAGAGTTTCCTCGAGGGTTAGTGATCAGTAGAACCAATTTTAATTAATATTCGTATCTTCTTAATTTTATCAAAGAAAATGCTGCTACTTATTTCCTTCTTTCTCTCATTGAATTCATTCATCTTGACGGGAATTAGGAAGAGAGATCTGAGATCTGTGATTTATTCTGGAAATCATGATAAATGCGACTGAAGAGTGTATTTTGTTGAAAATGAGCATAGCTTTCAATGAGAAGCAAGTTCAGAAGTTGTGAAACAACTTGAACGTTGATGTGATTTTAAGTTTTATCTGCGGTAAATAATATTTCCATTCCAGAATGCCCGAAAAACAATACAAACCGGAAAATGAAAAACCAAATCGATACTCTGAGGAACATCAGATTGTTCAATACAAGAATCACATAATCAATTGATTGTTAAAAAATTGTGATAGATTATAATGTATAATTTGAGAAGAAAGAAACGTTCAGAAACATGTGAAAGGTTGGAAATCGAAACTGACCATTCGTGATGAGAGAGCGATTCTTCCTGATCTAAAAATAACTGAAGTGTTTTGCTGTCGGATTGGAATGAATGTTGACTCGCTTGTCACTCCTAAACGGAAGAGACAACTTTTTCATCAAGAAAATACAAATTGAAAGCACACAAGTTGCACTCATGAATGGAATCACTTATTTTTTCCTGATGTGAAGAATTTTGACTTGCACGGATCATAGGATGACGTTCAATTTACTGTGGATGATTCCTGGCAGTGTTATTCGGCATGGTTCACATCAATAACCAAAAGTTCTACACTGTTGAAAATGTTTGTGAATTTAATATACGTTCATAGAAAAAAGTACATTAATTTTCAAGGGCGCTATATGAATTGTATTTCACATTTGGATGTTGAAAAATCAATCACATATTTCATGAACTTCAAACAAAGGTTTTGAAATTCATAACAGTTTGTGAAAATTCATAACTGTAGATATTGAATTTCTGTATTTATTTGAATATTGGAAAATCAATCACATATTTCTCAAATTTCAAACAAAGTTTCTGATATTCACCACAGTTTATGAAAATCCATATCCCGATATATGCGATTATCCCGAAAGTGTGTGAACCTGAAATTCCCCGGTCTGTTGAAAACTAGTAGATTTTGAGAAATGACTAGAAAGTACTAGTTTTCAATAAACTCAGGAAATTTCGGGACAATCGTGGTCTACCCTTTCGATGTGAATTTTTTTAGGAAAAATTACTTGTTGTAAAATCATCAGTAATTGTGAAATCAAACCACGCAGTTCTAATAATTCGCTCAAATATGTATTTTCATTTTCAGAATTCTCTGTAATAATTTTGTAACAAAACATGATGAAGTATTCAGGAGGGATTTTTTAAATTAAATAATGTGGTGTTGAAAATTCATCGTAAAATCAAATCACACGATTCTAATAATTCATTCATATATGTATTTTGATTTTCAGAATTCTTTGTATTAATTTCACACCATAACATGATGAAACATTTGGGAGGAATTTTGGAAATTCAGTAATATAGTGTTGAAAATTCATGCATTTTTTTACATCGATTTTTATAATGTTGTGGCTTGAATTTCAAAATTCTGTCTATTATTTTGGGGATACAAAAATGTTTGAAAATTAATACACAAGTGTGTGTGTTAATTGCTTCCAAACTTTTTACATTAAATTCCAAACAGATTTTTCTAACAGTGTAATAAATCATGATCTTCAGGGTGGCTTTGCTATGTTTCGAATAAACATTGATTTAATTTCCTTTAGAAATTGAACGTCGACTAATAAACTGTTGACTTAAATCGAAGCTCAATGCAATTAAAACATGTTTTTCAATCCTATTCAGGTCTATTTCAGAGGGATCAGCCAAATGTAATTTTTCTGGTCGTTGTAAATTCGATCATTTACCTATCCCATGAACTATTGAGCAGTGTTGCCAGGAATTTTGAGATCCAACGCTCTACATCCAATCAAAAACTTCTGTTGATCGGAATGACCAATATATTCCGGTCTCAGCACTCTTGTTTTTTTGTTTCTGGCAATACAGCTATTGAGGCATTCACATATTCCATTCCTTTATCATTTTGAAAAAGTATGACATCGTGGAGTTAATAAACCCAAATTGTTCCGAATTAAAAGTATCCTTACTCGCGTGTGCATCAACATTGAGCCAATCTCAGCCCATTTTTGACAAATACTGGCCAATCTCGCGCTAGGAGAGGGCTGAAGTTGGTTCAATGCGCCCACATGGGTAATTACTGTAAATCCAAAACTGAAAGTGGTGGCATAAGAATGACTCGAAGAAATTTGTTGTTTTGAATTGTTCTTTGTTAGAGTAATGTTGGAACCTATCTAAGTTACGTGTATGTCAGAATTTGATCGATCATATACGTACCAATGAACAATTCAAGCCTCCATAGCATGCGATATGGCTATATTCTTCCAAGTACCTTCACATTAGAACCCATCAATGTTCTTGTTTCAGGTACGTTTTCGGAACTGAAGAATTCTTAATTACGTATTAAAGGCATGTGAGTAGAAACATTATGTTGAAACCTTTATTTTCAGGTAGAAAAGACACTCTCATTTTGAAGACAAATGTTTTTTGATTGATGGAATTCAATAGATTTGGGTAGATTTCAATTCCTCAGTGGGGTTTTTATTGGTTCATGTTCATAACCGTATTGGGCAATCAAAAACGGATCAACAGAGTCGATTTATGGACTACCCATATTCGTTCAATATTCAGACTACTGTTAACCAATGGACGCAGTACCGTTGCTAGGACACAGTGAAAAGTCGGACTGAATGTGACTGCAATTTACTTGAAAACTTGACTGAAATTCAGTGTTTTTCTTCATTTTGTCGGCATTTGTTTTTGACGTTTGCTTTCAGTTGAAACAGGACCAGTTTTGGCTGAATTTTAAAATCATCTAATATTCAGGAAGAAAATGAGTGTCGTATACTAATCCGGAATTGAAATAATTTACATAAAGCCCAGCATTAGAATCACAATACTGCCTCCATTATTAATTTGTATGTTTCTTTATTGCCTCAATTTCTTGCCACAGGAATTTTTAATGGCACGAATAGTGGTTGCTATTTGCAAGGATAGTTGAAAATCACGAAAGACGAATCGCCTACACCGAGGAGAACGAATTTTGATTTTATGCAAGTGAAATTTTCAAACCTAATTGTAGTAATAAGTCAATGCGCGATCAAAGCTGTGTTTAGATAGTCCATCTTCGTACTTGAGAGGATCGGTAGATTCATTTTCAATCCATCAAGAGGGAGGAGAAAACCGATACTTCAGAGTACGAGGGTGAGCGTGGTTCCGTGAATAATACCGATGCATTGTCCTGTGTTCGTAACATCGAGTACTTTGATCTACTTTGGCTGAGTACAGGTATACCTGGGTTCATCAGGTCAGCTGCATGAATTGGTATTTTTAAGACTAGGGGTGCACGACACTCAAGGCCAGTATCGGTATCGTGTCGGTATCGTCTCGGTATCGTCTCGTGATATTCACCGATACAGTGATATTGAGACCGGATATTCGATACTCGAGAATATCGTCGATACTGGGGCTGCACAGAAGCACGAGACTAATATCGGTATATATCGTTTTGGAATTCACACGAAATTGAGAATAAAGATGTAATGTTCGGACATATCATCAATAGTGTTGATTTTTTTCAATGTGAAAATAATAGAAAAGGAGTATTTCAAAATGATACACGTGACAGATTTCCTCTTCAAAAAGAGCCGTATATATCTCTCAAATTATAATATATGTATATGGTCTTATTTTGAAAATTCCCTGTTGGAAAAATTTCACAGGGAATCTCTGGAAATCTCAGACTTTCAGTGCAATTTTTCGGAGGTGTTCATAGGTTTTCAAAGATGTTCATAGATATTCAGAGGACCTTTTAGTGGGAAACCATATTGTTGCCAGATGTCAATTATACATTCATATTGAATTTAACCTGCAAATAATCGATATCAATACAAAAATGATAGATCATTTGAACATTCATTCGGCTGTACACTGTTAAAACTTTTATCGGAAAATTCCTATATACTTATGTGAAGTAATTAACACATACATGCGATAGGAATTTTCCCAACTTCTCCGGAAATTTACTTTAAATTCCATAAAGTTTGGGATTTTCAGATAAATGTATGGGAAATTTCATATAAATGTACCGGAAATTGAGTCACGGAGAAAAAATGGTTTGCTACTATAGCGCCTACGAAAAAATTTGTTGTCCTTGCAAAAATATTCACTCCAGCAGCTAAGGCGTTAGTTTTGTTAACGAATTTGTTTATGTCAGCAAAAAATGTAGTTGCGTCAATCATTTTTATTGCTCTTTCAACTAACTTTTTTTGTAGGCGCTATAGTAACAGGCCTGCTTGTTATGACAGCAATACATTTTTCTCCGTGTTTCCTAATCAGTGATTGGAATTTTCCGGTTGATGTACACAGGAAAATTCCGATTATTTTTTACAGTGTACACAATAATATTTCACAAAAATTGTGAATATCATCAGTGGTTAGGACAAATTCAACATAGGTTTTAAGGCGATACACGGATAAAAAAATATACTATTTTTTCTCCTTTTGCTTGCTAAGCCAGAAACAGGAAGGTTTGTAAAATGGACTTTCACGTAAAAATAAGGGCGATTACGAATCAATAACTGAATTTTGCTACACGGAAAAACCGTGTCTATTGATATTTAGAAAAATGACTGTCAATTCAGGGAAAACGAGGATCGCTGAAAAATATTCGTAGTGAGTCCACTGAAAATTCGTAGTCGATGTATCAACAATTGCTAGTTTCACTGTGAAAAATATCAATGAAACTATCAATTGTTAATACTTTGACTATAAATTTTTGGTAGACTCACTACGAATATTTTCCAGCGATCCTCTTTTTCCCTAAATTGACAGTCATTTTTCTAAATGTTGATAAATTCTTTCTGAATAATAATAGACCCGGTCTTTCCGTGTATATGCTTTATGAAATTGAACGTTCAGCGTTGAAAACTTCAATCCTACACGGAGAGAATTTTGTAGTAAAAATTAATATATTCATGTCGCAGCCGTGGGATACACTTTGTTGTGGCGAAAAGAACCATGAGTATGCGACAGATTGCCACAACTCTTCTAGAATTCAATATGCGGAGTAATAAGAAAATACAAAGTTATAGTTCCTATCGTCATAATGGAGTATATATCCCACGGGTACGATACTGTGTCTAATAATCTTTAATATAAATGTTTCTCTGTGTACACGGAGAGAAATTTGGAGATATTGAATCACTGAGCTTCGGGTGATTTTTCATCTCGAAATTAGATGATTTTGTATCTCGAACGGCGTGAAACAACATCACAACATCAGAGAGCATAAATTTCGAATCCCGTGATATTATTTCACTGTGAAGTTGGAGATTCAAAATCAAGCAGTTTGGTGCTCGAAAAGCATACAGTTCGTGATAGAAAATAACCAATCGGTTGATTTTGCTTCACGTCAGTTGCGAGATGCAAAATCATGTTGAGTTCGTTAATTTAATATCTCCGAATTTCTCTCCGTGTACCTATGATTTTTTCTACGATATTCGTAATCTTCCGTATTTTTATGTGAAAATTCATATCACAAATATGATATTCCTGTTTCAATAGTTCACTAAGAAAAATGACAAGAATTCTTATATTTTCGAGCAGCATTTTTCTCCGTATACCAGCGTAAAAACATTTTGTCTGTGAGACTTCTCTGTCATGAATGTATGGAACAGCTTGCAATTTTCAATGAATAATCTTCGATAGCGCAATGTATAGAGTATCAAATATTATTTCTTGAAAATTTCAGACCGTCCCTGGTGAAAAATGTTGAAACGGATGAACCGTAAAAACCTTTGAATTTCCGCTGCTTTTCAGCTTAGGTACTGTTCCGTTTACTCTTCCACGTCGGTCCATCCGCTTCATTTTCACCAGGGGTTTCATAAATTCTGTTCAGAGAAGTCTTACAATGAAATGTTTATTCGGATGATACGCTGGTATCTCCTTAATGAACTCTAATAAAATGTTTCTATTAGAGAATGCATTCTTAACTTGGAAATTTCTCGAAATTTTATACTATTCTGGAGAAATTTCAGAATTCCTCGCTGAGATGGAGACTCTACTGCTGAATAAAGTGATTATATACAACTAGGCTTGTGTTCCAAAACTCTGCTCCCGTACTCTGAAATATCGGTTTTCTATGTCTTTCTGATCAACTGAACAAAGGTGTACAGGTAACATCTGCATTAATGGAACCAGAAAATGCTTTTGCGATTTGCATCTTCAATCTTCTCCTTTCTCTTCAGTTATCTCCTTGAAGTTTAACCTTGAATCTTTCCTTAGAACAAAGGGAATTCCTTGTCCTTTGCATTTTTTTCACCTAATGTCTTTCCCTATTTCCCTTGCTTTCTTCCTTTGATAGTTTGTTCTGCTTCCTTTTCCACAATATTTTCGCTTTTGACCCACTTTGATCTTCAATTATTTTTTCATCACCTCTCTAACTTAACTAAGACGGAAAGACCGGGTCTATCAGTATTTAGAAAGAATTTATCAACGTTTAGAAAAATGACTGTCAATTTAGGGAAAAAGAGGATCGCTGGAAAATATTCGTAGTCAAAATATTAACAATTGATAGTTTCATTGATATTTTTCACAGTGGAAGTATCAATTGTTAATACATCGACTACGAATTTTTAGTAGACTCACTACGAATATTTTGCAAGGATCCTCGTTTTCCCTAAATTGACAGTCATTTTCCTCAATATTCATAGACCCGGTCTTTTCGTGTGGGTTTTTCTCCCAATATTCCATCACATTTGCGAAAAAATCCAATTTCTGTGAATTCTTTCACAAATATAGTGGACAGAGAACAGTTTTTGATGAAATTGATTCATGTGTGTATTCAGGAATAAAAAAAGTACTTCAATTTTTAATGATGTCGATCGAACAATGTGAACAAAATCCAATGGATTGAATACTAAATTTTTTAAGTGCATTTATATTGGAAAGCACCTGGAGAGGAAAAATTGTGCGGAGGTATTTTTTTGGACGATGTTATTATTAAGCATTGTTTGTCGATGTAGCGAATAAATTTTCACAGACATTTCATCAAGATTTCTTTTCTCGATAAAATGTACAAGAACGGATTCAGTTGAAATGAGCTGGATGGACATTTTCGAATTTCAGAATGTAGATTTCATGCACGCATAACACAAATTTATCTCCAGTAAAGTTTTAGGAATTTTCATATTCCAAAGTAGAGAAAAATTCAAAACCTCTTCATAGCGCACAAGTGATATTTCATCGTAATGCGATCGATGAAATATAACAGAATCGTTTTCCAATATGTTCCTATTTTCTACGATTTCCATTGGAAATCTATACTTCATTCCTACTTTGGAAATCTCCGGCTTGAATATTTTTACCCGATCTTTATTCACCAAACGTTGTTAGATTATTTTCTTATTTTGTTGCATGTTGTATACTGAATATCAGGACGATTCCATCGAATACTCTGGACCATATGGTGTGGAATTGTTATATAATAATTTTTCGTATAAGTTATGAAATTTCGGTGAACTGAAAGCTTTGACCCTAATGTACAAAGTAATTCACTGATAAAACAAATTCTACGTCTTTTTTCATTCTTCGCTTACCAATCTTATGTTTCTACCTTTTTTTCTCATTTCAATAACAATTGAAGTATTCAAATCAAAATATCGTGAATTCATCGAGCATCGACGTTGAAGCTGTGAAAAAATTTAAGTCAATACGAGTAATTTCCCTGGTAATACTTGAAGAATTCTCTCAATACGATTATTCACAGTCAAGCGTTCTCAACAATGCTCTGCTCGGATATTATAGATATCACAACTCGAATTTCTGACATTCGGGAGTGACGCTCCGAATGTATTATGTCAGCAAACATGTTCCTTAAAATCCTTGAAATTCATTTGAACCGAGAGAAAATCGACGATCTCGACGTCTTTAGTAAAGTATTCGTTGTGAGAGAACAAGATTCCGCTCGTTAAAATTGAATTCATTCCATTGAAAGCGTAGGATGGTTTGATCTTGATGAAATTGAAATAATAAGGTGTAAGGAATCTTGAAATTAATTCTACAAAAATTGTAATAAAAGTGTTCTGTTTGATGATGAATGGCATGAAACTTAGAACGTTTCGATTCACTCTGAGATTTTATTCACTAAAAAAAAAGGAACTCTGGATTTCCTCCATTTGTAGTTTCATATAAATCCATGTACATTCATACATGTATATCTCAATATTGATAAGATATTATTATTGCTTTATCATTTCTATGTCATACTCCCTCGTTTTTACGTTCATTAAATTCATTCATTCTTCGAATTATCCTATCTTGGGTTTAATTTAGGTGAGTTCTTTTCGACAAGGTTTCGATGGGTGCCAAATACCATAAGCCTCAACAACAGAACCTGAGTAGGCTCGAATTCGATTTGACTAGGTTCGGAGAATAAATTTCTAATCGAGATAGAATGTGAAATTCTGTTCTATTTGTGAATCATCAAGTTGTATTCGGTTGAATTCAATTACTTCTCTTTCATGTTTTTCTTCTCCTACGTAAACATATTCTGCAAACTTACCAGGGTGGTGACAGAACCGGGAAATCAGGGAAATCAGGGAATTCTCAGGGAAAAAAATTTTTCTGGAAAACTCAGGGAATTCTCAGGGAAATTTGTAAATAATACAGAAATCTCAGGGAAAAATATTCCAAACTGCAATCAATGCCCACTGAATAAAATTTTCTGATATTTTGTTTCAAATATCATACTTAGACTTCTTTATTATACATTCTGTTTGATAATTATTTAATATCTGCTTGAGGGCATTCCGTAGACCCTACATTATCAGAAAAGACATGAAAAAACTTCATAAAGCATATTATGAAATTTTTTTCATAAACAGTTCATTACATTTCATAATAAAATATTAAATCCAATGATATAATTTTTAATTTCAAAGATTTTCTTCTCAATGTTGAGAATTTTTTCTTAATTTGGATAACATATTTGTTAAATTCACTAATGTTAAGGGGTTATATACAGTTAGAATTTTTTAAAAATCCATTGTTTTTTTCATTTCACTTTTGTAATGTACATATATTCAAGTATACACACGAGAAATTCCACGTCAATTCCACAAATATTTTCGCAGTTACATGCACATTCGTAAAAAATTGTCTACCACGTGGAACGGGCTTCAAATTTTCCCTAAGAGAACAAAAATCGAATAGCTGAATTCTACGTTGAGTTTTAACAATTCACATTGAATGAACATGTCATGAACCTTCAAATATCCATAGTTTTATTTGATGCTCAACAAACGTTTATTAAATGTTTCTATTTTCTTGTGGTTTGGACGCATTTTTCTCAAAACTGTGGTTTGAAAGTCGGTGACCAAGATTTCCCGGAAACGGCTGAACCGATCAGTCTCAAATTTTAACATGAGCTTTTTAAGTATATTTTTCAGTGATTAATCAAAGGTTTTTTCTTACCGATGAATATTTATTTTTTTATGAACAATTTAAGGCAAAAATTTTTTGAAAAATCGATGTTTTTTCTTTGAGAAGCCGCCATTTTGTCAAAAAATTTTATTTCGCGTATTCCTTCGATCAATCACTAGATTATACATCACTTCAACGAAATCCGTTCGGGTTTTTTTATTATAAAAAATCCAGCCCCGAGATATCGTGGTCACCGCAAGGCACCTTTTTTGAGAGGCGTTCCTGGAGATCATCTATAATCGCTCTCAAAATGATTATTTTCACAAATAAAAAATGTTCAAATACAGTCAAAAGTTACCATAATATGTGCACACACTTTCACATTCATTAACTTAACTGTCTTCTTAGGACAAATTCTTGAAAAATCGCTTTTTTGTGCCTCCTGACTGTATATAACCCCTGTAAATTTAAGAACAATTATCAAATTTAATATGGAAAATATGACATTCTATAAGAAATTTCATATTAAATTCAATAACTTTTTTAACAGTGTAGAGTTACTGTATCTCTCTACCAGAGCTGCCAGACGGGCAGAATTGTTAAGAGGAAGTGTATATGAGTTACGTATATGTATAGGAGATGTGAGTATGCACATGAACGATGGCAGGGGTACTATCCCCCTCAACAATTCTGCCCATCCGGCAGCTCTGCTCTCTACACAGAGAAAATTTGATATTAAAGATTACTAGGCAAAGTATCGTACCCGTGGGATATACCTAATTATGACGATAGAAACTATAATTCTGCATTTTCTTATTACTCCGTATGTTGAACTCAATAAGAGTTGTGGTAATGGGTCGCATACTCATGGTTTTTTCCGCCACTATAAAGGCATATCCCACGGCTGTAATATAAATATATCAATATTTACTACATAATTCTTTCCGTGTACCCAAAATACTGAAGACAGAGCTTCTTTTGATACGGCCTTTTAAAGGCCTGGCTGATTGATTTTTTCCATTTGATTCAATTATCTTCGAGTATTTTGAGTAGAGAGATCTAGTGACTGTAGGGTCTATGGGATACTCTTAAGGAGTATCAAAGATGTCTATGCTACATGATTAATTTGATAATTACACAGAGGGAAAAATTATTGTGGCAAAAAAATATTGCATCCAATGGTGTCTAAAGAATATTTCTTTAAACCAATTAAATATCATTCAAATGAATGCAATGGGTCTCGACTTGAAGAAACCACTTCATACGATCAGAAACCATTTCATTCATTTGAATAATATTTAGTTGGTTCAACGAAATATTCTTTAGACACCATTGGATGCAATATTTTTTTGCCACAATGATTTTTTCCCTCTGTGTATGTCAATAAATAGCGTAAATTTTGTTGAAAATATGTTGAGGCAATTCACCGCTGAAAAATTATCATTCTTCCCACAAATAAATGGCGCCTCAATTATTCAGTCCATCCAGTGCCGTCTTTATGCACAAGCTTTACAAGCAAGTGCTTGCCCGTATGGAAAGATTTCGCTGAAAAATGTCTGTGAAACTATGAAAAATCTCTGAAAAAAAATGAAAAAATTCTGAGAAACTCTGACAAACTCTGAGAATCTCTGAAATTTTGATGAGAAATCTAATATTTTCGGGACATTCTTTACAGACTTTTTTCAGACTTCTTTCAGAGTTTCTCAGAGTTTTTTCATTCTTTTTCAGAGAAATAGTAACGAAATTGCACTCTGAAAAAACTCTGACGAAACTCTGATGGATTGCTAACGTTTTTCTGACTTTTAGAAAAAAATTGAAAAATTTTCAAACACTTTTTCACACATGATATTTGAATACGGCATATGGATGTATTTATTGAATTTCAGGATTTTTCAATAATCAGAAAAATGTCAACAATTTATTAGAGTTTTGTCAGAGTTTTTTCAGAGTGCAATTTCGTTACTATTTCTCTGAAAAAGTATGAAAAAACTCTAAGAAACTCTGAAAAAAGTCTGAAAAAAGTCTGTAAAGAATGTCCCAAAAATATTAGATTTCTCATCAAAATTTCAGAGATTCTTAGAGTTTGTCAGAGTTTCTCAGAGTTTTTTCATTTTTTTTCAGAGATTTTTCATAGTTTTGCAGACATTTTTCAGCGAAATATTTCCATACGGGTGGGGCCCCCTGCTGTTGAGGGCCCCCTCCTATTTCATGTTCAAAATAATAATTTCGAATTTTTAAAATAGAAATTCAAGCGAAAACAAGATTTTCATAACGGAATATGGTTTTTTTATTCATAATCATCATACATAGTTTTCACATAACGATTTTTATAGATTTGTTTGAGCCACTTTACTTCCATTATGATTTTATATTGAAATGATAGATGACGAGATTCGTATGTTGAAGACCTAATCTTGAAAATCTCACTTTATTATTTTAGTTTTTTTTTATTCATCCAGAGTCAATATAAATTATAAACTGATTTGATTTAAGCTACAGAGATGAGAAAGGAATAAAATGTCATTTATTCCATTTTCTTATATAATATAAAGATTCCTGTGATTTTAGATACATAGGTTGTATGAAAATCTCATTTGTTATATTTGAAAATAAATATTGATGAATGTTAATAAATATGAATGAATGCAAAATATGTTATTGAATAAAAAAGAATTTATCTACTGAATGATAATGTTTTTATTTTCTGCATGTGCTTGATGGCATGCTGATTGCACGATATCAATATTTTTTATAAAGGGTTCATAAATTTCTAAACAGCAGTATATATCTCATGCATATCTATACTATATGTTTTTATATTCAAATATTTTATACATATAATATACATGTAAGTAATAGAGTATACATATTTTATAGATATATAAAATATTTTGTGCTGTGTAGGTTGTTTTTCATCAAAATAAATAAATTTGCAAATCTCGGGGAAATTTACAAAGATTATACCGGGAAATCAGGGAATTCTCAGGGAATTTTTTGAGGGGATTTCTGTCACCACCCTGCTTACGGAATTCGGAATTCTATTTTGTTTACGAATTTTGAACGTATGGAACGTAAATATCCAGTGCAAACGAGTTAACAAGAAAACCCTTGATGTCGACAGTACGCCCTGCATATGGTGAAGTCGGGAATAATTACGTAAGGGGCAACAGTTCATTCTCTTTAATCGGCCGTGATAGATTCTTATTTTGCGGGTTCAATTTTATTTTTGCACGAGAGTTTTGGATTGATTCCTTGCGCTTATCATATTTGCGACAATCGACGAAATTCAATGATTCAATAAATTTAATTTGTATAAAAATTCAATTGTTTAGAAATTCAAAGAGGTGAAGAAAGGTTGACATTTATACATTCAGGAAATTTTTGTTTGAGAACTTTGAACACTGGGAGAACTGTTTCGTTATGCCTGCTAAAACATTTTGTTATTATATGCTCAAACAAAATATTTTGGTGGCATAACTAAAACTTTTGTAGGTCATACTAATATTTGGCTGTGCTAAGCAAATCATCTTACCAAATCATGTTTGATTTCCTGAACTAAGAGTGATTTGGTGGGATTTCTTTGGTTGATATAGCTACATTTTCATTCAACCCACTGAATTTGTACTTGCGCCAACAAAAGTATTGATTGGGTATATATGAACCCAATCTTTTGAACTCCATTAGAATTCTATAGTCGATCTATCAGAGCTAAATGTTTATCAAATTTATGTCAGTAAACATTTGCAATAACAAAGATCAGAATTTTCTTCTTTCCAATTTCTTTGAATCCAATAGGTTTTTTTTTCAATTCGATCATTCGAAGAAGAATAATACAAATATTCCCATTTCACTGACAAACTCGGTAGGAAATAAGGGTGGAATATAACTTGAGTGAGATTGAATGCTTTGACACCAAATGTTCGGATGGAAAAAGACTTGACAAATGGTCCAATACTGGCGAGATTGTGTTCGCCAGACTCAGGCAAAAGCAACTGTTTTTATTTATAGTAACAGCCAGTTTGTAGAAAAGTTAAACTGTGCCAATATCGAACCAGAGTTGGCAGCATGGTAGAATTCAACAGGAAGATGATATTGTGGCAGTATTCATTCACCGTTGTTCCAATATGCATTATGTAACCGTTAAAGAAGACAGGTGAAACTCACCTTTCGGGTAACACAGTTCATTCATTGAAATAAGATTGGGCCAATACTGAATAAGAATCAGGGACATCATTGGAATTGTGCAATGTTGAATTCGCAGTCGTGGAAACTTGGTTGTTCTAATAAGTCAAAGCTATACCAGTACTTAGCCAAAGTTGAGAGAATCATTCAATATATTAGGTGTACAATTGTGCTTCCACCGTTTACAATACATGGTTGAGTCGGTAGGTGGCGGTCGAAATAGGTTAGGTAATGAATGTCTCACAGTAAGGTTGGACATGTGTCAACATAACAACATCGTCATATTAGTGAATTTTTGATTACATCATAAATCTTTACTCGATCGAAGATGTCAGTTTTTGAGCCGAATTCTCGTCATTTGCGGGAAGTTCTGATTATCTGTTTTCATTTGAAGAAAACTGCGGCTGAGGCTCATCGGATGCTCTCAAGTACTCACGGCGAGGCTGCTTTGAGTGAAAGAACATGTTGTGAATGGTTTTAACGTTTCAAGAAGGGTGATTTTAATGTCGAGAGCCGGCATGGCGGTGGAAGAGAGAAAATTTTTGGAGATTCCGAATTGGAGGCATTACTTGATGAAGAATCGTGCCAAACGCAAAAAGAATTGGCAGAATCATTGGGAGTAACTCAAAAAACCATTTCGGAACGCCTCACAGCCATGGGAATGACTCAGAAACAGGGAAATTGGGTTCAGTACGAATTGAAGCCAAGAGGTGTTGAACGACGTTTCTCTACTTGCGAACAGCTGCTTCAAAGACAGAATCGAAAGGGGTTTTTACACCGCATTGTGACCGGCTACGGAAAATGGGTCCACTACGATAATCCCAAGCGCAGAAAATCTCGGGAAATGCCCGGACATGTCCCCACGGTGACGGCTAAAGCAAATATCCATGGTGCCGAAGTTATGCTTTGCATTTGGTGGGATCAGCTCGGTGTCTTGTATTATGAGCTATCGAAACCGAGTGAAACCATCACAGGGGATCGATGTCGAACGCAATTGATGCGTTTGAGCCGAGCATTGAAGGAGAAACGGCCACAGAACCAAGAAAGACACGATAAAGTTATCCTCCAACATGATAATGCTCGGCCACATGTCTCAGAACCGGTCAAGACATATTTGGAAACACTGAAAAGGGGAGTCTTACCCCGTCCGTCGTACTCTCCAGATATTGCTCCTTCCGACTACCATTTATTTCCATCGATGGCACACGGCCCCAGTCATCAGCATTTTCATTCATATGAAGAAGTTGAAGAATGTATCGATTCGTGGATCGCCTCAAAAGATGCATCGTTTTTCCGAGATGGGATCCGACAATTGCCAAAAAGATGAGAAAAAGTAGTGGCTAGCGACGGCTAGTACTTTAAATCATAAGTATGTATTCACTTTTTGAGAATAAAGCTTCAAATTTTGGGGAAAAATGGCGGAAGCAAAGTTGTACTCCTAATATGTGCTAATGGGGATCCATCTCTAGATGGATTTTACGTTTTCTGAGGAATTTTATTAGGATATTTTCCCACACTTGTGGAACAATTGGCAATTCTGGCAACGGTATTCCGCCACTAGCAGACCATTTCCCAATTGTTACATGAGTTCTTCGAATATTCTGTTCCCATTATGATTCTGAATGATTTTGAAAATTCATGAACATCCCTTGTACGCTTTTGATAAGAATGGAACAGGAGGAATCCTACTCGCATAATTGACCCAACCAAATTGATCGATTATACAAGTGGTTGAAATCAACTTCCAACTTGATTTGAATCCATCTAAAACCTCGAGGCGTATAGTCGAAGTATTTGAATTTTCGTTGACCTCATTGTTTTTTGTTCTTAATGGAGGAATGCACGAATAGTCGAAAAAATTAGGTCACTCGCTTCGTTCGAATCATTCAATTCTTTTGAGTTACCCGATGCGTTTGGGTTCTTCGCTCTCCGCAAGAATCTATAAACTTTTGGACGTCCGATTCAACGTACGAGTCGAATCACTCGACCGCAAGTAATTCGATGAAAAGGGCGATACTTGTCTCTTCTATTATTAGCATGAAGGGCCAAGCAGAAAGAACACGTACATGGTATTCTCGCACCATCAGGTCGAGAAGGGTGTCATAGGCTGACTCCCGTGTGATATAAAATCGATCCAAATATTAACCTTGGAATCGTATTATCGTGGAAGTTATCAGAGTAGAAATTCGAATGAAAACAAGGGATTTTATTCAATTTTAGCAACAGTTGAATCGATTTTGATGGAAATGATGCGTTCATGTATCAAAAAATCCAACGAAATGAATATTTAGATGTATCTGATGTATCTCGCTTACATTTTTTTTGTACATTGAATCTCTAAGGTTTAGATAAAATAGAGTGGATCATTGAAAATATATCTTGGTCCATTGAAATTGATAATTAATAGAATTATAATGTGTTCTCATTCTCCGAAGATTCAAAATTATTTCAACCGAGAATGTTCAGACGAAGATTCACTCTATTTGGAAAATATTGCTTCGAAATTGAAACAAATGCTGATGTCGTCACAAAAGGATGATATAATGGAAAGAAGAAAGTAATAATGCAAACAAAAAAACGTATATAAAACAACTGATAATAAAAGAAGGCATAAGTTTGATAAGAGGATGTTCGTATCTCCTCGGATTTTCGTTTTATCCCCTTTTCTTCTGACTTGTTCTTTTTATCAAACTTTTCGTGTCATATTGTTGTAGACCTACTTTGCACCTTCCCTCTCCTTTGAGGTTTATTGATATTCTTTTCATGGAGATCGTTACATAATTTGCAATTGATACTGTCAATGTATCAGTGAACATGAAGGAAACATAAATTAAATGAAAAGTACAGAGTCAAGAGTAATCGCATGGACAAAAACGATAATTAAGAAATACATTAACCAATATAAGATGGGAGGATGAAATTTCTTAAATTACACCGATGTTCCTCATATTCGTTTCCTTTGCAGCTGAATTTATGTTGTGTTATAATATGAAATTAATAATTCCATCAGTGACTATAAAGGACATCAAATAACAACTCCCATTATTTAATTGTTGTCGTCTGAATTATTCGTTATATTCTATCAAAATATCCTCTATACCTTTCTTCCTTCGCAAGCTATGTTAATTAACTGAGTATTTCTCTCTTGTTTATTAGTTTTTTGGAATGAAAAATTTGTTCATTATTCACTTCGAAAATTTGTCTCCCACATCCAAATGAAAAATTACAAAACATCCTGTACTGTATATAGATAATCCCCATGTATTGGAAATAATGTAAATAAAGTCTTGCACAGTGAACGGGGAAG
Source organism: Gonatopus flavifemur (assembly GCA_018340375.1). Lineage (NCBI taxonomy): Eukaryota > Metazoa > Arthropoda > Insecta > Hymenoptera > Dryinidae > Gonatopus > Gonatopus flavifemur. The sequence goes on from JAFFJZ010000001.1 coordinate 2,263,037, forward strand.
ATTTGTGAGCGCGCGCACATATCCAGTATTGAATAGATCTCTACTATCTCTGTGGTTCTCTATATTTTTGCTCTAGCGAGATATCTCTTTCATACTTGTTTTTCATTTCGAACGTAAAACACCAGCTCAAAGCTCTCTTTTTATGTATTTGTACGCAGAGATTCGACAAACAAACGGATACAGTGATAAATATATTGTAAACTTTATGGAATATAATATCATGAATGTTATCATACAGATTAGGATGATTCTTAAATGCTATTCCCTTATTTTTTGAAAAACCAGCTATTTGTTCTCTCTGTTTTAGTTCGAAAGAGAGTATGGTAAGAATATTCTCATGATTTTTGAAAGTATATTATAGAGTTGCTATTTGGCTTTGAAATCTAAAACACGAAAACAAACCATGAAAAAGTCCTTGAAGTTTTAGTTCTGAATTGTTTGAGAACGGACCTAAAATAAATGTTTAATCAATTCAATCAAATTGAATATACATCACGCAATCACAACAACAATCTATCCAAGTATACTCATGAAAATGTGTATTATTGATTTCGATGTTGGGACAGAGACATATTCAAACCCTTTCACTTCACGTCATCAGCATTTCATTATTCGAAATGAAAAATTCTCAACAAATTCCTGAATGCCGTGCATTTCTCGTGAGAGCTAACCGAAGAATACACCGTTATATTATAGCATAGGACGAACTTTCTTTCAATACAAAGGGAGAATGGGCGAAACAAAACTTGAGACTCCAACAGCATGCATGAAAATAGGTTACTACGAGAGGAGAATTTATGAAAAAAAATTATCACAAGTTGAGTATTCATTATTCTTGTACATTTTACATGTGAGGTGATATACGATGCTGCTATACGGATACGAAGCGAGGGAATCTTCTTGCGGAAAGAATATCATAAAAGAATACAGGATGTAGGACGTATCGATTCTAAACCCAATCCCAACTAGGTTTTTGCCAGTGTAGCTGATAGTCATTGTTGAGATTCAACGTGGTTTCCAACGAATCAATAATTCAACAATGCCTTCCAATTGTGTGATAATTATATTCATGTATCAATTGTCATGCTGCTCTCTTACGCATAGTAATTCTCAAAAGGTAATTATATTCCACCAATGGAAAATGCCATGACATCCAATCATTGATCAAAGAATATCATTGTTCATCCAATAATAGGTGCACTCTGTGTATAAAACAGTGTAATTGATACAATGGAAAATTCCAAGTAATTGAAGTTTTGCATTGGATATAGCGATAGGAATTCTACTCGAGTATTATTTTTCGTGATAGGTACACACAGCGAGAAATTCATACGAATTTTCATACTCGGTATCACGAGTTCGAGTACTTTTCAGAATTCCGTAGTATTTCATCAGAAAATAAATTGGAAATAGAGATGAAGGGTTGCTGAACTTTGAAATTAATGATTGATTCCAAATTTATTGACGGTGATTCATTTGAGATAAATGTGTTCCTCAAAATCCATATAGAAAATGTTCCCCTTAGACCGATCGTTTCTACGGTCGGTTGCTCCTCAAACGATTTCGCTTTGTTCTAACTTAACATACTGGAAGGGAAGCAGAATTAATAGACAAAGTTCAGGACCCACAGTTTTTATGTCACACATCAACTTTCAAACTTTCAACTATCCAATAACAATTATAGATTGAATTTCCTCAGTATCGTGTACTACGCTTCAGTTTCAAATTCGTATATGGGAACAATCCAAGGTGAGATTTGATAGATGAAATTTTGTTCTTTCCTTCTGCTCCCAAAGTGTGCTTTCGGATTGCTTTAAAATCATCAAAAGGGTGCATATTATGCACGAAACGAGCTAGTTTCGGTGATACTCGAATGATCTGAATGTTCAAATTTCAATACTCGTTCCGTCCGCATGACGTGATAAATAGCACGTTGATTCATCAGGAGTTATCAATCAAATGGAATATTCGGTTGTGTATAAAACAGATTTGATTCGCTAATGGATATTGAAGATTGATAAATGTCGTGTATTTTGTCAAAGTTGAAATTTTAATGCATAAATATTAAAATTAATTCTGTTTGCTGACACCCAATATGTGGTGATTCTTCAATATATTTAATATGCATATGGCAACTATTGATCGAATACGTGATATTTATGATGCAATTTCATGTGAAAATATTATCTGAAATGAAAATAAAAAACGAAGCAAGTATGCAATGTTCACTTTTTCCTTTTATGGGTTTGACAAAATCAAGGAGCGATTTATCAACAGATGCGAGCGAAGTTGACACCAGTTAGTTCGCAAACTGGCGAGCGAAGCGATCTCCATTTACTGTACAAACATGTAAAATTGCTCAATTCACATCCCACGCAAAGAGAAATTGGTGAATACGTACAGACGAGTCGTCGAGTCGACAACACATTCAACCGTTGGCTATGAATTTCGTAGCCCTATTCGATTCCAGAATTACTGTAATACAATTACCATCGGAATACGGATTAACAACCATACACGAACTCGCGAACTTTTGTTCCTTCGTAGTCGTGGAAATATTCAAGGAATGCTCTCAATCTCGTTGAAAACTTATCTAGAGTAATGATACGTGAGCATATACGTGTACGTATAATTCTCGTTTGAAAATGAATTTCCAATTCAATGAAATGCTGCGAGAGCTACTGATCCTCTGGATTTCACAGTTGGCCGTGTTAGTTTTTCTTCTTCTTCTTCGATTCTACCCGTTTTCCATTCTATACGTATATATATAGCTAGCTTTATCCGTGGAAACTTAGTCACGTCTGTCCGTGAATTTGAAGAAAAGTAGAGTGAAATCCATTCAAGTCTCGAATACGTTGAAGGGATTGACTTCGGAGAAATCCAGGCTAGCTGAATTACAAGTATCGGCTACCGGCAGTGTTCTTGAAACAAAACTTCCTCTGTCCGTCTGCCAAAGTGAAACGAATGAACGAAGGAACTTGGATTAAAAAACCCACAGAATCCGAGAGTTACTCGGTTGTGCGATTAATTTCCCCCAGGCGTTCCTTCGACGACTGTTGAAAACTCTGCTTTTGGATGGGACGACACCGTCGTCGCGTTTCAAATAGTTCTGAACAACGCGTTAGGAATCGAGGTGTGTGTGGGTGTGTGTGTTCATGTGTGCGTCTCGACGTACTGAGGGAAACACGCATGCAGGAAATTTTTATGCTTCACTGAATTTCTCTCGTTTTTATGCCACGGTATCCGCAGTTTTAACGTTATATTTTTTGTTGGAGTTTTATTGAGTAGTTGAATAAAATCTGGAGTATGTTTGTTTTTGTTATTCAAATAGCTTCGCAACATTCCAAACATTGGCAACTCTATACAACCGTTTGAGTTTTATATCAATGAGATTTTATGAATTGTAGCGGATTAGTATTCAAATAAATTTTCATTTTATTGGAGCAGGAGTTTTTGAAGAGTTGGGATGAATGATTTTTTTTCTCTTTCTTTACACAGATCGACGATATGTTTGGGCAATGTGTATGTAATGTACAAGGTGAAAACAATGTTATAGTCGATTACAGCAAAATTTATCACGTAGTTTTCATATCACCTTCGGTGCAGAATTGATTAAATTTCAATATAAGACACATGTCATCGTGGTTTCAGTCCCTGGACAAGTTTCAAATTAGTTGGACTTGACTGAGCGACCAAGTGCATCCAGTATGGACCATACTTGTGCCAGTAACTGAAAATCCATCGTTGCAAAATCATGATTTTGCAGAAGTTTGACATATTGTAATGGAATTTTATAGCATATTTACATGAAAATGTTTCTAATTGAACCATCAATCTGTTTATTCTGAGTTTATTCTGACGTTTGATCGAATAGATTTGACCTGAACTGAGGGCTCTCGTGATTTTGATAGGGGTGCACGAGACGAGATTCTCGACGATAATTTGAAAGTCTCGTCTCGGTATCAAGAAATCCTATCAGATGCGAGTATCGTCTCGGTATCGTTGGACACGGTATCGGTATCGTCTCATCAGTATCGGTATCGCCTAATATTTCTGATGAGAGTAACAATACTCCACCATTATACTCTGAATATCAGTGTAGCAGTATCAGCTAGTCAAATGAATAGCACACCTTTGTTCAGTGGATCAGAAAGACGTAGGAAACCGATATTTCAGAGTACGGGAGCAAAGTTTTGGAACACAAGCCTAGTTGTATATAATCACTTTATTCAGCAGTAGGGTCTCCATCTCAGCGAGGAATTCTGAAATTTCTCGAAAATAGTATAAAATTTCGAGAAATCTCCAAGTTGAGAGTGAATTCTCCAATAGAAACATTTTATCAGAGTTCATTAAGGAGATACCAGCGTATCATTCGAATGAACATTTTATTGCAAGATTTCTCCAAACAGAATTTATGAAACCCCTGGTGAGAATGGAGTGGATGGACCGACGCGGAAGGGCAAACGGAACAGTATCTAAGCGCAACAGAAGCGGAAATTGAGGAACAGTCTGAAATTTTCAAGAAATAATATTTGATACTCTACCTTCTGATCAAAAAGTACCCGGAATTTCTTAATGAAACGGAAACGGTTCAATTATTCATCGATATTCACTTTATTTCCTTCGAAGTAATCTCCATTGCAAGCAATACGCATATTCCAACGCTTCTTCCAATCTTCAAAACATTTTGCATAGGCTGATTTCGGAATCGCCTTCAGTTCCTTCTGCAAACTGTACTGTATTGCCTCAATCGTCTCAAAACGCTTTCCGCGAAGTGGTGACTTGAGTCGTGGGAAGAGGAAAAAATTATAAGGATATCAGGTGAATACGGAGCTTGAGGGACGGTATGACCATTGTTTCTAGTCAAATGATCGCGTGCAAGATGAGATCCGTGTGCCGGTGCGTTATCGTGATGAAGAAACCACGAGTTATCTCTCCACAATTCTGGTCTCTTGCGACGAATGTTTTCCCTCAAACGCTTCAATACGCTCACGTAATGTTCCTTATTTACCGTTTGACCTGGTGGGAGAAATTCACCACGGCAATCAAAGAAAACAGTCAACAAAACCTTGATTTTAGATCGACTCTGTCGCGGTTTTTTAGGTTTTGACTCGTCTGAAAAGCGCCATTCCGATGATTGTTGGTTAGTTTCGATGTCATATTCACAGACCCATGTTTCGTCACCGGTAATGACGCCTTCGATAACATTTTGGCCCAAAGAAGCCATTTCTTTAGCAACATCAATGCGATGCTGTTTCTGCAACAAATTCAACACTTTCGGCTCAAGCCGTGCTTCAACTCGTCTCATGGCCAAAATATTGTGTATAACGTTCTGCACCGATCCGAACGAGACACCAAGATCAGATGCTATCTCCCTAATGCTCACACGACGATTTGTGAGAACGATTTCTTTCATTTTATCAATATTTCCGTCAGTGATACTGGTGGATGGACGACCGGAACGAGACAAATCATCAACCACAATACGACCTGCTTTAAACTCTTTGAACCACTCGTACGCTTGTGTTTTCGACATCGTCGAGTCCCCGTAGGTTTCTGTTAACATCTTCAACGCTTCCGCACATGAAATTTTGTTAAAAACACAAAATTTTAGACAAACTCTTTGTTCAACCAAATTCGACATTGCGAAATTTGCAGAACTCAACAAACACTAACTCGTTCACAAGGCAACACGCACTAACTTCTGACGAATGAGGCGCAAACAGACATTTGAGCGCTAAATAACAGATGAAATAACATGGAAAACGAAAGATTCCGACAATATCTCAAGCGCGGTTTGTTTGAATAGAGAATTCCGGGTACTTTTTGATCAGAAGGATGTTTTGCGCTATCGAAGATTATTCTTTGAAAATCTTAGACTGTTCCACACATTTAGTACAGAGAAGTCTCTCAGACAAAATGTTTTTTACGCTGGTATACGGAGAAAAATGCTGCTCGAAAATATAAGAATTCTTGTCATTTTTCTCAGTGAACTAGAAACAGGAATATAATATTTGTGATATGAATTTTCACATAAAAATACGGAAGATTACGAATATCGTAGAAAAATTCATAAGTGGGATTGAAGTTTTCAACGCTGAACGTTCAATTTCATAAAGCATATAGTAAAATTCAGTTATTGATTCGTAATCGCCCTTATTTTTACGTAAAAATCCATTTCACAAACCTTCCTGTTACCGTAGTTAAATGAACTTCACTTTATACGGTATCTGCAGATTCGTTTTCATAACTTGGTGACGATGAATTGATTCACCACAACGATACTTTTAATTCTTTAAGAAAAATTCATAAAAAGAAAACACGGTCGCGAGCTTATTTTTTATTCATTAAAAAAGGGTAAAACAAGCAAACCTCTTCTTCATTTAAAAAATAGAACACCATAGAATAATCAATAACTTCGCAACACTGTGGAGAGGTTACAATTATTGTTTAAACACAAATTTTTAATTTCCGTAATAATTTATTCAACAATATGAATTCTCATGTTATTCAAATATTTGAATGATTTTTAGATGAAACGTATGCACTTCAGTGATCAGCACTCGATGTGTCTTCTGTCGTATGAAAGCAACGAATGACTCGCGCTATCTCACGCGCTCCTTATATAGGTGCGAACCTCGAAAACCAAAAATCTCGTTTTTTCGAATATGGTGATTTTGTTTGTTACATTAAACTCTGTCTTCTGAGCAAGAAAAAACTAAAATAATTGTGGATTCTCGAAATCTCTGTATTTTCGAAATTCGCTCATCAAATATCACTATTATGATTATGTTACTTTTTATTATTCTTGTTTCTGTTAGGTATTTTTGTACATTCTTGCTCATAACCTTCGTCTGAGCAGATATTTGTACTTTTATTATATAAACTCATTCTTTAATATGTTTTGACATTATGTCCCGTTACAAGATCTATGTTGAATTTGTCCTAACAAATGATGATATTCATATGATATTACTGGAATATTATCCACAATTTTCATGGGATATTATTGTGTACAGCCGAATAAATGTTCAAATGATCTATCATTTTTGTATTGATATCGATTAATTGCAGGTTAAATTCAATATGAATGTATAATTGACATCTGGAAACACTATGATTTTCCACTGAAAATTCCTCTGAATATCTATGAATATCTTTGAAAAACTATGAACACCTCTGAAAAACTGCACTGAAAGTCTTTGAAATATTCAGAGATTCTCAGTGAAATTTTTCCACCAGGCAATTTTCAAAATAGGACCATATGCGTATATTATAATTAGAGAGAGATATGCGGTTCTTTTTGAAGAGGAACTTTGTCACGTGTATCATTCTGAAATACACCTTTTCTATTATTTCCACATTGAAAAAAAATCAACACTATTGATGATATGTCCAAATATTAGACCTTTATTCTCAATTTCGTGCGAATTCCAAAACGATACCGATATTAGTCTCGTGCTCCTGTGCACCCCCAGTATTCTCGAGTATTGAATATTCGGTCTCGGTATCGTCTCGACTCGAAATACAACAGTATCGTCTCGAGTCACGTGCACCCCTAGATTCTGAAGCCAGGATGAGAACAATTCGCACCGAAAAAAATAATTTATTTGACCGAATGAACTGAAGTTAGTTGTAAAAATTAGTTCCGTGTAATAAAAGAATAGAAGCCGGTAATGAAAGCTGTAGTAAAGGCAACTTCAAATTAGTAACAGCAACTAAAGTCACAAATAAAATTTGAATTTAGTTGAGCCAACGCCCGTTTTAGTTATCCAAATATCAACAACTGTATCTAGTTGCTGGAACTAATTTGGAGTAAGGGTAACAAATTATTCTTTCGATGCGGGTCATAAACCTCTAAAATCAGTCAAATAATTTCCTGTTAAAACACGCCCATGTGGATATGGAAACCCATACAGCACTGAATACTCCAGTAATGTATCAGACACGTCTCCGTTACAAAAGCGGACATAGAAACGTGTTTGGAGGGTATTTGAAGACCTTGTGAAATTCATCTATGTCCACTTTTGTAACGGATACATTTCTGATACATAACTGAGGTATTCGGTGCTGTATGGGAACACGGGTCGATACTGGCTGAGTACTGTTGCCAAAGTTGCCAGTACTGGCAAATCCACACTTACCACTACACAGCCACACTGAGAAAACTGTTTAGTTGTCGTGGCTAAAAATTTAGTGAAATACCACATCAAATATAGGATTCAGTTGTCTCAACAAAATATTATCCCCTTCAACTAAAAATTTTTGTTAAAACAAACCATATTTCAGTTCAGGCAACTTGAATTTTTTATTTAATGTCGTTTTTGGTTACTGTAACTCAATAGTTTTCTTAGCGCAGTTGAATTGATGGTACTGACCCAGTGTCGGTCCTGGTGTTTTATGAAGACCTGTTATGGGGGATCTCTGGCGTTTCAAAAGGACCAGTTGTTTTGCCAGAGTTGATTAAGAGATGAAAAGGATTCAAAATAATAACATCTTCAATACATCTGGCATACTGCCGGTAACTGAAATTATCCGTGTTATCATATTTCAAGCATTAAAAAACTCACAAATACATTCTTTTCATCATCGTTATCGAAGTAGGGCATTTTGAAAGTGATTTCTTGAAAATTTACCGAGTGAGGATTGAACCCTGATCCTGCGAGTGAGACACTAAGTTTTGATCACATCAGCCAATCTACGATATTGCAATAATTCATGATGGTATGTTGAAAAATATTCAAAGCACCTTTTCCTATCTGGGAACCTTGAGAGAAATATCGAGTCGACCTGATGTTAATTCCTAGCTAAGTTGATATGAAAGAAACACAAGGGGCATTGACTTCTATCGGGAGAAAAGGTGTTTCATGACGTTTCATTGACTATTCGATACAGCGTGTACCTTCTCAAATTACCTTCTTTTAATAACTTGAACGCTTTTTATTCATTCTTCTACTAGAGGCTTGGTTTGTCCTTTTTTCTCATTTAAGAGTTTGAATATTAATCATTTCATTACTTAGAGTGCTTTCATCTCATTATTTGATTCTTAATGGACTATTTTGGATGTACTTTTCTTCATTTCTTCATAATTTATTATTAGAATTAATGAGTGTAAGATGATTGCTGTACTGCGTAGCATATTCCAAAATTCGTTTATTCACTGTCGATAGAGAATCGTTAATGCGAAACTTGAAACGGAAATCTTGTTTTTAGAAGTTATTGACTACTCGAAAAGAATTTCTATTATTTCACTGTTGAAAGTAGCTCTCCTTGTATGTTTTTCCTGCATGTCTTTGATTTTCTTTCATTCCATCAGCAATAGGAAATAATTATGACAGTGATCTCTCAAAATGGCGGCGGCACAGCTTCTCCATCGATGGAGAACTTTTTACCACTATTTCATGAACATTTTTCTCTTGTCTAGTGAATCAAAACATCTAGGGGTGCACACGAGACTCGCGTCAAGAACTTGGAAAATGATCTATATTCATCATTCTACTGTTTGTAAGACATGGTTTACTAAACTCAATTGAAGCTTCGCATCAGACGGAACAAATTCGTGACAGGTTTTGATCTTGCAAATGAAAATGATCAAGATCTATATCGAGATCTGCATTGAGCGTTGCACCGAGACGAGACGAGACTGACAAACGATACCGGAAGCATATCTTGGTTGATCTTGTTTATGAAATCGGAATGATCGATTATTCCGTTTCATTAGATACGAAGTCGGAATTCTGTGCGGTGGATACCTCATTGGAACACGTTTAAATTAAGATGATGTATTCTTTTTCAGTCTCGACGAGAATATCGTGTGCACCCCTAAAAACATCATTACAAGGCATTATTAAATACTTTCCTAACACGATTAGGAGAGAGACCCTAGCATGTGTTTACTATGGGGCCTACATTAGTCTAGGATGGGCCCCATCCTGCCTATATGAGCCCAAGATTAGCCCAACGTGGGGTTAAAATTTATACACGCTAACTAGGGGAGTGATTGCAGATTGAATCACCTTGGTGGAAATATTTCTCTGAGAAACTCTCGAAATTGGAATTTCCACCAGGGCATAGTGAAGAAAAACTTCCCACGTTTTTTATAGTGACATCAATTTTCCTGTCAAAAATCATGGCACTGCGCTACTTGCTCAATAGTTGCAAAATTCCTAATATGCCAGTGAACCCATCGTCAGGAAATCGAAACACAACATCAGGAGTAATATCGAATACCGTTCTTCCATTCTAAATTGTGTTTCAAACCACAACACATACAACTGAATTTCACTGTTTCGTGTAAATCCACCTAAACAGCGTCTCACAGACCAGTCTACTTAAATCGATGTAAACTGGCTTCATCGCATCAAAAACTTCTTCGCCGAACGGTGGTTGATGTTCTTCTCATTCTGACCACTGATTGCATCCTTTCGCTTTCGTTCGAAACATACGTGCTTCGCTTACCTCCTCACAATCATAAGTGCATTAAATTCTTCAATTTCCCGCCTATATTTCATTGTCAAAGGCCTAAAAAATCGTCTCGTGGAAAAAATTGAGATTCCAAAAAATTTCAAACCAGAGCTATTGAATTTTGCAAAAATCAATGAAGAAGGTTATATTATCTGAACCTAAGATGTGCATGAAACAATTCTATCGGAGCTGTCGGGAGCTTTCGCTCGATACTATTAAAGTCGATGGAATGTTCCAGATTTGGAAAAGAAATGGATGATAAAACAAGTTTCGATATAATTCGACCTCGCGATGATCCAGAAAATGAAAATGAGGGTTTCAAGATTGGATTCTGCTTTTCTTCCCTTCACTCACGCAACGAAGGGAAAAATAGGAATTTATGACAGTCTTTAACTGGTGGTGATTTGAAAAATCTTCTTCTTTGTATTCCATTGTTGAAAGTGAGAAAAATCCATTCCTCTACGCACGATCAAATTCGTGAGAACCGATCCATTCCGACTGCTTACGTAACATCGTTGGCACCCTACTATACTACGATATAGACGCGAATATTCTCATTCATGCTCAACAGGGAGAAGAATGCGTCAGTTCGTGCTGTCGGAGTTACTTTCTTTCATGTATCGTGCAAGTTGAATTGTTGTGTACCTAATGTTATCGCATCATCCACGTTTTCATTTTTTCTTCCTGCACAAAACGAAAAAACAAACAGATGGAAATGTCTTCATTGTGCAAGTTTTTTTGTTACCTTCCATCACGATTTAATTCTCCGACCCAATTTCTCTACACGTGTCGTCATAGATTACGAATTCGCACTTGTGTGCAGTGTATCATTCCGAAAGGGTCAACCTTTAACTCTTCAATTAGGTCGGGTTATATTTCAGTAATCGATATTCACCGTGACGAAATGCGAGGTCTTCAAATTTCATTTCTATGATATATATTCCAGGGAAATAATTATTGTATCCTTTTGACGCTTCCAATTATTCTCAGATTTTCATGATATAATGAAGTGGAATTGAATCCATGTATAAATTTATAACATTTTGTGAATAATACTCTGATCTTGGTGTTTTTACTTTAATAATTAAAGTTAATCGATCACAAAGGAATGTAATTGTCATATAATTATTACCGTGTTTTGTCCATCAAAGCCACCCAAACAGACACAAAGATATCTTTTAGAATTCTAAAAGATATCTCCCAAAAGTACAAGAAGTCTTGAAGAAATTTCTAAAATATATCTTTTCGTATTCGAAAAAATAATCAAGGATATCTTTGACAAGAAATTAAGAAATCTGAAAGAGTTCTTCAAGATTTCTTAAAGATGTTTTGAGAAGTCCATGAAAATGTCTTGGAAGGAGCTTGAATTTATTCACAGACAAAAATTCCAACGTCTTTTTTTTCCACCCCCCCCCCCCCTCATTTGTTTTTATCGCTCTCGCACTCCTATGAAGTATTACCTTACCTCGATCCTTGAGGTTGCGGGAATCGAACCCACGCATCTTACGATGTACTTACGCTTCAGTGACCTGAGCTATACTACTGCGGGCAAAAAATAGTAAGACTTTGTTCATAATTTTGGAATTCTCAATTTATTCTTCCAAATTCATTTCGTCCCCCTCAAAGTAATCCCCCCTGGCCCCAATACACTTGTGCCAACGTTTTTTCCAATCCTCGAAACAATTGTTGAAGTCAATTTCCGGAATAGCCTTCAAAGCGCGTAGCGATTCGCGTTTAATGTCTTCAATTGACTCAAAACGGGTTCCCCGGAGCGGTCGTTTGAGTTTGCTGAATAGCCAGAAGTCATACGGAGCTAAAACAGGCGAATACGGTGGTTACGGCACGATATTGCTTGAAAGTTTGATGACAAACTCACGAAGAATCAATGAGTGATTTTGGAATAAATCGTGCTTTCACTTTTCTTAGCCCCAAATGATCTTTCAAAATGGTTTTCACTGATCCTTCCGATATTCCAACGATGCCAGTGAGGTCTCTGACTGTTGATCGTCGATTCTCAAGCACCAATTCCTTGATTTTATTGACGTGTTGATTATCAGTTGATGTTGATGGCCGTCCTGGACATGGTTCGTCGTCAACGCGTTCTCGACCCTCTTCGAATAATTCGTACCAATCAAAAACACTTGCTCGCGACAAACAATTATCATCGAAGGCCTTTTGCAACATTCTGAACGTTTCGGCACCAGAAATTTGATCCCGCACACAAAATTTAATGGAACTTCTTTGTTGAATAATTTCACTCATTGTAAAAATCGCCGAATGCACTTTTTGTACTTCAGAAGGACAAGCGTATACTAAACACTAATGATTATTTTGATGTGACATTTGGCACAGATGCCACTGACAGTCATACCAACCTAGAAAAACCATATTTCGACGAATGGGTTTGCGCGCGAAATTTAAATTAAAAAGTCTCACTAGTTTTTGCTCACAGTAGTATATATTTCAATATGACATAGTGGAATAGTGTCAATGGTGTACAAAACTGTTATTATGTATAAACAAATGTTAGATAAGTTGGCCGTGGATACCATAGATTTTTCTGAAATTATTTCTATCTCATCATTATTGAAGAATAACTTATTAATAAGTATAAATGAGAATTTGTTTAAATTTACTTGAAGGCTGTACATAAAATTGAGCTTAAAAAGTTCAGTAATTTCTAAAATATTTATGTCTTGGAGATTCGTTCATCCCAGTGCGGGTATTAAAAGGTTACAAAATCGTACTTTTGGCAGAATTTAAAATCTCTTGGCATGTATATAGATTTTTCAAGCTTTCGATTTGTGGACGAATTCATCACATCTGTAATTTAATTATAATAAAAGACACATTCCAAGTGTTATTCATGTCAATTCATATGATCAGGTATTCATAACCTAAACCTGCTGACAATCTATCTCCTTAAACATATCTTGTTGAAGTCTTTCAAGAAGATATCATTCAAACGCTTCTAAAAGATATCTTCAAGATATCATGCATGGCTGTCTTGGAGATGTCTTGAATCAAGACATCTTTTAGAAATCTTTTACAAGATGTCTTTCCAACACTTCTGAAAGATATCTTTGAGAACTCTTCAAGAACGTTCTTTAAGATCTCTTAATTGAGTATTCTTTTGGATACCTTCAAGAACTGCGTGCCGCGTAGGGCAGTATTTTCGCAAGATGTTGATATAAGCTCAGCATTTGAGGAAGGTTAAAAGCGAATTTATTGTTCTCTTCTGTCTAACAAGGGCACAATTTTCTTCATCATTTCAATGACTCGAGGATTAAAGCGAGCATTTGTTATACCACAATTCAAGTCAATTGCTTTTTTCTTCATAAAATTCATTCAGAAAAATCTATAATTGGAGAAATAATGAGCGAAGGATAAAACCTCGATGCTGAGTTTCGTGAAGTTGAATTTCGTTTATGGAACACAGAGGGAGTTCTTAGAAGGGATGATGGAAATCTCATATTGTTGAAGTTTGAATCGTTTACAAAAACGAAACGAAAATTCAAACTCATCAAATCTGAATCATCATGAATGTCTATCTTTTGGGAGTAATTCCTTGAAAAGGGAGACATCATTCAAAGGATGTACTGCGAAATTTTGGGTCTTCAAAAGCTGAGGATTTCCTCATTCGATTACCAATTCGTTTCAATAAACGATCCAAACTTCAGCAACATGAAATCTCTTGGTTTTCGAATTCAATGTTTCGTAACAAGGAGGAAATTTTTATGCACAAGTTAATTTGCATTCTGCTTAAATCCAAAGCTGTACGATTATTTGGAAGATATCAGCATTCATCCGATTCAAAAATACTCACGAAGGGACAATCTTTGAAAAAACTTGAATTCAGATGCATTTTGGAGTGAAAGTTTTTAAAAATATTCCGACACTCTTTTCACAAATGAAGAGATGATTATCGTTTGTTGTACAAACATTGAATTGTATCAATTCAAATTGAATGAGTTGGATATAATACAAAGTAGAGATCGAGAAAGTCTACAGGTAAATATGTAAGTACGATCAAACTTCTTTTTTTATTCGTCATTTCCACCCTTCAGCGTAAAATGAACTATTTACATTCGTACAATGTATACAACATGAAATATAAGGACAATAGGAGTGACGGTATAATATAAATTCACCACGATCGTTTTGCAAATAGGTAGTTATTTTTACACACAAAAGTCCCAGTTGATGATTGAGAAATACCGAATTGGTTTCAACACAGTTTGATCAATGAGATGATTTCAGACTTGAATGAGTTCGAGGAAGTTTGGTACAAGTTTTGTGGATATTGATTTCACATGAATCAGCATCATCTGCCATGACGGAATAAAGTGGGTTCTGGAATAAAAGCCATGAACTGGAAGAATGCAGAGAGAATATTACGATAAGGATCACAAAGGATTCCATAGAAACGTGAAGAGTTATTATGATTTTTCGCACAAAAGTTATTTCGTAAATGTTTGATTTAACCTCGTGTAGTTAGATTTTATTCAGATTTATTTCTATGCAAAAGTTTGACATGACTTGGGTGGGAGTTTGAAAGAAGTCATATTCCGTATATGTGGTTTGAGTGGATTGAATTCGAAGTAAGTTTCGTACAGGAAATTTTGTACCGATCGTGTCTTCGAAATTCAATACGAATGTCTTTTCGAATAAGTCAGGTACGAGACTTATCGCATGCATCTTTGGTTAACTTTGAGATGAATTTTCGTATCAGAAGAAATCAGTATCTCTTAAATTTGTATTCAACTGTTGTCTGGAAGTCTCCTGGATTTGTGATGAGATTTGACGTACGTAGAGAAAAATCTCGGGAATATATTTACAAATTTCAAACAGAGATTATGAAGTCATTGGCGTGACAGATACTAGACTGTTGCTATTTTGATTATATATTTTATGAGTTATTTATACAATTTTATTGATTATAATGTACGTACAAAGCTGAAGTAACGTGTAATTGTAATTCTTCTATCTTCTGTTAGTTAATAAATCATATCATAATTGACGTTCTATGCGGGAAGCATGGTGATGGAGATACAGACAATAATCTACCAATCTATAGTTTCTATTAAATGACCAGTGATGAATTTCCTGTCATTGGCACAAGTATGGTTTATCACTGCCCGATGAAATAGCCTACAATGAAGTCATTTAATGATCAATCAATTGTGCTAGATGGTGAAGGATTGATTTATGTACGGAAAAAAATTTACTGTTGCAGCAACAGGAGTAGTTTTGTAGCTACGGGAATGTTACAAAATCCTTCATTATGGGATAAATAGGCTTTATAAAATGAATAAAATACAAAGCTTTTATTTACTTTTTTTTATGACTTTATTACACTCTCAAATGTTCCAATATTGAATTACAGTAAATGTCTTGTTGCAATGTAATCTAATCCTTTTTTTCTCACAGGAAGACAAGGCCCAATATGAGGTAACAGGTTTTGTTTTTTAATATAATTACGATTATTATCAATTCGAACATTCCACGCATGGTAATGTTGATCAAATGCCAAAGTAGATATATAATTCAAAACAGAGTAAACACCATTTGCTACATTGTAAATTTTTTAAATTTTTCCAAATTGAGGTCCTTCATTTTCATCAATATTTACTACTACTACAGTCTCTAATTGATATCTATATCTATTATAGTCGATGTATTTCAAAGCTTGGACATCGGATATTTTAGTATTAGGGAAGTATTTCATTTTGTCTTCGTCACATTCTTCGCATTTTTCTTTAATAATATTATTTTCAAAGTTTTTGGAAATCGATACATAAATCATTTTTAATTGGTCTCGAATAGCTATAGTGACTAATAAATTTTTGGTAAAAGATGTCGTCACTGCAGGCATTCTTATATCTTTATTCTTTGACTCACATCTCATGCGCCAAAAGTGAACTAAAGGTCCATTTTGAAGCATAAGTTCGTCGTAATGAGTCATAAGGTGCGATTTAAAGGTTAAATTACCAACAAATTTCAAATATAATTTATTATACTTAGCAACCAGATCCTGTAAAGTCGTTGCATCGTTTTGAAGAAGGTTGGGAGCAGTGATGATGTCAGAAATTTTACGCAAAGCTTGATAGAGCGGCCATATTGTATGATCTCGTGGAACGAGATCACCAACCATCAATCCAAAATATCGGATGAAACATCCCATCTCCGATGCTGACATCTTTAGATTTTTGTTATCTTTTAAATGTTTCAGTTTAATCGTCGGTGGTATGTTTCCGCTTTCTAGAGGCCCGTAAGAGAAGGTTTTTATCCTATAGACCAATTCCTCGTAAGAAAAGACTTTGTCAAGAACAATTAGTTGATATACAATTTGTCTCATCACATAGTTTCCGGAACCTTCGTGCACGTCATGCATTATATCAACAGCTTTATTTTTAGTGACATAAAAATTTTCATTTCGATGGAATACGCACTCTTCTTTGATCCCAGTCTCTGACATATTATTTTTTTTAACATCTTGCTCATAATTTATAGGATTTCGTAATAATCTTTTATTTTCAGTAGTAGATTTTCTAATATCTTCAAGGTCCATTGGTGACCGGAGTTAAAAGATTCAACAAACCCTAGAATTCAATTTAATCCTAGATTATCACCCAAAATTAGTCCACATTCGGAATGAATGTTTTGCTGTTTATTAGCTATAGTTACTTTAATCCCTTTCTTATTCAAGTCCTTTAAATCATCGATAACTTCTCTGAAAATTGGCTGATCACCATAAATTTTACGATCATTACTATAAAATAATATTTTTCAAAAAATACTGTTCAGTTGTGATACCAAATGTGGTGGCAAGCAAGGTACACGGAGAAAACTGAATAGTGATATCAATCAAACCAATGGTATCTCGTACTTAACGATTTAGTGAAATATGGACAGACCGAATGTTTAGTATTACAAACCGAATGCACATACAGTTCATGTCACCATAACAAGTCAAATTAATTTTTTTAAACTTGTACTTCATTCGATTACCCAAGCATTGTTATTCGTACCAAACAGTGAATGGTCGCATAATTGATTCCACCACACAAATCATCTATTCCGCGGAATGGGCATGATAATTTTTACTAAACAACAATATGAATTCGATTCAACAATAAAAAAGTTTTTGTTATATTATGAAGGTTGTTAATGTTGTCTTTAGAAATAATTCCCCAAAGCAGCAAAAATTTTGATTGCTTGACATTCATTACTGTTTAGTTGAGCGTGAAGTTGTAGCATCGAACATCGATTGCGCATGACACATTCAGGGTGCTGAAAGCGGGAATCGAACCTCAACATCCTACCTACCTACCTTCCTATCTACACCTAACGCGTATACCACTTGAGCTAAACTGAACATATAATTTTGCTAGCTTTGCGTATCTCTTATAAGTGTTTGGAGAACTTATGATTAGAGGATACTGTTGAAACAATTTTGGATTTTCTAAATAAATTGATTTTGTGGAGTGTTGATTATTAAGACGAGAATCATGATAGGCATATTCCATATACGAGTTATCATCAACTCCTTTCCTGCCATTAACACATTTATGAGAAAGAAAAATCGTTTATAAACAAAACAGTGTCGGTAAGCGAGGAGAGTTCGTATATTCGGTTATGTTCGACTCGTTTCGGTTCACTCCGCTCGAGCGCGAATAAAATAGTTGTTATTACTAAACAGCGTAGTAAAAGCAATTGAGTCAGTCAAACTAACTATACCATCCGTAATATTGATCATACATGGACTACTGTACCATTTTGTTGAAATCACGAATCTTTACTGAATTATATTTAGTAGAATCAAATGATTGCTTAATGCTTTCAGCGAAACAAGGTTTTACTCAACGATAATGGTGAACGTCACTATTCCAGTTTTCTCCGTGTATGAATGCGTAGACTGCATCAAATTTGTTCCTCCCAGCGTGGCTACCTAAAGCATCCGGCTTCCACTTCATCTTGATAAATATGAATAGTCACGACAAGTTTATTTTCATGATAACGAGATTTTTCCCGACAAGATTCGCCTTGAATGTAATTTGATAAAATAACTTCATCGTCTTGGAGTTTCTTCATATACGACAGGAATTGATCTAAAACGCTAGGTATACTCAAAAAAGTTTCGAGAGTATGCCGTAGCGAGATATGTACAGCATACACAGGTTCAGTTGATTCGACAATAGTCTTTTCTCCAACTTTTTCCACTTGTGTATATCCAATAATAAACTGTTGAGGTGTTTTATATCTATAAAATTGTTCGTTTAATTGAAATCGTCGATGTTCACTATTAACAAACGCAAATGAATGTTTGTAAAATTTTAAAATGGACTTAACATCATCATTATTGATGGGTTTCAAATATCTTTTTCCAACTGTATACCATTATAAAAGTTTATTCTATCATTCTGGTAAATTAATCATTCTCAAATAACAGCAGTAACATATTACATAAAAATATTTCCGTCTGAACTGTTAACGGATTTTTTACACCGATTATACATATGGTGATATGACAGAAGTGTGAATTTAGTTTTTCTTCTTCGAATCACAAAAACACGTAATTATCCCTAATAAGAATTCCAGAAATGGACAGAACTCTGACTCGCATATAATATAATCTGATATGTTTTTACATAAAACACACCGAATTTCATTAGATGCAAATAGGGGTTGTATTCGTTTTTGATTGCATTTTTACTAGGACATCAGGCAATTGTTCATAAAATTAATTAAATAAAGCTAGTCAATTCTATAACTCCTGACTCTCAATCATAATAAAGCATATATGCATATATGGTTTTCCATAGGAAAAATAAACAAAAATCAAACAGAAAAACGTCTAGTACGGTTTGAGGTAATAAAGGAAACAAAAATGGAAATTGCTTTATGCTATAAAATGATTAGAATTCAGAGTTATACGATACCATCGTTGCATAGCAAATCAAGCCCTGATCAAAAGTGAACACTCACAGTCCCAAAAATCACAATCCTGAAGGTGTATAACTTCAATCGAATTGTAGTAACTTTTAATAGAGTTATCAAATGACTAGTAATGCGTAAAGATAATTCGAGACTCTGCACCTTCAGGACGATGAACTTTCGGGACTGTTAGTGTCCACCATAAACGAATACTACAAAAGAATTATTATATTAGTATTTTAAATTCCCTTGATCAATCATTATAAATGAGTGTTATGTTTTAGTTCGCATGTTTGCCATCTTTCATCATACATATAAATATCTTCAACTGAATAAGTAGTGAAAAATAAATATATATGTGCGTGTGTGTTACTCAATAGTGGCTCAATTCTAAGTTGTTTGAATTAACAATGAATAGTTATCAATAATACTGAGAATAAAACGGCAATAATTATGATTTATAAAAGTATTGAGATCTCAAGCTTCAACACACTCTAGAATATTGATAGCATTGAGTTTTCCGCATAAAGATAGCACCTTTTTTTTTGACTGCGACTCATTTAGCCCTTGATTTTCCTTCTGTACAGTAGATAGAGATGCCCCTTCAAGGGAGCAAACTAGGACCAGCAACATGGTAATCCAATAAAGAATTCAAAGGAGAATTTCTTTTGATCCCTTTCACAATTTTTTTTGTTTCGTGTACTCCTTTGGTTGATTGATCGTATTTGTCAATTGTTCTATATTGTTTGGGATGGAAAATTGATGAATGAAAATCTTTTCGATTTATCTCACAGTACCGACAAAAATGTTGAGACCTACTAAAATTTTCTACAAATCTACCTATTTGGTGACTGCCTAAGTTGTCACCTAGCATTGCAACCAATGTCCCTTTGAAAGTGAAACACTGATTTGAATTTGATATCTATGATTTAATTCCGTCAGTAGAGTTTGCAGAAATTTTTCCCAACCGAATTTAGTCACGATTTCTTCTTTACACAGTATAACGAGTTTCATATTTTTTTTTGTTGGTTCTGGAATGAGAAGGGATACTCCCTAAAACCATATATACCGCAATAATTTTAAATTTGGTTTTAGATGATCCCAAGGTATTACATATTTCGAACGCATCTTGAAAGAGAATGATTTCTAAAAAATTTATTTCAGTTTCAAGTAATTTATGATTTTTTATGACTGTGCCGTCTTGAATATCCCAAAAGCCGGTTTTAGTATTTTTTGTTCGGTGTTTACAATAATCAAAAACTTCTTTATTATTCAACATTGACTTCAAAGTTTCCAAAATGGGACATAAGAGTAGGAGTAACCAGAGTCACTGCCATCTTCTTTGAAGACCACTTCTTCAACTGGAAAAATGATATCAAGATTTTGACGATAATATTTCTTTCTTTGGTACGCATTCCTTAAGAAACCTGTTTTTCCATTATAAACACTACTAATATCTTTGTGACCTTCATCGTGCATTTTCAAGATCATATTCTTTTGATCAGTCGAAAAAGTACTTTTATTTACTAATGAAGAGAAATTTTCTTTGCGAGCGACAAAAGTTCTAGACAAGTGGTCCACTATTTCTTGTTGAACTGGTTCTCCAACAAAATGAGTAGCGTTCAAATTCAAATGCATTTCTGGGAGAGAATTTACTGCTATTGGAACATTGGAAATACTATTGAAAGAATTCATGATTTTATGAATATCCATGTTGCCATTCATTTTATTTTCATTCAACGTAGAAAACACATTTCTTTCTATTGTTAAATCCTGGTCGTTAGAATTTATAAATGAATTTTTTGAGCCATGACCCAATATTGGAATATCATGTCTTTCAACCATTCCGTTAGCCTCATCGTGGTGTGTTCTGCACATAAGAACATTGTAGGCGTTAGATGTATGAAACACTTGGTCACACTGCGGGAAAGGACAAAAAACCTCGTTATTTGAGGTATTGAAATGAAATTTTGCATGTTGGTGCAATAATTTTAAATTGTCACATTTGTATGTGCAGCCTGAAAGTTTGCAATAAAAAGTTTCAGATATTAAATATTTATCATTGTGTCTTGAGTATACGTGTCTTTTGAACGATGAATATGTACTAAACTGTTTCTTGCAGTTACGATACAAGCATAAGATTTTCAAGTTCGATAAGTCTTTATGCAAACGTTGACGCTTATTGTATAATAAAATACTTTTAAACGTCAGGCTACAATTTCGGCATTGAAACATTGTTGACATTATGTGGTTGTCAATTCTTCTTCTCAATGAATAAGGAAAGTTTTGATTCGAGTCGGAAAATGAATATTGGGAAGAACATTGGTAATCCAGATAGAGTTGTAACTGTGTCCGAGCAGTTTTTCCCTTTAAAGATGATTTAACCTAAAAATGATGTACAAAAAATGCCCATCACTTGCATTGCTACATATTATACGGGTAAATCAGTGAGAAATACAATTGAATCAATCGATCATACTCCATATTCAATTTGGCTATACGAAATGTATATTTGAAAAAAAATCCATTATCCAAATGACAACCTTCAAGCTTTTATTCTTTATATATTCGAACTATAAAAACCGG
Organism: Gonatopus flavifemur; assembly: GCA_018340375.1. NCBI lineage: Eukaryota > Metazoa > Arthropoda > Insecta > Hymenoptera > Dryinidae > Gonatopus > Gonatopus flavifemur. Next base: position 2,285,024 of record JAFFJZ010000001.1, read on the forward strand.
TCTGTATCATCTGAGTATTTGTATATATAGATCATATTGTCAACGATTGATTGTAGAAAAAATTACCATATTCCATATTACACCCTCTTGAATTTCAAATTTCATGTACTGCTAACAAAAAAGCAATAAAGTCAATTACTATTACTACTCTTGAGTTTAACTTGAAAACAAAAAAAAATTACTCAACTCGATGAATAGCCGAATCCGAAAGTTGAATAAATCGTTAACTCACTCACAATAAAATCACATTTGGATCGATTTTTTTGATGAAGATTGAAATTTATTAAAATTATGACACGCGACCTTGGCGTTCATGCAGCGCCCATGATGGCGCCCAGAAATGTGCTCAAGGCTCACTGTTGCCAAACTACGGACAATATCTTATTTCACACAGGTCACCAAGGTGGTAATCCGTCTCGGCAAGTGGGATTAATGAAATTTGCAAAATTCTGCTTTTGCTTATTTTCACAAACATTTCTTATATTTATATAAATATTGTATATTTCAGATACAATACATGTTTGATTACCAAACTTCCTGTTCAATGATTTGTAAAATGATAAACGCGTTAGGATGTTGGAATTTTTCAGTGATTGTGATTTTACAATGATTGGTGGTTTGTTCCTTTTCAGAGTAGGTAACTTTATTACCTACCACCAATGTGGTATTTTCACAATTCTAATAGGAAATTCACAAAGATGTGTAATATGTCTTCTTTTGCAGTAGGGTATTTACGATCTTAATGGGGTTTTCAAATTTTATAAATTTATTTTTCCCACATACAGTGCGGTAATATTATAAGAATGAGGCAGTGATTGTGCACTTGGAACGTGTAACGCATTTTTTTATTTTTTAAAGTGTAAATTTAGTGAGAGTCTGGCGATTCCATGATCAATATTATTTAATGAACTCTCTTTTTTGAAAATTTTATACTTGGATCGAAATTCTTCACGCCAGCCACATTGAGGAATTATTTCTTTGATGGCATCTGCAGTAAGATACGAAAAACTTACTTCATCAACAGCATATTCTAAAAAAATTAAAATAATTTATTTAACAAAAAATTGAGGTTAGAATCATGATACACAAATACAAACGTACCAATACAATTCTTCAGTCAAATTTCTAAGCTCCACTCTTTCAATTTATCTTTAACAAAATTATCCATAAATATTTGTATCGATATTAATTGAAATAGAACAATAAACAAAACAATCAGTTGTCATTAACACACAATGTTGATCAATTAACAATTGTAAACAACAATGGCTGCTGTCGCAGCACATGGGTGCCGTTGCCCATGGGCAGTGGAGTAGCCAAGAGATTTGTCAAAATTTGAATTAATTTCCCGCTTAACATTTCAAAAACTGTATCACTATATCTATTATTAAAATTTTATGACTATTATTATTGTTATTGATAGTTAATTGTTCGATAATAAATTAATTATTTGATCATTGTTATCGATGATCATCAATTAGAAGAATTATAAAAAAATTTTTATAAGTATTTCATAATTACTCTTTAAATTACTTTATAAAAACTTTGTTACATGTCCGCGATAGTATATTGTATAGTAACTATATTTTACTATCAAGTCGCAACAGGAGAATCCTGTTGCTGCAACGGGATTTTTTCCTGTTGCTGCAACATGACTGCCTCCCGTTGCAGCGACAGTAAATTTTTTTCCGTGTGGCTACTGACTGAAGTTCGCTGTACTACTGGCCAAAATTTATTCTCAAATCAATTATCGCGAATTGGTAATGCCTTCAGAGTTGTGTTCTTCAACACAGCTGGAAAATAATTGAATACTCTTTGTGGATATTATTGAAGATCCAAAGAATTGGAAAGAATCTTTCCAACAGGTGGTTAAAGATAAACAAATTGATTCAAAAAATTCTATCTCATCATACTCAACCCGTTTCTAGGCCAGTAATGCTTCACCATTGAGCCCAATTGAAACGTATTGAGTTTCCATTGAATTTCAGCAATTTAATCGGTTCTAATGGATTTCAACGAGTTTGAATAAGTGGAAATGGTTATTTATCGTTGCACTATTTGTATTGAATCTTACTCATAAATGGAATTGAATAGACTCTTCAAACTGGGGATATGTTGAGAATGCTCGCATGATTCATGCTTTTGAATCGTCAAACGATTCTTGTACCACGCTTTCAATCCCTTTTAATAATTTTCATTCCATTGTTACATCGCTGTTCAAATACTTTTCCATACATTTTTCACAAGCAGTTCTATTTCCACTAAGGAAATATGTGTATTCTGTACTTCCGCTGTATGAATTGATTGCTCGACGCGCATGATTGAGATGCGCTTTTCCATGAGTCACTTGTATCAATAGTTACAGAACATTCATTCAAAATGTTGCATTATCAGAGAACGCCCTGTTACATCCTTTCCTCCAGAACTTCGTATACATCATAAATGTTCTTCACTAACATTCTCCTGTTTGCGACATTTTTTCCATTACGTGATTGAAAAAAGCTTCTAGGAGATATAGTTGAGATTTTATTTAGAAATTCTCAACGGTGTACGATAAGAGAATTATTTTTCATTTTTGTTCTCTTTCAAGCATACACGGAGAAAATATTTCATTAAATATTACAGTGTACCACCGGATTAGGGCGCCACATCGGTTTCTTCGAGAAAAATTACTGTGTGGTTGCATAGAATCACCCAGTAATTTTCCTCGAAGAAACCGATGTGGCACCCTAATCCGGTGGTACACTGTAATATTTAATGAAATATTTTCTCCGTGTACAAATCACAATTGTGATTTGAATAATTTTTATGGTAAATACTTTTTTGCGGATATGTTCGTATTTGATCCATTATTTTTTCTCTAACCATCATTGATTCAAAATAAAGCAATCACATGGCGCATGCTCACAAGTTTTTACTTTCCCTCAGTCTTACCTTAAATTTCTGGAACGGAGCCAAGCTTTATAGATCGGACTGCTTATTCGTTCCTGATGAAGTAGACTGCAATTTTCACGAAATGTCGATACCAACTTGACGTCGCGTCGCGACATGCATTTATTCTGCATCTTTTAGTTCAAACATCTGGTAGCATATCAAAACAAATTATCGAATTTTTCGCAATAAGTTCATGAATTTCACTGGAAGTACTACTCATTGAGAATCTCGATTGAAATGGAATAGATGAGTGATATGATAATCATTTGAATTCGAATTTATTCTACAATCAATCGGAATGATGAGTACTTGATTCAGCATTCCGTTGTCAGTTATGAAAATTCTGTCATCTTGGTGACAATTATAGTTATTTTTCTCAACGACCTCACTTGAGCCCAAAAATTTAAATTTCCAATCAAACTGAGAAGAGACTTCTGAGGTTCCAGGATATCCAACCATCAAATTTCATCTTTTTCCAACCAAATCATTCGTTCCGTTGAGAATCTCGATGAAGCTTGTCGCGGACTAATCGGAAATTCAAATTGTATTACTTGAATAGGTCATTTATTCCACCAGTTGTTCTGATCATCACCACGACTTGCCGAGAACGAATCTTCAAGACATTTAGAATCGTTCTCTCCGACCTTGTTACGCCAATCATTTAATCTCACTTCACACAAGTCCGAAATTTTTTAAGTAGGAATTTTTCCTTTTAATTAAATTGCTGTGGAGAGGTATGTGAAGTGGTTTAATGATAATAGCACGTCCTGTCATTTACTGTAAGTGAAGTTCACTAAAACATTTAAATGACTGAGATTCAAGGAATTGACCTGCATATGATTCAAGAGAAAAATTATTATCAAACCGTAGGAATTTGACAATAGATATTGTAAAATTCAAAAGTCCTGTTTAAAATGCCTGTGAACATCCATTGCCAGATTTTTTGTCAAGAGAAATGAGTCAAAATTCAACAGTTCTTTCACGTTCATGTAAGTGGTTTCAACTGTCCTTTTAGATGCAGTTACAATCTCTTGACACATATATTCTATTAGTATTTGATTGGATTGTCCAAATCACCAAGATCGAGTAGATTATAAAATTTCTGCTAGTTTTCAATAGGAATCTTCAAAATTTAGAATGCCAGGGCGGAATAGATGGAGAATCTATGATAAAGATCGGTCAAAATCGCGCATTTCAACAGGGAATCATTGTCCATCATTGTCTAATTAGGATCATACAGGCATGTATGGAGTGATCAGAATTTATTGCCCAGTGCTGCTACACGATTCATCAGGGAAATGCATTTAATCAATAAGTCAGAGGATGTATTTAGAAATTGTTAGCATTGCAGACCAATTCAACTACACTTGATTTGGAAATTGAGACTAATCATACACAAAAGAACAGATGTGAAATCAGATTATAGAGACACATAGCACTGGAGTAATTTCATCTAACGACGATGCTCTCTCGGTTAATTCTATTCTTCTGATAATATATTCTAAAACAGAATTGAAGATGAGGAAAACAGTGTGGCTCTTTGTCCTAAACCTCTCCAAGTATCAAGATCTCCTGAGAGGTAATTATTTCGGAGCACGTTGTGCGTTTAGCAGTATTATGTACAAGGAATATTACTGGAATGTAATTGACATTTAGAATTGTACTTGAGATAGATATTTAATGCGTACAAAGTGATGAAAATTACACTTTATGGATCTTCAAATTCACCATCATTGCTAGGAGATATTGGAAGTCATATTATTCTGAGGGAGCAAAACTTGAGACAGTCTGTCTGACAGTCGATAGTCTGTCTGGTGTGATCAGATAATCCATACACCGGGTACGTTGAGACACAATCCTCCGTCAACTCAATTTGAATACAAGGTTGATTAAAAACCCGCTTAGTTGATTCAATTACAAATCTAATTGAGTTGATGAAGTATTGCATTCAAACGTATCCAGCTGTCGTGCGTATTTGAAACCATTATTTTGTTTTCCAGTTTAGTGGAACTTTAGATTCAAATAGAAAAAATTGCAGTTGCCCATTGTTCTTTCTCTCTTCTTGAGAAATTGAAGATCTGAGCTACCATGATGGTTGGAGCCAAAGAACACAGGAGACAGGCTGTGTCACTTAAAAAATCTTCTTCCCAAGTGCATTCTTCAAAATACTTCAAAGTTATTTTGAGGTTCCCCAGATGGGGACGGAAACAGATCTTCCCCAGATGATGTGACGATAACAGCGTAAAATCCAATCTTTCAATATTTATCAATTCATTTTCCTCACTAGTTCCTCGCAAGTTGAACAGGCAAACTCGTGCGTGCCTCGCGGTTTACCAAAGAAGATAGTACCATGTCTACCAAGGATGTTGCAATATCTCTTCTCGTATCACATATTTTATGTAAAATGTACACTCAGTAGAGATAAAGAACAGAAGCAAAACTCCTGTGACCAGTGTACTATAATCATTCTTCTACTTCTCATATATTGTTGGGAGAGGCGGAATCGTTGTACAGGGTTTTGGATATGCAGCAATATGCAGTTTTAATGGAACATAAGATCCAACGAGATTCAATACAGTCGATCATGTTGAATTCGATGAAGATTTGTTATATTCCATTAACTTACATTGATTCCAAACGAAAGGATGGAAAGAACGCATTTGAAAAATGTTTTCATTTCACTGGTATTTGAAAGTGTGTACAACACAAAAAAGACTGACTTTGAGCAGTTTATACAGTTGAGTCGGACTGTTTATAAAGTCTGATCTTATGGATTTACTCTTTCTTCTCTTTCACAGGTAGTTATCGATTTTCTGTACATTATTTTGTCTATGAGTATGTGAACGTATTTATTGTCTACCCGAATACGTCGAATAGATGTGCGCGTCTGGTCTATAAATTCAACGCACAGGTGTTTTCGTTTAACATGCACTCATCGTGGTCGGCATTGTGTACTGACATTTCAATTTCCCTCAATATTAGTCCTTTTGGTTCAGAAGTGAGGGGAATAGGTAAAAAGGAGGGAAAAGAAGAATATTCAAACGTAACAGTACGTAAAGCACCACATTCAACTCCCCTGTTTCGTTTCATCACTATTTTCTTTGATTTCTAAGCATAGATAGATTACACCTTTCCCTCTGTGGTTTTGTTCTTCAGCAATCGTTGGAAACTTCCGATTACAAATAATTTATTTAGTGAAGTTACGAATAATTGTCCTTTCATCGCATGAAAGATTGTTAGAAAGATCAAAAATATCGACTCGATATTTATGAGTTAGTCCTTTTTTTGTAATCAATCGGGCTTTATAGTAACAAAATTTTGACTTGAAATTTTTCCAGTAAAATTCAGAATAGCTCCGGAAAATTTAGTTGAATTTGTTAGAAAATTCAGGGAAAAGTTACTATGAAGAATCATGCAAGGGTTCTGTTGAATTTTGAGTTACAATTTTTTACAGGGTTCACCTCAGATTACACGAAGGAACATTTAGTGTCAAAGATCAAAAGTTTCAGTCACAAATTGGCGGTATTAGGGAATATTGACAGTAACTCTTGGCATCTCGTGCAAAAATGTACAAGAGCCATAAAGTGAGCATTGGTGGAGCCTTAGGGGGAGACTTGATTAGAGCCTGGAATCATAAAATCATCCTAAAAATTAACGAATTTTGGTATGATGCCTGAAATAAAAAATACCGAAAGGTCGCCAACGCTGCTGGAGACTCGATTCAATGATTCTGCAACGTTGGCTGATGTAAAACTTTACTATCAAACCAATGTTGGGTCAAACCTGGATCAAGTCGACACAAACTTGCGCTAGTGCTGTTCTAGGGTAATTTCCCTCCGTATTATCAACACAGGAACGACAATACCTCTGTTGTCATTCAACGTCGATTCAATATAAATTTCTTACGGTTGATTTTCATGCTTGGCCCAAGGCAATTGCCTGATCTCAGCATTCACGGAATAACCAAACTTTCACATGATATTAATGCGTTATGCAATACTTACCTCATGAATCATTACTTTGAATTTTAAACTCATAAGGTTTCCTGAACCACTTTGAGATTTTTAAAGTTGGGTTATTTCTAATAGTTTCAGTTTTTTTTTTTATTAGAGGGGGAAATACTTCATGCACCGTCAGGGAGCTCACTGCTCCCCGGTGTGTGGGACTCCTGCTGTGGCTGAAGATGACAGTTGCCGATCGCAGTATACCCACTAAATCCCTCTCTCAACAGGCATTGAATACCCCCCCAGAACTGTTCGGCACACTACTTCGGAGGGGAATGCCCTGGCTTTTGGGCCACGTTTCACGTGACCCATCCGCCGCCCCTACTGGCTCACGCATCAAGAGCCCTCTTCTTCCGTCGCAGGACCGACTCTGCGAAGCGAGTGACAACAGTCCATGCGCCCTGGCCTAGCAGTATGACTTCAACGATGTTTTCTGGGATCACGCTGCCATAAATCTCTTCTACACGACTTCTCTCTGCCCTCCACTCCTCACACTCAAAGAACGTGTGGAGTTTCAGTTTATCAACGTGGATGGTGATATCATTTATAGATTATATGATCTTCAACCATCGAATTTATTTCTGTACTGTTGTTATGAATAAACTATTTGAATTTATTCATAACAAATTAATTTTTATAAAAATAAAGATTTTCTTGGCTCGTGGTAGTCGAATTAGTTCATCAGGATTTTCTGACACCAGGTTATTCTTTGAAAGGGAAAATAACCAAAACCTTCTTGAAATTTGTTATGATTGAATTTATGCATATATTATAAATAGCTGTACGCATACACACACACACATATATATATATATATATATATATATATATATACAGGGTGGGGCATTTAAAGTGTCGCGGGCGTTTTTTCCAAAAATAAAATGAGATACGAGAAAATTTTTCGGACAAAAATTGTAGGGTATCGAGGGGGACATCCGATGGTGGCCTTGGCTTTGACCTCAAATCTCATCTTCAAGGGCATTCTGAGGTCAACTCTTGTTTTTTAAATAGCATCTCATATTTTTTACTGCAGATTTGGATTCTAGGTCAAAAACCAAGAAACTTTTGTCTGAACCATTTTCCTGAAATCCGCAAAGATGGCGCTCTAATCGATATTGTTCCATAATGAATCTGACATTAGAATAACTCGAAAACCCTACGAAGGGTCTTGGAGGAGAATGTTTCGGACAAAAGTTGTCTGATCCCAAGGGGGACCCCTTGAACTGAAACGGAGGTGATGGGGTATAACAGACAAAACACAACACATTTCAATCGTCCACAACACTTGGATAATTTTAATGCAGTGAATGCTCAAAATGATGGCCTTCGACTTCAATACACATTTCAAAACGTTTTACAAAAGACTGCTGAACTCGTGCTAAAATATCCTCATTGATGCTCGCGCATGCATTGATGATTCGTTGACGCATATTCTCAGGTGGAGTCGGTGCTTGTTGATAAACTGTATCTTTTATGTATCCCCATAAAAAAAAATCTGGAGAAGTAAGATCCGGAGAACGGGCAGGCCAATGAACTGGTCCACGACGTCCTATCCATCGTCCAGGATAATCTCTGTCCAATATTTCTCAAGCTGTGACTGCATAATGGGATGGACAACCATCGTGTTGATACCACATATTCAATCGTTCCTGAATAGGTATGTCTTCAAGTAATGTTGGAAGTACTTGATCTGAGAAATGTCTGTACTTCTCTCCATTTAGCGTATCTGCAATGAAGTACGGTCCAATTACTCGAGATCGAAAAATACCACACCAAACATTCACAGCCCATTGTCTTTGATGCTCTACTTGACGTAACCATCTTGGATTTTCTGTCGCCCAGTAATGCATATTATGTCGATTTACTTGACCATGATTGGTGAACGTTGACTCATCAGAAAATAATATGTTGATGAAGTTGTTATTGTGCATTTGCGCTAGACCCCATCGACAAAACTGTACACGATTTTCGAAATCATCACCGTGAAGGTCTTGATGCAAACAAATGTGATACGGATGGAATTTGTGACGTTTCAGTATTCGAAGAACACTTCTTCGAGAAATTCCCGAATGGAGTTCAATTTCACGAGAGCTCACATGTGGATTATTGGCTACTGCAGCTAGTACATTAACTTCCGCATTTTCTCCGCTAACAGTTCTCATTCGATGTCGTTTTTCCCTTGTAACACTTCCCGTTTCTGAGAATAATTTTGTAATGCGTTGAAAATACCTAATGGATGGCGTTGTTCTTTCAGGAAATCGTTCTGCATACAAGTCATATGCTTGTCTGGGGTTCTTATGCACTTCACCGTAAATGTAGATCATATCGATCTTTTCAGAAACCGTGTATCGGATATCCATGATTTTCAATTTGTCATAAACCAAGTAATAATCAAATGTGACTGACTTTCAAAATCGTGAATTTTCACTGAACCCCGTCGTTTGTTTACATCGCGTGAGCTCTGAATGGTGGTAATGTAGACGATTGAAATGTGTTGTGTATTGACAACTTTTGTACGAAACATTCTTCTGCAAGACCCTTCGTTTTCGAGTTATTCGAATGTCAGATTCAAAATGGAACAATATCGATTAGAGCGCCATTTTTGCGGATTTCAGGAAAATGATTCAGACAAAAGTTTCTTGGTTTTTGACCTAGAATCCAAATCTGCAGTAAAAAATATGAGATGCTATTTAAAAAACAAGAGTTGATCTCAGAATGCCCTTGAAGATGAGATTTGAGGTCAAAGCCAAGGCCACCATCGGATGTCCCCCTCGGTACCCTACAACTTTTGTCCGAAAAATTTTCTCGTATCTCACTTTATTTTTGGAAAAAACGCCCGCGACACTTTAAATGCCCCACCCTGTATATGTCAGAATGAAAGATTCGAGCGGAGGGCTACCTCTTGTACAGGAGGTATTGTTCAATTGTGAATTGGAATGTTTGAGGAAAAGGAAACGTAAAGAATTTTGAAGAACAGCTGAAATTTGAAGAATGAACAACTTACTTTATTGATCAATTGTGCTGGTTATAGACAGCTTTTTTTCTTTTCATCTTCTCTCTCTCTCTCTCTCTCTCTCTGTTTTCCTCTATGTCCTCACGATCTTCTTGTGAAGTCACTCACACTATCACACACCCGATAGTTTCGTAAAGCCGCGTGATTTCTCACGTTTCAATCGAACAAAACAAATAAAGTAAAATAATGCCCACGGCAAAGTTCTATCTCGGAAACGAGTAGACTTGAGTGCAACGAGGGGGATTCGAGATCGCGAAAACTCGGCTTTATGCCCTTGAAACGAATTTTAAATTGAATTGAGTAAATAAAGGATTATTAGTATTTCGCGGATAAAATTCCTTGTTTTCACGTAGACTTGGCGCACCAAGGACCCCGATGACCAAACGTAAACCACGGCTTGAATAGGCGATCGAGAGTGAAGTTTTCCCTGCTCTCGCTGTCCACGTCAACTTCGACATCCTTCCTTCAAACTTGAAGGCGTGTTGAAGTTTGAGGAATTGGCTAATGAGGGCCCGCTTGGTCAGCGTTTTCCAGAAGTCCCTACCCATGCTGGAAGGCCCGCCGCAATGGCCGACACTCGCATTTTCTCACGTACAAGACGTGAGAAAGAAATCGTAACACGATATTGGGACTGATTAGACGTAGAAGAATGACACTATTGTATTAAGATACATTCGAAGACTTCTGTATGCTGATTAATTGGGAGGTATACCATGCTGCTGATTTCCTTTAATGAATGATTGAATATGAATTTAAGGTTTGGAATTATTCTAATTACAGAAGGAATGATATGTAAAAGGAAAACAGAAAAATATAGATGAGTTGTCAAAAATATCAGAATTTCAGAGGAATGATGATCGGAGTTAATTTTCACTTGCAAAAAGAACTATATAACAATATTTGATTAGCAGCAACATAATATATCCTAATAAGAGTTATACGGAACAACAAAATATAAGGAACAATAGGGTTTTTATTTCACTGAGCTTCCTGTCAAATAGTTCCAATCGTGGAAAGAGATTTCAAAAAGGTTTACAACATTTGTTCACATGATCGAAACCATTCGACACAGCTCAATGGAACAAAATTCCCTTTTGAAAAAAAGAATCCAAAGAAAACAGAAAGTCTAAAAGAAAGGCCTATAGAGGTTTTTACAGCGGTCTGCCAACATGAGTATGACAACCAGTTGTTTCCCTATTTTTTTTTTTAATGCTGAGGAATGTATTTGTAAATGAAGTTATTCACGCCAGAGATTGCTCAATAGTCGTGAATCCTCGAAATTGCCCATGGATTTTTATAAAAATGAAGATTTCAATGTTCGGGACGTAACACTGTATACAGTAGGGAAGATTTCATGTACTCTGTATAAGGAACCTTTTTTTTCTGTTCTGAACTTCACAAGTATTGATTGAAAAAGGGGATTCATTGAGACGCTGGTTTTTATGCAGATGTTCGAACAAGTAATAGCGCACGTCAACAGTAATCACTCTCATACTACAAATAGATTTGCATTTACGTCACAGATCTCTCAATAAGGCATTATTGAATAGTAACCTTTGTGTCTATTTTTTCTCTCTTCAATTTTCTTTGTACAAACTCTTTCGCTTATTCTCTTCCACCTTCGGTTCCAATTCTGAGAATCTTTCATATTCACAATACCCTCTTTTCACATGGAAACTTCTCTGTCTTTTTGTTTTGAATAATTTCTTCTTGAAATGATCTTCCTATTGTACCTATTATTTCCGTCATTTTTGATCCATTGTTGTACTCCATTATTGCATCATCTTGCTCGGTTTTCATCTCCTTCCCATTCATTTATCCCTTTACTATTTATTTTTCTGTTCCTCTTTTGTGATGCTTATGAACTAACTTCATATTCTTTAATCGTTCCCATCAATGAGCATTCATTTGTCTAACTGCAAATGAGATGAGCATCCACTGGGAAGATTATCTAAACAATTCAGTGGATTGAGATGAAAATTCCTATCTTGGGGAGATTTTACAGTTACGATTTTTGATGGTTCTGCAATGCCGGTAACGATTCGCCTCTGAGCCTTGAAAATGTCCAGAGTTGTGTTTGCTGAATACTTTGAAAATTCTACACGGAAAAAATTTTAGGACTGTGAGAGTTGGAAATTTATACAACTCTACCAATTCAATTATTTTTGGTTATGCAAGTTTAAAATTCGAATCTGCAGAGTTCAAGAAACCATTGAACTCGTATAGTCACACAATCCACGCCATTGAATCCCATAATTTGGCGTGAGAAAGTGCGGCGCTGCGTCGAACTGCGAGAGCTCTAGCGATCGGACTCTCAGAATCCGAGATTTCGTACTCTGAGGGTCCGACCGCTTGAGATCTCGTAGTTTGACGCAGCGCCGCACTCTCTCATACCAAACTATTGGATTTAATGACCCACATCGTGTGACTATAAGAGTTTGATGTTGTCTTAAAACTTTGAAAATTCAATTTTTTAACCGAGTCAAGTCAAAAAGTTGCACTGTTACTGGTCAAATTACATTTGGACTCTTTCAGTACAAACAGCCCGGGAAAAAATGATTCATATATGGTCGTATATGAGTGTATATGAATCATATATGAATCATATATGAACATTAGGGTGTTTAAAAAAAAAATTGTTTTCGAGTGAAGGGTCTTAAATTCTTGATTTCGACCCCAAACTGAACCTCCTGCAACCTGGGGTCCCTAGCTTTAGATTTAGATGTCGCTCAATCGAGTTTTATATTGCGATTTTGATGCCAGTCTGAAAAACCACTTAAAGTGAGGAATTCAGGAATTTTGTGTTCATAATATACTTCAGGTCGTAATTCTTGACTGATTTTGATGATTTTTTTTTTAAATGCTCAGAATTAAATTCTTAAGAGAACTGTTGTTCCACATTTTTCAGTCCCTCCCTGATTTTTTCAATAAATAAACAAATAGTGTGGACAAATCTTCAATTTCAGGTATTTGAGCTTGTATCTTCCGAAAAAGTCTTGGGATAAAGTTACTATACAGCAAGATTATTACAGGTGTACTCATTAAACATGAATAATTCGAATAATTACGAATTCAATAATTATAAACAATTTTATAAACAATTTTCATTAAAACATCAGTAATTGGGATAATCTTCGATGTAAATATGAAGTTCTCATTTTTAGTTTCTTGGAATTATCCTAGAAAAAATTGTGAGTGAAAGAACAAAGATAAAAGCTGATGTCCATATCATTGTTGTAAATAATTTTATAAACAAATCCTCAACTCAGAGGTGTTTTCAGCGGGAAAAATATTTTGTTTCTGTTTTTATATAGAGTTCCCATTAGTTACAATCTGCAATTAAATTTCAGTAAAATTCAACATAAACTATTGTTGTTAACAATTTTGTAAACAAACAAATTCTCAATTGGAAAATTTTTGGATGGGAGAAGAAATAAGTTTAGGGTTGTAAATGCAAAATGTGGATTTCCATTGACTTCCTATCATCACATGACAATAATTTCCAATAGATACCACAGGAATAATATGTTTTTCTTCCATCAAAAAAGTCTCTCAAACAAAAGTTTGGTTCTAATTCCTGCGGGAATTTTAATACAAACTGTGAATCTTAGTATGATACGCACTAAATACATAAAACAGCAATGTTTTCCCTTCTGAACATGTCAAGTTTTCAGAGATTATGAGATATTTACAGAAAAGCTCAGTAATTTTCGAAAGAATGTTCTAATTTTAAGAGATTCCTAGAGGAAATTCTTGAAATAGGTTTCCATCAGAAAGTTTCTCAGTTCAAAATTTGTTTATAAAATTGTTCATAACAATTATAAATATCAATTCCATTTGCAAACAATTCACTACTTGTGACTATTCATGATGATTCCCAATAAATATCACGAAACAAAAATTTCTCTGCCATTCAAAAATTTCCCAATCGAAAATTATTCCAAATACTGATTTTTTAATGAAATTGTTTATAAAATTGTTTATAATAATTGGATTCGTAATTATTTATGTTTAATGAGCACACCTGTAATAATCTTGCTGTATAGTAACTTTATCCCAGGACTTTTTCGGAAGATACAAGCTCAAATACCTGAAATTGAAGATTTTTCCACACTATTTGTTTATTTATTGAAAAAATTATAGAGGGGCTGAAAAACGTGGAACGACAATTCTCTTAGGAATTTAATTCTGAGCATTTAAAAAAAAAAATCATCAAAATCGGTCAAGAATTACGACCTGTAGTAGATTATGAACACAAAATTCCTGAATTCCTCACTTTAAGTGGTTTTTCAGACTGGCATCAAAATCGCAATATAAAACTCGATTGAGCGACATCTAAATCTAAAGCTAGGGACCCCAGGTTGCAGGAGGTTCAGTTTGGGGTCCAAATCAAGAGTTTAAGACCCTTCACTCGAAAACCATTTTTTTTTAAACACCCTAATGAGCATACATGAAATACATATGAACATATATAAACATATATGAGATCATATATGAGCATGTATGAGTTTTGGCCATATATGATCATGTATGAATGAGACTGTATATGGCCATATGTGATCATATTCAATTATACATTATCATATACATCCATATATGGACACAAAAATGTCACAATTTTACATGGAGTGTAATGAAAAACCAAAGGAGAGAGAAGTGAGATCAACGCTGATAGATTCCCCACTTTCATATATGACCATATATTTTTCGCCTCTCTTGCAGTACTCCTAAGTGGAAAATAACGACAGTAATACATAGCTTCACGATTCTGACTGAATAACATAGAGCGTTATTCGCGTGAGAAGGTTCCTATACATTTTGAAGTTGAAAGGAAATTTCGCTCTGGTCACTTCAGGGGTGATCGAATCAGCTGATCGATAAAAGAAGTTGGGGAAACATCTTTTGTGTTCAAATTTTTCCGATTTGCAGATACTAAATTGGGTTTACAATACTTCTTTTTCTTCTTTTATATATTTTCGTATTCCGTAGACGTGGAATGATACCCTGCCTATGTGTCCCAAAGGTACCTTACAGAAAATTCATCTCTTTCACACCAAGGATTCATTGACAATAACCAACATTGTAGGGTCGTTTTGAACTCAGCTAACCGTTTATGACTCTATACGCGTGATGATTATATTGCGGGGAAGGCCCACTATCCTCCACGATGAAAACTTCATGCACAAAATTACAAGAGTTTGCGACCAGACAATATTGTCATTTCATGGATACAGTTGGAATATTTGGATTCTCAAACAATGCAGATCACACTTTCGTGCAGTCACCTACTGTTGAATTCCTGATTAACATCTGCACAGGGCAGTTTCCTGGGATTTCCTTCAGATCTTTTTGTTCGTTGTAGAAAATAGTATTTTTCAATTGTGATGTGATAGCAAGAGGTGTTTTTGAATAGTTTGAGTTATGGCTGCAAGGAGGAAATGTTCCATAAATGCTTCTACAAAAAGAGAAATTCATATTTTAAGATTCCGAGTATATAGGGGGGTTTCAAAAAACATTTCGCCCTTCCAAGGGATGATTCTTTAGGTAAAAACAAGACACTTTTTCTTCAAATACGAGGTTACATGGGATAAAGAGCGATGAAAATGACAGCTCTTGAAAATTGCTGAATTTATTCTAGTACTTTTCTGATTTCTATGACACATTTGATGAGTTCTGGGTTGAAATGTACTTGAACACTCAATCGACAAATTTTCTATTCGTTTTAAATGCGTTCCAGTCGTTAGTAGCATTCAAACCTTATTTCTGGTTTTTTAAAAATTTGGGGCACAGACAAGCCCTTACACGGAGAATCTAATTTCTTAGATTGAAAGAAAATTTTAGTCCGCTTATTCGGATACATCTTATTTCCAATGGGGAATCTTTCATTGAATTGGAATTACATTCTTTGAATTCAAGGAGGAATATATTTCTGTTTCAATTTGAGAATTGTTTGGTTCGATCTGATGAAAATTTTTTCGATTGAACTGAAGTGTTCTCCATTGGCAAAAAAATTTATTAGAACGAGTACAAAGAAAATTTTCTTCCAGTCGAAAAATTGGGTACTCGGTGTAGCAACGAGACTTTTAATTGCAAGCATTCGATAGTTGAGGTCTGTTTCTATACAATTATATCTGTTCCGAAGACAAATTTTCTTCTTCGTATAATCAGAGATTTTATTCCCCAAAAGTTTGTAAGTCGAGTGATTTTCGTAGTAGCGCACTGAACTGCTTCGATTTCTCAATTGCCTGAGCCACATGAACAACGCATTCAAAGATTTTTCGAACTCGAACACTTTTATTTATATCTTTTGACTGCCACTTTTTCCTTCTGATGGTATTTTGAGAACAAAATCTTTCAATTCTGGATATCTTGATTTCTTCTCTTGTCTCCTGAAGTAACCTTGATTCTATCTCCAAGGATAAAAGAATGCGGTGACAGGGTGGCCATACACCGGAAAAACCGGGAATTATCAGGGAATTTCATTCAACCGGGAATTATCAGGGAAATTTCAGAGAATTCTTAAGGTGATCAGGGAATTTTTTATTCCCGCAGAAACCTGATCTTAAACGCTCAACTTCGATCATTTTTCCCTTTTCTGCAACCATTTTCATTTTTTTTTCATCAACTAATTTTTTATCATAAGTCGTCAATTGATTATATGCATTGTACAAAATATTTGATGTACGTGCAATATTTACGAATCAATTGATTCTTGTTCAGCCAATCATTTCAATAAACATACAGTATGAAAGGGCAAGTAATAAGTACAGTATAAGTAGTAATTTGTGGGAATGAAGTGAAACTCATAAAGGTCAGGGTTTGTGATAAAATTCTCTAAGAACTCATTCTGAACTCCAAATTTCGTGAAAAGTTCCTCAAGAATTTTCCGCGTACTCTGTGCTATCTACACTGTCAAAATTCCGACTGCATGCAGCTGCATCTTAGAAGACCTGATTGATTTCAATATTTTTCATCGAATCAGTATTTATCTTTTTTTTGTATGCGTATTCGGAAAATTATGAATACGACAGGTACTTCCGTTCAATGTTTCTAATTATAATCAAAGTGCAGATAACCAGAATAGTGCATAAATACGGAACCCGCAACTGAAGGTCCAAAACTGCACTTAATCCAAATCGAGTTCACGGAAAAAATACAGGTCGAAAATATAGTAATCTTCAATAAAAATTTGAGAATATTTCTTGAAATCCGAAAGTATTTCTTACATTTTCAATTAATATGAAACGCTTCATTTCCTTTTTTAATTTTACTTGAAAAACAATGGGAACTCATCAATACTCAACAAGGAATAGAGAGAAACTTTCAAACTTTTTATGGACTTTTCAAAAGTCTCACATGAAATTCTATAAGTTGAATAATAAAATTTGAAATTATTGAACTATGTAAAATTTCATGTCTGACTCTCGGAAAGTTCATGTTTCTCTGTATTGTTTGTTAAGTATTGATGATTTTCCATTGTTTTTCAAGTAGAATTGACAAAAAACGTGAATCGTTCTAGTTTCATCAAGAATTTAAGAAATACTCTTTGATTTCAAGAAATGATCTCAAATTTTTATGAAAGATCACTATATTTTTGACCTGCATTTTTCTCCGTGTATAGTTTCAAATTGATTTTTATTCAGAAACCTTTGCATGCCCTGCGGAAAATGCCAGATAGAATCGGGCAAAATATACATATATATCTTTAATAGTCGACAAATTCGTATCTGACGTTAAACGTTTTATGTGTTCGACTTAACTGGAACTGAAATGTTGAACTTTTTGAGTGAGAAGATTTTTTGTTCGGTTTGTACATATATCCTGCTTATTTGAATCATGCGTAGGAGTTGTTTCTAAAAATTGAATTATCAATGGCGGAACCAATTGAAAACTTCACCATGTTTGGCATCAAGTAATCTCTATACAATCGGTACAAAATTGCCTATTTAACCCGCACTACGAAAAAAAACTTCTGTCAATTTTCTGTACAAGAATTGGACACCACAATGTTCCATGAAATTAGGGTTACCAGACGTCCTCATTTTAGTGGACATGTCCTCATTTATACCAGTTGCAGGTCGTGTCCTCTTTTTTCGGCCAGCGTCCTCATTTTGATGAATTTTCTATAAAAATTTTCAATTAGATTTCTAAGTCAAATATTATATGCTCGTTGTGCTGCATTAGATATTTAAAATGAAGATATATAATATATAAAAAGCACGGTCTGATTTATACTGGTCTCTAAAAAAAAAAAGGTCATCAGGTATGACGGGGGAGGTGTCCTCATTTCGGCCGCCGGCGATCTGGTAACCCTAATGAAATTTTGAGAAATGCATTCAAACTCCCAAGAGTCTCCCAAACGTGGAAACGTTCAGAGTTGTGATATTTACACCGATTTGTAAATTATTCATACTCAGTACAGGAACCATGGAAAAAATTATTTCGTTAAAATGTAGTTGAGAAAAGAGTTCTGTTACAACAAAACTTTCATTGGGATAGCAATATTCTTTTCTTGCAATAGTAACATTGCTTTGTGATTATAATAAAGAAGTGTCATCATCCCTACGAAATAATATTTAAAAGAAAACAAAAATTTTGTTGGGATGACAAAAATTTTTTGTTAATCACATTATATCAGAAGAATTTTTTTTGAGTGACAAGAAATGATCCACACTGAATATGCACAATTTACAAGTCAGTGTGAATATTATTACTCTGTATGCTTCCGAAATTTGTGTAAATTTTGCAAATTTTAATCCTTGTGTCTCTTTTTTTCTTATTGAATTTGCAAAATTTGCACACATGTCGGGAATGTCTTTTGAGTGTAGGATTTTGCACCCAGTAAAAAATCTGGAATAGAGAAGAATAGGAATTTTCTATTCTTTTCAATTCTTTCCAATTCGAATTCTCCAAAAAAAGAATAGATATGAATAGGAAAAATTTGGAATATTTAGATTTCAATATAATGTATGAATTCCAGTTGCTATTCTGTATTGAATTCTCCTAACAGAAATGAAAATCTTTTATTCAATATCGTATAAAGGTAATTCATTGACTATATAGAAGTTGTTATTCTAAATTTTACATTGGAAAAATTGAATTTGAATTCCAGATTTGGAAAACGATTTGACTGTAGAATAGGTTAGAATAAAGGTGAATAGAATTTCTGTAAAATCAATTCCATACCTCCAAAATTCGAATTCAAATTCTTGAATTTCAATCCGATATTCTTTGCTGGGTAAATTCAAATGAATGCATTTTTCCAATGCTGAGCAAACTAATTTCACCAAACGTTGTGATATTGGTAAAAATTTTGGGAAATTTCCAGAGAATTCTTCTAACATTGCATGTTATTTCTTGTACCCAGGAACAATAAGAAATGTCTATGCAAGTATCTATTTTCTCAGTCGCATATATACGACGCCTGCCAGGAAATTGTAGTATTTTCAAAATCCATGCATATAAATATAACCGTTTCGTATTTGATATTCCTCACTTCCTGCCAGAGGGCATATATTGTACGAGTGGACTTTCCAAATTCGAATATGAAAATGGCGGCGATCTCGTTTCCAGTGTATAGAGGTCAGTGTTGGTACCACTTTTCTTATATGTACTCTGGTGTAACCCTAGCAAATCCAATCATACCGGAATTTTCAGTATTCTGTGAGTATAATTTTGGTATGGTATAAAATCAGTATGAATCTAATGGTAATTCAGTCAAATACCAAGTTGCGATGAAGAGTGAACTGGAAGCATATCGTATGCTCGTGAAATTTTTGTACTTGAGATACACCGAAATATTTCCAATCATTCGGTATTTATTCCGTACGAATTCGGTATGAATTTGGTATGAATCCTCCATACCCAATCATTACCGAAAACTAGGGGTGTGCGGGTAGCACTTTTTATCGGGTCGGGTTCGGGTATTTGTATTTCTTTTCAAGTTGGAGTTTTTGTCATCATTGATTGGGGAGTCCCAATCATTTCTTCGAAAATATCAAACTGACTCTCGAATGGAGCCCTTCTTGCCCAGCTCTCTAGTAAGCATAATTCAGAATTTGATGAAAAGATTCATCAAAGCCGATGTGATAGAGTCCTTGAGCTCGATTTCGAGAGTAAACTTGTCAAATAAAAGTAATTTGCTCTCACCAACTGAAGTAGATTCAGGATTTGGGACAATTGAAGCGATGAGAAAGGCAGAAAAAGAGAGAAATGTTGAATATCATAATATCAGGGAAAAATATGCAAACAGTTCTGGAAAACCTGGAATTATCAGGGAATTTCATCAGCCTTTTTTTTGTGGCCACCCTGGGTGACCATTGCCCGGAAGAACAACTTGCTAAGAGGTATTTTCCAAAATATCTACTTTATCGTGGAAACTTATAAGTTACCATAGGAATGGTCAACAGATCGTGATATCACCGTTTTACCCTTTCCGATGGTATCTTCGGATTGGAGTTTACTTCTATTTTCATTTCAATGCAACGTACTTGTGTCAACAAAATAATTATTATTGGGAGTACAAATTAGTTCGGTCCGGTTTGAAAGGATGACTCTCGCTCTCATGAATGTTTCATAGTCACAACCGATTTCAATTGTTTCAGAGAGGTTAGACACCTGTGAATAATATTCAGTTGATATCACTCCGAGTTCCTTCTAGAATCCCGATTTTTACTCAGTGAAGTATGTCAAATTTCGTTTTAAGTAAGCGGCATTTGCGGGAGGTGCTAGTTTGCTGTTTTAATTGGAAAAAAAGTGCAGCTGAAGCCCATCGAATGCTTGTGGAAGTTTATGGTGACAATGATCCAACTGATAAATCATGTAGGGAATGGTTTCGACGTTTTAAGAATTGTGATTTCAGTGTCGAAGACCAGCCTCGCTCAGGACAACCACAAAAATTCGAAAACGAGGAACTGGAGGCTTTACTCGACGAAGATCCGAGTCAAACGCAACAGGAGCTTGCGGAATCATTAGGAGTTACGCAACAAGCAGTTTCCGTACGAGAACACAATCCATGGGCATGATTCAAAAGCAAGGCAATTGGGTGCCTTATAACTTAAAGCCTAGAGACATTGAACGACGATTTTTCCTTTGCGAGCAGCTGATTCAAAGACAACGAAGAAAGGGGTTTTTACATCGGATTGTGACAGGAGATGAGAAATGGATATTCTACGAAAACCCCAAGAAAAGAAAATACTATGCTATGCCCGGTCAATCGTTGCCATCGACTTCCACATCGACACCAAAGAGGTATATAATATTCATGGTTCAAAGATCATGCTGTGTATCTGGTGGGACCAAAAGGGTGTTATATACTATGAGTTGCTAAAACCTGGTGATTCTATGACGGGTGATCGGTATAGGCTACAATTGATTCGTTTGAGTCGTGCGTTACGAGAAAAACGTCCGGAATACAAGGAAAGACATGAAAAAGTTATTCTTTTACACGATAACGCTCGGCCTCATGTCGCAAAAGCAGTGAAAAATTATCTGTAAACGTTGAAAGTGGGATATTCTACCGCACCCGCCGTACTCGCCGGACATTGCTCCTTCCGATTACTGGTTATTCCGACAGATGCAGTACGATTTGGCAGGCCACCGGTTCACTTCGTTCGAAGAAATCGCAAATTGGCTTCTACCTTGGACCGCCTCGAAAGACGAGATGTTTTTCCGCAACGGGATTTGAAAATTACCCGAAAGATGGGAAAAAGTGATAGCCAGCGATGGACAATACTTCGATTAATTTGATAATTTATGTTCTTCTGAAATAAACGCATCTCTAACTGTAAAAAAACGGACCGAATTAATTTGTACTACCAATACAATATAACTTTTCATTGAATGCTGTTTTCCTTGAAACTTGCGTTTCAATATAGTATCGCACATCTCGTCGAATAGTTTACACTATCAAAAATCCAATCATTTTGTCAGGGGGGTTCAAGTTCATCAGAAATACTCAGTTACGATTTAGTTCAATTGAGAATGTCTAGTGCGAGGGCGGAATGATCGCGCCAAACTCGGCAAATGAAAATTAACATCGTACAATGGGCAGGGTATAATTTATGCACGAAAGAATCATACACGTAGTAATTGTACACGAAAAATAAAACCCAAAAGTATTTACACTAATAATTTTTGTCTAACACATTATATTTTATGCAATGATTACCTGTGCACGTTTAATTGATTGACATAGAAATTGTACACGAAATATTTTACAAGCTTTAAAAATTTAATCAACAAAAATATAACACATATTGTTCATGCACGATCAGAGAATAAAATTAATCAGTGTATAATTATTATACTCCTAATCTAATTCATAGTAATTATTCAATAAAACGAAAGAAATTTCTCATATGAATTTCATTAGGTGTACAATCATTATACACAAATTAATTACATTTTTTGTCCGTGCATAAAAACATGCGTACGATTTTTGTGAATCACTTTTTCTTCCAAGCATGAAAAATATTTAGTGTACAATTTTCTTATCAAATAATTTTACGTGCACCAAAGCTCATGTTTTAAATATGAGGTATTAAAAAAAAATTATTAGTGTAAATACTTTTGGGTTTTATTTTTCGTGCACAATCAATACGTGTATGATTCTTACGTGCATAAATCATACCCTGTCGTACAATGTTGGATTTTTATTGGGTGGTTGATCAATCATTGTCCTTTAAAGGATGCATAAGAATAAACTCGTATGGCTATATCAGGAGATATCGTATATACAGTACATCCCCATAGAATTCAACATGAATAATCCTGTACCATATCACTTCTTTTCTTTCTGCATCATAATAAATTTTTCCTTCTCTCAATCGCATTCCTCCACACCTCATTATTGTCTCTGAAGAACAAAAAAACAACAACATTTCAACGATTCTTCAATCGATCCATCCAGCTCGATGAATAATCTATGTCTTCACACCGTCGTGTTGACAACTGTAAATTGAGTAAGTTATCAATCGGGCACAATTAAGTTTTATTGCTCCTAAAACTTTTCGGTTCAAGAACTTGACCCTCCTCTCGTTCGAATTTTAATTAACGATTAACAAGCTTCATTCGAATGATGTAGTGAGACCCGGAGTTTCAAATTGATTATTCATAGATGCGTTTCAATAATCTTTGGTGCTTGGAAATTTCTCTGTGGTCCTTGTTTGAATGTCCATAACGATTTTCGTCGAATAAGAATTCATTATTAACGGATGAAACGTGCTCATAATTACATAGAGATAGAATTTATCGATTAGCGAGTGATCGATTGAGGTCACGCGATACGCTGATCCGTAAGAAAATTTCATCGAAAAATCATCTGTTTCAATCTTTTTCGTGTTGTCAGGGTACACGAGCAGTTGGAAATTTAAGATCACGGTTAGTTTTCTGCGACAAATGTATTTGACCCACTTAGGCGTGCTGTGAGCCCACGCCTTTGCGAATTATTGGGAAAACGAATGTGAGTTTCAAACATTAATCCTCTGATAGCGAACCATATGACTTTTTACTATGGAAACACGATTCGTTATTCGGACAGATACTACGTGGATGTGTAAATGTGAATATTGATATTCAGATTTCGATGCGTTCTTCAGTAACAATGTATTTGATGAACGTAAAATAATCGTTGATTTTTGTATGAAATTTTAATGAGAAGGAGAAAAAAACTCATAGGTCAGGTAGGTGGAAATATGATTTTCTTGGGTTTGCGTGGAAAGAGATTGCTTCGAATGCATTATTCTTTAATCCAAGGATGGTTTCTTCGGGTTGAAGTTTCAGTCTTTGTTATGACCCACTTTTACTGCAAATACTAAGTCTCGGAGATATAAGCGAACGAAAGAAGAACTTTTGTCATTGTTGAATCTCTGGGAATTGTATGATAAAATAAAATTCTAGTGAGATTCATTATTTCTCACAGCGTCAGTTGAAGTGAAAATATGATCACCGCGATGCGAGGAATCTCTGTAAGCTTTCTTTTGTTGTATATCGATACCTTCCTTGTAGTTATGGAGAATTATGAATCATTCTTCTTGTTGTAGATTTAATTATTCAAGTGGATTAAAATACTCCGTAAAAATACTGTTCGTGGAAATATATTTAGGCACAATTTAACTTATGTGAATTACCTCTACGCTATAACTTTCCATCGAAAATCGTTCAATTAATAATCTATCTTCCTTCCCCACTCGCAGCTGTTACCGTTTGCTCCATTATTTATGAAAAACGTTAACGTGAACGTTAACGTGAACGAGCCGCTTATATTTCGGTGAGTAATCAAATGTGCAACAATGAACTGAATTTATGATTTGTTGAAATATGTATTAAACCCTGAAGATACATGATGATCTGTGGACAAGACACGAGTAATATTCCCTCAAAAATAGGTCGAGAAAGTGAGGGGTTTGTACATGGGAATTAGGTATGAGGAACAAGTAATTGCAGTTTGATTGAGGTTCGTTATTCTCTATCACTGCTGTCGGTTTAGTAGTATCGAGTAACATTGAATCTATGTTGTCTGGGTTCAATAACGTTCACGATAATAGAACTTGCTGAGGAATATTATGTCTTTGTGTGTAAAATGTCGTAAAATCGGCACGCTGTTGAGACATGAGTTGGCGTTTTTGAATGCACCTCATAAGTTTTGCACACATCATCAATATTCTGACGCAAAACACGTTTGAGATAAGGTAATGTTCCTATCACGCCATCTTGACACGCTGAAATTAATGCTTCTATTTCCTAACTAAGTCTATTCAACTTCATGAAGCCAAATGAAAGATCCCCCAGTAATCCCAACTGTACGATCAATCTCATGAAGAAATGGATAAATGCAACTCACCGGATGTATCAGGATTCATCAGCAAAATGAGATTCCAGATGCTTTTTGTTCACCTTCGATGTGAAAATATCACATCTACGCAATTGAATTATAAATAAATCAATACAGAGTCAAAATTCTTGAAGCGGGCCACCTAAAAATCGATGATTGAAATATTGAAAAAATAATGTACGTACCTCGATAGTACTTTTGGAAATGAAAGATACGCATTCTTTCTTTTGTTGGAAAGTCGAATTTTTTAAAAGTTATCAACAATATCATTTTTCCCCCGCATTTTATAAAAAAATTATTTTCTCCTGATTGGCTCAACGAATCTTTATGAAATTTCATGAGTAAGTCGAGAAAAAATAGCCCTTTAAGAAAATAATTCTAGAATTCGCGCAGCATGTGATTTGTTTCAACAGATCCATCAAAGTTATAAACAATTAGAAATTGCTTGTACTTCTCAATCAGTTACGACAATAATTTTTACATATTTCGATTCCTTATTCAATTCCAAATAAATGGGTGAATAAAATAGTCGGTAACTCGCAATAAGTGAATAACAATGTCCATTTGTTAACATTGCTCTTCGACGTGCAGCAGCGCAAACTGGACGCGGCGCGCTGTTGGTAAATCATTTGCGTGCATTTTTTTATGAAACTGGGAAAATTTCGATGATATTATTTTATTATCTTATTAAAACAAATCACAGTTACATAATCAAGTTTGTTTTGATAAATGTTTTTTTTATTATCATTATTCTTCTTATTCTTATATGTATTTAGATACAATTGAAAACTTCTACTTCCAAACTTTGTCAATCCGACGTACTATTTTAGTTTTTGTTATACTTTCAATGACAGATTTTTCAGATTCTGAAAACTTTTTATATATATCGATCCAGTGAGTAAATGACAAACATATCTCATGGCCAAAATCTCTTTATCTATGGGCCAAAACTTTTTTCAAGAACATCAACTTTGATTTTTGTTCCAAAGAAGGGCATAAAATTGATGAAGAATTTTTAAAGCCACGGTATGTTGTGGCGAAACTTGAAAATACACTCGACAGTACCATTGTTTCACACCAATCCCTGATAAAAATCAATTATTATGTTTTTAGAATCTGAGAAATCTGTCATCGATTGACAAAGTTTGAAAGTGGAATTTTTCAATTGTATTCAAATACATATAAGAATAAAAATAATGATGATAATAAAAAACATTAATCAAAACAAACTTGATTCTGTAACTGTGTTTTGCTTTAATGAGATAATAAAATAATATCATCAAAATTTTCCCAGTTTCAAGTGTCCAGTCAGGGAATTTTCCATTCAACCTGAATTTTTGATTGATTCATCCCATTTGAATCCCCAACTGCTGGACAACCTGTGTGTGAGACTTAAAAGGTTACAAATGTAACAACCGAGGAATCTTATGTATAACATTCGATGTATTCGTGCAGCTAATTCTCAGCATTCTATTCACACTTCCAGTTAGATCTGAGAAGATGGTGGATTTGATAGTTTGGTAATAAACTTCATTACACGATTGATTTTTAATATTATCATATTTTCGCTTGAATTTATGGAGTAATTAGATGTTATGAATATGTAAATTCCGTTAGCAAGTAGAGAACGAATATCCATGGTCCCAGTGGGAACTATCTATTCTGAACTTATCATTAATACAACACAGAGGGGAAAATGATAATAAAAGTACGTAGAAGGTAGCAGAACGAAGAAAACACATTCGATTTTTATCCCATAATTAGACAATTCGTGACAAACCATGTTGTCCGAGCATTAATAGTCCCTCACAGGTTCTTTCGCTGCGAGCTACCGTTGACCGATATTTAAACGTGTGACATGCCACTTGTATTCATTCATCAAAAGTATTACAGTATTATCTTGAAATATTGATTATTGAATTATTTATGTGCTGCGAACAATTAATATTTCATACCATATTGTGTTATTTTTTTGTACTTTCATTTGTGAAGATATTGTTATTCATTTGTCAACGCACATTTCGTGTTTTCAAATCTCTCTCAGATGGTCCCAACCCGACTAGAAATTTGCCCGATCAGTCATAAGGGCATGGTTGGATAATCTTAAGGTATACCTTATTAACGCATGCCTGGTCATGACCGGGTCAGGATAGGATGAGATCGCCTCTCATGCTGGGCTAATTAGAGTCCCATCAGGTCATGATATCAGTTTTCGACCATGCCCTCATGTATGTGCCTTGAGTAGACGTGGTTTCACATGAAGATATGTGCAACCAGGTAAGAAGATCCGCGCCCCACCGGGATCTGAAATGTCATCCTAACATGGAATATTGATTTTCCGACGCAGACCGTGACAAGGATATTGAACCGGGGCCTTATCTGGGCCTCATAGATTCGCCTCAGGTATAGATTTCTGTACATATAATCAAGTGACACCAGGTAATATAATCAGGGCCACGTCGGGCCCTCCCGTATGTCCCTGCCGTGAAATACTCATGTCACAACAGATTTATGTAGTGTTAGAGAATCAATCCTTATCAGGCCCCTATATGGTTGAGTTATGAAAATCGATGCCTTATCACTTTCATTTCTGAGAGAAATCTGAAAAATTCGGTCGTAGGATATAAAATAGGATTTTCTTCGTATATGGTAAACTAACACCAGGATCATGTTGAGCCCTTTCATATATGCCTTTCATATATCTGAAATACCTATTTCTCCACGGATTGTATTTAAGACTCGGTACTCTACTCTCATCAACCATCCGCCTATCCATCTATCCATTCAAGTGTTCATCTATTCTGAAACCCATTTCCATATATTTTTCTAAAACTTCAGATACCATTGAGTTATATGATAGAAAATGAGAGGTTCAAAAGGTTGCAAATGTCACTTGAAAAGAGAAGTTATATGCCATCTTGCTTGAATCATATCTAGCGTATGTTCGCCATCTTTTTTTTATTGCATATGACTGTACGTAGCCATTCGATTGTAATTCTCACACGTCATATTACCACAAACATGCCGTTGCAGACGCACTGTATATTCCAATGAAATGTATATTTTGATAAATTTTTATTAGTGCACTTAGTGGTGTAAACATCCATTTGGAGAATTATAACCGGTTTACATCTCCATCTGACGGGAGATTGGTTGAACTAGATCTAAGTATCCACATGGTCATAAATCATGAAATTCAAAATTTACACAGTTATTGTCACGTGTGAATTGAATGACAAAAATACTCACTAACATAAAAATTTATAATTCTCAGTCTTAATACAGAATCGGAATCATGATTTGTACAAGACTTACGCCGAATTTCACACTCTATTGATGCAAGTCTCTCGCCAAATGGTGCTAAAAATCAATTTCATACATATTCATTTGAGATTAATTCATTTCTTTTTTATCGGTTTATCATGAGACCACTGTATTACATGTATGATCAGGTCCCGATCAGGCTGCATTATCGAGACCTGATAGTAGAATCTAGCTGACATGATCTGAACATGATAATGGCCCTATCATTGGTTCCTTTGTGACGAGCCCGTCAAAGTTTATGTATTGTGACGAACTCGTCATTGAATCCAAAACCTGCAACAAATAAACATCATTAATATAACGAAATTCATAGATCTAGTATGGAGACGATACAGCCTTACCGTAACATCATTACTTTGTTGGGGTGCAATCCTACTCCCTCGTCTCACCATCCATGGGGTGAAAAACCTGTAAAATATAAACACCCAGTAAAGATATCAAATGGTATCATTTGATAAGTAAATAAATAAAAGATGGTTGGCATACCTTTCGTAGTCACCAACTAGTCCAGCGCTAGTGACCTGAATGATGCATAACCTGTAGAATAGAGATAATCAATGAAGGTCAACAAAGATTGAACCGAAGAACGATACGTTACTTACCACGCGAAGGCCCAAAAGTCACCTGTGAATAAAAGATTATTAGAAAATAAAATTATTAGAATAAGTAGAAAAATAAGAATACGTATTGAATACGAAAACGATACGTTACCTAATCAGAGACATGATCCAGATGATCGCGAGGGGAGTTTTCGAGGAATTTCGACCCGTGAAAACACTTCGCGACACTA
The DNA here is from genome assembly GCA_018340375.1 of Gonatopus flavifemur. Classification (NCBI taxonomy): domain Eukaryota; kingdom Metazoa; phylum Arthropoda; class Insecta; order Hymenoptera; family Dryinidae; genus Gonatopus; species Gonatopus flavifemur. Next base: position 2,313,922 of record JAFFJZ010000001.1, read on the forward strand.
GAAAGTGGTTTCCCACTTAACACCCGCGATAATTCACATATTAAATCTTTACGCGAAAGGGATGACAGGTTGTAAACAAACCTGGTCATCCATATTGAATTTCCCAGTTACTGACCGCGCATGTGCAGGGTGTGTTCAATTCGATCCTCAAGCGAGACGATCGATAGTATCGAGATCGACCCTGGTTTGCGCGGCAACCGATAGGTGTCGGAGTCGCCCGTGACTTGAAGATAATTCAAGCCGGGAATAAGAGGAGGTACCCGAGAGGTATTCTTCACTTCACTATCCAGATCGAAGCTGACACCGCAGTAGAGATCACAGAGATAGCTGAGTCCGTTGGGTGCTTGCATCCAATGTGAGCTAGGCTTGATTTAGGGCCGGGGGTGGTCAGCTGGAAAGAAACCGCTGCCTCAGAGTAAACGCTGGTTAGGGCACTACATGACGGGGATGGTAATAATACTCCTACGTCATTAGGGGCAAAGTCCAGCCCATGGGGTTAGTTAGCAGCCACCCTCTCACGGCTGAAGATATTGTTGAACTGGCCTTCACAAGGCGGATTGCTTGAATTTTCCGTTAGATCTTGGATAGGTTCATTCAGAATCCATCAAGGCCACTCGGTAGCCAACTAGAATCCAAGATCTCCAGATCTGCGACGTGATTGGTCTCTTTCCGAGACGCCCTTTCGCCTTGTCATTTGCGAAAATCTAGTTCGTTATCAAAATAACCCTAGATTTTCGAGTCACGCGATTGGTCCGCGAGTAATCGGCCGTTTACAATCGCCGCGCGCATTATTCCGTTGGAACCGCGCCTTGTCATATCATTTAGAGTCACCGCGTACTATAATATACGCCTTGTTTCCGTTAGATCCGGTCGAATTTCCAAACCTTTTAACGTCTCCGCGCAGAACTCGTGTGCACACGTTAGGAATAGTCGACTTAGGGTCTTAGACTGTAAATATTCCTAGATTTAACCAGTTTATATGATATTGTCGTATTTTTTTTTTATTTGAATTTAATTTTGTTTATTCACGAACTGACCAGTTCAAACATGTGTATTGAAGAGTAATTTAATAGATGTCGATTTACTTTGTTGAACATTTAAAGCTCGTCTCGTTATTTTTAATGTTAATAATCTGTGACCCGCGTTCCTCAACCTAGAAAATCCGAACCTTGGTCTTCCGACGAGCGAGAGGCATAATTTGAGGGTAAATTCTTCAATTTACGATATCATCATATATCAACGCGTTAGGGTCTTTGAAACGAAACGTCACACCTTTTCTAATCAGGTTAACTCACGAGGTCCCGATCATTCTTACCTGATCGTTTCCTCATCACGCCTCTGCGTTACATGTATGATCGGGTCCCTATCGGGCTACATTATCAGGGCCTGACTACTACATCGAGCTGTCATGATCCGATCATGATAATGGCCCCTGTATTTTTTCTAGTCGGGAAAAGTTCTTTAGTTTGAGAATCAATATCGCAACAAAACGTTGTAATGTTTCAATGAAGAAGTCTAACTGTACGTGATACGTTATATCGTACGCTGAAATAACTAGTGGTTCTTTATACTTTTCGTAGCTGTGAATATGGAACATAACTATATTTGATGCTATTTCATACTATAGAGTTCAGGGAGGAAATGTATTCTTCTTGATATCTTGAAGTTAATGTGAGATGAAAAAAATTGGATATATTACATCCCGCACACTATATCCATAAAGATGGAAAAAAAATTACAGAATGAGCTGTGTTTGAATTTTTCCTCGCATTTGTATTGAGTATTCTAACATGCAAGAGATTCAGAAATGGGAAAAAAATCTGGAATCAACTTGAATCTTTGACTGATCCTCATTCGGAAATACCGAAGGACACCATTGAGAAATGTTTTTAATTTAATACGAAATTCTTTATAAAATATCATATTTCCATATTGGATTCAATAATAGTTCTTAAATTTAATACACGGAGAAAAAAATATGATAACCATTGTCATACAAATATAGTAATCGGAGGATATGATTCGTTATGACGATAAATGACAGTCGGTATATGACAATTCATCATTACTCTCGTAACAGTTACTATATTTCTGCTGAACCCTGATAGATGTATAGTATTTCACGTCATAATTAATTATGTCCTTCGATTACTATACTTTGTCTGATAACCATTATTATATTTTTTTCTCCGTGTAATAATGATGAAATTCCAAAATTTCCAGGGGTTTCATAAATTCTGTCCGGAGAAATCTTACAATAAAATGTTTATTCCGGTGATACGCTGGTATCCCCATAATGAACTCTGATAAAATGTTTCTATTAGAGAATTCACTTTCAGCTTGGAAATTTCTCGAAATTTTATACTATTCTGGAGAAATTCCAGAATTCCTCGCTGAGATGGAGATCCTACTGCTGAATGAAGTGATTATATAAAACTAGGCTCGTGTTCCAAAACTTTGCTCCCGTACTCTGAAATATCGGTTTCCTATGTCTTTCTGATCAACTGAACAAAGGTGTACTGTTCATTTGAGCAGCTGATACTGTTACACTGATATTCAGCGTATAATGGTGGAGTATTGTTACTTTCATCAGAAATATTAGGCGATACCGATACTGACGAGACGATACCGATACCGTGCCCAACGATACCGAGACGATACTCGCATCTGATAGTATTTCTCGATACCGAGACGAGACTTTCAAAGTATCATCGAGAATCTCGTCTCGTACACCCCTACCGTGTATAGCGCTTATAAAGAAAATTGCTAAAGGAACAAGAAAAATCATTGATACAACTAAATCTTCTTGCTGACAGAAACAAATCTGTTGACAGAACTAACATCTTAGCTGCTAGTATTGCTAGCGAATGTATCTTCATCCCAACATATCAAATCATGTTTTTCAGAAACTGATTCTCAATCGAAATGAATTTTTCTCTCAGGAATATAATAATTGAAAATTTGATAGGACATGAATTTTGGAAGATCCAGAATAAATGAGAACATTCGTTCAAAAGTCCCGATGATCATGCATAACGAGCTTTCAACGCTTTTGTTCGATTTCTGCGTAGTATGAAGTCAAACGACAGTGACTGCATTGGAAGATGATTCACAGCAAGCATCAACTAAAGTTGGAAGGCATTTGAAATCAATTTGGCGAATTTTTTTAACAAAATGATAATAGTGAATTCTCAAAACTTTGAACGAATTGGAAATAAGCGAATTGAAAAACATGATCCTATCTATACACACGGAGAAAAAGGAATTCGCTGTGGCAGCGAAATCTACTTTTGCTGGGCTCCTTTTGCCAGAGCAGCAAATTTTTTGCTGTGACAGCAAACTATTTGCTGTTCCAGCAATCTTGTTAGCTGCGACAGCGAATTTTTAGCTGTGGCAGCAAAAAATGTTTGCTATCCCAGCAAAATTTGTTTGCTATTCTGTATATAATACTGAAAATTTGCTGGCGGAGCAAACATTTTTTGCTGCCACAGCTAAAAAATTGCTGTCGTAGCTAACACGATTGCTGTTATAGCGAATTTTTAGCTAGGTCAGCAAAAAATTTTGCTATCCTATATATAATACCTCGATTTGCTGCGTCAGCAAATTTTTTCTCTCCGTGCAATTACAAAAGTTTCGCAGGAACCGAAATTCGCTGAGACGGCAAAACATGATTTCATTATCTCACTTTTTATTGGAACAGGGAATTTTTTTTCTAACGAGTTATTTGTTGAGGTAGCATGAAGTACGTAGCGGAATCAGATTTCATTGTCTCGGTGAATGTTTTTTTTCACCGTGTATGTTTTCTATTCCCAAATCCCATCATTTCCGCTAATTTAACAATATCGTTAATGAAAAGCGCCTGTGTCTCGAGAGTATCAGGTTATCAAGTTGTTTAAAATCATGATTTTTACGTCACGCCAAGCTCGTTGAAATTCGCAATGCTTTTCAACGTGCTGAGAACGAAACCACCAGTCACTCCGTTACATTTCATTTACTAGAATCAATCAATATCGTGGCAACTGTTAATGATGTGATTCGACGCTTTGAGTGACTAGATGTCATTCAATCTAAATAACCCTTATATACCCTGAATTAACAAAAATTCGAAGAAACAGAGTTAGTCGCAACATGAATTGATTATGTTTCGAATCGATTATTTACTTCTTCGGAAAACTGTTGAAAGATTTTTGAAGGAATATGTTTTATAGAAGATAGTAAATGATCATTGATTCTAATAATTACAATTGATAAAATCTGTGAAACAAGGTCAAAATAAAATGCGTGACCGTAAAAAAAGCAATAATTCTGAAGATTCATTCTTCATAAATTCCAAGTTTCAAACTTAGTATGAAACTATGAAAAGTAGGCCATAAAGAAGTGATTTTGAATCGTGAACATACATCTCTCACAGCTACACGGAGAGAAAAAGTTTGCTGACGCAGCAAATCGAGGTATTATATATAGAATAGCAAAATTTTTTGCTGACCTAGCTAAAAATTTGCTATAACAGCAATCGTGTTAGCTACGACAGCAATTTTTTAGCTGTTGCAGCAAAAAATGTTTGCTCCGCCAGCAAATTTTCAGTATTATATACAGAATAGCAAACAAATTTTGCTGGGATAGCAAACATTTTTTGCTGCCACAGTTAAAAATTCGCTGTCGCAGCTAACAAGATTGCTGGAACAGCAAATAGTTTGCTGTCACAGCAAAGAATTTGCTGCTCTGGCAAAAGGAACCCAGCGAAAGTAGATTTCGCTGCCACAGCGAATTCCTTTTTCTCCGTGTACAATTTATGAATTTGGCTTGTATTAACTGGAAGTTTTGAAGTTGTTCTTGATCAAGAAACTCGAAATGAGCGGAATGGATAGAAGGAATTGCATTTCTTCGAGGAGAATCAAATACGGAAGGGTACATTTCTTTCCAATGTTTGGAATAGAGTTGGGATGTAACGTAAAAATCTCATGAAATTTTCTAATAGATGGGACTGTTTGTGAATCCTTAGATGCTGGACGTGGAATTTTGGTGTCGATTCGATTTTATGCAAGTTCATCTTTTCGTTTTCTTGAAGATACTGAAATGTGTCATTGCACGATAAAAAGAAAAACTCAATTTCAGTTAGAATATGAGTTGAATTTAAGATGCCACTGAAAGAAGACTCATTAGACTCGAAGTCAGCCACTGGCAAACCTTCTCAAACTCAAACAAGAATACAGCTTACATTAATCTCTATTGAACTGAAATTGAAACTGATTTTGAACTGAAATTGAAAGTGAATTGTTGCTGACGAATGGGTTCGTCCATTGCTTTTTGGTTTTGTTCTACTCAACATGGCGTTACCTACCGACGATGAGAAATATGTTTCTGTGTATTCGGAGGAACAAAAAAAAATGTTCCCGTTGTGTGAATTTATTCACTTCACTTGTCGATTGTTCAATTACATCGTGATTATAGTTTTGGAAGATTGAACATCTTTAACCCTTATGGGAGATTCGAACTCACGTTGTTGCTGGAATAACCGCCCTAGTCCTCTGCGCTTAACCGCTCCGCCATGGTACCGTTTCGATCGACGGATGTGATAAATCATTTCATAATAGTATAATTCCATAGCATGTGTAGTGTGAAGTCAAAAATAAATTTGGAAAACATTTCACGGGAACTACTGAGAATTAGTGCAAATGTGAACACCTCCGAAAGTTTGAATTAATTCCAATTTGTGTTGTAATGTTGAAGTGAAAGTGTCGACATAAAAAATCCATTAACAGTGCGGAAAATCCAATAACAAGCTTTTACGAAGTTGGTATTACAAATTGTTACCGCATTCGTTAGGCACCATGAATAATACATCGAAAAACCTGAAATTAATTTAATTGAATTTAATACAGCCATAACTTTTTTTCATCACATATTACGGCCGAAATCGTAATATTTTAGACTTCGAGCCTCATCTGAAAATCATTCGATCATGAAATTAAGATTTACTTTTTACTGTGTGACGCACGGAGAAAAATAAAGGAGTATATCTTACTCCATACAATTATCCAAGTAGTAAAACTCTAGTTATTCACGTATATCTTAACTCTTAACTAGCCAAAACCTAAACACTTGCAACACAGTAAAAAATTCCTCATGAAAATTCAGAAAATGTGATTAATTTTTTACAGTCACTTTTTTATGAATTTTGACTGAATGAACTTGACTGAATTTTCAAAATACGCTCCGAAATTCAGTTGAAGTTTCTTGAAATTCAGCAAAATTTTTCTGAAAATATAGAAAGATGTGGCTGTAAAAATTACAGTCACATTTTCTGAATTTTTTTACAGTGAATTGTATTCATCGAATTCCTTCACCAGAAATTTACGAGGCACTTGCAAGTTTCTAGTTTTTGGATATTGGAGCGTTACAAAACTCAACATTGTTTGGCGGCTCTCAAGGTATTTTTGGTATAACTGGTTCCTTGCAGGGTGGATCTTTTTTCAACATTGGTACACAGTAAAAAGTAAAACTTGAAGTGATCCCGAATATCAGCTTAAAAATGCAGCCAAAAGTAGCGCCTATTCCACCTGAGAGTAAGCAATGAAGAAGACTGAATTTCAGTCAATTCCATCTTACTTTGGAAATTAAGATGAAATTCTATCTTAATTCCAAAATAAGATGGAATTCACTGAAATTCAGTCTTCTTCATTGCTTACTTTCAGTTGGAATAGGCGCTACTTTTGGCTGCATTTTTAAGCTGATATTCGGGATCACTTTAAGTTTTACTTTTTACTGTGTACAGGGTACTCCGATGGTTGAGGGTAGGTGATATGAATGTGGAATAGAATGTGAACGACACGTACACAAAATTACCTCCACCTTCCACCCTATCTCGAATAAACGTTAAAGGAAAAACATGTAGATTGCATATTGATGGAGTACCCATTCTTTTCAATGAAAGTTTCATGGTTATTCGATGGGAAGGAACTTTCGATTGGTCAAGATATCCTCTTTTAACATTTAATCAGTTGATTTTGAAAGTTTCAAGGGTTTTAATATCCCTATCAGTTGTGTGTATTTTTTTTTAGTACTGACTCATCAAAATACTTAGTATCACAGGTATTTTTTCATGACCCAATTGGCCTGTAATCAATTTTCTACCTACCAAGAGTAGAGAAACAATTCTCCAATTGAAACTCAAATGCTTGTTATGTCTCAAAACCATTCACCAGTTGAACCAATCATATTATTCTGTTATCACACTTGAAAATAAATGATTTCATTCAATGTAGAATACAAATTTTTCCATAGTTCAAGTTACCTCTTCGCTATTTCATTTCACAAGGACACAAAACACTGAAATCTTAATAAAATACAAAACGAATTATCAGCCGATTTCTCCTCAATGAACTGAAATTCTTCAAGCCTACCGCACATTTCCCAAAGATTTTGGTGGGAATGTTTCTTCTCCCAGTCGGGAATTTCTCGTCAAAGGGGACCAAACGGAAACAAGGAAAATAATGAGGGGAAAAAGTTTTTCAATGAATGCGAGATTGCGCATACGTATTAGAGGCAAACTTTAGGGAAAACTAATTTGAAGCATCGGCTGTAATGGATCTGTGAGCTCTTAAGTAATTCTTGAGAAATTTTAGGGAGGGTTTGAAAGCTTTTGTGGCTTGACGATAATTTGATTGGCGTCAGAATGATCTAAAATGAAGGTAGGTCGTGAAAAACAGGAAAAGGGACATAAGTGCGGAAGGTAAATCGAACGCAGGATAATTGAGGACAATATCGAAGTTGTATCACCACCCACCACGAAATACAATTACACATATTCCGTTTCTGTAACTTACTGAAATAACATGAACGTTGATTCATCACTTGTGGAAAAGAGGAGAAATAATATAACCGATCATGCTGATCTCCAGTGGAGGAGAATGTTTTCCTGATCCAGATTCATTGTTTTCAACATCAAATTCAAGTTATTTTAACCGTGATGTTTGATTATGGGGAGGGCAGGGGTTCTCTGAGCTCAATACTTCTTGAAAGTGAAACTATTTTGAGTTCATTCAGTGCATAAGTTTGCAAATTGTAAAGAAGTTACTAACTAGAGATTCGGTCACATTTGATCGAGTGAACCCGGCGTTTGATTACACTGAGAAAAAACTGTAGCTGAAAACGAGCCGAACTACATCTTTGTAGTTGAAGTAGCCATATTTTCCATTGGAGTAGCTACGAGAGTCTTTAGGATAGTAAGAATATAGCTGCTGTGACTAAAAACGGTACTGGAGCTCATTTTCAGTTACAGGGTCGGAACCGATCAGGACCTGGTCGAGCCTTAATCCAACACCGGGTTAACTCGATTTAATTCCTGTTCATGGAGATTTCAATCTTCTTCATATGGATTTCAAGAATTTCAAATTGACCTTCGATTATGGTTATCAACCAAATACTGTATTCAAAGACATCCAATGTTTATTCGAAACTAATCGGTTTTGTGTTACCTTCATTGTCTGCTTTTGCTAATTATTTGAATTGCAATAATTATTTTTCCGAAGGAAATTTATCCAACGAAGATGAAATCAATGAAATGCCTCCCAGTCTACGTGACACTGAATCCGGTCAAGTTGAATCAACATTTTGATTAAATTCGAATCATGAAGAAGATGGGGGAGTTGATAAATTTCTTGAATTTGAGATTCGAATAACTTTGATAAATAAATGTACAACATGAACCAAAAAATCGATAACGTCAACATGAAGGCAGCGAAATTTGATTTTGCTAGGTATCTTCTGTTGGAGCAGCAATTTATATGCTAGCCCAGCGATTTTGTCAGCTATGACACTGACTTTTTAGCTGTGGCAGCAAAAAATGTTGATTTCTCCAGCAAAATTTGTGTGCTATTCTATACATAATATGAAAATTTGCTGGAGCAGCAAAGATTTTTTGCTGCCACGGCTAAAAAATCGCTGTCGTGGCTAACAAGATTGCTGTGATAACAAATAAGTTGTTGTTACAGCAAAAAAATTCGCATGAAGTGGAAGCTGTCGGTCGTAACCACAGCAACCGATTGTTCCAACTTCTGATTAAATGTTCCTGAAGCTCAATTCACACTAGGAATCGATTGAGTAGCATTCCCATAAACATTTCAGATGCTTAAATCCATAATAAAAGATTGCCACTCCAGCAATTAAATTATGCTGTCACAGCGAATTACCTTTTTCCTGTGCATCGAAGAAGACCTATCATGCCCCCTAGTTTGGTCTTGTTTCGGTCTCCCCTATTAGTTCGTGCCTAATGGCCGGTCAACATTTCCATCGATTGAATTCCGATCTAGTGATCCACTTTTCGTTTCTGATTCGATGACGATCGGTCTGAAGTCTCACCAACACTTGAATGATTGAATTGATTGATTGGGGAGGAAACTCTTCACAATCAACTCAATGTTTTTTTCCCATTATATTCTGTTTCAGCGCAGCTACCTCTACACGGAGAAAAATGGTTCCTATTCTGGTATATTAAAATACAATATAGTACACCAAAATAGGAATCATTACTCGTCTCTGTTAGCGACTGGCTACAGAAATTCGTAGTTGTCACCAGTTTACTATTTTCTCTAGCGATCATTCCATGATCTTTTTTCTTCGTGTACCACTCCGTAGATCATTGAGCAACCATTTCCAAGCTTCTCACAATTTATTCTGCAACACACGAAAGATTATTCCATACATCCATACAAAATCGTGTACGGGTATTCAGAAGCGATAGACATACTCAGGTTCTTGGAATTTTTTGAATGTTCACTCTCTTACGTCCCGAAGGACCGCTGATAACAAGACATCACTGTATAATTTTTCCATACTATAAATACATCGAATAAAGTTTCCCCTTGCGTACCAGGGACACATCTCTGTTCTAAAACGACACCAAAAGCTATATCGTCGTGATGGTTACGCTCCCACGAAAATGTACTTTCTAATCGATTGGAGATGTCATTTGAGACAATTCAACAGGGCATCAAACAAGATGTAGCGCCAACCTTTTAAGCGGGAACAATGTGCAGGAGGGTGGGCAAGATAACACAATGTTTTTTGTAATCGATATCGTGGTACGAACGAAATAATGTTAACCATTATCGCAGTAATGGCATCTCTTTGAAGGAATTCAAGGCTCGTGGCGTTAATGTGATCTGAATACCGGTTTCTCCTGTGTTTTTTGACATGCAGTCGTGCATTTTTGTTGCAGTCGCTCGAAGATTCCTGTCTGTTCGTGATTTGAGGAATGAGAATGATATAATGAGATGTTTTTAAGTAGATTTTTTTGTTATTTTTGCCTTGTCAGGATAACATATTGAGTCAATATGAACTTGTTTCGATTGATTAGGATAAATCTCATATCTCATTCAATCTTATCTAATTTAACCCTTGGAAATATGCGATTTTTTCATCAGACGAATGTTGCGGGATTTTGAATTGCGAAATTACTTTGTTTTTTATCAGAAATTGCATCAGTTTGACTTTACGTTTGAATTCAGCGTTATGAGGAGGGTCTGTTCTGTTGGTCGGATTAAGTATTCCATGTGTTTCAAATGAGTGAAGTTTCAAGTGCGCTGCACTAACAATCATCTTCCTGTGAAGGTTCCCCCTCAATCAGCGGTCTTGAAGCTTTCCAAGAGCAAGTTTCATAAATCTTATTTGGTTGAAGAATATGACTGAAGTTGATGATCCGTTGCTAATGGAAGAATGATGATTTCTGTAGAGTAAAATCACTGCTTTAAATTTGCTAATATCTCATTGATTTTTAAAATTGAATGAAATTCTACCGCAGCAGCAATTGGTAATGAATGATTTTTGATATTCGTAAAAAAAATGAGCACGTAAATGGTGGCTTGATTCTCAAAAAAGCAACTTCGAGAGGAAAATGATGATTCGATGAATATTGATATGTTCTGAGAATCTGGTTGATAAAAGTTGATGAGTGAATTCATGTCATGATTATAACTTTACAACATCTTGTTCTCTCCCTACGAATCCATAGCAGGGATAACAAGATGGGGTTGGACGGGACACGCCAGCTTTTCTTGGAATCACCTTTCTTTATTCAGCGATTATCGTTCTCGTCGGCTCCATTTAGACTGAAAAATGTTTTTTCTTTCTCTGTTTGCTTTCCGAAATGCAAAGGTAGCTTCCTTTCTTAGAAAGACGTAGGTGTGGCAATCTCCGGGGATGGGAAACAACGGAAGTAGAAGGAACGTATACGTACGCAGACACGTTTCATTTCAAATTATAATGTATGCAATGGGGGGAGGGGGAGGGGGGATTTAGGTACCTCACCAGTTCGGAAGATCGTCATTCATCGGGTAGTCTCAGATTTAATGGTATAGCCTGTAAATTATTGTTGAGTTCGGTGAAATTCGAAGTCGCGCCACAAACTCTGCTTGAATTCCGAAGAAATTTGATAGAACTTCGCCATGTTAGTGAGTTATCCTTCAATTTCTCATTATTCATGCTAGAAGTTTTTATCCCTTTCGTCGAGCCATGTGCATGGAAATTTCAAACACTAATAGAAGAATTCATTCCAACAGGATAGTATTTAATGCAGCTTCAGAACTTTTATAGGCTGTTACTTTTATTAGCAACGATGCAATGAATTACTATCAACATTCTTTCAACTACAGTTAATCGAATAATATAAAAATGGTATAAAAATGATGGATTTGTTCACATTTTAGTTATTTTCTCTTCTATTCCAGTAACTTCAAATCTTGAATAAAAATTTTTAGACTTCATTACCAAAACAGACCTCATTCAAGATCTGGGACTCATTTATCAATAATATGATCTGTCTAACAGATTCTGCTGGCATATTTATCATTTTAGAAGAAGAAATATCGAATACAAATCCCGTGAACGAGTTGCCCTATCAGATCTGTAGAATATACTTCCATCGTACAGTAGATTTCCATTCATTTGTAGAGAATTCAACATCCAAAAAACAAAATAATTCCTCAAAGTGCTGGAAAAATCCCTCATTTTTTATGGAAAAAGAATTCCCCCGCGATAAGGGGACGAAATCCACCACCAGTGTGAAGAAAAACTGCACATTTTTTACAGTGCAGGTATGGACAATCTCACAGTTTCAGCAGCACATTCTTTGATATTCCAGATTTGACGATTTACATTGCAGAAATCTCCCGAATTATAGTTTACTGGTATTCAAGAGGATTGTTAATGATTTGAAGATCTCATTAAAAATCAATTCGAACCTAATTGTACACAAGAAACATAGAAAAAAGAGAGGATAATACAAAATTCAAAACGTGATAAAATGAAGTAACGTTCCAAGCATAAAGCAAAACAATAGATAATACGTGAAGTTCAATCTCCATCCCACGGGGTGTAATTAGAACGGAAAATAACATTACACAGTTTACATAAGAAAAATATCAACAGTTGTAATCATAATTTTTCCTTGAATTGAGATTCCCCAACATAACCCGTAGTGAATTTGATAGTGACCCGTTAGTAAATAATGATTGTTTCCGAAAATGCCGTTACTATTGTCCCGTCACATCACTCTATTCAAAATTTTATTCATAAAAAAAACATCTGCAATGCAACTATTTCCACTTCGAAAATAAACAAATAAATTCAGAATGGATTTCAGTTGTCGTTTCAGGAATGCTTTTACGAAACGCAACATTGTGGCTGTATTTGAATTCACCTATTCTCATAGAAACAATAACAAGCATGGGAAAATATATGGATATGTTTATGAGACCAGATTAAGAATTCACAAACCACTGTATTGATCATTTACGTGATTCCATAATGCATCTCGGTTAACAATATTCGGACTATACTTCCATTGAATCAGTTCGTTATGTTGTGATTACTTTGGCGAGAACGAACTGAATGCATTGAATCGCTATGCATCCATTGGCGGAAAATAAAGATCGAGTTTTATGATATATATGATCCGTTGTGTAAGATCATTGAACTTTCATTGATTACAATTCCTTGATGTTATAATCTATATTTATTTTTCAAACAGTTTAATAAATGAATATTCAATTCCCACAAATAATTTATCTTTCGCAAATATATTTTGTTTGTTTGATCACGTGTGTTGACATGATATTCTCATTATATTCGTCGAATTCATCTGATGATAACACATCGAATATCTGTTCAAACTTACCGAAAGCAATTTGATGAATTTAATTCATTGGTACTGAATCATCGCTACGTTAATGATTGTATAATTGCTCAAACTTTATATGGTTTATTTCTCTTGTGGTACATAATTATGGGAGAATATTTTTAAGAGATGTTGGGGGTATCTGAAAAGTAAACATAGAACTTCTCAGGGAGGTGATTGCAACCTTTTGCCGCTGCAACAGCACGGAACCGCACGTTTTTCAAGGTGAGCCAAATTTAATTTCAATTGGACAAAGATCTGATCGAACAATCAGACCTTTATCCAATCTCAATGAGACTTGGCGAGTATCAGTGGGTTCTTCCAATCAGAAGATCTCCCATATAAAAAGTAAATTGTGGGAAAAATTCCCAGCAACAAGAGGTTAAATATTCATAGAATATACACAGGACGTTTTTGTCAGGGTCGTCACTTTCTGGAAAACAGGGAAAACCAAGAAAAGTCAGGGAATTTCATTGGAAATCAGGGAATTTCTATAAAATTTCGAGGTTCACTTTTCAAAAAACGTTCACCACAAGTACGTTTCATTTTTCATCTCAAAAGATTCTGAATCGATTAGTCTATATCCCATGGAGACCAATTTTCGAAAGTTCTTCATCAATTTTCTTAACCACTTGGTAAATTTTTTTTGGTCGAAATTCAAAACTCCGGCTCTGAGCAGACCTAGATAAACCTTCGAAGATTCATCTCTGAAAGTTTCAGACTTTTTTATGCGTTCAGTTTCGAGTATTTTGGGCAGAAAAAAATGCCACCAGATGGAGCCACCTATGCGCTCGTATCCACTTAACCCTCTGACTGCACACATGGGTTAGCGTAATCCGGAAAGTATTTGAAACATGCAGAATTTTAAAATAGTACGAGTTTCATCATCAACATCTTTGAAGTGGGAACTTGAGTGTGAATTGATGAATTAGTACCAGGGCATCCAAGCCGTTTCGTGTTCGCCTTCTGAAACTATAGAGAGCAATACTGTAGCCACTAACACATACCGCTTCTCACATTCATGTGCACACAAAAGAGAGTTGTGTGTTGGTGGCTGTAGTATATATTGTCCTCTACAGTTTCAGATGGCGAACATGTTGGCTTGGGTACCCTGATTAGTACCACTTCATTAAGGGGAGGTTCTCACAGAAAAATATACTAATTAACAATTGATTTCAACAAATTTTGCCAACATCATTGTTTTCGTTAGTCTTACGAATCAGACTGTGCAAGGTTTATTTTGATATGTCCGAAAAACGAGATACTTTGAACGAGTTCAATGTTGGGAAGTATCGGTTTTTGGGTCAAAAGATTGGTGGTTTTTATTTTTTTTACTCGAAAATTGAGGCTAGGGATGCAATAACAGTGCTCGAAAGTCTCTCGGGAATGAATCCAGTCTATCAGTGGAACGAGAAAAACAAGTTCGTCAAAATGAAAAAAAATAAATATAGCCTATTAAAACTCATAAACACACATATTTTTGATGTGGAAATTTTTTTCTATCATTGATAGTTTGTAAGATAAAAATTAAAAAGTTAAACCTCCCATTTCCTCAAATTGAATTCAATTCAAATAGCAGAAACAAATTTTCATAGCAAAAATGTGCCATCTTTGAGATCTTCAAGAATGGATGAAACTTTAGATATTGTTGTAGAGAATAATTCCCATGTAACACAAAATATTCTGAGAATATTCTCACAACATCTGTATAATGCACTTGATCGAATATTCTCACAAAGAGCGTAGGAGATCCGTGAATATCGTTAGGAGATTCTTAGAACATTTGAATGAGACTTTTTTGAATATTCTAGGAACGTTCGTACAACATGCGTACAAAGTTTGTAGGGAGATTGATGAACAGTGCATGCGCAAGTATCGTGATGACATGAATTCATGATTGGCGGATAATGTTGTTGACAGGCTACAGACCCTTGGACAATATATGATTTCAATTTGTGTTTTGGGAGTGATAAATCTATGGAAGGTGCATCTTAATATCGCAAATGTTCTCTGAGAGTGCCATGTGTGGAAAATAATCCTAAAAGGTGTAATAAAATATTGAGGAATACCGTATATATTATGATTGCCTGTTGTGATCATAAGTACCTCATCCATCTCCCAGGTAGCACGAGCACGTTCTGAGAATATTCTAAGAATATACGTTGAGGATGTTCGAATATTCTAAGGAGATTCTTATTACGTGCGAATATATTCTACGCACATTCTTAGAATGTTTGAATGAGACTGTTTCAAATATTCTCAGAATATTATGCCATGAATATTGGGGGAATATCCCGAAGAGAACATGAAGCTTCAGCGAACGTTCAGATTAGATCTGTATAGATCGGGTCGAAGGTTCATGAAAGCTAACTCTTAGATTCACAAACGTTTGTCAAAGGTGCTACGAACGTTGAAATGTCCGCTTTAAAATACTTTCGGGAAACATAGATGGAACGTTCATCGAAGGTTCATCGAAGGTTTGAGGAAGCTTCACAAAAATATCCATACTTAGGTCAATTTATAATAATTTATGTTTATTAATTAATTTATTTTTCATATGAATTGATCAAAATTGATATAAGTATAGATATTTTTGTGAAGCTTCGTCACACCTTCGATGAACCTTCAGCGAACGTTCCATCTATGTTTCCTGAACGTATTCCGAAGCGGACATTTCAACGTCCGTAGAACCTTTGTCAAACGTTTGTGTATATAAAAGTTAGCTCTAATGAACCTTCGGCCCAATCTATACACATCTGATCTGAACGTTCGCTGAAGCTTCATGTTCTCTCCGGGATTATAAAAAAATGCTGTTGAAATAGAAATTCCTGCCAATATAACTTCTGCATGTAACCGAAAACTAATTCACAATCAATTCTTTCAATCAATAAACATCTATCATCATGGATTCTTAGCAATACCATGGATTCACATGGATGGGTGAGGTACTCATGATCACAACAAGCAATCATAATATATACGATATTTCTTCAAATTTTATTACGCTTTTGAAGATTATTTTTCACACATGACGCTCTCAAAACATTCGGGATATTAAAATGCACATTTATGAATTTCTCATTCCCCAAATACAAATTAAAATAATATATTATCCAAGGGTCTGTAGCCTGTCAACAACATTATCCGCCATTACTGAATTCATGTCATTAAGATGCTTGCGCATGCGCTGCTCATCAATCTCCCTACAAACTTTGTAGGCATATTGTACGAACGTTCTTAGAATATTCGAAACAGTCCCATTCAAATGTTCTCAGAATCTTCTGTGGATATTTACGAAGCTTCTGCGTTCTTTGTATAAATATCCGATACAGTACGTTTTACGGATGTTGTGAGAATATTCTCAGAATATTCTGTGTTACATAGGCTGTATGAATTCATAATATTGCTAACCATTTATGAATACAGATGTCTAATGATGAACAAAATTGATTGTGAAGTAGTTTTCGGTGACATGCAGAAGTTTATATTGACGGGAATTCTTATTGTAACAGCATTTTTTTCCAATATTCCCACAATATCCGTGGCATCATATTCTGAGAATATTTTAAACAGTCTCAATTAAACATTCTGAAAATGTGCGGAGAATATATTCGCACGTAATAAGAATATTCATAGAATATTCGAATATCCTCAATGTATATTCTTATAACATTCTCTAAACGTGCGTGTGCTGCTCGGGTTGGATCTCTGGCTCTCAAGCGGATACAATTAAAAGGTCTTTCATAAATATTTGTGATGAACTACTGTTTTCGGAAACAATGTCAAGTTTCTTCATAGAAAATGATAGACTTGACAACTTATGGATGAGCTTCATTCCCAAATCCGTTGAATTTGAAGATCTATGTTCTCTTTTGAGAATGATTTTCATTTTGTCTCATGGCAACACTCTTTGTGAGAGGTCTTTCAATTAATAAATAAATTTTAATAGAGAATCTTTCTGAAATGTCATTGATAGCCCAACGACAAGTGTATGATGCAGTCATGTTCTATGGCGGGATAAAAAAAATTGAAATAAGTAAAGGCCTAATACATGCTGTGCGAAATTCACGTGATCAGTACAAGAAGCTTTGAAAAGGAACAGAGGAAAAGAAAATGTGATACTGGAACGAAAAGCAGAAAAACGTTAAGCTTTAGAAAAATTGAAGGAACTTGAGAAGAAGAAGAAGAAGAAGAAAATTTTGGATGATGCTCGTCAAAAAACGGAAGAATTAGATTTAGAAATGAAACAGTGGCAATAGAATTCTAATAATATATTAAACGGAATCATGATTCCTCATAATACATGCCTTATTTTTTTAATTTTTTATATATTTTATCAATATATCAATCATATATTGAGCTCTGTTCAGATTAGGTTTTGTTTTGAATCACAGATTCGTTTTGAATAATGTTCATACGTGACATTATTTTATAAAAGTTCTGATTGAACCGAATATTTATAAGGTTAAATAATTATTCGAATGAAAAGACGTTTATTTAATATTTAAAACATATTATTTCCAATTTAACATTGTTTTTCTAGGCATTATCTATCGAAGAAATGAGGTGCTTCCAATATAGAAACTTAAAAGACGATATTCATCACCATTTTTCTTCCGCCAACGATTAAGAATCTAAAATATGTTGGTGTTTCTATTGCAGAACTATGCTATTGATTGAATTATAGTATGATCTTTTTCAGATCAAGTGAGAATATCTTTTTATGAAGTCAGGGAAAAATTCGAAAACCACCTGGAAAACTGGGAAAAGTCAGAGAGTTTTTTTTCAGAAAAATAGTGGCCACCCTGTTTATGTAATCTGAGATGATTGATGAGGTGACTAGAGAATACTTTTGTAGAATTTTCGAAACAGTCGCATGGTAGGGTTCTAGGAATTTTGGTGAGGATATTTGTAGAACATTCATACAATGTCCTTGCACGTTTTCTACAAAGAAAATTACCATGGGCAGAATTTTTAAATAGTAACAATTTTGTGTCTTGCGATATCTTTTAGACGGATTGTACCTGTCTTGCACTACACTCTTAGATTAGTCTTTGACCAATTATTGTGTAAAACTCGTCTAAGAGATATCTTTAATACGTCGTGCATTTAAAACTTGTCTCCGATACATCTTTTAGATTCGAGACACGTTGAAGATATTTGTTGTACAAGTTTTAGACAAGAATTGGTCTCAGGAAATTTATCTTGAAGTCTTATGCACACTGTAAACAAAGGACCCCGCACAAATCATAGGGGAAATGGATCTCGGTCAAAGTGGATGAAACTTCGTGGAATTGTAATTCTGGACATGCCAAACAAAAATATGACAAAAAATCAGACCCTTTCCGGACTCTTTTCCGAACACCGAGGCATGGAAGTTGGAAGAAATGGGATTATCGATTTTAGGGATATCCAAAGTTGACTGATAGGTCTGGCATAAATACATAGCGGTGTGCGTGTGTGTTTGTGTGTGTACACGTGCACATAAGGCTTGTGGAATTCCATTCCATCCATAATCGATGTTTGTAGGATTCATTCTCCACCTCATGTGAGCACCGTCGGCATTAGCATGACTCATTTCTTCCAACTTCCATGCTTCGGTGTTCATGTTCATGTTCGGTTTTGTCATATTTTTGTTTGGCATGTCCAGAACTACAATTCCACGAAGTTTCATCCACTTTGACCGAGATCCATTTCCCCTCTGATTTGTGCGGGGTCTTTTCTTCTGAAAATTTAGAAAATGTGTCTGTAATTTTCGAATGAAAGTCAGTTGTAGTTTCTGGAAATTCAGTAAAATTTATCTGGAAATTAAGAAAAAAGTGGCTGTGAAAAATTACATTCACATTTTTTAAATTTTCTCACAGCGCAAGACATCTGAAACCTATCTGAAAGATATCGTAAGACACAAAACGTTTACCGGAGAGCTGATTTCTGAGATTCCAAACAAAAGTATTTGTATTGTTGATTTTACCTCCAACCGAATTAAAGGGAATTCAAAATTGATTCATATCAGACATAACATTGGGATTAGTCTTTAACGATTGGTTTTTTTTTTCATTTTCACGCCACATCAACACGCCCCTCGCCATTTGGCAAGGAAGCTTCTGGATATAGTTTTGTAATCCAATTGGGGGAGCCAACAAAATCGTCGATTAACTGGTTTCCTCAGGCGGATCGGCCACTGTGAGAAATTACAACGGCGTTGTCGGTGCTAGAGCCAACGAAGAGTCTGAAAACTGAAACTCGGTTAATCGAAAGAAAGAAGGAGAGATAGATAGGTTGGCCAAGCGTGAAAGAGTAAGAGTTTGGCGAGTGAGAGTCAAGGAGGAAAGAGGGAGAAAAGAAAAAAAGATTGATCGGTCCGCTGTATATCTACATCTGTATAGATATATGTATATAGATCTATTTTACTCGAAGAACTGTCGTAAAGTCGAATAGTTCGGACCAACAAACTTCCTGCTACCTTCTATTTGATTTACCGTCCATCAATATTTCAATTGTCCTGTTCATTTCCCTGTTACCACAGTTTTTCATCATGAAATTTTCAATGTAGACAATATACTTTGAGGGCACTGATTATTATGGAACTTCTTCGAGTACGGATCACGTTTTATTTTTCTCCTTCATTCTCGAACTAACATCGAGAGGAATTTTCCTGATATGATGGTGTCAGGGCTGAATGACGAAGGTTAGAATGTTTCTCTTCTGATTGAACTTCCATCGATAAAAATTCAATCTTGTTCCGATGTCGATTCTGTGGTGGTATAGAAACGTTACTCATCGTGATGGCAGAGATACTCCGGTGAATTGGATTTGATTAAATGTTCAATTATATGAACGCTCCGAACGCTACCGAAATTCGCTTCTGGGGATTTTTGAATTGGCATGCGATGGCTCTTGTTCGCAAATTCCACACATTTGGTGAACTGATTTCCATGAGAACTTGTTCTCAATCGAACGAATGTTCCCTTTGAATGTGTCTGTACTGGGTATCGATAAAATATCTGATTTCATTTGAAAGAATGGAAGACCAAGCTTCCGTATTTACATTGAGCAGCAGTCTGGTCAGGGGTAGTTGGTCCTTGAGAATATTTTTTGTTCGATTGCGAGTGTGTACAGGTGTTCTTTGCATCTTTTATGACCTCACTTTAAATTATAGTGAATATGAATCAAGATTAAATGCTTTTTACAACGATATTCTAGAGGTAAGAACTGTTTCAGACATTGAAAAGATATATGTTTGGATGTCACATAAAATATTTTGAAGTTACTATGAATCAAGCTTTCGCTGATTTTTGATGCAACTCTGAAATTGACTATTATCCAAAGTTGCATAGTATTCGGAATAATCTCCTGTCATGCACAAGAGACCCTGCCCACACAGCACCACAGTCCCAGAAGAATTCTTAAAGAATTCATAAAGAACACAATCAGTTCAATAAGAATTCTTCATGAATTCTTCTGGGACTGTGGTGCTGTGTGGGTGTTATGGAATCAATTTCTTTCCTCCAGTTAACCCTTTCTGACCTGGCTTAATTCTGATAAGGATAACAATTTTTTTTCAATAGTCAATAGTTTATACAGCTCCTAATATGAAGGCTGAATTTTTACAGAATTTTTAGTAACGTAGATTAAAAATTACTGATATGTCCATTCCAATGGACACAGGGTTTCCATGACTAGAACATAGGAGGAGAAATCCAAAACATTTGTGTATCACTATTCGTAATAAATCTTCATTGAATTTCAATTATTCAATATATCAAACGAAAATTACTAAAAATTTCAACGGAATAGGTAATTTTCCAAAAAAAACATGCATTAATTATAAATACAGGCTGTTGATGAGTGGTTACAATCGGGATTTAATTGTGGGTGTTCTTAAGTTGATGAAATTTGCAGGGAATGGATCAAATTCCCCGAATGTAACAGTTATCAAGTTATATGTTCTCAAATATGACCAATCAAATATTCGATAACATTGAACAAATATCAATGATATTCATAAATTCATAAAATACCTCATCATTATGAACACATACATGAAATGTAATAATTGTCATCAATTATTTCAAGAGTGTTATTAAATATTCGATTAGTCGTATTTTAATAATATATTTGACAACTGTTACCAGCCATTTTTCAGTATAGTATTCCATATTTTCGAATGTACACATATTACCTTGTTGTCGATGAATTTTGCCAACAGGCACCCAGTGTCCATTGTAATGGACACATGATGTTGTTGCATGATATAGCTGTGTATTAGAACACTTTAAAATATGAAAAACACTTTTTGGTACTCGGAACCTCTTTGAAGTTGAACATATTTTTTTGAATATTCAAACTGCACCCTGTAGAATCAGTAAATTCGTTTAAGTAATGGAAATTGCAGTACCAAAAATTTCGAAATTCTCATCACATTAGTTCCGTTTAAAAACATACCATACTGAAAATATAATTTTGAATAATTTTCTTATCGTCAATTGACACCGTTATCTTGATGATATCATGGGTTTCAAACTGCTCCGATTTGTGGAACGATTTTGATAAGTTGCTAAATTCTATGTCCATTTGAATGGACGTTAGGTCAAAAAGGGTTAATATTGGGTGGAGAATGTGCCAGGTGTGGCGCAGCCTAATGATCAATGTGAGATCAACTGAATTGATTCATCGCATGCACATAAATGGCCCAGTGTTCATGTAAAATTACAAAATTTTCATATGGGTTCAGGCTTCAAAATTTTGAAACGTTGATTGAATGTAAACAAACGATTTGTTTTTGGAATGATTGAATCAGTTGATGTAATCTGTTGTCTTCCTATGTTTCAGGTACGTTTTTTCAACTTTATTATCGTTTCCTGAGGATTCATCGTGAGTAAAATCTGATTCACCTTCAGCAAAAATTCTATCCAACTCTTTGAACAAAGATTTGTGTCTATAGAATCCCAAAAACTCCGGTAAAGATGAGAAAATTCGAAAATTTTATAAGATACATATTTTTGAATTATGAATTTCTACTTTTCAAAAGCGGAATTTTTATTGTTCTTGAGAATTCTGAGATTATCAATCTTTCGAGAGTTCATTTTCATCGGAAGAGATTCACATAACACCATATCGGAACGTTTTTCCATCCGGTCAATAACTCTTTCGATATTTGTCATATAAATCTCTCGCAGATAGGTACTGTTCGAGACGATAAAGCGAGAAAATCATATTTGAGTTTTTGTGATAGACGGAGGGAACCTGGGGACTATAATGGATAAGGCTTTTCTTCGGAAGGTAACGCTGGCGCTACGTCGAGTTTACAACAAAGAGGAAAGTCTGCTCATGTTTTTGTTTCGTTTCATCTTACATAGTGGAAACTGATTCCCATGAAAAGAATTAATAAAAGAAACAATGTAACAAAGTTTACAATTTGAAATGAAACTCTCTGGGTTACGGTGAAATCAAATATTTTCAAAACAACCTTATAGTGTTTGATCGGCTGTTTTATACACAAAAGACAAAAGTGATCAATTTTTTGAAAAAATTCGTAGTGAAAATCCTAAATGCTGATCGTTTCGTTGTTATTTTTCATCGTGAAACTATCAACTTTTGGTAAATTCACGACGAATATTCTTAGCGAATAGCGGTACTGTTCTTCCAAAAATTGTCAATCATTTGTTTAAATATTAATAACCTCTGTTTTTCCGTTTAGAAAAAATTAATTGTTCACGTATCAATAATTAATTCCTCGCTCAAATATCTTTCCATCAGTTTTGAATTCTTTCATTTAACGCGGTATTCATGCACATACTGTTTCCTTGCTGATGCTCATAACTCTGTTAAATGAGATTTTCTTGTTTCATTCTCATTAACTCTCATACGCAGTGCACATTTATTGATGTTCAATCTCCAGCATCGCGAGTGATTTTTTTTCCTACGATCTGTTGAAATGAGTTGCAATTTGTTTTGATGCTCAAAAAAAGAGTTTCAGGAATAAAACATCGTACTCACGTTTCAATGTTTCCGTTTTACGATATTAATTAAATGTCGAGTATATTCCGTGTTGAATAAACGAAAGTTGGTAATGAGGACAGGGATCAAATGTTTCGCAAATGCTTCAAGTGAAACGAAAATGAGGATTATGGATTATATTCTCGAATTTAATTTGTCTCCTGAAGTTTTCCAGGTTAACCTAAATCCTGCGTGGCTGCTGTTATAAGTTTCTATGTTGAATTGACCAGAAAAATACCAGCCAAGCCAGCTTTATGAATTGTCAAGAGGTTTAGAAATTAAAACCACGACCAAAGCGAGCCCTGTTCAATGCAGATTTTGAGTAATTCTTTTCATTTTCAATACTGAAAGATAAAAGATACACCTCATGGAGCCTTGATGAAATATCGGATCAACCTCAAGATAAGTTTCTGCATAAATTTCATTCGAAATTTTAAAAATCAGATTCGCATGAATCCGGCCAACCCGCACAAAAAGTATATGAACACTTACGCAGGGCCCCCCCCAAACATTGAAAGTCAGGAAAAGTCAGGGAATTCTTATTCAATCAGGGAGAGCCAGGGAACGTTTGCGAAATGCTCCATTAGTCAGGGAAATCCATTGAAATTTATAAAAAGTCAGAGAAAATTGGAACATTTGATTCCAGCAGAAAATTTTCAAGGTCCATTTGTGTATTTCTCACCCAGCCAGCACAAATGATCAATTTGAATTCATAAAGACTTCCCAAAGACTCTCTGAATAGTCACCGTTATGCAACCAATAATGAATTCAATGAGAATTCAATGAAGTCAAAATCAAAATGCATTGAATGCACGCAGAATTCATTATGGAGTCTTGATACGAATTCTTTCTGAACATCAAGTTATTTATTAAGAGTTCGTTTTGAATTCAAAATATTCATAATGAATACATATTCATGAGCATAACGGGAACTCTTGTGCTGTATGGGTGGAGTATAAATTTCATTGAATTGCCTTGCGATTTTGTTTGCAAATACCATTCCTTTGGTTCGGTTCAAAACGCGATGTCAGGAGAATGAGTATTCACAATTGATCTATTGACTGTGCTTATTTTATTTCAATCCGTAGATCACCTCCAAACGTCTCAAAATACTGTAAGAAAAGCGGTGTCAGAATTAACACCGTGCGGATTCTATAAAAGTCCACTCCGGAATTCAGTGTTGAAATAATTCCAAATGGTATTAGAATGACACCATACGGTGTCGAAATAACACCGTCAGGTGTTGAAACAACACCATCCGGAGTGGACTTTACCTAACACTGCCAAATTTTTTAGAGTGAAGTGTAATACCATTCAAGGGAATATCCAAAAATTTACTACCTTACATGAAGTGAATAATAATAAATTACATGCCTAGAGTTCCACATCGCCGCAAACCTTGAATGATTAAGTGATTTCTGAAGGCTCAAAAATAAAATTGTAAAATTTTAACCTCCAAACATTAACAAATTTGAATTTTTCCGTCCCTCACTTCCTTATGCTCGAGTCCCCTCAAAGAAGGATACTGAGTTTTTGAATACGCCCTTGATACCATTATATGGATAGGGAAGTATACATATACGTTCTGTCAAAAAAGTACCGGGAATTGATCATTTAAAAAGTGCAACTAACGGGTTTGTCAACATTCTTTTTGTTGTTAAGTTGGTACATTCGTCCTGTATATTGACGCGGAGTTCGACTGTCATCTGTCATTCAGTTTGTTTATAGTACTCGATCTTTTCAGTTCTCTCAAGTGTGTCCCGCGATTGTCACAATGGATACAAAGATTGAACAAAGAATTTGTTTTAAATTTTGCGTTGCAAATGGAATTTCGTGTGCCGAATCGCTGAAAATGTTGGAGAAGGCTTACGGTGAGTTGACTCTATCAGAAACACGTGCATATAAGTGGTACAGTGCATTCAAAAGTGGTCGAGATGTGGTGGAAGATTTGCCTCGCTCTGGTCGTCCATCGACGTCTTTAACTGAAGTTAATATCGATAAAGTAAAGAAAATGGTGACTGAAAATCGTCACTTAAGTTTGAGAGAGATAGCAGGTGAACTTTCTGTGTCTTACGAATCAGTTCGTACTATTTTACATGATTGTTTGGACATGAAACGCGTTGCCGCTCGATTATTTCTGAAAGACTTGAATTTTCTCCAAAAACTGAATCGCGTACAGGTCGCTGAAGACATGCTAGAACGAGTCAATTTCGACTCCACATTCATAACACGCATTATAACAGGTGATGAGACATGGGTTTACGAATATAACATGCAAACCAGTCAACAAGCTCCGGAGTGGCGGCTTCCAGCTGAGCCGAAACCGAAAAAGCCACGCCAAAGCCGATCAAAAGTGAAGGTAATGTTTACTGTGTTTTTTGATTATCGCAGTGTTGTACATTCGGAATTCTTGTCCGAAGGTCAGACGGTGAATAAAGAATATCATTCAAGCGTTATGCGGCGTTTAAGAGAGCAAATTCGTGGAAAAAGGCCAGATTTGTGGAAAGAAAATTCATGGATTTTGCATCACGATAATGCACCATCTCACAAGGCTTTCATTGTGAACCAATTTTTGGCCAAAAACTCAACAAATATCATCGAACAGCCACCATATTCATCTGATCTGGCTCCAGCCGACTTTTTTCTGTTTCCAAATCTTGAATTACCACTTCGAAGCACCCGTTTTGAATCGATAGAAGATATTAAAGAGAATTCGCGGCAAGAACTGAAATCGATTCCGGAAAAAGCGTATGAGAAATGTTTTGATGATTGGATTGTTCGTTGGCATAAATGTATCATTTCGGGAGGGGACTACTTTGAAGGCGATACAATAGATTTGGAAGAATAAAAAATATTTTGTGTTTTATTCAAGAATTCCCGGTACTTTTTTGACAGAATGTATGTACTTATCACACTCATATTCAAAGGAATTTGGTGACGATGCGATATACTGGTAAATTGCAACAATATTCCATCATAAATCATGACAATCCCACAATTTCATTTATAAGCTGAGTTTGCTTAGTGGCGTCCTAAGTTATCCCAACTTGCTCCAAGTATTTCGGATTTGCTATTTCCAGTTATAGAAACAAATTGATTGGTTTGGTACAATTTGAAGCAACTTGTGTGCTATCTGGGTATACTTATTTGAGAGTCAGGGAAAATTTTGAACATGGTCAGTGAAAGTCAGGGAAAATGCCTCTTCAAATTTTGGGGGAACCCTGTTACGGAACTTTTGAAATCACATGAAATTTTTTTTGCAATTCTGTCGAGATGTTTCTATATTTTAAAGATGAAAGTATTCGAATATTGAGAGTTTAACAATGAGTATTCAAAGAACTACGATTGTTCTTGTCGTGAAAAGAGCAAAATTAGGTTTCCTTTAAAATCAGATCATGAGCATTTTGTGCGAGCTTCGTTATTTCTCTTTTCCATTAAAATTCCTGGCATGAAAATCAAAGTAAGGTGCTTTTTGTTTCAAAAAAATATCCCTTCTCATTGTGTGTGAAAAGCGATCAAAGAAGGCTTTTGAGGTCACCGAAGTCGAATCATTTTTCAAAATCCATCTACATCATCATTAAGGGAACTAGAGCATGGGAAAGTGGGGGAGGGGAAATGTCAAATTTTGCGCGAACTTTTTTCAAAACGTATTTAATGATTACATTTGAAGTGAATAGTAATGATTTATACACTTGGGATTGCGCACTGTCACGCACTTCGATTTTTCAAATGATTTCTGAAGCCTGAAAAATGAAATTTGGAAAATTTTAACCTCTAAACGTCAATAAATTTTACAATTTTGTTTTCAGGCTTCAGAAATCATGTGTAGATTCAAAGTGCGTAACAGTGCGCAATCCCAAGTGTATTATCCATTATTATTCACTTCAAATATGTATTTATTACGTACTTTTTGAAAAAGTTCGCGCAACATTTGACTTTTCCCCTCCCCCACTTTCCCATGCTCTAGTCCCCTTAAGCGAGTATTGAAAAATTGTTTGAAACAGGTTGATAAGATCATCATTTGTTACGAATCCATGATTCGATTTCAAACAAAAATTTCATACGACTGATCTTTTCTCGTGGATCATGTGTATCGGAAAATCATCAACTGATTACAGATTTTTTTAGAATCAAATTCGTTATCGGTTCTATCTGATCCAGAAGAATAGATCAAAAAATCAGAAATTCATTTGTATCACATTATTCGGAAATATCACAAGAAGTTATTTATTATCCAAAAGAAAATTTTACCTTGCGATACGATATTTTCATGACAGTATTTTCAGAATAACATAGATGAATCGTTTAAATGTATTTCAAAAAATGTATCGAAATGTACTGAATTATTCTTAAAGGATGAAATTAAATGATTGAATAATAATTCAGGAATTGAAACGTCTTGAAAAGCTAGAATCAATTTGATGAATTGTCAGATCATTATTCGTCCCGACATTGTGGAATATCTCAAAAGTAGGTCATTTTTGGAGATTCAACAAAAGGTTTTTATTCTCAGAGGCAACGGAAAAAAAACAGAGAGAAAATTAAATTTAAATATCAAGCATTTGTTGAATATTTCTTCTTTTGCTCGGACTATGATGAAGATACACAATAAAGAAACAGATACAGAATAAACTTCGTAACGACATTAATACTCAGAAATTAATTGAATTTCGTTTTTACCTCACGTAAAAGATTTTAACAATTTTCGTCGTACGTGAAGGCGAATGAATGTAAAATGGTTACATCGGCAGCTCCGATTCACGTAGGAAGAAAGATTATTGAAAATCAAGATACCGTGAGAAGAGGAATTGAATTCAAAAACCGTTGTAACTGAAACTGAAGCGTATGCTGTTCTCATCCCATCGGATGCCATTCGATGGCTTTGCATTTATTAGATGTAAAGGGTGCTGAACTACAGAATGCTTTCTCGTCCGTTTATCCTCCCTCTTTCATTTCACATTGTTACATGCACTTTTTTCCCTCGTTTCCATATGTATCTTTTTTCCGCTTTTTCTGATGCTCCAATTCTTCTTTTCCCCCGATTCGATCTCATATTCCATTTACAGAGGGTTTTGTTTTATGATTTTTCGAAATGGCGGCACACGCATTGTTCGAACGATTCCCTATTTCATATAATTATATCTTGATTGGGATAAAGATTGATATGGAATTTCGGGAGAGGTACTGGAATACAACGTTTGGTGATAAATTCGATACCGAATGTTACAGTTATTTTGAAGCAAACCTGGATGAAATATCGATTGGAAGGGCTTATCATATTATTTACATCGTTGCCTCATCGTTTATCAATATCTCTGTGTACTTTTTCCATGAATCATCGCACCAATTGTATTTTATTCAAAGATTAACGATAAGTGGCATTGAAGTATGAAACGGAAAATCCTGAATCTCGTGGATTTGAAATTTGATGGAGATCGGGTTTGAGAAACGCATGCAGGTATCGTTGAAATTGGATTATTATCGAATTTCGCGGAGCTACGAGGATAACCAAGGAATATACCTAGAACCAAGAGATATTGTCCGTAATGATTTAGGGAGAATGGAAATTTCATCCGCTCTGATAACTCATTTAATTGTTTTATTCGTGTAATCCGGAATAAGATTGACATGTTCATCTAGAGAAATCATTTCTTCATTTGCATGTTCTCGTATTCGGGCGGGAAATCCGGTTTGCATGGTTTAACAAAAATTAAAGGTGAATACAGTTAGGGGAGTACTACTTCACGTCACTCGATCAACGGACTTTGCATATCTCCAGTGGATTTATCGGGGGACATTTACTATTATTCAAGATGTTTTCATAACTTCTGTTATAGATTAGTCATTTGAGGCAACTTGAAAGTTTGCTGATTGAATTTTGGTGACTTCCTTATGCTTCAAAGTTACAGCTTTTACCCTTCATCATGATGCGTGTGTCATCATGTTTCTTCTGAAATTGTGACCCAAATTTTTTCTCTACTATTCAAGAGAGGTTTGCGAGGCAGTAAGAACCAAGGCAAAGAGAATGGATCCATCTCGTATTTCCCTAGAATTCTATATTGCCATGAATTTACTCTCCGCAACTCATTACAGTGCAATGGAAGAAATCGTCGCTTTATACCAAGTTCTGCAATGTTCGATAGTTTACTTAGAAATGCCTTCCAGCAGCGAATATATTGTGGTGGTGATAGATTTCTGTCTGTTAGCCATTCAGTGCTGCCAACTCCATCGTCATTGCTCTCATGTATAATTCTCACGATCACCAGTAGGTGACCTATCGTCCTGAAAATATTAATTACAGAATATTCATATGTTTTCTCCTCTGCAGCAAAAAAAAACTCTCTCAAACTTACCTCGTATTATTATTTCAAATAATCTGAGACCGAATTGGTTCACTTCTACTTCAAGAATCGATAACTAAAATGCAAGTCTGATTTATCATGACATAAAATAACGGTGGGAATAAAATAACATTAGGGTGGAACAGTAAATCGAAAAACAATGAAACAATGAAAATGATGTAATCCTTTTTGAAGTCTGATAATCAAATATGAAGCTGCATTAAATTTCCTCTGAAGCAACTCAAATACCTACAAATAATTCAATTTCGAATCATAAATGTGGAATACATCGAAAGATCATCATTGCAGTGAGCGAGTACTGAAGGCGATGCATACGAGGACATTCACTAGTTGCTGAATGAAGCTATTATGTGTATTGTCACTCAACGTAGGAAATTTCAATAGACACACGGATTCATCTCCTGACATATATTTGATGTCCATTAAACTGAAATTCAAATGATTGTAATTTGCGACTTACTCACTCATGATATACGGTCACTTCGAAGTCAGTTATTACGAACAATGTTAGATTTCAAATCTATCATTTTCAAATCAGATTAAATTAATGAGAAAAGTTTCTCAGATGTCGATTATTCGATTGAGTATAATCTGATAGATGCTTGATTATGATAGATGATCATCAACTTCTTGTGGATTTGTTGGGAAAAAAGTTTATAAATTGCGAGGACGAGTATCGGAAGGAAGCTAAATAATGATTTTATTGTCGTTGAAATAGAATTGCAATGGCATCGGCCATAAAAACTCGATCTCAACGTGAATAAACGGATTATGAAATCATAAGATGGGAGCTCTAACGGTATGGGGTGAAACTATGTACAAGATAGCAGTCTTTTGGCTACGAATTGGTTAAGAGATACTGGCTCTGATAAAATTAAGGGATGCATGACGAGTATTTTCCTCGTAGTAGACGTTCGTGGTGTCTCTGGTAAGATCAAGAAGGTCAAACCACTCTCGTCCACCTCCTTTAACCAGAAATAACGCTGTGCAAGCTCATGAAAAGTTGTGTGATGTGTATGGTAAAGATGCATCACGCTTGAGAAGACCGATCAAAGTTGACGACGACTAAATTGGAGCACTGATCGAATCTAATCGGCATTCAACGACACGAGGAATATCGAAATCGAGCGGTGAAAAACAAGGGGACCATAATTTTAGGAAATTGAAACGTTCATGACGTAATCCCCTCGCGACATGAGAACAAAATATTGAGTTGAGATTTCAAAGGGTTCTCCTGTTATTTCAAAACGAACAGTACACTCAGATTAATTGCTGTTGAATTCATAGCAAGTTATAAACGCTCATATTTCCATTGTACTGTTTTGTGAACAAATGAGATCTTGGAAATACGATTTGCAAGTTTATTCAGGGCATCATTTTATCGATCATGTAGTTAATCTCATTACGACCTATTTAAATTCAATTCCAACGTTTGTCTCAATGAACGTTGATTTCTCATCCAAAAGGGAATTGATGGGGTGCAGTTTTGTGCATAAATATGATTAGAAGAATTGCTCCTCCATAAATTTCATGTTTACGATGAAACATTGAGGGAATGAATCACACTTAACACAGTGCCTAACAAGTGTATGTTGAAGATATTGTGTACAGAGTGAATCTGAATGCGTTCTGGATTGTATTCAACACTTGGCACGGATAGATCAGATTTGAAAAAACCATTATAGGAATTTATCCGATACACAAATTATTTTATAACTCATTATTCTAATGTCTGTGATCTGTGCAATGCGGAAAATTTTCATTGAGGAATTTGTATATTTCACTGGAAGTTATGAACCATTATATTGGATTGGAAATTTCACAGTACAATCTGTAAAATTCTAGGAAATGTACCTGAAAATGAAATCACTGAAATTTTTCAGGACCAAAACGCAGCAAATTTTTAGTGTTTTTCCCTCAAATATGAATTCTGTTCTGAGATGTCACATAGCATTTTGTGTTTCAAAGGCATCTTGAGAAATTACCGGAAGAAGTTCAAAAAGCCTTACACAAAACAGAAAGATATCTTCTACAACTCACACAGCAAGCAGTTCTTCAAGACGTCTGAAAGAGTCCTGAATTCATGTATCTTCAATACATTCCTAAAAGACATCTTAAAGATGTCTTTTAGAAATGTATGAAAGATCTCTTGCTGCGCGAGTTCTATAAGACAACTGTAATTGAGATATATTCAAGAACACTCATAAACATTTCTTGAAGATATCTGTCAGCTACATCATTTTTTCCGTGCAGTCCTAGCGGGTGGCTATGCCTCTGGCGTAGTTGGTGGGTTGGCTCGAATTTCAATAATTGAGTCCAATTGGTTAATTAGGAAAGGGGTTATTCAATCTTAGCGCTTTCGA
This sequence comes from Gonatopus flavifemur, assembly GCA_018340375.1. Lineage (NCBI taxonomy): Eukaryota > Metazoa > Arthropoda > Insecta > Hymenoptera > Dryinidae > Gonatopus > Gonatopus flavifemur. The sequence continues at coordinate 2,345,820 of JAFFJZ010000001.1, forward strand.
CCGTAAAAGGGTGGAAATTAGCCGTGAAAAGTTGGCTCTAACGAGTTTTACGATTCAAAGAACATTTCAGCTCTCAGAATCTACCCATGATTGACTGGATTTCGTCCTAGAAGTGAAGAGTAAATATTGTGCTTTACTCCTGCGCTCCCTTCCCTAACCATCTTCTACTCTTGAGCAAGTATTGTTCCCTATCCAACCTAGCAAGATGGTAAAGTTTTTACCTTCATAGTCCTTGGTCTATTCGCAAGGCCTTGACAACAGCCGGATTTCATGTCTCAGATGGGGATTCCGCTCACTTATATATTCCATTCGAAGAGTTGTCTACTCTTCAAGTCGAGACGATGAAGTGCCGGCACATGCTTCTGCACCTCGTTATAATTCCTGACAGACTTACTCTTGACTGCCGCGCGGGCTGTATTGCCGTGCGACGCTCAGCGGATACGAACTGAACCGAGAAATTGGGGCAGATCCGTGCTGCCTTTATCTACTGTTCTTTGCTACCTTGGCGCGTTCCGCTGCTATGGGGTTCGCGTTGCGACGACGGATGTCTCTACTGATGTGGTTCTGTGAAATCTATCAAAAGATTGTATTTTCGACAGGTTCGTCGCACCTGAAAAATATCTTTCGAACATTTCTAAACAATTCCTTAGAACATTCTGGAAGATATGTTTCTGAAGTAAAAACTATGTTTAATATGTTTAGCAAATATATTTTCGTTTCACAAAAGATTTTTCGAACTTCCCACCCTGGGTCGAAAAATTTTGAGATTTTTTGTCCTCTCATTTTATTTTTACACTGATTTTGTCCTGATGGTTGATTAATGCGGAAAGAACAGTACTTTTTCAAGATTTTAGTCTGAATTTCTCCTCAATCACTTTTATTCGTTGGAGGAAAAATTTAAACTAAAATCTTCAGAAGTACTATTTTTGTCCGCATTAATCAACCATCAGAACAAAATCAGTCTAAAAATGGAATAAGACGGCGAAAACCGCCCTATCTTTCAAGATATCTTCAAGGCAAAAAGTGCTGGGATGAACTACCCTAGTAGTGATCCCGATTCTCAATTCGATGCATCGAGAATCGATGTTTTTTCATGAAGAAAAATCGGTTTTTAATCGATTATTTTTTTCATCGATTCTGAGAGAATCGATGCTTTTTTCTTGAGAATCGAAATTTTGATGCATCGAAAAAAAGTTTTTATGTGGAAAAATTTGGTAGGGGTCAGTTGGTACGAATGATAGTTGACACGAATGAAATAAGACCGAATCATAATAAAGTCGAAAAATTCTCCGTAACTATTATTGTGATCAAAGTATGACTAGTAACCATAGAGATATAGAATAGAGGACGTGAGACAGCCGAAATCGCGTGGACTCCTTAGAAAGAGAGAAAAAATGAAATTAGTATCAGCTTCCTTCTCTAATTGTGAATAACAGACAAGGAAGCGCGTTCTTTGTTCTCTTTCTAAGGAGTCCACGTTTCCACTTACACTTAAAACCCTTGGTTCGCGTCCTCTATCCTATATCTCTATGCTAGTAACTGATAGTGATTTTTCGGCTTTATCTCGATTCAGTCTTATTTAATTCGTATCAACTATCATTCAAACCAACTTTTATTCGTGCGAACTAGCCCTTACCGAAAAATTTGTTCGGAATTTCATCTTGGTAGTGCACAGAATGGAATTATTTGAATACTCATGTCAAGATAAAGAAAAAGAATAAATATATCGTCAAAGGTTGGATCGTGTATTGAAACAACTTTGACACCAAATACGAAAGAAAATATTTTTGTAACATTAACGAATCCATTCAGAATGGTTTGCGGGTTGTTGTAGTTTTCTCAAACAGCTCTCCCTGCATTAACTCCAATAGAAACTATAAACCATAAGTGTAATTTTATCGGAATCAATGGTTTGCTATTGATTTTCTGTGTCGTATTGTGACAGTCGCTATAGGAGTCCTATTGGATTTTGCGTGGAGTCAGTGTTGGATCCGTTCCATACTGATATAATTAGTGGAACTTCATAAGTACTGATCAAAAATAGTTTCTATTGGAAAATCAGATCGTGTTGTTACATCGTATATGAGAATTTATTGGAATATGTTGAACTTTTTCAATAGGGTTTCGATGCCCCTGAAATAAAATGTTTTTAGAACTATGGAATCAATCCATCAGCTCAAGGAGTATTTGAGAATGAATTTTAATCAAGTCACATATCATTCAATCACTCCATCTAATAAATCCGAATAATACAAATGCGAAAATGGAAGCGAAAATATTTTCATCCAACGATGAAAACAAACAACACTGAGAAAAATTTTCAGTTGTCACAACCAAAAGCCCACTATATTTTTCAGTAAAATACGACATCAACTATTTTTTTTAGTTGTAGTAACCAAAAAAAATATTTTCACATACACTCTAAAAAATGATAGAGCTGACTAAATATTTAACTAAATTCATGTAGTTGCCACAACTATATGAATTTCATCAACATGTTTAGTTGTAGCAACTCTATTAATAGTGTCCCTAACGGAAAAAAATAGTTGCATCAACTAAAGTAGAACTAAAAATTTTTCAGTTGTACCCTAATCAGTTTTTTCAATGAATGCATGCGTGCCGCTAACATAGCAAGTACTAACACACGCCTACGGATCCATGCCTCTAATAATCACAACTCTCTACTCAGAGTATAGATCAGATGATGAAAGATGAACTTTTTATACCTTGAAATCACGTTTAATCATGTTCATGACAAAAAATCCTTTGTGTTTTGAATCTTTCAAAAAAAGAATCGATTTTTCAGAATCGATTTTCTTTTTGGCCGATTCATCGATTTTTAGAATCGAAAATTGAAAAAAGAATCGATTCTCAGAATCGATTCTTTTTCCAAAGAATCGGGATCACTATACCCTAGTACCCTAGTAGGGCGAGTAGATGAACGGAGGACCAGTAGATGAACGACTCATAAAAGAAGTCACTGTTCAAAATTTCTGCTACCTTGAAATAATAGGTAGGTTTCATGAATAGAATTCATCTACTGGTCATCGTTCATCTACTAGGTAGATCACCCTATGTGAGTGTGATGATAAATTGAAATTCCCCCTTCAAACTTCATCTTGGAGTATAATGGGATCGCCCATCTGTGACAAACAAATCATTTAGAGAATAGGAACAAGATGCATCAATTAGGCTCTGTTAAAGTTATCCTGCACAGTAAAAAGTAAAACTTAAAGTGATCCCGAATATCAGCTTAAAAATGCAGCCAAAAGTAGCGCCTATTCCAAGAAAGTAAGCAATGAAGAAGACTGAATTTCAGTCAATTCCATCTTACTTTGGAAATTCAGATGAAATTCTATCTTAATTCCAAAGTGAGATGGAATTAACTGAAATTCAGTCTTTTTCATTGATTACTTTCAGTTGGAATAGGCGCTACTTTTGGCTGCATTTTTAAGCTGATATTCGGGATCACTTTAAGTTTCACTTTTTACTGTGTAGTCTTCTTAATTCGACAATTGCAACGGTTTGATTTTTTTTTATCACTTTTAAAATTCGGAAAGATTCCTTCAGAATATCGATAACTGGTATCAAAAAGTGCGAACAGAATTTTGTTGGAGAAGACTCTCTTTCTGCACCCAAAAGAACTCTGATAAATTCTTCAGATAAAATTCAGAACTAGTTCTTGCAAAACTGATTTGTATCAATACAAATCTTGATTGATATATCTGCAAGAAATTGAATCTCAATAATCAATCTATATGGAATTGAAAATATCCATATCCTCCGCATGAACTCTCCTGAGAATTCTTCTGTATTTGTTGTTCTATGTTCGCGGTTCTGTCCAAATACATCACTTTGGTGCATTTTCACACTTTATCCTGACTCCAGCGAAACTTTGCGGTTGAGAAGAGCTCTGGGTGAGGAGAATCTTGATACTGATAGCTATACAGTCGTCTTAAATGGAATCGAAATCGTGTCGGTGAGTTGTTTGTATTGATGCACGCCTTGAGTGTTCCAACCTCTTTGATTGTGGGTATGATCTTCAACGCGGAGTGCCTTGAAGCAGACACTTGGGGGAATAATGCGGGAAAAGGGGGTTACTGTAATGAGGGAACGAAATGTGGTTTCGATGAATATGTTCCATTCTGGATACTCGAATTTGAGCTTGTATTGAACATGTGATTATTAAGTCGCATGAGAGATTTATGTCATCAAACAATTAATGTGTTTTGGTATATAACACATTGCACAATTGAAAATTTTGTGTAAATGTGTTAAAAAATCCGTGTGTCATGAATTTTCTGTTAAATATTCAACACAAACACGTGTAACTTCTACAGACAGTCCTTGTGTAATCAGGTCTCAACTGATTTATAATGTGAAATCATTCAAACAAGTGAAAAAAGTGTCAAAATGACACAAATTTTATTCAACTCAAGATTGAACATAAAAATTGTGTTATTCTCAACTACCAAGGGGAGATCGCCAGTGGTAAGAGCTATTTTTTTATGAAACTTCTATGTACGTGTAACTTTAGTAGTCGTCGGAAGAACTACTTATTCATTTTAGTTTTAGCTTTCATTCTAATGGGAATTCGTTTTCTAGATATGTAAATTTGAAGATAGAGTGCGAGTTGATATACGCAAAGAAAGTACACTCAACCAAAGGACTGGCAGTGGCTTGCGTGATACAGCTTCAACATTCGGTCCCGACGATCCAAGTTCAATGCTCATTAAAGTACTGTTTTTTTCAATTTATTCTTATGCATTGTTTCAACGCGAAAAAAGTGTGATTTTCACATTTGATTGATGTAAAAAGAATGCATAAATTACACTTGTGAACTGTTGGTTTCATTACTTATTTTGGATTTCATTCGACAGTCTTTATGTGTTGAATTTACACGATCGGAAATTCCAATCACAATTTTATCAACATCCTTTTGTGTTATATTCTTGACATCAAGCTTGAGTGACTAGCTGACACAAACACATTATGTGATATCGACACAAAAATATGTGTGGACCGTTTGGGACATGTGAAATGTGTTGATTTTAACACAAAATTTCCAACTGTGTGAGTACGTCATCCTTCTGCTGTCAATTAATGTTGATTGAGAATTGGTCATCAGACTTGTCCCAATCTTTAGCTCGAGACGCAAAAGTTGTAATTTATATTGAATATCACGGATTTAATATTCAATCTGTGATTGCTGGCATGCTATTTATACATTGACGTGCATATTATTATTTAATCGGCGAAGAATGAAGTGAATTTTCATGATTTTCGAATGGATGTACTCACACAATTCATACATAAAATGTCTACTTCGTAAAGGATACGAAAAAGATGTTGTAAATGTAATTCCTTCCAATCTTTTCCTCCTCTTTTGTCACAGTTCTTCTTACAGGTTCTCTTTGGGCTTTCCTCAAACGAAAATACGTCTCACAGATTTCTTTATATGTGAATGATGAAAATGTATATGGGTTAAATAGGAATAAAATGCATACGATTTTATTCAAACAGAACAAATTTTATAAAAATTAATCCAGCTCAGCGTAATATTCAGATATTGAAGGAAAATGATGATAAATTCTCCTATTCAATACAATCCAATCACTTTCCCTTGAAAAATCCACTCAATTAATATCTCTTTTAGGAAATTAAATGTTCTCCATCAGTCTTATTCGGACAATTTTACTTGTCATCACAACCATCCTTACAAGAGAAACTCGCACCCATCTTCCTATTTCTTTGATTTTTTCCTTGAAGTGAAATTTATTTTCAACTTCGAAAACCGGAGCCTTTGTGCCCCTTCAATAACTTATGATAGCAACGTTCACTATCCACGTGATGTTGCAAATATATTTTCTCTAAGTCCGCTGGGATCCCAGTTGGGAAAGCGCCATTCTTCTCTCACTTTGAGAATTCATTTCAGAAATTAAACCGATAATAAACTGTTGAAAACTTGGAAAGTCCGAAACTCATAATTCAAAGCTCAGACTTCCTAATTAGTCGACTCATATTCTCCAGAGTTCTACAAAGATATAATCCTTCACCTCACATCCCGACTCCCCCAAGATTACAATCTCCCCTCACACAATATTTATCGAAAAACAATTAGAAAACGAAAAGAATACGAAGGAAGGGAGAACGAAAAGGACAACATCGAGCAATTATATTTTCTATCAACGTAAAGAGTCAGTTCCTTTGGAGCACAGTTTATCATTGATCGGCCTCGAACGAGGGATATCCAGGCATGAAATAAAGTTCCGTAGCGTAGATCCCGTGAGGTCTGTAGAGTTTCACGACGACATCCCACGGGAGTGAATTCCGAAGTTCGGTCAGGATTCCAAGTATCTCTCTCAAAACGATAACGTATTCGCTAGAAGAACAGCTGATTTTTCTAGGGATGAAAGACTCGCTGGAGGACGTCGAATGAACTTTTCATTCTCTCGTTCTTTTTCTTTCATATACGAAATTAAACATATCACTGCGTGTTTTGAATCAAGTGCAAATGTACCTCTTCATGAATTTCTTCAGAGAGGAAGATTTTTATTTCATTATTTTCTCGTGTTACGCTGAATGAATTCCGTCCCTCGCTCGTTTTATGAAATTTGTACACGAATGGAAGAAAAGAGTGAACAAAGTGAAAAAACGAGGAAAATTAGCTAATTCCATCCAACAGTATTTTTCAAAAGAATGAAGTGGTGAGATTTTAATAGTTTAATTACCTAATCCTGCATAAATCTACGACGACGGAATTGATAATGAGGATACGTGTTGAGAATCGATAACATTGCCAGGGGATGAAAGTAGAACGAATTCACGGTGTACAAAAACATTGTTATTAATACGCATGCTGATTTCATCATTGCATTATTTTGGAATCAAAGAATTTTGATTTGAATCATCAAAATTCATGTACAGAATTTTATGAGTTTCTGCTTTCCAAAAGGAGCGTTGCAGTGAAAACTTCTTGATGCTTCACATAATTCCATCATATCTATCGTGGAGCGAATTAATTATCAAAGAACGAAATATATGGTCGAAGTTAATGAGCAAATAAAAACGACCGCAGAATTTCTTAAATAACTTCATCTCACGTTCTTCTTTTTATATCTTGAAATTCTCATCATATCCCGTAATATATTCACGGAGACTTATCCGCATATTAGGAAGATCACTTTTCCTCTCATGAAAAAGTTATTCCCTGATTCCGAAAGGTAACCGAATCACCAACATATTGCCCAAGTAATAAACCACTTTAAAAGTTTCCTCTCCTTAACTCGCCCCAAATAAATCATGGGTCCATAACTTGTGCGAGAAACGGTGATACAAGTCCTTCCGGGACACTTTTGAATCGCGGATGATATTATATTCTCCATGTTATGTATCCATTGTATATGCATAAACGCATATTAATACACCATTATCTTTTTCCTTTTTTTTTAATACTTCAGAGCACTTGAGGGGACGTAAAACGCCGAGGAAGTGTGAATAATTTCCTTCTAAAAGTTATTTTCAGGAGCTATTTTGTGGCAAAAACGCATCCATCACTGGGATTATAAGATGATTCTCATACAGTTATCATTTTTCAAAAGTTATATGAAATCCTTTTTCTCCTTAAAGTGCTTAGCTGATGGAGAACGTGAAAACACAAGGAGATCATAATTTTTACGGTTGATTTTCATGTTGTTCGTTCTTCTTGGGAACAGATGATTACCTTTTTCCACCCAGGCGAATGAGGGTTTCTAGAATCAAATGAATGGTTATTCGGATAAGGTGGAATACGAAATATTTTCTTGGAATCGGTTAATCATTCGTTTGAAGGAACCAGGGAATATGGAAATGTTATGATTCGAAAATATATGAATATTCATTGAATCTGATGATAAAAATTTCTGAAATATCAAAGAAGATTATTCATGACACCCTTCCATCACACGAGAAAGGATTTGAATGTCTAAATTAAAAAAAAATGATGGTACAGTAGGGGATGATAAAATATCCAGGGAATTGAATTCTCTTCTAAAGATTCGTTCCGTATCCAGGGTCGTTGGAAGAAATGATCGATCCTGGACTTCGTTCGAGCTTTTTTTAATTTTCTCACTACTCTTTTCATGAGAGTTGAACTGGTCAAATTAGAAAAATTAATAACAGAAGATTCTTCCTGCTACTTCTGAATGTTCGAAGGAGAAATTGCGGCAATTATTCTGTTGAACTGAGCAGGGTTTGGGATATTTCCAACTAACGTATTCCAAAGATACACCCACGTTGAGGATATAATAGTATATAGTCTGTTGCATATAAATGGACTTTTGCATACCCGCTGAAATAATGTAAGTCGATTTATGAGATGCACACGTGGATATATTATACGGTAACCATGAATCGCATGGTAGAGTAAATTTCATAGTTGAGATTGGTTCGCGAAGTGGTAAGCTAGTACCACAGAGCGCAGGTAGAGAAAGCGTAGGATGGTATCGGTGGCTGTAGGCCAGGGACGACAAGGGCGAAATAAGTGGAACGACAGGAGCCCTACATATTCGGTACACCGCGCGAGCGCTAGCTGTACAGATGTGCACATCTACAAACACGAAATGCACTACCAGTTAGCAACAGCTATCTACCAGAATTCACTCGGTGCTTGTTGTCGCTACATAATGTACCCCAAGCCTTTGCGGAGCTTTTGGTCTTACAGTTTCTGGAGGTCGATGTCGGTGCTTTAGTGCCGCTCCCTCTCCTCTTTCTCTCTTTTATTCATTTTCTCATCCCAACCGCTAAACCACTCTGACCATACTTCATGCCTTCATCTTATTTCGTTTTCCCTTTCTCGACCCTAACCCCTTCATTTTTCCTCTTTCCCGGTATCTCGATTTCGTCGCGTCGAGGTTGACCGTAACGTGTCGCCTCCTTGTATCGAAATACTATAACCACCGACCGGATAACCGACCCTTTCAACGCGCATACACATCTTCTTCCCATCCGTGGGTTGAAATTTCGCCTACATACCAGGATCTAGAATTTTTCGATCTTATTCTCAGCTCCTCTCCCTTTTTACGTGACACATGTTTCTCGTATCGTCATACGAGTTTCCGTACTTGGAAAACTTTTCATTCCATTTGTACTTTAGTAACATAGAATTTCTCTTGGGTATATTTGACAAATATTCAGAAGAAATATTCCGTCAGAAGAACGAATGATTTACTCCGTGAACAGGAGTAAAAGTTTTGAAATATTGTTTTGTTGCATGCATGCTTCTGCATTGAATTATGTCATAGTTCAATGTTTACTAGAATCAATGAGGTTGGGTAATTTGAGGGAAGATTAACTGAGTGTACAATTATTGTGCAATGTAAAAGAGCGTGGAAATGAAGTTTTCGATCATATATACGTGAAATGTGTATTCACAGATAGTGTTGGTATGATGCTATTGAAATAAGATGAATATTTCTTGAGATAACTGAATCTTGTTACATTTTGTATTATTCTTTCATCTGCGAAAATCAACTCCTTCACTTGCGAGCTATGAATGATAATCATGGGTTCTTTTGTGAGGAAAGAAGTAAGAATGTCTCAATTTGTGGTGAGATAATATAAGATCGTTCAGAATTCCCTTACTCGATTAACAGAGAATCGAGATAATTCTTTCTCTGATTACACAGGAGTGAAAGTTGATTTTATGGAATGCATACGAATATCTCTTGAAATGGATAGCATGACTGAATGAATCTGAAAAAAAAACTTCACGCCCTCTTTTATATCTCCATTCCAACTTTTTATGCCTTCGTAGAAGATAATCTTTCGCGTTGAAATGGTCGGTGACAATTCTCCGAAAACATGTAGCTGAAATCAATTCTATGGAATTATCCTATGTAATTAACCGAGAACCCAGTAACCGGAAAGAAAATTGACTGAATCTGAAGAACTGTAAAACTTTGAATGATCAATCATTTGTTCATCAGAAGAGGTATTTTTGGAATATGAAAAAATGTCGAATTTGATTCAATCCAATCATCATGATGACTGGAATAATTTTTGTTCAAACTAAATTCCTTTATTATAGAATATTATAAATTGCATTTTACCATTTTACTTCCAATTTTTGTATCCAAATTTTCCTTTTTTTCCAAAAATTTGGAGGCAGGGGTAATATCACCTCGTGTTTATTGAGTTGAGAGCTATTTTCCAAGAGAATTTAAAATGAATGGAAAGATTTATCGTCTTGTGAGTCTTTCTACACTGAAGTATAGATCTAGGGTCATGAAAAACGAATTTATTTGCGGAAAACATTCTAGCTTCTATTCTGGCGCGAACTAAACATTCCAGGCAGTACGAGAATCAACTTCCGCGCCATTGACACGCCTAAAATGATTTTTACTAGGTGTTTCATGTATTGAGAAAAAAATTTCGACATTACGAAAATATACCCCGAGACCTAGTTGACGACGTAAGAACTTTTTTGATCAAATAAAAATTTTTCATTCGATTTTTCCGGTTTTCGATTGAATTATCTCTCACCCGCTCCCTTGAAGTGTGCAGTATACTGTCCAAAGCTGGACACCAGATTTTTTTACATAAATGTGAAATTATCGTTTGTATTCTCATTATATCTGCATGATTAACAGTATTCCTATGCGATCAGCTCATGCCATAGTGCAGAGTATGTTTTTTCATAATGAGAAACATAATACAACACTGGTAACTGGAATAAATTCGGAATTTTGTTGATCGCATTTTTGCACTCCTGGCATTATTCTTGAGCACTGATACTCTCTTGTTCCCAGGAGACCTGCCACACGAGGACCGTGTGGTATGTAAATTATTATCTGTATGTAACGATAATAATTTATTGACTAGTCACATCAACTTTGGTAAAGTTTGGTAACTTTTAATGATAAAGGTTCAACTTATGTTAAATTCCACATTTCCTCGTCTAAAGAACCGAGGAATAAAATTTTGATAATCTGTTTCTCGATTGGTTTTTCACGACTCCTGCTTTCGAAGACAAGCGTTCAGCTGGAACAGAAGTGGCTACGATTGAGAGATATTTGATCGCAATTGGGTATAATTTGGGGTATGCGTTTTTCATCGTATTCCAATATTGAAGCGGATCAGTCGATCTTTGTACCACGGATTGGCTTAAAAATTGTTTTAACTCAACATTTTCTTCATCAGGATCTTTCAGTTCGGCTCGGACTGCAATGTTACGTCAAAACTTGTTATAAGGTTTTCTATAGCAGGTGAGGTGTTGAAAGACCTGCCAAATCAAAGTCTGGCAAACCCTTTGATACCCCGCTTTAGTTAGGGAAATCCTAAACATGGACCGGGGAAGGATGTTTTTAATGATCAGTTCCACAATATTTAAAATTTCACAAATCTATTTATTATAAAAGATATAATTACAATTTACAATAGAAATTTCATCAAAACTATAGAGCATAATTCATGGGACTCATTGTAGCATCGTAAAATGGAATTTTCATGAACTTTAAGGGTTCATCGGGTTTGAAAATTGAAAATCTTTTTTATAAGTTCAAAAGGTAGGAAATTATTCGAAATGCATTCAAGAGGTATTCTGAAGTTTTGAAGGTATTCTGGAGGGTATTCAAAAGTATTTAAATCAAGTATTTGAAAGAATTTAAAAATTACTCGAGGTATTCAAAAAAGGTACTTGAGAGTATTTGAAAAAGATATTTGAAATTATTTTCAAGGTATTTGAATTAGGATTTATTTGAATTTATAAAAAAAAATGTATTCAGAAGTATTTCAAAGTATTGAAATCAAGTATTTGAAAAACATGTAGAGCTTCTAAACAGTTTTGAATACTTTTAGAAGGAAAAAGGAGAGGAAAAATGATCGCTCAGTTGGCTTCATTGCGATCAGGGTTAGGATGGTGTAGGAAAATTTTAGGAAAGGAGAGAGTCCTCATAAGACGAGCACGAATGCTAACAGTCTATATGAGAAAGGAGTTGGAAGAGTTTTGGATTTTGATGATTTTTCAGGTTACAATTTTTGCAATTTTCAATTTTGCAAGGAATTGTCAATAGGCGAGGGTTTCTTGGTCGATCCCAGCTTTCCTTTGGCACGAACAACTCAGGACGAATTGACAAGGAATTTAGAAGAATCTTCAAGGACTCTAACTCTTCAGAACGTCTTTCCAGAGCATTTTCGTTGATTATTAAGTTCTTTAAACATTTTCTTTTTTTCTTTGGATCCTTGGGAAGTGTCCCACGTCTGATATCGTTCTGGGTGGACGATATCATACGTTTGAGGATTTTAATTCCAGTTTCAAGCTGGATGATTTTTCTTTTCGTTTGATTTTCCACTGAAACAAAAGCAAATAATTCAATAAAAGCAAAAAAAAAACGAATCGAATTGAAAAAAAATAGAAAGAAATTTACACACGATTCTCCCTAATTCAGAAGAATTATGGGGAGAATATGAGTATAGTTAGGAAGCAAATTGAAGTTGAGGTTTGGTAGAAAGGAAACGATGTTCCTTGTCCCTCCCGATTTGTGCTGAAAAGCACTTACTTTTTGCGATAAATCCCTCAAGTGTCGCAACACTCGCTCGTTCTTGGGCGGTGTTGATTTGTAAAACTGTTTAACGATCCTGGTTGCTGAAACACAGGATCACAGTACCGCCTTGCTGTGATTTCCGAAGAATTCACAGGATGTGTAAAATGTTGAACGTTGTTGATGAAAGTTGAAGTGGATGTTCGTTGAAAATTTAAAGATGCAACAGTGTCCTGAAAAGGACTATTAGTCTGTTGATTTTTCCACCGTTGAGATTCTCCAGATGATGATATTTGTAGGAATCCTGAGAAGGACTATTTATTCGTTGAAATCTTGAAAATCCAGATAACGTTGTGTTTGAAGAATGTTGTGCGTTGTGGTTCAGAGCACGAGTGAGTAAAAAAGGGTGAAAATTCACGATATTTATCAGAACGAAATTTTCTGGAATGAAGGTGATTGGCTATAGGAATTTGAGTGGGAAAAATTTGGAAACGTACCAATCAGCGTTATGGATTTCAATTTCAAACCGTCTTCATCGCTGTGGACTCTACCGTTTTTTTCGCGCTCTGCCTGTCGGGGAATTCGCGAACTTGCCTATTCGACGCTCGGGTCGCGCCTTGAGACGACCGATTTTCCTTTAATGCTACAATGAGTCGTGTTTTATGTATTTTCTTCAGGTTTTAAGTGTTTCATATGTTCAAAAATAATACAAATGGGATTTACGTGTGTTTTTTAAAATATAGAATAAGTGTGAAAAGTGAAGTTTTGAAATTTAATGGATTCCTTTGATTTAAACCGATTTTAAGTGTTATCGATCGTTATATTGATCGACGTTATTTGTGGAAATTCCCATTTGTTTTGTTATGTGAACAGTGTATGTGTGCTTATTAATTACTTCTTTATTAATTAACTCTCTTATTTTCCTAGTAACTGTTTACAACAGGGGGAAAGTTGTTTTTTTCTTTAGAAATTTCTCTTATGTTTAATGTTTCATTTATCGTTGAAGAAGGTTTCGATTTAAATTACAATTTCCTTATAACTTCTATTATAGTTCTAATATTATCGTTATTTTCTAAATATTCTTCTTATTTATTTATGCTGAAATCAGTAATTAGAGTGTTTTACGGGAAGTTAGTTCGTTCATTACGTTTATTACTTTGTTGGAGAGTTTCATCTGCAACTTGAATTGCTATTTGATTTTTCAATTCTTTCAATTTTTGAAATCACGAAGGTTTTGGATTATTAATCACTCTTGATTAATTAAAACAGTGATTTTTGCTAGTTTCACGAGAAAATTTTCTTCAAAATGTGAGAAGTGATCGTGGAGTTTGATGAAGGTAAGCTATATAGAATTCGTGTAGAAATTTTTATGGAATTTCCCCAGAATTTATTCAGTGTTTTATAGAACTTTTATAGAATTTCTATAGAAATTATTTAGAATTTTCACATAACTCTTATAGAATTTACTTAGAGTTTTTCAAGTAATTTTCATAGGATTTATACAGAATTTTCATAGAATTTTTATGTAGAGTTTTTGTACATGAATTTCCATTGAACTTGTTGAATTTTGATTAAGTTTATAGGAATTAGAGTTGGATTTTACTTCGAATTCATATGAAAGTTCTATAGATTTCTTCTGATTTCATATGAAATTTATGTAGGGGTTTTATGAAAGTTTTCAAAATCGTTACTTAGGAATTTGTCGAGTTTTTATATAATTTTATATGTATAATTTGCAAAATTAAAGTTTTGAATTAATTGAGAGATTATTCACTTTAATTTTATTCTTATTTAATTCTTCAATATTTCTGAGTTTTATTTGTGAATTCAGAAAGAATTAAGTGATTTTGACTATTTATTTCATTCAAGTATTTTTTTGAATAAGTTTTCTTTGAAGTTTTTATTTGGAAATTCTAAATTTGGGTTATTTCTTGTTGAGTTTTTTATTATAATTTGGTGTAGGTTGATTCAATCTACTCGATACTCTTTGGAAATTACATTTCTAATGTTGTTAATAATGATTATGGAAGAAATAACTTGTAATTTAATAAAAAGGAAGTTTTTAAGCTATCGTAACCGTTCGAATTTTGCTGAAAAGAAAATTGTCCTTGTAACTTATAAAAAATCACTGTTCATAATTAATCGTGATTGTTTATAAGTTTTTAAACTTCTTGGGTCAACATTAATGAAAACATTTTATTTCCAAACTGGTGACATAGTTCTTCGCTCTAATCTTTTTGTTGTCTATGCTTTAATTAGGTTTTTATGGCAAGGGCAATTTGCATGAGTGCAGCTGCTCCAATAAAGTAATAAACATGGCTGAAGGAAGAAAATAAAAGATTCGGGTTTTCCAGAATCTATGGTTGCTTGGCATATCTGAGAAACGTAACGGGGTTTCCAGTCGTTCACGGTCGGGACTTGAAGATTTCCCCTTCTTTCCTTCACTACGATACGTGCGTCGGTGAAGCGAGCAGAAATCTTCCTTTCCTTTCGTGAGTTACGTTGAAGATAAATCGTGATTTATTATACGACGTAAGTAACAAACTCTGTTTTACCCACGTTACACGTTTATAATCGAAAAAATAGTTGGGCCTCATGCCGCATACATTGGCGCGCAGATAATCATTTGATAGAAACGATGATAACCATAACTTCGATTAAAAGAAAGAAAAGAATGTTGCAAGGAAAGAACATGGACGTCAAACCTCTCATTTATTCCTTCTTATAAAGTCCGATGATTAGGAATTTTTCATATTGTTCCATGTTGGCGCTAGAATGGGCCAAACTTGGCAGCCAATATTTTGCTAAACTGGGCCAGACTCGGGCCAGCCCTGGCAACGAACATAACACGTGTGCACAGTGAAAAATGGAAAAAATTAACGTCCATGTTACAGCAACAATACTCTTATGAATCGCCCAAAACTTATCAGCAGTAGATTCATCACACGAAACATGTTCATCGACTGGTGCCTCGTTCTGATTGTCGCTTAGTTCAGAATCTATCTCATTATTTATTTTTCTTATTACTTTACGCAGTCTCTCATTCGTTAGGCTCACGTTTACGTGGCTTGTGTGTTAAGTCAAACATCCAATAAATTTTCCGATGTTTTCATGCAAAAGTATCGATACATCGATGCATAGGTCTTCGAAAACATCGAGTAAGAGAATCGATTATTGATAAAAAAAGCATCGATGTTGCAATAATCGATGTAACATCGCCCATCCCTACCTTGCGGGTGCTTCCCTCGTCTACCACACTGAAAAAAAGTATAGTTCCTGTAACCATTTAATCGTATTTTGATTACAGCTAACTCCACAGATAGTCAGAGTGACCACCCCATGGTTGTCAGAAGCCTATATTATAGTCACTCTGACTGTCTGTGAGGTCAGCTGTGATTAAAATACGTTCAAATGGTTGCAGGAAAGATAATTTTTCTGAGTGCATGATATTTCTCCGCTTTCCATCGTTCTTGCTTCATCACCACAGCATTTCGGAATAATTGAGAATAGCAGATTGAAAAAGCCCTCTTCTCCTCAAGTACCCCGTATGTGTGATGGAAGTGCACTCTTCCAAAGTTTTTCGTGTGGCTCAGTATAGAGGCTTAGTGATAAGATAATATAGCGCGAGATAGGGGACTCTCGAGTTAGATGCGAGTCACTTGTGGAAGAAGGCATCCTTTTGATCCCCAATTCTCAATTATTCCCAAACCCTGAGGTGAAGGAGCAAAAACGGCTACATTTTTGTATCCAGCGACCCAAAACACTTTGCAAGAGGGCACTTTCATCCAAAGTGCAGGTTACTTTGTTTTTGAAGAGCTCTATAATTTTGGCGGAACCGAATACGAATCCAGAGAGAATCAGCACTAGGGCTCCGTGTTGCACTTTTTGACGTATGGGTTGGCCCCTCAAGGATGAGTTATTATGGGGGGTTTGAATCTATTGCTCTACTACCATTTATGGTTGAGTATCACTAACAAAAACCTACGGAAGGTCCTTTGAAACGTTAGCAGTCATGTTTGCTGGATTACATGGAAGAAGCTGGAGAATTCTCCCAGATTATTCATTGTTTTTTCCACCCTTCATGTTCCTTTAATTTTTCTTCAGTCCTGATTTCCACATTCTGTATTTCCTTTGATTCTCTACGTTCCAGTCCCTACCCTCGTACAACTCATTTCAAAATCGGAATCTCATTACGTTTTTACACCAATTCTATCCGTTCATCCCTGCTCAGATGTCCTCTAGTAATCCATCAATCAAAATCTATTTGCACTATCTGTCGTATTATGATTTGACAATTTCCTCTCTTGTATCTTTTTGATGTCTCCATTCTTTTCGGTCGTCTCGTTATGTTTTTCAACCACCTTCTTCTTCAATTCTGTTTCGGTTTGTGACGATCCTCGTCATAACTTGAATCTTTAGAAGATAAATTCAATTAGTACTAGTAAATTAACTATAGAAACGAACGATATCCCCTACCTTGATTGCATTGCACCGCGAGCGATGCTACCTGCGGACATATCTCAACTGTCTCTTATGAATGAGACGACAAATACCTGAAAGTAATATGTTAATAAATATCGTGTTCTCAATGAAGGAAAAGAGGAAGAATACAGCCTTACCCATCCGAAGGATTCGGACACCTCGTTGCATGATTACCTGAAAATAGTAAGAGGAACATATTAATTAATAATTGTAGATAATATAATAAGAAAATTGGTGAGGAAATAGAGACTCACCGTAGAGACAAACCCGATCCGTGGTTATCTGCACATCGGAATGACAGATAGTGAACAAATACGGGCGACCATCTTGGATGTTTCAACGCATCGCGCAAGCGCGCGAATGACTTAGGAAAGGAAGAAAGTAGAAAGAGACCTATACGGGTGTGTCAAACTCCGAGATCCGATAGGTTCGCTATGGTTTCCCGCGGTGGAGTTTATGCTTAGCACGTTATAATATAGGTAGTAGAGGAGAAATTCATCACTTCTCGACTTCTGCCGCTTGGGAACCGCCAGCTGGTGTTACCTCCTGGTAAGCACATTTTATTATCCTAGAAGTTGGGACTGTCTGATCACTCTGTGATCGCATTTGACCAGAATTTCTGCGTGTTTCACCGCGAAATCCTACCTTTTGCTTAGGGACGGTGGGGGAGTTGGTTTCACCTCTTTCATAGAATAAATTCCGTTAGAGTCACCTACTCACGGCTAAATTCTGCTAGAGCCACCCTCTCATGGCTATTCACCGTTAGGGCCACACCCATACGGCCATTCTCCGAAAGATTACCGCTAAAGGCAAGTTGTCTAACTCGTTAAAAGCATATTCCATCATATTCCGTTGGATTCACATAGAATTACGGTTTTTTCCATTAGATCCCGGACGATCTAAAAACACACTCGCGCGTCATACGTCATAAACCTCGTGTGCACAAGTATTAGGGGTAATCAAATAGAAAGTCCGGACAAATAGTATTATTTAATTAATCTCATGTAATGTTTTAACTCTCGAGGTTATTTATAACAATTAAACTTTTATGTAGTATTAAGATTGATTATCATAACGAACAAGTTTTTTGAGCAGTTTCGTCAATTTGACGTAATTTATCAGGGTCTTGAATAAATTCTTGCTGTTTCATCACAGATGACACTAACGATACTCCGTGCTGGAGATTCCGAATGGTAACGCACTTGCAAGGGAGTACTGTATCTAACCTGAACTTTCAGTGTATGATAGTTTACTTCAGTGAAAACAAAGTAATTGTTCGTTAGTTTTGGAAATGTCAACTAAAGTGTATTTGCGGGGAATTTCATTGCATATACACTAGCAATTCTTGGACGGTGTGGATTGCGCCTTGGAGGGAGCTCATGAGGAGGAGGATAATGTACTTGTTGTAAGATGCGCCCGGGGAATAGGTCTCTGACATCTACCCTACTAGGCCTATTGGTCTGTCAAGCATCATAATGGGTGTGAGAAATCAGGGAATAAGGATAATGTATTTCAATAAAGCACACACCTTATCTCTCACAAAATGGTACCCCTTGACGTGGTGTGGGGGCACGACCGGCTGCCAAGTACCAATACTCTTTCTCAATATGTGCGACGGTTAAGACTTTCGTGTGCTATATGTCATTTGTGACAGTAAACTCGTAAAATGACTCGTAGGAGGAGAACCAGACGACCTCACGTTCCACGCTTGGATGTGCTGCATGATTGGTGGAGAGGAATAATTCAACTTTCTTGTCAGTTCACATATACTCTCGGATTAAGCATTGTTCCATCAGATCGCGCGTTCTAGCTCATCGAGGTGGAGATCGAAGTCGTTGCTTTCCAGCAATATGTGACCCGACTAGTAACGCACAACCGGTTGCTACAAGTGAACCGGTTGTTGCGGGGGTGAACCCCAGAAAAGTGAAAGTAAAGCCATGCCTTGCGGTCACGTTCGCGCTTGGTACTAATACATCGTACCTGCTTGTGAGAGTCAAGTGCATCAAGCAGGCTAACGACGATAGCACCTCGTCGCTCAAATTCATTTCACGGGTGACCGTACGCTTGCAGCCAGAGGAGTTCGCGTCAATACATGAGCATAAGTTGGGTGTACCCGCCGTCCCCCATGCGGCGGGGGGGGGGGGAGGGGGCAGAGCGAACCCAAACCACCAACCATGATTCTGATGGCTCTACGGATCCTGTCACCGTCGCTGAATGATTAACCGTCTTCCTTCTCGCTGTTACAGGTGAGTGTCCCCCAGGCCCTATCACATACACCGTCTTTATTCAAAAGAAATCTGCAGCTGAAGCACATAGAATTCTTGTTGAGACTTATGGTGACAATGCTTTGTCGGATACGACATGCAAAGACTGGTTTGGATGCTTCAAAAATAATGATTCTCAACTTGAGGATAAAGCACGTTCTGTTGGACCAAAAAAATTTCGAAACGTTCAAAAATGTGAGGAATGATCCAGAAGCAAGGACATTGGGTGTCGTATGAATTGAAGCCAAGAGACATCGAACGGCGTTTTGTCACGTGTGAACTACTGCTTCAACGGCAGAGAAGAAAGGGTTTTTTGCACCGTATCGTGACTGGCGATGACAAATGGATACACTATGATATTTCAAAACGTAAAAAATCATGGGGTAAGCCTGGCCATGCATCAACATCGTCCGCAAAATCAAATATTCATGGTTCGAAGCTTCTTCTCTGTATTTGGTGGGATCAGCAAGGTGTAATTTATTATGAGCTGCTCAAATCGGATGAGCCTATCACGGAGGATTGCTATCGACTTCAATTGATGCGCTTGAGTCGAGCCCTAAAAGAAAAACGGCCGCTATACGAGAAGAGACACGACAAAGTGATTTTGTTACATGACAACGCCCGGCTTCATGTTGCAAAACTAGTGAAAACCTAACTGGAAACGCTCCGATAGGAAGTTTTACCCCACCCACCGTATCCACCTGACATAGCCCCTTCCGATTTTCACCTATTCCGTTTGATGGCACATGACTTGGCTGACCAGCGTTTTCATCCTTACCAAGAAGCAAAAAAATGGGTCGATTCTTGGATAGCCTCAAAAGCCATGTCGGCCTTCCACTGTGGAATTCATATACTGCCAGAAAGATGGGAGAAAGTGGTCTCTAGTGATGGGCAACACTTTGAATAAAACGTTTCTGTTCCTTATATTTGAAATAAAGTTTTTGTTTGTAAAAACACAGCAAGCACTTATTCAAGGTCCTACACTGAGAGAACTGATGATTAATATCAAGAATTTTAATTCATGAATACTGCCAAGAATAAAAATTCTTGATTACAGTTAATATGTTATTGGTCCAAAAGAAATTTTCTTAAATCAAGGAAATATTTCTCGATTCAAGGAAATTTCTTCTGGGCCAATAACATATTAGCTATAATCAAGAATTTGTATTCTTGGCAGTATTCATGAATTTAAATTCTTGATATTAATCATTATTTCTCTCAGTGTAATACGAGGGTGGATTGATAAGTTTCCGGCCTGACCAAGAGATGGCGCCACTAGGCCTACCTTGAGGTGGCGTTCTATAGTACCATCCTTAGATAGCTTGTAGCTATAGTTTCAGTCCGATCGCCATGTTAGTTTAGTTTTGAGAGCACGCTGACCAAGACGCCTGTGTGTTTTTCGTAAAAATGGAAAAGCTGGAAAATCGTGCTGTCATCAAATACTTTTATTTGAAGGGGTTAACGCCGAAGGAAATTAAAGAAGAGATGGACTCAACACTGGGGACATCCTCCTCATCATATTCAACCGTTAAGCAGTGGGTTTCCGAGTTTAAGAAGGGTCGTGTGAGCACCTCTGATGAGCTCCGCTCAGGACGCCCCATTGAGGTCACAACTCCAGATATGATCGAAAAAATCCATCAAATAGTGCTGAAAGATCGCAAATTAAAAGTTCGTGAGATAGCTGAGACCTGTAAGATGTCATATGAACGTGTACAAAATATTTTGCACCAACATTTGTATATGGAAAAGCTCTGTGCAAGATGGGTGCCGCGTTTGCTAACAGTCGACCAAAAATTGATTCGAAAGAACATTTCTACCGCCAATTTGGCGTTGTATAAGCGTAATCCAAGCGAATTTTTGCGTCGATTCGTAACCGTTGACGAAACTTGGGTCCACCACTACACTCCTGAAACCAAAGAACAGTCTAAACAGTGGATTGGACCAGGGGAACCAACTCCAAAGAAGGCAAAAACAATTTTTTCGGCGAACAAGGTTATGGCTACTGTTTTTTGGGATGCAAGAGGTATTATATACATTGATTACCTTGAAAAGGGTAAAACTATCACTGGTCAATACTACGCAGACTTATTGCAACGTTTGAGCCACGAAGTGAAAATTAAACGACCTCATCTGGCGAAGAACAAAATCTTGTTTCATCACGATAACGCACCAGCGCACACGTCAATCGTTGCGATGGCTAAAATCAACGATCTGAAGTTTGAATTAATGCCGTACCCTCCCTACTCTCCAGACCTAGCCCCGAGTGACTATTATCTGTTTCCTAACCTCAAAAAATGGCTTGGCGGTAAGAGATTTGCGGACAATGAAGAAGTAATCGAAGCTGTAAATGGGTATTTTGAGGAGCTTGACGAATCAGTCTATAGAGATGGCATTACTAGACTAAAACACCGCTATGAGAAATGTATCAGCCTTGGAGGAGATTATGTTGAGAAATAAAAAAAAAAAATTCTTAAAAACGTTGTTTTTCTTGATCAGGCCGGAAACTTATCAATCCACCCTCGTATGTGATGAAGATATATGAATTTAACCCTTAAATTCGAGTCTTGATGCATTAATCTGTGGTCCGCGTTCCCCTCTTAATATTGAAGAACTCTGTAAATCCGGCGAGCTGAAAGCATCGTAGAGGGCTTTTGATAAGTGGTATCTTCATATACCGACGCGTCTAAAATCTCGAAACGTCACAGGTTACTTCTAACAACTTGGGAGGGAATTATTTTGTACACATTTCTTCTCTTTTCCCCACTACTTTCCGTGGTTCTTCTCGTAACGTGTTCATACAAGTTTTCAAGCAACATCTTGCTGTCATCATTGTCTTTTAACTTTTCCACCCCATTACTCAACTTCAATTTCATAGCAAACCTTTCCTCTTGACGATCTACGATTTTTGAATGCCTGTTCTCACTTTTTCTGCAATAACACCTCTCCCCTTGCACTGTATTGTTAATAGTGATTAGGATCCAATCATTCGACAATCTTTACTTCATAAGTATATTCTTCTTCCATCAAATCTTCTATCACGTGATCATTTCAGTTTGTCCCTTAACGTTAACATTCTTAGATTCGCCTTTCTCATTCTTATGGGCGAGTCCTGTTTATAATCCTTTCAACCATTCCATACTTAATTCCAACTTCCTGTTCTTCTCCACACACTCTGCAGTGCATTTTATTCCGATTCTCAGTTCTTCTTCACTGTTCTCATCAACTTCCTCATTTTATTTTCTGGATCAGTATTCACAATACACTGGTATCATCTTCCAGATTGTCTTTTTTCATTCTATGAGACAACAAATTAAACGGTAGGCTCTACCCGGTTTCTTGATTCTTTTTCTTATTCTCTATTTCTGATCTATTTTGAACAGCAGGTAGACCAAACAGTCGTTTGATTAATTATGAAGGATTTTTCTTCTCTGTGCTTCGAGTCAGAGTTCGTGTTCTGCAGGAAATGGTTCACGATGATCATAGAATTTGGATTGAAAATTCCGCAATTGATGTTGGAAGAGAACTTTGGACTTGATGAGTGTTCCGACGAGGACATAAAATTTGAGTATTACATGAATTCAAGTATTTTATTCTTGCTGATGATTTTGGATTCTCTAAAAGTATTTTCGCCTCAACCTCTTTGTTGATTCCAAACATTCATGTTTTTTATTCAATGCTGATGAATTCAAGCGCTAACCAGGCTTTGCAAATCTTATTGATCCTCTGAAATCGGGCTGTTATTTGACAATGAAACCTGTTGCTTCCTCAGCATCCAAGTCAGAATTTCTTGGGAAGTTCATTAGAACCTTCAGAACTCTGTGCGTAGCTTCACAGGTCGAATAATGTGTCAAATTATCACTTCGTTCTCTAAAAGTTTCCTAGAAGTATGAAGCACTTCCAGAGAAAATGGAAAGCAGCTCGAAAATCCTCTTCCACTCAAACAAGATGTCAACAACCCTCAAATGGCAACTGCGAAATTCAGTATATATTTTAAAATTCATTCAAACTCGCTCACTGGATTTGCAAAATAAAGTTTTTGGAATTCGCGGATTTTCCGTTATGCACCTCGAGTCTCTTCTCCGCCAATTTCTGGACGTTTTGCGCAACAAACTATTTTCTTTCCTCATAAACTTTGAAATTTTTTTGCTTTTCGAGGAATTTTTTCTGATATTTCATGCGATATGACCAACTTTGGAATATTTTTCAGTGTATGATCACGTCGTTCGTCATATTGTACTGCTGTCAATATTCAATGAAATGTGAATATCAGAAAGTTGAAGAACACGGGAG
The DNA here is from genome assembly GCA_018340375.1 of Gonatopus flavifemur. Lineage (NCBI taxonomy): Eukaryota > Metazoa > Arthropoda > Insecta > Hymenoptera > Dryinidae > Gonatopus > Gonatopus flavifemur. The sequence goes on from JAFFJZ010000001.1 coordinate 2,369,374, forward strand.
TGATGTACAAACAATCACACGCTAACGCTCATTATTTTGTCATCACAATATATATTTCCAATGAGAATGTTCATACTAATGCTGTAAAATCTTTCTTCTTTCAGGTACGTAGATTGAAGTTCACGACATGAATTTCCATAATATGTCAACGTGAGTAAAACATCACTTATTGTATTGTTATGATCAAGTTCTTCACAGATATATGTATTACATGTGGACTTGGAATGTGAATTAAGAATGCGGATTAAATTTAAGGGGATTTAGTATTAATTTATCCAGTACCATGCTAGAATGTGATTCACTCACTCAGAGTCGCCAAGTAAACGTCGATGACGATGGAAAAATTCACGATTGGGCGTAGCCCCACGCACCCCGTGTTTGAAAAGAAGGTAGTTGGTCAAATGAAATTTTCTGACAAAGACTTATCGACCCGCGGACTTCCATAATGAAATCAGCACTTTTCAGATTAGTGTGGTGAGAAATGCACACGGATATCGATGATCGGAATGAGTAGTATATGGTTGACTGAATTGAACTACAGACTACACGCGGAGCACTTTAATCAATAGATGCAGAGCCCAATGGCCTTCGTGCTGTAACTGTCGGAACAGTTATCACGTCAAACGGTTGAAGTATTTTGAAGTTGCGCCTTGATGACAAGGGAACGCCCTGAAAAAAGGCGTGGGTTCAGGAGCTCTATCCAACCGATCCGTAGAGCTCTAGTGGGCTCGTATCGTCGATTACTGGCGATCAACTGCTGCTGAAGCGTCCAAGCCCTCTACCTTTACCTCCTCGATCGTATACATGGTGGGGAGACAGGACGCAGAACCGCTGCAGAAATGTTCGATTCTACCCGCTCTACTATCCTTCTGATAGCAAAGTTCAAACAACTTCCTATTCTTTGTTCTTTCACTCTCTTTCTCTCCTTCACTTTTACTATTTTTTTTATTATCCGCTCGATTAAGTTTTGAGGGGAAGAAAGAGAGAGAAAGGATGGAGAGAGAATAATCATGTTTTTTCTGGATTGATCATTGAAAATACGAACGTGATAAGGTTCCCATCTCTCATAAGCCTTACGATTTTGATAGAATCGCAAGAATGATGAATAAATCCTTAAAAAAACGCACGTTTGTATTTCATATAGTCTCCTTCACATGTATTGATTTTACATAAATGTATTGATCCTTCTATTAGCAAGCCCTTATTCCATTTCTAAAGGTTCTTAAATAATATTGTTTCTCACTATATTTTCAGTTCACTGATAAATTTGGAGATAAATTTTCACCCTTTAATATCATTGTTGCGTAACAGGTATTCTAAGTCTGTCCCCGTTTATAATCAAATCAGTTCAGTGAAGCCATGAATTCATCTGTGATAAACCGAAAATAAATTATCTATTTATCTTACAAGAATCTTTCCTCTTGATGTGCCGTTCTCACGTCCTTCGATTCTCTGTCACTAGCATCACGTGATATTATCGATCATGAGTACTAATCTGTACTTGTCGTGTTGGAAAACATAGACTTTGAAGTATCGAAATTCAATAATCTGAAAATATACATACATATATAAGTAATCAAACCAACTCGAATCACCTGAATTTATATGAGATTTTCTGAAAGTAGGAGAGCTTGAATAAAAATAATCATAAAAACATGTTTTCAGCCACTTCAATTGAATTTTACAACTATAGAATTCATTTTTTTTTTCCAAAATGATGTAATGAGGGAAGAATTGAGGTAAACGAAACAATTTTCGAGGAATAATAACAATTGTCAAGAGGAACAATTTTGCTGAGAGAGATGAATTTCGAATGCAGGTGAAAGAAAATTGCCTCGTTGTGTGTTTCAAAGCCCTGCATAATTCTGGCGCGCACACTAACGGTAACTGGCACAATATACCATGTTTTTTTCCATATTGTCCCTGTGTATAACGCTCCGCTCTTTCAACCCACATATAAATTTTCTATGAAATGAAATGGGAACTGCATACAGATGGTTGGAAAAATTTATTTTGGACTCCAGCTTCAGAGTCCGGAAGCGCTGAAAAATGTCATGAAATTTCATAGATTGATAATCCTCAAAATGCATGCTCGATACTTATATCAAATATCGACATCAATGATTCGGAGGAAATTTGATCTTGTTTCATGAAAGTTTGTGTGCAACTTGGTATCGAATGTTTGAACGATGCATTCGTTAGTGAATCGATAGTTCAATTGTTAGTCAATTTTGTATTCGTCGTGGATATTTGGTGGTTTCACATGGAATCGTAGGGACTGTTCGTGGAATTCATAAGATGACGATAATATGAGAAATTAAGATGATTGTTGAAGAAATGCTTGCCCCTCAGACTGCATCTCAATTTTGAGTAAATTTACTTGAAAATACTTGAGAATAATTGAAGTACTGGGTTGCATAAACCTGCTATGCACCGTGAAGTGCAGGTGCCTTATAAAGAGATGCTACAATTATCTCCGAGCCTTTCAAAATAAAATTATGTAAACAAGACTGAATTTTTGATGATAACATCCCTTCATACACACTTCACATCTCCAAAAATCAACATCACCCAAAATAATTATTCCCCAACTCCCTTGGGTCTCGTTGTATGAATATATTTTGAGAATGTGATGAAAATTTCTTAAACTGTCCCGTTAAAATAATCAGCCAGTGTATTATCATAATTTTAATGTAGTTGAAAGGATAACTTATGGATAGAGAGAGGATTCTCATTTGAATGAATGTGGAGTTTCATGAAATTTGAGGTTTTGAGAAATCGAGTATGAAGAATGGTCCGTTTCATTTGATGGATAATGTTTTGTGGAGGTATTTGATCTCATCGATACCTATTGACAACATCCGATGGATTCGAATAAAAAACTTACTGAAATCTATTAAAATTCATGGGCCATGTTGAAATGTTCTTGAGTAATAAGAGGATATTTCCTTGTTGTTAAATTAAAGTTTGGAAACAATAAACATAGGATTTTATGAGATTTCATAGGGGTTGTAAGTTTTCATTTGATTCCATATAGAATCTACAGTGGCATTTGTCAAATAGAGTGCCAAAATCTATACCGTACTTGCAATCAAGTCCATGGGGATGTATCTTGGATGTTTGTCACGCTGCAGCACAAGCTAGAATATCTGCAGCAATAATATGAATGAAATTCAGTTTTTATGGATTGATGTGCTTAAGTTGTTATGTTGATGGATAGTTGTTATGTTGTTTTTTCAGTAGGAGTCATTCACGATTAGTGTTGCCGCGAGCTCCGAGCCGAACTGCAGATTTTTTTTTCGAGTTGAGCTCGGTCGAGCTTCGAGCCATAGCTCGAGCCGAGCCGAGCTGAGGTTTCATAGCTCGTCGAGCTTTTGATTACCAATTGAAAAATATTTATAGAGAACCATAAATCATTTTCATGTTTCGAATATATGTGTCCTTTCGTGTTGAGCAAAAATTGGCTACAATAGATGTTTTCGAAAAAATATATGTTGATTTCGACTACTTTGTGTTAACCGAAATGTGCTATTTTGGCATCCTTCATTTTAATTATCTTCAAATTATAGAGAGCTATACTATTGGCATCTTTGAGTTTATCTCAAACGAGCAAGAATCTATCGAAAATATGTTTCATTGTATTTGAAACATTGTATTCAATTGCTACACGCAAAGAAGAATTATTTAAAAAATTACTACACTTTACAATGAAGTAGGGAAGAAATCACATTGTGAGGAAATGTATTGTATTTTGTCATTTAAATTGCTATACTTCCTGCTAATTGATAACAGGATTCTCTCACTCCCCACTGGAAAATAAGGTGATTTTAATAAAAAAAGCATACTACATGCCATCACAATGTGATTTTGTCCCTACTTGACTGTATAGCGTAGTAATAGAATTTGGGTGGAGAATCGGTGGATAAACGGTTGCTCGTCGGAAAAGTGACGTGGAGGTAACGAAGGAAAGTCCGCGTGAAGATCAAGGCCAGACTTTTCTTCGTTGCCTCCACGTCACATCTCCGACGAGCAACCGTTCATCCACCGAATCTCCACTCAAATTCTGCGTTGAGGCGATGTATCTCATCGGTGGAGGTTTTGTCCGAGATGTAGATCAGTGCAATTCTACGCAACTTATTGTGAATTATACCAAAATAGTAAAATGTTGTAATGATTCTACTTTGCTTGTTTCATGAATACAAAATCTACCCTAAAAGGACACGAGCCGAATAGATCGATTTTAGACTGATTTTTCCCAAGAGAACACGAAGTTCCAAAGAAGGTTCAATAGAGGTTCATTGTACGTAATGCCATTTGGTGGTCCACTGGACGTTCCCTGGACGTCAAAGTACGTATAATGAACCTAAATTCCACCTAGAAGCTCTGTGTTCTCTCAGGATTTGATAAATTCACATTCAACGAACTTTCATTAAACCTTCAAATGTCCAAAGCTTCATTGCACGTCTAATAAAGGTTTATCGAACGTTGGTGGTCTCTTGGGGTAAGAATGACTCTCATCACACACCATTTTGAACACAAATTTCTACAACATGTACAACATGGTGGAAAACAAGATGAAATAAACGTATAAAAATTAATGATTCAGAATGGAATGTGATATTTGGATTCAAAACTAGATACACAAAATTTTATGAAATTTTCATGAGATCTGAGAAATTTGATGAATTTTGAGAGAAAGATTGTTTGCTCATAAAGTTTCTTTTATTTCTCGTTGATGATATTTTTCCATTGTGTGTGCTCAAATCATTGAATAAATACATACAAAAAAATGTAGCGAAGCACAAGTGTCGGTACTCCTTTGAATTACGTTTCCAGCTCGATTCGGCTCGAGCCAGCTCGGGGCGAGCCGAGCTTCGAGCCGAGTTTTCACTCCATCGAGCCGAGCTTTGATTTTAGAATGACGAGCCGATGTCCAAAGCTCGGCTCGGCTCGCGGCAACACTATTCACGATGTATCACTTCTCGATGTGTCAAAGACTCGAACATTTCTGCGTCAAAAGTAAAAGGAATTCAAAGTGTGGTGAACAGAGCTGTCATTCTCTCAAATTCAAGTCTAATGGTGGGATGCTTGATTCTCCGATTGCAACCTTGCTTGCAAGAAAACCAAGGTTATCTCTGGAATTATTGAGCATGAAGTAAGATATTCATAACTGCATGTAATAACACTTTGAGTACATGGTCCGATACTAATATTCCTACTCACTGACTGGGAACAATTCTTCTTCTTCATATCAAAATATTAAAGATCTCTGAAAAGCAGTAACAATCGACAATTTTGTTAGGCATCCAACTTTATTAGTGTATAAACATCATGTGTTACAAAGATGTTCTTGTTATTTTTTCAGTTGCCAGAATTATAACTCGCAGGAATCGGTCAATCTCTTCAGAGGTGCCTTTTTACTCAACGAATTATCTAAAATTGAATTCTTGTATCCTGCAAATATGCTTACAACGCACGGATACTCGCTCAAGAGAAAACTGAAAAAATGGTGTCAAATTCACCTAGCAGAAACGTTCTTCCGATCACTCATCAATTATATTCTGAACTAATTAATTAAAATCTCCTTTGCGATTCCTCACCCCTGTTCAATGTTCTTTAAAAAACCAAACGATTTCTTGGAAAGTAAAGATGAGTTGAGTGGTTTTCAAGCCCGTGATTAAAGTTAATTGGTTCTGTGGAACAGCTATCGGCATCACACTTGGAACGCTGAGTCATTATATCACCTTGAGATGAGAGGGTTTTATGATTCTTTTCAATTTTTCACCACTCTTTATTACCTCGTACGTATGCCATATATTAATCACAGAGTTTTAGCAGTAAAATACGGACAATATTGATCAAATTATTGCTGCCATTCGTTTCAAATAACATCTAAGAACTCCCTTCGAATGTATTCTTCGAAGAATCGATTGAAAGGAAAGATTCTGGAGGATCATGAGTATGATGATTATTCAACATCATCGTTATTAAGATCAACGGAAGTATATTCAACGTGAGATTCCAATTATCGAAGTCTGTCGAAATTGTGCTTTACATTTTCTCCTCTTCCCTTTGCGACATTTATTTTTCCTCTCATTATGTTTCCTTGTATACAGTTCGCGTTACCCAAATACAACCACACTGAAACAAGCGGAATGTCGTATACCTATCCGTGAAATACGAAAGTTTGCCATTTGTAGGCCAGCATCCTCGGGGGGAATCTATTTCATTGTACTATACATGTACGTGTAATAGGCATTCGTTTGTCGACGAAATTGGGCCAGTAACAATTTGCAACTAATTTTTGACGGTTCTTCGTCCCTTATCGCAAGCCATTTGTGAAGCATCGGGATAAATTTTAGAGACCGTATTTTTGTTTCCTTATTTTATATTTATTCTATGATAGTGTAGTTTGGAGATTTGTATTGGATAGAATACCGTGTTCAATGGCAATCTCCGTTGTTTTATGAGAAGAATATGGAATAATTTTACAATTCTCAAGTATTGATTCAACACAATATTGTGAATTTTTGTTTCATGAAACATTGAAGCAAATCATTTTTAATTCGTTTGAATCAGGATTGCAGAATATTATGATCTATGATCTTGTGTTGAGAGAGCGATTACCAGCTAACATTCAGAAATCGTTGAGATGTTTTCCTAAGACCTTGGTTGAGCGCCGATGATCATGTAACCTTTCATACCACAAATAAGTCATCATTGCTCAGGGGATGATTAGAAAGGAGGGGGCGGAAGAACAAGGTACTTGCTCGTCAATCCCTTCCCAAAAGTTAGTTCGTCTCTCCAGTTTGGACGATCACCACGTATCTCTTCTCGTTTCGTGTAAAAACGTGATCACCTAAGTCTTAGAAACAAAGTGAGTCGATTACAGTTTAAAGTATCTCTCCTCAACGTGTGCTACTTTCCTATGTTCATCATCGAGCTGGGCTCACTCTCACGTCATTCATCGCTGGGGTTTCCATCTCTGGGCTGGGCAACACGAGGAAATTGTTGACGACATCTTCTCCCGCCGGCCAACGAACTACAAGCCATGGTCTCGTAAGATTTATATTCATGATTCTGGCCAGAACATCATTTTGTATAATATAGTAATTACAACTAGTTTCGAAACCGAATTGTCGCTTCTCGACATTCTTCGTCAATTGAGCTCTCTCATTCCGAATTTACATTATTTAAATTCTCATTACTTCTCTTAAGTGTAGTTTACTCAAATAAGAAACGATTCGTTCCGAAAATTGTTCTCGTTCACTATTGTGTGAAGAATCGATTGAGTTTCATTGTATTTTGTTTTTTCATGAACCTTTTGAATTATATTTGCTGAACTTTACTTCTCTGTGTCGTTTCTGAGTCGAAGAAACCCCAATTTTTTCCAATTAATATCTCCTTATACAGCCCGCTACTCTTTTCGCTTTCAATTTTTAGGTAAAGCATTCTCTTATATTTCATCAATTTCTGTCATTTCTTAAATTTCATTTCTCTCCGTATGTCAGCATGGCGAAGGCCGAAACAGACCTCTTGAAGGGTAATATCGCCTTGTGGTAAAAAATTTGTTCATCATTTTCTAAGACTCACCACGGATGGTAGGAACGTTTTGAAAATATGGGGTTTTGTGCACATAAAAGTATTACTTTTCCAGTACCAGAAACACTATACAAAATTGCGGCATATCAGCATACTCAAAAAAAGTCTTTTGATTCACATGGGCGTCCCGCTACAGGTCACAATTTTGATTGCAGATTGTTTATGAGAACCAAAAAGTTTATGAGAACATAGTTCAAGATGAAGTAAATGTCGTAAGATTTTTGCGGAAAATGGATTGGAACAAAAATGGTGTTCATTTGAATTTTTGTTTTCGATTTTTTTTTCTTACATCGATCGAAAATCGCTCATAAACTCTGTAAAATTCAGTTCATCAGAAAAATACTACGTCGTCTACTTCATTTTGAACTCTATTTCAAGAAAACTCTTGGTGTCTTGGTCTACAAGCAAAATTGTGACCTGTAGCGGTACGCCCATGCGGGTCAACAAACTGTTCTTGAATGTGATCATACACCGCTACTTTTTATTGTAAGAATATAAGAGTATGGGCTTCTGGTACCCAAAGACTAGCATTTCCATGTGCTCAAAACCCCATATTTCAAAAATGTTTTTATCGTTCGTGGTAGGTCTTAGAAAATGACAAAAAATTTTCTTACCACAAGGCGATATTACCCCTTGAAGATATCTTAAGGAATGCGGAAAGATGTCTTGTGAAACTTGGTAAGAACAATTTGAGAAAAATTTGTTGTTGAAGACTGATTTGTTCCTATCCTGTTTCATACACTGTACAAAGTGTGGATTGAATTAGCTGCGTCCTAATCTGCCGTCTCAAGTCAAGAGGCCGTATGTCAACAAAATCTTTCTCTGTTTTTTACATATTCATATTCGAATAATTTTCGATGTGCGTTTCAATTAAAACAATCTTTACACTAATGAAAACTACGTGAAAAACTGTTTTAGACATCATGGCGTTTGTATCATTTAACACTCACAAGTTTGAATAAAATGCTTGATATCTCGAAACATCCAAATTTGGATACACAAATTTGGCTTAGGACGGCAGTAATTTGAAAATTGGCTGACATTCAGCCTTTTCTATCGCGTAGGTGATTGTTTTTTGTGCTCCATTCACACTTAAAATAGGCTTCTTTTGGCTGCATCTTGAATTCAGTCATGACACACTGTGAATTTTAAATTTCCTTCTTACAATGTAAGACATCTTCTCCGATTCTGTGAGATATCTTGAAGAAGTCTTAGCATACCTCAATGTTAGCTGGCTTGTGCTGTGATAAACAGGGTTGAAACAAATGAACGGATTTTAAAAATCTGGAAATCATTAAAAGCTCAATTTAATCTCCGCCTGACGCATTCAATCGATTACAGTACCCTAAGAGAAATTACTCCAGTAATTCTCTAGGCTATCACGAAGACTTCCTTCGCTGGACTTGACGAGTCCCTCACAAGTTTCCAGTGAGGCTTTGGGAAGCGTAAAGAATGTCTAGAGTGATTTCTACTAAGATATCTATTAAAATTCGCAATTTTTTCCTGCCGTATCTTTGCTGCCAGGCGTTATCCTTTAGCTTTTGTAATGAGATGATGCTGTTGACGGTGTTGTTGATGTAACTTCAAAGCAACATTCAAGATTCTGTTACTTTTTCGAATTCCAATTGAATAGGAATGGTGTGGTCAGATTCAGGTGAGAATTTTGTATCCCACAGCACATGCGGAAAGTGGTTGTAAAAGTTTTGGGAACGTTATTTCAACTTCTAAAACCTTCTACCGGTACTGGAAGAAGGAACGTGTTTTTGCTGCACGGCGATGCACGGCCGCATACGGCGAAAGCGAAGTTGTGAATTATTTGCGATTTGAGTTGGGGAATTCTACCTCACGTTCTCGTTCTTTCGGATTATCATCTCTACCGTATCCTGTGACAACATTTTGTTCATTATTATTGCAAGTCTGTCGAGAAGGTTGATAAAAGTATCAATCGGTTTATGAACTCGAAACCAACACTTTTTTCCCCGAAATGGAATACGGAAATTACCTGGAAGATGGCGGAAATGCGAGGAAAATAATGGAGATTATTTATTGTGGAAATAAGGATCAAGTTTTATACCCAATAATTTCTGTTGTACACGGAGAAAAAAGATCATGGAATTATCACTAGAAAAGATAGTAAAATGGTGACAACTACGAATTTCTGTACACAGTCGCTAACAGAGATGAGTAATGATTCTTATTTTGGTATACTATATTGTATTTTAATATACCAAAATAGGAACCATTACTCTTCTCTGTTAGCGATTGTGTACAGAAATTCGTAGTTGTCACCAGTTTACTATCTTTTCTAGCGATCATTCCATGATTTTTTTTCTTCGTGTAGAGATCATATCAGGGTCAGTATGTAGAAGAAGGCAGCATTGGATATAAATATGCACGAACAATGGGATAAAATAACATTCAATAAGTTGTAATGAGAACACTGACAAAATGTGCTTGAAAAGCCAAGGCACACATGAATTAGTACTGGCAGGCAGATAGAATGAAGTTGAAACTGTCGACCGTAAAGCTAGCTAGTCATAACTTCTTGTAGAAAACTTCTATCACGGATTTGAGCATCTGGAACGTTCAGGGTAATGCCACTCAATTGATTCCCAGTGCAAATCAAGTTTCAGGAATGTTTAATCAAAAGTCGGAACAATCGGTTGCTATGGTTACGGCTGACAGCTTATACTCCATAGTTTTTGAACATTGAATCGAAATTTCTAACTGCTAATATTTTTTCAGGTTTTCCTGATGTTGAAGGAACGCAAATAGCTTGATAAATAATTAAAATCTTGAGTTTCGTCATTTAAATTACACACCAAATACTCCATTCTAAATTACCGACCTCATAAACCTATCATGGAGTGGTAACTTTGATGTTTCGCTGTTGATAAAAGTGTATTCCTGAAGGGATTGAAAAATTGACAGAATGAAAGAAAAAAATTCAGTTTATTCAACGTCTCATTCAATAAAAACTCAAACCTCATTCCTTCTTGGTAAAACTTCAGGGTGTCGAGCGGGAATTTACCCGGGAATTTTTCTCACCCTGGAAAAACCCGGGAAATATCCGGGAATTTCGAAACTACCCGGGAAAATTTCGAAGACCCGCTGTAAAAAAAGTTCTGTTACAATTTATAAATGACAATGCTTTATAGGTTATATGCCCCGCATAGGGAGGATATATTGAGACCTGTACTTGAAAGTTTTGTGTCCAGATTTGTAATATTCTTGGCAATTTGTGAACTATTACGATTTGGTATAGTCAATTTCGTTCTCCACAATTTTGAAAACTTTTAACAAAGTGACACAAAGATGTTCAAACCAAATATCTGAGTATAACAAAAATTTTTGTCTTATCGAAGTGCACAGTTGTTGAAACCATAAAGTTCTGCTTAGCACATTGAATTCTATATCTCATATTGGAATGATCAGTCTCAATCGAATGGGGCGGGAAGCAGCCACCACTTTCACAGCTGCCACTCTTGATACTTTTGGTTGAGATTATGTCTTAGTAGATTTTGTTGGTTTTTTTGAGAGAAATAGGGGAAAACTGAATGAAATTCAAAAGTTCATGTTGTTGGATCCAGACCCAACCAAAAATATCGAAAGTGGTGAGCTGCTTGCCGCCCCATTAGAATCAAACCGTCAGAGGGAGATCATTGAAAGTACAACTGAGGGATTAACAAAAACTTCCCAGCTGAAAAAGGAATATTGAACTGTATTCATTCAAAATATTCATAATGGATACATATGCAAGAATTATTTACAATAAAACTCAAGTAATTGTGAAAATTCCAATTTTGGCATCCTCGAAACCGAAGAACTGTTTTTTCTTGTAGTTGGTGCCTTTCTTCACGGAATGTGGTGTATAAACAAATGTATGCTTCCTCAAAAGAGTTGACTTTATGATCGTTTTGAAAACCCGAGAAATTTTTAGCCTCTAAAATCAAAATTTCTGACAACAAACCCCCCCGCCCCTCTCCCCAAAAAACTTGAAGAGCAAATTTTGTTTCGTGTCTAATGTTCGTTTGTCTGGTGTCTGTATGTCAACATTCATACGAACGTGCATATTTTTCGTTCGAATTATCCGATCGTTAAGAAATTTTTGCCACAATTCAAAGACAGGTCCATGATGATTTCATATTAGTTCTATTTTGATACGTGCACAGGAATTTGATGGGAATAGGAAAATGTGAGAAAAACTTGTTATTTCTGCGAACGCGCATATCTTCGTTTCCTATTATTCGATTCCAATGAAACTTATTCCACGTATCAGTAATGTTCCGATAGTGGTCTCTTATAAGTTTCATCCCAATTGGTTGAAAACGATGGAAATTTGTTTGTTGCGATTCGCATTATTTGACAACATTTTGAAATCATCTCTTCCCTGTGTCAGTATCATCCGAATGCCATAACACTTTGAGCACATTCCATTCACAAGGTGTTAATTGTACGATAGAAATTTCAGACGAATCCGTATTGAGAGGAGAAACCAGTAAGCACTAAGCTTCGAAACAATATTTTAAATCATGTAAATGCTGCTATTATACGGATATCTTTGGTCAGAGATGAGTGGAGAGATTGCTAACGTAATACTGAAATCGTGGTATGGTTTTTGGACTAGCGACATCATGCGGCAATGATACCAACTAAAAAGTGGAACCACACTGATTGGTTAATTTCATTGGATTTCAGGAATTCCGTTCGATCTGAGCAATCATCAAATATTTATTTGTTAGTTGGTATCATTGCCGCGTGATGTCGCTAGTCCAAAAACCATACCACGATTTCAGTATTACGTTAGCAATCTCTCCACTCATCTCTGCTTTGGTTCTTATCATCCGATTTTCATGAATTTTCATCACCATTCCATGCAGTGTCGATAGTCGTGTTCGATATAAATTTCAACATGATCCGTACAAAAAAAAACGGAAGAAGAAGGGGAAACATGTTATCCAGATTGTGATTCCGCGATCAGGCATGTTTTCACTTCCTATCACCTGATTACAATGAAACTCATACCACGTTCTAGTTATGATCCGATAGTGCTTCCATATAAGCTTCATCCCATTCGGTTAGAAACTGAATTTTTCTTGGCGATTCGCATTTTTTCTATCAATTGATGATTTAAATTATTCGAAATTAAATTCATGAAAAATTGTGAAACTTTCATTTTTACTCTACAAATTTTTTTATCAACTCAAAATTTTGGTTCTTTAGTAAGTAATTTTTTTTTTATTGTTGAGATCAAGAGATCTATACAAAGACTTCAACATTACTGTTTGATATTGGGTTACATACATTTGATTCATTGTTTATAATCAATTACAATTCCGTACCCCTGAATCAAGTACCCTTGTTAAAGTGTGATGACAATTCATAAGAAAATCTTCTTATCATGAAATGTTATGGATTTTGGAACTGAAAATTCATGAGTAAACCACGAAGTCCTATGGATTTCTGCTTATGATTCATCATGGATACTCATGAATATATTTTCATGGGAATTTATGATGGATATATTATCCAATAAGCATATTACAATCAACTTTGAGAATATAGGTAATATATGAATACTAGTATTGTAGATCTCAGAGAGAAGTAAGAGTGGTTGGATTTATACCACATACATTTGATCAAGTAAAAAACAAAATAGCAATATTAATAGTAATTAATCATAATGTTGGGTTCTTTAGCGACGTAGAGTCTCGGAGAATCATCCCGAAAATTTGAGATATCAATTGATTGAGGGTTGTAAGAAAAATTTTCTGCAACCTGCATTATCTGACAATACTTCCCCTTTGTCTGTGTCGTGTGAATTCCACTAAAAACTTATATGAAACCATCATAGAACCATCATTGAAGCATACACTGGTAACCCAATTTCTTAAACTGAAAGAAAATTTCCTTTGCCCTCATTCTGATAAATTTTTTTTTAATTGACGAAGATTCAGTTCAACAATCTCAAGTGGAACATTTTTGTTCAAACAAATGTCATTTTGACAAAAATTTAGCATATGTCAGTCAACGTCAGAATTTTCATGATAAAGGATTAAATTTTGACGTAACATTTTTTGGTTTGGAACATCCGTAAATTTCAACGAGAAATAATATTTCATACAACTACATGGAGAGAAATTGCGAGATATTCAATCATGGAACTTCACGTGACTTTTCATCTCGCGATCAGGTGATTTTGCATTTCGAAAAAACATCATCACAACATCGGAGAACATAAATCTCGAATCTCGTGATACCTATTATTTCATCGTCAAGTTGGAGATCTGAAATCAAGCAGTTTGGTGATCTAAAATCATGTAGTTGGAGATAAAAAATCACTAATCGGTTGATTTTGTTCCACGTCAGTTACGAGATAAGACATCACTTAAATTTCCTTGATTTAATATCTCGGAATTTCTCCTCGTGTACAGTGTTAAAAAAAATTTGTGAATTCCATACACAAAATTTGGAAGCAATTAACCCACATATTTTTGTATTAAATTCACCACAAATTTTATAAGATTCGAATGAAATATTGTATGAAACCCATTTCAAGATAATATTATGTTTGATTTCTAATAAAAGAATAGGAGATCCAATGCAAAAATATGTGTGTTAATTGCTTCAAAACTTTTGAATTAAAATCAATACAAATATTTTTTAAAGTGTATACTATTTAAAAATTTTTGGATCTCATACACAAAATATGGAAGCAATTAACACACACATTTGTGTATCAAATTTACCACTGATTTTATAAGAATTCCAATTATATTTGTTATGAAACCCATTTGTAGATAATATTGTGTGTGAATTTTAATGAAAGTGTGGAGAATTCGATGCAAAAATACGTATATTAATTGCTTCCAAATTTTTGAATTAAAATTAATTCAAATTTTTTTACAGTGTATATCTTACTTGATTTTATTTCACATTTACGAATAAATGAATAGTCCAACAAAATCAAGTTTTTTAATATCATTTTCATATGTTTGTGTTTGAAATGATGAAAATAAGGTCCAAATTGAGATGAATCTATATGGAAAAACGTCACAATTGGGTGTTTCATGGTGCAACATTCTGACCTTTTCTAACGTCATTTCGAAGTCATATTTCAGAACAAATAGATATCGACGACGTTTTGACAAAAAGGCGTAAGCGTCAAAAAAATCCGAAATTTTGTAACATATTTCAAACGAAAGGTCTTGAAAAGAGCTTCTGAATCGTATATACACGGAAAAAAATGAACTGTTGATTTTACCAGAATTCCGGTTACTATATGGACAGCAAGGAATATCTGTGACTTTCACTGGAATTCTTGTTAAATTTACCGGAGCCCTTGTTAAATTTGCCGGAGACTTGATTCATTTAACTAGAATTCCGGTTAAAATGGCAGTAATTCTTGCGTCCATATATTAACCGGAGTATTTTTTTCAGTGTATTACAAAATTTCGAATTTTTGGGCACTTACGCCTTTTTGTCAAAACGTCATCGATATGCGTTCGAATGCGAGGAATATTTCTTTGGATCTGTTTAAAAGATTGGTTTCTTCATCTTAAGTAATTTTTCTAAGTGTACTAAATTGAAAAAAAACTGACTGAAAAACAGTGAACATCATTCAACACTTGGCTATTTTTCCGTAGCCATGGAAAACATAGGAAATATATTTTTGAAAAATACCCGGGAAATTTTGACTTTTTTACCCGGGAATTTGACGCAAGTCTTGCGCTCGACACCCTGGTAACTTTCTCCTGTTCATTTCCCCAACATCAATATATTCCTTCCACATCTGTACATGTTTACATCAACTGTTTGAATATATTCTCTGTTCCATATGGGAATTGATAACATCCGCTCCATCTCCGAGTGCATTTTCAAACTAAGAACATCATATGGTTTGGCTCAACTCCCAGATGACGTAGAATTCAACCTCACTTTTTCTCGATCAAAAATATTCCACAATTCAAACTGCCGTATAAATGTAAAAAAAATCGATAGATTCGAAGTGCAATAATACGATCAAAAGAAAAAAAAACACGTACACAGCGTATGGGAGATAAGCTTGACGAACTAGAATTTTCATGGAATAGGATCAATTTTGGAAACGAGGAAATCAAATACCAAAATAAATTCCCTGCATCACATTTTCTGTTCCCTGTTGATCGTTAGATGAGCTCTGCTTCTACGTGATCTACGTTGATCTACGAATGCAGTGTTAATAATATTGAAATAAATTGATATGAAAAACCATGAATCACATGCCGTTATTTGAATCGTTTTTTTTTCTTCCGTGTCGAATTATCTGCACGAATAATCCAAATAATTTTGATGGTATTGATGGGTATTTAATCACTTCATTGCATCAGGATAATTGACCTACGTGAATTGTTTGGTTGCGATTATTTCGCTTATGATACATTTTTCAAATCTCGTACAGCCCTGAACGATGGGAATCGGTCACGCGTGAAACGTGTCTATAACCATCATTGCTTCATCCGCAATGGGATTGTGTTTGTCGTTGTTGTGGTTCACATCGTGCGGAAGAGAATTTTATTCGACAAAGAACTCGTTCGTGTCTGATGATGATGCTCTGCTACTACTGCTGCGGTTGCTCCTGCTGCTGCTGCTGCTGCTGCTGCTGCTCGTATAAATCGAAACATAAAACGTTTTTGTGAGAGGAAAAATTTCAGATCCCTCGTCATCAAATTGTTTCCTTGGGAAATATGAATTCGGAGGATTAATAGTAGATTTCTCGAATTTTTCCAGTCTTGATGCAATCTAATTTATCAATGGATCCAAAGAGGGGATGTTATGTAAGATGCTAATCAAATAATAATACCTTATCCATGGGGGAATTGCCTCATAGAGTTGACTAACGGTTCCCGATAAAAAAAGATTGGATCTAAGTAGATCTCATCAGATCTAAATTTTGGCAAAAATCTCTACAAATCCGTTCATATCTACTTATATCTGCACATCTTAACTCAGGCAACAATCTTTGGAGTTTCCTGATATCCACTCACTCCCAAAGATTCCAATTTTGCGAGGAATCCAAAACAATAAAGGAAAGTTCAAAGAGATTTCTGGAGATCTCTGTGGATATCCGTAGATCTTTTTTTGCCAAAATTTAGATCTGAAGAGATCCACATATATCTTACGAGATTTACATATATCTCAAGAGATCTACCTAGATCTCATTAGATCTGATCTTCTTTCCTCGGATTTAGTCATGGCAAGGTTGTATGTGCCAGAATGTGTGAAAAAGGTTTTGTTTCTATTCAGGGTTTTTATTGATTTTGAACTGGTATAGACATTTTTAAGCCACCTATGAGCTAGTTTGGTTTCAACTTGAACTTTAGATCCAAAAATGCGCTGTTAACAAATCACTGAATAAGTCCCGGGGCCTCACTGATGAAACAACATCTTTGAGGCAAAATTCGATGGTATTTATCGACATTGGTGCCTCATTTGTAGGACGATTTGTCTTTGGCCTTGAGATACGCATGATTTTCCGATATTCCTCATGCATGGAAGTAAAATGTCTTTCCCTGAAACATTCTGTTGAGGTTTGCCAATAGTCAGTAGTTGTATACGGTGGATATGGAAACAATCTGAAGTGAAATTCACGTAGTTTTGTCATCGTTGCGATCGACGGTGAATTGCCTTGGTGAGAGGCCACTTTTTTTTCCTCATTCATCGTCGTTTTTTCAGTACCAGCAAAATTGAAATTCCGATACTGACCCTTACGACAGACATTCGAATGGATGTTTTTTTCAGTAATGCTGATAAACCGAATTGCCACTATATTCCACAATCCCGACCATCTATTCCGTCACCAAACAATCTTCCTTTCCGAACCCATCTTGAAATTCCCTGGGGTCTAGATTTCTCGAAGGTTTTCATTCGCATTTTCTTTAAATCAAATTTCGAATCTTTCAGTTTTATTTCCACGCTCTCCCTTTTTCAATTGTATGCGTCGCAGAATGATGTGAATGTTCTGTGCTGCGGTGCAATATATTGAACGATACTCCAATATTATATTATTCTTATTTTTTCGTGGAGCGGAAAGGTTATTCATCTGTGCTCTTAAGTTTCTTCGTTAATTGTTAGAGACAAGATTTTCATTTCAGCAAGTCGTTGGAAACGCTTCCATAATGACGAAGAAGTCTTTATTAATCCCTCGGCAACCATTCATTCCATTCTTCTCTTTTTCTGTCTATTCATTTCCCTTCCTTATACTTTTTTCACACTTTCTTGCATTTCATCACTTCTGTACATCTTGTTTCATTTTTCATCCCATATTCTTCCGCCGTTTCTTTATTTCCTCTTGAATCTATTCCGACATTTTTCCTCTTTCACTCATAGATTTTCGTGCCTATTCATGGAGTGCTGACAATGCTTTTGGATATTTACTCCATTGATCTTCTGTTTTCCATTCACCTCTATTCCTGCTTTTGTTTCCTTCTGTTCATTGATATTCGATTTCTCACATGATTCATAAGGATTTGGGTTCGGTTCAAATTGGATACGGGGGTGGTGGATTCTTGTGAGCCATTCTAAGCTCAAAAATTGCGATACTTTTGTCAATTTGTATACCAAAAGTTGCGTGTCAATGAGTACAATATTTTTCCAAGTTCTATAATACACTGTAAGAAATATTTGTGAATTGGCAAGAAGAAAAGTATAGTGGTGAACTGATGGATTTGTGAATTTCCAGATTATTTGAGAATCTACATATTTTCTGTGAATTTCCAAACTATTTTCGTGACTTCTCAAAAAATGTTTGTCAACCGATAAACATTGTTCAAGATTTTACCAAAATTGTTTGTGAATTTACTGAAACATTTCATCAATCACCTTCCAATCTATCAATTTTGATCAGATTGAATCCATGCTTTGTGATGAGGGACTAGCGATGGATCAGTCAACACGGATGCCTGAGGTAGAAAAACGCAATTTGTAACCGTATAGCAAATCTTGGAGAGTGTTTTTAATTCATCTTCCGATATCCCAAAGGGTTCGTGTCCTTGGGCATACGTTCTTCATTCGAATAATATTTCGACTTTTGAGGAAGCCTTGCAGATCCGTTGTATGGGAAAGAATTGTTGTTTCAGGCAACTACTTTATCATGTGATGACCATAAATAATGAAGCACTTGGGTCCTATTCCATTCCCGCAAGAGATGCGTTCCATCTTTTTGATTGTACACATATTACCTTGTTGCCGATGAATTTTGCCAACAGGCACCCAGTGTCCATTGTAATGGACACATGATGTTGTTGCATGATATAGCTGTGTATTAAAACACTTTGAAATATGAAAAACACTTTTTGGTACTCAAAACCTCTTTGAAGTTGAACATATTTTTTTGAATATTCAAACTGCACCCTGTAGAATCAGTAAAATTCGTTGAAGTAATGGCAATCGCAGTATCAAAAATTTCGAAATTCTCATCACAATAGTCCCGTTTAAACACATACCATACTGAAAATATAATTTTGAATAATTCTCTCATCATCAGACACCGTTATCTTGATGATATCATGGGTTTCAAACTGCTATGATTTGTGGAACAATTTTGATAATTCGCTAAATTCTATGTCCATTGGAATGGACGTCAAGTCAGGGAGGGTTATATTTTTCAATCTCTCTACTCTCTACCCTCTAAGCGAGATGTTCAAATGCATGAATGTTGTAGTCGGAAGGAGACAAATCTAACTTCTCCATAATCCGTCCTCCGTCAAACCATCCCAGTTTTAAAATATTTTATCTCCCTAACGCCTATTGTCATGCTCATTGAATTCCGTATCATGATTATTCATGGATTGATAAACGGAGTGAAAAACGTCGTTTTAAAGGGTTGAAATTCCACAAAATCATCCCATTGAAATAATGGTAGAAGAAAATGAAAAAATCTCCAATTAAACAAATCTTTTCAATTGCTCCTTGAATGGGATTCTCTTTCTCTCACAGTGAAACTGAACAAAAAAGAACAAAGCAAAAAATCGAGCGTTTTAGTGCCTCTCGATAGATCTGATGGTCATCATTGTTCATTCAGTCCTGGAAATATAGAATGCGATGTTTGCGAAACGTTGGTAGCAACGCTCTCCTCCATGCAATTGCGTTTGAAAAGAAAATGTTTTCCAATGCATTGTGAAGATTGTTGTTGAATCCAGAAGTGGTTAAACGAAGACAGTTTAGATGTTTAATTAATTCCGAACGGACGCGCTCAACATTGATTGGATGAATTGAATATATTTTCCGTATAGATTGATGTCCTCTGGTTCCCAATTCCATGTACACTGTGAAAAATGTTCGGAGTTTTTCTATATGCAGAAATCGGAAAATTCCATTCATGGGATAGGTAACCAATTTTCGGTACATGTTTATGGAATTCATCATAGATTTAACTGAAAATTCCGATTTTTATGGGATTTTTACTACGATTCTCCAGGAAACTTCCGGTGAAATACGAGGAATTCCTAACGCATGAAATTCTTGACAATTATTTATCTCTCATGAAGGTTTTAAACGTTTGTTCGTACATGCATTTTGGCATATAACATCGCTTATACAAATCGTACGTTGGTACTTTTCATATAAAACATTTGGTGGAAGGATTCCCATTCCTAGTAGCATTATTATCCCGTCTTTAATGATGCTCCAATACAATTCCTAGAAGAATCTTCAGCCAAATTTCCATCATGGTGGCGAATATGAGTTCCTGAAGTTCTTAATATTGAACTATAATTATCCCATTGAAGATTGATATTCTTTTATGTCTATAGTCTTGTCATTACCACGAGGAAGACATTCGAGAAGCGTTCATTCGTAAGTGATCAGTGATGATAATAAATTCCATTTAATGAAAGTGGAAATTTATCAATTGAGTTAAGTAGATCATAAATGGTTTTATTTTCATCATCAAGTGTATTAGCCCGTAGACTAGTCTGACGTTACCCTCCATTTCCGTTTGTCTTCACCGACATCTTCATTTCCACATTTTCTGTGATCCATTTACCACACGCTAATCTAAGTCTTTCTTTTTCCCATTCGCACGCTGATATTTTTCTCTACTACCACTACGCTTGGAGAACTTTTATGTCTCATGAGATAACGTCCATCTTCCTTAACAAAATTATTGTTTAACGTACTCTTAGTTTCCCTTCTCGTGGCATTTAGAGTTTCCTCATTCGTTATTTTATCAATCTATTTCACGTGTTTCGTTCTTTCGTAATACTATGCTTCAAATACTTATTTTTTAAATTTCAATGCGACTGTAATTAGCTCAACATTGTTTTTTATTATAATCTGCAGTTATTGGATTGAAATTATTGTCTCAAGATTGTCAAGAGTAAATTCTTTGTATATAGAAAGAAGAAAGAACGATGATGATATTTCTGTAGCACCAATTCTTTATTTTGTACTTCCTTCCGGGAAAGACTGTCATAAAAGTCGGTAGCGTCTATTATGTGTCAGTGGATCAATCTTCCCCATCTTCTCACTTTTTCTCCGAGAAAAGAAGAAACCAGAGAACTGTTTCTACATTCGATTCTTTTATTTTCTATTGTAGCTTTTGATTCCTTCATGGTTTTCATAACTCATTACAAAGAGTTCAAAGAACTCAATCATTGTATCTCACATTGAAAAAAGCGAAGATCTTGAAGTTATCCTCCTAGAAGTAATAGAATCGCATTTTGTATTCTGAGAATGTATCACACGGAAACATGTTCTTGGAACTTTGAAATGAAAGCTCAAAGCTTTGTTTCATATTTAAATAGAACGTGAAATATAATTTTATTTTCTTTATCATTTTTCCATGAAAATGCACTCTCTCGGTATTCATTACATGTATTTGAGACCTTAAAGATACAGAAAATTCAAAAGAGTTATTTATATCTCTCTCAATTTCAACTGCAGATAATATACATACATTGAGAAATATTATTTATTATAAATTACTAGACTCGCCAGTATATTGAGGATATACTTACATTTTAAGGTTATATACCAAACGTTTTCTTCAGAAGTACCAGACTTTCTATCATAAAATGTTATTATTCTACCATTGACTCACAGAAAATCTGGTACTTCAGAAGAGAGTGTTTGGTATATAACTTCAAAATGCAAGTATATCCTGAATATACTAGCGAATCTAGTAATTTATAATAGACAATTTTTCTCCGTGTACGTTCGTGGATTATTTTATAACGATGAAAGAAAATGAACGCGAAGTGAGGGTTCATGGCAAGTAAATATTGATCTTCTTACAATCATAATTCTTCTAATTACGTGCTAACGACAAAACGATTGAGGAGCATGATGGATGAAGAATGAATATTCATTTTTTTGGTGACAGTAATTCATTAGTTCTGGAGAGATGAATTCCTGTATTTGAGGAACATCAAGTACTTTCAATAATTCGATGGCAGAAGGTGAATTATAATTGTGTGAAAGGAAAATTTAATTCAATGTATTCATTAATAAACATTTTCTTCGCTGTAAATACTCCCAGACAAGATTCATTTATGTGAGATAAATATTCTAACGAAACTATAATATACCATGTAGCGTAAGGAGAAGATAGTCCAAAAAAAATAAATTATGTAAAACTCCGAGGATTTTTTCCCTGTTTTTGAATTACACGAATATTTCCTCCAGTATCTAGGAATGAACTTCATCTTGAATCCCTATGAATTTTCAATTCCAAAATTATACATTTCAGAGGGCATAGATTCACTTCATTCAAAGTCGAATGCAAGCGTTATAATTGTGAAAATCAATTTCCATTCATTCAAATTGCCCTTTTAGTACGTGAAAGCGAAGAGCCAAAAGTAAAGATGAAAATTTGATCATCAGAAATGTGAGTTGAACTTTGAAATTTTCTGACGGTGATTAAAAGTTTAGCGAGACCATGACCAAGAGTCACTTTCAATATTCTCACGTCAGATTCTAAGAAATATTTATTACAGGGAAGAGTGGATCTCAAGTTGAAAGCTTTTCAAATTGTTTCTTGTAATTAAAAGTTGGAATATACTTGAGTGTGATTTCGAGTCATTGATTCTCCTTCGTATTTTTGAGCGTGAGTATGTAGAGAAGAGGGAAAAACGAATGATTATTAGCTGAGAAACAGCCATTTTTTGTGGGACTCACCTAGAATTTATCTGGGGATGATGGTTGTTTCTGGACAGTAACCTTATTCCAAATGTCTGACAAAACCGGACAGATAATTTTTGGTCGGGATTTGGTCGGTTTCTGTTTCCAGCTTGATAATTTCCGTCAAGACCAGACAGGATCTTGATTCAGATTTGACAGGCTCTGTGTGGCTTTGTCTGGTTTTTGTTCTGTCAGTCTTTCAACTAGGGCTGCCCGTGAGTACGGGACCAGTATCGATATCGTTTCGTATCGTCTCGACGATCCGAGACGATATTTCTATAATCAGAATCGAGAAGATATCGATATTGACGCATTCGAGACTCGAGAATATCGGCGATATTTTGGAAAATTGAAAGATGTGTATGTTCTCTGAAGTGTCCATAGCACCGACGTTACCACGTTTGGATTGCGAAGTTCAATGTGCACCAACTCATCCCAATTGATCCACATATCATCCAAAAATTATAGAAAATTCTTTGGGAATGCATTAGATTATTACAGACTTCCTTTTGCCTTCTTGTTGTAAACGGTTTTTTTTCAGAACCATAAACCATGTCAATGTCATTCTATACATAGCACCCTTTGCCCTGTGCAAAAAGACCAATAGAAACCGACAGGCCAAATCCTATCGGAATCAATGATATACTATCGGTTTCTATGGTGGATAGTGCCACAGAATTTAATGGTTTCTATAAGGTT
The DNA here is from genome assembly GCA_018340375.1 of Gonatopus flavifemur. Lineage (NCBI taxonomy): Eukaryota > Metazoa > Arthropoda > Insecta > Hymenoptera > Dryinidae > Gonatopus > Gonatopus flavifemur. Next base: position 2,392,834 of record JAFFJZ010000001.1, read on the forward strand.
CTATGAGGAATCCGATGTTCTATGGGCTTTTATCGGTATGATCTACAAACCCTGATAGATACTGATAGGAATAAAATATCCTATCGGTTTCTATGCTGGATGGGGATTTACGGGAATCTATGGGACCTTTCGGCCAGGGTGTCTAAAAGATATTTTCAAAAATGATTGGGAACAATGCGAGAAGTTTTGTGCAACACGAGAAGATATCTTTTAGAACTCTTACAATGTTCTTACTTCTAAAAGATATCTTCAAGAACGTTTTAAGAAATCTCTTAGAAGTTTCTGAAAGATACCTTTTGAGATTCCGTTACCAATGCATTACAGGAGAAAGAGGGGTATTGGAATTGTGCTAATTTTACATTAAGTAATTTATGGATAGCCTCTCACCAAATTTCATAGAATCTTCCACAATGTTCTAATTGAAGTCAATTTGATAATTTTTCATTAGATATGGTTACACGGAGAAAAAAGAACAATGAATGATTGCTAGAAATACGAGGGATCATTGCTAAAAAAAGTTAGCAAATTGGTGACAACTGAACTTTTCTATTAACAGTTCTTCATGCGGGGAGTAGTAGTAGAGTTCATTTAGTTTCTATTACAATATGAACTAAACGAACATACTTCCTATTCCTCACAAAACTTAGTGATCAATACCATCATCCAAAAGAAAGATGCCGTGAATTATCCTCAAATATTACGCAAAAAAATTAATTCTTTCAGAATTCATACTTCCACGACGGTTTCTCGTCCGATTGATTCGGGATGCAAGGCTGTGATAGAAAGAAATTTTTTTCTTAGTAATGGGGATTCAATCCTACCTACCTAATCAACCTAACTTAACCAAGGTAACGCTTATACCGACTTAACTCTACCGCACGATTGAGATTTTCAACTCACTGAAAGTTTATGAATCGTTCGTAGATTCGTGCTTACACCTCAGCAACTTACTTTATGAATAATCTTAGTGATGTACGGCACACAATGCTTGAGAATCATTACCTCGAAATGTTATGAATGATTCCACACCGTGTAATGGTTCTATTCTTTTTTTCTGTGTTGGAATCTACTCTATAAATTGCTTGGCAATCATTGCCTGAAAATATTATGAATCACTTTCCACGCCGGGCAATACAACGTTTCATATTCTGTGACGTTTCAAACCATTACTCGCGTTGATAAATGTTAATTATCGCTAACTTGACCACTTAGCCCCCAGTTGATGCCTCTGGCTCGTCGGAACCCAGGGTTCGATTAGGATGGGTTGGGGAACGCGTGTCACAGATTATTAAAGGACAGACAAATTCAAGTTATTTCAAGTTTTCGAACAAATTTTGATTATAAACAGAAAAAAATAGAAATAATTACAATTCGGGTTAGTTACCCGTAACGAGTTACTGATTGTAGGAAAACCCTAAAGTAGACTTAGAGAAATGTTAAACGTTAGGAGCTTGCACAGAAGCTATAGACCGATTGCAACCGTAGGATCTAACGGAAAGTGACGCGTGAATGGACGGTTCCGAGTGAAAGGGACCCCCGTGGGTCCGTTCGTGAAAAGTAATAATTTTAAGGATTATTCCACATGCGCGGAATCGCGAGTCGTGATTGCCCGAAATTATCTTGACCTAAGGGCAGGCTCTAATAAAAAGTTCCCGATTGGTTGGACTAAAACTGGTGTTGTTTCCTATGTCCCATGGAGCCGTGAGAGGTTGACCTAATGAGAGAAGCCGTCAGAATTTGGCTCTAACTAACCCTTGGTGGCCGTGAGAGAGTGGCCCTATGGCCCGAAGAGGACTATTACCGTCTTCGTCCAGAATTTGCCCTAACCCTTTTTGACTCTTCAGCAGCGGTTAATTGCCGGCTACTGCCCCCCGTTCCCTAGGCAACCTAGCTAAGCAATCGTGTGCAAGCACACGACCCGACTGCTTTCTATCTCTGATCTCGGTGGAGTGGTCTCTCTCACCTTTTGGATCTCCCTGCTCGAGCAGGCTTGATCGAGATAGAAGAGTGCTGATTCTCGCTTCAGCACCCCCTTTTATTCCCTGATTGAGTTTTTCGCTACCGCGCGCAACTCGTCTGCTGCCTATCGGTTACGCGGCGAAACCCTCCCGCTCGAGTATCGCACTCGCATCGATCTTCGATGTTCGATACTTCTTACGAACTCACCACGCACATGCGCGGTGCGTATAGCCTATATCCAAGATGGATGACAGGGTTTGTTTACAACCTGTCATCACTCGCTCGGAGTGTCTTTTCAGGTTAACGCTACATAGACGAACTCGTTACCGGACGTGGATTTAAGCGAGTTCGTCACAATTCAATTTCATGACGTTTTTGTAATGACTGAGGGAACCATCGCTAATTCCGTTTGTCACTGAATGCTCCACAGCATAGGCATGATTGATACAATTTTTCATTACTATACACCCCTAACAGGACACTTCGTCGCATCTCCGTGGTCTCCACGGAGATAGGTGGTATCTACGTGGAGACCACAGAGATGCGAAGGGGTGTCCTGTTAGGGACGTTAGTACCCTTTGCTATTTTTCTATTATTCATTCCTATCATCACAAGCAATCATTGCTCATTCTTCAAAAATTGGCTTCAATCCTAGGCAAGATAGTGATCATCGCTACGAATTTCAAAATCATTTTTCTCCGTGTACACTGAGAAAACACCAGGTTCGCCTCCATCCTATAAAAGTTTGGATACGGCGAACTTCACCGTGCGGTTGAGTGGACTGAATACCAATTGAAATGACTGAGCGGGGATTTATTTCAATCGATATTCAGTTGACTCAACTGCGGGGCGGAATTCGCCATATCCAAACTCTTACGAGGTTAGCTCCACTATTTTCTTTTCTCACCGTAGATTTGATAGACTTTTTCAATGGAAAACCCACTGCATTTTACAAAAACTCATTGGAAAGTATATAATGTTCGCCCGCCCGGCTTATTCCGCATGGTGGGAGAAAGGGGAAGCGGTCAATGTGGTGAGTAAAAACGGTCTCGAATCTGGCGTCACTGTTTGGGCCTCGCCAGGCTTCACGAAGCTGATAAGAGAGTCTTGCGAGGCCTAGCAAGACCTCGCAATAGTCTAAGAAGTTACTAGAGTAATATCTACTAGGGTCCAAACAAAATTGATACTGTAAAAAGTCCCTGAATGTGGTTGCAACTTACTTCAAAATTTGACTAAAATTGAGTCTCTTTCAATGTGTCGGCATTTGTCTTTCATGTTTAATTTTAGTGGAGACAGGGCTAGCTTTAGTTGCACCTTGAAATAAGCTCATATTGAGAAAGGAAGTGAGTTTCACTCTTCACTGTGAAATACTACTACAAATTTTAAATCATGAATGCAGAATTTTTTATATCGAGACGATATCGATACCAGTCCAACGATATTACACGATACCGAGACGATATTCAAGCTTGACGATATTTTTCGATACCGAGACGATATTTTCTGAAATCTCGTCTCGAATGCACCCCTACTTTCAACTGATGTACAAATCAAAGAATGTACCTCCCCCAAAAGAAACCAAACTCTCTAGGTTGAATCTACGCCCATTGTGCGTAAATTATTGACGTCCATGGAATGTCCAATGGACCTTCAGATTTTCGGACGTTGAACAGACTTCTATAGAACGTTCTTTGAACCTTTATGTTCATTTGGGGTCAAAACCTGTCAAATCCGGGTCAAAATGTTATCCGATGGAATTAAAAAGTGAAGACGACACTCAATTTCTCACAAAAATTGAATGGTGGTTTCAAAATATACGTATATTATGAGCAATTCTCTCTAGATAATAATAAATGATGAAGAAATACTCCAAGGTTCAAGCTCTGGTATGAGCCCATCTCTACACTGAGAAAACAGATATCCTGAAAATTACCATAATTTATGGATTTTCAGCGCTGGTCTGACCCGAGTCGGAATATTTACTTGCACGAATATCCAAAAGTACCATAATTTCTTGGACTCTTCAGAATAAGTATGGTACCTTCCTTATAAAAGTCCCAGATATTATGGTACTGTTAGAGGTTTGTTCAGGTAAATATTGAGACTCGGGTAAGACCAGCGCTAAAAATCCATAAATTATGGTACTTTTTAAGATACCTTTTTCTCCATGTAGAAGAAGAAACTGATCTGAAAAGATATAAACCATACAAACGATTTTCACAGAAGAATACCATGAAAATGAAGAGATGACAAATTACTTATAACACTCGGTGAATGGAACGAAACAGTTAGCGAGATGAAATGAGACAATTAGCGAGTGATTTAAACCTCATAAGTCCTTTGGAAAAAGGCAGAAATGAGATCATAATGGTTGAAAATTCATCTCAAATTCGACATGCTGTTTATAAATTTGATGTAATGAAGTTATTTCGATTTTCATCTGGTGCAAAGTTTAAGATACTTCAATTGAGGGGTTATACGCAGTCAGGAAGGCAAGAATTTCTCGTCGTTTTGTTTAATCGATTATACACTAAAACCATTCGTTGCTAATTTCTGATCATTCGGAGTTTAATATAGCATTTTTCATAATTACGACTCCTGATTCCCCTGCCGAATCTCTTGAACTCAAATCCGGAATCAAAATTTTTCAAGTTGCACGTATTACGAGTTATTAAGACTTTCGAGTAGTCTGGAACTCTTCTAGAGGGCTCGAGAGAGAATTTCGAGTTAAACAGTTCGAGTTAACGAGGTACCGCAGTGTTTGAAAGGGCTGGAATATTTCAGGCGGATGACGTTATCGCTTCATCCTGTATATGTATTCACCATCAGTGTTCATATATCATTATACGCCAGAGATAGTAACCAACCCATTCAGGTCGGATATCAGTTCAAAAGTTGTCAAACAGAATAAACGGTCAAACAGAACAGTAGAGAAACTTGAAATTCATTGATTGCTGTCATATGGATATTATTATTTGTTCAAATAAGAGAAGTCAAACTATTTTGAAATATCAATTCCTCAGAAATATGAATCCTTCCACAGAAAAAAAATAAAGAAAATGTAGGCAGAAGTTCCCGAATTTGATGTTTTTTTTTTGAAAACTTAAAAACTACACTAACAAAACTGTCGAGTTGTCGTGACTACAAATTTAGTGAGATACTACCTCAAATAAAGAATTTACAAATACAAAACGCTATTACCTCTCGCAAGTTCAATGGAAGATGTAGTTTTCAAGGGATTCTAAATTCTTTTAGTCCGTTGGTAATATTAATTGTTTATAATTAAATAATTCCAACGTTAGTTTAAGATTGAATGAATGATAAAATTGAATTATTGGCCACTTTCTTCATGAAAAATTAACTGTTCCCTCTTCTTATGCGTTATAAAATCATTTTTTTTATGAAAGTGGGAAATTACTTGTTTGATGTCGGAATTAAATTTTTGTTTTTCATTCGTGACTATAAACATTTGAAATTATGATGATTCGGCAATATTGTCATTCAGTACTATTGGTATATCAATATGGTGTTATGAAACGCTTCCAATTGATTATGAAATAAATCCTCAAAAACTAGATATAATACATAGAAATATGAAGCAAAATTGGAATAGCAAGCAATTTGAAATAAAACAAAAGGTCCTATCGGAATACTCTTTTATAGAGAGTTCTAGTGGAAACTAATACTTGAAAAATTACTTCACAATAATCAAAACAGCTGGAAGAACGTCTTGTGTGAGTACTGTCCTCACATAAGCGGTTCTTCAATAAATTGTTGACGTAGGGCCGTTCCTGGCGCTCTCTCTGTGTCTCTCTCTTACCAATTCAAACGCGTCAGTTAGTAAAGGAACAAAGAACGTACGGCTGCACGTGCTTCGATCCTTTATTGACTCATGCGTTTGAATGAGTGAGAGAGAGACGCAAGAAGGTGGCAGGAACGGCCCTGCGTTGACGCGAAGAAGAAGAGGGGGGATGGGGGGCCCCCAGCCAACGCCCCCTCCAGTGAGCTGCTACCTACAATAGTTGTTACTGTGAGAGTGGGGGCTCAGATATAAGACACACCCCCACAGCCTCAACACATGTTCAGCCCTCCTCAAAGAAGAGAGATAGCGAAGTCGGAAAAATTTAGAAAGAATTACCTATAGGGCATAAGCTCTTAATCAAATAGAAATTTTTGTAATGAGATGAGTGGTATGATGGCGAAAAATAAATGGGTGGGGAAAAAACCTGAAATGCTTAGCATTTCAGTAAAAAACCACTGGTCTAAAAAGTAATTAATTTTGATTTTCTGTTGATGAAGGATAAGTTATCGATTGTCTTGAAGCCTGTGTTAACGCATGGGAAAATTTCTTCTCTTATACCCGAATGGATATATTTCAACACGCCCCACGCTGCGACGTGCCTAGCGGATAAAAGAAGAACCGCGTGCTCATGGCGGACACGCTCGGCGCCTGGCATTACATGCGGTCGCTTTGCTTCTTTCTGCTGAGGTGGCCAATAGTACTCGTCACACGTTTTACACATTTCCCATCGCATCGCGTGGATCTCTCCACGGGTACTGTTTATCGTGACTTGTCACAGTATTATGCATACAAATAGAATCCAACAGCACTGGTTACTGTAGTTACACGAATAGGTCATGTCTCTACAACAGAGTCTACTGTAAAGACGTAACTAATTCGTGTCACTACAGTAACCGGTGCTGTTAAACTTCTCTTCTTTTCATAACACGAGCTAGTTGTCTAGCATAAAATATTTATTACTGTAGAATTTCCTCTATGTGCCACAACGTCATACTAACAATAACATATATTCATATACATTTTTTTAACTGTATGTTTTTTAATGTATCGTCTCAATATTCCGCTGAATTCCATCAAAAACATGTGGAATAAAATTAAATTCTACAAGAAAAAAAATTATTAAACTGTTCTTTTAGGTGGTCTTATTATGACGTAATAATAATATCGCGTTGTAATTAATGAACGTGATGTAAATTCCTTGCATGGATCGGTTTTATGTAAAAGTTGAATAATAATAACCCGGAATCGATACTCAGCGGTATTTGAATTTCATTAAATTGCGTACATTTAGATTAACAATTTCAAGCGATATACGAAATTTCTCATTGTAAATGCGAGGGAAAAATGAAAAACATTATCGATTCGTTGATCAAGCTTTCGATCTTCAAATAATAACTTCTTATCTGTGTCGGTTTGAAACAATGTTCAAAGTTATTCTGAAAATCCCAATACTTACTTTTGCATTCAATGTTTGATACGTAAAGTGCTGGATATTACCGACAAATTGAATATCGAATGTTTCAGAGTGAGTAATCAACATATTTATCTTGATATTTAATCAATATCAGTTTGGGGAAACACAATGACGTTTTTATGATGACATCATTTCGCCGTGGAATTGTGTCGCAAGGACAATGAAAATTGATTCGCCGATTGCTTTAAAATTATATTCAAGGTTGTAGCAGTGTGAGTACAAGAGAGATAGATTGAATCAATCCTAATGCGTTTGTTCCTCTTCCTCGATTATATTTGTACATAATATGACAATGGCGAAGAAATACAGAGACGAGAGGAAAAATTCCTTCTTTTCGTATGACCTTCGATAAAAGTACTTGTTATGTTTTTAAAAATTCAGAGCATATCCGATAACAAAGGTAGAATATTCAGTTCTTGAAAAATTGATTTGCATCATAAAAATTCCAAATGAAAGGGATTATCGGATAAAAAAAATCTTTCAAAGGCCATGGAATGTTTGTGATTGAAAAATACCTTTGACCTTCGACATATTTTCGTTACAGTAAAACACCGGGTTTGTTAAATGTCTTTTGAGGGACGATATTCAAGAGTGAAGAAAAATGAATAATTGCAAAAAGAGCGATGGAAAGGTGCAAAGTATAATCATGAAAAATTTCAGTTTTATGGGTGAACGTTAATTTCAATATGGAAAAATGAGCGTTGATCGGATTTGTGATTTTATTTTTAACGAACACACTTACCTACTCATCATTGTGTAATTCGGGTGATTTTTCTATATTTCACTACTATCATCATTTTCTACGCTACATTGGAATACAAATTCATTCAAAATAATTCGTGTTTGTTAGGAATATACAGCTGACCTATTCTCAAAAAGTATTGATAATTTTTTTTCTGACAACAACCATACGAATTGAGTTGAAATTGCACAAACGTATGATACGAGTCCATCTGGTTCTGTGAAATTTTAAATACGTTTTCAAATGAAACTGGAACCTTTGAACTGCTCAGCTGTAATTTAGTTAATTCGCATTCAACATTGATGTTAACTAGCTACTCCGTCTAGCCCTAATTGGAACTGCCCACCGAACGGATTTTTCCTAGTTTAGAGGACGTCTGCGGGACGTCCAGGTGGGTTCTTCAACGTCCTCCGGATCACTGTAAAAAGAAAGTCTTAATCTGTTCGCATCTCAATTTCAGACAATGCTTTTTCCATTGTGTCGGTGATTGTTTTTTCGGTTTAATTTGTTTGCATCATAGGTTCAGCCATGAAATGAGCTGAATTTAAGAATTCCTTTTTACAGTGATGTTTTGAATTCACTATAAAACTAGAATTTTTAATTCAGTATGTAAAACTTCCAATAATGAAGATATTTCACAATATGTCCGGATTTCAAGCCGACAATCTGGAGTTTTTTGACTCCTTGTTCTGGGTTGATTAGTTTGCATCTAAGGCAGCGCTAGTCCTAACTCAGGAGGAAACTGTATAAAGCCATTTTCAGATGTGGCAAAATATGGCGCATGAGTAGAAGAAAGAGGTCCGAAATACCTCTCGCCTCTTCTGATGGTGTCGTGCACATGTAACAGTCCCCACCTGGTTGAAAATTTCTAGATCAACAAGATCGCGGAATTCGCACGTAAGTTCAAATTCCCACCTAGGATCCACGTTGGTTTTGCTGATCCTGCGTGAGACTCTTCTGGGTCCTGTCGGGCGGGAATCCGAGTAATTCAGGGCCACGGCTTGAGGGACTCCCAACGAGATCTTAAAGGGTCCCGCGCGAGGACAACGCGGGTCCTAGGAGGGAACCCGACTCCCCATGCGAATTTCGCGATCTCTTCTATCCTGGAATTATCAACTGGGCGCTATTTAAATGTATTTTAGTGTCAATACATAAAAGTAAAGCGGTGCAAAAAATGTACAGAGTTTTTTATTGAATTTACAGGACCTATTACAAGTTTTGTAAATCACTGAAGCCTTCCTATACTAGAGTGAACACTCACAAGAACTACTTATACCCGGTCATTCAATATGTCCGTAGGATAAGTAAGAGAAAAACAAAAGTTTGACAAAACTCGATTTTATTATTCAACATAGTTGCCTTCGAGGGTGATACAACGAGTACAGCGCTTTTCCAACTTTTCGATACCACTTTTATAGTACGATTTCTCTTTCTCTTCAAAATAGGCCGCAGTTTCAGCGATCGCTTCATCATTGGACGTGAATTTATTCCCAGCAAGCATTCTCTGGAGATCTGAAAACAGGAAAAAGTCGTTAGGGGCTAAATTTGAAGAATACGGTGATTGGGTAAGGAATTCGAAGCCCAATTCATTCAACTTTGCCATCGTTTTCATCGATTTGTGACACGGTGCATTGTCTTGGTGAAACAACACTTTTTTCTTTCGCAAATGTGGCCGTTTCTTTGCGATTTCAGCCTTCAATCGATCCGGAAGTGCGCAGTAATAGTCGCTGTTGATGGTGGTTCTTTTTTGGAGATAGTCGATGAATATTATTTCCTCCGCATCCCAAAATACAGACGCCATCACCTTACCGGCCGAATGTTGCATCTTTGCTCGCTTTGGATTCTATTCGTCGACTGCTGTCCACTCAACTGACTGTCTTTTGGATTGTCATCCATTGTCACATATCGACGATAGAATTCAATTTTATTGCGGTTTAACAGCGCCAAACACTCCTCTGAAGCATCAATTCGTTGTTGTTTTTGGTCGACTGTGAGCTCATGCGGCACCCACTTTGCACAAAGCTTTCGCGTACCCAAATGTTCGTGTAAAATGGTGAGAACACTACCATCTGATATCTTCACAATGTTAGCTAGCTCGTGCACCTTCAATTTGCGATCGTTCATAACCAATTTGTGGATTCTTTCAGATTTTCTGGAATAACAGCCTCATTTGGGCGTCCACGTTTAAATTCAGCAATCCACTTCTCTATCATTTGTCTCGATGGAGCAGAGTCCGAATAATGTTTATCAAGCCATTGTTTGGTTCCTATTGTATTTTTTCCATCAAAAAGCAATGCTTCATCAAAATTTGAAATTCATATTTTCCATTTTTTTTTCAATAACAAAAGTTGCTTCACACAAAATGCTATAACTCACGAATCAATCGTCAGATTGCTATCAAAATTACACACGTATCGTTTGGAGTACTAAATAAAAGTTATATGGGAAAAATTATAGTAACGTCATCTATGTGTCATCCTGCTGACTTTTTGAATGGACTGTCAAGTGTTCACTTTCATGCTCTATAAAAGGCATTAGAAACTCATGAAATCCAGAAGCATTGAAAAATGAAATTGTTTGGGAGTGAAACGCCAAACAGTAGAATCACAACTACCATTCGCATTCCATCCGCCCATGCACCATTCCAGCAAATCATCTCGGCACAACTCTTTGTTAATTGACAAAACATGCTTCCTTGCATCAGAATGGCAGTGATTCAAAGTGTACGTACTTCTCACCTGTAGATCTCCGCTACTTGCACCACCTGTCGTCTCCTGTATGCCAGACTCGTGCTTCGAATTTCGGTTCGCAGAGATTATATGACAGAAGTAGCCATGGTAGTTTCTTTCATCTTCTGTGTATTCTCGAATATATTACATTGTCAAACTCAAAGTGGCAAACATATCCTTGAGATCCCAACAGAAAATTACATCTTCCAAAACTCATAAAGGAAACTCTCCCCTCGACTCTTTAATAAAACACTCTTCATCAAACTCCTTTCATGATAAATTGGAAACTTTCGAAGGAAGTTGGATATTTTCTCTCGCAAAATACAGGGAATTATAGAATTTTAATATCACTGGATATTCATGGATAACATTTTAATAAAATTTCGAAAGCCCCAAAAGCCTACGAAAATAGTGTACCACGTGAATCTTAGGAATCGTATTCCCAGGATAATATTTTGTATTTGAAACAATCGTTGAATAGTCTTGATTCATAGGTATACGGCATAGAGCTTTTAGCGTGGTTCATTTAGAAGTCGAATACATTAATGGCCCCTCAATGGAGGCCTTGATAATAATGAGAGGGTTCAAGGAAGGACGGAAAATAATGACGAGTCATAAGTAAAATTGAGGGAGAAAATACATTAGGCGTAACGTTTGTGTACTTGTCACGTCGATCTCGTCAGAGGGTGACATTTAACCTCATTTCTTCACCTATCTATTCATCTAATTCCAAGTTTCTTGTTAGTAAAAATCATTCGTCACCCAAAGTATTGTAATAAAGTGTGAAATATATTTAAACACTTCCAAAGATTTTCGTACAATCGGTTTATACAGTTATAAAAATATATTTCCCACCGACTTTAACTGCTGCTTATTTCGAATTTTGGGGGACTTTTTTGTGTACCGATCGGCAGATCGTGTCGCTGATCGTGGCGAACTAATAAATTTCAGATGTCCAAACGATAATCGCTAGAACATATTTCTTCCTCCTTCTTATCGACCCTTTCTTATCTTATTCCAACTCTCTTTTACCTCATCTATCGGAATCCTTCAATTCGCCTGACGTACATTACACTCCGTTGTGACTGGAAAGTTATGATTAACGGAATATACAACGATGAATATGCGGGCAAGTTGGTTCCGTTATCTGCAAAACTTTCGTCATTGAAATGGTCAAAAAATACAACAACCCTCAAGTTTGCATGTGTATCTCTTGACTACCGTATACTCAATTTGTCCAATTTCCAGGCTTTTTTTTTTAAATTTATCATCTCTTCGCAAAATAAATCTCTCTAAATTAAAAATTATCAATCAATCAATGATAAACAGTCACAAATTTCTCTTCAAACTTATATCTCCTCGTGTGTTATTTCTTCCCTCATACGTTAACGTAGTTATCTCCTGGTCCGTCCGTCCGTCCATCAGTTCCTCAAACATTTCCGTGGTTTTGTGGGGATGTGATGTATTCGGTACGTCGAGTTTCGTATTCATGGTTTCGCTCGACAATTTCAACGCAGACATAGATGAAGACGTAGACACGGCCGTAGTCGTAGCCGTCATCGTCATCGTCGTCTCCACGGCTTATCCATTTAATTAACGAGACAATGCCAAGCCTTCAAGATGGTTTACATGAACGGCCGGTCCGTGGGGATCGAAAGCGAACAATGTCGTTATTGTTTCTATACTGCCATCTACCATTCTCTCTTCCTCTTTTTCGAAGCGGTGGCAATCAATTCTTGACTTGTAATTTTGCGAGTGGTATCTCGTCAAGTTCCAACACACGTGCGAGCATGGACTCATTGTTACATTGTATTCATCACCTCTCCATACAACTGGAGTATTGATTCATTGAATTTCATGCGACAGAGAAATCAAATATTCCTGTAGAATGCTATGAGGATGTTCATGAAAAGTTGAGTTGAAATTCAGAGGAAGTTTTTTAAAATATAATCACATTAACTCTGAGAAGAGCACAATGTCATGAATCTATTCACGTGAACTCAAAACTATTTTTACGAGGGTATGAATCCATATTTTTGAGTATGATACTTTTCTAATCTCCCGGTTGCATATTATAATGTTCGTAATTGAATTTGACTAGATTGAATTGGATTCTTCGGACTCCTTAAACGAAAGTAAATATAAATTCTCAACTATCTGATGAAATTTTCCATTCTTAAAGCATAAGAGTTAATTCACATTCAGACTTACTCGATTCGTAATAATGCGGTTCAGGAACAACCGTAAAAAAACTTTTCTTATTCTTCTGTAAAAACACCCTGTACCTTCGGTCGAATGAATTTCAAATCGGCTTTCGAAATACTACGACTTCTTTCTCTCTCCTCGTGATTTCAGAAAATACAATATCGCAGACAGTATTCTTTCTCGAGAAGTTCATAACGAAGGAAACGATGTTTCCATAACGTATAACGATCTTTTTACAACTTTTGGAACCGAGAGTTCAAGTTGAGGGCGAAACATAATCCTCAGTTTCGAATTCTACCGGTCGGACTTTTACTTCTGGATGTTGGGAAGTTGGCATGCGAACGAGGAAGACAATTTTTGTGGATTTTCTTCCCTATGCTCTCTGGGGTGGAACCTGCGGTAGCCGCTCAGCACTTCTCCAACATAGTAGCTCTCCTCTCTTCATGGAAACGAGGTAGCCAGTTTATATTAATGTTTACTCCGAGCTGCTCCTGGCTTCCGTTCATCGATCGCGACGTTTTTTACCTCGAATTGTCATATCCCATTCGATGAAAGACTCCGTACGCTGGATGCCAGGATTTTCTACACGTGTTTATACATGTATTTTTTTTGTTATCCTCGTCCAACACAAAGTACATTTTGAAAGGAATTTACTCGCTTTGGGACGAACGAATTGTAGAGGGAAAAAGCTTTGTACTATCTTTGTTGTTCGATATCGCTCGTTCTAAGCTGACATTGATTTCACTTCGATACGGTCAAAAATTCAGGACAGAAAGAGCGATATTTCATTGAAATTTTTCAATTCGAGGAAGTAAAGAGAGCACAGAATATTTACTGACTGCATTCCAGTGATCGTATCATCATTATTTGAGTAAAGATCATGGATACATTTCAATATCATTCGATATCACAGCTTTCCTTTATTCATTATTTTACCAGTTTCACCGTACAGCGTAATTACTGAACTCATTAACTTAATCTCAAAAGGATTTGATATACTGCAGATTACAATAAAAACAGCTGTTGAATAATCACCTCGCTTTACCCTCATTTCCATAAAAACATTACCAACGAATTGATATCTGATGTATACACGCGCAAGGCAACAAATGTGGATTGATATAAAGAAGAAAAGATGAAAATCAATAATTTTCTGAGATTGTGAATAAACGAGGGGTTCGTGATGTTTAATTAATTGCGAGTTCATGTTTGGGATAGATTCGTTCGATATATTTTATGTAAAATTTCGTAGAAAGTTTCACAGTGCAAAACAAAGTTCTGTGAAAATCCTTTTTTGGGTCATTGGTACTCGGATCATTAGTAGAACCATTAATCCACTATTTCTTGGTGAAAACCAAGTGGATACAATTTATTTTCAAGACATAATGCACAGAAAGTTCTTTGTTTCCTTTGTGACTACTCGTTCTACTTAGATGCTTTCGGAAACTTGCAACCCGGACAAAAATGGAACGTGCGAATGGAATGAGAATACAAATTCTCCACCTGCAATCATGACGTGTGTTCTCAAGTATGTTTTACGGCTTCTAACGAGTCAGAACTTTTTTACAATTTTTTGAATGCAGACGAGTTTTGAATGTTTTCCGTTACACTTTAGCGAATGATGTTCTCCATTTTCAAGTGCATTTATTTTAATTCCAATCAATATCTTGGGATTTAAAACAGTGCGGTTCTACCACAGATATTGAATGAGACAATTGAGGAATGGTCAATTTGATGATTGATTGCATGCGAAAAGTCCGAAAAGAGAGGACCTTGGTAAACTGTTGGCCAACTCTGTTTTATATTACGTGACTCGGAATGACAGCAGAAATCCAGAGGAAGTCGATTATGTGACAGTTCTGGTAGATTTTTGATATCTGAGAAATTTCACGGAAAAAAGTAATTCGCTACAGCAGCTAGGTAGCTATTTCATGGATTTGATATTTGGATAGCGGAATGAATCGCTGCAAAAGCTAGATTTTAGCTCGTATGGCAGTAATTTATGTTGCCACAGCTAATTTTTAGCTATCCAAATGACAACCATATCATTTTTATTCGTGTTGCACGGACTTTTGTTCAATTTTTGAACATATTATGTTACTAGAAAGAACTTGAGGAGTCTGTAAGTCTTGGTAAAAATAATCTCGATGTTCGGAATGACCTCGTCTGATTGTAATGAGAAATGAGGTTTGAATTCACGTAGGACTTTGGAAATTCTTGAATATTTGAATTCTAGCTCAAATTTTGAGAGAAGAATCATGTTCAACAGTTCCAGAGCAATTCAAAGTTCGAAGTTTTTGAAAAACCATTTTGATGATTCTTACATGAAATTGGCCATGATTTTGAAGTTTGTTATCCGAGGAAATTTCCGAATTCTAATGCAACAATTGATATCAAATGTTATAAATAGACATTAAATTTGGGAACATTCTTCAATTCAAGAAATTATTATGAAATTTGATAATATATTATCAAAATTCAGAAACTAGTCATGAGATTCACTGAATTCATTTGAAATAATGATAATGAAATTTAGATAGATAAACAAACTATGGAAACATAAATAGAATAACAATTTGAATGAGAATGATTGATAATTCATAATAATATTTTCCATCATCAGTTAGATGAAACTTATTCATCTGAATGAATAAATCAATAACCTCCACTGATATAACAAATAATTTCATTTGAAAACATGTACTACATTGAAATGCAATTAAAATGGATATTTTACTGTGTACGCTCTCATTTTAATCAAATTTTCACTCTCACAATTTTTCTTCATACAATGAAATATTATATCGTTGAAGTTTGAATCGTTCATCAAAATAAATTCCATATCAAATGTAGAAAAATTTAATTCGAAATTGATCGGAGTGTTCGAAAATCAATTCTTTCAAGCAACATATGAAAGTGACTCCGGATGTGAGAGAAGGTGAAAATATCAACACTTGAGTGTTTTGGTTCTCAACTAAAAATTCGTTTGAATGAACGATTCAAGCTTCAACGACGTAAAATATTCGTATGAATTTTTATAAGTTAGAATTTCGTACAAGTGAACATTCTTCGTGCACTTGAGCATGGAGCGGAGAAGAAACGCAGCGTGAGATAAAAAGATAGACAATTTTCTTGATAGCTAGAATTTGAGAGAAAATGGAAAATTCAACGCTTTGATAACCTCCAAGAGCGAAAATCGTGAACTCTGATTGGTTTGAACTGCACTCACTTCCCACTATAGGCTTTTACCCAATCACCAACTACTTCAAAAACCCAAACTCTTCAAATACCGCGATTTTTCTTGTCAAGACTTCTTCGACCACAGACTCCATATTTCTTCAACCATCAATAAATTATATCTTCAACCGTTCTGAATCATTCTTCGATTTTTATTCATCGCGAATGAAACAAATACTACTCTCATTCATGCCAGAAATAATGTACATATAACATTGGTACCAATGTGAATTTGATATTAATTGCATTCATGTGAGCGGTAAGTGAAATTAACAAAAACCAATGCAGAGTTTACATGGGTTTCTTCTGTCTTCCATTTATACTATTCTTCCATCAAATTACAAATGATCATGTCACCTTTGTGCAGTCAATTCACTCCAATTACCTCAATTTGAATTCATAGAACAGAAAAGATTTTTCATTCAAACAAAGAGACATGTTTTTGATACACAGACGGATAATAACAGTTTGCCCAATTTATGAATTTTAATTTCTATGAAAAACTTATTTCCATTGAACTTTTTCACTCATAATATTATTATTCATCAATAATTCTCATTTATATTGATATTTTTATGCGATATTAACAATCATTTGAGAATTTTCAATAAATATATTTGAATAATTACATCATTTTGAGGGAGAATTAATTTCAATTCTATTCCAGTTTATACCAATAAATTGAACATTCAATTTATGTTCAAAATTGGCCTTTAATATGGAAAATTAATATTAAAATCCAAATGTCAAACTCATTATTTTCCCAATTCAATGCATCTATCCAAAAAACTAGATACTAAGAAATTTCAATTACATTTCATTATATCAAGTACGAATTTCGAATTATTTCTCAACACTAATTAATATTTATGATTGACTCATTTCATTCCAAGAAATGAAATTCAATAATTCAATTCCTGATACAAGAGGTACATCGAATCAAAATCTCTGTTCCAAGTTTTATCATTATTTCCATACAATACGATTTTTAATTCTTTCTTATTTTTCCCTCGTTTTCTCTGATATTGTACCTTGAAAATATCAGCATTTCGATGATGAAGATTTAACGACAAAGAATCATTCGTTCAAATGTGGATATAACTCTTGAAAAACTTTCCATTATTCTTACTTGGTCACGACTAAATCCATTAATTTCAATGGAATTAACGGGCGGTGCGTACATATTTTGAATTAGAAAATCAAATTGAACAATTCGACACTTTCACTTTCAAATCTGTATTGAAAAAAATCGTTTCCAATTCTTATCCACAACTCAAATTTCATATAATTCAATCAACATTTTCCAATTGTTTTTCAAAATTCATTAAATAAACAATAATAGATTCAATTGAGAAGTAAGTTCAGTTTATCGTGTAACATCAATCATTTCTCTAATCAATTGAAATACCACCCAAATTCTTGATTGCAAAAAAGTCTATATTTGATAATCATTCAAAATAATCTTATAAAAATACGTTCAAAAATCAGTCCTAGAAATAAAAATGAAATGGAGATGAAAACAAAATTAAAATAAATAACAATGAATTCAATGTAATAGAAATGGAATTGGAACTTTTTATAACATCAATTACTTATCACTGATAGTTTAATGCACGGGAAAAATTTGCAGTAAATTCTGAGATTGGGACAATTTATATTACCGCATAAAATGAATTATGGTGATTCTAAACAAATTGCAGTAAATTTAATGGCAGTTGCGGTAAATTATTATACTCCTAAATTGCTCGTGTTTCAAATTTTATTCCAAACCGCGATAAATATGACAAATCACTTTTTTTGTGTCTATCAAATTAAATCATTTGATTTCATTTCTACTTTTTTAATTTTACTTCATTTCATTTTATGTCACTTTGATTTCATTTGCTTCACTGTGTTAAAGAATAATTGCAATAATATTGTTTTCGATAGGAAAAATACAAACAAAACTTATCAATCATTATATTCATATTATTACCTCGAATCATCATATCTCTCATCGTATATTAGCTCAAGCGCATCTTATGAATTTATAGATACTCGTTTTTAATAAAGTACGAATCGTTTGTAATCTCAAACCTCGTGGGTTTATACAATGTACTATCATCAAAGGGATCAGAGTATGAGGTACACCTATAATAAACGTCAAGATCAAAAAGGAATATGTATACCCTTGTACGATTCATATACTCTGCATCTGTACATGTATATTCCTTTAACGTTGAGCAGATTCCATATCGCGTCCATAGATCTTCATTCACCAACGATCCGCGTGCCTCGGTATCATGTTGTTGGTATGACGGCCATGCATCCAGTTGAGGTAAAGAAGGAATTTATATGAAGTAAAGAGCTTTTCTTCATGAAGTGAAATATCTTCTCGTAAAGGGTCACAGAGATTTCAAACCGATGTAAAATTTCATACGATTCTTTGAAATGAACAATATTTCCTTTTTTCCATAGAACTACCTTGACAATGTTGTTCCAAATTGTATAACTGTTTACATGGATATCCGAATCAATATTTCCCTCTTTTTTGTGAACATATTTATTATGGGTCACGTTTCAACCAGGAATTATATTCCGAAGCTAAAAAGATGCCGGAGATTGCTCGGTCGAATCGAGTTGGGCAGAGTAATAGCGGATTATGTTACTGTAGGCTGGCTCTTAGTGGAATCATCAATACCGTATCATCTTATTTTTATGTATAGACCGGGATCACAATAGCTCAGATTTAGAATCAGCTTAGGGGCTTTCTTTTGTTTCACGGTTGACTTGTTTCTCTTATGTTTGTCGATATATTTGTATTGTAAGTCACGTTTGGTGCTGTGTATATAGAGTATAGAAGAAAACATGTTTCCCGATTTCTGTGGGAATAATTAATTCCTGGAGAAGAAGGAGAAGAGGGAGAGGGGAAGATTTGTTTTTTGAATTATTTGAAAAAATAACTTTACATTTATTTTCCTGAAAATTTCTCACTTTTAAGATTTTAGGGTAAATTGGTATCTTCACTTTCTCTTTTACATCTTGGCATTTTTTCCATTATATGCTCTCAACTCTTGTTTCCCCATCAAAGTATAGTTTTTACCCTTTGTCCATATTTCCCTAGTCCTTCCATCGTGTTATCTTATTCCGTAACCGAAGTTTCGCAATCCCTTTTATCCACCCCTTTGTTTTTTCTTCCTTCCATGTACATAAATATGCTCTACACACATAATATTCTGATACTATGTGTTGTAAACCGAATTCTCATTCCCTTCCTTCGTTTGAACTCCACGCATATATTCGTTTTTATATTTCCCCATTGTTTTTTATCGCACAAAATTCTTGCGTTGGCTTCTCTCTTCCATCATATTTCTTTTCAATCAAGTGATAGTTGATTTTTTCTGTTTTCACGTACTTTGGTATCACATCATGTACATTGGGAGAATTGAAATTTGAAATTAAAGGGCTAGGGCACTGTAGGACTCTCGATAGATGAAGCGGTCCGCTCTGAGTGTCTTTTTCAATTCCTGCGAAGCACTTTGATTCAGGATTATTAGAGTAAATGGAGCAGTAAAAGAAAATCAAAGTGGGTTGCTACCTGCAGCATCTTTGACATTCAAATGAGTACTTTGTTTACTCTTCCATGAGTCATCATTGGGCCAATCGTGAAGCTTTGTTAGGGAATGAGGAGTTTAATGGAAGTCTGTGGATTTGGAAGCATGATATCCACTCGTAAGGCCAAGCATATTGTGTTTTTCAAACTGGATGAACTCAAAACTCAAACAAATCCTCATTAATCGACTGAAAAATTCAACTTTACGTAGAATTTGTTAATATGCCGCGCAGTTCTTTTGTCATAAAGAATTTCCCCAGAAGTATCTCATCACTTTGATCTTCTACTCATTTCAATTACCGCACAGGATACTTTTCAATTTTGTAATATCCTATGATACAATGTCTTATCAGTGAACAGGAATGAAAAAGGATACGCGGTACCTCTGGGTTCTTATCAACAATCCTGTTGACAATAAAAACAGACTGGAACATTTCATACCCTCGTATCCGTCGTGCCATCTTTTCGTCGTACTTGACAACCCTGATCATCTATCTTGAAACGCACGACGGATCTTGAGGCAGCGAAGAATGCGGGAAGTGATATACTCTCGGTATGATACAAAGAATAGTAGGGTCCTTTGTCAAAACGGTATCCGCTTGAAAAAAGAAAACTCGTCAAGTACTCGTGAGATACTTTTCAGTTTCATAAGATCGAGTATGAAAAGTTTTCTCAGAATAAAAATCATTACGGAAGTGGAACGGTACTTGAGCGATCCAATTTCTGATTCAAAGTGTTGCAGTTCGTTATCCATTGTCACGGGCAGAGAAAATGAGCGGTGGAGAAGGTTTCATGATTCTCCAGTATATAAGAATTTTTTCTCAACATGTGATGAATTTTGAATACTTCCT
The DNA here is from genome assembly GCA_018340375.1 of Gonatopus flavifemur. Lineage (NCBI taxonomy): Eukaryota > Metazoa > Arthropoda > Insecta > Hymenoptera > Dryinidae > Gonatopus > Gonatopus flavifemur. The sequence goes on from JAFFJZ010000001.1 coordinate 2,413,425, forward strand.
TCTTTGGTACATTCAAACAGAGATTTAGAATTATCAGTCGTACGTTTCATAACTTAGTAGGACTGTGTTCAAACTGGTTGATCTTCGGTCTTATCTCAACTTTTTCTCCAGAACAGCGTTACAAGTTTCGTAATTTCTTGGATCAGCCTTATTCGGGTAATTATTATATGACATTACATCCACACTGAGAGAAATTTAGATTTGAATTCACTATGGAATTTTAGGAATGGAGGAACATACTGAATGTAAAGACTGACTGGGACACTTTGAAGAATTCGAAACTAACAATTCTGCCATTTTCACAGCCGCATTTTTCTGAATTTTCAGAATAGGAGAGAGTCGGATAAAACCGGGTAGGTGGGTCAAACCGGGTTATTTTGAGCAGTTGGAAAGAACAACAGCATCAAGGCAACGTGGTTTCTCACTTAGAACGTTGTTTGAAGTTTTCTGTTAAAAAATGTCAAAGTTGTTGCATTTGTGTAGTTAATTTCAAGTGATTTACCAGTCTCTCAAGGAAGAGGCACGTACATACTTCAATTGAGCATGTTTTCCTGCGTATTTTCATTTTTTATTAATCCACCTAAAGCAACGCATAATATATTTAAGCCATATTGAACTCAACAAGTTCCTGTGGGGTCAAACCGGGTACTTGAGATTTTACCTTCCAATTCATGAATTTTAACAAAATTTGTGTTTTTATTCTAATATAGTTATCAATGCATCTTCATTCTTGAAGATCCCTTTGCGCGTGCTTGTCACTTTTGTTCTTAATCGAGTTGGCCGCAAGGAAATTCTTTCTCTGAATAATTTTTTTTAGTCGGTCAAAATATATCAATTTTCAAACATGGCTGATGTCTGTTTTCGGAATTTTTATCGAATTCAACAGTTGGTGCTAAAAATTTCACAATTCAGAAGTGTGTTGCACTGATTTAAACGAGTACCCGGTTTTACCCTATCCATGGAGTGGAACCGGGTTTTTGTACCTTTCGACTAGAACGAATATAAAAACATTGTATTGATTTTGCAGCAATATACGAATAGTATGTTGTTAATGAATGAGTAAGGAAACTGAAAAGCTCTGGTTGGTCAATCTATTGCTAATAGAAACTTCTCTATGACCTATTGAAGTTATGGTACCCGGTTTTATCCGACCTTTCCCTACGCTTCGAGACTTACTTGAAATTGAAAATTCAAAAACAAGTGGCTGTAAAATAATTACAGTCACAATTTGTGAGTTTTCAGGATTAATCTTTTCACAGTGAATGAAATTTACTGTAAAACATCGTAAATCTGATCAGATTTCTATTGTCATATCATAGTCAATTTTCTTTTGTTGTAGTAAATTCCATTGGGGAATATTTAAGGAGTTAATTTAACTATATTAACACAACTGAAGTGATTCTCTTGATGTCAACAATTCTTTGCCATCTGAAAGCAAATTTTCAATTTGGCATGCGTCATTTTCATTGTATCACGGGTGACCTAATATTTTTTGAGCTTCCATAGTTAATAAAAGTAAACGTGAATCGAATAAGTTAACATACGATGGATCAATCTCAGTCAAAGTTAGCGACTCACAACAAAAATGTCAACAATATCGAAACGAGGAGAGGATAAATTAAATCATTCAGTCACGAAATTCCATCAGCTAATTGAATATTCGGATGAAGGGATGGAATACGGGATCGCGTACTGAGAATACAAAGACGAAACGATATTATGTATTCCGTTGTAATGTCTAACTTGGATGTTATAAAATATCTGATTCAGATTATGGAATACGGAAATCGTCTCACAGATTCTTTGGAAACGATAAAATAGATTAAAAGCGTGAAAGAAGGAGTATTCATTGCGTAGGACGAGACGTAGGTGATATCTAGAAGCGGAGTGTAGACTTCCTTGGGAATTTCGAATACACGAATGGAATATACTGTAAAATGGATGAGAATTCGAATGGGGATGTCACATGCAATTGCTAAGTGTGAGTACAAAGTGGAAATTTCAAGTAGTTACGTAATGCATGTAGATAAAGCGAAGGAGTTGAGGTACAGTCGAAGTTCAAAGCTGATGTAATGTTAAGATAAGATCCGAGTAGAATAAAGTACCAAGAGTGAAGCATGAAACTCTATGACGTAGAGTAACAATACGGAATAGGAGACGTAACTGTGGAATTTTGTGTTCTCGTAAAAGTATCACATGTTCATGATAACATCTTTTATGGATTGAACAATCCTGTATACTTTCATGAAAGAGAGTTACGACTCTCGGAAAAAATCCTTATCAGAATTTAACGAACTCCGAAGTTGCGAGGAAATTTCTTTCATTCCTCAACATAAAATACTGAGTTTTCAAATTCTGAGAATACAATGTTTGATTTGGCAGGATATGCCTAACATGAATTTCTCCATACTTAATCGAATTAGACTTCTCTCAAATCAATAAATTGATTCGGATTCAACGGCTATAGTATAGCATGAAAAACATCTTTTGATTCAATGGAATATTTCTTCTTCTCAGCAAGAAACGAGTGCATTTTCTCCAGTGCACTTGAGCGTATTATTTGGGAATATAAAATGAAAGAGCAGGAAGTGAGAGGAAAGCGAATTTTCAAGTGCAGAGACGATAGTATTCAGAACAGTTGTGAAATAACAGAACTTGAAGGAATTTGCCGGATGTAAAATTATGGAGACATGCAGTAAAAGTGTAGAGTCTTTGTATAAGACTGACGCGTTGGATAAAACTTCAAAGAGAAATGAGGAAAGGGAGAAGTAAAAATGTGAATATGTCATGTCGAGTGATGCACGAATCATCTCAACAGGAGCATGAAGTATAAAGTTGGGGATATGAAATGGACGTGTCAAGTAGATGTATTATGTCATAAAGTCAAATATTGACTCCAAGTATGAAATTTTAAGCGCCTGGTGCTGAGTTGAACGAAAGGTCTTTATAAAATGACATGACGAAATGGAAGTGCCGACAATCAACTGGGAAGTTTCCAAGGGAACATCAATTTTCGTGTAACTGGTACATTTCACTTGATATAAAAGATATAAATTCATATATGCCTACGTTGATGAGATTATCAAGGGTTTCAATATTTTACGACTTGTTGTGATATCGATTTTATCACTAAATTTCTGTACTATTTTATGTTTCCATGAATCATCTCTCGATACTTCACTATTGTTAGATCATCATCCGATGATATGGTTTTCAGTGATGGAAAGAACTCCTTCATTTGTGAATCAGCAGTTAGGAGGACTTGCCTTGAAGCATTTCATCAAATTTAGGAATGATAAAATCAGGCTCAACATTTTTTTAATCGTCAATCTCAAGCGGTGTGAAGAAAAAGTCTGTTGAACCATATGTCTGAACAAGAATGATCATGTACCATCATTATCCAAGTATGGTATCTAATCTCCAGCCATTATAAATTCGAAATTCGGTTACTGATTTCCTGTACACAAAATTCTCATGGTTTTTGCCAAGCTTGGGAAAAGTGCGACTACCGTTTCTAGAAAATGAATAAATATGTAATGATCGACTATTCATTAAACGAACAGAACAATCATAGAGCAACAGTAGCTGAATTGTTCTTGAACAAGGTTTGTTCCGAGCACATGTATCAACTCTGAGACAAACCTGGATTTTTTTCAGTCATGCGAATAGACGCGTAAGCAGTTGTATCTTTCTCCAGCAGAAATTTTAATACAAATTCCTCAATGCCAGCTGAAAAACGGTCGATGTTATTGTCGTATCTGAGATAAAATTTGAAAAAAGCATTGGAACGAAAAGAAGGAATTTCACCTCATGAACATCGATCCCGTTTTGAAATAATGCGAGGAATGAAACTCTATCATAATTATTGAATTCCGCACCACATATTCAAACGGATTCGAATAAACAGGTGGAATTGGGTTATGTTTTTAATAATTGATTTTTTGATTCCAAGGAAAACAATTCGTTAATGCAATGTATTCAGTTTATTGGTATAATTATTCAAAGTCATGGAGTAATAATCGATGTGGGGAATATTCATTCAATCTACATAATTTCAAAATCAAAGGCATATATTTCTATGATTTCCAAATTCCTCTCTTGTTGTGGAGATTCGTCAAATGATAATTCCTTTCCAAGAATTCAAATTACGAGAAATTCGTTTAGTTCGCCAAATCGGATTACCTGTCCTTTGGATGAAACAAGGACAGATATTGATTCTAAATACAGATTCAGTCTTTAAAATTGAACTCTTCTTCCGCATCTTTTCAAATACCATACTCACATTGCGGAATGAAAATTCGTTGATATCGATACCAATTTTCGCTCTAAATCGATAGTATTGAGCCAATGTTCGGCAAATGTTTATATTCGCTCAGGTTCAATTCCTGCATAGATACGCATGTTGCAGAAAAGCATGAACAGCATTCAGAATCATCTCATCACCCAATCAGGCACAGTTATCGAATTCATAAAGAAATTCCACTCGAAATATCGTAATATTCCAAGCAAACGATACGAATCAAAGGAAAAAATAAAATTCAACGATAATAACAGATGGAACACCAATATTCCCACAGTTATCGATTCATTTTGAATTCCAATCATTGACCACACTACACTATGGAAACAGCTCGCAATAATAATATTGTTCCGTAATTTGGAGATCAAATAAATTGATGCGGATCGTTCAAATTAATTAATAGCCATTCAGGATATTTTAATAACGTTCCAATTACAAAGCTGGAGAATTGACGTACATGTACGGTAGTTGAAGAAAATGTATCGACAGGAAGATTCCATATCACTCTCGTGTATAAACTCCCCACTTGTAGAGCATCTGAAAATTAGGGTTGTCATCCAAAGAGGTGATGGATGATCCAAACATTTCTACGACGAGTAAACCAAAAACAAAACCAAAAAGCATCGAATTGTGTATCGTAGAATTCAATTTATAATTGAGGTATCAGGTTTGGGGAACAACGTCAAACAATATAATGTTAATTCATCATCTTCGAGCATGTCAGCTTTCGGAATTTTATTTATTCGCTCCCTCTCTGTTCCGTATAACAGATGATATTTATCATCCTCTCGAACGGGTACAGGAATGCAATGCTTTATTCTTCTCGCGCATCCCATTCCCGTTCTGTCGAAACTAACTTTTCTGGATTTTTTAAGCGTGTCACGCGTCAGTTTGTTCCCTCGACAATGTTTCACGATTCGAATTCTCGGTGTGTCTAGCGTGGGACATATCGAACGAGATGAGAAGGGAACGAAAAGAGAAAGGGGGATACGAATATCTATGTGGGTATACAATGATACATGTATGAATGTGTATCCACATCCAATTCATGAATACGAAAACCCAGATGGAAGGATCCAAGCAAGTCATTGATGTAAGTGGTGCCAGGATTCTTTCAGGTTGCAATATCGATTGGAACGTTCACGTGAGAGGATGAAATGAGCATGAAAGGGGAAAAGTGGAAAGAGACATTCTACCTAACTTCCCCACCGTCTCCTCCTTTTGCGGCTGAACTCTTCTCGAAATTGAATGAGGAGTGTTATAATTCAAAGGAGGACAGACGACCTGATAAATAATAATGGGATCTTCTAGCGTTTGATCAGTGTAATCCTATGGATTAGAGTGTCCCTCTTGGAATGTTGTTGATGTCGATGAAAGATATCGGACAGGGTGTATGAATGTTTCATGATCTTCACCTATCTATTGAAAAAATACTAGCGTTGAGAGGAATCGACTGATTGTTTCAATCCTCTGAGTTGCCTCATATTTATGGATAGGAAACGTGTTTCCTTCATGAATTCAAGTAGCCAAACCTATTGTACCGAGTGTGATTGAATCGAAATTTGTCAACAAATTTTAAGGATGTATGAACTTAATTTTTATGCGCATTGAGGCTCAGATTTATGGTGGAAATTTTTAGAGTTAGACAGATGTCTGTCGTAGCACAATCGTAGAAGTTTATCAACAGTTATCTTACTTGAAATTTAAATCCAGATCTGGTAGTTGGAATTCATTCTTACATTGGCAGTTTTTGCGAATTGTTGACAGCAGATTTACCACGGAACCTGATGAAAGTTCAGCAGGGAATATGTCTTCACTCAGACTTGATCGAAATTTTTTGTAAGTTATTTTCAACAGTGCAGTGAGTGTTCAACACTAAACTGACAAAAACTCTGTCGGAAAATTGCATAAAAATCCAGACAAATCGTTGTCTCAGTTATGGAATGAAAGATTGGCAACTACGTCGGAGATCAATCTTCTGGATTGGTGAGAGTTGCGGAGATATTCTTACGTTGTTGAATGGAAAATCACAATGATCTTTGCCTGCGTGGAAATGTGAGGAGGAAACAAAAATATCAATCATCCATGTTGAAACAAATATTGAGAGGCACATAATTCATTACACATCACGGTTCCTAATACAAAATTCAAACACATTACCATTCCAATGATTTATTCTAGAGACCAAAGCTCCAAGCGACAAATCATTCACGTTCGGATCATTAATCATTCCCGTACAACATTCTAACGAATTGTGATACATAGTTGTGTAACAAATGTATATACTTCATAACACACAGCATGATGACCTTTCAGATTAAGATAAATGATACTACTGTCTTTCTCCTCATTATGCACTATCGTATAGCGTGTTTCGTAATTATTCACGATTCAATATTATTTCAATCATTTTATTCCTTGAGTCCGTTGGGCGATGGATTTCGTTGATCATAGAACTGAAAATTTTGCAAATCCATTATTCCTATCTTTTAATTGAATCCTCAGGAACGATGTGAGGTTCCATAATTGTCGAAAATCCTCCTCCTCAATAGCTTAGCCAATAAGAATCCAAGTGAACGACTAATTAACGTTTTTCTTCATAGTTTTATAATTCATATCGAACACGTGGTTTCTGTAAAATTCATTTCCCCCGATATTGATTACAATTTTATTGAGTCTTCGAATTGAATTCAATCCACACTTACAGAAGGTCGCTGAATCGATGCATATTTTAATCGTCGTGGTTTTGTGTTTCATCTCCTACCAGCTCAATTAACAATTCTTCTTCAACAAAAATAATACCTAAATTTATTCTGTCATTCAGTCCTAAGAGCTTGACATTTGACCAACAAACCCAACGGATTTCAATGATACAAGATAGCGCACATAAGGTCCACTCGGTTGATTCAATCATATCAATGCAGGACCAAGGTCTCCGGATCAAGGGTGACATTTCTCCCGTGCACTTTACGAGGGATGGAAATAAAAGTAAGTAGGATCGTCCGTATAATCTCCTCGACGTGCCCGCTACCATCTGAACGAAAAAGACCAAGGGGAAAGAATGGATAGATCATTGCCCAACAAACATATAAAATCACTCCACCGGGGGAAAAGGATAAGCACCTCAAGGTGACTGAAATTCCTTTGACAAGTAATGTTTTTGCGATCTCAGATGTTGTTTCGATGGTATCTCGGAAAGTATAAAATCAAATTCTCCTTTGATTAATCCACAGAGGAGGAGCAAAAGTCGTGGAGTGATTTAACCTTTCGATTAAAGAGTCCAGTTTGTTTCGTTCTAATTTTATTTCATCTCGATGGAAGACTAGATTCGAGATTTCAGGCAGGAATAATTGTTTAATCTGAGTAACGTCTTTCTTTATACCCTTTTCGTTTTAGATCTCTGAAGGTGATGGAGCATTAGCTTCAACGTAATACGAATTTCTTCGACAGCGACAAACCCTTAAGGGTCAGTTTCAATCTACTCGAGTTCAAAAGTTTCGATCTAATTTGAAGTCTGCAATCCAATTATCTGATTGGTCGACGTTGGATTTAAACCTTGAGTGTTTCTTGCGCTAAGTTGATAAAACCAGCCCTAAGGGGTTATTCGGGTAATTTATTTCCAACTACGTATTGTTAATTGTTTGAGAGAAGCTGATGATGGATCATCGATTCGATACCAGATTTTTAATCGGTTTCACTTTAATTGAATCGTAACTGCGAAGAGTAGCCTAGAGAGTAGAGAATTCATAGGAACGATTCATTTTATAAAATGGTGCTAGGATGAGAGGAGTGATTTTATTCTTCTTGTTAATCAAAACAGACTGTTTCTTCGATATTTGAAAAAGAATTCACTGCCGAAGAATGTCCATACCATTGATTCGATCCAGACTTCATTTAAGCTAGAAGTGTGACCCTTTGGCATCTCAGGCTCCGTCTTGGACTAAGTTGGCGCGATCTGGGTCAAGTTAGGGCCTTTGATAGTCTGAGATTAAAGTTTCATTCAGTATAAAAGCAGAAAGTGCGCTAGAATTGAACTGATGATACTTTCAGCTACCTCTCGAGGATTTGTTGGAATATGCAGTTAAATGATGACGTTATATAAAGCATGATTTATTCTCAGAAATGGGCAGCTCTGCCTCTTGTACTAGAGTACCGTTCTAATTACTGAATATATTTGTACTTTGCAATTCAAAGTTCATTGTACATTTTATTCACAGTTCCCGTTGAAGAGTAATTTTGAAAATTGTTCCAAATGATTGAAAAATGTAAAATGCCAATGCACTTTTCCCTTGGAATGCAAATGAATTTACTTTGACCATGAATAAGTACTGAATACATTTGTCCATGTTAGTTTTAGGAGTACTTTCCTATCCAATTCTGTTTATACCACAGCTGATAATGAACTGGTTCAGCATCTCTCGAGAATGCGTCCTCTCGCATCGCTCAAACCGCCAAGGTGTATGTAGGACTGTTCTGTAAGTTAGTAGGAGATTCCAACGTAAATCCAATAAATACCCTTCCCCGTGAACTTCATCGATCAAACAAATCAGAGACTCAAATACACTGTTATAAATTTCTGATTGAATTTTCAATCACAAGTAATGGAAGCAATTTCCACTCACGTAAATGAAAAATAATGTACAGTAGTATTGAAAATCCAATAACCAGTTCTTTAAATTTCATGCACATGTTCATGGTTGTTGAGAGAAATCATGATTGAAAATTCAATAACAAGTTATTTAAATTTCATGCACATGTTCAAGATCGTTGAAAAAAAAGATCACCTTCACAAGATTTGAACGCGGGGCGTCGGAACCGGACGCCACAGCCCTATTACTCTAACCACCGCCACTTACGTGGACGGGTGCATTTTTCTGCCTATATCACCCTACGTTCATTCTTCAAACTTGTGAATCAAGATGTACTTATGATGTAGAAACACTGAACAAATCGTATGATCTAACTAATACATAGTTGAAGTGGATACGTGGATGACTTCGTCAAAGCGTTAGTATACAGGGTGACCGAAGGGAGAAAAATTGTATTTCAAGGGCGTATTCTGCAGCCATAATGCAAGAATTTCCGATTTTTTGAAGATTAGTTCTTGAGATATGAGCATTTTTAGATTTTTTTTCAAATCCAAATCAACTTGGATCACTTTGGTTATTTTCAGTTGGATACCAGTACAGCCCTGATTTGATTGCAATTATAATGATATTAAAATGATATTATTATGTTATTATAATGGATTAAATTTTTCCAAGTTTTTTCAATCACCTGTACATTAATTTCAATTTTCATGCACAATAATTTGAAAATTCAATAACATGTATTTGGATTCCTATTTCAGTTCACGAAAATTGAATTTTCATTCACATATGTTCATGAAAAGTACATGAAATTTCAAGAAATTTTTAACAGTGTACCTTGTACAAAATAAAATCGCATCTTCATTTGGATAAAACCAAGACACTCTTTTTAACCTCCGGTCACGTGATTTTTACTCACGAAAAATTATGGATTTCCTGAAAAAGAAAGAGCAGGACTGAAAGTTAGTTGGTCTGAATGAACTTCAAAATTTTCTGGAAAGAATGCTATGAAGATTTTAAAGGAATGGTTTCGTAGCTTGGTGTGAAAGATGGGTTTGGATGGGATAAATTTTAATCATCCAGGGAGAGAATTCGAGAACTTGGTAATTAAAATAGTGAAGAAATTCGCGAATGTTGAAGTACGATGAATTGGAATGACTAACGAGCCAGTATTAAAGCGAGTCGGTCGATAATTATGCTCAGGTTTAAAGCGCTAATTTACACTTTCAAAAATACCTGAAAGTTTTTTTCAATCACGTGCATGAATTCTGGCTTATGTACATTCTACATTACATTCAATATACAAAAACATGGAACAACTATAGGTAATGCTATAGTTCAAATTAAATTTAATGTAAAATGTGTACGAAACTGAATTCATGCACGTACTTGAAAACAACTTCCCACGAAATCATTGAAATTGATGCAGAAATTTGTGTGGTTATTTACCCTTTTTTTCTCAAACTTCTGTGTGCTCATAAATACCACAATCTTTTCCTTCCCCTACTTCTCATAGATTTCATCAACTCAATATCCAAAGGTGAAGTGAATGAAATAAAATACTATAATATTCGAGCAACTCTCATAAAGTTGGAAAATGTGTGGGCAAGTACAATGAAAGAGTGAACAAGGAATAGGATAACGTTCAATCAAGTGGGAAATTCGAGGAAAAGCTCTAACTCACTTGCTTTTTCTCTATTTCGATGCGATACGTGTATTTTCCGAATGTGCAGTTGCGGACAGATTTAAGAGAAAAGGAAAGAGAGCAGGATATGAGAACTGGAGCGAGATGCAGTATAACATCGGCATCGAACACTAGAAGTCTTTCAAGAGTCTCTTGATATTTCACAAAGTTTTTCAGTCGAGACCCGTTTCGGTTTCGCGCGTCGACAATTGCTTAACTTTGGCCAATTGCGCTTATCTGTAGCCAGCACTTTATCGATTACCACATGAAGTTGAAGCCTCTAACACTGTAACGTCACTTAGAGTCAATATTTCGATGTTTTCTATCAAACTAATCTCGTCAAATCAAGCAAACGTAAATCCACAACTGGAAAAGTTTGAGAGAACATTTGCAGACGGAATAAATCCATCATAATTTCTCATGTGAATTTCTGAGATTAAGTGTATTAAGAGAATGAATATAAAATCAATGTTTTGTGGGACTAAATAACCTGGGAATGTATGAAACGATCTCTTCCGATTATCCTCTATCGTTAGCCAAACTTATCCGTGCATGATCAGCAGACCAACGAATTTACCATCCACTAAACTAAAGTAAATCACATGTTTGAGGTAGAATTTTAACATATCAACTGTTGTCTTCCTCAACACCGTATCGACTGTACTGAACAAACTTCGGTCGACATACCAACCACCACATTCCTCCGCAGATTACCGGCCCGGAGGGAAGCGGAATGATTGTTGGGGCTATCGAAAATTCGTGTCCAGAGGCTAGTATGCTAACCACTTAACCGAAATCATGAAAACACTATAACAGTTGCTGATGGCAAGTTATAGGGCTGACTAAAACATAGATTGAGAGAAATTTCCTGGTATTACAAATTATTAGTGTAGAACTTTGCGTCCCGAATGATTTCAAAGAAGATTTCAGGAAAGAGAGAAACGCAGAGCTATAGTCACAATTCGAACTGCAGAAGGAATATAAAATCAAATGCATATGAAAAATTAAGTTTAAATGAAAATCGAACTGAAAGAAGCCTTCGGCTAATATGGGTGTATAAGATGAAACAGAGATCTTAATAACATATTGATGGTAACAGGATATTATGAGATTATAAAACTTGAACCATAGAACTGGCAAACAAAAAATGAGAAGCTCAAGGCGGTAGGGATTTCGTGCTTGAGAAGACTTTTAACGACGCATTAAATGAATAGAGGGTAATAAATGCAAGAACCGTGGAAAAAATACATGACAGGAGGAAATCTTTGCACAAAGTGATTAAAAGAATGGATGGATTAATGGAAACGAGGTTATGATTTAATTTGATTGAAGATCATAATAAAAGCTGAGAGCATTAAGAATAAAAAACGATAAAAATGGTGTATGAATATATTGAGTTGAAGGAGTATTAAGGAGAATCTTTCTCTCCATTTTCTTGTTCTTCTCTTGAATGACTTTTACTTTTCATGTACTACATGTAATTCAGCTGTAGTGAAGGGAGCATTTATTTGTTCTATTTTAAGAAGATATGAGAATTCCAACTTTTTTAGGATGAAAATGAACATAATTTTTCATTGCGTTAACTGATAGACAAAGACGTCTGGGGTGTTAAGAAGTGTTGCAAAAGCACGTAAGCTTTGTATTCATGGTTTTGGTCGTAGAACATGAGCACAAAAAAACGTTCTCACTCAGCAAAATGTTGACTGTGGGTGTTTCCGATATTCAAATGACAATATTTGTGTCCTTTTTCATCTTGTTGACTTTGCTGAATTTGCAGAAATGTCGGCAGCATTCTGTGTTGAGTCATATTCTGCGAATTGTTGCTTTCACCCAATCAACCTCATTTTGTCTTTTCGAGATCTGAATCTTTGCTATCAAAAGCGTCTAACAACTTCGAGGCAATTAAGCGAAGCGTCTTTTCATTCCATTGAATTATGACAATTACCTGGTACACGATTTTTGTTACCTCGGCGGACTTTTAGGGAATATTGGAACACAGGAACCAAATCTTTGTTGATTTAATGAGAAACTGTAAAGTTTAACCATTGTAACCGAACCTTTGTTATTCAAACGAAAATCAAAACTCACAGCTCCAAATTCTTGCTGGTGTAAAAATTTGAAAACCTACGAGTTTGCTATATGTTATGATCATATTCCGATTGTAGTGTTATTCACGTTCCATGAGCAAGCTATATTAGCAGGTCCTGTTTGAACGTATCGAACGAACGTTGGATTCGCATAAAGCATAACGGACGAGAGTCGAATCATATTATTTCATAGTTTCCAATAATGATTTTAGGATAATAATGTGAGTATTGTGTTACACATGTACCATCAATTCTTCTTTTGTATAGTTGTATCGAATAGACTAATGAATACGAAATACCATGAACTGAACATTCATGTTATGCTCATATTATTCCAATTCAATCTCATACAATCAACCGTATGCCATTGAATTTTATACCATATTATTGAATTTCATAAATTTTTTAACATATTATTTCAATATAATATAGTAGTACATTCAACCATACGTCATAATATCTCATGACTGTGGTATTGAATTACAAACCTGATTTATGAATTGTGAATGTTTTTGATTTTACTATCCAGTTATGAAAATTTCATTGAATTACGTTATCAACTTTGAAGTATTTTTTTTCCTAAAAATGTATCGATTAAAATATTATTGTGAAATTGAAGAATATGAGTTGAATTTTCTGAGAAGTGAGCATGATATATCATAGCTTTATGCACAATTCCTTGGAACGAATATACCATACGGATTCAATAGAACGAAAAATTTGTTGCGGCATTGTTTTAGATTTCAGTTATAATTGATGGAAATCTTCTCTGAGGTCCCACGTAACCGTAAGAGCTTTTAAAACACGTTTTAAATGCATCAAATGTATTTGAAATCATTTTTGAACAAAAGGATTTCTGAGGGAAGGTTTTAAAATACATTACGAAAAGATTGCTAGAAAAAGGATACTTCCAAATGTTTTTGAAGTATATTTTGAAAACTTTTGCAAAAATGTATTTATCAGAATGTAAATGGAATATATTTGAAATGATTCACTCTAAAATGGTTCTCAAATCAGTAATATTTTCGTGACAATTAGAACTTGCTCTCACAGCACCACAGTCTCAAAAGAATTCTCATAGAATTCATAAAGAACACAATCAGTTCAATAAGAATCTTTCATGAATTCTTCTGGGACTGTGGTGCTGTTTGGGTACAAATATTTTCTTATTCCAACAGGCTAATATTAATGCCGTTTTATTCGATGAAATATATAATTAAGGAACATTACAAATATATTGAAAGTATATTTACAGCAAAATATAATTTTCTATGCTTTTTTATTTGCTTCTCTATCTGGCTATATTTATAATACATTTTCAATATATTCCAAATAAAATTAAATGCGTTATCACGGTGTTTTTGTTCAGTATTCAAAATACATTTTAGATGTATTAAACATACGTACTGAAACTGTAATACATTAACCCTTATTACAGTTATGGGTGAAGTTTTTAAACAATAAAAATAATAATAATATACTCAAATTATATGTAGAATATATTGAGAATGTATTATAAATTCAGTCAAATTAGGACGGGAATATATAGGAATCATATGCTGCTTTGAATATATTTTGAATACATTTTCAACATAATTGAATTATATTTTTCCCATCGGTAGAACATTTGACCTTCATTTATACTTGCAATTTTTGTCATATTTTTCCCCCATGAACATTTCGCCGATCATGATATATTTTGTATCTTGCATCTTATGATACATCTTGACAGGGATCTTCGAAATATCTTTAGGATTGCATTTGAGATACTTTTATAACTATACTTACTACCTTCAAAATAACTTTACTCTAATGACGTAATTATCCTGAATTGAAGCTTCCAAATCTTTGCTAAACGCAACAATTAAATTTCAATCAAATTTTTTCAGAGATTTTGACCATTTCTACGTATGTTCTATTGATTTCATAATTATTAATTCCGAAACATGATCTTAAAGCTTTCAATGAGCGAATGTCATCGTGGTTGGTATAGCTCACGCAGTTGAGTATTAAATTAAGATGCTAGGCAGTGAGATAGGAAAGAGGCTTCGAATCTCCAAATAGACCTTGTCATTTTTCACACTTGAGATTTTCCAAAACTAGACCATTGCATATGTCGTGTATTTCACTAGAGTTCTAAAGAACTCAATGATGTCCATGAGACAGGTAATCCAGAAGAATTTATGATCGAAAAGATTTTTCTTGCTTCTGTTCAAAATGTAAATTAAATACATTTTTAGAGCAATTTTAAACCTTCAAGTGGGATATTTGAAAAACATACTTCCAATAACAATCGCGCTTTTTTTATGCATCCAAAGAAAGTTTCCAATACATTTCACATACAAATACAATGTAATAATTATTGTTTTCGAAATTTATTTATAACTGCATTAGCCATGTATTTCAAACGTCCCACAATAGTTCTATTTAGGGAATAAACTGAAAGAATTCAGAATCCATCTTTCCAAATGCATTCCAAATGTATTTCGTATATTTCGAATGTATTCAAATACCTTAGGTCAATGCATTGAAAATATAGCCCAAATGGTCCACCGAAATGCATTTTAAAATTGTTTTTGGTTACGTGGGGTGCGAGAGAAGAGAATTCATGGCCATTTCATTCTTCTGATTGCGTCAAAACCGTCCCACGTTGATTGAAACATGTTGGAAGTGCTATTTTTGAGCCCTTGTACTTTCCGTTGGCAAGGTTTTTGAATTACCGACATCCTAACGTTCGTGGTCGTGATTTGAAGTTGAAAGATAATGGTTTACCTGAAAAATATCAGAAGTTACTCAATACATATCCTTGAAAGATAGCAATGTATTAAGAACATGTGTTTTGTTCATTCTATTACTATTTCCTTTCTTGGGATCAATCTATGTAGTGTCATCTGGATGGAAATTATCAAGAACTATAGAGACAGGCATCAAACTATGTTATTCATCTTTTTTAGACTTACTTACTTACTTACTTGGACTTACCCAATTTCTTAGATTCGAAGAAAATTTATTTGCCCCCATTCTGATAAATCTTGTTTCCAATGGAAAAAATAATTCATTTTAATGGAAAACTTTCTCATTGAACTCAAATCAAAATTCATTCGTGAAATTAACTCAACAACAGTAGTAAAACTTTTTGAGTAAATTTCACATAATGTTTGTTATAACTCACATGTTCTGGAAATAAAATTCATTTTGACCTGTCTTGAGAATCATTCCAAAATTATAGTCACTCAGTTTAGTAGTGTATACTTTTGAAATAGTATACATTGCAAAAAATCTAAGAAGTACTATTTTGCCGTAGGCTAAAATTGTTTTCTTCGTGATTATGCCACTTCATTTGCCGCGTGAAGATTACTTCAGTCCCGTGAAAAAATCGTTCAGGTGTGATTAGGCGTGTTCACGCCTGATCATGGACATTTTTTGGCAAAATTATTCGTACTCAACTCTGATCGCACGCAGTTGGGCCTGACTACGCCTCATCGTTCATTTTTCAGCTTCGTCATCACTGAGAAGGCTTCAATTTTGTACTTACGTGGAAACCCGTGATTGAGCTTGACCGCGTGCGATTATGTCAGACTAACCATTTTCGCCCATGATCATACAAAATTGTACCAAATGAGAAATATCCATACAAAATGACGCTATGTTGACTTTTTTATCACGAATGCACATGTTTCACCAGGCCAAGTCAGCCCCGAACACACTCGCGTACGCCTGATCACGCCTGATCATGCCTGAGAACTGGAAACCACATAAGCACAATGAGTGAAAATGATTGACAATAAATTGGTCTTTTATAAAATTTTTACAGTTTTATTCCTCACAAATAGCTAATTAATCCTGAATTCTTGATTCATAATGGAGCATAATCAAGCGCGATTGGGCATGACCTGAGCACGCCTGATGAATGAGGCCTGATCACGCGTGGACGATTTTCTCACGGGGTCCTAAGTAGATCTTATTCCAATTCAAAATATCTGTTATTATGAATTTTCGAGCACATCACAACGTTGTATATTGATTCCACACGAATGTAAACATTATTATCGCTGGAGTAGTTTTCACTTTAGATACAAGAATAGAGCGAACGTGAAAGAAAAGAGGGAGCAGCAACAAAGTTTCGGTATGTTGTCGGAGTTTGAACGGTTTATAAAAACGAAACGAGAATGCAAATTCACAAAATTTGATAAATCATCGTTATTTATCTTCCAGAATTACCTCCTTGCAATTGAAAACATCGTTTGAGGAATGTACTGTAAGATTCTGAGTCTTTAACTGTGGTTGGGTCTGTATATTTCGTTGTTATTAATTCGCTTCAATAAAAGATTCAATTTTCAACACCGTAGTTTCGGCCTATTCCCCCTCTTTCGTACGTATGTTCCCACAGTTTATGCTTGATGTCCTTTTGTTTATACGTGTTGATCGATTTCACCGAAAGATGAAGAAAATGCAGAATTCACTTCATAACAGTAGTGAAAACTACTCTTTTTTTTTAATCCAAATTCAATTCGAAATCTTTATATTATTGCCTATCGAATTCACTATAGAGCTTGAATGCTTTTTACTTCGTACGGATATTGTCCATATATCGGCTCGCGACTTTAGTATAAATTTCTTCATTTTAAGTATATTCTACCATGAATTTTCCTCCGTGTTCGAATTCAAGAAGGACTATATTTCTGTTTCAATTTGAGAATTTTTCATTTCAATCTGATGAAAACTTTTTCCATTGGGAAAAAGATTTATCAGAATGAGGGCAAAGAAAATTTTCATTCAGTTTAAGAAATTGGGTTCTCAGTGCATTTACGATCAAAATCGGTCTATAAATTTCCACATCTAATCTTTTCCCGGATTTGACAATTGGTATAATTCAAATGAATCCCCAACGGGAAGAGAAACAGTCCGAAGCCAAAGCCGCACTGGAGATCAACAATGGAAGTCGTGGCAGTACGAAGGTGCAAGATTTCAAAAATAAAGCTGGGATTCCCTCATCCCCAGAACCTCCACTTTAGGCATTCAGTGATTTGACTACCAAAAATATCTCACTGCTATTAAAAAATATCAACACCGAGGAGTAAATCATTGTGAGAAGTGTATCCGGATTCTGTTGCAGAATGGTTAGTTATCTTTTGTCCAGAAAAAACGGAAATGATATCCAATTCAAAACTATTTGTTGAAATATTGATGGTATGATGGTGACGGAACTTGTTGAAGTCTGTAAATAATAATGTTATTAGCGCGGTCGCGCAGCGAATCTGGTAACCAAGAGTGAGATAAGTTCTGCTATCCCAATGCATCACCGTGAAGACGGCAATAAGTATGTTCGCAAGCGTGTCCGCCCTAAACTGGATAGTTCTACTGCAAAGTCCCACGCGTCACGTGTCGCGCCTCGTGCGCGGTAATTAGAATTATTCTGCGTGGGGTATAACACACGGAGAAAATTCTACACTAGTGATTACTGTAGCTCACACGACTGGCTCGTGTTATGCAAAAAAATCATTTCAACACTACTGGTTACTGTGGTACACGAATCAGTCGTGTCTCCGCACTAGAGAATCGTTTTTCTACACTATTCTCTACTGCGGAGACACGACAGCTTCGTGTTACCACAGTAACCAGTAGTGTTGAAATGATTTTTTTGCATAACACGAGGCAATCGTGTGGGCCACAGTAACCACTAGTGTAGCACTTTCTCCGTGTAGGAGTTGTGAACACAGTTTCCGGCACGAGCATGGTATCACCTGCTTAGGGTAATATCAGCGACCCCTGAAGATGCAACCAGACCCATTAGTCAAAAAAGGACACTACCAAAACTATTCTGACAAATTACTCGAAGACGAAGGAATGAAATCGAAATATGTTCATTGAATGAAGAAGGTCTGTACAGAGCGATATTTTCCTTTCATTGCTGTATTTTCTAACAATTTGTTAGAAAAGATGTGGCTCGGCTTGCATCGCCGGAGGCCGCTGGTATCCCCTTAATAACCAAATCTGTGAGAAAGTATCTCCACCGAGTAGAAAAGGAGTCAGACTGTTGTAACGATCATAGTGATATACACCAGGCTCTTGGCTGGTTTCATCCATGGAGGGAAAAGTAGTAGGAGGGAACATATTAGTTGAAGAAGTAAGATTTTTTGGAGCCGGAAATTCTGCCATTATTCTTCCGAATAGACATCAAACTGAGAACGTGATGAATGCATAATGGCATTGTACTTGACCTCAAAATTTATTATTCCATCTCATTACTAATAACTTCCGATAATTTTTTGAAAATGGAATCTGCTGCTGAAAGTATATAGAATATACTATAAATTAGTGGAATATCAATTTATTAAGTGACAAACAATGGCGGAGCAATTTTGGATGTGAGTTTCATACCTCTGAATTTGAAAATTTGTTTGGTTTCAGAGAAAAAAGTTGTGTTCCACGGTTTCCCGCGTCACCTCATCTATTGGATTTTGTAGATGGGGATTTCACCTCCAGAATGAAAAGAAAAATCAGTTGTACATGTCTGACCCTGAGGAATTCCGTTATTGTTTTGTGAAGGGAGTATCTTCCATACCACATAGTGGGAATCACGGAAAGTTTGATATAATCATAAGAAGTTCTCAGAATTCGTTTGCAATCGGTACCCGGGGATTCTCGGGGTTGTTAATTCACACATTGGTCGTTAAAATCGCCGAATTCAACATGACGGATCGAAATTCCAAAGTTCATCGGTTTTTCCTCCAACTTCGCACTCAGGGGGATTTTTTGGAGTCACTGATTACGAATCCGTTGTTTTCGCATGTATTTGCTTACATTCAGCATTTTGTGCACATCCGCCAATATCGGATCAGATAGAATAATTTTAATTCCGGAATTTTTCACAAGCGATTCGTAATCAACGGACAAAATACCCTCGCGTACCGGGTTTCAAGGAAATCCGATGAATTCTCGGATTTTTCCTTGCCACCTCGGATCCCCTATTTTGAAAGTTGAGATTTTGAATGTTGGTTTTGATGCAATACTGATAATCAAATGACCGTAAATTTTTTCCTCTTACGTTTCAGAGGAAATTTTCACCAAATATGATGAAATCTAGAACAGTACAACTATATCGATCTGACAATTCAATAAGGAATGACCCTATTAAATTTACGAATATAATCAAACCCTGATAGTTCAACTATTGATCCTCCAATGGAGGTTTAGGTGAAATAGAGGGAGACAATGGTAACATTTATGAAGGAATGGGAGATGTGGAAATACAAGAAGGATGAGGGAGTTCTCACGTTGATGTAACGCAGACATTCTTGCTCACTGAATCTTGAAAATAATTGATTTTTATTATATATTCTGTATTCTCACCTCCATAACGCTCGCACTTTGAAAATGATTACTCCCAGTCTGATAAATTTTATGAATCTGAATTTATTCGAGTGTTTAAATCTGGCTCGAATCATTGTTGTATTTTGAAATGCGGGAAATATTTACAAACAAATTTTGAAGTTAGTTTCAATTGCGTGGATACAACATACCATGGAATACCGAGACCACATATTGCATCCCGCATCGAACATTCCGTCGTACAATACTGTGTGATGAGTATTTGTGAAATCGAGGGTTTCAAAAATCCTGCACTGTTGAAAATTCGTTTAAATTTCATGCATCTTTTAGGCACATTTGTGAATGAAATTTCCAATTCTTGGTAATCGAATTGAAAATTAATTCACCTGTGAATGAGTTGTGAATTTTTGCTTTATTATATCACACATTATTGCATTTCTTCGTAACTGTAGTTTCATTCAACTGTAATTGAAAAGTGAATGAGTTTTTCAGTCACACGATTGAACATTGCTTTTTTGCAATGTGTCACAGGAAAGAAAATGTTGAAGAAATATCATCCTCATGGAACGATCTTCTCACATCTTATCTTCAAATTCGATTTCACGATTCCTTCTAAAAGTCAGCACCTTAATCTCAGTCTTTAATCATTTCTTCTCAAATCGGATTCAGAAATGAGAGAATCGTACGAAATCTTTCACGAATTCAAGGTACTGTTGAATTGTATATTCAAATATACGAGTTTGTCATGCTTGTTCCACAATACGAACTTTAAAGCTTCCATTTATCTGTGAGTCATAAAACGTAGGTTGTATATTCACAGAACGAATGGCAGTGGGTTCTTGGTATACTTTCCTAGATAAGGACAATAAACCTACATTTTTGAATATAATTTACATTTTCTCCAGCTGTATTGGTTACATTCATTGTCATGAGAGTACAGATGCGGTGAACGATATGCATTTTCGTTTATGAAAAATAGCAAGCTCTTTTGGAAACGGTGCACCTATTGTTGAGTTCCTTCAGAATTTTATTCATAAACATTCATGAAACTTCGTGGAGATGGAATTGTCATCACTTTTGTTCGATATCAATATGAAAGGTGGAGTCATGATGCGATTCTATCAATCGTCAGTTTTGAATTCAAATTTCTGTTGCTTCGGAATAAAGAATGAATGAAGTACTCAGAAGTAAGAAATCAAGGATAAAGACTTGGATCATGTTCCAAGAGTATGCCGTTCAAATACGTAACATTTGTACACATTACAATGGAGTTCTATTCAAAATACAGATACGTACAGCTTTTGTTCGGTTGAATCACGATACTCGAAGGGAAGACCACTCCACATTCCTCCAACAGGAATTATACTTCCACGATGATACTTCGGTGAGCACTTCGATAATTATAGTCCGAAGATAATACAGAATGATGCACCGTAGGGAGGATTAAGTAGATTCAAATGGTAATACGTTTGCAGAATCGAATTGCAATCTATTCATCATCCCCTCGACTTTACCAAACTTTCCTCATAGGATAGAACTTTGTTCTTGCGTAAAAATAACCTGTAATTCGGAAACTCCTGTAACTCTTGCATTATGTATACACACATATATCACTTTTATGTCGGTAATCTGTCGATATAACATCGGAAGAGGAAAAAATCCCTGCCCTCCAATCAATTGGAAATCCAATCTTCACGAGCAATTCTATCAGCACTGTTTGAAATATTTTATATACATCGAATGAATAACCCACATGTTACCCATAATTTCCATAATACCCCGTATTGCTTTCCCTCACATTTCGTATACCGAATTTTTTCTTTCCTCTATTTTCCATCTGTGTCGAAAAAAGTTCACCGGAGGCTTCGACACCCATTCGTCTTGGCTCAATCGTGAAGGAATCCCCCGTGCAAGATACCATCCTCCTGCCACGGGCAAATCCTTCTCATTCATTCCTGACTTTGCATTTAAATGAAAAAGTATTTTTCGAGGAGCGCATCTTCCTTTCCAACGGATGAAGACCACTCACCGATCTCAATCTCCTTTGCCTCTCGAGGAAGTGTCTTAATTGAAAATACCAATTCCAGGTTTGCTCATTTGTGGAATGTTGTCTGCTGTCCCTTCGATTTTATTTCTATCCAAAATCCTCTTATCAGGAGTTGATTAGATCGGACGATAAATGCAGACCAATTGACATGCATTTCTCGTTGAATTGTAGAATTTATTATACTTTCCGGATGGAATTGTTTGACTCTCGAGAATAATCCTTGGACGACAACCGGGCAAGAATATTTTTTGTTCTACCTGAACTAAAAGCTAAAGCTAGATGAATCGTCGTGGATAACTTGGCGTCCCATTGGTCACCCTCCTCTCACTTTCCTCTTTCCCTCCTCACAAGACCAGAATACATTGGTAGATTATGGACTGTCACGAACTGTAAGAGCTCCATTAGATAAGCTACGGATTCTAGAGTGCTGGCAGACGTTTCATTCGAAACATTTATCACCCGTCAACTCAGTAACTATTGCTGAGGTACTTTTATGCAAGGGATCTTGTAGATTAAAATTCGGTTGGATCGTATACTTCCTTGAGACGGAGAGTAGTGTTCCGTTAATGAACTTTCAATTCGAAGGAATCCAGTCATCGACCGAATCCAATGGATTTGAAACACCAATTCTATAGATGGTGAATTTAGATCACTGATTCTCCAAAAAACCTTTCGTTTCAACTGGAATGGAAAAGAACTATCTCGTGTGCGATTAAAAAGCAACAAACTATGAAGAAGAGGTAGCTTTACATCGTGTTGTATATATTCGCATTATCATTTTTGAGAACCTCAGGATATTTGTTTCACTTGTAATAAAATGAGTGTATATAAATATCCGCTTGAGTGCAACGATTAGTATTCAGTACCAAACGCTTAAGCCGTATATATGGATGTACTTAGCGTGGTCAAATGGATTTCGTAAAGCAACTACTCTCTTTCAGATAATCCGAGTAAGAGCATTGCAATTCAGAGAAAGTGAAAGATGTTTCGCCTTTTTCAAATTCACATAATATCATTGCTATGACGATGATCGTTATCATCAATTCTTGTCATGCGAATCACCGTAACTTTAGAGTATGAAAAGTTTCAATATATCTTATTTATCCTTCCGCGGGTTGGATGAATTTTATATATGGAATCCACGTACACGAATTAGAAAATAAATCTTCGTTATCCCGTAACCGATTATTTTTCATCAAATGGTACACGAGTGAAATATAGTATCGTTGCATGATATTTTTGGCATCGTGCCCAAAGCGATCAAGATCAAAAATTGCTCCCGGCAAAACCATGATAAATTTTCCAAAGTCATTTCCGATTCATTCCCATTTGAGATCGTTTTTATTCAAATTCAATAAAAATACATTCTCTTCAAGCCCCATAACCACCGCGTCAAATTTCATTTGGGTTTTCCAATTCCATCGGGGGTAATATCGAGCACTTCCGAACCTCGACACGCGCAATACATTCAATCATTTTCCAAAACCTATGAGGTTTTGTCTTCCTCTGGATTTTATATACCGGAAAATATATAAATTCATCAATTCGCAGTGGTATTGATTTTTTGATTGGGCTCAGCGTTGTTGTTTCGTTTTTCAAACAATCGGAAGAATGCAAATTGTGCCAGTTCAATTTTTGTTTACGTTGAAGTGGATTATGAACACAGGGGGGATCATTTGTTTTAGTACGTGGTTATTTTTCTAGATTGTTTTGACCGGATTTTACGGTTTTATCTGCTTCGTTGTCTTCACTCATTGAGCTTTCACTATCAAAGGGGTTTAATTTCTCTGTTTTATTCATGTTTGATCGATGAAATAAATTTTCATTGTGAATCGTTTCTGTTGATTCGTCGTTTCTCGTGCTGTTGGATAATTCATTTCTTTTGGTCGAAGTACATTCACACATCGACGTGGGGATATTGTTAAAATTACACAGACAGAAATAGTTAGTATCATCAACAATATACTTTCTTGTTCCAAGAAATTCATTTCTCGAAAAATATTTTCTCTTGATTCAAGAAAATTTTTCTGAAACCAAGCATAGATTTCTTGAGTTGAGAAAATATTTTCTTGATTCAAGAAAATTTTTCTTGGCTGCACACCATATTAGCTGCATTCAAGAATATATATGCTTAAAAATATTCAAGAATATATTTTCTTGGTATTAGTAATTATTTCTCTCAGTGTATGGTTTGAACTCGTAATAGAAAATTACACTCAATACACGGAAAGACCAGGTCTATGATTATTTAGAAAGAATTTATTACCGTTTAGAAAAATGACTGTCAATTTAGGGAAAAACGGAATCACTGAAAAATATTCGTAGTGAGTCTATCAAAAATTCGTAGTCAAAATATTACCAGTTGATAGTTTCATTGGTATTTCTCACAGTGAAACTATCAATTGTTAATATATCGACTACGGATTTTTAGTAGACTCACTACGAATATTTTTCAGCGATCCTCATTTCCCCTGAATTGACAGTCATGTTTATAAATAATAATAGACCCGGTCTTTCCGTGTAGGTTAGGTGGATTAGATTGAAATATTTCGAATCGATGGTAGATATCTCGAACTACCCTGGTAAAAAAAATCTCTCTGAATCTTTCTATATTTTGGGACAATTTTCAGAGAGATTCAGAGTAATTCCAGAGTAATTCAGAGGGAGTTAGAGACTTTTCCGATAGTGATACGTTCTGAATTCTTCACCTTCCTCTGAATCTCTCCGCATATCACTGAATCCCTCAGAATTTTATATATTTAAATTTCAAAGCTCCCTCTGAATTTACCTGGATTTCTCTGAATTTCTCTGAATCTCTTCGAATTCCTCTAAATCTCCGGGAATTTATTGTATTCAGATTTCAAAGCTTCCTCTGAATTTCTCTGAATCTCTCTGGATTACTCTGAATCTTTCTAAATTCTTCTGAATATTTCTAAAAAGTTCCACGCACAACTTTTCTTCATGTATCTGTCTCTGGAAGTCTCTAAAACTTCCAGAAAGCCTCTGAAATGCAAGACCAAGATTTTACTGAATTTATTCCTTTCTGAATTTCCCAGACTTCCCCCGCATCTCTCTGAATTCCGCTGAATCTCTCTGAATCTTTCTGAAAAATCCCTCGCACAATTTTTCCTAATTCACCTATGTCTGTGAGTCTCTGACACTCCCTGAATACCTCTGGAATCCTGAACCAAAAATTTAGCTGAATTAGTTCCTCTCTGAATTTCTCTCAATTCCACTGAATTTCTCTGAATCAATCTGAATTTTTCTAAATTCCTCCGAATATTTCTGAGGAGTTCTACGCACAATCTTTCTGAATTCAGCTATCTCTGAAAGTGTCTGACACTCCTTGAACGCTTCTGAAATGCAGGACCAAGAATTTCACTGAATTTGTTCCTCTCTGAATTTCCCAGAATTTCCCTGCATCTCTCTGAGTTCCTCTGAATTTTTCTGAATCCTTCTGAAAAATTCAAAGCACAAGTTCTCTCAATCCACTAGTCTCTGAAATCCTCTGAACCACGCTGAATTGCTCTGAATTTCTCTGATTCTTTCTTTATCTCTCCTCAACGTGAAATTTTTAGAGAGATTCAGAGAGATTTTTTTACCAGGGTATTAACGCGTTTGGATAAATTTCGAACGCAATGATTGAATGTTGTTCACGAATTTTATATTTACTTTCTCAGAATCGACAATCGATGAAGAAGATTCGATGTAGCAGAATCTGAGAAGCGTTAAGCTTCTATCAGAATGATTACAGAAGATTTGTTTAGGAGAAGTTGAGCAATTCAACCATAGAATTTGAGAAGGGACATAGAAATAGTTTTTCTCTTCATTGCAGAAAATCAGAAAAAAGTTCACATAATCATCGTGGGAAGTATGTTGTCCATACAGGAGCTTCGATGTTATTGTTCTTTAGAGAAAAATCTTACAATCCAATTCCAAGGCATATTAAAACGAAACCGAAATTACGTTTTTTGACTTATTTGCTCTATTTGGGGATAGAACTAAACACACATCTCTTGAGAATCATGAGATACTCATAAGTCAGCGTCGATTCAATTTAAATGAACATCCTTGAAACATTCTCAATAACCAGTACATTCTGCCAATTTCCATAACCACTCAAAATATCATCACCATTCTTTTCTTTCAACTGAAAGTCATGTCCTTTCTCCACCGTTTGTTTTCCTTCGCCGTTGGCACTCTCGTATTTTGTTTCATTCTCTTTTCTTTTTCATTTCCCTCAATGCCATGACGAGATTCCTTTCATCTTGAGAAAGAGAGAAGCAGGTTGACACAACTAAGGAAAAGTTTGTGGACTCACAGTCGGGGGACGACAAAGCGATATCAAATTTCGACAAACTCGTAAACGCGATAGGAGTCTCCACGCTATCCGATCTCAATATATCAAACTACTGATTGAAGAAAGGAGTCATACTTCATTAAACGCACAGATTTCCGACACGCCAGTTGCCAACATACAATTTTCCCTGACACTAATTAATTGGATACAAATCATAATATCGTAACCTAGGACGTACCACGATGTTTGACAGCCCGACTGGAAATTGTCATCAGGTTAACCCAACATATGATGAGGACCTGACAAGGTCATCCGAAATAAGGAATACCCGTTACGGTCCTGATAAGGATTAGGTGTGGATGACTCACGTATGGATGACCTCATTAGGACCTAATCAGGATTTCCTCAAATTATCCTGAAAAGGTCGAAGTAGGTTTTCCTCGCTGTATCCGCATCAGGACCTCGTTCGGTCATCCTAAGATCATGGACATAGTTTGATAAACTGAATACAAGAATGTACAGACTTGATTTCAGATTGTACACTCTTTGATTAAACAAATTTTCCTTCAATAAGAAGAACATGTTTGAACGATTTTCAACTGTGCCTGTTTTTAAATTCAATCCCTTCATTCCGAACACATTACCTACTTCTGAAAACTGTTGAACAATTTGTTCAATCTATTCTCAATGTGAATTGAAAACTAACTATTTGGGTTTTAATTAGGCGGAACTTATGAAAATTTCACAAGATTTTCCACGTTATGCATACAGCGAAAAAAACTTAGCAAACGTTCAACCATCACCAGCGAAATAAGTATTTCATTTAACTTATCACAATTCTCATAAGGTTGATTTATTGACTATTCAGCATCATTTTTCTTTCCTACACATCACATCATCTGAGTATTATTCAAAGAGTATATATGAACTGAATGAATATGTGTTTCGTCATAATCAAATATAAGTTTCGAACAAGTACTCTTCTTTCGTTATTTCTTGATTAATACGCATAAAAAATCTGTTATTGAGTGCAAAATGAATTATTGAATCAGTTATCACTGCTGTAATATGTAAAAAATCATAAGTTGCTGATGTGGTGAGAATTAATTCTATTCAAATATACGATAATATCAACAACGACAATATCTATATCAATATTAATTTACATCAGTATTTCTCGGAAAAAACTCAGAAATCCCAATCATTTTGTAATAATAAAGGTCATGAAGAACTCATTCGATCAAAAATATTTCAAGCGAATGTTCAAAATGAAATGCAAAAAACTTGAATTATTCACTTTCAGCTCGACGGATGGTTTTACTTTTCAAATTAAAGAGTACTCTTGAAGTTGGAATTTGTTAATTTCAGAAAAAAGCCTCATTTTCTGAGTTGAATTTGTTGTTAGGGTGATGATGAACTTGTAAGAAGAGTTTGAAAGTTGAGTGGAATCTATATTGATCAGGAAAGTCCAAATCGTGTGGCAGAAGTTAGAAAATCTGTCAACTTAGCTCACGGCGCGTGGGCTTTTCTTCACTAAACCAAATGCTGGCAGGAGAAATTCATCAAAATATAGTGGATTCAAAGTGATGTGAAGTAAGAGAGGACCGAAATATTCATTAGATTTTATTCGTTCTTATAAACGTTCTAAAGAATAAGAAAAGACTATAGAAGATCCAAAGTGTCGTCTTCCCATATTTTTGTTCCAATAATGTTGTGTCATGTTCCTACAAATAAATGTTATTATATTTATGAAACAGGTTCAATACACATGTTTTCTCAACCTAACACTAGTTACTGGTGAAAAGATACGAAAATGCACACTCAAAAATGCAAATCATTGAAACAAAAATATTGAGAGACGATACATTGAGTCATATATAGCCTTACCATATTTATCAACATTTTTATAATAACTAATAAAATTCAATGCATGTATCTGTCCTCTCTTACTTCACATCACTTTGAATTCACTATATTTTGATGAATTTATCCTGCCAGCATTTGGTTTAGTAAAGAAAAGCTGATAGAATACCCATGCGCTGTCAGCTAAGTTGACAGATTTTCTAACTTTTGCCACACGATTTGGACTTTCCTGATCAATATAGATTCCACTCAACTTTCAAACTCTTCCTACAAGTTTATTATCACCCTAACAACAAATTCAACTCAGAAGATAAGGCTTTTTTCTCAAATTTGAAAATTTCAACTCCAAGAGTGCTCTTCAATTTGAAAAATAAAACCATCCGACGAGCTGCAAGTGAATAATTCAAGTTTTTTGTTATTCATTTTGAACATTCTTTTGACATATTTTTGATCAAATGAGTTCTTCATGACTCATATTTCTTACAAAATCAATATGATCTCTGAGTTTTTGCCTAGAAGTGCTGATGTAAGTATTTGAAGAAAATTCATTTTCACTGCATCAACAAATTACGATTTTTTGACACGTTACAACAGCTATGACTGATTTACTTAATCATTTTGCACTTACTAACAGACTTTTTGATACACATTATTCAAGAAATAACCACCACACATTTCAGAAAAATAATTCATCCATTTGTTGATCACATAAATTTAACCTCACATCTGTCAACCGAACTGCAATTTTCACACAGGCTCATAGATTAGTTTTGATTTATTTTTGAGGTTTTAGTAAGGAATTCCTCACAAAATCCTAATTAGTCTTTCCTGATGGGGTCCTCATAATAGTGCAGCGTGACATGACTTGTTAGGTCCTGATGAGGTTGCCTTATCAGGACCTGATCTGGATCAAGGTTCACCTGATCTGGTCCATGGGGTAAATTTCTAGTCGGGAGTGTTCATTTTTTCTTCACACACACTTCCCTTGATTTATACCCCAAGAAAAATTCTCCAGAAGTTTTATTCATAAGGTTGAAGTATCATCAAACTTGAAGAAAAAACAAACGAGGTGCATGTAAATTAATTTTCTCTTGGCGGTATTGAGATTCCCGGCAAGACTTTGTGTATAAAAACTCGAAATCAATAAAGTCGAGAGGTTTTAATGTGAATTATTAAATACGAAAGATTTGAAATTATCTACTCCCTACTTCTTGCTCTCCCTCTTGAGTTATGAAGGAGAGATTCTACATGAAACATTCATGAGATGGCTTGTTTTAATTAACTATATATTATTAGAAACGAATCGGTTATCTTATCGATTTTTTCACTCCCCTCCCTCTGTCTCCGAGCTGAGAATTTCTACATCGTCTTCCAAAGAGAAAACATCGAAAGAGAGAAGAGTGGTTTTAAATCCCTCAGGATCAAAAAAGTAGTTTGAAAATCTGAGTCGACTATGCGAGGCTGGTGGGGCTATTAAAGTGATATACGTGTAATGAAATTTTCATGAAAATGGAGCCAATTTCACTACTGTGGAATACATTCCGACTGAAAGATCGAGGAGCTTCCAAAGATTCTGAGAGTCATTGTTAATCAAGAAAGAATGTAAAATTGTTGCTCTCACCGTGAATGCATTCATGAGAGCGAATTGTAGAATGGTATGTGAAATTCGATTCAGTTTTTGTTTGGCTTCTATTCCAACGATTCGAATAGTATCGATAAATGTATCATTATATCTCTCGATCCCCATTATCACATAATAGCACTCCATGATATCAATTTCATCGGTAAATGACGAGAGAAGCGAAAATGAGGGAAAATACTCAGTATCTCTGTAAATTGTGACTTATCTGAACGTAGGTCGAGGTTTTTTCCCCGACTTTTCAAGAAAGTTGGTAAGCATCTTAAAAAGAGTTCTCTTCGATTCTTTTGATTCCTGTTCCCAAGTATCGTGGATTACTTCCCCGTTTCTTTTCTCTCTTGCGAGTCGATGAATACCGAGCACTCAAGTTGGATTAATTAAAAGGAAAGAAAGGGAAAAAAGAATTACATAACTCTCTCTTCCTCTTCCTTTTCCTTATATTCTTCCACCCTCGACTATTATTTCTTTGACCCAGCAAGTTCTTTTAAGGAGAAAAGTGACTCGAAGAATGGAGAGTAAAAAAGTTATCCTAACTTTCAATGGCTGGTTCATGAAAACCAATTGGCAAACTGGAATTCACTGAGTTTGAAATCGAATCTGAACGAATCAGCATGAAATTCGAGTATCTCGTGTTATGATTCCGTCGAGTTTTCGTTGATCGAATTCCACGCGGTGTATGAATTATCTTGGCAACAAGGCAAACACTTCTTCAATTTCTCGTCAATGCGCGTGTCACAATTTTCAAAGAATAATTCAACATGATGGATGTGTAAGTACATTTTTCTTATTTATTTGATCATCTTTGCATCTCTCGTTCCTTTTTTTCGTTTCATGTACGATGAACAGGTGCTTGGCAAATTCAAATATTCTGATCCCCGATATTCAGTTCCATGTACTGTAATTCCTCTCTTTCGTTGGATTCTAACGTGGGAGAAAAATAACGTTTCACTGTTTTTATTTGGAATTTCTATGGAATTCTTTCTCCTAGCTTTGTTCCATTTACGTTTAATGGAATAAAAGTTCTTGGATGAAAATGCTACTGTTGGAATGATCATCGGCATTCTAGTGAAATTCGAGATGTGTAAGTTATACACATTTCTACCTTTTTCAACATTTTCTTTGTAATTATTGAAAATATTCCCACTAAATCCAATAAAACGTTCGAAGAATGTGACAGGTGAACAAACATCCTGCGATGGATCAGTGTGTGAAAATCTTTGAAGGGAATCGTGTGGTCCTTTGGAGGCAATGAAACTAGCTGTTCCAACTACGTCACATAGCAGGCGAAATCAAAGTCGTTTGAGATGAATTGGTTTGCAAACTACAGATTCTATTCGATTTCGATATTTTGTTTTGAGTGGTGGAATTCGACAATGATTTTTCCAGAGTAACTCGTCTATTGGTTTATTTTAACAAACGTATCCTGTATATCGCTATATCTAAGTACGGGAGCAATCTTCTTTTCATCGCGTGGAATAAGAAAATGTGTACGAGAATGGGGAAAAATACGATGGATTTATGGATATTTTGTAAAAAGAATGAAATAAAATCTCTGTCGGAATTTTCCAACATTGTTATTAAAATATTTCCTCCATAATTCCCTTTAATATACAATCTTCTAGATCAAATAATGTTCCGGTTACATTCATTCTGTGTTATTCTTCTCTTATTATACTATTCCTAAGAAGGATTTCCAAACCATCCTGCAATCCATGTCAATTATCCATATCACATGAAAGCTCGAGTTTAAAGCTTGTTACCTGATCTGATGCCGTGCGAATCTTCAGCTAACGTACACAAACCTCCTATATCACCCCTTAACTGACGCATTTGTTTCTCCATTGCTGCGAGAATACCGGTGGTGAGATTTACACGGTAGACAAATATACGAACCATTTCCGTAATTAAACAAAGATATAGATTTACTTGTTTTCGAGCGTAATCAAACAACAACTGTGTGTAATCCACTTCGAGTACTGGTAATCTATAATACCCTTAAGATATTCTATGATTGAAAAGTGTGTATTCTCGTCTTCTAGGTGTTCAATTGTTCTCTATTGAATAGTGCTATTTTATTATTCGATTGATTCGTTTCTCAAAATGGTTAAGGAGTTCGATTTAAAGTGCATTTAATAGGTTATTTATTAAATTCACCTAACAAAAACTGTTGTGGGGAATTTCTCAAGCGACAAGTGAGTCTTTATCGATATGGCTGGGTCATGGTAGTCCAATTGAACCCCAATAATCAATATTATTGATATTATTGGAGGGATTGTTGATAAAAAATGCTTCAGAAACAGGCGCTTAGGATTTTATTTCACTGTTGTTCGATAATCAAAGGGAACAATAAGTCAAAATCAGGTGGGACCCCATTTTATATGATGCCGCAGGATTGGGCCCTACCTTTTGTCGAAAAAATGATCACTTTGGCAAAAATTTTACATGATTTTGATTTATTGTTCTCATTTGGACACTTGATAGCTCATATCACTATTAATATTGTCATATTTTTCTAAATAAAAACAATGAATGAGTAAGAATGATGAGCAGGGAGCAAAGGTTTCTTTGAATTCTTACCCAGAAAATTCAAGAGGAAATATTGCACCACGCAACGTAGAATCATGCTAGTCAGTACCGATTAGAGAAGAACCGGTACGATTCTCTTCAGATCGATACCATACAGCAAAATCTTACCTAGTTCGGTACTATAGTATACCAGTCTAAGTCGAAGCAGGCTTAATAGTAGCGGTCTAGACAGAATCTAACATAATGGATTCGACTATTCATCCTAACAAAGAGGACTCCCGAATTAGGCATCAGAGCACCACTCTCTTGTTTTTATTGTTATTTAATCTTTTTCCCTTCACATCTATGTGACACCTTATAGAACACTTTTCTTACAACGTACTGGATATCTGATCTCAAAATCTGCACGTGGACGAGAACAGCATTTTATCAACAGGAGGAATCTCAAAAGAAAAAGTCTGATTTTTTGGAGGAGGACATTGATAGGTGACCTTGACCTTGACCTTGAGATCCATCACCAAGTTCATCCACAGTTCAAGTCGGTATTGTTCAATAGCAAACACGATTCTTCATTCCAGGAATGAGGAGAGTAGGGAATTGTCTTTCGGTTAGATTTTCCTTCACCAGTGATTTCAAGATCGAAGACTGAAAATCCTTCACAAACCCTTCAGAATACGGTAGTGGTACGCGGTTCCCTTTAACAAGATTGTAGGATTTAAAAGGATGCACTTTCGAATGATCTTGACTTTGACCTTGAGGTTAAATTGTTATGCTGATAAGATGGTTATATTTTAGATTCCGGATATAAAAACAGTAAGGAATTCAGCATTCGTCTGTGATTTTGACGTTGACTTCGAGATTCGAGGTCGACAGCATCTTTCATGACGAAAGAGGTCTTGGTTTCCAAATTTCAGTAAAGTGTAGTTGCGGAACTTGCCTCATCCAACCAGGACTGTTTATTTGCAATGCTTATAGAATGAATCGAGGTGTTGTTGTTACCATGCGTTTACTTGGTGTTACTTGAGGAGATATCAATATTTTTTGTGGTATCATGCACTCAGGCAGTGGAGTATTTATGCAAGCTCACAGCCTCATTCCAAAGCCCTTACACGAGTTCATCGGTTTTTGGGATTTAATTTCTAGACTTTCCTTCCTGTTCTGAAAACGTTGGTGAGAATTTGTTCACGATTCTTCGCGGAACATCGTGGATGATTCCCAGAGCCAAGCTCTCACTCGTCATTCTTAAACAAATGCAAATCGTTTTGAGATTCAAGACGGAAAGAGCTAATTGCCAACTGAGATGCTAGAAAAGAAAGGCAAATGGTTTTTAACCGACTAAAAGAAGTTAATTGGTTTCCTCCAAGCAGTTATTCAAATGTAATCTGTTGTAATCCTTGACGATCCAATGTAATCGCATATAATCCCTAGTGATCTTATATGAAAATCTGTAATCTCTCATCTGTACAAGGAACTGTAATCCTTTGTAATCTTATTATGTTATCTTGATGATCTATCCAATATAATTTCCATCATTAATCGTTTGATGTTTCGTCCATGGGGTGGCGTGGGAATTATTCTCACACAATTCTGCTTATATTCATTACTTGATCCTATTAGGAATGATCGATTCGAGGATACGTTCCGAGTTACCTCGAAAGCTACCAAGTACTTTTCCGATTAGGTATCGACGTGGACCGTACTCCGGTCCATCGTTGTTTGCATATGTAGTGAAGATTGCGTAGAGAATTGCTATATGATATTTATATCTTTTTCAGACATCTTTTTTTGTATTGCAAAATTTTCACCCTATAGTGAAATATGATTCATTGAAAGAACTCGATCGTAGTATCAAAACCCTCTTCGCGACATCTCACATCTCAATTAACGTTCTCCTCCATATCATAATCCTCAAATCATTTCCTCGAGAGGAAGATACTCGAGTGAATATATTCGAAGAACCTTCTACCCTCGAACAAAATTGTAGTCCACGAGGAAAGTGCAATTGAGAGAAGCGTTCCGGGTCTTTTGACGAGATTTTGAAGACTCTGCTCTTAACTTTGTGGGAGAGAGAAGTGTGTCCGGTCGATTATTCCAACTTCCACTTTCACTAATGGTCCGGAACTCGTTACTTCTCACAGGAAGAAAGAGCCACGAAAACTTTTCGAGGACCGAAGCGTTCCTTTAATTACTTGGAGTTTTGAGTGGGGTCTTTTCCCACCCAACTTCGTGACCACCCTACCAGAAACTATTGACTACTAACAATATCTTTTCAGATGTTGCTTTCTTATTGGATTGACATTAGCGTGAAAATTCTTCCAATAAAACTTCTCCTGGTACCTTTCAAATAATGGAAAAAGATAGAAATGTTTCAAAAATGTAATCGATGGTTGAACGTTGAAGTTTATCGTATACAATTTATGTAACAAGTTGAATCAATAGAGTAGAACTGAAAAGTCATCATCGGGATTCGTTGAACGTTTTGGGAATGGCCGTGATTCAGAAGAGAAGAGAATCTCCAATGAATATGGATGTGTTTAACCGGCTGCATAATGAAGGAGCTTCTCAGTCTTGGCATGACAGAGGATAATCATCGCTCTGCAGGACCTTCAATAGGAACTTGTCCAACCTTTCCTTCCTGAACTAATTTGAAAGAACATAACTTTTCTTCCATTAATCCATTGAAAATCACTCTTTGAGTTCATTGATCTCAACTTACATTCCATTAACGTTGACGAGCCGGATCGATACTTGGTATATCACAGTTAGGAGATGCAAATGACGCGAACAATGTAAACTCATAACGCTAGAATTGTAACGGATAATCGGTATGATTGGAGAATGACGTTTGAAATATTAATTTTCGTACGAATGATACAACATTTCGCATTGGGGAATAATTCTGAATTCACAAATTGGATTAATTATCATATACGTGCCAACGTCATTAAGCCAATCGTTGTTCCAGTTGGATGATATTTGGCAAACAATCTCCTATGATTCAGCCCTTATCATCGTGTCTAATTTGTTCCTACTCGAGATTCTCTAATTGAGAACTGGCCATAGTAATTAGTAATCAAGAGAGCACGTTCCTCGTCAGCAGATTCACGGTTCAGGTATACGAACGATGAACTAAACGTTGCCGTTTATCCCTCCTGTTAAGATTTCGGTGAAACAAACTTTTGAACATGAATCAAAGAAAACATCTAATTCGCTCTCAAATAACTCACATTCTCACTTCGATTTCTGTGAGAGTTACATCGAATACCAGGGAACACTATGAGTTTATTATTCTCTCCCTACGTTTGTATCGAATCAAGCAAAAATTCCAAGAGAACACCTGCGCTGTGTCGTAAATATAATCCTCTGTATCGAGCAAAGTTTTGACACCCTAATGAACTTTCTGGGAATTTATTCCGTATGGTTTAATTCGTTATATACGACAAATTTATCGATGAAATTGTCATTCTTCTTGTTTTTCGATTTGCGATATTCATCATCTTCGTGGGAATTCCACCGTTTAGTTTATTTTGAGACCTACCAAAGATTCGATAGCAAATATTATTCTTTCACCAAATTATAAAACCTCTATTTGTCAACTGTATTTGGAATTTGAAACGATTGGGAAGTTCCAAAGTATACGAAGGTTGCTGATTTTCCATGGCAAATCTTATAAACTCGGAAGGTTACTGGAAATTGATCGAGATTTTCAACGAGAATTCTACGTCGTTGTAGTTCTAAGGAGTCTGAGAGTCCTGTTCTTGGCACAAACTGAATTCCCGTCCGCCGCATTACCCATCCCATTCAATTTTGTTCCACTACCATCCCGCCATCCAATATCTGTCTCCCTATGATTCTACGAGGCGATAGCTCTTTACTTGCGTACAATTAATGGCGCGCCTCAGTGTCTTAGTATCTCATAGATTACATGTGCTAAAATCACGTACATCGCGATCGATAAGTCATTACAACCGTATCATATTTTCCATGGATTGAGGCAATCACTAGAGATATCTCGTTAATGCTGTTATTCAAGGATCATAACCTTCTATAGATTTTATCGAGAATCGTATTCAATCGTATCCTTTCTCATCGAAGCAAAATGAATGAAGTTGATGCAGCAGTAGAATTAATTTTATCACTCTCTGCTTGCTGTTGGTTCTTTCGCGGTTCTATCGTTGTGATATAATAGTCCCAAGTTCCGGATCACGCACGCGGGCTGAGCCATATATTGAGAGCTGAACCCATAAAAATTGCTTTCAAGTTATGTCAATCACTATTTCCGTTGCACTGGTAATAATCCATATTTTTCCATGTGCCTGTAAATATTTCAAGACGATGCAACGGGGGAAAATCTGTATATAATAAGGAGATCCGTTGTAGGGCAATAATTCCGCAGGAGATTGCTTTTGTGTAAAAAGGTTGTGTCAGGTAATGTGCACCCGAATTGAAAAATTCAGACAGTTTGTGTCCCTCTAGTTGTGCGTCAGTCTGATATTACACGGAAAAAATGACCACGTGAAAATTACGTGAAAAGTGAGGTTATGATTACGGTGTGGATTTCGTGTAGAATTCACTCCAGAGTCCTGTGGGATTTACATTGTTATCATGGTTACCATGGCAACACGCTTGCCGTTTACTTCAGCAGCAATGTACACATAACATTGGTTCCAATGTGAGTTTTACTCCAATTACATCCACGTCCGCAGTTATGTCAAAACAACAACAACCAATGCAGAATTCATACACGGAGAGAAAAGTATTGCTGGCATAACAAGCAGGTCTGTTACTATAGCACCTTCAAAAAAAATTAGCTGTAAGAGCAAGAAAAATGATTGACACAACTACATTTTTTTGCTGACATAAACACATTTGTCAATAGAACTAACGTCTCAGCTGCTGTAGTGAATATTTTTGCAAGTACAACAAATTTCTTTGTAGACGCTATAGTAGTAAACCATTTTTTCTCCGTGTACGTGATTTTTTTCCGTGTATCCTGATGGTTGAATATTGTGGATAAAATTAGTTTCAAATGAGATGTTTGTTGGTGGAGGAACTCAAGAGTATATTTTTCATGCAAATCTGATTTTGTCCGCAATATTCAATAATCAGGACAAAATCAGTTCAAAGCTTGAATACGGAGTCAAAACCCGTGCAAATTATTCAACTTGGATACGTTGCTCCGTGAGGCTTTCCCGCTGAGACTCTTCTTCCTTTTTCCAAGAACCGCGTGGATATCCCAGTAATTAACCCTTGAAGACTCTGAAACCATTGAATCCAGAAATTTGGCATTTCATAGTGGCCAGGTGCTAACCAGTTAGCTGTATTTTTCATTTTGAGTTATATTCCGTTTAATATTAATGTGTTCGTTCGTTTGTCTGTACACTGAGAAAAATTATCTATTATAAATTACCAGACTCGCTGGTATATTGAGGATATACTTGCATTTTAAGGTTATATACCAAACGTCATCTTTAATAGTACCAGACTTTCTGTTATAAAATGTTATTATTCTACCATTAACTCACAGAAAGTCTGCACTGTAAAAAATATTCTGAAATTTCCGATATCAGATGTATATGAAAATTCTGAAACTTGTAATTGAAATCAAGTTCAATCATGAATTCATGAAATTTAATGCAAAATGTGTGAAAATTCATATAAAAATGCATGAAAAATCATAATTCTGTATGAGATATCATAAAATTTCATACGAAAAGCCAAAGAAGTTTTGAAAATTCAATACAAAATGGATATGTTAATTGCTTCACATACATTTCTATGAAATTTAGGAAGCAATTTTTTACAGTGTGGTACTTTTGAAGAGAATGTTTGGTATATAACTTCAAAATGCAAGTATATCCTCAATACACTAGCGAGTCTAGTAATTTATAATAGGCAATTTTTCTCCGTGTAGAGCTCTTTTGGGACATCAATCGTTATCATCATCATGTGAGCCCGGAAGATCTGCACCCTCCCGACTGGAAATTAAATCACATCTGGTCGGGTCAACTCAGCCTTTGATTAGGACCCGGCCAGGTCCTGATCAGGTCCTAATCAAACGTCGGGTCGACCCAATTGAATTTCTAATCGGGCTTTTTTCACTAATCATTGTACACTGGAAAAGAATTATCGTCCTCACAGCGAATCTGTATGCTATTTGCAACGCATTGCTGAGGCAGCGAGAGCATAGTTGATACAATAATAAAATGTAGATGGAGAAAAGATTCGTGTCGTTGTAGGACGGATACCAGACCGTTTTACCAACTATATTACCGTTGCCACAGCGCTACCTTCCATTGTTCCTTCCGAATACTTATTCCAACCATACCGCGTCTTTGTAAGCACTAGACTTTTTTTTCAGTGTACTTGTTTACGTATGCTCTCTGCCTATCATCCTGTACAATTGTGACGAGGACCCGTATGAAGAAAAGTGACATATTTTCAACAAATTCATGTGGTATGGCGTTATATTTTACAACGGGCAGTTGAGCTCAATACATGTTACCGTGAAACGTACCCTCGAATGGCGCGCGTGAGCCGAATCACTGCGCGAGTCATGTGAAAGGTACCCTAAGCGCAAGCTCCGTGATCGACGCAATAGAGCGCGCTGGTTCAGTCAACTCGCCCGATGGGTCGGATAACTCAAACCGGATATAATAAGGGGTGTCGCAGTGGATCGAGAGAGGGGATACTAGCGCCGGGACTTTAGCCAAGTCTTTCGTGTAAGATTTCGCCACAATACTTAAATATTTTCAAAATATCGCTCTATACAGACTATTCTTGAATGTCTACAGAAATGCTGTATAGAGCGGGCTAATGTCCCGGCGCTAGTATCTCCTTAAAGGGATACCCGTGGCGTGGCACTAGCCAAATCTTTTCTGGCAAATCATTCGAAAACACAAGAATGGAATCAAAATATCGCTCTGTACAGACCTTCTTCAATCAATAAAGATGGTCTGTACAGAGCGATATTTCGGTTATGTTGCTTTATTTTCGCATATTTTGTCAGAAAAGATTTGGCTAGTGTCACGGCGCTGGTATCCCCTCAAGTGTCTTCGTTGGCTGTGCAACGGGTAGGTTAGACGATTGTTCCACTGAGAAATTGGCTCAATGTAACATCAATGATCGCTCCATCACAGGTCCCCTATCAAAAATGATTATCGCGGCTGCCTAGTACCTTTCAAGACGCTTGCAGTGAAGTTAGTCATTAGAAAGAAGATGAGCTGGAGTCATTTCTGCTAGGGTCATCCATATTAGCCTATTGAATCCAGTGATTAAATTTTTTTGGTGGATTTATCAACAGTTGCGCTTTCTGAAAAAAAAGTTATGGAAAATTACAAAACAACCATTTCCGACGTAAAATTGACTGATCTTCTCAAACCTGATATCGATTTTTTAAAAAAATGCAAATTTTCAAATCTTCTTTTTCTCCTACGTTTGTCACAACTCTTATGAAAGTGGACACAAGAGAGGAATCAGATCTATGATTCAAAAGAATGGTCCTTTCAGCCCTTACCTTTAGTAACTCTGTTGCTAAAAACCATTTTCTTCAGTAATTCGCGTAATCGCTGATTATTTCGAATCTCTGTTCGACCTCTCCACTACAGTTCTCAATGAAATTCAAAAGTATGTTGATCGGGATGAGAAGACTCTACCTCATACGATTAATCAAAATTCTCATTAAATTCAGATCAATCATTTGTTCTTATCTATACTTAACAGCGTTGAAAGAACATTTATCTCTCGACAACTTTCTCACCGTGAATATTATGTATTCATCAAGTCCTATATGTATCGATCGATTTTAAAATGCCAAGAATAAACAGGTTGTCTTTTCTCTATACATATTATTCATGACCGTCGTTCAATTTACGTGGATTCTGATGGTGTACGGCATTATTCTCCCTGCTCTCTTCTTCTTCGTCTTCTTCTTCTTCGTGTATATTTGCGAATGAATAAAAATTCCTCACTTGTGTAATGATATGGAATTTTCATCAGTCACGTCTATCGTTCGCAAACAGACGACAACGGTTATTTTACATCACCAACAGGATTTCCCATTACACATTATATTTTGCATCTCTGTGATTTTCATACCGATACACTCTCATTAAACTGGCAAGAATTAACATCCGTACCATCTCAAATAGACGCCACAAGCCACACGATTCGTCGAATATCAAAACGGAGAAAAAATAACTTTTATTTGAAATCTCCAAATCAAAATTACCGATGCTTGATGAAATGTTGAATTTCAATCGAGGGAATAATAATTCACAATTAGCAGTACAGGTAGAAGAGTTCGTAAGTAAATTAACTGGACCGAAAGTTGAGATCGAATCTAGCTCGTTTGCTTTGCATATCGATATTCAAACTGGCTTTGATTGAATTCAAATTA
Organism: Gonatopus flavifemur; assembly: GCA_018340375.1. Lineage (NCBI taxonomy): Eukaryota > Metazoa > Arthropoda > Insecta > Hymenoptera > Dryinidae > Gonatopus > Gonatopus flavifemur. The sequence continues at coordinate 2,454,190 of JAFFJZ010000001.1, forward strand.
TAGAATCGAATTATAATGAACTGGAAAACAGGAGAACATTCGGAACAACTTCTTTTTCTTTCTCTCAAATCGGAGGTGAAAGCGAATCAATTGGAATGAGGAATTCAATGAGAGAATTGGATTCGAGATTTTTATGAAATATGAATATGGAGTGCTGGAACAGTGATTTTTTGCTGAAAATTCAGTTCTGGAAGCTCGTAGTAATTTAACTTTTTAATTACTGGAATAGAATTATGTACCTTGTACTCGATATCTTGGAATTTGCATTTAATCTGAGATTTAGGTGGATAATGAGTTTATTTTGTGGAAATCGTTCGGAATTTTCAGCGAGATTGAGATATTCTTTTGTATAATATTGGATGAATACGATTTAGAATTGCGCGAAATGCGTGCTGTATAGTCCATTCCTAGAATCGAGGCAGGGGTCAATTCGATTTCTAAATTGAATGAATCGGAAATTACGTTATCTCTTTCTGTTGATCTTTTTCATGAGAAATCTTTTTCTCCCTACACATTATTGAAAACCATTTTCACTCTCATGAATACTTGATCTCATTACAATAACGAACTTGATGCAATTCAGATTATCCATCTATTACCTTTAACTACAACTATTACAATAAATTTACTCCAGGCAAAGGGCATGCGTTCGATCACGTTACGATCGATTATTTAGCGAAGTGATCATATTTATTCATCATCGATGATTCAATTCAAAAATTTCACTGTAATATCGGATTATGCATGCAGCTGATGTGTAATTTACATTTCACAAAGGTTCTATGCTGATCATTCGGTGAACCATATTCACGGTTCATAACAGTATAGACTTCTTCCGTAGCATGTAATATGGATGAGATGAAAATTTCATCTCCCCGTTGTTTTCTTTAAATTCTCTTGGAATCTTCGATACCACGAGGATGCATTCGTTTTTGTATAAAATCAATCAACGCTCGTATTCAGTATTTTTCTTAGGCGAATAATCACCGTTGCGCCATTTATCGTCTTGTTTTTCAGAGTTCGCTCTTTTGCGTTTCTCTTCAAACATGCAAGTTGATGCAATAAGAAGCAAAGTTGAATACCAACGGGTTGAATGAAAAGGTGTATGCGGGAATGTGAAAGATCTCATAGTTCGTTCGCGTTGTACGGTTTGTTTTTTTGTATTCCCGTGGAAATAGTAACTTTCGCCCTAAGGGGAGAAAGAGGAGCACAAGTCTGGAAAAAGGGATGCAGCAGAAACATTGGAAAGAGGAGAAAATGACGTTGTTCAACTAGCTCGCTCTACTTTTGGCTTGTATTCCCTGCAACTCCGAATACTTGGAGAATAAAGATAATAATAAAGGAAAAACAACAGCAGGAAGAATGAAAGAGGGAGAGAAAAAAAGATCGATTACACAGATTGTGAGTTTAATGCCTATGTGTGGGTTGTTTTAATCCACGCGTACGGGCATTCAGAGGAGTTGAGATTCCAGAGAGCGAAACTATTCTCGTTAGCAAGTTTAGAGATATAAATATCTCGGAAAATAGAATTGCTCGAACTATGAAACAATTGTTCGGAGGTAACAGAAGCTACAGAATTTTTTTAACTCGAAGAAAATTCATATAAATACACGTGAGGTGAATTGTTTTTGATGTTGTATGTGAACGTCGTGCCGTGTCGCGTGAAGTGTGTGAAATCAATGAGGTACCGTGGAAGGAAATTTTATACTTTAAGATGTATCGTATGATCTCTTCGTCGCACGATGAATCTTTTGATGAAAAAACTTTTTTTTTAATCACATTCTTGGCGTGCACATTCACGTCATTGATATCCACTCATCGCAAGAGAAGATATCAAGAACGAATTAGAGAGTACGAAAACAAGGGGAATACTTACTTGGAATTCATGAATGTAACAGAGATTAGTTTAATTTTTCAAATTAGTTCTTTATGATTTTGGGGGGCTGATTGATTTTCTGTTTTTTCAGTTTAAATACACTGTTAGAAATTTATGATTGAACTTCCAATTACATGTAATGGAAGCAAAAGTTATCCACGTAACTGAAAAATTCATTGAAATTTCAATTACATTTGAATGAAATTTCAGTTACGAAAATATATATGATTGTATGATATAATATAGCAAAAATTAAAAATTCAGTTGCGTGTAAATGAATTCTCATGTCAATTACCATGAATTGGGAATTTCATTTACAAATGTACATGAAAAATATATCAAATTCAAAGACATTTTTAACAGCGTAGTTTTGATGAATAAATAAACCACCTGAGCTGCAAAAAATCTTGATCTTCGGTAATGCATATTTTTACATCTCGCTAGTAGATGGAGTTATTTGCTGTAAGGCCATTAAAGCCCTGTCCTTTTATATTTTGAATAGATCAGGACTGCATTGATCCTAAAACAGTACTGTGGGGTAATTTGTTAACCCCTCAGTGAGAATAATTATAGCGGTTGTCTAGCACCTTTCTAGCAGCGAAACTAGTTACTAGCAAGGGCCTTGACATTAACTATGAGGTGGCTAGAGTAATTTCTGCTAGGGAAAGTGAAAAAAGCAGTTATTGAAACAAATCAAGCGTAAAAATATCCGAATTCATTCCCAAATCATGCCAAGATGACTCTCGGTTACGCTTAATTGACTTTCGGCTCACGCTCTCGTTGCACTTCCACGCTTCATTTTCACCAGGACAGTTGGCCAAATTCTGCAGTTGTTTACAAAAAAAGTTTCTGAATCATTTGAATATGGTATGAGGAATGTGAGGCAGTTAGTTGCAGGTTTTCTGAATGTTACATGAAAAATACTTTAATTCGAGCGAGAAACCGGTGAGTCGCTTTTCATATATCCCCGGATATCTGAATAGTTCAAGATGCGAACGAAGCGAGCATATGTAGGCTACGATTTGTTCAAAATGAGCGTAGCCAATCATTAAGGGGGTTGGACTGTTGTGCGAAGCGAAGTAGTCAGGGGGCGGAGCCCTCAGGTTTCATACTGTAAAGAAAAAATTAATATGCTATCAAATATGCTTCATCGGATAGAATAATAGAAGGAAGTTGGGCATTTTTCGGGTCAAGAGTTACTACAGTGTACCATTCGAGGATTGAAATTACAATGAAAAAAGAATGAACTGATTCGATCAACCCTTCAAGATAAAACAGGAAAAATGCACAAGTCAAATCACTTTGAAATCACGATACAATGATGTGCCGTCAAATGATATATGCTGGAATAGATTTTTACATTTAATTATAATTCACAATGAATTGTCCTCAATAACTCACTTCTAAAGAACTTTGTGAGTCTTTGGAATGGTGCGATCTTTGTTCAGTTTCAGAGTTTCGTGCGTCTTTGTGCCGCTTCACGTAATACCAGTATTTTCGTTTCTTTTGTTTGTGTATAATACGTACTTTGTATTGCATCAGAGAAATCAAGTTCCCGATCGACTTTGTTTGCGTATGATCGAAGTGTCTTTAATCGCGTTTTCGTGTATTTTAATTGGAACATTTAATTTCGTCGGTTGTTCACATGGGAGAAATATAAAAACGTCTATTGTAAAACTTTGTAATGAACGAATGAATATCGAGAATATTTTCGTACAATAAACGGTTGTGTAGAATATGAACTATAAACTATCGTGTTTCGATAACGACATGAATAGTGGATAGCGTGTACATTAAAACTTAAACTATCGACCAACCGCTGTAACTTGTAAGTGAATTTCACATTTTTTCTTCATGTCGAAAATCGAATCTTCAGCTTCCAAGTAAATTTTTCAACCATTTGAATCTTCGATAAAATTTTTGTACACAAAGTTATAACGATTGGTTGTTAGTTCCTTATTGCTGTACAGTTTCAATTTCACGCGTGAACAAACTTATGCAATGATCATCGATTATTTCATCAACCGATAATTTTTAATCAAAAGAGATGAGTTAGAACTTTGAAGCATTTTTTTACAACTTTTACAATTTGTCTGGGCGTCCCATTTACCATTCACGTACTAGATGGGACCCACGTGGGGGTAACTGGATAACACATGTCAGCCAATTTGACGTTAGTGCCCAAACATTCAGTTGGTTTATGTAGATTTTTCATGCATCAACTGATCGTACAGTAACATTGATAGTCCATCAACACGGTCAGAGGAATGAAAGGAAGCTTTAATTTGTGACTCGGGATGATTTTATGGAAATCAATTCAAAAACAACGTTCTTGACTGGAGATTACATGTCAAAATACATTGTTACCTTATTCATAGGTGAGATTTTACAGAAAACACATGATTTCACATTTCTAATTACCAGTTTGAACAACATTCTAGCAATCCCCTGGGACATCTGGATGGGCAGAGGCTAGAAAGTGCGTTACAAAACTAGCTAGAAACCAACCTGACATCTGGGAAAACTAGCTGGAGCCCATCTAATTCTCAATTATAACTTCTACTAGGGATGGTATTTGAAAAGAACGTTGAAAGCAACGTGGTTTCCACACGAGTGTATCAGCATAAATCAACATCAAAAGAAGTGCTTTTCATGGATTCATAATCTTGGTTCTTCGTAGGAGTTTGTTGTTTCCAAGCAATTGGGTCTATGTAAATCGCGTACCGTGATGGAAATTATCCAAAGTTCCCATATTGTGGAAATTCTTAGAAGTGCGTAAGAAACCAGACAAATAACTATGTAATTGCAGTGAAACAAATGAAATCCATAGTAATAAGAGTCTTAATTTTTCGTAGGAATTCATAATCTTCATTCATCCAGCTCCACCTGCATGTTCCTATCGTGAAAAGTTTTCAAAGTTCTCAAACGGTCATTGCAATTCGTAAGAAGTTGTATAAAACTGCAGGCTTTCTACGAAATTCTACGCAATAATTCCGTCACTCAGTGAATGCCATCGATGCCATCGTATTCTTGAATATTCTCATATTCTCCGACTCAACCACATGATCATTTTTCGTCGTTCATATTCCTGACTATTTCGAAATTATGCCCTTTAATCCGCTTGTCATAGTCTGGTGTAGTTCAGCAATGAAAACCCGTACATTTTTCCACATCTTTTTACAACATTTTATATAGCATGCAGATAATTTTGCGTAATTATTCGTATTCTTGGCGTAATTAAGGGTACATATATTTCCACGAGGGAACAAGAACTAATTAGAAATAATATTGAAATAATTATTCGCCATCAAGGAATTTGATTCTTGCCTACGTTTCTCAATTCTAATGAAAATTAAATATCAAGAAAATCCGGAAAAATTCAAGAAAATTCAGAACCAGCAATTACCTGCAACTATCTTGGGTTTACTTTGAATCTATATATATATATATATATATATACTGTTATAAGTCTGTTGATGAATTTACAAATCAAATCTCTTCCGTCCAAGTCCACGAAGTAACTTCCTCAAACCTGCTGACTGACAGAAAAGAGCCAACACTACTGTGTACTAGCTCATAAGAAAAATATTTACTCTCCTTTCGGTAGACCGTCATCGGTGTAATGGAAACTCACGGAAACGTTATGAAACGGTATGAATACACAGAGAGAATGAATCAACGATGAAAAAAAGGTCAATTTTCTTCTTTTCCAACCTTTAAAAAATCTTGCAGAAAAATAGAGTTTGAAATGAGAATTTTTGATTCGATCTGACTCGAATGATGATTAATTACGTCGCTGTGAATTGATTTTCCAAAGCGTTGATACTTCACTCACATGGCAATATACATTGTTTGAGAATTGGCCATAAACGGCTCCTTTATTTTCGCCATTTCATGAACTCGGCAATAGGAATCACATTCGATCCCCGGCGCTATGTTTTTCTAGGTCAACAGATGACTTTTATGACCAGGTTCATGAGTTCGGACGTTACAAAGCGTGATTCCTCAAAAATTCATATCTCTGAAATTAAAGTACATTTTGAAAAAAGATGAAGTATATGCGTTTTTATTCTTTGCTCACTTGTTATTAAACCAATTCCAGAACTGAAGTTGAACTTCACTCGCGTGCATTCTCCTTGTCAGGGAACAGTTTATAAAAAGCATTTATTGGATTTTGTATGTACCTAACTGAACACGCATACTCGAAGTCAGTTTGCAAACAGTCTACTGGGATGAGAAGTTCCCAATTCGATGGTTAATGAGATTATATTTGATCGTATCTGCGTGTGCGATCATAACATGATGTTTGTTTCCATGAATGATAGTATCGATCACGGAATTGCGTGAGGAATAGTACTTACGTTTGTCATTCACTTATTACGGTATTTTGATTGAACCCTGAGTTTAAACAGAAGAAACAAGTAAATATTTATATTTCATGTTTTTCTGGCTCTTGTCCTTTTTGAAAAATCATTGTCACATAGTTTGAGGAGCTGGGAAACCGTCTCTTGAAGAAGATTTACAGTTACCACGACACATTTTGTGGGGTGTTCGATGCTCGATCAAGGAGAAGACAAAATTGAGGGCTGAGGTTGACGACGCACGGACACCATTTTTTTACTTCCCTTTTTCTCCCTTTTCTCTGAATTTTTCCCTCCCTACAAGCCGTTCCACAGTTCTATACGATCATTTTTCCCTCCATCTCTTTCCTTTTTTCGTTATGCGCGATGTGAAAGGGTTTCTTTATCCATGGAATCATCAGAACCCTCTTATTGAAATCGAAAAATCCTTGATCCCCATGAAAGATTGAAGATCGGTATAATAGTCAATTCAGCAGCTAACGCGAAGAACAAATGACTCGACGACAGAGAGATTTCATTTGATCCCATTGCATTTATACGTTGTTAACGTCTTCGTTTCGTTCCATGAAAAAGAAAATGATTCGAGTCAAAAGAAAAAACAGTGGGATAAAATTTCTCACCGAATGCGAAATCATTCATCGCCGCGTCATCTCGTCAGAGGATCTTAGAGGGGATCAATAACCGTTCAATTTCCCCTTAGGATTTTCTGTAACACCGTTTTACGGCTTAGATGAACTCTCGCACAACATGATTTCAATAAGCGCCGGATGTTTCAATAAAGAAGAGACGTGGATTATGCATCGATAGTAGAGTACAGTGGGGTTTGAGAAATATGAAGGAACTCCTCTCGTATTTGTCTCCGCTCACTTTACGGTCGAATCCGATGGTAACAACAACGCCGGGAGGCAACGAACGACCAACTTTTATGATCCAAATGTTTCAAAGTACATCCTGCGATTCCAGCGATATTTCTTCCCTTCTCTCATTCGATTTCACGTACTTTTTTTCCCATTTAGTCTCGCTTTGTTTTTTCGATGGATATAAGGAATACGTGAGGTTATTATCTTCAGACACGCGTTCTCTCATTGATCCTTGATTCAGATTACATGCATATCAGATGGATTGCGGTTTGTGTGAAAATTGCGTATCGTAACAATCTTGCTAGCACCCCACAGGGAAGAAGAGTGGGAAAATGTTGGATGGATGAAATCGCGAGTGTTCAATAGAAACAATATTTTAATTAATATTCCTATAAACTCTTCCTCGATCAAATTTCAAGATCAAACAGCTTCCTTTTCAATCTTTTGGATATGTTGAAGACATATGTATCTTCCGTTGAGTTTACAATTTATCATTGAAAATTCGTTAATTAACGTCAGAAGTTATCAAACTGGAGTATGTTTCTAGATGAAAATGTCTAACCAATTATTGCGAGTTAACCTTTTGCCGAAGAAACATTTTCCCCTTCGATATAAATGAATCTGCATATATACACAGAAAATTACTGTTCCAAATTTATAACGGGAGTCGAAAATCATGATATCATTTATTATCGCGCATCCTCCACATTTTCCAAGTCTCCTCGCTCGGTTGCTTTGACGCGTATATTCCACTATGGCAACTAATTATTTTCCTCCGTTATCCTCTAATTTTCCTATCTTTCGATGTACGTGTATACAGTTGTGTAATTTGCTCAAGAGCCACCGATGAAAAGCGTTACAATGACATAATTGAAGAAATTGATTTGTTACGATACCGTGATGAAACTATAGAAGCAGATTGCTCCTGATGAATTAATAACAAGATGAAAGTAGAACCGATCTCGTATTTCTCATTGAAAATAATTGCGTAGACATTTTATAAAATGAATGAATTGACTATAAAGAATGATTGTTTGGATTTTCTCTTTTTTGCCCAAGCTGCTGGTTTTTTTTTCGTCATTTCATTTGTGAAGATAGGTAGTGAAAAGAGAGTAAACAATAACGTTCCACCACAGTTCGTTTTCATAGTGCAATGAGGATGATGTATTAACTGACCCTTCGTGTTCCGTACAGCGATAATATACGATAAAAAGGTTCTCATATCCCGTCTAATTAAATAAAACTCCGCTGTGTGAGTGTTGAAAGTATATAGGGTGAAAGACACGATCCGTGGCAAGTTCGGAAAGGGTTCGGAGGCTTTTAGCGTTTCCAGCTTTTAGCATCGGTTGAGAGAAAGCTTTTGTCCGACACTATGAACAATCCCTATGTGTATACGTATATTCGTTCACCTAAAGCTATGGTCGAAATTGGAGTTACAATATTTCATGGATCATGTGAGAAATTTTTTATCATTTCAATTTGATTGATCGAGCATGGATTTTTAAAAACTAGGAAAATTCAATTTGGCGAAAACAGAGGGTTTTTTTGCAAACATTTCTATTCCTTGTACTAAGTATCCTTTTGATATCTTCCTATCTTATTCTGTTATACAAATTTGCAAAAAAAAATTGGCGAATGAGGGGGAAGGTTGAAAAATCGCTTCATTTGGGGTGAATGGCGGTCCAGAAAGGACGAATGTCTTCTCCTTTCTTTGCTTTTCTTTTCTCTGAAGAGATAACGCCTTCTCGCAATCAAGACATTTACCAAAGACTAAAGAAGAAGGCAACAAGATACATTTATCACTTGGCATCACTTTTAAGGACAGAGACGGATAGCTTCCTTACGTCAATGTCTCGTGGAATCGCTTCCCAGTCTTAATATCAACCGAGGTCAAGTTCATTTAATGTACACCTACATCCATCGGATGTTCCTCCACTTTCTAGAAGAAGATTGTGATTTTCCCTTCTTTGAATTCAGTTTATGTGTCATGGAAGAAAGTGCAAAATTCGATAATGTGCCAATAGGTGAAAGCTTTTAAACTGAGGGAACATGAAAAACAGATCGAAGAGATGGTACGGTGACAAAAAAACGGATAAACTTTGGATCTTTGTATTCGTGAGAATAGTCATGTTATCATGGAAAAGGATTTATGTGAGAATTTGTTCTTTTGCAAACTTATTGAATGAATTTCAACCCTTTAGCGGTTGCGGATATCATCATCCAGTTGTAGAATTATGTTATTTGATGCTTCTAGTTCGTTTTTTTTTCATCCCAACTGTAAACTTGCGAAAAAGATGCGGACTATGAAACCTGTTTGTGCACCTTGGGTTATCTGAGTAAGAATTACTCATCTCATTGATTTTTGATGATATTCCAAGCGTTTCCAAGGAGGATATCAATGTATTCGGTTTAACACTAGATTCTTCATCTCATTTTTCGCGCGAGCAGAAATACTCTGGGTGTTCATAATTTTTATAACACCTGCATTAGCGAAAAACTAGAGACCCGTGAGTGCCTTACAAGTATTTGGTGAGTTGGCTAGTTTTTTTTGCTAGAGCAGGCGTTATAAAGTCGGAAATTCCTACCGTCTTTCTGTTGGAGTGTTTAAATATGCAACTGCGGAAGACAGTTGGATACGTTCATTTGCAATGATTGCTTGATTCAACTAGATTTTTAGTTGAATCAACTACGCATAACTGAACGAGCCTTGTATTTAAATGGATTGTGGCTGAATGCATCCAACTGTCGTGCGTAGTTGAGTCCACTATCTTTCTTCTCAGAGTGCCTATTCTATATGTAATGATATAACATCAATCTATCTTTTGGAATGCAATGATCACTTGATTTCGTAGGAATTCGTATTTTTTGTGCACGAAAAGACAGAGGTTATGATTATTTACACTGAGCAAAAGGTTTTCTTCTGACAAATCAACGCATCTGGTTGAGCATTTTCAAGAAGTATCATTTCATACAAATAAGACATATTGATTATCACCAAACATTGTGTTGAGTCAAGAAATTCATATTTATTAACTATAACCAAATCATTCATTTGATTCAAAGTGATTGGAGTTGATGTGAATGAATATGAATTTTTGTCAAATTTAGATCTATCGAATCATAATCGGTATGAAGTTGACTCGAAGAAATATGTGGTGTATTCAACAACTATGTGATAAAATGAATATTAATAAATATTTCTTTGCTCGTATCCAAATATACGATTTATTTACTGTAAAAAAAGCTCATTTGAGTCAACGAATCCTTTTTCTCAGTGTAGAAAAATGACTGACTATGAAATCAAAAAAGTAGGTTATCGTTGGAATTCATTATCATAAATTTGAGCAGTGAGAACAAAAACGTTCTATCGAGCAAACACAACTGCTGGTGATTCAAAGGTCAATTAACGACTCCTCACAGACATTTTGGGATCATTAGCAGTCCTATGAAATGTTTGCAATCAGTGTTTGCAGGGTATGAATATCCAGGAGGTCCAGCTAATCTGTAGGAGTATACAACTCTCATACAACAACCTTTCAGGAAAATAACCAGAAAAACAAGCAATGAAGAGATCGTGAGTGTGAAAATACTCTGTGAATTGCTCGTAAAAGGGATAAATATCGATGGGGAGAAGCTGAGTTCAAATACGTTCACATGCAACACAAGCATTTCTGAAAAACAAGTCAATAATTTGCTCTGAAACCAATGTTAAAGACATTTCTCAATAGAAAAAAGAGCACTTCAAATTATTGACCAAAAACATAGAATATTCAACTTGGTGGATAGATGCAGTTGTATAAAGAACGAATTAGATCAATTTTATATCATTTGCAGCACAGGGAAGGATCTGAGTTATTTCAAAATTTCTTTCGAATTTATAGCCACTTCGCCGCACTTGCCTTATACCAGTGTTTTTTTTCACCTCTTCGATCAATCAAGATCAGACGTAATAGCGATGCGAGGAGACTTGATTAATTGAAAGAAAACGATTCAAGAATAATTGTTTGAGACTTGGGATCATTAATCTTAGGGGGTGATTATGGCTCGTGTACAAATGTGTTCAAGATCTTCATCAATTCTATGTACAACAATGAAGATGGAGGACTCGTTGAATCTCAACTGAAATTTGAATGTTAGGTACTCTTGAATAGCTTCAAATGTATGAAGAGGAATTCCGTAATAAGTAATTCCTGCGATTCATGAAAGAATAAGATGCGTTCAGCGGAATGAACTCTTTACTCGGATAACTCACAGATTTTCCCATGTAACACAGTATTTTTGTTATCGAGTATCAACAAATTATTCCATCGGAAGATTTCATTGCTCGGTTCATCAATGAATTTTTTCTTTCATGGTAGATGAAGAATATTTCGATGCATTTGTGCACTTCCCATCTAGTTGATTGATTTCATCTCAATGTCCACTTTTGTTCTAAACATGGTTGTCTCGAGGGAGAAACTTTGGGCGACTGACAAAGTCATGTGTTGTCTTTGATGAAGAATGTAAACTCTATTGTTTTGAAATTGATATTCCCTACTCTCTATGTTTTCATTGGGATCTTTCTGATTCTCCTCTAAATATTCTCGAATCCGTAAGAATCATCAAGTTTATGGAACGATGCAGAGAAGCTCCTGTGATAATGGAGAGAAGTATAAAAACACTAATCATTGTTTATATAATGAGAAAATTGTAGGAGATTATATTAAAATTATTAGGTGTACAACTTTGCTTCCGCCGTTTACAATGCATGGTTGCGTCGGTAGGTGGCGGTCGGAATAGGTTAGGTACACAGTAAAAAGTAAAACTCACTTCCAACCTTAATATCGGATTATTTCAAGATGCAGCCAAAACTAGCTCTTTTTCAGCTGAAAGCTAGTAAGCAGCCAAAACAAATGCCGACACAATGGAAAAGACTGAATTTCAGTCAAGTTTTCAAGTAAGCCACTTTTAGTCAGACTTTTCACAGTGTAATGAATGTCACACCGTAAGGTTGAATATGTGTCAACATAACAACGTCGTCATATTAGTGAATTTTCGATTACATCATAAATTTTTACTCGATCAAAGATGTCAGCTTTTGAGCCGAATTCTTGGCATCTGCGGGAAGTTCTGATTTTTTGCTTCCATTTGAAGAAAACTGCGGCTGAGGCTAATCGAATGCTCTCAAGTACTTGAGACTGCTTGGAGTGAAATAACGTGTTGTGAATGGTTTCAACGTTTCAAGAAGGGTGATTTTAATGTCGAAGACCAACATGGCGGTAGAAGAGAGAACATTTTTGAAGATTCCGAATTGGAGGCATTATTTGATAATGAATCGTGCCAAACGCAAGAAGGGATGGCAGAATCATTGAGAATAACTCAACCATTTCGAAACGCCATGGGAATGATTCAGAAACAGGGGATTTGGGTTCTGTACGAATTGAAGCCAAGAGATGTTGAACGACGGTTCTTCACTTGCGAACAGCTGCTTCGAAGACAGAATCGAAAGGGCTTTTTACACCGCATTGTGACCGGTGACGAAAAATGGGTCCACTACACGCAGAGAAAAATTCTTGCTGAAAAAGCGATTCCGAAAAATCTGCTTTGCTAAATCAGCAAAACGGTTACTGTTACAGCAAAAATTCTGCTACTTTAGCAAGATATTTGCTAATTCAGCAAAATTCCCTAGTTGTCTGTATATCTACAATCTCGGATTGCTGAATGGCAAGCGCTTGTTAAAAGAGCAAGATTTTTGCTGTGACAGCAAATTATTTGCTAATTCAGCAACAAGTTTTGCCATATCAGCAAAACAAATCTCCGAGGTTTGCTGTTTCAGCAACTTTTTTTCTCTGAGTGTACGGGAATCCCAAGCACAGAAAATCTTGGGGAATGCCCGGAAATGTCCCCACGGCGATGGCTACACCAAATATTCATGGTGCGAAGGTTATGCTCTGCATTTGGTGGGATCAGCTCCGTGTCGTGTATTATGAGTCATTGAAACTGAGTGGAACCATTACAGGGAATCAATATCAAACGCAGTTGATGCATTTGAGCCGGGCATTGAAGGAGAAACGGCCATAGTACCAAGAAAGACACGATAAAGTTATCCTTCACCATTATAATCCTTGCACGGAGAAAAAGGAATTCGCTGTGGCAGCGAAATCTACTTTTGCTGGGTTCCTTTTGCCAGAGCAGCAAAATTTTTTGCTGTGAGAGCAAACTATTTGCTGTTCCAGCAATCTTGTTAGCTGCGACAGCGAATTTTTAGCTGTGGCAGCAAAAAATTTTTGCTATCCCAGCAAAATTTGTTTGCTATTCTGTATATAATACTGAAAATTTGCTGGCGGAGCAAACATTTTTTGCTGCCACAGCTAAAAAATTGCTGTCGTAGCTAACACGATTGCTGTTATAGCAAATTTTTAGCTAGGTCAGCAAAAAAATTTGCTATTCTATATATAATACCTCGGATTGCTGCGTCAGCAAATTTTTTCTCTCCGTGTGGTCACATGTCTCCAAACCGGTCAAAACATATTTGGAAACACTCAAATGGGAAGTCTTACCCTATCCGCCGTACTTTCCAGGCCTTCCTTCTTCCTACTACCATTTATTCCGATCGATGGCACACGGCCTGAGTGATCAGCATTTTCATTCTTATGAAGAAGTTGAAAAATGGATCGATTCGTGGATCGATTCGTGGATCGCCTCAAAAGACGCATCGTTTTTGCGAGATGGGATCCGATAATTGCTAAAAAGATGGGAAAAAGTAGTGGCTAGCGACGTCCAGTACTTTGAATCATAAGCATATATTTACTTTTTGAGAGTAAAGTCTCAAATTTTGGGAAAAAATGGCGGCAGCAAAGTTGTACACCTAATATATTTAGAATAATTCAGACCAAAATCAGGGGCAGAATCTTAATTACATAATAAGATCTGTTATTCGATAGTAACTTCACTTACATGTAGAGTATTTCCTCCTCCGCACCCGTTATGGATGAAAATGTAGTGATTGTATTAACAATTGAATATACACTCGATTCAGTCAGGAGATTCATCACGATTGAATATTCTCTCTTTCTCTATTCCTATTAATAGATCAGGTACTTGTTCTCCATTTATCTGGAACATTAAATCCATCATTAAATATTAGTGATCAATTTATAATCGCATCAAACAATCTCGGTTGTACGGATAATTGGTAGCGTGGAACGTGGTTCAGTGATGAAGGTAAGGTGATTCTGTGAAACATCATATGTTCAGAAAAGTGAAAACGAAGAGACAAATTCATTATTCAATAAATATGAATCAAAATTGGAATAAATGGGACGCATAAGATATTTGCACCCAGTGAATTTCTCATACTCAAGTATATTGATCAATGAATTTGTGATTATAAATGTGAAAACGAAGTGGAAATTCACTCTCTAAATACGGAACAATGAGAATTCCACTTGACCGGAAAAATAAGTTCCCTTCTGGCTGTCTAAAGAGTGAGAACTTATCTCTTCATTCGAGTAGAAATCTCACTCTTTCCAATTCAGAGAGTACCAATCGAGGTGAGTTTTGTCTCTCCCGAGTACTGATGAAAAATCTGTATGTCGTGTTCGGTTACACCATCCTTCCTTTTCCAATTAAGGTCATTGTTTCCATTATGTAGGCTCAGTGAAAATCCGATGGGATAGTATCAAGTGTATGAAGATGTAGATAATGATAAATCGCGGTGAACAGAATCAATTTTCATATTTGAGCTTTGGATTATGTGAATCTTCATGATCCATGTATAAACTTGAGAATCAACATTGTCCTGGAAGCTTTGCTCTTTCCTGTTTCAGTGTCTATCTGCAAGGATTCTAATTTAAAATCGCCACCGATTATTAATCATTGAAATTTACCATAAACAAAGAAGATATTGATCTTCGCATTCCTAGATAGGCTCTAGAGTTGCAAAATTATGACTACGAAATAAAAGATCGTACCGGGAATCGTATGTTACATTTCAATCGTCTGTATACTTTAGAGCGTTCAATAACGAGGGGAATAAATTCTCATTCACGTACTTCCCAATGTATCTAATTCTACGATTTGAAAAACGCATCAGAGAGACTTATTTTTCTTCCCTTCAGTCATGAAATTTCAAACCATTCGATAGTACGTGACGCTGAAATTTGTTTGACTTTACGTGAGAACTCAACTATCGCAATAAGCGGCGCGAATGAACTTCTTCGAGAAATAGAGAGAGAGAGAGAGAGAGAGAGAGAGAGAGAGAGAGAGAGAGAGAGAGAGAGAGAGAGAGAGAGGGAGGGAGGGAGAAAGAGAGGAGAACGGGAACAGGGATGAAGCATGGAATTTTTCAGCGGTAAGTGAAGATTTTACTCAAATCCCCGGCGAAAGATTCACGAGTGGGTGAAGGAGGAAGGGGAAAATCGTAGACGGAAAAGCCTTGAGGGAATTAAACTTCCACCGTGAGACTTACTCTGATTTTACATTGTACGATGAAGGCAATTAATAATGAAAGGGGGCAGGAGAGTGTAAAAACTACTCTTACCTCTTGTTTTATGTTTTGGAACAAATATCGCTTAATACTCCGTTGAGAAAGTGATATTATTCTCATTTGAGAAGGACTTATTATTATTAATCATGGAAACAACGAGTCATCTTCTTGGTCAAATATTCGTTAATGCGAGTACTCTGTTTCTGTTGAAACGTTCCCATCCACGATGAAGAGTCGGCGAAGGAGAAGAGAAAGAGAAGACAAACCGACAACAAAGTCAGTTCAGTAAGGTGGCTTTCAAGTATCTTATGCCCATAAAGTGCAAGATCGTTGTTCATAGTTCAAGTGAGTTTTCATTCCACAAACTCTACGTACAACGTATGATTGGGGAAGTTTATCCCGGTAGAAGATATGACATTGACATTCGATCAAAGATAATCCCGAGATAGTTCCAAGATAATGAGGACTCTTTTTTTTCTTCTACACGTTTCAGAATCAGTCGATACGAATATTCATGCGCTTTTTGGATTCCGCGATCGTTATCCTCTACCGCGATTGTGGCTTGAAGTGCCGCCAGAGGGTTATGCAGGACTCGCTTTCATACCGAGTGTTCGCTAAATGGGGTTAATATCAGCCGAAGTTACCCTTTCAATTAAGCCGCGTCGCAGTTTAATTCCGCCCAGGGCATGAATTGACCCGAATCCTAAGGCAAGAAGGCCTCGTTACGAAGTCATTAAGCGTGTTCTCGTACAGCGTTGGCGAGAAACGAATTGTCACTTGATAATACGTCTTGATACGTCTAGTGTGAATCGATGGCGTTGAATTCTCCCTTACATAGGGAAGAGAGAGCACCTCATAACGGGAGATAAGCGAAACACTCGATGTTTGCGGATTGTTTATAACGAATCCATTCGTGTCCAGGGAAACGTGAAAGTCCATATCCAAGATAAATTTGTATATACTTGACTAAAACTTGATAGCCAGTGAAAAATATATAGCGTGAAAAAACGTGTAATGAACCATATGAATTCCAATAATCGATATTCCAATGTTTCACATTTTTTCCTTCACTTATCGGAACGTAGTTCGAATTCAAAATGTGGATGTTCATTAGGGGAATTCATCGTGCATAACGTGAGTTTATCTAACGATAGTCGATACTCTGCTCGTCGGATCATGAATAATATCAGCAAGAAAAAAAAAGCAACTTGCTTTGAATATAATCGTATCAAATAACGTATCTCACAGATTTTTCACCGAGGATTTCGAATGGAAATGAAATTTCGATGCTTCACCGAGGGAAGCAGCTTCACTTTTTGAGTGAATTTCCTTCGAACTACACGTTGTCAAACACGTACGGGAGACATGGAATATTTCTTCATTGAATCGTTCATGAATGTTTCAAGAAGAACGTAGAATTTTTCTTTCGCTTTTCGCAATATGTAGAACCATTTCAAGTTTCCTTCTAGGAAGGATACCTTCAATGCTTGATCCTTTTTAAGCTATTGAGCGGAATTCCGCCGTGCAATCGTTCTTGACGACTTTCCTCCATCACAGTGCATACCGACCTATAACAACCGCTATCGTTTCCCTCGTTTCCTCCATTTTGCCGTTTTTACAGAGAATTCATCCGTCTAATGCCCTCTCGGAATCGTCTACGAATATCTCTCCCCTATATCCATGCCATTCAACGATAATATCATTTTAATGCTTCACGTCACAATCGCGTGCCGACTTATGTATACGTCGACAGGAATTATCGATATGACGATGTACAGTCGTATAATCAAGTACGTAGCATTTTGGAGATTATTAAAGGGATATGAAATTATGTATTATCGATGCTCGTGGGAGTATAGGGTTCGTGGCCGTGTAATCGATCATCAAAAATCAATTTAACGATCATTTATTTTTCCTTGTACAGCTCCTACAGATAGGAATGAATTATTGAATGCATAAAATTGTGGTTCTATGATGCCTAATTACGCATTCGATGAGAAGTGAATCACAATCAGTTCTATTCTTCCATTTTTTCTGGAAGTTCCTACTGATGACTTCCAATTGGAATTTAGATAACTCAGTTCTAAAACTGTAATTCTAGGGACTCAAATCTGTAAAACAAAGGGATATGGATTGAACCCTTACACCATGAATTTCATAACCACAACTCCAGAGGAGTGAGAGCTGAGGAGTCCTTGTGACGGAAAAGGATCTTTATGTGGCCAAATCGTGGGTTTCTTCTTGCTTGCAATTCGATTTTCCAATGGTCCAATCACGATTAATAATACGCCACTCGAGCAATTTTACCCTTCCTTCCATAATCGATGAGGATTATCTCTTATAACCTTCCTACCCGAAAGAACGACTTTTGCTCCCTTTGGTCTCTCTACTGCTGATCCATTGTTTGAATATTTTCTTGGTCTCAGGTGCGTATAGCAGGGTATGTATGTTTCATTCACGCTGATGAAATGACGTCTCTGGTTTTGTGAATTCCGCTGAAACAGCTGCGATTTGTTTCTGAAACAATTCATACGATTCCATTTTTGATCATCCACCGTTAATAATAGTGGCGCTTATCTTGCGGGTGACTTTCTCATGCCCAAATTTTAATGAGAATGTCCACAGCCTCGCCCATTTCATGCACTCCCACTCTCCTATTAACTATCAGCGTATTGTAAATTTCATCAATGATTTTTGGAGTAGGGGTATCAGGTAGCTGTTCAAAATTTCCCCGTCACTTGTGTTCACATGACCATTCCGATGTTCAGATGTGACAGTGCGAGTTCACTATAATGTTTATCAAGCTTCCTTCATATAGTAATATTGAGTCAACTCACGAAATCAATTTGATGTCAATTTTTTCAATTCGAATAGACCAATCTAATAACAATTCAGGGTGTGTTCTTCAAAAAGATGTTATTTTAACTGACAATAACCTCGATATACACTAGTAGTGCCATCTCTCTGACTTTGCACGGACTTTTCAAATCAGCCTCGCAGACGACTTCTCTTCAGGTAGAACTCTTGCAGCTCGGAGATGCATATCATTTCCAGACTTTTGAGATACGCTGCACGATTCAAACAATCACTTCATGTGACTGAAGGCCATATGAACACTGTGCTACGTGTGATTTTTAAACAAACGTTATGCAAATCTGTTTGATGTATGGAGCCATAATTTTGCATAACTCTAGCATTCTTAAAATCAATGTTTTCTCAAGTAGTTATTGATCCACTTCCTCGGTAAAATCAAGACTCAATATGAATATTCAAAGGATAATATCCTGCATAATAGAGATATCTTGATAGTACCGCAAGTTCGTATCTTGTTTTTCTCTCAATTGAATTCAGAGTGAATACGACATACATTTTTATGCGTTTCAAATGAGTGAATAATAAATTTTATCAACAGATCTGCAACAAAATTTTGTAAAAAAATTCAGATAGAAATTCATGAATCGTCACTGACTCCAAATTTATTTTAGTTTGTTGGTCCAGGCTTGGACGAATGCTAAGTCAATCGTAGATTGACGGAACCAATTTATAATATACCAATATTGATATCCTACTAGCAATTGTATTAGGCAGTTGGCTGGCCAATATCAGGGCCAGGGATACGCCTAGTTTGCCTTGATAGTGCCAGGTAAGGGGCGAAGTAGGGATGTTGGGTTTGAATCGATTCTTTTGTATAGAAATTATATCAAATTTTTATCTACATTTTATACAAATCTATAAGAACTAAATACTTTCTCTATGAAAAAGGAACCGATTCTGAATCACCATCCCTAGCACGAAGGAGGACCTGGAATAATTCCCAATAGGGTACGGCAGTTTGTGACATGTCGATTCATATTGGCTCTTCATAAACTGATAATCAGTTTTGCACCAAGCCATATACTTCATCGTCAACATTGGCAAAAGCAGGAAATTTTTACAAGAGTGGTTTGATTCAGGGATTTCAATTAAGACTGCTTTGTACCGTCAATAAAAGTAATTTTTAATGGTTTTCAAATTTTTTATGTTACAGGTGAGTGTTCTAAACCCTTGAGTTCAACCATTGAAGCAAAACCGTGAGTACAGAACAATCCTCTTTAGTGGATTGTAAATTGGAATTTTATCGCATCTCATCGAATCCATCTTCAATTCGAACGATATTTTACACGGAAACATCAGTGATCCAAATTTTCGTTGACTAGTATCCCATGTGGAAATTGATAAAGGGCCCAGTACTGGTTCAGTATCGTTGCCATAGCTGCCAGTGCTGTCGAATTTGTAATGCCATCCACTGGCCCAGGTCGTTTGACACACGGAGAGAAATGTATGGTGATATTTACCATGCTAACATAGTATTCGTTCTTATTTTATGGAAAATCGTAAATGTTACGATGTGATAATAGAATCCTTCGCCATTTTCTCTGGTAATGATTACTATACTACATAGAAATCAGACAAATAGAACTCAGAGCAATGTAAAATGGTACTAATTACCATGTTACAATAGCTGTCATTCCAGTTAGTGAAAATATGCACGCTGTGGGCAATATCGACACGACGTGTATAGACATACATATATTATACGTATTAATACGATAGTCAGCCCACTATTAATAATCAAGTAAGAACACAGTTATCATTTAGAAGACTGATATAATTTGTTTCTGACTGTGTGCTCCCTTTTCTTTCTATTAACCATTTCATAACCTAATTTATTCATTTATAACCTCATTCACTGAAAAGCCTTGTGTGTATATACATGTCGATAGTTTAATGTAGGTTATAATCAATGAAAAAATCATGGTCAATATTACTTTATAGCATTGGATTCATGTTTAGTTGCATAGTACTGTCTCCAATGTAACATGGTAATCATTACTATGTTAACAGGGCTAATGTTACCACATAAAATCGGTAGCATCACTATGTCAAGTGACTCGCACCATCTGAAAATTTTCGTCACCATGTAAAATAGTAATCATTCCCATGCTACATTGAGAATATAACTATTCTTTTCTCTCCGTGCAGTACAGAACCAATACTGGGATGATAACAATCTTTTACATGAGGCCCATTATTGGCGTTCAATTTTGCCCGTACTGGCATTTGAACGTAAACAGTACTTGCATTCCATCGTAGACAGTACTGTCATATCAACCCTAGCCCATACTGGTATTTCAATATCACCCGTATTGATATTCCAATTGTACTTGAATTGGAATTTCAATCTTGGCGATACTGGAATTCCAATCCAGACAACATTAGAATTTCAATGTTTCCTGAACTGGCATCTTAACCGGGTCAGTGTGAACATTTCAATCTCATTAGGACGATCATTTCAATTCCACCTTCAATTCATTCCACAGGGATTCCCCATGGCGCACTATTGGCACTTTGAATGGCAAGGTTATTGATCCTATGTAGACACATTGCGCGTGCTGTTACGGTAGTTTTTATACCATCAAAAAAGCTTACCAATTTTATCTCATGTATGTCACTATCTTGTTGAAACACAAAAATTGAATTTTTGCGCAATATATAATTCTCTACTAACTGACAGGTAATTCTGAAAGAGATCGATGCAGGGTTAATAGAGGCCTTGAGCGAAATTTGGCACCAACTTTTTTCATAAATTACTTGATAAATTTTAGTTTGAAGTAGATAATAATCAAAGTATTCTCTCAGTGTAGCCATGTTGCTGCAAAGGTAAGTTGACATCCAATCCACAATCGCTTTTGTACTGCAATCTTGTTGCATCAATGCTGGCACAGTATCGTCTTTTAGTTAAATTTCAAAGGATTACTAATTCTGGGTCAGTACTGGCGCAGTACTTGCTCACCAAAGTAATCATTTTTCCGCAGAAATGGGTTAACCCCCGACTCACTACCAATTCTGCCGTGAAACAAGGTGACGCAGATGCTGGCGCAGTACTGTCTCTGTGTACTGCTCCAAAATATTACCAACTCTGGTTCAGTACTGGCACAGTTTCGTTTTCCTGCAACCCAGGTGTTCTTCAACCAGTATTGATTCTGTACTGATCCAGAACTGTCTGTTAAAGCAAACCAATACCGCCTGGAAACCGTCGAACAATTGGTGCTAGTTAAAAAAGAGTAATGGCACTGTACAGGGGCCAGTTGTTTTGGTCGGAGTATGGCCAATACAAACTTGCGAGTACTGGGCCATTTGTCAACTCCGGCAATTTCCACATGGGATGTCACTTTTGGACGGAACACAATTTGGAGAAGAATTCGTACACTGGATTTTAATAATTTGTTGACTCTTTCCATTATTTCGATGATGAAAATAAAAAGTGGATTCCATTGTTCGAATAGTGAACACAGTTAACGACACTGAGAAAACAGATATCTTGAAAGATACCATAATTTATGGATTTTTGGCGTTGGTCTGACCTGACTCATAATATTTACATGAACGAACCTGTAAAAGTCCCATAATTTCTTGGACTTTTATAAAGAAGTATGGTACCTTCCTCATAAAAGTCCCAGTCATTATGGTACTTTTAGAGGTATCTTCGCGTAAATATTTTGACTCGGGTTAGACCAACGCCAAAAATCCATAAATTATGGCATTTTTCAAGATACCTTTTTCTCCGTGGAAGTATTAAAATCCAGTATACGAATTCTTCTCAAACTTGTGCTCCGTCCAAAATTGGTATACTAGTCAACGAGAATTTGGACTACTTATTTTTTCCGTGTACGAGCACTGTGAATTCCAATTGTCGATTATATGCATTTTATCAATTTTATTCGATCCTCAGACAAGCAGTTGTTATTATATTCATAATGAATGAATTTGAACTTCTACTTGAGAAAGTTACATCTTAAATTACATTTGAATCTAAATCACAGAACAAATTCGACTGAGTCGCAAATACAAACTCGTAAACTCGACATTAATTTTCATCCAAACCAGGGAACAGTTACCCAAGTTCATTCGTATATAGATTATAATATAAAATCCACATTGAGCGTGATTTGTCGTGTATTAGTGAATCACCAGAGGTGACGTGACAATGACTTTACCCGAATGAAGTATTCGAATGAACAACCACCGTGAATATCCGAATAACAAGGAACAGGATAATACTGGTACGGGAGATTAAGCGAAAGATTGTTGTCTCGGGTTAGCGGAGTTGATCACGGCGTAGTCGAAGTTAGGATAGAATGAAGCAAAGACGCAAATGATTCGTTCCCAGGAGACATTCATGGTACATCTCACGATCACTTTAAACGTTGCAATAACTGTAAACATGCATCATTTAACACTGTCATTTTATTTCAGTGCATCCTCTGTTTAATGGTTTAATTCTCTTACTCGTGAAATTCCATATTCGAATATAATTTCCGTACTTATTATTATATAATGTCGATTTATAATTTCTTTACTATAAATAGGAATGGAAAAATGGTCGAATGAAACTATAATATTAAGCAGTAGGACAGTGGAGAAAGTTTATCGAAATTAAATTTATTCGACCGAATGAACTGTAGTTAGTTGTGAAAATTAGTTTCCTCGATTCATAAAGGTTGTAGTGGCGGCAACTTCAAATTGGTAAGCGCAAATGAAATCAGAGAAATTGAATTTGAATTTCGTTGATCCAACACCCGTTTTAGTTATCCAGATTTTAATAACTTCATCTAGTTGCTGGTACTAATTTGGAGGATTAGATGTGTTGCATGAAAAAAATGTATCAGGATGAAACAGAAATACATATCCTCAGATTGGTTTGAATCAACGACTCAGACGCAAACAATACGGAATCAAGGGTATAAAAGAAGATTAGCTGAGTTTGCAGTTTCAAGTATAGCTATAAGTCGTTTACTCAGCCTAAGAATTTCACGACCAGGGATATGTTTTATAAGAGAGCTGCAAACCATGTGAGATATCGCAAAACTTTTACAAGCTATGCTGCTCTGTGTAAAACAGCTGCAAGTTGTGATACGTTTTTTGAAGAGGAAGATCAGCTGTGTTCACTGAGAGAGAAGTATGGTTTTTATAACCATCTAAACGTATTTTAATAACAGCTAACCTCACAGATAGTCAGAGTGACGATCCGGATAGTAAATTAATACAGGCTTATAACAACGATCAGTATAGCTGTGACAACCATACGAGTGGTCACTCTGACTATCTGTGAGGTTAGCTGTGATCAAGGATGAGCAGCCTCAATTACTTTTTATGCACATAAAATATAGATTTTCAACGTCAAATTTGCACTGAGAAAAAAGATTGTGGAGCCAACTACATATGTAGTTGGATATGGCGAACGACGGGTTGTAGTTGAGTCAACAGAATATTCGGTAGACTCAATGAAGTATAGTTGAAGTGAATGAAGTACAGTTGAGTCTACCGAATATTCTGTTGACTCGACTAGATCCCGTCATTCGCCATATCCAACTACATATGTAGTTGGTTCCACAATCTTTTTTCTGAGTGTGAAAGTACAGAACGTGATTCAAGCTGCCCATTCTTGGCTGTCATCAAAATACGTTTAGATGGTTATAGAATTCGACCTTCTTTTCCAGTGTTTGTTTTTACAAAGAACTGAGTTATGCTATTCTTCGCGAGAGGTGTCAATATAATATCAAATATGAATTATAGAAACTGCAAATCATTAGAACGAACATATGATGATAGAGAAATCAGTAGAATAGTGCGGATATAGTCAATGCAATGTGAATTGCAATCATTCTCTGCATAGTTCAATCCCAATAATCATTCACTCCGACAACAATTGATCCCAGATTCAATTCATACTCACTATTTCACTGATTAATACACTAAAAAGAATATTATCATGCAGACAGTGAAATAAATATTATGATCAGAAAGTACTTATTCATCATCAACACACATATCATACTAAAATTATAAGATATAATCAGTGCAGACAATTAATAATTAATAATCACCATAAAAATCGTGAATTGTGTACGATGCCTGCGAATATCCCAACACAATCCGATTATTATAATCATCCACCACGAACTGCAATCGCACGATTTAATCGCGATATTTTTTCTTCCCTCCAAGCTGTTGATTAATTCTCATTTCCGTTGAACCTTGCTCAGATTTTAAAAGCCTTTATTACATTACTTTTGCTATGAAAGTATGAATGAATTGACAAATACTGATTCTATTATATATATACTAATTTCATAACCCCCTGCCCGCCTTACTTTTCTGTGATCCAAATGTCCAATACAAGTTCCTTCGGTATGATCAATTATTAACCCTTTGCACTCCGTTGTCAACGGTTAATGGTTCCAACTCTGATTCATGTTCGATACAGGAAGGCGATTTCATAAGCGTTCCCAAGAACAAACGAGAGTGCATGTAATTCCATTAATAGAAACTTTTCCATGTTTGTTGTTAGCAAATAAGTCCATGATGTATTCAAAAGATGTCTTCTGACTCAGAATGTCACTTCCTGAACTCATCATAGTTAGATGGTTAAGATGGTATTCTCTCATGGAGACTCGGAGCTTATTTTTGATGAATTCTCCGAATCCCAATTGAATTCCTTATGCACTCTTTCTGACCAGGTTTATTCATGAGTTTGTACTATTTGTTATCATTAGGTTTAAATAGATTCGAAGAACTTCTACATTCGGAAAGCAATGTTTGACATCCTGTCTCAGCAAAAGATTGTTCATCCATCGTTTATAACTTCCCACATAGGAACAGAGGCTATGTCGTTCCAAAAGTATTCTAAAAGATATCTTCAAGATGTCTTATGCGGCATAAAAAGAAGAATTGAAAAAAGATCCTTTCTCAAGAACAAATCTTTCTTAAATCGTTCTGTTCATGTTGCATAAGACATCTCAAAGATATCTTTCAGGGTACTTTTGGAACGACATAACCTCTGTTGCTATGTGGGTTATAACCTCCCTTTCCTTTTCTTGAGTTCTGAGTTTATCCAACCTTCAGTCATCGATCAAGAGAAAACTCGTAAATATTTCCAAATTGGAATTTCCGATGAATGTTTGAATTTTGTGTTCAATTCTCCTTCGACTTACCTTCATCTATTATTTGTGATGCAACCACAACCTACTTTGCTTACCTTTAAATTCGGCCCTGCATCTGACGTCATCTCACCCTGCTGCTTCTCTCACTCGATGGCCATTCAGTACTGACGTAACAACGTGTTGAATTTTTCGGGTACAGCTCGCCGACTCTCTGAGGAGACGAAACTCTCGAAGAATATCGTGATTGTGGACGTTACAATCTCCCTCGAAAATCGAGAGAAGATACGTTTTTGGAGAATCAAGAAATTCGCATTCACACTCAAAAGTCTTGTGTTAGAATTCATGCTTTCGAGTTTCGTGTCCTTGGCTTGTCAGACTCATGAAGTGAGGGGGTGCTGAAGCTGTTCAATGTTATGGCGCGTACGATATCGGACATCATTGGTCAGCCGCGTGGATATCGATAGTCAGTTTCAGGTGGCATTCGCACTCTACAGGACAGCAGTTTCTGTACTGCGTTATTTCACCTCATGAAACTCAAATCCCTCTCCATCGTGTCACACAACGCCTACGAGGCGATTTTCTAGAAATCAATGACGTACGATGATTATCCTCAGAATTTTGTTTCTCTTATCTGTAGGTAACATTTAATCCACTGCTTCACAAATGAATTTTATTCTTCTCCATATATTCAGCGACTTGAATATGAAAATATAGCTTCTCAACGTAATGCGAAAGTCCCCTACGAATTTGATGCGATAGTTTCGCAGTTCATTAAAACAGTTCTCTGTCGTTCATCACATAACTGACTCCCTAGCGCACATGAATGGATATGCAGCCATTGATGTTACCCTTTATAAAATTTCTTTTATGTATATGAATCAATGTACCTACATGTATATCAAATCGAATCGAATCCCTCTATAATATATTCTTTAAAATATTCCATGCACAGCAGATCGATAATCAATCACGAGTGAGCACAGAGACAGTTGCAGATCAAAAGTATGGTTCTCAATATTTCATGCCTCGTATACGTCATTTGTAGTATCACCCTCTCTCTTTCCTGTATATTCTTCAATTCTCTGTTGTTCGATTCTCCTTTGAGATAAAAATGATAGCCAAGATGTGTTTTTCCTCGTTTACCTCTTCCCCATCTTTTATCTGTTATCTTTACGATCTGTATGTATACAAAACTTGACCCAATATGGAAATAAAAATGTTAATATCGAGGGAAAAAGATAGCATGTTCTGGTTTGAAATATGATATTACAATAGGACCTTGTAATTTCTCTTCACCCCCTACGTATGGAGGAATTTGTTCTGTGCTCAGCAATATTCTTGTGATACATTGCTTTTATATCAGAACCTATCGATTTCGAGGAATATTATAATCCAAGTAATGTGCATGGAGTATTAAAGCGAGAAAAAAAGTTGAGATTCGTAATTGTTCACGCGAAGTAATGCATATTTATGAAATTTTATAACGTTCGAAAGATTCACTGTATGATAACAACGCTTATCTGTGGAACTTTTGCAAAAATTTTGGTTGAAATAAACGCAAAGGAATTTTTTAGTTGGCTGAAATATAATTTGTGCGGGATGAACAAAATTTGGTTCACAATAATTGACAGTTTCCCACAGAAGAATACATTTTATTTGTCCTAAACCAATTTTATATCAGCCAACCAAAAAGTTGCTTTGAGTTCATTTCAACCAAAATTTTATTTGACTGGAACAAACTCTGTTTACAGTATTGGTTCCAAATCATCCTCAATCAGTACCATCCTTAGTAGAAATCAATCTAGTTATTCTCCAAGCCATTATTGAGCCTTAAAAGTCCCCCACAAGTGCCTGGTGAGGCCTTTTAATGGCTTGGAGACTACACTGAAAAAAAAAATGTATTCCAGTCAAATAAATATTTATTTGTCCCGTAGTAAAGAAATATTCATTAGAATTAACAAAATATTCTTTGGAACCAAAATAATTTATTTGAATTAAATAGATGGTTTTAATCGTTTATTTGATTCGAATAAATTATTTTGGTTCCAAAGAATATTTTGTTAATTCTAATAAATATTTCTTTGGTACAGGACAAATAAATATTTATTTGACTGGAATAAATTTTTTTTTCAGTGTAGCTACAGTGATTTCTACTAGAAATTTCTATTCCAAAATAATACTTCCAAGGATTGTTTAAAATTCTTTCCTGCGTCTCTTTATTTGATTTCCCAGTTTTATCAGTTCTTCTCGCAATTTGTTTGATAGAATCAGAAGTATTTCATGTAAGGAAATTGAAATAATTGAAACTGGACGGGAAGAAGATTTTCCGAAGGATGAGAACATCATCAATCTTTCTTCGTTTTGAAAGAAATGAAATATTCCAATCAATTAGTACTGCGAAGACCATTTGAATTTTATCTTTTTCAATTCCACCTTAGAGGAATAAACTGTTTCCCACGCCCTCCTCACGATTTGCACTTATCCCTTTATGAATATTTCCTCTGCATATCCTACGAAAAGCATTAGGAGATTAGAAGTGGGAACGAGACCGGACCTCTCGCTGCTGTTACAAATGCACTGAGAGTGCATCAAGTCAGATTAATTTCAAACTCATAAGAGGATTGTCGGCACCGTTCTCAGAAGACGAATTTTTCGAATTCGTAGCTTATACGATACACACACCACCTTTGATAAACTTCGATAGAAATGATATAAGTTGAGAATAATTTTCATGACAAGATCCTTCGGCGGAAAGAAGAAAAGTAGAGGATCTGCTAATTTTGGAACATCGCTTGTACTTAAATTTTCTTTTCTCGGAAGCTTTCAACGTTGCTTCCCACTCACTCCAATCTTAAAGACGAGGTTGCATTCGTGGAATGCGTGATGGAGTGAGGAATGTGACATAGATAATTGCCGATTCAAATGCAGTATATTGCAGTTCGAATGAAATTTCCATGCCTCGCGATGGAATGACAGGGATTTGTATCGCGAATCGTTGCCATTCGTTCTATCCGAAGAGGAGGACAGGGTAAAGTGGGTACGCGAAAGGAAAAGAGAAGAAAACGACAAAGTAAAATGTTCCGTCTCGTACTTATGCGCTATCACGGTGCAATCGACATGCCACGATTGTCCTAGAATTCGTGGTCGTTTGCTTCAAGAGCACTCCCAATGGATCTTCCGGTGCTTTAGGAATTTTCCTTCACAATGATAGAGAAAACACACGCGGGAAAAGAGATGGAATAACGAGGAGAGGAGAGAAAATGGGGAAGAGGTAAAGAAAGAAAGATGCCGTCTTGGAATCTAAGGAGATATTATTTCTTTGTAATCAGTTCTAATGCGGATGCGATATTCCTTCAATCGATTTGTCGCGTACCTCGATTCTTTGTCGAGTCAGGGAAAATAGGGAGATAATGAGAAAAGAGAATGGAGCTCAGAGATGAATAAGAAGAAGTTGTGGTTGAGAATTATGCGCCGTGATGGTTAATTAAGAGAGCTTTTTTCCTTCGACAGATTCATTCATGATTTTTAAAATGCTTTTGATTTGATAACTTTCTGAATTTTTGTACGCGGTGTCAAGTGTATGGGATGTGCAACATTGTTTTCTGTTTGAAGATCTCAGAATAGGGATAGAATATTAGACTGTTCACGGAGAGAAAAAATTTGCTGACGCAGCAAATCGAGGTATTATATATAGGACAGCAAAATTTTTTGCTGACCTAGCTAAAAATTTGCTATAACAGCAATCGTGTTAGCTACGACAGCAATTTTTTAGCTGTGGCAGCAAAAATGTTTGCTCTGCCAGCAAATTTTCAGTATCATATACAGAATAGCAAACAAATTTTGCTGGGATAGCAAACATTTTTTGCTGCCGCAGGTAAAAATTTGCTGTCGCAGCTAACAAGATTGCTGGAATAGCAAATAGTTTACTGTCACAGCAAAAAATTTGCTGCTCTGGCAAAAGGAACCCAGCAAAAGTAGATTTCGCTGCCACAGCGAATTCCTTTTTCTCCGTGTTGTAGCGCTGAAAACTGTTTGTGTGATTTAACATGATCATGGAACGTTGTTCCCGTACAATTAACAGGTTGACCATACATTTGATTCCTCGCCACTGAGGAATTTCACATCAGAATACAACCACAGTGTGCAGTAATCTGAAATCCATTCAACGAATCGAAATTCTGATACGTGATGAAAACCACGATTATTCTGCAAGTTACGAATAACGTATACTCTTGAGGGTAGAAACGCGTCACGATAGGAATTCCGTCAAATATTTCAACGAAACAAGCAGAGGGGTTTTGTGGAAAATACACGAGATGGTAAGAATTTCTTCCAACATTTTTGAAGTGAAGGAAAAGAAGTTCCTTCCCTGTTTACCGAGTTGAAGAATCTACCAAAAACAACATGATAAAATTTTTCGTAACGTTGCAGATAGGTTTGTTCAAATATCTGGAAACTCATCGTAATTCCAGTCAGAAGTTCGTTAGTTATCCTCCGTTGAGTCAGCTCTTCTTCATAATCATGGACGTAATGAAGGATTACGAGCGATGCGTTATGCTCGTTTTCCGCGAGCGCATCTCTCATGATTCCAAATCGATATTCGTTGGCTCTTATTTCCGTACATATTTCAAAGTTGAAACTCCAAATGGAAACACTTTGCCCCCACTCTTTCGAATCCATCAGAATTATGCATGAACAGTCTTCGGAGAAATGAATAATTGATATCCTCATGCATTAAATTCGGTTACTCCGCCGAGTGGGGACTTGGTAATGATCTTGCGATTACCTCCTCGAAATTGTGGTATTTTCAACAATGGCGTTTATAATTTGGATAACGATCTGTGGATCATATATTATGAATGCTCATTCGAATTGTATCAATCAAATCCTATCTCCCATTCTCTTCTCTTTCCTCTTCCCTTCTCTCATTATTTATTGTTTGTATTCTTCTTGTTGACACTTACAATCTATTCACTTAAGAGGAACTGTGTATAAAGTCAATGTTTATTCTCCTTTCTTCCATAGAATAATGCATACTATAATTTTGAATCGACTAATATACATTCTTGAATGCTGCTTTTCCTCTTAATTCGCACAGTTGATGTAGAGTTTGTATAGAAGTAGAGTTTGTATCGCCAAGAGGCGAGAGAAAAAATAGGTCAGACGTGACTGTTCAACGAAATGTGGTTTTCCAAAAATCAAGTAGAGTGTGTCGACAGAGAAAACCTTTAACGACATAGCCCATAGTGGCATAGTGGCTGTTAATTACGAGCGAGGATACGATCACTAACGTGAGAATGTTGGGAAAAACATGAACAAAAGGAAGAACTGCAGTACACGAGTGGGAGGGTTTCATCTATTCGTTGTAAGGCGAGAAAGAGAAGAATGCTCTCTTCTTCAGACAAATGGAAATTCCTGAAGGAATGATTTTGCATGTATTCGGCAGGTGCAGCGCGACGTTCCTTGATTCTCTTCGAATCACTCGCTACTCGAATACCCACATATTCCTGTTCCTTCAAACTTGACCTAGACAGTCAAACCAGCGAAAATATCTGGTTCCTGTCAATAGAAACCACGACAAGTATGCTGTCGGCGGCTTTGAAACAAGAAACGCGCATCTTTTCGGATTCTCGATGGAAGATGATATCAAGAATGTGAGTTATAATCGCAGAATTTACCTCTTCGGCTTCCTTGAAACTGTTTTGTGAAATATATTTCAAAATTCAAGGAAAATGAAAGATTTGAGAGTGTTGATCACCTGACATTCTAATCACACGAATGAAAATGGAAATAAAGTATGGATGCAGGAGAAAAATCTGATGTCGCTGAGTATCTTTCATTAGAACAGCAGTTTTTTTCAGCTGTTACAGCTAAAGACGTCAACTTCTCTGGCAGAATTTGTTTGCTATTCCATATATGATACTGAAGATTTAACTCTCTCAGAACAAAATGTGCTCTTCCAGCAAAATGTAAGACACACAGAAGTGAAATCACAGTTTTAATGAATTTTGTTTCGTCCGTGTGCAAACTTGATATTTTCCAATGAATACTTTGAGAGAGATCCAGTTGAAACATTCAGCATAATAACGATGATATAGTGAATTTTTCAGTGTGACAGTGATTTTATCACTTAGGACAGTGAGTTATGAGCTGGTAACAATGGAAAAATTCAACTACTGTAGCTAAACTTTTTTGTTATCATACATGTAATGTTCAAAATCCAGCTGACTTGCGAATAATTCGCAGCTGAAGTCAATTCAATCGCTAAAATGGTTGGAGAAATTGGTCTTCCAATAAAAGAAAAACAGCGACATGTGATTTTACTAACAAAACCATACACGGAAAAAAGAAAACACTACTGGTTACTGTGAATGACAGCGATCGATTGAAAAACAAATGAAAACACGCTTGGATAATGAGGATTAGTGCGATCATAGTGATGGGTAATGTGATGAAATGCGTTAACGCTGACTGGACAGTAATGAGGACTGGGAAACGCAGTACTGCATAGGATGAATTTGAGTTTCAATGTATTTTTGTGATTCATAGTAACCATTGCTGTTTTCTTTTTTCCGTGTACTTTTCCTTCGTAACAGCATTGGATTGAGTCTCACATAGAAGATATCATTCCAGCTTGAATTTCAAGTATTTCTCTATTCAATTCCAATCATATTCCAGAAGAGCAGCGATGTCTATTTTATTATTATTCAACCAGCAAAATGCCGGAATCATATTTCGATATTCAGCAACGTTGACATTACTTATCTTTTCTAAAACCCCAACAGGGCTAAATTTTTGTCCCTCCATACTCATATATTCCAGGAATATGTTTGCTTACTGGGGCGTTGTTAACAAGTATGATGACTCTAAAATGGGCAGCCATGTGACCAAACTATGAGGATAATGCTGATGGAAGGTAGGTGGAAGTATTCGACCCGTCTGACAATTTTGATCTCATCTCTTGGGTGGTAGGTAGTCTTTTATGGCGAGAGTGTTGGTGATACAGACCGTGAAGCACAAGAGGGAAGTGGTGTTTAAAACATACGTGAATATATCGAAATTATGTCGAATAAAAGACGGATATGAAAACTTTCGTTGCTGGCCTAGCTAAAAATTGGCTGTTCTATATATGACTTCTAGATTTGTTGCATTAGCAAATTTTTCTTTTCCGTGCCACATCTTTTTTCTCAGGATGGAAGAGTATGAAGAACTATCATTTCATACGAAAAATACATACTGTATTTCAAATATTCTACAATACTTTTCATTCGTGAACTGTGTTAGTGAAGGTTTTTTCATTTGCCACAAGATCTTCTTCACAAGTCAATTAGTTCAAACCACGAGAGTGATTGAAAATGCAGAAGAAAAGAGGGGTGAATGTCTGTACAAATGACCCAAGAGAGACACAGAATGAGAAGTCAAACGCTTCGATGTTAATCCAACTCATGCATATATCAAATCTCCATACAGTCCAACACGTTTCAACTCTCCCAATGATGTTTCAAATTCTTTTTTCTCCTCAACTATTTCCCCCTTGAGTGATTTATACGTATGCATAGGTCTCTTAACTACTGTCAAAGTTCACAAATCCGAGTCTTCGTTCGCTCTACTTAATTAGAACTGAGATCAAAGACTTGACTCTTTGTAAGAATGTCCACGACGTCGTTCCTTTAATGAAACATTGGATCTCTTTAATTTTCCTTCTTCCAATGTTTTTTTCCTCTTTTCGCTTTCCTCTTCACTCTGAAATATCCTGTTCTTTTTTCGAAAGATACATGTTCCGAAGGGCTTCTGAAGCTTGTTCGGTGGACCAAATTCTTACATTCTTCGATATATTCTCAACAAAACGTGAAATCCTGATATGTTGTATTTCTGGATGATGAGAATTTGATTCCATCGAGGCATGGATTTTTCAAATATATAAGTAAAATTAATGAGCCATCATCGTGTCAGCATCCATAAACGTTTTATATTTTCAGAGAGAGAGAGAGAGAGACGAAATTTTTAATTTCCAACATTTTGCAAACAAAATTATCAAGTCTGATCGTAAAAGTTTTATGCTCCCATGAATTCGTATTCTTTTTACTGTCTCTCCTTACTCCAGGCGAATATTCTCGTCAACAAAATGTAAGAATTCAAAGACACACCCCACATTACTTTTTATGCCTTTGAAAATGCAAAATATGGGATTTACAGTGTATTCTTCTGTTCACAAATTGTTGAAAACCTCAGGAAAATAAGATTGTATATTTTGATATTTCATCCATGTATCATCTCGCCAACCTCGATTACACGGTAACTCAAGGTTGCATCTGAAATCGATAGCTCTAGTCAAGAGATTTTAGACTTGACCTCAAATTCGTTTCAATCAAGGCTGGTAAAGTGTGTGGTTGGGAATATTGTAATCGATACGTGGTTTGGAATTATTTATGAATTCCAGGATTATTTTTGGAATTCATATCCTGCATGTGGGAATACTTGATTCGTGGAGTAGGATTGAAAATTTCATTTTTGCATGGACATCTCATATGAATGAACTAACAAATGAAATATTCTGAAGAAATCTATTAGTCACATTTGTAATTCCTCAATGAGAAATCTAAACTAAAAAGGTAGCTTTGAGAATTAATCTCTGCCACACAAACCATCACAAGCTGATAGAAAACCAACCTTCCCGTTCCAGAAGACGGATGTTGGCGGTGGAGGGACATCTTCCGCATTCTCTTCTTCATCCGCGAGCAATGTACATTCTCTTCTCAGTGTCTCTATTTAATCAAGTATGCTATTTCTCGATTTCCTGCAAAGGCAAAACTGGTTCCAGAGCTCATTATTCTCTTAGTTGGTAGTTCCTACTTTATATAAGGCGGATGATGATAAGACAGATGGGAGGTCCTTCGTACGAGACAAATATTCCTCCTCCTGTACACAACAAGTATGTTTACTCCCACAAGTTTG
Organism: Gonatopus flavifemur; assembly: GCA_018340375.1. NCBI lineage: Eukaryota > Metazoa > Arthropoda > Insecta > Hymenoptera > Dryinidae > Gonatopus > Gonatopus flavifemur. Next base: position 2,488,692 of record JAFFJZ010000001.1, read on the forward strand.
CTTTTTTATAACAAACTCCCTGATTCACTGGCAAGTTTTGTATGGGAACAACACTGCCATTAGAACTACACCATCGCTACGGTAGACTTCTCAACAGGACTGGACTGTACTTATAAGCATAGCAGTAGCGAACTTTAGGTTACAATGTTTGAAATCGTACAGTGGGGAACAATAAGTTGTAAAATTCACATCCCTGGTAGAAATTTTTCTAGTAATTCACGAGATGTAACATTTCTTTTCGTGGAAAACTAGAGACCTCATATGTATGTTTATTACATATTTTATGTTATTAGATATACATAATATTTATATATATTATATATATAAGAACACTTATAAGTTGGTGATTGAACTGAAAAGAGACTGAATTGGAACTCTAGTTTTTCGTGAGGGCAAGTGTTACAACTAGCGAATTACTAGAGGAATTTCTACCAGGGATCTTGCGGAGTCAGTATTTGGACGATTTCAAAAATAGTTCGAGCTATCACAATTTAAGTTGATTTTACAACAGCAAGTGTGAGATATACCACAGCTTACAGTAAATCTCACATTCCCAGCTGTAAAATGCACTAAAATTGTGGTAGCTCGAACTATTTTTTGACATCGTTCAAATATTGACTTCACAAGATTTGAGTTTGACAAGATTTCTTCTGGGTGTGAAGTGCCGTGAATTCAACATTAAGTGCTGCTGTAACTCAGCAACAATTTGCTTTAGGGCAGGGTCGTTGTTTGAACTACTACAATGGTTCCATCAATTTATCTACTTTGTTTTTTTCGTAGGAGTAGTCCACGCTCATCTCTTTGGACCAATGTCGTATAGTCATTTTTTCCACACCGCACGGAAAAAAGAAAATGAAGAAATTTGCCGTATAGGATGACAACGCGTCGCTTACAGCCTTTAAATGGAAATTTTTACAAAATATCTTGTCAAATAATTCACATCATAAGAGAAAAATCTATTTTTGACTTGTAATGTGAAGAATTCGACAATATATTTTGTAAAAATTCTCATTCAAAGACCCAAAGCGATGCGTTATCATCCTTTACGGTAAATTTCTCCATTCTCTTTTTTCCGTGCGCGGATGATTAAAGTTTGGAAACCACTCACGGGGACAAAGATTAAACACAACTGCAAACCCTGGCTCGTTGTTATATTTCTTCAGAAGTTTTCCTTGAATCTTCATTCAATTTGTGAAAGATGATTCATGGAGTGCAGGTATAATCTTTTTTGAGGCATTGTATTTAATGATATCTACATGAAAAAACATAATTCGGCTGCAGCAGCGAAGTGGCTATCAGTCGGACAGCAATCAAGTCAGCTACTGCGGCTAAATTTTAGCTGTCAGAGCAAATGAATTAGCTGTTGAGGTGAATTTTTTCAGTGTCATAACTAAACTTCAGCTGCAAGAGCTAATTTAATGGTTGTCCGTGCCTGTGCTAGCTACCTCGCAACTACAACTGAATTATTTCTTCCGTGTAAAGAGCCAGTTCAACAAATTACATCTCAATAATTCAGCAAATCAAATAGATCAGAAATCAGAAGTCCAGCTGTTCTAATTGAAGAAGAATGGCATTGTACTCATCGTAATTCACTCATGAGTGAATTCATTCATAATTATGCGGATAGCAAAAATATGCCAACGCACCGGATTCAGGTACTAAGCATGAGAAAGCAAATTTTTTTGCTGGCCTAGGTAAAAATTTGTCACCACAGCCAATTGGGTTGCTGAGAGAACGGAGCGATTGACCGAAGCAGCGAATTTTTCACTCGGCATAATAAGATTGTTTTATATCGTTTTTAATTCAATTACCAAACCTACATCTCGAGGATGTCACTGAGGAATGCGTGTTGCTTTCTTAGATCACATGGCTCCTACCTTCGATTTCTTTAGCGCTTTTGGCAGGGAGATTCTTCTTTCCCTCACTTTTTAGGCACTCATTGGTATACGTAGTATACCCAGCAGGGAGTGCCTATTGCACCCGCTATCGTACCCTCTGACCGTATCTTCTACAATATTTGAGTAATCCAATTGGGAATTGGATAGTTTTTCATTTCATTGGATACTGATTGATAATTCGTGGGGTTGTCTGTCTGTCTGTGTTCGGGATAACTCTGGACCGGGTAGACCAAATTGGTTGAAATTTATAGGGAACCTTCCTCGAACCCCTCTCGAGAAACCATTTAATTTTCATCGAAATCGGACGAGTCCTTCCATTTTTTTTTTATTTTTCCCTCGAAAAATCGGTGATATCGGAGAAAATTTTCCCCGCAGTCTTTGAATATCCGTTATTTTGGCTGGAATCAATGCATTATTATGGAACTTGGGTTTTGAGGGTTCCCAAGGGTGAGGAATTCAAATCTGATGTCAAAAAACAAATTCAAGATGGCGGATCCAATATGGCGAACGTGAGTTTAGTCGTTTTTGCATTTATGTCCGGATTCATATTCAACACGGGTTCTAGGGGTTTCCTAGGGTGAGGAATCCAAATCTGAAGTTGAAAAACAAATTCAAGATGGCGGATCTGAATTTAGTCGTTTTGACATTCATGGCCGGATTCATATGGAACACGGGTTCTAGGGGTTCTCGTTGGTGAGGAATCCAAATCTAACGTCAAAAAACGAATTCGACATGGAGGATCCAATATGGCGGACGTGGAATTATTCATTTTGGCATTCATGGCCGGATTCATATGAAACACGGGTTCCAGGGGTTTTGATGATGGGGAATCCAAATCTGACGTCAAAAACGAATTCGTGATGGCAGATCCAATATGTTGGACGTTAATTTCAGTCGTTTTGGCATTATGGCCGCATTTATATGAAACACGGTTTCTAGGGGTTTTCGAGGATGAGGAATCCAAATCCGTAGGCAGAAAGAAAACTCATTGAAAATGGTGAATCCAATGTTTCGGACATGAATTGAGTCATGCCCGCATTTGTGGACAGATTTACATGGAACATGAGTCCTGTAAGTTTTCGGGGGTACTTAATCCAAATCTGGGATCGAATTTACAGGGAAAATGAGAATTTCGATCTTCCCTTGTACGCTTTCTTGTATCCAAACATTCTTCAAAAGCTGGTTAGCGGTATGACAACTCCACTCCAGTGAGGATCCAAAAGTGGAGAAAGTAGTCATTAAAACAAATCAAGCGTGAAAATATTCCAATTCCTTCTCAAATCACGCCCAGATGACTCTCCGTTACGCTCAATTGACTCTCAACTCATGCTCTCATTGCACTTCCACGCTTCATTTTCACCAGAACAGTTGTCCGAATTCTGCAGTTGTTGAGAAACATGTTCCCAAATCATTTGAACATGATATAAAAAATGGTAGACAATTAGTTTCAGATTTTCTGAATGTTACATCAATAATATGTTCAATCGAGCGAAAAACCGATGAGTGCCTTTTCATATATCCCTGGATATCTGAATCGTTGAAGATGTGAGAGAAGCGAGCATATGTAGGCCACGATTTGTTTAAAATGAGCGAAGCGAATTTTGAAAGGGGTCGGATTGCTGAGCGAAGCGAAGCAGTCAGGGGGCGGAGCCCTCTGGTTATCACTAGAATTTCGTTGATAATTCCAACCCACAAGAACCAAAATCGGAACTCTCCTCTATTCAATCCTTTCATTTCAGAATTTGATCCTTATAATTCTCAGATCGATACTAACCTTTCAAACCTCATCCCAAACATCATGATTCGTTCCTCGCTTCCTTTGGAAGGCCATAAGAAAATAATCGATCGAATAATTTGTTCAAACTTCCCACATCCACTACTTTCAGGATAGAATTTATCATCTACAATAAAAGCTCGATGTTGATAAACCTCTCTCTTATCTAGGCCAGACACTTCACGTGAACAAACAATACTCATTCCACTGATTCTTGTTCAGTTTGTTTTGTAGCGGAACGTGGGAGCCGGGTGGAGCTGTTTAGGGATGGTATACGGCACGATAAATGGAGAGAAAATAGAAAGAAACATGGGAGAGCGCGAAGAGGGCGAGAGCAAAAGAGATGAAAAATAATTATACGAATGTCGATTCATCTTTCTCCGAAATGGAGTAACGGTGACCCTTGTTGCGTAGATCTATATGTACGAACGTATGAAAAGGATGGTAGATAAAGAAAGAGAAAGACGTAGTGGCGTGAGAAGGTATCTACCCGTAGTAATCCAACACGACTCTCCGTGTCCCTTTAATTAATTTCGCGCCACCGGATTCCCCTGTGAAATTACGCAGGAATTTGTCACACCTCGCGAAGAATAATGCTCGAGTGAGGAGCCGAAGCGTACTAGGTCGCTCACTCGTCTGAGCGCATCACTGAAACGAGAACGTTGCTCATCGCGCGTAAAAAAGGTTCAAAGATAATGTATGTCTATATATATGAGTGGAGAGATGAATGTGTGGATGACCTATTTTGTTTGAATGAGATTTTGACACGAATCTATAGTGGAAGAACATTTAATTACATCGCGAGGAAATATTATCTGATGAAATTTGGATTTCATTCCTCGCAAGGATCCTGTGTGCGGGATTGTATGGCGTTATGTCAACAGTGGAGTTGTCATTCAATGAATGTGAAGAGATGGTAATGAAGCTTCACGTTCGGTCCTGAATTGAATTAGTTAAATGAGAATGTGGAGAATTTTGTTTTCACAACTGTATTGAATTCATTATTCGTTACATGCGGACTGTTGATCGATCTCGTCCTATTTTACATTCAAAACAGTAATGCCTCAGCTGTAGAACTGATTGTGGCAATACACGTTGAGAAAAGTAGTCACCTGAGTCCCTCCCATCTTATAAACCACCTCAGTGTAAAATGCAGCCAGGGGAATTCTTCTGGATGTAATTAACTAGCATAGTGTTTAGGTCTCTATTTCTGTCGCTTGTTTGATTAGTTTATATTTTTGAATTTTCAGGATAGCGGACGACGAAAGTGATTGATGATGCTCCACTCACGGTTGTTTCTCACGTTCAAAGTTTCATTATTCATTGAGACATATAGGTGCCTCTAGGATTTTCAGGAATCGGGACTTTTTCATTAAAAACGTAACGTGCAGATGTCAAAAAATGTGTCGAAATATTATGGGCGAATGAAATTCCTGAGTATCCAAATGTCAAATTTTACTTCGTCACGGGGGTTTTTTATGGTCCACTCCGAGCGCTTCTTACAATCCCTGCAACGCAATGTGATTCAGGCGGACTGGAGCGCAGCATTACCAGCCTACGGATCTTTCGATTTCCCTCATTGACGATTCCATTCAATGGTGTTTTTTAACGTGTGGGTCTATGAGAAAAATTCGTAAATCTGACAACACTACTAAAGCGGGTTGAACGATGAAAGGAACTGAAGATAATCGCTATCTGAGCAGTGTTTTGTTTAATTTCATACATAATGATGAAAGTTTCAATTTCCTGCGGAAAATGACTGTCAGAATCGGGCAAAATTATTCCCACGCTTTGTCAATGATTGTTGTCTCTGAAAATCTGATTGAAAACTGGAACAATTCCTCCCCGACTTTATCCGGAATAACAAAATTGAAATAATCTGTCAAAGTTTATAGCAAATTTTGGGACGTTCTGTTCGGAATTCATCACCTGTGATATCGAGTCGAAAATTGACGAACATTTTTCTGCCAAATTTAGACAGGATGTTCCAATTCAGTAGTTGCGGGCAAATCGGGAAGAAAATTTCCCAATTTTCAACCAGATCCACAGAAACAAAAAGTGTTCCAAGCTTGAAAAAATTTTCTGTCCAGTTCTCACAGGCATTTTTCACAAGGTTTGCTTGGCAATCAAGATCGAGTGGTAGAACTGTGTTGAATATAGTGACGAGTAACACTGTTTTCCCCGCATGATATGTAGCTGCAGACAAATACGCAACGAAATCACTGTCTGGAGCTGCGAAAGAGGTACGAATCAACTTGATGAGCAAAAGCAAGGCATCAATTTGGAGAGTCGTATGCACGATGCAAAGCATCGTAAATGGGTCAAAATTTCTCAAGCGTACCAGCTCAAAAATTTTTACCTCCCCAATCTTTCTGAAATTTCACTGAAATGTAGTACTAGTTAGTGACTTCTAATCCTATAAAGGATTTTGCTCTGGTACCTCTGGTTATCAAACTACAGGGGTAAAAAATTCACAGATTTCGTTTAATCAGCTCTTTTGAAGATATAATTTCTTAAATTACATTTTTTTAAAAAATCATTTTCGATATTGTTTTTTGTAGCTTTTTTTCTGTTCGTTACAATGGAGTAATCTGTTTCTGTGAGAAAAAATTTTTTCCAACAAATTTAGCGGGTTAAAGTTATTTTTGCACTTTTTTTCAATTTCGACAATTTTGAAATTTTTTTTAATTAGCTCATCTAAAAGCTGGATTTTTCAGCTTCAAAACCATGTAGGAGAAATTATGGGAAGAAAATTTTATCTGGCATTCGCAACGGTTTGAAGCGCGCGTGTCGCATATTCCTATTATCTCCTGATACGGTTCGTCATACCATTGACGCGGAATACAAGTGAAACGAACTGTTTTTCAATAAAATGTGATTTTTTAATCATGCCAATGATTTTATACAATCTTACCGTACCCTTGTATCATAAAACTTCATCAATAACAGCTTTTGAAATTATGAAACATAATCATGAATAAATACACATAATATAATAAATATGTAATAATTCTGCTCGAAGCAATATATTTAGCGCAATTTCTTATTCGTAATAATGTTTTTTTTTGAATTTTCATCTTTGGGAAAACATCTACATTCAATGATGACGAAAATACTCGTAAATGCAAAGTCATGTTCGAAGTGGGGATGAAACAATGATATTTGAGCGTTCCTGGGATTGTTTTTGCAGTTTCGAAGCGAGTTTTGAGCTTTTTAGCAGTGATTTCATGTTTTGTCTTCGAACTCAAAAATACAACAGTTTCTGATAGATTTCTCTTTGCCCATTCGTAAAGCGCATCAGGATTTAAAATTTGCTGCTCAGACCTCGCTTGAAGACTCGCTCGAGCTGCTAGTCGTTTCAGATTACCACCGATACCGTCACAAGACCCTTTTCCATGAGCGGTTGCATGGAAATGCCATTAAGCTGCTATTCCAAAATCTTTGTAATGATACAAAAGATTTTTGAAATTATATCTATTCTTGAAGTGCTCAGATGCTCCATCCGTAAAATAGAAAATTTTTCTTGGTTGAAAATGCTCTTTCAGGCACACTATTATAATTTTTTGGAATTCGTACACAGCGATTGTATCGTGATTCAAATTATCTGATAAAATAGCAATGTTCCGATGACTGAGTTCGTTTCCTTGTTTGTAATAAATGACAGTGGTGAAAATTGTCGTTTGGTCGTTGTTCCAGTGGAAACCCTGTGCAGTATTCTGGGCTACAAACGCATAATTTTCCGCGAAATCGCATAAAACTAAAACTTCTCCTTCTTGTAAATTATCCTTCAAATTTCTCAGAAAAGATGACTGCTGTTTCGCAACGAATGAATGGAATTTGAGTTTCGAAAGACAGCGAGAAAGTTCTTCTAAAAAATCTTCCGCATCTGCAACTTCAGTACGCAAAGTGCTACGATCAGTCTGTTGCCAAATTTGATATTCGAGTTTTTCGATGCAATTGTCTTCGAAAACTGTTTGTAAAAAATTCTGGAAACCCTCTTTGCCAGGACATGATAAACATCCATCGAGATAACATTCGACACATGGATTCTGACATAAAAACATTTTAAGAGCATCATGATAAGTGGCGATTGGATTATTCGTACCGGATGTTAATTTTTGAATATCTATCGCATCAAGCATTAAATTGACATTCTCGTGATGGACACAAACGCAAGCAGTATGCGTTCCACTAGCACCAGCGAGTATGCAATTACGAGGTCTAAGCTGCGAGAATGTAGAGAGACTGACCGGAACAGTAGGATTCTGATCTTTGAAAGCAAAATATAATTCTGAAAGATTGCACAGAATCAATCTCTTTTGTACGTGCTCTCGTGATCCGTCTTCTTTTTCAACTGAAACAAAATCTTTCATGCCCGGCATTATACGACTATTTTCGTCATCATTATAGAAACTTATGATCTTATTTTTTATTTCAAAAGCTAAAGCATGACCCTTCCTTGAAGATGGTGACGTTGAAATACCATTTTCTTTCACCAGTTCGATAGCTTTCCTAGCTTGGCGTTCAGAAGTCTCAAACTCGTCAGCAAGTCTCTTCCGACCCCAGGATTTTGGCGCAAGCGTGAGGAGTAATACTTTTTCCGAAGCACTCGAGGAAGTTTTATATTTCTGCTTAATTTGATCAAGAACCTCCATAGCCGATTAATGTTTCTCAATATTACAATCTCTTGGTTCCTTCTCTAATGGCTGGTAATCATCGTCATTACCATGTTCATCAATACCATCATCATCGTCATCCTGAATTACGTGAAACATATCGTCGTAATTAATTGTAATTTACATGATTGTGTTATTCATTTTCAGTGATGTACAAATTGTCTTTTTAGCAATTGAAAATATGATATCAATACCTCGAGTGAAACATGACCGAACGAATCATCTTGTGCATCAATTGGAGGCTTCTCTCCAGAACAAGCAGCAGCTTCTTTTCTACGTAACCCACACACTTCCGCGCCGGGGAGGATACTAGGAAACTTTTTTTGTAGATTTGGAGAAATAGTTCTCAAATCTCTTGATTTGAATTTGTGATGGATTTTGTGCAAAGGGTTACAACAACGATCGACGAAAGTTTGAGTTGTAGACATTTTTGAGAATCAAGGAATGTTGTGTCAATAATGCTGTATTTCATCTATCAATTGAATTGCCTACAAACAAACACAATCAAACAGTTGGAAAAGAAAAAATTGATTTTCATCACGAATTGCGAATCATATTTAGAATTGAAACAATTTTATTTACAATTCAAGATCATGTCATGCGATGCGATTTTTCGTGTGACATCATGTTGTATGAAGTATGCGTATAAACAAGGAAAAACAAATGAACATCGTCGATACGTTTGATGTATCGAAGATGTTTACAGAATTCCAATTGTTCATCGAATTGAGAAAAATCGATCACAAATTCAAATGAATAGATTTGAGAACTATTTTTCCGAGTCTACAACAAAAGTTTCCCAACATTCTTCCCGATGCAGGAGCGTGTGGGTTATGCAGTAAAGAAGCCAGTTTATTTTCTAGAGAGCCGAATTATTCCATATTTATTATATTATGTATATTTATTCATTATTATGTTCCATAATTTCAAGAGCTGTTATTGATGAAGTTTGATGGTATAAGGGTACGGTAAAATTGTATGAAATCATTGGCATGATTGAAAAATCATATTTTATTTAAAAACAGTCCGTTTCACTTGTATTCCGCGTCAACGGTATGACGAACCGTATCAGGAGATAATAGGAATATGCGACACGCGCGCTTCAAACCGTTGCGAATGCCAGATAAAATTTTCTTCCCATAATTTCTCCTACATGGTTTTGAAGCTGAAAAATCCAGCTTTCAGATGAGCTAATTAAAAAAAATTTAAAAATTGTCGAAATTGGAAAAAAATGCAAAAATAACTTTAAACCCGCTAAATTTGTTGAAAAAATCTTTTCTCACAAAAACAATTCACACCATTGTAAAGAACAGAAAAAAAGCTACGAAAAACAATATCGAAAATAATTTTATAAGAAAATGTAGTTTAAGAAATTATATCTTCAAAAGAGTTGATTAAACGTAATCTGTGAATTTTGGACCCCTGTAGTTTGATAACCAGAGGTACCAGAGTAAAATCCTTTATATGATTAGAAGTCACTAACTAGTACTATATTTCAGTGAAATTTCAAAAAGATTGAGGAGGTAAAAATTTTTGAGCTGGTACGCTTGAGAAATTCTGCCCCAAATCAGGATAGAATCAAAATTATCTATGATTTCCCTCCATTTATAACAATAAAAAAAACTGGGTGAACTTATCACTTAGACCAATCTGCAGTGAATGGTCGATATATTGCGTAGTTTTTTGTGTTATGATTGTATATTGTGTTCATAACGTGAACGTTTGTTATTTTTTCCAACAAAAGAAAACCCATTAAGAACATTTTGGGGGATTACAATCTCATTTGAAATACAATAATTCACACATGACTTATTTTTATAAATATGCTGTGCAGGAGCTTGACAGCTGACCAAACAAGGGTCAGGGTATATAACTGAGGGGATGAAAGTTTTCACTCGTTGAACCTTTCAACCGAGCAAACATGCTTGAAAGCCTATCCAATTGTTACGAAATTTTCTTCCGGTATCTCATATGAGTGAGAGTATCTGGGAATGATCCATGGATTTGTTGGAGGTTATAATGGGTTTCATATCATTTTATGATCCAAAGATATTTCTGTTCGTTTGAAAAATGACCTAAGTTCTGAATTATAAAAGGAATATTAAAATGCAGGATTATATTGTAAGATATGTGTTCCGTTTACACGCAGAAAACTGATGTGTTGAAAAGTCCCATAATTTATTGAGGATCAGCGCCAGTCTGTGACAGATAGAGTTTTTACTTGAATTTACTTTTAAAAACTCCCATAATTAGATGTATTTCTACAAGAAATTATGGTACTTTTGAAGCTATATTCAGGTAAATAATTTCATTCATTCCACACTGGCGTTGATCCTCAATAAATTATGGGACTTTTAAAAATATATTTTTCTCCGTGTATCGACGTACAAAATTTTGAATCAAGTTCAATGTTCAAACGTGACAATTCAAAAGGCTCAAGAGGGTATATTACATTCACAATGTTGGAGAAATCGATTCCTGTTTTTTTTTTCAATGAAAGAGCTACAAGGATTGAAGAGAGATCTTGTATCGCAGATTGATCTGTGAGTAATTTAACTATCAAGTTTTCACATGCGAAAGCATCAAACGTGTTTTATTCGAAACTACATATTCCTAACTGATATGCACGATTGCGCGAAAATTACTCGATCGATTTTGGTGAAATTTTGAATGATACTGAATTAGCGGTAATTACATTTTAAGAGAGAATTTGGGATTTTGCAAACCCGTATGAAAAAGATTGGAAGTTTATTTGAGAAAGTGAGCGATCTTGTCTCGCCCTTCCTTCACTGCAAAAAGAAAGTCTTAATCTGTTTGCATCTCAATTTCAGACAATGCTTTTTCCATTGTGTCGGCGATTGTTTTTTCGGCTTAATTTGTTTGCATCATAGATTCAGCCATGGAATGAGCTGAATTTAAGACTTTCTTTTCACAATGTTACGTTCGGCAATATATACGAGTAAGTACGAATGAAGAGAACGTATTGTGCCGATAGTTCTTCGTTTGTTTTTCGTTTGGGTGGGACTGAAACTTCTCGTCACCGGGCAGCGGTGCTCAGGGGGATGCAACTCCGATGAGTACAATCAAACCTTATTTGCGCGCCATCTCCTTAATAAATATTCATGCGAACTAAAAATCAATATGGCGGTCTTGTATACTGGGATAACCTCAAAATTATTATAGTTAGTTTGAATTTTGAAACATCAACAATATTTCAACAATAGAGTATTGAACAATTCTAAAACCGAATTATCAGTTAGACTAATTGAGTTTTAGAGTTGTTTCTGATGCTTCATTGTTGAAATATTGTTAGTTTTTCAAAATCCAAACTGATGAGAGTGATACTAAGGTTATGTCACTATACCAGACCGCCATTGCTGTTTTAGCCCTTGATCGACACGCCACCATCCTATAAAGTTACATACCCCTGGCGGTGCTCTCTCTATACCAGCCGTTGATCTTCGCTGTTCTCCCAATACCACACATGTATGAAGTTATTATATCCACAATATATTTCTTCCGAGTTGAGAAGAGTACATCCAAAGTTTCAGAAAAATTATTGTGGACCAATATCATTACAATGATGATAGTTGAGGAATATTCGAGACATTCTGCAACCCTTTCGACGATTGGAGAATGAAGTCGCCCTTGAGATCCTTTGGTGAATGAGTTAGGGGGAAATCAGGACCCTTCGTACGCGGGGCACATTCATACAGTAGTTATAAAATACAAATGAAAAGTTGTGCTGACATGAGTGTTCATATACGAGTAAGTTGAGTAGTCACCATGATGACTATGCAGTTTTAGGTCATTCGTAGCAGTGAGAGTGAAGATATAGGTAGAATTGCATTTTTGCATTTCGTGAGTAATTTCTTCACCGATGCTTCCAGCTATGCTTACTCTTGTTATGTTATGTTTTTCTAAACTACACGGAGAAAAATGCAGCTCGAAAGGATAGTAATCTTTAATAGAAAATTGGAAAATATTTCGTAACATCTGAGAATATTTCTTAAAATCTAAAAATTTTTCTCAAGTTCGTAATAAACATGAAACGGTTCAGATTTCTCTTGAATATTGTCGGGAGGGGGGGGGGGGTCGGTTCCAAGCTACGTGTCTTTTTATTTATGTTGTACTTGGAAGAAAATTCTATATAAATATCCAGAAAAATAATCCATTTGAATATAACCCGAATATGCATTTGATTGGATCAAATAAGATTTGTCTTCATTCAAGTAAAACGACAATGCCATTTTGTTCAATTCCAAAAATTTTGTGATTTGAAAATACACAAATTACTCCACCCATCTCAGACTCGATGGTTATCTCTCACTGCAGTAGTTGATAGACTACTTCAGCAATGGGTTGCTCCATTTTTGTATTCCTCAGATCAATATTTGGACTAGCGATTGATTGCTCCTGAGGGAATCTTCAACGCTCTCAGTGATCTTATCACAAAATTATATTATCTTTTCTTGGCATGGGTATTGCCTAAATTCACCGATTTGAATGAATATTTTCAATCTGACAATGTCATCATTGCTGAACTTTATCTGAAAATGGCCAGTTCATACAAAGAGTTGTTGTGTTATTTTTTTAGAAAGAGGCTATGTTTTAAGAACGTCCATAAACAGCATTGATCCTTCAATCCCTGAGAAACGGCCAAGACCACAAAGTATGTATTTCGGAATTAGAGTACGGGAGTATTTGGAAAAAGTTGATATCAAATATCGAAGAGGTATAGAGAAGATTTTTTATAATGTCGCGACACAATTCTTAATCGTAGGTTGTGAACAACTCAAAACAAGATTCGATTTTGGAGCCTTCTTGGCTCCTTTAATAACAAAACACTTTCTCCGCTGAATTTATTCACGCCTGTAAAAGCGATGTCCCAAAGAACATGAGAGAAAATGCCATCAATATTGACAACAATGGGATTATTCCCTCGTATAGTCCACGAAAGTCAATATCAATTGATTGATGATGAATGCCAAAAGTTTCCATTATTTCTCTACCTGAGCACATGAAAATTGATTGCGTACATTTCACACCTACAAAGGATATGTTGAAACGAATGACCCAAAATCTCTGACATGAAAGTAAGACTGATAATCACGAGACTAATAAAGAAATAAGGGTTGAAGACCATGAAGAAAATGATAACAGCGATAACGAAGTGTATATAGATGATGATGATTTTTGAAAATCATTCATTTTGCAGAGGGAACATTCATAAAAGAAAATTAATCCCGCCGCATAAAATAATCTTGCTCTTACTTTCATTGTGAATAATTCTAATGTCTAATGTCAATACAAGCTCTCATAAGTACCTTGAGAAATTATTACTGATTATTATTTGAAAAAACTACCAGAGCTTTTGAAATATCAAAATTATACTCATCTTTCAACATTATGAAGTAAAGTTCCTCCGAATGTAAGATTCATTTATACACTCATAAGATACTTTTAAGTTATATCCTTTTAGATATGTAACACAGCTATTTCATGATTGGATCAACATAATTCATATTTTTCATACGATTTAACTTTAATATAATATAAGTAATTGGAATAAAAAATATTGCCATATGATGTAGAAATAGGGCGAGTTGCGAAGCAGAGCTTATCAAAACTGTCAAAGTTTGTATAAAAGATAAAGTTTTTTTAATTATATCTTCTATTGAACTCGCAAAATTTCAGAATCAGAACGCATAATATTGAATGGGAATAGAAGAAACATATATCGTGCAATGAAAATTTCATATTCTGTATGATAAATCAAGTAAACTCTACCATACATGAACAGGCACTATTTTCATCATACGCAAAGATTTTCCATTAAGTCTAAAAAAAAAGACTTATTCCATTTTGTTCTACTGAGATACTATAGTAGTTACATTGACCGCTATATTTTTTCTTCCGATAATTTGAAAAATTGACCGGATTGAATACGATAATTTTCATTGGTTGAAACGATAATCCAAGATGGTAAGGTTGGTAGCGCTGGTGGTGAACTGTTTAAACGTTGGAATGCGTCAATAGGTAAGGAAATTTCAAGGATAGCTCTTGATTCCTGAGTGAATGGCAATTCAGTACAATATTTTTCATCATACTATCAATAGAAAATGAAGAATTCTGTGATACATCTTGTAGAATCTACGGCAATTACTTGCATATTCGATTTAGTTTAGGAAATCTCATGAGCTAAATATTTCTTGTTTCCACAATTTTTCTTTCAGTATAGATTACCAAAAGCAATTGGTTTACAATCACGAAAATCAGCGAAAGAAATACTAAGATCAGTAAGAACGTTGTTAAAGCATGGGTGTGACGGTTTTCCAACAACACTTCTTCCGAACGAGCGAAATTTCCTCATCAGTTGTAAGCAGTTGGAATTCCATACATTGATTCGACACAAAATCCCTCTGTAGATAGCAATTTTCCGCTCTCATGAGTCGTTAATTCTGCACACGGACACATTTATTTCTTCACTTATCAATAAAAAAGTGAGTTATAGCCTGATCTGTATAGTGCGTTCATTAGACTAGTCTTGATGAAACGATACCATTCCATGTCATAAATTCTTTCTTAAAATTCCATTTTTCAATCAAGCTTTTATTCCCTTCGGTTTTTTCTCCACCTACGTTAGTTTATGACCCACATTTAACGATCAACTTTCTTTCAAGCTGATGACGAGTTTTACAACCTCGTTCATTTTATTTATCCTCCTCATTCGCTTACTTCCTCTTATTAACGTTATTTCAGCTCATACTTGCATGGAGAAAATCATGTTTTTGTAATAAATGCATTGTATTCTGCTTTCCGATGGATAAATAATGTTTAGCTTTTACGTGTAGAAATCAATTGGTTGATGATTTATTTGAATGATTCCAGTTGGAATATTTAGAGATAATCGAATGCGCTTGGAAAAAGGTATGGAAATTGTGTTTGTAACTGGAAAATATTCGTATCGATTTTTACGATGTAGGTTCAACGAGGTCGACTGGGAAATTTGTTAACGATCGATTGAAAATATCATTCATAACAATTCAGCAACAGTCCGACATCTTGGGCTCAGCTTATTACAATTGGAACATCAGATATTGTGAGGAAACACACATTTCCTGACGATTATTGTTGCGTATTGATTTTATTTCAGTTGAAATTTATCGAATGATTTCGATTCGACAGTGTTTTGACTCGTATAATTTTACATTTGAGATTGTGGAAATATCGGGCATGCAAATCTATTTAGAAAAGAAAACATCAATTTCTGATTTTGTGAAAACTGGAATGACAAATTTCCCTAAAACAAAAATAAAAAAGTGTTTTGGGACACACTCAACCACTCATTTGAACTAATACTGAATCGATTATTCTGGAACGCAGTCATATCACCATCGGATATCATCATTATTATCCCCCAGTAATCTGCCATTGATGACTGACATTCGAACATTATCCCGAAATTTATGGCCATGAATGGGGATTATTCAGCCCCATTACTGGGCCAATCGATAATTTTATACATGGCCCATTATTCATTGCCATTACTGGCCCCACGTTATCATCCAGCAATTGACCATTGATGAGTCATTAATGGGCGCCATTAACGGGCGAAGAACGCCGTTTGTGGTCCAGTAACGTGCCATTATTGGGCCAATTGATGAACGCTGTATGGGTATACACAATCAATATTCAGAAACAGAATCAAATAATTGGAATAGGTAGAAGAATTGTAAAATCGCACATGAAAGAACTTTTGGAAGAAGTTTCGAAGAGTCGTATCATCATCCTACTGTATCACATGAAATAAGAATTCAAAGATGAACAAGATATTCCATTTATATTCATGTATTCTTCACATGTACATCTTCTGTGTACCATCTTATTTATTTCCCGTGTATTAGCCAGTGATAAAATATTGACAACGAAATGGGAACTGCTGATCTCCATCTATTTTGGTTCATACAGACTCTTGTTCATGCATTTTTATCACGACATTTTTATTCTATATCACGTCGAATCCATTGTAACAAGTTTCAATATGAATCGACATAAAGAATTTCATTCCCCCCAGAACTAGAATAAAGAATGAATGTCTACACATCTTCTCTTTCCTTCCGCACTCTCGCAGTGTGTTTGTGAATGTCAGTAATTTATATGAATCTGGATTTTCAGCGTTTGACAATGACGCATTGGAACTGAACATTTCCAGTCTGAACTTTTCAAACACTCATTATATTATATTATATCGTTTTTTACATTCTATTCAAAGGAGGCTCAAAATCATAGGATGATTTCAAAGTTATCTACAGTGAAAACACGCGGTAAAGTAATTCTTTTTGAGGAGTTCTATCTCATTGTTGATCCTTCCTTGAGGGCTTCTGTGTCTCAATTATCAGTAATTTGCACATTCTACACCATAAGTTGGCCCTCTGGGTTGAAATTAGTTTCCTCTATGTGTTTACATAATAACTTCAATGTCACACGATCCCCTTTGCTCCATTCGGAACAGACTTTGTAGCTGGATATATGCAAATTATGGTTTGTTGGCACACATATACTCACATAATTTCAATCAATTTGATCAACCTATTGTTTCAAACATCATTTACAATGTTAGGAATAATATTCAACACTCCGTCCCACTGTATCACTTCAGCTTCCATCACTATTTCTCGTAAATGCTTATAAATCATCACTGATTAAATCAGCGTTCATCGCATCAGAAGCTTCTTCTGTCAGGGATAATCAATATTCACTATTCGACTACTGATTGTGAGCTTACAACTTCCTTTCTGTACACTCTTCATAATATAAACCTTCCGAATTCTTTCATTCCTGCGATTAGGTCTTACTTTCATTGATCTGGACAATCATTTTAGCGAAAAACTCTAAATTCTTGAAACATTTTCTGTACATCCAATTCGAATTCCTTTCAAAGTCTTACTTCTTGTAGCTAAATGCGAAAATCCTGTATCACATGAGACTATGCAAATTCACACCGTATATCTTGGATAAAAGATTTTTCACTCTTTCGATGGAACAATTTGTTTTACTCTTAAGGAATTTCCTGTCCTTTGGATCGGAATGCAGCCAAACTGTTGCGATAAGACACAAATGTGAAGTTCAGCGCACAATATTTGAGAACATTGAAAAACCATCATAATCAGTTATTTTTTGATTTTTGGATAAAGTTCAATAGTCAATATCTTGAATCGTAATCGATTCTTATGATTCTTTACAAGAGGTCCTCATCTTTATAAAGAATTCAACAATAATTTTTCAAGTACATGAAGAAAATTTGTATCTATCGATTATCGTTATCCAGATCGACAAATGGTAGTTGCTTTGTAGTAGTAGTAGTTGTTGTTGTTGTTGTTACATCGTTTATAGACAGGGAGGGAAAATATTGGACATTAATCGCAGAATCCCCTCCGGTTTTTATCCATCTTCGAGATAAGGTTGTCGTATAACATCGCTGTGAGAAAAACACAAAGAGGGTGAGAGGCGCCGAGACGTCTCGACGCCGTCGGTTAAACCAGGATCCGGTAAGGTTACGTCGCGTCGCATGTTCTTCACAGCATTCTCTCGCGTCTCTCTATCGATTCTCTTGTTCCCTAGGATCTTGAGTTGCTGGTAGCTTCATTAACAACGTTCATCTTCCCCCACATAATGTTCGGAAACCTATTTCATTATAAATGTACAGAGAGTATATCGTTGATGCTAGCACCAGTGGTATCATTAAACCCCATTTCGACTATCCAAACGTAGAGATTTATCTCCCTTCGATAATAGTTCATTTCAAAACGAAGGAACTTGTATTTTCTATAGTATAATAAACATCAAATCCCTTCAACAAATTTATCAAATAGAATAAAAGAATTTACTAAACAATTCTTGCCATTTACATGGAAGAAACATATTGATTTTGATGAATGAATAAATATTCTCATGTTCCAGATTAAACAACTCCTGAACGTAGCGGAATAAGCGAGCGATAACAAAATGGCGACCTTCGTAGCAAAGCAGATGGTGGGGAACAAGTTGAACGCGGTTAAAGGTAAGATCAATCCTCTGAATTCAATATTCATCTTTTTTTTCACTTCAATTTCTTTTCCGGTTCATGAGGGAATGATAAAACTCATCCGAAGATGAGGATTCTCTCTTCCAACTCTTATACATATGAAATTTTCCTCTCCTCTCCCTTTGACCATCCCATCATTCCTATTTTATTTTATCATCTCTACACGAGTGTGACGATTCCATCTTGAGGCAATACCAGCGCACGTGTACGTATAGATTGATACGAATAACGTTATCATACGTCGGTCCATTAGATTTGGATTTTACAGTTCAATTGTACAGCGAGCACTTGGAACCGGGGATGATCAAAACTTTCACGGGAATAAAAAAAAAGAGGGTAAAAAATGGATGGAAAATGTATGTAGGTCATCCAGATTCAGGGAATTGGAAATTTTTCATCCGTTTCAAAAAGTTTCTGGTTGTTTTTTTTCACCGTTAAAGTCATACTCGCGCGAACTTTCGTTCGAATTTGATATCTGTATGATAACGACCACGATCAGTATGGACAGCGAAAGAGATTACGGAATTTTTTCAAATGAAAAAGGAATAATACGTTCCAGAATACGTGTGATCAAATGAGATCGGGAATGAGAATA
Organism: Gonatopus flavifemur; assembly: GCA_018340375.1. NCBI lineage: Eukaryota > Metazoa > Arthropoda > Insecta > Hymenoptera > Dryinidae > Gonatopus > Gonatopus flavifemur. The sequence goes on from JAFFJZ010000001.1 coordinate 2,507,722, forward strand.
AGGAGGGAAAGGAAAGAAGTTTGGAGAAAAGTTATCAGAGAGAAGATGACTGATTGCCAAACTTCAAGCAATCTTCGCGGACAAAATTATAAGTTACTTCGAAGATCAAACTCTGTGCGGTTTCAACTCGTGAAGTGAATGGGAAAGAGCTGATTTCGGTGTTTCAGAGTGTTCAAAGTTTTAATGGTCACGGTTCGGTGGTACATTCTGAATTGAAATGTGTATCCGATCGTATCATGACATCGATCAATCATGTATATTCATAATATATATACAAATTATTACTGGATTCATTCTGCGGTTCATTAATCCTTCACTCGTAATCTCTCCACTGCAAATGAATTACAATTCGAAAAAAAAAGTTTGAAGGAGTTGTTCAACATCCAATGTCCTCGTTGTCTGAGTTTATCTAGTCTTCAATTTTGGCACCTTCATCCTCGAATGTGTGTGATACATGGAATGCGGTGTTTACGGTCTGATTTGTTACTGAACATCTCGATATTAAACCAAGTTCTTCAAACGGCATGGCACACACACACACACACACGGACGCACATGCATGCGATTCATCGGCTGCCTGCAATCATCGTAAAATTTTGTAGGTTAATACCTATATATGCCAGAAGTCACTTGAAGGATGCAATATTTTCTTCACTTGCAGCATATTGCGTCCGTAACAGTCTCGGGGGGGATACAGTACGTTTGAAGGTATGATCCTCGTAAACACTCGAACACATAACTTCAACTCGTAAATGTACCCGATTTGCCTTGACTTTTCGTATCCGAAACGAGTAAAGTCCGGAAATAATGTATTTGCAAAAATTTACTCAATAGATATGGACGAAATAGAGTGACGTTCCAACAAAGTTCAAAGGTTGTTTCATGTCTATTCTACGAGGAGAGTTGTGTAAAATATTCTATAAAAAAAACACGTTCCTCTGAACTTTAAATAGGGAATCCCCGAGGGCGGTAGATTTTCATACAGATTTTAGAGAAATGTCCACGAGTTTTCTCTTGTTCATTTATTTGATAGATTTTTTCGCCCGCACGCTGTCTATCGAGCTTCTCCTGTTTTTCTCCTCTCTCTGGCATCATCACTCTCTTCCTTCTCTTATTTTGGGTAACTCATCGTTCTTCAGTCGACAGAAAATATTCTTTGACCTAAATCGGAAGATCTAGGATTCATCGAATGTCTCACGTATCGATATACAATTTCTTGCATCCAAATAAAATATTATAAGACGAACAACGTTGTATGACATGTTTTAAGGAGTTGCTGAATCCGCTCACGGGTGGATTTATGTCATTCTTCGAATAACTCTCATCAGAGTTCATGTTGATACCAACTTCCTACATGACAATAGGTATGCAAGGGAATTATTTTTATAACATGCAATCTCTGCTATGAATTTGATGATGCACAATCATATGTATATATCTCTTAAACTGTTTTGTCATCACAATATTTGTATGTACATAAGGGTGCTTCAAAAAACGCCTTTTTCTCTCGAATTATTGTCTCATCCCCAAGGAATTTTATTTTGGGATGGAATGAAAGCCTTAAAGAGCTGAGTGCAGTGCGATGGCAGAACAAGACCTATATTCTTGATTTCTGTATTCCTGAAAAACCGAATCCTTGAATATCTCTATTCTCAAATATCTGTATTTTTGAAAAATTGTATTCCTAAATATTTGTATCCCTGAAGAACCGTATTCTCAAATATCTCTATTCTCAAAGGACTGTATTATTGACAAATTGTATCTCTAAATATCCGTACTCTCAAAGAACTGTTCTTTCACAGAACTGTATTCTTTAATATTTTCATCCTAAAATATCGGTATTTTCAAATTCTCAAAGAACTTCATTCTTAAATATCTATATTCTCCAAGAACTTTATTCTCAAAAAACTGTTTTCTTCGTTGAGGAAAAAAATTTTTGGAACAATAAAATATTTAATTGAATAGTCGCAATAAAATAATTCGTTAATTTGAATAAAGTGTCATGGAACCAATTCAATATTTATTCATCTGAAAAAATATTCAGCATCCTTCAAATATTATATCGATGACAATAAATATTCAATTGATTTGATAAAACTCCATTCAAATTAACAAATTATTTCATCGCGCCTATTCGGTTGAATATTTTATTGCATCCGAAAATTCTTTCTCTGAGTGTCCGTATTTTCCAAGAATTGTCTTCCTAGAAGATTGTATTTTTTAGAGAATTGTATTTTCAATCCCTATATTGAGACGAATGACTGTTGAGGAGATGTTGATCGAATAAAAATCGGTAGTCAAGCAATTACACACTTCTCAATAGTCACCCGCCTGAATCTAGGTATTGAAAATACAGCTCTCTAGGACGTTAGTCCTTAGAAGATACAGATATTCAAGAATTAAGGTTCTCAAGGAGACATTTCTTTGAGAATACAGATATTGAGGGTTGGAGATATTTAGGAATACAGTTATTTCAGAGTGCAGATATTTAGAGTTACAATGTTTCGAGAATACAGTCCTTTGAGAAGACTATTTTTTGAGAATCCAGATATTCAAAGATACAGTTCTCGAGGAATACAGTTTTTGGTCTTCCTATCATAATGAGATGACGTTCAGAGGTGGCATATCCATTTTTAATTTCTAATTTTCATGCTTCATATATATTTTTCTACACTGTAAAAAATCTACTGAAAATTTCAAACCGTTTCTGTAATTCTTTACTGCAACAGATCTGAATAATTATCAGGAAGTTTTTTTGAATACGCAGATTCAGTATTTTCAAAACTTATCCATATTGTTCCTAATTTTCAAAATGAATCTGAATATTCAGAAGAACTTCTTGATAATCCAGACCTGTTGCTGAGAAAAATTACAGTACATCTGGAACTCAGGGAATCGGTATAAATTATATAAGCATCAAAGGTGATGGTTCAGATGTTTTCTTCCGATATTTCACCAAATACACTTTTTTTAAAAAAAAAGTTATGACACATCTTTGCCTACTTTCCATGAATGGCTGAACAGAAATTTCCATAATTTTCAAAATGCAAACATAAAAATCATACTGTGATGGATCATTATTTTCTAATTTTTTTTCATTCATTATATAGTCACATTGCTACCTTTCACAAATCTAATTCCTAAATACCAATCTAATGACATCACTCAACGAAAATGATGATATAAATAGATTAAAATTTTCCATACCGTTTCATTTTTTACATTGCAAGATCTGTTCTTAATATTCTCATATTCGGTTAAGCAAAATCTGAATTGGATTATAATTACAAACTGGTATGCATAGAAAATCCATATGATGATTTATCGATCAGAGTAAAACAACCAAAACTAAAAAGAATATTTCTATATAACTTGAGAATTGACGAGGCAACTTATCTTTTAAATTTAATGAAGATGGTTGAAGATCTGCTTCGTTCGTATCCTTTATCTGTCATTGCTCTCTGCTTGCATTTTTTTTCGTCTTGATACGACTGTCAAAGGCATTCACTACATGCAGAGTTGCTAGATCTCTTCGATCGATCTCAATCAGTCAGTACATCTTCTCGGGATACCAATAATGATGCAACTACACAGTAAAAAAAATTCCGTCATTGTGTAAAAAAGTACGTGTCAAAATTCAAGTGTTGAATATTTAACACTTTTGTGTGTTCATTTAACACACTGATCAAATGCTGTTCAATCGATTCATTTTCAAAACATTAAAATGTTATTCGAGTTCAAATTAACACTTTATAAGTGTCACTCTGGAATCAACACACATTGAGTGTGAAGAAAAATGGTTAACATTCGCTTGTGTGTTGAATTTGACGAAAAATTTTTTACTGTGTACAGTAAGACCTCTCAATAAAAACGCTCATACCCTCCTTCTCATCCGAACGGTTGTTGCGTTGCGTTAAAGACAGAGAGTGAGCTTCTTGTTGAGAGGTCTCACTGTATTTATTATATTTCATTCTTCTTGACGAGAATTCGGGGAAGAGATTTTGGATCTACTAACTTTGCTAGAAGGTGATGAATACTCTCAGTCTTATACTTATAATCACAAACGATGATCAAGTAGTTAAGATGATCAGGTAGTTTCTCTTTGTCTCCTTCCTTCTTGTCAGTTTTCTATCTTTACTCTTTCCCGCTTTTCCTTCTTTTCCGTTGATTCTTCCTTTTTTCATCTCTTTCTATGTCTTATGTTGATTAACTCTCTCCCTATTTGTAGGAACAGACTTTTATTGTTCAGGAAACGAGGGTTGAGTGGTCTCTGCCATCGTGCGCGTCCTGATTTTATCGAATCACAAGAACCATGGAGAGATCCTTGTCGGCAAAAATGCGCCTGCGTTGATGCGGCATGCTCTATAGTCTGAATACATATATTTATACATATGTGAGACATGTGTGGGATACGGCTCTATAGTTTGTTGTTTATTTTGCATTTACAATATTGAAATAATCAAAAACAGAATTTGAACTCCTGAAATGAGACAATAATGAAAAATTGAAATAGATATTATGTATTTTTTTTCAAATTATAATTTCCATAATGACATTGAGTGTATAACGGTTCAGAAATCGTTCCGCTGAATCTTCATGGAGAAAAATAATCTACTATGGTAGCTAGGAATTAGCTGTGGTAGCTCTTTCGTGCACTTGATGTTTGGATAGCGGAAAAATTTCTGCGAAAGCTAGATTTTAGCTCCTATTACAATAACTTCTGTTGCCATAACTAAAAAATACATTCTGAGCTATTCAAATACCAACCACATCATTCTTCTCCGTGGTCAAATACGTGTCCAGAGTCTAAACTTCTGCTCAGTGTCTTTATCATTAAAAAAAGGCTCAGTTAATTCAAACATCATTTGATTTTCTCAACAATGGTTTAATCAAATTAAAACATGTTAAAAAAGACATCCCATATAGAAACACAGCCGATGAATGGCCAATATGTGGCTCATGTTAAGAGACCAATGATTGATTCCTTATTGCTGGTCAAGATATGCCCCTTCATTGATTCGCAGGTATCCAGGAATAAGAACAGTCTATACGCGATCCATCACTAGGCCAATCATTATTTGACTTTTCGTCGTTGATGAGTCCAAGTTATCATCCAGCACTCAACCACCGATGGCCCATCATAGAGCATTAGGGAATAATTTTGATTGAAAATTAAAAAAAAGCTTTTTGTAATTCTTTGCTTTCCTTTTAATTTTTAAAAAAATCTCATCGAGGTTCTAGAATGTAATTCTGAAACTTCAGGTAAGTTGCTGTGAAAAGTTGTCACGTTTTCAATAAAGACATTTTCAACAATGATACTTTAACGCAATACTGGGGATCAGCAAAATTGTATTGATTCATTCTTCCAGGTTTTGATGTTCCAGCTAGGATCACCAGGCCAGGTCACCCCAATTTGGCCTCTGACAGGGCTTCAGATCCGAAGAGTTTGATTTCTAGCAAGGTTAAAAAATCACTCTGGGTCTGGAAAGAAGAGCGTTGTAATTTTTCACAACTGCGTCCAGAAAGTGACTATTTTCCATTTTTTTTCTAAAAATCTTAATGTTTTCTCCTGAATTTCTTGCATCACTTTCGAAGAAGCCCCCCCCCCCCCCCCGTCACTGGGTATAATACACTTAGCCAACGTCTTTTCCAATTTTCATAGCGTGTCAAATAGTCACCTTCCAGTATGGCCTTCAGAACGCGCTGTGATTCCCGTTGAATCTCAGCATTTACCTTGGGACGTTATCCCCGGAGCTGTCTCTTGAGATTAGGAACTAGTCCGGAGTCACACAGCCCTAGTAGAAGTGCCCTAGTGCTCTAGGACGCGTGTAACGCTATTGTAGAGGACAATATCAGAAAAATCTGTTCGACTGATTTCATTTCAAGGTTTTTTTTTTAGAACAATGTTGTAAGCCTCGTGAATTCTCAGAGAGTTTCTGATATAAGGTGCTGAATCAGGTGAATGCCTTTCCGAGAAAGTTGAGCGTTTTTGGTACCAATCGAGATTGCACGCGTCTGAGGTCCAAAATATCTTCCAGAATAGAGTTGACTGATCCTTTTGGATTTCCAACATCATGAGCAAGGTCCCTAATTGTTAATCGATGGTTTCGGAGCGCAAATTTTGGATTTGTTAAACGTGGAGGTTGATGGTTGTCCGGGGTGCTATTTGCGTTGAACTGTTATTCCACCTTCTCTGAACTGTTTATGCTACTTGTGAACATTTCTTTCCGACAAAATCTGTTCACCGAAACTTTTCTGCAACATTCCAACCGTTACCGCATCAGAGAGTCCAAGTCATAAGGAAAATTTCTCGAAATCACTTTTTGGGTTATACAAAACCAGGCATCACTCGAACACCATTGACATTGATGATGTAGAATTCATCACAGATGCCTGATATAGTGCTATCAATTCAGAAACAGAAATATTTCTCAGATTCAATATATCCGCGTGATTATTATTGAAAACTGGGCTCACTTTCCTGGATGAAGTAATATCAGAAATTTCTGAAGGTTTTCAGGATTCCCATCAAGATACGGGAAAATTATGCGTAGCAGTTATCCGAATAATCAGTACGTACCCTGGTGGAAATTAGCATCGAATCAACGTTGTTTCGAGCTTAGATGCTTCGGAACAACGTTGATCCGGTGTTGATTTCTACCAGGGTAGTATCGATAGTATTGCTGACATCATAATACATCAAATCACCATTTTGTTGATAGGTAGAAATGATCTCTGTGGTCCTTGTTGAAGTAATTACGCAATCAATCTCCTCACCAAAGACGCTCGTTATTGAGCTACGATTGATTTACATAAATTAGTTTGCTGTACGGCTGTGTTTCTCTATCTGATTCCCCCACCATTCGGATGTTGGTGCTTGTCAGAGGTACTTTACTGTCGTCTTTGAGGAATAGCTCCTGTACGCAATAAGGGCACTGATCTCATTGCTTTCAGTTAATCTTGGAGGAACCTTTGGTGATCCACTAACCCGCTACAGTAATAGAGTCAACTACCGGAACCTTGAGTTCGATGAAATCGTCGATTCCTGTATCAAATTATTGACATTCTCAAACCGTTTCCACTCCGCACTTCGAAATGAATCATCACTATGGAAAATTGACACTCTCTCCAGAATTTTATACCTAAAATGGAATTATTATTTCTTTTTCGGAAGAGAAAACTTCCCAACCTTTCTGAATATTATTCTACTGATTCCGCCGTCGATTCGTATTTACGTTATTGACACGAGGTTCTTTGCGCCACGATGCATTGAATCTCAGAACTTTCATTATATATTGGATGATTTTAGTTCAACATACACATTTATTCCCTACAGAACCACAAAATTTGTTCGAAAAATATCAAAGTGTAATCTGAAAATTGATTTCCTTTTCCAATTTATTATTCGAAAGAACGCAGAACAAGGCGTGTTTCAAAAGACAGCTGATTTTATGAAACGATACTACCGTCTTTCCGAAGGAATCCACTTCATTCTATAAACCTAATTGAATTCTTGTTTCTACCAAAGGATATTTGGTTCGAGTAAAATTATTCCTTTGACCGCAAATACCATCTGTTTTGAACAAAATCTGGTACAATCACTGTTTCAAACAGATTCTATTCACAGTGAAAGGGATGGAGTATGTTACACGTAAATTGCATTTTCTGGAAATAGGAAATAAATTGATAACTTTAACATGATTTTCCACAACTGTAATGAGAACTTGGAATCGTTTGAGCGCGATGTTACATGCATCCTGGAATTCGCAGGATCAATTGAAAAATTCTTTTCATCAGGACGATTGAAATAGAAATATACGTACAAAGATATTATCACATCCCGTCGAATTTATGAAACTATTCGTTTTTTCATCACCTACTTTAGACCGCGACATCTCTCGTATAACCGGTTCACTGGAGCTACGGTGTAATGGAAGTTCAAGAATGTTCGCCGCTGCTTTCATTGACAACGATGTTAAATCAATAAAAAGAATAAAATTCAGAAACTCCCATCAATCTTGAAATTCATCGGATATTTTCGAGTCTCAATATTCAGTATGAATTTTTAACATATGAATATCGGGAGGTTAGTAACGCGTAATGAAGAACCTCCGGAATGTACGTGGCTCGTGGACAAGAATATCGATGAGCCAAAAATTTCAATTGACTTTATCACTTTGGGAATGAAAAATGTGTGAACGGATTATTACATTCTCTCAGGAAAAGAATAGTGAAGAGAATTGTAAACGAATCAACGAGAAATATAAATATATGATTTTTTTTCCTCGGAATTCGTAAAGAAGATTCACTCTTGGATCGTTACGTTGGGAATTTTCATGTTTCGAATTGATTTTATTCGTTAGAAAATTCAATTCCGATTAATCCAAGATCAAAATTCCACACGGAAATCCTGTTATTCAAATTGCTGCAAATGAGCTTTGAAATAACAAGCACTTGAATCATGACAGCATTGATTATGCTTCATTAAGATATTGATTGACGAGGTATAAACAATGGAAATACTTTGATTCTGGCTCTCATGCCAGTCACGTGCATATCTATGTTATACATGCTCAACACACACGATGATGGTGGTCAAGCAATATCATATTGCTTGGGATGGATTAGAGTTCGAGCAGCGAACAGGTTCGTTCATCGATATTGCCCTATGACAAACAATCATGCCAATTAATTATGCACCTCTTGATTTATTTGAGAGGCGTCACAGCGTCACCGTCGATAGCAAGCCACCAGCCGCGAGGTATTCTGACTGTACCACGCGGTAACACACATACCGACGATTCGCTCATGTTCCTATTAGGTATCATATGCGTTCAAGTGCACTTCATCTGGGAAACAATGATTGGAATATTTATACGATATATTGGAGAGAATTCATAAAATAATACAAAGCAGTTGATGAATTATGTACGAGAAATTTGTCGATTTCCAACTATCAGTATTCTTTTGAGCCGATTAATGAGATATTGCTCATTTTATAATTGTTCGGATAATAATTTTGAAATCATGGTAATGGACTTTCTGTGTACAAAATTGGTGAAGTGTTCGAAAGAGTTCATTCATGCTAAATAATATGTTAAAAATAGTCGTAAATTTTACGCCTTGATGCGGAACATCCATTGGGAACCACATGGCTGGTTTGTTGATAAGTTTGAAGTGGATATAAGCGTGAATCAACATGCGATGATGTGACAATGTGACGCCTATCATTGAATATCATCGAATTCTCTAACGAGACTTCCAGCACATCCAGGTTATAAAATTTCATAACATAGATTCATCATGTTGTAAAAGCTCTAACAACAAAAACCTCGATCTGCAATTCTTTACTGATTTGAATATATTTTTCCATACATCCTTAGATTTCAAATCATTCCAACATATTCGATGAATCGACCATGTCCATGATATGTACACATTTTAAAGATTTCCTTCACAGTTTGATAGGGTAAATTAAGAAGATTTGGTGATAATTTTCCAAACCCTTATTGTCAATTTTCAAATCGTTCTGAAGGCACTAGCCCATGTCTCATACGCTCACGAGAGAGTCTCTTGTAACCGTATAACATCAGTTTGTGCATTGAAATCGATTTTTTACTCCATAATAAATTTTGGCAAAATTACCTTACTTTACCTTACTCATTTTTTTAAACAAATTATATTCCATCTTTCATGAAGGTATTGTTTGAAAGTTGATTAAAAATCTCTTTTGAACTCTCATTGAAACCTCTTTTGGAAATCTTCCTCAAGCTTGTTTAGAATTTTCCAACTTTTCAGCGTGAGTATGGATTGCCTGCAAGATCTGCCTCGTGTCTTCAGCTAATGCAACAACTTTTCGAAAACTCACGATTCTTCATGGGATTCACTTTGAAGTTCTGAATTTCTCATACCTTAAACTTCATGGAAGTTACGAGGATTCGTTAAAAAGTTTATGCAGAGTCAGAGAGATGGCCCTACTGGTGCGTATCAAGGTTATTTTCAATCAGTAGCCCTTCTTGGAAAAACATACCCCAAGTTTCAGATGAATTGGTTTATTCCTCTCTGTTTACTGTTCGTTTGAATCGGCGGAGTTCAATTTAAATGATTTTCAGATAATGAAGGAGAGAGGATTCCATATAGTGATCAAACATAGAAAGGAAATTGAGAGAAAACATCAAGAAGAATTAGCATTTCCAAGCTGGAAATAAAGATGACAACACTGATAATAAATCCATATTATTTTCATAAACCACTAACTTCCAAAAGCCATTTGGTAAAATTTGAGCTCAATCGGACCATCAATTCATGAGTGATAGGGGTTTAATTGAAACTACCTCTGTAATTTTCAAAATAACGGAGAGATGTAGATTCCTTCCCACTTTCTCGCCATTTTGATGGAATAGACAAAGATACGTGCACGGCCAATTGCACGCTCATTCTAGTGAGTATTGAGCTCAATGGTGTGACCAGCATACACGCGACGCATTACTGTGAAGCCTGTAACGCGCGTGTCTGCCCTGAACCGGAGAGTTCCACTGTAAAACATCAGGTGTCGGGCGTCACTGCTTCGCGCGTGGCAGTTGAGAAAATACTTGTAAAAATATGAGAGAAAATGCGAACACAGGGCTTTGAGAAAGATTTTAGGAAGCTAATTATTTAATCAGAGGCGATGAATATTGCGAACGCGCTAGCAGACAATTGAAACGTCACACCAGTTCACTCCTCTGAGATATTTTAGTCGTTGAATTCACGGAGTTGAGGTTTTAACTCGTTGCACATCCCCTTATCTTCCAGACTTCGTTTTATTACACTAACATTTCTCCTTCAATCCAACAAAATGCAAGGCGGATAGAAGACTTAATTCAAACTAGTAAGTAATCGTCACAACAGATATTTTGTTTCAGAAATCCGCAAATACGTCCACAAACTAGAACAGTGTTGTACAAAATTTCTGAGCTTAAAAGTAAACTATAGATTAGGAAGTTGAAAAAGTTGACCTCGAAAAATCAAGTAGCTTTCATTTCAGCATGGACTGAAAGCTTTTAAACCTCCTTCGGGAATCAGTCATCAGGAAGGATAAGTTATAAGATGGGAATCAATCAGCTCCATGAGCATCTCCCAATCAAGACAGATTTGGAAGTTTAAATTCATTTTCTTGAAACTTATTTTTTATTGAATTCTCAAGTGGAAAATTTCTTCGAATGTTCTCAAAATGATTCAAGACTCGGGAATTCAACCTCATCAACATATCCTTCCTAGGGAATTGAGAGAATCCTTCCAAGTTTTGAAACAATTGATTTCATAAAGTTTGATTGGAGTGAAGGTCAGAATAGAAAGAAGATTTTACAAATATATCCAGATCTCTGCAGTTGGTTCCATCGAAAGCGTTTTGTTCGAAGTTCTTCAATCCGCATTGATTCATTCGAAAAAGAGCTGTATACTTCTTTGGGAGAAATTGGTGAAGAAAGGGATCTCTCGGACCTGATTGAAGCTTCGTAGAATCAAATCCCCAATACATGCGGCATCGGTAAGAGAATGGAAGAAGAAATACTGATACTTTGATAATCGAACTCCGAATTCAATTTCGTCGCATACAAAATTTCCTCAATTCCTCAGAGGGTTGATGTGACATAGGGTGGATTGATAAGTTTCCGGCCTGACCAAGAAAAACAACGTTTTTAAGAATTTTTTTTTTTTATTCCTCAACATAATCTCCTCCAAGGCTGATACATTTCTCATAGCGGTGTTCTAGTCTAGTAATGCCATCTCTATAGACTGATTCGTCAAGCTCCTCAAAATACCCATTTACAGCTTCGATTACTTCTTCATTGTCCACAAATCTCTTACCGCCAAGCCATTTTTTGAGGTTAGGAAACAGATAATAGTCACTCGGGGCTAGGTCTGGAGAGTAGGGAGGGTGCGGCATTAATTCAAACTTCAGATCGTTGATTTTAGCCATCGCAACGATTGACGTGTGCGCTGGTGCGTTATCGTGATGAAACAAGATTTTTTTCTTCGCCAGATGAGGTCGTTTAATTTTCACTTCGTGGCTCAAACGTTGCAATAAGTCTGCGTAGTATTGACCAGTGATAGTTTTACCCTTTTCAAGGTAATCAATGTATATAATACCTCTTGCATCCCAAAAAACAGTAGCCATAACCTTGTTCGCCGAAAAATTGTTTTTGCCTTCTTTGGAGTTGGTTCCCTGGTCCAATCCACTGTTTAGACTGTTCTTTGGTTTCAGGAGTGTAGTGGTGGACCCAAGTTTCGTCAACGGTTACGAATCGACGCAAAAATTCGCTTGGATTACGCTTATACAACGCCAAATTGGCGGTAGAAATGTTCTTTCGAATCAATTTTTGGTCGACTGTTAGCAAACGCGGCACCCATCTTGCACAAAGCTTTTCCATATACAAATGTTGGTGCAAAATATTTTGTACACGTTCATATGACATCTTACAGGTCTCAGCTATCTCACGAACTTTTAATCTGCGATCTTTCAGCACTATTTGATGGATTTTTCGATCATATCTGGAGTTGTGACCTCAATGGGGCGTCCTGAGCGAGGCTCATCAGAGGTGCTCACACGACCCTTTTTAAACTCGGAAACCCACTGCTTAACGGTTGAATATGATGGGGAGGATGTCCCCAGTGTTGAGTCCATCTCTTCTTTAATTTCCTTCGGCGTTAACCCCTTCAAATAAAAGTATTTGATGACAGCACGATTTTCCAGCTTTTCCATTTTTACGAAAAACACAGAGGCGTCTTGGTCAGCGTGCTCTCAAAACTAAACTAACATGGCGATCGGACTGAAACTATAGCTACAAGCTATCTAAGGATGGTACTATAGAACGCCACCTCAAGGTAGGCCTAGTGGCGCCATCTCTTGGTCAGGCCGGAAACTTATCAATCCACCTCGTATAAAGGAGAAGAGTGGTGCGAAACCGATGTCTTTAACAAAGGTATCACTGTTAGAAATTTCTGATTGAATTTTCAATTACATGTAATGGAAGCAATTTCCACTCACGTAAATGAAAAATAATGTACAGTAGTATTGAAAATCCAATAACCGGTTCTTTAAATTTCATGCACATGTTCTTGATCGTTGAGAGAAATCATGATTGAAAATTCAATAACAAGTTCTTCAAATTTCATGCACATGTTCATGATCGTTGAAAAAAAAATCACCTGCACAAGATGTGAACGCGGGACGTCGAAGTCGGACGCCAAAGCTCTGTCACTCAAGCCACTGCCACTTATGTGGAAGGGAGCATTTTTCTGCTTATATGACCTTGCATTCATTCTTCAAACTTGTGAATTAAGATGTACTTGTAATGTAGAAACACTGAACAAACCGTGTGATCTAACTAGTACATAGTTGAAGTGGATACGCGGATGACTTCGTCAAAGCGTTAGTATACAGGGTGACCCATAGTGAGAAAAATTGTATTTCAAGGGCGTATTCTGCAGCCATAATGCAAGAATTTCCCGGTTTTTTGAAGGTTAGTTTTTGAGATATCAGCATTTTTAGATTTTTTTTCAAATCCAAACACACTTGGATCATTTTTGTTATTTTCAGTTGGATGCCATTAGAGCCATGATTTGATTATAATTATAATGATATTATTATGTTATTATACTGGATTAAATTTTTCTAAGTTTTTTCAATCACCTGTACATTAATTTCAATTTTCATGCACGATAACTTGAAAATTCAATAACATGTATTTGGACTCCTATTTCACTTCACAAAAATTGAATTTTCATTCTCATATGTACATGAAAAGTACATGAAATTTCAAGCAATTTTTAACAGTGTAGTGAGAAAATAAAACTGATAATAGATATAATGCGAATGATATTAGAATCATTCACTATAATCCTCTAATACCATACTTTTTGAGAGCAAGAGGAATTGATTTCTTCGAATGAATTCTCGAAATTGAAGAATTCGTAATTACATAGGACACCTATTCTCAGGTTTGAGGTTGTATTTTGGATGAAACTGAAATGAAATAACTTTCGTCGTCTTGTTGATATTCAATATCAATTTGAAACATCTCCAAACACTTCATATTTCCAACAAGAAATTATTTCATCGTACACAAGATTCAATTTGCTGGAGTTCTATTATACAAGATTTCATAAAAGGAGCTTTCGGAAGTGGATTCGCCAATGAACGTCAACGAATTCCGACCCGATTATTCCGTCTGTATCCTCATCAGGTATGATCCAATCCCAAAGGAAATACTGTGATTCACTGAAAGGGTAATTCAGTTCGAAGATAAGAACAAAGACAGGGCTGTGTCAGTACGATCCCATCCAATCTCGAGAACGAGGCCACTGGACCAATAGCTACTTGGCTCCTTACAATCAGTGTTCGCAACCGAGTAGTTCGATAGCCAATTTGATTGAATCAAGGACCGATTGGGTGAGGGAGTGTTGTAAATTTGAGACGAAAAGAATATTGTCGTGGTATCATTCCTTCATTCCGTAAACTCACATTGAGAATGACATCAAAAACATTACTGATATTCATTCAGAAGCTTTATCAAATGAATACTCTCAATAGTTTTTTCATGATTGAAAAAGGGAATTGAGTAGAATTCAATCCTCATAATACACATTTTGTCTTTTCCCAAAGGAATATTAAACGAGAAACCTTAGGGAGTTTCATTCTTCCAATCGTTCGAAATGTCAAACTTTCTGGTTCTGCGATCAAAGGAGCGCCGTTGGAAGGAAAGACTGTGAGAATCGAATGTCAAATAAGAAGTGTCAAACATCGAAATTCTCAATCCACCTATCCCAACCGGGAATCAAAATAATACGTTCTCTCATGTTCTCGCACGATGATGATGTATGCGATACTCTACGAGTATTCAAAGTTTTCAACTTGGAAAATTTTGCATAGAAGTTCGGGAATAAGAGAAGTTGATGTTGAATCACAAATTCGATCGTTTACGAATCGAAATCAATCATGAGGAAACACGATTGTCGATATGACTTCGTATTCCTCAAATCTTCTTCACCGTATGAGGTGATGATAAAACCTCAGATCAAAGGTTTTGGAAACAGAAGGGAGTGTTAGAAGACTTCGGCTTATTTTCCGATAAAGAAAAAGATCGCTGATATCGATACAATCGAACCAGTTACGTTGAACCAAATTACGGATTATGAAGTGATAGACGAGAACATCGATCATTAGTGCGGCAGTGTCGTACAAATGTACGCTCATTGGGTATTCGGGCCACAAAGTCACTAACGGAGCTTAGAGGATTTGTGGCAGAGTTGAGGCGACTTTCGTATTGTACAACGTATCTTCCTTCTCAGCAGGCATGGGTGTATCGATCCTATACGGTTGCTGCTCACCATTCTCATAGTTTCCCTACAAACCTGACCATTGGGTTCTATATAAATTCGTGGTATCCTCGAAAGCACACATGTGCACAAGAGACCTTATTTCCACTCATTTACCATGCATTTAACACGGAGATATTCTGATATAATATCTGAATATTCATCACGAAACATTCCGGAATTTAGAACTTAGATCCCTGAATTATTTCCCAATTATCTCGAATCCTGATAAAATGTCAGGGAACAGGATCTTCTTTTAAAGTGGAACGCTAATATATCGTATCGTGATATCCACTTTAATGTTATTTACTGTATTTACGAAGTATCTCGTTAATATATATATCGTATTACACTAATTAACGATAAATTCGAATCGATGTTGAATATAATCGAACATCAATATCATTTCATTGAATTGAATCAGAAGAATTGAAATATTAACAGGGTATATTTACTTGAATGATGTAATTTCGATATGAAACTGTCATGTTCTATTAATCCTAGCCTGACGTTTATGAGACGCATTATGACTGTATGTTTCATTATTGTACATAAATTATGTATCATTTTGTAGCTTTGTTTATTCAAACACGTGATTGAACAGGATTGTCCTTGGTATGTTATTTAATTGAAATTTAATTCCATTTTCGCATTATAAGAAAAATCGTGGGAAATTTATATGAGAGTATTGGATTGCAATTTCAATAGAATATATAATTAATAGGCTTCATTTGATTCAGGTTTATGAAAGCCATGCAATGAAAACACAGTATTGAGATTGCATCCCCTAATGGAATAAAAATTCCATTTTCAAAATTTTTGAAAGTTTATTGTTGGACCAAGTGTTGAATCATAATCCACATTCTGATTCAAATCCAAGTGCTTGAAATGTATAAAATCGAAAAAATTTCTGCCCAATGTAAATTAATTTTCAACATCCTGATATTTATATCCATCTTGATGAAGGTGATACATGCAACTACCATGAATACCGCGGTAGAAATCATTATAATTATTCTTCAGACCTTGTTATAGCTTTGAAAATCACGAGAGTGAGTTTTATTAGGATGTATTTGTTCAAATCGTCATGTCACTATTTTTTTTTATTCCCAGCATCATTCTGATCATTTTGATATATGCATTTCAAATATTGAAATGACATATTTTTATTACACAGTATCGATCAATATCTCACCAATTCCTCACCGTCCTCCGAAAGTTTCGAATCATTTATCATGAACATGGTATGTAGCCATAGTTATTCATCATTCATCAATCCAATCCGTTTGCGTGGTATGATCACCTACGTTCATTGCATCTCCTGAGAGTACTCTAGTTATCCATATTGATCGTAATTGATTGCATTGTCGTTATAATAGTGACTCGTAAGCATCATTGGTCAGTCGTCACGCACATTATATAATTGTGCAGTCGACTCATTATGGATTAGTTAACCAAAATGAGATTTATCGATCCTGTCGGACATATTCTCATGAGGAAATTCTTGAGGCCACTTCAATTTCCACGGAAAATTCACGATGATGCAGGAAATGAATCAAAATTTAGGATTAATAAGGATGATCGAGGATCTGGAGTGAATTTGATTTTTAAATACTCTTTCAGATGCGTGTAGGAGGTTGAATTTCTACCTCAGCTGAATGAATGAGTGAATTGAAATTTCCAAAAGTTATTCCTTATCAATTCACATAGGTGATTGTTGATGATACAAAATTTCAATCACCGACGAAAGATCAAAGTCATTTATTATGAACCTATATCCAATTCCTTCGGTTGGTTTTATTGAAAATTTAGTATAGAGAAGGAGTTCGTGTATTAATCAAGTGATTTATCTTCACAAATCTTGCTTCTTCTCGTTGCGGACTCAATTTTCTGAGTGAATGAATATCACTCCAATATCACGATCATCATCATGAAGTAATCAGTCTTACAACTGATTTGATGAAATCCTCCAACCCTGTCTATTATCCGCTAAACGCTTGATTTCTACATATCTACTACAACCCTTGTCTCGTATAATTTGCTTCATATAACTCAATCTACGTCTGCCTTTTCGAGTTTTACCATTCGTGATCATGCTCTCTAAATTTCTTGGGGTGAATAATTCACTCTTGAAGAGTGAAAATACTGCAAGCCCAAGAAGAGTGAAATTCCACTCCATAAGAGTGAATTTTCACTCTACCAGAGTGAAGTTTTAACCTGCTTCAAAGAGTAAAATTCCACCCTTTCATAGGAGTGAAACTCTCACTCTAAGAGAGTGAGAATCAACTCTTATGTAGTGAAAATTCATTCTACAAGAGTGGAATCTCACTCTTCTCGAACTTGCAGTGTTTTTACTCCATGGAATTTGGAGAGTGAGCACCTTAGATTTGTTCCTAGTTGCTCAATAAGAGACGATATACAGATTTGACCTTATGTCAATGAATATTTTTGAATCCAAAAAATTTGGAGACCATGTAGAATGTTACCTCTGCTCAAAGTTGTAGATTCAATATGATTTGTTGAATTTCACTGTATTCATGTTATATGGAAAGATTCCAAGTTTGTACCAGTTCTTTAGTTTGGTAACGCATTTTTGAACAATATACAGGGTCACCCAAGTCGGATAGATTATATTTGGGGAGCATATTCTGCAGCCAAAATGCAACAACTTTTGTGCTTGGCAAAATTTTTTTTAAGGCTTAGTTTTCGAGATATAAGCATTTTTAGATTTTTTTTCAAATCCAAATCACTCAAAAGCACGATATGCTACGTACTTGAGGTTAAAACCATTGGCTAAGTTGGAAAACGGCGGATCTCTGAAAAAAAAATTTAACTATCCTATCATTGTTTGTTCCGGAGCTATAACGATTGAAAGTCGCTGAACGGTGATTGGCTAGAAGCTCAAAAATTTCAAATCGCTATAGCTCCGGAACAAACGAAGATGGGATAGTTGAAATTTTTTTCCAGGGATCCGTCGTTTTCCAACTTAACGAATGGTCCTAAGCCCAAGTACGTGGCATATCGTGTTTTTGAGTGATTTGGATTTGAAAAAAAATCTAAAAATGCTTATATCTCGAAAACTAGGCCTCAAAAAAAAGTTTGCCAAATACAAAAGTTGTTGCATTCTGGCTGCAGAATATGCTGCCCAAATATAATCTATCCGACTTGGGTCACCCTGTATGTGATATTTGTCCATGTAAATTGATTGTTACTTCTTCCCAACAATGAAAATATTGAATCATGACATTCATAATTTAAAATGCGCCGCCCTCATCATCTCAATCCTGCGGAATTGTAGAAATGATGGGTGGAATCTCCTACGCAGACGTAATTTCGAAGTCTTTTAAAAACAAGATGAAAGAAAGCAATACTGGTTACTGTAAGTGACAGCAATCGATTGAAAGACAAATTACAACACGTTTGGATAATAAGGACCAGTACTGTAAGAAATGAATTCGAATTTTAATGTATTTCTGTGATTCATAGTAACCGTTCCTGTTTTCTTTTCCACCTTAAAGGTACTTACATTTCTGTGGATTATTTTATTCATTTCTGATTTCAAAATTTCGTATTGTAAAAATATATTGAAATATGTTTCTGGTATAGTCTGTGGTAGATCTTAGAAAATGACAAAAAGTTTTATGAGCACAAGGTGATATTATCCCTTGAAAATCAGGTCCTGAATTTAAAAAATTAACTACTGCAATAAAATCCATGACGACATTATTTTTTCGGAACGAAATTGTGTGCCCAAAATATATTTTTCCTGGAGATTCAGAAACCAAATAGTATTCGATCATTGAAGGACATTTTGATTTGTTTTTTGTCTTTATTTTTGTTATACCATTTCAAAAATATTTTAGTTAGCGAGTATCCACAAATTGACCAGCGCTCTCTGTTCTCCGCCAATAAAATGAAACGTGAAATCATATCAATTTACTCACGCAACATACTGTTATATCGGCCGATAACTCCTTATAGGATAACATGGGGTCCTCACTACGAATGGTAATGCAGATTTCATTCAACTCGAGGACAAATACTGGATATGTTTTGAAATTTGATCTCATACCAGTCTTCATGCTCAGTCCACGCTTGATTTTTTGTAATTAAGAAGGGTAGCGGATTTTTGACTGTCACCCTTAAAGCTACTCAATTACTTAGAATGAATGAATGAAGCTGGATCAACATACGGTACTCAGTTTCAACTGAGTATTTGTTTTATTGAGAGTAGTTGAATTCAAATTTATCTGGAATTTATTACTCGAGGCAAATTCTGGAGAGAATTTTCGAAATTGTCAGTAACATTCGTATCCAATCTTGTAGGGGACAGTGGGGGCACTTGAACCACTTTTTTTTTACATTGTTACCAGTTTTATGATCAAGTTCATTCGATATATTATTTTTAGCATTTTTACAGAGCAAACATTCCTTTCTGAGTTGCGAATCATTGCAGGGTCAAATTTAACGTTCTATCAATGATACGAGTGTTCTCCAGAAACATCGAAATTGGTGCAATTCTCCCCACATAACGGGAGACTCGCACCACCCTATTGGCCTTTTTACACCACCTTGCAAATTAGCTCTTTATCCCTCTCTCTGTGAGTAACTAATAACTTAATTTGAATAATAACCACTATTTTTAAATCAGTTTATGATTATCGATTCGAAATCAATAATTGGACACAAATGATACAAAAAGAAGCGATTTTGAGAGTCTCAAAGCGTGTGTAAGCTATAAGTGAACAGAATCATTTTACGTTCCTGTGAACTCGTGTGAAGTTAGGGCATCCATTCAGCTCGTGACACGTCCAACAACGACTCAGAAATCTTTGTAAGATCGAGAGATATCTGCTGTGGTGCATTTTACCCCGCGGTGCAAGTGTCGCCACTCTCCCCTACATCGAATGCTTAGATTGATGTTTTTTCTGAAAATTCACTCAATCATCACACACTGTGAAAACCAATCAGAAAGTAGATTGTGAGATTCATTTCGTATCTATTGATTCTAAGTTCTAATACCAATCGTTGAGTACTATTCAGATTTCTTCCTCATCGACTGAATTTTTGCCAAAATTGTTGAAAGATCGCAATGAATTACTGTGAATAAACTAACTATGGATGTCTCTGAATTCAGTTGTGTTTTCTAAATATTCTAGATCATTTGAGGGCAGCTTCACGAGACGATCTCATCATTTGCTAAAAGAAAAATATTGACTCATGTAGTCCGTTAACTTGCATTCAAAATCGGAATTCAAGAAGCGAATTGAACGATCTCACGAACCCCTTTGTACAAAATTTTAATCAAAGTATATTGATTTTGAAACTCTCATCAACCATATCGGGTCCACTATATTGAATTCCCAAACCTGAACTTCGAATTTGAATGTATTCAGTGACTTTATCTTCAACTTTACAAACCGGTTCGTGAAAATTCTACAATCTTAGAAAAATTCTTGAATTTAATAGAAAATTCTTTGTGAAATTGATATTTTCACGATAAGAGAAAGGCACCTGGATGTCGCAACTAAAATTTACTTGTTCCAGTTGAATTTTAGCTAGCATCAATAAAAGTATAGTTGTCTAAAATATGAATGAATCAGCTCATTTGATGAGAGTCAAGAATTTACCACTGACAAATAAAATTCAATCGCTTTGACTGAATTTTTAGTTGGAGTGAGTAAATTTCCTAGCTATTCAATTGAACCCTCTCTTTCAGTGCATATTAAATTTAATAAGGTTTCTCAATTCAATCCGAGTTATGGGATTCTAGAAATTCTCATCGAAATGTGAGAAACTAATTATTAAATTTGGAAATATTCTCATTAAAATTGAGCAGAAAATTCTTCAACTTAGGAATCATATAATCAAAATCAATACTGAGGAGAAGGGTTCAGTTGAACATTAGACAACTAGGAAATTCAGCCATTTCAAATCAAAGTTTAGTTCAACCAAGAAAATTTTATTTGCCATAGCTCAATTTTTCATTCACATTGAATAAACTGTTTCATCCATATTCCAGGCAACTAGACTTGAATTCACACCAACTCAAATTTAGCTGGGAAATCTAAATTTCAGTTGCCGCAGCTATGTGCCTTCCTTTCAGTGAATATCACACTATATATGAAATTCGATACATTGTAATATCATGTGAAATTTTGTATAATATTTTCATGAAACTTGAGGCAGATTTTCTTTATAGTGTACACTGATTGATATTTAGACTTTGAATCATCGAATTATACCTAGGATGAATGAAAATTCTTAGCATTCACTTTGCATATACACAGAACAACTTATTTCTTTGAATCCAAGAGATTGTGATTTGAATGGGTCAAGATAGATTTTTTTTTGACAAAAATAAATGTTTTTGTTCATGTAGAGAGATTTATTATTTGGTCCTTCTTTCAATTCACAAATTTGTTTATATTAAAAAGAAAAATCATCCTTGGGCAAGAAATATCTATTTGAAACTATTCGAATAACAATTTTTTTGATTCGAAGAAATACCTTTTTGAGTCTATAATATTTTTTCTCCTATTATCAATATCACCCTGAAAAGATGGCGACAGCAAAGTTCTTCGATGATTGGGAAACTTTCGGTTATAATTTAGTGGATTTTTTCCTTTCTCGAGACAGAACCCAAAACAATCCGCAAAGTAATGAAAAACTCCTATTGTTGATACACCGTAAAAAATGATCGGCATTTTCCGATTGCTGCGTGTAGGGAAATTCTGATCATGCGTTAGGAAATCAATTTCCGGTGCACTGAGAAAAATATGTTTCATAGAACTAGCAATAAGGGAATTTTTGACATTTTGTTGTTGAATATACAATAATCTCTACTCTGTAAATCCGAATCAGTGAATTTCACTGGCGAATCAGTGCTAAGTATGCCACTGATTCAACCAGTGGCAGACTTAGCACTGATTCACCAGTCGGTTTCACTGATTCTCAGTACTTTCCACTGATTTGAATTTAGAGAGTATTCTTATAGCAACACATGGTTACTTTGTTAACAATAAAATTGTTCATTCAGCAATGATAACCGATATTTTCACGATTTCACTGTGGGTTGATATATGACAATTGAAATTGTTGCATACCAATCCACAATAATTATCGTGAAAATATTACCATCAACATCGCTCAATTAACAATTTCATTGTTAACAAGACAACTACGTGTTGTTACTTGGAGAGAAATTTATTTGGAGTTGAATTTACTATGGTACTTTGTAACCGAGGAACAGACTGAACTTACAATGCAATTTACTATGACGGGACAATAGATGCCTGATCAAATTTACAATGTTTTACAGTAAATTCCATTAGAAATTCAGTCTGTTCCTCGACTGTGATAATCCCATGGTAGATTCAACTACCAATATCTCTTCGTCTATGAGAACAAAAATTATTGTGTATTCAACAATAAAACGTCCACAACCTTGTCTTCTGTTGCTTGTTCTACGAAACACATTCTTCTCAGTGTACTATACGTGTATATGAAATTCCCTATGGATTCAAATCAAAATTCCAAACTTTATGTGATCTTTACTATCATTTTCTAGTAAATTTCCAATAAAATGCGGGAAATCTCTAACGGATGAATATTTTGATTATTCCCGAACGTCCATGTGAAGTTTCCTATAGAAATTTTTCACAATGCACTGTAAAAAGGTTGCATCTTACTTGAGACTTTGACTGAAATTTAATCTTTTTCATTGCATCGGCATTTATTTTTGATACTTACTTTCAATTGAAACAGGGCTAGTTTTGGCTGCATCTTAAAATAAACTGATGTTCAGGATGAAAATAACAATGGAATCCACCATTGAAGTGGGGGAAAATTCCCTATAATTTTTACAGCGAGAATAATTTATTCGAATGATAAAAACATCCTGCATGATAATAATGGATTTCATTTGAACTTACATGGAAAAAGAGGTAGTTGAAACAACTAACTGCATGGGTGCATATTCGCTTACATGTTAAATACTCATTTCAAGCAACTATAGTTAGTTCGTTAGTTTCCGTGTGGGACAGAGAAGGAGTACAATCTCGATATGAAGGTGAAACTAGCAGATTTGAGCTAGCAGATTCGCACCCTAGTTCATCGTAGAATTGTAGAGTGATTAAACCGACACCAATGAGATTTGTGGATCGTAATCTTTGAAAATATGTACTTTGAAAACATTCAAATTTACGTTAGCTCAGTTCATGAACGCGATCTACTAGTTTACGTCTGCTAGCTTTAGCTTTATCATCTCGATACATCTCAAACCAGCACAATTTGTTGATAATAATATCGCGCTAAATCGATCGAAACCTGATAAATTGTTGAAATATCGGACCGTATTGCTACCTCTTTGTCACTCAACATTTTTGACACCACATCGATGATCCTGGACGCAAAAACGAGATGGATTGATGGATTCCAGCCCTAATCTGAACTCCCTGTTTTTGTTGGAATCCCGCTCGAGAGGGAGCGAATATTTTGCGGGATAAAAGCGCTATTAACGAATAAATATTACATTACACGCGGGTATACCATGCAAAACCTTTCCTCTTTCTGTTTTTCTCTCCTCTTTTTCCTTTCCTCTTCTTTTGTACTCTCTCGTATTTGAATCGATGAAGCTAAATGTGGATCACCGTAAAAGAAAACCTCTCAAGATTTCAAGCGAGATATACGGCACGTTCTCTATTTCCTCTCGCAAATAAATATTCATGAGACTTTTTTTCAGAAGAAAAAAATGATTCAACTGTATTCTCTGTGATAATATTCAGTCACTCGAAATAGAGAGAATGCAGTGTTCTCTGGCGTGGTCCAGAGATTTCAGTACAATTAAATGGTGTCAATGTAATTTTTCTTCCTACAATTTTCCTCTGAGGGCGTACAATGAAAATGGAACATCCCCTTATTAGCATTGTATCTTCTCCTCTCACATTCCTTTTAAATATCGTCGTGAAAAAAAGTCAACTGGCAATCTTGTTCGCTTCCAATATAGTCTAATGGTTGGTATACTCTGTACTTACCTTTGAATCCATCGAAGTGAGAAAGAGGACTGCATATCGATCCATTTTCTCTCAAAGTAGCTCGTAAAAGCATTCGAATAACTCGGTAAAATGAATATAAGGTTATGTAAGAGGTGCATGAAAATTGCAAGGTTCGATTTTCGTCTCTTGATGAATATCAAATGTTTTCACGGTTCTTCGGTTGGGTAAAGATTCTCTCTTCTCGTTAATTAAGGTCTGAGAGGAGAATTTGAACCATGTGAATGTCGGTTTAAAGTCAACGAGGATGTTCGAATGGAGATAGTTGTTCATCTGAATTCCGATATTTTGTTTTTGTAACTCAAATGTAACATGCATCGCGTTGAGGGTGTTTATTATGAATTGTGAGTTGTGAATAGAGGTAAGAGACTCGAGTCATTGTTCTGGCGATCCTTTGATATGCGACCAGGTGTATGCCGGGAGACGATAACAGAAGTTGACCCTTTTATTCGATAATGTACCTGAGGGATTAGAGAATTTGTATGGGAATAAAATTCATTCTGTTTCTCGTAACCAACCGGCCAGATAAGACGTGTTGTTTGTTAGTCTCTCGCGATCTGTCGTAGGGTATACAACTGCATTGTGTTGAATGAATGGAAATTGAAATTCTGAGCGTAGCTTTAGGAGCTTGGTATGAAATCTCCAAAATTTTAGAGTTTTCTCTGTTTTATATGATACTCACACGCTTTCTTGGTCCCTTTTTCCGGAACGATCATTTTTAACGTTTGTAAATCAAATTCTCTTTTGAGGTGTTCCTTTGAACCGATCACTATCAAAACAATATTTGAAACTTATAAAAATCTTTCCTCTTTTGGTTTCAGGTGAGCTATGAATCCGTTTATTGTGGTATCTTCTCAACAGCAGTTGCGGTGAGTTAAGTGGAAAGTTTTACTGTTATGAAAAATGTTTTCAAAACTTTTAACATATCTCGAAATTTTTAATTAACAGACAATAGAGAGGGAGTCTGGGGATGGAAGATTTTATCGATCCATATGATGAAATTATGTATTCCCTGCTGTGTAAAACTTGTTTAAAACATGTGGATGTATTTTAATATTAAGCAATTTGAACTGACGGTTCTTTTGAATGTTGAATAAACCGCATCGATTAAAATTGAACAGACATTGTCCACAAAATCAGATACTGATTAATGTATGTATAAAGTAGGATCTTTGGTCCATCTGCAGGATTTTATCCCAATCTTTCAACTTTTTCCTTCTCAATAGGAGGTTTAGTTGATTCTGTGTTCAAGTATTCCTTCATTTCCATGGTGATTTCTCTAGGATCCAGTCTTGTAGTCGCTCTATAGGGATCAAGTTGTGAACAACATAGAATGGTCAAGTATCGGTCATCCACCAATTCTCGATCAACTTCATTGGATCTCTCTTCCATTGGTGAATTGCAATTCGAGAGAACAATATAAAATCATGTGCTCTAAATAATAGCAACACCAGGAACCCAAGAACAACCATTAACTTGTCAAACCATTCAAACCCGGTTCAAATTCGATTCATGATTCATAAGTACATACTGTTCACATTACCATCTCACGTTAGTTTCATATTCGAATGATCTTTTAATTCCTCAGTTTTGCATGAAATACCAATAAATATGGAAAGCTTGAGAACTGCGTAGCTCACCTTAATGCGGGTGTGAATGAATTTGAATAAAAATTCATAACCTTGAAATTCTATCCTGAATTCCCCATCGTACATGTACAACTATATACATATTTAATGGAATCCCCGCTCAATCGATATCACTTTACATCATTCCAGACTGCATTTCATCTCAAACCCTTTGTTCTTCGTTTCAACGGAATGAAATGAGTAAATTCTAGAAATTCCTCTCCTATCTGGATAACATTCATTTTCAGGGATTGAAAGTCATGTGAAATATTCATCTGAGCATCCAGTCATCGTGGTGTAAAATTTTTCGACCAGTTTAAACGTGCGACATACATCGGCATGTATTCTGTATCAAGCATACCACGTTTCCCCTTTTATCTGTGAAAATCTACATCTCCGTAGTCGGAGTCATAGACGGATTGTACAACGCTGCACATGATGTCCAATGTACCTTCAATGTTGGTTTATAGTTACGTTTCACATCCAGAACTACCGACGTATATCAACGCATTCAGCGATATTTAATTAAATTCGTCGTAGAAACTTCAATCGATAGTTTCAAACAGTTTCTCTCTATCTTTCTGTTTTTTTTTCTCTCCCTCTAATTTGTGTTCGTCTCGGACCATTGGACATTTCATGGATGCTTCCGTGAACATGGCAAGTGTAGCATTTACAACACTCGCAATTATTGTTCAGTTGCAATTTACTCCATTTGAAATTTGACTCTCTATATGAAAAATTTTTCAACAAGTTTGGGTATCTGGTTCGAGTTTCAGTCGAATAATAAATGATTTTCTAGTTCCCCTTCTCTGATCATTTTTACCCGATATTCCTGATCTTGATCGAGGAAACGCTTTCTGTTCACTCTTCTTTCTGTTTTTCGAAAAAAGAAGAATTATACCATAGAGGATATTCAAAAATTATCGGTATTCGTGCAACCGCTCGATACGATTAACGAATTTGACCACAAAAGCGAGAAACATGGCTGGCTGGCCAGTCACTCGTATAAGACACTAAATGTATGAATATACCTCTACATCGATCGATTTGAATTCTCACCGAATTAACGCACAGTTCTAACTGCTGTACTGGGAATGAGTTGATTAATTCAACTCATCCCGCGAACAAGTTTTATTATTTGCCAAAATTTTCCTGTGGAAATATTGACAGACTTTCATACGATACGAAACAATTGTATGCGTACGAAAATTGGATTACCCTTCGGAACCATGTACAAATTTATAACGAGATGCGATGTAAACGTCAAACCACAAAATTGAAGATAAACATGGCTTTTAATGGTATTTTCCTATCATAATCCACAAGCTCGATAACTCGAAATCCATGTGTGTAGAGACATATGTGAGTCAATGTCTGTGTTAACCGCGACGGCTCGTAGTGGAAATTCAGGTGGTATTCAGGTATTTAATATAACGTGGAATGCGGATGGTAGGGGCAAGTCGTGGTGCGCATCGATACGATCCCTTCAATGCCTTCAGGGTTCTCGTGAAAGAGAGATTAGTGTCTGGTCTCACTGTTGAGGTCTATAATCGTTGACTATATTCGTCGTCATTGACATTTCAATCTCGTATCACTGCTGGTGCGGTATCAAAGAATTCTTCAACCGGAAACGAAGGAGACTTTGGCCTACTATTCTTGGAATTCCCATTTGCATTCATATTCTCTTTCAGGAATAACATATCATCAAAATTCTTGGTCGATTATTTTGCGTGATGCATGAAGTAATGTGCATTATTTTGAGAATTCATCTTTTCAAAGGCTCCTCCGTTCCTCGTGAAGATATGAGTTATTTTTATTATAAACTCCAGACGGTTTTGAACATAAAGAAATTCATGAAAGTTTCATGGATGTCGTTTTCATGAATATTATGGTTCCTCCTCGTAACAAGGTTTTAGTTGTATTGGAGGAAGTTTTTCAATAATTTAATTTTGAAAAAACCGTTATCTTACACTGTTGATATTTTGTAAATTTTCGTACTTGCATTGACTCTGGAGTCCCCAAAAGGCCATTAAATCGGGAATGAAAAGTCGCTCATCCATGAAAGGATTCTACTGCAATGGATTATAATTCTCAAAATATGTGTATGAAATTTACTGATGATGATACGAAACAGGTTTGAGGGAGCATTCTTCCCTTATGATTCAAATAACTGTGTGTGACGCGTAGAAATGAATAATCAGAATACATCAAAATTCTTTCATTTGATTTCATTCGAAATTCATTGAATACGAATTTAAGGAAATTAAAATTTCTCCCGTCCCGTTCAATTTTTTTCTCAATCCGCAAATGCATGATCTTTCATATCCTGATATCAAATTTGGAGTAGGGAAATCAAAGGAAGTATTGAAACATGAAAAACAACAGAATACGCAGCTGAAGAGGTGATAATTGTTGAGAAATTGTAGGTCGACTCGCATATTTCATGAGATCAAATACCGTAGACGTCACCGATGTATCTGATATTGTTTCTATCGAGGAAGGGACTTTCCATGAAGCAGGATTGAGACATTTCAACTGAGTTGATGAAATTGACGGCAATGAAAGCATAGTAGATAAACTTGCGCTTTTCTCTTAAATGATATTTGAAAAGTTTGGTGAACTGCAATCAAGACAAAGAAGGATCCGGACAAAGAGATTTTGGAATGAGCGACTGGAAGTCTCGGTGAAATGGAGGGCAGGAAGTTTTATTGTTATGGAATAACCAATGCGATCACTGAAGTACTGGGTGGGAATGGAATATGATGAAAAGGAATATACTTCTTTCAGCTTTATACGTACGGGGAATGAATGTTGGTTCATACATGAATATATGTTCTGAGTTTGAATATCGGCGAAGCGCATACACATTGTACCAAAATATGAAATTTCATTCACGAGAATGCAAACAACATACCGTAAGGAATAAATAATGTGAGGTAATACGACGAACATGGATATCAGAAGACTAAATACATATCAAGCATGAAAATAGTAGTATAGAATAAATATGGTCAGCCACGTTGATTGAGATTCATATAATTCGACTTAATCGAATACGAATTGTTGATTGATAGTTGAATTGCGGTTCGAGTCTAATGCAGCACGCTTGTTAGTTATTCCGTACTGAGGGGAGTGGAATCTGATGATTACCACGTATGAGTGGTAATTGGAGGACGGATTTGCTATTTCGGTTGTACATATTATTACGGAGAATCGTAGTGATGTGTAGGTACGTGGGAATTTTCACTATTCATGTAAGCATGGGTACCAAATGACGTAGTCGCCATCATCGGTTTGAAAATTCTGTCACTCTCAACTACCATTTCTGTATAGTAATGGGGAAATTATACAGGGTGGGGCATTTAAAGTGTCGCGGGCGTTTTTTCCAAAAATAAAGTGAGATACGAGAAAATTTTTCGGACAAAAGTTGTAGGGTACCGAGGGGGACATCCGATGGTGGCCTTGGCTTTGACCTCAAATCTCATCTTCAAGGGCATTCTGAGATCAACTCTTGTTTTCTAAATAGCATCTCATACTTTTTACTGCAGATTTGGATTCTAGGTCAAAAACCAAGAAACTTTTGTCCGAACCATTTTCCTGAAATCCGCAAAAATGGCGCTCTAATCGATATTGTTCCATTTTGAATCTGACATTCGAATAACTCGAAAACGAAGGGTCTTGCAAAAGAATGTTTCGTACAAAAGTTGTCAATACACAACACATTTCAATCCTCTACATTACCACCATTCAGAGCTCACGCGATGTAAACAAACGACGGGGTTCAGTGAAAATTCACGATTTTGAAAGTCAGTTTGTCAGTTACATTTGATTATTACTTGGTTTATGACAAATTGAAAATCATGGATATCCGATACACGGTTTCTGAAAAGATCGATATGATCTACATTTACGGTGAAGTGCATAAGAACCCCAGACAAGCATATGACTTGTATGCAGAACGATTTCCTGAAAGAACAACGCCATCCATTAGGTATTTTCAACGCATTACAAAATTATTCTCAGAAACGGGAAGTGTTACAAGGGAAAAACGACATCGAATGAGAACTGTTAGCGGAGAAAATGCGGAAGTTGATGTACTAGCTGCAGTAGCCAATAATCCACACGTGAGCTCTTGTGAAATTGAACTCCATTCGGGAATTTCTCGAAGAAGTGTTCTTCGAATACTGAAACGTCACAAATTCCATCCGTATCACATTTGTTTGCATCAAGACCTTCACGGTGATGATTTCGAAAATCGTGTACAGTTTTGTCGATGGGGTCTAGCGCAAATGCACAATAACAACTTCATCAACATATTATTTTCTGATGAGTCGACGTTCACCAATCATGGTCAAGTAAATCGACATAATATGCATTACTGGGCGACAGAAAATCCAAGATGGTTACGTCAAGTAGAGCATCAAAGACAATGGGCTGTGAATGTTTGGTGTGGTATTTTTCGATCTCGAGTAATTGGACCGTACTTCATTGCAGATACGCTAAATGGAGAGAAGTACAGACATTTCTTAGATCAAGTACTTCCAACATTACTTGAAGACATACCTATTCAGGAACGATTGAATATGTGGTATCAACACGATGGTTGTCCATCCCATTATGCAGTCACAGCTCGAGAAATATTGGACAGAGATTATCCTGGACGATGGATAGGACGTCGTGGACCAGTTCATTGGCCTGCCCGTTCTCCGGATCTTACTTCTCCAGATTTTTTTATATGGGGATACATAAAAGATACAGTTTATCAACAAGCACCGACTACACCTGAGAATATGCGTCAACGAATCATCAATGCATGCGCGAGCATCAATGAAGATATTTTAGCACGAGTTCAGCAATCTTTTGTAAAACGTTTTGAAATGTGTATTGAAGTCGAAGGCCATCATTTTGAGCATCTACTGCATTAAAATTATCCAAGTGATGTGGACGATTGAAATGTGTTGTGTTTTGTCTGTTATACCCCATCACCTCCGTTTCAGTTCAAGGGGTCCCCCTTGGAATCAGACAAATTTTGTCCGAAACATTCTCCTCCAAGACCCTTCGTTTTCGAGTTATTCTAATGTCAGATTCAGTATGGAACAATATCGATTAGAGCGCCATCTTTGCGGATTTCAGGAAAATGGTTCAGACAAAAGTTTCTTGGTTTTTGACCTAGAATCCAAATCTGCAGTAAAAAATATGAGATGCTATTTAAAAAACAAGAGTTGACCTCAGAATGCCCTTGAAGATGAGATTTGAGGTCAAAGCCAAGGCCACCATCGGATGTCCCCCTCGATACCCTACAATTTTTGTCCGAAAAATTTTCTCGTATCTCATTTTATTTTTGGAAAAAACGCTCGCGACACTTTAAATGCCCCACCCTGTATTCCTCTCAGTATGGATTAGGATGAACAGTACTTTTTTTCCACACCAGAATCCCAACTGTGTACCAATCGACCAAAAGTATGACATTCCCTAGCAAAAATCAGTATACCCAGGCTCGTAATGCCAAGACTGACAATTGCACCATGATCGGCGTCAAGCTTGTAATGCCAAGCCTGGTGAGCCTAGCCTTGGCCGATGATTGGCCCGTCATAGCTAACCAAACCTTGATAGCGTCTTGAACACTAATGCTAGGACCAAGCATATTTTGCCGTGTTGGATTTCCGATTTATGTGAAACCTGAATGCTTAGCAGAGAACGTTATTATCATCCTAAACATTAACCTAGCTTGATAACATTGTTGTTAATTAGGCTACACCCGGTGATGACTAGCATTGACTCGAACCTGTCACTAAGTTTGATCAATGACTCAAATGTGAATGTTCAATCAAACTTGGACGCCAATGGAAAATCCTACTCATTCAGCTCAAATTATGTTAGTATTGTATATCAATAATGGTAACAATATCGATTGCAAGCATAGAACCAATATTGAATTTTGATATTGAACCAAGCTTGGATGCCAAGCATTGAACATTGTTATCATTGCAGACAATAATCAAGTTTGGTGCCAATTTTAGCAACCAAGCTAGGCCCGGCGTTGACCAGCATTGACTCAAGCTTGGCACCAAGCATAGTACGTTCGTCCGAGCATACCTGATAGTTATTCTCTAGGCTGTTCACTTATTTGGTCATTTTTCGATCATCTACGAAAGTACCCATACAGCACCCAAATTCAGAAGGAGTTCACGAAAAATTCAACTCGGGTTCGAAGAATTCATTATGAATTCTTGAGAATTCTTTTTGAACCCATGTGCTGTGTGGATAGTTACGACAAGTCGTCCTAGTTGTAGAGACAAGTCATACCTCTTAATCACGCTGATGTATAATACTCGTGATTTATGATGTACTTCCCTGTTGAGAATATAATAAAAATTTGGATGACAATGGCACAAATACCGCCACAACAGCAATTTTATTCCATTTTATTAAGGTTTTTGCTCCGGGTTCTCTCCGAATTCTTGAGATATTTTCAGTAGGGTTACTTTAGTTAGCGGACCATCGGTTTCAGGGTAGCACTGAACTATTCAAACTGAGTTTCTAGAGTTTTGAAATCGTTTTGGACCTCTCGGAGAATTACACACACACATATCCCGAATTTCCCTGAAATTGTGGATCAAAAATTTTCCTCAAATCACTTCTCTCTGAGTTTTTTTGAAAATTATTTTAAATCTCTCTGAAGAGTTTAACGCGTAATTTTTACCACATCAGCTGTCCCTGAATTTTTCTGAATTCCCCTTTACAGTTCAATCCACAGTTTTTTTTTCTAATCCACTTGATTTTGAATGCGTCTGAATCTTTTCGAATCGTTCTGAAACTCCTTGAATCAACGAAAAAACAATCCAATTAGCCGAGTGGTGCATTTTTGTTGCAAAAGCCAACGTTTCGCCCAGATACTGGGCATTTTCAAGGCAAAAATGGCGCCGCTCCGAGCACTATTCTACACACATCCCAATGATTGAATCACCCCATCCAATTTTTTGTGGGTTCAACGATGGAGTTTTTCAATTTAGCCGAGCAGTGTTTTTTTATCGTGAAAGTCAACGTTTCGCCCAGATACTGGGCATTTTCATGGCAAAAATTACAACGTAGAGATGAAGTGGAAAACTCCATCGTTGAACCCGCAAAAAATTGGATGGGGTGATTCAATGATTAGGATGTGTGTAGTATAGTGCTTGGAGCGGCGCCATCAATTAACGGAGAAACAATCCAATTAGCCGAGCAGTGCTTTTTTATTGTAAAAGCCAACGTTTCGGCCAGATACTGGGCATTTTCAAGGCAAAAATGGCGCCGCTACGAGCACTATTCTACACACATCCTGATTATTGAATCACCCCATCCAATTTTTGGTGGGTTCAACGAAGGAGTTTTTCCACTTCAGCCGAGCAGTATTTTTTTTATTGTAAAAGCCAACGTTTCGCCCAGATACTGGGCATTTTCATGGCAAAAATTACAACGTAGAGATAAAGTGGAAGACTCCATCGTTGAACCCGCAAAAAATCGGATGGGGTGATTCAATGATTAGGATGTGTGTAGTATAGTGCTCGGAGCGGTACCACCAATTAACGGAGAAACAATCCAATTAGCCGGGCAGTGCTTTTTTATTGTAAAAGCCAACGTTTCACCCAGATACTGGGCATTTTCAAGGCACAAATGGTGCCGCTCCGAGCACTATACTACACACATTCTAATCATTGAATAACTCCTTGAATGTCTTCAAAACCATGGACTGGAGATTTTCTTCAATTCATCATCTCTGAACGCTCCTGAATTTCTCTGAATCGCTCTGTGAAAAGTTCAACGTAAAATTTTCATCATCCTGTTTGTTTTTGCATTCTTTTTAGTGTCTCCGAACCTCTCTGAGCCTCTCTGGATGTTGTTAAAATGTTGGATTAGAGATTCTAATTCATTTCTCTCGGAATTCCCTTGAATCCATCTGGAAAGTTTTTTCCCAATTCAATTCATCTGAAACTCACTAAGTTTCTGTGATATTTTGAATCAAAAGTTTTACTCAATTTCTGCTTTCCCCAATTTCTCATCAATCCCTTCAAATCTGTATGAATTTCTTTGAATTCCTTCTCAATCCTCTTGAATATTTCAACGCACGTAGTGATTAGGACGAGACCGAGACTGTTCTCGATATCGACCCCGAAATCGAGACGAGATCGAGACAGATACGAGCGAGACGACAGTCACGACCGAAAATCTCGACTCGAGACCGAGATCGAGTCTGACGAGTGCGTCACTAAACGCACGATTTTCTGCAATCTACCTGTGTCGGGGTTTCCTTGAATTTCGCTGAATCTCGCTAAATTTTTCTGGATTTTTTTTAATCTTTCTGAATCTCCTTGGATTTCTCTGGAACATGGAATATGTAGAGACATGCGAAGATATTTGTTTTAAATAGGGTTTCTATTTGTATTCGCATGAGAAATTGTTCCAATTTGATAAAAGACTTGAAAATTTTTCAATTCCACCAAAACATTTCATTATTAGAGAAACAAATATTATTTCAGCTGTAATTTCGATATATTGAAATTTAATGTTTTTACACAGATTGTATATTCTAATCCATACACTGAGAAAACAGAGATCTTGAAAAATACCATAATTTATGGATTTTTGACTCGGGTTAAACCAAAGCCAAAAATCAATGATGATGTTATTTTTCAAGACACCTTTTTCTCCGTGTGATCAAAATGCGTCTTACTTTATTCATACGTATGTGTTTTTCAATTGAATTCAAAGCATCAGAATGAACGTTGAATCGAATTTAGAATTAAAACAAGATGAAATTACTCTAAAGTTGACAGAACCTTTCAATATATCAGTTAATCTTATTGCTTTTTGTCATAATTATTATGAATCCGCTTATATATTCAACAAGCTTTCTCTTTTCACAAAACCATGGAGATAATGCATCTTCAAAGTCTTCGTCATTGTTAGATGGTTTTTATTTTCCATTTTTATGTTCATCGTCATTTGTTAATATGACGATATCTTTTTCCTGCTGAATCGTGGATTGCAATGATGAAAAACTGCTCCCAAGAGAAAAAATGTGAAAACAAACATTTTCACGTCCCTAGAATATTCATGAAATCCTCAACGTTTCACAAATATTCACAGAACGTTGGAAATGCTTTTTTTCTGTAGGGGTAATTCCATATTTGTTTGAGGACACTGAACCATTAGGAAAAGCGGATAAAATTTCGCGCTGACTTCTTTCATATATTCCTCGGTCATTTCAAATTCAGAGTAGGTAATAACCAAAAGCGCACTTGGGATTGGACTCTGCATTCGAATTTGGGCTCCCTCGTATATCTCAGATCTTGAGAAACAAAATTATGAGAATTCTTTTGCATTGGGAGGTTTCATCACTTCCAAAACCCTCTCATGCTCACCAGGGATCAATAAACAGCGGAGTTCAATTCTGGGTGTGGATTTGATTATCATGCATTGGAAATTTCTGATCGGTGCATAATTTTTCAGGAAAAAAGTTGTCGCAAAATTTGTCTAATCACAATTTCAAAGACGTTTTGCCTTTGTTCGGACCAGAAGGTATGATCGATCATTTTCAATGGTTTTACAGCAAACTACTCTATTGTAAATATGTAAAAAATGTATCTCATAATCAATTAACTAGTATTTCTCAGGATGTAAAATTGCACAATAAATCACATTTCATCATAAATCATGATGATTTTACAGTTTCATGTGAATTCCTCAAATCTGGTATAATTAATATGAATTAAAATTGAATTATACATGAAACTGTGGAAGAATTTTACATTCTGACGAATTGAAATCCGTTTGAACTGCACTTGACCGCCCCTCTTTAATCTGCATCGAATGGCACAACACAGTTCCAACATTCGATTAGCACTTTTAACCTTCTCTGCATATTTTTCCTTCCTGAATGCCAGAAGTAAACCTTTCATTCATATATCCTTAATTTTTGTCTAATTCTCTAATTTTGATCAAAGGCACCCACGCTTGTATCCCTTTGAATTCCGCTACCAGCATATCCCTACACTTTTTCAAAAGTTTGCCGATTTCACCGTTCAAAAATTCGATCAAACGTTGCAAAAGGAATTTATTGACATGAAACAAACAAACGAACCACTGTCAGTTTTTGGTGACTAGATATACGCCATCAATCATTCCAGTATTAACAGTTGTTTCATTACCATCCAATGACCACGTATTTCATTACTTCACACCATAGTTAGTGATAATCTGTTTTTCATTTGCTTTTCGCAATATTCTTCGCATTCTCCGAATAACTGGATTTCGTCATTTCATGAAAAATCAACGACTATTCCGAATTTCTATACCCTTTTGTTGTACTTTTCACTCCATCCCAATTTCAATCGGTCACTTCAAACATTAGTCCATTCAAAATTCTGTTCCAGAAGAAGAAGAGGGAGCTTGAGCTTGTAAGAATGACCATATTGACGAACGGATTATCACTTTTTTCGATTTTATCCTCTCTTTTTTCATTTACATAAAAAGCTTCAATGAAACCTCAGTGGAATCGGAGGAATAATTTTTCACATCGATTCACTCTGCGTTTATTTCCCCGTTCCCTTGTAGCTTCTCGAAATCGTTGAGGAAATAATCCCTTTTCTTTTTTTTTATCTCCCATCGAGATATCCTCTGGAGGGAAAAAATGAAAAGTCTATTAATCGATAACTTCGTAGGGAATATGTTGAGACCAGTTTTCTTCCGTTCGTCTTTTACCTCTTCCCCATCAAGGACGAACAATACTGCATTCTATTCTCCCTTCGCCAGTTTGTTGCAAATCTGATCGTAAAAATTAAATGAACTCACTGCAGAAACGTGTGGAGAATGTAGAGCATCACCGACGGTGATGTAACGTTAGCTCAGAGAACGTAAGCTCATTCCAGCCTTCGATGTGTGTCTCATAAAAGACTCGTGTTACACGCTAAATGTTTTATGTGTGTCGAAAATACATGAGAGAGTCTACATGTAACATTAAATACCATGATTCCTGATACCAATGTGGAACACATATGGAATTTTCAACCTTGCTCTTCTGCTATTTTTCTTCCCCTCTTATCGTAGTCGGAAGACAAAACGAATCATTTTTGGGAGTAATTCATAAGCATTCATTTATGAGACATACAAAAAAGAAAAGTAATATTCTTTGACGTTCTTTCATATTATCTTGGTTACATTTTTTGCTCATCTATCATTGGCCTGACAGAGGTTTTGTTTCTAGGAAATTTGCACACGTATTTATTCCATACGTACGAATTATTAACGTTCTTTCTCTCTGCGAGATGCGGATTGTGGATTTCATCTTCCCATATGTGATTCGTAGAAAACTTTTCACTGTACCATTTTTTGTTCCAGTGTCCGGCAAAGTATTAAATGAATTTTCTTTTCCCTCTTTGTCTATCCGAGGGAACAAAATTTTGCGATATAACATCAATTTATAAACCTTTGGTCTCAGGCTGCAAAACATTTTGGACATTTTGAACTGCAATTGGAGAATGCGAGTTTTTGGATTGAAAGTAAAAAAAAATATTCCGGGAGAGAATTGATTCTTCGAATTGCGAAAGGGGTGTGTTTGAATAACTGTAGATTCATTTATCCAAACGAAACCTTGGATTCATTCAATTTTTAGGCATTCATCGGTGTACGTAGTATACCCAGCACGGAGTGCCTATTGCAACCGCTATTGTACCCTCTGACCGTATCTTCTAGAATATTTGGGTAATCCTTTGAGATTAGAGTTATTAAAAATTTGAGTCTTCGAGGGTGAGGAATCCAAATCTGACATCAAAAAACAATTTCAAGATGGAGGATCCAATATGATGGACGCGAAATTAGTCATTTTGGCATTTATGGTCGGATTCATATGAAACACGGGTTCTAGTTGTATTTGTGGATAATTTATATGAGACATGGATTCTAGAGGTTTTCGAGGGTGCTAGATACAAATCTGACGTCGAAAAATGAATTCAAGATGGCCAATCCAGTATGGTGGACGTGAATCCAGTCGTTTTCGCATTTGTGAACAGATTTATATGGAATGTGGGTTCTGTGAGTTTTCGGGAGTACTTAATTCAAATCTGGGATCCAATGTTCAAAAAGAATGAGAGTTTCGATCTTTCTTTGTGAGCTTCCTTGTATCCGAACATTCTTCGAAAGCTGGTTGACGTCATGACAACTCCACCCCAGTGAGAATCCAAAAGTGGAGAGAGTAGTCATTGAAAGAGATCGAGCGTGAAAATATCCCAATTCATTCCCAAATCACGACCAGATGACTCTCCGTTACGCTTAATTGACCCTCAGCTCACGCTCTCGTCGCACTTCCACGCTTCATTCTCCCTATGACAGCTATCCGAATTATGCAGTTGTTTAGAAACATGTTTCTAAATCATTTCAAGATGGTATAAAGAAAGGTAGACAATTAGTTTCAGGTTTTCTGAATGTTACATCAAAAATATTTTGAGTCGAGCGAAAAAACGATGAGTCCCTTTTCATATATCCACGGATATCGGAATTGTTCAAGATGCGAACGAAGCGAGCATATGTAGGCTACGATTTGTTCAACATGAGCGAAGCGAATTTTGAAGGGGGTCGGACTGCTGAGCGAAGCGAAGCAGTCAGGGGGCGGAGCCCTCTGGTTCCATCATATATAATAAAAAATCGGTTCGTTTTTTATTCACTGAAACACTCAAAAGGCGTATCACGTGATTTGGAATACGTTGAGCTTTTATCGAGAGAAAATGAAAACTCACATGGATATATGCTTTCGGTGAAACAAAATCTGTCTCCTTCCCGTGCGAATTCGTATCCATCTAGAGGGAACACAGTGTTCTCTATTGCTACCAATATTTTTCAATAGCGGTTCTATGTTTTCAGATGTGTTTCACTGGAGTTTCAAATGTCTCATACAATACTTTCGCTGATATTCTGTAGATTTTTCAACCTCCCTACGAATCCAGGCGATGTTTCTTCCCTCGTTTGTTTCATTTCATTCAATTATTGAGACTGAGAATTGTTTTTTATTCACGACAACAGGAGACAAAGCAGCGCTCCAGAACCAGGTACTGAAATCAAATGTCTCTGAAATTCGTGAAAGAACTTGATTTTAGTTGAATAGAATATTCAAAACGATGAATTTTCTGCGCGAGTAATTCTATAAGTACAACCTCGAAAAATGTTGGACAAGCAGAGAAAATTGAAAAAAGAATTCGAACGCGATCTTTGGTGGAGTTGGTAAGGAAATAATTGAATCGAGAAAATCAGCTTGTGATACTCCAGAAGAAAATTGGAACCCAGAAAATGTGATATCATTCACCTTGAGTAAAACCCACCTGCGCCCCCAATGTTTATCGCTACGAGAACTCTTAGCAACAGCTGAAGGCAAGTTATTTGTTTGAACTTCTCAAATTTATGAGAACGATCGACGTGACAGATTGCTTTTGGACAGTTTTGAAATGTTTTGGATTAAACAGTTCAGGGATTGGCGAGGGTTATACGTTCTATAATATTTTCCCTTCAGAAAAATGTAGGCAGTTTTCAATCGAACATATGAAAAATGATTCTCCAGTCGTGAAAGTGCGACATGAAATGATCATCGAATGTTGCGAATTCATATTTCATGAATTTTTATTTCGAGGGAATAAATGATGCGAAAGATAGTCACGAGTGAAAAACATTTTAAATCATTCATCCCCTATCATCGTTCGTCTCACATACTTTGAATATTTGTCAATGGAATTAGGATCTCGTCCAATATTTTGTCACTACACATCTCACGTGTCAACGTAACGATGTGGACTCGGCTGATTTTTCACTTCACCACTTTTACAGGACTTTTAGCTTTAGATATATTGCATTTTGCTGGAAAATTATTACTCCCTCGCCACTTTTTTCTCAACTTTCACAATCGATTACACGCTTAAACTTTTTAACTTCACGGGTTCTCCTTCCACGCACGATCCTGTGCACGACGACGACGACGACGACACATTATCGATTGACAAAGTTTGATGCTATTTGTATTTCCTATCGATGATATATTCACGTTACTTCAACGTTATTTGAGCATCCAGTTTTTTCTTCTGCAACTACATCCGTCGTCGGATGAAAAGGGAGTAAGGGGTGATTGAAATTCAGATGATTTTGAAAGAGCTGTTAGAATTGTTTGAAAATTTGCATTGTTTGAATGAGGGTGTTCGAAACGTGCCTTCCATCTGCATCAACGGTGGAATCTCGATGGGAGAAATTCAGTTGGAGGATTTCGATGATCCAGACGTTGAATAAGTTACATTGTTACTTTTGGTTGGAGATATGTTGATGTTACGATTCATCTCTCAGAAGTCGTTGCCGAGAAGCGAAAACTCATAGATAAAATTCAACAACTTGACGTTGTAATCACGAAACAATGGAACAAGATCAAGCCAAGAACGTCTTACGGTACTCGTCTTGTGTAGTTCAAGTTTGGAGTTGATATCATATTCTTCCTTCTCATGAATGTCATATAGAGTACATTTGATACAACAAACAGAATTCGTCTGTTGTAATATGTTCTTAGATCAGGGGATCTTTGTTTTGATGATACTCTTCCATGGTTCATAAGATCTGCGACTTATAGTATGAAATTCAAGAGAGAGAGAGGAAAATGTTTTGAATCGATTGATATCACAAGTTAACTACGATAAACCTTTCAACGTATTGATTTCAAAGATTCATTGAATAATAATCTAAAAATGATTCCGAAAATTCTAAACATTTTTTGAATTCTTCTCTTAGGATGAGAATTAGGATTCTATGAGAATATTTGAAATTGTTATGTATGAATGTGCTCTTCATTCCGATTGAAACAAGAAAATCTAATGAAAAAGAATTGAACGTAACAAAGCTCAAATAGAGGACAGGCTTATGAAGGAATTGTACTATGTAGTATATTCGATCACGTTCTTTAATGCCATGGTCAAATTACTTCCATCGATATGTCTTCCACAATGCTTGCCATTTGTGTTCCATCAGTCATCATCAGTTTTCCGTTGATGGATTACCTGTCGTTTCCTAGCGAGTAAAGTCGAGGAAAGGATCATTATGAAAGCTGGTTAAGATACTGTACGAAATGCAGTGTGCGAAAGTGGCCCTCAGTGCACTTTTCCCTTTCCTCAAAGCGAATCGTCTCTAGGATGTCTCTTTGATCAGAGCGTGCGTCTATATCTTTACCCTACTATATATAACAGAAGACTGCGGGTAGTAGATATGACTTGGTATCAACTCACATATTATTATACAATATTATATCAACGTATAAATTGAACTATGCTCTGGTTGGAAGAGTTACGAATGAAAACTAAAAGCTGAGACCTATTTCACCATTTTTCAGTTGAGTTTAGCAATTGTGTGATACGATAGCGAATGATATTCATTCATATAATATCAGGAAATTCCAATAGAACTATGATTATTGTAATCCTGATATATGACTCTTCTTTAAATAATTTTAATCCTGGAAAACATTCAAAATCTGTTCAGAAGTAGAGCAAGACTGATTATAAGACCATTAGCGGTCCTTTGAAACACCACTAATCCTTGGTGGCACGGCAAGCGAGAGTAAACTTACCGGGTATTATAAGGAGGTGCAGACGAGTGATTCGGCACTTCATTCTCCGACTAGTCATCTCGGTACTATCTCTTGACCAGCCTAGAAGGTGAGAGGATTTCTCCGCCTGAGAGAAGGTTGTCCGGCTATTGTCACGGCCTTGCACATAGACCAGGGTCTTCATTGGTTCTATCCTTGACATCCTGGTGGGTTGAATAGGGACGGTGGGAGGATCGGATCTTCCATCCTCAAGGGGAGGGGGTGAGTCTTGTAGTGTTTTCCTACTTGATTCTTCTAGGGCTACAACCAATAGCCAATCCGGGGATAAATTACTAGCTAGGGCCACACTCTTACGGCCATTCTTGTAAACCCCCTTCTCCTATATTGAGAAGTATTTTTGTGAACATAACTAGCCCGTCCGGCTGACCCATTTGCTCGGCCTTTGCCTAGATCTGATTGGCCCCGGCTGGACCAATCAGAACACGTGAAATCAGAACTCCTCTGAATTCAAGTGAATTTACTTGCATGCGTCCGGAAGACGCCTAGATTTCTCTGGTAGGCAACAGTGTGCACACGTTAGTATTCGCGATTAAAGTTCCAACTTTGAGTTGAGAATTAAAAACCTAGAAGTTACTAGTCTAGTCATAAGGAATTCTTGTCAAATTGTTTTCCATTGGAACTTCTTTGAGTCTTGTCAAATGTTGAGATCTTATTCAAAGAGTATTTATTACACGTGTGTAAATTATCTCGAATAAAACTTGTTCTAACATTAAACTCTGTCTACAAAATTTGATAATTTGTGACCCGCGTTCCCCCACTCCCGTAAACGAACCTTGGTTTTCCGGCGAGCAAGCGACATTAACGGGGGGGTTAATTAGTCAATTAACGATATTTAAAATGATCAACGCAATCCGATTGTTACGAAACGTCACAACACTGAGAAAAATCACATAGTTGCGGTAACTAAATGCTAGCCTCAGCAGCAAAATAATTTATCCATATATCAGACAGCTAGACTTTTATTCGAATCAACGCATTTTGTTTGGTTCATTGAATTTAGTTGGATTGAGTGAAACTTTCACTTCTCACAAATAAATATTCTGACGT
Organism: Gonatopus flavifemur; assembly: GCA_018340375.1. Lineage (NCBI taxonomy): Eukaryota > Metazoa > Arthropoda > Insecta > Hymenoptera > Dryinidae > Gonatopus > Gonatopus flavifemur. Next base: position 2,550,468 of record JAFFJZ010000001.1, read on the forward strand.
TATGCTAACCAAATATTCCAATTGAATCAAAATGTTATTTCAACCAAATTATTCAGTCGATAAAATATGATTGTACTGAAATATTATTGGTTATTTAAATTCAAATATATACCAGGAATCAACAACCTTGCTAGAAATGACTCCAGTGATTTTCTAGGTTATTATAAGGTCTCGCAACGGCTAGAGAATAACTAGAATGATTTTTGCTGAGGATATTTAGTCAGGAGAGATTCTAAGAAATTCTTTGCATCGCCACTTGCTCCATATTTCAGCACAATTCCACTGAATAAAAAAAGATTTTGTACGAATATTCTTTAGACAAAATGTTTACAAAACCGATGAACCAATGAAACTGAAAACTTTTGCTATGGAGTAATCTATTCTTCCAGAAACAAAATCCAAAATTCGCCGTTGCACGCGATTGCAGGCGTGTCGTTGAAAAATGGACATGGGTGGAAATGCCGGTGAAACAATTGAAAATGATGAAATCGTAGTCAGCGCATGCGTAATCAGATTCTTTTTGCTGAGGAATTTGAATCGTTAGTTGTCACAAATAAATTACTTATGCTACTATTAACTGAACTCTTTTATTTAAAATGAATAGACGTCAAATCATTGTTTTTGCTACCGCCAACAAATTCTTATTTATATGAAATAAAGATTTATTCGAATCAACTAAAAGATTATTTACTGAAATATTTTTGCTCACGCAACTAAGTGATTTCTCTCAGTGTACTGAGAAAAAATTTTTTATGTACTTAGAGACTCAATTAACAAGTGTGAAAACCCCCAAGTTCTTCATTTACTTGCTTCCATGAAAAAAAAAATTTGAGAAAATCACCTTATTTTGGCGTGGTTAGATGAGAACCTCCCCTTAAGTATGAAAAACTATATAACATATATTGACTATAAAATTTTTTCCAATATTTTATCCATATCACTCTGATTTTTGACGGCCTGAATTTTACGAGATCAAGTACTGCACATAACTCAATATGAATGGATTAAGCATCACGTGGCATATTTTAATAATACATCTGTCTTTTCACCGGTAGTATGTAGCACATATGTATGCCTCATTCACCACTATTATTCAAACCCTCGTATATGGATCCGCGAGTTCAGCATCCATATGTACATAATATTGGAAACTTCCTTCATATCGTTCTAGACCCATAGGAATTCATATTAAAAAAAATATATCCATATGAACTTTTTGCAATGACCGTGCAACTATATTTTATCGGATATTGAGAATGATGTACCTTGATTAATGATCCAGGAATTGAAACAATCATTCCATGGAATATTGAAAATATGATGGGAGGTGCAATGGTTTGTTCATACATCAATTACATTGTAATTCCGATCAGTAGGAGTCTTATCGAACGATGTGTCGAAAAACATGGAAGGATTATCACGTTTTGTGAGATGAATTTCATATATTCGATGATCCTTTCAATACACGAAAAACCTGCAGAAGAGTAGCCGTTGTACATTGTAAAAAAAAGTTACCGAAAAATTCAAGTACATGTACTGGAAGCAATTGATCTGTATATGGACTGAAGGATATCAGCACATTTGTACTGAAAAAATTTAGTACAAGTCATATAAAATTCCAGCATCAAAACTGAGAATTTCCTGAGCCCCAGTATTTGAATTTTTTAGTACACTCACTGGAATCTTCTAGTACATGCACTGGATAGTTATTGCTGAAAATATTCATAAAGGTTGAAACAATTCTATTACACAAAGTAATTTTGCATGTTCCTTGTGTTTCAAGAATATTGAGGAATTCGAAGATACCTTCTGATCAAAACGTACCCAGAATTCTCTATTCAAACAAACCGCGCTTGAGATATTGTCGCAATCTTTTGTCTTCCATGTTATTTCATCTGTTATTTAGCGCTCAAATGTCTGTTTGCGCTCCATTCGTCAGAAGTTAGTGCGTGTTGCCTTGTAAACGAGTCAGTGTTTGTTGTGTTCTGCGAATTTCGCAATGTCAAATTTGGTTGAGCAATGAATTTGTCTGAAATTTTGTGTTTCCAACAAAATTTCCTGTGCGGAAGTCAGGAGTATGACACGCTGCATCTTTCCGTACACGGATAGTGAAAGACGATTTATAATGAATGCTGATTCCCAAAAATTCCGTGCGTAGCGTTGACTGTATGAACTATACCCAGATAACATGTAAGCTTGTCATAACCCTGTCACACTTGTCATTCGATTGTTTTTGGCTTGTTATTGACAACCTTGTCAGTGTAAGGCTGCTACAGCCCTGCTGCAAGGTTTTTGTAAGCTTGTACCCTTGTCGTGTGTCAACTAGGAGGCTTATATCAACCTTGTCACAAGCTTGCCTGACAACATTGCAGCAAGGTTAAATTGCTATCTGGGTATGGTCACATGACCGATCCACGTGATCTGGTTTGATATATATGTATACATTATATATACCCACTGAGAACTGAATTTCTAAGAACGAAAGAAAATTTCTTTGCCCTCGTTCTGATAAGTCTTTTTTTCCATGGAGAGGATAATTCATATCATTGAAAGAATTTTCTAATTAAATCGAAGTAATTTTTTTCGAATTTGAGAAGGATTATATTTTTGTTTCAATTTTGAAATTAATTGTTTCAATTTAATGAAACCTTTTTCCATTCAACAGAATTTTTTTTAATTGAAAAAAAGATTTATTAGAATGAAGGCAATGAAAAATTTCTTCCAGTCTAAGAAATTGAGCTCTCAGTGTAATCATTCTTCACAATATTTTGATTCGTCCGATCCATATTATTCATACCAAAACTGTTGAATAGATGAATACTATGCAATACTCTTAGGACGTTGCAGGTTATCTCAAATTGTTATTGTTCTTATTGGTTACTATATTCAAATGTCACGTGATTGCACGGATCATATCAGCGCATCTTACGGAATTTTTGGAAATTTGTGGCATTTAGGAAATGGTTTGGTGTTATCAGAGCTCGTGTCCTACCCCTGTGCGGAAGTCCTGATTCAGGATGAAGGGAAAAAATGGAAAAGAAAGTGTTTTTCCTCATATGGATTATCCGATTCTGAATCTCATCAAGCTGATGAAAAACTTGTCATTACCAGTGATTTTCTCTCTAATTCGGAATCTTTTCTAAATCTTGATTTGAGATATTTTTTTCCGTACATAAGAACTCTAAAATTCCAGTATCAATCCAGTGAGATTCCCACGTAAGGATGGTGAAATTTCTGTACACAAGTCGAGGCTTGAAAATTCCAGTACAAGGACTGAAATTTAAATTGAACTTGATGAATTTTCAGAATCGGACTAATAAAATCTCTGTACATGTAGTGGGATATCCATATTCCAATACTAACCCTGGAATAGACGATTCTCGACTCATTGACAGGAATAGTTGCCATAGCTGTCGAGTATTTTCCGCAACTAATTGCATAACTGCTGAAGAACTTTGATCAGTCAAACAGAAGCCACTGATCGGAATAGTTGCTATAGCTACTATTTCATGCGAATACCTTGAAACATCACCAAGTTCCAGATATACACAAAGCAATGAACTATGGATGTATTCTACCATTCAGATCTTCCAAGATGAAGAACATTCATCCAGATCAATATGAATTAGCTAACTGCAACTTCTCCATACATGACAACCCCAGTAAAAATACTCTGCCAATTGGCACATGGTTTCCTCGTTTGTGTTGAAAAAGAAATTAGGAAAAAAATCAAGAAAATTCTCAACCAATTGGGATGAAACTTACATGGGACACCTACGGGGCCATAACTGAAACGGAATATAAGTTTTATTACAATCGGATAATGGGAAGCGAAGATACGTACGGTTGCAAGATCAAAATTGTCGATAACATGATTTCTCCTCCTCTCCCGTTTTTCTGCAAAAATCAAGTTGAAACTTATATCAAATCATCATCGACACTGCACGAAATGATGGTGAAAACTTCATTACGATCGGATGATAGGAATGGAACATATCCGCATTATGACGATATTCATGAAATGTTCAAATTTTGTTGCAGAGCTCAATGCTTACCATTTCCTTCTCTCAATTCCAATTTGCCTGGAATTCATATCGTACAACTAACACCTGGGAAACTTAATATTCTCAAAGTTTGATGGCATTCGGATGATACGAACATAGGGAAGGTATGCTTTCAAAATATGGAGAAACGATGCGGCTTACAAAAACAAAAATTCCCACAGTTTTCAACCGATTCGGATGTAACTAATATGGGACCAATATCGGATCATAACTAGAACGTGGTATAAGTTTCATTGCAATCGGATAATGGGAAGCGGAGATATGCGCGTTCGCAAAAATCGCAATTTTTCAACACATTTGTCCTTCTCCACCCGAATGCTCTAGCTCAATCAGACTGAAACTTTTATGGGACCACTATCGCCTCACTCTACGACTGTGGTATAAATTTTATTAGGATTGGATGTGTGGGACGGAAAATATGCGGATTCGCAAATTAATCCACATACACACACAGACAGACAGACACGGAACCAAGAATTTTCCCCGAGCTTGGAGGAAAATTTTGGCCTAAGAGATTTTGAGTTTGAGTACGAAAAAATTGTCGGTCCCTCGAAACGATCACAAACCATCCCTCTAACGAGTAAGCAATTGCTTGTTCGTTCTGAGCTGGTGCAGCGTAGCTCAAGACCGGGCGATCCTTTTCAACTCCGAACCAAAATTGGCGGATCATTGGACGAAGTTTTGGTGAAAATTGCTTGGTTGTAACCAAGATTGAGTCTGGCTGTTGGTAACACTCAGCGCAACACTTATCTATTCTATCCAGTCAGTATTGGGATCAAGTACAGCTTGCTTTGAGCTTGAATGAGTGCTGAGACAATCCTGCACTATTAAAATTATCCGTGATAAATTTCATGTACCAGATTTGAAAGTTTTTTTTTATATAAATTTGTACATTGCATTCGAACATCTGAATGTCTATTGTATTGTCCATCAATGTAGGGAAGTGAGATGCGTATACAGCTATTAAATTGGATGTAAAATGGATTCTACATACATTACCAAAATTTGGCAATCAAGCTGTATTCTATGTTCATCTTCAGCGAAAACAAGAAATTTTTATGTTTTGAATATATATATTTTATTTCAATGATGCCCTGAATTGAACCGACTGGCATTTCACCTCGAAACGTAAGCACCACAATTCATCAAGAATTGACTCATTGTCTCCGTTGCTGTGATCCCAGACTTTGCATGATTATCAAGATCTTTGATGAACTCCTGTTGTTTTCACTCAGGGAGTCAACTGAAGTGGAACTAAATCTACATGTTTCGTAAGTATCTGGAAAATGAATTATGCAGCAACTTCACGCTGGTGAATCGGAGAGGAATTGCAGGCAAATCGATGATGAATGTTCAGAAAACATGTATTAGAGCACGCTTTCGGAAGTTCAATGTTATCAGCCTCAAAGTGCATGTATAAGAAAATTCTCATGCATCATGTAAATTCTGTATGGGGTTTGTTGGGAATTTTTACAGAAATCCAAACTGATACTGTTTGTTACTGAATTGAGATTTTTTGAACAACTTTATAATAATTCTATCGTATTCTGGGAGAGAAATAAATTCCATCTTGATTGTTACTGTGTTTCTTAAATTGCTCGGCGAATTACAACAACTTTAACCAGATGGTTCATTTTACACACGTCAAGTTTTCAATCATTTTTTGATTATTCAATTTTTCAATTCAAGTTGTATGCTTGGTGGAAGAGCAGCATGCATGAAAAGTTGAAAACCATCAATTGGTGGTCTAAAGGGTGCACTTGGAAAGCCACAAAAGCGTGCATTGAATGTGTTTGAGGGAATGAAAAATTATGGCCACCTTTTCAAGCTAATTTGATGCAATATATTTTCACATATTTAATGTTTTTTTAATTTCATTGTATCAAAATTTATGTTATGGATTCTTTATATTGATTGAACAATAAATAAATTCTCACGCATGTTTTTTGTGTAGAGTTACGTTTATTTGTTGACAACTGAATTTCAACCTCTAAAACATCGTAAGATGTCTCATTCATTTCATGTACTATATATGTTTCAGGCACTGAAATCAACTGCCAACCAACTATCACATTTCACAACTCACTTTACTTTATTGAGCGCTATTAAAATGTCACGCATGCACTAATTTAATGAATTTCAAAGTGAAAATATCCCGCCGAGTCTATCTTGTAAATGGCTTTCCACAAATATTGCGAACACTCGATTGAAGGTTCCCACAACGTTTGTGAAATGTCCAGCATTGAACGCGCGCATATGTTCTGTGAACGCTTATTAGACTTTGTCATCGGGAAAAGTGAATTTGCGCTGACCATGCTATTTACATGCTGTTTTCACTTTTCTGCATTTCATTTCAATATTGAATAAAATCTCAAACCCCGTTTCCAACATATATTTCTGGTACAAATCTTTTGTATATTCGCAATCGTATGTCTTTACATTACTTGAAATTTTTGGAAAACAGAACACATCGTGGGGAAGAATTATTATAAATTCCTCGTAAGATGCATTCACATGTTATCGTACAATGAATCAAGTATACTTCCAAGATGACTTCCTGTCTCGAATATCAGATTTCTTGGGGCAAAAACAATTTTGCTTCACTGAGCATACATTCTAGCGAAGGAAAAAAAATTCTCTCGAACAGGAAAAAAAAAGTTTTTGATACCAGTAACTCCTTTCAGTGCAAATCATAGAACTGGAATTGATTGATTCACAAAAGATGTAATCCCTTTGCTATTATGGGCAACATATCTCGCGATCCGATATCGACCGTTTCATGTTTACGACGAGATATCTCGCTATCCGCTTTATGCTTTCGATAAAATACTTTCTAACGCTTTTAACGATATTAACGATTTAATGTTGATGATTAAATTTTAGTAATGGCATATTAATATCATATCTACGTTCCGTTGAGGGTTTTAAAATCCGCAAAAGAGGTATAAATAAAGTTAGAACAATTTCAGAATCATTTGTTCTACGTTGATATATCTCTATCAAGCAGGATTTGAAAAATGATGGAATAAGATAAGTATATGAATTCATTAAAATCAACAATTGCTCTCCTAATGCGCGCTAAACAAATCACACGACAACTGAAAAGCACTCGACATCAAATTATTGAAAATGTTCGAACGAGACTTCCCACATCACTTGCCATCAAACTGGTTAATTCATTTTCAGGAAGGGAAATCACGCGTGACTGAAATTCCATTGAAAATCTAATTCGAATCTAATAATGCGTCATACGCACGGTATACATCTTCTTCTTCTCTTTCTTCTTTCGAGTATTTTTCTTTCAAGAATAGAATGCTGAGAAATAAGGTGGAACAAGAAGAAGAATTGAATGCGTTGAATGCTCATTTACCGTCACGTACTACCAATTCGTGAAACCAAGCTCTTCGAGTCGAGCAATAAGAAGAACAGCACGGATCGTGGGATGGGTGGAGTGAGGGAAACCATCCTCTTCCGGCATAGCATGGCATGAAGTCGCATGACACGGCACTATCCTCCTCGGTGGAATCCTTAATATAGTCCGTAGACGTTGAGAAAATGACTAGGGTGGTGAGAATGGCATGCAGAGGTCGGTTCGCGTAAAATTGCGTTCTGGCTATTCCGCGATGGGATAAATAGGCCGCACAGCATCTTGAGTTTCGTCTGACGTTCTTCTTGGTGATGGAGGTGTCATCGAAGTGTCGTAACCGTATATATGTATGAACATCGATATCAGCAGCGAATTGGATGAAACCTAATTATTTCTTTCGATTGATCATTATTATGGTTTTTCTGATATCCTCAGTTTTCTATACGTATCATCGATAAGTTTATTGATGTTCTATATCGGTATTTTAGCTGGATACACATTGACCATCATAGAATTAAAGGATCGATCAATCACAATACTGCACGAACGTCCTCCCAAGTATAACCCATAACCTATAGATTTATCATCCCCGTTCTTGTTGTTTACGCTCTTCTCAATGTGAGGGATGGTACGTCTGATATGACTATGCAGAACAAAGTTGGATAGCCGTGATCAAAATATCGTGTGACATAAATAATGATGAGTTTCGTCAAAAAAATATTAACAATTCTGTTTGAAAGTCTGGGGAAATTACTAATTTGAAGATTTATTCGAATATCAGAATGTAGATATCTTGTTTTCTTAAGTCGTATACGTTGTGTGCTATCATCCAACAATGATGATACGATCGTACCTATACCATGTGTAAATATATCCTGTGCATCTTAACGAGTAATCAATGCCATCGATATTTACGAAGTAACTACCCACATTCGGTCATAAACGATGCCGGATGCAATACCGATAACGAGAAGAGATTAGGGGTGATTGTGTTACCTGATCCATAGAACTATATATTACCAATCGAATATCCAGTCTCATACATTGTTAGATTGACTTCACCAGTACATAAGAAATATATGTTTCTCAATCCAATGCTGAATTTAAGATTCATGCTCTCGGAACACACAGGACGCATTGAACTGAATTCATAGAAAGATATACTCGTAGAATTAACGTTAGTCATTGCTACTTGTATCAAAGTTCTCTTCAGTTCAATACATAGATGAATAGTTCCTTATCGACGGTACTGACTTGAAAGGAGAGAGAGGGGAGGGATCACATTCGGAATGCATAAAATATAACAAGATCTCAATATCATAAAACGATCGCTGTAAATCAACCGATCTACTTCTTCTGTAACTCGATCTGAATCTCACGCTGATGCACGGGTGAAGGTATACAGCGACAGGATGTGACCAAATATAGCCTTAACTATCGGGAAAATTGGTTTAGTATTACGCAAACGGAAATCTGAGTGGGTGTGATGGTATGATATTGGAGAATTGATAGTTTATTTTCCAATTGCATCAACTGGGACTTGTAGATTGTTTATGCTCTCCATATTCCACTTGGAATGTTCATTCGCACATTTGAATGTCCACTTCCCGGAAATTTTAGCCATCCATCGTTTTAATATCCAATAGATCTACACTGAGAGAACCCTTTAGTTGTAGTAACTAAAAACGACATCAAGCAGAAAATTTGAGTCGCCTGAACTAAAATATTGTTTGTTACAGCAAAAAGTTTCATTCGGAGGAACTATAACTATATTAATATTCACTCGAGATCGTATTTCACTAAAATTTTTAGTCACGACAACTAAATAGTTTCTCCAGTGTAGTAAACACGAGAAAATTGATGAATAAGAACGTGATTATAATTCATTGAAGAGTAGTATAAGGAAACGCATAAACTCACCTTCATTTCTGTGATTCAATAATTCAAATTTATCAGGGTGAAGTACATAACCGAGTTTATCCATATAGCATCTTTCATGACCCTACCATCTGTTCCTTGATATTTTCAATGAGAAGCTGAAATTTCAATTTTGCCGGTACTAAGAGAACGGTGTCACATTTTGCATCTTTACGCGATTCACTAACCACAATGTTCATATGACATCTTTTATTAATTGCCTCGTAATTTATCCGATCTTGCATACACGATCATCTCTACTCACGAATATCTTTGTGCTTGAAACATGAGTTTTTGGTTATTATAACATTTAATTATAGTATTACAACATTCACCTCCCGTGCTTAGGAACGTGTGATTGTGAAAGATAATTAATGATGTTCCATAATTGAGCACGTAAGGAGAGCGGATGCACTTAAAAGCTTGTACCAATGCAAGATAATTCCTCAGCTAACGTTAGCGAGGTGACGATTTTATGAATTTACTTGCGCGAACCAAGTTAGGCTTTTTCGTATGGGGTCTAAATATTTATTGAGAATCTGTAAGCCACTTCTAACTGTGTACTTGAGTTTGTGAGTATTTATTGAAATGAAGGAATCTTGTTTTATCATTGGAATCATTTTTGAATCTAGAGTACTCCAATTCTACTCTACCAGGTGCAGAAGTATGGAACCGGGATTTTTTGGTGAAAATCACACGTTTGGTAGTTGGAAATGATAAAAAATATTTTATTCGAAATAATCTCAATCGCTGTTTATACATCTTTCCCACCTTTCCGGTAGTTTATGGATGTCACGCCGGAAAAACAGTTCTTCTTTTGAAGCGAACCAGTGATCGAGCCATTCTCCTACATTTTCATACGAATTGAAGCGTTGTTCAGCGAGAGCATGTCCCATTGACGCGAATAAATGATAATCGGGTGGATCCAAGTCTGAAGAACAAGCCGCGTGCGGTAGCTTCTCCCAACTGAACGCCTCGATCGTTTCTCTGACCCGTTTTGCTGTGTGTGATGGGGCATTATCGTGGAGCAAGATGACTTTGTGTTGCCTTTTTCCATATTCCGGTCGTTTTTCACGCAATGCGCGATTTAAGTTGATCATTTGCTGTTGGTAGCGACCAGTGTTGACGTTTGCCCATGTTTTAGCAGCTCATAATAGATCACACCCTTCTGATCCCATCAAACACAGAGCATTGTCTCCTTTCCAAAACGATTTGGTCTTGCAGTGGATGTCGATGATTCGCCTGGATTCCCCCATGATTTCCGACGCTGAGGATTCTTAAAATATATCCATTTTTCATCACCTGTCACAATTCGATGGAGAAATGACTCTCTTTTGTATCTGTCGAACAGTGTTTTACAAGTGGTTTTTCGATTTTCTTGCTGTCTTCCATTCAGTTCACGTGGAATTCATTTTCCTACTTCCCGAATTTTTCCCATGGCTTTCAAATGAATGAAGGCGGCTTTCTGCATCACATTCAGTTGATCCGCCAGTTCTTGTTGAGTTTGAGTATCATCTTCGTCCAATAAGGCTTCTAATTCGTCGTCTGCGAACTTCTTCGGTGGTTTCCCACGCTCTTCGTTTCTCACGTAAAAATCACCACTTTTCAATTTCTTGAACCACTCGAAACACTGTATTTCACCAAGGGCATATTCGCCGTAAGCTTCGACGAGCATTCGATGTGATTCTGCAGCAGTTTTCTTCGAATGATAACAAAAAACCAATGCTCTCCGCAGATCGTAGTTTGTAGACACTGAATTCTACATGTTGAGGGTAAAAAACAATTACGGGTGTACAGGACTAGTTTTGTGTTGAAAATCTTCATCAGCTGTTAAGGGAAGATGATGGTGCTGAAGAGGTGGTCTGAGGGTCCCTAAACTGATGACTAGTGCCATTTATAGGGAAATTCCGGTTTCATACTTCTACATCGGGTAAGATTGAGCATAGCTTGGCATTTGGGACCCTCGGTAATTGGAGTTGATTTTTGGAAAAGATTCGCACACAAAGACTAAGTTAGATTTTGAGTCGAAGGAACTGCTACTCGAGAGCTCGAGAGGATCGCGTCTGAATAGAGCAAATAATCTTCTATCACACATCAACATGTGATACGAAGAGGATGAGTATTTTCAATTGAAGTTTTGAGGAATTTTCATTTGCTATATTTTTTTCAACCAATATCCCTCCTGACGAAAGGAACAAGAAAGATGATTACATACATTTATCTCATGTGTGATTGACCAAAATTGACGTAAGTATAGTTCATATAGTGTGTTAACAGTATTTGTTGTCTTCTTTTTATCTTCGGAAATATTATCAGTGTTGATATATAGCTCTTCGTGAACATTAACAATGCGGCTTCATTTTGTGGTTCGCCATCATTTCTGTATCAACTAAAATTGAAATAAGAAAGTAACAGTATAATAGGATAGTGTATATTTGCACATGAATATAAATGTGAGATTCAATTATGGAAGGAATATGAAATGTGACCCCAATCAGAAAAATCCGAAATATGCCAATGTTGACAACAGGTGCAGTACAGTGCCAGTACTGGGTCTCCAACACTTGGTCAACACGTACGGGATCAGTACTGCATACATAAAAATACAGTACTATGCCTGTACTGATAAACCAGTACTGAGAACTTAATACCGGCCAGGTACTAACCCAGTACTGGCCCTGCACTGATTGAGAATAAGGGTATTAGTACTCAATCCACAGTACTGAAAAGCGTTATCATTCCAGACAAATGCCAGTACCTTGCCAGTCTTGGCTAGTACTGGTGCAGTACTGTGCCTGTTGTAAATTTCTGGTTGGGACAGAATATGATCTCAATGTAATACAAGAAGGATGAGATTAAAATGTGGCAATTTCAGAGGGGGAGTGAAATGTTTGCATTAAAGTCAAACTATACAGTATATCGAAACTTTGTACTGAAATGAAGAATTTTACGATTAGTACTGTTCCTGATAATCAGAATTGAAACTCTCGGTCATTCACATGGGGAGACCAACCATATTTCTATCGAACATTGTGAAAAATATTTATGAACCTCCAAAAAGAGAAGTATGGTGGAAAACTCATGAGTTTGTAAATTGCCAGATTATTTGGAAATCCACAAATTTTTCGTGGATTCTCAAATATTTTTCGTGATTTCCTAAAAAATGTTTGTCAACTTACAAAAATTGTTTGAGATTCCAACAAAATTGTAAAATATTTCAAAACTTTTTTTGGAAATGCTTTTTTGTTTGTTCACAGTGCATCACTTCAATTTTCTATGCGCTACTTACATGTATATCTATCACTTTCGTAGATCTTATTCTTTTATGTATGGTTTGCAGCATGTAATTCTTATGGTCATGATTGTGTTATATTTGTATTTCATTCTTCAAAAATAAAATTCACCACGACAATTCGAACGTTGTAATCGTTCGTGCAATGATTCCCTCTGAAATGAAATAAAATCAACATACGTTGAACTTTCCTCCATATTTCACCATCCTTGAATCATGGAAAATAACATGTTGGCCGAGGAACAAACAAATGGAGCGTTGATGATCCGATATGAGTTTGTCATTTTTTTTGTGTTCAGGTTGTTTGTACTATTTTTCGTTTTTTAGATAAATCTGAGTGATGTGACGTATACATGGGACACGGTGATGAATTCATCGTATGATAAAAATCAGAGAAAGTTGAAAACCGAAGTCTCGCGATTTGCAAGATAACTAGCAACCAAATGACAAACCGCCCAAATGATCAGTCGAATGTTCCACAGGGTTTCGTTCTGGCAGGGAAACAGACAAAGTACAAAACATTCAGACGACGAACGGGATGATTTTGTTGCTGCATAGAATGTTTCTATAGCAAATTTATGTATAATCAGAAATATTATAAAATAAATTTCATCATGCGTTTTATAATCCCGAATAAAAAACTCTTTCCAAGATGTCCTCTGGATTTGAGATATGGATTCATGTATTGTGGTTAACAAGCGTTTCTTATGTATTCGAGAAGACATCATTGTTCCTTTTCAAACTAGCAGTACGTATTTATTCCAAAGTTTCTCCGTTGTATTGAATACGTGTTATGACCGTAACCTATTCTGTTGGAACAGCAGTACTACAATGGCTTTACATGATCTTCTCATGGCAAATGGTTGAAAGGATTTGGTATGGGGATTATTCTTATTGTACTTTTAATACTATCGCATATGATGTGAATTGATATGGATTTTTCAATTAGCATTTTACATGATGAAGTATGAAGATTATTGGATTACAAAGAAAAATGGATATGGTATCAAACAGATTTGATCTTGGTCTGTAATATTCATTTATTGAGGAGTGTATGCAAGAAAACGCACCTCTTTTATTCGCCTCTTGTATGAAGTTCAATTTTCACCACGAAACGTGAATTGTGGTTAATCGAAAATTGAAAAAAAAAACTGAAATAAATGATCGGTATCGAAAAATATTGGAATCACTGACGGGTAAACTTTCTCCTGGAAATCGAATTGGTCTTTCATCACATTTCACCTTTTGCAAAGCTCTAAACTAATCTATATAATAAAAGATCCAAACAGGTATGAATAATAAACGTTGCTTGTCATTTGAATCTCTGATATGGGTAACAAAGCTGTGTTCTATATCTCTCTGAAAATTATTCCATTGCTGGGAATATTTCGAGAAGTGGGAAGGAATCCATCACATGATGAGGGAAAATTTCCAACTTAGGGATGAATATCACCAACACCATTTTCCAAAAGAAATTCTCCTTTTGTGATTTCTATAACACAAAACATGACTGCGTGATGTTGGAAGAACTTTTAGGAAGTATTCTTTTGAACTCTGTTGCTCCATTGCCGTAAAGTATCTTGTAACAGCTACTGCGGTGGAATAACTCCTCCCTTGTAACGAATTCTCGGAGGAGTGTTCTTTCGAAAACAAAGGAATCGCTTCTACAGTGGAGAGAAATTTCACCATAAACATCAAGAAAGATTATGTTCCGTGGAATCAACATTCTTCTACAATCTTTCGAAAATTAGAAACAATCGGAACAAAAAATTCTTGTAGCTTCAGTTCAACATTTGGATTATTACATAATTGCAATCTCATTTCTGAATGAAGAAACCAGCACTCTACGAACACTGATTCAGTCCGAAACATTGGAATAATACTCGCGTTATGAAATTCCCTGTTTCAATAAAAATCCTATGATTCCTCTCAAAACCAGGAGATTCATGAAAAAAAATGACCGAATAAAAGATAAACTTGAAAAATTCAGTCTCTCCTCCCATCGAATATCACTCGAGTTATGTTCTAAGCAATCATCGGCAATAATTCCTCAATTTAGTCGATAATTATATCATAAAAGGGAATAAAAGATGAAAATAATCCGCATGAACGGGACATTCCCGTCCATCCATTCTATATTGTATATTTATTTTTCCTCAAAGCATTGTTCTACGGACTGAAGAAATGGTCTGTAAAATGCCAATTTAGTTGAGTGTATATATATGTACCTACGCGTATATTCGTACTATCATGAATAGGGCTAACAGACCACGAGCTATTGATTTCGGATTGCGGTCGGGACTGCTGGCTTTTGTTGAGAAGATTATACCGTGCACCACCCCCTTCATTTCCAACCTCCTTCCGCCTGTCCACCCCACTCTGTTTCCACGGCTAACAGCCAACTGTCCTCTACTTTATCCTCTTCCCCTCTATTTTCCAAGCTCAACCATCTTCTTTTTATACTTCATCTTCCTTTCCATTCGACCTTTGACCTTCGCAATCTACTTTCAAACTCAACGCGCGTCCCACACTCAATCCACTTGGATGCTTGAATTTCCTAATTGATCGAATTGTTCGCATTCTATTCTTAATCGACCGGTACGGATGAATTCATCAATTTTTCTCTCAAGATTTTTCAGATTCTTCTCGTTTATTATTGTCAGGTCAATTGCGGTTTCATTGAGGGGTGGGAGAGAGAGAGAGAGAGAGAGAGAGAGAGAGAGAGAGAGAGAGAGAGAGTTATATCAGAACTCAAATCAGAACTGAACGAGGTTTGACCGGAATATCGTACGAAGTATAGTGCACGCATAGTTTAGTAGACCTGTGTCAACAGGATAACTCTCAAGATATCATACTCGAACGTTCCATGCAAATTATGCTTCGATGTGCTGTGATATCCCATTGAATATGAATTGAATGGATCGATGGAGTATTTGAGCGAATTTGTAATGCTGCTGGAAATGGATAACTCTATTTCCTCATGGATTATTTTTATCACCCTTTTGGATTTGGTTCCAATGAAAAATTCAGGGATTTTCGGCTGAATTGGTAGACTTAGCGAACATTACTGCTTCCAAAGTATGTGGTACCAAGTTGTTTCTTCTCATACTCCTTCTGAGATTCTGGAAATTTGGAGAATTTCCAGAGGATATTGTTACGTAGCTGTTCTTGAGTAACACTTTGACCCACACCTCGGAAAATTCAACGACTTCAAAAGTGGCGAAATAACCTTCATTGACTCACCAGTCAGGTACTTACTGGCTAGTAGCGATGCCGTAGGTAGTATAGGTCTCAGTTGTGGAAGGCAAAATACCATCTACTCGAGACTGGAGTGACCACAACTCAGTTACTTGCTTTCACATACATGTATTTTAATATAACTTTGATGAGAGTTCACCTTGGGTCGGACAGAACAGCAGTTCTAGTCCACTCACCTCACGATAAACGGTATTTGAGCCAGGATGACGAGACAGCACTGAGAAGAAGAGTTAGTACAACATCGTCATTCACCCTCCTCCAAAGAGGGTCCTAGACGATAAGCTCAAATGAACACGATACAAGTATAAATATTCCGTTTTTCAAACATTTCTCGAGTACAATGTATTCCTACTTTTATGGCAGATAGCTCAAGGGAATATTCGCGCTTCAACAACCGTTGCTCTCCTCAATGATGTGCTATCCGCTTTCAGAAAAAATTTGGTTCACATGTCGAACGTTATATTTTTTCCGTGCCCACCTAGAAATGTGACTCTTCAGCATCTCAGGCTCTGCCCTGGGCCAATATGGCGTTATCTGGGCCAAGTCAGGGTCTTTGATGGACTAACTCGGATAGAGGGCAACATTCAGCCGAATGATATCAGGGCTGCACAGTAAAAAATTTTGTGTTAGAAACGGTCCATTCAAAATTCGTGTTGGAAGTTAACACCAATGAGCGTCAAAATGACAGATTTTCAATGTAAACTCAATATTTTTGTGTTCATTTCTCACATCCACTAATTAACACAAACTTTGAGCGGGCTGTTTGGGACATGCATGTGTATTGAAAATTCACAAAATTTGCTACTGTGTAGGGAGAGAACTCAATTGTACTTGGGAAGTAATATATCCTGGTTAACAGCTGCGATTCACGCTACCAGATAGCAAGTGAAATCGAGTTGGATAGCAAATTGTTCACTGTAAAAAGAAGGTCTTAATCTGTTTGTATTTCAATTTAATGCTTTTTCCAATACAATGGTATTGATTGAACCTGGGTCCTGCGAGTGAGTTTCCGGGATAACGATGTCATACTTGAATTGTTTTTCACGTGTACAAGAGTTCGCGTGTACCTACCAGAACCAGAATTTTTTTGAATTTATGGATCAAACCGTGGCATAAAAAATACATTTGTATGAAAAAGCGCCACGAACAATCTGTTTTCAGAAGCACTCTTACAAACTTGTTACTGCGAAATGAAGAGCTGCACGAAAAAGCGTTCCAATAGCATTGCTATTGAGTGTACAACTTTGCTTCCGCCGTTTTTCCCAAAATTTGAGGCTTTATTCTCAAAAAGTATATACATACTCACAATTCAAAGTACTGGCCGTCGCTAGCCACTGCTTTTTCCCATCTTTTTGGCAATTGTCGGATCCCATCTCGCAAAAACGGTGCGTCTTTTGAGGCGATCCACAAATCGATCCATTTTTTAACTTTTTCATGAGAATGAAAATGCTGATCACTCAGGCCGTGTGCCATCGATCGGAATGAATGGTAGTAGGAAGGAGCAGTGTCTGGGAAGTACGGTGGATGGGGTCAGACTCCCCATTTGAGTGTTTCCAAATATTTTTTGACCGGTTTGGAGACATGTGGCCGAGCATTATCATGTTGGAGGATAACTTTATCGTGTCTTCCTTGGGACTGTGGCCGTTTCTCCTTCAATGCCCGGCTCAAATGCATCAACTGCGTTTGATATTGATTTCCTGTAATGGTTCCACTCGGTTTCAATAGCTCATAACACACGACACCGAGTTGATCCCACCAAATGCAGAGCATAACCTTGACACCATGAATATTTGGTTCAGCCTTCGCCGTGCGGACATGTCTGGGCATTCCCCAAGATTTTCTGCGTTTGGGATTATCGTAGTGGACCCATTTTTCGTCACCGATCACAATGCGATGTAAAAACCCTTTTCGATTCTGTCTTTGAAGCAGTTGTTCGCAAGTACCCAGGTAGGAATTAACAAATGGCCCAAGCTTGGCCCGATCTTGGCCCAATTATGAATTATATTGGGCCAGAATCCATGAGAAAAAATGGCCCGAGCTTGGTGAAAGCTTGGGATGATAACCTCGTGCCAGGCTTGGTACTCAATATTGGGCCAGAATGCAATGCCAAGCATGGCCCAATATCTCATGATATATGTATTATGAGTATTTTGGAGCTTGGCTCATACGATTAAACCGGACCTGGCCCAAGTTGTGTGTATTAACCCTTGCCGTGCTTCAACCTGATTCTTTAAACATACTTCTTGGAGAAAAAAATGACATCATTTTTCATGCCATCCCTGCTAAAAATTTCCCATAGAAAACGATAAGATTTTTAGCAGGGATATCGGTACAACTCTGTAAAAATCACAAACATGGAGATGTGGCATAGGTTCTCAAATAAACATTGGTTGTACATTGGCCCAATATTGGTTCACCATGCTTGATAGTCTAATGTTTTGCCAAGCTTCAACCACTTGTTGTAATTACATTCCCTACGAAACGTGGTATAGATTCTCAAATAACAAATGGTTTGATATTGGGCCGATAGTGGTTCGCTATGCTTGGTAGCTTAATGTTTTGCCAATCTTCAACCACTTGTTGTATAGGCGTTCCTTATGAAAGATGGTGTGGGTTCTCAAATAACAAACGGTTTTATATTGGGTTGATATTGGTTCGCCATGTTTGGGAGCCCAATATTTTGCCAAGCTTGCACCAGTTGTCATATTGTCATTTCCCATGGAACCCGGTATGGTTTCTAGAATGAACAACGGTTGTATATTGAACCAATATTGGTTCGCGATGCTTGGCAGCCCAGTATTTTGCCAAGCATGGGCCAGTTGTCAATATTGGCATTTCCTACCTGGGTAAAGAAACGTCGTTCAACATCTCTTGGCTTCAATTCGTACGCAACCCAATTCCCCTATTTCTGAATCATTCCCGTGGCTCTGAGGCGTTCTGAAATGGTTTGTTGAGTTACTCCCAATGATTCTGCCAATTCTTCTTGCGTTTGGCACGAGTCTCCATCAAATGATGCCTCCAATTCTTCAAATATTTTCTTCCTTCCACAGTAAAAGGTAAAACTTACTCACAACCTTTATATCGGCTTATTTTAAGATGCAGCCAAAACTAGCCCTATTTCAGCTGAAAGCTAGTAAGCAGCCGAAACAAATGCTGACACAAGGAAAAGACTGAATTTCAGTCAAGTTTTCAAGTAAGATGTAGCCACTTCCAGTCAGACTTTTTACAGTGTGCACCGCCATGTCGGTCTTCGACATTAAAATCACCCTTCTTGAAACGTTGAAACCATTCACCACACGGTCTTTCACTCAAAATCATCCTCAACGTAAATACTTGAGAGCATTCGATGAGCCTCAGTCGCAGTTTTCTTCAAATGAAAGCAGAAAATCAGACCTCCCCGCAAATGAGGAGAATTCGGCTCAAAAGCTGACATCTTTGATCGAGTAAAAATTTGTCATGTAATCAAAAACTTACTAATATGACGATGTTGTTATGTTGACACATGTCCAACCTCACTGTGTGACATTCATGATCTAACCTATTTCGACCGCCACCTACCGACGCAAACATGTATTGTAAACAGGCGGAAGCAAAGTTATACACCTAGAATTTCGCTGCCATGAATAAATGTTGCTACTACTCGCTCCCAGGGGTATTTCTTACACTTTGCTGACTGTGATGGCTGTGGAGCGCTAGCCGTTAGGCTTGCCATGCTCTTCTGTTACAGGGACAGCCGAGGATGAATCCTCGCCCCAACTACAACCAGCGAAACGCTGAATACCGACAATTCGAAAAACAGAGGAGCTCGAAGGTTACCACTATTTCACGTGGTTGATATCAGGAAATATCTCACAGGTTCCCCGATCCAGGCCTGTTGGAATCTGATTTCAATTCCCAAACAAGCTCTTCATCGTATCACGGGGAAATAATGATATGAAATTTGAAGAATGAAAATTTATCTCCCAACGAATACGTGGGATTCGAAACAGAATTTCGAATCGATTTCATCTCATATCATGAAGACCATCAATTCACCGGATCTGCAATAAATTGATTGAAGAGATTAGATGACAGAATAATAAGAGAGGCAAGGTGATAAATACGAAGGAACGACAGCGGATATACAGGATTGCTTTGCGACAATGTACAACACGCATACATATAATGGATATACAGGCATATACGAGCTGTTGACTTAGGTTTTCGTTTACACCAGCTTGTAGTGACAGGTTCTGTTTGTACACAGCGTTTGTTTATTCGTTGCACGTGAGTCTGCACGCGTCACGATAGTTCGCAGTCTACACATAGACTGTACATTCTAAAAGCAACAGTCGTAAAGCTAACCATCGGAGAAAAAAACAAACTTCAGTGGAACTTGAATTTCTAAAAGAATTGCATGCATACATTTTACGTTGAGAGAAATATTTACACTCGATTGCATTCTTTGACGAGAAACCTTGGAAAAAGTTTATGGCAAAACTAACAAATCGAGCTATTTTCTCTTGCATGGAATGGAACGTACGTGATGAAATATTGATGTCTCGTGTTCTTTTCGCTATCGGTATGAGAGCATAAGGTTCAATGAAATTCAAAACAGATGCAAGACAATAGATATATATGGTAATGATCGTAACGGGAGTCATATCAAGCGGCGAAGGAGGAATACCAAAGAAAACGTATTGATGCATTTCGGAGGCAACTGTTCGGTTCAATGAGTAGAATCCATTTTATAAATGGAGGATATCATAGGAAGATTGGATGCAAAATGTTGAGTGTAGATCAAGAAGTTAGTGGAGCGGATTTTTAAATATTGTGAGAATGAGTGTTTAGTCTGAGAGCCAGTATACATACGGCTACCTGTATGTATTTGACCAGACCTGGGTTTTTGTACATTGAGGCTCCTATACCTAGCGTACATGAGGTGGGAACTCAGTAATGAAGCTGGAATATTTAATCATAAGAAATATTAATAATAAGAATATTGATTATTTGGTAATAAGAAATCTATGGAAAACTTTTGAAAGTTCATACAAGATTGTTTATTGAGAGATTCTAACTCACATCCGTGCCCATCCAATGATCTAAAGACTAATTCATAACCGGTTGGATATACAAATTGCGAGATTTAAAAAATTTTTAAATCACTGTTCTTCAATAAATTTTGATTATTCCTATTAGGTGTCTAACTTTGCTTCCGCCGTTTTTTTCCGAAATTCGAGGCTTGATTGTAAAAAACTGGTTATACATTTATGATTCAAAGTATTGTCCATCGCTGGCCACTACTTCCTCCCATCTTTTGGGCAGCATACGAATCCCGCGTTGAAAAAACTGGTCATCTTTTGAAGCGGTTCACGAATCGATCCAATTTTTTACTTCTTCATAAGACCGGAACTGCTGGTCAGCTAGGCAACATCTGAACAATACGGCGGATGGGGTAGGACTTCCCATTTCAAAGTTTCCCAGTATGTCTTGACAACTTTCGCAACATGAGGTCGAGCATTGTCATGCTGTAAAATCACTTTATCATGTCTCTCGTTGTATTGCGGCCGTTTGTCTTTCAATGCTCTGCTCAAACGTATTAATTGCGTTCGATAACGATTGCCGAGCATAACCTTGGAACCGTGAATATTCGGTTTGGCCGTCAACGTGGAAGCATGGCCGGGATATCCCCATGATTTTCTGCGCTTGGGATTATCAAAATGAACCCATTTTTCATCCCTTCCATCTTTGCCTTGCAAGCAGCTGTCCACAAACACACAAACGCCGTGCAACACTCTTGGCCTCAACTCGTACGGCACCCAATTTCCTTGTTTCTGAATCACTCCCATGGCTTTCAGGCGTTTTGAAATGGCTGGTTGCGTCACTCCCAATGATCCTGCCAATTTTTGTTGCGTTTGACACGAGTCTTGATCAAGTAATGCCTCCAATTCTGCATCTTTGAAAACCTCCTCTCTTCCACTGCCATGCTGGTCTTCGACGGTAAAATCACCGTTCTTGAAGCGTTGAAACCACTCTCGGCACGTTCTTCCACTAATAGCGGCCTCACCATAGGTATTTGAGAGCATTTGATGAGCCTCAGCCGCAGATTTCTTCATATTAAAGCACAAAATTAGAACCTCCCGCAAATGACGAGAATTTGGCTCGTAAGCTGACATGTTTAATTGAGAATAACTTTATGATGCAGACACAAATCGACTAATACTTCGATGGTGTTATGTTTACAAATACCTAAGTTTATTGTATGACATCTATGATCTATTTATTTCAACTACCACTCACCGCTACAGCCATCTATTGCAAAACGGCGGAAGCAAAGTTATACACCTAATAATTATTTCAATAATTAGCCCTTCTCTTATGGCTCTCGCTCATCGTTTTCCGGGTTGAGAAGTAGGTGAATGCGGATTACAGATACTCTAATTTTCAAATTGAAAGTTGTAACGCGGAATCAATTAGCTATTAAGTACGTTCGTTCTTTCTCGAAGGACATGTTGGAACATTTCCTATGATAAATACACATTTCATTCAGCCAAATCCTATTTTATCGAATACACAGTAACCATATTTATATTGTACTTTTGGGATATACTTGCTTATGTCGTTCTGAACCATAAGTATACGAGCATCCACCATACTCTCTCGTGAGGATGGAGATAAATATGTTATAATTTGAAATAAATATAGTTCTGAGCTTCATAATAAAGTGTATCCCACGAGTACCATAAAAATATAGTAATCTTTAATATAAACTTTTCTCTGTGTACTCAAGTAGTCAAACCGTATAATTGAACTCGACTCAATCAATTCCTGATATAAAAAATATTCAAATTGAAATCAGGTACAAGTTACATCAATCGGCTGCGAATTGTTGTCTGCCGACATTACTCTTATAGCAGCATCACAACACCGATGAATTGATTCCCAAGCATTTCATGAATGATTCATTGCAATTCATCACTTTTATTTGATTCGCACATCGCCGTCAATGGTGCGAACAGAGTTTTGATTTCAGCCGTCACAACATCAATTATTTTCAACTCCAATTTTAGTTCTCATAAAATATGGTACATTGTCATCCATTTGCAATTCTCTCAGGGATAGAGCATCCAGTTTATAACCTTCATCATATTCTTACACCATCATTAGTTGATAGTATTCATTTATAGAATCATTCGAAACGAAAAACGATCCCTCTGTATAACAAAAATACTGCTTACTACTGTCTCATAAATCTAATTGGTTCTCTGCAACATTCGATGCCGATAACGTTCCATAAATAGAATTTATATCGTCGTATTGTCCGTTGATGTGTGGTTTGCCTTCGATTGCCCAGTATAAATGTCGCTTCGTTAACGCCGATTCATGTTCAGATGGGCGCGTAACGGTTAATAGGTTGCATGTACGTACGCTCAGTTATGTATTTGAAGTCTTTCGAACTAGGTCGACCAACGCGGCTGCAGTTCGATTGGTTATCCTCTATTTATCTTCGCAGCCAAATTGCCTGTGTCTCGTCTATTGCAATCGCACGCAATTTCGCTGTGGTATTCATCCCCATAACACAGTGTTGTAAGTTGCAAAGTATAGGACGTGGTGATTACCAGATCGTATGCGGCAATTTTCGTGGTGCGCATACTAACGCTATTCTTGGTGACAAAACCCTTACGCGTACGTTGGGTGAAATAATTGCAAAGCTCAGAGAATCCTACCCAATAGCTGCACTTCAGCAATAATTCCAACGATTCGAAGGAATTTTGCAACAAACAAGGATACAAATGAAACACGCGCCATTCCAATTGAAAAGATTAAACGGTTCTTCTTCATGTTTCATGTTAGCGATTTTTCGTTTATTCGCGTTACTCAATCGTATCAAAAGTGTCATCGTGATAAAAGGACCACACATGTGCATGAGATATCGCATCCCTTTCTCAAAGTTTCTGTCGCAACACGTGCACGAGAAAGTTCAGTTACGTGAGTTTCCAGATTGGCACGTATAGTATTGTGGAAGATAAAAGAACAGGAATAAACACCAGCAGCAATAAAAAATATTATCCAATAAACGTGCGAGAATGAAAGAAATGAAAGAAATACCTTCTTCGCCAAGGTTTGCTTCAATTGCAAACGTTTTAATGCATAGGATGATAGTTCCATGTATGCAGAAATACACATGACTCATAGATTAATCGAATGGATTCATTCTATATTTGTTTTAGAATTCATAAAAAAAAGTACTTGAAAGAGATTGAATTGGAGAAATAATAGATATGAGTATCGTAAAACAATATGATATTCTGGAATACTATGTTCGACTAATATAACAGGTTTCAATAGATTCCATGAAATCGAGTTTTATTTCAAATACGATGATGACGGAAGTGTTTGGGAAACCATGATCGTCGATCAATTATGTAATGAGTGCCTGTGATTAGAGATATTGTATTGTTTTTAATTATGATTGTAATGGATAGGAAACTATTCAGGGTGGGAACGTTGATTCTTGTTTGTGAAATGAATGTATGCGGTAGAAATTGTGCGGGTCTATCGAATTCGAACGAGTTTGTATTACGACACGAGGAACACCCGCATGTTGGGTATATTATTTTCTCTCTGCAAACAAATTCAAATTGTACAACCACAACTCATCGTCAGATGCAGCGTGGAGCAAAAATGGCAAACCTGATGTTTGAAATATTCTGCGAACTAATCCATTTCATTGGTATCCATAAATGTAATTCCAGAAGTAGATAATACGACGAATCTCTTTGCAAGATTGGGAATAACATGAGAGTGTTGAGATAGCGGACCATTCATGAGAACAAAGATTTGATTTCCCAAAACATCTATCCATAGAGTAATTCAACAATCCAAAATATGTATGTAGGAGAACATTTGTCGGGAGAATATTCCAAAGTTCAGGGGTAAAGGAAAAACATTTGGAGATAATCTAGAATTCCAAGTCAAAGTACTTTTTCCTAACATTCCTCCTCAGAAATACTCCCCTGAAGAGATATTTGGATGTCACTATCAAAATGGAACAACCTACGTATGATCAAATTTTCATACAGTATAAGGTGTTACTTGTTACGTAAAAGTATTCCTTTGATCTCGGGACCACTTTGCTTTTGGAAATTCTCATTCAACCTGAATCAGTGATTTTTCTCTATAATTTATGACTGTGTGGATTGTTGAAGATTGAATTTTAGTTCACTTATTGCACGTGAATTGAGTGAATTGTCATAGTCCCTTTAGCATTGACATTCTTTTTCAATAATGGAGTTGAATTTTTCCAATCACCGCGAGAAAGATGGAAGGAGAGAGAGGCTTTACAGACAAATTATAGTACCACTGGGATAACGAATTCGAGATATGAAAAGAAGGAGCTGTTACGATCAGAGTTCGTTTCTCTGTCATCCGACTGTGCAGCATTCGTTGCATAATTGTGGAGCTGGTAACGAAGTTTAGTCATGACATATTCATCCAATAATAGAAAAAGGAAAGTTGACGAACGCAGCAGTACTTTCTTATGCACAGTCAAGTGTCGTCAATTACAATGTGATTGTATTGATGGAATGATTTATTTGAATTGCGTGGTTGCTGCACAAGACACTTTGTTGCGAACAAGTCAAGTTGTTGCCGATAGTATTATACTGTGTAGCTGGGTGTGACATAATGGATAGTGCGTATAAAGGTGTTTGAATCAAAATAGATTGCTCTGTTAGAATAACGTGAAGAGATCTGTCATTATAGTATCCGAGAGTATAGCTACTGTCGAACGTGTCCGCCCTAAGTTGTCAAGTTCCCCTGCTAAACACCAGATGTTGCATGTCGCTGCCTCGCGTACAGCAGAAAAGAATATATTCGTACGAATA
The DNA here is from genome assembly GCA_018340375.1 of Gonatopus flavifemur. Classification (NCBI taxonomy): domain Eukaryota; kingdom Metazoa; phylum Arthropoda; class Insecta; order Hymenoptera; family Dryinidae; genus Gonatopus; species Gonatopus flavifemur. Next base: position 2,576,232 of record JAFFJZ010000001.1, read on the forward strand.
TAAGAAGAGGTGCGAACACAGAGTTTGGCACCACTCTCTCGTCTCGTAGCTCTCTGTCGTGGTATGACAATGAAGAGGAAGAAAGAAGAGATCATCCCTGGATCTGAATTCGTGTTTGGTAACGGGATAGTTTATTTTCTATTTGTTCTTCCTTAAATTTTAAATAGATATATCCTGGAGTATTTAAGGATCTATGTAACGATAAGGAAAAATGTTAATCGATTGACACCCCAAAGTCTATCGGCTATTACTTCATTATACAATCACGATTGAAGAAGAAGAACACGGTGGGCTTTGTTACAACGTTGGAATTACCGCTCCCTCGATATAACATCACAGTCATATAATATGTGTTGTATATGTGACATGACATATCGACTAACATGTTAACCATCTAATATACATTTTACCTCACTAGGAGGCTCTGCGGAAAATCAACCCTCCGAGCAAATCACGCACTCGAACTTCCGGACCTTCTTGTTCGGACTACATGGAATGAGGTGCTTGAATGCAACAGAAAACACCTATATTCATTACCGTGTATCACCCTGACTTTCAAATAACATTACAAGAAGGGCATCTTAAATACTGCATGATTAGAATTTATGATCTTATTATACAATTCATAACGTTCTTTGCACCACTGTAGAAAACAACTGTTGATATTTTATATCCTCAAATGTTGTTTCTAACACACATGCATTTCATTCATATGAGAGTTGAGTTTAAATAAACGAGAAATACAGGAACAGATTTCTTACAACCTCCCGTACTGGAAATATATGAGGTTTATCTTAGCTTCATATCTAGACGAACCTGTGTGCGACAGGAACTCGATAAAATGCTCGTGTAATAAGCAAGCTGGACGCTCTAGTTTATACATTACTTCCTGTTACTCGGTTCAAAAACTACACGTAGTTCCAAGCACATTTTTATTATAATTATGAATAGTTTTTCACGGAAACTTGATGAAAATAATTCGATCCACAATTTATATGTTGAACGAAACAAAATAAATCCTGAATTTGGTACAATGTTTTCAAATTGGAATTATTGATCTCTGTTTCAGGTATGTGAGAACATTATCTAGCGTGGAAAATAAATATGGTTTCATCATACCAAAATTGTGAGTTACAAGAAAATATCATATTTCATTGAATTTTGTACAAGAAAATCTCATTTCATTATCTCGACAATATTCTTCGAACATTCCAATGTTCTTGAAGTTTGAATCGTCTCTAGCAAAAAAACAGACTCAAAAAATCTGATGAATCGTCGGTATTTATCTTTTTGAACTTCCTTCTTAGAACTGGAGACATCGTTCAAAGAATGTAATTCAAGATTTTGGGTCCTCAACAGTTCAGTATTTCGTTATTCGATTACTAGTTAGTTTCAATAAACGATTCAAACTTCAAAAACATACATTCCATGGAATTCTTGAGTGACCCAAAAACTTCTTTGAAATTGTTAGAAGCATAAAATTCCAGTCAATTCATATCTCGTTTATTATCAATAAATTATAGTTGTACACCTTTTACAGACTGGATGCATAAATTACTCCCTCTTTCGTACCTTTTTTTCTTACCAAGTACGCGAATCTGAAGTCGGATAACAAAGAGTGGAATAATGAACATTCCTACGTGATTTTCGAAAGATCTCTTTGTTGATAGAAGTTTGAATTTCCATATATATAAGTTATGAACGAAATCACTGTGCCCTTCGAAATAATTGATGACAGTGAAACAGTTGGAATATTCCAAATGCCACACAGTTCCGAGATGATTTATGAAATCTCTGTGTTATCGTGAAGTCAATGTTTGGTTTGGGTTCATCAAGGTTTTCATGAACTTGTAATAAATCTGCACGAAATTGATAAGTAACCATGTCCATTGAATATTTGAAATACAGCGGATGGATTCTGTTCATAATATCTGATTCGTGGCTTGAAGAATCCAATGTGCACTTTCTTAGTCACATAAAGAATCAAAAATGTTTGATAATGGATATCGTTTTTCTCACAAGTTGAAAGTGTTTCGCGGATACCTGTGCAGGAACTCTAGCCATGTCAACACAGCCAATGATCAGCCAATGTATGATTCTTGTTGGATGGCCAAGAACATAAGATAGCTCAGTGACAGAGTGATCCGCCAGGCAGCTAATACACGACTATGATTGATCAATTATGATAGTCATTATCTGAGTCGACCATTAGTAATCGACCATTGATGAGCTTTGTTCAAACAGTATTGAGTCTTGATTATTGTGTCACATCACTGGCTCAATTATCAACTGCAATTTATACCAGTACTAGACTTACATGAATTTCTAGTAGGGAATTCTTGATGAAGCATTCAAAAGCACCATTCGCGTACTGAAAATAACGCCTATAATTTAATATTTCGCTAATTGATAAACCTTGTATGAGTAATACAGATGTTAATAGTTTAACAAAGTGTTGGAATCTTGGAAGTTAATGAGTCCACAATACGTGATACATTTTGACTTCACAACTACGTGACCTCTCATTTTATCTACTCCACCTCTTTAGTCGACGATAACGCCACGTTCCGCGTACACAATCTGTTCGTGAGGGAACACAAAAATAACAGTAAACAGAATCAGGGCAGGGAGAAAGAAGTGAAGATTGGAATCATTAAAACTTCACTCCCATTCATCTCCCTTCCAAATTCCTAAATTCTATCCATCCTTATCAAATATCACGCTTAGCGAAGAATGTTTTAATGATGTATACAGTTCCGGGAAAAACTGGCTGAAGCGAATCTGATAAATTCAAAAGAGGGAGGAGAAGAGGGGGGTCGATTAATTGGCTGGACCTGGCGTATCAGGCATCTCGTTGTATGTGCATTATTCTTGGAGAATTCGTGCCGCTCGAGACATCATACCACTTTTCCTCATTTGCAGCTGCCTTCTATTTGCAGCGGAGCTTCCTTATCCCCTATTCCCGTTCCTCTTCTAGCTTCTTCTTTTCTTCGACGTGCTTTGTTGAGCTTGCATTCATTTATCCAACAGGCCTTCCAGTTCCACCATTCGCGTTATTCGGCTTTCTTTATTTCGTTCTTTATTTTTCCTTTTTCTCACAAACGACGAGATGATCGTGATAACGACTCCGTCGCAAGGAAAATCCCTCGTGAAATAGAAGAGAGATTGCGATGAAGAAAAAAAACTAGCAAGGGGAGGAAGCAAGGAGGGGAGGAAGGGAATATCTAAGGAGGAAAAGAAATTCAAAGGAAAGACTTGCGTTGAGATTCCTATGGAAAACTAAAATCGAAGATCTTCCGGTTTGAGGAACAAAATCCAACAGTGAATATCGACCACTAGTTCGTGTTAAACGTGAATTCATAAAGCGTGGGATGGAGTTTATTTATATTTTCTTTTCTCCTCTGTCACCCTGCGAACGATACTCCATAATTTTTTTGAATGAAAAAACCAATGTGGATACTCAACGAACTGGATTGAATCCCCGGTATGTGTATTGAAATGATTAGAGAATAAAATGTGGAGGGAAAAATGGTAGGTTTAATCTAGATAAATGAGGTCGTGTTATGGAGAATCATGTTTTGTTAAATTCATTGGATCGTAAATCTGCGATAGAAATTGGAATTTGGAAAGAATAAATTTGTAGAAAGGTTTAATGTGGAAAAATTCATTTGGTGTATGGTAATCTGGTATTTGAACCAATTTAGTTCTCATGTAGCGAACAATGAAATGATGATACAGAAATTCATCAGTAATATTCGTATCTTTCTCCGGTCAGGGGTTTTTCCAGCTTTTGGAATAGTCTTGGTCGCTAACGCATTGCTACACCGAAAAAAATGATCAGCTGGCTTTTGGATAGCTAAAAATTAGCCACGGTAGCTATGTTCTAGTTCCCACAGTTATTCACTGAGTGGCAATAGCAAGAAATGTAGCTGCTGCGGCTGAAATTTTACAGCTGAATTATTTGACTATTTTAGCTACAGCAGTGGAAAGAAGAGTGCTAGAAAAAAAGTACACGGAGGAAAATGCAGCTCGGAAATATAGTAATCTTTAATAGGAAATTGGAGGATATTTCTTCAAATCTGTCAAAGCTATGACATTCTTTTGGCGCGCATTCTGGGCTTTTTTCGGATGTTCTGAATGATCAAACAGAGAGAACAGCGAAGTTTTGTTGACGTGACGAATGATTTCATGGAGAGAAAGATCTGTTGACGCAACCTATCAGGGTTAGAGGAGCAAGTTTCTTTGCTGAGCCAGCTCGAAATTCGTAATTGGTTTGCTGAAAGAGCAACATGATTAACCAAAACAGCGAGATTTTTGCTGGATCAGCGAGAATCAGTATTATATACAGAATGGCGAATAAATTTTGTTGAAATTTTTTGCTGTGACGACTAAAAAATCATTGTTATAGCTGAGAAATTGCTGTCACAGCAAAAAATATATAACTCAAAACTAAGTGAGTCAGTTCCACATTATTTGGGTCAAATAAGATTCGCCAATAGTTAACAAACTTTATTTGATTGAAATAAATTTGGAATACTATCTTCTCAGTGCAGTCTCTCTTTTTGAAAAATTTGTCCCCCAATAATATGTATGTTTTTCTCATGTAGTGTCTCATACATCATACCGTGAATTTCTCATTCATCCTCTCTTCCACTGCAATTTCCCTTTGCATCAGCTCTCATTTTTCTGACTATTTATCTTGCGGCTTATTTCCATTCTTCTTCTTTTATCCCTCAAAGCGCTAGATGGAAAATACTTCCTGAAATACTTATTTACTCATTTGCTTATTCCATGGAACCAACCACTCTCAGAGGTCCGCTATCTTTCTTTCCTTTGATCTTTGTAAAGAGCAAATCGATTGAGGGCCGCGGAGTGTTAGAAGAAATGGACAAAATTTTGCTACGTACTTTCTAAACAACTAATTTTTCATAAATTAAACTTTGAATATGGAATTGGAACAGCAAATGATTCCTCAAAATCATGCAAACGATTATAAATATATTAACCTAACAATGTCAATAATTCTTATAACGTGGTTTCTCATGTTCGGGAATATGTTTTAGACCTTGAATTTATATTCAGAGCATGATCTCAGGTTATTGCTGTTCATTTCAAATTCGTGGTCATTGCTTAATTGTTTTAAAACTGTGTAGCAAAATTTAACACCTCGTTCAATAAGTCCCGAGACTAACAACGAAAACAACATTTTTCTTTTAAAAATCATTTTCATTCATCAATATGATCTCCTTTCAGAGTGATACAATCTTTCCAACGCCTTTCCCACATTTCTATACCATGTTTATAGAAGGATTTATCCTTTGCTTCAAAATAGGCTTCAGTTTCGGCAATAACCTCCTCATTCGAACCAAATTTTTTTCCCTGGAGCATTTTTTTGAGATCAGCAATGAGCCAGTAGTCGCTGGGGGCTAAATCTGGCGAATACGGGGGGTGGGGAAGCAAATCGAAGCCCAACTCGTTGAATCTCGCCATTGTTTTCATGGACTTGTGGCATGGTGCATTGTCTTGGTGAAAAAGGATTTTTTCTCCTTCCTGTGCGGTCGTTTTGCTGCAATCTCTTCCTTCAAACGTACCAGCAAGTCAATATAATAATCACTGTTGATCGATTTACCTTTTTCCAGGTAGTCAATGAAAATCACGCCATGTGTATCCCAAAAAACAGACGCCATGACTTTGCCAGCAGACTGCTGCGTTTTTGGCCGCTTTGGGCGGCTTTCGCCAGCCATGCGCCACTCAGATGATTGCCGATTCGACTCCGGAGTGAAATAATGTATCCATGTTCCATCCATGGTCACGTATCGACGCGGGAAATCCTTTTTATTGCGAGTAAATAACGATAAACAGCTCTCTGAATCGTCGACTCATTGCTGTTTTTGTTCCACTGAAAGCAATCGCGGCACCCACTTGGAAAAAACCTTTTTCATGCTCAATTCTTCATGAAGGATTGTAAATACGCTTCCAGGTGATATCTGTGTCGTTTCTGCAATCTCACGGACCTTCACTTTGCGATTTTCCATTACGATTTTTAACACTCCACTCAAATTTTCCGGTGTAATGGCTTCCAATGGCCTACCCGAACGTTCCGCATCGTTTGTGTCCGTACGACCGCGTTCAAACTCAGCATACCAACGAAAAATCGTTGGTTTGGATGGAGAAGAGTCCGGGTAACGTTTTTTAAGCCATTGCTGGGCTTCTACGGTGTTTTTACCCATTAAAAAACAATGTTTTATCAACACGCGAAACTCGCTTTTTTCCATTTTTCACAAAAATTACAAAGTGACTACTCTAACCTCGATAACTCCGCTGTTTGTGGTTCGATCGACGTTAAATTTTCACACGTTTCATGTGAAGGTTCGCACTCTAGGGAAACGTGGCCAGTTTGGTACTAATAGCACCATCTCTTGGTCAGTCTCGAGACTTATTGAACGATGTGTTAATCCGTTTTATAATGCTCAATGGCTTTTGAGCACAGATCGATGTATTCTCAATTTGTCAGAATATAAGTCACGTTGTAGGAACATTGCTTTTAGAATTACTACAGTCTGTTCAACAAGAACGTAACCGGCGTCATTTATTTAGAACATACCGTAGCGCCATCTATCGTGATTCGTTTGAAAGTTGATTCTTCAATGTTTTGCACAATATATAGTTTCTCAGCACAGAGTGTTTCTCATATCAGTGAATTTCGAGTTTTCACAATGAGTGCCAAATACTTTAAGCGACACGAGGCAGTCTTTTTAGTACATCATGCAAGAGGCCCTAAACTGACTTATAAGGCGACTGCGAAATGTATTCGGAAGTCAGAAGCATTTATTAAAAAGTGGGTAAAGCGGTACATAAAGGTTGGAAATGTAGACGATCTGCCGGAAAGGGGACTTAATCGCGTGACAACAAGTAAAGAAGATAAAGCAATCCTACAACTTTTTCAAAACAAGCCGGCCCTTTCATTGCGCTGCGCCCAAGTGAAACTTCGCAAAAAAGGGATTCACGTTTCTTTGAATACAATTAGAAATCGTTTGCGTGAGAGAAACGTGTCTTTTCGATCAACTTTGCGGAAACCTTTATTATCAGAGAAGCACGTGGAAACCCGAATAACGTGGGCAAAGAAAAATTTGAATCGAGATTGGGCTAATGTTATCTTCACGGATGAATCTTCCTTCTGGGCATGGTCTTCCTTATCGAAAGCATGGTCGACAATTGACAATAAGCTTCTTCAGCGCACAGTAAAACACCCTGTAAAAGTCCATGTTTGGGAATGTTTTTGTGAACGTGGTTTTGGTAGCCTCTATCTGTTTACGGACAATTTGAATGCTATCAAAATGTGTACCATCTACCAGAAATGTTTACTAAACTCTGCTGAGAAGTTTTTTGGGTCTGACAGAAATTGGGTGCTGGAAGAAGACAATGATCCCAAACATCGCAGTAAATTGTGTACTGCGTGGAAACAAAAAAATAACATTACTACAATGGAATGGCCGGCAATGTCTCCAGATGCTAATCCCATTGAAAATGTGTGGTCTTACATGAAGATGAAACTCAGAGGAAGGCCAGTGTATACAGTTAAGCAACTGTGTTTCCAAATCAAGAAGATATGGCGAACTTTACCTAACGAATACGCAGAAGACTTCGCTGGAAGTATGGAAAAGAGATGCACAGCCATAATTAGTAATGGAAGTGATTAGACAAAACATTGAGTTATTGCGCAATAGCTAATACTATGTACTCCAATGTAGAGAGGAGTATTTTAATTAAAGTTTTTATTTTCTCAAAATTATGGCGGTCACTTTCTTGTTGAACAGACTGTACGTGGGTTTCCTAAGCTTTAGTGCGTTTCAAAATAATTCGGCACTATCACCCGACTGGAAATTCAGTCACATTTGATCGGGTTAACCCGATTGAATTTCTAGTCGGGCAAATATCATCACTGATTCAAGAAAATCACTACCCCTTCTTTTATAATCCTCCCATCGTTGAGTAGATTGAATTAAGAGCAGACTTGGATCTCATTCGAATCTATCTTGTATTACTGAACAAACATGTTGTTTTGTACGAATAACAAACCTAACTTCAACTTCAAATTTAATATTCGAACCGAAGTCTTTTGGTTTCAGTAATTATCTTTCAGAGTGTACCAATTTACGTAATTTGAATATGTAAAGCATGTTAGCTGTTACGTAAACCACGTACCGATTATCATGCTTTACATATTCAAATTCATCCACAATTTAATGTGATTCTTCATTTATAAAAGTTAAACATATACGAAATGGACTTGAGATATGTAAATTATAATTTTCCACGCAAAACCTGTTTCCTGATGCTCTACAAAGAATAAAATTAGCGATGAGTAAAAGAAGAAATGGTAGGAGGATACCGAATCAGGTTATGTTCCTTCGTACACATCACCCAGTTCCTCATGTATACTCCGAATTGCAGTGCAATTGACGATGGTATGAGCAAACGATCCTGTTATGACCTAAGTACCACTGTTCTCGCTACAAACGTATCTACGTATGAATAGAGCCACAAACCTCTTCCAATCGTGCGGAGTTCTGAACGAATATACCGAGAATATTGTACAATTTGCATGGGATGTTAGTTCGTTTTGGTTAATCAGTATTCAAAGTTATCCATTCGTGTACGTTATATGTATGCATAAACAAATTTTAAGGGTATCAATTCTCGCGTGGTTCGTATGAAAGATATGAGAAATTCATTTTCTTTCATGGTAAGCGAATGTTACTATCGAGAGACTCTAACCCGTTGTTCCGTGTTCCATAAAGTGAGGTTATTTTGTTGCGCTATGGGTGAAACAATTGCAGAATGGAAGAGGAGAAGAATCATGAACAATATTTTTATTGAATTCAAGGGAATGTATTATTTCTTTGAAATTCAAAACGGAATCTGCAGTTTCTTCAGAAGGATCTTCCGTGCTGAGAAATTTTATTCAAATCTAGATTCTGTGTAATCGATATGAACTTTCTGTAATTTCCAGGGAATATGAGGTGGTTAACTGATAAATGACAATACGCAAGCCAACTCACAAACCCACCAAGACCACCCGTACAGCACAACCACCGATTCTCCACCCAGGACTTCGGTGGACTGGAGGTGGAGAATCAGTGGAGTAATGAGAGCCGTGGAAATAAGGGAGAAATAAGGGAGAGTCTCCGTTGAGGCAACGGAGAGGCGACGCGGATTTGTCCGCCCCCTTTATTTTCAATAAAATTTATGTTAGTGGATTCACTCATTGAAATTTGGTTGTGTAAATCGACAGATATGAATTTTATTGAAAATAAAGGGGGTGGACAAATACACGTCACCTCTCCGTTGCCTCAACGGGGACTCTCCCTTATTCCTCCCTTATTTCCACGGCTCTCATTTCTCCACTGATTCTCCACCTCGAGTCCACCGAAGTCCTGGGTGAAGAATCGGTGGTTGTGCTGTACGGGCAGATCTGGTGATTCCTGACCAGGTGCGTGGCTATGAAATTCCTCCACTCGGAAAGTTTGGCTCCATTGACGGAAATTATTTTTATAAGCTTTTCCAATCCTTTCCATTGAATCCATCGAATTGAATTCTATCAATCCTCCTCAAAAGGAAACGAGTTGTAATTTTCAACTGGCACTAAATTCTTCACATAAAGAGTGGAATGTTATTTGGTGTGATTTCAACCCCTGTTGTTTAGAATTCGAATGATCGCTCGAATTTTTTAGAAATTTTGAATTGACTCTCATATTTTGCTCTCTCGTTACAGGGAAACTTTGTGATCGTTCCGAGGAACCAAAAATTTTTTTTTTCTCCAAACTCAAAATCTCTTGGACCAAAATGTTCCTCAGAGTTCAGGGAGTGATTCTGGTTCCGTGTCTGTTTATGGGGGAAATATTCTGTGACCGCGCATATCTTTCTTTCTTATCACCCGATCGTCATGAAATTCTTACCGCAATTGGAACCCGAGCTGATAGTGGTCCCATATACGTTTCAACCTGATTCTTATAGAAGAACGGCAGGGGTGAAGAGAAATGTTGTGAAAAAATCATGATTTTGCGACCGCGTATATCTCCGCTTCCTATGATCCGATTGCAATGAAACTTATACCGCGTTCTAGTGATGATCCAATAGTGGTCCCATGTGAGTTTTATCCTGATCGATTGGAAACTGTGGAAAATATTCATTCATATTATTTGACAATATTTTGAAAGCATGCCTTCCCCATGTCGGTATCATCCAAATGCCATGAAACGTGGAGTATAATCAATTTACGGGAGGTTAGTTATATGGTGTGAATTTCAAACAATTCGGGATCGAAGGAAGAAAGTGGTAAGCACTGAGCTTCGAAACAAAATCAAGCTTTGAAACAGTATTTTTTCCAACAATAACGAGGAAGCCATGTGCCAATTGGTTTGTCCTATCGAGATGAATAGAATGATGTGGGGTAACTGGACGCATTAGGTAAGTGTGTAGAATTCTCAGTCATTACCGTATCCAAATGTCAATATGTATTTGAAAAATTAGAGGCCACGGAAACGGTTATATCAAACGCAAAGCACAAAGTTGAAAATTTCAACTCGGTTCTGTACGTCGGTAAAAGTAAGCAAATAATTTCATTAAAGTTTCACCAAAAATCACTGGAAAATAAAATACTCTCAAATATGAGAAAAGTTTGCACGATGAGAGTTTTAGTCGCTTGTGGAGGATGGAAAAGTTTCTGGAAGATTCGTCAGATTCCATCCCCTGCGATAAACTATGATACTTTATCTTTATAACGTATACAAATCGCAGTCAATAATTCAGGATCAGGAATGAATATACATTTATTTCAGCACTGAAAGGGATTAAAAATCACGTTTATTTGATTCACAAAAATATAATCCCACTCTTCTCTCCTAAATTCAACAACGCTGATGAATTAGCTTCACTTTTTGATCGTATATTCAATTTCACTAATTTCAATAATTTCGCGATTGAAAATTATTCTATGATTTCATACGACCGATTCAGAGTCGAAGAAATGTTCTGATGATGGATTATGTGTTTTTGATAACATTTCCGGCGATTGAAGTCCGTATAACATATGTTTTAACAATATCATGAGTTAACGACCATTTATACGGCACTCAACGCCCATCATCCATCCATATCCCCAGTGGTTTAAAGTATTTACGGAAACTTTGATTGCTTTTGAAACCCCATGTTATATATGTATATACATCCAATTTTCCATACATCTTTGTACCTTGCAACTTGAATCAAAGTGGAGGTCAAAGTTTCACATGGTTTCATATCCTGTTCTAAATTAATCAGCTAACAGCGGCATCTTCCTACTCGAATTTGACGTACAGAAAATACAAGGATATCCCATCTTATCGCGATACATGGTCTCAGATTCCCACATAGTTGGCGACTCATCCGAGGGTTTATTGAAGACCGTCTTTGCCACAGACACTATATAACGATGAGGAAAATCTATGTGTCCCGTCAATTTAGTTGGAACGTTGGGACATGTTCATACGAGCGTATGTACGGAACATTTCCACGTTGACCAAGAACATGAGTTCCCCAACAGTATAATAAACGACACATCGCCACAGCGACAGCAGCAACAGCACTAACATCGGTAGTAGCAAGATTCCATAAGACGATGAGACAAAGTTCCGTGCCAGCTGTTGAAACACTGAGAGTAACAAGACGATGCCGAAGGCTAAAGGAAACTCCAAAGCACAAACCGTCGATGAGGGATAAAGAGAAGAGATGGAGTGAAGGGAGAGAAGATGGGCTCACCGTTAATGCCAGAGAGGAATTTCCCGTGAATCAGGATTTTAGACGTGCTATATGGTGTTGTTCCGGGTCGAGGTGAACATTTCACTCGACGCATAGGAATAAGAAAACGACCTTCAGGTATCTGGGGAATTCCTTTGAAGGAATTCTCTGACACAAGTGGGGAGAAAAATTCCCTCCTTCTCGGTTTCTAGAACATAACATACCAGAGAGTTACCTGCATCTCCAATATCGGTAATCACTTCTCAAATTTTGTCATATTCCAAGAGAGAATGTCGCTTCAAATCAATACACAACCTTCTGTAAAATCTTCTATTATCCTTCATATACGTAGCTATTTCGTTTGAAGAAATCAACCCACGTTCTAAAGTGTGTCTGTAAATACTGACGCTTAATAGTTTCTTCGAGTGCTGCGTGACGATTCGCCAATGTACCAACTCGATGTATATATATCTATCACGCGAGTCCTCCCAACAACGGACACAAAGAATTTTTCAATCAATCGACTATAAAAGCTGGCTTCGCATTTTCCATTACTCGAAGAAAATTCAAGTACGCTTTCAGTCGCTGGACAATGGTATTAATCCTTGATTCGAAACTCGGAAAAGTTAACTACAAATCTCCTTTGAATGACGCGATTGGATACTGAAGAAATTCTATCGCGCATCTTCATCTCTGTTAATTCTCTCGTAATCTTTTTAACTTGATAGAAATTCATCTGAATTGAATTCCACTCTGGAAGTTGGTGATGGATTTTGGTATGTCTCACTGAAAGATAATGGGTTGGGTGATTGAGACGACGATAATCGATTCAGAAAAGAACTTCTTTGCTGTAGGCGTCTTCAAATGAGATTCCAGTAAATCGTCTCGATCATTAATTTTTATACTCATTGAGTTATTTGAATCAAATAACCCTCCTGCAAATTGGAATAGATAATCATTCCACACATTAAACGAATCATTGAGTTTCTTCAAAGGAATTCTTCTCTTATTCTCTTCTTTCATTCGATCCATTACGTATCAACCATCGTAGATAAGGAAATCGCTCGACGATACTTCATATTTCGATGCATTCATATTTCACTCGATTCAAAATTCTTTCCGCGAAACAACTACTACGGTTCTTATCTGCTCCATGAACTGTCTGTAGAATTTTTGCAACATCGAGATAAATTCGATAAAGCATATCAAATTTGACCTGACTCTTGAAATTCTTCCAAATACTCGTAAAATGCAGTGAGGTTGCTTGGAGTGTGGACTTTGGGAAATCGAGCTTCATTTTTAAGAATTCGTCTCGAGTATATTTCAAATCTGAATGTTTGGCTCTTATCGGAGCATTCGCAGAATATAAAATACACAACTATCTTGACTTCCCAAAGATCTTGGAGGAATTTTCAGCATGAGAGTTGATTTTGGAAATTGTAGGTTTGGTGGATGTTAGGTGATATGGAATGAAGCATGTACGGCCACTTCACCCAGCAGATAGGAAGTTTTTACATTTTGAGGATCTGATTGGACTTTTGCATAGTTTAGAAAAATTTGAAGACACCTGTACAGATTTTTCAACACATTTCCGACATTTGAGGAAGAACAGATGGTATCCTCACGAACTATCTTCATTTCAAAATAGGGATGATTCTGATATGCAAACCTGTTTATCTGAAAAGCGATGAAGAATGGAAAAACATTTTGATAATCAAAGAGATACTCATTGAAGGTTAATTTTGAAAGTTATTGAGTGAACACAATGAATCACAATCTTCGAATTGAATTGCCATAACATTGTTCAACTCGTTTCAAGAGTACAATGCAAAATATAAGAATGGACATTTATCGACGGTGTTATAATTTTACGTAATACTTTTACTTCTACACACGTACTTTTCTCCTAACTCCTGATATTGTGTTACGGCAGGACAATGGCGGAGTTCCGTGATCACCCGCATTATCCGCACAAAGCCTCTTCTCAGCTTTTGTTACTCTTTTTAAGATCGACTGTCGGTTCGTAAGTACTCTCAGGAAAATTATTGAATGTTTTGACCTGTATTTAGAGTCTCCGTTAATATCAATTTCCTGGTGAAAAATAATTCTCAGGGACGAAGAGAAAATAAGGAATAATTTGTACGAATGAGAGAATATTATACTTTTTATTATCGCTTTCATAAATACCTATCCGTGTAACATCAATAACCCAGCCAGCATAAATGACCAATTTGAATTCATGGAGACAACTCTAAGACCTGTTGCATATTCCCCGTTATGCGATTACCAATGAGTTCAATATGAGCTCAATTGATTGAAAGTACAAACGTATTGAATACCCAAAGAATTCATCATGGAGTCCCGTGAAGTTCCTCAAACATTCACGGGATGATTCACCCACATTTTGTGCTATTTGGGGACCCACTTTGAGATATTCGCCCGTGAAAAAATCGTTCAGGTGTGATTAGGCGTGTTCACGCCTGATCATGGACATTTTTTGGCAAAATTATTCGTACTCAACTCTGATCGCACGCAGTTGGGCCTGACTACGCCTCATCGTTCATTTTTCAGCTTCGTCATGACTGAGAAGGCTTCAATTTTGTACTCACGTGGAAACCCGTGATTGAGCTTGACCGCGTGCGATTATGCCAGACAAACCATTTTCGCCCATGATCATACAAAATTGTACCAAATGAGAAGTATCCATACAAAATGAGGCTATGTTGATTTTTTTGATCACGAATGCACATGGTTTATCAGGCCAAGTCAGCCCCGAACACATTCGCGTACGCCTGATCACGCCTGATCATGCCTGAGAACTGGAAACTACATAAGCACAATAAGTAAAAATGATTGACAATAAATTAGTCTTTTATAAAATTGTTACAGTTTTATTCCTCACAAATAGCTAATTAATCCTGACTTCTTTATTCATAATGTCAAGCGCGATTGGGCGTGATTGAGCGTGATTAGTCCTGATCACGTGGGTACAAAATTGAGGCCTGGTCACGCCTGAGCACGCCTGATGAATGAGGCCTGATCACGCGTGGACGATTTTTCCACGGGCGTGGAAACAGGAATAGAATGCAAGAGATTACTATGTCTATAATAGATTGCTTATCCTTTCATGCATTGGGTGCCGCATTTATTCTCAGTCAATCAAAAACAACAACGTACCGACGAATGAGAGCGTTGTTTACAACTGTTTTAGCGCAAAAGGAGTTATTGCATCGATATGCAAAAATGAATGAAACATGAACCCACCACATTATTCTGGAGTCAAATCGGCAGACAATTAAGCGGACAGCGACGGGTGACAGCTGCCCAAAAACGTAAATATCAGCTGGCAAGGTTCTGGCCTCTGTATTTTGCATTGAACTCTATAATATACTGGAATAAGTACTCCCTAGATTATCGCGGTCAGAGAGAGAAGTTCGAGCCGTGCATGCCAGATAAAGATAAAGGGATTAAGGGGTAGAGAAAGCAATATCGACTGACGTGTATTGGAGAGAGAAGAAATCTTTCCACAATAGTATGTGGCTGACCGGTTTAAACTATAGAATATGTGGGGAGGGCCCACTCCAGTATGTTATAGTGTTCAATGATATTTTGTGATGCCTCCCTGATGTTTTTATAAAACACATATTGACTCCATATTGACTGACATTAAATTCGGATAGAGGTTCTGCCCGTTCTTAACGGTCTTCCCTATCAGGGATGATATTTCGTCCATCGATTATCTTGACAAAAGACAAATCTTCGATATCAAATATTATGCAGCCTTATTGGTGCGTTTGCAGGAAGAAGTTGTCAAAAGATGGTCACATATGTGAGAGAAAACAGTACTTTTCCGCCAAGATAATGCATCGTGTCATAAGTCGACCGTAACGATGGTAAAATTACATGAATTCAAATTGCTTCCACATCCGCCGAATTCTCCAGATCTGGCCCCCAGCGACTACTGACTGTTTGCAGACTTCACTAAAATGCTCCACGGGAAGAGATTCGGCTCCAATGGGAAAATGATACAGAAAACTGAGGTGTATTTGTCAGAATCAATGTAGTAAAACACTAGGAGCAAACTATGTTGATAAATAATGTCGAATTTTGTCTAAAAGTTGTTTTATTATGTTGACCCAGGACTTATTTCCTACAATTTGTAAACGTACAGAAATATCTCTATCACGGAACACGTTGAGTTCTTTTACCAAATACGGAGCCAACGGCGGGTGAGACCATGTCCCATAACTTAAACAAAAACGGAGACACCTGAAACAAACACTTCGTTTGGTTCTATTGAATTCTAAGGCATCCAATGGCAGGGTTCTCAGGGGTCCTTGAATTCCGACAGAATGGATCAATCATGCATGGCCGTTGAATACTATAACCAGTAAATAGGAGGAAAGAATTTCAGAACTGAGAACCCTGAATGGTAATACAAACGGTGCCGCTGATGTGACAGATATGGAGTCTACGGTCGGGGTACTCTGCATTCTGCGACTTTAGTGAAGAGTTTATCGAAAGCAGACATCGATTATCTCTATATATTGATAATTACACTGAATTCAACGGTAATATGTACAAGTATCATCTTTTATGTGAAGGATATAACGAATATGGATACAAAGATGGTTGGATACAGCGTGTACCACGGCTTTGAACTGAAGACATTATCGAAATAGGGCATTGATCGTTTTTATTACATTTTCACGGAATTCAACGGCAATCCAAGCGATATCGCGTATATCAAGAACATAATGGACATGAATATGATGGGAATTGATTTCTCATAGGCGAGGCGTGTGAAGAGGTAATTTCAAGAACCAGTCTAATTCTAAATATTACAAGGAAAATGCAAACTTTCTTGACCAACCCCATCATTCTCTTTCATGACTCGCCTTTGAATTGAAGCAGACATCTTCTCCTCACCCTCATTTGTGAATACTTTACAGATAGACCTAGCGCTGTCGTCAAGTAAAGATCGATCATTTATTAATTGATTTTGCAAAAAATATGATATCAAAACACTGGATCATATCTCTTGAGGGAATAACCTTCCTTGCACTTTCCTCCACACGGTGAATCTACTAAGAACAAGAAGAAAGGAAAGGAGGGGTTGGGGGGGGGGGGCCCAACCAAGGCCCCTTCCAGTGAGTCGTTACCTACAATAGTCATTGCTGCACCAGTGACCCAATCAGAAAAATCCGTAATATGCCAATGTTGACAACAGGTGCAGTACAGTGCCAGTATTGGGTCTCCAACACTTGGTCAACACGTACGGGATCAGTACTGGATACATAAAAATACAGTAATATGCCTGTACTGATAAACCAGTACTGAGAACTTAATATCGGCCAGGTACTAACCCAGTACTGGCCCTGCACTGATTGCGAATAATGACATCAGCACTCAATCCCCAGTACTGAAAAGCGTTATCTTTCCAGACACATGCCAGTACCCTGCCAGTCTTGGCTAGTACTGGTGCAGTATTGCGCCTGTTGTGAATTTCTGGTCAGGGAAGGGGCACGAATACCTCAACTCTGCTGCAGCTCTGACATTGAGTCAACCCTCCTCAAAAGAACAGAGATAGCGAGAGATAAGGAACGGTTGTGGGGAAAATTTATCTATCGGCATTTTATCCGGATCTGATAGGGAATTTCAGATGCGGAAGTTACTTTTACTAAAATGAATGACTGAAGGGTGGTGAAAAACCCATAGCGAGCTAGTCACTATGGTAAAAAAACCACAAGTCAAAAAGTTGAGTAAAAATTCTTCAAATTAATTCGGCAGTGCCGTATTGAATTAAATTACAGTTGCCTAGGTGACTCTACTGGCGAAGCATCTTTCTTTTATATTCGATTCTGATTATTTGTACGTTCGGGTAAGTGGCAGTGACTCGCCTTTGAGTATGTTTGACCGTGCGCCTTTAAATTCACGAACGTAGTAGTTTCATGTCCGTTCTTAGCTTGGCGTGTTTGACTCATAAGCATTGCTATTTTCACATTTCCATTCTCTATGTATTTCATGAATATGCCAAAATTTTGTCCGAAGTCCATGAAAAATATCTGATTTCCTATTCACTTTGTTATCATTCAATATGAAGTAATATCAATATTCAGCAGAAATCCCTTCTGCTTAATTTTTTATGTAAATTTGGGTCATGCATTATTTTGCAATACTCGTCGAAAGATCACCAGAAATCTCTCACCCCCGTATCTAGTGGACTTTCCATATACTTTCGGGTTATGTCATGTTTACAGAAGTTAGCCAAAAGTCTCCTGAATGATCACCAAGCAATCCTTTTCGCTTAATTTCTCATGTACATTCAGGTGATGTTATATTTCTGAAAGTTCGTCAAAAGTTTCTTCAAATTACACCAAAGATTTCTTGATAGACATAACAAGTTTGTAGTTAGTGCGTTGTATACCTTAATGAATTCTCTCAATCATCCAACAAAATTTACGCGTGTTTAACTTTTCAGGAATACAATAGATCATTCGATGATGGATTTTTTATAAGTTCTTTTTCTCAGTTCTTTGAATGAAAGTTCAAGTCATTACGTTGATTGATGAATTGTGTAGTTTCGAAACAAATATCTGTAACAAGTCACAATTGTTTCATTGAGAGTGAAAGAAAAGAGAAGCATTGTAATACATGTAGTAGCGATAGCGCATTGCAGAATTTGAAATTTGAAGAAATCTTCTCCGCTTCGCAGCCTAATTCTACTTCAAATTTCCCGGAATTGATTCCTTCGGAAGGGAACTCTCCCAGCGTCACTCGTTGGATCCTGGAGAGAACTGATTTATGGATTTTGTGATAACTAGACTATGAGAATTTCAGTCCCATCTCTAGCTACATTGATGTGAAGAGTTGATTTACGTAGGGCTCTGAAATTTCAATGACTGAATGAAAATTGAACATTGACGCTGGTATGGCGCAATGTAGTCAAAAATTGGCTAATCTTAAGAATCAAAATGGCGCAAGTGTGGAATAAGAACATGCGTATGCGGATTCTGAGAAAGTTTGGAAGTTATTACCCACAAATTTTACAAAATGTATTATACAGTAATTTTTTCAAGAATTCCCACTCGTCCCGCGACTACTGTAAGCTCACGGTGATTTCTCAAGTAAAAAAATTCTTCCAGTTTAGAGAACAAATATACCCTTCATGTGAGGTTACTCATTCGATGCAAAAATTGGAGATAAACTATGTTTATTCTGACAACACACACTAAGCTTCATTTTGAACGTATAAAAACACAGAACATTCATCACATCTGATCCCCAATCGATTTGATTTCATCTCTTCTTTTTTCTAATCACGCGATACCATCTTCGAAATATCTAAGAACCTCAAGAACGATTCTCATGTTTACCTTGCGCGTGACTTGATACGGTTGAATTTTTGATAAAAGAGATCAGACAAGACGAATGACTGTCCGTAAAAAAATGCACGGTTCTTTCTGTTCCAGTCTCTCGCGATAGCGTGTTGTTTTTCCTTCATTTTGCTCGCTTTTTTATCTGTAACGCAACTGTCCGAGGATATCATGGTCTGTGGGTAATGCGGGTCTAAATGAAGCGGGAAAAAAATTCTTTCGGAAGGGTCAGGATTGAGAAAAATGGACGCTGGCACGTGGAAGAGGAGGGGACGGGTAAGACTAAGGGGAACGCAATAACGCTTGGACGTTATTTATCCTCGCAAGGATATAACGGTTGCTATATTAATTACCGAATACGTCTTACTTGAGTGCTTGTATAATTAAAACTGTGAATCATACAGTTATGAAAAGGTATTTTCAAGCTCTTTGTGTGCGAGTATCGTAGTGCCTGATACTCACTTTTCTTCATTACTCTCTTTGAATGCACAAATATCATTTGGCAGGAAAACACGGGCTATTAATTAATCCAAATACAATGTGTCTCGATTGTCAAGGGTTCGAGCAGATCAAGAGGAAGGTGAATTATAATTACCCTGGTGATGGAAAATATCTAGAATGTTCACATGCTCGTTTCTTTTGTCTTCAAGGATTGATATTTTGGGATAATTCGAGTCTCATGATTTTCAGGAGAATTATTGATCCTCTCTTTGATCCAGATTTCATATACATTCTTGATCAATCACTTTGAGATCAAAGGATATGAGGGAACAATGAATCAAAGAGGAAGTAGATTCAAATTCCTCAAGCCGAAAACATTTTGATATAATTTGCTGTCGAAGTTTCACTTGATTGAACGGAGATTCAGTTCGCAACATCAAGTAGAGAGATTCCAGTAGGTTTGATTATGCTGGATTCGATATCACTACCCACTCCAGGCTCCTCTAATTCAAAACGTCAAAGAAAATTGGGAGTTTTTGTACTCTGAAGTTGAGATACATTTGAAATTCCATACGAACCAGTTGCTTGAAATGCAGATCGAGTTCTTGCGTGTGAAAACTTCGGGATTATCTAGGGCAGTCTGTAAGGGCAAAGAGAACAAAAAATCAATCGGCTTTGTTCTTGATGTTGGAATGGATGTTTGTGTTAAATCTGGATCTAACGCGAATAAAATATATGCTATTTATGTATTTTCTTCGTATAACTTCTCCATCGTGGAGCTATGTTCAAATTCGCAAACTGGAAGCAAGTTATTATTTCATATCCCTACTGTATTCTTTCGATGTGTTGAACTATCTGCAGAAAATTGAGCAATTTTGAAAAGGTTAAGAAGTCCAGAAATTATTTATCAGTGGTTTCTTGGAATGAGAAGCTACACGGAGAGAAGGAATAGTTGTAGCAACTACTCAAATAATCGATTTTCGACCATCTACTTGAATAGTTGCTGCAACTACTCAGTAGTCAGGACGAGTATCATGTTAGCTGCTTCAACTAACTAAAATACTTCGTAAGTTGCCAGGTATTTACGTTAGTTAGTGCAACTATCGAGTTAGTTGAGGCAGCTAACGTGATACACGGATAAAAGTATACGGTGACGGTTACTATGAAGAATAGTAATTTGGTGACAGATATTTCAAAATTGTAACAAGTACTATTCAGAATCGGAGTGAATGCGGTAAACTGTTCACGTTACCATGGGAACAATAGGTTAACATCGTAATGATCAGCAAATCGCGCATCGTCACTCAATTCCTATTTCAAAGTTGCGACGAGAATTAGATTGAATGGTAATCAATCCCATATACTTTTTTCCATGTACTTGTTCTGACTGCTAAGTAGTTGCAGCAACTATCTAAGTAGATGGTCAAAAATCGACTATTAAAGTAGTTGCTGCAACTATTCCTTCTTCTCCGTGTACGCGTTGTATACAACAATGTAGCGTTGCTGTAGATTCCAACTGCGACGACAAAGTTTTGGCGACCGCGGTTCTATCCACGCCAGAAAATTGTGCAGCATCATGGGTTTAGTGGGTGATAGTCCACCTTTGAGAATCCATCATCGGCTCAAAGGAGTCTCATTATGTTGCATCTACGTTTTGTTGTGCCTATTAGAACATATTATGATATACCCAGCGAAAATTTTTTGCTGGCATAACAAAAAATTGAGTGGGTATCACCAGAATTTGGCTCTGCCAAGTTAATCATCTTACCAAATCACGTTTGATGCTATGAGCTAAAAGTGATTCATTAGGATGTTTTTGGTTGGTATAACCAAATTTCCGTTGAACTCACTAAATTTTCAGTTACACCAACCAAGAATTTTGGTTGGGCAGCTTTTTTTAGGTGTAGCCATTGATTCCATCACTTGCGCCATCTCTAATTGTTGGACGGTAGTTTGTCCCTTTGCAGTATTCCTACGTTGACCATCAAACGCCGTTGTTAATAAAATGGATGTCATTTTTTTGTATCGTTGATGAACAATTTCCGATCGTGCATTCTCGTACAGCTCAAAAATCACACTGCTAACACATTAATGTGAATTGCTACGTTCACCCGTTAAATATTATTATGTTTGATAACGCTGTGACCCACAGAATATTCTCACAACATTCGTAAAATGTACTTGATCGAATATTCTCACAAAAAGCGTAGAAGATTCGTAAATATTCATAGAAGATTCTTAGAACATTTGAATGGGACTGTTTCGAATATTCTGGGAACGTTCGTACAATATGCATACAAAGTTTTGGGGAAGATTGATGAGCAGTGCATGCGCAAGTATCGTGATTACATGAATTCAGTAATGGCGAATAATGTTGTTGACAGGCTACAGACCCTTGGATAATATATTATTTTATCTTGTATTTGGGGACTAATAAATTTATGGAAGGTGCATTTTGATATCGCGAATGGTCTGTGAGAGTGCCATGTGTGAAAAATAATCCTCAAAAGTGTAATAAAATATCAAGAAATGCCGTATATATCATGATTGCCTGTTGCGATCATCAGTATCTCATCCATCCATTCCGAAGAGAACATGAAGCTTCAGCGAACGTTCAGATCAGATGTGTATAGATCGGGCCGAAGATTCATTAGAGCTAACTTTTAGATTCACGAACGTTTGACAAACGTTCTACGGACGTTGGAATGTCCGCCTCGAAATACGTTCAGGAAACATAGATGGAACGTTCGCGGAAGGTTCATCGAAGGTTTGACGAAACTTCACAAAAATATCTATACTTATGTTAATTTTGATCAATTTATATGAAAAATTAATGAATTAATAAACATAAATTATTATAAATTAATTTGAGTATAGATATTTTTGTGAAGCTTCGTCAGACCTTCGATGAACCTTCAGCGAACGTTCCATCTATGTTTCCTGAACGTATTTCCAGGCGGACATCTCAACGTCCGTAGAACCTTTGTCAAACGTTTGTGAATCTAAAAGTTAGCTCTAATGAACCTTCGGCCCGATCTATACACATCTGATCTGAACGTTCGCTGAAGCTTCATGTTCTCTTCGGGATGCGAATCCATAATATTGCTAACAATTCATGATTACAGGTGTTTAATGATCAAAAAAATTGATTGTGAAGTAGTTTTTGGTGACATGCAGAAGTTTATGTTGACGGGAATTTTTATTCTAACAGCATTTCTTTCTAATATTCCCACAATATTCGTGGCAATATATTCTGAGAATATTTGAAACAGTCTCACTCAAACATTCTGAGAATATGCGTAGAATATATTTGCACGTCATAAGAATCTCCAGAGAATATTCGAATATCTTCAACGTATATTCTCAGAACATTCTCAGAATCTGCGTGTGTTACCTGGGGATTGATGATTGATCAAACGTTGAACCGATAAATAAAACCACGAATATTCCTTTCATCGTTTCGCTCCATGGATGGTCATTTTATGACATGCACATTGCAGACCCTTCACAGGTGGGTTAAAATGCTTTCCCGCTGCTACCGAATTGTTATAAAGGTTATCGTTGGTAACTCAGCGATCGCTGCTTAGAGAAATAATCATACTCTCATGTGAAAGAAGAAGTACAAATGTTTATGATAAACGGAATGATTATTTATGGGGGATATAACAAAAAGAAGCTGCTTCAATTGACGCAAGCAACAGCCTCAAATTTTGAATGTCCATAAGACGCGATTGTCTATTCAGAGACAACTGATTTACTGCCTGAACCAAAGTGACCGAGCAGAACCGGGCCGATCCGCATAGGTTCCTGCCTGGATCTGCCTGGTTCGGTCAGTTTTTGTCACAGGAACCAGGAACTGCTAGGATCTGCTTGACATTTTCAGCAGCGCTACTATGTCACTATCGTTGATCCATTAATCCAGTTTTCTGACCGTGTATTTATTAATCGATCCGATCACAATGGGCAAAAATTTTCCGAAATTTGGTAAGTTTATAGCATTTTTTGGTAGAATCGCCGAAGAATTAGTGTATTCGCCATATTTTTTGATAAAATCACCCAACCCTGGTAATTCTTTCAAGTTTTTCTTGGGGATTAATTGCTGTTCGAATGACCAGATAATTTCTCGATAAATCCACCGATTTTTTGACAGTTTTGTATATACACAAAATATATACTACTTTCTGCTTACGGTCGTCAGTATTCGAGAAAATCCCTGAATCATTGAGATAATCATCTCTTGAAAGATTGGAAGATAGGATATACCAGGACTTACAAGATTTATGGCATATCAAAGAACATCCGAATATCAGTCTTCTCAGAAATACAAGTAGAACGTTAATCAACTTCAATGACTCTTTTGGTGGATGATTGGAACAAGCACGCGATGACCACGAACATTGACATTCCGAACCACATGAATTTCGTAACATACAAATCACACAAATGAGTACAAAAAACAAAAACTATATACAAATAATCCCGCAGACATTTTGATTTCTTCACATATATGTAACGTAAATACACAAAGACATCAGGGTTTCTTGTTACGTCCATTACAACAGCGAGGGTCAGAATATAGCCGAAGGAAACCTCACCCATCGTATGGAGAATCGTGGGAACATAATGGTCATCGAACAGCCGTTGAAAATCCTCTATTTTCATCGAAAAACGAGAGAGCAACAATGCCGCATTAGTTCGGAAATTCTCGGCATTTTAACCCTCTGTTAGCAAGAGAATACCGCCATATAATTAAATGTTCTAGTTCCCACAGTTCATGATATACGAATAATTATGTTACAGAATTTATGACAGCAGAACCTATTTCTGTGTATCCTAATAAATATCCAACAACCTTCGCCCCGGGAGAGTTATATAAGATTATTAACGATTGTTTATAACACCCTACAAGAAGAAGGGACCCAGAATGATCGCATGAGACATACAGCATTCGTGGTGCCAGCGATGAGTACTTCGATCCACAAGAACATTAAATGGTCTCTCCGCCATGTTGGTTGTCTGTTGGCTATGTTCCAACTACGCCAAGCGTTGTGGGTTGTAAAAGTAACAGCTGTAGCCACAGATTTTCAAGCATTCGAAGCCGAGTCGAAAAGTATAAGAATGAAAGAGTAGAGGAGAATACATACAAATGGAAGGATAGGAAAAAGTGAGGAGGACTCGGCGGCGAGGGTTGACCTTTTTTCACTGTGTCAATGTTTCATTCTGGGGGTTAAACGAGGGTGACGTGAAATCAATAGTTCCGAAAAGATCTATCATTCACACGTTAGTAAATAAAATTCTCTTCTTGGTCTCTCGTTCCTTTTCTCTTTAACTTCGTATCAATTTTTATCGACCATCTAATCAAAATAAGAAAGAGTTGCTGAATCCTCTTCTCTCTTATATCCCTTCGAAGCAATAGAATCTCAGAAGATCTATGGAGATGTCATCTTCAGAACAGCATCACATACATATTATATATTATGTAATGCAATTTCCATAACCCATTTGTGAGTCAGATTCCTAGTGGAATATGTACACGACGGTGTTTGTCAGTTGTTTAGTGAACACGGATGGGTAGCGGGGAATCATTTTGATTTGCATTATAGAAATGTATATTGCTTGACTCTTGAAGGGAATGTTGAAGATGAATACATGGTTGAGAAATTGAAAATTTCCTTGTAAAGGAAAGAATGTGGATGATGCATATTCAAAGCTGAGGTGGTTTTATTTTCATTTTATCTTGTACAATCTCGAGTGGAACTCATGGGAAGAGAAATCAAAATTTGATTGTATATGGTTGAGAGAAATTTGGGTAGTTATTGAAAATGCGGGAGAGACAGAGCGGGGGACTCCCGAGAGTATGTGACGTGCCTCCGATGTTAATGGAATGGAAAAGAACGAGACACATTTTTAAGAGTCATGAGGTTACATAAGGATTCAACAAATGCTGTTACCTTTCAAGTATTGATACTAAATCAATAATATTGTCGGTCTGACTCGAATGCTGAAGATTTAATTGGAAATGTCGATAATTAAAACCAATCAAGAGTCAGAATGAGTGGAGATTTCTATATTCAATGGATCCATTTCAGTACAGTCATTTATAACATGTTATTAATCAAGCGAGAAAGAGCTGGATGAAATTGCCTTTTACGTTCATATCGTAAGTGTTTGTGCAAGGAAGAGCAAAATTCAAACCAATCAATCATCCGAATTTCATTCACATGCCGTGAAAATGAGATATATATCACAAAATAATGTTACTGTCCACAAAATCAGCGCTCCCAAAATGTACGTAGTGTGGAAAACAGTAGGAAGTTTTCTTTATTCTTGCGATAATTGCTCTTCAATAAGAAAAATTTGAATCATATCAAAGTTGACAATAAGCGCAGTGAAGTGCCAGTATTGGGTCCCCAAGACTTGGCTAGCACATACGGGTTACTGGGTGAATAAGAATACAGTACTAGGCCTATACTAACGGAACCAATACTGAGGGTTCGATGCCCATCAGCTACTAACGACCACCACTTTGGAAAACAGAATTAAATCTTAGTGGATCATTTATTTCGCCTACTAGTGCTGATCGGGCTCATAAGACAGAGGGATAAACTATGCTGTGAAAGCTTCCTTTGTGCGCCCATGCGATTATTCTTAGCATCGGGACAATGGCAGCGCCTAGCGGTTCGCAAGAGAAGCTGTCGCCTTAGAGCGGACTTGCTTACGGATAAGTTCACGCGCGTGTCGGTACGTGGCACTGACCGTTGCTGTTTTCGTCCACTCAAACTCGTTGGTAATCATCACTGACGTTCCAAAATACTATTGAAGGTTGCACAAAGCCCTTTGCTATTTGTGTCACAAATTCGAATATTGGATGATAGGGAGATTCAATTAAGGCACTGTGAATCTGAAAAATATTGGACAATCAAATCTAAATAGATTTGCACTCTTTCTCTCAAATTTGTTCAGATCTAAAAAGACCCAGATAAATCTATTCAAATTCATCAGCTATCCTCCAAGACATTTTATTTTGAATCTGCAATAATTTGCCACCATTTGAATTCACAGTTATTCCGCAAACCATTGTCCATCAAAAATCGAAAATACTTCTATGGAAACTAGAGGTGCATATTTCGAGGAACACGAGAAAGAGGGATAAAGGAAAAGTTCGACTTTAAGATAACAGTTGCCCTGCTCCGGTTCATACTAGCACACAATATACGAGAATATACGGGCTAAATTTATGGATGGTAATCGAGCGAATACGCGAAACATGGACGCGCTGTGGCTTGGATTTATCGTTCCTTACTGTTCCGTTCCAATGGCCTCTAGCACGATGTTATGCACCTTTCTGGTCGTATTCTAACCACGTCTCCTTCCGTTCCTCCTCTACCGTTACCTTCCTTCTCGTGTTCTTTACGAAGCAGCCCAAGGATGAATTCTCTACTCCGACGTTTCTTTACCCTCTCATCTCACAACGTCTTTTGTACTCTCGCCATTGCCAACCATCTCTACCAGCATACAACTGCGAATTCACGGTATCCGATTTGACTTTTCCATATTCCAATAACGCTGCCACCGTACATCACCTCAACGATAGGATAAAAAGTTCCCAAAATAATGATGTTAGGAATCTAAATGAACTAACAACGTTACGGAGCATACTTAAAAACCGTGAGATCGAAATTTTGACGCGAATGTCATTATCTGCATACCACTCTAACGATATTCACGTTCTATCGAAGACAAGTTCGAATAGGGGAGAGTTGTTATAACCTTTGTTCAAACGCGGGTTTGCTGCTCGATAGCAGCACCACTATGCGAAAGTGAAACTCAATTAACGTGAACAAATTTCTGGTTCATCAGTTTCAATGGAACTGACCAGAGAGTCTATAAAGATCCACTGAAATTGACCAAACAGAAAATTATTTTACGTCAAAGTATGAGCATCGATTCAATACATTGACGTTATATTTATAATCGGAGCTCGTTCCTGGTCGCGTTATTCAGGACAATCTTTTATTTTAAGTCTGATATATCGGTATTTTATCTCAAAGACATTTTTTCATGTGAATATAGATGTTTTTTTCCAAGAGTTACGTCAATGAAGAAAGAAAGGAGATTCACTGATATCATAAATATCCACTGCACGATATGTATTCTGGTCAGATAAAATATGTATCGGTTTCATAAATCGATACCTTATCTTTGGATTGTACTGCTCGTTGAAGTTACGATGACATTCCAATGACACATCATATCGCGAGATTCTGTTCGTTTCGTTTCGCACACGAAGGTTCTGTTCTTTGCATTTCAACTCTGTTGTCAGCAATGGGTTCGCAAAGAGTCATAGGACACTGAGGAACGAGATGCAATTGCATATGAGACAACACGGAATTTAGTCGCTGTCGGTGAACATTTTTTTGACACAACCAAATTCTTCACTGAAATCAAATCGATTCTTTTTATTTATATTTCAAACAATTTGACAATCATTCATGTCAGGTAAGATTTGGGCAGTCTTCAAACCTCTCAAACCACTTTTCGTATTTCGGAAATCATCAGCTGGGTTTTTTTTTTCAATTGGGATATAAAGGGGCTGGCAGTAAATGTTCACTGTTGAAAAGCGATGTTGAAACGGTGTTGGAATTAACAAAGACTGAACACCACACGGATTCTATCGAAGTTCACACCAAAATCAATGTCAGAATAATCTCAAACGGTGTTAGAATGTCACTTTACGATGTAAGAATGAGACCATGTGGTGTTAAAAGAACACTTTTTGGTGATAACTTTTTCGACAACGTCAATTTTCGTACAGTGTAGGGGCTGAAAATCAATTATACTTAATGAATCTTTTCATCCCCAGTAGAAATTATGATCGGGAATTAGATGGGCCGCAGCTAGTTTTCCCAGATGTTCGGTTGGTTTCCAGCTAGTTTTGTAACGCACTTTCCAGCTTGTGCCCATCCAGATGTCCCAGGGAATTGCTAGAATGTTTTCCAAATTGGTAATTAGAAATGTGAAATCATGTGTTTTCTGTAAAATCTCACCTATGAATAAGGTAACAATGTATTTTGACATGTAATCTCTAGTCAAGAACGTTGCTTTTGAATTTATTCCCATGAAATCATCCCGAGTGACAAATTGAAACGTTGGGGCTTCCTTTTATTCCTCTGACCATGTTGATGGACTACCAATGTTACTGTACGATCAGTTGACACATGAAAATTCTATATAAACCAACTAAATGTTTGGGCACCAATGTCAAATTGGCTGAAATGTGTTATCCAGTTGTCTCCACGTGGGTCCCATCTAGTACGTGGATGGTAAATGGGACACCCAGACAAAATTCTATGTACCAGGGATATTCAAATGAAAGACGTTGTGCTAATAAATGAATTCCTCAATGGAATACCTAAAGCGTCTCTGAATTTGATGCATGGAATTTAGACACAGATGGATTCAGAATTTTCCTGAAAGTGTTGCGTGAAACATGTTGAATTTGTCTTAAAGATACCTCAAGACTCGTATTATTCATTGGTGACATCCCTATAGACTTGAGGAATTATTCTTTGAATAATTGAGGACTGTTTTTTGTCTGTTCCAGGTACGTATTCTCCAGTTCGAGAGTATTTGAACGAGTGTGAGTAGAAAATGCATCTTGGATTTAGAGAACAAATGACTTTCTTGGAAATCAAACTATCAATTTCTTGTAGTTCACGTCCGGTCTTTATTGGATTGTCGAGCATACTATATGATAGTTTCTACGGTAATTTCTACTTTTAGTTGTTTTTTCATCCATCGAACCGAGTCTCATCCAGTGAATCTGTTCGAAAATTCCCACTCAAAATTTGCTAATTATCACATAGATTTCGGTTTCGCCTGAAAATTTTACCGAATCATTAGATACATTTTGAACAAGGTGAATTTCAGATTTAAAAACATATATTCTTTGATAATTTATGAAAAAGCTGCTTCGGAATTGAGAATGTTGCATGGGGAACGAAACAGTGCAGTATAAATTTGTATAATAATTTTAGAGAATCGCTCTCACAGGGTGTTGGACCATCAAAAGGAATTCCATTCACGTACAATGACTGAAAGTGACATTCATTCGTCCCATTGTGGATCACACAGCACTCCCATCTTCATAATCCCTAGATGCCGCTCGCTCCACTTGCATAACGTGATGAATTGCACTTTGTTCCACGAAATAAAATTCAAATATGCATACCATAATCGAAAACAAGAATACCACTTTTGCAACAAAAGTTCCATCGTTCATGTTGAAATATGAAGCCCTGGGATGCAATCAGATATTCTCGTCACTCCAGAAGCTCATCAACCTTACCATGCCACCGTTCGTAAATATTGGGGATGAAATTGGATGATCTACGAGTGAAAGAAATTTATATGAATGGAAACGATCTGGATTCATATGTTTTCAATGAAAGTAATGTTTCATAATACCAGAAATTCCTGTCATGATCGAGGAAAGAAGGGAAGAGAAAAACGTAAGGGTATCAAAGAGGATATGAAGATGTGATAAGAAAAGAAAAATGTGGGATGAAGGACGAGAGAGAGGAAGAGAGAGAGAGAGAGAGAGAGAGCGAGATGGTTTCTGAAACGAAAAGACAGCTGAGAGAAAGGTATCTCTTTTTTCACATTCACTGTCATCTCTACGGATTCTTCTTTCATTCTTTTATTCTCCGTGTATTCCCTTTGTTATTCAGTCATCGCATTTCCATTGACATCCATAGGAAATTCCATGAAGTACGTCTTATTAAATACAAAATATGTACATGATTTCTCATTCCATAGACATCAAATTTCAGCCTAGGATAACACACTGGGAAAAAAAGTAGTGAAGCCAACCTCGCGGTGAGTTTGGATACAACGAATCCCGCTGCGAGGTTGAGTCGACTGAATATCGGTTGAAATGACCGAATAAGTATTTACTTGAATCGATATTCAGTTGACTCAACTTCGCAGCGAGATTCGATAGTCAAACTGGCCGCGAGGTTGGTTCCTCTACTTTTTTTTTTGAGGGCAAGAATGTGTATTTGTTAAGAATGCAATAACATTGAGACACGTGTTTTGTTTCAGACAGGGTTCAGAATTACTGTCGAGTCGTGTATATTGTTTCTCAATATCAAAGGCAACCTCAGAATTGTATTCGGAATGAAACTGCAAAATTCACTCGAGTTTTACTCGAGGGAAATGTGCGAATGATGGAAACGGTAGAGGATAAAAATAGATGCGAGAAGTTGAGGAATCTAATAAATAGAATAAGGAAAGGTGAGAAACAATGGATGAAATAGGTATCAGAAGTTAAATGAGGTGAAAATTGTGTGGATAAGTGAAAATATGAATAATTGAGAAGTATTACATCTTAGTCTTTTACATAGCACTGAACATGAAAGTATGGTTCCTGTAACCATCTGGACGTATATCAATTGTAGCTAACCTCACAGATATCCAGAGTGATGATCCGTATAGTTTCATCACTTGAATCCAGACTTATAACAGCGATCATAGCTGTGACAACTATAAGGGTGGTCACTCTGGCTATCTGTGAGGTTAGTTGTAATGAGAATACTTTTAGATGGTCACAGGAACCATACATTTTTTCAGTGAGGTGATGTTAAGAAGGGGATCAAAATGAATCAGTGACCAGATTGGAATCTTCGTAAACAGCAGCAAAATTAATGAATAATAGAAAAATACACACTTACAGTAGCCTGACTCTAACAGCACAATGGGTCTCTTGGATGTTTTCTGAACATTCAGAAAACTATTTTTCTTAAATTCTATAAACCTTCCGTAAACATTCCAGTGGCGCGTTGTGCTGTCTGGGGAAAGATCGAGCGCCAAATTTGAAATTTCCATCAGAAGTGTTTGAAACTTAATATAAAGAAGATGTTGAGGGCGTTGATGACAATTCTGATGTTTAAAGTGAAAAATTCCAAATGGCGATCGAATATCATGAAAATTTCAATTTTTTTATAATCCAACTGAAATTTATTGTATGCATTCGGCCCAGTATGGCACTCTCGGGTGCAGCCAATTTCTTTTCAGATCGGACAGATAGTTCCTGAACTGGAAGAGTAGGACGTCCAGACTTTGACCTCGAAACTGATGCGACATTGTTGCGAAATTTGAATCCAGCAAAATTGCATTTTTCAAATTAAACTTTTCTCTTATCCTTCGAAAATTCTCAAGTTTATTATTTTTCTCAGATCTCAAAGTGGTCAAAGCCTTTTCCAAGCGTTTTCGACTGAAATTTTGATGACATCTGGTCAAAAACAGACGAACTGTTCCCTCGATTTCATCCAGAATAATCAACTTGGATCATCCTGTCAAAAACTGATCAAAATGTTGCGATCGAATTATGCCAGGATGTTCGGAATTTTGTAATTCCGGATAAAACTAGGGTTACTGGAAGGCGACACAGATAATCGGGCGTGGGGAAGCTCCTTCTTTCTCTGTCCTCTGATTGATGGGGGAGAATAAAGAAAAAATCGTGAGGATGACGCCTTACTATTTCTCGCACTCACAAATTTTGGATTGAAAAATCAGTCTCCGAGTGTGAAGGGGAAATCTCCCAATCCCTCATGCATTGATAAAAACTCGGTGCCTGTCACTCTGTAATAATTACGCCTGACGAAAAATGACAAATGATACATCAATCAACGTCTCCCGAGCAAGTTCGCCACCCCATCGAAAAAAGCAACACTCAAGGAGTCGAACAATCCCACCTTGGTCGCGGAGGTTGAGCTCAAATTAGTAGAGGGCAATCCCCATCGCCTGATAGGCATCAAGGACAGAACGTGGTGTACTTATGTTGTCTATGACGTGAAGGATTGAAGTTGATATATTATTACGATATATGTTCCGGAACATTATGGAGAACTCACTCGTTTATGAAGATAATTAAATTGTATTGCATGGAATAGTTGATCCAATACAGTTCAAATGATGAAGGTATTGTGAATTGATCTAGTTTCAATCATTAGTTATTCATGATTTTGATAAATTGAGTGGTCTTTCATTTCATGCTCAATTCGATTAGTGAAACATGAAATCCAGTACACGGGCAAAAGAAGATGGAGAAATTTACCGTGATGACGACGCGTCTCTTCAAACCATACAATGGAAATGTTTACAAAATATAGTATCAAATTATTCACATCATAACAGAGGAATCTGTTTTTGTCTCATAATGCTAATTATTTGACAATATATTTTGTAAAAATTTTCATTAAGGGGTAATATCACCTTGTGACTTTTTTTTCCACTTTTTTTTTATTGGCTTAAACACTTCCTAAACTATCTGAGAATGATAGGAAATGTCGATTATAGGGGAGAAAATATTTTAAATTTATAAGAATAACGATTTTTTGCGCATAGTCGAGGAGCGAAATAAGCGATAGTTAGAGAGCGCTGGGGTTTTTCGGTAAGAGTTTTGAAATTTCGTTTGTATGGAATTTACCGATAATTTCTACTTCCAAGCCTTCAATTTTGAGTAATAGATGTCTCAAACGAAAGTTTTAATTCACTTGTATGGTCCATGGCTCCTAAGACCATTTCTAGTGGCAAAGTGGTTCTCGATACAGCTGTATTTCTTGCTGTTTTACATTTCAATGATGGCTACATAGGAATTCTCAAAGTAATAGAGCAATCGGGCATCACAATTGGAGATGAATGTTATAATTTCTGCTCGGAAGCCGACGCGGTCCGTATTTCGCTTTTCGAGTGCTCCCTCACTGAAGAGGCTAAAGCTGCTCGTAAAGATGCAACTTCGTTCAGAAAAGATGAGAATCAAGAGAATCTCAATTTAGAAGGCCAATTGTATGGGGCAGGCATCGCAGATTAGAGGTAAAACAAAAATTTCACTACAAACATACTACTTGAAACTTTGAACGCGTTTATCTCAAAACCATATCTCTGGAGTTGGCCGTACCGATAACTCTGCCAATTTTCAACCGATTGCTTTGAAATTTTCACTATATCTTGAAAACATGATTATCTATAGAACATCGTAGGGTTTTTTCGATATTTGGTGTTGAACCGATTTTATAGCCGGTTTTCGATCGATTCTTTCAGAGAAAACAGGTTCTTCAACTTCAAAACGATGCCATTTTTTTTAAAATTCATTTTTCAAAAAAATCCTACGATGTTCTATAGATTTTACCATATATTTCAAGAAAATCTTTGGTTTTTTGTTCTAGATCAAAAACTGTGACTTGTAGCGGTACGGCCGAGCAGGTGTATGAAAAGAAACGGCTTTTTTTCAGTCTACTTCCAAGCCTCTATTTTTTATTTAAAAAATCAAATAAAATATGTTTCTCATATCTAAAGACTTGTACTTTCATTAGTACAAAACTTCATATTAAAAAAAATTTTTTTGACTCCACAGTAGGCCTTTGAAATGAAGCTCAGTTTGTCTAGTTACAAGGTGATATTACCCCTTAAACAACTCGAAGTGATGCGTTGCCATTCTACATAATAAATTTCTCTATATTTCATTTCCTGTGTTGTAAATATCATTATGTCCTAACAAAAATGAGTAGCCTCAAATATCTTTATCTCAAGTTTCTTCTGTTACTGGCACAGTACAGTGGCGTAGCGTGGCCAAATGGTACCCGGGTTGGACGCGATAGCGGAACACCCCCTCGCCCGGCAGTTAATCTTCTTTTGTAGAGAAAAGAAAAAAACACGTAGAAGAAACTGTGATCCAGTAAAATTTGAATGCGAACCAAAATTTGGCCCCCGGGGTGGTCCGCCCCCCCCCCTCCTTGCTACGCCACTGGCATAGTAGCATGGACAGAATCATTGGTGCTGGCAATTTCAATACCATCAGTTGTTTTGCCACATCCCACTTGACCATACGATACAGCGCCGGATTCAGAAATTTTGTTTCCCTCTTCAATCAACGTGTAACAAAAGATAAACAGTAGGCAGCCGCCTATCACTTATCCTTTGTTATACGTGCGTTGGAAAGGAAAACAGAATTTCTAAATCCGGCTCTGATACGATATTACTTTCTAGTCCAGTTGAATCATTCTGCTCTGATAGCCAAGACTTCTTCTAGCTTCGCAGTTCGTAAGTTCAGTATTTTGAAGCCTCATTCTCACTGAACAATACCCTGGTAGGAATCGACCCCGAATCAACGTCATTCTGGTATTAATTTCTCCTAGGGTAGTTTCACTTGTACTGAAATACTTTTGTCCTTTTGGGTCTTTTTCTTCTGCAATTCAAATCAGTGAAAAGTACTGAAAATCAGTGCACTCCACTGGTGAATCGGTGCCAAGTTGATCACTGGTTGAATCAATTCGAGTTTACAGAGAATCTTCAAGTGAAAACAGACTGTTCTTGAATCATTTTTGTATCCTCATTTCCCCTGATTTTCAACAATGAAAGTTTCCGGTTCCATGATACAAGTCTATTCCATGGTTACTTTGTATTCAGTACCTTAATGGAACAGTCTAGGTGTGAGATCAGGTGATGCTAGATTTGATTTGATAAACTATGGACAAACTTCGTGTTGTAAGATGATCGTAAACTCGAATAACTTCAGAGGTTTCGTACGAGTTTTGCAAATGTTGATTCCATATGAACTAATTTCCACGGTACAGTTATATGGAAGTTTGACATAAATTCAACACGAATTAAGCTCTGGTACTTGAGAGTTGGCTGGAATTTGTTTTGGTAATATGATCATCATAAACATACTTCTATGTACATCAGTCAACGTATCAATCAATTTTTATCAGGAATTTCACTCTGTTGCCTTTGAAACGATGTGAATTGAAGTAATTTTCAAGGAGAATGGAATATCGGTTCGTTCATCGACGAGATATTATTTTCATCATTTCCAATCGATTGCAGAAGTTAACACAAAATTGTTTTCAGATATTATATCGTGAACTATCAAACTGTAGGTATTGGCGAATGGAAATGGATTTCCTGTAAAATGAGGAGGTGACGGTGCATCAGTGTTCTGAAAATCTTCATACCGTCACGTACAAGTTGTGCTATTCAGGAGTTACGATGGTGATTAATGTTGTTTCTAAATCAGACTTTGGGATGAATTATGGATGTCAATTTGACCTGAATGTTGTTTTTCAATAATCGAAGCAAATGATAATTGATTTAATTCTTTTTCTGAAGATGATCCCAATCGAATATAATCATCCATCAGAATCTCGTTGCGGTTGAATTATAGAGAGATTTGTATTCGAGAGAAGTACCCAATCGAATTCATCGGTGAACTTCATATTCTCTTCATTAGCGTCAGATCCTTTAATGAATCTCGTTATACGGATCCACGATAATTCATATAATCTCGATGAGTTTGTGCAATAATCAATCAGATTCAATCCATGCGGCGTTGTCGCGATTCATAATTGAATTTAAATAACGGAGTTGATGAATTTCAATCACAAGGAAGAATTTTGTGAACGTTTTATATGAAAGCTATGGTCTGTATAAATTCATTCACGGGCTCATCACAGCAATGGATTCTAAAGATTAATGATTGGGAAAAATGTGTGTCAGTAGAAAGGACTTGAGATATGCCTAAGATTGCCCGGTCTCTCTATAGCAGCCCTCTTTATAGCTACAAAACAATTCAAGTTACGTGATGTAGATGAGACATTTTCGTTCGCATCAATTAATTACATCACGTTGCAACAAAGTCTATGTTCAACGCATAACATAACAGAATTATACCAACATTTCATTGATTATTACAACTCGCAAAGCTGATTTATTCGACTTGACTCGATACTTCTGCCACTTTTCTCTCACGTCATTTCCAAAACATTACATCTCTTGTCCCATTCGATCTTAATTTAATTCCATCAAGTTTCATGAATACAGGGGAGCTCGATGTCTGGCTCAACAATTCGTGTAGTAACGCGATAAAGGTAACTGGCACCTTTCCCTATATATATAAATACCATACACAGAACAAAAGAGAAGGAAAAGTGAAAAGGGGTGTGTACATAATGAGCGTTGAAACAATTACCACCTCTGAAAACAGTCTGAATTCACATTTCTAGGCTTTCCAAACGGTGGGAAGAGGAAGGAACACACACATTGTGACCTCGACACCCTTTTTCGCAAACAACTGCTCCTCAAAACCATGGCCGTGGAAAATATCACCTCTGAGTTTCGACAACCGTGAAGGCCATGTCAAATACAAGTCGTTCTTTTTTTTTCGTTTTCTCCCTACGAATAGTTCTTATATAAACCTGGGGAATGAGAAAGAAAATTCAAACATCTAGAAATAATTAATCCCCCTTCAAGGCAAAGCTCGTTAGAGGTAACTTCGCAGACGAAGTCAGTTTACTTGTTCCAGTACTTTACATACATACATCTTCAATCTTATTAAAGACTGTACGAAGTCGTAACGAGTGTGACGTATAGTTGTGTGTTGATATTATAAAAGATTCATTACATTTTATTTCAATTAATCACAAGTTTCTCTTCTGTCTGATTTTACGTTGACACAATTACCAAAGAGGGATGAAATGGAGTTGTCGTTTCCAATGAATGATTGTTCAGTTTTCTGTGGTGGTGAATGGAACGATGCTAATAAGCTTTTCAACAATCTTTCATGTAAGTCTAAAAATCCACTGGAGTTTGATCAAGAGTTTTCCGATTCTTCGATAATCAGACTAGGTTGATTGTGCTGAAATTTTTGGAAGTTCAAAAAGGAATTGCAATTATTCAGTTTCTCTTCGATGTTTGGAATCGAATGTTTCAGAAAAGTTATATGAACAGCGTCGAGACCTGTAATTAACGATTTTGGCTTGAAAATGTTCAATTCTTAACGGCTTAATGTGTTTTCGGAAATATTCGCCTCGGTGGATAAAGCTCTTAATCGGATATTGATGTGATTTTCAACTGTATGAGGACATGAATCTTTTATTCATATTATTTTTTTTGTTCGAACTGTGTCGTGAGGAACATTCTTCGTTTCGCTCGATGTTTAATGTGTGCATTTCATAAAAATCTTAATGGGATGGTGAGAGAATTTGAAGTCATGCTAAATTTCTGCGATCCAAGGTAAGAAATATCAGCTTTCGACCAGTTCTTGCATCCTCCATCTATTTTCAGCAGAAAAAATGAGATTCTACCCTAGCAGAAATTTGATCAGGCATTTCCTATTTTCAATAAGGTCCTGCTCAGGTTCAAATCCGGAAACCGTAAATAAGGAAAATCTTATGAGGCCTTTACAAGGGCCTTACCTGATTTTCCTAATAGGATTCAAATGAGGTTCGGATAAGATTTCCATAAAATCGAGCAAAAAATGGAAAACCGTAACAAAACCTGATGAAGACCTGATAGGAAATCAGTCATGCCTCATCAGGCCCTCGTATTTCCCCTTTCAGAATTTCTACTAGGGTAATTTCCATGCGAGGGAATTTAGATTCAATGCCTTCCCCAAGAAACGCGGTAACATCTCTACGCCAAGTACATGGATTTTCTACAATAAGGATCTCCTTCGAAATTAATATTTCCCAATTTTTTCGTTACCTTTCCCTCTTCTCCATCCTCATTGAACATCATTTAATTTTGCTGAATATGAGATTTGAAAAATGAAGAATATAGATTCTCATGAATTATGGACAGCTTCGGAGAGGCAAAAGTTTTTTTGCAGTACTTTTTTTATGATTTTCTCTCATCGAGATACATTCATTCAAATTACCATAACATAATTGGATAAAAATTCTACTTCCCTCTCATGTAGTTCACCCGGGAATGGAGAGAAGCGCAAGCCTAGAGAACTGTCTGAAAAGTTAACTTCTATCTTCAATTTGATTCTTGCTTGATGGAAATTTTTATTGGGATATAAAGTGTCGGAAGTTTTGTTTTTCATCGTAAAATGGCGTTAAATTCTCAAGTTTAATTTCTGATTTTTCTTTTCATTTTCATACCATTGTTATGCTGAATTCAAGAGATTTGAGCGAATTCGTCAAATTAACATATTTTGAAATGTAATTATCTCAATCAAGAAGAAATTGATGATCTGATGAACTGAAGGAGTTGCACAAAATATTGAAGTTTTGAAGTTGACAGTAACGAATAGCACAACACTAAGCACGTTTTTAAGTGTTCATACGCGAGTCATTTCCACTCCATTTTGTCATAAATATTTTACTCAGTGCTATGTGAAAAACATTTTGAGTTCGCTTGCATGAGTGCTCAACCACGTGTAAGGGCACTCATTTGCCAATCCATTCAATTGAGCAGGAAAATTCAGGACTGCCCACCGGTCTTGAAACCTTTCAAGAACTTCTCGCGCCAGAAAATGCCAGAAAAACCCGAGGAGAAAATTGTTTCCATGTGAAATCCGATCAAGAACTCATAAAGTCGAACATCCTGTCAAAAACCAACAAACATTTTGCTCCTAGGCTTGCACGGAATTTCTGGAAGTTGTGTTCTTGAAATTTGAAACATTTATAGAAACCGACGAAAAATTCAAACCTGCAAAATTTGATGAATCATTGGTGTTTATCTTCTCGAACTACCTGTTTGGCACCGGAAACGTCGTTTGAAGAATGTACTGAAATTTTTTGGTTCTTCAACAGCTTAGTATTTCATGATTCGATGACAAATTCGTTTTAATAAACGATTCAAACTTCAGCAACATTGGGGTTTGGCAATTTCGAATAAGATTGCGGAGACCGTTTGCCAAGTTTTGACCAGATTCCACGTGGCGGAAACCCTTCAAAGCCTGCCAACAATTTTTTTCCTGGTTCTCCGGAGCACCTTTCAGCAAGGATGGCTCTTGTCGGAATCCTGATTCCTTATATGAATTATAAGTAGGGGAAGTGCGCTTAATTCACACCATTGCTTAAATTGCATCACTCGCGTATCCTTCACGCAATTGAAACGTGAACTTGGAGTCCAATTCAATCATGTCACTTGAGTTGTTACATCAGTTACAACACATTGTGTGAATTCGTTTGATTTTTGGTTGATTTCCTGTGTTGATTCAACGTTGAGTTTATGTTCCTTTATACGGCAAGTAAAACTGTAAGTATAAAACCTGGAAGTGGTAAATCTGAGTAATAAAATGTCCTATCGTTCGATTGGATCCATTCCCCTGCACTCAAAATAATCTGAAGGCGTATATAGGTGTGTTAAGTGTACATGGTGCAATTTAAGCACACAAAGTGCAATTTACAGAAACGTTTTCCATTATTCATTCATTTAATATCAAGTGCACTGTCTATTTTCTCCCAATCTCATCATGGAGATAAGATTGTATAAGTCAAGAGGAATTTTGTGAGTATGCGATGTTGATTCCGTCAATTTTCTATACCAAGAAATGGATACAAGTTCTTAAGTGGTGCAATATTGGCACACTTACCCTACCTCTTATCTTGGAAAACTTTGTCAGTTGCGGATAGAATGTCGGTTCGATTTGATGATGATTTTTAATCGGATAGGGGTTTCTTACAACCTTCATTCATGAAAGTTAATCAATAAAAGAACTTCAAAGACTGCTTCTTGTCTTCCAGTCGGTCTGTGGATTAAACGGAAGGAATTTCTATCCGTATTCAATAGAATTTGTATTATGGGTGACCTGTTTCACTCGCGATAATTCTTGATCATTAATTCACATCTCGAACAAAAGAATGATTACTCATTCCATGGTTCAACGATCAATTTCATTGGTCATCGAACGTTGACAATTACTCACTTGGTTTCATTTATTATTTCCACCAAACAAGTGATAATGTTTTCTGACCTAATCACCCATTTATTCGATATTCATTTCTCATGCGCGGTTTTAGACGTCGTGAAAAATCCTATGTAATATGTTATCTGTCAATACATTAATGATCTAACTATTCACTCACCAAACCTATCAATCAATTCATCGTCGGGATACAATCAAAGTATAACGTGGTTCGAACTTTTGTTCATCAATTTATTCAAAACGGGGGTAAACATCAAAATCATGTATCGCATAATGTCTTCTATTCAAATTCATACACTCGTTCTTTATAGACCTCGATTCAAATGTTGTACAATGAACAAAAACATGTACATCGGAAGAAGAATCCACTGAGAAGACTGTGGAATAATCCACACCACAGCGAATCAATTCCAAATTAAATGTTGAAGTCGATACAAAATATCTCAACATTCATATTCGAGAATTTCATCGGATATCATTCATGGAAATCCAACGTCAACTGTTCCTCCAGTAAATATTGAATCGAAGATTCGTGTTTCAAGGTTGCAATGTTTCTTCACCTGAAATTCGAATACGGAATACTTTCGGAGAATTTGAGTGTCTTCGAAGACCGCAAATACTGGAGATGATCCTTCGTGAAAATACGAACAGAGTTATTCTTCAGAGATTATTCTTGCATCGGAAGGAATTTCGAAGTGAGATTTGTCAAGGAAACTGAGAACACCTCGTGGGAACGGTGATATACCGACGTCGAAACTGTATCTGCATTCAATTGTTTCCAGAACAAATATTGCTGCTGCTTTGATGTTGAGCCACATGGTTGGCATAAATAACTCATTACTTCTGGATATCTGAAAGATATCTCTTTGATCGTGGTATAAAATTAAACGCCCTAGGAACAACGTTGAACGACCGTGAGGAGGAAATTACAGTGGCAATATAACAGAAAGTTTCATAAAATTATATAGAACTATATTATTCATATTCCAAATTGTACTTGGTTTAGTTTATTATCCATGAAAATTAGGAGTTATAGCTGTGGAATTACGATGACGTCTAAAAAAAAGACTCTATTATATTATATTCATGCGCAACAACAACCGATTTTCGACTATTTCATCCCTACAAATATCGCGAAATTTCAAAATACATATTTTCAATGAATCCACAACGCGGAATATCAATATTCATATTCTTTCCCCTTCTAACCAATCTCCATCATTTTTCCCATCAGCATATTTCCCATTCATCGAGGTATTTTCATTATTCGTGGCATTTGAAGAATTCCATCGCGTAATTTGAATCACTCTTTTCATCTTCCAACCATAAATGAAGTATAGAATTCATTTCGACTGAGTTCGGTCGATTCGAGGCTCCTTCGCGCACGTTGATCTTTAATAATAATTTTGCCGCAATTGAAATATCCTCGTCACCCAATTGATCGATTCACACTAGAAATTCCAAAAAAATGAGAAAAACAAGACGAACGAAAGAACAAAGAAACAGAGAACTCTTTTTATTCTTTTTACCAGTTTAATCCCGGAATTCCGATATCGTATCGGTATTTCATACGTGAGAATCGAAAGCAACAAGGGATGAAACATATCGGTTGTTACGTACTACAATACTCGTGTGCACAACATTATCGCTTTGAGCAAATTTCACTTGTTACGTAAAAGACCAAAAAAATTGTAATTGGAATTCAAAATTGATTGATGAAAAAAAGACACGGTTCTACCATATTCCTTTTGATTCCTCTCTCGCTGAAGATGAGTTCAATTTAGTTTTCGTTTCATTGTATGTACATGTTTCAACGAATGCTTCAAAAGTTCGCAAGAAGATTATGAGAGATAACGAAACATTTTCACGATAATTATGAAAATAATTTCACGAATTTGCATTTGACAAGTGAAGAAATGAGTTGTAAGATTACAACATACTTGAAACTTTACACATTCAATAGACGCGCAGGGAACGATTTATCATTTTCGCGACATCGAAGGAGCGAGAGAAGAGGATAAAAGGGTTTTATATTGCGTTTGGTACGCTATGATATTTTAAATGAATCGTATTCGTTTGTGATTAATTAGCAGGGTTTTTTCTCTTCAATTCGTCCGGAAGAGTGTAATTTGTGAATACTAATTATGTATGTAATCATTCATCACAGGTCGTTAACATTCATAGGTCATTAGCAAATGAAATAAAAGAAACGTACGTTGTCAGGAATCCTATGAATGTTAATGCAATGCGTGTATTTACATTTGATGCAGGTATGCAAACATTCGGAAATTTGATTCCGTTTGAATGTGGAAGAGACTTTTTTTTAACTGTATTGGAATATATATATAGGAATTTGTCATTATTTTGAATGAATTTCATCGCTTGTCAACTGAACTTTAATATTACTTGGCGTGAACATTGAGAGTATATGTGAACTCAAATAGACATTATGCTCTAAAATCCATAAATTACTATCATATGTAAGCTGAGCGAATACGGTATTCAAACTATACTGCAAGCTAGTCAAACGATTGCTCAAGCTGGTGATTCTAGCCACCTCATAGTTAATTTCAGGGTCCTTTCTGGTGGCTAGCTCCACGACAAGCACCTTGGAAGGTACTAGACAACTGCGATAATCATTTTTACTAGGGTAGTGTTCTTTAATATTCAAGACGGAGTTCCGCCATTTGTGAGAGATTCTCGTATGGAATCAGTTTCTTTCCTTCAGGCAATATACGGCGAAGGATTAGCGAGGCGTAGCACAGTCTATGATCAATAATGAAACAATGGAGTTGATTTATTGACCGCCCATATTTGTCCGCTATCGATATCCAACCAGAGAAAGAAGAAGGAAGAATGGTTTTTCCGTTTTTTCATCAACCAATCACATGGTTTCCAACGTGAAGGGAACAATTCACTGGAAGTAGAATTTCTGAAGCGTGATAATCTTCTAGTTCTCTCTCAGCCTGGTTTCGAGAAAGATGCTCCGTTGAGATTCTTTGAATTGACCTTACAGATTTCGTGAGGAGGGCTATTCGTCTTCGTAGATTGGCTATTCTACTCGCCTTTGATTCTTGAAGACGATTCGATACCATGAATTCTTGTTTTTCACTTCTTCTTTCTTTTAACCTGGAGTAAGTTCCCATACTGAGAAAAATCAAATGTGAAAATAACCCCTATTTCGTATATTTTCCACCCGTCAAA
This sequence comes from Gonatopus flavifemur, assembly GCA_018340375.1. Taxonomy (NCBI): domain Eukaryota; kingdom Metazoa; phylum Arthropoda; class Insecta; order Hymenoptera; family Dryinidae; genus Gonatopus; species Gonatopus flavifemur. Next base: position 2,619,747 of record JAFFJZ010000001.1, read on the forward strand.
TAATGAAAATTGAAGCCAGCCTGTCAAAAGTGAGAAGTACCTCTTCAGTGTTGAATTTCACCGTACATTCGGTTTGATTCACCAAAAAGATGGTGTTTATCACCTAGCTCATGGTGATAATAACTAAAAAGATAGTATTCATCACCTAACTCATGGTAATAATAACCAAAATAATGTATTCTCGACCGTCAAATACATTACTATATTGGAACATGATTTCTACAATGCAGATTTTTCTCAGTGCAGTAAAGATTTTGTGTCTTGCAGTGTACCGGTTGAGACAGGTTTTAAATGTCCTGTGGAACAGTCTTAAATCACTTTCAGACCAAGTCTTGCGTAAAACTCGTTTAAAAAATATCTTCGAGATGTCTTCTTTCCAAGACATGTTTCAGATATTTTGTAGATGATTTTCAGACAAGAATTGGCGTGAAACTTATCTGAAAGTATTGTGTGCAAGACATCTAAAACCTGCTCAGAAGATATCGCAAGAAGCAAAATGTTCCCTGGATTGCCACTACATGAATTGGCGAATCTTGTGTGTTTGCCTTATTGCGCCAAGCCATATTCTATCCACCTCAGAGCAATTTGCATATGGACTCCCATTCCTTGATTTTTTTGTTGAAAAACTAAAGTTCAACATACTCAGCATGATACGATATTTTTCAGATTTCATTTGTCGTATGTCACAATTTCATCAGCATTCGTTGGCATGAAAGAAATGCTGATCCACAGATCCCATATCTCCGATATCCACTTCCCAACACCAGCAGTTGACTCGTATCTTCAATGTCGCTTCTTCAAGGCATTTACCACAATCCTCCTATTCTTTTTCATTCTCAGGGTACATGTGTTCCAACTCACTGAGGATTCCTCCCCATAAACATCCCAATCAATTTCTTCGATCGGTAAATCCCATCAATCACAATCATATTACTTTGATCGAAAAATTATGTGGAAAAATGATCGGAAACCAACAGCCAAACACCAGTCTCCACGATTCGTCCATACGTACCGCGACGTAAGGATTTTCCGAGCCATTTAATCCCGGTAATGTGAAACAGTCCAACGAGTACAGGATACAAGTGCACACGTTAAAGTACCGACAATGCTGTTCCGATTCTATGGTGTCACATCCCCTGCGCCAGACTCGAAAGCACCAGCAAGAAATTGCATTTGAAATTGTGATACTCGTTTTCGTTTTCTGTGTATTTTTTTTCACTTCACACCTACATTCTTGAGAAATAGAGAGAAAGACTGTTGGATGCTGTCCTCTATTCCTCACAATCCTCTTCTCTCATTCCTCTTTTCTTAGTTTCCTCCTCCTTTTCTTGTTTCCTGTTTTCACGCCTTCCTGCACTTTTATTGCCCCTACATTCATTTGGAATGGAAGGAAAAAGGATCCGAATTCCTCTTGTTTCGATAATTACTCGTGTGGATTCTCTTCCTCATATAATTTATATACAAAATTTATGTATCGAGAAATTGTACTGGGAGAATATTTCATTTGGCTGAATATTTATGGTATAGGAGTTAGGATTAGTTTGTGTGTTTATCGTGTTCGTTCGTTCGAATGAAGTGAACAATAATATCTATCCGTGTTGTTACAGACACGGTAATTTTCGCCTTTTGTATCAAAGTTCGTCGTGGAATTTTAATAAGGTTTCCGTGGAAGAGGAGCGTGATACCATGTGTGTGAAAAATATGAATCATGGTTATATTGAGTATCTTGTTTCTCGTTCTCAAAAGTTGTACTCTTGTCTTGGTACAATTGTTTCTAAAGTGGAATTAAACTTGTTCCGTGTTATGACTAGTTGTCTCTTCCTCGTGCGAACTTCATTTGCTGAGAATGGATCCTAATGTAGCTGATGAATGGAATCGTATTCACTTTAGATACGAATATATTCAAGTTTTATGCATAAAGTGGATTGGCTGTTGCTTGTTGTCGATATCAGAGTTTGAAAATTTAACTACTGTGTTTGAAGTGTTGACTTTAGGATAGATGAGTATCAAATTGTACTACGTGTGGAATTTTGATATCAGAATTAAAAAATTCAGCTCTTGCAACTGATTCCTAATAGGTGAGGGTGAATTTCCAAAAAATTTGGTTCCTCCTCCAATGTCCTTCAAAGTTAGTCGAAAGTGAACAATGCTCAGAATGTTATCTTTGAAGGGTTTTCATATCCCAGAAGGTTTTTTTCAATATCCTAGAATTTCCACCTGAAAGTTCTGAATCTTGTATGGAATTTCACCTAATTGATGAGAGTTTTTGGCGAGTATTGTCTGCTTCTAATGGAATTTTTAGAAGATCCATGAATTCGAAAATTATATTATTCCATATGAACTTCCGCAAGGACGTCATTTATTCAGATCGGAATGGATGTTCTCAAATACTACATTAAGGGTTGAAATGAATTCATTATATTGAAAATGTTTTGTTTAAAAGGAAGAAATCGAGAACCATGTACCACAAAAATCCTTGTTAAAAATCATTGACGTCATCTTGCCTTATCCAACAATTTCATCAGCGTTTGTATCAACGAGTTTAAACGCTTTCGTGTCCTCTGTCAGATTTTCAGTTTGAAAATTGTTTTGTTTTCTCCCTCACGTTCGCGAAATTTCCATACTTTTTTCTCAATTCTTCCATACTTTCAGAGAAAAAGTCAAAAAGAATGGAAATGAAAAAAAAATGTTCTCAAGGATTTGGACTCCATTCAAATTCTACACTCCCTCCTTCAAGGTAGAATTATTTTCAAATAAATCCCCAATGCTCTTTCATGGATTTAATATATGAGCTTTCGTTAGTTTCCTCCAAAGAATCACTTTCCATTTATTCCCAGGATAGAACTTTATACTTCCGCAAAGAAACTACATGGCAATTTGAATTCTGTCCTCTCTACTTTTTTTTCGATTTTCACTGACCCCTTTTATCTCTCGCTTCTCGGATATCCAATGAAATTCAAATTCCATTATTGTACAGACCATTTTTTCTCTTTTATTTAATTAATATTTCATACGCATCCGTTCTTCTGTAGACGCATACTCTTTCTGCAGTCTAAATTTTTCACAGATATAATACATATTGTGGTTTTTCAACACGATCTCCAACTTTTTTTTATGAAAAAAATATCATTCAATAATTCTCATGTCGCTCAATTCTTCACGAGAAATGTATTGGGAAAGGAAACAATGTTTAAATTGATGTATGGGAATTATTCACCCTCGAAACGTTACCAAGAATACTTCACTTTTTCCTTTCTTTTCTTTTTTGAGTTTTGTTCAGTTAAAATATTAGTATACTTTTTAACTATCTATCGCGTAGGGATGTACATTCAATAGAACCATACCATTCGTAAATCTCTAATTACTCTTGGAAACATTTTCTTCGATTACGAAGTGAACTGTATAGTTTTATAATCATTCAATAATTCGAACGAAGAATATGCAAATTTTGAGGTCTTGAAAATGAGCACCACCAAAACATAACATTATGAGGATACCGACATAAAACAATCTCAATAATCTTGTCACGACTTCTATTCATTTTAATTCGAGTATTCTTGAAAATTACATGAGTATTGTTTTAGTTAATATTCATCCGATGAAGTACAAAATTCCACGTGAATCCGGAAAAGCTCTCGAGGTTCGTAGAGTGAATCAAGCTATATATCACCACATAATATAAATTCTTCAAGAATAACAACGTCACGTGCGATCTTTGATTCTAACTAAAAGCTCTCTCTATCCCCGGGAATGGGCGGTAATGCAGACGGTACAATATATGGATACTGCACAAACTGCTTACTCAGCCACGTAAAGCTCTCGCAAATGCAGAAAAGATATAAAATATACTGGCAGCTTTTGAATTGAACAGCATTATTACGGTGACGAGAACAATTGCGCTTCTCGTACCTTACACTATATTTTTCAATACTGTTGATCATTCAATTTTGTGCCTAGTTTTTTTCATTTCATGAATCTACAATTTGGATCAGATACACGGAGAAAAATAATACAATAAAAATTACAACATTTTCTAGTGAATTAATACTATTACGTCTCATACCTTGAGAAGTACTGCTTTTCAAATATGGAATAAAATGTTACAACTGCAATAATTTTTACTACATTCGGTAAGAAAGCCTCTGAGACCGTCTGGCAATTGTGACGACATTTGACAAAATAGTACTATTTTACTACATTATTTTTATCGAGGATTCTGTGATAACAAATGTTCTTCTTGGATGTTTCTAATCCGAATTGAATGCAAACATATATGATTGATGGAATTGAGAAAGTTATTGAGTGAAGTAAGAATTATTCATCCAGAAGAATTGAAAAGGAAAATGATAAAGAACAAGGACTTGTGCGATTGATGGAAGCAATCAATTGTCTCTGTCTGAATTGTCATTCCGAAACGAATGTATGGTGACATCTTTGAGAGTTGACTGCTTCCAATCTTCATATGATTTTCCTTATCCTCTTCTTCAGAGTCGGAATAGACGCGTAAGCCATTCCAAGAGACAACGATTTCGATTATCTAATATGATTTGCAAATTCAACTATTTTCTTTTGTAAATTTCAACTCTCATTGACACTGCGTATTTCTCAAGGTGAAACGCCGCATCCCCTGCCACTGGGCTTCAATCTGGACTGTGACCGGACTTCTTGATATTTCGAAAACACACACGAAATTTCATCAAGAATGTTGGAGGAAATGAGAATGATTTATTCTTTCTCAACACACACCTCGATGAAAGTCAGAATATTGGATAAAATCTTATTATCTTCAAAAACACCCCTTTCTCTTGAAATTCTTTGTAATTCAAGCTTTGGAAACTTGGAGAATTTGGGGCATCCGCCGATAGCGAGTTTCAGAAAAAGAATCCAAAGGTAAATTCACTCAATTTTCTCGGCTGCGGTCTTTTCGAAATTGGTGAAAGTTTTGTCGAACGCTCGTGAATGCTCACAGAAGTCTTGCAAGAGTTCGGACGATATTCTGGCATCGGTGATTGATTTCATCGGTTTCAAGTAAACGGAGAGTTTTGTGAAAACTTCTGAAACTACGAATGACAAATCGTTATCTGGAACTAAGTTCTTAAATTGTCTTTACCAAGCGAAGATTCTGACTAAAAATTGTTTGCACTGAGGAAAAAGATAGTGGACTCAACTATGCACGACAGTTGTATACGTTCAACCACAATCCTTCATCAACTCAATGTAAATGCAAGGTTCGTTCAATTATGCGTAGTTTAGCAACTACGAATCTTGTCATATCAAGCAATTATTGCAGTTGAACGTAGTGGGTCCACTATTCCTCTTCTTCAGTGTGTTCATCTACTCGTCATCGGAACATGGAATTTTTTTATTGAAAATTTCATATAAAAGGATTACATGTATACATGTCTATGCTTTTCATACTCTTCCATTTTCGTTTACTATTCAATCAATTCTAGGATCATATACTTCTCGATCTGAGATTTGCATCCAGATATTTTATAGAAGATGGAGAATTCCCAATTTAATTTAATGAACAATGACATTTTAATTGAAGTGAAAATGAAGCTATAAATATCCGCCACCTCTTCTCTTATTATATCCATCAAGAGAGAAATGGAATATAATTGAGCCATCAAACGAATTTATCCGAAGCGAAGTTCAATTGTAATTACATTAGAGTCCTGTTCCAACCCAATTACAAAGCTCTGAAAAAAGAATTAACTGACGCAAGATCCGTCATTCGTTCAACGAAATGTTATAAAAGTGATAATAACTTAATTGCCAAAGGACAAAAGATCGCAACTCAGAATTTGATTTTCACTTTGTTTTCGAAAACTTCAGAGTAATCTTATACCAAAGTGCTTCCTCTTTTCTCTTCCTTTCATTCCATTCTATCTTTGAATCAGGATTCCGTGAAAGCACTCGTGGGTCCGTTCTATCCACAAACTTTTGTCCTCTTCAAGGATCAAGAGAGTAAAACCACGTGTTTTCTCGTCTGCAAGAGTCCCGGAAAATCGCTTCGAGGTGGAAATGTGAGAGAGAAGAAAAAAAAAGAGAGAATCAACGACGGTGCGAGTGGATGGTGAGTCCTGTTGTACGAACCAATATAAATGCAAAGGCGATTCGATCCATCTCAGAGAACAGAGTACCGCGCTCGCGTGGAGGTTAAAAGGAAGGTAGAGACCAGGTCTCGTCTTATTGATATTCCACTTAGGATATCCGAAAACCCGCGAACTGTGACGATCGTGCCTCTTCGGATTAGAATGAAAAGAAGGAGGTTTTATTGGTTGGTATATAACACTTTCGTATTAATCGAATGACTTCAACCGTCTGTATTAAGAGATGTAGTTTTATGTATCTTGTTACCATGAGTTACCTTTTTATACTTCATTGAGTGTTTATCTCCAGCTGGGTAATCGAGACATTTATTCAGAAATTTTAATTCCAATTTGAAATAAAGAAAAGTCGTTTTTGATATATTGATACAATCTACTGTATAATATAAAACAACAGCTAAGAAGATCAACTAATCTCTGAAACGATGTTCGTTTGATCGATGAAAGCAACTTTGGATCCTCTGCGTTGATTCCGAATGTCAGATGCTGTGGATACTTTACCAGAAATTCTATCACTCGGGTACATCACATTAATTCCTGAAGCTTATTTCTCATATAAACTCTACATTTATCAATTTCATTCACTGACGGAGGGAATCAGGACCAACTCTATGTGCGCGAAATCGTTGGAATCCATCAAGCATACCATTCATTAGATGCAGATATGAATCGGAACTGGCATGATTTCTAAGCAATTCCATTGTGTAACATTCCGCGATGTAGTTAGTTTCATTTGTGAAGAGGTGAAATTATGTGGAGCACGTAGACAAAAGGAAAGCTACGAAGATCGCAATTGACGATGCAACAAGACAATTTGAGTTTGGATTATTGAATTCGCGGAGAGCGCAATTACAGTTCATATATAAAATCACGTATCTCATATCTTGAGGTGCTGAAAAATATCGCACAATTTGGCAGGATGCGTTGAGGATGGATAAATTTCCTCCATCATCGAGTATTATTCGGGAAGATATTTTCTCTCATCTCACATTCATCCAATAAAATATTCCATTTGAGTTAGAGTTACACCATTGGAGTTGACCAGCAGACGTTTCGTTCCCCTGTTTCTTCGAGTTTCGTTTAATTATATATTTGAACCAAGAATTTTGCTCTTGGCGAACGGGTTAATTTCTTCTCTCCACTCTCTTAAACTTTCAATGGAAAATATAATATCGCATGAATGAAATATTCGATCTTCTTCAGGACCCCTCTGTTCCTTCATTCCGCATCGAAATAGAGTTTGAAGAGTTTAATTTACTTCTCGATTTTTCATCTCCGCAGTCATTCGACTATCGAGAAACCATTGTTTCCTGAATTCTCTTCGATTTCCCGATATCCGTGTGGATATTCAATGAGAGAAAAGAGGAAACTGGGACTCGAATTATTCGTGAGACGGCTCGAGGATTCCCGATCGCGTGGTGGCCATTTAATCGAGCACCTAATCCAACCTAATCAAGCTCATAACTGAACTAGCGTTGGATTAACACGCAGGATTGAACGATCGATAACACGCGAGATCCGATAAAGACACGTATGTCAGGTGTATGTGCATAGAAAATGATTGAACATCTCAAAAAGATTAACAACGGTGGATTGAAAGATCTGAGAATTTTGTGGATATGCAAAATCTAGAATAGACACTTCGCAGCAATTTAGAACATCGAGGTATTCCTTAGGTTCCGAGTGGTTGATTCGAAGTATGAGAACAATTATTTTATGAATCATTTTCTATCGCGAGCTGAATATTTCAAGAATGTACACGCTATTCTTGAATAACGTACTTGATATGCAGATTTTTCATTCCGAGAAGCACTTGGATCACGAGAATAGGAGATTAAGGTTACTCCTAGGGCTTATTGTGTACTTTTATATATCAAAGTTTCATTTAGAGAGAGAATTTTACTTGGAAATTATTGTTTGTGCTAGATATACGATATTGAAATCAGAAGAGTTCAATCAGAATTGCATGAAAAGTACATAAAGCTTTGAATAGAAAACTGATGGTATGACATAAAAATGGTATAAGAATTGTATACAGTACCTACAAATTTTTTCTATACAGCCATCACTCATGTGTATTTTACTAGAACTGTGATCAAGCTCAGTACTGTTATCTATTCTTGTAGCGCTTTCAGTCATGAAACACATGGCTGGAAAAGGGACGCTAAAAAGAATGGTGACGTGATTTTCGTCAACTGCATAGAGCAAAAAAAATTCACTCCACGGGAAAAAGAAAATGGAGAAATTTACTGTATAGGATGACCACGCGACGTTTCGAGTCTTTGAGTGAAAATTTTTACAAAATATATTGTCAAAATTTCCATTTGAAGGTTTGAAGCGATGCGTTATCATCCTATACGGTGAATTTCTCAACTTTCTTTTTTCCGTGTGTGACAGCAAAATCTGATTTGGCTGGAATAACATATTTTTTGCAGGCCCAGCAATCTATTTGCTATCACAGTAATTTCCTCAGCTATGGCAGCAAAAAAATTTGACTTCTTCAGCAAAATTTTTGTGCTATTCTATACACTGAGAAAAATTTATCACTACATTGACTATGGAATGATAGGAATGGGGGAACATACTGACTTCCAATGAAATTCACTATAATATAATGAAATTTACTATGGCATAACAATAAAAACCTGATCAAATTCACAATGTTTTACAGTAAATTTCATTAGAGGTCAGCATGTTCCCCCATTCCCATAATTCCATAGTAAATTGAACTATAGTTGAATTTTTCTTAGGGTATTTAATACTGAATTTTGCTGGAGGAGCAAGCATTTTTTCCTGTCACAACTGAAAATCACTGTTGTAGCTGAGAAGATTGCTGCGATAACAAATAGTTTGCTTTCACAGCAGAAGGGACTCGACCAAATTAGATTTCGCTGTCACAACGAATTTGCTTCTTCCTCTAGGTGTTATTTGAGCTCATTTCCCCTAGTCCTGAAATATTTATGATCTAAAATCATTCTGGGTTTTCGGGAACAGTACGTTGAATTCCACCAAAATTTTCCAGAAGCGATCAATCCAGTCACAAAGAATATATATTCCCAATGATTTGATCGAATTATCATATTATTTGATGGAGAATTACTGAAAAATCGAAACATTGATTACATTTCATGACATTTCTTGAATTCGACCTATTTTTCCCAGGTTTTCCTCGCATTGATTGCTATGTGGATTCCCAAATCATTTTACAGTGTACCTGAATGAATATGTATCCTTGGACAAATTTACAATCAGGATGCCTGGACAAGAATAAAGTTTCCTCAAATTCAGCAATATTTTTCGGAAAAAAAACCATCAACAATCACAGTCACATTTTTCGACTTCCCAGAAGAATTCTCTTACAGTGTGGACGTGGAAGGAAAAGAAACTTGCTGTGACAGCGGAATTTAGTTTTACTGGGTCCCTTTTGCCGGAACAGCAATTTCGTTACTCATGATCGCGATTTTTTAGCTGTGGCAGCGGAAAATTGTGAATTCTTCAGTATTTTTCCAATATTATATATGGAATATGCGAACAAATCTTGCTGAAGAAGTCAAGTGCTGTCATAGAAAAAAAATTCGCTACTCCAGCAAAAGGTACCCATCAAAATCAGATTCCATTGTCACAGCGAATTTTTTTTCAACTCAACATATCTTGCTGTCCAAAATCTTCGAAGTGAGATTCCACTCTTTCGTCAGCTGAAAGTGAGCTTTTTGAGTGAAATTTCTACTCTTTCAGAGTGATAATCAAAGATTCGAGGTGAGAAACTTATAGCCACTTCAATTCTAGAGTTAATTTTTCACTTCAACTGAGTGAGAATCCACTCAAAACGGATTGGCTCACTTCTAAGACTCAGTGGAGTGAAACGCGTGATTTTTCTCTTCTAGATTCGGAGAGTGGAATATTTTGTTCAATATTTTCAAATATATCGTAGAAATCTCTCAAGGGCTTCTAGATACCTTACTGGCCTTCACAACATATCTCCTCCCAAGAGCTCCTGGGAAGATATAGTAATGCTATTTCTATCAGATATTTCGGAAGTATCTTCCAAACAAATCTCGAATATGTGCTCATTACGATGTTTCCAAGATACTCCAGAGATTTATATAAGTATCAGTGATCGCATGGCTTCATTCGTACTTCAATTGTTTTTCCTCCCGTGTATTGGATTTGACACGTGACTGAACTTCTAATAAAGGAAGTAGATGAGAATGTTGCAAGAAACTGAATGAAAATGTCAGAGTTCATGACATCATGACAATACCTACATTCCCTCCGTTCAGAATTATTGAATATTTCATTTTTCGTTTCAAAGTAAGACAATTATTTTTCAAAATAATCGCCGATATGTTCTCCGATATATTCTTGCAGTATACATTGTTAGTAGCAAGTCGATCTTTCACTAGATATTCATCTAAATATTCAAAGAAATCTCCTAGGTTGTATATTCACTGAGAACCCAATTTCTTAAACTTGAAGGAAATTCTTTTGCCCTCATTCTGATAAATTTTGTTTCCGATCGAAAAAATAATAATTCATTTCAATGGAAAAATTTTTCATGGAATTGAAATCACGTTCTTCGGAATCAAGGAGGAATATATTCTGTTTCAATTTGAGAATTTTTCATTCCGATCTGATGAAAACCTTTTCTATTTAACTACATTTTTTTCTATTGGAAAAAAATCCATCAGAATGAGGGCAAAGAAAAGTTTCTTTCAGTCCAAGAAATTGGGTTCTCAGTGTGAGATATTCAGTAAACCCCCGAAATTCGGATTCCAAATGATTGCTCGATATCGTGAGCTGGGGAAAAATTTATATCTTATATGATTATGATGATCATTCATTATTATTATTAAAACTCATGTACGCAAAAAAATGCAGAAGCTGTAGCAGCCACTCACTTTTTTAGCACCCTCATTTCACTGTTACAGCTAGAATGATTGAAATTGTAGTGATTTTTTAGCTACTACAGTAGGAAATAATATCTGTCACTGCATAGGTTTTGTGGTTGATATTTGGATAGCCGAATAAATTAGCTGTTGGGTTTCCGCTGCGGCAGCTACATTTGTTGCTGCTACTACTAAGTAAGTAGCTGTGAAAGCTGAAAGATAGCTTCCCTAGCTAATTTCTAGTTATCCAAATAATTTTCACTTCAAATTCAACTCGTACTCTTTCAATCCCATATCAATAAAAACTGAGTTTAATGAAATTTCTGACCAGAAATCGAATAGTTTGAATTTCAATTCATCACTCTCTTCGAATCCTTTGAATGAATTATTCCCATATTATCAGGAAATTCCAAGTATATGAGTCTTCTTTTTTTAGAATCACTCAAGCAGTGGAACAAATATTGATGAAATATCTGAAAGTTCCACAGACATCATAAAAAGTATTAATATACAATTCCAGTATCGTTCAAATTAGACAAGTTTTTGACATTGGGATATCTATATAAAATATCCAATAGATATTCCATACTAGTGAGATTTTTGGACGTGTGATTCCTGTTTCGAACGTGTTATCGGAAAAGTTTCATGTCCTGTTCAACAGTGTTATTCAATCCTACAAAATTCCACTTCTTATACCGAAACTGGATATGTTGCAATGTTTTCACAAAAATTCTCGTGGTTGAATGAATGGAAGTTCGCATGTACCATATCTAACCATTTTCCGACATCAACTGTTGAAATATGCTACCGTAGTCGGATTATTGCAGTTATCATTAGTCCTATGTGTATCTATACATAAGGTCAAGCAATACACGGAAAAAATAATTCAGCTGCAGCAGCTAAGTAGCTAGCACGGACACGGACGGCCATTAAATTGGCTCCTGCAGCTAAATTAATGGCTGTCCGTATCCGTGCTAGCTACTTAGCTGCTGCATCTGAATTATTTTTTCCGTGTATGTCATTCAATGAATACATAAAACTTATAAGTACGAACATATGAATTGAAATTCAACACGGATGATTGTGATTTTTCATATAGATCTAGCTAAAAAAGGCTGACATCACACATTAAATCATGAGTGAGGAATGATCATCAGAATTGTTGGATTATCAATGGCCTGTTGAAACGTTATGTTCAATGGATCAAGAAAACAAACCTCTACGTCGGTTTTATTCTAAAAAAAGAAAATATTCCGAATCTATTTCAACTATTACATTCCTGAATTCGGTATTCTACGGTAAATTATTTATACTCAAATATGATTCATTCCATCACTAAGCGATGTAACCAAATCTAGTGGCGAATCGCGTCAGTTTGTCATGGCAAATAATCTGTAGAATTACCATTCAACCGCAAGTGATCCTCATATTCTCCTCTTGAACTGACCTCCAATGTGTAATGTGTGGTCACATGCTCTCAATAAATTGAATATTGTATCACATTTGAATCAATTCCACTCGATTCTGTCTATGAACAATGTATTCCTCTGCGGGTCATACTTCATTTTGATTCACATCAGTATTTTGATGATGATTCAATTGTACGGATTTATAACAGTTTTGTTAAAAATTTCACATATTTTGAACAAGTGATCAAATAAGTTGATTGATATTTCAATCCAATTATTTCATAGTCCAAATGACAATATTGACTGTGAAAAACACTATTAAAGATTAATATGATTAATGTAAGTGGCTGAATAATTTGAACAGACTATTCATACACGGAGAAAGTTCTACACTAGTGGTTACTGTAGCCCACACGGCTGGCTCGTGTTATGCAAAAAATCATTTCAACACCACTGGTTCGTGTCCCCACAGTGACCAGTAGTGTTGAAATGATTTCTTTGCATAGCACGAGCCAAACGTGTGGACTACAGTAACCACTCATGTAGGATTTTCTCCGTGTAGTTGAATCTTTCTCGAACAGGTACTATCTTTTTCCTCTCAGTAAACATCACTTTTTTGGGTATTTGGTGTGTCATTCTTTAGCAGTATGGAATCAGCGAAGATGCAATGTTCCAAGAGATACATTGGAATTATCACTTCTCTGTACTTCTCGCATCAACGAGGAGGAATTTGGTAGAATAATGGAGAGTTCTCGTTCACAGCAAGATTTTTGATATTCCTGATTTGTTTGGCATGGAATCCTGAATTATGCATGAAAATATGCACGAAAATGAATGGAATTAATGCACACTCTAATCCAACATATCTGTCGAAATCTAACAAAACCACAGTTCTTCATTCCTGAATTTATGTTCTTCATTCGAAGAAGAGTTCTATTTAATATTTTGTATTGAATAAATTACAAATTCAACACAACACGTAGAAATATTATCGTTTGAGGAAGCTAGTAAAAGATCTTTTTCTGACAATGCTGAACCATCATCGATCCAATGAAATCTGACATAAATCAGAGGTTGTGGAGTTGGTGGAAGTCTTCTAGAATGCATAATGCTTCTAGAAAAGTTCACATTCTTATATTCTTTATCTCTTCAGTGGTATTTTGAAATGAAGCTCTTAAAAGTTCACGTTATATCATTGCATCATTATTTTATCTATATTTACATCCAAAGCCGAAGTTACAATGGACTCAACATGTCTTACTTGTATGAGGAAAGAAGCGATCTCCCTTCACGCTGCACCAACAGCCTTGTTCTAAGGCAAAGTTTGTAGAACGTGATACAGTTGTAAGATTTTAAGGTAAATTTACGATAATCGCCATTCTCATAGCCCGTAATAGTTTTTCTCCCTGCAAATCCACCTGGTCCCGACCGGTGTATAAAACGAATGTACATAGACCGTTCAATCTGCACGACTCATCTGATATTCCACCCTTAAGTCGTGCAAAATGTTCGAGTTAAAACGAATATATGCATAATACACAGAGATTTCAGGTGAATGTGATCAGAATATTATCTACATTTTACTGCATTACACTTCTTATCTTTTTACTAGAATTTCTCTGTGAATTTTGCATCAAAGATCTTCATACAGATGAGTATCGTTCGTTAGAACGAAATTTGAATTAATTTGGTCTTTTTTCACATTATCGCGTGGGATTTGAGGACGTGCGGTAGAAGCGTTAATTTCAAATAAATCATTCATCGATTACAGTGTCTGTTGAAATGTAGACAGACAGTGAAGTGAAAATTTTAATTCACAGTAGAATGAAGATTTCTGATGAATTAATGATATCTGTCTTCTCGTATTGTTGATTCATTTTGGGAATCGATATTGGAATTATCGCATCAAGAATCCACGGAGTCGGAGATTCGTTAGGAATGTATTAATGTTGGAGTGAAAATGTGCTATGGAAGATTTAAAAGAAGTTTTTTCTTAGAAGTGGAATGCTTCAGTTGATTGACACAGTGATAGAATCAGAAAATTGGAACGAGAATTCAATACAAATCAATAGAATGGACAATAGTTTTTGACATCGCAGACTCGAATTGCATCTTCAGGAAGTATTTCGGATGGTGATAACTTCACAGCGTCAAACTTCAGCGTCGTCTTATAACGTCACACCACATCCTACGAGAATGATTCTAGCCATTCACGAGCTCGTAACACTTGCGCTGAGGAACAACTAGCCAACTCAACGAATATTTGCAAGGCATTCACAACTTTCCGAGTTTCTTTTGCAGGGCCACCTCTTGTGCCTCCTACTAAAACCATGTAAGAAGAGTGTGCTTGGCGTCGTTCCCTGCACCAGAGCAATATGAGCTCCCACGGCTTCAACAGGGAGATGGAGCTTGCAGTTTGCCACCCCCTAATCTCTGTCTCCCAGAAAGAAACTTCTCGAAAACGTGATATCAGTATGATTCGAAATACCTGTCTTCATTCCCATCTAGTCATGCCTGATTTTAACACAAAGCTAGCAATCGATTGGAATTCACTCACTCCCTATGTATTGTGGGGGTTATTATCACGAACGAATAAATTTGATTACACAGCAGCCGTATCCTCAGAATAGTATCACGTGATTCACAATCTTTTGAAGCCACAACCATCTTCTTTCGAATATTCGTTCACGCTCTACTTCCCCAAATCACGCTCTGGATACGTTAAATTCACCTTCATTGGATTTTACAGATATTTTCTCACCCCAAAGTCGACAATCACCAAACACATGAAATCCTTTGAAGTTGTCACTCCTTTCAAAATCTTCATAATTCTCTCCCCTTCGATTTTCTGTGTTTTTTTTTTGAAATATTATAAAATCTTCCACCGAAGTTATTTGAATCACGAAGTTATAAAAACAGCAAATTCGGAAACATAAGCTTCCAGAATTCAGGCACCCAAATTGCCATCTTCACGGATGAATGCACAATAATTGGAAACAAGAGGATGTTATTTCGTTTTCTCTTTCTATTTATGAACAAAAACCAATCGTTATATCATCCCCTCTCAGTTTTCTAATCCTCCGTCGAGTACTCGATCCGAGAGGGATACAAACAACATTGATGTCGACTACAAATCTGATATGTTACTTCAAACATGTGAGCAAACAAACACGTACGCAAAACGAGGCACTGAAAAGGTAAACCAACCGACCTGGATTCCTCGTTTACGAATAATCGAACTCCCCAGACCTATATGTGTACCCACGTATACAGGAGAATCTTTGAAATCGAGCACAGAGATGCTCGGGATCCTGGCAGGGAATCAAAGTGGGGAAAAAAGCAGGAAAAAGTGGCGGTGCTTTAATTAATCCGTAAACAGAACTACGTAGAGCGGAATAGTATCAATAACAGATTCTCCCTCAAATAGGGTTTCAGCAGCTGAAAGCTCTTTGCGAGAATTCCTTTCATGCGTTGAATAATATTGGACATTACCTTGAAACCTTTTATAGACGTAAACACTCTGCGTGGAGTGAAGATAATTGATTTGGAATAATTTCAATCATCTTCTTGTGTGTTTGGCGTGAAAAATTGTTACAATATTTCACTCGCTTTTGCGGTCATTTCATGCAATTTAATGCGAGGATATGTGGTCAGTTGCCAACTCGATGGGGAAAGCATCAAAAGTTAATAATTAAGTTAAGTTTGTTCAGTAAATGAAGTGATGGATGAATATTTCAAATATCATTCAAGATGTATACACAACCACACTGCAAACTGAAGTGTGTTAAAATTGACTCCAAGAACACGGATAAACAGTGTTATTATACACGGTTTATCCATGTTAAACACACATTATCCGAGTTCTGGTAGTCAATTTTGGCACACTTCAGTTTGCACTGCATCAACAAACAAGGGGTTTTTAGTTTATAAAGTTTTCTTCAATTTTTTCCACGGAGATGAGAAGTTTGTGACTGAATTTGAATTTTTATATGTCACTCTACATGAACAAAATAGCAAGATTATATACAATGCATTGATTGAATTCATAACAGAATTATTACGCAAGATACTCGACACAGCAAGTTCAACGACATATCGTTCAGAAACCGCATCGTCAACATTTTTTCTTCCAGAATGACACTGTAATACATCGAAACAAAAAATCCATATAATCGTCGGATCAATCGTAATTGTAAGAACAATTCCCCCAAAGAATCCTTATCAAATAATTTTCACGACATTCAATGAACGACAAATAAGATGGAAATCTGAAATGTAATACTTTTATCGAATCCCAATGATCTTGGCAAGTGACGTAGTCGGAGAGAATGAAATAGTTTCACCTCAGTGAATTCGATAATAAATCTACTGCCTCGTGAGACGATGATGGTGAAGACGCACGACATAAAATCGATCAGAAGGGAAGGAACGTGTGTCAGATATTGGAGAATATCTGAAAATGCTATAATTAAATTTACAATGCGGATCGATGTAGTCGATACCAATCAGCGAAGTCATAAAAGTGGGAAGGGATGGTTGACTGGTTCAGACTACAATTGATTATCATGAAATGTGGTAGAATTGGACCATACCATGTATCTTCCTACCACATTTTATCATTTTCAAATGCTTTAATTAGATCTATGAGTGTATACATGCATACCTCACCTCTCTGAATGATTTTATTCGAAATAACATGACAATTGTCTTTGTACTCGCGACTAATAATTATTTCAGTTAAAATTGTATCCTCGACAGGAATGGTGCATGTAAGCTCGTTGAATGAAATAAAAATAATGTGCGAAGCTTTCGTTGATCGAGTTTATACGACGTATAATGTCTCGTATCTACATTTCAAAATCATGCGGAGATATCATTTGCGGTATATGAATTAATTTTAATTAAATACAGAGAACTGTGTATTGTATCTTACTCAAACAATGATGACCTAGAGAACATTTTCGAGATGTTAAAATCATTCTCGCGGAAACGAGGTTCGTGAATATATTAATTAATGAGAAGAAAATGACGTGGAGAAATAATTCCGAGCTGACGAGGTTTTATGGAATTTTTATATGGAAACAATTGCGTACGTCATACGTGGAAGAAAGGAACAAAGAGAATCGACTTCATATGTGTAATCAACCCCTTCCCAGAATTTCAGATTTTGTATGTTATTCGTTCTTTTTACACATTCATTCGACTAGACAATTTTTTTTTGGGACCATGACTATGGAGGGAAGTAACGATATGTGGAGGAGGATTAAACGATAGGATGCGAAAGAAGTCATATCGTGCGAGTCAATTCTCAATTAAAGTCGATGAATATTTTCTTAAAGTGGTAGGGTTATAGTCTTTCAGAGATTGATGTAGAATAACAAACGATCGATTTCCCGTTATTGATACTAGACAGTTCATTCATGACTGGATTTCATTCAAGACCTAAATATTTCTTATTGGTATTGATTTTCGAATAAGTTGAGGACGGTCAGTGCAAAAGTGAAAGAACGATTATGCATTCGTCACTGTAAACTGCTACTTTTCTTAAACAACATTCATAAAATCACTCATTTTTAGGCATTCATTATGTTTGATATGAACTGAGATATCTTTCAGCATCACTACATGATTTGATCTTGAATGGCGCCGTGTTCGATCAAAATAAGTGTTGATTCAAATGATTCACTTTATTTCAAATGGAAACCTCTACGCTGAGTATATTTCGAGGTATTTTATTATTTTCAATCACAACAAACTCATCCAACCTTCTCCATGTGATAGATATATTCAAATTCACCACTTATAATCGCAACATGCTACTTAGCATTCTCAGAACAAGTAGTCCTTAACAGAAAAATGTGTCGGTGAGACGTTTTCTGAACGTTCAGAAAACTTCCCTTATGTTTCATAAACGTCTCATCACAGTTCCAGTGATACGTTGTGCTGTCTGGGAATCATCCGATGAAGCATAGGGATCTCCCCTGCATGCTTGATTCAATTCAATCACTCTTGGTTGCTGATTCTGGTCATGAATCTCAAGATCAGTTCCATGTTAATCTTTCTGATCAATGATTCATTGATTATTACAACAAAGTTCCTTCCAGTATCATAAATAACATGGCAGCAATGTATGGTTCTCCAAACAAATGTTTTCACTCAAATTCAATTCCTATATTGTTGATGCAGAAGTTATGAAATATCATGAAGCATCATCACTTCCATTGTTTCCATCAGAATTCCAAACGCTCTCAATCATTTCAATGGGAAGGAAAAATGGAGTGGATGAAAGGATTTTGAGTGAATTTTGATCGAGTCTCAAAGCTCTAAGTCAACTGACGTATTAAAGACAATAAACTACTTCCCAGAAGAAAGGAGTAATTCTCATCTAATTGATTTCATTGAATTTCATGTCAACTAGCTGTTGTTATACAATAAAACGCAAAATGTAGAATCTTCCACACTGTCAACTCTGTACTCCACGATGAATATTCTAGACCTGGTTCTCTGAGGTCAACTGTCAGTTCATATTTATTAGTCCAGCGAAAAGAAGCCTTACCTCGCGTGTTTAGTTCCCTCTTGTGTTCTGTCAGAATTATGTTCATGTATATATACAGAATATATCTATGTACAGTCGAAGCAGACAAACTTTGTGAGGAGAAGGTTTGCATAGGACGGAAAATGTACACATACAACAAATGCACTGTCTCGATGCTTTCTACTTGATGGCAATTGTGAAACATAATAGAATTAATATGAATTATTAATTCATGCAATTAACTATTTTCATTTCACGTTTTTGTGCACCAAGTGGCTTATGATTTCACGATGTTGAGATATTTGGTTTGCCTCGATTTGTTGATTTTTCTAATTTCCATAGATGTCCGAACATTCGAATGTAAAGATTGTATATTTAATCCATGAGAATGTTATCAAACAACATTATTTCAATGGAATTATTCTCGTTTTGGTCCGTGCACTGTTCTTGGATCACTCCCATTCGTGTAATAGTTACAAATCCTTGAAATAAGAGGTGAGGTGAACCTCAAAATTGTGGGATCTGTGACTCGCAGTGAAGCTTAATATACGATACTGTAGTTGCATATGAGTTGCGAACCGGGGTATGTACTGTAAGCCAATGTCCAAGTGTCTACAGTGAAATGTTGCTTGGATAATAGTTGCATTTAACTCTATCTTCTAACGCGATGATTCGAACATTGAGAGTTATTTTGGTCGAATGTCAACGAGAAGAAAATATACGTGTAGAAGACTTTCCTTCAGTGAAGATATCAACAAAATCTCCGATAAAAATGCTATGAACGTTTTCCAGACTCAATTCTTTAGAAGAAACTCATCTAGTTTTCAGTTTCAATCATCGATATCCGTGGTGTTTGGATTTATATACTGTGCAAATTCATCTCTAAGGAGGAACACGGAGAGAAGTTAAATGAAATTTCAATTTTATAAACATATTCAAAAAGCAAATGCGATTGTCAACAATTTGTGAAAGATGGTTTGAAATTTCGAATTCCTATAATGAAATACACTTTATTCCACATAATTCAGTGAATTTGTTAAACAGTACAAACGCCACTTACAAATCCATTCTGTACACGAGAATAACCTCCATTTCGAATGCTCCCTGCGGTTCTCACAATAGCGAAACAATCTTGGTATTCATTCTGTGCATACCTCAATGTCACATGCAATGTAATGAAAGTGAAGTCTAACATGTAAACCTGATTAACTCTCGTACAATCCCTAACTCAGTTTTTGGGAAATCTCCGCGCCACAAAAGCACCCAGGGAAATCTCTTGGTAATTTTCTGGAAATTAGTACAACGTGTAATTTACAATCCCTCGGTCATCCATCTTATCGGCAATAACCACTCGCAACACTTGGGTCTCCAGGGATCTAGACACAAGGAGAACCAATAAATCTCCGTTCAATATCTTAGAAAACATATTTATCCCTTCTTTTCTGTCTCTTTTTCCCAAGAGTTCGAACAACTGCCTCTTCCTTCTGTTCTTATCATGATTCAAGTCAGTTCACATTAAGACAACGTATATAGCGTTAAAGTAGGAAGAAGCTCCAGAATTTGCAACGCAAGCAAACTAGGAATTCCGAGTTCAAAGAGAATATTTCTTCCTAAAAGGTTCCAAATTAGTGGGGCTTAGCAAGGGGAAGGGATGGAGAGAAAGAGATAGAGATTGTTGTCTTACGTATTTCACATTGTTGAGATTCAATTAAAGTTGATGCTTATATTGAACCTGATTCATAGAATCCTACTTGTGTCAGTGTTAATATAACGTCATCAATTTGTTACTTTCTTCGGAATAATGCATATTCGAGGAAATCCTAAAATTGAAGGTATAAGAAAACATCTCGAAATCAATATTGGAGTGAGTCACGCTAGAACCGCAAAGCTTCTGCCTCGTGTGACCACATTCCAAGTATGAGATTTCGCTGTGAACCATGAAATAGGGTATGAAACGTTCCACGCGATGGGAATAAAATGTTACGTGCAAAAATTTCGAATGAGAGAGGAACAGATGTCATATTCAATAAGAGATGATTCTTTGACGTATGGTCAATTAATCAAATATGAATATCGATTTGGAAATAATTCAATCTTTGAATATTTGTACTGCAGGGGGAACAACATTCCAATTCATTCAAGAAATTTCTTCTCATCGACAATTGAGTACTAGTAATAGCGAAAAATTTCTGGTTCCGGAATAGATTCAAATGATCGCAGTTTGAAGAAGAATTACAAAGAAATTAAATAGGAAAATCATATGACTTCTTATACAAATTTCCTGTTCTCTCATTGCGCACAACCTTCAACTGCACACGTTTAACGCACAACAGTCGCCTTGATACATTCGAATGATAAAAATCCCTTGCGCAGTTCAAATGTAAATATCCCGGAGAGCTAATTGGATTGTTCTTTCAGTTTGGAATGACACAGCGTATCATGAGATCTTTCCAGAACGTCCTTGTGATATTTCGTGTTATGTAGCCCGGTGAAACAAGAATAGAAGGTGTAAACAGCATACAAATTACTTGAAACGGTAGGTAGTTGACATGCCTTTGTTACTTTCGAGGACATCTGAAAAAGGGTATTTATAAAACAAGATTATAAAATGCAGATGAATTTTGAGAAAGAATAGTAAATGCACTTCAAAGAACCGTCATGAGTACAAAAAAACCCAAGGTGCAAAAAACCCTCTTTGAACAATATGAACATGTGGAGGGAAATGAAAAAAGAGTACGATAAGTCAACCTCTCAAAAAATTCAATGTAATATATTGCACATACTATGGATATTGAGAACGCATGATGAAACTCATTAGAATTCCCTGTACTCGTTTATTTTTCGTATGATTAAATACGTCATATCAAAATATTTAGATTGTGGAATCGTGTTTTGTTTCATAAACGTCGAGGGAAGTCAATAGTATCGGATACCGATGTGTGTTGCAAGGGAAAATCGAAATTATGGATCCTCACAAAGGGTTTTGATATCTCGTTGAGTGGAAATTCAAATCAGAGAAACCGCACAACGTTCAGAAAGAATTTTCAGGACACAGTAGATTTCATACATATGAAGAGAGGTTTTGTGTCTTTGTCCTACATTTGCCAGAACAGAAAACAAACTACAAAAACACGGAGGAAGTTTATATTTATTCTACTTGTAACATGTGCTACTCCGCTCTTATAAATGTCGGGAAGTTATGTTTTTATGTATTCTATTGCACTGAGAATTTGGTGGAGGAAAATATGTGTCTGCTACTATCATTGGTATGTTTCTTTCCTTCAGAACATACGTTTTTGGAATTGAAGATACAGAAGAGTCAGTTGATGTACTCCCAATCGAGCAAAAAGATATCCAAAAGATACCTCAAAATTTTTGAAGATGTCTTGTAAAAAAGTCTCGAAGATGTGTTTTAGAAATCTAAGAGACGTCTCACGCGACAGATTTCGACAAGTTGAAGATATCTCAAAAAGGTCTTGCGGAAGATATGTTTTAGACGTATTCGATCAAGTCTTAAAAATGTCTTGAAGAGTTCATAAAAATATCTCAGGAAAATCTTGAATGCGTGTATAAAAAACATCCTCCTCCCTATATCTCTTCTTGTTTTCCTCTTCTCTTTCATCCCTCTTCCACCACTCCCGTGTATCTTACTTGAGTTTAGGGATGCTTGAGGTTGCGGGATTCGAACCTGGGCATTTCACGACGTACGTGCGCTTCATTGACTTGAGCCATACAGACAATTTGATGATGGTGCTCATAATTGTCGATATGACATAGTGACATATAATTTCGATAGTGTATATTTTCAGAGTAAAAGTGATCTCTTGAATAAAGTGTTATTACATGCACAAATTTAGTGAAATATACTGAAGAATGGATTCCATGATCCAGTGGTCGTTAGTGTCTGATGAATATAATGTATTCTTCTGAAATTATTTCTATCCCATTGTTATCGAAAGACAATCGATTTAATAGGGATGAGAATTTCACGAATTCATTTGAAGGCTGTACATAGAATTCAGCGTAAGAAGATTCAATAATCCGCAAAATATTGTGACTCGGAGATTCGTTACTTTTAGTGCTGACATTGCATGGTTAGGGGGGACAGGTCTACCGTAGTCAACTCGGTCTATTACCGTAGTATTTCTTATCCAGAGATGGGCAGCCTCAATTACTTTTTTGTACTTAAAGTACTTTTTCTTGGCAAGTACTTTCTAATTTGACATTCAAATTCTCTATTTTATGGAAATAGGAAAGTCCTTGACAAAAGAAAGTACTCCAAGTACGAAAAGTAATTGAGGCTGTCCATCCCTGTTCTTATAAGATTATGTGTGCGCTCTATAAAATACTCTTTGAGCGACTGAATAATTTTATGAAGAGTGAACCTCATTCGTTGGAAAATATGAAACTTGTAGTCTATGTTGCAATTTACCTGTTTTACTTTCAGCCCCGGGCTCTCCTACAAAACCGTACTTTCTGCAGAACTTCAAATTTATTGGTTATTCGAGCTTTGAAATTATGAACGTATTCATCTTCTTTGCAATATTCGATTGTGACATTTAAAGGGTGATTCATATAATCATGTGCTCATAACCTCAAAACTGCTGATCTTGAAGATAAATTTGGCAAGACATCTGAAAGAAATCTTTTAAAAGACATCTTCAAGACTTTGAGATATCTTCTGGATATGTCTTCTAGATGTCTTTCAAAAGATATCTTCAAGAAGTCTTTTTGATATGTCTTGTAGATGTCTTTTAGAAGATATCTTGTGAATATCTTGAAGATTTTCATGTTTATTGGGTTGTAGTTCATGTTATGAATCACTGTTTTTCCATTGTAACCTAATATGAGAGTCCTCGTGTTCTTTTCACCACTGCTTGAAAAGGAACTGAAGTGAGTGAAAAAAATGATGATTTTGATTGCAATTTCATGTTGTATGAGACCCTGATGAAGTTGTCAGGTTGATAAAATTTGTATAACGGACAAGTGTGTTACAAGATCACTATATCATTAATAACTGATTGTTGTTGTTTCTATTTCTTCAAGGAGATTACAAAAAATAGTCGGACGCTGGATGGCATAATCCAAAATCAGTTCTGAATTGGAGAGTAATGAGGAATAACTCAATACCCGCAGTTAGCAAAGGTGTCTCATCAGTGAAATCTTGAGAATATTTTGCAACATTCTAAGGACATTGTGATATTGCCAAGATTTCCAGGAGATATCACTAAGGCATTCCTATATGACTTGCGAAATTATTGGTAACGGAGATAGCAACCTGATAAGCAGTTTTTAACCAACATTTGTGAAAGAGAAGCTCAGTAACGCGAGTTTTTAATGATGTAGCTATGAGATATTCTGATTCTTCCTGATTTCTTGAACATATACTCATATCTCAGTCTTCATCCACGCAACCTTTCAAAGACTTTTCCAGTACTTTTATTAAGACTGAAAGATTAAAGAAACTTGAATTTTTTATGTTTCCCTTGATTTTTTGCACCCACGGTGTTTGTTCAATACAGCACTCAGCTATTTTTGCGAATAATTCACAGCTCCAGCCGTGGTCATAACAGCAGAAATCATCAAACCATTCGCTGAATTGTAGTTGGGGAGCGAAAAATTCGCTGCTCTGGAATCCCTGCTTCCGTGTTGCACGGAGGGAAAAGGATTTTGCTGAGTCAATGGAATCTAATTTTGCTGGGCTACTAAATTTTCTGCGGTCACAGCAAACTATTTGTTATCACAGCAATTTTTCAATTGTGTCAGCAAAAAATGTTTGCTCTCCCAACAAAGTCTGGGGTCACATATAAAATAGCAAACAAATTTTGTTGGAGAAGTCAACGTGTTTTGCTGCCACAGCTAAAAAGTCGCTGTCATTGCTAACAAGATTGCTGTCACAGTGAAAAATTCTGCCACACCACCAAAAGGTACCCATCAAAATCACACTTCACTGTCACAGCGAATGTTTTCTTCTCCGATTGAGAATGTCTGTCAGATCCGGTCGAAAAATAATTGTCACGCTTTGAGCGGTTTTTGTATTTGGAAATTCTATCAAAAACTGACAAACTTTCTATTAGATTTTATTCGAGATTATCGAGTTGGAAAATCCTGTCCAAAACTGACAAAAATTTTCCTGCTAGATTTTGACAGGATGTCCCAATTTGGGCAATCCGAACAAAATCAGGTAGAAAGTTCATCAATTTCTGGCCGGATTTCCAGGGACAAAAACTGCTGAAAAGTTGAGCATGATTTGTTTGTTTCTCAATATAGTTGGTTTCATTCTCGATCTCCATAAAGATACATATATCAGTTTCAAGGAAGTATACATTGTTATTTTTAACATTATCGATGAGAGGAAAGAAAATGATGCCTGAAAAAAATAAAGGTACAAAACGCGTAACAAGACAAGAATCCTTTTTATCGTATGAAAATGAAGAATGAAACCGATATTCAACGATGTACTGGAGAAAGAACAGAAATCGAAAGGAAACTTGATGGTGAGTTTGCAATTTGACTTGCCAGATATGAAACCTCGGACGTCAAGCCCTGACGTCCATTAATCTTCCTTGCACGCGAGCATCGATCCTACTTTATGCCCGAATACGTAACGAAGAACTCTCTTCTTCTCGCTTTCATACGTGTTTGTTGGAAAATGGTTTTGGCCACCTAAAGCTTCGTCATGAACTTCACAGAGTTTGATCGTTGACTTGCCGACTGTTTCCTTCTGGAATTTTTGATTCCCTCCCTTTCACTCTTTTCTGTCCAAAAAACTTTTTTTTCTTCAATAAAAGATTGTCCATGAATTCTAATCATGGTAATATTCCCATAAAATTGGTTGTATTCGGGATATTCATAAACTAGATAATAAAATACACAACAGAACAAGTCTTATATTTTCTGAACCATCCAAACCATATTACGAATAATGCCATCATTCCTTGAAAAACTTTTCAAATGTGACTCTTCATTGAATAAGATAATTTTATCATCCACTGGAAGACAGTACGACGCTTCTGAAAATCCATCTCGGGAGACAACAGTTCCTGGCAATAAACGATAACAGATATTCTCCTTCGTACAACTGAACAATGTTATAGAGTACAAAACATTACAACTGATTCCTCAATCCCACGAAAATTACGATACCTCATACAAGTTTTAGGATTTGAAATGACGAATAATACAAAATAGAATCTTCTTCCGTTCATAGATGATGAGGTTTGTCGTTGAGCGAATGTACGTTGAACGAAGCCCCGCGTAAACTCCTACTATATAAATCATGTTGTAATCTCTCTACCTAGAAGACTTACAATTACCATCAGCTGTCTCTTTTTTTGTTTCTTCGACTTGGCTTTTACCAAGTTCGGGAAAAGCTTGGAGCCGAGAAACGCGAGGGAAAGAAATCGATATCAAAGTCAACGAGTTCGAGAGCCGACCTCATTCTTTTTGTCATGTTGTTCGAAAAGTTTGTATCCTCCAAAACGAGTGCAAGAAACTTGGCCTGCAGCCTGTTTTCATAGAGACTAAGCGGACAACTGTACCAAGAGAGGAGGAAGAAGAGTTTTGTTTTACGAGATAAGAAGAGATGAAGAAGGGAGAAGGGATAGGAATTGGTATACTATTGTATCGTTTATTTCTCAAACAAATGGCGATTGTCAGAAATGAATCAGGTGCTTCTTGATCTTTAGAGCCTCCACGGTGACGCGTACGTATGGAGTCAAAACATATACCGCATGTGTTATATTTCAATGTGTCGGAGCGTTACATCACAGTCCTGGCGTGCATTACGCTTTGAATCGCCCACCACCGCAGACGTATCTACTCTCTGTGAGAGAGAAAGAGAGAGTTCCGCGAACAATTTGTATCCTTGAATTATCCGGAGGTTTTGCTCGTGGCAGGCAAGTACGCATCGATTGCTGGGATGTGGGGAATGTTTAAAATGAGATCCCTGAGAAATATCGATAGAATTGGATATCAGTTACCACGTACCGTACCTACTGCTCGTTTTCCGTCATTATTCACTGTGTAAGTATATATATTCAACCGTAGAACTCGAGTTTTATTTCTCCTTCATTTTTCGTATGATTTATTCTCTGGGATAGATTGCAACGTTTCGCATCTATATGAACCTTCGTACAATCTTGTAGAAGATATGATTCAACTCAACTCTATTTTCTCTTTCAGAATTCAGGTATCGTTGGAGTAGTACGCAGCTGTGGTTGAAAATTCTCATTTCTGAATAGAGATATCTCGTTTTCCGATCCGAGATGACCAGATGATGTCGCTAGAAGTAATTGTATGTTGGACTTATTGTTGTGAATTCTTTTACAATCTTTTCTGAGGCTCCAACCTCACAGGATGATTTTTTATATTCTTATGATTGACTAATTGTTCATCTAGCCCTACGATGATGGGTTGTCTTTTTTCATTTGGAGGTATGATTATGAGACGTCATAGGAGAAATATGAGTGATGAATTATTCTAGGAATTAGTACTCATAAAATCAAACGAATTCCAATTCCAGAACAAATGTAATTCTTTTTAATTATTCTTGATTTGACTCCACATCTATCCATTATCATGATAAATAAATAAAACACTTGATGGTAAACTGACTAGATTATTGATAAAAATAATAACTTTCATTTCAAATAAAATCGTTTTCAAAGTATCCATTTTGCATTTCACGTTCTTGGAATTAGTAGACATTTTATATTTTCTATCTAAAATGCATCACAACACCTATTTTGCATAACTCTGTTTACAGAAATTCGAGACAGATTTTTACTCGTGAAGATGGTGAGAACGATCCTCTCTCTCTCTTCTCAGGGCAACTCCCCAGGATTTCATGGTACACTGAGGGAAATGATGAATCATATCAAGAATTTTAATTCATGAATACTGCCAAGAATAAAACTTTTTGATTACAGTTAATATGTTATTGCCCCAAAAGAAATTTTCTTAAATCAAGGAAATATTTCTCGATTCGAGGAAATTCCTTTTGGGCCAATAACATATTAGCTATAATCAAGAATTTGTATTCTTGGCAGTATTCATGAATTTAAATTCTTGATATTAATCATTATTTCTCTCAGTGTAGTCCATCAAAAACATGAGTGTCGCAACAACTCCACTTCTCTCATTCATGGTGGAGGTGTTCTCTCATTTGTAGGTTTACCAACAGGTGGGACTATGTCGGAGAGCCACAAGAAGATGGAGCGCCTTCTTTGATACCCCAAGAAATATACTCTTAGCTGCTGCGCTTGAGGCAGTATCACATGACACCTAGTGCTTTGCAGTAGAACTTTCCGGTTTAGGATGAATACGCTCGGTGGCGTGTTCTTTTACCTTTACGGTGATGCATCGCGCGGTCTGTGTATACCGGGGAACAAATAATGCTGATCCAACCTGGAAACAAGGTTGCACTGACATTGGTAACCAATGTACTTAATTCTATGCTAACGTGACATCAAACCGTGCTGAATCAACATTGATCCATGCTAGACTAGTCTTGATTTGACTACATTGGTCGTCACTGTCA
Organism: Gonatopus flavifemur; assembly: GCA_018340375.1. Classification (NCBI taxonomy): domain Eukaryota; kingdom Metazoa; phylum Arthropoda; class Insecta; order Hymenoptera; family Dryinidae; genus Gonatopus; species Gonatopus flavifemur. The sequence continues at coordinate 2,648,231 of JAFFJZ010000001.1, forward strand.
ATTCAACTATTTTATTTTTCCCAGTGTGGTCTTACTAGGTATGAAGATGGCAGGACTCGTACTAAATTTTATTATTGGGTTCACGGTGCGACCGCGAAATATCGCTACTAATTAGTGATGTCATTCGGTCGACCGAATCAAATTTCTTTTGGCGGAAGTTTCCATGTGTGTGTGTATAAGATTTCTATACAGATGGATATTATGGAGAGGGTGAAACTGGTCGACCGACCGGAAGCTGACATCATTGCTACTCATGTTGTTTTATATATCTTTGACGGGTGTCTTTACAATTTTCCAAATTCAGATTTAATCGATCTGCACTGATCAAAGGTTGTTCCATCCTTTAGATCAGACTCAACTTCTATAGGTCTGAAATTTTTCCACAGATTTAGTTTTGAGAATACCGTTCTTCGGCATTTCTCTGTTCCCTTAGAATTCTACCTTCAACTGGTAAAATTTTACAAAACGTCTAATTAATCGTTCTACTGGCTTAACTTTCTGCTGCCGTGGATCAAAAGATTCTGAGTTGACATATAGGTTATCTTTCCAATCCAGGGAACAATATGCGGCTATAACATAACATAAATACTGTACTGTGAATGGAAGGATAACCAATTTCATTCTTCCGGATAGTTGCGTGGAAGTTTGTCACAGAAGCTTTTCTTCCTCTCTCTCGAATTTTCCATTGAAACATGCTCAGCCAGTGTCTAAACAGTACGGACTCCATAAATCTACATTGTTTCTATCCATTTTAACTTATTGGATAAAGCTATTATTCACTTGTCCAGGATCAAGTCTTTCTCGCACGCGATGTTTTCATTTTACTCACGTACACCCACACCTTCCCATAGATTTGAGATAATTTGAACCATGGTAGGTCAATTGTTCTTCAACTTCCAATTGCACTCACTTGATTGAGTTCCTGTTGATTTCGATGGTCTCCTTTTGGGCCCATTTTACATCTCAATCGCTCATCAACTCTCCACCCTACACTGAGGAAACATTTTTATCATCATTTTCTATTGTAATCTATTCATTATAAATTTGATATCAATTTTGTGAAAACTAGTTGTTATAGCATGAACATATACCCTCGATTCAGAAAGCTAGCTGTCACAAACGATGCTCTGATTCCAATTTTGGTGATATTTTCATGTTTTCTTTGGCTGTTTTCGAATAAGGTGAATCTTCTGATGTGCATAAGATGCGCATTCAGATATTTCATTCTTGATTACGACTCATTATCAGTTGGAACTCCTTGTTCGCATCTGGAAATTTTGCATCTCTTTTGGGACCACTCTTCATTTTGAGTGTCGAGTTCTTCTCGTCTCTAACGAATTATATAAAATTTGAGAGAAATGTACAAACAATGCCGGATGTCTAGTCAATGCTTATCTCGTTCAAGACTTGCTCTCCAGTGAGATGGAAATTACAATAAGAAAATGATCACTTCACTAAAGGCGGTTCTTCAACAGGGCGAAAACAAAGGAGAGGAATTAATTATTCTGTTGGAAGATCGTTTATCGACATAAGTTAAAAATGAAATTCTAGCTCTAAAATATTGATTTGGCGAAGGAGGAAATTTAATAGTGTTTGATACCTGAACTATGTAATTTTGTAATCATTGAAGGCGATGATGAGAGAAAGACGAAGTCGATATCTGAATGGCATAAGCATTCAAAGCTAAAACTTGGAATATTTTGTGTTACTCCGATAGCTATTATACAGTGCAATGTGGGATTCTATAACGCATGAGAGAGTAGTTTCATCCCAATTTCTTAACAACATATCTTGCCACAAGGCAGTTCACAATGTTTGAAATTACTAGCATTGAAATTGTGGCAAAAAAAGTGGGAAAATCGTTATTGAAGCATACTCGGTTTGTGAAAAAAGATAGTTCATAAATTCATGATGCTGTGGAATCGGATTGGATTGGACACGATGAGGTCCTAATTGAAAGTATGATGTTACCGCTATACTACAGGTTCACGCGATTTATTTCAAATCTGCTCACTTCCGTTAAGTACAGGTAGTCCAATATCGTACACGAAGAGAATGGAATGACCCCTATGAACATTCACTCTAACACTCATCCTGACAAATGATGGTCGAGTGAAATAGCCTTATAATCATTAATTTAGTGTTACGCGAGGAAAAATTGCAATGAGACTGTGAGAATCACAAATAGGTTTTTATGATGTCGTTGTATATTGACGAACATGCAGTTCTTCTCAATATATGATAAAGTTAACAACATTGTGTATCAATTTCTCAACTCCCCTCCATTCAATCCTTGTGATTAAAATTACTGTTGCTCTAAATGGGTTTGTTCAAAGCAACAAATTCATGCATTCATAGATAAAATCCTTCAGTGGTTTTTTGTTCTAATAAATACAATATTAATCAATGAAATTGCGATTTAGAAGTTTTATAAAATCAAAGCAATATTTTTGACACTTACTTCCACTGATTCAACCTAAAATCCGAAACTATTCATCCACAAATCCAAATATCTGTTTCAAAATAAAACAGCCTCATATCTCTTTCAATCATCGATATTACCGTGAACAATTTGATCCCCTCAATGTCCTTTGAGCTTATTCATCATAATTCAAGGATTTCTCTTTTATTGTCTGTTTCAGGTAAGAGATGGATCCATTTATATGGTAACGCATTTCGAGGTAACAAATCAGAAAGAGGAAGTAAAAGGTTTCGTGGGAAGACAAAGCAGCGAGGGTGAGAAACGAACATAAATCCTACACTTTCACACACCAGAAAGTGCCTTTTCCCAAGGTTTAGACTTTTAAATCAATACCTAAACAACATCTTATGTATTTATTCAATCTCGTATAAAACACTACCAACCTTTCTTTCAACAGTATTATTCCGTAATTCGAATCGTCGAGCATCAAATCTGCACCGAGTAATGAAATGATGTAATCTGGAACTAACCGTCAACGCTCTCACATGCCTGAACAAGCACAATGCTGCGTGCAGAAGAGAATTCTCGAAATACAACAGAAGCTTTGTTATAAGATATTTTTATATGACTTTGAAGGACATGACAGAATTCTCTGCAGATTTCTAGGATTTTTAGATTCGTACACCAATTTTATTTATTTTATTATTTTTGGATTGGATGATTCCTTGAATGCAGTTTTTCGCTTTCGATTCGTTTCCAAGAGATGAAGAACGGGAAATCAAGTCATGGTTGAAGATTAATACACGAGAAGAAGATGGATAACCGATGGTTATTCATCGATTGCGTTACATAGAACATAGAGGTTTATGTATCGAATCGATACACCATCAGTATGATCACCCTTAACTGGCGGAAAACTGATTAAATTCATGCTGAAATAAGATTTGATCATAAATTGAGCATAGGAGATGAATTTTTCAATCAAATGTTGTTCTTTCTTTCCACAAAAGTGAAACGTGATATCAATTCAATTAAAATTTGTAAACTTTTTTTGACACGAAAAATGTTTTTCCCTGACGTTTTGCGTGATGCGATACACGAATACATTATTCAACAGTGAATTTATGCGGTATAAACATCATTATACGTTCTCACGCAAGGTGTAATTGTAATCAATTCATATTCACAGCATGACTGAAAGGATTGTGAAATGATCGTATAAGTGACTTTGTGGCTAACATGGTTATACCATTCTACAAGTGTTGCCAGAAATTGAGGAACAAGAATGCAAGGACCGTAGGTTATTGCTTGATCTAATCAGTAGAAGTGGTCGATTGGATATGATGGATGCTGGATCACAGGATTTCCAGCATCACAGTACACTGCCCAGATGAAAATTTATTATTAATTGGAGAGTAGCGCAAACTGTGGCATGATAAAATCATTTCACGCTGCACTAATCTTTTTTTAATATATATATGCAGAACTAATGTTGGCAGAACAGTGCAGCCATTTTTGTGATTACTGAGTGTGTTTTAGTGAATACTGAGACAATTCTAGATTAATTAAACCAATTCACCGATTACCAATAATCAGGCATACTCGGGCAGTGCCCAGGGACCCCCATTTTTCAAGGGCGCCCTCTCACAAGTAACGGTTTGTTCTTCATTTCTAGTTCTTCACTTCAACCCTAGTAAAAATGATCATAGAGGTCACCTAACATCTATGAAAGTCCTTACTGTGAAGCTAGTTATTAGAAAGAGCCTTGACATGAATAAGGAAATGCTTAGAATCATTTCTGGTAGGAATATTCAAACTAAATGTTAACAAATGTCTCCAATTGTGATCTCTTACAAAGCTGATATCAAATTGTTCGTTCAAACCATAGCTATCCTAATGCATTCATTTCGAACGATTATTTCGATTCTTAATTCTCATTTAGTAGCAAGATTCTCATTTGCAATCGAGTAGAACAAATCCAATTGAATCGAATGGTTGAGTGCTCACTATATTCTTATTTTACTGAATTTCCAATGATTCCTGATGAAATTATTTTTCCCGTGTTGCCCTTTCACTATCATATTATTTCTAATCAACACATCATGTGTTTCATAAGCTCTTTATTCTTGAAGAATTCTATTATAAATTTTCACGTACAGTAACACCTCGTTATTGGTTCAGCATTCGATCCAAGGTTTTCAATTCATCGAGGCCGTCCGTATTAATCGAAGTGTGTGCAGATGATGCAGATCGAGTATAACGTTATAAATAAGTGTGAGATGTTTTGTGGAGTTGATCTTTCTCAGCCCTAATGTTCGAACGTTCATTCAAATTATCTGCTGATCTTTTCAATAACTCGTTGTCTAAAAAAACTTTGTATGGTTTAGATTTCCGGTGCAATCCTCGATTCTGAGTTATTCAAAATCAGCATTCCCCTCATAAGCTCGCATAAATGAGTTTCCACTATATTATCATGTGTTGAAAAAGTGCTACTGTTTCAAGAGAATCGAGTATTGATTGAAGAGTTCTACTTTTGAGTAAATTATATTTCTACTGGGAGGAGGGCCGAGTGAAATAGCAAACCCACACAGATAAAAGTGTTTCGTTGGATCCAATAAATTTTGAATCATTTAAATGAATATATTATTTCAATAGGACGGAATGAATATTTAATCAATAACTTCTTTGGATTTATTTGAATATCCAAACTCTACAATTCTTTCGTCTAAATAAATACGATACTTCCATGAACTGTTATTTCCGATTGAAGGGAAGATGTGATTTCCTTCGATTGAACAAATGATTCTTTGATTCAAACATACATTTATTCATCTCGCATATAGAATTCTGTAAGAGAGCATGAAAGATTCATTCTGAAAGCCGCATTGATGGATTAAAGTGAAACATGTCTCGGTTTTCAATCAAATAAATATTATTTTGATCGAAAGATACTATTTGCTTCCCCTCAACGTGAAAGGAGAGGATATGAAAAGTGTCAATTTCTGCACATTGATGCAAAAGTGAACGAAGTGTGAATTTTTATAGTTTTGAGATGCGAAATTCGATACTGAGAATGAGAAGCTTGAAAATCCATGGAAAAATGGGGAGAACTTGTGATAATCGTATGGAGTTCATATTTTACAGAAAACATTTCATCAAGTCTTGTATGTCACTGTATAGCGTTCCACACCGACCTGGACGGAACATCGCTAATAGTCTTAGAGTAGCTGAATTTGATAGTGGATGTTGTATAGCCAGAATTAAACACCACACTGACACACAAGACTCAGCGCATATGTATCCCGTCAAGTACGAATTTTATATGATTATCACAGGTTTTTCCCACTTTCACTATAGATTTTCCGACTTTTTGTTACAACCAATTATCTCCTTTAGGACTACATGAACTATAAAAATTCACCCTCTATTCACTTTTGCATCAATAGGCAAAAATCGACACTTTTTACACCGCTTCCTTTGGTTAGAAAAGACGGAATGCTCATTCAAGAATATACTTACAGTTTTCGACGTTTCTACTAAAAAAATTTTATTTGAGGCATAATTGCCAAGATACAAATGATGCAAAAAATGTTTTAAAACTGAGGACTGAAAAATTTTAGAGACATGTATATTCATATCATACAAATAGTTAAGAAAGAGCCCATCAATTTCATCACCCATAAATTGTACGATGTGATTTTCTCTGGCTCAATGGAGTACAAATAACTGACGGGAACCATGGCGCGATACACAGTGATAGGTGGTTTTCGATTGAACTTATAATCATTTGAAGTGAATAGTTCTGAAAATCATTCAAACAAATATTTACTTGACTCAAGGTGAAAATATATTCACTTCAAAATCCACATGTTTCCAATTCTCTCAATCCAAAATATTATTTATTCAACAATAATATATTGAATTGTTCAAATTAAAGTATTTGAAGAAAAATTTTCAAACAACTCCGATTATTTGATAAAAAAAATTAATACTCGACTGGAAAAGAATTCATTTGAATCAAATAAATTGGAACCAAATAATTATCAATTCTAGAATCAAAGAAACAGTTTCAACTGTGCAGGGACCCCCGCCGAGCTGAAGACGGGGTTGCCAATAATGACATGGTCAAGCGGGGTAACTGGTCGTAAACGAATTTTGTATGTTTCACTCTCTGATTCCTGTTCTCCAACTTATGTTGAGTAAGAAAAATTTTTAACCCACGGCATTACCTGGCCACCTTTCTACTTCGAAATTTCCGGGTAAAAAATATTTCAAGAAAAATTTGTCCCACATGTTCGGCCCATTCACAATTATCCCAATTCGATATTCACATTTATCATATGCCCGCATTTTCAACGCAGATATTCCAATTGAACATTGTTGGTCGCTTCCAGTAGTTGCGTCGATAAAAAGACAAAATACACTAGAATATTTCAGAATAACTTATAGGATCATTTTTGTATGAAAACAGAGAAAAGACAAGACTCATTTCGAGACTGCATCAGTTCTGAATGAATCTCACCGTGTGGAATCAGGGAGATATTATTCCCAATTTTCTTCTATTTTATCATTGAAGGCATCGTTTATCGATTCACCCAATTTCGAATTATGAAAGGTGAAAATGAGGTCGCGTCGTTTCCTTTTGGAAGTCTCGAGCTCGCTCCTATATGTAATGACTTGAAGAACACGTCAGTTCGAAGTAGCATCTAATGAATTCTTCTGAAACCATCAGAATTCATTGAGAACTCTTCCTAAATTCATCGAGTTTGAATTTCAATTCTGCCAAACCCGCTGGAGGGTGAGAAAATAGGTAAATCCCCATACTTTTCACAATATTTGTTCGGAAAAAGTTTTGATTCCTTGTAGCATTGTTCCGGAATATCGAAGTACCAAGAATGAGAGTGAAGAGCGGAAGGAACTTGAATACACTCCCATTTACACGCACACATACCCGAGCGTGAGAGGCTAAATTGTTGGAACAAGGAATAAACGTGAGTAGTAAGTTAAGTCAAATGTAGAAGGGGAATTAGAATATCAAGGGAATCACCCTAGGGTAAACTGTAAACAGCGTGAGAGATATAAGAAGAATACATGCATAGGGTGTGCCAACATTTGCGATTCGTATTTCGAGGGCGTGTGGCTGTAGCGAAAAACAAAAGACGATTTTTCTGTAGTGGGTGATTTCTTTCGCCAAACTGACCAACGTATCTTTTAGCCGAGGAATCAACTTTTCCCCCATGAAACTGAAAAACTTTGATACATGTTTCAAAAAAGGTGAACCATCAAGCGATAAATTCATCTCTTTTGCTTTTGAATTCATTCGGAAACCCTAATTCAACTCCCAAACACCAATTATCGTTCAGTGATATGGGGTGGAGAACAATTATTCGAATATAATGTTGTTCAGGGTGAATCATAAACTCATTATCATAGCGGAGAATGGATAGGAAGTCTTTACGGTAAACAAGAACAGAAGCGAGGGCACGGTACAGCAGCGAGTGCCCTTATTGCGGGATTGTGTTGTGTTACTCTTGGGGCGTGATAAATCTCGATGATGATAACGCATGATCAACGACGGTTCCTGGAGGAAGTCCTATACGCTTGGATACGTAAGGGAAAGGCAGGATATTAACATAACGTAGTTATCGCAACCCTCACCGTAGTAGTCGACTTGCCTACATTCGTAAACCTGCAACAGCTGTTAGGTCGTAGATTATGAACGTGGATTCACATATACGCATCGACAATGCAACAAAGAGATAGAAAATTTATGCTCTCAAACTCTCGTGTGTCATGTGAATTACAAGTTGTAACAGTAATAGCTGAAGTAGGAATAGTGGTAGTCACTGCACTAGCGGAAACAGGCTTGTTTCCTTTTCTATACGCAACGTGCATGTGAGAATATCTGCATACTCTTGTACCTATCTCAAATCTGCAAGACGTACTAGATGATTATTATGAAACTTTTCAAGTTTCGTGCAACGTTTGCGCTCCATTGTATCTTGAAAATCACATATGTATTGTGCGCCGGTCGAGTGACAGCGATAATGAACTGCTCATGATATACGTATTAATCGTTAGATGAAGCTGCTAATCGCTAGTCACTGAAAAGAAGGAAGAAGAGTAAGAAATATGTTAGGTAAACATTTGTGATTCAGAAGGTAATGTTTGGGATCAATATGGGGTTGGAATTGAACGTTTTAATTGTTTCGTTATTATTGTATCCATTTGAAGATATAGTTGTGATGTGGTTGAGAGAAGAGTCTGTGATAGAATGAAACAGATTCCTGTTTGAAATGTTATTAATATTAATTAGAAGATGATGATTGATTTCTCAATCCGAAATTGTCTGCATTCGAACCTCCTGTTAGTAGTTTGAATTTTCAATCCATTTGAAACATGATTTTCCATTCAATCGAAATCCATCCAAACCTGATGTTACCGAATTAAAAGACAGGGCCAGGATTGACAGGAATTGGGATTGAAAAAGAACCAAAACATATGTGTATTTTGTTCAGAACTGTTTATTTTGTCAAATATTGGAATATAAAATCGATTTTTCGATAACGAGATTCTACGAAGAGTGTATTTCATAGCAGAGGGAACAAGACGAAAAAAATGAACAAATATTCGGTAAATGAATTTTTATGGTAATAAACATTTTTATCAGATTTGAAAAACTTGATTTTACTGTTGGAAGATATTGAGACAAAAGCGAGACATTTGGAAACCAAGTGAAAAGTTATAAGACTTACTTGAGTAATAAATTTGAGAGCTACCGCAATCTAGTAGTAATAAAATGTCTTTTTGAATTCAAAAGCGTAAGAAAGAGGAGGAGAATGTGAACTCGGAGAGAAATGGGAGAATTAGACAAAAAGAATATGAAAAAGCCACTTGCGGAGCAATAAAAGGAGTAGAGGATGAATTGTGGATGACGTAGATGTAGTAATTCTGGCTTACAATAATTTTTAAAAGTTGGTATGAAAAGTTTCGTGTTAAGACTTTTGGAACGTATATGAATACAAATGTTTATCAACATACTGTGTGGAAATTTGAGGAATTTCAACAAGGTGGAAATACAGCATGGCATAAATAATAGGGAGAAAAGAAAAACACTGTTTTAACTTCTAATTGGAATGTGTTACAGCGAAAGGGAGTTGATGGTGATTTATTTTGATTCGTTCAAAAAATGAAGGGATGAATAAAAAAACGAATTAATGAAGTTAGATCAAAGGGCATTTTACGATGAAAAACAGGAACAAGAATCAATGGATTCAATTGAAAATATTGATCTCTGTAAATCAAAGCGGAATGAAATCAGAAAATTTTCAATGTACTGCCGCAAGATTGGTCGTGGATTCCGCAAATGGATTGTACGTGGAGGTTTTGGGATTCTATGAGGCAGCAGAGAGTATATTTAAAAGGTATTGTACATTCTTGAATTTGGTTGAACCGATCTCCTGTGGTAGATTTTACTACTCATGGTAACCAAAGTCATAATGGAATCCTACGTATTTTACTCACCCAAATGTGAACAACAATTAGGAGATTAATTCAAAAGAATGATATCGATTGAAAAGTACAACCAACAAAACGTCAAATTGCGGAGAATAGTTATCTGGAAGGTCAGTGGAAAACCCAATATTTTGCCTAGATAATTCTGAAATTGAGGATTGGTCTCGGTGGGAGCGTTCGTGCTTGGATTTTAGAATCTATTTTACAATGATTTTTGTGACACTTTTTTGTTGAAACAAAATTTCTGCAGAGATCTTCTTCTAAAGCTCTGGTAGCTTTCTGGAAAATTCTTGAGTTTTTCAGGATTAATCTCCTGATCGACAAAATGAACAATTTCTCTGGTTGCTCGTCAGTTTCTGTCCAATCGAATCATTCCAAAACTCCTCTCCGAAAATCGTTCATAATATGGATAAATGTCACCAATTGCATATTTGTTCGAATACTAAGAATATGCACACCTACTTCAAACAAGCTAAGTGTTGCGCATGAAAACTGGTTATTTACTGAGTGGAGTTGCCAGTCATAATTTGCCTATTGAAACTAGACGAAGCATTTTCATTATTTTCCCCATGTAAACTGGACAATTACACACCAAAATGTGAACTAATTTTCGTTTTTTATGGAACAATCATCATTACCACTCAATTGATAGGCAAGTTCCAAAAACACTGGCTGAGTCTTGGCTGATTATTGTTTGAATTTTCCACCAGGGTTGGAGTAACATTTCTCCGTACATTAAGATCAGTCAATTTGTGAATACATAGAGTGATGTGAGGAATATCTGATTAGCACGTGGTATTTCGATCGTTATGATTATCTGAAACATGAAAACCAGAACCCTAACAGTGCCGCTCCCGTATATCTACATTGGAAGCATTTGTAACTAAATGACTTCTACTCAGGATTCCGAGAAATCCATTCAACAGGATATTCTGATATGTAATATAATATTCCTTCCAAACTATTATACTTTAGATTACTCCCTTAATGAAAGGAGGCAGCTTTCATTATCACGTATAGAATGCTTCTAGGAGCTGTTAGAGGTTTGTATAGTAATTGCAAAAGCGAATACCCCTAACAGCGTATGAACCACAAACAGAAACAGCCAGGAGGCTCCATATTGTAATTCATAATAAAATCTTGCATTTCATGACAATAACTCTCCCTTTTTTTCTCATGGAGAAATCAATTTCTCCCTGTCCTAATTCATGGTCAGGATATCATTAATTTCTTTCTTCTTCCACATATTCTCTACGTGAAATGCGGAATACGAGATAGTATAAGAAAAATATCAAATTCTGTTGTAATTTGTGGACGACACAGTCAAGAGTTTATATGAAATTCTTTATCTTGAGTTCCAAAACTCCAACTGGATTGTTGTATTGACTCCGTACGTTGTATGGAGTCTACTATTGAAAATCCCAAAATTCAGATTCAACATCCAAATTCGATCCCTACAAATATCTTTGGGGAATGGTATTCAAGAGCATCGATCAATTTTTCCATTGCTGCTAGTTTGATTTTTCCATCCTAAATAGTAAGCAAATATTCCGTTCTTCTCGTTTTCAACAGGATTCGCAACACAACTTTTCCTATAGACGAGGATTGTGTACAATTCAGGAAGAACTCGGGAGAAAAGAATTCGCTGATGCAGCTAGTCCAGGTATTATATACAGAATAGCAAATCTTTCTGCTAACCTAGCTGAAAATCCGCTACCACAGCTAACTGAATTGCTGAAGGAGCAACATGATCAACTGAAGCATCAAATTTTTCACCGGACTAGTAAAATTTTCAGTATTATATACAGAGAGTAGAAAACGCATTTTGCTGGAGAAGCAAATATTTTTTGCTACCACCACTAAGAAATCGCTGTCGTAGTTCACAAATTTGTTGTGATAGCAAATAGTTTGCTGCTCCAGCAAAATAAAATTTCACTGTCACAGCCAATTTCTTTTTTCCTCCATGAAACAACTGGTATTCTTGGTTGAATCGTATAGGTGTCGTCACAGATATTATTTATCGTTATACTGACGGGTCTCGTAAAGAAGTTGATTCAATTGACTGGACGTTTCAGTCACCACTATGACTCTTTTCCAGAATCTGAAACTAGTTTCACTAGTTTACAGAAATGTTTTTTTAGTCATTTCATTTCTCAAAATCATCCCACAGTCAAGAGACGGTGAAGTTCGTTCCCGCCTAGGGTGGCAAAATCTTTGGTGTCAGTTTAGACAGAGTGGAGATGAAACAACAGTGTTGAATATGGCAACAGGATGAAGACTGAAGTCCGTAAAAAGTAAAAATTACGACGAATTTTCCTCCACTTCAGGGGTGGATTCCGTCCCCCAATCGTGGAGAGAATTGTTTCTTCATTATTGAACTTGCCTGTCATTTTGACAAATTTTTCTGCTTTCAAGGTGTTGAATTCTTCAAAACCTGAGGAAAAAGGCAACCAAATCAAGACGCAAAGCGCCCTATTCACGTTGGAACTTAGCTGCCACTATTCTTGGTGGAACTTCGTACAATTATGTTTCACGGTGTGGGCTATTATGTCGAACACCTCCCTTATCCAGCACATCCCTCTTCTCACTTGCATTTCTAACATTCAATCGCTCGCACGCCTATAGGCGTGGACAGAGCAATATAATATTCCTTGCAATAGAACCTCGCAATTTTGTGGATGTTGAAAAGCTTTGAACGCATGACAAAAATCTATCTCGTTTGATTACATATGAAGCTATCAACACCAGCATGGAATATTCGTGAGTGATTCAAACTACTTTCACGTCAAAATATCAATGTCATAATCTGTTCAGCCACCTCTCATTCACATTGTATCCGAACAAAAGTTCGGATATAAGAGAAACCCCGATATAGGTCATAGATCATGGTGAGAAAAATTCGTGACGAATCGATTTTAAGTGTTCAATCGATAAAGATCAACACACGCGACATCAGATCGCACAAATATCGGTTACAAAGGAAGAACGAAACTTTCATCCAACTGAGAGACAAATTAATGATATCAAAGGCAAAATCAACGTGCGACTGATAGTGTGATTTAAACGTGAACTGACAATTTGTCAGATGAGGTGTTGAAATGGATTACATGTGACATTAACAAGAGAAGAAGACATTAATCAGTTTTGCGGGTAGTGAACACTTCCGATAGATTTGTTCGGGTAATGATTAATGATAGCGAGTGCAGTCTTATGCTCAAACATCACATTTTATAGAATATATGGAATATCATGGTTAATGATCTCCCACAGATAGATAACGTCTTTCCTGACAATGGTATTATCGTTCACAGGAAAAAGTAGAAGATGGATGCAGTTCAGCATCAAAAGAATCGAACGCGTGTTTTTTCGCTCTTTTATCAAAATTTTATACTTTCCAGATCCTTTGATCAGTCGATTCTTCGACCATTCACTTACAATGAAACTTATGATTGAATGATACGTGAATAATAATCATACAATTTCTTTTTGCGTATCATGTTGAAAATTCCACCTCGCGATATAACTTCACACAGCAGATACATTCACCTCTCTACACTCATAAAGGGAATGTAGAGAAACAAAAACCAAAACGAGAGAATGATGAGAGAGAATAGCACTCGATATTCTTGAACGTATACATTTTTACAGCGTTCGTCTCATCGAAACGCGATCGTCTGCACAGGAGGATCGACAGTTTTCCACCTTCAGCTGGCTGAAACTAGGACATATTGAACCGCTCTTGATCTTTTCCTACTTCTGCGGTAGTTTTCTGCGGCTTAGCGACGGGAAAAAAAGGAGAATGAGAAGAAGAAGAAGGAGATGCGGGGAGGAAAAAAAAGAAGAGGAACGACGAGGTGGAAGGGTAGATAAAGGCTGAACCGTTGGATCCTCTGGAGCGAGAGGTGGAAAGAGAGAGGAGGGAAACAAAAAAGAGCTGAGCCAAAGGGAGCCCGACTAAAAGGAAAATTCAGGAGGTTGGCCCGTATCCAAAAATCATCCGTTTCGTGAAAATCGTGTCAGTCGTGGTAGGAATTTATGTACCGTATAGAACGCGTAACCTACAATATATGGTCACGGTTCTATTCAAACGTTCTACGTTTCTACGTTTGAACGTGTGGGCTTGGATGTATTGGACGTTCATAAGACATCATTGAGATATTTACGGAGGAATATATAGGGAGCAAAAACGAACATCGAAGTTTCATTTGTTGGAACCTTCGGGAAGATTAATCATCCCTTCAGAGACGTACAACGTTTTTTTGCTTCTGATATTTCTCTTCATTGAAATTCGAATTTCTTATGATCACAGGTTTCGAAGATGGGAAAAAAATGCATAACCGTGACTGGGATGTGATGTAACTACTTCTTTTTCTTGTTACTTCCTTTTGCAGTTGCAGTCACGGGAAAAACCTTAATGGAATTTGTACTTAGTTGTGGACACGAAAGATGTACAGTACAAATATACTTTGGGAGAAAAAATGATGAAAAGCTCATTGCAATGATGAATGGAAGGGAAGAATATTACTGGTAATGGAGTGAATTGGATTGAATATTATATCGCAGGGTAAAGCGATAGGGTGAAAAACCAATACTCCTGCAGTGATGATTGTACATTCGCCTTCATCGTATTCCTGGCTCAATATTCCAAGAAAGGAATATCGTAAAATCAATTATGAAACTCGATGAAGAAGAGACTTCGACACTACAACGATTCTTCATCCTTCTACTATCAAAGGAAAAAGAAGACCAAAAGATCGACAAATCGTGGGTTTAAAAAAGACTATTTACTGCAACTTTTGACGATACATCACGTAAAAGAGCTATAAAATTTATGAATTAAATATAAGTATCACAAGAATGATGCCGTGGTACGGCAGATCAACTGTTTCAAAAATTTCATTTGTTCACACTGAGGCGCGAAGTTTTTTCTTGATTCTAAACTGATGAAGTTCCGAACTTGTGTGCAGGATATTTTGAAAGTGACTGGGTATTTCATGAGCGCCTGACGAGGTTGTTTGAAAAAACAGGTGAAACTCTGAAGGAGTAGGGTAGGATTAGATGTAGATGATCTGAGGCTCTTGAAATGGGGATTGAAGAATCTCAAAGCTGTCCCAAACACGCACTGGCAGTAATTTTTTCGGTTGCTTCAACGCGAAATTTGAATTCCAGCCGCGATTTTTCATTCAAAAGCAGAATTTTTTTCATGTATCTTCGATGTACTCTCACACGGTGAATCGAGAATCCAAGTTGGAAAAATTGGAAATTTAATACGGAAGAATAATCTGGATTCTCATCATGTTAAATATTATCGTCGACGTCTCCTCAATAATTCTAGTTTACGGGTAAAAAAAAAATTATTTGGGAATTCACAGTTTTTCTGTGTCCAAACCAAATGTCCAACCAATTTTCGTGAATTTACTAAAAAATGTTTCGTAAGAACCTTCCAAACTTTTTTTTGGAAATTTTTCTTTCTCCTGTGTATTTTCTCCAACAAAATTTATCTCTGTGCACATTAGGGTGAGCCAAAAACACTAACCTATCGAATTTATGAGCTAAAATAGATCCATTTACCGAGAAAAAAATTCCACTGTTTGGAAGAATTTTTAGCTCAATTTTAAAAGGTGTCGGTGGGCATTCAAAATTCTCCATTTAAATAATACTTGAAAATATTTTTCGCATTGGGAATGCTATAACTTTTGAAGCGGTTTAGATGAGAATTTGTCCTACGTAGATTCTTGTGAGGCATTGAATTCTCTACAAAATCATCCTAGAATCGATTTTTAGATTCACGGGCCATGAAAGTGAAAAAAAAGCAGAGACTTTCATGGCCTGTAAACACGAAAATTTTGTATTTAAAAAAATCAACTCCGAATTGATTTTTTAGAGAGTTCTACAAGAACCTTCCAAAGTTATAGCATTTTCAATGAAAAACAATTGTTGTACGTGTTATTTAAACGGGAAATTTCAAATACCTACCGACACCTCTCAAAATTGACCTAAAAATTCTGCAAAACGGGGGAATGTTCTTCTCGGTACATAGATCCATTCATTAACCCATAAATTCAATAGGTTAGTTTTTTTGGCTCACTCTAGTGCACATCTGTCATTATTCGAAGAAATTTAGGATTAATGTGCATTGAATGGATAAAAATGCAATACAACATTCACATAGAATCCGCTTGAATCTATAGTACTCAGATTCAAATTCTTTTCCCCAAGGTTTGGTTTTTTCCCCCTGAACATCATCATTTATACTTGGAAATGTTGTGAAAATATTCAACCTGGAAGATTCGAAAGTGGAAATTTATGCGAAAGAGGTATTAAAAGGAACAGGAACATGAAGCTGTTATTCGTGCGTTCACTCTAAACCTCTCAAAACTACTATCACCTACCTCGTGCTCGTATGCGTGCTCTTTTAGCCCGAAGCAACTTATGACGGACGTGGAAAAGGATGATGAAAAAAAAAAATTCGGCGAAGTGTGATCCATCTTTGACAAAAAACAAAAATATGCGTGTATATATATAGTGTGAATATTCATCAAAGAATGAAGGTTCATTCAACTGAATATTCTCTCATTGAAAATAATTTTCTTCTCAATATATATGAAATAATTTTCCAAATGTGTTCATAAATCTTGTAAGCTTCAGTTCTTGGAAAAAACTCTTGCGACATCAAATTAAAATTTATACAGACATTTCTGACAGTGAAAAACATGTCATTCCTTATGGCGAGTCACGAATTCATTCATCATTTCTCAACACGCGTACAGAATAATCATATATTCTCTTCACGAAGTTGTTTTGAATTATGAAACTGCTGAGAAACTCGAGTAATCTTATGAAAATGAAGTCGTTTCATCATTTACATAACGTGTGGTGTATTTTATTTTCGCGGATACTATTTGGATTAGTTTCTCCTGCGTTTCATATCAATTTCATTGACTATGGAAGATATTGACATAAACTAATAACTTTGTGATGGTTTTTTTTTTTTGTGTGAAGTTTCTCGATGTTCATTCCATCTGGAGGTGTATTATAAACTCTCATTATATTTCAGTCACATTCTTTTTTAATAACGTCCCATGAGAGATCTCAAGCCTGTAATTTTTGTTCTCAATTGATGTTTTTTTTTTATAGAAGAATGTTCGATTCCAGAAATTGATTTTCCAACTGAACTTCTACCACAGCATGAATCATCCCAGATTCCCATAAAGAATCATTCTGATAATATATTTCATAGATGCTGAATAGAATCTTTTTGGAATCTAAAAATCAACAATCATCGTGATTTCATTTTCCTCATTCTTCATATCTACAGATTTCAAATGCTTTTGATTCTATCCTGCAAACATTACTCGGTTAGAACGAAGGTGTGTATAAATATTCCATCTCATGGAATGATAAAGAGGAAAATATCGAGGTGAAAGAAAAGTCATAACTTCCCACGTAATACGTTCGCTCTCATTTTTTTATTCACATAATCTATTACGTTCGAAGACAGAATGCTTTTGAATATTCTACTCCACGGCATGATCATATTTTTCCCCCCTTCTCTCATGTAATCGTAACATGCAACGTATCCATGTACCGCACTTGAAGGAAAACACAATGAGAATTGCCGTATCGAAGTAAAACAGCAAAGTTTCATGAGAGTTTGAATTCTTTTTGAGATATGATAAAAAACTTTTTTGAAGCCATGAAGAACCATATAGAAGCCATATATCTCTAGATAAGAATGGATTCAACACACATTCAATAATAGTTCCTAATTTTCTCCAAGTGTTTCTTAATAGCGTGTACCTTAATTCATGTCTTGATCATGAGAATCGATTTTGTAATCACAGAATTTTCCTCTTATACAAAGCAACTCAGCGTGCTGAACAGCTTGCTACTGCTGTGGTTCAAGCAATTATACCGGCTGTTACATTTGATAATTACGGTTGGTACGTGTTATTATTGCGAGATTATTATATCCGAGAACAGTACCAACACGATGCTTGAAAAATTCAAAATTCCTGTATATGAATTTTGTAACTAAATAGTAAAAGGAGGACTGCATATATAATCATTTCAATTTCCCTAGTTTCTTCAAGGATAAAAATCTCGCATTCGAACGATCCAATACCTCAATATTTCGAAGAAATTGATCCGAAACTCTCTAAAGTTGTATGAAAAATACAGTATAGAACACAACAATACCAAATGTATCTTGAATTCATGATCGATTCAAGAACAATGATTTGTAATATGGCATCAATTTTTCAATATAACGATATCATAAAATTCCACGACACATATAACGTACCGGGAAAGATTTTTCAAACCCATTTTCCAACAATATTACATCCACTATATACTACTCGTGACGAACTTCTGCTTCCTCGTAGATGGTTACAAGAGACTCTTCCACCACATTTGTTATTACGCTTGGTTTACATCACGTCGATTCTTTGAAACGCTATTATATTATCTGAACCATTCAAGTGATAAACTCTTGGTCTCACGAAGGTGAGAAGTTTATAAAATATGTAATAATTATAATATAAATTTCAAGTCGAGTGAACGATGACTTTTGTACCCAAAACTTTATAATGAAGACTCTAAAGAAAATGCTCTAAAGACAGCCAGGAAAATCCGTAACCTGATCCCGGTTTAGTAGATTCGTTTTCCAGAGATGCAGCAGGGAGGAAGAGTAGAGCAGAAAAACATACATAGGACGTATACAGGGATCTGGCCGTTTGCCAAGAACGGCACTGCGGACGTTGAGGGTGACACCAAATTGGTGGGAGATGCTTGCACCATCGGTGCTTCTCTCTACAAATTCACGAAGGACCACTCTGCATGCGCCACCACACCTCGGACCTCTATTATCGAGGAGCTAAATTGGATATCGGTATGTGCACATATGTACGCACATGCGGATATACATATTTATGCATGAGCGTTACTTTAATGCTTTAAATATGCTCCCTCCTCCAGTTTCCTTCAAAATATGTTCTCACGCAAAATGGGACAGGGGAATCTCACCATACGACACATTATTCCAGATCGTTCGTCCATCGGTACAAGCAATTAATCTTGTCAACAATAAGTTGAACGACGCCTCATCTTGTAAATAAAACATCTTGAATCGAATCTGTCGTACGGAGCGAATCAGTGGAGTGGAAATATGAATTATGTATGGTGCTCAACCACCCATGGATACGGCGAGCGTAAGCACTGTTTTCCGCTTTTGCACTCTTGTTACACAGTATATATCCCTATCGCGTTTCCGCAGGAATAGACGAGGCTGTCTTAACCCCATCACGATGAAACCTCAGCCACGACGTAACCCGGGTATATACATTACCCGCGCACACGCGGAACCGTATGTAGCGTGAATTCAGCATTTTCGTGCCTTTGTGTGTTACGAGGGAAAGTAAATACCTTAACGAAAGACGCATGCGCCACGCGCGCTCAACCCTGATACAATATAGGATTGTATCGTCTGGAGTGTGAAAGATTCGTTAGGCTATTGTACAGGCGAGTCTGACTCTGAGTAGATAAGACGTCGATGGTTCTCCGTGATGTGAGTTGGTACCAAAATCACTGTTGCGCATCGATGATTTTCACTCTATTTCAACGCCTGGTTGATTCTACGATATGAAAAATCGTATACGGGAAAAATAGTATATTGAAAAACACGAAAGCATCTGTGAAGCTAATCTTCATTGCTTTCACGGGGAGTGCGGATATTTGACCAGATATGGCAAGCAAAGTAAAACAAGTTCATGCAGAGTTGACGTCTCGAAACTTTGCGAGCACGGTGAAAAGAGTCCCAAATAAAAGCCTGCATCTCCGAATGAGTCGAGAGATTTGAATCTTGCGATTTTCATTGACCGAGTTCTTGACACGCTTTCTGCTTCTAATTAGGTCAAGGATTACCAACTACACACATAATTAGGAGTCGCGATAAAGCTGCACTTTAAAACACACTCAGATGCAAGTCTAAGATATTTAAAAACGCTTCGAAAGCCAAGTCGAAATATACACCCCCGAGGGTGAGAAACATGTGAAAACAAACCAGGAACTTCTAATCTTTTCTCTTCGATATTCTTTCTTCCGACAACATGTTCTTGCGAACTCATCTTTTCTTTTTACGTTTTCTCATTTTCTCTTCCAGAACAATTGTCTTCTTTTTCCAGCACGACTTGATTTTATTTCTTTTCGGTCTTCCTTCTACTAAATGACCTGGTGTTCTTCAAACTATTCTCACCATCTATCTGAGAGAATGTTTTTTGCATCTCTTCTTCTTCTGCTCCTTCCACTCTCTCTCCCTCTCTTCCCCGTTTCCCCACGGCAGGACTTTTCTTCTCATCCTGATATCTCTAACCCCGTTTCCTCTTCCGTAACCTTAATCTGTCTCATCAACCCCAGCGCGCTTGGTACACTGATCTCCAAATTTAAATTCCTCTTTTTCCAGTTACGGATTTCTACTTTACATATACATTTCGAGCTCTTTAATTACGAGTTAAGTTTGCGTCGAGTGTGAAATCTGAATTGGTTTCAAGTGTGAAGACTGAGATTGATCATTGCGCAGTACATTTAGAGATGGTACACTGACAGAAGAACGACCTAGTCGCCTGGAAAACATTCGTGGTCGCAATAACTTGAAATCTGGTTCGATTCCCCAAGAAATGTGATTGTGATGGCTAGAAAAAGTGGTTGAAGCAAAAATTCACCACATTTTTCAGGTTAGAAAAACCAGATTCTTTTTTTGGTGTGACAACCAAGATATGTGGTTAATTTTGGCTTCAACCACTTTTTCTGGACATCACAATCACCTTTCCTGGTCAATTTCGATCGTTCATATTCAGTCTTCATGAACTTGGATCATGATTGAGAAAATTTATACTTCATCATTGCACGCACTTTGAAGATTTTGAATTTTTTTGGACTTCAATGGGGGATTCAGTTGCTCGTTTGTGAGGGAATTAATCTTTTTTCCAGCAAAAATAGAGAATTTTTTGCCCGCTTGAACAGATTATTTAGTTTTTCGGGTCGTCAACTTGCCAAAGAGTTGAGGAAGAGTCCATCAAATGAAGGTGACATATTCCCGGCTAGAAATTTCTCTCTCTCTGAAAATTGGACCATTTGAGGCCTCATTTTGGCCCCTTAGATTCGAGGAGTTTGATTTCTAGCAGGGTTTTTGATGGAATATTATACCTCGATTTTCCACAGCGGAGCATTTGGGAAAAATGTTTTTAGGATACGTGGGAATGTTCGTTTTTATTATCAATGAAGTGTTCATTTGAGTTGATAACCCTTCGGAGGACTCCTGTGTTTCAGAAAGGCTTTTTAAAAATTCCACAAATCGGGGAAACCCAGTTGAATTCCAGTTGCTGAATTTCTATCCGCACTTCCACAAAGACTTTTCTCGAAGAGAAGATCCGGGGCTCAGGAGGAGCAACTGACTTGATAAGAAATAAACAAAAGTTCATTCAAGGCACTGTTTTGTAATCACATCGAAAAGTAATTTTAATTGAACAAAATAATGAAAGATGCCTAAGAACGATAAAAAAACATGCAACAGAATTTAAATTTTAACCTTCGTCTCGATCATTATGATCGATTCCCCCTCCCTTCACGTTGGAACCGTGCGTCTTGAGAGCGCATTTCCTTGAAGAACAAGAGCATTGAAGAAAAAAAAAACATGCTGAGCGAATGAATTTTCCTACAAAAATTGTTATCCTCGAAGAATCTTTTTCTCTCTTACGGTTCTGCTGACGCTTTTGCAGCTTTCGTGCGAGCTCAAAGGTTTAAGATCTACTCATCATTGGTCCATTTAATGGCCTCTCACTAAAGCTTTTTTTCATTTCCTCTCCTTTAAAAATCATATCATTCGAGGTCATCTTCAACTCACTCATTGTTTTTTTCAGACCACGCTCGGTTGAATACAATTCATCCACCCTAATTTCCTTTCACAGTTGTTTCTTACAATTTTTCAAGTTTTCTGTGTAGCTGTTACGGATTTGTACGAAAGTTAATTACATTCTATGAAGAGTGAAAAATGGAATTATAAGTCGTTCGCTTAGAATTCAGTTGAATGGTAATATAATACGACGATGAAAAGAAGTTTTGTGAGGTGAATTATCAGGTTTATCTATGAGTAATGTTTTATGGGGAATGTCATTCGATATCCGAATGCATCGCTCGTCATTTGGAAATTTCAAATCGTTTGGTATCATATAAATTGGAGTTGAAACGACGGCATTTGATTGGTATAAATCAACAAAGACAAATGTTATTCTGACAGCTAATGCATTTTGGATGATCTATTTTATCTTGTAACATTGTATCGTATTCAACGAACCGTCGTAACTCTATACCCCAAACGATACACGTTGGAATACATGGAGGTTGCGACACACAAGCAGCATGCGCTAGCGATTTCAATGACCAAAATCCCCGAAACGATTTGAGATTTGTCAAACACGGAGGAAGTTTTGTGAGGTAATGGGATTTCCAAGCAATTCATCCGTGCTGCAAAATGCTTTCCCAGTCGGCCACACGTGTACTTCCCTCCACCTCGTACGATATCCGGAATAAACTATCGTATGACATTTGCTCCAACGAAAATGATCGGAAAACTGCGTGCGAATGGGAGTCGAATTGATCTCCATCTTCCCTCTAATTGAAATACCGTGCTGCTTGGAATTTTCCACTCCTCTCGGAATGAGGTTATTACATTCTATTTTCCTTCTATTCCTTCACCACAATATTTCTCTGAGGTAACGTGCGTTGAAGACCATTTTCACTCGATTCTTGAGATTTCTATCGACGATATTATACGAATGTGTCGTTGAAGATCACGCGTGTGTATGCTTGTGAAAAATGGAATGGGATGGTATTTTTCCATGATGATAGCTGGAGCGTGTATATACCATATCCATTCTACTTGCTTCATCTTTTATTCCTCTCGTAGTGAACTTCAACCACGTCGTCCGGCAAACGTCGGGAAGGAGGCTCGCTAAGTACGTTTGATTGTAAGCTGCTCAGTCCTGGTTTAAGGTTGATTTACAGCAAAATGGTCGCCACCATCGCCACGGAGTTTCACCTCCTCGCGTCTACGTGAGCGGATTTCCACATTTGTACCACACTCAGCTATGAGACTACCCTTGCTCTCTCACTATTTTCTCGCCTTTTTTCTCCCCACGTACCCGTTCTGGTACGGGAAAGAACATCGCAGAAAGAGAAAAGAGATTCGAGAAGAACTCTTATCGTCATGAAGATCCAGAAAAGAATCGTGAAGCGGGAATGGGTGATCGATCGTGAGAACGGTACGCTTCGAGTCAAGTCGAGAAGAAAAGCAGCCGCAATTAGACGGACGATTGATGCCTCTGCTTTGCTGGGGATTATCTGATACCTTCTGGACGAAAATTGTCGAATTAATTGTCAATGTCGATCGAACATTTGTACGAGAACATTTATTTTCTGATACAGTTTATTCTCTTTGTATATCGACTTCACATGTTGTCACTCAGTGTTGTGAGAATTTTACTCAATTTGAGAACTCATTGCCACTTATGGTTCATAAATTATGTGATATCAACCACTTTTTTTATCCCTTTGATTCCTCTTTCAAAGGGAAAGAGAGTGACAGAACTGCAAAAATGTTTTCACAGATTTATTTTATAAGTGGTTACTTTGACTTGAATTTCAATGCAACTTTTAAGCCTCTCACAAATTCCTCGAACGTTCGTGTGCCCATTTTTCATCCTCAACGCAACAGGGATGAGAATTAATCATTCCATTCCTAAACCTCCCGTTAATGATAAGCGAACGAATAAAAATACTCGAATAATACAAAACTTTCCCTCCTGATTCGTATTTTCTGCATCGAAAGCGTGGAATTCCGTACCTGATCATTCCATGTCATTACGCTCACTCTTCATTTTCGATTTTCATATCGCATATTCGCCCTTCGGTTTCGTCTTTTAATTAATTGTCTAGTCATTCATTATTATTATTATGATTACGAGTACATGTACCCGCACCTTTGTGGAGGGAATAAATTCTTCTCAGAGAATGATAGAGAGAAGGAAGAACGAGGTGACATGGAAGTGGAGTACTATATTGGCATACCGACGGTCGGCGATATGGGAATACTTTAAGAGCAACTTTATGGTACGAGGTTCGTGTGTAGTCTCGACTGAATTGAGATCGCTGAACATCGCTTTATCGTTTCCTGATTCCCTTCATTTTGAGCTCTCAAACAGAAATAGAAGAATATATTTTTTGACGATATCACTTTGACGATGGCGTAACGCGTGAAAAAAACGACTATTGATATTGCACATGAGGTATAAAATTGTCTTCGACACTTTTACGGGTTGGAGATGATATTGTGTATAGATATAGGGTGTAAATCGAATGAGATGTGTAGTTACTCTTGTTAGTTTCTTAAATATAAACGAATTCTGCTAGATTATCTTATTTTTGGATGGATAATGATCGAAAAAAAATGGATATCGGTTTTTTTTCCTGTTCAAAAGGAATCCATCAAGATTGAAAATCACAGAGAGTTCCGCTTTGATTCAAAATTCACATGAATTCTAGTTTAACGGCTGTAATTGTGATGGTAGAATGCGAGTGTTTTTTTTTTCATATTACCATACTCAACATTTTCATTAGCACAAAATGAAGATCTAAATGACAAAAAATGAACTCGAGGTACGGAGAACAATTGAAGTTACTCATCTCTATATGCTAGAACATATTTTTCCTTTTACAACATACAATACTATCTGTCAGTAACAAAAGTTTGAATAATATTGATCGAAGAGAAAAACTTTAAAGACTAATTTTGGTTTATGGAAGGTAAAATAGGCGTACGATTATCTGAGAGTCTCTTTGCAAGTAGTAAAATCTGTGAGTGGTCAGACCATAAAAGAATATAATTCTCTCAAGGACAGGATTCTTAAATTTAGTTTGCTGGGATTTTATTTTTGGTTTGTGATTTATTTTGAAGATTTGGGGTTCATTTTTTAAGGCTCTCTCTCTCAAAACTTTTGATCATGAATCGACAACTATCTTCCCACAATATCTTCATATCAATACTACATCAACGTTATACAGAGGCTGAGTTGTTAGCCAAAGTTACTAATTTAGGTAGATGTTCTAAGTAAATCAACAAATTTGACAACCTATTGGATACATCACATCTATTGCAGGACACTAATTCTGCAGATAATGGTCTGATTGTTTTTGCTAGAACCTAGCACATAAATCCTCAATCAGGAGAGTGTTCAATTGGAATTGTCAACAAAGTTTGTCTACAGGTCTCTCGATAGTTCTCCAAATTATGTTTTATTTTATATGACAATCAACGCACGGATGCATCAAATCGAAAAGTTGAGCAAATCAAAAGCATGGATGAAATATCGTAATATCGTAGAGTCATGTGATATTGAACATGGGTTCTGAAAGCATAACATACTGTAGTTAAGAAATTCTGGGAATAATATCAACGAGTATGTTATAATTTGTAACCAGTACTGCAACCGCTCTCGTAATAACTTTCGCCATTCCTAATTTTCCGTTGTGTACCATGAGGATGCTTCTGTAATTACCATTGGTAACTTGAATCGCAACTACTTCACTAACAGTTCGTAGCGATAAAGGAAGATACTGGTAGCTCTCATCATCTTGCGGGTCTCGTTCCCTTCTGGTATTCCCACATCACTTATTATAAATACCATTCACTCGTCTACATCATTCACTGACTCTCATAATCAAATTAGAATTATAAAAAACTGTTTCCTAGGAATCATGTTGTTCATTCAGAGTAAAATGAATTTCCGTTGAAATTGCAATGCTCATGATGTTCCCTATAGCGCTGTGAGTTGAATTAAGGTTGCATTATGATAATAAAGCAATTCTCACTAAAATTCTATTATCTTACATTATTATCATGGTTTAGACATTCACTTTAGTAAGGAGTTACGTTGATTCCACTCTTCCTAATGCATTAGAAATTCATTATAGTATAAATCATAGGGTAACAATGCAACAAAGTCCAAAAAATTATTCGAGAATACTAACTTTCCAAAGATATTTTCCAGTAATACTATGAATCTTATCTAAATCAATATTTCCGTCCAATCAATACAACGAATGAAGGTTCAAAATGTTCCTCCATTCGAACAAATCCACTTCACGTACCGCACACATTCGTTTGTCTCCCACGAACCGAACGGAATTCTATTGAAAAATCTCAACTATGATCACTTTTGATTCGCATACATTGGAAGAGAAGGGAATTGGAATCGTAAACTAGGGTTAGCTGGGAAGAAGTTTAACTTACGTTTACAATAGACGGAGAAACAATGATTCCCCATTGTATCTGGATATCGGAGAGGATATAAAGACGCAAACGTAGAAGAGTAACACGTGCTATAAGACCGTATACGCTAAAATACAATACCAAAGTAGTCTCCCGTTTCTTCTTTTTCCTCACCGTCCCGAATGGCATTATTTCAGCGGTACGTACGCCCATCCTCCGGTTGCCAGATAAAGTTACGATTCAGGTCAATACTTGTTTTCATACTATACAGGGATATCCGAGAGCTTTTGTAAACTGGCTCCAACAATCCTACCAGAGCACGATGTGTGAGGTATTTAAAGGAGACAAGAATTTTATGTGTTGTCGGGAAATGCGAATTCTCGAATATCAGGTGGAAGACCATTAGATACGATTTGCGTCAAAGTTACACACGTGGATCGAATAAGGCAGGCAATCGTTGGTGTAAACGAATTATAGAGGAACAGGAGAATGCAGGAATAAAATGTGGGTATTTGTTGTCATTCGATCTTCATGCGAAAAGGAATCGTGTTGGATTTTTTGGACCAGGCAGCAATGAAATGACAATTGTAGAATCGTCGCTCGTAGAATTTGATCTGCTATACATGCATATATATGTAGAACACATATCTATAAATGTCTACATTCTGTTCTTCAAACTCCACGTTTTTCTCGTTTCATTCTCTTTCATCGCTCATGTGATGCATGACGGGATGTCTGTATTCCTTGAGGATGGCAATCGGTAGGAGATCGTACGTCGTCTCAGATGTGTTATGTATGAGACTATGTTTTGTTCTATCTTGATGTATGTATGTACCTACACGTACATATGTATAGTGATGATTTTGCATTTTCATCTTCTCTCCTATACATGTTACGAGAATTGTATTTCCTCTTGAGTCCACGTCACGGCCATGTACTTTTTCACTCGTAGAGGTTTCCTTTTTCCCTTTCACATCCTCACGGTGGACATTTTATTGAAATGAAAAATAAGGACAGACAACAATGAATGTATGAATATGTCGGAACAGTTATAACTCACTGTTGAAAGTAATATGGAGAAAAAGGAAGATTGCTCCTTCGAATGGATATATGAAAGTTCCTCCTCTAGGATAAGAAAATCTGTTAATGTTACTTCTGCGTATTGTGGATCAGGGTTGAGGAATGTAATGCATGATCCGCATTCCTCCGAGGCTATTTTTGCATAAATCATTAACAGGGATTCTCCTGTGAATGGATGCATTGAAATATCAAGTTCACATGCGTGGAGATTATTATGAAAAGTTTCCAGGCCGCGTTCTTATTTTCTCCTTTGACGAGTCATACTGTCATTGAATTCTAGGTATGAAGAAACAGAATTGTTGGGATTGAGAGAGCAAATTGAGTTTGATTAAATGTTCCCATAAAATATGCTTCAGTTTTCTTGTGAATGAAGAACTGGGAAAATTCGCGAGGAATCTATCATGCATGAAAACCCTTGTGGAGCAAGAAATATCCTTCAAAATATCGTTATTTCTTCTACTTCCTC
Source organism: Gonatopus flavifemur (assembly GCA_018340375.1). Lineage (NCBI taxonomy): Eukaryota > Metazoa > Arthropoda > Insecta > Hymenoptera > Dryinidae > Gonatopus > Gonatopus flavifemur. Next base: position 2,676,038 of record JAFFJZ010000001.1, read on the forward strand.
CCGCTCTAGAGGAGTATGAGGGAATACTTAAATTCCACTGTCTTCAACAATGTTTTGTTACTATGTATACAACCGCTATGCAGTTCTACCTCACGTACTACTTCCAGATTTCCAGCTTCCACTCACGTATCATTCATCCGCTGCTATTTTCTTCCCATTCCTCACATTCCCTTCTTTTCATCTCGTTATTCATCTCAAAACCTATGCGATCCTCTTTACTCAGTCCTCTTCTTCTTCAACTATGAAACATCAGGATAGCTCTGACTCACTCTCACAACTAGAACTTTTTCCCCCGTGATAGTCTGGATCCGAATTCTCATTGAGTCCTATATCTTTTTTATATAAAGTCAACACGTGAAAAAATTTATCGAAATTCAAAAAATTCAACGTAATGTTCGAGTAATTATTTAAGGGGGTTTAACAATTTCCTCCACTATTTTACTATAATTTTGGAGAAAAAAGAAAGTAGATAACTGAAACCTTTTCGACATATAATGCATGTGAACTGAACAAAACTTTGACGATGAGAAATATCTCAACACAGAAAAATCTATCTGTTCCCCGAATCATTTGACATTTAGTAGGGAGGGAATACAATTCGCTTCCCACACGCACCTGTCGACATTATTTCACATCATTCACGTACTTTTTTTCACGCACGAAGTTCCTGTCGCATAGGATTCTTCTTCTCCCTCACATTTCTCGTCACACGAAATTGTTACACATGATTCTATCACGCAGATGTATCTTATAATACTAGGTTCTTACACGCATCACCTGGAATTTTGCATCTCTGATCATTCTTTGCTCCCCCCCCCCGCCCCCACTATGTTTCCCTTCTTTACCTTTGATTTGTGTTTATTCAAGATAATAATATCAAACGATATGGATGAGTTGCAAAAGTCTGGGAACACATCAATGATTTCTCATTCTACATGGAGTCGCAGATTGATGGATGGAAAGTAGGGAACTTCTTAAACGTGCAATGTTTTGTTGAATTCTTTCAAGTTCCACCTCTCCATTTTGTTATGCGTTTGTTTCACATGCGTTGAGATTTCTCCTTATTTTATCAGAAGCTTACTGAAGAATGATAGGAAAAATCCCATAAAGTTCGGAATTTTCAGTTAAATTTATGGTAACTTTCATATACTTGTACCGGAAATTGATTTTCTATCCCGAAGTCATCCGATCGTTTTTTACTGCGCATGCTAGCCGTGTTTCCGTTCCTTTTCAAAACATGTTTCCACTAGAACCTCGAATATCGAAGAGAGCAAAGGAAAGCAAGGAGAAACTTGCTTCAAAAATAATTACGAGAAGAAAAATATGATCAGATCTTGTTTTGCGAGGAGAAAAGTGATTAGCTGTTAGATAGACAGTCATTTTTTTTAACTCCTGAGCAGCTATAATTTGATGCGCTCTTCATCTATTCTACGCGCATGCTCAAAACAGAGCAACCATTTCTTCACAGATCCGGCCATTCTAAGCATTGGTGGCACGTTTTCGTGTAGCCAATGATTCAGAAAATTACATGGTCCAAATTATAAGTTTTTGATTGATTTCATTCGCAAACCAATCGCCATGGCCATCTCCAGCGGCTCTCTACCCGCCAAATTCTCATTATTTTGTGGTAGAATTGGCAATGTGATTTTATCAATGAAGCGATCTGAGAAACGGTGGTAGCACAGTTCCATATTTCAAGTAATTGGTACTCAGTATAGTTTAACAGAGGAATTTAACACAGGGGACAATCCTCCCCATCACTTTTACAGCGTGGATAATTGAATGTTCTCACTAAAACATTCAGAAGAAGTGGCTGACATTCTTCATCTCTTTTCAAATTCACCAAAAAATTTCATTGAATTCTTCGACACTACTCTGAGAAGTTTGAGAAAATCTTTGAACTCTGGATATTCGAACGAATGACAGTAAAATTCGCCACACAATATCGATCCGCAGAATTTTCACGAGTCCTCTTATCCTCTAATATCATACAATTTGAAGGGGAAAAAATGAAAATTGAATTCAGTCGTACAACCCCTCATAAACACACCGACCGTAACGTATTGATACATTTTATCGCAGTTGAAAGTTATCGCCAGACCGGTTGGAACGTTCCACGCCATCGTGACCAAAGAGAACTTATTTCTACTTCTCCATTGTTATCGTAACTATTGCCAATGATCGTCCGCAGTTCTGAGGAACTATGCAACGCCTAACGTTTGAAACTTTCACGAGTTTCAGAATGAACTTCAAATGTTCACCCTGGAATAATGAATAAGCAAAACAATAGAAGCGAAAACTATCCAAACATTCGGGAACTACGAACTACGACGATCCGACTTGGAAGTTGAACTGTAGTTAGTTGTAGTTCCAATGACGACCTTGTACAATTATCGTCGAATTTATCAGTCGAAAAATCATTTCTCTCGATACGATCTGTCGGCATAAAATAAATTTCGTGATTCGAGTAGATTTCATCTCGACTGAGAATAAGGATCTTTTTTTTCTTTTTTGTCAAACACTTTAGATACCCTCGTTTTAAATATGTTTCGTATTATCCAGGTCTTTTTTATTACCGACACGTCCCACTTTGCCACGAAATGGAATATAAAGGAGAGATTAGAGGTGCGCTTAAACTCGATGCGGGAAAAAATAATTCGCATACAAATTAATTACTCACATTAAAATACTTTCTCCACTTTTATTTTCGGTTAATCGAATTGTCGCTTGGATTTATACGCGTGATCAAAATGGTGCGGATTTAAGAGGTTTTCGTATTTTATTTTCTGGTTTTATAGGTGCTGGATTATCGTTGCGTTCTCCCGTCAACAATGGAAATTCTCTGAAAAGTGATGATGAATTAGGGGAATCGTGTGATCGTCATCTCCCCTGATATCCGTTCCCTTGTGTGAGATCAAATTAGTTCTCTCAATATCATTGAGAATGTATCGAATTATCAAAAATTATTTTGTCAAGACAGTAGACAATAGTCAGTTATTGTTATAATTCCACGGAAGTTATGAGAGGATTCATCAAATTTGAGAAGATTATAACAGCAGGGAGAGAGGATGAATAATTATATTTACTCGTTTAGAATTAAGTTATTCGGTATATTTTGCAAGTGTGAGGAAGTTGACAAGGGACAGACAAACTGTTATAATTAGCAACTGTTTGGGTTTCAGTACAAGATAGAAGAACAAGGAGAAAAGTTTTCTGTTTGCTACGATGATATACGATTTCAGCAAGCTATTGTTCAGAATTCTGTAAATGCAAGTGTTCGTGAATACATAGATATCCATGTCAAAAGTTATGTATGCACCAATTTCAACGTACAATAGATTTTTGCTTTCCAACTTGTTCGAAACAATATTTTCAAAGTGAAGAACGTTTATCGAATACGTGATAAGATTTGTGTGCTAATTTTCCGATTGGACTTCGTGTCGGATCTAATTTATAAATGATAAATGATGATGAAAATGGAGGATTTATGAACTTGAATTAGAAGAAGATATATTGCGTTTGGAAAAAAAAGTTACGCGAAAGTAAAAGATGTTGGAAAGTGTGCAAAAAGGTAGGAATTTTACTTAGACTCACTTCCAGGTATTTTGTACTGAAACATTAGTGATATTTGAAACTCTTGTTTCCAGAACTCTAAAACAATCGTTAACTCCTAAAAGTGAGATATGAAAATTCACAAGGACATTTACTTCTATGTTAGAATAATTCTAGACTCTTTATGATACCTTTTAGAGGAGGGATTTCATGTGATTATTCGTCCATTTCACACAAATTCACATGATGGAATATTATAAGAGATTCAAACCAAGCCAATAAATTATTCGTGAAAATATGCAAAATTTATTCATTCAAAGTATTAATTGGTATGGTGAATTCTGAATCGTTTTAGATTATAAAAAAATATATAAGGAAGACGAATTTTAAGAATTGAGACTGATTCCTTCTACTGAAGTACTGGAACATAATATTCCCTAATACATCATGGACCTTTAAATTGTTAAAAGAAATACCACAGTTGATGTACAGTGCAAGGGAAATGCAAGCCGTTGAATTTCAACTAATCTCTTTTGGGTGAGATCATTAAAAAATACTTGAGGATAATTCAAGGACCTCTCTGCGCAGACTTGCATACATTAAAATAAGTCTTTGGTGAGGTATATTTCAATTGTACACAAAACCTCTTACAATAAGCTTACCGGGAACAAATTGCTGGAAGTTCTGTAGATAGTATGCCGTAATTGAGATATACTTCATAAAAAAGGTTCTTTTAACTTCTCCTTCACAGATAAACTTTCATTGGAAAGTGATTTCATATCCTTGACATAAGATTTTCTTTTACCAATTTAACAATTTTTCGTTGCTAGATAACGAAATTTTAATGACTGTGAATGTGAAGAAATTTTTATTCGCAAACTAAATATTATGAGATTGTTCCTCCGATGAATGGTAGTTGATGATGCAATACCGAGGGTAACATTTCACGTTAGTGGATTATGTATACTTCTGACTTGAACATATCAAGATTTATATATACTTCGATTTCTGTTTGCGTTTTATTTGAAATTTCAGCAGTCGAACTTGGTTTCAAAGGATGTTTTTTTTCCATGAACAGTGTTTTGATTGAGTTTTCCGCATTCAAAGTCAACCAAAATACATGCAAAGTTTGTGGGGAGTTTAGGAAGGATACACCTTGATAGACTTTTGATGCTATTTTGGAGGACTTTTCCAAACATCACGTGATCCGGAAGCAAATGAAGTACTTTTGACAGTCTTCGGACGATCTCTTCTAGACATTCTGTGGCCTGGAAGCTGATGGGAACCTTTGGCAGACTTTTGATAGACTTTCGATGGACGTTTCAAGAACTTTTGCGAATGTCATATGATTCTTGAGTACATGGAGAGTCAACGGGAAGTCCAAGATATGCCAGGTAAAAATCTATCTGCAATCCGTCACGAGTCCATCAAAAGCTTATAAAAAATCCGATAGGCGTTAATTCGAACGATTGATCTGATAATTGAAAAATCGTGGATTTATGGGAAAAAATTCGTTGGTAAAATGAACTGTTCGCCAAGCAACCTAACAGTTCTTGCTCATTCAAAATTACTCAGTATACTCTAATGTTGATGATCTGGAGGAACAGTAATGAATTCTCACTTATATTGCTAAACTATCAACGAGCCAATGAAATCTTGCTGAGAACCGGAATCGAAATTTGCCTTGTATAGCTGATAAAGTGTGAAGACTATTCAGCAATTGAGTCTGTGGAGCAATTGTTGGATAAAATACAACAGTAAGTGGCTAATACCAAGACTTTTCAGAAGTTCCTATGTTCCTTCGAGGAAACTATTCTGAATTCATTTCCATCACAATTGAATGTTTTTTTTTTATTCAGATTTCAAAACTGGCAATTGATATCATTTATTCTTCAATCCCCGAAACCTAGATTTCTTTACAAAACATTACATCGAACTTATATACTAGTCGACGATAAATTTAGCGCTTGCTAGACTTTTCATGATCCAAAGTGTACCAGAAGGAGAGTTTCAAGCCGTATTCTTTAACTTCCAATTAAACTCAGACTGGGAATTTGATGAATTTCTGTACCGTGTCATTATGGAGGAGAGGATGGTAAAACAACTGAGACTCTGTTTGAGATCCTATGGAACGATCACATTTGATCTGTTTTGAAATCTAAGAATACATTGCGATTATAAATAGTGATTCAGTTTGTGGTCGCCCTGAATATGATTGATTTGATAGGTCGGTGATAAAACTCGTTGCGCAAGTGACTATCTTCACGTGGTAGGTGTTGGATCACTACAAGCACTATCATGGAATTCATCATTGAGTACTTCCATTGGTTCAGATGGAACCAAAAAAAATTAACGATTCCGTGAATCGAAGGGAACATGAGGATGATGACCAGAAAATTCAATGAACCAACCCGAAAACGTGCCATGCCTTGCAAAAAGGAAGAAATACAAAGAGTTCTCATCGAAATTCATCAGTCACGTCGAAAACGTTTAAACGTTCTGTGAAAATGGCAATTTCCACCTAAAATCTGAAGTAGAGTATTGATTTTTGTTCTTCAAATGAACATGACGTGGTTGCGGTAAAAGTGTCTCACGTATCATGTGGACATGTTGCGGGCGTGAAACGAGCCACCAGATTTCGAGCTAGTTTCCGCAACATGCCGAACAAAATGTTTCTATTCTATCCATTTGGGGTTCAGAGCGTATTCTTTTAATCCAAGTATCACCACGATTGTCATCGTAACTTGAGTTTATCGATCGAAGAGAATTTCTCTGTTGGAATTTTCATACGAAATCGTTTCCCCCAAGAATACTCTCGCGGTATCAAATATATATACGTATATCCTTGTGGATTCATTGTCATCGGAAAAAACTGGAAACTCCTGGAATTCATATTTTTATTCTACTTCTAAAAAATCTCCGGATATATTTGTGTTATCGATTTGTTATCTGTTTTTAGGCGTTTAAAGGTGTGCAATAGAAGATCTCTTTGAATATAAAATTTAAACTTGGCAAGGTCTCACTTGATGGATGAAGGATTCTTTAAATGACTTCTGATATTATAGAAGAAGTTCAATCAGACTATTGTCCTTATAAATACGAAGGGATCAAAAACGAAAAGTCTATTTCCAAAGAGCATCCAAATATCCACGTTGAGAGTGTATTGCACTTTTCATTCCTTCATCGTTGAAATGTCTAGTCTTGTGATAGGTGGTAAGAATCAAGTTTGAATAATAAAACACGCCATTACAATTCTACTGTTGTGTTTTTGTACGAGAGAAGTAAAAATTTTTGACACTTGGACTGATCACCACGCTTTTACAAGCGACGTTAACGTTCCTCGCTCAGTCGTAACGCAGATTTATGCCCTTATGCGAATCACCATTGGAGTTTCATGTTCTCCATTCAAATACACGCACAGCGTATTTACGTTTAACGTTTAAATAAGAGATGTAATCTCCATTGCCAACTACTTTTCGATTAGCTGGAGCATGAAATCTTTTTACCTCCCCCCCCCCCCCACATGAAGAAAGGAATACAGAGGTTGTATAAAAACCAAAACAGTTTTGAAACAGATGAACGGTGATGGAGTCAATTACCACGTATCAGAGTGATTTATCTTTAGATCGTAAAATAAAATCCTAGGTTGAGCAGCGGTAGTTTCGAATTGAGTAAATTGAGTATCAAAACAGTGAATTACGATTCTTCTTCTCTCGATCTTTTTCTTTAACAATTCAAGAATCGTTTAGTGGGAGGTGAATATGTAGTATACAAACCTTATGTTTTTCGTAATAATATCTTCGAATATCTTCGAGATATGCGAAGGATCTGGAAGTGGATCTAGGAAGTATCTTTATGAGAAAATCAAAAACTAAACTGTGAAAAAATTCCTCCTGGAAATTCAGAAAATGTCATTGTAATTTTTTACAGCCACTTCTTATCGAATTCTCACAGAAATTTGTGATGAATTTCAAAAAACTTCAACTAAATTTCGGATCGTATTCTGGAAATTCAGTCGAGTGTCTTAAGATTAAACATTTTCTGAATTTTCGAAAATAATTTTTTTACAGCCTTCAAAAGTCTTATGAAACACGTCGATAGGAATAAAGTAATCAGTCTGTGGAATACTACATAATACATGTACATCTCGCAACGATTATGAAATTCATTTCCCGCACTGAAGTGACGTACAGTAGCTGACACGTTACATGACCGATGATCCCATTATTCTACGTTGTCTTTCGACAAGATAGAAGAGAATTGCAGAGTACCTTGTGGGTTTGATAAATATTTAATGAGAGCACGAAAATAAGAGGGTCAGAGTAACGATACACGATAAAATGAGAGAGGAAGTGAGAGCATGGTTGCGTATAAACACTTCTGATAGATGTGTATACGAATGCTTCGATAAATTAGATCGACCATATTGTTGGAAGGGTGTTGAAAGGGTGAGAGAAGTATTATCTAGAATAAAGGAAATGGAGAAAGAAAAAGAGAAAAAGGGAGTACGTTCATTCAATATCTCTGTATACAGAGAGATGAAGAAAAATTACGGGAATGGGATTGAATTGAAATTTATGTTGCTAAATTTTGCGTATTATTCTTAAATCTGATTTAATATTCCTCGCTCATTTCGTATTTCGAATGTCCGGATGTTGACTTTTCAGCATTCTCCACGCACAAGCGGAACATAACTAAAACCGAAAGATCTATCTCTTGTTTCTCTTATCTGCCCCATCTTCTTTTCCCAGCATTCCGTACATCGTTTCCACTTTTCCTCCTCATCCACTTCTTTCTTTTTCATTTTCGACCACGTACCAGTCATACCTACGACTTCTGTTATGAAGTTTCTTCTTGAATTATAAACATTCGCAGTGAAACCTCGAGTGTTGAATTCAACGTACGGAAAAGTAATGCGGAATTCATATCGAGAGAATTGTAAAATTCACAAGATCTTCAATGTTGAGTCGAGACCTGTAGTATTTTCTCATTAAGAGGGAGTTATGATATTTCAATTTTTTATATTTTGTGCTCGTCAATTACAACGTCGGACAAAAGAATGTAATTTTACGTTAAATTTCTGGGAATAGATAACTCGTGTTGGATTCCTCTTTGCTGAAATTGAATTCCACTTCAATCACGATTTGAATTGTGAATTGTAAATTCTCATTTCACAAAATTTCTTTTTTTTCTTCCAATAAAAGTGTTTGAGGGCAGAAACTCTCTCTTGTGGCATCTATTTATTCATGTTAATATCAAAAGAAAGCATTATGAATCCACGATTGATGTCGATATGATCAACATTTAATCCGAATGTGTTAGAATTTGGAGTCTGGTCGTTGACAGAGTTGGATGTCGATTTTGTCGAAGTCTTGAACTATTAGGGAATGCGGAAGATTACACGGAAAAAATTCAGGAGTAACTGCTATTTCAACCGTATTACCTCCATTAGAGTTCTTTTCACTAATGTTCGAGAAAGATTCACTTTGTAAGGAGTAAGCCATACTGAAAATAACGTAGAAGCTACCGAAAAATGTTGACCAATTGTATGGAATGAAATATGCTGCTTGATTTTTCTCCGTGTACGAAGCCGTACGAAATTTCCAGCTTTATCAACTGAATTTCAGCTATTATAGCTAAATATCTTGGCACAATTTCGCTGTAGCAGCTGAAAAATGGCTGTCCTTCTCACAGGCAATCCATTTATTCCCATGTGTATCCCTAAATACGCATGTTTGATACAAAATCATACTGAGAACGGATTTTTCCGAGACCAGACTGTTGAACAATTACATGCTTGATGCATTATTCTTTCCGTCATTCACGTAGAGCTGTGATGTTTGGGGTCACGCTCTGCTCGTTTCTCAACAAAAATGGCTGATACAAAATCAGATTGAGAATGAAGTTTTTCCAAACCGTACCCTAAGAAAACATCCCCAATGCACTGTATCTTTGTTTCTTGAGGGAAAAATCTTGAAACTCCAAGAGAGTGCATTTTCTACTTCTAAATTAGAGTGGCTGATGTTGGATAATATGCTATCGAGGATTGTTAACCTGTCGAGTATTCGCTCTCTCTCTCTCTTGAAACAAGTTGGAAGAAACAACGTTCCACCAATCGTTTGTACAGTTTTACCTTCCCTATCTTCCTACTTCAGTTCCGTCTTATGTACTCCATTTCTTGTAAAAAGCAAACAAACACTCTTTACGCGAAGAACAAAACAATTGCTCATTACAGGTGGATTTTCCCTGGCTGACTGAAGCTCAATTTCATCAAGATATCACCAAAATTTACATAAACGTGATAAAATTTTGTCAGAAGAATGGATCTCTGTGTTTCAGAAGTTTCTCGAAGAGTCATTTTATATACTCTCTTCATTTCAACTCACATCGAAAGTTGGTTAGTTTTTTGTCTACGATCTTTCTACGACTTGTTTTTCGATTTCCTTTGGTCTTTCATTATTTCGTCTCCGAAGTTTCTCATCACTTATATATATTCTTTCCATTCTCCAGATTTCGTTAATATATGTATGTCTCTCTTTTCATTCTTCCAATTTCAGAATTTTATGAACATTCATGCAGGAAAATTACGTATTTCAACGTATGTACACAGGATAAGCTGGTTTAATTCTCCCATTCTGGTGATTTGAGAGTGATCGAGGCGTGAGAAAACAGTTCCCCGAAGAGTCTATTCACGATAACCTTGAGTAAAAATTTGAAAATGATTGCTTCGAATATTTCAATAACAACACTCGAATGTGTATTATCTAAGAATTTGGACATTCTTCCTCAAATTTGACACTATTCTTCCCCGGCTATTGAGTTCTCAAATGAATTTTTATTCAGAAACAACTTTCTCTCATCGGATTCACGGTCTCGGTCTTGGTCGGATCTTAAAGGGTTGAACTTACTGCACTGCGGCAGTGATTCCACCAGCGGCACTGCTGTAATACGTACAGCAGCGTTACTGTTGAGTTGAATGGGACGTTGCGTATTTTAGTAGGGAGAAAATTCATCTTCTCCTGCAACTCTCACTGTCGCCATTAGAAATTCCGGACTCCAGAGCTCACTGTTTTATGATCTTTCCATGTTTCCAATGGTGGAATTTTGCAAGGAAGAATATGGAATATTTGCTGAACGATTATATGAATATCAATCTAAAAAATCAAGCCAAACCCGAGAGGGCGTGGAATTAGTTCAAGAACAGTTTATGAAACATATTCCACTCTTGTAATTATGAAGGTTATAAGATTGCATTGATTTTCGCCAAGGGGCGTGCGATTATTGATTATTCAAATTCTGTGTGTATTATAAGGGGTCATTGCTGCCGAAGCACGACTTTCAAGTGATGCTTGGGTAATTTTAACATCAGTGGATATAAATTCGAATCATAATGGGTTGTCATTCTTCGTACACACTATTAATTCACATAATATTGAATTTGGATTGAATTGAACTGGAATTTATTCTGTGTTATTATCCAAGGATTTTCAAGCGACAGGCAAAGCTTACAAAATTCCTTTTTTAAAATACGTGAGAAATACAAATTTTGCATCCTGCATATGAGTTTTCGATGCACAAAAATTGGTATTTCTTACGTACACTTATTGCACACCCTGGGTGTTGCTTGACAACCCTTAGAACCCAAGCGTTTGAATTCATAATATTCTTCAATTAGTACTGTGTTGGTAACATTCAAATCTTAGACATTATATTGTAATGCAATTTGTCTTCATTGGGATAACATATTGGGATTCGATAACGTATTCCTGGGAACAATCCCGTTCAATTCAGAATAGGGATTACTCAAGACACTCGATACATAGACTGACTTTACTCACAGAAATGATTTCTTGTTGTTACCATCATTTTACTCTCCGGAAACAAATAGTGTTCGACCGAAAAGCAGTTTTGTTTCAAAGTAATCATATCATGGATTGTAAGTAGGGAAAATTATGATTCATGACTTTTATTCAACGTAAGAATCTTTATTTCTGGTGAGAACCATCGCTTCTTGTGGTAAGAAAAATGTTCTGATGCTGAAACTAGATGAATATTCTTAAAGGCGACGCTTAACGATACGCTTCCCTCCCATTGATTGGCAGCAAAGTAATAAAGTTCTCAAAATTGATTCCAATGCATCGTATTGTGAAATGGAATTGTAATTATAAACTTTGAAACAGTGATAATCAAATAGAGCAGTGTACCATGTGTCAGATCCTGTCCCAAGCGATACACCAATATTTTATTTGAAAAAAATCAATTATTGTCACCATTGAACATTTTGTGTCTTGCGATATCTTGGTTTCAGATATCTTGTACGAAACTTTTCGATATCCTTCAGAAGAGTTTGAAAGAAGAATTGATCTGAAACTTATTTGGAAGTGTGATATAGGACATTTGAAGCCTGTCTAAAATATATCGCAAGATACAAAATGTTTACTGGGTGAAAAGAAATATTTCATTACCTTTAATAAAAACTTGCGTCAAGAAAATCTCTAAGTCTTATTTGAGGAATGCTTATGGTGATCTCAAGACTATTTTTCTAAATCCGAGATTCAATATTCTAAAGCCAAGATTATCAAATTTCACTTGAGGCGGGGGAGTTTTTTTCTCATCAGAAGAAAAATTAGGATTGTCCGTATGTTGAGGAAAAAATTTTCTCATAATAATGAAATTTTTGTTACAATAAGAAAACCTTTTTGCGGGTATTACATCAAAGAGGTTGTTTTCCTGTGAAGGAGAGAATTCTTCCAGCAGAATGACTCGAATCTCCAAAAGATAGTTGGAATAATGGCCAAATGATAATATTATCATTATATCCTCATCATTTCTCAAAAATGTCATTTCCAAAAACGTCTGCAAGAAACAGATTAGCCATCTATGGCTGAGCGTTGAAGTTTCAGTCAATTCAAGGTCAGTAAAATCAGACAATATTTATCATGAATCTGACTCCTTCTGCTTTTTTTTATTCTTTTCCTTCGATTCTTGAACTATTTTGTACTGTTTTTGAATAAATCAACACATCAAGAAGTGTTCGCATGACTCACACTGTTAGAAAATGTTTGTATCAATTTAAATGTTTTTGCTGGAAGTTTTTTTCAAGTACGTGCATAAATTTAGTTGCATGAACATTTGACATCAAATTCGATGTAAACTATAGCATGATCTATAGTTTCTTCATGTTTTTGTACATTAGATGTGATGTAGAACGTGCATGGACCTGAATTCATGTACGTGATTGAAAAAAATTTCCAGATATTTATGACCGTGCAATCTTAATTGATTCGACGAAAAATGATGTTGTTGATATTTGGATAGTTGGGAATTAGCTATGGCAGTATCAAATACACGAATTGGTTACCCAAGCTAATTCCTTGCTACTATAGCCAATTATTTTTCTTCGAGAAAAAACAAAGTTTCAGTATCGTGAACATTTTTCCTGTTTCATGAAAGGGGATAGTATCGAAAATTCGCATAATTTGATTAAAATTCAAAGATCGAATCTATTGAATTCCAAGTGGGGAGAGAAAGCTATCTTTTCTATGAAACTTTCATATAATTCTATGGAGACTCACGTGAGGGGTTATTATCATGCTGCGCAGTTTCATGCAAACGCAATATACAAACTCGCTTGTACACGAGTTCTATTTTATCCAACATGCACACAGAATGTGTGACCCACACTTGGTGGTTGGAGAAGGATTTTTCCGAGGAAAATCAGGCATATGAGAATTATATAAAATTATGTATAAAAGAATAATCCTAAAACGACATCAAAACATATCCAACCGCTACACAAATTCAATAAAATCCTCAGAGCTCTTTATTTCATTATTGTGTATGTAAGAGCTTGTAAGACCCATCGACATTTTAAACACACTTTGTACACTACTAGTCATGGTTAGAACTATGAAGAATTCATCCATGACAGTTCAGATATGTTATCACAGCATAAAAATGGAAACTAAAAAAAAAACTTGACAACGCTTGAATGATACTCTATAAAATTTGTAAAATAAATCCAAGTTCACCGTTTTCGTTTCTTGGCGCCTCTTTTCCTCTCCCTCTCAATCCAGTCATGGAAATCGAAATTTTCAAAGCCATAAAACCGGGAGAACCATGCAGTTTCATACGTGCAACGGATATATTCCGCGTACCGATTGAGAACCGGTCTCGAGGAAGAAGGGTGGTAAAAATATTATTCGTCCAGAGAAAAAGCTGTATCCGCAAGCAGGTAGAAGTGGAAAAGACAGGCTGTAGGATTAAAGAGAAGTGCTAGAGGGAAAACTCAACTCCTTTTCTCCATCCCACTTATCGTGTTTCGGTAGTAGAGTGAAAGAGGAGAGCACGCCCACTGGTGCGACTGGTTGGTTGGTGGGGTGCACCAGATCCCAGTGCCACATGACACACAAGGGGGTTGCAACGCCAGTGGATATCGTGGTAGTGGCAGTGTACGGATATAATGGTAGTGGTAACGATGGTTTCGGTGCGGACAGTCGAGTCTGACCGACACGGCGCCAGTACTACTGTCGCCACCATCACGAGCACAGGCACAAGACGACATGGACATACTGGGTATGTCCGTTCAAGCCAAGCATGCACTACTTAATCTCTCACATACCGACAAATCGAATAATCAAACCAAAAAAAAAGAACAAATCACGCGGTTGGGTGAAATCATGATACACGAACATGATCGAGATATCGAAACGGAGCCGGTCCCTGTTGGGGGAAAAAAATTACGGCTAAAGGAAATCTATTATCTCTATTGGTATTACCGAAGGGACTGGCTCCACGGTATAGAGAGAAAAAAAATCAGTCAGAGAAAATACCCGTGCACGTCTCTTTAATCGTGGGAAAGAAAGAGAGAGAGACGAACGTACGTTTATCCACAATTGACGGAGTGACTATAAGGTATTGTTGAGAACTATATGTCGCTCCTCTTCTACATACAAAGTTTTTTCCATTTTCTTCTTTTTCATCGATGTTTTTGTGTGTGAACAACATATGATTTTATGTATCTCGTGATATCTATCTTTCTCTATCTTTCTCTCTTTACGTATTTGTGTGTATTATATGAATTGCCATAAACTTCGAGCAGTTCTGAATCGGTGGGAGTGTTATGTGTGAGTGTACGTGTGTGGATATATTCATACACATGTCTCTCGCAGATTTTTATTTCATATGTTTTCTTCGAATAGTGGAAATAATGTGTGGAATACTCCAAGGTCACGTGTGGTTATTCGATTGAAATTATGATATTCTTTATCTTCACGATCGGTGAGATCGGTAACGTCAGGTGTACAAGAAAAATACAGTGAGAGACTCAGTTATGTTCCATAATTCAAATTCTTTCCTGCGTGAAATTCAAATGTTTATCGTGGAACATTTTATTTGTGATACGCGTTGAATAATTTCATCACCATGACGTATGAATTTTTTTCTCATCAATTATTCTCTGATCCATTCAAGTGCAAATTGTTTGAAATTTCATCTTCTACGAGACGTATTTTCACGAGAGAAAAAAGATTCTTCGTCAACATTCCAGTGAAGCAACACCTTTCAATGATTCAATAATACGTTTTAAATATTTCTTTTTCAAGTTGGAATCTGATGGTGGATGAATGAAGTATGTACAGAATGTATATAGCTTATATGTGACCTATATACCATTAGTATATAGGTTACTACGTGGGACATGTTCCCTGCTATAGGATCCGGTGAATGAAGTCTTCAAAACTTCATGAAAATTTCACTTTGAGAAGAAAATTTTGTGAATTTTCTGAAGAAATTCATCAGTTTCAACAATAAAGCTATATATTATGAAAATATATTCTTAATTTTCATCATTTGTGTTGAAGTTTAAGAATATTCGATCCATAAAATTTCATATTATTATTTTGGTGAAATTGTAATGTATGTTCAAGAACATTTTTGTACCGATAAAATTGAATGCGTTTCCTCTTGAAGGAAATACGTGACATTTTATAACAAAAAAAAAGTACACTCGGCGCTGAAGAAGCGTATCAAAATTTGAATCTTTCACAGTGACAAGCTTCCGTGTATTGAACAAGAAAAAGAGTAGTTTGTCAGTTTTGAAGCTACATACGAGCAAATACTTTGATTTTTCGAATATCCGCTGTGCCATTCTCTTATATCTAAATTATTTGTATTCATATTACGGTAAATAATCTGATTTTGAATTCACAAGATACAGGAATCACGTGATCAAATACACCATGTGAGACATCATGTGAAATGAAGAAACTTTCTGGAATGTTTCTATTTCTATTAAAGAATTCCCGTGTGTCTCTAAGTTGAAGGAGAACAGAAATTTGACATTTTCAGAATTCGTTCGTGTGAAAAATGAGTGATGTGGCAATTCTCATAAATGTGAAGCCACAAAACATTAGCATAAAATTCGAAAAGAAAGTATGTCTTGCATTATTTCAACTATAAAAAGAAAAAATAACTTTCCTCATAAATATCAAAAAAGTGCATCGAAAGTTCATAAGCACACTGATGGAGACTCGATACGAGTTTCTGTTTTCCAGAATCAAATTTTCCTCATTTGAAAAACGGATCTTTTTTTCCGATACTTCACTTTTTGATACCTAATACTCTGAGCTCAAAGTTTGCTAATGACGATAGACGCTTGATGAATGTTAAACTTCAAAGAATTACTTCGAGTTTTCATAACAACATTGTACGGAAAAAAAATAATTCATTATGATAGCTAGGCATTAGCTGTGGTACCTATTTCGTGTATCTGATATTTGGATAGCGAAAAAAATTACTGCAAAAACTGGATTTCAGCTCCTATAGCAATAACTTTCGTCACCATAGTTGAAAATTTATTCACATTATATCCAAATATTTTTTCCTTCCCTCAAAATTCTAGAATATTTGAATCAACGTTGGAAATTGAGTTTGGGAAAAACAACGTCCGTTCAAATCGGACGTGCACTGATAATTCAATGTAAATTTGATTGCATGATTCCTCCCTTTATACTGGTGGTGCTGGAATTTTCAATTTGTATACGTAAAAGTTCTCTCATACGAATTGATTCTTACATGACAGATATACAAAGTTGATTTGAGATAAATTTAGGTCTGTTTGATCTGGTACAAGCTCCACACGTGTTTCCTTTCTATAGACAAATCGATAAGGTAGAAATACACGATGAAGTTGTTTAAATTTTATGCATTTTTCATGTGTTGATATGTTGAACTTTGAATCAATTGTGCATAATGCACTTCTTATTGTGACAACTCGTCTGAAAAGTTTTCGTATAAATTATATGGAAATTATATACAATCTCACATTAAGAAATGTATACAGAATTTTTATATAATTGTAACATGAAATATGTATTAAAGCCAATCATTTGAGCTGTGACGAGTTATTGGTCTAAGAATATTGAAAACTTTACGTATGAAAGTACTTCTGGAACTCAATATTTGAAGAATTTTACACTCTCTTCGGAAGAATATGAAAATATGTGCATCATAATCAGAATTACAATCAATACGTTGATAGAAATCTTCCTAGAATCTTTGCTCAAGGTTAGCGGGACATTATACACAGTTTGCAGCTTCATTTTGAAGCCAAGAAAATATTTAGAATGATTTGTAGATGTTTCAGTTGCACTCTTCATTTGGAAGGACTCATTACAATTATTTTGTTTGGATGGAAATAATTTATTTTCCATTTAAATGTTTATGTATACCAGAGTTGGTGGAAAACTCTGTGCAAGAATAAGAACTACTTTCCGGAACTACTCGCTTTCTTCACGCTTCATCGTAGTTTCCTTGTAGACTTATACATTTTGTTCGGCACCGTTCTAGTTTTTTAATCCCTTCCGAATAAAAAGAATGCTGTAGTTTTGCAAAATAAGAATCTTTCCCTGCACTCATTCCCTCCCCACTGACCATATTCCCACATTGGAGGGGGGGGGGCAGTTTATGGTCCAAAGGGATGAAATCTGAAGAACAATGTTGTGATTTTTTTGCCATACAGTTTTCAAAAGGTTCAACAACGGTGAATCATCAAATGCATCTGTGATAATTTCATCCTTTCCTGTATAATCGATGAAGACTGTTCCTTGCGAAGCTCAAAAGAGCTTTCACCTTGACCTCCTCAGTCGAAGGAGGGGTTTCTGCTTTTTTTAGTGCAATCTTCTCGCTGTCACCATATTTTGCTTCCTCGTTAGAGGGAAGCTTTGTGATCGTTTCGAAGGACCAAAAACTTTTTTGTCTCCAAACTCAAAATTTCTTAGACCAAAATGTTCCTTAGAGCTCAGGGAGTAATTCTGCTTCCGTGTCTGTCTGTGTGTCTGTGGGGATGTGAACTATTCTGTGACCGCGCATATCTTCCGTTCCTATTATCCAACCACTCATAACTCATATTTTCAAACCACTCATAAACTATTGGAATCAAAGGTGTGGGTTCGCTTTAATGCTCACCAAGCTTCTCTTCAGTTTCCCAAAGCGATTTCCCTTTCATAAAGTGACATTCAATGAACACACATAATTCTCTTCCATCTACTCCCGTGAAAACCAGACATCAAAAAACTTCGACATCATTTCAAATAATATTAGTATGAATATGACTCGAGTTACCGAAGGTTTAATTTCCTTGTACTGGATTCTTCAGAATTGATCATTCGGATTTCTGTGGCGTATTTTGTACCCTGAGGAGAAAGATAATAGCTTCAATTACGCACGACAGTTGAATAAGTTCGAATGCAATCCTTCGTGAACTCAATTCGAATACACGGTTCATTCGAGTACGCGTAGTTGAGGTAACTACAAATCTAATCGAGTTGATCGAGTATTGCATTTGAACGTATTCAACTGTCGTGCATAGTTGACATTACTATTTTTCTCCTCAGTGTGGCCAAAATGCAGTAATTTCCCGTTTGAGAAAATTTGTTTGGGGCATAGTTTTTGAGATATGAGCATTTTTGGATTTTCGTTCAAATCCAAATTACTCAAATGCAGTGTCTGGTATATACTTGAGCTTAACACCATTTGAATAACAGTTTAAAAACGGTGGATCTCTGGGAAAAAATTGAATTATCCCATCTTTTTTCTATCTGAAGTTTTAGAGATTTGAATCTTTTTGGCTTCCAGCTGATTAGAATTGAGCAACTTCAAATTATAGCTGCGAAATAAAAAATAATAGCATAGTTCAATTTTTTGCTCGAGGGTCTGCCATTTTCTAGTTCAGAGAATGATGTTGAGCTAAAGTATGTAGCATATAAAGTTTTCAGGTGATTTAGATTTGAAAAATATCTAACAATGTTCATATCGCGAAAACTAAACTTCAAAAAAGTCCCCCTTCAACGGGAAATCGTTGCATATAATTGCAGAATACGCAACAGACAGCCGAATAATGAATTCTGAAACACCCGGTATATCCTAAAAGGCTTCGTCAACAAAAATACTTATCTCCATCATCGAATTCAGTTACATCACATGATATATAATGGGAAATAATACACTCAAAAACTCTTGAATTACTTTTTCCATGGAGATTTTTGCGAGATGGAGAACATTATTGAAAAATCATTGTTCAGAAATAAATCACTTGAAAACAATGAGGAAAAAATTCTTCCGCCTTTTCATAAAAGAATTCACGTAGTCCAATCAATCGTCTTCAATTTAAGCGCTTCCAAATCGGAGTTACCGTTCAAAGCTAACGAATTTTCGAAAAAACTTCCATAAAACTTTAATTATTCAGAACTTTTGCGAGAAAAGTTTCCAAAATCATTCGGCAGACTCATTTCTAACATGGAGAGCTATCATTCTGAATCAATTTCCTTGAATTATAAGAATTGAAAATTCAATCTGTGCTGTCTTCAGAAACTCTCACCCTCATCTAGGTCTCACTATCGATCCGCTCCTTGATTTTCTAACTTATAATAGTGATGGAAACTAGCGATGACTGATCTTGAAAAAATCGATTTCCTTCTAAACAAATCTTATCAAGTCTTTATTGATTTTTATATAATTCTCATCGAAATTCGATAAAAGTTGTATTCGAAGAATCAATTCTCTCAAGATCGTTCATCACTAGTGAAAACCCTTCCCTTCCTCTTTGATTTTTTTTCTCGCATCGATACTGATTATAGTTTCAGTTTTGTTCAACTCTGTTTCAGTTTTCTATGCGTTTCGTGAACGTAGATTGTCTTCACGAAAAATAATGAATTGATGGGTCTTGTGACTTTCATCTTTTAAATGGACATCTGGCTTCAGCTGAAACTTTTTATCGCCATTTTCCAATTCGGAAACTCCTTTTCCCTCACTTTCTAAAACTACTGTGCTTTTTATCTCCAATGTGAATCGTTGCAAACACGACCAACCTTATATCCATATTTTCTGTTCATATTCTCGTGGTTCGTACATTCGTTCTGGAATCAATGAATCTGAAGATGAGCCTCCATTGGATTCAAAACATCAGTTTTGTAATTTTATAGGCGTCTGACTATTCTCATTTCTGAACATCGAATTCCTTTATACACATCAATTTCATAATTTTCGAACTGAAGAATGGCATCAAAATTGAAAGAAATGAGAATAAAGGAAATTGATTTCCAATTATTACAATTAATTGAAAATCAATTAGGGGATTTGATTTCTATTTTAAATTCATAATTCAATAAAAAGTGATTCTCTTATTCGAATTCATTCCCTTTTTCATTTTCAATCGAAATTTTTGCTTGCATCCGAATTTTAATATAGTTTGGATACATGCTGAGCATCTGAAAAGACAGCGGTCAGTTCAACGTGCAATATGGTGAATGCCCAACTTCATGAGAACGTTAAACAGTTTTATGATGACACTCCTTCATAATCACATTTGCACATATATATGTGAAGGTACTAATGCGTACATCTTCTCCAATCATGATCACGGGTCAACCGTTCTGTTCATTAGTTTGAATAGTAAGGATTTCAAATCGCATGTCTGACTACAGCTGTTTTATTCTACTGACTTGTGTTTATTCTGATGATACGTGCTTTGAATGATTCATACTCCACAACATGTACTATTCTGAATCTATTAATCTATTGTGTTGAATTGTGAATTAACGTGATTTGATCCACTCATTCTATAAATTAGGACAAAAAGGATGCAAAACTCCAGCTTGAAACCGCTGATTTCTTACTTAATCCGCAGCAGGAATGTAAAATTAAATTAGAAATCAATCAAGGCTTTCGAACACAGTTGTTTTTTCAAAAAATATATGCTTTTACCTATAACCCCCAGGTATTATTTCCAATTCCCGATGGGAAATCAGTATACGAAAATCTTATTCCCTCTGATTGTTGAAAATGACTGACAAAAACGGATTATTTTTTATCAATGATGTAGGACAAGAAAGATATTATTTTCAGAAAAATTTCGATTCAAGCTGGAGTTCCAGATATTCCGGAGATTACGAAAACAAAAATCTATTGATTTTCTTATCCAGCTTTTTCACTCTGTTGGTTTTGTCATATTGTTTTTCGATTATCCCCCATGATGGTCTTTCTTGGAGCTAGTGAACTGGAAAATCCATTGGAATATCATTTTTATGAGTATCCAATTTTTCTTCCGGTACTACATCGAGTGCCCCTTGATTCTCACCTCTTTTGCTTCTATGTTTCTGGTTTTACGAAAACAGCAGAAAAATTCATGTCATAATTGAAATTCATTTCAAGAGCAGTTTCTTTTCAAGTGACCCGAGAATGTCGTGTTTTTCTCAATTTTTTTTTCTCCATAGAAAGGGATCAAATACACAATGCCAAGTTTTTCACATATATTAGTTAACATTACAGCGTTTTTAAAAATCATCCGGAATCAAAAAATGAAGGAGTTTTGTGAAACTATGAATATTATTGGCGCTTGAACTAATAATATGAATAAAATGTTGCACTTTTGATACCGATTTTTCACTATTCTTTCGCTCTTTGAAGAGCTATAAAGAAACTGAATGGAATAATCTTTCAAAAAGAACAAATAAAGAAAGATCTATCAACTATGGTTTCCTAGTTATCATGTGAACCAACCTACAAAAAACATGGTTCCGAGGAAAACGCCCTTGAAGTTCCGTTATACAAATTTTTTTTGTATAAAAAACATTTTTCATGAACTTTTACACTCATTAAATGAGTGCCATGAAACTTAAGTTCTTCTTTTTACTCCCTTCCATGACGGAAAAAAGAATATCACCTTATCTTGCGCTCGGCTTGATGAGAATCTTCCCTTAATGGAGAACATTTTATTCCAAAAACATCGTTTGAAATATCCTAGAGTGGTCAGGAATTAATTAAGAGGATTTGAACATTTTAATGCGGGGGACATTTATCTCCCAGGGTTATGCATTCGCTATTGATGATATACATACGCGTTATCGAAATTGATGAAATTGATAACAAATATACATCCAATCCATAGCATATTGCAGGGAATTTGAGAAGAGATATATTGAGTTTGATTCCAGTCTTTGATGAGCTCAAAGGAATGTATCGGTGATATCGATTCCCTGCATCAGTCAATCGTCATTTTCCATCTATGGAATCACTAGAATCCCCTTGTTAATGTTGGGCTAATAAAGACCGTATAAATCCGTGTGAAATCATATCCAGTATTTGCATAATAATCAAATATTATTTGTGAAGAGATTGTTTATTGTCAAGATGCAAAATGTATGATATTTTATGAAGAATTAGTCACATGAATGATGTATGTAATCACAATCACATTAAATATATATACCAGTAAATTCACTTAATTGAACGTCCTCAACTTCAATTCAGCAAATATTATGAGGAAAAGGGGAAAAATACAGTAAAATATCTTATCATCGATTCGACATAAAACTTTCATATGAGAACGACATATTCATTCCATCGAATTGGAACCTGGTTGAATACTTCAATTTCCAAAACCAAAGTGAGTTTCCATCTATCGTCTCATTGGATATTAAATGCGTTTAGACCATATAAGTATTCTGATGCATTACAAAACAACAGACTATTCCTTTCGAAACCTCGTCATTCCAATACCTTTGGCATAACGCAATACGTTTTCCTTTCAATTTCCTCACAATTTCCTTGAGTTCACCATCAATTTTTCCCTTCGTTTCCCATTGGGCAATGCAGACCGAAGGAAATTGTAAGGAAATTGAAAGGACAACACGTAACGTCTCACCCGTAGCAATTGCCAATGACAATTTTTTGTATGGGAAATATCAATGGTTTACAGTCTGATTTGAACGAAGGTTCAATCCTCCCATATCGGCAAGAACGTAATTATTTCTGTACTCCAGAAGAAGCTTAGCGCTTTTGTCAAACAGATTGAATTCCATGTCTCGAACGTACACGAGAGAGTTGGAATCGAGCTCTCCCATTGTATCAACATTCGCTTCCCATGCTCAGTTTGAATTAAAACAAAACTATTTCTAGCTGTATTTCAAAATGAGCGAATATTGTGGACGGGAAGGAAATTTACTTTTCAATGTATAGTTTATGAACAAGGAAGAAACACGATAAAAATGATCATACAGAGCGTAAGAACATATTCTGGAATATAATACTATTGATTTGAAGGAAAACAGAATACGATTTTTCTCAAGAGTTTGTTTGAAACGTAGGAATAATAAAATTGAATGAAAACTCATTCAATCATTCATTTTCCTATACCGATGCTCTATAAAAATCAGTCTACAAAACACATGCCAGTAACAAGACAAAATGATGTTTCTTCGCTTAACTATTACCTCTGGACGAAATTCTCATTATGAGAAGCTTCCCCTATGCATCTCAACGCTGAATTTCAGCCTCTGCGGACGGATGTGAATAATGACGAGGAAAGAAGGAATAGGATAGTTGACGCGTAATAGTACATAGGGGACTCTTTTGTTTCAAATCAACTCTCCAGTTCTAATTTATAAGCAAATAAAATGTAATTTGTTCTACCAGTTTACATTAATAGCCTACTAAACTATCAGTTTCGGTTGTTGCACCTATTTCAGAAAGGTATATTTATGAGCGAAAAGGGATATTATTCTGGAATTATTTTCATTATTTTCACAAAAATCATCAAGTCTCCGATCTGATTTGAATGAAATATGTATTCATGAGAATGAAATTGAAGGGAAATGAATTGGAATAAATAAGAACAGAAAAACACCCGTTTTTGACAATTTACAATTCGATTTGAATCATTCATCAAATTTCTCCCTGATTTTCCATCTCCCTTCATGGTTCCTTTTGGGTTTTGGTGGGATATCCTTCCAGATATTGATATCTTCTCAACTTCTTTCAAACGCGAAGAACCATTCCTAGGAGAAATGAATTAAATCTACAGAGATGTATCAACTACCATAATTCATGTATAGCCATAATAAGGCATCGCATGTGGTCTGAAAGAAATTAGAAACTTCTTTCATCATACAAGGACGATTCAGTTAAAATTCTCTCCGAATGATGTCACTTTGACCAAGTTTGGATCAAAATAACATCAAGATCACATCATTTTGATTGAGACGGGAATTCGAATCCCAATAAATTGGCGATATTCGAATAGAATCAGGAATAGGAAAACTGCAGTCTGCCCCAACTCAACATGGGAAATAATGATTCGCCAATGCTCACAATAAGTGAGGATCTTATCAGGAGCCTCGGCAAAATTTCTGTTCGAGCTATTCACAATCTGAAACCATCCGAATTCATTGGGCTAGGGAAGAATGTGCGAATATCCAAACTGAAGAATCCAATTCTGAAGACAGATTGATTTCCGACATTCATTTCAAACTCAATTGAAGATATAGAAATTCACAATTAATTTTCTTCTCTCTTCATTGGATCTCAAATTTGCGTTTGTCAAATTCGGATAGTTTTTTCACTTTGTTTTCCTTGGAGTGAATGAACCATTAATACGATTCGACTTGAATTTCAGAGGATAAAAAAATACTCTACTTGGGGTTAGAAGCCGAATAAGATATCAAAAGTTTATTTCACCTTTGAAATACTATCAATTCTTCGAAATAATTCGATTCGTTCAATTTCGGCTACTTTACAGTAGCTGCTCAATGAATTTCAAATCTGACAATTCAGACAGCATCTGTGGCGTTATTTTAAACACAATTCAGGAAGTTTCCTCTTCGAAGACGATAGTTTGTTCAACATCACTTCGCCGTTGAAGTTTTATGCACATGGCAGATTATATTATCGAAGTTAACTCCAGTAGACTCACTTTTTAGAAGTTCTAACATTTCTGACGCTCCTACATATAAAAAGATGGCACCTGCTGGCTCAGAGATATAAGTACTGGATTAACTAAAGTGTATATAAAGTTGCTGTTCCGAGGGGAATAAAAATCATCCACTCAACTAAGTGGAAATTTTTCTAATCTGATTGGAATTCTAACTGAAATAGAGTCATCATTCTGAGAAATTAACCGAGGGGGAAGGATCAAGGTGTGATTTATATAACTACTTTTATAATTGATTGAACAGTGTTCGAAAAATGTTCTTGTTCTTATTCTCAACTTGTTTCTTTAGTTCTCTCGAATTCTGGCTGGGCCTTTGAAAATTCGTGGCGTGAACAAAACGTATTCCCATTTTGACGAGGAGATTCAGAATGACTTAAATTCTGTTTCATCTGTTAGAAAGTTTACAAAGCAGATTTGTCTTTTGATCGGGTCGACATTCTTATTTAAGAACACATAAATCAGGTTTTATTCCGAGTTGATGCATACTGGAGACAAAAAATAAATTTGACATCTACTTAAATATGAGATTTTTTATCATCTAACAAAAGTAGTTTTTTATCATCTAACACAGATGTAAAGTACTCCAAGAAAAAACGGAGGTTGAGGGAATGTTTTATGAGAGCGCATTGAACGTCTGGACATTTCAAAATTCATTAAATATTCCAGTGGTGGACTGAGGACTTCTATATCTTTCTTCAACATACGCGGAGTAAAGGACAAGAAGCGGGAAATCTTTCGCCTCTCATCCTCTTTTTCACGCGAGGTGAAGAAGGACAATCCACTCAAAACGGTGTCCCTGAAGCGGTCTTTTAAGTCTAGGGAATAATCAAGAATCATACGGTGCTGAATTAGGTAGATATGGTGGTTATGGAGCGATTTCAGTTGAATTTTTGGCGGAAAACTCACGAAGAACCGATGTAGGGTCAGCTGGTGCATTATCGTGGTGCAAGGACCAAGAATCGTCCGCCTATAAATCCGGCTTCTTTTTGCAAAAAGCTTTCACAAATAATATTCCTTGTCCACAGTTTGACCTGGCGTGAGAAACTCATAATGCACAACCCCCCAATAATCGAACAACACTGTCAGCATAATCTTGATTTTTGAGTGACTTTGGCGCGAAGAGAAGATTGAAGATTTCAGTTCAAAAACGTCATTTTATCATTCTCTGTCATACCAATTGATTTTCTGGTCGAATTTAGGCTGATATGAGAAGAATTTTCTTTCTAAATTTCTGATTATACGACTTCCGTGAAGTATTTCATCAATTGCAGTGTCCCGATTGTAGAATTGAAATAATAAACATTCTCAAAATCATGGAAATTGCGATATTACGTCACGTAAAAACAGCAAATCAGTTCTCATGCGATCTGCTGCTTTATCACTCATTCGACAATTCATACGAATTTACTTGGAACATTGCAATCATGAGTAAGATGTAATGCAGATCTCATATCTACGTATAGAATTAGTCAAAAACAGCAGTGGTCGCATTTCTAATGTCTTGATTGTTTCATTTTTCGAACCATAATTAGAAACTAAATGCAACGACAAATTACATCGAGAAGTTTTTTGATTCTCAACCCATGAAACTTATACATACAGAAAAGTATTTCATATCCAACTTCAATATACAAATTCATCGAATCAAACTAGTTTATCACCCAAATTTGAGGGAACTAAAATCTCATTAACATTTCAACTCACTTCGATTGGATGCACTCGAGTCAAAGTACACTTCAACTCGAACACCTAACTGAACCTTGAGCTCACTGAGGATGTTCGATAGAATTTGGTACATATCACTCGAGTGATATCCGAGTGAAATATATAATTTTATCGAACCCGTGGTTTTGAGTGTGACCTTTGAGACTTTGATCTCCCAGATTAAGTGGAACAACCTTGGTTACTTCGATAAAATAATCTCGTCACCGTCATAGCGTATGATCGCATCAGTTCTTTTGAACGTAACTCCAGCAACAAAATTTGACTCGTTTCTTCTCGAAATTTCAAAGCATTAGAATGTAACGCTAGGTGAAAAGCGCAATCGAATTTCATGCCTTCAATTTAACACGCGTCCGGCCGAATAAGCGTTTACACCCTCGATAAAGCCTTGTCATATAATGAGGCACAATTGAACCCCTTCCCGTTGTGCCTGTGCCGTTTTATCATTAGCCACATCTATTCGATCCTTGACCCACTTTGCGTTCCGCTCCTTATCAGCTCGTCGTCGTACTCGACCGTCCATCCGGCACAATGGCATTTGAATAAATTATTCGCAATTACCGTTGATTGACGAGAAAGCACTTTTAAATGTCATCCCCAAATCCAAATCCGAAACCTCTATTCGAAGTGATCACTCGTGACTTACGTGATGATGAATTCATACCGATTCCATTCGATGAATCATGTCACGCATTGAGTTTTGTTCTCATTTTTCTCTCTGTTGATAGGTAGGATCGATAGATCTTTCACGAAGGATTAGAATTCAATCAGTGATGCGTGTGATGTAATCCAATTCATGATCATGATCTCTAGGGATGAATGGATTATATAACACACGTATATTTTGGTTCGTAGATTCGAGAGTCATGGAAGCAGTGTATAATCCTTTCGTGTATAACGTGTTTATGGTATGTAAATGAAAATTCTCCCACGAGTGGAATATATCATTGAATTTATGGGTCAAAAATATTGTTATTAGTTTGTGGATTGCGGGATCGGAGTTTGTACATGCTGGTTTGGAATTGGGGCTGCAAGAATCTTTATGTGAGATCAAAAAAGTGTTTTCTGTTTCTTCTCCGACAAGAATACACGCAAGAAAATGGAATACCTAGGGCATCTACTCTTTTTTTCAGCACTCTTTTTTCACCGCTATAGCTAAAATAATTGCAGCTATAGCTATTCATTAGCTGCTACAGTGGAAAATCGTAGTTGTGACTGTGGAAGCTAGAAAATAGTTCCCGTAGTTCAATAATAGGTAATTATTTTTCGAAAGAATATGTCCTTCAAGCGTATGTTTAGAATTCAATTTGTAGAGAATCATTTCAATCACATTCGAATTTTTCTATTGAAATTTCCACGAGCAGCAACGTATTCTTGACACACTAATTATGTGGTAAATAAAAGAATAGTTTTGTGGTTAATCTCATTTCATTTACACCAGAAAAATCAATTTACTGTGGCAGCTAATCCTTTTCCTTACCTCATTTCCTTCGCTGTTGCATTTGAAACAATTGCAGTCATAGTTATTTGTTACTCGCCGAAGCAAGAATTCAATATTTGGATAGTGAAACAATTTGGCCATATTATTTTGTTTTGGGAGCTACATTTTTCGCTGTCTCTCGTAGCTGATCTATAGGTATGAGAATATTAACAAATCATGTTTTTCCGTGTCGCGTGACAATGATCAAAAAACTTTTCGAATCTGATTGTAAAAGAAGGGTTTGAATGGTATAAAAAATATGGAATCAACAAAGTCCCACGATCTCAATTGTTTCTTGCATTACCGATGGGAAGAGTCTTTATCAGTCATCTTTCTGTTCGACTGAACATATTTCAAAGAAGAGTTCACAATACAACATCTTTCTTATCATTGAACATAGAATTTTTAATAAGATTTTTGTTATCGAGGTTTTTGAACGAGAGAATGAACTCTCCATGCACACGAATCTTCAAGATTTTTGGCAAAATATTCAACTCATGCTTTCAGTTTCTTCTTCTTCTTCTCCTCCTTTCTTATAGGAAAGATCGGCTGCCACTTCTACCCAAAGTATTTCAACATAACAATAATCATTATTTGAGACGAGAACGGCTATTTCCTTGGATTTCCTTGAATTTCAATTCCATTCTATCAGAAATTGAATTTTCCATAACAAATGCTTTCAGCTATTGATAATCTCTCTCACATGGTAGTTACATACCTCTACAGTGCTGCTGAGAATCACTTCGATCCATGATTCAACTTCTCACGAAACGTATATTACTGTGAAATGCTCGTGTACGCCTCGACCTCAATTCAATTTCAACAACACAAAAGCGTTTTGAAATACTTTATACGGATCAATCATCGAATGCGCAACCCGTGAATAAAATTCCATCCCATTCATTGCAATGATTCATTGCAATCCTACAAATTTATTTCGATTCCTTATCATTCATCACGCTCAGATGTTACTGTTTTTACTTCAGAATGAACGATTGATTATCGCCATAAAAAAGCTGTTCGATTGATACACAAGATATTTGAAAGGAAATTACGATACGCAGTGAAATATGTACATAAACCTGATACAATCAGCCCAAGGGGAAATACGACAATTGACAAAGTCAATATTCTCGACTCGTTCTCCAAAAAGAGAAAAAATGAAAGGAAAAAAAAGAGAGAGGGAAAACACTCGAAGAAAGGAGCAGTAGTCATTCAATGAGATGGAGGCTCCACTTGGGATGGGGTGAACAGACTTCTCTCTACGAGTGAAAAGAAACATTTGACAGTCTGTTTGTCATTCTCAGTTGGTGAAAAATAAACTTCGAGAAAAGAGAGAATACAAGAGCATAGATTGACGTTCTCACGGTAAATTCTAAATCCTTGAGCTGGTGGAGGGTGATCTGAAAATGTGAGATGAAATCATTGGTTCAAAGGAACATCCATGTTTTTTTATAAATTGCATTCGGGAGCATCGTTGTAATTCGAGAACTTAGATTAATTCTTGGTCAGTTTGTTTTCATATTTCTCGATGTTTTGGGATCATCGTATCGTAATATACACCAGAGTTCTCGTCAAGTTTATGTATTTATGTAATAATATTTCGTTGTGTGATATTCTCATTGGGGAATCCGGTATGTACAACGTTTGGATAGGAGAACGTTACTTGAATCATGTGTGAACATTTATGAGCATTTCTCCGAGAATTATGAGATGCAGTATCGTGTACGTGCGTATTTAGCAATTATAATCCTTCGCTATATTTCCTCTCTGATGCATGTGATTTTTAGTATGAATTTATGTGCTAAAAAAGATATTTATTCAGGAGAGAATCTATTGCTCGTGGAATGAATACATGAAATGAAACATATGCGGTTGTGTGTACTGCGAGTGAATACTGTTTGAGGAAAAGGAATATCGATGATATGTGAGACATTTCGAAATAAATTCAATTCGTTCATTTCACGAAGGAAATATTAGGTGTACAACTTTGCTCCCGCCGTTTACAATACATGGTTGCGTTGGTAGGTGGCGATCGGAACAGATTAGGTAATGAATGTCACACAGTAAGGTTGGACATGTGTCAACATAACAACATCGCCATATTAGTGAATTTTTGATTACATCATAAATTTTTAGTCGATCGAAAATGTCAGTTTTTGAGCCGAATTCTCGTCATTTGTGGGAAGTTCTGATTTTCTGCCTTTATTTGAAGAAAACTGCGGCTAAGGCTCATCGAATGCTTTCAAATACTTACGATGAGGCTGCTTTGAGTGAAAGTACGTGTCGTGAATGCTTTCAACGTTTCAAGAAGGGTTATTTTTTAATGCCAAGGACCGACATGGCGGTGGAAGAGAGAAAATTTTTGGATATTCCGAATTGCAGGCATTACTTGATGAAGAATCGTGCCAAACGCAAGAAGAGTGGGCAGAATCATTGGGAGTAACTCAACGGATCATTTTGGAACGCCTCAGAGCCATGGGAATGATTCAGAAACAGAGGAATTGGGTTCCGTACGAATTGAAGCCAAGAGATGTCAAACGACGTTTCTTTATTTGCGAACAGATGTTTGAAAGACAGAATCGAGAGGAGTTTTTATACCGCATTGTGACCGGCCACGAAAAATGGGTCCACTACGATAATCCCAAGCACAGGAAATCTTGGGGAATCCCTGGACATGTCCCCAAGGTGACGGCTAAACCAAATTTTCATGGCGCCATAGTTATGCTCTGCATTTGGCGGGATCAGCTCGGTGTCGTGTATTATGAACTATTGCAACCGAGTGAAACCATTACAGGGGGTCGATGTCGAACGCAGTTCATGCGTTTGAGCCGAGCATTGGAGGAGGAATGGCCACAGTGCCAAAAAAGACACGATCAAGTTATCCTCCAATATGATAATGCTCGGTCACATACCTCAAACCGTACTCTCTAGACATTGTCCGTTCTGACTACCCTTTATTTCGATCGATGGCACACTGACTGAGTGATCAGCATTTTCATTTTTATGAAGAAGTTAGAGAATGGATCAATTCGTGGATCGCCTCAAAAGATGCATCGTTTTTCCGAGATGGGATCCAATGATTGCCAAAGAGATGAGAAAAAATGGTGGCTAAAAAAATACGGCCAGTCCTTTGAATCATTAGTATGTATTCACTTTCTGAGAATATAAAGCCTCAAATTTTGGGAAAAAACGGTGGAAGCAAAGCTGTACACCTAATACAATTCACTGGGACAGCGGAATGTGATTCTACTCTCCCTCTCTCTGTTGTTAGGGAAACGAATTTTTTGTACTATCGTCGCAAACAATTTGCGACGTCAACTGATTATTTAGTTGAAACAACTCAATTTTTGGTATCATATAGAGAATAGCGAACGCATTTAGCTGGGGTCGACATTTTTTGTTGTAACTGCTCGAAAATCTTGGTTATAGCTAAGTAGCGTGCTGTATGCCAACAAGTTGAGGTCACAGCCAACGATTAACGAAGTACAAAAGAAAATCGTGGAATAATGGACAAAGATTTCAAGGATTCCTAATTAAAGAACGATGGGCATTATCAAGTCAAAATTGTCCAATTGGCACACGACTCTCTCGTTCCTAATCAACAAATTATGATGGAACTTTTGAAAAAAAAGTCGATTGTCGCAGTTGCATTTTGCGGATAAGTCGATACCAGATTCTGAAAGATCAGTCAATTTTATATCTGGAAGTCCATTGAACATTCCATCAACGTAAGTTTTTGTACAATGAACTTACATTACACTGATCAAGTCTGTATTCTTTTGGAGTAGGTGCAATTGTACTCATTGTAATTGTGCCGTTGGAAAGTTGAAATGATAATAAGTTGAGGAATACAGGAGTCAAAATGCACACGAATGAACTAGAATAATTTTTCTCCTCTCTGCTATTTCATCCAATTCAAGGCTTCGAATTGTATTATCAAATTGGTGCTCAGCTCGTGAAGATGATGCCTCCATAATTTATTCTTCACTTGAAGGAAGTGAATCGCAGGAATGAATTATTCATCAAATATAGTTTTTTCATTACGAGAAGAATATTACACCAACGTACTACAGAAGTTGGATTGGATCCATGAAATAGGGTAGTGTGAAAGCAATTCTAATGACTTTTTTTCAATCTCTGTAAAATACGACGATTTAATATCCCAATTTAATTGGTTTTTCTGAAATATTATGAATTAATAAACTTCTTTCAAATATCTCTGACGACTGCTTCGAGATAATTCACCGCAGAATTGTTTCTCAACACCCTTATACGGTATATCAGCAAACGCAAAGGACTTATGTTGTGCAAATTATTGAATAAGTGGAACCTCATCTCGTCACACGGAGAGAATGATTCTTCACTGCTTCATGTGAGATACAATATTTTTTACTGTGCTCCATATCAATGCCGGACCAAGTTTTGATTTCCTTATAGATTTTTCTTGCCATACAGTAGAATAGTTTTCTCTGAAGGTTATATGTGCGTTTTCCAATTGACACAGTGAAAATTCTCGTTCGGGAAAATTCCTTACTCAGTAAATATTGTACTGGACATCCATTCTAAATTCTTGTGGAGTTTTTTAGAATTGAATAAAAATAGTATAATTTTTCTTGTCAATTCCAAACTGATCCGTGGATAGTGACCTACCACACTGATTGCACTGAAAAAAAAATTTCTTCCAACCAAATAAATAGTTTATTTGTCCTCTCTCCATAAAATATTTCTTGGGATAATTGAAATATTTAATCGAATCAAATAATGGAATGCTTGTCCCAAATAAATTGGTCTTCTAAATATAGTATATTGTTCATCAAGGGGGGAAATTTCCCACTTCTCCCCGAGGTGAACATACTATTTTTTCCCACAATTGCAAGGAAAATGAAAATCATCTGTTTAATTGCATATAAAATATTCATATGCATATTTCAGAACGAAAAGATAGTTTGTATTGTCCTCCCGCTGCAAGCGGGCAGAAAATATTTTCCTCCCGTTGTGACACATTCGCTTAGAATTCAGCACTTTCTTCCCTAAAAATAGGTCAAAAAACATCAACTTTCCGTGCAGGTGTGGGAAAAAATAATTTATTCGCCACGAGTAATCAATTTTTGCATCTAATTGAATATTTAATTTCTACAAATAAATATTTTATGGAGAGAGGACAAATAAATATTTTTTTCAGTGTGTATTTTCCTTTTCATGCACAAGAATTGGAATATAAAAAGACCATGATGTACATTTGATTGAATAAACTCTGAAAAAACCCAGTATTATATTGTTCTTCATTGGATACATGGATTTTATTCAATGCGACACTATTCATTTATGTGGAGGGAAAAAAAATCTCTGTAATAAGATATATATGTCCAGATTGAGTTTCATTACCGTACTATAGAATGAGAGTGTACACATTCATATCCGTTATAGAGAATATCGTGTAGCTATTGCTTCTCGTGTTTGCAAATCAATATATAACGAGCTATAAATAACACGTTGACAAGGCAGTCCAATATCTATCTATTCAATCGTTCTACCCATGTCGAATTTCAGGATATGAAGGCGCATGCGTTCACTATATTATACAGTATTCCTATGAATCAATTTGTGTATATGGGCTCTCGTTGATTTAGCTTATGAAGTCTTTGTGAACCACCGTTCTTATAATGAATAGATCCATCGATTCTCGTATCTCGTCAAGGGAACATTAATGAAGCTCGAGAGCTTAGAACCTGTAAATTGAATGAATCAAAGAAGGAATATGTCAATTACGTTCACAGATATTCAAATAATCTTCGAAGTTTTTGTGAGACTCTGACTTACGATGTATATCGACAAACCATTATCTGGAATGGTGTCACACGACATCGATAACCCAGTATCCTACTTGGATTCACCACATCATCGAAGGTCATTGTCTCCTCATATCGATTTCTAATAAAAATCGAAGTGGAATCATATACTTTTGATACCAAACACTCCGAATATTCTGATAATATTATATAAGAATATGTGATAAACTTTTTCAAGATCGTTGGAAAAGTACCATATACAGGTTGGTTGAAAAGTTTTGAAAGCAAAAATGAAAGAATGTGTATTTTTTGATGAAATGATTTTTTTTATTCAATATAGTCTCCCTCAACTTCAACACATCTATTCCAACGATCCTCCAATAATTTTATACCATCTGTGTAACGATTTTCCGGAAACTCCGCAAAATACTGTTCCACAGCTGCAATAGCTTCTTCATTCGACGAAAAACGCTTTCCACGAAGGAATTGTTTCAAATTTCTGAAGAGGTAATAGTCGGAGGGAGCCAAATCTGGTGAATACGGTGGGTGTTCAAGCAATTCGTACTTCAATTCGTTCAGTTTAGCCATCGCCAGAACACTTGTGTGAACACGTGCATTGTCTTGATGAAAAATGATTTTTTTCTTCCGTAAACCGGGTCTTTTTTCACGAATTTTTTCATCCCACTGGTCCAAAAGGTTGCAATAATATTCAGAGTCAATTGTTTCACCTTTTTCGAGATAATCAATCAACAAAACCCCTTTTGCGTCCCAAAAAACTGATGCTGAAACTTTTTTTGCCGATCGTTCTGACTTCACCCGTTTTGGAGCTGAACAACTAGCTTCGGTTCACTGTAAACGTTCTTGTTCCAGTTTAGGATCATGATGGTAGATCCAAGTCTCGTCCACAGTTGCGAAACGACGCAAAAAATTGGTCTTATTCTGCTTAAAACGCTCCAAATTACGCTGAGTAATTTGTTTTCGATTCAGTTTTTGTTGAATTGTCAACGAATGCGGCACTAACTTTCCAAAAAGCTTTTTCATATGTAATTCTTCGTATGAAATATGGAGTACTCGTTCATCTGAGATGCCTATGGTATCAGCAATTTCACGCTTAGTCAAACTCGGATCTTTACAAACAATATCATAGACTTGCTCAATGATGTCTGATTTCGTTGCAGTTTTTGGACGTCCACTGCCCCAGTAAACACACGCACGTTTTAAAAACGTCAAAAACAGTCAATAACCACACGCTGTGAATTAGTAATATTCTTGCGTCGATTCAACGTAAAAATGTCGCGGCAGATCACGTGTTTTTCAACCATAAAATAACGTCATATCAATGGTTTGAACATCGTTCAAAAGACGTCAAATATTGACGTGTCCTAATGATGGTTCTGAAACGTGAATTGAATCCAACCAATTTTTTTTTTGATAACTTTTTATTCAATATCGAGAAAAATAGTATTTCTGAGTATGACAGAATTTGGAAAGTATGGCACACTATTTACTATCTTGCTCTTTGTTGAAATTTTAACCATTGTTCGGTTTCGTTCGACATTTTCAGCAGAATATCTTCAAATGAAGTTCAAACACAAGGTGTTATAAACACATTTCAAATGCGTGATTCAAACTCGTTCAAAACACGTTTTTTGAGGACGTCGTTTGATGGTTATTCTTCAATATTGGTTCAAATTACACGTCATCAAAACGTAATTCCTGGTCGTCTATTTCCCTATCAAATTTTGCCTAAAAATCAACGTTATGAAATCAACGACTAACGTCCGTTTGACAGCCTAACGTTCTCTCAACGTTGAAATAACGTGTGTGTGTTTATTGGGACGTGATTGATCTTCAACGCTTGTACGACCACGTTTAAACTCTAAAACCCATCGATGTACAGTTGGAAATGAAGGAGCAGATTCCTTCAACAATTTCTTCATTTTAGTATGAATTTCTGTTGCTGATAAACCTTCCAAAACAAAGAATTTTATCACTGCACGATATTCGGATTTTTCCATTTTCACAAAATACACTGACACGTCAACTTCGAATGGCTTGTAAACAAAGAATGAATTGACAGATCGGAATAAAATTGTGTGTGTGTGTTGAAATGAAGGATGAAATATAAAAATAGCGTATAAATTTTGATTCCTGTACTGGTTGATAGCTGTCGCTTTCAAAACTTTTCAACCAACCTGTACATTCGATACATCCATCCAAAGACTACAATCGGACTGAATGTTCAATTGTTCGAATTCCTTCCCGACAATGCATTGAACTTCATTATGAATACCTTGCTTTTGGAACTAGATTTCCAAGGATTCAAAATGATGAAAATATTCAATTCAGTGGAATAAAATAACCCTTGCCGAATTGCATGAAATCGGTGATTTGATTCATAATGAGGGAAATGCTTTTCCACCAACAAAAGATCTTTCCCGTTTCTTGCTTGATTTTGAAATAGAAATACCATTATACTCGAGAATCGATAGGAATCCTCTCGCCCCAAAAGATTATTTTCGAACATGCTGAAACGTTTTATTTAAAAGTTCATACGAGCCACACGATATCGGGAAAATAGGTTCTCGTTGTTCGTATTCGCAACAGTCACGAAAGCTTCGAATAAATGAATTCAAACGGATTATCGATCTTGGGAAGAGAAGTGGAAAGTTCATGATCAAAACCGAATGAATGAAGAATCGTGTAGTGCTTTCGACAGATGGAGTCTGTAAAATAATTATGAGAGAATCATGCTTGATTCTTTGTAATGGGAATGAGGACCCGGGTGATATTTTCACTTTGTTTGGAAACCTTGCATTGTTGTATTTTACAATATCTTGAGTCCAGCTGATGAAGGGGCTCCAAGAAATTCGAAAGGTTTCGGGCGGTCGTAAGAATTTTCATATGGAATTCAACTACAATCTTTTCAGTACATGAGGTGATTTGTGTCAACTTTTACAACTCTTTTCTGGATTTGAAATCAAGGACGCACTAAAATACCATTCCATGAGTCTATGTTTGAGAGCAATCTGGGATCTTTGGGTTTACAGTTTCTGAAAAATTTAAGGATCCAAAATTTGAAATGGGACAAGAAAGTCTCGACGGTTCTTGTGTTAAATCCCTTCTATTCTTATATCTCGACGTCCTCTTCTTCTGGTTGAATCTTGAACTTTGCGGATGACTCACAGATTCTTTATCTTTCAGATATCAGTGTCCTTTGGATTTTCATGAGATGGGAGAGCGCTCTCCTGATGTCCCTAAAATAATCGTCCTAAACAGATCATGTTACTCAGCTTTCTTCATTCCATTCAATTTAAATAACTGATTTCCTTTTCCACTGTGAACATTGATGGTGGTCCGATATTGTCAATGTCATCGTACTTGTGATCGTATAATCTTCATCTTTATGACGAATCAATCATGTCGATGGACATTTCATTTCATTATCGTAGGGGAATGTGAATAATTTTGTTCATTTTCAACATTTTTTGTTCGAAACGTGGATAATTGAATGGTTTTGATTCAATAGAAGTTGTTGAAAAGTGAATGAGTGACTCCCTCTATTTCTCCAGAATTAATTTATCAACTCGGCCACTGTCACGCCTCACTAAGTTTCATTATCCTAACCGTCACCCCACACGTCGACTTGAGATTCTTTAATATATTGAATATTCGCTCCCTTAATTGCTTGGCGACCGACAAACGCGTTGAAAAAATTCCCGTCCATCACACTAACCAACATGTTTTCCAACAGTTCATAATGGTACCAAAGGGAGACGATCCAAAGTCATTAAAGACTTGTTTAACCTCCTAACTTTCATCGATGAGAAACAGGGTGATTACTTTTCATTGATGGGAACTGAGAATCGAATTTTTTCGGTTCATCAAAATAATTTCCATGGAATATACTCCATATTTTAACAAATATTTTTTATCGTACGACGTAAATTTGAAAAATGAACATCGCTGGGAAAATTCTTCAATTCGAATGTATAGAACTTGAAATATAATACATTTGCTTTCGTATGGAGTCATCACGTTTTTAACGATGATGAATATGAGAGGAAATATCATTTTGATGAAGATCATTTTACGAGGAGAACTCTGGGAACTCGAACACAATTCTCGTATTTCCATTGAAATGCAAGCGTAACTGGTGGAAATTTACCATATCATTCAATCGTCACCTCTGAAACTTGCAATACAAATATCGTAAGGCACTTACGAGGCTTTGTGCAGTCACAGAACCATTAATTTGTGTACAAATACCGCATCGAAAATGGAGTGTGCTTTGTGTAACAACATCGTACCCTTGTCATGGTTATATTCTCTAACTACACGATGTTTAGTTTGGTGGTATCGCTGGTATAACAGTGCTCTAATATCGCTGGAGTAGAACGGCCGTGTGAGACACATGATACAGTGGTGATACAATCGGCAATGGAATGTATTCGAGCTTCCTAAAAATTTGAGTATGTGAGAACGTGATAGCGCTTTTTTGTTATCCAACTCGTGGTTTGATGGGTATCCGTAGCGAACCATGAAGTTTCATTATTCATAAACGCATGGACAGCTTCGAGATAGAATGGAACGAAAAATTTGTTTGTTTTTTGTATGTAAAGGATGATTTTTAACACCCATCGTTCAGTTTAGTTTGAATTTACGTGTGGGAGAATAAGAGGGGTGTGATTTATAGTCCATCTGTCTGTACATTATTTTGTCATGGTTCGTAGAAATATTTTTTCGACGCAATATTAGGTGAAAGATATTTTACATTGAAAATTCATAGAAATGGGTTCTGACCACATGATACGTTCCGTAGTTTATACGTGAAGATGTATCCAATGTATTGGGAATGTTGTTCAGAATCCGCATGACATTTTTAGTTCAGGGCACAGGAGTTTTATAATAGGCGAATTTTCGTAGTTTTTGAAAAATTTTACCGCTCACGCATTGGCATTTCTACTTTCATTATGAATCAAATATTTGAGTTATGTATTGAATTATTTTTTATTGCTAAAATTTTGGTTCGCTAACATGAATTGATTCAGAGAAAACAATAATGGATCAAAAAGGGTATGTTAATCCAATCAATATGATATGAAAAAACGATCATGATGTTTGAAAGTTGAGCAATTTTCCAAAAAAACACTGGCAGTTCTATTAGAAAAAACCAATCAGAGCCATGAAATCTAACGGGGAATTTTTTATAATCACGAGTTCTACCCGAGTAGAAATGCTCTAGTCATTGACGAGTTTTGTAACGCTCAACTAACCGGAAACTAGACACTTGCGAGTACCTCACCAGAACACTACGAGGCACTTACAAGCGTCTCATTTTTGGCTAGTTTAGCGTTACAAAACTCGTCAATGACTAAAAACATTCCTACTAGGGCTAATTGTGATAAATAATTATTCGTGTGATTCGTCACGGTAAATCTTGATATCGTATTCATGAAACGGATACGGTACAATCTCTAAATCTGAAAGAGTGGGAAATCACGTGCTTCTCTCCACCAAGTCTCAAAAGTGAG
Organism: Gonatopus flavifemur; assembly: GCA_018340375.1. Classification (NCBI taxonomy): domain Eukaryota; kingdom Metazoa; phylum Arthropoda; class Insecta; order Hymenoptera; family Dryinidae; genus Gonatopus; species Gonatopus flavifemur. The sequence continues at coordinate 2,715,383 of JAFFJZ010000001.1, forward strand.
CCAGTTCGCTTCGAGTGAGATTTGGACTCTTTTAGAGTGAAAAATTCACTCTGGAATTGGAGGGGCTGTTAGTTTGCCACCTCAAACCTTGAACTATCACTGTAAAAGAGTGGAAATTTCACTCGAAATTTCGACAAGCGCACTTTTGGCTGGCTGAAGAGTGAAATCTCACTTTCAAAATTTTAGGCAGTACTTTGTGGATTTATGATGGTTCTTCCAGGTTCATAATTCGGGTACTTTATGATCAATTCTAAGTGAACGATCATCTGTTCTAGATTTCAGCGGGAATAAACGATACAACGGTATCTTCAAGATAATAAAAGACGTAGTCTGACAAGAATCCTCAAAGTGGCTACGGGACTCTGACTTTAACGGAAATGAAGGTCAAGTAACGAATATTTTCCTCTTTGCGTAGGCGTACGTAGGTGCATTTGATTAAATCGAGAAGATGGTTCCACACTTGTTCATCCTCTTCCCTAACCGGCTCCACTTTATGCGGAAGGTAAACCTCACTCTTCCTCACCAGTCCTTAGCCAACCCTACCCTAGTAGGAATTTGATCAGGCATTCCCTATTTCTAATGAGTCCTGATCAGGGTAGAACCGTGAATCAGGAAAATCTTATGAGTCCCTTACAAGTTCCTTAACTTATCAGATTTCCCTAATAGGATTCAAATAGGCTTGTAACGCAGGGGTATAATAGGGTTCGGATGAGGGTTCCATAAAATCGAGCCAAATAGGGGAAACCGTCACGAAACCTGATGAGGACTTGATAGGAAATCAGGCATGCCTCGTCAGGCCCTGGTTTTCTCCAATCGAAAATTTCTACTAGGGTACTGGAATCCCCATGTGAACCTAGGGCCCTTAAAGTCAATACGAGACATGGCAGAACAGTTTGCGACGCTCCAAGCGTGAGGTCACATAACTATCAAGTTTCCAAACCAATACGAGACTTTTTGATGACTCCAAGCTTGGAGTACTACGAATAGTTCTGCAGAGTCTCTCATTGGGTTTATAGACCCTAGACAGTGTTGCCAGCCTACGGATTCCTCAGTTTCCCTCATTGGCAGTTCTATTCAATGATGTCTTTTGATGCGTGGATCTATGGAAAAACTCCGTAAATCTGGCCACTCTAGCCTTAAGTAGATTTTACTAGCCATTTTGGTCTCATTTAAGTTTCAAAGAGTTTTGAGAGTTCAGGACGGTAATTAGGTTTAGGAGATTCTAACAACCAAGTGGTCAAACAGTCCTTCACACCCAGAAAAATGGTTTACTTAAACATGAAACTACTAGACATTCCATTGTATTTAATAAAATTTCACTTGATTCAAGTGAATTTTATTTGAAATGAATAAAACTTTATTTGGATGAAATCAATTCTTCATTTGATCCAACTAAAACTCTACTGGGTTCATATTCAAGTAAAAATTTGGTTGATTCAAACAAAGTTCAGTCAATCCAAATATAAAATTTCCTCGGTGCAAAGTGGAAAAAGAGTCCCCTGTGTTTGGAACAAGAAATTATTCCCTGACGATTAGGCGATAGAATACACTGTTGAAATTTGGGAAATCCTCATAATTTCTACAGTGTGTATGAATTCCTACTTGGGAAAGATCTGTCACAATCAGGTACATTCTTGATGAAATGTTCCGATCATTCAAATGTACACCAGTATAACAAGAGTTCTTGCAGAGTTTTTTGAATGTCTCAAAAAGACTCTAAAAGAGTTGAATGCTTCTGCTACCGTTCGCTTTGCTGTTCAAAATATACTTCAAGGGTTATATCTGGAAGTGCGCCGGCATAGTGTGTCTTTTGAGATTGACTGCTCAAGTGGATGAGGAAGATACTCCACTGAGACGGAATGTGCTGCTATTTTCGGTAGTCACACGAAGATCGTGAAGCGTAGTGACTTTTCTCTGCATATTAAATCATCGAAATTAACACAGCGTCGCACTCTTCCGCTGACATACTCCCGCACACATTCGACGAGACTGGCTGTGGTTGGGAGTGAGAAGAGCTTTGATCCTTCTGAATCGTACAATCGCAATAAGAATAAGGGGATAATCGAGAAAAACAGCAATTCTGAGATTGCACGGAGAAAAAGGTATCTTGAAAAATTCCATAATTTATGGATTTTTGGCGTTTGTCTAAACCGAGTCAAAATATTGACTTGAAGATACCTCTAAAAGTACCATAATGGCTGGGACTTTTATGAGGAAGGTACCATCCTTCTTTATAAAAGTCCAAAAATTATGGGACTTTCAGAAGTTCGTTCACGTAAATATTTTGACTCGGGTCAGACCAACGCCAAAAACCCATAAATTATGGTATTCTTCAAGATATGTGTCTTCTCAGTGTGGTGACGACAGTCTTAGGTTAAAAAGGGTGGGCATGGGAGGTAAATTCCTCTCCTGTACCAAAGTCAAGTCACTGATCATACACCCCACCAATAGAAAAAGGCCACTTTCCGTTAGACCTCACAGATTTTTCAAATTGTGGGGTTTCACCAAAAGATCTCACAACAAACTTGTAAAATCTTTGGGATTCCAAAGAGATTCATATCATTTTGTCCTGTAATTTGAATTGTGTAAAATCTATGGTTGAGTCAATAATTCGGGTTTTTTCTGTTTCAGGTAAGCAGCTAGACCCGGCAGTATTTGGCAACAATCACTCGATGTTACTGTATGTGAGTGGCAATATTTTATGCACAAAATTTGATGATTTTTGATTTGGTATGCCGAGAGATGTAAAGATAATTAAGTACACTGTAAAAACAAAAATTTGAATTTCACATATTTTGATGTCCCTGTTTTCACTGCACATGAAGTAATTGATTTGGATTTGTTTCAGTGCATGTTCTCCATGCACTTCGAGGAATTGTGCATTTGTTACATGTGTCAGAACAAATGCAAACTAACGACTCTATGTGCATTGAAAAGAGGGACATCGAAACGTGTGAAATTGTAACCCTTGTTTTCACAGTGTAGCCAACTCGAATTACCTTTATTCCATTATACTCGAGTTATGACAAGAGTTTTTTTCGGAGTTGCAATTGGCACTAATTGTTCGAACTGCCGCCGTGAGATGTTCAATATATTTTGAATGAGTTAACACCATTTCTATGCGTTGTTCGAGGGAATATTGATCCGTTGATGTTGGCGGCGTACGTTTCTCTCGACAACTGTAAAATACAGTCACACCATCTTTTGTCGTTTTTTCTACAAATCCTAGATATAATTGTTTGGAATCAAAAATGCTTTTTTGAACAGAATTTTCATTCTGAATTCTAAAATACTGGAATAACACAAAGAACAACAATACGCGAGACACTTACGGACGGATGACTTACGAACGAATGAATACGAAAAACAAGAAATTCAAGTAATGTGTATAATGAGCACTTTTTTTCAAAGGATTTCATATTTTCAGTTCAAAAACGGAACTCCAATACGTTGAGATTATATGCTTTCATCCTTGCAATTACGGGATAAAAATGAATCGCATACATTCCATCTTTTCCCCTCTTCCCGTGCCTTTTTCTTCCTGTAAATGGCTTTCCAAACAATAAGTATTCCATCCAAGTCTCCACCAGTCGAGTATATCAAATTTTGTGAAGGAAAAAGAGGGAGAGGGGAGCAAGAAAACTCCTACCATTTTAATCTTCTTGCATGCAAACTCGTCTACCGTTCCAACAACACAATACAGTCTGGTTTCACATCAACTGACTCGAATAAAATTACGTTATCCACTTTAATAAGAACATAGCGGATGAAGTTGGTTGTGGGTACATTATTTGGTGGAAGAAAAGGAGGAATCCTCACCCTATTCCACGATTAACAGGATAAAGTCCGTTCGTTTCTGTTCTCATTTCCTCATGGCACCCGCATGCGGTGGCAACTTTCACCCTGAGTACACGTTTGAAGTCATATAATAAACTAGCATCAACGTGTGAGCTCTCTAGAAATTGTTCCTCAAGAATGTATCTATTGTGAGGAACAGAATGGTTTGAGATCGCGTTGATGTCGTCCCCGTGCTTTGACTTCTACCGTTGAATTCAAAATCGATCGTCGTCGTAAAAAAATTGAGTTCTTCTAGATATTTACGTACGCCCATATAGACAACCCGTGGTTATATTTTCTCTAATTCATCCTAGGAAACTGGATATCGTTTTCACCATAACTACTTGTATATAAAGATACCGCGATAGATATAACGTGACTGAAATGAAGATACAGATCTTATTACTTCCATGTTCTTCCTTAGGATTACATGGAAATATCGTAGGAGATATAACGAAGTCGCTATGATTATATCTTATCTGGTCTAATCATTCTCGATTTCCATGGTACAGTTCGTAGCAATAATTCTGAATGTGAGCATATACTGTATGTGAGTCTCGTTTCATCTTTGAATCGATTCAGATTTCGTTGTTGTACGAGTAACGGTGGAATAAACTCTCATCTGAGGATATTATTTTGATTGAGTATAGGTCCTTTCGAGAGGATTCATTAATGAAAAATTAAGAATTCTGATGGTTGATTGTTCTTGTTAGTCAAAACTAATCGAGCAATTCTGGAAATGTGGTCAAATGATATTGCAACTTTGTTGCTAACTTAGAAATTGCAATGAATACAGAGTTCTGGAAGTTTGCTAGAAATTTCGATACAATTCAGCGTAACTTTGACAATGGATGTTGAAGAATATATTCATGAATTTGTGAGGGCTCATGACAATTCTTCCAGCGATTGAATAACTCTTCGAAGTGTTTTAACGAAGAAACCAGAGATCTTTAGTATTTTTCTTCCCAAATAGAAATGCTCTACACTGTAAAAAATGATTGTGGAATTTTTTCCCAAAAACGTGGCAGCAAAGTTCCTTCATGAATGAAGAATTTTTCATCATCATTTGGTGGACTTTACTTCCATTGGTAGAGAATTCAACATCCAGAAAAACAAAATAATTCCTCAAAGTGGTGGAAAAATCCCTCATTTTTGATGGAAAAGTAATGACCCCACGATGAGGGGACGAAATCTACCAACAGGTTACTTATTGACAAGTTTTGTAACGCTCAACTAGCCAAATACTAGACACTTGCGATCACCTCACCAGAACTCTACGAGGAACTTGCAAGCGGCTAGTTTTTGGCTACTTGAGCGTTAAAAAATTTGTCAATGATTAGAGCATGTCTACCAGGGTTCGACCAAACTCGTTCACTCTTCCGTTTCTAAATCTACTTTTAAAATTCCAAGCTATGTGACAATGAGTTCTCAAGATGAAGTACCTTCTCTTATTTATGCTCAACAAACGTAGGGCAAACGTGATACAGGTCTAGTATTCATCTCATGGATGTATTTTGTGAACACGAGTCAAGTTTGCACTACAGATGCATGTTGAACAGATAACTTGAAACATGTGTTACATCACGTCCCTTCATAGCAAAGGGAACACATTTGGTTGGGACATGTTTTCGTTCTCTAATGTTCATCCCAAATCTAGTCCATAAAGTAATGAAATTGTGACGATACTGAGTCTTCGAGAACAGAGAATCATCATTCCTTCTTCTTCATTTTTGATCATTCATTTCTAAATCCCCTCACCTCAGGAATTTATCTATTCATTAATTGAATAATGTTTAGATTTGATTTTCCTCTACACAAACTTCGAAGTGATCATGCAATATCACCTCTACTGGGGTTTCTAGCATTTTATTCTGCAATCGATCATCAAAATCTTTGTTACTAGTTCGTATAAACTAATAACATAAGTCTTGTATCATCGCCGATGATGAAATATCAAACACGTCAAATTTTCTCGATGAAATTCTGCATGAAACTGAACATTGAGAAGAACTGAATACAGAAGCGTGTACAAAAAGGGCGAGAAAAGTCAAAACCGTGCACCAACATAACTGGATAATTGATATTCAAAGACCTCTGATCGATTGACCGACATATACCTCATCATCCCCGTCACATGTCAGACTTTGTGGAATCTGGCTTCCTTCTCGCTTATTCGGCTGAGCCTCGCGGTTATGCGTCGGAGAAAAATAAAACCCCTTCATAAGGTGGAAGTGTGTTTGTTGGTGAACGAGGGTACGTCCGTGCGCGGGCGCACCAACATACTCCTGGCCTACTTCTCTCTTTTCATCCGGTTACAGTTTCTAACCTCAGTCAACCAAAAGTGGAGTACTCGTACACAGTGACCTGTATATTTCTCCTAATGACGGCCACGAAATCCATAACAATGGGCCGTCACACATTTTCAAATAGAAAACACATTCATTTGTCATAAAACAATTGAGTTGTTCCAACGAATCGAGAAACGCAATTAATCGAAAAATCTCTCATAAAACAATCCTTTGATAACAGCGAACGAATGCTACTCGCCACAAAGGAAATGTGGAGTTAAAGTTCCGTAATAGCAGAATTCACAGTTTGAAAAATCGCAGCATTGCCTGCCACTTAAAAGTTTAACGTCACTTCTAGAAAAGCAGTCAACTTGTCGAGAAGAAAAATAAAGAACAAAGCCGTTTAAAGCATGAAGTATGACTTTTGAAATAGAATGCCAGGTTTTTTTGTGAGTTGTGTTGATTGGAATTCTAATATTCTTCCTTCGTTCTCCTTTTCAAGGGAGAAGTCATGACGTCAAGGAAATAAAAATGAATGTTGATTAAAGATTCTTTGTAGTTTGAGGATTTGTATTTTGCTTTATTTTCCTTCACGATTATTCGCGATAGAGTTAGTCACTTCTGTGAAATGAACATCGATTTTATAGAAGAAGGAAAGTTTGTAACTTACGAGTTGTTAAGAGTTGACGAAAAGCTTTGCATGAGGAATAAAGTTCTATTTTTCGTTCTTGTTCTGCTTCTCCCTCTCCTTCTCCTCACTTCCTCAATATCTTCAATTTATCCCAAGCTGAGATTACACGAATCTAATGAAAATCTAAAGCATGAAGAATATTCCGCGTAACATCGAGAGTTTTAACCTTTACCATAGTTATCGATTTTTTAGATCATTACGATGCGGTGGGTTACTGTATCGAAAGCTCTCGCTACTCACAAATTACAAATAATTTCATCCGTTATCATAATCAACATTCAATTGAGGTGAATAATCATCGCGTATTATCGCAATCATGTATCGAATATCATGCTACTTCGTTAGCTGTGTTAGTTGCGCCAGTCAATCAAATTAATTATGGTGATACAAGGCGTACTTGTGCTGCCCGTATTCAGGGTCGAATGTACATGAAAAAATTGTATTTCGTACATAGTATTCAATCTGAATATACGATGATCAAATGTAGTCATGAAATGCTGAATCTTAAGAAAGAAGTATTTGATAGAAAAAGTTTTACATTGAGGAAAATTTCATTGTGTAAAGTACTATTTTTCTCCCTGTGTCAGGGAGATAAGGAAATTTCAACTATAACTATGGTCTCAATTCGTGGACATTTTTACCATCACCGGTGGTGAAAATAAGCAGAGTGTGGCTTACTATCGTAGATGGTGAAAATGATGAGGAATTGAGAACAATTGTAGTTGGAAACATTGATTGTCCTTAGCTTGAGAAAAAAAATAAGACTTTATGAGATGAAATTTTTCTCAATGTCTACATTGTCAATTCTCTTTCCATTTATGCTATGGTTTCAATTGTTAAGGATTTGATATGGGTATTTCAAATGTTCTTCAAGAGTTCTAAAAAAATTCTCCGAGAATTTCTAATTCGAAGGGTTGATTAAGAATTTCAGATTCATTATGGATTTGCCTACACTATGAGCTCATTTTTTAGAAAAACATTGATCCAATGTTTCTCCATCTGTTGCCCTTGGGCAAGTTTTTCAACGTTGAACGGTAGTAGGTTCTTTGAAAATAAGTCATGAAAATATGTGGAAAATATTAACGTACCTGTATTGCCGATAACAAACAAATCAAAGAGAAAAAAGAAGGAACACTGTAAAAAGAAAGTCCTAATCTGTTTGCATCTTAATTTCAGACAATGCTTTTTCCATTGTGTCGGCGATTGTTTTTTCGGCTTAATTTCTTTGCATCATAGATGTAGCCATGAAATGAGCTGAATTTAAGACTTTCTTTTTACAGTGAAGAGAGAAGGGGAACATGATTTATCTACTCAATATTGACCATATAACCTGAGAAAGGAGCAAGAAACACATCTTTGGAATAATGATTTCAGCTCCATTTTCCCAGTAATTCAATTTCCGTAGAGTGAAATCGGTCCGCATTTTGATCTGCGGTTCCAGATTCTACTTCCCTAATGAAATATTTGATATTTCGTTACAGTATTTTCCGAAAATCTTTCAGCAGATCCTGTGAACTTGTAAGGCGTGTAAGGACTTGTTTTCTTCATTCATTATAGTAGACAGGAGGATCAGAATATAAGCGGATGGCCGGGTGATAGATTAATGTTCTGATATGAGCCTGAGTGGCCCAAATTAAAGAAAAAAACGGAAGAAAAAACCACGAATGTTAATTGGTATTCTTCAGCGAACAACAATAAAGAAATTCACATGAAAACCCAGAAACCCTACTCAAATCAAATCTTCCATAAATGATTTGCCCTCTGACATAATGTGTCTGCCACCCTGCTGCTTTGAAAGTCATTTCGAAAAATTTGCCGAAAAATTGCTCTTGTCTGTAACATGAACATGAATCCTCATCCCGTATTTTGGGATTTTCAAAACGGATTCGTAATTACCAACCTCAAACATGACTGGATACCGAATTTGAGGAGTGCTTGATATATTTTCGAATTTAAAATTTTGAAATTTTCAAATTTGATTCGTAAACAGCGATGTCAGAAATTCTGAAGTACTGAATTTCAAGCAATTTTCAATACCCCATACGATATATTTCACCCTATTGTGGGTGGATAGATTGCCAGGTGATACCAGGCAATCCACTGAACGAAAATTTTAGTTCCCATCACCATGTTTTTGACTTTGACCATGTCATATAGTTGTCAAAACCAGATTTATGTGATTTTGTTTTGTTTTCCTGGCTATCATAACCAAATTTTAAGTCCCTGTAACCATAAATCTTTTACCATGAAAGCATTATTCCTGTGACCATGTTGCTTTTTTCTCAATGTCCAGTACATCGACGCCAAAACAAGCCATTCGATTAAAGAAGGTTCTCCAGTGCTTCTTGATGGAAAAGAATGATGTTGTTAATCTTCGGATAGCCAAAAACTAGCGATAGTAACTATTTTTCACCAGTGACAATAAAAGTTGTTGCTATAGCAACAACTATTCTTCTTGTAACTAGGCGGTGGTAGTGGTGTCCTTGTCGCTCTCGCGGTGATTTCCCTCTTTTTAGTTTTTAGTTTTAGTTTTTCTTTAGTTTTTCTTGTGTGTTTTCAGTTTTATGCTTCAGTTTTTAGCTTTAGTTTCCAAACTCTTCAGCATCTTCCTCTGTATTATACTGTATTGCATTATATTATATTGTATTATTAAGTTTAATATTTACATTCTCTTATTTTTGTAAAATATTCTTTTCTTGTATTTTTTCTTGTATGGCATAGTTTTTCTATGGTTTAAGTTTAAACATGTTACCCACCAATAAGCTTTGCAGCTTGGTGGTGTTTTCTTCTGGGCTATAATTGTACTAATTTTTGTAAAAATTATAGTTTTGAATAAATATTCACAACAACACAACAACTATATCAGTTGTATATTAGTTGCTATATTAGTTGTAGGCTTCTCTTTCTTTTTTTCATTTTCAATACAACGGGATTGAATAATCATATCAAGAAAAAGCGATGTTCTTGTAAGTTGGTGATGTCGCGTTGTACGCAACTGTAACTACGAGTGTCCACGAAAGAGCAAGAGTCAAGGAACGGATGCGAACGGTTTCCAAGAACGAGGTCCGACTAAATGAAAATGACACTGGCTGTTTATTATCACTTGTGGAGATACAAAGCTTTAACAACTTGACGGCTATTTGCCTTTTCGAAAAAACGAACTAACAATTCGCAAGCCCGACGCGATTTCACTTTTTACATATCACTATATATAGTAGCTAAAATTTAGTTATTACAGCATTTTTTTGACTATCCAAAAGTCAAATACACAAAAAAGCTACTACAGCTAATTCTGAGCTACCATAGCAAATTCTTTCTCCCATGTGATGATACACAAAAGATGTGCTTCATTACGAACTTCTGGAAACTGGTCAGACGGTGAATGCGGAATACTAAAGCCGACAGTTGAACAAAGTGAGCAAAGAACTTGATCAGAAAAGGCCATTCATTGGGCAAATCAGACTGCTGCGTATGACAATGCTCGAGCTTAAGTCGCTCGCGTGACTCAGAAAATTCTCTTGAACTTGGGTTGGGAAGTCTTTCCACACGTGGTGTACTCTTGGACATAGTCCATATCATTTGTCTCGGTCAATGTGGTACGGCTTAGAGGATTAACAGTTCAGAACACTGACCCGTACAGTACAACCATACCTAGGACTTCGGTGGACTGGAGGTGGAGAATCGGTGGAGAAATGGGAGCCTTGTAAATAAGGAAGAAACAAAGGAGAGTCTCCGTTGAGGCAACGCAGAGGCGACGGAGAAATGTCTGCTCCCTGTATTTTCGATGTAATTCATATTGATGCATTTACATAACCAAATCTGAACGTATGAATTCACGAATATAAGTTTTATTGAAAATACAGGGGGTGGACATTTCTCCGTCGCCTCTCCGTTCCCTCAACGGGAACTCTCCCTTATTGCTACCATATTTCTACGGCTCCCATTTCTCCACCAATTCTACACCGCCAGTCCACCGAAGTCGTAGGTGAAGGATCGGTGGTTGTGTTGTACGGAGAACTACATTGTAAAACCATTCGGGATTTTCCAATACCTATGTAAAGGAAATTTCCTATACTTGTACAGGAAAAGTGAATTTCTGTACCCGTATAGGAATTTTCACATGAAAATATATTAAAATTGCTGTTTTTATGGGATTTTCCCTGTAAATTTATAGGGTTTTTCCCAAAATTCACGGTAAATTTCCTATCGATGTATGTGTTAATTACTTCACATACATGTATGTGAAATCTCCCATGAAAATCTTCTACAGTGTATATGCGTGAATTTGTCGATGACTTTATTGCCTCGGAGCCTGCAAGTTTCTTTCGCAAAAAAACATTCGTATGTTATACGTCAAAAATATTACGTTTCAAATTACGATGTTGAAATCGTAGCATAGGAAATTTTCAGATATTAGGGACAGATTTTGCTGTTATAACCTCCTTCTGGAGGAGTGAACATCATGATATTCGACGTGATTTGACTGCAAAACAGCAAAATTCACGATGTTACGTTTTGAATAAATTAATTTCACAGGTGTAGTTCTCCACCACGATTCTCACACGAAAACGATGGACAATATTTCCAACATCAAGTTTATTCTTGTCATTTTTTCTTTGTATAAAATAAATTTGCTGAAAAATCTATAAAAATGAATTCATACACTTAACACATCCACCTACACACGAACAAAGGAACATGGTAGAAATTAACACCAGATCGACGTTGTTTCGAACCATTTAAACTCAGAACCGGGCTTGGTTGATTCGGTGCACTGAGAAAAGAGCAATTTGGTGGTTTAGTGAATAGTATTATATTTGATTGATAAATCTGAATATTACTGAACTTTCAGCGATGTTTCATGAAATTTCAAGAAACATTACTGAAATTTTGCTTTACATTACTCACACCCAGAAGAATGGTATACCTGGATTTATTTGATTCAACGAAAATTTGTTTGAATCAACTAAAATTCATTTGACTCAACTACAATGTCTATTTATATATGAACCTACTAGAATTTTAGTTGGATCAAATGAACAATTTATTTCATCCGAATAAATTTTTATTCATTTCAAATAAAATTTATTTGAATCAAATAAAATTTTATTGGATACAATTAAATCTCTAGTAGGTTCATATTCAAGTAAACCATTTCTCTGGGTGCAGTGTTCTACAATTGTTATCATATAATACAATATTTACGACCAAATTCGCTGTGTGTCACTCAATTCCTGAACGTTTAATAATTGAATGATCCCCTTTTGCTTCTCTTCTCGCAATCACTCTCTGAAAAAAAATGAACTGAAAGGTATGAAAAACAACCTCTCTCTTTTCCTTCAAACTCTTCTTCTTTGTATCCGAAGAAGAATTGCTTGGCGCCACATGCTCGCTTTCTTCTTCAAAAAGATTTTTCTTTCACGTTAACATTTCGAATCGATTGTCCATACATCACATATTACCCTCATTAGGGAATCTGAAACGGTTTCCTGTCGTGATCTCTCACCTGATTCTATGCTCAAAAGCAGATACTTTATGGAGGACAAATACGTTCTACAGCTTTAGAAGGAACGCGTGTGGGAATCGACACACAATGAAAAATGAAGGGCACGAGGGTGTGGCCCACGTGGATCTTGGGGTTGACTTTCATGAAAAACAGTTTTTTTGGGCCATTTCATAGCCCCCAACGTTGGAGTATTTGACGCAATCGAGGTTTATTAAAATAGAATCTCAAAAAACAAAGCAAGCCTTGCAATGCAGGATAATATCTGTGTTCGTTTAATGTCCGTTCGATCCGATAGCCACCTTCGACTTCAGATTGTAATTTTCTGTCCACTCTTCATGCTGTGTGGGTCTCACGAATGGTCTTCACCAAGGTCGTCAACTTCATATAATGAGGTTTCCCGATGCATCACATCATGTTTGCTTTTGTCATATTACTGGAAGAACTGATTAGCATTGACAGCTTCTTCACATGCAGCTTCGTGGTCTCCAACAATATCTTTTTCACTTCATCTTACTCCTTAGATTTTTGAGTTCTACTAATCTTAAATTTCCTCGACCTTACTGGCAGTAATTCAGACGGGGTTGAATCGATAGCTTCATGATACATATTGTTAATCGCATTGGACTACCACAAACATTACACGGAGAGAAATTTGGAGTTGAATTCACCATGGTACTTTGTAACCAAGGAACAGGCTGAACTCACAATGAAATTCACTGAGACGAGACAGTAGGAGCCTGATCAAATCCAAAATGTTTTACAGTAAATTCCATTAGAAATTCAATCTGTTCCTCAGCCGCAATAATCCCATGGTGAATTTAACTACAGATTTCTCTTCGTACAGTGAGCAAACTTTTTATGAAACGGGTGATCCTTTCTACTCAGCCGTTGTCCCAAAAAGACGCGACTGCTACTCCTGCGTATTCAACCCCAATTCTCCGCGCAAAGTCATCAAATTGTAGAGATATAAACGCAGAACCTCTATCTCTAATATAAATAATTGCAAGTGGATGCATAATCTCGTTCTCCAAGTTACACTCCGATGCACGTCAGCAACAAAATACAGTTTCATACAAATTCATCTTTGGTCCCTTACAAACTTCCTATCAATATATGAACTGACTCCTCGATGATCTCATTGAAAGGTCCACGTGAAGTGGGATCAAAAGATCCATCATAATCTATCCACGAACAAACTTGACGCACACGCTTATTCGCGACGAAATACATGTTCCCGATTGTATTTTGATTCCATAGACCTCTATTTATTGAAGTTGCAAAACAGTTAGTCGAAGAGACACGTATATATACGTTTAATACACAACTGCACGATTTGTATAGTTCCAATGACGTTGTACAAGTTCTGCCGATGATGAACACCATATGAAGTAAGACAGAACTCACGAAGGAACATGAAGAAGATGTAGAGAATATCTATCTCCGTTTCTATATCTTATACCTGTTTCTGTTCAAACGAGGTTATCTCGCACACCGTTGGGAGACGCTAGGAATCAATAGAACTAATTTTCCCTACGTGTTCTGCATACGAAACTTGGAAACTCGGTACACCAGTCGTCTTCTTTTTTTTATTTTATTATCGCACTCTGTATTACGCGTATATTCTCTCACAAATGATCAAGATGTGTCTTTGATTGAATCAAGCTAGTAACATATAATAAGATTCCCGTTGTGACGCTCGCAAAATCAAACATCGCTGTAAGGAATATATATATATATATATACATAGAGATATGTTTTGTTCGAAGATACGACTCGACGGATTCTTTTTTCTCCAGATTGGGGAGTCAAGAAGGAAAGAGCGATATCACTCGTTTAACAAGTCCAATGGAAGATTGAGGAAAAAGAGAGGATGAGATATCGTTCGTGTGCAGATCTTAAACTTTGAGTGTTTTTTATATCGGTAAAGTTGTGTCTGGAATCGATAGGTACCCGATGACATACGATCTGAAAATACGAGCAAATTGACCCGATTCGTGGGAGGAATTACGTTTTTATAACTGGTGAAAATGCTTGGTCTTTCCACTGACCGATGTCTGTGTGCGATATCCTCTTGCACAACGCTAGAATTGCTTTAGAGGAATTCATCGTGGTTGTTCAAACTTGACGTTAGCGATTTCAAAGAACAACCTTACGTTCGAGTTGTGATTTAATAGGATAAGGGTTGAACATTTATTCGCTTCAAGAACAGGAAGTGGATGATCATTGTACATCGTCTAGTGGACAGTTTTGTCTTCCAAGTAAATTTCGTTGGTGGATTTATATAACGCCATTAGATATCAAAATACATCCATATAGACTTAACTGATTATTAATATTATTACCCATACAAAAATTTTTGGGCTTCGCCAATGCTGACAATAAAATATAGCTTGGCGCAATATTGACAGACTAGGCTTGGTGATCTATAAATCTTCAATGTTGATTAACAATAAATACAATGTTGCACCGATGTCGGTGTTCGACGGATTTCGTTTGTCAGCCTATTATTGTGGCACAATTGCGCCAAGCTCGGCTCTTGCTTGGCTCATCCTTGGCCCAACATTGACTGAGCGATAGATTCCATTTAACGCCAGGATCATTCAACATGTGGTTCAATATTGCCCCAAACTTTGGCCTAGTTTCGGTAGAAATTAGCTTTCAATGTAGCGCCGATCATTGGTAATAGCATGGCTCAATATTCGCAACCTATATAATATTTTTGCTACGTCACTAATCAAGTGTTTCTCGCGAGTGGTGAAACGCGTATACAAAGAATATATGAGGCTGAAGTAAGTCTTTGGAAGAACAGTCAATCGCTCATTACTATGAGTCCCACTAGAGGGCTCGTACCGCTGAGCTAACATATATTGTGTCTACTTCTCATGGCAAAATTTACCGACAAAAGACGCCGAGTTGTTCACAAATAAATGAGGGGAAAACAATAAGACTTCAAACAATATATGTCAGAAATTGCGAAATGCGCATACTTTTTATATATTTCTGGGTTAAATATTTTTTACTTTGATCATTGGCGCAGCATTGACAAACAAAATTTCCAATGGTTTGCCAATGATGGTACATTTTATTGCCATTGTTTCATCGATGATGGGACTTCATTGGACAAACACGTAGGTAAATCATAAAATGATGTTATCATTCCAGGTTTGCGCCATGCTTGGTTGCCAAGCCTCGGCCATACTTCATCTACGTTGCACCACGCTAACGCCAATTGTAAATTTCTATATGGGTAGTCTTATGCAGTCAATTTCATCAGAAAATCTATGTAAGAATCGTATTAAACTATTGATTCACGAAATGCTTCCCATTGAGAACTTTCCTCATAAGTAGAAATGGAAAGGAAATACTATTTCGATGAGTTAACTCTCCATCGTTGAACTTTGAACTGTTGAGAAACGGGAGATGATTCACAAATTCTACACGGAGAGAAAAAATTTGCTGCTCTGGCAAAAGGAACCCAGCAAAAGTAGATTTCGCTGCCACAGCGAATTCCTTTTTCTCCGTGTATCAATAAGTTGTATTTTACATGATAATCCATCAAAGTGAAAATTCCAGAACTTTTGACAACGCACAGAGAAAAAAGAAGTTTGCTATAACAGCAAAATCTAATTTTGCTAGGTCCCTTTTGATGTAGAAGCAAAGTTGTTAGTTGAGACAGCGATTTTTCAGCTGTGGCAGCAAGAAAAATTTTTCCCCCGGCAAATTTTGGTATCATATATAGAATAGTGAACAAATTTGCTGGAAAAGTCAACACTTTCTGCTGTCACAGCGAAAATTCGCTGTCGTAGCTAACAAAATTGCTGTGATAGCAAACAGATAGCTGCCACAGCAAGGAAGCACCCAGCAAAATCAGATTTCGCTGTCACAGCGAATTTTTGTCTTTGTGCAAAAAATATCATAAGAGTAGATTGCACTTTGGTTTCGATTTTGAAAGAATGATTGAAATTCCATTCAAACAAAGCAATTAAATCTCCATACTGTCTTCCAGAAGTGTGAGAGAAGAAAATGGAAGGAGGCAACAAGATATAGAGGGAAACTAGAAGGGACACTTGTACCTCTGTTCTTTACCTATTCTCTCGTTGAAGAAGAATGTTTTTCAATTACGGAGAATTAAGGTACTTCGTGATATGAGGAGCCCTGCGCCTTTCTCCACTCCAACCGACCCGCTTTGGTTCTCTCACGCTCTCATTGGGTTTTATGGTAGCGAGACAGCATTCATTCAACAAACTGCCTTCTATAGGTTGACTTTAATAGCTGGACACGTGACACTTGGAAACTAAGTCCAAGAGTTCTTTCTTGATATGCATTAAAATTGTGCACGTACAATTCCAACCGCTGTCTGAATTTGAATAAGTGAAATCTCACTATTTCTGCAATTAATGGTCAACCACTGAATGAATTTGGTGAGATATCACCACAAAAATCAGTTCATTGGGCACTGTATATGCACTGATTTACAGTGATCGAATTTCCACTGCAATCTGTGAAATTTCACTGTCTTAAATTCGGAGATTGATGAAGAAACACCTTAGTAGTTTTTCTCAAGATACTATTATTTTACTTCCCAAAGTTATAATATTTATCAAAATTTTACAAAGTTTTTGCGAGACATATATATATTTTCCCTACCATTTTTACCTTCTCTATTCACAGAACTCCCTACTGATTTATATGTAATTCAATTCATTGTTCAATTATAGTAATACCCATTACGATCTTTTCTTTTCATTATTACCAGGGAATTACAAAACCACAAGAGATCTTGATACAGAATAAACCTGAATACGCATGAGTTTCCTGCAACCATGGTATAATGATACAAATTACTTCCCTGCCAAGCGGGTTTATTTATGTTTGAAAACGTCGAAGCGTAACAATGCTCTCCATAACGGAGTCCTTGATTAACATGAAGTCTTGTGGTAATTATCGATCGTTCTTAGCACTTGTACCACTTGAAGTTTCTCAGACGTTTCGGTCAAACTACAAAACTTCACTCAAAATTAATTCAATGGATGAGATATATCGTTCAAAATGAGACGCAGTGAAGTTTCCACGTAATTGCTGAGACACTGTGCATTTTCATCAACTGTTCCACAAAGTGAATATTTTTGAACATCTAATTGTCGAGATACCCTGATACTGCTTTCAAAATGATTACGAGTGATTCATCCGCTTCGAATTTGTATACAACAAGATCATCAAATGTGCTCATATAAAAATTTTTAGGTTCCGCCAATGCTGAGAATATAATATAGCTTGATGCTATGTTCACAGGCAAGGCTCGGCAATCTATGAATATTCAATATTGATTAACAACAAATATAATGTGGCACCAATATCGGTGTCCAACGAATTTCGGTTGTCAGCCTACCATTGATTCACAATTCCGCCAGGCTTGGCGCTTGCGAGGCTCATCCTTGGTCCAACATTGGTCGAATAGATTCTATTGAAAGTGAGAGTCATTTGAAACGTGGTTGAATATTGCCGCAAACTTCGGTCTAGTCTGGATAGGAAATAAATCTTTAATGTGGCGCCGATCATTGGTAATAGCATGGCTCAATATTGGCATGCTCCTTAATTTTCACTTTTGATGGCTGAATTGCTAGCTAAGTTACTGATCGAGTGTTTCTCACGGAAGTAAGAGATGTATACAAGGAATATATTATATAAGACTCAAATAATTCTCTGGAAGAACAGTCAATCGTTCTTTGTTATAGGTTACACCAAAGAACTCCTATCGCTGATCCATATTGCGTATACTTCTCATGGCAAACTCCAGCGACAAAAAACACCGAATTGTTTACGGATGAATGAGGGAAACACAATGAGATCCCAAATAATTTATGTTGGGAATTCTGAAATGCGTACCTATACTTTTTATACATTTTCGAGTTAATTATTTTTTGCTTCCTCGTCAGAGGGAAGCTTTGTGATCGTTTCCAGGAGCCGAAATTCTTTACGTCTCCAAAACGAAAATCTCTTATACCAAACGACTCCCCAGAACTCAGAGAACCAATTTGATTTCGTGTCTATCTGTCTGTCTGTAGGTGTGTGTGTGTGTGTGAACAAAATTGCGACCGCGCATATCTTCGGTTCCTATTATCCGATCGTTCTGAAATTTTTTACCACATTTATGTGCAGTGTGGATAGTGGTCCCATATAAGTTCTAATCTGATCGTTACAGAAGAACGGGAGGGATGAGGGAAAATGTTCTGCAAGCTCGTGATTTTTGCGACCGCGCAGATTTCCGCTTCCTGTTATCCGATTGCAATGAAACTTATACCACGTTCCAGTTATGATCCCTTAGTGGTCCCACATGAGTTTCATGGCAGTCGGTTGAGAAATTTAGAAAAACCGTCTTTAGCAATTTTTGGCGATCCGCATTTTTGGGCAATGTTTTGAAAACATGCCTTCCCTATGTCCCTATCATCCAAACGTTATGGAATTTGGAGTAAATTCAATTCACAAGGTTTTATTTGTAGGGTATAAATTTCAAGCGAATCGGAAGTGAGCGAAGAAGATGGTAAGCACTGAGCTTCGAAACGAAATTTGAAAATCTCATAAATGCCGCTATTATCCGATCGTTATGGGATTTTCACCACAGTTTTATGCATTGCCGATAGTGGTTTCATATAAGTTTTAACCTGATATTTACAAGAAAACGGAAGACGGAAAAGAAACATGTTATCAAAAATTGTGATTTTGGGTTAAGAGCATGTTTTCGCTTCCTGTTATCCGATTGCAATGACATTTATACCACGGTTCAGTTATGATTCCATAGTGGTCTCATATAAATTTCATCACAATCGGTTGAGAGAACTGGAAAAAGAGTCTTTAACAATCTGCATTGTTTAACTATGGTATGTTTTGAAAAGTTCAATCATAATTGATTGATTGAGAACGAGGAAGCCGTGTGCCAATTTGCAGAGTTTCACAGTTTTATCATTGGCGCAACATTGATAGACAAATTTTTCTATCGTCCGCCAATAATGGTCTATTTCATTGTCATTCCTGCGCCATTGGTGAGGCTTCGTTGAAAAAACACGTTGATGAATCATGAAATGATATTATCATTTCAGTGTTGCGTCATGCTTGGTTGCCAAGCCTAGGCTGGTCACCCTCCATCTACGTTGCGCCATGCTAATGCCAATGGTAAATTTCTGTATGGGTCATGATAATATTATATTTTACATAAAACATTAGAGTTCATGTTCTTTCAATTCTCTTTGCTTCAGCTGCATTCGTATCAAATCGATATCAATTCCATATCTCCAGGATCACATACACATCTCAATTCATGAAGACTCTACTACTATCTTACTCACGTTCTAAAGAATTCTGTTGGAATCGTTTTATCGATTGAAAAAAACCAACTCATTCCAAAGAATGATAAATGGCTTTAGAGACCGCAAGAAGGGCTGATTGGTTTGTTCGAGAAGATATCGAGGTGAGATTTTGATATACCGTGAAAAATGAGATTCTGTGTGAGTTGATATAGAATCGAACCGAGTTTTCATCTCTTTTTCTCGTGCCACGGGATAGATGAGATAGAAATCTAAGTGAGAACAACCGATCATTTATTTGGATTTGTGTCAATTCTGTACCTCACTGTACACACGAATTCTATATAACTGTGGTCGCACAGTTTCAAACATTCTACGATTCTGCGTCTAAATCAAGTATGAAGTATCGTAAAAGGTTGCCTTCTTATCAAACTTTTATATCCTTCAGGAGATTTGAGCAAATAGATATTGAAAATTCATAAAAATTCTCATGATATTTTCGCGACTGTCAAGCAGTTGAGTAGTAGGATGATTCTTCTGGAATACGTAGAAATGATGTATGTATATAAACATATATACATATGTACGTGTACGTACATGGAACATTGAGGTGGATGAATCCAGAACGATTCATGGTTATTCATTTCCGTGTATGAACGGAAGAGCTTCAATAGTTTGAAGAGCTCAGTCGTGGAAGTGTTCCGGAGGAAATGAAGGGTCCTCGCGTGGAACGGTCGATCCTTCCGTTACGTAAATCCCGCACATGTGAGATCATGACTTTTCAATTTTCCATCCATTTCAATATCCACAAGAATTTTCTAACGATAATTCGATATCGCGTGTGGTATTTTCAATTCAAAACTACAAGACTCCCATCGCTGTTGGCAATTATAATTAGGTTAATTTGATCTGACTACAACAATTTCCATCGGAGTATCGATAATACAATATTCCAGTACATTATAATTGTAACTTCAATGTACTATGATATTCCATTATGCTGCACTCCAGGTGAATATCGTGCGTGCAATCTTCGTTGTTATATAATCTCTATGACATTACCTAAGGAGAAATTGATAATGGAGTGTAACCAAGAATCGATGTAAAATGAAAATATTCAGCAAAATGAATGTATCCTCATAAATATTTCATAAAGGAATCTCTCAATTCTTGCGAGATTTTCCTAGGTTTTTGGTGGGAGTATATGAAGAGAGCACGTATTTTCTTTTTCATATTGTTACGATCGCTGGGGAATTTGGTCAACGTTCAACGTTGCGGAATTTTCAATATAGCAGAGCTCGGTTGGACGTTCATGTGGAATTTTTCTGTATTGCTTTTGCAAAGATTGTCGGATTGAAAAATTTCGCTCGATGTTTAGATTTGATTGCTATTTCATTCGCAGAATATTGGTTACAAATTGGAACTTGTAATTAATATTCATTGTATCACGTTGCAATCATTGTTTCCTATGTTCATCCACTTGAACATTGTTTAACCGTTTATTATTGGCTTGAACAATTATCCAGCAATGCTGACGGTTTATTATCCGTTGCGGAATGGAAACGGTGAATACCTCCTCGACTAGAAATTCATCCTCTGAATCTGTTCAGGGTGAAATCGGTTAATTTCGATATATTCGCAAATTGTAATCCCCGCTTGAATGAATGATATCTGCTTTATTTGACAAAATAACATACATTCAATCCATCCTCACTCACCAATTAATCAAGCAAGCTCAATTCTGATCATATGTATAAATTCATTGTTTATTGTACGAGAATGCAACATTTTGATGGTTAAGCATTTTTCCAAGTCCCGTTGCCAAACTTTGTGGCTTTCAGATCGAATCAATCCGCTTTCACCGATGTAATGCATTTTTAACTCTGCTTAGATTTTTAAGAACTGTGCCTGATTTCCAGTATAGAACATTGATGGTCCAATTTGATGTTAATTTGTAAACAGAAAATCAACGCAATCAACGTCATATTGTACAGTTCGTAGATCACAGAAGTGGATACTCACGCAACGGAACGGATGAATTTTCTTCTTAATTTTTAAACTTTTCATAAAATATTCAGAGCACAAGAAAGAGTCGTCAGATATTGTGATTTTCTGAGTATTTCAGCAAAGTTCAAGTTTGGTTAAAACCATTTGTCAACTCCTGTTGGTTCGTTCATCAGTTGATTCACTGGATAGGTGTATCACAATTGTAATTCAAACTGCTGACAAGTCGTGCGGACATGATACAGATGTGATGTATACTTGTGAAATTTGAACAAGCTTTTGCTACATCCACAACATGTCTACACGGTAAACGGAATGTCCATAGCGTGATTGTGCCACGTTTCATTTGATGTTTTAGTTTGAATCAGAGTTGTCAACGTATTTTGATTCTCATGAATACATTCGAAACGGAATCTTGATTTGGAATTTCGTACCATCATTTCCTGATGCTGGAATTACAAATATTCTTAATGTGCAATTTTTATGTTTCAGGTACACTGAGAGCCCAATTTTTTAGATTTTAAGAAATTTTTCTTTGTCCTCATTCCAATAAATATTTTTTTCAATCAAAGAAAATTCAGTTGGAAGGGAAAAGTTTTCATCAAACTGAAACAACAAATTTTCAAATTTGAACAAAAATATACTCCTTCTTAAATTTGAAAAAAATTACTTCAATTCAATCAAAAATTTTTTCATTGAAATGAATTATTTTGCCCATTGAAAACAAGATTTACCAGAATGAGGGCAAAGAAATTTTCTTCCAATCTAAGAAATTGGGTTCTCAGTGTACGTATCTTGAAGTCGACACCTTGAATCGATGATTCCTTCTCAACGAATCAAAGGTTCTTTCGAAGTAGAATTCAAAAATGGATAGACCGATTATTCGAGTGTGTGGCTGTGGGATTCAACTCGCACCCTAATTTAGCAGTTGAATGAAATCCGAACCTAGAATACACGGAGAAACGAAACATTAGTGGGTATTTTATCAGACACGACTGGCCTGGGTTATAAAAACAAAGGAAGTCTAACACCGCTGGTTACTGCTTAGGCATGAATTAATCGTATTTCAATAACAGACAATACTCTGGAGACATAACTGATTCATCTTTATACATCAACCAGTAGTGTGAAAATTATCTTTTTTTCATAATACGAGCCAGTCGTGTCGAAAAAAGACTCCGAATAACGGTGCCAGCATGGATTCAATATGAGTGATAAATTCACATTAGCTAATCCTTTGACCAAAATTGCAACGTTACAAAACTTGCGAGTAGTCAGAGTTAATTTTTACTAGGATTCTAGTCGAACTTTGGATCAAACTTTGGTGCTTTCCTTATTGAAATATCATCCTGATTATTCCTTGAATGTAATGGCATGGGAGAGTGCAACAAGAATGAGATCAAATCATAATGAATATAATATTCATCTTTCTGTTGTTAAGTTGAACAAAATGGGTCCGGTCACATGGAGAAAAAAGCCGCTCAAAAATATAAGACTTCCCTTATTTTTCTCAGTAAAACAGAAACGGGAAGGTTTCTGAAATGAATTCTCACATGAAGATACGGAATATTACGAATACTGTGAAAAAAATAGGTAGAATGGAAATTTTTAATGCTGAATGTTACATTTTATAAAGCATGTAGTGAAATTAGGCTATTTATTCGTAATCCCTCGTATCTTCACGTGAGAATGAAGAATTTACAACCCTTCCTGTTTATGGTTCACTAAACTTAGAAAAAAGAATACTGCAGCCAAGTCCGTAAGGGTGCGGATATGGTGAATTTCGCCATGCGCTTGGATCAACGGAATATCGATTGAATCAAGGGGATACTAGCGGCGTGGCAGCAGCCAAATCGTTCATGACAAACTACGGGCAAACACTTCAATTTATTCAAAATATCGCTCTGTACAGCACTTCTCTGATACAAACTAAAGCGTTTGCGCGTAGTTTGTCATGAACGATTTAGCTGCTGCCACGCCGCTAATACCATCTTAAGTCCCCGGTCAATCATCTCAATCGAGCTTCAGTTGTCTCAAGCGCATGGCGGAATTCGCCGGATCCAAACCTTTACGGACTTGAGTCAAATCTAGTGTTTTCTCAATGTAAGAAAAATAAAAAGAAAGGTCGTAGCTATACCCTCACAATCAGAACAATTTCATCATTTCATTCAACGGAAATCGTTCCACGACAACAAAGAAGAAAACAACACCACACCATTATTATTCTTTCATTAATTATCATCGATTGAAACCGTATGAGTACCACCCTGGCATGAACCATCGCGTGCAATCGAAGCTATTATCAGATTGGTACGAGAAGAATGTACATTCCGTTGGGCGTTATTCATTGTACATATCGTAAAGAATTATCGATAACCTCATTGTTGTTTATGAAATTTCATGTTCTCATACACTAGATTATTGAATTGAACTCGAATACTTTAAAAATCCATCCAACGAACAGTATTTCAACGTCAACGAAGGTATACAGGATTAAAATTCTATGAAATATCAGCCAATTAATTGTGCGTAACGAGATTACGGAAAGTATGAATAATCAAGTGTCGCATACGCTGATGAATCCTTCAATATTCCCTCGATGTGAAACAATCTATTCACAAGATTGAATTTTAATAAGAACCTGGCATTTGATATGAACATGGTAAAATACCGGAAACGAATGGATTGGTTCAAGAACGTTACATTATTGACAACCGTTTTGATCATCGGTGATGGAAAATGGATTTGCGAACGTAAGTCAGGGAATATCAGTCAATTTCGAAATCGTGCAAATGAAATATACGCTGCGGTTGCCATTAATCCACTTGAAGTTAACGTGAGCGAGGATAGATAAATTGATTTATTGTAAACAGTTATTCAATGTTCAGCTGCATTTAGTTGTGCCCTGCTTCAATCAAAGGGAGGAACTATCTGTAATGAAGATTTGTTAGAGAAAATAACAATGTACGTTATTCGCCTAAGGGGAATGTATACTCACCATTGCGGGCATATAGTGAATTTCATTTTGAAAATTATCGTGGAATTCCAGTGATCAGGGGCAATTTTATACTCAGTAGTCTATGAAATTCAAAATTTCCCAAAAATTTCGTGGTTACTTTTGGGGTGAAATTCTGTCACTGAAGGGTAATGTTACATCGAAATCCATAGAGAATATTTCCTGTCCCAGTCTTCATCACATAGAATCCATGCGAAAGGTACATTCTGTTCCTGTTTTTCTATTGATCAAGTATTTTCAA
This sequence comes from Gonatopus flavifemur, assembly GCA_018340375.1. Taxonomy (NCBI): domain Eukaryota; kingdom Metazoa; phylum Arthropoda; class Insecta; order Hymenoptera; family Dryinidae; genus Gonatopus; species Gonatopus flavifemur. The sequence continues at coordinate 2,740,267 of JAFFJZ010000001.1, forward strand.
TGTTTGGAAAAAAGTAATTCACTACGAAAAAATGTTGGGACACAAATGTTTCGGCTTGAATGAATGATACTAGAAGATGATAGGGACACTATGAGACTCATGAAAGTCTCTTTGAATCTCTTTGAATTCTAGAAAGAGGAAGAGAAAGTTTCTCTTATATGCGTAAAAATCAAATATTCCACTCGGCTCAGGCCTGAATCAAGAATTCTTGAGGCTCCAGGCTTCTAGATCATTCCGGTAAGCATATCAAGGGACTATAACCCCTAGTTCTTTTTCAATCTAGGCTCTTGCAGAATCCACAAAGAAATTGCAAATTTCATCTGATCACATTCATTTGGCATAACGAATCTTTTTTTCTTCATCAACGTTCGGAATATGAATTTTCGGTACAAAGAAGATCGGTACATTGGGGCCCTGGTGGAAATCACTCCAGTTAATCTCCAGGCCATTACTAGACCTTGCAAGAACCTCCACCTTCATTGTGCTCTCTCCCTTTTGGGCCTGAGAAGTGCCTGAAATGCCAGGCTAGTTCTTCTCTCAAGTTGAGAAAGAGGGATTATTTCTACCAAGAAACACAGCTAAATTCATGCATGAATAGCATAAGAATTCAAAGGTTATTCAGGAATGCAAATTACAATATAAATTCATTTCTGGAATGAAGGTTGTTGAACTAAACTCATAACGGAAAGCAATATCATGTGAAAGTGTGAACAGAACTTAGCAGGTGAATAGAACCATCTTCAAGAGAAGCATTTTCCGCTCAAATGGTCAATCAGATTTTATGTATATCTAAACTAAAATCGTCCCTTTCCAAAGCACTTTTATTCACCACCTAGCCTTTATTCATCTCGTATCACAGCGTACTTGATAATTGACATAAGATATTTATTTTTATTGTCCTTCAACGACGAGTAGTGTGTAATTCTGGTTGAGAACATCTCCTCGCTCCACGGGATCAAAGAATGAGCGAATAGGATTGTTACCGTGAAACTACGAATTCCAATCGACATCTTTACACCGCTAGACGCATAAGTGGCACCAACTGCACTACTCCAACCACTGAAACATTCTGTGTTCAACTCGTTCGACTAAATCGAATTTCACATTGGAACGTGCAAGCAATTAAGTTTGTCACGTTACGACTCTTCCATCTTATATACTAGACCCGAACAACGTGTCAGTTCATTCGAACCTTTTCGTTTTATCCAGTTTCCGTTACCCAAGAATGGTCTATAAGATTTCTTAGAATCATAAATAAATCGAACGCATGCGGAATAAATGATTCAGTTTGAAGGACATTGCCACATTTCAATCATAGTCGATCATTTGATTCAATCCGTATAGTGCATATTACATAGAATACATGGTACAAATTACGATATCGGTTGAAGCGAATGCCGATGGTTCAGACATGATCAAACATCTGAGGTGATTCCGTGATTTTCCTTGAGATAACATAGACGATAGATTCAGTATGAATCTGGTGAGATTCAAAGACAAATTGAGCTTGAATGGAAATTCTACCTCCATGTTATTTCAAGCAACAGCACCGACTTCTCTCGAGAGATTGATTACCGTAAATGGATCGTTGTTGGATTAATCACTTCCGGATTTGAAGATTCAACGGAACGAAGTTTTCGAATGTTTTGCTGCGATTAAGTAAAAATACTCTACAGTGAGGTCAATTGATATGTCATTGATGTGCAATCGTTGGATTTCTTGAAAGAACTCCGAAACAGACGTAACGAAGCGACAAGATATTCCTGAACGTAATTATCCTGTTACATCAACAGCGCACATCCATCTCATTGTCAGTCAGTTTGACCAACATATGCACCATCGATCAACCCAAGTGCAGATTCTAGAGATGCGGTTAATCATGACGCAATTGTTCAATCAAGACTACTCTAGTTCTGCTTGTGATAACAATGTTAACACGTTGAGAACATACATAGCATTATCCGATTCCACCACATGAGACGAAGCATAATAAAGTTGTTGCGTGAGAACAGAAAATTAATCGAGGTTTATGGTTAAAAATTCCATTCGCACATGCTTCAACAACTCGAGATAAAAAAACGCATTCAAAGAACGATCATTCATCATATCAAAGCGGTAACTTGTGTGCATAGTTGCGAAGATCAACCGATAGCATCGAAGATAACATTTAAGTAACTTTGTAATTTGTGATTACGTTCGCAATTAATCATTTTTTACCTAGGAACTGTTGCATGAGAGATCATTGATTGATAATGAATGTGATTGTTGGTGATAAATGATTGAATGCGCGAATTTACTTGCGACAGGAAAATTGCTGGGAGTTCTGATTTAATGAATCCCGTCGTAGAATTTGATTGAGAATATCAAAAGAACTGAATCAATGTTAGGAATTCATTTATACTGTAAAAAAACTGGAAATTTACTGAGCCTTGGGAACTGAAAAATTTCAGTAAATTCATTCTCCAATATATTCATTGAAATTTTACGGATTTTGTACTGTCTAATTTCAATCTGTGCAGTTGAATTCTAATGAATGAGCTGGGATATTCCAGTGAATATACGGGAGTTCTTAGTCCAATGTACTTGTTGATAAACTGCAGTGAAATACTGGAAGTTTCAAGTAGACATTTTTCACAATGTATGTCCCAATGATTTTCGAATGGAATGAAATTTCCTGTAAACTTTAGTTCAAGAAATCTGTGCAGTGGAAACGGTGAGCAGGATTGAATAGTTCAACTCGTGAAAGACTATGATCAAGATGGCAATACTAATTTAAGGTTCATTCGATAGGATTAACAATCATACAGGATCCCATGCAAGTATTGACAAGACTGAAAAAAAGCCAAGCTTGTCGCAGTTTTGGCTCATTCAATCCATTGTTTCAATATGATTCATGGACGGTATTCTGAGGGAAAGAGTCAAACTGAAATATAGATGAAATTACTCTTTTCATCAATATCTGTGATGAAAGGAGCATTGGTTGATGCTTGGCGAATCAATTGAACCAGGTTTGAAATAACCATTGCCCCAAGGTTGACCTAATCTCATCAAGACAAGTATCGGCAGGTCTTGTGCAAGGCTTGGTCCACAAGTGGGCCATTATTAGTCTATACACACATGAGATTTCCCAAGAAACCATGGAAATAACCACCATCATGGCAATTAATGCCATGTGTGAATCTATGTATTCTTTTGCCATAGAGTTATTTTTGTTCCCAGTCGTGTTTACTGTAGAATTTGAGGGAAAATCAAACTGAATATTCACGGTCTTGCAATTTTTGAATTGTATTCTTCACGTGTGAGCTTCTAGAACTAAGCAAGAGCGTGAATTCGGCTTTGGATTCATTAGTTTCGGAAGGATGTGGGTGAATGGTGAGTACCCAATCTGTATAAACCATGTCGAAATAGTGTAAAACCCACGTTCACCAAAAGGTCGGAACCTATGGTTCACAGATATTTTCCCTCGCTCCTCGGATGACCAAAACAAAGACATGAGGAGTTATTCTTCAACATTCTCATCAATTCCTGCAATCTCTAAGTATTGCAAATATCACTTGGAAGACTATTTCAAAAATAGATCAAAGATTCAAGGAGAGTGATTTGTATTTGTTACCATCGATGTATTGGGCATTCAAATTATTCTTAGATAATCCCGATAATAGAAATTTTATCTCTCCCTCGTTTCAGAGAATTAATATGACTGAGTATTATTGAGAACAAAAGGTGACCTGAAGATGAAAATAAATCATCATTCAACCACAAAAATCATGAGGACCTGAAGTTACAATAAGAAGCAAATATAGAATATTTCCTTCTCTACAATCTCACTTATCCCTCAGTGAGATCGAATTCTATGAATATTTGAACAATATCGATGCGTCAGAAATATCAGAATCTAGAATATACTCATTCTTATTCTTATTGAATCTCATATCGTTGTACCTAATATTGTCGATGCGGCAAAATTCGTGCAGGAAGAATGAATTTCAAGGATCAACTCTATTTAATCGTTGATGAGAAGTCAGAGAATGATTCAATTCGTAAAATTCTAAGGTACACTGCTATGCTTCTCGTTGTATTGAATATATTCATACAGGTATGAAACTTTCTCTTTTAGTTGAATATTTCATGACCTCTCGTGTGATGTAATATTCAGAGTATTAATCTCTTACGTTGCAGTTGAGTACATGGATTATATATTTATCATTCAAATCCGAGCATGAGGTCTTATCATTCAACAACTCGTTTATGTTCGAAACAAAGTCATCTCTGTTACATAGAATTTAACAAGAATCTATGTTTCATTAGAGCAATAAAGTTGAAAATCATCATTCGAGGATTGAAACTACAGTCCGCTATTCAGCTTAATGAAAAGCGCTGCATTTCGATGAGTGAATATTTAGATGAAGATAACAATGCTGAAGTTTGTGTATCTCAAAACATGAAGAATCGTGAAAATTCCATCTGAATATCTAATTAACTTCAGAAAATTTATGTGATTTTTTGTATATTCCTTGGATTTATGAGGTCACAGATCATTCCCTGGCTTTTTTCTATGATTTGGTGATTTTTTTGGTCGTTTCATCAGGGGTTTTTTTTATTCAAAAAGTGCACGGTTCCTAATTATGGACAGAAAATCCTCAAACTTTCCTCAAAAGTTTTATATAATTCTCAAGGTACAGCTGTGTTGTTTTTTTCATTTTAAATTCCAAGTATATTTTTCATCACACGTTCATCTTCTCTCAAAGTTGAGCACTGAACCAAAAGGAAGGTCTGTGGAATGCAGTAGTTAAATATATTAGATCTGACATACCTTTAGGAATTCTCCTGAAACAGCAGAAAGGGAATCGAATACTCCTTTGGACAGTGATAAATTATTTTCCAACAATGAAAAACTCTAAGAAACATCATCATTCTTCCAGAACACAGAAATGAAGAATAAAGATTTTTGTATGCAAAGACGAATATCATTCGTTATTTTATCGCCAGAGGAGGAAACGATAGATGACGTGTAAATCCCATTGGTATCAGATATCGACTGATACAGATTCTGGAGTCCCATGTGACACATTCCTCAGAATTCGATTTGAAAAAAACAATTACCAATTCCCGTGTTGCTATCGCATCATGTATCTCTTTGTATATAAAAAAATAATAAATACCATGAATGTTGTCTTATCTCATCCCAATGCTGATCACTTTATCGAACAACAAACTTCTTTCAGAACTCCCAAGGTGCGCAACTCTGTTTTTTCTCACTCCCATGTATTCGCTAACTTCTTCTTTGGAAGTATAATAATAACGTCCAAAGTAGGATAACCCTCCGAAGGTCTGGACCAAAACTTTCCGAATAGATGAGATGAAAAAGATTTACATGCAAATCGACATTGCTTGTAAGAACGTGTACAGTTGAAAATCGGTTTCGGTTGGTCCAGTTCTGTGAGATTGTATCTTACTTTACACGCCTTTTCAAGTTATATGCATTCTTCTTATTTCCCTCTTCATACAAAAGGATGTGGCTGGATCTTGAGGTTGAATCTCAACATTGTAGAGGGAAGAGATGAAGAATAAAGTTCACTACGTAAGAAAAGACAAAAGAAGACCGACCCAGGGGGCAAGAACAAATTGTCTGGCCGTTTTTGCGTTCATGCATAAAACATGGCTTCCTTGTCGGACGTTAATGCAAACAGACATCGAACTTGCTCGTTGGTACCTCGAGAAGATTTCCCAAACCCTCTGTATATATCGCTTCTTCATTGCTTTCTCCCTCTCCCTGTCTCTTTACCATTCGACTACCGTACTCAACTCATCAATCTGATTAACCAGACACCTGGCCCGTTTTGGAATATATACGTGTATCCCATTTATTTTCCTCCTGATTCTTCACTTTCAGGGATGAATTTTGACTCCTAAGAGTGTTGGGGTTGTCAAATCATGACGGGATCCTATTTCTTTCTTTGCTCCCGCTTGTTCTTTCAAACTCATCTTTCTCACAGTTATGAATTAGGAATACCAGCGATGGAACGATTTAATTTCCTGAATAAAAATGATTCAGATTCCTCGAATCGACGACTTGGTTGTGATCAATTCTTGAATCTTGTTCAACGTGATCGGATTATTGATGCACGTAATTTGAATGATCAAAAAGATCCGAGACATTCGTATTGACGAGAAGAGGAGAGATATTCTTCATTTTCAACGATTTCTTTGGTATCTACCATTCTTAATCATTTTTTCAAGAACACGATGATTATGTGAGAAAGGAAAAAAGGGATAGGCTACGTTTTTAATGTGTTTCAAGATTCGATGCAATGAATAGATTTTGGAGTTGAAGCAGTAAATTTTATGTATTCTGATTTGGGATAATGTTATCAGAGCTTTGAGAAATATCGATAATTTCTAGCCGAGTATTGAGCGACCATTGTGTCATATCACAAACGACTACTCTCTTCAAGTTTCCATAGTGCGTAAAAAGTAGAGAATTTATTTCAATGAAATTAATTAATTCCTATATTTTAAAAGAAGTTCCTTTCCCTTTGAAATGGAATGAAATATCAAATCCATATAAATACTTCACGTTTCCAACCATTACTCAATCAAACAAAATAACTCTTCATGACTTTTACTTAACCGAATGATATTTGGGATAATTAAGCATCCATTTAAATTCAACCCTCCGTTGATCATGGAACTCTGTTGGAAGTCGGTATCCGTACCTCGGTGTTTCATCCGCAAAAAGTTCCATCAATTTCGGTTTCCTCTGAGAATTAGTTCAAATGTATGGAAGGTGGCAATGTTGCGAATCCCCCAGCGAATTTCCATATCACTCGAAAAAAATTCTAGAAGCTCTGACTTCATCTGTCAACAATTCAATTCCATTATATTATAATAACACTTGATTGTTGTGATAAAGATTTCATTAACGTGCTGTGAAAATTATTCATCAAATTAAATTTGTTTCGCGTAATTTCACTTGAATAATTCGTTGTCGTTCAAGAATTGCTCATCCTTCACATTAAAAGTAACAGAGAAAAAAATTGTTTGAAAAATTAGATAGCAACGTTTTCTGAATATTTAATCAAAGTTTGTTCACGGTGAAATCGATGAAATGTTTGTTCTCATTTCACTGAATTATCTTGATCTTATCTCCCTCCTTCTCCACAATTCATTCCCCTCTGTTTTTCAACTAAGATATCAAGGTACTGGAAATATTAATTTCATGTAACGAACCACGTAGTTACGCGTTTATGCTTTCACATCAAACATACTTATGATGCGCTCAACAAATCTCGGATGAGCGATGAACACCTCACTTCATTTCACAATATTCCTCGCTTATTCAAATTTACTCGATCTATGAAATTGTAATATTTTATTTTTTATTTTCTGTTCATCATCGTGGATCATTTGAAAATACCTTCCCTAATAAAGCCGTTCAGCGTCGTATATTTCTTTCCGACGGAGATTACATTCTGAGCTGTGTGAAGTGAATTAATGTAATCCGTGAAAATCTAGTTCGATGGATTTAAGAGTATTTTCAGAGAAAATTGGAATTTCTTATCATTATTGATGATTTTTTAGCATTTATTCGCACTGTGTTTTTTCGTATTTGAAACGAGAGTGTGAGAAATATCTTTTGATATCAAATTATCGCGCGTTTAGCGTATGAACGTTAATGGGTGTTACAATATTCCTACCATACACCAGAATATGAAAATGATCATGACGTAAAGGCAAAACCACCTCGATCTCTCTTTGAATTCAAACCAGCTACTTTGATATCTCAATGATTTGATATCGTATCTTCTATATCATCCATGTATCGTACTCTACCGTCATTTGGAATGCAATAGCTTCTATAATATCTCGTCTCGCTCTATGCGCTACAAAGAACTCTACAGGCGAGTCTGATTATTTCGAAATACGAGTACATTACCTTCGAACAGACTGCAGCGTATATTTTTAAATAAAAAACCGACCACTTGGACATGAATTTATTCGTTTCCACGTTCAAGAATAATCGGATAATCGTCAATCGAAGGCGTTGATCGGATCTGCATTTTAACAGAGGTATTACGAGGTTTCCTTGTTCGAGGACGATGCAAAGAGACCGCCGTGTAGATCGAAAGCTGGGAAAAAACCGAGAAACAAACTTAATGTGAATCCTCGTTTCGAAAACGAACAATTCAACGTATCCAATCAGAGACTCGCAGATGCTACCACCCGATTCAGAAACAAGTTGGCGCCAATGTCGAAACCACTCATAGGAGGACATTGGAAAAAATAGCAAGTTTCATCTGTATTTCTCATTCTCTCAATCAAGTCCATATGTGCGTACTTTCTCGTCTCCACTTGACCAGATTAAGCCATAGAACTCGGGACGGCGAGAGAGAAACAGAATGAAAAAAATATATGTATCCGAGACGAGGAATGTAACAAGGATTCATTCGTTTGCAAATGAATTCCTGGCCGTCGTAACGAAATGAAATCCGAAAATAACTTTGCTGCTGTATGAAGAAGGGAAGGCTTTGTTAGCAAAATTGTTTGATGGGTATTTTTTTCTCAAAACGGTACGGAGATAATTGTTCTTTTATTGTTTGCGTGGAACTTGTGCTCTGTGGGAGAGTTTTTGAATTATAGAATAGATATAGTAGGGTGATATATTTTATATTTCTTCCTAATACGATATCTGCATTTTGTAAGCATTTTTCACGCGATTTGGAAGGGAATGAGGATCAAGAAGGGTGTAAATGAGAGAGCAATGCTACAATAGAATACTTAATACATCGTTCTTTGTACAATATGCACATAGACCCGATTTCCAACATCCCCGATAGCAAGTTTTGCATCCTATTCGTATCCTCATTACCATCCATTTTGTATGTACTTCCAGGAGTAATTGGTATAGTCTATTCTACTTCCAACAAAGTTAGCTACCGTACTCTTCATCAAGAGTAAGAACATCTCACCCTGTTTCTCTTCTCATACCAAGTTTCGTGACTAGCGACAATGGATTATTATTCGTTGCTCCTCCGAATTGTATTCAACTACTTTCCATTTTCATACCTCTGTTGTCGCGGTGTCTTCTTTTCCTCTCATTCGCTTTCCATTCCAAATATCTCTCATTTATCAATCTACCGCATGATTCTTGAATTAATTCCTCATCAATTGTTCCACCTTCGTTTCGTTTCCTTATGTATCCCAAAGGGAGAGGATAATTTACTTTTGCTGAGAGAATTTGTAACTCACGTTTTCTCTTTTCTCTTCCCTCTTCAGTAATCGTTACGGTATTTGCCGTAGATTTAGATTTTGTGGAAATAGATAATCACAAGTTATTTTTATTATGAAGTGAAATAAAAGACAATTGCGGAAAACATCAAAATGTGTCATGTATTAGGAATATTTTGGGAAAAGAGTTGATGTTTTATTAGCAGTCTTGAATCAAATTGTGCTACATAATCAAGCAATTTGTCCAGAATAATTGAGATTTTTGTACAACTTTCAGCTACAAATTCTAAATCTGCTGTGCAAGAAGTTAGAAGAGTCTGTAAATGTTAATGTTCAAGACCCATTTGATTTGTGAAACGTTTGGGGTTCTTTCTATTCCTCTGACTATCAATTTTAATGTACGATCAGTTGACGCATGAGGAAACAACATAAACTGACTGAATGTTCGAGCACTAAAGTCAAATTGTTTGAAATGTGTTATCCTGTTGCCCCCACATGGGTCCTATCTGGTACGTGGGTGGTAAATGGGACGCCCAAACAAATTTCTGCCAGAGACTTTTAAAAACTTTATACAATCCTGTAGAATCTCTTTTTCTGTCAGTACAACCAGTCAACTGGTGTGGAATCAACATGTTTGAGAGAATACAAAAGAAACAACATAAAATTCATTTGAATCCGCATATTTTCAATAGATAGTCAAGTCATGAATCCAAAAATTTTCATTGAACAAATCCAACCTATTAAAACGATCCATTGTATATTTACAATCTATTAGATTTTTGTAAAACTCTGACTCTCTGGATTTACTTTGTAAAATAAATGTAATTTAATTTTCTCTTCTCCGTCTCTGTTAACAGATCGTTCGACTTTCTTTTTTTCTTTGAGTACATTTTTTGTTCTCATCTCTTCTGTCATCCTTTACAACTTCTTATCCCTTTCATTTAATTTATTTTCCATTTTATCCTCTATTTGAGAAACATGGAACCACTTCATCTTTTACAAGTTCTTTCTTCTGGTTTCAATTCAATGTTATTGGATTTATTAACATTTCACTGGGAACATTGACTGAAATGAAAAACAAGATCAGTTATTGATATCTAATTGTTGTGAATTTCAGAAAAAATAAGCCATTCACATAAGAATTGAAATTCTAAATTCAAAGAGCTGTTTCATCACGTCAAAAATCATTAGTCCCCAACCAGAAATTTACAACAGGCACAGTACTGCACCAGTACTAGCCAAGACTGACAGGGTACTGGCATTTGTCTGGAATGATAACGCTTTTCAGTACTCGGGATTGAGTACTGATACCATTATTCGCAATCAGTGCAGGGCCAGTACTGGGTTAGTACCTGGCCATTATTAAGTTCTCAGTACTGGTTTATCAGTACAAGCATAGTACTGTATTTTTATGTATAATACTGGCACTGTACTGCATCTGTTGTCAACATTGGCATATTACGGATTTTTCTGATTGGGTCATTTCAAAAGTACTCCCTTATCGTCAAGAGAATAAACAGAAATCATGACAAAAATGAGCCGGAGAACTCAATGTGCATTTGTAATTGAAAGCAGCCGACGATGCATGTACTTTCGTAAATGCTCTGCATTGGGATGTTCATTTAGGAAAATGATGATTTTGATTATTTTCACATGGAAATGCAATTAAAAATTAACTCAGAATTTTTTGAGGGGGAATTTCAAAATCCTACGCCTCAGCTACGTTGCTAGCCATTTTTGAAGGTTTATGGACACGAGGGATTCAAAAGGAGAGTTTTTCGCAAACCCCACTGTGGACGTAAACTTTCGTTCACACAGTTTACTTGGTTCAGTTTTGGTACTCTTAGGTAAACCTGTCATACGTTCAGCGTTTGGAACAGTCTTAGATTAAGCGGTCGAAGGTTTCTCGCTCGAAGGTTATAAGGTTGAGAGTCAAAAGCATTGAGCAATCAAGGACAGTTACTGTATAAGTTGTTTATTTGCATTTCCTCAAATGTGAAATAGAAATTTTCAATGTCTCCTTAAATTTCATTCCATATGAATTGATCACTCCTGCTATACTTTACAAAAATTTGATTTTGATTAAACAATATACAATATATATAATGATAGATAATGACTTACTCATTGAATCTTCATGCTTTTGACGAATCTTCAAAATACCAAGAATGAACGAGCAATTTCATAGAAAAAAGAACTTTTCGAATATTTAAGTTGGAGTGTACAAACCTTGTAATCACGCCAGCAATCCAATTCCAGCCAATTCATCGGGGACGATAAATTCTCAGAAATAAATCTAACGAGCGTCAAGGTGGTCGTACCGAATGTAGTTGAAAAGTATACAAGATTTATACACGCGAGAGTACACTCGCACATTATTATTACGAACGTATGTACGGGACATGGATTAACTTCGCCTGGGTGAATTCCTATTTTACCGAGAGAAAAGCAACATCGATCCCAAACGGTACCGTGAATAATCCTTATTGATTGGGATAAAAAACAATTCTACTCCCAAAGAGTATGTCTCAAAAACCCTTCTGTTCGAAGACCAACTAAATGAAGTAACGGACTTACATAAATTATGCATATGTCATGGAAATATTCATAAACGTTAGACTATTTTGGAATTCAATAAGTTGGTAAGTTGGCTCCACGTATGTTCTCCACGCTGAATACACGGAATGCAGAGTCATGCACAGTGACCTCCGCTAGAATTCCAATATCCATAGCTACCAAATTCCCGACATCGTAGGGTGAGACCTGTAAACTCATGAACACAAGTTCTGAATCTAAATCATAAATTAACATTGGATCCCCGAATAGCTCATTCACTTGAACTGAATCTTGGTATTATTTCCTTTTCCATACTAATAAAACAATGACAGTTTCATAAAGTTCTGTTCAGCATTGTTTTTTTCTTAATCCGAAATGAACCTTGTGATCGACAGAATAATCGACTTTCGAATTCGATTCGAAAGTTGAAAAGTTGAACTACTTTTAAGTTCAAAATTAAAGTTGAGAATGCAAGATTCGAATCTCTGTTAACTTTTGAGAACAGAGTCAGGGGAATTGGCTGTTAGACTCTGTACGTTACAACGATTGTATAATTGAACTGAGGGAACAAAATCTGAAACAAGTCTCGAAATGAATGCAAAAAGTTTGTCAAGAATTTTTTCCAAGATATAAAAATTGGAATCTATAAAACAAAGTTTTAATTCAATGAATTTCCTGTGCTTTAGTTTTATGCGTGATTCGTTTTCCATGATGTCATCAGATAAGCAGCTCAATTTCTTATAAAACGCTCTCCTGTTTCATGGTCCTTTCAACGTGCTGCGTATTCCGTTATCTTTCTCATTCATTCTCCACAAGTCATTGATTCTGCACGTATATTTCTTCACACCTTATCTACCCTAAACATCTGTTTCTAGATACTTTCCACGGTATCCCAAGTACACAAAGTGAAAAGTTTGTTGATAGATGCTCATACATATAATATATCGTTAAATGTTTATGACGCATCTTCTGAAAGATTTTTACTTCCGTTCACATGGGGAAAAAACATTCGAAATGATTGAAATTTTGAAGGAATCAAGTCAAATTTGTTAACTTAGAAGGATGAAAAACCTATTGGATTTTCGCATGAAACTCATTATTTGATTTGAGTGGTCGATTATTTTCTCAAGCATGCGATGTCAATGTCCAAATGCTTTATCGTCACGAAAGAATGGTTCCTTTCATTCATACCGTACATCTTCGAAAAAATTCTCGTGCGAGCATACATTCCATCAACTGAGAGTAACAATTTTAGACCGAGATTGAATCACTCCTGGTCCTACCTTGTCGAGAAAGTAGGATGGAAGTGAGTGAAATTCAACTTGTATTCATTTTTCAGATACAGTGTTATCAGAAGAATGAATAGAGATTCTATTTCCATTCAGGAATAATGGATTTCTGTCTAATGCTGTACGATACTGATTCAACCCATCCTCATTTCCATCTTTTCGAACATCGTTCAAATCAATTCAAATCAAATGAAAATTGAAAAACTAGAATTAAACGAGTATGAAACTCAAGGTATCAGATATTCCCAATCTCAAGAAGGAATTGATGAACCATTTTGTCACTTTAACAACCCTTTGGCAATCAATGTCGCTCTCTTCTCATGATACGGAGACAGATTTATACATGGCAATATTTTGCTGTTGCCTCGAGAAATGCTTTCTCACCGCACATAAATCCTATTTAATCCACGCTTGCAAGACCGCGTATCCGTAAAGTCGTGTGCGCACGGCAACGCTATATAGGTCACATCCTTTTTCGTTAACTTTCGTGACTAGTAGTGTACTCATATACTGTGTACACACGTAACATCCAGCACCTACGAAAGGAGAGCCGCGCGCACATTTATGTCCTGACGAGACCACGAATTCCCGGATAATCACCAGGGAATTTCATTTGGCTTTTTGCGCTTTCCTCGGGCCCTCTTCAGATGTTACACAATTTTATTTGCCAACAACGGAATACGAAAGCGAGGAATATACACATACTTACATACACTCATATATGTTTGAATTTCTTGAATATATGGAAGCTTGCATGTTATGAAAATAGTTTCAAAGGTTATAGAATTGAATAATATTCTAATGAGAATTATACGAGATGAGATGTGAAATATTCATCTTTATCCTCGGGTATATGTAAGAGATATATATTCATGATGCAGATCTTGTAGCGAAGGTAGGAAGAGAAATCCTTTCATTGTCTACAATTTTATATGCATCTTCTTGATTTTGCTGGACAAGATAATTTAGCGTTATCGCTTTTATGTAACTTAGGTTTAAGCTGGAACATCTATTAAAGGATACGCGGTGAATCTGTTTGGAAATCTTGTAATCCTTTGAGTTTATATATGATCTAATATCTACAAAGAATGATGACACTAAACACGTGAGAGAGGAGATCGAGGATATACAAGATTGATGTAGAAGAACAGTGTGAAAACCTTGTACCGGTACAATCAAGGAGATTTAGAATAAGTACAAGATAGATCAAAGATAAAGCAAAGTGAAGGAAAATTGAAGTTGCAAAAAACACGACAGCGTTGTTCAACAAAAAGATTGAATCTGAAGCAACAGTTGGCGAAGCATATGAAGAGATAAGAGAAAGGCAATGCCAAGGTACATTGTTAAAAAGTATTTTAGAAACGGTCAAGGAAGAGATGAAGAAAATTGAATCAAAAGCAATTCCGAACCAAATGACTCAATGAAAGAAATTGAATATCTCCCTCAATGAATTGTACATCGAATTTAAATTGGCGCTGATGGAATGATAAGAATAATTCCATCTCTAACACGAACGTACGCCTCCGGAATTCGAATCGACATCGTGTCAAACAGGATTCCATAGATATGAAAAAATACGCAAGATATTTTGTCGTGCTTTGTAGGTTTAATTAAAAAATTTTTATACGAATTCCGTTTACTAGGAAGATCGTGAGAGGTTACAAATGCTCTCATATCTACGTGTACGAGGGAGATATATAGACCGATGCCATTAGTGAGTACAAGAGTTAAACGTATATGAGTGAACCAACACAAGCTCAACCACGTTGTACCGCATTGCAGTCATTTACACACCGCCAGAATTTTTCCCACACCAATAAAGAAGTTCACGACCATTCGTGTCCCAGAAAGAAAACTTTCTCATTGATCTTTCTCATCTTTGTTATCACAATTAACGACACGGAGGACTCGAGTGTGTTTATTTTTTACATCATCAACTTGATTAAACTCCGAAGGGACAATTAACTTTCCACCTTCTTCGGATCGAAAGACCAAAGAAGGGATGAAGAAATTTCATCCCCGTCTGTGCTTCTGTTCAATGATAGACGATTATAAGTCCTAGAGAGGAAAGAAAAACGATGACATCGTTATATCTCAGACGGTGGAGAGCTCTCATTATATAAAGTTGGAAATATATCAAGTTTCTCGATCAAACGTTTTCTCAGGAGGAGTCACTCGTTGCAACCAACATGACAACGATATTCAGATTTATTCCTTCGGGATTCGATCCTCCTGACTGGGAATCTGGTCTCGGATTATTCCAATTAGTTATAAAATCAATTACAACGCACATTTATGAAAAAAGAAAAATTACGTTATAATCTTATCGAATTTCATTCCTGTAGCTCATAGTTTGAAATTTTTTTGTTTCTTTTGTCCGTCTTCTTCTGTTCCTTTACTCGTCTCCGTTTCAAGTAAACTCAATTGTGCGTCTGATTAATAATCCCTGACGAAGAGGAATCATGATAAAAGAGGAAGTAGGAGGGATTACACCGACTATTCGTTCGCGATTGCTTCTCTTTCGTTTCATTGTTTCTGTTCCCCAGTGATTACTCGTGGTGAGTATCGGGGCCATGCTTGTTTCCCTTTTATAAACCAAGCTTCAACGTCTTTTCCAATGATTATACTCCTCTCTTAGTTCATATATTGTGTGCATCGGAAAGACAAAAAACATAGAGATGAATTTTCTTTGATTACAATAAGCTGCACTTATTGTGAGACATTTGAATTTCAAGAAATGGGAAGAGGTAAGTCTCCTCTCGGGGAAACTAGCGTAATTTGAGTGATAAATGCTTAAGAGGATTCTTTGTTCCTTAAACTTGACAAAAATATATCCTAATGAATATTTGTTGGTTTTGTTTTTGTTTCTTCTCAATCTTATGGAATAATTAAACTAGTGATAAGAAGGATCCTTCTCTATTGTGATTGTTCACCTTTCAGAGAGTATCTTCACGTATAACTCACACTGAGAGCGGGATTTAGTTATAGTTACGAGCATTTGGTAAAAGTTACCAAATCTCATAGTTGGATCTGGCAAAACAAATATTTAGTCATAATTACCGACATACAAATTCACAACTAAGAACTTTGGTTATTATTACTGGAATTTAGTTATTATTATATATTTTTGGGGGCACCAAATTTATTTGCTAACTATAACTAGGTTCTCTCGTCAGTGTATCTATCATCATATATATCATCATTCATATATTCCTACCTCACTAAAAGGAATGAATAAATAACACAAAATACTGTAGGAGAGACATTAAAATTTGCATTAAGATGTTGCCGTTGATAGCCACATTACACATTCCTCATAGGAATGCAAATATAATCTGCCTAGGGATTTAATAGATTACAACAAGTCATTCGACGTTATATTCCACGAACTATGAATATAGTGTTTATACTTGAGTATTTTGTTAACGAGACTGAAAGCGAAGTTTATATATCAAAGAGACGGGGAATATGTTACAACATTCGTAAAGCAGCCCTTGATTAAATGGAGAAAGATATTAATCCGAGTCGTTTATCTGTGTCTACGATGAAGTTTAGATTTCGATTCAACAGCGGAACAATAAACAACAATTGTAACAAAATTCAATTGAATTCAAACTATTAAAAATAACATTTAATTTCATCTATTCAATAGCATGCTGTTGCAACTTGAATGTCGAGGAAATGTTATTCAACGCATTGTCTGCAAATATTCTCATAAATATCTGTTTATGTGTAAGTGATATTATGGATCATAAAGGCAATAAGGAGAGAAAAAAGGTTGAAAGCCAGGAACGGGAAGTGAGCGAAGAAGCTGTCGGTATAAAAAGGGAAGAAATCTAGATACTAGGTTGAAAAACACCTTTTCACTTCATGCAATCAAAAATGCATCACGATAAAAACGTAATAGACTTATATATTGCTGTAGAAGTTGCATTATTCACGTTTGAGAAGATTTGCTACATTGTATATTCTGGAATACTTTCCTTTGAAGGAAAAGAAAAGGAAGGAAAAGAAAAGGAAGGAAAATAAGAGAAAAAGTGAAAAATGCTGAAAAGGTATGCAAACAATCCCGATTGTAGTCACGTTTGCATGAGGAATTATATTTTAATGTGATATTACCCAATAAACACACACACGTTATTTCAACGTTGAAAGAACGTTAGACTGTCAAACGGACGTTAGTCGTTGATTTCATAACGTTGATTTTTGGTCAAAATTTAATAGGGAAATGGACGACCAGGAATTACGTTTTGATGACGTGTAATTTAAACTAATATTGAAAAATAACCATCAAACGACGTCCTCACAACACGTGTTTTGAACGGGTTTGAATCACGCGTTTAGAATGTGTTCATAACACCTTGTGTTTGAACTTCAATTGAATATATTTTGCTGGAAATGTCGAACGACACCGAACAATGATTAAAATTTCAACAAAGAGCAAGATAGTAAATAGTGTGGCATACTTTCCAAATTCTGTCATCCTCAGAAATACTATTGTTCTCGATATTGAATGAAAAGTTTTCAAAAAAAAATTTGTTGGATTCAATTCACGTTTTAGAACCATCATGAGGACACGTCAATATTTGACGTCTTTTGAACGATGTTTAGACCGTTGATATGACGTTATTTTATGGTTGAAAAACACGTGATCTGCCGCGACATTTTTACGTTGAATCAACGCAAGAATATTACTAATTCACAACGTGTGGTTATTGACTGTTTTTAACGTTTTCAAAACGTGCGTGTGTTTACTGGGTACGTACATCGCGTAGCGAGATTTCATTGATGTTGATTAGGTGCAGGTGGAGTCGAAGATCATTTATATTTCCAAAACGATTCACGGCAAGTAAGTTGAGAGATGATACACTTTTCTGTTCATTTAGATAAGAAATAAGACCCATTATTGGGTATTTATCAACATGGTTGGACCATCAGCAACTTGTTAGAATACCATCAATCAGGATTTGGGGGGATCATTTTGATAGCCATGGCTGCAAGGGGAATGCCAATATGAAGATACAGTTGAAATCACAGTCGCGAATGGGTGAAAATTTTTGCAAAGAGAGTTTGTGACTGGGAAGCTTCCTCAGTTGTATCAAAAACTATTCAATTAGCTTTATTGTAAATTTTCTCATCGCATCGTTTCTAATTTTATGTTGTGTTACGATTTCAGGAGCGGTTGGTGGAGAGGGAGGTGATGAAGATGATAAGGAGAAGGAAGAGGAGGCCGAAAGGGAAAGGCAAGAAGCCATCAGGGAGGCTGAAGAGAGAAGGAAGGAGAAACACCGGAAAATGGAAGAAGAGAGGGAGAAAATGCGGCAAGAGATCAGAGACAAGGTCAGAAATACATTCTATAGAATACTGCATGATTGTTTGAATTTCATTTAACAAACTGTATAGATGATAACTCATCCTTTATCATCTTCGAGGAGTTATTTCTAAGTTAAACTCTTATTTGATAAATATTGCAAACAGTTGATGGGTGAAGAAATCAATTCTCATTTCGTAGTAACTGCTGAATACAAAAATTGTTGTCAATATTCAGTGGATCGTTATTTATATTTCTTGTAGAGTGACATTCATATGAAATATCGAGAAAATTCCTCCGGTGATAGAATATTTTAGAGCTACAGATACATGACAGCGAATTCTCTCGTTGAATTGGAATATTCAACAACTGTGTTGTGGTTTAAGATATCAAACCCACAAGACTAGACGCTAAAAAAAACACATAATGTTTGATTGAGTTTGGATCCTTGTGAGAGTTGTGGGCTGGGATTATCAAATTTCTAGTAATGAATTATGAATTATGTATACATCAGTTGACTGAGATGAAATATCACTTGTGAATACTTCAGTACAACGATTCGCCAGATTGAGATAGTTGGTCATGCGACAGTTCTAAATCTGTACATGAGGAAAAATTAATGCAAACTCCAATGATGAGTCTGGAAACTATGGCCCAGACAGCATTGAAGGTTCTCAAAACGTTCTAAGAACATCCGAACGCTTTGAAAACAGCTCCAGAAGTTTGAAAGATCTCTTAATAACGTTGAACTTACAAAAATAATATACGAGGAATAATAAGTCCAAGAATAAAATCCACGAAAGTAACCGCCATGCAAGAATGAAGTAGTTCAAGAATGATATTCTTGGGAATTGAAATTTATTTATCGATGATGTTTTCAAATGAACGAAGATCTGTATGGCTTACGGTAATTGCCATTGAAATTCATCATCGCACTGTGGAAACTATTTAGTTGCAGGAACCAAAAACGACATCATATGGAAAATTTAAGTTGCCGGAAGTAAAATATTGTTTGTTTCAAGAAAATGTTTCAATTGAAGAAATTATGTTTTGTTGTGACACCTAAATTTTTTATTTCATGTCGTATTCCATTAAATTTTGAGTCACGCTAAATGAACACTTTTTTCAGTGCGTGGGCAATTTTACGGGAAAAATTGAAGACTTCGGATCTAGTCAACAATAAAATCATTGATTTTAGTAATAATTATTAGTAAAATTATTAATTTCCAATGAATCGATAATCAAATTCAAAATTTTAATACTTACTATTAGCAGAATTAGGAATTTCAGTTCTAGTTGCCCTAGGAGAAATTTTGATATGGAAAACATCAGGTCCAGATCAGGCATGCCTGATTCCTGTTCAGGGCCTGACTTGAGTATCTGATAAGGCCCTGACAAAAATGTAACGCAGGGAAAAGACAAGGTACTGATCAGGAAAACCAAACGTCTCCCAATCAGGATCTGATCAGGGTAGTAATTGAATTCCCAATCAAAACCTGATCCGGGTGGTAGCGGAATTCCCAATCACGAACTCATCTAAGCTATATTCTAACATTCAATTTAATTTTCATGGAATTCACTTTTCATATAATTTTTTGAAACTCCCCCAACAGAACAAATTCTACTGATGATCCAAATAGACCTCAGTTGAACATTTGAAGAAGACAGGTAATTTTCTAATGAGTACTGTAAAAATTCTAAATAATTTGATACATTCATCGTTCTGAATTGATCAGGTCCTGATTCGGCTGTCTTGTCGGTTATCACATGATTGAAATACGGATGGGCCAAGGCAATCCTGATCAGGTTCCAATAGGACTACCATGTCTGAGTTACTGAAAGGGAAAATCTGACTGGGACCTGTCAACAACCTTGCGTTACATTGTTGTGAGGTCCTAAACAGGATGCCATGTCAGGACCTGGTAAGGTAATTAAAAGTTTTCCTCAATTAGGAGTTCTCTATTGCAGCCTCACGAGGGCCATGCTTCTAATGGGGAATTCCCTGTCAAATTTCTACTAGGGTGATGATAAAACCATAAATTCTCGTATCAAATATCAATGAAATCATTGATTTGACTTCTAATTAATATATTGAAATTATCAACTCCAATAATAATTGACAATAAAATCAGGAATTGGAACTTTCAACCATCAGTGAAGGTAATTATTTCATTACCGATTGTCAGTCATAACGTTATTTCCAGTATCATCAATGAAATTATCAATTTCAGTACTACCCTGCAAATTCAAGTGTTTTATTTTAATACATTGAAAATGTTTGGATCGTTTAGTCACTTTTTGAACACTCGAAAGTGTGTGAATATGTCGATATTTCTGATTACCCAGGAAAAAATCATTAGATCTATTCAGATCTAAATAGATCTGAGGAGATCTGATTTTTGGTCAGATCTGGTTCAAAAGATCAGATTAGATCTGTTCAGATCTCAGTAGATCTGATCAGATCTTGGCACATCTGGTTAGACCTGAGTAGATCTCGTTAGATCTGAATTGAATATTAGATTAAATCTTAATGAGCAATTGGTGGTTCAATTGTCAGAAATTGTGTGATATCTGTCTGTATATGAATTTGATTTTGCACATATATTGTGACAAACACAAGCCAAAATCGCAGTTTTTCAGATCTTAATAGATCTGTTTAGATCTGACCAAAATTTAGATCTGGTCAGATCTGATCATTTTTTCCCGGGTAAACGTTTCAAATTGAGACATTTTATCCATTTTGTTGCAGATTTACACACATTTTTCCAGTTATTTTCTAATTTCTTTTCCCGTTGCGGTAGAATTTGGTACCTAAGTAAATAGTAAATAGTTTCTCAAAGTTATAGTTCAAAATATTCATTTTCAAAGGTTGCTCAAAATTCATGAAAATTTTTTAATTCATTACTTTTGATGTTTTCAAGCGACCTTCGAGGATGTATATTGACATTCTATATGTACTATTATTTCCAATTGGGACCTCAATGAATAAGAATGCACCACGAGATGAAAAAGAAATTCAACACATCACCGAAATATTAATTTTCCCAATAAATGAATTAAAATAATAGAAAAACTGCCAATAATTGGCACACGGCTTCTTCGTTTGTGTTGGGAAAAAAATCAATCAACGATCTCTTTTCACAGTATCTGCGCTATAATTATTGGATAAATACAAATTTTCAAACGATGCGAATTGCTAAAGATTCTTTACTAAATTTTTCAAATTTGTATAGGATCGCTATGGGATCATAACTGAACCGTAGCATAAATTTCAATGCAATTGGATAACAGGAAGTGAAAACATGCCCGGTCGCAAAATCACAATTTTCGAAAACATGCGTCTTTTCCCCCTACCGTGTTTCTCTGAAAATCAGGTTGAAACTAATATGGGATCATTGTCGACACTGCAAAAATCAATTGATTGAATTAATTGAAATTTGATGGAATCGATTAATTGGAATGATTAGTTAATATTATAACTTTGAGAGATTTTATTTCTCTTAATAACTTCCGAATTTTTGCTGGAACATATCATAAGTAATTAATTCAAAGATATTAATCAAGCAGGGCATATTGCAAAAAAATTTAAGAACTAACCGAAACGCTGGACACTCGATTTCTAAAAAAAAAGGAAAACATTTGTGTGACAAGTGCTTCCTTAATTTTACTCTTGGCATGAAGTCTTATTTTTTTTAGAATTGATATCGCTTTTGAACTCACTATACCTCTCGATATGAGGCGAAAGGCTCATTCTGTAACAGCCCTTGTTGAAAAAAATCCAAAGAATCTGACGAAATTAAATCTAATGGTATTTAGTCAGAACATTGTGCAAGGTTCAATCAAAATTACATCCAAAAATACACTGACCTGATTGAATCTCATTGAAAATGGTTGAATAGGATTTTGTCAGAACATTGTGCAAGATTCAATCAGATTTGACGAGGACCAATCGATTCCTTCTCACCAGGGAGGGCAATATTGGAAAAAATTTCACTTAAAATTAGCTCATTTTTTAAAAACTAACCGTTTTGACGTTTTAGAACTGATCATTGTCTTTCAGAACTAATCATTTGGTAAGAACTGACCCTTACAATATGTCCTGCTTTTAAGGTGTTACTACACGGAGAAAAAGGAATAGTTGCAGCAACTACTTAAATAGTCGATTTTCGACCATCTACTTGAATAGTTGCTGCAACTACTTAGTAGTCAGGACAAGTATCACGTCAGCTGCCTCAACTAACTCCATAGTTGCACTAGCCAACGTAAATACTTGGCAACTTACGGAGTATTTTAGTTAGTTGAGGCAGCTAAGGTGATACTTGTCCTGACTACTAAGTAGTTGCAGCAACTATTTAAGTAGATGGTCGAAAATCGACTATTCAAGTAGTTGCTACAACTATTCCTTTGTCTCCGTGTATTTTTTTAGGTACTAAATTTTACCGCAACGAGAAAAAAATTGCAAGATGAACAAAATTAATTTTCAGAAGTTTAAAAAATCTTGAGCGACCCCTAAAAAATTTCCTCCGACTGATCTTGGGAGAGGACTTTTGAAACATGAAAAACTAACATATTTTCATACAAGGCACAAAGAAGAAAAATAGTCAGTTTCTTCGCGTCACCCCAATGTTCATATATTCTTGATGAAATATTTCTGCATAGATCTTTTTGAATGTCAATTAATTTTTCACTCAATCGATTTCAATTTATTGAGCCTACTCTTTTCGATCGTCTCAAAATTGGTCGAAACTGTTCAACCTCTCAAAAGTGCATTCATTCGTACATCTCTGCTGTACATCAATTTGATACAGCTTCATCCAAAATGCTCTCTATCAACGACGGTCTATCGCTACGAAATTACATTTCAGGTTCATTGATTGTAGGCGATAAAAATGTTAAAACACTAATTATTCATCGTTCGAAAACAGCCACTCGCACATGTAACCCAAGTTGAATTGCGCGGATGAGTGTGTGCATGTATGTGTGAACGCGCATCATGCAATTAAGGTAATTATTGCAACACGTAACCAAGCAGCCACTTCCGTTTGAAATTACGACCACAACCCGATTCCGTATCGTTCTCCACAGCCCTCTCGGGACTTTGGAATTGCGGGTAATCGAAACTGGTCCAATGGTTCGGAGAATATAATGATACGCGATCCACATGCATATACATTGACAATAAGATATAAGCCCTCCTATTGTTCAATAATCCACGTGGAGTTACTATTGAATAATACAAAAAAAACCAGTCGCCTGAGAATAATAAGACTCGCACGATCATGGAAATACAATATAATATCTTTCAAATTTTCCGTTGATTCGATCCAGGATGAAACGGAAGAAAAATGGAACATAAAAGATTCTACGAATCTAAAAAGCCAGCTACGTGGAAACAAACGAATCACATCTCACGTTTATATTGACTTTTGTTTTATATCTCTAGTTTTACAGTAGTTCAATCGATAATACCACGTTCACCCATTGTATTTGTGAGTCTCATTTTCTGATACGTTTTCTCAAAATTGAAATCAACAAAACAGAGGAAAGAATCTCATATACATAGAGTTGAGCTGGGGAGAGTAGTTTAGACGAATACATCCAGTTGTGATATTTTATTTGCTCTCTATCGTTGGAATACGTACAATGTATCGTTTGATTTCTCTTTAGAGCAACGAAAGTCTCTTTCCTAACGTTGCCGTGAAATTGTCAGAGAGAAGACATTATACACGTTGTTACCAACGATTTCAATTCACCTCGGAATTGTATATAGGGAAACTGTATTTTATTATGTGCTTTATCGAATCCCCGACTAGCTCTTTTCCCATTCCATCCGCATGTATCATTTCCCTTTGTTTCCAACTCTTGTACCAAACGAAGACGTCTCCAACGTAATATCTGTCTAATACCTCAATTCGTCTGTTGTGCTTTTGCATGTTTCTTCTTTTACGAGTATTAGATGCCAGCCGAGATATCGATTGGAAAACCTTCAAGTATCAAACGTATTATGGATCGGTAAGGTGAACAAGGTTTAAGGAGATTATTTTGTGTCATGTTTTTTACGTGTCTCACTTTCTTCCCCCGATATTCTGTTGGTTGTCCCATTTTTTGTTGTTACATTCGATCAGGTTATGGCACTTAGAATGGAATTATCCAAATTTATTCTTACGATGATAAATCACCTAGTAAACTGAATATCTAAAACTTTTCAAAAATTTCTGTTTTCTCCATCCATCTTTCAAATGTCTATCAGATATCTCCTGAACAATGCTTCGAAAGATGTCTTATAACTATCTAAAAGATTCCTCACGCGACACTTTTAGACAGGCTTTGGATGTTATATTTATACGGGACGCGATAGGGGAAATGCTTTGGATAATGCTTTGACAATTCAAATACAAATTGAAAATAGAATCAAGGAGCATGCAAGGTGTATGCAGTAGCTATAGAATGAATAAATAATTCGATAAGTATCAAACGGTGATTGCCTCTCAGTGTGTCTCTTAATGTTCGACTCCTTCAACAGTTGAAAATGGAAATCTATTTTCTGATTTCAAACACTAGTGCAGAAAATGTCACTCAGAGGATGAAAATAAAAGTAAAATGAGCGTTCTTCCAAATAAAAACCACATGAGCGGTATTTAATATTGTGAAAATTTTCAAATCATTGCTTATCTCAATGCTTGTTCAGTTTTCTTCAACATTTGTATGTATTCATATTTCTTTTGTAGAGATCGACCGAAATCGAAACTAGAATCAACTTTAAATACACTGATATACAATTAATACAACTAAGAGTCTTTTTGTATACAGAAGAGAAATTACCTCCCTGTAACAAGGAAACATAAAATGAATACTAATGCTAAGATATTCACTATTCCAACTCAATTCCACGAGATTGTACAAAATTATAGATTCATAAATTTCACTTCCGCATATAAATGAAGCAACTTCAAAGGAAACTTGATAAAAGTTTCTTTCAATAATAAAACACGACTGAATAACTTTAGATAAAATGCAGTTCCATATTACTCGCGTTTACTTTGAATTCACTTTTGCAGTGGCGAAACGTCACATTCATTCGACCTGACATTGCAAACACCGTGAAAAATTTACTACTCTCAGCTTAAACGGAATTGTTTATCTCATAAACGCGCGTTGACACTGTTCCTTGTTTGAACAACGTTCTTTTCTCGAATTCTCACGAACATTTCTCTTCTCTGTCCTTGTTTTTCTTTTATATCAGTCTGTTTTCTTCGTTCGTGAATGTATTTCATGAAATTCCGCTATTATGTAACTACGTGATGAATTTAGAAAGAGAAGAATCTGGTGATTGTTCTCTCACGTTCCTTTGTACCTGGAGTTTTTCGATTGTAAGATGGGTATTTCATAAAGTTTGTTGAATCATTTGACCCGTAGAATTTTGATATAATTTTTCCAATGATTGTGATTTTATGCAAACTTTCTTAATTGAAGGATAATGTGTTGTGAAGCCTTGAAATTATTTTACGTTCTTTATAGCAATTTTTTGCTTTTCAAGGCAGAATAAAGAAAGTTTGAAAATGTTGAATGAGACGCGTTGAAAAAAATGCTTTATTATGGCAATAAAATTTACGTTGTTTTAACAATGAGTTTTTGTTGGAATGTGATCAACGATATCCTTTAGTTGAAAAAACAATTAAAGAATTTGTTCTGTTCTGTTTACAAAAGTTTGGTGATCATAACAAAACTGTATAATTGATATTTCCTGAAAAATTTTTTCGGTGCACCTTTTGAATTCGAATAAGTTATTTCTACTCATATCCTTTATATTATATCTTCGAAACTTGAAAAAATTATCCACAATTATGAATATTTGAGTAATTGGAAGCACCTTCCCAATTAATCATTGTAAAAATTGATGAAAATGAGCGAACAGCTGTCAAGTGGAATCCTTAAATTTACTGATTCTTGTCATTTTTCCAAAGGTATTGATGAACAAAAAAGACCTTCATTTGAATGTATTCTTGAATTTTTACAAATTTTTTACAAAGATGTTTAATTCCACTTCGATATGAGCGTGAATAATAGCAACGAATATGGATGTCCAAAGACCAAAACATAAAGGGAAAAGCATTTGTTCTTATATTGAAATTTCCGTCAAACCCGTTTTTGAAATGGAATACATTTTTGGACTGGGACTGACAAGTACGTCATCTAAAAAGGAAAAAAAAGGGATTGTAGGTTGAAGAAAAAGAACAGATGAGAATTGGTATATTGACAAGGTACCTGTCGATATTCACGTTATTCAAAACCAATAACTCTGTATGTCACCATTCATACCGTCATCATCTTTCCAGATCTTTTGAGCACTTTTCTCTATTTCCAAAGAGAAAAGATCTATATTGAGATGTCAGAAAAATTGACAAGTCGATGCACACGGCAGTACGAAAAAACAAACGATTCACACGGGCTTGTAATTCCACCCATGTTCGGGACGTGAAAATCAATTTGTAAATACATCATTCATCATTTCTACCCCTTCATCGAGGATTTCACGCTCCATTCATCGATTCTATACGTTGAGAACTGATGAAGTGTATTTATTTTTCACAATTTCAATTGAATTCCCATGAAAATTCAATTTTATTGTTGAATTTTCATCTTTCAATCCCAAGAAAAATTATTGTATCCAAATGCTTGTTCATACATCAATGGTGGGAATGAAATATCAACAATATATTTTAAAAAATTTCAGAATTATTCCCTACATATTCAGTAGAATCCATCTGAAAAATAGGAAAAAGGGTCTTGTAAAAAATTACAGAACCTATTCTGAAACAAATGTGCGTTGCAGGGATTGAAAATGAATTTACCCTGAGAGTCATTCCACGCTTTTGGAGTATGAAAGTGATACTTTCCACCGCGAACTGCGGTTTCACTAGAGCTTGTACTATGTCTGTAGGTAGGGAGGAGATAGCAATTTTCAGAAAAACTGCAATCTTGAACTTTTTGAATCGTTATACTTGATACGCAACTCTTGGAATAATCTTGATTCATTCATTATGCATGTAGTCATTTTCTTCTCCACAACACCGCAGGGGGAAGAGTAGTTTTTGTAGACAAAGTTATTCATATACGGATTAATCTTCTGAATCTGATCAGATTAACCTAGATGCTATTAAGACTCTGACAAAGATTGTGAAATTTGACCATCATCAGAATTTTATCAGGAAGACCTCGCTTAAATTAGAACTCAATAGGAAGTTGCAAATCCAAATTTTCAAAAATAAAATTCCAAGAAAGATTGATAATCAACTCGCTTGCATGGTCCTGCAAAAAAGCTGTATCGATCACATTTCACATCCCAGTTTTATCTATTTAGTTGCAATCAATGAGCTAATTTATCAAAACTCAAGAGTTCACGTAATCAAGAATACTTCTATCTCTCAACGACCCCTGCTTAGAGAATCTCATCGAACCGATTGATTCTCATTGATTCCGATGCAGAAAACCGATTCAAATTCATTAAAAATTGATTCTGAATGAGTTTGAATTCTCTGCATTGCAATCAATGAGATTCTTTTAGCATGGAACTGTGGTATGAAAAGTTGATTGGAAGATTTATTTATTCTGTGTATTTGGAGAATGTTCAGATCAACCTTGGTGCATGTTAGTTAGATCGATCAAATATTATCGAAGTTGATGTTGATTCTTCAGCTCCGATAACCGTTCAATGACCTTTCGATTGGTGCGCAATTAACTCTTATTGGAACTATTCCAAAACCAACGTTTTCTTGAACCGTGTAACGATCGATGAGAACATAAAATAAGTATTCATTGGAGGTTCGTTTTCCAGTTTCTGTTGGATAGTTATCCTTCAAATGTCATGTTCAAATGAATTCACCCTAGTAGAAATGGTCTAGTCATTCACGAGCTTGTAACGTCTGCACTAACGAAAAACTGACAGAGACTGGTGAGTAGCTCGTGAGTATTCACGGAATTGGCTAGCTTTTCGCTAGTACAAACTCGTGAATGACTAGACTATTCTACTAGGGTTACTCTCTTACCGCACAATCCCCATAAATCACATACATCGCGTTGCTCGCACATGTTTCCACACGCAGGATATTAAATTCCTGAGCTTTGGGTTTGATCTATCAACCAAAGTGTTTTCTCATTCCAAGGCTTATATTATATTCAAGAGATGATGCCATTCAAATAGCCTGCACGGCGTTGTTTGACACAGTTTTGATCAAAACGCGATACCTGAATTGTTTCTGCAAATATGTAATATGCCATGTTGTAGATTTTGTTGCAATTAGATTCTAGGTAAATCAAATCATAGTCTGATGGTGTTCAATATTCACTATAACTTCATCTTCACTAAAACTCCACTCTTCTTGAATTAAGTGGTCGCTGTTGGATGAAAAGTAAATACACCTCAAGATGGTCAATTTGCTCACTTAGGAAGCTATCAACTCAGAGATCAACTTTGGGTTTACTTTCAGTTGCGCTAGAACCCAATCAGCGATCTATCAATGCAAAGGAACAGTGCACTTGCTTCAGTTTTGGAGATAGTCGAATCTTATATATGATTGTCCTCTCTAAATCTGGAAGAGTAAGAATCCCACTCGAACGAAAAAATAATTTCTCCCCTGGCAGTCTCAAGAGTAAATCTTCACTCCAACAGAGTGAAATTCCCCTCTCCAGGCAGCTGGAATCTCATGACCAGGAATCCCTCTTTGCGTTTAATTGCAATTCTCAGTCTTTTAAATTTAGAGAGCAGTTCAAAATTCTCACACAAAGTTCTCCTTAGTAACAATTCCATCAGGGGAAAACAGAACCTTTATCTTCATCTAATAAAACCTGTTGCGTTTCTTTTCAAATGGATACGATCCCATCAAACGTAGAATAAGAGTTCTGTCCGTTTCAGATGGAATTTTTACTAGGTTTACTACACTCGAAATCACTCTTGTCATTCACCAGGTTTCTTGATAGCCTAGAAAATTGCTGGAGTGTTTTCTACTAGAGTTAATTTTTTAGGACTTATTGCGTCAACATTCTTTTCGTTCTTTGAACCCCTTTGCAACAAAGGATGAATTGTGTTCTTGTTTAACATGAATTTATATGATTTTTCAACATTTATTGGAGCCTACAGAGTCTCATGATTATTAGCTATGGAGAACAGTTATCCATCCCAAGAAAATCTAAAAATGGAAGTTCAATTTGAATATTTTACGAAAAATCAAAAAATCCATGCTTTCGATCGTACGTTCACAGATCAATGGTTAATCGTGAACTCAATCGATGATTTTTTCCATCGATTCTTTTCAATGGTGGCACGTTTATTTTGTGATAAATTCAATGGATACAACCCCATGCAATTTTTCTGCTTCTCGTTTGTTTAAGAATGAAGAATGGATATAACCCACAATATTATCTCACATTACTCATCGCTGAATTGCCAGTAGAATCATTTTTATTACTCAAAAGGCCTGAGGCAAGCTCTGACTGATGGTCCTCTCATACATATACACACATAAAAAGGGTTAATTCTATGTTTCCCAAGGACATTAGCCATTCATCATGAAACGTGGCTCTTGTGCTGATGATGGAAATCAATACTTGTGGCACGATATAAATATTCAAATATTGGCATTCAATCTTTACCCAATTGATTCAAACCAAAGGAAGATTTGATTACTTTATTTATGATCGTTAAATCCAACAATTCCCTCAATTTTACACTCCGATCATCGTTAATGTTTTTGAATTTCATATGAAAATACCGAATATTATTATTGTATTATTATTTTCTATACTGTTTAAGAGATTTTGTAATGTTTTTCCAATCTCAATGGAAATTTCACATCTAATCACATTAAAAGTACATCCTAGTTCAGGCACGAGGATGGTGTAAACTTATTGAAACCTCGTATGAAGAGTGTAATACATTTACGTTAACAAAGTTATCCTCAGCGAGCGAAAACCAATTCAACGACAAACCTGACGAGCTTACGACAAACCACGTACTATCTGGATGTGAAATTTTCATCAAGAGTACACAAAGTGTAAATATTCTCTCCATTGAAACTTTGAATCTGTTGTTGTATTTCATGTAATTTATATGTACTAGACAGATGCCAATGATAACCAAAATTCTATCTTAATGATGAAATAATATAATTACAAAAATATAATTGAATGCATACTGTACCTACGATAAGTGTATTTTATTTGATTATATACTATAGTTCCATATATTGATCTGTATGCAAATATTTGAGAACAAAAAATGAATGTCCTATTGTACTAAAGAAATAGGATAATCAGAATAAATGTGTCAATAATATTGGTAAATGAAATCGATCGTGCGATGGGAAATTCGATTTCAAAAACCCATGGAAGAAAAATGAAGTGGGAAAACGTGGAGGAAGAAAACCAAGCGCTCATCGACGAAGAAAGAAGAAAGAAGATTGAACTTAACTGGGGTCAAATTGACTCTAATAGGGAGTCCCTGCATTCAATATGGCGACTTCCTAATAGAGTCAGGCTGACTCCTTTTAAGACGTTCGCCCGTCTTCGTGAAAGTCCTTAAGCGCGCGAACACCGAACGAAGTTAAGGCCACTTATGTCACAGAGTGGCAGATAATTCAATGAAAGCCAGCGAGGGTGCGAGAAGGATTGATAGTTACAGACGCTCATTCGAATCTTTTGACTCATCACCACGTACATGTATGTATCCTCTCTTCCACACGTGTATTCGAACCATTAATGTTTTTTATATATTATTTTCATCGTAATATTCTCAAATTCCATTACATCAACGGTATCGGAAATCTCTTTGATCTGCAAAGTGTTATTAAATTCATCAACCCATATTTACACGATATTTATTAAACTGTGAAAGTATTTTATGGTTCGTTCGAGTGTGATGTTAATTTCCGTTTTTTGAGGAAAGCGAAATGTGTAATTAAATGACTATCGAAGTATGGTTTGATTCGTTCTAGCGTGAAGCTTTGGCAAATTTCAAATTCCAAATAAACAATTCGAATAGAGAATTATTGGATAAAATTCCTCATTTATTCATCATTCTGTAGATTCGGTCAAATCTCTGTAAGGAGAGAGAAAATAGTAGTAGTTGAGGTGAAAAACCCTGAAACTATTCTTCCAGAATAGCGTTGGAATAGAGCTTTATACACTAACCATTACTGTTCTCTTTTCTCCATATGTTGAATCAAGTACACAAATATTGTTCAGAGTACAAGAAATTGCATGATATTACTACGATTCCTATACTAAGAGGAATGTATCTAGCCGCGGGAATTGAAAAGTTGCCCCAGCTAGCGTAAATAAGAGTTCAGTTGTCTGAAATATAAATAAAACAATTCATTCAAGGCGAATAAAAGATAATCTATAACAAATAAAATTTATTTGGCCGAATTGAATTTTTATTCACAGTGACTAAATTTCCCAGCTGTCTAATATTCAACTAAACCCTTTTTCTCAGTTTAGATTCATTTTGAAGATATGGTGAGCCCAGCGTGTATCCATTTTGGCCCCACTTTGACCCAGTTTTGGCAGAATGAGGCCCATGCTGACCCAGTGTGGGCCCCATTGTACATATATGCTGGGGATTATTATTTTGATGTAACAACACTTCTTTAGCAATTAATGTGGAACAATTTGAATAAAACGCATCAGTTGCTTGAACTGGACAAGGAATATAATTCAAAGCATTCTTTGAACAAATATAATGTAATTTGGATGGGTAGATTGGCATTTTACAAAAGTAACTTTATTCACAGTATCTGTGGGGAAAGATTACAGATTAAAAATGATCGTTCAACATCGGACGCATCCAACTATTCCAAAAATTACTGCATTTTTCTCTAGAATTGATTCATTTTCGGCTTTGTGAAATGCTAAAATTTGAACTATTCTAATGAAAATAATTCCCTTTGATCAATCGTCGAAGAGTGAAGTGGGTAAAATATCCGTCAACTGTGAAGAGTGTAATTTTTGCATCATGAAGAAATTCGTAACTCAAACGAATATCATTAAGTTCTTTACATCAACAGTTTATTAAATTTTATAATAAAATATTCAATTCAATAATATAATTCTCAATGCTACGAATTTTTTTCCTAACGTTGAGAATTTCCTCCTTATTTTCAATAACATACTTGTGAAATTCAACAAATGATTGTTACATTGCAGAAAGAAATTTCAAAATTCCATCATTTATATTAAAATTCAAAACTAATGATCAATTCAATATGGAAATCTGATATTTCATAAAAAATTTCGCATTAAATTTGAGAATTTTTCTGATAGGGTATTTCAACTAACAAAGCAAACCACAAAAACAATTACATCATTATGGATGAAATTTGAATGTCCAAAGGGTAATTATTGTGTTTTATCGTATTTGGAATTTCATGATTTTGATATCATATTGCATTAAAACATTTGTATTCGTACGATAAAGAAACGTCAATGATCGACATAAACATTCGATAATCGGAGCGCAGGTATTTGCTGCATAATGGAATTTACGAAAGAAAGGAAGCAACGTTAATATCAAAAACTCTTGACCGCGATAAAAATGCAAGTATTGTGAAATGAATGTAGAAAATCGCGATGTCGGTTGATCGTGGCGGCTTTTAATGTCCTAACTTCCACGGCAGCCCCAAGAGAAGCATCGAATTTCCGTCTGACCGTGATTGGATGTCCGTTCTATTTATGATACCCACGAGATTCACGAATCGGATACAGAACACAAAATGAATTAACCTAGTGACTACTTGAATCAAAAATATGCTTGCGTTTGACCAATGAAATGGTGTTTGATGAACATAAAAGGTTCGTGAAAACCTATTATTTATGTTCTGTGTCGAATAATCACAGAAATATCGTTTCATGGAATGACATTTAGACAAGAGTTTTAGATAATATAAGAATCTTATGTTGTAAGAAAAAGAAATGTAAATCTCGAAAGCATGGATTTTTTATTATAGTCCTTCGCTATTAGTTCTTAGCATTGAAAAAAGAAACGTTGAATAGTGTAATTTATTTTAAAATACACAATGGAAATTAGGAATAATGAGGAATGAATTCCTGTTTTTTAGATTCACATCTGGTATTTTTATTTTCTTTCTCCTTTGAGTTTTTTTCTTATATTTATAGCAGCTTTGCAGTTTCAACGTTTTTTGCTGTATCCTACTGCTCTTCTGTGTATTCAAATCGGCTGGTATTAACATTAATTTTACTCTCAGCAGGAAAGTTTGGAAAGTAGCCCAAATCCTCTTGAATCTCACCTCTACTGATGTAGGTTGAATTGAGAGCAGTTACGTATTACTTTGCGAGATTAGATATATTTCAATACATGAACTAGAAATAAATATTCCAACAGTTCAATTTCTGGAGACCCATATAAGGGAATGAAATCCAGCCCCATGTTCCGTGTTACATATTCTGTGTTAGGCTCAGATCGAAAATGGAATCAAGAATCAGTTCGAACGAATTTTTAGCACACAATTTCAGATGAAAGACGACATTCCTTGAAATGACAAATAATTTCTCGTTTCTTGACTAATACTGTTCCTTTTCATGAAAGAAACTATGGAATTAGGTCACGAAAAAATTCTTCTGAGTTACCAGGGAAATTGTTTCAGATGGAAGAAAAAAGTCTTGAAATGTTTCATTCCGAATTGATCTACCAGGGATTCTTTTGAACCACTTTTCAAAAGAACACAGACGATTTATAAGATCCTGGAATGCAGGGGAATTTTTATAGAGTGCTTTAAAATTCCTTGTGTCTTCTGGGTTGGGAAAACACTCAGAGGGAACATTTCCGGGAACAATAAAATATTTCATTGAACAATCGCCATGAAATACTTAATTGATTCGAATAAAATTTTATTGAAAGAATCAAATGTGCGTTTTCTTGATGAAATGTTTTATACCATATTAAATATTTGTTTGTTTGAATAGGAGACAGTTCGCAGCCTTGGGCCCTTTTTCATTTCCTGTTTTCTTTTGGCTAGTACACAATGGAACATCAAAAATACATGAAGTGGTATCAAAGTATAATTCTTCGACTTCATTATGAAATTCTTTCCGTTTGGTTCTTCGTAAAACTTATATGTCTATAAATTTAACTTGGAAACTAGTTGTCATTTGGCTCAAGGCACCCTCTTTGGCGGAGACCTTGCGTCATCATTTTCAGCATGATGAAAAAAACAAAAATGCATCATTATTTCACATAATATTGTTGATATTTGTGCAAAAATAATTGGAATTGTTGTTTCTGAACTTTGAATTAGTTTGACTTCAATTTGTCATGAGTGGAGAATTTTGTAAGCAAGGTACTGAATTTTTTGAGTTGGAGGAACGTGATGTGTTGGAAAAATCGATATGTTTCATGACTTTGCTTGTTTCAATTGATTCTCTTGAAATTTATTGATTCATTCTATTGAGAAAATTTATCAAAAGTAAAAAACATCAAGTACAAACGCAGCCGACTACCTTCTGGCCCAAGGCACCGGATTTCAAACTCTGATATAATCTTGTCGAATAAAATTGTTTGTCACAATTATTTCATATTTGGATTTATTGCAATAATCAAAGTGTAATAACGTGCTCCACTCACCTTGTATACACCATGCCTTGAATTTCATAATTAATTTTCATCTTAATTGACACCTGTCCTGTCCTAAATTTCAGCTAATAAATCATGATGAAACATGGGCAAAGCAAATCACTCTGAATTGCAAGATGAGAGAAAATCAATCCTTTGGTTCCTGGGTACATCAACCACGATTGGAAATTGAACATTAAATTCCTATATCACGTGAATGAATAAATCACACAAGACGAATTTGGCAGAAAATAATTTTATCAGATTATCAGGTCATTTATTTGATGATGATAATAATTTACTTAACGGTACCTGCACAGTCAAGAACTTTCATGTATAATTATTACTACGTAATGAATCATCGGTGATATTTTAACCGATGATATATGGTGAAATTTTACAGAATTTATTAACTTTTCATAATGTTTTATCGTGTACAATTACAGTTTTTGGTGATATTACATCACAAATCACAAGGTTGGCAGTGATTCAGTTAACCCTTTCTGACCTGGCTTAATTCTGATAATGATTAGAATTTTTTTCAATAGGCAATGGTTTCTATAGCTCCTAGGTATAAACTCTGAACTTTTACAGAATTTCTAGTGACGTAGATTAGAAATTACCGATATGTCCATTCCAATGGACATAGGGTGTCCATGGCTGGAACATAGGAGGAAAAATGAAAAATTTTTGTATATCACTCTATCACTATTTATTACATTCGTAATAAATCTTCATGAGATTTCAATGATTCAATATATCAAACGAAAATTACAAAGAAGTTTAACGAAATAGGTAATTTTCCAAAAGAAACATTCATGAATTATAAATACAGGCTGTTAACGAGTGTTTAGAAAAAAGATAGAACATCAGCTTGGATTTTTTGTTTATTTTCAATTCCAACCTACGTAGCATGTCGGCGCCAGATGCATAGTAGTATCAGTGCAGGGTGTCCAGTTCGGGAATTTTCTATTTGTTTCATTGGTCATTTCGTTCAACCTGATTTTATGGATGATTGATTCCATTAGAATTTTCCGAGGCTGGACATCCTGCAGTGATACCACTGAGAACTCCAATATTTTAAGAGAGTTATAACTTTCTTGTAACGGGTTTTATCTTGAAATCCATTGGAACATGATTATTCATTTCTAGTCATTTTAATACGTCGGCCAACCGTAAGAATTTTGTTCATGTTAATTTTCGTTCATCTTCACTGAAAGAAAGGATTGGTACAGTGGGTGGATTCAATCCGTTCCCTGTTACTTTCAATGAGTTGTAGGAAACTATGCCATAATTCACAAGTTTATAATAAAAATTGAATTCCAAACTCCTAAACACTTGACCAATGATTCATGTAGATCGATTAGATCCTTCGAAATTTCGAATTCAAATGTTATGATCACAATGGGAATTGAATTGTAAGTGTTCTTGTGCTGATAAAATTTGCAGGGAACGAATTGAATCCACCGAATGTAACAGTAATCAAATATATATTCTTGAATATGACCAATCAAATATTCGATAACATTGGACAAATATCGATGATATTCATGAATTCATAAAATACTTAATCATTATGAACACTTTATTGAATATCCGTTTAGTCGTATTTTAAGAATATATTTGACAATTGTCACCAGCCTTTTTTTAGTGTAGTATTCTATCTTTTTGAATGTACACTCGTTACCTTGTTGTGGATGAATTTTGCCAATAGGCACCCAGTGTCCATTGTAATGGACATATGATGCTGTTGCCTAATATAGCTGTGTATTGAAACACTTTGAAATATGAAAAACACTTTTTGATCACTCAAAACTCATATCATGCTGAAAATATAATTTTGAATTATTTTCTAATCGTCAATTGACACCTATATCTTGATGATATCATGGGTTCAAAACTGCTCTGATTTGTGGAACGATTTTGACAATTTGCTAAATTCTATATCCATTGGAATGGACGTTAGATCAGGAAGGGTTCAAACTGAATTGAATTGACGTTCAATCAACAATGAAAATGCAATTCTTGATTGAAATGTTTCTCGATCAACAATCAAATTCAATTCCTAATTAAATTCTTCTTCAATGAACAAATAAATTCAATTGATTTAAAATTAGGCAATAACACATTGATTTTTCTGTTGTTTCCTTCCTTGATTAACGAATACAGAAGAACAAAAAAAAATCAATTAATCATTGCTTCCTTGTTGAAAAGGTCTTATAAATGGTGATACATTCTGATAAACTCCTGGACAAAAGCACACCAAAATCTCATAGGGAATTTTCATTCTAAACGTCTTTATGAGATTTTCCACGATTGCTTATAAAACCTGATAAAATCCAATTTTGTGCTCATTAATTCGCATAATGGCATTATAAAATCTCATAAACCCCTGGACAAATGCTCATATAAAATCTCATAAAGTCTCATAGATTTCACGTATCAGTTTTTATGAGATCTTTTCCATAGGGTTGACTTTGAATCAATTAAATGTATTTGTTAATTTAAAATAATTCCAAATAAGAATTCAATTTAATTGGACAAAATTCTTATCCAAAATTGAATTTGAATTGGTAATTGTGTTATTCGTCAATCACCTAACCCTGATAAGACATGGGAAAAAATTATAACTCATATGTAAAATTCCACAATCAATCATTGGCTGAATATTCCTAATGTATTGTGTTACAAGAATTGCATACTTCATTCAAAAATAATCAGAAAAAAACCCATGCATTTAGATGTTGAAAATCGATTTTTTTTAATTTCAAAGTTATATGTTTGATTGATATGAGAAATGATTGTAAAACAACTCATGGAATCTCAAAGTAATTGGTCCCCTGAAATTTACATAAATTCCAGTTTCCATATGTACACTCCCCCACGTACAACCGTGAATTGATGATTCCTTTGCGGTAAAGAGACACCCTACACCCCTGTGGAATGCAAAAAAGTGGATGGGAAAATATGTACGATTCGTCTCAAGGTTCCATCTTGGTGACTGATTATATCACCAGAAAAAGAGGGATCTTCTTCTCCAAAATTCTTGGAAGAGGAATTTTCTCGACGCATCCCAACCTTCAATACGTTATGAATTTTTGCAAAGGAAGAGAGATAGAGAGGAAACGAGAGAGTGAGAAGAAGGGGTGGTGGGTGAACTAACGATTTCATATTCCGATGAAATATGTGAAACGTGCCGTCGACCATGAATAATGTAATAATATATCGTCATTCTTCCTGGAACCTCGCGATTACATTGACGTATGCCTTCTTTCTGCATCCCATCGTCATATTTGAAATACGAGAGAGAGGAAACGTTACGATGATTCCAACCAACAACTTTTCCACAAATAAATAAGAGGGGAATCATTTATAGGAATCTCACGTGGCTCATTTGTAAATTCAACAGTGCTATCCTCTTTACGCCAAGCGGGTTTCACCAATTTATCCATGGCACACGGATGAATGCTGTATTTTTCAAGCCTCTTGCGATTGGAATACAAATCGCACTCCAGCACCCGAGCATAACCAACATTCCCGCTAACGAACTATTTACAAATGACTTCATTTTCCAACGTCGCTAACAAATGAGAAATAATTGATTTTCGAATTGAATCGATAAAATAATTATGTTTTGTCGAGTACATCGTTGCATAAAGATTATGCGTTAATTGAGAATAATTGTTCCAACTATAGTTCCATTGAATTGAATGTTTAT
The DNA here is from genome assembly GCA_018340375.1 of Gonatopus flavifemur. NCBI lineage: Eukaryota > Metazoa > Arthropoda > Insecta > Hymenoptera > Dryinidae > Gonatopus > Gonatopus flavifemur. Next base: position 2,778,990 of record JAFFJZ010000001.1, read on the forward strand.
TTGAATGTTAAAGACAAACTGGAATCAAAGTATTTCAAGGAAAAGGGTTCTCCACTCATTGGATCCAGGTTTCTTGTTGCTCGATTGGGACTAAGGGAGGATGATTCTAATTGGACTTGTTTCTTGATGTCTCAAAATAATTAATATTCTCCAAGATGGACAGGGTAGGGCCCACACAGAGAAAACGAAACATTAGCGAGTATTTTATCAAACACGACTGGCTCGTGTTATGAAAACAAAGAAGTCTAACAACACTGGTCACTACGTAGACATGGATCAATCGTGTCTTCACAACAGACAATACTGTAGAGACATGACTGGTTCGTGTTTATACATTACCCAGTGGCGTTGAAGTCATTTTTTTCTCATAATACGAGCCAGTCGTGTCGCCTAATGTTCATGTTGCTTAGGAATGTGCTGCCGAATATAATGATCCACAAATGATTATTGACTAAATAATATTATGATGTAAGTTTGTTTTGAACATGCTGGAGAAAATTGGAGTATTAGGCATAAACACTAATGAGATAAGGTAGATCTGTATTATCTGTGCTAACCCAAATTTCCTGTCCCCCCAGCCTGATTCCTCCGATCACAGTTATCGCGAGAATGATCATTCAAAAGATTAACCAGCTTCCCATAGATTAGGACAGATCAATCTCTACATACCGCTCTTATTCGAACGTGAATTCGGTCTCTCGAATATCGATACCCACGTTCTAGTACGTCGTATCCTACCAAATCCATTTTTTTTCATAAATGATATCATAGATATCCTGTGCACCTGTGGGCACCGTTTCCTGAAAATTTTTTGTTGAAACAGAACGTGGGTATCGATATATACATCATATTTTGTCCTTGAGTCATTGAAATAAGATTTCATGAATTCAGGGACGCATTTCAGTTTACTTATAGCTTCCTGTATTCATTCAAGAGAAGTTGCATCGCATCGACCCAAATCTCGAGTACCGCTACTCAGGTACCGTTGATTAGGTTCTCATATTACCAGTTTCATGAAGCTCTATTATTTTTCGACTCCAATTAAAAGGTGAGCAGCACTATTATCGAGTACTTGAGATATTTTTGTTCATGGAAGTCAATCTTGATTGGAACTGAGGCAGTGCCGCAGGAAAAAACCAAAAATTTCAATAAAAAATCGCAGATATAAGTAATTTTCATCAACGTTCGTTTTCAAACTACCATCCGTTGATATCGATATCATACTTTGAACGCTCGAAGTCTCTAACTGGGGCCATCACGAAGCTTTACTGAGGAGACAAAGCATCACTTCAAACCGAAATGTATTCGTCATTTCCATTTATCTGCATCAATACGTGCGCGTACACGCGTGGATGTATATTTGAGAGTTCCTGCGAATGTGGATGCACGTACAAATGATAATGGTCATCGCACCATGTAGGTCATCACACAGTCAATACAAACCAACCAAGAAGAGACCCGCATATATGGCAGACTACACCTGCTGTTTAATGTCATAAGCAGATTCCAAAGTACTTTACCGTTGACACGGTACAAGTCAAACTGTACGAAAGGTTATATCAACACACGTACAGTACATATCTACCAATGAAAACTTGTAACGATCTAATTGAGTTTGGATACTTCCAACCACATTTATTCAACAGAATCAATTCATCAACAGATTCATGAATTGAATGTTTCGAAATCGAAAAGTTTGAAGATATCGTATTCTAATTGAATAATTGATTTGACTCTCGAATGATGTGATGGGAGGATCAGAATCCAATTCACTGTGAATGCGTAGCACCTGTTCGGTTTGAAGGATCTATTTATTACGGTAACTACTGAGATGCCTTTACCCGTTACAAGAGAGGATGTAGCAGCAATTTGATGTGAGATTAATCACCCATCAAAGCCAACTTGAAGTTCCAATCAGGCGCGACTTGAAGCGAATGAGAGATTGTACGAAACTCGCGTACATCGCTATGTTGCAGCAACTTAAACTGAATTAATCATCCCTTCGTTGTAACGGTCATGTTGGTTTAAACTCCGATTTAAGATAGAGAATCTCTTTTCATGTTTTCCGGATGAACTGTGTTTTTGATAGACAAATTGTTCAGTTGTAGTTAACCTGAAAGTTAGTCATAATATTGTGTATTTAATAACACTTCTCAAAAATTCCTATATATTTTACCAATTTGGAATTTAAAAAATGAATCGAATAGTTGGAGGAATGATGTTACACGGAGAAAAATTGTTTTGAAATGGGTAGCGATGCTCACTACCTTGCCTAGGATTGGAGCCAATTTTCGAAAAATAAGCACTGACCCTAGTAGAAATACTCTACACATTCACGAGTTTTGTAATGCTCGCGCTGGCGGAATACTAGAGACTTATGAGGGCCTCGCTAAATAATTGTAAAGCGCTCGTAATATTCGCAAGTATTTGGGGAGCCACTAAGCCTAAGTGGATTCCTAAGCGTTTCTACTAGGAAAGTGCTCGTGATGATAGGAATGAATGATAGAAAAATAGCAAAGGGTGCTAATGCGTACACTGTTAAAAATTTCTGCATTAATTTCATTGTTTTTACTGGAAGTTTTTTTCAAGTACGTACATGAATCCAGTTTCATGCACATTTTACACTGAAGAAAAGGTATGGCTCTCACAGCTCTACTATGTATGTGTTCTTGCTGTCAGGAGGTATAAAGATGCCAGTATAGCTCCCACAGCCGACAGATTGCTATCATAGCGACGCGTTCGGATGTGGGAGCTATACTGGCATGCTTATACCTCCTGACAGCAAGAACACATAAATAGTAGAGCTGTGAGAGCCATACCTTTTCTTCAGTGTACATAAAATTTAATGTAAATCATAGCATAATCTATAGTCTTTTCATTTTTTTGTACATTAAATTTAATGCAGAATGTATATGAACCTGATTTCATGTACGTAATTGAAAGAAACTTCCAGATATTTCTGACAGTGTATAGTAATGAAAAATTGTATCAATCATTCCTATACTGTGGAGCATTCAGGAACAAACGTAGTTAGCGATGGTTTCCTCAGTCATGACAGGAACGTCATGGAATTGGATATGAAACGTTGTACTGCCCAGCGTGGAAAGCGATTCTTCATATTTCAAGCAATGTATAGAGTAGGTTGAGTTAGGTTGGTTAGGTAGGCAGGTTCGAATCCCCATTACTGAGAAAAAATTTCTCCCTATCACAGCCTTGCCTCAATGGGACGAAAAGTCGTCGTGAAAGCATGAATTCCAAAGGAATTAATTTTTTTGCGTAATATTTGAGGATAATTCACGGCATCCTCCTTTTGAATGATGGTATTGATCACTAAGTTTTGTGAGGAATAGGAAGTATGTTTGTTTAGTACATGTTGTAATAGAAACCAAATGAGTTAGCAATGATCTGCATCTGAAGATAGGAACTATTACTATTCCCAGTAGAAGAAACTGTTGGTAGAAAAGTTCAATGATCCTTCGTATTCCTAGTAATCATTCGCTGTTCTCTTGTCTCCATGTAAATTTGAAAGTTACCGATCCTCTGCGTCAATCAACATTCCTAGCATTGCGTGGCTTTCATAAGATTGTGAATCACAGACACCTTTCAAAGTAACCTACCACAGAGATATTTCCAATCAATAATTATCAAACAAGAAGCACCAACTACTATCGATAATTAATTATTTCTCGAAGTAAGTAATATTCCTTCCAACAGTACTATGAATAGTTTGGTCCTTACACCTGATAACACGAATCAAAGATAGAACATTATTTTCCCTATAACTCTCCACGCTATTTTGCTAATGAACGTTGAACTCTCCACACTATTCCTATAAATCTACGATGAATTTCAATCGAAGCAGTAATCAGTTATTCAAGTTCCTCATCATTGCATTCCAGTTAATTGGAAAACCGGCAAATATTACCTTCTTTGAGGAGAGAAAATTGAATCTAGAGAAGCTGATGAAAAACAAATCAAATGAACGAACGAACGAACGAAAAGTAATTAATCTATATATATTCTATAATAATAATGATTGCAAACTCCTTGCCTCGCAGCACTTTCATGTAGCATCTAATGCAACATCGCATTTCTTGGATCTCACAAATATCGATCGAGTCATTTTGTAATGTGAATGAATTCACATTCTGCAAAATAATGAGATGATATTTGGAAATCCTTCACTCTCACGTCAAATTATCTTGCTCCCCCCTGGAATTCGCATTGATGTTATCAGTTTTGAAATCAGTATTTAAATCGAGTGAGTTTGGGGATTGATTATTTTGTGTCGATTGAAAATTTTGTTCGATGCATTCGGTTCACGATAACATTGAATAAAACTATTCACACTATATATTATACCGTTTATGTATGCACGTGGAGCAAACGTGAGGGAAAACCGAAATGAGAAAAGTTTAACCGGAGGTAAAGGAATCTCGCTTTCAGATTTTGAAAAGAGCAATAGGGTTTCTTTATAACCTGGTATCTGCACAATTTCTCTTGAAAACCTCGACCGCAGCTTGGGATCTTTAATTTCTTCAAGGAAATTTGAATTCGTTCTTATAAGGAACTGGAGAAAAAATATGAATAATGATAAAAAGAGTTATTGAGAATTCCTTCATATGCATTAAATTTTTCCGTTCGAATGTGATTGAAATTATTACAGCTGTGATGTGCTTCTTTTCCTCGTTCTCGACGTTATGAACACTTGTTATCTGATATAATGCTGCACGGAGAAAGAAGTATTGCTGGCATAACAAGCAGTCCTTTCACTATGGAGCCTACAAAAAAACTAGCTGAAAGAGCAAGAAAAATGATTGACACAACTACATTATTTTACTGCATTAAACAAATTTGTCAACAGAACTAACGTCTCAGCTGTTGGAGTGAATATTTTTGCAAGGACAACACATTTCTTTGTAGGCGCTATAGTAGCAAACCATTTTTCTCCGTGTGTGGAGAATTTATTTCATCATTTTGTGATGGAAATTCTTCATGCGTGGAAGAATTCAAAGATGTGAAGAAGCTGGAATAGTCATCGATCTACGCGAAGGAAAATGATTACGGAATGGGTGGCAGAGATTGTTAAGTCTCCCTTGGGGTTGAATACAATTTTGGGAAAAGAAGAAATGACTGCTTCCGATGATGCGAAGGTTACTAATGTGTATAATAATCAGAAATTATATCAATAATTCCTTTTACTTGGGAAGGAAACAGTCATGAGAGCATCAGCAGTTGTTCCCAATCATGAGAAAAACACTGCACAAAAATTTCTTCTGAAAATTCAGGAAGTGTGACCGTCACTTTCTTCTGAGTTTTCAGAAAAATTTTGCTGAATTCTAAGAAACATGACCAAACTTTCAAAATCTGCTCCTACATGCACTTGAAGTTTCTTAAAATTTAGTAAAATTTATTGATAACATTCCTGATTTTTGAATTTCCAGAAGCAATTTTTTTACAATGAAGCTATTCTATCAGAAGTCAGGACCGGTTTGAGGTTGCTGAGGGATGGCCCTTTTCGAGTGAATTTGACATCGCTCCTCCAATAAAAAAGGCGACCAAATTTTTTAAGAAGGAAATGGAAAAAAAGTTTGAATGGTGGGGGTCAATGGTCTAATTGGCCCCATTGGCCTCGCCTTCAATAAAATTCGGCCCTGCACGAAGTAGAATAATTCATAGTATTTCGAGAGAATAATTCTCAAACATTGTATGTTGTATATCACTAAGGACAGGCAAACTCCTCTGCGAGTGTTGAAACCCTCCTCTCGATTTGAGGGAGAATGAAATATATTTACATAGAGGATGGAAAAAAGGCATCGTGATGTAAATATAACCCCCAAAAAAACTTCAAAAAAGTAAAAAAACAACGCCAAGTACATGAAAAAGTATTACAAAAGTATTTCAGTTTATTAATTTTGTTGATGAACTTTATTTTCCTTTCTCATATTATGTGTTCAGCCAAAAAAAACATCAGAGGAAAAAAGAAGATCTGAAATCACTATCAAGTACCAAGTACACTTGACTGCATAAATGCTGCTTGAATATATCAATTAATATGTTGAATACATACCATGAGTCAACAATACATAGATACCACCGATTTGCCATTCCCAAATCAATCTAAAGAAAACGGTCAATACAAATTCTTTTTCAATCATGACAATTTACCATCATGGGACACTTGGCGTGGCCGATTCTCTAGGTTTCTGATTATCCAAGGTTTGCTTGAACCTAGCAATTGAGAAAACATCTGTATCAAACCAAAGCATTTATCGGCCACGCCAAGTGTCCGATGATGGTAAATTGTCATGATTGAAAAAGAATTTGTATTGACCGTTTTCTTTAGATTGATTTGGGTATGGCAAATCGGTGGTATCTATGTATTGTTGACTCATGGTATGTATTCAACATATTAATTGATATATTCAAGCAGCATTTATGCAGTCAAGTATAATTGGTGCTTGATAGTGATTTCAGATCTTTTTTTTTCCTCTGATGTTTTCTTTGGCTGATCACATAATATGAGAAAGGAAAACAAAGTTTATCAACAAAATTGATAGACTGAAATACATTTGTAATACTTTTTCATGTACTTGGCGTTGTTTTTTTACTTTTTTGAAGTTTTTTTGGGGGGATTTCACCCATTTTTTCAAATGGTTCTCAAGGAGTGATTCAATCTTCACATACTGTTTCAGTCCATGGAAAAAAGAAAACAGATAAAGTTATCATGTAGGATCACAATGCGTTGCTCCAAGTCTTCAAATCGAAATTTTTACAAAATATATTCTGCAATAATATTGGGCTATTACAAGATCTGTAATAACACTCAGTGTGCATTGTTCGCCATTGAAGGGCCGATAACGGCATCACGTTTATTCCTTAAGTCAATGAGTTTTTGAGGAATTGTGATGATCCAATACATTATCAATAATGGAAAATCATTGTACTGTCATTTGTTGCGATTCTTATGAACTTTCTTGTGATTGTTTTATGCAATCAAACAGCTCTTATAAATATCCCAGATATTTGAAACATTTCCCATATAGCAAGAAGACTCCAAAGCATTCGAGCTCTTGAGAAACCTTTTCGAATTCTTTGGGAGCGAGAGTGCTATATGGATTGGAAGTTGCAAATATCGTAAATTGCACTGTGATTTTTGGATCTATTATTGATATCAGTGAGGAATTAAATTAACACTTTTCTAAGATATAAATATATGCTTCTTTAGCATTACGTGGCTAACTTCGTGTTTCAACTTTCAAATCATCAACAGAGACCCATGTCGTACTTTTACCCCGCAACATACATGTATAACCTTCAGCAATGTTCTTACCATGATGGAAAATTACGGCTACTGCCCTGTAAAAGTGATCTCCAATCCGTATTTTTGTGATGGGCACTGCTTTAATATGGAGATTTTCCTTTGTTACCTTTCCAGTGTCAGCTTTATTGAACAGCATGAGTTGTATAATCGCATGCTGTTTCGATGTTGTTACAACTATTTTTTCAGTTTGATGTGAGCTTTCACAGTTAGTGCAAAATTCTTCCAACTTCTTCTCATTCGAAAAATTATAATTTATTATATCTTGTAATGTGAATACCTTTTTTGGAATATGAGGAATTGTGAGATGCATAATACAACTTGTGCTAATAGTCTCACTTATGTATGTACAGTTTGTACATCTACGTACTTTTGTTAATTGGTGTTCTACTGCACTTCCAAGGATGACTGAATTATTATATAGGGAAGCAATGAAATCTGCTGCATCTTGTGACTGATTTTGCACATATTCTATACCAGCAAATTGTCTCAAAGCCATGATATCAAGACTCTGCTGTGATTTATAGCTATTAATTAAAATATTCATAATATCAGTCCGTTCAGAAGATAATAATTTATTCATTATTGCAACACAATATAATGTACAATGTATCCATATAAGGCTACATCAAGACCTGTGAATCACATATGGTGTAATGGTCAACTGAATGTCCTTGCATACTAGCTGTGTTTAATGAATATTCTTCCATTAATACAACAAACAAACAAATCAAACAAATTTGGAAAGATCTCATGTATGCATTAGATTATCCAGTTCATGATTGTAACATATCCGATTTAGAGGTCTTAAGGTAGCCCCGTATGGATAAAAATGAGATGTATAGAATCAAGATTCATTATCCGATGGAGAAAATTCACCTTTTTTTTCAACGTCAAGAGTGACTATATGAATATGTGTTCCATGATTAAGTAAGTCGAACAAGAATTGAACTCATAATTTCTTCACATCAGGATGAATCAATATATTCAATGTCTACAATGCTGGATATGAAATCGAAATACTTTATAAAACTGTATTTGGAGAATTGTTTTTAGTTTGACTTCCAATTTGAGATAAGGTACACATTATAATAATTAAGAGAATTGATTTTCAGAAAAGTTGAAATGGTGAAGATGAAAATGATGTTTTTGAGATGACATTTGATTACTAAGAAGAGAAAATAATTATAGCCCTTCCGCACAATTCAAGAAATCATAAATATTGTTACGTAATATAATGAGTTGAATAAGATTTACCAAAAGTGGAATGGCATAATGATGTCATCTTAGACGTCAACAGTATACTAGAATACTTCATATTTCAAAAGAATCCAGAGAATATATTATAACTTACTTTTTCTGGAAGGAAACATCTCATGGGACATTTGGTCCAATTCCTGCTATTGATAAATTTCAAGAGGTAATTGTTCAAGACAATCTCAATGTGAATAAAGAAATGTCTGTAAGGGAATGTGATTTTATTTCTCGATTACTATAAAATGAATATTTTTTCCTATTTTCATGATTGAAGACTGTATCATGAATTATGATTTATAAATTGAGTTTATGTTCAATTATAAATTCGGCAACAGTGAACTAAATTCTTACGTTAGGTGCATTTCAATAATATGTAGGTTACTTTGCTTAGCGGAGAGTGGTCTTACTCTGACCATCTCCCAAGTCAGACCCCCTTATGTTCTTTGGAGACTTTTCATTCAATCAGCTTGTTCGATGTATCACCAGAGGCATCATTAGGTACTGATTATTTGTCAGTAGGTGTGACAAATATCTATAATGATACATCAAGCAAGCTGAATCGTTGACAAACATAATAGGGCCGGCTTAGACACAGTCCAAATTAGACCACTCTCCTCTATTTTTTAAATATGGGTTGGTATTTGATTCAATCCATTAGCTCATCTCCATCCTCAGGAACTTTCTGGATGGTGTCATGGTTAGGGAATTGCCATGAACCCATCATTTCTTCTGCATCCGCTTGACTGTCTCTATCTGCAAAGACAGTTTAAAAAAATTTCTTCTGCATTCACTTGACGGTCTTTATCTGTAAAGAAAATGTAAAGAAAAAAGAATTACATCAATTGTCATACATTTTCTCAAGTATTATACTATGAATCTCAGATTCTTTCCAACACAGTAAAATAACTTAAATAATTCACTTACAACAAGCGTCGCATGTGGGTTGTGGGGGCTGCACCCGCTACTGCTCTGGGTGTGATTATAAAGTATTATCCACTAATATTATGATTGCAGATTGCAGAAGCCAGAACTGTTGCTAATATTACCATAGTTGCAGAGGTTCTGATCTGAAACATAAAAAATTAACCACAAAGTAAATTTCTTATACCAAAACATGTTCTATTTTGTAAAAGACACGGAAATAGTAGATAAACTTATCTGATTATGTGATCCTGTCCAGTTTTTCACCATTATCCTTGCTATCTTTAAAATCCTCATGTGAAATCATGTGCAATTTCATTTTCACGTACGTGCACGCATAGAAGCACTCTTCCACTTCACACAATAAATTTTAAAACTGTTTTAATTTTATGAAAATAAATAAACTCCATACTTCAATGGGAAGAATTTATTAAATTCGAAATTTTGTATCGGCGTGTGATAATAATTCTTAACCTTTGATCAAAAGAAAAATAATCTCTCACTCTCTCACAAATTTGTTTGGGTTGTATTGACATTTCAATGAAACACGTGTCTTTGGATCACAGCTGATCGCGTTCAGGTTATGTTCCGAAATTGTGTTATCGATTGATACAACTGAGAGTCGAGTTTCGGAACAAAGTCGCGAAGAAAATATTTCGAAGCACTAAAAAACGTAAATAAGAATCGAATCTGGAATATTATGATACAAAATAGAATCGAAATTAAGATATCTCAGTGAATACTTCACCGATTGGATTGGAAGATATCTCAATCGAAAGCAAAAAATCGTACCTACGGAATGAAATTGGTTTATATTTGAAATACGTGATCACATCGAAACAATTCAAGAAATGAAAACTGAACCTCCAAACTTACTGTTGAAGAGAAGCGGCAGCGACATTTACATTTGTACTTAATATTCAATTTATATACAAAATTTTTTTTTCATGTACATGGCGTCGAGACGCTACCGCATCTCTTGATATATTTCGCAGTAGTTTACGAGCATTTTCTTAGAAAAAATTAATTCAGACACATCTTGGAATCTTTTCATGTTACTCCATTATCCATCAATAAACTTGATCAAGAAATTTAGTTTCTTTTTATTCCCAAGAAAGTGACACAAAAAATTCTAAAAAGTTTCCTTTTGACTAATTATAAGTTTTCAACAGAGAATTATGGATAATTGATCGCCTATAACAAGAAATGTTTTGAAACACATGTCCCTATCCATATTTCTTCGATTTCACTTCACGAAGTTTCATTAAATTGTCAACTTTTATCAGCTTTGATCTCTGAGTAATAATCACAGTCCCTTATGATTTTCTTCCCGAGGTAACTCCTCTTCCAATACTCCTGTAATCTTCTTCATTATTATGGAGAAAAATAGCTCCCGTAATTACGGATTGCTCGCTGAATTCCTTTCTTTATCGAAATTGCTGTGTTATTTAAATTTAATGTTTGTGAGTATGTTTTTATCTGCATCAAATAATACAGGTTACAACTGTTTGTTTTTAATGAAGGTCGAATCTCATTCTGCTACTACGGGACCTCAAATTGAATGCGATTACGCAGAGAAATATTCAAGAGATTCATCATGCTGCACAATAAGAATAATTTCAAAACTCTGTTGGTCCTTAAGAAAGCATTGAATAAGATGTGCTTTTTCAACCTACGGGACACGGTTAATTGACATTCCTAATATACAAGACGTCTTTGAGAAACCTGTTTTTGTGGGTGAGATTTTCTTCGATAAGAGAAGCTTGTCCTGGAGGTTTTGTTTTGTTACACCAACTTGAAACACTTGCATTATGCAGTAGAACTGTGATGAAATTATCTGGGAAGTTGATTGTAGCGAATTAGTTGTCACTGTCACCGTAAAACTTTCTGATTCTCATCAACTGGAAGAACCTAGAACCCAGCATGCTTCAATACCCACACAGCACAGGAGTTCAAAAAGAATCCTTGAGAATTCATAATGAATTCTTTGAATCTCAGTTGAACTCTTAATGAGTTCTTCCCGAACTGGTGTGCTATATGGGTACGGAGTAAATTTAGTTTCAGTTGGACCAACTCGGTTCCAGTTGTTCAACTTGTCCTCCACTTTCACTACATTCCTAAAAAAACAACGTTCAGTACCTCTATTATGGATAAATTCGACCAAAACAATCTTGGTGAGGAAAATTCTCTGAATTGCACTACAAAACTCTGAAAAAATCTGACAAACTTCAGAAAAAACTTTTCCCTGGAAATCTCTGAAAATTTCCATGAGTGTCAGTGAAATTTTCCCATCAAAGAATCCAAGCTGAATTTATAGAATAAGTCTTTAGTATATTTTTTAGAATAATAAAGTCTTGAACTTGGTTACAAATCTACTGGAAGTTCAGAATCCTGATCCTTGTTCTTGGATCTAAGACCCCCTAAGAGGTGTTCTATTATGGAAATGTGTTAAGAAACCCAACCAGAGCTCTTCAAGACTCCTATGGAGAGATTCGATGACAAAAGTGCTCTGAAAAATCCATCGAAAGTGTGACATCCTAAATTTTGTTTACAGTTCTTTTTAGCTTATTGATGATCAAATTGTTTTAAGAGGTCCAAAACAGCTCTTAGACTTCTGATAAACTTTGGAATAACAGCCACTATCCACTGGTTCTTCACTTGGCTTCCCACAGACATTTTATGTACGTTTTGAAAGTTTATCTTCAAGTCTTCATGAAATTACTATAGATTTTTTTATGGCCAAAGTTCATGAGGAAAGGAAGATGTGAGACTTTCGGTAAACTTTCTAAACAAACTTTAAGTAAAGTGAACAAAGTTGAGGACGCAGAACTTCTAGCGGACTTTTTAGAAGATTTCTTCTATTAAAAAGTTCTTTTATGAAAAGTCAATGAGAACACGAGAGCCCTTCAGGACACTTTCGGAGGATTTTTCAATAGAATTCTCAGAGACTTTTTAATCGACAGTACAATAACTCGTTCAGAATTTTCTACGCGATTGAAAAATGAAATTAGGAAATACAAGGATAGGTATATGAATTTAGTTTTGACAATAATCAACCTCATGAATTTGAAAAATTTGCTGCTTGTCAATTATTTTATCTACCCTGCTTCGTGAACAGGATAATCCACGGAAGAGGTGATTCTTGATCCTGTATTACCACCACACATGATGAATAATTTCAATTCCCAGCAAATGAGTATTTGGTCGGATTATGATATTGTACTTCGATGATTCTATATCAGTGTAGCAAGCTACTTTCCATATAGACGTAATAGCACCACAACTATGCACGATCAGGGATCTCATTATTGGTATTGAGCCCGTCGTCGGAATCGTTTGATCGATGGATGTTTGATGAGCCATCATTATCTAAATTCCATCCCGTACATCAGCTAAGTATGGTGGGAATTATGTACACGAGTATGCTTTCAGCTAAGAAATAATGTGACATTCATAATAAAATTCTTGGTATTTTTATAACGTGAATTCTGTTCTGGATCTAAAACTGATGTGTTCATTCACAACTACACGGGAAGGCCTGGGCTATCAATATTTAGAAAAATGACTGTCAAGTTAGGAAAAACGAGGATCGCTGAAAAATATTCGTAGTGAGTCTACTAAAAATTCGTAGTCGATGTATTAACAATTGATAGTTTTACTGTGAAGAATACCAATGAAACTATCAACTGTTAATATATCGACTACGAATTTGTGGTAGACTCACTACGAATATTTTTCAGCGATCCTCTTTTTCCCTAATTTGACAGTCATTTCTCCAAACGTTGACAAATTCTTTCCAAATATTGACAGACCCGGTCTTTCCGTGTAGAATCCTTTTCAATAATTGAACCGAATGCGACCATTCAGATGATTTCGAAAAATTCGGGAAACTGAAGACGAAATACTCCGATCCCTATCATATCTTTGATGAAATTTCGTGAACTTCTATTATTACAACGGGATAATATATAAATTCAAATTCGAATAATTATATCAAATCTCTGAAATCATCCATTATCGTGAAATTAATAATATTTATATACCTAGTTCAGTAATCCTTTGTATAATATATGAATAATGCGCATAATCTCAACTTGCAAGTACACATATCGTGTTTACGTTACGATAACGGTTATAGCAGATCTCTGTAGGAAACTCGGATACAAAGTTAATATGACGATCACCAAGTAAGCTACCTTACAATATCATCTACCATTCACCGGATAGCCACTTTAAGATGCTATATTGAGGAACGTTGAGTTTGAGAATGAAAGTTTCGAATCAAACTTCACCTCCTACACTGTGAAAATAATTTGTTGAATTCCAAACAAAAATGCTTGGAAATTTACAAACTTGGTTTGGAGAAATAATTTCCGAACCTTTTTTGTAAATTGCCAAACAAAAGTTTGTGAATTTTCAAAAATCTTCGTGAAATCACAAAATTTTTTGAATGTTTACAAACTTTTGTTTGGTAATTTACAAAAAAAGATTGTGTAAAAAACTGCCAAACTTCTTTGGCAGTTTAGGAAGTATATTTTTTACAGTGTAATTCATGGAAATTCAGAACTTCAAACGAATGAGTGCGTAGCAAAGAGCACATATGATGGAAAGGAATGATATTTCATTTCACACTGCGAGAAGAGTTTATTTGTATTTAATAAATCTTGTTTTGGATACGGCGAAATAAATATTTATTATATACAAAAATGACTCATTATCCTCAGATAAGGTTTAATAACAGTTAAAAGATGTCATATGAAGTTTTGTAACAGTTAATAAACTCCATTTATAGTTATTTAGCCAAGTTTACGTGGAAAAAATATTTATTTCGCCGTATCCAAAGTAAGCTTTATTGAATACAAATAAACTCTCCTCTCAGTGCAGGTTGAATAAGATCAAGTTCGTGAAATATTGAATGATATATAGGATTGTAAGTTCTAATAGAAATACTTTTGCTAATGAATGAGTAAATCGTTGTATTCGAGGCAGCAAGGCCGGATTTAGGGCAAATGCTGCCCAAGGTAGCCCAGTAAACACACGCACGTTTTAAAAACATCAAAAACAGTCAACAACCACACGTTGTGAATTAGTAATATTCTTGCGTTGATTCAACGTAAAAATGTCGCGGAAGATCACGTGTTTTTCAACCATAAAATAACGTCATATCAACGGTTCGAACATCGTTCAAAAGACGTCAAATATCGACGTGTCCTAATGGTGGTTCTACACCTAGAGAAATTTATATTCGGATTTATTTAAATTGACTAAACTTCGTTGGAATCAACTAAATTTCTACTTAAATATGAACCTACTTGAGTGTTAGTTGAATCAAATAAAAAATTTATTCCATTCAAATCAACTTTTATTAATTTCAAATAAAATTTACTTGAATCGAGTAAAATTTTATTGGATGCAATGAAATGTCTAGTAGGTTTATATTCAAGTAAACTTTTTTTCTGGGCGTGAAACGTGAATTGAATCCAACAAATTCTTTTTTGAAAACTTTTCATTCAATATCAATAGTATTTCTGCTCTCTAAATCTGAATCAGTGGAATTCGACTGATTCCGCAGTTATAAGTATACCACTAATTTCAATCAGTTGAATTCCACTGCATAATCGATGAATAGTCGCTGATTCTGCAGTTGGATGTTCTTTTCACTGATTACAATTAGTCGTATTTCACCGTGAAAATCAGTGAATACTCACTGATTCGCAGTGTATATGCACTGGTTCGCAGTGGTATACTTATCACTGCAATCCAGTGAAATTCCACTGATTCAGATTTAGAGAGTGAGTATGATAGAATTTGGAAAGTTGCCACACTATTTACTATCTTGCTCTTTGTTGAAACTTTAATCATTGTTCGGTTTCGTTCGACATTTTCAGCAGAATACCTTCAATTGAAGTTCAAACACAAGGTGTTATAAACACATTTTAAACGCGTCATTCAAACCCGTTCAAAACACGTTTTTTGAGGACGTCGTTTGATGGTTATTTTTGAATATTAGTTTTTAAATTACACGTCATGAAAACGTCATTCCTGGTCGTCTATTTCCCTATCAAATTTCAACTGAAAATCAACGTTATGAAATCAACAACTAACATCCGTTTGACAGTCTAACGTTCTTTCAACGTTGAAATAACGTGTGTGTGTTTATTGGGAGGGACGGAAGGTGCCGCCCTTGACCCTTTAAACGAATATTGAAAATAAGTTTATTAACCCTTTCTGACCTGACGTCCATTCCAATGGACATTCAATAATTTAACAAATTATTGAAAGCGTTCCACAAATCAGAGCAGTTTGAAACCCATGATATCATCAAGATATAAGTGTCATGTCAATTGACGATAAGAGAATTGTTCAAAATCATATTTTCAGTATGGTATGTTTTTGCACTGAACTAATGTGATGAGAATTTTGAAATTTTTGATACTGCAATTTCCATTACTTGAACGAATTTTACTGACTCTACAGGATGCAGTTTGAATATTCAAAAAATATGTCCAATTTCAAAGAGGTTTTGAGTACCAAAAAGTGTTTTTCATATTTGAAAGTATTCTGATACACACCTATATTGAGCAACAACATCATGTGTCCTGTTGGCAAAATTCATCTACAACAAGGTAACAAGTGTACATTACAAAAAAAAAATACTACACTGACAGAAGGCTGGTAACAGTTGTCAAATATATTCTTAAAATACGACTGATCGAATATTCAATGACACTCATAAAATATGATATATAATTGATGACAATTATTACATTTCATGTACGTGTTCATCAGGGTGTGCCAAAAAAAATAGTTCTCCCGATTCTCTCGAGATTTTTTGCAGTAATTCGAGGTGATGGTTGCGTATGAATGATTGAGACTATCACCATACAATTCACAGACTCGAAACCCATAAGAATGCACATGAGAAAAAATTCCAATAAAATGTACAATCCGGGAATGAACACAAATTCAGCAACTTCTGAGTGATGAACGATTTTCTCAAGGTTACATGCGGGAACTCGGGAGAACGGTCGCGCGCGATTGGTTGTGACCATCACCATTCGATTCAGGGACTCAAAAACCATAAGAACACACATTAGAAGAAATGCTAATCAAGTGGTCAGCTAGAGAATCAAACGGGAATTCAGAACTTTGCATATGGATCGTGATTTTTTCAACTTTCAACGCGGAAATTCGGGCTATCGATTGCGCGTGAATGATTTAGACCATCACCATTAGATTCAGCAGATTGGAATCTTCAAGAATATGTGTCACAAAAAATTCTAATGAAATGCTGCCCCAGAGAAGACACTGGAAATAGAGAAATTTCTATACAAATCGTAAAAATCGTGTTTGCTCCCAAGATCTCAGGTGGGAATTCGGGATGAGTATTGCGCGTGAATAATTGGGACTATCACCATTCGATTCAGCAGATCAAAATCTTCAAAAATATGTGTCACAAAAAATTCTAATAAAATGCTGTCCCAGAGAAGGCATTGGAAATAGAGAAAATTTCATACGATTTGCAAGTAACTTACGCGTTTATCACTTCAAAACTACCTGAAGTCTTTGCCGTACGTTCTTGAACCCACTCCCAATGAATTCCTCGTCTCAAAATCTATAGGAATCACCTCCATTCATCTTTGAAACCTTCTTTCCCCACACGGAATTTCATTTTATTCGCGTTGACTGCATGTGCCTCAGTGCGTTTCACTTTGGACCCCCTCACGCCGCTAGTTTCAGCTTCATATTCAACTTCAAACACCTATAACTGTTGAACGGTTGACCGATATATTAAGTTATATGAGTGTTTTTTGAAGAGAATTTCATCCTCTACAAGAATGTGTTAGTGCTATACCCGTGAAAAATTTTCTTCAGGAGATATGCAGTAAAATATCCCGACTTATTTATTTTCCTATGTTATTCTTATGGGACATAGTCACATCTGGTGAGATGCTCGAAATCGAAAGATTTTGAGCTGGCCTTCCGGTTGATTTCTTTTTTTGTCATGAAATATCGAGTTTTGAGTCTGGAGACTGAAAAGAAAAAAAAAATTTCTGTTAGGTGCACCCTAGTGTTCATAATCCCGTGTGGAAAAAAATTCGTATGGCAACGATCTCGCCCAAAATCTGGCATCAAGCTTACTAAAATATCGGATTCATTTGGCAAAGATCTGGTGAAAGTCTTTCCACAAAGTATGGCGTTTGGGACTCTCCCATACTCTCAACATACTTTTTTCAGTCTCTCAAGAGTATGGGACAGTCTCAAACCCGATACTTTGTAAAAAGATCTCTCCGCGATCGTTGCCATACTAATTTTTTCCTCGCGGGATGATTGAGTATTTTATGAATTTATGAATATCATTGATATCTGTTTAATGTTATCGGATATTTGATCACTCATATTTAAGAATATATATTTGATAACTGTTACATTCGGTGGATTTAATTCGTTCCCTGCAAATTTTATCAGCACAAGAACACTTACAATTCAATTCCCATTGTAATCATAACATTTCAATTCGAAATTTCGAAGGATCTTATCGATCTACATGAATCATTGCTC
Source organism: Gonatopus flavifemur (assembly GCA_018340375.1). Taxonomy (NCBI): domain Eukaryota; kingdom Metazoa; phylum Arthropoda; class Insecta; order Hymenoptera; family Dryinidae; genus Gonatopus; species Gonatopus flavifemur. The sequence continues at coordinate 2,797,051 of JAFFJZ010000001.1, forward strand.
AAGTGTTCAGGAGTTTGGAATTCAATTTTTATTAAAAACTTGTTAGTTATGGCATAATTTTCCACAACTCATCGAAAGTAACAGGGAACGGATTGAATCCATCCACTGTACCAATCCTTTCTTTCAGTGAAGATGAACGAAAATTAACATGAACAAACTTCTTACGGTTGGCCGACGTATTAAAATGACTAGAAATGAATAATCATGTTCCAATGGATTTCAAGATGATAATCCGTTACAAGAAAGTTGTAACTCTCTTATAACATTGCAGTTTTGAGTGGTATCACTGCAGGATGTCCAGCCTCGGAGAATTCTAATGGAATCAGTCATAAAATCAGGTTGACCCTGGTGAAAATTCCCGCTCGCCGGAAGCGGAGATTGAAACGAATGAAACATAAAATGTTTCAATTTCCGCTTCTTTCGAGCTTGGACACTGTTCCGTTTACCCTTCCGCGTCGCTTCATACCCTTCTTATGCTCCTGTCTTCACTAGGGGAACGAAATGACCAATGAAACAAATAGAAAATCCCCGAACTGGACACCCTGCACTGATACTACTTCGCATGTGGCGCCGATATGCTACGTAGGTTGAAATTGAAAAAAAAAATTCCAAGCTGATACTCCGTCTTGTTTCTAAATACTCATCAACAGCCTGTATTCATAATTCATTAATGTTCCTTCTGGAAAATTACTCATTTCGTTGAAATTCTTTGTAATTTTCGTTTGATATATTGAATCATTGAAATTTACTGAAGATTTATTACGAATAGTCATACACAAATATTTTTAATTTTTCCTCCTATGTTGCAGTCATAGACACCCTGAGGCCATTGGAATGGACATCTCAGTCATTTTGAAAGTGCAAATTTCCTGTCCAATTGCAAATAAAATATCCATATGCATATTTCAGAACGGAAAGATAGTTGGTATTTTCCTCCCGATGTGAGCGGGCAGAAAGTATTTCCCTCCCGCTGCAGAGAAAATATTTTCCTCCCTAATCTCTAATATTAGGTCAGAAAACATCGGTTTTCCGTGCAGGTGTGGGAGAGAGAAATTTTCATCATTGTCAGAATTAAGCCAGTTCAGAAAGGGTTAAATTCAATCATTGATACGAATTGATAAGGAGAATCCATGAATTTTATTCTAATTTCCCTCCAGAGTTTTTCATACAGAATTTTGTTGATATCGCTGCAATCAGCTCGTTCACTTAAAAACCAATTTTAGAGAGAAAACAATTGAATTTGTGGTGGAAAAATTCGGTTTTTTGGGAAAGGATTGAATTTTTGCATGACAAAGAAAATTGTAAACAAGAAAAACTCTGGTGAGAAAATCGATTTCCAAGTGAAAGAGTTGATTTTTCTGCGAAAGGTCAAATCTTGTACGAAGAAGATCGATTCAGTGTGAAAAAGTACCAATGAAATTCCTTCACTGATATGATATTTTGTTCCAGTTAATGTATAATTTCATTTATCCCTTGGTGTAGATTTATATTAATCAGATTTGTTCTTTTATTGCATTACAGTATAACATAAAGAAAAAGGAAGAAATCCAAGAACAACAACAGGAGGAGCCCAATCCTTTGATGCGTAAGAAAAAAACGCCAGAGGAATTAGCAGCTGAAGCTGAAGCCGCAGACGAAGATGAGCTCACCAGTAAGTTCTTTGAATCTATTCTTCCTTTTACAAATATACCTTGAGAGTATTTTGAAGACTATTGGAGATTATAAGACATAGAAATTGCAGGATTTGTTTTTCTCTGTAGCAATTGAAACTGGAATTTTTATACTTTTCTTGGATTATACAGAATTAAAAGTATATGCTTAAACTGATGATGCGTTGAGAACCACATATGATTGATTTAATTGGATCGGATATCAATGTAATTGACGTCGACAAAATCTGTTGGATCATTTGGTCATCTTTTCCGGTAAAATCGCTCAAATAATAATAATTTCGGGTATCAAAAACTTTTGTCATTCGATAACAAACACCGGATGAATACACGGAGAAAAAGGAATTTGCGGTGGCAGCGAAATCTACTTTTGCTGGGTTCCTTTTGCCAGAGCAGCAAATTTTTTGCTGTGACAGCAAACTATTGGCTGTTCCAGCAATCTTGTTAGCTGCGACAGCGAATTTTTAGCTGTGGCAGCAAAAAATGTTTGCTATCCCAGCAAAATTTGTTTGCTATTCTATACGATAATACTGAAAATTTGCTGGCGGAGCAAACATTTTTTGCTGCCACAGCTAAAAAATTGCTGTCGTAGCTAACACGATTGCTGTTATAGCAAATTTTTAGCTAGGTCAGCAAAAAATGTTGCTATTCTATATATAATACCTCGATTTGCTGCGTCAGCAAATTTTTTCTCTTCGTGTAACAACTGTCCCTCAGGAAAAACCATGTTCAGTTCTTGAGAAATCATAGAATTTCATTTTGAACTGCTCCAAACTATGACCGATGAAAAAATTTTGAAACAAAAAATCCAGGACTCCGTGGACGTGTATCGGGTATCCTGTTATTGAACATTGACCATTCATATTTTGCAGTCCAGATAGCGCCTCATATCAATTTATGCTCCATTTACATCACATCTTAATCAAAAGTTTGACAGACTATAAATTTGGAATAGTTTGTAGGTAAAGTACGTTTACACTTCGATGTATCAGATTATAAATGGAACACGTGTACCGCTATCGTTCGATAGATCTTGTTGCCCAATGGGTAATAAATTACCCTCATTTGAATACAGATCTCATACATCAGAAATTGTAATTTCATGAATTCAGGCTTGTTCACAGGATGAATCGATAAAGTAAAATGCGTTACGGTACTGAAGGGTACATATTTTTATTAATATATTCGCCCAAGAATAAACTCAATCCGTTAAACTCGAAAGAGAATTTGAAGCTCATGAGGTCCCAACAAACTATAGAGTTAGATATTTGAGAAATTATGACATCACTAATCGATTATCAACGTATCGATGGGCGATTCATCATATACAAGTTTTTTCTTTTTTCATTATTGCATATTTGTTGCAATTTGTAAATTTCGCAATGGACCAAGACTCAAAGAACAGTTCTCCAGTTGCACGAAAATTCAATATTGGTTATGGTTTACCATGATATTACACGAGGAACATAATATAGCTGCACGTATCTCTGTTGAAACTGGTCAACCCCCATTTTAGTTCGACGTGCGAATCCCGTGAGAATGGCATCTTTGATCCCAAATGAAGCCCGATTCCTGTTGTACACGATGAAACAAAATTTAGACATGAAAGTATCCACCAGCCAATGGCTTGAAAATGAAATAAATAACACGATACGAAACTAAAGAAGCAAAGTATGACGATGATAATGAATAGACAAGCGAAAGATGTACCATTTTTTAACGTGCGCTGAATTTAACTCACCATATATTCATATATGCGCCATCAGAAGGTGCCTTGACGCGGTAATTCTAGCTATAACGTGTAGTCGACGTGCATCGATAATGAATGTAAATGGATATGAAACTTTTAATATGCCTGCCATTGAACGGAGTAACGCACTTTGCTTCTGAAAACCTTATTAGGATGGCCATTGTTAAATTTTCAATTTTATCACAAAGTTTTTTTTTCTTTTATAACCCCTAAAACCACGATTATTGGAGCCGAGAATGCCGAATATGGAAATTATATTCTTGAAATTCGTATTCAGATTAGTATCTAATGTCAAAACTGAGGATGATGCATCTTCATGAAGTCGATTTTTCCTTTCGGAATATTCAGTTCGATTCATTGTTTTCGGAGTTAGAAATGAGTTCAGGAGAATTCTATATCGTTTCTCAGAATTCATGTAGTTTAAATTTCCAATCGTAAACAAAAAAATTCCATTTATGAGTCATTTAAAAATTTAGTGCAGATAAATTTGTCCCTGTGTTCAAATATTCTGTTACAGCGACTAGTATTCCCATAGCGATGATGAAGTGGCAAATTCGAAAGAAAAACTGAGGAATTTAATCGCAGAATAGTCATTTTTGGTAACAGAGTAGTTCCTCATATAAGTTAATCATGTTCCATATATTGCATAAGTGTATGAATAATTCCATTAGGATGGAGTTTGATTTTGTGATTGTTGAAATTTATAGGGATATTATTCTCCACGTGTTTTTAAATTGATCTGGATACGTGGAATGTGATTGACTTGCACGGAAAAACACTCTATCGCCAAGAGAGAAAACCCTGTTACCATAAAGGTATGGTGATGAATAAAAATTAGATTACACTATTGACGCTATTCTGTTTTCTTATGGAAGAATTGCAGTATTCTTCATCACTTGTTTCAAACTCGCCATCATATTATCAATATTCAGCTATCAGTCAGTGCAATGGAACATTTGGGAGCAGAGGGAAAATTATTTGCACTGAATTTCAAAATTACCCTGCTAATGATTCATCTCAGTGTTTACGTCACAAATTCTGAATCAACTTGTTTGTAGAAAATGAAAAATTTACGAGCAGGAGAAAAAGTGTGATGAGAACATCGTCAGCATTTTCTATCCCCAATGAAATAGATCAATTTCCCTGAAAGATACATACTCAATCTCGTGATCTAGTTATAGGAATTCAGAATCCAGAAGCCAGAAATAAATATATCCTATCGGGAACTAATCCAGTTTTATTATCCGATTAGAAATTCGTATTAGGTGTTTCATATTCGGTCAGGACGAGATCCGGGAACACTCGCTATATCTCAAATCAGGCCCTGATATAGAATATGACGCACCGTTTCATCAGAGCCGAGATTTATCAATTCCCGCTCAATGGACGTTTTCAATGAAGGCTCAGACCGCGATTTTATTTACATGAAATCATATCGACGCAAAATGATCCCCACTTAGGCTCGCATCTGAATGTGTCAAACCCGTGATCGCGTTTCTCATGTGATACCATTCAAAGCTTGTTTCTTTTCAAGAATCAATCTTCCAACCATATTTTCAGCGTGAATTATAATGCGGTCATATGTTGCTTGAAAAGATGACGAGATTAGGGAACGGGAGAGAGCACAAATTCACGACCTACGTCGAGCCAAGTTGCTCGTTGACGAATTAATACAGCATACACAGTGTTCAGATACGCCAGAGGGTGATCGATGAGAGGTTAACGAGCCGTAGGTAGGAATCAAACAGAACTACTCTACAATCTCACCCCCTTGCTCTACGCCACTCATCATCTCACAGTCATTCTCTCCCGGTCTCTTTCTCTATCTCCCTTTGTTTCACATTCCTGTCCCAGTCCCATTCAACTAGTGTTAAAATATATTTTGATTGCCGAAAGAGCAATCACCCATGTGGAAATAGCCAGAGTTGACAAATGGCGCGGTACTGATAATGTTGTATTTGCCAGACTTCGGCAAAAACAACTGTGCCTATTTAGAATCATCACCGTTTTTCAACTAGCGCCAAATGTTCGCCGGATTTCAGACGGTATTGGTTTACGTTGACAGACTCGGGCCAGTATCGAATTGATACTGCCTGTAGAATACCCAGATCGCAGAGAAACGGAACCGCGCCAGTACTGAGCCAGAGTTGGTGTTATCATTCAATATGTACAAGAGACGACAATGTGCCAGTATCGGTAGAACTCTGGCTGACTACGGAATCGGTAGTCGATTGACGTTGAAATGACGATCTTGGCGATCCGGCTGTTGTGGTGAGCCGAAGTTGCGCCAGCATTAACCCGAGTTGGTATTACCCTTCGAAATGTTCGAGAGACGGCAATCCATGTGGAAATAGCCAGAGTTGACAAATGGCGCGGTACTGGCGAGGCTGTATTTGCCAAAGTTCGGCAAAAACAACTGTGCCTGTTCGGAATCATTACCGTTTCTCAACTGTCGCCGAACATTCGCAAGATTTCAGACTGTATTGGCTCGCGTGGACAGACGGTATAGGGGCAGTATCGAATGAATACTGTCTGGACAATACTCAGGATGTAGAGAAACGGTACCCCGCCAGTATTCAGCCAGAGTCGGTATTATCATTCCATATGTACAACAGACGGCAATGTGCCAGTAATGATATGACTCTAGCTGATTACAAAATCGATAGTGAACTGACGTTAAAATCACCATCTTGGCAACTTGGCTATTGTAGTAAGTCGGGGTCACGCCGGTACTGAGCCAGAGTTGGTATTATCATACTATATGTGTGTTGGACAGCAATGTGCCAGTAATGATATGACTCTGGCTGACTACAAAATCGATAGTCGATTGAAGTTGAAATTATGATCTTGGCAACTCGTCTGTTGTGGTCAGCCGGAGTCGTGCGGGCATTGAGCCAGAGTTGGTATTATGATTCAATATGTTCGATAGACGACATGGTACCAGTATTGGTGGGACTCTGGTTGACTACGGAATCGGTAGTCGATTGACATTAAAATCACGATCTTGGCAACTTGATTTTTGTAGTGAGCCGGAGTCGCGCCAGTATCAAGACAGAGTTGGTATGATCATTCAGTACGTTCGATGGAGAACAATGAGCCAGTATCGGTAGAATCTTGTTTCACTACGGAGTCTATAGTAAATTGTGTGACTTCAAGGGAATTAGTACAATAAATGGGAATTTAAGTGGTCCGTGGTCAACTCGGAGATTAGCTGATGTGATAGAGACTCTGTTCCTCACTCGCAAGTCCCGGGTTCGATCCTTGCCCAGTGAACTTTCATGAAACCACTTCCAAAGCGTCTTTCTCAGATAACGGTGATGAGAAAAATAGATTCACAAAATTTTGAAAGTTCAAATTCAATGTATTTTTTTTGACTTGAAATATCACTCCGGGGATCTCTAATTACCAGCACTGTGCCAGTACTGGGTCGGGTCTGAATTCCTACATAGGATGTATTATTTCGACTCTCTAACCCTTCTCATCCAGGTATGGCAGAACAATTGGTTCTGTTGTCATGTCAGAGTTCCGCCATAGTTGGCTCATATTAAAAATCGGTACCGACGCTGTTGTAAATATTCTACTGGTCCTTATGTAAAATGATGGTATCATTCTGACTACTTGCCAGTATCGTCGATTCAACTGGCCCTGTACTGGTAAGTTTAGATTTGCCAGTATTGGCAACTTTGACAACAGCAATGAGCCAGTACTGGCCCATGTTCCCATTTCACATGGCACACAACCGGGCAGCACGGGCATAAACCTATACCCAGTACTGGCAAAACAACTGGGACTTTTGGAATGCCAGAGGTCCGCCATGGCAGGCTCATATATAACGCCAGTACGGATACAGTTGTAAATATCATACTGGCCCTTACGTAAAATGATGTTATCATTTCGACTACTTGCCAGTATCGTCGATTCAACTGGCTCCGTACTGGTAAGTTTGGATTTGCCAGTGCTGGCATCTCTGGCACCGGTACTGAACCAGTAGCGGCCCGTGTTTCCATTTCCACATGGACAGATGTTTATGAGTGACTGATTTTTTGGTATGAAGTGGAGCAATTTCCTTCATGAAATTATATCAATTCGATCAATATTCAGCTTTTGGTTCCACAACGTTGGCTGATACAGAACTTTGATTATGAAACTGATCTTAATACAAACCTGAATCAATGCTGGTACGAACTCACACCATATATGTAGCACTTTTTTAGCACACCTTTTTCACTGCTATAGCTAAAATAATTACAGCTATTCATCAGCTGCTACAGTAGGGAATCGTATCCGATGAGAACAGCTCGTCATAATGGCATCAAATTCACATCAAAATGATGTTATTTGACGGTATTTTGATTGAATTGTTCTCATAGGGTAGCTGTAACTGCGCAGGTCTTGGGGTTGATATTTGGATAGCCAAATGATTTAGCTATGAAATTTCAGCTGTAGCAGCTACATTTTTTGCTGTTGCCGCTGAATGAGCAGCTGTGGGAGCTGAAAAATAGCCCCCATAGCTAATTTTTAGCTGTCCAAATATTAGTTAATTATTTTTTTCCTGGCAATTTATCTTTGTCTCAGCAATGCAAGCACAATGAGACCTCTGTTATCAATCAACGTTAGCTGTATATAAATTCCATAAGTCGTCAGGATTGATGGAATCGCTAAATTTTCACACAGATCAATTTGATCCCTCTTGAACTCGACAAAATTCCAATTGTCAAGAGCAATTGTTATGAAGATGGATTCAAACAATCTCCAATTTTCTCGAAATCCTTATGTAATTCTCGAACGGAAAGCGTTCCGCTGTAACAAAATTCCTTCTGAAGATTCAGAAAATGTGACTGTAGATTTTTAGGGTCTCTTTTTTTCTGAATTTTCAGAAAAATTTTGCTGAATTCCTAGAGAACCCAACAGAATATTTAGAATAAGCTTTCTAAAGTCCAGAGAATTTTCAGAAGAAATTTTTTCTAATCAACTCGAATAAACTGTTGGACTCAACAAAATATCTAACCACGATTTTATTCCCACGTTTCAGAATTGAAGAACACGATAGAGACACAGGTGAACGAGCTTAAAACACAAATTGAAAGTAAATGCAGTCTCCAATGAGCCTACCCCCTTGAACGATCGACGACCATGTTGGCACCGTGTGGTGTCATCCGGATCGCGTCCGCTACTCTACCTCTTAGACCAGAAAATGAAAGAGACGAAAAAGAAGAAGAAGAGGAGAGAGAGGGAAGAAGAGGTATGCGATCGAACGACAGAAAATTCACGACGGAAATGATTACCTTCGTCTCATGCATCGAGAACCCACTAGGATCGTTACAATGGTCGATAGTAGCTCCGGTTTGAATCTGTGAAAGAATAGAGACGCTTGTTAACCATCGATCGATTGAACCAAAGAAAAAAAACCTACTCCCACATTGATCGATCCGCAGTTGTAAAAACAAAAATCCAAAAAAAGAAGAGTTATATTTGTTGAAAAGGGAGATCAATCAATCGTTCAATCGCAGCCCAAAATGAGTTATCAAGGACAAATGTAGATCGAATTCGTCACAACAGCAAAGACTAAATTCGAATCATAGTTCGAATTCATTCACGAAATTCAGAGTTCTAATATCACCGTATAAATCGTCATCTTGGGACACGATCTTTTCATTCCTCTCAACTCGAGCGATTCAAGTAACTGCAGCGTTGAAGGATAGGAGAGGATGCGTCCTGAGGGATGATTTTGAAACGCGTACACCCTAGGGAAGCAAAGAGAGAGAGAAAATAAAATAAGAAATAAAAACAAAATCTCAATACATGGATTACATTAGGACATGCATTAGGGGAGGAGATTAACTGAGACAACAACAATGTTCGATCAAGGAAGTGCGAATATTGTCGTCGATTCGGATACCTGTGATCATTTTCTGTGAACAAAAGAGTGGATGATAGGTCAAAAGCAGGAGAAAATATCATTTCCGCTAGACAATTTCTAAAATTTGAATGTTCCTTTGTTTTGAAAAATAATGTAATGTATAAATGTAAACAAAGTATGAATTTCTGTTAGGTTTCCTCATACACGTGTACATAAGAAAGATCGTCATCCACTCTCCCGATTGATTGAAAAATCATCATTGGCGTGTTTGAACGATATCCAACACGACGTGAATCTGAGAAGCGGACGAATTGAAAACGAGTAAGAGAAGAAGTATGTTAAAGACGCATATTTAGAGTTTAAGTTTTTAGCGAATTTTCTGGTACTCGTGTACACGTGTTTGTATACAATTTATGCACAAGATTGTGTTTAGATTGACAAGTGTACACGAGTATTGTGCATTTTAAATAGTTAGCGGTTCCAAAATACCGGTGTAGTAAAAGAGTTATGTAGTTGTTAGATTTTGTGCGATACGGTGCGACACGGCTGTTTCAATAATAATGATTAGCGAAACGTGAATATATGATACATAAATATATATGTATAAATATATATTTATTGAGTATATTCATCATTATGAAATAATAATAATTATTATTAAAATTATAATAACAAATAATGGTAATGTTACGAGATATTTATATTTAGAGAAGACGAGTTACAAGGATCGAGGGCCATGAGAAAGGAAAACGAGGTATTAACGAGGTTTCAGAAGGAAACAGGACTTCTTCGTCGTACGTTATAAAAAAGAATGTTGAACCGGCGGACCTTGCTCTCCATCCGTCCAATGTTTAACAAACAAATTCTCGATTCGCCGGCTCACGGATTCAAAAACCCAAGGAAAATTGATTGAATGCGAAAATAAATAAAAAACAATCGAGATGAGAGCCGATTTTGAATGAATCGGATATTGATAAGAATACAAAACTTGTTTGATGATCGGCTGGTTTGGACTCTTTGATCGATGAACAATGGATTTATAGAATTTTTTATAACGTCGCTCGCGTGTCGTAGAATATTTGTTAAAGTTATTATAATATAGGTTTGTTGTTGATCAATGATACGCGAACCAACGCATGGACGAGATGGCTAGAGCATCGACCGTCAGACAATGCATGCCTTATATTGTTTTACACTAATAAGTATACACGTATGTTTCACTGAAAATGTTGTACTGCGCGTACGATCTGCCAAGACACATGAAATCGGATTATTGTTATTGTTCATAGGAGGATCATAGAATATGGCGGAACGTACGCGCGTGCATATATCTCTGTATACCGACGAGTTGAAACGTCGTAAGTCATGCTACGATCGTGATACCATGGCAATTTTCTTTTTGCTAAAATTGTCGTGAGACATTCATGAGGAATATTCATTTTACGTATTGTAGGATGGAAAGCGAAGATCAAGGCAAACCAAAATAGGCAGAAGTCGAAAGCGAGGGGAAAACATATAGAAAAACAAACAAAAAAAATACAAAAAAAAAGGTAAATTATATAGGTAGTGCCATTTTTGTACGGATGATGCGATAAACAAAAAAATGTATTTTTTTAATTTCGATATCGTTCCTCATCTTACCAAAAAAATAAAAAAACAAAAATAACAAAAAAAATACACAAAGAACGCTCCCAAATGCCTTTGAACTCGCCACTGATCTCCACTGACGATACTCTTTCCTTGTACTCCACAGAAAACTCGACTTATTTTTCAAATAATCATGTCCATCATGTACACACCCTCACACACACAATAATTATTCGGAACAATAAAATATCTCCTCATTGTTGAATCGTTATTGTTTCATCATTCACCGCATCCTGTTCTATCATAAATCATATACACCCCATATATCATGACGTAGGACACTCCTTTTAGGATCATTAAGTTTTGCTTTTATGTATATATACATACATATATATACATATATAATATATCTTGATGCACCTTCACAGAAAATAAAGATTATCATCGTTCTTGAGTATTCTTTATATTCTTAGATCTCGTCGTTTTCAATACTGGAAGGAATCTGATTGTCGAAATAAGTTGATATTATACAAGTCGGAAGGCCTTCTTTCCAAACGAACTGCTTTCACAGTATCCGCATGTATTTCAGCTTTGCGTGGATCAATGTAACGTAACTCTACTTACTATAATTGTGTGTCTGTAAATTCTATTCCCGAGTCCTTCTCTCTTCAAGAGTTATCGTTGATTTTCCATACAGCATTTCAGAGGTATCTCAATTACATTTAGATTTTCCACCTTCATTACGTTTAAATATCCATTCACAGAAATATGTCCAAAATTATCAACTGATATGTTAGCATCACAAGAGAAATATTACGATGAAACATTTTATAAATGTTCTTGAATATTTCAGAAATAATTTGGAAATATTGTATGGAATGTGAGATTGGCGAACATTGCAATATTTCTGAAGGGACTTTGAAACCTCAATGTGACATACAGCAATATTACAGAAGTATTTCAATGTTTCAAATGTTAGATTTCTGCAATCTTGATGAAATATTTGGTGCTGTATGGGTTCCTAAAAGTAAAATCCGTTGAATATCCATGTGTTATATATTAATCGACGAATATTTTTCAAATTAATTGAAGCATCTCGAAATTCCTCCTATCTCGTTTGAAGAGAGAACGACGAAAATTTGTGTCCTCAAAAATCGCATTATATTAATGTACGCTTCTGTAATATTCAACAGAAACCAAAACGGATAAACTCTCTCTTTTTCTCTCGTGTGTCTTTATAAAAATGTGCATGTTCGAATGTGGCTTATTCTTGTCTCAATCGATATCGTTGGCTAGTAATTTTATACGTTGCGGCAGCTTCTTCTCGTCGTCAGCTCAATGTTTGGAAGTAATTCAATGGAAACATCGAATGATCAGACCACGCGAGGATGTTCATTCTCAATTTCCATGGTGAGTTACTTTCAAGGAATTATAAGTACGTGTTAGGATTTATGCGTGTCTCACATGTACACAACAAACACAAACCCACACACTTCCTCTCTCTTTCTCTCTCTTTCTATTTCTCTTCCTCTGTATCATTTTCTCCACCTAATTTCCCCTCTCTCATTTCTCATCTATGTAGCACTCTTTATATTTGGAATATCTTGGGACGTTGTACAGAAAAATTCATCAAGTCTCATGCTCCTCGGAGAAGTTTATCTCAAGATTTGGAAATCTAATATTCTGAACAATGATTTTTTCCCCAAAAAATTCAGGAAATTCACTAAATGTTTGGTTCGAAGCACTCGAAGCTTGGGAATTGACTTCTCATGGGATGTGAAAGGATTCCATCCAATCAAACTCTCAGTTGACTATCTCGAAAAACCACGAGGAATGTCAAATTCGGCAAAATTGTTCACTGTGAAAAGTCCGACTTAATGTGACTGCAGCTTATTTACATACTTGACTGCAATTCAGTCTCCTCCATTGTATCCGCGTCTGTTTTATTACACTAAAAACACAGTTTGTTCCAGCCAAACAAAATTTTTGTTGAAATGAACGCAGAGAAACTTTTTGTTTGACTGAAAGAAAATTTGTTTGGGGTGAACAAAATTTGGTCCACAATAATTAAGCCTTTCTTACTGACAAGTAAATTTTATTCACCCTGAATAAATTTTATTTCAGCCAACCAATAAGTTTCTTTGCGTTCATTTCAACAAAAATTTTGTTTGGCTGGAAGAAACGTCTTCTCAGTGTAGGTGCTCACTTTCAGCTGAAACAGGGCTAGCATTGGCGGCATCTCAAAATAAACTGCTATTCAGGTTGACAGTAAGTTTTACTTTTCACAGTTGTACTCGAACGTGGATTCTAAGGAAATTTCAGAACCAGTTCTCAAGCATTTCACTGACGATCGGTTCTTCAAATAGATGTGGTACGGGCGTGTTGCGACTGTTTCATTTAATTCCCAATGAGGTTATATTGAGAACTTATCACCGAACTGGAGAATGAAATGGCCACCATTCATTCGTACAAGATTAAACATCTTAACTGAAGATCTGAGCGAAATAGGAATGTTGTTAGGGAGAAAATCAAAACAACTTCTTCGAAAAAGTACTGCACATTGGAATGAAATCTTAAAACATTCAACGGAAATTTGAATGGATCGAAGAAATCTCATCACCAAAATGTGTATACTGTGAAAAAGGTTTATTTATAGTTAACGAACGTATATTTGCTTATGGGAAAATGAATATCTATTTCACGCAAATCTATTGTGATTCTATCAAACATGATCTATCAACTATTAACACACGTTCATTTCTACTAAATATCACTTGCTTATTATTAACAGAATATATTTGATTCAAACGAATATTCATTTCCCCATGAACAAATATACGTTTGTTAACTATAAATAAACCTTTTTCTCAGTGTGCGAATAAAATGGTAATCTCTCCAAGTAAAATCTGGAAAACTTCAGAAGAAATTCAACGAAATCAATTAAAAGAGGAATATTTTCACTAAAGACAAACTAAAATGTCTTTCAAGAGTCTTAAGAGGTTCTTAAAAATCCGTTCTGTTTTCAACTAGAACTTCTGACATTTTTCTGAACAATGTCACAAGATTTCTCTCGAAAATAACATGCTATGTAGAGGCACTGTACAAAATTAATGCTAAGAATACTATGAATTCAGAATACTCTACAATAATTGTTAAAAGAGACCATTTTCTTTGTTCAAAAGAAAGTCTCTTAGCTTTGATTGAATAATTACAACTGAAAATCTTTGTAACTGTGAAATGGTCACACCATTCTGACGCACATAGCACAAATGCTCCAGTAATATGTTCGGAAAATCCTGCAACATCCTGAAGACATTGTAATATTGTCAGAATATCCTGTAGACATTACTAAGACATTGTCCTATGTGGGAAATCTACCAAAATTGATAAAAGATCGGACCAGGCTGGAGGCGAAGCTGATGGTTGCAGCCATGTTGAGTCAAGTTGTTTTCAATGCTTGATGCAACCAGTGATGCCACAAATTCCAACTTCCGCCAACTTTTGTCCCCTCCATCAAGACATTTTGCCTCTACACAATCAAATTCCTTTTGTCGAAGGCTTCATTGTGTGCGTGGAATTTCTATAAAGATGGGGCAAAACCTGATTTCTGGCATCACTGGATGCAACACTGAACCAATCTATCCAGTCGATATTGAGCCAAGAATTGATGATAAGTTGTCCCAGAATCGAAACAAATACTGATGTGATCGTAAATTGTAGAAAGACACTCATCGATTACCAATATTGATATATCATTTTATCATGTGTTGATCAACTCTTCAAGATTCAAAAGAACCGCAATTCCGGTGAATCCTCGTATCAGTTGTCCCATAAAAACTCATTCATATTGGCCTAATCCACAAGTAGAGTATACAGAATTCATGGTACTATCAAGGAATACTTGTTTGACCACTATTATTCTGAAATTCTAAAATATTTTTCCACAAACGCGAAGCAAGTATTTAAATATTTTAGTATTTATGTAATTGATAAGAGACAATAAAACTTTAATGATAATTGTTGTTTTGCTCCTCAATAAGTCGCGAGACACATATCATCCGTATTTGATTTGCACATGTTTCGCCGAGAATAGAGATGGACTACAACCATTTGTAGCAGCTTGTCATCGCAAGCAAATAGCATGAATGGTTGGACAAAAGGACGCAAAGAATTACAAAGCTCTGATATTTTCCATGTTGGATTCAAAATGAATGAACGTAAACATGTATGAATTACATACGGAAGATATATACGACGTATGTGTCGATATTGCAACTTAATATCAGTCATTCGATTTTTACATGAAGTTTTTTACCCACAGATGACTCGAAAGGATCTATATTTATTCTTGACAACAAATTCTTTCTTTCTTTCTTTCTTCCTTTTCTTCTACATCTGTCTTTCTTCACATTACTCCCTTTCTCTCTCTCTCTCCTTTTCTCTCACTTTTCCAACCTGCTACTGAGCTACTAATACTACTACTACTACTACTACTATTACTACTACTATTACTACTACTACTGTTACTACAACTACAACTACTATTACTTTGAAGAAAGAAACTCTAACAAATTTCCTCAGTCCAATGAAAATATCCAATACACTTGAAGTCAATTAAACAATTATGAAGAAAAGTAAATACAAAAAAATCCACAAGAATGTATATTTAATTAGGTGGAGGTATGAGCATACCTCTTTCTCGTGAAATTTTCGATATTATCTATATATAAAATATATATACATAAATGTATGAACAATACATGCGTGTTTATCAATTTATTGTACACTTATAAATATACATAAATATAACAGTACATATTTTAGCGATGTGTAGAGAAAACAACGGATGAAGGGGAAAATGTTACAGCGAGTTCGATCAGTCATTATTGTTATGGAATGTGATTTCTCTATCGCTCAATGAATTCACAACTTAAGGCGATACAATGACACTAATTACTTATAACAAAATCATGTAATTCTGCTTGTATATGTATATATATATATATATATATATGTTACATGTGTGGGATATCCACTCCACATCTCTGTTTCTTCTTTCTTTTTATTCGATCCTACGAGGAGAACATTTTTTTGAAATTATATAAACATCTTTGTTACATACAGCTTTGAAATCGTCTGACATTTCAAGCAGAAATATTTTGAAAACACTCAAAAGTCAGACGGTCAGACTTATTCGAATTCGAAATACATAATAGATCAATGATTATATAGTATGAGCTTCCGAATTGAAGCCGTTTCAGCTGCAAATTTTTGGATGGAAGGGATTCCCAAATTCGCATGTGGACTCAGATTCCTGTCCAGAACCCTTGTCATTCTCCACACTAACAACAAGGTTTATTTACAGTTAACAAATGTATATTTGCTGATGGGGAAATAAATATTTATTTCATGCAAATCTATCATGATTCTGTCAAATATGATTCATTGACTATCAACAAACGTTTATTTCTACTAAATATCACTTGTTTATTATTAACAGAATGTATTTGATTCGAACGAATATTTATTTCCCCCTAAGCAAATATACGTTTGTCAACTATAAATAAACCTTTTTTGTCAGTGCAGGTCCCGAGCAAGGAGCTTGAACAGTCACACCCCTGTGCGAGAAGACCAATAGAAACCGATAGGCCAAATCCTATTGGAATCCATGATTTCCTATCAGTGTCAATAGTGGATAGTGTCACAGGACTTGAGGGTTTCTATAAGATTCTATGGGGAATCCGATGTTCTATGGGTTTCTATCGGTATGATCAGCAAAACCTGATAAATACTGATAGGAATAAAACATCTTATCAATTTCAATAGTGGCTAGTGTCACAGCATCTATGGGAGTTTATGGGAATCTGTTGGACTTTTCAAACAGGGACGGATCCTGGGTGGGGATCCGGTCCATGCGGGAATTTTTATTTGGGATGTTCTGGATAAAGTTCAGGAATGGGAAGAATGCGGCTCCGATTTGGGAGCTCAAAGTGTCAGACAAAAGTAAAACCCACCAAAACGAATGAAAATTTCGATTTAATTTTCTCCTTGTATCATGGGATGTCGATCCACATTATTTTCTCTTTTTCTCTCTTCTGATTTTTGAATATACACTATATCGTATCCGTGCATGCTCTCTCTCTTTTTCTTCTTTCTTGGACTATTGTACACACGTTATACTCTTTCATTATAATTGAGAGGAAAAAGAATCACATGAATTTGAAGAGAATATTGTTCAAAATTTCCTCTCAACGATTCTTTCGAAAACTAAACCTTGATGTTTCTATTCTCTTCGCTATAATAACAAGCCAACTCTGTATGCATAAACAAAACACTGAACATGAATTTTCAACGTACACGTACGCTATGTGGAAATATGAAATGCTGTATGAATCTTCTCTCGTCTAAACGTCGTTTCGCTTTTGACTACAGGAATATGGAGATGAAGTGTGGAAAGAAAGCGAGAGGAAAAATAAGAAACTTCGCAATGTCGCTGCTCTGAACATATCAATGTCTTTGTGGAGGAAAAATGAAATCTACCTCTCCAGTGCTGAAAGGAAACTTTCGATACACTGGAGGAGTTGATTCAATGTTTTCTGTTTTTTCTATTGATGCTGAGGATCGAATGGTCACCTTCCGAGAGGAGGTCTCAGTATTCTGAAGAGCTTTGACGAATGTTTTTCGGACGAATGAATAACTAAAAAGAGTTCACTAACGTCACTGAGTTCGGAAAATTGAGACTTCGCCATCCGAATTATTACACACACCGTAAAATTTGGACGAGCAGGCCATTTACCGACGATTTGCCTTTTTTCTCTTTGTTTTTCTCGGATAACAGATCAAACGGAATCCTACGTCTCAATTCATTCACATTCCAAGTCGGAAGGCAAGATCCGAAGATATTTCGACTCGGGATGTTACAAAGAACAACATACGCGTCACAAAATCAAAACAATCGACCATCCACATTGATCTTTCCACGCGAAAAACGTGGAAGAAATCGTCGTGAGACACGACAAAATCAACTGGAACCATCCGCGCGAATGAATACAAAAAACTATAACAGAACAAAGAAACACGTTGCATAGAGATGTTTGCTATGGATCATCTTTTAGCGTTCAAACTCATCCTCAAAATTCCATCCCATCATCTCGATCTTCATTCTCTTTTAAACACATCATTGCAATGAGAAATAATCCAAAAATCTCCCTTTCATAAATTTTTTCTAAATTTTTCCAAGAATATCGTTGTTGCGAAAGTTGTATTGTACAAAACTCCAGTGAGATCTATTGGGAATCATGCATTTTTTCCAAATTTATATTCGACGTGGTTGAAACTCTGTCAAAGTGAAAGAATTTTTCTTTGAAAATTGATTTGGAACACCGCCATCTATCGAATGTTCTGTGTAAAAAAGAAATTCCGAAAGAACGTTATTTCAGATACCTTTTTCCTTCCTTTTTACTTACGCCACCCTAAGCCCCAATGTAAGGCACGTGGCACGTGATATCAAAGATAAATTATGCCTAAGCAATTCGTGTTTCGTAGATTTGGAACGAAGGAGTGAAACAAGAAAATAAAATGATTTCAAAATGAGAAATACGAGTGAAACGTTTGAAGGTACGTGAATCTCTTCAACCATTACGTATGAGGAAAACGAAAATGTGTGAATTATGAGTGTTTCTGTTGTTCCTTCTTTGAATCAATCGTAATCGTTGAAAGAAGTCCACGCGTTGTGATGTCGGTTCAAAAGATACTGAATGATTAACAGTGAAAACAGCAACAACAACAACAACATCAATATCAGAAATGAAAAGTGAAGTTTAAGGAGGAAGAGTGATCGCTAGGTGTACATAAGTAATTATAAACAAGTTAACCATTATGATTCGAGTTTTTTGTCAAATAATAATAATGATATCTTTCAAGCAATGGTTATTGATTAAATGATATAATGACGATAACAGAAGTATAACAGCAACAACACAAGTATGAAAGGACTATATTCTCGGCACTCGAAATCTTTTTCTACCGATTCATCGACTGTGCGCAGGACTATGCGGATTTCCCTCGCCTTTCAAAGACCAAACTGGACCAAACGAATGTCCCAATTGATTTTTCAACACGATCTGTCGATACGGAGAGAATTTTCTCGAGCGTCGTATAAATATTATATACATACATATTATATATGATACATAAAAGTTGCGTGTAACCGACATGACTATTCAGAGACAACGACACAACGCATTATGAAGTAATAACGATAATATGTAATTAACGTATAATATTAAATATGACTATACTTACATAATATATTGGTAACGATGGTGATCGCGATCGATGTACGTATCGTGAAACTCTTGCGTACGTTAAATTCCCGAAATGAGTGCAGATAAACGGACTGTTCGTTGAATTTCAAGAATGTGGTTTGAATTTTTATTCCGATTTTCATCTTCGATAACGAAATTTCTTTATCCTGTTCAGACTGTTTCGTTTTACGAATGCATCTTTTATCCGATACCGAACTATCAAAATATCTGCCGCTAGGAGAAATTATGTGAAATTTTGAAGAGCTGCTTCAGAGTTTTGCAAAATGAGGGTATTCTTATTTCCAGCACTGAAGATGGAATATTAGATTCCACTGTACTCAGGGAAGAGAAGGGAGGAGGAATCTGGAAAGGTTCATTGAAATCTAAAATACCAATATTGATTAACCTGATGATCTTTATGGTCGAAGGGCTAGCGCACTACCCTTCAGACGCCTGACACACACAGACGTTCACATCTCGGACTAATCAATTCACTTTCTCTGCTAGCGAAAGTATAAAAGGACCATGTTATTGATCCCTACGAACACGGCTGCTGGCATTTCAAAGGACCAGTAATGGAGTGCCCGTTATCATTGTTTGTAGGAGTCGCTGTTAATGAATCAAGGATTTTACCTTCTGCGGCATAGTTGTGCTGTTTCTGGTGTCATTCAAGGAAAAAATACCATTGAAATGTCAAAGTTTTATATGAAGTGAATACTTTGTACAATTCGAACCAGTCTTATCTGAATATTTTGAATATTCCTATACTTCTTGATTGTCCAAAATGTTATCTAATTAAAAGCGATGGTGGTGGTCGACCATCGGTTTCGCTTTGTCATCTGACCATTGGACAAAAATACAGAATTCTTAAAGCCGCAAGTGACTGTACAAAGGAATATTTTGATTCATTCCGAATGGAAACCCTTTGAATAGTCTATCAGAAATGATTTGTTTAATCCATGCTGTGTTATATTTACATGAAAATTGAAATCTAAAGCATAGAAGATAATAAGAAGTATCCTCCAACCCTCAAGATACAAAGTGTGATCTGAAATGAAAGGGTCGAAATTAAACATGCAGTGAATATCTTGCGCAAAAGACTTACTCAGACTTCAAAATAAAAAACATTGTAAATACATTTGACGTGCCCTGGTAGGAATTTGTCTGGGCGTCCCATTTAACATCCACGTACTAGATGGGACCCACGTGGGAGCAACTGGATAACACATCTCATCCAGTTTGATTTCAGTGCCCAAACATTTAGTTGATTTATGTAGATTTTTCATGCGTCAACTGATCTTACAGTAACATTGATATCCCATTATATAACATGGCAGGGGAATGAAAGGAAGGGATTATTTTATGGAAATGAATTCAAAAGCAACGTACTTGACTGGAGATTAACTGTCAAAATACATTGTTACCTTATTCATAACTGTGATTTTACAAAAAAAACATGATTTCACATTTCCAATTACCAACTTGAACAAAATTCTAGCAATTCCTTGGGACATTTGGATGGGCACAGGCTGGAAAGTGCATCACAAAATTAGCTAGAAACCAACCCAACATCCAGGAAAACTAGCTGGAGCCCATCTAATTCTCAATCATAATTTCTACCAGGGTGTGTATGATAGCAAATTTGAATTTATACATTGAATTATACTACGCCATGGCGTAGCATAATGCTTGCATGTATGAATCAAACTAAATCGCTTAAATATTTTAGAATTGTTGTCGATTGACAACGAAAACTTCACAAGTGGAAAAGTTTGGTGGAAAACTTTCAGGTGTTTTGTTTTTTTATAAATCCACCCGGTTGCATTATACAGTGTTCGCAACTTCCATTCGTTTTTATTCAGAACGTTATATATTACTTGATATTGACTCTCTATTACAAAAAAATGACCGAATAATTGTGAGATCGACTGGATTAAATCCATAAAAGGGAAAATTTCCCCAGGTGGGAATTAAAGAAACCGAATATATATTCAGATAGCAGATAAGCTTATCATAAGCTTGTCAGACTTGTCGTTCGATTGCTTTTGACTGATTATCAACAGCCTTGTCAATCTAAGGTTGCTGCAACTTTGGTGCAAAGATCTTGTGATCTTGTACGCTTGTCGTATGTCAACTAGTATGACAACCTCGCAGCAAGGTTGAATTGTTATCTGAGTAGGAAGTTAATAAATATCGTTGAATGCTCGAAAAGTGTTAACACGCGAGGAGTTATCAAAATGTGAGTGGGGGTGACGATAGGAGTTTTGCTGTTTTTCTCACATTAATCCCGACATTGAAAGCCGAGAACCTATGATCTTCGATTTTGTCACTTCGGACGATTGTTTGAATCGCCTGAGCATAATAATAAACTTGATGTGTGAATCTACGTTTTTCCTGCCTCTGTACTCCAGCTGGGAAGGAGATTTCATCTCATGGGAATGTGAAAAATAGTGAAAGGTACCTCTTCAATCAACTTTTTGGAACTTGGAACCTATATTCGAAGGAGTTGATTACTAACAGGAATATTCAATGAACAAACTTGTGGAATAATTTATTGAATTTTCTCCAGATATCCTTTACATTCCTCTTTTTCGTTTCTGAAGACGTACGGATAAAAAGATGACTGGATTCAACAAAATTCCCTTCTGCGCGGAATTATCTGCGACCAGATTTGGAAGTAATTCAATTGAAACTCAATTGACAATTCAAATGTAATTCGTGATTGAAATTTTTTTCAATCAACGAATTCATTTAATTGACTCGAGATCAATCAATGATTGATTGATTCCTTTCGTTTCTTTTTCAATTGTTATATGGGAAAAATTCTAAACAAGAGTTGAATTTGAGTTGTTAATTGCACTGAAAAAAAAATTTCTTCCAACCAAATAAATATTTCATTTGTTCTCTCTCCATAAAATATTCCTTAGAGTTAATGAAATATTTAATTGAATCAAATAATGGAATGATTGCCCCAAATAAATTGATCTTCTAAATAAATAATTTATTCGCCCCAAAGAATCGGTTCTGGCATCTAATTGAATATTCAATTTCGACAAATGAATATTTTATGGAGAGAGGACAAATAAATATTTTGTCTCCCCTCCGAGCGGAAAGTGGCAACTTCCTGCCCGCTGGCCAAAACGAAGTTGCCACTTTCCGGCTTCGACGAGGAGAAAAATAGTATACACACTATTAAAGAAAGGCTAAGATCACATGTTTGTCGGGCTCGGCTTCGCCTCGGCCGTCAATTACAGGCCTAGGTGTGTAATATACTATTTCTAGTGTGTGTCGTTCTTCAATTACCTTATCTACAACCCTATTCAAAGGGATACCAGTGTACCATCCGAATGAAGAATTTGTGTGGAAGATTCCTCCGAACTGAACTCACGAAACAGTCTGATATTTTCGGGGCATAATCCTTGAAACTTTTCAAATTGCGTTACATAGCCCGAATTTCAAATTTTGAAAAAAAGTTTGTCCTCAGTCGGTATAAGAGAATTTTTTTTCGAAATTTTAAATTCGGGCTATGTACCGCAATTTGAAAAGTATACAAAATTATACTCTGAAAATTTCAGACTGTTTCGTGAGCTCAGTTCAGAGAAATCTCGCGAACAAATGTTTTGTTTGATCGTTCTGTGGAGCAAAAACTCCTCTTCCATAATTGATGATCTCTGCTTATTTGAATATGAAAGAATGTTATCAATTCATGTAATATTCAAGTATAATTTTTCCAATAGAAAAAAGAATCAAAATTCCCAAAGAATTGACCACGACTTTCCACTAATGATTAGAACGAAAGTTCAAATATCAAATGTGCTGATGTGAATTGCTTTATAAAAATTCGAACGTTTCAATCAAATGTCCATGAATTTATGGAAATCTAAAATTCGACAAGATTTATACGTTGTACGAAAGATATTGTGGTATGAATTAGTTTATAGGATTTTCACGAATAGAAAGTGTAATTGCTAGCAGTATGAAAGTGAGAGAATTGATGTTTCATGAGAATGAAGAGAAATTAGGAAATAGTCTTATTTTTACAATTGATTTGGAATTGGTACATGTATGATATACAAGTTGAACGTACGGTAACAGTATTTTTATGATATTTAGAATACGCGTAAATAAAATTCATACAAGTGAAACACTTGCAACAGTAAAGCATACATGAAATCCGAATACAAAATCTTTACCTTGAACGCCATGTAAACGGAATTATCGAATGAATTGTATTTTTACATCGTGAATTTGCAATTAATTACGAATTATGCTGAAATTGCATGCTGAATATATCCACATTGTGTTTATTTTGATGTCAGAATACGATTTATTTCGATGACGTTTTTCAAGGCGCTGAATTATTTTACAAAATTGACTCGATATTTGCAGATTATTGGGATACCTGGAATTTATATATGAATCTTATTTGTGTATGAAAATGTGAATGTATGTTACGAGAACTATCACAATCATACGAAACGGGAGAGAACAATGGAATTGAAATTCGATCAATTTGCATATGAAATTCGTTTCAACGCAAGTTGGTTATTCATGGAATGCTACATTTTTGAAATATTTCGAACAGTTCGTGAGGAAAATACGTGTTCTTTCTCATCCACCCTGTATCGATATCTACGCACATGCAAAAATGTAACGAAACCAGACGGAAAAAATGCTTTCGTTAGGTCTTATCGACATAAGAAATCCAAAGAGAAATAATCAAGGTGACTAAATCGAAATACCGAAAGGGAGAAGAAAGCAGAAGAGAGAGAGAGAGAGAGAAAGAGCTGCGAGGAATGAATCAATTCCCAAAAGACAATCGAAATTGTTTTCGTTAATTTTCTCTCGTACGATCAAAATTTGGTGTGGCTTGTTTTATCAGTATAACTGATGCTGGATGTACATAAACTACTGTCTTCGGAAATTCATCCAACTAAAAAGCAATATTGTTGATGCCTAGAATTGTATTATACATGTCGAAAGCCTTTCTCACAGAAAAATAATCAATGACTGAAAGTAGGCAACGTGAAACGTAAAATCTAGAGTTAAGATCAGATTCTGTACATTTATTCTCAAAGATTCTCATCGCCAAATACAATGGACTTGAAAGAGGTGTATATTCTTTGAGAAATCATTTGAATTACGCGAAGATTCGTACAGCACAATCCATCACAGCAATACAATATTATCGAAGAACAATTTTATTTCCAACCGACTTTTTCGGGAATTCTCAAATCTTATAATCTCTTTCAACGATAATTGTACGACCAAAAGAATTCATAAACTAATATTTTACGAATCGTGCTCCAAAAAAAATGACACAACATAATTCACAAAGATATCATGAGCACTAAACAGCATTTGGATATACTGAAATTAGCTACATGGAAAAAGAGAAATGAAACTAAACAACACACTACTTATTTCATTCAAAGTTGAATAAAAAATACAAGAACTTGAACCAAAAAATCCCTATCATCACGTTCAGGAAAAGTGTGTACGATATGAATACAAAGCGGATGAGCGAAATGGAAGAGAAATGGGGATACGAAGAGGAACAAAATAAATAAATGATACTCTTGTATAAAGTAGAATTTGTAGTGACTAAACCAATTAATCATACAAAAACATGAACAAGTTGTTGTTGAGCATAATTACATAATGTAAACATTGAAGAAAAAAAAGGGTACGACGATAATATTATATTGTTGTTAGATATAAATACGTATTGAATATTCATTGCGTGCATGTCATCGCGCGTGAACGCGGGTATACATTCATATGGAGAAAAATTGAAAACAAAAAAAGATAATCTAGAACGTAAGAGATCACTCCTTACCCCAAAATGTATTATGTACACAACACGTGTAACATCCACACGAATACTCGATAAAAGAAATTTCATGACAGCATCGTGTTCCAGCATACAATTCGACGCTCTATATCTAAAGTTACTTTCGTTGCATTCAAAGAACTATTATTAGTTTTGTTGAAGAGATATGATCTGTCATATGATTGTATGGTGTGCCATTGTTCTTGGTCAATGAAATTGTTTTTTGTTGAATTGAATACTATTCGATTGTACGAAAGGTAAGACCAAGAACTGGGATATCACATTTCAAAACTTCCAAATAGAATTGAAATTTGCGTTCGTGTAAATGAAAAATCTGATAATTCTGAAGTTACGAAATCCAAGGAAAAAACGAGCTTTCCCCTTCGTACACGCCGTACGAAAAGTCTCACTAAGTTTCTTTGTTGGCTTTCAAAAAAAGGAAGAACAAATAAACACAGAGAATGTACATGGTCCCGAAATCAGTTACACCCTTCGGGACGCGCCTCATCGTTATAGCTCTTAATACGATATAGTTGATATATTATGATAATTAATAAACAAAAAGGTGAATTACCAAAAATATTCGTTTATGTTATTTAGTTCTAACCACTGAAAAAAATGTAATAAAAATCAATCATGTTACCAAATTTGTTGCTTCTTTCGAACCTCACGCCTCAGGACACTTCCGTATATCATCACTAATTTCTGTATGAAGGATAAAATATGTATACACGGATTTATCAACGGTGAGTATGTTTTGAGTTTTCAAAGAATTCGGTACATCCAACACAACATCGGATGTCCCAGCAATATTGTTAAAATATTACATTTGGAATGTAAATTAAGAAAAATTATTCTGGAAAACATCTC
Source organism: Gonatopus flavifemur (assembly GCA_018340375.1). Classification (NCBI taxonomy): domain Eukaryota; kingdom Metazoa; phylum Arthropoda; class Insecta; order Hymenoptera; family Dryinidae; genus Gonatopus; species Gonatopus flavifemur. Next base: position 2,822,927 of record JAFFJZ010000001.1, read on the forward strand.
AAGAAGATTTTCAGAATGTGTGCAGGATGTCTCATGTCACCATCTTTGTAACATTCTGGAGATATTCTGAAACATTGCTGAAATCATTGAGGTAATATTCTGGAGACATTCTGAAATATTCCTGTGGTAATTTCAGCGATAGCCTGTACGGGAAAAAAATGTATTAACCCTTTCTGATCTGACGTGTATCCCAATTGAAATAGCCCTACAAACAGTGGTTACTAGCGTTTCAATGGGCCGATGATGGTCCTGCAATGCCAGTGAAGAACCGTTACTGGCCCTTTAGAATGCCTGCAGTCATGTTTGTTGGGAGAATTTAGCAAAGTATCAAAATTGTTCCACAAATCAGAGCAGTCTGAAACCCATGATATCTTCAAGATAAAGGTGCCAATTGACGATAAGAAAATCATTGAGAATTATATTTTCAGTATGGTATAATATGTTCTTAAACGAAACTAATGTGATGAGAATTTTTAAATTTTTGATACTGCAATTCCCATTACTTGAACGAATTTTACTGATTCTGCAGAATGCAGTTTGAATATTCCAAAAGATATGTTCAACTTCAAAGAAGTTTTGAGTACCAAAAAGTGTTTTTCATATTTTGAAGTGTTTTAATACCCAATGAACAATATGTTCTCATGAAGAGTTCTTGAAGATCTCATAACTTTGTGCAAGATGACAGAAAGTACATTCATAAAGATAACATAAAGCTCTCTGAATGTTATCTAATGCGTCCATTTCTGAAGAGGAAAAGATATCATGGAATGTCATCTGTAAGAGCTCCTGATTTTGAGTTCCTACAGATGTCATGATCTTGGTCAAGTCAGGAGGTCATACGTATGACCTCGGATAGATCTCTTGAGTTTGAAGGTATTTAGAGTTCTTATTCATGAGGTTAAAAAGATGAAATTTCTGAGGATTATCCAGTGAAGAGGTTACGGGCCCTAGTGGAAATGCACTATATATGACCCATATATGACCCGGAAATGAACCATATATGGATCATATATGACCCATATATGGCCCATATATGGCCCATATACATAGGGGTATAAAAAAAGTCTCTCCTACGAGAATTGAACGCGGTTCGTTGGGACCGGACTCCATCCCCCTTTCACCGGAGCCACCGCCGGTCGCTTGAAAGAAGCGACTTCTTTCACGTATATGAACTCCCGCTTATTCTTGAAAACCATATATGGCTCATATATGAACTCCGAATTGGTAGATCAACAATTGTGGATCACATATAAAACATTTATGAGTTATTGCAGGTCAGATTCACAATGAGTTCCTCAATATTTTTAGAATAATTATTTTTGAATTCTTCGTTGAAAAATATGAGATATTTGTCAAATTTGTTTGTTTGCTCTTTTTATTTTATTGTGTTCACCGGTTTACAATGTGTCAGAGCTTTTAGTTTTGACAAATCCAGTTTTTTTTAAATGCGTGTATCTCTCAACACACAGAATTACTAATAAGGCATAAAAGTTGGGATTTTTTCTGAACTTTTCAAAAATTCGAGTGAATTTTTTTTTCCAATTTGTGTCTAGTGGAATTCCTACGGTGGAAGTAAAAATGGTAGTTTATTCGAATTTGGACATTTTCAGCCCTTTGAGATCACCAGGAGTCCAAAAGGCTGTAGGGGGGGTCTGTGGTTCCGTACCCTGACGAAAATTTTGTTCATAATTTCTCATAATTTCTCATTGTCCCAATTCATGGAGAAAATGTGAGGACTTCTATTGTTCTTTCTCATATTTTCTCCATGAATTGGGACAATGAGAAATTATGAGAAATTATGACGAAAATTTTCATCAGGGTAACTTACAGTGCTTGTCGTGAATTTTAATTTGTGCTGCCTTCTGTTATCGTCAAAGACACCGAGATGTGAATTTTGCCGAGAAATCTGCAACAATATTTGAAAGACTGCGTAAATGACATCTGTTGCTTTGGTTTAGGGTCCGAAAGACCATGTGTAACCTTCACGTAAGTACTTTGAAGTGTGACCTCAACGGGTTAATTTTTTTATTTAACAAACACGATCGATCTATGGTGCATAGCAATACTTTTGGTTCAGTTCTGAAAATGGTAATTTTCTACGACATTCAAGAAATATAAATAAAACAAGACAAAAAAGATAACTCAATAACTTGAAATTACACATCAATCTGTCCATGAAATGTCTCGTATCTATGCTGCATTACAAATCTTGAATAATCGAGCACGCGGAGTTCTCAGGCCGCCCTTGTTTTGTCCAGATCTCTCGAATGCCGTGGAGTAACATTTTCAAAAACGAAATGAAAATTATCGTGATGTTCCAGACATTAGTTTCGCTTGTGGAATTTGAAAATCAAACGTATTCGAATTTGGATGAAATACTCTTTTCACTTCCATCGTCGAATCACGGCAAAATACGTCCTTGGAAAGAAATTTGCTCTTGACTTTGTGAAAAGTTGAGGCAAAATCCTAAGTTCCATGCCTTGGTGATAATTTTTTGTATTGAAAGCTTTCCAAGATATAGGCATTTGAAAAAAAGTGGGTTTTAGAGACCAAGAACTTCGACATATGTTCTAAACCTGAAATCATAATAGAATAAGAAAAAAAGAAAGAAATGATACGTATCTCACATTTCCCAACAGAGAATTCGGGATAACCATTTCAAAAATATTTATGAACTCTTGGAAAATCCGATATGAAATGATCCATACATAGCAAATAATTATACCAAATATGAATCATATATGTATTTGACCGTTTCCTGCAAACATATATGTTGCGCGCGGTACCATATATGCTTTATATGTATCACTGATGAAGCTTCGGCCACGTATATGGGGCATATATGGGTCATATATGGGGCATATATGGGACATATATAGGGCATATATGGGACATGTATCGGGCATATATGGGACATATATGGGACATATATGGGGCATATATGGTCATATATGTTTTGTGGGAATCATATATGGATCATATATGGGTCATATATGGGTCATATATGATTCATTTCCACTAGGGGGGTTAACATCTCAGCACATTTTTTTGCAAAGAATTTCTCGAAATTGAATTCATAAAAAAAACCGAAATTTATGGAAATGATTCTTCACATCTGTTCTTTACATTTATTACATCTTGAGGTCTGTACATGGCCTAAATTTTGGATTTTGAAAGAGTTTTTTTGAAGAGATTTTTTTTAAATTTGGGCTCTGTACACTGGGTTCATTTAAAAAGGGTGTCTACTTTAGGAAGCCAAAATTAGTCACTTTTTCATGATTGTTTTATAATAAAACTAGCCTTTAGATCTTTTTGGAATTCCAACACTTTATTGGACGTATCTTGGAGTATAAAAAAAATTATGTTTTTCAAAAGGTTTCATCAATTATTTCGGAAGTAATCCTAAAATATGTAATAATTAATTTGAAAATTCAATCAACACTACGTACACGATTGCGTTCCATGGCATTATCTGGACCACAAAAAAGAAGGTTTTTTTCCAAGTCTGTGAGTATGGAAACAAAGTAAGTGAGTAAGTTTTTTAGTTTGTGAATTTTCCTATATTCATTGAAGAAATTCATTAAAAGTCATGCAAAAACAGGTGATCATAACAGAAATGAAAATTCCAAATTTAGATTTCACAAAAAATCGATTTTTTTACTTCAAACAGATATTTGATTCCTTTTTCAGGACAAATTAATACGTGACTTTAATTCACATAGAAGCTACACTCATGAACTTGAAAAAAAAAACTTTGTGTATTTCAGATAATTCTGTGGAACGCAATAGTGTACGCAGTGCAGAAGAAATTTTTAAATCTATCAATCCATATTTGAGGATTACTTTCGGTATAATTGATGAAATCTTATGAAAAAACGTTCTTTCTTCATACTCCAAGATATGTTCAAGGGGTTACGTGGGTTTCAGAGGCCAGAAAAAAAGCTAATTTTCTGGATTTTTTTTTCTCTTACTATACAAAAGATTTTTATTCAGTGTTTTTGGCATATGATTGGATGACTTTTGAACTACATTTCGAAAAATTTTCATGGAAAAATATGATGAATTGACTTGATGGCAGTCGATTTTCGGAGGTCCCTCCACTTTGCGGTAGTCAAAATTACTGGCGACTGCTTCATCTGAAAAATACAAAAAAAATATTTTCTCTTAGTATTAGTGTAGAACTAGTCGCTGAACGAAGGATTTTTTTTTCCTTGAACTACAAAAAATTTGACAACGTAATGAATACTGAAAATTTCACCGAAAAAGTGATTTTTTCATTCAAACCACTACCAAAAATTCAATTTCCATTTTTTCTCCAAATCCTTCGTTCAGGGACTAGTTTTACTCTAATACTGAGAGAAAATATTTTTTTTGTATCTTTCAGATGAAGCAGTCGCCAGTAATTTCGACTACCGCAAAGTACCTTTTTTGTGGAGAGACCTCCGAAAATCGACTGCCATCAAATCAATCCATCATATTTTTTCATGAAAATTTTTTAAAATGTAGTTCAAAAGTCACCCAATCATATGCCAAAAACACTGAATAAAAGTCTTTTGTATAGTAAGAGAGAAAAAATGGAGAAAATTAGCTTTTTTTTGGCCTCTGAAACCCATGTAACCCCTTAATGAAGTGTTGAAATTTCGAAAAGATCCATCGGCTAGTTTTATTATAAAACAATGATGAAAAAGAGCCTAATTTCGACCTTCTGAAGTAGACGTTTCCCCTAATCTGTTAATCCCCTTTTTTTTCCGGTAGATCCTTGTTATCAATTCATTATTAATGTACTGATAACGTTTTTGAATGCATGGATATGTGGAGAATGATTTTTCGAAAAGAAAAAACTGATTACAAATGTTCTTAGTTGATCAGCAATCAATTGCTGACGATTTACAGGAAAGAAGAAAATTAATTACGTGGATTAGGTTAATTGTGGATAAATTTACATTCAGCGAACATTCAATGAATCTTCAAACGTCCGTAGCTTTATTCTAGGTTCAACGATCGCTTGTTGAATGTTTATGTTCTCTTGGGGTGATAAAGTAAAATGCACTCACAGAGAATTATAACCTGTATTACATACCTGATTGTTTCAATTACTGGAACATATGATTTCAGCGTTACTGATGTATAAGAAGTATCATGAATGATAATTTAAAAAGTAATCTAGTAATTATCAAACAAACACTTTCAGTATCGAACAGTTTCATAACCTTCATGTTCAGTATAGATGAGAGTAGAGAAGAAAAAATGTCTGCGTGTGTGGACATCTTGCATCAATAATTACAACTTCTGAGCATCATTCTTGTGAAATCAAAATGAAATCTTGGGAAAGATATCATCAAGTAGTCTTTTGAAAGACACTTGAGACATGAAAACTATTTGACACTAAACAGTTCCACTAAATCATAATGTCTTCTTTTCAAAGATATCCCACAGAGCTCTTCACACAGAGTCCTCGTACGTCTGATGACTGCATGATATCCTCGTGAGTAATCTCAATGTTATCTCTGAGAAGAACTCTCGTAGAGTTTTTCCTCATATAATTGTTCACTGGGTACACAGCTATATCATGCAACATCATGTGTCCATTGCAATGGACACTGGGTGTCTGTTGGCAAAATTCATCTACAACAAGGTAACAAGTGTACATGCAAAAAGATAGAATACTACACTGAAAAAAGGCTGGTAACAGTTATCAAATATATTCTTAAAATACAACTAATCGTATTTTCAATAACACTGATAGAGTAATTGATGACAATTATTACATTTCATGTATGTGTTCATAATGATTAAGTATTTTATGCATTTATGAATATCATTGGTATTTGTTCAATGTTATCGAATATTTGACTAGTCATATTTAAGAATATATATTTGATAACTGTTACATTCGGTGGATTTAATCCGTTCCCTGAAAATTTCATCAGCTTAAGAACGCCCACAATTAAATCCCGATGGTAACCATAATATTTGAATTCGAAACTTTCGAACGATCTCATCGACCTACATGAATCATTGCTCAAGTGTTCAGGAGTTTGGAATTTCAATTTTCATCAAAAATTTTTAAATTATGGCATAGTTTTCCACAACTCATCGAAAGTAACAGGGAACAGATTGAATCCACCCACTGTACCTATCCTCTCTTTCAGTGAAGATGAACGAAAATTAACATGAACAAAATTCTTACGGTTGGCCGACGTATAAAAATTACTGGAAATTAATGATCATGTTCCAATGGATTCCAAGATAAAAATCCATTACAAGAAAGTTATAAGTCTCTTATAACATTGGAGTTTTTAGTGGTATCACTGCAGGATGTCCGGACTCGGAGAATTCTGATGGAATCAATCAGTCATAAAATCAGGGTGAACGGAATGATCAATGAAACAAGTGGAAGATTCCCGAACTGGACATCCTGCACTGATACTACATACTTTGCATGTGGCACCAATATGCTACGTAGGTTAGAGTTGAGAATAAAAAAAATACGAGCTGACACTCTGTCTTGTTCCTACACACTCGTTAACAGCCTATATTTATAATTCATGAATGTTTATTTTGGAAAATTACCTATTTTGTTGAACTCCTCTGTAATTTTCGTTTGATAGATTGCATCATTGAAATCTCATGAAGATTTATTACGAATGTAATAAATAGTGATAGAGTGATAGACAAATATTTTTCATTTTTCCTCCTATGTTCTAGTCATGGACACCCTGTGTTCATTGGAATGAACATATCAGTAATTTTTAATCTACGTTACTAAAAATTCTGTAGAAATTCAGAGTTTATACTAGGAGCTATAGAAACTATTGCCAGTTGAAAAAAAATTTTCATCATTATCAGAATTAAGCCAGGTCAGACAGGGTTGAAAAGCTCACAAACTATTACTTTGAGTTGAAAAAAAATTCCTTCAGAGTTGACTTCTACAAATGTTGAATGAGCTTGGCCAGAATCACTTTGAGTAGAAGAAAACCTGCTCCGAAGTCGATTACTAGGAAGTTCCCCCAGTGGGGATTGAACCTGAGTTCTGCAAGTGAGAGTCAAGGCTTCTATCACATCAGTGAATCTCCGAGATGACGACACCACTCTCAAAGTGCCATTCATTATAATCATCGTGATGGGAGTTTGAAGATTCCGTTTCCATGAAATATAGACCAATCGATTCAGAATCTTTTGACACAAAAAATGAGTAGGTTGTGGAAGAAAGGTTTCTTCGATCCAGGGCCGGCCCTAGGTATTTTGCCGCCCTAGGCGAACTCCCAAGACGCCGCCCACTACCCTGTAAAAAAACCTGTCAATTACAGTGAATGGTATATTCGCATCGTAAATTCGCAATTGAACACGAAAATTAGAATATTTGGTTAACTATAGAACAATAGAAGAATTAAATTTCGTATAGATTGGGAATAAAGTACTATATTTTCATGGAATGTTTCAGAAACATTCTGAAGAAATATCTCAGCACACACAAATGATATTTGCCGAACGTCTTACGTAACATAAAAAATGCAGGTTTCCACAAATTTTAAAACAGGTACTCTCTGAAACTTAAATCCACATCACTGACACGTTTTGAAAACTTTCGACTTTTTTTGGTGGTACGCTTCATTATATTCTAATTCTCACGCACATAATATACTTCAAAATTCATTATAATCAAAACTTGCCTTACTTGAAAACTCGTTCAAATGAAAAACTGCTGATCAACCCTGAGTAGACGTCGGTTCTCCATACAATATTACTTCGACACACAATAAAACAAAAGATGAATGCACCGACAATACGATAGTCTTTTGTTAACCTATGAATCTTGCATGGAGGAAAAACAAAACACATATTACAAATTTCCAATGAAGCGATTCAAAATTGAATGGTATCTTATTGCAGTTCATAAAAAAATGTTCTTATTATGCAACTTCATGGATTTTTCAACAGGATATTCATAAGTAAAACACGAAGTCCTACTCTGCTAAAAATGTCCCATAGAAGACGATAAAATTTTTCTTACGAGTTTCAATACGGTTTCTAAAATTGGAATCCCCATGCTGTATCGTGCATTTACGATAGAATTCTATTGATTCTCATCGCATCCTACAGGATTTGAGAAATGTACCTGGTTCTATCGTAAAATTCCTGTAGTAGAAAAATCAATCATTCGCAAAAAAAAAGGTTATAATTCTCCAAATAATTATTACTTTGTCTATGGGAAGTTCACTTCAGAACCACGTAAATTTTTCTTAAATCCTATAGAATACGATAAGAATCGACAGAATTCTATCGTAAATAATTCACGATACAGCATCGGAATTCCAGTTTCAGGAACCGCATTGAAACCCATAGGCAAAATTTTATCGTTTTCTACGGGAAATTTTTTGCAGGGTATGAATTTCTGCTTACGATTCACCATGAATACCTACATGAATACACATTTGTGCAGGTTGAGAACAAAACACTTGGTTTTCATATGATGTTTCGACAACATTCTGAGAACGTACCATAGCATACGTAAGAAAATGTCATCGAAACGTGTATTCTAACGTGATAAACCAATGTTCTCGAAACGTTTGGAAAACGGACTTTTGAAAACGAAAATCTGTGAAACCATTGATACGTTGGTTTTCGGTGCTGTTTAGGATACTGCTTCCAATACTGCTGCGAGACAATGTTGAATACTATTGTCGGATGATAACTAGGTTCTCACTCAATCGACATTTGATGTCTTGCATACATCACCTAATTATCATTATTCACCAGGTCATCTTTCTGATGCCATTCTGAAACTGAATTGAAAAATAACTTATTTCTTGTAAAATGTGTACTGAAATTTATGCATAAAGACTTTTGCAAAACACTTTTTTTAGAGGAAAATCTCTTTTTTAGAGGAAAATTGTAATTCTTATTCGGTAATTGAACCACCATGAATTCTTAGGAAGACAGAGAATGTTTCTAATAAGTATTTTGTGTGTCATGTGTATGTGTATGTTCAGTATGGTTCTTACTCATGATTTCTAGGATTTTGTTGTTTTTCCAAATTTTGCCGCCCCCTGAATCTTGCCGTCCCAGGCGGCCGCCTATACTGCCTATATGGACGAGCCGGCCCTGCTTCGATCTCAACTTTGAAATTTCACAAAGTGCTGAGTAAGACCGATGGAAAAACTTCGGAAATTTGTTGCCGTAAGATAAAGACTAATCACTGTAAAAAGAAAGTCTTGATCTGTTTGCATCCTAATTTCAGACAATGCTTTTTCCATTGTGTCGGCGATTGTTTTTTCGGCCTCATTTGTTTGTATCATAGATTCAGCCATGGAATGAGCTGAATTTAAGAATTTCTTTTTACAGTGACCGATTCAGAATCTTTTGAAATGAAAAATGAATAGGACGTAGGAGAAGCGTTTTTTCGATCTTGAACCGTAAATTCCACCAAGTCTTGAGTCAGGTGTATGAAAATTCATTGCGCTTCATAAAATATTGCGACTGTCATATTCTCAGAATATTTAATTCGCGACAAACTCAGCATATTCCTCATCCTAGAATTCTAGAACGTTACAGATAATCATATGTGCAATGTTTCAATTGGAAGATTCTCAAAACATTTTCAACGAAATATTGTATCTACAATATCTATAGGATCTTGTATAAATATTTCACCCAGAATGTTCTGAGCGAGACGTTGTAATATTCTAGAAATATTACTGAGACATCGGGTGCTGTCTGGGATATTGATAATCAGAAAATTTGTTATTGTATAATGTCATTCGATTTATATGTTTGATCGATGATGAAACTTGAATCAGAACTCGACATACTTTCAATTATGCAAATCAAAATTCACGGTGATCCGAATATTTCAACTTATGCAACAATTCGAAGGAACATACTTTGCTGAATAATTGAAATTGCATTGTTTACGTCTTATTGTTGTTTCATCACCCAAGAGAGCAAGTTAAATGAAATCAGAATTATCATTGATGGAAAATCCGTCATGCGGTGAACAGTGTGATAATCTTATTCATTTCAAAAATTTATCGGACCTATTTGAGTTACAGTGTTAGAAAAGTGGTGATAGGGGATATTAAATATAGATTCAGTGGAAAACGTAGCGTTGAATTTTTCATTATTGCAATGAATTATCCACGGGGTGATATAATATGGATCACAATATTATTTTTCATCTATTCGTCATCGGCAGAGGATGTGAATCTCAATATCGATTTGAGGAGACCTATTTCTGTCGTCAGTGACAAATTTATAAGTTTGACATTCGATATTTCTACCCTCCTTAATTCTACAAATACATTGATGTGAGTATACATGATTTATAAGTGTTTTGATGATCAATTAGATCTTATTCATCCTCGAGAATTCATCTGCAAATTTATAAAATTCGGATGTGCTTTTGAAAAAAAAAATACATTGAATCTAAATGACATTTTTTTTTCTCAGTGAAAAAGCATTTGATACATTCAAAAAAAGGATTCATCAGGAGTAGGCAATTGGTACAGTCTGTTTTACGTTTCACGACAAACACTCTTGACTCATTGATCATGAAACCTAGATCTATAATTTTGAGGTACACCTCAATACTCCGTAATTGATTGTTTATATTTCGAAATGGAGATGGTTATTATTGGGAGAAAAAGATTTTTTTTCAAAAGTCGATTTTTGGGTGAATATCCGTGTTTGTGAAATTTGTTCGATCAGTGGAAAAGGATTGTCAAGAGAAGTCACTAACTTGCTATTTATTGATGATTGCTCTCGAGAATGAAAATATGATAAGTTGCCGCACAGAAATTCACGATTGGCGCTAGCATGACGCAATGTAGAAAGAGTATGGTCAAAGCTCGGCAACCAAGCTTGGCGCAACACTGGAATGATAACATCATTTTATGATTCATCAATGTGTTCTTACAATGAAGCCCCATCATTGGTACAGAAGTGGCAATGAAATGGCCCATCATTGGCACATAATAAAAAAAATGTGTTTATCAATGTTGCGCCAATGATGGAGCGGTCAAAAATAATTAACCCTAGTAGGAACTTGATCAGGCATTCCCTATTTTTAATAAGGTCCTGATCAGGTTAGAATCCGGAAACCGTGAATAAGGATAATGAAATGAGGCACTTACAAGGGACTTATCTGATTTCCCTAATAGGATTCAAATAGGGTTGTAACGCAGGAGTACCACAGGGTTCGGATGAAATTTCCATAAAATCGAGCGAAATAGGGAAAATCGTCACGAAACCTGATGAGGACCTGAAAGGGAATCAGGCATGCCTCGTCAGGCCCTGGTATTTTCCCACCCAAAATTTCTACTAGGGAAGCCAAAAATATACAAAAAGTATGCGCATTTCACAATTTCCAATGAATGTTATTTCGGATTTTATTGTGTTTTTCCCTATTTATTCGTAAACAACTCGGTGCTTTTGTCACTGAAGTGTGCCATAAAAATTCATCAGGATTCAATTAGGGCCCAATCCAAACAAATCCGCGCCAAGTGAGGAATCGATGTGAAATGTGACGCATAAACGATCAGGCCCTAATCGGATGCCCATGAGGGTACAGTCAGGCCCATAACAATCATCTTACATCCAAATATAGTGTCCTAGCTAACATAATTGATGAATGAATCTTGAAAGTACTTCAAATTCTCTAATATTATCAAAGCAGATGTAGTTGATTGATTCATAAACAATCAATTCTATTTTTTCCGAAAGAAAAGGGGGGTTATTTCAACTCTCTGAAGTATGAGTCAAGCTAGATGGTTGTGATAATTGTAGAGGATTATCAAGTTTATGATTATCTAGATCACCAAATTTCGCAGCGTTCTTTTATTTATTGAATGTTTTCTCACTGTATTCAACTAATTCTTTTATTATAATTGAAAATTACGTTAGTGAAGTAATTCTCTTGAGTATGAACTTTCTGTGCTGTCTGGGTAGGGAAACCAACGATGCCTAGTTGGTTTGGAACACCCCAAATCTTATTTTTAGAAATCCATTGTTTTCATAGATATTGAACACACGGTGGAAGCTGCAATGTCGCGACAAAATTTCAGTACCTTAAAATATAATAGTTAGATGGCTAGAAACATCTAGGAATATTCCGGTATATCGAACTTTCAGGAAAATAGACCTTTCGGACTGCGACACTTTACCAATTTTTTTCAATGTACGAAGCACTTGCAAGTGTCTAGTTTCAGGCTAGTCAAGCGTTACAAAACTCGCGAATCCTTAGATCATTCCACTTTGGAAATGTTTGAGAACGTAATATTTTCGATCCCTACTATACTTGTACTTGTTGAATTGATTCACCGAAGAAAATTTCACGCTTTCGACAATTAGGCAACATTCGCTAACTCCGCAAGAAGAAATAGACGCAATTATTAGTATTAGAAGTACGAATGATGGAAATACTCATTGTTAGATGTGGATTTTCGATAATGAGATTTAATTGTTGAAATGGAATTTGACTTATAAATGAAACTGAAACTGGCACCCGTGAAGCTAGCAGCCGATTATCATAACTTTTTCCACAAAACTTTTATCAAAGATTGAAGTACCTGAGACATTTAGTAGAATGTTACTTGATTGATTTTTGGTGTGAACACAGCTGAAATCACATTGAATCAGAAGTTACAATAATTAGCTGCTAGCTTTAGGTTGCTGGTTTTAGCTCAATGACTCATAACCTCCATTCGTATTATTCACAAATTTGAATGAGTTTGAATTATAAATCAAATTATGTTACTAAATTACCCTTCAATTGATGAATCAAATTGTTAATCTCCAATTTTATTCATATTTTATCAGATTTTCTCCATGATTGATAAGAAAACAGGTATAAAATGGAATTATTCCGGCCCCGATGGGAACCCTGTTGATACCCAATTAGGTTGTAATGATTTCTGCGTCATATTTACCATTCAATCCTTGTTAGGCCCCGATTATTATTATGGCGTTACTGAAGGAATTTCTATACGGGATGAGCAGAGTGACCAACTATGCATAATTTATGCACTTTTTCCGTTAGATCAACCGATCACAGTGTTTTATTAAAAAGAATAACCAATGAGAAAAGTTGAGAAATTTGAGAATTGGTCACCGTGGGGATGAGGAGTATACACAGCGGTAGGAGCCCTCTGGTGTAATATGTAACAAAGAACAATTGACTGTTCTTCCAGGGAATTATTTGAATCTTATATATTCCTTGTATACATCTCTCCCTGCTCGCAAGAAACACTCGATCGGTAACTGAGCTAACAATTCAGCCATCAAAAGTTAAAATTAGGGAGCATGTCAATATTGAACCATGCTATCACCAATGATCGACCAAAGTTTGTGGTGATATACAACCACGTTTCAAATGATCCTTACTTCTAATAGAATCCATCGTTCGGTCAATGTTGGACCAAGGATGAGCCTAGCGAGCGCCAAGTCAGCGGAGTCCAGAAACCAATAGTAGGCTGACAACCGGAATTCGTTGAACACCGATATCGGTGAAACAATATATTTGTTGTTAATCAACATTGAATATTTATAGCTTGCCAAGCCTTGCCTGTCAACATTGCACCAAGCTATATTCTATTGTCAGCATTGGCGCAACCTGAAAATTTTTATATGGGTTAGTGATATAAAAATCATCTAATCAACAGAACCTATGGACTTTCCTTCATATCCTTGATTCGACTTTGAGATGAGTAGGAAGAAATTTTCAACTGTATTAGCTAAATTTGAGCTATCATTCCAATATTGGTTGAATATCCCAGCACCAACAGGACAGTCTGACCAAAAATTCCCAACAGGCGCAGTACTACACCAGTACTGCCCATGACTGGCAGGGTACTGACATTTGTCTGGAATGATAATGCTTCCCTGTACGGGGTGTTACGTCAAAACCTTCCAGTTTCTCTATCACAAACGGATAGTTAAAAGAAAACACTGAATCGAAGTCCGATGCTTCCTTTGAACTCCCACTTTGGTTAGGAAAATAATCCTAAACAAGGACTGGGAAGAGGATATTGTGGATTGAAGAATGTTACGTTTTTATGTTGAAATGTAGGTGGATTCATTCTTGAAACTACGGATTACACGAATAAAGGATATTAGTTGAATGAATAATCGTTATAAAAAATGAATTGGATTTGATTAGCTCTAAATAAATTTGTTTCTATGGTAACATTCTTTTTTGTTTTACAATTTGAGTTGATTCATTTGTTGTTCAAAATAAAAAACTAGAGGAAGAAGAAGAGAGTCCATAGACAATGTCAGGGCTAGAGAGAAAATTGGAGAAATTTTCAAAAGATATTCAGATATTTTCAGGGGATATAAGTATAATAAGAGTTTTACATCAAATCCGCTCTGAGGGTTACCCAGTAGTAAGACTTTACGTATTGATGAATGGATGGTTTCGTAGAATGAAATTGAATTGAGGGACTCTTTTGATTAGAACTGGAATGGGAGATTTGAGGAAGATGATAGAGGTTGTTGAATGTCATATTAGTGGAGTATAATTGTTTATAAAAGTTTATATTTTGAAATGAATCGAAATTTCAAGTTTTTCAGTTGAAAGTTGAGGATTTCTCATAATGTAAGATTGTCGAAATCATTATCATGGAAATATTGATCAATTTCCGAGTTATCAGTCAAACGAAATTATTTGAAAGTCCGATAGTTTAGAGTGTTGTGATTGCAATTTTTCTAAGAAATTATTCAATTGTTATTCTTTGGCTTAAAGTAAGCTTGAATTGAGTAAAAGGAAACTTCTTCACCCTATTCCTGAAGGAAAAATCACAGTAGAGCAAAGGGGCCTGTTTCATCTGTATAGTCCGAGTCTATGAGTATTGAATTCCAGTTTTCTCCCGCGTGGGCGTTCAAGGGTTTCTATTTGGATTCAAACGTGTGATGGAAGTTGCAGGGTTTCAGGGACTAAGAGGAAGTTGAAGAAAAAAGAAGAAGAGAACAGGAAATTTGGAAAATTTACGATCTCGTTACAGGGGGATTTAGTACTAATACTATTATTCACAATCCGTGCAGTGTCTGTACTGGATCAGTACTGAAATAACCCTTTTAATCGAGGTATTTCCTTCGATTTTTCAAAATAAATATCTCTCAAGTTCATCAATGATTAGACTAACTATTGATAATGTCCACGAAAGGACAGGCTTCGAATTATGAACGAAGTAGACATCAATATCCAATTATCACAGATTCAATAATTTATTTACGAAAAATTATTATTTGAAAGAAGTTGCACAACATGGATCTTTGAAGATATAATTTACTTCGTAAGGGTATTATATCGCTATTTCTCATGAAACAACTATTTTCTATACAAAATATCATGATGATATAAATTATGATCACAATTTATACAAATTATCATTCGAAAGACGTATACATGACATTCTCTTTGTATTTTAATTAGCTATTAATAATCTTGTGAGAAAGAGAAGAGGAAGATTTATCTTATTTGTCGAGATTGGAGATGGTCGTCGTTGTTGTAGCCACGTGCGCCTGGTATTTAACTGATTTGCTACTATGAGTTACTAATATCTATGGTTGGTCCAACTCCAGAATAAGCAAATATCAATATACAGCCCATGGACTCGTGTTTCTTTGTTGGACAATCGAATCCTTTTGTCTCAATGCAATGAAATACATATATACGTTCTATTCAACATTGATGATGCTTGTTGATAATCTTTATCATCTGGCGACTTATTCGTGACTATCTCTCCTCTCCTCGTATCATCTATTCATCCCCATTGGTATCTCCTCTTCCCCCCTTCTCTTTCTCTCTCTCTCTCTCTCTCTCTCATTACCTGTCTTATATACATATACAGGGTGGGGCATTTAAAGTGTCGCGGGCGTTTTTTCCAAAAATGAAATGAGATACGAGAAAATTTTTCCGACAAAAATTGTAGGGTATCGAGGGGGACATCCGATGGTGGCCTTGGCTTTGACCTCAAATCTCATCTTCAAGGGCATTCTGAGGTCAACTCTTGTTTTTTAAATAGCATCTCATATTTTTTACTGCAGATTTGGATTCCAGGTCAAAAACCAACAAACTTTTGTCTGAACCATTTTCCTGAAATCCGCAAAGATGGCGCTCTAATCGATATTGTTCCATACTGAATCTGACATTAGAATAACTCGAAAACGAAGGGTCTTGGAGGAGAATGTTTCGGACAAAAGTTGTCTGATTCCAAGGGGGACCCCTTGAACTGAAACGGAGGTGATGGGGTATAACAGACAAAACACAACACATTTCAATCGTCTACATCACTTGGATAATTTTAATGCAGTAGATGCTCAAAATGATGGCCTTCGACTTCAATACACATTTCAAAACGTTTTACAAAAGATTGCTGAACTCGTGCTAAAATATCTTCATTGATGCTCGCGCATGCATTGATGATTCGTTGACGCATATTCTCAGGTGTAGTCGGTGCTTGTTGATAAACTGTATCTTTTATGTATCCCCATAAAAAAATCTGGAGAAGTAAGATCCGGAGAACGGGCAGGCCAATGAACTGGTCCACGACGTCCTATCCATCGTCCAGGATAATCTCTGTCCAATATTTCTCGAGCTGTGACTGCATAATGGGATGGACAACCATCGTGTTGATACCACATATTCAATCGTTCCTGAATAGGTATGTCTTCAAGTAATGTTGGAAGTACTTGATCTAAGAAATGTCTGTACTTCTCTCCATTTAGCGTATCTGCAATGAAGTACGGTCCAATTACTCGAGATCGAAAAATACCACACCAAACATTCACAGCCCATTGTCTTTGATGCTCTACTTGACGTAACCATCTTGGATTTTCTGTCGCCCAGTAATGCATATTATGTCGATTTACTTGACCATGATTGGTGAACGTCGACTCATCAGAAAATAATATGTTGATGAAGTTTTTATTGTGCATTTGCGCTAGACCCCATCGACAAAACTGTACACGATTTTCGAAATCATCACCGTGAAGGTCTTGATGCAAACAAATGTGATACGGATGGAATTTGTGACGTTTCAGTATTCGAAGAACACTTCTTCGAGAAATTCCCGAATGGAGTTCAATTTCACGAGAGCTCACGTGTGGATTATTGGCTACTGCAGCTAGTACATTAACTTCCGCATTTTCTCCGCTAACAGTTCTCATTCGATGTCGTTTTTCCCTTGTAACACTTTCCGTTTCTGAGAATAATTTTGTAATGCGTTGAAAATACCTAATGGATGGCGTTGTTCTTTCAGGAAATCGTTCTGCATACAAGTCATATGCTTGTCTGGGGTTCTTATGCACTTCACCGTAAATGTAGATCATATCGATCTTTTCAGAAACCGTGTATCGGATATCCATGATTTTCAATTTGTCATAAACCAAGTAATAATCAAATGTAACTGACAAACTGACTTTCAAAATCGTGAATTTTCACTGAACCCCGTCGTTTGTTTACATCGCGTGAGCTCTGAATGGTGGTAATGTAGACGATTGAAATGTGTTGTGTATTGACAACTTTTGTACGAAACATTCTTTTGCAAGACCCTTCGTTTTCGAGTTATTTGAATGTCAGATTCAAAATGGAACAATATCGATTAGAGCGCCATTTTTGCGGATTTCAGGAAAATGGTTCAGACAAAAGTTTCTTGGTTTTTGACCTAGAATCCAAATCTGCAGTAAAAAATATGAGATGCTATTTAAAAAACAAGAGTTGATCTCAGAATGCCCTTGAAGATGAGATTTGAGGTCAAAGCCAAGGCCACCATCGGATGTCCCCCTCGGTACCCTACAACTTTTGTCCGAAAAATTTTCTCGTATCTCACTTTATTTTTGGAAAAAACGCCCGCGACACTTTAAATGCCCCACCCTGTATATATACTTTCATACATGTCTACCCTTTTCCTTATATCACACGTTACAGTACCTAGCCCTCATCAAGATCTCAACACTGGTTCATCAGTGCGGTGGTAGTACTGTACTTCTATGTATCCAGTACTAATTTCCTATCTGTGGGTCAAGTGTTGGAGATCCAATGCTGGCACTGTGCTGCACCTGCTGTCAAACTTTCTGCCTGCTGTTCAAATTTTTCTGATTAGGAGTTAATTTCTCAGCAACATTAGGTAAGCTCCAGCAGCTTAAGTTTAGCTATAGAAGCTGAAAAAATGGTCGTCCATCTTACAACTGATTACTCCCTTCCGTATGTGAATATTTGGTAATCAATAAAGTCTCATAGTCCCTGAGTAAGGGTATCGTGAAATTTGGGTAGAGTAGAACTTGAGTGTTGAATATGTAGACAGTGAAAATTTTTCTGCTCAGTATTCCGAATATAATTGAATCTCATCAAGAAATTCTTTATAAACGATCATCACTGGCGTCTCAAGTGGCCTTCCATGGTCCTGCAATGCCGGTGAAAAGCCTTACTGGGTCTTTAAAACGTCTACAGTCCTGTTTGCTAGGTTGTTCAACGCGCCTATCTTCCCGGGAAAAAATGTAAATATGATCACATATAATTAGATGAAATCAGATCTGATTCAGATAAAATCACTCACTGTGCACCGCCACAGTGACTGATATCATTAGAAATTCATGGAGAATTTCATACACATACAGAGGTGTTTCAGAATTCATTATTCGGATTCTTGTAATGTATTCTGCAGCCAAAATGCAATAATTTCCCGTTTGAAAAGAATTTTCTGGAGGCTTAGTTTTCCAGCTATGAGCATTTGTAGAATCTTTTTCAAAATCCAAATAACTGAACAGCATGGTGTTCTACATTCTGTGCCCTTGGACAACGCCGGATCTCTGGAAACAAATTGAATTATCCTATCATTCTTTGTTTCAGAGCTATAGTGATTCAGAGTTTCTGAATTCTGATTGGCTGGAGCCCGAAAATTTCAAATCGCTGTAGCTCCGAAACAAAAGAATGGTCAGACAATTTAATTTGTTTTTCCAGAGATCCGACGTTTTCCAACTCAGAAAATGGTGCTAGGCTCAAGAATGTAGAACACAATGATGTTGAGTTATTTGGGTTTGAAAAGAAATCTGAAAATGCTCATAGCCCAAAAACTAAGCCTCCAAAAATTTTGTTCAAACGGGAATCTATTGCATTTTGCCTGCAGAATAAACCACAGAAATCCGAATGATGAATTCTGAGAGACCTTGTATATGGGAATTTGATTTCACATTCAATGATTGGAATTTTTCTGAAGAACACATGGGCTGAAACGTCCCGGGCCTTACAAAGAAAACACGGTTTTTTTTTGTTATAAATTAGCTTTATTCATCCAAGTAATCTCCATAAAGGACAACGCAATCATTCCAGCGCCGCTTTAACATTTCAATACCACTTTTGTAGAACAATTTATCTTTTGCCTCAAAATAGGCCTCAATTTCAGCGATAACCTCTTCATTCGAGCGAAATTTCTCACCGGCAAGCATTTATTTTAGGTCTGCGAACAGCCAGTAGTCGCTAGGAGCCAAATCTGGCGAATACGGTGGATGTGGAAGCAATTCGAAGTTCAATTCATGTAGTTTTGCCATTGGTTTGATTGACTTGTGACATGATGCGTTGTCTTGATAAAATGAAATTTTTGTTTTCGCCATATGCGGCCGTTTTTTTGCTATTTTAGCCTTCGAACGCTCCAGTAATGCAATATAATATTCACTGTTGATGGTATTCCCCCTCTCAAGATAGTCGATGAATATTATACCACGCACATCCCAAAATACCGAGGCCATAACCTTTCCAGTCCCATACAGTCACGCGAGGTCTTTTGAACATTCAGGAAACGTGCTTAGTTACACTGAGAACGTGTGAATAACGTCTCAGCGCGTTCTAAGGACGTCACATGTATGTCCCAGGTACATGCAAATTTCCCGGTTAGTTCTATTTATGTGCACCGTGCGACGTCCTGGGAACATGTTCCATAAAGGTTTCCATAAAGTTTTGCGAAGCTGCGCACATCTTTTTAAAGGTTAGTTTTTATGAAAGTACGCTGAGGAAACATTATGAGAGCGTTACGTAGTAAATGAAGAGAACGGGTTCAGAACGTATTCAGCGGCATCCAAAGTGCAGGTGCTCTAAACGTTTCGAAAACTACTCCTCGAAGACCGGAACACGCAGAACCAAGTGTATGTTTTCAGAAGGTTCAAAGAACTTTCTGTGCTGTCTGGGGTTGTGCTTTCGGGCGCTTTGGACGAGGTTCACCAGTAGCTGTCCACTCAGATGACGATCGTTTTGATTCTGGAGTGAAGTGATGGATCCATGTTTCATCCATTGTAACATATCGAAGCGAAAATTCCGGCTTGTAACGTTTGAACATAGCCAAACGCTGCTCAGAAGCATCAACGCATTCTTGTTTTTGGTCAACAGTGAGCAAACGCGGCACCCACTTCGAACATAGCTTTCTCATAGTTGAATGCTCATGCAATATAAAGCCAACACGTTCTCTTGATATTTTTACGATGTCAGCTAACTCACGCAACTTCACCTTTCGATCATTCTAAACGATTTTGTGGATTTTTTTTATGTTTTCTGGTGTTACCACCTCATTTGGACGTCCACTGCGTTCTGCATCATCGGTGTCTCTACGACCACGTTCGAAGTCAGCAAACCAACGTTTTATTGTGATTTCTGATGGAGCTGAGTCTCCATAACACTTTCCAAGCCATTGCTTCGCTTGAACGGTATTTTTGTCATCAAGGAGCAGTGTAAAATTAAAACACGAAATTGTTTCTGATCCGTTGTTTCCAAAATAACAAAAGTAGTGTTACTCTTAGTACAATAACTCATAAACTAATGAATAGAATATTATGAAATTTTGACAGCTGTCTTTTGAAGGTTAGTACTAACTGAAAAACAGGTGAATGCAGTGAAATTCGCGGCATCTATGTGTTAGGCCTGACTCTTTTCAGCCCATGTGTTAATATTGCTGTATGCAGGAATGTGCATGAAACATATTTGGAATATTCGTAGATCGTTCATCGTATATTTTTTAGTAGATTTCTCAAGTTATTTTGTTCACTATACCTAGTTACGCAGCATATATTCATATTGAACATTATGCGTTGAAGTTTTTTCAATTTTTTTTAAAAATTGTATAATTTTTTGTATGGCCAAAAACACTCTCATTGTGATTTTGGAGCAGACCAGGGGTATGCAACTTCATAGGATGACCTCAAACCGTATTTCGATTACGGTCATATTTATTCATATGGTGGCGTGTCGATCAGGGGCTAAAACAGCATTGGCGGTCTGGGATAGTGACATAACCTTAGTATTATTCTCATCAGTTTGGATTTTGAAAAATTAACAGTATTTCAACAATGAAGCATCAGAAACGACTCTAAAACTGAATCAGTCCAACTGATAATTCGGGTTTAGAATTGTTCAATGCTTTATTGTTGGCAAATCGTTGATGTTTCAAAATTTGGATTAACTAGAATGATTTTGAGGTTATCCCGGTATACCAAACTGCCATATCGATTTTTAGTTCGCATAAATATTTATTTAGTAGATGGTGCGCAAATGAGGTTTAATTGAACTTATTGGAGTTGCATCCCCCTGGAGCAGACTGAAGCATGTTCCCTTGAATATTTTACCCAGTTTGAATGCATAATAATCGGAGTCACAAGAATCTTCTAAGTCAAAAAAGTTGACAAGACATAGAAATATGAATGCATCATGAAAATGCGTATATTATTCAAATGAAAAGAAATGTCTAATTGATTGAGATAAATTCTTTTGATGTCTAAAATATATCTTTTTTATAATCGGAAAAAAGATTTTCAATAGATGTTGAAAACTCGTGGAATTTTGTCGTGGAAGGCATCTTTCAGATATCGAGAATATATCAACCAAATGTGGGAGATATTTTTCTAACCTGCAGAGATTTTCGGAATATCTAACAGATATCCTATCGTTTAATTGAAGTTTCTTCGAATCAGATTTTGCATGAAGTTATCGATGCATCTATTGAATTTGAATCTTTGAGGGGACAAGAATGTATCTGAGTTATCCACACTTGTATTAATACAAACATTTTTTATGATTTTGCAGCCAGAATATGGATAAGTGCATAAATATGGCGAAAGCTTTGAGCCCGGCTTATGTGCGCCTTGGAGGACCACGAAGTAATTATTATTCCTTCGAGCATACTATCAATTCAGAAACGGTCAACGATCCGGCGCTAGTGTTCACTGGTAAGATGATAAATAAAGTACCACATCCCTGGTAGAAATTTTCGCTAGGGAATAATGAGGCACTCACGAGTTTATCTCTTCTACTCATGAGGCACTAGTGAGGAAAACTCACAAGGCACTCACTAGAATTTAACACTCCAACGAACTAGATTCCATTCATCAAAATTAGTGAAACTCACAAGGCACTCACTAGAATGTAACACTCCAACGAACTAGATTCCATTTATCAAAACTAGTGGAACAGTCATCATTATCTAACGAGGAACTTATTAGAAACTAACACGGCACTTGTGAGAATAATTAGGGTAAAAATAACAACTTATTATTGAATTTATAATTGATTCAGATATGTTCTTACCCATGCAGGTATTGCCAAGACTGAAAAAAACCCAAGCTTGTCCCAAGGTTGGCACATGTGTCAGAAACAACTGTTCGTGAAGAACAATTGGCCCAATATTGTTACATGATTGTCCCGTTGTTCCCAATGAATAGTCAGTCATGGTACATTTGTTAATATTTTTGATATGGTCACTACATTTGGTACAAGCTTGGCACAAGTGTAAAAATCGAGCATTCGTTGAGAACAATTCTGCCAATATTGCCCACATGAGAGGCACAATATTTATATAGTAAATATATATTTGCTTGCCCCGGGGCAAGCTTGGGCAAAGACTTCCCACTCTGGGGCAGGCTCGAGTCAGGCCTGGGCCGATAGTTATTCTCACTAGGGATGATATACACGTGAAGATGAACCATCAATTTTTCGGGTGACTCAGGGGGATTCCAATGTTGGATTCCGTACGGGATCAGATCATTATAAGATTTATGTTATGGTATTCCAGTAAAATCTTATCTTATTGGTTTGAGCATAATTCAACAATGGAATCAAAATTGGTTTAATATCAAAGAACGCAAATTTTCCAATGATCATACAAGCTTGTCCCAGTCTTGTCACATTTTTTCTATCGTCCTAAGATAATTCATGTACGGTATCCTGATGGAGGAAGTCATGAACTGAAATATGAATCAATTTTTTCATCCATATCTGCGATCAAAGAAGCATTGGTTGATGCTTGGTAAATGAATTGGACCGGGCCTGGCAAAACCACTGGCCCAAGCTTGTCCTGATCTTATCATTCCCAAGCCTGGGCCAAGTTTGGTAAATTATTCAAGACAAGTCTTGGCAGGTCGTGGGCCAGGCCTGGTCCATCATTGAGCCATTGACCCATGCACACATGGGTAATTTGAACAAATTTGCTTCGACTCAGAGAATTTTTTCATTCGAGAATTTTGTTTTCTGGTAGTAACATTGTTTTCTTGCATCAAAAGAACACTGTCTGGAGAGGATTCTATTTTCAGAATAAAGAGACATGTTCTCAATTTGATTAATTATTTTTTTTAAGTGTATATGCATGAAACATTTTTTTACCAGTCATCCAGGAAAATTAATTATTCCAAATATGAATCTAATAAATATTCGGCGAATCTAATAAACAAAACTGCTCATTAATGATTTTAATTAATAATGTATAAATCTAATCTTAGTAATGTTTGGATCAACCTTGCAAGAAATTCACAAGTTTTATCCAAACATCACTAGTCAGATAAGACTGACAAGTGATTCATTAGTCGCTAACTAGTTTTATTTTGAGAAGTATTTCTCTGTGAATAACTCACGAGTCACGAGGAAAAACTTGTTATATTTCTACTAGGGATAGGTTATACCTTTAATCATATTAATATACACGCGTATCGGTTCTGGTGAGAATGGAGCATGCAACTAAAAGTACAAAGAAAGCGTTCACAAAATTGATTAAGAGAATATGAAAAATTCGGAAAGCATAATTTGGCGCTTTAAAGTGTGAATGAGGAACGCCCTAGTAGAAATTTGATCAGGCATTCCCTATTTTTGAGAAGGTCCTGACCAGGTTAGAATCCGGAAACCGTGAATAAGGAAAATTTTATGAGGCCCTTACAAAGGACTCATCTGATTCCCCTAATAGGATTCAAATAGGGTTGTAACGCAGGGGTACAATATGGTTCGAACGAAATTTCAATGAAATCGAGCGAAATAGGGAAGACCGTAACGAAACCTGACCGAAAATCAGGCATGCCTCATCAGGCCCTGGTATTTTCCCACCCAAAATTTCTACTAGGGCGTTTACAAAGCGTAGGAATTAAAGCAGGCTCGAATTTTTTATGAATGCTTACCGCACTTTCTGCCGGAAAGAGTCAATTGACGCGGATTGCGCTATTTGAGCGTTTTTCTCATTTCCATAAACATCTGTCTCACATTTGATGAACGTTATTTTTTCCCCAGAAAGTTTTTCGCTTCTAATACTTTAAAAAGACAGTCCCAATCTGTTTGCATCTCTTTTCAAGGCAACGCTTTTTCCATTGTATCAGCGATTGTTTTTTTTGGCTTGAATTGTTTGCGTTTCAGATTTAGTGATGAAATGATTTGAATTTGAGACTCTCTTTTCACAGTGAACTCATCAGATCTACAACTGTATCTTCTTTGAATCACAGGGAAGATGGATTTAGTAATTAGTTTAATTTAATCCAGTTATCCTTGGATTAATTGGAGGAAAAAGACTTGTTAGAAATTTTCTGAAATCTTCAAAGGTCCAAAGGATACAACAATAAACCCAAATTGAAAAAGTTCAGTTTTCAATCATCAAATTCCAAATCCGATCATTCCAATCAATCTTGTAACGTCAAAAATATTTTTTTTGTATATCAAAGAACAAAATTTTGTATTATAAGAATGATATTCTGAGCGATGTTTGTCCAATAAAGACATAATTCTTCAATCACAGAGGCTCATTGGATTTTACTTCATCAGTGGGCAGAGAAGTCAAATTTGAACGTGATAACATGCATAGCACCGACAGTAGCAGATCATCATTCAAAGCAGATGTCATGGGATGCTGAAAATGCTTTGGACCTCATCTCTTTTAGTGATTATATGGGTTACAATGGCAGCTGGCAATTGGGATACGGTATATAATTTTCGTAATTCATATGTTATTCTACACTACACAAAAATTTTATACATTCGGCTGTATTTGAAAAATTCACACAAATTCGCAGTAAGAATTCTGAAATAATGTTCCCATTGATGTATATATATATATATATATACAGGCTTATGACAATCTCTGGTAGAAATTTTTCTAGGCGTCCTCCGTACCATCCATGTACTAGATGAGACCCATGTAGGGGTAACTAGATAACACATTTCAAACATTCAAGTTGCTTATGTAGATTTTTCAACTGATCATACGGTAACATTGACAGTCCATGAACACGGTCAGAGAAATGAAAGGAAGCCCAAACGTTTCAATTTTCCATTCGGGATTATTTTATGGAAATAAATTCAAGAATACCGTACTCGACTTGAGAATACATACATTGAAAAATGCATTTTTACTTCATTCATCGGTGTGATTTTAGTGATGAAACACGATTCCAAATTCAGGAACTTGAACTACATTCTAGCAATTTCTTGGGACATCTGGGTGGGCACAGGCTAAAAAGTACGTTACAAAACTATAGGTAGAAACTAACTTAACATCGGAGAAAACCAACTGGGGCCCATTCAATTCCCAATTATAATTTGTACTAGAGATTGTATAAATTGAAAGTTTCTTTCCACAGAATGTCAGACCAGGTGTGATATGTCTGGTTTTCTTTTGGCTAAAAACCAGTTACGTTTGCGTCACATTTTACAAGCGTTTCCACGGTACGCGGACAGTATGATCATCGGTCCAGATATTGTAGCTTATAAAACCAAACAACAGCAACAATACGTCCAAGATTACGTGCATGTTTTGGGTTCTGCACTATCCGCGTTAACTTGGCATCCGTGAGTGTTTGTCTTCCGTAATACTAAAATACATGCGATAAGAGAGACTGGTATTCAAAAATGAGCACCGTGGAATTCAAGTTTTTGAGGTTTCATTCGAAATTCTCTCTTATAGGCATTCTATTTGTGTTCAAAAATTTGACAAGGATATCAACAAACATTTCATCTCTCAAGATAAATTTCAAATATATGTCAGATGTTTTGTGCGACCCCTTCAAATATCCAAACAAATATTTCAACGTATCCTCAGGAATCTCATACATGTCTTGGAGGTCTTGAGAAGCATGAGACATGTTGAGATATCTTTTGGATATCTGAAATTTCTGCATAGGATATCTTAAACATATCTAAAACATATCCTTAAAGCCGGGTAGAAATTCTCCCAATTGAGTATTGGAAAATCCAGAATCCTGTCTTGACCCAGATTACTCTAACTTGGGTCCAAACGGGGCCTTGGATGAGCCGATTTTCATTTCTATTCGAGAAATGAAATGTTTGAGAAAACTTGGTTGTAAAAATTATGGTGAAATTCCAGTGATCAAGAGACAACTGAATATTCTTCAAAAAATCACTGTGCAGTTGAGTAAATTTTCAAACAGTTTGGAGAGATATTTTCTGCAAATTTTATAAAATTCACAGTCATTTTTTTCACGGTAATTTTTCAAATAAAATTCTTTCAGTCCAGCATCAAATATTTTTATAGTAAAACAATGGCTAAATCTTGATTCTTCACTTCGAGGATGTTTTTCTTTCAATCAAACTCGTTTTGTGGAGTTCTATAGATTACGTTAGATTTATTGAACAATGATTAACACGAAGTTTGGAATTTTCAGGACTTTACCAGGAGTAGTTTTGAATGACAACGAGGTGTCTATACATTACGACAGCTTGGCGGCAGAAAAGGATGCGTTGTATAAAATCATTGGACGGTCTAGTCATAGAATTCCGCTGTGGATTGGTATGTGACATTTAAGTGACGAATCAGCATATTTTACTTATAATGTAGTCCTTCAATCAAATCAATACTCGCATTTTATAACCTTAGAACTGATTTTCGTATAGATTACTTCTAAACTCAAGTATGAAATCATTCATAAATCTTATACAACTTGGATATTGAATTTATTTGTTGGATTTTGTGTACACGAACTGTCGAGAATTATAGATCTTTCATTTTCTATTGACCTCCTGTTCAATCGCAGAGTACTCTTAAAACTGTACACTGTGAGGAATTTCTGATTGGATGTTCAATTACCTGCAATTGAAGCGAAAGTTATTCACATGAATAACGAATTCATTCGCAGTTAAATTATATCTGAATGTGAATCCAGTAGAATAACGAAAATTTGAAACTCAGTCACGTGCAAATGAATTCTGACCTTCATTCACGCATGGAATCCAAAGCAATTCCATAACGGTGCACATCAAGTTCTCACGTGGCTCTGATGTGGCCTGATGTGACCCCTGTATTGATTCCTGCCCGGGTTTTTACCAGCTACACTGTAATTTTTTACAATTATTTTCAATTGCACAATATTCCACCATGAATGAAGACCTTTCCATCCTGATTTGATGGATTTTTTCCCTCACTTTTTGAAGCGTTCAACGCTTGCCTCAATGGCAAAATAATTTCACACAGTGGCAAAGAAGTCCTGCATTTTTAATGCCAAGGTGATTCTCCTACGATCGGGAGACGGAATTTTTACAGGATATGTTACAACTAAATATGTAGGACAGGTCAAGGTGAACACGTATTTTCCCTGTACAAAACAATGTTCCCTAATTGAAAGATGGAAGGATTGATTTTATAAAAAAAATTTGATGAATTTTTGTCCACAATTCCGCGGAAATGAACTGAATTGTTCAAACAGTAATGAATTTCTGTTCGTGAATCATAGCTGAATCTAAACCAGAACAATGCAAGGATCAGTTTCTCGGAGCTTTGGTATGGACCAGGCGTCTGGGAAATATGGCTAAACTTGGAGCGCAAGTAGTGATGAGACAACCTACAGAATTACTTGAGCCTACTCCGGTAAGTATCAATTCGAAACGGTTTTGAATTGTGAGAGACCTTTAAGATGCTGATTTGTATATAATTCGTCTCATATTTTAAACATGAGTATATAATAAATTTCATAATAATGGTCATGAAAAATTTTTGAACGTACAAATTTTCTCCAAAGCATAGTTGGAACTTGTTTCATTACAATTTCTTCCTCTTTCTTCTTGTATAGGATTATTGGGTTTCTGTTCTCCATAAAACTTTAGTCGGACGTGAAGTATTCGACGTACAATTACAATTATCCAATGATAACCCACATGTTTCCTTCTATTGCCATTGCACAAAACCATCCACGATGTACAACAAAGGATCTTTGAGTTTGTTTGGTGTTAATTTGTCTCCAGTAAAAATTTCAGCTACTATGCCAGATTTGGATGTCAGCGTTGTTCACAAATACATGCTTCTACCAGGTTTCGATGCCCCTAATCGAATGTTTGCAAGGTAATTGAATTTATATGAATAATCTGATTCGAAAATTGCATCAAGCAAAATGAAAATTCTCCAATCCCACTTCTGTGCTGTATTCTTTGATTCATTCGATGAATCTAACAATAATCTACGATCAGTTTTAGTGATAAAATAATAAATAAGACTTTTTTAGGAGCGTGCGTTTGAACAACGTGCCCTTAAATATAATCAACAAGAAGTATCTTCCTGAAATAAATCCAATTATCTTGGATGGCTCGCAGAGTGGGACTTTCAAGTTACCATCAGGTGGTATTGGCTTTTGGGTCCTCCCAAACTTAGAGGTGAGTTATACAAAATTTTTATGAATTCACAATATTTGAAATTTTTCATGCAATTTTTACAGATCGAAGCTTGCATGAATTACGAAGAAGCGGAGGTAATTCACAAGAGCGTATCGAGAAAAATATTGAAAGCAATTAACGCCACCGAAGAAACTGAAAACGAAGAGATGGTGGATAAACCAAATGAACAGGAAGATAAACCCGTCCAAAAAACCAAGAAACCGCAATTATCGGTGCAGAATATTGTGGAAGGAGAGGAGCCCAAATCTAAGAGAAGGGATAACGCAGGTAGAGATTATGAAAGATTATACAAACTCATAAGAAAAAGAATGATGAAGAGAAAACGTATGAATCCGGATAAAACTCCAGATTCGTTTGTTCTTGATATGAAAATATTGGATAACGATACTTCGATAGAAGACGAATCGAAGAAGGGTGTCACTTTGGAGGATACGATTGACATTAACGCGAGAAAGATCAAAGAGGCTTTGGAATTTGTGAATAAAATAAAAAGCGAGCTCTCGATATATGAAACGGATGTGACGGAAAGACATGACGAACCGTCCAAGGATTATAATCAAAACTTGTCAGCTCATATCGAAGATCGATTGCATTCAATTTATGATTTACTTGCGCAAATCAAGAAAACACGACTCAAAAGGGACATTCAGGACAGATTCGGGGACGATTTGTTTGATTTTAGGAGAGAAAACATTTTACAAAAGTTGAAAAACAGGAAGCGTTCCAAAAGCGGCGAGGTGAAGAAAGAAGTAAGACCAGCAGTTAAAAAACTCTTCATTCATTCAAAGAATTTAGATGACAGCGATGAAGATTTCTATGGATTCTCTCAACAAGAACCAATCAAGGGATTTCCGCAGGGAGACGTTTTTCCAACAATTGGCGACTCTTCGGAGGAAAAAGATGACGATTATACTTATGTTCCGGATGACGAGGAGGAAACGAAGGTAGAACTCCCTCAGAAAAACCCTGATCCAGAACCTGTGTTGGATGATACTTGGGTCAGAGAAATCGAAGGGAGTTCGAGAAATCATAAACACGCATCCAATGGTTACTTTGAAAATGTGAATACCCAGAAACCAAGTGTGAAGAATAATTTGAAAGATGACGCTGAATTATGGGAAGCTGAATCCCTTGGTGTCACGACAAATCAGGCTGATAACAATTCATGGAAGGGAAAGAATGTACAAGAATTCGATGACAATGGATGGATCATTGATACTCAAACTCAAACTCATAAAAATAGAAAAGAAGCGAAAAAATCTGTAGAAGAGTTGAGGTCAAGATTATTGGATATGGGATATTTGAAAGATGATTCCGCTTCGATGGTTCCTGTTGATTATAAGACCAGATTGACGGATTTGTATACTAATGAAGAGAGCGATGGTGATCTTGAAGATGTCGATTATTCGGAAACTACTGAAAGCTTGTCTTGGATGGAAGACAAACCAGGCCAACAGAGGAGATCCAGGAGGAAGATTAATGTACTAGGAGATGAACTGGATCGTGAAATGTTCAATGAAGATGGCAATAATTCGCAAGATTGCAAATGTAGAGTTATCAGGGGAAGCGAAAGAAACGAAGAAGAACGTAAAAATGATGCATCACAACAGGCTACAACAACCCCTTCCCCCATCGATCTAAAAGAACAACCCACAATTGCATACAGTACTGAGAGCATCAATACTCCATCGATACCTGAAATCGAATTCATCACTGTTTCCCCTGTTACTCTAAATAATCCGTATTCTTCAATCACACCGTACTCTGGATTAATTAGAAATCAACCCCTCGCGATCAGCAAATCAGAAGCTATAGAAGAAGCATTTCAAGAATCGAATGATTCTCCCTTCTCGAAAACCCTATTATCGAAAAATGAAGTTCACTTAAATGAAGATAATTTAACAAAAAGTCGCAAAGTACGTGTGATCAAGAAATCAGAAGGCCGACTTGCTTCGATGAAACAAACGGAAGCCAAATCATTCAATAACGTTCCAAGTAACCGTAATAAATTGTCTTCGAATTCGAGGAATACAAAGTACCGATTGTATCGAAGAAAACAAAAAGAACGATTCGAGGAATTGAACCAAAGATTGGAGAATCAATACAAAAGAAAAGTGGTACATCCATCGAGAGCGCAGAATGGAGGAGCGCACAGGAGGAGGATTGTGAATAGAAAATTGAAAGGAACAGCAAATAAGGTTGGTGAAATTTGTAAGGATACTGTTATTTTAGATAAAAAATATTGATATCCAATGAATATGTTTCATTTTTTGTTTCATCTGCATTCGACAAAGAAGAGACAAGATCGGGAAGATGAGGAAGACTCAACACCATTTGTGACTCCTGCGTTTATGCACAACAGATCGAAAAGGACGAGCGACATCAAGGCTCTTTTAGATGATCAATACGTACCCGAAGGAGAAATTCTCAAACCGATTCATGAAATCCGTCAGAGAATGGTTGATACAAAACGAAAATCCCGAAGGAATTTGCGAAATCCAAGAATTATGAGATACGTTCACGATGAGCCAATCGTTCCATTGAAAATGCCGACTGAGAAAGATGTCTCTCCTGGGAAGAATGATGGTGGAGATCTGAAATTGTTTGGTAACAGATATTACAGTTTTGTTGAGAACTTGGAAAATCCGAGAATCTTTAGGTCTCCTTCTTGGCTAACAATGGCGCAAGAAGAACCTCAACATACTGCATCGAAAGTGATACGTTCGAACAATTACGAGGTAATGTTTTTGTATCCGTTTGTTTTTGAATCAATTACCATAGCTTCATTCCTGAGAGAAAAAATCGTCAGATCTTAACAGATCTGAGTGAACCGAGCATTCGCCTTCAATCAGGAAACCTTATCCAGGCCAGTAAAAGATTACAAAGGTTCCCTTTGATAGGACTGTAATAAGATTCACCTTTTTGAAATCGAATTATAGTTCTCTTCATTTGTGTCACGTCAAGTAAACTGGTCAGGACTGAATGAGGTGGGATGGGAGTCTTTGTGGCGTAAATTGGGCTAGTCACATTCGGAATTCATCGAAATTATGCCCAGTCGATTCCAATTAAGGAAACTGATCAGAACAGAATTAGACTAAATGATACTTTGCTTATTAGGACGTGAATTAGTTTGACTACGTTAGGACCTGTTTCGAATTATCCCTCTCCGGCCTCAATCAGGAAAGCGAATCAGGGTCGAGTATATTATTATAGGCTCAATCCCATTTGGGTTACCCTAGATTTCCCTGATCCATGCAGGGATCCCTGATAAATTTTCACCCACCAGGGCCTGGTCAGGTCTAGATATGAAAGGAGTTCATAAGCTGTACTCGGCTGGGCCTCGAAAGCTTTTTTCATTTCTGTGAATCTCTTCAATATGTAACTAGTGTGAAAATAATGAAATTGAGATTGTTGACATAATCTTGATATAGAAATCATACTTGAATCATGTGTTTGTTGATGATTCGAATTTTCACTTCCCAAGTGTGTATTAACGGTCGGCCCAATCTGACCCTAGGGTGAGTGCCCATGTTGCCCAACGTGGGGCCAAGCTGGGCAGACAAATGGGGCTAAACTGAGATGATGACATCGTTCCCAGCTTGGCTGTATTGCTTTGCCCGAGGATTGGTAACACCATGGGCCCAGCATAAACCCAGAGCAGGCAATCAATACTACCCCTTCCTTTTTTTTTGAAATTAGAAAATTGCTTTGAATTTTACCCCAGCGGGCATGAATTTCAGCCCCACTTTGACCCAGTTTTGAGCCCCATCGCGCCTATATGGGCCCAAGACTGGACTAAAGTGGGACCAAAATTCATACACGCTGAGGATTGTACGCACATGCTCGGGATATGAATTCACCCCAATCTTGGCCTAACGCTGGTCCAAATTGGGGCTGAGTTCAAATGTACCCGCACTGAGATTCATTATTTCCATTTTCTACCAACCATAATTGTATGGAAAAGCACAACAGGGCCAAGATTGAGCCAACATGGGCCCCATGGTTATTCCCCAATAATGGGTAAGAGAGAGGATGGACCCAGCCTGGGGCCCATTGTCATTATAGGCAATACACGCTTGGGTTCTTATAGCGGTAGCAAAATTCACAAAACTATCTGAACCATTTGAATAATTTTCAAATTCTTGTGTTCCAGCCTCCGCCAACCGATTTTGAAAGGAATGAGTATAATCGAAATTTATATGAATACATGAATGACTATACCGAACCACAATTCCCAGTCATTCGTCACTTGGAAAACAACAAAAAAGTTATAACTTACCCGAACTCTCCGTCATTCCCACAACGTACAATTTATGCTGTTGATCCTTCGACTTACCGAGGTGGACGACCGCGTTTTGAAATCATGTCGCTAAAAGAGAATAGATTCTGTCCACCCCATCAAATCTCTCCATACGCGCGTTACGATGGATATCAACTCACCCCTGAATTCATGAAACAACCCTATCAGGAAATATATCGTGATCATCGACAAATCAACAACCCATGGCTTACTCACATTTTCAATATAGGAAAATCGTCATTGCAAAATGATGAATCATCATCAATTGAGTATCCAACAAATTTTTATGAAATCCCTTCGAATGTCAATTCAATGAACATTCACTATAACGTTAATCAAGATTCATCTCTGACCGATTCGAATACCAAACACCAAAAATTAATATTGAATTATGAGAATCCAGTTAACTATGGATCTTCGAGTGCAATGATGGATGAGGATAATCGACGAATGAACAAAAGCGGCGACGGAAAGTCTCGAATGCGGAGAGAGATTCAAGATCCATACTCGAAACTCGAAGAATTGGGGGGGCAAAATGGGGAAAAGGATATTGAAGTGCGGAAAAATTCTAAAAACTTCTTAGAAGTGCTTTTTGGGAATATTGGAAAGAAATCCTTCTCGCGGGATGTGAAAGAATCTGACTTCAACGTAAATGTGCAAAAAATTCCTTTTCGATTGCCGTTATTGAATAAGGTTGAACAGGACACAATGACGACAAAACTCGTGAAAGGAACGGTGCTTGAAAATGCGCTTCTTGATCCATCTGTTCGAAATGAAAAACATCGTTTGAATGAAAAAGCATTGAAAGAAGAGAGGAAGATAATTAATGTTTCTAAGCCAATTAGTTCGTCTTTGGAAAACGAAAATCTCGAACCATCCAAGGGACAAAACAGAAAGGTACGTAAACATTAAATCATGAACATTTCAATTTGATTATAAAAATCAAAACAGACCACAGAATTCACCTTCTATCAATCATGGGAAAAGTATGTTCTCTTTATTGAATTTCCTCTTCCCCATCGATCATTTTCTCTGTTTGATGAATAGTTCAAATTGATTCTAATTGATCTGACTTTGGTCTAATTAATATCAATTTGCATTCCCTACAATACTAACGATCTCAGTAGCACAAAGTTTCCCAAAAAATTCTATGATCTCCAGGCAACGTTCCCGCTCTTTTCACGGAAGGATCACGTCGATAGGATCGAATATTCAAATAAATCTACCATTTCTATTTATCTTGAGCTGAATTTCTAGCTATTTAGAATTCGATACTGTGAAGATTAATTGTGGAATTTTCCCACAAAACATGGTAACAAAAAAGTCCCTCCATAGATGGAGAATTAGGAGAAGTCCAGCCAATTATGGTGAACTTTCCCTTCGTTTGTAGAGGATTCAACACCCAAAAAGCAACATAGTGCCCCGAAATGGTGGAAAAATCCCTCATTTTTTATGGAAAAACATAATCCCTTACGATGAGGAGACGAAATTCACCAATTGTGTGAAAAAAAACTCTCCACATTTTTTACATTGTACATCTTTCCCGGGACAGGGAAAAGTTGAGTTTTAGTTTGAATTCCTTGTAATTTTATGATTACAGATACCAAATTCTGACTCGATTCAAGTATTCCATGTTGCATTCGATTTTCAAGACGACTCAATTCTCGATGGGAATGATATTGAAAGATCAGAAACACAACCGAAACCAAGTCACGATGAAAATGATGATGAACTCGTCAGGAACCATTTGGAAGAGAAGAATCGTAAAATGAAAGAATTAGGAAGCATCCATAGAAATTCAACTATTCACACCGAAGATGATCATCGAAATAAATCTTCGACCACGATCGATACGAAGAACAATGAAGAAGGACTTTCTTCCGTATTTGAACAAGCTATCCCGAAACTGGAAGCCAGCGTGACGGGTAGTGTCAAGAAGATACAAAATCTCACGGAGTCTTTTGATGAGTTGTTAACTGATGTTGAAGACAACCCTGACGATTATGAAAATGAATCTTCGAATGATAAAAATGATGCGAATCCTGTTACTCGTCACGTCTTCAGCTCTGTAGTGGATCAAATCAAAAAAATTTTCCATGTGCTTTCTGGTGTCCCTCGTATAATTCATGAACAGTCATGATCAAATTTAAATCAACGTGCTGTATTTTACTCATATTATTTATTGACTTCATTTATCATTTTTTCTAAACCGCTGTAAATTATTATTCCTTTTAATATTGTGACCTAACGTGGTAATTGATTTCACTGTGGATCATACCAGGATAGAATTGATACTCATCGATGATTCGGTGAATTGAGTGATTTGTATGAAAATAAAAATTTTATTTAGAATATATTGATATCTGTGGTCAACTTTATTTGTTTATCGCACGTGAATTGACTATCCTTGGCAGAATTTGACAAATTTCATCCGAATAGAGTGGATGAGTCGCAACTTGAACTAGATCTAGTTAGGATTACGGGAAGTGATGTTATAATCATATTAGCTTAGATGAAAACCAATTTTATTTGATACAGGGAAGTTAACTCTTACTTCAGACAATCTGGGATCTGAAAATTGTCACGCTCGCGACAACACTAGGCACAATAATACCTACGTCCAACGTAGCACATTCAAAATGAGAACAGTGAGGTGTCTACGTTGCAATGTATGATGCTCAGCATGGCAATTTTTCTGAATTTCGCTAAGAAATTCTGAATTCTGGTAAAAAAATTCTAATCACCTCAGAACACGTTTTTTCTTTGGACGTTCCTTTAAATATTTCTGAATTTCTGTGAGAAGTACTGGCAATAATTTCCTAAAAAACTATGAGTTCACGATTTTTCTATCGGAGCTGTGTTTAACGTAAATATTCCACAAGTTTATGTGAAATTCATAGTTGAAGGAGAACATTTCCCAAATAACTACAGTAAAACCTGGTTCATTTGAAGTCTCGTTTATTTCAACTCAAACGTCTCGTTTATGTCAACTCCAAACTTCTCTTCTTTCCCCCACGTTTGAACGGTCCCAAGGCGGGTTTCCAGTAACGATCAGTGTCACCCAATCAAGAGCCCCTCTCGGCTTGAAATAAACGAGACTGTCGCATTTCCGAGAGTTGAAATAAACGAGGGTGTACTGTACATTTCTACCACATTATTACAATTACTGAGAATACCAAGTTGTCAAGATTAGGAAACAGCCGATGTTATTGTTGTGTATGCTGGATGAAATTTTATACAGATGGATCAAAAATTTCCATCGAAGGAATCATCCACATTGTCCACTTGATCAATAGTGGAAAATCACCAAAAGCCTGCCCAAATGAAAATGGGAGCGTAAGAAAGATATGAAGCGACGCGGAAGAGTAAACAGTATTCAAGCGCGAAAAGAGCGGGAATTGAAACATTTCACGCTTCATTTGTTTCAATCTCCGCTCCCGGCGAGCGGAAATTTTCACAAGGGTGGGAGATCATTCATCACAGCCAACCGTTGATTATGATGATCACAATCCATACCTCATTGTTGAAAATTTTACTTCATCACAGTCAATTGTTCCAATTATATTCCAATTATTTACCGTCAAGAACGATTGAATCTTGAAGAATTGGAAAATTATCCTGAAAGATTTGAAAATGAATCCTCAAATACTATTGAATCCTACTAGATTTCTAAAACTGGCTCATCATTCGTACTCCCGTGGTTCATTCCCGTACTGGGAAGGAGGTGCCAGTACTGGCAAATCTAGAGCGACCATTATGGGGCCAGTACTAGCAAAGGAGTTGAAATAATAACAACATCTCACATAAGGGTCAGTATAACATTTACCACCACGGCGGTAGCGATATCTGATGTGAGCCTGCTATGGTGAAACTCTGGCATTGCAACATGATCAGTTGTTTTGCCAGAGCTGGATCAGGAATGACGAGGAGTTGAAATGATGACATCCCATGTAGAAATTTCAACCCGTCCCAGTACTGGCACAGTACCGGTAACTGGAGTTACCAGGAGTGATCATATTTCAAGTAAAAACAAAAAAACATTAAATTTGAACTTTGAGAATCTGAATGATTCATTGTCCTCATTATCGTCTTCGGAGAAAAGCACTTTGGGAGTGATTCCTTGAAAGTTCACTGAGTGCGAGTGAGAAACTGAGTCTCTATCACATCGGTCGATGTCCGAGTTGACTACGAATTCCTCAAATTGCCATTTATTGTAATTGAACCGTTGAAGTCATACAATTCACCATAGATTCGGTAATGGGATGGAGTTTTACCAATGCTAGCACATTGTTGTCTCTCGAACATATTGAATGATGATATCAACTCCGGCCGAATGCTGGTGCGACTCCGGCTCACTACAACAGCCAAGTTGCTAAGATCGTGATTTTAATGTCATTCGACCACCGATTCCGTAGTCAGTCAGAGTCCTATTACAGTTGTTTCTACCGAAGTCTGGCAAATAAAACTTTGCCAATACCCCGCCATTTGTCAACTCTGACTATTTCCACATGGGCTACTTTCCGTTCAGTAAATTACAATTTCCACAAAGAAAATCTATGATATGCTCATAATAAATAATAAAAGAAACAACTTACGATAAGAATCAATAGGAATAATGGTATAAGAATGAATGGAGCGCAGGAAAACATAAGGTACGTTATCTGTTCCCCCGGAAAAAATGAATCAACAACAAATATGTTAGTGGCTAATTTATTGACGCCTCATGGGCCGTTCGTAATGTACATTTTTTCAATCTCTCCTCGTCCTTAAACTGTCTATTCCACAATATTTAATATATATACTTTTTTTTTATAGTCGGTAATCGATAACATCTGATTTATCGCATTTTCTTTAGCCTGTTGTATTCTTTCTGGCAAGAAAGTATCACAAAATAATTTCGCATTCTCTCAACGATATTTAGTATTTGACGTCCAC
Organism: Gonatopus flavifemur; assembly: GCA_018340375.1. Lineage (NCBI taxonomy): Eukaryota > Metazoa > Arthropoda > Insecta > Hymenoptera > Dryinidae > Gonatopus > Gonatopus flavifemur. The sequence continues at coordinate 2,861,068 of JAFFJZ010000001.1, forward strand.
TCTCATTATTCATTTCAATATTTTCATTCTCCTCTTACCAAGATGTATAAAGTTCAAACAACGGTTTACCCTACATGGCTTATCCAAAGGAATCGGGTAAATGTTCATTTTATTTATTTATTTTTTTTCACGTTCGCGCATTTGAAAAAACACATTTCGCAAAAATATTGCGTCACAGGGGCGGTTGTTTCCCTAATGTCATTGCCCCGTCAAATTGCATCATTTATCTGTATTACTACATATATATTCGAGAAGATAAGAATACAACAAACCATTCATCGCAATTTCTTTTTTCCTCTTTTATAAAAAAACGTATTTTAATATTAATTAATATAATGACAGACACGCAGTTACAGCAGTAAAACGACAACGCGAATCTCTTGGAATGATACATGTGTGTTCTCGTGTTTATATTATGTGTATATAAAAGAACTTATGGTAACATAATCTGTACTTTACAATCATCTTTCAACGAATCTTGTGTCATCGGATTGCATATTTTTTCTGCATCGTAAATTTACTAGGCACAGATTGATGTTACCAATTTACATATGCCTATAACAAGTAATATATTTATATATATTTATACATATCGTAACTTAATCTTACTTATTGTGATGTATGTGTTTCTGGATTTCTTCTTTTTCACATTTTCATCTGCAAATTTGTCGGATTATTTCAGAGGTACTTCAAATAATTATAAGTCTCAATTGTAAATTATACGTAATATTTTTCAACACATTTGCCGTGGAATGAATTTTCATTTCCGAATGAGATTCTCAAATTATTATGTACAATCGTCCAGTTTGTTTCAAGCGGATTTGAGTATAAGAGAACACGTTTCATGGTATCTTTGAATTTATTCTGTTACAGGAGGCTCCCGAAATAGCTGATCTAGGTGATTGGTTCAGCTTTTCAATCAATCAAAAAGGTTGAAGAGTGATACACATTACCTAAATCAGCTACTTCGGAAGCCTCCTGTAACCTGACGGTCAACGATGAGATATGTCATCCGTACGTTGCAGAGGCTAAGTGTCTCATCGGTGACTGTCCTTTTGGGGTTCGTCTCTTTTGAGAACGAATCAAATGAATGCTGTGGGGCACGATGTGCCTACTGTAGATATTTATGGTACGCGTAAACAACAAAATATTCTACAATTCTTTAGGGTGGAAAATACAGTATTGCAAAATAAGGAATCGGAGAATCTCATTGTTTACCGGGGTGATCGATTACAATTTTTATACAGTATATATTTTCTCAAGGAAGACATGTATTATAGTTGATTTCATTCTTCAGCAAATGTGGCAAAATTCTGACTTATTCGAATAAAGTGTCCTAATTATAATTAAAATATACGTAAAAACATAATTATCCTGACAAATATCTGCAACAATTATTAGATATGATACTCATGATCATGGCACACAAAAAAGTATGTTTTTTCTCATTCCGTGATTAACTTATATTGAAATTAATGTAAATATAAATGTACAATACCCTTTTCGAAATCACATATTCTCATACATACTCGTATATTAACATAATTCACAACATTTTGAAACCATAATATTAATAATACGTTACAAGATGTAAGGAAAAAATGATGAGAGATAGTGGTCATGAATTAAAATGACGATTTAAAAAAATGTATGATGTAGCGTCAAGACGATGGTATTTATTTTTTGTTTGAAATAATAAATAACCGTACGTCACGAGTATTATTCGAGGATCAATAATAACTATTGTCAATTTGTAGTATACGTATCTCTGCTATCAAAAAATAAAAAATTAAAAATCATATGAGAAAAACTATGAGAGAAAAACAGTTTATTGCGCGTTTCATTGATCAGCGTTTCATAACTCATTTCCAGTCATGTAATAATCTTTCAATTCACATAATTTGGAAAATATCTTTGCGTTACAATCCTCTCACGCTCGCCTATTTTTCCACCTCTGCTATGTATATATTTATATTTATATATATTCATTTCTTCATGTATATAAATCTATGCTTACATTATTTTTTATCTCGTGTATATAATGCTTTGCTATGATGACAGATGATGTATATAATATTTCTTTTATGTACACTTTAGACACAATTTCTCGAACCTTGTTCAAGTGAGAATTATAAATGATACATGGAAATTATTGATCATAAATGAAACGATGAAAGAGTCAAGTTATAGAAACTGTTAGATTATTCGATATCTTAAATCTGGTAGAATTGGCTACGGTCAAATTAATGCCAAAAACATATCTGTATTCATATGTATGTTTATGTGTATTATATACAGTGGAGTATCCACTTATCGATAAATTTACGATGTATATCTGTTGTAGCTTTAATTCTTAATCTACCAAGCATTCTACTTTATTTTTATGTATTTGAATTTTTCAAAATGATCATCGTAATCTCTTTTCTTATTTTTCTTCTTCATCTTCATTACAAATGTGGTGATATCTTTTTACATCACAGATAGAACAGCTATTGTGAGAGTTGAATGAGGACGTATTCTCCTTTCGACTCTTCTACAAATGCAGTCCTGTCTGTAAAAGTGTTACAAATAACAACAGAACAAAATCCAAAGTCATTCAAATGAATTTTTGATATGGTACAATATACTTTAAAATTTGAATCTTTATCTTTATCCTGCTCCAATTATGGATTCCCAAGTAGCACCAGCAAATTCATCTCAATGGTTCTTATTCTAAAGCATACGATATGGTATGGAAATCTCTAGCGCTACTGGAGAATCGACGATATACGATAGAATCCAGCTCCAAATGATTCGTGACGTCCCTTAGGTCTCATTAGGCTCTGATCAGAGTCTGAGAAGGATTAGGGAATGTCACGAATCATATCTAATCGACCGGGGAAAAAAGATTAGATCTAAACACATCTGAAAAACTGCAATTTGAGCTTGTATTTGCTAACACACATGTTCAAATTTGAATTCAAACATGGAAAATGTCACAAAATTGTTGGTAATTGAACAATCGATTGCTCATCAAGATTGAATGTGATCTTCAATTCAGGTCTAACGAGATCTCCACAGATCCAACCAGATCTGTGTATTCAGAACTACTCAGATCCGATGAGATCTAAGAAGATCTCATTTTTTTCCCCGGGCGGGGAATATCAGTTTTCATGATCAACGCCACAGAGAAAAACGCAAAACAAATGAAAAGTGTTATAAATTCATAATGTACACCTGTACAAGCTGTGTATATGGTATATAAGTGTATATATGTATCTGAATATCTTGTGCTTGAATTGATAATTCATTCTATATCAAATATTTTGAAAATGTTAATTGTAGATTTCATCAAAACATTGCGAAGGAGGATTTTAACGACCATATGTTTATTGTCTTTGAATATTATACGATTTTTAAATTTTAATTTGAGCGTACTAAAAGTCGATATAATACAGCAGAAGTTGATTCTTTTTGATGAATATTTTGTTCAAAATGGACACAACATACACGTAATCATCTGTTTTCGAATCTCATATGTTTTTGGCATTGATTCAACTCTCCTCGATATACAAACGAGTTTGTTTTTATGCATCGATATGATCCGATAGAATCATGCATCAACATTCATCTCATTGACTATCCATCTAAGAATTTTTGTTCTTTTTTCCTTATGTTTTTTCAGAAAGATACAATGAGAATTTTTATTCAGACCAAGTGTAGAATCAATTTGAAAAGTCAAGATATGTACATACGTTTGAAACGAAATGAAATTCTTTCAAGACAAGATATTTGTGGATAAACATTTTCAATCTGTACAATATTTCACGAGAGTTCATACAGAATAAACGAATGAAGCTAATATACAAAGTGGAGCGTAATGAAGGAATGATTGAGAGAACTGGACGTTCTTCTATTCCAAACTGTATTGTCTTGCGTGTCGAGAACAAATGCGTTATTCGATCGATAGATAATCAATGGAAAATGTATCGTTTTGTTCCTCTAATAACTTTTTGCAGAAAATTCTTGATATATGTTTGAATATATTGAAGATTGCAATCTTGTGCGTTTCATGAGGTGCATGGGGAATTATTAGAAGCATTCGGTTGAAAGAGTTCGATCAAAATCCCTCTAATAAGAATAATTGAAGACTTTCAGGAGACAAATTTCAGAGTTTTGTGTTGTTTTGGTCAGTACTATATGAGACAATTTTATTGTAATACAGTGAAACAATAATCGAATCATACAAAAACGACTTTAACAGAAAGTTCCGAGTGCTTGAATTCATCAACGCCGAATGAAACGCACAACACGTGATCTTTTTGATACGCAACGATGAAATCTCTTCTACAGTCGATGAGAATTTAGTATTGAGTACTTTGAGAAATTTAAGAAAAGTGTCAAGATTGTACAAAGATGTAACAGTAATAGTATTGTGTACCGTACAAGATAGAACGAACTCACGGCACTACAAATTCAGTAAATATTTCCTATAAAACACCAAATTCCAAGTGTTTTGTAAGTTTTTAGTTCTTCGCAATCATATGAAGTACTACCTGGCGCTATATTTCTTCAAAATCTCTCCCTTCAAACCATCAGTTTTATTCTCAGAACGATTTTAATTCAACGATTAATCAATAATCAATATATGACATGATTATTTAATTTTTTCTGCTAACTTTTGTAAGACTCCCGAATTTCTGGAGAATTTCATACATTCTCCCAGTTGGATGGAGCAAGTTGACCAGTTTGTCGTAATCAAGATGAGGAAGAGGAATGCACGGAGTTATAATAACTAATTTGTTATAATCCAAAACTGCATAGAAACAAATATTCTAACAGCACAAAATTCCTGGCATACAGTCTATCCGGTTTTTTTCTTACCAACGGGAGGATTCCAAAAAAATGTTCAGACGGTACTCAGCGCCGTGAATAGGGCAGGACCGACGGGGCCTACGTCAGAAACGCAAGCCTTGAGCTAACACGAAATCAGAGATCCGAATTCTTTCTTCTTTTTATATTCAGATAGTCTTTGAAGAACCCTTTGACGCGTGCATGGCTGTCTAGGTACTATGAGATATATGTGCCGTCCAAAGCAAGGAGACCGTAAGTGCATTTGACTTGAATTCGAGAAAATGAGGGAAAACTGTTTCCTTTCAAAATCATTAAAACGAATCCTTTTCCAATGGCAAACCATTTCTAGGGTGAAATATACCCTAGAACGAAAATCAAAATAGATGCAGAGAAAATTCAGCCAGTGACAGAATGTAAATATCTAGGAAGCATGATTACAGAAAACGGTGAAAGCGAAAGAGATACACGGAAAAAACAAATCACGTTGAAAGACAGTGCTACCTATCGTCACAAAACTCAATGCTAGTCTGCATTGTAAAATGACATGGTTGCCTCGTGTTGTATGGTGCGCGCGCACCGTGTTTCACGGTGTATATACACATGTTACTATACCATGCTCGCACGCTGATCCGAAGTGTTCGCATGTTGTTTTTCGGTGCATGAAAACAACAGTGGTTCGACAGTGTCGAGATGACTTGTGTTCATGCACCGAAAAACAACGTGCGAACACTTTGGATCAGCGTGCGAGCATGGAAAAGTACCATGTGTATATACACCGTGAAACACGGTGCACGCGCACCATACAACACGAGGCAACCATGTCGTTTTACAATGCAGACTAGCATTGAGTTTTGTGACGATAGGTAGCACTGTCTTTCAACGTGATTTGTTTTTTCCGTTTATAAGAGCAAGAATAGCACAAGGAAAACAGGCTCTCCGCCAGAAGGAACAGTTACAATGTTCCAACAATATCAGCTTTGCAGTAAGGAAAAAATTCTTGAAGAGTCACGTTTGGAGCACAGCATTATATGACTGCGAAACTTGGACAATTGGAAAAACGGACCAAAGAAGACTTGAAGCTTTTGAAATGTGGTGTTATAGAAGGATGATCATAATAGAGTGGACAGAGGAAGTCAAAATGAAGGAATACTTGAGAAGGTAAGTGAAAGAAGAAGTCTTTTGGAACATGTCGTGAAAAGAAGAAATAATCTGATAGGACACACATCAAGGCATGATAGTTTATGGAAAACAATATTAGAAGGAAAAATGAATGGTAAAGTTCGCAAAGGTAGACCTAGATCAATAGATCAATATTATCAATGATAATATGAAGCAAATTATACAAGATAAGGGTTGTCGTAGATATGGGGGAATTAAGGATGGAGGATTTCATCAAACCAGTCATAAGACTGATTACTTCGTAATGATATATCCTAGAAATGCTTTGCCACCGAAGTCTATAGACTATTGAAGTATTATAGACTCCCTATTCTAGTGTAAGTTACGGTTTTTTCCATGAACGTTTGATTAAGTTCTTCGTGCTTCGAACCGCTGTCATTAAACAAGTAGTCAGATTTTTCAGAATGAAAAACATAATAGAATGCAGAATTTTTTCACGATTGAAATGATATGAAAAATTTATATTCGTCAAAAATGTGACTTACGGTCTTCTTGCTTTGGAAAGCAGATATAGGGGTGCAACAATTCCAATCTATGGCCCTGCCGATACTATTCAAAATTCAAAATTCGATTATTTCACATTATCGTGAGTATCCAAATGGTAGATCAGATTCTTATCCGAAGCTTATCAGCTTGTCAGACTTGTAATTTGGTTGCCGTTGGCTTTCTAAAGATAATCTAATTGGTATAAAATCGCTACAAAAATTCAAGTAAAGTTTATCTTTTTCGCATGGCAGATAGAGCTGAGAATGTAATTTTTGACTGGTTTTTAACGTTTTCGGCCTGGAAAATTCGGTTAAGCACTGATAGCCATTCTCTGAATTCCTTCACGGAGAAAAATAGATACTGATGTGAATAAGAAATTCATTAATGGGTACAATTTTTTTTCATCAAATATGACGACAAGCATCCAGATTATATCCCTTAATATGAACAAAAAGTTCCAGAGTAATTCAATAGAGGTGTATTGAACTCCCGGGCATTTGATGATCCACTGAACATTCCCTGAACGTGAATGTACGTACAATTCCACTGGAAAAAATATCATAGCAACTCATACGTCTCACAAAATTTGATAAACGCGTGTGCAAATACCACAACAGAACTTGATAAAATTTTATGAGAATATATGAGGTTCTATAGCGGGGATGAATCTAAATTTTACCTATATGATTTGGGTTCTCTTGCGGAGCTATGATACGATTTTTAGAATTCCCTTTTCTTCCGTGCTGGTGCGAATGAAGCGTATAAAGCGACAAGGAAGAGCGTACGAAACACTCCACGAAGAAAAAACATTTGCTGGCGCAGCAAATCGAGGTATTATATGCAGAATTGTGAATATTTCCGCTAACCTATCTGAAAAGTTGCTTGCTCGGACTGCCAAGAGAGCAGCATTTTCAGGATTGTATACAGAATAGTATTCAGAATTTTGCAGTCACATTTCAAAAATTGCTGCCCTAGCTTACCAGATTGTTGCGATAACAAATATTGTAGCTGGATATTTTTTCACTCGTAGGACAGCTAATTTCTCAGCAACATCAGCTAAAATTCAGCTGGTGAAGCTAAGAATTTTTCTGTAGCAGCTAAAATTTAGCTATTGGAGCTGAAAAAATGGCTGTCCATCTCGCAGCTAATCACTTTTTCCCGTGTTTCCTGCCCCAACAAAATCAAATGTCGCTGTCACAACGAATTTTTCTTCTCGAAAGGAATGAGGATTGAAGCGTTTTCACGCATTCCAAAATTCGCTTCCACGAGCAAAAATTTTCACCTGGGACGGCTCTGATTGAGAGTTACAGTATTTTTCCCATCAAAATGCAACTGGATATTTGAATTCCTGAATTCGCCAAACAAACGCATAAGAATTCAGCTTGTTTTTTCCATAGAATTTAGTGAGATGAAAACCGTTTGAAGCCAGCCCTGCTAAATATGCCAGGCTGAACCAGACAAAGAATAGTTTTCAGGCGTTGAACGGTTCCTTTTACCCAAAAATCGATTAAAAAACCAACAAACTTTTCACACGGGTTCATTCAAAATTACCAAATTGAAACATCCTGTGCGAACCAGGCAGGAAAATTTTTGTCAATTTTCGATTGAAAATGACAGTTTGTGAATTTCAAACAGCATCATCCCACAAATTACTGTAAGTTTTTGACAGGATATTCCAATTTGGTGGTTCTTGGTGAAAACAGATTGAAATTTTCTCATTTTGTGACTAAAGTTCTAGGGATGAGAACCGTTCAAATGCCCAACAACAATTTTTCGTTCAGTTCTGACTGACATTTTCAGCAGGCAGTCAACGGTTTGTTTCTTTCTCAGTATTTTCAGTAGAGTTTAGCAACTCGTCAGGTGTCAACTCGAAACCTTGACCAACTTGGGAACAGGAATGAATTCCTTTCTGCGTATTTTATTCCTTGAATCATATTATTGCTTCGAATCGACGCTACCCGAATTTTAATGCACGGAAAAAATTGGTCATCCAAATTTTTGTTGACTAGTATGTCACTTTTGGACGAGGCACAAATCCGAGAGGAATTCATACACTTAATTTTAATAATTCGTTGACTTTGTCCATGATTCCACCGGTGGAATTCACTTTTCATTTTGATTATCGAAATAATGGAAAGAGTCGACGAATTATTAAAATCCATTGTACGAATTCTTCTGGAATATGCGCTCCGTCCCAAAGTGACATACTAGTCAACGAAAATTTGGATAACTAATTTTTTCCTTGTGCATTCACATAGCTCATCCTATTGGAAAAATCCAAGTGGGAATTCAGGAAATCCAAAATCCGCATGGAAGGTTCAAAAATCCAGTTGGAACTTCTATCAACCCATGACAAAGACTTTCCGTCTGAGAAACCAGGTAGGAATTTACGTAGGAAACCATAGGATTCAAGCGAATCCTTAAGAAACCATACCCATCCAGATTTCTGTATGGATTCCCACCCAGATTTTTTCAATAGGAGATCGTTAATACATATTTTATGAATTCTAAATACTCTTCTACCGTGAAAAATCCCATTTCCTCATCCTCAGGGCTTCTACTCTTTTTTCCCTTCTTCAACGGAATCACCTAATCATGTGATCTTGTTGGTTAAAATGACCAATCAGGAAAAAAAGAAATAGTGAAGGCGAACTTTCAGCTCTCATTTCTCACTCCCGGATTTCAAATTCCCTGGAAAAATGCAAGAATGGAGACAGCGAGTATTGAAACAAATGAAGCATGGAAATATTCCAATTCCCTCCCAAATTACGACTATACGGAGAGGAAAATACAGTTGAAATTACTGTGGTAGATCACTATCCATAGATCAGATTGGAATTGACAAGAAAAATTATGGTATTCTCATCTAATTCCAGAAAACATCACAGTAATGATGTCCAGTACAATATTTACTAGATAAGAAATTTTCCTGAAAATCCATGAATTTCTGAACTTTGTTACAAGAATTTTTACTGGTCGAATTGGAAAACGTACATATAATCCTTATAGGGAACTATTTAACTGTGTGGAACTAGAAATCTTCATGAAAATCGAAACTCGATCTGGCGTGGATATGAAGCACAGTAAAAAATATTGTATTTCACATGGGAAAGTAATGGATTATTCTCTCCGTGTAGATGACTCTTTGTTGAGCTTAGATGACTCTCAGCTTATGCTTTGGTTGTGCTTTCATCGCGCTTCAACGCTTAATTTTCACCAGAGTTATCATGTCATATATCCACGTCCACAATAAAAAAAATAGATGAATTCAGTTGCTCAAACTTGGAATCTAAGTTTCCATCTGATTGAATTACATTTTGAGTATTCTATCAATTAAAATCACAAGCACAGACACTGTTTCTCTTCGTTCGGTACACTGATCGACACAAATTGATTGGTTTGAAGAGCGATGACGTTTTAAGTAACAAAGTGATGGAAATTTACGATTGGAAGATTAAAGAAAGGAAATTGAAGAAAATGATATAGAAGAGTGATGAAAAAATTTGACCGATGGATTCATAATCACGAATAAATGTTTAAAAATATACTAACAGTGTATGCGATGATGATATTATAATAATTATAATAAAAATGTATAAATAAAAATAATCAATCTCGATTTGGCAGTGTGGCAATGTTGATGTCGACGAGAGGAATTTGACTTTTCTTTGACTTCACAGTGCGTTAAATGAAATTCTCTTGATCTAATTGATCATTGTTCCTCGTAAGTACTAGTGAAAGGTGCCACAATAATATAAAGGCATCCCGCAGTCTACAGATATTTGTTTTGTTTTATCCATTTTATATGTTGCTCGTATCACTTATACGATTGCTTTCTATTTTTGAAAATTCAAATACTTTGGGTCGAGAAGGATTCCACAGTTGTAACGTTGAACGATAAAATCAGTGATACCTACATCTTCAATAGGTAACGTCACTCCAGTCAAAATATCATACTTGCATTCATCATAATCGATAAATCATCGTCTAAAACCTTGCTCAGTTCTTCCCACAAGAAGTGGACGCATTTTGTTCAAATCCTGAACAAAATTCTAAAAGTTCTTGAAAATTTAACTAAAAAATTACGTAAAGGGTGTTACAAAATATTATCAACATCCTTGAATTCTTCTTCAGAACACAAAATATGATATAACATCTCAACAAAACCTGTATCTACTCTATTACGTATATTGTGTTCTTTGTCATTCGATCGAAGTATTTCATTTTCAAAAAGTTTCAGTTCTAATTTATCCCCTACGAAAGTCTTCAATTTTCAAAAACTTTTATCAGAGAAATATGTAGAGAGAAAAACAACACTCTACGAAAAATAGTTCATACAAAGAAGTTACATTATTTATTTTTCCTTCGAAGAAAGAGAACCTATCTTAAAAATGATCAAATCGACTCAAGAGTTTATTACGTGCATTCGCTAAGATATGTATGAATTCAGAAATATCTTGTATTTTTCGACTCATAAACGTTCTCCAAATTTCATTCGATTCCAAAAGAATTGTCACCCACGGAAAGGCGAATAAAGGCAAGAGATCAAAAGTTCAGTTCTATTTCGACTTTGAATATCACATATTCGCGTTACTGATACCACATAAGACGGTTTGTTTTTCATCATGAGAGCGAGATCACAAGGAGCACGAAGTTGGAAAAACATAAAAATGAAGATGCTTCATAAATAAGGAGAACGCAATGATTCGTTCTTACAGACTTTTGGACTCCGCTGCAAGAATTAGTCAATAGAATTATCAAACTTTTGGACCATTTTCGTGTTTTTTTCGTTTTCAGTTCGTAAAATTTGTTCGACGCATGTTCAAATGCATAAAATGAGTACCCGCTCGTATACAAATTTGAAACGGCAGTTTGAATTCGCGGATCGCGAGGATTTCGTATCAGTAGTTTTGGTACTATAAAAACAATGTCATCCGAACGTATTTGCATATTCTTGATAATTCCTTGGAATAACTGACTGTCACTGACTTGTACCTTCTTATACAACAACGATAAGGATAGGAATAATATAAAAAAAGAAGAACTTGTTGTCGTCACAAGACTACGATGCTTGTGTGAATTGATCTCCAACGCATCTTCGTATTTGAGTTATACAAACGTTTTGTTCCTGGGGTTGCTTCTTGATACCTAAACGCGCCGTATTTTCGCTCTTTCCCCTGTGTCTCTGTCGATCATATGTCGGTCTCTTCGATCTCGCAACTCGCGGGATTCGGCCTGTCAGTTGGCGTAGTGATCAAAGGAACCTAAATATTCCAAACTGGCTCGATAGCAGAATTGATACTGATCCTGAAATAGAAGTACAAGTATAAATATCATCTTGCTATTAGAAGTTATATTGATGAATAAAATGGATCAATTGGACATACCTCAGTTTGGACCATGGCAGGACGTTGCGTACGCAATATTCTAACAGTCTGGAAAATATCCACCACTCCCTCGTACTGCATTCGTTCCAAAACGATGCTGAGAGTTATGAAGACTCCTGTTCTCCCCACGCCTGCACTGCAATGCACAGTTATGGGTCCATCTTGACCGAATTGTTCTTTCGTTTTGTGCACTTGACCAATGAAATCGATGAATCCATCCCCGGATTTGGGAACTCCCTGTTCCGGCCAGTCGATAAATTGAAATTGTCTGACAGTTCGACTGGCACCGTCACGGGCATCCGTGACTTTGAATTCCCGCAATATATATTGCGGCATATTGTATTCCGCGATGGGATCAACGACGAAACACTGATACCGGATGGATCTATCGGAAGGCCAGTACTGATGACACTTTTCCCTCCCCATTTCTTTTAATTTGGTCAACATGACGACTATCGTTGAATTATGTTCCCACAGCATACGCCAAAAATCATCGGTCGTGTCGATAAGTGGTCCTTGCGTAGCTATGTAGGCACCACGGTAACGATATCCATCTATCAAACTTGCGTTTATATAATCCGAACCCTCGATGTTGCGTTGCGGTTGCAAGCATACTCTAGTCGCCTCGTACGGAAGTATATGAACTAAACGATTCTTATGTTTGTTGCAGGGTAGATTTGCTGATATAAATCTCGTGGAATCCGCTTTGATGTTGGACAGTTTCTTGAACTCCAACTCCATACCTGTCATATTATCCGTTTCGGGTTGCATGAGTTTTTGAATATGGGAATGCAGATTCCTGGCGGGAACTTCCGTGTTGCCGCAAATGACAGCCTCCAAAAGAGCATCGTGGATGAAGATGTATTGATCTTCAGTTTGAACCATGTAATTCCTTTGAGCTCGTAAACAAGTCACGTGTCCGTAAATGTCGATCATTTTTTCGTGTTTTATTCTTTCCAACATGGAATCTATGACTATGAAACATCCCGTTCGACCAACGCCAGCGCTACAATGTACCACCAAAGGACCGCTGTCAGGTACATTGAGGGAACGAACTCTACGTAAAAATTGTAAGAAGGGCGCTGGATGTTCTGGTACCCCGTGATCAGGCCACGCTGTGAATTGTAATTGTTTGATCTCTCGTCTTTCCGTGTAACCAGCTCGACAGACTTGGAAGGTTCGTATACAATAGGTCGCTAACTCTTGGACGTCAGTGATCGTCACCGTCATTTGACTGTACGTTTCGGATCCTCTCGACGGCCAATACTGATCGCATTTTATCCGAGTTCTTTCTTCCAATTTTGTCATCATAACGATAGTGCTGGTTCTCAATTCCCAACACATACGCCAAAAATCTCCGAAAGTTTCTTGTAAGGGTCCCTGAGTGGCGACGTATGCGTTTTGCTTTCTATACCCGTCACAATAATTCGCGTTGATGTAGTCGGAACCCGGAATACCGTCCACTGTTTGTAAAATCACTCTAGAGTGGTCGTAAGCTATCACGTTAGCGTACCGATTTTTCGATGCATTCACTTCCATGTTAGAGTGGTCCCATGTAAACTGTTGACCTGGTTCGATAGATTCGTACTCTTGACTAAATTTCAGATTGTCGTTCGCTTTTAAACGTTCGATATGATTCCCGAGTTCACTTATGGGGATCGGGGGATGAGAAATCATGCCTGGTGTTTGGAAATTCAAACGACGCATGTCGACTGGATCGGATGGAGCATGATTCGAAGTTATATCGGCTGCCATCAACGGGCGTGTCACGGCTGCTTGGTCAGGAGCTTTACATGGTTGTCTTCGTCTGGAATGAAACATAAAACATCTTGTGAAAGATTCTGCAAACGGTAAATAAATATCAAAAGAGGACTTACTTTTTGATCACAAATAAGAGTACAAGGCACACGCTAACCATCAGTGCTGCTATTATCGGGCCAACCACCCAAACCATTCCTGGTTCTTGTCCACTAGTTTTAACAGAAACTTCTGGATTACCATCCACAGGAGTATTAGGATTAGGTCGACGCGGTGGATCGCCAGGAGGCACTTCTCTCATGTCCAATGATAAGTATTCCGAGAAAGGGGACGAAGTATAAAGATGCTGTAACATCGTACAATGATATATAACAGTCATCAATAAACTATTCTATTATACAGATGAATTACTCCCGAATAATGGATATAATTAAACCACAGTTATGAACGATCCCATTATCCCCGTATCGATTTTTTTTCAGGTCATGCTATGTAAATTAATTAATAATCAGCTTTGGTGAAATATCGATCCTCTACTGAAATAAAGTCACTTCTGAAATCTTGAACTTTTATTGCTTGATTTCCATTCGGAACTTTTATCAACTTCCATTCTCAATTAGCAAAGTCAATGGCCGATGGAAATTTCTTTCACAGGATTCTTAAGATCACAAAATAATCGACAAATACAAATTACAGAGGAGTCCCGATAAAAGTTGATAAAATAAGTTTGATGATGATTTGAAACCATTATACAGTATATTGAAGTAAAAGTTCACGGAGTCGATTAAATGAATCCTCAGAAAAATTGTGTTCACAAAGTTTCCATTTGGTTAATTACTCTCATTGATTTTTCATTATCGTGCGAAAGCTCGAAGACAATGAAAACACCAAGATGGAGGTTTCTACATAAAATATCAGTATGGTTGACAATATTTTTCAATCAATAACAAAATGAAATTACCTTTCTCGGGGTATCCACTACAGCTCGCACAAATATTCTATATCTCTTATTCCTATCCAATTTCCTATTCTCGAAACCTTCATAGATATCTCCGCTTCCCAAATGGAAGGTATAAGGTATATCTCTGTGAGGAAACTTAGCGGCGATGTACGGAGCATTTTCCCTGATTTGTTTGCCGGTACCGGTAATCATGTCTTCGGTCAGTTCATCGGGCTGTTTGTCAGCTGTGGATTTATCTTCTGGCACGACGATCAGGAGATAATGGGAAATTGGTCCATACTCCTCGGACGCTTGAGGTAAAATAACTTGTATCTCCTCTCCATTCACCACGCCGTAGAAATCTGGTTTGACCATTGGTTTGGGAGCAGCCATCTGCGTGGTGACAGTGATTTTGGCAGGCGGTCTGTAGGATCCATCGGCAGGCACGGCACTCACATTGACGTTATACGTGGTGAAAGGTTGTAATTCATTGATAGTCGTGGTTGTGGTCAGAGGATCTAATAGAATTTGTCGGCGGGGAACAATTTGCGTTTGAGTTATACCTTGAGAGTCTACAAATTCTTTAACGGCATCGAAGGATACTTTGTAATTGACGGGAGTCAATCTGATGGGCGACGTCCATGACAAAGTCATAGAATGGGTTGACGAATCTGGGGCCCAAAGATGCAACGGTACGTCTTCGGGTTTAACCTTAACCGTGATCTTCTCGCTCAACCTGCCCAGACCATTTTTATACCTCGCGGCTACGGTAATAGCGTATTGGGTAAATTTTTCTAGATTCACTAAGTCTGCGGATTCCGTCAGACCTACAGTCTTTTGCTTCCATTCGTCTAAATCTTCAACCGCGGTGGTGGTATAGAAAATTTGATAACCTAGAATTTTATCTCTATTGGGTACCGGTTCCCACCATACTTCAACGCTGGATTCGGACGTCGCCACGGCTTTAACCGACATCGGAGCTCGACCTATATCTTTTTCCGTTAATATCGTGATTTTTTCGGAAAATGGACCCGGTCCACGCTTGGTGTGAGCTCTCACGTGGAACACGTATTCGGTATTCTCTTCGAGGTTTGTAAAAACAGCTCTTTGCAACGTGGTGTTCCTGTCCACTATCGTAGAGTGATCGTTTTTCTTGTTGAATTGTACGTCGTAACCGGTAATCTGACCGTTTCTATGCTGGCGAAGAGGTTTGTCCCAAGTAACGCATACAGTGTCAGGAGTTTGGAAGGTATACGATAAATTAGTTGGTGGTCCAGTAGGCTCACCCTCAGGACTGAACCAGTAACGTATATTCTCTTGACCTACGCCTATGCTGTTTTCACCTGCCACTCGGAATTCATAATCCACCCCTCTTTCTTCTAATAACAAATTCAATTGAAACATATCTTTATTCGTGTTTTGTAAAACCGATGGTGTAAGAAGTTGAAAATTTATACGCACCAAGATCAGTAATTTTGAAGGTATTCTGACGAGTATCTTTTATGAATTCTTCTTTCAGGGTTTGATTTTTTATACCATATCTTATTCTATATCCCAAAAGTCCGCCATAAGTTTCGGATGGAGTTTGCCATTCGAGTTCAACCACGTCTGGATTTTTACTTAGTACTCTGTTAAAAATGACAAAAATGTTCGAATCAATGTTTTTCATCCTTAACGGGGATCAGGTTAATTATTTTAAGGTAGTTCAATAGATGAATGCAGTTGTGGAAGAGAAGGGAATCTTTTAAATATCTATCGATCATGAGTTTATATTAGCATGCAAGTTGACGGATAATATCGTTAAGTAGAAGCGGTTTCAATCCATCTGCATGGTAAGCATCTTACATTATTCCCAATGGATTGAAATATGTCTCTTTGGGGTACGATAGTTATGGATCTATCAAATTCATCAAGAGAATATCTGATCAGCCTCTGCAAGTTGCTGTGATTTGAATTCGCATAACACGTTTACAATTTGCTTTAACATAAACAATATTTCTCAATATTTCCAAGTATCCCATGACTGTAAGAATTTCTCTTGTTTTTTGAGTCTCAAGAGGTGTGGAATGATTCTGATTTGATGGGATTTATCAAGTCACAGGAATTCAGGCTTGGAGAATCAAGATTTGACGATCTATGATCATTTCATCACGAGTGTGAGACTGTCTTCGAGAACATACGAAGTACTTCCAAGAAAAAAGAACATTTATTCCTAATTATGATTTGATTTAACTTTTATGTGAATTAAGGAAAGTTGAGGAATTTAAGAAATATTATGATTTGAAATTTGTGCTCCCGTGGATGGATGAAGATGATGAAGAAGATACAACTTGAAACAAAAAGCAGGAAAGTTGAAACGAATTGATTCATCCATGTCTGAGAGAACCGGGGGCACATATCAAGTAACTTTGTAGATCTCGAATGCGGTTTGAGGGACTTCAAAGTTTCTAAGGACAGCTGTTGAATCTCAAATCCCTTCTTCCAATTCAATCGGGAGTATTTGATAAATGCATTTCACTGGTTGAACAAATCTATTGAATCTTAATCAATATCATTGGAATTGGACAAAGGTCTGTTCGAATCCTATTCGATCATTTGTCAATGAGATTTGGTGAGACTTTTTTCAATCAAAAATGTACTCGATCTGATCGAATTCCACTGAGAACCTCACAATGTTTTTGCCGAATCTCATTCGATTTGATCAAATTCTATGGTTTTGTTTTATTGGGGTTTCCCATGATTCAAGAAAGATGCATGTACTAAGCTTTTCGATTGTGTGGAGGGACAATTCATCATGATACATACAATCAGGTCTAAAACTAAATCCACTACGACGTCATGTATAAGCTGATTGGTCGCGATTGGGTCCAGTCTCAGACCTGACTATGCATACCACTTGAAGTTGATGCATTGAGTGAATAGAATAGTATTCTCACATCGCTTCTCCGCGGATCTACATTCTATTCATTTCAAATAGGCGTAGTTCAACATAGAAGCTGTTAGAGTCGATCACAAGTTGACTACCTTGTCATCATATTCACAAAAGTCGTGACTATTTTTGACTGGATCTTCCAATTTGAGAATTCCAAACAATTCCAGTTTTCACTGGATCTTTCGGAGAGTTTCGGCAGGTTTATTTATATTAGTAATTACTTTGTGGAGTTCGATCTACAATGGCGTAAAAATACCCTCTGTTGGATCGTAGTATATATCAAAGCCCAAATTTAATTAAAGTTCTTTTTTAGAAGTATATAGATGAGGGACTACGCGGCAGCCATAGCGGGGCATTCATCGATAGACGTGAAGTTTGATTATTTCACGACAATTGATCCACACGTTGCAAAATAAACTCTGACAAAATTCACAAGAACAATATCAAAAGTTCTCCTCCATCCTACGTTTTCTCTTCACTTCATCCAACAGGCTATCACTTATTTGAATGGATTTTTGAAGGCATGAACATTCGGATGGATTCAAAAATGAAGTTGACGTGGAAAGTGCATTCGATAAATTAATTGTCTGACGTTTTCTCGACCTCTAGGGGGAGGACATTTTCATGCTGGCGTTGCGTCGGGGAAAGTGCGGTATTAAAGTGGATGAATTGAAATTTTCACTCCCGACCATGCGTTTTCACGGAAGAAAGTAAAACTTCATTGATCCCATT
Organism: Gonatopus flavifemur; assembly: GCA_018340375.1. Classification (NCBI taxonomy): domain Eukaryota; kingdom Metazoa; phylum Arthropoda; class Insecta; order Hymenoptera; family Dryinidae; genus Gonatopus; species Gonatopus flavifemur. The sequence continues at coordinate 2,879,315 of JAFFJZ010000001.1, forward strand.
GTTTCTGGAGAGAGCGAGATCCTTGGTATATTCTTCATTTTTTTTTTAAAAAAGATAAAAGTTTTTTCACCCTTTTTACCTTTTTACCCTCTCCCCAATGCGAAAAAATTCAGATTATCAGTATTCTTCAAAGATTCAACAGAAGAAGAAAAGTCTAGTTACTTACTTGACATTGACTTGAGGTCTATTGGGGACGCCACCGGGTGTTCTGACATGGACCGGGAGAGAACGATCTCCGTCGCCTTTTCTCGTCAGAGCAGCTATTTGTACAGAATATTCCGTATCCGGTTGTAATCCAGTGATATTCGCTTCCAGAACGTCAGATTCGACGTCACGTCGGATGGGATCGTTCAATAAATCTTTGTTCTGCAAGAGAAAACAAATTACTTATGAAATAATCTGAACAAAATTCGAATGGGAATGGATAGAAACTTATTCACCTCTTCTCGAAATTCTTGCACATGAATATGGTAACCTCGTATGACTCCATTTTGTTCTTTCACATTTGGCGGTTCCCATTTAACGTGTATGCTGGTTGAATTGATTGGCGTTACTTTGACGTCCTGGGGATTTCCTGGTACTGTAACGCAATTTCCTTTTAATCCACGTTCTTACATCCAAATCCTCATCATTCATTCCCAGTCACACACGCTTATATTCATTACATTTATACGTTGACAGCTACGATGGATATGTACAGGGGAAGAAATTGAAAATATTCGCATCACAATGTTACACTTTCTCACAAAAAAAGAAAACCTTTCAATTTGTTTTTATGTGCGAAATTTTCAACTGTGATACCTCACGTTTGTTGATCGATTCGATCTACGAAAAAACGTGAGGTATGGTCTTTTGGATTAAATGATAAATAATAAGAATGTTCTTTAACTAAAATAAAAATGAATGATGAGAAAATTAAATCATTAGTCAGTCGAATTCGATTTTCCATCAGGAATCTTGTCAATCGAATTTTTTGGTACATCCGTCCATTGTGGTCTAAGAAAATATGAAACTGAAATAAAATGTTATTAGAATGAAAATATGAAAAACAGGAAAAATCATTCGATAGAATACAGTCAATAAACGAGAAGAAAACAAAAGAAAAACTGAAAAGGGAAGAGGAAAGTGAATAGAGGTAATGTACATGCATCATCAATCATCCACGGACAAAACGATATACGAACGATATAACGAGGCACATCGTACCCCATGCTCTACGTTCCTGATACGATTATTTTCCATTTGAATACCAATAATATATCTTGTTTGATTTGGTTGATTCTTTTGCGTTTTTTATGTTTAAGTAACGCTTTATTCGTGAATAAGGAATATTATATTTCAATGCGTGGTAAGCTCTCTGGGAAGAATTTAGATCCACGCGGAGATCATATTCTTTTGTTCATCCCTGCACTGAGGTTACATATTTGAAAAGAGTTTATTGTGCACTGAGAAAAAGGTACCTAAATTTTAGCTGGCGTGAATCAAAGTTTAGTTGTCTGAAATATGAATAAAACAATTTATTCAAGGCAACTGAATTTTTATTCAGAGCCACTCAATCCCTTAGCTGTCTAATATACAACTAAACCCTTCTTCTCAGTGTGGATTTAATATTTTACAAAGAATGTAAGAGAACGACATTGACAACGCGGAATCTCAAATTTGTCACTGTAAAACTTTCTGTTTTGGAAATATCCTTAACATCCTGACCATCGATTTAATTGATGCAACGAGGTCCTTCGGTATATCGTAGAGCACAATCGATACACGTGTTATATAAAATTCATATACACTGTACACCGATATTATTAACGGCGAATATCGTTTAGATGAAAGGTAGAGGTGTGGAAAAACAAGGATAATGGCTCACGTTATCGTTGTGCATCAGTACGCACTCATATACGCAAGATCAAATCCAAAGTGAGTCCGTAAAAACAAATTAGATATCTCTACAATTACGTCAAGATATGTCATTTTTATTTCAACTGATGGCTCGTATAATCGTCTCTCCACAAATACATTTTACGCGACTTGTTCCCTTTTCGCGTTTCAAATCGAATAAAAATGTAATTTTCTTACAAAACGATGAGATATTTCAACCTCAATTAGTCATTTTCACATTGAATCCATGTTCCCAGTGGATTCATTTTCGTCAAAAGGGAAAATGAACATATATTCAATTTATGAATGGGATTTGTCGACAATTGAGTACACGTGTGGAAATCAAAGGAAGTATTCCTTTGAACGACAAACAAAATTCAATGTTGTATGATTGAAAGTTTCTGCGAACGCATACTTATACGATGCTATGAAACGACAATTTTCTCGATAAAGATTATCGCTTGTGAAAGAATTAGTGTGTGATTTCAATGTGTCGGGTATTTTAGTTTGGGGGAACTAATACAAAAGGAATAAAATAACGGTCTCGCTGGGAGAACTGAATTTCTCTGAATGGAAGGGAGCGTATAACTATTTACTATAAGGATTCATGAAATTTTAAATACTGGATTCTACAATAGGATATTATTGTATTTGATGCGTCATTTTATACGATTACATGGCAGAGATAATTCGTTCATTGGACTGTAAGGATTGAGATCCCACTTCGGCATTTACTCATCCTGTATTTGAAAATCTGATGATGCGATATACAAAGTTTAGATACAAATTTCAATCCAGTGCATAAAATCACATTGCAAACGACTTTTCAGTCCAGAGCACTTGAAATAATATGACGACCCAAAAGGATGTTTTGTTCATTGATTGCAAACTTAAAATAACATATCTCAATCCAAATCGATCATCGCAAGGTAATCAGACTTTTCACTCGAATAAACACGGGTACTTTGCAATTTTCAATTTCGATATAAATTTTTATTGCTAACATCGTAATGAAGTTTATAAGCAAAAATTAACTTACGTATTTTGAAAATGATTTCATGTAAATGCAAGTTGAATCAGATTAAATCTTGAAATTTTATTCATGAATGCGCGAAATTTAATATACACATACACATGTATATATTAAATTCTTTCCATGAACAGGAAATAAATTTTCACGTACGTTTTTGGGAAAGCACGTACAGTACATTACATCAAAATCCACGATATTTTTGAGCATACACGAGCGCATGAATTTCACCGTGAAAGAAGAACATTTCCATGACTAGGGAGTATTTCGTAGTGTATTTTTGATTTAACATGAAATTGAATTGCAATATAATACAAAACAATGACAGGACAATACAGAAGAATTAATGCAGAGGAAAAAGTTTGGATTTGAGCAAATCCAAACCAATCGGATCTAATCAGAACAATGAATGATGTATTTTTGGATTGAAAAGGAGAAAATTCAACATTGAGAGAGGAGGATTTTGAGGGAGAAGATGCGTTCCTTGCGATGAATGCACCATAATATTGTGCAAATGTTTTTCTACGGTGGTTCGAAGTTCGAACTTCGAGGGTAGAAAAGTTCGGGTTGATTGAAGTTTCAAACTTTAATAGTTGAAATAGTTTCGAAGTAAAACTGTTGAAGAAGCTTTGTTTAATTCAAGTTTCAAACTATTGAGGTTTGACTTGGTTCGATATTTGTACTGTTATAACAGAGGTGCAGAGCAGAACTTTCCAATTGGACATCCACACTTAAACTACTGAAGAGGGTTTTTGGTTGGAAATTTGAACTTTGATAACCAAAAAAATTTTCATTTGCTGTGATTCAAGTCCTCTTTTAAATTTTGATAACAGGAAAAATTTCCCGGTCAGAAATTGTCCCAATTGGGAATTGGACCATCCGAGACCCTATCTCGGTCCATACTATTCCTATTTGAGCCTGAACGGAGCCTTGAATGGGCTGATTTCCATTTCTACCCGGATTGGTCCAGCAGGAGTTTCAAACATTTACATTTCAAAAACTTATCTACAAACAGTGTTCAAAAATACACCATGGATGACATCAAAAGTATCATTAATTGTGTTAGAGTAGGGATACGGCGGGCGGTATAGCCTTCTTGAAGGAAAACTGAGATAAAATCACTCCAGAGTAAAGGAATGTCGCTACGGTGTGGGATACAACTTTTTAGAGTATTTTTCTCACATACATCCTGAAGAAAAAATGTTTATTAGTGAAATAAAAGATCAGGAACAATTCTGGTTTATAGATGAATTTAGGAAAAGTTCTTCGGTGTCGGGTGGTATGGCCCACCATCCAAAGACCGGTAATTCAAAACGAGAACATATTTTTTAACACAAAATTATTTGTTTTGAACATTGACATGGTTTCTTCAACTCTTACTTAGACTGTGGACTAGATGATTCACATCTATTCCAATCATGATATACTTTGTCCGTGATATCTGCACAAATTTCATGTGTCTATCCTTTACAGGTACGGAAACAGGTATGGCATTGAAACCATGGGGGATATGGTTGCCGATGAAATCTTGGCATAGCATCGAGAAACGAATTTTCATGTGGAACGCATGCATAAAAACATTGTTCATAAATAAATTGTTCGAGCAATTTTTTTGAAAATAAGTGTTCGGTCAAACTGATCCCACCAATCGATTCTAAAAAAAAAATACATAGAAAACATGTACCCTAAATCGACATTGCGATTGTTTGCTATGAAGAAATAAAACACGTATGAGTTTGTTATTTTTTTTATAACAATGAACGATCGCAATGTGGATGTGGAAAATCCTTTAACCAATTTATTGATACACAATTTTTTTACACACGTTTCTCACTTCACTTGGCATGGCATGGGTTTGCCAAGATTCCATCGGCGGACGAGGCCATATCCCCCATTATTACAGCATGAGCTCTAATGGGTGGATGTGGGCCATACCACCCGCATTCAATGTGGGCCATACCAAACAACATTATCGCTTAAAACTCATGAGACGTGTTCTATGTATAGGGGGGGGGGGGGTTAATATTAGTATGACACATTATTTTATGATCTGACCTACTTCAGTAAAGAACGTCTCGCCGTTCAGTACGGAAAGTTTCAATGACACAGTACACCAAAAACACGTAAATAGAAAAATTTAGATTTCTCTTAACACACTGTATTGACAACAATGAAGTTTCCACACATGATAAACAGGAACAATCTTCCCGTGACCAAAAGTGTGTAGTGCTGCCACCCAGCGTCAGAACCTGGAAACGCGTGATGGGCCATATCAACCGCCGGGCCATATCACCCGCCGTTCCCTTAAGTGATTGATATCTAATGTCCAAATAAGTGTGAAAAATGAGTTTTCGCAGTGTACTGTTCGATTTGCTTCAAACTTTGAACCTGGATAGCATGAAGAATGCTATGTCGTGGATAAATTTAACCCTTGCACAAGTTTGGCGCAGCCCTGTCGAACATTGGCGGAGCCTCGCCTGGAACGTATGGCTGATATGATAACATCGTTGATATCAACCTCAATTCTGATGCCAAGGCCAACGGTAGTGATTAGATTAAGTGCAGCAGAATCCTGCCGTAAAGTGTATTGGAGTTTTTGAATTAAAAATTTGTCGGCCGGTGTTACAATAAGCGAATCATGTTGTTGTATCTCTAAAGTGATTCCACGTCGAGTTGGTTATCAGCTTACAGAAATGAATAATCTAAAAACCCTACACTGAATGAAATTTGCTACACAGGTTATACTAAGCTCAGAGCAACAGCAGCGCCCATCAGTAAGGGTGATCTACGCGTTGAAACGGAGTAGCTACTGCGTTTCACCTGTCTTACTTCTACTCCAAATACTCCGCTATACTCGTTATTGGAGTAGAAGCTACTCCGTATTTCGCACAATGTACCCTGATCGGAGTAGCTGCTACTCCAATGTCACGTACAGGCGCTGACAGGCTGAAACGTGCAACCAGTGAACCTCAATTATACAAGAAACGACAAATTTCTCTCAGTGTAGTAGAAATTATTCTAGGTTTCTCTCCGCCCCTTCCCAGACCAATGAACCATGGGCCATCGAACTGCCTAATATGGTTTCTACCGGGGGAACTGTAGAAGATTACAGCAGAGAGCCATTTCTCGGTAAGTCTACTCCTTCTGCCATTCACTCTCTACACTGTCAGAAATTTCGGGACAAAACTTCAAATATAACAGAAGCAATTTCCAATCACGTGACTGAAAATTTAAGGTACATGTATCTGAAAATAGACATGAATGTGTAATATAATATAGTGAAAATTTGGAAATTCAGTCACTTGCGAAATCAATTTTCAATTCAAATACCAATTCAGTTACAAATGTGATTGAAAAAGTTATGAAATTTCAAACAATTTTGAACAGTGTAGCATGTATATACTATGGGGCCTACAGTGGGCCAAAATGCATACACGCTGGGGCTGTTCCCCCACTTTTAAGAAAAGCTGTGCAGATGGAACGGAAATAGGAATCATTCAAAAATAATTGAAACCATTCTCAACGATTGTGGTCGATTACGGGACAATTCTATTTTGCCAATAATGTCCTGTTTTGTTGATTTAAGAAAAAAGCTGAAATCCTCTATTCGAACCTCAACCGAAGATAATCAAATATTCATTCGGAATTAAATCCTTCAATTCCTGTATCATCGATCTCAACCCCTTTTTGGTAGAAGTTCATTGCCCCGGAACTTGGTTTTATCGGAAACGTGTTATTGAAGATTCCAGTAACAACACCAGAAATCACTATTCAACTTTCAATCATGAATCCGGGAAATGTTTTACGAAAATTGGAAAATTGGTGGGACAAATCGATGAAACGAGAACCAAACATCGAATTGCATCGATATTCGGTCAAACTTTTTCCTCAGTGCATCCCCATGCAGCACGAATCTCAGAGATATCTCAAACATTGTGCCAAAATATTCTAATTTCTCAGTAACGTCTTAGCGATATTATAGAATATTGATGCTGCGAGGGTCATTCCACTGGAGAACAAAGAAGTGATATCCACTGATCGAACTTCAAAATCCATTATTCATCGAGCAGCTACGTTTTCCCTGCTTTCCAGTACTCGACTCTCACTTAGAAATCAATAAACTCTCATTTGTGGAATTTCACTAATTTACATCGAGAGAATAGCTTTTCCAATGGAATTATTCAGAATCGAATAGAAAAATATTGCATGCGATAATCGAAGTATTCAATCACATCTCCGTGTACTCAAACATATTCTCAAAACAATTCTTCCAGCTGTCAAAATCCAGATTCCCTTCATGAACAATCATGTACAGTCCAATGAACTCATATTTATCCACCTCAAGAATCAATTTCACCAACCCTAATTGTAAACTTGTTATCCATTCGTCGATAAACCCAAATTTGATCATCATCATTCTTTGTTGTTTAGTTTTATTAAAATACAATTAACTTTCAACAAACTGATTTCGTATCTCTTTATCGATTCCCAGAGAATATCATGCAATCCTCTCCCGTTCAAATTATATTTTGATCGTTTCGAGTATTTGATCCGTGCAAAAAATTATATATTATTGAAAGGGAATGATATTCTTCGTAGAATCTATTGACGAAATGATCTCATGCATAGCATTTTTTTAACTCGTGCAAAAATATAAAAACATCCCGCTACTCCCCGCTATATTCACATTTCGAATGGCGTCGAAAAGATACAGAGAACAAACGATCGTGAAATAACATATCGCTTTTGTATCCGGATAAAAAGAACTTCCCATAAAACTCGGAGAACGAAAAATATAATTAGGAAAAAATACGAAATGTGTGTGCGTGTTTGTTATTTATGAGCTCAAATCGAGAGATACTCACTTGGATTAACTGCGCCGCAAAAGTCGCCAAAAAAGTGGGAAAAAAACTCGTAAAAATTCGTGTCAATTTCGCACGTTAACATCAATATAAAAATATTTATTTTAAGATATTAAATAGGAATATATATATAAATATATGAGTGGGTCAAATTATTTCGCATGATTATCGTCCTTTGTAAAAAAGAAAATTTCTTGTCTAATTTGAATCGAATAAATTCTCTTGTCTTTTTCTTTCTTTTTTTCCATTCCTTTCTTTCTTCACGCCATTATACACGTACGTTTGATTTGATTTACTTTCTTTTCCATTTTATCTGAAACCACACACGCTTTTTCGCGTATCGCTTTTGCTTTCTTTTTTTCTTTATTTCTTTTATATATATATGGTTTTTGTTCACTTTTTCATACGAATTCGATCACTCTCGTGCTCTCCCACTCTATCTGACGTTCGGATTATTATTATTATTATTATTACGATTATGATTATTGTTGTTTCATACCACCAAGGCATCCAACATGAACTCTCGTCTTGGTGTTTTTCCTCTTTTTTTCTCAGGATTCTAAAGCGATCTGGTTCGTGTAAAGGGTACCACATTGTATTTATATTTATGTGTATGAGAGAATAATTATAATGATAATAATAATAATAATGATAATAGTAATGAATATAAGTATATCGCTTTGATCCTCGGTTGCAGTTGGTCTCGCAGAGAGAGGCGGGAGATGTGAGAATATCTTTTTTTTTCTTTTAGGCATGCGCAATCACTACTCCAAATATATGAAATATATGAACTAAAAAAAAGGCTCATGTCCGGTTACTTCGTGACGCTGGGGATAAGAAAACGAGGGAGATTTCAATGAAGTTGGAGAAACATGGAGTATCGTTAAGAGATAAGGAAATAACGTTGAATCACATGTATAAGTTAGAAGCACAGAAGAAAAAGGAAAGCCGTTTACGCTTCGTTTTAATATCTCACGTCACGATGTAAGGAGATTAAGGAAGACCTATAATAATGATGATAATGATAATGAGAATAATATGCCTACAAAAAGAAAGCTGGGATGAAAATAATTTTCAAAGACAATAAAAGAAAGGCAGATCAATGGTAGGAGGGAAGGCGTTGGGGAAAGGTCAACGAAAAGGATTCGAAAGGTATTTTGTTATCAGTGTACTTTTATTCATCAAATTCAGAAAGATGCTCACGAGAAATTTTATATATTGACTTGTGATAAAACGTCTGAGATAATTTCTCTCTACCTGATTTATGCTTTCGTATGAAAAGATAATTATCTTCAGACCTCTTTTAAAGCACAGTAAATATACGAGATCGAATGAATGAGCACTTTCAATTGTTTTGTAGATATGTGTGATAAACGCGCAAGTGTATAAACGCGAATATATATATATATATGCATATCATATCATTTCCTTTTTCCGTACAGACTTTGATCGGTTGTTTAAAACATAGGATTAAACGTATCAAGTGTATTTTGAGTAGATACAGCATTATGATGTGAGTCTGTTGTTATTATCACATTCTCATTGCTGCGGATGTGAAAAATTCTTCTCTCAAGTTGTTTTATGCGAATATTTGTAAATACGATGAATATACACTGGCATGATTCCAATGAAATATTTAAAACGCTTCTAAAAGCATTCCTGTGAAACTTATTATGACCTTCCACCATTCGCGAATAGGATATTTCAAATTGTAAGTCAATTTCACGTTTCAGAGTTTCTTTCCCTAAGTACGCGAATGCATGGAATAATACACTGAGAGAAGAGCAATTTGGAGGTTCAGTGAATAGTGATATATGTGATCAATAAATCCGAATATTACTGAATTTTTAGCAATGTTTCATGAAATTTCAAGGGACATAACTGAAATTTTGCTTCACATTATTCAGTGTTCTTCTGTCGCTATTATGTAATACAATATTCATGGCCAAATTCGCTCTGTGTCACTTAATTCCTCAACGTTTAGTAATCGAGTGACACATAGCGAATTTGGCCATGAATATTGTATTATATAATAGCGATAGAAGAACACTGCGTAATGTAAAGCAAAATTTCAGTAATGTTTTTTGAAATTTCATAGAACATCGCTAAAAGTTTAGTAATATTTAGATTTATGGAATGAATATATTACTATTTACCGAACGTCCAAATCGCTCTTCTCTCAGTGTATCCTCACGCTTAACAATAAGAAAAAGAACATCTCTCAGTTTTTGTTATAAAATGCATTGATGAAGAGTCTACCAAATGTCTGTTGATAAGATTCATTCTGTCCTAATGTAATTTGCATTCATTGGTGATGAATAGCGGAAAAGAAATGTTACCATGATATTTCAACAATCCAATAAAAGGGATACTTCGTTTTAGAAGTAACTCGCATAGAACGCCTTTGACATAACGCATACTTTTGTCCTACTTGCATCGGGAGTATGACTTTTTGTGCAGATTTAACAAAAAATATCTTATGTGTCATGGAGGGAAAAGGTACCAACTCTCTGTATTCTTGGCGACCCTTCGTATCCTCCGCATTGTTGTTATTCCAAGTGATATGTCGTTTTGTGATCGATTTTTCTGATCAACAGACGAACAAGAGCGGCTAATTCTGTTGGATTTCGAATCTTTTCAGGCAACACTGATTCCTCAACTTGCTTCCGACTCATTCTCAGTCATTTGGATCCGCTATTTGTCTCTCAAGATATCCTTGAGAGGAGTTGAAGGTGTATCACAAAACCACTATAACTATGTCTTGAATATATCTTTTGAAAACCTATTGGATATAAGATAAAAGTCCATTCAAAAAGTCCGTAGGATGACTCATACATGGCGTTACTAGAATTTTTCCCATATAATTTTTATTCAGTACTAACCTTCAAACGATACGTGTGTAATTTTGATAGAAATCTGACTATTGATTCGTGAGTTATAGCATTTTGTGTGGAGCAACTTTTGTTATTGAAAAAAAAAAAATGGAAAAAAGTGAATTTCGAGTTTTGATAAAGCATTGCTTTTTGATGAAAGGAAAATACAGTGGGAACCAAACAATGGCTTGAGAAGCTTTTATCTGGACTCTGCTCTATCGAGACGAATGGTAGAGAAGTGGATTGCTGAATTTAAACGTGGTGGTCCCAGCACAGATGATGCAGAGCAAAGTGGACGCCCAAATGAGGCTGTTATTCCAGAAAACATGAAAAAAATTCACAAATTGGGTATGAACGATCGCAAATCGAAGGCGCACGAGCTAGCTAACATTGTAAAGATATCGGATGAGAGTGTTTTCACCATTTTACACGAACATTTGGGTATGCGAAGCTCTGTGCAGAGTGGGTACCGCGTGAGCTCATAGTTGACCAAAAACAACAACGAATTGATGCTTCAGAGGAGTGTTTGGCGCTGTTAAACCGCAATAAAATCAAATTCTATCGTCGATATGTGACAATGGATGAAACATGGCTTCACCATTACACACCAGAATTCAAGAGAGAGTCAGCTGAGTGGACAGCAGTCGACGAATTGAATTCAAAGCAAGCAAAGACGTAACAGTTGGCCGGTAAGGCGATGGCGTCTGTATTTTGGGGTGCGAAGGGAATAATATTCATCGACTATCTCCGAAAAGGGACTATTACTGTGCACTTTTGGATCGATTGAAGGCTCAAATCGCAAAAAAATGGCCACATTTGTGAAAGAGAAAAGTGTTGTCTCACCAAGACAATGCACCGTGTCATAAATCGATGAAAAAGATGGCAAAATTGAATGAATTGGGCTTTGAATCGTTCACCCACACTGTAAAAAAATTTCACCGGAAAATTCCAGTACATGTACTGGAAGTCATTAACCTGTACATGTACCGGAAAATTTCAGCACATTTGTACTGCAAAAATTCAGTGCAAACGTTATGGAATTTCCGCATCAAAACTGGAAATTTTCTGAGCCTCGGTACTGGAATTTTTCAGTACACGAGCTGGACTTTTCCAGGACATGTACTGGAAAATTAATGCTGAAAATATCCATGAAAATTGAAAAAAAATTGCTCACGCAAAGTGATTTTGCAGGGTCCTTGTGTTCCAAGATGATTGAGAAACTTTTGATCGTTCATTTGGATGGACAGAAACTCACGTCTACCTAACGGGATTTGAACTTACACTTTTCTACCTGCCTACCAACTGAAACCTAAGACCTAACCGATGAGCTATAGCGCGACATGTTGGAAGGCCAGCTTGGGTTACTACATATGCTTCATATCTAGAACACAAGAGGATAAGTCTTGGAAAAACCTCATATATCAATTTCATTGGCTACAATTACAATTATTATTCAAAATCTCAATCAGGAAATTTTTAATATAAAGACTTGAAATTTTTCCTGCCAGAAATGACGAAGTCCAATAGAAGTGGAAAATTTCAGTGCAACAGTGATTAAATTCCGTTGCATAGCAACTGGAAAATTCCATCACACGACCTGAAAATTGCAGTTCAAAACCTGTATAATTCAATTGCATAGTAACTGGAAAATTCCATCACAAAACCTGAGAATTGCAGTTAAAAACCTGTATAATTCCAGTATACCAACGATTAGGTTTTTTTTTCTAAATTCCAAATTTTTTCTCAAGTCCTTTTTGAGGGAATATTTTTTTTTGGTGCACAAGAACTATAAAATTGTAGTACGAGCCGGTGAAATTTTCGCGAAATCATGGCAAAATTTCAGTACATCATCTCAAACTTGAAAATTCCAGTACAATGACTGAATTTTCAGTTATGCTTGGTAAATTTTCAGTAACGTAACAACAAAATCTCTGTACATGTACTGGAATATCCATATTCCAGTACTAGCACTGGAAATTTCCAGTCCAGTTGCACAGTAAATTTCCAGTTTTTTTTTACAGTGCACCCACCGTATTCTCCAAATTTGGCCCCTAGCGACTTCCTTTTGTTTTCAGATCTCAAGAGAATGCTTGCTGGAAAGAAATTTAAGTCCAATGATGAAGTAATCGCTGAAACTGAGGCTTATTTTGAAGAGAAAGGAAAATCGTACTATAAAAGTGGTATCGAAAAGTTGGAAAATTGCTATACTCGTTGTATCGTCCTCGAAGGCATTGAATGTTGAATAATAAAATCGAGTTTTATCGAACTTTTGTTTTTTTCTTATCATTCTACGGACATATTGAATGACCTGGTATCTATCGAATTTCTATGCAAGTTGTATTCACATGGGATCAATGTTTGTGAGTGAAGATGTATCCTTCTCGAGACAAAATTTAGTGACAAAAGACACAGAATTGTTTATGGTGTCTAAAAATAACATATATTCGAAATTGTGAAATGTGCGTACTTTTTGTATATTTTTGAGTCAATTATTTTTCACAGCTTTATCGATGGTGCAACATTCCCAACAAATTTTTCAACTGTTTGCCAATGTTGGCCATTTTTTCATCAACGATGGGACTCCAGTAGGAAAACACATTCATGAATCATAAAATATGTTATCATTTCAGATTCGCGCCATGCTTGGTTGCCAAGCCTTGGTTGAACTTCATTTATGTTGCACCATGCCAACACCAATGGTAAATTTCTGTATGGGGAGTGATAAAAAGATTTGTGGAATGTCCTGTACGATGCTTTGGAACCAAGTATGTATATGTATAGGGTGCCCCATTTTAAATAGCCAGGGCTTATATCTCCCAAAGTAATGGGGCTGGAAAAAATCCTCGGGACAAAGTTGCAGGGTTCAGAGGGGGACATTTGATGGTAACCTCGATTTCGACCTCAGACTCCATCTTCAAGGTCATTTTGAGGTCAACTTGTGTTTTTCAAATGGGATCCCCTATTTTTGACCACATCCTTGGAATGTACGTTGAAAACCAAGAAACTTTTGTCTGAACTAGTTTCCTGAAATTTGCGAATATGGCGCTCTAATCGATAAAGAAAGAAAGGAGATTCAAGAAACACCCTTGTTACTTTCTGTACGGAACAATACTTACCTCTTCAGTTTTTTCTCCTCAACAGGGCCGTGTATGTATCGCAAATGAAGGTAACGTATTTGAGCATTTAGTCCCCAACAGCACAGCCACCGATTTCTACGTCGCATCTCCGTGGACTCCACGTCGATCAATGGTGGAAGTGGATAGAACGTGGATGAACGGAGATCCCACGTGAAGGTAACATGGAGGCAACGTAGAAATGTCCAGTGTTGTACGAGTGAATTCACGAGATGATTGGATCAGGGAATTATCACTCAATCACGGAACTCGACTATTCCCAAAACTTACAGACACATACCTCTCTGGTCGGAATAATCGGCCCTTTTCAGGGCCACAGTGATGTGCAAAGTCCGATTGCGCAATCTCCTCGTGGTGCACATTAGGTAACGCTAATGCCGACGGCAGTTCCCCGAAGATTGGGGACCAGGGCCAGATTAAGGCAGGTGGGGCCAATGGGGCCATTCGCCCTTAATCCGGCCTTGTTGGGAAGAAATAACTGGAGAGGTAAGTGTCGTTTCGCACAGAAAGCGGTAAGAGTGTTTCTTGAATCTCCTTTCTTTCTTTATCGATTAGATCTCCACCTTCGCAAATTTCAGGAAACTAGTTCAGACAAAAGTTTCTTGATTTTCAACGCACATTCCAAGGATGTAGTCAAAAATAGGACGTCTCATTTGAAAAACACAAGTTGACTTCAAGATGACCTTGAAGATGGAGTCTGAGGTTGAAGTCAAGGTTACCATCAAATGTCCCCCTCAGAACTCTGCAACTTTCTCCCGAGACTTTGTCTTCCAGCCCCATTACTTTGGGAGATATAAGCCCTGGCTATTTAAAATGGGACACCCTGTATATTGATGCATTTCTTTGTTTCTGGACTTTGGTATCTTTGATTTCTATCGGCTAAGCAATTTGTATGATAAGGAAGCAATTTTTATCTTGATAAGAAAGCTGATTCATGATCTCGATGAAGCTTGTATGTCTAATGGAAGCTAAAGCTTTTTAATCAAGCAGTTACTCTGCGATAATAAGATTTATTCCTACACTGAGGAAAAAGCAACGTGGTCACAAAAACCATCTTCGCAAGGTCGCAGTGACCTGAAATCTGGTTATGATAACCAGGAACACAAGACAAAATCACACGATTCTGGTTGTGGTGACTAGATGGAATAGTTAGAGCCAAAAATAACTACATCACCTGTTTGCGCGAACCAAATTTTTCTCTGGACGTATAAAATCAAAAAGGTGTATGTACAATTCGACTTCACGTACAACTATTCTTTAGTGAGAAACTGTACGTATGGAATTCAAATGGAATAATTTTCTTTCTGTCTTCTCTCTCTATACCGGAATCTAACTTGATACCTTTTTAGTACATTAACAGCAATTGTTCTACATCTTTCTACCATTTTGTAATATTTTCTCCTTTTTCAGTATACAAACGAAATCATGTGACATGATTCAATGAGAAATTTTAGTATCAAGATGTTTGAATTACTTCACTTTTCAGTATCTTCATAGAATAAGCACGGAGGAAAAAAATTCGTTGGAATAGCAAGAATTTCGCTGTCTTAAGAGGATACCAGCGCATAGGTGGCTCCATCTGGTGGCATTTTGGTTTCGACCAAAATACTCGAAACTGGACTTATAAAAAGCTCTGAAATTTTCAGGGATGAATCTTTGAAGGTTAATCTAGGTCTCTAAAGAGCTAGAATTTTAAATTTCGAAAAAAAGTGAAGAAAATTTTTTTGCTTTTTTTTGAAACTCAAAATTCTGGCTCTTTAGAGACCTAGATTAACCTTCAAAGATTCATCCCTAAAAATTTCAGAGCTTTTTATAAGTCCAGTTTCGAGTATTTTGGTCGAAACCAAAATGCCACCAGATGGAGCCACTTATGCGCTGGTATCCTCTTAACGAAACTCGCTTGTTATTATATGGACAGCAAGCAAGTCAACTGAAGTGAACGGCGATTCGTTGTTTCAGCGAATCAAGCTTCGTAAAATTAGCGAAGGACTGATAATTATAACGAATCAGTTAGTAAATACAGCGAATTAGCTCATTAACACAGTGAAATGTCATCGTTAGGTTATTCAATCCGTTCAGCGAAGACGGATTCGTTAAAATAACGAAATCTTTTTTCTCCGTGCGGAAAATCTTATGTTCAAGAACCACTGATGACCGGTCCCCTGGCAGAAATCACTCTAGTAATTTTCTAGGCCTTGCGAGGCCTCACCAGGCCCTTGTGAGGGACTTGCAAGGCCTCGTAAGGCCTTGTAATCGTCTAGAGAACGACTAGAGTGATTTCTACCAGGGTCACATCAGAGAGTATAAATTTCCACTTCGTTAAGAAGATTTCTGCTATGGCTTATGCGAAAAGTATCCCTATTTTCGAAGATCCTTCGTTTGAGAAATCTTAAAGTTGGTTTCAGTTTCCATTTAGATTTCTCCGAGGTAGAAATCTTGAAGACAATGAAAAATGTTCATGAGATATATCTTTGATACTTATCAAACAAATCACAAGAAATCAGTGATTAATTTATTCTCTGATGTGTCAACTGTGGAGAAATCACGACAAGTGTATCCTTTGAAATATGGTATTCGTACATCAGACGAAAAATGATTCAATAGAAGAAATACTTCATCAAGCTTCCATATTTTAGCGATAAACGTTAGTTATCTTGATGAAATCTGGAATAAGGGGAGAAGGAGTTCAAAAAGGAAGTCGCTCAAACCGTTGATTCATTATAAGATTCTGTGGAAGAAATGTTTCATCAATCATTCCGCTGGACTGCATCCAACTTCCGTAATTTACTTCTCTAGTTAAAGATGTTTTCTTGCACATACCAAAAATGAACATATAATGTAAGTTTGGCTGTAACCGACATACAGGGTGTATCAAACGACATGTTTCATTTTATTCAAAATTCATTCGTATCGGCAGTTGAAGTTTATCATTGAGTTTTGATGAATGTTCTTTATATTATTTTTTCTTACAGAACGAGACTGAAAATTTGACACATTTCCCGTATCAAAAGCTGTTTGATGTTTTCTTCGAAAAATTTTGTAAATATTACTGCGCGGTATAGCCGGACCGTCATACAATATACAATGCGTTAAATCAGTAGATGTCCTAAAAGTCTTGGTCTTTTTGTGTGTTTAAATGAAGAGAACGTGTCCTAACCAATGTACAAGAATAGTTATCAGAGAAAAGAGGTATTTCCAGATTGAACACACATAGAGTATAAAATCAGTAGTATAGAATTGAAACACACTGAAAAAAAATCAGCGACTATGGGCCGGCTAAATATTTGGTTGCCTGCTTTTGAATGAACAAACAAAACAATTCTATGGATTATCAAAAATGTTATTGTTGCATAGAAATTATTTTGATGGAGGAACTAAATTATATGGATGAATTTTTTTTAGGTGCTGTATTCGTATTATTTTCACATGTTGACAAAATATTTAGCCGGCTCTTATTTATCAATAGAATTTGGTTGTACCATCCAAGTACTTCTCTGAGTGCAATCAGAAATTTGAGTTGAAGTTGCATGAGGATCACATTCAAAGGTTGAACGAAGGCGTCTTTTCAATTTAGCTCTGAAAAAACTGTTTCATTGTGTCTACTAAATTTCATTATCATATGCCCAAAATTTAGCTGCGCTAAACAAATTTCGCTTTCAATCCATCACATTTGATGTTTCGAACTAAAAGTGATTTGGTAGGGTCTTTTTGGTTGGCAAACCAAATTTTGGTTAAAACCACTGAACTTTTAGTTATGTCGACAAAAAATTTTTGTTGGACATGTAGCACATGTGCCTTCATATTGCACATCAAAACAAACCTTGTGAGCGAACATGATTTCTAACAACGCATTTTTGCTAGAATGTGATTTCTTCATAAATTGTTTCCGTTGTATTCTTGTCGATCTCAAGGGAATGTGAGATATCACTGTACGTGAAATCTCATTTCCTCGTCATATTAATTCATAACGCAAGCTGAAGAACATGCATTCATTGGAGCAGAATTTTATTTTTTTCGAGAGGTTCTCTATTAAGAAGTCCGAAATGGATACACTTGCTACGTTTTTCCTGTTCATCTTACGATCATCGATATCAAAATGAATATATATGTATATATATATATATCGCATACACATTTCTCGAGGCACAAATATCAAAATATATTGTCAAAAATCCATTTCAAAAACATTTCAAAAGTTCACCGCCAAAAACAGCATTTCGAGCAAAATCCCGCGAAAGAGGGTAAAAATCATCGTGGATCGGATCAGAGGAAAAGCCGAAACAAAATCATCTCGAAATATATCTCAGTCAACGTCAAACTGTTTGTTTTGTCTTACGTTGCGACATGAGAAGTGTCCAACTGGGAATAATATCACGTGCCACGAAATTTGACATTCCCCGGCAAAACAAAATGTTTTCCTCTTTGACTGTTCAATAATTGAGAAATAAATGTTTCTTGTGCTCTGTATTTCATATCCGATTTCCTCTTCATGAATTCACATGCACCCGTAAGCATTCACCCACTCAAAAATCACAAAAATTCTGTTGATAAATTCCAGGCATATTCATTTATATATATATATGTTTACATATAAATCGTGTGCGGAATGTTCGCGGATATATAGGGGTTGAAGTTTTTGTCGATCCAATCGCAATGGTATTCCATTGATATTTTTGTTTTCACAAATGGAAAGGGAAGGGGAATAGCAAATCGTCGATGAATATGTATATACAAATGAAGAATAAAATAAATGAATTGAGAAATACGTGAAATTTCATTGACTCTTTGTAAAGTGAAGTGTGATTGTTGAAGCACAATTCTATTATAAATCTGCTGTATTGTTCGATAACGCAGAATAGTGGATCCCCCTTATTCTAGGAAATATGACGAAATATTTTGCAGCAACCCAGCAATTCGGAAATTCATTGACGAGAACAGAATGTAATAATCGTACCTACAGGTATGTGAAAAAAATGTATACATATAAAATACCATGAAAAAAGTTGGAATGAATTGAAAATTCAATTTTGAATGAGAATCTGCAAAATCCAGTAACTTATATTATATGGAGTTGGGAGGAATGGTCTTGAAAACAGAATGAAACTTGCCAATGAAAATGAATAAGGATAACATTCTTCGAAAGAATCATAAAACTAATTACCATAATGCGTAAGATCTGTAAAACAGTCGTTACATTCTGAGTTGGATATAATTGTTACCTCATGGGATTCAAATTTTAAGGAGGCTACGAAGATGTAAAATGGCTATCAAGCTATTCTATTAAATACTGAATTTGAAAGAATATGAACTAGCCTGCTTTGTACTGAACAATTCTATGCTGGGGAGGAATCAGAATAATATTCCCAGAGAATCATGATAAAACTGGCATAAAAGAAGTTTTGTGATATATATGATGTGTTATATATGATAGAAGATATGATTCGAAGAATATGCGATGAACAGGAGAACAGTTTTGTAATTCATATATTTCTCTGTTCAAGTTCCTCAGAAACCACTCAATTTCTATGATTACAGTGCTGGAAACAACAGAAAAATCAATAGAGTTCAACTCACGTCCATAAGTGAAGACTAAGAATATTTTTGATATTCAAAAATTCATGACCGACCGACTGTCAGTGGAATATTGATATCGTCAGATGACTGATGCTGGCACCGGTAACGGTTTTTCTGATTGCAGAGATGAACTACGTACTATTAAAGTGCAATGAGTATTGATTAATTATCAATATCATTATTCAATTATTCAGTCAAAGTGTCTAGCTGCTTCATATTCAAGTGATTACTTTTCCTCAATGTGATTTGCGTTGATAATTCCAATTACCGCTACACGCAGAGAAAAGTTCCTTAAAAAATTAACACACTTTACAGTAAAGTAGGGACAAAATCAAACTCTGAGTTTATGTATGATGTTTTGTTATTAAAATTTTTATATACTGAAAACACAGTTTGTTCCAGCCAAACAAAATTTTGGTTGAAATGAACACAAAGAAACTTTTTGGTTGGCTGAAATAAAATTTATTTGGGGTGAACAAAATTTGGTTCACAATAATTAAGGCTTTCATACAGGCAAATAAATTTTGTTTATCCTAAATAAATTTTATTTCAGTCAACCAAAAAGTTTTTCTGCGCTCATTTCAATCAAAATTTTGTTTCGCCGGAACAAACGTTTTCTCAGTGTACTTTTCATCAATAAATGACAGAATTCCGTCATTTTTTACTAAAACGTATAGTAATTTTAATGACAAAATATAACACATAACCCCGCGATGTGATTTCGTCCCAAACTCTACTGTGAATTGTAGTAATTTTTTTAGGAAACTTCTCTCTGCGGGTACTAAAGTGGCCCCAAATGATGTCTCTGTAATCCTTCGAATGCGAAGGTTCTGCTCCCTGAAGGGAACGTGGGTTACAGATTATTACAAGAAATGACTGGTAAACTAGGTAAATTTATGAAACACGTTATTTATCTAGACAAAAGAGGAGTAAAAGGTTCATCAGTCGAAACAGAGCTGCTTTCCGCGTAGATGTGGAAAAAAAATATATCTCTCAGATCACCAAACAGGTAATCGAATCCATCCATGTATTATTTCATCCGAATATTTCGGGAATTTTTCCTTTTTTCTTAGGATGAGCTAAGGGTCTGCCATTGTAATCACCGTCAAGT
Organism: Gonatopus flavifemur; assembly: GCA_018340375.1. Classification (NCBI taxonomy): domain Eukaryota; kingdom Metazoa; phylum Arthropoda; class Insecta; order Hymenoptera; family Dryinidae; genus Gonatopus; species Gonatopus flavifemur. The sequence continues at coordinate 2,899,777 of JAFFJZ010000001.1, forward strand.
CATTTTCTATAATGGAACCTGAAAAATGCCATCTAAAGCCATTAAAAATGACCTATCATGCTATCTAGTTCGGTTTGGCTTCGTTCTTCCCTATATTTCAGACTTGAATGAAATTGATTGATGTGATGTGACTTATTTGATTCAACGGCCTTGGATTGATGACGATCGATTTCCAGTTGAATGCAGTAATGATTGTAGCAATTCTTCAAATAAGATTCAATAGGGATTTCACTGACGGGGGGCATTGAGAAGATTCAAAACGGTTAAATGAAAAAAATACGTCGTAGATTGGGATGAAATTCGAACGACAAATTCGATCGCTTTCAACGGACACTTTGCGATTTGAGATATCATGGAATGTCATTTCATTTTCAATTCGTTCACACCATTCTGAAACCAATACGTATTACCTCAAAAGTTGAATCCAAAATTCCATTATCATTCTGTTACAAAGAGTCAATGATATAAGTTCAAATAAGAATTCAAAGGATATTTCAACAACCCTTCCTCACTCTCACACTAAATGAATGAACAATTCAATATCCAATTCGGATCTATAAAAATTCCTCAAAGAAAAACTGAATCTCGACATGGAGAAGAAAATGAAGGGAAAGGAATAGCATACAAATATCGATACTATCGACTTACATCGTTTACAAATTGAATAATATACGTGGAAGGTAATATTTTCTGAATTGAATGGTGCATAATTATTCGTGTGTAATTGAATTCCAAAGAATAAAAAGTATCGATGCAAAAATGCATGAATCCTTAATATAATTCTTCTATGAAAATTTGTTCCAATGATTCACGCTAAAGAAAAAAAGAACAGCGAATCTTTCCGTTCCAATTTCCAATAATCATATAAAAAACATTTGAAATAATCAATGGTTGAACTCATTATTATAATTAGCACAACTACCATGTTGAGAAAAATAAGATGAAATTTCGCATGCAAACAATAAAACTTTACATTGATTACTAAATGAATAAGATCGACGAAGAGGCAAATGAGTAATTTACTACCTGTTATTGTATTGGGTAATAAGCACTTTGAAAGTCCTTCAGAATCGATATATTCGATGAGAGTTCAATGATAAACTCTCACCAATCGATGAAAAGTATTGAACGGAACGGTAAAGTTTTTCTTTCTCATCTCAACAAAAAGTTATTCTCGTTAAAATGAGATATTTTCCTCCCGCGAGAGTATAAAATTCATGAATCTATTCGTGATATCGAGGATTTATAATCAATGATTATAATTATTTGACTTACCGATCGATCTTTTGTACCATCACTGTACAAAAAAAAAATCACGAAATTATGAATTAACTCAAACTGGATTGACTTGGAAAATAAAGTATGAGGGGATTCGCAAAGATCATTCCGAGGAATGATCAAAGCTGTACATAAGATGAATGTTAATCATTTCAGTGAAATTTGGGAAATTTGTATAGGTGCTACACGCTTTTGATACGTTCAATCATTGTATATACCTTGTATACGAATCATCTTCGAGTGGTAAAAATTCAGTTTCCCACGCATCCTACACACGTGGAATAGATATTCACGTGAACGTTGGGAAAACCTGTAGAGCGTCCGAGGCTGGAATCTCTTGGAATCACGATCAAATTTATCGTTGATGATGGTATATGATAAATAAGAGTTACATTCTCGTTGCGATATCGATGGATTTGAAGGTTTTATCACATGAAAACTTAATCAAGTTTTATCTTACCTTCCGGATATTGGTATTCAAATGAATTTTCATTGTTATTATTTTGCTTCTTTTTCGCACACGTTATCATCACACGCTTTCATACAATCTCTCAAACACACTCAAACTCCCATCCTTTTCATTCAAAACCCGTGCTCTCTCAATTTGAACAAAACAGAAACAAAAATATGCATTCGGAATATCAAATCATGGTAAACGTTCTATTGCTTTTGTTTTCTTTTTAGAATATTCTATTGTTTCGATGATTTATATTTCCTCCCTTCTTGCTGTTCTTATATAGTCTTGATACAATACCTTACTTTTGCACATTCACTCACAGATTCGTACACAGCTCTTTCTCCGATACCTGTTACGATTTTAAAGTAGTTGATCGAGATGATCCTAATTATATACTGCCAGCTCCCATTATCTTTTCGAAAACATGTCATTATTCTCTTGTTACTTTAAAATCGCTTCAGGGAAGAAATGAAGAGAGAGAGAGAGAGAGAGAGAGAGAGAGAGAGAGAGAGAGAGAGAAAAGAGAGATGGAGAGAGAGCTCTTCATGTGAACACGACACAATCAAGAAGTGGGGGGGTGCTTCGAGGTGCTTTTTAGTGCTTGGTGCTCGACATGATAATACATTGTATGATATAACATATATGTTGAACATATATGATACCATGATATCATAATATTGTTGCGGTGCGCTCTTAATATGCTTGCTTGCGAACATACCGGCATATTACATAGGTATACTACGTGCGAGCTCATGTTTGTATACGATTAGAGAATATAACAAAATAAAAAGTGGACTTGCGTTATCTTTTGAACAAGTTCAAGATGTTCAGCGCAACAATTTCAGATATCTTTTGATTTTGTTCAACTCTTCTTACATCTAAAAGATATTTAAAAGTGTTGTTACCTTTAAAAATTTCTCAACCTTGTCCAACAGATGTTGCAAGACACGAACTGTTTATTAAGATTAATCTGCAGACAATTTAAGTGAACGAGGAATGATATTAGAGACGCTCTCTAAATTTCTTGGCGTGAAAAATTCATTCTCAAAGAGTTAAAATACTGCAAGTCCAACAAGAGTGAGATTTCACTCCAAAAGAATGAAAACTCACTCTCTCAGAGTCAAATTTTCACTCGCCTCGGAGAGTAAAATTCCATCCTCTCATAAGAGTGGAATACTTACTCCAATGAAGTCTAAATCCAATCTCATAGAGTGAATATTTGCTCCTAAGGAGTGGATTCTCAATATTATTGGACTTGTAGGATTTATACTCTTTGGGAGTCGATTTTCACTCCAAGAAATTTAGAGACTACCTCGCTGCTGGTTCTTCTATGTGATTCCTTGTACTTGGTCAAATCATTTTCGAGTAAGATCATTTGATGGAATCCGAAGGTTAATACGGGAAATTTGATCTTAGGTGATTGGTAAAACTTGATTGATCGGTCACCAGGGTGGTCAGACCTGCAATTTTCTCATCTTCTCATTGGGTGTTTTTTTTCGAACCGAATAGGCAATTGGCCCATTCTGTAGGATTTCTCCGACCGCTGGCTCCCCTGGTTTACACTTCATAAAATTAGGAGCATTCCGTAGACTCTAGAGTTACTAGATGTTTCTACCCAAAATACTTGGAAAGGATTAAATCAAATGGAATGAAACAACCAGCCAGACCATTTTCTATACAAATAGAAGGTCTGGCTGGTTGTTTTATCCCATTTTATTCAGTCCTCTTCAAGTATTTTGGGTAGAGAGATCTAGTAATTCTAGGGTCTACGGGATGCCCTTAAGAGGATACGAACTTACCAACCGAGCCCGGTTTTTCTTAACCAAATTACTCGAAACTTAATTCCGGAAATTTCAGGGATGATTATTTGAGACTTTATCTTGGTCGCTGGAGAGCCAGAATTTTGGATTGCGGAAAAAAAAATTATTTTCGAAATCCAAAATTTGGGCTCTTCATCGACCAAGATAAAGCCTCAAAGAATCATCCCTGAGAATTTCAGATCATTCCATGAATTCTGTTTCGAGTAATTTTGCCAAAAAAAACCGTGCTCCGATGGTAAGCTCGTATCCACTAACAGAAACAGGAGAGAATCAAGTGAATGAGTGAACTGCATACATTGAGAGAGAAAATTTCCGGAAACAATAAAATATTTAGTTGAATAGTCGCCATAAAATAATTAATTGATTCGAATAAACTTTCATTGGCTCGATTAAATATTTATTCAATCAAAGAATTATTTAATATGCTATGAAATATTTCATCAATGGGAACAGTTATTCACTTAAGTCAATGAAAGTTTATTCAAATGAATTGAGTATTTTATGGCGACTATTCACCTAAATATTTCATTGTTCCCGCAAATTTTTCCTCTCAGTGTAGAACCTTTCTATGTTTGAATGAACAGAACTTTAGTCGAGTTCTCAAAGTACTTCACATAGCTAACATGCTTATTGATTTCAAAATTAGATAATCTTTCATAATTTTTTATGCAGTATTTTGATGAAATATTCACATATGGCACAAATGTCTCAGTAATATTTCCAGCCCACACAGTACTCGTTATCTAAAAAATATCTTGAGAAATGATTGAGAACAATGCAAGAAGTCTTAGGCAACAGACATCTTTTAGAAGTCTCAAACTGTTCTTACTCCTAAGAGATATCTTCAAGAACGTTTTCAGAAACCTTTTAGAAATTTCTCAAAAATGTCTTTCAGAAAATCTTAAAAGGTTTCTGAAAACGTGCTTGAAGATATCTTTTAGAAGTAAGAACAGTTTAAGATTTCTCAAAGATGTCTATTCATGTTTCATAAGATTTCTCGCATTGTTCTTAATTATTTCTGAAGATATCTTTTAGACAACGATTGCTGTGTGGGACGATATTCTGACAATATTACAATGTTTCCTGAATATTGCAGAGATATTTGTTCTATGTTAGTGATGATTGCTTTTTATTCATTCCATTCGTTCTCAGTTTGAAGTGTCTTTCACGTGTTGATATTGATAGACACGATATATCGAGGAATACTTTTGAGAAGTATTTGATCAAAAATTCATTCGAGGTATCACGATCATGGAAATGAAATAATAATGGCACCATCAGTGTTAATTGTGTGTGTGTGAGCTCTATTTAGTAATGTCAGATTCGAAACCGTTGTTACCCTCCCCATTGATCGCTTTCCCTTTCTCCTACCATGCGGTTGAAGTCGGGCGAGCGAGAGAGTGGTACTCATCCTTTCTTTCCTGCTCACCTGACTTAATCCCCATGGCGGGAGGGAGGGGAAGCGCTCTCGAATCTGACATCACTGGTTTTAGTTCCCTAACTGCTTGTAGGGGGCGCTGAAACTCGTGTTTTATTTTCTATTTTGAACCTTGGGTACCCTGTCTGTTTCGGTTGGACTCGGAACAAAGCAGGGAGCTGCATCTCCAATAAAAATACTTTGACCGTATATACGCGCCCTCTCAAAGTTTGACTTTCATGCAAACTAAAAATGAAAATTGCGACCTGGTAAAGCGACCTAACCTCAAAATTATTCTGATTATGGAACATCAATAGTATATCAGCAATAAAGTGTGGGAATGAGAAAATTCTAAAGCGAAATTATATATATCAACAGGCATAATTTGTTTGTAGAGATGTTGTTCACACTGTATTGTTGAAATACTGTTGGTGTTCCGAAATTTACATTGACCAGCATACTTTTGAAGTTACTGCGATTCAATACGATCGAAGCGCCACCAAGATGTTTAACTTGTCCGCAAGTAAAAACATGGTTTGGGTTCATCCTATAGTGTTAAACCCCCTGGGAGACAGTGACGGGCCATGTCGCGGTACATTCACTTCACATATACCCTGACCCATTCATTTCCAGCAACGGGACAGCGGTAGCATCTAGTGGATAGAAGCATAAGATGCCGCTTCAAGGTGATCTCATTCCTTGATGAGTTCACGCGAGCGTTCGCTTTGAGCCACGCACATCGGTATGGCGCGCCATCTGACTATTGAAGTGTCATTCATGATTCTATCTTTGACTTATCAGTTCTAATTGACAACCAGGGGGTTTGTCACAAAAAAAATGAAATATCAAGCAGGAATGTCCTCCTTTAGAATTTTCAATACGAAGCAAACAGAATTGACTGAAAATTAATTCAGGATCCATGAATTTTGAGTGTGGGATTACAATTTCATGTGGATCCCTTTATGCACTCTTTTTAAATGTTGCCAGGAGCTGCTTCGGGTGGACTTCATAGATGCTATTTATACCCCTTACACCGAAAAAATAATTTAGCTACTTAGGTGCTGCAGCTCAATTATTTTTTCCGTGTATGAATCCAACGCGGATGCTTCAAGTATTCGTGTATAAAGTTCTATAGAATCAATTTGAAATTCAATGATGTAATTGTGTTTCCTGTATAAACTTATTTTGAACAATTTTTTGAGAAGGTGAGTAGTTTTTGAATTCATTATTGATTCTGGCCTCGTTTATGTCTGGTGCAATTACCAGAAAATCGAAGTGATAACATAAGTGTGACTTATCGCGACACCTTCGACTCATGTTAGAAAGTGATAAATTTCGCATAAAATTCGGAGAAATTCCAAAAGGAAACCTTTTCCCATGTTATTCACAAAAATACTGCATTATAGAATATAACATGAAATACATGGAATTATTATGTAATTTGTATTTAATCTTCTCGCATGGTGGTTGATGTATTTTAAACATTTCTTTGAGAACTCTTCTATTTATAAAATGTAATGTTCATCCGAGAGTAGATAAACGGAAACTTGAACACAAAACACCACACATTTGTCCACAAACATTGGTTGAATCGTTCCCCGTTCACTCACCCGTTTTGCTCCCAAGTTAGTTCTCCGTAAAAACCACTTGCACAAAAGCGAATGACGACAAGAGAATGAACAAATATATAAATAAGTGACGAATCGTATACAACGTGCAAGCTCGTAGTATACACGTGAATTGATCGCGTGTGGCACGTGCGTACAATCAAAGGTGCGATTATAATGATAAAAACGTATACAATATACGTGAGGTGCCCGTTTATATATTTAGATATGTGAATAAGTGAACGATACGTATATATTAATTTTACTGGTGCGCGTTACACATACATTCGATACTTTATAGTTATATAACGATATTGTTATATAACTATACATACAGTTATATATATATAAGTAGGTGCTTTTTGTTTAATCTTGTGCAATTTCGACAGTAAAATACTAGCTTATTATATGGCAGGGTGCTTCCACAGATAGTATTATTGTTTAGAAATTTACTCAGTAAACGATAATTCAACAAGAGAACGTAAATACCATAGCACATACATACATACTTACATTATTACGTACATACATGGATCTGTATGTACATATTTTACATGTAGAATGTTAATTCCGAGTCGTAAAAATGTATTATGGAAATTTTCATTACACACCTTTGAGATGGAATTAATATCTCGCATGTAAGTTGGATATGATATTTAGTTGCCTCGTTGTACGATGTATTTGCTGGGTAGATTTATAATGGTAATATATATTGCTTCACCTTGCTTTGTCGAGTCTGCAAATTGAGATAGGGATGGATTCGGATAGAGTCGATAGGTCGGAAAGTTCACAAATGGGATCGATGAACGATGGTGAAGTAAATCATAGTGTTGTGTGCGGGATTGTTGTCGATATTGCAAATTGTATCGTGTACTTGATTGGGATGGAATGCTAATGGGGAATATCGATCATTTGGAAAAATAACACACATCATTGGGGTTTATAATTCATAAACTTGTGTATCGAATGGCACGATGTAAGGTACGCAAAAATAAAATCAAATCAATGTACGAAGCTTAGGGGAGAACTAGGAAAATTGAATTTCAAATTCAACAGCTTCTCACGATGAATACTTTTCATTGAAAATTGTGTATCGATAATACGACATGCTTATTATTCACGGCTACTACCACCAACACGGTATCTCATTGTTTCAAAAACAGTTTTGAAGCTGAATGCAATGTCATAACGGTGAAATTTTTACTCGAGTCAGTCTCGTAAAGTTTCTGTTTCAATTATTCCCAAGCAAGAAGTTTTTGAATACATTTAATTGTGAGATGAAAATCACACCTCCGTGTTGTCGGTGGTACATGCCTTGCATAAAGACGAAGTTGCCTTCAATTTATACTTGTCCCGGACAAAACAGGGAATAACTCTTTGGAATATTAATACGAATACAAACGTTCATAATTTCATTGATAACGTTCGGAATTTGAATTCTAAATACTGTCTTTTGTGTAAAAAAAAAAACTCTTCCGCGTTTCCCGAGCAAGAATTTATATATATATATATATATATATATATATATATATATATATTTTATTCGTTTCAAGTGCGAGGATCGAAAGGAAAATCTTCCGGGAGAATAAAATTGATAAAATGGCGAAAGAAAAAATCGTTTCTCATGCATCGGCATGCCATTCATTGGGAATTGGGAATTGATGTTTCGTGTTCAATTACTCGCAGACTCGACAATTCAAGGCAATTGATCAAGAAAACCCCTTGGTGAGAGGTTTTTTTTTCACAGAATATTAAATCCCAGGATCATGGTGATGTGGATGACAGGATATATGGTGAGAATATATTTGGGGCGAAGGCACAGAAAATAATATGAAAAAGACATATGAATTTTGGATGGGGATAGGGTGTTCTTTGGTATCGTAATATGGGATTTAATTCGGAAGGAATATTAAACGAACGTAAGCATGCTCTAAACATGTGCAAACGATAGGTAGAACTAAATCTGAACTAAAGACAGAAGAGCCTTATTTATCAGAGATATATAAAAATATATATGTGTGTGAGTGTTATATACATATACGCATATGAAAAATATATGTATATATGTATTGTGTGTGATACATTCGCTAGAGTTTATCAATCAATATATATATATATATATACGTGAGTGTTATATTCTTGAACCAGCTTTCAATTGTATGTCCTCATGATTATTGCTTTTTATATGAGAATGATCGAAAATGTCAATGATCAGACTCTGAGTATCAATTTATCTACGAAATCGAAGATATGTGTGGATTTATGATGAATAATAAAAAGTATTAAACGTAAGAATACACAACTGAGCAGCTGGCTGAATTTTTTTTTTCTATTTTTCATAACACGTGGCAAGAGTGAGTTATATAATAATATAATATAAAACTAAAGTAGAGAAACGAAACATCTTTACTGATCGAATAATCAAGTTAACCACCAGAAAGAACATTGAATTTAAACGAGTACATATCATTAGATAATCAATATATATATATACGTAGTGTGAAATATAATAGTTCTTAAAAACTAGCTGTATTTAAAACCTGGATCATCCTCCTGCAAATGCTTTAAAGAAAAGACAAAAATATGTGGATGAGTATATATAAAATTAATAATCAATTAGTATGGCGTGTCATGATAAACGACTAATTAAATGATTATTCTCTTTTTTTTTTGTTTTTCTTTTAATGTTTTTCAAGCGAGAGAGGGAAGATCAGGAAAGAACCAACGGCAACTAATGTATATAAATATTTGAATATCAATCACATCATTAAAAAAAACATATCATAAGGCCCTGTAAAAAACATCATAAAATTCTTTCTCTCATAACAACTATCTTTTTTTCTTTGCTTTGCTTTGGTCTTTCGTTAATCTATTTCAAATGGGCTGAGTTCAAAAATCAGTTTCTCAGCTTCTGAAAAATCCATGGCCACGTGCACCTGGAAAAAAATCTCTCTAGATCGCGCTGTCAAAATGAAAAACAACAGTGAATTATTCTTCTTCTCCTTCCTCCTCTGGGAAAAAAATGTCGAGGAGTTTTTCGTCGATCCTTATTCGCTTTCGTTGTATTTCGCTTGACACAAAATTCCAAAAATATAAAATTTCGCCAGCCAAAAAAGTCCAAAAATAGGGCCGATATACGTGCAGGTGCCGTTTCTTTTTCATTTTGTTTTCCACGAGGAAGAAAAAAGTATCCCGGAGAGGTCAAGATTTAAAAATCAGGATGGGATGTGAATACAAAATTTATGCGCATTCAAAATCTCGTGTTTGCGCCAAAATGTGGGAAAAGGATATGGCGGGGAGGAGTATAAGTCCCTCTCGTTGAATTCGTTGTAATCTCAATTCTATATTTTATTTTATGATTATTCGTTCTTCAAAAATAATCAGATAAAACAACGAAAATTGAATAATTATGTAAGTAGATGAAGAGATTATATATCGTGATTGTATATACATAGGAGTAATGTACAGATGGAATTTTGAAGGTGTAATCATCATTCGTTTAATGCAAACAAAAAAAATTGTGAAAAAAATGAAGTTTGAAGGTTTTTTTGTGTGTAAATGATTATGAGAATGAAGGTGTGATATGATGGTTTACATGACAGCGATATAAATATATTAAAGGAAGTAGAAGAAACATATACAACTGGTATGAAAAATTTGGGATTTTTAGTTGTCGGGTGGTATAGGAGTTGGAAGAGGGTTTGATTGTTGTCATGGATTTGAAATCGATGTAAATTCCAGTTCGAATGTCTTTGGAATTCAGAGATGAGTGGATTTCAAGTCTTTTGTTTTTTTTCAAGTGAATGAGGGGGAAGCTTGATTCTAGTTATAAAGTATTGTTCAAAGGGTTGAAAATTTTTAACCCTTTCTATTGTGGTCTTCGCAACCCTGTTTTCATACTAAATCAATTTCTGAGGGATCACAGACTGTTTGATGAATTTTTCCGTCGACTCTTCTCTTTTCATATGCATTGAGATGGAACTGAACAGTCTATGTTTTTGAAAACTGTTATCACCTTTCCTGGTGGAGTTTGCAGAAGAGTGAGCTCGGAATAGCGAGGATTCGGAATCTTTACATAAGTGATACACGAATAGTAATTTCGATCTGAAAAAGAGTAAAGCCAACAGTTTCACTCAGGTGAATTCCAAATATGAACCTTTCCATGGTATTTCTACTTTTCTTTTCAGAAAAATTTCACTCTCTAACAGGTGAGAAATCAAATCGAATGAAAGTGATCTTGAAATTTTGTGCCTATCCTCAAATGGAGATTGGAACGCTTAATTTTGACTGTTTGAAATGTCATTAAAAAAATTTTTGATGCCACAGCAATTATCAAATTTTCACTATAAATCTTATGGCACGCAGATTTGAGAAGATATACTGGACTCGGAGTGTGACCGAAAGGAGAAAGGTACTCTGCTTTCCAGAGTTGAAAAAGTGAAAAATTTCCCTTGGACCGACAGATTTTAATCTCTTGGAGTCTTTCCGTGGACACATGCAGAGAAAAATATTGTGAACCCAGCAAACTGATCTATTACTATAGCGCCTACAAAAAAAATCGTTAACCCTTTCTGACCTGACGTCCATTCCAATGGACATAGAATTCAGCAAATTATCAAAACCGTTCCACAAATCAGAGCAGTTTGAAACCCATGATATTATCAAGATGAAGTTGTCAATTGACGATAAGAAAATTATTCAGAATTATATTTTCAGTATGGTATGTTTTTAAATGGGACTAATGTCATGAGAGTTTCGAAATTTTTGATACTGCAATTTCCATCACTCAAACGAATTTTACTGATCCTACAGAATGCAGTTTGAATATTCAAGAGAATCTGTTCAACTTCAAAGAGGTTATGAGTACCAAAAAGTGTTTTTCATATTTTAAAGTATTTTAATACACAGCTATATTATGCAACAACATCATGTGTCCATTACAATGGACACTGGGTGCCTGTTGGCAAAATTAGTCTACGAACAGTGTACATTCAAAAAGGTAGAATACTACACTGAAAAACGGCTGCTAACAGTTGTCAAATATATTCTCAAAATACGACTAATCGAATATTCAATGGCACTCATAAAATAATTGATGACAATTATCACATTTCATGTACGTGTTCATAATGATTAAGTATTTTATGAATTTATGAATATCATTGATATTTGTTCAATGTTATCGAATATTTGATTGGTCATATTTAAGAATATATATTTGATAACATTTGATTACATTGGGTGGATTCAATCCGTTCCCTGCAAATTTCATCAACTTAAAAACGCCCACAATTAAATCCCGATTGTGACCATAATATTTGAATTCAAAACTTTTGAACGATCTCATCGATCTACATGAATCATTTCTCAAGTGTTCAGGAGTTTGAAATTCAATTTTCATCCAAAATTTGTGAATTATGGCATAGTTTTCCACAACTCAACGAAAGTAACAGGGAACGGATTGAATCCACCCACTGTACCAATCCTTTCTTTCAGTGAAGATGAACGAAAATTAACATGAACAAAATTCTCACGGTTGGCCGACGTATAAAAATGACTCAAAATCAATAATCATGTTCCAATGTATTTGAAGATAAAAATCCGTTACAAGAAAGTTGTAACTCTCTTATAACATTGGAGTCTTTAGTGGTATCGCTGCAGGATGTCCAGCCTCGGAGAATTCTAATGGAATCAATCAGTCATAAAATCAGGTTGAACGAAATGACCAATGAAACAAATAGAAAATTCCCGAACTAGACGACCTGCACTGATACTACTTTGCATGTGGCGCCGATATGGTACGTAGGTTGGAATTGAAAATAGAAAAAAAATATAAGCCGATACTCTGTCTTGTTTCTAAGCATTCATCAACAGCCTGTATTTAAAATTAATGAATGTTTCTTTTGGAAAATTACCCATTTCATTGAAATTCTTTGTAATTTTCGTTTGATATATTGAATCATTGGAATTTAATGAAGATTTATTACGAATAGTGATATACAAATATTTTTAATTCTTCCTCCTATGTTTTAGTTATAGTCACCCTGTGTCCGTTGGAATGGACATATCAGTAATTTTTTTTCTACGTTACTAAAAATTCTGTAAAAATTCAGAGTTCATACTTGGAATTATAGAAACTATTACCTATTAACAAAAAATTTTTATCATCATCAGAATCAAGTCGGGTCAGAGAGGGTTAAAGGGACAAGAATAATGCTTGACACAATTAAATTTTCTCGCTGACACAAATGAAGTTGTCAACTGGACTAACGTCCCAGCTGCTGGAATGAATATATATTCGTGGAGGGAACAACATTCTTTTATAGATGCTATGGTAATTTCTCCGAGCAGCCAGGAGAAAAGCCTGTTTGTTCGGCTGAGAGGAAATGGTCCTCTCTGTATTCAATGCAGATAGGAAAATTTTGGGCGTTACTGTTTCCGTTATAACAAGTACAAACTGCTTGAAGGGGCCGCGATTAGATGATCATGACTCAGCAAAGTCTCCACGACTAGAAACACTGAAGCATATAATCACGTCACCTGTTGTCTAAAAACAGAATAGCAGAGAGGATGGGGAAGTAAATTTCTACTCGACGCAGTTCCTAATGTGCCATTGAAAGTACAAAGCCTATCTAAGCTGAATAGGAAGTAAGCTAGACGTGTCCACACAAGGCTTCCACTGAAGGAAGCAACACTAAATGGACAATTCCAGTCAGAGAACGTAATACCAATAATATTAACGGCCGGGCAGTATGGAGTACTAAACACAAAGAAGATTGAAGAGACAAGGTATCTCCTTCAGGTTCAGAATAAAAAAGATTGAAGAATGAAGATTAGCAATGAAAAGTTGGAAAGATTCAGCAGATTTGCATTCCTCTCGAAGTAATGAAAAAGCAATCTCAAGAGGGGAAGATTGCCTAGTTGAGAGGGAGTCTTTGAAGAGAAATTGTTCAGTTTCATGGTAACGGGAAAATCTAGATTTTCACAACAGTGAATGATGGTAGGAATTGGAGTTATAAAGGGATGCAATTTTAATTCAATTCATAAATATCAATATATATATATATATATACATATATATCAAAGCGAGATAAGACTTTGAGCGAAGTGAGCACCATAAACACTATAATAACAATTCAAACAAAAATGTTGACTTCAGAATATCTACTTCGTCTATAAATGAATTTATGAAATGTAATCATTTTCCGATATAATTATACTGAAACTCCGGTAATTTTACTGAGTTCTTCTCCGAATCAATTGCAGCCTGAATGATTGGAGAATTTTAGATAAATTTATCGATTTTTTCACAGAGTGAAACATTCCAGTAAGTAGGTGCTATATTCCATCACGACAAATTTAGGATTTTCGGAAACTTTAGATTACTCGATACATTTCGAATCTCCGACCTCGCTCAACTGGATATAATTGATTAGTGATTGAGATAGGTAATGGCGGCTGTTCATTGTACCATCGAACATTCAGTCTAATTAGCAATGGAGGCCTTGCTCACCAAATAATGTTGTTTTGTTTTCCATGTAATGGCGAACTAGTTTCCTGTAGAACACAGACGATCTGACTTGGCCAACTGAGAGAAGTTGGAATAACTATAAACTCAACATAGTATAAACACGTGACAAATTAAAAATTTGCAATGTAATGAATTCTTCCCCTCTGAAAATGCCTTGTTCTCATCAGGAAGGACTCATAAAGGAGCAATGAGGACAATTACTTTCAACATGGCGTGAATGGACATCATGATATACAATAAAGTTCTTTGCCAAACACACTTGCCCAGTTTTATATAAAGTTCGTGCATTTAGTTGATCTCAAACTCAGGCATACACAAAACTCAATTCATATCTCGATAATTTCAACTATTATCAGCTACCAAGCAGCTTCGAATTGTGCTGTTCTTGTTCCTTGATGAAAGACAATCGACCAGAACATTCAAATACCGTGAAGCATAATTCGAATTACATATTTCCTGCGAGAAGAAAATCAATCCAGAAACGATGTGAAAATAGGTGAACGAGGGAATTGATTCTTTTAATAAACTTTGCTTAATGCTCCTTCAATGGAATAACATGAGAACATAATTCCAAAAAAAATAATGATCAAAGAGTTAAATTACTATTAGAGGCTATCAAACACCGTTCTTCTCGTTAATGTCCAATTCATCTATTTCACTGATCGTTTTTCTTGATTTGCAAATAGGGGAAATGATATTTTCTGGAATATAGATTTATTAAATTTTCATACAAATGAGGAAATTAAATTCATGTGTGGAGTTTATATCGGATTGTGCTTCACGAATTCGAACTAACGGATGGAGTAGGAAAAAATCTGTACCTGGGGAAGTAAAAAGAGCTTCCCTCTGACGGGAACGGGGTTTGTGAAGAGAATAAACGAATTCTGATTGTAATTTCAATAAGACATAATGTAATATGCGAGATTAAAAACCGTAGTGGTCATTGTGAGGTTTCTAAAAAAAACTCACATTTGGGAATGTAGGGAACTTTTTCTCAAACTTATTCTGAAAAAAATATGCATTCGAAGAACTTCCATAAAAATCAAATTTGCTATATTTGTGATCCTATAGTTGTTCTCGTAAATTTTTGTACGTGAAGGACTTCTCCCATAGACCATCAATTCGAATTCAAATTGGACCAGTTTCACGCATGAATCAAAAATTGTGGAATTTTGAAAATAAATCAAACATTTCGAATATCCTTCTTTCCTCGTGGTCTGTAATTGCGAAGACAAAAAGGCTTGAAATCCCTCGAAAATCTCTGTTATCAAGAAGGTTCATAAAATCAATAGAAGGCAATAAGGCCGTTTCTTTGCCTTTCAAACATACCTCGTCCCTATTTGAGCGAAGATTAATAAACACAGATGCACACTTCCGAAGGCAAAAAATCGCCCTTATGAAGTTCAAGAATAATCCAACTGTTTGACACAGGATTGAGGGGCAGAATAGGGTCTTGTTTGGCATATTTCAGCATTCACAATCGATAAATACGATATGACACGAATCATCATTTGTGTTTATCCATTGAGGATGAACGTATTTTATACCGCTCACGTCGCAGACAATGTTCCGAAGAACTCATCTGTATGACATAAGGGTAAAGAACGCATAAAAATTCTTAATAAGAAACGGTCAACAGAGTTTTGCGAATGACACCGCGCTCCTGAAGAAACAGCTATGTCAATCTTATGATTTTTGGCCGGCTTTTATATTTTTGGGCACTTCGATATAACACATGACCAAATTCAGTGTTTCAAGTTCATCGTTGTCCCTCTCGGACATAACTTATAACATTCAACGTATGGTGTGATTTGATCACCGAATTTCAAAAATTCTATAATACAATTTCAACCCCAACTGTAAATAATTTCAATCAAATCAACCCATACTTTGAACGAGAAGGGTTCGATACATCGCGCACATTGTCGTGGGATTCGGTAAACATAAGGGAAAGAAAAAAGATGAATTCGATGAATTTCGTAGATACGTACCGTCTTCATGAGTTCTGACTGTGATAGGATAACTCGGAGGCCCGTCACCTACGCTGGTTCCTGCCAATACCCAAATCCGATACTCAGTCCATTTTTTCAATTCGTCCAATACGAATCGTGTGTCGTTGAGTTTGATAACTTTGGCCTCCGAGTCGGACCGTCCGCTCTCGACGACTTGTAGTTTGTAGTAAGCGATTCTTCCGTTGGAACGATCCGCGGGCGGAGGTTCCCAAGTGACCAATATCGAGGTCGGGCTGATCGCTTGTCCCGTTACATTGCGAGGCGGAGCCCCCGGTACTGTATAAAACTCAGTTGTAGGGAAGAAAAAAAGAAACGAAACACGGATATGTGGGTCAAAGGGTCGAAAAATTATATCACCGATTGCCCTTATCAATCCTCTTTGATTAGGTCGAATTTGCAATTCCTATTATCTCGTGCGAGAGAAAAAGTGTATAAAAATTGCTGCTCCATACTCTCAAATTCAATCAACGAAGAGACAAGAAGAAGGAATACATTCAAACGATTGGAAGAAAAACAAATTTGTAATCAAATATGCGGTTTGTGTTTTCTCTTGCTGTTGGAATGATCAAAATTTTCCTTTTTACCTTTCTCAATCCATGCTGCGTTTCAGAATTAACATCGAGATATATAAAGTGCAAAATCTGTACATGAATCACATAACCAAATGAAAATCCTATATCATCGAAAATGATCAATCAATTATAAAATTATTATTACACATTCCTACACGCAATGAAAAAGATATAATAAGAAATTCAAAGTTCTGTAAATGAATATGAGGGTTCCTATATATATATATTTGTTCCATGTTCTCCACGAAATCTTGAATTTAATGCTATGTATAAAGAGGTGAAAATCAAAAATTTCATATGTTCTCAAAAGGGATTCCAAAATATACATATTCCAACTATAACAAATCTAATTCCAAAACATCTTCAAAGGAGAGAGATTAGTGCAGCGGTGATATTACTAAGTTAATTTCAAATCAAATGAAAAAATAACATTTAGGATCAATAAATCGGGTTTTCAGGTTAGCAATACATTGAATGATAATATTATGAAGGAAAATTCATGTAATGTTCCTTGAACAATCGAAAAAAACACACGATTAGAGATAAGAAGACGTAGAAATTAGTCATGTAACAAGAAAACAAAACGAGATAGAAGAACAAAAGTTATACGAAATCAATGAGAAATAAATAAATAAATAATAAGATCGTTTGAGAAAAAAGTCTGTTAATCGAATTATAAAAATATGTATATATATATAGATGTATTTATATATATGTTTAATTATTCACAAAGGAATCAAACGATAATGATAATCGAAAAAAATGTTTTAATAACAACTCAAGAGATAAACATACGTAAAAAATGATAATTTTGTTGAGAATGAAAAAAGGTGCCCAAAATGCACACATATATCAATGCAGTGCTCCAGTGCAATTTATATGTATGATATGTACGTATATAAATATATATAAATATTTATATATATTCAAAGTGGCATCCAAAAACGGCTTTCTTATTTGCAATGCATGCAGTCATTCTCACTCTCCCACACTGTACGATTCGATGTTACTCTCCATATTCTATGCGTTTTGTTTCCTGTTCTTACTTTTTCCTTTCCTTTCTGTATCTTTTCCTATTCTTGAATAATAGAATTATTTGTATGCCTTTTTGTATGTCAGAGATTACTGGATAAAAGATAAGGCCCTTTCTTTTTTTTCCTTTTATTATACATTACAGGATTATTACGTTATCGATTAGCAATTTGCACTACTCGTAGGAGCGTCTAGCGCTACAGCACGTCCTACCTGCTGTGCCTGAATGTAATCCTTCGTGATAGTGAATTCGAAAAACAGACGAAGAATCCTCCGTTTAACGGATTTCACTATCATGAGTGGGTTATGAAATTCGGCACTCCTCGCTGCGTAAATTATCTGTGACTTTTCTTTGTATGTCATTTATTTCTGCTTACCATACTGTTTGGTGCGGACTGGATACGGAATCGTCGTGGCACCTTCTCCTCTCTGACTCCTCGCGGCTAACCATACGTAGTACAAGGTGTTTGGATACAGCCCGGTCAACGTGTA
The DNA here is from genome assembly GCA_018340375.1 of Gonatopus flavifemur. Taxonomy (NCBI): domain Eukaryota; kingdom Metazoa; phylum Arthropoda; class Insecta; order Hymenoptera; family Dryinidae; genus Gonatopus; species Gonatopus flavifemur. Next base: position 2,917,995 of record JAFFJZ010000001.1, read on the forward strand.
ATTCTCCGTCACTGGTATTCTACGATGATGCTTTTCCTGAAAGGGAAGAAATGAAAAACATCATTGACAAAGAGTCGTCGTTGGAAGTCTGAATTCTAAAAGAGAAGTTCATAAGAACAATGTGAAAATCCCAACAAGCACCTCTGCAGTCTTCGAGAAAGTGCAAAATCTCGAGAGTAAGATCGTGGAAGTGTTTTGTAGGATATCAAATTTGCAGGAAATTCATCCCATCGAAACTTCATTGAATTTTGATGAAGTTTTTGGAATATTCGTTCTTGATACTCGAAATTATTCTCTTGGATCCACGTGGGATTCATTCCGTACTTCGCATTACATTCAATAATTAAATTCTCTAATTCGTTCTAAAAATGTTGAACGAATTAGAATTCATACTCCGTGCTCATAAGATCAGGTTCATAAGTAGAATTGACGCAATGGGAGAATTGCACTCCCCTCACGAACAGAGTCAGACTACTTTATGAAATACAAGAGGAGAAAGTTTCGCATAGGTACGAAATTTAGCGTAAGTTGTTCTATAAATGTGATCTCATGGGAAGTTCTTCGCGAAACATCTTTCCCTACGTGAGTCTTGTCAATATCGGCATATTCAATTCGTGAAACGGGAAACAGCAAAAGGAATTGAATAGATCCACAAAGTCAGCTGGTTGACAAAGTTCATAGACCTTTAATATTTTATGACAGTCTAGTAACTTTGGATGGGTATCTTCAGATGTATTCGTCGAACGGATTACACGCGATAGGGAAATCTTTATAAATTCCCGGATACGTATTCGATTGACAGTTTGAGAACATCTCAATATCGTCTCCAATATGTTTTGTGTATTTTCTTAGAATGTATACCGAGAAATGTCGTTGAAATCTGTTTTAAATGTGCAAAGATTTCAGGGAAAATTGTATCACTTGTGCCCAAAATGATGAATTACTGATGATCTACTATTCGGATTCAAATAAAATCCCACTCGAAGAATGCTTTTCTCGGTATTTTATTGGTAGTAGAAATAAGCGATGTGGGGAGGTTCAACACAAGCTTCTTTCATGTGATTGCAAGAAATGGTTCTCAGAAATTCAAAGGAAATACGAACGTTTCCATTCGAAATAGGAATGTTTGTCGGATAAACAAATCTCACAAAAGATTAGAATTGATGCCAGGAATTCCTATGAAGATGAAGCATATGGGAAAAACGTTGATGACAAAATAAATCATTACTCACTTTTGCGTAGGTATCGTTCCAATATAGCTCATAACTGAGTATATTTTCAGCGCTATGAGCAGGTTTACTCCACTGGAGTGTTACTTTGGACTCCCCGATGTCAACTGCCGTCAATTGTTCTGGTTGACTCGGTACCCCTTGTTGAGTTTTTATCTGGACCGGTGCACTGACAGGGCCAGGTCCGACACTGGTGAGCGCTTGTACACGGATCGTATAGATCGCGTGCGGTGTTAAGTCGGAGATGGTAGTCAGTTGACTGTTATCAACCATCTGATACTGCCACGAAGCCATTGGTTGATTAGGATCTGTCGTGTAATAAACTTTGTAACCCTGCGAACATACGAGTTGTTTAATTATTATCCATATATTCCATTACAACTTCAACCACAATTCTTCTTATGTGCGTTGAAAAAAGATTCTCACCGTAACTTGACCATTCGGTGTCTCTGGTTCAGCCCATTGTATCACCATTGTGCTGGAACTCAATGGCCTCACTTGCACTTTGCGTGGCGCAGTACCAGGTGCTGAAGAATAAATCATTCTTTTTTATTTTCTCATGCGATGATGAGTTGAATCGAATTTTTCTTCAAGTTGAAATGTCCTTGAAGTTTGAATCGTTTATAGAAACGAACCGATGAATAAATTATTCCGTTGCTCGATTACAAATTCGTTGCAATAAACGATTCAAACTTCAGAAACATAAGTTGGAAACAAAATCTGTACGTGTTTAAAAATCATTCCAAATGAAATCAAGCATCCCCTTTGGAATTCTGTAGTATAAAAGTATTGATTCAAACATTGAGAAATAAAATTTCCGGGAACCATGAAATATTCAGTTGAACAGTCACCATTGATTTTAATGAACTTTCATTGACTCAATTGAATATTGATTCAGGCAAACAAATATTCAACATGCTGGAAAATATTTTATCGGACATTCAATTGATGTAATATAACTTTATTCAAATCAATTGAGTATTTTATGACGACTATTCAACCAAATATTTCATTGTAACCGGAAATTTTGCCTCTCAGTGAATGAATAAAACAAATTGATTGTTATGAAAACTATAAAACCGTGAGGATCAAAGAATGCTCTGGTAGCATAAACACTCAAATTCTTTTATTATTCAATTAGAGCACAATTAACGTGGAATGATTGATTGGTGTACATACAGAAATTGATTAGTTAGTTATGTGACAGTATGTCCAAAAAAGAAAGAAAACCAATCGTGAGATTAAACCGTAAACCTTGTGCTTTGAAAAGAAATCAACTTCAAATAAGAAAAATTATCTCACAGTTCTGCTGGAACTTGAACATGCGATTTGTGAACTTTTGAAATCAAAATCGATATGCGATTGTACAAAAATTGAATGAATTTTAAGAGCCCTTATAGCGTCTTGACGCCAAGTGGACTCATCGAGTATAGTTATTCATAATTCTATCAGACATATTTACATATAAATGAAATATATATAATCCCCGTATGGAGTATAGAATACTGGATGGAGCTTAAGAAACTTGGAAAATATAAAACCTAAACCATTGAAGGAGGAGGCTTGATTTTTTTACCATGGAATGCCCAGGTTTTTGTAGTCGACTAAAGTTGACAAATAACATTTCTTTCTTCAGATTATGCTTTTCCTCTTCGCATGAATCTAAATTTAGCATTAGGAATAAAAAATTCAAAATGTGAGATCATATCAAAGGAATTGATTTTTCAATTTTTTTTTAATGACCTCCCGTGTTGAATTTTTTATCTTTAATGCTAAATTTAGGTTCATGCAAAGGAGAAAAACATAATCTAACGAAAAAAATATTGTTTGTTGATTTTAGTCGACTACAAAAACCCGGCCGTTCAAACACTTGCAACGCCGCCATTTTTCCCTCATTACGAAAAAATTTTTACATATAGTTTTCAACGTCAACATTGTAATGTACTTCATTCCACTTCATTAAATTTTTTCCTTTTCTTGTAATAAAACATTTGAAAACTATAGGTCAAACAGTGTTTCAAATGAGTCCTCCCTTAAATCTCTTTTTTCGATTAACAATCTCAAGTATTTCTGATTGTGAGCTCCATCTAGTTCTATTGATCGATTCTTTTGATAAAATAATATAAACAATAATTCACATTCAAGTGATGTATTCAAATTTTCATGAAATATTTTTATACTAAAAAAAAAAAATAATAATCAATTTCCCGCTGGCGCAAAGTACTCAAATTAAAAAGCGATCTGAAATGAGATATTAGTTGAACATCATCTCAAACATTCCTTTCAAAGATTCGTTTTTTTTAAAACACTGCAAAACTCCCACATTTGACACTCCGCTTGAAATAAAATCAAAATAATGTGTGCTGAAAACGTGTGCATATGATGGTGAAGGTGATTAGGTGCTTCTAATATGACATGTGTAGGTACAAACGAAGCACGAGAACCGGGGAAGAGGAAAGAAATAAAAAAAATGATAGGAAACTCAAAAGATTGTAATCGGGTGTATCACTACAACACTCTTAGTACTTGATTGAAACTTACTGGTACCTCCATTTGTCGAATCCGCTAAAGGGCAGAAGTTCAAAAGATTATTCCCAACCTTCAATGAAGATATTTCATTGGCTTTGTACGTGTGAATATGTACGTATATGTGTGTATACATGTGTATTCAACAGCGAAATACGAATGAGAGATCTCTCATGTTATCACATTGTAAGAGGAACAATGAAAATTCACATTCGAAAAGGATTGGAAAGCGAAAAAGTAATATCTACACAGTGAATCTGCATCCTCTTTGATCACGAGCATTGAACGAGAAACGTCAGGAACAACATCAGAAAGTTCAATTTCTTGTATCCGTAACACCAATCTGATATCATGTTTTTCCTTTGTTGAAATTTCACTGATTGGATATGAATCTTCAAAATAATTAGATTATCGTGAAAAGTAAGTTGCTTCGATCTTGAAATTCATTCTCGTCAGTTTCATTGTTCATCTTATAACATTCGACGACTACGTTAATCAATCTCATAGAATATATTTATATTCATTTATATGTGTATTTGTGTTCACAGTGTGCTACTAGCCAGGAGGAAAATGAGAGGTGCGATTTTGTGCGTCGACTTATCACGGATTGAGTTTTTCTTCCATACAAAAAAGATACAGATATGAAAGTGCTTTTTAGAAAAAATGGAATTCGTTCGGACAGAAGATTGGAAGTCGTAGAAGACATATACGGGAAGGAGAAGTAGAATGAAAGATGTCTATCTGGAGATTATTGGAATGGAATTTCATTTTCCCGATTCATCAAGTTTTTAATAGGAGTGAAAAGAGCCTTTGAGTCACAAGAGGCTTATAGTTATGCTCGGATTTTGAATATTTATAGTTATTCTAATTCATATTTTATAGAATGATTTTCGAATAAATCGGCTCCCCTAATTCAAAAAGTCTATTGGAACTCATTGATTGGTAAATTCAATACAAACTTCGTAACAGTAAACAATCATTTACGCTTGTTCAAACGCCTGAACGGACACTTTTGGACACCAAATTTCAGAGATTCATTGTACAATGAATTTGGTCGAAGAAAAATTTTGGAGCCACTGTATCCTATGTTTTGAAGGTCGCTCTTTCGAATGGTGATATTCAGAAGTCCCTAAAATGAGTTTTTTTGTGTGAACATTGAAAATTAAAAAAAAAGCACTGTTTTTTTGAAAAAAAAATTTTTCAAGATCATGTTTTTGTTTGCTTTTGCATTTTTCTACATACTTAATACCGATAAATATCGCGTCCATGGACCATCAACTGAAAGTTATCGGCTTAAGATTAATAACAAAAAATGTTTATCCATACAAAAAGGCGTCCGAAACAATAAATTTTGCTTCTGATCTTCAGCAATTTTTTTCTCGATTTCTGAGGACTTGAGAACAAATTTCCTAAGAACAAAAACGTCTTAAAATTGGTCAAAGAATACCCTCAAATCTTTTCAAAACCGTAAAAAAACATTTTTGATTTTCCGGAAAATGGAAAAATTGGCATTTTTGAAAAATTGTTTAAAAAATCTGAAAAAATTTGAGGGTATTGTTTGACTGATTTTAAGACGTTTTTGTTCCCACAAAATTTCCCCGCAAGTCCATAGTTATTGAGAAAAAAAATTGCTGAATGGTTTCTGAGATCACCAATTACCCACTTAGCACGAATATGGCAGTAATATTGCTGCAATATTACTGCAATATTCCAATATTGCTGTAATATTACTGTAATATTGTAGCGATATTTGTGTTGGGTGGGTACAAATTCAACATTTTCATTGTGTAATTATTAGTATGTAATGAATATCAAAATATATTTTCTAAATAAATCTGTGATTTCGTTTATTTATTTCAAATTGTGTTCAAATTGAGATGCAATCGAATCAAACATTTATCACATAGAAATATTTACCATATATCAATATTTCACATTGTTTACATCAATATACCACGTTATTTCGATATTGCACCGTATTATTTTAGGAGCTTCCTATCATAGTAACTCTTGGATGGGTATTTCTATTCTACGCTTTTAAGTAATCAAAAGTAAATGAACTACTGTCAATTGCTTCTTTACTCTTTTAAATGTCACATCCACTTCAACACGTAGTTCACTAAATGAGAATATTTTTCGATGCTCCTAAGAGCTTTATGATTGGAGACCTCAGGAACACTTCAACGGATTTTGTCTCAATAACTATGGACTTGCGGGGAAATTTTGTGGGCACAAAAAAGTCTTAAAATCAGTCAAACAATACCCTCAAATTTTTTCAGATTTTTTACACAATCTTTAAAAAAGGCAAATTTTTCCATTTTCCGGAAAATCAAAAATGTTTTTCTACGGTTGTGAAAAAATTTGAAGGTATTCTTTGACCAATTTTAAGACGTTTTTGTTCTTAGAAAATTTGTCCTAAAATCCTTAGAAATCGAGAAAAAAATTGCTGAAGATTAAAGGTAAAATTTATTGTTTCGGACACCTTTTTGTATGGATAAACATTTTTTTTTATTAATCTTAAGCCGATAACTCTCAGTTGACGGTCCACGGACGCGATATTTATCGGTGTTGAGTATGTAAAAAATTGCAGAAGCAAACAAAAATATGATCTTGAAAAATTTTTGTTTCAAAAAAACAGTGCTTTTTTTTGAATTTTCAATTTTCACACGAAAAAACTCATTTTAGGGACTTTTGAACATCACCATTCGAAAGAGCGACCTTTAAAACATAGGATACAGTAGCTCAAGAATTTTTTTTCGACCAAGTTCATTGTACAATGAATCTCTGAACTTTGGTGTCCAAAAGTATCTGTTCAGGCGCTAATGGGTTAAAACCCATTGGAACCGGTTGAATCAATGAGATGTAATAGAAATTCAATACCGTTGCGGAGTTTGTATTGGATTGCATTGATCAATGAGTTCCAATAGACTTTATTTCTCATCAGGAGAGAATTTTGTGCCTATTGTGTGTAAGAATTATTTCGTTAAAGTTTTTGGTGATCATTACACAAAATATACACAATTATTTCAGAACAAAATTAATGAATAGATTAATCAAAGTATGACTGGCTTATAGAAGTTCTACATTTTTCCACCTCTCAGGCAATATTCTAATTCCATGTGGAAAAAATGTCCCGCCTTTTGAGACGAACCAAATTAGGGGTCAATTTTCGATTTCTGCGGAAAAATCGAACCGGTGACTCGCCAAATCGTGGTGCATCTGTCTCGGAACAACCAGTGCTGAGGAAGAACAATGACCAGCGAATAAAGTTCTCCAGGGATTTGATAATGGTATCACCCTTGAACTCACATTTCCAACCTTGGTGAAAAAAATATCCATTTGATGCCACCAGATAATACAAACTTTGCAGAGGTAAATGTGCAAAAACTAGTTTTCAATAAATACCGAAAGGCTTATTATGATGATCTTTCACCGTTGCAAAATGTATTTGTCAATCGTTTTCAACGAGAGTATGACCTTTTAACAGGCTCCTCGTTATTCCGCCACAAATAATTTTATTCAAAATTTAGATATAAAATTGATAGAATTCAAATTGTATTCTCATCCCAATCTCCATATGTTGGTAACATCAGAAGGTGTGCACATAAGTAAAATACGACAACACAAATGAAGGTGAAACAACGGGAGGGAAAGTAGAATAGGAAAAGAATCGATGGCAGGTGAAAAAATTGTCATCACTTACATGAATCAAATCGTGCGTCCACGATGGACAGCATGGAAAAAAAGTACAAAATTTTCCTCAAAAAAAGTTTTTCAAAATTCATTACTTCCTTGTCATTCGTTGAAGGTGCAAAAACATTAAATCGCTGTGCAAAAATTCTACGCGACGCGAGATCAGAAATCGGTGCATCATCGTTATGAACGATCGCGAGCATTTGGGTGGGTGTCCGATACAATTTCGTCAACAATGATCGTGTGAAAATCGATGAAAGAACAAGATTATGAGAATGATTTTTTCCAAGCGAGAAGCGATGTTTCCGTTTATTTACAATCCTTCGATACGATATGATTCCCTTGACGATGTTTCAAAAGTATTTCGAATCGATAAAATTTATTTTTTCCCCTTTTCTCCGATGGAAGATTCATTTCTCTCATGGTAGCTTTGGCGCAGCATTGACTTCACATGTTCATACACGCAATTTCGATTGAAAAATATCTTGCGTTCCGCGTAGTCATGGAAACACTACCGGATATGTAGGGTATGTTAAAAGGAAGAGACAGAAAGGATCAAAGTGTACGAAGAGTAAAGACTCATCATATTTTTCAACTGCACAGATAATAACGGCATGACACTATTTTCGTTTGAATACAGGTGAGTTATACACGCTTTAAAATTTATCTTTCGTCCTAACGGTGTACTTTGAAACTTCGTGCTGTACATCAACTGATATACCGAAGGGATTTTGTATCATTTACATTCTAAATTGCTGTGAATTGTCGATATTTTGCATACCTGAACTTTCACACTATGTATATCATGTCAACCATAGTTAAAGTGGAAATTACATTCAAGAATAATGGATAGAAATATATTAGAATAATCCGTTCGTCTGGGTATAAACTATTACCCCTGAAGTTTAATCTCTGGTATATACGTGTATACTTTGTTTTTCCATCCGATAGACTGTGAACTTCCATTTCGGGACGTACGTGGGAGGTCGTACTGTGTTTTCCGAATCAACAAACGAGAGAAAATTAATATTGAAATCTGTCGTCAAGGGAATCATTTCATGATACTTGATTCTAAGAATGTTCCATCGGGCACATCACTTCGGTAAAATCAACATTTACAATTGGTATCATTAATGAATGCAATGAACCCTCTCGTTAGAATTAAATACGTGAGGAATACCTAAAAATTTGAGTAATTGAAACTATGATTGAAAATCAAAAAATGAAAGAATACTGACTTGTTTCTCCAGTGGTAACTATCACTGGGGCACTAGGGGGACCACGTCCAATTTTGTTCACCGCTATGACGTAAAGCTCGTATTCGGTGTACGGACTCAGACTCCTGACTTGATAATACATGGTTGTAATGCCCGATATCTCGGCGAAGGCTTGGTTGACGTGTTTGGGTTTATGCTGGATAACGTAGTATTGTAATTCATCTGTTCCCTTGTAGGACCAGCTCAACTTGACCGATGTTGCCGTGATATCTGAGACCTGTACATTTTCCGGAGCAATTGGAAAGGCTGCGAATTAAACGATTAAGAGGGTTATTATAAAAGTTTCTTCTCCTAGTTCATGAATGGTCCATGAATCATCGACGAAATCATCATTATGGATTGTGCCAATCATAAAACCTGAATAATTGGAAAGTGATAAAAGAACTTTGAAAATATACTCACATTGTACTTTGACTTGCGCAACAGCATCGATGATTCCAAGATCGCTGGCAGCGGTACACGTGTAATTGGCAGACTCTTGGATGTTCGTCAATATGAGTACATTTTTTCCAACGGGCAAATTATCGTCCGGTGTCAAATCGATAGCGGGTTCTTTCCTCCACTTGACGAAAGGCATGGGTGCGCCAACTGCTACGCAAGTCAAATTCAAAGACGCGCCAAGCATGACTTCGCTCACCGGCGGAGGTGGAATGGAAAAATTTGGTGTCACACGACGTACTGAAATTGTAATTATCACAATTCACATGATGCTGTCTCTTGTTACATTTTCGAACGTGTTTCTGTACGCTATGTAATATTTTCTAGTTTCCAGTAGATGTACAATTTTGTAGATGAAGAGAACAATCCGCTCGCGTGTACATGTTCCCTGATATAGGGTACAGTTTTTTTCTTTCATCATAGCACTCGTCGGGATGAGAATGTTGAATGTTGAATGTTTCATGTTACGAGATAAAAAAAAAGAATGCATTTCCAGAATTCTAAATCATTGTATGCCGTGTAAAAATTTGAACAAGATTTCTCGGAAATTTTCAGTATTAATCTCTCAATTCTCGTTGACAATTATAACCATTACTATCAAATTTATCCACAATTATAGTTACATTCCATTCCTTCGGAGAGTAAACATATTACAGACTTTGATGCAAATTGAACTACAACTGCGGTTAAATTCATTCACTTTGATGTTGCATAACATCATAGTTCCCACGATACGTCTTTACGAGGGAAGATGAGAAACTTATAGTAGATAGGGAAGATATACAAATTCTCCTCGTTTACTTGGTTGTAAGAGATAAGGATGAGAATTTCTTTTCCGCTTATGGGATGTAAAATATGCTGTTACATTTTGATTATACGCTGAGTGAAATAGAAAATTACCTTTGACGTATAACATGGTAGATTTTGAGTACTCAGTTCCAAATGAATTGTTCGCCACGCATTCGTATTTTCCTTGATCGGATACATCGGATCCGGTGATTTGTAAAGCTCCTGAAACATAAAAGGATGATTGGTGTATACATTTCAAGTTGGTGTCAACAATTTTGTATTGGATTCACTCGAATTTCTGTAGTGTAGCACTTCGAGCACTGTAGTGGGATGAATTCTTCTTGAAAAAGTCAATTTCAAACGTTTCAAAATTGAAGCTATACAAGCATAGATTGAATTTTGTTATTCTTTGCCCATTCTCCCTAATTCAATGCAATTCAACTCATTGACGGTTCATAGCCTTAGCTCTTTCGCCATATTACTTACAATAATATCACAATTGGAACATTTTTCGATACAGTAATGTACATTCTATGCATATTGTATGATTGATACATGAGAAGATGCTTTAATCAATGAAATCTGAACGCTCATAAATCGGATTGATTCCTGATTCTCATTTTTCAATTCCATTATGACGATACATTTCTGTGAGGATGAAGCAATAATACCATACCCAGTGAATTAAGTATGCCATTTCCTCAGTTAATCGTATTGCATGTTTAATGATCAGAATATTTAATGATCTTTCACTATGATTTGATGTAACTTATGAAAGTAATTGTTGAATTCATACGGTTTGAAACCAAAGGAAATAAATATATATCATATATTTCTTCCTATTTGAATTCAAAAACAATAAAAAAACAATCTCCAAACCAAGTAATATATTCCAGGTGGATTGAAATGGATGGAAATTTAATTATGCTGATTGATTTTTATTATTCCAGTCTTGGTAAAGTGAACAAAATGTCCTAACATTGTATTTCGTTTTGATCTTTCATTGAGATATAAGTATAAATATCTCAGTACATATCTAAATTCTGAACTTAATACAATCATATAAAATTAACATTCATAAAATGAACAATTATGAAATCATTCCCACGCCAACGTGAGAATTTATGTAACGGGAGGGGGGGGGGGGGGAGAATATTGAAGAACTCGCTTTCTTATACACTGTATTGCCCGAGGAATTGTATATACGTAATTTATGTACAACCTTCTGACAGAGATTCGGGTCATCTGATAACTTTCATATATCTACACATACTCATCTTTACATTTTTTTTTTCGTTTTTGTCCTCTCGCTCTTTCTTTTTCAAAAGAAAAAAGTTCAACAATCAAGGAAGAATCGATAAAGAAAGATATTATCATCTTCCATTTTATACAATCATTTTAGAATATACTCTCACTATTTCTTGACAAATAATAAATTAAACCACGAGTGAAACGTGACGACAAGCGGGAGAAAGGTATAACTTACATTTTTAACAGGCACCAGGTATCGTGTTACAAATTGGGTTTTCAGACGCGAAAAAATCATTTGTAGCATGAAGGAAGAAATATATCATTCACGAGGGAAAAAAAGCAGACACCGGATAACATATCCAAATATATTTGGAAATAAAAATCGGATGATAAAATAATTGTATGTACTTTCGCGTTGAATATACTTCAACGAACAATGAATTTTACAAACGCGTGAAGAATGTAGCTTCCGTGTAAACATATTTTCCATTTCAGTATCCAAATCCGTGAAACTTCCCTCGCTTTTTCTTTCTTATTTCGGGTTCTCAAAAATTCTTCCACCTTGTTGCGTTGATACCGCCACTTCCACTTCTCCGTTCCCAACAACGTCTCGGCTTTCTTCTTTTCTCTTCCCTTATCTTCCACCATCGCTGTTCAACGAAAACCCCAGAGCGTCATATTATATCCTCCCGATGTTGTTGAAGTGATGGTAAATAGAAAATATAGAAATAGGAGTGAGTAAAAGCAGCCCAGATGGGTAAATATATTTTCCCTCCGTTATATTAAATATAAGGTCAGATATTCCAATATTGATACATGCAAAATGTACAAATAGACGACGACGACGACGACTTCTCCTTCCCACTTCTCTATTCCTCTTCCACGTATTCCTCATGCTTTAGTACAAAGTGTGAAATATATACCCCACGTAAACGAAGTTGGATTCCACGCGAATGAAAATATCCTTCAAAATCTCTTCACGTGATATCGTCAAATTTCGAAATTGAAATTGAAGATCCTTGTAAGAGGGATGGATGAATTCTGATCTATTTTTTCTAGTACGAGAGATTGTTATGCAATTGAGTTATAAAGGATATTTGTGGACTACATATGTGCATGTTTATATAGGTGTACGGTATCTCACAGATAAGTGAGGATTGTTGAGCTTATACCTCGTGCTGTGTCGACGAGGATAATCACAATCCTTGGAACAGCTACTAGTTCATCATCGCGGTATCGTGCTGGGGTGTTGATGCATGGTACGAACTAGGCACGAAACAACAAAGTCAAGAGGAGTGGCCGGAAAAGCAGAAAGTGAAGAGTTAAATTATAGGACAAATTGTATATAAGACGCTCCTCTGGTCAGAATTATTCTTCAATGTTGGCGAGAATTCGACCAATAATTAAGAAAACACATTGCTCTGATGCGGACTTGTTCTCTTCGCAAGATCGACTTCGTTTGATAACGGTAATCATTGTTCTGTGAGAAAAGAGGAAGTTGGAGCTGCTGGGAATGTCAGGGAAGAGTGAAAGAGTTGTCTCTTTCAACACTTGGAAATAATTCCAAAAAGTACAAATTGAAATTCTATCTTTGACCACGTGATGATAATCAACCGTGGTGGGACAGAATTTGTTGCGAAGCTTATGAAAAGATAAATAACGAGGTTGATACAATTCACCCGACCTTGAGAGGTTGCGAAGAACCAGTTTCAGCTCTGTTGATAAAATCTATGGAATTCAGGAGGCTGTATTTATTTCCCATTCTTCAGATCTAGTGCCACAGAATGGGAATGTTTTATCAAACGCGTGTGTCCACTGACTCTCTTTCTACCTATTTAAAAAAGCATGAGAAATTTAATACGGGAAAAAACTCAGGAATAAGAGTTATATTTGAAAAGATTGGATAAATACAGACGCAGGTTCAAATCTTTTTGGCTGGGATTTCATTTCCGTTCCATCGACTAGAGAAGATGAGGTTTTTCTATTAACATTGACTACAGGCGGAGTCAAAGAGTAGCAAAAATGAGACTGAATAGTTTATAAACGGTCCCCTACCAAGAAAATTTCACAAGAAAAATATAGAATGAACACAAAATGTTACTTTGAATGAGAAGAAATTATGATCGGTTTCAATCATTTCTGTGCGCCACTCTGATCAATGTACTTTCCATACAACTCAATCATTATATTTGAATGATGTATAAAGTCATCAATATCATTTCAATCGATAAGAAACCATTTTTTATCAGGAATACAAATCTAGGTTCATGCTAAGGAACACAAGAGAGCGTAGAACTTCAATTTCGAGCACCGGGCATTGGTTCATATTTATTATGATAATTACTGAAACTTTGCGCATAATCTTCATCATATACATAACTGGTGCATAAAAGCAAGTAGTGAATGACTTTCTATATCAGACAACGTTAAACTACAGTTCTCTTATCCCACAATGTTTTAATGTTCTGTTTTGCATGCGATTGTATTTCAAAGATATATTCGCAAGGAATTTCGTTTCAATAGAACGTAAAATATGTGTATAAATAAATAAAATTCTGTTGAATGAATTAATCTCAACGAAACAGATGCCCGAGTGGAAAAATTTTCAAAATTTCATATAATTTTTATATAATTCAATATAATTTATATATAATCCATATATAATTCTATATAAATTATATATAATTTTGAAAATTTTTCCACTCGGGTGAAATAGGCTCTCTACACTGAGAAAAAGGTTCTCTTCTGACAAATCAACGCATTTGGTTGAACATTCTCAAGAGGTATCGTTTCGCACAAATGAGAGTCATTCATTATAACCAAACATTGTGTTGAGTCAAGGGATTCATATTAACTATTGAGAAATCATTGATTTGATTCAAACGGATCAAAATTGATTCGAATGAATATATGACTTCTTATCAAGTCTAGATTTATCGAATCATCATCGGTATAAGTTGACTCAAAAAAATATATGCGTATCCAATTATGCGATTTATTTATTATAAACAAATCTTATTCGAGTTAACGAATCCTTTCTCTCAGTGCATGCAACCGTTCTTCTTTTCGAATCCATTCCCCAACATGAACTTTCAAATGTTACATAATTTGTTCAAATTATCCAACAGATTCACACCAAAGAAAATAATTAGTAACCCCTACTCCAAATTAGTGCCAGTGACTAGATACAGTTGTTGATATTTGGATAACTAAAATGGGCGTTGGCTCAACTAAATTCAAATTTAGTTTCTCTGTTACTCATTTGAAGTTGCCTTCGTTACAGCTTTTATTACCGGCTGCTATGCTTTTATTACTCGAAACTAATTTTCACAACTAACTTCAGTTCATTCAGTCGAATAAAAAATTATTTTTTTCGATGCAATATTTTACAAGTAATAAGTTATTGCCGAAGGCGAGTACTGAGTTTAAATGATTGACATCTACACGTAACAATGAGAAGGAAGTGGTGGATAAAAATTAGTGATTGATTTATCAAGCTAATCCTATCAGATCTGAATTTGGTGCAACACAGTATTCGATAATTTGCCTGCTCAACTATCATACATTTGATAAATGTTTATTTTTCCATTCGATGAATAAATCACCGATTTATTATCAAAAGTTTTACATGCAGAAATAGCGGAATTTTCTTTCCATTTTCAGGGATCCTTCCGTTTTTTAAGTGTTGAATCCTCTAAAGAGTCAGGAATAACTTCACCAAATCAGGATACAAAGTTCTCTATTCTTGGTGGAACTTTGCTGCCATCAAATGTTGGGGAGAAAATTGTAGCAGCTTTTATACACACAGAAAGAAAAGTATAATAAAATTTATTAGATTTATAATAACCCGTATTCAAAAATATGGGAAAAATAGGGACAGCTACCTGATATAATACTGATTACTATAAACACATGAACAAGATCAATATTTGCTATGCTATACGAATTTTATTATACGTTTCTCTCCGTGTTTTTATTGTTTGTGAGGTATTGATGAATTTTCATTCTTTTTCAAATAAAATTCAACAAAAATGTTAACCGTTTTATCTTTATTACGAACTTGAGAAATACTCTCAGATTTTAACAAATATTCATAGATTTTAAGAAATATGTTCCAATTTCCTATTCAAGATTACTTATATTTCCAAACTGTATTTTTCTCCGTGTACCATACATAGGAAAAAGTCATCAGCTGAGAGATGGACAGCCATTCTTAGTAACTCCAGCAGCAAAATTTTAGCTAATGCTGCTATAACAGCTGATAATTTTTTCCCGTTTAAGGACGTGCCAAGATCATCAAAAGAATAGGATGAGTGTGAAGAAATGGTTACAAAACTGCAACAATGCAACCAATAATCGTTTATAACACCTGATTTACAAATTTTCTTGATTACAGAATTCACGAAAAGATTGATAAACTTGTCGTACCACCATCTTCCGATTGCAAAATTGCTATTCACCGCGAGTAGATATTGGTTTCGTGATAGGATGATTCGGTTCGATGTTGATGACTTCAGGCTCGAATCCGTGAAGTTATCGAGGACAACAATCAGTTGAAGAGACAAGCGGCATGGGATACGAATTCCATTAGACAGCAAGCAAGGGAGGGAATAGATTGAGGGAAATAGATGGATGGAGGATGTGAGAGACTTTTCACAAAGAACACTGTCAAACATTTTCAACAGTCATGATTGGTCCAGTTCTTAATTTTCATGATCCGTTATGATATTCTACTCAAAATTTATCCTTGATCAACGCGAACCATTGCACACGCTGTGAAGAATAATTGTAGAATTTCCCCCGAAAAAATAGTGATAGCACCTAAAGTTTCTCTATGAATGAGGAATTTTTCACCATGTTTTGGTGGAATTTCATTTTCATTTTCAGAGCAGTCAGTACCCGAAAGGCAGAATGCTTCCTCACAGTGGAGGTAAAATTCCCAATTCTTTATTCAAATAAAAAGAAAAAAATTTCCCAACAATCAGAATACGAAATCCACCACTGGTTTGAAAAAAAAACCTGTATTAGATTTTGTCTCTATTGACAGTTTAATTCCTGTGACGACACCCAATCAAGAAGTACATTGAAATATTGAATGATAATCGAGTAAGGTCATGCAACAAATGAACGAGGAAAAAAATCACATACCGACGCTCAATATACTTTTATACAATGTCATTGAACGATGTTTCAACAATGGATAAATACAGTCTAAAAGAACATAATCTGCCCCCTGCAACTGCACTCTCCAAATTCCGGAAGCTGGTAGTTCAACTCAAGTCCACTTTCACCGGAAAGTACCCTTCCACGCGATCTACGTGCTTCCTGACGACATTTGTTCAAGCTTCCTGCTTACTGCAGAGTCTTGCCGCATATTGTATCTCGAGTACCCTATAGTGTATGTATCTTCTCATAATAGACATCACAGTTGTCGTAGCGATGCATAGAGCATACGCAACTCAATGTGATTTATTTCAATCTTCGATTTCCATCGTTCTTTGTTATTTTCATATACGTTGTGAGATTTTTGAGCAACGGAATCTGGTGCAGCTCAGTGTATTGTGCTATATCTATGCTTTGGATTGACGCACCACCGATAACTGTGGAGAAAGAAATAGGGAATAAAATCACAGTCGTGAGATTGGATTGACACCATTTGCAAATGGAATCAATAATTTGGAGAACATTTTAGAGCAAAGGTAGCCTTCACACTTGGGAGGATTTTCATGTCAAATTCTCTGCTAGGATCATGAAACCACATGAAACTGAGGGAGCTAATTATGAATATGCATATCTCCCCTGCCTTCATAAGGTACAAAACTCACCTCAGGAATAGGCAGCCTCAATTATTTTTTGTAATTGAAGTAGCTTTTCTTACAGCGTACTTTCAAATTTGACGTTCAAAGTCTCTCTTTTATAGAGACAGGAAGGAACACTCAAAACGTAATTGAAGCAGCCCGTTTCTGGTCAAATTTCAAAAATCCATTGACAGAGGTGAATTTAGCAACCTTCTTCTGGTAGGGGAGGAAGAATTTGACCATTTTTTCACTTATCTTTAAGAATTCCCAGTACTGTTGAGAATGATGATGATAAACAGGAGTGCAAAGACAGCAGAGAAAGGCCGCTCAACCTATTTCATTCTGCATAGCCATTTTTTGGAGTTGGAGATCCCTGTATGGGGAGAATCTGGCTTCTTTGTTTTAGTACTAATATTCAAAAGTGATGTGATTCACTTCTTAATTTTGTATCATTATGAATCTAGTGTAAAGGGTGTTAACTAAGAAATATCCCCTGATTTATGAATAATAACGTCTTAAATTGACGGAAAACATCTTATAAGGGACATCCATCTGTTCACGGTGGTAGCTGAAAGGGAAGATGAAGTGCCGACCACTGTCGAGGCATCTCCCCTCATATCCGTTTAGATGTACTCTTACTCGACGGGCGCAGAGTAGCGACCCGAAACACCTGGTGTTTGGAAGTGGAATTAACCGTTCATGATGAGCGGACCCGTTCGAGTGGGGTATTATACTCCTTTTACCACGGTTCGTCGAGCGTCACTGATATATATACACTGGATACGAGATCGCCTTGAAATTCATACTATTTCTTGTACCCACTTTTTTCATTAGGATATAATATCAGCGACGTCTACCATCGTGTTGGGGAATTTCAAAATCCATATATATATAGATATAGCAGACCATTTTATGTTGGTACTCCAATACGATAGTAGAGGGAACTTGATCTAGAAGCCTGTTGTAGAATTTTGTTCAATTCGGTACATGAAAATGGCGTCAATCTCGTATCCAGTGTATGTATATCAGTGGTTCTTTCTCATTGGCGAGACGAAACCGCACTTGTCACACACTCGCTAATGTGATACGCTGCTTGTTAACGAGATATCGTCACAGTCATCATTGTGCATTATAATGACGCGTTTCGTCACACATTCGAATGTGGGTTATTCACGGTGTTGAAAGTCATGATGCTTCGCCATATTATTCTCCCTCAATCCGACCCCTCCAGATGAATCAAGCTGAAACTCATATGGCACCACTATTGACTCTGCTCATAACTTCGATAGAAATTCCATGAAGATCGAAGTATTGGAACGCAAGGTACATTCTAAAAAATAATATGTTTCCTGCAAGAAGTTCAGCTTCTTCGGTTCATTCTTCTTGCGCGAAATACTATCCTTCTTGTATCAAGAAGAATCAGTTTCCGACAAAATTATCACATACTGAGTCCAAGAATACTCAACTTGAACTGAAGAATATTATCCACTTGACATAACTCACAATCCTCTTTTTCTTAGTGGAGTTCAAATTGTATGTAATTTATATATTCTGTCAACTTCATAGTATTGTGAACACTGCAAGGGAAAGATTACCCGCACTTTCCACAACAAATGCGTGAAGTTGTAATTATCATGTAAAGATAACGGTACAGTAATACATCGAAAGAAGGTGAGTTGATACTTTTTCATTTCTATTCTGAAAAATTACACAATTTCATTCAACATAACAATGTATCAGTTTCCCACGTTTTTTTGCAACATATATTTCTCAAAAGCTGAATCATAATATCATTCGAGTTTGATGAAAATTTGAATTGTAATATATGATTTTAAAACATATAACTCATAAAGCAGATTCCCATACAGCACACAGAGAAAGTCAAGAACTCTTTTTGAACTTTTGTGGTATGTGGGGAGATGTGATAAGTATATTTGTTGAGGTTATCACTTCAAACAAGCTATCCTTTCAATTAAGAATTTTCATAAATATTGAGATAAAAAATCGAATTGAAAGATGATTTTCAATAATATCTGATGTTCCTCAACTCATCATCTTCGATGTTGAATAATGATAATGTCAAATGAATTTTCGTTTATTCATTTGAACACAAGTTCCTCTCAACCAAATGAGCTGTAACCTACACGGCAATCAACCCTGAATGTGATGAAAACAATTGGATCATGACAATGAATTTCAATTCGTTGACAAACAGACGCAGGTCGGACCCATTTTGTTTTTGGAGGTGTCAGAAACGTTTTGATTCAAGACATTTTGAAGATAAAAAAATTTTGGATTCCCTCGAAACGATCACAAAGCTTCTTCTTACAAAGCACCAAAATGTCTCCTTCATGCAATCTAACATCTTCTTCTCACAAGCGGATTGGCCATAAGTGAAAATTCTTCTTCGGCGAATCCGAAATGCGTTTGATGAAATATTGAATGGAATTTCCACTTGTGATAAGAAGAATCCGATTGCAGCAAGCAACCTTTTTTTAGTGTATGTTCGTTCGTGAAAATTTGGATGAATGAACGGATATAAGAGTAAATTTGACTCTTCAATTCTCTCAAACATATTTTGGTATACAAACTGTTCATTTCCGTTACCAAAAATTGTTTGGACTTCCGATACAACGCTTCCATTTTATAAGAATCTTAATATTGTGGATCAAGCTCTATTTTGTCTCTAATCTGTACAAAAAAGAACGCACCATTTTCGTCAAATTTGTTTCGATTGTATCTATGTGGCGACACCAGTTATCTCTGCGTTAAATCTGTCCGTATCTCACGTTTGTGTGAACTGAATCAGCATTTTGAAGAGACAATAAGTACGAACAGAGCGCGAAGGTACAAAAATGAGACTCAACATTCACTTCTGCTTCATTTCAGTCTTGGTCTAATGTGAATCAGAATCGAATCTATGTGAGCGTTACAAACGAATGAATTCATGAAATAAAATCAAACTTCCTCAGAGAATTGGATCCACAAACGCGTAGGGCGATTTATGCGATGCATAATATTAACATCAACAAGCAACCCGGTGCATTCTCTTTTCCTTACGAGGGAATCGATTTTTTCTCACATTTCCTCCTTGGAAAATTTCCCTCCTCCTCGTGTATCGTAAAAGTAGACGTGCGTGTATATGCCAACAATATATATCTGCATACGAGGAATCGGGTTTCCGGTCGGATGCTCGTATCTATCTCCATCTTTTTCTTTAGCACGCTGAGGTATAAGGTTAGACAAGGACTTCTCAAGTTCGTCCTTCTTTCTTCCTCTTTGCTCGTCCTGCAACAGTCGCGACGCGTTTCTTAACGGCAATTTCTAGCAAGATTGCCATGTAGCACACATCTACTGGATGCCTGTTTACTTTTCCTCCGCCTCATCCACTTTCGAGGCATGCATACATGTACACGATGAACACGACGTGTATCTTTCCAACGTATTTTGCATTAACATTGACGCACACCACCTTGAACGCACTGCGTCCGTACATGTGATGTTTTGTCGGTATTGTTGTATGGGTTTTCTTCTTTCTCTCCAGGGGTTATCTAATGCATATTTTTCTTCGTTGTGGCAAAATGTTGGCTTGGTGTGGCAGCACAGAGTCAAGATAGAGCCGGTCAGAGGTGTGTGTGTGTGTGTATGCGCGTATTACATGTGTGAGACTGTGCGTTAACAGCGGCATGATATTATGTGACGAGGGTGGTGTACGGCATGCGATAAAATGATATGATCATCTGAGTGTAGTTGAAAAGAAAGGTACTGAGGAAGAAATAATGATAATAGGTTCCATCGCGCTTCATCGTCGTTTGTTGGAAATTATACAGCTGTCGCAAACTCTTGGGACATAACGGAATCATTCGTCATTCTATCCGTCCATCACTACTCCGCTTATGATTAGCTGTAATTTGTTATTCTCGTAACGTTCAATAATCTATTAGCATCAACCTCGTTTCTCCTCATTATGTTAATGCGCGTGTACCACGTACGTGGAACTTCTTGAAACGATGATGGTGTGAGATAAGGATTTATCGAAACTTGTATATCAATGGAATGAAAAAAATGAACACCCTGAAATATATCATCCTTCCTTTTTATTTATATACTCGCAGCCATTACTACGCGTAACCTTACGTTGCGAGCGATCCTATTACGATAAAAAATCGTCAGCGTTCGTATCGAGATTTGTAATCAATCCTCAATAAATTATTATTACCGTCGTCTGTGCTTGTATGGCTGTCGAAATTGATTACCTCTCCAAGTGGATTACTCTGTTAAGGATACTTTGCTTTGATTTCTAACGTTTCAACTTCTTTGATTGATGTGACCTAATTTTTCAATCAATGCACGATACCTTCCGATATCAAAAATATCCTTCGATTCTAGGTGTTTTTCTCACTTGCAAATATTCTCCTCCTTCGCATAACGCGTACTCGAAAAGATCAATGGACCCCGTTCTTCGAATTCGAAGTACATTATCTATGATTAATGAAAGGGAAAGTGAGGAATACAATATGATCTCCAATACGATTCAAGATGAAAGAGATCTATTGTAATTACTGAGACAACAGGACGCTTTCAATAAGATATTCTATCACATTTCATACATTAACTTACCGGTTTCCAATACGGTGTACCGTGGATTGGACGTATCAATAGGCAACATATCCCGTACCCAAGATATAACGGGTGCGGGGTTACCTATGGCAGCGCATTGAAGTATCGCGTTGTGACCCATTTCCACTACTTTTGTTGTCGGTGCTTGGGTGATCATCGGGAAACCATTCGGTAAATTCTCCGCTGTAACAATAAGAAAAAGGAAATTCTGTTATTGAGTTCACTTCATTCAATATTGTCAATAAATATTCAGAAATTTCATTGTCAATGTGAAACAGGTGAAACTACCTGGTTGGTGGATCAAACACAATTGTCGCATTATTCTGCCCTGAAGAATATAAGATATCTGTTTTTCCATGTACTCTACAGTAGAGACGCTATTGTATTTATTAAGACTATATTATTACAGAATCAATTGTTCTGAATTGAAATGTACTGTTCGAAAGCGATATTGAAACAATAAAGGCATGGGAAATGTATGTATCCTCATACCTATCCGTTGAATAATTCCTTCCAATGAACTGTTGAAACTTCAATGCATACTCCCACCATACTCTATCAGAAAAAACGTCATTTAGGCAAAATATTGATATTTCATTCGATGATGCCTATAAAATATTCCTTTGGATCAATGAAATTTTATTCGAATGGATGAAATGGTTTTTAATATGATGGAATATTCCATGCGATCAGAAACCATTCTATTCATTGGGATGATATTTGATCGATTTTGAGAAATATTTTTATAGATATCGTTCGATGGAATATTATTATTTCCTCTCAATTATTTTTCTCTCTTACGGTTCTTCGATGCTTATATGAGTTTACTTTTCATACCAGTTTAATTATTATTCGAACCAAATGGATTGATTGGGCGCAACAACAAGTCAATTTTCATACATTTGTATACGATAGAACCGGTATTCAACTAGAGACAGATTACGATATGTAACATAGCTAGGTACAAAGCTAATTGCCAAGTCTTGTCGATCCCTGTACAATCAATGTTGGTCCATACATAACAAAATGCTACAGCATATAGCGTACCATAGTCCGACACTTCATCTTCTGAGGCCAGTTAGTTGGAATTATCCTTTTGACAAGCCATAGGTACACAGAGAGAAAAATACTGTTGGAATTACTGTGGTAGATCACTATCCACGGACTGGATTGGAATTGACAAGAAAAATTATGGTATTTTCATCCAATTCTAGAGAATTCCTCAGTAATCTATAATGATATCCAGTGCAATATTCACTGAATAAGGAATTTTCTTGAAAATCCATGAATTTCTGAATTCCATCACAGAAATTTGTACTGTGTGAAATGAGAAACGCACATACAATCCTTATGGGGAACTATTTTACTGTGTGGAAACATAAATTTTCATGAAAATCAAGACTCGGTCTCGCGTTGATATGGAGCACAGTCAAAAATATTGTATGTTACATGAAAAAGTAATGGATTATTCTCTCCGTGTGAGAGAATACCTCCACCAGGACATTTGATCCAGCTGCTGTCACGGTGATACAGCGTTGCCAGAATACGGAATTTGTTCCCGTGATCGACGAATCGTAAGACACCATTAAACGGACCTCCCAATCCGAAAACCTGAGAAGTTCGTATCTGGCAACTCTACGGCCATATTAATGGCAGGCTAAAATTTTCGTCAGTTCAGTCCTCGACAACCTGATGAGTTGATTAGTGAAAGTGGGAGGATGGGATCAACCTCCCTCGAAAATAAAAGCTGGTTACGGAAGAGGATTTACGTGAATAGTGGCAACATCCAACCGGAGGGGATAGTTCAAGTCCGAATTTGCAATGGACCAAACTTCTTAAGGTTACATTCCCTGATTAATTCCGTTGGGGCCAAACTTTCACGACCAATTACTAACGGATCCTGATTTATTGATAGTTGCCCTCTCTCGACTAGTTCCAAGAATTGGATTCCGTTCGATCCAAGTCTCCATCACTTAAAAGACACAGCCGTAACCCGTTGAAATCTCGATAAAATCTAGAATAGTTTCTTCCCAAACTAATCAGGAAATACTCGTAGATTGAATCTAGAAGAATCACGAACGATTATTACTAGCTTATCCATCGCGTTCGTAAATATAGTCGTTGATTGGTTTCTCACCGTTGAAACCGTGCATGAATTCATCCTTTTATAACGACAGATACCGGTAAAATCTTATATCCATACGGTTTCTTTCAGACAATACGTATACGTCTAATTCTATACTTTTCTTCAAATCCAAGTATCTCTTCTGTAACCATGAATGACGAAACAAACTAACGAAACGTTAGTAGAAAATCCTCTATTCTCATTCCAGGATGAAAAGATTGAGTCTCAACTTGAAAGTTGATGTGACCGTTCAACGACTTGACACTTGCTTGAATGTATTCATACCACAGTGAAAAGGATTGAGCGAACTGTGAGGTGTTTCCGACGGCAGTTGTGCAGTAACATCAATTCAAGTAATTCTTCCATTGCTGCTCAGTGTGCAATTTTGTATATGTTGAGCCTTTACGTTAGCTTTCTTCGCTTGGATGCCAATCGTGTGATAGATTGTCACCCTGAAATTGAACTATCTGTTCAGATCCATTGAACCTAATGGAATTGTAGATCCAAAAATTCTCGTTAATTTACCCCTCAAACAAGGGCATATTGTGCGTTAGACCTCGCCAAACTGTTTGAGAACGTGGCTTGGCGGTACCAGAAAGATGGCAAAAATTGTGCAAGTTGAGAATGAAGAAACACTTCGGAGCAAATTATCGCTGTGACGATGTTTTTTAGTATTGGAGTGAATCAGTTTTCATTCGTTCATTTGAACATTTCGCAGGACGGAAATTTGAGTTCGTGGGAAAAGATACGAGAGCAGGAAATTCAGATGAATATAGTTATTTCGTTATCGTGCAACAAAGGGAAAAAGTAGATTAATCTTTTGAGCTGCCATGTGAAGTCGAAACAGCGTGAAGGAATTCATAGTCGTAAACAATTCGAAGAGTAATTGAAAATGGAAACTTTCATCGTGAAACTGATGAAAATAATTTGATTTCTCCCGCTCTTGTACGTTCTGTTGTCATAGTTCGGATAATTTAACAACTGTGCTGAGTATGTGTTTTGAAAACTGATTACCGTCATGATTTCTCATTACAGAATGAGTGTTCCAAGATGTTCAGAGTCTCGCTGCGAGGGAACCAGGATAATAGTTCATGCGGAAATTGTCAGGGGGAGCAGAAAGCATTCGCCATTATTTGGTGAAAAGAATGGCATTTTATTCTACTGCTCAAGACTGTTAATTAAAAATTTCTAATTGAATCCTATGTGTAGACAAAGCTCACTCATTGTCACAACAAATGATAACTCATCCTCCAAATTTCCATTAGGACTTGAACAAGATGGGAGTTAACCTAACCAGATTCGAAGTATGAAGTTCTACTTGGGTTACCATACAGGAAGCTCAGTCATGAAACACATCCAATAACCGACCAATATGTGACTCGTGTTCAATGTCCGTTAATTGATTCTTCATGATTGAACGAGATATGGCTGAAAACCCAGCTAGAAATGTAGCTCTTCGGCATCTCAGGCCCCACCTTGGACCAAGTTGGCGCGATCTGGGCCAATTTGGAGAGAAAACGATTTTTATCTGGGAAGGTACGCAATGGAAATGGCCGATATTGGCTTATCATTAGGGAAATCATCAATTATATCATTGGCTGATTACTTTTCGCCATTACTGAACGTTAGGTAACATCCAGCAGTCAACTATTGATGGCTTGTAAATGTGCGCCGTTACCGTACGATTGATTCCGACTCTAGCCCAGTCATGAGCCATTATTGCGCCGGACGCAAAACCCTGTTAGAATTCTAACGTCAAAATAGTCCACCTATCAAATTCAATGTACAACTCAATTCGAACCTAATCATTCTACCTCTGGAATTTCTTCTGGAAGACATCAATTATCCTGTTCTCATTATTTTAGAATCTGAAATTTTCATTTAGGAATCACCGAAGACATTCAAATAAAGAAAACCAGGAACTGTAATTGCGTCCTGCATTTTCACGTGTTTTTCTGTCTTTGTACCCTCGTTATCGTTCCATATGTTGCCCACGGAACGACGAGGCCAATTATTGTGGTGATGTCAGTTACTGGGGATGGACGGTCGTTTGCAACAACAATAGAAATCGTTCGCAGACTTTCCAGATTTTCTGAAGATTCGTAGTTCCATTTTCTTCCCTTACTCATCTATTTTCCTTCCACCTCTTCTGTGAGTACTTTTTCAAAAAATCGACATGGATAAAAAAATCGAAATACGTATTGAGAAACCATCAGCACCACTGAAAAATTGCAAAAGTATCGCTGATTCATTCACTCTACGCTACACACGATTATTATTCCAACAATCAAAACAATCGTTATTCGTTCATCCAATTCATTTGAATATTTGAATTCTCCTCAATGGGGATTCAACATTATTTTCCAACGATTATTCTGGATATGAATGTTAAAACTAATCGAATAATAAGATTCCGTATGAAATGTTTCTCTCATCCCCTGGTACAAAAATTGTCCTAGATAGCGCATACAATTTTTCATTCAATAAAGAGTCTTTTCAATTACAGAAAATTGTTCATGAACAGTGATATTGCAGAATCAATGGGATAAATGTGGTCTCAATGGAGGTAAGAGAGAAACAAGAAGAAAGGACCATCCTCTTTTTCATTCGAGTTTCTCAACATAAATATTCTTTTCACGTATATTGCACGATGCAAGCGGACGGCGATACGGAAATAACAACGAGATCGCTGGTGTATATGAAGCTCATACAGCTTCAATAGGATTTTAAAGAAGAAATGTCAGACTGCTTAGGGTGAATTATACGTTAGAATGAAATAAAAACTTCATACTGAGAAAAAAATCACTTGATTCTTCAGCTTGGGATGATTCTGAATCATGATTTCTACGAAAATGAATTGCGTTCAACGATTGATGTCATTTATGTTTGTGGAGAGACAAAGAAAAGGAAATCGAAGTATTATTTCATGAATGTGTGCCGTTCGATTCAATTGATTCCTAATACTAATTTTACAGCACACATTCCTTACCTGGAGATGTCTTCAAGGGGGTTTAAGAATACTTCTCAAATTCTATCTGAAAGATATTTTGAGATGCTCTTCAGACGAATAAATGAATATCGAAATCAAAGTTCGATTATCGTGAGCCGAGTTATAAGATAGGTGTACAACTTTGATTCCGCCGTTTACAATACATGGTTACGTCGGTAGGTGGCGGTCGGAATAGGTAACGTAATGAATGTCACACAGTAAGGTTGGATATGTGTCAACATAACAACATCGTCATATTAGTGAATTTTTGATCACATCATAAATTTTTACTCGATCGAAGATGTCAGTTTTTGAGCCGAATTCTCGTCATTTGCGGAAAGTTCTGATTTTCCGCTTTCATTCTAAGAAAACTGCGGCTGAGGCTCATCGAACGCTCTCAAGTACTCACGGTGAGGCTGCTTTGAGGGAGAGAACGTGTCGTGAATGGTTTCAACATTTTAAGAAGGGTGATTTCAATGTCGAGGATCGACATGGCGGTGGAAGAGAGAAAAGTTTTGAAGATTCCGAATTGGAGGCATTACTTGATGAAGACTCGTGCCAAATGCGAGAAGAATTGGCAAAACTGGTCAAGACATATTTGAAAACACTGAAATGGGAAGTCTTACCCCATCTGCCGTACTCTCCAGACATTGCTCCTTCCGACTACCATTCATTTCGATCGATGGCACACGGCCTGAGTTATCAGCATTTTCAATCTCATGAAGAAGTTAGAGAATGGATCGATTCGCGGATCGCCTCAGAAGATGCATCGTTTTTCCGAGATGGGATCGGAAAATTACCAAAAAGACGGGAAAAGTAGTGGCTAGCGATGGCCAGTACTTTGAATCATAAGTATATATTCACTTTTTGAGAAAGGAACCTCAAATTTGGGGGAAAAACGGCGGAAGCAAAGTTGTACACTTAATAATATGGAATTGAATCAATTAGAGATTCATTCGGAACATACATCGAACAAGTAAAACGCATAATACTGAATAATAAAAACGTATATGTCGTTATGAAAGTACAAGACCTTTTGTTAGAAAGATTTTCAATCGAAACTATACTGACAGTTCTACCCTTTGGGCAGTACAGGACATAAACGGACACGATGTGAAGATTATACCCACGTTCCACGTAATCCAATAACATTTACAGTAACATGATCGTTTTCACTCGAGTATTTACAATTCTATAACACTCGACAGGGGATAGTAATATACAACGAAACGGACTATTCGTATTTCATCTAGGGTATTCGTGTACGAGCGAATGGAAAGCGAGTAAAACTGTTCTTCAGAGAATACCTACATATTGTTTCTCGAGTGACAAATCGTGAGAGGAAATATTTAAAGAAGAATAAAGATGTCTACGGAAAACATGTACCATTCTTCTACTTCCTTTATTCGTAAGAGTATCGACTGCTATGTGAAACACCGTGTATGCACACGAATATATACGCGGGCATAAAAATTCCTGATACCTCTATAAATACAATTATCAATGTTCGTTTCGTTTCAAAGACGAACCGGGTTATCTCGAGGTAATATTTCTTTGCCTCGTGGCAATGTAATACGTGTATGTGAAAATGGAATAATGATGAAGAAGAGGAAAAGTTTGGCAAATGAAAATAAGAAATAAAAGAGAAGTTGAACTTGATATGAAATTAAATGGAAGAAGAAAAATAGATGAGAACAAAAAGTGAAGAACACATAAAGGGAAAAGGTGGCTCGTAAAAAGCGCAAAGTTCGACCAAGTTTTTCCTTTTTATTTGAAAGACGTTTGCCTTTCATGAGAAGGGTACTTTTACCCCGGACTATTCCCATTAATTAATTAAGAGGGCCAAAACATTGCAAACATTTTGCGTTTATACTTTACATCGCTCCGAGGAGAGAGAGAAAGAGTATACACAAACACGCACACATACACGCTTTACTTTCCTACCTGTACAGGATGAAATTAAGAAGGAACCGAGATAAGTATGGATAATGGAGGAAACGATCTTTTTACTTCTTTTGAAGAGAAGAAAAAATTTGCTGAAAGAAGGGTCAAATTATGGCTTCGGAATAAAGTGAGAACTCGTGTCGATACTTTCTCAAAGATTGCTGAAACCAACCCTGCGGAGATTCTTTTCCCTTCTGACTGGATGTTTTTGAATTAAATATTATCAATTGATATTTCATTTCAGTTCTATCGTATTTGCTTTTTCATCCACCTTCCTCGTTTTACCCGATTTACGATTTTCGATCAATTATGCAGACATTTTCTCCATCTCCAAGTTGAATTGATTTCTTGATCCTTTGAACAACTCTACAAACAGTTCCACGACAAATACAATCGAAATTCATACATACTACATACATATTTGAATTTCTATCTTCGAACATCCACAATCGCTATTCATAATATCTATGAAGCGATCGAAATGGATACGAGTCATCATTACGTTGCTCATAACGTATATCTCTTCACAGTTTACGCCCTGATCGTAAATTTGTTGGTCCATTACTTAATTAATACGTTGTGTAACGCGAGGGTTACAATACAAAATAAAGAGGGATTCGTTAGCCGTATTAGAGGCTTCTCACAACGAAATTCCTGCAGGGCAACTAGCAGCTATTGTACAAACGCGGTGTATCATATATGAGAGAATATACAAGTATATGTATACTACGTATATACACGCGCATCCTCCACGTGTGGTTCCTGGCGTTTCGGCATCCCTGGTGTAGGAATAGCAGGAGGCTCGGCAACTAATGGACATCCGGTATTTTGCGGTGAATTAAGCTCGAAGCGGATGAAAGGTCGACGTACGCGCGCGCGGGTATTATGGCTCGGCTTGACTAGGTGAATTTCCGTTTGCAACTGGAAAACAGAGTCGAATTCGACTGACAACAGAGTTTCGTTGCGAACCAATGGGTAAAGTAAACTCGTAATTGTCCAGGTTCTGTTCTTTTTCTCTTTCAATATTTTCAACATGTTGGTTTTATTAACCACAATCAGAGCAACAGAGAGATAAATGGATGCGCGAATCGTATATATATTTCCTGCTTTTCGACGCATCTTCATATCGAATATAATCGTTGAGGAGAACGTCATTGTTGCTTGTCATGAGAGCTTTGAGTTTTATGTTGATTCGTCTCATTTCTTTACAATTCTCATTATTTCTTTAGTACTTGCATTCATATGGTATTGTATATATTCTGGGTATAATTCAACGGTCCTTTTTGAAGGTATAGGTATTATTCTTGTATAAATATGGAGGAATACATATTGTTGTTTTCTGTTCCATTTACCCATGGTAAGTGTAGATTCGATGAAATCGAGTATAGTTGAGATGTTGTGCAAGCTATTATTTCAAACACTGATGAGGATGAATTTATTACATGATGTTGCATATTGTATATCAAGTATATACTAATATTGACTAGAAGTTGTTCCGAGTTGATGATGGTTTTCATATTTGGGTTGTAACAAACTTGTAGTAGTGCATTCTCATGGAGTTTGTTCATCCTCATACATAGAATTACAGAGGGTTTTTACAATGTATTAATTCAGAAGTTATTCACAACAAAGAAACACGAAGAGAATCACTCCGCTGATCTTCACTCCCATTTTTCTTGAAAAAAATACGATGCACCAGCAATGCACGAGTACTTGAATTGTCAATTTTTTGAAATTGATCGGGTTTCAGCTTTCACACGGACTGTCAATTCCAATTCTATTCTATGTGATCATAAGGACCGCGTAATGAAGTACAGCGTTTAGCATTATATTCTCGAAACAAATCAAGTAACTGATAATGAAATCAGGATAAAAGTACATAACATATAATTGATCATGATCAATCAAATAGTTATCAAATGATTCGTTGGTATGGTTGATACAAATGAGAAATTCATTCCAAAGAATAGTCTATTTAAGATGGACATGATGTTTGAAAAAGAACATATTATATGAGTTTAGTAGATCACCCGTCCAGAAGAAGTGCGAGGACTATTATCATGATCAGTTTTGGAAGTTAGGTCCTGATAATGCAAGCACGCGAAAGCTACCCTGGTGACAGGTAAAGAAAGCAGATATGGAAGCATATGAAGGATAGAAATATCCCAATTCTTTCCTAAATTACGCCTAGATAACTGTTTTTTACACTCAGATGACTCTCAGCTTACGCTTTCGTCACGCTTAAACGCTGTGTTCTCATCAGCGTTGATGAGGAACCGATCGAGTAAAAATGATTAGGGTCTTGTGAATTAATCTGATTAGAAAATGTACCTATGAACGGAAAAAAGTGCGGAGTTGTAAGTCTGCTGTAACATGAATATTCTATGACAGGAATGTATTACTTTATTGTATGGGGAGTAGTCTGCATCTGGGGCGAACCTATTAGGCCTAGAAAACGACCCGATTCAACATACTTTTCGTAGTGTCTGCCGAGGAAACCATGATTTATATCAGAACCATGCACAGGGCAAGATGAAGGTGTTGAAGTCCCGTGTTGTTAATTCATAAATTCGTGAGATAGGAAGAATGAAAGCATTATATTTGTAATCCTTGAAAAAAGTATCCATAAATCAGTCCATCGATAACATATTGAACAAAAAATAACACCTACAAATTCACAATTCCTTCTCTTGGAGTCTTAATGATGCCTCACTCCATCGAGGAACATCAACGCTGTTATATTTTTCATTGTTTGCATTGACCTGACAAGAAATTGCTACTCCACTTTCCACCTTTCCTTCGATATCGAAATAAACGCTTTTCAAAATTTGATACCTGCCCTCTTTCCTTCATTCGTTATTTTTCCTCTCAGAGAGAGAGAGTATAATAATTCTCACGTTACACAAAAAGAAATTCTTCAAAGAGGATTTTTCAATCGTGGTAAAGGAAAACGCTGAAATTGCAAGGGATGTTGTGTCGTTGTTGGTGCTGATACTGCAATTACTACCGCCGCGACGACTGGCACTGTAACGTGAGGGAAGGAGAACAGAGATGGTGAGTTCGAAACAAGCGTGGAAAAAGGCGCGAGATCTCTCCATTAAATTCTTAACAATGCCTTTGTGAAAGCTTTTTGAGTTGGTGGATTCGATTCCAACTTTAAAAGCGCAAGAAGAAGAATACGTCAAGGAAAAAATACGCTATTCTATTATATATAAATAATACGTGGTATATAAATGGTAAATGGTTGGACATACGCTATGAAACAAAATGCTCTCTATTTTTTGGGGGGAAGATTTTATAGTTGCAATCATCGGATATTATTGTAAATTGAATGCGGGAGTGATATGAAATGAGGATTCAAAATATCCACGAGCCGAGGTGTTTTTGGATACATAGAATGGTATGTGATAGTGAATTTTAGTACAGCGAGAAACTAGTTTTAATTAGGTGTACTTTACATTTAAATGAGCGATTGAAGGAGCGGAGGAGCATTAGCACGTTGAAGTTTCCTACCGAAGTTTCAAGTTACATTAAGGAGTCGCACCTGAATTTATTTCAGGTTGATGTCTGTTGGTGAAAACATTCGACATTGAAGGATTCTCATGTGTTTTCTCTTTCTGGAAAACATGACTTTCCTCTCTGAATTTCTTGGAATTATCAGACATTATTCTCGGAAATTTGGGAATTTTGAACGACTTCCTTCGGGTAGAATGAGTATCACGAACAGGGATGTGCGAAGGAGAGCTTGTAATATGAATATTATTATCATGAACCAAGCCTGGACTGATCTCGCGAGGGTTCGAGAGTTCTAAATTCTAGTCTCACTGAAGTTATCGGGAGTTAATAAATCAATAAAATATTTCGTTAGTTTCCATACGTATCCCTTACAAGGACATTAATATTGCGAAATATCCCTTCTTATATATGTGAACTATCATTTGCTCTAGAAAATCCCACTCTCGAGTGAAAACATTACAATACCATCGATGTATTGTCATCCGGTTTTTGTTTTGCCTGCTTCCATAGTAGATAAAGTTGCAGAATGGAAGTTTGTTGGTTTCGTTGTTGGGATATTTTCTCGCCGAAGGGCATATTTTCATCCGTGTACATAAGTATACGGCATGTTTGTTGCTCTCGTATCGGCAAGAGACTCGAGGTCTTGAGGCGGGCGCGAAAAATTGACGTCTAAGCTGAGACAGCGATATGGCAGAACATACCACAGAAGCCGATTTTCATGAATAATAAAAAGGACGAAGTGCTCGAGCGACCTCTCTCATGGGCTCTCTTCTACCTCTCCTACCACCCCTATCACCGCTATTGATCGCTTTCATAGGAAAGCATACTGTTTTTTCATTTTCATCAAAATATGCTAACCTCGGGGTGTTGCAGAAGAGGCATCCATGTTTACGTTTACACGAATAGTTTCTAAAAAAGAATGTCTCAACAGCTGATTATTTCTTTCATCGATTTTCAGATATAAAAAAAGGAGAGAAGTACAATGTCAAATATGTTCCTTAGATTAGCAAAGTGCTTTTTGCAAGTGTAGGGAATTTATATGGATCCAATGTTAGCTCACGAAATCCTCCCTAGTAGGAATTATGATTGGGATTTAGATGAGCTCCAGCTAGTTCCCCCAGAAGTCAAATCCATGTTTCCAGCTAGTATTGTAACGCACTTTCTAGCCTGTACCCACCCAAATGTCCCAGGAAACTGCTAGATTGTAGTTCGAATTGCTAATCAGAAATGTGAAATCATGTTTTTTCAGTAAAATCACATCCATGAATGAGGTGAAAGTGTATTTAACTTCACGTTACTTCTGAAATAATTCCATCAAATACTCCCGAGTAACGAATTGAACGGTTGGGCTATCTTCCATTCCTCTGACCGGATTTATGGACTATCAATGCTCCTGTACGATCAATTGAAGCATGAAAAATCGACATAAATCAACTGAATGTTTGAGGAATGAAGTCAAATTGGTTGAAATTTATCTAATTGCTCCCACATGGGTCCCATCTGGTACATGGATGGTAAGTAGAACGCCCAGGCAAATTTCTACCAGGGCTGATATCATCGTGTTTATGATGATGTTACAATGGTACGAGTTGTGCCAGCGTTGATGCAAGTTTGAACTAGCATTGACTTTACAACAAGAGTTTTATATCGAACTAGAGTCGTA
This sequence comes from Gonatopus flavifemur, assembly GCA_018340375.1. Taxonomy (NCBI): domain Eukaryota; kingdom Metazoa; phylum Arthropoda; class Insecta; order Hymenoptera; family Dryinidae; genus Gonatopus; species Gonatopus flavifemur. The sequence goes on from JAFFJZ010000001.1 coordinate 2,951,853, forward strand.
GAAACATTCGATGAGGGCTCAAAGATTGCTCGAACGATGTTCAAGTTTCTTCTGTGAATGTCCGTCATGGTTTAATAAATTTTCACATGACATTTGATCGATTGAGCATTTATTATCCTTATTGTTATTTGAATTCGAAATCATCGGTATCTGACTCACATAAAGATATGTAGAAATTTGTGAAACGTCTGGAGAATAATGAATATGGATGACGCATGAAATATTCATTCATGTTGTGAATGAATACCGTATGAACTCGCAGGGATGTACTTTGCACATTTAAGTATGTGCATAGGTTATATTATATACAGTTCCGTGTGTTGGAGGGAGGACTGAATCCATGGAGTAAATACAATTTTAGGTCATCATCATAAGGTATTCAGTCGTTAGACTGATTTGATGCAATTCTCTATTCCTCTTTATCTTCCTGTATCCAATCCACCCCAGCCCACATCCCCCGTGATTCACTTACTATACGCCAATCTTGGTTTCTCTGTACTTTACCTTCTATTGTTTTTAATACATTACCGTGTCTCGAATATGCATTCTATAATTATCCTATCTCATCCCTCCGTTATTCCTCTCGACTAAAGTTTCGAACGAGCATTTGCTTATTTTCCTGAACATTGTCGTTATAGCCAAGAGAACAATAATCGGAGTTTCAGAGTCCAAGTCGACACGTGAGTTGTTTGAATCCATTACGAAATGATGCATCGTGAAAGATTCAACTAAAGATTTCACAGCGAGTATTTTGCATCATGATTTAGTAAATATGTTTCTATTCGTATGGCAATATTGTATCCCTCGAAATCCATTCTCACAATTCCAAAATATCTTCTCGCGCGTATGCAACGAGAAATCTCTTGGATTCGTTCAGTTTTACACTATCCCTGATATTGGAAGGTATTAGTGGATTCGATGGTCAGCTCATTCTGCATAATTCATCATTTTCAGACAAGTACAGCGTCGAATCACTTCTATCCTTATATACGAATACGCTCTCATCCCAGCTCACATAAATTGAATCTACACATCCCATATGTTCTTCGTCCCAAATGATTCGAATCCAATTTTTATTTCGGTATTTGAAAACCAAATTGAATGAATCAAAAGTGAGGATCAAAGGAAGAAATGAGTGTAAAATTCGTGTAGCTAACAAGTTGTTGGGGAGAATTTTGAAGATGTATGAGTACAAGAAAAGAGGGAAAAAAAGGATAGACTAAGAGGTTCGTCGTCGCTTGTTTCAGCGTAGCGAGTGTAAGTCTTGACGAATGGTGGATAACTCGTTGTGTAGGTTGAACAAGAAACCAAGTAACACCAAACGGAACCTTGTATATAAAGGTTTAGGAGAAAAAAGTGACGTTGCGTGTGGTTTTTTTATTTTTCCATTTTTTCTCTGTTTCTTCTTCTATTCCTTCTTGTTCAACCTACTCCCAAATGTACGCCCTTCAAGATCGTAAGGAATGAATGACTGACACATACCTTCCTTTCATTCTTCGTTCTTTCGCCCTCTCTGTCTTTTTTTTTACACGGCAGATACCTATTATCCTTCCCCATATTGTGTGATCAGTCTCCATCGTGACTGATTTTGTTCAAACTGATGTATTTCTCTAAGAGACATTGTATTTTGCGGTGTAAGGAATGAAAGAAAGACAACCGAGAGATGGATTGATGAAATTCTCATGAAACGAAAAGAAAAATAGAAAACGTGTTACGAAACGTATAAAATCTTGAGAGATAAGATTTCATAGTGCGATGAATTTTTCATTCATTAGCATAGAGTGCGATTTATCTATCCTAGATACGGTAGCGCAATAACATTAACTCACGTCGAAACGTTGGAAGGGAAAAGCTCATGGCTCAGCAACTTGTTTTAGCTTGCGGAAACGGAACATAGGGTGTTCCAGTAATTTTCCAACGTACGTCTGGGCCGCATGTTTGCATCATTAGTCTAAAACCACTGTTAAAATTTGACCTGCCTCCGTCAGAGAGCTGACATGCCGAGGCGAGTAAGACATTACATACAGCCCTCTATCTGGTATAATTTCCAAAGTCCCTCTCTCTATTCCTCTCTCCGGAGAAGCTCTTCCTTGTGAAACTATCTCGTCTCTCTTCAACACATTTCGGATACTTTCCTCTTCTCTACCTTACCGTTACCGCCATCTACATCTTCGCACTCAGCCACCCCTACTGTTCAACCACCTTGTCTCTTCTACGCCGCGGCACCATCGCCTCCGCGGCGCCCTGATAATTAATTTTACGTATCCAGTTTACAAGCGGGCGAAGCAGCGTGTAATCAGATTTCGTCTCCGAAATTGGTTGAGATTGTACGTGGAAATCTCTTCTACTTCCTTCCCAAGAGAGATGGAGAGAGGAAAAAAGAGAGAGAGGGACATAGATGTATGTATCATTCGTTAGAAAAATCACCCGTATACCTGGAATAATTTTAATTTATGGGGCAAGATTTTTTCTCCAAATATCGCGTCGAGGGTTGGCGTGGTAATTAAAAACGATTGTTATCATTCCCAAATGAAATTAACGCGTCCGTGATAAACTTTGTCGGATCTCTCTTTTCTGAGTATAAACGCCAGGTGCAAGTTTTTAAGTGACAAAGTTTCGGGGACGAATAATTCTTAGGACGTAGGACATATGTACATAAATAACGGTTAAGGTATCCGAGTATTTTCCATCTCCGGGTGCAAAGTGGTTGCTCCTCATTGCGTGATGCGGATTTGATAGTTGAGATTATATGATTATCACCGTTTTTTGCTTCCGTCTCTCTCCCTCTCTCTCTCTCTTGCTGGAGAGATAATCAACGGACTTTTCTCGTGAGATTCAGTCGATCAAACGTAGTTGCAAGCAGTAGTAGGAAAAGAAACTTTCCTGTAACTCGAGGTAAAAATTAAGAAACTCTTCAAGTAATAATTCATTTTTCGTCAACTTGCTCTCCATTTTCTTTTCATCCCCTTCTCTCTTTTTGTGTCTCTTCTTCTTCCTTTAACTATTAACACAGGGTAGAATTGTGAAAGTGAATATTTTGAAAGTTCATTCATGTATTTATCATAAAAAAATCGATTATGGTGCTATATTTTATACGACTTTGTGTTCTGGATTCAAAATTGAAATTGAAATTTCAGGTGCGCTAGATTCATTCAACCCTTCGTGATCCAGATGAGAAACTGGGACTCAGAGTCCACAGAGAAGATGTTTAATCTATTGAGAAGGAACGTGGCATCTTCCTCTGCCTGAGACCACGAAAAAAATTCGAACGTTGTGGCGCTTGTAAGTACATCAAAAATAATCCTCTTAGAATTCTGAAAAACTGCACTTGGACCATGGAGGATTGAACAAGTTTCTGCGTCATTTTGATGGGTTCTATTTATCTCCTGTTGAACCATGTTAGTTTCCATAATATTCAAGATTTTACAGAAATCCCATATCCTTTTATGAGGGCACATGAGTAGGTATATCACATTTTTAATTAACTTTTATCATTGCACTGTAAAACAATTTTACCGGAAAATTCCAGTACATGTACTGGAAGCAATCAACCTGCACATGCGCTGGCAAATTTTAGCACATTTGTATCACAAAAATTCAGTATAAATGTTATGGAATTCCAGCATCAAAACTGGAAATTCTCTGAACATCGGTACTGGAATTTTTCAGTACACGAACTGGACTTTTCCAGAACATGTATTGGGAAATGATTCCTGGAAATATTCATGAAAATTGCAGAAAAATTGCTCACACGAAGTGATTTTGCACGGTCTTTGCGTTTCACGATGATTGAGAAACTTGGTCATTCATATGGATGGACAGAAAGTCATATTTACCTTATGGGATTTGAACCTACACTTTTCTACCTGTCTACCGACTGAAATCTAAGACCTAACCCATGAGCTATAGTGCGACATGCTGGAAGGCCAGCTTGGGTTACTACATACGCTTCATATTTAGAATACACAAAGGAATGAGTCTTCGAAAAACCTCATATATCAATTTCATTTGCTACAATTACAATTATCATTCAAAATCTCAATCAGGAAATTTTTAATATAAAGACTTGGAATTTTCCCTGCCAGAAATGATGAAGTCCGATAGAAGTAGAAAATTTCAATGTAACAGTGGATAAATTCCAGCATAACTGGAAAATTCTATTGCATGGCAACTGGAAAATTCCATCACATGACCTGAAAATTGCAGTTCAAAACCTGTAACATATAATTCCAGTACACCAAAGATCAGGTTTTTTTCTTCTCAATTCGAAATTTTTGTTGAGTCCTTATTGAGGGGATACTTTTCTCTGGTGCACAAGAACTGTAAAATTGTATTAGGTGTGCAAGTCGACACTCGGCTTTTCTTTGTCAAATTCAATTTCATTAAAAAAATACTTCTTTCAAGAATTATCAATTAAAATATTTGCCGTTATTATCTGCAGTCTTTTGCCATTTATCGGGTAGTAGATAAATACCTTCACGATAGAAACTTGGTGGTTTTGAAACAATATAGTTATCCATCTATTTTCGGACATCTTCGATATTCATGAAGTGCTGCTCCTTCAAATATGACGACATCAATCTAAATAAGTGATAATCAGAAGGAGCTAAGTCAGGTGAATATGCCGCATGAGGTACAACTTCCCAGCTTAAATTGAAGATGAGTTCCTGGGTTGGTTTTGCTGTATGTGGACGTGCATTATCATGCAGCAGCGTCTTTTTTCGCCTTCCTTGCCCCATAAATGGTCTGTTTTCCTCCAGAGCATTACTTACTTTGATCAGTTGGGCCCGGTTACGCTCAGCTATAATAGTTTGGCCAGGCTCGAGAAGCTCGTAGTAAATGATTCCTTTCCAATCCCACCAGACACAAAGTAAAACTTTCTTTGCACGAATATTCGGTTTTCCAACTGATGTAGATGGCTGGCCCGGATCAACCCATGCTTTTTCATGCGTTTAGGATTGTCGTACAAAATCCATTCTTCATCACTCGTAATGATTTTATGCAGAAAATTCTCCTTCTTGGACCGAGAAAGCAAATTCATGCAAATGGGAACTCTTTGTCTTTTATTTTCTTATGTCAGTTTATGAGGAACCCATTTTCCTTCCTTCTGTATTTTTCCCAATGCATGCAATCGAAGTGAAATTGCTTGACGAGTAACTCCTAACTGTTCTGCAAGCTCTTCTTGAGTTTGACATGGATTTTCATTCAGTAAAACTTCAAGTTCTTCATCCTCAAATGTTTTGATTGCACCTGGACGTGAATCGTCCTCCAGACTGAAATTTCCATTACGAAATCTTGTAAACCACTTTTTCACTGTTAAATGGCTCACAGAATGTTGACCCAATGTCGTATTAATCAATTCCATAGCTTGAGCAGCAATTTTATTCGTTTGAAAACAGAATAGAATACAATGGCGTAAATGTTGCTTATCGAAATCCATCTCATAAAATTGATACACAGGAAATTACTACTTGGAAATGACTGATATGACAACTGCAATGTCCACGCTACATATATCCAAAATGGTGGACGAATTGGATGCGGTCGAATATTTTGCTTCATGCAACCAACTCAAAGCCGAGTTTCAACTTGCACACCTAAAAGTACGAGCCAGTCAAATTTTCGCGGAATCATAGCAAAATTTCAGTACACAATCTCAAACTTGAAAATTCCAGTACAAGGGCTGAATTTTCAGTCATACTTGGTAAATTTTCAGTACCGTACCAACAAAATCTGTGTACATCTGTGTACTGAAATATCCATATCCCAGTACTAAAACTGGGAATTTCCAGTCCAGGTGCACAGTAAATTTTCAGTTTTTTTTTTACAGTGTGAAAATTATCTGAATGATTTGGTGCACATTGAAAAAATTAGCAAAGAATTGTACTCTGAATCCTTACCTTATGAATTATATAACTTGATGAAATTACATATAGTCGTTAAATTTTCATGCCCTGAAATTGAACAACGCGAGAGGATTTCGATTTCGAATTCATCCCACCATTCATAAGATTCATTTATGAATCTCGCATGAGTAACGATGTTGTTGATAATTTTCAAAATACCTCAATCTCTGTTATTCGATTATCTCGAAGAGCGAAATGGAAAACTAAAATTTGGGCCTTTTTTTAAATAATTGCCTGCCAGGAAGAAAGTTTTGAGCTGTCTAGGGTTTTGCAACACGGAACTCAATGAGAGTTAAAAGTCAGCTGAGTTGCTTCGAGTGGAGGGTGCAGTAACTAGCAGGGTCGTTAACTCGGTGTTGTATTACCATGTGCCAAGATAATCCAAACGTAACATTAGCGTATGGAGTTACTTACTTTCGACAAACTAATTGTAGTGAGAATCGTGGAATTTTATTTCGAATCTACTGAAAATTCCTTGAGAATTCCATTTCAACCCAAAAAAATTGAACCATGCATTCGATAGATAGATTTTGAATAATTTTTTTCACTGTTATGAAGAAATTGAATCGGATTTTCCCTTTCAGATCCCTCTGCTATGAACACAAGAGTTTCTAAATACAAAATAGATTATTGATTATTCATTCTGGGAAGTCAAATTGATGAATAAAAAGAAATAAAACCGTATTACTACTGCATTTCTCAATTAACATTCCAACATTTCAATTTGTTATACGCATTTTCATGACCAAATGTTTCTACTAATGAAGTTTTTGATCAATTATCATTCTAGAATTTGCTCATCACGTCGAAAAGATAAGAAAATAAAATGAACAACCCTATCGTTTTTATACAAAAATTTCCTCGTTGATATTTCATTAATATGAAACGAATATATCGTTCTGTGATTGACAATCATTCGTTATTAAATGTATACACATGTAACATTTAATAATATATTATTGAGCGTTCGACGTTTTTTTTCAACGTGAAAAGAATTATGCATTGCCTCAGGAAACCATTTTCTGTTGAAATTCTGTCCACGATCATGTGAAATGTTTGAAGAATTGATACGTTTGAAATGATATTCTTAACTCATTCAAATCACGAGATAAATTCTGCGGATGAACTAGTTCGATCATTCGAAAGATTTTATGAATTTTTATTGTGCAAATCTAATCATATCTTGTTGAGGAGCAGATAATTTTATCCCCTAACTTGATTTGATTTGGCTTGTGTCAGATTTCACGGGTTTGTTCAACTAGAGTTTTCAGAGTTGAGTTGTTTGGAAAGTGATGAAGAATTTCACTGAGTTATGGCGGAAAGCATTTCCACTTCGCGTTTATATTTGTATCAGAAAAGAATTGAATACATGAAAACTTGTCATTACGTATGAAATTCTTTTTAGGTTTCAACGTGAGATTTTTGGGACCATTTTATTGAAGTCCACAAGTTTGTAGTTGTGAGTTCTTTGTACGATTGTTGCAGGATTTTTCAAAGAACTGTGATGAACTTTCGCGGTATGCTTTGCAAGATTTCTCAATGATGTGGACTGTGTGAACTGTTTGACAGAACAAGAACTGTATCCTTGAATATCTATATTTTCAAAAAACTGAATTTTTAAATATCTCCATTCTCAGATATCTGTATTCTCCAAGAACTGTCTTCCTGAAAGCACTATTTTTTGACAAACTGTATTCTCAATATCTATATTCGAGCGAAAGATTACTGATAAAGGGTGGTTGATAAAATGCAATTCGATAACGAAGATCCTATTGCAAGAATAGTTATGTAGTTCGATGGCAATAATCGACAACTCCTTAATAGTAATCTACCTGAACATAGGTAATGAGAACAAAGTTCTTGGATAATACAGATATTCGAGAGTGGAAATATTTGAGAACAAATTTCTGAGAGGAGAAAATTCTTTGAAAATACAGGTGTTTAAGGACATGATTCTTCAAGAATACAGTTCCTTAAAATACAGATATTCAAGGAGACAGTTTTTCATGATGGCATTGAGAAACACAGTTCTTCAAGAGGACAGTTCTTGGAGAATACAGGTAATTGAGGATGGGGATGTTCAGGAGTACAGTTCTTCAAGGAGACAGTTCTCTGAGGATACAGATATTTAAAAATACAGTAGTTTGAGAATACAAATATTCAAGGATACAGTTCTTCAAGAATACGCAGATAAAGAATACAGTTCTTATTCTGCCGACTGTTTTAGGAGGTTTCTACTAAAATTTATAAAAATATACCAGGCTGAAAACGCTGGGCCACAAAAATCCTAAAAGATTTTGAAGAAAATGCAGCAAAAGATGCCGTCGAAGTTCTACTAAAATTTTAAACGTACTTCCATCTTTCAGCGCATCCTACAAGAAGTGTTCCGTTCAAAAATTCAGTACCAAAATCAGTACATCAAGATTCGAGTCATTCATTCCATGATAGATTCCCAATGGTGTGAATAACTTTAAATTATTTTCAACATAAACAAAACCTACTGAATGAATAACCTTCGCTGCATCAGATCTTAAACGTGCGAAGAACCCCCCGCTCGGCCATGCCTGTCTTGGGAATGAATTTTCTCCTCAAGACCTAGCAGAGATGATTTTAATCACTCTCTGGCTACTGTTGAGACTGTTCCTGATTATTGGCTCCACTACAAGGGTTTTGAACGCGCTGGATAACCAGCAGATCATTTTTGCCGGAACAGAACCCTGAAAAATTCCTGAATTTGGTTACAGTGCTACTTGTCAAAGAATTCCACCAAAAATCTAGATACAGGAGTTTTTGGAGTCGTTAATTACGAATCTGGAGTCAGATTAGAACTCCTAAACATACATCCAGAAAAATGATTTACTTGAATATGAACCCACTAGACATTTCATTGCATCCAGTAAATTTTCAGTTGATTCAAGTAAATTTCATTTGAAATGACCAAAAATTCAAATGAATAAATAAATTTTCGATTTGATTCAACTGAAACTCTAGTAGGTTCATCTTCTGATAGAAATTTAGTTGATTCAAACAAAAGGTATTTAATTTTCTCGGTGTATGTTTTGTATTTTTTCTCCAGTGCCATGATGTTTTTTTCCTTATTTTCCTTCCCATACATTCATGATCGTGACTTTACCACTGATAAATCAACAAATTATCAATAGTAAAATAACATAATATGATTTTATATCACAACTCCATACCTCAATTTGTGATCAAACTGCAATTTACCGCACTCATCCCTACGTGTATAGTCTACATGATTCGATACATGATCTGATTGACCCATATGATCTAATATTTCCATCATGATATGCAATAGTACCGCATAATTGTACCTAAATTCAGGACTGTATCAATTATCAAACACGTCGATATTGACTCTATCGATTCACCCCGATGTTCGTTGAAATGTTCGCAAGAATTAGAGCCAACACTTGGTGGTCGAGGATATGTGACGAATGAAATTCATAGTAATCCTCTCATAACTTGATTCAAAAATATCCAATCGATACGTCTAAACATTCTTAGAGAGAGAATGAAATTCTAGTGTTTCTGAAATATGCGATATTCAATTCCATCAGTCATTCACATAATTATAAATCAACTGAGCACTAGAAAAAATAAGTTAACAGAAAGAACTTTATTCAATTTTTTTTCTCCCCTCATATCGAGATGTTTTCAGCTTCAGGAATCCATGAAAGCGCAGCGGTAGAAAATTCGTTAATGTTTTTTTACGACTAACGCGAGGATAAAATCCAGAGAAAGGATCATTTTGTCGGATATTTGATACACACGTACTTATACAAAGACAAAACGTATATGCCCTTAGAATCGGTCAGTGCCCGAAGAATTCTCAATGGTAGATGGGTGGGTAGATGAAATTTAGCTGTGGACGAAAACGACCTTCGCATTGTTATGTAGTCCCGGTTCTGGAACGAAGTGCGCTTCTCGTTCCCCCGAAATAGGAGAAGGCGGAGTAGGTAGGACACTTTGTACCGGGTAACCGCGTTACCGTGCACTTTGCCGCGATAACTCCATTCCAGCCTTCTCTCCTTTCTCATCGCTCTTTTCCTTTCTAACTCTATATATTGTGCCATTATATATATTTCTCTCCACCTCTTATTCGATGCCATGACATCAAATGGTTCGACATATCCCTCTTCTGCGAGGGTCGTCACTTTGCTTTCGCTTCAACAAGTCAAAGATATTATCAATGTTTATCTCTTCTTTTCCCGATACATCCCCTCGTATCTTTCTTCTCCTTCTCAATAACGCATCGCCAGGACGTTATCTTCCCTTCTTCTTCCAGATATCGCAGCTCGTTTATACGGTTCCACTAGCCATTTCTCGTTTTACAGCACGACGAGGGAGGAAGTGAATTGATTCGCAGCTCATTTATCGATTTCAACAGTTGGCGGAATGATGCGTATTAATTTCTCTTCTGGAATTTATGGATTCACAAGATTTGGGTTGCGTGCGTACGTGCGTGTGGACGTATCAAAAAGTTCCGTAGCGAACTTCTTCCGGCCAAGTTTTCATGACAAGATCTATGTGTTTGTATGAATATGTGAGTGCTTACTAAACTCTCAATGTCCCAATTTATTCACATTATATTCACCTTCGGCTTGAATTATCACGCTTGGTCGGCCCTATAGATCATATCGTGTGTCGGTTGCCTGCTTTTCCTCGTGTGTCGGTGGCAGCCAACTCTTCTAGGGTAGAACGGGCCAGGCATATGGTATACACAAGTGAACGGGTGGGAGTTGCTCTCTCTTCTTCTACTTCTCTTCGTTCATCCGTCTGTCTGTAGAGAACGCAGTTGGTCGATCCTGCAGAGTGGTCTTCGGCTCTGGCAAGCGGTTCGGTCCGGTAGTTGCTTACATTAGCATACGAATGGTCGATCGATCCAAGACCCAAACTACCAAACCTCTCTCTTCGCGTCTTTCTCTTTTCCTCCTCGAAACTCACCTCTTTACTTCGTGCAATACACGCAAAGGTATGCGCATCACGTGTGTGTTTGGTGGAAGTACACCACCCCGTATGCCATGGTCGCCACTAACCACACTTATAAGTTTAAACTACCAACGACATGGTTCGCCTGCTGAACTGGCCATTGTATTCAAGGATCCTAACCCCAGATTTCGATTCATGTCCTCCCCTGAGAAAAAAACAAACGTTTTTCTGTCCATGAAAATCTGGTTCGAAGAGAATCCGCTTCCCTGTATCACGCTGTCGAGAAGCATTCGTAGTCACAAGAAAAAAAATTCATTACGAAATCTCAAATTTATTTTCAAATAAGGTATCTCCATGATACGTGTACACCGTGCGTGAAATGAGAATTTCTTCAAAGCATTTGATTTTAACACTTCATAGTAGGATAGTTTGAAGATCCGAGATACGCTCGAGGAGATGTCAAAGTTGAAACTTCAACTAAATTTTTGCTTCGGATGGTTCAAAACGCTCCGCGTAGATGAGAGGGCCGTGGAGAATTGAGGATATTTCTTCAATGATTTCTAAATGAATTCGTGCGGCATTCTCTTGAGAATTTTCATCTCGGTGTGGAGTTTCATACGCAAGGAGGATGTGAGGAATATAGAAAAATACCAAAAGAAAATATAGAGAAGACACGAGGATTATTTAACAGAAGTCAGACAAAACCAACGATATTTGACGAGAGAGGAAACGAAAAGAACAAAAAGGAGGAATAGAAATCAAAGCTGTAACAGAAAAAGGGGAAGATGGATGAAAGAACCACAATGGTGAATGGAAAAGATGAGAATGAACGGATAGGATCGAGTTCACGTCAAACACGAGGAAAAAATCCATAAGTGTAAAGAAGAGAAAAAGGAATGGCAAAAAGAAGTACAAAGACTGTAGAGATGCTGCAGAATGGGAACGTAAGAATGAAACACGGTTCGCATATGTGGAATGAAAGGAAGAGAAATTAAATCGCATTAGAAAAGAAGTCTTAGCTTTGTTATGGAAATTCTGTACATCAAACCCAGTTTCATCTGACATCAAACGATTTCCATTCCTCTGCAACTTTCTTACCATTCAGAATTCTATAACATAGCAATGACCGTATCTTTGATTTTAGTACAATTATAACTCTCCGAAATTACATTAATTTATCGATCTAAAAGCAATATCTTAGAACTATTACATTTCGGATAATCCGACTATCTTCTCTACGTTTTCCTTCATAAGGCAATTCAACTAGCGTGTAATAAGTTATTACAGAGTCAGAGAATGTTGAGGAGATCCAATGATGCGAGTTCTATCCAATACGGACTTCAATTAGAGAACATCATTGTTGGAATGATTCCATTTATTCTCAATGATCATTATTATGAAGCTTCGTGCAAGTTAAGACGAAGATGCTGGGGATTTTTCTATTTTATATTCAAAAGGAAAATTTTCATGACAGGGGAATGAGTTCCCACACTGAAAGGAAGTTACCCGAAAAAAATAGTTCAAAGGGACTCAATAATTTTTTGAGGCAATTCAACTACCTTTAGTGAGCATAATTATTCCTCAATAACAGACGCACAGGATTGCGAAATTCGCATGCGGACTCAGGGTACAGTAGAGTTTCTGCTCAAGATCCGTGTTATTCTTTCAGGTCTTGCGACCTTGAAACCCTTCAGGATCTAACCCGGGATCCCTCAAGTTCCTGCCTGGGACCAATCGCACGCAGAGAAAAATTCTTGCTGAAAAAGCAATTCCGAAAATTCTGCTTTGCTAAATTAGCAAAACGGTTGCCGTTACAGCAAAAATATTGCTATTTTAGCAAGATATTTGCTAATTCAGCAGAATTTTCTAGCCGTCTGTATATCTACAATTCCGGATTACTGAATGGCAAGCGCTTGTTAAAAGAGCAAGATATTCGCTGTAATAGCAAATTTTTTGCTAATTCAGCAACAAGCTTTGCCATATCAGCAAAGCGAATTTTCGAAGTTTGCTGTTTCAGCAACTTTTTTTCTCTGAGTGCGGAATGGGAGCATGAAAGATCCCTAATGGGACATCTAAGGATCTCTCGTATATGACTTGGGAGGATAAAGTAGGTGCTTTGCGGGAATCCGACTAGTCCCGGTGGGGACTCTGAATCTAGATGAGGATTTGGCGATCTTGTTCATCCCAGAATCTCGCACTGGGTGCGCAGGGAGGCCAGATATTATAAACACAACCAGTAAACGGTTGGAATATGGTTACTGTTGGATGATCAATGATGACTGACAAAATATCAGTCGGTGTATGGCTATTTTGACCTGAATAGAAGTTCATCTCTTGAATCTGACTAGGTCAACCTAAATCCTGTTCACATCCTAACAGCGATCGTCGCGTTTGAAATCTTCAGAACTTCATCAAGAAGAATTCACAAAAATCAGGAACCATTAAATCTCAGGATTCCAAATCGGAAAATCGACGCCTGGGGAAGTCAAGTGAGACTCATTCACTGATGTAAATACACTATAGACTACATTTTGATGCATAGTCGATGTGTAGTCGTTTTTCGCTAGAAATAAAACTCTTCGGATTGAAGGCTGGGCTTCCCGGGTAGAAATGTGAATCGGCCCATTTCAGGCCCCGTTTAAGCCCTGTTTAGGAAGGTCTGGGCCTGGATAAGGTCCGGGCAGGGCCACTTTCCCATCAGGGAAATTTCTACCTGGGTTTGGGAAAGGTTGAGGAGTCCTGACACTGGAATAGGGTCTCAGGTGGTTCAATTTTTAGAAAGGAAAATCAACCCGAGATGGACAACCTTCATTCCGCCCACATAGCCAAATTGCAACTGCAGCAAGATTTTTAGCTCCATCAGCTGAATTTGAAATAATGTTGCTGAGAAATTAGATGTCTTGTGGGTGCTAAGATATTCAGCTAAAATTAAGTTGAGATTTAGCTAAAGATTTCTTCCCGTGTGATCACACAGAATGGAGCTGGTTTGCCCCACTCAGGCCTTGAAATAGGGTTGATCTGTTATTTGAGGTGTGAAAACAACTTGTAAGAAACCGTTCCAACAGCTGATTTGAAAACCGAGGTTCGCCCATTCGTTATATGACTCAAATTTTGTTGAGAAAGTTCACGTTCAACTCAAGGCAACGGATATCGCTTCCATCCGCTTTATTCATTGACTTTCACGCATCCATCTATGTGATTTAAAAATCATCCGTTCTCCATGAACTTCATTAACAAACTGATGTAGATCAACTTACCGTTAGATCATATCCTAACATCATCGCGTCAGCATCCATCTGATTCTGCCTTTCTGAGAGAAGAGTTCGGAGGACTTTATGAAGAATCAGCATTTGAGATTGTGTTCGTAGCTTGCTATTTGTTACAGCTGATTTATAACTGGGTTGAACTCAGCCCAACCTAGTATCGATTACACGCAACTTGCAGAGAAAAACCCGAATCCAGATAGAATCCAATCATTTTCTATCAACCAACACTCGAAAACCATATCCCGTAGAAAGATTTTCAAGATACCCATGAATTGTAACCATTCCCACGCGCGAGTTCAATGTTACATAATGTTTCCTCTTCGATGAACATATCCATAACTTTCAAGATATCGAAGAGATGTGAATTCGAAGGAAACCAATTCACATGATCAAAGTCCGTTCCGATAACGGGGCAACAGAATTCAAAGATTCCGACCTCAGAGAGAACTAATTTTATAATATTTTTCTCTTTTCGGACATCAGAGGAACGTTGGAGGAAGAAATAAAGAGGCATAGGTACACCTGACATTGAAAATTATTTTTAAAAAAATTCATGCTCGTCCGTTTAGATGCAGATCGAAAGCTAATATATCAATCCATCTTTTACAGCAAAGAGGATTTCGTGATATCTTCTTCCCTTGGCATTTGAAACGAGACGAATGTTATTCATCCGTGATTTTCAACTTGGGTTTGCGAAGAATCGTGGATGAGCGTGAGCGGCTGCTGCTTGGAGATCAATGGGAGACCTGGCTTGTTGTAGAGACGACTACTAAAATAAAAAACACGTGAAGGAACAAAACCTGGCATGAGTACTGCTGGAAAACGGGAAAATGGAATGGATAAAACAGACACAAATCCAGGTACTTGGTCAATGAAAAGAAGAGAAATGTAGACGAGACGATTTCTTATACACAGAAGCAGCAGCACACCCAAGATAGAATTCTTCTTTCGCTGAAAAAGAAATCCGAGTGGCGGAATGAAGAGCAACATGTGAGGATATGAATTTCGAGAGAAGACAGTCAAAGATCTTTGAAACTCGACTGGTCATGTGCTGTTGAATCGTGAAGGACTCGTTTTATTCTCATTATTTCAGATACTCGATTCTCCGTACGGCTTTGAAGTTACATTACGTGTTTTTGATTTATTGAATGATCGAAGAGAGAAAAGAAGGAAAATTGGGTATGTTTCTTACTTTTGAGATATGATTCTGTTTTCTGCATGCACGAGTTGCGATGATACGAATGAAATATCAAAAATCCAATATTCGTAGGATCATTTGGAACATTAGTCTTTGAAATTAATGTAATGAAATACCGTTTTCGAGTTTCTCGAAAGATCGAAGTGTGTGAGGAAAAAGACCGAGGGATGGGACAGAATCAAAATCTGAGAAAACAGGAAAAAGTGTCACGAATGTCAAGAGTGATATAGGTCGAAGCAAGAATGGCAAGAGATTCGTCGAATCCTATGGAGATGGAGGAGATGGAAAAGAGAGAGTGAATTCAAGTCTCACTGACAGATTTTTTGGTCACGTTCTAGAAAATTCTAATTAAGCTAATAATAACATACTCTTCTTGTCCTCTTCAAGGCTTAGTTCAGTATAGATTTATGACTTTAACCGTTTAAACTCCATCCTCTATGCACTGTAGATAAAGAACAAACTTATTGCCACGTTCTAATCCCAGTACCGCTGAAATGGTTGAACGAGCTTCCCTCGCGATGCGATATACGCCATACATCGATAATCGTTCCGGGGATGATGATGATATCGATAAGTTGGGTGAAGTGCACAAGGATTGCAGAGAATTTTTAAAACTCACGAATCGGTGAAGAATATCAGAATATTCGAAAGATGAAATTCTTAGAGGTATAATTTAAATGAAGCAACCTTTTCCCTCTTCCTCTCTCATCATTTTATCAATGTGCATCCTTATGATTACGTGCCTGTTATTACTCCATCGCTTTTCAGACAATGAGCAAGAACTAACGGTAAGTGTGATGTTTAAAATCTTCTCTCTTGCCTCTCCTTCTCTTCTCTACTCTCTCCTTTTTCATCAGAGAAACTATTTGTACAGGACGAGCATTCTGCAAACGATTTAATTAATCCGTGAAAAGCGCAGTCTTGTTTCTGTGCCATCGTTAGCCTGTGGCCTGAGCAGTTATGAGCTTGAGAAAGGAAAATAATTACCATTACCACAGTTTCCTCCTCTATTCCTCTACCTTTTGTATTCCTCTAACCGTCTGTCATGCGCTTCTTGTTTCGCAAACATATATTTATGTACTTCAAATTAGAGATGTTATGGTTAGGTTCTTGCTGAAATTTTGGTACCTCGAACGATGTGAATCACAAAGTTTCGTTCCGTCATCGGGACGTTCCTGTGGTGAATTGTTTCTTGTTTCGAGAACATTTGACGAATGACGTGCACCGGGGAATACTGTTTCCATTCTCTTCTTCCGGTTTTCCAATGAGCCTAGAAATCTTAGACATGACAGATTCCATTTTTCTCACCATCAGAACGATTTCATGAATTTTTGAAACTGAAGATAAGAGTATGATATCTAACAAACATTATTAAGCTCACGTTTTATAAACTTTTTGAATTTTATTCAATAGTTTTGTCGTTTCCTTTTCTCATTATTTTTCGTCCAATTTTTCATTCGGGAGGGAAAAAGTTGTACAAAGAAAAAAATTGTTCCGCTTGGGTGAACGGTAATAATTGGCTACAATTTAATCAGCTGAAACCCTGGTTGATTTCGATATACGTATAGCATTTTGAGAAAAAGTTAGGTACGAGAATTGAGAGTGTAATTGGAGTCAGTTAATTTTTTCTTGATCACCTCCTACATACAATGAATTGATTACCAAGCTCTCAGACCAATTCAAACTCCAAATGACAAATTCATTCGTGTGTGGAAAGTGTTGAATTCAACAAAGCCTGTCCATTGATAATCCTTTTTGATACGTGAAACAATTTGATCAATATTCGATAAATTCATTCGAATGAAGATTTCATAGTCCGGTACCTCCATTAAAGTAAATTTATATGGACGAGCCAACACAAATGATTGACAAATCATACAAATTGTTGAAGTATTGCCCTCTGGCTCCTATGTTGAACTAAAGCAGAAGCTAAAATAATTCCTTCTAAGGCGAGAATGGCAAGCGTTCCAAATTTGAGCAATTCGAAATTGATGGAACGTGGTTGAAACTATGAAAATTCACTTAGGACCGGCTTAATTCTGACCTATTGGGAACCCTCCCCAACTTTCGTGAAACTAATCTACTTCTGTTCTCATCTCATTCAAAAGAGTGGTCTGTAAACGTTTCAGAACGAAAATTTCCTCCCAATTTTATAGACCTACTGTGTTTTCCAATATCAAGCAAGCAAGATTACTGTTATTGAAAAATTATTTTTGATCCATCAAGACCCTACTACTTTTTTTTTTCAGAAAATCCCTGAATTCTTCCCTCAATGTAACGCGTTTCAAGTTGAAAACCTGAATTGAGGATTCAGGACGCGAGACCTCCACAGAAATGGTACTTCAGGTGAGTTTGAACTCCAACCTCTATATTTTCGGGTTGGTATTTCGGATTATAAATAATTAGCAACTTCAATTACCTCGCCATGCATGTAATAATAGAATTCCTACATTATGCATTCAATATCCCAGTATTTACTCAATAAAACATTCGGTACTTTGAAAATTATTTGTATTCTATATCGACTCAGCGCTCCACTCGTGGACCCTCGATTCTTCTCACCGCACAGATGTTCTCTTTACTTCTCGTGGATCCTCAACGTTTGTCTTTACGAGCCAGACAGGGTTGAGGCGGCAACGAAGAAACATTTTTCACACATCAAGGTGTATATTGTGTTCATCGAGAGAAATAAAATACCCTTTAGATATAAAATTTATTTTATTCTCTCATCTCTCAAACGTATGGGCGCGGTTAATATTTCATAATATCACGTATCTTATGTTTCATCCCATAGAGTTGTTTGCGATACCGAGTGGGTACTATATCATCGATTTAATTAGTGTAAAAGCTCATGCACAAAGGTGTATAATTGGAAAAAAAATCCGACTTGATATTTTTCATTTCATTCACAGTTTATTTGAGATATTTTCACTGGAATGAAACACTCACCTTTCATTCTGTCATATCAAAAATATGAACTCGATATTCCGCTTTGAATGATGATGAAATATTGATTAAGAACGACGAGAAAATTAATTTTGACTCTCCATTGGGGTTCGTTTGCCAATTGAATTTTCGAATATCAATAGAATTCAGTTCGAATAATAATGACGGCAATTTCTAATAATAGGAGATATCGAGGTATTGGTTTCGATACAAACTTTACGATACCTTTGATTCAATTTCCACGACATTTTGATTGTGTGGTTTCAGAAACTAAACCATTCCTCCGAAGAGGGAGAAATCGCGTACGTCGGAAGAAATATACGCGAAACATTAATAGTTATTTATATTGTATAAATATAGAGATTATTTTGTTATGAATGAAACCACATTCAAACTCTTACTCGGTGTTTGAAAGAGATGAAAGGGTTGAATAACGGAAGACGATATTCAAAACACTGATTCAAATGAGAGGAAAAAATAACTATACCATGGTGATGGATGGATGGAAAAAAAGGGGGAAATAAACAATGTCAAGATTGATGAAAGAAGGGCATAGAATAGGAAGGAAGTTGAAGCGAGCCGCTTGCGCGAGAAAAAGTAAAGCACGTAAAAGTGCTCTTGAAGAGCGCTGAAGTTTTAAGAACGCAGTTCACGGCGCTTATTGCGACGATAATTATTTGTTTCGAGGATCGAATAAAAATTCAAATGAGTTTCGCGGAAACTTTGCACGTTTCGTTTCACATTGCAAGAGAGACAGAGCATGAAAAAAAGAGGGAGGAGGATAAAAAAAACAAGAGAAAGGATATAGAACGGAAAATACTAGCGGAGGAGGCGGTAATCGTAAGCCGAAAAGAGAAGGTAAAAGTTTGTTTCCTACATTGCGGATTCCCAGAAGGAGCTGCTTATTTGTGATTGGATACCTTCGCTGTAGATTTATACTCGACAAGTTTAGAATAAAAAAATCACTTTTCCCCTCGTCATTTACTTCTCCATTAAATTCAACGCATTATCTCAAACATTCGATTTGGGAATGTTCATTTTGAATTCTAAATTGAATGTCCTCGATTTGCTCAGAAACAACGGTTGTTTTGAATCGAAGGAAAGACGGAAAATAGTTTCTATAAAATAGATTTTATGGATTCAGAGTTAAGTCGAAGTGCAAATCCCAAAGAACATTGATAACAAACGATGTAACGATACTTGAATTTTCAGAGCATAACGTCAACATTCTCAAACGTAAAGAACATGATTTTGCCTTATCGTATCACAGTCATGCGAATTCGTACACATGCTCGGAGGGAAGAACGATAAAATTCCACGAATCCAGAAAGAATGGAAAATTTCTCAGCTATGAAGCAGAGTTTTGAAAATCCATCCGAGAAACTCGGTTTATCGTCAAGATCTAAGAAAATCACAGACTTTGATCATTTCTCCAAGGTGATAGAGTATATTTCGAACTTGATCCATTGGTTAAATAACTAGGGGCTAGGGAAAGAAAAATAGACTCCTTTTTGTGATGAAGAAATGAAAACTGGATTAGATTAGAATAAACTGAGTGTCTATATTTCACCATAATCCAACCCCGAACATCACTCATGAAGACGATACACAATCGTAGTCCAACAAATCATCTCCATCGATTCTTCCCTAAAGGCAATTTGATTGAGATATGGAAATACATTCTTTAGAATTATTTTCCTGCAACGTTATTACGGAAGTAGTGGCATTTCGTAATTACTTCAAATGGTTGTCGTCAAAGGAAAAATGTAGAAACTAAATTGAATGATTTTATACACTGAAAAAAAAATTTATTCCAGTCAAATAAATATTTATTTGTCCTGTACCAAAGAAATATTCATCAGAATGAACAAAATATTCTTTGGAACCAAAATGATTCATTTGAATTAGATAGATGGTTTCAATCGTTTATTTGATTCCAATAAATTATTTTGGTTCCAAAGAATATTTTGTTAATTCTAATAAATATTTCTCTGGTACAGGACAAATGAATATTTATTTGACTGGAATAAATTTCTTTTTCAGTGTATCCGATTAAATAGTTCGAAGATTGCATCAAACATTGTTATTACAACCTCAGTCGAACATAAGACACAGCAGATTACATTTCTCATATTGATGATGAGGAAACCTCTAAAATGTCGAAAATCAAAAATGACATTGCTTGAAGATTATTGAAGAGATGATTTTGATTTTCATGATACATCGATAGGATTGTTATTAATATGGCTTCACAGTTCGACAGATTTGTACCCAACAGTGAAATGTAATGGAACCCCATTTGAACATGTAACTACATCATTATGGCCTATAAATTACTCCACTAACGGATAATTAGCCCTGATAAATAGATTTCGGAGCTCAAATACTCTAACGATGCATCTTTCAAGGCTTGATTAATCCAATATAGGATCTATATCACGAAAATTATGAGAGTATCATGAGACGGATTTGGTAAATCAATCGAATTCACATGATGGAGAAATATTTAATTATGAGTTGTAGTTTGATATATTCACATGATACGCTTTGAAAATTGATGTATGTCACACACTGTCACACAAAAATGTATGGGGATTCCGTCCCCTGATCGCGAAATTAGAATGAGAAGTTCCTGATTCATAATGGAACTTTACTACCGCCAATTGTTGGGGGAAAATCGCGGCCTAAACAAGATCAAGTAATGATTAATACAGTCCAGAGAAACTCTGACTAGGAACAGCAGGATTGAATTCCTTGAAAGAATTTTTTCTTGTTTTTCAGTACATAAATTAATTAAAGATGAAGAATTATTGAAAATCACAACATTCCCTGATGCTATGGAAAACCAATCACTGCATATATTTCGAAGTTACAACGATAATCGGATAAATTGCTTGATCAAGATAATCCACCAAATACAGTAATAGCAGATTCTCAGACTGAAGCGAACAATCTACTCCAGGGGTTAACTCTTCCGATTTGATTCGGATGATAGTAGTTGTGGAACACTTAGGGTAATTGACACAGGATCAACTGATGGAAAACAAATACGTATCAAGACGATTGACACAATGGTAACAGATTAATCTCGTACAGTGGTTTACTGTCCTGCAAATATCGATGTTCCAGTCAATCAAGCAACGCGTAATAAAAACATGAGGAAGAATATTATCTCTTCGCGTATTTATATCATCACAATCTAGAACAATCACTGTTTCTCGATTCTATCAAGTTCATTAGAGTTCTTCCAATTTCACTCCATAATAACCTGTACAAAATATGTTTCTATAAGAACGACAAACATACTCCTATCGCAGTTGTTTACTTAAAACTTCCTAAAACTTACACGAATAATGTATAGATTTCATGAAAACTGAGTCATCAATTCGCATTATTTTCATAGCTATTATAGCAACCAACACTCTTCCTTGTGACTATAGTAAAAATTAACACAATTTATGTTGCTGAAGTTTGAATCGTTTATTGGAACTAATTAACAATCGGATAACATAATATTCAACTATTGAAGCCCAAAAACCTTGCAGTACATTATTCAAACGATGTTTCCAGTGGCAAAGAGTTGATTCGAGAAGATGATTTAACGATGATTTATCAGATTTCGTGAGTTTTGATTTTCTTTTTGTTTCTATAAACGATTCAAACTTCGAGAACATCACAATTTGCTGTAATGTGCGTTTCACCTCAATCACGTTTACGTGAGTGTTCAGGTTGAGTTGAAAACTCATGGAAAATTCATATAGTATTTCAGACTGTGTAACCGTCTTTATCAAGATGGAAACAATTGAAAAAGTCAGTGAATTCGACTCAAGGTTTACATACCATTATCTTTGGGTCCACTTTTCCCCATCCGATATTGGTTTTCCAGTAGAACCATGTATTTTTTGAATGCAATGAGTTGAAACAAAGACTGAAAATTTTCCCGATTCTTTTTTTCCAATTACATTTTTGTATCCATGGTGACCACTCTCCAACCGACTTGAAATTCCAGGTGATTTCCAGGTTTTTCAAGGTTGATTTTCAATTTTTCCAAGTTCCACAATCCATTGCGGTAATATATGAAAATAACTTACCTATAACTTACTGAGACTAGTTTTAAAATGTATGAGGTACGATCAACTAAAAAGTATAATGTATATTTTATATGCACTGACTCGAACGAAGTCAGTGCAGCGAAATTGTATGTTTTCCTTTCGATGCAAGTATTGGATTCTCACTGGGTGATAAATAAAAAGAGAAAGTGTATCATCACGTGTAAGAATGCACAAGATATGTAGTCGAAATTTTAGAAATAATCGATTATCTTGATTCTTACATGGTCCAATGGACTGTTCAACGCATGGATCTTCGACTTTGCACATAATGAAACGGAATAATGGACCATCTTGGTCTTGTACACAAAATAAACCAGGGTATACGAGAAATATCGTTTCGATATAATGGTATTGCAAAATCGAATGATGGAGATTTGTAGATCTATATTATTTGTTGATAAATGTTATGAACAAATTATGTAAACAAATAACTGATACGAGCAATTAGTGGCGAAAAGGAATCATTTTTTCTTCTAATGGGCTCTAAATTATATTGTTGATGAATGTTATGAACAAATTACATAAACAAATAAATGATCCTAGCAATTATTGACGGAGAAACGGCGCACGGTTTTTTCTTCTGATGAATTCCCAATTAGGTTGTTGAAGAGGTATTCGAATAATAGTTTGACATCATACATTATTGATGAATGTGATAAACAAATTATATAAGCAAATAAGTTCATATAAACAAATAAAATGATTTTCAACCATGTCGGATGTCAAACTTTTATTCGAATCCTTCATAAGCAACATAATTTGGTCTCCATGAGAAGGAAAAATCATACCTTCCCTCCAATAATCGCTCGGATCACTTATTTGTTTGTATAATTTGTTTCTAACATTCATCCACAATATCTGATGTCAGATTGTTGTTTGAATACCTCCTCAACAACCTAATTTGGAGTCCACCAGGGAAAAGAATCGGTCCTCTACGTCAACAATCACCTGGATCATTCATTTGTTTATATAATTTGTTTATAACATTCATACAAAATTTCGGTGTCAAGTTTTGATTCAGAGATTTATTTATCAACAAATGATATAGATTCACATTCTTCATCATTCGATAACTCTCTTACGACAAAAGCAAGCGATTTTGATCGGAAAATAGCTTAGCATGTGAAAAATCATTAATATTCACCATTCGATTGAATAATTTTTTAATAACAATAATTATCCTGCATATACCGGTTATTCACTCACAGGACACTTGCGAACATCGGATTCAAGTGATATTGAGCGCAGAAAAAACTTTAGGACGAGATAAGTTGAAGATTTGAAGAATTTCACATTTTTTCTGCCATTTGCATTAACATAAAAGTTTGAATAAAAAAAAATTCAAAAATCGACTCCCACATATCTCTTGAGAATTTAATGCTGAATCTTTTGAAAAAAAAAATCATTGAAATCGGTCCAGAATTACGCTCTGAAAGTTATTTTGAATCTCATTTTTCTATTTCATTATGTAATTGCAATGTGAAAACCGAAGAGTGAAATATCCAGGTTTTTTCTGGGAATTTTTGAAATTCCAGGTTTTTTCAAGGTTTCCAGGTTCTAGAATTTTATTCCAGGCTATTTCCAGGTTTTCAAGGTTTCAGGGTTGAGTGGCCAACATGGTATCTCTCCGAACGAAAACCTCCCTTGAACCGAAGAAACTCCCCGTCAATGATTCAGTCTGATATCATAAAATTTGTGATTCTTTAATGCAATATTTGGGAAACTTCGGAATTAATTGTCAAAGATCATTAGGTTTGAAAATTCGTGAATATTCACGTGACGGTGCAAGAGATAATTCAATTGTGTTGATAAGTTAACAGGATTTCACCACATTTGCGTCAAGTTTGCGTGCGTTGCTGATTAAAAATGAAGAGCGCTATGCCATACTTGCACCTCATCTATAGAATTTCATGCTGATGGTTTGAAGTTTCAACTAAGAGAAATCGGATATCCTACACTTTACAAGTTACGTATATACACAACGGTATAGTTCGTCAATAGATCAATATCACTCAAAAAGGAAACATTAATTTTACATGAAAAACCATTGAATTCTTCATAAGTCTTGACACATTTTTCTATAACTCGTTACATCTGGAACCCATATTGTTTTGTGAATTACCCTGTTCAGTTTATTGAACGTAAAATCGAGTGAATTCTATGAAACTCTCCATTTTTCCTCCATAGGATGCGTTTATACACTTGCTCGAATTCCCCAAGATTCAAAGAATTCATGCCCAAAGCTTTCTGATGAACATGATACACTTTTGTGCGATCTCTATCAAGTTTTCATCGAACTCTAATACACAATTACCCTAATCTCCATCAAGAATTTGTTCGAACCATTCTTTTGTTTCTCTCATAATCATTTTCTACAATGATGATTTCAAAATCTTTCCGCAGTTCCGCACACTCGGTTACAAAGGAACGTTTGAAATCCTTGTTATACGTAGTCACGGAAAGTTCACATGCGGCAAGCCGTGAGGAGGAAGCTCAAGAATAACAAAATGTCGAGTTACGTCTTTCGCAGTAGTCTGTAGAAATAGAAGTCCCGATAAGCCAGAAAACGCAATGAGAGGAAAGTAGCAGTGGGCGGAGATTCAAACAGTGTTGCGGTTCGAATTCTACCCTAATCCGAACTCATCTGTAAATAAAATCAGGACACTGCAAAACAGCAGTGGTATGAAAATCCTCTGTGTTAGACTATTCTCCCCTCGATTTGTACAATTATCCCATCAAGTGTACTTACTACGAAATAATAATTCAAGTACACGCATGTGGACTGAAATTACAATTCATTCGTGCAGAAAGATTCTCTAAAAGATCTTAAGAATCATGAAAGGACAACGAGGTTATAATTAGACCCCACGTCAACTTTGTTGATAAAACAAAAGCCATCGTTGTCGATCTGTTCTTCCCTTTATCCGCTGTACGTTTCCTCTTTTTATACATCTTCTCAACACCACAGAGTATTGTTTCCAAGAAATATACGTGGCGTCTAGAAAATTCCGTCGAGCAGATGAAATGTTTCTCCTTTGGGAGAACTTCTTATATGTATGTACATATATTTTCCAACGAGATCTCACCATCTCCATTGTTCTGCAATTTTCAAACTATCTTCACTCGACTTGAACTGAACAAACAATCACCAAAAACTCATGCTATCAAGTATTAATCATGTGCTTTGTGTTATATCTACAATGAATAATAATAGTATCTCCTCTGTGGAACTAGAATCGATATCCATTAGGTACTCAATCACATTTTCATTGTATTCAAAAAACATGTGAAACCACTGTATATAGAGGCTATCTATTCCTATGCGATTTTTGACCATTTTTTTTGACATGAATAAACAAATTCTGCAGATTGCGTTTTGATTCGATTGAAATTTTGTTATAATCCAACATAGGATGTTTTCATAAAACGATGATACACGACAGAGTATATTATCGGAAGTGCAAATGGTAGATGAATGGAGAATTTTGTTATATCCTGCAACGACACATCGATGTGATAAATCGAATCACTTTATGAGTTATTGGTTAACGCCCAATTGCACGTCTAATTATTAATCGCGGCAACATAGTTACGGTGAGTATATGTGTTTTCATCCGCGCATCACGTGTATTTACACGGGAAATATAAGCTACGCGAATACAGAACTTTATTTGGTCAGATGACAAGTTATTTCGTCTGCCGATCTGTCGTTGTTTTCATCCTCTATATTTCTGTTTTCATCCACAAACGTGTGTACGTGTATATCATCATTCATCATTATAAATTTCAACGCGAATTGTTCGAGTGTGTTATAAAAATGATCTTCTCTGTTCACCGGAACGAACACAACAGATTTGTACTTACAGTTTGATAAACGAATAGTGTCGAGTATCACAATACGTACCTGAAACATACAAACAAAGTATTTCTCAGCATTAAATTTATTGTGTTAGGAGGAAGAATAATTTTGATAATACTGTGCAAGGTTGCAGAGTGGAATTCATCGTCATTGAAAAGAAAGGGAGAAAAAAAAAGGAACTGGAAACATTGGAAAGAATTGTATGGTATATGAGAGGTAGTGCATTCAACGACACGAATGGTGGAAGGCCTTTTCGGTTTTATACTCAGTAGTTCTAGAATATCTCAGGTCAGGAGTAGGCGAAAGATGTTTGTATATGGTTGGATCGTCTGCAGAAGGCCATTAGGTAGAGTAGGTTTTGACTTATATCGTCGCCCTAGACGGCCGATATATCTTTATAAACTGCTGCATAAAATATAAGGAAAGAGAGGTAGAAAAGTGAGGTGTGGGTACACTATAGTGCATCGCAACTCACGCCGTATCTGGGAAAACTTATTGACCTCACTCACATCGATAAAAATAAGTCACTTACGAGTTCCTTCCACCTTATACTTCTCAATCTATTCCCTCAAACTTACATCGTTATTTTTGTTTAGAACTTCGAATGAATTATCAATGCAGAAAGGATCAGGGTAGAGCAATATTCAAAACACTCGATATTCAACAAACCTTATGAGAATCTTGAATCTCTAATGTGATCATCCGAAATCCCCTTCATGAGAAAGAAAGTGGCAAACCGTGTGTCGCGAATGGAGGAAATTCACTGCCACCATCTAATTACTAATTGACAATTCGCACCATAGTTATTTCGACATTCGCTGCAGTATTCAAGCATTTCGCTATACGTAGAGCGGGTCTTGATTATTTACAGGAAATCGAACGCCGTCTTCGGTCGAAGTATCAAGGTACTCCAACGTATCACATGGTTTGATATACAACTACAAGCCTCAAGCTGTGCTTAACCAATTAACGGTTAATCTACCGGATAAGCAGTGAGCGACTTCCGACGAAAGAGAACGAGACGATGGCATCGTGACGGTTGCTTTATCAGTACCAGCCGTCTCTCTGCCCTAGGTAGTTCCTTCCCCCTCCGCAAGGAGCAACATTTGCTCGATATTCGAAGGAGTTGGAGATGAGCGTTGACAAGTCTCTAACCGGAAGCTTATAATTAACCGCGGATACAGCTTCGTTAATTGATCAAATTTATCAATTTTGTGCACAATTTTTCTTCATTGCTTGATGAGACACGAGAGATCACAATTATTTGTAGATATGTTCCACCACGCGTTGAAGAAAAAATCAATCAATTATAGAGAGTATTATTCGAATGATCGATTTATTTGTTCTGGAGGTCAGATTTGACACGCGTAAACAAGTTTACCTCAGACCTCCTTGCGGCTCTGATAGTTCGTTCCGGCTGATTAATACAAGGACATCACACACGTAATGGATTTACACCTGACTCACTCGACCATTTATCCATCCAACTAGCTAAACATTAGATTCCTTTGGAGGAACGGGTAGACGCAGGAACGGACAAAGACATTGGCTATTGCCATCACCAACATCGTATACACAACTAACATTTAACTAATCAATGAATATCTCCAAGCTGAACGTGGATGTATGTAACCTCCATTAAATATATAATTTGGATTCCTCATGCCCAAATCAGCACAAATATCACAGATTTAAATTCAAGGATTCTAGTTCCATCTCAATTCCTTTTGTATTTGATTCAGTATCAAAAAAGACACGCGGCGAGTGTGAATCACAGGATTTGAAAAGAAAATGAATTTTCAGGACCCTGTTACGTCGGTGATAGATGACAATTTGGTCTAATTATTTCGAGCGGTACCGATGAATGAATGAAATTATACCTCTGTTATTGATTTATTCAAATCAACAAAGTTGTATATTGAGCAAACTCCGATCTTGGCGAGTGGAAATCCCTGGAACGTCGTATCCCTTACTATCTATTCACGATACATCAATGTCTTGAGGTACTGATCCTAGTCTATCAACACCCTTTTGTTGATCTCATTGAGAATTTGAATTGGGACAATCTAAGTTACGTAAGCGAGGCGTAAGTCGATAGTGGTTCACCAAGTTCCGTATCGATTGGTACAGATATATGTATTTGAAAAGTTGTTTAGTGATCTAAATTAACGCGGTGTCCAAATGAACTTCTCAGACCTCTTTCGAATTTCAAGGAATATTGGATGAGTTTTGTGACAAAAAATTGACAATACGAGTGAATAATAATAGTACAATTAGAGTAGAATTTCATGTGTCTCTTCTCAGTCAGTATCTGATGATCTCTGCTGTCTTGTTACAATATTCAAATGAATTGTGTTTTCAATGAAATCATTCCAGATAGAATTGTGTTTGGTGAGAAAATGTAAATTCAGTTCTGTTGGAATGAAAATATTCAAATGAACTTGTTCTGTTGCTTTCAAATATAACGAAGGAATGCGATTTTAATATTTTGCGGTGTACCGTGTGGACCAACAAAATATGTGCAATGCGGGTGTGATTTCTTTTCTTTTCTCTTAAGAAGTATATTTGAGTGAATTCCAATACTTTTGCAATGATATCACGAGAAGTGAAGGAAAAGGAATGGACACGATATTCGATGCAAAGTGTTTTTTATTCACACTTCCTTCGTGTTATTCGCAAGTCACAGTAAAGGGGGTTCGTGAATCGATTCTCGTAAATTTACTGTGGAAACCAACTCCGTATGCATTTTGGAATCATGGTTTTATATTTCATATGACTTCCTTTATAAGCTGATGTTCTTTCGAAATTATTCAAAGAGAATAAGTATTCATTTTATGGAAAGAATTCCATCACCATTCATGATGTTACATAAAACGATTGAGAAATTGGCTTCCAAAAGTGGTGTTCGATCTTCCATTTGACAATAACCATTTGACACAAAGAAGATTCGGCGTGTTGGGAGTTCTCCGAACTATGCTTGTATTGAACCAGAATTCACAACGTATCGTATTGACATAACGGGACGTCCTTTTCGGTAATTCTCGATTTATTTTGATTGGTCAGATAAATCCTATATTCCATTTCTTATTCCAACGGTTCTTGTTGGACAAATAATCAATACCTGTACATCATTTCTGAATCTATTCAAGTCCTTAGTGATGGAAATATTTTTGTCGTTGAATGATTTCACAGAAAAATTTACATAATATCGAATTGTTGTTATTTCTTTAGCCCTTTCTGACTTGACGTCTCTTCCAATGGACATAGAATTTAGCAAATTATCAAAATCGTTCCACAAATTAGAGCAGTCTGAAACCCATGATATGATCAAGATAAAGGTGTCAATTCACGATAAGAAAATTATTCAGAATTATATTTTCAGTATGTTATGTTTCTGAACGGGAATGATATGATGAGAATTTAGACATTTTTGTCACTGCAATTTCCATTACTTAAATGAATTTTACTGATTCTACAGGATGCAGTTTAAGTATACAAAAACATATGTTCAACTTCAAAGAGGTTTTGAGCAGCAAAAAGTGTTTTTCATATTTGAAAGTATTTTAACACACAGCTATATTATGCAACAACATCACGTGTCCATCATAATGGACACTGGATGCATGTTGGTAAAATTCATCTACAGTAAGGTAACAAGTACACATTCAAAAAGATAGAATACTACACTGAAAGAAGGCTGGTAACAGTCGTCAAATATATTCTTAAGATACGACTGATCGAATATTCAATAACACTCATAAAATAATTGATGACAATTATTACATTATGATTAAGTATTTCATGAATGTATGAATATCATTGATATTTGTTCAATGTTATCGAATATTTGATTGGTCATATTCAAGAATATATATTTGATAACTGTTAAATTCAGTGGATTTAATCCGTTCCCTGCAAATTTCATCAACTTAAGGGTATCGCGTAGAAGCCGAAGTTACTAGATCTCTCTACCCAATATACTAGAAGATGACTGAATAAAATCAATTAAAACAACCAGCCAGACCTTCTGTTGATATAGAAGAAGGTCTGGCTGGTTGTTATATTCCATTCTATTGAGTCATCTTTGAGGATTCTGAGAAAAAAAATCTAATAACTTCGGGTACTACGGGATACCCTTAAGAACCATGGAGCTATGAATATCAGGAGGGAGCCTAGAGAGGAATCTTTCGCTAATAAGCGGGAAGGGAAATCAACTGCCGCCATATTGTTCTGCTCAATTGATGATTGGCTCTTTATTTCAGGACCTCATATGATTGGAGGAAATCATTGTGAGCCTGTCAATATGGCGAGCGGCGAGCGTTTTCCCATTCCGTCTTTGTAGCGAAACCCCTCGCCCCAGTAGACCTGCTAATGCTCCCTCCTGTTATTCATAGCCCTATGTTAGGAACACCCAATTAAATCCCGATTGTAACCATAATATTTGAATTCGAAACTTTTGAACGATCACATCGATCTACCTGAATCATTTCTCAAGTGTTTGGGAGTTTGGAATTCAATTTTTATCAAAAATTTGTGAATTATGGCATAGTTTTCCACAACTCATCAAAAGTAACAGGCAACGGATTAAATCCACACACTGTACCAATCCTTATTTTCAGTAAAGATGAACGAAAATCAAAATGAACAAAATTCTTACGGTTGGCCGACGTATGAAAGTGACTGGGAATTAATAATCATGTTCCAATGGATTTCGAAATAAAAATCCGTTACAAGAAAGTTGTAACTCTCTTATAACATTGGAGTTTTTAGTGGTATCACTGCAGGATGTCCAGACTCGGAGAATTTTGATCAGTCATGAAATCAGGGTGAAAGGATTGATACATACACCCCTTCTTCCGTGGTGAATCGATCGAGGTTCCGAAACCATGAACCAGTTCTCATGAATTTTCTGAAGAAGGAAAAATCATTAATCAGAATCATCACGAATCTTCAGCTCCCATTTATTCTTCTGTGAATTTAAAACAAACGATCTTATCTCCAGAATAGAATATAATAGAAAGAGAGAAAAAAGAAGAAAAAGTAACGATTGCAGTTCGAAATAAAAGATTACATGGACATATTGTGATACTTCATAAAGAATCATATACAAAATCACGTAACGTTACATTTCACAGCTCAAGAATGATATCACAATCTGTAAAGTTCTCTCAACAATAGAGTTTCTACAATACCGTGTCAAGACGAGACTAAGACTATCTTTTGTCCATGTGTATCGCGAATCTTCATTTGTTCCACTCAGAGACAAAACACATGTATAACTTTACTCAACAGCGATATATTGTCCTTTTTCCAGTGCGCCAAGAATAATAAATTGTGATACATATATATAAATATATATTTCGCTATCTTCATTGTGAGCGAAGTACATGCATCTTCTTACGATTCCTTGGACGCGATTGTCGTGGAATGACGATACTTTGAATATTTCAAATTCCATCCGACTTGAAGATCGTATCATCCCTGCGTCGCTCTAAATCGCAATTTCTCTCAGAAGTTCAGTTCCAGGTGTCATATTTCAACGAAGAAACAACAGAAATCTCTTATCAAGAGTTGAAATTATAATTTACATGAAAAGTCTTAAAACCGTCATATTAACGGTTCAAATTCATTTCTCAACTCCTGGAAAATGGAGAGAAAAGAGGGAATAGTGTGTTTTTAGTGAGCCGGGTTCTTCAATGGCGGTTATGAAGGGTCCATTACGCGTCTATGACTGGTATTTACCCCTCGCACACTTATCCTGGAAGTTCACTTCTATTTTTTACAGAAAGTATACGTACATACATGGTACACATATAGTCCCTTAACATTGCATGTTTTTATTCATACAATTTTTTTCACGTTTTCTCTTTCATTGAGAATTGTATTCTTCATTCAAAACTCAAATTTCAATTCTTAAAATGTGTTTAGACAAAGACCTTCATCCACGTCATGTCTTCGACGGAAATAGAGAATCCTGAAAGATGAATCCAAGAGTTCGAAAATGCAAGTCCCGACCATTGACGCGGTGATTAAAATTAATGTCTAGCGAAAAACATTTTGTCTCGTATGTCAATCTAAAAATGAACGTCGGAGGGAAAAGGAACAGGAGACGCAGCACGTGTTGTAGATTTCATTTTCCTCGTATTAACATGAATATGAAATAGAATCTCTTCTGTTTGGAATAGAAAAAAGGAAATGGAGAAAAAATTTTTAAATTCAGTAGGTAGATGAAAGAAGAAGTTTTATATATAAACTGTTTAAGGAGGAAAAAAAAGTCTCGTTTCAGGAAAAACGAGGATGAGAGTGGAGAATTTTTCTACCGCGTCAAGTTAATTAACATACATTTTGAAGAGCTGAATTTCACTGTTCTTTCATTCACTGTCGGTCCGTCATCGTTATAACGTGACAATTCATTATATGATATTGTCAATAATTCTTGTTATATCACGAGACAGTAACCATCCCGAATAGGGAATTCAACTCAGAACTATTGGGAATAGAATATACTCTCATGTACTTCGTATCTCCGTTATGAGAACGAAAATGAGAATGACTGGTAATCAATCTATAAACTACTCTCACATTTTTCAGAACTTCCAATTGAAACAAACTTGATTCCAACGTTATTCCAACGATTTTCACGCAGTCAAAAAGAGATTGTACTCTAAGAGCAGAGTACAATCCCTCGGGGATAGTGAAGTTTTCGAATTAAAGTTTTTAAGTTGTTACTGTCACCATCGAGTTACGGATTTAAAAGTTATGAAAAAAAAGTGCGAAGCAGAAAGTTGATTTTAATTTGAAATGTTTCATTGAGATTATTTAGGGAGTCAGTTCCTACTATACGGTCTCGGAACTTCGGATAATAATTCAAATGGTCGACTAGATATTATCATACAGTTAATCCGACATTTCATGAGAATCCGACTAGGTTATCTGAAATGAGGCATATCTCCCCAAGTTCTGACTGGGATGAGATACAGGTGAGTCATGTGGAAAGGAATTTATTCGCTCTGAATTCAGATTTTCTCGCATTATCCTTGTGAGTTGAAATATTCTTTCAATCCATATTTTATTGTCAAATCCTTGGAGGAACGGATATAATTGCAACCCATTGAATTTTACTTATAACTGAGATTCCGAGTTTCAGAAACAATGAAGATCCAGCGGAAATTTTTCACTTTTAATGTAAGGGGAGCAATAAACTAAAACCTGTCAAAGAGAATTCTCATGTATTTTTCGCTGCTGAATCCATCTATGAGAATGTGAAAATTGTATCATGGGCAGCTTTTAGTTACAACAAGACGGAAAGTGCATATCCACAATTCTTTGGTCAAGACTCATTCCATAGAAGTGTAGGCTCACCAACTTCTTCGAAAAGAGGAACAATGTCTTTATCTTTTCAACAAATTACAAGATGCAGTTTGGTTCTTGTTCATTTGATCCCTCCCATGTGCTGTTTCGTCTTCTTCTAAAACTTGGAGGGATCCTCAATCACTGTGAAATATTCTCAAGCGACCTTGAGATCCTCGAATCAATGGTCCCAATATCCTGTTAAAAACTCTCTCTCTCTCTCTCTCTCTCTCTCTCTCTCTCTCTCTCTTTCTCCTAGAAACATTGTTTATGTGCGAATGTAGAAAGTGTATTTACAAAAAAATTGGACAGCACTTGGCAAAATACTATTTCATTACCTACATGAATGCTTTCTGTCCGATCAGCGCCTCTTCATTTAGCTCCAGTAGAAACTCACGAATAATTTTTCTCAGGCTTTCTCCGATCTCAACCTCATTCAGTTGAGGAAAAAGTCCTGGATAAATACTTCAAACCTTCTACCTCTTCATGCCTGATTCCTTCAAAATCCTTCATCAGTTTCCACTTGATATGTCAGGTAGAAATAAAAATGTGCGGATTCAAGGCCCCATTCGGGCCCTGGTTAGACTTATCTGAGCTTAGACAGGACCTTGTATGGCCCACTTTTCGATCGTAGAAATTCCTACCCAATATATATCTAGAGAAGCAAGGATTTTCATTTTAGGATCGACTGACAGATCATATGGCTCATTACCGTCACTGAGAATACAAAATTTTGTACAGTACATTTGCGACAGTCCGTTTGATCAGCTAAGATGATAATGTTAATTACCCCTAATAAATTATCCCTCTGAATGCCTATTGTTCCTCGGTTCTAAGGTTGCAAGGGTAGGGCAACGCGAGTCACAGATTATTTAAATCAAGACCAATTCAATTATAAGGATGATGAACAAGCGCGGTTGGTTAACTGATTAGAATGGTTTGTTGTTGCACCTTGACAACTTGGACCTCAACAAAACCAATTATAAAAGAATGAAATAATAATAAAGTCTCTTGAGGGGAGCATACCAATTAGCAAGGTTAAGAAAGACACAAAATTATTCTGACCACTTCCGTTCGGTAATAGGATTTGATGAGTGCCTTCCACTGATTGAACGGTTGGTGCTGTCACCTTTTGCATATTCATGTATTCAATAACGCTAGTTTCGCTCACACTTTCATATAATTTATGACGTATGCTCTGCTCGCGTTCCGGCTTGGCTGGACGTACGCTGCGTTGTCTCAAATCCAAAAGAAGCTCAGTACCCTCACAAATTTTCTATTTTGAACGCTTGCAAACTGCCGATCTTGATAAAACTCGTCCCGCTCGTGTTCAGTGATAAATCACTGTTTGATTTTGAGACTACCGCGCATTCGGATTTATAAATTGTACGTTTATTGTACAGTGATGTGAATATTGACACACGTGATGATAGACGGTTTAGTGCTCAGAATCTACGGTGTAAATCAGGAAGTTATTATTTTTTTGTATAAGAGGTACTTCAATCAAGGGAAAAGAAGAAAACAGACGAAAGAGAATATTTGACCCCGATAGAAACTTGACTTTGTAATGTAGGTAACTTTGGTTATGGCTAAAAGCTTCATGTATCAGCTTTCGAAGATGAAATCCCAGTAGGCGTAGAGAACCGAATTCCTACCTGTCAATCACTTTTCTTACATGGGTGAACATCCCAAACATCAACGCTATTCGATCCATCAAATAAATTCTGTCCAGCAAATAACCACAGCACATCTGTGTTTCTCTTCACTGGAACTTGAGTTCCCAAGATAAGGAAATAATGATCATTCCAGCGAATTGTAACTGAAATCATTTTCTGAACTGAAAATAACAATATTTCCAAAAAATTTGGGAATATCGCGATTTTTGATACAAAACTGTCATTGTCACGAGCAGATATTTGATCATAGACCAGAAATTTTCCCTTTTATCTTTTATAACTTAAGAAATAAAACTCAATGAGTGATCGGATTGGAAGCTATTACAGCAGTGACATACCATTCGTAACTCTTAAAACTCGTATGTATGATAGTTATCCGACAAACCTGATAGTCTATCTGGAATTCCCTGGCATCATTCCTGTTGGCAATAAACCACAGCATCCCAGTGGTTGAATTTTATATAGAAGTCTGTGGTTTATACACCCTTGCGCTTGAGTACGTGAGTTTATATGAAATCGATTACCCATTATTCTTCCTCGTGGACTTGGGAAAATGAATTGTCAATCACTCAAAAACGTGAGGATTGAATTTTTTAATAAGGGAAATCGTACGGGCAATTAATGACAATGGATATTGATTCCGAAAAAACAAGTCTCTTTTGCAAATTATTCAGGTTGGATTTCAAACATGCCAGTTCACTTCATCCGATTAGATTTACATTGGTTTTCAGAGGAATGTTTTCAGAATCAAGTGTAGAATGAAATAATGAACACATTCTTCCGAATCTGTGTTTCTTATATTATTATATCATCTGATTTCTGGGAACGATTCTGAGCAATTTCTGAGCCGAAGTAAACATAAGAATTACAAGTCAAGATATTCAGAATCCAAGCAATGATTGAATATGAAAAAAAAAACAGTTGGAATGATTTCAAATTCTCCATTATCGAGTACTAAAAGTAGCATTTATATGGAATTGTAGATGGAACATCATGAAAAATTCTTTGATTCCACTATTATCATGACACACAACGTCCATCGATTTAATGATTGGTCATACATTTTCCTTTTAATCTCCATTTATACATTCATCAATTCCTTTCTCCGCTCCATTCCATATTTTTCCAACAATATGATTTTTTCAGCATATGTTTCAATATATTCGCTGGCAGGATTTTTTAATTATTCATGCAGGATATTTCAATAATGATATTGAATATGTTTTGACAGGATAACACAAACACAGATGCGGAGGAATTCTCTCAATTTTCCATCAGGTATATTTCATGAAAAAAACTAATTACAGAATTCGGGAATACCATGATCGCATATCAGTTCCATTCTCCATATAACACTTCATATTCCGTTTCATGAGGTAGATTAAATGAAATTTATATTCATTCGTTCACTCAAAGATCAAACGTAGTTTCAATGAAAATCGTCATGTCGTTGAATTTTTCGAATGTGATTCATTCCCTTCTGGTCTATGATGAAATATATTTGCTACACTCGAAGTTCGATACTCAGTTTTCATTTTAATACTCCAAACAGTACTCGATGTACTCGCAATCCAAGATCTCTGGATGAGGGTTAGGGAAAAACCTGTAACCCGATACATACATGAAAATACATGGAAATTCTCACTAGCTGTAGTGTATTGATATTTATAATTCTTGTTGTATGATCAACAGGAGTAGAAATATCGACATTGTTAGTGATTAACATCAATCCTGTGACAAATATTCGATAAATCATTCTCTTCCAATGCAATCCACAACTCTATAAAAGTAGAATCAAATTAAATTTCAGACTTCGAGTCGGAGGATCAAAGAAATGAATACTCCTGCAATTTCGAGCTGGAACTTGAAATAAAGATTTCCTATAGTAAAAACTGAGTTGAAGTTTCCACTTCCATGTTCATTCGATTGTAACACGGATGTTGTCAATATTCCATCATGACACCTTAATGGCTAATTCAATTCTACAAACCTTACTTACTTTCACCAAACCAAACACACCGCGATATTACGAACTTTTGTTCGCTGCACGCGGTTACTTTGCTTTCTACTTTGATCTTGATATTGAGTTTCTCGTTTATTGAGTTTCAATACTCAATAATTGGGCAAAGAGAGAAAACAACTGTAACTTCTTCTTAGTTTGTACCGCAGAGGTTACAAGTTGATCTTGGAATGATAATCATTAAACTTCTCGTGAGATAAGAATCTTGAACTGAGAACAATGCGTATCGAAGATTCAGAAAAAAATACACTTCGGAGATAGAATTTTCGAATTGCAAGGAATTATCGAATTCAATAAACCGATCGTGAAATACTTTGTACAGTTCGAACAAAGTGAGTTGAAGCAAATGTTTGATCGTAAAATGATATTCTTCTACATATCTCGAATTTCAGTCTATTCACAAATGAGGATCATCTTGAAGATTCCTACCACTCTGCTGAATTTTCTTCCGCACAGAAATTATTATGCGATATAAAATTTGATCGAAATCAAAGATTTTCATAGATTTCCGATATTCTTTGAAGCTCGAAGAAGAATCCACGTGTTATTAGAGGTATCTTGGGAACAAGAAAATTCACTGTTGCATCACCTGAGAAGTCCACCCTGAAAATCCCATAAAAATTCTCGTAATATCATTCTACGTCGCAGTAATAAAATGTTAGACTCTTTATCGTATGATGGTTTGATGACCTTTCACCATTCGATAGGAGAAAATTGAATGCTTTGAATCTCCATCAACCGAAAGTGATTGTTATTTTTTCACAGTTTGCAGCGATGAATACTTGATTCTCCCCCTAAAATGGAGGAATTTTGAATGATCATGAATTTTCAGGAACAATGATAGTTAGATTTGTCCAATGGGTGTGGCCCGTGTGACCCGAGTGATTGTTTTCTGTGCTTATTTGCGTTTTAGATCAAGGAATTAAATACCTTTCAAATGCCTTTCTCATGAATCAACGATTTACGCTTCACCATAAAGACCATCATGAACACACTTTCACAAAAATTTTCAATTGTTCGATTTTCGACTGCTACCGAAGAAGTGTTTCCTTCCAAATTAAGTATAGCTGTGACATATTGAACTCATGTGTGGATAAACATAGTGTCAGTTTTGATCCATTCTTGTTCAATGTTTGTGCATACATGCACTGTAAAAAATTATGGTGGAATTTTCACCCAAATCTAGTGGCAGCAAAAATCCTTTACGTGAGGGAAATTCATTTCCCTATATTTTGAGGGTGTTCTTCATTCGGAGAGAAATTTCCTTGAAAGAGAAAGAATTTTCTTCCAAATAGAGGAGAATTCCTCCAAAATATAGGGGAGATGAATTTCCCCCACGTGAGGGAGATTTGCTGCCGGAGGAAAATTCCACTTACTTCTTACAGTGTGGCAAAGACATTGATCCGAGCAGGAGGGGAGTAGATACGGGCGGCGTTGGTCAGACGCGACGTGTGCGTATCAATCGTACAAAGTAGATAACAGTGGGATAATTACATTAAAACAATGAAGAATTACTGAGACTTGAAAGATTCACCGTTAGGAATTTCTGTCACAAAATCCATACACAACTGTCAGGAAGGAAGAAGAATTTAACCCTTTCTGACCTAGCTCAATTGTGATAATGATAAACATTTTGTTTCAATAGGCGATAGTTTCTACATAGCTCCCAGCATCAACTCTGAATTTTTACAGAATTTTTAGTAACGTAGATTAAAAATTGCCACATGCAAAATATGTAGTATCAGTGCAGGGTGTCCAGTTCGGGAATCTTCTACTTGTTTCATTGATCATTCCGTTCAACCTGATTTCATGACTGATTGAGTCCATCAGAATTCTCCGAGTCTGGACATCCTGCAGTGATACCACTAAAAACTCCAATGTTATAAGAGAGTTACAACTTTCTTGTAACGGATTTTTACTTTGAAATGCATTGGAACATGATTATTAATTTCCAGTCATTTTTATACGTCGGCCAACCGGAAGAATTTTGTTCATTTCAATTTTCGTTCATCTTCACCGAAAGAAAGTATAGAAAGGAAGATACCGGAAATATAATTTTGAATAATTTTCTTATCGCGAGTTGACACCTTCATCTTGATGATATCATGGGTTTCAACCTGCTCTGATTTGTGGAACGATTTTGATAATTTGCTAGATTCTATGTCCATTGGAATGGACATCAGGTCAGAAAGGGTCAAGGTAGAATAATTCTTCATATGATTCGCTGATTCAATCCAACGATCGACTATCGACTGCAGAAGCACAAAAAAATAATAATTTAGCTCCAGCAGACAAGTGCTAGCACAGACACGGATAGCCATGAAATTAACTCCTGTGGCTAAATTTTCATTATTACAGCAAAAAAATAAGTATTTTCAGCTA
Source organism: Gonatopus flavifemur (assembly GCA_018340375.1). Taxonomy (NCBI): domain Eukaryota; kingdom Metazoa; phylum Arthropoda; class Insecta; order Hymenoptera; family Dryinidae; genus Gonatopus; species Gonatopus flavifemur. The sequence goes on from JAFFJZ010000001.1 coordinate 2,991,521, forward strand.
AATTGTGTACCGTAACTGCCAAAGTCCATAAATGTTTGATACATTTGAATTTTCCATGCTCCACCTGCTTGTGTAATCAAATAGATAGTTCATGAGTACAACTGGAGAAGTGATAACGACTAAAACTATTCATTAGTTCCTCATCTGGAACTCATTCACGTGTAAGAGATATATGAGTGGAGTCGGATCTGACTTCATCAAAAAGCACACGGTTTCCCATTCGAAATTGACAATTGTATCAACAATTCAACAGTGATAGTTGAAGAATCAGTTACAAAATCAGGTTGAGCATTCTGTCGTATGTCAAACACATTTTCATGCAGTACGGTGATGTTTGTCCGCTCAACACACAGAATATCACCTCCTCCTTGGAATATAAACCACGCACTTCATTCCAATTCTAGCATGCTTCGAATATGATTCAAAGAGCATGAATTAATTTTTCACTCATTCCCGAATCGAAAACCCCATAGAATCTCACAAGCACAAGAAGTTTGAATCATATAATTCTATAAAATACATCCTAATTGCTTGTTATTTTAATTACATCGATATTGCTGTGAAAATTTCGGTATCGATCCATCGGTTTGAAGACAAACAGGAAATTCATTGAAGACTGCAGTAATTACCTGTTCAACGTACACAAAAATAACATAACGTTCTGCAAAAAATTACATATTCAGGGACGCAAATTTGGACTTGTTATCGTCGAATGATTCATTATCGTCGATTTTTTATGTCATTTTCCTCACGAGAACGATATTTCTAATCCCGGAAATCCTTCTTGTAAAAATCACGAGACGATTTTCTACATCCGCTGCAATACGATAATATTATCGTCCAAGTGAGTCCTTCAAATCTCTCAACTCTCGTCATTTCTAAACATTAATTTTCCGGGTATACAACCAAACGGTGAAGGAAATTGTGCGGAGAAAAGACAAAGAGCAGAAGAAAGGAGCAGAAAGATGAAACTCAGAGGGGAAAAAGGACCCTTTTTCATCTTTACTGTAGATGAAACAAGAGAACACTCGGAATGTCTCATCCTTCTAATCAGTGTTGAGTTTCACGAGGTAAATAGAAGGTTGTGTTTGACTTTTCAGAGATCAGACAAGAGCTTGGTAAAATTAAAAGGGGTGATTTCATATTTTACATATTCCAACTTATCTTTCAGTTACTCTAATGTTTTACACAACCTTCCAATCGTTAGATATTTCATCATCCGAAAACTATTGTTTTTAGATACTTTGGAGTATCATTTGTTACTTTCCTCTGCACTTTCATTCAACTATCAGGTTTTGAATGAAGAAAAACTCGAATAAAATACAAACACGAAATTAATTGGTCAATCTATCAACATTTTGTAAATATCAGAACTTCATCGTACATCGTAAGTCGGATGTAGGTTTTTTCATGGGCATATTTTCATGATAAAACTCTGTTATTGCATAACTCTGTACAGGAAATGCAGGAAATCGAATTTGCCAGTTATACATATCCGTTGGTGATACACGGGTGTGAAGTTGATATACCATGTCGCATAAAGTATCTGTATATGTATATATGTATATACGCATCCAACCTGTTCCTCATGTTTATATTCATCGAGAGGGGTGAATCGATTTGTTGTAAAAAGAGAGGAACGATAAATATACAAGAAAATAAATCAGTGTGAAAAAGCGCTGAGATTTTCGGTTGGATAATCCGAGCACTCACAGGACTCATGGTCACCCATAAACAAAACAGCGTTCGGTTTTAAGGTCGTTGGATTGATTGCTATCCTCAAATGGAAATACCTTTCACCCTCCCCCTCTTCTTATTCTCTTGATCCTCTTCAGATTCTTTCATGGAAAAAAAATTCAATATTCAAACACGTTGTATCGTCTTCCTCCGATGATACTTCATTTACAAACTCCATCTTTTGTTCATTTTTTTTTAATTCCATCCTTCAATTTACAGTCGTGGAATACAATCGTGGAATCTACCAATGTACATCTCACTGATAAATCATTTATGTATTCTCTTTGAAATCGGAACAAAATATCATCAGGTATTCTGGGGATACTCAACAATCCGAGACACTTATTTGTTCATTATCTTTGTCTCTCAATAGAATTTGCGTTTACATTAAAGAAGAGTGTACGTGGCTCATTTGTAATGCAAACGAAGTATCTGGTCACGGATCAAGTCGATGAACTTGTTTTTCTTGTATCCAAGGATCTCGTTTCTCGTATTCAACGAGAATACAGAGAAAAAATTACAAGATATTCGAGTGGATGGATAATCATATTCGATTAGGATACTCCTCTCCTCCTCCTATCAATGAGATTTTCAATTTTTAATACTCATATTCCAATCACAGTGCAATGATAACAATGTTTAGGAGCAGATTATTAGGAGCGATGATTGTATGTGTTTATCTGTCCATTAATTTTATGATTGTATGATATCATAGGAACACAGGGAAATGGAGAGAAGTATACAAATCCGAGAAACCCACTCCACGACTACTCTCTGGAATAAAGGCTGGAAAAAAGTGTGAATGTGAAAAATAAAAGAAAAATTGGGAGATAGGTAACGAAAAGAAAACAGAAAAAAGAAAAAAAGGGACGCTAAATTTGCTCGCCCCGCGATGTTAATTGGGAGAGTCTATGGCCTGTAATTAACTTCTTATTTCCTTGTATGAATCTTTTTATCTTTTCTCTCCTTGCCCGTACTTCCTTTTCATCCGATTCCCTTTCAATTCGTGAGATCACGGAGAAGGAAAACTTTCATATATTTTCCAACAGATGACACAATTGATTCAGAATATTCAATATATCGAATCGTACGCATTTGTATTTTATTCAAACAAAATCTTCCTTATTATTTCAACGATTTACTGGAAATTTTGTAATTCGTCGAACGGGAATCGTATGACAATTTAATGATTTCAAATTATACATTGAAATGATTTATGAAACAATCGATTTTAAATTATTCACCGCGACAGATTTCAGTTCCATGTGCTCTCGCTATGTGTTATATCAGCTTAAAATCCCAATGAAAATCGTAGCGAGACCAATCCCGGTCCGAATGGTCGGAATTGGATATATTTTTGGTCAATACTATGCATACGTGTTGATTCCAAAATATCATTTTTATTTTCTCCAGTGTTAAGTTGTATACAATGTTTTTTTAACAAACGAACGTTGTTTCATTCGAAATATTTGTTTTTACACAAATGTTCCTTATGGAGCTTCGAGTCTAAATTTTTCATTCTCTACTTTTGGGACCTTTCCCTCGTCTTTCCACTGCACTCAATCTCACATAAGTTTCACATATTTGAGCTTCTGTTGAACCGATATCTCTGTAACGCGTACCTAAAACCGATACGTTGTGACATTATGATAATTACCAAAGAGTCAATCGTCGTATTATATAACATTACATAATATCGTACGAAAGTACAAGAACCACGTATCAACAAGTTGAATAGGTATTCATGTGGAATGGTCGATGGTAGCGAAGAGAGGCAGGGAACGGTCCAAGGTACTCTAAATGCTATACAACTGGATACACAATGTTCGGACTCCGCAGCTTTCTACAATACCATTGGAAACAGGAACGCGATAAATTCTCCGCAAGTTTTATCGACTGAAAGGCTAACAGGCCAACAAGCCGCTGGAATATGTACAACTTTCACGTTGGTGGCCATTGTTGCGAGTGACTTGGGTTTTAGAATGCGTGTGACCGTACTTTGTAATCTACATCATTTTCTTCTCCCGTTTGATTTTTCGTTTTTAATTGAATAGTTCTTTCCGTTTCACGATTTGTGCTCTGAGTTATGAGATCTTTCAATAATCAATCTCGTTTCTTTTTCGCTCCGAGAGAAATAGACCTTGTAAACAATTCAATGTTTTATTCAGAACTGAATTGAAGATAATTCATCACTACAAACAGTCGTACTCTACCGTCTTCAATTTATTACCGTCTGACAGTATCAGAGATTTGTTATGTGTCTTCAAAGCTTCTCCACGTGACACCTCGAGTGAATTTCTCTCCCGTCAAATGTACAGGAGCGTTTTGAAATTTGTCAAGGGAAATTATATCCCTTTAAGGAATTATGAAATTGAATTCGAATATTGAATCACATATTTCTAATTGATCCGTTTTGAAGAACACCGGAGGTGCATATTCAAGGTCTAAGGAATGAAAAAAAGGAGAGTGTAGGTGCTTGAAAATCATAATTCTCAGCAAAATAACCCTTGAATCTTCTATCTCGATCTCGTATAGTTTGAATTTTTCACTTCTCGTGAGACGATAAGAGACGAAAACAGAACTGTCAATTGTGTGTGTTGTGCAATACTTGGCATTGGTAAATATAAGTACGCGCATCATAAAACGCATCATATTTCTAATCTTCAAATTTTCATCCACGTAAAAATGTGCTCAATCACTTAGAATTGAGTTATGGCATTGCTCTGGGCGGGAATTTTCGTAGTTTGAATGAACGTTTTGCGAGCGTAACGTGGATTTAATACAAAATTCGTGCAGGTTTTATGTTGAACTCGCACGTGTTTTATGTTGAATTCAAGCCTGATATTACCCACGTACATAACCTCGGATAGAGGTGAAATTGTGCTTTTCGATCTTCATATAGTATCTTACAGGTAAGTGCATTGGATCATAACCAGCGTGTTTTAGATCTTTAAAATTTCAGTTGACAACATTTTTCTCAAATTCGTACACGATGTCAAGATAAGAATCACATATTATCTGGAAAAGAGTGTCTCAGAATTTCTGGAATCTTCATAATATCGTAATCAATAACCACTTGCGGGAATCTCATTGGAGAATGAAATAAATTTTAATAAAAGAAATCCTAAAACAAGAATATATCACCTCCCTACAAAGTTTTCATTGAATGTTAGGGAGATACATTGAATCTCTCTTCATTACTTTTCGTTGTACTCAAGAACACGTATTTTAGAGCTCATAATAAAAGTGATTCTGAATCTCTTCCTTCATTGTCTGTTCTTCATATAATATATCGAATTCATTTTCTTCTTTATGCATCATGCACGAAATCCATGCTATTGTTCATCAAATAGAAAAAGAATTTATAAAAATAAGAACAAAACGGTAGCGAAGAGAGGAGGAAAATTGGTTGATAAGTATCCTGAAGATCGTCTGGCAAAACATCCGCGTAAGTGCTCGATTCTGTTTTCGTGAAGAAGTAACGAAAGCAGACGAGAATATCCGCAACCCGCATCCTTGACTTTTTATCCAAGACGCAGCTAGTTCTCCGACAATTATACTAATGGAGATTGGCCAGGCAACAAACTGAAGAAAGTAAAAAGAGAGGAACAGCTTTCCGTTCCTACCGACGTCCAGTCGTTGACTGAAACGGAAGTAGAATGAAGATGAAGGGAAAGAGAAGAAAAAAGGAATCGAAAAAAGAAGTAAACGTTGAAAGAGCAGTGAGGCTGAAAATTGTACGCTAGAAAAGAGGGAGAGAGAGTACAACGTTTTAGGATGAAAAAAGCCCTCAGACGAGTGCATAGAAGGTTGGTAGAGCAACTCGAATGTGCGATGTATGTATATATAGAGGTACAAGAGTACAAAAGTTTCCGTGTTCCCCGCTATTTCATTCTGACCCCAACCATAAAATGGTATTAGGGTGTTATTCCTCGTGTATGCGCAATGCCTTATTTTGGGCTTTCATCAAAATTGTCTTAATAATTTTCATTTTCATGAATACTCGATTCAATTATTCTTCTATCGTGACGAGCCCTTCGAATTGTTATTTTTGGATAGAGATCGATGAAATCGAACTATAATGTTCATTGCACGTAATTCGATCCAAACGCCCTTCTCGTTCGATTGTAATGCAAATTAATGTACAGAGAGAAATAATATAGGTTACAATATATTATTCTCATTACCGATGAGTTCACATTGAATTCCAAATATGAAAATTTTATATGTGGTAACGATGAAATATGGATATAAATGATACGTAGAACGAATAGGCGAATGATTAATATTGACCCCATTCGTTCAATACTCGATTCATTCGGAAGGAATGTTTATACGATGCAATAGGTTTGAATATTGTATCCGGTAACTAATAATGAAGCAGACTGTAATCGCCTATATCAATTACAAAAATTCCACGGGGCAATGTGTTGTTCAGATTATTATGAAGTGAGTGTTGAAAAATCAACGCATCGAACATCAGGAAACGATTCCTTTGATTCATTTGATTTTGCGGTAATACAATAACACAAGAATTGATCGCTCGGGACTATATTATGCAAGTATTTTGTTCAAATGCTTCATGTAACGTGAAACGTTGGGTAATAACAGGAAATTGTATACTGCAATCGGCATGGAATTTTCTTGATCAAGCGATTGAAAAATCTCTCAAGTATAAAATGTTATTTTGAACCTTACTCGGAAAATTCTTCAGAGACTTAGCGTGCAGTCTTTATTGTTTTATGGCGATTCCAAGTGTGACCGACACATTGCCACTTTTGATGATGTACATGATGAAAATTGAAAACCTTGAAAGAAACCTCATACTGGCGCAATACCGTTTCCGGAGTTAACAGTGCTGTAAATTTGAACAACTAATAACACGAGTGATAATAACGATTTACACAAGACTCACACTGTAAAAACAAGAGTTTGAATTTTACATGGTTTCATGAATGAATTACTTCACAAATTCCTTCATGTACGTTTTAAATTCCAAAACTATATTTGGACAACACGACAAATCATTTCATCAATTTTAACTTGGCAGTTGGTATACATCACATGTAAATGAATAATCGATTCAAAAGGTCTCTGCTTGAATTATATCGGACTCATTTTTATAATCATTTGGATTATCATGGATGTACTCCATCAACATATTATTCTTATTATTATCACCGCTGTTGGCGAATATATTTCTGTACAAAATTCCATTATGTGATATAATTTCCAATGGGTTGATGGTTTGACTCGATTTGTGTATTTTTATAATGAAACTAATCAACACTTCGACGTATAGAAATGATGAGCATTTGGTTTGAAATATCGGTATTCGTAATCATCAGATTGAATTGAACATGTTACTGTTTGATTGCATATCACCGTAAGTTCATCAACCCTAACACGTAAACAAATGTTTTCTAAAATGCAGGTATAATAAACGCATTTTACTGAACAATTTTATTTATCTTCCGTAACGTGGACTACTCTGCAATTTAAGCTTCTCATTCAACCATAACTGGTACCCATGTGGAAATAGCCAGAGTTGACGAATGGCGCGATACTGGCAGAGATGTATTTGCTAGACTTCGGCAGAAACAACTGTGCCCCTTCAGAATCATTACCGTTTTCCAATTGGCGCCATATATTCGCCGAATTGCATACGGTACTGGCTCACCTGGTCAGACGGTCTTGAGCCAGTATCGAATTAATACTGTTCGGAGAATACCCAGATCGTACAGAAATTGAACCGCGTCAGTACCGAATCAGAGTCAGTTAGATGGTGAAATGCGAAAAAAAGACGATATGGCACCAATATCGATGCAATGTTGTTCTGATATGGAATAGATAGCGGATAGGGATTCCACTGATCTCTCTAATAAGACGATTACTTTGATGGGACAATACTGCGCCGGTATTGAGCCAGAGTTAGTATCAGCATTCAATATGTTCGATAGAATACAATGTGCCAGTATTGATAGGACTCTGGCTGGCTATGGAATCTGTGGTCGAATGACATTAAAATCACGATCTCAGCAACTTGGCTGTTGTAGTGAGCCCAAGTCGCGCCAGCATACGGCCAGAGTTGTTATCATCATTCAATATGCTCGAAAAACAACGATGTGCCAGCGTTGGTAGGACTTCATTCCACTACGGAATCTATGGTGAATTGTATGACTTCAACGGTCCCATTACAATTGATGGCAATTTGAGTGATGATTCGTCGTCAACTCAGAGATCGGCTGATGTGATAGAGACTCGGTTTCCCATTCGCAGGACCCGGGTTCAATCCTCACTCAGTGAACTTTCAAAAAATCATTTCCAAAGTGCCTTTCTCCGATGACGATAATGAAAACAATGAATCATTCAGATCTTCAAAGTTCGAATTTAATGTGTGTTGTTTACTTGAAAAATGTTCACCCCTGGTAACTCCGGTTACCGGTATTGTGCCAGTACTGGGTCGGGTTAGAATTTCTACATAGGACGTCATCATTTCAACTCCTTGTCTTCCCCATCCAGCTCTGCAAAACAACTGATCCTGTTGCAATGCCAGAGTTTCATCATAGCAGGCTCACATCAGATATCACTACCATCGTGGTGGTGAATGTTATAATGACCATTATGTGAAATGGTGTGATCATTCTAACTTCTTTGCCAGTACTGGCAATCCAACTGGCCCCATAATGGTCGCTCTAGATTTGCCAGTACACTGAGAGAAGTGGAATGTAATGATTACCATGTACAGATAGTAATTGGGGGAAAACTTCACGAGAATTCTAGCAATGTTCATGCACATGGGAATGGTTACCATTTACATGAAGATGGATACCAAATAACTTGATTTTGTCATTCAACTACTATTTTCGCATGGTAATGGTTAAAGTTCACTTTTCTCAGTGTACTGGCAACAGTAGTCAGCCAATGCGGCCCGTGTTTCCATTTCCACATGGATACCGTGCCAGTATTTCTGAGGATGAAAAATTGGTTATAAATTCATTTTCCTCGAAATAATTCTTGATATTTGAAAGTGAGGAAAGTTTGAGAAATTCGTAGAAAATGGAAGAGATGTCATTATTGGTGAATTTTGAGATGATTTCTCTTGAACAGACACATACCAAGTTCCAGCTGGATCAGGCTGCTCTATTGTGTCTGAATCCAGAGAGTCAAATACTCACCATAAAATAAAAAAAACGAAAGAATTTTGTGTGTTGATCAAATATCCCTTTATAAGAGACGAATTACCTCAGGCAACTAGAGATGAATTGGATAAATATATTGGCTAATTTCCGTTTCCAATAAAAACAGGGTATAACAATGATTACTGGCGCTTCAATGGGCCATTAATGGTATTATTGCAATGCCAGTGAAGATCCGTTACTGGCCCTTTGAAACGCCTGCAATCGTGTTTGCTTGGTGGTTCTTGAATTTTTGAAGTGGCCTAATGTGTGCGTGTACGATGAAAGTTTTGAACATCATCCTGCTGAAGTTCCTACTCCACAAATCTACCTCAAAATTTACAGAAACTAATTGCAAGGTGAGTGCCACAATTTGCAGCTGTCATGGCGAAATCAGCAATTTGCTGTGAAATGTTGAGAAAAATCCCATACAGTCTGGAATTTTCAGATAAATTTATGGAAAATTTCATATAAATGTATCGGAAATTTATTTCCCAATCAGTGATTGGGATTTTCCGATTGATATATATATATACAGGGTGGGGCATTTAAAGTGTCACGGGTGTTTTTTCCAAAAATAAAGTGAGATGCGAGAAAATTTTTCGGACAAAAGTTGTAGGGTACCGAGGGGGACATCCGATGGTGGCCTTGGCTTTGACCTCAAATCTCATCTTCAAGGGCATTCTGAGATCAACTCTTGTTTTTTAAATAGCATCTCATATTTTTTACTGCAGATTTGGATTCTAGGTCAAAAACCAAGAAACTTTTGTCTGAACCATTTTCCTGAAATCCGCAAGGATGGCGCTCTAATCGATATTGTTCCATTTTGAATCTGACATTCGAATAACTCGAAAACGAAGGGTCTTGCAAAAGAATGTTTCGTACAAAAGTTGTCAATACACAACACATTTCAATCGTCTACATTACCACCATTCAGAGCTCACGCGATGTAAACAAACGACGGGGTTCAGTGAAAATTCACGATTTTGAAAGTCAGTTTGTCAGTTGCATTTGATTATTACTTGGTTTATGACAAATTGAAAATCATGGATATCCGATACACGGTTTCTGAAAAGATCGATATGATCTACATTGACGGTGAAGTGCATAAGAACCCCAGACAAGCATATGACTTGTATGCAGAACGATTTCCTGAAAGAACAACGCCATCCATTAGGTATTTTCAACGCATTACAAAATTATTCTCAGAAACGGGAAGTGTTACAAGGGAAAAACGACATCGAATGGGAACCGTTAGCGGAGAAAATGCGGAAGTTAATGTACTAGCTGCAGTAGCCAATAATCCACACGTGAGCTCTCGTGAAATTGAACTCCATTCGGGAATTTCTCGAAGAAGTGTTCTTCGAATACTGAAACGTCACAAATTCCATCCGTATCACATTTGTTTGCATCAAGACCTTCACGGTGATGATTTCGAAAATCGTGTACAGTTTTGTCGATGGGGTCTAGCGCAAATGCACAATAACAACTTCATCAACATATTATTTTCTGATGAGTCGACGTTCACCAATCATGGTCAAGTAAATCGACATAATATGCATTACTGGGCGACAGAAAATCCAAGATGGTTACGTCAAGTAGAGCATCAAAGACAATGGGCTGTGAATGTTTGGTGTGGTATTTTTCGATCTCGAGTAATTGGACCGTACTTCATTGCAGATACGCTAAATGGAAAGAAGTACAGACATTTCTCAGATCAAGTACTTCCAACATTACTTGAAGACATACCTATTCAGGAACGATTGAATATGTGGTATCAACACGATGGTTGTCCATCCCATTATGCAGTCACAGCTCGAGAAATATTGGACAGAGATTATCCTGGACGATGGATAGGACGTCGTGGAACAGTTCATTGGCCTGCCCGTTCTCCGGATCTTACTTCTCCAGATTTTTTTTTATGGGGATACATAAAAGATACAGTTTATCAACAAGCACCGACTACACCTGAGAATATGCGTCAACGAATCATCAATGCATGCGCGAGCATCAATGAAGATATTTTAGCACGAGTTCAGCAATCTTTTGTAAAACGTTTTGAAATGTGTATTGAAGTCGAAGGCCATCATTTTGAGCATCTACTGCATTAAAATTATCCAAGTGATGTAGACGATTGAAATGTCTTGTGTTTTGTCTGTTATACCCCATCACCTCCGTTTCAGTTCAAGGGGTCCCCCTTGGAATCAGACAACTTTTGTCCGAAACATTCTCCTCCAAGACCCTTCGTTTTCGAGTTATTCTAATGTCAGATTCAGTATGGAACAAGATCGATTAGAGCGCCATCTTTGCGGATTTCAGGAAAATGGTTCAGACAAAAGTTTCTTGGTTTTTGACCTAGAATCCAAATCTGCAGTAAAAAATATGAGATGCTATTTAAAAAACAAGAGTTGACCTCAGAATGCCCTTGAAGATGAGATTTGAGGTCAAAGCCAAGGCCACCATCGGATGTCCCCCTCGATACCCTACAATTTTTGTCCGAAAAATTTTCTCGTATCTCATTTTATTTTTGGAAAAAACGCCCGCGACACTTTAAATGCCCCACCCTGTATATAGGAAAACTCCGATTATTCTTTACGGTGTGCCTCCATTAAAGAACAGGGAGACCTTAGGTTGCCAGCGGGCAGACTGCATCAAAGAAGGTAAAAACTGCCCAGCAAGATTCCTCTTCTCCAGATTTGACTTTTTTGGAAATGCCCCTGGTGCTTCAACATGCAAAAAATTCTCAAGGCTACAAGAATGCTCCTATTTCCGGAAGTCTGGAAAAAATCACTTGGAAAAGTAGAAAAGATTTCTCAAACTATTCTCGCGAGACATATGAATTCGGATACACATGACGCAGTCTCAAAGTGTAGGGTGATCTGTAGTATGAAACTACATGATTGAGGTAACGAATCGGTAAACACGCGTAAACTTTATCAAAATATACATGAGATTGAATAGAAAACACGATCCTAGAACACGTGAATTTATTATAAACCCATGTGAAAGCAAAAAGGAATAATTTCTCTAGACTCTAAACGTGAAAGGCTATGAAAGTGAATTCTGAATACAGGTTATTATGTTTCGACCTTTAGTACCATAATCGTCCACTAGAAGCATTACCCATATACGGAAGTAAAGCCCAGTGCATGTACTATACACATCCAACTCTGATACAAAATTAAAGTAGATTGAGTAGACGCAAAGTTCTTTTGAAGCTCGTAAAACGTTTATCCTTCACTATACAGATATTAAACATTTGCATTATAACGTGATAGACTTATAATACTATATTGCTCACTTTCTTTTATGTTTTATTGAAATTCAAAATATCTTTTCACCATACACTTTCCGCAGTGGATTTTTTACGTCAGTCGTTCACATAAACGAAAATGAAAAATTCAGATTTACGTTCGATACGCTCGGAGGAAACTCTCCTGCAAAAGAATTATGAAAAAAAAATGTATATATATCTTTCTCTTGATGTAGTGCGCACAAAATTCGATGGAATATTATTTTCGTTCGACAAATCGAAGTATCCGCAGAAACATTTACGACACGTTCAGAATGATTGAGGGAGAAAGAGAAAAAAGTTGTCCATGAGGGTGGTCGTCGTCGTCGCGTTATGGAAGGTGATAATCGCGTGTGAGTGAAAAAATATTCAGTCAAGTTTTCCGGATACAAAGTTTCTCCTTCGAAAATGAGAACCGCTCGCGTTCCTCTTTTGCCCTTGATCGTGGGGAAGGGGATTTTCTGTGGATACCAGGAACCACAGTGTATAGCTGTGATAGCTGTGGTGGTGAGCAATGGATCGACTGTCGTAAGGATGTTCATTGAACTGAAGGATGGAAGAAACTTTACGAGCTATAGTTTATTCTTGCCACAGAGGAAGAAAAGAGGAAAAAACACATGAGACGGATGGAAAGAATAAGAAAGGAAGAAAGAAGGACTTGTCGTACTTGGACGACGAAATGTCATGCATAAAATCACACAAGTTTTCACACGTAGTTTTTCTCCAGTGAGAAGAACCAAGACCCTTCTGAGTGTATTGTATGTGAATCCTGTGGCATTTTGTAACTTCGTTGTCAAAGTCCTCCGTATTCCTTCCTGATTAAATCACTCTTCGTGTTTCACCAGTCTGATTGTAGGATTTAGATTGCACGAATATGAAACAAGTTCGAGATTTTAATAAAGAATAAAAGAAAATACGTATATATTGTGATGGAAAATTTCAACAATGCATAATGGATATAATTTATGAATGATCATCTCCTGCATTCAAGTTGAGTACAGAATGCTGTACTTTGAGATGTTTCAAAAACTTCGTATACAAGAAGAGGTTGGAACATAAATCTACTCTGAGTATGAAATTCATGGCGATGGGGTGATAATTTATCGAAAACTTTGGATTTAAAATTAAGAACACGATATCGATTGAAACCACCTATCAATCCTTGGTTCACAAAACCAGAGCGACATCAAATCCCACGAAGTGCTCCTTTATAATTCCTATTCTCGCGAATTTCTATCAAAATCGGATCAAGGAATATTATACATATATATTTGAGAAACATGAATGCAGACACATGTCGATCACACGTAACTTCTTATCAGACCTTTCACACCTCATCGATCAAGCTTAAAAATCGTCAGAAAACGTAGACATATGTGCTCATCTCTCCGAGCTGTTGATCTATAATGCTTCGGCAACGGCAAAAGCAGTAACAACAATAACAACGACAACGACGACAAAACATATTCCGACTTTATCGAATTTAAGAACAGCTACAATACGGTTCTCCTCGTTGCCGGCAGTTTGGAAAGCAGAGGATACAATGAGGTATTGTCCAGACCGGAGGGTTGAGAAGTAAAGTTCCGACAAAGAGAAAGAAAAGAAGAAAAGAAGAAGGAGGGGGAGGGGGAGGAGAAAAAAGACAGGAACGAGGACAAATGGTGAAACGGGAAAAACGTCACGGGGTAGAGAAAAGAAGAGGATGAAAAACAAAAATGATAGGATACGAAGAAAGCACGCAGAGTAAAACCTCCAACGCCTGACTAGTTCCTCCCCTCACCTTTCGATACAACAAAAGCTTTTCAAGGATTTTCTAATACAAGCTCGATTTTTGAATCAGCTTGCAATACAAAGCTTACCACCGGGTGATGTTAACTCCGGAATATACTGTTTTGCTTTTCAAACAAAGTAATCTCAACTTGGTTGATATGCGATTCCTTACGCTCGTTTCCATTTAACCTACTTCTTAAATGAAAATTACAACGAGAAGAGAGATATTGCTGTATTCCAGAGATAACGGATATTTGTTTAGAAATTGTTTGTGTTTTTGCATTCTATCGAATTCAGTTTTCTTCCAACGTGTGTTTATAACGGAGAGGAGTTTTGAATATAAACACCGAACTCTATATTTTGTTTATTGATCGTTTCATGAAACACGGTACCGGTGATGGATGAGCTTTCAATAACATTTCAAGAATCATGTATGGGATGAAGAACAGAAAAAAGATAACAAAAAGCACATTAATTTTTTGTTGTTGATTCACTGGAACGTATGAACTCTCTCGAGTAACGTGTTCGGTTTGAGGTAGGGGTTCGGATATAAATGCGACCCGACTTTATGGAATCTGTATGAATATATCACATCATCATTGTGAAGAAGAGGAGCCTTACCGAATTATGAATTCGGAATGAAAAGAATTTGTCAAAGTTTGCGAACAGTAAAGGAGAATTTTGAAAATTTTTTCAAAATGGTGGTTTGGTAGCAGTGTTTGGGAAGGGAATTTGAGATTTGGAATTTGAATTGATACAATGGAATATGAATAACTCATAGTACTATGAGGAGAGAAAATGAGGGAGGATTCAAAAACCAGAAAATGGATACATTCCCTAAGATCGTTATACACTACGCCCAAACAGCATCGAAAGTTCTCAAAACGTTTTAAAAACGTACCCATAGTCCCACAGATGTTGGTTCCCAAAAATATATTTTCTAAACATCTTGAGAACATTCATCCAATGTGCTGGGAAACACATTTTGGGGACATTGTTCACAAATGCTAGGGTACGTTTCCAGAATGTTCTCGAAACTTTATATGAAAACTAAGTATTTTATTCTAACCTATATAAATTTATATTCATAGTTTTACCAGGGACGAAAGTATCAAACAACTATAAGAGTATGTTTTGTATTGAATATTTGGGAAGATTTCATTTCAGAAGTCCAAAACTATTGGCAGAATATGAATCATCAACAATTAAGTCAATATACTCAAGTAACACAAGAAGTTCTAAGAATGTGCTCGAACAGTCTAAGAAGGTGCTGGACCATTCTTAGAATGTTCGAGCACATTCTCAGAACTTCTTGTGTTACTTGGGTATTAAGATTCACATAACCTCAAAATTGACGCGAAACAAAATCTCATTATATACCATGTATTAACACCATACAAATGTGATTCACTGAATCTATCGATGGAGGCCCCACCGCAGTTCATTTACATCGGCTCCAAATGAAGAATATTGAAAGATTTTGCACAAGTTTGAACATTAACAAATTCTCATTTTCAATGTCTCATAAGCGTTCCATAAAAACCTAAATAAAACTATACCAGATATTCGTACATCCCTGGTATATACAGGCGATGTTTCCTGAACGTCCCGAAACATTCTCAGAACATTCCGATGTTTCAGAAGACGTTCCAAGGATATTGATAGAACCTCCCGGTGCTGTATGGGACGACAGTGAAGTTTGCTACTTTGAACAAGGGGAATATTTCAATACTGCTCAATACTGAATAAAAACACCTAACAAATATTCTTCGAAGTGGAAATAATCGAAAATCAATTCAAAACCATCGAGAAATCCAGTTGCGAATCCATACAAGAATCCAGATGGATTCTTCCATGTTGTTCCGTAGGAATTCGAATGGTTTCCTGTGGATTTGCTTGAATCTCATAATTTCCTGCGTAAATTTCTACCAATTTCCTCAGATGAGGAATTCTTGTCATGAATTCCCAGAAGTCCCAACTGGATTTTCAAGCGTCGGATAGAGATTTCGGATGGGTACCTGGATTTCTGGCTGGATTTTTGCAATAGGGAGACGTACGCTGCAAAAACTGTTTCCTGGAAAATTTTATTATTCCACTAGAAGTCATTGACCAGTACATTGGACTTGAAATTCTAATACATTCGCAGGAATATTCCAGCACGTGCATTGGAATTTTACAGTGCACAGCAAAAAATTTTGTGTCACAGAAAGCCCACTCAGAGTTTGTGTTGAAAACAACATATCAAATTCTGAAATTCACAGATTTCCAGTGTGAATTTAACATTTTTTGTGTTGATATTCAACATAAATTGCGAGTGGACTTCCTGGGACATACCCGTGTGTTCGAAATACACAAAATTTTTCACTGTGTAAGAAACTCGGAGAACTCCAGTCACAGCTGAGTCTTTCCCAATTATTTATGACTGGGAGTGTGGCGAATTTTCTCCATAGCGATTATATTTTGTATATTCTTGAGTGATAGCATATAAGGTGGGAGCATACCTTCTTTTTTCTCTAACAACACGGTCATATCTAGAAAAATTTTTCAATTCATGAAGTTTTGAGGAATTTATGTTGTTTTCTGGCAAATTCGATCAAAAATTGTGCAGTCTCAATTAAATATAAAGTCGGCCATATATTTGAACTGCCGTCCCGTGTCTGAACGACTAAGGTCTCAAAGAGAAAAAAATAACCTCCAGTTTTCTTTGCTGGCTATTTAGTCTAAGCGAGACGTCCGACATTTTTCCCGCGTCTTTAGCAAGGTCATCAGAATCATCTACTGTTGTGAAGTCACATCGAGTCAATCTTTAGGTCAAGTGTACATTTATTTCAATACACGCTATTCGGTAAGATCGTTGCTGGTGTTGGTAATGATTTTTATCCACAGGTCACTTTTATTGCATTTCTTTCCATTTTCGTTTGCGAGTGGAAAAAAGGTGGCACCTGATCAGGCAACGGATTCCCGTCACACAATTTGTGTGTTATAAGGAAATTCGATTCTCCTTCACAATGGTCTTTTACGAAAGTTAGCACATTCAATAAGCTATAGCAAACCTAGCACAGGGTGGAGAAAATTCTGGTGAACGCTGTCACAATTTGGAACTTCTTCGAGAGTTCCCTTTTGTTCATCAAGTTCTCACGAGCCGCACTGCTTTTTTGAAACGACCCCGAGAGAAAATGTAGCTGATTTTGAGTCTAAGTACATTTTCATAGTCACAGTACTTATATTTTCACTATCACAGGTATTTTCATAGCTACAGAGGTGTGAAAATTATTAGAATAATTGTTATTTTCAAAATAACTCCATTTTTTGCCTCAGATCATGCTTATTTTGTCTTGTTGATATAATAGTTTTTCATCCTTCCATTCCTCAGTTAATTATTATAACAATTTTTCTTTCCAATCTTTTTTTCACTCCAATGATCTCAACACCTCGATCTCAAACTCAACAGTATGTAACAATAGATACCCGCTGGGAATTTAGAATTTAGAATAGTTAACAACAAATTCCGACCGGGATTTATTGGTTTCATCGTAACTCAACTATCATTCCTTGTCAGGTACATAAATTTTATACAATGGAATACCAGTTCTTAATATCAAAATATTGCACATTGTTAGCTGTTTAAAGACATATTAAGATGCTCATAATGAAAACGAACTTTGCACAAATGAGATTGTTATATAGTAATCATGGAATATTCCTTCGTTCAAAAATGGAGGGTTTCAGAACTATTTATATCAAGAAATAAAAGCAGTATTGCATAAATGATTGCATTCCCTTGGAGGAAAGTTGGAACAGTTTTGGAAATCACAATTATTCTAATAATTTTCACACTTCTGTACTTCGATGAATGATCTCGACTAGGAATCCAATCGGGTTAACCCGATCAAATGTGACTGAATTTCCAGTCAGGATATGGCTGCTGTAACTACAAAAAAGTACTTGGATTCAAATTCAGTTATACTTTTCCCTCGGTGAAGTTGTGAGCCATGGTGAATTTGTGAAAGAACTGTACCAACTTGCGGTTTTTTGTAAAAGAGCTGTGAGCTGTGCTGGGGTTCGTAAGAGGCCTCCAAAGACGTTTCTTAAGAACTCAAGCTGTGCAACCCTCCGTAAGAGGAATCGGTGAATGTATTCCTTGCTACAAGCACCCTTACCCCTGGTATACAGCCACAATTAGGACTCTATTGATTCCACCTATCCACTCCCCTTTCACTATCCTAAATTGGAATGAATTCTTGGCAAGAACATACTGAATCATGATGCACCAAACCCTGAACCCAAAGTACGTATTTTGTGATCAAATATACACTGTAAAAAGAAAGTCTTCAATTCAGCTCATTTCATGGCTGAATCTATGATGCAAACAAATTAAGCCGAAAAAACAATCGCCGACACAATGGAAAAAGCATTGTCTAGAATTGAGATGCAAACAGATTAAGACTTTCTTTTTACAGTGTATCGCCGAATTGTCATCCAATTTCAGTTGTCAATTCGGATACACGCTCACTACTCGGATTTCAATTTAACTAATCATTTTTATGAGAATTGTTATAATACTTGTTGAGTTGTGTACCATAAATTTCCTTCAACGTGACTCCTGCTCGGAATTCGAATAAAAATTCAATAGCACACCGAAAAAAATGATTTATTTGACCGAATGAACTGAAGTTAGTTGTGAAAATTAGTTCCGAGTGATAAAAGAATAGAAGCCGGTCATAAAAGCTGTACTAAAGACAACTTCAAATTAGTAACAGCAAGTCAGAGAAATTAAATTCGAATTTAGTTGAGCCAAAGCCTGTTTTAGCTATCCAAATATCAACAACTGTATCCAGTTACTGGAACTACTTTGGAGTAAGGGTAACTAATTATTTTTTTCGGTGCGGAGGTTGAGGATGTATCGATTTCTAGGATTATCAAACGTTTCACAGAAGATTATTCAAAAACTATTCAAGTACTGCGGATGTTCGTTGAAAATTCAGATGGGAATATTCATAAGAGTCTACTACCTAAACTTCAATGCCACTCAGTATATTCGTGGAAATTCCCGTAAAATATCGAGAAAGTGAATGTCTGCACGGGAAGACCGAATTTATTAATAATAAGCAGCTTGATTTCAATATTTAGAAAAATGATTGTCAATTTAGGGCAAAAGAGGATCGCCGAAAATTATTCGTAGTAAAAATATCAAAGGTTGATCGGCTTATTGTTATTTTTCACAGTGGAACTATCAACTTATGATACATTCACTACAAATATTTTTCAATGATCCTCTTTTTCCCTGAATTCACAGTCATTTTTCGAAATATTGATGAACTCGGTCATTCCGTGTGGTTGGAAATTCGGATGAAACTGAAACAATTATCGTGCTACTGAGCTATTCCAATCTGTGGACATTTTCAGGAATTCCACAAAAGAGCTGCACGTGTTCGCCAAAAGTGTAATTACAAATGTGAATGAAAATACAACCACTGTACTTCACCGGCGTAATGACGCCGGTGAAGTACATTCTTAGAAATTTCTGCATTAACTCTAATGTTTTTGCTGGAAGTTTCTTTGGAGTTCACGCATAGATTCAGTTCTAGAGATGTGCGAATAGTTCGAAATCGAATCGAATCAAACGAATCTTTGTAGATTCGATTCGATTCGTTATCGAATCAAAAAAATCTAAAATCGAATTATTCGAAATGTTCGAATCGCAATGATTCGATTCCGAATCGATGTTACACTGAAAAACTTCATTCGAGTCAAATACCTTTTTCTTCAGTGTACCTGATTTGAGAATGTGTACAAAATATTGTTCGCAAAATAATTCTATTGGATATTCATCATCGAAAGATTGTTAAATGTTACTGGCTGTGCGACTCATACTACAGAACTATTCAAAAGAATTCTTGATGAAATTCGGAAATTCTTCATGAATTGTTTTGAACTTCATTCGAACTTCCACGGTGTATCAAGAAGTATTACCGCAGTTATATTCAAGTACAACAAATTAGTCAAAGAAAAGTCATTTTAACAAAAATTCAATGTTACCGAAATTTGAATCTTTTATTAAAACGAATCAGTGACCGGATAACAAAACACTCGAGCGCTATAGGCACTGAAGAAAAATAGGTACAACAACCCGAAGTTTGGTTATAATAACCCGACAGTGGGTGCTTCCGACATTTGTGCAAAATTTCCCAGGTAGCACAATAATTCCAAAAGAGTTCTATAAGAATACTTCATATTCTTTATGACCTCTTTCAGAACTCGTGTGCTATCTGGGTTGCAAATTCAATAAGAAGAAATGTTTGAATAATTTCTAGAACAAAAACTCGGACTTCTTTTTGAACAAATCCGAGAAAGTCTGATCCCCTCTGAAATTTCGATGGAAAATCTGATGGAATTGAGGCAAAGTTTTTTCAAAGTTTATCAGAGATTTTTCATCTCATTTTGATTGATTATTAGGAATTGACAAATCAAGCTAATAAATATGAATTCCTCACGAATATAAAATAGCGAATATGAGAACTTCACTTTTTATGTTTAAAATATGAAAAATTAAGACGAATTCAATGGGCTAAGAAGGCTTAAAGAGCCTCTGAATGGTACATCTACACTAGTACAATACGTATGCGATGTTTAAATTCCATTCAAATGATTATTATATCCAGTATTGATTTTATGTTGTGATTCGAATTCGATAAAATTGTCAAAGAATCGATTCGATTCGAGGGTCTAAAAACGTGATTCGCACATCTCTATTCAGTTCCATACACATTTTACATTAAATCTAATGTGAAATATAGTATAATCTATAGTTGTTTCATGTTTTTGTACATTGAATGTAATGTAAAATGTGCATGGACTATAATTCATGTACGTAATTGGAAAAAACTCCCAGATTTTTCTGAAAGTCCGCAATATAGAACAAAAGTGTGATAATCCAAAACTTATTAGGTCTAATTCACATCACTTCATAATTTTTCGATGATTTTACATATTCAACCAAATTATTTGATATTCTTCCTGTTCTGTGATTCAGCAATTTCTGTACCAATATATTCTATTCCCAGATCGATGAGAATTGTCCAACCTCACATTCATTGGTATATCTCTACACTTTGCGTACATATATTCCGTTTATCATGAAACACCTTGGATTTTTCCAGAGAAAAAAAAGCGGGGAAGAAACTCTTGGAAGCAGGAGGGATACTGTGTTATTCACCCTATCCTGGATCAACTACCTCTATCGTGCGGAGCATAATATCGTGTTTTCTGTCGTCCTTATGCTTCATCGAGTTTGCCGTCAATAACATCTTTGTCGCGCCTGGCATATTACTACCGAACCATCTCTTTCCATCGCTTAGACGAGACTGGAGCTCTCTTCCCAAGATTACCGACTCTTCTAAATCTACGTGCTTCGAAATATCGCGAAGACACGGTAGTATCGTATCGTTACTCCTTATCGAGAGTTCAGAATGTTCTAACGTTTGCTCTAGATTCAGATCCGTAAAAATCTCACCAAATATTTTCTCTAAATTCAATCTTATTGACGATATGGAAATCCAATTGCTAATTTCATTTCTCGATCAATAGATATGAAATTCCTATCTCGGCTAAATGAGGTTTAGATCGGGGAGCTTTAGTCTGATCACCTCACTTCCATTAGATCAAATCTGTTGGGAATAATCACGACGCAAGGAAATGAGTTGTTGTTATATTAGTAGTTAGACTTTGGGTAGTCAGAAACAGTATGGATAACATGGTAATATGCAAAGCATACGGTGATTGAAATTTCATTACACTGTAATTAATATTGAGTTAAATCAAGTAAACATTCTATTTATTCATATTAAACTTCATCGGTAAGCGCAATATGAACTTGGGATGCTGGATTCGTAGTAGATGATATTCGAATAACGTTGAGTTATTTTATCATGGAGAAATACTACGGAGTTTATTCGAATATTCAAGGATAATGAAAGCACTGTTGGAATAGGTGTTCCTGAAACAAGGAAATAGAAAAAAGTGGGACTGAAAGTGAACTCGTACGATGACCATCATAGCACGCGAGATTGCAAAAATGCTGGTTTAACCACAATTTAAACTTCAAAACGAATGCATTTCCTACCTTTTATCGCGAGCGGCTAGCCAATCGTTTTCCCTATCGAGAGAAAGAAAGAGAGAGAAAGACAGTGAAAAGGGAGGGATTGATCAAGAGAGAAAGAAAGAGAGAGAAAGCTAGTGAAAAGGGAGGGATTGATCAAGAGAGGAAGAGAAACAGAACAGGTAGGTGAGGTAAGAGCACAAACAGGAGAGAAAAAACCCGCAGGATGGAAGTGATTTCATCGTATTGTTCTTCTTATGGAACATTTTCAACAAATGAAATGCATCCATTATGCCAAACAACAAACTTTCATGGCGGTTTTTTTCCTCTCTTTCTCTTCATTCTCGCACAACACAATCAACTTCAATAATTTGATGGAAATAACATTCAGATTGGGTTCTCTTTTTGCGCTTTGACACAGATTTACATAAATACCCTTGGTCTTATCGAATCACGAAAACACTAAAAGATAATGAGTTAAGGGGGAGGATGAATGAATGATGGTTAAAATGGTTTCCCTTTCGTATTATTCTTCTTTTTCTTCTCTCATTCGGGTTTTAAAATAATCCACCACGATAAAGAGAACACAGAAGAAGAGGCAGATACCTCGAGAACAACATCTCCCGAGAAAATGAAAATTTGTTCTTTTGACGGATTTTCCATCTCCCGTTTAAATTGAGTTGGCCGAGTTGAACGTAGAAATACACGTTAGATGAATCAGTACATCTGATCTCTTAATAGCTCGATCTTGTCCTTTTATATACAACACCGTTGCAGTGCTGCATTTTCGAGCTGGCTTTAATGGTTTCTTGTTTTTATCATCCAGAGTTAAGCTCGAGCCCTTTTCGATGAAATAAACAATAAAGAGACGAATGCTCGTTGATGAAGAGACACTTGTCGTTGTTGTTGTTGTTGTTTTTATTGTTTTATGAAGTTTTATGTATTGCTGGACGGTGTAGAATTTATAAGATGTGAACCTGAGTTCTGAATTAATTTCTCTCGTCATCTCTTATTATACATCTTTGTACATTCCGTAAACAATTGGATGATAATACAAAACAGGTAAATGAACGAGAAGTTGATCTTACAAATCCGAATCCCAAAATCTGATAGTCATTTTCGATGAAATGATTCTTCAAATTTAGGACTCGTTGTAATATTTCGAAAATAAAAAATAGGAACTCTGATGTGATTTTTATCGGTTTAATTCGGGAAAAATCTGAATGGAGAATAATATACAGTACACGAATGATTAACAGATAACTGGTAAATTGGAGAATTCAATCCAATTCTCAATACATTTTTACTCGTAAAATCACAGAAATTCCATGCGGACGATAATAGATTTTCAATCCCCGATAAAATAATTCACAACCGAGATATGCATAGACTACCTCTCCTCTCTATACGCGAAGCATTACGGGAAGAAAATTAACCTGAATTGAAATTCTTTCCCAACAAATCGGACAGGACTAATCAATCAATGATCCAGAAGGAATAATCTGTTCGTTTTTCTTCCTTTCGATCAATTATTAACAACCACATTTCAAATTCGGAGAAGATTTTTCCATTCACGATAATTCGAATACTGTATTATTGAATGTTTCAACGCGAAGTACTCTTTTTCAAGCTCAAAAATCCTTCAGTAATCAAAATATTCATTATGAAGCGGAGGAACAAAGATGTAGGTTGTTTGAACTAGGAGATGTTAAGATGTATCAAAACGAATTTAAAAACTCCAACGAAGTGTTCACAAAATTCTCAAGGTTGAGGAGTTCGTATAAAAAGAATTCAAAATCAAGGGATCCAAACACGGTGAGAAACGTGTGAAAGCAGTCTTTGGGAAGTGAGTAGAATTTTTTGTCAAAAGGAAACGAATTTCTTGATTTCTCATGAAAAATTCAGTTTCAAAATCTGGAACGAGAGAGCTACGTTTTGTAAACACCACGGACTCGCATAAATGTTTTTCAAAATAGATTAGTCGATTTCGGATAGTCTTGTATTCAACTTTAACAGAAGCATCTTTGATTTTTTGTCAATATTCGTACGTGAAACAAATTGTGAATCAAACTGAGGTAAAATTCAATTCAAAACGTAATTACTTGGAGCAGAATTTTTGGAATCATCTGAATAGAAAAAAAGAGCCTACAACATCGACGTAAAATGAATCCTCGCATATAACATAACAAGTAGTATTCATGGAAAATGGGGAAAGGCTTTTGGAGAACTTTTTGAATTGGAATTTCCATATGTGAGTTGTTCTATATAAGAGTGGGATGATAAGTTACAGCTTCAAAATGCTCTTTCATGAACTGATTGCAGCAGCTAAGAGTATAAGAACACTGTAAGAAGTCTGACTGGAAATGGCTGCATCTTATTTGAAAACTTGACTGAAATTCAGGCTTTTCCATTGTGTCGGTATTTGTTTTGGATGCTCACTCTCAGCTGAAATAGGACTAGTTTTGGCTACATCTTAAACTCAGCTCATGTTCCCACTGAAATCAAGTTTTTCTTTTCACCGTGGAACACTTTTAAAAGAACTACTCCAGTTTGAGTTGGAGTTCAACTCGTTGCTTGGACTCCACAACAGGAAAGAGAAAAATTATCAGAGTAGTTATTCATAATCTCTACAGTTTATCAACCCATAAAAAATTGTACAAATAGCGACTTATACTGGACCTAATGAGTTGAATTTCATTATGGAGCTCATTGTGCATTCTTGTTATGGAAAATAGAAAAAAAGGGAGGATGTCAATCCAATGAAGAGATTTTTATGAAATTCGCTAAAGCAAAAGTAAATGGAAAGCGGCTATCTAGACTACAACTTCTGTCCGTGAATTGAAGATGGGTCTCACAATTTTCATCTTACCAAAGAGAACGAAGAGTCCATGCCTTCAAATTTTTATCTTCTCACTTTGATTCAATTCATTTTTATGTCATCGCTGGTATTTATTCCAATATTGAAATCATTGATAACCCGAAGGATGAGAATAAGCGAATCCACATTATCTCAGTTCAATATACGCTGTTCACTGTTTTACGTCTGCTAATTTCAGCTTCATGACTTATTTCGATTCTGCATACTCGAAAATATAGAAAGAGCAAACACTGATCGGTGAAAAATCATTGCGACATATCCCAAATTTGCAAAAAACTTGACAAAAATAAAAATTTATCATTATTCTAAACGAAATACAGTAGACTCTCCGAATGTGTCCACCGACATCTCTTTTCAACATTCCACATGACGGAAAGTTAAAAAGAGAGGTCGGAGGACACGTTCAGAGAGTCTACTGTACCACATATGACAGCAGAAAACGTCTGTGTATCTCTTTAGGATCTTCCTTATTCAATCCTGCATACTCGAAGCCACCCTGGCAGAAATGTTACAAGTTCTCCCTTATAACTGATGAGGCACGAAAGAGGAAAACCGGTTGGAAAAACCTAGCGAGGCGCTAGTTGGTAACTGATGAGTTTGATCCAATTAGCGTTGGTTGGGTAAAACTAGTGAGCTACTCATCCCTATTCAATGAGTTGAACTGATTAGTGTTGGTTGGGCAAAACTAGTGAGTTACTTGTCATTATTCAATAAGTTGAACTAATTAGTAATAATAAGATAAAACTGTTTAATAACTGCAACTTTTCACTGCGTGTATACACAAAATGAAGAAGATTGAGCATTTTAATCTTGATATAATGCAAAAAATATCATTCACCCTTGTTATTAAATAAGGTAGTGTTGTTGCTAGATTCACTTTGAAATTGAAAGCAAATCCAACAACAATACTCTGAGACAAACCTTGTGAAAAATGTTCATTTCTCAATCATTCCATGGATAAAAAGGATTCTTGAAGATTATCTACTTATAAGTCATGAAAAATAGAAAAAAATGAGTGGACAATTTTTTATCTTAGAAAATTATTTATGAATTCAACGAATGAATAAATTTATAAAGCCTCTTAAACATATATAAACAAAATAGCGCGTATGTATATTATGTACACATATATCAAATATAACAATAGAATAAAATTCCTGCATACCTTATAGATTAAATTCAACATTTATAGTTTCCCAATCAATCAGCAATAATCAACAAATTTTGCCGAATAAACGATGAATAGTTAATGACATGATTATTCAAGTAATGTAGTAAATAGTTTCAATTCTAATAATTATAGTATTTTATAGTCATTTGAAACTTTATACGATTATGATTCATGTATAATTGACATTGTGTATAATTTTTCCCGGTGTAACAAATTCCTCACTAGTTACGGCTCAGTGCTCCATCAGTGACTAATAAACACCGTGTAAAGTATTGGTCAATGCTTTATCAATTACTAATAAACGCCATATGAGGTACTGATGAGTGCCTGCTTAGTTTTCCTGATTAGTTCCTCGTTGGTGAGAGCGTTAAATCCCTTACCATTTACTGGTAAGTTTTCCCGATTAGTGCCTCACCAGTAAAAAGGATGAACTGATTAGTGCCTCACAGTTTACTAACGGGAATTTCTACCAGGACATGGAGAAAGTGAATATTATTTGCTCAAAAGTTATCCCCGCATATCTGAAAGGTCCCACGTAATTCTTCGGGATCTTTTTCAATCAATCCGTCGTACTCGAAATCATGGAAAGAGGGAATGTTTGTATGCATAAATCCTTTCTTCAATGTCATGAACTTGATTTAAAAATTCTCAAATAATTATTCACCATCACATCGCCTGAAAATCCGTTTTGGTCAGACCCGTCCGAAAACATGCGAAATAGTATAAATGATAGTCAAGCGCATGACGAGTCCCGCCAAACCCTCGCTAATAAGACCAATATACGCGTATTGCGCAACACATTATTGTGAAGGCGGCATATCACGTTATCTGCCCTGAACCGTCAAGTTCCACTGACAGGCGCTAGGCGTCTGGTATCGGTACCTCGCGTACGGTAGTCAGGAATACTTTCGATCGGATATGAAATGTGCAAACAAAAGGTTCGACACTTCATGTTGAATTATAGTATTCCGCCAATTAAGGTGACGTGATTTGATCCTACGAAAGTGTTCAATTATAGTACAAATTATCGTACTCTTAAATCGTTCTTTCCGCTGGGGCTAATATCAAATCAATATCAAGAAGCCACTCACTCTTGATTGGTCGGAGTATCAATTTCCAGTAGGGGTAACTATTTATGGCCAATGAAACACGTATTCCGCTACAGCCAATGAATTACTTCTATTTTACCGATCATTACCATTACATCCAGTATTTCTCATCAAATGGTGATATTACGTTGTAAGTTCGAAATCAAGGGTTATTTCTGACAATTCATTTGAACAAAGTGAGACAATATTTTCAAATTCTGTTACTTTATTATGTTTACATATGTTTTGGGGTACAAAAATTCTTCTCAAGTCTTTAAAAGCATAATGGCAAAATATTTATCCACCGGCGACTACTTGAATGACGACATTTTTGATCTCAAACAAAAAACTCAAAAGATTTTTGAGAAATAGCCCGAATTCTAGTGGAGTACGAGGGATTTTTTCAGCTGATTGAAATTTGACAATTTTACGATCGATTGTCGACCAATGATTTTTGTTCGAAATCACTCTTGTAGCTTCAAATTCTTGCTATTTTTTCTGGATATGCTATGGATTCCACTAGATTTTGGGCTATTCTCTCAAAATCTTTTTGGTTTTTTCTTCTAGGTTGGAAATTGCAATCTGGTTGAAAATTCTCTATTCAGCCTTTGAAAAGAATTGAAAAAAGAATGTTTTATAGAATTTTTCATTTAGAGAAATGTCTTTATTACCAATATCCGTCGAATTATCTCATCTTTGATTATATACCTTCAAAAAATACATGCTTCTGAAAATGTACTTCACCTCCTTTCCATTCTTATTTCGTTCCTTTTTCTGTCTCTTGCAATACTGAATAACCTCCCGTTTTTTACTGTAAATTCAATAACCACTTCAGATATTTTCCTTGCAACCTTTTTATCGACTTCCTTTCCTCTCAAACCCATATTTCTGTTGCCCAGCTGACGACTGTTCTTACTAAACGAACGAATCCAATTTCCCACAATTGCCCTTAATCCCCGTTATACTTGGATTGAATATATGAAGTATAATAAGACTTCAACAATCAAAATTGGATGTATTCTGCTTTTTTTTAAATCTTCCTTTCAAACATCAAAGCGTTTGTGATCATTCCAACATTGAAATACCACTCAGCTTGATCTACGTGGATTGTTGTAAATTATCTAATCCTTCTGTTTCATTGTAGAATGACCGAAGACAACTGATATGAGAATCTGAATTTTTTAATAAATTTTATCAATCTACCGTTCTCTATCTATCGATCATAATTTCTGCAAAAAATTGAAAATTAATATTATCGTTTAGATATTCGAGTGTAACGTACGATATTATATAACAGAGCAGAGCGTATACGCGCATATCTCTATGGAACTCTATTGTACTTTATTGTGCTGTAAGACAACAATGATGACACGATTGTATTCATCGTGATACACAATGGTAACTTTAACAAGATTCATGGACACCTGTTCAACGATTGATGCCAAAGTTTCACTGATTATGACAGGTTTTCATTAGGATTAAATCGACCACTCGCATTGAAACTGAATGAATTGAATGATAAAGTGTGATGATAGTATAATGGGATCCTCCATAACCATATACAGGAACCAAAGAATGATTCCACGAATTAATCGAAATGATAGAAAATCCGACATACATTCACTTATATAAGTACATCAAATCATCTTCTTCTGTCAATTGCGAATACCGAAACAATGAATTTCCTCTCCCAGTATTGCAAATTAATTACTTCAAAAACAATCACAAAGCAATAAAAGTTATTCAAATTCCTTTTCCCTCCAGGAATATTATTCGAAGAGAACTGTCGAATGTTTTCGATGTTTCCATTCCAATAATCCATTCATCAATCACTCAACCTTAATTCACTTGACATTAATATAACAATACTTCAATGTACATTCATTTCAATTTACTTCATTTCGTGAATTAAAACGAGTTGAAAGCATTGTCAATTGGGCTGACTATCTCTGCTATTTCGATTCAAAATCCAATCTCAAGAGGATACAACAATGCGGCTGCATGTGAAGAGGAATTAAATTATTGAAACGACACAGTTATTGTTATATGATTTTAATCCACGTACAAAGACAATACTCTCGTATATTCCTTTCTTCGCATTTTTTAGGATATTACCAGAAAAATTGTATATCGACGATTTTCGATGAATTCTGACAATTTATTACACCTTGGACACACCGAAGGGACACGTAGAATGATTTTTCTTCCTAGGGTGGGATGAAATACAAGAAAAATGAGACTCGGGTTGTACTGGGATCGTCACTCAGGATCTTTTTTGAAATCAAAAAGATTCTCCACCAATTGAATTATACAGCCTCTCATTTTCTTGTATAAAATTCAAGACAAGGGCGAATCATTCCTACTGATATTCTTATCTTTTCTTTGGAAAATTGATCTCAAAGTTCATTACATTCACAAGGATAAATCCATAGATTTTGAGGAACATTGATATTTTGTTGATTGATCGCTCTTTTTGCTCTAGCTCTCATCTTAGAATTCACTTCAAGAACAAGAACTGACTGGACTTCTTTGAGTTTTCCAACTCGAGAAACGTCTCCTCCGATATCTCCAGAGTTGTTCGAGTGAAATCTCAAGACAAATGTCGAATGCTCTTATCAATGTATCAGCTTCCTCCATTCACCTGAAACCATGACGTTTTCACAATTACCGTGACACTGAAAGAAATCTCGAGAAAATAATTTCCAACTCAGCCCAAACAACCGGCACTTTGTTTCAAGTTGAATGAATCTTTTGTTCCAAGTATGATATGAAAATGACAACAATGAAGAAAGACGAATAGATATTCGAGACTCAAAATGATATTAAACAGGCCCAACAATAACCACTTTCACTCGTTCGGTTTGAATGCTTGCTGGAGAACTTTATAACTATCGAGGAAAACTTTGCTTGTGAATTTCGATGACAATTACATAAAGAGAATAATATACCTCTTACGTTGATTTAATCAGAATGTAATGATCATTAAAACTTCGTGATTGATGACAAACTTATGACGAATGAATTTTTGAATATTGTTCTCATTGTTAGTTGTCAGAACGATCGAGAACTATTCGAATAGAAAGATTAACGAACTTATATCTTACAGGAGAAATAATATCAGAAAGATTCATATAATTGTATGTCTATATTTATCACGAGAACTTGTCGATTGAAGGCTGATGTAGAACGAAAAAGCGGTGCCAAAAGTTTGGAAATAGAGAAAGAGGGTGAGAAGAAGTAGTTATAGTGGTAATAGTAGTGTTGGTAGTGGTAGTAGTATCGTAGTCGAACCCTTGTATATATCTTTCTTTTCTTCCTCTCTTCTCGTACGAGGAGGGTTGAAAAGCGAAGGCACAAGATGAGCCACGGTGGAGTTGGAGTTAAGAAGAGAAGAGTCAACTCGGTTGAAACGGGAAGAAGAAGGGACCGAGGTCGTTGAGTAAAGACTTCTTTTTCTCCTCGTCGTTACCTTCTAGTCTCCTGGTACCTTTCGCTTTCCATCTCTTTCTCTTTGTTTTTTTTTCCTCGTCTCTCTCTCTCTCTCTCATCCTACTCTCACCCTTCATCAAGAGGTCTAGGGGTAAGAGAATTTAATTCGCTCGAAAAAGCGGCACCTTAATTAGCAATTAATTGGCACATAAATTAGCTGCGAATTTTCGCCCACGGTGCCACAGTCTGACGATCGTGCACATTTCCTATACACCCCTGTTCTTCCCTTCCTCCCTTTTTTTTTCTTCTCTTTCTTTTCCTCTTCCACCACTCTTTTCCCCTCTTCTATCCTCTCTTATCCTCTCAAAGACGTGGCCAACGCAGCATGATACAAAGATAAGAACACCGCCAACTATTTCAGCAATCTAACTTTCACAGGTTCTTGAAGCGATAGAGTTCTATAGTTCTTGGAATTCGCACGCTCTATGATCTAACGTTTCCGGAGCGAAAGGACAACATTGACGTTGAAACATTGTTCTCCAAAGCCGTCGCGTATCGCTACGTAGATTATTCGGAGTTGATATGAAACAGATGGAATCATCAAATGTTTGGAGCATGAAATAAAAAACTGCGGTACGAATCGAATTGTCCACGTTTATTTGGTGAGTGGAATTCACATGCCTTTTGTGGAATCATTCGACAACGTGAGAGCGGAGATTCTTTGGTAGCATTCAATGGCAATAATAATGGAAGACCGGAGAATAGATTCAAATTCTTACTCTCGCCCCTTCATATTTTCCCTTTCGTCGTGTCGTGGGTCAAACAAATTGGACCTTTTCAGGGTTATCGGAGAGAATAATGCTAGCATTTAACAATAGATGTTTGGGGCTCGCTCTTCTCCTTCTTTTCCTTCTCTACCCTGTACTTCGCCTTTTCTCCACATGAATACGAAAATCGGGGATAAACGACGAGAAAATGGCACAGAAAGGGAACGTTTGTGAAATGGGAGGGGGCAAAACGTCTCAACACAATTTGACGGAGGGTGGATTTTCATCCCTTCGACTTTTCAAGAGCCTACAAACACCTTCTTCTCGCTTCAGTCCACGTGCACGCCTCTCTCATTCAAGTCAATGATATTTGGTTGGGAAAACCCACGATTCTCCATTCAACGACTTTAACCACCACTACCATCCCATCCCCTCGTTCCCAATCAACCCCTCTTCTTCCCACACATACCATTGGTGATAGCGTTGACCAGAGAGAAATATACTTTTTTATATCACAAGCCACATCACCCGATGCGAGTGATTTTATGATTTCATGCTCCATTTCGGTCGTTTCGTCGCGACCTCTTCGGGTTCGTGTTCAACCTGTTTCTTGTTCTCTGTTCGGGGCGGAGATATCCTGACTTTTTTGTATTATTGCCCTTTTTTTCACTCTTCCCCTTTTCTTCGGCTATTCAATTCGATCGAGAACCGTTTGAGGAAGATTTTCTTTTATTCTTCCTTTCGAGGATTCGAAATCAAAAGAAAAGAACGGAATGTCAAAACACGCATATGTAATATACAAACGACATCGATGGTGTTTAGAAAAGCGAATTAAGAGTGTGTGAAAATAGATTAAACGTTCTCTCATTCTTGAGTTAAATATAGTTGAAAAGGAAAGTGAAGCCAAGATCAAAGTATATTCATTTTTGTTCGCATACAAATCGTCATCCGGATAAGAGCTTTGTGTTCCCTAGGGTAGCAACCCTCTAATGATCGCGCACCATTTTCCCTTAGCAATTTTCCCGTAGACTTTCTTTTTCCTGCTTCGCACGGACCCATTTATTCTCGTATTACGCGTCCCATGTAACCTGCGTTCCGTTGCGCATAGTTCTTGACACATGAAAGATTCGAAGGGGATCACTCGAACAGTTTGTACTCTCTCCCTCTCTAAGATAAAGTTTGACGAGAATTCTTTGAAAATGATGTGAGCAAATATCTGGAGAACGGAGTCGTTGAAAGGAATAGAAGAATCACAGTTATAAATACTCACGTACGATATTTGCTCATTAAAGAACGTTTCTCCACTTTGTATATAAAGTATCTATATTCATAGCTGTGTTCTTTTCGAATGCTTTTGAAAAGTGTTCAGGAAATTTTACTTATAGGAAGAGAAGTAAACAACGCCAAGTAAGAATTGTCGCAATATTATACTGTATAGGTATGAAGTTCAATCGAGGAATTCAAAAATTACAAGCAACATTGAAATGATGATGATGAACATTGAATTATTCTTTGAAATTTTTCAAAGAGAAGACCCTGATACCAAATTAAATCGAGGAAAGTGAACAATTCCAGTATTCTCCAATTAAAAATGGCTGCGCCAATTTTAAATGAATATTTGAATGTGTTTCACTGATTTCATCTTCCATTCAAATGTCATTCACTTCAAGAATAATTATTCGAAATATGGCTGAATGTCGTTTAATCAACTGAATGTTCATTTCCAGAAATGTACATGCTTGGAGATAAACATTATGAACAAGAGTAATGAATATACATTCTATATGATATGGATGGAATGACGTGACACGAGAAGTGCATATCGACTTTTCCACCTCCAACCACACATACACGTTTCTTAGGAACAATAAAATTCTCTCCTCTGAATAATGAAAAAAAATGAACATCGTCGTCATGTACAATATGTTTATTAGTATATTCATTACTTGTGAAACCTAGTGAATTTTCTGGAATTAGAACGTTACAACACGCTTGGAAAACAAACACATTTTCTCTTCCCTATGCATTCTGAAGATATATGGTCATTCTTTCCCGTGTGAACAAACCACAGTAAGACCTGTTCCGCTCGGTCGAAGACAATAATTTTCAAACAAAAGCACGTGTACGTGGGTCTTTTCTCAGCCTCCACTCACTCTCGTTATTTCTTCAACTCTTTTATTCAAGGAACTGAAATAATGTGGATTTATATGACGAAGGAAACAGAAATATTCACAGAAACAAAGCGCCAGCAACAAAATCGAACGAATACGGAACTTTTGTAAATACGGGACAGTATTGGATTGCGTGAATTAACTGTGTGGATCTTTTATTCCGAGAAGAGTTGAGTATTCAGAGATATTAAATTGTTGGAAATGTTGAGAATCTCAGGCGAAGGACTGATAGAATTGATCTTGTGTGGGAATATGATGGTGATAGATTTCTCAATCATGAAGTAATCAGTCCAATGACTGGTTTGATTAAATCCTCTAACCCTGTCTATTATCCGTTAAACGCTTAATTTCTACATATCTACGACAACCCTTATCTTATATAATTTGCTTCATATACCTCAATCTCGGGCTACCCTTGCGAGTTGTACCATTCATTTTTTGTCCTTCTAATAATGCTGTGCTCCAAACGTAGCTCTCCAAGAATTTCTTCCTTCCCAATAAACACACACACGTTATTTCAACGTTGAAAGAACGCTAGACTGTCAAACGGACGTCAGTCGTTGATTTCATAACGTTGATTCTCAGTTGAAATTTGATAGGGAAATAGACGACCAGAAATTACGTTTTGATGACGTGTAATTTAAACTAATATTCAAAAATCACCATCAAACGACGTCCTCAAAAAACGTGTTTTGAACGGGTTTGAATCACGCGTTTAAAATGTGTTTATAACACCTCGTGTTTGAACTTCAGTTTTCAAAATGATTTGTTGGATTCAATTCACGTTTCAGAACCATCATTAGGACACGTCAATGTTTGACGTCTTTCGAACGATATTCAAACCGTTGAGATGACGCGGTTGTTATTTTATGGTTGAAAAACACGTGATCTGCCGCGACATTTTTACGTTGAATTAACGCAAGAATATTACTAATTCACAACGTGCGGTTATTGACTGTTTTTGACGTTTCTAAAACGTGCATGTGTTCACTGGGTTACTGCTGAGCTAATATTTTTTGAGCATAGTAACTATTTCCTTTGGTGGGAAGCCTGTTTTCTTTGTGCACTCTAGCTCTTATATCTTCTTCGCTTTGACCGTTTTCTGTAATTATGCTTCCTAGATATTTAAATTCTCTCACTCGCTGAATTGTCTCTGCATCTATTTTGATTTTCGTTCTTCTTGATGGTTTTGCTGTTGTACAAATCATGAATTTTGGTTTGTCTTTATTTATATTCATACAATAGTTTTCTAGTAATATTGTTTTCATAGTGTTGAGAACATTTTCTAACTCAGCACCACTCGTAGCTAATATGGCTATGTTATCCGCAAATCTCAACATGCTTACATTTCCTGCCTGAATCTGTGATTTCAATTGCACCTGCTCCTTCCCTTCGTTCCTCACTTCTTGTGAATATAACTTGAAAATCAATGGTGATAGTGAGTTTCCTTGTCTCATCCCTCTTTTAATTTCTGCTCCTCCTCTTTGACCCTCTCTTCCTATTATTGCGGTTTGGTTCTTATATGATTCATATATTATTCTCCTATCCTTAAAATTAATTCCTATCTCTTTCAAAATCGTGAACATTTTCTCCCAATCAACATCATCGAATGCTTTTTGTATATCTACAAAACCTATATACACAGACTTTTTCAACTCTAATCTTTTCTTTGCTACTGTTCTAAGTGCTAAAATTACTTCTCGCGTTTTTCTATTCTTCTTGAAACCGAACTGATCTCCTACTAATTCCCATTACATCGATATTCAACCTATTCATTTCTAATTTCAAACTTTCTAGTTTGCCTGTTTGCTTCAGTGATCTAACATTCCACGCTCCGACTCGAAAAATGTTTTCTCTCTTCCCTATCTTCTTTGGTTTTCTATCTTGTTTGATGAAGCTCTCTCGAGCAGCCTCCACCTGGAGATCCGAACGGCAGGCGATTTTACCTCCGGAATATTCTACTCGAGAGAACGCTATCATGTTGTTGTTTTGTTAATAGAATATAATTTCGAAATTCTAGGTTTGGAAAAAGATTCCATTTCCTTGGGAATATTGAAAGATGTCAAGGAAGGTAGTTTCCCCTTGCTTCCCCCCGTTTTTACCGATGTTCTTGGCGTTGGGATGATTCAGTTCCTCTCAGTTTGTATTCTCCCTTTTGAGTATTTGATTCCATCCGAGAAAGAGACCTAAATCTGACATACTTATCCTCTCCACCACGTAAAGGAAGCAGATACTACCAAGGATGGATGAGAAGGATATCAAGGACAGGTATCAAGAATATCCCCCCGGAAGACCCGCAATCATCCCACGGGGAAGATAGATTTGACATCGTTAAAATGAAAACCAGAAATGAGCTTCCGATTTTTGAGGTACCTAATTCTTCAACTTCAAACCGAATTCTTTCATTCCCATTCTCCGAGTGCACGGAAAAAAGAGAACACTACTGGTTACTGTGAATGACAACGATCGGTTGAGAAACAAATGAAAACACGCCTGAATAATAAGGATTATCGCGGTCACAATGATGGGTATCGTCATGAAATTCGTCAATGCTGTTTGGACAGTAATGAGAGCTGGGAAACGCAGTACTGCGTGGAATGAATTTGAGTTTCAATGTATCCTTGTGATTCACAGGTCATCATTGCTGTTTTCTTTTTTCCGTGTGGAATTACTATGCTCCAAAGGTCATAGAATTTTTGGATTCATGTCAGATTGCCGTATGATGAGTGAGTTGGACACGCGCGCAAGAGGAAGAGAGAAACATAACACGTTCGCAAAATGAACAGGGCACGCAGGCACAGAGGCAGTTACCATTGCAGCCCACCAGGCGTCACGCTTCACTACCGCTCGCTCAGCAGGAAAAAATATAAAAGTTAGGGTATATGAAGAAGTGCTCCACCGACATTACTCACTTGATGTCAGAGTGGCTGTTACAAAGTAGGAGGAAGGATTACTCCGCTATAAACTGACTTATGATCATTGGTGTTCTCTGACAAAAATTCGATGTCATTTTCGATGAAAACAGTTCCTCCACGATCTGGGGACGGAATGGATCAATGAAATAAGATAGAACTCTTCATAATTTTCACAACATACTAGCGGTTATCTTTGTCACTGATGATGGGAGTAGGTAAGGCCTAGTAACACGCATAAAAACCTCCGTTGAATAACCGCAGTTTGGAATAGGGTTCGAGATCTCATCCGCCCGTTCGTTCAACACATAATACTCGTGACATAGATACGATGCAAAAAAAATACACATCACAAATTTTCCAATGAATTCATGAAAACTCTTCTGTCCACGTACATGTCTCAAATTTCATACATACAAAAATACAAAATTTTCAATAAAACATCTTCGCAGTTGACCTACAAAAACGAAACTTCAAGTATCATTCGAACCAATGTCGAATTATATAAATTGGATACGCTTGACGGAAGAAAAATCATGTAATTAGAATATTCACGGGACAATTTCGACACTCTCCGAATAACGATACACGCGTCAAAAAAATTGGTACGAATGCGAACCTCGACATTTCACACGGAGAGTTTTTTGTAAATCCGTTAAACGGAAAGTCACGCTCTATGGAAGTCAAATGAACTCATCCACGAATTACTTCAAGCTTACTTGATCAACGTCAACTCTTCAATGGACACTTCTTATACCTGTACATCTGCTTCTATAGCACTGGAATTAAAACACCCGACTCGGCAAAAGTTTTATTCGAAACGAAGGACGAAAGAAGAAAAGAGGAAAGAGATCAAGATAGTGAAGAGGAATAAAGATCCTGCTATTCTTTCCGAGGTACTTCTTACAGACTCTACCAGCCCAGCGCTTTCGACCAAAGATGATGATGATGATGATGATGATAATGATAATGATGGAGTAAAAAAAAACAAGAAAACCTTCAAGAATCGGTTGGAAAGAAAAAGAGTTGAATCAGTAAATGCAACGATTCAGTTGATGAAATAATTCCATGGAACTGGATTGTTGCTTTACTTGCATCGAACTCGAGTTTTCATTAGCACAAAATTCGAATATAAGAAATCTCAAACTTATACCCACTGAGGATTCAATGAAACGGAGTTCATTCGAAGCAGAGTTTTGCAGAGTGAAATTTCAGGATACAGTTGAAATTATTTCTAACATCGTTACATTACGAAGCGCATTACATCGGCATACAAGTACAAAAGACACGTTATGTTAAGGTAAGAGGAGAAGAAGAAAAAACCTCGAGAAGAATGGTCAATCTTTTTTCACGACTGAGGAGTCTCTCCTACAGCTATCCTCCTACTCCACAGCAATTTTCTTCTATTTTTCTCCTCTCATTCTCTTTTCTACAATACCGTGTATCGCAAATAGCACTCGTATCGAGGCCGTACCGGAAAACTCTTGGAAAGAATCATTCCGAGAGAATTTCTCTCCCGGATGAAACACTCGCCTCGTCGAACTTTGGATGTTTCTCGGCGCGGGTGGGACGGACGGACGGAACTGTTCGAAGTGGATAGTTCACTCTCGGTTGCTTGCTGGGAGAACCGAAAGCACCACTTAGCCTTCGTGCAAATTTAATTTCAACTTCCTCCGGGACCAGACATTAGGCTCGCGTCATAAGGGAGGAGAAGGATGCTTTTATGCATTCATGGGGCATATAATACGATACTGTATTTTGTCGGTATATGATTGAGTTAGGAAAATATTTACATATTATGAGTTTCCACGTTGATTAAAATACCGTCCGCCCATTGTCATTCCCCTCATATTATACACGGTACTGAATTTCCTCGACAGATCGATCATTCCACTCGATATTATATTTTCAATTTTTCAAATGCTCAACTATCCGACGAACACGATAATTCAATTGGGATATATTTCTTTTCACGCCATTCCCCAGCGTACGTGTGTGCGAGGCCAATATATATGGGGATAAAATCTTTGATTCTTGTGAATAAAAATTGAGAGGGAACGCGATGAGCGGAACAGAATAATACAATTTTTACTCACGTTCGTAAACGGTGAGCTGAGCGTTGGCTGTAACAGCATCGCCGACCCCGTTCTCGACAACACACTCGTAGAAGGTACTATCGCGTCCTCCTCTGACAGGTTCAATCCGCAGTAAAGCTCCATTCTCGTACGATTGTACCAAGTAGCGGGACTGAGAAGCTGCAATAGAGAACATCGATTATCAACAAATGAAAATATGTGTGAGGGTTTATACTGTGAAAGCTTATCCCTCACGGATGCAAGAAGCAAGATTTTCATTAGTTTCTAGCGTACAACGTCTCTGATCCTTTAACAGGAAAATAAAGAGGATTTATGTTTAATGTGTGCCGTTCACGAAAAATTAATTATATGAAAGTATTCGGGGATGCTTTCATGACGATGATTGATTGTAGTGTTGTGTTTGATGAATCGAATTACAGGGTTGTTTGTTTGTTGTGTGTCTTTTGGATAATCGTGTCATATCGCGCCTTATTTTCCTCATATACATCACTCTTTTTAATTTACATATTATGATATTGCGCAATTGTTGTTTCTTTAGAAAGCACATTTCTGCTTTGTCATAGTGACCTTTTTTTGGCCTGGTCATGATACGCACAAGTCGATGACATTCCATTTATCATCTATAGAATAGACTGTTCCCCTTGTGAATGTTGAGGAGTTTTCTTCAAGAACGAACTCCACAATTGCAACGGCAAAAATGAATGATCAAATTTTCAGAATAACGGTATGAATGACGCATCGATCTTGAACTCATTCAATAATTTGGAATTACGATATATTTCGTTTATGCCGTTGCGTGTGATCGAATAATCTCACAAGGACGGAGCTCTTCATCCTTGGTCGATCAATTGTGGATTGATTCATCACTACAATAGAAACTGTATATAAAATCGTTTAATGGTTCATCACTCGAATGATGGATTGAATAAATGAAATCCTCAAAAAGAGATTCTTGATTCTTACTATATCATGCATAAATATTTACAAATATCAAAATCCAAGTATAAAGCACTCTGTTCATTCTCCCGCCCTTTGGGAGAATCTTCTCTCAATTCTTGATTTCTAAAACCACAACTCGCGATTTCACGGAGCAAAATAATTGAGTCAAAGAGAAGAGCAAAACGAAAAAGAAAGGGACATTGTAAAAGAACAAACAAATTGATGTAAAGAGTACAGTTCCGTTACAAGTTTCCGAACAACAATCGTTTCAGAAA
Source organism: Gonatopus flavifemur (assembly GCA_018340375.1). Classification (NCBI taxonomy): domain Eukaryota; kingdom Metazoa; phylum Arthropoda; class Insecta; order Hymenoptera; family Dryinidae; genus Gonatopus; species Gonatopus flavifemur. Next base: position 3,031,322 of record JAFFJZ010000001.1, read on the forward strand.
AGCCGCGCGCACACTTCAGAGCGACTACACAATTCTATACATTGGAATCAATAAGGAGAAATACAAATTGAGAGAAGAAAAATAATAAATGACATGCGTACACATCTGTGAGCATCTATAAATGAATAGAAAGCAGATATATAAATGTGTGTACGGCATAAACATGCTTCAACGACAGATAGTGAAACGAATATATTTTTGAAAATGAGTTGTGCCATTGTCAATCGTTGAATTGTGTACAGGTACGGCTTTTCAACGTCACAGCCCTTTAGCTAAACTCCGAGTATCCGGTGTACGGAGCGAGGCAACAGTCATCTTTAGTTCGAAATAGGTCAAAACCACTGGGAACGGAGGGAAATGAAAAATAATCTGTCTCGATGCTGCACAGGAAGAAAATGCACAGAGAGAAAGACAGTGCAAAGGACAAATAAAAACGAAAAAATGCAAACAAGTCTAGAGAGCGTGCATTCAACTTAAATTCCAAGGAATTTCCATTCCGCTTTATTCTGACGTTTTATTTCATCTGATGAATTTTCATGGTAGGTGTATTACTGTTGTACGGGAAGTACCTTGTACCTTGAATGGATATATGAAGAGTGATCTGAAACAATCGCTCTTGCTTTAATTAATTCAACAGAATTTCATACTTCGCTTCGAGGTGAAATTGATGGACTTTAATGGGGGTGGATTGTGAGCGTCACAAAAAAGATTATGAAGAAAAAATTCTATCGGTATGAATTAAGTCTCTGCATCAAAAATTTTATATTGATGCTGATTGAAAATCTTTCAATCAGATTGAGTACATCGCATAATAACCCTGTTGAGCAGCACGTCAGAATTTTGTCACTAAAAATAGCACTTATTAGAAATTAACTCGCTTCTTGATTGGCAAGGGATATAATTTTATGTTCAAAAATAAACGACAGCCAGTTTTATTGGAGTTACAGCGGTGTTTAAGATATTCGTATATTATATTGTTATGAACGATAATTAATTGTTATTACTTTTACCTTCACCTTCACCTGGATGATAGAGTTGCAAATGAGAGTGAAGAACACATTGGAAAATTACCAAGTTCCGTGCAAATTTCAGAAAAAATTTGCTTGCAATTGCAATATTGAGAATCAACCATACATAACAATTATAGAGATTATTGTGGATTCGAAATTTGACAGCAATTTCTGTGAATTGCACGTAACCCTAGTAGAAATGCTTTAGTCATTGACGAGTTTTGTAACGCTAAACTAGCGGAAAACTACCCACGTGATAATTTCTTGCTTGCGCCAATACTGATGGTGGAAAATAGATAGGCGCAATGCTGACATCCAAGGCTTGGAAATCTATATCTAGCCAACGTTGACTGACAAGTGGCACAATGTTGCACCAATGTTGGGAATCATAACTTCCAATGATCAATCCATCATTGGCTCAAGATTGTGCCAATCATGGTTCATCGTTGTCCCAATATCGTTTGGACAAAAGAAATTAACTTCATACGAACAATTTCATAGCACGGCTGAATATTAATCAAAACGTTGACAACGTTTAGAAGAAATGAGTACCCAATGCAGTGCCAAGCCTGGTCAAAGCTTGGCTCAGGCTAGCTACGATCCTCAATTAAACGTCTCCATACAAAAATTCCCGCGTCCAATGTCAAAGCGCCACCCTTCGGTATTGTTTCCAACGCTCGGTTCGTTTCTCGCAAGCGCTCAACGAACTATGCGGTTGATATATAAGCATCATATAACCTTATGATTTGAAAATTGTTGTCTTCGTCATAGGTCCTTCATCGAAGGAGAGATTTTAGCTGTGCAGACCCATGGACTCGTGGACATCAGAATTTGAATTATACTTGATGTATTTGATTTGTAAGGTAACCAGTAATCATTGAGTTATATTAAACTTATAAACACATCTTGTATTGGATTAATCAAATAAGTTTCTTCGCTTCAATGTATACAGAGATTCTCTGGCCCTGGTTGTATGAAATATTTCAGGTTCGGGCTGTACTTCTTAACATGTGTGGAGGGGAAGCAATCGATGTCGGGAATATATGACTCTGAATTTTTATTGTATTTTTGCAATCGTTCAACATAGAGTTGAACATCGACACAACATTGGCTCAACGTTGGCGCGGGATTGTCGCAACGTTGAATCAATTTTGGCCGAATATTGACTCAGTACTATTATAGTATTGACTCAAATTTAGCAGTCACCATCATTTATGTGTAATAAATGATAGTACCTCCTTTAAATGCATAAAACATCTGACCATTGGCAGACCATAAAAAAATTCGTCCAACAGTCTTGGTTCGTAATGAGTACAAGCATGATCCAATCTTGGATACAGATCGAGCAACAAATTCTTCCAAGGGTTGCCAATGATGGCTGTTTTGACTGCCATAATCGTACCAATGTTGGTCCGTGATTGGCAGAATACATCAATGGAGCCTGTAACGATGTTATCATTCCAAGCTTGCACCTTGCTAACCGCCAAGGCTCGGCCAATCTTTGTCAGTGTTGCGCCATCCTAGTGTCAATCGCCAATTTCCACCTGGGTAGACGCTTGCAAATGCCTTGTAGGGTTCTGGTGAGGTACTTGCAAGTGTCACTGGACCACTTCTACTTGGGAATATTTTCTCCAGCATTATATAGGGTCTCAATCTAGGCAGAAATTTTGCAACCTGTTCTGACATTTACTGATTAATAATTGAGTGGTGAGTCACTAGTCAAACGCCCTGATACCAAAAGTGTATTGGATTCCATTTGCAAAGGAACTACAAAACGATTAGTTTAACTTCACATGCCTCGAAAATACTGACAAGAATTATATACAAGAGGATAGAAAATAAAATAGAGAGTAGATTAGCAGGAAATCAGTTCGGTTTTAGGAAAAACAGGGGAACGCGGGAAGCAATTTGAGCACTTAGAACAGTAGCAGAGAAAAGACTAGAGTTGAAAAAGTCTGTGTATATAGGTTTTGTAGATATACAAGAAGCATTCGATAATGTTGATTGGGAGAAGATGTTCGCGATTTTCAAAAGGATAGGAATTAATTTTAAGGATAGGGGAATAATGTATGAATTATATAAGAATCGAACCATGATAATAGAAAGAGAGGGTCAAAGAGAAGGAGCACAAATTAAAAGAGGGGTGAGACAAGGAAACTCACTATCACCATTGATTTTCAAGTTATATTCACAGGAAGTGAGGGACGAAGGGAAGGAGCAAGTACAATTGAAATTACAGATCCAGGGAGAACATGTGAACATGTTGAGATTTGTGGATGACATAGCTGTATTAGCTACGAGTGGTGCTGAGTTATAAAATATTCTCAACACTATGAAAACAATTCTACTAGAAAACTATTTGATGAATATAAATAAGGACAAACCAAAATTCATGATTTGTACAACAGCGAAAACATCAAGAAGAACGAAAATCAAAATAGATGCAGAGACAATTCAGCAAATAAAAGAATTTAAATATCCAGGAAGCATAATTACAGAAAACGGTGAAAGCGAAAGAGGTATAAGAGCTAGAATAGCACAAGGAAAACAGGCTTTCCACCAAAAGGAATAGTTACTATGCTCAAAGAATATTAGCTTAGCAGTGAGGGAGAAATTCTTGAAGAGTTGCGTTTGGAACACAACATTATATGGTTGCGAAACTTGGACAATTGGAAAAACGGACCAACGAAGACTTGAAGCTTTTGAAATGTGGTGTTATAGAAGGACGCTTAGAATATAGTGGATAGAGAAAGTAAAAAATGAAGAAGTACTTGAGAAGGTAAATGAAAAAAGAAGTCTTTTGAAATATGTAATGAAAAGGAGAAGTAATCCGATAGGACACACATCAAGGCATGATAGTTTATTGAGAACAATATTGGAAGGAAAAATGAATGGCAAAACCCGCGAAGATCTAGATTGAGGCATATGAAGCAAATTTCACTAGATGAGGGTTGTCGTAGGAATGTAAAAATTGAGCGTTTAGCGGATAATGGACAGGGTTAGAGGACTCCATCAAACCAGTCAAAAGACTGATCACTTCATGATGATGATGCAACGGTGAATAACCATCCATACTTGTTCAAAACCGTTGAAACCTATTAGAACTGATGGAATTAGTGAGAGATTCAAAAAGAATTCAATAGGTTTGAATGGTTATTCACTGTTGCGAAATTTCCACTGCAATAATTACAACCTTAGCAAAAATCACTCCAACAACTTTCTAGGCTGTTGCCAGGCTTTGCGAGTCACGCAAAAGGCCCTGGTGAGACCTCACGAAGCTCAGAGAATGCCTAGAGTGATTTCTATTAGGGGAACTGATTGAGACCTAATAATGAATCGTTGATAACAATCAATGAATCCGATTCAATTCTTCGTTGGTTTTATTAAAAGGCCTCCTTCAGCCCGTGTCTGTTTCAAACGTTGCGACAATATTTAGTAACCACTTTTCCTATATTCAATTGCATCAAAATGTGTATCGATCACTGTAAACGAAGAATAACTCACCACACAATTTTCCAGTCGTTCAAAATTATTGAATTATTCCCAAGTTTGAAGCCTTTTCTACCCTCATCTAATTTTTCAAACACTTGGATTTGATTGTATGAACGTTTCATTTATCTCCATAGCGCTAATTAAAGTACAAGGAAAATAAATAAGACCTCTTTTCACGCGAGTAATTCATAGAAAGAATATTCATTCTTCCTCAAAAAGGAGAAAAAAAACACTGTGAGAAAGAAAACTGTTATACCTTATTATAAAATTATTCCACATTCAGCGGAAGGTAAAAAAGTATATGCACACAAAGCAAACGGATTAAAAAGAAATTCAAAGTTACATTTAATATTCTCTGAAAATTCAATGCAAGTTTTCTCTAGTGGCAATCTTATTGATAGGATCAAAGAAAGGCTTAGGAGGAGAGAAGGGGAGGAGGAAACTGGTAGAGTTGGAGTAAGAACGATGATACGAGCAAACAAAAAATGAGGAAAGAGAATTCAGTAAATAGAACAAGAGACCGAGAAACTTACCTGAAATTTTCTTCCCATTTTTGCGCCAGTGTATTTGTGGTGGTGGATTTCCATCGGCTGTACAATAAAAACTCGCGATTCCTCCATTCTTAACGTGCTGCGACTGAGGCCTCACCAAGAGCTTCGGTGGATCTGTAAATCAATGATAAGACAAAATCATTCAACAACGTGTTTTCACAGAACGTTTTCTAATGAAAGAAGGTGTTGAAAATTGGAAGGAAACAAGAACTGGTTTTGAATAAACGAAATCAAGTGCTAAATCCAAATTACCAAGATAAATTTCCATGAAATGAGGGTATGAATGGTTGGCACATGTCGGCGAAATCACGCGTTGTTTTCCGTTTCCAGTGTCATAGTTGAATTACGAACAATGACACCGGGCTTCTCAAGGCCTCTATTGTGTCTTTGAGGATGTATGCTCGACACTGAGGTGGGTTATTAAGATGCGTGTCAACTACTCCCCGAATGTATATCACGCGCTCCGCTGATGATATTCTCATGTAAAATCTACTTCAAAGGAATCTCTTGCATATGTGTACAAGTTTCGAACCAGCGAAATGAAAAGAAAGAAGAAGAAGAAGAAGGAATTCATTTTCATTGGAAAGTCCATTCTTGACGCAAGGTGATCAAGCGCGTCGAAGAATCCAAATTACTCTGTATGCATGGACCGGAAAGGAAGAAAATCGAGCTTGAATCAAGATGAATGCGAAACTGTGCATTGTCAAACTGCAATTCCCCTTAGGGTTATGTAAGAAGAAGGAGTCGGAGGAAGAAAGTGGGATATGGTATTTGGACCGAGACTCCAACCCAAGTACTAAATTGGTCTCGAAACTTTGCGATCGTGCAGCGTGCTATAGCGGCTACGGCGAAATCGATGCGCACCGTTTATGGGCACTTTTCTACAGAGCACAAGAGCTTAAATGAAAAGGGGTAGAAGAAGAATTCAATGGGAGAGGTGAAGAAGAAAGGAGGAGATGGATACGGTCCATGTAAGATGCCCAGCTCGGTTGATTTTTTCCTTCTTGTTCGTCTTTTTCTTCCATCCTTCCTTTCGTCTCATCTCTTTGCCGTAGAATGTGTCCTATTCTCTTTTCCCTTCTGTCTCGCTTTACAATAGATGGGTGTCTCGAAACGATCTTTATAGCTCGACTCACGACGAGACTAATGGACGATAATAAAACGTGATTTTCTAGCCAAGTGCCAAAAGAATGTTTACCGATCGGTTTACTCTTTGCGCAACCGATACTATAACGTTCTTCTATTACTTTCCAACACTTTGCCGCAGCTTTGAATTATGTATAGAAGATATTTATTCTTCTTCGTGTTTCGTAATTAAAATGTTTGCTGAGAAATCACAATGCTGGGCTTAGGACCGTTTCATTTGTGGAAAAGGAATCGATAGCAAGATACTTTTCGTGATGCATCATTGATCCTTCTTATCTTATATAACAGGGATTTGTCGGTTGGAGGTGTGATGAATCGAATCGCTTTTGAAGAGACATTGAAATTCAATCGATGATATCAATCGTTGTCAGACAATTCCAAGAATAAGTGACTCATTGTTTAGAGTTTATTGACACAAGGACGAATATGGAATTGATCAAATTTCAATGAAATTCCATGTGAATTAGAAGTTTTATTCTGAGTGGGTTAGCTTGTGTTGAAATATCTGAATGAATGAATCAAGAGCAGTTCGAGTTGGAGCACTTATCTCCGGAGCGTATATTTTTATATCCAGAGGTTTACGTGGGAACAGAATTTATATTCTGTTCATATATTGGAAAATTTACGGAATAATCATATACCTCTGCCAAATAGTATAATATCCATATCACTACACGTAATTCTTTATAAACGCGTAGTCATGCACGCATCAGCTGCACCTGCTGCGATGTGGCTGCTCGATTCAAAATTTATAGTCAAATATTAAAGAGAAGCTCGATAACCGGTCGCATGGCTAACCATCCTCGGGAAACCACTACTTCACCTTTCATAACTCACTTTTCCTCTCTTCTCTATCTTTTTTCTTGTTTTTTTTATTCAATCCATCCCCTTCCTGATCTTTCATCAGCTTTTTTTATGTTCCTAAAATCAAATCGGTATATCAAATATTGAAATACATTATGCACGAGTTTTAATATATATAATATTCTGATCAAAGTACAGTGCGTACTAATCTTGGACTCAGTGAATTCATACATAATAATCTACCTGGCATTAATATGAACGGATATTAATAAACTTCACATGAATACTGGATGTTGTCACCTTGATATAACTTCATAACGAACCGGGAAGAACATTCATTAATAATTCAGTTTAATCTCAACGTTCTTCTATTAATTCGCGTTATCTTATGATGAAAATGTTATAAGAACCACCAGTACTCAGATAAGAAATTCATTATATGAACCTCCTAACATTTAACAATTCAGCTCCTCCGTCAGCAATAACGTTGTATTTTCTGTTTTGCATTCTACTATCCCAAAGAATTCATTGGAGGTTGAAATTTCTAAGAATTAAAATTGGCAAGAGATATCAACATTCGAAATTGAAGCATATATTTTATGTTTCGAAAGTTAATAAGGAACGATTGAAAGAAATAGAAAGTAATTAAAAGGGAGCGAATAGAAACAGAGAATCAAGGAGAACAAATCAAATAAAATACAGTCAAGATGAATGAATTGACATTCAGCATTACCCGGAGAAAAATAAAAGATCGAAAAGTAATACATTTTCTAATGAATTAACAGGAAAAAATACCACTGTCATTGTTAGATAGTGTAGTGGAAATGGATGATTCAACGTGCAACTTTATGCATGATAAAGTACGCATTTTTACTACACCATCTATCGATAACAGGGATATTTTCTCTTATCCTGCCAATTTAGTAGAAATGTAGTGATTTTTGAAACTTCATTTTTCTCCGTGTATCACAGTAAAAAGAGATACTTAATGTGTTTGCAACTTAATTCCGGCAATGACTTAATTCCAGTAGCCGTAATAATTTAAGCCTACATACAAACTTAAAATGAATTCAGTTCATTTCAAGTATAATTAGGCGGAAAGGTTCGTAAAACAATTTATCGTGAATAGAATGTTACGATACTTGTTTCAGAGCATATCAAATGAATCATCTACCCTGCTAAATTTTCCCAATAAAGAACGATACGGAACGATACATTTTTTCTATAGTTTTCGATGAGGTTTCTGAATACGGAATTCACAATATTATACACCGAGAGAAAAAGCATACTGCAGAAGTATGGCGCACTAAAGTTTATAATGCATTTGTCATAACGTGCTTCCAACGCTCGGTACCCATGCTTAGAAAGCATGTGACACATACCCAAAAAGCATGGTCTCGTGCGTTAACTGCATGAGTCCCGAGCGTTAAAAGTACGTTGTAACAAATGCGTTAGAAGCATTGAAGTGTGGCATGCTTCTAAAGCATGCTTTATCCCTCGGTGTATCGTTCATTATCGTATTCTATGAAATTAAACAGGATATATGGGGTTTTATCGTGGAATTCGTATAAAAAAAACACCAGTTATTTGAAAAAAAATAGTCATGTATTCCAGAATAAGTGGTACTTTTTCTGTAGGAATTCAACGATAACATCACATACATTTTATGATGAATTTTATAGAATACGACAAGAAACGATAAAATTCTATCGTTGAATAACGACATAACATTGTAAATTCCGTATTCAGAAACCTATAGTTCTGTATCGTTTTCTATTGGGAAAATTTAGCAGGGTATGTCACTACAATTTCACTGGGAAAATTATCTACTGGCCTGGAGAATACCGAGAGCGTTAATTTTCATCTTCGTTTGTTTCGTTCATTTGCAATGGGTTATGTTTATATATTACGTGAAGGTCGATGTTAATACAACTCAAAAAATAACCCTAAAATAAATACACAAATTGTGCATAACCGGCTTCATGGCTGAACGGTTAACGCACTAATTTTCAGACATGGATGTCCGGCAGGCTTGGGGGTTCGAATCCCTGACTAATCAATTCGCCTTTCTCCCTAACGGTAATGCCGCGAAAGGGGAAATGGCGGTTGATGCGTCAACCAAAGTTCATCCCGAAAGCGGCTACCACCGTAGTAGGGGAACGACGGTTGATAAGTTAAGGAATCTTACCCCTGCCACGTAGGTTAGGTTGGAAGTACGTTTCCCCCGGTCCAATTGGCCTTAGCAGCGTAAAGAGACCGGGTTAACAAAAACTGAATAGAATAGAAAACACAAATTGTGCAAATACAGAAAATCCAACAGGGACAATTGCAACATTGTTTTTGATACGGCATATTCGCTCCAGTGGTATACGCTCTAATGTACAGAGACTAAAATCTAAATATAAATTTGGAATTTTGTATCATCTGTGGATATTGGAAAACGGAAGTATGATAAATTTTTCAAAATTAGAGGTTATTTATTTTATAATTCTTTTATAATGACCAAAAATCAGTCAAAGATTAAAACTTATCACAATCTAATCTTCAGTCTTGAAACCTGATTGCAAATGAGAGAAGCATTGACTACAGCGTGAAAAATTTCGATTTAATTGTGTCCACGAAATATGTAAAAATCCACATTTGGGAGATGAAAGAATATTCAAAATTTGACGCGGTACCTCGAACATAACTGTCTTAAACCTCACGATGATTTCAGAATGTTATGCAACAAATTTTATAAATTTTTTGTGTTCAAACAATATAATTCCAAATTTACATTCCACGTACGATCCCAAAAATACCTTCGAAGATTTCAACTTGACAATTTTCATTCTTTACGGATTTTACAAGAAAAATTCGAGGACAATTTCGTATGCTTCGGTTTATGTTTGGAACCCCTTCCCCAGATAACGTGCTCTCACAAGGCGACACATCCGGATGAGGTTTTGCGTCCAACCTGCTAGTACGCTCAGAAAGCAACGCATCTGGATCAGTTCCTACATGCAAATTACACGCGAGTGTATGGGGCAGCTTCAAAATGCTACCCAGATAGCATAGAGTTCGTCGATGAATTCTCGAAGAACTTTTTTAGAACTCTACAGTTCAAATGATGTTCTTGAAGAATTCTTCACAAACTCTGTGCTATCTGGGTATCTATGTTATGTGTTCATATATCATCTGAATTATGTGAAAAACGAATATCGCTGAACTTGATGAATTTCAGTTTGATAATCAACTGAATTCCAGCTGAATAGTGGGCTGGTTTCAAGCGATTTTTCTGTACACTGAATTTCATTCAAAAAAGCTTATTCTGTTTGCATTGTGGATTCAGCTAAGATTTCAGCTTAGAGTAAGTCTTTCTTTTCACTGTGATACGCATAAACGAGAATCATATAGATTTTACCGTGAAATTTTCAAAGTCAATTATTTTGAATTTGCAGTGGAAAACAAGAAATCGACAGTGGTAGGTGCAAAATTGTATATCTGCTTATTTTCTCTCATTTCAGCACAATTCATCTGAAATTTCATTCAAGAAAGATTTTAAGCCTTTGATCAGTGGAGTTTGGAATTCCAAATCTTTCAGAATAAAATCAATGTTGGAACGAGAAGATAATTCCAGAAAATTCAGGTTTTGAACCTAACACCTTGAAATTTTCAGTCTACAATTATACTTGAAATAATAGATATTTTTGAAGCATTCAAGATTGTATTTTTAACTTTCATGTTTTCGACCGAAAAGTGTGAAGTTGCTAACCTGAACATGACCTCTCAGGGTCTTCTATTAGCTTTTATTCCTCCAAAGAATTTAGGATTACAAAGGAATGTTGCTGAAGTTTGGATCGTTCATAGAAACAAAGCAAAATTTCAAACCCACAAAATCTGATGAATGATCGTTATTCAATTCTCAAAACTGAGTCTTTTGAACTGAAAACATCGCTTGAAAAAAAGTACCACTAGATTCTGAGTCTTTAATAGTTATCATTTCGTTATTCAATTACTAATTCGTTTCGATAAACGATTCAAATTTCAGCAACATTTCCAAAGTAGCGTATTCTGTAATTACGCTTTAGTAAAAATCAATGACATAAGACCTGTAAAAAAGGTCATTATTGATGAATCAGAAGTTATTTCCTTGTTACTTCCCTATCGATAACACTTGAATTCGCGACTCGGGAATACATTCGTTAGATTTCACCGAAGTAATTAATCGTCTATCCGTCATCCAAGCGATTTATCGTCATTCCGTTGAATCTGATTGACATAATCAACTGTCTGTAATTCCGTGACTCGACTGATATAACTCATTAAAAAATGTCATTTCAAGATATCACAACGATCTAATTGATTGACCAGGTATTTTTTAGAACTGCGGATATTATTCATTCTTCTCGTTAAATCCACAATAAGTAACAAAGTTTTTATCAAGACTGTTCAGAATAAGCGGACAAAATCGACTGATCATCATAACGTTTACCAGGAACATTTCTCCTCGTTACATGGACATCATAGATATTTCGTTCAACTCATTAACATCGACGTTTTTCGAGAGTTTTTTCAGCAACTGCATTCGGCAGAAAATCGCACGTCAAAAAATTTCACCCAAACATTGCCCTACGTAAAATTACTTGAACTTTCAAAATCTGTGATAAAAACTTCCCAAAAATGCAGATTTAAAAGTTTATGTTCGCTTATTCAACAAACACACATGGATTTTTCATTGAAAAATTTTTCCATCGATATTTTCGTAAGGACATCCTGAAGAGATATCTAATCGTTTAAATGAATATCCGTGTTCATAGACCTTTAACTTCAAAATTTATACATTAACTTGTTTAAATTCAAATTAGCACATCGAATATGGCTTCTTAAGATAAAAAATTCCATGTGATGTCTTATTGAATTTTTATTTAAAATAGTACGCACACTGAGAACCTAATTCCTTAGACTGCGAGAAAATTCCTTTGCCCGCATTCTGATAAATCTTGTTCTTCCAATGGAAAGAATAATTCATTTCAATGAGACATTTTTTTTGATGAATTGAACTCACATTCTCTTAATTCGAGATGGAATGTACTTCTGTTCTGATTTGCAAATTTTTTTGTTTCAATTTGATGAAAACTTTTTCCATTGAATTAAATTCTTTTCTATTGGAAAAAAAAGATTTGTTAAAATGAGGGCATAGAAAATCTCGTTTCAGTGTAAGAAATTGAGTTCCCAGTGCAGGCATTTTGAAGGTCGCTAATTTTGAATCCCAGATCAGATCATACAAATTTAAAGTAAATTCAGAAAAATCAACTATATCTCGAGAATTGAAGTAGTCGGTGGATTTTAGGGGTCGCCAATGACGAATCTGCTGTCAGATTTTGCGAATTCAAGATAACCAGAGATGTGCGAAACGGGTGGTGTAATGTATTTGGAATAGGAAATATAAAATGCCTAATTACTTTCCATTTCAAATGCAAAATGTAAAATAGTTTTGGAAGACATGGAAGATGCAAAATGGATATTTTGAAAATGGTTTTATTTGAAATAGAATTTTTGGTTTTCATGGAGAATTTGAAGCTACATCACTACCGAGTGTTTGATTAATTCATCGCAATGAAATAAGTATACTTTAGTTAATTGAAGGATGAATAAAAACAATTTTATTCATTTTTTGATTAAAATTTGTATGATTTTGATAGGACTAATTTTTCAAATAATTCGTCACTCATTTTTCTCCTATGAGGTCTCATAATCATACCTCCGAATGAAGACAGGCGTTCCACTGGTGCAGAGCTAGGTAGACAAGTATTGAATCTTAAGAATATTTTTTCGATTGTGGGGTAAGCATGTAGCATTTCAAGGGAAGTGTTCACGTCTTGAAGATATTTAAGGACTTCCAGATCGCTCTCATTAGTATCGACACCAGCGAATGATGAGTTTGGGTCCTCTTGAAACATGTAGTATGATTCGTCTTTTTCTCTTTGCTTTGTAGAGGTGCTATCTTTTTCTAAATTTTGTTTCTCCACATGCTTTATGTTTCGGACTTCTGTCGATATTAGTGCTTTCACACATTCTCGCTTGTCTTTTGGTGCCCATTTCAGTTCAAAGAATGGATAAGATACTGAGGCTAATATCGCATCATTCACTGAAGATTCCAGTAGCAGGAATTTTTTGAAACGTCGACTAAAATTTTTATCAATAACCTGTACTGAAGGACGACAATAAGAGCATTTACCGTAGTGACAAATGATGTACCCACGAGTATGGGACAATCAACCTAAGCTAAGGTCCAAATTCTCATTCGTCATTTCTGAGTCTGTCGATCAGTAGATGGAGCACTTTATGCGTTCTGAAAGAACTCACTCTACGGATGGAAAAATCATGGACGGGAATTACTGTTCTAGAGGCTAATTCAACAGGAATGTGGGAATAATTACGAAATTGCATGTAGCACTCCATTATTATTACACGCAAAGAAAAAACTTATCAATACTTGAATAACATTTATTAACATTCAGAAAAATGACTGTCAGTTCAGGGAAAAAGAGCACCGCTGAGGAATCTTTGCAGTGAGGTTATCAAAAATTCGTAGTGAAAATACTAAACGTTGATAGTTTTATTGTTATTGTTCACAGTGAATTTATCAACTTTTGATGAATTTACTACGAAAATTCTTCAGCGATACTCTTTTTCTCTAAATTGTCAGTCATTTTTCTGAATAATCATAACCTTTGTCTTTCCGTGTACAGTTCTAATCACACTCACAGAAAAGATTTCTTGAAATGAGGAAATTTTTCTTGCCGCTGGGACAAAAGTTTTGTGACAAAACTCATTTTTTTTTAGCCTAGAAAATTTCACTTGAACTAAGAAAATTTCTTTGAGTCAAAACGAACTTCTCTTGATTCAAGTAAAATTTTCTAGCCTCAAGAAAGAAATGAGTTTTGTGCCAGCGACAAGAAAAATTTTCTCAATCCTTTCTGTGAGTGCATTCTCTCTTCAAATCACAGGGCAATGATTATTTTATACCCATTTTCTATTTTGAAATAGAAAATGGGTAGAAAAACCCATTCAAATGCAAATGGAAAATGCTATTGCAAAATAAGCATTTCAAATATAAAATGAAAATGGGTATTTTCCATTTTGTATTTCCATTTGAAATGGAATCATTTCAAATAATGCACATCTTTGAAGATAACAGAACCAAAATGACGAACATAAATTTTGAACTCGTGGGCTCCGCCCCCTAGTTGCTTCGCTTCGCTCAGCAGCACCGCTCATTTTGAAAAAATGTTCTATGACATCCTTTTGGAACAACCTCTTTTCAGAGAAAAATTCCCCCATGATCTTTCAAAAACCATACCTGCGAATATTGCAAATTCTCTAGGAAGATATCTTCCTACACTGATGTACCCGACTAGGAATTTAATTAGGTTAATCGGGCGTTTGATTAGAATCCAACTAGGTCCTGATCGGGTCCTAATCAAACGGCGGGTTCACCTGATCAATTTTGACCGAATTCCCGGTCGGTTAATTCCCGATCTCGTCATCTCTTTGCCACATCACAGGCAAATTTGAAGGACTCTTACGATTATTGCTCCAATTTTGCTGCGATATTCTCCTAATTCGAAATGACAGGCATGAAGTATTGAAACAATACTGCAACAATATCTTCTGAAACATAATATACTGTGCGTGGAACACGTATCCATTCACCGCCACCATATCAGATGTTAAATTCCTTACCGAAGATGAATTTTCGTTTTAGAAATCGAATGAAAAAGACTTCAAATGAACGAGAAAGAACTAATGTTTTCAATCCCACATCGTTCTCTGGGATACCATAGTTCCAACTCGAGACTTTAGGGTTGAACCATCCCCCCGGACGAACACATCAAACTTTCCCACCGAGTACAATTGATATTACGAGAAAAGATCAAGAAGAAAAAACTTTCAATCCACCTTCTCAATGTACCTTCCATCCACTTCAAGATGAATTCTTTCCTCTTTTATATGAAATAAAATTATTTCAACATTCACAAACAGGATTGTAAAATCGTAAAAAATATGTATTAAGGTACGAAGTTATTGGAACAACTTCGCAAAAGCAACTTTCATGGATTTCTTGGCTGGTTTTAGATAGTGAGGATCTTTCGTATTGGTGGTACGGTTTATGAGAAAACGGATATGGCCGTTGCCGGGTCGTCCTACGGATCCATGGGATAGGTACGCTCGTTAAATTCCGTCATATCGTTGAAATGAAAGTAGAAGGTCCTCTGAGTGCAGTGTCTCTTTTTTTTACCCTCCTTCTCTTCGATCGTCCACTTCTACGAGTGACCCGTCTCTATCTTTCTTTTCTTCCAACTCGATTTCCTTGAGAATTCTATGAGGCAGGTGTTTCAAAAAGTTCAGCTCGGAGAATCAAATCATTCCTGCAATGCAATTCCTTGCTCCTTTTTCTTTTTTTTTTCTTTCATTTTCGAATTGATAAAGTTATTTTTCGGTGATTGACATTAAAATACTTTGTACCCTGTTTTTGTGTTTATACATTTGAATTCGTCGATGTCGGGCCAAAGCGAAAACTATAAATTAATAACGGTAAAGTGAAAATCGTCTATCCTTGTTGTGTTCCCATCTGGTAATCGGCGATAGGAAAATCGGAGGGAGCTGGGCTTCCTCTTTGTTTCCCACGATAGGTATACGTTTATATATCCGTATAAACATACACATGACAGCTTTGACATCACGAGTTCCAAGTTACCAACGGTATTGAGAACTAGAAGGCTTGGCAAAGTGTGGATATTTCTCTATGTATCTGTATGTATTCACGTGTGTGCACTATAGGGTGCACCAACGAAACAGAAACCAGGAAAAACAGGCTGGAAATAATTGCGCCGAGATGTCGTCTCGGAATCGTGTGAGCAAGTGAAAGAGAGAAAGATAGGGAAGGCCTTGTGTTTTCACAGCTCAGTGCACGGTGCAAGGTGGAATTAAAGGAAATGGAGCATCGAGGTGAAAGGATCATATGCATCGTAGCGCGAGTATCTTCGTGATCTTCTAAAACTTTACACGATTCAAAAATAATATCACGATAATCATTTGTAATTGAATATTCCACGAATATTTCTTTCAATCGATTTCGAGAAAACTTTCGAGGTTTGTTGTTAAAGGTATTCCGATTCAACTTATTCGTGTTTGAGGTTGAAGTCCTCGTACAATCGTTATTATATGTATATATATATATCCAGTACTCTTGTATTCCGTGGTAGTCGTGGACGACTGTTGCGACTGCATAGTAAATATTAATTTAATTAAAATGGGTTTCGATCGTTCTCCATACACACGTTGTCGTTGCACAAACGACGTGAAAGAGAATGATTATTTCGCGGTAGGGTGGAGGAAGAGAGGCTCAACACCGCGTTTTCAACGAATTGATTTTCACGAAGGTGCGTGCCTCGTATATGTACTTGCTTTCCGCTACCGCGGTAAGTTTACGTAGAAATAATTCCTATGGGATTATACCAAGCATTTTGTATTTTTCCAATTCCATGTAGCATCGATCACGCGCGCCATGGTGATAGATTATTAAAAATGAAAAATTAATTGGGATTCCAGTGAAATTGATTGATTGTGACGCGTGATATTCATATAAACAAAGAGGATTGTTGTAATTGTACTGGGATCAATTTGTTCTTCGCATTTTTCAATTTTGTTCGATTCTCTTTCTATTTGAAACATTTGTCCCAGGCTCAACAGTATTGAGCTGAGAATTCACTGAAGTTGATTCAATATTCATATATTCTATACAAATATGATAACAATTTTCTATATGCGCGAATATGTAACACCATTTGTATTGTATTCGGATTGATCATTGATTTTTTTGCACAGGAAAAAAAAATGGGATAAACCCGCTGCGGAATCATCGAAACTGAGGATTTCCATTAACGGAGATGCGATGGATGAGAAAGGGGAAATACTCGGAACTATATTTCTGCATATGTATAATACAACTATCATTATCCCACATACTGAAGCATCTACGGCTGACTATCAATATTGTACGTGTATGCATGAAGCATTTGATTCCTCACATACTTACGTGTATATATTAAATAGTGGGAATCTGGTTCAATACGTATGCAAAGCGTTTGTATTTTAACCAACTACTCTTGGTCGAGAATTTCTATTAGGGAAGTAGGACTACCGAATTGTGGGAAGCACAAGAGGAGGAGGGTAGAAAGAACGAAAGGACAAACGGGAAAGGGACGGAGCGCTATGACTGTTTTCGGGTTGAGCCGTCGAATGATTTCGAATCAACGCGTCTGGTAGTGCGGATAATTCAATTTGAATATGTATATGGTGCCACCGCTGGTCCATGGACAACCAAAACGTGGGGAGATACGTAAGTGTGTAGGAGGTATTCGTGTGTTTACAAACTAGCTTCCAAGCACGATTATATATAAGCTATACCGATAGCTGCTTCGGTTTATCGAAGCATTGATCTTTGGCTAATATATACGTGTGTGAGTATATGTATATATCCATTATTTTCCCTCTCTCGTTGTACGTTCCGATGGAGAGATATCAATGAGGGAGTTCAATCAAAGTCGATCAAAGTCGATTCAAGTTTCAGGATAGAGATAAGAAAATTATTGAACTCGATAAGTCGGCAAACTTGCAATAAATTGTTTTGAATGTTCGAAGAATGAACTTCTAGACTGAGAAATTCAAATATTCCGCTAACATTGACCACTTAATATTGACCGAATTATAAATCGTTCTTTATTATCATAAAGATGCCAAAACAGAGAAATATAAAAAACCAATGAATTCAATAAAACAGTTACACTTGTAATCTCCTTTTTGACAAAAGACAGCCAACGATATTACAAAGGAGAGAATTTGTGTTTCCAATTTTTCAAACGATAAAATATTTCTTAACAATTTGATGCCTGAAAAATTAGGAAACGCTAAAAGCAAGTCATATTTGTGACACCTGTTTCGAGAGAAATTAGAAAACATCTGAACATTCATTTGTCTCACAAGGAAAACAATGATGATGTTGATATGTAGGTAGCTGAAAATTAGCTATGGTAGCTATTCTCCAGCTGTGGCAACAAAAGTCATTGCTACAGTAGCTAAAATTCAGCTGGTGCAGCTATATTTCTGGCTCCCCAAATATCAAATACACGAAGTAGTATAGCGAATTATTTTGTTTTCATCTGACTGATTCAAAATTATACGCAAAGGGACTTCATTATTCAAGTCTTTGAGTCTCGAAATATTCTGAGGAAAAGTCTCCATAAAAGTGAAAGACTATAAGATTTAAAGTTAGATAAACAGTTAGTACCGGTGTTTCTCAAAAAATCAATTAATATCCACTCCGCTGAACTAATAAAATTTCACACAATATGTAATAAAAAGTGGAAGATATCCACATCAACGATAGAAGCACATCCAAAATAGATGTGATTGAAATTTAGAGAGGGTTTAGTGTCATCTTATCCCTCATTCTCTCAAGAGCTTTTATGGGTGGTAGTATAATATCAGACAGGAGACGAGGACGGAGCACCTATACCGCCATGACCTGCACTAAATTTATGCAGATGTATGCCAACAATATTCTAAATAAGCACATTCCCCTCGCACATTTCCTTCCTTCTTTCTCAACCTCCTTCTCCTCCGCCTCCTCCTCATCATCATCCATATCTCGCGAACTAGCACTTATTTCAAACTCATTCTACTGAACCAAAATGCTCGAAACAACGTCGGCAGGCACCTTCTCATCAAGATTTAACGCCTTCAAATTTCCAAGCTAAAAAATATACCTCGACATTCTGCTCGTTCATTCCAAGCGGAGATCGATGACGTTATAAATTACAAGCAAAGTGATTTAAAATTCAACTCTTTTATGAAGTATCGAGGCCAAGCGAATTTATCCCACCGAAGGATGATTATACAACTATTATTTTTCCTTTATTCCAAATAACAACGCAAGTTACAATGAAATTAAATCCATTCGCGTAATTTAAATCCATGCGCGCACCAAGAAATCGTGAAATTCCATGCAAAAGGTATATATACTCGACACCGACGTTTGTAAGCACCCTAATGGCTGGGGGCCATCGGGAAAATGGAGAAATCATTCCTGCGGTAAAGGAAGCTGCTACCAGATTGAATGTGTTCCGTGTAAGTGTGTATATGTATACGAATGTAGTTACTTTTACAAAGGTTTTAATATAATTGCAAATTAAACGAATGTTACATTCACTGTACGCCTGAATTACTCTCAACATTAAAAAGCCTTTCAGATCAAATGAATTTTGCTTTGATTTATGTGTTGGGGTATAAATATGGAACACAAGGATTCACAAAGGAACATATAATGCTTCTCTATAACAACATTAAATGAGCTTGAAACGATCTGCTACTTGAGTTCAAAAGAAAACTAAATGCTTAGTTTTTGATGAAGGAATAATTCTCAATTCACCAAGTTTCTGGTTACGATTCATGCACTTGGCGTTAAGACGTTCCACCGTTACATATTCAATTTTCATAAGGAGATTCAATCTGAAGAATTCCAAGACCGAAAACCACCTTCGTTGTTTTTGAATTGGAACTCCCACGATTCGATACAAATCCATCTACGAGAGTTAAAAAGAGAAATCCGATAAATAATGTATCACCGTAGACACCGTAGTTGGTATTTGATGGATGTTATAAGTGTTATTTCATGCATATTACACGCGAACGATATTGATTCGTCACACAAAATGATAGAAACCCACACTCCTCGCGCAAACAATGAATACAGATTTGATGAGCGTAGATAATATCAATTTCTATTCAAATTATACTCAGTTCGGATACAATCTAGACGTGCCCTATTCACTAGATATATAATATTTCGTACATAACTTTAATTCAATTTTCGTAAAGTCCATGTGGAACGGATGACGCGTTTGTAATTATGCTACGAGAAAATATCAAGAAATTCATCATAACGTGTAATAAATATCAAGCGTGTCAAAAACAATTCAAGCAGCCAGGTGCAGTATTTTGATTACAACATGATTGATTGTATCCCCTATGTTGTTGCTTTTACTCAATCTCTATTTCGAACTTGTACTTATTCTAATTCCTTCGAGCGACATTTCAGATAAACTTGACGGATTTGGAATTCAAGATTTTCTCATTTCGAATGGAAATATATCCATCCGCTGCACGATTATTATTGTTGTGAGAATTGTCTCGATAATTTGTCGATAGAATTTGAAACAAAAGGAACATGCGGTAACCGCGGGAGATGAATACCACGTTGCATGAGTTTTACGAGGGCGATAAAGAAATACGGTTTTAGAATATTTTGACGCCAAGCATCACTTCAGAAAAGAAACGACAGTCTTTATCCATAAAATTGACCTGAAACTGCTGAGGATCAGGGCTATATTTTCAAAACCATCTCCATCGGTGAATAAATTCGGTTCAGAAAATCGCTTCGTGTAGAGCAAACTATCGTAGTTTGAAGAATTTATACTGTCAATTCACTCAATTCAAAGAGGGAATAACGATCATGCGATAGTAAAGATTAGGAGGGCGTCACTGGTAAATAGATATGACAGACCGAGCATAAAAACGACTCGGCTTAATTAGCACTCGGCAGGTGAACTCGATTCATATTGATTCATGTGGGTGGTCTTCCATCTCGAAGGATATTCAATTTTTTTGTCAATTTTTCGTAGAGGGTTTGAATTTTACATATTCAAAATTTGGAGTGTGCAATGGATGGACTAGCAGGGTGCTATTTGGTTTCCCTTCAATTAATTAATTCGCTTCAAGCATAATCGCTTGTTTTTGAGCACCTGCGCCACCGTAACTGCGGACGCGTCCTGTAATCGAAAGATTATTCTGGGTCATTGTGTGACGTTGATAATTTATTGTTCATCATGTCAGTTGTGTACTAATTAATACCCTGTCTATTGAATTTGATAGCATGGAAGCAAATTCATTTCCTGTCCCACGAAGTTTGTCAACATCGTGAACTTTGATATTCATTTTGACATGCATTAACGGTAATATTGAATTTAATTGTATTTTCTTTTTTTATGCAGAGAAAATGATTTCTCAAAAAGATTCACTACAAGCGATTCACAGTTAGGAATCTAGAGTTAGGGACCCAAAATTTGCCTGATTGAGAAGGGAACTTCTGGTTCATTAATAATTGAGTTGAAAATGAGACCATTTTTTCCACGTAGATGAATCAATTTCATCCTCGATGCATACAAATTGAATAACAATTTGCAAATTTCTGAAGGATTTACAGGGTGTTTTCGAATTCATCATTCGGATTTCTGTGGTGTATTCTACAGCCAAAGTGCAATAATTTCCCGTTTGAAAAACAATTTTTGGAGGCTTAGTTTTTAAGCTATCAGTGCTTTTACATTTTTTTTAAATCCAAATAACTCAGCAGCATTGTGTTCTACATTCTAGAGCCTAACGCCATTCTCTAAGTTGAAAAACGTCGGATCTTTGGGAGAAAAAAATTCAATCATCCTATCATTCTTCGTTTCGGGGCTACAGCGATTTGAAATTTTGTGGCTTCTAGTCAATCAGAATTCAGCAATTTTAAATCACTAACGCTCCGAAACAAAGAATGATAGGATAATTGAATTTTTCTTCAGAGATCCGGCGTTCTCCAACTTACAGAATGGTGTTAGGCTCGAGAATGTAGAACACAATGCTGTTGAGTTATTTGGATTTGAAAAAAATCTAAAGATGCTAATAGCTCAAGAACTGAGCATCCAAAAAATTTTTTCACACGGGAAATTATTGCATTTTGGTTCCAGAATACACCACAGCAAATTTAGAAGAGAAGTATCACATACCCACGGAACAGCTACGGAAAAGATAACTTTATTCACTCGTTTCATCATTCCCAACAAAAGTGAAATCCTCGATTCAACAACTCTCGCTTTTTGCGATTAATATTCCAGGAATCCAAACCTCCGTATTTATCTTTGTATTATCTACATTTGATGAATTTATACGAAAATCCTTCTAACTGTGGATAGAGTTGTTCCACATATCCGAGCCGAAAGATTTTCCACTGACCCGAATGGAATTTCCATGGAAAAACTCAGAGTAGTTCGTTTATATCAACAATCACAAATTCCAAATGGCTGTAACTCATTTGAAACTAAACGGATTTCAACTCACTATGGGCGGTTTTTGTTCGGCAGAATGGATGCTTTGAAAATATTTGGGTGACAAACTACAGAGATAAAGAGAGGCTCAGATGCTGGGGTAGAAAAAAATGTCATGGGGTCCTAAAAGACCCTACATGCCCGTTCTAGGGTTAATATACTTGGAGAAGGTATGGAACCGAAAAAGTTTCGAAACATTAATTCCACACAGTTTTCACTCCAGAACAGTTGATACTTGAATGTTAGGGCAGTTATATTCCTCGCTGTTACAGTTGGAAGAATAATAGCAATAAGATCTAAATTCCTAGCCACCCAAACGTCAATGATTCATTTTCGTCCGTGTCTGCACAACAGAATTGTGATCCCGAATGATGAATTTCGTATGAAAAAAAAAATCTTCAAACTCATAATGAAGTTCACTGTAAGAGATCGAATTGAAAACAAAGGAGTAAACGATAACGATAAACCAACATAAAAGTTTTCATTGTAAAAGAGGCGGGTGTCGATCATGGTACATTCCCATCGAAAACATATAAAACTTGACGAGTTTCGATTGGAACAAGATTGATCCGGTGAATAGAAATATTCTTGGCTTCATTTTATCCTCTCAGCAGTGATTCCATCAATATAGTCATACACCGCGGGCAGATATCGGTCATCCGAGAGAAAAAGACGATCGGGAAATAAATAAATCACAGGATCTATTTCGATATATACTGAACGGATATATACGGCCATAAATATAAAATGTACGTTAGATATGCTGGATCGGAGAGCTCTCTCGGTCCTTCTGTATGGCCCATGCCGCTGCCACTGTATAACAGTGGGGGGATTGTTGGGAGTGGAAAACAAATGACAGTGCATAAGCGGACAGAAACATTCGAAAGTTGGTCGGTACGCCGTCCCGACGCCGACGAGTACGGTGTGCTGATACATTCACGTGTATATATATATATATATGAACATACATATCACCTATACGTTCTCATAAAGGCATACACGTACACAGAGTACAGAGACATGAACGAGATTTGAAATTCAAAGCGTGGTGCCGCCGATAAGAGCCTTCGAGCCCTGGCAAAAATACACATTAGCGGATTTGAAATTTAGATCTGTACAACGGCCGATGTACGCTACGGTCAACCGATCGTCTAGCAAAAGAAAATTGGGTTGTAGTGTCGTTATTTGCAACAAACTGATCCATCGACGAGGATCCTTTGGTATCCCACGATATCTCTCTTTACCGAGTTTTTGTAATACCAAGAAATGCAGATGTGATCGTTTGAAAATGCTTTCGCGTTCTTTCGTGTGTCTCTATAGGTATCGTGTCAGGTATTCAGATCAGAAGATTAGCTCGATCAAGTGCGTTCCTCTTAATGTTCTTGAATATTCAATTCATCAGTGGAAAAGAGATCGCGAGACATGTTGCTTAAGGCTGTTTTTATTCAGTCTTTCGTGAAGTTGAATTGAATGAATAAATTGTGTTTCCCGAATTAGAAAATTAATTCCAAAACTTGATAACTTGATAACTGCACGGAGAAAAATGAGGAGTAATTGCTATTCCAAGCGCGGGAGCTTTCCCTCCAGCGCCCAATCAGTATATGGATAACTATTTTCGTAGTAGAAGTTACTCCGCTAGAGTACTTCTTACCAATTTTCAAGAGAGATTCACTTTCTGAGGAGTCACACATACGAAAGAACACAAAAACCGTTAAAATTTTTGAATCCAGGGTCCTGAGTGTGATTTGGGTTTTATCCGACCTGTGTTTTTTACTGGGATGAGTATTCTCATGTACATCCTGATATCACCTATGAGGATTCTGGATAGTCAACTTGAACCAAGCTATCCGAAGTACTAGTGAGCTTGGATTCCAGCGCACTTGCACGGAGAAAAAGGAATTCGCTGTGGCAGCGAAATCTACTTTTGCTGGGTTCCTTTTGCCAGAGCAGCAAATTTTTTGCTGTGACAGCAAACTATTTGCTGTTCCAGCAATCTTGTTAGCTGCGACAGCGAATTTTTAGCTGTGGCAGCAAAAAATGTTTGCTATCCCAGCCAAATTTGTTTGCTATTCTGTATATAATACTGAAAATTTGCTGGCGGAGCAAACATTTTTTGCTGCCACAGCTAAAAAATTGCTGTCGTAGCTACCACAATTGCTGTTATAGCAAATTTTTAGCTAGTTCAGCAAAGAATTTTGCTATTCTATATATAATACCTCGATTTGCTGCGTCAGCAAATTTTTTCTCTCCGTGTGAAAAATGTTGCAATGTGGGGAGTTCTCCTCCACACTGTTGGTGCACCAACATCCATGGCTTTCGTCTCCTTATCGTGGGGGAATTGTTTTTCCATAAAAAATGAGGGATTTTTTCATCACTTTCAGGAATTATTTCATTTTTCGGGTGTTGAATATTCTACAAATGAAGGGGAAGTCCACCAAATTATGGTGAATAATTCCCCATCTATGGAGGAACTTTGATGCTGACCATTTTTGGGGTGAAATTCCAAAACTATTTTCTACAGTGTTCTTGAGTAAATTAATTTCTAAGGTCAGTTGATTCCCATAAGCACATCACAACAAATTCAAAACATACTCATGTCTTCAACTCCTCTGAACGTGTTGCGTGAGACATTTGGAAGTTGTCTAAAAGATATTTCAAGACATGATATGATTGTTGGGTTGATTGCCTTAAAAATCTAGGAGAAATAAAGATTATAGTAACATGTTTCATCTATCATCATTGTGTAATGATAAGTGATGCAGATAAAAACCTCTATCTCATCTCAATTCCGAGGGAAGTTATTCTTCGAATTAGGAATGAATCCATTCAATGTCAGTGAATGATTTGATTTCATGAACTTGTGAACATCATCTACCATAGTATTTTGGATCATTTTCACTCTTATGTGAATATGTATTTACAGTTCTGAAATATGTCAGAATAGAATCATATCAGTTCAGTTTCTTCCTCTTTTCAACACACCAATTATCAATCAAAGTAAATGAAACATAAATGTATTGAAAATAAGAGACAATCCCAAATAACACTGCACATTGAGTTAAGGAAACAGCGTTTTTCTACTCATGTGATGGACACACCTTGCCATACTTACTTGTCATGTACGTGATGTACTGTGAATCGCTGATGTTGTTCCCTGAAAGAAGCTCCTTCAGTCATGGTCGTTTACAGTCAAAATGAGACAAAATTTTGTGGAACTTGCATTTCTTTATAACATAATAATATTTATATTCTCACTTGGTTTCCTTTCTTTCAAATATATATTCTGTATTCGAGTGAATTTGATGATTTGAGAGATCAAAAGGGAGAAACACAAATTATTGATCATAAAATCATTGAAGAATAGGATAAATGAAATTCATATTCGAACATCATCTCAGGCCCAGATCTGTAGAACTGGGTTTTTTCTAGACCCATGTTTGCACAATGCTTGAATTGATTTTCCAACATTTTTCGCAGTATTTTCACTCTTCAAGGACGCATTCTCACTCCAAGAAATTCATAGAGTCACACAAAATCGAATACAAAAACCGAAAGAGAATTTTTACGAATTTCAAAAGCAGAATAAAGTTTCCGCCATAGCAGATATTTGAACGTCCCGGATTTTTTTTGAATCTGAAATATCATACCCGACAATTTATACATAGCCCTCTCGTATTATCTCCTCCCGAGGAGTTGTCTGTATCATGAGAGAAGAAGTAATAGACCGTGCATAGATATTTCAGCCAGTGTATGGGGGAAGCAAAGCGTTTTGGAATAGAACGAAACTACGCTAGTTGTTGTGGGAGAATGGGAAGAAAGGGGAAGAAGCGGAAAACCGGGAAGAGGAAGGTTTCTGCCACGAGTATCGAGTGTCGTAAAAGTTTTCCTCCTACGTTCTATTCTTCCTCATTTTCCTTCTTTTCCCTCTTTCACGGAAAAGGGGAAAACTCCGAACCGTGAAAGCGCGAGAGAACTGATGTAAGACTCCTCTCCTCACTTGGAGTGTATCTCGTCGCTCATATACATCTTACGTAAAGTAGATACGGGATGATATTTAAGATTTAGGCTCACGAATTGTTTCGGAAATTCATGTAATTCATTCGTATACGTACACGTGAAGATTTTACGTATTCTCCACAACATACAAGCTGATATTATTACGCGAAAAGTTAACAGTTAAGTACGTGTCGTACTTTATCGACAGTTGCTATACCGTACGAGAAGAGGAGTATTAATTTCGTACCTCGAGTGATCTCTCTTCCCAACTCTCACTCCGCATATATAAAGTATATACGTGTACGTTTACAGCGCGTCATCATGATGTTAATTAACTTTGTGAAACAAACTTGTCGTTAACTTATCGCAGCTATTATAATAAGGTCGCGACAGGTTCACGTGTCTACTCCATCTCGAGCTCTCGCGAATTATTTCGGAGATTCAACGTAACGGATCTCTCGATTAATCCAATCTTTTTTCATCGTTTCCAATCGCGTATTCTGATTCGGGAAACAATATACATGGAGATGAGGTATTTTTTCCTCGGAAAAATGGTTATTTGTTGATGGATTTTTTATGGATTTCTCATGAATATTTGAATTCCGTATATAAACGTATTCGTATGTGTATGTACTGAAAAGTTTGTTCCTAGGATTTCCGTTTCACATGCGTTTCCCAAGTGCCTCTTCCTTCCAAAAGAAGTTTCAAGACTACTTTCCGACTTGATATGTCCAGTCAACTACGAATCAGAATCTTTCAACTGTATCTTATTTTATATTCTTGTATAAAAATCATGTGTTCAACGTTGACTGCTGTTCGAAAGTTGTTCGAAAATATAGTGCATTGTATATTCATATAAGTTTCAGGATTTTGAGTCACGGAAGATGTATATAAAAGGTTGTAACCTGTACATACGAATGTCTCGATATATATTCTCCATCGAAGATTTGGGATGAAGATGCAGAGATAGGTGATACATCATGAATGTATGTATTGCCTAAATCGCTGATCTAATGATTTTTAACAGCCAACATAGAGAGAACTATTCATCTCTCCATCGATCATCCTCCTCCTCTTCTCGTGCATTTTTTTCCCTCCCCGCCGGTGGATAGGCGAGACTCACGAGCTTGAAAGATTCATGAGAATCGCGAGATTACCAGAGCTTCTGAAACGTTGAACGGCATATAGCGGCAAACGAGTGTGAGGGAAGGCGTAAAACCAGAAATGAGAAAACGTGTTTGCATCAAAGCTTACATTCTCTCTGCTTGGGAGTAGTATCAGGGGAAGGGAAGGGAACACAAGAAGGGAAATATAAAAAGAAGTACGGAACGGAAACAGGTGTTGCCTACCGAAATAGTCTTATGATGCATTTGAATATCGTATTGATTCTCACATTCCTTCCCTTCTTCGATAGTATCGAAAGCAGGGGGAAAAAGAGTTGTACCTAGAGAAAAGGGATTCGAATATACTGATTCTTTTCGAATACATTGAGATGTAAACGAAAAAAGATAAATCGCTAGGAGCAAAGATTTGATACCAATTCAAAGCAAGTTTTCATAGTTTTCATATATTCCACATGAGGTAGAGTGTGTTTTATAAACAGCGTGAAGGCAATGATAATCAGTATAATTTGTATGTATGAATTTTTATCGAACAAATCAAGTCAAATAAATAAAAATGAAAGAATCAGGTACTCCATGATGTTCAACAGAATAGCTTGAATTTCGACTCTTGGTAGGAAAACGTAGCAAGACTAGGCGGTGGTGATATTAGTACGGTAATGAGATATATACCCGTCCTGTAATAGATTTACATTACGGTAGATGTCCGCAACCCTGCTTGGTTTCGCCTCATCATGCGTATCGTGCACTTCTGTTCTCGGTATAACCCACATTGTCATAACTTCGTCATAACACCGCAGTGAGCTTCGTTAATTTAATAACGCCCAACCATGCCGAGGACACTAATTATTATAAGATGAACCGGAACATACGTACCGTTCCCCTCAACCAACCAACACTGCTCACCAACAAGTATTCTCTTAAAAAATGAAGCAACACGAGGAGACTGAGTTTTTTGTTCCTCTGCTTCCTACGTTGTATCAAAAACAAAAACACAGGATTGCAGTTACACGTATAATAATAACAATAATAATACGGAGGGGAGATTACAACGAAACATCACAAAATGGTAAATGGTGAATTACATGAAAGTTGTATCATCCTCGATTACGTCAAATTAACAAAATTTTTGTACTTTGAAGGGAAAGTTGGTTGGTCGCATTTACATATCAATTAACATCAAATTGTATTCTCTTCCTCATTTCCAGAGAATGAAGATGTTGAATATCATTTGGACAATCCTTTGAACTGTCGATTCAAAAGTGAACGAGGAATAATTCTGATATTTGATCATGAATTCGATGGTAATGTTGACACCAACTCATCATTTTTGTATCAAATTAACACGAATGGATTGTGAATTCAACGTAAAAGTTCGAATAAACGCTCGGAATACTTGGAGAGACTGAAATACTCTTCTACGAAATACCAGGCTTAGCGAACGAACGCGAAAGGCGTTAAATCTCGTGAATGTAATCTCAAAAAGTTCAAGTTCGAACCTCTACCGACGCCGTATTCGAGCTTCGATTGATCTTGGCGATAAAATGAGGAGGAACGGTGAACGGTGCGAGAAAGGAGAATCTACTCTCATTCGTTCTATTCTATTCCTTCCTAATCGCTGCATAGTCACATAATTTGGAATGACACATCTTATGCACTGAAAAAAGTCACATTTCCTAGGAAGGGAAAGGATTTATCGAGTAGGAAAGTACTTTCAGTCAGTAGATGAAATAATATTCTTGTGTGTTGACAGAGCAATTTATCTATCGCTTATGGACAAAATATTTCCTTGTTTCCATGAGAGTGAAATAATACATAGACAAAATTTCCATTCTGCCGCTGAGTGCGATGTTCATTAATTGATTGGAAAATGCCATTGATGTACACCTAGTAATTGAGTTAATAATACTCTGTCCAGAACATGAATAATTCTAGCAGAATGGAAATTGCCCTGTGCAAATATAATAACAATTCATCAAGAACAGGGATTTTCAGTAATCGAGATATATACGAATTTTTTCATTTTTTGTGATGCAGATCGACTGAGAAATTATCTCCACATCCTTCACTTGGCATAAAAATTCTAGCTGGAAATTTTTCTTCCTAAAAATTGAAAATTTGACTCAAGGCAGAGCCTTGGATTCACAGAGTTTCATTTCTAACAGGAATTGATCTCAAATTTTCAGTTCATATACTGCTCTCTAAATCTGAATCAGTGGAATTTCACTGGATTGCAGTGATAAGTATACCACTGCGAACCAGTGCATATACACTGCGAATCAGTGAGTATTCGCTGATTTTCACAGTGAAATACGACTAATTGTAATCAGTGAAAAGAACATCCAACTGCAGAATCAGCGACTATTCACTGATTATGCAGCGGAATTCAACTGATTGGAATTAGTGGTATACTTATAACTGCGGAATCAGTCGAATTCCACTGATTCAGATTTAGAGAATGATGAATGAGGAGTGATCAAGTGTTCTTTTATGACATATTGAGATGGGTGGAAGAAAAGCTAACCACTCAAACCTGTGGACGTTCCTAACGTCGGTTGGTAGTATAATCCTTGCATGAACCCAGTAAGGGTATCAAGCAGTGTTATATCTCTGATATCACCACAGTAATTCAAAAGGTTCATTCAACTTCCATCAGTGCCAGTTAGAAAACTTATATCGATCATTACTAGAAACTCAAGAATTATTCCCAAACGCTTTTCAGAATCTGCCCAGGGTTTTACAAGACCTGAATAGGTTTCATCGGGTTTTTACGGGCGGTATGCACAGTCAGGTCTGAGACTAGGCCTGGTCTCAGCCCATGAGCTTATGAATTGCTTAGGGCCAGTTCTAATCTCAGACCTGGTCTGAATACTGCCTGTTGAGATTTCAACATTCTTGAATTTTCATAACTTCTAACCACTTTTAGCCTGCAACATATAATCAATCCCATTCTCTGCTATCAGTTCTGCAATGCTCGATGAGCATTAAAACTGTGTCTCGATAAGTTGGAGAGCGATAACCCGGATTTTAATGAGTTTGAATAGGTTCGAACGGTCATTCAACGTTGTAAGATTCTACATACTTCTTAAAACTTCTACATTTCTCACATCTCATGAATGACAAGACCTCATCAGGCGCTAACAAGGCCTAGAGAATGTCACAAATCATTTTTAGCCAGGATAGCACTCCGTCTAGTCTCTACATTTAGATTCTTGTTGGTGGCAATGATTTTTGCCCTCAACACTGTAATTTTGAATGAACTTTCAGCTCTTGTACAGTTACCTGTGCTATCCTGAATCAACAAATTCACAAGGTCGAGAGAAAAATAATTTCGCATAAATGCACCGACGGCGCTTTGAGACCCAATGACAGAACTCAAGAACTTGATATTGCTTCAGGAAAGGATAGGAAGTAAACGAAATTTCCCCTTCCTACCTGAAACGAGGTGGCTATCGAGATGAAATATGTAAGAAAAGGAACGAGCACTGTACTTTTTCTTCCTAGGTGTGTACTTTTTTATTCTTTTTTTTCTGTTATCTGAAATGTAAACGTACAAGAAAATATACACCCATATACATATGTACCTCCTCACGGCGTACACGTGTAAAATGAGAATTCCGTAAGAAAGGAGGATCCATATGAGACGACGATGATCATAAAATAAAAGAAGTTACGCGGGGAGAAAGATATCATCGTGAACGTACGGACGATTTTTCATCAGAAGACTTTTCATTCTCTCTTGTATATATATATATATATATATATATATGTGTGTGTGTGTGTGTGTGTGTGTATAACAACATCTACCCAGTAGGAAGCTCGTCTCCTTCCAATATATTGATCGAATTTGCCGACTCGCTTTAAATCCGTTAAGCCGGATACCCGAGCAACCGGATCCCTTTTGCAAAAGAATGCGGAAAGACGTTTTCCTCATCTTGTTCAAAATGGTGGATCAGTTTGCTCCGCTATCAGGAGTCTAGGCACTGCTCTTCCTCTCTTTCTCTCTTCCTTCTTCCTATATATACATACATGTATACCCAGTCGGTTCTCAATCGATTTCCACCAATTCGTTTTTCCTTCATCAAATATAGTTTACGTTTACGTTTGCAGTAATGGGGGATGAAACAGTTACGGTACCGTAATTTTATTCTCCCGTAACGTCATAAGAATTTCAACAAGACCATCGAGGTTGGGAGGTATCCGCGTGTGTTTGTGTTTCACATTCGCATTCTGTTTTGGCACCAACGGGGAGAGAACAAAAAAAATACAAACAGCAGCGTTAGCGGTGGCAGCATCGAAACGAGGTACAAATCAATCACTCCATAATTCATATGCTTCCCATTGGAGAGGAATGAATTTAATATTCAGTCATCGATCAACTATACCGACAAGATATGATTTCGCTTGTGATTCAATCAACGAAACCATCAGGTTTATTAATGTATTGTTAGGTACGGTTTAATACGAAAAACAAATCAACGGAACACGATACTTTGGGCAAAGAGCGTTAGATTTTTATCCTCTTTTCGTATTCTCGTGTCAATCAAACTAATTGGAATTCCTCGGAACAAATTACAAGAACTGTAAATTGAAACAGTATGACTGTGAATTATTGGACCATACCAGGTGCAATCAAAATGCAGAAATTATGGTTCGATCGTTGCTCATTGAACGAGAGGAAATTTAAATCTTGGGAATATGGAAGGGTTGGCGAAGGGATAACGGATCGATATATTCAACAGGGACTTTAATCACGTTCGATACAACACCAACAAACGGTCTGATTATACGGTCATGATATCCGGATGTCAAGTTGTGGAGTAAGTGATCAACGACATTGGTGAGGTTCGTTCGAACCACGCCAAGGCATAGCGCCGCACGAATTCGTTGTTCTCGACCCGTGTGTATATCAAATACGACATTAAAAGCAGTCCTCGCACATGGAGTTCATGGCTACGGCACACCGGGATTCTCATGGATATTTAATTGTTTGCGGGGCAATATCGGCTGTTTTCTGATTGTTCGTTGACCTTATTGCTTATACACGCACTTGTGCATCCATCTTTTGAGGTCGCAATTACGAGTAAACGAGATCGCAAAGATAATATTCCTAGTTTGAAATTGATTGAATAATTGGCCCCCTTTAGATTGAGGCTAGTTTTCGGGATGAATACGTTGTTGGCGTTCGGCCAGATTTGGCGTTTTCCTGAGCTCTTGGAAGTGAGAGAAAGAGAGAGAGAGAGAGAGAGAGAGAGAGTCAACAAGAGGATAGGAGGGAACAAAAGACAAAGGGAAGAAGAGAGACGAGACAGTTGCCAGTTGAAAGCATGAAACAGGGAAAGTAGATGTAGGGTGTTAGCGAGGTATCCGATAGACGGTGAGTGGTGTGCGGTCGCCACAGAGACACGCTAGATGGTTCAATAATGACTCTGATTGGAGATGAAAATCCGCTTGTCACCCTGAACCCCTGGAAACCTCAAGGATTTTAATCGAATCAATTTTTAATTATATTCTTCGACTTTTTTCAACCTCATTCCATTCTAATTGAATCTCTTCTGAATCGATTATTGTCCAGCGATGCTATCCAACATAATGAATCGACATCAATCCGATGAAAAAATAATTATCCCTCCTGTCGATGAAATGGAAGAATGATGATCGATTCCGATGCAACCACCGAACTTTCCCTTTTTATTACCCACGCATTGGTGTATGAATTTCGATATATCATGATTAAAGTACTCCACGAACTAATGATCTGTTTTGCTCTGGATGCATTCACGATCCCCTAATCCGTACATGTGCTCAGTTGTTGATAATTCCGATGTAAAATCACGAAACCAGTTGTTTCGATCCCAACGAATTTGGAAATTGTGGAGATTAAAGTGCGTTACGAGCTGATAATTCGCTTTGATAACGACACGAGATCGGAAAATTTTCAGTCCCAGGATTTGCCTAGGAGAATTATTCCCTCCTTCAGATTATATACATAAAATATACTGGGATTTTTCGGAATTTATATTTTCCGCGTATCAGGAATCTCATTTGCATAAAGAATTTATAACGTCTGCGATGCGCTCGCGTTCATCTCTACAACCAGTTGCACCAGAAGCACATATCCGTAGTAGTAGGTAGCAGTAGCAGTAGATGAAAAAGGAAAATGAGAGGAGGAGAAAAAATCACCGAGGATGAAGAATGAGAGGGCGAGGAAGAGGAAAAAAAGGGAATAAAGAAGGATTAATGGAAATGAAGCGCAGAGGTTAACGCGTTAGCGCTTTAACAGAAAATCGATAGATATAAATGCTGGGTAAGCGAATACTATTGGACAATGATATTAAGTATTGTCAATGATTCCACGATATTCTGTATTTGGATGTCGAAGACAAAGGACAGATCATGAGATTTGTGCAAAACTTCTACAAATACTTCATCACGCGTATGTTATAGAAATGCGTATATTGTAGCTGATGCATATTTCACAGATTATTTCTACTTTCTGTAACATGTTTGAAAAAAACCAGTGTGCGAAGAGAGGATTCCGCGGCTTGGAACTTTCACGATGATATTGGAATTCTCTGTGCAACACCACCTTTGATCGACAACCATCTTTTGTGCGCATACGAACTATATATCACCTCATTATATCCTGCATCGTATACAACACTAGGAATTTGTTCAAGTAATTCCCTCTTACAAGTTCTTCGTTTCTCATTGTAATCGCTCGAAATTGCGATGATGCTGGAATCAGGGTGTCAGGCACATATAGTATCAAAATAAAACGAAGTTGAATTTGAGAGAAGAAAAAAAGAAGTACCAAGTGTTGAGACGTGAAAGGAGAGGAGGAAGCATCGAACAGAGCGAAAAATTGAGGCCCACTCTTCTCTCTTTGTCATGCAACGAGAGATTGCAGCTACAAAAACCAGGGATTTTTATTCGACTTTTATGATTTAAATCGCACACGACGCGATATTCTCCTGTCTGGGCGCAATCCAGTCAGCAGTTGATTTTATGCTTTATTTTTATGGCTCTCTACCACGTATGGTGGTGGTATACGAAGCGCGAAGCAGGAGCAGCGTTGCCCCGCATAGGTAGGAATCGTGTGTGCTTTCGATCTCCCGCAGACACAGGAATCTATAACTCTCGACTTCTCTTCTTTTTCTTCTTTACGTCGATTTCACACTTTTCAGAGATTCGTAGGTACGTATGCACGGATGTACGTATATGCGGTACCGGCGCTCTTCGTAAACTCTTCCTAGTCTCTCCTTTTTTCCCCCAAGTCCATTTTAAATTTAACGCGCAGTAAATTCCCTCCACTGGATTATTTTTATGTTGGAGAAAAATTTAACCTAATTTTTCTTCGCGCTTGGCTAACAAGCTCACTTTATATGAAATCACTTGATTTAATTCGATGGAAATACGAAAAAGTGAACGAAAAGGTGTTGCTGTTTCGTGGCACGGAAAGTATCGTAAATGATGGATAAATGATACAATGCAATTAACGTTCTCTCGATCCTTGACGAATTCGAGCATGACGTACCGTATGCGTTGTCCATTACGAATGTAGAATAGAGAAAAGTTATGTGCTTTGGTAGAGATGTGCGAGGTGGATACATAGGTACACGCAAGGTAGACGCGAATGATGAAGAGAGGCAAAATGAGAGATGGAATGGAGTATTTGACAGTTGCTACCAATTATTTCATTCGATGCTGCAACGATGTGCGGTGGCAAGCAATGGCTACGAAAACCAATACCCTGCATATTTGAACAAATTGTCAATTTATGCCTCTCATTATTACGCCGCCACGATCATAGAGAGTGTACCACCGCAAGACCGAGTGTATTCATCAATTCATCTGGCGGCTCATTAACAAGGGAAGATATGACAAATCGATATTTCATTTGTGTTATGCTGCTGCGCATCGATACATCGTCTTACAGGAATCAAGAGTAACAATTGAATTATGTTTCCGTATAACGTAACATAGAACACGTCTTGGCTTTTGTTTGGAATACGAATTTGTCTTGCAAACATGAAACAAAGTGGAAGTAATGGATTCGCAGAGGGAAACATGTAACTCGGAACTCCATTCAAGAGCCTTGGAAAGTCATAAATCATAATTACCCTGGAGCGGAATATGATTATAACTTTGAAATGACATGACGAATCGTTCGTTACACTTTTCAAACTACAGACAATGATGAGTGCTGTCGTATCGGAATCTACGCGATAAAACAACGGATCCCCAAGACTTTACACTCGAGTTTTATTGGGTATACGCATCAGTTTCAACTACATCAGTACAATCGATAAAATCGATCGATGAATTCGATGTTTCATTTTGACTTGAAATTCAAACGGAGAACAATCCTGAACAAAGTAAAAAAAGCAACAAGTTTTAATAGTCGTGATGGAACGAGGATGCATACAGGTCTCATTGTTGATATACATGTCAGAATTTTTCTTTCTTTTTCATTCAGTCGATGTGACGGAGAATCTTTTTCAAGAGAAACGCAAAAACAGGCGCAAGAAAAAGATAGAACGGGAACAGAGTCAGCAACCGTCTAGAAAACAGGGCAACGACAAAAGAACAACCAGTCTCTCGCGCATGACTCGACATTCGGATCAGACTTGAATTTGACATTCATTTCGCCCTTTTCACATTCCTTTCTTCGTTTGATTTTCTAGAAAAGTAATTGATTCGCATAAACGATGTCTGTGAATTCATTCTCATCAAATATAGTTGTACAATATTAAACTGCTGTGCATTCTCTCACGAATGATATGAGTAATTTATAATAAAGAGAGCATGTTTGTGATTTTTAATAATGAAACCGTCAATATACATCAATGATATGTCAAGGTTATAATACGTATACGTATTCTTTTTCCCTACAATGATCCAATAAAATTCTATTTTTCTTTTCACCTGGCAGATATTCGAGCAAGATGAAACATTTTCCATTCTCAAAGTTCTGGATGAGTGCCATTGCTAGCACAATAAGCTGCATTGCAATAAACATGCGACACGAAAATGTTCTTTTTTCTCGCCTCAGTTTCTTTTGTTTTCCATCTCTATATCGCAAAAATGAAGTTGATGAAATTCTTATCAGTATTGTTACTTTTGTTCGACGAAAAATTAAGATTTTGCTTGGATTTTCATTGATTTTCATGAAAACATCTGTGATGGGTCTTCATTGAATTACAGAGAGGTATAAACCGAAGGATTATGATTTGGTGCATACCTACAATATTTTTCTGTGGAACATTGAACAGAGTTTTTCCAAGTTTTTAGGAGCACGAATACAATTATCAAGGGATACATTTGTTATACCGTACATTGGAATATCCTGTGGTTCGAAACAGTGGGCGAATTGGAGATGTGTTCATTAGTTAATTTCTATATCCAATGTGTATATTGTATAGACATTTGATACCTCCGAGAGCGTCTGCATTTTTCGGAGAAAAAAAAGTGTGCCGCGGGACCCAGATTTCTCTCAACGGATTCTGATATTTTCGTTGATCATACTGGGATTTTGATGGACGAATGTTAGTTGATACAATGGGTTTCATTATTTCATTCATCATGTTGGAGAAGTGGTGGTGAAATTAATTTTTGGATCACAAATCCGTGATCAAGGATTCTGATTCCCTCGAAGAGTAACAAATATCGGGAGAGAGTCCAATGAACTTCAACAATTTCGATAACTGGTAATAATAATTTCAATAATTGTTTCATAATCGACAGTTCTCAAAATTCTCGAACAGCAATTTATAAGCATATTCATTCAATTCTGATATTTTTGTTCCTGAATAAAAGATCTACTATTTCAAAGATGCTCACTATTTATGACTACGAATCCACAATAAAAATCTTCAAATATCTTTTCATTCAGAATTTCAGGGAATATTGAGAAGTTATTAGATTATGTCAAACTTTTGACTCGATTAATACGAGAATTTGCACAGACACTCGATGAACTCTGGAACAGTATTTTTTTGTTTCAAGCGAAATCGGATCAATGAAACTCAGAAGCTTCGAGTGTGCACTACAGAAAAATCTGGGCTAGAGTTGGATGTTGTGACGAAACCCGTCACAATATCTCGACATCTCATTGTCAAGTCACGTATAACACGACCGTGTGTGTAGCGAGTGTGATCCTTTCTCGCCATTGGAAAATAACGCACGGAATGACATAATGGAGATGGTAAAGAGCCTCACCGATGTTGTCTGCCCTCCGCGGACGTTTCCACTTTTATCCGCTAGACGCTTTCCGTCGCTGTCAAACGCCTAGCAGGCAAGAATAAACCCATACGAGTAGACGAGAAAGTACACTCTTACAAATAAAACAAAATCATGTATCAAGGATAAGATTGCTGCGCCAATTGAATTCTACCCAATATAGTAATCACTTTTGTTGCCACAGCTAAAAGAATGGCTACCATGGTTAATTTCCAGGTATTCAAATATAAATCAACATCAATTCCTCATTCAAACAGATTGCGCTTGAGATAATGTCGGAATCTTGTTCTTTCTACGTTGGTACATTCGTGATCTGGTTATCGTTCGTTTTCATATTTTTGTTTGAGATTATTCAATCATTGTTTCGAGTAAACCCATCCACAAGTTCTTACATGAACGAGAGAGAAAAATGTCTACAATTCCACAACGAATACCACTCTACCGAAATCAGAAAACATACATCTTATTAGCACGTGAGGTAATTCAATTCCATCCCTATTCCGTGTACTCTACATCTTTTTCCGAACTCAATTAGATATCCAAGAAATCAGAAACACGCGAATGACAATTCAAACCACCGTATTAACAGTCCAGAGTAATTTTTACAGTGCAATCCTAAATATTATGTTCCAAAACATCCAAGAGTTGCTTGAAAGTTGAACATGTATGTAGATCACGCATACGTTACTTACGTGCGATAATATTAGCTCAACGATTCGCGTGTTATAGCCAGAGAATTTGACGTATCCCCTCGTACAATAGCGAAGCAAAAAGAGAGGCCAAAGGGGAGGATTGTCGTAGTCTGGCGGTTTATTTAAATCAAGTCGTGGTAATCTCAGAAAAGAGCGACAAGGGTGAATAGGTGAATGGCTGGGTGTATAAAGGATCGAGTTCGAGACTCGACGTTAAGGCATGGACTCTAGAACTCGTTACAGAGTCCGGTCAGAGGATTATAGTTGTAGTAGTAGCAGCAGCAGGGGAAATCGTACTAGTAGTGGAACTGGATCTTAAAAAGCACGCAGACCACGCGAGGGGCGTATTTTTCAACCTGGCATTCTTTTACACGCTCTATCCGTCTGAAAGATGAAATGTCGTTCACTTTTCCTACTCCTATGATATTAGAAGTTTCGTATATATACATACACATTTATCTTTCACTCTTCCCTTTGATTGCTCATGTACGCCCCGATAGTTAACCTCGGTCAAGGGATATACCACTTACCAACCACCCTAAGAGCCTCGTAAAGTCATGAACCCTGAGGATCCATAAAAGGTAGCCGATTTATTCTCGGTCAAAGCAGCGGTCTTCTCCTATTACCCACCGGATAAACTAGGCTAATGTTTATATGAGACGCGGCAATAATGTGGGGGAAAAGGAACATTTTTCAGAGACACCATTTTTGTCACTATCCCTATGTAGATTCATTCATTTATATATCACAAGAACTAATCACGAATTCCCCTATAGACCGAGTGGATCCGTTGAGTGTCATTGGAGCTTTTAATTAAGCTTTACTCGTCGTTCTACCAACTTTGTTGGGATGCACACCGGTCAGAGACTCTCCTTAGGGAAACAAAGCAAGGAGAGAGAAGAGGTTACGAAATTCAGCACGAACAGGCAAGTGGAAGGGTAGTTTATATTAGCCGTTGAGTTGTTGGGGGTTCTCTGTCATTATACAATGACTCTCTATTCATTCCTATTGCACTTATGATAGAATTTAACTCACAACTTCAACAACGAATGAAGAATTTTGATGAAAAACCTAAAGTTCAAGATAGGCAATCAACATTACACATCTGTGAAGTTTCGAATGAATACACCGCGGTGGAAGGAACACAAAAACAAACATATGAAGCCTCAATTGAATCTCAATTACACTCATTATTCGATCTTCTTTCAGAAGTTTATCTTTTCCAACATTAAATAAGAACGAACAAAAAAGTATCTATCAAATTTCCCATAGTTCGAGGGGCGTTGTTTTAGGAGGAATATAATCATTTGGTTGGTCACAGGAGAGGGCCGTTATTTTCTTTAGAACTTCACCGCAGCTTATCTCGTTAGCGAGTATTTTGGCGAGACTCTGAGACTTCGGTAATCCTTTGAAAATAATTATATGGGTCACCAGTGGGGCTTAACTCTTCAACTCTAGAAGAATATTATCGCAGGTCTCTCTTATTCGTTATCGTAAGATTTTATCATGGAAAATTTTCTTAACCGTGCTCTTCGAGAGAAGAATTTGAAATAACTTTTGAGAAAGATTGCTCAGCATGAACATGAACCTTCAACGTATTTCGAATAACTTCTCCCTCTTGTTATACAACGAAATTCTGAGGGCACGAAACTCTCACCATCTCAAAAATAAAACTGATAAAATCAATGTGAGTGTGTAAATCTCGGGACATAAATTTCCCTTCAATTTCATAAGTCGCATATAAACAGGAGTGTCAAGATGTCAGGAAACCTCGACATATTGTTTCTCTTTTTGTTTTTACCTTTTTTTTCCCGTGTTCATTCCGACCAGACGAGCTTCCCTCATAAATTCTGATTATTAAATAGCCGGTGAGTGGGTACGGTGACAGGCTGTGGCCAGTTGGGGAATATAAGAATAAGAACGGGGGTTGGTGATAGTGATGGAGGGATACGTCCAGAGTGGTTCACGGTAGACAATATATGAATCGGGGCATGGCTGGTGGTGGTCGTGGTGCGGAGTTCCGTTGATGACTGAAAGAGACAGCAACACAGAGAGAGGAAGAAAGATAGAGAGACAGGGAGAGAGAGAGAGAGAGTCGAAGGGCTATGTTTGAGGCTAGTTTAATACGGTACAACGCCAGTGAAGTAGGTTTTATGATGACGAAGAGCACCTGGGGGACCAAGAGAGGTTGCAATTTCCTCGTGTATATTCCCGACGCCACACCTGTACCAGCCTGTAGTGGTATAATACACAATCGTACACAGGTGAACAGATGAATGTAAACTTGAAACACATAACGTACAACATACACGTGCATTGACAATGCACACATTCCCACGTAGGGGAACCTAGTCTCGTGGTATGTGCAGTCTCGACGATGTG
Source organism: Gonatopus flavifemur (assembly GCA_018340375.1). Classification (NCBI taxonomy): domain Eukaryota; kingdom Metazoa; phylum Arthropoda; class Insecta; order Hymenoptera; family Dryinidae; genus Gonatopus; species Gonatopus flavifemur. Next base: position 3,071,946 of record JAFFJZ010000001.1, read on the forward strand.
CTTTCAAGGGTCCTATTTGTATTCGAACTCGGGACTCGCGACGATGCGTCTTCGATAATCTCTTCGGGAATTACCCGACGTAACTCTCTCCCCCTCTCTTTCTCTCTCTCCACTCGCTCCACGTAAATGAAATGAGATTTAGAGTATTGTGGATACAGAAAACGCATCGGGAATACGGAGGAGAGAGGAATATCACTGAAACAAGCTTATGTTGAATAATTGATTAAACATTCGTAGATTTCAATAGCAATCAATATATCCCGATTCTTTTCTGCTCTTTATAATTTTCTTGATTGTTCAGTACTGCTCGAAATCTTATGATCGGAAGATGTCAATTGATTTTCCCCTGAAATTCTGCTGTGTATATCACTGTTAAAAATTTCCGCATGAATTTTACTGTAAATCTACTGGAAGTTTTTTTCAAGTACGTAACTGAAAATTCATGTACTGGTTCCACAAATTTCAAGTCTACATACATTAAATTTAATGTACATGGATTTGAAATTTAATGTACGAATACATGAAATTTGTATATGGATTTTCATTCGCGTTCCAGAAAAAAACTTCCAGTAAATTTTTTTTTTTTTTAAGCAAAAAACATGTTTCGGAGGAGAACACTTGCAGATTGACGACCACGTTGTTCACTACGTTCTCATGTCATGGAGAGAAAATTGGAAACCTCGAAGAGAATCGAACCACCTAAGCCAATCCCTACGTAATGTTGCGCGATCTACTATCCTCACGCCCTAACGACCTAAGCTAAACCGGTACCTACGTGGTTTATTAGCAAAGATCAATGTAAATGACGTGGATATCTGATTCAATCCATCGGTTGAGTATAATAATCTATTAACCTATGTGAAAATTGCAATTTGGTTGACAGATGTGAGGTTAAGTTTATGTGATAAAAAACAATGAATGAATTATTTTCGTGAAATGTGTTTGTGTTTAATTATTATGTATTAAAAATCTTTTCAAGCGAAAGTTTGAAATAAATTTCCAAAAACTTGGATTATCCACATAAAGCTCGTTGGATAGTTTTACTCTTGAAGAGTACTGTCAAAGTTGACATTTGCAAATTGGAGAAAAAAGTCTTATTTTCTGTCTTAAATTTGTTATTAGAGTAGTGACAAACTTGTAGGAAGAGTTTGAAGGTTGGGTGGAATCCATATTGATCAGGAAAGTCAAAACCGTATTGCAAAACTTGGAAAATCTGTTAACGTAGCTGACAATACTGGGGTATCGAGTCAGCTTTTCCTTACTACATGGAATCTAGGCAGGAGAAATGTATCAAAATTCAGTGAATTCAAGTTGGTGTTGAGTGAGAGAAGACAGAAATATTCATTGGATTTTATTGGTTACTATAAAAATGTCAACAAATAAGGAAAGGCTATGTAGGACTCACTGTATCGTCTTTCAATATTTTTGTTCCAATAATGTTGTATCATGCTGCTACGAATGAATGTTATCATATTTGTGAAACAGGTTCAATACACTTGTTTCTTCAACTTATTAGTAAGGAAATACAAAAATGTCCACAATACAAAATTATTGAAACAAAAATAATGAAAGACGATACAGTGAGTCCTACATAGCCTTTCCTTATTTGTCAACATTTTTATAATAACCAATAAAATCCAATGAATATTTCTATCCTCTCTTACTTGACACCAACTTGAATTCACTGAATTTTGATACATTTCTCCTGCCTAGATTTCATGTAATAAGAAAAAGCTGACTCGATACCCCAGTATTGTCAGCTACGTTAACAGATTTTCCAAGTTTTGCAATACGGTTTTGACTTTCCTGATCAATATGGATTCCACCCAACCTTCAAACTCTTCCTACAAGTTTGTTACTACTCTAATAACAAATTCAAGACGGAAAATAAGACTTTTTTCTCCAATTTGCAACTGTCAACTTTGACAGTACTCTTCAAGATTAAAACCATCCAACGAGCTTTATGTGAATAAACCAAGTTTTTGGAAATTGATTTTAAACATTCGCTCAAAGTAGTTTCGATTAAATGAGTTCTTCATGACTTATATTACTACAAAAATGCTTTGATCTCTGAGTTTTTTCTGAGAAATATTGATGTAAGTATTTGAATAAAACTCATTCTCACTGCATCAACAAATTATGATTTTTTACATATTACAACAGCTATGACTGATTCAATAATTCATGTTGCACTGAATTATAGATTTTTTTAATACATATTAATTGAGAACTAACGATCACACATTTCACGAAAATAATCAATTCTTATTTTCCAATTCAAAGAAGTCAACCTCATATCCGTAAACTATATTTCAATTCTAAAATACAAACAGATTTGTTACATTTTCTTTCTCATTTATATCACCTGTAATTATATGTAAAAATTAATGGAAAAACCTGTTCAGCTGTTTAAAAATCTTTATGAAATACGTGCTGTATGGGTACTGACATTTCCGATATCAAGTGTGAACAATATTTTATTCATTTTAGAATTGAAAAGTTCATTCTTCTCCATTTTGTATATATTTTAGTAAGCACTTGTATAATTATTAGAGATGGTTTTACTCCACATTATCAATTAGTTCAACTTATTACATACTAATAAGTAGCTCACTAGTTTTGACCAACCAACGCTAGTTGGATTCAACTTATCAGTAATTGACCAGTACCTCGCTAGTTTTTTGTGCTCAGTTTTTCCTCTCTAGCGCCTCATCAGTCATAGGAAAAAATTTGTGAAATTTCTACCAGGGTACGTGCATGGGATTGCGCACTGTGAATGCAAATTCTCATCCCATATTCGTTCTGAAATATAGGAAGCCAAATTTTCTGAATTATAACCTTCAATCGTAAGAATTTTCCATCGATCCCATAATGTTTCAGAACCACTATGAAATTAAAATCCTCAATCCCAAGCATGTATTTGATCATCGTATTTATAAAATCCGTATTTCTCACGTGGTTCACGAAAATATTTCGCGCAAAATTTCGTACTCTTCCCCAACAGAACCTAAAATTTGTGTACGTCCAGGAAACGTCCAAATACGTTTCTCAGACGTCCTTTGGAGGTTTCCCGGACGTACACAAATTTTAGGTTCTGTTGGGGTTCAGTGTCGTTCAAGCACTCTTCACGACAAGACTCGTAGAGTGTCACCTAATGCGATTGAGAACAATAATTCCAAAATTTATAATCACAAAAAGATTATAATTATTCAATTTATTCACTCAATTTCAAACATTATTGATGGTTATGTTACTTTCTCAAATCTCTATCGATTTACTCTAAGTTAATTTTTAATGTTCTGATACTTGAAATTGTAATTCAATTCCACATGATTTGAGAATTAATGTAATAATACTTGAATATCATTCAATGTACCTTCAAGTTGAAATTTCATGTACACTGGTACATCAAGAGTGCATTAAAATTCAAGAAATTTTTCACAGTATATTGAAACTCATTTAAATCTCAATTATACATTCGGGTATTGATGTTCTGACAACGTAAACTGAAGGATTAAGCATACGTGCAGGTTCCTTTATCTTTCGAAAGGGAGTGTGGGATCCAATTTGCTTGTGCGTCACGTGATTCATAGATAGATAAAGTGAGTGTTTTTTTATGCTTTGCTCAACACGCTGTGGTATAAAAACGATAATGAGAAATATACATTCGTGTAGTGAACAGAAAATGAGTAAGATTGGGAAAACTTGACCCGTCAATTGACAATTTTTGTCCACACGATGATGATATTTTGACGTGAATTTGACTGATGCACGTTGTTTGGGTAATTGTATCGTTATCTCACATGAAGAATAAACTATCCTAGGCAACCATCCAACCCTCGTTCTCCATCCAATTTAATTCAAACCGTTTCATACTCGATTAATCATTCTCGTTCAAACATCACGCTAAACCTATCGATTAGAAAGTTTGCGGCACAAGAAGTCATACACAAACAGAAGTTCATCCAGAAATATGTGGGATTCAACAATTATTCGAGAACTCGGATAAGAATAATTTAAGGCTATGGTTGTTGATTTATTTTCAGCGATAGAGTTATCGGTTAACGATAATTGTAATCCTTCTATCATAATAACCTGTTCTACATCCCCCGATGACCCACTTTCTCACAGCAAACTAATCTAACGAATACACAATCAAGTTTTAAGAACTTTGAATGTTCACGTACATATTTAAGGGATCGTTTGGAATATTATTGTCCCCTGTCTCTTCCTCATTGTTGGAATTCTCTGTAGTACCTTTCTAAACGGAATCCAATTTTCATTTCGTAATAAAATCCAAAGTTTGAATGAGTATGTACCGCCATTCACATTTTCGAGTCGTCGAGAGTAAAAATTTTATTTTAATTCCATACCAACTTTCTGAGCTCAACAAGTTATTCCCTCGTACGTGGTGTAATAAAAAACTTTATTAACACAATACAACGACCTACTTTTCAAGTGGGGAAATAAAGAGTACCATAAAACAATTGCTTTTCAATCCTCTTTTTCTTGTGCTCTTACAAAAAACGAGTATCTGAATCTGTTGAGTTGAAAAATGGAAAGAATTATCAGATATGGAGAAAGTACTTACGCGACAAATGCTTGTGTGCTCGTTTGCTACCATAGATCCACCAACAAACATTTTCACTAGAGAAATTTTCGACAGGAGAATACATAACGTGCATAATTGAAATATTCATGAATTAGAAAAGTTGAAAGTATGAAAAATTATTTCTTTCGCAAAATATATAAATTCGTGTTTATTGTGATAATTTTGGATCTATTTTACAAACTCAAGACTGTGTCCATAATGGAATAGTTGTAAAAACTCCGAAGCATGTGTAGGAAAAGTTGTGATTGAATGTATATAACGGAAATATTCCATCGAAGATTGTTAATGCATTTATCTTTGTTGACATCATACGATACATTCCCGCAAAAAAGGAAGTAGGAAATATATATCCTCCATTAGAGTAAATCTAAAATATTTGTATTGGATATGAAAGGTTTTTGGAAGGACTTTTATCTTCCATACAGCCGAAGTTTATGAACAACTTATTTTTAACACACTCACGCACGCGCGCACACACACACAAATGACGAATAAAAGTTTTCAACAGACATTGGCAGCAACTTGCTTTCAAGCTCCACGTAATACCTTATATCTTTCAGAACTGTTATCTTTATAAATCATCACCATTCACTGTTTTGCATATCCAAAGCATTGAGGAAAGAAGAAAACCGAACAACGCAAAGAAAATCAAGCAAAATGAAGCGGACTGACATAAGTATTTGGAAGTAGATTTTGTGTTCGAAGGAAAACTTTCAACCAAGCAAATGTTGGTTCCATCTCTTACGTAGGTATATGTATATGTATATATATATATATATATATGTATTCAAACGACGGGCCAAAAAAGGAATACAGTACTTTTAGGGCGGTGCTGTTGGGAGGAACAAGCGGCAAGAAGAACAAACATTATTATAGTACGAACGTTACGCTGTAAACTTGACGAGTAACAAAAAAGGGTTGCTTCAGAAAAGTACATGGATGAGTATGTGGTTCGCTGGTATTGTATGCTCCGGTAACTATTGTTACGGACGAAGAATATTTACGGTACCAAATATATAGGATATAATCGAAAGAAGAAATCATAGGAAGAAATTCAGAGATGGGTCTCGAGGAGTCTTGTTCGATGTTTTATACGAACGTGAGGGCGAGATATATGGATATCAAGCTGGAAATATGCGGAGTTGTGCATGCTACGATACCATTTTGAAGTTATTCGAAGTGAGTTCCATTTGTAATGCAAATTATTTGTATTTGATCAGGATGGACTTCCATCTTGTGCGAATTCTGACAGAGGTTGTTATTAAAATCTTGTTCAAGTCAGAATCTGATAAGGGATATCGAATCGAGATGAGGAAACAACCTCAGTCCTTCGAGGTGATGAAAGATTTAATTGGAGAATTCAGTTGGAATAATAAAGTACTGATGAGATACATGATGTAACTCAAAATGAGAAGTCAAGAAAAAATTATTCTCATACCGTTTTCATGGGAAAAAAATGAATTAAATCACATTTCTGATTTGACGATCATTGAAATATAGAGGATAGGAATCTTATGGTTCCACCCATTCTCAATGAGAGGGAAAAAAGGAGTATAGTTATCCTATAAAAAATAATTGTGGAGGTTTTCTCCAAGAAATAGTGACAGCAAAGTTCTCCCATAAATGGAGAATTCTTTACCATGGCTTAGTGGTTTTTTACTTTATTTGTAGAGAATTCAACATCGAAAGGACAAAATGTGTGTTTTCGATGAAAAAACATTTCTCCTACAATCCGAAGACAAAATTCACCACTGATGTGAAGAAATACTTCCCATGTTCTTCACAGTGCATTCAAAGGACGCACCTTTGAAAACTATAATTCTCTTCTACCTGTCAGGTTATGAATTAACCTCATTGGGAAGAAATCTGTATATTCAGAGGCATTGAACTTCTTTGTGGAAGTACTGATCGCATGAACTGAAACAAATGACGATCTGATGGAACAATATCCAGATGAAATACAATCTGTTTGTACACTATTTCCAAATATTCTTCTGATGGTACAAAAATATTTGCAGCGTGTAATCTAGCGTTGTAGCAGAACCAACTTGTGTTCATCGTTTCATGCGAACATATTGATTGCAGTCGATAACGATTGCCAGTAATGGCGGCTGACGGTGGTTCATAATAAACGGTACCCTTCCGATTTCACCAGATGCACAAAATAACTCTCGAACCATGAATATTTCGTGTTTACGCTGCTGGAGCTGGTTCTTCTGACATCAGCTATGATTTCATATATTTAGGTTGACTGTAATAAATAAAAAAATCTTCGTTGTTTTTGTTCTGTCTTTGAAGCAACAATTCAGACGGAGGCAATTGATTACCAATATTTTGGTCTTTTGAGGATTTATAAAAAATGAACAACTTCGATTCCCATACATCCTGAAAGAAGTACCCTAGAATAATTCATTTCGTTTATTGATACATTGGAAATTTACCCATTCCTAAATCAGTGCATGGCGTGCATGGTATCAGGTACACCATTTTCGAAATTTAAAAAACAATTTGAAAACACTTGGTTATCAAAGAAGAAGCCTCAAGTCGAATTTTTCTGATTCTGATGAAATACGGTTCAGGGGTTTCAAATAAATCAGTGTATCTGGGAATTACATGTTGTTTATTGATACACTGAGGAAAAAATAAAAGTGCCATTAACCACCACGCGTAGTTGAAGAATTCATGAATGAATCAACGAATTTTTAGTTGAAATCACTTGGAAATTGTAGACTCAACTACGCCACCTTCCATTGTCTCAAACATATCACTTGATTTTATGAACCAATGTGTGTCAACGTCAACAAATCACAGAAGAAGTTTCATTCAAAATCTCACATAGTTGAGTCAGCCTCGCAGGCAATCGATGCTTCGTTATTTTGTGTCAAATGTATATGGATACTTGACGGAAACTATTTTCCATTGTCCCAATCATTCACGTAGTTAACTCAACAGAGTCAGCCGACTTGGGGAATGATTCAATGCAACCTCCAGAGTTGGTTGGACGTATTTAACCTCCTGGCGTAGTTGAGTCAACTACGTTTTCGTTCAGTTCACTAATCCTTTTTCTCAGTGTAACCAAGTATGCGAGGGTCTATTTCGAATGAATTCATAAGAATTTGGGAGCAGAAACCTCTGCTGAAAATGCTGGGCAGATCCGAACAAAACATAGTTGTCAGGCTTTGAACGGTCTTTGTCCCAGGAAATCCGGTCAAAAACTGACAAAATTTCTACCTGGGTTTGTCCGGAGTCACCAAATTGAAATATCCTATCAAAAACTAACAAGATTTTTTCTGTCAGTTTTTGACAGGATATTCCATGTTTAGTGATTCCGGACGAAACCAGGTAGAACTTTTGTCAGTTTTCGGCCGAATTGCTTGGGACAAAAACCGTTCAAAGCCTGACAACTATTTTTGTTCGGATCATAACCCTCATTTTCTACTGATAATGGGGAATATAATCGAGGAAACAATCTCCATATATCACCCTATGTTTTGTAGAATATATCTCGATAACATTCTGTCAAAAGATTGAAAGTATTCCAGAAGATTTTTCAATTCATTTCATTCGCTTGAACATTATATCGAGGCACGATGAATTGTACTTACACTGTTGAAAAAAAACTAACACCGAATTGATGGACTTATATACACACCGGAAAGTGGTTACGGGAGGTCAAATTTCTGACAGTGTATAAAGGATATCCATGCAATGCGATGGGAAACATGGGGTGCTTTCGATACCAAGGGAGTAGAGCGGAGTGGGTTATCTTTTGAGCGATCAAAAATTTGGAATTTTTTTTCAATTTTTCAATTGGTCGACAGATAACCCACTTCACTTTACTCCCTCGGTGTCGGAAGCACCCATGGCGTGAGACGTGGGACAAGTTCTATTGGCCTTTTCAGTAGAAAGGGGCGAAGCAAGCGCGCCTAGCACGCCACGCAACATAGTAAAGGCGGCAAAATACGTCGCTGTGCATGCTCGCCCTAAGAGGGTGTTTCTAGTTCTATCTGCTAGGCACTTTGCGTCGCCCCCGAGCACACGGCAAGTTGGAATAAACCCATACGGATATACTAGAAAATACTCCATAGGGAGTTTCATCCCTCGCCCCAATGCTGTTCCCGTCGGTTCCAAGGTGTGGGACTACCTACCAAAGAAATGCTTAGGTGAGTGCAGTTCTCACAAGAGGATTGTCACAGCTTTTTCTTATAAGCCATGGACCAACTTCGATCCAAATTCGAATTACGAATGGTTGATGTTTCATCACAATCGCATCTGGGAAAAACAAGGTGAAGTTCGAAGTCGCGCGATTAAAATAATGCAAAAAATATAAATAAGAATACTCAGAGTTTTCGACATTTTGGGAAATAGCTAGTTCATTATCTATTGTCAAAAACGAAGGTGTTTTCTGGGAGTCCTTTTCAATTCATCTACTATCAAAAATCCAAAAGAATTGTTAAACATTCGAATTTTGATGAAATTTTGAAAGTCCATCCCTGATTCAAACGAGACCGAAAATTTCAGTGGATCTATCTGGAAGTTTTGATAGGGTTGGGTAGGAATTGGCGGGAAAGAGTGCACGGAGAAAATAATTTAGCTGCAGCAGCTAAGTAGCTAGCATGGACACGGACAGCCATTAAATTAGCTCCTGCAGCTAAATTTTAGCTGTTACCGCAAATGAATTGACTACGAATGCAAATTTTTTTGCTGTAACAGCTAAAATTCAGCTGCAGGAGCCAATTTAATGGCTGTCCGTGTCCGTGCTAGCTACTTAGCTGCTGCAGCTAAATTATTTTTTCCGTGTGGGTTTACCTTCTTATTCCTTCTGGAAGCTATCACCCGAACCAGGGAAAACGCTCGTCAAACGCCCCGAATTTCCGTTAGCCGGCCTTCTTCAACGGTTTTTGGAAATCGGCCAATACACTCCCGAGTTATGGTGCACGCGAATTGACGACGAACCTTAACCAACAGCGGCTAATAACTTTGAAATTGTCCGTAAGAAATACTTGAAAAAATTTTGAGGTGCAGTTTGAAATATGAATACAATAACCTCGGAGTGTGAATTGAATATGAATAATTGTATAAAAATCGGTATGGAGAACCATACATTACTTCCATGTTCTTGATATATTATATTCATAAGAAATAGATGTAACAGAGTGTGACAAGAAGTCAAGGATGAAATTACTGCTGTGCGATATACTGATGTTTTCGAATAACTTGAAATAGAAAACTTATTACGTTCAATTTATATTTGTTTATTTGCAATCAAAACAGTCACATAGAACGAACGGAAACTTTTTCTTTCAAAACAGGGGGACAATTTTTTTTTACAGTTGTTCACCAATTGGAACGAAACTTGTATGGAACTACTGTGCGATTTTGAATAAAACGTCGTATAAGTGTCATCGCAATCGGATAACCAGAAACGCGAATACGAGTGGTCGCAAAATTACAATTTTCGATAACATGTTTCCCTTCCCCTTCACGTTTTTTTGGAAGGATCAGGTTGAAACTGATATAGGAACCACTATCGGAACTGCATGCAAATGTGGTAAAAATTTCATAACTATCGGATGATAAGAACGGAAGATATGCGCTTAATCGCGGCATTTCCGGAATTTCAAAATTTTCTTTTAAAGCTAAATGCTTACCCTTTTGTTCCCTCAATTTTGATTTGCCTGAAACTTATATCACACAACGATCATCTCATGAATTGACTGGTAGTGGGTCTGCTGGCCGAAATTGACATGATTTGGCAAGCGCTAATCATTTCTAGAGATCATTAGGAAATTACTAGTGATTGTCAAATTGTGTTCATCCGGCCAAAAGACCCCCTACCAATTGACTATCCTCAGAATTCTATGGCATTCAGATGACACGAACATAGGAAAGGCATGCTTTCAAAATATTGTCAAATGATGCGCATCGCGGAAGAGGATTTTCCACATTTTTCAACCGAGTGGAATAAAATTCATATAGGAACACTATCGGATCACAACTAGAATGTGGTATGAATTTCATCGCAATCGGATAATAGGGAGCGGAGATATGCGCGGTCGCAGAATCACGATCTTTCAAACGATACTCCGCAATATTTGCAAACAGCGTTATCCGATCCGGTTGAAAATCAATAGGAATTGAGTCCTCGATTAGGCGAACAAGTTGCAAAAAGAACCATTCGAATCGATGCATCCTATGGAGAGTTATCGTTAACCATAGAAAAGGACACAGACACACGCACGCACACACAGACATTATTGGGGATCGCGTTTTTCCGACGTTCTGAAGCGTTTGGTGAAGGTGAAATACCCCCTTCTGCATCATCGATTTTCACCCTGTCACCAGGGGTGCCCAAGTCACGGTGTAATGGTGCAACTTGCATCATGGAAATTTTTTATAGCGGGGAACAAAATCTTAAAGTGAATGTTTACTTTTGTACCTTAGATTCCTTGATATCACAACTTAATGACCGCTTTTCAGATGAATCTCTTTCTATAGTCAGGCAAATGAAGTACTTCACTTACGTGGGGCTTCTGGATATATGTGATGAAGAAATTGCTCAAACAGATATACAAGAATCCTGTAAATTTTATTGTCTAGGAAGTCAAGCAGTTGTTAATGAATTGAAACAATTTGCTCATTTATATAAAGTTGCATCGAGTGATATTTCGATAGAAGATCTATCATTAATGGAAAAATCAAAAGATCTTACTGTTAATGCACGACTTTGTGTCGAAAGGCAAGAGAGCGAAGATGATAGCGGAGAAAAAGAAAATGCGAATTCAAATAATCACAAAGAAAAGTACAGGTGGGTCCGAAGAAGCTTCATCCACCCTCACAGGTAATTACAACATTTTTTCATCTCAAGAGATTCAATGATTTTGAAGTACAAAGTACTACCAATTGTTAACGGAATTTTTATGAACTATCTCTGTATAATACTTCGGCAAACCTTGGAATACAAACCCTTCTCTCTTCTTTTCAGGTGCTTACAGATTGTATCAGCTTTTCCAAATTTGTCATATTTGTATGAAATACTGCTATCTCTGCCTCTAACAAGTTGTTCGGCGGAAAGAAGTATGAGTCAACTTAGACTGATTAAGAACAGGTTACGATCATATATGTGGACCGATTTGTGGTTGTCAAACTTAATGATATTGGCCAGTGAAAAAGATATATTGGATAAGATATCTGAGGATAATATTATACAAAGTTTTGCCATTTCCTCTAAGAATCGGCAATCAATATTACTACCAAATTAAAAATATTATGCTTTATACAACACTATACATTTAGATATTGATAAATATAATGTAGAAACATAATGTATAGATATTATTCAAAACTCATGTAAGCCTATGAAAATTTTCCAGTGAAGAAGGAAATTTTTTTGCTTTAACCAAAGGGGGATTCCCGCACCATGTATTATAGGGGGGATGGGCACCCCTGCTCATCGCAATACTTCCATTCCCTTATATATAAGGAACATGGAAGTAAAAATAAAAATCAACATATTATTTTCTATAAAACCACAACTGGATACGATCTTTTCTCAAGCCATTGTTCAATCTTAAACCATACAATTAGAATAAATAGATTCTCTTGGCGCTTATCCATGACCGAGACTCTAGTTCAAACCCCAGACAACTACAACCTAATCACCAGTTTGTAATTATAGCTTGTAGTTGATATATTCCACAAGCTTGTGTAACGAGATCAATACGAAGCTTCGAAACAATATTGAAATATCGATGAATAACTCCATGTATGAAATCCAAAAAAAGATCCCCCTAATAACCGAGAAATGTAGAAACATTCAATTGCATGACATCCGTTGTGTTAGCAATTATATACTACAACATATTGCGATCAATATGAATATGTACAAGCTCAATTTATTTCACTTACGATTCGATTCACAAATTTCAAAACGAGGATATACTTGGTCTTTGATAATCATTTATCGATTGATTCATGTTTTCCTGTTCAAATAAAATTTATAAATGAACTGTGAAGAGTCGAAAACGAATGAAAAAAGAGAGGAATTGCCGAGAATGTAAATCCATAAGCCAACGAAAATGTAGTGAGGATTATTAAATTATTGATTGAAAACTTTGATTCTTTATTTCACTCATTGAAATCAATTTAATCGGCGCATAAAATATTGAGACTTCATTAGTCCGAATATTTTGTACACATTCATTCCAAGAATATGTTTCCTCAGTTTCGAAAGAATTCAATACCCACCACACGGAAAAAAGTAATTAGCGGTGAAGTGGGCAGTCATTTTTTTGAGCTCCTACAGCCAAATTTTCGTTACCGTTGCTAATAAATTACTTGTCCTGTGGGTGATGAAATATTTAGCTATGATATCTAAAATTAAGTTGATGAAGCTAAAGATTTCCTTCCATGTAGAATTTCGATCTCTGATTGATTGGTGTTATTCTCTTTTATTGTAAGTTTGAACAGTAATCAATCACTCGAACCTGACTGATGTTTGACTGATCCTTTATTGGTCTTTTTATAGAAGAAAAATAATTATTCTTGATAACTTTTGTCCGTACTGTTATATGGTATTCATACCTGTAAAGATATTGTATATTCATTTCTGTTTTTATTGTATATGGACATGCTGAAGGAGACCGGATAGGTCAGAACGAATTGATGTTTTTTCTTTCAAGTTTTTCGCTTGAAGGCCCTGAGACCTTTTTTACCTTCTTTGATTCTAACCAGGCGAGTGACCACATCTCCTTTCCATACTTTCATCTCATATCGCGTCAATAGGATTGAAAAATCATAGGATTATTTCAGAATTTTCATTCTATAAATTTGAGGACTTGGAAGCGACAAACGTTTAATTCGGAAAGCTTTTCCGTCGATTATCCCAGACGTTGAATCAAGTTTTTGACATTGGGACTCCAAATTACGCTGATTACATAGAAATTATACTTTTCGAATCAAACTTCGTACACGTACGTGCAACTTGAAAAGAACAAATGGGAAAGTGAGGAGAGATAGGAATAATAATGTCACGACAGTTCACAATACCGAAGCTTGAGGTACATATTTGTTCACTAAGGGAATGGTTTCACGCCCACAAGATTTTATACACATTTTCTCAACCTCGTGTTGACTTACGAGCGTATCGGTAGAATTGGGGTGAAGAGAAGAATACAAGGGTAAGACTAGAAAGAAAGCACGAAGACAGAATTCGTAAGGGCGTGGTAGTGGTACCGCCGTGAAACAGAGAAAGAAAACTACAGAAGGGAAGTGAAACTTCACCACACTGCGGGCATGAAAAAGCTGGTCACGCGAGCGCAATATTCTGGAAAATCGAGGAAAAGTTGGTAATTAAAGTGCAGCTAAGATGTAAGAAAAGAGGAAAAGAGTATATATCGTTAAGAGAGAAAGAGAGGGGGGGGGAGGAGGGTGAGAGAGATGAACCAACACAGCGATGAGGATAGGAATGGAATGAAGAAACGAAAGTTGTCGGCGGGAGGGAGAAAGAAAGGAGGAGAGAAAAAGACCCGTTGAAGCGGCTCAGGAAAATGCATGGAAATGTATTCCCAGGAGCAGGGATGGTACTACTCGACGTACCGAGCAGCAAAATCGAGAGAAAGAGGAAGATACGACAGTATGCCAGGTAAAGAACGAAGGAGAGGAAACCGGGGAGACGACGACGACGACGACGACAGGGTCGGTACGAGAGCGTTGAAGATATTATAAGGGTTGAAAAGCCGGCACAACGCTGTCACCAAGAAATTATGCTTGATTCTTCCAACCTAACTATATCTTCCATCACCACTACCACCAATGCTGAACATCATCTACAACTATATCCATTACTACCAGTACCGCTAACATTGCATAGCCGTCATATAACTCTGCCATAGTTTTCCTATCTTCTTCTCTCCTTCGCTTTTCTTTCCCTACTTCTTCCAAGCAGTTTATTCAGATTGTCATGTCACCTCGACCGACCACAGTGAAAAAGAGGAAGAAAGAGATTCGTCGACGACACAGATATCACCACCTTCTTGCGAGATCTCTTCCACACTTACACTCCTCCCTTTCAACTTGTCCCATGCTGAATTACGTTTACCAGTCCTTTATGCATATTTCACTACATCGTCGCGACCAGACCTCTTCCCCTTCACCACCCGATGACTTTTGTTTTTCATTAAACTGGAGAGACGGAACACCATAATTTTCCAAGAAATTTACATTTTTTCCCCAACTTCTGCGAGTGACGACGCGTTTCGATTCGTCTATATATCTTCTTTTTACTTCAACATCGCGTGATGATGCATTCCTCGCTGACTCAAAAAAAATTCTTGTTATCAGTAGGGGTGTGCGAGTAGTGATTTTTTCGAGTCGAGTCGAGCCGAGTACTCGAAATTTATCGAGTACTCGGAAATTTTTCGAGTACCTGGTAGATTTTCGAGTACTCGAAAAATATATAATATACGTGAATATGAATCTGATTTACATGTTTCAGTGGATAACGATCCTTTATGTTTTCTAAGAATATTCTACTTTTTACAAATGGTGATTTATGATAATTCTAAAAAAATTGTGAAATTACTCGAAGACTTTCGAGTAGCTCGAAAATTTCGAGTAGTAAAAAATACTCGACTCGAGAATACTCGAAAATTTCGAATACTCGCACACGCCTAGTTATCACTAAAATTGTTCCTTTGTGAAAGATATTTTCAAAAGTAACTGAAAATTGGTTTAATATCAAGCTGATTCAGACACAAAATGTTATACAAAATGTTTGGGATGAAGATTTGGAAGCACGTATTGACGCGTCAAACGCAAACCTACGGCATATATATCACAGATGAAAGAGAACAAAATTTCATTACTCGATACACCATACAGGTACACACAACAATATGCACGAACAAATGTTGTTCATGTTGTTTTTTCTGTTCGTCATTCTTTCATCCTGCACGTGACTCGAATGTGATGCAAAAAGTTGTTTACTATTTGTCCATCGAATCCATTAACCGTCGAGAACGATGAAGCGTGAGGTACACCGAATTCGAATGAAAATCGAACGCGGTATGTTCGCAAATGAAATGGAATTAAACTATTCATAACACGTTGCCATTTGTACGTGACGCTTAACCACTCGATAGTTAGACCTCTATTCATTGACGAATTCCGTTAGTCATTTCGAATGCATCATTTTGTGATTTCTCCCCCACCCCCGCCCCGGCTCTCTCTTTTTTTCGTTTAACAACACAATCGAGAGAAAAAAAAAGCCAGATCCTATCGTTTTTAACCAATTCCATCCGCGGTTCATTTCGCTCTAAACACGTCGGTACGTTAAAAATTCTATTGGAAATTCATTGAGATGTATTGATCGATGGGAGATTGAATTCACATAGTTAGTTATCTCAAAGGATGAACAAAAGAAGGTTTCCCGGATTTGATAACCGTGGAGCAACGATTGCGGGCAAATCGTTCGCAGGGTAATTGTTGGAGTAACCGGGATTCGAGATCCGTTTCCAAACGATTCATTGTTCGTAAGGGAGGTGCTCGTAGAACGGCGGCGAATGGTCCGGAAAAACCAATGGCGCAAGGATAAAATGAGAGGGCAAATAAGAGAAAAAGGTAATCGCCTTTTTATGTAAGATGCATTTTCAATGAAGTCCCTTGGATTGAGTATTTACATTGTATTCAATGTAGGTTCTTCTTTAACCCCCTCCAAACTCCATTACCGCTTTATTGAACCTCGTAAAGTGATGTTTCAAGTAATCTTCGTATTCGAATCAATATGGTTTGAGAATTTCAAAATATACACGAGGAGTTCGTGGACACTTCTACCCCGTATCTCATAACAATATTAATCGAAACGACGGTATTAGCGTATTGTGTGTAGAGTTTCATCGTCTCATTAGGAAGGCAAAGTTGGAAAAGGGAAAGGAGAAGTTAGGTACAAGTAGGTCCAGAATCAAATGAGTAGAGCTTGAAATGCGATCATGGTTTGCGATAACTGTGAAATTTCTCCAAGTGCGACGACCCTTATCGTTACGAGAACGAGTTAGATTCTAAAGCCAGCTAGAGCCTGGCTGGTGGTTGGTCGGTAGTATATAAACACGGACTGATCGTTCGAGACTGATTGAGGGGGTTTCACAGGAAAAGTAATATCCCTAACGAGGCGAAGTACGTAATTGCGCAATGGCGTGTTCGAAAAGTATACCCCTTCGAGGTCATCCAGTCGTTCGCGTTACGTGACGTCGTTGTTTTTAGGATATACAGAAACAGGACGTTGTTTTATAACACCGACCAGTTAGAGTTGACTTCCAAAACGCTTGTCACTCGGAAATCGATTCTCATTCAACAATGCCAACGAATCGCGAACACAAACAATCGCCCTCCCATTCTGATATTTTGGGTTAAATTCTGCTCGGAGGATCAGAGGCCAATGTTCGTCAATTCTCAAATCGAATTCAATCTCTCATCATATTCACTCTCTTCAGATACTATTCAACTGGCTGCCATACGACGCATAAAGACTTCCATCGCTCGAGCAATGTTAAACTGTTACAATCCGAACGTTCAAAGGGTTTGAACGGAAACGCTTCAGGTTTCAGAGAACGAGGAGACAACAACAATTCGGAAATGACTTTGAGAATACCGACTTTGAGGCTCTTTAGGGAATTATCTGATTTCAGAAGTTACTCAGCAGTTTGAGCCAAAGACTGGCATGCAAGAAGTGGATGTAACTTCACGTCTTATTTTCTCTCACCCAAATCGATGCTCTTATGATTCGAAAATTTCGTATTCTAGTTTCCTACGTAGTATTCTACTAGTTCATCGAGTTGTTGATGAGCTCACAGTTTCCTGATGAAAACCTAGTATAAAATCTTTCGGGAGCCCAAAAAAATCCCTAAAGGGACGTAAAACTGGAATGGCGTATCAGGTCAAGTTCGATATTCGAGAGAGAGGATATATCTCAATTAACGGATGTTCCCCGCAAATGAATAAGAAATACATGGCGGTGAGTGTTGAATTTGAAACCGGATTTGAATTATTCTCACGAAATGCGGGAAAGAAACCAAAGAGAGGAAATCTCGTGGAGAACGCTAAGCGGCTCAACACATTTTGTCCGAGTCTTGTACCGTTGCCCCTACATCATTAGCGTTTTTTTTTCTTTTCCTAAAGTTCAAATTAATTGGTTATTCCACCGAAAAAAATTCATAAAGGCTTTGAAGGAACATAACAAAAGATGCTTATTTGATTCTTTTCGATCTCTCTTCCTCTCTGTATGGATATGACAAATGCGTCCCCAACAATTCATCCTTTTGAGAGCAATATCCAACAGATATTCCATTCAAAACTGTTCAGTTCATCCCTCGGAAAATTAATAACAAAACACATTATGTCATTTCAATTCATAAATCGATTATACCCGATTTTATGGTTACGAATTATTGTTATTGTACGCTCTTGGTTAAGGGAACATCAACAACCTTCATTGGTACAAATATTTCATGTCGCGTATCGTGTACGTATGTAACAATAGCATAAAGTGGCTGTTTTTAAAGCCAACAGAGTGCATCTGGAATAATGAATGTGTAAATATCCGCATTTTTCATTTACTCAACCATATTTTTATTCTCCTGCTTTCTCCATCCTATGTTGCTGAATAAGCGAACGTGGGATGGAGAAAGGGACAAAAACCACTTTGATGCGACGCATTTAATTGTTAAATAAATGTTAGCGTGATGAATAACTTTTCCCTGACGGTACACAAGGATGGTGAGAGAGAGAGAGAGTGAGATTCGTATGGATGTCGGTACAAACAAAAACCCTCTGTTCCAAGTATGTAATTGTAAATTATGAGATTCAAATTTCGTTGTTACAAAGGTATTTTTCCTCTCTGATTATTGATTACAAAAGGGCGCATTACTTTGAGAATTATTGACAAAGTCAATCTATGGGAGTATCGATCGAATGCGATATTCATATCAATGAGAGGAGAAAAATTGTGAAATATTCATACAATCAATGTTTGTATGCATTGAATATTTGAGTGAGGAATTTTTGTGGTTTTGGTCGTTGGATTCGTTGGAATCAATATATAGACACATGATATATGTCGAGGAATAATTCCAATATCCAGGGGAATCTGCTAAAAATGTTGTAATTCGGGGATTCAAACTGCAGAGGATACGTGACTCGACAAGTTTGTTCAAATCTCAAAAAGGTTTTTTACATAAAATATATTGATACATGTGTACATAAATTCAACCTAAAACGCGAGAAAATGACATGTTTCGAGGGCAAAAGCTCCTTCAAGGGTGAGGAAATTTTCTATTTTCTTCTGTCTCTCTTCTCCTCTCTCCGTAGAAGCAGAAGAACATGCTGGTAGTTGCTATCAGATGGCAAGATAATGTAAACTTATGCGAGACACGGCTGCACACCCCTCCTAAACCAAGCACCAAACTTTGCCATACCATTATGGTTTAACCATATGCTCGTGTCCTTCTTCCCTTCCAACTTCACATCCCTCTATTCTCCGCCCTTCTTCTTTCCCTGCTCCTTTTTCTCATCCTTCCTCTTACCATTTCTGCCTTCCAACCCGCATTCGCTTTTCCCATATTCCGACGAACGTGAAGCTCGTTTCTCTGGGCTACCGCTAACCAACCCATCCTCCTCTCTCTCCCCCATGTTCCGGATTTAGATACGGTCACCCTCAAGTTCCAAAAAGCTCTCCACATATAAATTGAACACCTGAACCTCCTACTCCAGTTATTTCAATGTAATTACTCGAAATTCACAGCTTAAATTCGCAATCATCGATAATATTCGTATACCTCGATATATTTGAGGAATAAAATTTGAAATTTTCTTTCGCGTTATAGTCCTCCCAAGATTGACGTTGATACGCGTGTTTGGAGATGAAAAATAAAAGAACAGGCTCAGAGCGATGAAGGAAAATTGTGAAATATCCACGACGGGCATCACCGGAGCAAAGTGATTCTCTCCAACGTTGGCTCGGCGTCAGAGCTTGAGACACAACGCTGAAGGCAGACTACCGCCTCTATGTACCTTAATGCCGTGGAGCTTTCGCGCTGCTGCTGTTAAATCCGGCTGGCGTCCATTAAAAGGTCGTAAAGCCGCAACTAGCAAGACAGCGAACGTGGTGGAAATGGCCCATGGTTTCACTCGCTGGCTCACTCAACGCGTTGAGCCCCAGCCAATAAGAAATATGTAGTGAAGGAAGAGATGGGAGATAAAAAGTTTGTGAGGCAAAGAAGTAAACCGATGCTCGTATTGTATATACATTGGAAGATTGCACTTGTATGAGACGATAGCGATGCCCTGGGCAATAAGTTACGAATAAAGAAAACTGTCAGATTCAGAGAAAACAGGGAGAAAAAGGAATGAAAGGAATGATAGAAGAAGAAACTAACCGAACGGTGGTCTGACTTCGTCTCGTTGCCAACGCTGATGAGCGTTTAACGAGTATTCGATATTAATTTACTCGCTTCCAATTGAAAGTAGAACTCTCGTTTCTACGAATAATAATGCTGTGGGAGATAATGAAGTTCATGTAACTTTCCCGCTTCTCCCTCATTTTCCGATCGTTTCGAACAATATTTTCAAAGCCTGATCGTTTATCGCCGGGTAATGGAATCTGAAATCAAAATCCATTCTACAGGGAAATGATTTTACTTCGTTCATCAATCCGCTTTGAATGTTTTCCGTACCTACACGTGGAGGGAAAAAATCAAATTAGGAGATACCAACAATAAATTTGCAAGATTTAATTAATTACTCGTTGTTGGTGGTAGATCAAAAGTTTCGTTCGTTACCAATCGAGTCCTGACTAATGACCGAGTAACACTCTCGGAAGCTTCTCCTTTTCCTCGAGATATCTCGTGATTAATGGGTTCTAATGATACCGACATCAAACACAATAACAGTTTCTCTTGCTCCAGACATGGCTCGAATCTTTTTCCATTTCAATCTGCTTTTTTATTCCTTTTTGATCTTCGTTTTATCTGATCTTTGACGTAAAAATGATGACAGTGATATTTATTTGAATGATCGTCACGTATACGAAAGTATCTAGATAATCTAGGAAATTCGAAATGGTTTTCTGATGATTTTTGATACGATGTTGGAGCATCGGGTACATACAGTTTCGTCTCCATTGTTCCGAACAACTTGGTCTTATTCTTCCCTTCCTCCATCTCGTCTTTCGACAAAGAGTCATTTTGCTCGAAGAAACAGTTCTCGGGCCAGAGGCACACGTCTCGGCTCTATCGTTAGGAGCGCTTCTATTACGACGATCTCCCAAACTCCTACCGGTAATTTTGCTCTGTAATTTCACTAACGGTTTCTTGGAGTTTTGACGTATTCCATCCCAACGAAGCAACCTTCTGGTCTCTCGACTGTGGAAAAGCGAATTTCACTTGGATCGATGGTCGTTGGAAGTCTGAAAGGCAATTGAGGGACCGTGATGAAAGGTTCACCAAACGATCTACCAGGAACAATCTTATATCGACTGATTGAAAATAACAATCTATGTATTGATGAAATATCGATTCCGATAATATCATTGATGACATATCAATCTTTGTTCTGTATGTATCATCTATGTATATATGTTATACATATAACGCAACGACAGAAGAGGATTTCGGAAAATCTAGGTCGTCGTCGTCTATTCCCTGCTCGTGAATTCTCTGGAATATCGACATACTAACATTCGATGAGTAAGAATCGTCTGCACGGACTCTGCTTGAAATATTTGATAATAAAAGCCGTATAGTATAGTTTTTGTTTCATTCAACGATATAATATATAACGCTTCATGTATTTACATCCAAGTTACGTTATGGCACTTGGGCACACTCGTCGATTTTAACAGGCGGTTGCCCTGATTTCGAGCTATTTCCATTCAAGAGACGTTGTGATGTTCCAAAGTCCGCCTACCATATGCGCGCAGTTCTGACATGTACTCCTGACCCTAACCCCCTTCCTTCTCCTTCTCTTCATCGTCTCGTTTGTATTCCTTTCCCGTATCCTCCGAACGCCTATCGACTGAAACTGGACTCGAAATGGTCCAGAATGATAGACTCTCTTTCCTTCACCCCGCTCGAATCTACTCTCGGTCCATTCGTCAAGATTATTTTCATGAATTTTGAATGTACCGCAAGATATATACGTGGAAAGAAGGAAAAGTGAAATTCTTGGATAGAGCAAAACCGTTATCGTATCCTCATTGTTTCAACGATGCTACAATTATCTGGTGCGAGAGCTAATTTTCAGTAAAACACGGAGGTGCATCATGTTGGTTGACACGTTCAACCTCACGATACTTGAACACGCCTTTGCGTTTGTGCATCCTATATTCAAAGCGGTAAAGTGTCTGCAGTATTATTTAACGCAAGCTACACAAGCATGTTGAGAAGCTCTTACGGGAGATAGTCAAGTGTTGGATATAATGTACGACAATGTGTCTCCGTTCTATATCCTCTCTTTCCGCATACCTGAAGGATTCAGATCCACTTGGATCGTGTGAATAATAAAGATCATGATTCCAGAAAGTTCGATTATTTTGAATCCCCTTATCACCTGGAATTTTCATTTCTCATTCCAAGAATGCAATTGGAATCGATGAAGTCGAGGTTTAAAAATCAGAGGTTTTTTTTCAAATGAGACGAAGGAACTTCATCCCAATCTAAATTGAGAAATATACTTGTAGAATCGTTAATGTGAATCTATCTTGGAAACGGTAGACCGAGTTGACTGTGATTCATAAGTTACTATGGACCTTGAAAGCATAATGAGAGAACGAACGTTTGCTCGCTCTTGAGAAATTCAACCGCGGAAAGCTGGCTTGCAAATTGAAATAGGACAGACTTTTGTAGGGACATGAAATACATTTTTGAAATGAGAAAACTCATAACAGAAAGATAAATCGAACAGAATTTGATACATGATACAATTCGACAAATTAATTCACTCCTCAATCACATGATATAGCGATGTATAAAAAGTATATAACGCATATTATACGTATAAAAAATCCATATTATCAGAACTTTTGAAGAATTTCAGTTATCTTCTGGAGAGCACAACGATGAATGATTTATGTATAAGAAAAAGAGAAGCTCGAGTCGGATGCATGTACAAGTAACATTAAACTAACAAGAAATAACTGTGAAATTAATGTATATTACTGGAAAGTGGAAAACGTATTTTTCTCCTTATCAATACACGCATATGAATACAGGTATTGCATGAGAAAAATTGCATACTTTTTATGTAAGTGAGACAATTCCATCCTACAGAAAGCTATTAAGAAACCATATAATCTTAAATGATGTATCGATTTTCAACTCTGAACTGGTGTATAAAATTTTATACGGTAATTTACATTGTTATTTTATGTGGATGAATATTTTTCTGTACAGCTTACATGATTTATTATTGCGATTATTGAGATTTTACTCCGATTGTAGGGTTTATTTTTACATAAAACTGTATTTAAACTTTATAAAATCAAGGATTCTCATTTCAAATTCTTTTGAGGAACGTACTGGAGATCGAGAGAGCAAATTATGAACAGTTTGCTTGTTAGGAAACCAGCTGAATATTGCCCATGAAAACTGAATCAAAAGCAGCCATTGTAAAGATCCAAGGATTGATTGGTTGAAAAATCGTCATCCATAATTTGTCTATTGAAACTAGACGAGACATTGTCATCATCCGCTCTCCTGAACCCGTGAATTGCTGACAAATAGCTATCAATCAAATTGATGTGTTATAATCCTGTATAGCTAATATAGGTTCTTATTTATTCATATTATTATATATGTTTTATTAACACTCTTAATGCTTTTTTTGATAAAGATTGAGAAGATACAAAATTTTTTAACTCAAGAATTAGAATTTTATTTTGTTACTTTCATTTTTCTTTCATTGAGTTATGAATTGGGGGAGTTTATTGATTCAAAATCTATAATATGATTATAAAGTATGATTACCTCCGTGTGGAATAATTTTATTAGTTGTTATAACATTTTCAAGATTTTATAGTGGGATATTTTAATAAGGAAAAATTTCTTGTGAGATTGATGGTTATATGTTCAATTTTGATGTTCTCATTTGTGACAATGAATACACTGTTAAGAAATTTCTGCATTAATCTTGATGTTTTTACTAGAAGCTGTTTTAAGATCTGTGCATGGATTCAGTTTCGTACACATTTCACATTAAATTCAATGTGAACTATAGCATGATCTATAATTATTCCATGTTTTTGTACAAAAAAGAAAAGTTTTGTGAAAAAAACCTCCAGATATCTTTAACAGTGTATTATATTCCATTTATTATTTGAAATAACTTCAATTCTAATAATATTTATAATTATAAATTGAGAGGCATTAAGAGATCGAATTTCAACAACATTTTATATGTTATTATATACTTCAATTGGATCCATATCATTATTAATTATATTATTTATTATTTCCAAAAAAAAATTGAACTTCAAATTTGATAATTCATATATCTGAACCGATGAATTGAGAATTTTGTTGGACTTATAACTTCATGTATATTATAGGATTCACAGGGGAAATAATATAAATATATTTTGTTCATTTATGAATACCTCAAGCTTAGATATGTCGGAGCTCCTATGTTGAAATCAATCATTTTAGCCGGAGTTTTATCAAAATTAGGTAGATATGGCAGTCATCGGAATTGATAATAATTAAGGATTCAAATACAAGCTTCAACTATAGGGAGTTACAAAATTATTAGGGATAGCCGCTTTTCTTATCACTTTCTTACTTCGAGCGCACTTGACTGTAATTTCAAGCGGTATAGTGTTGCTTAAATTTATTGTTCACATTCTCCGTATCTCTATTCGGATGTTAAGGATTCAACGGTATGTTTTTGTTTCAAAATTTTTGAAGTCACGTGAAGGTGCAGAGTTTTGAGGATGCGAAACGGTGGAAGACGTATTCAAATATTTGCAATCAAATGATCCACAACGGATTGCATATTTGGCATTACAACCCTAGAATAAGAATGAGTATAAACATTCTCCGTTGGAAAATAAGTTGACGGAATTCATTGAAACGGAAATTCATGCATTTGTTGTGTACATGTAACCCTTATTATCAATTCCATTTCACTTTTGAATGCAATCTTTGCAATATCTATCCCATCCTTAGTGGGGTATATTCATTTAAGGGAAACAATCGGGCGTTCTAATTAGAATTCCGATCTACGTGGAGTTTTTCTCATCTAATAGACAACCACCAAGCCAAAAAGAAAACTATATTGAATGAGATTTCTACCCGCTAACCGCTTAATTTCGAAAATTTATATTTCCTCCGCTGTACTTTCTGCCTTTTCTTCTTGTTGTTAATTGGAAATACCTTCCGGATAATAAAAGACATAAATAGAGTTCATTCACGAATATTCTCAGAGAATATTCGCGAGATGTTTTTCAATGTCCATGTATTTCTTATTTTTGCAACTTTTGATTATATTTTTGACAATTCAATTTCGCCAAGAGTGGAGTCATATTCATTGTGAGAAGCAACTGGAATGTACAAACTCCGTCGAAATTCTCAAAAATTGAAAAA
Organism: Gonatopus flavifemur; assembly: GCA_018340375.1. Classification (NCBI taxonomy): domain Eukaryota; kingdom Metazoa; phylum Arthropoda; class Insecta; order Hymenoptera; family Dryinidae; genus Gonatopus; species Gonatopus flavifemur. The sequence goes on from JAFFJZ010000001.1 coordinate 3,097,185, forward strand.
TCATACATGTTTAGGATAAATGAACATCTGCTTCAATAAAAATTCACTCGAAGGTCGACAGATTCTTGATTCAACGGAAATCTTGGAAAAAGTTTATAAAATTCGTAAATCGACAAATTATTCTCGAATTTTTCGATATTGAACTCGAATGAAAGCCTTGTTGACTGAAATATTTCAATGAAACGATTATGATGGGTTACTCCCCTATCACTCTCCATGGATTCTTCTTTCATCAGAAGATTCTCCATCTTAAGTCCCTCCCGCGGTTGATTTTACGAATTCAGTCATCTCTTCAATGTTGATAATTTTTGTTCCATTTATCGAATCCTTTTTTCCTTTTGAAAACAAGAAGAAGGATGCGGTTGAGATGTAAAAAGTGTGCAAAGGATCACGAAATCCCCGATTAATCAACGCAGATTATTAAGTTACAACATATTGTTAATGTATGTACTTTGCATCTTGACATGACTGCTGTTTAATTGTTGTTAATAACTATCCTTCATTTCAAAATATTGTCGCAAAATTCAGAATATCAACAAAAATCGTGTCAAATACATAACATAATGTATAGGAATCCAATAAAACGGAGGAAATTATGAAATATCCATATCCATCTTCACATACAAAACAATCCATCTGGTAAAACGAGCAACCCCAATCCACCCTTTATTCGAAACAAGAATCGTACCATCTCGCTAGTGAATTATTCAAACACAGTTGTTCGTGAATTATTGCTAACACTTCATTGTAACTCCCAAGCGTCCAACATCGGAATACATGTATCCAGAAATTTGAGTTTCAATCTCTAGCGCGGAACCTATAACGTCCACAAAAATTTTCCTGAGATTTTCCATTTGGAATTCCAGCTTATTTCTCCCAATTTACTTTACCGACGAATAATCGAATCCATATCTTCGGTACACCGATATACATCTGAAATTCAAACCATCGATATCTAATTCCGAAAGATTAATTCACTGGAACTCCAGATCTCAATCTCGATCCAAGATTTGGACTCCATGTTAAACTTGACTTTGATATGAGTAAAATGGTTTCTCGAATTCCCTCTCAGTCGTGAGAGACCACAACGGCTATTGAATATTTATGAAACCTCAAGTACGAAGAAAATGAAGAGGGAGAGAGAAATAGAGAATAATCGTTAGTCGATCTGCGAATACAAGATTAGTGGGAACTGTGGGAGAAAAAGGACCGAGTGGAGAGATGTTTATTTATGGGAAGGTAGAAAGGAAGGAAGGAAGGAAGGAAGGAAGGAAGGAAAAACCACTTCATATCATCGAGGCAAATGAAAACTCTTACAAACAAAGAAAAATCAATTGATAAGTATCATCGTCTTGAACTCCTTTAAATGGATCTGCGAACTTGAAAAAAGTTCATATTGAGTGAATTGTTCATGAAAGATTTGTTATTTCCACCAAACTTTGATAAAGTGTGAGGAGAAAAAAAAACGAAAAAAAGTGAATCCACTCTGTAAAAAGTGGAAAATGAAAAGGAACAAGGAGAATTACCGACTCTGTGTATATCACGGGTAAAATTAGCTAGTATTCAATTTCTCTCGAGGGAATGAACAAGCTCACCATCACCCCGTCTCTTGGTTCTTCCACTATATCCCTTCCAGCGACACCAGACTTCAACCTCCACGTCAATGATGGTTCTCGGTGTTCTCTATCTCTTGTTCCCTCTTTACCTAGTGCAGCCTCTTCTCCAAGACGGGTCATAATTAAATTCAACCAAATTTTCCTCTACTCAGACCATTGTCCTCGTAACAAGCCATTGTATGTTTCAACAGAGAGAAAGGGAAAGGAGAGGAGAGTCACTTTTTCCCCCTTTTAATGCCACCGCATCCTATCAACTTATAGTCAGATTTCCTCTCGAGTTTAAACCTCTTCATTATCTTAAAATATCCATTTTCCCCATTGATGCGAAGATATGCCGTTATTATGGTAATTCAACCCCTTTTGTCGAGTGACTCGGATTAAAGAATATCAATTTTTTCTTCCCCAGCACATTCCAAACACTCAATTCAACTTTTCGTTGTGTGTTTTTTGCTTCACAAACGAGAAATTTTTGAATTTGTTTGATGTCTCCAAGGATTCCTCGATCACAGACATCTCGAGGGTACAAAAAATATCTCGAAAACTGTTGCTCGAGACATCTTTCAGATACCATCGAACACAAAATTCTTTCAGACGAAGTGGAATTTGTCTGGGTTTACTGGTAAATTATTCATAGGATACAGAAAGATAATGAAATACCAACAGACTATAGTGATACTGTAGGAGACGACAATGAAAGAGATAATAAATTTTTCTTGAGATGTATATATTTACAGAAGAACCAAGATTCTTCCTGTGTTTCGACGGTATTAGTCTAAGAGGATGTAACGACTGAGAAGGAAAGAGAAAGCATGATTTACTTTGACGGATGAATCTACAGAGATACATAGTAACATGTAGCTGGCCTTAATGTAACACACACGGGAAGGAAAAAAGAACGAATGAGTATAAGAGTGGCGTCTGCAGAAGGAAGAGCGGCAGCAGAAGAAGAAGAAAAAGAAGTCCCGCGACAGGTATATGTGCCACATTGCTGTACTGTAGACTCTGGAAACAGATTTGCTCCATCTCCGGAGGCTTCTTAAGGGATTGAGAGAACTCCGCTCGATTATGCAGTAGTAGGTCGGGAGGAAACCATTGCAGGAAGAGCTGAGACTCCTTCTCTTTGCTTCTCATTATTCATCTGGCTGATGGTGAAGATACATACATACGTATACACACGTATTCGAACGTGTACTGTGGAACTATGAGCATTAAAATAGTGGATTTCGAGTAAATATGATGAGGAAATAACAGTAATAACAGGAATCACCGTTGTTAAAATAATCACTAACGATAATAAATCTTCGTACCTTGTGTTTCACATGGAGTAATTCAGGTGGTGGGCTTTGATGAAAAATCAGTAACCAAAGGAGCGGCGATATTTTATCGAGGGGAAAAAAGGAAAGGAAAGAATAGTAAGAACGAAGTACACTCATTGAAGCAAACTCTTATCCACTCTTAGCACCACTGAGATATTAGCTCAACTCCCTCACCTTGGTACACTCACATCCACATGCCCTTTCTGTTTCTCTTCTCTGCCCCTTTCCTCATAACTATCCGGAAAAAGGACGGGAGGGAAAGGTTGTGAGAATATATATATATATATATATATATAAAAAAAGGAAAAAAAAAAGAGTGAGAGTTTGGAGAAGATTGGCCCACGGCCAGGGCGACTGTGCCTCCGAGGAGCGTTCTAGATCTTCGTTCATGGGGGAGGGGGGGGGGGTGAGAAACCGGGTGGAGGACAGAGAAATGAGAAGAAGGAGAACACATACCAACTCCAGTATTTACGGTCATTTTTACGGCCGATTCTGCGCCCCACCATATAATTGCTGCGGTTTACCGGTGTTTTAAGAGCTCCCTATACTTCTGGACCACCAGTTACCAGGGTCGAAGAAACGAAGTGGTGTTACACGTACAAACGTACATAGCTTTCTACCGGTAAGTATAGGGGCGTATAAAATGAAGCTAGTCGTGTCCTTTTTCAACATTGTCGTCGTCTGAACTATTTCGTTCGAAAGAAGAGAAATGAGAAAAGTAATGGGAGAAGAAAGGAAGTAAGAGTCTATCTATAAACGTTATATCTCGTGAATTCTCATAATACTACTATGTGAGAATCCATTCTTTTCTATTCAAGTGACACGCACGAACACAAGCACATTAGAGATCAAGAGAAAATGGACAGAAATATCGAGAGAGTAATAACCGGATCAACTCTCACACGACTATACGCGTACGGAACTTTCTTTCAAAAGGATAATTGAACGATTTATCCATTGAAACATAGAATATTTTCTTTCTTCACACTCATCATTACAAAATCAATTCATCACATCTCCCTCTCCTCTCTCTCTCCACATTACCACGCATTTGTCAATCTTTTCGTTCTGGTATCCCGCTTTCTGAGCAATTTCATTAAGTACCATGAGAGAGAGAAAGGGAGGGGTACGGCTTACCACTATTATATAATAGGAATTCATCGGTAAGGGGAGTAATCTTGCTAATGGGTATACATTCCATGCACACACAAATGCCAACTACCAGGTAGTCAAGGAGAAGGGGAGGAAGATGAAAAGTGAAGAAAATGAATTCCCTGCATTGAAACGGGACGCTAAGGGACGCAAACAACAACCAACCAAACAGTGCAAACTTGGTTGCGTACCGTCAACTCGGATATACATTTCCTGTTGACCAAATCTATTTGCTCTTCATATTACATTTATGAAATATTTTTTCATCCCTTCAAGGGAGAATATTTTCTTCCTCTTATTTCTGTCAATTTTTTTATATATACGTACACATATTTCTCACGATATTTTCAGGCTCACAGAGCACGCAGTCTTCGAACAGAGACTCGGGAGAATAATATTTTCCCGTCCAATTACGGCGTTATTACCAACGTGGTACGTAACGTTTATAAATGTGTATGCTCGTGGATGTGGAAGTACGGGAACGTGGGATGGTAGTTGGCCTAAAATCGACGTGGAACATTGGTAACATTAATAACGAATTTAATAGTTTTCGGTATGAGGGATAGGATAGAACTCGAAGCCATGTAGCCCGGAAGAGGATAAGGACAATGTGAAAAGGGTGGGGATGTAAGATAACCGAGAGGACGAGAACAGGCGAAGGAACCGTTTCATTTCACCAAGGTACCTGAAACAATTGTCATATTGTAACCGTTTACATTCCTAGTTTCCTGCAACAATAGCGCGTGCCGTTAATGCATATTTCGCCTTTTGCTCCTTGTATATTATAATCTATTACCGGTTCCTTACTCAAAACACCACGATCGTGAGATGAATTCGAGTTTCCTTGTACGTAGAATTTAGTCCGTGAATTATTACAGTCAGTTTTTACGATACTTTCCACTTGGGATCCACTTCAAGAGCGTCCCTATTCAGTTACTCAGCCGGCATCACAACAATCACTTCTTATCACCATACAAGATATATTCGAGTCTTCTTCAAATCACCACGAATTTGTATACGAAATAGGATGGTCTAAGTTATACAGTACGCTAAATTAGTGAAGGACATGGTGCTAGAAACTTTGTGTATACTGTAATAGGAGGAAGGTTTTTGTTTGATTTCCTGCAACTTGGCGACGCTGTGGGCGTTACAGTTACGGAATGAGTTGAACGTTTCGTGGCAACCCTGCCTTGCGAACTGATACAAGAAACCGAAGAGAATAAAAACTGATTCTAATTTACTTCCGATTTCTTGGAACTGATACTTTGGTTGAAGTATCAGAACACGTTTTTAATGAGATATTTTGCGCTGATGGCTCAAGAATGATCAATTTCGAGGGATGAAATGAAGGGTGTGATGTATTTGCAGAGTGATTAAATGAATGGAATTTCTGATGAAGACTTCTGCATGGTCTCAACTAATGTTTCTGATACAGCAGACTCTCAATTTAAGCAACATCTGTGTTCTTTTTTCACTTAAGATCCAATCTTATGTGAAAAAAAGACACAGATGGTGCTTAACTCGACCCATGTGGAAATAGCCAGAATTGAGAAATGGCGCGGTACTGGCAAAGTTGTATTTGCCAGACTTCGGTAGAAACAATCGTTCGCCGGATTTCAGACGGTACTGGCGTACGTGGTTAGACAGTCTTGAGCCAGTATCGAATTAATACTGTTCGGGGAATACCACCCAGGCGAGTCATACCAAGACTGACAATTGGACCATGAATGGCGTCAAGCTTGGTACGCCAAGTCTCGTTAGCCTAGCCTTGGCCAATGCTTGGCCCACCGGAGTTGACTAAGCGTCGATAGAGCCTTAGATACCAATGATAGGACCTAGCATATTTTACCTTGTTTGGTTCAATTTTTGTTAACCAAGTCCCAACTGATGCTTGGCCCGTCACAGCTCACCAACCCTCAATAGCATCTCAGACATCAATGCTAGGATTAAGCATATTTCGCTGCGTTCGATTTATTTTTCGTCAACCAAGTTTCAATCGACACTTGGCTCGCCGTAAGCCTAGATATAGCCACATGACGTGAACTTGGAATTTATTCGCATTTCAGAAACTTGAAAGATTATACGCCTGAATTTTCGTCAGCTCAAATACGGGTATCCTCTCAACGTCTCCCCAGATAGCACAAGAGTCCTAAAAAAGTTCTTTATGAATCCATTCCATTAATTCTGAACTCTTTTAGAACTCTAGTGCTATCTAGACTGAAGTGACTATGTCGGAATATATTATATTCAATCAAGCTTGGATGTCAATAAGAAAACTATTCTATTCGTTGAAGTTGATTGTATATCAATCATGGCACCAATATCGATTCAAAACATAAAACCAACATTGAATCTTGTTGATGAGCCAAGCTTGGATACCAAGCTTTGAACATTGTTATCATCCCAGACATTGATTTAAGTTGGTGCCAATGTTGGCAACCATGCTAGGCCCAATGTTGACTAGCATTGGCTCAAGCTTGGCACCGAGCTTGGTACATTTGTCAACGCATACCTGGGCAGTGCTGTCTTTGAGCATAGGCGAGGTAGGCTCGGGCCTAGGGCCCCAGGCTGATAGGGGCCCCCAACTCTTTGGACTACCATTTTTTTTTAATTTTACAAAAAAAGTAATCCTTTGAAAGGTAAAATAATAAAAGAAGTAAGAAATGATACGAATTTTTTCTATTCACAAATAATTTTATTTCTTACTTTTTTAAGAGGAAAGTCAGTTATCACTGCTTCAACATCAATACAATCCAGTACATTAGATTCAATAAATATTGATGACAAACTATTAAATCTCTGTTCTGTCATTGTACTGCGAAGATCATTCAATAAAAATTTCCGAAAAAGAAATTTATATATATATATATATAAGCAAAAAGATTTCCTTACATGGGCCTCAAGCATTTCGGGCCTAGGGCCCCTTGACTATGAAAGACGGCCCTGGGGAATACCCACACCGTACAGAAATGAAACCGCGTCAGTACCGAATCACAGTTGGTTGTATGGTGAAATGCGAAAAAAAGACGACACGACACCAATATGGATGCAACGTTGTTCTAATACGAAATAGATAGTGGATAAGGATTCCACTGATCTTCCTAATAACACGGTTATTTTGATGAGACAATATTGCGCCGGTATTGAGCCAGAGTGAGTATTAGCATTCAATCTGTTTGAAAGACGGCAATGTGTCAGTATTGATAGGACTCTGACTGACTACGGAATCGATGGTCGAATGACATTAAAATCACGATCTTAGCAACTTGGCTATTTCAGTGAGCCTAAGTCGCGCCGGTATTCGGCCAGAGTTGATATCATAATTCAATATGTTCGAGAGACAACAATGTGCCAGCATTGGTAAGATTTTATTCCACTACAGAATCTATGGTGAATTGTATGACTTCAACGGTCCCATTACAATGAATGGCAATTTCAGTGATTCGTCGTCAACTCGGAGATCGGGTTCGAATTTCCACATAGGATGTCATCATTTCGACTCCTTGTCATTTCTCATCCAGCTCTGGCAAAACAACTGATCATGTTGCAATGCCAGAATTTCACCATAGCAGGCTCACATCAAATATCGCTCCAGCCGTGGTGGTGAATGTAATACTGGCCCTCATGTAAAATGTTGTTATCATTTCAACTCCTTTGCCAGTACTGGCAATTCAACTGGCCCCATAATGGTCGCGCTAGATTTGCCAGTACTGGCATCTCCGGCAATAGTACTGCGCCAGTAGCGGTCCGTGTTTTCATTTCCACATGGAGAACGTCATTGGAGCCTTTGATTACAAATGCAGGGTTAATGGTATCAGCATGGGAACATGAAAATTTATCAAAGATTAAGTCTTGAGAAAAATGAATATGTTATATGAAGCATTTCATCATTGAATAGAATCTTCATCCCAACAAACACGTCTAAAACTTTGCGAAAAAATGTTGCATAAGACGTCTGTTTATTATCTAATAGATATCTAAGAGACATCTTATGCAACATTTTTCGCGAAGTTTTAAACGTTATGTTTGTTGGGATGATGGAACATCAGGATATATTAAACTCTCTAAAAACAACATAAATATCATAGATATCCAAATACATGAGATGAATGACATATAAGCCACAATTATACAATAATACCCAGTTTCTATGTTGATTTGTATTAATGGAGTCGTATAAAAGTCATGTTCCCCCAATAAACATGTCAAGAAACATAGGGAGAGAGATAAGTAAGGGTTCTACAGGTCCTGACGTTATATGGTGGTTCACGCGGGAACCACAAATGTGTCACATTGCAGTCTCTCGGTGTCACGATGCTCCGTTAAACCGGGAACCCTCGGCTCGTGTACAAGTTCAATCCCTTCTGCTTATCGTGCTCACCTCTCGACGGAATGTGTACATGTATACACACTAACCTCTCGACCAATACCACACTAGGTCATCTCACGGAAACGAGGCATCACCATAATACACCCTTCGTTAAACGACCATGAAGAACCTGTATCGTTGTTACGCGTGATTCACACAATCAACTCTATCGAGCGGAATTTCCTTTTCCGAATACCACTCCATAGGAGTATCCCATCGAAGAGGAACGATAAAAATTCAGCAGCAACGGAGTTCAGAACCCAGACCTCTATTCTCATTACAAATTCGTCAATTGAAAGTATTCAAGCATTCATGCACCAAAACCTCCGCGTGAAAAGATGAATCTTTTCTAAAGGAAGGAGAAAATCATTCCGTAGGAAAAGCTATTTTTTCTCTCAATGAAGATTGTGCATCAAATCGTGTGTTGGGTTATATACATACTTATATAACCTCCTCGCGCTCCTCATCGAGGGGTTGCACCGCCACAACCGCAAGCGTTGTGCGTGGTGAATGCACACCACCTATTCACTGTATATTATATGGAAGGTATTCACTACCAACACACGCACGTATCGGCGTTTACGCACGAACACGTTCGTGCGTAAGTGAAACGATACGTCCATATATACATACATATATGTGTATGTATACATATGAGGTTTAGTACATCGAAAGCACGTAGCTCCCTCGTATCCATTAAACGGATGGATAGGGGTGCATGGAGCCACACACCACGTAGATATACTGCTCTATATACGTAGAGGCAACTAACGTGCATCCATAGATAAGGCACTCTGCTAGAATAGACCTTTGGGCCTAATGGCAGAGGTGGTGGTGGTCCCAACAGACCATATCACAGTACATTACCAGCGCAGATATATACATACACCTCCATGTATATACATGTGGGAAACTAGTTTTGTTTGTACCTGCTCTCGAACCTCGTCTCATGTATAACCATTGTGAAATCCCTTGTATCGCTACTCCCTTCCCTTGAGTTACCACTACGCTCTCGTTGTCATCGCAGTATTTTGCGAGGAATGTGTGTATCGCTATCGCGCCCACTACGTAAAAAGTACATATAAAGATCCTACGTCATTAACTTCCACCAAAAGAAAAGAGACAAAGAAAAATTCATATTAAAAACCTTCTTCATATTTGATCACACAGCCACATTTGATGAATATTATTTTTCATCCCACCGATATTAAGCTCCCTCCTTGCTCGCGAAAAGTCTTTTACCTTACATTTTTTTCTTCCTTTCTCTCTTTTTTTTCTCTCCCCCCGATGATACTAGCTATCGTTCTTCCTGTCAGGTCTTCCGCTTGCAACTTACCTATCACCTGTGTGAGAAAGTGGATTCCTCGTTGGTGTGGAATCACTGTGATATAAGTCAAGCTCCCCTAGGGTCCCAGTATGCCAACATTAAATATAGTTTAAGGAGAACCACTGAACCCCCAAAAGCATTCGTATCACTTAGGGTGAACACCCGCTAGCCTAAAGAACCTTAGATTTTTCCCCAAGAATCGTCTTTCCTCTTTCGTTTCCTTCTCTCTTTTTGCTTCTCTCAACCATTTTTTTTCCCTTCTTTTTATTCTCTGTGGATATGTAAGGCTTCCCTCCCTTTTTCCCATGTAAAATTCCTCTTGAGAAAAATCTCAGGATCGTCCTTGATCTCCGTTTGTTAAAGGGTTAATTTTCATTTACGTTATATACCCAACGGACACGCGTTGGCAATGGCGATTCCAAAGAAAAGGGATATCATGAAAGTGATGAAAAAGTGATTTTATTAACTCTGCACTCTGACAAGGTACATTTGTTACTACCAGTTGCTTCTGCGTCATGATATACGGTATCCTAATGATTGAGAGGAACGATTCTTCTCTTATCTCATTAATTTCATACATAATACTTGCGGTTGGGTATGAGAGAAATATCGAGGCATACAAATAGTATATTTATCTTGAGAGTTTTACAATGGATATATTTCGCGTCAGTTGATGTTACATCCATTCCTCATGACAATATATTACGAATATCGGTGGGTTTAATAAGCCCGCATGATGAATAAAGGATATCAATCAAGCTCATATTCCATCAATAATTCGAAATGTGTTTTTTCGTTGCTATGTTATCTTGGAAATGATGAAACTCATTGTGTTTTCTTGTTGATTCACGTGCGTTTTCATGTTTCAGATGAGTGCAATTCATTGAAAATTTGTCTGTTTGTCGAATTCTATGCAATCGACTCTACTCCCGCTATCGGTAAATAGATGACGCTGTTCAGTGAATCTTTCGTGTATGCAAGTGTAATTGAATCGAACTATTTAGAAGCCGCGTCGCGAGTGATTCTGAGTCGAGAGGGTAAAATTCATACTTTGTGTATTAAATATGGCAGATTTTTTTAAACGCTATTCAAAATTAATTATAAGGAGTGTTTGAAGATATCTGCTGATAATTCGAATAATTGTTATACGTTGTGCTACTCTCATTTTCAGGATTCTAGGAGAAGAATATTCTTCTGATTATTACTTCCGCGTATGCGATGTCACAGAATTTTTTCGTACAAATATATATTTTCTATGAAGTACACTAACGTTAATGCAGTTTCTCATCCAGTCACGTGCGATAAAGCTATATAATGTAATTCTGAAAATCCCCATGTCTCAAGAGAAGAATATACAGTTGCAGTAGGAACTGGGAAACATATACTCAGTCGAGGGATAAATAAGGAAAACAAAGCCGTTGAGAGAGATGAAAAAATTGATAACAGTGACTCACATTTAGATAGCAGTAATGAAGTTGGCTATTCTTAGCAATCCAACAGTGTTGGAAACCATTTCACGCAAGAGGAATTCAATGATCTTGTTCGTGACTTGAAACTCTCGAAGAGGAATATTGAATTAATACCCAAACTAGAAGAAACCTACGTAGAAATTGTAAAATGTTGTAGCTTTTTAAACTTGGTAGTATTGGCGTTCCGAACTGACCATTGCAGAGCCAGTTCAACTGACATTTCTGGAAGGAGTCGAACTAATAACTTCATGTCAAATGAGGACCAGTATAAAATCTACAACTGTAATGGTACTAGTGTCTGATATTGGCCATTCGTAGCGGACCACTGGCATTTTGAAAATAATTCCTCAAAGTGGTGAAAAAATCCCTTATTCTTTAGGGAAAACCAATTCTCTTACGATTAGAGGACGAAATTCAAAAACTCCCCACATTTTTCACAGTGTATTATTATCACAGTTTCGCATCCCTGAAACTCAGTGGTGAATATTGAACACTGCTTCAAGACTGTTTGTCTACGAGAATACCTTTTGAAATCCGTCCAACGATTGGTGCTAGTTGAGAAAGAATAATAACCCTCAACAGAAACGATTGTTTTCACTGAACTATGGCAAGTAAAAATTTGCTTTCTGTCAACTCTGAGAATTTCCTCATAGGAAAAGAGGGCACACTTTTTTGTTATCAAATGGGAATCATGCAGTGAACACTCGTTTGTGAAGTGATGATATCGAAAGATTTGAGACCATGTTGAAAACCACGCTGGAACTCGAAGACGCTAGAAAATGGGAGAATGGTCTTTAGAATGAACATTGAATGCAAGTCATTGATTCAAGAGGAAAAATTTCATTCCTAATTCACTGGACACTTCATAAAAAAGTTGACTTTGGAATAGTGAGGTACAAAAATTTCGGGAGGAACAAGAATTTTATGCATATATTTTATAAGAACAATGCATTTGAATGCTTTTGACGAGCATTTTTGATTCTATCATGTATTGCTTGAAAGGTATTATGTATCGTCTTGTGGTTTCTCTGATAGGAATCCATCTAATAAGAAATTCTTTGACATTAAATGACCCTACTAATGCTATTTGTGAATGAAAAACATTTTTATAGTGATCTAATAAAGCATTTTGCGAAGGCTCCAAGCAAATCATGACATGCAGTTAGGTTTTTCTATCAATACGTGAATTCCTCATGACGTGTCTACGTGTCATTACGTGTCCTGATTCTTTCCTCAAAGAAAAAAAAAATCAAGAGCAGAGTTATAATAAGCTGGCTCTTGACCGTAGGTGGTCTGATACTCTGTATGACACTCGCCTTAGAACGCTTTGACTGTTAAAAGTCGCTACCTTTATCGACTGGTGCAGACTTCAAGTGGAAGAGAACAAAAAAGATGCGATGAAAAAGTGAATTTCAGAAATTAACACAATATCTTCGACAACTAACTCACGATAATGTTCGAAAACTTTCACCTGTTTCATTTTCAGGTACAAGAATGTTAAGTTAGGTGAAAGAGAGAGATGAACAAAAGACTCGGCAAAAGTTCAAGTTGAACAAGAAGTTGATCCCTATAAGTAAATCTTTTTAAGTGGAAGCTTGCGTTGAGGTTATGTTCAAACAGTTTTGTAAGAATTTCATAATAATTGCCACGTCAATCCCTCATTCCTTGTAACACCTAATATTTCCCTTCTATGAACATTTATGCTGCAGTTTTTGTCTCATTCATCGACAGAACACAGCGCCTTATTTGAGGAAGAACCGCAAAAACTTGGAGGGAGAAGCAAAAGTTCAAACAGCCTAAGAGGTTCAAAGAATTCATGAAGCCCTTCTCCTTAAAAGATACCAGCGTACAATCCGAGTGAAAAATTTGTCTGCAAGATTTCTCCGAACTGAACTTCCGAAATAGTCTGAAATTTCTAGGGTATAATCTTTGATACTCTATAAATTGCCACAGATAGCTCGAATTTGTAAGATATCCAAGATTATACCCTGAAAATTTCAGACTGCTTCGTAAGTTCAATTCAAAGAAATCTTATAGACAAATTCTCCACTCGGATGGTACACTGGTATCCCTTTAAGTCTTCCGATCGACTAAACGTGAATTTTCACTCCTTTCGCGCTTGGACACTTGGTTTTGTTGACTCTTCTGCGTCGCTTCATAGGCTCCATTCTCACCAGGGTCGAGACTGATCCGATTTGAATGCTCAAATGAATTGTCTCCATCCACCTTCTCATTTCATTGACCCCGTCTACGGTTTTCCAGATTAATTGATTGCTGAAAGTGATCAAAACAAGCCCAAAAATATTGAAATGAAAATAAACCAACAGAAACACGCAGATTAATAGTATGCAAATTCAACAACTGTGAAGTTTCAAGTTATGAAATTCTCCCCATATTCTTGAAAATTTTTGGATAAAATCGGAAGAGCTGTATTTTTTAATGAGATATTCTAATCACTAAATTTTGAGTGAACAATGTTTTACTCTCAAAATCTGACTAATTCAAAACAATTCAATTCAGTCGTAAGGAAAAAAAGATTCCAATTCCTACTCACTATATCCCTTCATTCACAGAATTCACATGTACCATTTCCATATAAAAGCAAACATTATAGGATCATTGACGAAATATTGCAAGGTTACGGGTATATTTTTCCCAATGAAATATGAGTACCACTGAATCCTCATCTCTCTTTCATTTCTCCATCGATATCCACGACACGAAATATCCAATAATTCAATTCGAATAGAGTACAAATTATCATAATCAAACAATTGGTGTGATATCAGGATTCCAGAAGGATCAACACAACTCGACTCGTTCGAAAATCAGGCTCAGTGCGAAAACCTTCGGTAAATCCTTGATTTATTTTACATACCTTCTTTTGTAGACGTTTCCGTGAACCATATGTATTATTGAACGGAACCGATCTCGAGCAGAGCTATTGATTTCCAACATTTCTCGTATGTAGAATACAGAAACAGGTTTGTATCAGATCTTTTTCATGCTTGGGTTGAATCACAGAAAATAGAATGGCGCATGTGATTTAATTGTATTGCAACTTAATTGTATAGAAATGATCAGTGCGTTGTATTCGAATCGAGGATTCTTCGAGAATATTGGATCAATGCAAGACAGAACTATATTCGATGAATTCCAAATTGTCAATGGTAGTAATACCTAATGGCGATAATTCATAGTTTGTCACCCGGTTAGAATAGGGCTCGGTGGAGGCCTACTGAGGTTTCGTCAAGCCCTGTTAAAAAATGTTGAGAATTAATGACTCCGTCGACGAATGAAATCTCTCTTCAACGAAAAAAGTATGGCTTCTGTAAATTTGAATCAACAATGGACACGAAAAGACTCAAATATCATAACCACTCCATGTGGGTGGATTTTGACCAAACGCAAAAAATTCGAACGAAATGAAAGAATTGATCACTCATCTTTGCATGAGAATCTAATAAAATTAGTCTCTGAGTTTTCAAGATGAAATAAATCTGCTATTCGCACTATAAACGAGCTCTCATTAACTACACATCATGTAGAAATATGGTGTGGAGAGATTCAAATTTCATGACCTTGTATAGGCGAATTCCGGCAAGTTTGATCAGAGTAAAGGAATTAATCCTTCATCCGTGCGTAAGGAAGTGATGAAATTAGTCACTTAATTTTATGTACAGAATAACTCTGGTATTGTTACTACAGAAGGGGTTCCCATTGTGCACATATATTATATGGAGAGATGTGATCTCTCGATTTGATTCTCGATGTAATCTATCTGAAATTCATGAATAAAATCTCTGATGACTAGAATCAATCGAACCAAGTTGTGATTAACAAGTTGAACTCCACGGCTGAGATTTTTCAATGCTCGATAGATAGTACATTTTATCGTAGTTCTGCAATCATCTTTCTTTCCGTAACAAAAAATCTAGGTATCAGGAGACATCAAACATCACATAATCATAAAAATCCTTGAGAAAGTCTTATATCGAAACTTATCGCATCCCTTCTTCACTTCAACGCAACGACCATTTTAAAATATACGAAGACAAGCGGAGTATTAATCATACGACAAGGGGTGCTCGAATCGGCGTGCATATCAAGTGGCTCCCTCTTAACCTTCGACCCTACGCTTCATCTTCCTCCAACAAGCAATTTTATTCTCTCAACCTCAATCGAGGAACCACTGTATAAATGGTGGCCTTATGCCTTAGTCACTACCTATTGGTGACCCTCTACGCCGGCGTACGTGATACACGTATACGCGTATGTATGTATTTTCAAGAGTATACGATGGCGAGAAGGAGAAAGAGCGGAAGAGAGAAGGGAGAGGGCAGATGATAAAGGGAGGTTGAAAATCGAAGTTCAGCTTTCAATATTTCAAACACTTATCGTCTCTTACGTTCGATTTTGCTCAACGAGAGGGTAGAGAATATGGGCTTGTAGGAACAGAGGGTGGGCAAGGGACGGCGGAAACGCAAAAGAGGAAACTATTCAACCATTTCGTCGGTATAATAGTCGCATTTATATATCATCCTCTTGCCGATGGTTTTGACTTTATAATTCAGCGCGAAAGCCTCAACCCTCGACTTGGATTGCCTCCCTCGTCGTTGTGTTTCCCCACCCAATGAAATTCCATCCTTGAAAAGGTTGTCGTCAGTTCCGGATTCCCTTTCCCTCCAACCCGCTAATACCTACGCTCGAATTTATATGAAACGTATCAGATTTTCTGACCGTGCATGCGAATGCACTTCTGTATATCCGTACACCAAGATTCTTCCAAAAACGAAAGATGTATCGTGGTGGTGAGCTCTCTTGTGAATCCATCTTCAAACCAACAGTGTTGATAACATCTTTTGATGGAACTCAAGGGAGAAGCTTGATGCCTAAAAAAGAGGCCACAAGATTTTTCTTTTCATGATTCGTAAAGGAACCATAGAGATTCCACTCTTGCGAACTTTTGTTCCAATGAAAGAGATATGGTCGAGAATTCTATATTATTTTTATTGATCAACGATAAGGAGAGGAGAGAAAGGGTGTTGTGGGTGAAATTCAGCCAGCACGATAAATCAAAACTTTGTTTTTCTAATGAAAAATCATTAAATTTATGCTAGGGAAATATCATTAGAGAGAGAGTCTCTTTAGCTTTTATGTGTATTACGGGAAATATAAAACTCGATTATTAAGGTATAGTATCGTGGTAAGAGGCAATACTCTAGAGAATACACCGATATGAGAGACAATTTTGCAATATAAACGGTTGCTATGGTGCGAGTAAACAGGTCTCTGTATGACGAAGATACTCACGTGCATTAAATGGCCAGGTATGGTGAGTGTGTGTTATGATACGGTACATGACGTATTTAGTACCCGAGATGAAATACAACCGTGACGCTTCTGTGATTCAACGTTTATACCAAGTATCAGAATATGTGCGGTGTCCTTTTTATGTACTTCGAGCACACGGAGGGTGGGATTTTCGTATGAAAGTTCAATAACTATTGATCAAGCGAACTGAAATGTAAACAATATCCAATGATATTCGGAAATTCATGCATTAATAATATTGAAGTATTATTAACAATCATGATATTTTCTTCACTCTAATCTATCAAAGAAAGACACTTGAGTGATAAAAAGGTTCACGGCACTATTCGAACACCAGACTTTATCAAATTATTAAAGCGAGGAGATTATTTATTCAGTGTTGAGTAACTAATCGAGTATTATTGCAATTAATATTATTAATTCATAGAATTTTTTTCATCGGTGGCATCGATCTTGTTATCAATATCATTACCATTATAGTATCAATAATATTGATGATATATGATATCGATTACAATTTTTTTGGATCATTGGTATTGATAATATTCATTGAATTTTGAGAATGATGATACTAGACTATTACCAATGATAATACTAATATTTCAATATTATAGCTGTATTAAATGTGGTAATATTATTCAAGAGTATGGATATTAACATGATATAGCTGTGACAGAACATTTGAAGTTCTAGGAGAGGTTCAACAGTTCGTCGTAGAATGAGCCATTTGTCATAACTGATGATAACTCAAGCATTATGAAATTTGTACAAGTTTTGTTGTTATGGATACGTCACCGTAGTATAATTCAGTCGTGAATGTTCTTATGAGTGAATTGATCTTCCAATTCCATCACATCTTCAACTTTCAATTGGATGTGGAATACATGAAAATTGCGGATAATTTCAAGTTCACGTATCGCAAAGAGTTGGAGAAATCCCATCGTCTTTCCACATAAAACTCCTTACACCTTGAGCTCTTAAGTTTGAACTCCAATATCAGTTATAAATATCTGTTATCTGGCTCTTGTCATCACTCGGTATTAATCTATTTTGCCGCAGTAAGATCACATGGTCACGCGATTACATCGTTAAACATAAAAGAGAAAAACCAAGAAATGTTGTAAGTCTCGCGTTTTTTTTCCAGAAAAGTATAGAATTATTATCTAATTTACAACTCTTCGAATAACACACGACGTCTCGAATTCGTTTTCGATTCAAATCATTTATTATTTTCCTCGACGATGAATATCTAGATGATAAAGAGGGATTATTATCGCGGAGGTTGAAGAGGAGAAAAAATGAAAGAGAAAAAGATGAAAAATGTGAGAAGGGTGTTTAAATTGGCAAATTACGGTAATTAAAAAAAAAATCAAGACAACAGGGGAAGAGGGAAAGACGAAGAGAAGGGACTTGAACTTTTTATACTTTCTAATGAGACTGAAAGCGTAATCGTGATACGAATAAATGATGATTTATGACAGACCTGTCCGAGCCAAGAGTTAGCTCGCGGGCTAGAAATGGCCCGCGTACACCTACCCTCTCCGAAACCAGGGCCGTATGGTCACCTTTATGTACTCTTTTTACTAATATACTTTGATGGTAGATGTTGTTACTATGGCAACTTGTCTGCATTACTATCTGACAAGCATGAAAATCTATACAAAACACGTTACATGTATTCCCGTTGGGTTAAACTCCCTTTATGGGACCTCGCAAGTCAAATAATCGATCAGCGTGGAGCAAAAGAAATCCACAAATTTACAATGCGAACGTGCTCTTTGTGTACGCGTATGAATATACGTTTGTATCAAATATTGGTTCACGTTGGGGACAACCTTTCACGTGAATAAGGACAAAGAATATAAATTCTGTTATTCGTGATATAGCGAAAATTCAAAACACTAACGTACGAATCGATAAATTCAATATTCGAGTAATGAATCGTTTTTAATTTCTTTTCTATTTTTCTCTGTCTCTCTCGTTTGGACTAAATATATATATGACGTTAATTGATATGTGAAGCAATGTTCTCTTTGTTGTGCAATATAAATGTAATAGATGTTACTTTTAACGAGTATTCAGAACAGTGTATAGCAATAATGAAAGTGCATTGAGAGAAAAATCCATGCGTTAGTTCTTTGCTTTTGTTCCGAACGGATCATCGATCATTGTTACGAAATTATATTGAAGGATAATTAAATTCACTCTGTCTTTACTATAAAGAACACAGTATGATTAATCATGTAATTAACGAGGACAAATAATACATGGATAAGATGTTGAAATTGCACAGAAATTATTTAGAGATTGATCCTCCTGTTAAGCTTTGAAACAGCTTTTGTGCGAGGATAATTAGATTCTATTCGAATAGTGGCTTAGTATGGTGGCTCATATTGAGAAAACATAGTTCGGTAATCAAACACTCGGAGTCAATATTTTGAAAGCTCCAAGTATGTTATTTGATACAAGTTGAGATGTTTTGTATAATGTCTCTAAGATCTCGGATAACTTTCAGAAAAGCATGCTGAAGGATCTCTTGAGTACACTGTTAGAAAAATCTGTCCTCAACTTAACAATAATATTATGGAGTTTTTTACATAAACATTCTGTTAAATTTAATACGAAATTTTTTATGAAATTTCATATTTCCATACTAAATTCAAGAACGATTATTAAATTTAATATGAAAACATGAAATTTAATATAAAAATATGGAATTTCATACAAAATTTCGTATGAAATTGAATTAAATGTTTATGTAAAAAACTTCATAATAGTATTGTTAAGTTTAAGATAGATTTTTCTCACAGTGTAGTATTTTCCCTAATATCCCGTTGAATGATAATTCACTTCATGGTAACTAAAGATATAGTCAATTACAATTCAATTCATCTTAAATATCAGATGCAGGGAAAATTTAGAACTGAAAAATCAATTCCAGCTGCGAATAAGAATCTCTTAGTTGTCAGAAAATTTATTCTGCGATTCGAACTCGCACAATGATTGTATACTGAAATATCTCTCACCTAAAATATATCCAACTGAAATAATTGAGTCACCATACATTCAGAGACCAAAATGATCATTCCAAAAATAACTTCGCATACTTCAATCCTGTCACAAAAATACCTCTTCCAACAATCTCTTATATATCTGATTGGAACACACGATTCAAATTTTCACTCCAGTGAATCCGAAGTCAATGAATTCGATTCATAAAACTGTAGATATTGTTGATTATGAATGTACCAATGATATCTCCATTGCCTCATTATTAATTATTGATTATTCAGTCAATTTTCATTCGACAGTATAGATACTTTGAACGAAAATACACACGAATGTGTATTACATCACTATTGAAAATATCAAATGAACTGAGTTGAAATGCATGATCTCACATACATTGGATGGATAAAAATATACGAAATCATATTCTGAATCTTCACATCGAAAGTTTGAAAGCTTGATATGTTAGGGGAAGGGTGAAAATAATTGAAAATGCGTCATTACTCTGACGCATAAAAAATTCGATAAACACGGTAATAAGCTTGACGCCAAGTACAAGGGACTATGTAGTCTCGTACCCTCGGACGCTCGACATTCAAGAATATACAACAAAGCTAATTAATATTCCGAATATGTTTGAAAATTTTAACAGACTCAGTCAGATCCACCATATTTTCTTTTTTGGAATATGGTCGTTTAGAAGGAATTGGGTAAGAGCAGTTCTAACTCTTCAGTCACAATATGACACTATCGCGAGCTGGATTTGAAATAATAGTACAGAAAATACTCATGTCTTTAGGCTTTTTATAATACAAACCCGAATTCCATTTGATAAGAGATGGGATAGAAGAGGAAGAAAATTGGTTATTCTTCGAGAAATGGGGGGGGGGGTTCTAGTTGGTACGCTACTGAACAATCCAGTAGCAATAGTCCCCGTGCCGTATGCACTCTTCTGACTATCTGCATCTCAATTCATCACCTCCAGATCCTGTGTCTTCTAATAATATGTTTCCACGTGCTTGGCGTCGTTATTTTTGATTCTTCAAATATTGTGACTTAGACTGAATTTCACATCACTCATGACATTTTTTCTCGTTCTTGACTGTTGATAATCCACATTCCAAATGTACACATACCCAATATCACAAGAGACAACCATTTTCCTCAAAGATTTGAAATTCTCAAAGAAGAGCACGGACAAACAAGTCTGATAATTCAACTTTAAATGCATCGGTATATAATTGGTTCCACTGGAAAGATCAAGTCAATGTCGTTTCAGAGGAAAAAAAAGCCACCATTCTCAATATAATTTAGTTCAAAGACGTGTACACAAGTCTTCTCTCTCCATCACTTTCGATCTGTAGCAACTCGAGGGATGGAAGAACTCGTAATACGAGACATCCGTATCCCTTGGGCCGTTTCTACGTACGTCGCAGTGCGGGACATCATATGGGAAAAAGATACTACCACTAGCGCTCCCGCTCCGTCAAAGTATCAGCTAGGAGGGAATGTGGGAAGCAGTGACTTTCAGCAGGTGCAGAATATTGAAAGTTTTTCTCTCTCTCTCATAATATGTCAATCATATACTGTCTCGTCTCGGAAGGATAATAATAACACCGGAATGATGATATTATACAAACGATACACGATACAGGTTATAATTAAATAACGGTTCTCTTTGAAGTAGTTCCAATATGATGCATGGAGCGTACAGGTAAATGACTCTTTTTAATCATCATACATGTATATATTTATACATATATACATAAATACATATCTATACACACAAAACCAATACATCAAGCTAGTTTCAAGCTCGTTCTTGAAATTTCCCCATCGGTCATAAATCTTGAACGCATAAACAAGAGAGTGCTGCTACTATCGTCGGTCGTCGTTGATGTCCGTCCCCCATTCCGTTCGACCATTGGCACAGAGTTTTATTTTTGGAATCGTGTTTCGGGACACGTTTATCACCCACTCGCCCACATATTTCACATACGTGTGCTCCTACGTATACACATTTAACAAACCAGAGAGAAAACCGGAGTGGGAGGAGAATAATAACGTTTCAGGGGAATCCAAAGTTCATAATTCTCCTATGACAGGACGAATAAACGAGCCACGGCATACGGAAGCTCTCCTCTCCAGACGGCCACAAAACACTCACATCTCTGATAGCTACTAAATTGCAACCGCTATGTGCAGTTTTGTAATCTGTATAATCTCATAACGGGACGTAGTCTTTTGAAATCTTGGGAAGGAGCAGGTATATCTCTCCAAGGGACCACGGCGGATCCTCCCTTATTTCTTTTCATCCTCCAATTCTCCTCTTCCCGAGACAATCTCCAACGTTGGATAGTTTGCGATGTTCCAGACTTCTCTCACACCATTGAAATCTCATCTTTCAATCGCCATTCCAATCCCACCGCTGATCGTAGATTGAATCTCAATGCGAGTTCCTCGTCCCTTCATCGCACCAATAAACTTTGGTCTTCGTGTTACCGTATCGCGTTTTATTCTCTATACCGGCTATCAATCTTCTCATTTCTCTTATTCCCTCACAAAAGAATACCCGTTGTATATAACTGCGATGTTATCAATCCATCGAAGACGTGGGAGGGAAAAAGAATTTGAAGAATTCGACATCTTCATTACAACATTACGAAAAATATGGGAGCAAGGAAAAACAAAGAAAACACAGAACGAAAAGAAAAGTACAACATTAAATATTCTGGTATGTGGTTGGAATTGAGTCCCTTTCATCTTCGCCGTAATATCGCGGTGTAGGAAGATGGTAATTGCACTGAGTACACGTCGAGTATAACGTCGCAAGAGAATTTCTCCCTTCCTCAACGTTGTGGCAGGGACGGTGGCGGCAGCGGCATTCCTTAAATCGTTAAAACGACGCGTCGAATATTCATGAGACGCCTGCCGTGAAGTGGTCGAGGTACTCTCTCCTTCTCTCTTTCTCTCTATTCCTCTCCCTTCCGCGGTATGTTCCTAATAGGCGTGCTGTTTTCCTTTTTCATCATCTAGATTTCTTCTTTCCCTTCGTAAGCGTCGTGGGTGGCAAAGACTTAACCCACCACCGACATATCATTTTTAATATAACTAAAGACGTTAATATGAAAGAGAGAACAAAAAAGAGAATTCGATTGTGAGCGTGTGAGTAATGTTTTAATCTTCCCTGCTTTTTAATTCGACTATAACGTCTGCACAAGTCGAATACAACGTAAGATTATTTTTGTATAGTCATCGTGGGACTTGTTGCCCCTTACCTTTCGTTGACTTTCGTTCGCTTTTCAAGCACTTAGTCGACGAACACTCTGGGGTTCGACCTCATCAAGATATTAATTTCTTAGTCACTTAACTGCACGCGACGTGAACTCGTCTATTGATTTTCTCAGAAGACCTCGTCCCTCGCCCTAAATGCACAAGGCGAACAGCGACCCTCGGGTGCAGCAAACCCCCTCTCTCCACCCTTTTGCCATTATATAGTCAAGTTACCGTTATTATCGGTGCTACTGTTACTACTGTTACCACTACCGCCGCTGCTCCTGCTGCTGCTGCTCTTCTAGCACTGTGACAAAGTACGGTGATGGTAGGGGAGTGATTCCTTCCTCCCTTTAGGAAGCCATCTTCAGTCATTCCCCTGCTCTCTAACCGTTCTCTTGCCTCTTTTTCTTACCCTGTCCGTCAAGACAGTCAGAAGACCCGCACATCCCATGCAATTCAATTATTGTAATGTGACTCAGACGGCCATAGTATGCGAAAAGAACTGCACTTTGAAGAAAATTTTATCCCATTCTTTGTGTTCCCTTTTTCATCCCTTACTCCTTTTTTTTTGTTGTTGTATTTGAACACGGGTGAACTAGCCATGATCCAATTCCACAGGAAAAGACGTAGAGACAGCTTTAACGTAATTGATTTTCCAAAAGAATGGATAAAACTATTTTTCTCAATCGCACAAAGTTTGTCCTTGGAAACTTTTCAAATTTTTCGTAGCGTGCGCGTGGGTGTGTGTTTGTGTGTACGTGTGAGAGAGGATTCGTTTATTCTTTCATAAGCTCGAAGAGATCGTGGTCGAGAAAAGAGTAAATCAAAGTCACCATCGTTGCATAACAAATTTGACAACTGATACAGTTCTGGATCTTCTTCGCGAGAGGAGAGCAAACCAATCTTGATCTCTTGGATAATCTATCAATTCCCGCGAAACTATTTCTATCGGAGCTGAAATGAAATAAGAATAGATCACATCCTTTATTCGTACCTCGAATACAGGAAAGAAGAATGAATCGTTTTTGATTCTAATGTGATTCTATTTTCAGGGGAAGATGGAATTCAACTACGATCATTAATTTCACAATAACACATAGAATTCCCCAAGATCCGACACGACAATGAACAGAACTGACTCGAGGCCATTTATGTAGTTATATGTCGAAAGTTCGATTCAATCTAATTCTGTCGAATGGTTTGTTTCTCGATTCCGAGAGAGAACCTATCCCTGTTATGTTCTCTGTATGTTGTTTATAGAGTTTACCCTTTGGAAGATCTTCTTCTGGAAACGATTCTTGACGTTCCGCCATCCATGATGGAATGAGAAAAATTTTCGATCGTCCAAGATAGCAATGTGATGGTGAAAAAAGTGATGATATTTTTGCGGGAAGAAAAGAAGAGAAAGAAATATCAATCCATCGGGTGCAAAACTTGTTTCTCTTAAACAGAGAAAAGAAAAACGATTTATATCCGAAGCTCTTATTTCATAATTCGTTTTTCTACTTTATTCTCTCAACTGAGAGTTGCCAAAAACACTTCAACATTCATTCACTTACATCCAAGTAATTGTTGTTGATACAATTATCTTAATGGCTCTACTTACTCCATTTGTCCATTGCATTTCCTGTTCGAATATAATTCGATCAAGAGAAAATAGAAGTAGAAGGAAAACTAGTGTCGTAAAGAAGGAAGTTGTTGGTGCGATAATTAAATATATACTGGCAATGGCAATAAAGTACGAGAGTTCATGGATTCCTGCTGGGTTTTCAATGAATGTGAGATTGAAGAAGGATGTGAATTCTGCTCATTTTGATATCGCCATCGGATTTATTCGATGCGCTCACGTTTTTATGTTCCAATCATCTAAATTAGATACAGTTGGAGGAGTTTCAAAACAGGTATTCCCATTGAAAATAGAAACATCTACGAAAGATAGCATCAGGTTACGAAATACTGCTTTGCGTACAAAGCGTGATAAGCTGAGCTACTCACTAGAGGTAGGCCAATCGAAGCTACATCTTTGGGAAGTGTGAAATCAGATAACTTTTGACCTGTCGCCAACTTCTTCTTCCTGAAATGTGATCTGAATTTAAATATTACGCCTTCCGCGTCAAACTTAGAAGATACTTTCCTGGAAAACAACTCCCTGAATTCATGCTTCGCTACAACCGCTTGACTCCGAGAAACACCAAGATTTGTACTGCTAAACAATCCAACAGATCCTAAAGAGGCTCCTGAAAACTTGGAAATATCCACTCTGGTTGAATGTTGTTCTATAAACCTATTTCAACTCCAGAACAAAGTCTTCACTTCGATGTTTGTTAGAACAGTGGAATGTTCAACAGGTCCTAGATCTTTCCAAGGATCTCGTATATGAAATTGGTTTGAGGTATTTTGAATGTCCCTATTACTCCCTTCTTCTCCCCCAACAATGTCTGTATGTTTTTCCGTGTTTCTTTTTTCATGATCGGTGTAGACGTAGTGTAGACTGACTTCAAAGTAATGACTATATTGAGGTTGCTCTTCAACTTCTCCACCTCAGAGATGAATAAGTCCCTAAACCCGAATTCCACTGATTCGAATTCACTGAGAAGATGTATTACGAGTTGAAAGTTGCTAGCACGAGAGAAGGTCATTAGAACTTGATCTTAGCCAGCAAAATGAATCATCTGGAGAGTGGACAATTATTTGCGAAAATCAATATCCCCATACACTCTAATTCTTGTTGGAGTTTTATATACAGTAAATTCATCATCTCTGTCGAGAAAAAGTTACATTTTGTTTGAAAAATTTCGGAATTTAGTTGATGTAACGAAAGGACAGGTGAATTTCCTTTTTGAATTTTTGTTTCAAGATTGAGTACCGAAAGATTCTTAATTCCTGGAAAACTCCACGATTTACGGTATGAGATATTGTTTACGATCATATCTCGCAATTCCTATGCCGCACGAATTGAATTATGAACGGAGGGATAATTTTCATGTATCGAAATTGCAGGGATTCAGAATTGAATTTATGAGTGTGCGAGGCGTACCTCTAAAACCGCAACATAAGATACACTGCTCTGCGCTTTTCACACCCTCTTGCTGCTGTATTTCAAAATCCCGGAGCTGCGTTTGAAAATGTGTAATTCTTGAGATTGTGTAACGCCCTCTCCAGTTTCAGATAATAACAATAACATGTACCACGCAGAATTTACAAATTTTGACTTTATATCTCATGATTTCAGTATTTTTGACAATATGGAGCGGTAACAAAATTTGTGACGAATGTTTGGATTTGATTAAAAGGTTGAATGACGAGGGCTGATGCTGTAAAATTACAACGATTGCAAGTTTGAGTATGAAACAGTCACAAAACGATACGCTCGGATGTTGATCTTAAATTCACGATGATCTTACATTGAATGAGAGGGGAATATTAGGAATCAAGTGAAGAAGTTGGACTCGTAGTGAGTCGCATTGAATGAAGGTAGGGATGTAGATGTTTCCTGTTCTTTGCTCCCGACTCTTACAAGAGTTTATACGGTCTTGTTCCATTTGTCGTACGTTTCAGAGCAGTTCATTAATCTTTCTCATAAATGTGAAGTTGGTTTTCTCTTAGAATTGGCAGCGATATAACACAAAGTAAGTCAATACAAAGTTGAAATACAATTTTCGATATTGTATTTTGTACCTTGATAGAATTGAATAATTAGAGCTACGAATTGTGTGTCTCCAATGGTCCACTTATCCAAAAATACAATTTGTCTGATAGGAGAGAGATTTCACTGCTTAAAATACGCAAATTTGGAACTAGCTAAGAAATCCTCATGAGAATTGGAACAAAGACAAGCCCTCAATGATTTTTGGATTACCGAGGAGAATTAGATAATCACCAGCCATAAATTGCTTCTTCAAATTGGGCAGAAAACCGACATCATCCGTCTCCGGAAACTTAGTCAATGACAGAATAAGAAGGGATGCAGTTTCTGTCCATGAAGCTATTGAGCGTTACATTATCATTCAAAAAATAGTGACAGTTATCAGCGAATCCCACTGAAAACGGCTGGTTTTTGGCTGATAACTGTCTTCTTCTTCCACCACGGTTTCCAAAGCTCATATGTATAGTCAGGTTAGAGACTGAATCTGGCCTCACCTGAGGTACAAGTTGATGGACTGAGAGGAAATCCACATGGATGACCTCGTCACATTCTTTTGAAATATCGGATTGGTAAAAGAGCACGATTTTGGAAATCAATTTTGAAAGATTTTTGGTTCAATATTATTTCAGTCAACGAATGAAAGGATCCTATATTGCAAATACATTTTAAAACACAGAGACAAACACTGGTGAGAATTCTATATTATGTTGTATGAAATTGTATTGATCTCATAATAAATTTGAGAATGTTTCAAGATTTTATAAATCCATTGTAGAACCTTTCACCGAATAATAATTCTCTCTGTGCACGCACTCTAATTAAATTCTGTTTAATTTTACTTGGTTTCGACTTCACTTCACATTTTCTGAAAATGGAACAAGATGTCAATGACTTTGAAACTTGAATTTTAGTTGTACGACGGCATGAAAACACTCTCTTGTGCATTAAGATACACAAAAACTCGAATACAATTTAATAATGCACGGAATTCACTTCAATCACAGAGAAATGTCGACTAAAGTCTACAACGAGATATCATTCTGTATTGCACCCTCAAGAATATTTGTCGTAATCTACGATGAAACATGAGAGAAAATATAACACAGCTACCCCAAAAATGCCGGATTCTCGTTAAAAAAATCGTTATTAAAATTCAAAAAGCACAGGAAGAAATTGTTACCTCTGAACTAAAACTATACATACACGATTGTACAAAAGATAATATTATTCACTTTCTTTACTCCAATGTTTTGATTTTCACAACTTTCAATACCAGATGGTAGAAATCGTCGCTCTTTGGTATCATCGTACCATGTAGTTATATACTTTCCTGGCGCAAACTGAACATCTCCGTGTGAGTATCTCGCAATCGTACCACGAATGTTTGCAAAGTTTGCCAACAAGGGCATTCAAGATGTAACGTGGAAAGATTCTTTGATGCTCCTTGCGGTAAAGAAAAAGCACCCGCATTGCATAATGTAGCAAATTGGAGAAATTTGTGAAGTCTTCCAACGGCATTGTATGAACTTCCTTTCTGGAACTTCGATTATTTTAATGATCTTTATTGTTGAATGGTTTTGCATTGAAAATTGAGAATCAACAATTCAGTCTTTGAGTATTCAAGTTTCATTTCGGTTCGAAAACTTCCTATGTAATTTGTTCGAGTATTGTTCAACGAGTGATTATTAATTATTCATATTTTCTAATTCGATATCTGAATATTTCATCTATGGAAGTTTCAAACATCTTCCTTCGTAGCACGGATGATTGAATCCCATAGAGAAAATATTACAAAGTACAAAAGAGTCGAGAAAGCAGAAATCATCGATGGATAATGGATGGAAAGGATATGATGCGTCATTTGAATGAGGATAAACCAGTTCATTATAGCGATAACGATCGAGCGTCGAGCTTTAACGAAAACAATAGCTTTGTGGTGCCGTCGAGCGTTACGCGACAATGGCCTTGAATACGCGTCGAGCACCATGCTCACCGAACGTGAAATAATTGGCAGGTAATCTTCGTGGCGCTGTTAGGGATCAACTATCTGAGATCACAGCCTAAGCCGGAAGATTGGATCTACCGCGAGAAAGGGAAAAACTTTCTTCCTCCCTTCCTGAATCTAATTTCGATTACTTTCATCAAAATCGATATTTTTTCCTCTCTCTCTCTTTTATATTTCATTCAAAATACCTCACAAATTCTTTAGAAAATGAGAGACAAAAGCTCGAATCGATTTGTACGTTAGCGTTATTCGGTATCGATTTATGTACAGAGAAATAGATTAGTTAGAGAGAAAAAATATCTAACTATGCAGCACTGAGATGTTTCGTAAACATTGACAAAACGTACTTCGTTACAAACGAAATGTTGCAAAGAGGTGTGAGGTTTTCAAGAGGTCTCGTGGGCGTTTTAAAAACATGGACATGGTTTGTTTTCTCCACAAAATGCTATTGACATGCGTTGGATCAGTTTTTATGAATAATTACATTGGTAACATTTTTGCAGATATTTTTACATTTATAAGGTTGCGAAGTGCTACATACAATTATAATCTTTGTGTATTTTCCAATTTTTTACATTTTGTTCAATGAAGATTGCTTGATTGTGTGGGAAAAGTATGAAACTTTGAAAAAGAAAATAGGAAACTTGTATGAATCGTACACGTGTATTCACAATTTAGGGGATAAAAATGTACTTGTTGCAATTAAAGATCGCAAAACATTGCACACTCTTCTACAGTGTTTTGAAAACTTATGTTGCTATCTGGGTAAGAACATGTTAGATAGGATGCAATATCTATTAGTGTCTGAGCCAATGGAGTTGAAAAACAATTCTTTCCTTCCTGAATCGACGGGAAGAGAAAAAAAAAAGGAGAGGAATGTATAGGAAGAAAAAAACCTCAACAAATGGGGAAAATAAGGGAGAGAGGAGAGAAGAGAAAGAAGTACGTACGTAAGAACGAGCGTAAAAATAGAGGAGAAAAGAGAAGGAGGACGAGGAGTTGACGGAGTTGCCGCTACTGGTTTGGATTGGATATAGGATCTCTATTAAACAGACCGAAATTCCCTGGGAAAAATCACACCCTGCGCTATTGGACTGATACGAGCTGACGGCCCATGAAATGAACATCGGTCCCCGTGCTCTCGTACACCCTCGTGCAACATCCCTTGAGCAACCGATAGGTAGAGGGTATCTCCGCACACGTACAGCGATGTAACGTTCATATCCTTGTACTACAGGTATCGCTGGAAAAATAATGGCTTGAATACAGAAACGGGATTAAATAATGTGAGAGATGGCTGTGGAGAAATTATTTCCACGATAACAGAAAAGAGAATCAGTTGACGAAGGAGAGAAAGATATTACAATAATCACTGGTTCGCTTTGAGCTTGGGGTTTTTCAGACTTTACGAATATTCTTCGCAACGCAGATCAAATTCAATGTATAGAATATTATTATACGTCATTCCGTAATTATATTAATATAATATAGAGTATTAAATTTGTCTTTTTCCATTTCCAGGGATATATTTCATAAAAGAGAAATATTCCATTGTCACAGACATTTGGTGCCTCACAGAAGAGAAGGGAGAGAAAGCTTTTGTATCATTTCGGTGTTCTTCTGCTGTGTACATCAACATTGCTCCGTTATACGCGAGCCCAGGGACAAGCAATTTACCAAATTGTTTATCTCTACAGTGTGAACACCAACCGGTCGTACGTGCAGCCCTGAGGAAGTACCGAAGTATTGTGGAAGGTATATATACGTATATGAAAGAGCACAGATAGCGTGCGACTGGAAGAAAGAGACGTAGGACGAGGTAAAGAAATACTGCAAACCAGCCCGTAAACGGGCACGTAGAAACCCTGAAGTAAACTCTCGATGGGATGGGTCGACGGTACGACCATGCTTACGGTTTTCGTAGATCCCAGCTCTTTCAACCATTATAGCCTTAATGCATAGTGGATTTGTTCAACGTAACCCTTATATCAATTGTACCTCTATTCTAACGATTCTGAATCTTACTTTCGAAATGTTTTTCACATGCAGAAAATATGAAATATCCAAAAATTCAATGACATTAATCTTGAAGGGACAGTAATCTACTCTTGGCAACAACAAGTTCAAGTATGAGTGCATTTATACGTTTTATATACAATCTAATGCTGGTTGAAATGGGTTTTGGAGGCATGCATATGACGAGTATTTACTGTGACAAGAGCGGTTTTGTCGGTCGGTAGTAATGCGCTGGCCGCCGTTAGAAGTGGCAACGAGCAAGAAAACCAAAGTGCAGGTTTGTTTCCACCACTAGAAGAGCGTATCATGGCTACACATACCATAACTACGACGAGCTAACGTCGTCTGTTTCGCGTTTTGTCGATCCCCTTTCTGTCAGAGGCGGGACGACGCTATCTGTTTTTGCTTTCAACCTCGAGACATATATAGAGAACGTGAACCAGACTTGCGGTTGTATAAAATAATAGAAGCTCTCCACTGGAGACTGATTTTGTTAACCAAAGAAGTGCCTTAAAACTCGAAATACGTTGCATTTTTTTCCAACCAAATGACGCGGCTGGCTCTTCTTTTCCCATTCCCGTATTCTTTTGTTCTTGTTTTGTTTTTAAGTTGGGTTAAGAGTCACAAGATATTTTCAAGAATATTATCAAATATTATTCTCTCACCTGTAAACTTCTCTGAAGACTATCAAGTGGCACTTGAAAGTTTTAAGAAAGTTCCACGAAATATAAAAAGTAAAGAAACAGCGGTCTAGTTTCGTACAAAAGTTTTCTTAACCGTAAGTTTCATCGTGTTCTCGACAAGGAGTTCGTTAGGATTTTATGAAAATTTCACTCCGGCAACTTAAGCTTGTACAGGGTACATTGATTTCACGGAACCATCGTTCTCGAGATAGATTATTATCATTGTTATTATTAAAGTGTGTAATATATGATACTATTTCCCAACAACTTTCCTATATAAGTCTTGATCAACGTGGGAAAAAGACAAAAGGTGTAAGGAAGTATAAAGGTACCCGCATAACTAACAGGTAACTGAGGATGAGCGTAGTAAATGTAATTCGATCGATCATCGCTTGGAAGGTTTCTAATCTTGATATCCGTTGAGAGCTTCTCATGGTAAAGTTATTCGTATCGGTAATGCGTTTTATCGAATTCGAGAACAGAGGAATAAATATCAATTCCGGTACAAGGTTTGTTCTGGGATGCGAGTATGGAAAATCTTGGGGGATAATGATTTCTGTGGATTAATTTGCATATTTTTATATTATCGACTCGATAGTGGGAAAACTGGACAGATTCAGAATTCATGGGAATCAATCTAGGGGAAATTTGAAGAGGAAAAGATGGGTGGCAGAAAAAAGATCTTTTTCTCGTCTTCGACGAGTGCGAAGGTTAGTAGGATGGAAAATCTTATTTGAGTGTGCAGTGACCAGACGAATCCTGCGATGGAGCGAACAAAGTCATATCTCGGGACGGACATGGTTGAAATTACGATGGTGGAAAGATTTCAGTTGAAATCTAAATGACATCAGGTGGGATATATGAAATCTTCTACTGTCGAGGGAATATAAAAGTTACACGAATGGAGAATCAGAACGAAATCTGTAAATTGAGTCATATTAATTTGTAATTTGAGTACTATGATTTGAAATTTAATACTCATTACTGTACTGCAATGTGTGAGGACTGTGGGCAAAATCATCTCGGATTCGTTTTGAAGAATTTATTACAGAAGGATAAAATATCTATCCAATCCCTGTATGCTATTCCATGTGGTTTCATTCGTCGAATAGACGACGACAGCGAGTAAATGATTGAAAATGCAAATGATTCATCTAATTTTGATATTCAAGGCTACACGAAGGTCCCAGAGAAAATGAGGGTTCCACGAGATTGTTTCATGATGGCGAAAAAAGGCCTAGTTCACAGAAGGATATTTATTATTCATTCATTGTTGTAGATGATACTTAGTTTTATTAAAGGTTTTTGCTAGCCTCCTTGACTATTGTCAGATCCACTTGTATGTTTCATGAACCCTCCAGCATTCGCTTGCATTTTGAAACGTGGTGATAATTTCCTGAATTCTTCACCCTGGCTATCAAAGATTATGCGGATTGTAGGGTCTATCACTTTTTTTACAATACGGCGAATTCGAAATTACCGTCTCTCATTGCTGAAAGAACGCAAATCATAAATCCAAGTGCACTGGAAACTTTCCTGTACACGCATTATAAAAATGTCACCGAATTCTCACATCGAATTCGGATCCATCACTGGCCGACCGTTTTTTAATTCCATCATCGATACAGATTCAATAATTCTGAATCCAAAAATGGATTGATATTTTGCTCGAGTATAACTTCCACATTCTCAGCCCATAAAGTCAGAAATCAATGCACACATTCCCTCTCGAACGAATGAGTATCTATCTCCCTTCCTCGGTGTGCAGAAAAGTTTCAAGCACATTCAAACATTACGCCAAAGTTTTGAATTACTTTGATCGACGTATGTACTGCATCATCCAGTACACATAGGAAGATCGAAAACTCCTTGTTTTGCTTGGAACTCATTATACGATATTCAAGGATGTTCTAATTAATCCTTTTCTTTCAACACGTCGTTGATTGAATCTACGATCGTGACGACGATCCTCACGAACAGGGTATTAAATTTTCCACGCACTCTTCCATTTCCAATCGATAAATAAATAAATTCTCAGAGCAAACAAAGCACAACATTCCCTTCCTTTCCCATACGTTACATAAATCATCTCCATTTCATTTCATAAATCATCAAAGTTTGATTCCATCAATCAAATTTTGGAGAATAATAATATATAAAAATTCGTGAAAAAAAAGAAGAGAACATTATTCACGGTTGACCGGAAGAGATTCATTTTTCCCATAAAATATGGTTGAGAAACGTCAAATGATGACGAGGATGAAAAAGATCCTCTGAGAATTTCTTATTTTTTTTCTTTCCTTTTTTTTACGAGAACCATCTCGATATCCTTATGTACACTCATCTTTGACGGAATACAGTCGATTTCCTGAATGTCCGTTTTGGATCAACGTATACAGCGAGAATGCTCGCCAAAGGAGGAAGATCAACTTTTGAACGATCGAGGAGAGAAGAGAGAGCGATGATAGGAAGATCAGTCGAATTCTTTGATAGAACAATGGAAAACAAAAGACTCGAGAATGGACTTGACTTGATAAAAAAAAAAATGTCACTTTGTTTTCAAAGCTCTCTTCGAGGATTTCACGATAGTTGAAAGATATTTCAATTTTCTTTTTGAATTCCTATTGGGACGAATGTATGATAAAACCTTCTCCGAGCGATTGAGCTTCTGTTGAGTTTACGACAAAACCACGAATACTCGGGATTGGTAAGTTCGTGATACCAAACGAAATAAGATTTCCGAGTAAAGGGATTGTTGTAAAGTTATCGAAGGATACGAGAAGTTAAAGATTCGGAGTTATATTCACGGATAAAACAGTGAACGAGCTTAAAAGAAATTCAATCTGAACTTTCAAAACTTGAAATCAATCGCTGAATTTTATAATCAATATTCTAATCAATGTGAAGGTATATTTGATTCTCAACTCATCTCCTAGATCTGAAAATTGATAAGATAATTCCATCAATATAATATCTATTCAGGATATATCAAATGTTTGTACTTGGCGTCAACGCACAGCATCGACTCCGAATGTTCCAAATTAAAAACAGCAAATTCCTTTGATGAATCAAATAGATTTGAAACATTCGTAATCTCGCCCGACAGGACGGTAATAATATATTTTACCGATGCTATGAGAGCAAATAAGATATAAATCAAATGACGATGCTCTCAAGTAAATAGTTCATACTTGATAGTAAGAGGTGAGGTTAGTTGGATCAGAAGGTCTTGTCGGTAGGGTATCCTATCGGATACCGTAGTTCGCGTCCGTATATTTCGGGGGCCCGTTATTATCGAGGGGTAGATTTCATCGTGAATATGTATGAGGGTGATGGCGGTGGTTGCTCGCGCCCTTACTTTGCTTCTCTGCTATCGACTTGGCCCTGCCATCGCCATCTCTTCGTATTTCTATCTTCCAACCCCTCTCTCTCTCTCTCTTCCTTTTCACCCAGCCTTTGCCACTTACATATATATTTATGCGGAGAGAATCGGTGATCAAGGCGAAGCTAACGGAGAAAAAAAATAAATAAGATAAGGAATGAGAATTAATTCGAGGCGTTAAAAACTCTTTGAGCAGATAAGATAGGTGTGCGAAGGATACTTTTTCTCTCTCTTCCTTGTATGTTTATATACGAGAGAAAGTATCTAAGGTACCCACCCTAGCTTGTAATTAGGTCAAACTTTTCTTCAGTGGCACACGACTCCTCATAAAATTTGATCGCTCCTCATCCATTTAATCTGGAGAAGAAGGAAAAAAGTAGAGAGAGGGACAGAGGGAAAAAGAAGATAAAAAGGATAAACGTGTTCCACAGTGAGTGGAAACTTCCTTCTACCCTGTTTTCGAATCATATTATACGCATGATTCTCCGTGGAGTAGTTAATAGAAAATGGTTATCTTGTTAACTTCAGTTTGAATATTAAAAATGTTTTATATGTTTTCCATCGAACAAATCTTCCGATCATTTTGAATCATTGTTAAATTCCAACGAATCTAACGTAAGAGATATAAATTCAACTGTTTAAAATAATAATAAGATTCCTGTCTTCGCGTCGTTTGAATAGGAAATTATGAAAAGCACAGGAAAGAATACTTAATCTCAAAGTTGTACTATCGGGTTTTCGTACCCACAGCGTTGTCAGTGGATGACTATCGATTCCGTTCTTTCTCTCCTTTAATATAGGCAGTCATTGGAAGAAAAATGAAATTGCTTGAATTTGCATCACTCGATCAACCATTCCGACAGTTTGAATGCCGAAGACTCGAAGAGCTGAACCAGCAATTTCACCATTGAAATTCATAAGGGATTTCCAGCCGGTCAATGCAAATCCGGCCGGTGCTTAGGTGCTTTTCAACACTCTTTGGACTCTATACCTCGATCATCAATGCTCTGCCACCCATATTCAGCCATCTATTCACCGGGATTCGAGACCGAGGATGATACTTTAATTGGACGTTTTATGAATTTAATTAATTGGAAAGGTTTCATAAGTTTTTGACATACTTTGTGAAGCACGGGAATTCGAATTCATCCTCGCCTCTTTCTCATTTACGAGAGAGAGAGAGAGAGAGAGAGAGTTTTGCATTTTTTCATTTAAAAAATTCAGTATACGAACAATATAATCAACTCATTCTCAAAAACACCAACCAAAATTTCTTGTGAATTTTAGCAATCGATTCAATCATTTTATCTTGGAAACAATGGTAATCCATCTATTCAGCACATCAATTTTTTTATTCATACGCTCGCGTTATGGATTGTTAACATTACGGCTTGAGAAAAAAATAAAAAAGAGCGTTGACGCTCATTTTCTTGATTTTATGACTCATATGGTGTGATTCATATAACGGGTGGTTGAATATTTCGACGGGTTACGATCCAACGAACGAGGAACAATTTTTTGTAAAATATCGAATACCCAATGAAATGACGATAGAACAGGTTAATGGAAGTAATATTGAAAACAAGTGAGGGAGATTTTCAAAACGCATGGATTTTTGCGCGGTAAACGCGAAGTCGTTCGTTCCGCCAGTGTTTGCTTTTGCGTGGGTAGATTTACCGACTTTATCAGGACCTTTGAAAAGTTTCGTAACCACTACCACAGCCAACTCCTCTCGTGATCATCTGTTGACTTTAAATTAAACTTGGAAGCAAAATATTTGCCCACCGATGAGTGACAGGAAAATGAAAGGGAATTGTTACAGCCAATATATTGTACGTGAATAATTTTCTATACGAAAATTAATACGTTGCTGTGAAATTGATGTATCGATGATGAAAAGAATTTTTATTCAACGAGTGTCGAAATTTTTGTTTCCTTAACTCACAATATCTATTTGAATGATATGTTCTTCCGATTCAAATGATTTCATTGGATAAAAAACGCATGGAAGTTTGTTTTGTGTTTGGGAAAACTGTACTGTTCGTAAATTGCACACCAAGTTAATAAAAACGAAATTTTCTAAGAGAAATTTCTGTGATTGTAAAGTTTGTGTAATTATATTCATTCCATTTATATTAACCGATGAGTTGACATCTGTGGAATAGAACAAGTCCTTTTCTGTACGTGACAAAACAATTTATCTGGATTTTTGAAGAACGTTGAATACATTCAACGACCATTTATCATCTTCTTTCGCTCTCTCAATGGAATAATGTCAATCGGGATTTATAGAGTCATACAAAATTCAGAACAATCGTATTGAGATTGGCAGATATATTAACATTTGACACTTAAACTGGTACTCATGCTCGATGCTTTGTGGGTGTGTTGTGAGTGATGAAATACACAGGAAAAATAGATACTAATGAGGGTAAGGAATCGGGCAAAAATAGCTCACGTAAATCCTTTGTTGCACCATACTGTGTCTATTTACCTCTCCCTATTCACCTTGAATTCATGTAATACAATAGGGTGACTACGTGTCTCATCGGTCCATAGTTCACAACAGCTCCCAAGAAGTTTTTCTCTAATCCTAAATTGCACATCCTCTGATTTTATCATTTTAAATAAGAAGTGAATTTTACAAAACATCCTTGACAAAAATACTCTAGGGACCCGAGAAAAAAACGCCTCATTCTACTGAGATCTATGTAGATCTCTTCAGAACTAAATTTTGATGAAAAAAAGATCTACGGAGATCCACACAGATCTCCAAAAATCTTTTTAAATATTCTATATTTTCGTGGATTTCTTGGATAATGAATTCTGTAGAAGTGAGTGGATATCAGAAAACTCCAAAGATTGTTGCCTAAGTTGAGATGTTCAGATGTAAGTAGATGTGAACAGATTTGTAGAGGTTTTTGCCACAATTGAGATCTGATGAGATCTACTTGGATGTAGTATCCACGCTAGTAGAAAACTAGATAACTCAGCAAATAACTGCACGGCACTCACAATGCAGGAATTACAGACGATGAATGGCCTGCCGAACACTTTGTTCGCACCTCTTCTTATATCTGTGCGAATGTATACGTATCTGCTGTGCGCAAGGCAGCGACATGCAACGCCTAGCGTTTGACAGTGGAACTTGCCAACCTAGGGCAGACATGCATAAAGGCGCGCTATACCGGCTAACCGGCGTTACGGTGAAGGACTAAACATATGAATGAATGAGCATTAATAGAAGCATAAACGCAATGCGCAGATTCTCAAAAATAACCTTGGCGCATTCGTTGCGCTTATGTTATTTTGCGTCTTGATACCTTGTGTCTCTACTCTTTAGTGGTCTAAGCACAGAAATCACGTCTACGTTTCATGTATACTAGCTTCACTCGTGAGGACTTAGCAGGACTGAGGTCACATGCTGGATCTAACGTGTACGTAGCTCGACAACAAGATGTTGTCATTTTATGCTACTCATTTTATCATTTGTTTTGACGGGTCTTGTCACAAATAAAAAATATTATTTTATTACGATGTTCAAATCGTATCACAAGACCACACTTGGACAAATAGGGTCCGTCGAATATTTGAGACGTATATTGGTCTTAAACCCTTCTTTTGTAGCAGTTTCAAAATCATGATAACAACAGCACAATTCAAGATGTTATACATTGTTAATCAAGTGATTTTGCAGATATGGTTCTCCGCTACGATTCTTACATCCAAATGTATGGGATGATATTGTTTCCGTGTAGAAAATTCGTTGTATTTACACTGTAAAACTCCTGTTGTTTTTCGCAAAGAGTCAATTTGCACGGAGACAGCCTGTGTAGTCAGTTGTAGTAATGTGAAAAATCACTGAAGACCAGATTCAGCAGGGAAATTTGGTAACTGTGATGAGAATAAAATCCGACGTAGTGTTGCCACGAGCCATAAAACGAGCTATAACGAACTTCAGTTCGACTCAGTTGAGACTATGGAAAATGAAAATTCGCTCAGTATTTGGTTGGATGAACCTGTAGTTTGGTTTAAAAGTTTATATTGACTCACAGTTCTGTCAATTCATGTTTTAGACCGATTGATACAACCAACAGCATATCTCAATCTGGAGATGTCGGTTCGAGTATAGATTGATTCGAAACTTTACTTGTAAAAAAATTCCTTCTGAAAATTCAAAACAACTGACTGTAATTTTGTACAGCCACTTTCAATTGGATTTTCAGATAAATTTCACTGAACGTTAAGACCCTCCAACGCAATTTAGGAACATTTTCCTTGAATTCAGAAATAGCTGTACAAAAATTCTTGTACAGTGTTTTTTCAATAAAGAAGTATGCCAACTTAAATTCGCAAATTCAATTAAGGATCTATTGAGCCTAATTTTCAACCAATTGTGTGTATCAAAGCGGAGTTTGTTTTCAATCCAGATAATCTGGGATCTGAAATTCGTACGAAGTTTCAAAAAATCCATCAAAATGTGCAATATTCATTCACAGGCATTTGTGCCTGAAATTCTGAGACCATTATCCCGATTTCGATACGAATTTTCATCGATTCAATCTATTCATTTTCTTCAAATGCGTTGTTTTCGTTCTCCCATTTCGTACGAGAGTGCGATAATGTGGTGGACCAAGGTGCATGCACATCGTCAAAGCTATACAAAAAGCTACGCGATTAATTTTCATTCGTGTGACCGCGTTTAAAATCCGCTCGACGGTTTGTTT
The DNA here is from genome assembly GCA_018340375.1 of Gonatopus flavifemur. Lineage (NCBI taxonomy): Eukaryota > Metazoa > Arthropoda > Insecta > Hymenoptera > Dryinidae > Gonatopus > Gonatopus flavifemur. The sequence continues at coordinate 3,136,512 of JAFFJZ010000001.1, forward strand.
TGTGCATATATACGTACATGCATACACGGATATAGGCGTTCCACCCTCACCACTCGATAAAATGTCATTGTTGCTCGTCGTTCGATAATTGGCCGCAGATACAACGAGACACGATACATATAAATGTTTTTATTCTGTGCTTCAGTCGCATAGAACAGCAATAGACGCATAAAAGCCATTCTCATTTGGCATGGAAGGGGAGAAAAAATAAATAGAGAAGGAAACAAATGAGGAAAAAAGAATGAATTCATCGTTTATCGTTGACGTCGATTACCGACATCGAAAAACTGCATCATCGGAATTCAACAATCCGTAAAATTATGCATTTCCGTTTGTTTGCTCATATACCCCTCATCCCAACAATTCCGTAACCGCCAACAGTATCGTAATAAGAGGGGAATTAATGTACAGAGTGTTTCAAAACTTTCAATAAATGAGAAACCCCTCCTAAAAACAAATTCAAAGATACATTTTTACACCTCACTGAATTCAAAATGCGTCTTCACCTGTGAAACAAGAGCTCAGAAAGAAACAAAGAACTGTAAGAACTTATTTTTACCAATCCTGAACACAAATATTTTCCATTAACTTGAAATCGAATGAAATCCCATTGAAAACAAGTAACTCCCGGAGTGTGTAAATAAGATTGAGGAACATTGTTATTCGATCCTTCAAAAGATTTTGTACCCGCACAATGGGTATTGAAATCCGTTCCTTTGAGAAGCCAAACGATTGAAGAGCATTCATTCAACTTATAGGATCAGTATTTGTCTCTCCCAACCCACCCCTTCTCGACTCTTTCTCTCGATACTATGTTTTCTTAGTCACCGTTCGACGACAGGCATTTACTTTCAAATATAAATTTGTTTTCCAATAAAATTAGGTGATCGAGAAGTGTTGGGTTTTTTCACCTCCTACTTCCTCGATTCTCTCTTTTTCATTTTCCCGTACTCACATCCGATACGATAAAACGAAGAAAACGGAATACGTATTATGTGCGAACAATTCGATTTTTACAATTCCTATACTAACGCGAGAGTGCATCTGGGACACATGCATGCATACGGTCACGAGTTCGTGTGCAACGGGCAAAAGAGAGATTGCATCTGGAGAGCTGGGGTGAGCTAATAGCCGGGTAGTATTGAAACTGCAGGTGATTTTTGTAAAGCGAGGTTGGGTCAAGCCATATCGGGCCGAAGCAACATGCTACCACCGTAACAATTATATTCCCGCTGATTTCGAGGTGGTATTGCCTCAGGGTTATCTGTGAAACAGAGAGGGATGGAAAAAAAGTGAAACAAAAACCCCAGTGTCATACAATGAGACCGCGTTTGATCATATTCAAAGGAGTCCCTTCTTTTTCACATTCATTCATGCACACAATCTGATAGTTGATTTGACAAATGGTAGCATATCAATTCTTTTCCGAATGAGTATTCGTTGAATGAAATGGAAACTTTCATGTCATATCGGGTATCTGGATTTCATATGTGTATTTGATTCCTGATTATTCATTAAAGGTTTTTATTTTCTCCCTGCTGGGGATCTAGATATCTGGTGTGACATAATGTGACCGATATCTAGGTGGAGTTGTGAAGTCAATTTATGAATATGAATTCATTTCAATGTACTGTCATCGTGTATGTATAGGTGAAGATAATTGTTGGGAAAGTTTTGTTAGTTTGGAAGTACTCGATTGGGAGATTCAGGGTTAATAACGAAGGGTGACCCTTCGTCAGCGTTTTGAGACTGTGAAGACCGAAAGCCTATAGGTGAAGGTATTGTCTCCGATATCTGGCGATTAAAGGGACGGATGCATCTAGTATCCCCACCCAAATCAGCCAAATGCGATTGTTTACGTTGGGAAGGTGGTTAGGTTATCATTTCAATACTATTAAAACGGCACCGATGATATAGCGAAAATCGAAACTATATTACGGTATTGTTTAACAGGAAATTTGAACTTCGATCCAAAAAGAGACCCAAAGACAGATTGGCGTCCAGCTGAAACAACTTCACAATATTCCAGCAAACACAATCTCTAGGATCTCAAAAGACCATTGAGAGATCTTCACTGGCCTAGCAACGATCAGATTGGTTGGAATATTGGTTTCACTGTTTCAAATACTACAATTCGAGTAACATCGAGTTGAGTGATCGTTTGTGCCCTGGCACGGAACGAAAATTGAAAACCGATGATGTAGAGATATCTTTGAATAAGAATCCATTTTAAACGTGATACGAACGCTATAATTTTCACAAATGACAAAAAAATGCGCGCAATACTTTAAAATGTCTCTCTGTACAGTACGTTTCTTTAACACGAAATCACGATCTGGAGTGGATGAGACAACCATTTTGTAACGACTCTACAAGATGTTAGAGGGTATGAACACATGTATTCAAAGTATATTTAGAGGATGCTTTCCAGATGATCAATTCCAGGTGAATGTACTAGAGTGGGACGAAAATACTTACTTTGTACCCTAGGAGCGGAAATGTTCACTTTCGTCCCACTGTAGCGAGAGGAAAGTGCTCGCTTTCCGTCATGGGAACGAAAGTGCTCAATCCATTCCGTTGCAGTGGAATAAATCAACTCCAAATACCTGATTTCTGTATGCTTTGAAATATTTGAGAGTCAAATTCGTAACGAAAAATGCTAAGTTTCTTTTGAAAATTTCGCACCTGCTGGAAATTGGCTATTTTCTTCCATAGTAAATGTCCTTAAACATGATATCGGAGCCCACATCATTTGGATTCAATTCTTTTGAAGTTCTATGCAACACATAAATATGGAAACAACTAAGGGAGAACAATATCATATATAATTATTATCCATGTATCAAACCAAACAACTTATTCCCTAAACTGAATTTTGTACCATGAGTTTATTTTCAGGAGCCTGATTATCATCTCAAAGGAATAAGCCGTCTCCTCTATAAATCTAATCCGTTGTTGAATATTGAAACCTGTACATAATTTCGTCGAATGAAAAACAGTCTTTTTTTTCCTAAAGCCTCCCACAGCGGACCAGACTCCCGAGGGTGTATTTTCCAATACATTACCCTCGTGCATTATCATATTCCCCACACTTCCATGACATTTATTATTCATGAACCTTTATTAATGACGATTCCTTCAATCTGTATTAATTTATCCCTCTAAAACTGTTGTAGAGAGGATAAAAGAGATAAGACTCAACGCGTATTATCGTTCCTCGTAAAATGTGAAACTTATTGCGAATACCCTTTCTTTTTTCTTCTCTCTCAGAGAATGTTCATCGGTTGTAATACATGTTGTATATCGGAGTAAGGAAAACCCACCTTCTACGAGAGACTGTATTTAAACACATCCATTCGTAAACGCGTGTTCAACTTCTTTTTCCCAACTGGTTTTTTACCCTTCTGTGAAGAGCGCGTGAATATACAGCCTGTCTTGTTTCTCTTTTATAGGAGGGAGAGAGGAGAAAAAGAAGAAGAAAAAAGAGACTGGATCTTTGCCGGGTTTTTTCTTCGTCGTCTTTCATTCAAAGGGGGAGGAAGAAACATGGTGCTTCAACCCTCGTCTCGATCCACGGAATCCTTTTCCTCTTTCTTCCTCCCTGTTTCCTGAAAGAACATGTCCCCTGTATATAGAAAAGATCCCAGATGATCCTGCTGTAAAAGCGGCAGGACACGCGTTTCACAGAGACTAAAAAACGTTCTGGAATCTGGCAACCCTTCTTCCTTGTGCCATCCGTATGTAAATCCACGATTCAGGTGGTACGCGGATGATATATGTATATATATACACAAGTGTTTGTGTTTACAGATACGTAGAAGAATCTGGCCCTTTATATGGATGCATCTCACACACATATGCTTCAAGATACAAACAGGATGAATGTGCAGTTATTTGGCTTACAGCCAATCGGATGGTCACGCATACATAAATGATTTGAATACTCATAACGGGAGCTATGAAACCGAAAGTTTCTATCGAAAATCACTTCCAATTATTGAATTATTTGTATCGTTTTTTCAGATCATTTATCCTGAGGTGCTCGGAATAAGAAATCTCTATTGTTATGGTTGAAACTTTTATCGACTGCTTTAGATTTATTTCAGGTTCGAAATGAATCAAAGTTGAAGTGAATGTTGAAAAAGTCATCTTATTTCACATAAGAGAAGAGCGCAGAGAGAAATAACTGACGGGCAGGTGGTGTAGGTTAGGTATTAAAAGCCACGAGTCGATTTTCAGAACTGTTCGAGTTTAAATGAAAAAGAAAAAGGGAGAAAAAAAACCTGAACGGAAGCCCTAATTAATCCGTTGAGTTCTGTTACACGAAAGGTAACCTTACACATCGGCGCCGCTCATATACACGATACAGAATAAAAAAAAATTGACGAGACGCGTGGCTGGTGGTCCATGGTTCAGAATTGAGCTTGTGAACGGAAGTGGCGTCACATATCCGGCTTCTACGAACTAACTTTATCTTTCATCCACCTCCGACTCTCGACATTGCTCTCTCGGCTACCGATTTCTGACTCTACTCAACTATATTTCCTTCTTCGTTGCCCTTGGTGTATCTCCATCATGGCCTCGTCCATCCCACAACGAAGCCTCGGTGGTACTAGATGTAGTTGGCCGTTCCCACTACACTGGTTTGCGGTGAAATCTCACGAATGCAATTATCAACCGCATAACAAGCGACTCCGCTTGAGTTCTCAAGGAGCTCGATTACGTTGGTTCATTAATATCTTGCTCTGAAGAAGAAATATTTTATCATCGATTATTCTCCTATTTCTTTTCCTCCTTTTCTCTCATTATTGCGAGCACACTTATAAGGAAAAATATTTAAACTCGACGAGTTTCTTACCTCATTTCGAGAGTGCATCTTAAAGTGTTTTCAGTCTTGGTTGTACTAGTCGCGTTAGTAGTGGTAGTAGTAGAGTACCGAGAGAGTCACTCCAGAGAATATCATCAAGTTTCATGACTCATAATTTCCAAGGGTTCGAGTTGAGTCCGTGTTACTCGATATAGTAGTATTCCCCGCTATCCAGATGGTGGTTTTATTTTCTTCTTTGATCGAATAAATTACCGAGGATGAACATTGTTGTGAAATTGATTTCAGGATCAGATTATAAATGTCGACAGGAAACTGTGTGAGGATGTTCAAAGATAATGATTTCATAGATGAAGATCTTGAATTTTTAAGTGATAATTCTTAGAAAGTGACAGCTTATCATTCCTACAGATGGAATTTTTCTATAAATGTCAGAAACGAGTTCAGTTACACAATTCACGGTGTTTTCTCTTTGCATGAGATGGCAAGGATAAAAATAATCCTAGAATTTGGAACAGTTATAGGATTTGGAGAAATAACACATCCATTAACGTTGCAGAGAACATTAAATGAAGTCGCACATAGATATTCGAGAAGAAGTGAGAACGTTATTACGAGAGTGTGTTAAGAGCATTTGATACTGGATATTTTGGAGTACGAGTGGAAGAGTGGAGATAAATGGAAAAGTGGTTCGGAAACAAATGCTTTCTTCTAATCGAACAAAAAGTATATAGGAGGGAAGTGTGGAATTTGAACCTTAATTGAACCACCTTTATATTTCTGTTGGTATAAGCAAATGGAGCTATCTAGTGATGTAATTACATACTATAGAGACACTATTAGGGTGTAATTACATCACTAAATCACACTGTCGTCAGTCTAGAATTCCCTTGATTACAACACTTCCGCATATTCTGTATACTTCTTCTGTGCGAAAGTAATTCATAACTTTAATTCGAAAAATTTAGATTGAGATTCCAGAAGGGAATACCTAAAAAAATTCCAAATTCAAGAAATTCACATTAAATTCAAATTATAAAATCATATGAATGTACAATGGTGGTGCACATGAGGAATCATAATATTCATTTTCCAACTGTACAGTGGTTATATCTTGATTCATGGGACTGACTGTTGAAAATGTGTAAAGTCAGAAAATTATGTAACATTGATACCCTCAGTAACTTTTTTCATCATCATAAATCATATTATTTCATTTTCTCATTATAATATACTCAAGTTTAATGAATAATAATAGTATTCATTCTCTGTATTTCTGAAATGTGCACAAAAATTATTAAAATATATCCACATGAGATACTTTCTTTTTTAACCAGTACGCAGTTTCAAACTCTCCATGCGTGAAATTCGCATCAAATCAGTCACTCGACACTGAGAATTCTTTTCGTCCTGTTTTGTCCATCGTTCATCAGATTGTCAATATAATCAGACAAAATGCTTGTGCTTTCGATTTGATTTGATTTATCGATACACAAATGAATCTCTCTTTGATTTCTATGGAAAATACAGGAAATTTGATTAGCAGGAAGTGATTTAATAATATAAAAACGAACTCCATGATATCTGGAGAAACGAATTAAAATCCATTAAAAAAACAAAACGAACGAAGCCGTTCAAAACTATAAAGAACTTCCACCAATGGATTGCTGAACGAAGTGAAAGGACAAGTGAACAGATCAATGTCTTTCAAATGGAATTATGATGACTACTGATAAATTTTATAACTCAAGGGGATACCAAAGTTACCATCGCAGCACGTTGGTTAGAAAACGACAACCCTATACAATAGAAAGTGAGGTCCGAAGCAAACGCTGGTATCCTCTTAATGCAATAGATTTGATCATTCACGATTCCATACAGAAAAATTTCATTCTTTCGAAGGAGTTAAATCGACTCAATGTTTATGACTTCAGTGACCACGTGAATGGATTCATCGATTGCTTTCAACCCAATAATGGAGGCTAATGGACAGCAAAAACCTTTTACAGTATTTTAATCTTCCTAGTACAAATTGTTTTATTATTTTCCAATCATATTTTTCACGAGTTCTACTATGACAACAATTTTGAACTGGGTGCGCCGATAAGGTGAACTCAATGCATCCGCGAAGAAAACAACTCACCCTTTAGGTGTATTTGTCCCTTCAGGAAGGATACACTAATTACTAAGGATTACACTAAAAATAACTCACCCTTTAGGTGTATCTATCCCTTCAGGAAGGATTTTCTAATGTGTACACGGATTTCTAATGCACTGTAAAAAAAATTTGTTGAATTCCAAACAAAAATGCTTGGAAATTTACAAACTTGGTTTGGAAAAATAATTTCCGAACCTTTTTTGTAAATTGCCGAACAAAAGTTTGTGAATTCTCAAAAATCTTCGTGAAATCACAAAATTTTTTGAATGTTTACAAACTTTTGTTTGGTAATTTACAAAAAAAGTTTGCGCAAAGTTCGATTTTCCAAGCCTGTGTTGCGTGCGCAAAATGACTGATTTCCACACGGTAGTCAGACCAGTGCGGTGAAGTAATAAGAGTGCGGTAAAGTAACTTTACCGCACGCTTATCATTTTTCTACACGATTTGAACTCTCAATGTCTCTGAAATTGAAATCGCTTATTGCAACGAATTTCTATTTGAATGACCTATTTGTCTCAATGTAAAGTCGAATGAAAAAAATATTGAAACATGTCACCTACAGCATGATGGTTTTTTGTCATCTTTTTATTAACATATTTGATCCTTATATTCCACACTGAAAAAAATTGTTAGTTGCCACAATCAAAAACTCACTAAATTTTTTAGTGAAATACGACATCAAATTAAATTACATTATTTTATAAATAACTGAATTTGATACCCAAAATCTCCTTCACGGAACTGAATTATAGAAAACACATGTATTTTCTCGAATAAAAAATAAACTAAACTTGAAAATTTGCTGCTCATTTTATTTTCATTCCATATACAATGATAATAAATTAATTTCATCCACAGTGAAATATTTACGTTGAAACCTCAATTGAGGCAATAACATTGTCTCTTTCATACTTCGTACATGACCTTTGGTTGTTTCAGAGATAACGAGGAATAGAGAGTGTTGTTTCGATCGAAATTCTACTGCACTTTTATGAGAATTCTTAAATCTAATAAGAAATTCTCAACGAAATGTTGCATTTCCGCATTAAATTCAATATTAACGAAGAAACTCCAAAATTTCTCACTGAAATTCAACATATTTATAAAATTTCATGCATATATATATTATTTAAATCTGGGAAGAAAATTCTCAACATTAGGAATTATATCATTCAATGTGATATCTGATGAAGTTTTATAACCTGTTTATGTAAAAAAGTTTATAACATTTCTATGGAGTTTAAGGCAGATTTTTTTACAGCGTGTATAATGTCTATTCTCTCATTACTAACTTTCTTGAAAAAGCATAATTTTTTTCTTGTCGGGGGGCCTGCACCCCACCAGGGGCTCCGCCCCTGGACCCCTTTCGGTTTTATTTACCATACATGTTTGGATCGTATTTGTAATCCTTGCCGCACCTTCTTAGGAAAAATAGTATGTGAAACTCGTGCGCATTGGTGATTCCCCCACTCGCGTGGTGTGTCGCCCTCGCTCCGCTCGGGCGACAAATTTCACGCTCGTGCGGGAATCACCAACTTTGCGCACTTGTTGCACAATGTACTATTTTGACAGTGTGTGTTTCATAAGATTTACTAACGCGTTCAGTAGAATACCGGACTATTAAAATTTCTAGATAGAATAATCTACGATGTTCGACTAAAATTTTAGCAAATATTAACAGAAGTCCCGATAGTTCCGTATTTTACCACCCTCGTTGGAAAATTCTATCAAACATTTTTTCCCGTGTATGGTGATAAAAACAATTCACTTTTCAGTTACTTCCAGTAAATTTTACGCATGACGTGGGCTATTCGAGTGCCTCTGTTCTAATGAGAGTAGTACCACCTATTGAGAGATTGAGTGAGAAGTGGTCATAGTCCGCATTCGAGGGAGCAGTATCCAATCCGAATTTACTAGAGTTGCTTGCAAGGAACCAAGCAATTTCAATCTTGGTGGGCCACCCAATGCTGCCATGTGAGATCTTCCTTCGAGTTTATGATGAGGGGGATGAGATTGGGAGTGCAATACGAATGATATTGAATCGTTTTCAATTCTGAAGAGATAATATGGAGGGTGAGTTCCAAGTTACAAAGCGGATGGTAGAAGGTTGAGCTTCGAGTATAGCAAAGGACCAAGTAGGGAAAGATGAATCATGCCAAGAGTGAATCACCAGGCTTTGAGTTGGACTTCAAATCCTCACAGAATGGAATGACTAGGTTAGTATACGGAGAAGAACGAATTCTTCACTGCAACAGCGAAATCTGATTCTCTGTATTCTCCGCTGAATTAGGGAATTTTTTGCTGTAACAGAAATCTGCTTGGTATCACAGCATTTTTTTGGGGGGATAACAGCAGTTCTTCGACTGTTACAGCGAAGAATGTCAACTAAATTCGTTGGCTATTCTATATTTAATTCTTAACTTCTTATTGAGTATATAGCTCCCAACTGTTCGATTCACTAATCAAAATCTTGCAGTGGAGTTAGTTTTTAGGGGGCGCCTTGATATGAACTGGAGGGTGACTACAATCATTTCTGCTAAACTAGTCAATGAATTGTAAAAATAAGAGTTTGAATTTCACACATTTTGATATCCCTGGTTTCAATGCACATGAAGTGATTGATTTTAATTCGTTTCAGTGCATGTTCTCAATGAACTTCAAGTAATTGTGCATTTAAAGATCCAAACTCTTGCTTTTACAGTGTCCTACCATAGACGTTGAATTGAATTCTGTTTCAATCAATCGAATATTCTGAACCCACTCTTCCAAATATTCAATTTCTTCCAAACTGTGTTTCAGAATCCCATTCATTCACAATTCCCATGATTTTGAGGGAGGAAAAATCACATCACCTTCAATGCGGCTCCTGGTGAGATTACGAAGTTTTGTAATTAATCCGCTATAACACTGAGAACTCGTAGAACTGATTTTCAGGATCTACAGTGACGTGAAAGAAGATCATAGAAATCGACAAAACTCAAATTCTCCCAGACATCTTCCTTTTTCTCTTCTTCTCTAAAGTATCGGATCCAGAAAAACTAATGATTTTATCCACACTACAATCACCACGGAGAGAATAAAACTATACAGTAACGCATTAGCAAAGTTGCGACTACCAAACAAGAAAACCAAGAAGCAAAAGGAGAAGAATGAAAAAAAAAACCCAGAAGAAAGAAACTACAAGAAACAGTGGAAACGCTCACCACTCAACTCTTTTTGTTTCCAGAATATTCTGAGAAGAGACCTGCGGAGCGTCAGTTATTTTCTCGTTGGTTGGGCTCTCACCGAGGTAAATTCCAGCGAATCCGTATGGCGCGAAACGATGGTGCGCGCAAAGGTCGAAGGTTTGGAGAAAGACTGGAAGAGTGAGGGAGCGAGAGAATAGGGGGCGAAAAAGGAAGAAAAAACAACAAAGTCAAAGTGGAAGAAAAATAAGAAGAAGGAGAGCAGGAAAGTTTCGTCCGTTGTAGCTACGCCATACCGTGCAGCAGAGGTATCAAAAGCTAGTTTACAAACGATACTAACACGCACGTACACTTAGAGAGTCTCCCCGATATACACTCTCTAGAATTTCGACATCTACAATTGTAAAATCACTTGGTTTTGTATCTCTTTCAACCAAGAGTTTGCGTAGCGAGTCACCAGTGCAGCCGTGAATAAAAAAAAATGTAGAAGAAAAATGTCTTGTTGGATTTATTATCCTCTTCTTGTTTTTTCCAAACTACAGAATAATTAGGATACACATTTTCCCGTGGTTCTGCGATCGATGTGAATATTTTCCTCGATAACTGGAGTATTATTTGAGAAAGACTAGCAAAATCAGAGAATATTTTCATTATATATGGTATCGATTATTCTAATTTTGCGGGTCAACTCATACGTGCTGAATTTCTCCTGATTATTTCTCGGATAGAACATGAGCGTGAAAGCAGCACGCTAGAAAACTCCTAATAATCCGTACTAAAGACGTTGTTGCAGAACTTGGTATTGTGTTTAACTAACCTTCAAATAATCACGCGCATGTTTAGCATGAAATCAGTATGCTCGTTCCCGATCTACCAGTGATTTACTTGGATGATATAAAAAGTTTGCATTAATGGTCCAAAGAATGAGAGTTTTTTCTTCGTAACTCGATGGAATGTGTATTTTATGCGACTCATTATGAATTATCCACGCAAACGCCTACGTTATTCGAACATTTTTTATGGATTAGGATTTCAATGAATCAAAGGATAATGATAATGTTATTATGAATTCAATCTCTATTTGATTTGAATTTGATTACACTCGAATGATGCTGACCAAACTTGACTCTCAAGAAAGGTGAAAATTGCCTCTTCATTCCCTGTTGGCTTTTTATCTTCACCCGGCAGCTTCTCTCATTCAACAACAAGAATTGATTTTGAGGAAAATATTTATAACAATAGAAACGATGCTAGTTGAACCGGTTTAAAACTCGTTGCAGTTGGATGTTTTTTCTCTTTGCAGAGCAACGAGTTCGTTGCCAACAGAAAGAATATAGGAGAACGTTGAAGTACCAAGATGACACTGCCAAGTAAAGAACCGTTCTTCCCTTTTCTTTCCTTTCACAGCACTCAAGAGGACGCTGTTGAGGGAAAGAAAATGAAAACCTTAGAACACCGAGACGGTTGCTGCCAAAGAAATGAATCATTTCTTTATCCTTCGATAGGGGTTGAAAAACGAGAAATTTTTATTCCTTCCAATCTAGAAAGAATACGCTTATTCGATATTTCTATCATCTACGAAAGGATAGTTCATGATAGTTGGTTTTAATTGTTTTTTTTCGAGCAATAGATGTTTCGATTCCCACTAAAGTTTTGTCAAGGAAACAATATTTTTGGTGAACTCAAAGTATTGGAACATCTAATCTACAAAATCTGTAACATCTGCTGAGTCTCATGAAGGATCAAAAACCTCTGATATCTCATTGGATTTTTTTCTGAATCAGAGTTTCCTCCAATTAAAAAATCGTCGGAAAGGTACCCTGGTGAAAGGGAAGCGTGTCATGAAGAGTAACGGAAGCGTAAGCATGTTTCAGATTACTTTCCTAATACTTCTCATATGCTTCCTATCCACTCTTGGATTAAGCTTCCGTGCGTAAAGTCCGGTTTCTATGAAATTGGGGTTTCTTCGGATACGCTTCACACACTTCAAATATACGTTCGAACCACTCTTAATGTTCCACTTGACGCTCGGTATACGCTTAAATCCACGTTCCAAATACTTTCAAACTACGTTCCTGACAATTTCTATTACACGCTTCCCTTTCACCAGGGTAGGAGAGATGTTATGACTTTGCGTTGGGACGTTCTTCCGATCGAACTCTTTCTTCATAAAATATTACACAACGAAGATTTTTGTATCATGTTGATATTCTCACACGAGTGAAAAGATCAAATGCACGATCGGTGAAAAATCTCAAAGAATTTCAAAGGCAAATATCGAATACGGAGAATATGTGGATATGTTTTCAAACCAAATAACTGTGCAATTAGTGGTAATGAAGATATAAAAATGATCCCCTATACAGCAGGAGAAGATGATATGAAAAAAATAGTATAAAAATGTTGACACGCATGTATACTTTAATGACATGTAATTAGAATCAATGATATTTTTTTCCACGAAGTTAGAAATGTTCCAATCGGTATATGATAAATCAAACTCCTAATGCGAGAGCGATTATCGATTGATGGGATAGTACATAACAATATCATATGACAAGTAACCGAGCGTTATGATATCAATTTCCCAGAGGTGAAGACTTTACGTCTATTCCATCGAAGGTCGCTTGTAATAGGTACAATACACGAAGGCGGAGCCTTTATACGGAAGCGGGAGAGTGGAAAGCTGTATCCGTCTGTCGTGACATTTATCAGAAGCCATGGGGAAAGTCGGAGCCGCTATCCAATCCTCCAAAGTAGACAATAATTAATAATAGTCCGTTTGCTTGTGGTGATGGTGTAAGTGGTGGTAGTGACAGGGGCTGTGGTTGGTTAGGGTTTCGAACTGGCTATTGTTTAAATGCCAGGAACTCGTAGAGGCTTCTGTCTCTCGTAAAGTGGCTTTCACAGGAAATAATTGTGCTCAGTTTAACCATTCGTGAGAGTTTATAAAATGAAATGTCGAGTTTATCGAGAGGAAAAGGGAACATATTAAAAGAGAACAAAGAAAATTTTGCTCATTGTTTGCGAGTGAAAAGATAATCTGTTGGTTTCGTGACATATACACGCGTGTACGAAAATTTGTTTTGTTGAATTCGTTGAATTAGGAATATCATTATCCGTGCTTATCTGTGTTATACGAATAGCGATAGCAATGAAATTTAGGTAATATATATCCAGTATATAAAATCGATCGTGATATCATTATCCTTGAATCGAAGTTAATTGTATAGAATCGATGTAGCATTGGACTGTACCACCGAGTTGAAGTTCAAAAGCTTTGCCAGCGGCAGAGAACTCATACGACTGGGAAGACTCTTCCTACCTATAAATCGAACGTCTAATCCGTTTTACCGAACGACGGAAGACGTTCTTTTCTCTGTTTAAAATCGTTTCCCTGGTTTCTTGACTTTCCTTCGATCATCGATTACAGGTAGATACTTGTTAGTTGGAAACACATACGTGCACTTACGTATACACTCGCACAAGGGAAAGAACGAAGTAATAAAACGAGACTAAGATCGTTAAGAATGAACTGAACATGTACTTACACGAGGGAGAAACCCTACAAGTGAATAGTAGAATAGAATGTGAGAATTGAATTCGTAAATACTGAGAGATGGATAGATAAATTTTCATGAAAGTAGTACGTTGTAAAAAGTTTTCAATCATCTTCAAATTAATACTTTTTGCGATCAAGGTGAAAACAGTTGTTTCAATCCGCTACACTCGATACTTCGATTCTTTAGAATAGTTCGTCCAGGAATAAAATTTTCTTTTAATTCCTTGTAAAACAGTGAAAAAATGTAGAAGAATTGTAACTGTAATTTTCACAATTCCAATCCGCTTACTCAGCGAGTGAAAAATTCAAAGGATTTCTGTGAAGGCTGATTTATCATCATTATCTTTAAAATGGAGTTCAAACTTCCATCAATCTAGTCACAATTCCGTTCAATGTTTTATAGAAAAATCTATTCACGTTGATCATGAGAATATTGGAGGAGTTGAGCTATTTATGCTTGGAGTACATGGTGAGATAAATTTATCCTCATTTGAGTACTTTTGAAATAATTCTGGAAATTAATGCAATCAACTCAAACAATCGATAACCTATATTTGATACCTCATAACTATTATATTGCAATTGTTTCCAACAAATTTGACCGTATCTAGTATAATTCCGAGAGAAGTATTTGTATGATTTAATCAAAAGTACGTTCGCATGCTTTTATTCAAAGTTATTCAATTATTCTCTATGAAATGCGGTACACTGTATACTAGACTGATGGAAATATTCCATTCTTCTAACAAATCGAGAAGAATAATAAACATTATCTAATATTTCCACTCGAAGCAATTTCAAACTTACAATAATTGAATACATATCCAACCCTTAACCCCAACAGAATTCAGCTTTTCGTAAGAAAGTTAGAATATCGCCAGACGTAAAATTTATTTTCTACTTACAAAGGATTATTATGGAACTCTTCCAACAATACCTTAAAATTCTCAGGGGAACGATATCGTGAAATGCAACTTACTCGAAAAACTAACTGTTATATCTCGAAGCTGCGCATTGGTGAACGAATATAACTTCCTTGAAATCTTGAAAGAATCTTAAAACAAAATTTCCAAAAATCCAGCTGAAATTTAATAAAAAAAATGGAAAATATTTTGCATTAGGACTGGGGGGAGTGGACAGTTATGACAACGATTCGATGATAAAACGTTTGTGGTTATGAAAGTGTGATCGTAGAATCACCCACTTCAACTATAGAGAAATAACAAGAAACGAATAGAGATGCAACGACTGGGGAGGAAAGAAAATAGGAAAAAGTTGGAGAGAAAAAATAACTGATTGTACTTGATGTGTGGGTTGATGTAACCTTTGGCACGCGATACTACGCCGTTGCCGTGTACCGAGTTCTGGTCGAGTGATCGACCTCGCGTTAAAGCCTCGGTAATACGTCGTGCCGATATGAACGAACGTGTGTATACGTATAGAGTATGTACGTCGAGTAGGGCTTGTTTGCGTGCGAGAACGATGTTGTACATCCATGTTAAACTAATGCCGTGCCATAATACGAATTATAAAACGTCCTCTTTTATAGTGACGTATAAAAATGTCGACAACGTTCTTTTGAAATTTCTTTTGACCCTGCCATTATCGTCTTTCATCCACACCGTCCACTGATCCACAGACAATTTTTTGAATCAGCGTATCCCTGATAGTTATCGTGTACTTGAATTTATCAATCATGAAGGTGAACCTCAAACGATACAATGACATTTTATTCGCCCTGCGGGTCACCTCTCTGCGCTGAAAGTGAATAAAAAAAGGCATGTAAATGTATGATAAAAATCAATTACCCAGGTATGCTTTGACAAACGTACCGTGCTTGGTGCCAAGCTTGAGTTAATGCTAGTCAACACCGGGCCTAGCTTGGTTGCTAACATTGGCATCGAACTAGATTAATGTCTGGGATGATAACAATGTTCAATGCTTGGCATCCGAGCATGGTTCAATATTAAAATTCAATATTGGTTCTATGCTTGCAATCGATATTGTTGCCATTATTGACATACAATACTAATTTGACATGAATGAGTAGAATAAATTTTTTATTGACATCCAAGTTTGATTGAACATTCACATTTGAGTGACTGACCAAACTTGGTGACAGGTTAGAATCAATGCTAGGCATTACTGGGTATTGCTTGATGGCCACTTACAACCATGTTACTAAGTTAATGAGCCAAACTGTTATCAATGCTAGTTATCACAGGGTGTAGCCTAATTACCAACAATGTTATCAAGCTAAGGCAATGTTTAGGATGGTAATAACGTTCCCTGCTGAGCATTCCGTTCTCATATATATCGGAAATCCAACACGGAAAAATATGCCTGGTCCTAGCATTGGTGCTCAAGACGCTATCAAGGTTTCGTTAGCTATGACAGGCCAAGCATTGGTCGAGGCTTGATTGACGAAAATTAAATCAAACACGACAAAATATGCTTGGTCCTAACATTAGTGTCCAAGACTCTATCAACGCTTAGTCAGCTATGGCGGGCCACGCATCGGCCTAGGCTAGGCTAACCAGACTTGACATACCAAGCTTGACGCCGATCATGGTGCATTACAAGCTTGGGTTGTAGTTCAGATTTGCGAAAAATCAAACGATTCTCACCGTAAGTGGGAATCACGAATTGAATATCACTTTTACGTGGAAAAATAAAAGCTCGAGTAATCTTGTATGGACCGAAAGAGTATCGTGAATCGTGGTTAAATCGACTTGGCGCAGTAGTAACGGTAGTTTATGATCAGATAACGCGAAGAGTCGAATACATTCACAGCGGATCTGAATACTTTTTATAGCGAGTGGAGTAATGAAAATGTGGAATGAAGAATTTTATCATCCCTCTGAACACGGTGGATATCAATAAAAGATTACAGGAAGATATTTCGTGATCAATCGAGAGTTATTTAATCATGCTCCGGATTGTGAGTTGTAAATTCAACAATCTAACAACAATAACGAACTCGTGAAAACTCGTGATACTTTATTCCCCTCATTGTTTTCAGCTCAAGAGTCACTTGTGTACGAGGATGAAGAGAAAAATAACTAAAACATGTTGTATTCAACTATCGATTATTTTTGAATTCAATATTTGTGTGAATGATTAAGTTTGACCGAGCTTTCAGAGATCTTTCCACGTTCCCCCACCAAAACAAGCCTAATTAACTGGTATTGTCAGAAGTAGGTCAATTCGTATCGACTCGTTCTTTGGATTCTCTTCAGAATATGAGAGAGCGAAGAGTCTGTCTGACCGAACATTCGTGAAACTACTATCCTGAATAACAGAGAAATTGTTTGAACTATCGTATACCGCTACTACTGTGCACTCTACTACCGTTTATCAACTTGGACACACAGCCTTTTTATCGAACGGCAAATCGTACACTCGCGGACGATTATCTCAAACGAGGATGATAAACTACTTTGATATTCTTGAGAAATTCGAGAAATAATGTTTTGTATATTAAACATTTGATGACGATGATAGTAACGAAATCTAATTACCGATTATTCATGTGATGCTCATCGAACGTATTAAAATTGTTTTTCGTCTTACAAATTCAGAGATATCAAATTTTTTCTCTCAATATTTGTACTTCTATAAAGTTTGAGTGCGCCGGGTGATGAGCGTTTAAACTTTCTTTACTTTTATACTTCACTTTTGATTCCCATTTTCCTTTCGTTCTTCTCAATCCCCTTAGACTCTTGTTCAAACACTTCCGTCTATCATATCATATCTACCGAGGATATACCTCTACCGGGAAGGAATTCATTGAAGGACTATTGTTAAAGTGTCGTCATTAAAGGCGTACCTCGCACATTTGGGAATAAAGAAGAGAGGTCGAAAAATGAATTCCAAGCGCGAGGTTTGATGGGAATCTATTTTATCACTTCGATTCTTGTATGCGTGGAATCGAATGATAACGGAGCTTTTAATGGAGTGAATGGAATGAGGTGAATAAACGATTGGATTGTGCTGGGATATTCAAAATATTAGAATTTGATATCAATTTTCTAGAACCGCTCTTCATTTCGCATGAATTCCTAATTCGAGTTGTTTTTCGTTCATAAAAATCATAAAATAATCCTTCTCTCATGAAATCCACCCAGAACTCAACTTGGAAGAACCTATAGAGCAATCCAAAATTCTCAGACGTTCGAAGAATCAGAATTAGTCTCGAGTATTTCTTTCTATGTACACGCCGATAATATTCCCCATCATTTATAACGATTCAATCCCTTTCCACTTCGTAACAACAAAACAAGAAAACACGGGAACAAAATCGATGGTTGAGAGAAAAATTGAATTTCGCGACTCGATATCTAGAAATTGAGAGCAAAGGAAAGAGAGAGAGAGAGAGAGAAGACAAAGAGGAACGAGCAGGGTACGTCTAATAGGAAAATCTCATAAAATGCGGATTTGAAATGAATTATTGTACATAGGTGATTCGAGGAAAACGTTGCGTGAGTAACGACCGTTATAAATCGTAAACGAACACTCTTGGGGATCGATGAGAAACAATAAAATCTATATTTTAATCTACGTTTGAGTATCCAAAGGGGAGGATGCCTCTTTCCCCCTTCACGAGTCACGAGTATCTCATTCTTGAGCAAAATGATCCGAGAGGAAGACAGAATCAGGGGGATATGTAAACTCTGCGGAACTAGGGGAGAGAAGAATCGTTTGTCATCCAAGACTATAAGGGATTCGTTCAGAAGAAAAAAAAGTAAGAGAGATGGAAACGTTTAAAAACTGTTCGAATTCACTCGTTTCACACGAACTATGTTCCGAATCGTGAATTATGCTTTCTTCCGTCTTGAAAAGAATGATCCGTTGAATGCTGCACTTTTTCCTGCACGTGGAAACTCCTCGTGATGATTCCTTGGCGCTTTTCATCAAATTTTTATTCGAGTCTATCAAATTTATTCCGAGGACGCAGGGAATGACGGGACGAAGACATAAACAAATGATGATTATTTTACAACTGAATTATTACGAGGTAACAGAAGAAAACAGTCAGGGAGAGCATTTTTTTAAAGGTCAATACATTTAGAGGGAATATGGAGGTTCACAAACAGCAGTACCTACTTTACAGTTTATTTTCCAAATTTGCTGGAAAATTATGCTGCTTTTAACATGTTTTTTCAAAGAGGAAGAGTTACTCGATTCATCCTTTTAGTGCGAAACTTGTTCCAACGTTTTCATACGTGATAAGAGCTGTGTCACGTACTGGAACTGATTGCATGTTTGGATGGCATCGTTTTATAGTTACATAATGCAAATTACTCGAGAAAATTGATGATTTAGGCAATCATACATTTGATAGAGTAATTGAAATAATTTTTTCATCAACAATTTTGTGTTATTATTTCCCAATGGTGTAGAGAGACTGTTTTTGCGCTGAAAACTGTTAATTACGTTACATCTCGTGTCCCTTGAGATTCTTTCCCACTGATAATTTCATCTTTACATGGAATTGAAATACGAGAGGGAAAAATATGTTTGAGATGATTGTAACCAAAGGAAACGGTAGGAGAAACGGTATTACGGCTAAATGTAAGCATCGAGTTCCCTAGGGAGTCCTCTTCGGGTGAGGATACGTTCAAGGTTGTTCAAGGGTTTCCAACCTTCTGTTCTTCTAATCCTCGACGGTTCGAGCAAGCAGTCGGAATCCAAATTAAACGAACCAACTACGCTGTAACGCCCTTTTTCTTCTTCTTCTCCTTCTTACTGTTTCCGCCTTTTCCTCCATTTAGATTCCCATTTCTGTACTTAAATTCCCGCAAAACCGATCTTTTGGATTTTGAAAAGGGTGAGAGAAGGAAATTGTATCATTTGTGTATTGTGTGCGATTGCGACATCACTCGATTCACGGTCTCGTTGTCTATAACTCTGTAACCAGCAAAGTTAAAAGCTCCCGAGAGAGTACATCTCAACAGAGAGAGAGAGAGAGAGAGAGAGAGAAGGAGGGGAGAAATTGGATGACGATAGAATTCAATTAGAGTCAGAATTTTTGCGATGTTTGTTAATGCTTTAATGTACTAATTCATATTTTCTTTCATCGATGGTATTTCAGAATATGGAAATATATGAACAGTACTAATCCCCTTTGATTAATTTACGAAACATTCTCAATACACAGTATAGGGTACATAACGGTATACAGTATAGTGAGTGATGGCGAGCAACGTTTAAGGGAGTAAATTGCGGTTCTAGGTTCCTTACTCAAAGGATACACAGATCCCTGTTACCCACGGTATACGGACGTGTGTAGAGGATGATGTGGTTGACCCTATGTTGCGGACGTTCTTGAAGCCACCCACCAGGAGCCATGTGGACGAGGGTAAGAAAAAGAGAATACCTTGTACGAGCGTAGGAACGGTAAACGTTATAATGAAGAGAGCTTATGCCTCGTTCATATCTCATTCTCTTTTAATTCGAATGGAATGATTTTATCAGACAAAACAGGATTTAACTACCCAGCAAAAACATCTATAACAAGTTTAATCGATATAATTAAATTCAAGAACAGTTTTACGAAACCTTTGGCGCAAGCAATCACGTTGTTTTTCCTCAGCCCCTTACAACGAACGAGTTTCTTGCCTTCTCGTCCCTTTTTCCTCCCTCTTCAACCCCGAAATGTTCCTAAGAGTACAAAATCTCTACCATCCACTCGAAAGTTGTGTCGTTTCGTTGAAGACAGAAGAATTCCTTCTCCTCTTCTTCCTGCGTTTAATTGGGGAAACGTGACAGCAGATAATGACGAACGTTTCGATCGATGCCGAAAAAAGACCAAAGAAGATCCAACTCGTGTTTCTCTTTGGAGGATATTTCACCAGCTGCTGTTACATCATCCTCGCGATATATATTCTTTCCTGTTTTTTTTATTGTCCTCCAAATTTGATCAAATGACCTAATTCAAATATACCTGCTCAATGTGCGCTCAAGTGAAATTGATTTCCGTTTGAAATATTCCTGTCCAAATAGTAGTTCAACTCGAAATGGTCACATACCGTCTCACTAGAATTTATGCTTGATGTGAATAATTGTAATAACATCAAGCGCAATTCATGAGATTTCAGACCAAATACGAATCTATTTACATTGAGCAGCGCATAGAAGTGGAATTCGAGAATATGCTGTGTTCTCTTACCAAAAACAAATCCACTCGTCATGTTTGTCTTGTTATTTCAATATATATGGGAAGGTAGAAATACAAATTTGATGTTCCCAATCATGGGTATACGATAACAGTACAAGGATAAGGAAGAGAACTCGATTGTTGAGGGTTCTGATCGAGGGGTTGGATTTAAAACAGTCATCATTGATGAAAGTCATTTAATTCAAGGTGAAACGATGCTGAAGTTGATCTCCTGTCTAAACCCTCGGAGTATAGTCCTACGGCAAATTCACTCTTGGATGAAACAAGTATCCGTAGTCTGACACGTGTACAATGTAACTTCAACCCGAAACTGTTTGCTGGAATGTTCACACAGTCATTATATTGTGCAGTTGTTCATTATAGTTGCTAGTTTATACAGAACTTCATCAAACAATCTAGTCAAAAGTTACATAGCGCAATTAACAGACGGCAGCTGCTTGTTTGTCTCTTCCCCTCGGTTATTTTTCCTGGTTTTTTTCTCTGGGGTCTTTAAGAACCATTCTTTTCCTGCACTCATTGAATTTTCACGGATGCGAAGGGAACAATCATTACAATCGTTCAGACAGCT
This sequence comes from Gonatopus flavifemur, assembly GCA_018340375.1. Lineage (NCBI taxonomy): Eukaryota > Metazoa > Arthropoda > Insecta > Hymenoptera > Dryinidae > Gonatopus > Gonatopus flavifemur. The sequence continues at coordinate 3,157,990 of JAFFJZ010000001.1, forward strand.
GATTTGGAAAAAATTCTACAAAATTCGTATCGTTCTTTGAAGGATTTTGGGAAGAGTTCTGATGAATTTTCCAGAATGTTACGTGACCCGAGAGGACATGAAAAGTCAAGCACAAAGGATTTCTACTAATGAGCCTCAATTCTGACGCCTGGGGCAATGATGGTGGGAGATTGTCAATACTGACACAAGCTTGATTTAGCGGTTCGGCAATTCTTGGCGGATGTTTGTTCAACCTTGGATCAGAGCTGGAACAAGCTTGCGTCAATGCTACGCTGACATAATTCATCTTTGCATTGCTAATACAAGCAGGATGATACCTTTGTTGTCAATCGATGTTGGCATACAGGAATAGATTCTCCATGCTTGGCTACTGTGCCTGGCCCGAGCCATTGCCCGTTGTCAGTATTGGAGAAATAGCAGAATATGTGAGTGAGGTAGTTTCTATAGAGCCTTCTATTAACCTCCTAACGTTTCCGTTGGAATATTTTGTCTTCTACTTCCCTCAGAATCATCAAAAAACATCATATACCGCATTTCAAAAAATGAAAACCTCTTCAAAATCAATTTTCATTACGCATAGAAATAGTGATTGATTATAAATATTTCATACTTCGAAATGCACAAATGAGTTACACACACAAATGTTTGCTTCCCCCATCCAGAGACGTACAAACGCATTTATGTAAATTCCAAATCCAACATCTACGAAATATTGAAAAATATCCTTGCTGTTCGTTCCCTCACAAACCAGAATGATATTCAATAATATCCAAATTCGAAATACATTTTTCGCACCACTCGATTCTCGCCGCAACAGAAAAAAATAGATGGATTGGGGAAAGGAGAAAAAAAAACAAAATTCGAGAATATCTCGTTGTAGCGGTGCATCGAGGCGCACGTTACACCGCCCTCGGTTGAATTGTCAATATCGTTAATTACTTGAATACTGGATTCGCGTAACGTAATAATATACAATGAATTTCACACGGATCACAAAATTCATTCGCGTAAATCTGATGTAGCGTTTGCAATGATTTCCAACTCGCAACAAATTTTTCCCTTCCCCTCCACCCAACTAATCCATTTATCGCGTTCGAAAATGGAGTCTTTGAAAAATAACTCTCATATCGTTTCGTTCGATGATACATCTTTCAAGAATCGATGTCCAACTCCAATTCACGACACACAATCCCTAAGGATCTTACACAAAACTGCAATTAGTTTCAATACGTGACTCGGTCCCGTAGTTGTCATCATTTTCTTTGTCTTTTTCTTCGTCCTTTTCAACTTCCTTTCCTTCATCTTTTTCCTCCCTCTTTTGCCGGGATAGCGGCAGGATACGAAAGCGTTAAAGCAAGTTTCACGCGAGCGAGTCAAGTTTGTACTCAGTTCGCTCGAGTTTCAAGTTTGCGAAACTTCGGTATCCGACAGTGAGATCGCTCTGTGTATGTACGTTCGGAACAAAGACAAAAAATCAGACGGAAAAACGAAGAAGGAAAGAGGAAAAATAAAATCAAGAGTAAAAGGAAGAGACAAAGACTGAAGCTAGATGTTTCTACAGATTCTTTGGCAGATGTTACAGCTACGCGAAGCTTATTCCATGGAACAATGATATTCTGATAAGCTGAGCGTGCGGTACGTGATGCGACAAACAGAACCGAATACCGGAATCACTTTTTATGAGAGGGGAATCGTATCGATTGGATTTGAAAAATTTTAGGGAATCGAATATTTTCTCATCGAATATTGCACTAATGGTCATGGTTTTTGAAATTGAGGGTATAAATGGGAATGATCGAGATGTAGACAAAGATCGTACGATACTTCTTGCCACTGAGAACAATCGAGGTAAAGATCTAAGATATTTGAACCACGATAGTACTCAAAACTTTGAAACTTCGGTAAGTTCTCTTTTATCGTAACTGAAGTCGAAATCACCCTTCTTTGGTGACCTCCCACCATTCTCCATGTTCGAAAGAAGTAACACGTTGTTAAAACCTTCGATAAACTCAGTAGCGTGTAGAAGAAGGAAAAAAATCTCCAAGAGAATTGAAGACAATGTGAATAAGCTGTTTAGATAAGGGCCCCCTGTAAAAAGAAAGTCTTAAATTCAGCTCATTTCATGGCTGAATCTATGATGCAAACAAATTAAGCCGAAAAAACAATCGCCGACACAATGGAAAAAGCATTGTCTGAAATTAAGATGCAAACAGATTAAGACTTTCTTTTTACAGTGTAATGTCAAGGTCAGAATGACATTTTCACTTGAACGGATGAACGAACAACAATTATCAGATTCAATGGAGTTGATTTTAACAAAAAAATATCAAATTATACTATACTTGACCTTTTAACCATTCGTTACGAGCGTCCCACGTACACACGGATTCATACCACGATTAATCCACGTTATTCAATATCAATCATTGAAGTTTCGAAAGACGAAAAGAAGGAAGAAAACAAAGACACTTCCCGTCGGTTTCATCCCTATCCATCCAAAGTACAATGAGTCTATCTAACAACAGAACAATATAAGAGAAAGGAAACGATTGAATTAATCCACCATTATTCCCTCAATCGGAAAGTCCAGTCGGGAAAGCCGGTTCAATGGAATCTTACAAGAGCGCCATTTACGTTCAATTCCAACGCGGAAGAGATCGAAGAAGGTTGTAAATTTCGTCAGAGACATTCATCGTAACGAAAATTGCTCGCGCGAGTGATCGATCGATCCCACCCACGGAAATACAATGTAATAGGTAAGAAGAGATCCTCCGTCCGTATGAGCCCCTTCGCCGTTCTCTTCCTCGTCGTCTTTCCGACGACACTTGCTTACTCCTGCTGGTGCATCAGGTGCAAATCGCTTTGGGTACTTGGCTTAATGCATCGAGCTACTTCCAGCCACGATCGGGTCAAAGGTCGGCCAGCTATTGGCGCAATTACTTTAGATCGGTTCTTTTTCACTCGCTTTCCCTCTTCCCCTCTTTCCTTTTGTTTCCCTCGCAGCGATGGAAAAGTAATGTGCACCCGAAGAAGCGTAGGTAAGTGGTTTTATAGGGGTGCGAAAGGTCAATTAGAGTTCTAGCGGTAGAGTCTTAAAAGCGATCACACCATCTAACTTTTCTCTATAATTTTTCCCCCACAGGCTTTCCACACCGTGCATTGGGACTCGACTTTACTCTAATCCACCTCAACTAGAGAGATGGAGAGAGAGAGAGAGAGAGAGAGAGAGGAAAGAAGGAAAAAAAGTGGGAACAAAATCACATCGTTTTCCCTTGAAATCTAATTTTTAAAGGAAATTATTAGAAGATTTATTCAATGTACTGTGGATTTCGAGAAATCAATTTCCATTTCATATAATGAGAGACAGAGAATGATCAATAATTTTATCACACATTTGCGCTCAGGAACAGTTATTTCTTCAATCACTGTAGTTGGTACAATTGAGAAAAAAAATTCATATCTGAAAATATGATATGAAATCGTTTCTAAATCTGGTTCATTGGATGTTTCGAGTAATTATTATTCGAGAGCTTCACTTTGATGGTCAAGGACCGTTCATCTTTATTGTATCTTCATTGGTTCATTTGCCAGTCTCGGTTATGCACAGATGAACAAATGCAAACGATCGCTAATTATTGAAGCCTCTGAAATGAAGCTGAACGTGTAATACAAAGGACAGTTCTTCTTCGAATTGATCATTGATTCAAGAGCTGTTACCTGGGCCGAAGTTGATTTGTTTGAATGGAACAAAAATCAATTTTGTAGAGTTCAGTTCACTCGACGAGTTTTCATGCATTGAAAACAAAATTTCTTCCAGCCAAATCAATATTTATTTGTCCTGTACCAAAGGAATATTTATTGGGACTAACATAAACATTTGATTCGAATAAATTATTTTGGTTTCAAAGAATATTTTGTTCGTCCTAATAACTATATCTTTGGTACAGAACAATTAAATATTTATTTGGCTGGGAGAAATTTTTTTCTTCACTGTGTGAATTGAAATTTGTGTCGCAAAATTTTATGTTTCAAAACAATATGAAACTATTTCGAAAAAAGCTATGAATAGATGAGGATTGAGAGTACAAATATACACGAACACATCTTGATGATTTTCAACACGTACACGTCAATCAATTTCTCGCGATCGAGGGAGAGATGCGAGAATTAATTGATATTATAGGACAATCGAAATTGATATGTAGGAAAAATGTCACTCCGATAACAGTAGAATTGACCTGAATCGCTCTAATACATGTCACAGAAATATAGAATAGTTTTATTACCAAATTGAAATCATATCCTGTCAAATTTCTAGGTTCATACGGATTTATCCAATCACTTCGCTTTCATAATCGAATGCTCATTCTAAATTCGAGATATTTTCTGAAGAAAGTTGAAAAACTTCAAATTTCAATCAGAATGATTTTGGACGATGATTCAAATTGTGAAGTTTCAGGGCGAAGGGAAAAATTAATTCAGAAAGAATTCTCAAGGAGAAATTCTCTGGATGCGCGAGTAGGGTGTCACATTATGGACATACTTCGAAATTGTGGACAATTTTGTGTGAGTTATGAAACTAATTCCCGAACAACATCTGGAGGTATTTTTAGGACAAGTAAGGAAATCCTAGGATTTTGAATTGACTCAGCTACGCCGGGCCTTGTTTTGTCTGAGAGTATAATGGTTTTCTAGCAGGGAATCTTTGGAATCACTTTCTCAAGTTGGGCATCTGGTTTAGAGGAAATAAAGTTAAGGGGCTATATCCCCCTTATTCTCTAAAAAAAAGCTTTCTCCATCAATTTTTTCTGAGCATTCCTTTATCATAATCAGGAACAACCAATACACCAATCGATTGAGCAACTCTTCAGGAGCAAGAAAAACTTTTTTTATTGAAAATTTTCCGCAAAATGGCGGCTGTAAGAGCATTTTGCTGGAAACTATGGTTTAAAATCGGCACACAGCAGAACTCGAAGAGTTTTCATCCGATCATCATGAGAATTGAACTGTAACTTCAACGTGTGATTATCTGGTGAAGCACACACGATCATAATTTTGAGAATTTTTTTCACAAATTGGTGAGACCTTGAACAAAACATTGGAATTTTCGAAAAAAAATCGACTTTGATTGTTCATAACAAAAATCCTGTTGACCAATCGTGAAAATCATGTTTACTTTTCTAGATAATCATACGATGAAGTTACAGTTCAATTTTCAAGCCGATCGGATGGAAACTCTGCGAGTTCTGTTGTTTGCCGACTTCAAACTATAGTTTCCAGCAAAACGCTCCTACAGCCGCCATTTCGCAAAAAATTTTCAATAAAAAAAGTTTCTCCTACTCCTGAAGAGCTGCTCAATCGATTGGTGTATCGGTTGTTTATGATTATCATAAAGGAATGCTCAAAAAAAATTATTGAGAAAAGCTTTTTTTTTAGAGAATAAGGGGGATATAACCCCTCAATTGATGAATCCACGATAGCTCACTGTTCAAGATTCTACGTAATCTGCCTACCCATACAAGAATTTTTGGGCTTCGCCAATGCTGACAATAAAATATAGCTTGGCGCAATGTTGACAGATAAGGCTTGACAATCTGGAAATCTTCAATGTTCACTAACAATAAATACAATGTTGCACCGATGTCGGTGCTCGACGGATTTCGTTTGTCAGCCTATTATTGTGGCACAATTGCGCCAAGCTTGGCTCTTGCTTGGCTCATCCTTGGTCCAACATTGACTAAACAATAGATTCCATTCAACGCCAGGATCATTTAAAATGTGGTTCAATATTGCCCCAAACTTTGGCCTAGTTTCGTTAGAAATTAGCTTGCAATGTAGCGCCGATCATTGGTAATAGCATGGCTCAATATTGGCAACCTATATAATATTTTTGCTACGTTACTAATCAAGTGTTTCTCACGAGTGGTGAAACGCGTACACGAAGAATATATAAGGCTTAAGTAAGTTTTTGGAAGAACAGTCAATCGCTCTTTACTATGAGTCACACTAGAGGGCTCCCAACGCTGAGCTAACATACATTGTGTCTACTTCTCATGGAAAAATTTACCGACAAAAGACGCCGAGTTGTTCACAAACAAATGAGCGGAAAACAACAAGACTTAAAACAACATATGTCAGAAATTTCGAAATGCGCATACTTTTTATATATTTCTGAGTTAAATATTTTTTACTTTGATCATTGGCGCAGCATTGACAAACAAAATTTCCAATTGTTTGCCAATGATGGTATATCTCATTGCCATTGTCTCATCGATGATGGGACTCCATTGGAAAAACACGTAGGTAAATCATAAAATGATGTTATCATTCCAGGTTTGCGCCATGCTTGGTTGCCAAGCCTCGGCCATACTTTATCTATGTTGCACCATGCTAGCGCCAATTGTAAATTTCTATATGGGTATGGATCTGTTATTCTGGATTCTCGGAATAACTTTCTATGGAATTACAATCACTGTAGATTTGCCAAAATTTTGTCGAGTACTCACATCGAAACTATGGTACCTAATCAGCACTGAATCTATTAAACGGCCGTTTAATAGATTCAGTGCTGATTAGGTACCATAGTTTCGATGTGAGTACTCGACAAAATTTTGGCAAATCTACAGTGATTGTAATTCCATAGAAAGTTGGAATCATCAGAACACGAAATGAATTGTTTGTTTCAAATCGAGAGTTCTTCGAGACTACTCTAAGTCAATCCCTGAAGATGAGTAATATGAAAACTCACATTCTAGATACAAGAACTGACCGTGAGTCATTCTTCTGAGTGATTTGGGTGACTCAAATGATGGTAAGGATTTATAAATCATACAACACATCGTGGAAATTCCTACAACCTACGATTCACATGAAAATTCATTCTCAACATGTAATTCATATAAAATATAAGTTGACAGAATTTCAAGATAAGCTTCATCTTCGCTATATACTACACTTCGATGATACCAGTAGCCCGAGGTATGACATAATCCTGACCAAATACGCAACCCAGAGAAAAGTTAGTGACGCGTGGAATCTGATTGGATCGATAATAACGTGGGTTCTCGCACTCGAACGACACAAATCCAATGTCCGAAATAAAACGAAGTATAAATTCGTCCAGTTCCATAACCTCCGACTAAGACATCGCCCTTTGCAAGTATACGTATAGAATTTTCATGATACCCATTCCGTGCGGTGCATCAAAACAATGAGTTAGGACGTACAAGCGTGAAATGATCATTAATCCTACGAAGTGAAACTAGTGGATGGTAACAGATGATTCCCATTTGACGCCCCGAGAATTTTCAATGAACAAGAGTGGAATAACTGTCAATCAAAATGATAGAACACTCTGCTAATGATACTTCTATGTTCCAATTAAATTGTTGCACACATCTATTCTTGCGAATAAAAGATTTAATTGACCTAATTGAAATCCGTGTTTCAATACAAATCTAGTCATCTTTATTATCTTTCTGATCGTGATATTTCGAGTAATTTTGGAAGGTTCGTTGAAGATTTTTCAAACGTTTAATGTCGAGAATATTTTTTTCTGTGATGAAATCTGTTTTTCTGATACAATCTTCCCATTCGAAATTGGAAAATTTAAATTCAGTGCATTACAAGTGAGATGATCGTTGAAAAAATTATTGTTCTCAAAGATTACATGACAAAAAGATGAATATGCAGAATTTTGTAAAAAGTCTTCAAATATCTCTGAAAAGTAGGTGAGCTACGGATTTTCTATATAAGGATCTTTTGGCTCCGCCAATGATGATAGAACATCGCTGAGCGCAAGGCTAGGTGGTTGACAATGTTCTAAATATTCTACTTGGTCTAAATATTCACAGGCTACGTCACGCTTGGCCCAACCTGCAACCAATATTGCCTGGAAGAAGAAACAGATTTTACACGAGGGTCTTTACTGCATGGTGTGGGACCCTACCCCAACATGAAGAAAAAAAATTTTCTGTCACAGAAACCTTTTCGCTAACCTAGCTAAGAATTTGCTGCCACGGCTAACTGAATTGCTGAGAGAGCAACATGATTCGCTGAAGTGGCAAAATTTCCAATATTATATACAGAATAGGAAACAAATATTTGGAAATTGCTGCCATAGCAAAAAATCTACTCCTCCAGCGAAAGGTTTGATTGATTGATTGATCGATCTCTATTAGCCTTCTCGACTATTTTGTATACATCGAGTCTCTTACATTTACATTTTAGGAAGTGACAATCTAATAAATTCTCTCAACTCACGTTTAAATATAGCGAAACTATTACTCCGTTTTATCTCAGGTGGTATAGCATTGTACATTTTGACACCTTCACAAAACAAGCTTTTCTGCGCATTCTTAGTCCTCCTGAATTGTATTGTCACATTTCCAGCTTGCCTAGTCCGACCCCCTACTAATTCTGATTTAGTAGCTAATTGTTGAGATAACATCCCATTCAACATTTTGAAGTTAGAAATACATACGTTATAATACAAACGTTGCCTTACTGACATAAAATTCAACGCTTCTAACATTCTTGCTACCTTAGTATATCTATCGCATTGTAATATGACTCTCATAGCCCGGTTCTGCGCTATCTGTAATTTTGTCAACTGTGTCTCACCGAATCCCACCAACAATGTCGCACAATATTCAAAATGAGGTACTATTATCGATTTATGAGCTGCACATCTAGTATAAATTGATATATCACGAGCTATTCTATTTAAAAAACCTATTTTTCCCCTATTTTCTTTAGCATATAATCACAATGATCTTCAAATCGCAGTTGACTATCGATAATGACACCAAGATATTTGGCACTTTCCACACGTTCCATTTCTGTACCATCTAAGCATCTTACTGTTGTACATTCCTTTAACTCTTTTCACACACTTCTAATTACATATATTTTGTTTTAGCAGAATTCATTTTCAATCTGTTCCAATTCATCCAATTTTCAATTACAAGTGATGCTTACAAGGTACAAGCAAGCAGGTACCTTTGCAAGGTACCCAGCAAAATGAGGTTTCACTGTCATAGCGAATTGTTTCTTCGTGAAGCATTAGGCAACCTTGGATGAAAGGGGATCCTCACGTTGTCTCAAGCATAGGTTGTAACTTGGGCAATAGTTTTACCCAGTTTGAGTGATAGCTTGACTCACGGTTGGATTCCCTTCTCGAGCAGTAAATTGCAATGACTCTCATCAGAGGGCTGCTTGTTTCTTGCAAGTAGCGAACCAAGCATTCAATCAAGATATAAATTCGTTGACAGATTTGCGTCATCCATCAATTTGAGCTGATTGGATAGTCCAAATTTGAATTATGATGTATTCAAGTAATACATTTCAGTTATAATAACCGATCCGAATATATAAAGCAATTGTGAAATAGAATCACATACACGCAGTAACACTCACAGCATTTCACTCCTGAATATATACCGAGAAGATATTGAAACCTCTATTCTCCTCGACTTTATTCGATCGAACATTACTTGCAACCTATTGTACATGCACAATCTTAGCAGGAGACAACACATGTTCACACTCGCTTCCTCATTGATAAATGATTTTCTCATTTTCCCAGGCTCTTTCCAAGACCGAGAATAGATCAGGAGAGATTCAATGGTTTTAAAATAGCAAGATCAGAGTAGAAGATGTGTTATACTTGATGTAACATGTCGGAGATAATAAGAGATAGAAAGAATAGAAACGAATCAAGAGAAGTTGGTGCAAGGACGTTGCTCGAGGGTGTATGGATAAGAGAGGAAACAAGACGGGAGTACGTGAAACGAGGTAGAGTGGAAGAAGAAAAATATACACACGCATACACCCTTGTGGAAAATAGTTGACGTCAAATTGAAAATGTACCCGGAACACGCACGGGTGCGCCTTGGGGGCTTCGAAATCTATTGGAAGGAAAAGTGTGAATCGATCTTTCGATCTCTTTCCCTTTCTCTTCGTTTTTCGTGAATATCGAGGTATTCCGAGCGGAAAGGTAACGGAGAAAGCGGCGAAGAGATAGATAGATAGAAAGGAAAAAGGAGAGAAAGAAAGAAAGATTGAGACAGGAGGTTGAGACGTCTAAGACGGTCGGGGGACTTCTATTTTATGCAAACGCTGCCTGAAATCCCCATTTGAAACCCGTCGATTTTTCAAGGGCCATCCTGCGCACTCGTTCTCACATACGGTTTGTTAGAATACACACATATGACATACCCACACTTTTTTCTCTTTCTTCTCTTTTTCCAATTCCACTACCACCGCCACGATCGTATCACCTCAATCGTGACTCCGTCGGCTCACTCGCGGTTATCAATTTCCATATCGCAAAACTTCATCCCAATATTTCCAATCCAACCCCTACCCTGCGACCTCTCACCCACACTCATTTTCACCCCATTCCCTCTTTTTGCTACGCCAACATACGGCTATGAACTGTTACCCCTGCTGGCACTACTATCACCACCACTACTACTACTGCTGATGGTACTCCCGCTCTTGCTCTTGCTCCTGCTCCTGCTCCTGCTACGGCTGCCGTGTTGCTGCTGCGGTTGGTGATATCGATGGACCAGAATAAAAGGCGTGGAATAAAAGGTGGAAAATGTTTCTCGAGCTCTCGTAAATACAATCAAGCCAATATGAAGGTATATTTTGTATCCGTTACCTCGTTTTTTTGCGAGCACAGCGGGAGAGAGGGAAACAATATTTCGCGGTATTTGAGCTTTCCTCCTCTTCCACGATTAGAAAAATGGAAAGAAAATTAGATGATATTTCTGTTTTCAATACGATGATATTCATTTCTTGGAAAAAAAATATGAGGAAGAGGGTGAGTGTAGGGGTGATAATGTATTATCTTCGAACAACAACAACTACCGGGGGCAATTCATGTGCAAAATAAGAATGCATGACGAGAACGAATTAACAGATTCGCGGGTAGAGTTTATAAATATGTGTGTGGGTACATATATATACAAGAAGGAAAAAAGAAAGAATGAAAGAACAGTACTGTGGTGGAATTTTTATCGAGAAAATTAGCGTGATATTATTCCAACCGAGCAAGGAAATACTGTTATTAAAGCGGTTATTGCAAATTATGATACTGGTCATGGTGGCATAACGACACACACGCACTTTTGCTTCTAGTTTGCATACGTGAGGGTGTATTCGACCTGAATTCAATGCGAAGAGAAACTTTTCTTACTCTCTTCATTCCCGTCGTGTTCTCTAGTCCCGATAATTCTAGATTTTCATATCCGAATAGTTATAAGCAGGAATTATAAAAAGTTAATTTGTTTGGAATACAATAATTATAAAATCAAAGAAGGCAAAGAGACTGCTCAGGCTTGAGGATCATATTCAACGAAGGACAAGTAGGGCTGTGTACAGGGCATTTACAGGTTGTTGGCATATGCGATAACGTGTATATGTATTAGAAGTGTAGGAGGGTGAAGAACTCTCTGCCTCTTCACCATCTCCCTTTTGTTTTCCCACTTTCGCCATTTTCAGGTCCTGTGGGACGAGCTCCCGAGCCGAACCGAACCGTGGGGGCTGGTTGGCAAGCTCCCTCTCGCTCGACCCTTGCAAGTAATGGCAAACCCTCGGAAGAGGCAGCGATCCATCATAAATTTAATATTCGAAATTTTGGCGATGTTCGAAGGGAGCGTTTTCGTCGGGAACACCATTCGTTTTGTTTCTGACCGGTGACGATATATGTATATACGAATCCGCTGGCTCAACGATAATGTACTACGAACAGAGAAGAGGAATATGAGATTGTTTTTTTTTCCTCTCCTGTCCGTTCATACGTGAGAATGAGGAATAGTCCATTCCATATACGTACGATACAAACGATTTATGCCCGATCCCAAATCTGATTTCACTCAATAAAACGTATGTCAATATTAATAATGATGATAAAAATGAGAAGATAATTCCTCCACGCATGAAACTCGGAGTATATTTTATGAAAACGTATTTACGGTCTATTGTCCGATCACATCGGGTTTTCCCATCGCTCAACTTTGCGCGTTGTAGATCGGTGGGTACTAAAATTTTCACGCGGTTTATCACGATGTGTTTTATCACGAGTGCCCGTAAAAACTGATAAATCGATCAGTAAATTTTTTTTTTCACTTTGAAAAATGTTCTGCCGCAAAATATTTTTTATGGACGTGGTTATAAAAAAGAAAGTAAAAAACATTGAGACGTAAATACCCGGTTCCGATAATACGAATTTTCATTGGGAATGCGAATCACTGTGTGGCACGCTTACGCGCATTTGCTTCCCCTGCCATGTATTTACAGCTGGCAAAGCTATCGTGGAATAACGGAGTCTCGCGCTTAAATCGATGAATACAACACTACGCTAAAACACACAGAATATTGCATCCGAGCACTCAACCAGGTAACAATGTAGAGAAAAGCATTTTCAAGCTCCACCAGTTTGGCAGAGATATACCACCCTCCTTCTCTCCCTTCTCTCCCTCATCTCCCTGCCTGACCCGAGTAAAAGATAATTACCCAACAGCTTCGCTGTCGTTATTTCTATGTTTCTAATAGCTATTCAAGAGTTATGTTCGCTCCAGACTCCATCAAACGGTATCCCCATCAGCATTGCTGGATCATCCATATGTCTACGTATACTATTAAATAGGGAGAATAACTTGAAATCGTAATGATTATACTTTCAAACTCTGAAAAAGCACCACGTGAGATGGTATTTAACTGCATATACATCATGTATTATCGAGAGCATCTTCCGAAACTCTTCTTTCGATCCCCATCGTTCTTCCCCATCTTCTCCATAACTCTCTTCTTTCTCCCACTTTCTTTGCCAAGGACGAAATTTATGGACAGACAAAGTGCAGTTTGCTGTTCGAAACCTCGAGTTCAACTCTCATCAGATATGCGCTCGAGCGCGTTTATCCAACCACATGTATGTACTTTTTTCCCTATTCGATGCACTCTCTTTCGGTTCACTGTAATTGACGTATGTGCCCACGAGGGGAAGAAATCACTAGAAATCGAATGGTGAAGAGATAGATCGTTCCTTGCCTCTCGAAAACTTTATCTCGAGGATGTTTTGATGGTTATTAGTCACTCGTTTCTAGGAGAGTTGGAGGTTCTGTTTTCAAATTGAATCACGTGTATATGCGGTAACAATGAGCATCGCGTCACATATCGCATGGGAGATGCGCTATTAGGAATGGTACAAAATTTAGAAGATGCTTGAATACTGAAACGACGACGCTTCAAGTGGTTCCTTTGTATTATGAAAAATGATGACACTCGAAAGGGATGTTGTAACATATGTAGTTTATGACTTCATTTATGACTTTTGTTGAATTTTGAATTATTATGATTGCCAAGCGTAACGTGAATGGAACTTTAGAATGATGTAGTAATCTGGAGTGGAGAATACGCATAATGAGACTGTAGACACGATAACTCTGAATCGTGAATTACGAACCATACACCGTTTTGTGGATGATTTTAGCAGCGTGAGATGGTGGATGGAATTTTTGTTGTTATTCCGATAGTTGGATTATTACATTGAAACTGTTAAATGCTGATGCGATTGTTGAATAACGGGGTACGGAAATTGTACTATTTCCTGAACGGAAATCTTTGCATTGCTTGAATTCATGGAATAATGGAGAATGATTGTATGGAAATACAAGTACTTTCAATCATCAAGTTCTGTAGGTCATATCCAAGCGTTATCTGTCTTGGAATTTCATGAAAAGAAACTGAAGTGAAAGGAAGATCGATCAGTATTTACATTCTTCCTCGAATCCATTCTTCTGTTACAGCAAAACGTAGTGATGGGATGAGATAATGTGTTATAGGTCCTGAATATTTTTGAAGTTTGGATTATTTGTAGAACCGAAACAAAAATCCAAATATGGTGATTATCTTCTCGAATTAACTCCTTGAAACTAGAAACAGTGTTTGAAGAATGTATTTTGTTATTCGATCACCAACTCTTTCCAATAAACGATCCAAACTTCAGGACAATTTTATATATTCCTAGGATACGACAACAGACTGAAGTTTCAGGACACCCACATGATGGAATGATAAAATTTCATCCAATCCCACTCTTTTCTTACGGCAAGAGTCATATCAAGACACTCGCGAGTCAAGATTGTATTGGAATTAATTGAAACTTGTTTCAGAAGCATCGGGACTATGCATTTGCCAGAGGGAAAGAAACAAAACAATATAGCCATTGCGCGTGGACGTATACAAGCGTGTGCCGTGTGAGCAATACCCATAGATCGGAGCTTCGAGCGTTGGCCGCTAAGCTCACCGTCGCACACAGCATTAAGAATAATCCCCTCCAAGTATAAGCGCAGGCCCTGATAACAGCATAATCTAATCTGCCCTCTTCTGATCTAATAACTGATATAGATAAGAGAATCATTCCATCGAGATTTTATACTTTTACGAATTTAGAGATCGAGACTAACAATTTTATTGACGACTACACCATAATCGTTTCTTTTCTCTTTCAATCCATCCGATCCAGAATGAGACTTTAAAATTCTGATTTCAGACCACACTCGTTCGAGAACTTGAGAATCGACACCCAGTGATTTTGTCATCGGAATTCAAAACAAGAAAACATATCACTGAACTGGAACCCAGTGTAGATACCCGTAAAGTTTATCGAAATTCAGAGGATGTCTGTAATTGATCCTCGCATCTTTACAAATTTTTCCCTAAGATCTGGGATTGCGAATAGTATGTGATATAAAATGGTTTGAAACCATCTGCGTGGTCGGATCTATTCACACGCGATCCTGTGAGGATAGACTTTTTGGTTATTTCCATGCAACACTGTGGGAATAGGTTTTCCCGTTGATCGCACGTAACCGGGTGAAAGGGGACTTTTATTATATCTATTCACACGCTACTTCGTTAGATGAATTCTCCCTTGTTTACGCGTAACTTCTCGATGAAAGCAAACAGATTGTTTTTATAAACTATTCACAATTTATAAACACAGTCCACTAGTTGAAGTGTTCGTTTCGATTATACGAACGAGAACAATTGGAAGTAATTCTTTTTGCATATATCTTTCGAATATAAATGCTGCATTGAACATCCTAAATTCACAGTGGATTATTGTCACGAATTAACGAACGAATTCGAGAATAGGGAAAAATAATAAAGTGCAGGAGAAAGTATTCACTTTGAACTGATGAAGACATTAAATGATTCTCTCTTCGATAGACTTTTTCCCATTGAATTTCCATTCAATTTATTTAATGCAAGAATGAATTTATCCGCATTATAAATTGTCGAATAAATGAAGATTTGAATGGAGAAAGAAAAGAAGAGAGGTGGGTTTAGAGGAAGAGTGTGGAAAAAAAGACAGGTAAATTGTGTAGTATGAGCAAAGCAGTGGGTCGGTGAACGAAACGAATTGTGAGACCAAAGGTCCGTGCGCTACACGTCGCGCTTCGTGCAGAACGGTTATTACGTTAACCAACTTTTGTGAATACACGGCGCCCCTAATCCATGCCAACGACTCCCCGCTGCTCTTTCCTCCTTTCTGTATCACCTCGAGCAAAATGAAACGCCCGGACGACGGTGGCTCGTTTTAACAATGGCGATTCTGCTGCATCGCTTTTGATATATATCTATATATCACGCCGTCCAGAATAGTATAATTTGAATCAGCAATTTTTCAGTCACGATCATTATAAAATAATTTCTTCATTCTCATCGCGATTCGTCGTCAAGCGAATTGAAAATTTCCTCATTCTTTCTCACATTTTCCAAACCGATCGATCGAAGAACAGAATCCGCGATCAGAGCGTGTAAAAGATAAAATCAGTTCTCAACTTCTGAACGCGGCCGAAGGGTTAATCCTAGAGTCGAGTAGAGGAGTTCACGACTACCACCACCCGATGTAAACCCGAGAATCTTGCGGTTGAACCCCCTTACGTTCCGTATCTCTCACCTACGATGTTTTGCTTTCTCCCTTGCGGCTCATCTCCTTCTTCCCTTCCCAACTCCCCTTCCCCGAGCATCACGGTCTAGCCTGACGTCGATAGAAACTCGACGACACTCGTTCGATATCAAGCGCCAGGATAAAGAGATACGTGTAATTGAGTTGGAATATATCAATAATTATTTTAATAGTTTGTAACGTAAGGTGTCTAACCGTTGTGTAAGTGATCAAAATAACATGCTAAACGATAATGGAATGAAAACCACATATCGTTGCGTGGAAACTTGAAAGATGTTACATGGAATTCAATCTTCAAGTTCCAGTTGAGTGATATTATTAATTAGTTATACCTAGGAAATTTCATTACATTCGAGTAGAACAGACCGATCTCGATAGAGCGAACATTGATTTTTTATACCACACGCATAAGAAAAAGCGATGAAGAAGGAAAGGTAGAGAACCACTGGCGAAGAGTATCGCGGATCGTGCAGGGAAGATGCCAACGTCACATATACGTATGCATATACATATTTATATTCCTTTTTGCTCCCTCCTATCGAGGGAGTTCCCATAAAATGGCTTCAGTAACTTTTTTACTTTATCACCCAAGCGCCCAGAAGACTACTTTAGTTTCAGTATATACCTGAGTGCACGTATTTTCCTTCATTCAGAACTTTCACGGGTATTATGAAATTTAAGACACATTAATGTCAGAGAAAAAATGTCCTATAATTAAAACACCGGATTTCAATGAGTCGTAACGGCTAGATGACACAAACGAGCTATAATTTGAATTGTTTCGTGTTCAAGCAAATCATTTCACCCACGTTATTTTAAAGTCAGTACAAAAGTTTTTACGACTTTGACTCTTGACGAGTTCTACTGTGATGAAGAATTTTACGTGTCTCTCGAATACGTTAAAAATGTTGGAATGAAGATAAAATGATGGATTCAAATTAGATACAGATACATAATTGAAATTCAAACGAGAAACTGAAGGTGTTGGAAAATTAGATAGCGAAGAACATGGAGGAAAGGGAACATCGTGTACACGAATGGACGTATTGGATTTGAATGAGGATGAGTTGTACTTCGAGTTAGATACTCGTAGCAACTGATCTAAGGGTTTTGGGAAGATGGACATGGCGATGGAATGATAAGGTAAGTCTTGATCTTAGTCAATGATAATACATTGAGTTGAATTAGAATCAGCTCGAGATAGAAATGTTGACTTTCATCTCTGAGAGTGCAATATATTCGTTACAACAGAGGAGAGAATTTAAATTCAAAACATTTCGTTATTTCGGAATCCTTTCAAATTCTAATATATTTATGAATTTATGATTCTTTCACATTACATTCATTGATCATTCAACCTGATAACACATTGAGGGATATCAGAAAAACATCGTCAAACGTATATCAGAATCCCATACAATTACTAACTGGACTAAAGCTGAATATGAAACATATCACATTCGATACTCTGCATGAGCTTTCATCGGCATTGATTTACTAATCCGTGTATCAAAGCAAGCTAACTTTGGTGACGGTTTTTAATCCCTGCACCTTCGAATGACGAGTCTCTCGCGAAATTATGCACTGCGCTGAATCTAAATCAGTGCGGCTACCATGTTTAAAATATCTTTCAACAAAATCTTCAATCATCGAACATCGAAGAGATTCTTCCCATACCATCAAGCTGAAGTGGAAAAATTTGCTCCCTGAGTGACGAAAATCTGTTCTGATTTATTGATCTTCAGATTCATAGGAATCAAAAATTTACTGAACAAGAATCCACGAGTCGACCGATGATGGATTTACAGAGAGAATTTGATCCCATTCCACGATTTTAGAGTTAGGTTATTCCGGAAGGTCATTATCGCAAAATAACATTGCGAAACAAAATGATTAGTTACCAATCATTTTTCAATCGTATTGAAAGTTAATACTATGTATCTATACCCTGGTAGAAAAAATCTCTCTGAATCTCCCTGAGAATTTCACGTGTTAGAAAAATTCAAAGAGATTTAACAAGATTGAGAAGAATTCAGCGTGATTTAAGAAGATTCAGAAGTCAATGGATTGAGAAAAATTGCGCGTTGAACATTTGGGAATTCAGAGGACTTTAGGGAGAAATAGATTGAGTAAAACTTCGAATCCAAGATTTCAGAGACATTCCGGGGGTTTCAGACAGATTCAGAGACAGGTAAATTGTGGGAAATTGGGTGGTGGACTTTTTAGATGGATTTAGAATTCTGAAAGATTCAGAAAACAATGCAATGAGTAAAATATTTGGTTCAAGATTTTAGAGGCATTCAGGGAGTTTCATAGAAATTTCAACGTCCCCGAACTATAATAACGTAACTGTAATTCCGTTTGATGATATAAGAACGCATGTCCGTATGAAAAACAGTAGAGTTACGTTGCTTTGATTCTGAAACAAATTCCAGTTACTCCACTATAATTCGAGGCCTCCGATTTGAAGACAGGTGGATTGTAGAGGATTTTGTGTTGCACTTTTCTGAGGAATTCAGGGAAATTCAGAGAAAAGTAGATTGTGTGAAAATTTTAGTCCATGATTTCAGGAACATTCTGAGAATTCCGGGGAGATTCAAAGTCACGTAAATTGTGGCATATTGTACAGTTAACTTTTCAGGGGGATTCAGAAAGATCCAGAGGAATTTAGAGAAATTCAGAAACAAATAGATTCGTTTGAAATTTTTGTTCATGATTCCAGAGGCAGGTCGGAGGTTTCAGGAAAAAATAAATTGTGGAAAACTTTTGGTTCAAGATTTCAGAAGAATTCAGGGAGTTTCAAAGAAATTCAGAGAGAGGAAAATTGTGAGAAATTGTGCGATGAACTTTTCAGAGGAATTCTGAGAAATTTAGATAGGAATAGATTGAGTAAAATTTTTAGTCTATGATTTCATAGGTTGTCAGAGGTGTTCCGTGAGGTTCGAAGAGATTCAGGGACATGTAAATTGAAAGAAATCGTGTGGTTGACTTTCCCAAGGGATTCAGAGGAGTTCAGAGAGATTCAGAAAAATCCACAGAAATTCAGAAAGGAATAGATTAAGGAAAATTTTGGTTGAAGATTTCAGAGGCATTCAGGGGCTTCCAGATAGATGTAAAGACAGGTAAATTGAACAACATTGTACGTTGAATTGTACGAAGAATTTAGAGGAATTCAGCTTGATTCAGGGAAATTCAGAAGAATTCAGAGAAGGCTTTGAATCTGAATTAAAAAAATTCTGAGGGATTCAAAGAGATTCAGATAAATATACAGGAATTTAGGGAGATTTGTACAAATTCAGAGGAAGCTGTGGAGTCTAAATAAATAAAATTCTAGGAGATTCTGAGAGATTCAGAGAAATTCACCCGAAATCAGGAGAAGCTTTGAATTAGAACAAAAGGAAGAAATTCAGAGATATTTATGAAGATGCCTGAGAATTTCTCAATTTCCCAAAATATAGAGAGGCTCCGAGAGATCTTCTTCACCAGGGTATTTTCACGTTTCACCCATCCTTACACGGAGAAGGGAACAATTCGCTGTGCCAGCGACATCTGATTTTGCTGGGTACCTTCTGCTGAAATAGCAAATTTTTTGCTGTAGCAGCAAACTATTTGCTATCATAGCAATTTCGTTAGCTATGACAGCGACTTTTTTGCAATGGCAGTAAAAAACGTTGACTCCTCCAGCAAAATTTGTTTCCCATTCTATATGTAATACCAAAATTTGCTGGAGGAAGAAACATTTTTTCGCTGCCACAGCTGAAAAATTCCTGTCTTAGCTGACAAGATCTTTCTTCTCCGTGTCTATGTTATATACTTCTCATCATCTAATCATCAGAGTTCATGAATTATACGTGATCCATTTCAACGACAGTTCAACACTGTTAAATAAATCATCACTCACTAATCCGAATGACTAATCACCATGTTTTTCGACAGTCTTCTAAAAATAAAACCTGTGTCTAATCAGACTGAAATCAAATTCGAAACATGACCTTCAATTCTTTCTATTGACCCCACCTTCCAACCATTTTCACGTGAATTAAAAGTTTTTCATGCTTTCCGAATACGTGACACGATGCGTGCTGCTTTTAAACCTCATTATACCGAGAGAAGCTAAAAACTAGACGCACGTAACACCCACTCGTACCATTACATTCATCTCAAAGATTTATTACAACATATAACGCGTAACAATTTACATCCAAATTTGACACAAACGAACTATAATTGAATATTCAAATACATGTACCCGTGACGCAATCCGACGTCGATCTGATTTCGAGTGTTTCGAATGAAATGACGACGTACTACACCGTTCCCTTACTCCTTTTTTCTTCTTCCCTACCAAGTAAAAGTTGTGTGGTAAAATCTCGTCATCCAGCTATCGGTGTAGCTATTGCTTTTTCGAAAGCTAACCCGTACTAGCGTTCCCTGGCGGGTACTCGAGAGGATCGCAAAGGAAAGGAACTCGAGGTTCGTCGATTCCAACTCTTGGGTTAGAAAAGAAGTAGTAACGGTGGTAGGAGAAGAGAAAAAGAAAAAGAAGAAGCTGCTTTTCAAAGAGAGGTGACTTTTGAGAGAAGGCCGCCATCCATAAATCTATTTCTAGCGCTCCCTACGGTCGAGAACTGATGTAAAAAGAAAGTTTCCTTCAAAATATTGTGCGAGTGGGTATGTTGGTGTGACGTATTCATAAAACTGTGATTACGTTGGATCGATGATTGGGCTCGACTGCTGGTTGTTTAATAGTTTCGTGCATTTAGATTCGGTTGTTTAAGCTTTTGAGATGTAGGGTAGACCGAAGCAAATTGCATCAAAATAAGCATATTCGCTGTTTTTGATCATCTTCATTGTCATTTACACTCTTTCAACGTGTAAGTACTTACAGAATCTCACCAACTACTGGAAAAAAGGATAACAAGTCAAATATGTATACAATTTGAATTTATTTATAGACCTGCTGAAAACACTCTCCTTCTGATCATTTTTATTAATTGAAAAAACAAGTGATTCGATTCGCCTCGTTCTACCCTACATCAAAGAAACTATACGGAGGAAAAGGAATTCGCTGTGGCAGCGAAATCTACTTTTGTTGGGTTCCTTTTGCCAGAGCAGCAAATTTTTTGCTGTGACAGCAAAAAATGTTAGCTATCCCAGAAAAATTTGTTCGCTATTCTGTATATAATACTGAAAATTTACTGGCGGAGCAAACATTTTTTGCTGCCACAGCTAAAAAATTGCTGTCGTAGCTAACACGATTGCTGTTATAGCAAATTTTTAGCTAGGTCAGCAAAAAATTTTGCTATTCTATATATAATACCTCGATTTGCTGCGTCAGCAAATTTTTTCTCTCCGTGTATGACAAGATACAAGTGAATTTAAATGGGAAAAAGTTTTGAAATTGTTCTCCTGAACACCCAGAAAATTTTATATTCGGATTTATTTGGATTGTCTGAACTTTGTTCGAATCGACTAAATTTCTATTTGAATATTAATCTACTAGAGTTTTATTGGATTGAATGGAAAATTCATTTCATCCAATCAAATTGTTAGCCATTTCCAATAAAATTCACTTGAATTAAGTGGAATCTCTTTCGATGCAATGGAATATTCAAGTAAATCATTTTTCTGGGTGAAAATTTCACAATCAATTCGAATATTTGAATGATTTGAAATCCTTTTCTATGATTTCTATGTCTGAGTTTGTTCTGTTAACATTTCTCTATGTATTTGGGAGTTTTGTGAATTTTCAAATGCAGATTCATCTCATCTTGAACGATAACGAATATGTCTTTTTATTTCGTAGTCCTTCGTGAAAGTGTGGAGTCAAATAGCTTTTCGTTCGATTCCATTGGAAATTTCGTCGGTTTCCAAGCGTATTGGCCAACAGCCATCTTTCGGTTTTTGTTGAGCGAAAAGTAGAAAAAAGCATCGAATGGACATTCGCGTTTACACATAAACGCTCGCTCACACATTATTTATCACCAAGCCAGACACGATAATTTACATTCCGTCACCCAACTTGCATTGAGACTGGGACCTGTCGTAGATGATCCTCGCGTACATTCTCCCATCAAAACAGGATATATTTTCACCACTAATTGACAGAGTAGATGTCCTTTTTTTTTTATATTTTTTCTCCTGAACCCAAATATTGTACCACGAGAGAATTTATCGTGATGATTCCGTACAATTACGAGATTCCCTAATGCAATCATGAGAATCCACGGTTTTACATAATTGATCCACTTGAAACCTTGTGAACTGTCTCATTTCATGAATCACAACAACTATCCATGAACATATTTTGCCGATAAAATTCCGTGGATTATCTTCAACATCCGAATTGCTCGAAGAAAAGAACTCAATATAATATGCAAAAACTTTTCCCTAAGAGACGATATAACTTGCGAATTTTATAAACTTTCAATTCACCCAAAGAATAATTTGCTTTCATAAATCTTGCGAGACAGAGAGAAGAAGACTATTAACTATCTACATCCAAAGTATTCTTCTTTCCTCATTATTCAATGTTCAATTCGAAAAAGAGAATTATTTCCATAATTCACGATGTCATCAATTCTCCGAGAATAAAGTGTTCTTCTTTTGATCTTTTATCTTGGATTGGAACAAGCCTCAACTATTAATTGAAATTCCCCAACTCACGACATTCAACGATTCTGTATGACAATCATGAAGATAATAATTTTTCCAAATAGATGTTGAATCAGTCATCGTTTCGGATGACTGAATTACAACCCTAGAGACTCTCCATTGATAAAGTTGCGAATATGAGAATGACAGGGGAGAACTCTATACCCGCTACACTCTGTTTATCTCGATCATCATAATCTCACCAGTATATTACCGCGACAACCCTAACCAGATTTGCGAAAAGATACGATTACGTTAGGACTCACTCACCATCTCTCTTCCTCTTTTTCACTTTTTTCTTGAGTCTCCTTCTTTCCACGCCGCTGACACGTCGATGAAATATGATGGCAAGCAGTGACAGAGGAAAACTTTCGAGGGTGGTGGAGAAAAGTAGCTCAAGCGTCCATATACTTTTGAGTCATCATTCAACCCTCCTAATATCTCGTGAAAACTCGTAAAAATTTATTTGTTTTTTTTCTATCTCCCTCTCTCTATCCCTCCGTCTGTCCTTTTTTTCCCTGACGCCATACCCCGTGGGTTAATCTCAACTATCTTTCAACAGGATGAAGAAACTTGAAAAGATCGTGACAACCTACACAGGCGACGGGGAGAATTTTCAGAAGGAAGAGAAGAGGCAAGCACGCGTCTTTGGGAGGATTATATTTATATCCTCTACGGGAAATGTATTTCACGCAGAAGTATTTATCATAACGTTTATATATGTATTATATGAAAAGAGAAGACAACAGAAAAGAAGACAGGGGACTCTTCAATTGAAATTTATTGTCACTCGAAACACTTAAAATCTTCAGATTTGACATGATTCCGATGTGAAACATTTTTCATCTTGATTTTATAATTCTATTTTCGCAGGGGTGGTCGTTTTGGTATCCCACGGTTGAACGGAATTCCAGTACAATTTATTTCTCGTTATAAATTCAATTAAGCGAAACTTTACGCGAAACAGAGAGAAAAAAACAACAAACGGAAAAAACAAAAGGAAGAAACACCCTATAAATTACACATTGAAATTACTCTGGACTTTTGGTGGTGTCTGTAAAAGCGATTAACGGTTGAACGGCTTTATCCCTGATCGAAAAGTAATTTTCCATCGTGACGACGAGCTTTAAAGCACGTGGCGCATAACACGTACGTACGTACGTACGTAGGTTCACAGCCGAGAAAAAGAGGGTAGAGCTCGGAGCAGCTACATTATTAAAGACATGCTCGTGTTCACCCTTTGCTCTCTCTCTCTCTCTCTCTCTCTCTCTCTCTCTCTCTTTCTCTCTCCCTCGGAATTTTTATCTCTCGCAGGATGCGCTCGTGTGTGGGGTTAGCTAACAAAAGTGTTGTACACCCGCCGGACTGCAAGTAGAATACAACTTGCGAAGTTTTATTACGGATTATCAACTTTAATTTTATATTTTCTCATACACAAAAGAAGAATTGACAACAAAAGGAATGCACCAATATACCAATAGTTCGAAGGTTTTTCATTTTTCCCTGATATTCGTTGATATATAAATCCAATAGGAGATATTTTTTATTTTTTGGACAGAAATAGTTTCTCCATTAATTTTCATCGCGAATTTTCCTCATTATTCGTCCGTCACATGAGATTTCAAAGGAATTCTCGGCTCTGTACAATTATTTTCTGTTACCCGTGTTCTATTTTTTATTCAAATTTTCTCCCGTGGAAAGAGGAAATTAACATTGGGGGTAGATTATATCGCGATAAGATGATAAATTAGACGACTTTTCTGTTGTCCGTGTTTGGGAGAATTGAGATTCAAAGAGGAAGATCAAAATCAATGTTATGCGGTTAGGGTATACCGTTGTCAGGGATAGTTCAGGGGAATGAGATATCTAGATTCCATCAAATGTACAAAAAGTAGAAAGTGTCGTGAGAGATATTCGAATAAAAGCCACGATGATGAGAATACAGGGACAAATTCAGCGGAACCTTCTCGTCCTGTTTATCAAATTAATAAAGCGATATAAGGGAAAAATATCCGAGGCAGCGAACAAAGCTTTGTCAAATGTAATAGCGTGAAAGGAAGTAAGAAAACGATAAGAAACAGAAAAAGATAAATAGATAGGGCGGAAGAGGAGACGTGCATCCGCCAAGCAGTTTTCGTCCTTTTATCTCGACGATCCGATATTCTCACTCTGTTTCCTCTCTCCCTCTGCTTCGAAAACAGCAAAATGGGCGAGAAGAGGGAGAAAGGAAGAAATATACAACAACGGAAGATCGTAGTATATAGAGCCTCCGAGGAAATCTTCGTCTTGTCGACCTCGACCGTTTTCTTTTCCTCGACCTAGGCAAGACACGGGCCGAGACAGATCTGCATTAACTATGGATTCTATAGTCTCGCACTTATTTTTCCTCCCACAACTATTCTTGACTTGCTCACGTCTTCCTACTTCTGAATCTCTTTAATCGAGTACCAATTTCTCAATAGAAGAGAATTCCACCATTCTTCGCCGCGTTTATTCCTTGATTTCTGATCTGATCTCATTCGAGTGGAGTGGAATTTTTCATCATACCAATAGGTCTTGCCTTTTCCAGTCGAATGACGAGGTCCTAAACTACTATGCGAATGCATGAACAGGGAAAGAAAAAAAGTTTTACTTCATCATTCAATCGCGTTGCATGGGAATTCCCTGGTGCACATTCGAATGCGAACCAGATCACAGCAACAGCAGACAGCCTGCTAGTGGCTTCCGCGGAAAATGTACCCATATTGAATTCGAATGGAGAATCCTATTGGGATAACACGTCGCTGTTCGAATACCAGACTTGACATTTATTCATAAAAACGTAACACGATGCGAATATTGTACACGTTTGATTTGTCTTGTTCTAATTCCAGAGGATTTCGAGTTGGTATCTTTGTTTCGCTTAAGATTCTCATGGAGAATTCAGTCATTTCATGCTCACTTATGAATTCAGTTTTTTTGAATAATCATCAAATCAGAAGAACTGGAAGCTATCAGCAAAACTGGAACAATTACAGGTGCAAAGTTAGGACTTGGTTCAATAATTTTTTGAAAATTCTTGAACCTAAAATTCATATGAAACTGCAAAGTCAAGGATTTCCAAATATCTACACGGAGAGAAATTTGTAGTTAAATTTACTATGTTATTATTGTTCCCGAGGAACAGACTGAATTCTGTCGGATTTTACTATGAAGGGCATATTTTTACTATGGTACAACAATAGAATGCTGATCATATTTACTATGTTTTATGAGGGAACCCGTCATAGTTCAGTCTGTTCCTCGGGAACAATAATAACATAGTAAATTTAACTACAAATTTCTCTCCGTGTATGGAAGAAGAACTCAATTTTGGGAAGTTGACCTTCCTCTTCAGAAATTTCAAGAACTCATACAACTGCTAACCAGATCTGGCCTAAGAGTTTTCTCCCATGTGAAAACAATGCATAATTATCTGCTCTTAGCGTTGACAAAAATTAAAAAAACCGAATCCCACTCTTGCTGCATTTGTGTGTCTCGACATTCACCGGGAAAAATGAAAAATAATGATCATGACTCCAGATTCAGGACAATATTTTTGCGTCTGCATCGGAGAAAACATTGGAAAAATTCTAACACTGTTGAAGAACGAAACATAATGCAGAATTGCAATGATCTCAATATTTCTCACCATTTCAATCAAAAATATGTGATTATTTTCATATTTTCAGAAACAAGGAACGAAGAATCAACGAATCATCGTGAGAAGTTTCTAATTTATCAGCTGGGCTTAACAATTTTTGTGATGGTAAAAAACTCAAATGTTTGCATTTCAAAGATACAAAAAAAATCTAGAGGATTTGAATATTCTGTACGAAAGTCTAGTGAATGGAAAATAGTTGAATCTTTCTTCTACACTGCAGTCGATAAAGCAAAATCATGCATTAGAAAACTACAAGCAGTTGAATATTGCAAAGTTTGGAGCAGTATATTAGCGAACCCGACATTTTGTCGCTAGAATTTGACTCAACGACTATTTGCATGCATCTCGAGTAATTTCTACAAGGGCCATCTGAAGACAACCTATTATATATTTCCCATCACAATTCCACATTCAAGTGAATCAATTTCCATTGTAAAACTCGTAAAAATCATAAAAGACATACATGCCTCGTAAAATCAAGAGTTTGCTTCTGTCAAATTAATTGGATATTGAATGCAGACACATATCTATCGACAGTCACGAAAAAAGTGGAGCAATAAATATGTATCCACTCGTCACACTCAACAGAGAACAGTTTTATCACTCCAAAAACGACATTTTTCGATACCATACATTCTTTCTAACGATGAGATATGGAAAACAAACACGTCAAGCGATGGAATTTGTCCGGCAAGGAAAAATTCTTTCTACAACTCCACAAGAATCTATAAAACTGCTGTTTAGACCCTCGCTATTATGCACGGAAAGACCGGGTCTATTAATATTTAGAAAAATGACTGTGAATTTAGGGAAAACGAGGATCGCTGACAAATATTCGTAGTGAGTCCACTAAAAATTCATAGTCGATGTATTAACAATTGATAGTTCCACTATGAAAAATATCAATGAAACTATCAACTGTTAATATTTTGACTACGAATTTTTGGTGGACTCACTACGAATATTTTCCAGCGATCCTCTTTTTCCCTCAATTGATAGTCATTTTTCTGAATAGCGATGAATTCTTTCTAAATATTAATAAAACCGGTTTTTCCGTGTGAGATATCAACCGTACCAATCGGAATCTTTATATAATTGAACGACTGATTGAACTCATCAATCAATTCCATCATTTCATTCTGAATCATCTCTGCGACATGACTGAAAATCAAAGTATATGATTCATTGTTTCGAATAATTTATTGATTGATAATAGTTTATAATCACATTACCTATAATACATTCATCTGATATCTAATTCTCTATTCATATTCAATACAATTATAATTAATGTAATGTCAGCTTCACGAGTGAGTGATCATCATTTTCCCAGCAAATCATATACTTTTATAATCCCCTTGATCAAATTATCCCATCCCTATATCAATGACGCGATACATGATTTTTGTCGCATCGATAGTTCATTAATATATCGGTAATAAATACCCCTCGAACCTTTCACGAATAATTTTTGTTCTCATTTGTAATTATCAACCACACATCATTCGTACGATACACAGAAACAGAATAGGGTTTGACACGTTGTCATATCTTGCTGTAAAATACCGTGCTTATACCACATCCTGCCTCCGTTGAGATTTGCGAGAGAGAACGACTGAATTTGGATTACGTCGCGACATAATTAATTGACTGAAATACCGGGGATGCATCATCGTCATTATGGAGTCAGCGCAAAGCTCGGTGGATTATAACCCGAACGGGTATGTATAGGGTACGACAGATTAGTGCGTAATGGTTGTATGGACCATGTACGGCAGGCTGTTGCGATTTGCTTCAAATCACGGATTACCGATCTCTCGGTTAATCCAGGAACATGCGATTTCAATTATATTTTTGTTTCCATTTGGTAAAAAAAAGATCACAATTTCTCATCTAAATGATGAAGATTCATCAACGATTCTACACGAACATATCGAATCATCGGTCTCGTTAAGCGAATGTTCGAATCCCTGTCTTCAGTTTCAGGCGTGCACACGCTTCGCTGCTCCAAATCCATGGAAGTTCAGGATCGTGAAAGAGATAGTACACGCAAGATATATGATTCCCGGAGTCAATGATAAACCACAGCGAGATCATTACCCTGAGTATTGTCTTGTGATTCAATGAACCTAATAGACTAACCATTTGACGGCACACGAAACTTACAACAGTTACAATTTCAATTACTCTAATTTTCGCTTGTTTAATAGCCTAATTGCACCCTAATGGAACATTAAGGATGAACAATGAAGTTAATAAACCGTGATGATGATAATGACGATGATAATGATGATGATAGTACAAACTTCTGTTTAATCAACGTAGAGTAGAGTAGAATATTTACCATCTAATCCTCACCTTGTTCCCAAATTTCTATCCTTCCACGGTATTCCCTCGAGAGGAAAACAATCCAAATTTCTATCTGTATATACGAATATATAAACAAATTAAGAACACATATTTTCGATGTTCAAACTCGGTACATCGCGGCGGAATGTTTTTTTGTTATTTATATATCGATTTCCTTCCTTTATATCCATTAATTTCCCAGCAACGTATTGATTTTGTGAATAAATTGGAGATTTCAAACACAATATTCTGCATCATGATTTCTATACAGGAGAACACGAGGATGGAATTTACGACTATTTGATGAGACATTGGGAAATTTATTGTTGTTCCAGCTTTTTCCACTTTCGGCTCACTATAGGGCGCCACCTGAGGCTCATGAATCGTGTATGAATTACGTATTATGGATACTACGTATGAGGATATAATTTTTAACGGATTTACGTCCAAATGGAATTTCCCCTGACAGGATGGAGAAAAAAATTGTGAAAATAGAATAAAAAATCGACTGTTGAAACAACCGAAGAATCAATCAAGTGGGAGCAGAGATTAAGTACTTAGTTCATTTCATCCGGTCGGGCGAGTGATGATAGGGGAATGGAGAAATGGATTGTTGGATTTTTTTTTCCTTGGATTTCAACTGCTCGAACAGCTACGCGAAGTCTTATCATATTCATATTCGTTATATTCATCGACGCAGTGTGCCTAATGATTCCGAAAATATCGGAATTCGCAGAGTTAAGATTGAGGGAAAGGATTCATGGCGAATAATTCAAAGTGTCCGGAAAGAGAATGTAAGCTCTCAAGTGAGTCGCGTGTTTACAGTTCTGAGCTATCACTTTTGAGTGTTCAAATGCGGTATTTCCTACTGAATAGAGAAGTTTGGATACTTACTAACAACTTTCAACAGCATGGATTTAGTTGAATCTCATATGAATATAAACATTAAGAGCGTGAAACTAGGAAGCTGAATCGAGAATATCCGAATTCGCGAGGATTTGTTGTGGAGATTATGAATATATGAGTTGGAATAATGGATGTTGTAGTTTTGGTTCTGCATTTTCAATTGTAATGAAGATTCGGTGGATTTAAATTGAAGCTACATACATCGGAACGCCTATCAAGCGTCAATTGATCTACAATTATTTTTCAATCGATGTGCTGGAGATGTGTGTTCTGGAGGTTGGGATTGGAGTTTGGGTTTTGATAACTTGTGGATTTATATTTCAATTATAGATGAATTACAGACTGCATCAAAAACAAGAAATGTGTAGTACATAAGATTGGAACATTAATTTCCGCAGTATTATGTACTCTGGATTGAATCAATCATCAAATTTCGTCAAATCACAGTACTATATATTGTAAATGGATAATAAATATTACATACCCACCTTGTCCTTGCAAGAATCTAATAATCCAGTCTCTGAACTAAATCTTGTAAAATTGACCTCAAATAGAAGTACAATTTTTGTTTCAATCCAACATATAGGTATTCAATACCTTGATCCTAGAATTGAATCAAAAGATTCGAATAAAACGAACCTGAAAATACATCATTGATACTCGAATACAGATTAAAATCTAAAAATACATAAATAAACAATCCTACTCTGAAAGATCCACAAAATTTTGTCTCAAAATAACGTCAGTAACAGTAAAGTATGAGTCTTAAAGTCCATAACGAGCACCGTTGAGTTCCATTTGAATTCCTAAGAATTCAGATTCTGTTGATTCATTCAGACAGATGTTGTTCATAGGTGTCCATTTTCGAACCGACCACGCATTATTTCAAAATTCCCACCAAAGAAGGGAACAGAAATATTCCTTGAAACGTAGCAGACTGCTTCTTCCCCCTCCTCCCCAAAACCCGCGAAACTCCCGGCCACGGAAAGCTTTAGTTCCGTTTCGGTTTTCGAATGACGCGTCAGAGGATCGAATATCAAAAGACCAGCAGTTTTGTTGTTTAAGAGAAATCAAACGGGATGACAATATTTCATTCGCGAGAGAGATATTTTTCCACTTTTTCTTTGACAAATTTTAAAAGCCGAACAAAGACTTTTTACACACGACTCTCGTTTTCAACCATAGAAAAACAAATTTTGTGAATGTCGCTTTCGAGTATGCCACGTATTAAATGACATTCGTTGGACCGAAACTAAAACCGTGAGCCGCGCACATTTAATAGGTAGAGATACAGAGAGGGAGAAAGAAAAAAGTCAAAAGTATCTGATGCGCGTTTTTATGAAAAACAGAAAAAAAGATGAAAACAAAACAACAACGAGAACGTATACGTGTTGTATACATAGAGAGATCGTGTTTAATTGATGCGTATATCCATTTTGTGGAATCGCGGTTGATGTTGGAACTACATTGACAACGTTTTTGTCACTTCTCGTGTAGTACTCCGAGAGGGATCAGTGCATGCACCGCATTGTTTCATTCCTCTCCTCTCTCCCGCGAAGATATATTGTCATTTCGAGCACTTGATTTTTCGAATTTAGCGAATAATTGTTACTTCTTTAGTTTTATTCGAAAATAACAATCGATGATATGGGTTTTTATTATACAATGTATACCCAGCGTTTTTTTTTCCACCGATAACCGAGGTCAATATGCTTCCAAGTGTCACGAGTCGAGAGATGAAAATGATATACGTGATGATGGTTTTTGTTTCCATGTGTGCTCAAAAGAGATCTTGACAATTTTTTATCTAAGTCAATTCTGCTTTGCAGTAGCAGTTTGATCGACAACAATTCGCATCTACTAGTTTCCTGTCTATTTTGAAAATTCTAACATGAGAATACATGTATTGGCTCATTATCACTCTCCGCATCATGAAAATTAATGAGATTTGAATCATTTCTGAAGTACTTCCTTGAATAGATTTTATTCAATACGAATATAAAGTTCCAAACAAAATCAATACTACAAGTCAGATTTCTTTTTTAGTTTTCTTATATCGGTCTTATAAAAATAATTCCTCCGATGCACGAGGATATAAGTCTTCGATGAAAAACAAAAAGAAAAAAATGCAAATGGCAGTTTGAATTTATTCATAAATAATAAATCCTGGCTCTGAAGTGACCGGAATATTATATTCGTATGTATTCCATTTTGTGACAATTTATCGAGTATGATTTTGACGTTATATGGCTTTTCACGTAATATTGTTTTTCACACTGCCGTGAAAAGCTGAGTTCGCATTTAAAACAACGACATTGTAAATACACCGCGTGTTGTTTCATAAAACCTTTGGTACAGTCAAGGTCTCTGTTCGATACTCCTATCGTGAATCTAAAAGTCGAACAGCAAAGCTTTGATAGAAGTAAAACAGGAACACAAACAAGGTAGAATATCAAACGAAACGTTATATCATTTTTTTCGCCTTTGGTAACAGTTTATTGGATACCACAATCACTTCAAATGATTACTTTGAACACGGCGATGATTCGAAATCGATTTCTCATAATATAATCCAAATAAATCATATTATATCCAAGTGATTCATGTTTCTTTTATGTTGAATCTCAAAAAAATATCCAAAGATAATATCATTCATGGCCTTGAGAATGGGATTTGAATTTGAAACTATTTGTAAAAATAATAATCCTCCAGTCCTGTCCATTCTTGATTTTGGGACTCTGTGTTTTGAAAGCGATTTCTGTGACAAAAACAACCCCTCTGGTCAATGGATTGTGATTTTCCTGGTTTTCTTTGCTCCTGTATGATTTGCTTGTGGAGCTGCCCAAATGGCAACGTAGTACGACGCAATGTATTCGGAAAATTCTGGGGATTTCTTTGTGCTACCGGAGTCTTTGCTTACGTTTTTCCTGCCAAAACGAGACAGTGAATGAAAACTTGACCAATTTTCTTGTATCAGTCACCTTGAGGAGATGCCAGCGATCCCTGATGATGCAACCCGAGCCAAATTTTTTCTGATAAATTATTCGAAAATAAAGCAATAAAATCAGAACATCGCTCTATACAGACTATCTTTATTGATTGGAAAAGGTCTGTATAGAGCGATATTTTGATTTGATTGTTTCATTTTCGAATAATTTGCCAGCATACTTTTGGTTGTGTCTTTTTCTAGCCAATGGTTCTGGTTGCATCTTCAGGAGTCGCTGGTATCACCTTAATGTGGCTGAACAGTAATATGATACAATCGAAGGAAATTCCACAACTCGCTGGCTAGATTGCTGACTCAAGAGAATTAGCTGGAACGCGGGGATTCCCTCAATAAATGAAAAAATTGGAAGAAATTCTCGAATTATTGTAAATATTCCATATTAAAATAATTTTTTGCATTTGTACGATCCACTATTCTTCTTTCCGTGATCTTGGATACCCTTGGTTGACCTGGGCGTCAATTTTTTGTCCCTGTGTGATCTCCTATTGTAAAGACTAGGATTCTAATATTGATAATAATGTAGGAAATTTGACACAAGGACTAAGGAATTCACACAATTCCGTATGTTTATAACAATTTTTTGGAACAACACAGTAATTATTCTTGATAATAGAGCGGTTCTTCATAAGTTGATCATGTCCCGCGTATCGCATAAGTATGTGAATGATTGTATCAAGAGGAAATTTTATTTCGTGATTGTTGCAATCAATAGTCACAGATATTTGGAGCCAATATTAAGTTGACCCAGATATGAAAGACAAGATTAACTTACATGAAAAACCACTCTGTTACCAAGAAGGAATAGCCATCACTTAAAAAATTAACATCAGGTTACACTATTGACACTATTCTGAAGCTTATCGTAGAACTGATTAAATTTTCAGATGCTTGTCCCAAACTTGCCACCAGATTATCAATATTCAGATACTAGTCGCTGCGACGGAACCTATTTTCAAATTGAACCATAACGCTAAATTTACTGCATCGGATCAAGTGACTCTCTTGAAGCTTTTTACCAGGAATTTCGTTCTTTTCGATGAATCAATAAATTTGAACCGGTCTTTGGGAAATAAAAAAAGTCTCATTCGACATCGAATTCCATTGAGTATTTTGTGCAATTCATACATCATAAAATGAACAACTTCTCATAGACGAGGGATTTGACATTGGTACTTTGGTGAAAATGATTACAACGGTCATCCAGCATCTTCCAAGATCCTTCCAACGGGAACGATACGTCAATATCACGTCAAAATTTTTGCCAAAGTAATCATTTTGTTAAAAAAATGTTGACATGATTGTTTTGGCTCATTATTTCCATTGGCCGAATCATTGAAAAGAGCCTTGGAATAAACTTGAGAGTGATTGGAATCATTTCCAAGTAGGATAGATTTAATGTTGATAATTTCCCTCTGAAGCTATCTACAGACTTATGACATCGTCAAAATTCACGCTACGTGATAGGGAGGACAAAATTATTCTTAATTTAATATTCAATATCTGCATCAATTTCATTTGCGACAATTAATTAACATCACGAGCATTTCGGATTTTTCTTTTTACTATAAGAACTAATTACACACATTCCTAAGAAACCCCTGTCTTGAGAAGATACCAGCGTTGTACAACACCTCTTCTTCTAACGTATAGCCGTATATTGTTCTAACCAATGAGCTCGAGTTGCATAGTCAGGTGTCGCTGGTATCATCTTAAGTAAAGCTCTAACGTGCATAAATCAGGTACTGAGGGAGATGAGAATCTCAAGTACATAGAGCATCCAGCAATGTGCGAGGAAAAGTGGGACCAAATGCATCAGGAAGAAAATATTCGAATTTAAAAGGGAAGTGTAAAATTTTCTCATTTAAGAATTATTACAGTAAAACCTCGATTATCCGAGCTCCGATCAACCGACGCTCCGCGTTACCCGAGGCCTGGACCGCTTCGGATTAACCGAGCTGGATCCTCGGATAATACGAATCATAAAATAAATCATAAATGATGAAATCACTGATTTTTCAAAATAAAAAAAATTTGTAGTAATGCATATTTGTACAAATGATGGATCAAAGATTGAGACATATTTATTTTCTTTTCACATTTATATTTTAATGTTATGAAGATTATAAAAATATAAATATATCAGGAATATGTTGAATAATATTTATGTAATATATTCAAATTGCACAATAAAGATTTTAAACACTTGAGGGATTAAAATTTCTCAAGAAATATATATTTTCTGTATTATCCGAGGTGAGCTCTCCTCACACTACCTCGGATAATCGAGGTTCTACTGTACCAGGAATTCCTCGGAGTTCCTGCAATTGATAATGATCTATTTCACTGGAAATTGTGAAGATCGACCGCTAGAGAGTGCCTTTTCATCTACTATGTGATTTCTCGAATAGAAATCACTCTAGGCATTTTTTAAGCTTCACAGTCACCTGAATTGTGTCATTTGGTCATTTGTCGCTCCAAAACAGTGCTCAGAAAAGTTCCCTCTTGGTGCGGTTGACAAAGTGGAATTAGATGTTGGTCAGAATTTTATAATGCATTCGGCCCCACTTCAAGAGACTAACGTCAAACAGCTTTATGGAATACAGCATTGATTTCTATTTTTGAATACTCGGGATAGTATCTCAAACAAAAATGGTTGTATAGAGATGATGGAGCGTTCCTAGGGTGGAAAAATTAGCAAAATCATACATAATTTGTATACAATTCAATACAGATTATACATAAATTATATACAATTTTGGAAATTTCACCACCTTGAGTCAAGGTTGATATTTTATTCTATTTATATTCTCACATCATTCGTGACGTTTTCAAACATGAAGTGAAGATAATTGATCTGAAATTAATTTCTCACGAGTTGAAATCTAATTATTATTCCATTTCCTCACAGTGAAAAGAATTTTGAACATGATTGTTCATGAAATTCGTATCTTCAGTTCATAGGAAAAAAAATCGCCATCATAACTGGAATTAAACAATTTTCAAAATTAAATATAATTATATGTACATATAACTCAAGAAAAATAGAATTTTCACAATATAGAGACCAGCTGGTATTATTTTTGAAAATTTCAAATTGAAGGCTGTTCGTGGGAGTGAAAAGAGAACAAAGTCTCATGTGTTTTTTTATCAAACAATTGATCACATGCAATTGATTTCCAACATCAACTGTTACTCTCATCTGAGGGAATAATTGGGAAACTTAGACAATGAGGAGTAAATATTGCATTTAATTGCACACAATCAGCTAACATTCAGGGCTCGGCTTGGCCCCATTTCCAAGATTACACAAAATTCTTCTACAAAAACGATATAATCAAAAACAGAAGATGAACATAAAATACCGTGTTACAAAAAGAAAATATACGTTACAAAGAATGTTGTATTTTCTTTTTGTAATCAGGTGTTTTATGTTCATCTGTTATTTTTGACTATATTATTTTTTGTAGAAGATTTTGTATAGTCTCAAAAATAGGCCCAGGTCGAGTCCTGAAATTTTGGCTGACAGTGTGTAACTAAATATACTATTCACTTCAAACTGTCTGAGTTTCCAAAAACGTGAAATTGTTATTCGAATTATCACATTTATCATCCCAATTTTCCTAGAACAGAAATCGGTCCTCCATTCCATAGAGCTGGCTTTGGATGTTTCTCACAAGAATATCGCTCACTGTGGATCGTGAGCCAGAATCCGGACCTTCGAGATTTTCAAATTTCAATCTTTCTCGAATCAAGGTTAGGGACAGTAGAACTGCAAAATGACTCAAGATTTTATTTTAATCATCAAAAACGTATTCAAAGCATAGTCAATACAAAATTGAAAGATCGCCTGAAAAGAATTACAAAGTTGAAATTTTCGAAATAATCCGTGGATTTATTCCAGCGAATTTTCGCTCCAAAACAACCTTTCATCGACATTTGAAATATGTTCTGAATTCATTTATGTCTCAAAGATATTGCAGTCGAGAAAAAGTAGAAAAAATTTGCATTAGAAATAAATTTCCAATCGACGGAATTTAGAATATTTCATTTATCGATGAAAAATTGTCAACGTTGCACAGTACACGAAATATTCGATTGAAATACCGCAGAAAAATTCACTGATCAAGGGGATGAAATATTTCATGTTCTTTTATTGAGCAATCAGTAAAATGAATGATATTCTATCTACTTCGATGAGAAATTTTCTAATAATATTGAACAAAGTTTGAATAAGACATTTCCAATTCGAGAACCACATGGTATATTGATGTTGTTGATGATCATTGATAGATTAATTAGAACGAGGAAGAACTTGATTCGCAGACGACGAGATAGAGAGCATGACCCGAGCATATATTCGAATTCTTTATATTTTCATCGAGGATGAAAATCTATGAGACTTTCAGTGTATATATGAAAGTAACGTTTAACGTTTAGTACCCCTCACAGCACTGCCACTGATCACACACGTCGCTCTCACGTTGCACCACGTGGATGAAACATAGTGACGACGTATGAGCGACGTAGCGGCAACGGAGGAATGTTCAGCCTACTTTCGACAGCGGACATCTTCCCCCGTTGTCTCTATATTATATTCGTTGATCTCGCGCATTCATCTCAAACCCACGTGTTCAAAATATCTCAACAGTGACAGTGTTGTTTTACAGGATGTGGCTCGAAGGGAATTCAGGAATTGATACCTTATTTTTGTAGCAAGAGAAAATCATTGTGAAATGACCATGAATGAACCAAAACATCACAAGTTTAAAAAACTTTGGAATGATTCATAGGTGATGAATTCAACAGTTCCTTCAAGTTTCAGATTCCAGATAATTTATATTATATTACTACTCAACGACATCTTGTGAAACGTTTTGGATGAGGCGCTCCAAAATGACATCTCTTTCTCGAAATCATATTATTCCTGAGACATACACTGCAAACTATTTTGACTAGAAAACTTCGGGATTTCACTAGAAGTTGTTAACCAGTACATTAGGCGAAATATTACAGCATATTCACTGGGGGTCTACTGTAAGAATTCAAATTTTACAGTACACAATCAGTGGAATCCCAATGAATTTACTGAGATTTTCCAGTACCAAGACGCGGTAAATCCCCAGTTTTTTTACAGTGTGGAATTTTCTTGCGACGCTTCAGACATTTCATTTGAAACCCTTAGATGAGTAAATTATTAGCAATCCTGGGAATGTTCGAGAAAGGTTTCACAACGATTTTCTCTGTGCGATTATTAGCATCTTAGGAGTGATCTCACAATCATGTTGATATCAATCTATACACTTCTGGGAGAAACGTGAGGTCTGAAAATGCTCCATAAGCGTTTCATAAGTGTTTGAATTATCAAGAATTGACGTAATTTTTTTCACAAAATAAATGAAACAATCAAACACAAAGGAAAAATGAATTTGCTGTGGAGTTCCTTTTTTGCTGAAGGAGGGAAATTTTTGCTGTGACAGCAAAATATTTACTATCACAGTAATCATGTGAGTCACGACAGCGAGTTTTTAGATGCAGCAGCACAATTTGT
This sequence comes from Gonatopus flavifemur, assembly GCA_018340375.1. Lineage (NCBI taxonomy): Eukaryota > Metazoa > Arthropoda > Insecta > Hymenoptera > Dryinidae > Gonatopus > Gonatopus flavifemur. Next base: position 3,196,118 of record JAFFJZ010000001.1, read on the forward strand.
TCGCGGTATATAATACTGAAAATTTTGCTAGTCCAGCGAAAACTTTGCTGCTTCAATTAATCATGTTGCTCTCTCAGCAATCCACTGAGCTGTTGTAGCGAATTTTCTTTTTCCGTGAATCAGCGAGTACAATTAATTATACACTACACCGAGAAAAATAATCAGTTATCCTTACTCCAAATAAGTTCCAACAACTAGATACAGTTGTTGATATTTGGATAGCTAAAACGGGTGTTGGCTCAACTAAATTCAAATCGAATTTCTCTTATTTCAGTTGCTGTTTCCTCATTACAGCGTTTATTATCGGCCTCTATTCTTTCATTACTCGGAATTAATTTTCACAACTATCTTCAGCTCATTCGTTCAAATTAATTATTTTTTTCGGTGTATGGTGAAGTATTTTTCGTTTTTAAAAGCTCGCAGACATCGGTTGAAGCGGATTTATTCATTTTAACTCGGTTCTAATTGTTTATTTTTCCGAAATATATAGCAAAATTATATCAGATGTATCCATTAATGATTAATAAGTCTAAAATTTAGCACTGAGATAAGAATGAAGTATCAACATCATACCATGTGATTTTTGAATTAGAATTATCACGTTTGAATTCTTATGAGTTTTAAAAAGGAAATCATGACTGCGAAGGTTTCACTGTACCGCTTTGTCCTTTTTGATATCAAGAAAATTTCGAATATTGTTGTTGAATTCCTTTTGATAGCCTTTTGAAAAGCGGGAACACATAAAACGCAATCCGGGGGCGAATGTGCGTAAAGAGTGTTCAGTTCCAGTTATCGGTTTCTTCTTGACCCGCATTGATAGAAAAAAATTTGCTAAAACAGCAAATGTCACAAATTCGCTTTGCTGATATGACAAATCCTTTCGCTGAATAAGCAGAAATCATACGCTTACTGATCCAGCGATTTGGCATTGTAGGTATACAGACTGCTAGAAAATTTGCTATCTCCGCAAGAATTTCTCTCTGCGTGCAATCGATGCACCAACTAATCACTGGATGATTGGTAGATTGAATCAGTTAATCAACAATGAACAAATCACGGGAGGAAAATCACAAGACTTATGCGGTTTACTTTGAAAAAAATGAAATTTCGAAATGATATTCCGTGTAAATCACCTGTCATTTGAATATATATACTCCCCCCCCCCCCCCACCCCCATGAGAGCTCTGCATCTATATTTGCTTGGAGTTGGGATGGAGAAAAGTTGAAAATTTTATGCACAAGTTTAGTTTCAAATAATCTGACTGATGAAAACTTTCACATTCATCTTGCACATGATTTTATATTTCGACACATCATTTGTGGTTGGAAACCCAATCTACAAGTATAAATCTAGTTGTTTCATCCTCTCATTTGAAAATAACTTAATATTCGCTCGATTTTGGCTTGATATAGGCAAAATTGACCTGACACTGAGCTAATCTTGAGCCAATGTTAATAGGTATTTGAATATGTTGTCTTGAAATAATTGAAAAAGAACACGAATAAAAATACTTTCAATAAAATGAATGAATTTGAAGAATGTACATTCTTAATAATCAAATCATTTCCTAATTTCGGTCAAGGAGGATGATAATTCTTCTCCGGATGGTAATTAATCAACCGATTCCATGACACATATGTTCAATTTCTCCGTAAAAAGATATAAAAATATATCTCAAAGGGACAGAATGGACAGGATGCCATGTATATCTTTTTCCCTTCTTTACATTGAACGATAGCCATGAATGACACTGATTTTGCACTTGGACATGAAAAATTCTATATTGTGTGGATGATCAAACTAGTTCAACATTGAAATTCATACAATTCTGACATATTTCTATTGTAGCTTGAGCACTTTCTTCTTCCAAAAGATGTTCTCCATCGATAGTTTGCCCAAAGAAAACATGACAATTGAAAAGATTCTTCTACATGAAGATATAACATGAGATGGTTGAGTCAAGAAACCGCAATAGTAAAAAGTTTCCCTTCGATTCTTCATGGAATAAAAACAGCTCTCACTTGAATATGGATTTTCCGCGCCAAATGATCAATATACGCGTGAAAATTCGAATTTGATTCATGTTTTTTGATTGAATTGATCTAATAAGGATAAACATCAAAAAGATGTTTACCCTTATTCCAAACCGAATTCTCCTTCAATCGTTTGTGGATCATTAGTTAATTCATTTAGATTCAACCTCAGTCTTTCGATTCGAACTGTTTCTGTATGAAAAGAGACTTGAATAGTTGAATCATCGTCAAATATATTACATTATGTTACAATGATTTACAAACGACTTGTCGAAAAATAAATTTATAAGATCAATTGTCTTAACACTGACGGAAGATAAACCATATTAACCATAGATACATTCTTTATAAACAAAATAAGAAATAATAATTCATTATTTTGTGCAATTATCGCTTTTTGCTTCAATCGAATATCTGAATCGAAGGGAAAACTTGCAACGGTCTTTGAAATTGTTCATTTCTGCTGAGCGTAGAAAGAACAACGACAACAAGATTCGAAGATATTCTAGCTAGTCAACGTTCTGATAGAATTTGTACCGATGTTAGTGCTGCAGCAGCGGCTGTCGATTCACCGATTTACCAATCAAAAGAACCTCTCTTCCCCTGTTGGGGAGAGTTCATGAGTTTCCTCTTTCCTCTCCTTCATAGGAAGGTGAGAAGAGAATCAACGCTGTATGATAACAAAGAAGAAAGCGAATTCTGTGACGCACTGAATCTCTGTACAGATTCCCATCCAAACCTACATTGTCGAATCAGTCGGATAATCCACACAATAATATAAATGCATATTTCCACAGATGAATCGATTTTCACTCTCGACTCTTCACTCTCGCACAAAAAACCCTAGAAATTTTCACGATATACGAGCGATCTCGTATGATACCGGCTCTTCATCTAACTCGAGTGCTCGTCTTCGGTTCGAGCACACACTTCAGTCCACAGTCTTTATTGTCTGTAACCCCACAAAATCTACACAACGTGACGACGATGTCCTTCGTTTCAGTGTCCAACACAGTGCTCGGAAAAGTCATTTACACGCTAGTTAAAACATTGGTCTTTTACTCACCAACATTTTGCGCGACAATCGAGTCGATCGCCATCAACAGGATAAGGAAAAAAGGAGTCATATTGACCACCCTTTGATTATAATTTTCCCCACGCCTTCACTGCACCACTTCACACCACTGTCGTCGCAGCGTGACACCTATGAAAAACAAACAGATCACCCTGGTCATAAAACATATACCACCTTCGCATTTCACACTATATTTCAATGAGACCGGAAGAGATAAAACTTCCGGAGCAAGAAGAAGATAATGTAGAAGGAGGAGAAGAAATATTCTTGATGGTAGATTTTTCAGAATGATGATCGAGTCATCGCACCATGCACTGACATTCAAATACAACTCACTGACGTTGAAATTTCATTTATTGATGAGATGGTAACAAACAACACTCAAATGATTTTGAAACTCGAACCGTTGTTTTAACGCGTACAAAAATACTTAACAGTCTATATAATAATACATGTAGTATAAAATTGATATATTTATATGTATACATATTTATATAGAACTCATTGGAGGAAAAGTACACGCGTGCACAGGATTTATTATTAACAAGTTTGGTCGTAGAATATGATACACCCACGTAATGGAGATATGTTGTTTTTAGGGAGAAAGGATTGAACCCCCCCGAGGAAAGTTCGCATATTAATAACGACGGGAGTAGGGGAACCGAAAAGTATTCTCCCAACGTCAATCATAGTCATCTTATCGTTCCTGGGATCGTATATGTACATGGAAGAACGTTCCGGTTCCGAAGTGACAACGGTAGCAGCAGTTCTCGCACACCTCGGTTTCCTATTACATTGTATACAAGGTCTGCGTCCTCGAGGATATAATGGCAAGATCAATTTCGCAAAAGGTGTGTCACCACCGAGTTGGCTCCCGAAAAATGTTCCTCTCAATGTATTTCCCAAGGGAGCTTTGTGCGCGTTCTTCTTCGTCTTCTTCCTCTTCTTCTCTCCCTTTTCGGCCTGGTTTTCTCTTTTTCGTTGGCAGTGGTCACTCGTGACAAATAATATTAACGCCTTTCTTCACGTTTTGCAGAAATACCCAAGGGGAGGGAATACCGTGGATACTACGTATATGGATACCAAACGGTAGCAGCAGGGTATTACTTTTGTTCCGCTTGACGATAACAATAACGGTATTCGAGAAGCTTCTTCCTCTTAGACTGCGAGTTTGGCAGGAATCTTTTATCACGTAACAACATTCTTCGAGTGTTATTAAAGATCAAAGTCCTTGACGTTTCGAATTGTGCGAGCAACTTCAAGAGTACAGATTTTTTCTGTTCCTTCACGATATCCAAAAATACGAATTTTGTGGATAATAATTTGTATCTCATATTGTAAGATTATCTCTCACAAATTCTTTTCTTCCTGTGATTCCAAGACCATCCCAACATATTCCGTTCGATAAGGGAGAAGGATTCACCGTTGTTTTTGCTATGTCCTCGTGTCTATGGATCGAAACGTATCCTCGTAGAAGGATATTCGAAAAGGTTGCCTTGTCCCCGAAATACACGCACACCTGTTTTCAAATGGCAGATGAAATTCTTTCTTCCTCACATCCCACGACGGAATTGATCGAATTCTCGAAATTCTCGATGATCCTTGAAGTCACCGTTGAATCCCTTATTCATCTATTCTTTTGATGTCGATGATGATAATGATTTTGACGATAATGGTGAGTTTTACTAACGGCAGAATGATAGAGAAAAGTACGTGGATTCCTCATTGTGTATATACAACATATCAGCCTTTGCCTCTCTTTGGAGTTTCGAACAAATTATTTTGCGTTTGAATCGAGAAAGGAAGAGGAAGGTTTAATTATAAAGTAGTATCACCGACTCGAGAGGAAGGAAAAAGATCCGAGACCGCGTAAGGGTAGTTTTCCGAACGCGCGCCGCGGCCTGACTGACTCACCCCCATACCTCTCTCCCCCTCCCACAACCCCCGCGATCGTAGGACGTTCCCCCCGGCGCAGGCGTGGACTATCCCTTCTTCGGTCGTGGTTCTCGTAGTAGAGTACCCTTTATGTCATATATATATCGTGATACCCATGAGTTCTCGTAGATCCAAGATTCGATTCTCCGTAATATGAAATACTATTGGATTGACAAAATCAACTTTTTCAATCATTTCATATTTCAATTTATAATTTCACGATTAGAATTCAAATCACGGTTCCAAATAAAGGTGATGATTTTCATTGAGGATGATTGAAAAAACAAGAAAAGAAAGAAGAAGGTGCACGTAGGTAATAGTGAATCAAATACAAAAGGTAGGGGGTTGATGCCTTCGGAGTTGGTTTAAACGCGACGCATGCGTTTGCAGCGCTAAAGGATACGTCCGGGGTGGTGAGCTATCGTACACGAAGCAAAGTATCGCAGTTTCTGGCTTGATGTTTGTCCGCGTGGTACTCCCAGGGATGGCTGTGCTCGTGGCAGTCACGAGGGCACTCGAATCAAAATAAACACGTACTAGGAATTAACAAAGAAATGATATGAAATGACGTTTCATCTACACGTACTTGTATACACGCAGAAAAAAGAAAGAACCATTATGAATCTCGATACCTTCAAGTTGTTGGATTTCTTTAATTTTTCTCCCGTCAATCGTGGCTTGCTCACTCGCTCCTTTGTTTTTCTTTCTTTTCTTTCTTCTGGAGATCCTCGTATCACGCAAAGAAATATAGGGAGTGTTTGAAACGAATCCAACTTTATTTAGCACGAGATTCATCATTTCCGGCACGCACTGGAAATAATGATTCTCGAGAAAGGGAAAAGAATATGAATGTAGTATGTATTCGACCCCATGAGAGGAACATTTACACGGAAGAGTATAATACGGTGATCAAGGAAAAACGTATCAACACATTCGAGTTCTTGACATTCCCATGCGATTGTGAACCGAGAGTATCGAGTCCCACGTGTGACTTTACAAGAAATTGGTGTGGCAGTGGCCCCTCCCCCCTCCCTATTTTTACATTCACCGATCGTCCAACCGTGACGGGACTCAAGAGACCCCTGGGAGTACAACAACAAGATCATCCTAGCGCGAGGACCCTCTCGTTTCGAAAGGAAGAACAAGAAGATGAGGGAAATAAAGAATGAAGGATTCGCAACGATGTAGTTTCGTTCTTTCATCAACAGGTAAGTGCTGAGAATACGATCGTTTTGGAAATTAATCTCTAACGGTATTAGTACTTTCTATTACCATTTTATTTAAATTCACGGATAGAAATCAATCGCAAGGCGAAGACTTTTCATCTCCTTCTCTCTCTCTCTCTCTCTCTCTATCTCTCTCTCTTTTTTTTTCATTCTCACTAAATTTTAATCCGAGAGAAGATTCGTGAGCTCAATTAACGTTGTCGGGGCTTCAAGAACCGCAACGAATGAAGGAGAAAGAATGAAAAGAAAGAACAAAAAATGAAGATAGAGTAAAGCATATCTCTCGAAAGTGGAAGCGTGTTCTCTCGCTTCTTCTGACGAGGGAACGGATAGAAGGAAAGAGGAGGGATGAAAAAATTCTAAGGTGCGCATAACTTAATTTAATATCATGGAGAGTGCAGCTTCTCTACCGGATGATAAATCTTCGGGCCACTCAGCTTTGCCATTTCTGTTCAGTTCTTTCTTTTATTTCCCTTTTTGCCTCTCGTTCTGTCCTTCTCTTTTCAATTCATTTCAGTCCGCTCTCATTGAACAAAAGATAAGTGAAATAAGAGTAACGGACAAGACATTTGAATTCAAAGAGAAAGAATAAGATGGGAGATGTAGTGATATGGTGAGGAATATAAGAGCATCGAAGAGATCAATCGGTAGAAAAGTTAGAGAAGGAAAATTGAAATTACGTAAACTATTGTGTATTGTCGGAGTGGTTCGAATGTGAGGGGAAATTATATGATTTTAGTTTCCTTTGGGGGCAGGGATTTATACTAAAATGAAGTAAAATTCGTAATACACGATGAAGAAATCTCTGATAATTCACAAGTTTGCGCGGGAAATATTCTGATGCTCGCGACGCTGCTGTTCGTTTAGGTCCGGTGGAAGAATCACCTTGAATTACGTGCATATGAAATCAAATGTCTATTCTTTCTGGAATGATTTTGTTTCTCATTGGCAATCATGAAGGTACTCGAGATCGAGGGAAATGTTTATATTCGAATCGATATTCTACAAAATTTCATTACGACAAACAATTGTAACTCAGTGGATTTTCAAAGATGCTACCGATTTATCTTCTAAAAATAAAACAAAATGAAATGGTTCATTTGAGCTTACTATCGAACAATTCTACATTCTATCGTTCAAAACCAAATTGAAATGAAAAAACACAATGGTGAAAAAATTATACAGTGATAAAACTCAGACATGATTTTTTTTATAAAACTTGCAAACAAACTGTTCAAAATGCTGTGAGAGATAAGTTTATATCATTTATAGGTACTAAACGTACGAAAATTTCCAAATGGATGAATTTTCACTTGGATATAAACTGTAAATTGTATATAATTTTGAAAATTCAAAGTGATTCAAAGGTGAAATTCGAGATTTATAGCAGAACTGAACTTCATCTGAAAGAAATTATCGAAGTGATAAAAATAATCAAGGTCTAAAAGGGTTAATGAATTTCAAATACGTCAAAATCACACCACCATTTTACAAAAATGATAAGAAGGATGGTAAAGTGAAGGAGAGAGTTTCAACTCCTCAATCCTGTGAATCTTCGATTCACTGAGGCAGATTTTCCAAAACTCCTTCGACACTTTTGATGTTCGGGATTATGATTTTTGTTCAGAGTCATTTTATTTTCTCTACTATATTTTCTCAAATCCATTGAGGAAATCATGAACTTCGATATGATACAATGTAGGAGTTGATTAATGTAACTGATAGAATCGATAAACAGTTTTCAACATTGAATGAAACAATTCTGGACAGAAAAGATCAAGTCCAGCTTTTTTAAAGAATTCGTGAATCAAAATGATATTTCAAATGTACTTCACATTATGGATTGAGTGATGTGAATTAAAAAGGGACCTTCCCATGGGGTGGATCGTGTATGGTTCAACTTGGCCATAGACTAATTTCCAGGATTATATACAAATTATACACAGATTAGGTATAATTTTGAAAATTTTCCCACATGGATAGTTATTTCATGAAGGATCGATTCCGTTTGATATAAAATTTATTGAGATTTCATCGATATCTTACGAAAATTTATAAGAACTGATCTATTTGTGCTATAGTGAATAATTCATCCCTTTTGACATCACTGGTTCAACCTCTCAAAGTTTGAGAGTCCAAGAAATTTCATCAACATCCAAGTTCCTAAGTTACTCACAAAAGCGCGCTCACTTCGAAGAAGGGAGCCAATGAAATCATACAAGCCAAAAAGATGTGTTTAAAAAATCTTTCCTTTCATCAGGAAATTTTCATAAGAATAAAATGAAACTTTGGAAATTTGTGAACATAATATTGGAGGATATAAATGATTTTTTTTGTAATTTCTCATCGCAAAATGGTCGCTGTAGGAAGACTTGAAGATAACCCGTTACAAAAAATCAGCGGATACTCTGGGGGTGGGAGTTTTTATCTGCAATATTTCAGCAAGAAAAATTTTGTAAAAGATAGTTACCATTTATCGGTCAACATAAAAAAATGAAGAATATAAAACATTCAACGATTGACAGAGGTTTTTCAACAAAATTTTTTTTCGCGATAATCGATGTCATCGGAAAACCTCTGCTAATTGTTGAATTCTTTATATTTTTCATTTTCCTATGTTCACCAATGAACTTTAACTATTCTTCACAAAATTACCCTGGGTGAAATATTTCAGATAAGAACTCCGACCTCTGGAGTGCCTACATCCCTCATTTTGCAATGAAGAATGACAAGAAAAAATGTATTTATATACTTCAATATTATAGGAATAAACCTACAAAATCTCATTTCAATTGAATAAAAATTTCTCAATAAGAAAAACGATTTTCTTAAATGCATCTTCTTGGCTTTCCTGATTGTACACTGTTAGAAAAGTCTGTCTTAAACTTAACAATAATATTATGAAGTTTTTTACATAAACATTTTATTAAATTTCATACGAAATTTTGTATGAAATTTCATATTTTCATATTAAATCTCATGTTTTCAAATTACATTTAATAATCGTTCTTAAATTTAATATGGAAATATGAAATTTCATACAAAATTTCGTATGAAATTTAATAAAATGTTTATGTAAAAAACTTCATAATATTATTGTCAAGTTTAGACAGATTTTTCTAACAGTGTATTCACCCTCTTAAACATTCCATGTGGGGAAATTTCCAAAATCATATACGACTCGTATACTTATAATTCAATTGGATTTATATGTAATTCTGATATAATTATGTATAAATTGTATATAATTCTGAGCATGTTTGCACGCATGACAATATTTGGATATTTTTGAATATATTTTCTCAGAATGTGCCCCCCCCCCCCCCCCATGGAGGCGTCACGACTAGAAAGTTGAATAAGAAAACTGTAAAGTTGAAAAACATGGACAATCATACATCGTTGTTGAGAAATAAATCTACATTTTCCATTCCACAAAAAACATGTCGGAACAAACCGGGTGAAAAAATGTTTAAAATCATACATAATTCATATCTAATTCAAAATGTTCTCCTTCGGAACTGAATATGAAGCCCAATATAAACGATAAATGAGAGCCAGACTTCAAAATGAGACATTGCAGAAAATTTGATAGGTAACATGACAGTCTTAAAATGGAATCTGGATGACAAGACGCTACAAACTTCTATATAATACTAGACTACAAACATCCCACACAGCACCACAGTCCCAGAAGAATCCATAAAGAATTCTTATTGAACTGATTGTGTTCTTTATGAATTCTTTAAGAATTCTTCTGGGACTGTGGTGCTACTAGTATGAGGGATGCTATAGGATAATTTGCTCAAGTAAAGACAAATACACGGATATTGATGAATGGTAAGAGCCGCTATTTGCAATAAGATGAAAATAAATAAACCGCTGTTTTTGATTAAATCGACGGCTTCATTTCCTCTTCGACAAAATGGCTGCCTTCGCGTTCATCTTCACCTGTGGATAAAGTTGCTACATTCAATCTTGCAACAGTTCGCAGTCTAGCGCATTATACAAGAGTATGTGGAAAAGACTTGGAAAATAACGATTTCTTCAACATCCCAGTTATATTTCAATAAACAATGAGTTCACACGATTATACGGAATAAGATGAAATCTTTTGGTATTTATCCTCTCGAAAATGACGGATTCAATTCAGCGACTGAAAACCTGTGGAATTATGAGAAATTTGATCACCTTCAAGATTTTCAAAGTAAAATAGATGGAAGAATGAATATATACACAGGAAAAATATTATTATCTCATAAACTACGGTGTTACACCCAGAAAACATGGTCAAATTTACAACTTGCGGAGTCAATATTTGGACGATTTCAAAAATAGTTCGAGTTGCCACAATTTAAGTTGATTTCACAACAGCAAATGTGAGATACACCACATCTACAGCGATGCCAGGTTCAACGAAATTACCCCATCCAACATGCTTCACACAATCGAACCAAACAATCAAATTTCTTTTGTCGGCACTTTCACTTGTGATCTTGTTGCATCTGGCATTAGAGCACAGCTGATGTAAATCTTACATTCCCAGCTGTGGAATCAACTCAAATTGTGTTAGCTCGAACTATGCTTTTGAAATCGTCCAAATATTTTACAACTTCTTTTGTCTCAGTAGAAAATCCTAGCACGGGTAAGGACTTGAAAAACCAGGGATCTTCAGACATTTGAAACACATATCGCCGTTTACCTTTCTTCTATAGAAGTCAACATCGTAACATTCAACGTGATTTAGCCAAAAAAACAATAAAATCCACGATGCTACATGTTGAAGAAACTAATTTCGCAGATATAGTCCTTCACTCTAATTCTCCCATCGTAATATGGGGAGTGATGTTTTTCCCGTGCGTCATGTGAGATTCACGTTATATCAATAAAATAGTATGTACAAATGAGAAATTCATCATGGCAGTCAAATTTTCCAATAGGAATTCTCAAATTTCGTTCTGAATTTCAGTTTTCCAAAATTGTTTTCATTATATTTCTCCAAATTTTTATTTTGTATCATATACAATAATCGTTCAGATATAATATGGATTATCATTATCATCACTAATGACAAAGTTTAAACAGTTGCCACACTCTCAATGAGGAAAGTTCCCGCTAACATGACGCCAGAAGCCATAAAGACGTCTTTTGAGACGCCAATAAGATGACTCGCATCTTTTAAAAAATTTGAACGGTTCAAATTTGAGTTTGACGCAATTCCCTGATCGGCTGCCATGTTCCTGAAAATGCGAACTTGCTCATCTATAATTGAGAATTGTGAACGCTTCTGAATTGTAAAGGAAATTCAATGCGTATGAACTGTGCTATTGTGATGCGATGGGAATGACAAATTCCACACGGAGAGAAGAAAGTTATCAATACTTGAATAACATTCATTAACATTCAGAAAAATGACTGTCAGTTTAAGGAAAAAGAGCACTGCTGAAAGATCTTTGCAGTAAGGTTATCAAAAATTCCTAGTGAAAATACTAAACGTTGATGGTTTTATTGTTATTATTTGCAGTGAATTTATCAACTTTTGATGAATTTACTACGAAAATTCTTCAGCGATACTCTTTTTCCCTAAATTGTCAGTCATTTGTCTAGATAATCGTAACCTCTGTCTTTCCGTGTATGTGGTGCGCGAGAAACGTGAAAAACTGATATGAAGTTTTATTTTACTAAATTCTTTTATCATGTGAGACACGAATAATTTCATTGCATTGATGGATTGTAACAAACACGCAGAAAAAAGATCCGCTAAAAAGTACCATACTTCATAGTGTCCGAGCATTATTTTTGTCTCCATGAAATTATTCAAGTGAAAATATCTACAAATTTCCAAAAGCCTATATGGTCTCCAAATTTCCGCTCAAACGGAATTCAAGTGCAAAGGTGGAAGTCTTCGAAGTCAAGTTTCGAAAAGCATCTACTATCCTCCGTTGAAATTTGATATTTTTTTCTTCCATCTGATAGTAATGCGGTATTCTTTTTCCCTGAAGAAATGATCTTTCTCCTTCAAAAACCATCATTCATTTTACTTCTTTTCGCAATTTTCAAATTTTCAAAAATCCATACTCTGTGAAAAATGATTGTGGAATTTTCTCCCAAAAAATGATGGCAGCAAAGTTCCTCCATAAATGGGGAATTCTTCACCATAATTTGATAGACTTTCCCTTCATTTGTAGAGGATTCAACACTCAAAGAACAGAATAATTTCTCAAAGTGGTGGAAAAATCCCTCATTTTTTATGGAAAAACAATTCCCCCGCGATGAGGGGAAGAAATTCACCAACAGCGTGAAGGAAAACTCCGCGCATTTTTTACAGTGGAGATTGAAAACTCCTCCCCTCGTTTTGTTACGTAAATGTAGGAAAATAGATATGGGAGCAATGCTTTCTGGCGATTGAAATTGTGGACTCTCAAAATAGACTGCTTAAATCACGTTCATGAATTTTGGAAGATTTTTTTTTAGTATATGAACGGAATACCAGCGTACTATCCGAGTCAAGATTTTGTCTGCAAGATTTCTCCGAACTGAATCCATGAAACCGTCTGAAATTTCCAGGGAATATTCTTTGATATTCGACGAATTGCGGTACATAGCCCGAATTCCAAATGTCAAAAAAAATTCTCTCCTACTGACGGAGAAAAAAAAATTCCTCTTCGAAATTTGAAATTCGGGCTCTGTACCGTGATTTATGAAGTATCAAAGAATATTCCCTGAGAATCTCGAACTGTTCCATGAATTCAATTCGGAAAAATCTTGCAGACAAAATCTTCCCTCGGATGGTACACCGGTATCCCGTGAAGGTGGATTAGATTATATGAGACACGAATGAACCATTAACGAGTGCTGAAAAACACATTACCATTTGAAGATAACAGGAAAACGAGAGCAAATATCTTTTAATTGCTTCTGTGTTTTTTATATTCCTGTACTCCTCTTGTTCTTTATATTTTTATATTTTCGATTGCTCAAATTTTTCCTACTTTTTCATATTTTTTTAATCCGACGCACCATACTCAATTCACCATTTACATAATATCAATAGTGGGTTTCATCTTTATAATAATTCTACACTATTGTTCCACATGATATAAAATAGGAATTCCTTGAAACACAATGGAAAAAAATTTTGAATAACTTTGCTGAGAGAAAAAATTTCTGGGAATAATGAATCATTCAATTGACTAGTTGCAATGAAACGATTAGCTAATTTGAATAAAGTTTGCTGGAGTCAATAAAATACATACTCTCATTAACATGACATATCATCCCGTACAACACCAAAGATTTCATTAAGATTGCAGAAATCTAACATTTGAAACATTGGATGATTTCTCTGATATTGCTGTATGTCACATTGAGGTTTCAAAGTCCCTTCAGAAACATTGCAATGTTCGCTAATCTTACATTTCATACAATATTTCCGAATTGTTTCTGGAATATTTCAAGAACATTTATGAAACATTTCATTGTAATATTTCCTCTTGCGATATATCTGAGACATTGCAAAGAACTGAAATTTCAATTGACAGATTTCTATAAAAGGTCATTGAAATGTAATGGAGATGAAATATTGCAATGTAATTGAGACATTTCTGACATCTATGGTGCTGTATGGGATAAAACATTAGATATTTGTCTGATTGAATTTAAATAAACTATTCAACCCAAATGAGCATTTTGTAGCAACTATTCAACTGAATAGTGTATTATTCTTGGAAACCTTTTTTCTCCCAATGTATGATATATTCTCGATTTGATATAATTCGAATTTAATATACCACAAAACCAATGGGCAATGTTTGGAAACAATCCATGTTTTATAAAGAAAAAATATGAAGCTTGCATCAATATTTCATAAAATCCGATGAAAAATGCACAGAGAGAAACAAAGCTTCAAAAATTACTGCATTTCTATCAAATTGGCAGGATAAGTGAAAACACTGCTGTTATTGTCAGACAGTGTAGTGGAAATGTTTACTTGATCAAGTGCAAGATGGCACACTCTTATCAAACATATTTGGTAAATCATTCATTTTCATCACACTTTCTAACAATGACGGTGGTATTTTTTCTCACCTTGCCAATTCCGTAGAGATGTAATAATTTTGAAAACGTTGTTTTATTCTACTTCGTTGGGATATCTCATGAATAAAGAAACTTCGATGTTGTTGTTGTCAAACTTCGCAGTATACCTAATCTAATTCAGTCAAGAGGATCAAATCATCATCTTTCTGAGGGAAATTCGACCCACGGATCGTGTTCCGAGTTTGATTTTTATTTTTATTCCTTGGATATGGATCAAATCTAAGTTATTTCGTATGTCATTATACACTGAGAAAAATTAACTATTATAAATCACTAGATTCGCTAGTATATTGAGAATATACTTGCATTTCAAAGTTATATACCAAACATTCTCATGGAAAGCATCAGACTTTCTAATGCAAAATGTTATTATCCTACCATTAACTCCCAGAAAGTCTGATACTTTTGAACAGAACGTTTGGTATATAACTTCAAACTGCAAGTATATCCTCAATATACTAGCGAGTCTAGTAATTTATGATAGACAATTTTTCTCCGTGTAGGTACTATAAGTTGATTCGGATTGAGTGTAAATATAAAAAAGGGATTCCCACAAGAAACCGAGTAATAAACAATCCACAGAAATCAAAATGAATCCATTCATCTGTAAATGAGAAGTTTGATTGTCCATATGTTGATAATATATTCAGGTAAATCGATTTAGTTACTTCCCTAGCATGTATATACCATGGGGCCCACCCCGAGCCAGCATGGGCCCCATCCTGCCAATATGGGCCCAAGACTGGGCCAGAGTGGGACCAGAATGGGCCAAAGCTCATACACGCTAGGGTTGGTACAATATGAAACATAGGATATAAAATTGAGTATCCAGATAGATAGATAGATAGATTTATTTGTTTAAAACCACATTGGTTGTACAAAGGAAAATCGAACATAATTAGATCACATAAATAAGATGATTACAAAAGTGAAGAACGAAAAAGAAATTAAAATTACAATGATAATATGTGTCTTGTCGGCACGCCTCGTGAAAAGAAGTAGTCAAACTGATTTGCTAAGACTCATAAACAAAGTAGACACGAGACCTATTCATCTACATTATAATTTAACGCTTTAATATATTATATCAAAACGTAGCATTATATATTATGCTATATCCTATTCTAACATGTATGAATTGATTATATTAGGTCTTTATATTTTCTCATTATCGAGTTAATAAGTTTCTCAAACTCCTAAGTTACATTTAACGGATCGTATATGGGCCCCCCACATTAAGTCGTCCACAGAACCATTACTTGGGATCAGCTCAAAAATCCGAGCTCTCTCGATTCTTAGGATTACACAATAGAATAAAATATGGGTTACATCCATCTTGTTGTGACAGCAAAAGCAAAAATTGACCCCTCTGAAATCAAAAGAGGAGCCGTTGATTATGATTTTTGTGGAAATGTGAGTTAACAACCTTATCTGAGCTATAGTACGCAAAGAATTGAGAGCAGCCTTCGATAATAAGTAATTTTGGGGGCCGGGTGTTTTATTAACATGAGGGTGAAAAATCAGGCTTGTAGAGGAACGAGCTTTCAACATGTATTGGAGATATAGGTAGCTACTACATTTTTCGATAATTCAAAGTTTATTAGCCTGTAAGGATTGTATGGTGAGATTATCCCAGACATTCTCTAGTTGTATAGGCTCAAAGAAAGTTTCTCTAATTTAATTCATCCAGTTATGCTTATTGGATCCGACTGTCTTTGCTCCAAGTTTTTTTAGCCTGACGAAACATAGTTTAGGGAATCTATCATCTGGTAACATCGGAATCCGTTCTACCCAATTAATGACTCGCCTTAGAATTGCTAAAGCTAGTGGAGCAAGGCCTGTTTCAACTCTAACAGCATAGTTAGGAGTATGTTTCGGTACACGGAGAAAAATTTGTAGCAGAGATCCCCATAATAATAGCAGTTTTGGGACACATGGGCATTTATGAACATTTCTCCTCCAATTCGTAGTAATTTTTTCTGAACTTATAGTAATATGTGTCAGATGCAAAGTTATTTCCACAAAAATGAGGTATGGATTACCATAATTAAAGGAGGAGTGCACATAAATGCTCATGTGCCCCAAAACTGCCATTATTATGGTGAACCCTGCTACACATTTCCCATGCGTTCTTCTGCGTGTAGAAGGAGGATTTTCTTAAAGAAAGCGCTCTGTATTTTTTCAATGTCGTCAGAGTGTCTCAAACCCCAAATCTCCGAACAATGGGTCATTGTAGAGTCAACTAAACTTACAAATAATTTCCTTACATCATCCCAAGAGTTAGGTTTGATCTAATTTATCAAGGCAATTGTGTTGCTGCACGCTAAACTTGCCTTACTCCTAATTGCTTCAGCTGCTAACCCAAAAGATGCTGATTGAGTGAAAAAAATTCCTAGGTATTCATATGATTTAGTGATCTCGATAGGGGCAGTGTTATATATAAATTTGTATTTGCGACGATGAGCATAACTACCTTTCCTAAAAATCACAATTTTTGTCTTATTTGTATTCACGATTAATTCATTTTCCAAACAATACTGCTCCAGAATTTTCAAAATTTTGTTTAATAAATGATAAGAATCAGATAGAAAGACAATGTCGTCCGCATAGGCCAGTAATAAAATTTCATTCCTTGGGTCTATAGAAACCCCTCTTACCCCCTTCTCTCTTGAATATGTTTCTAGATCGGAGGTAAAAAGGGTGAATAATAAAGGGCTCAATGTTTCCCCATGTAGTACGCCTTTTGTAATTTTGATCAGCCTCGTATTTCCTCTCCCTGTCTTTATCGTCATTTTTGCTTTCAAGTAAATGCTCCTCAGAATATTAATAATCTTTTAGCTGATCCCGAGTGTGTCCAGTTTGTTCCAGAACAGAACATGATTTATAGAATTAAAGGCACTTTGGAAATCTACAAACAATGCAAATAGTTTTCCTTTTGTTTGATTTAATCGGATTTGAAAAATTGAGTATTTTACAAACTATGTCTATAGTTACATGGTTACTACATTGTTAATACGATTTGAGGTGCGCGCAACCACAAAAATAGTGAACACATCAAGTCTATATAGGGTTAGAAACCACAAACTGTGGTAATAAGTTAACTACTGTGGTAACAGTTACTTCAAGTTCAGTTGCTGTTACTGTTTTCCGTCTTTGTTTCGGGTGTAACTTCGGGCTGAGGCGAACATGAGAATCAAAATCTAATTCAGAAATGATCCGACCACATACAGTGAGTCAAAAAAGTATCTCTCAACGTAAAATTTCGTGTGATTATTTACTTCGTACACAAAATATGTGTTGAAAAATGATTTTATATCATGTATACATATAGGAGTTGCATGATATGTGTGAGAATTGTATGTTGTACAATTCTCTTCGTTGTAAACAGTGTTTAAACAACTGGATGGAAAATGTTGTATGTTGAAATTGTCTGAACTCACCGTGAAAGGGGATGAATTGAGAAACTCATCTTCTTCTTCTTTGAATGATTAGATATTCAGAATAATCCTTCTCCCCGACTGGAAATCCAGTCACATTTGATCGGGTAAACCCGACGTTTGGCCATGTTCTGATCGAACATCGAGTTAACCCGATTGAATTCCTAGTCGGGTCAAATCCACATTGACCTTAGAATTGAAAACAGGAAGGGAAGTAATTTTTTGGGGTTTTTAAGTCTCTAGTTTCTTCATTTGAGAAATTGTAGATGCATCGGTATAAACTCTTCGTCTCGTCCCATGAAAAATCAGCTGAGTAACTTGGATATTGACAAATTTGAATGTGATATGGAAGGAAAATAATAGCAGATTCAGATTCAACAACCACGAGATGCAGAATAAATGCAGAATTTCCATCAATTCCTAATACAACCTGATAAATTTGGGAACATTTTTCCGACTCGTTGAAAATTCGCAGTAGGAAGAATCGTTGGGTCAAATTGTACTCAGAACGAGCGTATGAACAACAAAGTGCGGTTAATTACCAATCCCCGACATCAATGAAACAAAGTAATAATTGGATATGATCACCAAGTTTACGTAACAGAATACCACTTTTACTGATCCTCATCTCACGTAACACAATAATTATCGTGTATTTTCATCGGATACATTCAGTACGTGGGAGAAACATAAACTGTATCAAGTTTCCGATTCATTTGAATATTGTCAATTGCCGAATATCGCGCTCATTTTCATCTACAAGACTTCAATTTTGACTGAGCACTCATGAAAAATACAGTGAAAATTTTTCTCAAAAATCTGAAATCACAATATTGATTTATTCGTATCTAGTAGAATTGCTGATACCTTATTAAATTCAAAACTTAGATAGAGAATATCTGCAGAAAATCTACAAGAATTCTTTGATCAATTTTATTCTCACATTTATAAATCAAATAGATTGTGGAATGGAAATGATAGAACTTAGTTTACAGTTTGGAATAGATTTCTTCTTGTGTAATCCTGGAATATTCTGTAAAATAAAAACGTTAGCTAGAAAATTTTGTGACGCCACATGAATAATATATGAGGTACGAACGTCAAATGCAGAGCCAATGTGTTGTCAGACTATTTCTAACGATATTCGAGAATATGCACAGATGTAAAACTCTTCTCAATTTCATCCACATTTCTGTCCACGTTATGAATGATTGATCGTTTGTGTGTTTTTTTTTCATTTGATGTGAAGAATCAAACTAATCTCGAATAAATCGATTATGCGGCGTGAATCAAAACCTGCAGAACCACAGAAATTTTTTTTTTCAATAATTGAGGATGTATTTCTATACAACTTCAATTTGAAATCCAAGCGATCTTTGAGCGATGATCGGTACAACTAGGACTAATTATTGCGAACTCGTCATTCGTACAAGTTTCAAACTGGTTCGTTGGCTGTCAGTTCATTAAAAGCACGAGACACCCTTTTTTCTTAAAATTTACAGTTTGTACTTGTCTGTAGAACACAAGCTGGAACTCTTTGTTCAAAAATGCAGAAAGCAGTACTTCTTGATTCACTTCACTGAGATCGTATGAAGCTTCGTTTGAACGTGTTTTCCCTTTTTCGCCATTGTTTGGAATGTATATATTCTTCTAGATTCGTTTGTAAAAGATTGATCTAATCTTCCTTGAACTGTAAAATTAAAAACGTCGAAATATATGAATACATCGTAAGAATATATTGTGAACAATTTTAAGCCACCGGAATATTTCAGAGCAACACTTTGCTGTCAGAAACGAAGAAGCCAGACAAAAAAAACATTCATTCTTCGTTAGTGAATACATCACGGGTAAATGAAGGGAATCATTACTGAAAGCCAGTAAAATTGAAGTACAACGTGACAAAGTTACAACTATTGATTTTAATTTCCCCAAGCTGCGTTGAAGGATTATTCTCATTTTTTAGCAGTCTTCATTTTGTTAACAAGAACTGCAGTTTTGATTGCTTTTCTCTCTGAGGTTCATATTGTTTTCAGGTCGAAATATATTATTTATTTCATTTCAAAACAACCAGGTTTCGTCATCGTTGCAACTTTATTTCCAGATAATCCATTTTTCGTTCGAGTTGCGGGTTGTATTGTTATAAGAACAATGCACTGAATTTATTATCCACAACCAGATAGGGAAAATATCATTATTGCTAGTTTTATTACGTCCCTTGTATCGCGTATATCAAACTCTATATAATATGTCGCTCAAATGATTCGATACCCTCTACCTGCTCTCTTCTCCCCAATCTCGTTACGCGGAAAATCAAATACCTCGATATTCGAGCGGATTTTTGTTCCCCCTTTCTACGTTATACTGTAAAGAAAACTCGTTCAACTACAATTCTTTTGAATCTTCGTAGTAATTTCCTTGATTCTCGATTACAACGATGTGAAGTTGGATACCCTATTAATCAGTTTTTACATCATTCTTTTCTCATTCACTCAATTTAGAATTGTCTGGAAATGATGTATCGATGCGATGCTTAGAATCGCTGAATTCGTGATTGTGAATAATTTTGGGATGAGAGGCGATGATTGTTTGTTTTAACAATTCATGTTGAATTCAACCAACAGCGGTGAATGAATGAGCATATGGTTTGACATTCTTGTGGGATGCTTGATAAATTCTTAAATGAATTCATTAAAAGGTAGGAGAATATAGAATTTCAAACCAGGTCGGACTCAACTTTTCTGCAGCGCGAATGAATGGATCTCTGAACGTAACCCACATGCATTTTTCTGCACAATGGAAATTCATTTTCTTGGAATGAAATATTCAGTGAAAGCACAATCATCATTCATGGTATACGTGGAATCGATGCATCAACCAGAATTGAAGACATTAAAATCAATTTGATATCCCTCCAAAGTCTGTCGTACGATATACATTTTGCATCACGTTGAATGCCGATAAACTTCATACTAGGATTCAATCTTAAATATAGAAAAGAAGAACACGAGGGAGAATTTCATAGTATTTTTTAAATACATCCCAGAGATAAAACGGAGGAAAGAGACGTTTTATGATGATTTTTCCCCACTTACACAACCTGAAATAAATTGGATGAAATAATAACGTTTCATGAACATACATTGTGAAAAGGGAACAGAAATAACCATGGCCTATAAAAATGGATGCCAGGATTGTATAATAGATTATATAGGACAAACGAAAACGAGAACCAGGAGACTAAAACAGCACATACAAAAAGGTTTATTTCCTCCGAGAATATTGTTTTTAAAATTTATGAATTTTATCTTCAGAAGAAGCAGTTGAAAGAGAGGTCGGTTTTATCTTTTTCTTTCTTATATTGAAATCAACAGTGTGATAAAATTTCTCAAATTCAATGAAATTCTCAGATTATTAACGGTACGGATCAAGGAAATGAACGACAGAGTTTCATAATAGATATATTTTGGAAACGATAAAATTCATTGAGCATATTCACCTTTGAATTAAAAAAGAAATTGGAATTTCACACGATTTTTTTTTTCTTGTACATTGAGGCTGCAATAATAATGTTGGATGGTATCGACTTATTATGTTCAAAACCAATTTTTGAATCTATCGATTTTAGATTATGGAGTTTTACGTGTCGTATTTGGAATAATAAACCTCCGGAAGTACTCATCTGAAGAATTACTATGGAATTTAAGAGTAGGATATCAAATTGTAAAAAATTAGTTGGACCATTTCTGGGGTATTTCTGATAGGGTCAATGATTTAGCGATTTTTTGACTTCCTGGATTATTCATTGCGTTTGAGACACATGAATGAGAGTGAGATCCATAGAAAAAAATTGCTCAACTGACAAGTGGACGTCCCAATTATTTCAGTGCAGACGAATACTATGAAGACATTTTGAATGGAATTCAAAAAATGTTTCTGTGATGTTTGACAGTGCCTTTGTTTCTGAATTATTCAATAAATTGCGCGTAGTTTACAGACGTTTCTTGAAAGTTCTAGAATTGATATCTGAAATCTCAGGGGAATTTATCTGAAAAGTCAGAGAAATAAATGCTGTCAAAAATTATGAGAACCTCTTCTGAGCGTGTAATAGAAATTTTTTTCATAGTGCGTGTCATTTTCATAATTTTTATTAATGAAACTCCAAATAGAAGCACGGACGATTAGGTCTGGAACGTACTTTCTCTAAAGCCAGATAAAATTCGCCGATAAAGAAGAAAGGAACAAAGAAACGTCCTTTTCAAATTACATTGGTCGCGCACGATCTGACAGATATAAGATTTTTTGTTTTGGTTAATATTTCACTGCACGGAGGAAAAAGATTTCGCTATTTTAACGAATCCGTCTTTGCTAAGGGGATTGAATAGCCTAACGATGACAATTCGCTGTGTTTACGAACCGATTCGTTGATCATCAGTTCTTCGCTAGTCTTGCGAAGCCTTATTGTCATCAGATCTACAATCAATAGTCCCAAAAATTTGTACGCGTCAAGTTTGAAATCAACTGAATAAGCACTGATCTCCTATTCAGTTGCTTGATTCAATCACCACACTATAAAATTTTCGAATACCTGGAATCCAAGATGAGAGATAGGTGCACAGAAATGTGAACGCTGAGAACTTCCCATTACACATGCAAAAAGTACAGCAGTTGAAGAGGTATTCGAAGCACATTTGAACAACGATGAATTCCCCAAGCAGTTGATTCCTGTAAATATTACGAGTTTCTAACGTTGGAACTGTAAACGAAGAGAACCCAGTCAACCAAATGAGATGCTAATTGCAGAAAAGTTTTTTCTTGCATTCTCATTATGAGTTAAAATCGATCGTCCGATATTTTTATATACCATAAGGAAACTTCATTAAAACTCTCTCAGTGAAACATTATTTTTATTGTTTTTTCTCACTTTGTTTCCATTTTCATTGAATTCGTTTTTGCATTCGATGTCAATATCAGATTCTTGAAATAAATAAAGAGAAAATTGCAAGAAACAATGAGTTACATGTTGAAGAGAAGGAATTCAACAATTGTACCGAATATACATCAGATGATAATCTATGAAAAGTTATTCAAAACCATATAACACGTCGTTCAATAAGTCCCGAGACTAACAACGAAAACAACATTTTTTTTTCAAAAATCATTTTTATTCATCAATATAATCTCCTTTCAGAGTGATACAATCTTTCCAACGCCTTTCCAACATTTCTATACCATGTTTATAGAAGGATTCATTCTTTGCTTCAAAATGGGCTTCAGTTTCGGCAATGAGCTCCTCATTCGAGCCAAATTTTTTTACCTGGAGCATTTTTTTGAGATCAGCAAAGAGCCAGTAGTCGCTGGGGGCTGAATCTGGCGAATGCGGGGGGTGGGGAAGCCAATCAAAGCCCAACTCGCTGAATTTTGCCATTGTTTTCATGGACTTGTGGCGTGGTGCACTGCTGCGTTTTTGGACGATTTGGGCGGCTTTCGCCAGCCATACGCCACTCAGATGGTTGCCGATTCGACTCCGGAGTGAAATGATGTATCCATATTTCATCCATGGTCACGTATCGACGCGGGAAATCCTTTTTATTGCGAGTAAATAACGATGAAAAGCTCTCTGAATCGTCAACTCGTTGCTGTTTTTGTTCTAATGGAAGCAATCGCGGCACCCACTTGGAAAAAACCTTTTTCATGAAGGATTGTAAATACGCTTCCAGATGATATCTGTGTCGTTTCTGCAATCTCACGGACCTTCACTTTGCGATTTTTCATTACGATTTTTAACACTTTACTCACATTTTCCGGTGTAATGGCCTTCAATGGCCTACCCGAACGTTCCGCATCGTTTGTGTCCGTACGACCACGTTTAAACTCAGCATACCAACGAAAAATTGTTGGTTTGGATGGAGAGTCCGGGTAACGTTTTTTAAGCCATTGCTGGGCTTCTACGGTGTTTTTACCCATCAAAAAACAATGTTTTATCAACACGCGAAACTCGCTTTTGTCCATTTTCACACAAATTACAAAGTGACTTTACTCCAACCCCGATAACTCTGCTGTTTGTGGTCCGATCGACGTGGAATTTTTACTCGTTTCATGTGAAGGTTCGCACTCTAGAGAAACGTGGCCAGTTTGGTACTACTCGCACCATCTCTGGGTTAGTCTCGAGACTTATTGAACGATGCGTTAAATTAAGAATCACGAAGTCTTCTTACTTTGAAATCTATTACTAGGTATTCCACTGTATAGTATACCTTAGTAGAACTATTCTTCGTATAATTCAATCGATATTTGATCTGTAGTATATTGTTTTTATTATATTTCTCAATTAACAGTAATGTAAGCTCATTTCCTTTGTTTTAGAAATTAGTTAATGATTCTTCTATTTCACTACACTGATTGAGTGAAATAATCAATGTCTTCTGAAACAGTGAACTGGAATGATTGACAAGCATATGTTCCGACAAGTCCCACGAAAGTTACGATCAACTGATAAAACTTCCCAGACAAGATTATTACTTGTGCAGAAATCAAGAATAATTAACTGAACTGAAATTGTATTCGTGATTGATTTCAACGACATGTAATGAAAATTTGATGAAAATATATCATGTCAACGTATTTGCTACAAAAAATGTTGTTTCAGACATTCAAATGGTCCATTCCTCGTTAATTAAAACTGCCGTTTCTATGTGTAAATTGATGACTTATCAAGGATCGATTATAGTGGATGATAACATAGGTTCGATGATAGCGGTGAATATTCGAATAAGTGATTTTAGTTGATAATTGATTCAGCAATAAGGTGAAATGATTTTAATTTATGGTAACAACTGTTTGTGTCTGAATGTAGTCCATCAATATCAATAACACTCATTTGCTTCATCAAAAAAATTCTGCGTTTCCAATTGTTGGAATATTAGATCTGGATGTGCAAAGAAATATGGAATGTAAAAATGACTATTATTTTGAATATCCTCCACCCGTGGAATTGTGAAAAGTGAAGTCAGCTTTACAAGGGTAAAAAATACTTCCTCAATACGGGAAGGGCTGTGATGGTCAACCTATTTTTTACCTTATCCTTTGGTTTTATTGAGCAATCAAAGGATATTTATTTATTCCCCAAATTATCCACTTTTTGAACTGTCCAACGAATTTGAAAAATGCAAATTTATCAAATCAAGAGTCCGCACTTTAGAATTTATTGAAACCAATATCAACGCCACCTCCCTAGACTCTATTTCGGAAAATTTCACAAATTTTGAGTAGAAATCTAACCTTCTCTTAATAAAATGTACGGATAGTCGAATTTTCTTAAAAATTTGAAAAATCGCGAATTTGAAAACAAATACACAAGAGGAACGACTGACCGATCATTCATCGACACCATATAAATAATACCTTGATATCGTTTCTGTACAACCACTTGGACGCAGAAAACTTTATTCCTATCTCACCACTTCGAAACGACTAAAAGATTCGAGAATAAACTATAGAAACTACTTTCAGAATTTACAAATTACACTCGGTAATCATATCATCGTCAGATACCAATTGAAATCGGAGCTCATAACATTCTTTCATAAGAGGGGCGGGAACGTCATTGGCGCGGCTTGGCGCTAAACTTTTTCCCATTACCGTGAGATTAACGCGACTAAGAAGAAAGCAAGCGGCAATCGGGATGGGGTAAAAAGGAGAAGGAATTACTCCGACGGCGGAAAACGCTGCGGGACAATCGTACATTGTGCACATTCAAGCGACTTATGAATAAACATTTCTCGGGGCTACCTGGTGGAAAATTACTCCCGCAAATGTCTCGATTATCTAGTCTTGTGTCTTCCGTCTTTTCCTTCGCCTTTAACTTCTTTGTTTTATTTCATTCCCTCTCCCTCCACCCGATTTTGCCACTCGTATTCTTCTCATTTCTCCTATTTCCGCATGAACGCGATTAATCTCGTACACCGAACGAATAAAGTTTAATTTCACACGGAAAACGAAACGCACTACTAAAGCGAACAATAAAATTGATGGCGGGACGCAGAATTCGTCTGTGTGTAATTCTAAGAAGAACAAACTTACGAATCGGTGTGTATCGCTTTTTATGAAATCCCTGAGAAATAATATTGCGTTGAGAGTACCCGAAGATTCTCGTCAATCGATTCCTTTGAATGCATCCATTGGATCGATTGGTCGAGAATTCCGCTTCGATAGGTACAACTGATGGTCTATGGAATATAATTTTAATTATTTCCCATTTTTTCTGATTCGTTGGCGGAAGAAGAGACCAAATATACATCAAGGATTCGCGAAAATTAATAAACCAGGAATTTTTCTTTTTTCATCGTATGTGGATACATTCGATTTGATAAATGAACTACACTGTAAAAAAAAACTGGAAATTTACTGTGCAACTGGACTGGAAATTTCCAGTGCCAGTACTGGAATATGGATATTCCAGTACATGTACAGAGATTTTGTTGTTACGTTACTGAAAATTTACCAAGCATAACTGAAAATTCAGTCATTGTACTGGAATTTTCAAGTTTGAGATGATGTACTGAAATTTTGCCATGATTTCGCGAAAATTTTACCGGCTCGTACTACAATTTTATAGTTCTTGTGCACCAAAAAAAAATATTCCCTCAAAAAGGACTTGAGAAAAAATTTGGAATTTAGAAAAAAAAACCTAATCGTTGGTATACTGGAATTATACAGGTTTTTAACTGCAATTCTCAGGGTTTGTGATGGAATTTTCCAGTTACTATGCAATTGAATTATACAGGTTTTGAACTGCAATTTTCAGGTCGTGTGATGGAATTTTCCAGTTGCTATGCAACGGAATTTAATCACTGTTGCACTGAAATTTTCCACTTCTATTGGACTTCGTCATTTCTGGCAGGAAAAATTTCAAGTCTTTATATTAAAAATTTCCTGATTGAGATTTTGAATAATAATTGTAATTGTAGCCAATGAAATTGATATATGAGGTTTTTCCAAGACTTATCCTCTTGTGTTCTAGATATGAAGCATATGTAGTAACCCAAGCTGGCCTTCCAACATGTCGCGCTATAGCTCATCGGTTAGGTCTTAGGTTTCAGTTGGTAGGCAGGTAGAAAAGTGTGGGTTCAAATCCTG
Organism: Gonatopus flavifemur; assembly: GCA_018340375.1. Taxonomy (NCBI): domain Eukaryota; kingdom Metazoa; phylum Arthropoda; class Insecta; order Hymenoptera; family Dryinidae; genus Gonatopus; species Gonatopus flavifemur. The sequence goes on from JAFFJZ010000001.1 coordinate 3,223,054, forward strand.
TTAGGTAGACATGAGTTTCTGTCCATCCAAATGAACGATCAAAAGTTTCTCAATCATCTTGGAACACAAGGACCCTGCAAAATCACTTTGCGTGAGCAATTTTTTTTCAATTTTCATGGATATTTTCAGCATTAATTTTCCAGTACATGTCCTGGAAAAGTCCAGCTCGTGTACTGAAAAATTCCAGTACCGAGGCTCAGAAAATTTCCAGTTTTGATGCGGGAATTCCATAACGTTTGCACTGAATTTTTGCAGTACAAATGTGCTGAAATTTTCCGGTACATGTACAGGTTAATGACTTCCAGTACATGTACTGGAATTTTCCGGTGAAATTTTTTTACAGTGTATCATGAGATTTAGTTGAATCGAAATTAGGGGGGAATGGATTTATTATAGCATTCATTTTAGATTGAATTCTTATTTCTGAGTATCAGATTATTTAAAATATCCAGAATTGTGACGTAGAACATTTGGTATGAAATTTTCATGTCTCAATATTCCGATGGATGGTTGAATCCGATGAAACACGTTCGATTGTTCCATTTGTAAAGATCCGCCGCAGTACAAACGTTGAGAATGAATTCATAAGTTTTTGTGATGAAATATATATTTCGATAACTATGAAAACACCCTACAGCTGTTTTCGACAAAATTCGCTTTGAAAACGATTTTTGATTGACGAAATGTGTCGCCGAGTGACTACACAACGTTACTTTCAATTTCAAGGATTGTCCATTCGCTGGATATAATACCTCTCTATAAAATCAAATGTTGAATAATTCTCGTATTAATTATCCAACGCATTTCAAATGATTTTACATTGATGCTGAAGAAAACGATACAATTCACGAGTTGATACTGATAATTAAAAATCCTCGTTTGTATTGCATTGGTATTCCATACAGCAAACATTCGCAAATGGTGCACAAAGTGATTTCCTCCTCGTTTGTCCTCGGGGTCTTTCGCGGATGGAAAATTAATCAAACTGCGTCAATGTACAATGATAATCATAAAATGAAATGCAATATGTTATTGTGTATTTGAATTCTAATGCAAATAATTCACAACGAGACGTTACCGACTGGATTCTGCTCTTAAAATGAAAAACAAAGAAGAGAAAACAATTTTTGAAACTGGTGTACCGCCACGGGGATGAAAACTACAATACCTTCGGGAAAAATTCATTCTCATTCGAAGTATCGGTTTAATTCAGCAAAGACTTGAGGAAAGATTTTGTGAATCGAAGGTGAATGCGGATGAAGATTAACTGATTCGTTTGAATTCCATTTCTCAATGAATGAAAAATGTGTGCACAGGATACCTTATGAAATATTCATTTCGATCACGTCGAAATTGATCCTATTTAATTTTGGATTTCAAATCCAAACCTAAGCTCTTCATAAAGAACATTCTTCCAAATTGCATCGCAGGTAGTTTGGTATTCCGTTTCCAAACAACGATAACGAACATTTGAGAAAACAATGCTCTATAAGGGTTGAAATCTGACGTGTCATGGCACAACCGTATCAATTTGTGTTATTGAGTGGTAGGTACACTTGGATGCAAACAGCATCAACAAAATTTGATTCGAATTGCTGGCTCCATTACACGGATTCGCATGATTACACGTGCCCGATGGAATACCCCGTTCAGAAACGTATATACTTCTACTCCCAGAACGATGATAGGAAATTGAAACGCAATCCTCATACAAATTTTATAGTAAGAAAAATCGATTTCGATCAACTAAACTCTAATCGTAAATAAATTTGCGATTCCAACGATGGTATGTCATTATACACACCACAATCCTGCTGAAATCGCGGATTCTCGCTCAAGTTTATTCTTTCGTTGCCGATCTGTTGGTGAAAGCGCGCACCGCACCTGCAACCAACAATTTTATTCCACCCGTATATATTCAGGGAGGTTTATCGAGTACCTAAGCTCGCAGAATCACTCTTAAACCAGCGTAGATCCGACGAATCTACCTTTCGTAACGGCCCACACACAGAGACGGATCTCCTCTTTTCCTTTCGAACTCACTCTTTTCGTTCCCCACTTACCTCTTCGTCTTTAATGGTCTTGATCACGAGAGGGCAGTTAAAAATCTGAGCGCACTCCACCGGCACAGGAAACCACTTTGATTTCGACAAAAAGCATAGAGAAAACGGGCCGAGGCGGGGGGGAGGGCCGAAAGAGAACACGCAAAAGTAAAGGAAAGAAAAAACACACATACATTTGGAACACTGATTTTTCTTCCTTTCTTTAAAGCCAATTTTTCTTCATTTTCTTGCTCCACTTCCTCTCCGTCTTCTTCTTTCTTTTTCTTTTCTCGAGCGGTTCATCGGGTAATGAGAAACATGGAAATGATAGACTCCGTATCTAATGATCGAATGAGTTGGATGTGTATCGATTTCGAAATGAATATCTAGTTTAACATCTTCTTCGAATGAAGGGATTGTATTTTATGGAATTCTATCTGAATTATTCTTCACTCAAGTATAGAGGAATTACAATAAAACGATCAATGTCCACTGCATCCTTGAAAAGTGAACAATCGATGAATTTTATTGAATTTTTGGGATGGTTCGTTAGAATTTATGAACCACTAGATATCAGCTTGAAAAGTCTATTAAAAGATTTTTAGTGAACTCTTGAAGAGGTTTTGGCGAACTTTTCAATATCTCAGGTCAACCAAAAGTATACGGAAAGTTAAGAACGAAAGAATTTGGCTGGATTTTCAAAAGACTTCTAGCATACTTGTCAAAATATCAGTGGATTTGAAAGTAGGTTGAAAGTCAAGTACGAGGGATGCACACTTAACTCCTAGAGGAAGGAAAACATGGGTCAATTTGACTCAGCACGATTACCAGAGTTATCAGTATTGGCATATCCAAAACTGGCAAGAAGTCAGAATGATCTCATCGTTTCACAGAAGAGCCTGTGCATGAGATTTACAACCATGTCAGGGCTGCTGATTCGAGTAAGCCACCTATGATAAAATTCTGGTATTTCAATAACCTCATTTAAACAGTATTGATTCAATATTGACTCAAGATTGTCTGTCCACACACACCAGTACTGTTTGGAATTCATCAAACAATTAGTGTTAGCTGAAAAACGATAATAACTCTGGATAGGAATAATTGCTGCTGCCGAAGTCAATTCTGGCAATTTTCACATGGGCACATCCGGTGGATTTTCAAAGGCTCTTTGGTGGACTATTCAAACTATCACGTGAATTGGAAGTGCATGAAAAATTCGTAGGGGTAGAGTCCTGAAAAACTTTCACGAGACTTTCACCAGAAGTGTCTCTCCCCTGTCTTTGCATGGAATTTCCATACAAGCTTGGGTCGCTTGATGTTCTGGAAAGTCGGTGACAATTTCCATACTTAACTTTTCATGACTCCCCCAGTACCTTTGGATCAGCTGAAATCCTGAAATGTCCACCCTACAAATCTTTCAGAAGTTTACTGAAAACCCTCTGTTTGGTCTTCCATTTTCTTTTGATTCAGGTGAGATTTTGGAAAACACACCAAAACTCTTTTGAAATTCCATTTTTGCTGTTTGACTTTCCATGTACTTTCCGGTCACCCCGCATATTGGAGAGTTTCATATAATTTCCATTTACTTTTGAATCATTTGACACTTTAAAAAATCCTCCAAAACCCTTCTCGAAACACTACCATGAATATCGTATGCTCGATTTTGTAGTCATATTTAGGTCACATGAGAAATCCGCCAGGAATTGTTCGATTAAATATAAAATATGCTTCGAAAATTCGAAATTTCACATTTCGTTCGAAGCAATAATGTGGAATAGAATAACATACTATTCTAAGATGATTACCAAAAGTTCTCTAGCGCTGATAACAGGATATTTGATTCGACGTGCATGTATTTAATCAAGATTCTTACACTCAAACGCACACGCAAGGATGAATAATTTTTTCACAACAATAATTAAAAATCTATTCCTCTCGGCAAGTAAAAGAATCAGACTTCGAATCTTCCGTTGAATATGAACAGGAATGATTTTCATCCTCGCGTACTTACACCAAAGAAAACCGAAAGGAAATTGATACATTCCAATTAAAATATCAAATTCATTATCGTACGATGAACACAATCGAATCACCTCGAATAACGCTTGTTCAATGGAATTATTATTACGGTTATCTTTCAATGGAATTTTTGATTTCATCGATATTCAACTCCTCGTAATGCGTATTGATTGAAAAGAGTATTGATTACCAACTTGCGGATTTCAGTAATTTCATTTTTATTATCACGAATTTAAGCAAATGAAAATGAAAATCGTATGTTCACGTTCGGTATGGAATTAACGTATAATCACATGATTCTGATAGTAATAACTGGATTTCCAGTTCACGATCGGATAAAGTACAATAATTACTCGTACAGATGTTCGTTACATGTACATAATTCATAAGTTTGATGGAGAGAATACTTCTGTTCATTATAAAACAGTGAATACAAAGAGAGAGGTTTGTTTGGGCGTAACTGAACTTTACTGCATAACAAAAATGATTCAAATAACAAAAACCTTCTCCATGCTTTTGAATTCATCGTTTGCGATTGAATTTTTCTAGTAAATTGTGGGGAAATTTCATTCATTTGGAATCGATACTTCGTCCAAGTATTAATGTGACTTCGCAAGATGTTTACACATGACTTTGTAGTCAGAAAATGATTTACTGAATTATAGTCAGCCAATACCCCTCTGATACTCGTACACTGGAAGTCGCCCAATGTTATTGAATGTGCGACGAGTATCTCATCAGTCAATACAATGTCCTAATAATAGGTCATTACAATGACATCTGAAATCACACCTCTAGGCCAAATACCGTTCCTTCACATGCGGGAGCGTACAGTGAACCTGCGTGGCCAAGCGCGCGGCACGTGGTATACAATTCTTGTTCGTAAGTCTGACTGGCGCGGCAGTTGCCACTTCATACCACGAGGAGCGCTGCGACGTGAGCCTCTTGTTCGTAAGAACAAAGAATTAAAGTAGGATATAAGGTGAAAGAGCATAATTTCACTGAAAACAGTTCTGCTACAGTGTTGTTATCTTCGTTACATTTCTATTGGATCTATTTAATTTCACCAAAATCTATCGGGTTCTTTTTATAAACGAATACAAAATAAAACAAAAGTACTCTCTCATACGCATTTGGTTGCTGCGTCTTTCGGTCATTTTATGTTAAAAAAATCCTGTAGCAGAAGTATTTGATAACCAAATTCATTATGTTCTTGATGCTTCCTAATATCACCTAGTACTTACAAGCACAGGCGAAATCTCAATAAACCGTGCAATCTACTGCACCGAAAATCTATATTTTCAACGCCGATAGTGAGATTGACGACTTTGAAAGTCAATTTTTCGAAATTTTTCCAAAAAACATCAGGACAAGCAAGAAAAAATCTAGACCATTGAGAGAGAAGTTTTCAACCATATCTCAGTGACAATGGTGTGATGTCAATACCTCATACAGCACATTTGAATCCAATAATCTGGAAAAATTATCATACTAGTGTTGGTTTTTGCGCATAATATTTACTTACAAAACAAACAATACAACGTTTCAAAACTTATTCAAACAAATCGACTCCGACAGCAAATTTTATGATTTTATATTATTTTCATTTTATGTAGGATATAATTCGGCTGATATCAGGCAATAGAATAAAAAAAAATACATGGTTACGAAATACAATACAATGTGTTGAACATTGAGTTTAACAGTGGAGTGAAATTTTTATCCACAGAATGATGAGAAAAATGATACTGAGTACAAACTAATTGTGGAATGAGAAACACAGTTGTCAGTATAATTCTCTTTCCCTTTCAAAACAAAATGGAATGAATTCAATTATAGTTCTTGAATGAATATTTATTCTGCGATTTGGCACCTTTCAAAAAGTTTTTGTTTTTTATTACGTAGTCTAAAAATTCGTTCCACCATTGAAGAAAATTAACTTTTGTTTGTAACTTAGGTTTAACATGTTCTGTGGTCAATTTATTCCTATCATTGGTTCATGTTGCACCGAAAAAAGAAAAAATTCCCTCTTCAAGTACATTGGAAGCTAGAGTTGATACCACGAATTCAAAGATTTCAATTAAATTTACCGAATTCTTATTTCTCGTGGAAAGTTTGTGCCATTGCTCGTCAAGTGGAATGTTTTATTTTGCCGGAACTTCATTTATTTCTTCGATCAAAATAGAAAACACATCTTTCACTCAACGAAACTCTTCATGTGGCTGCTCTATAGGAATGTCGCTGTCCACTAGTGAACCTCGGTGAACCGACAATCGACCTAGAATTGCGGTTCCTCTTTCGCCAAATTTTGGTAACAAATATTGGTTTTGACGTTTTGATAACTTGATGATCATTTAAGACATTTTTTTGAATAAAAATTCCTCAAAATTAAACGAGTCTCGAGTCGATCGGTTTTTGGTTATTTCATAATAATTTATTGGTTTTTCACTGCTTTTGAACCTGAAGAACATTTAAAAAAATCCAAAAATAGACTACAGGTTTCAGTCACCTTTTGATGGCAAATTTGTCCCAACGAACTATTATTTCCCGGTCACAAATTAAATTTTCAATAAAAACCATAGAAGGAACAATTTTCCGACCAAGTTTTCAGCTCACCAAAAAACCACAAAAATTGGTCATTATGGAATCGCCAAGTGATTAGTTAAGAGTATAGGCATGTTTTACAGAGCCTCCATTATTAAATCATTCGGTTGTCAAATCAACAGTTTCAATACAGCCAGCTTCTTTTTCAGTGAGATCAAAGCAATTTGCAATGTATTCCGATGTTTAGTCCTCAACAAACATTTTTTTCAAAATGTTTGTACTGCTGAAACCGAAGAAATTGTCTGTGATTCTGTGTTGCAAGTTTTACAACAGCATTGCATTATGGAAGATCTTCAATAAATTTTGAAAAAAAGCCAAGGAGCATCCTGTTTTCAAACAAACAATTTATTTCAATGTAGAAATTATACAATGATAAGAAAGAGCTTGCGTTTGTCTGAGAACCAAATCCACGAAGTCAATAAACTTACAAAGCTTCCAAGGTGAGAAAAGTTTCATCGTTCTACTGGAATTTGAAACCAAGAGCATTCTGGAGTGGAGAAAATGCTCTGTCAAGTGAGCGATACAGGCTCTTTTCATTTTCTCTATTTCTTAAATCAAAAGTCGACATAGAAAGACACTGTAGTATTCAAATCACGCCTTGACTCTTTATTTTCAGTATTCAATAAATACTTACATCATGGAACACATGAATTTCACATTGAGCCCTTGCAACCAATCCCTCTGATATGAAAAAAAAAAATGGAAGCATTTAGAAGGGGATTCAGATTCTTCATGCATAGATTACCATTCTCCTGCATTGGCATTAAATATTCCAATTCATAGGACACAGAGGAATAAATCTACCCATAATCCAAGAAACTGGAAATAAGATCATTCCATGAATTTTCAAGTTTGATATCGGAAATGTCACAGTTTCAACAACAATCCCATCAACCTTCCCCAAAATTGATCCAAATATTCTCAGCCTGTCATTCCAAATACATTACTTTCCCTTTCACCTTGGTACACGTAGGGAGAAAAAATTCGTACACGAAAAAAGCTTGAGCATTTCCTTTTCAGCTGTACGTTAAATCAAAGGAAAGCTGATTTCGCTGAGTGCAAAGCTAGGGCGGAGACGGATGAAAGGAGAGAAGATGGTGGTTCGGTAACGAGCCTTCATTCGCGAGACCGGGGATGATACTTACGGAGGTTTCGCATCGTGACATGCCGTGCCCGCACCACGTCGAAAACGATGGATAGCAGAATTCGTATCTATCTTGCTCCTTGTCTTCGCTCTTTCTTCTCTCGCCAGTCTCTTCTCTATCTCTAACGAGCTGAGGGAAAATTTTCACGAAAAGGAAAGATCTGTAACTCGAAAGGAGTAGCACAGAGAAATCCAATTGTCAGGACCAAAGAGATACGTTGAAAGTGTGAGAGGGTGGGATCAAGAGAAGGAGAAAACAGGAACGAAAGCGAGGTACGGGAAAAGAAGTATTTCAAAATAAAATCATCCATGACACTGAGTGACATAAGCATACAAAAGTGCATGGTATTGTGATGCAAGGCGAGCTCCCCGATGTGTAGATAAATTGTCTTTTATAATTCAATTCATCATCGAGTTCGGTGACGTCCAATGGATTGAGACACAATTGTTAACTCTCGCAGCGAGTGATCTTTTTGGCTTGTTTTTTTTCTGATACATCGTTTTCGACTTGGAACAAATCCATAATGGTTTTATGAAATTTTATTAAAAGATATCAATGGAAAACAGAGGAAAAAAGTAAAATGTTCTCTCGTTATTTTCTATCGAAAAATTATTGACTTTCATCGAATAAAAATATCGCGTATACAAGTGGGAGATAAAATAAAAATATAACACAGAGTACAGTTTAGTTAATATTTCCGGGAGAATTTCATTTTGAAGGGGATTTTGATGATGTAAATTCGACATGTCGCTCCAATGTTTTATTATTTCACGTGAAATATGTCGGGCTGAGAACATTCATATTATCGAATAACATTAGTTCAAAATGAAATCAACCATTTTTTTTCAAGAGAGAACAAAATTTTATCAATTTCAATACCCTTCAATTTATAACTTTTCATCTCCTAGTGGAGGGAAGAATTTCAAGAACAGATCTTGAAATATTTCACAATCGGTCTTTTTATGGTGCATATATCGACTAAAATGATGAAATCCATAATGTATTTTATGAATGTGAAATCACCTCATTTCATTCACTCCATTTCAAGGATTGTTGATTTTTATCCTTCATTCCTCTCATTCACCTCATTCACCTTTTGGTACTTTTTACGGAACAAAAGTGACATTCGTTCGGATCTTCGTGTCGTAAACACACGTAGTAACTACGAATAATGTCAGTGAACATCGTTACAAATTAACGAATGCTTTTAATCTAGTTCAGGTGGATACTCAACCCCTGAAGTCCCCACTCTTTTGCACAGGAACATACACGTAGGCATCATGTTTATTCCACCTATAAGAGAAGTTTGTATGGTTTTAGTAGTGTCGCCATTGATACACGCACGTACATAAACACATGTTCGCTTATAGATACACAGACAGAGCGGGCAAACGAATTCCCAACGATACCAAATGCACCCCCAAACCTACAGGTTTATCTTCGTCCTTTGGATTGCATCCTCTTTCTATCCTCATTAAGCTTTCCGTTTGTGAGACGACATAGACTGATGCGTGGGTAAACGATTGACTGATGCAACATTAACGAAATTAACATCAACAGTAACGACAGACATAAAGGAGGTCTTTACCTCTGCAAGAAGTATTGAGCTCTGAGTATTGAGTTGACTTTTAATTGACTTGAGTTCATTATTCCACGGGAAAATGAATACGGAATACTGTTAATACTTCAAATACGGTTAAGAAAATTATCAACTTCAGGAACGTATTATGGATGTTGAAGTGTCTTATCTTGTTACCGAGATCATTGAAATTTCAACAATTATCAAATACGATTTAATTAGGAGGAAATGGAAGATGTAGAATTTATGGCAATCTCTACGGCTGAGTAACGCCCAGTTTTTGATGTTATACTCAACTATTTTCATTGTGTACTTAGTTTCTTGGGGAAAAAATGGGAAGATAAACTATAATTGATATAGTTACTTGTAGGATAATGTTCACTGTAAGAACAAAACGTTGGATAACTTTGGGGTCGACATTTCCGTTACAAAGTATTGAATTAAGAATTTCCATTCAAGAATTTGATTGATCTCCTGAAATCGAGAGATGTTTGTTCAAAACAATCCTTCACACCCGCTGTTCTCGGAGAATTTGTATTTGAAATTGGCATGGCACTCATAATTCATTTGCTCAATCTACTGTGAGAAGCGGACCTACTTCCGCGAGGAGCGTTTATTCCAATGACTGAGGCAAAAGGCAAAAGTGATAAGTGTTACCGCGGAACTATTGTATAGAAGCATTATTTCCTTCTTAAAATAACTCTCTTACGAAGTTGTTGATCATCAAATAGGACCTACAAGTGGTTCACCACTTTGCACATCAAATCGCATTTACTACTATGTACATAACAACGTTACAAGAGGTTTCATCGAACTGTATCTTATCGGTGGAGGTGGAATTGAAGTAACCACCGATGTGAATGAAGAAACGATACGGAGAAGAGTAGCTTTTGCATAAGTTCTAAATGACTCGAACTTCAATTCCTTTATGTCTTTGAATTAAATCTAAATCAACAAGACTTTTGAACACGGATGGAGAATTCCTATAATACTACTTCTTTCGAGGTATCAGATGAATGGATCATTATAAAAATAATACTTTCTGAGCAGTCTTATAAAATATGCCGTACGTGTAATAGTAATCAAGAGTGAGGAGGCAAGACTTTGTTTTTGTAATTATTTATCACCTCCAGTCAAATAATTATCTCCTGATAACGCCTCTGGCTCGTCGAATTCCAAGGTGCGTTCAGAGATACGAGAACGCATGTCCCGAATCATTAAATCAAGAAGAAGAGGATGAGGTTGAACTGAACAATTTTGAACGATAAATTTTCCGTTCAAATACCAGTAGAGTACGGTTTATTCCGATAAATCTTCGAAAAGTTTTGTAAAATCGCTTGACATTGAAGCTTCATTTGTCTTGTCTGTGTATTACATTTAGCTTTGTACATTTATTTTTGTTTCTTCACTACTCCTTTTCATCACAGGATTGTGAAATTACTATCATAGTGAAAAGTGTTTCAATTCAACCTGTCCTCTTCAGTTGAAAGATCTGTGACACGAGTCCCAACATCTCTGAACAAACCTTGGAATCCAACGACTGAAAAGTATTATGGGGGCTGATTATTCAATTATACGTAATTAATATTGCCAACGGGCATAGGTGTGGTCACGGTGGGTCTGTCACCCACACTAGTTCTCAGAGAGGCGTTGAAATTGAGATAAATCGTTGGAGAATTGACAACAAAAAATATATACAGGGTGGACCATTTTAAGTGATATAGTCAAATATCTCCGAAACTAGTAGAGATGGGAAAACATGTTACGGACAAAAAGTTCAGGGTTACACGGGAGGTGTATGGTGATGACCTTGGAAAATCCCTTAGAGGTCATTTTGAAGGTCATTTACAGGTCAAAATAGTTTTTTTGAACCGCAGCCCCATTTTTTTACCATAGCGTTTGGAAGCTGGTTTCAAACCCTTCACAAAACACTGTTCATTCACCCCCTTCCGCCCATTGGGGTGCAAGTTATGGACCGTCGAAGTCATTGATGACCACGCGCGCGGACTGGGGCTACCGAGAGCGTGAGCGCGTGGATACGCGTGATGATTCCAATAGAGAGACAAAGATTAGTGATTACTCTAATTCTTTGGTGAATTATCTGCAAACCCGAAGGATTTTTGTGTCTGTTCGAATGCGCATCTCAATCAAGGTTATGGGGTATAGTAGATACTTTCAATGCTTCCAGCGACCCTTCAACACTTTTTGAGAGTCGATACTCATTCATACTCTGGTAGAAGTTTGATCAGGCATTCCCTATTCTCAATAAGGTACTGATCAGGTTAGAATCCTAGAACCGTAGATAAGGAAAATCTTGTGAGACCCTTACAAGGGCCTTACCTGATTTCCATAACAGGATCCAGATAGGTTTGTAACACAAGGGTACAATAGGGTTCGGATAAGATTTCCATAAAATCGAGCGAAAAAGGAAAACCGTAACGAAACCTGATGAGGACGTGATAGGGAATCAGGCATGCCTCATCAGGCTCTCTTATTCTCCCATCCAAAATTTCTACTGGGGTAACCCTGATTGAATCAAATGGAATGATTCAAAGGATTTCAAATGCAATAGTGAATCGTAATGAACCGAACACATAACTGCCACTCATGATGAGCAGAGATTCGATGCTTCCATTTATTTATGGATTTCGCTTCTTCGCTCTCCTCCGAAGATTGCGACCGATTCCAATGGAGATGAGAGTTGATTCATTTTGAAGAAAAACATAAACATAAACAAATGCACTGAGAAAAATCTGTATTGTAAAAATCATGTTTCAATATAGTAATGTATTTGACGGTGAAAAATACATTATTTTGGTCATTATTACCATGAGTTAGGTGATGAATACTATCTTTTTAGTTATTATCACCATGAGCTGGGTGGTAAATGACATCTTTTTGATGAATCAAACCGAATGTGCGGTGAAATTCAACACTGAAAAGGTACTTTTCACTTTTGAAAGGCTGGCTTCAGTTTTCATTATTTGATGGGTGAAAAATATACGAAATAGAGGTGATTTTCACATTTCATTTTCCTCAGTGTGGGAAGATCGAATCTGTGCTTATCATGGGTGGCAGTTATGTGTTCGGTTTATTACGATTCACTATTCCATTTGGAATTCGTTGAATTATTTCAACCGATTCAATCAGGGTTATGGATGAGTATCGACTTTTGAAAATTGTTGAAGGGTTGCTCGAAACATTGAAATTATTTACCATACTACATAATGTTGATTGAGATGCGCATTCGAACGGACACAAAAATCCTTCGGATTTGCAGATAATTTACCGAAGAATTAGGGTAATCACTAATCTTTGTCTCTCTACTGGAACACAGTAAAAAGTAAATCTTAATTCCACGATCGACTGATCTTCAGATGAGGCTCAAAATCAGCAATGTTACGATTTCAGCCGTAATATGGGATGAAAAACAGTTATGGCCGTATTAAATTCAATTAAACCGGATAATATGCTGATTATCAGCAATGCATATCTTATAGGCAGCCATGTAGAGTTTGATGGATAATTCAGTAAAAAATATCTGAAAATAAGATTAGAATTCTTTCATTTTCAGTGTCACAATTGTTTATACGTACACATATATATTTGCATATAATTAATGACAGTTTCAATTCAGTCAAATTATTTCAGGTTTTTTATTTATTATTCAAGGTGTCTAACAAATTCGGTAGCAGTTTGTTATATCACTTTCGTAAAAGCTTGTTATTGGATTTTCCGCACTGTCAATGTATTTTTTATGTCGACACTTTCACTTCAACATTACAACACAAATTGGAATTAATTCAAACTTTCGGGGGTATTCACATGTTCACTAATTCTCAGTTCCCGTGAAATGTTTTCCAAATTTATCTTCGACTGCACACTACACATACCATCAAATTATACTATTATGAAATTATTTATCACATGCGTCGATCGAAACGGTACCGTGGTGAAGTGGTTAAACGCAAAGGACTAGGACAGGTTATTCCAGCAACAATGTGGGTTCGAATCTCCCGATGAGGGTTGAAGATGTTCAATCTTCAAAAACTACGATCATGATATAATTGAATAGTCAAGAAGTGAGGTGAATAAATTCACACAACAGGGAACTTTCATTTTGCATTCTCCGAATAAACACAAACAACTTCCTCATCGTCGATAGGTAACGCTATGTTGAGAAGAACAAAACAAAAAACAATGGACGAACCCATTTATCAGGAACGATTCGCTTTGAATTTCAGTTCAAAATCAGTTTTAATTCCAGTTCAATAGGGATCAATGTAAGCTGTAACCTTCTTTGAGTTTGAGAAGGTTTTCCAGTAGCTGACTTTAAGTCTGATGAGTCTTCTTTCGGCTGCATCTTGAATTCAGCTTATATTTTAACTGAAATCAAGTTTTTCTTTTTACCGTGAATCATCACGCCTATTACGCTCTCGGTAGCCCCAATCCGCGCGCGCAGTTATCAAAGACTTCAACGGTCCATAACTTGCACCCTAATGAGCGGAAAGGGGTCCATGAACAGTGTTTTGTGAAGGGTTTGAAACCAGCTTCCAAACGCTATGGTGAAAAAATGGGGGTCTGGTTCAAGAAAACCATTTTGACCTTCAAATGACTTTCCAAATGACCTCTAAGGGATTTTCCAAGGCCAGCACCATACTTCCCCCTATAACCCTGAGCTTTTTGTCGTTAACATTTTTTTCCATCTCTACTAGTTTCGGAGGTATTTGACTATATCACTTAAAATGGTCCACCCTGTATAAAGAAGGTTCAAGGGGCAGAATTTCGAACATCAGCACACACACGAGTTAGATCCCAGCCACGCCCATGAGTTTCAGATGAGAGTTGTAAATTTATGTAGAATTCATCATTGAAGGACAATTTTTATTTAGATTTGAGGAGAAATCGTTGATTCTGGAGAATAATTGTTGAATCTTCTGCAAAGGGTGATAGTAGTGGAATTTGCAGGGTTCAGAAGTAACGCATAAAATGTAACGAAGTTACTCGTTACGTTATTCGTTACTTGGTAACGCGTTAAATTTTTTAACAAGTAACGATAACGATAACGTCGTTATTAATTTTTGGTAACTAATCACGACTTTCGTTACTTTCTCCGTTACTTTGAGGTATGATTTTTCTTCAATTTATATGATTCAAATCATACCTATGATAGGTTGATAGGTAATTGCTGGTAATTTGTAATGGTGAGGTAGCAAGTGCCTGAAAGGCTATTTACCCGACAGCAGTGAAGTCTGTGGCTATTTGAGGAGGACTAGGAACTTTTAGTCATTTTCCTCGAATTCACAAATGATTGTCCTTTGGGTATATTCTTTCAATTCTCCAACCGAGTTTTACGACTCTAGGCGCGTTCTGATATGTCTAGAATTTACCAAGATTCTCCTCAAAAAACTATAATTTCACTCTCAACTGTTGTCGTCAATGACTAAATGTTATAACACGGTTTGAAAGTCGCGACATTCTTCGTGCAGAACTGTTGAATAAATATTCATGTTTTTTATACAAAATTGGGGTGAAATTCCAAACAAATTTTCAAACCACCCTAGTAGAAATGGTCTAGGCATTCACGAGTTTTGTAACGCTCGCGCTAGCGAAATACTAGACACTTACGAGGACCTCATTATATACTTGTAAAGCGCTCGTAATACTTGCAAGTGTTTGGTGAGGCACTCGCAAGTGTCTAGTATTTCGCTATCGCGAGCGTTACAAGACTCCCCAGCCAGCACAAATAATCAATTTGAATTTATAAAGACTTCCCAAAGACCTCTTGAACAGTCCCCGTTATGCAACTTACAGTGAATTCCATATGAATTTAATGGATTCCAAATGAAAACATATTGAATGTCTGAAGAATTCATCACGGAGTTCCGATATGAGTTCTTTCTGAACATTAAGTTGTTCATTGAGAATTCATTTTGAATTTAAAATAGTCATAATGAATACATATTGATGAGCATAATGGGAGCTCTTTGTGGGAACTCTTGTGCTGTATGGGTCGTGAATGTCTAGGCGTTTCTACTAGTGCGATGAAAGTAACGATAATTCGTTACATTTTTGAAATGGTAACGGTAACGGTAACTTCGTTAATTTCTTGATAATGCAACGGTAACTTTAACGAGCTACTTTTTTAGGGTAACATTTCGAACCCTGGAAATTTGTTTTTGCATAAAAAAAAACACCATGAAGTCTCGAGTTCCAACATGCAAGTAAATCAAGGACACCCGATTGTAACACAGAAGTAGAGTCGGTTAATTTGACTTGGGGTTGCTCTAAGTTTCAGCCTCGAAATTCAATATAAGAATATCGATCATTATTAGTATTTTTGGGTAAATATTTTTCCAAAAAACACCATTCATCGAGACCACGTCCATCGATCATTGATATATTAATGTTTGAATATTCCAAACGCAATTTCCAATTTTCGAATTTTGTGCAAAATCCACGCCACTCATTTCTCTCCCTCTTAAAGGGACTCATTAAGAATTGAATAGATCCGTACTTCGAGGTGATGGTTTTGTTGAACTTGGTTGTTTGGACAGACATATCTACGGAATACAAATTCCTCACGGATACACATAATTGAGTGAGTACCTTCTGCAGAACATGATACCGAAATATTGACGTACATATCCATTTCCTTTGCTTATCCGACACTCCTGCTATTATAACATTGCGTTCATCACGTAATTTATATAATTTAATTTGCTGATTGTTGCACGCGTACCAATGTATACCAATTGCAATGTCTGTACGTGGTGGACATATTACTCATTGACCTAAAAACCACGTACACATTTGGTATCAAATTATTCCAAACGCAATTCACGTTTATCGTATCCCCTGCCCCTAGACGCGTATTTACACGTAGTGGAATATGAAATTGTTTGAGATATAAAATGAGGATATTCGAAGAGTCATGTGATCAATGATCTTGTTCTTTCCTCATCTTGAGAAGTGAGTGTTGTTCCATGCTCATTTACAAATCACTCAGATCATTTGATCTTGATATTCAAAGATTCCAGTTTGATAAACTGTTTTTTTTTAAATTCCATAGTTGATTTTAGTTCAACGTACAGGAAATACAACAGTGCATAGCTTGAATAACAAAGCACATTCTTGACCAAAAAATCCAAAGTTCATCTCCAAGAGTAAACATTCCGTTGATCTTATGAACGGTCTCTGAACATTTTTATGCTTCTTGCGTTGTCTTACGTTAATTGCGTGAACTTTCCGCGCGAGTGTTATGAAAAATAGTACACGTATCTCAGGAGGTAAAGTGCGCCATTACAACTCGTGTATTGCTGCCCTTGCTCCGCTCGTGCGACAAATTCACACTCGTTGATAATGGTTTCTTTTCCTCCCTTGATACGTAATATACCATTTTTTCCTCAAATTCTGTTTGTCTGGATAGCCGAAGGAATGTTATTGAATTTTCATGCACTAATATCAAATTATTCTCCTCCTAATTTTGATCATTCTTCAAGATTTATTATTATTGTTCAAAATGAATGATTTCAAATCTGGAACAATGGAATTCTGTGGAAGTTCGTGAATAACGAGAAACCGGATCAAATTGAAGACAATGAATAAAGCGTCATCAAAATGTGTTGATTAGAAATAATGGAATCTTCGATGTATCTTTTTGTTTCTCCCTAAAACATATAGACATATTTCAATATAGTTCAACAATCCGAATAATTGACAATGAGATTCAGAGAATATTCAAACCCCGTGGCATCACAAACGAAAATTTACTTCAGTATGAAATTAAATGTATCCATCCAAAAACGCTATCATCCGTTGTTTATCGCGAGAGCATTACTTGTTAGGTAAATACTATTTCATTTCACGATCAAACAACAAACTTGTTTCCACAAAAATCAACAGAATATATGCACGATATGAAAGAAATTCAATGTACAATACCCCGAGAGAAGGAATTCATCGAACTCAATAAATATTTACTCAATTGAATGAATGTGATAGAAAAAATGCATCAATTGAATCACATCCATTGAGCGAATGGAGAAATATTCAATAACCTACCAAGAAATATCTGTTGAAAAACACTCTGTCGTCCAATTCCGATCACTTTCAACGACAATTCACGTCAACTGAATTACGAAAATAATTTTTGATTGGACAAAAACATATTCAAGTTCACGATTCATGGGATAGAATTCTACGTACACTGTTAAAAATTTCTTGAAATTTCATGTACTTTTCATGTACATATGTGAATGAAAATTCAATTTTTGTGAACTGAAATAGGAATCCAAATACATGTTATTGAATTTTCAAGTTATCGTGCATGAAAATTGAAATTAATGCACAGGTGATTGAAAAAACTTAAAAAAATTTAATCCAGTATAATAACATAATAATATCATTATAATTATAATCAAATCATGACTCTAATGGCATCCAACTGAAAACAACAAAAATGATTCAAGTTGGTTTGGATTTGAAAAAAAATCTAAAAATGCTCATATCTCAAAAACTAACCTTCAAAAAACGGGAAATTCTTGCATTATGGCTTCAGAATACGCCCTTGAAATACAATTTTTCTCACTTGGATCACCGTGTATACTAACGCTTCGACGAAGTCATCCACGTATCCACTTCAACTATGTACCAGTTAGATCACACGGTTTGTTCAGTGTTTCTACATCACAAGTACATCTTGATTCACAAGTTTGAAGAATGAACGCAAGGTCATATACGCAGAAAAATGCCGCGTTCCACATAAGTGGCAATGGCTTGAGTGATAGAGCTTTGGCGTCCGATTTCGACGTCCCGCGTTCACATCTTGTGAAGGTGATTTTTTTTTTCAACAATCATGAACATGTGCATGAAATTTAAAGAACTTGTTATTGAATTTTCAATCATGATTTCTCTCAACAATCAAGAACATGTGCATGAAATTTAAAGAACTGGTTCTTGAATTTTCAATACTTCTGTACATTACTTTTCATTTACGTGAGTGGAAATTGCTTCCATTACATGTGGTTGAAAATTCAATCAGAAATTTCTAACAGTGTAACGTTTAATTTTATATTCTTTTGTTGCAGATCCGAAGTCTTGTCATCAAATCGAGCGTCACACAATGATTCGAGATCGCAGCGATATTCTTATCCTAGAATTGATATCATGGTAAATTTACACTTGGATAATCATGAATGTCCACAATTTTGCACCTAGAACAATATAATTATCGAGATTGAATGAACGGATTTTACGGGAAATTTTCTAATCTTACACATCATCGAAGCACGTCCATCAAACGCGTATCAATGTTCAATTTATGAGTAAAATGTTTTTATAGCTGAACTGATCACTGAATCTGGTGATAGCTTTGTAAAATCATATAACAACTATGGGATATTGGAATATTGCAGTATCATCCATAAAATAGGAGATGATCAGTTATTAAATAACTATAAAGCTGCGATAGTTTGGAGGGTATTTGAAATTCAAGATAATCCGCAACATGGTATATTCACACGTTTCAGTAATTCTTCACTCACATCGAACTTGATCAATTTGACAAATGATTCATTTTGGGAATCTAATTGAAATAATCTCGCATGGGTTCAAATGAACTCTATGACGATCAGAGAGAATGCAAGTGATATTTCTTCAATCGAGTCAAATTGCGGAGAGTGAATTGAGTGTATATTCAGTCAATACTCGTAATAAATTAGAGTACTGACAGATTTTGAGAACTCGAAAACCCATTGATTGCAGTTTTGCAAAGGAGTAAAGGGTACTGGAACAAATTGAAATTAAATAAATTTTTTTATTTCCAAGAGGCGGTTGCTTGGCTCGTGTGTTGTATAAAAGAATAGTTATTCATTCTCAAGGATTGAAGAAGTGACATATCCAGAAACATACACAAACCAAAAAATAAACTGTTAATTTCCCCGAAGTTACGGTTACCATATGAACAGTGAGGAATATCCGTTATTGTTATCGATATTTTTGTTGAATTGGCCAAATCTTCGGTGAGTTCAGCAATAATTCCAGTAGAAGTGAAAGGTGAAAGCAGGGGCAGTGAATTCTTGCTGTGTATACAATAACCGGAGGTTCGGTAAAATTAACAGTTCATTTTTTCCCGTGTGTTAAGCACTCATTCCAGTCTAATGAGTCCGGATGTTCGCAATTGTATCATTGATTCGTGCATTCAATGAAGAATGAAGGATGTGACTCGTTTCACACAATCAATGGAGTAAAAATGAATTCCGAAAATTATTCAAAATATTCGTACGGAAATTTACTGAGGATTTTTTATGGATATTCACAAGCATGTGCATGCGATGAATTTTCAACTTCCTGTAACATTGAAAAATGTTGTACATCACTCGAGCACTGGGTTGCATGAAAAGGATTTTCTCCCACTTCACGAAATATATTTTCATTGTACGCCCATTAGGAAGGATATTTTGATGTCCTAGAAATGTACTAAATTTTTTTCACGCATGTGGTTATGTATATGCGAAAGAATTCGATGTTCTACAGTTGAATGTGAAATGTCAATGTTAATGATAATAATTCATTCGCTGTGAACTTTCAATCTTAAGAATTACCATCAATCTTCCTACGAATGAAAAAAATAACGCAATATTGTGAGAATAATCGCAATTTGGGTTTCACAAGAACAACAAATTTAAAGGAGACTGTAAAAAATGTCCATGCGAAACTGTTTGGAAGTAATCAAAACATACACGCATTAGGAATTTCCCGTATTTTACTGGAGATTTACTGGAGAATGATAGTAAAAATCCCATGAAGTCCGCGATTTTCGGTTAAATTCATGGTGAATTCCATATATATGTACCACAAATTGATTTCCTAACCCATGATGGAAATTTTCCGGTTGCTCCGTATAGGATAATTCCAATTGTTATTTCACAGTATTTTTTTAAACAGCGCTTTTTTTTGTGCACAACAATTTTTTTCGTCCATAAGCTCCATGATTTTTGAATTTTCAACTTTGTATTTATATATCAGAATTCTCACTCTGTAATCAATTAGAGCATTACATTCTGAACCTTTTATAACGCCAGTATTCTGGTGGGCTTCCCATAATAATTCCCTATAAGTAAAGCGGCAGAATAATGAATACTTCGTTACTTACTAAAGACAATTTCTACCAGGAAGGCGGTGTAAATGTATACGATGCGTAAACTACCGAACTAAAATTAATCATAACGCTTCCTCGTGAAAATTCCTATCTAAAATAAGATTCTCTTCAAATATCTGCTTTTACACTCAAAGTGAAGAATCTTCAATGTCGTAAATACGCAGAAGAAGATTGAAAAGATTCAGATCAAAATTTAATAGAAGAACAAGTTGCTTGTATACTCTAAGGAACGGTATATTTGAATACGAACTTTCTTCAAGGGCTTCATTCGATTGGATGAAGTTCATTCCACAGGTCTAGATTTTACGTGCCTCCAATCTATGCTTCATGAACATCAGTTTAAATAATTCCTTCTGTAGTTTATCTGGTAAAATATTCATTCAATGAAATCTACGTTCAGTGATATGAATCGAACTTCATCGCTGTATCACTTGATGCTTTATGGGATTCTGCAATTTTAGTTAACATAGTAATTGGAAGGTGGAATCTCTTGCGGTCTTCCGATATCTTTCAATTTCAATTTTGTATAAAGAAATTCTCCATAGAAGCTTCTCATTTTCAATAAGAAACTTCTTCTGTGCTTCACGTAGAACAATTTTATATAAAGAATATTTCCAATTAATTATGTTGAATCCTGTAACCTCTATATACACTTACCCTTGGTAGTGTTCAATAATATTCTTTCATATACAATGTTAATTACATCTCTCCGTTACTGTCACGTAATCCCCGTTAGTTATGTTATGTTTTATTCCATTGTGAGTGAGCTGACTGCCGGATAGTAATAGTGGGTATCTGTTTAATTACATTCTGATCAGATGTATGTAATAAAACGTACTATAAAATATTTCAAACGTTGCTGTGAATTCTAAACAGAATATATGTATTCTAATTGAAATTCATAGGGAATGTTGGAATAAATATTGAAAGTTTGTTCAAAAACATTTCGTCAGTTCTTTTGTATTTATGAATCGTACTGATACAAGTGAAAGGCCTTCCCCTGATAGTTCGACAGTGACATTTTGAATGTGGATACATGTTCTTCATTTCTGAATTCCACAATTTCGCACGGAGAGCAAATGTAAGCGAGAAGACCAACTGAAGTAAACGGTTTTATATTGAAGTCAATTGCGTGAGTGTGTATAATTAAATAAAAGCTGGCGCTATAAATTAGATTTACGCGAGAGAGAAGCAAAGGAAGTGATGATAACGATAAGGTTCGTAAAAAATATAGTTACTCTACCAACAATCAGCGTGAGAACATGGAATGAAATTATGTTATCTGTATTAATCACTTTTGTTCATTATTTATATATGAACACGTATAGCTTGAATACTATTGAGGAGCTCATTTAATCATAACACGAATGTGAGTCTTGTTAGAATAAATAACTGACTACGTGGAAAATAAACATTTCAACTTTACGATTATGAACATCGCAATTATTATCATGGTATTATTGTGTTACATAAAAGTCATGTTAAATCTTTCCTGGGGGGGTTTGTAGTCTGAAGTACAAATAAATTATGTTTGATCTTCTGATAATGAATACTCCCTTTCCACCTTCTTTGGGTGTTGAGTTGGTATTATTCTCATGGTCACTTGCCATTCTCTGCTCGCCCATGGAAGTTTCAGCGAATGTTTAAATTAGATCCGCATAAATCGAGTGAAAGGTACATGAACGTTGATTCTTAGATTCACAAACCTTCTATAAAGGACCTTTTATTGAAGGTTCATTGAAGGTTTGATAAACCTCCACCAAAATATAAATCACAACAAATCAATCCAAACAACCATTACTTCCACAAGAATTGTGAAAATTTGTTCACCTAGATAATTATATAGCGTTTGGTTTATTGTGATTTCCTGTTCTGAGATCCTAATTTATTGACTCAAAGAAACAACCCACTACCAACTTTTATGCTTATCGGGTAGTTGTTTGGCGATGTGATTACACCATTTCAAATTTCACAATTCTGCAAGAGTCAAATATTCTAACTTTGGAAATTTCCTTACGAGCCTTTTGAAAACGGTGGGAGAATTTTTCAAATTTTGCTTTATAACGTAAGGATAAAAATTTCAGGGATTGTGTTTTTTGAACGAACTCTTGTTGATAGATCTATCTACCCGTTCGAAGCCCATTGCGTGAAGGGTATCTCATGGATCCGTTTTATTCTTGATGTACCGTTGAATCCTAATCGATCCCAGCTAGAAATTGCCCTTTCTCCAAATTGGACCATCAAAAGCCCTCACTTGGCCCAAGGCAGGGATTGAGATGCCCCAAAGTCACAATCGCGGCTGGGATAAAGTGAATTTTGGTAAATTTAGTATTTCAATCAATTACATTATTCGACAAACTGGCCACGATCCAGTTGGTAAACTGGATGAGAAATCTTAATCATTATTGCACACACGGAGAAAAAGGTATCTTGAAAAATACCATAATTTATGGATTTTTGGCGTTGGTCTAAACCGAGTCAAAATATTTACTTGAAGATACCTCTGAAAGTACCATAATGGCTGGGACTTTCATGAGGAAGGTACCAGGAAGTATTCTTTATAAAAGTCCAAGAAATTATGGGACTTTTAGAGGTTCGTTTATGTAAATATTATAACTCGGGTCAGACCAACGCCAAAAATCAATGAATTATGGTATTTTTCAAGATATCTATTTTCTCAATGTATAACCCGCTCACTTCGGATATTCGAAGGGTTAAAGTATAACATAGGTTACTATGATCATTCCCTGAAATCGATCTATATTATCAAAAATCAGGCATATTTCGTCAGGCTCTGATAGTTCCCCCTTCAAAATTGCTACTAGGGTCGTTACTCGGGGATTCAAATCCAACATTTCACAACTGATGTTGCGTTAAACATGAAAAACTTTGGCGAAGTGATTTGCCAACACGCAACGCATGGAATCACGCACTCCACTACAAACATTCGTTATTGATTAGGAAACATAAAATACTGAAGTCACAGTGATGAAAGCTACGTTGAAAATGAACATCCTCCCAGACGGGTTTGCGTTCTGGTAAGCATCAAGGAACGCTGAATCAAGGCTTTTTTTCAAATGCTCCAGTTATCAAAAGTACACAGCAAGTCAAGGACTGAATAATATTCCTAATAGATCTCCTAAAATACTTACAATATCGAAAAATTCATCAGAAAGTCGTGCGAAATTTAGTATCTTTCAATGATTCTGGATTAAAGTTTGAAGAATTATAGAATTGGATTTTAATGGAACTTATGGTGGACTTTTGAAAATGCTTGTATCATCAGATGATCCGCCTAAGAATCGCAGAAATTCGAAGATACCCCGATTTCACAATATTTTCCATGAATGTTTCTACTTTTGAAATCCATGAAAACTCAATGAGACGTTCAGGATTGTATTTGAAATTTCTGATGAACAGTCACGAACCTTCCTGCGATCAAAGCACACTGGGGTTGAATATTTGATTGGGGTTGAACTGTGGTTGAATATTACACAGCTAAAAAATTTAGTTGAACAAAATGAATTTCATTCGTCACAGCTTAATTTTCAATTTCCAGCGAACAAAATACTTCCTTCATACTTCGAACAACTAGACTTTTATTCATATCAGTCGCTAAGACAACCGAATTTTAGTTGCCGCAGCTAAATGCCGTCCTCTCAGTACATTTGTCAGAAGTTTGTAAAAATTTACTGAAGATATGAGACTCTAGTGAGCTCCGGTTGAACGTTTGTTGAATTTTTAGGAATTTTACCAAACACGAAAGATCATAAAATTCCTGTGACAAAATCCCTTACGAAGCTAAGAAAGCAGAACTTTTGATGGATTCTTGGAATTTTGTTGATGGGGTCTTTACGATTTCGCTATGAATCAAGTGTTGATCAGTGATACACGAAAAGTTGAAGACGAGCAATTCTCTTGATTGATAGCTTTTAAAGGTTCAGACGATGAAAATTTCTGAGAAGTTCATCTCTCATTAACGCACAGGGTTTTTGAGAACTCGAATTGACTTCTTTTTTCGATTCGAAAGATATTATATTATTTCACATCATTCACATTACAATTGTTGGTACGCAAGATAAAGGTGAATACATCACCATCTTCTTTGTCCTCATGATAAAAATGAAAAATATATTAATTCCTCAACATTGGCTTGCGACGAGACCCGCGCGGTCGTGAACTCACCCGTAAGTGAGTCTACCCTAAGGGAGTAGTTACTACTTCAAATGCGTGGCGCTCGGCAGCGCAAACCTTTTGCCCGCAAAGAAAAATCACTCAAACAGGATATGTTATAATTCCAATGTACAACCCGGGACAGAAAATTTGTACGTTTGTTGACCTCATATTTCATCTTCAGACTGATTTTGTCCAGATTTGTGAATATTGCGGACAGAGACAAAACTTTTCCAAGAGATTTGTCTGAATTTCTCCTTCAACGAATAAGTGTGATTGAGGAAAAATTCAGACTGAAATCTTAGAAAAGTCCTGGTTTCGTCCGTAATATTTGCAAATCAGGACAAAACCCTAGTATGTATGTACCATGGGACACACCCCGGCCCAGCATAAGCTCCATCTTGATAATATGAAACCAAGACTGGGCCAGAGTTCGTACACGCTGGGGAATATTCATTCAATAATCTGTGACCTGCGTCCCCTTCTTGATTCAAAAAGACTCCCGCGATCAGTGCTGCCAGATTCAAGGCATACACCGTTCCTTCCCCTTTCATCGAGCCACTCTCCTTTCTCCCACCATGCGAATCAAATCGGGTGAGCGAGAGAAAAAGTAACTCACTTTCTCTCTCACTCGCCTGACTTGATGCGCATGGTGGGGGAAATAAGAGTGGCTCGATGGAGGGGGAAGGAACGGTGCATGCCGCGAATCTGGCAGCACTGCCCGCAATCCGACGAGGAGGCGGGCATTATTTATAGCAGCATCTCTATATACCGAGGCGTCATTAGATTACACTGATGGAAAAATGTCATTGAGGCAAGAAAATATTTCATTTAACCAATCAAATATTATTCCAGTGAATAGAATGGTTCTTCACCGCATGAAGTGTTCCATCAAGTGAAAAACCATTCCATTCATTAGAGTAAGATTTCATTGATCTAAAGAAATATTTTATAGATACCATTGGATGCAATATTTTTTTGTCAATGAATTCTTTCCCTCAGTTCAGCAAACCTCGCAACGATGATTCTTGATCAAGAAACACCTCTCAAATGTAATACAATTTCAAATATTAGTACGATTGTTGATCACTCCACGAAAGAACAAAACTGCGAGAAAATCACTATAAGTCCTCATCCGCAACTTATTTGAATAACCATAACGTGAATAACGTGAATTTCAAGGGCTCCAAGTAAAAAATTAATGAATATATTTCAATTGAATTCCATCGTTGGATTACATAACGAATCATAAGAGTAGAAAAAAAAATTCCAAAATTCAAGGTAGCGAATTAACGACCCCAACAAAATTATGAGACATAAAATCTCCATACACTCATCAACATTTTTAATTACAAAATCATCATCATTACGCTCATCATTATTCCTCTAGAATCTTAACGAAATCCACTCGAATAGCTCCTCGAATCTCTCATATTCCGTTGTTGCATCGTAAAATTCACACACCCTTGAATCAATGATTTCAAATCATTCAAAAGTGAAGAGACTCGATGGTACTTTTCTCTCTCCCATCTCCTCCAGGTGCGGGAGAAAAGAAAATAATCAATCCACCTCCCAGTTCTCGCATGGAGTATTAAATTTTAATTCCGATTTTCTGTTTCAACAGGAAATTCTAATGATTCAAATTCACTGGATCCTCTTCGTCATTTTCGAGCACGATGAATCGGATATCAAGGAATAATCGAGTTTTATTAATAGCGATGAAACACAAATTCGTTTCCATGAAATGTAATAGACCTTCCGATCATGTGAATTCCCTACTATACATACATTCGAACAAAATCTAGTATTTGTAGTCCCATTCTTTCCCAAGTGTACGGTATTCGCTCGATCGTTTAACAATGATGTTTGAAACGATGATTGTCTTTCACAATATGTAAATATTAGAATACCAGTTTAATTCGTGGGAATCCATATTGTCTTGGTATTGAAAAACTTTTCTCGACAAATGGAGGATGTTTGATGAATGTCAAGTATGCAAATCCAAGCATCCTAGATCCTTGAAAAATCGTTGAATAGAGATTTCCAATACCTTGATCGTATTCTTCGTTCGGATGTTTTGTATATATGGAAATATGAGAATGGGTGCGCGTATATATACATATTATTAAATCTCACATATGAAATACCACATACCCGCGATCACACTAAAGGACTCTCGAGTGTTTTTTCCCCTTTCTTTGTCCTACACATTTGTGCCACCGAGCATCCACGGGTTTACTCCTTCTCCTCCTCTTTCTGGTGCTCTCGGATTTTCTCTCCCTTTCCGATTCGACAATCATTTTACGATAGTCTCCGATCGCTTCCTTGAGAAAGGAAAATTTTTCCTCGCTTCCCAAACATCTGGAGTATGCGTTATCCTTTTTTCCTTTCTTTCTCTTCTCTTCCTTTTATCTTCCCGATTCGATAGTCGTTTTCAAGTGGAAGATAAAGGGGTACCAGGAGAATCAGATACGACATCAAGGATCTCGATGAATTTCACTCGGTTGGATTTTTTTCTTATTCTTCATTTTTTTCTCCCCCCTCTCTCCCTCCTTCCTTCTTCTTTGAACACTACCATAACGAAGTCTCGAACTTATTGGATGCAATTCGTTGCCGTAGCGGTGGTCCTCGTTGCTGTCGTCTACTTTCATCCCGAGACAGTGGATGACCCTAAGCACAAGGAGCGCGTAAGGGACCCTTGAAGAACTTTCAATTAATACAAATGACACGAAGATACACAAAGACCAATGCTGCTCGAGAGGAGAATTTCAAAAACAAAGACAAGAAGAGAGCATTGTTGTCGTCGAGTCTCGTTGCCGAGTAGTGACTCGTCATGGAATTGAGAGAACGAGATGTTAGGCGATGTTGGTTTGAAAACACGTGGCAAAAGAGGGCTTAGAAATAACTGTGAAGAATGAAAGCGGAGAAGGCAGGAAGGAAGAGGGCAGAGAAGCGGCTGAACATCGTCCACTTTTGTGTCGTTCACACCGCGTTATATTCTACACTTTTATTTTTTTTTCTCCGTCTTCTTTTCACCTTTCTCCCTTGTTTCGTTTTAGTTTTTGTTCTGTCTTATTCAGAACTGCATACAAATGTAACAAAATGCCATCTTTTTTTACATCTTTGAGTACGCATCTATCCAAGGGGTCAACAATAACAAGTTGGAGGACGTTAGATCGTTGAATTATCGTTTCTTTTGGTCATTCGAGGATTTTACGATACGCCGTTCGTAGTTATGTACCTACGAAGAGAAGTTGAATACATTGTTCGACAGCGGGCAATGTATTCCAACTCCAACACCGGATACAACGCGTACCGATTCCAAGTACATTCGTTAACTCAAGGATGTCGTATTCTCAAGTTGGAAATTATATACCTTACTGAAAATTTTCATCAAACTTTGAAACAAGCCGACATTCGGGCCTTGGCGTACGTCAAATTGTAATTACTCCTTTCTGACAATCATGAGAAACAGAACACTGGACGCGTTGAAATTTTGATGTCCTCTTTTACTCCTCAAACGAGTCGCGTCGTTTTTACGCGACTTCGATAAATTTGTAACGATGATAGCATTAATTGAGCGGGAAATGGGAGTTTCATTGATATAATTATAGTTACGAGGAATGATTACTATAATGTATCTTCGAGTTAGTGGGCTTACGTATAGATGGACGAGAAATTTAATTGATACTGATGAAATGTTCTCGGTTAGTTGGTAATAGGGTCTGTCGATTTAAATGATTCTCACATTGAGGGGAGAAAATGTTGTCCCTCACTTGTTCCTTGATAATAGTTAGAAAAAATGACTAGAAGAGAAATTGAGGATCAAAAAAATTTTTGTTTCGAGAAAAATGATTTCTCTCATACAGTTTTATCAATTCTAGAGTACCAGTTGCTATCGTTGTTCTGTTCAGTGGTCAAGATTTGAGAAAAAAAAAGGAGGGAGATAGAGAATACGCTCAGAAACTGTTGCACAAACGTCCCCAGCGAAAATAGAGTGTTAGCAGTACAATGGAGTGTTACAATTAAAAATCACTGTACCCTGAGAGTCATTTAACAGTCTTTGAATGAAAAAGTCACGTTTTCTTGCACGAAATTACTCTGTATTTTTACCAGGGATTCCTGCGATGCTTCTATGTTACTTCTTCGGTAATGCATCTGCTATCCAAAAATCCCATGATGAATTCAAAATTACCTGCAAGATTACATAACAAACTTCTAGGTGTTGAGAGAAGGTCAGTCTGAGGGTTCATCCCATCCTGGAAAATGAGGTTACTAACCCTAAATTTGAAATACAGTGAATGCAAGAAACCAATCTATATCAAATTCAACGTTTCAAGAGTTTTAGGGTCATTCAATACAATCCTGGAGTCAGAATCTCAGACCAAAATTTCAGAGCTGTCGAACATAATTTTGGAACTAAAATTTATCAGATAGTGAGGATAATCACTACGCTCAAAAAAAGACTAGATGTGACGCCACACTGAGAAAAAGGTTTCCTTCTGACAAATCAACGCATTTGGTTGAGCATTTTCAAGAAGTATCATTTCATACGAATAAGACATATTGATTATAACCAAACATTGTGTTGAGTCAAGAAATTCATATTTATTAACTATAACCAAATCATTCATTTGATTCAAAGTGATTGGAGTTAATGTAAATGAATATGAATTCTTGTCAAATTCAGATCTATCGAATCATAGTCGGTATGAAGTTGACTCAAAGAAATATGTGGTGTATTCAACAACTATGTGATAAAATGAATATTAGTAAATATTTCTTTGCTCGTATCCAAATATACGATTTATTTACTGTAAACGAATCTCATTTGAGTCAACGAATCCTTTTTCTCAGTGCAAAGTTACGATAACTATTCACGTGATTCATCAGACTACTTCTCTAAGAGACATGCGAGTAGCTACATGGGCTGAACGGAGAAATCTAATGCAATTAGAGATGATCTTCAAAAACTTGAGGAATCAAAGCAGGTTGTTCTTGAACGAGCAATCCATGTTCAATCTGTGTAAGAACCTGAGGAGGAACGCCATACTTCCCATGAACAAATCTGGCGTTTATGAAGTACTGAGGTAAAGTTGTTGCAATTTCCAGTCAGGAATGGCTGTGAGGCTATACCGGAGTCTTCACTGTAAAAAGAAAGTTTTGAATCGAGATTGTGTCGGGACTGAATTCCAGACGCAGCCAAAAGAAGTCTATTTTGTGTGTAAAGTAAGCATAACAAACAATCGCCGACACAATGGAGAAGGCTAAATTCCAGTCAATTTTCAGATGAAGACGCAGCCCATTTGAGCCACAATTTTTTACAGTACTCTCAATTGTCTACTTTACGATGGATTCACTATTTCAAAACAGGGTGGCCAGCGATCAGAGGAGTCTAAAGGAATGGGCCAACTGTGTATGTACTTTGAAAAGAAAAACCCCAGTAGAAATTCATCTTGGGTGTTCGATCAGAACCCTGAATCAGATCAGAAGATCTGGAAAGCCTTATCTCAAATCAAGCCCTAATATGGGGTGTAACGCACCGTTGTATCAGAGCCCGATGTAATGACGATTCATGATAGAGCATGCCAAATTACAAACCTAGCAGGGCTAGGTCTGCCTAACCCTAATCAGGCTTGACAAATCATGACCTCATCAGGACCAGATCAGGCGTGTCAAAATAAAATGAGCCATATCACTGCCCGATCGGGCCCATATTGAACATGAGGCTGACCATACAATCTTTCTGCTTGGGAACCAATGAGGAGATGAGAGAATTCCAGGTCTACTCACCCTGTAAAACCACTAGTCCTGACTACAAATTTGGGTTCAGGGATTCTACGAATAATCGAACCACGAGTCCCTTCCCTATCAATCCATACACGTGATAAATTTCTAAATCCTCTTCGCTAACCCGTTTCAACATTTTCATACAACCATCATAACGACTTTTCATACCTCACACAATCATTGACAAAAAACATAACAAGATTTGTACAAATCAATTAAAAACAACAAATCTTGAATTCTGAACAGAGAATCGAACATGTAAGTTCCATAGAAATACACCTCGTTCACACTGTACAATAAAAATCAGTTCCTTATCTGATTAACATTCTCTGTTTCATCGAATTGAACGCGATCGATAAACCTTCACCACCCTCGTCATTCACAGCTGCACCAAAAGAACGATCCGTATATTTATTCAAAAGTAACATTGCTGAATCTCACAGTGTATCGATTCAGTAAAACGTGAGACAGTTTTGATGTTGGAAACTTTTCAACGTCATTATTTCTGCTCATCGTCTGTGAATTGAGGATATATCCTGGTCGTGTCTTCCTTTTTAAATTGTGCAAGAAATCGGGATGAATTCAGAACTAAGACCCTTTCATTATTCTCTTTTCATCGTGAGGTATTTTTTCCTTTGTCAAAAAGAATTTAAAGCAGTAAGATCAAAGAAATTTGCTACGTGGATTCAGAGTCTCGACGATGATAACGTGAATTCTGATATAGCGATAAACTATGTATTGAAAGTTATATATTTTCATGCATAACGTTGTGAAAATATTGTATCGAACTATCCTTTGAATCTATTGAACTTTTAGAGAATTCACGACACCTTTTGTTAGTTAGGAAATAATCTACACGTGATCTTCCACGCGCTGTCCTTCATTAGCATCTCAACGACCCATGTGGAGATGGGAACATGGGCCGATACTGGCTGAGTACTGTTGCCAGAGTGTCCAGTACTGGCAAATCCACACTTACCGTTACAAAGCCGGTTGAATTAACGATACTGATCGGTACTGAGGATTCGAAATGATAGCATTTACCACTGTGTCAGTCCTGGTGTTTTATTACACTGGCTCAATATTGTACTTTTGTATTATCCCACAATGTTACTTCTCAAACTTGGGTCTTTTCTCAGCGGTAAAGATTGAGTACTAACCCTAGTAGAAATGCTCTAGTGATTGGCAAGTTTTGTAACGCTCAACTAGCCGAAAACTATAGACGCTCGCAAGTGCCTCGTGGGGTTCTAGTGAGATACTTGCAAGTGTCTAGTATCTGGCTAGTTGAGCGTTACAAAACTCATCAGTAACTAGAGCATTCCTACTTGGGAACACAGAACTGCCTGTCTACGGGAACCAATACCTTCTGAAATCCGTCCAACGATTGGGGCCAATTGAGGAACAGTAAAGATCCCGAATAGAAATCGTTGTTTTTGCCGAACTCCGACAAAAGTAACCTTGCCAGCAGTGATGCCAGATTCGAGACCGAGACCGTATTTACTCACCCCATTGACCGCTTCCCCTTTCTCCCACCATGCGGAATAAGTCGGGCGAGCGAGAGAGTGATAGTCACTCTTTCTCTGTCGCTCATTCGACTTATTCCGCATGGTGGGAGAAAGAGGAAGCGGTCAATGGGGTGAGTAAAAACGGTCTCGAATCTGGCATCACTGCTTGCCAGTGCTGCACCTTCTGATAACTGTGGCAATTTCTACATGGGGTCTTCCGCTTTTTTCCGTCGCCATCAAATACGCTTCTACGTGATTGCGGTACATTCAATTTGCTCAATTCGAATATAAATCGGATGCCCTTAATTTCCGAACGTAGGAAGCGAAACTTAAAAAAATCAACAAACAGATTAATTGAATTGTCACTCTCATGAGACGACGGAGAACATATTCCTTGTTGTGTCTTTGTTTTTATGAGACTGTAACATGATACCGATTGAACAACTACGAATAATTCACCCGATCGATTATAAAAAATGCACATCGTAGTCTGATGTCGTCGTTTGAACAAACAATTCCATTAGAGTGGCTTGTCTCTTGGGATCGGCTAACAATTGAACGTAGAAGAATCCGATAAATCGAAGAGAAAAGAATGAGAGGCGGAAAAAGTGGAAACCAGCGATTACGGAAGGTGTATATACGTATAGATATATCAATAGAATACGGAAAGTTTCAGGTGGTTTATTGAAAAATTCGAAATACAATACTCCCATGTTTCGGGTTCTCTTTTCCACATAGAGAGAAAAGAGCTCACCTTTCTTCCTCTTCTCCTCTCACCCGTATCTCTCCGCGCCCTTTGACCTCTTTCCATATAAAATGAGAAAAGCTCTATCTTCTCATATATCTACCGGTATAAAGTCCGGTTCCAACTTCCGGTTGGCTTACCATTTGATTTGGGTAGGCTTTGCGTCAATTAGGAGACGCCCACACGAAGGGAACGACAAAACTCACGCGACCCAGTATAATCTCCTCTCCACGTTTCTGTGATGGTTTGTAATTCACCGCAAGCTTCGTCCAAAGATTTCTTCCAACCGACGTCACATACGTGGTTTCCCATTCATTTATTCCTGTTTCTTCGTTCTCATTAAACTCCAAAATCACATGTTTATAATTTCCTCTACTTCCCAAACAGAATTTGAACGCAAGATTATATTTCTATATGAATCATTTGTCTTCAATCATGCTCGTGTGAGTATCAAATTAATATTGTTATCTGTTCTACGAAAAATAGTATTCAGTGCACATTCGAGTAGGCGAAGGGAGGGAGAATAGCGGAGAGAAAAAATGAGATACATGTACAGTTCTAATATAGTACAGTACAAATTGTAGATCTTGTGTGTATATTTGTCAGTTCGTGTTGGTAAAAGAATAATTGGGGTAACCGTTTTTATAACGCGAGTCGCTTGTTTTCCTTTTGTGAAGAAGTATTATGAACGGTTTATGTAGTGTGTACATATTTCATCTGACTAGAATACTGAACAAAGCTACATATTCATTATTCATGATAACGTTAAATGAGTAAACGCATGGAAAAGTGGATGATTATGTAAATGTTCGAGTTCTCGTAATCGAATAAAGATACGAGTTTCAAGATTTTTCTAATCGGAAGAGGATGTGAATCGTAATATAAACCTATTTTTGGTATTAAAATCAAGTGCTAAGAAAATGACGATGAATGTTTTCAATGTATGTAATCGTGAGATATGAAAAACCTCGTAACTCGCGAGAAATTATGATTTTTAAGCGTTTTATCTTCCTGTAAAGGACCTTAATGGCAACGCAACGTTCGAATATAATCACATATAAATATGTCATGTGTACCGTCATATTTTTTCAAACGACGCAAGATCACGACTCTTACGTGATGAAAATTGTTACAACGTACTTTATATGTGTATAACGCGTATAGATGATATAGATATCCCTGAACGTTATACCGCAGTTACACGTACGCGTGATGGGATAATAGGTCTCTGGTGGGCAAATGGTTACGCTTATTGTTTATGCCATGAATACTTTACATGTATTTATACGTAACATCAAACTCGTTATAGGCCACGTAGTTTCCAACACTGAACAGGGACAGTATTATAGACCTATCTTCGGAAATACGTCATGGTTATATCTGCGAATTGTCAGCATTCAAAACAAGTTTAGTTACATGATGATGGGTCGTTTGAATATGACCTATCGCGGAATCATGTGTTCATTTATTGCTCTGTGGTACCCCACGAATTACTAAATGCATTAAGGTTTATTTTTCTCATTATCAACTATCCATTGAACGTTTTTACAGCAGCTGAAGTACGAAATCTTGAATCGAATGTGGAAGTTTAATTCGAAATTGATGCGTTTGGCCTATTAAATCCAAAATACAAAATAATCCTAATAAAAAGTTTCGAAGAATTTCGTAACTGTCTTTATATTTCAATTTCCCATTCCGGTGCACAATGTTTAATTGCACGGCAAGTGGAAATGAAAGTTTTCAGCAAATTTTTCGTGGTCTACATTTAAGCCAACTTACCCACAAATTGAGTTCTCTTCACTGAGGTGAATAAGATATCTCCTTGAAGAAGAAAGTGTGACTCAAAGTCGGGTATTTTCTGTGTACCTAACGTCAATATTAACACAAGAAGCTGTAACGACGAAACAAAAAACAAAGATAAAGTGGTAACGAAAGATATTGACTCCATCAATTTCAACAACGGAAGTTTCAAGTCAGAATATTGTTTGTATAGAGGATCTTCATCAACGGGTCTTGAAATTTCTGGGAATTTGACAGAAAACTTGGTTTGCTTTTTTGCTTTGATGTTTGTATGGGAGGATAAATAATGGAGGGGGAGAGAACTGGCGTTGGATCAAAATCTATAGAATAACATTTTCAGATTCGGTCTCGAGAGAGACTGAGCTCACGGAAAGATGTGGAATTTCAAAGAGTGAGTATTCAACGATTCGTTCAGACGCAATAATTCCCAAGAATGACACGAATAACAGCGTTCTTGTATTCTTATTCTCTTTCATTTTGTGATGATTGAATTCAAAGGGAATGAAAAAGTTGAGTCGAATTCATTCTCGTGTGAAATAAATTGGTGTGATAGCGATCTCGGAGGAATCCAGCTAAAAATCTGGTGACAAGCTAGTGGAAGTATTATTAATTTGGGACAAATTTTATCAGGATGTTTGTACAAACTATGAAGTTTAGGACTCTGTGTTACAGAGTGTCAAACCCCAGTAGGGGTGCACGAAACTCGAGACGATACTGTTGTATTTGGAGGCGAGACGAACCGAGACCGGATATTCGATACTCGAGAATATCGTCGATACTGGGGGTGCACGAGACTAATATATCGGTATCGTTTTGGAATCGACAAGAAGTTGAGAATAAAGATCTGATATTATATCTGATATATAGAAAAGGAGTATTTCGAAATGATACATGTAACAAAATTCCTCTTTAAAAAGCGCCGTATATCTCTCTCAAATTATAATATATCTATATGGTCTTATTTTGAAAATTACCTGGTGGAAAAATTCCAGTGGGAATCTCTGAGAATCTCAAAGACTTTCGGTGCAGTTTTTCAGAGGTGTTCATAGATATTCAGAAGAATTTTCAATGGAAAAACATAGTGTTTCCCGATGTCAAGACTGATAGAAAAATTAATTATATACATTCGTATTGAATTTAAATTTCAATTAATTGATATTAATACAAAAATAATACATCATTTGAACATTTATTCGGCTGTACACAATAATATCCTACGAAAATTGTGGATAACATTCTAGTAATATCATATAAATATCATCAGTTGTTAGGAAAAATTCAACATAGGTCTTAAGGAGATACACGGAGAAAAAAATATCCTACTTCTTCTTCTTTTGCTTGCTGAACCAGAAACAGGAAGGTTTGTCAAATGGATTTTTACATAAAAATAAGGACGATTACGAATCAATAACTGAATTTTACTATATGCTTTATAAAATTTAACGTTCAGCGTTTAAAACTTCAATCCTACCTATGACTTTTTTTACGATATTCGTAATCTTCCGTATTTTCATGCAAAAATTCATAATACAAATATTGAATTCCTGTTTCTAGTTCACTAAGAAAAATCACAAGAATTCTTATATTTTTGAGTGGCATTTTTTCCGTATACCAGCGTAAAAAACATTTTGTCCATGAGACTTCTCCGCTATCCCGATACTGACGAGACGATACCGATACCGTGTCCAAGTTTACCGAGACGAGACTTTCAAAGTATCGTCGAGAATCTCGTCTCGTGCACCCCTAAACCCCAGTATTTTTTAGAACGACTTGAGAATTTCCGCAAGTTCGCCATCAGACTTTCGGCTGAATTCCTGCAAAATCGTTGTCACATCAAGTTGTCCTTCATGAGAGAAAATTATTAGAAGAGTACGAAAGTTTGTGCATGATTCCCGTTCTTTCCAGAAAATTTGTAGGAATTCCAATCAGCCCTTCCCTACACAATACAAAGTAAGTGAGGTGAATTTTTTCCTTTTCATACTTCTGAATGGCTAAAACGTGCCATCGCTGTACATATTGTTACAACTGTTTGAATTCGAAAGTTTTGCTTTTTAAACCACAAGCTTTGATCAGGATCTATCAAAACTTTTCACATCCACGACAAAGTGATCCATTAGATTTCACGAATGGATGGGAAATTGGATAGGATTCATTAAAATTTACACAGAATTCAAATTGAATATCATTCAATTTTCAACTCGTCAATAAGACACCGTGAATCATTCTTATTAGAGCTAGAAGATCTTTCTGGGAAATGATGATTAATCGTTAATGAGTGCAATTCAGGCATCTGTAACAAAGTTTTAATCCCAGGCTTTGTTCAGTCGAGCGATGTACCTTCGATCAATTCCCGATTAGTTAGAAGGGAAATACATCACAGACTGGTCGAACAAGTGTGAATTTTCTAGACGAGGTGAAACTTAAGTTTGAACTTCAAGATCCGTGGGATATCGTGCTTAGTTCATGCTTAGTTTGGATATCATCGCGGGTGATATGGAAACGTTCTTCAAACTTGAGAGAACCTCCTCCCTCCTACGTGAGCCTGCACTGAAAAAGTACCCTATTTGAGTGATCAGATTTTCGTTGTTCTACTTATCTGTTTCCGTTGAAATTGATTAGAAAAAATCAATAAATATATTTCAGTTTCATAGTTTTTCAATACATGTAACATTATAGATCACTGTTGGACCTTAATTAGAATAGAGAATATCAGCATAATGAAAATCAGTATCAAAGGAATCAGTGATTCTCATGATAATTATCGCAAGTAAGAAAATGATACAATTCTACAAAGAAGAGAGTATTAATCACAAACATGTCTGTATCGGTATTTCAACTTTTTAGAATGGGCACTTTTTTGGACAAAGAGACAAACATTTCAATTGATTTTGAATCAAACTTCAGTATATAATCTGCATAAAATTGCAGGTACAAAGGCCTGTTTAGCCCACTAGTTAGGCCCGACATTTTTTTTTCTCATCGAAAAGTTAATGGAACTTCTCTCGATTCCCCTCGAACATCAGTCAATTATGAACATGGTGAGAACTTCATAAGAGGAGAGCAGTGTATCTACGAAACTATTCACAGAGAATTATGGTACAGTGTTTTGATATTTGAATATGAGTGTGCAATTTCAGGAATTCATCCTCCGTTCCACATCACATTCCTCTGAGTTTTCATAACATTACAGCAAAACGCAACTTTTCATTCGACTACCTTACATCATTTGAACACTATATCAGCTTTAAAGTCCATATACCTTTGCAATACCGACTGGAGCTTGCCCCTAAGGCGTAATAAACATATCCACCAATCCATCTATACATTTTCTCCTTTTCATAACTAAATGTACAAGTAGATACACGTTTCTCCTTTCCCACCCGATCAGCGTAATATTTTCGTCGTAGAAGCAGGATGGTTAGAAACCCTGGTGCAGCCTTTGCATTCCTACTTTCATTTCGAGATGAGTTTTCTCTTAGGGAAATTTAGCACGATGCTATGAGTTTTTCCTTTTCCCATGCTCCTTTATCCAAACTCGTCCCTCGACTTAGCAATATTTTGATTTTATATTCTGCTTGAAATTTCTCACATGATCGTTCTTTACTTTACGTATCTCTTCTCCCTTTCTCCAGAGTTTCAGCCGTCTTCTTTGAAAGTATTGAGTGGCAGGAGGGTGGCTTTTTCTTCTCCTTTATTTCAACGTTTCCCGACATCTGCTTGAATTTGATATAAGATCAGTGATCAGTGCATCCATTCAAAGCGAGAAACAAAATTCCCCAAGGAAATTTGCAAGTTGTTTCAAATAAGTTCAAAGATTTCCTAGAGTGGAAGTTAGTGCGGAATCATGGTATAAGATTGTTGTTCTCTTTCAATAGAATTCAAGGAAATGCATTTGCATTCGTATCATAATTTATATTCGAGTTTCGTTTGGTTAGATATTCTCCTTTCCCTTCGATTTACAAATTTGAGAAGATTTTGATGTTCGTTTGGTGCTGTTTATCCGATAAAACTTGTCGGTACGTGTCAAGTCGTAATGCAAAAGATTTCCCCAACTTCATCAGCTTAAAAGGAATGTTCAGAGACGTTCCGCCATTGTTGACAAGATTACTATTGATTCAAGTTCATTTTACTTCCACGAAACTTCGTTCTTACGAATTCCTCTTACTTTTCAATCTTTCTGACATTTCTTTTCCTCTGTTAGCATTTTCCTTCTTGTCACGATTTTTCTGGCATTTTCTTTAATCTATGATTCTCTCACTACAACTTTATACCGATGTTGTCAACTCTTTCCTTTGATATCCCAAAAGAGAACCTGCTGCATTCGATTGATCCAGTGAGTAGGTTTCATTCTGAGTTATGTTTATTTCGAATATCTTGTAGTATTTGTTTCCATTTCGTATTCAATGGTCCGTTTCTTAAATGCTCTTCTTACTCTCACATGAGAACACCAACATTGAATTTTTCCTTAGGATTTGGAGAAGAATAAAACTCCTGATCTGATTTTTGTGGAATGGAATCCAATTATAAATTGTAGAATAATTATTTTTTTCTGTGATAAATTCAACGTGTTGCAAATTCCCAAAATAGCGAAGAACCATTTCGAATGAGTAAAGGATTTAACCAAGTAAAACAAACAATGATATAATTCTTATCTCACTTTATGCAATATAAACTAATCCTGAGAAACGATACGACGTGAAAGTAATTAATTCAAAATCCATTCACAGGTATTCAACGTACTCACAAAAGGGTGAGCGTAGAATAAATTCATACCTATGAGGCGTAATGTCCATTGGATAACCAAGTTGGCGAGCTGCAAATCGTAGGAACTCGTGTTGAACTTTCTCAAGGAGAACTTAATACCAAGAAAGATAAGGAGACTAAATTTGCAAAGCATACTTTGAATTAGATCTAAGTAGAGTATTATATAATGGTAGCATAGCATTCGGGTTCCTCGATTTTCATGAAGAACACCGCTAATACTCAAAGGTTTCACGTTCAATTTAGTACGATGGACTCGATTGATCTTTGAAGAACAAACCCTTCCACGATTTGCATTCAATTATTGTACATCTTCAAGGTATCGAATTCAAATTTCATCGGTGGGTTCTTTTTTTTTTGTCTCACGCTGAAAATACATGCTCGAAGAATTGGTTCTTCTTCATTCAATAATGTTCTTATCCATCATTCGTGCTGCAATTCAGAAAGAAATAATGTATCAAATATTGTATTGAAAGTACATAGGAACACAGGTTACAGAATGTAGGGGAAACCGGTGTCGATTGGCATCAATTGACGGAAATTAAGGCAATTCAAAGTCCCACATCTTCGACTCCATATCCTAGTAGAAATTTTGAACGGGAAATTGTCAGAGCTTAACGAGGCATGTCTGATTTCCTATCAGATCCTCATCAGGTTTCGTTACGGGGTTCCCTATTTCGCTCGATGTCATGGAAATCCCATCGGAACGCTATTGTACCCTTGCCTTATAACCGTATTTGAACCCTATTAAGGAAATCACATGAATCCCTTGTAAGGGCCTCATAAGAT
This sequence comes from Gonatopus flavifemur, assembly GCA_018340375.1. Taxonomy (NCBI): domain Eukaryota; kingdom Metazoa; phylum Arthropoda; class Insecta; order Hymenoptera; family Dryinidae; genus Gonatopus; species Gonatopus flavifemur. The sequence continues at coordinate 3,263,170 of JAFFJZ010000001.1, forward strand.
GTTCCTCACTCACGGCTTCCGGATTCTAACCTGATCGGGACCTTAAAAATAGGAAATCAATGCCTGATCAAATTTCTACTAGGGTATAGAAGACTGTGAAATAAAAAATACTGCTGCTATGGGAAAAAATCTAATAGAAGCTTTTCATATGAACTGGAATACATGTAGATCCAAAAAATTTATAGAACTGTTCAAATTGATTTCATTATCAACAAGTTTGTTAAAAGTAGTTTTAATAAGTTTTCGAAAAACTTCGAATACTTTTTCTTAACGGAGGAGATATATATTTAGAAATAGTTCGACGAAAGTGTCGCATCTTTGAATTTGTCAGGGGAAGGACAAAAACTGAGAGGTGAGTCCGTTCAACATTAGAAGAAATATTTGAAAATTCAACATTCAGGTTGGTGCAAAATTAGAATCTCTTAAAAATAAGTCCTCTATACTCACTGTTGTTTCAATTATTCGCGCATCAACCACGGAATACGTACCTGAAACATTTAAAATGACAATATGAATTACAAAGATTGTATCAATTCAATTGACAATCAATTAAATTCGATATAAACATTGAAAATACACCACAGGAACTAATGGCAATTTCCACGCATCAATCTATGAGAAAGTTGGAGTTCTGAGAGCGGAATTTGATTTCGAAATATATGTTTTGAAATTTCCCCATCTCCATTCTGGGAGATGCCAGTTTTCGTCGTAATTTTTTCTTAGATGTCCTTCACCTTTGCTCTACTAAAGCTGGTAGAATTCGGTTCCTCTGTTTACCACCCTTCCTACCCTGAGACACTCGGTGTCACTGTTCAATAGAGGGACGAATTCGGTCCGTTCCTTGGCTAACCTCTTTTTTCTTATTGATTCTACAAACTGAAGACGCGAAATTACTTCTTCTTGTCACTCGCTCTAGCCGCCCCATCGAATGCCGCAGAAACGAACTGCGGAGACTCGATGCTAAATCGGTTTTGGAGGCTTATGAGAAGGGAAACAAACTCTACGCCTCAATAATCCATCCAGATAACATTTTGAAGCTTCCCCCTAGGTTTGCGTGCAGAAGCTTGTCCACGTGCGTCGCTTCATGATCGTAGAAGCATATTGCGCGCAAATCCTCATACATGTGCGTCGCTTCGTGAGGGCATGCTATCTGAGCATTTACACTTTATCATAAAAGATGAGAGCAGACAAACTTGTCGAGAAGCAATTGTCTCCCTAACTTGTAACTCTATAGGATGACCTCGAGCCACATTTTAATTAGGAACAAGTCAACTAGCACGGTGGCGCTCCTATCGTATTGAATTGAGGTGCCCTCAAAAATAATGCTGATCAATTTGGATTTTGAAACATCAAGAGTAATTCAACAATGAAGTGTGAACAGCAATTCTAGAAACAAATAATATGTGTCAATATATAATTCCGCTCTGGAATTTTCTCATTTTCACACTTTATTGGGGGAATATTATTGATGTTTGAAAATCAGAATAATTTTTAGATTAGGTCACTCTACCAGGCCGCCATGGACATTTCTAATCCGCATGAAAGTCAACCTTTGAGGGGGCGCGCAAACCAGTCCCAAGTATTTTCATAGGACTTGCATGGCCCTGATACAGATCAATGGACCGCGTCGCGAGGACTCCTCTTTCCCCCTGACGTGATTATTCTCAGCGACGGAACAGTCTCATTAGGCACCAGAGTCCCTTCAAAGAGCTCCCGTTATGACAGTAAACATGAATTCATTAGGAATACTTTGAATTCAATCTCAATACTTGATGAATAACTCAGTTGTTCAGGAAGAGTTCATCTCGTGAATTCATCAAGAACTATTCAGGCATCCAATATGTTGTGACCATTCGTTTCAATTCTGTAGGTCTGTTAATGTAATAAAAACAATTCTGATAAATTCAAAGACGGATTTCTACCTTCTGACAAAATGTATACGTTAAACATATTGGAATTGGAAAGATGAGGTAAGTATACAATTTATCGTGTTAAGACGTTATCTATTGCTCTTGGAATTTAATAACGGTATTGAAAGAGTTTATTTACAATGTCGACTTACACAAAAGAGGCAAGGTCATCCAAATATGAAAAGAATTATAATATCCTCTCAGTATGCGCGTTAATACAGAGTTTCGTCTTTTCTTCAAATTATACTTATACTTTTCTAATATTTTGATAAAAATTCCATTCAAATTTGATATATTTTCAGAATACTTCAATTTCTTCTGATTGATGGATATTCTGAGGGTTATTGATGGTATGCATCAATGTCGTCAAACGAATTACGAATCAACATTTGATTGTTTTAAAATTTCGTATTTCGGTTAATTTTATAATTGCCGAGCATATTAATTTAATTCTCCGACGAGAGGGAGAGAGAGAGGTATAGATAGATATCTATATACAGGGTGGGGCATTTAAAGTGTCGCGGGCGTTTTTTCCAAAAATAAAGTGAGATACGAGAAAATTTTTCGGACAAAAGTTGTAGGGTACCGAGGGGGACATCCGATGGTGGCCTTGGCTTTGACCAAGGTCAAAAACCAAGAAACTTTTGTCTGAACCATTTTCCTGAAATCCGCAAAAATGGCGCTCTAATCGATATTGTTCCATTTTGAATCTGACATTCGAATAAGTCGAAAACGAAGGGTCTTGCAAAAGAATGTTTCGTACAAAAGTTGTCAATACACAACACATTTCAATCGTCTACATTACCACCATTCAGAGCTCACGCGATGTAAACAAACGACGGGGTTCAGTGAAAATTCACGGTTTTGAAAGTCAGTTTGTCAGTTACATTTGATTATTACTTGGTTTGTGACAAATTGAAAATCATGGATATCCGATACACGGTTTCTGAAAAGATCGATATGATCTACATTTACGGTGAAGTGCATAAGAACCCCAGACAAGCATATGACTTGTATGCAGAACGATTTCCTGAAAGAACAACGCCATCCATTAGGTATTTTCAACGCATTACAAAATTATTCTCAGAAACGGGAAGTGTTACAAGGGAAAAACGACATCGAATGAGAACTGTTAGCGGAGAAAATGCGGAAGTTAATGTACTAGCTGCAGTAGCCAATAATCCACACGTGAGCTCTCGTGAAATTGAACTCCATTCGGGAATTTCTCGAAGAAGTCTTCTTCGAATACTGAAACGTCACAAATTCCATCCGTATCACATTTGTTTGCATCAAGACCTTCACGGTGATGATTTCGAAAATCGTGTACAGTTTTGTCGATGGGGTCTAGCGCAAATGCACAATAACAACTTCATCAACATATTATTTTCTGATGAGTCGACGTTCACCAATCATGGTCAAGTAAATCGACATAATATGCATTACTGGGCGACAGAAAATCCAAGATGGTTACGTCAAGTAGAGCATCAAAGACAATGGGCTGTGAATGTTTGGTGTGGTATTTTTCGATCTCGAGTAATTGGACCGTACTTCATTGCAGATACGCTAAATGGAGAGAAGTACAGACATTTCTTAGATCAAGTACTTCCAACATTACTTGAAGACATACCTATTCAGGAACGATTGAATATGTGGTATCAACACGATGGTTGTCCATCCCATTATGCAGTCACAGCTCGAGAAATATTGGACAGAGATTATCCTGGACGATGGATAGGACGTCGTGGACCAGTTCATTGGCCTGCCCGTTTTCCGGATCTTACTTCTCCAGATTTTTTTTTATGGGGATACATAAAAGATACAGTTTATCAACAAGCACCGACTACACCTGAGAATACGCGTCAACGAATCATCAATGCATGCGCGAGCATCAATGAAGATATTTTAGCACGAGTTCAGCAATCTTTTGTAAAACGTTTTGAAATGTGTATTGAAGTTGAAGGCCATCATTTTGAGCATCTACTGCATTAAAATTATCCAAGTGATGTAGACGATTGAAATGTGTTGTGTTTTGTCTGTTATACCCCATCACCTCCGTTTCAGTTCAAGGGGTCCCCCTTGGAATCAGACAACTTTTGTCCGAAACATTCTCCTCCAAGACCCTTCGTTTTCGAGTTATTCTAATGTCAGATTCAGTATGGAACAATATCGATTAGAGCGCCATCTTTGCGGATTTCAGGAAACTGGTTCAGACAAAAGTTTCTTGGTTTTTGACCTAGAATCCAAATCTGCAGTAAAAAATATGAGATGCTATTTAAAAAACAAGAGTTGACCTCAGAATGCCCTTGAAGATGAGATTTGAGGTCAAAGCCAAGGCCACCATCGGATGTCCCCCTCGATACCCTACAATTTTTGTCCGAAAAATTTTCTCGTATCTCATTTTATTTTTGGAAAAAACGCCCGTGACACTTTAAATGCCCCACCCTGATATACATACATAGCGAAAGAGAGAATGATAATAATTAAGGAGGAGCAAGGCACTTATCTTGGAGTTGGTCGATTTCTTCCATCGATTGCCAATGTAAAACGTCCGAAGTCTGATATGTTATATTTTCCAATCCATCTACTTCCTTAGAATCTTCCTTCAGTTATTTGTCGTCGCATTTAGGCCTTGGTATAAAAGATTGATTCTTTAAATGTTCCTATGGATCCAATTGAAATTTCTTTTCGTTCTCCAAAAACACGTGTCTTTTAGAATACTTTAATTTTATTTCAATATATCATTACTGCTTCGGGCAACGATTACCGACCAATTGACCTCTCCGAGATTTTCATACTCTCCTCCTCTATCTTTTCTCTCTCATTTCTTCCTTCCTTTGAATCCTCTCTCTCTCTCTCTATACAGCTACAATGTATTCATTTTGAGTTGATTGAATTCATATTGGGTTCATGTTCAAGAATTCTTTGAGAAGTTCATATGAATTCAAAATGATTATCTGTGCTGTCTGGGGTGGCAGCGCCTAGTGATTCGCATGAGAAGTCCACACGGACACTTGCTTTGAAACACGCGTATTGGGGATCCTCCAGTGAGGCAGAAGATAACGGCCGCCATTAATGGGCTAACCAAAAAATAGATACCAAATTTATCCATCATCCAATGAATAAAACTGAGTGATCCATTGAAAATATAATATAAATCCCACTGTTTCGTCATATTTTCAATGAACTATTCAATTTTATTCATTGAATGACGCGTGAACTAACCCCTATTCCATTAAGAGCATTCCGTAGATCCTAGAGTTAGTAGATTTCTGTACCCAAAATACTTAGAGAGGACTAAATAAAATGGGATAAAACAACGAGCCAGACCTCGTTCCATATAAATATAAGGCCTGACTGGTTGCTCTATACCATTTTATTTAGTCCTCTTCAAATATTTTGGGTACAGAAATTTAGTAACTCTGAGGGTCAACGGGATGCCCTTAATAGCAGCAAGGAAAAAGCTAATTGCCTTATCCCTCATTGAAGGGTTCCTAACGCGTATCGGTAAGGAGCGCCACCTGACTATCGAGGCAGCGCACGGAAAAAAATTTGCGGTAAATTCTGGGACAGGTACAACTTCTGTTACCACTTGAAACAAATTGTGACAATTCCAACTAAATTGGAGTAGATTCAATAGCAGTTGCAGTAAATTATACTCCAAAATTGTACCTGTCCCAGATTGTATTCCAAATTGTGGTAAATATGACAAGTAATTTTTTTGCGTGCACTAACAATTATCTGTCTCTATCTGTTCATTAGAGTCGGTAATTAGAGGATTGATTGCAGATGAACGGGCACTCCATAAAGTTTCATACAAAATCACTATATATTCCATACAGCACAAGAGTTCCCGTTATGCTAATCAATATGTATTCATTATGAATATTTTGAATTCAAAATGAAGTCTTAATGTTCAGAAAGAACTCATATCGAGATTTCATAATGAATTGTCCAGGCATTCAATACGTTTTCATTTTGAATTCATTGAACGGGAACTATTCAGGAAGTCTTTGAGAAGGCTTCATGAATTCAAATTGATCTTCTGTGCTATCTAGGATGGAATCAATATAAAAAGTCATTCACGCTAACTCAAAAAACATATGAGAAATTTGAAAATTCAATGATTCTTTCCATGAATCACCTCAATTCATTATATCAGCATAAAATGTTTACACAGGTTGAAACTGCAGTTTTTTTCTCGTACTCATCTTCATCTACACAACAGCACTTACAACAAAAGATTCCCCACCTTTCACATTATCATCTCTGACTCCACAGTACAATGAAAGATAATTTTCGTCATTGACAATTGTATTTGCGTACATATCGTCGAATTAAACAAAAATAATGAATTGAACTTGCACCGGAATTGCATGAAACTCAACGAATAATGTACCATTTGAAAACGGCAGACGAGGAAGGAAAGGTAAGAGAAAGCGGGTTTGGGGTAGCAGGGAGATACGATACCAAGCACAAAGAATCATTATTAGAAAGGGTGAATTATTGCCATTGCTCGTCGCTATTCACAAGTGCGAGCTTTCTCGTTTACTTATCGCTTACCTTTCTCTCTTTCCCTTTCTCCTTCTCCACCACCGGAGCTGCTGTTTTTGCTTTTTTTTTCATACTACATTTCCAAGCGAAAAAACAAATAGAATTCTGACAAAGCGAATCGTGGAGTACGGAGAAGAGTACAGGAAAATGTTTCGACACCGATGTTTGGTTTATTCTCTTCTATCGGTGAGAGAAGGATTACTCGTGATGAATAAAGGAGATTCTGTGGATGTATACAATAGTGCAACAACGATAACACACGCTCTTTTCTTTATACATTTTCATATATCGAATGATCCCTGCTTCACAATAACCCCATTGAAACGTAAGAATGAAAAACAAGTCGCTTCAAATTAGAAACGCGTGACGATCATTCTCTTCCTCCCAACTCTTTATTCAGATTCACACATCTCTCTTTTTCTCTTCACTGCTTCTCTATGGTTCATCTGAATGATATATTATATAAAATTAAAAATGAATGGGAGTTTTGTAGGTTGTCTGAGTGAAACTAATTCGCTGTCATTGGACGAGAAACTGAAATCTGTCCAAAAAGAAAAAGAATTTCTCGTTTGAATCGACGCACCACTTAACCATCAACGGAAAAATACATTTATATACTTCGTCCACTAAGTATATGAAGCAACCATTCATTCAGCAAAGGTTCATCTGCAATGTATCTTGTGTAGATACGAGGAGGAGCAGGGGGGGGGGGATGAAGGTACTATAAAAGTGACTTTCATTCACTCCACGGAAATTCATTTGCAGATAATTTTCATCGCTCTAATGAATACATTCGCATTGAGTCGATGATGAAAGCACCTTCAGTTGGCGTGTGGACTCTTCTAGCTTGAAATTCAGCAGCATTTGAAGGGGATTTGATGAATTAACGACATAGTTAATTGACAATGAATATGATTCTCGATATGTTTTCAATGAAAATAGTACAATCTACATCAACACGAATGGAACTGTTTTTTCATCTCCTTTTCTCTCCTTATGACTTCGATTCTCTATATCTTTGTCCTACAATGGACTTTTCTAATTAAATATCTTAAAATTGTGGTATTGTACGTTTTCAACAAGAATCGGATATTAAGAAACATACTATCCCGGTATACTTGTACACGCTAATATTTCTCTCTGTATATCCGAGGAATAGTTGTTAAACTTGTGGAGCAGTATATCATTGTTCGCAACAGTAGAAATAGTTTCGAATTCCAACAAGCCATTAGTACTTGTGTAATAAGCGTACAGTTGGTACCAGTATCCCATCGCAAACCTAGATTCATTGTCGATAAAAGAATTTCCACCTGTAATTCATCGGAATATCCTTCGGTATTCGATTCTTTTTCTGTTTTTACGCGTCGTGAATGACACATCACATAATTTACAATGAAATTCAAATTTCCATTGGAACAATGAATTAGAAGTCCAAGTAATTCAGATTCAAATACATTCGTTCCTCACGATCGGGAAGATGGAAGAAAAAAAGACGGAAACGTTGTTCCGCCGCTTAAAGGGAACGTGGATCAATATCGAATTCCACGTACCGGTGGCTCCGGAAAATCATGATTCGTTATTTTTAATTAATCGTCATTATATCGTGCAATTATAACCTTTCTCTTAATGCCAAAGAAAATAAGAGAGCCCGAAGAGTATGAGATTGGATGAATATCGTGAAGCGAGATGGAATTGGGAAAGAGATCAGGAGTGGTACGGATAAGATGCTTGGAAAGTTGTATTAATTAGTCGAAAGAAAAGAAAAAAGAATCCAGTGTCGATAGGAGAAAAAGATGAAAAGCCAGAGGATTTCAAGAAATGTAACTGCCGCGAGAAGAAGAAGTAGGAAAAGGAGAGAGTACGCGGGAGAGTAAGAGCAGAAAAGAGGGAAAAAAAGCACAAATGACTGAAACTTTTGGCTTCGTAGTAGCCAGGTAGCCGTAAAGAATTCATGAAAGGTAAATCATTTTCTTTCGCGGCCTGTCGGCTGTGGCGCGTTAGGAAAGGGAGGCGTGGCGGGTCGATTCCGGAGGTTCTCCTCTCCTTAATGTTGCGATATTTTACGAGAAAACTCTTTAAATCTAATATATTACCGACAGTAATTAAATATAAGTTACACCGGAGGAGGCATGCCAAAGTATAGACCGCGCGTTGAGTTGAGTGGCCGTTGAAGCTTCCAAGGCTTACGATGCAAGGACAACATTTTATCAACGAATATGAGAACGAAAAGCTTTTGACATCGAGTTAGGTGATAGAAAACGTAACAATAGGGTCAATACTTTCGTCGCTTGTCGGTAGATTCGTGTGAGAGTAACCGAGTAGTAGCCTCTTCACCGCGTTCTCGCCTCACGGTACTCCATTCTCCCGTTTCTCTCTTGACACAATCGTGGATAACAAGAGACAATATTTTTTCAAATACATCTCACACAATTTACTTCTTGGTTTAGTTGATCGTTGATCGATATGAGAACACCTCCTGCTTTTCGCTTCACTTTTATACTCTCCTGATCAATTTGAAATGTAAACGCGTGTATCGAGTATTTAAATTGTTGTGGTGTTTTCTTTTCTTTCTAACCCTCGAATGTATGGAATTTCGAAGAGTTTGCATGCCTATTTCAAATTCAAGTGCAGAAAGCTTCCTGTGGTATGGATATACCCCACGTTTTACGTTTCCTCACCCTCCTTCCCACTTTCAATGATTCGCTTTTTCTCTCCCTCTCTCTCTTCAAGAGCCAACATGTCGAGACCGGAAGTCAGATGTGCCACCCACCCACTTGCCTAGCTGGAATTTATGTGTGTCACGACAGCCTGTTGCTTGTGAGACAGAACTTGTACGTTTCAGACCAAACTTGTCGATAAAATATCACTGGAAAACTTTCATTGCATTCTAATTCATACCAGAATGAAATGGATCATGCTTTTGATTTCTTCAAATCTCTCGGAACATTGATTCTCGAATATTTCCAAGTAAAATATAGATTTCAGAAGCAAAACACGAGGGGTGCAATCAACCCTCGAATATCACCATACCACGGACTGGAATATCAGAATATCTTCAGAAGTTTTGTGTCAGAATTTTGCTAGCAATCAAGCAAAAGTACCGGTGGGTGGTCTCACCAAAGACCTTCATTATTCCACACACCTTGAGTTGAAAAGAGAAATGGATATCACAGAGAAAAGACCCTACGAAAAAGCACAGCCAAGGAAATTGCTTTCGTTCTCGTGGTGGTGGCTCTCGTCACGTGAGGAGGGTGCGAAGTTTTTAATATCGGAATGTGATTTAAAGCTCTGTGTTAATTAAACGAACGTGAATGAGATCATAAAGAAGTGAACGATCTGTTCACGAAAACCTCATGTTTTTAACTTTTCGTTCATACTGTTGAAGACAGATGTTAGGGTCTTAACTTGTTCTTTTCATTCTTCCGCTTCTTCTTTTCTTCATCGAATGAAATAATGTATGCTTTAGAATTTACAAAATATTATTCGTTCAAGGAAAGAAACATCACGTTCCGACATTTACGTTTCATCGTCCAATAAATGCTTTTGTAAATAAAAATGAATGAAGGAGAATTAAAGATTCTTGATTATTCCGGCGGGGAAAATTTACTATTGTAATATTACTTTCTACCTGAAATCCATCTGAAACGATGAATATTCAAATCAGTGCTTTTAAAATCTTAAATATCAGATTTTGTGAATTCAATTTTCAAGACGCCCGAGAAATATGGCTTGAATATGGATATGAATACTTGGAAATATAAAATATTTGCAGAGGAACTGGATGTACAGTACAATGGGGGTAGATTCCTTTTTTTTACATACATTAACGATACGACATGTATTATGTGGAAGAATGAAATTGCGAGAACTATAACTCTCGTATTTAAAACAGAAATTCTTCTTGATGATTGTTGTTGTTGTCGCATGTGAAAAATAAAGATTTTGTTATGAATACGACCATCACGGTGAGAATAATTCAATGAATGCTATTGAGAATAATATAATGAGAACGTAAACTCAACGACACACTAGAAATTGTTTTTTATACATATTGTTGTAAGAATTTCATTCTCTTATGCTCTTCATCTTTTTTTTTAATATGCAGGAAAAGAATATACCATCAACGATGAAAGAAAGTTAATTAAAAAGCACAGAGTTTCATTCGCTATTACAATAATCTTCGTACTCGGCGATGCTGTGCCAATGCAAAAATAAATACTTACGATAATGAATTTCATATAAATAATGAATAACGGTGTTACCGAAGTTCCACGAAACGATGTATCTCTTGACCAAGTTTTTCTTCTTTATTTGAAACTATCGATAGACATTTTTTCGAATTTTTTGTACGAAGCGACTGAAAGCTGAATCGCCAGGAAGATGATTTCATTATTTTTAAATTACAGTACATAATATTCTTTCACCATTATTCACTCCCTTAGATTTATAAATTCCTATCAGGTTATACATCAATTGATTACTTTCATCGTCTATTGGATTAAAATGAACGATACTCTTCACAAGCACGATTGAGCACGATATTGAAACGTGTAAAATATAAATTTCTTTTATCTATACCATAATTCTTCCCATCTGGTTTTTACAAAGGTTCGATCATCTACACGAGAGCAATATTGTAAAAAAAAAAAAAAAACAGGTGCGATGACTTATCTCCTTGAACTCCTGCTTTCATCGAACACACGAATTTTCGATCACAGCGCGAGGGTTTAAGTACGGTGAAGAATGGAATGAGGAAGGGTGGTGAATCTAAGGAAGATAAATCATGCGTTCATAGTCGCGTTGAATCCCTCCCAAGTCCCGGTATGCTGAAAGACAAGAAAGGAAAAGAGAGTGAGAACTATCTCAACATCTAAGCCGTAACTTAAAGTCTGCGGCAAAAGGAATAGAGCGGAAATGTAACCTCGAAATTGCTTTCGACGAACGACATCATCCTCCCTCGTTTGACGACCAACGCGTTTCCGATCGAGAAATATGCGTCGGAAAGAGGACCGTACCTGAGAAGTATTTGGAGAACTCTTCAAAGATGAATTCGACACGGATATTTTTTCATGTTTATCATTACACGGAGAAAAAGAATTTGCCGACGCAGCAAATCGAGGTATTATATACAAGTTAGCAAATCTTTTTGCTGGCCAAGCTAGAAATTCGCTGCCACAGGCAACGGGATTGCAACAAATTTCTCGATGGGCTAGCAAAATTTTCAGTATCATATACAGAATTCCAAGCAAACTTTGCTGGAGAAGCAAATATTTTTCGCTGTCATAGCTAACAAGATTGCTAACAAGAAACTTAGATTTCGCTGTCACAACGAATTTCTTTTTTCTTCGTGTAAGAACAACAACACGGGTGTTACTTTGCGTTTATTTGAGTTTTCTCAACGAACTCACTGAATTTTCTTTGTGATATTCCTGACACACGCGGATTGTTTCGAACACCCTTGAAAATTTATCTTGAAATCTTAGAAATGCGCAGTCACTTTCTTGAAAACCCAAGACACGAATTGCTGTCGTGAGCTGGAAGATGAAGTTTCATAACTGTTCATGTGTTCCCAAAGTATCTTTATTACAGTAGTTTATCCCATCTTCTCTTCAGGCGTAAACTGGAATCCTTCATATTCTTCAAACATTTCACACCTAATCGTGTACAAACATCACATAGGTTGATTGAGACGAAAATTTTCATGAATTTCGATGATTTTGGCATCTATATATTTTCAAAGGCGGTTTGAATTTCCAAGGGAGTTTCGTATACGCATAAGCGGTCCGTTATAACGGTGCTATGTAAATGGTGAATAATATCGTGGAAATACTTATGATTTAGTAGTTGGCCAGCAGCACACCAGTGGGGGTCGGGCACCTGCACTTTTAATATGAAAGTCTCAATAAATATGCCTGGTGGGTTGCCGCTTGTACGTCTCTCTCTTTTTCTTTCTTTCTCTCTGCTGCCCTTTTCCCGGTTCTTCTCCTTCTTCTACTCCCTCTTCCTCTCTTTCTGTAACGGTACGAGAGCGCGGAGTCGTTGAGAATTTACTGGCACCGCGTGGTCCATAGTGCGTAATGTCGAAGTTCACTTTTGCGGAATTTTTCCGGCTTAAACGTGGAGGAAGTTTGAGGGGAAAAATGATACGCTCTATATGATAATATGCAAGATATAGAAGGAACGTGACTTCGATTCATTATACTTTGAGGATATGATCCGTGGTGAATTTTTTAATAGGCGTGCGCATGAGAGTAATGTATGTGTACTCTTCTTTTGGGTTCCTCGATTTTGGGAATTCATCTTTATGCGAATGAATGGATTGGATAAAGGAGAGAATGAACAAATTTCTTCGTTCGTTCCATGGATTATAACGATCTATCCATTTGGAAATCACTCTGGTTGAGAAAAATTATAAAATTTGATGTGACTTCTGGTAAAAATTAGCACCGAATCAACACTGGGAACCTAATTTTTCAGATTGAAAGAAAATTTTCTTTGCCCTCATTCTAATGAATATTTTTGTCAATGGACAAATTTCAGATTGAAACAAAAAATTTTCAAATGAAGACAGAAATATATTCCTTCTTGAATTCGAAGAATATAATTTCAATCCAATGAGAAATTCTCTCATTGTGATGAACTATCTTCCCCATTGAAAACAAGATTTATCAGGATGAGGGCAAATAAATTTTCTGTAAATTTAAGAAATCGAGTTTTCAGTGAACATTGTTCCGAGCCATTTAAGCTTGGAACAACATTGATCCGGTGGTAATTTGTACTACGGATGTTTTGATTGGGGCTGATTCGAGAGTTTTTTGAGAAATTTGGTTGGATTCAATTAACTTTTCCCATAGAAAATTTTCAGTATTATAAAAAAGCTGTTTGGAAACTGAAGAATTTTCTACTGAATCCTATCTGATTTGATTCCAGTAGATTTTATGCATTTCTTCAAGATTCGCATCAATGGTTATTTTTAATTTAGTTTGCAAGAGAGGGAGAGCGCACGCATCGAGGCTTTGCCCGCTGCTCCGTTGAATACAAGTGGGCCAGTGGGCCATGGCGTACTGAGGCACAATCTTCCCGTGACTATTTTTTAAGCAGGTAGGTGAGTCGCTCTTTTTGTACAAAACAGTCAGCCTAAACTTTAGTCAGAGGACTGAAGTTATAATTCTTTGAGAAACCAGTGACTAGTTTCCTGATATACCGTACCATAATTCTGTATCTTCATTGGATATTTCCAGAAAAACTATTTTCTTTCGGAAATCATACCATTACCCTAAGAGGGTTTTATGATCCGCTCAATCATAGCTCATGACTAGGCCACAGACGGGATTATTCGTACGGTCATGGCACACATAATTGGGTCAATGGCACCCATCAATGGTTGAATAGTGGATGATGAATTGGGCCCAACAAAGGTGGAAAATGAACAGCCAAACATGGGATTGATTACTGGGCCAATAATGAGCCGATTATGGAGGGTTTTGATGTTTGAATACCTTGTCAGCAGAGCGACCATTATTGCGCCAGTTGGATCACCAGTACTGGCAAAGGAATTCAAATGATGCCACCATTTTACATATGGGCTGATATAACATTTGCCACCACGGCGGTAGCCACATTTGATGGGACCCTGCTATGGTGAAACTCTGGCGTTGCAACAGGATCAGTTGTTTCGCCAGAGCTGGATGAGAAATGATAACATCCTATGTAGAAATTCAAACTTGACCCAGTTCTGGCACAGTACCGGTAATCAGAGTTACCAGGGGTGATCATATTTCAAGTAAAAAAAAAACACATTAAATTTGAACTTTGAAAATCTGAATGATGCATTGTTCTCATTATCGTCATCGGAGAAAGGCGCTTTGGAACTGATCCCTTGAAAGTTCACAGAGTGAGGATTGAACCCGGGCTCTGGGAGTGAGAAACTGAGTCTTCATCACATCAGTCGATCTCCGAGTTGCCGACGAATCACTCAAATTGCCATCCATTGTAATCGGACCGTTGAAGTCATACTATTCACTATAGATTCGCTAGTGGAATAAAGTCCTACCAATGCTGGCACATTGTTGTCTCTTGAACATATTGCATGATGATATCAACTCTGGCCGAATGCTGGCGCGACTTCGGCTCACTGCAACAGTTAAGTTGCTAAGATCGTGGTTTTAATATCATTCGACCACCGATTTCGTAGTCAGTCAGAGTCCTATTAATACTGACACATTGCAGTATTTCAAACAAACTGAATGATCATAACAACTTTGGTTCAATGCTCGCACGGTTTCGGCTCACTATACAGCCTAATTGCCGAAATCGTGATTTTGACGTCAGTCGACTACCAATTTCGTAATCAGTTAGAGTCTTATCAATACTGGCACATTGCTATCTTTCAAACGCATTGAATGATCATACCAACTTTGGCCTAATGCTGTCAAGACTTCGGTTCACTAAAACAACTGAACTGCCAAGATCGTGATTCTAACGTCAGTTGACTACCGATTCGATAGTCAGCCAGAATCCTATCAATACACTGGCACATTGTCATCTACCGAGAATATTGAATGCTGATACTAACTCTGGCCCAATACTGGCGCAGTATTGTCTCATCAAAGTAACCGTGTTATGGGAAAGATCAGTGGAATCCCTAACCACTGGGTATTCTCCGAACAGTATTAATTCGATACTGGCTCAAGACTGTCTGACCACGTAAGCCAGTACCGTCTGAAATCCGCCGAAAATTTGGCGCCAGTTGGAAAACGGTAATAATTCTGGATGGGCACTGTTGTTTCTGCCGAAGTCTGGGAAATGAAACTTTGCTAGTACCGCGCCATTAGTCAACTCTCGCTATTTCCACATGGGTGATGGCCTATATCTTAGCCAGCAATGAGGAATCAGTTATTGGCCATTCAACAGGAACCACATATTATCCGGGTATGAGCTGGGTTTCATGACTGGTCTCCCTGTATGAGTATGAGGATTCAAATTCAATATAGCACAATAAGACCGTGAAAATATTTTTCACCCCAGACCCCAATGTTTTTTAGATCCATTGAAAAGGACTTAGGATGGGCACTGATTATGAATTCGATTTTTGATATTCTAATATGGCGGTCCGAAATCCCAAAAATTAAAAAGTTTCCAGAATAAAAATTCTTCCAGTTCTACTAAAAAATCAGGCGCCTTCGATTCTATATATTTCCATTTCTACATAATTGTTACAGGTGTTTCGATGCCACACAAATGCGGTGCTACATCTTGATTCCAAATCGCTTCGGCAAATTGAATTCCTTATTCTGAATTTCGAGAACCTGATAATCAGCTTCCATCCAAAGTGCTCTTTGTCGGAATTGAAAAATACTAGGGCGACAGAAAGTATTCGGATTTTCACCATTTGGTTGGCTCTTGTGTCCTGTTTATAGGCCTTGCTTTTCAGACATAATCAGTCTCAATGTAGAACAGATTAGCCAGGATGGCGATACCGGGAATTTTATGTTTTTCTCTTGGCCATTCTATTCAACTGTAACGGGGCACAAGTAGAGCAAGAGGCGCTACTGGTGCGAGGAGTGGGGAGCTCGATTTCATGCAAATTATACGACAAATGAGTTTGAATCTCTCTCTCGTGTTTGACTCGACATCGATAAGCACGTCGCTAGAGGATGCGGTCTGAGATATAAAACCAATAGATGACAAAAAGGCAATCAAAATTATTCAAATGACGAGATATTGGTGGCTCATTTGCAAGATCTGATGAAATCTGCAAAGGACTGATGAATACATGAGGAGGATAAATAACTCATCCCAGACGGAAGCAACAAAATCTCCAATCTCCAATAAAACAAAGATGAGTAGTTGAATATTAATTTGCCGGGTTCTCCTCACTCGTATCCTCGTATCAAGTATCATTCGTCTCTCTTCTTCAAGAGCCATGTAAAGGGATTTCAATGATTTGAATATCAATTTGAATTAAATTTGGCAATATACGATACTTAGTAAATTCACGTGCTACACTTACATTCTTGTGGCGAATTATTATATAAATGATAACGCGTAGTTCATTACGTGATTGACGTTGTGAATATAAATTGTGTGGCCAATTGCTCGGCCGTGTGAGCTCTTATATAAAGTCACAAATAATTTTGTATATCTTCCTATGGTCTGCGTAAATATATGTCGAGTTTTGAACTATTACATGGAAATTTTATCGAAATAACTACACGAGATGATTGACTGTGTCATGTACCTGTCTATATTATATGATTCCCTATAAATTATCTATTACTAACCGATTATTTCATAATCTTCTTTTTCAATAACCGACATACTCATTTCATGCTCTTTGAAATTCACATATATACGTGTGTAAAAGTGATCGAGAGGTCACACAACACAAACCCTAGCAGAAATCATTGCAAGCGCCTTGGAAGGTTCTAGACACCCACCATGATCACTTTTACTGAGCAATGCACGATTATTCACGCATGGTCGTTAGTGCGTTAGTACGTATGTTAATTGCGAAGATCTTTCCGTTAAATCGGAATGGGCTTCTATTGGGTATGGGAATAAGTTTCCGCCCTTTTCCAAGCAAAGTTGATTTTTATTCAAACAATGGATCATTGCGTAATGCTATTCAAAGTATGCACCATTGGAAGCGACCACTTTCGCCCATCTTTCAGGCAGCATACGGATTCCTCGGAGAAACAAAGCAGGTTCTTTTGACTCGATCCATTCATTGAGCCATTTTTCGACACTTTCGTAAGAAGTAAACCGCTCTCCAGTAAGGACTGATTGCATAGATCGGAATAGATGATAATCCGAAGACGCAATGTCTGGGGAATACGGCGGGTGGGGCAAGATTTCCCAATTCACTCCTTCCAAATATTTATTAACAGGTTGAGCAGCATGTGGCCTAGCATTATCATGCAGCAAGATAAGTTTATTATGTCTACCGTCCGATTCCGGTCGTTTTTCTTCTAGAGCTCGATTCAAACGTATTAGCTGTAGTCTGTAGCGATCGCCAGTGATTGTTTCTGACGGTTTAAGAAGTTCATAATGAATGACACCTTTCTGATCCCACCAGATGCACAATATAATCTTTGAAGCGTGGATATTTGTTTTCGGTGTCGATGGACCTGGTTCACCTGGTAGCCCCCAACTTTTTTGACGCTTAGGATTATCGTAATAGATCTATTTTTCATCGTTCGTGACAATACGACGCAGAAAACTCTTTCTCTTCTGCCGTTCAAGAAACATCTCACACGTTACCAAACGTTTCTCGATATCTCTCTCCTCTAGTTGATGCGGCACCCAATTACTTGCTTTTGGGACCATTCCCATCTTGTGCAAGCGTTTACCGACGGTCGACCTGTCAACACCCAACTCTTCAGACAACTCATCCAGGGTTCGACATGCATCTTCATTCAATAATTGTTCCAGTTCTACAACTTCGGATTTTTTCGGTGCCCCTCCGCGTTCTTTATCACTCACGTCAAAATCGCCTCTTTGGAATCGTCGAAACCACTCTTTACAAGTTGTATTAGACGGAGCGTGATCACCGTAAATATTGCACTTTTCTTCGAAATAAAATGATGAAGCATAACTTCCCGCAAATGCTGTTTTGTCGGGACAAACGTTGTCATTTTTGACACCAGATAAAAAATGATGTTTACGCTTTTAACAAATGTCAACTACCGCAATCGACACCTTACATATACACTTCCAAATCACAAGTATAGCACTCGAGTAAACTCAAAAATAGTATCAGCAGCAACACTTTTTCCAAGAGGGCGGAAACTTATGCCCATACCCAATATTATCTGAAACATTAGGATATAAAATCATCCTAGTGAACATCTGACCATTAGAATTTGAGAACGGTGCATGAGAGAACCTTATCAGATCCTTACAATCTACTCACTTTCCTTACTAAACAAAACTCCAGCAATGCAGAGATGCAGCATGGCTCGAATAAAATCGCCGCAAGAATCAAACCAATACTTTGCCAAAACTAATATTGTCGTGATCCACAAAACATGCTATCATGATCTTCAGCTTCGAATATGTGGCAAGTAACTTTTATTAATTTCTTAAGGAATAATCAATCCTTCTATGAATATGTAAGATTGAATTTAATTAATTAATTAGTAATCTACAGAATTATTGAAAAAAAAAACCATAAAGGAAATGTATGCAGGAGAGGAAGAATTCGTCTCAACGATAATCACACATTCATTAAACCACCCACCAATCATTGAAATACATTCCTCCTTCAGGTACCAAAACTATGAATTTTCAGTATAAATTTTCATCTTTGTACAAATTGATAACTTCATTCAATTATATTCCATGCATTATTCATACAACCTTCCATAAAGTTTCATCTATCCATCTTCGGTTCAATTTGTTCTCTTTTCTTTTCTTCCCTTTCATACTTCACTCTCTCTCATATATCTTTAAAATTTTCGATTCATCGCTCTTGGAGCATGATGATGGATCAAGACGAGGTTCAAAGTTGCGTCGTCGTGGCATTAATTCGTGCCGCGAAACTACTTCACTGTGAGTGCTTTCTAAACATGCTAATCCCTTTGTGGTTAGCAGTGCCGTGTATATACACGCTTTTCGTTCTCCTTATTCCTTGGCTAGCCGCTTGCTTGCCTTACTGTCTTGGTTTGTTCGGTTCTTCCGGAACCGCAAAACCCATCGGACCGGAACTCGCCCACCCACAGGACACACAACCGGTCGTCTTGGGTACCGTCTTACTTCGATATATTACGATACTCCACGTGAATCGATTGTTCTATCCGTATAGAATCTTCAACGCTATTCATTCTGTATTTGTATTTGAACTTCGTTACAGGTGAACCTGTAAACGGTAACTTAATTAATTATCGTAACAAACGTAATGTACAAGGACCATGTGATTTGAAAGATTTTGAAACATCGTTTCGAAATATATTAATAGCATTCTCATTATATTGAGAATAATTTATGAAAATAAGAAATTACCTACAACGAAAATCCGATGAGTATAGAGGTACAGGAAGTTGAAAGTAGAACACACTATTGCAAAACTATTCCTTATTATCATACAAGTAGCCCTCTTTGAAACAATTCAAACAATTTTGTACACAAATATTTTGTGCATGAAAAATCTAGTAGTAATGAAATTATTTAGTTGATCCATTGTACGAGATTTTCATTACTCTTTGAGTGAGTCAGTATATAATTTGCGCCCTTCTTCCTTTCACGCGGTTGGAGACGTAAACAAGGACCATCTATTATCTCATCCGTTATGAAAAGGTGATCTCACGTCATGATAAAAGATTCTTGCCTCGTAGTTTGCGATAACACATTATATCGTCCCTATTGTTTTATAGATTAGGTTATTCTATGAAGACAGGTGGATGATTACAGGGAGAGAAGGGAAGAGGGAGAATATGTTGTACGTTACGTAGACGGTACGTATGGAAGACCCCGATGCTAGTCGTGAACATAAAGTCGTCAGCGCAACTAATATTCCACTTCTCGTACGAAACTTGTGAATTCTACGTTACGGTTCTATGGAAGACTTTATGTGCTTTGCATGGGAGCCATTGAATGAGATGATTATATCAACCATGAGGTAGTCAGCTTATCTTATGCATCAAAGTGAACACTATAAATGCACAAAAGAATCGCATGTACGCGCAAAGTCATAAAGTTATCAAAGAATATGATCTGAATCCTAGGTATCTGAAAGATATACACGTAATACGTATAGGTAGAACGTGTTATGTGTAAGAACGTTGTATTCGCAACTTGCGCTTGGACGTACTCTTATTAATTAGCGGTTAAAACTGATGTCACGGAAAATTCAATTCTGCTATTGCTACTGCTGCTGCTAGCGCTGCTTGAGAATGAGTGGACGAAAGTTTCGAGTTTGGAAATCAGTTAATGAGGCGGTCGTCAGTTTGAGTTACTCCCAACCACATTTGCTTACGCTCAAAAGTGAACTAATTGCCGAAGCGCTATTAAACCATTGATAGGAAATGCTGAAATTTTTTCCCCATCGATGTTTTATCGTGAACATTAAGTTCAAAACTGATGGATACTTTTGGAAATGGATCAATTGAACATCGATCCGTAAACGGAAGAGACAAGCCTCTTACATCGACTGCTGTTTGTATCTTGATATTCCTCTGGTTAAAGCTGCTACTCTACTTCCAATCACTGCATTCATACCGCAGACATATAGCAAATGTTTATCCCTCGTTCCGGGTACCCTTCGGGTCGTTTACAAGACTTCCAAAGAGCAATTAAATGACCTGCCCGTATTAAAGGCAAAGGCTTTTAGAAGTTGCCTTTCGGGCTTCGTGATTTAATTGCAAGGAGCACGAGTTATTCATAACGAAAAATGATACGTTCGAATGGATACGAATCGTTGCAGAAGTAACATACATCGTAATTTACGAATCCTAATTACAAGCTTCAAATTTGAATGAATTTTGTGGCTCGATTCTTATCTTCAATTCAATGTTGATTCGCATGATTGTATAATTCTGGAGATACAGGAATAGAAGAAGTGAGTCCATTAATGTCACGCGTTGACACGAAACAGGAACATTTCCATGACCGAGAAGATACGCGCGGGATTATTCTAAAACATTCCATTGTAATTAAATTTCACAGGAGCTTTACATTAATTCTCAGAGTAAATACTTTGAGAAAAATTAAATTCACTTCCCGTATTGTGTTATATTATTTATAAAGAGATGAAATTTATAAAAGCAAGGAAATGCTGAACATCAAAAGAATGCGCGCGGAAGGAAATGAGCTGCTAAGAATGATCAAGTAATTTTGAATTACTCCTTGTTCATTGTTGAATTGAATTTTCCACATCCATAGCTGAATCATGAGAGATAACGAAATCTCGACGAATCAGACTGTTGGAAACCACAAAAAGTATGAAAATATTTGAACCATACTACCTAGAATTCATACCAAGAACGTGACATTTGTAATAAAAAAAACCTATTTCAAAACTCGAAGTATTTTGAAAAAAAACCGGGATCTAAATATCACTGCATGATACTGGAAATTCATTGAATTTGATATTCAGCAACGTTCTATTTGAAGGAAAAAAAAAACATTCGAATCAATGAATAACATTTCGATGCATCTGTAGGAGTGTTACATTTCGTGCGATTTCAGTAATGCTTTTGACTCTACGATATCAGTGACGTATATCAGCTAACACGAGTAAAATACAACAACAAAAAAAAAAGAAAGATGAACGAGGTCTCAGTAAAATGTACGAGCAGGATCACTATCACAATGTCGCATCATGAGTTTTATGCGCAAATGCATCCGTGGTGAAACCTTTCTATCAGCAAGATTCGAGATTTTGTTATCCGATGTATGGGATAAAATATCACTTTTTTTTCTTCCGAAAGAAAAATCTGTTTACTTTATGAAAATTAGAATGCAGTTGGGTTGTCCGTTGTTGGAGTTTTAGAAAGTATGATGGAAAATAAAATGAAATTGCGAGGAAAAATTTTCAAAACCGTGCTGATAGGAACTATAAAGATTGGTTCTCATCTATGCTTATGTAAATAACTAATTCGACATAATGTTACGATTCATTCGTGCATTTTGAAAGGATATATGTGTGAAAGATTCCACATTCATTGTTGGAATTATTCTCTGTATTTGTAAAGCAAAATTGTGAAAGAATGGTACTACTTCTTCTATCCTTCTCGAGAAAAATATCTTCCATTTTTTTTGTACTCACTCCCTAATTCCAAGGAAAATTGGTGAGGAAACCCAAAACCTGCTGCTCCTGATTCTCAATATTTGATCAAATTTTGAAAATATCTCCATAGGAAGGAAGTACAGTGTAGATGATTCCGTTCCATCGTTTATAAAACAAAATCACTTTGAATGAGCAGTTGTTGGAACGAGGAAAACTGATTGGATGATCCTACTGAAGTTCAGCTCTAATATCGAGAGACTGAAACCGCGTATGTTATCGTTTTATTTTTCATGTTTCTCAAACGCTGTGGTCAGCCACTTTGAGGGAGAACGTGTACGTAGTGTTTTGGCAATAACCCCACAAGAGGGTATCCAAAACCTTATTCTATTCGACCCCTGTTTATACCTGTTCCACTTCGCCAGTATACACAGTAAAAAATTTTCTGTTAGAAACGGTCTGCTCAAAATTCGCATGAGAAAAAAGTATCGTTCTCATAACGATACTAGATCGTTGTCATGACTATCTAAAGTATAGGGATATTAGTATCGTTGCCATGACGAAACAGATTCTTCGCGGAACGATATAGATGGTTACCCTAGGCATCTGTATTGTTACCATAGCGATACAATATCGCCACTAACACTATCTCTTCTAACTTTACTTCAGATCGTTACAATTGACCATACTTGTTTTTCGTGCGTGTTGAAAATCAACACCGATGAGTATCAAATAGACGGATTTTCAATGTGAATTCAGCACTTTTGTGTTAATTTTTCAGATTCATTGTATCAATATTTGAGACAAATTTTGAGTTGACTGTTTGGGACATGTACGTGTGTTG
Source organism: Gonatopus flavifemur (assembly GCA_018340375.1). Taxonomy (NCBI): domain Eukaryota; kingdom Metazoa; phylum Arthropoda; class Insecta; order Hymenoptera; family Dryinidae; genus Gonatopus; species Gonatopus flavifemur. The sequence continues at coordinate 3,286,199 of JAFFJZ010000001.1, forward strand.
AAAATACACAAAATTCTCTACTGTGTGTGTACGGATCACTGTATCATATAGCGGGGAGGATGATTGTTGGCAGGGTTCTTAGATTTTAGGGAAGCATTAGATTTGGTGAAGAGATATCAATGAGGAAGGGAAAATTGGTAAATTATATCTAAAAAATTAGAGATGGAATGGAAAGAAATTTAACAAGCTACAGTAGACATTCGATTTTCTTCCGTCTGACCTCTCTTTTCAATCCTCTTCCTTTTCATCGGTTAGAAAGAGAGATCAGATGGGAGAAAGCCGAACGTCTGCTGTCCTCTATTAATAACAGATGTAGAGAAAGTAATGACACGTCGTGATAGTATTTGAAAATACTACAAATGAAACAATCTGAGGACAGTCGGACAACGAAGTGGTGATGAACCATGCCGCGGTATCTTTCCTTATTCTCATACCCTGGCATATTTATTTGTAGCGACGAAACAGCAGTAGCCTCTAGGAGATAGAAGTAGAAACTGCCGCATCAGGGCGGACATTGAGAAGCAAGTGATGTCCCGCTCACAAATCGGTACGTGATGATGCCGCCTGACTGTGTCAACGGTACACGGAAAAAAGAGAACACTACTGGTTACTGTGAATGACAGCGATCGGTTGAAAAACAAATGAAAACACGCTTGAATAATGAGGATTAGCGTGATCACAGCAGGGCATATAAAAAGGGTCAGTTCTTACCAAAAAGTTAGTTCTAAAAGAAAACGATCAGTTCTAAAACGTAAAAACGGTTAGTTCTTAAAAAATTACCAAACTTTTAGTGAAACATTTTGCTCTTTCTTTTTCTTTTTTTAAATCGAGTATCCAATATTGTTCTGTTACTGAATGAGCCTTTCACCTCATATTAAGGGGTATATTAAGTTTAGTAGTGATATTCATTCTGAAAAAATAAGACCCCATGCCAAAAGTGAAATTAAGGAAGAATGAAATAATTCAAGAAATAGTTTTCACACAAATGTAATTTTGTTTTTTTTTTTCGAATAAAGAAATAGAGTGTCCATCGTTTCGGTTAATTCTTAGATTTCCTTAGAATATGCCCTGGATCACAGTGATGGGTATTGTAATGAAATTCGTCAATGCTGACTGGACAGTAATGAGGACTGGGAAACGCAGTACTCCATAGAATGAATTTGAGTTTCAATGTATTTTTGTGATTCACAGTAACCATTGCTGTTCTCTTTTTTCCATGTAAGGGAGAATAGGGCAGTTTCGGACATTTTGAATTTCACTGTGGAAAATCGATCTCAGTATCACTATTGTTTTCATCAGGGAGTCTTCTTGAACATAACATGAACTTTCTGAAACTTCGTCATATAGTTGCAACAGAATATTCAACTTTTCTCGTAGTCAAAAAGAGGCAAAAGTAAATTCAAATCATCTGACCCGTTTTTCATATTCGACATTGGCACGGATATTGATAGTATGTACAATTTGTGTGATGAAATATGAAGTTTTGACGATCAAATTGATAACCTTTCAATCAAGATTGGATTCCCCTTATATGTGGAAATCAATTTTGTGTGACTCAACATATCTTGGGGCTATTGTGGACAATTTTTGGTGAGGCAATGGCGGACGGGTGTTTCTGTGAAAAACACTGTGAATATCCAACTATAATTATTTTCATACAATCTCGTGATCAATCAAACATTCTAAAAAAAATGGGTATGGAGAACCATACATCACTTCCATGTTCCTCATATTTAACCACCGAGGGAAAATCCATCGGAAATTATGTGTTGAATCGAAATTTTAAAAAACTCATTCTTTCATCCAACTGTGTATCTACAAAACTTCCATCTGTGTCATCATTCACATCATTCCATTCATGGTATAAATTTGATTGCAATCGAAGAACCAAAAACGCAAATACGAGTAGTCGCAAAATTACAAGTTTCGATAACATGTTCCCTTTCTCCCTTCCGGTTTTTTGAGAGAGTCAAGCTAGAACTTGTACGAGACCACTATCAAAATTGTATATACCTGTGGTAAAAATTTCATGACGATCGGATAATGGAAACGTAAGATGTCCACATAATACCGACATTTACGAAATTTTGACATTTTTTTTCAAGTTCGGTGCTCACCCTTTTCTTCCTTCACTTCCAATTTGCTCGAAACTTAGGTATATCACGCAACCAACACCCCGTGACTTGACTATGCTCAGTGTTGCATGGCATTGAGATGATACAAACACATGGAAGGCATGTTTTCCAAATTTTGTAAAATGATGCAGATCGCAAAAAAAAACTTTCACAGTTTTCGACCGATCGAGATGAAACTCACGTAAGACCACTATCGGATCATAATTAGAACGTGGTATGAGTTTCGTAGCAATCGGATAATAGAATGCGGAGATATACGCGATCGCAAAATCGCGATTTTTCGAACAATATTCCGCAATATTCTCGGAACATGTTATCCAATCGATACCAAAATCAATAGGCCTCGTGCCCTCACTAACACGAATATGCTGGCGAAAAATTATTCCAATCGGAGCATTCTGTGGGGAGTTATCGTGCGTCAAAGAATCGTGTGCACGCGCACACACACACAGACATTTTTGGAAATCGATTTTTTTTAACGTTTTGAAGCGTTTGGCAAAGGAGAAATACCCCCTTCTGCATCATGGGTTTTCGACCCTATCACAATACTTCCGTTTCCTCATATATAGAGGGCATGGGAGTAAAAATTGAAATGAGAAGCACATAATCATACTCAGAGATGATTCGAGAGGAGAATTGAATAAAACAATACTCGAGAGAAAACTAACCCTTATCATTGTTTGATATTGCCGCATACATCGCCCGGAAGTGCCCTGGCTTGTGGTACTTACGGACTGTTTGTGAAGTTTCACATTGTCTACTCGTATATGATTCAGACACCCTAGATTGAATTTTAACCGATGGATTGAGACAGAAGAGATTCTTTTCTTCATACAACACTTGAAATTGACAAGTGAAACTGCTTCTGTAGTATACAGAAATGGAAAGAAAAAATCCGTCCGGAACTGCCCCACTCTCCCTTTCGGGTCCTAACGGTCTTTTGCTTTCCTTCCCTTTCACCTGTCGGTAAGTGGACTTGTTAGACATTGTTGCCAATATGAGGACAATTCCTCCATTTTCAAGGAATTCGCCTATCGAGGGGGACAGATTTTCAGGGAAATAAGTAAAACAATTTGAAAATGACCGGAATTAAGTTGATACGTTAGAGGAATGAATACGTTCCTACTATTGCTCGTATATATGGATTTTTCCCCTTCTTTGTGAATAGTTCCGTTTGGAATTCGAGCAATCTCCATTTGTCATACTATAATTCTTGATGTTTTAATACATTTCCTTACTTGACATGCTTTCACTTGAACATTCATTCTCACAAGTGCCAATTTCTAACTTTAGGGGGGTCATTCAATTGAAAGCCTGTTTGTTTGAGTGCGCTTTGAAAACTTTTTGAACAATCTGAGGAATAGATTTTCTTGAAACTCTTACATCACGTTTATTTCTTTTTCAAGAGTATTCATAAATTTTTACAAGTTGATGTAACTCCCAAGGATACGCTGTAGAGCATCTCCACATTCCAACCAGAAATTTACAACAGGCGCAGTACTGCATCAGTACACCGAAAAAAATGTTTTGTTAAAACAACAAACCTTTGGTTGTTTCAACAAAAGAAACGTTTTGTTAAAAACCGTATTATTTTTTTGTTGCACACCTTTGGTTTCTAGGTGAATACATTTTGCTTGGGAAACCAAATTATATCGTCTGCAGACTGAAAATATTTTGTCCTGATGAGAAAATCATGGTCAGATTGAAAAAAAAAATCACCACCAGCAGACTTGAACACAGGTTTTCGGAACTGGAGGCGGAGGCTTTATCACTCAAGCCACTGCCGATCACTTGGATAGGGGGACCTTCTTTGCATATACGAGGGTGGATTGATAAGTTTCCGGCCTGACCAAGAAAAACAACGTTTTTAAGAATTTTTTTTTTTTATTTCTCAACATAATCTCCTCCAAGGCTGATACATATCTCATAGCGGTGTTCTAGTCTAGTAATGCCATCTCTATAGACTGATTCGTCAAGCTCCTCAAAATACCCATTTACAGCTTCGATTACTTCTTCATTGTCCGCAAATCTCTTACCGCCAAGCCATTTTTTGAGGTTAGGAAACAGATAATAGTCACTCGGGGCTAGGTCTGGAGAGTAGGGAGGGTGCGGCATTAATTCAAACTTCAGATCGTTGATTTTAGCCATCGCAACGATTGACGTGTGCGCTGGTGCGTTATCGTGATGAAACAAGATTTTTTTCTTCGCCAGATGAGGTCGTTTAATTTTCACTTCGTGGCTCAAACGTTGCAATAAGTCTGCGTAGTATTGACCAGTGATAGTTTTACCCTTTTCAAGGTAATCAATGTATATAATACCTCTTGCATCCCAAAAAACGGTAGCGATAACCTTGTTCGCCGAAAAAATTGTTTTTGCCTTCTTTGGAGTTGGTTCCCCTGGTCCAATCCACTGTTTAGACTGTTCTTTGGTTTCAGGAGTGTAGTGGTGGACCCAAGTTTCGTCAACGGTTACGAATCGACGCAAAAATTCGCTTGGATTACGCTTATACAACGCCAAATTGGCGGTAGAAATGTTCTTTCGAATCAATTTTTGGTCGACAGTTAGCAAACGCGGCACCCATCTTGCACAGAGCTTTTCCATATACAAATGTTGGTGCAAAATATTTTGTACACGTTCATATGACATCTTACAGGTCTCAGCTATCTCACGAACTTTTAATCTGCGATCTTTCAGCACTATTTGATGGATTTTTTCGATCATATCTGGAGTTGTGACCTCAATGGGGCGTCCTGAGCGAGGCTCATCCGAGGTGCTCACACGACGCTTTTTAAACTCGGAAACCCACTGCTTAACGGTTGAATATGATGGGGAGGATGTCCCCAGTGTTGAGTCCATCTCTTCTTCAATTTCCTTCAGCGTTAACCCCTTCAAATAAAAGTATTTGATGACAGCACGATTTTCCAGCTTTTCCATTTTTACGAAAAACACAGAGGCGTCTTGGTCAGCGTGCTCTCAAAACTAAACTAACATGGCGATCGGACTGAAACTATAGCTACAAGCTATCTAAGGATGGTACTATAGAACGCCACCTCAAGGTAGGCCTAGTGGCGCCATCTCTTGGTCAGGCCGGAAACTTATCAATCCACCCTCGTATCAAGTTGTGTTCATGTTTCAAACTCGAACTTCAAATACTAAGCCGTGTTAGGATTGAAGTAAGGATGATTTTCATCACGAATATCTATGGTACACGTACACATGACTTTCATTGAAAAGTAGCTCCGGGCTCTTGCGACATCCCCTTGTAAGATTCAATTAACAATGCATCTCAGTGCACGAGTTTATATGATTGTAATAAATCAAAGTATTCTTCCATGCAGGAATGTATTATTTTATTAACGACACAAAACTTTTCATGCAAATTTACGTTTCAGAAATGCACACGGAAAAAATAATTTAGCTGCAGCAGCTAAATGGCTAGCACGGACAGGGACAGCCATTAAATTAGCTCCTGCAGCTAAATTTTAGCTACCACCGCAAATAAATTAGCTAAAAATGCAAATTTTTTGCTATAACAGCTAAAATTTAGCTGCAGGAGCTAATTTAATGGCTGTCCATGTCCGTGCTATCCATTTAGCTGCTGCAGCTAAATTATTTTTTCCGTGCAAAAGAATATTTTGACTACAAAGATGAAGTCATTATGAAGTGACAAAATTATGTTGTTTGTGGAACAAAACCGCGTAAGTTTTGTGAAAACAACCAAATAATATGTTTTTTTCAAAGGATGTGGGTAACCAAGAAATGTACTTGCTCTTAACCAAACAATCGAAATCAGCATAGTTCGAGATACAAAATGATTTATCCGTTTGGTTCCCTTGACCAAATTATATAGTATGGGCATGAGAAATCAAACAACAAAACACTTTTGTTACCATTACCAAAACTTTGTTCTCAGTGTACTGGCCAAGACTGGCACGGTACTGGCATTTGTCTGGAATGATAACGCTCTTCTGTACTGGGGATTCAATACTAATACTATTATTCGCAATCAGTGCAGTGCCTGTACTGGATCAATACCTGGTCGGTATTAAGCTCTCAGTACTGGTTCATCAGTACAGGCATAGTACAGTATTTTTATGTATTCAGTACTGATCCCGTACGTGTTGACCAAATGTTGAAAACCCAATACTGGCACTGTACTGCACCTGTCGTCAACATTGGCATAATTCAGATTTTTCTGCTTGAGAATATTTGCGTACGAAAAAAGTAACTAAATGGTAAACATGATTGCGAATCTCCAATTCACCCAAAAAGGAAACAAAAAATTCCTCCTGAATTGATGAATATGTGGCTATTATATGAATTCAAACCAAATGTTAATATTGAAAATTCAATCCTTCCTAACGTTTTGGAAAAAAAGTTTCATGTTTTGACTTTTTTTTGACACTTGAATTTGAAAGAAAGAAAATATGATATACGTTAATTATTCTAGTTTAGACGAGAGCGGTGTTTTTCCACATGGATGTTGTTGGGATGCTCTATACTGCCGTCCTAAGTCAGAAGGACGTATGTCAAAATTTTGACGTTTCGAGATATCAAACATTTAATTCGAACTTGTGAGTGCAAAGATTTTTTGAATTGAAACACACATGAAAAACCTATTCGAATATGAATATGAGAAAAATGGGGGAAAATTTTGTGGGCATACAGCCTTTTGGCTTAGGACGGCAGTTTAGCAGGTCTTTGACGATATATGAGCTTTTAAAAATTTATAAATGCTCTTGAAACGGGAATGAATATGTTGGATAAGTTTCGAGACAATACATTTTTCAGATTCTTCAGAAAAGAATCCCAAAGAGGACCAAGAACAACAGTCTGTCGATTAACCCTTTTACAATTATAATCGTCTTTAAAAATGAGAATTTTTTCAAATTTCAATTCTTTGCTTCATTCCGTTTTCTATCATTCCATTTACGACACACCATTGGGAATCCCTATGCCTATAGTGCCTTAATTTTGGTAGGATTTTCCAGAGCAAAAAGTTTTATTTGAAACCACAGGATCAAACCATAACGATACATCAATTCATAACCTAATTTGTACGAACGCTGTAGGATTGTATCTGAAAAACAAATTTTTACAGCAAACTCTCTATCCTGATCAAAAACATCCATAAACTCTCATTAATCACTAAACTTTAATTATTGAACAGTTTCCAATCATTTTCACCAAGAACACCGTTCGATACTATCGATTGTTCTTATCAATCAATAAATGGGATTTCATGTGATCCCAATGTATCAGCAGCTTTAGGCATATTCTGAATACACGAAGAACTTGTTCCACACACATTTTGAGACAACAAGCTCCTCTTTTCCCCTTTTTCCTCAGCGAATCGTTTAGAAACGATATCTCTGATTCATTGCAAACGATCCGTCTTTTTTTCTCATCAATTTCATACCCACAAGATGATTGATAATGGTTGTGCAGTCTAAATTCGGTTGAACTATTGCAATGTCAATGACGTATGAGATAAAGAACGGTCATTTTAAACGAAATTCATCACAGCAGGTATATTGAACAACCGAAAAGAATAAACCATTACTGCAAGAGCTCTTAGTCACGACGAGAGGGGCAAAGAGAAGAAGTCGGTTGGATAGCTGTTGGCTGGGGCGAACAAAAAAAACAAGAATCCGACGAAGCAGCGGGGTCGTTTGTCAGGTGGTGCACGTCCATTAAGGTTGAAAAATCGAGTTGCGAGCTAACCATAAACAAACAAAATTATATGATGGGTACCGCGTTACGCACTCATCCAATCATTCCTCTTGTTGTTTTTCTTTTCGTTTTTTTTTTCCTTTTTCCACTTTATCCATCTTCTTCACAAGATTTTTTTTTGTTTCTAATGCTTTTATAATCTCTTAGAGTAGGCATGCGGTTCGTCCAGAACTTTCACCCCAGTGACTCAATTATAAACAGTAAGGTGAATTCTTTGATTGAAATTCAGATTTGATGTTTTCTGAAGATATTTTGTGGATCAGACTCCATCGTTTTGAGTACACTGTAAAAAAATTCCTTCTGTAATATCAGAAAATTTGACTGTAATTTTTTACAGCCACTTTTCTCTGAATTTTCAGATAAATTCGTCTGAATTTTAAGAAATTCCAACTAAATTTCGGAAAGTGTTCTGAGAAGTCGGTTAATTTTCTCAAGTTTCAGCAGAATTTTCCTAAAAATCCGGTCAAAAGTGACTGTGAAAAATTACAGTCACATTTTCTGAATTTTCAGAAGGAATGTTTTTACAGTGAGGCCACTCTGCATTGAGGTAACACTGTAAAAACATTCCTTCTGAAAATTCAGAAAATGTGACTGTAATTTTTTCACAGTCTCTTCTCACTGAATTTTCAGGAAGATGTTGCTGAAACTTGAGAAAATTAACTGAATTTTCAGAACACTTTCCGAAACTTAGTTGAAATTTCTTAAAATTCAGGAAAAAAGTCGGTGTAAAAAATTACAGTCAATTTTCTGAATTTTCAGAAGAGATTTTTTCACAGTGCTGTTATAGATATCGTACCTTTAGAATCGATCATTGACTTGGAATTTAATGTCACGTATAGAACTAGCTTATGCAAGGGAAGGTTCTGAAAGAGATCGTTAAGATAGGGGTTAATGTGAGTGATCGTTCAATGCGGAATTCGCATGTTTGGGGCTCATAACTTCCGAAGTATCTCAAAGATTCAACCAATTTGAGTTTTTCTTTATTTTTTCTCATTATATTAAATGTTAAAACTATAGGAAAAAATGAAGGAACATGAGAATTCATCGATTATTTTAAAAAAATGCATATTTCATGTAATATGGTGGGATGAATCATAAGTTCACTTTGAAAAAGTTCCTTCTGAAAATTCAAAGAATAGAGTTGTAATTTTTTACGGCCGATTTTTTCTGAATTTTACAGAATTTTGAGGAACTCCAACAAAATTTCGCAACGTATTCCAATAATCAAATGGAGTGTCTCAGAATTCCGAAAAAAGTGGGTGTAAACAATTACTGTTTCAGAAGGAATTGTTTTTACAGTTTTCTGTTGGTTTTATGTTAACATCAAGTATGTATTGTGACCCTTTTTCTGCCGGCACATGTGTAACTTGTCGAAAGAATGAGATAAAGCAACTATATATTTTCCTTCCGTGATCGATCAACAACTCACCAATCGGTCAGTGCCTGATGATACAACATTTTGGTATAATCTTCATCTGGAAAGACCTGAGTACTTCTGAAGACCGTCCACAGTCCGTTCATATGAGGATGAAGGGACTAAATTTTTGTCAGTGACTACACTCTACTACAATGTGGTCTCCTTCCTTCCTCCAGGCGCACAGTGAGACTGTATTGATCACAAAGAGTCATATGGTGGATCGCGTACCCACCAGGGACCCACGCACCATGCAAAAATCACATTCCATGCATTTTTTTGGCTTGAAAATGAGCCTCAGAATTGCGTGGATTGCCTTGTTGATCCCTCCCTCCCACAAGTGGCTAGACATCAGCTCTCGCAACTTGAAACGCAAGGTTGTTGTCCGCCCAACCTCAAATGAATCATTCCATTAATTAGATTGTATAAATGTTAACACTTTTTTGATTATAAGAATTGGGTTGAAATGTTGCATTCCCCTCCTTTAACTCCAGCTAGTTCTAATTTTGGGAGCCAAAACAATTTCTAATAAGATCATCAATCGATGTTCGCAGAACTTTGAAGTTTACTCATTCCCTATTTGAATAACTCTTCATGCGGCTCATTGCAATAACATACCATAACAATTTCGCACAAATAATGAAAATTATTGCCTTCTCCAAATCAAGTACATATCGCTGAGATTGTCCAAATTTCCATCTGTTCTTCTAAAGGATTTTGACAAAATTCTTGGACAGGAAGAAATATATACGAAATGAATTTCCGCGAGAAAATAGCGACATAGGTATCTAGTGATAATCCAACTACATACACCACGTAAACAAATCGCACGATATGATACAAGAAAGATCCTAGCGTTTTATCAAAGCTCTTGAATCATACGATATTATAGGTTCATATCCTCGGTGTACGAGTAAACAGCGATTCTAGTCTAGACATTATCTCCGTCGGATTCTCTCTGTGCAGCGAACACTGGAGGTAAGACCAATTTTTCTTTCAGCTGTCGCCCTGAGTTACGAAGAAATGAAGAAGCCACCTTCTTCTTGCGTTCTCTCCATCCATCCCTTATTTTCTCTTCCCACATGTTCTCTCTCTATCTCTATCTCTATCCCTATCACTCCACTCGCCTCGGATAACTCGTAGCAACCAAGAACTACTGTGAATATGTCGACAAGTTTTCCCTGTAGGACCGAAGAGAGTAACAGAGGAGAAAGACAGAAATTGAGGAAGAGCAGCTAAGTCGTCTTAGCTCTTTCGTCGTTTCGGTTTTCCCATTACCATTCCTGTCTTTTCACCGCCATCTATTCAGACGACATCTAATAAAATCAGATCAAGGCTTAAATACGCGTACGAAGAACAAGTTGTTCCACGAACTGAAAGTTATATCCGGCCTATATCCTTTCGTTGATTCGTAAGCCAACGTCTTCTTTGTTGAAAGCGGGGTGGCCTTTCCTCTCAATAGATCGAGAGGAAACGATCGACGGTGGGAGGAAGAAAGAGGAGAGAGTAAATTTCGCAACCCCCGTAGTTTGATCGCGCTCGATCAACGAGGTGGGAGAGGATTGGGAGCTTATATAAGGAACAGATGAACATAACGATTACAACGCGAAGAACAAGGTTGGCACGGTTGTCGTGGTGAGGTTGGATACTTTAATGGCTTAGAGATCAATGTGATGGAACTGTTTCGATCATATAAAGTGAGATAAATAGACGGATTAATTGGATTTATTACGTACAATCTATAATACAATGGTGGATTGGCTCGGAGGAATGGACAGCCTTAAAATGACTGATGTTGCACATTTACAAATCTTTCTCTGTGTCAAGTGTCGCAGATTTCCTTGTGAAGGTTCCACTGTGAGGGATTCTACTCTTTAGATTCAAATTTCATGTGAATTACAAGCAACGATTCTTCCGATTTGAGTAGAAAAAAATGTGATTTGAAATGGAGGAAACAGAGAGCGCGTGATCATCGTTCACCGTGCAGCAGCAGGATGATACAATTTCATGGAGAAACTTCGAGATTTCAACTGAGGAAAGTGAAATGTTATATCCATCAAGGCAGACGTGCGGGTTTAATATGCGATTGAACTACTCAAATGTATACGCGTGCAGGCGTGGTGAGAGGATCTCAGTTAAATTAGTGTCTATAAACATGCGGGTCTGGTGCGGAATAAAATTCTTGCAGTTCGTTCCCTTATTGAACAAAATTATGGCACATAGAAATTATATTAATTCATTACAAGGCAGGAATATATCTCGTGAAATTAAAAAGTAATTTTTTGTGATTCTGGAAAGAATATACTCTTATTCATAGTACAACAAAAATCAATGACACAACTATAACACTCTTCACTACGCTATCACTTTTATTTCAAAAAGTCCACATGGAACTAAAATATACTACATTCTCGACCGCAAAAATCTGTGCTTAAAATGATTCCTAGCCCTTTCATATCTAATTTCTTTCCCCATATCTCTTTTCTTTGTATTCATCGCGAGAGTGCATGGATATCCAAAATATTTGGTATAACCTTTCGAATAAGATTAATATTCTAATTCTCGAGTGGATTTTCAAACTCCTTGCACCGCATCAAAGGTTCACGTGATAATCAAATTTTCAACTCTAACGATTTTATCTACTCGCTTGGAAATTATTTTGATAACTTTAAACCGATCTCGACATTCGTTAGGTTGGAATAACCTAGAGACGGATAGTAATCTTGACATTCAAAATCTCAAACGATCCTGTACATCTATACATATACCCGCTTTGAATCGCGACAAAGTTCTGATCTCCCGCGAAGTTTTCAAACAATCACGAACGGTCTTTGAAAATTCATGTAGCATATTTGATGCGATTTTAGCACAAGTTAGAGTTTGAAGGAATTGTTCTGTCAATAGCGAAGTGGCACTTTAATGGCAAAATCAAAGGAATACACGTCTTTCGCTGTAGCAGAGATTTTACGACACAAATTCTTCATGAATCTTCCTTCTTTCAACAGTTCTGATCCGTTTGGAGGATGTCGATAAGAGAAGTAATTTGTTGGAACTGCATTAAATATTTGTGATTTTGAAAGTTCACTGAAGACAAGACGTTTTCTTAAAATATTATTTTGTTGCAGACATCGATCGTACCGAAACCAAAAATAATAAAGTTACTATAAAAAGGATGAATTATAGTACCTTTAAAGAATTTTTACACCTTGGATTTCATTACGACGTCCGCACACACTGTACAGAAAAATCTTCATAACTGAAGGAATTGCTCATGGTCTACGTAAGGAGAATTTTTTTTCCAAGATAAGATTTTCTGAAAGTGTAATAAGCTCTATTATAACTTGTAATGGAAGTGAGATGTGTATAATACCACCGTCATAAAAAAGAAAGATAATAATAACTCTACTTCTGGTTGAAGTGAGGGAAAACGAGGTTAAAGACGTCGTTGGAAATATAGATTTTCTAATATTCTCCATTGAAATGCTGGAAATATATTTTCTTAACGTAATAAGATTACACATGATAATACATCTGATGAGTTATAATTAGTGTAACGTTTCAATCAAAGTTATGTGGATCGTTGTATTTAACAAATTACGTTAGTTGGACGTTTCATGACTGAATGGATTGTGAATATGAACGGGATGGGTTACCAAGGATGAGAACTTTGTGTTGTAATTATAAAGCTTTTCCTCCACGGAAAAAAGAAAGTGGATAAATTTAACGTATAGGATGACAGCGCATCGCTTCAAGTCTTTGAATGAAAATTTTTACAAAATATATTGTCAAATAATTCACATCATAAAAGAAAGATCTATTTTTGTCTTATAATGTGAATTATTCAAGACTCGAAGCGACGCGTTGTCATCCTATACTAAGAAAAGTGAACTGTAACCATTACCATGCGAAAATAGTAGTTGAATGACAGAATCAGGTTATTTGGTATCCATCTTCATGTAAATGGTAACCATTCCCATGTGCATGAACATTGCTACGATTCTCTATAGTATCCGAAACCAAATTCGCGAAGTTGTCTCCCAATTACTATTCGTACATGATAATCATTACATTCCACTTCTCTCAGTGTATACGGTAAATTTCTCCATTTTCTTCTCTCCTTGTCTCCACGGAGAGGCATTTCATGTGCAAATGCAATAGCGAATTCTTGAATGATATTACCGTCCACACTGATCAATTAATATTATTTCTCCTCTTGATAAGGGAGAGATCTAAAAATCAAACTAGAGGCAAGAATTTGCACCATCCCATGTGGATATAGCCAAAGTTTACAAATGGCGCGGTACTGGCAAAGTTGTATTTGCCAGACTTCGGCAGAAAGAACTATGCCCATTCAGAATCATTACCAGTTTCCCAACTGGCGCCAAATGTTCGCCGGATTTCAGACGGTACTGGCTTACGTGGTCAGACGGTCTTGAGCTAGCATCGAATTAATATTGTTCGGGGAATACCTAGACCAATTTCTTCCAAAAAATATGATGTTTGAGCAATTAGTTTTTCTGACATCATGCTTAAATTTAATGTGAATTTCTTTCAGATTCGAAAGTATCAACCGTTTTTGTTCCTCTGACTTTGCACCGTTTTCATCACCTACGGATACACAATCTTTTTGACCTGGCATCAACCTAGTAATTTCACCGTCCCGATAAAAATTTTGTACTGTATTTGTGATTTCTTCAGTTAATTTCCGCCCACTTTCTTCCCTCTATACTTTTGGTAATCCATGAGATTTTTCTCTCAACTTTCTTGCGTTCCTGACCAGATATTCGCTGCATCCGAATTCCGCCCGTATCTTAGGAATTGTCCATTTTTTTTTGTGATGAACTCAAAATTCGATATTATTCAACAAATGTATCTGCAGATTTGAATTTCTTGTGTGGCACTCTTTTGTTTCTGAGATCGGCGTTCTTTTGTTTCACTGGTAGCAGTGTTTTATGACTGATGGTGTGAAATCAGAACACGTTTTGCTTTGTGGTTGTGATTTTGAGCTCTAGTGCAGTATAAATAATGAACTGAAACATAATAATAGAGCACTGAGAGAAGAGTTTATTTGTATTTAATAAAGCTTACTTTGGATACGGTGGAATAGATATTTTTTCCATGTCAACTTGGCCTGATAACTATAAATAAAGTTCATTAAGTGTTACAAAACTTCATATGACATTTTTTAACTGTTATTAAACCGTATCTGAGAATAGTGAGTCATGTTTATATGTAATAAATATTTATTTCACCGTATCCAAAACAAGATTTATTAAATGCAAATAAACTCTTCTCTCAGTGAGTGTTCAGTTGATTCCTTTGTGAGAGAAGATTGTCACAAACTAAGTTATTCACGATCATCAGAGTTAATAAGTGCAAATGAACTAAGTGGTAATGATAAACAGTTATTGAAAAAACGATTACAAATCAATTCTATTAACAATATTTGTACATATCATAATCGTAAATATGTGCAATAGTTCTCCCGTCTGTTTGGTAACAAATATTGTGATCAGTTTAATGTTCACAAAAAACTGATTCATAAATCTTTAAAAGGAATCACAATAGAATTAAGTTCTACAAACGAGAATATACGTCTTGTACCTGGCCACGCAATTTGTTCACGGTGTATAAATATTTCAAATGATATTAATATCAATGTTGATAATACTAGTGAAGATGCTCATGACGTATGTTCTCAAGATTCGGTTGAGCTTGTTGCATTATTTGAACCCAAGTCTGTTGTAATAGAATCTGTGTTTTGATTGACTTGTGACATGGTACGTTGTCTTGATGAAATAAAACCGTTTTCTTTGCCATATGCGGTCGTTTCTTTGCAATTTCGGCGATATAATATTCACTGTTGATGGTATTTCTTGGTATTTATATTGAAAGAAATTTACATAAAATTTAAGCAAGAATTTTGCGACACGTATGAAAGAATAGGGCAGAGATACGGGAATAATCTTGACAAAAGTATGGGAATTGAAATTTTCCCATACTTGTTCCATACCTTCAACAGATTCACAGGATCTTACATTAGTCTCGCAGGAATATGGCAGAGTCCCAAATCCCATACTTTTACCCAAATCTTCCCTGTATCTTGAACGTATGCTTTTATAAGTATGCGATAGTCTTGCGAGACTTCTCTTGCAAGACTATTGCAAAGATCGACGCCAGACTATTTTTTTCCACGCGGGGAGTTCATCAAAAACATAAATATCAAAGGAAAAGTAATACAGAATTGAATAACTTTCAATTCAATTTATTTTAATCATATTATATTGAACCTTTCATTTTTTCATCCAACATTGTTGTGTTATATGAAATCGTGATTCACAATAAATTGTAAGATGAACATCTTTCATTTGAAATCACTTTTTTTCATCAGATGTCATGATATCAGAAAAACTAGTTGCTCAAGCATAATAGTTTTTGGAAGAAATCGGTTTTCTGGAGGTATTCAGATTCAAAATTCCTCATTCACGATGTCATTGTCTGAGTATGTTATGTGTATATATATATATAATATATATATATTAACGTATTGTTCGTGAAGATTTATTGAATGAATGATGAGAATAAATTTTAGTGGTTTTGGCCGTGTTTAACTGACTGTAATTATTACACTGATAGAAATCATAGAACGAGGGCTTGATATTTTCAAAGTTTAAGCTTAGCACAAATTTTCCTGCAAGTTTCAGATTTCAAGCACTTACCCCACATACCAAGTGGAACCGTAAAATATGTTGCTTTCAAAAATTTACAAATTTCAAGTTGAAAATTTTCTTATAAAGACCAGGTCGAAAGGTCCAATGGTATGTTTCCTTGTTCATTCTATGTATGCTTCTGATATGGAAAGAAAAGATTATCACCTCACATCGAATAGGACAGGCAAACAAGTAACTTGAAAATTACAAAAAATAGTGAAAAAACACATTTCTTCGGTACAATGCTATTTTTTTGGGAGTACCTATTGAGTCACTTTTGATATTTTTCAGAGCAACTGCTATCTGCCATCCTAAACGTTAAAATATCTCTCATTTTGAAAAATTTGTAGTCAAAAACATAAGAGTTCAAAAACAGCACTTTTGAAGTGTGTTCATTGGTCTGGAATGCATCTGACAAGATATAAAAATCAAATGGCCGTGAATTTTCTTTTCTTACACCTCAGAAAAGATTCCTACCAAGTATGACGAAAATATAAAATAGTGCGGCAACCAATTTTCCATTTTTCTGGTGATTTTATATGGAATGACCCGATAAATCATTCAAAAATGTAGTTCTTAGCTAATTAGAAACAACCTTGATCTCTAATTTTTGTTTAATATTATGATCAGTGTAAAAAAGTGATTAAAACATATATAAGCTAAGAATGTCCCGTCTTTTATTAGAAATTCACTTCAAAATGATGGTAAAAATCCCATGTAAATTGTATGAAGTATAAAGTTTTTATCAATATTTGAACAAAGATAGTTCACTCGAGAACGTCTAGTCAAAGTACAAGCCGTATGTATACGTACGAAGAGAGATTTTAATCACATGCATGAATATGATGGAGGATCAAACTTTATGGTCGAATAGTTAGCGTATTCATCAAGAGGCATCAGAGTCCCTGAGTTGCTCCCATCGTCGTCCGGTACAATGATAAATTATACGTGGAGATTCCGGTCAATATGATCAGCTAAACTTTCCGTAGTCGCAGCGTAGAGTGTACGGGCAAACTAATTTAGTTGCAGCAGTCAAGTGGCTAGCACGGGCACGAACATCCATAGAGTTACCTCCTTCAGCTAAATCTTGGTTATTATGGCAACTAGATTAGCTGCCAATGTAAATTTTTTTGCTGTGATGACTACAATCTAGATGTAGCGAGCTAATTTAATGAATGTCTGTTCCCGTGCTAGCCACTCATCTGTTGCAGTTGAATTATTTTACCCGTGTGTTCAACGATTGTTCCACACAAATACCAGTTGTTGGTTAATGACTTCCATTTCAATCGCTTGAATTATATCAGAACAACAACCATTTTTTCTTCCGTAATGCCGTAATGTTTCATCAATTACCTCACGAATTCCATGAAATTGATTACAATTCAGTGAAATCATCAATATTTCCAAATCCAACTCTCAAATAAAGAAATGATGTGTCACGTCCAGAGATATCCAAAAAGTAACAGTAACTCCAGTAACAATGAGATAGGAATTAATATAGATATTGTCACCTTAAAATATAAGTCCCCCTAATTTGTGTCATGCACAAGGACGGGGGAGAATAGAGCAATTGAGAAAGAGAAGTTAAATAAGAACATTGAATTTATAATAAAAATGCAATAACATTCATTATATAAAAATATTGAAGAAATCAATTCATCTTCAAACCGCTTCAACAATTTCGAATCTCCACAAGAAATTTCAATATTTTCTCAAACATTATATTGGATCTTAGAATGTAGTTTATTTTGAATCAGAACTGCTTCTTTTGATTCAATAATTTCTTTCAAACATTTAATCTGCTCTCTAATATCAGTCATATTTTAATAACGTACACT
The DNA here is from genome assembly GCA_018340375.1 of Gonatopus flavifemur. NCBI lineage: Eukaryota > Metazoa > Arthropoda > Insecta > Hymenoptera > Dryinidae > Gonatopus > Gonatopus flavifemur. The sequence goes on from JAFFJZ010000001.1 coordinate 3,304,029, forward strand.
GCAAAAACTGCCGTCAAAGATATGTTTCAAAATAAGACATAGCATGTTTGATCATTCAAATCGAACACATGACTGTTTTAAGTAGAAACATTAGTATTTCATTTCGCGACACTAACGTTCAAATATACAGGGTGGGGCATTTAAAGTGTCGCGGGCGTTTTTTCCAAAAATAAAGTGAGATACGAGAAAATTTTTCGGACAAAAGTTGTAGGGTACCGAGGGGGACATCCGATGGTGGCCTCGGCTGTGACCTCAAATCTCATCTTCAAGGGCATTCTGAGATCAACTCTGGTTTTTTAAATAGCATCTCATATTTTTTACTGCAGATTTGGATTCTAGGTCAAAAACCAAGAAACTTTTGTCTGAACCATTTTCCTGAAATCCGCAAAAATGGCGCTCTAATCGATATTGTTCCATTTTGAATCTGACATTCGAATAACTCGAAAACGAAGGGTCTTGCAAAAGAATGTTTCGTACAAAAGTTGTCAATACACAACACATTTCAATCGTCTACATTACCACCATTCAGAGCTCACGCGATGTAAACAAACGACGGGGTTCAGTGAAAATTCACGATTTTGGAAGTCAGTTTGTCAGTTACATTTGATTATTACTTGGTTTATGACAAATTGAAAATCATGGATATCCGATACACGGTTTCTGAAAAGATCGATATGATCTACATTTACGGTGAAGTGCATAAGAACCCCAGACAAACATATGACTTGTATGCAGAACGATTTCCTGAAAGAACAACGCCATCCATTAGGTATTTTCAACGCATTACAAAATTATTCTCAGAATCGGGAAGTGTTACAAGGCAAAAACGACATCGAATGAGAACTGTTAGCGGAGAAAATGCGGAAGTTAATGTACTAGCTGCAGTAGCCAATGATCCACACGTGAGCTCTCGTGAAATTGAACCCCATTCGGGAATTTTTCGAAGAAGTGTTCTTCGAATACTGAAACGTCACAAATTCCATCCGTATCACATTTGTTTGCATCAAGACCTTCACGGTGATGATTTCGAAAATCGTGTACAGTTTTGTCGATGGGGTCTAGCGCAAATGCACAATAACAACTTCATCAACATATTATTTTCTGATGAGTCGACGTTCACCAATCATGGTCAAGTAAATCGACATAATATGCATTACTGGGCGACAGAAAATCCAAGATGGTTACGTCAAGTAGAGCATCAAAGACAATGGGCTGTGAATGTTTGGTGTGGTATTTTTCGATCTCGAGTAATTGGACCGTACTTCATTGCAGATACGCTAAATGGAGAGAAGTACAGACATTTCTTAGATCAAGTACTTCCAACATTACTTGAAGACATACCTATTCAGGAACGATTGAATATGTGGTATCAACACGATGGTTGTCCATCCCATTATGCAGTCACAGCTCGAGAAATATTGGACAGAGATTATCCTGGACGATGGATAGGACGTCGTGGACCAGTTCATTGGCCTGCCCGTTCTCCGGATCCTACTTCTCCAGATTTTTTTTATGGGGATACATAAAAGATACAGTTTATCAACAAGCACCGACTACACCTGAGAATATGCATCAACGAATCATCAATGCATGCGCGAGCATCAATGAAGATATTTTAGCACGAGTTCAGCAATCTTTTGTAAAACGTTTTGAAATGTGTATTGAAGTCGAAGGCCATCATTTTGAGCATCTACTGCATTAAAATTATCCAAGTGATGTAGACGATTGAAATGTGTTGTGTTTTGTCTGTTATACCCCATCACCTCCGTTTCAGTTCAAGGGGTCCCCCTTGGAATCAGACAACTTTTGTCCGAAACATTCTCCTCCAAGACCCTTCGTTTTCGAGTTATTCTAATGTCAGATTCAGTATGGAACAATATCGATTAGAGCGCCATCTTTGCGGATTTCAGGAAAATGGTTCAGACAAAAGTTTCTTGGTTTTTGACCTAGAATCCAAATCTGCAGTAAAAAATATGAGATGCTATTTGAAAAACAAGAGTTGACTTGTGAAAGGGCACTCAGAATGCCCTTGAAGAGGAGATTTGAGGTCAAAGCCAAGGCCACCATCGGATGTCTCCCTCGATACCCTACAATTTTTGTCCGAAAAATTTTCTCGTATCTCATTTTATTTTTGGAAAAAACGCCCGCGACACTTTAAATGCCCCACCCTGTATATGCTTGTTTCCAAATTAGATATCAGAAGTGTGATTTATCAAATTCAACTGGAAAAGATGGATCATATTGATGATTTCTAATTATACGATTGATTAGAATCTCGTTCAGTTCTGTTCCAAAATGACACCTTTTGAATAACTTGTTCTTGTTCTTCACTTTGATGTTGACGTAACAGCAGTTCGAGGTTATGCTTCTACATACAAGTTTGAAATATTGTTTTTTTCTAATCAAACAAGTCGTGTCTTGAATCAAGACGTATTTTTGGGTTTTGAATATGATTACAGTAATATTTTTATATGTTTGAAAAGTGACTACAAAAGTATCTTGATATCAGTTTTTGCAGTGTACATATTGGAATATAATTGTTTGGAATTAAACATTGGCGAAATTCTTGAAGTTGAAGAAATTGAAGATCAATATATATTATATTGTTGGGATTATTCATAACAGCAGTTTTGATTCTCGACTCACTCAATTGATTCTTCACTTGAGACATTATAATCCAAAGAAAAATGACACTTCATCAAATATGTTGAATTACTTGAGCACCGGAATGAAGATATTCCAACTTGAAGAAATTTTACACTTGGTTTGAAAATACTCGAATTTAACAATTCCAGAGAAAAAATTGAACATTTTGTAGTAAAATCACACTTGCACTTGAAAAGAATTTGAACTTGAGCTTGAGTTGAACTATTGAAATAGAAAGTAGAAATATTGAAAAGATTTGAAGTTTGACAGCTCAAAGGCTGTATAGAAAAAGGAAGACTAAGACATTTTGAGGACAAACTGGAGAATTCAGAACTGAAGAACTGACTAAAAAGCCCAGTGCATCAGCTCTCATGCTAACGGTCCCCACTAATTTTCAATGTGGCAGACTTGTTTTAGCCAAGTTAGAAAAATGCAATTTGAATCTATAGATAATGAGCTCATGCATCATGAGTCTATGGTGGTCACGCGTCAACATTTCATCTATCACGTGAAACAGATATCCATCGTGTGAGTTCACGGGGCAGTTATGGTATTTAGACTAAAGTTTGAACTACGCGGTAAAAAGTAAAACTTACTTCCATCCTGTGAATTAGATGAAGCTGAAGCTAGCAGACGTAAACTGGCAGACTGCGTTTATAAACTGATGTAATGTAAATTCAAATTTTTTCAGAATACACATTTACAACGATTACGATTCAAAAATCTTATTGGTTTCGGTTTCATCATTTTACGACAATTCTGCGATGAGCTAGAGTGCTAGCTCAAATCCGTTAGTTTCAGCTCCATGTAAATTAGTTGATTTTAAGATGCAACCAAAACGCTCTGTTTTATTGAAAGTCAGCACCGAAAACAAATGCCGACACAATGAAAAAGATTGAATGTCAGTCACGTTCTCAAGTAAGATGCAACCACATTCAGTCGGATTTTGTACCGTGTATGTTTCAGAATTGCTGGAATAAGAATACCCCAGCAACGTCATTCATGTAACTGTCTAGGGTGTCTGTGAAGTTGGCATATCAAATGTCAGCATCGCACAAAAAAGCACCAGTTCTAGTCGCATCCACTATAGTTCTACAGTTCTTGATAAGTTACAACAATAGTTCCGGGTAAATTTGTGAAAAAAATCGATTTTGAAAAAATGATATGCTAAGTTCTTCTACAATATGACAGCATCGCAGGGAAAATGGATGGAAATGGACTGTATCTCGGAGTTCTAGGGATGATTGGGATGCGAGGATGTCAAAACAAGGGAGTTCTAATGCTAGAAGTGCTTGGGAAATTTTTTTCAGGAATTAAATGGAATGATATGCTGAGTTCTTCTACAATATGACAGCATCGCAGGGGTAATTGGAAGGAAATTGACTATATCTAGGAGTTCTAAGGATGATTGGGATGCGAGGATGTCAAAACAAGGGAGTTCTGATGCTAGGAGTGCTTAAGGAATTTTTTTCGGGAATTAAATGAAAAGACATGAGGAGTTCTTCTACGATGTAGTAGCAGCGCAGGTGGAACCGCTGGAAGTGGACTATATCTCGGAGTTCTACGGCTGATTGGCATGTGAGGATGTCAAGGAACAAGAGTTCTGATGTTGGGAGTAATCAGGGACTCAATTGGGAGTCTCAGAGAATCAGGAGTTCCGACCAGCATATCATGGAAAATGGAGAGTTCTGACCAGCATATCATGGAAAATCGATAGTTCTGACCAGCATATCATGGAAAATGGATAGTTCTGATCGGCATATCATAGAAAATCGATGGTTCTGACCAGCATATCATAGAAAATCGACAGTTCTGACCAGCATATCATAGAAAATCGATGGTTCTGACCAGCATATCATGGAAAATGGGGAGTTCTGATGAGCATATCATAGGGAATCGATAGTTCTGACCAGCATATCATGGAAAATCGATAGTTCTGACCAGCATATCATGGAAAATGGGGAGTTCTGATGAGCATATCATAGGAAATCGATAGTTCTGAGCAGCATATCATAGAAAATCGATAGTTCTGACCAGCATATCATAGGGAACCGATAGTTCTGACCAGCATATAATGGGAAATGGAGAGTTCTGACCAGAATATCATAGAAAATCGACAGTTCTGACCAGCATATCATAGAAAATCGATAGTTCTGACCGGCATATCATGGAAAATGGGGAGTTCTGACCAGCATATCATGGAAAATGGATAGTTCTGATCGGCATATCATAGAAAATCGATAGTTCTGACCAGCATATCATAGAAAATCGACAGTTCTGACCAGCATATCATAGAAAATCGATGGTTCTGACCAGCATATCATGGAAAATGGGGAGTTCTGATGAGCATATCATAGGAAATCGATAGTTCTGACCAGCATATCATGGAAAATGGAGAGTTCTGACCAGCATATCATGGAAAATGGGGAGTTCTGATGAGCATATCATAGAAAATCGATAGTTCTGAGCAGCGTATCATAGAAAATCGATAGTTCTGACCAGCATATAATGGAAAATGGAGAGTTCTGACCAGCATATCATAGAAAATCGACAGTTCTGACCAGCATATCATAGAAAATCGATAGTTCTGACCGGCATATCATGGAAAATGGAGAGTTCTGACCAGCATATCATGGAAAATGGGGAGTTCTGATGAGCATATCAAAGGAAATCGATAGTTCTGACCAGCATCTCATGGAAAATCGATAGTTCTGACCAGCATATCATGGAGAATGGAGAGTTCTGAAGAGCATATCATAGAAAATCGATAGTTCTGACCAGCATATCATAGAAAATCGACAGTTCTGACCAGCATATCAATGAAAATCGATAGTTCTGACCAGCATATCATGGAAAATGGAGAGTTCTGACCAGCATATCATGTAGAATGGGAGTTCTGATGAGCATATCATAGAAAATCGATAGTTCTGACCAGCATATCATGGAAAATGGGGAGTTCTGATGAGCATATCATAGGAAATCGATAGTTCTGAGCAGCATATCATAGAAAATCGATAGTTCTGACCAGCATATCATAGGGAACCGATAGTTCTGACCAGCATATAATGGGAAATGGAGAGTTCTGACCAGAATATCATAGAAAATCGACAGTTCTGACCAGCATATCATAGAAAATCGATAGTTCTGACCGGCATATCATGGAAAATGGGGAGTTCTGACCAGCATATCATGGAAAATGGATAGTTCTGATCGGCATATCATAGAAAATCGATAGTTCTGACCAGCATATCATAGAAAATCGACAGTTCTGACCAGCATATCATAGAAAATCGATGGTTCTGACCAGCATATCATGGAAAATGGGGAGTTCTGATGAGCATATCATAGGAAATCGATAGTTCTGACCAGCATATCATGGAAAATGGAGAGTTCTGACCAGCATATCATGGAAAATGGGGAGTTCTGATGAGCATATCATAGAAAATCGATAGTTCTGAGCAGCGTATCATAGAAAATCGATAGTTCTGACCAGCATATCATAGGGAATCGATAGTTCTGACCAGCATATAATGGAAAATGGAGAGTTCTGACCAGCATATCATAGAAAATCGACAGTTCTGACCAGCATATCATAGAAAATCGATAGTTCTGACCGGCATATCATGGAAAATGGAGAGTTCTGACCAGCATATCATGGAAAATGGGGAGTTCTGATGAGCATATCAAAGGAAATCGATAGTTCTGACCAGCATCTCATGGAAAATCGATAGTTCTGACCAGCATATCATGGAGAATGGAGAGTTCTGAAGAGCATATCATAGAAAATCGATAGTTCTGACCAGCATATCATAGAAAATCGACAGTTCTGACCAGCATATCATAGAAAATCGATGGTTCTGACCAGCATATCATGGAAAATGGGGAGTTCTGATGAGCATATCATAGGAAATCGATAGTTCTGACCAGCATATCATAGAAAATCGACAGTTCTGACCAGCATATCATGGAAAATCGATAGTTCTGACCAGCATATCATTGAAAATGGGGAGTTCTGATGAGCATATCATAGGAAATCGATAGTTCTGAGCAGCATAACATAGAAAATCGATAGTTCTGACCAGCATATCATAGGGAATCGATAGTTCTGACCAGCATATAATGGAAAATGGAGAGTTCTGACCAGCATATCATAGAAAATCGACAGTTCTGACCAGCATATCATAGAAAATCGATAGTTCTGACCGACATATCATGGAAATCGGAGAGTTCTGACCAGCATATCATGGAAAATCGATAGTTCTGATCGGCATATCATAGAAAATCGATAGTTCTGACCAGCATATCATGGAAAATCAATAGTTCTGACCAGCATATCATAGAAAATTGATAGTTTTTTTCGATAGTCGATTTTCTATGATATGCCGATCAGAACTATCAATTTTCTATGATATGCTGATCAGGACTATCGATTCTCCATGATATGTTGGTCAGAACTATCGATTTTCTATGATATGCTGGTCAGAACTGTCGATTTTCTATGATATGCTGGTCAGAACTATCGATTTTCTTAAGATATGTCGATCAGAACTATCGATTTTCTATGATATGCTGGTCAGAACTATTGATTTTCCATGATATGCTGGACAGAACTAACGATTTCCCATGATATGCTGGTCAGAACTCTCCATTTCCCATGATATGCTGGTCAGAACTATCGATTTTCTACGATATGCTGGTCAGAACTATCGATTTTCTATGATATGCCGATCAGAACTATCGATTTTCTATGATATGCTGATCAGAACTATCGATTTTCCATGATATGCTGGTCAGAACTCTCCACTTTCCATGATATACTGGTCAGAACTATCGATTTTCTATGATATGCTGGTCAGAACTGTCGATTTTCTATGATATGCTGGTCGGAACTGTCGATCTTCTATGATATGCTGGTCAGAACCATCGATTTTCTATGATATGCCGATCAGAACTATCGATTTTCTATGATATGCTGGTCAGAGCTATTGATTTTCCATGATATGCTGGTCAGAACTATCGATTTTCTATGATATGCTGGTGAGAACTATCGATTTTCTATGATATGCTGGTCAGAACTATCGATTTTCTATGATATGCTTGTCAGGACTATCGATTTTCTATGATATGCTGGTCAGAACTATCGATTTTCTATGGTATGGCGATCAGAACTATCGATTTTATATGATGTGCTCATCAGAACTCTCCATTTTCCATGATATGCTGCTCAGAACTATCGATTTTCTATGATATGCTGCCCAGAACTATCGATTTTCTATGATATGCTGGTCAGAACTATCGATTTTCTATGATATGTCGATCAGAACTATCGATTTTCTATGATATGCTGGTCAGAACTATTGATTTTCCATGATATGCTGGACAGAACTATCGATTTCCCATGATATGCTGGTCAGAACTCTCCATTTCCCATGATATGCTGGTCAGAACTATCGATTTTCCATGATATGCTGGTCAGAACTCTCCATTTTCTATGATATGCTGGTCAGAACTATCGATTTTCTATGATATGCTGGTCGGAACTGTCGATCTTCTATGATATGCCGGTCAGAACCATTCATTTTCTATGATATGCCGATCAGAACTATCGATTTTCTATGATATGCTGGTGGGAACTATTGATTTTCCATGATATGCTGGTCAGAACTATCGATTTCCCATGATATGCTGGTCAGAACTCTCCATTTTCCATGATATGCTGGTCGGAACTCCCGATTCTCTGAGACTCCCAATTGACTCCCTGATTACTCCCAACATCAGAACTCTCGTTCCTGGACATCCTCACATGCCAATCAGCCGTAGAACTCCGAGATATAGTCCACTTCCAGCGGTTTCACCTGCGCTGCTACTATATCGTAGAAGAACTCCTCATGTCTTTTCATTTAATTCCCGAAAAAAATTCCTTAAGCACTCCTAGCATCAGAACTCCCTTGTTTTGACATCCTCGCATCCCAATCATCCTTAGAACTCCTAGATATAGTCAATTTCCTTCCATTACCCCTGCGATGCTGTCATATTGTAGAAGAACTCAGCATATCATTCCATTTAATTCCTGAGAAAAATTTCCCAAGCACTTCTAGCATTAGAACTCCCTTGTTTTGACATCCTCGCATCCCAATCATCCCTAGAACTCCGAGATACAGTCCATTTCCATCCGTTTTCCATGTGATGCTGTCATATTGTAGAAGAACTTAGCATATCATTTTTTCAAAATCGATTTTTTTCACAAATTTACCCGGAACTATTGTTGTAACTTATCAAGAACTGTAGAACTATAGTGGATGCGACTAGAACTGGTGCTTTTTTGTGCGATGCTGACAATTGATATGCCAACTTCACAGACACCTGTCTAGGGCCTCGCGAGAATCTAGCCAAGGGCTAGAAAGAGTCTAGTGGCTAGCGGGGAACTTGTAAGGGCCTAGCGAGTGCTGATATAACGCTTGCTCGGGTATCTACACGGAAAGACCGAGTCTATTAATATTTAGAAAAATGACTGTCAATTTAGGGAAAACGAGGATCGCTGAAAAATATTCGTAATGAGTCTACTAAAAATTCGTAGTCGATGTATTAACAATTGATAGTTTCACTGTGAAAAATACCAATGAAACTATCAAATTTTCATATTTCGACTACGAATTTTTGGTAGGCTCACTACGAATATTTTTCAGCGATCCTCTTTGTCCCTAAATTGGCAGTCATTTTTCTAAATATTAATAGACCCGGTCTTTCCGTGTATAAAGGTACATTCTTCCATTTAAATGAATATCAATATCACTACACTGTCAAAAATATCTGGAAGTTTTTTTCAATTACGTACAAGAAATCAGGTTCATACACATTCTACATTAACTTTAAGGTACAAAAACATGAAAAGACTATAGATTACGCTATAGTTTACATTAAACTGAATGTAAAATGTGTATGAAACTGAATTCATCCACGTACTTGAAACAAACTTCAAGCAAAAACATTAAAATTAATGCAGAAATTCTTAACAGTGTACATTTATCACATTGATAAAGGACAATGAAAATATCGAATTTCAACTACTTCTTATTTTATTCATTAGAAAGTATGTTGTATCAATTGTTCATTACATTTTTTATGAAATAATAAGAAAAGAAAAACGATTCCGTAACAGATGAAATGATAAAAACATTTCCATCTCTTCCTAGAGATGCATTAAACTACTGTCCAAATCAATCCAAACGGTTAACATTTCTGAACAAATATCTAAGATCCTACCCACGTTCCAAGTCCGCAGAATAATAATCTTTTCTTCTACTTTCGTGTTGTATCCGAGAATCAGTTCAAGACGTTTACAAAGCATACCAAACAAACAAAGACTATTGAAGTACAACAACATACTCCGTTGCAGAAAGTATTTCCGTTGAGCTTATTCTTACGGAGTGAAAGGAATTCTTATTAAAGTTAAGAAATTCATAGTGTGATTAACCCATAATGATGTTGGTCTCAAACGTTTCTTACTTTGAATAAAAGTTTACTAATGTACTTGTGAAAGTTCGTGAATCCCCCGAGTAAAAATTTATAGCAACCCTGTTAATCTATTCGTAGCCTGCTGAGTGAAGGTTCATAACATGATAAGTATTGCGTGCATAAACTCAAATAAGGTTATTCAATTCTGGATATATATGTATATACATGAGCTGAAAGTTATTCCACTACGAGGAAACACTATTATCAGTTATTATCGAACAAAGCCAGGATATGGATACTTGAAATCAATCTCCTCACTTCATCTGAGGTTTCATCTTCCCCTAATCAAATTCAAATCAAAAGCACACGAGAAGTATCGCATTATCTTCTACTTTTGATCAATTTCAGAATATCCGTCGTGTTTTGGATGTTGGGAAAGATTTGAATATAAATATTTCATGATAATTGACATGTTCAACTTTGAAATTCAAGCTCGAGGGATAATAAAATATCTGAGGATGTCAATCCAAGATCTCGTGTTCGTCTTCGCTACGTGTGAATCAACGATGAGCCGGATGCACAGGTTCAGAGCTTGTCGGTAGTCGCGAGCTTGATACGAGAAATCCAGAGGCAATGAGGCGATGTACCAAAATGCAGCTCAACGTGCTGTGCTTCGTCTCTTCACATTGTATTTCGCTTCGTATCTCCCTCCTTCCCATCGTAGGTACAGACCCGCTGCTGCGGCTGCTACTTTTACTACCACACCAATATCGTCACCACTACTACCGTTAGAGCGTGTACTATCCGTTGGTATTAAATTAAACGTGGAAGAAACTATTTAATGCGTGTTCCATATGCAGATTCTCACATCCCATCTTGGCTGACTTCTCTAAGCCTGAACTTATACAGCTGGGGAGACCTGATATTACCTCTTTGTATCCTCGTTTTACGGTACTGGCAAACATAAAGTCTCGCCTTGGCACCTACGCGCATCTCAAAAGTCGCTGCGAGTGTATGTAAATCTTCTTGCCAGTATACTTGGCGTCGAGAATGGTTCAATGGTATCGACGAGTACGAAGAATTCAAATTTCATTCATATACGTGATTCGAGAAAAAAAAGATCAGTCTTTTACGTAATTACGAAAAAAAATGTCATTATCTTTACCGAGACTCACGTTTATTTCAATTTCAATTATTTATGTGGAAATGAAGAAGATTGGCTCGATTCGACACACATTCACACGTAAAGAAACCGCAATATTATCGGTTATTATTTGAGAAAGTAACTCTTTTATAGCTGACGATAGGAAGTATTAGGAGGACGAAAATCATCGGAACAACGACGACGACAACGAGGACGAGGACGAGAAAAAGTAGGATCGAAGTTTCTTCTTTTCGGGTAACAGTATTGGTGGGCGATATCTACGACCGAAACGATAGGATTCGACGTATTTTGTCGAGACAGAAGGTGATAAATATACGCGCTTTTATTTCAGTGGAAAAAAAGCTGCACTCGCGTTATTTTCTCTCTCCCTCGTTCTGGTGCTTCTTTTTTTCCATTCGCTTCTCCGTTGATTTTTCCTTTTTTTCTCTCCTTTTCCTTTCTTTTTCCCTCATGGTGAACGGAACAACAGGAGGAGGAATGACGGAGAAGGGGAGAAATGGAAAAAACCAGAGAAAAAGGGAGGAAGAGATATAGAGAAAGAGATAATATAAAAGGAACAAAATGGTGTTTATCGCACGATTGCCGAAGGCGGCTATTTTGGCGCGGTGCACTGTCACCGCGTCGTACCGGAAATAGAAGGAAAACATACTTCCGTACTTTTTCCAGGCCCAGAGGGCTCTGGAGAAGGCAAAACACCACGACAAGCCGCATTTTTACAATTATCTAGATCTAGATGCATTCCTGGGGCTTGCAATTCTGTTTTCTGTACATTCATTATTGATGTGTTGTTTTTGTTTTGGCAAGGGAGTAGCGAAACTATTGCATCCTTTGCTTTCTGATCAACATTCCTGCATAATTATACTTATCAATTTTCAAAAATCAACCAAATCTGGCAGGAAGTAAATAGACGTCATAAAATTCAGTATCATCGAATTTTCATTTATTTTTTCTAAAATCAGAAATTCTATACAAATGGGGATATTTGATTAATTAACATAATTTGCAAGGTTGTTTGTTTATACTATGAACTGGATCTTGTATCAGGTAATTAAATTATGAATCAGAGGGTCTAAAAGCACCCTACGGTGTTGAAATTTTCCAAATTTGTGGGGAATATGAATTAGCATCGGATAACGTGATTCGTTTCATATTTCTCAAGGTATAACAATATTATTGAAAACACCAACGCATGATATGCTGTGAGAATGTTTGATCATTCGTAGGAACCTCTGATATTCAATTTCATTGATTATGTACTCTAAGCGTTCGAATCATTTGAAATTCACTCATGACGAATATTCTATCGTTTACTGTATGAAATGCAAATTCCTCAGGCGTTGTCCAAAGGCCAGCTTCATTTATCCAAATCATGAGGCCCTATGATTACATGTGGTAAATCCGAAGTCTTCGCAACAATGTTACCAAGTTGAAAATGCATCCTGTTGTACGTGTAACTTCAATGCTAAATTCACTTTTCTCCATTTACGTATCAAATAAAAAACATTCAAGTATTTTAATATGGTTAATAATGGAAATAATGAATGAAAAAGAGATACTTTCGGGAAAATTACAGTAAAATTTTATGCCAAAAGACGTGAGAATAAAACTTGACAAACACAAGGTCTAAAATTTGTCGAAAAGTATTGTACGGAACGTCTTTGAGATATCCAACAGATATCTTTCAGAGTATTGTCTAGAACATCTCCCGACAAGTTTGAAACTTTGTACATTTGGAGAGTATATACACTGAGAAAAATGTGTTTCGTAGAACTAGCAATCACAGAATTGTTGGCATTTCATTGTTGGAAATACAATAATTTTTGTTCTTATAGCAATACATGTTGTCTTGTTAACAATAGAATCGTCAATTCAGCAATGTTAACGGTCATATTTTTACGATTTTTATTGTAGGTTGGCATATGACAATGCTGAATTGTCACATATCAACCAGCAATAAAATTGCTGAATTGACAATTTTATTGTTAATAAGACAACTATATATTGCTACAAGAACAAGAATTATTGTATATTCAACAATAAAATGTCAGCAATGCTCTTATTGCTAGTTCTACGAAACACATTTTTCTCAGTGTAAAGTGATATAAGGAGTTATAGAGAAAGAATAATCAGCAATTGACTACTGATCTGTTTTGCAAATTTCAAAAACAAAATAATCTCAAACATGAATAGTATTATAAAGAAAAATCTGGTGCACAAACTTTTTCGTTCACAATTGCAATTCTTTCCCTGGCGGAAACGTTACACCGTTTTTTTGGGTGTGAGCGGGGTGTAAGTGTAAACTGAGTGTAAAGTCGGTGGTATTTCGGTATTTCGGCGAATTTACACCCTGAAAACACGGTGTACTTGTGAATTTTTTACACCCAACAGTTACACCAAATCCACACTCAATTTTTACCCATCGTACACCAACAAGAAATCCAAGAAATGAAGAGTATACACCATAATTTCACCTTGTGTACACCGAGAAACATCCGTACTTGATGTGAATCGGAACATAGGTACACCGGATTCCCACTGAATTCACACCCATTTTACACTGAATCTCCACTGAGCGAACACCAAACAGAAGATTCGGAAAGTAGGAAATATCCACCCAATTTCACCTGGTTCACGACAAAAGATCTGTGCAGATGATTTTAAACAAAACACAGGTACACCGAAATCCCACTGAATCAACACCCAATCCACACTCAATATCAACTCATCGTAAATCAACAAGAAATCGGAAAAATAAAGAGTATACACCATAATTCCACTTTGTTTACACCGGAAAACATCTGTACTTGATGTGAATCGAAACATAGGTCACCGAATTCACACCGAATTTACACTCACAGTATACCGAGAGCTAACTCACCCGATTCACACCAAGAAACAACCTCCAGTATTTTGTAGCCGGATACCGGAACATCGAGTGTCCACTGGATTGGAACCGATACACCGGCTTTCCATAAAATAACACTCAATTTTTACTGAAAGAAAAACGCCTGAACCCGTCTAACTCGGGGTACGCCGAGAAACCACCCAACGAATCCCCAGTCGGCATTCGGTACACAACCATAGAATGCTGGAGGTTGTTTCTTGGTGTAAATTGGGTGAAACTGCTCTTGGTGTACCGTGAGTGTAAATTTGGTGTGCATTGGGTAGAAATTCGGTATATCGGTATTCCAACTGGGGATTGGTTGGGTGGTTTTCTGGTGTACCCAGAGTGGCAAAGCTTTCGGTGTATTCTCAGTGAAAATAGAGTGTCAATTCGGTGGGAACTCGGTGTATCGGTACACAACCATAGAATGCTGGAGGTTGTTTCTTGGTGTAAATTGGATGAGACTGCTCTCGGTGTACTTTGGGTGTCAAATATGGTGTAAACAATTCACAACTACATTAAAAAATCACGGTGTTTACACGGTGTAACATTTCCGCCAGGGTGAGATTTATTTTATAAGCTCCAAATGAATTATCAACCCAGATTTCATCACTCCTCTTGTTCTGATTTTTGTTTTCAGTTTCCTTATTAATTCCATTTGGAATATTTCACACGTCAGTACGCAACAACGACTTGAGAAGGAGAAGCAGGGTTCTTTCTCTCATATTTTCGCCAGGATGGACGAGAGAAGTGTGAGAAATAAGATGATGGCGAGGTTTCTACGCTCCAAAGGTTTCTCCGCGGCATTGCTGAAGACCATGTTGAGATTTTTTCATGAAAAGGAAATCCGTCTGAGACGGTAGACAAGCTGCTTAAATTTTTTAAATATAACTTCCTACCTCATTGCTTTCGACCGAACTTACTTTTTATAATGTACCTTAAAAGTTTCTCTCTCGAGAAACATACTTTTTTCTTGTTAAGAATCGCTCGATCGCAATGGCTTTAGAACGATTGTGAATAACTGATAATGCGACAGATGAGATCACCGTTCTTCAAAGCCATACTGTGATCAATAGATTCAATATTCTAAAATGTATATTCTCAGTAGAAATAAAATAAATTTTTTGAATAACGATTCAACTGTAGGTAATTTGAGAACAATTATAATCATACGTTTTTTCTCTTGGTCATCGATCAATGCCTCAACAGTGATTATAAAATTGGATTCTAGCTTCTGGATATTGAAAGATTTTTATAAACTTTTCTATGATGATTCATCAAATTGTTAACTTAATTTTAGGCATAGAATTTTGATACACATGTACCATTCATCCATGTTGGTCAATCACATTAATTACTGGAAACTAATTGGTGAAATTGTGATAATTTCCAGTGAATACATTATTCCTCCTAATACAAACTATAGGATTGCATCAAATTTGCATTCAACGGCATTCATTTGAAAGAAACCTACACATCCATGGAAATATGCTTCACTTCCTTGCTGTGATTCCATTATTGTTCGACTACATGCAAAAACAATACAACACATCCATACCTTATCCTAGTTTCATGATTTTCTGAACAAAAATAATAAACTCTCCTCACAATCTCATTAACATTCAACAACCGATTCGAAATAAAGATATTCCACGTATAAAATCCACAAATCTTGAACAATTAGTACTCATTCACATTGAATTTGTATCCCTCTAACTTATTATCACCGTTCATACGAGGGAAGAAAATCATTCCATTGAATTTGAAATGCGACATTCAACTAATGATGATACAAGATCGACGACAACAACAACATGAAAAGAGAGCCCTCATCCCTATGAACTCGATGAAACGATTTTCTCATCGTATGACGGAAATCGCGGTTTCTTTGATCATTTCTTCCTCCGCGTCGCAGTGATGAGAGACCTCTCGTTGTACGGGATACATTATCCGCTCCGCGCGATGGATTTGATTATTAATTAGCACCCAGCACGTCAACGTATCGAAAAGAAGTCTCATTACTAAGCAATTATGCATAAAAACTCTGCTTTATCGAACTATGTCATCGCGAAATTGCTTTAGATTGTATTAACCGAGAAACATTGACTTGATGAAGAATACAATGGCCTTTGTAAAACCGTGACGAGCGGTTGTCACTCGACGAGAGGACTTCGTTCTAGACCGAATGAACGAGAGTTACTTCGACGATGTTAATTATCGCGACAGCCAAGCCATTCTAATTTTGAATAACGAGGTTGTCATAAGATACCCGCTGTAAAAACTCATTTTTTCTACTACAAACAGATATATGTGTCACTAACTCCGCTGGGTTGGATCATAATATGATATTATGGAATGGATTCAGGGAAGGGTAAAGGTCCGTATCGAGGAAATTCGTGTGCGATTGTGTGGACGTGATCGATTTTACAACTATACGTGTGGCTGTGATGTTCGGATCGTTAATTCAGGGGGATCATGATGATAATGAAACTTCATTGCATTGAACCAACAGTGCAAACTGGATGAAAATTCATTTTTTCTTGCTTTGAAATATATCAATTTCACAGTGGACCATGGGAAAAGATGCAGCGATGCATACCTATATCAGCGTTTGTGGTATTAGTGGTACATGATAGTTTATTAAAATCATCTGGATGCAGAACCCAATACATTCGTTGCGATATATCCATTGTTGATGAAGGAGCTGTTTAAACGAATCATTTTGTATCACTTGTTATTAGGTTAAAGCTTACTCGAGAATTCAAAATACACATTTAATATTATACGCTGATTGCGTCACGGCATTTGAATAATAATTCATCATGTCGAATGTTCATTTTATTGCATGAATTTATAATGTTATAATAGAGTCGATTAATAATGGGAAGTCGATTATCAATCGAACGCCAAACAATATTTATCATTAAAATACGTTATTGTCATTCAGGAATGTTCTGAATCGATAGAACTGAGTTTATAAATGACAAAAGAGTGTATTTTCTTTGAACATATTTAATATGATTCGAGTCCAACGATTGAGGGAATATCAACATTATATTGTGTTCTCAGAATCATTAATTAATCACCCTAGCAGAAATTATTCTAGTAATTTTCCGAACTATGACGGGGCCTTTTATTGGGTCTGCAAAGCCCCTCATGTAAGCAATTTTTACTATGGTGGTTTTAGTGTATACAAGAAGTATCCAATTTCTGAGAATATATATTCGGTCAACTCTATTCATACCGGATGAGGCGAGGATGAGGTGAGGATGAATATTAAACTCCGCTGTATATACGAAAGTCATCAATGCACGAAGAAAGGGATATCTTGAAACATACTATATTTTATAGAGATTCAGCACTGGTCTGACCAGAGTCAAAATATTTATATGAACAAACTTCTGAAAGTACCATAATTGCTGGAACTTTTATGAGGAAGATATCATACTTCTTTATAAAAGTACAGAAAATTATGATACTTTCAGAGATTTATTCACGTAAATATTTTCACTCGAGTCAGATCAGCGCTGAACTTCTATGAAATATAGTATTCTTCAAGATACCTGTTTTTTCTGTGTATGAATCATTCAGAGTATTCATCAAACACACGATCATCAAACATACATCACCGAATATATTCCTGCTTTCATGCCTCCTCTATAATCCAAATCCAAGAGCAACTCATCAAAAAATACGAGCGAAACGAGTAGGGGAGAATTGCCTTATATTGCAAGAGGAAGAAATTGAGATTTTTTGTAATCATACAAGGATAATGTTGCATCGGTATACATTGTCACTGTATGGTTTGAACAAATCTAACTTCCTTCCTCTTGCAATATGAGGTTATGGTCCATCCAAAGCGATGGTACAATCAAGACGACTCTCCCCTATCATTTGGATTTCTTCTCAGCGCTTTGCTATTGAGGGGGAAATTGTTCCCAATGTAATAAAGTATCTGCTAGATACGAATGAATCATGTCTCACTGACTTGTATTCGATGAAAGTAAATATTCACTGAAAAAATGACTATGAAATATAATTTTGCCTGAAAAAAATTTCCATACTACAAGTATTTATTGCACAAATTTTATATCGAAGTATTTCTGTAAGATTGTTAAAATGAGTCATGTCCATTGCAGAGAAAAGGTGAAATTCAGAGGAAAATCGATCGGAATATCCAACAATTATTGACTTTGTTATTAAGCGAAGCATGGATTATCAAATACTGATAATTAATCATTCCTATGATTATATTACGAGCAAAACACTTTCTCTATATTTCACGATCAATTCTACTTATTAATTCCCAGTTCCGTCATTCGACTGTTTAAATGAGAGTAGGTAAATAGATTAGTTCGTTGGCCAAAGGACGGAAAATTCACTGCATGTAAATGATTTATTGAGGATCCCATGTTCAGGCGAGATATGATTCAAATTATTTCATGTTATGAGGATGAATTTTATAATTCGAAGACAATCTTTGCTGAGTTACATGGATGAATTGAAATCAACTTCAACAGAGAAGGAGAAGTGAAACAGTGGAATGTTGGGGAAGGAGTAAGAGGGTGGAGTAGTTGAATGCTGGATTTTCAGTAGTAATTATTCAAATTTCCCGGACGACTATTTTATACTATTTCATTTTTATTTTATTTGAGAATTTCAAAATCCGAATGATATTGAACAAGTTTATGATTCTCATCAGATTAATGATTTCATAATTTAATATGAAATTGAATGTATGAGCATGTGAAAAAACATCAGTAAGATTTGACAAAATGCCGAAGTGAAGTGCATAAGAAAGTTTGAAAATTGTTATAATTCAAATGCATATAGCAGAATTGAAGAATTCTGGAATGTGAACTACATTTTTGCTGACTGATATTGAGAAATTGGAATTCGAGAATTTTTAGTGGATGCATTGGATTCCATTCATCGATGCTCATAAACTTCTACACAATTCAATGGATATCCTGAAAATTCCATTCCTTGTGCTAGAATCAAAGATTTATAGTTCACGGAGAAAGAAAATTCGATTCCTCCAGCTGAATTTGTTCGTTATTCTATACATAAAACTGGAAATTTAACTGCCTCGGAAAACAATGTATAGCTACGGCTAAATAATTAGCTGACTCGATCAACACATTATTTGGCAAAAATCTGGCAAAAGTCAGCAAGAATTGAGACAGCCCAATGCTCCCTTTCCATTCATTTTTGAATCGGTTGTTGTCGTTTCCAGTAGTCAGGGCAGTTTTATTTCTCTCATGTAGACAGAAAGAAAATTCAAGTATATTTTTACGTAGAGACCGATACTCACATATATTCTTCATTAAACTCTGGAACTCTAGATCAACTTTAGAATTCGTAGTCAAAACAAAACAAATGATCATCAGAATTTGAAGTCTTTACAAATAACCTGATTAGTTCCAAATCAGGAACTGATTTTACTGGTTATTGATGCAGCGAACGACGACAAGAATGAGATGGGAAAGGGGGAGGGACATGAATCAACCCGGAGACATGCACAAATGATCATGGGAGGCCAGTTATGTTCCTCCATTCCTATGATTCCATAGTCAAACTGAACTCTAAGTATTTGTATGGAAAAACATGTCACTTCCTAAATGAAAGGTGGAAAAAGGTGAAGAAATGGACAAGGATAGAAAAAGTGTAAGGATCAGGTTCCAAGAGGTAAAGAAAAAAGGTGGAAGTTCCAATCCAGAAGAGGTGAGGGACATTTATTGACCGGCTCTGGATATTAGAAAGAAGATGAAAAACGACAACAGCATGAAAAAAAAGGAAGGAGGAAGGAAAAATTGAGAAATGAAAAGCGTTCCTTTCACAATTTGTTGCATGCAAAAAAATACACTGGGGAAAAAAATGTGTTTTGGGCGACCCTGCCAAGGGTTTGGTAGGTGTTCGGTTGAGTCAACAGAAGAACGCTTGATATAAATTCCCCGTCATTTGGTACAGAAATCCACGTTTGGTTGATTCAAGCCCGTAGCGATATTGTAACTAAATAATACGCGCGTTTCAGTCGATCACCATGTCTTTAATGGAAACACAACTAAATTTGAACGCACAATTTTAAGCAGTTGATTCAATCTCATATCAAGGTGATTGAAATGCATCAGGTGTAATTGAAAAGGATGAACATTTGAGATAATATTCTTATTCAATTGCCTCTGGAGAATTGGTTAATTGAACGAATATCCAATAAGTTTGGCTGAAAAATGGCGGGGTTGAAACAAACTCATCAATGCGATCGCTTTTGATATGTCACGAAGTTCATCACAACCAAAGAAAATCAATGTAGATATAGACAAGCGTTCGTTGAAAAAAGAATTATTTCCTATTCATATGAAAAAAAATACGTGATTTTACATAGAGTATGATCCACTTATATTCACAGATTCGATATGAACTTTCATCCATTTCATAAGACATAGCGTCAATTGTATCTTCTAGATCAGATGAATCATGTTCAAAATGGCATTCTTGGGTTGAGGTTATTTGAACAGCCTCCATAGCTCAGTGGGTAAAACGCTCCCCAGCCAAAATGACTCTAGCTACCTCATAGTTAATGTCAAGGCCCTTTCTAGTAACAAGCTCCACTGCTAGTGCCTTGAGAGGTGCTAGACAACCGCTATAATTATTTTTACCAGGGCGAGTCTTCAATGCTGGAAGTTCTGAGTTCGATTCTCGTCAACTGTGAAGCAAAATTTGCATTTCAGAATTCATCCGGACAGCATCGTCTATGCTAAAACCCAACTGGGCAAGCAACACGGACGGAAGCAGCAACGACCCCCATCAACAAAACAGGGAGAAAATGACAGACCCTGTTAGGAAGGAGAGGAGTGCCGGGCAACAGACATTCAGACAACAACACCCAACACAAATTCCCAAAAGTTTTTGTAAATTTATTCGGAAATTCCACATGAAAAATCTTTTTTTTTCCTCATTCGATCATTGCATCGAATTGCTATATTCTATTCAGCGGATAACTTTTGAAATTGAATAAATTGAACTACGATATTGATGTTATGGTATGCGACATTCAATCAAATGTTACATGTCGTATATCATTATTTTAATTCAATATAAATATATTCCACGCTCTTTCAAAGGAAAGGATCAATTGAACCAAAGCCATGAAAATGACAATCAATTGCTCAAAGGATTGACTTAATTCCTTACGGGGTTGAGACAACTTCCTTTTCCAAACTCATCAGGTAGTTTAGTCAATTCCTAGATTCATTTCGCCGTATCCAAATGCGTGGCGGGGTTGAGGCAACCGAAACTCAGTTGAATCAAACTATCCTTTTTTTCAGTGTATTTATTATTTGACTTTTGCAAATTTACACCCTAGTCAAACTCGGTCCTCTTCGGAGGCCAAATATCTTAGAAGGATTCATTTCAGGCGAACCGGTGGGAGTTAGTGTCCTATTCTCACCCTAATTATCCAAATGGACCAAAATTTTGGTCGATTACTCTCGGAATCCCAAAAGTTCAATAAAATCTTGTTCAAGAAATTGTTCTTCGCAAATCTTCTCAAACCTCCTCGTAGACCTTCTAGATTTTTAATACACTCCGATTCAACTAACCCCGTCATGTCTTTTCAATATCACAAAGATGCAAGTAGACTAGGATCATACATTCTGAAGCTCCGACGGAAAGAAATCCTGCGTCCAAAGAAACTGGTATTTAACGTTACGATCGGACCCTAGCTAGCTAGCGAGCTAAGAATCAACACACTTGTATTCGAACCAACTCATCCAGAAGCATTCTGGATTCTAGAAGCTCTGTGTACCATCCTTCATGATGAGTATCATTATTGAAAAAAAACTTTTGGTACCGCGTGAATCATGAGATGTATTTGAGTCACTAAAATCCTCCTATATTCGCCAACGAAATTCACTTATTCTCAGAACTTCGAGTAAATCTTGCAAATGTTATCGACAATTCATGATTCAGCAGATCTTCTCTGTACCAGAAGACATGAAATGCTTTTTCATCTAATCTCTCTTGCCTTTGATAACATCCTCGAACGTGGTTATACGAGAAGATAATAGCATACTAGAATTTCAATATCGTTAATACGAAACCAAAAAGTCATTGTCCTGGATAAAAATTTGAGTTGGAGAAGCTCCTTTCATCCCTTGATAAATTAATAGGTGACATCAGGGAGGAACACGTATTTCTCACCGATTGATTTTGGCGAAGTGAAAATAGCTTTCTAGAAGCTGATACAACGTCAATGCCAATATATCAGAGGTGCATGGTTCTATATTTCGCGTTTGCAGAGGTCGATCCTGCGACCTGCGGTGACCTCGTTCGAAAACCAGAGCCGAGGTCTCTCCGCTATCCCATCACTAACCCAACTCTTTCCTCCTCCTACTTTTCCTTCTCCTCTTCTCTTTCTCCTTCACTTCATCTCCTTCGTCGCCAGAGAATATAAATATATCGAACGTAAATGCGCCTTGTGCTCTAGCACACGTCTTGGTCTGAAGCTCTCGATACATCGGCCACGAGATTGAGAAGATGAAAGAAGACAAGAAGCGAAGGAAGAAGAAGAAAAGTGTCTGATTTTTGGAAGAAATCTGGAAAGAAGAGAAAGAAGGGGATAGAAAGAAGACAATGAGAAAAGTATGGGAGAAAAGTGTCTTTTTGCTGTCTAACTACGTCAATACCTAGAAAAGGAAGAGAAAGGAAGAAGAAAACAATGAGTCGACAAAGAAAGAGGGAGACGAGAAGCGCGCACAAAATGAGTGTAGGAACGAAGGTAGAATGGTAGAATAAGGTGGATGTATAAAGGTGACACGGTGCATGGATAAAAGCATCATGACTTAGTGATGAACTTACATTCACCGTGCGCTAAAAGAAGTAGTACGCGCATATCTCGACCAACAGCGACAAGAGAGGAAAGAATGTAATAAGAAACGGCATCCTTCATTTTTCTTTCTTCTCCCTTTTCCTTCATTTTTCCCATTGGAAATTTAATTCTCGTCCCCACGTTGGGAATATTCAAAGATGGAAAAAAGGAAAAAGAAGAAGAAACATAAAACAAGGATTCCTTTGTTAAGCAGCGTTCCTTAACTCGATGGAAAACCATATAAACGTGAGTACAAATTCTCGACGGGGAGAGTGACATTAAAAAGCTTTGGTGAAGTGCGAACGTTCAATTGCAATAATTATTGTTTCACGAACGCTTTGAGTAATTGAATTCTATGTTTCCATCAAACTGCGAGGTTTCTTGATGAGAACCTTCGAAGGAATCATCATTTTTCATACGTGGACAGAAAAAACTTAGCTACATACGTAAGATTAATAACAAGAAACCGTTCTCATCGCGAAGTACAATGACTTTACTACTACGTATATAAATGCGTACAAACGGCAGTGTTGTGTTGTATGAAGAAGTTCACCCATACAAGTATTGGCATTTATGAAGGTGGAAGAAGAGAGGAGGTGGCTAATAAAGGCCACAGCAGGGTGTCTAATAAACTGCTGCTATGGTTCATACACATCTAAACCCCGTGGCGTCATCATCTTTCAGTTGAAAGCGTTGTTTCGCTTATGGTTGCCAACCAAGATGTTTTCGCGGCTGATCGTTACTTTTCCGCAAAAAAAAGAATTCATAAAGCAGGAGTATGAGGAAAAATCACACATCATTTCTTTTCGTGAATACTCCAAGTGAGGACCTAGGAAAGTACAATTGAAAACCAAGAATGTACAAATATTGATACCGATTCTAATCTAAAACTAAATGAGAACCAAATTTAAGTTGAGGCAAAAGATGGAGGCTAAAATAGATGATACAAGAGATATGAATAGAAACCAGCAAGAACAATGATATCATAAATATTTGGTATTTGGGAGAGGAAGGAACGAACGTAAATCAAATTGTCGTTTTGTTTCTTTAAATAGTAATTTATTGAGTTAATGTTGAGCGATCATCTTCCACGATCCACGATATCTGCAGTCTGGCGTGGGCGATCATCCGTCTGTAGTAACAGCCATCAGGATTGAGAACTCCTGATGAATTCCTGAACTGATGATTATTCAATCCTGATACCATAAATTCGTGATCAAATTGCTCAATATAAAATTCTGAACACAATAATTATGGAAAACAGACGCGAATTGAATAATTCTTTGATAATAATTAATCAAAACATAAACAATCGCGATCATTATCGTTTAATTTATTCATATTCTTCCAAAAAATGTTCTCATATTTCGATTCTGACACTCTGTACCGTTTACAAAATATTATTAGAACAAAACAGGTCAAAAGTTCAAGAAATATGCTTGTGAGAATTATCAGAACGAAAAATTATTGATAAGATCCACCGGATCGGACGACAGATGTTTTAAATAATGATGCGAAGAATCGATTTTATCGAATGAACGATGCTTTTCATCCCGCATTTGATTTCATTTACAATGCTAATTTCCACCACTAACGATTGAAATTCAATGTATTTTCAAAAGGAAGAAAGGAAACGATGGAAATATCTTTTCTTAGGAATGAAAATGAATATTCTTCAAATTATATGATTGAAATCGTATATACACGGAGAGAAATGGATTATACAAATCGTATTATAGAAATGTGGATACTAACTGTTAATATCTGTATGCTTAGAGGTATTAACTATTTCTTTAGTCCTAAAATACAAGATTCTTAGTCAAAATATGTTTATTATAAAAGTAATATACTACCGTTGAAATCTGTATTTTAATCATAAGAATCTCTGTTATTTACAGTAATGAAATGTAGATTTCAAAAATAGTATTATATTGACCAACAAAATATATAGTTATCATTAGAATCCATATTTTATCCATAAGAATCTCGGTTACTTGCAGTGATTAAATGGATATTCCATCATTAGTATAATAAGGACCAACAAAATATATAGTTACGATGAATAACCATCTTTCATTAATCATTATAATCTCCCTTTTCAACGAAAATCAAGTGCGAACCATAAGTTTCTTGAAATTTACATCGTTTGAAGATCTGATGTACTTCAAGTACAGCTACAATTCGTATGTACTCAAGCGAGCGTCGATAGCTGAGCGGTCACGGTGACCGACTGTGACGTTTTGAGCCCGAGTTTACATAATATTGTTTCCTTACTGTAAACATCCGGAGATAGTAGTTGTAAGAATCCTATATTATAATAGGAACTAACCTTTTTTCTTGCCTTCAATGAAATAGTATATTACTGGGTAAAAAATACATTTACTACCTCGAAGTAAACATCTTTATAATAAATGTATACTTGTGGTTAGAACCTAGATCCTTGTCCTCATGCTTAGTATAAAATATTCTTGTCTTTATAATATTGCTCATACCCCTAAGAATCCATTTCTCTCCGTGTATTATGGAATTATAAGTACTTCTCGTATCAATAAATGAGACGATTCGCATCAAATCAAAATTTCATATTAATGTAGAGATTTCAATCATTTGTCATTTAATGTTAGGTATATAGTGGTTTTTAATAAACTTCACTCACTGCACAGCAACTTCTCAAATTTCCTGATGATTGTTCAAAAACGCTCTACAATGTATAATATATTTCAGAAACTGAATTATTAAATCCCGCAGAGCCCCCTCTCAAATCTGACATACAGTAACTGATACTGAGCTCCACGGCACAGCGGGACATTAAATTTACAATTTTATAAAAATATCCAAATCCAGACCGATGATTTTATGCACAAAATGATGCTTTGAATTCATTTAGGAATTAATTGAACCTCCATCAATGCACAAAAGACTAACGAAGTTGTCCAAATACTATTCCAATAACTAACATCCTAAATTCATCGCTATCATTCACAAATTCCGTGATTTTAGATTTTGGAATTGGTGTGCGCGCTCTTGGCACACGGCGACTCGATGCTCCCTTACCCGTGAAAATGTGCTGCACTCGTAGTAGCATGATTGTCACAGATAACAGTCGTGGTGGTTATCCCATGATAGCGAACGGTATTGTTGCGGTGGCGAGAACGATTTGGTGGTGAGCAGTAGATGGCAATATCACCGCAGATAGTGGTGGTCCGCAAGGCGTTTGTACGTTCAACATTGGAGATGAAACCACCGGGACCGTTCAAATGCATATCATGAAACCCAAAAGATGGAATAGAACAAAATATTGTAATCGAATTGCTTCCCTTTATGACAATAACGACATTCGTAGCAATGCTGCTACAGTCGTCTGGCCTTGGAGTCAAAAGAATATCTTCATACCCAAGCTGAATCATACAAGTTCTAATTATCAGAGATAATGAGAAAAGTTTTGAGTAAACAGGTAGTACCAATCAGGACTATGCATTCTATCGTATATCGTATTCATCCTCTCCTACTCATAAGGATCTTCGAAATACTACGCATGAGGAGTAAGATTATGGGTTGAGGTATCTTGGATCTGGTACGAATCATCGTCGTCGTAAAGCATCGAACTCGAGGAATGCTTTCGTATTTACTGGTTAGAAACGGTTAACGAGACTTAGTTCTAGCTGATAACGACCTTATGTTTACCAAGTGCACGTAACAATGCGACGTCAAGTGCCCATGAATTTAGAGGCCTTGAGGTCGAAATGGAAACGTCGAGAGGGAGAGAGAACAAGTTCATTTCGAGTGTATACATTTACGTGCACGTTGTGCATCAACGCGTGAGCGAGAAGTATTTTATTCTAACGAATCTGAATTTTCAAGTTTCGAAATCTTTTATTCATCCTTATAATAATTTATAATAATAATTTTATTGAATTTTCAAGTTATCGTGTTCATCATCGCAAACATCGTTTGCAATCAACTCATGAAGCATACATTTACATCCCTGCAAAGTAACTCTTTCGTTCTACCTCTTTTAATGGATAGATAAAAGGATGAAAATCGTTTCTCCATTCCATGCGCTATCTTATAATTATCTTTGCTGCGTATGAGCGACTTCTCAATCATTTTGATGTATAGCCTGACGTGTCTCGTTCTTATCTGACGGCACTCGAGAACTGTCTCGTTAAAGAGACTACGCTTCAATGTTCCCCTCGAATTCCTTGAAACTACTGGAAAAAAGTACGGTAACCTGACTTCAATTTTTGAAAAAAAAAAGACAGAAACGACGTATTCAAGTATTGATACTTCTCTGAATCTTGAAACATGCGAAATATTCGACACCTAGCCACCAAGATGAAATAAAAATACATTTCTATCTACCTTGATGGTATAATTTCACTGCTTGTTTCATCCCGAATATCAAATGAAGTGAAATCATGTTTTATAATATTATCCAACTCTTCACGTGAGGAACACTTTACTGATGAACATTTCACACCGTACACCTTAACCGCGTCTGTCAACGACAACCGTATTCCGTATTCATGTTATTCTCCAAAACTATACCGGTTTGTAATTTTTTTATAATAATAATTGATAACTTGGCCAATACAAAAGAATGAAGAAGAAAAAGAAACAGAATTTCAATACAGTGCCGAGAGAAACACCGCGCGAGTGAAGGGACTATTGAATTAGATTCATAAAATGGAGAGAAGTATTAAGATAGGTGAAAGAATTTAAATATTTGAGGGGTATAATTAACGAGAGTGGAAAAAGTAGAAGAAGTATAAAAAGAATGGAATACCACGAGTGAAAAATGCTTTCAACCAGAAGAAACGACTTTTATGCTCTAACAATATTAGTCTTGAAATGAAAAAAGAATCTCTCAGAAAAAAAGTACATTGTGTGATATATAACATTATATGGCGGTGAGACGATGTGGACGGTAGTGGCTATAGTAGATGGAAAGATAGAATAGAAGCAATCGAGACGTGGGGCTACTACGGCAGCACGATGGAAGTAAAATGATTTGACGAAATAATAAATGAAGAGTACAGAATAGATTGAGTTGAAGGAAAGGACTGACTGCCTATGTGTAATGACCAACATTTCCAATGAAGCGTTTTGATACGAGATTGAATATTTGAATTGAATTTAATTCAGCGTGGGAAATTTTGAATGAAATCAGTACGAACGCATAAAAACTAAAGGTCGAATTGCTGTGTTTTACGAAAAAAAAATACTTGATAGGAGTTTCAAAGGAGCCCATGTGGAAATTGCCGGAGTTGACAAATCACCCAGTACTGGAAAGGTTGTATTTGCCAGACTTCGGCAAAAACAACTGTTCCTGTTCAGGCCCATTATTGTTTTTCAACTGGCTGTACATGTTCGACGGAGTTGAGACGGTATTGGTTGGCGTGGACAGACAGTGTTGGGCCAGTAATGAATCAATACTGGCCGGAAAATACACGAATCGTAGTGTAACGGAGCCGCGCCAGTACTGTGCCAGAGTTGGGATAACCATTCAATATATCCAATAGGCGATCGAGTGCCAGGATCGGTAGGGCAATGGCTAACTACAAAATCGGTAGTCGAACTACGTTAAAATTATGTCCATGGAAATCCGGCTGTTATGGTAAACCAAAGCGGCGCCAGTACTGAGCCAGAGTGCGGATTACTATTTCATAGATTTGATAGCCGACTATATGCGAGTATCAATATGGCGCTGGCTGACTACGAAATCGATGTTGTATTGTCGTTAAAATCAATTCATTATGACAAATGACGTGGTACTGGCGAGGTTGTATTTGCCAAAGTTCGGCAAAAACAACTGTGCCTGTTCAGAATCATTATCGTTTTTCAACTGTCGCCGAACATTCGCAAAATTTCAGCCGGTATTGGCTCGCGTGGACAGACGGTATAGGGTCAGTATCGAATGAATACTGTCTGGACAATACCCAGGATTTCGAGAAACGGTACCGCGCCAGTATTCAGCCAGAGTCGGTATTATCATTCCATATGTACAACAGACGGCAATATGCCAGTAATGATATGACTCTGGCTGACTACGAAATCGATAGTCGATTGATGTTGCAATTATGATCTTGGCAACTCGGCTGTTGTGGTCAGCTGGAGTCGCGCCAGTATTGAGCCAGAGTTGGTATTATGATTCAATATGTTCGATAGACGACATGGTACCAGTATTGGTGGGACTCTGGTTGACTACGGAATCGATAGTCGATTGACATTAAAATCACGATCTTGGCAACTTGATTTTTGTAGTGAACCGGAGTCGCGCCAGTATCAAGACAGAGTTGGTATGATCATTCAATACATTCGATAGAGAACAATGAACCAGTATCGGTAGAATCTTGGTTCACTACGGAGTCTATGGTAAATTGCGTGACTTCAAGGGAATTGGTGCAATAAATGGGAATTTAAGTGGTCCGTTGTCAACTCGGAGATTAGCTGATGTGATAGAGACTCTGTTTCTCACTCGCAGGTCCCGGGTTCAATCCTTGCCCAGTGAACTTTCATGAAACCACTTCCAAAGCGTCTTTCTCAGATAACGGTGATGAGAAAAATAGATTCACAAAGTTTTGAAAGTTCAAATTCAATGTATTTTTTTTTACTTGAAATATAACTCCGGGGATCTCTAATTACCAGCACTGTGCCAGTACTGGGTCGGGTCTGAATTCCTACGTAGGATGTATTATTTTGACCCTCTACCACTCCTCATTCAGTACTGGCCGAACAACTGATTCTGTTGCAATGCCAGAGTTCCACCATAGTAGGCACACACCAAATATCGCTACCGACGTGGTGGTGAATGTTTTACTGGCCCTTATGTAAAATGATGTTATTATTCCGACTCCTTGCCAGTACCGTCCAAACCACTGGCCCCATAAGGGCAAGGTTGGGTTTGCCAGTACTGGCAACTCTGGCAACAGTACCGCGCCAGTAGCGGCCCGTGTGTACATTTCCACATGGGAGTGAATCGTATATTTGAAATCCACTCGATCAATTTCTCAGGTAAAAGATGCTCAATCCCTAACCGTACGTGTCCACTCTGAACGAGTGGTTCAGGTTCTAGACACCAGGCGTTCCGCGTCGCTACCACGCGCTCGGTAAGTAAGTCTAAAACAGCATGGGTATAAGAGGCATCATGTAGGACGTCGACACCAAGAATGAGTCATATGGGGTCCATATCTAGCATTGATATTTATCGCAGTCCAATCAGCAATGCAATCATAATCGATATTAATACCAATATGTATATGATTCTCTTCTCGCTGTTTTTCACAAAATGAAACCTTTATTCAAAATATAAGGAACAAAAACGTTTTATTCAAAGTATTGCCCATCACTAGAGACCACTTTCTCCCATCTTCCTGGCAGTATATGAATTCTGCGCAGGAAAAACATGTCTTTTGAGGCTATCCAAGAATCGACCCATTTTTTAGCTTCTTCGTAAGAATGAAAACGCTGGTCAGCTAAGCCATGTGCCATCGAACGTGATAGGTGAAAATCGGAAGGGGCCATGTCAGGTGAATACGGCGCCTGGGGTAGAACTTCCCATCGAAGCGTTTCCAGGTAGGTTTTCACTGGTTTTGCAACACGAGGCCGGGCGTTATCATGTAAAAAAATCACTTTGTCGTGTCTCTTCTCGTATAGCGGCCGTTTTTCTTCTAGGGCTCGACTCAAACGCACCAATTGAAGTCGATAGCGAACCCCCGTGATAGTCTCATTTGGTTTGAGCAGCTCATAATAAGTTACACCTTGCCGATCCCACCAAATACAGAGAGGGAGCTTCGAACCATGGATATTTGGTTTTGCGGACGATGTTGATGCATGGTCAGGCTACCCCATGATTTTCTACGCTTTGGATTATGATAGTGTATCCATTTTTCATCACCAGTCACGATAAGGTGCAAAAAACCTCTTCTTTTCTCCCGTTGAAGCAGTAGTTCATTGTCTTTTGGCTCCAATTCATACGGCACCCAATGTCCTTGCTTCTGGATTCCTAACATTTTTAAACGTTTCGAAATAATTGACTCATCAACTTGTAATTGTTTTCCAAGTTCTGCTAGCGTCTGAGATCGGTCTTCATCAAGTAATTCCTCCAATTCTCTGTCTTCAAATTTTTCTGGTGCGCCAGAAGGTTCTTTATCCTCCAGTTCAAAATCATTATTTTACTTCAGCTGCAGATTTCTTTTGAATAAAGTAGTGCAATAAAATTCCTCGCAAATACACTTTAGTTGGCCCAAAGTAGACATTTTCAAAACTAATAAAAAATTACTTTGTTTACACTGGAATTCCAGGTTAGATACAGTACTTCCTTGAAAGTGCGTTACTATTCGAAATTTCAAGCATTAAATACTGTTAGTGCCATCTGTGATGAAACAGCGAGAACTTATTCAAGGTCCTGTTATTATTAATGTATGCATGTTGATTTTGAGAATCGGTTACTTCATTGTTTTAATGGATTTATTCACTTTTCATCGATTCCTGAATTTCAAGACAATTTTATTTGAGAAACAATTCTGAGTATTCATTGAGAGAAGCTTGCTGAAATGATTTTTTACGCAATTAAAACTCCCCAACAAGATAAAAAAAGTAATACTCGTGAAATGTATACATCAAAATCCAAGTTAAAGTAACATTTATTGGATGATGCGAATGAAAAAAAAATACATAATAAAAACACAATTGAATTCTGAAAATCACATATTTTCGGGAACTGATTTTAAGAAAAGAACTTCTCAACTGAATGAATTCTTGAGGGGTTTAGAGCGTCGTCTCCTTTGCCGAGCAAAAAATGAGCATACCTGTGTGCATAGAATGTCGCTGAATTCTCAGCGCTCTGCTCGCTGCGCAAGTCAAGAACTCACTTATATTTTCTATTTTGAAGTCGCAATAGAGGTTTTGAATGCTAAAGATGTGCATGAGAGTTCTGAACGTGCTCAATGAATAGCAGATATTGGAGAATATAGATGAAATCAAGTATTACAATCTCGATTCAAGTGCTCAAAAGATTTCCCAAATTTCTTCGAACCCTCAAGCACACAATTTTCCATGAAATAATTTGGCGGTTAGTAATTTTAGTTGTCCTACGATATTTATTTTCTAAAGTGATCGCGTGGCAGGTTTAAAAATTCTCATATTAATTGCTTATCGCAAGCACGAAGAGTACATCACTGTATAGTTTATGGGAGCTCAGGTAATTGTATTCCACTGTTTGTGAACTGTGATCCAGTATCATCATGCAATTTGTGTTTTGTGTGAACACGTATTCGTCACAGTGGAGTATAACACCGTTGATCAAAACTTGGGAACTGGATGAATGGACCAATGTTCTGTTTTCTATGTTGCTTCTGTAAACTGTGAGAAGAAGTACTTCTATTAATACAGATACCACAAGATCTTAGTAATTTCATACATGAACAAAGCAGGTCAAGTCTTCCGTGGTATTAGTTTCCACGTTGGAACACGCTCAGGTTAAGACTTTCACAAATGAATGCAAAAACAAATCAACTTGGAAAGGTCAAACTCGAGGACTTGATGTCTAAATACTCTTCATATTGGATTTATTCCACACTTTAAAAATTATAGAAAGTTCTTTCTTGCTTTGATAGTGAATTATAATAGTGGATTCTTTAGAGATGTAAGTTTTTTGAGTGTCAAATCGTCGCCCATAGAGAGACGGGGAACTTTTTCCTCGAGAAATTATTTCTCAGAGTATG
The DNA here is from genome assembly GCA_018340375.1 of Gonatopus flavifemur. NCBI lineage: Eukaryota > Metazoa > Arthropoda > Insecta > Hymenoptera > Dryinidae > Gonatopus > Gonatopus flavifemur. Next base: position 3,336,773 of record JAFFJZ010000001.1, read on the forward strand.
ATTTTTTACAAATATTCATGGGAATATACTGAACTTAAAGAGCTAATAATAGATAACTGCTATCATGATTCAGTTGGAGAAGTTTGTAATTCACTGATTAATCGAATCCCATTCTCTGTTAGTACCGCACTGATCAAGTTTGAAACGCATAAAATAAACAGTCATTGGTGACACGACTGTATTATTATTTCTGTCACGATTATGAATTCACATTGTAAAAAGAAAAAGTCTTAATCTGTTTGCATCTTAATTCCAGACAATGCTTGTTCCATTGTGTGGCAATTGTTTCTTTTTTTTGCCTAATTGGATAGGATTATTAAGACGTCCTTTTTACAGTGTGAATTGAGAAATCATCAATTTCCAACTGAACACTTAACGATATGGCGTTATTCTAAAAACGGTTATTCCTATTACATTTAATTTATGAGAGACGAAGAGACCTCACTGGAGAATAAAACATAACGTATACGTATTCCACATTGCGGAATGATGCATGACGAATTTAATATTCTCCAACTTTGACAAATGTCATACCGTGACATTTGCCAAATATTGTGTGGTCGTTAAATATGATCGTACCAATAAAACACAGCAGAACTGTTTGACATCGTGTTCAACAAATCTCTCGAACCAAGATACAAATGTTTTTTACAACCACTTTTTTAATTTTTCGACTAGACATATTTGAAAAACTTGAACGAACTCTTAGAGTGATAATTCTGGATATCTGCTGTTGCTATTTCACTTTTCACTCCAGAGCAATAAAGAATCCTCGACAGTTTAGATACTCATTACTAGTAGTATATAGATTGATTCATTCTTTTGAGTGCAACACGAAGACGTATTTACAATCGTAATCACTGGAATGAACATATAAAGCCATGTAAATCACTTGGCCATGCAACTATTCATGTTTACTGCGCGTCAGTTAAAACACTGCGTGATACATACCCTGTCCCGTTCACCTACAAGTCAAACATTTTACTGACTTTGTGCTATTCAACTGTGGTTGACTAATTCTCTCGTTTCAATTTTGTCTACAATATAGTATATTAATAACGACTATTGAAGATTCGCTCCACTTACAGCGGAAAAAAAACAAATTGCATAGGATCATATAAAACGAATGAGTCTCTCTAATCAAATTTAATTCTTCACCGTCAATCAAAAAGCTGAAGTTTGAAAAATTTTTCTCAGTCCGGTGGAAGAGAAAATTCATGAAGATGCAGCGACTTGAAAAAGAAGATGAATATATGGACGGTAATAGATGAAGATACAGATTCATGGGAACGTGCAGCAACTATGAGCGAAGTTTAATAAATCTACCCAGCGGGAATATAAATTTCAATTAAGCTCTTAAGACGAATGTTTCGTGAATATAATAGATATAGGTGTCGAGGATAAGCACAACCATTTGGCCAATGGTATTTGATTCCAGGACGAGATACCAAAGAGAGAATTTCAAACCGTCATCTCTGTCGAGATTCAAGTGGATGCAGTAAAGTTGAAGGACTCAGCGTTCAACGTAAAAATGTTCATACGGGATAAAAGGATTATTTTACGATGATTGAAATAACATCACTTCGATATTGAAGGAATTCTTCGCGAGAAACGCCCTGAAAAAAAAGTGACTTTATGAACACACAGTTGAGTCCAAAATTAAATCTCCTGAGGAAGAAGAACGTTGTACGCATTTATGCATGATCGATAAAACAAAAACATCCCAAAGATGCCGACAATCGATAACCGTTTTGCCCTGATAAATCCTTTTCAGGCTTGAACAGTCTTGCGCGTTTGCGTTTACAAAGTTCAATTCCCGAATCGAGACGAGAGTCAAGTTACGACTCTCCGAGCGCGTGCGCTTAAAGATACATGTATCCAAGAATACGTGTGGTGGAGCGAATATATGTGTTTGGTGGTTGGGAAGGTACAGAGTTTATTGAAGTATCGCTAATCCCATGGGATGATCCCACCGGTGGTGTGGCAGCTGGGTCCTGGCACATCCTGAAGCACAAACTGCCTCTGTGACGCCATGATTCACTTGCCTGTGTCTCGAACCCACAATCTGTAAGGCTTAGCAAGTCCGCGTTCTCTTTCTCAGTGGCAGACTCTGCTAGTTTCCACACAGTTTCAAGATATTAAAACCCATCCTTTTCCTCTAGGGTCTTCATCGATACACCCCTCCATTTCACCTCCTCCAAGGTATTTTTTGGTATCAAAATTTTCTTCTCGATTCACAATACTCTCGCTATTATTTATAAATTTCACACTCCACATTTGTACGTTGCCGCCGATTACATTTAAACTCCACATCGAAGATTGAAAGAGAATTTCAGTAAAGGGCAAAGTTTGGAATCAAATTAAAGGGTTAAATGTCTCTCCACTGGAGAATCCATGAGAAATTTATTCCTCAAAAGGATAGTATTAGAGAGAGAGAGAGAGAGAGAGTGCCTCAGGCTACAGAGAGGGTTTGCTTTTGGAACAAGATCCCTTCGTAGCTCAAGAGTATAGAAGCGTACGGACTATGGTGTGCTCTCATAGGATGTTACAACGGTTTTCTACAGCTTTACGTGTTGCCTCGCTATTTCGAAAGCGGCTCACGTATTTAGGTGATGACGTCACGCGTGAAGAGAGCAAAATATAAAGCCGCACGAGGACCCTAGGATGAGGGAAATGTAGAAAGACAGGTGTATTGGTGGGTCAAAAGTGCGCCAGGTAAAGTATATGGAAATGTATGGTTACAGGATATACCACGGGAACCTACTTACGATGTCGTAAAACAGATCTCGAGGGTGCCGTCGTAATGTCGTTGAATGGATAGACGTAAGAAAGGGGAGAAAAGGATACGTATTCCTCTAGATGTACCATTGTTGTTTTTTACGCGAATACATCTTATTTATTCATCTTTTTATACGACTCAATGTGCGCAATTGACTTCTCCACTCTTCGTCGTATCCTCCTCGTACGCGAGCATCATTTTAATCACTTTACGTTCGTATCATCGAACAAAACAAGAGGTGCGACATTGATTGATCGAACGTTCAAGTATACATGTCCAACCACTTGTCAATAAAGCTCAAGTACTTAATCTGGAGGGAAAAAAAGGACAGAACACAGATCATCTCGATGTTTCGTCAAAATTACCTGCCTCCGTTTCTTCCCTTTGACAACTCATAAAGATAATACGACGCGAAGAAATTCAAAGCAAAGATGAGAGAGGTATAAACGGAATAGGATAGGACGGACCTCTTGTTGCTTCGGTTGAAGGAAAATCAAAGAAGTAGGTAAGCTGGGGCTAAACTCACTCTCCTCCTCCTTCCTTTTCTCGCTCGCTCACTCGAGTCGACTCGACGAACAAATAAAGCAGAATCTTTTGTTCCTCTTCATACCTTTTACCATTATTATTGCAATGGAGGCTCGTTTCATCTCTAGGAAAAACGATGGGAGGAATCAATGATCAATGGAAATAAATGGGAACGAAATGACCGGGCCGATCATTTTTTAATTTCAACGCTCGTTGCATTGCAGACGAAATACCGATGACGATAATATTACTTCCAAGACGAATTCCAATCTTCTTAATACACTTGGTTCGGTTGTAGCGCCAACCACAAAGACGAGATACCTATATATCAAGACGTTAATCATCATTCCAAAGTATTTTCCAAGATTTTATGAGTTAAAAGATAATTATTCATATCGAATTCGTTAAAGGGAGTATATAAACTTTTGTACTGTTGCACCTGCTCGTGGCATAATATCTAAAAAGAACTGACTGTGGTGGATCCTTTTATCGGTTCAAATACTCGAGAGTTTATAGTCCCTAAAAACAATTTATAATTCCCTTGTATTTTTCCAGACGGCAATTTGAACTGTTTTGAACAACTGTTACTCGCTTTATGAAATCTGGAGTCTCCACTTTTTGTTATTACAAACGATAAATTTAAATGGACGAATCCTTGAAATTTCAAAAATTAAAAAAAAAATATCAAAATTCATGAATTCTGGTTCAATAAAAATAGAATATTATTTCAAAATTAAGGAAAAGTAAGAGAATGGTGAGACGAGCTCATAAAACTTCCCCATCAACAAAGTATTGAAACAAACCCGTCCCTCGTATACCCAGAATACCGTTGAGAACTTCTGTTTAGTTCATGAGTTACGATGTTTATAAATAACTGCCAGAATTGCGACCCCCATTGTAAAGATTTTCCTTATCTGGAACAATAAATTCCCCTCTGTTCTATTCCATTGTCTCCCTCAATACTTGAACACATGCTCGCTGTTTTATGAGTTACATTACTGGAAATTCAATTTGAGGGTAGTGGAGTCTCTACTTTAAAATCAAGATCCGTGGTAGAGAGTTGCGACAAGTATGTATGTTGTCGTCAGAAGAGGTATTACGGTTTGAGCGACGATGAACTGTTTAATCTACTCCATTTTCATCATTTAGATTCACAGCGCTTGGTCTAAAACAAAACTGTGACTATGAAAATGTCGTTTTATGACCTGAGAAACTCTGTATTTGTAATGTAAGAGACGAACGAAGCATGAAAATCTTTTGCGCTTAATTTTGACGTTGGATGATTTTAGAATGATTCGTTCCTGCAGGGAACATTTTTTTTTAAAATCATACTCGCGTATATGAAACGATGTAATTCGTGCTGATTGTCCCAATACGGTACACGAAATGGAATTCACAAAATTCTGAAAACAACGTCTGTACTTTGAACCCCAATTGCGGCCGATTAATGGAATTACGAGATGCAATCAATGACAATTTTACTAAATCAACTATGAATTCATAGCAACGAATTTCCAAACTCACTCGTGCGAATATTTGACTATTACACGAGGTTGATTCCTTCAAATATTTGAATCAAACAATCGAATGTTCAGTTGGGAGAACTCAATTGCATGTCATTTGACCGAATTACAAATAATTCAACCTCGAGATTCAATTTGTCGCTTGTGATCTCGCAATTGTGGGTTGAGTAACAAATTACATGTGTTATGATTTAGAATTCTGATCTTGGAGTTTGTAATAGGGTGAGATGACTTTTAGTAACGTCAATCATAACGAGAGGAAAGAAAATCATCGCATGGATCCAAATTTAATGGCATCACTCTTGAGAAGTGCCGAATAAATGGCAGGAAAGGATGTCGTATTTGTACAACAGTTGTTTTTACCAAGGGGGATCTACCAGTCTTGTACCATTACGAGAGCAGGATTTAAATTGGTAATGAGCTTTCTAGAACATCTGAAATGTGTTGAATTTAAAAAATGTTTTCCAACCGTACGGGGACACATGCCATTTCTATTCCATTCGAATACGCTTGTATGCTCATTGCTTGATTGCCTCACTATCTACAATATAGAAAAAAAAACGAAATATCGTGGCCGTGTTGAACAAAAACTCGACTGTTGTTGATATTTATGCTCACTTTTTTATCGTAAACTCAGAAACAAGAGAATAATTACATTAACTGTGAAGTTTCAGAACAAACCATTATTTCTCTGAATTTTCATTTGATGAAATGAATTCGTATATAAAAAAGGAATGCAGCATAATTATTTTTGATTGCCTTAAAGAAATTGGGATGTTTCTGCCTAGAAACATATATATCTTAGAGATGAAGTATCAAAATATTGGGAGCGCTTTCGTAGCTGACAAAATTGCTGTGATAACAAATAGTTTACTGCTTTAACAAAATCAGATTCCTCTATCACAGCAAATTTCGTTTTTCCCGCGTGATGTTAAATTCTCAACCTGTAGCATATCTGTTCATCTATTTATTCTCAATTGAAGTGAAGTTACACTAAATATTTACCAAATCCAAACTGACTCCGTATTGAAAAGACACCAAAATATATCGTTGTGAGGTATGATATAAAGTCTTCAAAATATGGATATAATATGGTTTTCATCCCTAATTCACTGAAGTTAGTAATCGAAAACTAGTGGTGAATTCCTGCGGCTTTTGGCTAAACTGCGCGTATGTTTTTCAAATCAAAAATCGATTCACCAGCTTTCAATTATGCATTTTGGTTGCTTGAATTATTCATGAAATAGTGTGTCGAAACGTTACATCACTCGCTCACCCGTTTAGCTGCAATGGGAAACCTTTTACCCGTGGACTCTATCAAAAAGAAGTTGGCACCAAATCAGCCATTCTGAGAAGAAACTTTTTCACAGCTTATATTGGCAGCACACGGAAAAAATTAACTCGCCATGGTAGCTAAGGATCAGCTGTGGTAGCTATTTCCTGGATTTGAAATTCAATAGTTAAAAATATTGCTGCAACAGCTGAATTTTGGCTACTATGGACAAAACTTCTGATGCTACAGTTTAAAATAACCCACATAACTGATACCTAGCTATCCAAATATCATAACATTTTTTTTCTATGCATAATAAAATCCGATACACAGAATTTCGATTCATTCCGTCATTTATGACGGAATTTGACGATATTTCGATACTTTGCAGTGAATCGAATGATTGTTTTCACATGATATCTTGTATACTGATGGGAGAAAATATTTATTTTATCACTTGAATCGGTAACGAATTCTGACAGCTGGTAACTGGTTACCTGTTATTCCAGGCTTGCGGGAATGTTGATAGTGAATTAATTAGTTGGATGACTATGGATTGAATGCTTGACTATATGCAAAGCATCAGTACTACACAATAATATCTCATATTACATAGAAATACATCTCTCAATGTAACTTTGTCATTTTCGCATATCGTGTGAACGATAGTTATGCGAACTATAGAAATCCCGTAAATTCAATTTGAACATTCGATGGGTAACTTATTAAAATATTATAACGTTCCCTCAGGATCACACGTTTCTCTCTTCCTTTCACTCAAAGTTTTATAGGTAATTCAAAAAAGATCATTAAAATTTGCATAATGCGAAAAGTACGAAAGTGAGGCAAAATTTTCACGATCTCTGTGAAATGTCGTTACTCGGGAACTCGGTCCGTCAACGAGGCGTAATAAACGTTTTTGAAAATTCTCATCAAAGCAGTAACAACGAAAGGGGATTGTTGATTTAATTCAATTAAAACGAGGAGTATCAGAAAACGGAGAGCTGTCTGAAAGACAAACCATTACTAACCAAATCAAATTACTGCCATTGAACGGTCGCATTTATATACAGATATACATGTATATATATGGCGAACTATAACCGCAAGCCGAGCGTCGTACGACCAATTATACGAGGCCTCAATAATTTAACCATGTGGCGTTTCCCTTTACCCAGATTTGACTGTGATAATACGGCTCGCTGGTGCTGTGCGCCGCGACCCTTTCTCTCTTTCTCTTCTCGAATCGTGCATCGATGTGCGACTGGGTTAGGGTCGTTGCGCCACCGAGCGGCGTGCCTCGTATGCACGAATCCCTAGGGATATTTTATGGTGACGTTGTGGCTTACTAATAATGGGTTACAGTCGGATTTTAGGGCGTTGCTGATCATACCGGAGCTCCGTTGGTTTACCTACGACTACGTGATAGCCCCCTAGCCTTGCTTACCACACACGGACACCGCCAAATGATGTCACGCAACAATTCGGGGTGATAACGATTCTATACAAAGATACCTTCTTGCCTGTCTTCCGCAAAGACTATTATATACAGTTATTCGAGATCTCATATCGAATCCACGCTGGTGTTCCGTAAATGATTACACTCCAGTTACACCGTGATTATTCTATAAAACTTTCCCTCTTCGCTTTATCCAAAATTATGAATCCAGGAGCATTTACCCCTTCGAATCGAACATGTAATCGACGATTCGGTGATATCCTTCTCAACTTGATTTCAAGATTCTTTCTTCGATTCGTGGAACAGCATGAACAAATGTTGAATTCATCAGGTAACCGTACTTCACGAGGAAAACAATTACACATTCTCTTCACGGGGGACCAACAAAGCTCTCGATAAAATCAATTTTGAATATTCAATGTTATCATTTCATGGATTCTCCTTTTCTCAGACTGTACACGAAGTTGTAATTAGAACTTGATGAATGGCCACAGAAAGGGCAGAATTATACCCGATCGGAGATTTCGAATCGAGGGGATTGTAATACGAGCCTTCGATAAGAGCCTTGTATGATCGTGTGTTTTAATAAATGGAATAGTATTTATCGTGGATCTATAGTTTCAAGAACATCGTGTAACTCAAACCATGGTAATATCTATCTCATAAATATTTTATGGGAGTAACCCATCTCGAGGATCTCCAATTTCGTTGAGCAAATACCAAGTTTCCAATGAAATGTGTTTCGAAAACAAAGCTCCGCCATTTCGAGATTCTGTGTCCCCTAAGCGCCAATAGTCGCTAGTTTTAAACGTTACTATACGACTCGATGACAAAGATTAAACGATTTTGTTGTTCAAACGTGAACTTCATAGTTTACGAACAAGGAAGATACGAATCGAATTCAGATTGCAGAATGTCGCGAATGAATACATTCATGTTGGATCATCAACGGGATTAAATGATTATTGTTGGTACAGAATTTTTTAAGAGACTAGAAAAGATATGGGAACATAGGTGACAATTTTGGTATTTCAAACACCACGTATAGTATCAAATGCTGAAGGCGAGAGAGCAGTAAAAGGATCGTTAACCACACACATCGCTATTCAAACCATTATTGAATATTGGCCGGTTCATTGTGCCGGGTCAGAGGTTAGCGGTAATTCACGAAGAAGATCACTCGTTACGATAAGTCATTGACAAGAACACCGGTCATATACTCAAACATCGTACACGTGAATATCTAAAACCTTCGTATATGACGTTGGCGGGAAAAAAAGAACAACATTGTTGAAAGTACGAGAGGGATCCCAACTAACCAACCTAAACGATCACATTGGTGATCGTGATCTCGTACCGCACGCCAACCCGACGATTTCTGCGAACGCGAAAGGAGCACAAACATACACAAGAGCCGCGTGCGCGTGATGTATAACGGTACTAACAACGTACATCGACGGGAATGAAGGGGAAGAGAGCCTCAGGTATCATCGGGAAAAATTTCTGGTCGTGTAAAGGGGTGAGAGAAGGGAAAACCCACAAGACAAAGAACACACAAAGTGTCGTAACTCGTTGAAAAAAGAAATGGCGACAGGACCGGACAAGCGTAATTTTGGTCACGCCAGGTAGAATGCTGCTGCTCCCTTTTTATAACGAACTACTCTCTTGAACGATCGATGAAAAATAAATTCATGAGGATATTTGTATGCGATCCCGCTGAGTTTTTTACGATATTTAACCATTCGATGGACGTGAGGAGTGGTCGATCCCCGCGAATTAAAATTCAATTTTCGAACTTTCGTTAGTCTCCAAACGATATTGAAAAACTCAATATCGTGGAGTAAATGAATTTTATTACAAATTTATCATAAAAAATTGTAAAAACATTGGGTGGTATTTCACCTTCTGCTGTCAACAGATTTTAACAAACACATTGTACAAACTGGGAATATTTTCCTTCTCTGTAGGACTAGCCATCGGAATAGTTTCGATTACCGAAGCAAAATTCCGTGCGAAGTCATTCTTTTGTCGCATGAATTATTGATAATATTATGTGATCTGCTCTAGACTCGTTTACGCTGGAACTATCCACTATCAATTGCAAGAGCTTAATAAATAAATGATTTCCCTCCAGTTCAGCTAGACTCATTCAATGTTGCTTCTCGTTTCTTTTCACCTCTTTTATACTTCATTCATTTCTTAACATTGGAGAATCTGAACTCGTCTCAATGGCATCGAGTGAACTCTCGTATCAATTCTATCATGATAATTCTATTGAAATTGAATTATGAATTACAACGCGAGAATTAGACAAACGAATGTACCCTAGTAGAAATTTGATTAGGGACTTCCTATTTTTAATAAGGTCCTGATCAGGTTAGAATCCGGAAACTGTGAATAAGGAAAATCTTATGAGACCCTTACAAGGGACTTATCTGATTTCCTTAATAAGATTCCAATGGGGTTGTAACGCAGGGGTCCCATATAGGGTTCGGATGAGATTTTCATAAAATCGAGCAAAATAGGGAACCCCGTGACGAAACCTGATGAGGACCTGATAGAAAATCAGGCATGCCTCGTCAGGCCCTGATATTTTCCCATTCGAAATTTCTACTAGGGTAGAGATATGTGCCGGAAATTATCACCGTACGATGAATAGAAAAGAAGTATTCCATCCGAGAAATGTGTTGCGTCCAGAGATATTCAAAGAATACACGGAAAAAAAGGAATTCGCTGCGGCAACAAAATCTAATTTTGCTGGGTTCCTTTTGCCAGAGCAGCAAATATTTTGCTGTGACAGCAAACTATTTGCTGTTCCAGCAATCTTGTTAGCTGCGACAGCGAATTTTTAGCTGTGGCAGCAAAAAATGTTTGCTATCCCAGCAAAATTTGTTTGCTATTCTATATATAATACTGAAAATTTGCTGGCGGAGCAAACATTTTTTGCTGTCGTGGCTAACACGATTGCTGTTATAGCAAATTTTTAGCTAGGTCAACAAAAAATTTTGCTATTCTATATATAATACCTCGATTTGCTGCGTCAGCAAATTTTTTCTCTCCGTGTATTTCTTTGAATAACGATGAAAAAGAAATTAATATAGAATATTGATACTTAAATTATTAATTTCCCTATTTTGTGTTATGAACGATTGAGGGAAGAAAGTGAATCAAAACCTTGAATCAAAATTACAAATACAATAACATTTATCAAACTAGAGATTTAAATATATGAATTGATAATTTGAAAAACAATCATTTCATTATTCTCACATGTTCTGGATTTGACTAATGAATTGAATTTTTGTTCTGTTTTGTATTCTCACTTTTCAATTGTTCAATAAAAAATCTAATTTCTTTTGGATTTTTTCAAAACTTTTCCAGACGTTATATCGTTTCTTAAAATTTAACTTGTCCACATTGAGCACGATCCGATTAAATAACAGTTTTCAAGTATGTTATGCTCTCTTCTCAATCAGTCATTTTTTGAAGAAATATATATTCTCTTCATTCTGTGAGATTGGAATGTTATGTTTTCCAATACAAAATTTGTGAGATTTATGAGAACAAAGTTTTCCTCGAGTAATCAATTTTCCGAACCTTGATGAATAAGTGCGGGAGAAAAATATATGTGACGCAGAAAAACCAGTATTTTCTGTTTTCGTGTCTCGTATGGAAACATGTTAATTTTTCTTGTTTTAAGGGGGGAAATCACATTAGGAGGTTCAAAATATCGATTGTTTTTTCTTTTCATCGCATGAAACGTTAGCCCAACTGTCCAAGAATATGCTGTCAAAATTTCAAAGCGAAATTCCCATTCGTTTAGATTTTATGAGCATAGAACCGAGCGCACTTTGATTTCGGCTTCTAAACACACTGGAATCATGGGAGTCGAAGGAATGTCGACAAGCTCGAAAAGCACTACTGCAAGCGCAAAATGAAGCTTACGAAGAAGAAGAAGGGTTGATGTATGGTGCTGGAATAGCTGATTGATCGGTGAGCACTTCATATTATTGTCAACTTCCTTAAAATTCTAGTTTCCGATAATTTTTTTTTCAAACGCGTTTTTCTCAAAATGACTTTTTCCACATCTGCGGAAGTTCTCACTCGAAAACTAATGAACCGATCATTATGAAATTCGTTAGCCTCATTCTTGATGAAATTACCAAGAATATGAACCAACTTTTGGGATGATATCATAATTTTAAGGGTGTTTTTTATTGCATAATTAGTGAAAAAAGTGGTGAAAATCGAAAAAAATTGGTCCAACACCTGCCAAATTTTTAATTTTCATTATTTTCACCTGAATTGAGCTTCATATCCTTAGGAAATATGTTATTGAAGTAAAATAAAAACCCTCTTGATTTCAGATGAAAATTAGAACCGCTACATGTCCCGCAGTCGGAAAAAATCCTTCACCATATTTGCTGGACAACAGGGTATAACTCCATCATTTTTCACCCAAATCATTTAAAAGAATTCACGAAAAACATGTGAACCTTGTTCAAAACATGAATAAAATGATGTCCAAATTTGATTGAATGCCAATTAACCCTTCCCACTAAAAAAAAAATCATAAAAAATCAGTGAAAATGAGCCTTCTAATGTGGTTTCCCCCCTTAAAAGTCTTCTCTAAAGATTAGCTCGGAGGAAAAACATTTTTTAGGGTCGCGCAAGACTTCTAGAATTCTGAAAATAATCAAAATTCATTTTCGTTTATTTTTCTCACTTCTTTTTCTTGTTTTGGTACAATGTAGTACCTAAAAAAATGGTAACTTCCCCCACAAGTTGCAGTCCAAAATAATTCATATTAGGGGTGTGCGGGTAGCACTTTTTATCGGGTCGGGTCGGGTATTTGTATTTCTTTTCGGGTCGGGTCGGGTCGAGTCGGGTACCCGATTAAATCGGGTTTTCCAAGTCGGGTACCCGAATATAATAAAATCGCTTGAATTTAATATTTTCAACTTCTATTCGAAGTTGCCACTGCCGTTGATATTGTAAGGACAAATTGTCTTGAGCGATTGTAGGAATAAGGGGATTTCATATGAATTCAATTCTAATATGAAGAATGCCATATTCACTACAAGTCTATTAGGGTTGTTACTCCATGTAATTGATTATGCAGCGCATTAAGAAATTTCCAAATTGCTTCATGAAATGTTTATATTCATTTTTTAATTCCATTAAAAAATATAATCACATTTATATCTCATAAATAATATATTATCTATTTTCGTATTTAGTAACCACAATATAGAATCTTAAACATCAATGAAAATAAATATTCTTCTTATAAATATCATTCTTTTTTCATATTTTTAAATTTGAATGGAGGAAGCACAACTCTTCCACATGTTTTGTCAGCAATCTTGATCGAGTTGCTGTCACAATACTTCCTGCTGAGGAAAACGTTTGCTATATTTGAATTACCCGAATGTAATCGGGTACCCTAAAAACTCGGGTAATTGAAAACTCCGACCCGACCCGATAAAAACTCGATGACTCGGGTACCCGCACACCCCTAATTCATATTAACATTCAATATTACTTCGAAATAGCAGTTTAATGGATGAGAATACGCCACGAGGCGCAAAAGAGATATAATACATCACAGGAATATAAATTTTCCTAATAAATAAATTAAATTGAAAAGAAACATCAAATTAATTTTATTAACTTGAATTGATCAGATGAATTGGTTGTTTCTTTTTAATTTTTGAAATTTCATTTTCCCATTATTTTTTGAGTTTTTGTTCGAGAAATTAAGAAACAATGGATTTGAAAATGTTTACAAATTCTGAGCGAAATTAGAAAGTGAATATTTACAGCTCTAGATCTAATAATGTTTTCTTCAGTTACTAAATCATACCACAACAAGAAAAAAAACTAAAAAACAAACGAAAACGAATTTTGACTATTTCAAAAATATTTTAAAACCCTGAGCGAAACCTAAAAAATTATTTTTCGAGCTGATCTTCAAGAGAGAATTCTTGAGAGATAAGAAACCAACATATTATCATACGAGACGCGAAGAAAAAGAGTGTTCGGTTTTTTCGCGTCCCCCCAATATATATATATACAATTTCTTCACCAATAAACAACTCTAATTCTTCACAAAATTTGGATTACAACAATTACAGTTCACTCACCCAATGAAAATTCCCCTTCGCGAAGGTTTGATAAAAAAAAAGATATTCTCAGATATTCATTTTTCACTTAAAAACTGAAATAAATGAATGTAAACTTGATGAATTTTGCACCTGGTTAAAAAACAATTGAACCTGAGAATTTAGAAGAAAGACTTGACAATTTTGTAGTAAAATCACACTTGCACTAGAAGAAATTTGAACTTGAGCTCAAATTAAACCTGTGAAAATTTGACAGCTCAAAAACTGTGTAGAAGAAGAATACTGAGACATTTTGATTATTGAACGAAAAATAAAGACTAAAACTCAAAATATAAAGTATAATCAATCTTTCGATATGGGATAGATTTTGATTGAACAATCTTTAATTATTTTGATTAATTGAACATGTAAACAAATGCATCATAACTGCAAGAGAATAATGAAAATTCCGAATTTGAATACAATTTCAAATGTTCAATCGACAATCAACTAATTGGAATACAATTTATATATCAACAATACGAAAAGAACTACGTCGTCACAAATAAATGTGAATCGTATATTTCCATTTTTACTCACATATTTCATTTTCAATTTATTCGAACAATTCCATGAAACGTACCTAGAACAGAAAGAAGCCGAAATTATTAATAATTCTTTCAAACACGTGAATTGTGTAAAAAAAAATATCAAAGTATCGAAATTCAAAATTTTTATTTTAATTTCTTTCAGAATAGGACATTGTTTTCATGAAGGAATCATTTTGTAATTTTGTGAATGAGATGAAATGTATTGAAGGAGAGAAGAAAAATTAATGTAACTGAGAAAAAACTTTGTATCATCTCGACGCCAAGTAGATAAAATTGTTATTATTCCGAGAATTCACCTATCTCCGAGTTTTTGAATTAAAAATGAGCTCTAATTCGGTACATCCTCCCGATGATGGATTATTCATATTCGATTATCATACAACAAGATATCTTTAGAGGACTCCAGGTTCATTTGAAGCATATTTATGGAGAATTATTTCTATCAATTCATTTCAAACGATTTCAATCAGGAAACTCAACCATAACTTTCTTCAGTAGCTTTATATTAGATCAATAAATTATTTTCCCTAACATGAATTTGCATACATTCACACATGAACAAGAAAACGAGCACAACGCGATACCTCTCGCTATAGAAATTTTCAATTCTGGAAGCATATTTCAATTCAACAAATGACCATCATTATTCATTTCAGTTCTCATGCAAACATTTTCCATTTTCAAACCGCACACGTTAAATGACAAGTATACGTTGAAATGAACTTCGTTCTTTTGATTTGATTAATTACCAAGCATCATGAGTTTCTCCCAATAATTTCACATTAAATTATTCACCGCAAATGTCATTTTGGAATCAAACAAGCCATAAAATTATATCACACTTTTCCATGCATTGTTTATTAATAAGAAACTGCGTGAACAAACATTGGAATTGTATGTAGGTTTTGTATTTCTTTTTGTTTATTCTCTAATTATTCAACTACTGTATTTCATTTGGTGATTTCGAGTTTGCTGATGCGCTGAAGATACGTATGTCCATTTGTTAAACGAGAAATCGGTCGAATGATCGGAAGACCAGAAAAATTTAATCCGGATAATCGACGTTGTGTTCGTGGAATGAAAATTTATCTGTATTGAATCAACATTCGTTAGAATATGGGGGATAGATTTATACATGTTTTATTTTATCAAACAAATGTGAATAATTTCGTCGCGGATAGTCGATCAATCTTGTTTTAAATAAATAGGAGGCTTTATATTATGAAAGTCGATTTGTTTTTCAAGTTTGGATGAAATATTTGGGTATCGTATGATAAAAGTATGGATTCCAGATCAGTTTCGGATTGTTATAATTGCTGTGCTTGCTTTAACAGAGATAAAGATGTATAAGATTGATCAGGGAATGATTTGGACACAGAAGTAAGATGGCTTATTGAGAAGACTGGTATAGGAAAATTATGCGTAAGAACTTTCCCAGTGAGGACTCGAATGGACCTGGTTTGCACTACAATTATTAGGGGACGACGATACCGATTTGATTAACCGAGTACCGATTTTTTTCAATTAAGGTACTGGTACCTATTAGCGAGTTCGAGAAATTGAAATTTTTTAAATTTCATTTTTCGATTCCTTGAAGCATCAAAAATTAATACTCAAAATTTGAAAGTCAATCAATTGAAGGTGATAAAACTTCACATATTCTGGGATATACATGAAAGAATACGTAAAAAACTTTAAACGCGTTTTTTTCAAAACCACTTTCCTTCCTATGGCTGACAGTTGATCTCCGGATTCACTGGACCGATCATCACCGGGCTTTTTTCACTTGTTTATTTATATGATCTGCGCAGGAATCCACCACTTTTTTCTTGCAAAAAATTTACCAACAAAAAATTTGGCAACACAGAAGAGATAAAAAAAGATGATTTTTTGCACTTTTCTCTCAAGCATAGGCCATTTTTTTTATTTTCTTACTTTTTTGCATATCGGTGATGGATTTCTGTGTAAAAAATCTTCCTCTTCAACGGAATTTTTCCCGATTTTGTTTCAGACCTCCCAATCCAGAGATTACCTGTTCGCCATGGAACTACTTTTTTTCCGAGGACCGTACTTTGGCGCCATCTACCAATCACGGATATAATGACCAGTCAAGGACTCGGGTTTTTCTTTATTCTCCATAAAATGCCTAGCATTTTGAGAGAAAACATGGTGACACGTAATAAAGAAGCTGAGATAGTCTTATTTGAAAATATGCTTTTTCTGGCCTTATAATAGGTACTGGTACCTCAAATAATACGAGTTTTAAATGGATTCTGCGAACCGATCTTTCGACCAGAATTTCATTGTTAGTAACTTACTAAAATCCACTACAAATCTTCTAGGAACCCTGATCCATGGGAAAGCACCGTCAGGCTAGTCTTCCTTGAACATTGTAGCACATGCCACAAGAGTGAAACATCAAACTCACGGAAGAAATTGGAAGGAATTCTTCTGAATAAGCGTTTTAAAGAGATATTCCACTTTGGTACGGAATAAGGCAAAAGAAAGAATGTTGAATAATGCTGCAAAAAATCCGAGTGATTCAGAGAAAATTGAAAAGTACAGCTCATAATCAATGATCGAATACTTCTGACGTTTGGAAGATTTTTTCACTATACTCGAAACAGTGACTATACGGAGAAAGAATTATGACTCATTTTTCTCTTCATGTTTCTTTTTCTGCTGTGATATTTGATCTCCGCTCGAATCCAATGGAGCGTCGAAGACATTGAAACCACTCCAGACAAAATCCTATAAATTTATTGATTTCAAACAGCTTGAAAATCTATTACAAATCATTCAAACTGCAGGAAGCAGATTCAACATTTCTGCCACTATTGAACGAAAAATGAACAACTTCCGATAGTTCCTAGAGATTGAACTATGTATTGAAAAAACAACAATATATATTTCAATTGAGAATTCTTCATGCACAACACAAATAAATCTATTGCTCTTCTCATCCCCCTTCAATCACCAAAACATTACATTTCGTGAATTACAATAAGATCTCTGATGACGCCCAAAGCGACTATTCGCAAACTTCCATCCCTAAGTCGGGCCCTATTCATCAAACATTATTGTGACATTGTTAAAAGGCCATGTCATCCATTTGTCTTAGTATCTCGAAAAAGAATGTCGTTTACGGTTGATGCTAGTTTTCGAGGGTTGTTCGACCTAACCGCCGGTACTAGGGTGAGTAAGAGAGGCATGCTTGTCTACCACGCAAAACAAGTCTCTTAGTTTTTCTTCAAACACTCTCTTCTCCCTCCTCTCCCTTCATCCCTATTCGTCGCTCATACGTGCGAAACGCGCGTAAAGGACTTAATCCATTTCATTGCTAGTACAAAAAGGAAGAAAATACGAAGGGGGAAAGTATCTGAAGAAGAAAAAAGAACGAAAGCGTGCTCGCTTGTCACGTCACGTCGTCTCGACCGTTATTAACCGTTATTAAGCGGAAGCAGAAGAGAAGAAAGACCTCCGACAGTTGTATATCTCTACGTAGATACATATATATCTCAACCGCAAATGCACACACTACGAAGGTAGTTTGGATTATCCGCTCGACGTGTTAAGCTGACTGACGTGAAATTCGAAAGGAAAGCCTTTAATCCTAACGCAACAAACCAACGGCAAGGCGGGGGCGGACTGTGGAGGGGACGGGAAAACGTTGTGGAATTGTCTTTCAGCGACGCATGAAGCGACTGGCTCGCCCGATTGGCAACACCTCGACATCTTCACGTCTATGAAAGCACCGTGACGTGTCGTCAAATACTTGTCATATTTGATTTCTGATTTTTGTCACAGAGAATTTTATCCTCTTACGCGACGGAACGGAACATATTTCAAAAAGTTTATCGATCCACCAGGGAGTACCGTCGACTGATCGTATTTCAATTCTGGACATGATGATGTGGACTCAACTGTATATCAAAATTATACTCTGTGAAAACAGTTTGAAGGAATTCTGTTCATTTGCTTGCACACAATTCGCCGGAACAACACATTTTTTTGTAGCTATCGACAGAATTTTGATGATGCACCATATAATCTTGAAAAACGAAACAGAGTTCTATTTATGAACGAAGAAATTTGTACATTTCCATCAATCGAATGCGTACATCTGTTATTTGTAGGTAGTTATATTTTGAATATAAATTGTATATAGTTGTACGATGTGATTCGATTCGACGTTTGGAGATCACGTGATAACAAATAACAAATCGAATCGGAACGATCATTGCGCCACCATACTGATTTTTAAAAAAAAGTTCAAACGGTGCCATGTTCGAACCTTCGCTTTCAACATTTTTTTGAAATCTCTCTGCACGTTCCATCACATGATTGTCATTGTACTGCTTGATGGTTGGTTAATTGAGCAATTCTGGATTATTCTTCACAGCTATTCCTGTCCTATACAACACACAATGTTTCAGTGATGTAATATTTTGTGCTGGGATATCCATTGATTGAACTCAATACTTCAACAAAATTCAAAAAACTGCGTTTTTTATTTCCTTTGCGAAAGCGTTTTATCATCTATGCTGGCAATTGCTGCGTTCGTTAATCCAACAGTATCCATCTAAAAAACAAATGGAATTTTCATTCATCATCAAATCTAACTGAAACTGACAATTTTTTCCCATCGAGTCAAATGATATATGATGTATGCAACTCTCCCTTTTTCTAACCTCAAATATGGAGCTGTGAATATCTGGAGGGAGCATAAACACACAGCCCTGTTATAAAAATCCAGCTGGGATTCCACATTTCCGAAATTTCCCTGCGTTGCCAGCTAAGAATTCACCTGGAATCAAGAATCTCAACTGGATTTCATGCGGGATTTCCAATTCCAACTGGGATTACACCTGGGATCAAAAATTCCAACTGAAATCCCACGTTGGAGTTGAAATTCTAGCTGAGAAACGCAGTTAAATTCCGGAGCTGGAATCCACGTCGAATCCCAGCTGGATTTTCGTGACAGGGAGGTTCACAATAACGAGGAGTTTTGTTTCACAAGCGAAAGAAGAAAACGCCTACCATATTGTTGACAAGCTGCCAATAGCTCCCAATCATATGATATGCTGAGACAAGGAACCGATCACAAACGGAACATAATAATACGTCGACCGTAATCTCCTCAAGTTATATCAGCAAAAGGTTTTTTCCTAGGCCTGCTCCTTCCAATTATTCATAGCTCTATGGCCTCAAACACAATTTTTCGTAAAGAACATATTATGAACAAGAACAATATTCAAAAATTTCCAAAACCTGAGAATTTTGTGACAATGAATTCACAGCACAACCTCGTCAGAAAACATGAAGAAGTGAAAAGAAGATATAATTTTTCCAATGATTGTTGAATAATAAAATAGTACGAATATAACGACTGAAATACATTGAATGTGAGATCTTTATTGAACGACATCGTACGAACGACGTGTCGATTATACGCACAGAAATCGTGATTTATTATATAAATTCATGAGATGGTACGAAATGATGAATTCATATTTGCTCTCAAAAATCGAGGATAGATTTATTTATGAGATGTGATAGAGAGTTATCAATGACGATCAATATAGGCAAAACGCTTGGTGTCCCCTTTCGCTTCGAGCCATGAACAACTCGTGGACGTGACGAAAGAAATATTCAACAAAAATTTGTCTTCGTCGTGACAATAATTGTTGGAACAACGAGACACAAATGGTTTTTCAACCCAACATTTCCTGGTGCATCGAACAATACCGCAT
Organism: Gonatopus flavifemur; assembly: GCA_018340375.1. Taxonomy (NCBI): domain Eukaryota; kingdom Metazoa; phylum Arthropoda; class Insecta; order Hymenoptera; family Dryinidae; genus Gonatopus; species Gonatopus flavifemur. The sequence goes on from JAFFJZ010000001.1 coordinate 3,356,800, forward strand.
CAAACATCAAAATTCATAACAATACGAGAATTTTCAAAATAAAATGTAAGATGAACTTTTTTTCTCCTTTTTAAATATCAACAAGTTGAATGAAATCATTCCTCACGTGATGAAGTCATTGAGCATCAATTTTAACGCTCTTGAATGTATTTCCCGACGCTCGATATTACGTATCATTTTGGCGAGATTCCAAGGTACAATATTTAAACTCTCGTGCAGAATGAAGGTGAAAATACGAGTGAGAGTACATTTATATGGAAGATGGTAAATTTTTCAAATTCCGTTGGATTGTTATTATGACTGAGCGAGTTCTTTCAATTTTTTATGAGTTTCACGCTGTACGCTCTTGGTTTTTTCTCCCTCTCGTTACACTTTCCGTGTAATTATTACTTCCTGCCAAATCTTTAAAACTCGAGTAAGTCAATATTTAATAGAAGAGTGATACTTGACCCGAGTGGATGAGTGCTGAATGAAAAAACGTTTCACAGACGTACATTTGAAAGGAGAGCACTTTTTGGTTATGTTGGAAACTGTCACAATTGATCTAATATTAGCACCAGAATTAATTTGATATGCACCTGTAATTGCACGGTAAGAAGAAACCCCTAATAACATCGAAAATCTTCTGGACGTTTTAGCTATATAATCTTAGTTATGCGCTTCTTGGTCTCTGGGGCTTTGGTTTTGATATGCACATTTGAACAGGTTCACATGAACCTTCATTTTTAATGCATTCGAAAACGGTCTCGATACGTTTCTCACCTACCACGGAATGTTCTTGTTATGTTTTCTAAACGTACTTTCATGAAAACTGACTTTTAAAAACATATGCGTCGCATCGCAGAACGTCATTGACACCCTGCTAGAAATGCCAGGTGGAACCGGACAAAAATTGATGTCAGCCTTCGAACGGTTTCTTTCCCAGGTAATCCAGGCATAAACTGACAAACTTTCTACTCGATTTGGTCTGAAAGCACTGAATTGTAACATCCTATGAAAACCTGGCAGGAAAATTTCCGTCAGTTTTTGACAGGATATTCCGAGTTGGTAATTCCGGACCAAATCGGGTAGAAAATTTGTCAGTTTTTGCCTGGACTACCTGGGAAGGAGACGTACCGTTCAAAGCCTTACAACAATTTTCTGTCCGGTTCTGCCTGGCATTTTTAGCAGGGCACCTTTATCGAATACTTCACCAAAACGTCGCGACGCTAGGCGAAGATGATTAGAACCTTACAGAAGATTTTGATGACCCTGGGGCATACATGCAACGTTCTTGGAACGTCCTGGGATCTTATTTGAACGTTCTCTGTGAGAGCAAGTGCTTTTGTGAATGTTCAAAAAACCTTCCGATGTTATCGGCATAAATCTTAGACTCCGATCATGACATGAGTGTATCCAAGCCGCAGTCAAAAGTAGTCGTCGTCTTTGGGTTTGAAGTGCACGGTAAAAAGAAAAAATTAATTTCAGTTAGAATATAAGTTGAAATTGAGATGCAAGCGAAAGAAGATTCACTAGACTTGAAGTCAGCCACCGAAAAACCTTCTCAAACTCAAACAAGAATACAACTTACATTACTCTCTATTGAACTGAAATTGAAACTGATTTAGAACTGAAACTCATAGCGAATCATTCCTGATAAATGGGTTCTTCCATTGCTTTTTGTTTTGTTGTACTCAACATGGCTTTACCTATCGACGATGAGAAATATGTTTGTGTTTATTCGGGGGATACGAAAATCCCCCGTCGTGTGAATTTATTCACTTCACTTGTTGATTGTTCAATTATATCGTGATCATAGTTTTTGAAGATTGAACATCTTCAATTCTCATCGGGAAATTCGAACTCCCGTTGTTGCTGTGATAACCTGTCCTACATGGAAAGAACTCTGGAGCTACCGTAGTATGTGAGCCCGTCGCACTATAATAGCTTGGCTGCCCACATACGAGCGTAGTGCCGCTGTGTACCAAAGTTGATTCGACAGTCAGCCAATGTGGTATGACGAAACGCCGAACTGAATTTGCTCCCGTGTAATACCACGATGGTATGGCTCAGGAGCAAACAGGCCTCGACGCGCGTACTCGCGCTGCTCCCCACTCCGCCGTACTTCGTTTATTTTGACTCGTGCTGTTATAGTACGTTGCGCAGGCAAATGTACGCGTTTTCGTCACATTGCAAGCATCTAGTTTTCCCCGCAACATACCATAACAGCGCGAATCAAAAACACAAAGGTAGTACGGCGGAGTGGGGAGCAGCGCGAGTACGCGCGTCGAGGCCTGTTTGCTCCTGAGCCATACCACCGTGGTATGACACGGGAGCAAATTCAGTTCGGCGCTTCGTCATACCACATTGGCTGACTGCCGAATCAACTTTAGTACACAGCGACACTGTGCTCGTATGTGGGCAGCCAAGCTACTATAGTGCGACGGGCTCACATACTACGGTAGCTCCAGAGTTCTTTCCGTGTAGTCCTTTGCGTTTAACCACTTCGTCATGGTACCGTTTCGATCGACGGACGTGATGAATCATTTCATAATAATATAATTTGATAGCATGTGTAGTGTTAAGTCAAAGATAAATTTGGAAAACATTTTACGGGAACTGAGAATTAGTGCAAATGTAAGTACCCCCGAAAGTTTGACTTAATTCCAATTTGTGTTGTAATGTTGAGATGAAAGTGTCGACATAAAAAATCCATTAACACTGCGGAAAATCCAATAACAAGCTGTTACAAATTGTCACCGAATTCGTTAGGGAACATGAATAATAAATATAAAACCTGAAATCATCTGACTGAATTGGAACTGTAATTAATTACATGCACACATATATGTGTAACCATAAACAATTGTAACACTGGGAATGAAAGAATTCTAATCTTATTTTCAGATATTTTCTGACCGAATTATCCATCAAATTCTACATGGCTGATTATAAGATAAACATAGCTGATAATCAGCACATTATCCGATTTAATTGAATTTAATACAGCCATAACTCCTTTTCATCCCATATTACGGCTGAAATCGTAATATTGCTGACTTTAAGCCTCATCTGAAAATCAGTCGATCATGAAATTAAGATTTACTTTTTATTGTGTGAGCTCAACGAGCAATCACCAATACAATAGAGAAAGCTGAATTTCTCTAAATTTTCAAATTAATGAGGGTAAAAATTATTGCGGCTCATTTTTAAAAGATGGCTTCGGCTGTTATGGATGTTTCACAGTGACAGCTGATACATCAGCTGACAGCCATCGTATATACTGTTGTTTTGTGAGGTAATGCAGCTCTTCACAGTAAAAAGTAAATCTTTATTCCATGATCGATTGATTTTCAGATGAGGCTTAAAATCAGCGATGTTATGATTTCAGTCGTAATATGGGATGAAAAAGAATTATGGCCGTATTAAATTGAATTAAATGCATATCTTATAGTCAGTCATGTAGAGTTTGATGGATAATTCACTCAAAAATATCTGAAAATAAAATTAGAATTCTTTCATTTTCAGTATTACAATTGGTTATACATATATATACCCAACCAATAATTTACAACAGGCGCAGTACTGCACCAGTACTAACTAAGACTGGCAGGGTACTGGCATTTGTCTGGGGATTGAGTCCTGATGCCATTATTCGCAATCAGTGCAGGGCCAGTATTGGGTTAGTACCTGGCCGGTATTAAGTTCTCAGTACAGGCATATTACTGTATTTTTATGTATCCAGTACTGATCCCGTACGCGTTGACCAAGTGTTGGAGACCCAATACTGGCACTGTACTGCACCTGTTGTCAACATTGGCATATTACGGATTTTTCTGATTCGGTATATAAATATGTGCACATAATTAATTACAGTTTCAATTCAATCCAATTATTTCAGTTCTTTTATTAATTATTCAAGATGTCTAACGAATTCAGTAACAATTTGTAATACCAACTTCGTAGAAGCTTGCTATTGGAGTGTCCGCACTGTTAATGGATTCTTTATTTCGACACTTTCACTTCAACATTACAACACAAATTGGAATTACTTCAAACTTTCGGAGGTCTCCACATTTGCACTAATTCTCAGTTCCCGTATAATGTATTCCAAATTTATCTCAGACTTCACACTACACATGTTATCAAATTATATTATTATGAAATGATTCATCACGTCCGTCGATCGAAACGGTACCATGGCGAAGTGGTTAAATGCCAAGGACTAGGACAGGTTATTACAGCAACGACGGAATTTCGAATTTCCCGATGAGAGTTGAAGATGTTCAATCTTCAAAAACTATGATCACGATATACTTGAACAGTCAACAAGTGAAGTGAATAAATTCACACAACATAGGAATTTTTTTTGTATCCTCCGCACAAACACAAACATAATCCTCATCGTCGATAGGTAAAGCCATGTTGAGTGGAACAGAATCAAAAACAATGGACGAACCCATTCATCAGGAACAATTCGCTTTGAGTTTCAGTTCAAAATCAGTTTCAATTTCAGTTCAATAGAGAATAATGTAAGCTGTATTCTTGTTTGAGTTTGAAAAGGTTTTCCACACGGAGAAAACTGGAATAGTGAGGTTCACCATTATCGTTTAGTAGAACCTTGTTTCGTTGAAAGCACTAAGCAATCAATTTATTCTATTAAATATAATTCAGTAAAGATTCGTGATTTCAACAAAACGGTGCAGTAGTCCATGTATGGTCAATATTACGGATGGTGTAGTTAGTTTGACTGACTCAATTGCCTTTACTACGCTGTTTAGTAATAATAACTATTTTATTCGCGCTCGAGCGGAGTGAACCGAAACGAGTCGAACATAACCGAATATACGAACTCTCCTCGCTTACCGACACTGTTTTGTTTATAAACGATTTTTTATCTCATAAATGTGTTAATAGCAGGAAAGGAGTTGATGATAACTCGCATATGGAATATGCCCATCATGATTCTCGTCTTAATAATCAACACTTCACAAAATCAATTTATTTAGAAAATCCAAAATTGTTTCAACAGTATCCTCTAATCATAAGTTCTCCAAACACTTATAAGAGATACGCAAAGCTAGGAAAATTATATGTTCAGTTTAGCTCAAGTGGTATACGCGTTAGGTGTAGGTAGGTAGGTAGTTAGGATGTTCAGGTTCGATTCCCGCTTTCAGCACCCTGAATGTCATGTGCAATCAATGTTCGATGCTACAACTTCACGCTCAACTAAACAGTAATGAATGTCAAGCAATCAAAATTTTTGCTGCTTTGGGAAATTATTTCTGAAGACAACATTAACAACCTTCATAATATAACAAAAACTTTTTTATTGTTGAATCGAATTCATATTGTTGTTTAGTAAAAATTATCATGCCCATTCCGCGGAATAGATGATTTGTGTGGTGGAATCAATTATGCGACCATTCACTGTTTGGTACGAATAACAATGCTTGGGTAATCGAATGAAATACAAGTTTAGTAGAATTAATTTGACTTGTTATGGTGACATGAACTGTATGTGCATTCGGTTTCTAATACTAAACATTGGGTCTGTCCATATTTCACTACATCGTTAAGTACGAGATACCATTGGTTTGATTGATGTCACTATTCAGTTTTCTCCGTGCAGTGGCTGAGTTAAGTCAACCGAGTCTTCTTTTGGTTGCATTTCGAATTCGGCTCATATTCTAACTGAAATTCAGTTTTTCCTCCCACCGTGTTGCAGGTGAGAAAAAGTGAAAAATCAAGTTGTACACTTATCAAGTATATTTTCAACCCCAATACGACCAACAAATGGATCGAAGTGATAAACTCCCGATAAACCGCAGTCAATCCAAGCCAAACTTTTTACATTGTGTGATTCCATACTTTGTACCTTTATGATTTGAAAATAGTGCAGAAAACTTGAATATATCAACGGATTACAGAAATCTACCCGATTGATTCGCCAATTGCTCTGAAAAAAGAGCACGCAGCTCAATATCACGGATCACAGGACTGAGACAATAAATATCTTCGAATTCAAATTAGAAATCGAAAACCGATTCAATGATTTATTTCAAAATAAGAGAATCACTCCATCATCTGAAAAGTTTGGAACTTTAATTTCTCTTCTTGATATCTCTCTTGAACGATTGATAAAACATCGATCTCACGAGAATAAATAGCTCTTTTCGAAACATATTGTGTTCATATTAAACTCGGAATATCGCATGGAAGAGTTTACAACATTGGAATTTGTAAAAATTTCCACTTCAGATTTGTTCCACGTCATATATTGAGTGCATGAACACATATTTTTCTTGAAAGAGTTTTCTTGTACAGATCGGACACGTCATATGCAATCTTGGAAAATATTGCTCTAGTAACTTGGTTATCACGAATTTCATGGATATAGTAATGATTTGATCCTCGCGAGCTGTTTGAGCAAAACTATTCTTCTCTGTGATTACAAGAATGTTCTTACACTTTTTCTACACAATGGGAAGGTACACTGTTAAAAATCTCCTGAAATTTCATGTACTTTTCATGTACATATGTGAATGAAAATTCAATTTTTGTGAACTAAAATAGGAATCCAAATACATGTTATTGAATTTTCAAGTCATTGTGCATGAAAATTGAAATTAATGTACAGGTGATTGAAAGAACTTGGAAAAAATGTCATCCATTATAATAACATAATAATATCATTATACACCCAGAAAAATGGTATACCTGGATTCATTTGATTCAACGAAAATTTGTTTGAATCAACTAAAATTTATTTGACTCAATTACAATATCTATTTATATATGAACCTACTAGAGTTTTAGTTGGATCAGATAAACAATTTATTCCATCCGAATAAATCTTTATGCATTTCAAATAAAGTTTACTTGAATCAAATAAAATTTTATGAGATACAATTGAATCTCTAGTAGGTTCATATTCAAGTAAACCATTTCTCTGGGTGTAATATCATTATAATTATAATCAAATCATGGCTCTAATAGCATCCAACTGAAAATAACAAAAATGATCCGAGTTGGTTTGGATTTGAAAACAAATCTAAAAATGTTCATATCTCCAAAACTAATCTTCAAAAAACGGAAAATTCTTGCATTATGGCTGCAGAATACGCCCTTGAAATACAATTTTTCTCACTGGTTCGACCTGTATACTAACGCTTTGACGAAGTCATCCACGTATCCACTTCAACTACGTACTAGTTAGATCACACGATTTGTTCAGTGTTTCTACATCTTGATTCAAAAATTTGAAGAATTAATGCAAGATCATATAGGCAGAAAAGTGCTCCTATCCACATGAGTGGCGGTGGCTTGAGTGATAGAGCTTTGGGGTCCGGTTTCGACATCCCGCGTTCAAATCCTGTGAAGGTGATTTTTTTTTCAACAATCATGAACATGTGCATGAAATTCAAAAAACTTGTCATTGAATTTTCAATCATGATTCCTCTCAACACCCATAAACACGTGCATGAAATTTAAAGAACTGGTCATTGGATTTTCAATACTACTGTACATTATTTTTCATTCACGTGAGTGGAAATTGCTTCCATTACTTGTGATTGAAAATTCAATCAGAAATTCATAACAGTGTACAATTAGGAGGTCAAAAAAATCGATGTGCATCTTTTTCCCCTAAAAAGACAGGAAATTCTCCGTGGAATACGATAGTGAAGTCTCGCAATTGAAATTTGAAGTCCTTCTCCTTTTTTTTGTATGTTTTTTCAAGACGCCTTTCGGAGCGCGTAGCAGGTTGGTATTTGCGAACAATCAACGAAGAAAACAACTTCTATTCGATCTTATTCTTACACGCAGGGAACCCGTGAGGTATTACATCACCTAACCTTTCGTGAATTTTTATCTCACAATTAACGTGAAACAAAATCAACCGATTGATGATTTTTCATCACCGAACTGCTTAGTTCTTGAATCTTCAACTTCACAGTGAACTAATGTCGCCGAGATTCGAGATTTATGTCCTCCAATGTTGTGATGTTCTTCCACGCAGTCGATGTAAAAATCATCTAATCGCGAGATGAAAAATTCCCTGCTTAAAGAATCTTGTTGAAACGATTGATTCTCATTGATTCCGATGCAGAAAACCGATTCAAACCCATTAAAAATTGATTCTTGATCAGTGTTTTGCATTGGAATCAATGAGAATGAATCGGTTCAATGAGGTTCTTCAAGCAGGGTTAGGAAGGTTAGGTGATGTAATATCTCGCGAGTTTTCTGCGTGTAGCTATTTATGGGAGACATTCATGTACCTAACATGGTTGAACATGCGTATGTACATTTGCACGTGTGTATGTATGTAATATAATTTCTTGACAATCAGAACTTTGCACGCGTTTTCCTCAAACAGCATTTTCGACATTTGCGGGAGGAATATCTGAGAAAGTTCCCAACCGTTTTTGATGAAACTTGTAGGGTTTCTTTTCTATACTATTAGCTTTGGTGTGAATCACATATTTCTGTGATCCGACTTGGCAAAATATAAAAATTATCGCAAAAACGTCGCAAATTTTTGGTAAATTTTGTGTTTTCTTTCGAAAAACTTGTGTCAATTCTTGATTTTGTTATTTTTCTTCATTTCTATTGGTTCGCACAGAAGTTGTATCACCAATTACCATAATTTTTCTTGCCAGACTGTTTTAGATAAAAATTGTGGCCTCTAGAATTCCCGCAAGTTCATGCCTCAGATTTGGATCTGATGTCTTCTGGCGTATGTAAGTCCACCATCTTTATAATAGAAAAAGAAAACAAAAAAATAAATACGTTTCCAATCCTCAGATATGTAGTAAAGATCATGCCAAATCCGAGTGAATTCGAATCAAAACTCCTTAGTCAAAAAGATGATCGAGAAATGCTTGATTTTTGTCCTTCTAATTGTGTCTCCCCGTTCAATATCAAAATTTGATTCACTCCTACGTTGGGCTAACGAATCATTCGCATAATCCTTTGAAAAATTTGTTCGATGATATCGATATTATATGGAAAGATAGGCGATTCCACTGAACGAAAGATTATTTTACCGAAATCTGATCATTGGATGATTGAATGCTAATAGCTTTGAGGGATTCGCTAACTTGATCCCAATAAACATAATTCGGAGAAACGGATTTACGTAGAATCGAGTTAACCACCTAGCATTTGAAGATACCAGCAGTTATCGATTCAATTATATTCACGCATATTATCGACGTATGGAAACGCGTATTGAAATGTTTGGACATTCACAATTATCGAAACTTGTGATTAAAAAAACAATTAAAATCAAGTTCTCAAGGTACTCGATAAAACGCGAAACCGCTGCAAACAAATCCGATAAAATAAAATCGTATTCTTACACGTATATTCAAATATGATCACCGAATCTCCGTTCGAGCTTCAAGCGACTGCATAATTAGAAATACGTGAATACGACACTTTTTTCTGAAAATCTTTTTCCCACCCATCAACGCGCTGTCAAAACACGGAAACGGAAAAGAAAAAAAGAACCCTCCCACGTACACTCGTTTATTCTGAAAATTGTGCTTTACATACAAATTTTCAGGTAATGCGTTTCACAAATCTGCATATGTATATGACGCATATTTCTTTTATGTTCCAAATATTATATTTATTCTACGATGATCCACTATAATAATGAATATTCAAAAGCTAGGTGACCAGGATATTTTTCGTTTCACAGCACTGCTTTGGATTTGTATACATCAACTTCCATATTTTCGTGGACAGAATCTACAAAACAGAGGGTAAAAACCAGAAAACAAAAAAAAAATTCTACACAACATCCGTTCGTTGACAAGGAAAGAAATATCGAAGGTGAATAATTTTTCACAAAAATTTTGTATTCTCGCATATCAATGATATGTGCTGTGCTCGACGACGAATCGACTGTTGTAATATTATGCGGCAGGGAAAGGCAAGAAAGAACGAAATATATATATATATATATATATACTCCGAGGAATTCGGTCAAAAAATTAAATCAAAGTTCGTCGTTTACATAAGGTTATGGGAATCTAATCGTGAAACAAGAGTCGCCGGAACGGAAAACACATGGAGTTAGATGTGTTAGCTGAAATCTCTTTCTTCTTCTTTCCCTTTCGCAAACTCATATTTCTCGGGTCAGCTGGATATGAACGCGCAGAGGGACTAAAATAAAAAGACAACCGAGGTGGCGCAAACAACCCAACGGCACGATCTTTAATTCAAGAAGTCCCTTGGATTTTCCCCGCTGGAGAAAACGAATCCTTTTGTGTGTAGGTGATGTCGGGTCGCGATTACCCAACCTGTTCCTTTTGCTTCAATGTATATGCGTAGAGACGTAAAGAAAATACGTGTTTCACGTGTTTCGAAAGAAGAATCCTCCAGCTCTTTTGTTATTCTCTTATACATACAATATTCGTGATCATAAAGAAAGAGAGGAAATTCGTTTTCATAATCGAATGGCAATAATGTCGGATATGTTTTTAATGAGATTTTATATCTCCTAGTCACACCCCGGATAGCACAGAGTTCGTCGATGAATTCTTAAAGAACTTTTTCAGAACTCTAGAGTTCAAATGATGTTCTTGAAGAATTCTTCACAAACTCTGTGCTATCTGGGACGATTTGCCGCGGGCTTGAAATTCCACCCTTATCTATATTCAAACAATTCAAATAGGGAAATCAAAAGGAAACAATTTGATTCATGCGCTGCATTGAGAAGATCAACGAATTTTAAACCCCGGAACTTCAAGAAAAACATCCAAGGAAATTCGACTTCCTTTCATGACAGCGTTACGTAGGAATCTTCCATCCCTGTTATCCCATAGATTATCTACGAGGGGCAATCAATTGATTCCTTTTCCTATTTCAATGCGAGGATTTTCCCAACGATTTGTTGGTTTTTTCTGCTTTCTTCATTTGGAGAATTCAAATTACATTGGACAGGTAACACACTTGAGGTTGGAATTCAATGAGAAACGTTACATAGATAGAGACATGACCCCGTTGGGATAAGTTCGAGCTAGTGAATGGGTCTTTAAATCTTATTCGGATTCGAGTGTCGACGATTATCGAGGGCGATGGGTACACGGAATGGGAGGAATAGAAGGAAATGCCGTTAATCGTAGAACAAAGCTGCCATTGTCGGTGCTAATCAGCAACGCGCGCGGTCACCTTGATCGAGAATAAATTCTCGAGAAAAGCATTTCTCCTGTTGGTTGAGGGCACTTCCAACGATATACGAGTACTTATTCGAGGTTCAGCGTCGAAGAAAACGTCGAGCACTTTTCGTTATTGGACTTTCATACGCGCAATGAATACCGTGTGTTTCCTTCTCCCATTTCCTTAAGTGTGCTCCCTCTCTTTCTCAACCTGGATTTTACCTGTTTAGAATACATACGTGCTTGCGAATACACGCTGTATAAAAATATTCCTATCTTCTCGCCGATGTTGCCTCGTTTTCCGTTAGATTCTAGGTGGGAGAAATACAGGAAACGATCTTTTGGGATACACGCACGTTAACTGGCGCTCGAAAAATCCTCGATAAAAAATAAAAGGCAAACGAGTATAATTCTCTCATAACAGTCGTCTCTCTTCTCATTTTCAAGAAGAACACTCGTTATCGACATCGCGAAATCTCGTAAACAACTCGTAAAGTTGAACACACAAAAGCTTCGACGAAAGTCGTTACTTTTATTGCTAGGAATACTACTATCTGCGAAAATAAACATACTCGCGCTGTTAGGTATGCTTCATCATACTCGTATAAATGCCGCATACATGGTACCAAAGGAAATATATGAAGGAACAATCTACGAGGTTTCGCAGGCTTTTCAATCGAATTTCTTTTTTTTATCAAGGTTAATTGATATTCCATACGCCGCTTCGATATGTTCCGAGAGGTGACAACCACCTGCAATCTTGAAGCTATGCGTCGAACGATAGAAAAATTTCACTCCTTTCGTTCATCGTGAAATTTGAATCATGAGGATGCGAATCACAATTCACGAATCATCGAATCGTTCGTTAAACGTGAATTCTCCGCAATTACCATTAATTACATCTCGAAACAATGAGCTTCTCCGGTGAACGGATGACATATTCGTATAATCATTTCTAACACTGTTATATATGGATATAATCGTGACTAGACTCAAGTAAGGAATCGTTAGTTAACTTGAAACTGTTTGAAACGTCGATAATGAATAAATAGTTCAATCATCGTTATACAGTGGCAACCGTCTATGATTCTCTCATTACGAATATAATGTTCTGGGATTAATCGCTCCTTCAACCCACTTCTACTGATATTCTATCTTCTCAGATGTTAAGACAGGGAGTGATTTATCATCGAGTGGGCGATTAATTAATTGAAATTCATGCTTTAATTGGAGTTTGTAAAATAATATCTTCCATCATTTTGAAGAATTATTGGAGTTTTCTTTTTTATCAAGGGGAATGAATGTTTTTTTCTCCTCATATCACATCTCTCGCTTCTTTTTGACTGTTCACAAATCGAATTATAACCCAGCCTTCGTAAGCTCGATGAAGAAGAAAAAAACATTCTCGCAGTCCAGCTGACGTGACTTTTCAACATGAAAAGAGGCACACAATATAAATTCGAATTTATCACACATCAAACTGATTCTACTTTCTCCCATCTTGTATACCGTAATTATGTACAAAGATATTTGACAACAATCAGTTTGCTTACTCAAACATGATAAAGAGAACAAACCGTCACAACGTTAATATCAAGACGTTGTGTGTGCTTAAAAGTACAAGAAACTAGAGCAGCGAGTGGTTAATTTTGGTAGTGATGGTAGATTGTGGGAGCAATTGTAGTCTTTATCACCATCAAGAGGTATATACGAAACACAGTACGCTCGCTTTCATCGTCTTTCTCTTTCGCGTAGCACCAATGATTGCATGGCTCTTGGACATTTTACTGTAAGCAAAGTATTAGTGCGCCTGTGGGTACTTATATCAATACCACTACGTAACAATTCCTATTACCGTTAGTGAATATTTTGAAGGATCGAAGTCTTTGATGTTGTAAGTATTACAAATAGACAATGATCATTCACCCATTTGACCAACTCCGTGAGCTTTGTGAGCTTTATGAGGTCCGTAAGAGGTATATTAGGGTTCCTCCATTATATTTCTTCGTTTTGATAATACGCAACAACGAAGCATAGTAATGCTGTTAGTGTCGTGCCCTAGTCAAAGCTAATTGTTCTATTGTTCAATAAGAGAACAGCAACCTCATGTTTCACGAGATCTCGTACTAGCCCATTTGAATCCATGTCCTATCAACCGAATGTCCCTTCCTCGTCTTGTGTGACACGAGTGTCAAATTGAATGGCGTAGCTTTGTCATTCTTCATCTATTGTTGTGGAATTTACGTATAAATTTAAAGCCGCATTAATTGTAAAGAACAAATTTCACCGAACAAGTGGATAAACGTTTGCGTGTCATTAGCGGGTGCAATAACTGGTCAATGAACAAATAGCGAAACGGTTAATTTTCCGAAAGGGGAATCGGCTCGTAAAAGTGAGTCATTGGAAGCAGGGGAAAAAAAGTCAAGCAATTCTATAGCACACGCAAATGAATGTTCTGTGCTACACTGCAATAACTGCCTCACAATCCTTTGTCTGCACCTTGGAAATGGGTATCCCTATCGCCGTTGAGATCAGATTGTAAGTCGTGTGCAGCTATGAATCGATCTAAGTCGACTGGAAGAAAGGCTTCAGAAATATAATCGTGAAGTGGTGGGTCGAGGCGTATAGCATGAGCCAAGTGATATATAAATAATGAGATTTGAAGCTTACGTAAATCTAAGATTTCATCTTGTCTGAGGGGTGGGTTCAAGAAAATGAGGCCTGTATAAAACTTTCAACATCCCTTTTTTCCTTCAGAATTCCAGTTTTGTAAATTATGTTTTAATGCTAGCTTTTGGATGCTTTATGAATAACATATCGAAGGGATTGAGCTTTAGGAAGAATACAATGATCGGTCAAATGATACTCACAAAAGATCTACATCAAACTGTTTTGAATGAACTCAATACCTTTGATGTATATTCCAATCATTCGATATGCATTCAAAAGTGATTCCATTGACGTTCGATCAAATATTCAATGGCACATATTCCATGAATACACACGGAACGTATGAAATAGTTGCATTCTTACGTGCACCGAAAACTCGCAAACCATTCACAGTATATTCGGATACTGCATGAAATGCGTGATGTTGAAAATCAACATTTGAGCATCGTATAAGAAGAAAAAGTAATACCAGAGACGATATTTGATACCTGTGCTGATTATAAACTGAAATATGCTATCGCACAAAAAATTTACAGTGTAAGGAAGTTCACAACAATTTGACTGAAAATTCCAAACTTTGTGGAATTTTTATTATCACTTTACGGCAAATTTTCGGATGAGTGCAGAAAATTCCTAACGCATGTATACCTATGTTGATTACTTTAGATAAATTATTGAAAATTTTCCCAGAGGAATGTGTTATAGTGTAGTTCTACAGCACAAAAATATGGTTCCAGTCTTGAATGTTTCTACATCGCCCTCGAATTCCTGCACGGAAAACATTGGTCATCCAAATTTTCGTTGATATTAGTATGTCACTTTTGGACGGAGCATAAATTTGAGAAGACTTTGTACATTGGATTTTGATAATTCGTTAACTTGTCACATCATTTCGACAACCAAAATAAAAAGTGAATTTCACTGTTGAAACTATGGACAAAGTTAACGGATTGTCAAAATTCGGTGTAAAGATTCTTTTCAAAAATATGCTTCGTCCGAAAGTGACATACTAGTCAACGAAAATTAGGATCACTATTAGGTGTACAACTTTGCTTCCGCCGTTTTTCCCAGAACTTGAGGCTTTATTCTAAAAAAGTGAATACATACTCATCATTCATCATTCACGTGGCCGAGCATTATCATGTTGGAGGATAACTGTATCGTGTCTTTTTTGGTACTGTGGCCGTTTCTCCTCCAATGCTCGGCTCAAACGCATCAACTGCGTTCGATATCGATTCTCTGTGATGGTTTCACTCGGTTTCAATAGCTCATAATACACGACATCGAGCTGATCCCACCAAATGCAGAGCATAACCTTCACACCATGGATATTTGGTTTAGCGTTGCCGTGGGCACGTGTCCGGTCATTCCCCAAGGTTTTCTGTGCTTGGAATTATCGTAGTGGACCCGTTTTCCGTGGCCGGTCATAATGCGGTGTAAAAAGCCCTTTCGATTCTGTCTTTGAAGCAGCTGTTCGCAAGTAAAGAAACGTCGTTTAACATCTCTTGGGTTCAATTCGTATGGAACCCAAATCCCCCGTTTCTCAATCATTCCCATGGCTCTGAGGCGTTTCGAAATGATTTGTTGAGTTACTCCCAATGATTCTGCCAATTTTTGCGTTTGGCACGAGTCTTCATCAAGTAATGCCTCCAATTCGGAATCCTCAAAAATGTTCTCTCTTCCACCCCCATGTCGGTTCTCGACATTAAAGCCACCCCCTCCCAGACTAGAAATTTGGTCGGGTAAACCTCAGGGCCTTATGTTACCTTATAAGGCCCCTACTTTCACCTCACCAAATTTCTAGTCGGATTCTGGAAACGTTGAAACCATTGACGGCACGTTCTTTCACTCAAAGCAGCCTCACCGTAAGTACTCGAGAGCATTTGATGAGCCTCAGCCACAGTTTTCTTTGAATGAAAGCAGAAAATCAGAACTTCTCGCAATTGACAAGAATTTGGCTCAAAAACTGACATCTTCATCTCCTCAAAAATTCACTAATATGACGATGTTGTTATGTTGACACATGTTCAACCTTACAGTGTGACATTCATTACCTAACCTATTCTGCCCGCCGCCTACCACAACCATGTATTGTAAACGGCAAAAGCAAAGCTGTACACCTAATAATTTTTTCCATATACAGAAAATAATTCTCTTCTAAAATCATTTTTCAGTCTCCGAATTTTATACAACTTGTAACCATCGTAACAAAAATTAAAATCGATACGTTTGAAGGACACATAAATAGCACAGAATCGGTGTCTCATCTCAAGATCGATCGCAAATATTCATAATTGTCTCAGGAAGGAATATTTGGCCCATACCCAAACTCCACATGCGGAACCTCATCTGATATTGAGTGTACACGATTGAAATACTTGACATATAAATGAAACAACAGCACAAAACTACAGGATTACTTCTGGGTCTCTCGGAATCATTCTAGGATTATTGGAGAGAACTATTCTCCAACATAGCCAGTTCTTAGTACTCGAATCCTGTACAAAGTGCGAAAAATGTTTGTGCTTCGCAACAGAAAAATTAGAACTAACGTATTTGAAGAGCATAAAACCAGCACAAACTGCATATCTAATCCTAAGTTTGATTAAGAATATTTTCCAACTGTAAAACCTCACATGAAGATTGGTATACCTCAAACGTGTACAGTTCAACAGAACAAAAATACTACAAAATTATGAAATCATGCCCATGTTCTTCGAATTCACGCTAGAATGGATACAAGAGCGAGTGCTCTTCCACAGCTACCTCTCGGTGCTTGAATCTTGAGAGACTTCCACGTCGTCCGTGTTGTTGATAGGTTGATTCTCGCAAAGCTGATCAATCGTATGACATGTTGAATGATCAAGAAACTTGGCGATTTTTCCTGGTACCCGGGCCCCCCCCCCCCCCCCCGATACAAATACGATCGCATGGGGACAATGAATATTTTGCGATTGTCAATCACTGACGGGAATATGTAGGAATTGTACGACTTTGCATGAAATTTGTTGACGTTTGAGGGTTCAAATTCTACAATTTCATTTTTTAACCTTCGGAAATCATTGGGAACCCACGTATGCACAAACATTGAGTCAACTTCAGCCTTTTCTGAAGAGCTGAATGGGCTGAAATTGGTTCAATGTACATGTACACATGCAAAATTCAAAATTTGAGGCAACGCGCAATCCCGAATCTGGAATTTATTATTATTCACTTTAAATGAGTATTGATTACGTACCTTCTAAAAAAAAATTGACTTTTCCCATCCTCTACCTTCTCATGCTCTAATCCCCTTGATACGTAAAAAAATTGGTCGAATGATAGAATATTGGAAACATGTTGTTATTCTATGGAATATATTGGGATAAAAATCTCGACGCCTTATTCATCAAAACACGATGAATATGAGAAAAATTGTGCAAAGCAAATTATGGGATAATTCAAGGCTCGAAACCCCAACGTTTGTAACATTGAATTCGACTTTAAGAAGTGTGAACATGTGAAAATTCATTTATCACAGCAGAGAACGTCAGGACGTACATCACGTCCGCGAAGACATACTATGAAACATGATATGCATTTCACTTCTGTTCACTTGTGAATGAATCGTCGTGCGTCAACTTGGTTCTATGATCAGCCAACTCTTGTCTTTCTTCGCCTTAGTTTACTGCAAAGATAACATACCTGCAACACGAAGCTTATTACTACATTGTTTTCCAAGCATTCTCACACCGCAAACCCCAGAATTTATCCTGTTTCTATGTTGAGTGAATTTCAACCAAACTAAATATGATATTATATCATAATCTTGAAACGTCAAATTCACCCTGCAAAATGGAATTTCCGGTTATTAAATATCCATGGGATTAGAGTGATATCACTTCCACGACAAGTAACAGTCATCGCATATCACTCTGGGTCGATTCTAAATTAACTTCAATTCTGCAAAAAACTCATATCCTCGCAGTGTTTTTATTGCGGGTAATTGTAGGTATCGCATTGTTGCAGGTAAAACAATAGAAGAAAATGAACATGTATTTCGCTAATAGAAGAGTCTTTCACATTCCAATGAGGATTTTGTTTGGTTCGGTACACAGCAATGAGAGTTTCAATTCAGCTATGAGGCCTTTGTTATAAAAAACCAAGATCCCGAGGTAAACATTCTAGGAACAAATTTGCTTTATTATACTTCACACATTTCTTTCTTCGATTATACACATAATAATTGGCGTGATTATAGGCATTAAAATTGATTCAAGAAGTTACAAACTGTGCCTGCAAATGGACGCGTAAAGGAGAATTCACAGAAGACTACTCCCCGAAATGAATAATATAATTCATGAGTATAATAAATCATTACACAAAACCTACATCCGCATATTTCACACAACCAATTCATACCCAGTTCAAATTGATAATTCAAAGCTTGCATATGTATTGAAATTACGTATTGGTTGAGAAAATATGAAACCAAGATAGGGAATAGGAAGAAAACGATGTTGGCCCGTTTCTGTGCGTGACACTTCCATGAATACGAGATACTTTATCCTCAACGAAAAAGTTCCGTTTATATTAAAGTTCATACCTCCTATAACCGAATGGATTATATATGCAGGTGGGAAGTGTTGGAGCGGAATGAATTCAACAGAAGCTAGATATTGGAGGTAATGTATAAATACCAATTTGTACATACCGCTGTATCGCACGTACACATTTTCCTGCATTCGAATATCTTTATACGTAGTTACGATTTCATATATTCTCTGCACTTGAGGCTACATTCATACACATGCGCAATCGGTGAAAATGACCACTATAATAAGATTGCGGTGCCTCTTGGCTGGTTTTACTCTCTTCCCCTTTTTCCATTTGACACCATTCTATTCCTATTATTCTTTAGAATTTCTTCTCTGTGTGTGCTTACGCTTCGCTCTTTCTCTTCTCCTTATTATTCGCATTATCTTGTCAATTACCCTTAGGCCGAAAGGTAGTTGCACTTTAATTGGAGAATTTTTAATTGAATTAGGTTGTCGATCATTGGGAGTACCACATCGAGGGTGGTGCGATAGGGGAATATCATTCAATACTGCTTTTCGATGTTCGTTTATGAATTCTTCTATGCAGTATTTGTTTGATATGCATGAAGTATTCTAAACTCAGTCCTAGTTCTTGACTGGATGAATTTTAAGTATATTGTGATGAGAGTTTATACGAAATAAGATGAAAATTCAACGGGACACTTTCTATGTCATGCAAATAAAGAGGAAGGAGAAGCTATAAATCTTCCTGAAAATTGTAACCAGACTTTATCATCCATGAGTGAGTTGATTTTGCTGAATCCTTCCAATTTTTGAAAAATTGCCGGGGATAAACAAACGGCCGGTACTGGTGAGAATTTATTGACTGTTTTCCAACTATTACCGTTCCTTAATTGATGCGATTCGTTTAACAAATATCAAACAACACTGACCCTGTGGGAACTTTTTTTTCAGAACTTTCAGGAAACTTGCTTTATACTTTTACAAAATTCCATCAACGCTCCAGTGGCAGCTTGTGCTTTCTGGGTGGAGGGATTGATGTTCCATGTAACGAAGGTAAAGTATTGGAATGTAGCATTCGATGCATGTTAGATAATCCTCAAACTTGACTTGCAAGCAGTCAAAACTATTCCTTCAATTAGTGAATCCGCTAACCCTGTGACGGTTATTTAAATTTGGCCGACACTGAGAACTGCGGGAACTGTAATGCGTCAGAATATGGTCGGAGTTAAATTCCCACATGGGATGTCAAATCATTTCAAATATTCAACAAATATCTAGAGGAATGATAAACAAAAATCCAAAAACGTGTATCAATTCCACCCAATTTGGAATTTGAATCCTCGATAAAATAAACCTTTAATAACTGCGTCTGAGAAGAGATTCTTTCCACCGGTAACGAAAATTTTCCTCAAAACGAACCAACGACACGATTCGAACCGTGCTCTATCGTCCAACCTCGTGCAGAAATAGGATTTAATTCATGTTGAGCGTTCTTTTATGTACCAACACGATATCGTCTGAATAATTCAAGCACTCCCTCTTGAAAAAACATCACGACACGTGGTTTCCCGTTTCAAATTACGATCACCAGAAATTCCTGTCCCAAATTAGAATTGATAAACCAATAGGATAAAGAGTACACAAATCATTATACCATTCTTACCATCGCACGCATTCATCATTTCGAAATCAGATTTGATGGAAGATTAATTTTTCGATCGCGTTCACGTCGATCAGAATGTCGATGATTTTTAAAACAATTATCCTTTTAAGGGTGAGACATTTGCTGCAGGTGCTACAAGTACAAACACAGGCGCCCAACGTATATATAAATTTCTAATGGCCGGGAATTCGATCATTTTACACGTCCCACGTACACGCGTTACATTTGTTTCATAGGGGAGAGACGTGTATACGTGAAACCAACGATCGCTGCTAACAATGGCCCGGCTGTCGAATAATTAAAAAACGGACGAAAGAAGAAATGGAAACCAATTGGAGAAATAATCGAGTCCTATTACGTATTCCTTTTAGGTATGACTGTTGGAAGAAAGAGAGAAATGGTGAACGAAATTGCCCACCAGCTTGTGAAAATGTCGAACGCGAGGCGAAGCACGATGACCTCAAAGCCCGCGACCAACGCACGGTTTCATCCATGTATCGAGCATCGATACGATATATAGAGTGCAAGGGATACCTCTTCATTTGCTCGATTTTCAACCCTCTCTTCTTTTGGAGGAAAAAAAAGGAATTGACGAATACAAATATTGTATACATAAAAGCGTTTGAATGGATAATAAATAATGGGAAAGCGGGAAAGGTGAACGAATTTTTTTTCCGTTGATGGATTGTCACTTCTTCTGCATTGGTGCGAAGAATTCAAAATACCGTTGATATAAATTTCAAGAATCGATAACAGACTTCACTATGTGAGAAGATGAGGAAGGTTAATTACATTTTCACAACTGATACGTTTTTCGATTATTCATAAACTGTTGAAAACCACGATATTATCTTAGCTAGATTAGTACTTCGATACAGAATCAATATTGTTACAGCGTATTTTAATACAAAATCAGCTGACGTGAAAGTCAATATTAGAGAATGAAATTATAATTTTCATTGTATTTTCATAATGATATTGTAATTCTATTCTTCCTAAGTATCAGTCCAATATACGAGAATCGAATCGCAGGTTAACTCATGTGACTTCGATTCAAAATGTACCGAATAAGATGTTTTTCTTTCATTTGATGTTCAAATACATTCAAAATTAAATAAAAAAAGATTTTGGAAGCTAACTTGAATGTTATGCGTAACTCTTTCTATGCTCTAATGAATAAGCGTATCCCACTTGTCTAGTGCTCTGCATGGTTTTTGTTTAAAGCAAATTTTTGTGAACAAACTTTTAACATCATTCATTAATAATGCAGACCTACAAAACTGAAAGTGAAGTTACTTTTAGATATTCAAGTGGTTTCTCATGTAGAAGAGAGTGGCTTCTAGCATTAATGCCTAGGAAACTGGGATTACGGACGTATTATAGTATTTAGAACGGTCCATATGTCATGATTCCTAACGTGCATTAAATATCGCTTTGTAGTCTGAGAGTTGGTGGGGTTAAAGACTCAAATTTCAAATACTTAAAAAACCTTCCTTCCACATCTTTCTCTGTCCTGTTTCAATTATGGGATGAATTTTAAATCAATATTCCTAAAAGAGTTTTCATTTCAAACTCAATTGACATCGATTGTATAAGGAATAGGTTTTCACAGTGACATTCAATTTTTACTCCTTGATCCTTACGCTCAGTGCAAAGACAACAGTAGAAATTCGCTTTGATTTTGAATTTCACCGAGAACTGGAACTCAACCCAAAATTTCAGTGTCTGTTTCCTCGACGAATTCAAACTGGAATTAATGCGTGCATATTCGATCAGCTATGTATAGAGACTCTATTTTGTTGATCTTATGAGCGTTTGTTGGATGTTTTTGAATTTCCCGTCTGAAGGAAGCAGCAAGACATGTCGTTCTTCACTCCGGGATGTAGCGAATGCTTTCTACCCTTACTTCTTTGATCAGATAAAAAATTGACGGACAACAAAAAACGCGTTATTCGTAAAATTTTCACAGGTATTCATCGAAAAATGTTCTGAAGGTAATTAATTGTTAGGTAATGGTTGCAGAAAGTTTAATAGTAATTATAGGTGAATGACTCACAAAATCTCGAACAAACAAAATATTTAAACCCTAAACAACTGCTGAACCACCAAAAAAACGATTGGCATCGTGTTATTATTGGGTAAAAACCACTCCAACGAGTGAGTTTGTGCTCACTCCAAGGAATGCCCATAAGATTTTTGAATAATTGCTTTTTTCAGATTTCCCTTCAAGTTAATCATCGTATGATGCAAGGTTTTCATTTGAAATGAATGAATCTATGAATGCGATAAGAAGCGGACCTTTGAACAGTATCCTTTCGCAACGCCATCCTCGGGTTTAATTGATCTCCTTTGAAGGAACCCCTTTTGATCCCACGATGGAGCAAAGAATTCGTGGCGTGCAGTTTATTGAAACGATATTCATCATTTCTGCGATTCTACCCTCAAATAACGGGAACCCTACTTTTCCTCTTATCCTTTTCAACATGAAACTGGATAAAAAATGTTTTAATGTCATAATCCAAATCAGCGAAAATGGAATTACATCGTACGTTTTCCATGCTTTTTCCCTGTAACTCATATGCTTTTAATTGACACTATACGTGAATTCATGGCAAGTTCCATCCTGAACAAATGACAAATTCTGAAAAAATCCCAGTTAAAACAAAACTACACTCACAGAAATTTTTGAGGTTACTGTAACAAAAACGCCTCAACCAAATATTCTTGCTAAAAGCCACTACAAAATCCGATTAATTCAAACTAAGAAGGTATAACAGTCCATTCAAAAAGTCTGTAGGATGACATATAAATGGCGTTACTAGGATTTTTTCCATATGATTTGTATTTAGAACTATCCTTCAAACGATACTTGTGTAATTTTGATAGCAATCTGACTATTGATCCGTGAGTTGTATCATTTCGTGTGAAGCAACTTTTGTGATTGAAAAAAAAATGGAAACAAATGAATTTCGAGTTTTGATAAGGCATTGCTTTTTGGTGAAAAAAATACAGTGGATATCAAACAATGGCTTAATAAACATTATCCGGATTCTCCCCCATCGAGACGAATGGTAGAAAAGTGGATTGCTGAATTTAAACGTGGTCATACCAGCACAAATGACGCAGAGCGCAGTGGACGCCCAAATGAGGCTGTTATTCCAGAGAACATACAAAAAATTCACAAATTGGTTATGAACAATCGCAAATTGAAGGTACACGAGCTAGCTCACATTGTAAAGACATCAGTTGGTAGTGTTTTTACCATTTTACACGAATATTCGGGTATGCGAAAGCTCTATGCGAAGTGGGTGCCGCGTGAGCTCACAGTCAACCAAAAACAACAACGAATTGATCAAACTCGCTCGGACCAAAGCGAGCAAAGACGCAACAATCAGCCGGTAAGGTGATGGCGTCTGTATATTGGGATGCGAAGGGAATAATATTCATCGACTATCTCCAAAAAGGAACCACCATCAACAGCGACTATTACTGTGCACTTTTGGATCGATTGAAGGCTGAAATCGCAAAGAAAAGTGTTGTTCCACCAAGACAATGCACCGTGTCACAAGTCGATGAAAACAATGGCAAAATTGAATGAATTTGGCTTCGAATTGTTTTCAGATCCCAAGAGAATGCTTGCTGGAAAGGAATTTAAGTTCAATGATGAAGTAATCACTGAAACTGAATCCTATTTTGAAGAGAAAGAGAAATCGTACCATAAAAGTGGTATCGAAAAGTTGGAAAATCGCTATACTCGTTGTATCGCCCTCTAAGGCAACTATATTGAATAATAAAATCGAATTTTGTCAAACTTTTGTGTTTTTCTTACTTATCCTACGGAAATATTGAATGACCCGGTAGTTGATCCAGTTGAGTGATGAATCAACTATACTTCCTTGGTTGAATCAACCAAATTTTTAGTTCAGTTGAGATGTTTTAGTCACAGTGACTATAGAAATTTCTTTCAGTTTAAGGAATACAAATGCTACATTTACGAGAATATTGCAGCATCGAACATGCTCAGCTCTTGTAAATTCAGTATCGTATTCAACAAAAATGCAGGCCCCATTAAAGAGGATCATGAAGGAGAAGAGAAATAAGAAGAAGAAATCAAAAAGGTTTTGGATGTGTAAGATTTAAGGAAAGGTCGAGTCCAGGCGGCCCCAGGTCGGCAACGGTCGTCGGTAAGATAAATGTTCGTACTTACCGGTTGACTGGAGACCCTTTCTAGCCTCCGTGCTATCATTTAAAACAAAAGCGCATTTTGGAAGAGGGAAGAGAATGAAATGGAGAGATGAAAATGGGTAGATAGAGAAAAACCGAGTTTATACAAGAGGTAAAGAGAAGCAATTCGAGACTATCCACTAGCGGACCATCCACACATCTATTTCACCTCGGTTTTGTCCAATGCGTACAAATTCACATTTGGTTCTACGCTAGTTATTCAGGGAATTCTCCGTGATGTGTATTATGCAACTATAATGTATATTCCTGTGTACACGAACTGGATAACAAGAACCTCCATTGTCCCACATTGTGATAATGAGTTTCGAAATATTTTGAAAAGTAGGATTGTTTGAACGATTTGCTGAATCTCTTAGTATTAATCCTTCACGAAATTATGTGGAAGGGAACATCGATTCCATCTGATGTATATTTTCAACCGATATTATTTTGGTTTGAGAATTTATATTGAGGATGAACGACACTTTAATGAATGCGTACTTTTCTCGGAATTACAGGCATTTGTATGTTGGAGAGGAAATAGTTTGTATCTCATAATTACCATATTTAACTGAAGTATAACGTCATGGAATTTATGAACAATTCATCCCATGATAAGATTAGTGTGAGTGAAATTGAATCGCTTTGGTCGAGATTATCGAACCACAAATTATCCAAGGATAGCTGATGGAACAGTCCCATACAAAATACCACATCAGAAAGAGTTCTTAAGAGGTTACATGAGAATTTTTGTGTGACGCAATGGAACAATCGAGACAGAATTTTGAGGGTTTATTAAACATGTATTGAGGTATGAAGAACAGTTGTTTTTCAAATTGTTTCGTCCAAAATGGCGGCAGTACGGACGTTCAAAGTATCGTGACTTTTTGGAGGAGGTCAACGTCTATATGAATAACATTTTTCAATCTCCACTCAGGACAAGAGAAAAATTTTCTCTATAATTTTGTTCAAATAATGTTGCCACATATTAAATATTCAAAAGTGTATAAATATATTCATGAAGTGAAGGAAATTTTTCATTATAAAATACTCAACCCTTTACCGGTGAAACAGCACGAAACAGCACCTTCCTAGTTTTCCCTAGTTTTCCCTAGTTTCAGAAACCCATTGATTCTCGCCAAATTCCATTTGAATTGAACCAACATCTGATTGATCAATCAGATCTTTGTCCAATTCCAATGAGATTTCCCGAACATATAATACAATAGGTTCCTTCAACCAGTGGTTCTCCCATATAAAAAGTAAATGGTGGGGAAAATTTTCTGCAGCAAAGGGTTAATCCATCTGAAATGCAATCGATTTACTGAATGTATGTGACATATCGCCACCTTGGTCACATTTATTGGAGTACTCAACCATATTCAAATTCCTGAATTGAATCTCGAACTACTGAACTGAAATTCGATGAAAATTGATTTCCAAATCGATTGAACTATAATTGGAGAAAAAGTGATACAAAAAGGTATGAAATAAAGAATGTTAAATGAAAGGGATTGCTGGTTACACGGATATACGATTTCAGTAATTAAGCGATACCCGTTTCCGACAATTCAGAGTTCATTCACAATTTCTTTTTTTCTCTATGAAGGTTTCTCACAAAAATCTGTGACGATTTTCCATCAGATCATTATCCATTGCATAAGTTAGTTTTATGGGAAAAGAAGAATTAATTCAGTTAGAATTAATCTATCTGATTCAAAACCTTCGATACAGAGAAAAATCACTATTTGTTCATTCCAATTTTGTTGGAATCACAATCAGAAGGGAAAAAAAGAGAAGTTATGAATGTTCCTATTTTTTTCCAAAACCATTTGAATCTAAAATCACCTACAAAAGAATAATGGGATGCAAGTTCTCCAACAACAGAGTACAATATTTCAACTGGTGTATTCATCTAAAAAATGAAGTGAAGAGGGGTCAAAAATCGTGGATTAATATTAAAACAATAAGGCGAGAGAGCACTTACCGTAGCGATCTACCGTCATGGGACCTGAAAAATGGCCAAACTTTGGCAAATATTTTTTCTCGCGACGTCGTAGTCACTGTCTCTCGGGTATCCTTTAATTAATTAGCGTGGAAACAGCAAGAGGGTTTCCGCTGCTGCTCTACTACTGCCAGATAGAACAGGAATAATGGTGGGGATATGAAAGACGAAAAAGGAGACGATGTACGATGGCCAGGTCTCGAAAAGTAACCGACAGAGAGGAGCAAAAGGGACAGGGGAAGGAGAGTAGAAAAAAGGGCGCATAAAGTGTGGGAGAGGAAAAAGAGGGAGTAGAAAAAAGAAAGTAAAAGAGTACTACGCCTGTGACAACGAGGCTGGAATAGTAGAGTGGAGTGTGGAATGGGGAATTGCTGAGAAAACCAAAGGGGCTGAAGGTAGTGCTGAAACATCAGCCTCGGGCAGTAGTTACACCATGGTTCCTAGTCGTGGTTGCTCGTGGTGCATGCACGTCTCTCGGAACTCTCCCAAAAGATACCCACACATCAGGCATATATGAGGGAACCCTCCCTTTTCTTGTTATCTCGCTAACTCTCCGCCTATGTTAATTTATTTGGATACAACGCGCACTCGACATTATGTGATTACATATCACACACGCGTGTTTGCATGTGGAACTACGATTCTGTATAAACGTAAAGGTAGGAATGTATGATTCGAAGAAATCTATTGATGAATCTACCATGGTTACAAACGATATTTTATGAGGATGAGTACGTAAAATCAATATAAACAGAAGAAATGCATATGAAAATATCATAGGAACGTTCCTGCTGATTATTATATTCGATTCCATGTCATATTATCGTAATTATCAACATGTGTAAAGGGTTTCAAGATGAATGGAGTTCCAATAGGTAGCTGATTACTTTTCGACGACCAAAACGACTACCCTTCGATGTTCAACATCAATTTGTCATCTTTTTTAATCTGTTCACAGTGATTTGTGATCGCTCTTTCCCATCAATTTTCAAGGTGATGATGAATTTTTGACAAAACAAATTCGATCATTCAAATTACGATTAATTGAATTTCAGAGAAATAGTAGAGAATAATGTTCTTCGAAACATGAATTCACGATTCATCGAATGTTGGAAATACAAAACTTCTACTTCGTTCGAATTTTTTGTAGTTGGTGTTGAAATTAATATGATTGTACAGTGTTGCGACTGCAACTTTAATATACTTAGAAAAGCATTACAACATTATCTATTTATCAATTCCAAATCCAAAGGATCAAGTTCATATTGAAGGAACGTTGGCCTAACGCCCTTGGATAGCACACACAGCTCCAACTTTGGTCTCTTGTCGTCATAAATCAATCTTTTTTCCATCCAAATACAATATAAATTCCTATCGCAGAGACCAACAACGCATCAGTGTTGTCATCCATTACTCGACCTCAAAATTCAAACTTGGAAGAGGAAAAAAGGGAACGAATATCGAAATGTCCCGTGATCAACCGTTTGCGAATGACCTAATTGTCCTTGTTGGAAAATTCCAAAACACAACAGAAACATACTAGAAACTTGAATTTCTCTCTTGTACAATGGAGGACAGGTATGTAGGTGTACACGCTCTCGGAAAATTCATCAAAGCCAACTATACTGCCTGTTATCTACCCTTTCTCAATTCCTCTGACCACCACGTGTTGCGGTGAACAACGATGCTGTTGTATCAGCGAGGTGCCTCCTGTAGTGGACGGAATATACGTTTCCCCAATTATTCGAAACGTGACATAGTAACATCACCAAGGGAACATAGAGGAAGGTGAAAAAGAAAAGGGGGAGAGAGAGATACAGAGGGAGACGAACAGAGAGAAAACGTTGGAGACCAACAAACAGAGAAAATCAAAACAAGGAGAGAATGATTGGAATTCACAAATATTTGGTGGACAGTGTTATGCACACGCATAATGAATACATGCTATCTGTTTGGTCGCAACGATACGTACGGGAAAACCTATATATTTGATTGAAATCTCATTTTAACGTGAGTAGGCAGGAAAAATGAATTTGCATTGATCAAATAGAAATTATGAAGAGCTCATTTGATTCAAACATCGTCATAGCATATTGATCAATTTAGTTGAAAGTGGAAACAAGGTGATTCATTTCAAAGGTATCCGAGGAGTTCGGAATATTTTATGGATTTATATTAAAGTAACAACGCCATCGTCCTCTGTAGTCGAATTATGACGTTTACAAGAACTCCTTCTTTCGTGAGAAGAATAAATGCTGACACTTTGTGTTGACTGAAGTGCAAAAAAGATGAGTGCACGAATACAGTATCGTATCTCGGAAAACGCGGAAACCTTTGAAAAGATTTTTCCTAACAAAATTGCATCCTTGAAAGGTTCTTTAGTAACTTCTCCTGTTCCTCCTGTTCTTGATGAAAAAAGCAAGGATAAAAAGAACAAATGGCTTTAATGAAAGTACGAACGAAGAAAAACAATAGTTTCTAAAGGGTAGAGGTATTCCAAGAACAATGAACTTGTGATGAAGTCTGGCAATTGTCGAAAACACTTACTGACATCTTGATTCCACGAATGATCTTCGGAAAAAGGAAAAAAATATCATGAAAAATGAATGAATGGAGAGGGAGAAGAGCTTCAAGTTCCTAGAAAGCTGCCAGCTTTCTTCTCCTTCGCTGCATTGGAATTTTTCCTTTGCTCTTTGTATACGAATAATGGTGGCAGAAAAGGAATGGAGCGAAGGTTGAGGTGAAGTATACACGGGGTAGAATGTAACTGACCGCAAAAGCGACGGGGTTTTCTTTTTTCTCTCTTTCTCTCCCAGAATCTCATTCGTTCATTAGACTAGACTCGTGCAACGTACACGTCCACGGTCATTTCTTTCTCTCTTTCTCTGCCAAGTTTTCTCTGTAACCGCCTTGCTCGTACGTTTCTATTTTTCCTCTTTTCCTTTCGATTCTTTTAGTACACAATCAAGACACGCTCCAGTTGGATGTTTTAAAAATTGTCATTTCTGTTCCTTCGAAATGATATCGGAAGGTAATAATTTTTCGTTCATCTCACGATATTTCATATTCATGACATTTCATAGAAACCTTTTTGTAATCCAGAGAGAATTGTTATATATGAGTCATGTGCCAATCGTATAAAACTCTTGATAGGATATAAGACATTTCATTCATTCTGTACTCAATTTCTCATATGAATTTTTATGGATAATATTTTGATGTGAACATGTAGCGATATAGTTGAGGTACTATTTCTTGAGTACATGAGTACGGAAATGTACAAATTATATGCAGAGGTTGCTTCGAATGAGAGAGCAAATATTTATCAGAAAGGAAAAATGATGTAAGTCAAACTGTGAACAACAAGATGGAATTGCAATAAAAGAAATTAAGGTTCAACGCCATTTCATTGAACAACGGGTGTTTTACTTCTAACAACACATGAACGAAAACGAATTGAGAAGTCTATAAATGAGATTGCTTTGGATACGTAGAGAAAAAAAAATGGCGAACCCAACTTCACACGACAGTTGGATACGGTCAAATGCAATCCTTCCTTGAATCAATTAAATTTGTAGTTAACAACTCAACCATGCATAATTTAATGAAACTTGTATTCAAATTGAATTGATGAAGGATCGTGTTTGAATGTATCCAACTTTGGTGCGTGGTTGATTCCACTATCTTTTTTCTCACACTACAGTTCGTAATTATTTTTTTATTCATAACTTTACAACAACACGTTTTCTTTATTCAAAAGTTATGCATTACTTAAACTTACTTAATTATGCTTCAATTAATCAGAATGTAAATCTATCTCGCGATTCAAGAAACATGTTCTTTTTCCTCAAATTTTCTCCATCGAATATTCGAGCATGTACGAGGGTTTAAAAAAAAACAGTCCTTGACATAAGTGTGATTTATTCATTGAACAATTCAAGGTAAAAATGTATCGTCTATTTTTTGTGAATTCATAATCTGGCTGCTGAATTTTCGACCATATTGTGCTAAGAGTGATTTCAAAAATTTAAGATGATTTTCAGGTCAAGCTTCAACTTGATGGCAAGAAGCAGAACAAAAACTGTATTCTTCATTTCTATATTCGTAAAGAAGTGTACTAGTATTCTCAAAGAATTATCTTTTGAAAGAAGTGTACTCTTGAAGAGCTGTATTCTCAAATATCTGCTATTCTGAAAGAACTGTATTCCCTTAAATATCTTCATTTTTCAAAATCTGTATTCTCCAAGACCTGTATTTTTTGTATTGTTGAAGAACTGTTCTCTTAAAGAACTGTAATCCTGAATATGTTCATTCTCAATTATCTGTAATCTCAGAGAACTATCTTATTGAAGGAATTTATTTCCAAATACCTCCTTTCTCAAATATCTATATTCTCCAAGAATTGTCTTCCTGAAGAACTGTATTCTTAATACCTACATTTAGGCGGATAACTATTGGGAAGTTGTTAATTGTTGGACTATTATAATTGTTGTTGCAATGAGCGATCTTCAATATCGCTTTACATTTTATCAAGAACACTTTCTCAATAGTCATTCACCAAAACGCAGGTATTAGGAGTACAGTTTTTTAGGAGAACAATTCTTCGAGAATACTGATATTTAAAAATACAGTACCTTGACCAGACAGTTCTTTAAGAATAGAAATATTTAAGGATACAGTTCTTTAGAAATACAGAAGTAAAGAATACAGGCCTTATTCTGCCAAAATCATGTGTATTCAGAAGTGAATTCTGATAATGAAATTTTTCTGAAGTATTTGTGACCTGATACAAGCGTTATTCAACATCAAATGATCGATCCAACAATCAATCATGTACAAAAAGATGGATGTTTTCATAATCGATCATAGATTAATGGAGCGTGAAGTGTCTCAAAATTCGTAGATCGGATTTTATGGGTGTATTCTTCGAACGAAAGCAAACAACCATTGTTCAATCTGATGCTCAGTTTCGGATCAAATGGAAGCTACATGAGTATACTCATTGAGCATTGCAGCAGCCAATGTATTTGAAAACTGAATGGTCAAATTATTTTATTCATAACTCATAACCAAAGATTCAAATAAAAAAAATGGAAAAGTTTATTTCCGCCTGAACAATTTAACTATAAAAACCGGTTCGCGAATTCTAGGACTCCTTGCATATCTAGATAACGAACAAAAATCATTGAGGAATTATAAACTGTCGAGATTATCAAACAATAAATTTTTCTAAAATTCACATAAAATTCTACATAATTTTATATAATTTTTGGAAACAATATTGGAGGTGGCGCTTCGCCGGCCACTCCGTTCCACTTAAACACAAGGCCAGATTAGGGAGAACATTCCCCGTACAACTGTAGTGACATCCCAGGAAAAAATCATTGAATCTAATCGAATCCAATCGGATGTGACTAAGAAAACAGGTGAAAAAAACCAAAAGCTCATGCCGCAAATGTAAAATTACCCTTTTTTCTACCTATTGTGAGACCAAGCTAGGACCGAGTCTCCTAAAATGTATAAAATACTCCAGAAATCAAAGTTTCGAAGGACAGAATTCGGTTCAATTTTGCCAATGTTTGGACTTACAAAATCAGAATCACGGTGAATATTTTCCTGCAGTTTTGCAAAATAATCAATAAAAGTCAAGACATAGAAGTTGAAGACGGATTAATCTAGGCAAGAATTACATGGCAGTCACAGATTCCGTTGAGGCTCTCAAATTTTTGTTATATGCACGAATAAACATCAATACATCTTTCCAACGCCATACTCATTTCAAACTCACTAACCGTTGGTGATATCTCGCTATTTGAATTCATCAAT
The DNA here is from genome assembly GCA_018340375.1 of Gonatopus flavifemur. Classification (NCBI taxonomy): domain Eukaryota; kingdom Metazoa; phylum Arthropoda; class Insecta; order Hymenoptera; family Dryinidae; genus Gonatopus; species Gonatopus flavifemur. The sequence continues at coordinate 3,388,876 of JAFFJZ010000001.1, forward strand.
TCAACTTGGAAAAATTATATTCTAAAAATTACCGCGAGATCCCATTATTCAGAGGACAAATGAATATTTTCTAAATAAAATGACTGTACGATTTATGAAATTCACTGAATTTCCGGATGATTAGAAAATACATTCAAAGGCCATCCACTTGTTTCCTCGTTACTGTAATTCCACAACCTGTATGAAGTTAACCCCCGAAGTGGAGGAGAATTTTTTTTTATAGCATCCGAAAGAGCATTGTTAATAACTGATTGTACCACAAAAAATTTCGTTTGTACCTCAAAAATCAAAAAGTTACAGAAATTTGAAAGAATGGGTTGCCGCCGACTTTCACCGATTTTAATGAATGATAGCTCATTTGAAGGATCTAGATGGAACATAGATGATTGTACCACAAAGGAGTTTCCGGAAAAGTCGAAGGGGGGGGGGGGGGCTCACGAGCGAAAAACTGATTTTACATCGGAAAAAATTTTTTTTCGAACTTTAAACAATCATACAGAACTGGCCCTGACTGGAGCAACTTTTCTATGCATAAATTATTGTCCAAGGACCTCCTGAGAATATCCCCTGCAGGTTCCATCGTTTGTACCTCCTTGGTTTGGAGGTTATGAGCCTTGAAATATAGGAAAATCAGAATTTTCGACCTCTGAAAAATCATACAGAACTGGCCCTGCCTGGAGCAACTTTTCTATGCATGAATCATTGTTCAGGGACCTCCCAAGAATATTCCCTGCGGGTTTCATCGTTTGAACCTCCTTGGTTTGAAAGTTATGAGCCTTGAGATATAGGAAAATCAGAATTTCCGACCTGTGAAAAATCATACAGAATTGGCCCTGACTGGGGAAACTTTTCTATACGTGAATTATTATTCAAGGACCTTCCGAGAATATTTTTTGTGAGTCTCATCGTTTGTACCTCCTTGGTCTAGAAGTAATAGGCCTTGGAATATCGAAATAACTTCTAAACCAAGGAGGTACAAACGATGAAACTTGCGGGGAATATTATCGGGAGGTCCTTGACCAATAATTGACTCATAGAAAAGTTGTCCCAGTCAGGTCGAATTCTGTATGATTGTTCAAAGTTTGAAAAAAAATTTTTTTTTCGATGTAAAATCAGTTTTTCTCTTGTAACTCGCCCTCCCCCCTTTGACTTTTCCGGAAAATCCTTTGTGGTACAATCAACTACGTCCCAAGACCTTTCAAATGAGCTATCATTCATTGAAATCGGTGAAAGTCGGGGGCAACCCATTTTTTCAAATTTCTGTAACTTTTTTATTTTTGAGGTACAAACGAAATTTTTTGTGGTACAATCAGGTACTGAAGATGCTCTTTCGGACGCCATAAAAACAAAATCTTTCAATCCACTTCGGGGACTAACTTCATACAAGTAATTCCACAATTATTTTTTAAGCAAAATTCTTCAAGCACAACTCCGGTATTCGCATGCACGCACTTTCAAACGATGTGCAATTTATCATTAAATCTTGCTGTGATTCAATATCTCGATCCCTTGTTTCAAATTAAACATGGATTGAATTATTTATTCATGGAAATATCGGAAAATTAATGTTTGCAATTCATTCTTCTCTGCATCTCTCCCATTTCCAAGTCATTACCGTACGAAAATCGTTTTCTACTCCCATCATGTGTATCAAATATAACTACAGTCTTTTCTACAAAACAAGCAATATGTGACAAGTATTTCATTCCTGCTAATCGCAGAAAAATAGTTCGAAATAATTTATAACGTAATGTTTTTGTCAAATCAAAATCACACATAATTTAAAAACGAGTTCAGTGACGAAACAATGAGAATTTTTGGGACGTGAATTTTAGTCAACCATTATGTTCCCATCAGTCGACAAACGTTCTCTCCCGAAAATGATGATGAAAATTGATTATTGCTTCACTCATGTTCTACTTCAACTGAATGTATTATCAAGCCAAATTCTAGCATAATAGTTGAGGGATGAAGCTATGTATCAATTTAACAGACGGTACCCTAACAAAGTTTCAGCGGTACTCGTGAGAATTGATTAATGTTTTACTTTCGCTGTACTTCAGTCATGCAGAAGTCTAGCTCCCATCATAGAAGAGCAATCACTGGGACTATACGCTACGCTACATATACTCATTCAAGTCTGCCGGAAATCAATTTCCAGGTATAGACTCGAAACAATTATAATTGTAGCTTGCAACTGTAATCGAATAATGATTGATATTGTGGCAAATAACTCACATTTGAGAGAAATTTATCGTAAAATATATCTATAATATACTTTATAATTCGAACCGAGTTTTTCCATTGTCATAGCGATATGAGAGGGGGAAAAAAGACAAACAGAAAAAGAGGTTTCGATGTTTCCCTTAAATTGACCATGAATCACAGGTTCTCTCGAGCGAACACAGTTTAAACGGGGGGTCACGTACGTGAAACGTTCGAACGCGGTGGCGAGAAATCTCACAGGGATAGGCGACGAAAAGTCGATAATCGATCATGCGACCTGGTGACTATTGATTGGAGTTCAGATGAGGAGAAAAGCTGAAAAAAACAAGAGAAGAAAAGAATTTTCAACCGAAATCCAGCGCAACACCACCCTACATGCTATTTTTTTCCTTCAACGTAAAATCGTGGATAGCCTTTTTCTTTCTTTTTTCCTTCCTTTCTTTGATTCTTCATGGGATGACATGAAGTCCGACCAAGTCGTTCTTGATCCTGCTCTATATACAATATCATTTTGATCTTTGGACCAAATCCCCAGGGAAACCTTGGCTGACCGTCACCTAATTGAATTCCTATCCTGACTTTCGATCTATCTTAAATGTGTGCGAGAGTTTAAGAGTAAAACTTTTTATCCAATGTTTCTCAATCGCCATTTCTGATGGTATTGTGGTTTTCAAGATCCGAGAGTTGTTCATGTTACGAGATAAATGTGCTTTTTCATTTCTTCAGTTAAACTGAAATTATTGTTCTAGATGTCAACTCTTACAAGCTAAACTTTTACCTAACATTTACACTTTCCAAGATTTCCAATTTGATGGTGAATTCCATGAGACTGTTTGAGATGTGGTTACCAGATTGATATATGTGCTTTCAAGAAACCAATGCAGAATAAAATAAGGACAAAATCCATACGCAGTCAGGAATTGCAGATGAATTACTTCTCACAAGTACTTACCGTCAAAATCAACTAAAACACGAGAAACATAATTCCAATATATCAGAATTATTGAAAATCTGTTGAATCACTTAAAATCTCTTGAACGATATCAACTTAGCAGACTTAGCTTGGCTTGTACTGTGATCCATATGATTTTGTTCGAATGAAAAAAGGGTGTCGCTGAAAGGGTTTGAAAGCCTCATTTATAATGTATGTTCAAATTAAATTATCATCAATTGATAGGAAAACAAGTGGCACTACTATTCTATTACACCATCAAAGGTTCTTTGAAGTTGTAACTGATACATCGTCAGCCGACTATTTCAATTTGTTTTCAAGTAGTACTGTGTGTGAGTACTGCTCTGTGCAAATGTTCGTACATGCGTGAATACTTTTCAGGTACTGTTTGGACCTCTAAGCTCAATTTATTCATTGATGATGTGATTTCATTTTATGAAATACCTTTCTCCTCATAGAGATCCTGGTATATTACATTCTCCACACATAAATTCGATAGTATAATCGCAGGGCTACTAATAATCGAATATTCATCTCGAAATGACATCCGATGCTACTGAAGAATGAAGTTGAATGATAAATCTATGCAATCATTCGAATAAATAATCCACTCCAGTAAATTCTCCTATAATTTTGTTCTCACGTGAGGCATGGGAGATTTGAAAAGACAGGAAAGATTGTATATGGATTTTCTGAATCGGTTTATATGTATACATTTTGTACTCAAGTTTAGTTTAATACATCATGAAATATTTTGCATTGATTAGCTACTGTTTACTACTTCACATTGGTCGGTGGTTTTCAAATTATAAGCACAGATTAAAATCTCATTTCTTGTGATAATGCATTTTATAGCGGGTTGGTAGTCAGAAATAATCTTCGCACAAATTTCTTTTCGGGAAAATTGAGTGGTTTTGGTACCAGTGGAAATTGAAACCTGGCCCCGTGCTGGCGCAGTGCCGTTGCTTAAATTACCAGCGCTGGCAAATATAAATAAACAGTTCAGGGCCAGCTGATTTTACAGTACTGATTCGAAGTCGAAATGATAACAAGTTTTTACATACGGCCCAGTACTGGGCATGCAATACTGTCGGTACAGGCAAGATTCATGAGCCTGCATTGCCGTAACTGCGGTATTTTTGATGGTCCGGTTGTTCCGATACATCTGGGTTAGGAATGATCCCATTATTGAATACGTATCTGTTAATAAATATGGGCGAGAATATAATAAAATTAACATTTTCGTCCATATTCATCCGGATTCAGAGTTTAACTGTTGCTATTTGTTTTTATGCAATGTCCAAAGATTAAAAATCTCATTGCAAGTAGGAAATTTGAATAAATTGAATTACTTCGGACAAAAACCATTCGAGAGATTTACAATTCAGAATGTATATCAATCGTTGATTGAACATTCGCAAGACCTACACCGTAAAAAATGTGCGGAATTCTTCTTCACCAACAGATAAATTTTGTCCCTTCATCGTGGAGGAATTGTTTTCCCATCAAAAGTGAGAGATTTTTCCACCATTTTGGGAAATTAATTTCTTTTTTGGGTGTTGAATCCTCTACAAATGGAGGGAGAATCCACGAAATTATGGTTAAAAATTCCCCATCTATGGAGGAACTTTGCTGCCATCATTTTTTGGGGGAAAATTCCACAATCATTTTTCACAGTGTAGGCTTATCAGATCGGCCGTCCTCAAGACTCAATGTTGTGTGATGTCTTTCAGATAAATGCCAATATCATTATCTAGGGCCCTAATTGTTAATCGAGGGTTTTGAAGGACTAAATTTCAGATTTGCTGAATTTCCATAGGTAAAGGTGGATGATCGTCCGGGCGCTCTTCGTCTTCAGTTCGTTCTCGGCCTACTTTGAATTGTTTATGTCACTTTGGAATATTTCTTTTTGATATAATCTGTTCACCAACAACCTTGTGCAACATTCTGCACACTTCCGCAGCAAAATTCCATTTCGTGAACAGAATATACTGCAACTTTTTTGTTCAACGAAATCGGATTTTTTAAAATCGCCGGAATCACTTTTTGCGTCTTACAAAACCAAGCGTAGCTGAAACATTGATGGAGTTCATGATGTGAAATTTGGCACAGATGTCTGTCACAGTGTTATCAAATTGAAGAAAAAAAAGACTGATCTCACTTTCTGGACGCAGTGATACATCAAAAGTCGCATTATCAAAGCAAAATGTTTTGCTATTCATAATAAAGAACGATCCTTTCGCATGTATGAAAATAAATCTTTTTTCACTTGAATTACGTCGTTTCAATGCACTAACATTCCTATTTTCTTCTTAACAGCGTCTCGGTATTCTGAAATACTCTCAACGTAGTGAAAGGAAAACAAAAGAGAGTAAAAACAACTCCTAATCTTGTTCACAAAGCTTAACTTGACGCTCAATACTTATTATTTCCTTCCCCCTAAGTGGCACAAGAAGTCGACGTAGAATAATACTATTCCATTGAAAAACATTCGATCATTGAATTGAAATCATGATTACTGAAACTGAGAATGGTATTTCCATGGATTGAAGTGAATACCACTCACAGTGTTGTTGTTATTTCATAGCTCATTATTTTTCATTTAAAAATTCAGATTCGAGAACGCAGATCGATGCAGTCCCCAGCAGTCTAGAAGAACCTACACGTCGTCTAGTATCAATCACATTACTGTAAAAAGAAAGTCTTAAATTCAGCTCATTTCATGACGTAATCTATCATGCAAACAAATTAAGCTGAAAAAACAATCACCGACACAACGAAAATAGCATTGTCTGAAATTAAAATGCGAGCAGATTCAGACTTTCTTTATACAGTAATGGAATTAAAAAAACTCCTTATAAAATCATGCTTGTATATCGAATATACCAGGTGTGTAAGTATGAAACCGGAATTCCTGTACAGAAAAAACACGTTTATTGTAATGATATGATACAAAGTAACTTATTCAAAGTATTGTCCGTCGCTATCTATACATTTTTCCCATCTTTCTGGCAATTTGTGGATTCCGCGCCAAAAGAACTGTTGCTCTTTTGAGGCAAACCAGTCATCGAGCCATTTTCGTACATCTTCGTAAGAAGTAAAGCGCTGCTCAGCAAGTGCGTGTCCCATCGATGCAAATAAGTAGTAATCGGATGGGGCAAGGTCCGGTGAGTAAGGCGCGTGTTGAAGAATCTCCCAACGGAACGACTCTATCGTTTCCTGGACCGGTTTTGCTTTGTGTGCTGGTGCATTGTCATGCAGCAAAATCACCTTATGTTGTCTTTGTTGGTATTCTGGTCGTTTTTCATGCAAAACCCAATCCAAATCAATCATTTGTTGTCGGTAGCGTTGAGTATTGACAGTTTCCCCAGGTTTCAGCAGCTCGTAGTAGATTACGCACTTCTGATCCCACCGAACACACAGCATTGTCTTTCGTCCGTAGCGGTTTGGTCTTGCCGTCGATGTTGATGGTTCACTCGGAGTAACCCATGACTTTTTGCGCTTAGGATTCTCGAAATATATCCACTTTCCATCGCCAGTCACGATTCGATGAACAAATGACTTTCTTTGGAACCTGGCGAGCAGCATTTCGCATGATGTTTTGCGGTTTTCTTGCTGTCTTTCGTTGAGTTCATGTGGAACCCATTTCCCCACCTTTTGTATCTTTCCCATGGCTTTCAACCGGAGGGAGATGGCTTCTCGGGTCACCTTTAACTGATCCGCCAGTTGTTGTTGTGTTTGAGCGTCGTCTTCGTCCAACAAGGCTTACAGATCAGCGTCTTCAAACTTTTTCGGTGGTTTTCCACGTTCTTCGTTCCTGGCGTCAAAATCGCCACTTTTGAACCGTTTGAACCACTCGAAACACTGTGTTTTACCGAGAGCATGCTCACCAAACGCCTCCACAAGCATTCGATGCGATTCGGCTGCGGTTTTCTTCAGATGAAAACAGAAAAGTAGTGCTGTCCGCAAATCGTAATTTGTTGGCACAAAACTCGACATGTTTATCTCTAATAAACTAATGCTACTGAATGAAACTCGTGTTATTGTGAGTTGGAAATCTTTGTCGGATATCAATACAATAACAAGACACCGCTGACGTGATGTGTCGGTAACTGCATCGACATCTAGCGCCACCTATGGGCAAATTCCGGTTTCATACTTACACACCTGGTACACTCGATAAAAGTTGTGAAAGATGTGGATTTCCGTTGAATTATAGTTTTTATATCCCCCACATATCTATGAAACGTTTTAAAATAGTTTTGCTGCTTACTCCGATTACAGATAAATTTAGATTGAACTACGTTGAAAAGTGAGATATTTGAATTCTTAGCTGTAAGTGATAAGTCAAGTTACATGGTGTTAAAAATAACACACCTCTACAAATGCCCTCTCTTTTCTGACCTGTCAAGATTCTTTATACACAAAAAAATGTTTCTACATTCTCTAGGTGAATTGATATAAAAAGAAATATCAACCCAAAAGTCATATTACGTTACAAATCCTCATTTCCAAAACGAAATCAAGATCTAAATCTTGGTCTGGTTTCATCTCCCTGATTATTAAAGCCACACAAGGTTGATCAATCAGTTTAATAATAGGTTCGTTCGTTCTACATGTCCTGAATTGCTTCCCCTTGTACCAAGTCAATCAATTCTTTTCTGTAAGTCGAAATGCCGGATTCAAAATACTTGGAGCAAGTTGGGGCAGTGATATCCGATGGACGCTACGAGAACTCTGTGGGTAAGAGATACACGCGAATCCCCGCTCGCAACACGCATGCACTAAGTTACAAAGAACAGAGCATAAAAACAGCATTTACGTATAGATCTTCCCTAATTTTGTAGTTCTTTTTGTATCCGCTTGGCGTCGCACATCGATGAGGCTCGCACGGCAGGCAAGATTATGTTTCCCAGCATTATAAGAAGATGCGAAAGACTTTTGAAACGTCAGTACATGATTGAGCTAAAGGCATTGATAATCACAAGTAATGGTCCTAATTGATGGTCCATCAAGGGTTAGCTAGTCCATGATGAAAGGTGGATTCATTGCAAACATGGCGGTCACTGATCGACCACGGATAAAAATAATAGTTGACCCAGTGAGGAAGTAAGCACAGAAGTGCACTGAGACGCAAAATAGCATAAGCATTAGCATAACTGCCTCCGCAGAGGGTTACTTTTGAGGTTCTCAAAATCAAATGGGTCCGACTCATGGCCAAAATTTATAGTTTTCGGACGTGACCTTTTAATGATGATCACTAGACCATATATCAATGGCATTAATTCGCCTGATGGAATGCTGATTACTAATTTGGAATATTCAACTTCAGAATGAATTTTAGCCAATGATGTATTATACTAGTGCTAATGACAGGAAATCCATACCTGATCGCTGAATCGGTGTGTAATTGCTGTACAACTAACTCACTCTTAATTATCAAAATATTCTTAGGCCATTAAAAATTCCTTGAAATTTTATGAATTTTCCAAAAACATTTGTAAATGAAATTTCCAATTCTTATGAATTGAAATGAAAATTCACTTACATGTGACTGGTTTGAAGGTTTCTCCTATACTCCATCAAACATTAATTTATACTTCCATAACCGAAATTTCATTCAGTTGTAATAAAAAATTCATCAACTTATATATATTTCCAAATAACATATTCTTTTTGTTATTTTTATAATGGTGTAACCCTTGCATTTTCCGAGCTGAGATCGTACGAGACTTTGTTCTTAAAAGACTATGTTTATTGTTACAAACGCATTCACGTTACGCGAGACCGAGGTTTTTTCTCTTTGACCCTACACACAAGGGAGATTAAGGAAATTTAATGAGAAAAAAGGGATCCTAAACTGCACTCTACTTACAATTCATCCTTTACTCCATATTCCGGTTCAAAAGGACTTCTATCTGATACATTATTTTTATCATTCTCATTACAGTGAGTGGCTCAGAGGAGATGAAAAGAAGTTTGAAGACCATCTTTTCTCCTTTCGCTCTCTCAATTTTCCACCCGAAATTGTGCACACAAACATACACATATATCTACATAAATACTCATAATCTTGAGATAAAGTTTTTTTGAAAAACACAGCCCACGAATTTTCATTTGTCCATAAGAATATATACAAACCAACTTTTATGAGCATGAAAATCTGAATATAATAATGTCATTACGACTAACCACAAAGTTGAGCTGACTCGGAATATTCATCCAACCGAATTATTGAATAATTAAAAATGATACGGAAGCGAAAGCATGTGGTTGGAAATTTATACGTTTACACGTGTTTGATGTAACTCTGTTCACGAATCAGTCCACCGCCACTTCGCGGTACAACTTTCCCCTACTAGTCATTCTTTTTTTTTTTTATTCACTTTTTCTTCAACTTTTATACGCGAAACCACTCTTTGACTCTATGCAGGGTCACAGTGCGAAATGTACGTAATGTAGGATATAATTAATCAAAAGAAAAAAAGTCTAGTGCCTTTTTTTGCTTTATGACTCCGCACGCAAACTCGACTCAACTGCGTGCAATGTTTTTTTTCCTTTTCATTCCTCTCTACGAGTTTCATACATGTTTACGTTTCTTTGTTGGGAATTCTCGAAAAATGAGACGAAGGAGCGTTATAATTCATGTGTATACAGTTTTTTGTTTGGGCGTGTCGAAAATGAGAGAAAAATATGGGTCAGGGTTGAAATAATAGGTTTGTGATCAAGGTTTCCCAAACTTTTCGTTTATTCTTCGTAGATCTTTTGGGAATCGATCGGATCGGATTGGAAATATTCGTTTTCGGAAATTTGGAACCAAAGCAAAGTCGAAGGAATTGAAATATGTGAATTTTGAGAGTTCAATGGAATAAAACATCTGATTTCTAGTCTCTAATCTAATTGATGCATTTTGTTTCAATTATTTCTGTTCATCCTGATGTTGGCTGACTTCTCGTCGAGACATACTACTATCCTCTGCATTATCTCATGAATCAGTGAATCCAAAATCTGATTTTGTGGATGTTTTGGTACACAGTTGAAAATTTCGTGTTCAAAGTGGTTCACTCTCAATTTGTCTCGAAAATAAGCACAAAAAATCATGAAATTGACAAATTCCCAACGTAAATTTAACATCCTTATGTTAAGAATTCGAAAACGTTAATACAGAATTTTTAAGCGATATCTCTACGATCGATATATTAAATTTGGAGGAATCGGTGAGATACTTTTGTTATCCACCGTACTGCGATATATCGTGATCATAGTTCAATTTTGTTCATCCGTTTATTTCCTTTCATGCAAGTTTGGTTTCGCAAGTCTGACAATATTTATTTTATTCTACTGATTCCACAGCCAACATGGATGTTTTCCACTGACATCCATTTCTGTTAGTTTTCATTTTGTACACCACATACGTTACTTATATTGTAGTTCACTGTGCATTGCAAGGTAGAATATAGCGTCAACATCAGCTGCATATATCTGTGGTTGCTGAGGTTTTTAAATGAAAGAATTGGCACAGATGTCTTGTTGGTATATTCAAAGTGCTCTGAGAACCCAATTTCCTTGGTCTCATTCTGATGAATCTTTTTTTTTTCAATGGAAAAAATAATTTAATTCAATGAAAAAGTATTCCACTGAATTGAAAACATATTTTTTGAATTTAAAAAGAAGCATATTTTACGAAATTCTCTGTTTCAATTCAATGGAAAGTTTGTTTGATTAAAAACAAGATTTATTAGAATGAGGGCAGAGAAATTCGCTTTCGGTCAAAGAAATTGGGTTCTCGTTGTAAAAGGATTGTATAAGAATTTCTTAGGAATTATGTGAAATGCTTCAACAATATTCATGAAAAATTTTTGTGTAAACATATGTATTTGAAATATAGTAGATATAAAACTTATATGTAAATTGTAACATAGATCTGAACTACACTGTTAAAAATTTCTGCATTAATTTTAATGTTTTTACTGGAAGTTTTTTTCAAGTACGTACATGAATTCAGGTCCATGCACATTTTACATGAAATTTAATGTAAACTATAGCATAATCTATAGTCTTCTCATGTTTTTGTACATCAAATTTAATGCAGAATGTATATGAACCTGATTTCATGTACGTAATTGAAAAAAACTTCCAGACATTTCTGACAGTGTATATTTGCAGAATCCCGCAAAGTGTTATTAAAAAATGTAGCATTTGCCTGGATAGCATCGGCAGATTTTCCGAACGTTCAGAAAACGTACTTGCTCTCACAGAAAACGTCCAAATAAAATTCCAGGACGTCCCAGGGACATGCAAATGTTCTGTGATGTTCAATGTATGTCCACCATGCGACGTTCTGGGGACGTGTTCAATAAAGATGTCAATGACGTTCTGCGATACTACGCATATGTTTGTAATGGTTAGCTTTCATGAAAGTACGTTTGGGAAACGTAACGAGAACGTCCTGTGGTAGATGAGAAAGACGTACTGGGAACGTATTCACGTGCATCAAAAATGGACGTTCTCTGAACGTATTTCGACCTCCTCCCCGGGGACGAAGCGCGCAGAACTAAGGTCATGTTTCTGAAAAGGTCCAGAGGACTTTCAATACTATTTGGGTGATGGTATCGAAACAAGGTTCGTGAGATTTTTGAAAAGATTTGTATGACGTTCTAATTGAAATAAATAGTTATGAGCTGGAATTGATGAAGAGCGTAAAATAAAATGATTTTGAAATCTTATGTGAGAATCGTATACGTGGAAGAAAAAAACATGAAAAAGAATTAATATTTCATGTAATAAACACGTATAACCCATTTTCCGACGAAATAAGATAACGACGAGGGAAAGATAATCAAAGAAAAAAAGGAATGATAAGAGTTCATGGAAAATAACATGAATGTAACATTCGATGATATCCTCGCTAGATATCAATTCAATTTACATAAAGAAATGAAACGAATATATTCGAATGGAACCACATCCTTACTTTCATTCGATAAATCAACGTTCAGTAGTTTCCTTTGTGATAAAAAGTTCTACAGTTTCTTACGCGTGCTCCCTTTCCGACAAGGGATGAAATCATCTCACAAATACAGATTGTAGAATTTTCGGGAGATGATATTATTTGAAACTACAGCTGATGGTAAGATGTCTCACTGTTAGAGAGAAATCTTCATAACCGACAACGGATAAATTTACAGGCTGTGATAATAGATTACAGAGAGCGCGTTTGATGAATTATCATCAGTAGATAAGACAACGTCAATTGTTATGGATATTCGAGATCGGTAAGGTAGAAAACACATGGGATAAGTCGGTATTTGAAGAAAATTCATCCTGTTTCTCATTTTCAACACAGATGTCTACTGTAAGAGTGAATGGGGATCCAGTTGAAATACAGAACGGACATAGCAATGATCTACAGTGCGCTCTCTGAATAGTGCTGCGGACCTCTTTCTCGCCCAAATGCCTACCCTCGATAGAGTGAGGAAGACACCATTCGGCACTATTCGGAGAGCGCACTGTATTCCATATTCATAAAATAACGTACAGAAGTGTACATACATGAGATTGTAATAACAACTACGAAAAGTCGATTCTTCAATCAAACGATTCTATATATGAATTAAATGTGGTCCACTCTGTATCATATATAGTTTTATAAATTCCATATAAGGTTGCGTAAAGTTATACATGCTTCCATATGTTTGTATACCTTAATCTTCCTTGCATGCATAAAAATGGGCGTAGTTGAAGATATAGAGGAGACTGGGTACAGTTAAAACAGGGGGTTCGGTTGAAACATCGCGAATGACCAACGATTGGCTGATGATATGATACAACTAATTGGCAAACAGTTTCTACATGCGAGGAGCTTTCCGTTCTCTTTATAGTTTTTCGCGATGTTTCAACCGACCCCCGTGTTCGAATCGCACCCAGTCTTCCCTAAATGTTATAGAAAATGACAAGAAATGAATTTTCAAGAGGTTTTGTATGCTTTAAGAAAATTATATGTGAAATTCCTGAAAAATAATACCGAAATCTTAACGAAATCCTACCAACAACGTACAACATAAATGGTTTTTACCAAGGCTGTGCTAGGAATGACGTATATTTGTACTGCATTCATGAAGATTAGCGAACTTACTGATTCCAGAATGACAAATTTTCACCTTCATTTCACGGTTATTTTTCGATTGGAAAACCTATTGAAACTGATTCAATATTATCGAGATTCAATAGGAATTCAAAAAGTTTGAATGTTAATTTACCGTTGCAGAGTTTGTATCGAATTTCATTGATTTCAATGGACTCTTTCTACTAGGAACATCAACAAATTATTCGAAAAATATTGGTTTCTAATTACAAATCAACTTTACCTCCCAATTTCATCAAGATAAGAACACCCTCAAATGAATTCCGATTGTAATTATAATACTTCATTTTGAAACTCTCCAAGCACGTCACCGATTAACGTGAATCAGTCTCCAATCCTTTAGATGGTTGAAATTTAATTTTCATTGAAAATTTTTGAGTTATGACATGACCCACAACGCATCTGAAGTGACAGGGACCAGATAAAATCGTTACTTTACTTATCTATATATTACTCACTTCAATTATCGTTAATTGAATGTTACCTACTGAAATCGAAATTTTTCCAATGTATAACCAAAAGTAAGCGGTTATTCTCGGTCGGATTTTAGATAAATTGAATTCACCAGGGAAAAAATTGACGTTAGCTTTGTCCATATCTTATCAAATGATGCTTTCGTTCTCAATTCGTGGAAAGCTCATACATTTGTAGAGTTCTAAAGAGTGAGATAAATATGTTGAAAAATGAAAGGTGAATTTGAACCACCGGTGGTAAACATTAGTTCAAGTCGAAATTATAAGCAGTACGCGACTAAAAGTTCATTCAATCTCCATCCAATTTCTATCACTAAAGAAAGAATCCACTCTCAATTAAACGAGGCTAGAATTTAAAGATCGTGCCAAGTCGTTTTGCGGATCACTGCAACGTTAGTAAAGGGTGAATTCAACGTGTCAGAGACTAGTATACTTCTATCTTCAAGAAGTACGGAAGAGATTATTATGTAGTTATATGAACAGAATGTTAAATGAGGTTCAAGAATGAAAGTCGTACACTGCTTCCTCCTCCCTTCACACGTTCCAAGTGAATATTTTATGAAAAGTCTTATTCAACATAGACTTGAACATAAAACTTGGACTCGAACAGAAACAGTTTATGTAAGCGAGAGAATTTACACCCAAGTTTTCCATGTACACAGAGGAAAGAATATTGTATTCAAAATTACTGGAGTAGTTGACTGTCCGCATACCATATCAGAAAGTACAGGAAAAATTGTCGTTTTTTTATCTAATTGCATGGGAAAAAAGGAAGAGTTACAGGAACTACTCACGTAGTCGATTTTGGACCATCTACGAAAGCAGTTGCAAGAATTATTTAGTTGATTCCCTCAGCTAATACGGTAGTTGCGTTAACTAACGTGAATAGCTCTCAACTAACGAAGTATTAACGTTAGGCAGCCCAACTATGTTAGTAGCTGCGCCAACTGACGTGATATTTGTCCTGACTGCTGAGTAGGTATTTTAACTACTTTAATAGATGGTCGAGAACCACCTAAGTGATAAGTAATTGCTGTAATCATTCTTTTTTCCTCCGTATGTACAGAAAACTCTATCATGATCACTGCTTGTCTCAATATGGCCTATGAATGGTGAACTAGCTGAATTATTTCAAGTATAATAATATAAGATGTAAAATGTAATTTTCTTGGTGTATGACTCCTGATCTTAGATCCCATCTCACATCCCATTCATATTCATGAAGAAAAACGCTCATTGGGTCTTATTATAGAAAAAAAATTTTGCAAACGGGTGTGTTTCCCTCACTACAACTATAATTTCCAGTAGAATCGATTTTGAATGATTTTCAAATCAGAAAAATTGTTCGTACCAAGTTGAATTTTTCCAACAGGGTCGATAACGTATAAGATTCGATGAGTTTTCATACATTTCATTATTGGAAACAACTTCGTTTATCTGTTGTCTGTATCCCAATGAGCTCCATCAGGAATTGTGGATGCACTGAGGAAAAAAAAAGTTTCACAACTCACATCTTGTTGAGTGAATACATGAATCATTCGAAATATAGCTGGAACTAACGCAATTCTAGTTGATTTCGTAATAGCGAATGTGAGATATACCACAAATGATTTGTAATTTACATCCCCCGCTGAAAAATCTACTGAAATTGTGAAACTTGAACTATATTTTGAAACGTCCATACGCACATAGCACTAATGTCTCAGTACTATCATAGCACAATGCCTCCGGTATGTTGAAGAATATTCTTAAGATATTACTGAGACACTCGTGCCACGTGGGTATATTTACTTAATAAGACTTAAGTTTTATAATTTTTGTTTCCCGGGGTGGAATGCTCATCATTTAAGCCAAGGTCCAGCCACATTTTGTAAATTTTCAGAGGGAAATTCTTTCTAATCGTGGAATCTTCCCCTTTTGTTTGCATCATCAATTTGATTATTATTGGATTTTCAATCGATGTATACCGGACATTTATGAAAGTGACTTGAGAGAATCATTACTGACGTTGCATCAACGGTTAATCTTTTCATAAAAAAAAACCATGCTCAAAAGCATCAGTATGAATCATCCACATTATGTATCGCATTATGTATCCATTGAATTATTGATAGAGACGTAAATGAAATCAAACTCATTAAATCCATTTGAGATTTGTCACTCGAGAATTTCTGATTCACAAATAACACAGTGCTACAAAAAAGAAAAAATTAAAGACACTTTTCAAATGACCTAGTATAGGTTGTTGGTCTGGTCGAATACAATACAAAACCATGTTTGAAAAATTTTGTACACCCTCAAATTCTCAAGTTGTGGTCGAAAAACTGATTTTTGGGGATATTGTACATTTGAAAATTTCCAACCCGGCCATTTTTTGACCAATTTCAAAATTCCAAACGGGTTCTGAAAGGGGAATGTTGGCACTTCCGAGACATATACATGGTTTTGAGTATTAAATAGAACTTAGTGGAAATTGTTCCTCAAGATTTTGAATTTTTCACCTGTTTGTTTCATTTGTTCTATTTCAAAAGCATTTTTTTGCGACTATACTTCAAGAACCAATGGTTTATCATATATACTATTGAAGTGTGTTCAATTCTGTGTGAAATGAGTCGTCGTTCATTGAAATCGATCAAGAATTGTCGGAGTTCTATAATTTTCTCCAAAAAAAGGAAATTTCGGTCTTATACGAAAATTGATGTGGAGTTCAATTACACAGGTCTACAATGATTTTGGTGCCGCTAAAACTAAAGCAGATTGTGAGTATATTCGATACCCTGACTCTGGAAATATACTTATTTTTTTAATGCTACGTGTAGTTTTCAAGAAATCGCAGGTGTAAAATAAAATGAAAATGCACGATTTTGAAACGTTTTATTCAATTATTCCACACGTTAACAACATTTGATCAAATTATTCTTCAAATTATCTCAAAATATGAGTCATTCTCTTCCAAATGCGATTAGGTTTGTTCAAATATCTTTTTTTTTCTCTGAGATACGACAGTTTGAAAATTGTGTTATTTCACCTATTCACTAAATCCATGAACACACAAATTTCAAATTGTCGTGTCACAGTAAAAAAAAAGATATTCGAGCAAACTCAACGGCATTCGGAAGGGGATGGATTATATTTTGAGGTGCATCTACTAGTTTCATGAGAAAAAATTACATTCTGACGTCACGTAATCTCAAATATGTCGAAAAACGGTGTTGTTCACACTTTGACGTTAAAATATCTCAAAAACCACACGTAATAATGCAATTTTGAAGCCAGATTCGGATTCAGCGCGCCAAAATATTTCGGAAAAGTATGATACAGTTGTTGCACCAAACAAAAAGTTCAATTTTGTAGGCCTGTGTTATGAATATTCTATGCATCATATGACGTATTATGGTATCGAAGATGATGTTGCCTTGTTCTATCACTACGCTGAGAAAAGAATATAGGCCAAATAGGTAAAACTCAGGCTAATATAATTATATTAATTATTAATATAATATGATTATATTAGCCTGAGTTCTACCTATTTGGCCTATATTCTTTTCTACCAACAACCCAGGGGGCATAAACTCAATTAGAAAATTTTCAGATTTATTTCAGCGCTGCCGTACGAAAGAACACTTGAACTAATTTTACATGGATATACTAATACTACTTCAAGATCTTCTACGATTTGTTTATTATTTGTGTTAGTGCATTCATGTAAAAACAGTTCAAGTGTTCTTCCGTACGGCAGCGCTGAAATAATTCTAAAAATTTTCCAATTGAGTTTATGCCCCCTGCAACAACCTACACTAAGTCATTCGAAAAATGCCTGACCCGTGTAGCACCGTGTAATAAATAAGCCAACAATTAATAAATAATACATACATAGAATATGAATGGAAGAAGCTGAATGAATGATGAAATAATAATCAATATATAATCGAATAATCCACAGATAAGACATTCCAATTCCATTATCAGCCTGTCCTCTATAAGCCTCGCTACGATTAGTTCTCCTTCACTAAGCATAGATCTTTCTCCACTTCGACGGTCTTTCTGGATTTAGGACACTCAATCCGCTATAAGCCTTACATGAAATTTCACTTTTTTTTTGTTCGAATCACGACAAAACAGGGGAATGATTCGATTGAATATTGCGGAAACATTATTTCCTTGATTCATAAATGAATACTGATAATTTGCATAATAGTTTAACTGAAAATTTATAAATAAAACAGTATTTTTATGACAAGCATAAATAAATACCTACATTTCTACACTCCGCGAGGATTACACACCGAAGCAAATCTAGAGTTAAATGTACTATGGTACTCTGTAACCAATGACCCATGTGGAAAAATTTTCAAAATGTATAATTTATATACGATTATATATAACTTACATATGAACTTTATCAAATTCAGTATAAATTTTGAAGAATATTGAACATTTGTCATTTTTAAGAGAAGACTGACCTTTTGTACAGGTGTAACCACACAATGAGGCCACTCGCCTTCTTTCTTATTCAAACGGTTTTTGCCTTGCGTTAGTGGAAGGAATCTACTGAAAAATAACAGCGAATTGCCAATCAAATCTACAATGTTGATTTTTCAATCATCTCAGAGTTAAGAAAAGAGAATTTAATTCAACTTTGAACAAATCAGAACATGGAGACGAGAGAGCAGAAATATATTGAAACAAAATCATCAACGAGATATTCGCCAGATCGAATTTAAAATAATCATCCGTATGATTCATTTCAATTTCAACTCACCATGAAGAATCATGTTACTAGAAATTGGAAGTTTATTATCATTCTTAGCCACGCGATGCACATTTGTAAGTTACTATCGGATGACAAAATGATCAGGAAACACGCGAACCTATCGTGGAATCATAATTCAAAAGACATGTGTTGAGGCGAACATACATCAAAGAATTATTACTTACTCGTCCGTGTCTGTCGTGCTTTGAATAACGATTGTTCAAATACTCTTCCCAACGCAAATATCAATCAAATCCAAATATTTGCGTCTGACACTTGGTCATTCTCTTCATGAAATCAAACGCAAAAAGATTGAGCAGACTCGGAAATTCATGAAAGTCGATCCCAGGTACTCTGTTTACGGTATTTTGTTTTTCCGTCTCCACATGGTACTGTGTTTTCCATATTTAGCATTGTTCAGAATTTGTATAGGGAGGTTGAATTGAAACTTTTTCAATTTCATTTTCCGACTCCTTGAAGCATCACAAATCACTCCTTAAAATTTCAAGGTCAGTTAATTGAAGGTTAATTGAAGGAATTGAAACGTGTTTTTTTGGCATTTTTTGTTCAAGCATACTATCCCATTTCGGTGGTGGATTCCGGTGGAGAAAACCTTCCTCTTGAACGTACTTTTTCTCGATTTTTTTTCAGGCCTCCCAATCCGGAGATTATCTGTCCGCCAAGGGACTACTTTTTCTCCGAGGACCGTACTTTGGCGGTCTCTACCAATCACAGACAAAATGACCAGTCAAGGACTCGGGTTTTTCTTTATTCTCCATAAAATACCTAGCGTTTGAAAAAGAAAAATACGGTTATAGCTAATTAAGAAGCTGGGATTATTTTCTTCCGCAAATACGCTTTTTTTGGCCTTCCAATAGGTACTAGTACCTTAAATACTGCGGTCAACTCATGAGGATGTACTTTTTGTAAGTTCTTGTGATCACTAATTACGAATTTCACCAAATACTCTGGAGATTTCAAGTACCCAAAAGAACCTGAAAATGCGTAGAAGATGGAGGGGAGGTGGAAAGTGGAGTCCCTAAACTTGTTCCAGCCAAAGTTCTTCAAAGTGAACAAGAAAAGTGAAATTTTCAAAATCTATCAGAAAATTAAAAATCAGCGATTAAAATAATATCGATAATCGCTAGCTTGTATTTCGAAATTGATATATATGTATGTTACAAAATTTAGACTCGGCGCAATTTTTGATTTATAAAAGATATATTAATTTTATTTTGATATAAGAATATTATGGTGATTCCAGCGTACCGACTGAGTAAACATTTTCTCAGTAAGAATTCTCCACAGTGAATTCATAAAAAGGTCTGAAATTCTCAGGAAATAATATTTAGTACTCCATCTATTGCGACACACCGCCCAAATTTCGAATTTCGAAGAAAATCTCTTTGTCTCAGTCGGTAAAAAATAGTCATTCTTCGGAATTCGAAATTTGAGCGATGTATCGCAATAGATAGAGTACTAAACATTATTTCCGGAGAATTTCAGAACTTCTTATGAATTCAGTGCGAAGAATTCTTACCGAGAAAATGTTCACTCAGTCGGGATGATGGTATCCCCTCAATGGAAAACAAATTCTTGTCGGGAATTGAATTTCTCACCACAAAATCAGGCATCACTATTTTCGATTGTATTTTCAGAAGATTCTGACAACGGATTAAAAAACAGCACGAGAGATTCACGTAATGAATAATGGTTTCAAAATTGTTTCCAAAGCTTCCACACCGAAAATCAGATCACTCAAATGAGTTTGTAAAATACGTCCGTTTGGGCGTTAATTTGTTCAACACATTTATCGGAAATTGATTTACCAAATAGCCGATACAAAATTTCCAATCGCTGTATACGAAGGAATTCGAAATATCCATCATATTCATCATTCTGTTTGTTTTTATATGAATACAGGTTTATGTATCAATGATAGCTTGAAAACATTTCCTTCTTAATACACTGTCAGAAATATCTGGAAGTTTTTTTTCAATTACGTACATGAAATCAGGTTCATACACATTCTACATTAAATTTAATGTACAAAAACATGAGAAGACTACAGATTATGCTATAGTTTGAATTGAATTTAATGTAAAATGTGTATGAAACTGAATTCATGCACGTACTTGGAAAAACTTCCAGCAAAAACATCAAAATGAATGCAGAAATTTCTAACAGTGTAATTCAAGAAACTTATATCAATTGATATTTGATTCAATAATGACACCTGACATTTTTATTCAAAATCAGGCGTACCACTCAGAAGCCTAACTAAGTTTAGATGTAAATCACCTTGCTGAAATCCGAATTTTATCACATTATTTCAATGAGTTCAAATACTTTCTTGATTGGATTTTCCTGATCAAGTTCTTCAAAAAGCTTTGAAAATTCAGCAAAGTGGTACAATTTCAGAAAAGTACATAGCTACGGCAAGTAACATTGAATTGTCCTAGGTAACTCTTAGATGGTGTAAATAATAGTCTGATTGTCTGAAAAATGCACTAACAAAAATGGAATGTAAAAATGACCATTATTTCGTGTATTTTTCACTTGTAAAATGATGAGAAACGAAGCCAGAGGTTTACAAGAGCAAAAACTTATTTTCTACCTTATTCTATGGTTTTATTGAACAATCGAATTGTATTCGTCCCCTCAGTGACCATGGAAATAACAAAAATAATGAATATCCTACTGTGAAATGCGTTACCATATTGAAAGGTAATTTATTTTTCTCTGTGTGAATGAAACATCTCATCGAATGGAAATGAAAAATTGAACTGTGGTGGATAAAATTTATTTGGTTGTCTAGTATTCAACTTGACTCTTTTTCTCAGGGAGAAAATATCGCGTACTGGATTGAGCATGATCACAAACTTTGGTATCAGAAATTGTAAGAATTACCGTGAAAACATCGGCCGGAGTGTATCAGCCAACTGTTGGGATTTTTAAATTTTATTAGAGTACTTTTCGCCACAGAAACCAATGAAATCACTCATAACTGTTCATTTCACCAGCAAAAATTTCTCACAAATGCTCTTTACAAGGAGTTACAGCAGTTGGCCGATATCTTCAAGATCATACTTGCGCCGCCCACGATTTTATATTCTCAAAAAAAAAATACTTGAAGGTGCATGGGGCTCACTTTGCTTGCCCTTTTGGAATGAGTCACGCTTGAATTCATAGATTATTAATTAATTC
The DNA here is from genome assembly GCA_018340375.1 of Gonatopus flavifemur. Classification (NCBI taxonomy): domain Eukaryota; kingdom Metazoa; phylum Arthropoda; class Insecta; order Hymenoptera; family Dryinidae; genus Gonatopus; species Gonatopus flavifemur. The sequence continues at coordinate 3,410,631 of JAFFJZ010000001.1, forward strand.
ATGAGATTCTCGAGACTAAGAAAGCTACCAGCGGGGAAGTTGTTGCAGACATGCTGAACAACAATTCGACAAATTTTGAGCCGTTTTCATATTTTGTATTGTACGTTAAAATTATCGGGAATTCCATGAAAAGAAGTCATATTCATCAATCAGAATGCAGAAATATTGCAGTTGTCATTCAATCCATGATAATTTTCAATCTGCAATACAAAAGTGATTTAATTTAAATTTTTTAAATTGTTCCTAAGGATGTTTTCACCAACTTTTCTGAAGAAAGTTCTCTTGGTCTCATCATGCGATCTTTACAGATACCACAATTTCACCGGATGTTCATGTGCAAAAAAGGACTACGTTGTAATCAGTGACTACTCACTACTCAATTGGGTGTATATTTTCTTTGTTTTCATGGTAAGACCAGCCGAGTAGAAATTCCCATCAGGATCAGATCTAGAAAGCCTTATCCTTCCCCAACATGTTGTTTTAATATACCTTGCCGAGTTTTGTATTTTTTGTCAGTGTCTAAGCATGATCAGAGTCAACCTGATCCAATCCAGGAAATACATTTCTAGTCAGGTTGCTTTGGGAGGTGATTCCACATCTGGTGAGAAAGTTATTATTTTATATGAACAAACAATTTAAGACTGTTGTGGAAGTAAATTAATATATTGTTCATGAACATCTATTTATGCCTCGATGAGTGAAATATCAACGTGAATCTCGCCTATCCCATTAAATTACCACCAACGATCGAAATAGCGACGAAATTAAGTTTGAAATTCTCACCCCAATTAGCTTCGATCAACTTCATTAGTGACGCAACTGTTAAATACAATTCATGAATTCTCATATTCACTTTACTATCAATTTCCATACAATCGAATTCTAATGCGCGATATCGGTTCAAACTAATTCCATTTATTGAATACAGTGAGAAAAACTGTAGATTCAACGATTAACTATTTTCAGCAAATAAATGACATTAGTGACAATGGAATCTATTAGCGTTTTGAGAACTCTTCAATATTTTTCTAAATGAATCTCTTTACTCAAAATCTTCAAATCGTGAGAAACTGGGAATTTTGTTATTCCAAGTCAAACTCGTTCAATATTCAACCACAAACGAAATAGTTCGATAATAACATCTTTATACCTACTCATGCAGAAAATGCCGACTTCCAACCAACCATAACAAGCGAAACAGTACTGGTACAACACTGATTACCAGGGTTGGTTGCCAGCGTTGTAACGTGGTTGAAGTAACGACCAGTACAATGTTGTTGTAACGCCGATAGTCAATGCTGATTTGCCAACGTTGATTTAAAACTCGTTCAACGTTGTCCATTATGTGTGGTTGTATACAACAAAATTTTGAAGAAATTATTATTCATGTTCTCGAATTGACTTCTTCACATGTTTTCGGATTATTCATTCGTTTCAAGAAACGATTCAAACTTCAGCAACATACGAACAGATGTGTTATATTTTTTACTTTCGATACAACCATGGACATTAGCTGAAAATATATAATTGTTTTCATTACCTACGTACAAAGGCTCAAATGGATTACCATCACCGGTTGAAAATCAATTGTCACACCGAAAAAACCATATTCTAAGATTGAGAGGGCGCATCTAACTTTAAGAACATTGGCATCTAAAATAAGCGTCAAGAATATATTCTTGTTGTAAGTGAGCATTCCTTTTATACTGAGAATGACGTGTGGTATTCTCATTTCAAGAATACTACAGAATTCCCATTTCAAGGATACACCGAAAGCACGATATTCTAGGATTGAGAGGAATTTATTCTTCACTCTTCCTCTAAATCAATCCTCTTATTATAAGACTAACCCCCTCTAATTTTTAGTGACTTCATAAGATATTCTTCGTTTCAGAATAAATTCTTGAAATAAGAATATTCCCAAATCATTTTAAATAATCGCTTTGTACAAAATAATTTTGTAAATTATCTAGCCTGAGATGTAAAATGACTTATAAATTCACAATATTCGTATAAAAGTCATTCTAAACATGCGAAAATTTCAAATTGAAGAGTATTCTTGAAGTTGAAATTTTCAAATTTGAGAAAAAAGCCTTATGTTCCGAGTTGAATTTGTTGTTGGGGTGATAATAAACTTGTGGGAAGAGTTTGAAAGTTGGGTGGAATCTATATTGATCAGGAAAGTCCAAATCGTGTGGCAAAAGTTAGAAAACCTGTCAACTCAGCTCACGGCACATGGGTATTCTATCAGCTTTTCTTCACTAAACGAAATCTAGGCAGGAGAAATGTATCAAAATTTAGTAAAATCAAGTTGGTACAGAGTAAAAGAGGACAGATATATTCATTGAATTTTATTGGTTATTATAAAAATGTTGATAAATAAGGAAAGGCTATAGAAGATCCAATGTGTTGTCTTTTAATATTTTACATAAATTTAACCTCACATCTGTCAACCGAACTGCAATTTTCACACAGGCTCATAGATTATTATATTCAACCGATGGATGATTGAATCGGATAAACACGTCACTTTAATTGATCTTTTCTAATGCATCGCGTAGGTACCGGTTTGACGGTGGAGAAACATTATTACTGATACTGAATTTGAATAATTTGCAAGTCTAGTCTAGTCGGTGTAAGAACTCCGGTAACAGTTTCAACGAAAATATCTGTATATAATATGTTATTGCTGTTATTTGAAAATTTGTAACCCATCAGAATGATAAGAAAAACATTCTTAATAGTATACAGTCGGAGAAGAATATTTAAAATTCATCAATAACAACGTGTTCAAAAATATTCCCGTTAGATCTGTTACCGGACTCCTCACACCGACTATACAATATTACTTTAATTTATGATGTGAGAATTCATAACTGGCGTACAGCTGTACTGGTCAAAGCGTCGTTCTCTTATTAGGGCTAGGATTTCGTGTTAGGTTCGATTCCGCGTGTAGGGCTATGAGATTTTCGCTATTGACCCCCACAGTTTGAACGCTTGTTATCATTAAATATCTTCATCAAGATGATTCCCACCAGGGAGTTCGATTGCTGTAGAACGCGGTTCTAGCAACTTACATTGGAACATGTTTCCATACATCTATTACACATACAGTACGAGATCGACAAGGATTCCAATAATTTTTTTGTGAATGATTTGAAATTATTTTACAATCGCTGTAATATATGGGTAGCGTTCATTTTTCTTATTTCTTTCATCAATTTTAAAACTAAACTAAGAGATTATATTCATTCATATGATAATATTATGCAAAAATGAATATTATTTCATAGTCAACTGAATCATTTATGTGCACGTTTAATATCATACGTGCGCATAAATTATTCTATGTCATATCACCACGTAATTGACATATGAAAGGGGTCATGTTTTGCAAAACATTTATTATTACGAATCCATATTCAGCTGGATATTCTGGATGTGGGAATAGTAAATATTATGAATAATTGAGGTTAACGCATAGTTGCAATGTTGGTATACAATGAAAAACCAGTACTGATTCAGGGTTGATGTTAACGTTGACCCAGTATTGGTGAACAACGCCGTACCAGTGTTGATCAGCGTTATCATTCCGGGTTTATTTCAACGTTGTTTGCCAACAGGTGGCAGTTGGCAAATAACGTTATTCCAGTACTGGGTCGTTCGTCAATTTCTGCATGGGTACACTGAGAAAAATCTGCATTGTAGAAATCATGTTTCAATACAGTAATGTATTTGACGGTGAAAAATACATTATTTTGGTTATTATTACCATGAGTTAGGTGATGAATACTATCTTCTTAGTTATTATTACCATGAGCTAGGTGATAAATAGCATCTTTTTGGTGAATCCAACCGAATGTACGATGAAATTCAACACTGAAAAGGTACTCTCACTTCTGAAAGGCTGGCTTCAGTTTTCATTATTTGACGGGTGAAAAATATACGAAATAGAAGTTATTTTCACATTTCATTCTTCTCAATGTATAGGAGAATAAATCAGCGTGAGCTTTTATAAGTCTAACAATCGTAAAATGGACGATGACGAAGATGCGCATCTGATTTAACGAACTGTAGGGTGCTACAATGAATGTACAATAGAAGTTTTAATGCTTGTGCGGACAATATAATTTGTCACTAGAACACTTATTTCCTGTTTACATATTTAAATGCTTGAAACGAGACGTTGAAGTTTGAATGACGTTAAGGATGTTAATAATTCCTAACCACATCGTGCACAAATGGAATGAGAAAGAAATACCAGGATGATGCAATTTAATAAAATGAATCTGCGTTATGCAAATAAAATGTACTGTGAAACATTCACCACTCACAGTAAAAGTATTCCAAGTACTTTTTCGCTGTGGAATTTTATTCTCGTCAACGTCTTTACAAAACAAACGAAAATTATAAACGAATAAATAAATATTACACGATAATGAAGCGTATGGTACATGGTTATAAACGTCTCATTAGACGGCCAGTTTTAATTAAATGTTACATTTCTGTCATGTAAATATAAAGTGGACTAAATCATTCGAATACTTGATGTCGAAAGTAAATATTGAAGTAAGCATCGCGAATATCAATGTTTTCCATTCATTCACTTCAATTAACCTGAGAGAATTATGTTGTTAGCGACAATTCAATAAATCATTGCGGAATTTCGGAAACGCGAGATCTTGACTTTAGAAGGAATGTAACAAAATTCGGGTAGTTTATATTTATTCGGCATTGCCCTTTCAGAGAAGGATTTCTGAGAACAAATATTTGCGTATCATGTAACGAATACTGAAAATTTCCAAGAGAACAATAGAATCATGAATGGAATTGGGAGAAATTAATACAATGTTTGAAATCTTGGGATATATTTTCTTATGATCTTTATGAAGGGAACAATTTGTTCACTGAGAGGAAGATTGGTTTATTTCTAAAAACATATTTTCTTGTTCTCAGAATACTTTGTTTTTCTTTTCTCAAGAAGATGGGTAATTGGAGTAAAGAATTTTTCTTCATATCACGAATGCATAGCTTGAAATTCTCTATTTTGAAGGAACTTTTTTCGACTCAAATAAAATATCAAATCAGATTCGGTCAATTTAATAAGTTTTTCCTCCCAAAGTTTTCATTCTTTCAATTCCTGATTGTTTTCGAAATAGTTAAACTTAAAAAAATACAAAATATTATGGGCATTTTGTTTGTTCCACATTATGGAGAAGAAAAATGCAATTGGAAATCGAGTCATCATAATTAGAACAATATGTGAAACTCTCAAAGCGCTAAGATTGAATTTGGAAATAGATTCTTTTGTCAATGATTTTCATGTTAATCAGAGACAGATAAATTTCAGGGAGTTTTGAAATTCAACGAGTCGATGTAAAATTTGTCACCGTCTTGAATAATTCTTATTAATACGTTTCTAAGTTCAAGTACTCATGACGTGCGATGTATTATTTCACAGAATAGGAACCTTATAACTCAACAGGTGGTGTAAATGGGTCAGAAGTCAAGTACTTAGTTTATCAAGCTGACATTAGAGAGCGAATTGGAGTTAGCAGGTACGAGATTAGGATTTCGCATGATAAAGGATAAACTTATATGAATAGAGTCCATGAACTGAGAGAGTATACATTTTTCATTAATGACACATACATTAGCTGCATTCAATATTCACGGAATGAATACAAAATGAAAATTTGATCATGCGTTGGATTGAATTATGTGTTCGAGAATTGCACTCCGTGAAAATGAATTATAAATGAGTGAAAAGGAGATTTCAACGTGCAGGATACTGAATGTCATTGTATTCGATGTACTTCTTGAATAATTTGACTTCTCATTTGATTGTTTCCCGATACCACTTTTGAGAGTCCCTTAGTTAACGACAATTAAATAAACAATTTGAAGATGAAGTTAAAAAAAAAGTTTGCCCTGGTTATTCGACTTTTCGGAGTTACATTGGTGTATGAGATGGATCCGTGTAACATTTTAGGTTCACCTTTGCACCAAATGGATGCCAAGCACAATAAATGAACATGAGTTTTTTGCATTTTCCAGATTACAAGAGAAAAGCATACATCTCCCCACGCAATAAAAGAATTCTGTTCCAAATTTGAGTTATTTTTTACAACAACAACCACTACCACCACCAGCGAATCATGAAATAAAACTCGTATCCAATCCATACTGGCAGTTGGGAGACGGTAATCCGCATAAATTGTTGCCGATGTAATATCCGCACCTGTTTATTTTCCAGCTGCGCAACCTCTAAGATTTTTTCACACAATCTCGTCCCTTTGAATTCCCCTCAGTGCCCCGCATTCTTCATTATTGTCTTTGCCTATCCACTCCCTTTACTTCACTTTCTCGCTCTCTCACTCTCTCGCTATTATTCACATCTTCCCCTTTGCTCACTCTGACCCTTCTTTATCTTCCGTTGCCCTTTTTGTTACCTCTTTGTATAATTTACAAGAGGCATTCAAATTTGATGGTATTCACTATTATGAAACCTCTAACGTTATTATCAAGTTACGACAGTATCGAGGAGTGTGAGAGGATTACCTTGGAAATGATATTAGGGTTTCGCGAAAGAGCCTTGCGCTAAGCTTAAAAATAATCAACGTTGATTATTTTCTCATCTGATAATGTGAGGTGGATTTATCAAAATGAATTAACAGTTTCAAGTAGGATGGGAAAAATTATCGAGTACCTTACTGAATTGCTCGATTCATCAACAAAAAATTTCATTTTTTGTGAAAAAACAATTAGAATTTAATTGATGACTGTATGTTGAAGAAATGATTCGACAATTCGCTAGAAATGGAACAGAGGATCGGGACTTTAATTAAAATCTTTGGAATGGCAAATTCGAAATGAGTGAAGAAAAAAATCAACAGGCATCTTGCCAAATGGTTTGAAAAATTACAATAATCTTAAAATCGAATCCATTCACCAGGAAATAAAAAGTGATAATAGAATCGTTTGAAAGGGAAATCTTAAAAATCGTACCAATTATCGTGCACAATTGTCTACTCCACCACTTATTTTCAAACAATATTTCGTCCACGTGGAATATTCGTGTACCGTTTCCATGCACGGTAATGGTTGGAATTTTGTTAACGATTCCTGACTTTCATCACAAATTGCTATCAAATATCAGTATTTTCGCTTGCTCACGGTAAAAGATTGCGCGATATTCGGTCCTTATTTGTTAGTGAATTGATGTACGTTTACCATAAGTTCAATTTTACGAATTATTTTGCTTGTGAAAATTGCTAGTAAATTGCTATCTGGATTACAGGTGCATAAAATATTATCTGCGCGTTGGCGAGAAATACTCGTATTCGAGTAATTTGGCCCGATTATTGCACACGGTGGAAGGAATCAGCAAAAACCTGTATTTTCTCTTTTTTATTAATCGAGGAAAATTTCAGAGCGTGAAATTTTTGTTAATGCGAATTAAACGTTTAAAGAGAAAATTTTCCATTTTCAGAGGAAATTCCAATCCATCGATATTATTGATGAGTACGGTACGCAATGGAAAGTTTCTTCCAGAACCTCAAGAAAGAATACATTAAATTAATAATGAACGAGTTCGGCCCCAAATCAATAAGGTTACTCTCCCATTGTAACGCCGCTAACACGCGAGAATTTCATTCACTTACTATATTTTGTTGGGAAGTTCAGAACAAGAGAAATACGAGCCGTTTTTCCCCCATTTTTCTTTCTCGTATCCTAAAGTTTAGGAGTATAACATGTGCGCCTGTACAATAATCCAATCAGTAAACGGCAGGTGGAGGATTTATGCAATCACTTCAAGTGAATGTAATGTTAATTAGATTGGGGGAGAAATATCATTTTTAGATTTAAAAGAAAGATTGATTCATTTCTTTATTTGCACTCGATGCACTGATTGATTCTACATCGTACTGTTAAGACGAATTTGTTTATTTTATATTGTAATTTTTTGGAGTATTAGTTGGGAATTATTCCAAATAATGCAACAAAACCACGTTGAAAATTAATTCACCACTCAACATGCGAAGTTCCAGTAGGAAATTTCAAAATCAATTATCTTGAATAAAATAGAATAGTTTTTTTCGTTTCTCAAGGAAAAAGGCAAGGCATAAGCGGTTCAATGTTTTTATGTTTGTTGACTAAAGCGTTCCAATAAACGATTCAAACTTCAACGATGTAGTATGAACTCATTTATTTCTGGAACACTCGTTTTTCTCATTTTTTTCCTACAAAGAATGCAGAAAATTCTGTCAGTTGTAAAAATGTAAGTTCTTTTTCAATCGATGTGGACGAGTGTCATAGATTATTCATTCTGTGATTTTTGAAACAATGTGGTTTTTCTTCAAGAGAATTACAACCATTCAACACAGTTCAAAACTGCGTGGTTGACACTAAACTGATACACCAGTGAATATGACTTCAAAAGTAGGGAAAAAATCCATAAGAATTGATTCAAGTTTGAACGCACTTGTCATTTTACGCTCCGAATGGCCGATGCGATATTTGGTGCTGGGAAAAGATACGACTCAATGTTATGGATTATACCTCAAAAAATGTTCAACTGCCTACTCTGGAATTTTTATGAGATATTCTGTAGGGAATAATGAAAACTTATGTTAAATAACAAAAACGATTTACACTGTAAAAAATATTCGGGATTTTCCCATACCTATGTAGAGGAAATTTCCTATACTTGTACGGGAAAAGCGAATTCCCGTACACGTATAGGAATTTTCACATAAAAATATATTAAAATTGCTGTTTTTATGGGATTTTTACTGTCAATTTATAGGATTTTTCCCAAAATTTACGGGAAATTTCCTATCCATGTATGTGTTAATTACTTCACATACATGTATGTGAAATTTCCTATAAAAATTTTTTACAGTGTATGTCATTTGTTCAATCCATAAATTCACACAGAATACAAATTTGTGTGATTAGTAAGTTGTTGTCTGAATCCAAGAGTTTTCCAAATATCAGTGATTGAAACATGTTTGATGTCTTGAACTTCAAAAGTTTTGGAAATCGTGGCTTAAAAATAAAAGATAGCACATCGAAATAAGAAAAGTTCGCATTGATTATTTTCCTCTTCAGAATGCAAGAAAGAAATTTCCGTTGAAATTAGAATGTCTGCTGTGAATTTGATATGGAATGACCCACAGCAGTATTCTTTCGCAATCAATTCAAAATGATCTCCAAATGCCATTGATTTTTAGGGAGTTCCCTAACACATGGAACACAAAAATTGGAAGAAAAATATTCAAAAACTTCCCTATTACACCTATCATGGAATCAATTATAACATACGTTTCGATTCTCAATTTATATTGATTTCAATCATTTGAAATTGCTAATTGATGTATCCGCATTGACATTTTACGTAATGAGACTATCGGTCCTCGCTTTGTTGAATTTTCTCCACTCGAACAGTGCAATCGATCTTCACCTCCTACAAAATTATTGACACGCCAGTATCCTTCCTATCACTTTTATTACCCTTCATCTTGTATCCGATACCCACCATTTTTCCTCAAAAAACGAGACCACTAAAAAAATGAGGATACAAAACGTATCTGTTGCAAGTTCCTATTGTTTTTTGTTTATGCTATTAAAATTGTACTGAAATGAGGTCGAATTCTCAATAATACAGATATCTATTGCATTTAATACGGCTTTCAGCTATGGAATCGATTACCGTTGATTTTCAAGCGTAAGGTTTCTCATCAGAATTTTATTTTGACCTATCCAATATCAATATTTCTATAAAAATGTGCGGATAAGGATTATTCGTCCTCAACATGACATTTCTAATCCCTTCATGCTGTTCCTTCTTGTTTTTCTCTCATCCCTCAAATATCACATCCATAAAATAACAACAACAATACTCTGATCAAGTAAATCATTTCGAAACCTCATTGATGATTTCTGAACGTTTACGTTACATCAAAAAATAAGAATTGTGTTTCTCAATTAAAGTTCTCCGTCTCTCGTGCTTGGATAATTACACTCTCTGGATACCAGAGAATTCTTTTATCTCTACGACTATTTTCACAGCAAACATAAACGCATTCTTATTTCTCTTCTTTATCTAACAGGATAATGGAATTTTTATTCAATTTAATTTTATAATTTGTCGCAGAGATTTGTTTTCTGCTTTTGACTAATGGATTTGTTACCTCTTTTGGAATTTTTTCTAGCAATTACAATTTTATTATTTTCTCCTTCTTCCTTTCTTTCTTCCTTTCTTTCTTTTATCCGGATACACTCGCGTGTCGTTTTACTAATGAGCTTGTCGGCATGGTGCTTGGAAACTCCAGGTATTCGAATGATCGGGGAATCATTAACATTTTACAAAGGCGAACGAAAACTCGAATCGGAAACAAATTCGATTCTTCGAACGATATCACAACAATTAGTAGTAAATATTGTACCTTCCATAATCAATCATATGAATCATTGAATACACACAAATTATGAATAATGAAAAATAATTTTATAGAAAAGGGATTCATTAATATTAACCTTCCGGCGGACGCGCTGGTGTACAAAGTACACAGAAATCACTTTCTCACTGAAAATTTATCTGAGACGAAATACAACCGGCCTGAGAGTCAGATGTATTGCTCCGTTTTTGATCATTTCTTTGCCCGATGACATTCGAATATTCCTGAAAAAGTATGTTCCTGTCGAAAATTGAAAAGCTGAGAGAGAATCGAAAGCGCGGCAGATGCAAGCTTTGTGACAACACAAGGACTACACAAAAATGTATCCAGTGCCATAGATTCATATGTGAGAAACATTCTTTAACGTCCGTAACTTGTCAGAAATGCTTGATTGAAACATCAGCCCGGGAAAAAATAATTCATATATGGTCGTATATGAGCGTATATGAATCATATATGAATCATATATGAACATATATGAAATACATATGAACATATATAAACATATATGAGATCTTATATGAGCATATATGGATTTTGGCCATATATGATCATGTATGAATGAGACTGTATATGGATTTTGGCCATATATGATCATGTATGAATGAGACTGTATATGGCCATATGTGATCATATTCAATCATACATTATCATATACATCCATATATGGACAAAAAAATGTCACAATTTTACATGGAATGTAATGAAAAACCAAAGGAGAGAGAAGTGAGATCAATGCTGATAGATTCCCCGCTTTCATATATGACCATATATGAACATATATGGCCAAAATCCATATATGCTCATATATGAATGCATATATGAATCCATATATGGGTCCATATATGGAATTTCTTTTCCCGGGAGGTGTGATATCACATATCCGATGTTCCCTGATTCCTAACATTTCATGTTGACATTCTTTTATTCCCCATAATGTATTTTATTTTACAATTTTTATACTCTGTTTTTTTGATTACTGCAAATTTAATATTGTTGATGAAGTTTTATATGTACCCAGACATCCTCTGTGTATCAGTATTCTACCATGAATGTTCTATTCGTGCCATATTTGTATCAATATTACCCCATGCAGAAAATGCCGTTGGTGCCAGTGCAATGCTGTTGCAACGCCGATAGTCAATGCTGATTTGCCAACGTTGATTTAAAACTCGTTGAACGTTATCCATTATGTGTGGTTTAATACGGCAAAATTTTGAAGAAAATATTATTGATGTTCTCGAATTGACTTCTTCACATGTTTTCGAGTTATTCATTCGTTTCAAGAAACGATTCAAACTTCAGCAACATACGAACAGATGTGTTATATTTTTTACTTTCGATATAACCATGGACATTAGCTGAAAATATATAATTATTTTCATTAGCTACGTACAAAGGCTCAAATGAATTACCATCACCGGTTGAAAATCAATTGTCAATGTTGGTATACAATGAAAAACCAGTACTGATTCAGGGTTGATGTTAACGTTGACCCAGTATTGGTGAACAACGCCGTACCAGTGTTGATCAGCGTTATCATTCCGGGTTTATTCCAACGTTGTTTGCCAACAGTTGGCAGTTGGCAAATAACGTTATTCCAGTACTGGGTCGTTCGTCAATTTCTGCATGGGACGTTGTGTACTTTTGTACACCAGCGCGCCCGCTCGCGTAAAAAAAATCGCGCCCCCGCCGGAAGGTTAATATAATTTGCAACCTCAAGCAACACATCTGAAAGCAGAATACTTCAAATTCCAAAACAAATGGATCAATGAGGTACCACTTCGTGAACGAGAAAACATCTTCTCTTCACTTGGAGGAAATATAAATCTACTCAAAATTCTGTATCACGTGAAAAAAATTTGAAATCCATTATCCACGATTGATGATTACGTATCGACCAAATCACCGTTCGCTATGCACCAAACATTTTATCCATTATAATCTCATTGGCCAATTATCCTCCTTAATGAACCATCTTTTCCCAATAGCATCTGCTACCCACTGCACGTACACGTATGGAAGATTTATAGAGTTTTGCATAAACCGTGTCACTGCACATCCATTCGAAACCTTGTCAAAACGATTGAATTCTCATCAAACGCTTACCACCCTGCACTGCTTTGCAATTGTATTTTTAACTCGTAAAAATGCACGTACGAACGAATGAACTGTGAAATTCGAATGTGTACACAGTGAGCGACAGACGTTAATTTCATGATTTTCCACGTCCCTGAGATCCAAAACGTTTCGGCACGTGAATAACTGGGAATCGATTTTCGTACCAGTATAAGATGCTTTTGCTTATGTTGAAAAACCAGATAAAATTCACACCACCTGAGATAGATTGTCCCGAGAATGGGGGTCACGAAGTTTGACACGAGACAAAGTTTTCCTACAGTTTACAATTTACAATTTACAATGAGACAAGATAATGTTATGCTGCAGTACGGAAAGTTGAAAAATAGGTTGCGCTGTCTAATGCCAAAGAGATCGTGTGTACCATTTTGGATGATGTTCAATATGAATAGTACAGAATAATTTAGGCGAGAAGTGGAAAATAAGTTATTTTGTAAGGGATTAGATCTCTTATCAATTCATCAGAATCGGGACATTCATTCTTCTACCTTGCGACAATGCATACACGGAAAAAAAGAAATAGTTGCAGCAAGTACTTGAATAGTCGATTTTCGACCATCTACTGAAGTAGTTGCTGCAGCTACTTAGTAGTCAGGACAAGTGACTCAATAGTTGCACTAGCTAACGTAAATACCTGAGATATTTTGAATTAGTTGAGACAGCGAACGTGTTACTTGTCCGGACTACTAAAGAGCTGCAGCGACTACTTAAGTAGATGGTCGAAAATCGACTATTCAAGTAGTTGCTGCAACTATTCTTTTTTTTCCGTGTAGAATTTAATAGGATTGTATAGACGAACTATGAATCTATAAAAATATCTATAAAAATGATATATAATCATTCTGAGGAGATATTCTTTCAACCCCCTGTGTCAAGAAAGCGAATTTGGATCATTCAATAGAATTAAATATGAATATTTGATATATATATATTGAAAAATTCGATTGGATTTAATTCCTATGGAATTAACGTACAATGAATAAGGAAATCTAGAATTCCCAGTGAGAAACATATATCCAGAAAATATAAAACAAAAGACAATAAAGATTACATACTGTTTGAAGTTCGACAATAAATCGTTGATTCCAATAATCAGCTTAGACTCAACAACAAGATGATAAATCGTGGTTCTCACATTCACACTCGTGAAGATATTCATAATGAAAGTTATAAAATATTCCCAAACACATAATTATCCACGTAAATTTATTTATCCTCTGACTTACATAGAAATTTTCAGTTGCTGAAATGAAAAATTTATCAAACATTTGAGTAAAATACGATACTAAATATATTTTTTCAGTTGTAACCAAAAATATATGGAGTAATCTTTGTCCACAGTGATCAATGCTCAAGATTGTACGGAGTGTGTCCATTCTAATTACAACAACCTGAGCTCAGATTTATAATCAATGCCCGAAATGCCTTAAGGAAAAGATTCAGTTTAGAATACGGATGATTTCTGATATTCAAACTGCCACATTAAATCCACTATTCATAATTCCGAAAATCTAGGTTCGAATATGTAATTAACGGTCCCAAAAACTCCCGTAAGACAATCGTCCCTCAAATTCAAGTGATTTTGAATTGTTTCAAGCGCAATATTAAATTCACCTTAGTTGTATTCGTAGTCAAGGATTCCAAAAATATTGGTATTGATTTCAAATATCTCCTACCACCCTATTGGAATCGCCATTTGTGATTTCGGAAATCTGACTTCGGATTCGTGATCATCAACCTCGAAAAATCCCAGTATGACGATTTTTTCACAAATTCATGTGATTCGTTATTTTTTGGATCGCCATATTGGATTCGCCATTTGTGATTTCGAAAATCTGAGTTTGGATTTGTGGTCAGCGACCCAAAACAGGGTGCCTAGCAGTCGGAAATTTCAAGGAAATCAGCCAATCTAAAATTCAGGTTTCAACCTGAATGACCAATAAAACAAACGAAAACTTCTGGGACTACAAACCCTGCAAAAGACCTTTTCTTTGCACGTTTTGAAAAATTCAGAGGAATTTTGAAATTCTAGCCACCATATTGCAGTCCCCATTTGCAATTTCAAAATCCTAACCGTATGTGTTGAATCCGGGATACTCAAATTACACATTCCAATCAATAAACTATCCAACATACACGTTTCATACGCTTGTAATGAGTTCTGACCATTATCGTTAGACTCGCTCTTTGTTTCAGCCGCCGTATTGGCGCACATATCGGTCGGCATGTTCCAAAAAAACTGTACGGCATTGGAAAATAGACACTCCAACGAGAATTTTGACTGGTCTTTGAGATCTCTTTCTTCAAAATCGAAATGTTCAGAGGGGGTGACCGATTCGACAAAGAATGGCTTATATGTTCATTCAGACCTTGAAAAATAATGGAGCAAGCTAAAATTTCAACTATATCCGTATAATTTCCACAATTATATAAATTTAATCAACCCTTTGTTGAGTTGTAGTTATCAAATTTGATTGTTTGAACTCATCATGTTTTATTCTTACTTTGACTGAAGAAAAATGGTCGTCCATGGATGTATCCAGGGGGGTGCAAGCGAGGGCAGTTGCCCCCCCCCCCCTTGCGAAATGGGAAACAATGTTTTTTGATTCAATGAATAAGTATATAAATAAAAAAGTTGTGGAAAATTTGAAATTAAACAGTTTGCCCCACTTCAAGTTCTGAGCTGGATACGCTCATGTGGTTGTCCATACTATATTTCATTCCATCAACTAAATTCTTATTTTCCATTGCTGTAATACGACTAGTTGATACAACTAACGTTTGATAGTTACACGTTTATAGTACTAACAATCCAAATTCAGAACTGAATATTCCATTGTTGTCAAAACTAATTGCTTCATGGATAAATAACTTTATTTATAGTTTCTCGAACAAAAAGAATCATTGCACCAACTATTATGAAACGTCTAAAAGTTTTTCAGTTGCAACGAATATTTAGTTTCCTCAGTATATTAAATTCATCCGAAGAAGAAGAATATATATCACATACCTGTAATTGTATTCAGTACAGCCGTTGTTTAATCCAGCCTGAAAATAAAAATTTCCATTCATTAGTCGTCTTGGTGTATAAGCGGTCATCTAAAATAAATTTCCAGTTATCAAAAAAAGTGGAATTGTCGTTTCCACAAGCACAACATCCATCTCAAAAATCGATTATATATTCCATAAAAGCATTTCTTTCACGTATTCCCAAACACTTGATGTTTAAATCACAGGAGAATTATGAAAATTTACGAGAGATATAAAGAATTATATAGGAGATTATGATGAGGGATGATATTATAATACTAAAATGTATGTCTTTTAAAACGTTTACTACCGGCTCGTACTCATCATACGTTTATCTCTTCCTTCTGCCTGCAGCAGAATAAGGGTAAAGGTGAAATGAGTGCAGGCAGTGCGGGCCACAGAAAAACACACTATCAGAGATGAGAATCTTCATTACATGCACACTCTCTGTGACCCACAGAGTTGAGAAAAAACTTTGCATTCTCGAAGTAAGCTGCTTTGTCTCACACAAGATTTGATGTGATACGAATGATAGGGAAAACGTCTTAATGAAAATTATAAGATCAATCAATTCTGTACGATAAAAGTACTCTATACGGATGATATTCTGCTGAACGATAATCAATCGTGATCAATTGCATCGAGTTTTTGATAATTTGACAATGCACATTTTTTAATTAATTTTATTCTCATCGGACAACGGCTCGAATGTACACACGGTACGTACTCGGAGGACTGACACCGATTTTTATTCTGTACTGAATTCGAATTAGCACATATTCGTACTTATGCAAATATGTGCACACACCCTTATCCTCGTATGTACCTACATTTCACCCCAATGAACATACCACACCCACGTTGTTCATTTATTTGTTCTACTTGCATATAGCTGCACACGCACAAACACACTCACGCGTATCTCTTCCCTACCATCAGCAATTTCAAATCATGCAAAACTGTTTGTGAGCTGTAATGAATCGTTGGTTATGAAATTCGAGATGAATATTAGATTCAGATGTATTTGAACATCGGATTTTATCATTGTTATTTGAATCGAATAGTGGGATATTCAGGTCGGATGAAATCTGTGAATTCACGAAACTTTGCCAAGAAGTTTCAGTACTGTAATGAGACCGACTGATCTGTGAAATTTAATAATCTGGAACAGTTGAATGGGAAGTTAGTAATTTCAACTATCCATCATCGTTGCAATAACGTGAGTTAGACATTTTCCGTTTCGGAACACAAAAATTTAATGAAAAATGTGGTGATGAATTGTCTTGAATGAAATCTGTTATTTTTTGTGAAGACCATCTGAAAATTCTATAATGATTCTATGATACATTCAAAAACAACATTATTATAAGCATCTACACCCAGAAAAAAGTTGCAAAATTTACATCTTATGAACCCAATGTTTGGACGATTTGGAAAAATAGTTCGAGCTACCACAATTTGAATTGATTTTACAGCTGGGATTAATCATGAAGGTTCTGAACTGGGGGGCACTCTTTCCTGTCATAACACACCCCAAAGACGGGGAACTTTCTCCAATTTTTCAAAAACATGGAAATTAATTCCAAGGTGGAACCTTGGGGAAATCGATCAACAGTTCTCACACTAAGTTCGCCAGTTCTGGGTTCAATGAATACAATTATGCATCTCAGGATATGAATATCGTACACTGAGAGAAAAAATTTCCGGGAACAATAAAATAGTCAGTTGAATAGTCGCCATAAAATACTTAATTGATTCGAATAAACTTTCATTGACTCAATTAATTAAGTGTTCCCATTGATGAAATATTTCATAGCATATTAAATATTTGTTTGATTGAATAAATATTTTATCGAGTCAATGAAAGTTTATTCAAATCAATTAAGTATTTTATAGCGACTATTCAATTTAATATTTTATTGTTCCCGGAAATTTTTTCTCTCAGTGTACAGATCCCTACCGAAGGAGGCGAGAACTCCCGTGGCAATCTTCAGAACTCGCATTCGGTTTCGATAGAATTTGATTCTAGGAAGAATGACTATGACTGCAGGTCTGGTCCGATTACCGTGAGTTCTTGGGTCAATCATGAGAGTTCTCAACTGAAGTGCACTCATTCCTGTCAGAACTCATCCCTAGAAGCCGGGAACTCTCCCCTATCATCCAAAAATCATGGGGATGGATCGAGGGTGGAACCCTGAACAAATCGATCAACGGTTCTCACACTAATATCGACAGTTCTGGGTTCGATAAGTACAGTTCTGCATTTCAGAATATGAATATCGTACAGAACTCTATGGTGGAACGCGGGAACGCGCATAGGAACTCTCATAACTCAATTCCGGTTCCGAGGACGTTCGATCCCGATCAAATTACTCTGACTGCAGTTCTGGTCCGATTACCGTGGGCTCTGGGCTTGATATTGTGAGTTCCCAACTCAGAAGCACTTTGTCCAGTCAAAACTCAACCTGAGAAGCCGGGAACTCTCTCACATCATCTGGAAATCATGGGAGTCAATCAGGGGTGAAAACTTGGGAACTCCTTCAACAGTTCTCACACTAATATCGACAGTTCTGGGTTCAATGAGTATACCGGATGCGAGGTCTGGGGGTTTCTATGGGGGTTCCCGCGTCCCATGATAGAGTCATGTACAACACTCATATTCCGAGATGCAGGAAAGTATTTATCGAACCCTGAACTGTCGATTTTGGTGTAAAAACTGTTGATATCGGTGTGAGAACTGTTGATCGATTTTCTCAAGGTTTCACCCTCGATCCATTCTCATGATTTTTGGATGATGTGAGAGAGTTCCGGTCTTTTAGGGATGAGTTCTGACAGAAAACAGTGCTCCTCAGTTGAGAACTCTCATGATGGAGCCCAGAACTCATGGTTATCGCACAAAAAATTGTAGGCAGAGTGCTTTTCTCTGGAAGCAAACTTCATCGAAACCAAATGCGAGTTCTGAGAATTTCCCCGAGAGTTCGTGCGTTTTAAAATAGAGTTCTGTACGTTATTCATGTTCTGAGATGCGGAACTGTATTCATTCAACCAATTTCAGTCTGGGTAGTACTCGGATCAGGAATCAGAAATATAGAGAGTGTAGTCCGATTTGCCGAGTAAATAGTCGAGCCTTTTTATTGAAATTTTCGAGCCGACGTTTCGGGTTGTTTCAACCCATTATCCAGGTAATTCTAACATCAATTCGAAGTGGTGAAAAATTATTATTCTCGTCCAAGTTTCCAAGATTGGTTTCGTCGATTAATTGAGTTCATAATCGATCGACTATTTGGGATTGAGACGGCAAAATCATGAATGAGATGGGAGAAAAATTTCGTTCAAGCGAATCGAACTCGTGTTTTTGCCTGGAAAACACAGGGTTTGTTCACCTGTGTCATTACTCAAATTGGGTGTATGTGAAAACTCCGAATTGTAAAAAGTTTGACACCTTGGTTGAAAAGAACAACAAGATGAACCCTTTTTGTCCAACCAAGGTTTCGAAGTTTTCACATAGACCTCTCAAATTCGTTGTTCCAAGACGTAATACACGATTCTGAATTTGTCGGATCATTCTGTGTTCATTTAGAATCTTCAGGATTTCTAATTTTCATTTACTCATACGGCAATAGGTTCTGAATAGATTCGGATTATCATCAATCACAGGAGAACAGTGATCCGTAGTTGCAAAGATTATTTTCGAGAGATGGTGCAGAATTGCGGAAAACACAAGACCAGCTGCAGTGGCTCAATTTGAGCGCTCAAACGCGATAACTTTCCTCACCTTCTCAATGAAATGTTTTATTCGATCTCATGTCATCCAATGGGAATAGATTCTTTCCAATCTCGTATGAAGGTCCCGTATATGCTAGCAATATAGTAATTTATAATGTCACATTTCTCTCCTTGTAGCCTTACCACACGGAGAAAATGTTTTGACGAAAGATTACTAAAAGTTGAGTAAAACGGGGACATAGTGGCCATTCGGCGAGGTTTAAATTTCGGTTGACTTCGTTTTACTCGACTACAGACGAAAATTCATCCAAATGTTTCTTTACAATACTCAACTTGTGAAGATAATGGGAATATTTGAATGAATTTTCATCTGTAGTCGAGTAAAACGAAGTCAATCGAAATTTAAACCTCGCCGGAATGCTAATATGTCCCTGCTTTACTCAACTTTGAGTAATCTTTCGTCAAAATATTTTCTGTGTGCAGGACCAAGTTTTCGACAGGAAATTTCCCGTCAAATTTCTATTAACGATTTTTGAATCCTTAATTCATCAATAGTTCCGAATCGTAAGTGTAGTTTTGTATGAGAAGAAATTAGGTCGTGATAATTGTTGGTAATAATTAAAGAATTCACTATGGAGAACTATTGGGAATGGACCATATCATTGAAAACTGGAGATATCCATCACTATCGAAGAACTCCATTCTCATTTGAAAAAGCACATGCATCGAAAACTGAAGCTTCAGATGAGAATTATTAATCCAAAACGCACGTGAAAAACTATTCATGTGATATAGTGAATCGTCATATTCCCTGTAATAAACTTCAATTGCCTATGGAAAATTTGAAGTGAGGATTTTTGGATATGATTGAATTATACTTTAATGATTGGATATGAAAAATCATTGGAAAACCATCACTCCCCCAAAAGAGCAGAAACCTTCAGGAACGTTCATTGAATGTTCCTGAACGTTTATGTTGGCTTGGGACATCAACAGCTTTCGTATTTTATGAGAATGATGATTGTTACAATTTAGGCTTGCATAAGGTCATGGTCGATTGCGTTTGTATTTGCTTATTTTGAATCTAACTTTGGCAGGAAAAGACTCAAGGGCGTATCCAGAGGAGGGGGTCCAGGGGCTACGGAGTACGCTTCCCAAATTCACATTTTCTCTCTTCTATATATCTATCAGGTGTATAACTTTGCTTCCGCCGTTTTGCAATAGATGGCTGTAGCGGTAAGTGGTAGTTGAAATAAATAGATCATAGATGTCATACAATAAGCTTAGGCATTTGTAAACATGACGCCATCGAAATATTAGTCGATTTGTGTCTGCATCATAAAGTTATTCTCGATCAAACATGTCAGCTTACGAGCCAAATTCTCGTCATTTGCGGGAGGTTTTAATTTTCTGCTTTGATATGAAGAAATCTGCGGCTGAGGCTCATCTAATGCTCTCAAATACCTATGGCGAGGCCGCTACTAGTGAAAGAACGTGCCAAGAGTGGTTTCAACGCTTCAAGAACGGTGAATTCAACGTCGAAGACCAGCATGGCGGTGGAAGAGAGAAGGTTTTTGAAGATGCAGAATTGGAAGCATTACTTGATCAAGACTCGTGTCAAACGCAACAAGAATTGGCAGGATCATTGGAAGTGACGCAACCAGCCATTTCGAAACGCCAGAAAGTCATGGGAATGATTCAGAAACAAGGAAATTGGGTGCCGTACGAGTTGAAGCCGAGAGATGTTGAACGGCGTTTGTGTGTTTGTGAACATCTGCTTGCAAGGCAAAGACGGAAAAGATTTCTGCATCGCATTGTAACTGGGGACGAAAAATGGGTTCATTACGATAATCCCAAGCGCAGAAAATCATGGGGATATCCCGGCCATGCTTCCACGTCGACGGTCAAACCGAATATTGACGGTTCCAAGGTTATGCTCGGTATTTGGTGGGACCAGCTCGGCGTAGTGTATTATGAGTTGTTAAAACCGACTGAAACAATCACAGGCGATCGTTATCGAACGCAATTAATGCGTTTGAGCCGAGCATTGAAAGACAAACGGCCGCAATACAACGAGAGACATGATGAAGTGATTTTACAGCATGGCAATGCTCGACCCCATGTTGCGAAAGTGGTCAAGACATACTTGGAAACTTTGAAATGGGACGTTCTACCCCACCCGCCGTATTCTCCAGACGTTGCTCCCTTGGACTATCACTTGTTCCGACCAATGGCACACGGCCTAGCTGACCAGCACTTCCGGTCTTATGAAGAAGTAAAAGATTGGATCGATTCATGGATCGCTTCAAAAGATGACCAGTTTTTTCAACGCGGGATTCGTATGCTGCCCGGAAGATGGGAGAAAGTCGTGGCCAGCGATGGACAATTTTTTGAATCATAAATGTATAACCAGTTTTTTACAATAAAGCCTCGAATTTCGGAAGAAAACCGCCGGAAGCAAAGTTATACACCTAATATATATTTCATGTATATAGGCATATACCTGTAATTTAGACCTTTTCCAAAACATCCTAGATACACCCTTGAAGAAACTAAATGACTCTAAAATCTAGAATCCAAAAGGGAAGGGAATTTCAAAGGCGCAAGTTCGATTCGCTTGAACGAAATTCTTCTCCCATCTCATTAATGATTTTGCTCTCTCAATCCCAACTAGTCCATGGATTATAAACTTAATCAATCGATGAAACCGATTAATCGGTGTGACCGGTTGATCGGATTTTGTCGATTAATCGATTAATCGTGGATACCGATTGATGGGCATTCGCCATTTAATCGGTTAATCGATTAATCGTTTATCAATTAATTGTTTTGATCGATTAACCGATTAATCGCACAGCCCTAGTTTATAGTTCAAAAATATTCAGGTTGAAAACTACATATTTTCAATAAAGAGACGCTCAACCGATGAGAGAGAGAAAAACGTTTGGGGATCTAAAAGACCCCATATGTCCGTTCTAGGGTTGAACTGGATATCAAAAGAACCTCGATACTTAGGTTCCGCATGAATTCGGAGTGAAAAATTCAACGGACCGAGTTTTCATTTGAGAATCGCTGCTGAAATGAAACGAAATTGAGCCATTTTTGAACCGAATGATTACGGGCGATAAGAAGTGGATCACATACGGCAATAATGTGTGGAAAAGATTGTGATCGAAGCCCGGAGACGCTTTGAAAACGGTTGCGAAGCCTGTATTGACGCCAAGAAAGGTGATGCTGAATCTTTGGTGGCATTGAATAGGAATTGTTCATCATAAGCTACTCGAACCTGGCCGAACCCTTAATTCGACTCTCTACTGTAAACAACTAATGCGATTGAAGCAGATGATACAAGAATAATGGCCAGAATTGATCAATAGGAAAGGCGTTGTCTTCTAACACGCACATATCTTTAGTGACTCGACAAAAATTGAAAGAGCTTGGCTGGGAAGTTGCCACCATGATGATGCATCCACCATATAGCCCTGATCTTGCCCCTTCTCACTATCATTTGTTTCGATCTCTGCAGAACTCTTAATGATGTGAAATTGGCGTCAAAAGGGGCTTGTGAAAATCACTCGGTTCAGTTTTTCGTCCAAAAATCTCAGAAGTTCTACAGCGACGGAATTATTGTTTTATCAGGCATATGGCAGAAGGTCATTGATCAAAACGGCAGAGATATCATTGATCACCGTCCGAAATTTATATGAATGTATTATGAGAATGAAACTACCAGCGACGAGTTAGAAGGCCGATTGATGTAATTTTTGATGGAATTGTTTGATCCTTTATTTAATTAAGGATAAATACGATGAAGTCTTCATCTTTTACTCACATCTCAGTTGAATGTATCTCATTCGATGAGCTGTGAACAAAATTTTGATAAACGCACCTTGTACTTGATGGTTGGAATGGATAGTTTTTGTCAAGATCAAAAAAACGTGAAAAACTCAAAGAGTTGCACTACAATATGAATTAGGATATATGAGTACCTATCAAACCTTTCTACTTTCTCTACAAACAAAAACTGATGTAACATCATATGAAATAGCGGAAAAATTTGCACAGGAAGAGTCTGTTGGAACATCAGTGGAAATGTCATCATTGCAGTATCAACATTGAGTATTTCCGCCGTTATCTCTCATTACTCAGGACATTCTACTTCTAACATTACAAATTGATTTTTGTGAAGTTTTGATCTTGATGTTATTCCTTTTGTATTTTCACAATATTTCATAGCTTATGAACGTCGTAACGTGACGCTTATTGCGTTTGTATACTATTCTCGCAAGGATAATCCATGGGTTTTCCATAAAATTCAACTCGCAGATTTTTCTATCGCAACCACTCTCGTATTCTCTTTGAATTCCGAATATAGACATTATCTTGCTGAAAAATCACGTTTTCCCCATGATTTTACTCAGTGAATGGATTGAAACAGCTTTCATCTGCATTCATTCTTGTTGGAATGGTGCTTATCAGTGTCTTTGAAAAACAGCTGGACGTTTCTCCACCATTCTGTTTATGGGAATTTCTTTTTCGCTTTGAAAATCGTGCCAGTAATATTCAAAATCCTACGAACTATTCCAGTACAGTTCTTTTGAATCAAAAACTATTATTACAATTTTCCATTCTTCTCGCCAAACTATGTTCCCGATGTGAATTCCATCCTGCAAATTCCAGATTTGGCATAAGAGGTTGTTTTTTGTTAATTCTCTTCATCAAAAATTTCAATCTTGTTACGATATTCATTGCGAATGTCGTTCAGTGATCGATAGTTTCAAAATTCTTCTTACTCCTTCGACATTTCTATTTCAGATTTGTATTTCTTTGGGAGTACGCGAAAAATCACGTCTTGAGAATTTGTTGCTGACAACTATATAATGGATCTTATCATGATTTCTGCGAAATCTTGAGAAATTATATACACGCGTACCGAATGTCTCAATTTTCTCTGCAAGATTTTATATAATCATAATCAACTTGCTCTTGTTACGCTACAAATCATATCTTTATTCCTAGTAATTATTCGAAACTGAATAGACATCAATGTTTTCATAGATCTCTGTCGACATTATTATTTTCATTATTCAGTACTGCAAATTTTATTTATGAAAATCGTGTCCAATACTAATGCCGTGATGATAACTCGTATTCAAGATAAATGTAGGGAATGAATCACTTTATATCTGCAAAATTATGGTAACTTTATACACACATCATCCAGTGTATTGGGTGTGCACATTTACTGCGTCGTGTTACAACGTATGACATCGTCATCTCATCCTTGTTTACATCTCATGCGAATTAGAGAAAGAACACCATAGACTATGGTGTTCTTTGAAATCAATCAGTTTGCTTTTATAAACATCTATCTCAAGCCTGATTAACAGCTGCAACTGTAATATCATAGACAGGATATTCATGTTATGATATACGTGAGTGGGTTTCGAGAAACCTTAGAATATGTCATATCATATACGTAAGCATACATGAATCGTGTACGAATGAATCATATACGAATTTTATTTATTCCATACAGGGGCTAGGAATCATGTCAGAGCATTATGAATTCGTTTTCACTAAGAGACGCGAAATTACTGCAATTTATGATAATCTGATTGTGCTAAAAGTTACCAATTTGTTTTTTTTTCTTCTGTTGATAATTCGAGAGTATATTGTAAATTGTAACGTCTATGTATTGAAATATCCGAAGCATTTATCTCTTTTTGATTGATTCTGAAAGCTGGGATCATACCAACGTCAATGCTCAATTCGGTAATGGGCATAAGAAAGGATGTATTCTTTTTTTTTATGCTTGATTACTTCATTTCTATAATTCTCATTGCGTCAAGAAAATCCCATAAGACCTACGATTTGAAGCGATTCCCTTCTTTCTCTTGAAACTCATAAATCAAGACCCAACTCTCAATTCTTCATCAAATAAAAATTGGATCAAAAAAAGAAAATCTATGGGCTCAAATACACATTCTTCATACACGGAGAAAAAAGCTACGTGGTCATAGCAACCATTCTTGCATGGTTGAGGATTTATGATCGCAGTGAACTGAAATCTAGTTATGGTAACTAGGGAAACAAGACAAAATCACATGAATCTGGCTGTGGCAAGTAGATGGAATGGTTGAAACCAAAAGTAACTACGTCGCTTAGTTATTGAACCACCCCGGGAACAAAATTCCATATATGGACCCATATATGGATTCATATATGCATTCGTATATGAAAGTGGGGAATCTATCAGCATTGATCTCACTTCTCTCTCCTTTGGTTTTCCATCACGTTCCATAAAAAATTGTGACATTTTTTTGTCCATATATGGATGTATATGATAATGTATGATTGAATATGATCACATATGGCCATGTACAGTCGCATTCATACATGATCATATACACGGAAAGACCGGGTCTATTAATATTTAGAAAGAATTTATCAACGTTTAGAAAAATGACTGTCAATTTAGGGAAAAAGAGGATCACTGGAAAATATTCGTAGTGAATCTACCAAAAATTCGGAGTCAAAATATTAACAGTTGATAATTTTATTGGTATTTTTTACAGTGAAATTATCAATTGTTAATACATCGACTACGAATTTTTAGTACACTCACTACGAATATTTTCCAGCGATCCTCGTTTTCCCTAAATTGACAGTCATTTTCCTAAATATTGATAGATCCGGTCTTTTCGTGTATGGCCAAAATCCATATATGCTCATATATGATCTCATATGTGTTTATATATGTTCATATGTATTTCATATATGTTCATATATGATTCATATACGCTCATATACAACCATATATGAATTTTTTCCCGGGACATTTTCTTCTGAGTGTAACATTTTCTCATGAAACACACATTCACAGTTCATAATCGATTTTAGTAGAAAAATGTTCCAATCATTTTGTCAACTCATGTTGAATATCTTATGAAATCTCCAAAAATTGTATACTTTATTCCATAATTTCTAAACAATCCGTTCATCTAATTTCAATGAAAAGATGGACACAAATGAATTGTCTGGTTTTCATCGTATAATTCTGTTTGAAATCACTTTTTGGTATCCAGTTCATGTTAAGAATGATATTTTTCCTCGATTTTTGCGTATCTTTCTTTCGCTGACCGTTAGATGTCAATGAAGGAATATAGCAAAACTGGAACGAATGGATGATTCCTTGCATATATTTTGCCAGGCAAACAATCCTACATTCCAGATTTTCTATCAATGCCAACTATCAAACGTGTAACGAAAGTACATGTAACATAGACTTTCATATTCAACAAACCATAATCCATAATCACATGCATTCAGAAGAATATTCTCCTTCGTGATCCGTTTCGAAATGATTTCTCTGGATTATCCGAGTTTTAAAATATCCGAAATGAATACGGTCCATAATCCTTCGGATAACCAGAAAATCATTTGTTGAAATTCATCTAATCCATCCAGACAACCATCCAATATTTCAGTAAAGAAATACAAATGTGCCCTTGGGTCTCTGAATGATGATCAGTTCTACAAACTAATACATCAATCATTCATTCATAACCCTTATCAGTTTCACCTTCCTTCAGAATAGTTCACATGAATAGATGAAACAAATGAGAATGTTTTCAAATCAATAGAAGCATAAGATATGAATAAACTTCACTTCAATCATTACTTTTATAGTTTTTTGTTAAAATACCATGTCAGACTGGATGTCACAGCTGAATAATGAACGATCTAATTAATCATATAAATCCAATGAAGTGAGGACAAAATTTCAAATATCTGTGCTTTGTTTAAATTTGATACAGATTTAATTCAATTCCCTGAGGGAATAATACTTTGGGAGCTCATAGCTTGGAATTCATATATGTTGAAACAAATATTATCTGGCACATGTTTCAGTATCATAGTATCATCATCATTATTTCTGCTTTCCATGAAATTTCAGTACTTTCAAATCATGAATTATATATTTCAGTATCTCCACGTTAGTAGAATTTCAAGTGATTCCTTGGTGCATAGCCGATGAAGATCTCGAGATCGATGTATTTATTCAATAATTATTTCATTCCGGTTGATGTTTTTGGACATTTTGATACTCGATGAATCAAGAATTCAACATTTTTGATACACTGTATGCGCCGATATTCGCATGAGGAATCCTTCAGAGTATGTAGGATATAATTGTTATGCAGGTATGACATGAAAGAAACATAACATTCATTTTTGTGTTGGATGTTCAATCACATTTTTTTACTTCAATCACGTGTTATTGAAAAGGTGACTGAACTGCATAAAACTTTTCTATATAAATACACATCAACTGTTTGATCTGCCAATTGCCATTCCGAATATCAATCAGAAAAATTGTTCACTCTCACACACGTTCCACAATTATTGATCTATCTTATTCCATTCGCAATCATTCATTTTGAAGGAGTGATGTAAATACCATAACCTATAAAGTCTTATATGACATTTTATAGGTTATGTTTATGAATGTCCATGTTTCAGTACCAAGAAAATCTCAGGGACGAATCAATAACTGAAGAATTCACAGGGAAATCAATATTCACTTCAAACTCAGAAGAATAACTTCAGAATATACGAGCAATATGTAGAACGATATCACTGAAAAACTTTTGCCAACACTCAACATCATTCAACCATTCATTCACAAATCACATTCACTCACAAACATGTCACATCAAAGCACATACTTTTTTTCACTCATTTTCAACTCAAACTTTTCCAAATTGACATTGAGGCGATAATGTTCTTGGATAAATAAATCATTCGAACCACGATGATACCCGTAGACCAAAGAAACTAACATCATACAGCAAAGAATTTTCTATTCGTAGAATGACTACGATTCATTACCCAACTGTCAAAACATACGAGACACACTAAACGATGACGTTTCCTCGACAAGCGGGTTACCATAGTGACGATCGTCGTTTATCCGGCACGTCAACGACCGCGTACACGAGGTTAGAGCATCGGTAAACAATTCGACCATTTGCGAAATCATGCGTTTCAATCTCTCGCGTTTTCTTCTACATCTACTTGAATGTTAAGATCGAACAATTGAAACAACTTTTCACCATCATCATTGAATTTCAACATGGGGGTACGAATTCAACTGGAATAAGGGATGAAATCTCAATACGATGGAATAGAAAATTGAAGGAAAGAACGAAGCGGTGACGAAGAAAATCAATTTAAACAAAAAAAAGTAGGAGGTTATAACACACTTCGATGTACCGAACTGACGTGCGGTTTGGAGATCGTTGGTCAGGGGAATCACGATGGATTTGCACGAGAAAACAAATGAAGAATCGATGAATTCAATGAAACTGACAAAACCGAGAAAGAATACCGAACGAACCGCACTGTTAATCACAATTGCACAGTTGCGTGACATCGAAACACTGTTCCTATACTGCAAACAGATTAAGAAAACACTCACCACGCTGTTGTTTTTTTTTATGTATGATTAACAGCAATCGATTGAACACTTTATCAGTCACTGTGATTATCACATTGTAAACACACGCAC
The DNA here is from genome assembly GCA_018340375.1 of Gonatopus flavifemur. Lineage (NCBI taxonomy): Eukaryota > Metazoa > Arthropoda > Insecta > Hymenoptera > Dryinidae > Gonatopus > Gonatopus flavifemur. The sequence goes on from JAFFJZ010000001.1 coordinate 3,439,563, forward strand.
ACTGTAATAACGCATTATTCAATGAAGTAGAAAAAAACACTCGTGTAAAAGGTATAAAAAAGAGCCACCGTTATGAAACTGACAAGATAATCGCCATGGCGGTGTCAGCACTGGGCAGCCATGTTGCGCGATGAATTCAACGGTGCTGCCGATGAACGGGAAAAAGTCGAACCTTCTTCGACGTTACCATTGATCACATTGTTACCATTGGCATATTACTATCGATAATGCAGGAAAGTTTCAACGGTCGAATATTGTTGTGTGGAAGAAAGTGTTTTCGTACTCTTCTACCTTGTACTAACGATACATCGTTCTTCGTATTAACAAACCCGTTAGCTGACTTTGGACGGAACTTTAACACAATTAGTTTGTTTCGATCATCATCCAGATAGGAAAGAACAGAGAACATCACAGTGAATTTTGTATGGAAGAAGATAAAGTGGTAGTGATAGGTTACCAAAGTTATAACAATATCTGAATGGAGGAATCACTCTTCGGGCGTTGACTAGTTCATTGAAATGAATTAGAAGATGACAATGAGGAAGGTGAAAAAAATGGACGAACAGTTTATTAATAATGAAAGCTCATGTGGCATAAATCCAGTTGACACACAATGTTGAAAGAGAACATTGCTTTCCCTAGTAAAAAAATCTCTCTGAATCTCTCTGAAAATTTCACGTTTCAGAGAAATTTAGAGAGATTCAGAGAGATTTGGGAAGATTCAGAGCAATTCATCGTGATTCAAAGAGATCCAGAAGGATTCAAGAACGGGTAGATGAGGCAAAATTGTGCGTTGAACTTTTCAGAAGGATTCAGAGGGATTCAGAGAGAGAGAGAGAGAGATACATTGAGTGAAATTTTTTGTACGAGATTTCAGAGGCATTAAGGAAGCAGATTCAAGGAAAATCAGAGAAACGGAAATTAAGAAAAATTGAGCACGAAACTTTACGGAAGGATTCAAAGAAATTCAAAGAGATTCAGAGAGATTCAAGGAAATTCAGGAGAGTTCAGAAAGATTCAGGCAAATTTAGAGTAAGCTTTGAAATCCAGGTATATGAAATTTTGACACATTCGAATAGTGTTGCCGCGAGCCGCGAAACGAGCCATAAAGAATTCTAGGTTCTAGATTATCTGGATTGAAAATGAACTCCTTTTTAGTCAATCAAATTTATTTGAAATTCAGCTCAATCAACTCTCAACTGAATTTGAGAGTTCAAATTGGAATATATCTTTATGGAAACGGGTTCCAAATGAATTTATACTCGAACCGGTTTCGAGCCAACGTTTCGAGCTGAGTCTGTGCTATTTGATGTATGAATCGGTTGAAAATCCAAATCCACGGAACTGTGCGATAATATGAACCTTCGAACTGAACTGCAGGACCATCCAACCGAGTATTGTGAGAATTTTCACTTCTTATAGTCCTAACTGAACCCAGTTAAAGTCAAAAGCTCGTTACAGCTCGTTTTGCGGCTCGCGGCAACACTACATTCGAAGAAATTCAAAGGAATTCAGAGAGATTCAGAGGAACTCAGACTGTTTCAGAGGAATTCAGCATGAGCTTCGAATTGTTAATGAATGAAATTCTGGAGAATCCGGAAAGATTTAGAAAAATTCTGCAGAATTCCTAGAATTCCATAAAAAAATTAGGAGAGATTCAAAGAAAGTTGGTGGGATTCAGGATGTATGACTATCTGACAAGTCTCTAACTTTTTCTGAATTACTCTGAAATTGCTCTGAATCTCTCTGAAAAATGTCCGAAAATATAGAGAGATCCAGAGAGATTTCAGAGCAGTGGCGGATCCAAGGGGGGGGGGCGATTGCCCCCCCCACCCAAGCCAACCAAAACCATATAACCCGGAATACCTCAAACGCCAAACGACCTAAATCCACATAACCCAATACTCAAATAAATAAATAAATAAAAATTAACGAAGAATCAACCGTTTGAGCGTGAGGAAACTTTAACTTAAGCGACTGATTCTCGTATAATCACATAACCCAGTGCACCAAAATCACAGTGAATAAATAAATCAAAAAATATATTAAGTTTTATTGTAAGCTTACATTCTCTGAATACGTAAGAGTGAAATTTTGTACTCAAACGGGAAAATAGGTTCCCTTATGGCTGTCTAAAGGATGAATTCGCACTCCAATAGAGTGGAAATTCACACCTCTCATCTATCTGGAATCTATCTTTCCGTTTGAGTGAAATTTTCATCTTCCGTATTTAGAAAGTAATTATCAAATAATAAGAGATTCAAGAATACAAATTTGAAAGAAGAAGAAGAGTCAAAACTTGGCTTAGGTCAACTATGTCAGAAGAACGACATGTCGGTCTAGCATTGTTGAACATACATCCTGATGCAGATGTCAATATAGAAAATATTATTGAAAAATTCGCTCAGAGCAATCGTAGGATAGACATCGTTTTGTAAAATAAATATTGTATCAAAAAATACTATGCATTTATGTTTCTATGATTTTTACACAAAGTTTTGATATTCCATCATATAACATATACAGTAGGTGGCAAAAGTCCGTTTCCACCTTTCCGGTAGATCTTCCTTGCCTATTGGCAATGAATTCATTGTTAATCACTTAACAACATTTCTAAGTGAACGTGGCAGAGCAGTGATGCCAGGAAAAACGGTGCGGACCGAAAAATCAGCCCCTCCATTGTTCACACAATGACACGTTCTTATACGTGTGACTCACATGTATACGAAAGTTTCATCGTGTGCGCGGTAGAGGGGCTGATTTTTCGGTCCACACCATCTTTCCTGGCATCACTGTGGCAGAGTGTCAACAAGGATCTACCACACAGAGAAAAGTAATGTTTTAAATATTACTACATTTTGTACTAAATTAGCAGGATAAGTGAAATAGTATAATTTTCACAACACAGTGCAGTAAAAATGTATGCTCAATGATTTGAAAAACTGTACAATTTGCCGCAACTTCACATCATGAAGCATGAATTTTTACTACACTGTGTTGTGAAAATCATACTATTTCACTTATCCTGCTAATTTAGTACAAAAATGTAATAATATTCAAAACATTATTTTCCTCCGTGCAGAAAGATGGAAACGGACTTTGTACACCCACTGTACAGTTTATCTTTTTCTTTCGCTCTTCAGGATATGCCCCCGCAGTATCCCACTGAACATTTCTGTTAGAACCTCGCATTAATATTGCAGCGATATTGATACGATCTTGAAAGTACCTGTCATGAGAATTACAACAGTAATATTACAGAATTCAATTACAAGTAAATTACAGCGATGTTACTTTGTCAAGTGATATTCCAACGATATTTCTGTGAGTTACTTTTGTAATATTGCATTTGTAAATTGAAAAACAGGTACTTCCAAGATTGCATCAATATTGCTGCAATATTAATAAGAGGTTCTAACGGAAATGCTCAGTGGGATGGGTTATGCGAAATTCGAGAATGCCCTGGTTATGTGGCGGACCTTTTTTTTTTTTAGTCATTGTAAGGACTTTTTGGCTCCGCCCCCTCTAAGACAAGTCTCTGGATCCGCCTCTGTTTCAGAGAGATTTTTTTCACCAGGGTTCATATGTCCAAGATTTCATCCAATCAAAACATTCGGATCTATTTATCAATCGACTTTCATCCTCACTGGCTTAGCCATGGGCCTTGAGAAATACCCAGACAGAACAGAAAGTTCTCTGAACGTTTTGAAAACATGCACTTGGGTCTGTGTGCTTTGGTCTCCGGGAAGGGAACCGTAGCAAATTTGATCAAACTGTCATCATACTCAAATTATCCAGTATGTTTTTGAATTTTTCATACCTCAATTATACTCAAATATTACTGTTACCGAAATCAAACTGCACTTATACTAAAAAGATACCGAAATTTCATACGTTTTCGGTAATAATTGTGTATGGAGGATTCATACCAAATTCATACCAAATTCGTACGCAATAGATATCGAATGATTGGAAATATTTCGGTGTACCTCGAGTACAAAAATTTCACGAGCATACGGTACCGTAAACCAGGGCGAGGCAGATCAAAATTCAACGTTTTTTGATACATAAATGTTTTCAATGTGAAAAAAAAATTTTCGAAAAAATCATATACGTTTGTGTGACTCCTATGATCAAGGATGATATAGGTCGGGATGAAGTGGATCATTTGTTTATTAAATCTATTTCTCCAAGTACTTTTCCGTTTAGGCATTATTGGACCACCAATGATGATTGTTTGTTTCGCTCATGAACTGAACAAAAACGTAGTTGACTCAAGTACGCCAGGAGGTTGAATACGTTCAACCAACTCTGGAGGTTGCATTGAATCATTCCCTAGGTTGGTCGACTCTGTTGAGTGAACTACGTGAATGATTGGGACAATGAAAAATAGTTTCCGTCAATTATCCATATACATTTGACACAAAATAACGAAGCATTGATTGCCTGCGAGGTTGACTCAACTACGTGAGATTTTGAATGAAACTTCCTCTGTGATTTGTTGAAGTTGACACACATTGGTTCATAAAATCAAGTGATATGTTTGAGGCAATAAAAGGTGGCGTAGTTGAGTCTACAATTTTCAAATCATTTCAACTAAAAATTTATTGATTCATTCATAAATTCTTCAACTACGCGTGGTGGTTAATGGGACTTTTATTTTTTTCTCAGTGTGGTTGATGAAAAATTGCTGTTTTTTTAATTGCAATATATGCACTTTTTATTCATAATAATTTGTTGAGAACGAAATGAGAATTCAATAAAATAATGAGGAAATAATCAAAACAGAGAAATTCGAATCATACCAGCAAAATTCAATAATTCAGAGATCAATGCAGTAGATGCAGTTACTGCAAAACGACTTATCTTACATTTCTTACCTAAATCCAGTAGATAAACTGTGATCCGCTTTACCCCTTGAAATTACAAATATGTCTATTACAACCTCTAAGACAATGCGAGAGTAAGCTATGGAACTAAAATTTGTGTATGATGTTATTAACCCTTCTATCACTGAATATGCATATTTACTTTTTCGTCAAATACACTGGTTTTCTTCCAGTAATTGAAACTTCCTACCAATTCATGAAGATTAGACAAGTCAGATTGAGAGGAATCGATTTATAATACACAGAGGAAACTATATGCTATTTTAGTATACCAAAATAGGAACCATTACTCGTCTCTGTTAGCGACTGTGTACAGAAATTCGTAGTTGTCACCAGTTTATTATCTTTTCTAGGGATCATTCCATGATCTTTTGTCTCCGTATACTGAACTGAAACATTTTTTTTACTTCAAGTATGGTATATCTCACAGTTTATGCCATTGATTGCTTTATTGAATTTTGTTCCAATGTTTTAATGTATCCTATAAGCGGCAGGTATTTTGTCATGAAAGAATTGAGCGGTGATTCGCTTTACTCCAGCTGATTCTCTTTACCCCGGTTTACGGTATACTCTCAGTTCAATCTTCATCACGACTTGGTATTTTACTACTAGATTCATACTGATTGTGTACCATACCAAAATTGTACTCACCGAATACTGAAAATTTCGGTGTGATCGGATTCGCTAGGGAAGTTCTCCAAACGTTTAGGGTATCTGCATTTTAGATGCTCCTGAATATGTCTTTTCATCTACTACGCGCTGTTCTCATAATGTTTCCCCAACGCACTCTCATGAAAACCAACCTTTAAAAATATGTGTGCAGCTTCGTTATGAAAACTTTTATTAAACACGTTCCCAGAACGTCGCACGGTGCACATGAATAGAACTAATCGGGACATTTGCACGTACCTGAGACGTACATGTGACGTTCTTAGAACATCCTGAGACGTTATTTGCACGTTCTCTTTGTAACCAAGCACGTTATCTGAACGTTCAAAAGACCTCGCGGTGCTGCATGGGTACCAGCGTTCGCTTCGGACCTCTCTTTCTATTGTATGGGTTTGTTTTTTTCTAACCAACGTGCTTGAATGGTAAATGCTGGTATCCTCTTAAGAGGATAAGGAAGGAAGATGCTAAAAATTGGACTTATAAGGAGGTCTGAACCTTTCAGGGATTTCGAAGGTTAATCTGGCTCTGTACAGACCTAGATTAATCTTCAAAGAGTCATCCCTAAAATTTTCAGACCTTTTTATAAGTCCAAGTTCGAGTATTTTTGTCTGAAAAAAATGCCATCAGATGAAGCTACCTATGCCCCCGTATCCACTTAATAAGATAAACTTACTTTACATAACACTGTTGTTGAACTTTATTGTTTTTCTCCAACTCCGCATACTGAAATGGAAAATAAGAAGAAGGAAGAAGGCATTTTTAGGAAAGAATAAACCAATATCTATTACCAACTACCTCACAAGAGGATTTGATTTCACAATGTTTGACTTTCAGTTCTTTCGTTCATTTATTGCCAAACACGTGTCTGAGCTATAAAATTGTATTACATTTTCTGTCTTCTTGATATCAGAGAAATTTCGTCAAAATGATATCATTTTACGCCCTTTTCAATCAAAATAACATCATTTGGATGTTGTTCAAGCTCAGATTTCTTATTGGAACCATGTTCAGAAACATCCTCTATTCAATTGTCATGCAAGAGTATAATTTCATTGATCTAGGTTTCTATTTGCTCCACATTTTCGAACAATTTGCTGTGTATTCTCGTTCTAATAATAACTATATCTATAGATTTTCTTGAAACATCACATCTTTTGCAATAAATTCACTTCGTTCATCATATCGATTGCCCTTTATGAGCAGAGTGTAATGAATTTTACACCGAAACAAATTATATCTATTGACGTGATCGATAACTGAGCAATATATGTCTACCCTAGTCAAAAACAGCTGGTTGGATTCCCACGAATACGCATTCGCACATTGAAATCAATCTAGAACTTACTGAAGGGTCTCATCCAATAATGAATGATGGTTGATAATTTTTATAGATTACAAAACTAATATTGCAGTCCACAAAATTTCATTATCAAATCGTAGAGTGAAATAAATTCAACAAAACTGATATTCCATGATCTAAAGAAGTGATGTGGAGACAGATTCCAAATCTCCTTGTGATTGTTGAGTCTTAGTTGAGGAATGGGAAGTTTTTCTTCCATAACAATGTATAACCTCCTCGTGAATTACTTTCTTTTAGTCATTCCCACCGTTATTCCCAATAAATTACTCGTAATTTACAATATGCAGATTTTAGGGAGTCCAATGCTTGCATATCACATGAGGTTCTTGCAACTGTCCGCAACAGTCATTACACGCAATCATCGTCACGTGAATTACTTCAAATTTGCAATAAAGTTCATGTTCAGAATTGAATCACGTATATAATCCCACGCAACTATCCAGCAGAGATTGATTATAGTCAGTGCTGAAACGCATTTCATGAATTCCGGGACACCCCGTACGTGTTCATGATTGAATTTCACGAAAAGAATATACAGAGTGAGTGAACAGCAATGTCTGTTCCAGGACTAATGATTTTGTTACACAGCTCCGTCGGTCAGCTGTGGCACTTTGTTCTCATTATAAAGGCGATTAACCTTAGTGGTTGCTTAGAGTAGAAGGACAAAAGAGTCCACGAGGAGTATGTAGTTTTACCTGCAATGATACTGAGCAGAGGGACAAGGTTTGAATACGGTATAATCATGAAGTTGAACAAAATTCATACAATTCACCAAGACTTTCAGTCCATTTATTTCCTAATCCTCCATGTTTATTCAAAAGGAGAGTTGAAATTTACCTGTTGCTTACACCATTCTTTGTTTGAATATTTTCTTAACGCAATGGACGGTGTTTCATACACGATACGATGAGGATGTAAAAAAGAGAATTCGTAGACGAATTATTACAATGGATGAATGCAGCGATTACCAAACCGCATAAACAAATAAACTCCACCACAAAAAGTACAGGAAGATGTTGAAGGTAGAAGTTCGATAAAATGAAGTACAGAAAAAGTGCACATCTTACTTACGTGTTCGGTGGGTAGTATCTTATAAATGTTTTTCATCAATGGAGGACATAAAAATGTCACTTCAAAATTGCATACGAATACCATCGAAGGAGCGCGTCGAGACTCATCAGTTCTATCCGTGTGCAGCTCGGTGACACGTGCTAGGTGTCACGTGCAACAAATTGCCAATGCCGCACCAAGTCTACGTGATCCTCGTCAAGAACTTTTCGTTCATTCGTTATGCGAAGACCATCGCGTTAAGAGTCGTTACGCAGTTTAGGTTATCATGCCCTGCGAGAGCAGCTGGTAACTTCCTTAACGAACTCTTCGACGAAGTTCAACCTACCTCTCTGTCCTTCTCCGTTCCAAGTTACGAGACTTCTCTAATTGATACCAAAGATTCCACTGCGAATATTCCGGATGAAGGAGAAGAGGGTTGTAATTTGACCATGATTTCCAAAGCAAATAAAATATGAATCAAGATTGACTGTATATACAACGAAGATGCAATTGAGTTCACTCTCGAGGATCCTTATGCAACGAATTTGTAATTGATACAACATAAAGTTAACCGAGGTTCAATTTTTCTAACCTTGACTGGGTATTTTTGATGTCTTAACGAATAGTGGAAATACTGAACTTTGTGATACATTCATAGCAGAGTTTAGTACATCGCGTAAAAGAAGTTCACAGGGGCAGATGGAGGGAGGAGGTTATCCCTGCAGGTATAACGAGTTCCATCAGTTCGCTACGAGAGTCCGAGTAGTCAAAGTCGTTAGAGTTTCTCCCAGAATCCACAGTTGGGACGACGTCAGTGGAGAGTAGTACTCACAAGTACTGGTTCTGATGAGACGATCGGAGGAAAAAAAATTATGAATTCTGTGATTAAAGGGAAAAGAAAACTGAAAAGGAAGGAAATGATTGTCATGTTCTCAAGTAGAGAATAAGACAATCCGTATGCAGAGTATGATGACTGTAGCTGATGATTGATTTGCTATACATTCCCTGACGTGATGTGTAATTCACGCAAATCGATCATCGTGTTCTCGGAAGAGGAATGATTAGAAGTATAGACTTGAAGTTGTTATTTTTTGTTTTATTGAAGGATAACACCACACCCCCGTTGTACCGGAAAGTATTTGAGAAAAATGACTGTTTCCATTCTGACTAGTTCCACATTTTCAGACTTGCATACGGTGTACAGAATATTGCGTGGAATGAAACAAGGAAATACATCTTCATTTCAGTTCTTTGAACAATACGCATTTACTGCCGCTACAAATTAGACGCGGGAGCCCACCGTTCGCGTGCATTCGGTATGCAGGTCGGAACGATTGTACGAGCAGTGTTGCATGCTCTGCGTACAATGCACCTTTTAACAATGCAGCTTAGCACCTCTTCTATATGTTGGTTGCTCCATACATTACAGAAGAAAATAAAAAGGTGATGTTTCTATGAAAAAGAAGGAAAAGAGAAACATACTTTTTCTACGTGACAAACCAGTACAAATTAATGTTTTTAATACCACTATCGGCACTACAGAATTGATTAATTCTCAAGGTAATTACTGTCACAATTATCACATTAATTGTAAGGTAATCATTGTAGCTACTCAACAGTCTAACTAATAAAACAGCTGCGATGAGAATTTTTATTCGAATGAATGAACCAGAATAATCGAATGAGTCATTTGATGTTTAGTGTGGAATTAACATAAGAGTCACTTGAAATTAATCAAGTGACAGAATACAGTTCCGGTGAATATAAGTAGATTCGTTATTAGTAGAAAATCTCATGAGACCAGACACGGTACTGAAGTAACTGGACTCATTTCTCGTTTGGCATACGACTCGGAAAGGGTTCACCACATACTATGTGCATGAGTGCAGAGGAAACTACCACACACTCGACCTATGTATACGAGTAAGCCATCGACTGTTCCTGCTTTTCGAGCTGCTGTGACAGAAATGGAAGAAGACAGAGAAGATATGCTTCTTGTAGAAGTATTCTAAAAATATCAAACATTTCCGGCACGATCTGTTCCTTACATTGCTACTTATTTTAAACATATATGAAAACTAAATATTTGAACGAAGATTTTATAAAATCGAGCATTGAAAACATTTTTACATACACAAAAATAAACAAGAAAATTAGATTGGATTGAAATTTATTTTGAATTGTATTCTGATTAAATGCCATAATTTCAAGGCACAACGTGAGGACGAAAGATTTTCCAGCATCTCGACATAACACTAGAACAGTATTAGTACATATTTTTTCACCCCTCATACTGTATACATGAGTCCACAGGACCCGGCTGACAAAATGTGCTGTAATTCTTGACGATAGTGGTTCCCAGTAAACCCTGAGTTCTTAAAGATGAATATAAGATATCCGATGAAAGAAATCTTTAAGATGTGTCTAAAAGATGTCTTATAGATGTATATCAGAAATCTTCAAAAAGATATCTTACAGATGCCTGTATAAGATATCTGAAATATATCTGAAAAATCGATTGCATCAGAGTTCTTAAAATATCATCTATAAGACATCTTTCAGAACTTCATTTCTGAAAAGATGGCGTCTACCGACTTTGCCTTTTGCATCACTTTTCTGCCTCATTCTCTCGCGTGCAGTACGTGTCAAATGTTGAATCTTATACATAAAAATGTTATATATTAGAATTCAAGGGATTCAAAGGTGCAATTGACCTGTTCATGGGATAAAAACTCACCAAGTAAGTGTATGATATTTTATTCGTATATTCGTTGGATGTCATTGTATACTTTTTCAAAATCAGCATTAGTAAACATTACCGGCATTCCTAACCTTGCTCTTTACCGTCGTTTACATATATATATTATGCAAAAAAAATATCATGCAATTACTTGATGACATCATATCCTATTCATAGGCGCAATTGCACTTCTTGAATATCTTGAACTATTACAATAATGAATTCATGAACCAGAATGTATGAATTTGCAGCGGGCTGTCTTCTTCTCGAAACATCTTCATCGAATTCATGTATCGATTCCTTGGCGAAGGTAGATCTCATAATTGTTCATAATTTCTCATAAAAGTGACAATTTTTCATATTTCCTCATAAATTACAAATTCGGTAAGAAAGATCTAATATTTTCTCCTTGAACTTGTACCAAATGAGGAAATATAAAGATTCATGACTTCCATGAGAATTATGGAAAATTATGATAAACATTACCACCAGGGTTTTTGTATGACTTCTGAAATATATCATTTTTCGGATTTCTAATTTTGCTCTCCCATAAGACCTCATTAAGATATCTTAAAGAAGCTCCTGAAAGATCTCTTTTCAGATATCTTAAAGATATATAATAGTGTTGCGTCCGATATCTTTATGATATCTCAAAGATCTCTTTCGGGAGAAATTTTAAGATATCTTACAAAATTTTCAGACATCTTTCAGATATCTAATAGAAATCGGATTGTCTATTTGGGTTGATTCCCTTCAATGGGGTCAAAATCGAAACACTCAACTGTAAACTACATACTCAGATTAATGAGAATAGAATTCAATTGCACGAAATTTGTTCCCCACCCATGTTTGTAGTAGCAAAAACCCACGCAGTGCAGAACGACATGAATTTGAGAAAACGCTCTGGGTCCACTAGACCCATGTATACAGTTCTATCTTTCCTCAAATTGGGAATTGCGATAAATTTGAAATCATTCTAACATTCAACGAATTCTTCTTGATAATTGAAAGATTACATGGAATATCTTCAAAGAATTTGATTATTTGAAATCAGAGCTTCGTGTAATCAATCCTTTCCCCTTTGATACGATGTAATTTATATCTCTAGACGTAATGAAATCCGCTGTGAGAATTGCTGCTTCATGAACAGTCTTGCTCGATGGGTTTTGAACTCAACCGTAGTTGGTGTAGGTTATGAGTACGGCGATAAGTGATTCGTCCGTAACAGGCCCTGTCTGACCCTGAGCTGAGTGGGCAGCAGTTACCATTGTTCAAAATTCGTAGCATAATGCGTGGAGTTTACGCATTACGTCACCGTCAAGAGCAAGCCAAACTACTGACGCACGAGTACGAGTCCCCTTCACTCGGCTTTCGCATCTCGTCTTAGCGGGAGACCTTCGAACGCACAAAGGTGAACTGCCATGAGCGTGAATCGTAATCGTTCGATGCCTTTTATGAATTCTCTAATAAGTTCATTGTACTAAATTAGCAAGTGGTAACGTCCGGGGGGAAAGAGCAGTATGAATGCGGGTACGTGCAAGATCTCTGTGAGGTTCTTGCACAAAGATACACAGCGGGGCATTTCTTTCTTATGATCTTTCAATGAATTCGATTGCAAGAAATTTTATTTTCTCTCTGCTTTCATGGTTCGAGTCTTCATCGTTTCAGATTAACCAAGTTTAAATGGTTGTTTCCGATCTTCGAGATTAGGAGAATTTTTTGTTAATTACACATGTTTTGTACTCAAACTTGTACCGATTTTTCCGAACAATGCATCTGTGACGATCTGATCAAGGGTTTTCTTAAACAAAAAAGGGGAACTTTTTAACCTTTTTGGTTCTTGATCTCATGTTTTCATATTGAAATCGTTTCAGGATTCTTACTGTAATTAAGAACACCGCGTCAGTTTGTCTCTAATAATTGCAAAAACTAATGTAGAAGCAGCCAAACGCAAGGTTGATATGCTCAAACAACATCAAAAACTTCAGAAGGTTTTCATTAAGAAAAGATGGACTCTAAAGAAAATGTTCCTGAACAAAAGGTTCTGAGGACTGTCAAACAATACGCTTCAAAATCGCCAAATTATGAATATATCCTTTAATCAATTTCAAGAAATACTTGTTCAGTAATATTTTTTCACCACAGTTCATCGTTTCCGAATGCGGAATCCTTCAAGTATGCGCCTACAATTTTATCCGATTTCTGTTTCATTTCAATAATAAACTCTCTTCGATTTATTCAAACCCGTTTTTCACGAAATATCCCTACAACATTAACTGTTGCGATTACCAAAGATATAACTTGAGGTTTCAGATAAATTAAAGCGGTTTCTGTACTGTCTGTAGTTTTTGCAGTACAACAAAAATTCTGAAATGATTTCAAACCCAAGATAAAGGAAAGAGAAAGGTTTTGGAATTCGCATGTTTTAGAAAAAAATCCTGAATATATAACACACAGGTGCACTTTTCGGGAGAATCAATATCAGATGCTGGGATATCAGTCAATTGCACGTCAAAAATGGTTAATTTGGAATATTCCATAACTTCTTCTGTAGAAAGTACAACTGTTGAAAAATGCACCGGAAAAATGTCATATCAGAACTTAGCGGATTGAACCAATAATTATTGTCATTTCATCTTGTTTCGCATAGTTTGGCATAGAATTTGGACGTCAATTTGCGTAGTTTCTGCGTTAATTTTGGCCTTATTCTCACCAGAGTTGAAGGCCCGGATACAGCTTCATCAATGATCCCCGATAACAACTAGTGAGTCGTTGTCAATATTAACAATAGTTTTCGAGTCTCCGCGGAAAAAAGTATCGAAGGAATTCCCAATATGAAAAAACTCGAAGCGACAAAGTTGTTCGTCAATGTTCGAAGAAGTTTTCTTGAAATTTTCAGATCAATCGAGTGAAGAATGAAGAAGATATTTGTCTACAATATGGCGACTCGCTTATGAAGTTCAGTAGCATTTCCATGATGGTAAGCGAGACGTGTTTATATCTCCTTCATTCTTCACTCGATTGATCTGAATATTTCAGGAAAATTTCTCTGAACATTGACCAACAACTTTGTCGCTTTTGAGTTTTTCCAAATCAAAAATTCCTTCGACACTTTTTTCCGTGGAGACTCGAAAAGGCGTGTTCTCAACACTATTTGTTCATTATCAAATATTCTTTGAACGATGAGATATTTTGACAAATTTAACTCACTAGTTCTTATCGGGGATCATTGATGAAGTTGTATACCAAATTTCAAGCCTTCCCAATCAATTCTCGCTAAGTGATCGCAAAATATAATTTCACTTCTATTGATTTTGAGGTAATATAAATTTTCACTTTTTAATTTTCATCTTACAAACTATTGATGGTAGAAACAAATTTTTTCATGAGAAGAATGTGTGGTTTGATGAGCTCTAACAGGCTATATTTTTCAATTTTAATGTTGACGAATTTTTTTTTCTCGTTTTATTGAGCTCCTGGATCAGATTCAAAGTGTGTTCGAGCCCTCGGCGAGTTTTAGCATTCCAACAAACACCCAAGGTCTTGAAGACATCTACAAGATATCTTTGGGAAGACATCTTACAGCTACATTGAAAAGATGTCTTTTAGATATCCAAATGACATCACAACAGAGATATCTTTGAGATATGTCGATATGATATCTTTTAGATATCTTGAAGGAATGTCGGGAACATGTCTTTGAGGTATTTCTGGAAGACATATTTTAGATGTCGAATCAGCATAGTCCGAAAGACATCTTGAAAGAGTTTCTGAATATCTGTAACACATCTTGAGAATTGTCTAAGTAAGAAGGACAAAAGTCACGCCCTATTCCAATTTGAGAACTCATTAGTGATTATTTTGTAGTGTCTGGAATGTCCTCATGATTTCAAAAAGACATCCGAAAGATATCTAAAACGTATCTTAAAAGAATCAGAAAAAATATCTTAAGGCATGTAAAAGATGTTTTCCACGTGTCCAATACATATCTTCAAACAATCGAAAACATATCTTGGAACCATCTAAAAGATGTCCTCCATATATCAAAAACATATCTTCGTCGACGTGTCTAAAAGATATCTTGTGCGAGACATTATTGAGATATCTAAAACTTGTTGACATTTGTCGCATAAGACATCTAAGATATCTTCACCAAAGTCTTTCAAGACATCTCCTATGATTTCAAGACATCTTTAAGATACTAATAGATATTTTTCTGTTTGTTGGGATCCAGTCCTTCAGTTGTGAACCTGGTCCTTTGATCCATGTCATAAAAAAAGTGTCGTTTTTCTCAACATCAATCGAACCCTGGCTATGAGCTCTTTCATTGTCTTTCTATTTTGGACTTTCACACTTCTCCATCATACATTAGACAAGCGTCACGTGGAGCAGAAAAAATATTGAAAACGAATCGCAGGACCCTTGGTTTCAAAGAGAGGTGACTATTTACGTCTTTTTCTAACCAAGTGTTCCGCGATTTGCTTTCCGTTCGTTTTCAACTTCCTGTGATTCTGGCTTTAGGTTATTCTTCCATAGAATGGAATCCATTCTGGCGGAATGGCTATAACCTCGTATTTTTTGTGTGTTTTTACACAGCTCTTAGAGCTGACGTTACACAGTCCGTTATTATTTCATGCCTGATTCTTACAGGTGCATCATTCTTGAGAATATTATTCTCCACGTTATTATTCACCAAACAAAAAGAAATAATGTTCAATAACTCGAAAATTAGGTATGAGATCTTAGGAAAATGTCCAATATTGTTCCCAAAAAACGTCAAGAACTGTGGAGAATTTGATTTTTCTTTAGAATTTTTATTTTATTTAAATATTCTTAGAATTTTTATTTTCTTCGAAGAAATTTCAATAACAGGGAAGCTATCTTTTCTTTTATGGATCCAAGTTGTGAAGAAGACAGTATAAATATGTATATCCGTCAGGTTATGTACGTGCTTTTTAAATTTTTCAGAGTGAAATTTAATCAAATTCCTTCGATTATTTCAATATCAAAGTAAGTTTTTTGTCTCAAAAGTATCGAACACTACCCAAAGTTGGTGGAAATCACTCATTAACTTGCGTAGGCTGATTCAAAACTCAATGAAGAGGCAAGTTCACATTGCTGGGAAACAATTCTTCTTTTTACGCGGAAACCAAAGATATTTCAATCTGTAAACCCAACTTTCCCATTCGTGAAAGCAGCGATGCGTGAAATATCATGACATAATCGATGTAAGAAATGAGAGAATTTTCATGTCTCATTTTCATCATACTTAGTTTCAAACCATCAAAGAAGTATTGATAATACAGCTTAATAATTCATGTCTTTCATTCCGACGTTATCAGTGACTTTATTTTTGATTATACGTTGGGGACATAGATTAAGATGAAATTCAAGGCACGACATTGTTCGATCCTCCGCCCACACTCACTTTCTTTCCACAATGTCGTTTGGCTTATCGAAACTGACCTGTCCGCATATTATTTCGAAAGACATATCGTTCCCTACCAGGGGTTTGTTTCACTGGTTCGGCATTGCTGTAATTGCAGTGTGACAATACATATTTTCCTACTCTACCTGTAGCCTGTTAACCGTGATGAATTGATTTCCTTCCTCGCAACGGATAACGTTCCATTTTAACAAAGTATATCGCTGCAAGTGGGCGTGGATGGGATCTCAACCGTAATGGTCCAAATAATACTTTGAATCCACTGAACACGCATCCAAATGAATTCTTCAATCTCGTTGATTCGACATAGTTTATATTTAATTTGAATACATGAGAAATAATTAACGTGCTTTTTGATGCATTTCACTTTTATATTATGTATAAAAAATACATAGATCGATGAAGACTATTCCACGATCTCGCGCATTGCTTCTTTTTTTTCGTGTTGAATTTTCTAGATTAGTATCGTATCCATGATTCCGCGATTCCGCGGAGCACTATCGTTTCAGATTAATATTCATAATCGGAAAAAATAATTTCTCTGCTTGTTTCAATAGAGACATGAAAGCGTTTCGTAATACTTCCTCAACTGCCAACGATCACTCATCACTTATACTTGGCTAAACTGCAGCATTATATTCTCTCGCCATCTTATCCGCAGTACATTGCAAATGCCGTTGAACGAAACTAACTGATTTCCCATGGGATAAATCTCAACCTAAGCGATGCACAACCTCCACTAGAAATTGGAAGGAAATCGATCGTGAAGCACCAGATGCGATTTCGAAGTTTGCCTCACAACCGATTCTCAACTTTGAATGGCCCTCTAAAAGTGTCTTGTGTTATTTTCTTCGATACTTCTTTCCCTCCTTTATCTATCTGCTTTTCTTTCTGCCAATTTCCCCTGTTTTTTATGTTTTCCAATGTTTTGTTCATTCCATCTTTGGAACCATTTCGATTTATCTTTGCGAGTCACTTGGCTAAGCAGGCAGACAGGACACGTGCGCCACTTATCCATTATCGACCTGAAGATTTGTACCTGCAGCTTGAAAGCTTTTCCTGTACGGTGTTTTAAAATAAGGGTTTGTGTGCAACACAGACAACATCGCGAACAATGAAAATTGTAAATATAAGTGCATGAGATTCAATTTAACAAAAAAAGTATGCAAGAAAGTGAGGGGGGTGGGGAGACGCTTACAGTTAATTATTCGAATACACATTTCACGTAACATCCCATGCAGAAAATGCCGACTTCCAACCAACCATAACAATCGAAACAGTACTGGTACAACACTGATTACCAGGGTTGGTTGCCAACGTTGTAACGTGGTTAAAGTAACAATCAGTACAATGTTGTTGTAACGCCGATAGTCAATGCTGATTTGCCAACGTTGATTTAAAACTCGTTCAACGTTGTCCATTATGTGTGGTTTAATACGGCAAAATTTTGAAGAAATCATTATTCATGTTCTTGAATTGACTTCTCCACATGTTTTCGGATTATTCATTCGTTTCCAGAAACGATTCAAACTTCAGCAACATACGAACAGATGTGTTATATTTTTTACTTTCGATATAACCATGGACATTAGCTGAGAATATATAATTATTTTCATTAGCTACGTACAAAGGCTTAAATGGATAACCATCACCGGTTGAAAATCAATTGTCACACCAAAAAACCATATTCTAAGATTGAGAGGGCGCATCTAACTTTCAGAACATTGGCATCTAAAATAAGCGCCCAGAATATATTCTTGTTGTAAGTGAGCATTCCTCTTATACTGAGAATGGCGTGTAGTATTCTCATTTTAAGAATACTACAGGATTCCCATTTCAAGGATACTATGCGTTAACCTCAATTATTCATAATATTTACTATTCCCACATCCAGAATATCCAGCTGAATATGGATTCGTAATAATAAATGTTTTGCAAAACATGACCCCTTTCATATGTCAATTACGTGGTGATATGACATAGAATAATATTCATTTTTGTATAATATTATCATATGAATGAATATAATCTCTTAGTTTAGTTTTCAAATTGATGAAAGAAATAAGAAAAATGAACGCTACCCATATATTACAGCGATTGTAAAATAATTTCAAATCATTCACAAAAAAATGATTGGAATCCTTGTCGATCTCGTACTGTATGTGTAATAGATGTATGGAAACATGTTCCAATGTAAGTTGCTAGAACCGCGTTCTACAGCAATCGAACTCCCTGGTGGAATTATCTTGATGAAGATATTTAATGATAACAAGCGTTCAAACTGTGGGGGTCAATAGCGAAAATCTCATAGCCCTACACGCGGAATCGAACCTAACACAAAATCCTAGCCCTAATAAGAGAACGACGCTTTGACCAGTACAGCTGTACGCCAGTTATGAATTCTCACATCATAAATTAAAGTAATATTGTATAGTCGGTGTGAGGAGTCCGGTAACAGATCTAACGGGAATATTTTTGAACACGTTGTTATTGATGAATTTTAAATATTCTTCTCCGACTGTATACTATTAAGAATGTTTTTCTTATCATTCTGATGAGTTACAAATTTTCAAATAACAGCAATAACATATTATATAAAGATATTTTCGTTGAGACTGTTACCGGAGTTCTTACACCGACTAGACTAGACTTGCAAATTATTCAAATTCAGTATCAGTAATCACTTTTCTGTACCGTCAAACCGGTACCTCCCTAGCGATTCTGAGGTTACCAAAAAGTTACCAAAATATTTCGGTACGTTTGTGACTTTTTCTTACCACAAAATAACCAACAATTATATTTTTTTGGAACAAAACCATTTGTTTATCACAGATCACAGATATGGTGTTTTTGGTCATTTCTTGGTTGCTTCGTGGTTAAGAACCGAAAATTTACCGAATGTTGAGAATCCTGTATTGGTTGCAATTCGGTCCCGTCTTGGAAAAAAAAGGCCTAAGACTACCGCGAATAAATGGAACCAAATTGTTCAATTTTTGGTAAATTTCCGGTTTAAAACCATAAAATTACCGGATATTCAGTGCGACTCATCGGTCACGATTCGGTACCTTCTTGGAATCAAACCACTTTTTTCAACAGATTACAGGAATGGTCTGCTTGGTAATTTCTTGGTTGCTTCGTGGTTAAAAACCGAAGATTTACCGAATGTTAAGAATCCTGTATTGGTTACAATTTGGTTCCTCTTTGGAGAAAAATGCCTGAAATCACCGCGAATAGGAGGGACCAAATTGGTCAGTTTTAGGTAAATTTCCGGTTTACAACCATAAAATTACCGGATATTCAGTGCTACTCATCGGCCACGATTCAGTACCTTCTTGGAACCAAACCACTTTTTTTACCAGATTACAGGGATGATCTTCTTGGTCGTTTCTTGCTTGCTTCGTGGTTGAAAACCGAACACTCACCGAATGTTGAGAATCCTGCATTGGTTACAATTTGGTTCCTTCCATCTGCGGTAATTTCAGGCATATTTTTCCCGAAAAGGAACCAAATTTTTACAAATAAGTGGCACTGAAGTTTTGGTGATTCTATGGTTGTGAACAGGAAATTTTCCGAAAACTTACCGCTTATGTTCCTTCTATCTGCGGTAATTCCAGGTATACTCTTTCCAAGAAGGAACCAAATTTTTCCCAATGAGTAGCACTGAACATTCGGTAATTTTATGGTGATGAACTGGAAATGAACCAAAAACTGACCGGTTTGGGTCCTTCTATCTGCCGTGATTTCAGGCATATTATTTGAATTGTATGAAGTTTTGGTAATTCTATGGTTGTGAACCGGGTATTATCCAAAAACTGACCAATTTGGTTCCTTCCATCTGCGGTAATTTCAGGCATATTTTTTCCGAAAAGCAACCAAATTTTCACAAATCAGTGGCACTGAACTTTTGATTGTTATATGGTTCTGAACCGGAATTACTGTTCCACCAATTATGTTCTTTTCATTCCCGGTCATTACAGGTATACTCTTCCCAAAAAGGAACCAAATTGTTACCAATGAGTAGCACTGAAGATTCGGTGATATAATGGTGATGAACTGGAAATGAACCAAAAACTGCCCAATTTGGTTTCTTCCATCTGGGGTAATTTCAGGCATATTTTTTCCGAAAAGGAACCAAATTTTCCCCAATCAGTGACACTGAAGTTTTGGTAATTCTATGGTTGTGAACCGGGTATTATCCAACAACTGACCAATTTGGTTCCTTCCATCTGCGGTAATTTCAGGCTTTTTTTTCCAAAAGGGAATCAAATTGTTGCCAATCAGTCGCACTCAAGTTTTGGTAATTCTATGGTTGTGAACTCGAAATTATCCAAAAACTTACCAATTTTGTTCCTGCCATTTGCGATAATGTCAGGCATATTTTTTCCAAAAAGGAACCGAATTGTACATCCTGTTGATTCCGTCATTCTTTACCACATTTTGTCCAAAACTTCTCCCATAAAAATATCGATCGTGTAGTAATTTGTTGGTAATTATGTGGTACAAAAAAGTCACAAACGGTACGACGATTTGACCACAATATAACTAATTTCCAACCACAATATTACCAAACCACAAAATTACCAATTTCTTACCAAAAATTTCGGTAAAAACGAAATCGCTAGGGCTACGCGATGCATTAGAGAAGATCAATTAAAGTGACGTGTTTATCCGATTCAATCATCCATCGGTTGAATATAATAATCTATGAGCCTGTGTGAAAATTGCAGTTCGGTTGACAGATGTGAGGTTAAATGTATGTGATCAAAAAATGGATGAATTATTTTTGTGAAATGTGTGATGGTTAATTCTTGAATAATTTTATTGGTTATTATAAAAATGTTGATAAATACGTAAAGGCTATGTATGACTCTATTTATCGTCTCTCAATATTTTTGGTCAATGATTTTGCATTGTGTGCATTTTTGTATCTTTTCACTAGTAGGTTGAGGAAACATGTGTATTGAACCTGTTTCATAAATATAATAACAGTCATTTGTAGGAACATGATACAACATTATTGGAACAAAAATATTAAAAGACGACACATTGGATCTTCTATAGCCTTTCCTTGTTTATCAACATTTTTATATTAACCAATAAAATTCAATGAATATATCTGTCCTCTCTTACTCTGTACCAACTTGATCCTACTAAATTTTGATACATTTCTCCTGTCTAGATTTTGTTTGATGAAGAAAAGCTGATAGAATACCCATGTGCCGTGAGCTGAGTTGACAGATTTTCTAACTTTTGCCAAACGATTTGGACTGTCCTGATTAATATAGATTCCACCCAACTTTCAAACTCTTCCTACAAGTTTATCATCACCCTAACAACAAATTCAACTCAGAACATAAGGCTTTTTTCCCAAATTTGAAAATTTCAACTTCAAGAATACTCTTCAATTTGAAATTTTCTCATGCTTAGAATGACTTTTATACGAACATTGTGAATTTATAAGTCATTTTACTTCTCAGGCTAGATAATTTACAAAATTATTTTGTACAGAGCGGTTATTTAAAATGATTTCGGAATATTCTTATTTCAAGAATTTATTCTAAAACGAGGAATATCCTATGAAGTCACTAAAAATTAGAGGGGGTTAGTCTTATAATAAGAGGATTGGTTTAGAGGAAGAGTGAAGAATAAATTCCTCTCAATCCTAGAATATCGTTTTTTCGGTGCAATGTTGGTATACAATGAAAAACCAGTACTGATTCAGGGTTGATGTTAACGTTGACCCGGTATTGGTGAACAACGCCGTACCAGTGTTGATCAGCGTTATCATTCCGGGTTTATTCCAACGTTGTTTGCCAACAGTTGGCAGTTGGCAAATAACGTTATTCCAGTACTGGGTCGTTCGTCAATTTCTGCATGGGATGGTATCCAGTGTGAATTTAGCCACTCACCTGAAACATAAATAGAAAACAAAGCAACGTTATTTTAATAGAATTTGTCAGTATGAAATTATGTTTATAATTATCTAATTTGAAGTCAAATTTGATGAACAGGGTAGGGTATTGTTTGAGACAACCTGTTTTAAACAGAAATAATAGTTTTGAACAAAAAGAAAACGTGTTCTTTCTGATCCTGTTGATAATAGTATTTTTTAAACCCTCGTGAATGATAATCAAAGTTGTTTCGAGTGGATGAAATAATTCACTTTAGTTCGCATATCAATTCCGACAAGGGCAAATACACGAAGAGACGGAAATTCTTGATCGGAGAATGAAGTATATAGGTCGCACGAGCGAAGTTTTGATCTCAGGTTTTTTTTGGTGTCCGCAGTCTTGATTCCGTTCATAAGGAAGAATGGTACTACCCAACCCTAATGTAATTCGATGATAATGATTTATCGCTGTGATCACAGAGGCATGCACAAGCTGGTATGAGAAAGCAGACAATAAATGCATGGCTCTCGAGCCACAACTATACGAATTACTACGACCTCTCAAAGAGTCTCCATATATTTCGTATGCATAACCCATTTTCGATGAAATACGTGCAATCGTGTGGCCTATACATACGGCATTTTCGTGAAAGGTCATTCGATTGGTAGAAACTCGAGGGTTTGGAGTAGATACACGAAGGGTCAAAGGCCGTTCCCAAGCTTTCGCCATTATAATGATATCCATATTCGCTCCAATATGATAACTACAAATATTAGCTGTTAAAAGCCGTGCAATCGAGGACAATTCCATTTATTTTACAGATAGATTAACAGTGATGTATTACCAAACCATTAGGGAAAGTTTATTTCGAAAATTGTGTGATTATTCCGTATCTACATGATTGTTAAGTGTGATTTATTTCTCACTTTTGTGAATTCCCAGATTTATTGGAGTACCGCTAAGTATGTAAGGACCGACGACGTTTATCGTTGATCTCTCATCGATGACGGTTGAAAAACGTATTCATGTACTTGTTTTGGAGGCTTCTGTGTTTTTATATTAGAATCACGTGCACAACATTTGATGAAACATGTTTTTCGCGGGTGCTAGACTTTTGGTATGCGACGTACGTTATCGCGTTCGAAATAAAATGTATCTTGCTATCAGATAGGATATGTATAAATGCGGAATCCACAATTTCATCAAAGAGAATGCAATGGTTTAAATAAAAAAAAAAATAGATATTGAAATCTGAATCTGAGAGATCGATATTCTTTGAATTTCAGTTGGAATGTTTGAAGTTGTGCTCCTACTAGGCTGTTAGAAATTTCTGCGTGAATTTGAATGTTTTTACTGGAATTTTTTTCAAATACTGCACTCGCATTGAATTTCATACATAACTTACATAGAATTTAATGTATTTGAGAATAAGACTGTACGCGGTGGTTTCATGTTTTTGTAAGTTGAATGTAATGTTCATCAAATTCAATTCACGTTCGTGCTTGAAAAGTTATATTCAATTTCATTAAGAAATTTTCTCTTTTATCACCAATACAAAATATCACCGAAAATGAGTCTATCAAAAAGGAATATATCAAAGATTGTGAATTCTCTCTTAACATCCTGGAAAAAGATTTGATGAAACTATTTCCTAAATCTTTATCCTTATCTCAGAAATTTGGCCAAAAAATGCGTCCACATTCTCTTCTACGTTTGTTCACATTGAACTGGGATTGCATTGAACCTAAGAGAACATACTTTTACGGTAAAATTGCAATACCATGTATATGCATGCATCTAGACTGAAGAAATTGCTCTTGAATTATCCAGTCAATCTTCATACTTGCAGAAGAACTAATTTAGAGATTTGTGCTTACGGCACACAACCGCATTCAATTTCATTTTAGTACTGAGATTTCGCAAACATCAGAGTTTGCTTCTTCAAGGTTGAACGCGTAAGTTTCCCCTTTGAACTCACAGCAGCTGGAGGTTTATACAGGAGAATGAAAGGAGAAGAGGTCGTCGGAGTATGACAGGTCAGTTAGATTATGAATATACGTACAACTATCCATGATTCCGCTGATTAATAAACTACTCATTTGTTCAATATTTCAGCTGAGCGCTTTGAAGAATAACATGAAATACAAATAAGGGTCAAGTATTAATTCAAAGGTTTCGAGGGGGATATTAGCAGCCCGTCAATTAAGGGATTAGGCGATTCTAAGATTTTGGAGAAATTAAAATTGTTTTGCCGTGAAAGATGTCCCAACGTCTTGAAAATTATACGCCATACATTATGTTATGGTCGAACCTTTTGCGGTTCGTTCAAACGGCCTTTTATGATCCTTGTGGAGTGCTATGTTCAGGAGTATTAGGGCAAATCAAACAACACAAGAACATAACAGCATTTTCTACCTGAATGACCTTCTTCATTTGAATGGGTGATTTTGTACACTTGTGTATACAGCAATGAACGGTAAAAAAGAAGTCTTGACTTCAGATCATGTCATGATTGAACTTAAGACGCAGCCAAAAATAGCCTACTTTGAGGATAAAATGAGCACAAAAACGAATACTGAAACAATAAAACGTTTGTTCCAGCTGTAAAACATTTTGGTTGAAATGGATACAAAGAAATTGTTCATTTTTGTGAACCAATTTTGTTCATCCCGACCAAAATTTGGTTTCGCTGAAACAAACTGTGTTTTCAGTGATAATGCTAATTTTATACCGTATATACATTTTCAATTGTTCATGTGATAATAAAAATACTGTGCCATGATTATTAGTAGAGTGATACCAGACAGTGCCATGACGAATAGAACATCCTGCTGAAATCAGGTATATGCAGGTATATGCGACTTTAGCATGAAACGTGGAATTCAAATCTATTTACGCTTTGACCAACCAACTGGTGAGGTTCCGCCATCAGTTTCCTCTTTCTAGCTCATCATCCCAGGTTCCTCTTTGGTATACCATAAGCTCAAATCTAATCTTCCATTCAATGTTTCGGTTATGTCTGTCAACGCAACAATAGAAGGCTGATTAAACTGTCCTACACACGCTTTATTCAGTACACTAACGTATGTCATTGGACCGATTGTTCATTGTTGACTTTTGAAATCAGTATCAATTGACAAGACGTAATGAAGTGAATCTAATACGGAAAACGATGAATACGAACAAATAATTCGTGTACATAATTTCTGAATTGATATATCAAATTAGAATCAATTCTCATTACTTTGGATCATCTCTTTCGATATCGAATCCAAAAGAGTATATTATTTACACAAAGTTTGTCCACTATAATAATTAAAAATCGTGCGAATCGTTGTATCGATCCTATCTTTCGACATGAAATCAAGAAAATGGCAGTTTAACCTGTTTCGCGAACAGCATCCTTTCTCCCAGACACCTGCATATTCTATCAATTTGTTTTTTTGGAATAATTTTCTTTTTGTTTCAGTAATATTTTTCGAGACATCGATGATACGTTTAGAATAGGGATTTCGAATTGGATAGGATCAACTTTGAATTCGGTTTATGCGAAGAATTTTCATTGAGAAATATCACAAGCATGCTTGGAATACTAACGCACGGATGGTCTCACAATATCAACCGTGACTACAACCAACAGCTTTAGCATCCTCCACCTCTTCTTGCTTCTGCTCTCCCTGCTTGTGTTCTGGAAATTGTCAGTATTTTTTTCCTCTCAGGGGAGAAAGAGAAATGATACATCGCGTTAATGCGTTTTTGTTCATTGGAACAATTTTCTGTTCACTTGAATTGTTCAATCGAAACATTCAAGTGCGCAATAGGATGTTACATGAATGCGCACCGATATAATTGTATTTCTGTGTCAATGGAGAACAAAAACGAAAATATTTATTGAGAATGTGAGAATAGAATAATCAGATGATTGTATCAACAGCGTTGTTTTTATTGAAATTCATTTTATTTCTATAGGATGATGCTTATGTATCGTAAATGAAAACCTTCGTGCATTGAACTGTTTTTATGAACATCCTTTTTTGTTAAAGTCATGTTTGTTTGCATTGTTCGATGTTCTCAACTAGCAAAAGAAAGTTGAAATTTCAAATTTCAAAGAGATGTTTACCGCACAAATTACGGGGAATTTCTCCTTATGATTTCTTTGAAGATATGCTAAGGAAGAGAACCAGAAAATAAGATTTGAAGTTTTTTATTTATTTATTTTTCCCGGCGGTTGACTGGACCTTGTACGATAATCATCATCGAATATTTCAAATGACTGCAGTTGGAATATGAAAAAACTTGATTTATAATAATCGCATCCCAATCATTGTACTTAACAAGAATAATGTGGGTATCCTTGAAACTAATTGTTCTTTAAAAATACAAAATAGTATCCAAAAATGAGATGAGACTGGATTTCAGCACTTCATTGGGTTTAATTCTATTTTATGCGACGTAGAATGATACAAAGTTCATCTCAGCAAAGGGAATTTTAATCCGGTTTTTGCGAGCATCTCTTCCTAAAGTAGGATATTCAGACCGCTTATCAAATCACATGTTTTTATAAAGAAACTCCCACAGATATTAACATAAACCTTCCTCACAACTTCTTTCGCATGTGTGTTGCATCATTTTTCATGCTATGAAAGATTGTTGAAGCCTTTTCAAACCCTCCAAAAAACAGATGTTTTCGTTTTTAGTACTTATGCTGAAGAATACAATCGAAGTAAAGAGATTACAGAATAAACTTCATGGAAGTCGTTTTAAATCTTTGGAATCTATCACTATTGATGTTCTCGTACTGAGTTGTTGTTGACTTCTAATTTTCAAAAAATTCGCGATAGCTAACGATGCATCTAATTATGCAATATAACAAAATAACAATATAAAGAGGCGGGTAATGTTGGACGTTCAGTATACGGCATTATAATTCATCCAAACGACGCAGCATCGAAGACATTTGAATTGTTCGTATCATTTGTATTTTTCAAAATTTCTACCTAAAAGAAAGTTCTTGAAACTCTCATCATGTTTGTTACAAGAAGTTACTCTGTCTTCAACTACGCACTTCTTACGCAGACAAAAATAAAACCTGCATATGGTTGCAAGATATTCTTAATGTACAACTTACAAGACAATGTTCTTATCCTATTATCTGATGAAATCTGACTCACGCCTCTTCTCAATATTTCTTCCTTTATTTTCAAGTGCATACATGGTTATGAACTGTTCAAGTGGAAAGTTATGTTTGGAATTCGTAATGAGGGCAGAATACGAATATCTTCATCCTACATACGAGGACAAAATAAATCTTCGCGTCTTGCAGAACTATTTGAAAAATAAAGAAACATCTCACTTGTGACAACAAAAATATATTATCGCATGTAATTTTGTTGTAATTTCAAAGGAAAATCCTCTCTCACGGAGAATGAGAGGGAATTTTTATTTGGAATTATTTCAAATAAAATGATACTCCGAATTTGTGATAATAATATAGTTATATTCTTGTTTTTCAAATGATGAAATACAAACAAAGTTCAACATAAATCGAAAAATAAAATGCATCCAATTATGTGATTCTTAATGTTTTGAGAATCAATAAAGTCGAGTCTAATCGACAGAGGATTTGGAATACTTTGTGTCCAAGTGTTAAGTTTCAGTAGATCTGACATTAAGAAATTCTAACTAAAGAGAAAAAATTTCAAAAATCACAATAGGAGTTATTCAGCATTGAATGTTGCTTGCGTAAGTATGCTAATGATATACGTGCAATTTTCATCATATATTTACTAGCTGTGACAGCAAGAATAGGAGTGCACGAGACTCGAGATGATACTATTGTATTTGGAGTCGAGACGATACCGAGACCGGATATTCGATACTCGAAAATATCGTCGATACTAGGGGTGCACAGAAGCACGAGACTAATATCGGTATCGTGTCAGAATTGACGCGAAATTGAGAATAAAGATCTTGTAACGATTATATCATATGTGTAGATATATATGTATATATATACAAAATAGAAAGAGATGGAGAGAGAGAGAGAGAGAGAGAGAAAGAGAGAAAGGAGAGGGGAACGAAGAAACGAAAGATGATAAGCCACGATTTGGGAAGAGGCAAGATTCGAGTCTGATCCTTGTCCTCTAGTTATTTTGGAGACCATCCGGAATTCCGTGTTCCTTTTATATCAGGCTTCAGTCTTAATGAGTTTCATATAAAATGATCGCAATCCGCCATTGATAATATCATTTCTTTCTAATCGCTCGCCGGTTCATATGTTGCGGCAAAACGGATTATATATATAACTAGACTCCGTGACGGATCAGACTCGAATCTTGCCTCTTCCCAAGTCGTGGCTTATCATCTTTCGTTTCTTCGTTCCCCTCTCCTTTCTCTCTTTCTCTCTCTCTCTCTCTCTCTCTTTATATTTTGTATATATATACATATATATCTACACATATGATATAATCGTTACAATCTAATATTCGGACATATCATCAGTAGTGTTGATTTTTTTTAATGTAGAAATAATAAAAAAGGAGTATTTCAAAATGATACATGTGACAAAATTCCTCTCCAAAAAGAGCCGTATATCTCTCTCAAATTATAATATATGTATATGGTCTTATTTTGAAAATTGTCTGGTGAAAAATTTCACTGGGAATCACTGAAAATCTCAAAAACTTTCAGTGCAGTTTTGCTTTCTCGCTAGAAGGAAGCTTTGTGTTCGTTGCGAGGAGCCGAAAATTTTTTTGTTTCGAAATTCAAAATCTCCCAAACTAAAATGTTCCTCACAATTCGGGGAACAATGTCGTTACCGTGTCTGTGTGGCTTTAGCCCCCGCCCCCCCCCCCTAAGTTTCGTACGCGCATATCCCCCGTTCTGCTTATCCGATCGTTTCGAAATTTTTATCACAGTTCTGGACTAGTGATCCCATATAAGTTTCAACCTGATTCATTCAGGAGAATTGGGTGGATGAAAAGAACTCTGACAAAAAATAAACATTTTGCGAACGCGCGTATCTCTGCTCCCTATTCTCCGAATCCGATCAAACTTGAACCACGTTGTAGTCATGATCCGCCAGTGGTCCCGTGTAAGTTTCATCCCAATCGGTTGGAAATTGTGGAAAATTTTTCTTTGGGGTCTGTATTTTCTTTGAAAGCATGCCTTCCCCATATCCATATTATTTTGATTTTGCAACCATACGTATCATCGCTCTGCGTTATCCGATTGTAATGAAACTTATAATACGTTTCAGTTATGGCCCCATAGGTGTCCCATGTGAGTTTCGTTCCAGTCGGTTGAGAATTTTCTTGAGTTTCTTTTTCATTTTTATATGGAATGTTATCAAAAACTGTAATTTTGGGACAAGGGCATGTTTTCGCTTCCTGTTATCCAATTGCCATCAAATTTATACCACGGTTCAGTTACGATCCCATAATGATCCCATATAGTAGGTTTAATCACAATCGGTTGAGAAGTGTGAAAACAGAGTCTTCAGCAATCTGCATTGTTTGACGATGTATTTTTAAAAGTCCCATCATCATTGGTTGATTAGGAACGAGGAAGCCGTGTGCCAATTGGCCGAGTTTTTCAGAGGTGTTCATAGTTTATAGTCAAAAATGTTCATAGATATTCAGAGGAATTTTCAGTGGAAAAACACAGTATTTCCAGATGTCAAGACTGATAGAAGAATCAATTATAAATTCATATTGAATTGAAACTTCAATTGATTGATATTAATACAAAAATAATAGATCATTTGAACATTTATTCGGCTGTACACAATAATATCCCACGAAAATTGTGAATAATATTCCAGTAATATCGTATGAATACCATCGGTTGTTAGGATGAATTCAACATAGGTCTTAAGGAGATACACGGAGAAAAAAATATACTACTTTTTCTTCTTTCGCTTGCTAAACCAGAAACAAGAAAGTTTGTAGAATGGATTTTCACATAAAAATAAGGGCGATTACGAATCAATAACTGAATTTTACTATATGCTTCATAAAATTGAACATTCAGTGTTTAAAACTTCAACCCTACCTGTGACTTTTTCTACGATATTCGTAATCTTCCGTATTTTTATGTAAAATTTCATATTACAAATATTATATTCCTGTTTCTAGTTCACTAAGAAAAATCACAAAAATTCTTATATTTTCGAGCGGCATTCTTCTCCGTATACCAGCGTAAAAAACATTTTGTCTATACCCTAGTAGAAATGTTCTAGTGATTGACAAGTTTTGTAACGCTCAACTAGCCAAAAACTGCACGCTTGCAAGGGCCTCGTAGGGGTCTAGGGAGGTACTTGCCAGTGAGTAGTATCTGTCTATCTAGTATCTGGCTAGTTAAGCGTTACAAAACTCGTTAATGACTACAGCATTTCTACTTGGGTAATGAGACTCCTCCGTACTGAATTTATGAAACAGTCTACAATTTTCAAAGAATAATCTTCGATAGCGCAATACATAGAGTATCAAATATTATTTCCTGAAAATTTCAGACTGTCCCTGGTGAAAAATGTTGAAACAAATGAAGCGTAAAAACATTTCAATTTCCGCTTCTTTTGCGCTTAGATACTGTTCCGTTCACTCTTCCGCGTCGCTCCATCCGCTTCATTTTCACCAAGGGTTTAATTCTGTTCGGAGGAATCTTGCAATAAAATGTTCATTCGGATGATGCACTGGTATCCCCTAATGAACTCTGATAAAATGTTTCTAATAGAAAATTCACTTTCGACTCGGAAATTTCTCGAAATTGTATACTATTCTAGAGAAATTTTAGAGTTCCTCGCTGACCCAATCAGAATTTAACAACTGGCGCAGTACTGCACCAGTACCGGCTAACATTGGCGGGGTACTGGCGCTCTGCACTGCAGCAGTACTGGCATTTGTCCGGAATGATAACGCTTTTCCGTACTGGGGACTTGGTACTAGCACAGTACTGGTAATCGGTAATGGTCTTCAGTACCGGCGCAATACGCCCAATCAGAATTTCACAACTAGCGCTGTACTGCGCCAGTATCGGTTAAGACTGGCGGGGTACTGGTGGTCTGTACTGCAGCAGTACTGGCATTTGTCCGAAATGATAACGCTTTTCCATACTGGGTACGTGCTAGCCGACTCTTGGGGGCCCAATACTGGCACTGTACTCCGCCTGTTGTCAACATTGGCATACTTCGGTTTTTTCTGATTGGGGAGATGGAGACCCTATTGCTGAATAAAGTGATTTTATACAACTAAGCTTGTGTTCCAAAGCTTTGCTCCCGTACTCTGAAATATCGGTTTTCTAAGTCTTTCTGATCAACTGAACAAAGATGTGCTGTTCATTTGACCAGCTGATATTGCTACACTGATATTCAGACTATAATGGTGGAGTATTGTTGCTTTCATCAGAAATATTAGGCGATACCGATACTGACGAGACGATACTCGCATCTGAGAGTATTTCTCGATACCGAGACGAGACTTTCAAAGTGACGTCGAGAATCTCGTCTTGTGCACCCCTAAGCAAGAAAAGTAGTTGTTTTGACAAGAAATCGTTTCTGTCCAATAAAAGTTTAGTAATAGTTTAGTAGTGGTTTGGATAGCGAGAAACCTAGATAAGAGATGAATAAATTTTATCGATTATATCAAATGTCTCTCCATAGTATCTAGAAAATGAACATTGAGAACGATTGTTCATATCAGTAAAACTTGATCGCTCTTAACACCTTTTCTACACAAATTTTGGAATAATTAAAACAACAGGAATTGACGAATCACGGTATATAACAGAATATAGGTGGAAGCTTTGATTCCACCTACATGGAATTGGATTTGGCTTTGGAACCATCCATGCGAAAATGAGCGTAATTTTACACAAAGCGTTTAGAACATCGTGTGCAACCTGGAGATCTTCAACGCTATATCATAAGGTATAATATTGCGTGTTCATTCGTGTATACTGCATCATGTGAGAGATTAAAAGTATAATCGTTGGTATGGAAAGGTTGAAAAATTATAATAATATACAAACTTCAAATTTCAGATGATTATGCATGATTTTTGAGTTTAATGTGTGAATTATTACAATTGTGCAGAGATCAAAGGCTATGAGTTAATTAAATCATTCGATTCCAGGCTTTTGAAGCCGCGTGAGTTCACGCAATCCAATCTTGAGATACGACGTCAGACTGTAGGGGAAAGTGAGACCAATTGAACCATAAGACAATTTGGTCTCCTCAAGTGAATCAAAGAGAAAATATTCGTGTCGAACAGGAAATTCTTATCCCTTCCGTTTGATGTATCGGCGATGAAATCTGGACTTTTAAAAAATTTTTTGAATATCAAAATTCCAAAATGATCTGTGATAGAATTTATCTTCAAAGAGGACTATGTATGACGCATGTTGTCATCCCATGTTCTATTACTTTAAACATGTGAATAATATATCATTCCCGCTACAAATGTCAGAAAGAAACTGATTACAATGAATGGTATTTTTTACATTCCAATCAGTGTCTACGTGGGATTTCACGTGCGTATACAAAATATTCTGTCCTTCTCTTCGATATTTTCAAGTGAAAATGTGAATTTAATATTCAATGTGAATAATAGCGTTACCCGATGATTAACAATGGTGAATATCGCGTTTGAAGGCCTGATTTCATGTGTCATAATTATTAATTAAATGTTCCTATAAACTTCAAATATTGGAGGTTGATTCTCTCGAAACATCAAAGTATCAGGAATCTCTGGATAAATTTGATACTCTCAATCCAATTGAATGGAAGTAAAACGAAGGAAGTGATGATATTTCGGAGAACAACACAGCCAAGAACAGTTGAAAGCTACAAAAAATTATCTTTGCGAGAACATTTTCGGCGGGTAAAATTTTGTTGACACCCGCGCCAGATTTCGTTCAAAATGGGGACACTTCTTTATCAAAAATGAATAAAAATTAACGAATTCTTTACGAAACTCACAGAATCTAATAAAATTGGATTAACTTTGACATATCACATTAATTTGGAAATTCGAAAATGAATTATCATTATTTTAAAACTGAAAGACAGCCGCTCTGCAATTTGAAAGACATGTATGGAAGCCTTAGTTATTTTATCCCAAGCGTGTATTTACGACGGGTCCAATGGGGGCCCAAAGTGGGTGCCCATGCTACCTAACGTGGGACCAACTCTGGGATGATATTATCGTTTCCAGTCTGGCTTTATTGCTTTGCCCGAGGACTAGGTGATACAGTGGGCCCTGACCTAAGTCGATCTCGGCTCAACTTAGGGCCGGGCCCGCACCAAAGGTCCATATTTTCATTTTCTACGAACTATAATTGTATGGGAACAAACAATAGGGCCAACATTAGTTCAAGATGGGTCCCATTGTCATTTCGCAATACTGGATTCAAGCAAATGGACCCTACTTGGGCCCATTGTCAATATCGGCAATACACACTTGGGATGTATAAATGTTGAACGCAAAATTCATTTCATACCGACCCTAACGGGACAAAGCTGATACTGTATCTGACGATACCGAGAAGAAACAGAGACGATACTCGTCTCTGACGTTATCGAGACGATACTCGAGTCTAACAGGGACTTTGGATACCAAGGCGGTACCTGCACAGTATTGACGAGAATATCGTTTCATGCACCCGTACGTAGAATAAAGAATGAAAAGTTTGCAAGAATGTGAATAAGGGAGTCTTATGGGGTCGAAAAAAGAGGAATCACAAACAGACAGTGAACCTGATATCGATCAAAAGCAGTGAAATTGGTTTTTACTGAAAAACCGGCCTTTGTTGTTACTTTTATCAGCTATGACAGTGACTGTTCAGCTGTTACAGTTAGAAAACGAAACTACTACAGTGAAATTCGTAGTTGTTCTAAAAATTAATCTGAAATTTTACTGTGGAGAGTTTATTTGTGTATGTAATAAATCTTGTTTTAGATACGGCAAAATAGACATTCATCAAATATAAACATGACTCATCAACCTCAGATAAGGTTTTTCTAACAGTTAAAGAACTTCATAGGTAATGAGTCAAGTTCATGTGGAAAGAATATTTATTTCGCTGCATCCAGAACAAGTTTCATTGAATACAAATAAACTGTTCTCCCAGTGTGGAACCGTTGAATTCTCTGATGTAATAGACGTGACAGCAAAAAATTCAATTAGATTCCGCCGGCGCAGTAAATTTGTTTTTCCCTCAGTATTCTCACCCACTGAATACAGTTTTTTCTCTTTAAAAAAAATCTTGCAATGATTAAAAGAATATGTACCGATAAATTCTCATCAACTCATATGGAATAACATCAATAACGATTATAAATATCATTTGGTATTTTCAATTAGAAAATCAATTATTCAAGATAATATGAGGATGAATATAAGCTTATTTAAAATTTTCAATCCATCCGCGGTAATTAATATTCTGTTACTGTCATCTCACGATTTGGGATTTGTACAGAGAACCGAAGCACGATTGCATATCGATCTTATTTTTCTTGTTTATTTTTCATTCTGTAAAATGAATACATTTGATCCACAAAAAACTTGATGAAAAGTTTTCTTTCGCGTTTTAAATATCAGTATCATTTCAGAAAATTTTGTATGAAACGTTGAAAATCTAGAAAAATTCATTTTACATCATTTCATAGAAGAAACTGGGAATATAATAAATTTCGATGTCCATCACATATTTTCATCCGTTCGTTTCTACGAAACACGGAGATAATTTAGCTTTATGAATTACCATTCAAATGACAATAATTTCCTCGCAATTATACAAATTTCATCCAGTTCAAATGAAAATATTCACTCAAATTCAACCAACCATTCTTCCCTCTGTTTTTTTTTAATAATAATATCACAGCTCGAGGTTTTTGATGCGAAAAAACAGGGAATGAAAACACATCTTCCTATAACATCTTCTTTAATTTCCTTAATTGCCAATTCCCGACGTTTCACTCATATTCCATAAGCATCTTCTGAGGTACCTTCTTAATTACGATAATGCTGTAGGAGTGTTTTCTGAAATTTACCATCATAATTGAACCTACCTAATTACAGTACAATGTATGAGAGATATTATTAATTATGCAAATTGTTTGCTATTTTTAATCAAGTGTTGCACACTTTGCGAAAAATTCGAATGCTTACTGAAAAACAAATTCAACATTTTATCACTCTCTATACGATATTGAATGTAACGCGTGGGAATCTTGGAATACCCGTTACCAAATAACTATTATTCCTGGTAATTCTTATCATACTCTTGTTTCCACGCTGACAATTTCCTTTCCAATTTTTCAGAATATGTAATTGATTTATTTTCCGAATTCGAAATGAATGCGCATACAGACACGCATTGTTCATCCGCTGGAAACATTTCAGTTGAATGTGGATGTTTTCTACTCGAAAAGATGACTGAAATTCAGCCTTTCTCATTCTGTCGGCATTTGTGTTCGGTGCTCACTTTCAAATGGAACATTCAGAATGGAAGGGAGCATCATATTTTCCTGTGTTGTGATCATAATTAATTTTTGTAGCAATTTCTCGTGTTTGGAAAGTTGACGCTTTTATGAGTTGTGATTACAATTACAAGGAACTCCGAGAAATAATTAGAATATTCATAGAAAAGGTATTGAAAATTAAAAATAGAAAACAAAACCTGATTCGACATGCAACATCCATCAGAAGGATAAAAATGCAGTATAGAGATTGATAAATTATAAATGCAGTATTGAATTCCGATAACCTGAAATATCAAGCACTGAGAATATTGTATTATGGATCAGAAATTAGGTTTCTCAAGAATGTTTCAGTTGAAAATAGTGATCGTTGAATTTGATTGCATTTTCATATCTCGACGTGTGAAAAGGGAGGAAATATTTCTCTTCACGAATGATTGAGACGTAACACGCGTAATATGTACAATAAATGTAACTTGCATGAAGTGAATTTTGTTCCACAAAGAAAAAAATAAAAATCGAATAGTAGCTATATCGATGAGCTGTTACATGAATGATTTTAAATTCATTTCAACTATACATTCTTCCATGAGATTGATTGATTTCTGTTCAATTGAAATAATTTTGGGCTTGAAATGACTGTTTTCTCCTCTCCCTTCCTTTTCTCATATTAGTTCATTTGATCATAAAAACGATAAATTGAAAAGATGGAAATAAAAAAATCCAGCAACTGAGATTTTTGTATTGTTTCATAATGAAAAAAAATTTCGTCAATATTGATAAGCAATAGACATTCAAAACTGCTTAAAACACTGAAAAAAATGTCTGTTAACCAAATAAATAATTTATTTGTCCTTTCTCCATAGCATATTCCTCGAAATTATTTGAATATTCAATCAAATCACATAATGGAATGCTTGCCGCAAATCCATCGATCTTGTAAATAAATAATTTATTTGCCACAAGTAATCAATTTGTAATTAATATTTCATTTTCACAAATAAATATTTTTTGCCAGTGCAGTATACACTAAAACATTTCTCGATTCAACTAATTAATTTTAAGCAGTGAATGATGGACCATTGCACGCGAACAAAGCAAACACCATTGAAATTTATAAAGATATAATAAACGTCGGGAGCACGATTTGACTCAACGAAACATGTTCATTATCCGCAAACGTGCACTTCACTGATTATGAGTAATTCTTGTAACATCTTATATCGAAGTTTGTAGCCACACTGTCAGATATTTTCAATTGAATTTTCAATTCCATGTAATGGGAGCAGAAGTGATTCAAGTATTAGAAAAGTTTATTGACATTTGAATTGAAAATTCAGTCACATGTAGATCAACCATCCAATCATCTTGGTATGCATAATAACCAAGAATGGAAGAGTTCACTCACAAATGTTCCTTGAAAAATGCATGAAACTTGAAAAAGTACAATCCGAAATGCATCATCTACATACCATCAGTTCTTTTATATTCGTGCTCATGAATTTTTGTGAACTCATCTCATGGTTTTAATTTTATTCTTCAAATTCTTACACGGGAAAAAATGAATTGGCTGTGAGAACAGCAGTCATTTTTCAGGTGCTGCAGCTAAATATTAGCTGCCGAAGCAAAATTTTCAACTCCAGCAAAAATTTAACTGGCGTCGCTGTGCTGTGGGTGCTAAAATATTGAGCTGCTATAGCTGAAATTTAACTGACGCGGGAGGGACTTTTTTTCTGTATAATAGATATTAAATCCTGCATTGAATTGGAATATAGGCAAAGTCTTTCTGATAAGTTTCGAACGGCAGTTAAGCATTAACAACCTTATTGACCTCGAGCAGAATCGAGATCCAGAAGATAAATTTCTAGTGGTGGAATGGATGACTGTGCGATAGCAACAACAAAGCTACCCCATGTAAACCATATTTCAAAGTTTAAATGCATTTTATGTGTTAACCAACGTGATTCATCAAAACAAACTTCTTCGCTGGTATTTTTATACATTGAGGGAATATACTTTAGAAAAATTTTCATCTTCCATGGTATGCAAGATTCTCACAGATATGTTTCATCTTCTTCTCCATGGTTCAGAAAATTTTGACATAAATCATACAAACTGAAACTAGATTTTATGAATCAAAGTTGAATATGTATACCGTAAAAACTTGTTTCCAAAATCACACATAAAATTATGTGAAGCAATCAAAACATTAATTTTGCATTAATTTAAAAAATTTGCTATAATTTGTGATGTGAACTTTCATGGAAGTTTGTACAGAATTATGATTTTTCGTGCGTTTTCATATGAGTTTCAATACATTTTGCAGTGAATTTAACTATACTGTTAGAAAAATTCTTGAATTTATTACGAAATTCTTCCTGAAATATCATATTTTCTTATTAAATTCAATAATGGTTCTTGAATTTTATACAAATGATGAAATTTGACACTTATTTCTCAAATTTCGTAAATATAGTATCGAAATCAAGGAGAAAATTTTTAACATTGGGAATTATATGATTGAATTGATTATTTCATGATAGAATTTAGAAAACTGTTCATGTGAAAAAAACTTGATAATAATCTCATGAAGTTTGAGAAAAATTTTCTTTACTTTGCAGATTTCAGTGACAGATTTTCGAGTTTTCATATTGAGAGTAGAACGAGATGAATCGGATCAAAATCTTTTTTTGCTGTTTTTACGTGTAAGTGCTCGTAACATCATCCCTACAAACAATGATTATTGGCGTTTCAATGGGCCGCTGATGGTCCTGCGATGCCGGCGAAGGGCCGTCAATGGTCTTTTGAATGGCCTGCGTTCGTGTTTGCTGGGATCATGTAAGCATCATCTCACCAACCACTGGAGAAAAAGGATAATATGACCATAACGCACATCGTTTAGTTTTAGACAATAATATAAGTTGTAGCATGGTGTGTGTGGAGAAAAATTTTATGTTATTAGGTGTATAATTTTGTTTCCGCCGTTTTGCAATAGATGGCTGTAGCGGTAAGTGGTAGTTGACATAAATAGATCATAGATGTCATGCAATAAGCTTAGGTATTTGTAAACATAACGCCATCGAATTATTAATCGATTTGTGTCTGCATCATAAAGTTATTCTCGATTAAGCATGTCAGCTTACGAGCCAAATTCTCGTCATTTGCGGGAGGTTTTAATTTTCTGCTTTAATATGAAGAAATCTGCGGCTGAGGCTCATCGAATGCTCTCAAATACCTATGGTGAGGCCGCTATCAGTGAAAGAACGTGCCGAGAGTGGTTTCAACGCTTCAAGAACGGTGATTTTCGAAGATGCAAAATTGGAGGCATTACTTGATCAAGACTCGTGTCAAACGCGACAAGAATTGGCAGGATCATTGGGAGTGACGCAACCAGTCATTTCAAAACGCCTGAAAGTCATGGGAATGATTCAGAAACAAGGAAATTGGGTGCCGTACGAGTTGAAGCCGAGAGATGTTGAACGGCGTTTGTGTGTTTGTGAACAGCTGCTTGCAAGGCAAAGACGGAAGGGATTTCTGCATCGCATTGTGACTGGGGACGAAAAATGGGTCCATTACGATAATCCCAAGCGCAGAAAATCATGGGGATATCCCGGCCATGCTTCCACGTCGACGTCCAAACCGAATATTCACGGTTCCAAGGTTATGCTCGGTATTTGGTGGGACCAGCTCGGCGTAGTGTATTATGAGTTGTTAAAACCGACTAAAACAATCACAGGCGATCGTTATCGAACGCAATTAATGCGTTTGAGCCGAGCATTGAAAGACAAACGGCCGCATCACAACGAGAGACATGATGAAGTGATTTTATAGCATGGCAATGCTCGACCCCATGTTGCGAAAGTGGTCAAGACATACCTGGAAACTTTGAAATGGGAAGTTCTACCCCACCCGCCGTATTCTCCAGACGTTGCTTCCTCGGACTATCACTTGTTTCGATCAATGGCACACGGCCTAGCTGACCAGCACTTCCGGTCTTATGAAGAAGTCAAAAATTGGATCGATTCGTGGATCGCTTTAAAAGATGACCAGTTTTTTCAACGCGGGATTCGTATGCTGCCCGGAAGATGGGAGAAAGTAGTGGCCAGCGATGAACAATACTTTGAATCATAAATGTATAAGCAGTTTTTTTACAATAAAGCCTCGAATTTCGGGAAAAAACGGCGGAAGCAAAGTTATACACCTAATAATTTTAACCGTTTATTTGCCACAAGTGCGTGGGATAAAATTCTTTCATTTACCAAACGTATTTAGGGTTCACAAAAGAGTTGCAAAGTGTAAATTCGTTTTTCATCAATATATGTTCCATTTTCGTTAATGATCCTTTTCGCTCCCGATTTTGGGGCGAATCGGACATTGGCCATTTTATGAATATTTCGTTTTAAAACAAAGAACTGTGTATTTGAATATTCTTTTTTTTATAGATCCGAAGTCAAAGATGTATACAATTAGAATTTATCCACAGGACCACTGAACAAACTCTCCGGATCATTTTTATTATAATTGAAAAAAAGTGATCCGATTCGGTCTACCCTATTTGATATAAAAAATTTTAGACTATTGCTCTGTGGCAGTGTGGCTGAAACTTCCTCCCATCGATGCGAATAATCAATATTTCAACTCCGCTAATAAAATTCAACATACGCGGAACGAATGAAATTTCTGAGTTTATCGATTATTTTGTTTCTGTAATAAATCGGTAATTGTGCTAGAGGCACTCAATTTGACGTCCAGACTAACCAGTTTGCCCTGCGGCAGACTGCCCCACTACTTCGCAGACACAGGTCATCGATTGAAGAAGATCGGAAACTTTTTGTCTGTCGAGGTTTTTCTTTTCGAGTCTCAGGTATTGAACTTTTACCTCATCTGAAGATTCCTTTAATTATTCTGTCAGATATACATTCTTATGAACATACAGGAGATCTTATGGAGAGTTCAAATAGGGCCAAAAAGTGAAAAATAGATCAGAAATTATTCACAGGCCTATATTCAAAATTCACGTAAAAAATGTTGACATCAATATTTCGTTATAACTCTTTTCCTCTTCTGAATATTAAATAATACTGGTAGACATTCATGAGAGAAAAAGTGACTGCATTCGATGGGATGAGTGAAGAATTTCTCTTCGTTGATAAAATCAAGTATGATATATTCAATAATTGGAAAATCTTCGTCCACGTAATTATATTAATTTTCCCCTTCGTGACGAGATTTCGCAAACGTTTCGATTAATAATTCATATCTGAAGAATGTTGAAAAACGGACCCGAAGGGAAGAATATTGCGACAGAATATGATATAATCGATACCTGATTGTTGGAATTCTTCATTTAATTAATTGAAAATAAAGATTCGGTAATAATTGAATTTTCCGAATATTCTCATATACATAATCCAGGAATACTTTTATTAAATCTTGTACAATATTCACGATGAAAGATAAACCCTACGAAATTTCGTTCCACCGTACGATGTTGTATTTACAATATATATTCGCATTGGAATTCCAACAAATTTCAACACAGCGGATACTTGAAATTTGAAACCGTGCATTTTCAAACATCGACGCACGAATGCCTTGGTATATTTACACCTGGTCAAATAATGGACGTACACCGATCTTGCAGTTCATATTCATCATTTTCCGGTGAATGTGGATTTTATAAATCGATGATATCCCCATAAAGCAAGCAATGAACATGAACACAAATTGAATAATTTAGTATAAAATATAAGTGTAAATTAATGTTGGTTAAAAGGTTAAAATTGTACACTTCAAATTCCTACGTGTGTGGTCAATTTATTTGCTGCCTGATTAACTACGAATCAATGAATCTGTCTATTTTGAGGGAACAATGTCAATGAAGATATTTCTAGCAGAAACAAACATTCAAGTATTGAAATCGCAAAACATCGAATGAATAACCTCCCAAGTAGTACCAGAATATACTGTGAACGTTCTTAGAATATTCGAAATATGTTCTATGTACATTCCAAGAGACCGTTTCATAGGTGCTATGCACATTCATCGAACGTATGTAATCGAATATACGACGGTACGTCAATCGAACGTCGATTGAATGAATATCGCACATTTCGAATGCACTATGTACGTTCTAAGTATATTTAATACAATCTCATTCGAATATTCCATGAACTTTCATCATATGTTCTTCGTATCTCATCCGTACATCCTACGAACGTTCCTATTTCGTATATACTTTGAACTTCTGTTGCTACTTGGGCTCAATTTGTAAATTGTAGGAAAACTTGTAACAAAAGTTTATTTGCAAACAGCTCTAATCGATTGAGATTTAAATTGTACCCCGGTTATATCGGGTTGTTTTTTTTCCTCGATTTTGTCAATTTACGATTCACGAAATTTCAGAGCATTCAAAAAACTCTCACTTTGTGTATTCCAATTGGATTGTGGAGGTTCGTTATCTGAAAATGTATATTACATACATATGTATTCAGGCTTCTCTCGTTATTGAATCACGAAGAACGTGTGTATCGATTTATCAGAGCTACAAATGCTGCGAATTTGTAATGGAAATATACGAATGCCATATGGAATAGAAATCCCTCTGAATGCGTTGTCGACTTATCGATATGAACGTGTTCAAAATTTCTTACTTCTCTATCATTATGCGAGAATTTGATTGTCAACGAATGTCTGTGCTTTTTGTGCTTTGGGAAAATCGGATTTTTTCATTCATCGCAAACGTATCCTCGAAGTGGAAATGTTATGGGACTGGGAAGGGTTTTTATACACCTTTGGAAGGATACATGTCTCCGTTTACAATATATTTCCATCTGATTTGTATAAATATCTCTGAACTCGATGGAAAATGTCATACAATCCTTCAAGTGTTGTTAATTCAGTGGTAGGCGGATTTCCACCTAATATTCAATAATACTAAAATCATAAATAGCAACAGATCGATAACCAAACGTGAGATGTCCAATGTACGTGACATTTCAATAAAGGTTGAATGAACTGCAGGTTGAAACAATACATGTATGAACGGAAATCGTGAACTGTCACTTTGGAATAGAACGGTTCTGACATGATATCATATGATATTTAAGGAATGATGTGAAGAATTTGTGGAGAAACGTTAAACATACTGCGTGAAGCTCAATGACACTAGCTCAATGAATTCCATTCCAAAGTATTTGTCGAACATCTTGAGAATATCTTCATCTCAATCCTGTCAGAACATTCATAAAATACCCACAGAATACCTCTAGAAAATCGTACTCCTTCTTAGAGGTTGAGATCCCTGAGGAACGTCGAATGAATCTACCAAATCAAATTCAAGAGTTTTGCGTAGGAGATTTTTCTCTTCTACTTTTGA
Organism: Gonatopus flavifemur; assembly: GCA_018340375.1. NCBI lineage: Eukaryota > Metazoa > Arthropoda > Insecta > Hymenoptera > Dryinidae > Gonatopus > Gonatopus flavifemur. Next base: position 3,482,463 of record JAFFJZ010000001.1, read on the forward strand.
AAAAGAATTCCAGAAAATTATCCTTCTACAATATATATATTATATACAAAATGTGAAAGATTTAACAGAAGATGATAAAATTCGTCTCATGTTCAGAGTTGATTTTGATAAAAAATTACATACAGTTTGTCTACATCAGAAAAGTTTATTGCTGAAAAAATATGGACACTTTGAAAAAGTATATGTTGTAATTTGTTAAAACAACAAAAAATCGGTGCATCAGTATGAAAATCATTATCTTAAAGGTATCAAGTTAAATCTGGATAAGAATTGTGTTTTCCAGGTGGAAATGTTTTGTTTGAAAATAATACACGCAGTAGTGAAGAAAGTACACTCGACGATAATGAAGGTAAAATCTTCACATTATGATAGTGTAAGAAATTTGAAAATCAAGAAATCGCTGATAAATTGAACTTATTTTCAACTATACAAGTGAGTTCATTATACAATGCAATCTTTCATTACGACCATTCATCCTCTTCCTCATCCAAACGGGTTCTACTTGGTATTAAAGAAAGACTGTGAGTGGACTTATCGAGAGATTACACTGCGTGGACAAGATAAATTGGAAAGATTCCAAATGAATGTAAAAGACGAAATTGAAAAAGTCCTCAGAATGCGGCTACTGGTTGAAATACAACCAATTACAAAAAGATGCCCGAAGAATGGCAGTTGACATGGACAAACTGGTTCAAATTATCAAACAACACTTAATCGTGACTGAAATAACAGGCGAACTCAAATATTAAACATCCCTATTTTTCTTATATGGGTAGACAAAGATTCGAAGAAAAGTTTTTGCTTCCACGTTAGAGGGTAGCTTTGTGACCGTTTCCGGGGACCGAAATTCTTTTCGTCTTCAAAACGAAAATCTCTTATACCAACCGACTCCCCAGCACTCAGAGAACAAATTTGATTCCGTGTCTGTCTGTCTGTGTGTATGTGTGTGTATGTGAACAGAATTGCGACCGCGCATATCTTCGGTTCCTATGATTCAATCGTCATAAAATTCTCACCGCGGTTAGATGTAGTGTCGATAGTGGTTCCATATAAGTTTCAACCTTATTCTTACAGAAGAATGGTAGGGGTGAAGAAAAATGTAGATAAAAAATCGTGATTTTGCGACCGCCCATATCTCCACTCCCTATTATCCGATTGCAATGGAACGTATACCACGTTTCAGTTATGATCCCATAGAGGTAAGGGTGGATATATGGACCCCCATTTGGTTTTTTTATAATAACTTTTTTTATTTTCAGTGTAAAAATTGGAAATAAGTCAGAATACTTGTCCGAACTATCTAACACTAATTGCATTAAATCCCGATGTATTCTTCGCAGCCGTCAGAGGAATATAATGGTTTTTCTAAAGTTTCCTATTTTTCCATCACCAACTTTTATGCGGGTAATACGGGCCCGAAGATATTTATGTAAGAAAAACAGGACAAAAATTGAGAAAAAATGTTCATTTATTCATAAATTCATATAAAATAGAGTTGGGTCTACCATTGTTTCGAAATTAATATCTAGATGTATATTGAAGGTCTGCTTGGATGCCACGTTTAAATGAAAGAAAGTAACTTATCATAAACCAACTGGCAATTTTTTCCGTTTTGATTCATTTACAGAAGTTACAAATGTATACATCTTTTTCGCAACCAGCACAATCATTATGAGCCCACATATCACAAATCACACACTTAACCCACAGTTCACCTCTCGTGTTTTCAGAAAACGCCTCTTCATAAAATATGGCCCGGGGCCCATAATACCCACAGTGCAAGGAGTCCATATATATCCCCTTGCCCATCTTGGTGAATGAAATTTTCCTACACTCAACTTGATGAGTAAACTGACATCACTTCATGTAGAAGACAATTTTATAGCATACTAAATACATACCTGAACTTGGTTTTACCAGTTGAAATGAAAAAACCGTAGTATTACATTGAAAAAAAAGTTTTGGTAATGGTAACAAAAGTGTTTTGTTATTTGATTTATCATGACCATACTATATAATTTGGTCAAGGAAACCAAAAGGATAAATCATTTTGTACCTCGAACTGTACTGATTTTAATTGTTTGGTTAAGATCAAGTACATTTCTTGGTTACCCACATCCTTTGAAAAAAACATATTATTTGGTTGTTTTCACAAAACTTACGCGGTTTTGTTCCACAAACAAAATAATTTTGTCATTTCATAATGACTTCATCTTTGTAGTGAAAATATTCTTTTGCATTTCCGAAACGTACTACTGTGGGCAAAAAGTAAGGTGAATTTGTTTGTAAAATGAAAAATCTTCATTTATTCTTTCACATCAATTTCATCCCCTTCAAAGTAATCCCTGTCTGTTTTTTCCAATCATCGAAACATGCTAAATAGTCCCTTTCCGGTATAGCCCTCAGCGCCTTCTTCGATTCAGCTTTTATCTCCTCAATCGACTCGAAACGCTTTCCCCGGAGTGGTCTCTTGAGTTTTGGGAATAGCCAGAAGTCACACGGAGCCAAATCAGGCGAATACGGTGGTTGCGGAACGATATGCGTTGAATTTTTGGCGAAATGGTCACGAAGAACGAGTGCAGTATGAGACGGTGCATTATCGTGATGCAAAAACCAAGAGTTGTTGGCCCATAACTCTGGTCTTTTTAGACGAATTGCTTCACGCATCATATCAGTAAGGTCTCTAACAGTCAACCGCTGATTTTTGAGCACTAATTCCTTCACTTCATCGACGTGTTGGTCATCTGTTGACGTCGATGGTCGTCCGGAGCGCTCCAAGTCATCAACACGTTCTCGATCACTCTTGTACCACTTATAAACATTTTTCTGCGGCATGGTAGAATCACTAAAGGCCTTCCGCAACATCCTCAAAGTTTCCGCAGCCGAAATTTTATTCCGCAAACAAAACTTGATTGCACTTCTCTGCTCAATTAAACCAGACATTGTAAAAATCGAAAAATGCACTCTTGGTCGTTTGGTAAACACAAGCGTAAATGTATTACTGATAATGACATTGACATGAAATTTGGCACAGATTTCATTAACAGTCCTGCCAACTTAAGCAAAAAAGAACTAGCCTGAAATGTCAAGCCCGCGAAGTTTGAATTAAAAATTCACCTTACTTTTTGCCCACAGTAGTACATTCACATGAAAAGTTTTGTGTCGTTAATAAAATAATATATTCCTGCATGGAAGAATACTTTGATCTATTACCATCATATAAACTCGTGCACTGAGATGCATTGTTAATTGAATCTTACAAGGAGATATCGCAAGAGCCCGGAGCTACTTTCCAATGAAAGTCAAGTGTACGTGTACCATAAATATTCGTGATGAAATCCACCCTGACTTCAATCCTAACACGGCTTAGTATTTGATGTTCGAGTTTGAAACATGATATATGCAAAAACAACTTGATATATGCAAAAAAGGTCCCGCTATCCAAGTGATCGGCAGTGGCTTGAGTGATAGAGCCTCCGCCTCCAGTCCCGAAGACCTGTGCTCCAGTCTGCTAGTGGTGATTTTTTTTTTCAATCTGACCCATGATTTTCTCATCAGGACAAAATATTTTCAGTCTGCAGACGATATGATTTGGTTTCCCAAGCAAAATGTATTTACCTAGAAACCAAAGATGTGCAACAAAGGAATAATATGGTTTTCAACAAAACGTTTGGTTGATCACATTTCAACAAAAGTTTTGTTATTTTAACAAAACATTTTTTTCGGTGTATAAAGTCAAACTCCCACCTTTCAAACTTTTGACGAAGACGACAAAATTCACTGCTTGATGTATTACAAATCATAACAGCTGAGCGGTCAGCGCGATCTACAGTGTCGTTTGGGAACTAGTTCTGGTAGTTTTAGTGTTCACTGCTAGAATTCGTGACCAAGATAATCAGATACCGGGAGAGCCCATATTGCCAGCAGGGGCCCATTATACCACCTCTGCCTCTAGTGGTCCCATATGAGTTTCATAGCAGTTTGTTGAGAAATGTAGAAAAACCATATTTGGCAATTTTTGTTGATCCGCATTTTTGGGCAATGTTTTGAAAGTATGCCTTCCCTATGTCCTTATCATCCAAATGTTATGGAATTTGGAGCACATTCAATTCACAAGGTGTTATTTGTACGGTATAAATTTCAAGCGAATCGGAAGTGAGGGAAGAATATGGTAAGCACTAAGCTTCGAAAAGAAATTTTAAAATCTCATGAATGTATCATACGAATATCTTTCGTTCCAATAGTGGTCTCATATAAGTTTCAACCTGATCTTAACAAGAAAACGGAAGACGGAAAAGAAACATGTTGAATGACTTGAAACACGATTGAAATGAAATTTATGCCACGGTTCAGTTATGATCCCATAGTGGTCCTATATAAGTTTCATCACAATCGGTTGAGAAAAGTGGAAAAAGAGTCTTTAACGATCTGCATTGTTTAACTATGTTTTCAAAAGTTCAATCATAATTGATTGATTGGGAACGAGGAAGCCGTGTGCCAATTGGTAGTGTTTTTTTTTTGAGCAAAACCAGGCCCTAAAATTGAGAAAACATTGAATCCCATTCAACCTTGATTCGATGGAAAAAGCAATATGAATAGTGTTGCCGCAATCCGAGCTAATCCGAGTTTTGAGCATGAGCTCGGCTTGGCTCTTGTTTTTGACAAATAGGCTCGGCTCCCAGATCGGATCGACAGATCCACTGCTCGGATCGAAGCTCGGATTGGCTTGAAGATCGTCGAGCTAGATCGAAGATCTCATGATCCTACTTCGTTCAAAACAAACGCTAATAAAAAATTCTTGCATCCAGTGGCTCCTTGGAATAAGGCATACAGTACAGGCCATAAGTTTGGATTAACCTAAAAACATTTAACATTCTCATATCTTCGCTGTTCAAAATTGATTTAATTCCTATAAACTACATAAATAATAATTAAAAAATGTCTAAACAATATAAAACACAATAAACTTATGTAAATAAAGTAACTTTTGGCCTACACTGTATTTCTGAAGCTCTTGAAGTTTGAGTATAAAACAACGTTTTCTCAAAATTTTTATGACTCGGCAAATCAAATTTCATGAATGTTCGTTATAAAAACTCCATAAATGCACCTTCAAATGGATAAATAGATAGATATATGTTCAAATCCATCTTCAGAGGATTGGCGATGAAGAAAAATCCACTTTATAAACATATTTTCTTATTATCGACTCTGCTGCTAATTAAACATTCAACACAATATTGTTTTATGAACCGATTCTGACCAATGAAATTTCATGAGATTTGATCAGAACATTGTCCAAGATTCAATGAGATTTTGCGAGATTTAGTGAGATTTGGTGGGAATCAATGATTTTTCTTAACCAGGGTCCTTCGTCTGATAGGAAATTTTCTCAGTAACGATCTAGCTCGTCGATTTTATAGTTCTGGCTGAGCTCGAAATTCGGATCGACTGAAATTTTTTCAGCTCTGCTCGAAGATCGAATCGTTTGAAATTATTGAGATCGGCTCGAAGATCGCGGCCACACTAAATATGAAAGGAAACATGTAATTTTCTTTCTCACAAACGAAAATTCAGTGTTGAGCATATCCATACTCGACTTCGATTCACTTCTTTCATATGTATTTTCATCGATGATTAGTCATTTCATTTAATTAACAGTGAAATTATGATGAATTTACATACACACGGGAAAAAACGATCATGGAAGAATTACATGAAAAGTGAGGTTATAATTAGGGTGTGGATTTCATGTAGAATTTACTCCAGAGTCCTATTGGATTTAAATTGTTATCATGGTTACCATGGCAACACGCTTGCCGTTTACTTCAGTAGCAATGTACACAGAACATTGCTCCCAATGTGAATTTTACTCCAATTGCATGCACTTCAGCAGTTATGTCAAAATAACAACTAATGCAAAATCCACGTCATTTTTTTGCGTGCATGCACAAATTTATTAGATCAACAAATTCACACGCATTTGAGATTGATGATTTTTTATCAAATTTCTGATTTGAAAATCATATTCTTTATTCAAACAGGAGTCATTCTTGAGTAAAATATGTATTCTTGGAGTTTGAATTGTTCACAGAAACGAAACGAAAATTCGAACTTACAAAATTCGATAAATTAACAGTCGTCTTCTTCTCAAATTAACTCTTCGGAACTGAAAACATCGTATGAAGAATGTATTGCCAGATTTCGAATCTCTACAGGGAAAAAATTATTTAGCTGCAGCAGCTAAGTAGCTAGCACGGACTTAATTTATTTGCGGTAAAAGTTAAAATTTAGCTGCGGGAGCTAATTTCATGGCTGTCCGTGTCCGTGCTAGCTACTTAGCTGCTGCAGCTAAATTATTTTTTCCGTGTAACTGCCGAGTATTCCGTTATTCGATTACCAATTTGTTCCAATAAACGATTCAAATTCAACAACATTAAAATATTCAATATTGGTTTTGAAAAAAACCAGAAATCAAGCAGTGCATGTGCAAAATAAATAATCAGGTAATCGGGAAAAATCATAATAAAAGCACTCACTTTCCCAAGTAATCCTTGGAGACTGCATATTTGAAGAATTTGTTTCTTGCGTTAGAGAGAAAACAAAATGGGCATTGTGATGAAATTCAATGTTATTTTCAATGCAAGGAATCGATATTACCCAGACACTGGTTAATGTTGAGCGACAGCGCAGAGGTTGAACGTACATTTTTGTTCAGGAGTACAATATTTCAAAAATAACGGCCATTCTAATATACAGCTATCGTTGATCCTTATCTGAAAGTAGATTCGATGGAAAAGAATAGTGTTGCATCAAGCAGTGGGAACGGCTTGATTTAATTCTGGCTGTGACCGTCAGTCGTGACCTAAGTTTGACTATTTTGCGAATGTTAATTCTCAAAAAAAAAAAAGATGAACGGAGGAAAATGTTGAGAATTGAACTATATCCGATTGTCCCCCTCGTGAAAAAAGTTTCTCTGAAAATCTCTGAAGGTTCTTCTGAACTTCACTGAAAAACTGAGAAACATTGAAATATCCCAAAAGAATCTTGAAAAAACTCTGAAAATCTCTGAAAAATTCTGAAAAACTCTCATTTATCGGGCACGTTTTTCCACCGCAAATTTTTCTGAAAATCACTGAGACTCTCTGAGAAACTATGAACACCTCCGAAATCCTCTGGAAAAACTCTTCACTGAAAATCTCTGAAAATTTCAGTGATTTTCAGCGAACTTTTTCCACCAAGGCCCCTTTTGTTCTCCTTTTTCGTGAATAAACATTTTTTGAACTACACCTCATATACAAATGATTGACGACCTCAGTCTCTCTTTATGTTCCAAGATCGATCAGAAATTTTCATTCGTTCCAAATATCCAATAATATCAACCGTGCGAGCACTTCAAGTCACTGGGGTGTTTGTAGTTATTTTCATGATGTCGATGATCCAAAAGTTAATCAAAGCCCCCAGCAGTTGAGCGCTGCTCTCAGCCGCGAAGTCCGTGTTATCCACTATTCATGTTGTTATTGGAACACATAGTTTATATTTCATACAGTATACAAATTTTCGATATGCATTTTCCCATCATACAGTTTTACATAAAACGCTATTGTATTTTTACGCGAATAACCGGTCAAAGCACATTTTGATTTGAATACGCAAACGAAAGAGGAAATTAATCATCCTATATCCGAAAACGCTGTTGAAAATAATACGATTATATGCAAACAAAGTTGATCGAAAAACTGATTCTTCTAACTCGATACGTGAGAACGTATATGCATACGCAAAAGAAACGGGAATGATGAGAAAGAATGACACCTATATTTTAGTATGAGAAACAGGCTGCTCAGCAGTTGATAAATGGAAAATAACGTCTCAAGACATCGAAGTCCAGCGATCAAAAGTCTGAAAATAGAACGGTCCTTGCGGAATCCTCAGCAGTCTCCATGTGAAAATAATGATTTCCAGGAACCCTAGTAGAAATTTTGATATGGAAAACATCAGGTTCAGATTAGGCATGCCTGATTTCCGTTCAGGACCTGACTTGATTATCTGATAAGGCTCTGACAAAAATGTAACGCAGGGAAAAAACAAGGTCCTGATCAGGAAAACCAAACGTTTCCCAATCAGGATCTGATCAGGGTAGTAATTGAATTTCCAATCGGGACCTGATCCGGGTGGTAGCGGAATTCCCAATCTCGACCTCATCTAAGCTATATTCTAACATTCAATTTAATTTTCATGGAATTCACTTTTCATAAAAATTTTCAAACTCCCCCAACAGAAGAAATTCTACTGATGATTCAAATAGACCTCAGCTGAACATTTGAAAAAAACAGATAAATTTCTAATGAGTCCTGTGAAAATTCTGAATAGTTTGATACATTCATCGTTCTGAATTGATCAGGTCCTGACTCGGCTGTCTTGTCGGTTATCACATGATTGAAATACGGATGAGGCAAGGCAATCCTGATCAAGTCCTGCTCAAAATATCTTGACAGTTACTTCACAATTCAAATACGGATGAGTCAAGGCAATCCTGATCAGGTTCTGGTAGGAATACCATGTTTGAGTTACTGAAGTGGAAAATCTGACTGGGACCTGTCAACATCCTCGCGTTACATTGTTGTAAGGTCCTAAACAGGATGCCATGTCACTGTCAGGACCTGATAAGGTAATTAAAAGTTTTCCTTAATTGGGAGTTCCCTGTTGCAGCCTTACGAGAGCCATCAGGGCTTCTGATAGGGAATTCCCTGTCAAATTTCTACTAGGGAGGAATGAGAATCAGGAGGGAGTATAGGGGTGGAGAGGGTGAAGCGAGTTTTGGCGTATTGTATGTGTGCCATAATTTCATTGTTAGAAAAATCTGCCTGAAACTTCATAAGTATATAATGAAGTTTCTTACATAAACAGTTCATTGCATTTCATGATAAAATTTCGAATTCAATAACAGTATTTTTAATGTTAAGAATCTTCTTCTTGATTTGATCAACATAATCGTGAAATTCAGTAAACCAATTGTTACCTTTCAGAAAGAAATTTTGGAATTCCATTATTAATACCCACACAGCACATCCACCGATGTCCACGTTGCATCTCCGTGGAGGCGAGGTGGAAGAAAGGGAGACGTGGATACAAGGTGGAAAGAACGGAGAGGCGACGTGGAGGCGACGGAGAAATGTCCGCGTGCTGTACGGGTATTGAATTGAAAAACTATTATTAAATTCATTATGGAAATATGATAGTTCATAAAGAACTATTGAATTTGATTTCGTATTGAATTTGAGAATTTTTCTAACAGTGTTGGTTGAGTTCCCCCTTACTTTTTGAAGAATCAAACACCTAAAGTGTAAATAGTCTCTCAGAATGAAGGATGAATCCCTTGGGGATGGAGTCCATCCTTGAAATGGTAAGGTAGAAAGTGCCCAAAAGGCCATTTACCCGAAAACAGTAAAATCTGTGACTATTTGAGGAGGGCTAGGAATTGCTGGTAATTATCCTCGGATCCACAAATCATTGTCCTTCGGGTGGAAGCAAATTCGGGCACTTGATACCTTATTCCCTGAAATGAAGAAAAGCAGCTCATATTTTTTACAGTGATCCGTAGGGGAAATAAGATTCATCACTGACATTTAGGCATACCCCCATCACGGATCTGCTTACATCGGACTCCCGTTTGCGCAAAATCTGCCTTATTTTGATCGATGAAGAGGGTCCAGATCAAGGTCCCTAATCATCAATAATAAGTCATTGGTATGATCCATAGTTTGCAAATCAGATTAGTTCAACGAATATAACGCTGTGTCTATTGTAAAACACCAACCCGTGTGGACATTAATCCTGGGCGTCCTAACGTATGTCTGGTCCCCGTAAGGGTGTAAATTTGGCAACCAATATAAGAGTTTCCCACCCACGGCCCTTGTGGGCCCCAGTTGGGGTTGCTAGTGTATTCTCCGGGTATTTTAATCTAGGAATGCCTACCCACAGCCCATATAGGCCCTGGGCATGCCACCATCGTCTCGCCCAGGTAATGTAATTTGGACATGCCTAGCCATACTCCGTAGAGGCTCTGGCTTGGCTATCATTGTTTTCCCTATTAAAAATATCTGACAGAACCGGACAACATTTTGACTCAGATCTGACAGGTTTGTCTGACATTGTTTGGTTTGTACATCAGTTTAAACACTCATGGAACTGCCAGATAAAGCCAAACAGAACCTGTCAGATCCGGGTCAAAATCCCGTCTGGTTGAAATTTTATTTCATTATTTTGTGTATCGAAAGTTTTTTTTCGTTCAGGTTTTTTTAAACATTGGAACGAGGTAATGAACAAAAAATACTTTTCCTTGGTGTTATTAACCTATATACATGCAACAACGAAATACTTCATATTAACGTTGGTAGAATCGTCTATAGAGTATTTCAAAATAGTCAACAGGATTTTCACCAAATACTTCGGATTTTCATTCTCGTATTCTCTTGGGTAAAAATTAAAGCTGACGTACATTCGGGGCATGCTCAATGTTGTTAGGTCAAAATTGCATTGTCTTTTATTTCTACTAAGGAAATCTCTGACACTGAATGAATTAAAACGTATCTTGATTTCTATGTTTTTGAAAGTTATTCTTCCAGGGCTCTTAGTTCTCAGATTATAACAATTGAAATAAATTTTAAACAACTTATGAGCTCGAAATTAAAATTCCAAAAATTTGATACGCCTTTGGCTGACTGGAAAAAATATTTTGATTACCTTTCTGAAAATTTACATACAAGAGCGGATGGGAATTCTAATTTGTTTTTGATTTGATGTCAATTTTACATAAAGCATAGATCTATCAAAAGCTAAACCTCAAAGAACATTTTGCTGGAGCTCATTTATTTGTCTTTTATCCGAAGAATATCACCCAAATATCCTGGGGCCCAGCACAGCATGAAATTTGAAAATTCATATGGGCTAAAATGAACTCCCTAAGTTGGCCCAAGTTGAATTCTTGATGTGGGACAAGTTTGGGAACCATTACAGGGCCCAGATTAAAAAGCGTAACACCCCAAGTTGGGGCCATTCCAGGTGTCCTAACCAGGGTCACATCTTAAGCAGGGTTCATAAGTCTGGCCCAGGTCTGAGCCCGGAAAAATTTCCACACGGGAAATTGGTTTACTGTGAAATATACTCCATAGATCCACTGTAAACCCAATATCTGTTTTGCATGAACATCAATGAAATAATTAAATTCGGAGTGCATACATTAATGTAATTTTCTCACTTGAAAATTGATATATGTACAGTTTCCTGTGCCTTGTAGATCGAGAGTAAAATTCAACAACGCGAAAGACGTATCTCTGATTGCAACATCAAATGCAGTGGCATCCTCTTCATTTGTTTAACATGGCTCGTGAGAGGGTATACGTGATTGTGCTTTTACCTTGTGGTTTTATAGATGTTAGTAATAAAACACAATACTAAATACCCTTGAGTTTCAAAATACGTATAAACGGTGAGTACACACGAAATTTCTTAGATTTACTGGAAGTAAATTCTTAATACACCGAACTCAGTATATGTTTTACGTGTCCTGAACGTCACGTGTAATGTTTTGACATACATCTCACAGATAATATAACATTCTTCATCTTGGATTTATCAAGACAATGCCCTGTATAACATTTATAGACCTATCTTGAAAGTTATATGTCTGGTACTTAACAACATTTAGCACTCTCCCCAGCAAATTCTTCCATGGATTATGTGAGAGCTCGCAAAACGCAGCGAATATAGGGTGGAATAAGACTACAACTGATATGCTGCAAATATCCAACAATCACCCAGCCAACCATGGATTGGTTCCAATCGTTAGTCAATTTGATTGATTCCAATGACATTTGCTAATAATTGATCAATTATTTGAGAATTATGTAGGATCTTTATGCGCATGCCCATTCATTGGATAATGATTGATCAAAAATTGATCATTTTTGAAGGGCCAATTGTTGGTCGCTGATGCGGACATAGAACAGGACAATTATTGATCAATCTCGTGGTCCATAGAATTGACCAAAAATTGATCATTCAACATACGTCGATAATCGAAAATCTGGAAATGTAAAACATCACTTATTTTCTATCGGTAATATGGAATTTTGCATTGGTCATGTCATGTTAATAGGATAGAATTATTTATTATGTATTTTTTATTACAAAAAATTGTTGTGATTTATCGATTCATTCGTCTCCGTCGTATCAGTGATCGCAACTTGTCGAATTTTATATTATTCGTGGCACGGTAAAATTGTCGCGATGAATTGAGGTTATTCATAACTTCAATTTCGGTTTGGATTTCAATTTCGGAGCATGTATGCAAATTCCTATTATTTTTATTACAACTAAGTGAAACGATTGAACTTCATTCCAATCAAAAAGTGTGATTTCGGGTTATAATTTCTATTTGAATTAGCAATACGCAAATTGTGGATAATTATATATTATAATGTCAAATGAACGGATTCAGTTTCACAGTGCCGTCATCACAGTTTTGAAATGAAAAAATTAATAACAAATTTTCAACAAATTCGAACAAAATTCTTTCACACTGAAGTTATTAAATTAGTATTGTCAAGTAATTCAAAGTTTTATAGTATATATCAATCAATAACGAGTTATTGGTCAATTTTCGATCATTCTCAAACCAGAATAATTGTCCAATAATTGCCAAATTATGGGTCACATTATTTCACAGCTGATAGCAGCACCTATGCCCATGCCATTGACCAAAGATTGCCCTGCGATTGGGAAATCCAATAGTCTACTGAAATTGATCAATTATTGGTCGCCAATGCGGACACAAAAATGGACAATCATTGATCAATCCCACCCAATCTCATTGGGTAATAATTGACCAGTTATTTATCAGCTTTGGCTAGCTGGGCATCTGACCCCACAAAGCAGGAATCTGATAACTTGATGTACTTTTGTCGTGAATAATATCAATGTGCGAGGTGTGGCGATGTTCAAAAATTACAACTCAAGAATAAAAATACGGAAATTTTTTTCTTTCAAGAAAAATTATTCATACCAGCAAAAATTGTGAGAAAATTAAAAAATACATGAACATTTTCCTGCTTCTTAATTTCAGGGATGTACTTTGCAAATATAAAAGGGAATTACAAGTTTCATGAATTTTGTAAGATATTCTTTCCTCGGTGAAAAGGTTGGCCGTCGATGGCGATGAATTAGTACGTTCTCCATTATTCAAATGCACAGTTGGTTATAAAGGAAGGATCAGGGTTAAGTCGCACTCCAAGATATTGGCTGCCGAAGGCTGTACCAGCCACCGAGCGAGCCCTCCTTCAATCTAGATCAGCTTCCCTTGGAACATACGAGGGAAAAAAACCTCATAATCTGCAATCTCGTTCTTTTCAACTCGAAAGATGAAACATTGACGAAGATAAAAGAGTAGACTGTTGGATTATAAATTACGTATTGAAGTAATTCATTAACTCGGTATTGTATACATTTCCGAAATAAAAATAGAGAATCCAAATGATGAAACTCCTTTTTTCCTCCCAATGAATCATCCACGAGAAACTATAATGATACAATTTCTCATTATCGATGCACAGACACGAGTTGTTTATTTTTACTGAAAAGTAATAATGCACGGTAGCTGAAATGAAAACATCATCTTCATTCTAATGAAATTCATTGCCGTTTGATATTATTTTATTTCATCGTTATTTGCATGCTTTATACCGAAAGGCAAATACGTGTAGACCATGGTTGACTGCTAATCATCCGGCCTTTACGCTTTTGCGCCTTGGGATCATTTCGTGCTCACTGGTATATCTCTCAGACTCACTCATCCCTTTATTTTCTCCCGGTTTCCTCTTGAAGCGGCTGCTGCCTAGCCCAGAAAAGTAGAACATGACGGACCACCTGATTAGAGGCTGTTTGTACTTTCTACTCGCTTTGAGGACTCTGTTGACACGAGAAAAAGGAAGGAATCTCGTAAGGATGGATGGTCGCTGTATTCAAGAGAGAGAGAGAGAGAGAGTGAAACCATCCAACTATTCACGAATACAGAGTCCTCCCTAAAGAATTCCTCCTGTATTCGTGGTTTTCATAACGAGCACTAGTTTGACACCCGCCGATTTTGTGACATCCAAACGTGAATGAATAATTAAAAAGTAATAATATTGATATTTCACTTGTGTAGTTGGAGAGACATCGTATATAACAAATTCTACCTTGTCATCAGTCTTGTAGCGCATATTATCACGAACTTGCGGACAAAAATACATACACATTCAATCTGAAACTGCTGACGGATCAAAATATTTCTACGAGCTGCGTAGACCAAAAAGTATTCATTATGATAAAAATTTCTACAGCAGTAAAACGTTAGTCCGTTGGATCAGCAGAAGTACTCGACTAGAAATTCGATCGCCGGGCTAACCCGATCAAATGTGACTGAATTTCTGGTCAGGGGCTGATTCTGATAATGAATACTTCTTCAAACCGGCAGAATTTTTGCTTTGCTGATCCATTAATTCTGTTCAGCCGTGTTGCAATTAATCTTTCACTGCTATCCAACTTTACGCACGAGACTTTAAACCTTTTTAGATATAAAATTCCAACCCAAACAGACGTTTTAGAATTCTAAAAGATATCTGAAGTACAAGAGGTCTTGAAGAATTTTCTAAAATATATCTTTTCCTTCTCCCCTCTATTTGTTTTTATCGCTCTCGCACTCCTATGAGGTATACTTCATTTCCATTCTTGAGGTTGCGGGAATCGAACCCGCGCATCTTACGCCACACTTGCGCTTCAGTGACATGAGCTATACAGACAGTTTGGTTTTGATGCTTATCATTGCCAATATAACACAGTGAAATAGCGTCACTGGTGTAAATTTTCGGAGTAGAAGTGATTTTTTGAAAGAACTGTTATTATATAAACAAATGTATAAGTTGGCCGTGCACTGAGAGAAGAGTATTGTTACGCCAAATAAATTTCTTTATTCGATAATTTTTCAATATATTTTCTAACTGTTGATCAGTGATGGTTGAGAAGCATTAGCGTTGTCTATAAAAAACCTGACAATGAGTCACTTAACCACCCATGCTGGTATTGTCAAGACTGAAAAAAAGCCAAGCTTGTCCCAAGGTTGGCACATGTGTCAGAAACAAACCTCCGTGAAGAACAATTGGCCCAATATTGTTTCATGATTGTCCCGTTGTTCCCAATGGATAGTCCGTCATGGTATATTTGTTAATATTTTTTAAATGGTCACTACATTTGGTACAAGCTTGGCACAAGTGTAAAAATCGAGCATTCGTTGAGAACAATTGTGCCAATATTGCCCACATAAGTGGCATAATGTTTATAAATATTGACTGGATTTTGAATTCACAATGGCTGAAGACTTGGGGATAACCATCGGGCCAGGACTGGCCCGATCTTCCTGCCATAATTAATCCCACACACTATAATTTAGTTTGAGCATAATTCAACAATAGAATCAAAATTGATTGAGATATCAAAGAACGCAAATTTTCCAATGATCATACAAGCTTGTCCCAGCCCTGTCACATTTTTTCTATCGTTTTAAGATAATTCATGTACGGTATTCGGTAAATTAATTGAACCGGGCGTGGCAAAACCACTGGCCCAAGCTTGTCCTGATCTTATCATTCCCAAGCCTGGCCCAAGTTTGGTGAATTGTTCAATGAAGACAAGTCTCGGGAGGTCTTGTGCCAGGCTTGGTCCATCATTGGGCCATTGTTCCATACACACATGGGTAGAAATGTATCCAACGGGGAACTATTTATCTCAAATAACATTTATTAACTGGTAATGGAACTATATTTCACGTGAAGAAATATGATGTTCACATACTGATTATTGTTTTTTGCGATGAAAGAATGAAATAATTCATTCAAAATTATTTTAGTTGATTGGAGATGTATTTATTTATGGGTGATTTAGATTGTGCGACTATGGATCAATGTTTTGTTTATGCCCATGTGTGTATGGACCAATGGCCCAATGATGGACCAAGCCTGGCACAAAACCTCCCGAGACTTGTCTTGAACAACCTTGGGACAAGCTTGGGTTTTTTTCAGTCTTGACAATACCTGCATGGGTATCTACTCATTACGTTTGGGTATGTCAAATTCAAATTCATTGACAGTTAATAAATCTGATTTGAAACGAATTACACGTTGTTCAGCCCAAATGTTCCCTCTTATTCACATCGGAATCTCAGTATCGAGCTTGCGCAATACACGGGGAGCGTTACTTTACACTAGTTTGGCCGTTAGATTGCTACCAGTTTGAACAGACCCAAGTTCAACTTTCAAAGTTTTGACAATTACCGGTAAATATTTTATACACTTTAGCGGTGACAATTCAGTTAGAATTGAGCTACAGATTCATGAGTGACTCAGGGCTGAAAGATAAAATTGTATACGGCCGCACGATTGAAATCACATCGAAAAATTCTGAATGTAATGATTTGTTAAAAAATTTTGGCAGCGAGATTTGTGAATTAGCTTCGATCAAACTTAATGGTTCTGTTTATAAAAAAGATGATATAATGAATTTATCTATCAATATCCGCGATAATCCAACACCTGGTATTATCAATCATATATTGTGTAATGATGAGAATAAAATATTCTTCACGTATACAGATTGTGAAAATTTAGGTTTTAATAATCATTAGAAAGCTCACGAGATTTCAATTCCACGCTGGATTAAAGAAAAATTGATCATATTCAATTATAAGAAACACTTCGTAAGACCTATGAAAATTCATAAAACGGCTGATGGCCGTAATGTTGTATCTCGTCGAGATTTGATTTGAAATAAAAATTTTTCCACAAATTTACATCCGCTCATCATTTTCATACATATATCTATATTTATACAGGATTTTTCAAAATTTCTACGAAGAAAAATGTTATTCTATGTAATATTCTTTTTTTTGGCTTCATAAGCCTGGAACATTAAGAGATCCTGACTATAATTACTCTCGATTCTAAATAATTTCAACCGTTGGTGATGGTAAAAGTTGCAAGAAAGTAACTTTCCCTTAGGAAACTTTACTACATTTTGATCGAAACACTTCATCTCTACTCTGATGTTTTGGAGTAAAAATGAAGCGTTTCGATCAAAATGGCGTAAATTTTCCTAAGGGTTCTTACTATTGCTGATGGTGAAAATTATTAGGAATCGAAAATAATTATTGTTCTGATCTTTCAATGCTCCTGGTTCTCGAATAAAAAAAACAATTTATACAATAAAATTGCATCAAATAATAGCACATAAATAAACATTTTCTTCATTCCACACGAACATTCGTTTGAAATGAAGAATGATTCATCTATAACCAATCAACATTGACTTGTTGTGAAAGGATGTTTCATTGGATATCAATCAAGATTTATTTAACATAGAATATCATTTATTAACTGTTGATGAATCTATGTTTGACAACACAGAATATTTATCAGCGAACCAAAAAAGACGATTGATGGGCAGGAATGGTTCATTAACTCTTAATTAATATTTTTTCTGTACAAAATATGCCATATGAATAAATGGTTCCTTAACTGTAACTGAGTTCTTAGCTTGCCGTATCCAACTCAAGGATTTATTAACAATGGATAAACTTCATCATATGTGGCCTGGCCTACGAAAAGGGGGCTTAGGTGTGAAAAAATCATTTTTCACTTTTTTGGCGATTTGGATGGAGTAAAATATGCTCTTTCGAATGGCGCAAACCAGAAGTTTCTAACTGGTAGAGAAGTTTGCTAAAAATGTACAAAAAGAAGAGCAGAAATGATTGAAAATGAAAAAAATTCGGAGATTAAATTATAAAATAATAGACATCATTTCATATATCAAAAAATTTTATTTCAAGGCAAAACCACGTCATTTTACATAAAAATTCACAAATGTACAATTAGAACATTAGAACATTGGAAGCGAACAACTAAAGCGAAACTGATAAAATGACTTGTTTATCTTGAACAGCTGTTTTCTCGAAAACTTGTTTTCACACCTAAGCCCCCTTTTCGTAGACCAGGTCACATATACAATAAAACTCTTCTCTCAGTGTGGATACCACAGATTCTTCTTAAATTATTTCTATTTCATCGTTATTGAAGAATAACTCATTATTAAGTATAAATGAGAATTTTTTTAAATTTACTTGAGGGCTGTACATAAAATTGAGCGTGAAAAGTTCAGTAATTTGTGAAATATTTGTGTCTTGAAAATTCGTTAATTCCAGCGCGGGTATTAAAAGGTTACAAAATCGTACTTTTTGCAGAATCCAAAATCCCTTAGCATGTATATAGATTTTTCAAGCTTTCGATTTGTGAACGAATTCATCACATCTGTAATTCGATTATAATAAAAGGCACATTCATGTAAATTCATATGATCAGGTATTGATAATCTAAACCTGCTGACAACCTATCTTCTTGAACATATCCTTCCAAAGTGTTCCAAGAAAATATCTCTCAAAAGCTTCTAAAAGATCTCTTTAAGATATCTTGCAAGGTTGTATAGGAGATGTCTTGAGTCATGCAAGACATCTTTTAGAAATATTTTACAAGATATCTTTCTGACACTTCTGAAAGATATCTTCAAGAACTCTCCAAGAACGTTCTTGAAGATCTCTCAATTGAGTATTCTTTGAGATATCTTGAAGAACTGCGTGCTGTGTGGGAACTAAAAAATTGGAATGACAAATTCGTCTGCAAGAGTAGAGCGAAGGTGGATTTATGCAAAATCATCAAATTCGACACACAAAGTTCTGTAAAATTCACAGAATTCATAACGATGGACATATAATTATGCTGGGAGTAGAATCTAGTTCATTGGTTACATCAAAATAAGCATAAAAGAGAAACTCCAGGAACGGGAGAGATAATTGACGTTCATTCATTAGATTCATCCACATTCCGTTAATAAACCCAGCACCAAAGCGTGCCGCATTTACATAATATAATTAGATTAACCTTCTCAAATGGCCAATTTCTTCAAACTAGTAACACTTCAAAACACATCTGTTGGAGAAAATTAAATCTTCAGTAGAATAATTATATAGTTCATTATCGCACCTTGAATTAGTGTTTCCCTCTGCCGAAGGACATGTTATTGTGAGAAGTCAGAATGATTTTTCACTGGTTTAGAGGTTTAAATTTTTAATTGGAAAAAAAACCTTGATAAAACACAAAATCTAATAAAATCTGCTTGAAAATTTCAGACCACAAACACGAAATACATGAAGGAGATTCGATAAAACACAACATATTTATTCTCGAACAGAAAATCATGAACGTATTAAATAACATCAGGATATTTCTAACATCGTCAGTGTCGGAATATGATCACAAGCACTGATGCGTTTGATTCATGTCGTGTAGATGAGTGCAGGAGGAAGAAGCTTTTAGCACATTGTTAAAACCGTACTATTACAATGTGAATAAATACATACCGGTGCTGGAGGGAATTCGTGATTTCATGTGCCGACTGTCGACATCATTATGGTTGCTACCGTGGCAGCAACATGTTTCAAATTATTCAGACGAAATCGCAGAATTCCACTACGTTGAGAATTTATTGTAGATTTGGTGTATGTAATTATGGCAAACTAGGAGAGGAAAGAACATGGGGAAGAGAAAAATTACAGGGAAAAACAAAAAGAGAGGAAAAACAAAAGATTTGAACCTGCGATAAAATGATGGAAAATTATGAGTATAATTACGTGAATGTACGTGTGAGGATTGTATGCGTTTAATGGAATATTTTAATTATTCAACGTTCAAAGAACGAATTGTGTGACATCCTTCGATAAACATAGATTGTTCAAGCACGTAATTGGGAGAATGAAAAAAATTATAGAAATTTATTGGTAATGGAATTAACTTGCATGAACAGAGGGAAAGATTTTTGCTACCAGTATTTGTATTCATTTTCGTCTCAAATTACCAAGTTATTTTTATCATTTTTTCCGTACTTGGGTATCTGGAAATGTTCATTAAAAGTGAAATATGGTTTACATTTGCAATGGAAATAACTACAAAATTTACAATGGATGAACATTATGAAGACAAATTCGTTATTAAACGATGATACTATCTGCGAAAATATTCAAAAATGTACGGATTTATATGTATTGTTTTCATGTGTCCTTCATGTGAAAGCTGTAAATACGCTGCTCATCAAAATTATTTTCGAAAGTATGTAATGTGATGTGAGGTAATGTAACTGCGCGGCGGTAATGTTGCCACCACGCTAATTTGAAAAGCATGTCATTCGAATGAGGTTTGGTTTGTGAACTACAACCTGCTACAACAAACTACAGCGACTATTTTAAGACGTCAATATTTCACAGGAGTGGCAAGTGAAACAGCAGGAGTGCTCTATAGCTCTTAAAGCTACCAATGACAGGTCTACCAATGGCGTCAAGATCCGCCTCATCGTGTGAGAGGCAGAGGGCCGTAGAATGACATCCCACCAGCCCTGGTTATCTCTCGCCCCTGAAAATATGCTACAATACACTGTTCATGCATTCAACGCGCAGACCATTTGTCAAAAAATAGGGGTAACTTATTCACAACTTTAATTATACTGATATAGGCGAAGACCTGTCTCATATTCTTATTACTTTATGCAAAAAGAATCCAAAGCCGATAAAATATCATTTCAGAATTTGAAATTATTGTGCTTTAGAATTTTTGAACTTGACATCAAAATACAACATCCTCATTGTGGAAGTGAGGAAAAATAAATTACTTTATACTTTTTCCCCCATAAATGTACGGTCAAGGAATTTGCATATCCCCACGATGACAAGAATCTTTCGTGAAATTTGATAACGTTCAAGATAATGTTGTAAAATAAATCTTGCAGGTACTTCGCATGAGCATACATTACGAGTTTCCGCATGATTAAAAAATCCGTTGTAAAGTTCTCGGGCGTGTCATACGGAAGAATTACATTGCATCTCTATTCCATGGAAAATAAAAACGAATGAGCTTCATCCAACACACGAGAGAGAAGTCAAACACTAAAACAATTTAACCTCGCTCCAGTATTGGACTATAGGGAGTAATTAAATTTTTTTCATGCAATAAACAAGTTCTTCTTCTTCTTCATGTTTAATTGTTGAAGGTATTGGATCTATCGTGCATGAGAAGTCAAAACTTCAAATTATGCGATTCAAGCATCAGTGGATCTTCGATTCTCGTCGAGGAAGTTAAGGAGGAATTTCAATAAATAAATTCTCAAAGTTTCATTCCTGACGAAGGATTGTGTTTTCCGATTTGATTATATCATATTAATCAATAATTGAACCTCCATCGCATGATGGATAGGTTGAACGATCATATTCATTGCACGGAAAAAAGTGATTACCTGTGATGACAGCCATTTTTTTCTTAGCTTCTACACAGTTGGGGGTCATTCAATTAAAACCGAATTGATTTCACGTGCAATGAACAATTCGAATTCGAGTCTTGATAGAAATTTGTTTCAATTAACAATCAACATTCAATTCTCAATTGGAATCTTTTTCGATTAACAATTGAATTTAGATCTCAATTGAAATTCTTCGCAATTCTTGAATGAATTCACTTCTCAATCGAAATTTTCCCGATTGAGAATTAAAATTTAATTTTTTATTGGAAATATTTTCATTTTACAAATGTGTTTGATTCATTTAAAATCCAGTGCTGATCGACTGATTGATTGTTTTTTGTTTTTCAACAAGAAAAAACACAAAAAACATAATGAAATCCAATCAATTATTGCTTGATTGTGAATCAATCAAATTTATTTGTTGGCTGAAGAAAATTTTAATTAAGGATGAAATCTAATTGTAATTGAAAAGAATTTCAATTAAGGATTCAGTTCAATTGTTAATGGAAAAGATTAAATGGAAAGGATTAGATTCAATTGTTGATTGAAGAAAAGTCCAATTAAGAATTGAATATAATTGTTAATACAAACACATTTGAGTTGAGAATTAATTTTCCATGGTGAATTGGTTTCTTTGTTAATCAACTAATTTACAACTCTGAGCTCCTACAGCTGAATTTTGACTGATATTGCCAAGAAATTACCCTGGTAAAAAAAATCTCTCTGAATTTTTCTGAAATCTCTCCGAATTCCTCTGAATCTCTCTATATTTTGGGACAAATTTCAGAGAGATTCAGAGTAATTCCAGAGTAATTCAGGGGAAGTTAGAAACTTTTCCAATAGTTATACGTTCTGAATTCTTCAACTTTCTCTGAATCTCTCCGTATATCACTGAATCCCTCAGAATTTTATATATTTTAATTTCAAAGCTCCCTCTGAATTTACCTGAATATCTCTCAATTTCTCTAAATCTCCCTGAATCTAATGTATTCAGACTTCAAAGCTTCCTCTGAATTCCTCTGAATTTCTCTGAATTTCTCTGAATCTCTCTGAATTCCTCTACATCTCCGGGAATTTAATGTATTCAGATTTCAAAGCTTATTCTGAATTCCTCCGAATCTCTCTGAATTTCTCTGAATCTCTCTGAATTACTCTGAATCTTCTTGAATTCCTCTGAATATTTCTAAAAAATTCCACGCACAATTTTTCTTAATTCATCTTCCTCCGGAAGTCTCTGAAACTTCCAGGAAGCCTCTGAAATGCAGGACCAAGATTTTACTGAATTTATTCCTCTCTGAATTTTCCCGCATCTCTCTGAATTCCACTGAATCTCTCTGAATCTTTCTGAAAAATCCCACGCACAATTTTTCCTAATTCACCTGTCTCTGTGAGTCTCCGACGTTCCCTGAACACCTCTGAAATCCTGAACCAAAAATTGAGCTGAACTAATTTCTTTCTGATTTTCCCTGAATTCCTCTGAATTTCTCTGAATTACGCTGAACCTTTCCAAATTCTTCTGAATATTCCTGAAAAGCTCTACGCACATATTTTCCCTAATTCACCTGTCTCTGTGAGTCTCTGACATTCCCTGAATACCTCTGGAATCCTTAACCGAAAATTTAGCTGAATTAATTCCTCTCTGAATTTCTCTGAATTCCTTTGAATCTCTCTGAATTACGCTGAATATTTCTAAAAAGTTCCACGCACAATTTTTCCTAATTCACCTGTCTCTGTGAGTCTCCGACGCTCCCTGAATACCTCTGAAATCCTGAACCAAAAATTTAGCTGAATTAATTCCTCTCTGAATTTCTCTGAATTCCTCTGAATCTCTCTGAATTACTCTGAATCTTTCTGAATTCCTCTGAATATTTCTGAAAAGTTCTACGCACAATCTTTCTGAATTCATCTATCTCTGAAAGCGTCCGACACTCCTTGAACGCCTCTGAAATGCAGGACCAAGAATTTTACTGAATTTGTTCCTCTCTGAATTCCCTAGAATTTCCCTGCATCTCTCTAAGTTCCTCTGAATTTTTCTGAAAAATTCAAAGCACAAGTTCTCTCAATCCACTAGTCTCTAAAATCCTCTGAACCACGCTGAATCGCTCTGAATTTCTCTGATTCTTTTTGAATCCCTCTGAAACGTGAAATTTTCAGAGAGATTCAGAGAGATTTTTTTACCAGGGTAGCTGTCTTGTGAATGCCAAGATATTCAGCTATAACAGTTGAAATTTAGCTGATACAGCTAAAAATTTCTTTTCGTGTGATATGAGTTGAGAAAATTATTTCGGAGGCATCAACAGTTTTTGGAACACATACATTCGATGGTTTGAAATCTTTCAGTCAAGTTGAAGATCACTTAAACCACATAATTACATGCCTTCCAAATGTCTACAATTTTACTGTCTTCTGAACAGCATCTGAGAATATTCCAATCATGTTGAAATTTTCCTTAGACATGAGAAGAGTTTGAGATATGAAATACCTTGAAAAATTTGAATCCGTAATGTAACAATATCATAAACAACACACAATCACATCATATTTCGTGGACCCGGATGTATCTTTCACATAAATCATCTGGTAATCTATGGGTATACTGATAATTCGAATAACATCGTTAGCGGATGGTTATCAACTGGTTTATCACAATCATTATTCATTGCGTGCAAATGGAATTATTAATGGATTTAGAAATGCACAGATTGCGTCATTGAATCAACTTCCAAAGCGCTTTTGATTCAACACCATTCCATGGATTTATAAACTTTATGTATTTGATTGTCTGATTTCAATGAATGAACGATCTATAAATATAATATCTATGCGATCATCTATGCAACAAATACATATCATATGTGACGGGAGATTCGCTGTTAAATCCCTATCGAACATTGTGGTACTGACGATAATAAAAAAATATGGATTTCAAATTAGAGAAATTATTTATGTTTTTGAATTTTGAATCGTTTTTAGAAACGAAACGGGAATTTGAAGTCACAAAATCAGATGAATCGTCTGCTTTTATCTTCTAAAATTAATTCCTAGCAACTGGAAACATAACTTGAAAGAATTAATGCTGATTTTAGGTCTTCAAGAGTTGAGTATTTCCTTATTCGATTATCAATTCGTTCCAATAAACGATTCAAACTTGAGCAACATAATTATTTATCAAGTAGAATTTTCTCCTATTGAATGATGTGAAATTACTCTATAAAATATTTCATGGAAAATCAAACATGAAAACTGAACCCTCCACTGATTTTTGTTTGTTATACTTTTCAGCCATGTGAAACTCTTGGAATGCAAAGGTGCAACAAGTTACATCACAACCGAATGTGAATGTAATATTACGTCTGTATGAAAAAAGGTTCTTCTATGTGGATATAACATTATATTCATGTAAGAGCTGTAATGTAACCTGTTACCTCTTTGAGCGTAAAATTACAACTTGAAATTTCATTAAATTTAACATTCTTGTAACAAAACTTGTAATGTATTAGAGGGGAAAAAACATTGCTCATTTTTATTGAAATTGAAAACAAATTGACTGAAATATTTGGAAAAAATGTGGTTATGAACGTGCATATTATATTCTTTTTCAATAGAAAACATATGGTTTCAATACAAGATGAACGCTTCCTTGCAGGAAAATATAAATAAATTGGAAATAAACTCTTTTTCCTTGAAATTGTGTAATCACTTTTTGAAAACTCAAAAACGTGTAAATATGATGATCAATTCAGATGAAATATTAAAAAGTTACAATTATGGGTATAATTACTAAGATCACGCAGAAAAATAACTATTTTTCTTCTATATGTCCCGTATGAAAATATGTTAGTTTTTGATGGTTTAAGAGTCTTCTTGCAAGTCTAATCATACCTTTGAAACATTGCTGGATAGTTGTCATTATTGAATTACCTTCTTTCTAAACAGTCAGCAAATATCGCTCAATGGTCCTGCGAAACCCCAGCAGTTGTGTTACACTGTTAGAAAAATCTGTCTGAAACTTAACAATATCATTATGAAGTTTTTTACATAAACATTTTCTCAAATTTCATACGAAATTTCATAAAAAATTTCATAATATTATTGTTAAGTTCAAGATTTTTCTAACAGTGTAGTTGAGATTGATTCAAAATTTTCTTTCCAGTTTCAATTCTGGAAGTCTTATCAATCAATTCGTGCTATATCTAATAAAATAAAAAACCTTTGAAGTTATTACACAGTATCCGATTGTTAGTTTTGATACCGCAAAAGCGATCATTCTTTATACTCACAATAACAAACCAATCCTCAATCCTACCCTAACGATTCACCCCACTTGAAAGTGGAATTGAGATTTCTAGCCTTGTGAGAGATCGGCACCTTCCTGTTGTGCTACGATGTTCGATTTATTAATCCCATTCTTGCTTTAAAACTTTAACAGCTTTCTCGGAGAAAGAGATCCAATGGATTTTGTAAAAACTTCAAATAAAGAAAATTCCGAATCAGGAGGTGGTTTTGTGAATTTCAAAAAATACGAGTTTGTAAGAAATTCCTCTTTTGTTAGTTCTTGTCTCCGCCCTTCACGAAGAGAGTTAATCTGCGGTGTTGGAAGAGAGAACAAAATAGAAAAGGACTGAGGAGACTTCCGTTCGTCCGAGAAGCGGGCAAAGAAAATAAATGTAAAGCAAGAAAAGGTAAGTTCGAGAAAACTGATGTGAAAAATTTGTTTTCTCTTCCGATAGAAATCCTGTCCTTTCGTTGATACATGCAAATCTAAAGAATGCATAATTTTCGTTTTCTGGTTGCCAGTTTATTGTAGTTGTACAAAACAAACGTGAGTCTGATTCCAATGGTGAAGACCACTATTTGAACATATCAAAAGAATACCAGAGTCTTCAACGACGATCCTGAATAATCGAGATCCATGTCGTAGTCATCATCGATACACCGCTTGAATGTTATTTCTACATTTTCCAGGTTGTCTTCAATTTTAAGAACGTTCTAAAATACGAAAATAAGAAAATTTAAGAGGAAAATTCGTGGATGATGTGAATCGGTGGAGGAACTGTGGCTCCATGCAGAAGCAACGTGGTGGAGGCCATACAGAGATCTCTCGTTTCGATTTTTATGCGAGAATATTGCTTCTGAATCCAGCCACTGCTCCTTCACCGATTCAGGTCATTCACAAATTTTCCTTCTAGATTCTACGTGGAGGCGGAATACTCGATCTGCAACAGTGATTTACTGGAGTCCACATCTTTTTGGAACATCATCTCAAGGAGCATTTTGATCATCACTTAGAAGTAATTCGAAATAACTATTTCATTACCGCTACATTTTTGTATGGAACTTGTTGAAGAAATAGTCTTCTAATCGTCTACGACTTACTCGAAAATTTGTACTCCACCGTGGTGAACCACATACGACATGTGATAAATTCAGGTAAACCGCATACGACTTGAACAGTGAACTCTATACCTACTGCAATGCGTACCGCGAGAGTTTGGTTATAGGTATCAACCGGTGAGGTTTGCTAGAGAGAGAAATGACTGTCTGGAGTCGACGTTATTTTGTAGTTGATTCGATTCTTGGCGAAATAAAGCACATTGTGAGGTGTTTACGAAGAGTTCCTTCGGAAGCGAGTTTAAATTTTGAAGAAGGTGATCCGAACACGATGAAAGTGGCCTCTATCCAATGATGAGCACACATTGATTCACGATAATTAAATAAAATCTGGGATATTAAGAACCTCCAAAACCACAACCTATACTTGCGTTACGTTACTAATTTAAACGAATATTTGATATTAAATTCAGATCAATTTCAACATATTTTCATGTACTTTGCTTTGGAGTTGAATATTCCAACATCATTGAAATAATCACACAAGAATGAATTACATAAGAATGAATCGAGCTCATCTCCTCCTTCCAGATAAAAAACAGGAGAAAAAAAACACGGAGAACCGAAGACAATGGGATCCCACAACTCCTCTTATTTCTCCTCCATTTCACATATTACACGCACATCTTGAATTAATTAAATTTATGCGAGCGTTAAGTACGTCTCGCGTTAATATTCAATTCATCCTATCGCGACGACACCGAATGTATAGAACTGAAATAATGAGTGCGGTACGGGAAAATACCTGCAGAGAAGGAAATACGTACAACACATATCCCGATCCTCACGAATACAGGACAACACCGCATGCAGAGTGCGCAAAAAGATAGGAAGGGACAAGGGGATGAAAAGCCGCAAAAAAGGGGTGCTTACTTGTCCGTATCCTGCAAACTTCTCTCTCTTTCCTTCTCTTTTCATCCTGTTTATCCGTACTTTATTACGTAACGCATGAAGTATTTTACATTCTCCCTCTCCATATACACCTGATGTGCTCTGTATGTACAATGGAACCTTCTTCTCTTCCACCCCCGTTCTTCGTTCTTTGTTTTTACTGTTTTACTGCAACTACCACAAGTGTTTTGCTATGGTGCGAATTACCTAATGGCGAGAAAAAGATAACATAAAACAGAATCAGAGGGAACAGAGAAAGAGATGCGGGAGAAAGAAAATGGGATTGGCGAAATAAGCCCTAGCTGGAAAGGAATTATTTTTTACGATTGTTGCAGAAACGTTCAAACCACCCACAGTCTCGCGGAACCCACACATCCAATTATTTCATGCATCCTAAGCTGCGATTATAACGAAAGCTTTATCTGTTCTCATATTTCTTCATTCTCTCAAAACAATGTTGTGTATTTTTTTTGCCTTTGGGATTTATATCTCACGTCAGTCATGCGGTTATCGTGTGTGTCCCTCTTCGTTATCCTTTTGTCATTCGTTTAAATATAGAACACTCGATGTGTACAGCACGATGGTTGATCCTCAATTATTCGTGAGGTGTGTTATCGATTTGGTAACCGATTCTTGATTAAAATTATTTTCTAGGATTTAATGCTTCGAACTCACATACGTAATGAGTTCCCGCTCATGTTTTCCCCTTTGTCAATTTTTCAACACCATGGTCATAATTATTCATCGAGGTTCATCTGAATATGAGGAGTCGCAAATGTTCTCGCTGTATCCTGGCAAATTTTTTTCATTGGCTTCCTCGTTGAACAGCAATTAATAGATTTATATAAATAATATTCACGTGTGTCATAAGTTCGATAACATTCGATTGGTGATTTTCACAACCAATTGTAAAAGAAACTCCTCAAAATCTATAGATTTTTGTGGTTGGGGCGAGAAATTCCCTGAAGGACGCGATTTACACATTTCGTGCCGCAGCAGCTTTGTTGATGTTGCTACACATAAATTCAACCACATCTTTTTGTCCACTTATTGTACTTCAACGTTGGGATTTAATTCAAACTGATGTTTATCGAATTTTGATCTCACCATGCGACTATATTGCGGTTAGGACACTAAACGAACTAATAACATT
Organism: Gonatopus flavifemur; assembly: GCA_018340375.1. Lineage (NCBI taxonomy): Eukaryota > Metazoa > Arthropoda > Insecta > Hymenoptera > Dryinidae > Gonatopus > Gonatopus flavifemur. The sequence goes on from JAFFJZ010000001.1 coordinate 3,511,324, forward strand.
AATGCAAAATTATTATTATTTCGTAGCAGGTAACTATTTCTGGGTTGATAATAGCCAATCTATGTAGACATTATGATCATCGCCAAGTGTCGTTCATGTCTCATATTTTCCGTGCCAGGCAATGGTTAATAGAGAACAGATAATGTAGAAAATTTAGTACCGGTGATAACATTTTCATTAAGACTGTTTCATCGATATCATACCTGTTTGAAAGAGCTGTGTGAACCAGGAATAAAAATTCCCATTGCAAAGGTTTTCAGGCTATGATTTAATTCTTATTCTATGAAATACGTGACTGAATTGACATTTTGCAGGAAATGAAAATTGAGAATTATATTATCGTTGTAATCGGCTGATATTTCTGAAGACTACCCTGTGGAAATAATGAAATTTTAATGAGAACGAATATGATTTATGAATTCCTTCGAAGAAATGAAAGTACACTGTTAGAAAAGTGATGAAGTTTTTTTACATCAACAATTTATTGAACAGAATTCATAATGAAATATTGAATTCAATAATATAATTCTTAAAGATAAGAATCTTATTCTCACCGTTAAGAATTTCCTTCTGAATTCTAACAACATTTTAATAATATATTTGTGGAATTTGATGAATTATTATCACATTTCAGTAAGAAATTATGAAATTTCATCACTAATATTAAATTCAAAAATCGATACTGAATTTAATACGAGAATATGATATTTTATAAAGGGTTTCGTATTAAATTTAAGAACTTTTCTAACAGTGTAGACATTAATTTTCAAAAATAGCTGTTCCAACTGCAGACGTAACTGAGAGCTCTTTGTATGCGGTCGAATCAAGAGAGCCAGTGATTTGAATTCCAAATAATATACCTCTTTTAATCAATCACATAGAGATCACGTCATGAGGAATGAAATTTAAATCGAATACTAAGAGAGGTTGAAAATCCACAGAAATTTAAATCCACAGATTTCAATCGTTTAGAAGAACTTTCAAGAGATTAGTGATTGAAATCAATTCACACTCTTTAATTCGAATTTTCGAGAACGAATTGAAAAGCATTAAGAACTTTTTTACATGATGAAAAATGTGATTCCTCTGATTTCTGTCTTTGCAAAGTGGATAACTGGAATGATTTGTATGATCTCTTGTATCACACAATGGTTGATTCTCAACAATTACCAATAATTCCAGTAGAAATTGTATGAGCATTTCACAAGATTTTCACGAAAATTCTGTGTAGGGATGAACACGTTTTCCATAAACTTCAGATGGAAACCCTAATGAGGATTAACATAGGACCCTTTTGAGAATGGCCAATTGTCAGAACGAAGAAGAGTGAATTTCATCTTGCGGGGTCCCCAAGGATATCACATTCGCCATCTTTCATCGCAATGATACAAGGAGGGAAAGAAATACCTCAAGAGATACAAGGATAAGAGGGCAGAATGGAAAGGAAAAGCAAAGGATAAGAGTAGGGTTATAGAACATAAGAAGGCAGAGGAAATTTCCGGAAGAGTGAGAGCGAAAAGGAAGTTAGCAATATCGTTTGAAAAGGATACTGATTCTGTGCGCTGATGCGACAACACTCCACATATACCCCTAAAGAATACTATTTTATGCAAACGGAAGTTCTTTTCACGGTTCATCGAATAGTATGGAGGAGGATTTTCTCTTACAGATTGTGCACATGATACACAATGGATGAAATACTATGGTACTTCCTGGTTATCAATACTGAAATATTGATTCAGATTTTAGACTCTTTTTTATCGTAATAAATAAGATGGATTGTATAATACAATAATCAGGTTTTCTTTCTCTCATTCATTACACCATGAACTGATTCTTAATGACAGTTGCCAATTCAGCGACTTTTCGCCTGTCCTAATTGGTCATTCTATTTGAAAGACATGTGTGATGAGCGGGACCATAGGAAAAAGGTCACTGAATCAGTAACTGGGTTCTCAATCAATAATTCCTTCGTACACAGACAACACAATCAGATTGAATTATTGCAAAGGGTTTCATTAAGCTGAAGAATGAACTGGTCAGCCCTTTTAGCTTTCTGAAACAAAGAAGTTGGAGAGGGAATTTATATTGTACCGCACCATTTTGTTGTACATTCAGTATTCTCAGGGCACGGAATGTTTTCCCAATGGATCACGAATCGTGAGACACCATTAAACCGAATTCCCAATAAGGAACCCTGTATACATCTTCACAAAAAAATCAGGTTTGTCACAGTTCATTAGTGGTTCAATGAAAGTTTCACTGTACAAAAATTCCTCCTGAAAATTCAGAAAATGTGACTGTAATTTCTTAATAAATTTCAAGGAACTTCAAATTAATTTCAGAACGTGTTCTGAAAATTCAGTAAAGTTCCTTCAAATTTGGCAAAATTTTTCTGAGAATTCAGAAAATTTCAGTCACATTTTCTGAATTTCCAGACGGAATTTTTCACAGTATTGTTAACTGAATTTCTATTTATTATCCGTCACTTCGATAAAAGAAACCAGAAATTGTCATATTTCGTTCCGCGCTATAAAACCTTTTGATTGAAAACTGATGATTGTTGCGAATTGCACTCATAGAATATTAAATTTACGACACTGCAAACTCACTGAACAATCCAATCCGTAATACTTCACTGAGAATCTGTTCAATTAAAGTAATACCAGCTGAAGACAAAAGTACGATCGAAAGAACAAAAACCGCTTCGAACTTTAGTGGCCAGCTTTGTAAATATTCCACAATTAGAATTATTTTCATTTCAATAATGGACATTCACATTGAACATGTGTACCGTACGAGTTTACTCTCATACATTTTTAATCCTTTGTCAACAGCATTCGAATGCCTGTTGCGTGTATCCCAGCATAACTTTTTCGATCGATCCCATAATCACCCACCTCATTTGTTACGAAGTTTGTTTGAGGGTACTAATATAATCTGATATTGTCTAGCTATGGATAATACATACTTCATTACGTATGTGTTATTTATAATTCAATATCTGTTAGCAAAATGAAATTTTCATAACATCGAATAAAATTGAATCTACATGTTTCGTAGTTTGAAGACGCATAAAACAATTCAACTTTTTGCGGTTTAGTCATGATTTCGACTCTTTACTTCCGATTTTGAATGATTTTTCGTTTCTAATGTTAGTTGTTTGTCTTTTTTTCATACAAATCTGTGATTCTTCGAAACGTCAGAGTGCTTTCACTCATTATTATGAGGAAAATTCTAATATTATAGGATGAATGATGATATTATTGATTTATTTGAGCAGTAATAATAATTATATTCTTGTGATACTTTCAGTGACACTGAACGTTACGCGTGTGTTTTTGATAATTTCATGTAATTTGTGAAACAGTTTTTCTTTCCCTTCATGCATCTCTGAACTCAATATGAACTATGTTGAAAACAAATTATTTCTCTTCATCTTAATAAACATCGAGATAAATTTCAAGAAATTTCGACTAAATTCCGGAAAGTGGTCTTAAAATTCAGCAAAATTTTCGTGAAAATTCAGAAAGAAGTGGCTGTAAAAAATTACAGTCACATTCCCTGAATTTTCAGAAAGATTTTTTTCACAGTGTTGTGAGTACTTTTCAGAAATGATCATCTAACATTTGTTCAACTTATCCCAAAATCGGGATAACGGTCGTCACATACATTGTACGATGATTTTTTTCCACTTTTACTCAACAAAAGTTCTGAAAATGATGAAGGGATACATTAATCGAATGAGAGTTTGAATTTTGTTCTAGGAGTTGAATTCAAAACTGAAGCCCGTGTACTCTCGCTTTCAAACTACCAGAAAATTAATCATTGAATTCCCGAACAGTTTGAATAATTATTGTGAAAATGAATTCACACGAAAAATTCAATTTCCATATATTCTACTAGGTTCCGACGTTAATTCCAACAATCCGTGTACCAGGAAAAGCACTTGGAACAAGTTTTTGTTATCGAATGTCATCGAAACGATTCCTCTCTCAAACTCGATAAAAGTACTTGACAAATCGTTTTAGGCGTCAGAGAAGAGAGAACTAACGGTTTTCCCCTTCAACTTGGCGAATTTGTTCGAGGACTGTTGAAAACAAACGGATACTCGGAGTTGTTTGAAAATGTTTAAATGTTGAATCACGAATTGAGATTTACATGTCAAGTATGGAAGAAGAGAAAGTGTTACGCTGTAATGAGATTTAAATAATTTAATTTTGCGAAGAGAGACAATTCATTAAGCGATTCTAGTTGTTAGTTAGTCTTGAGTAGTAATAATGTATAAGTATTTTATGTATCAATTGATTTATAATCGAATTTGCAGGAACAGAAAGTGTGATAAATTCGAACCAAACTTTGTTCCAACAAAATTATTTCAGTACGTAAGGTTTAACAGAAATATTTTGTACTTGATATAAAATGTTTTTCATGTTCCAACATAATATTGCTATAAAAAATTCAGTGGCACAATAATACGATTGGAACAAAAATCTTGGTTATAAAGTGAAGGAAGGTTCAAGTTCGAGGCAACTAATGCCAGGCTAAAACATCCTACTACAAAATTATATCTCAGTTTGCAGTATTTTCACTAATATATATTCAATTCCAATGAAGGTGGAAGATTGAAGTGTATCGGGTGCTATACGGGTTGAATGTAATAAGAACAATGTTGCAACAATGTCTTCAAAAAATCGCTCCAAAGAACGTCACTTCTGTTTTCACCAAAGAAGATCCTCTTTACTCTTAATTTGGCCCTGGGAAAGTGCCAGTAACATACACTGAAAGAGTTACAATTGAAAAATTATCGTGAAAATTCAGTGATCGAAGGACAAGTAGGAATTTTTTCAAATATTACCATGCATTTTGAGAAACTTATAAAAAATATCACTCTCAACTGTTAAAAAATTCACTCATTTTTACAGACTGCACAGTGATGTTTGAAAGAATTTTCACTTGTCCTTCGATTACTAGAAGTTCACGGTAATCTTTGCAACGAATCTCTTTCAGTGTACCATAAATGGCCTTGAATTAAATTTAACTGCTGAATAAGTGGCTGAAGTGCATAAATTTAACTCTCAAAACATAAAATGTGTCGTACGTAATGGGATCCTCACCACTCATTCAACAGTACTTCAACAAATTATTCAAAAATAATTCGCATAAAATGAAATAATATAAATATGAAATCTCAGAACCATATCAGAAATTGATCATTCACTTGTTTAGGAATCGTTTTTCAACCAGAAAGTTATATGAGGTTTCTGAATATTATTTTTCAGCTCCATTGTCCTCCAACTCCATTCCATTCCCCTTGTTCGTTCAAATGCGGTAACAATATTCGGGTCATTCCACATCGAATCATCAAAGAACTCACCCTATTGGATCTGAATATACAATGGTAGGAACAGTACCACGATGAAGTCAACGAAACTGTTAAATTCCAAAGTTCTGACATGTGTTTCCAATATTTTATCACTCGACAAACCTCTGGGATCATCATTTTTCTGGTGGATCTCAATATATTCCCAAACATTCCGTCTATTATCTAACAAAATGAGAAGAATATGAGAAAAAAAATGAACGAAGTGAATACATTTCCATGCAAATACCATAGAAGTTGTCGAACAGAATTCAAGAGTGAAGAAGTCAATCTAAGTCAAACAGTCCCTCGAACGATTTCCCGGTGTCCTAAAATATGCCGAATCGAAGGAAATAATATCGGAACGGGAGGGAGAATCCACGTAACTCTTTCGAATATGAATGGATAAGAAAAGAAACTTGGGCGACCATCGGAAGTCGCTTGAAGGATGCTTAAAAGTCGCAGATTTGGCAAAATTTTCGCACCGTTGGTCAGTGCGAGGTAACTGAAAGCTGAGTTGGTGATTTCGTGATCCACTTTCACAAATTGTTTGCCTACTTTTCGTGACATTCGTAGAATCTGAAATTCGGATTGAAAATGTTCGTTCGTGGAGCACTTTACCTTGGGAATCGTTTGGGAATTTCATCGTAAACTCTGTGGCTTTGTGGTTCAATCAGGACTTTCTGTTTTTTTCGATCACATCATTGAGGATATGAACTTTTATCCTCGGTGTCGATAAGATAAATATTAGAATATCTGATGAATAGAAATCATTCGATTCCGATATAAGGATGGATGTAGCAATTGCATATATAATAGCAATGGGCATTCTTCACTCCGCACGATAATGTTCGGTTCGTTTATTAAAGTTGTCTAAACCACAGGAGATTTGTAACAAACTTCCTCATCCTCCACATTGCGGTAACCATACAAAAAGAATATATCCCACGAGTACGATATAAATATTGTAATCTATTCCAGAAACTTTTCTCCTCGCTCTTATATTATGCAGCAACCGCATCGTGTTTTTGGAAATTCCCAATGACAATGCAACTTTTAATTCCATACGTGTTCTACCTGTTCCATGTTTTATGCAAAATTGAGTATTGAAGTTGGAATAAAGTATTTTAGTGTAAAACCCGAAATTTTTGATCAAATTAATTTCGAAAATTCCTCTCCAAATCATGGAGGGATTTACGTTTTATTATTTTGTATCTGAAGAGTAATGAAAACCGTCCCGTGGGGTGTATATTTGCATCCTAGACGGTCGGTTATTTAAATGTTCAATTCCACATTACTTTGTGCACAATTATTGTGTGACGATTCGTTGGTTATACTCTCATCGTGTTGTATGTGTTCAACGTCAACGAATTTAACATTCACATTTCACGGATATGGTCAAATTTTATTTGGTAAATATATTTTTTGAAATAATTTATCATTGATATTTCTAGTTGCAGAGTTGAATGATTACATCGAAACGATTTGACACGATAAAACGATGATGCTGAAAATGAAAGTTCTATTCTTCCGAAATTGATTAAATACAACTCAATGTACTTAAAAAAAAAGTAAAAACGTTAAATTCTCTCCCTACATTTTTTTTTATCTATATACGTTTCAGGATAACTTTTTACCAGACCTGTCGATTCCAAAGGTCCTTATTCTATTTTATAGAGCAAGTTTCCATAGTAAATTCAAAGCGATTCATTCTTTTATTGAAAAGTTACGCGTTCTTTTACACTGAATGTAACGGAAAAAGTTGCGAAAAGGACATGAATTACGCGGTACCCTATGGTCTCGATTCGAACGCGTAGTGTTGATATTCAACCCCTACCCCTTTTTCGTGTCACTCACGACGCGCTTTTGTGAACGAAATCTCAACACATGCATGTATGTTTGCTCAACGAACGCCACTAAGTACCCTCACTTTTAAACTATTTTATGTTGAAATATGAAATGAAAATATTGGATATTCTTTGACCAATGATTAATTCCCAGCTGAACTATGGTGAGTTGATAAGGAACTTCAAACCTTTTCATAAAACTCTCTACTGACAGCTAAAGAAATTCAATAAATTTTAGAAGTGAGGTGAATTTTTCTACACATTCGCTCGTGTTCCATTATTGTGTACATCATTTTTAATTTCAATTCACGTCAAAGTTGTTACGAAACATGCCGAGAGAAGCAGCAATATTTCTCTGCAGAATTATAATATAATACGTGTATTATACATGAATACACTATGAGATTTGAAAAGAAGGCTAATGAAGAAAATCAACTGAAATGCATAACATGCAAACCAGAATAAATAAATATGTAAAGCTCACCCAAATGAAATGAATGCATGATCGGAATAACATATAAAATGTGTTATGCATGCATGAGAAATCTTTTGAAGTAAAAGCTTACAGCTTTGGTACTAAAAAAGATAATACCTGAGATAGTTCATAGGAATAAAATATTACGATTATACAATCCAGGGGATGCTGGATTGAGTATCAGAACTGCATATCAAATGATGAAATCATTATTGTTGTTGAATGTTGAGTACTTGGAATGAGAAGAAATATACTGTAAAAACAATCTGTCTTAAACTTCAGAAAAATATTAATATGAAGGTTTTTGCAAAAATGATTCATTGAATTTTATAATAGAATATTGAATTAAATATATATAATAATATAATACCTAACGTTGTTAATTCCTTTCTTGATGTTAAAAATTTTCTTCCTCATTTCATTAGCATATCTGTGGAATTCAATGAATACAATTGTTACATTTGAAGAAGAAATTTTATCCCTAATATAAAATGTAAGAATTATTATTGAATTCAATATGGGGATATGAGATTTTATAAATAATTCCGTATTAAATTCAAGAATTCTTCTAACAGTGTATATTAGAGTGGTCCTTGAACGGAGTGTTTTCGAATTTCTTTGCTCCCAGGGGCTCAAAGACTTCCCCTAAAAATTTGAGCTCTTAATATTAGCTCTAAGATAGCCCGCATTGGAACCTGAGTTTCTTATGGAAATCACATGGAAAAAATTTTCTTCATCCTTTAGAATTTTATAACTCGGGAACGAATGAATCTATAATACCAGTGATGAGTAATACACATTTTTATAGAGAGGTTAACGCTCGACAAAATGGTTTTTTTTTTATTTTTCGTTATGTCTATTGGTTGAAAAATTATCCGAGCTCCAAGTTTAATTTTTATATAATTATCAATATTATCAAGTATATTTATAAAATAAACACTTGTATTAGAAAATATATTACATTTTCATTGAAGACTTTATCATTTTAATTCAATTGATGCAATTGTATGGATATGTATACGAGATGTGTTCAAAAAGTAAGGTGACTTTCCAAATTTCGCGGGCAACGTACTTTCGATTATCGATTTTTTTGTTTTGTTATGTTGGCACACTCTTCCCGAACATCTGTACCAAGTTTCAAGTGTATAGCATTTTTTGTTTGGTTGTGAGAGGCGTAAAGGTTATAAGTGTTTTGCGTGCTCGGCGATTTCTTGCTATCGAAAAATATGGATCAAAGGATTTGCATCAAATTTTGTGTAAAAAATAAAATAAAGTGCTCCGAAACACTTAAAATGTTGACAGTAGCATACGGTGAAACTGTTCTGAGTAAAAAAAATGTTTACAAGTGGTACAAACTCTTCCAAGATGGCCGGGAAGATGCCAATGACGATCCTCGCTCTGGACGCCCAAGCACGTCAACAACTGATGAAAACGTTCAAGCAATGAAGAAAATTGTTTTGGAAAATCGTCGAATCACTATCAGAGAAGTTGCTGAGGATGTTGGTTTATCGCTTGGCTCGTGCCATGAAATTTTTTCTAACGTTTTGGGCATGAGACGTGTGTCAGCGAAGTTTGTTCCGAAATTGCTAAATTTTGACCAAAAGAACCGTCGCATGAGCATCGCTCAAGAACTGTTGAATGACGTCAACGACGACCCAGATTTACTCAAAAGGGTCATAACTGGTGACGAATCATGGGTATATGGTTATGATGTCGAAACCAAAGTTCAATCGTCCCAATGGAAGACCCCAGATGAGCCAAGACCGAAAAAAGCACGCCAAGTTCGATCAAATGTCAAAGTTTTGCTCACTGTTTTCTTCGATTACCATGGCGTGTTGCATCAAGAGTTCTTACCATATGGTCGTACGGTCAATAAACAGTATTATCTTGAAGTTATGCGCCGTTTGCGAGAAGCAATACGAAGAAAACGTCCAGAATTGTGGAAAAATAATTCATGGCTTTTGCATCACGATAATGCCCCTGCTCACTCATCTTTGCTTGTGAGAGATTTTTTGGCCAAAAACAACACCACAATCATGCCTCAGCCACCATATTCACCGGATTTGGCCCCATGTGACTTTTTCTTGTTCCCAAAACTAAAGAGACCTATGAAAGGACGGAGATTTGCAACGATTGAAGAGATAAAGACTGCATCGCTGGAAGAGCTCAAGGCTATACCGAAAAGTGCTTATGAGAAGTGCTTTGAGGATTGGAAAAACCGTTGGCATAAGTGTATTGTATCTGAGGGGGATTACTTTGAAGGGGACAACATAAATATTGATAAATAAATAAATATTTTTTCTTAAAAATACAAAGTCACCTTACTTTTTGAACACACCTCGTATGTATGTATATATATTTACCCCATTTAAGCATCAATACAGAAATCGAATAATGGGGGCAAGCTTCCCCACAGATACAATTATAATAGTATATAACGAGAACACACATGAGATACAGATACCGTATACAGATTGAATAATAATTACTACAATTTTTCTCTATTACAAGAAATATTTTTTCCTAACACTGTGCGCAAAGTTCGATTTTCCAAGCCTGTGTTGCGTGCGCAAAATGACTGATTTCCACACGGTAGTCAGACCAGTGCGGTAAAGTAATAAGAGTGCGGTAAAGTAACTTTGTTATCCCATAACACAAAAAAAGCTTCTGAAATGCATTTTTGAGCATAAAAAGTATTTCAAATCCTTTGTCCCTTTCATACTTCGTACATGACCTTTGGTTGTTTTGGAGATAACGAGGAATAGAGAGTGTTGTTTCGATCGAAATTCTACTGCACTTTTATGAGAATTCTTAAATTTAATAAGAAATTCTGAACGAAATGTTGCATTTCCGCATTAAATTCAATATTAACGAAGAAACTTCAAAATTTCTCACTGAAATTCAATATATTTATAAAATTTCATGCATATATATATTATTTAAATTTGGAAAGAAAATTCTCAACATTAGGAATTATATCATTCAATGTGATATCTTATGCAGTTTTATAACCTGTTTATGTAAAAAAGTTTATAACATTTCTATGGAGTTTAAGGCAGATTTTTTTACAGCGTGTATAATGTCTATTCTCTCATTACTAACTTTTTTGAAAAAGCATGACATAATTTTTTTCTTGTCGGGGGGCCTGCACCCTACCAGGGGCTCCGCCCCTGAACCCCTTTCGGTTTTATTCACCATACATGTTTGGATCGTATTTGTAATCCTTACCGCACCTTCTTAGGAAAAATAGTATGTGAAACTCGTGCGCATTGGTGATTCCCCCACTCGCGTGGTTTGTTGCCATCGCTCCGCTCGGGCGACAAAGTTCACGCTCGTGCGGGAATCACCAACTTTGCGCACTTGTTGCACAATGTACTAATGTCTATTTATTATTGTCGCTTATCACATATCACTTTGTGCCTAACCAAATGGTGAACCCTATCCTTTCTAAAACTATTTTCAGCATCCGATCTTTTGCGTAATTCGGCGCACAGTTATTCATTGATCACGAAGGAGCGAAGTCTAAAACAGCATAAAATAAAACAATGCAATTTTTTGAGGGAGTAAATATCATTTCTACACAATATTTTTCGAAGATTCTCTTCATCAGTGAGCTGTGCCTCTCCAGTAGAATCGATAAGATGCTCCCATGCCGGCTTATAGTAAAGACATTGCCACAAAATGTGAACCATTGTTTCCTCTGTATTCAAATTGCATATTGTGCATATTTCGCTTGGGTTTATTTCATAGATCGTATTATCTAAAAACAATCTCCTGGTATGAGTGTTTCCCAATCTTATTTGCATTTTCGTTCTTATGAAAGTTAACTTACATCTCGGTGGATACCAGCTTAGGAAGTTATGTTCCTGGTTTCTTTCAATTGACAACCAGAATGAAGTAGATTGTGCATACTTTGAAAAGTCAATTTCATGAAGCGTTTCAGAAAGTTCCGCCAATACCCTTTCTCCATGCTGTTCCAAGTAATTCGCCGCTAGATTCTCCCAAAGTGCTTTGGTTTCATTGGTTGGGCTAAAAGCTTGTTGTAATTGGGCTGCCCAGTTAAAAGTACAGGCGGGCCCGGGGTAATCAATCGAGTTGGCAAGGCGTAAAAAACATTTCTTTGCGAGTCTACATTCGTCCATTTTCAGTAGTCTAATGACCCAATCATATGCAGACTTGATTATTTGTAACGAAATGGGCCCTAAGCCCAGCTCCAAGCGGAGGGAATAAGCAGATACGCTTCTAGGCAAGAGGAAAAGTCTTTTGAGGAATTTTATTTGCGCTTGTTCCAATACATTCATGTATCGGAGACCCCAAATGGGAGCAGCATAGAGTAACGTTGAGGAAACAATGCTGTTATACAATTTCCACCAAGCATCCCACGAATTCACTGAGTCCTCAGGCAAAATTGTCATCACTGATGCTGTCGCAACTCTTGCTTTAGCTACCGCTGCGTTCGCGGCCAATAGCCCCAATGCCGAAGTAGAAAATTCGACACCTCGGTATAAGTAGGACTTGACAACTTCTAATTGATGTAATTGTATGAGTTTAAATGCAGTTTTGAATTATTTTTCACTTTTTTCATAAGATATATCAATATTAATAGCGGTCGAGCCCCTGGGAGCAAAGAAATTCGAAAACACCCCATTTTAGGACTACCCTAGTCCATATTTTTGACGATAATATTATAGAATTTCTCAAATCTTACACAGATTCTTATTGTTTTGTGATGTATCGACACTCGCGAGGTTTCTTTAAAAATATGCATCAATGAGAATTCATCAATGTATCCATATAATTATCAATTAAGAGGTCTTTCTAGTTACGATTTTCAAAAAAATTTGTTTTTTCAAACATTTTTTTCGATAGGAAAAATTGAGATATCATTCTGAAAATTTGTAGGTATGTTTATTAGACCTTGAATATGAAAACACAATTTTTTTCAGATCCAAACAAATTTTTTTTCGTTATACTAATTTAAACAACCAAAAACACTAAAAAATGACAGTGGGAATGATTTGGGACGACGGGATGATCTGAAAAAAACAAACACAAAAAAACATGGCAAATTATTCCTTGTTAAAATGGCTATCGCATGAACTGAAATCTTTTTTATTGGTCAAAAATTATCCGATTTTGCAATTTCGAAAATCGATTTTTTCGAAAAATGGCCGCCATTTTGTTATTTTTTTGATGGAAAAAATATCCTAGTTCATGCGATAGACACTTCAATAAAGAATAATTTGCCATTTTTTTTTCAGATCATCTGGTTACCACAAATCACTCCCACCGTCATTTTTTTGTGTTGTTTTGTGTAAATTAGTACTTACAACGAAAAAAAAAATTTTTCCAATCTGAATAAAAATTTTTTGTAATATTTAATTTCCAATTCATAGAATAATAATGAATCAATCGATATCAGGTCGATAAACATTAATGGTTTGACCATCTCTGGAATTTTTTATCCCTTTTGTATTAACTACTCAAATACAAATACTTTTGTATTTCCACTCTATGAAGTGGAAGTTTCAAACTGGGATTATTATTTTTTCATTCCTTCTTTTCTCAACATAGTGAGCATATTCGTGACATGGGGACCAGCATTTTTAATTTCGTGAAGGTATGCAAACAATCAAAGATCTCAGCTTTGAATTGAGATAGAGAATTGAAACGGATACTGTTTTGTAGAGAAGGTTTCGGGTTACCATTTTGTCGTACCATCATTCCTTGTCACTTTTCCTTCATAATCGAAATTCGAGCCGGAAAAGCAGTCAGAAAATTCCAAGACCCTCACTTTTAAAGAATTACTCTTATTATCATTGCCACGATTGAAACCAGAGCTAAGATTTTGAGGGACTGTTGTCATAGAAGTACTATTCCGATATCATTACCTCACAAACTTGCTTCTGAAGGTTGAAAGGATGTGCCAGAAGCCCGAGTAAAAATTTTTATTTCTGGTTCGCCAAGCGGACCTGATGCGGTATAGTTGCAGACGTGATGCGCCCGCACTATGCCCATAGCAATACCGTACAAGGACGCAACACGTCCTTACCAAGTCCGTTTGGCGAACCGAAATGAAAATTTTCACTAGGGAGTCTTTTAAATGTTTAAAAACTCCATCATTGTCTTTTGTAAGCACGAGTCAAGGTAGTCTGTGGAGGATTAACTCTTGAATAATCAATAAATTGAATCATCTATCTGTATTTATATTAATACTGATCTTCCATTCTGATGACACACCATTGATCAGGTGATTCGTTGACATATCAATTTTTCAATGCTCAATTTTAACCATTCATGAACATATCAGTTTACCAATCTATTAATCTTCTTGATCATGGTTTTAGTAATTGATTGATCGTATTATTTTGTCGATCTATTTATCCATCGATGCGTTATCTATTGATCCATCGATTTTTAAGTCCAATAACTCATGTATTTGGGAATATTTCAAAACATTAATTCCCTACTGGACAAAATCTTGCAAAACGTCTCTGCTATTGTCCTACCACACGCAGAAAAAGATATTTTGGAAATTCCCATAATTTATTGAGGATTAGCGCCAGTCTGTGATGAATGAAATTATTTACCTGAATATAGCTTCAAAAGTACCATAATTTCTTGTAGAAATACGTCTAATTATGGGACTTTTTAAAAGTAAATTCAAGTGGAAAACTTTATCTGTCAGAGACTGGCGCTGATCCTCAATAAATTATGGGACTTTTCAACACATCTGTTTTCTGCGTGTATTGTAACGTTTCGAATGAAATGTTTCAAGATAACATCTCAGGAACGTCTATGGAACATGAAACATTCCTTCGACGTTTCAGAAATATTCTCTTGAAACATGTTATTCGAAGCGTTACAACGGCAGCACATGAGCAGTCTCTGGGAAGTTTTAGGAACGTTTCGCAATATTTTTTCCAGTAGGTCAATAATCAGAGATTTAATCATCGATTCATCAGCCTATCATTGTAAATTCTCGTATTCTCATAAAACATTTGATGTCTCATTCAATCAAGAACTCATTCAAAATTTGATGAGATGATTCAAGAATTTTATGACCATGATAAAAGAGAGCGTAAATTCCATATTTTTATGTAGCAAGATATGTGAAATTTTCCCTCATTCCATCAACGTTGTCTCAAATACTCCATCAATATTTATCACAAGTATCAATGCCAGGAAAATAGTATAACCAAGAAGCATTAAAATAAATAAAACACTGCAAACCTTGGAGATTTTCCAAAAAGATATTTGTAATAGAAAATTATGTTGGATGAGAGTTCATTGTTTCGATAAGTATATTCTGCACACTGGAATTTCTTGAGATATTATCCTCCTAGAAGATTTGTGTACAACGTAAGAGATTAAGTGACGACTAAGAAAAATAACTCTGCTGAAGTAACACCTGGTTTGTTGTTATACAAATTGCGAAGACTATTCCTGTCCTATGAAAACAAATTATCGGCATGAGAAAAAGTTGCCAGCTTTCTCCGAGGAAGAGAGTTTTGTATTATGAATTACTACACACTCTAGTGAATTAAGAACTTGTGTACATACGTACATTAATACGAGGTTTCGACAAGTGATGTTTCAAAACTGAAATAAATTGCACCGTCATATAAAATTTTCATTGCATTGATGAGATTTTGTAATTTCAACCTTGTTCGTGAAATTGGAGATG
This sequence comes from Gonatopus flavifemur, assembly GCA_018340375.1. Classification (NCBI taxonomy): domain Eukaryota; kingdom Metazoa; phylum Arthropoda; class Insecta; order Hymenoptera; family Dryinidae; genus Gonatopus; species Gonatopus flavifemur. The sequence goes on from JAFFJZ010000001.1 coordinate 3,526,695, forward strand.
TAATTATGTTGGGTGAATATTCTGGAAAGATTTAGAAAGTTGAGCTGAATTTTGTAACCGGAGTAAAAATATTTTCCACTGTTTTCTAAGATTCAAATTAAAAAAAACTTGTACTTGTGTATTGTTCTGCTCTCAAGGGGTTAGGGGAGAGTTGCCTTGATTGGACCATCGCCTTGGATGGACCACCACCTTTTATTGCCAAAGGAAAAAACTTGAATCTCTTCTGATCATAAAGTGATAATGTTCATCAATGTGACATTATCGCTGTATGATTAGAAGAAATCTAAGTTCTTTCCTTTGGCAATAAAAGGTGGTGGTCCATCCAAGGCGATGGTCCAATCAAGGCAACTCTCCCCTATATACAGTTCAAATTTTCAAAAAATTGATTTCTTATTTCATTTTGGTAATTTCCATGCATTCAAGTATACACACAGGAAATTTCAAGTCAATTCGGCGATTATTGTCCAAGTTACACGCATATTTGTAAAATTTGTTTACTCTATGTCAAGTGCTTTTGAAACTTTGAATGCGTTTTTCTCCAAACTGTGCACTGTAAAAAAATTTCACCGGAAAATTCCAGTACATGTACTGGAAGTCATTAACCTGTACATGTACCGGAAAATTTCAGCACATTTGTACTGCAAAAATTCAGTGCAAACGTTATGGAATTCCCGCATCAAAACTGGAAATTTTCTGAGCCTCGGTACTGGAATTTTTCAGTACACGAGCTGGACTTTTCCAGGACATGTACTGGAAAATTAATGCTGAAAATATCCATGAAAATTGAAAAAAAATTGCTCACGCAAAGTGATTTTGCAGGGTCCTTGTGTTCCAAGATGATTGAGAAACTTTTGATCGTTCATTTGGATGGACAGAAACTCATGTCTACCTAACAGGATTTGAACCCACACTTTTCTACCTGCCTACCAACTGAAACCTAAGACCTAACCGATGAGCTATAGCGCGACATGTTGAAAGGCCAGCTTGGGTTACTACATATGCTTCATATCTAGAACACAAGAGGATAAGTCTTGGAAAAACCTCATATATCAATTTCATTGGCTACAATTACAATTATTATTCAAAATCTCAATCAGGAAATTTTTAATATAAAGACTTGAAATTTTTCCTGCCAGAAATGACGAAGTCCAATAGAAGTGGAAAATTTCAGTGCAACAGTGATTAAATTCCGTTGCATAGCAACTGGAAAATTCCATCACACGACCTGAAAATTGCAGTTCAAAACCTGTATAATTCAATTGCATAGTAACTGGAAAATTCCATCACAAAACCTGAGAATTGCAGTTAAAAACCTGTATAATTCCAGTATACCAACGATTAGGTTTTTTTTTCTAAATTCCAAATTTTTTCTCAAGTCCTTTTTGAGGGAATATTTTTTTTTGGTGCACAAGAACTATAAAATTGTAGTACGAGCCGGTAAAATTTTCGCGAAATCATGGCAAAATTTCAGTACATCATCTCAAACTTGAAAATTCCAGTACAATGACTGAATTTTCAGTTATGCTTGGTAAATTTTCAGTAACGTAACAACAAAATCTCTGTACATGTACTGGAATATCCATATTCCAGTACTAGCACTGGAAATTTCCAGTCCAGTTGCACAGTAAATTTCCAGTTTTTTTTTACAGTGTGTTTTCAAAGTCGGTGACCAAGATTTCTCGAAAACGGCTGGACCGATCAGTCTCAAATTTCAACACGAGCTATGTTGACTATATTTTTCAGTTATATAATCGAAGGTTTCTTCTCACCGATGAATATTTTTATTTTGATGAACAATTTAAGGCCAAAATTTTGGCGCAAAATCGATTTTTTTTTAGAAGCCGCCGTTTTGTCAAAAAATTTTATTTTGCTTATTCCTTCGATTAATTACTAGATTATACATCACTTTAACGAAATCTATTTGGTTTTTTCATTTTAAAAGAGTTCATCCCGAGATATCGTGGTCACCGCAAAGCGCTTTTTTTTAGAGGAGCTCCTGAAGATCAGCTATAACAGCTCTCAAAATCATTATTTTTACAAATAAAAAATATCAAAATACAGGTCAAAGTTATCTCATTATGTTAACAAATTTTTACAATAATCAATCAACTGTCTTTTCAGGAAAAATTCTTGAAAAATCGCTTTTTCTGCGCCCCTCAACTGTATATAACCCCTTAAAACATGTACAGAAGAAGGGATTTGATTCTGATGTCGATAATTGTGTCTGAATTAGAATGCGGTTGAAATAATTCTGCTCCCTAACGCGTAATTGAATATTCTTTCTCACAGAATAATTATGACATTCAAACTCCACTGACACGGCGTTGAAATATTAATCTCTCCACAGATTCAGTAGAACGGATGAAAATAAGTCATTAGTATCAAATGTCAGAACACCATGTTATTCATTCGATTGTAATAGAATTTGGAATGTTTTCACCTGTCTAATGTAAGCAAAGGAATCAATTTTTAGAATCAAACACATCAGAAAAGAATCCAAAATGATCGATGAATATTTCATATAAAGGATCCCATTTTGGGACGAATGATTGATGCAACGAGAAATATATTTTTATAAAATGTCATTTTCCTATTGAAAATATGTTGAAATGTGAAAAATTCACTGCTTTCCTTTCACGATCGATCGATGAACTTGTGTACGAACCTATATATTTTTTTTTCAACATTAATATTATCTCAAAATAAATGTCAATCGATGAAAAATATTTTCCATGAAACACGGTGTAGTTTTCTCGTGTTGCACGTTTCGTTGTATGGCGTGAAAATTGCACTTTATTCCGCAGTGGCCGAATTAATGCCCTACGATGCATGAATCGGCATTGTGTAAACGATTTCGGTCGCCGAGGCCAACGATTTATGGTGTACGCACGAGAGAACCTCCATTAACAGGAACAAAGACTGTAGTATGGTGTATTTCAGCACATATATATAGGTTCAATAATGAATAATAATAATAACAACAACAACAATAATAATAATAATAATGTTACCTACGTCGTATCAATTCTATAAACATTTTTGAAATTATCCTTGGTGCGGGAATGTAAAAAATAGTTGAAGGTACTGAAGTGATGATTTGAAAATTTTCATTTCAAACGATCGTTTGTTAATGAGGAATTTCTAATGAGGCGTGCTTCAAATATCTTCTGCGAGATACCTTGAATCTGGACAATTTTAACACCCAATAGATATCTGCAGCTCAATTTCCAAGAGATAATTCACTACAATCTTTCAGAAGCTATCTTGAATTCCTAATCATCAGATGCCCTTTGATATGTCATACAAAAGATATCTTCACTGAAATATTTCAGAGGTATATTTAAAAACATATCTGAAACATCCCATCTAGAAACGTAACTCTTTGGCACGACAGGCCTTGCCTTGGGTCAACTTAGGGTCTTTGATGGTCCAATTTGAGAAAAGGGCAATTTTGAGCTTGGATGTGTTGTGAGAGTTTTTCTCAATAAGTACATGTGATCATCAAGATTTGGTTCGATGATTCGATCATACTGACTCGCCCAAAAAATAATATTGCAGCAATATCATAACATCGCAATGATATTGTAGCGATATTACTGCAATATTGAAGTTGCGTGGAGATATTCAGAATATCCTGTGAACATTCTAGAGTTACTAGATCTACCTGCCAAAATGATTTTTGATTACAGTAAACCCTCTCTGTAGTGCCGCAGGATTTCTCTCTTGCTCAAATGTCTTTCTCTGGTAGAGTGAGAGAGACACCATTCGGCACTATTGAGAGGGTTTACTGTAACGGTCCATTCCAGAAATCCGTAGGACGGAACATAGATGGCGTTATTAGGATTTCTTCCATATGATTTTTATTCAGTACTAACCTGCAAACGATACGCGTGTAATTCTGATAGCAATATGACTATTGATTCGTGAGTTATAGCATTTTGTGTGAAGCAACTTTTGTTATTGAAAAAAAATGGAGAAAATTTCGAGTTTTAGGAAAGCATTGCTTTTTGATGAGAAAAAATACAGTGGGAACCAAACAATGGCTTGATAAACATCCCAACCAGAAATTTACAACAGGCGCAGTACTGCACCTAATACCTGGCCGGTATTAAGTTCTCAGTACTGGTTTATCAGTACAGGGATAGTACTGTATTTTTATGTATCCAGTACTGATCCCGTACGTGTTGACCAAGTGTTGGAGACCCAATACTGGCACTGTACTGCACCTGTTGTCAACATTGACATATTACGGATCTTTCTGATTGGGATTATCTGGACTCTGCTCCATCGAGACAAATGGTAGAGAAGTGGATTGATGAATTTAAACGTGGTCGTACCAGCACAAATGACGCAGAGCGCAGTGGACGCCCAAATGAGGCTGTTATTCCAGAAAACAGAAAAAGAATCCACAAATTGGTTATGACCGATCGCAAATTGAAAGTGCACGAGCTGGCTAACACGTTGAAGATATCAAATGGTAGTGTTTTTACCATTTTACACGAACATTTGGGTATGCGAAAGCTCTGTGCGAAGTGGGTGCCGCGTGAGCTCACAGTTGACCAAAAGCAACAACAAATTGATGCTTCAGAGGGGTGTTTGGCGCTGTTGAACCGCAATAGAATCAAATTCTATCGTCGATATGTGACAATGGATGAAACATAGCTTCACCATTACACACCAGAATCCAAGAGAGAGTCAGCTGAGTGGACAGCAGTCGACGAATTGAATTCAAAGCAAGCAAAGACGTAACAGTCAGCCGGTAAGGCGATGGCGTTTGTATTTTGGGGTGCGAAGGGAATAATATTCATCGACTATCTCCAAAAAGGGACTATTACTGTGCACTTTTGGATCGATTGAAGGCTCAAATCGCAAAGAAACGGCCACATTTGTGAAAGAAAAAAGTGTTGTTTCACAAAGACAATGCGCTGTGTCACAAATTGATAGAAACGATGCCAAATTTGAATGAATTGGGCTTCGAATTGCTCACCCACCCACCGTATTCTCCAGATTTAGCCTCCAGTGACTTTTTCCTGTTTTCGGATCTCAAGAGAATGCTTGCTGGAAAGAAATTCAAGTCCAATGATGAAGTGATCGCTGAAAATGCGGCCTATTTTGAAAAGAAAGAGAAATCGTACTATAAAAGTGGTATCGAAAAGTTGGAAAAGCGCTGTACTCGTTGTATTAGTTGATGGGACTCGAGTGGTTGTTTACTCGAGTGACTCAAGTAAAATGGTTTCGAGTCGGACTCGAGTCAAATTCTTCAATGCCGAGTTCACTCGTTACTCGAGTCCAAAAATTCACTCGAGTACAAAAATTCAATAAAATTCAATAAAATCAATGAAATTCAATGAAATTCACCGAAATTTTTCCACCAGGGTGATCAAACTCAACTTTATTTTTTGTTGAATATCGAAGATGTTGATTTTGTCCTTGTGTGCAATATATTGTATAAATGAATTTGGATGGTATACAACAATACCGAATGCTCATAAGATCGAATTTTTCTCAATAGTCAAGATCTAGGATTTCTCAGTAGTTTTATGACAAGTTATTATAAGTTACTGGGTTTTAAACAACGAGGATGATTCGGTATTATGATCTATTACCTAAATTTTGCATGAATACACTTGCAACTTATTTCATGATTACCTGATTTGCAATTTTTCATCAACTCACGTTGTGTGGTTATGCTATTCAAATTGATTTTCTCTTATCTGTGCTCACGAACCATTCGAGCAGTGTTGGCAAAAAAAGTAGTGAAATAGCTTAATTATTGGTTGATCCTTCCAAAGTCGAAAGTATGATTGGTCAGTTACATGAGAAGTAATCAATCGATGCAATTAGGCTACTTCTTCTAGAAATTCTGTACTCGAGTCATCCATGCCCACTAGTCATTCGAGTCAAAAAATCCCACTCAAGTTGCATGATTACTCGAGTGAAACTCGATGTTTTTTATATTTTCATGCGAGTCACTCGATTAAAAAAATCCCACTCGAGTCCCATCACTACGTTGCATCAACCTCGAAGGCAACTATGTTGAATAATAAAATCGAGTTTTGTCAAACGTTTGTTTTTTTCTCACTTATCCTACGGACATATTGAATGACCTGGCAATAACGAAAGTATCTTCATGATATGTTATTGTACAATCATTGTTTCAAACACTGTAGCTTAGAAACCCATGAAATTTATTCTCGATCCTTCTGAAACCCTCCCAAATAGTTTTAGAAGAAAGTTTGAGGACAGTTTCTTCAAATTTCTATAAAATCTCCCTTCTTTTCTGTAAAAGTTTTTATAAGAATCTCATCACCAAGTTGGTTTATGCATGGATGAGAATGCTGTCAATTTCAAAATACCTTCCACCGTAGAAACTCCTAACTCTATGATGCCACATACCTTTTGATATTCTTCAGAAGAACCTCCTCCGAATCAACATGATATATATTTTCGTCTATTGGAGTAATTTATCATCAAACATCACCACGTACCCTGGAACAAGTAAGAATGATGCAATTAGTTATTGAAGCACAATTATTATAATAATGATGTTTTCAAACATAACAAAAGGTGTGACTAATGAATTTGTGGCGAAGGGTTTCGCAGAATTCATCAAATTCTGTACAACTTTCAAGCAGGGTTCATATGAAGCTGGTGAAGGGATTTGCAGCTACTTCTCAAACGAGTGTTGACAAGATTGGAAAAAACCCCAAGCTTATCTCAGGATTGACACATATTTCAGGAACGAACTTTGGCTGGAAAAAAATTCGAGCACTATTATTTAATGAATTGTTTCCTGGTCTTCAATAATCAGTCGGTTATGGTACATTTATAACGTTGCAGGAATGAACATTGCACTTGACACCAATTTGGCACAAGGTTGGCATAATCAATGACCAAATTTCAAATTGATAATAGCTCAAAACTTGCGCATAACCATGTGGCCGGGGCTGGTCTGAGGCCGCCCCGAGGTTACCAGGTTTGCCGTTAAGTATCAAGATAAACATCATTGTTGGTTTCAATAGGAATGAAGCTGGACTCAATGGTAGCATCCTAATGTTGAATTTCATGATACACAAAGATCAACACTGATTTTTAAAAACACTCAACAAGGTTTTCACATGTCTTATCTCATTTTTGGAATCATTGACATATTTTGATTGAGAAACAGTGTTTTGTCAATACTTATTCATCGTTAATGAAACATCACTTAAAATATTTTCTTTAATCAAAAATTTATTCTAGATATTCGGAATGATTTTTATTTTGTCGAGGTCATAGAATGTTCTTCAATTATGGGTGATAATTTGATTTATCACTGTAAAAAGGAAGTCTTAAATTCAGCTCATTTCATGGCTGAATCTATGATGCAAACAAATAAAGCCGAAAAAACAATCGCCGACACAATGGAAAAAGCATTGTCTGAAATTAGGATGCAAACAGATCAAGACTTCCTTTTTACAGTGATTTTGACATTGTATATTGATCCTCAATTTGTTGAGCATGTGATATTTTAAGACATGCATGTAGAGTAAACACGAAGCTCTATCACTTAAGAAGGGAAGCAGATCTTCATAACAGTATGTTATGATGCTTCATCAAGCCCTCATTAATTAAAGGTTAATTCAGCGTTAAATTTGTCGGTGATGATATAAGCTTGGCACAATTGTCCCATGGTTTCCACATTGAAAGAATGAATACTCATCAACTGAATGTAGATGAATTATTCGTTTCGTCACAATATTTGTGATCAAAGGAGCATCGATTGATGCTTGATTGGGTCAGGCTTGGACAAACCATTGGCCTAAACTTAACATGATCTTATCATTTCCAAACCCAGGCCAAGCTTAGGAAACTTGACCAAGGCAAGTCTCGGGAGGTTTTATCCCACGCTTTGTCAATGATTGTGTCAATGATCCATACACAAATTGGTTATTCTAATTCTCATTGAATATTTTTTGACAGCGAAACAGCTTTAATGTGAATATCAAACAAACCTAGAACCAAAGTTTGTTGAGCTGAAAAATTTCTCGTTTGATTCTGCCTGAGACACGTTCTGTGAGAAAATCACACCGCACTAAATACGAAAACTGTCCAAAAATGATGAAGATGTTTCTTTCTCAGCCGTCGAAAGCAAAACTCAGGATAAATATCTTGGATGATAATTTGAGGGGATGATGGATTAAGTATCGAGCATTGGGCACGCCATTCAGTTGAGCTATCTCTTAGCTGCTACAGCAACGCTCAAACATGTTTCAACATTCACATAATGCGTTCGACTGTAGTGTGACCTTGAACAACATTACGAGATGGAATTCCTCGTGAAATTCGACAAAGCAGATATGGAAACATTTGAAGCACATGTAATGGCAGACCCACGCACCCCAAAGTGTTTTCTACTCAAGTTTTTTCAAGGATGAAGGAGAATACTTCGACGACGTAGAATATTTTAGAGGCTCTCTAATGTTCACAAAGAGTTCAATCAAAGGTTGCAATCGTCCAACCAGAAGTTCAGTACATTTGGAGCATTTACCACAATTCATTGAACCATCCAGCGTCAATAGTTAGAAAGTTTTTGCCTGGGAAGCTTATTTTAATCCGGAAAATTTCTCTTGATCCTCATTGGGCTCATTGTTCCATTATATCGGCCAGAGGATTCGACCGGAATGAAAAATTACATTTAATTAGTGAATAAGAAAAAATTCTACGGGGAAAATTGTTTTTATTGTCTCTTCATCCCTTCTTCAACCACCTCAGTCCTGACCTCACCCTGTGAGACTTTTTTGTGCTCCCACATCAAATCTGACTTGAAAAAAAACCATTTTCAGCCCATCGAAAACGTTCAAGTGGCCTAAATCATTGGAATAGTTATTGCAAAAGAGGGATGGAATGAAATACCGTTCTATTACAAGGTTAAGAATAAACTAAGCAGAAATTTAATAATTGAATTTCATTCCAATTTATGTCAAAAGGTTCCTTTGTTTTCAAGTCAACACAATGTCTTCTTCATTCGAAATTTTTGTTCCTTCGCGCAGAAACAAATCATCCTTTCGGGACGATATTTGAACGGGGTTTGATAATCATTTTAAAACGCTGGGGAGAATCTTTTTACATCTCCTCCAAGTGAATGTTTTATTGAATTATATGTGTTCAACTATGTTGTTATCTTCATCTTCGAAATTTTCTACAAAATTCCTCTGAATAGCTGTATAATTTTCAAATCCACAGCACAATTCAGTCCACAAATCGATCGACATTCGTGATGTAAATTGAGAAGAGTGGATAATTTTCAATGAATGCCGTTTCGAAATAACCGATCATAAAATGCCATCGATAAAACCTCTCGAAGAATCTTATGCTCCGAACTATTCGATGAATTTCGATCATTACAAGACCTGGAATCAATCAAAGATTAATCACATACTCGATCATATGTACAGTAACAATTGGTACAATTCAACGATTCTCGATTAACTGTAATTTGGTGCTATTATGAGTCGGTAGAATACAGTCGATCGAACAAACAGCGTGCTCGTAGGTACCTACAACTACCGCAGCTGCAGGTTCAATGGTAATCCACGCTTAAGCGAATCATTATTTACACTGTGCGCGCGCGAGCAGTCGACGATCCATGCTCAGGCTTGGTGTTCGTAAACCGTCGTTCTTCGAAAATATAGGTGAAACGGAAAGGGGTGTTACTACAATCGGTTTCGAGATTAGCGAGGCTAATGCAATTTTTGCGATTATTGTTCCACACATTCCAGCGCATATGTTTCTATTCGATTTCAGTTGAACGCAAGAAACATATCTCGATGGGTCTTTGTTCTTATATCCCACAAAAATATTCTGACTTTGATGAACGTTTATCGAATTTCCTCAACTATTCCCTTTTCCGTAAGGAATCCGCAATGTTGATTCGTCAATCGATGTTCACTGAATGAGATAATACATCAGATTGAATCGTCAAATGCACAATCACCGATCTATGCAAAAAATCATTTGAATCCCTCTGATTCTTCTATCGTTGATTGTGGTGTTCGGATTTTTCCTTTTGAACAATCTCTGAATCCAGAGATGATTTCAATCCTCTCTTGCGTTTCATGTATTGGCGAAAACGTGATGAAACTGCAATGATGAAAGAGGAAAAAACTACCGCTACGTGCATACACCCGCACACGTGTACACACACAATGGTATGGAAAAAGGAGGAAAACAAAGAGTTCCGGGGGGAAAAAAACGTAATAAGAGGGAGAAAATTTAATTAAAAAAACAAGGATAGATATATTAGGATTTTAAAAGTCTCACAAATGGAGTGGAATGTCCAATAGTCGGTCGTCCTGTTAGAAGCATTGAGCTGGGGTTGCGACGCTTGGATACCTGGGTACAAGACTAGTTTCAAACGACGGGAGAAAGAAATAAAATAGAGAGGAAAAGCACACGCAAAAAAGCGATGAACAGCGTGGAATATAACGGAGAATGAAAATAAGAGTGTGGCACTTGAACGATGGTTATTTTAAGAATTTCTCGTACGCCCATGGCAGTTGACGCGATTTCCTGCACTGTTTGTTGTTCTATTATTTGCTTCTTTTTTTCTCCACTTTCCCAGAACAGCGAATCCGGATATTGAATTCCAAATCATTCGTTCCTACGAATCATGAAAATTCATTTTGATTTATTCAGCTTGATCCTGAATTTTTGATTGAATCTCCCAAAAAGAGAGACATTGACAAGATTCCTGTCATTGACGATGAAACGAGTATCCTGAACAACCTGCGATCAAGATCGTTTGAAATTAGTATCCTCGATACATGAGAAAAAATCTTGTTAACTTTCTATGAACTTTTCAAGAGCATTGAAGTGTTATTGAGGATCAAGAAATCTGGAGGAGAGGTAAATGAATCGGATTATATCATTTGAAAGCAATGGGAACTGGATAATCTCAAAATTCGAGGTGTGAGAAGAAATTCAAACTAATCGGAAATCAATGTTTCCACAATTCAGATGGATTCGCAGGATGATTGGATTGTGAAAGAGGGAATAGATTGGAAACTTAACGGTTTAAGAAAGTTTTCGACGTTGGATGATTAATGTTTCACGGCGAATATATATATATATATATATATATATATATATATATATATATATATATATATATATATATATATATATATATATATATATATATATATTGGAATCTATCCACGTATTTGGTGAAATCATTCAAATGAAACTTCTCGAAAATCCACGATATTCCTCTCATCACTCCATTGATTTACCGAAAAACAAGTTTGAAAATATTCAATCTCGCGCTCTATCGATGAAAAATTTCATGGAAAGGTATAAATAATTGGAGAAATTCTCGAAGCTTTCATCTCAACTGTTAGGTGCTAGTCGAGTTCCGTCTGTTTTGGACCAGTGTACAGGTAGCATAAAGCTTTTATAATACCATCAAGTAATAAAGTAAACAAAGTGTCCCCTCAGCACGATGGTAATAAATCTACCGTGAGGGGAGAGGTAACTGGCTGTTTCATTAAATGATAGAGATCTTTCAGATAGGTTTATTTACCCTTGAAATGAATGGAACGAAGGGAAATTAAAATTACCATGGAAAAGTCGTGGGGGATTTAAAAGAGAATTTCAGCTTTCTTTCAACGTGAATGAAAGAATTGAACTTCGGGATCTTTTCTTCATCCATTGACGAAATGGTTCAACTCACGCTTTTGTTAATTGTACTCCGATTTATCGGGAGATCTTCTGATTTTTCTCCCTGTTTCCCGAAATACCGATTTTGAGCGGAATTTTAACGGTTTCTCAATTATCTCAACGAAATCTAGCGTCTTTTGGCCCATTCATAAATTATTCGTTCTTTCTCGCAGAAGTGGCATTAAATGGCGAGTGCCATTTTGAGCATCCCGAGTAAAAATGTTAATTTCGGTTCGCCAAACGGGACTGGTGCAGACGTGTTGCATTTTTGTACGGCACTGTTGCAGATCTAGTGCGGGAACATCTCGTCCGCAACAGTACCGCAGAAAAATGCAACACGCCTGCACCAGTCCTGTTTGACGAACCCGAAATGAAAATTTTCACTTGGGATCAAATGGCGAGTGGAGCGAGCGGCTCCAAATTTCATAAGTGCGGGCAGTACTCAGAATATTGAACGGTGAACGGAGAGAGTATCCTCGAATTCAAAAAATGCGAGCGAAGCAAGCGTCACTTGGAGCACTGAATAGCGGATGAAGCAAAAACAATTCCAATAGCAGAAGTGCGAATTTCGTTAGCGCAGCTAGTGTCAATCTTCAGACCAGTATTGCGAAATCTCGTGATTTATCGAGGGAAAATTGTAGAAATTGCATAGAAAGTTATCGATACTGAAAAAACAGTTGTCAGTTGAGTCAATTCAAAGGTGGAACAAATTGAAAGCAGAACGATGCAAGCGTTTAAATTTCATTCTACTTGGAAACCGTTCAATTTTCGTCTCGACAATATCCCAAAAGTACAATTTCACGGAAACTCTTGATCAGCTCGTCTTCAAAGAAGCTCAAATTAGCATCCAAGATCTGGCATCTAATAAGTGTAACTTTTGATAGATTCGTTTCATCGTGTATTTGAGTAGCCAAATTGCGTAGTTGAAAACCACTAAATCAATTCCTGATATCAAAAATATTCGAACAAAGTTAAGTCAACGGTTACAACAATCGACTGCTAGGTTTCAGCTCAATCGCCTTCAAGAATTCCACAATACATCAGTCCAATAGCCCAATTCAATTTCTTCGGAATATTGAGCAATCGATACATTGAGGCTGTACCGTAAAACGGAGTGAATCAGATCATTTTGAGGTGAATAGGATCATTCAGAGAAGATATTAAATGAAATTATAACTAATTATGTGATGATTTGGAATGGTAAATGCGTACTATTCATCACTTTCATGATTCGAACAACTAATTACGAATTCGTTAAACATCCCATGTGGAAATAGCCAGAGTTGAAAAATGGCGCGGTACTGGCAAAGTTGCATTTGTCAGACTTCGGCAGAAACAACTGTGCCCATTCAGAATCATTACCAGTTTCCCCACTAGCACCACAAGTTCGCCGGATTTCAGACGGTACTGGCTTACGTGGTCACCCCAGTAAAAATGGAAGTATAGGATTGATCACTCCGTGATCGAAAGTACGGCTCGTGGCCTATTCCCATACTTGCAATGTATAGCTTCACGCCAAATCCCATACTTTTGATCACGGAGTGATCAATCCTGTACTTTCCATTTTTACTGGGGCAGACGGTCTTGAGCCAGTATCGAATTAATACTGTTCGGAGAATACCCAGAGCGTACAGGAACGGAACTGTATCAGTACCGAATGAGAGTTGGTTGGATGGTGAAATGCGGAAAAAAGACGATACGACACCAATATCGATGCAACGTTGTTCTAATACGGAATAGATAGTGGATAGGGATTCCACTGATCTTTCGAGCAACACGGTTACTTTGATGAGACAATACTGCGCCAGTATTGAGCCAGAGTTAGTATTAGCATTCAATATGTTCGATAGATAATCGGTAGTCAACTGACGTTAGAATCACGATCTTGACAATCCAGCTGTTGTAGTGAGCCGATGTCTTACCAGCATTAGGCCAGAGTGGGTATGATTATTCAATATGCTTGAAAGATAGCAATGTGCCAGTATTGATAAGAGTCTGACTGATTACGAAATTGGTAGTTGACTGACGTTAAACTCACGATCTTGGCAATTCGGCTGTTGTACACGGAGAAAAAAGATCATGGAATGATCGCTAGAAAAGATAGTAAACTGGTGACAACTACGAATTTTTGTACACAGTCGCTAACGGAGACGAGTAATGATTCCTATTTTGGTATACTATATTGTATTTTAATATACCAAAATAGGGACCATTACTCGTCTCTGTTAGCAACTGTGCAATGAAATTCGTAGTTGTCACCAGTTTACTATCTTTTCTAGCGATCATTCCATGATCTTTTTTCTTCGTGTAGTGAGCTGAAATCGCGTCAGTATTGAGCCAGAGTTAGTATTAGCATTCAATATGTTCAATAGATGACAATGTACCAGTATTGATAGGACTTTATTCCACTATGGAATCTATGGTAAATTGTATGCCTTCCACGGTCCCATTACAATAAATGTCGTCAACTCGGAGATCGGCTGATGTGATAGAGACTCAGTTTCTCACTCGCAGGACCCGGGTTCAATCCTCATTCAGTGAACTTTCAAGAAATCACTTCCAAAGTGCCTTCTCCAATGACGTTAATGAGAACAATGAATCATTAAGATTTTGAAAGTTCAAATTTTACGTATTTCTTTTGTACTTGAAATATGATCACTCCTGGTAACTCCGGTTACCGGTACTGTGCCAGTACTGGGTCGGGTTTGAATTTCCACATAGGATGTCATCATTTCGACTCCTTGTCATTTCCGATGTTGCAATGCCAGAATCTCACCATAGCAGGCTCCCATCAAATATCGCTACCGCCGTGGTGCTAAATGTTATACTGGCCCTTATGTAAAATGTTGTAATCATTCCAACTTCTTTGCCGGTACTGGCAATGCAACTGGCCCCATAATGGTCGCTCTAGATTCGCGAGTACTGGCACCTCCGGCAACAGTAGTGAGCCAGTAGCGGCCCGTGTTTCCATTTCCTCATGGGATGTTTTTTCGTTCATGATCCCATTTACCTGAATTATTCTATTCGTCCCATTTTACGGTACCAAACTTATCAGGAACATTCGAAACATTGAGATTCACTGTTTTTCAGAAATCGTGATACCATATCTTCTGATTCAAATATTTATGGTTTTGCATGACTGATTGTATTCATTATTATAGACCAGCGGAAATCAATAATTATTTTCATCAATTTTCATTTCATCGTGAATTAAAATCCTATATTGCGACAATAGATGAATGACAGTTGTATATATATACAACCGAAAGCAAACTGCGTATTCCATTACGTACGTGGGTAGAACAAACGACAATCCTAGTGTGAGTACGTACATATGGATATTGTATAGCACACACTGAGATTAATAAGGATTGTAGAACCTAGCCTGAAACGTGCTGATAAGGAGCGTTTGTGGCGATTCCCGTAGCAACGTTTCTACTTTATATTGAACATGAGATAAATCAGTGAAGAGAAAATGGAAGGAATGTTGTCAAACAAAACTGAGGTAATAGCTTCGATGGGTGATCAGAATGAGATCTTGGGAATAATCACACTTCTATTCGTTGATTGTACTAAGGAAGAGTTTTATTTATTCAGTTTGAATATCTCAAGGAATCCATTTTATGTGGATGGAATAAGTGTGCTCAAAGCTTGAGGTCTCACGTTATGTTTTATATGTACATTATCTCTACTCGCCACAGCTATTGAATTTTGTGGGAAGTTGAATTTGTATTCTATTCTTCTGCAGATGATGAGAGTTTCAATGATCAAGACTGCTTTAGAAATCTCAGATAAATATTGTAGAGTTTCGTAAATTTCGGTCTATGAATATATCCTAGATCATTGTTCGATGAAAAAAAACTCACCTAGGAGTTTTTGAAATGCTTCAAACTGTAAACTTGTTTTTAAAATAATTTTCAGATTGAAATCGTGGTTTTTCGGTCATCTTCAACAGGTGAATTCTATCAATACATGTTGAAAGTACTTTTTTATTTCTGAATCCTCGAAGATTTAATCGTCGAAAAACTGTAAGAAGATTCTTGAATATCAAATCTACCTCAAATATTCGTATAATCAGACAGTCAAATCACACGTCACATGTCACGAGAATGCTCGAAGAGGACAGAAACATGGCGAATGATGGAACAGTGTTAACGTGTGAAAAGGCACATAATTCTCATCTCCTTCAGGTATTCCGTACACTTGTAAATCGGTGCACTTTTTGATCTATATTTCCAATATTCCCTTACACCGCACAGCTGCGGGTCTCAGTCAAGCAGAAAGCTATTTGATGAATGGTTGTATCGCGCTACAGCACGATCATTCCAAAGATATACGATTATGATGTTTGACATTGCACTGACACAGTACACCTCTATGCGTTCAATTCATCAATCGTTCTGTAGTCAACATGCTTCTACTCCCTTCTCCTTGATTAATGAATATCTTTCGAAATCGTTGAGGTTCTGATAGATTTTATGAGGAACGATTGTTCATTCTTCAGTACTCTGAACTTTCTGAGAAAACTTCGATTACTCATCCCGCGATGTAGATATATCTCGATTGACCGTTCACTTTCCAAATCCATCATTGGTCTGTAATGTTTAGATTATAGAGTGAAGAATGGATGGTACGAGAATAGATTTTTATTTCAAAATACCGTTGGAATTTATCTTTTATGGATTTCTATGACTTACGAGGAATTCCCTGTCTTGCGTTCTTTTATCTGTAGAATTTTATGTGGTGGAAGAATAGTAGTATATTCTACAAGCCCGATCGAACGATTGCAGGTTTATATCTTCCAGATGCAAGGTGTAAAAATATGTTTTCGAATCTCATTTGATTTATCGACAAGATTTGAATAAGAAAAAAATTCAAAAATCTCTGTAAACTTTAATTGAACGTATAATTAACGTGGTTTGATGTACCTTCATTCGAAGTGAATTGATTTCAAATTGATCTGAATTTGACTTCATGGTTGAATGAATGAAAGAATCACGTGTATTATAAACCAGCTGATTCTCGAATTCATTAAATCCAAACAAACATTTCGTGTTCGTTACGTCGTTCAAACACTCGTTCGATATTCGTTCCAATTTATCACGAAGTCAGTTTCAAGAATTTAAACGTTCCTGTTGATTCAATTGAGCCGACTAAAGAAAAAAGGAAACAGGTGGAATGCATTTACTTGCGGTGATGAAATTGAAAAGAAATCATATAATACACGCTTGAGAAAAATTGTAAAAATTTACAAAGCGTAAAAATCTAGCTTGAAAGCCCCAGACCAAGTTCATCCCTGAGGCTAACCCCGCTGTGGTTTACGGTACCTTTCGTGTTGCACGGAATACGTTTTTACAAAATAAAACATTAGTAGTACGCGATGGATATATCATTTCTCAAGTGGCACGATCGTGTAGTGTGAATCTTCGCGCTATGAAACTGTATGAATTTATGTACTTCAAAGGTATCCGTACATTGTTTTCTCTTCGTTTCTGTCTGCATTTCAAATGTGGTGTGGTCTCTTCATTTTGTTTCTCGCTAAGCTCAGTGGAGAGAATGAAATATTGAATACGAAAATTTTGTAAGGTCGATATTTATGTTTCTAATTGCTCTGAATTTTATTGTACGGAAATCAATTGACATAATTATGATGGACTGTTTTTTGACTTGAGAATAATTTGCATTATGCGTGTTTTGTCTTTCCATTGGAGCGGCGTTTCAAATCATATTTATTCGATAAAGAAATATCAGTGCAATCAGTTATCTGGCTCTGTCGGTTTTCTATCACTTGCCTGTCACTTTTGTATCACGGAATTCGAACTCTTCTGTTTGTTGAATTCTTCGCATTTCTTCCCATAGGAGAAATCATGAGGGGATTCCAATTTCCACTTACATAAAATGAACAAAAAATTCAATTGAAGATTTCCCAAAGAAACTCATATTGTGAAAAATAGTCGGAATTGCCCGCAGGGAAATATCATAGCGTAGGAAATCAATTCCCAGTTATGTGAAGTTTCCGCACAGGAATTTTTCACAGTGATACATTCTAGCATTGCCCAATTTTTTCCCATGAGATCAATTTTTGGGAATTTCCAGTTGAAACCCATCGACGATGAATGCGATGAACAGCAGCAAATACACGGAGAGAAATGGATTCTAAGGGGTATAAGAAATATTATAAAGACAAGAATATTTTATACTAAGCATGAGGACAAGGATCTAGATTCTAACCACAAGTATACATTTATTATAAAGATGTTTATTATAAAAGTTAGTTCCTATTATAATTGAGGATTCTCACAACTACTATCTCCAGATGCTTACATTAAGGAAACAATATTATGAAAAAAAAAAAAAAATTATTTCGCCGGATGTGAACTCGGGCTCATAACGTTACAGTCGGTCACCTTGACCGCTACCGATGCTCGCTTGAGTACATAAGAATTGTAGCTGTACTTGAAGTACATCAGATCTTCAAACGATGTAAATTTCAAGAAACTTATGGTTCGCACTTGATTTTCGTTGAAAAGGGAGATTATAATGATTAATGAAAGATGGTTATTCATCGTAACTATATATTTTGTTGGTCCTTATGATACTATTGATGAAATATCCATTTGATCACTGCAAGTAACCGAGATTCTTATGGATGAAATATGGATTCTAATGATAACTATATATTTTGTTGGTCAATATAATACTATTTTAAAAATCTGCATTTCATTACTGTCAATAACAGAGATTCTCACGATTAAAATACAGATTTCAACGGTAAGTATATTACTTTTATAATAAACATATTTTGACCGTGAGAATCTTGTATTTTAGGACTAAAGAAATAGTTAATACCTCTAAGCATACAGATATTAACAGTTAGTATCCACATTTCTATAATACGATTTGTATAATCCATTTCTCTCCGTGTACAATTGAGAAATTCCGATACGAACTCTTTCAACATTTTTTGTCTTCTAAAATTTCCCCTCTCCCATGTGGAAATAGCCAGAGTTGACAAATGGCGCGGTACTAGCGAGGTTGTATTTGCCAAAGTTCGGCAAAAACAACTGTACCTGTTCAGAATCATTACCGTTTTTCAACTGCCGCCGAACATTCGCCAGATTTCAGACGGTATTGGCGCGCGTGGACAGACGGTATAGAGTCAGTATCGAATGAATACTGTCTGGACGTAGACAGTACCCAGGATGTAGAGAAACGGTACCGCGCCAATATTCAGCCAGAGTCGGTGTTATCATTCCATATGTACAACAGACGGCAATGTGCCAGTAATGATATGACTCTAGCTGATTACAAAACCGGTAGTGAACTGACGTTAAAATCACCATCTTGGCAACTTGGCTACTGTAGTAAGCCGGAGTCACGCCGGTACTGAGCCAGAGTTGGTTTTCTCATACTTTATGTGTGTTAGACAGCAATGTGCCAGTAATGACTCTGGCTGACTCCAAAATCGATAGTCGATTGATGTTGAAATTATGATCTTGGCAACTTGGCTGTTGTGGTCAGCCGGAGTCACGCCAGCATTGAGCCAGAGTTGGTATTATGATTCAATATGTCCGATAGACGACATGGTACCAGTACTGGTGGGACTCTGGTTGACTACGGAATCGACAGTCGATTGACATTAAAATCACGATCTTGGCAACTTGTTTTCTGTAGTGAGCCGGGGTCGCGCCAGTATCAAGACAGAGTGGGTATGATCATTCAATACGTTCGATAGAGAGCAATGAGCCAGTATTGGTAGAATCTTTTTTCACTACGGAGTCTATGGTAAATTGCGTGACTTCAAGGGAATTAGTACAATAAATGGGAATTCAAGTGGTCCGTTGTCAATTCGGAGATTAGCTGATGTGATAGAGACTCTGTTTTTCACTCGCAGGTCCCGGGTTCAATCCCTGCCCAGTGAACTTTCATCAAACCACTTCCAAAGCGTCTTTCTCACACTGTAAAAGAACTTCACCGGAAAATTCCAGTACATGTACTGGGAGCAATTAACCTGTACATGTACCGGGAAATTTTGGCACATTCGTACTGCAAAAATTCAGTACGAATGTTATGGAATTTCAGCATCAAAACTGGAAATTTTCTGAGGCCTCGGTACTGGAATTCTTCAGTACATGAACTGGACTTTTCCAGGGCATGTATTGGAAAGTTGACGCTAAAAATATTCATGAAAATGAAGGAAAAAAATTGCTCACGCAAAGTGATTCAGCACGGTCCTTGTGTTTCAAGATGTTTGAGAAACCTGATCATTCATACGGATGAGAGTCATATCTACCTCACGGGATTGGAACCTACACCTTTCTACCTGCCTACCAACTGAAACCTAAGACCTAACCGATGAGCTATAGCGCGACATGGTGGAAGGCCAGCTTGGGTTACTACATATGCTTCATATTGAGAATACACAAAGGAATAAGTCTTCGAAAAACCTCGTATATCAATTTTATTTGCTACAATTACAATTATTATTCAAAATCTCAATCAGGAAATTTTTAATATAAAGACTTGGAATTTTTCCTGCCAGAAGTGACGAAGTCCAATAGAAGTGGAAAATTTCAGTGCAACAGTGATTAAATTCCAGCATAACTGGAAAATTCCATTGCATAGCAGCTAGAAAATTCCATCTCACAACCTGAAAATTGCAGTTCAAAACCTGTATAATTCCAGTATACCAACAATTAGGTTTTTTTTCTAAATTCGAAATTTTTTCCAAGTCCTTATTGAAGAGATACTTTTTTCTGGTGCACAAGAACTGTAAAATTGTAGTTCGAGCCAGTAAAATTTCCGCAAAATCATGGCAAAATTTCAGTACACCATCTCAAACTTGAAAATTCCAGTACAAGTACTGACTTTTCAGTACCGTACCAACAAAATCACTGTACATGTACCGGAATATCCATATTTCAGTACTAACACTGGAAATTTCCAGTCCAGGTGCACAGTAAATGTCCAGTTTTTTTTACAGTGCAGATAACGGTGATGAGAAAAATAGATTCACAAAGTTTTGAAAGTTCAAATTCGATGTATTTTTTTTTCACTTGAAATATGACTCCAGGGATCTCTAATCACCAGCACTGTGCCAGTACCGGGTCGGGTCTGAATTCCTACATAGGATGTATTATTTTGACTCTCTACCACTTCTCATCCAGGTATGGCAGAACAATTGGTACTTTTGTCATGTCACAGTTCCGCTATAGTTGGCTCACATTAAAAATCGGTACTAACGCTGTTGTAAATGTTCTACTGGCCCTTATGTAAAATGATGTTATCATTTCGACTACTTGCCAGTATTGTCGATTCAACTGGCCCTGTACTGGCAAGTTTAGATTTGCCAGTATTGGCGGATGGGGGCCAAATCAACGGAAGCACTGTTTGAAAAGAGAGAGTGTGACGTATCTCTCTTTTCAACCAACTTTCCGTTAATTTGGCCCCCATCCGCATTGGCAACTTTGACAACAGCAATGAGCCAGTAGCAGCGCGTGTTTCCATTTCCACATGGGTTATTTCACATAGAATAAAATGCGTGGAATTCCCAATCACTATCAATGAAGTATTCATATCAAATCCAAAGAACATCGAATTGAACATCTTCCACTCTTTCCTGTAAGATCACGTTTTGGAAATTTCCAAATAAAACCCATTGACAACTAATATGAGAACTAATAAGAATTTCAACTGGGTGCCATCGTAGCCGGGTATTTAATATACCAGACAGTTTTTGAAACAAAGTTACTATTGTTATATCCTTGGCGATTGGAGTAAAATGGGGTATGAGATAACGCATTCTCCCGTTTTACTACAGCATAAAATTATACATGAAGAAAATAGATCAATATACATCAATTATAATTATCATAAAAATGAGCACGAATTATAATTTGATACAAAATATAAACTGAATGAGACATCTTCACAAATCAAAGTTGAACGCAATATCTTCGCTAAAAGTTCAAAGAGGTATAAAAACTGTATATAAAAACTGGTTTGAATAACAAACGTTCATACAATCGAAGCAAAGAGCGAGATCACAGCGATAAGATTGAGACATGCACTGTTCATAAACTATCAGAGAACTTATAATCCTTCACACTTATATACACTTTATTCGTTCATTTTACCTTGACAAATTTAAATCAATAAATTCAATTGATGTACTGGAATGTCGATGTAATGGGACCTCATTTCTTACATTTCTTATACTTGTTATTAATAATTCACTCTCAAATAATGTTTCTCCTTTCATTTCTGTTTACTATCATTATTTTTCACGTTACGAAGATACGAGTATATGTCCATTTTTCCAATCACGAACGTGCTTCTTCAAGTACATAAGTTGGTCCATCCGCATCGACAATGTTTGTGTATTTGTGTTTATGTTCAGTTCTGAGTTGTTTCTCTTTTCTCTTTCCACTACCTAGTCAACTATAAACTCACACATCTCCCTCACACGACACACATCCATTCTATTCCCAACATCAGTTCTATTATTTCTACGAATATTACAATCGATCTTGAGAAATGAAACTCTGTTCTAAGGTTGATATTTTCATCAGAATCAACACATCGAACAGATATCGTGTAATTTTATCGACTCGAGTAATACTCCATCTCTGTTTTTATAGATTCATTAAAGTCGAGGTCTGAATGAAGTAAAACACTGCTACATTGTTTCTTGAATAACATTCCTTCCTTGGAAAGAACATCCGTTTCGAATCAATTCATCATAATTCATTCGTAAATCAATTACCAACTTCCTTCCTCTTCATATCGATAAAATTGATTCTTCCCTTATACTTTATCTGGAAGACTTTTTCCCACTGCACGTTTTACAAATATTTGTTTTACATATTTTTTCACGACATCTTGATTTTACCGTTATTTTCTTTTGATTCCAATACTCTATCATTCTTTTCTCTGTTTTACTTCCCTTTTGTTTTCATTGCTTGTGCACATGAGGGTCGGTTATATGTACAAAACTCCAGTGAAAGAGTCTTGGAAAGATCCGACGCTCGATAAAAGTCTGACTGAAAAGGGATATTACTACTTCTCACGTTCCTACACACGCCGTTGTAATCGATTTTCTTCATAGATTATTATTATTATTATTATTATTATTATTATTATTGTGATTTCAACGTAACTTCCAAAGATTTTTTTCATACCTCTTTATTTGTGTTTCATCATCGAGAAAATTATTCTGAATTTCTCCAGTGGGAAAAAGATTTTATCAATGCGACGTCTCGTTACATTTCATGTTGTGGATTTTCTATTTGCATGTGGTGGGTGTTATTGAGAAGTTAGGAAGGATACTCTTCGCGTCCAAAAAATGCTTCAACATTTCAAAAACAATGTGCTTGATTACTATGGGCAAAAAAAATCTACAAATCCGTTGAAAGCGTCTTTTATGATTCCTGTGGTTCAAATCAAGCGACAGAAAACAATGCAATCATTCTCAACTTGAGAAACGTGGTTATTCTAGTGAGTGACCCGAGTAAAAATGTTAATTTCGGTTCGCCAAACGGGACTGGTGCAGACGTGTTGCATTTTTCTGCGGTACTGTTGCAGATTCAGTGCGGGCACATCACATCCGCAACAGTACCGCAGAAAAATGCAACACGCCCGCACCAGTCCTGTTTAGCGAACCCGAAATGAAAATTTTTACTCGGGGAGTTTGGCCTTGACTGTAAAATTAAGATCTAGTGCTCGCATCGAATACAGTAACGTACTACTGTGTCCAAAATATAAGGTGATATAGCATTGATTTTCAAAAATCTTTATTTATTCTCCCAAATCAAGTTCATCGCCTTCAAAGTAACCCCCCCCCCCCCCCCCCGATACAATGCACTTATGCCAACGCATTTTCCAATCTTCGAAACAGTTGTTAAAGTCGCTTTCCGGGATGGCCTTCAACTTTCTCTTCGATTCGGCTTGGATCTCCTTTATCGCCTCAAAACGGTGTCCCCGGAGCGGTCTTTTGAGTTTGTTGAATAGCCAGAAGTCGCACGGTGCCAAATCAGGTGAATACGGTGGTTGTGAGATGATATGGGTCGAGCTTTCTGCGAAATAATCACGAAGAATCAATGCAGTCTGAGCCGGTGCATTGTTGTGGTGCAAAAACCAAGAGTTGTCTCACCATAATTCCGTTCTCTTTAGGCAAATAGCTTCACGTACACGACGCGTAACGCTCAAATAATATTCTTTGTTGATAGTTTGACCCGGCGGAAGGAACTCAAAATGCGCAACACCACGATAATCGAAGAAAACAGTCAACATAACCTTGATTTTTGAGCGACTTTGTCGTGGTTTTTTTGGTTTTGCCTCACCCTCAGTGCGATATTCACTTGATTGATCGGTTGTTTCTGGGTCCTAAGTAGGGCTTCGCACGAGACTCGCGTCAAAGAAAGATGAAATAGTTACCAATAATTATTCCAATCTCTTGAAATATCAAGATGATCAAGATAATTTGAAAGTACAAATGAAATCGACGGAATGGATTGGAACCTTGATCATTCAAACAAAATTAGCAGAGATACTACTGTGTGCAAAAAGTAAGGTGAATTTTCAATTTAAACTTCGCGGGCTTGACATTTCAGGCTAGTTATTTTTTTCTTAAGTTGGCAGGACTGTTAATGACATCAATGTCATTATCAGTAATACATTTACGCTTGTGTTTACTAAACGACCAAGAGTGAATTTTTCGATTTTTACAATGTCTGATTTAATTGAGCAGAGAAGTGCAATCAAATTTTGTTTGCGGAATGAAATTTCGGCTGCGGAAACTTTGAGGATGTTGCGGAAGGCCTTTGGTGATTCTACCATGTCGCAGAAAAATGTTTATAAGTGGTACAAAGACTTCAAAGAGGGTCGAGAACGTGTTGATGACTTGGAGCGCTCCGGACGACCATCGACGTCAACAGATGACCAACACGTCGATGAAGTGAAGGAATTAGTGCTCAAAAATCGTCGGTTGACTGTTAGAGACCTTACTGATATGATCAGAATATCAGAAGGATCTGTGAAAACCATTTTGAAAGACCATTTGGGCTCAAGAAAAGTTAAGTCTCGTTTGGTACCGAAAACGCTCAATTTCTTGCAAAAAAGTCGTCGCGTTGATGTGTGTGAAACAATGCTTTCTGACTATCAGGACAAGCTCAAATGCATGATTACGGGAGATGAGACTTGGATTTATGCTTACGACCCTGAAACAACCGACCAATCAAGCGAATATCGTGCTAAAGGCGAGGCCAGACCGAAAAGAGCACGTCAAAGTCGTTCAAAAATCAGTGTCATGATGACAGTGTTTTTCTATTTTCGTGGTGTGGTGCACCATGAATTCCTTCCACCTCGCCAAACTGTCAATAAGGAATATTATTCAAGCGTTATGCGTCGTTTGCTTGAAGCAATTCGTCTAAAAAGACCAGAATTATGGGCCAACAACTCTTGGTTTTTGCATCACGATAATGCACCGTCTCATACTGCACTCGTTCTTCGTGACCATTTCGCCAAAAATTCGACGCATATCGTTTCGCAACCACCGTATTCGCCTGATTTGGCTCCGTGTGACTTCTGGCTATTCCCAAAACTCAAGAGACCACTCCGGGGAAAGCGTTTCGAGTCGATTGAGGAGATAAAAGCTGAATCGAAGAAGGCGCCGATGGCTATACCGGAAAGGGACTATTTAGCATGTTTCGATGATTGGAAAAAACGTTGACATAAGTTTATTTTATCGAGAGGGGATTACTTTGAAGGGGATGGAATTGATGTAGAAGAATAAATGAAGATTTTTCATTTCTCAAACAAATTCACCTTACTCTTTGCCCACAGTAGTATATGTCGAAATATGCAACGAGATCTGCACCGAGACCGATACCGAGACTAGTTCCGAGACTGAGAGAATATCTTCCTTATCCTCTGCGATGGAATCGGAATTCCATGTGATTTTGTTTCACCTCAGGTAGAAGTTTGATTCCGTTCAAAATTTTGATATCTTGAATTTTCACAACAGTAAATATAGATCATTTTTCAATTTCAGACGAGAGTCTCGTGCGAAGCCCTAGTCCTAAGCATGAATCCACGTCTCATCTCCCGTGATAATGCGTTTCATCTTGTCCTGATAGTCAGAAAGCATTATTTTACACACTTCAACGCCACGATGTTTTTCCAGGAATCTCAGTGTTTCCGGTAACAATCGAGATTTCACGCGTCTGAGGCCCAAAACATCCTTGAAAATGGTATTGACTGATCCTTTTGAAATGCCAACATCATCAGCAAGATCTCTAATTGTTAACCGACGATGTACAAGCAACAAATCTCTGATTCTTTGGATCTGAACTTCGTCAGTTGAAGTTGATGCTTTTCGGCTTCGACGCGTTCTCGACCTTCTTGGAACTCTTTACACCACTTGTAAACATTTTTTCTCGACATAGCCTTATCATCAAAGCCTTTCTGCGCCATCCTCGACGAATCAGCAGCAGACAATTCATTCCGCAAACGAAATTTAATACAAATTCTTTGCTCAACAAATGCAGACATTATAAAAATCGAAAAATTCACTTTAAGCAGCTCACAAAACGAAGTGTATCTCAGACACTAATGAATATTTTGATGTGACCCTTGGGACGGACATCAAAGACAGTCTTACTATCCTGAAAATAAGAGCACTTCCCCAAATACATTCGCGCACAGAGTCTAAATTAAAATGTCGTCTTACTTTTTGGACACAGTAGTACGTTGCTTCATTTGTTTATAATGATGACAGTCTTTTTTTTATTAAGCACGTAATGGAGGTCATGTGAACATGAATATTCGACCTAACAGCAAAAATATGTATCAGTGGCGTATGAAGCTGCAAAAGCCGCACGGAACGATCACCTTGGAGACGCGTACACTGAGAAAAAGATTTATTTATAGTTATCAAGATCAGTTTATAGTAAACGAACCCTATATTTGCTTATGGCGAAATTATTATCACCAAGATAATTCAGATAACTTTAACATTCTTTAACTATTAACAAATCATGTTTTTGTATGAAATTGATTTTCAGTTGATTGAAAAATTGAACAATTGAATTCAAAACTACTATGAAATTCTTTGAGTACAATATAAATTTTAGAATATTTTCACATTATTTGGGCCAATATTGAAGCATTAATCAGTTGGAGAATAATGTAATTTGAAGGGAAATTATAATGAAGTTGAAGTCAAATCACAATTCATTGATATAACCATTTCACTCAGTTGATACACATCACTGCTTGCTTAAAATTTTCTGTGAAAAAACCATTGTGAATGGGAATAGTTTCGAATTAGTGTTTTGAACCTATAATTTATTTTTGACTTCACCGTTTTTGATATTATTAGTTTATGTAGTTTTGAATGAGAAACTGTATCAAAATGATAGTTTATAATAGCGTTAATTGAAAATACAGTTAAACATCAGGAACTGGTATTCTACAATGGCTCCTAATAGTTTCATATGGTGGATTTTCATCTACGTTATTACAAGCTGTTATCCCAACACAGTCCTTTTCTCATTCAAAACTATATAAATTATTAAAAATCATAGATTCAAAGGTAACCCTGGTAAAACAAATCCATTGATTCACGCCAAATCTCAATAATGTAATCAAAATAATACACAATATTCTGACCAAATCTTATTCGACTATTTTCAATGAGATTTAATTAGATGAATATGTTTTCTCAATGTAATCCTGATTGAATCTTGCTAAATCTGATTGCGTCCCGCGCAATGTTCTGACCAAATCCCAATCAATTTCATCTCGTCAGATTCTATGGATTTTTTCAACCAGCGAAATTATAAGTGTTATAAGTGTTATCGTGTTGTGGTGACTAACATAACGGTTATCGCGCATGCGCCAACTCTCAGACCGCCACATCCAAATATGTGAAAAGCCACACCGAACTTATAATGTTTGTCACGAATCAGATTTATCAACTATTAACAAATCTGCATTCCAGCAAAATGCATCTCGTATTGATCGAAAACTAGTTACTGACATCCAACTAGTTCTCAAATTCGATTTGAATGATTTGTATTTTGTGTGGACTCATACTTGACTGTGATTTATCATATAAAAAAGTTAGAGATATCAAATCACTTTGTTATGAAACAAGAATCATTCGTTACTCAAGAGAAGTATGGAATTGTTAATATGAAATAGACGTACCAAATGAATGGTTTTTTAATTTTTAATGCTGTATAAAGTAGATCCTACGTGTCCCAACTGTGATATTTGTTAATAGTTACTATATTTGTTGACAGTCAATGAATTGTTCTCACTAAGTAACAAATAAATGTATTAATTTCATGTAACCAAATTCTTTTCTCATTGTAGAAAAATAGCAGAGGAAGAGGATATCAATGTATTCGTCTTCAGGACGAAATGAATCGTGCAGGCATCACAGATTAAAAATTTACCATGATTACTCATAATTTCCTCCCACTCAAAACACTAAGAGGAAACAAAGGTTGAAAGAATGTTTAATACAGGTGCATTGAACTTATGGACATTCGGATATCCTTTACACATCCCATAAACGTGAATTTATATACAAAACACCTAAATTCGGCTGATAAAGGTCTCGTGCTCTCTTAGAGAACATTAAAACCCGTTTTTCTTGATACCTCGTTTTTCAAATTGGATGGACTTCTGACTTCAACAAATCTTCACTAATTGGCTTCAAAACTCAACCGTACATTCAAAACTGGATTCCCCAGAAGAGTACCTAGAACTTTGCCGATATATTGCATTGTTCTTTTGTGATTAACAATCTTTTAATGATTTCATTTTATTCTAAGATTTTGCATAAGAACCTCTCTAACTGTTTCCATACATAATCGGGAAGAATTTGAAAATACTGATCCACTCGTCCGCTTTCCCAAAGAGAGAGAGAGAGATCGTAGATAAATCAAACTGTACAGCCATTATTAACTATGGATCTACGCTCTTGAACTCTTCAAGCATATAAATACAAAATCCTCAAATTTGTTCATCCTGATGAAATGATCAAAACACCGCACGGATGTAGAAAATCATCGAAAATGATGTTTTAAAAAAATTGTCAGAATATGAATTATGCGTCGCTGTAGTTTTACATGCCATTACTTTACGGAAGGTAAAGGGATTGTAATTAAAAGCTCGTTCAGCACGTGAAATCTCGAATGGCGTTTATGGAAACATATGTGGCCAATGAACCGAGTGTGAATTATGGACGTGTCTTGAACAGGTGAATAATTAACCATTTCGAATCAATCATGCAATTCGCGATTCCACACACTAAGAATGCATATAAAAAAAGAACCTTGCCTTGATACAAGATATCTTCATTTTCCGTCCATTCATTCAACCATTTCCTATTTACATCTGAAAAGTGAATTTTCGTACCGAAATGTTATCTATGAAACATACGTATATCTTTAGAGACATTAAATATCCTGCATCTACAGTTTTTTCCTCTCTCGTTCTTTGTCCGATGCAGGAAGAAAGGTAAAAACGAAATAGGGACGAGGAAACGATAGCAGTTCGCTTCGTGTGCACAAAATTACACCGACTAACGCACTGTGTACAAATTTATGGATGCGCAACATTATTCAAATTTTCCCTTCCTCTATCTTGATGTAGTTTTCAGGGATTTTTCGTTTAGCAATGCGGCAATAGCCATATCCTTTTCCATTCCTTTTGTATCTCTTTCGTCATCTCAGCTTCTTTTCACTTTTACATGGGTATTTCAGTTCGATGGTTGAATCGACAATGACAACGTTCCTTTACAAAACTCATCTCTTTTCCATCTCTCATCCCCCGCTGCTTTTGCAACAGCTATAATACTATTCACCGTGTACGCTCACAGTCTCCTCTCTCTGCTTTCGCATAGTTGTTGTCGTCGTGGTGGTTGTTGTTGTTGTTGTTGCCCCTTTAGAATTTGGCATAAGCGTGCACCGCATCGCGCTATTGTTTCGCATTAACTTCACTCGTTGGGTTCTGTAAACGCATTGGCACTACGGATTAATGCTGACTTATCTGTAGATGAGTATACATATATGTACACACATATATATATTCATGAATTCCGGAGTTGTGAAGTGCTTAGTGAAATTTGACTTATCTCAACCTGTACACAACGAAATATCTACTTCAGGTTGATGACCTCTCGCGAGTCATTATCTATTTATGCTGATTTTAAAAGCTTTACTTTTATATTTTCGATAGATCGTTAAGTAACTCCGAATATATCAAATTACTTTTCCGGAATGCCAAATGTGTTTGTTTTTCAAGCGAAAGGTAGGATAGAAAAATTCCTCCATTGTCAGCATTTGAATCAAAAACTTGATACAAAAGTGGGAAAAAATCCTTAATCATGGCATTACAAGATAACGTGGCTGAGATGAAAATCTTTAGAATTTTCTCAGGTTTCTGCAATGAGATTGTTCAAACATGAGTTTCGAATGAGAAAAGAAAAAGGAAGAAGATAAGAGATCGTATTAAAAAATGTGAAAGAAAATAGGAATTTGTGGACAAGACAAAAGATCAAAAGAAAATAGAAAATACAAAAAAGGAGACATTCGAGGAAGGTGAAGTATGAAGAAGTAGAGCGTAAAAGAAGCGATGGAGTGAATTGAAATAAAGAACTAGGACATGACTCGAAAATGAAAGAAATGCATGTTCGCGATACTCGAACAAAATTGCGAAAACAATCATTGAAGCAATAATTTAAGGGAATTCAAGGCAAAATCAAGGAGTAGAATGAGATATGGAGAGACGAAGTAGGGAAGATAAATAAATTCAATGTTATAAACACAGAAGGGATCACTTGAGGGAAAAGCTTGAGGTAATAAAAGGATAAAACACCAGCGAGAGATCGTTACGAGATGTTATAAATTTCTTAGAAGTACTGTAACAAGATGTTTTCACTTCACTAAGAATATCGAAGAATATATTACCGTGTAATCGATTCACAAAACATTCAACCAAATGATAAATTTTCTGGTTCAGAACAGAAATGAGACTTCAAAATCGTTTGTAACTGTCCAAATATTTATCATCGTATCTAAAGGTTCCTCAAACCTTCGACCGCTAGCATTTGATTTATACACTCATGTATTCAATTCAAAAGAAGACGAGTAAAACCTTTAATTCCTTTCACGTCTCTTAAACATTAGAACGACTTCCACTTCACGAGGAATTCAAATTGTTAAGATACCCTTAGCGTCATGGTATTCTCAAGGTATGAGGAGTTTGCGACTTGCATACCTATGCGACGTTATGATGCATTTATTCCAAGTTAAAGGTGATATGATAATAACGCAAAAATTCAACTGCAACATGCTATGAAAATGACAGTATAAGGCAAGTTACACTATTATGAGCGAATAAAATTCTTAGAAGTTATTAGGGTAACTACAAACCAAGTTTTCCGCTGGTATGAGCACTCGCCTAGTGGAAAACGTGTATACTAATGAGAGATCCCGTTCAACTTTCTTGCGGAGTTGTTTGTACAAGAGATTATTTCAAGATATCCCCCATCGTAACATCTTTCTTGGAGAGAAACTTTGCCACGACAAGTTTCGCTTTGTAAAAATTAATATCACTTGATTGAAACAGTTACATTTCTTCTCTATCTTCATTCAAGATTTGTTATTCACAATTATATGCGCTGAGCATAGTGATCAGCAAACGTACAATTTCTGATAAGCATAATCGATCGGTCGGAGGACCACGTACATCCTCAATTTTGAGAAAAATTATATCAAATTTGTTCAAAATTATCCATATCGTTGCACGTATCCATTTTACTCCTGTCGGATTATTTTGTTAGAATTATCAGAACTACAAGAATTTTATTCAACACATTCTTTCATCTCACTACACTGTTTTGTGAAGTTATGGAAAGCCATCGCTCAAAGAAGACAATATTTTATATGAAAATCATTCTTTGTGAAAATATTTGGAATATCTCACGGGATTTCGAACGATTCGCTATGTTTAAATGTATATATATTATTATTATTTCAAGTTCTGACTATACAGATGTTGTACTCTTGGGAACCTTAAATAGACCAAAACGAGCGCGTTGTTTCATAACAATCTGCGATTCAACTGCGATGCTTGTAATTGCAAGATATCGTATTTAATCCTAATTTTGGGAAACGTTTTTAATTAAGATTTTGTTATTGGAAATTAGAAAGTGAAGTATAATAATAATTATAGAATAATGATGCACCATATTTTAATTATTTGTTCAATCATATTCATGATCTATGCGTGACGGAACGTTTTTAAGCTCAATAACTTTGTCGTGAAGAGCTTTCAGGAGAATCAAAGCAGCCAAAGTTTGAAGAAACACAACGAGATGAAAAAAATGACTTTTAATTGGATTTGAGTTGAAACTCATCGGTGTAAGATCATGTATTTCTCCATGTGACACAAAAATTTGACGAAAACTCATTGAACCCTTGCATGGAAATTACAGTAAGAAATTTCCTTATGTTGAGAAAATTATTATTAGATAACGGTGATAGGCTTGAAAAACTTCGCTGAAACTACAATGTGTCGCTGAGATGTTCTCGAAACGTTCAGAAAACCCCTTTTAAATTCTTCCATCAACGTTCCATATCCTTGAAGTTGGAATCGTTTATAAAAAAGAAAAGAAAACCCAAACTCGCAAACCTTGTTATAAATCATCGGTTTTTATCTTCTCGAATCAACTCTTTGGGAGTGGAAACATCGTTTGAACAACGTACTGCAAGATTTTGGCTCTTCAACAGTGGAGCATTTCGCTATTCGATTACCAATTCGTTTCAATAAACGATTCCAACTTCAGCAACATCAACGTTCCAGTGTTTCACTAAGCGCAATATAAAATTCAACATCGAGTCTTTTCAATTTCAATCGTCCCTGTTACATTTTAAACAGTATCCGGAATATTTTATATTTGCATATAAATATCCATTTTTCACACCTCTTCGTTTCGAATTTATTAAAAGATGGAGGAAGAGTTTGAGATGTCTATGAAAATCATTATATTTTAAAGATCCATTTTTCTCCTTGTTCGTACACTTCCAATTATCAAGTGAATCGTTATTCACATTGTTTATTTTGACAATACGCTTATTAAAAACACATTTAAAATCTATATTATATGGGAGGTTCCAAATGTTCTGGTTCATTCATCTCAGATCGTTCAATAGAAGTTGATGGCTTTGCATTGTAAGGAGTCGTGACCTTGTTTCTCGAAGTTGTTGCACAAGTCCACAAACCAATATCCTTCTCATCAGAAAGTTTGATGCGTTCTGAAATCTTTTTGTATTTTGTTGGAGTATATGTTTTCTTCAAATCTGGATTAGTGGAAATATCGCTGTCTCAACCCGTAAAAATATGTCCTACTGATTCTTCAGTACATTTCACTGGTGAATCAGTCGACAGAGAGAACAAGAAGGTTCAAGCAACATTCAGTAGACGTATATTCAACGTCCGGACATTTGAAGGTCCATTGAACGTTCCATGAACGTGAATTCACGTACAATGGACGTAAATGTAACCAAGAAGGTTTGTGTTCTCAAAAATGACAGGCACAACTGGATAGAAAATTGTTGTCCGCCTTTGAACGGTTTTTTGCCCAGCTAATCCAAACAAAAACTGAGGAACATTCTACCCGATTTGGTCCGGAATTACCAATTCGGTATATCCTGTCAAGAACTGACAGGAATCTTTTGGCACGATTCTGTTTGGAATTCACAGACTCCAGTGATATCCAATCAAAAACTGACGAAAAGTTTCCTGCCAGGTTTTGACGGAAGTTACAATTTAGTGATTTCGGACCAAATCGAGTAGAAAATTTGTCAGTGTTTGCCTGGATTACCTGGGACAGGAACCGTTCAAAGCCTGACAACAATTTTCTGCCCGGCTCTACACTGAGAAAAGTGAACTGTAACCATTACCATGCGAAAATGGTAGTTGAAATACAGAATCTCTAAGTTGATAATGGCGACTACGTTATTTGGTATCCATCTTCATGTAAATGGTAAGCATTCCCATGTGCATGAACATTGCTACGATTCTCCACAGTATCCGAAACCATAATCGCGAAGCTGTCATCCAATTACTATTCGTGCATGGTAATCATTGCATTCCACTTCTCTCAGTGTACCTGGCATTTTCAGCAGGGATTCCAACTACGCGCCTACGCGAAGATCATCACGTGATTGCAAACGATAGCGTTTCCATGATTTGTCTAAACAAGCAGAAAAACGGAGAACGTAGACGCAGCGTTGCCAGTGTACGAACTTTTTAAGCTTTCTTATTGGTTCAATAATGTTTCACGATTGGGAAAAACTTCGTGAGCTGGCAATGCTGCGTAGACGTGGAAGGCTGCGCAGATCTCATATACGCTGTCTGTGCATCCGATTCTACGTTTTTTGTGAGCTGTGTGGATGGAACGTTGTGATGCGATGCCGACGGCATGGCTGAACGGTTATCGCGCTAACCTTCAGTCAATGGATGTCCGGAAGGCTTGGAGGTCCGAATCCCTGATTGTTCAGCCACCGTTCTCCTCGGTGAAACGCTTCGGATTGGGGTAGGTGGCTGGCTCGTCAACCGTGGGGCACCCTAATAAGGCTAACGCTGTGAAGAGGATGACGGTTGGGTGAGCGGTAAACCTTACCTCTGCCGTATAGGTTAAGTTAGCTCTTATGAAAAAACCCGATATCGGAATTTCATCGTTCAATCATCAGTTGTATTAATACTCTTCGAAATCTATCGTGTTGTTTCATTATCAGATAAATCCGACAAAAATACGATGTCTACGATAATTATCCGATACAAAACCGAACCAGCAACCCGATGATTTCTCGATAGATATCTATATCGGGTTTACATTGGATAATTATCGTAGATATTGTATTTTCATCGGACTTGTCTGATAATGCAACAACATGATAGATTTTGGATAGTATTAATACAATTGTTGATTCAACGATGGAATTCCGATATCGGCTTTTTTCATAAGGGAGGTTAATGTTTAGATCAATGCATGCAAGCCATACTAACCGAGTCAGCTAATAAGCGTTTAATCACGGTGTGAAGTGCTTAATGAAAAGAGTTCTTTTGTTGTTGTGATGCGATGCTCTACATCTGTACATCACCTAACCTCAATGTTTTAACACTTGGGCTGAAAAGTCCCGGGCTTAACACATAGATGGCCGAAATTTTACTGCATTCGCCGATTTTTCAGTTAGTAGTAACCTTCAAAAGACAGTTGTGGAAATTTCATGATATTCTATTCAATAGTTTGTGAGTTATTGTACTAAGAGTGACGCTACTTTTGTTATTTTCAAAACAATGGATCAAAAACAATCTCGTGTTTTAATTTTACACTGCTTCTTGATGGGAAAGAATACCGTTCAAGCGAAGCAATGACTTGGAAAGTGTTATGGGGACTTCGCTTTATCAGGAACCACAATAAAACGTTGGTTCGCTGACTTCAAACGTGGTCGTAGAGACACCGCTGATGCAGAACGCAGTAGACGTCCAAATGAGGCGATAACACCAGAAAACATACAAAAAATCCACAAAATCGTTTCGAATGATCGAAAAGTGAAGTTGCGTGAATTAGCTGACATCGTAAAAATATCAGAAGAACGTGTTGGCTTTATATCGCATGAGCATTTGACTATGAGAAAGCTCTGTTCAAAGTGGGTGCCGCGTTTGCTCTCTGTTGACCAAAAACAAGAAGGCGTTGATGCTTCTGAGCAGTGTTTGGCCATGTTCAAACGTAACAAGCCGGAATTTTTGCGTCGATATGTTACAATGGATGAAACATGGATCCAACACTTCACTCCGGAATTAAAACAATCGTCATCTGAGTCGTCTACCCTATCCACCAGATTTGGCTCCCAGCGAGTATTGGCTGTTCGCAGACCTGGAAAAATGCTCGCTGATAATAAATTCCGCTCGAATGAAGAGGTTATCGCTGAAACTGAGGCCTATTTTGAGGCGAAAGATAAATCGTTCTACAAAAGTGGTATTGAAATGTTATAGCGGCGCTGGAATGATTGCGTTGTTCTTGTTGGAGATTACGTTGATGAATTAAGGTAATTTTTAACAAAAGAAACCGTGTTTTCTTTGTTAGGCCCGGGACTTTTCAGCCCATGTGTTATTTATATCAGCGATTTCAAGCGGAGTGCTTGAAATTGTATTTAGAAAACTATTGAAAAAATCAATAATTCTCAACAAGTGTTTTGAGCTACCATTAAAATTCACCATTGTTCTTACACTCCTTTGGTTTGAGAAAACATTAAAAACGTACATATCGCAAAGAAAAGACTTAGAATTCTGCTATGATTTTTCCGTTCCACTCATTTTTGTTCTGCGACAATTCCAAATGAGGAGGGAGGAAGGTATTGTTATAAAAACTTCTTGTTTGATTGAACCTTCTCACAATTGCGCTTCGTGAATGAAATGAAGAACTCTCGGCCAACTCAAAGTTGGCGAGTCCAATTGCAAAATTGAGAAGATAACGAGTTCGTGATGGAATTTGCATTCATTCTTCAATCCACGGAACGCCTATAATGTTGGTAGATTTTTCTTACTGTGTGAATAAAAGAAACTTTCGAGCGATGAATTTAATCAGATCTCTAGGATCTGTATATAATTTCATGAATACTCATATCGGAAGTGAAGTGCGGTAACTTCAATCTTAGACAAGAATTAATGGGGTGAAATTGGCAATCAGTTCGTGATCATGATAGAAAAGCACGGGGTAAGACCGATTACCCGTGTCAAAATTAATCAGGTCCTGATATGTGTGAAGATACTGCTGTAAAACTGTTTTTGAGGTTGAATCAAAATTGTACTATTAAATTGTATTATTGAATTATTGAAACATCAGTGAATTCAAAACGAAGGGAAATCAATCACGCACGTCCAACTTATGTTCCATGAGCAAGATTTCAGAAATTACCAGTTTCTGTACGGGAAATATCCTACAATACTGAGTGCTGTATTCCACACAACTAGTTCATGTTACGAAACAATAATATGCAAAAAATCCTGGTTACTGTAGAGATACGAATGATCCGCATTTACTACAGTAACCAAGAATTTTCGCATGTTATTGTTTTATAACACGAACTATTCGTGTGAACTACAGCACTCAGTAGTGTAGGATTTCCTCCGTGTGTTCTGTGGAACATTTCATTACAAAGAATAAAAAAATTATTTTAGTGATATTGTAGACACATTTTGTTGACACATTTCGTTTGAGTTTGAACTTGGCAGACCAATAAAGGATAAAAAATGTGAGTTGGAATTCAACGAGTTTTGGAATTTTCCCCTAAAAGTTCAGTGAAATTTAAACAGAAATCTAAAGTTAAAAAATTCTGAAGTCTGTAATGTTTGTTTTTCGTTATCAGTAATTTCTTCCTTTCACATCTTTCGAGCGTGGAATCCAACAACTGTATTGCAATGAAAAGAATATCAAGGAACAACCATGCAATCGGATTCTATTAATATCAAGCTGGATACAACAAAACAAGAGAGAAAAATCCAAGAGAAGCAGAAGAAGAAGGAGTAGAGGAATGAAACTATCCCAGAGTGAAACACGAGCCATAGATCCTCTAATATAAGACTGTGATGAAGAATGAAGCTCTTCTTACTAAAAGCTACGTGATTGCCTCCACTATCTTCTTTGCACACACGTGAACTCTGTAATTACAAGTTCTCACTTTCAGCGTTCATCTACACGAGTATCCGTAGCAAAAGATGTGTAGTTCAGTTTGACAAAACATTCTAGTATCTCTACATTTATCGTTCAGTCTCATTCTCGCGTGATACATCATTTATCTTCGGAATATTGTGCAAATATTGTCAATTATCCAACCATGTTTCAAATTCAACACAAAAACCACAAGGCCTAGTTTATACTGATGGCAAGAGTGAAACAAGATCATTAATTAATCTCTCCGACCGAAGTTTGGCAATGTAACTACTCATTTGATCATTAACAATTTCGTATTTTAGAAGTAAGGGAGTATTAATTATGGCATTTCAGTGCTTCAAAGAGTTTGTTAGTGAGATCTGAAATAATTCATATTTTGATTCATGAAGCGCATCACTCTGATCTTGAATAGTGACCTTTATCAGATCATCTGGGAAAATTCAGAGTTCACGATATTCATGAATCATAGCAATATTATAGATAGGAAACGATAAACCACAAAGACTGCAAATTTGAGCCCCGGGGAGCTCGAAAAGAGATGAGAAATAGATCGGAGAAGCATTGAGAAACACTCACAGAGTACAAATGGTTTGTTAAATAACCGTGTAACCGGGAGAGAAGATTATCTCAAATACTCGAATTACACAGCTCGTCCAACAGTGTGTTATATGGTCAACTTTATCAAAGGCATTTGAAACATCTGTATACATAGTATCAACTTGTAAATTTTCCCTGAGTACACGAGAGAGAGAGAGAGAGAGAGAGCATAAAGAATACATATACTGAACTATGATCGTAAATCTTTCGCTATTGAAAGCATGTGAGAATTTAGAATTACCTGATATTAACTTGAATCAAATTTATCGATAATTCAATCACTGCAACGTATTTTCAAAGTGATCTTTCATAACAGTGACAGTTTCAATCTTGTGATTTTTTAGACTGAAAGTTCAAAAGTCACTTTGATGAACCGTAATCTGCGATTCCAGAAAAGCAATTGATCAAAAGCCATTCAAGGAATTTTCAAGAATGCGAGAGCAAAGAAATTCAAGAGGTGGATTCAAATTGAGAGACACGTTGCGAAACTTCAAATAAATTTCTCCAACAGTGAAAGTTGATGAATTTAGTGAAAACGTTTATATGCAGATTCACAAGATTCGTTAAATGTTCCACTGTGAATTATGCGATTGTCTGTACCGACTTCCCGGTTGGTACTTCAATACAATCTCATCATGGAAATATACGTACATTCTCCCAAATCCTCTTACACTGTTAGATATTATCAGTGAAATTCATACAACATTTGAATCCTATTGTTCCAGTGTTCTGTGTGGAAGATATTCATTTTCGAATAGAATTCAAATTTTAATTTCGAATTGTATTCACAAATATCTTGAATAATGAGATTGGAGAATGAAGTTTTATCACCTGAACAGTGCAATTGCCCTCCGGTGTAATGAACGTGAAAATGTGCATTGTATCGTACAAATTGAAGGTGTCTCATTCGACAAAGATGCACTTGACAGAGTTTTGAAAGCAGAATTTTCTAATCCTTCAACTCAAAATCTAATTTGATGTTGGAATTGCGTGTAAGTACTGTTGAAAGTTCCATAATGTCACAGCTGAGGTACAACGATGCCGAAAGAGCGATGGCAATGACAACGACGACAACGACGACGATGATGATGATGATGAGGATGAGGATGGAATGAATATTAAACCCATCTTGTTATCACAACATGCTTGATGGAACAAGAACTTTAGGATTGTAAGAGTTCGACAGAGTGATAACATGTTCCGATGTTGTGAATTAATTAAAGCTCGAGCGAATAGTAATTTTATGGAAATTTTCTTTCGGCAACGTTCTCAAGTTTATGATAAGAATATTTTATATGAGTTTGTTCATTACTCCATGAAATTGTAAACAAGAGTGTATAAAGAACTTTGAAAGATATTATGTATCGAAATTTCTCCATTTTTCCCATCTTTTTGGCAATTGTCGGATTCCATCTCGGAAAAACGATGCACCTCTTGAGGCGATCCACGAATCGATCCATTCTTTAACTGCTTCATAAGAATGAAAATGCTGCTCACTCAGGCCGTGTGCCATCGATCGGAATAAAGGGTAGTCGGAAGGAGCAATGTCTGGAAAGTACGGCGGATGGGGTAAGACTTCCCATTTGAGTGTTCCCAAATATGTTTTGACCGGTTTGGGGACATGTGGCTGAGCATTATCATGGTTAAGGATAACTTTATCGTATCTTCCTTTACTGTGACCGTTCCTCCTTCAATGCCCGGCTCAAATGCATCAACTGCGTTTGATATTGATTTCCTGTAATGGTTCCACTCGGTTTCAATAGCTCATAATACACGACACCGAGTTGATCCCACCAAATGCAGAGCGTAACCTTGATACCATGAATATTTGGGTCAGCCGTCGCCGTGGGGACATGTCCGGGCATTCCCCAAGATTTTGTGCGCTTGGGATTATCGTAGTGGACCCATTTTTTGTCGCCGGGCACAATGCGATGTAAAAACCCCTTTCGATTCTGTCTTTGAAGCAGCTGTTCGCAAGTAAAGAAACTTCGTTCAACATCTCTTGGCTTCATTTCGTACGGAACCCAATTCCCCTGTTTCTGAATCATCCCCATGGCTCTGAGGCGTTCCCAAATGGTTTGTTGAGTTACTCCCAATGATTCTGCCACCTCTTGCGTTTGGCACGAGTCTTCATCAAGTAATGCCTCCAATTCGGAATCTTCAAAAATTTTCTCTCTTCCACTGCCATCTCGGTCCTCGACATTAAAATCACCCTTCTTGAAACGTCGAAACCACGACACGTTCTTACACTCGAATCAGCCTCACCGTGAGTACTTGAGAGCATTCGATGAGCCTCAGTCGCAGTTTTCTTCAAATGAAGGTAGAAAATCAGAACTTCCCGCAAATGACGAGAATTGGTTCAAAAACTGACAACTTCGATCGAGTAAAAATCAATATGATGTAATTAAAAATTCACTAATATGACGATGTTGTTATGTTGACACATGTTCAACGCTACTGTGTGACATTTATTACCTAACTTATTTCGACCGCCACCTACCGACGGAACCATGTATTGTAAACGGCGGAAGCAAAGTTGTACAACTAATATGTATATTAAGGAAGTATTCTCTCCTTTCTGTTTTCTATGCTATTGTCAACTCAAGAGAATGAATTCATATTGTTCATTGAATGTATCACCGAGCATTAGTCGCCCATTAATAGCGCACGTTGATAGTTCATCAAGGGTTGACTATTGAATCATAACGTGGATCCAATAATGGCGGTAAATAATTCGCTAGGTATCAAATTAATGATTGGCCTAGTGATGAGGTTAAATGATTGTTAATTATGTCTCAAACTTATAATGTTCGAACAGGGTCTATCAATGGGAGATCGAAAAGCTACGTATTAATAATATTTATTCGTTTTATTAGGGACAAACTGTCGTTTCAATCGTTGAAATATCAAACCCCAAATATCGATTCAATGTGAAATTCATGTTTAATGTGTAAATTCACAAATTTTGCTATATAGTGGACATGAATTTCACGCAAATAGACACAGGTTAAGGGACTAGTACCGGTTAGAATTTTGAGAAGATTCATTTTTTTTATAAGATTTCATGTAACCTTATACCTTCAAAAATCACCTCCTAAACTTTCATAATGAAATTCGGAAAAAATAAGACAGTTGCAGGGATGGGCAGCCGGGAGTATTTTCGTATTCCTGGAGTACTTTCAGTGGGGTACTTTCTTGTCTTGTGTAAAAAATGTTGTCATATGGGGTCAACAAGAAGTATTCCTCACTGAAAATACTCCAGGAATACAAAAATGCCCATCCTTGGAGAGTTTTAGTAATTCAAATGTTCTTAAAATTTATCGTAAAAAAACTTCAAACGCGTTTTACTCAAAATAGCATTTTTTCAAACTGCGCTGACTTATTCTCCGCAACCACTAGATAGATTTGTTTTATTCTTGGTGCATTTGTTTATTTTGATCACCTCCACCGTAATTCACCAGGAAATTGCAGAAAAATTGGTGAAAAAAAATTTGGCAAAGGGAAAAAAGGTGGAAAAATACGTGTTTTTTACATCGCTTTTTTCACCAATCCGTCATTTTGTTTTTTTTTTCAATTTTCCATAAATAGGTGGTGAATTACGATGTAAACTACCTTCCTCTTTGGAATGCTTCTTGAAATTTCTGTTTGAGACATGCCAGTTTTGAGATTATCTCAGCGCATTGTGAGGGTCTCATTTTCGAGGACTCGACTTTGGCGCCTTGTAGCAAATAATGATCGATAAAAAAAAAGGGGGAAAAATTTGTATACACTCCCAACAGATGTACAAATTGAAGGCGAAAGCTTGTATAAAGTTTTGTAATAAAAGAAACAAGAAACAAAAAGTTCAAATATGGGTCGTTTTTTAGTCTTGAAACCGGTACTAGTCCCTCAATAGAAAGGATAAGCATTACATGTTTGAAGAGAATATTGGAATTTTTAAAATACTACGTTTATGCGAATAACTTCCCTGGTAGAGATCTTATTAGGCAGTTCCAGGGCCCATATCAGGGTCAAGGATACGCCTAGTCTGCCTCCATAGCGCCTGGTAAGAGGTGAAGTAGGGCCTAGAATGATTCCTACTAGAGTTCCATTGTGCGATAACCACTCCAATTGCGTGTTGCATCTTTTGCCGCAGAAGATGGCATGCTAATATGAGAATGAGCTCAGGTCCAATCTGGAAAAGTCGAGAATTCAACAAAATGGTCACAATAATGGCTCTATAAGCATTTTGTCTTTATCCCGAAGACTCCTCGATATAATACAGACTTAGTCTTTCAGTTGAATCCGAGTTAAGCGATATTCAATACGCATTTGCGTGATGCCTTTCGATTTTTCATTGATCAAATCGATAGCATTCCACTGTCCGTTGCTACAGAATTCTCAAAACGAACATAGCCGTCGGTAAATTACATGGCAACCAATAATTTTGGTTTGCAAGTCTTTGCAGGATTTTGAAATCACAGAAAATCACAATCCAGCGAAATTCGGAATTATTCCAACACTCCATTCATCTCCTATATTCAGGTCGAAACTTCAATAATTGGATGCTTTAGTTTGGCCGTCAACTTCAAACTCGTGCATACAATAACGTCTAATTAACACACATGCAAATTCCATGAACTACCAGATCTCCCAATTCACCTATATATCAAATGGACAAATTGAATAAATAATAATGAGCATTAGTTGCTACCCAGGTAAATGTCCCACTTACATCTTTCTTCTCTTCTCTCTTTCTTCACTGTCAACTTGAAATTTGAATGATCATAAATTAACAATCATCCTCTGAAATCTTGTCAAAGGTTCGTAATATTTTGAATTCGCGTTCTTCATAACACAAAAGTAAAATGGCAAGTTCTGGTCACAATTATGAATAAATACAGGATAGGGGATATCGAATTTATGATTAGCAATGAAGTATTTAATTCCTGATAATCTACGATTCTATACGATATGGAGGGATGGAATGAATTATTCGCATTGATTTCTTATGATACATTACATTCCTGAGTTATTGGGAATAGATGTCCACTTCTTGTTGTAATCAGCGGTAATCTCAATTTCGAATGATCCGATGGTTCTATAGATCGACAGTTACGATTA
Organism: Gonatopus flavifemur; assembly: GCA_018340375.1. NCBI lineage: Eukaryota > Metazoa > Arthropoda > Insecta > Hymenoptera > Dryinidae > Gonatopus > Gonatopus flavifemur. The sequence continues at coordinate 3,569,848 of JAFFJZ010000001.1, forward strand.
TCGAACGTCATACATTTTCATAAGAATTTAGGGAGACGTATATCGATTGTTGTGGCAGTTTTGAGCCTTTCGTCAACCCGCCCTTTTGACCTGACGTGCATTCCAATGGACATAGAATTTAGGAAATCATCAAAATCGTTCCACAAATCAGAGCAGTTTGAAATCCATGATATCATCAAGATAAAGGTGCCAATTAACGATAAGAAAATTATTCAGAATTAAATTTTCGGTATGGTATGTTTTTAAACGGAACTAATGTGATGAGAATTTCGAAGTTTTTGATACTGCAATTTCCATTACTTTAACGAATTTTGCTGATTAAAATGGACACTGGGTGCCTATTGGCAAAATTCATCTACAACAAGGTAACGAGTGTACATTCAAGAGGATAGAATACTACACTGAAAAAAGGCTGGGAACAGTTGTCAAATATATCCCATGTGGAAATGTACACACGGGCCGCTACTGGCGCGGTACTGTTGCCAGAGTTGCCAGTACTGGCAAATCCAACCTTGCCCTTATGGGGCCAGTGGTTTGGACGGTACTGGCAAGGAGTCGGAATGATAACATCATTTTACATGAGGGCCAGTAAAACATTTACCACCACGTCGGTAGCGATATTTGGTGTGTGCCTACTATGGTGGAACTCTGGCATTGCAACAGAATCAGTTGTTCGGCCAGTACTGGATGAGAAGTGGTAGAGGGTCAAAATAATACATCCTACGTAGGAATTCAGACCCGACCCAGTACTGGCACAGTGCTGGTAATTAGAGATCCCCGGAGTTATATTTCAAGTAAAAAAAAAAAATACATTGAATTTGAACTTTCAAAACTTTGTGAATCTATTTTTCTCATCACCGTTATCTGAGAAAGACGCTTTGGAAGTGGTTTCATGAGAGTTCACTGGGCAAGGATTGAACCCGGGACCTGCGAGTGAGAAACAGAGTCTCTATCACATCAGCTAATCTCCGAGTTGACAACGGACCACTTAAATTCCCATTTATTGCACCAATTCCCTTGAAGTCACGCAATTTACCATGGACTCCGTAGTGAAACAAGATTCTACCAATACTGGTTCATTGTTCTCTATCGAACGTATTGAATGATCATACCAACTCTGTCTTGATACTGGCGCGACTCCGGCTGACCACAACAGCCGAGTTGCCAAGATCATAATTGCAACATCAATCGACTATCGATTTTGTAGTCAGCCAGAGTCATATCATTACTGGCATATTGCCGTCTGTTGTACATATGGAATGATAATACCGACTCTGGCTGAATACTGGCGCGGTACCGTTTCTCGAAATCCTGGGTATTGTTCAGACAGTATTCATTCGACACTGACCCTATACCGTCTGTCCACGCGAGCCAATACCGGCTGAAATTTTGCGAATGTTCAGCGACAGTTGAAAAACGGTAATGATTCTGAACAGGCACAGTTGTTTTTGCCGAACTTTGGCAAATACAACCTCGCCAGTACAACGCCATTTGTCCTAATGAATTGATTTTAACGACAATACAACATCGATTTCGTAGTCAGCCAGTGCCATATTGATACTGGCATATAGTCGGCTATCAAATATATGAAATGGTAATTCCAACTCTGGCTCAGTACTCGCGCCGCTTTGGTTTACCATAACAGCCGGATTTCCATAGACATAATTTCAACGCAGTTCGACTACCGATTTTGTAGTTAGCCATTGCCCTACCGATCCTGGCACTCGATCGCCTATTGAATATATTGAATGGTTATCCCAACTCTGGCACAGTACTGGCGCGGCTCCGTTACACTACGATCCGTGTATTTTCCGGCCAGTATTGATTCATTACTGGCCCAACACTGTCTGTCCACGCCAATCAATACCACCTCAACTCCGTCGAACATGTACAGCCAGTTGAAAAACAGTAATGGGCCTGAACAGGAACAGTTGTTTTTGCCGAAGTCTGGCAAATACAACCTTTCCAGTACTGGGCGATTTGTCAACTCCGGCAATTTCCACATGGGATTCTTAAAATACGACTAATCGGATATTCAATAACACTCATAGAATAATTGATGACAATTATTACATCTTATTTACGTGTTCATAATGATGAGGTATTTTATGAATTTATGAATATCATTGATATTTGTTCAATGTTATCGAATATTTGATTGGCCATATTAAAGAATATATATTTGATAACTGTTACATTCGGTGAATTTAATCCGTTCCCTGCAAATTTCATCAACTTAATAACACCCACAATTAAATCCCGATTTTAACCATCATATTTGAATTCGAAACTTTTGAACGATCTCATCGACCTACATGAATCATTTCTCAAGTGTTGAGGAGTTGGGAATTCAATTTTTATCAAAAATTTGTGAATTATAGCGTGGTTTTGCACAACTAATCGAAAGCAACAGGGAACGGATTAATTCCACCCACTGTACCAATCCTTTCTTTCAGTGAAGATGAACGAAAATTCACATGAAAAAAATTCCTACGGTTGCCCGATTTATCAAAATTACTGGAAATTAATAATCATGTTCCAATGGATTTCAAGATAAAAATCCGTTACAAGAAAGTTGTAACTCTCTTATAACATTGGAGTTTTTAGTGGTATTACTGCAGGATGTCCAGCCTCGGAGAATTCTAATAGAATTAGTCATAAAATCAAGTCGAACGAAATGACCAATGGAACACATAGAAAATTCTTGAACTGGACACCCTGCACTGATACTACTTAGCATCTGGCACCGACATGCTACGTAGGTTGGAGTTGAAAATAGAAAAAAAATATAAGCTGATACTCTGTCTTGTTTCTAAATACTCATCATAAACACTCATCAACAGCCTGTATTTAAAATTGATGAATGTTTCTTTTGGAAAATTACCTATTGCTTTGAGATTCTTCGTAATTTTTATTCAATATATTGAATCATTGAAATTTAATGAAGATTTATTACGAATAGTGATATACAAATATTGTTAATTTTTCCTCCTATGTTCTAGTCATAGACACCCTGTGTCCATTGGAAGAAACATATCAGTCATTTTTAATCTACATTACTGAAAATTTTGTGGATTTTCAGAGTTCATACTAGGAGCTATAGAAACTATTGCCTATTAAAAAAAAGTTTTTATCATTATCAGAATTAAGCCAGGTCAGTAAGGATCAATGAAATTTTATGGAATCTATGAGTTCCAATGGAATTTTCCTTTCTTCTTTCAAGATGAACTTTGATTCCTGTTTCAAGAAAATGATTTCGTTACCTATCGATACCCCAACGATTGCAATGATTCCTACAGGTCATGATTACCCTGGTGAAACAGGTCTATTGGAACCCACCAACCCCAGTAGAAATCATTCTAGTCACTTTCTAGGCTATTACAAGGTCTCGTAAGGCCTTACAAGTTCCTCATAAGGGCCTGATGAGACCTCGCATGGTCTAGAGATAATAACAAGAACAATTTCTACTAGAGAATCAATGGAATTCAATACAAACTTTGCAACGGTAAATGGCCATTCAAACTCATTGAATTTCCATTGAATCTCAAAAATTTACCAGGTCCCAATGAGTTTCAACAGGTTGGAACAAGTATGAATGGTTATTCACCGTTGGAAAGTTTGTATTAAATGGAGTTTTTGAACCAAGGTAGACACAGATACTTGCGAGGCCTTTGCGATCGTATGATTTTTATCTAGTGCATCGTTACAAAACTCGTGAATGCCTAGAACATTTTTACTATCGACTCTCCGTGAATTGACTTCGTTGGACTTTTGTGGACTCTCAGTTCGCTCAAAGTCTTCAATTGACCTCTGTTTTAACATAATTTCTACTGAATTCAAGAATCTTTCGATACTTTTTACAGTACGTACGATATATCGTAATTTTTTCTAACTTGAACACTTTTCTATCCAAAATTTATGGCACATTTGGAATCCATCACAAATCAACCCTCTTACCTTAAAGAAAAATGTCTATGGTAATGGATATAAAAATATCCATGATCTCCAACAGGATTCCTGCAAAATATTGCCACGAAAATGACGACATGAATATCAGTGGATGTTAGATTATTTCGTATTTCCTTCGGTTAGATCCCAGGAATGTTCGTTATTTCGTTGATAGGAATACGTAGAATTGATGCCAGATAATTGCGCTGACTCGACATTGGAACCCTACTGTGTCGTCAGCTACTATTCCACAAGAATTGTGAAACTACATTCGGCATTATTCACTCGACAACCAACGTGAAGAGTCGTGGGAAACATGCGTTAATACTCCACCGAACTGATATGCATGTTTTATTTGCAAGGGTGATTCAAATTCCAATCTAGTCCACATGCCTTTACTCCTGATAAGTAAACTTGAATGACAAGTGTGAACGTGAGCATGAAAAAACAAGAATAATAATAGTACCGCAAAGAACAGTACACCATAGTTTCATTATTCATTCCATAAGCGCACAACACGACGGATATTTTTCAAGGAGAACAAATGTTTATACCTCATATTTCTCTTAAACACTGAATCGTAGTTTCCACACTTTTTATGACAAACGATCAAGCATTTCTCTTGTAAGTTATCATCCATCAAACCCTCATTAGTTCATTAAATTAATTATCCTCCAAATTTACGTTCCTCTTCTAAAGAGTATTTAGAGTAGAAATGAATTATAAGCGAGTACTTAGTCTTCTATCATAGAAATCAATAACCGGAATCATATTCAAAACGATGAATCATTCAAATTCTCATCTATTCATAAAATTAATTCCAGGATAAAATTTTCAGGAAATAATGTGTATCATGGCAAGAGAGGTGACTTTCTTCTCCATCTGCTTCTCAAACAGATGCTTGCTTCATCGTCACGAAAATCGAATTGTATCTACATCAAGATTTTGAAACAACTATCGTTAATGAAACATCAACTGAGCTTGACTTACATTTTCAAGGAAAAATCAAGTTTCCGCATAAACTGGTATTTCGCTATAATGTCTCCAACGAAATAAATCGTGACAAGCGAAATTTCAGAGAGGATTCAATTCAATGTGAAATGCTTTAGAAATAAAATCTACCGGAATACGAGAGATTATTGATTTCATATTTTATATTCCTCATTCGTTCAAACGACAGGACCTGACGAATGAGTCAATTGATGATAGAATTTTCAAATATTTCTGAACGTGAAATGTTGAAAACTGTTAAAATCTCGGAATATAATAATCGAAAGATCCCTATTAACTCCAAAAAAAAGGAAGCATGTATCTTCGGATACGGCGAAATAATTCACTTTGATGTGAACGAATTTAATAAAAATCTCAAAAGCAGTGTCCACTTGACCCACCCCTCTTCTCTAGAGAAAGCCTCTCGGTTTCTTTGTTCTTCTTTCTTCGCTGCCATTATTTTGTTTCCTCGTTTTAGACTGTCTGCTGGATTTGCCCAGTAACAGATTCGTCAGTTACTTACCACGGTTAGAGAGACTGTCCTACTTTTCTATTATGATTTAATTGTTCCGTTAATGAAAACGAGCAAAGTGCATCGTTGAAGGGAAGAAGACAAAAACTAAATGAATGTGGTTCAGTCGTTAAAGATTGGCTCTTAAATCTTGGAGTCTTCCGGTTGGTGAGCTTGTAAGTGGACTGAAGCATATAGCGGTCCTCCTCTCTCACCCCTGCCCTGGCCTCCTCTCTTTTTCTCTTTCCTCTTTCCTTTCATTGATTCTCGTTCATTCCTTCTTTCCGTGTACCAACCCCATCAACCGATCGATCGTTTCTCTCAGCAATTTTCGCGCTCGAGACGAAATTGGATTCCGTTGAAAGGATTGCGCCTTTTGTCGTTATTCGCATTCGCAAGAAGGCACCTGGACGATTTATATTTTCCACGAGTGGTCGTCCCTTATTTTCGCATTAAACCTTCCCTTTCTTTCATTTTCTCTCTTACCCTTGGTCTCTCCTCCCTTCGATCTTTTAACCTTCCAAGTGCTTCATTTTCCTAACTTCGTGCCTCCCCGAAGCATGAATCGTTTTATTCCCGGACGTATGTGCTTGCTCTTATGTTGGATGTTACTTTATTTTAGTTGCCCATTATTGTTCTCAAGGGCTGGTAAGGGTTTTGATTTTATGTGTTCCTTGTTTTTTTTTGGGGGGAGGGGAGTTTGGAATGGATCCTATAAGTATATGACGTATTCGTTTGGAGAATTATGTGGGCTAAATTTTGCATAATTATTGGATATATGTGAAGCACAAAACTACTGCAGTTTGCTGCATTTTCTATTGAGTAATGGAGAAGGGTGAATAGCCGAAACGAGTCGTACGGTAATGACACCTATCAATGGCTGACCACTGGATGATAACTTGGGCCCAACAATGACGAAAAGTAAGCGGCCAATGATAAAATTGATGACCCAATGATGCGCCGATTATCGAGGGTTTCGTTGGGTCTGGATACCTTGTCAGTCAGTGATGGCCATTGACCGTTCAACACGAGCCAGATTTGAAGTGGGAAAATTTGTTTTGACAAACAAAATATTTCCCTGGATAATTCCTGAATTCAAATTTGAATGCGCTGAATCGCCTATCATGCTCTACTACACCGCTTCTTATCCTCCCGTACACTGAGAAAAAAAATAGTAGAGCCAACCGCATATGAGTTTGGATACGGCGAATCTCGCCGCGCGGTTGACTCAACTGAATATCGATTGAAGTAAATGCTCATTCGGTCATTTCAATCGATATTCAATTGAGTCAACCGTGTGGCGAGATTCGCCGTATCCAAACTTATATGCGGTTGGCTCCACTGTATTTTTTCTCAGTGTAGTAGGGTATCATTACAGTTATGATTAATCACATTTATTTCCCTGGATTCCATATAAAATTGAACTTACAAACTTCACGAGCCACCAAGGTACGAGAACGTTTATGATGAATATAACATTGTACTCACCCTGGATATCGTGAATTCATATAATTTGAATACAAAATAAATACGCTATAAGGATTTGACACGTTAAACACGAGAAATCTTGTCAGAGATTTCAAGATATTCCAAGAAGTTCTGGCCCTTATTTTTCTTGAAATTCTCCAAGCTAGGTCACAATACGTTCAGACTTGATAAGCTTCGGGTAAAGGGTATGCTTGTTAAGATAGTGCACGCAAAGAGCATGGAAAAATTTCACCGATTTCCCAAACATATACATTTTCCACAATTGGACTGGTGCACGCTATTTTAATCGTGTAACCTGTTCGCAAATAAATATACGTCGCTTCTACGACCTACTCCAACTTCCTACTCTCTTCATTCATCGAGTAATACTTTATAGAACCTTAAGGAGTACAGAGAACGAGGCGTGTTTTATATACTACCTCGTTATTTCACGTGAGCCGTAAAAATGCAAATCAGACTCGCGATACACGTAAGAGCATCTTAACGCGTGAAATACAGAATTCCTTCTACCGTAAGAAACATAGGGAGACGTATGTCTTGCAATCTTCTGATACATTTCCTTTTCACGATACGAAATGTTGATATAATGAGCAGAAGTACGATTCTCATGAAAAGGCCAGCAAGTAATTTGGCCGGGTCTCCGAGACCATCATCCATTGGCCACCTTTTCTATTTTAATCCTCATATTTTATGCATTTCTTCCCTCTTTTCGTCTTGATATACATTCCTTTGATCTTTCACGTTCTCTCGTCGTCTTTGTCCCTCCTTTCTTGTTGTTGTTTTTTTATTTTGGTTCGTTCGCTCTTCTCCCCATCGGTTTCACTCAGAGCGGAAAAATCTGGAAACAACTATTCTCTTTGTTTCCCGACGAGCGCGCTGGTTTAATAACCAACGAGCGGTATTCACGAACCTATATACATTTTTTCCCACCGTGACTCCATCCGAATCGATCTTCACCAAATAATTGGTTCTTCCGTCGTTATTGAAATTCCTGTAAGAGTTGAGTTTGCATCGGGGAATTTCGCGTTGTGGAGGAAACGTGTAATTTATCTGGGAATTAATTTGTTATGTATCGGGTGTAAATTTGATATTGTGAATTTCCCTTTTGCTGAGTAACTTGAGGGTTTACGATATTATTTTACGAGTTTGAGGATATGTCGGTTTGGTTTTCACGGGGATTTAGGTTAGGCGAAGTAGGTAATCGCTTGGGACAGCGAAATTGGAAATCCTGAATTAAGAAAGGGTGGGACAATGGAATTGCTTTTTCATAGTTCATAAACTCTGGGCGAGTGCATTCGGAGTTGACTCATTGGAAACAGTTACAAATTTCCTATATCGTTCAATAGGAATTTAGGTCAAGTTATTTTCTTATCTGAAAACTCAAATCTATTACAACAAAAGCAACCATGAATTTGGACTCAGCAGTCTTGAAATTTCACTAAGAATGTAGTCTGATCCCAGATTTATAAACAACAATTTTCATGGCTTTCTGCAATTGAAAAATGGAGGAAAAGAAATCCGTAGCAATTCATCGAAGAACACAAGCTTCATTCGGTTGATTTTAGATTGATTTGAAGGTTTGAGCAGTTCGATAGGTTCTTTTTTTACAACTAAAGATGTCACAGTTCTCGGTTTTTGAAATGATTCCTAAAGTAATCCCTTAATTTCTTATCATTTTCATCCAACGACGATTCTCATAACCAAACGATCTAACATTTTCAATTAAGTCTTCAAATGAATATTATAAAAGGAATAAATTATTGCTCCTGAGGGTGACAATACTGAAACCATGAAAATTATTTTCCAAGTAAGTTGACTGTTATTAGAGGTATGAAAGCTGACGGAATTACTTTATGGTCCAGTTTACGATACCAAGCTACACATTTTATACACTTTCAACTCATAGGAATTTAAATATGTAATTAGGATATGCACATACATACGTATTAAGATACACACACACAAAGCATGGTGCCTTAATGTCAACACAGAGTAACTGTTCTGCTTGAATTTTCTCTTTAGCAAGTTTCAGAGACGTCCCCTGTGCATAAATGTTCGAATGATCTCGGTTAAGATAAGCTAAATATACATGGTGTACTACAGTGCTATTCTACTTATCCTCGTGTATCCTATCGTTTAATGAAGTGAGACTGTACTAAAATGCATATTCCCTCTCCAAGTTCCACAAGGACTTGTGTTACATATGCATAATATTTTCACACATCATTTGAGTTGTAAAATACATCCGTGATCCCATTTCTTGGAAGTTAAGTGAGAATTAGATTCCCTGGGATTGAAAACCAATAACACCCCTGCCGCGTCTCCCGAAAACTTCCTGTTTTCAATTTATTTTAGTAATTAACTCGTCGCATAAAACTTTCATATAAGTTGCACACTGATGGGTTTCAACATACGTATCGTAGAATATCTTCCTTCTCGTGGATCATGTGTTAGAACTGTTTGGTGAAACCTCATTCATCGACGTACGCCAATACAGCCGAGTAAAAATGGAAGAGGGGTAAGAAGCCTATACGCTGGAAGATGATCGAACGTTTGACCTGAAATTGAAAGCCGCAATATGTCCAAGTGAATCGACTCGAAAAACGTTCTCTTCTTTCTCGAGAGCAATCGGCAAAGTTTCTTCGCTCCAAGGGATTCGACGGATATCCTTATTTTCCTCTTATTCTTTCTCTTTTCCTTTACCATATATACATACATATATATATAAATATACACATTTGTCATTTCAAACATCGCTCGTGACCACTACCATTATAATCGTCTTTGTCGTCGTCATTGTCACATCTTGGATACAATCCTCATTCTTCGTAATATCGATTTCGTATCAAGATGTCTTACGAATAACGTTTAACGAGCACCGTTTCATCCTCTCCTCAATTCAAGGCGTGTGATCAAACGAGGGACAAGCGAGGGCCTTTATCGGTACATCCGGTTTGTTTACTCATCTCTTCTATCTTCTCCCCTTGAAATTTGAAAAGATATCAAATGACAATCACATGAACATCAGGAAATTGTATCAATAATCTTCGAAAAAGGAGAGTTATCAGCGGTATCGTGGAAATAAAAGATCACTGTTGCTTGAGCACAAATGCTAAGATTTGAGTAACTCTCTTCGGAAGAATTAAACAATCCCAGAAAATTGCACATAATTATGCTAAGAAGATTGGGAGAAGTTTCTTGGCAAGTTTAACTCCGAGACGCGCTTGAAGGAATATCACGAACATTTCTCATGACAAATGTGCTTAAAACATCGTTTCTTGTTTTTTTCAATTCAGTGGAATTATTCGACTAATATCTCATTTCCTATAAATTTAGAACAAATCATATACGATTCTTTAGAGTTTACGCAATTAGATGAAAAAACGTCAATATTCGTGTTGTAAAATCCATCAATCGAACTGCATAAATTTTTATGTTTTATCAATTCGAATGGGATTTAAGCCCATAGAATTTTACAACATGAATTCTTTAGCTCACTAATTCCGAAGATGCGATAACACGTGCTCTATTTGATAAATATATCACCATAATTCCACGACTACGATATTGATTTCGAAACCCTCGGTACAGTATGACATCGATCACGAGCTCAAGCCACCCATAGAACGACAGAAATAAGATACGAGAATGGCGTAATCGTGATAACATATGACAAGATAATCACACCATTGGAATCTGATTTCCGTTTAATCTGACGGAGCGAAGCCGATGTTATTACCATCAAATCTCATAGGTATCAGCCACTGACTCTTTTGAAATATAACATTTGATTCACTACACATCCGTACGTATTATATCCATGCACTATTGATTCTCACTTTTTAATCTGGAAAATACATTCGAATAGATGAGGTCGTTGATTTTGATTCTCACGAAGCATATTCTGCGATACGTACGCATACGGGTTTGCCTTTACAAGCGATTGGCCATCAATTAACCCGATTGATCACAAAGTGAGCTGTAATCCCTTGCTGCATTGCGCTACGCCTCATTGCCTCGAGCAGTCTTCAATTTATGTGAAATGAGGTTGCTGAACTATTCGATTGTGGTTTTTTGTACTCCATCTACGTCAATTTTTCCTTTATTTTTGTACTCTCATGTGAAACAGGAATATCAAAATTCAAAATTACCTTCATAATTCCTTTCAATTGTTCCTCGATTTGGATTTATCCGCTCGTGAATATGAAACGGATAAAGTTAGAATTCTTCTCTGTTGATCTATACGATCGTGGTTCGATGGAAACACGGAAGAATGGGATGAATGTGGAATTTCTTTCTGTCAGTTACATGAAGTCTCTCAAAGGGATTCCCAAAAGATGCATTCATATGAAAATATCGCGTTCGAAAAAAAGAATCTCGATGAACATCAATTCATTCGATTATTCTGAAAGAAATGCAAAATATTAAAAATTTTCGTAGCTGCATTTTTGCTATAGATTGTATGAATTAGATATAATATTTTCACATCGTTAAAATTTTGCAAGATGATTGTCAAAATAAGGAATAGCCAAGAAAAATAGGAGGAAATAACACGAGTAGACAGGAGAGAAAAATAAACCAGAGTCTGTTTTGGAAGAAATAACGAGTGCATGGAGGAGAAAGGAAAGGGACAAGAAAAAACAATAAACCTGTGGGAAGTATGTCGCGTGGGAAATTTATTGGCAGTATTGCACCTACTGCAGGAATAAACGCTGATCACATGCATAAGTTTCTAAGTTCTCTTCATAGCATTCGGTACGATAAGTTCACATGTGAAATATAACACGGGTCCAGTTGTTGAAAAATGTTGTAATTCTATCACTTCTAGAATTTTGTAAGAAATGAGAGAAGATTCGAGGATCTATGAGACGGACATGTGGGTTCTGTTTGTGATGATAATGAAAATTTTGAGATCGATAAAGATAGCACCTGCCAGTTCTAAATATTATCCATAATTGATGCTCGAAGTAATTACAGTTTGACCATACGGGATTCAAATATGTACGCATAGAATATGCCATCATAACAATGTGCGAAACTAATTTGACACCATCAGTAATCCCATTCGTTACTAATTTCTCATTAACGTTGATTATTCCTCTAGTCATGTTGGATGCTATTGTACCTTCGATAAATTCACAAACTGCCCTGAAACATTCGTGGAAATCAGTTGATTATTACATGAGGGTGTATTGATTCAAAAGTAAGATCATTAGGAATTGAAATGTTTTCTACAAAATGGAGTGTATATACTCCAAAACTGACATTTCAAATGAATTAATATTCTTCGTCGCGAAATTTCTTTAATGTTTATTTGTACTCTGTACTTGAGGACTCCACTGTTGAACTGATCAGCTCGAAGTAGGATATAAAAATAAAATAGAAGGAATCTACCGATGGCAACGATGTTGAACTTGTGAATGAACACTGGGAAAAAAGATTTGGTCGACATATGCTCAATCAAAATTTTTTGTTGGCTTAACTAAAAATTCAACCAGAACCAAATTATGCTCCAGTACTAGCCAAGACTGGCAGGGTACTGGCATTTGTCTGGAATGATAACGCTTTCCAGTACTGAGGATTGAGTACTGATACCATTATTCGCAATCAGTGCAGGGCCAGTACTGGGTTAGTACTTGGCCAGTATTAAGTTCTCAGTACTGGTTTATCAGTACAGGTATAGTACTGTATTTTTATGTATCCAGTACTGATCCCGTACGTGTTGACCAAATGTTGGAGACCCAATACTGGCACTGTACTGCACCTGTTGTCAACATTGGCATATTACGGATTTTTCTGATTGGGCACAAATAACTTTTAGTTCAGAGGATCAAACGTGATTTGGTAAGATGATTTGCTTAGTTGAGCCAAATTTTGATGAGACCTAACGAATTTTTAGTTATACCAACAAAAAATTTTGGTTGGACATATAATAATAAAATATTTTAGTGGGCACAACAAAATAGTTTTCTCAGTGAAGAAATTTCATGGCGTATTTACTTGCTTTTCGAACAACATTCTGATGAAGATGTAACAGATGAACTGTGAGAAATTTCTGTGTTGTCATCAGAAACAGTAATTCAATCAAAACTCATGAGGTTTAGTACCTCACTACTGTGTCCAAAAGATAAGGTGACATAACATTTATTCTCAAAAATCTTTATTTATCCTCCCAAATCAAGTACATTGCCTTCATAGTACCCCCCGCCCCGGATACAATGCACTGACGCCAGCACATTTTACAATCTTCGAAACGGTTGTCAAAGTCGGTTTCCGGGATAGCCTTCAGCGCTCTCTTCAATTTGACTTGGATCTCCTCTATCGACTCAAAACGGTGTCCCCGGAGCGGTGTTTTGAGTTCTTTGAATAGGCATAAGTCGCACGGTGCCAAATCAGGTGAATACGGCGGTTGTGGGACGATATGGGTCGAGCTTTCTGCGAAATAATCACGAAGAATCAATGCAGTGTGAGCCGGTGCATTGTTGTGGTGCAAAAACCAAGAGTTGTCTCACCATAATTCCGTTCTCTTTAGGCAAGTAGCTTCACGTAAACGACGCGTAACGCTCAAATAATATTCTTTGTTGACCCGGTGGAAGGAACTCAAAATGCGGAACACCACGATAATCGAAAAAAACAGTCAACATAACCTTGATTTTTGAGCGACTTTGTCGTGGTTTTTTTGGTTTTGCCTCACCCTCAGCGCGATATTCACTTGATTGATCGGTTGTTTCTGGATCCTAAGCATGAATCCACGTCCCATCTCCCATAATAATGCGTTTCATTTTGTCCTGATAGTCAGAAAGCATTGTTTTACATACTTCAACGCGACGATGTTTTTCCAGGAAATTCAGTGTTTTCGGTACCAATCGAGATTTGACGCGTCCGAGGCCCAAAACATCCTTGGAAATGGTATTGACTGATCCTTTTGAAATGTCAACATCATCAGCAAGATCTCCAATTGTTAATCGACGATTCACAAGCACCAAATCTTCGATTATTTGGACGTGAATTTCGTCAGTTGAAGTTGATGGTCAACCGGGACACTTTTCGTCTTCGACACGTTCTCGACCTTCTTGGAACTCTTTATACCACTTGTAGAGATTTTTTTTCGATATAGCCTCATCACCAAAGGCTTTTTGCACCATCCTCAACGAATCAGCAGCAGAAAGTTCATCCCGCAAACAAAATTTAATACAAATTCTTTGCTCAACAAATGCAGACATTATAAAAATCGAAAAATTCACTTTCAGTGGCTTACAAAACGAAGTGTATCTCAGACACTCATGAATATTTTGATATGGCCCTTGGTACGGATACCAAAGACAGTCTCACTACCCTAAAAATAAGATCACTCCCCCAAATACATTCGCGCACAGAGTTTGAATTCAAATGTCAGTTTACTTTTTGGGCACGCCCTAGTGGAAATGAATCATATATGACCCATATATGACCCATATATGATCCATATATGATTCCCACGGAACATATATGACCATATATGCCCAATATATGTCCCATATATGCCCCATATATGCCCCATATATGCCCCATATATGTCCCATATATGCCCCATATATGTCCCATATATGCCCCATATATGACACATATATGACCCATATATGACCAATATATGCCCCATATATGTGGCCGAAGCTTCATCAGTGATACATATAAAGCATATATGGTACCGCGCGCAACATATATGTTTGCAGGAAACGGTCAAAAACATATATGTTTGCAGGAAAGGGTCAAAAACATATATGTTTGCAGGAAACGGTCAAAAACATATATGATCCATATTTGGTATAATTATTTGCTATGTATGGATCATTTCATATCGGATTTTCCAAGAGTTCATAAATACTTTTGAAATGGTTATCCCGAATTCTCTGTTGGAAAATGTGAGATACGTATCATTTGTTTCTTTTCTTCTTATTCTATTATGATTTCAGGTTTACCACATATGTCGAAGTTCTTGGTCTCTAAAACCCACTTTTTTCCGATGCCTGTATCTTGGAGCTTTCAATACAAAAAATTATTACCAAGGCATGGAACTTGGGATTTTGCCCCAACTTTTCACAAAGTCAAGAGAAAATTTCTTTCCAAGGACGTATTTTGCCGTAATTCGACGATGGAAGTTAAAAGAGTATTTCAATCAAATTCGAATACGTTTGATTTTCAAATTCCACAAGCAAAACTAATTTCTGGAACATAACGATAATTTTCGTTTCGTTTTTGAAGATGTTACTCCACGGCATTCAAGAGATCTGGACAAAACAAGGGCAGCCTGAGAACTCCGCGTGCTCGATTATTCAAGATTTGTAATGCAGCATAGATACGAGACATTCCATGGACGGATTAATGTGTAATTTCAAGTTATTGAGTTATCTTTTTTGTCTTGTTTTATTTATATTTCTTGAATGTCGTAGAAAATTACCATTTTCAGAACTGAACCAAAAGTATTGCTATGCACCATAGATCGATCGTGTTTGTTAAATAAAAAAATTAACCCGTTGAGGTCACACTTCAAAGTATTTACGTAAAGGTTACACAGGGTCTTTCGGACCCCAAACCAAAGGAACAGATGTCATTCACGCAGTCTTTCAAATATTGTTGCAGATTTCTCGGCAAAATTCACATCTCGGTGTCTTTGACGATAACAGAAGGCAGCACAAATTAAAATTCACGACAAGCACTGTAAGCTACCCTGACGAAAATTTTTGTCATAATTTCTCATAATTTCTCATTGTCCCAATTCATGGAGAAAATATGACAAAGAACAATAGAATTCCTCATATTTTCTCCATGAATTGGGACAATGACAAATTATGAGAAATTATGACAAAAATTTTCGTCAGGGTACGGAACCACAGACTCCCCCTAGAGTCTTTTGGACTCCTGGTGATCTCAAAGGGCCGAAAATGTCCAAATTCGAATAAACTGCCATTTTTACTTCCACCGTAGGAATTCCACTGGACACAAATTGGAAAAAAAATTTCACTCGAATTTTTGAAAAGTTCAGAAAAAATCCTAACTTTTATATGCCTTATTAGTAATTCTGTGTGTTGAGACCTTTTCGAGATACACGCATTTAAAAAGAACTGGATTTGTCAAAACTAAAAGCTCTGACACATTGTAAACCGGTGAACACAATAAAATAAAAAAGAGCAAACAAACAAATTTGACAAATATCTCATATTTTTCAACGAAGAATTCAAAAATCATTATTCTAAAAATATTGAGGAACTCATTGTGAATCTGACCTGCAATGACTCATAGATGTTTTATATGTGATCCACAATTGTTAATCTACCAATCCGGAGCTCATATATGAGCCATATATGGTTTTCAAGAATAAGCGGGAGTTCATATACGTGAAAGAAGTCGCTTCTTTCAAGCGACCGGCGGTGGCTCCAGTGAAAGGGGGATGGAGTCCGGTCCCAACGAACCGCGTTCAATTCTCGTAGGAGAGACTGTTTTTATACCCCTCAATAAATGGAAATAAATCATATATGGACCATATATGGGCCATATATGGTTCATATATGGATCATATATGGTTCATATATATTTGGATTACTCATAACATATATGATCCATATATGGTTTATATATGGGGCATATATGGTGCATTTCCACTAGGGACACTAGTGTACTAGTATACGGGACCATTATAGGCTAATGTTTGCTAAGCCACCATGCCAGATTTCAAACCCATTCGCGTGTTATTCACACAAAAAATTAATTTCATTCGAATACAATGTCACAGGATATCACGAAATAAACACACAAACAATCCGACTTAGAGTATAATTTTCATCGCTGTTGGAATGTTCGACAAATAAGAATCAAACGAGAATTAATGATTTTCCAAACCAAAGTGTGGAAGCTGATACGTACCACACAACACAAATTCCTATGCTTGAAGAAAGGACTCTCGCTGATCGTACGAAATTAAATAGTTTCGAGTAGAGTCTGGGCGGAACAACACATTTCAAAACTATTTTTCCAATTCCATGCCAAATTGTTGGAAGCGGGGCACGAATCATTTTTCATTCGCGTACATGTTCGGTTTTCCGAATGAATGCTCAAACGAGAATTCTTTGCGTATGTCATTCTGACGTATCGACGCATCGACAACACGCTTACATCCAACAACCGAATCAATTTCGATCACGTTCGGTTATCCTCAACGATATAGGTTGAAAATTATTCAGGAAAAAAACCAACAAGTTACCGCGAGGAGAACAATTACCGAAATATTCCCTATCAGTTATTTTCTATTCTTTATTTCTCTATTCTGGAATATCTCTCTTCTCAAATATCTCTATTTTTGAATACCTGTCTTCTCAAATATCTCTATTCTTAAATATCTCTCTTCTCAGATATCTCGATTCTTATGAATATCTCTCTTCTGAAATATCTCTATTTCTCAATATTGAAAAAAATATTTCTATTCCAACACATCTCCGTTCTCAGATATCTCTGCTTTCAAGCATCTCTATTTTTAAATATCTCCATTCTCATTCATCTCTATTCCTGAAAAGTTTCGGAACAAAAGAAGCATCTCCAATCCGATACATCTCTATTCTCAAATTATTGTGAGACGATGGAAATGACAATCGATAATGAAGATTGCTTGTTGTGTCTTGGATATATCTCAAATTAGTCCATGATAACATGAAAGAAAATGAAAAAGTGATTAAATCTCATTTCATGTTTCAATCCGAATGCATAGATCATGAACGAAAATGTAAACTACTTTGGGCTTCCCCTAGCGAATCTGGGTAAACCGACGAGCGATTAGTAAAAAATTTTGGTTTTGGTGACTTGTTGGTCGTTTTGGACATTTTTTGCAACAAAAAATGACCAAAATCCAACCAAAATTCAACCAATCTCAATTTTGATGATTTTCCGGTCATTCAGTGGTAATTTTCTGGGTTTTCGCCTCAAAAATACCAAAAAGATTCCAAAAACGGACAATATTTTTTGGTTGACTTTTGGTGGCAGATTTTTTCTAAGCAACCAATAGTTTCCGGTCACAAATAGCTCATCCCGTGAAAAAATCGTCCACGCGTGATCAGGCCTCATTCATCAGGCGTGCTCAGGCGTGACCAGGCCTCAATTTTGTACCCACGTGATCAGGACTAATCACGCTCAATCACGCCCAATCGCGCTTGATTATGCTCCATTATGAATAAAGAATTCAGGATTAATTAGCCATTTGTGAGGAATAAAACTGTAACAATTTTATAAAAGACTAATTTATTGTCAATCATTTTTACTTATTGTGCTTATATACTTTCCAGTTCTCAGGCATGACCAAGTGTGATCAGGCGTACGCGAATGTGTTCAGGGCTGACTTGGCCTGATAAAACATGTGCATTCGTGATAAAAAAATCAACATAGCGTCATTTTGTATGGATACTTCTCATTTGGTACAATTTTGTATGATCATGGGCGAAAATGTTTTGTCTGGCATAATTGCACGCGGTCAAGCTCAATCACGGGTTTCCACGTGAGTACAAAATTGAAGCCTTCTCAGTCATGACGAAGCTGAAAAATGAACGATGAGGCGTAGTCAGTCCCAACTGCGTGCGATCAGAGTTAAGTACGAATAATTTTGCCAAAAAATGTCCATGATCAGGCGTGAACACGCCTAATCACACCTAAACGATTTTTTCACGGGATTATATAGTAAAAACCATTTTCTGACTAAATTTTTGCCAAACCAAAAAATAACCGAAAGAAAACCATAAGAATCGGTCACTTTGGATTCGCCAGGGTTTCAATTACTTCGAGTTGATGAATATTGAATTAAATTGATTAATATTAGACATAGCAGCTGGATATAGGTTTTGAGCGATGGAGAAGAAGAGTATTGAAAAGTGGAGAACCCTGGGCTGAAAAAAAGCATTACTGCTGACCAAATTTCATTGATCAATCGACCAATCGGATTAAATTGCCACATTATGCAAGTGGAATGACTAATTTACGCATATACACTGAGAGGAATCGCTTAGTTGCGTAAGCAAAAATACCTTAGTTAATAATCTGTTAGTTGATTTGGATAAATTTTTATTTGATATAAATAAGAATTTGTTAGCGGTAGCAAAAACAATGATTTGACGTCTATTCATTTTAAATAAAAAAGTTCAGTTAATAGTAGCATAAGTAATTTATTTGTGACAACTAGCAATTCAAGTTCCTCAGCAAATAGGATCTGATTACGCATGTGCTGACTACCATTTCATCATTTTCAATTGTTTCACCGGCATTTCCACCCATGTCCATTCTTCAACGACACGCCTGCATTCGCATGCAACGGCGAATTTTGGATTTGATTTTTGGAAGAACAGATTACTCCATAGCAAAAGTTTTCAGTTTCATTGGTTCATCGGTTTTGTGAACGTTTTGTCTAAAGAATATTCGTACAAAATCTTTTTTTATGCAGTGAAATTGTGCTGAAATATGGAGCAAGTGGGAATGCAAAGAATTTTTCAGAATCTCTCCTGACTAAATATCCTCAGCAAAAATCATTCTAGTTATTCTCTAGGCGTTGCAAGACCTTACGATGCCCTTGCGAGGGACTTTCCAGGCACAGCAAGGCCTTGTAATCATATTTTATCGACTGAATAATTTAGTTGAAATGACATTTTGATTCAATTGGAATATTTGGTTAGCATAACGTCAGAATATTTATTTGTGAGGAGTAAAAGTTTCACTCAATCCAACTAAATTCAAGAACTAAACAAAATGCGTTGATTTGAATAAAAGTCTAGCTGTCTGATATATGAATAAATTACTTTGCTGCTGTGACTAGCATTCAGTTACAGCAACTATGTGATTTTTCTCAGTGTATGAAATGTGTCTGTGCATGTCCTCGCATGCGATATCGCAAAATGAAAAGGGATGTGGTTCGATGCCACTTCTTTCGTCTTATGCCCAAGTAAATACTGAATTCACTAAACCCTAATTGAAACCCAAGTGTGTATTAACGGCGGGCCCAATCTAAGCCCAAGGTGGGTGCCCATGCTGCCCAACATGGGGCTGAGCTGGACAGACAAATGGGGCCAACCCTGAGATGATAACATCGTTCCCAGCTTGGCTGTATTGCTACGCCCGAGGATTGGTAACACCATGGGCCCAGCATGAACCCAGGCTAGGCAATCATTGATTACTGCCCCTTCATTTTTTCTTGAAATTGGAAAATTGCTTTGAATTCTACCCCAGTGGGCATGAATTCCAGCCCCACTTTGGCCCAGTCTTGGGTCTAGTGTTGAGCCACATCGTGCCTATATGGGCCCAAGACTGAACCAAAGTGGGACCAAAATTCATACATGCTGAGGATTGTACGCACATGCTCGGGATATAAATTCATCCCAATCTTGGCCTAACGCTGGTCCGAATTGGGGCCAAGTTCAAATGTGCCCGCACTATGATTCATTATTTCCATTTTCTACCAACTATAATTGTATGGAAAAGCACGCCAGGGCCAATATTGAGCCAACATCTGCCCCATCGCCATTCCCTAATACTAGGTTAAAGAGGATGGACCTAGCCTGGGGTCCATTGTCATTATAGGCAATATACGCTTGGGAGTGTTTACGCGTGTGAAAGTAAGTTGAGTTTAATGCGATAATAAGGTATCGCGGTTCTCATCCTTGGACAAGAGAATGAATAATGTATGACTGATATCATTGAATGAGTACCAATACGCGTAACAGCGATGAGTTTTAATGGAATTGAATCAGAAACTATGAATAAGCAGGGTGGCGATCACCGGGAGTGTATTTCTCTCCGATTGGTTATTCTGTTCAATAGAAATACATGATTGATCAATTCCGTTGGAATTCCCGGTCAATCACTACCCTGATAAATGTAGAAGAGATCACAGAACATCTGAATTGGATTCCATGGGCACTCTCACGATTGGAATTGGAATCGAATAATAATTTCTCACGAGCTTTCAAAGTGATTTGAGTGGTCAACTGAAAGTTAAGAAGAACAGAGATATTCAAGAATGAAGAAATAAAGAAAAGAGTTGTTGTTCCACCGTTCACTCAAGTCTTTATTCATGAATTCCAATTTTATTTGTAAATCTCATTCATCTCACAATTCTAGTTATTAATTCATTTGTTAATGATCGGAAACTACCTCTATTATTCTCGATATTGTTTTGTCGATATCAATTGTATAGAAGCAGTTGTACATTAACTCTGACAGAAATCATTCCAGGCTATTACGAGGTCTCACTAGTTCTTGAAAATCACTCACAAGGTCCTGGTGAGGCCTCGCGAAGCCCATAGAATGACTAAAATGATTTCTACCGGGGAAGAAGCCACTAAAGAGTGAGATTTGATAACCGAGGGAATCGCGTAGCGTTCTTGAAATCCAATTTTTGTTTCCTCCCTTATATCTTCTTCTTTTGATCGCCAGTGTATCTCGGGGCGAGTTTTCATTTTTCCGGGAGTATCGAGAAAATTCATTTTTTCCAGATTCCCTTTTTTTCTCTCCCAGGAGGATCAGTGAAGATTATTGTGATTATTGTGTTTTCGTAACAAAAGTTTAAATATACCCAATGAAATCCAGAAAAGATAAGGAATAAAATCAAGGAACAACAGATAAAATGAGAGAAGGAAGATAAATATACGGAAGGCCAATGGGAAAGTGATAAAAGTGTACGGCTACCGCGTAGCTACGAGGGAATACGAGCTTTAGATAAAAGTGATCGAGGCGTTAGAGGTGATCGCAATATAAAATCTTGATAGGACGCTTACCATATGGTACTCTCTAGGTTTCTACGTTCCGCAGTCCGTACATCCTCTTGCTGTACGCATACCATTCCACCTCCGCAGTGATATATCTTATCGACCCACTTCTACCGTGGAGTCTCCTTTTCAACCACCGTCAGTATACTATATAGCCCTGTGCGCAAGGTGGAAATACGAGGCAGCACACTACTTTTTTTCTTATCTTGCCGCCTTTTTCTCATTCGCTCCATCTGCTGACGGGAGATCTAGTGATGTTGTTGCTACTTCTATCACTCTTCATCCTTCCTCAACCTATCTTGAGAGACTGTACGAGTGTGTACCACTTCACCTGCGAGTTGACGATGAAGTATATTCGTTGTAAAACAATGTCACCTATCTTCGTTATCCGAAACAAGGATGTGACGGAAACGATAAATTCATTTCCAATTCGACGAGGAAAAAAAGATGCGTAAGAATGATTCCAATCTTTTCCTTCTTTGAGCTGTATCGAGATTTATAGATTTGTGATGATGCTGTTTTATTCTCCCACGCTTAGGACCTCGATCACGTCGTCAATTTCGAAACGTGTATGAACAATGGGAACTATCTATAGGATTTCTATATCCTCAAACAATCCATTAGATGCCACTGTTTCAATTACAGTTATCAAGTATAACATTGAGATGGTGTGTAAGTTTTGGCACGAATAGTCCAGTATCTCCATTATTCAGAGCAATAGGCGAATTAACTCCATGTTCTTATCTACCGGTGGCACTTTCTCAGCCACCAAGAATGGAAACACTTGAATGTGAGATATCGCATTTACATAGCCCTTAGAGTCGAATGGATGTGTCTTTTCTTCCTTGACATGACCACGGTAAAGTTTGTAGATGGTATTACGTTTTCCAGATACTCGCATTGGGATTATGAAATATTACTGTTGGGAAAATCAATATCATAGATCTGTGGTATCTCGTGTACAGTATACTGCTATGAGAAATAAGCGTTGCAGAGCATTTATTGCATTCAATTGAACAATTTCAGCTTCTATGTACAATTCTTTGTTCGGTTAACTGAGGGATGATTCGTTTCTTTCATGCGTTCGCTCATTCCCTATTCGATTATGTTCTTCAGGAGAATCCTTCCATCAATATAAATGAACCAACGATCGATGGTCATATACCGTCTGAAATGTATATTGTTTTAATGATAATCAGTAACGAGCGAATCGATAAAACAATTCATCAAGCCCAATTATATGTTCAAATAATAATTATCGCTTGAAATACGTCCGTAGAATAATACGCTTTCACTATGATTAATAACACGGTAATTTTCATCTCATTACAAATTACATTGTGTTCCGAAAAGAATAGTTCATACATCGATACACGGTTCGCATACCCTCTCTAGTCAACACGTTGGAATAATTCATTCGCGCGTGATGGTCTTCGCGAATTGCGAAATCCTGACCTTAAATTGATTTATTTGGAATGATATCCGACAAGTCGATTCACAGAATAATCATAACGAAATCTTTTCACGTGCAACATCATACACTGAAATTTCAAGGATGGAGAATCGTGGGAAGTTTCCATCTTAGTGCCAAGAATTCCCGAATAAATCATTAACGAGTATGGAATAACAAAGATTATCCCCGAATGAAACAGGTGCACCCTGAAAGCGTTGAAGACCCAAGAGCAAATCCTAGGGAAGAACTAACTTTGCCTCACAGTGAGTAGAGAAAGCGTAAAGAGCCCGGAAATTAAGCTATTCAAATAGAATTTAACTGCTGATTTGCTATTCAAAAACGCGAAGTCGTTCCCTCGTCTCGTTACCCATTTCTCGGGTTCTTCTCTCATGGCTCTGATGGTTAAGAAGGTGAGCGGAAGGGGAACCAAGAGGTTCTAATTCATTTGTCTCCGAGCCACCTTGAAATATTGTAGCCTTATATACATTTGCTACGTTTATCACCCCTCTCCTACTCTTAAGGAGCTTCCACTTCGTTGTTACAATTTGTCTTCGTCTTTAGGTATTTCCAGATGGTTATACAAATGAAACTGTTGATTTTTCGAATTGTGTATGTCTCAAGGAACCTCGTTAACTCGCTTATAATTCGAATGAATTGAACTAAATTTTGAAAAGGGGGAATGAAAAAGAGAATATATTCGGTTGAAGGGAGTACGGGAGGATTTAATCGAATTGTTTTTTACGAGTCGAGCCTTTCAATTTTTATACGTTATCGCAAGAGCGAGGGAAGAGATGACCTGTCCAAACCGTCCCAATATGATAGCATAAAGGATTCAAAAATTACCATTTTTTCCAACCGGAAACGAATTTCAAGGATACTTTCCCTTTGAAGATTCCCACGAGAACCACAAAAAAAGAAGAGAAAATGGAAAGAGATTCCATTTCGGACGAGGATGAAAACCTAGCTTTAGGTTGAAAGCATACTGAGGGGATCTTAGATGAGGAACAGTATAAGACAGTTTAAAGATGATGAAAACGAAGAGGAGTGAGGAGAAAAGGGAGAACTGAAGTCAAAGATTCACGCTCCAAGGAGATGGTCTATGACTTTTATTTCTTCTGCAGTATATTCTTGTATTGAAGTCGCTTCAAAGCTGAATAAGAACAAAATGAAGATTTTATCACTCCTTTTTTTCCTTTCTTTCTATTTGTACTACGAGGAATCTTCGGGATAACAAACATCTCTTCATTCTTCGGATTCCGAACAATCGAATTTCGATAACAATAAAATTGTTCTTACGATGACATCTCAGTGACATCGCGTCAATTTTACATATCGACATTTTTTTCCATTCGTTTCAAGATTTTATTTGGTGATAACGCATGGCTCCGAAGACAAAAGCAGAAAAAAGTTATTCATGTTGGTCTTCTATCTTGATACAAGTAAACTTTATACTACCACCCAAACCAACGAGTGAGCGAATAAATCAAAAGTAGCTATATGACTGTCTACCGTTTCTCCGATTACGTTTCATCTTGCACGCACGTTTTACGAGAACCCTGGGTCGGAGGATTCTCTCTTTACGAGCAAATTGGGTAGAGAGATAGATAAGGATGAACAGAAGAAAAAGATAGCACAACTTCTCACGTATGTACACCTTCGTGCCTATACATCGATGCCTATAAGAGGCGAAATATAAAATCCAACTCACAAACACACCATGAAGATTTTCAATTTCGAGAGGGATTCGAAGGAGAAAATAATCATCATTCACGTGAAAATATTTAACAATTATCGAACGGTCCATCAGATTCAAACTCGGATTTCTATTGTGGAGTGAGCACATTGAATCAAGAATGTTACATAAATAGTTCTACGAATTTCGAACAAATTGATGGTTGAAAAGATACTAAAAGTAAAATATCTGAAAGTCTGTAAAGATCTCACGTGGGTTCCTGGCGTTATCTTGGGAGAATGGCTATTGAACCTGATCGAGAGGCCGTTTTTCGCCAATATCTCTTGAGCCACTACTCTCACGAGTAAAATTCATTGAAAGAAATTCGAGGAACATTAAATTTTCTACAGAAAAGGTTGTAAATTCTCCTTTCGAAGTCACGCTTTCTAGTTAAATCGTGTCGTTCAATTTTAGCTCCTTTAACTGGGTGACAAAGTGCTGTGTTTGAACTTGTGTTTCTAAGCACTGATGAATATTATTCGACTGCGAGAAAATTGATTCTTAAAAGTCGTAAACACGTGAGGACTAAAGAACGAAAGAAAATTGAATGCTCAACAAGAAATGAAGAAATATTCAAATCCTGTAGTTGTAGCTAGGCTGCAGAGTTGTAGATACATGATACGTGGAGTGTTGAAATCTAATTTGTTAAATCACAAAAACAACCCATATGAAAATTTTTAGGTTCCATCAATGTTGACAATAGAATATAGCTTGGTGGAATGTTGACAGCCAAGGCTTGGCAATCTATACACTGTGAAAAATTGGAGGTGTTAGAAAAAATTCACACCAAATAGTGTTTTTTCAACACCATGTGGTGTCATTTTCACATCGTAAAGTGTCATTCTAACACTATTCGGTGTTATTCTGACACCGATTTTGGGGTGGACTTGTATAGAATCCACGTTGTGTCAATTCTGTGTTAATTCTGACACCGTTTTGACACCGCTTTCTTTACAGTGTATATATTCAATGTTGATTAACGACAATTATAATGTTGCACCGATTTCGGTGTTCAACGAATTTAGGTTGTCAGCCTACCATCGATTCACAATTCTGCCAGGCTTGGCGCTTGCTAGGCTCATCCTTGGTCCAACATTGACCGAACGATAGATTCTATATTGGAAGTGAGGATCTTTTGAAACGTGGTCAAATATTGCCACAAACTTTGGTCTAGTCTGGATAAAAATTAGTTTTCAATGTAGCGCTGATCATTAGTGGTAGCGTGGCTTAATACTGGCATGCTCCTTGCTGGTTGAATTGCTAACTGAGTCACCGATCGAATGTTTCTCGCGAGTAGGGAGAGATGTATACAAGAAATATATAAGGCTCGAATCATTCTCTGGAAGAACGTCACTCGTTCTTTGTTACAGGTTACACCAGAGGCTTCCCACCCCTGATCCATATTGTGTACACTTCTCATGGCAAACTTTAACGACAAAAAACACCTAGTTGTTTGCAGATAAATGAGGAAAACACAATAAGATCCCAAATAACATACATTGGAACATTGTGAATGGCGCATGATTTTTACATGTTTTTGGGTTAATTAATTATTTTTTACAGTTTTATCATTGGCGCAACATTGATAAACAAATGTCTCTGTTGTTTGCCAATGATGTTCTATTTCATTGCCATTTCCGCACCAATGACGGCCCAAGTAGCACAAGAACTTCTCAAATATGCTATGGTGACTCTATGAATGTGAAGGGGATGTGCGAATGAGACTATTTTGGATAAATTCGTCAAGATATTCTATGGAGGTGCATAGCACATGATTATTCGAATCAGTCTCATTGGGAGGTTCTACGCATGTTCGTGGGATTTTCCAAACCCGCTCTGAGCATTTCCAAACTCTTCTGCTACTTGGAGGGGGGGGGGAGGAGGGGTCCATTGAAACAACCCTAACAGCACACTCCTTCGCATTTCCGTGGTCTCCACGTAGATAGCACCTGGAGACCACGGAGATGCGACGAAGTGTGCTGTTAGAGAGTACATCGATAAATCATAAAATGATGTTATTATTTCAGTGTTGCGTTATGCTTGGTTGTTAAGCCTCGGCCATACTTTATCTACATTGCGCTATGTTAGCGCCAATGGTAAATTTCTGTATGGGAAACGTTCAACTGGGAAACAGTCATCTCCGTTCAGACTTTCTGGGTGAATTTTTATCCTTTGATGATGATTAACGATTCCGTATGAAATTAAATGTCAATTACGTGAACAAAAATTCGCCATGCAACAAATTGGGTTTTCGTGTTTTATAAGAAGAATATTCTCAGACCATCAAGACGATATCCAAATATAAGCGGGTATATAATAGTTTTAATTGAGAATAATATGAGTTATCTTTTTTTAGATATTCATGAATGATTCCCTGTAAAAAAAATCCGATTGAACTGATTGGAAAAATCAATTCCCAATGGTATTTTTGGTAGAATGCACATTGGAAAAATATTTGACCAATTGTGATCAGTTGCGTATTCATTTCTAGTGTAAACTTACAATTCATAATTTCGTCAATTCATTATTTGTTCCAAAATTAACCAAATATCGTAAATTATCGTATTCAATTGTGCATTCATGATGCAAATATACCATTCATCCCAATTGAAAGTTTTTTCTTGCAGGGTTGATGAGAAATTATTTCGATGTTCACTGGATGTCTTGTTTTTAATGAAAAAACTGATGTGAAGTATTGTGAAACGACTGTGTAAAATTTGCATCAAACTCCAAAGCATTGTTGAATCCTCGACACACATTTATTTTCATGTATAAACAATTTTTGCGATCTAATGAGAATTGAACAAGAGTATAAAATGTTTTGAGACAAAGCGGATTGGCACGTCGCTGATCTTACATACTTACGCTAAGATGGTAATACAGTTTCGTTGCGGTGAAAGACCATTTCTCATTCCTGGAGAGTCATTGATCAACTGCTCCTCTACCAATAATCCAAACGACAAGAGAACGAAACAAGACGAGTTGTTCCTTAATGATGCCTAACTTACCTCTGCATTATATCTGGGGTTGAGAAGGATCATTCGTTTCACACAACCTTCGTCTTATTTGACATATTCCCGAAATTGGTTGAGTCTTTTGTTACTTCATTCATTCAGTGTCACGGCTCTTGTCGATATCAACCAACTCAAATTCCTCTTCTTATAAAGGGAGAATTGATCGATCGATAATCATGGTTCAGTCTATTCGTTGATGAAGTTTTCACCTTATTCGTGATGTAAGTAACCTCAAAGTTTTGAGGAAAAATTGTAGTTTGAGTGAGACGCGGAAATGTGATATCATGGTTTTTTTATTTCTCCTTTTTTCTTAATCACATGAAAACTTCAAATAAAAAAACTTTCAATTTGGACCGTTATGAACGAAGTTATTTGCAAAAAAAACTAACGAAAGGCGATTTTTTCTAACTCGACATCTTTTGAACATGTGATAAAAAAAATGTCGAATTTCACCAGGAGGGAGTCTTTGATGGGTATTAAATAATGTTAGAAAATTGAGAAAATGGAAAAAAAAATTTTTAAATACTTCGATTTGGGATGGACCACCACATATATTCTTTTCAACTGACTCGAATTCAATTTCAGCGTTTTTGTTATTTCTTCATTCGTATGGAATGTTAATCAATTTAATTTTCACCCTAACACCTAGTATTATTATGTTACTTTATTGGATCTTCTATATCAATTTAGAATATTGGGTACGGGAATAAGTTTCCGCCCTCTTGGAAAAAGTGTTGCTGTTGATACTATTTTTGAGTTCACTCAAGTGCTATACTTGTGATTTGGAAGTGTATATGTAAGGTGTCGATTGCGGTAGTTGACATTTGCTACAAGCGTAAAGACCATTTTTTATCTGGTGTCAAGAATGACAACGTTCGTCCCGACAAAATAGCATTTGCGGGAAGTTATGCTTCATTATTTTATTTCGAAGAAAAGTGCCGCTGAAACGTATCGTGTACTGTGCAATATTTACGGTAATCACGCTCCGTCTAATACAACTTGTAAAGAGTGGTTTCGACGATTCCAAAGTGGCGATTTTGACGCGAGTGATAAAGAACGCGGAGGGGCACCGAAAAAATTCGAAGATGTAGAACTGGAACAATTATTGAATGAAGATGCGTGTCGAACCCTAGATGAGTTGTCTGAAGAGTTGGGTGTTGACAAGTCGACCGTCGGTAAACGCTTGCACAAGATGAGAATGGTCCAACAAGCAGGTAATTGGATGCCGCATCAACTAAAGGAGAGAGATATCGAGAGACGTTTGGTAACGTGCGAGATGCTTCTTGAACGGCAGAAAAGAAAGAGTTTTCTGCATCGTATTGTCACTGGCGATGAAAAATGGATCTATTACGATAATCCTAAGCGTCGAAAAAGTTGGGGGCTGCCAGGTGTACCAGGTCCATCGACACCGAAAACAAATATCCACGCTTCCAAGATTATGTTGTGCATCTGGTGGGATCAGAAAGGTGTCATTTATTATGAACTTCTTAAACCGTCAGAAACAATCACTGGCGGTCGTTACAGACTACAGCTAATACGTTTGAATCGAGCTCTCAAAGAAAAACGACCGGAACGGGACGGTGGACATGATAAACTTATCTTGCTGCATGATAATGCTAGGCCACATGTTGCTCAACCTGTTAAAAAATATTTGGAAGGAATGAATTGGGAAATCTTGCCCCACCCGCCGTATTGCTTAAACGTTGCGCCTTCGGATTATCATCTATTTCGATCTATGCAATCAGCCCTTACTGGAGAGCGGTTTACTTCTTACGAAAGTGTCGAAAAATGGCTCAATGAATGGATCGAGTCAAAAGAACCTGCCTTTTTTCTCCGAGGAATCCGTATGCTGCCTGAAAGATGGGCAAAAGTGGTCGCTTCCAATGGGGCATACTTTGAATAACATTATGTAATAATCCATTGTTTGAATAAAAATCAACTTCGCTTGAAAAAGGGCGGAAACTTATTCCCATACCCAATACATTAACCAAAATCATAGATAAGATGCTCACCATACAGATCTTGATGACCTGAAAATAGAAGATGTTTTTACTTTTACTTTATCAAATTTGTCCGTAAGAGGATTTTCTCCTGTTACAGAATTTCTCAATAAATTACTTGAAACAGAAAATTGAACAATTTTAAGATGTTTTCCTTCGTTAGTTGTTTGAAAATTCATTCCTGTGCAAATGTTTTACTCCCAGGAGTTACAGGATTTCCAATTCAGAATGATTTTTAGCCGTAATAATTCACTCTATGCCTAATTTTTACTCCTTATTATTGTCAACATATTGTTAATAATCATTCGATTTTTCGAATAACCATTCCCAACATTTCGGATCAATGGAAACTATCACCCTTCGAAATGAAAGAATCATTCCAATTTAAAATCGATTCAGAATAATTGATTGTTTAATTGAATATCATTTTTTAAGGAATTCTCCATATTTGTAATTCAATATTTTAAATAAACTAATATAGAAGTGAGTGATGAATTGATAATGTGAGGAATTTAATTATTTCATCAATAAATCCACAATTAATTTGTTTTATCAGATATTACTCTTTGATGGAAACATTCTTTTTGTTAATTAATGATAATCATTAGATGGCGAGAAAAGAATTTTTTTCTCTACGTGTCTCTTACAGAAATACGTAAGTTTTTCATGTTTTAAAAGTCCTCTATAAAGATCAACTCAGAAAAACATTTTTTATGGGTCGCTCAAAGTTTTTTTTTTCAGTTCTAAAAATTTTTGAAATTCATTTTTCTTTCATTTTTCAATTTTTTTCCCGTTGCAGTGAAATTTAGTCCCTGGAAGAATAGTCACTTTCTCAAAATTACAGCTAGAAATATTCACTTTCAAAGGTCGTTCGAAATTTATGAAAATTTGCAAATTAATTGTTTTTCATGTTTTCGAGCAAAAGCTTCAAGGCAAAAAAGAACCCAAAATTCCTAAAATTTATGAAATCAACTTTCAAATGAAATTTTTCATAAATTAAAAAATATTCATAAATTTTGAAGGACTTCAAAAAATTAGCTGTAACTTTGAGAGAGTTACTATTCTTTTAGGAACTTAATCATACCACAACGAGAAAAAAAATTGAAAAATTGAAGAATAATGAATTTTTATCATTTTTGGAACTGAACAAAATCTCCAAGCTGATATTTATAGAGGACTTTTGAAACATGGGAACCTATTAGGTGTACAAATAAGTTTCCGCGGTTTGTCAAAAGATGGCCCCACCAGAAGGTTATGGAGAAATTGTCAGATGTAAAACGTAATATCCCAAGTTTAGTCATCTGGCAACACCATAACCTCAAAGTACTAGTGATTTCGTATCAGCATCACGTAATTTTTTTCGTGCGAAAATGTCAAGTTTTATTCCGAATAAGCATCATTTGCGGGAACTTTTGATTTACTTCTTTAATGTGAAAAAATCTGCAGCTGAGGCGCATCGATTGCTTCTAGAAGCATATGGTGAAGCTGCTTTAAGTGAGAGAAGTTGTCAGGAATGGTTTCAAAAGTTTAAGAACGGTGAGTTTGACGTTAAAGACAAAGAACGCAGTGGAAGGCCGAAAGTGTACGAAGACATGGAATTAGAAGTACTATTGGAGGAAGATTCGTCCCAAACGCAAAAAGAACTTGCACTTACTCTACAAGTGACTCAACAAGCAATTTCACATCGTTTAAAATCGTTAGGAATGATTCAAAAACAAGGAAATTGGGTTCCATATGAACTAAAGCTGAGAGACGTTGAACGCCGATTATGCATGAGTGAAATGCTGCTTGCCAGGAATAAAAAAAGAGTTTTTGCATCGTATAGTCACTGGTGACGAAAAATGGATTCACTACGATAATCCAAAGAAGAGAAAGTCATGGGTTAAGCCCGGCGAACCATCAACATCGACAGCTAAGCCGAATATTCATGGAAAAAACTCATGCTGTGTATTTGGTGGGATCAGCTTGGTGTCGTGTATTATGAATTGCTGAAACCAAGCGAAACCATTACTGGAGCTCTCTACCGAACACAATTGATGAGATTGAGTCGGGCACTTAAGGAAAAACGCGCCCATTACTACTCCAGACACGACAAAATTATTCTTTTACACGATAATGCTCGTCCACATGTTGCGGCGCCGGTAAAAACATACTTGGAAACACTCAACTGGGAAGTTTTACCCCACCCGCCGTATTCACCAGACTTAGCCCCTTCTGATTATCACCTGTTCCGGTCGATGGCACATGGTCTGTCTGAGCAGCGCTTCACATCATATGAAGACACCAAAAATTGGGTAGATTTGTGGATAGCGTCAAAAGATGAAGAGTTTTTTCGACGGGGTATCCGAATGTTGCCAGAAAGATGGGGAAAAGTAGTGGCAAATGATGGAAAATACTTTGAATAAAACGTAATGTACTTTTCCTTTACAATAAATTCCTAATTTTTTATAAAAAACCGCGGAAACTTATTTGTACACCTAATAACACATTTCCATAGGAAACACGGAGAGAAAAACAGTTGGTTTTTTGCGCTATCTTAATAAACATATTGGAGCATTCTGATGTTTATATCGTTCAGCATTTGAGTTAGTATATTGGAAACAGTACTAAAAAACAGCATTGTCTCTCAAATTGTTGGAGCGGTATTTCACTCTTCAGCCAGCCAAAAATGAGCCTGTCAAAATTCAGAGTAATAATTCAACGTTTGAGGTTATAAACCCACAGCCACTCCAATTCCAGAGTGGATTTTTCAGTCTAGAAGAGTGGGAGTCCACTCAAAATGAGTGAAAATTCCACTCGAAGTGGATTGGCTCAATTCTAAGACTAAATGGAGTGAAACGAGTGATTTTTCATTCTTCCAGATTTAGAGAGCTTCTTCGATTTGAACCAAGAACTTCATTGTCATTATATTTCAGTGATTAAACTCATATGACTACCGTGACTAACCATGTTTCATTATCCTTCTCCTTACGCACTTATGTATCGTTTAAAATAAAGTTCTCTGGAAATTGATTAGTACCCTTGATATTGGGAGCCGTAGATATCGTGGTCCCTTGTGAACATTATAATACTTTGACCACTACTTCTCTCTTTATGTTCATTAATTTTGAGCAGATTAATTTCACCTAGGGTTGAGACTGGATAAACAATTTACCCTTCTCTATCAGATGATATCTCTGATAGTAGAATGTTAGTGAATTTAGCCATTTTTTCACATATTGCATGTGTTTTGTCAATCCCAGGAGTTAACAAATTTGATTGCGAAAACTTTGAATATATACACAGTTGAAAATTTTCTGTTGATGTGTTAAAACATCCGTGTGTCATGAATTTTCTGTTAAATATTCAACACGAACACGTGTAACTCCTACAGACAGTCCTTGTGTAATCAGGTTTCGATTGATTTATAATGTGAAATCATTCAAACAAGTGAAAAAAAATGTCAAAATGACACAAATTTTATTGAACTCAAGATTGAACATAAAAATTGTGCTATTCTCAACTACTATGGGGGGATCGCCAGTGGTAGGAGCTATTTTCTGATGAAACTTCGATGTACGTGTAACTTTAGTAGTCGTCGGAAGAACTATTCATTCATTTTGGTTTCAGCTTTCATTCTGATGGGAATTCGTTTTCTAGATATGTAAATTTGAAGATAGAGTGCAAGTCGATATACGCGAAGAAAGTACACTCAACCAGAGGACCGGCAGTGACTGGAGTGATACAGCTTCAACATTCGGTCCCGACGATCCATGTTCAATGCTCATTGCTCATTGAAGTACTGTTTTTTTCAATCTATTCTTATGTATTGTTTCAACACGAAAAAAGTGTGATTTTCTCATGTGATTGATGTAAAAAAATCGATAAATTACACTTGTGAACTGTTGATTAACTACTTATTTTGGATTTCATTTGACAGTACTTATGTGTTGAATTTACACGATGGGAAATTCCAATCAGAATTTTATCAACATCCTTTTGTGTTATATTATTTACATCAAGCTTGAGTTATTAGCTAACACAAACAAATTGTGTGATATCGACACAAAAATATGTGTGGACCGTTTGAGACATGTGGAATATGTTGGATTCAACACAAAATTTCTAACTGTGTATCATATAGAACTCGAATTAAATCAAATTAATTATTTTCTTTGGCTCTTCTTCTTTTATTCTTTTCACTGCATGTGATTATTATTATCATCTTTACCTCTTCCAGCAGAAGCATAAGATACTATTGAAAGAACAATTAATGTAAATGAAACAGGCTATGGAACGAATTTTTGCACATTTCATTAACCGTTCGTAACGTCTTTATAAAAACTTCACCCTCCAAATTTCTCATAATAAATTTTTTCGGTTATCCAGAAATGCTTCATGGATCTACCATCAAGATTCAATATGACTCATTCTAATTGAATCCACAAATTCTCTCTCTCTCACTGAGTACACCTCAACATTCTATTCCCGGTGTTTGTGGAAAAAAAATCCAGCTCAAATATTGAATTACCCTTGAAAAATCCTCACAAATCTCTATTTTCCAAACAAAATTCCTCCGCTTCGTTAAAAGTTTCGCATCGATTGAAAAATTCACTCCCGCGTAGTTGTACAATTTTGTACATATTTTTCCCATGACTGATTCTATTGCGATCCTATGTAGAACAAAGTATCTAAAATATTCCATCAAAATTCCAACAAACAATTTAATTTATTTAAAAGTCGTCATGAGAGTAATCAATTCCATTCTACACCATTCGCAAACCCTACCGATCTTGTTCATGTTTTTCGAACACGCGTATAAACACATCTACCGGAACTCCGATCAAAAAAATCCACATGTAGTTTATAAAAATACAAACGAAATCAATTTCCATATGTATATTTTGAAATTCAGCACCAAACATCGAATTACATCTCTTTTTATTCCATCCAAAATGAGAAACGGAAGAGGAATTAATGGTTACAAAATGATTAATGTTACACGTATCGTCGTGAGCCAATATTTTTTCAAATTCCGATACATAAGGGTACGATAATCAATACCGTATCCATGCAAATACGTATCGAATTAATTTCATTTCAAAGCAATTTCATAAAATACGAATTGAAATTGCATCGTTCCAAGACGAATCTCTTGGTATATAATTTTATCGACGTATCTGAATCAATCAGTGTCATATGAATAATATGTTCTCATTCCACCTATGATTCGGTACAAATATTATCGATACTTGGCGACAATTCGTTTAATATTTCCAACGTTGTCGTCGTCAGTCCCTTGCATTCGAGTATTTTTCTTTCATATGTGGTATACATAAACGCGTCGACGACCACGATTCTGGGTCGATCGATTCTGAGCTGGAATACATGAATACACATAAGCACGAATATTCGCGTATGCTTAACGCACATGCCTGATAGAATCGTATTCATGAATCTCATTCATGTATTCATTGTCGCATTGTTTGCCTCTTGGAGAGGACAATTTGTTAGGAATGAATGGATCAAAGAATGCTTGTAGATCCGATAATAACCAGGAATTTCAATCTTTTGAAAAATTCATCTGGTTTTGGAATGGATACAGCAGATATATTGGATAGAATCTTGTTTTATTTGTTGCTAATTTCAGGAAGAAAGTGTTCGGTATCTTTGTACTCTAATTATTCTCTGTTTTGACGAATAAATATTCACCCTTCCAGACCTTCAGTCACGTTTGATCACTAAAAAATAGAAAAAATCAATGTTGAGGTTGAATTGTTGTTGGATTCATTTATCGCAATGAGACACAGCAACTCCGGCAACCAAGTAGAGGTAGTGACTGTGCCAACATCTAATGCAACGTTATCCAAGCATTGGAGCATTGAAGTTTTGACTTATTCCGTGGTGACCCAGCTATTTTTTTGGCAAAAAATTGTATCGGTACCGAAACCAGAGTATTGATTGAACATTCAAATAATGATACGGAAAACGATTGGTCTCACAGAAGCTGGAGCACTGATAGCCCACGCAACTATCTCCTGCAGAGAGTCGAGTTTCTGATGATGAGCCCACCTCTCCAAGACTTTCGCTGGTGAAATCTGACCAGTTCATAAACCAGGGTTTGAGCTGTGTCTTGTGACATCGGACTCGCTATGTTTCAAAGCTCCAAATAACTCTCTGCCCAAACAGAAGAATATACTTCTGGGCAAGTCATATTCGGGAAAGCTTCACCTTCAAGAGCGAATGAGGAGTAGACCAATCATTCTACCGCTTTTCTGGTATTTAAGGTATTCTTTGTTGAAATATGCGTCTTGGCATGATTTTTCCAAAATCCTAATGACCAATACATTGTAAACCAGTAATTATACATCAGCCATTTCGAGACTGCTTTTCTGAACAAATGGAAGAAGTGAAATCTCCATAGGAAAGCATGCATTGTGTCGCGTTGAAAACAAGTTCTCACCTGCCATAAAGTTTGAGACTGTATTTTGGAACAAAAGATTCAAGAGAAAGGAGATGCAAAAAGTTCGCATAATTCTCCATCAAGTTGAATTCAACATGCAACAAGAATTTGCTACTTTGAAATCTTTTGGGAAAGAAAACATATATTTTTGTTCATCATTCTTTTTTTATTCTATGACCTCATAATATTTAAGAACATGTCCAGAGTCGTCACATTTCCACAATAGACGAATATTATACCGCATAAGTCGTCTCCTAGAATCATAAACGGCTCGTGGAAAGAGATTATTATATCTTTTTCCTTCACCATGATTTGAATGATATCACTTATAGAATTGCCTCCGAAGCATTCTCAAACCACGAATGAACCATCACCATGGTTCACAGTCGGCTGGACGTTTGCGGTTTCATCTCCTCTCAGAGCAGACCACGGATATATGTCGCACGTTTGAGCTCAGCCATTCAAACGTAGATTCGTCTCTTCACCCTCCTCTGTCATTCAGTTATCCAGTTCTCATTTGAATTCGCCTGAGCTAATCGTTTTGTTTCCCAACTGCTCTTATTCACCTCTCTGAGCAATCGTACCGTCACACAGTGGTACGAAATGCCGAAAATGTGGTCAAAACTATAAGGAGTTCTCAAATTTGCTCGAAAAATGTTACTCGGGGGTTTCCGGGGTCACTGATTACGGATCCGTTGTCAAAATTCCGAAATTCAAAATGGCGGATCCAATATGGAGGACGAAAATTGAAAAAATCATCGGATTTTCTTCAAACTTGGCATCCAGGAGTTCTTTGGGTTACTGATTACAAATCCGTTAGCAAAATTTTGAAATTCAAAATGGCGGATCCAATATGGTGAATTAAAATTAAAAAAAATCATCGAATTTTCTCCAAACTCGGTATCCAGGGGTTTTTGTGATCGCTGATTAGGAATCAGATGTGAAAATCTCCAAATTCAAAATTGCAGCCAATATGCCTGACGAAAATTGCAAAAATCATAAGATTTGCTCCAAATTCGGTACTCAGGGTTTTTTGGGGTTGCTTATTCAGAATTCGTTTCTGAATTCATAAATTCGAATAGTTGACGTTTATTTGAATTATTGAACAAGATTATTATAAATCGATAAAAAGGGTTTACAAATATAATTCAATCCGTATAGAAAAGTATGTCATGAATATAATATTAGTGACAAAAGACTAATTGATCAAAGATCAATAACAAATTAATAACAAATAAGAAAATTCAATCATTTTCCTGATCAGAATCATCATCTGTTGCTTCCCGTAGTTCTTCATCTGAACTGTCAGATGAATTCTCATGTAACTCATCCTTGGAAGACAAGATTGTAGCTGGTAAAATCAATAGTGTCACTGCATCTTGAGATAAAATCTTAATTTCCTTTTGTGGCTGTTTTCGCAAAGTAGAAATTAAAGGATCCGATGTTGCCATGAGTCTTAAAAACACATCTTCCATACATTTAACTCGGGAACACTTTCGTGAGAAGTCTTCGCGATATCTTCTTATCAACTTATTAGTTGACTCTTGAGCCTCCTCAGAAAGTTGTCCTATAGGTAATAACGCATGTTCTATGATTTCGGGTCCATGAATTAATAATTTGTGGACACAAGTTGGCATGTAATACCAGGGATATAGTTGGACAAATAATTTTCCTGTTTCTGCTGTATATTCCCGGAACTTTGCAACATTGATTTCATACCCGCTTGAGATCACTTGTAGTATAACATGAAATCGTTGGATCAAATTCACATCAACTCCTGTAATAATAGAAGATGTTGTTGAGTTTTCGAAGAAACGCCTAGCGGTGTTCCCATCCTTGCTGCTCCCGAAACCCTGCTTTGGAACGTCAACAATAAGTCCCAGTTCTTTCTTAAACCCTTTTTGGATGGCAGTTTTCCGGATCTCGATTTCTTTCTTGTCTTCGCCACGTGCTTGCCACTTCTTTGTACCAAGTTTGTATCCTATATGTAGACAGCATTCGAAGCACCGAATCCATGCATGAAGTGTCGACAATCCATATTGTAAGTTTTCTGTTTTGACTGGCATGCTCAACATTAAATCTAAATTATTAAAATCTTTTGATGTTGCGTTGCACAGATAGCAACGTTGAGCTGATTTAGTCGAGGTTACCGCGTTACAAACTTTCCCGTCGATCATCGTCATAACTAATTTGTAAGAAATGGAAAATTCTTTTCTCCGATGAATATTTTGCAAGGAACAAGCGATTGTATTTGATTTTCAAAATGCGTTACTTCATTCAGAGATGTATCCACATTCTCGTTAATGAATTGCAGTCGTAATGGTCTGCAGAATCGAGTAGACGGAGGTTTTGGATTGAACCATACAACTTTTTCCTGCTTAGATTCCTCATCCAAGCATACAAGTTGTAATGGCACAAGCGAAGTGAAAAGTAAACTTGCGTCAGAAACTGTTTCATCGGTAAATTTCATTTTATACACACTTTGCCCCGAAGTTCCATCAAAACCCCATTTACAAATGAAATTCATATGGATAACATTTTTTGCATCCAGTCCTGCCATATCATTCTGTTGGAGTAATAGAATGCGTCTCACTGTGTGATCCAACAAAGCTTGCAATTCTACTCCAGCTGTTGATTCGGAAACCTTAATGTTACTGATAGGGGGGTAACATTTACGTTCGGCATTTAATACATCTTGATACGGTGGGTACAATTTACAATCTACTGTCATTGCACTATTTCTCATCAATTGATATTTTCTTCTTGATATTCCCATATCCAAAAATAAAGCCAAGGCTTGATCATTTGTAAATGTGGATGCAGATTCTGATTTTACAACTTCCATATATTTCTCCACTTTGGACGGGCTAGACGATGAAATGTCTTCCAGAAGTTTTGAAACGCCTGATTTACCTGCAGAACGAAGACTCATTTCCGTAGCGTATGATAATTCATCAACATCATATTTTGTTCGAATTTCTTGAGTTCTTCTTCGCTTTGAACGTTCGCTTAGAGATGAGAATTCCGAAGAAGGTCGACCTGAATTCATTTTTGGTGTTTTCTTAGTATCATTCTGAACAGAAAAATGTACTGGAACGTTGAGCCATTCATTATTCTTTACGAAAAATGTTCATCCTTTCTCTGAGCCTCTTGATATTTCTGTCTCATCTTATTGAATAAATTTGCAATAACTTGCTTCATATGGTCATAGACTTTGATACAACGACCAGTATGCGAAGATAGACGGTTTTCTAAATTTTCAATTTTAATTCCCAAATTACTCTTCAAATGGTCTTTCATCAAAACGAAAATTTCTTTCCTTGAAAATTGTACAATATCATCGCTTGAACCTAAAATTAAAATAATTAATTTGTCACGGGATGGAATAATAATTCTTTGATATACTCATTCATTTGGACTCATTTGATCCAAGTCATTGTATTCATCTCATTTCAATTATAAGTTTCGCAAAAAGAGAAAAGCGTCAACTTTGATTTTCTATGTCGTACCCAGGTATTCTTCCTCTTTTGTC
The DNA here is from genome assembly GCA_018340375.1 of Gonatopus flavifemur. NCBI lineage: Eukaryota > Metazoa > Arthropoda > Insecta > Hymenoptera > Dryinidae > Gonatopus > Gonatopus flavifemur. The sequence goes on from JAFFJZ010000001.1 coordinate 3,609,729, forward strand.
ATCACTTATCCTGCATTTCCTTCCTATACGCCATACTGTTTGGAAAAAGTGAATAATTAATCCATTTGGGAGTGTGGAAATTCGAAATGAACTCATTATGAACTCTTTCCAAACTGTTTGCCTGTGCGGGTTATTTGTGTGTACCTTATGAACATTATATGTACTTCATCTCATAATATTCTCAACATTTTTTCGATTCTTGATCAACTGTGACAAAACGCGTAAATATCGATTCATTGCAATTCTCATTTCATTTATATCGTACATTCGAAAGCGCAGCTATGCGCAGCTCTTCTCTACACAATTTAACAGCAAATTGATCATAGATTATGTTCCAATCGGATATTTGGCGGAATATAGCGGAATATGTGACTTTTTACTTCGGTTTTCAATGTATTTATTGACAATTTTGAGCAATATTTGTTATAAAGAATAATGGGAATAGATGATTGATAAATCCCGTATTTTGAATGATCTGTGTGATGAAAATGCTCTACATACCTCCCGGAACAGCATGCATTTTGATTCAGATCAATTAGTTAATCATATAAGTAATTATTTCAAATTGAATTAGGATTAGATTTGTCGCTCGTAGGAACTGACATACGACACGTAAAACAAGGTCAACTTTCCTTTGTTATGCCAACTTCAGTGTTGATGGCAAACCGTTTCGAGGATCAGATTTCAATAGCCCAACTATCAATGTAGCCCACCTGCTACTTCAAAAAACCCGAATATGATGTTTGTTTTTTTCAATTTTGGCCACGTTTTTGGCTTTTCGTACCACTGTGCGTCAGCTCGAGTATCTAAATTGACTTGCCGAGGCTGTAATTTAGCTGCGAACGAAAACGTTGATACTGCTCCATCCCTTCTTTCATGCGAATTCGCGTGGATTTTCCAAGCATGGGACTATGAAGCTATTTTTTTCCCCATTTTGCCTCACCAAATGACGATTACTTTATATAAAATTTGTTTGCCCTGCACTTGTTTGTTCCTTGTATACGGAGTGATTTCCATCCCTCATTGATTTTACATTTTCGGAAAAAAAGGAAGGAACGAGAAAGTAGGAACTTTAATGATGTACGAACGAATATATTATTAACCCAAATCAGATTCGAACAACATCAGCAGAATCGGATTTGTTCGAACATTTGTATTGGAATCGAATTTACATCGAGTAATCTTATCGATAGCAAACTCGTTGGATACATTTCCATGAAAACATCGTCCGATTTGCATGAATTTGTATCAGAAACTTTGAGATAAATAATTATTTCTCATGTAGCATCATTGTACATTATATCAAGTTATCGTGTACTCTCATTTATGAATGCAACAATAGGATAATTAGATTCCCTAGACGATGTTCGATACCAAACTCACGAATTGAATTTCATATGAGATAAAAGAGAAAGAATGTATACAATATTTTGAATGAAACGGAGAATAGCGTCACGTGTTTCCGAAACAACGTTTCGGTCTTATCGTTTAATTTGTTATCTAGAAGACATTTATTTTTACCCAGCGTTTCTGATCTCGCTGCGGAACTGGTATCTGGGAACAACGATAGCAAGCCTTCAGGCTGCAGTTATGTGTGTGCATCAGTATTCCGCCTTGTAGGACTGCAATCTAGGATCATAAGAACCGATGAGTAGATGGGTCGAAGCATTTCTGTGCGTTATCAACTTCCCCTCCCATGTCTCGTTTCATTTTTTCTTTTTCAACTCTAATGTCATTTTACCATGTCGTTTTCCCATATCACGACTTTTTTCATCATTACCGCAGTTGGCGGCTATCATCATTTGACATTTTCAACCGTCGTAGACGGACAAGAACATCTCTCTGAGTTTTCTGCAATTCAGGTCAGAGGAATTGACGATGTGTCTAAAAGTTTGATTCAATGAATTCTGGTGATGACATACATTTTGATTGTCAGATTCGTTTGATGGTACTGAGCGAAATGGAAAATTCATAATGCCTCGATATCAAACCTCTAGTTTCAAAGGGGGATGAAAATTATATCGAGGGATTTGTTCTTCAACGTTGATCGTTTTCCCCTATCCTTTTTTTTTATCCTGTCACTTTTCTCAACTATCCCCCATGTGTATCGTAATATCATACTAGCGGAGCAGGATTCGCTTCCTGCAAGGTGTAGAACATTGACACTCTACTCCCTGAAATTGAACTTGTTACACCTTTACACTCTGCTCTTTTCCCCCCTTACTCATTCCACTTCTTTTCTCGTGAAATAACTTCGGGAGCTTCATTCTTTCATATACATATATTAAAATTCATTCCCAATATTCTCCCCTTTATGTGAAGAATTAGACTTACTTTACTCACACTTCGGTCGAATATTTATTTCTAAGACATTAAACTTCAAGTTCAAATGTAAGTACTTTGAAGAGAAATTATAGCTTGGAGCTTTCATAAAGCGGATATGGTCCGTGAAAGAACAAACATTTTCCTCTCCGAGACCTCTTCCATCCCTTTATTTCGTTGAATAATCTGGATTCGAAACATTTTCGAGGATCCAGTCGATTCAAATCCAAGCAGGCAAAACGAATTTCACATAAAAGAGCTGACAAATAAATTTGAAGGGAAGATCATGTGCTGTTAAAATATCAAACCTCGCTCAGTATTCACAAACTTATCTCCAAACAGTCACAAATTTGAAATGACAAAGAAAATGAAGAATATAGAGCTACAAAATCGTTTTCATCGGCACAAAATTCGAATACATTTTTCCCGTTCGCTTCTGTTAATTTCCCTTTATCTCGAATTCATTTTCTCTCATCGTGTTATTTTCCACTTCTCGCTCACAAGAGTGACTCCTTCGTGGAATCTCGATTGTAAGAGACTAGAAATTCCACGTAGAACTGGAGATCCTTCAAAGACCACACTTGAATTTCAGCTCACGATTCAACGCTTTTCCAAGACGATCCCCATTCTTTTGTTTCTGCGCGGGAATAAATTTTGTTGTTTGAACGGCAGTACTGATGGCAATTGAAAGATGAAGAAGAGATATTGAAAGATCCATCGTAATGTCTGCATCGTGACTGGTCGAGAATAGGAAGAAAGAAGTGTTATAGGGCGAATAACTTGTGGTCGAATAACAACTGATGCATAAATTGTTTGTAGAGAGAATGTATTACAATGCTGTATATCAATAAAGATGAATTCTTCGGTACTCAACAGGAGATAAATGTGAGAGAGATTCCTCATTGTTGCTATGTGAAAGTGTCAAAGCGTTGTCACTGAACACACTTTTGATCCTTTACGAACCAGTATGTTTGAAAGGACAGAGAGAGAGAGAGAGAGGAAGATAAAGATTCGTACACTGTAGAAACTTTAGCAGACATTGAAGGACAATCTACTTAAACATTTTGGAAAATTCAGGTAGTCTTGATACGGCTCGATAGTCGCAGAGCTGTTCTGGGAATTCCGCTTCAGGAATTGAAGTTGTTAATCAAATGTCTAAGAATGAGTTCCCCAACCCTGAAGATTGTTATATCACTAAGCACTTGTAATCTTTTCTCATGTTTTCAGAGGCCCTAACTGCTTTTCATTTATGAAGAGCGAAGGTAATGTCTTTGATATTACAGGGAGTGAGTACTGCATTTTACTGCGTTGAATTTTGAGCTTCGAGTAACTCAATACACTGAGAGGAAATTATGAATATGAGCTCATAGATAGCCGATAGATACATCACAAGAACTTCAGGGAATAATATAAAGAAAATTCTAATGTCACATCAATCATATATTCTCCCTAGAGAATAAAATGAAGGAAAACATACAATCCAAAACACGAAGGAAAAGGCAACAACTGTGAACGAGGAAGGATAGAGGAGAGAATGAAATAAGTATTGGTGAAAGATGAGGAAGTCTAACCACATAGTGATGATACGATAAGTAGTATAAAAGCATGCAGATAAAGGAAAATATTAAGGTGTTCTACTGTGAGGGGACGATGAACTATATCACAAGGACGACAAGGTTCAGATTGGGGCTGGAGATGGGAGAAAATCAGTCCACAGACGTGAGATGTGTAGTTCGAAAGGAAGAAAATTGGGAGCATGTGCCAGACTATTGTGTTAGGGAAAGGAATAAAAGATCGCTAAGGAAGTGAGGGGATAAATACCAAATGAGAATAAAAAAGTGGGATTCCAAATAAAAGAACTCATGTGTCTGTGAAAAAACCACAGAGATTTCTTTCAATATCTTCACATGTTCTTCGATGTCTACATTTATTTAGATTTCACAGGAAATGCTGCTGCGGAATTTTCAATTCGAGTCACTGTGAACGAAACATCTATAAATTTGCATGCACACATTTATTTATATATAAAATTGCCATTAACCACCACGCGTAGTTGAAGAATTTATGAATGAATCAACGAATTTTTAGTTGAAATGACTTGGAAATTGTAGACTCAACTACGCCACCTTTCATTGTCTCAAACATATCACTTGATTTTATGAACCAACGTGTGTCAACGTCAACAAATCACAGAAGAAGTTTCATCCAAAATCTCACATAGTCGAGTCAACCTCTCAGGCAATCGATGCTTCGTTATTTTGTGTCAAATGTATATGGATACTTGACGGAAACTATTTTTCATTGTCCCAATCATTCACGTAGTTGACTCAACAGAGTCGGCCAACCTGGGGAATGATTCAATGCAACCTCCAGAGTTGGTTGAACGTATTTAACCTCCTGGCGTAGTTGAATCAACTACGCTTTCGTTCAGTTCACTAATCCTCTTTCTCAGTGTATCCAATAATCAGTTCATCTGCCATCAATATCTGTTAGTCGTGTCTAAAAAGTCTTGGAGGAATTCTCAAAGGTATGAGTTATAGTCGAGAATCACCATGAACATTATTTTTCAGACCTGTGCAAGATTTAACATTTGTTAGTGTGTTCCAAATTGTGGATCATTCGGAATCATACATTCATTGTATATTATTTCAACTGTTCAGTCGTCGTATTCGCAGTTTGTTCAAATGTGCTGATGATGTCCAAGGATATCAAAAATTGATCAGATGTATATTCAATCTCGCCCACTCGTTTTTAAACGCGCATGATATGAAATGATTTGCTGATACACGTCTAAATATATCCAAAGTTGTTCAGCTCTGTCTGAAGTTCATTAAAGAAGACAAATTCTGTACATCTGTTCATTCCATATGTCCAATAAACTTCTGAACAGGCGTTGTCATGCCAGAAATTTGGGGAAATGCTTACATGTCTTCGAAATCCGATGTGATGGAAAGATATGCAAACTTATCCTGTCATCGTATTCTCACAAGACTTGGACACTATCATAGAGGATTCATTCCTCTGATACAAAATTCCATCTCCGAGAGTAGTACGAGCAGTTATGCAATATCATAACATAGACATCTAAATCGGGAGATGAGGTATCGAAAAATTAATAAATGCATTCAAAAATTGGTAGCACAACTTTTGGAAAAACAAAAAAAAAAGAATCTCGATGCTCTAAATGTTCATCATAGGTTTGCTACTTCCTTGATATATTGACTGTTGAATATTCTAAAAAAATTTGAACAAGCTATTTGACTATGATTTTTCATAAGATCGTCGAGTTAAGAATTGAGGCACTACCGAGTGGAATGAAATTCAACTGTTTCTATCGTTCTACTTTCTTGCTGCTCCACCCCTATGCTCACAATTAGTGTTGCAAAACCTCCCGATTGATCTGGAGGTCATCTTCCGATTTCCATCCCTGATTCCCGAAACATCCAGTTTCGGCCGAATTTCAACAGTCTCCTGAATTATTCAACGAAAACTACCGTTTTTTGGCCCATTCGCTCAATGCTCTTTTTTGCTCTCTGAAATGGTGTTACATGGCTCCTTCGATTTCAAAAAGTGCAAGCGAAGCAAGCGCCATTTTGAATATCAAATAGCGAATAGTGCGAGCACCTCCGCATTTAAAAACAGCGAAATACTGAAAAAACAGTCAGATAAATCTAGTCTTCTCATGGAATTCCTGCAGTTTCTTTTTGAAAAACCGCGAGATTTTGCAACAATGGTCTGAAGTAGCAGGGATGGGAAGCTTCAATTATTTTTTGTACTTGAAGTACTTTTCAATTGAGACTGCCTATCCCTTCCTGTTACAAATAATCTATACAATCTCATTGACGGACGGGAAAACTAATAGGTTTCAGTGAATTCGATAATATTCAAGAAATATTCCTACCTGGGCTGGAAGATTATTTTTTTTATTTTAGAATTGTTTTCGCTTCGCTGGTACTCTTCAAAAGTGCGCTCGCTTTGTTCGCCATTTAATATTCTCAATGGCGCTTACGTCACTCGTATTTTTTAAATTCTCTCCGCTTGCACTTTCCAAATTCAGAGGCGCTCGCTCCACTCGCCATTTAATGCTACTTCTGAGGGGACCCTGGTAGAAATTTGATCAGGCATTCCCTACTTTCAATAAGGTCCTGATCAGGTTAGAATCCGGAGACTGTAAATGAGGAAGATGTTACAAGGCTCTTACAAAGGACTTATCTGGTTTCCCCAATAGGATTCAAATAGGGTTGTAACGCAGGGGTACAAAGGGGTTCGGATGAGATTCCCATGAAATTGAGCGGAATAAGGAACTCCGTAACGAGACCTGATGAAGATCTGATAGAAAATCAGGCATGCCTCGTCAGATCCTGATATTTTCCCGTCCGAAATTTCTACCAGGGGAAGAACGAGTTTTTCGTGAATGCGCCTGAAAACGGTAGGTTCTGTTGAATTATTCATGAAACTTTTGAAATTCGGCCTAAAATTGATATATCGGGAAACAGGGGCGGGAAGATCTCCCGATGAATTGGGAGGTTTTGCAACATTGAATACGAGATTTATATTCCATAAAAATTTTTCAACACATACTGTAACTTTTTATCAATTTCATCCTATACCATCATAGTATCCAATCTCATCAAATTTCTGATGTACTCTGAAGGGACTTATTCACAAATTAATCACCAAAAGCAGGCTAAAAACCCTGGAGATATTATTCTGTGAGTTACAATCACAATTTCCAAATAAACATCTACAGAACAATTCATGAAAATGTCTATCTATCCATCTTTGCTTCGTATCAGGACAATTAGATCCCATCAAAACAATCACTTCGCTCCGAATACAGAAAATTTATACTTTGCGATATGATTTCCCCAACGATTCGGAATGCTTCGATTCATGCCTCGATACCCAATCATTATCACTGTAATTAATTTCATCGATACCAACAAAACTGGTTTTCCAAATTTTCAGACTAATCAAAATGCAAAGATAAATATTCGTTATTGTGATTACTATTACAAACCATATAATTCTGATTGGAAATATGGTGTTTTCACAAATCACTGATCCTATCATATCTGCGTTTGGTTCTGTCAATACGCAACATATCGTTTCGTACATCAAATATATGTTGTTAATCATCACTTGCAAACGAGTCATCTGGGTTATTCGATAACCATGGCAATCGACTATGAATTATTTGCATTGATTTGAATATTCTGAATACGAAATCGAAATTGTTGATTAGCCATGAGAGAGAATGATTTGTACGTTGTAATTTTGATTCGTCACGAAATTGAAGATTCAAAACCTGTATGAAAAATCAAAAGAACATAAATAACATGAAAAACATTCCTGAACATTCTGAACAACACTGGACAAGTTTTTGCGGAAAGATTTCTAATATCAGAGTTCATACCATGTTGGAATTTACCATCACTTTATTTATATATCCGGCTTCAAGAAACCACTGTAATTTTTGACACAAAAATTCAATTCCATGTGATTTATTTGCGTTCGATTTACGTATAACTTTATGAATCTTCTTTCTTAATGTAAATATAAATTGTAAATAATCATTGAATCATACACCAAACAAGAGTTTGTAATGGATGTAAAATTTTAAATCGAGGAGGAAACTTTTAATTATGGTTGAAAAAGTTCCTGAAGGAAGTATCTGAAGGGAAGTTGTAGTAATCATAGACGAAGTTACTTAGGAATATTGCGTAGCATCAATTATGTAGTGGATAACAAAGTTGAAATTGGGTTTTTGACATACAAATGCCTTTTGACAAATATATTCTGAAGAAGGATGTACTCCTTTATCGTTCATACAGAGAGATCAAAATGAATTTCCTTTCTAAACTTCTGCCTCAGTTTTTCTGTTCATTCCACGAAATTTGTTGGATAAAAACTCCCAAATATTCGGTAAATCCATCGCATTTTTCGGTACAATGACCGAAATCCTGGTCATTCTTACGAGTTGTTTTCGGGTTCAACGCTGGCTGAATTGTTGAAGAATATCTCGGTGAATTCACCTGTTTTTCTCACAGTGTATTCAGCAAAAAGAAACTGATAACAACCCTGAGATATCCAAACTGTTCTCAGAAACTGACCTGATTCTCTATTTATGAGCCTCGATAATTTTATCTACGCCATTCAGGTAAAAAAGGTCACCTTTCATTCGTGGAAGTATTGCGAACAATTGATATATTTTGTTCCCCACATCGCACAAATTTATTTCCAAACATTCTCACCTAGTGATCCATTACAGCATGAACTTACGAGCACACCTATCCGTTACTCCAGATAGTTTTATGTATCAGTTACAAGCAAGAAAATATAATACGAATTCGAAAACAAAATTCAATTCTTTTTCGATATACACTCAGAGGTTCGAATTTCGATTTACACTTCATTGAACATTCACCACTTTAGAAATTCGAAAATACCTCCAGCGTAAATTCGTTCTCGGATCGATTTACACATCGTTACGCTCTCGATACTTTATCTCCACCAGAGACGGGAATAGTCGAATCAGCTAAACTCTAACTCAGAACCTAAATGTGCTACATATATTATTCTATGCGCAGAGAATATTTGAGAAGGGAATTCTTTAAATTCGAAAACAAACAACAGTCATCCCGTTACGAGAGTTCACAATTTCAGGGAACGAGAATTTCCCTTATTCTACGTTAAAAATCCACTTTCAAAGCAGTACATGTAAGCTTTTCAAGCGAACTGTGCCAACTAACTGCATTGGAACACAGTCTTCATGGATCTATACAATGATTTGAGAATTTCTTCAGAAAATAATTGATGAGAATTGAAACACGCTCTGGTTTCTTGTCAGTCGATATTAGAAAAAAAATGCCGCAAAATTGCAGATACATAGGGAGAAAATTTGATTACGGTGAAGAGAATTTGGCAACCTAGGCCCTATTGGAATTGGAATATCAAGGGAAGTTGAGTGAGAGCTATACAGAGAAATACTGGAAATCAGGGTAGAATTCAGAAACTTCATTGTTGAAAGAATCCAACGGAACGATCGATAGATTACCGCCAACTAAAAAGAAATCTACAATGAATGTGAGGTAGAATGTGGTCAAGATCGAGCTGAGAAACTGTCCCGAGAGAGTAAAGACATGAACAGCGGTGGGAAAGGACATCGAAGCAAAGCAGATGTTGCCATAGACATCTTGCAGAAGACGGCGGAGGTTGTATTGTGTGGAACAGTGAGATGGTACGACGAACGAATAGCATTGAACCCTTTCCACGTATTCCTCAAGGCTATGAAACCTGTATTAAACATTGAAGACCGCCTGTGGATTATTTCCGCACTTTACGTCGAGGACAGTCTCGAAGATTGAACTGTTGGAATAACATCATAGGCAGCCCCGGTAAACGATCCTCCAGGAAATATTTCTCCGTGAAATGACTTTAAGAACTATATCAAACGATGCCAATCTACTCCCTATCAGAATCTACTCCCAGCGAAATAGAATGAAGTGAGTGATCATCGTGATCATGTGGTTCATAAATAGAAGAAATATACCAAGTAATATTGACATATTCGATTTTTTTCCCAGAGGATCAGTCGTTCTCGTCTTGGATTAGGTTCAGAATTGAATAGGGAGATGATGATCGGAACTCTTCTTTCGATTTTTGTACCTTTTTGTTCCAGTACTCGTTATATTTGTTTGTTTAGTACCACCATTCGCAATCGTGTAAGATCGGACCTGCAATTCTTTAGCCGTGTTGTTGCATCTTTTCAGGTGAGAAGTAAGCGTAAGTGGTTTTCTTTCACTGACCAATCATCCAGCTCCCGAAACAAACAGATGAAAAATACAGCCATTCTTGCAGAGAAAGTAATTTGACTACGATGAGAGGGATCATCATCAGGCTCCCAAATGATGATTTGTCACCAACCCCGTGGAAAACTGCTCGACTGGAAATTTACCCCATGGACCAGATCAGGTCAACTTTGATCCAGCCTAGGTCCTGTTAAGGCAACTTCGTCAGGACCTGACAAGTCATGTCACGCTTCACTAATATAAGGACCTTTTGAGGCAAGACTAATGGGGATTTGATGCGGAATCCCATACCAAAACCTCCTAAATGAATTGGAATTAGGATATAAACAGGAAATTCACAACCCAAAAATGTTGTATTCGGCATGGAGGGATCTAACTTGAAAGATATGCACAGTTGACATTTGCTCAGAAATATTTTCCTGATTTAGAGAGAATTTATTTCACCAGGGAGTATACAATCTGAAATTGAGACATTGTTGCATTCACTTTATTGAACTATACTTTATAGACATATACATTCATAATCTCAGGATAACCTAGCAAGGTCTTGATGGAATGACAGCGAGGAAAACCTATTTCAACCTTCTAGGATAATTTAAGCGAAACCTCATGAGGATCAAATGGGCTTATCCCTACGTGGGGCATCCACATCCAATCCTGATTAGGATTCCAGCAGGTATACCGTATTTCGCAGGACCTTGTTAGGTCCTCACCATATGTCAGGTTAACCCTATGATAATTTCCAGTCGGGTATTAGAAACCGAGAAGGAACTGTCGTGCTCGTCGAGAAGAATCTTTGAATCCTGATATGACTCTCAGTGTTTTTATATGTATGCAGGAGAACGTATATCATCCGAAATTCAGCGCTGATGGAATCGTGACCTCAAAGTTTCGCGTTTCGGGGAGGAATTGATTCCACGAGACGGATGCCCTTCACCTCGACAATAGAATGTTGCTGATGTACAGCGCTTTTCGCCTCCAACTTCAAGAATTTGCCGAACCACATATTCATAAGCTGCCCTTGGGAGCGACTAAGTTAACACGTAGCAGCGGGGTAGAACTGCTTTGTTGCATCTTCCCATCTTTGATTACCAAAGTTAACGTCCTCTCATGATGTATGCCCTAGTAGAAATGCTCTGGCGATTTATTGGTTTTGTGACACTTATCCATTGAACTATATAACATACTGGAATGCGCACTCCCTCGATTTTCTATAATATAGACCGGTTAGAGGGAGAGATAAATGTTGGGCGCATGGTATCTGCTTTTAACAAATGCGTTTTAGAGAGAGGTAGGAAATATGTTGGGAGAGTCGTACTCCCTCTCGCTCATGCAATAAACTATATCACTCTGACCGCGCCAATCTAGGGAGCGCTCATTCCAGTATGTATAGAGTTCAATGCACTTATCCCAACGAAGAACTAGGAAACTTGCCAGTAACTTGCAAGTTACTAGCAGATGTCTGGTTATGCCGTGGGACAGGTGTTACAAAATCAATGAATCGCTAGAACATTTCTGCTACACGGAGTAAAAAGATCATGGAATGATCGCTAGGAAAGATAGTAAACTGGTGACAACTACGAATTTCTGTGCACAGTCACTAACAGAGACGAGTAATGATTCCTATTTTGGTATACTATATTGTATTCTAATATACCAGAATAGGAATCATTACTCGTCTCTGTTAGCGACTGTGCACAGAAATTCGTAGTTGTCACCAGTTTACTATCTTTCCTAGCGATCATTCCATGATCTTTTTTTCTCCGTGTAGGGTGTTGATCTTCGACCAATGACGCATCGAATGTTTGCACGTGAACGTCCCTCAACTCAGAACCATACACCGTTACCTACGAAGCTACTGAGCTTCTACACCGCTTGACCGGAAATTCAGTCACATTTGATGGGGTTAAGCGTTTGAATTTCTAGTCGGATGGTTTTGGCTTACATAGGCACTGTTACGAGTACTGGTCATTCATTAAAATATCTTGCCAAAATGACAGCGTTAGTCACATACGGAAGCGTATATGTGGACGGCTAGCTTGAGTGGCCAAGTAAGCAAGTGACGCGTTTACGAACACGTTGAGTGCATGGCACGAAGTAGAACATGCTGGTTCATATTAGTCTAACCCCCGCGGTAGCTTCTGCTTCATTTGAAATCAAGCCCTGATGAGGAATGTATGAACGCACCGCTGCGTCACAGCCAGATTTAACAATTTATTGTGGGGCATGTCAAATTACAAACGTATCTAATCCCTAGTAGAAATTTGATCAGGCGTTCCCTACTTTCAATAAGGTCCTGATCAGGTTAGAATCCAAAAACTGTAAATCAGGAAAATGTTATGAGGCTCTTACAAGGGACTTATCTGGTCTCGTTAATAGGATTCAAATAGGGTTGTAACGCAGGGGTACAAAGGGGTTCGGATGAAACTTCCTTAAAATCGAGTGAAATAGGGAAAATTGTGAGAAAACCTGATGAAGACCTGATAGGAAATCAGGCATGCCTCGTCAGGCCCTGGTATTTTCCCGTCCAAAATTTCTACACGGGATGGATTAAAATGAGGTGTGTTCTATCACTGCCCAATCGGGCCCATGTTAAACATGAGGCTGCCCTTGTTTGCATTGATATTGAGCATTATTGCATTAATGCTGGTCAATTCCGCGCCAGAAAAGGGTTGGAGTTGGCCGAACGTTCATGCACGATAGGTGGCCATAAAATTTGTCTTCTCAGGTACCGATAGAATACAGTCCCGTCCAAGCGTCTGGCTGCGCATCTACCACGTCCCGTCTGCTAGCTTCAGATTCACTATTTTTTTTACTTTCGCGACTAACCCAAAAGAGGCAGAGTCTTTACTGTTGTGACTTATGAGAACGATTACTTGAATATGTCAACATCTCTCTAATTTTCCCAGAAAGCTTTTTTGACAAAATTCAAAATATATGTACACCTTCCCTAGCAGTTCCTGGAGTCCAATTTAATTAAAACTCGAGACATTCGATCATTGGTGAAACCCTACGGTGATTTGAGGTTCGAACCTTGTGAAGATTTCTTCCAGAAACCCTCACAATTGGTTGTATTTCAAATTCTTTCAGGATATACAGGGTGGTCCATTTGGAGTGATATAGTCAAATATCTCGGAAACTAGTGGAGATGGAAAAAAATGTTCCAGATAAAAAGTTTAGGGTTCCGAGGGGGAAGTATGATGCTGACCTTGAAAAATCCCTCAGAGGTCATTTTGAAGGTCATTTAGGGGTCAGGATGGTTTTTTTAAATAGGACGCCCATTTTTTTATCACGGCATGGGAAAGCTGGTTTCAAACACTTCACGAAACACTGGGCATGGACTCCTTTCCGCCCATTGGGGTGCAAGGGATGGATCGTCGAAGTTATTGATGAACTACTCTTAGCGCTATCCAGGAACAACGACGTGGACGTGGTAGTTCTCTGTTCCTTCCGGAGTGCTTGATTATCGTGATTCCCCTTGCCTCTCACATGAGGGGTGCTGTTACAAGTTCGTGCAATAATTGCCCGAAGTTACCCCCCTCTGCCTGGATACATAATCCCGGTATGTTAGCACAAACAGTGTGGAGGCGATCGATCATGTCCTCCCTCATTTACAAAAAAACTTCCAAATTTTTTTGATAAATCTACAAAGAAATTTTTTAGTGTAACTCTCTTTAGTGAATTCTCTGGAAGCTCGGAGGATTTTTGTATCCGTTCGAATGTGCATCCTAATCGACGTTATGTGGTATGGTCAATACTTCCAATGTTTCCAGCAACCTTTCAACAATTTTTGAGAGTCGATACTCATTTATAACCCTCATTGAATCAAATGGAATAATTTATTCGATTTGAAACGCAATAATCGTAATAAATCGTACACATCACTGCCAACCATAATAAGCAGAGACTCAGTGTTCCCGTTTGTTTATGCTTACGTTTTTTTTCCAATCAAATTAACTCTAATCTGCATTGAAATCAGTCCCGATCTTCGGAGAAAAGCGATGAACAAGAATACATCAACAAACAGAAACATCGAATTTCTGTTTATTATGGTTGGTTATGTGGATGATTACGGAAATACGTGATCATTTAAACACTGGTTCTAAACTGAAACCATCACAATCGTTCTTCTCCTTTGCATATTCAATCATCTACATTTATCAATTTATTCCATTCGATTCAATCGAAGGAATGAATCACTATCCACCCTCCGAAAGTATTGATATGATGCTTGTGCTTTGCTCATGTCACAATAATTACAACAAAGCCGCAAGAGTTCACCGGGATCGGTATCCCGATCGCCGCATCGCACACCCCACGACCATCCGTCGACTCGAATTGAGGGCTCGACGAGGAGTATTGCAGCGAGATCTAAGACATCACCGGTACGATGAGAATGATATCCGTGCGCTCACCATATTGGGACTTATCCACTTGGACCGTCATGTTAGTAGCAGATCGTTGGCACGAATAACTGGTATACCCCGGACTACTGTTTTGAGAATCTTGAAGCATGTCAAATATCGACTATACCACATTACGTTAACTCAAGCTCTCACTCCAAACGACATGAGACTTCGAATTAGATTCTGCAACTGGTCACGAGCAAGGCTGGTTGACGATCCTCAATTCTTCGACTATGTAATGTTCTCCGACGAAGCATCTTTTCAGAGCACTGAGCATTTGAATAGACACAACTCTCATTACTGGTCGGATGTTAATCCGCATTGGTATCGAGCAATTAAATGTGTGGTGCGGGATCGTCGATCGCTATTTAGTCGGTCCACATTTTTTCAACGGCACTTTGAACGGCCCCATGTTTCTGGAATTTCTGGCGGATCATTTACCAGGCTTGCTTGAGGATCTGGATTTACAAACAAGGCAGGGGAGGTGGGTTCAACTAGATGGAGCGCCACCCCATTACGCATTGATCGTGAGAGAATACCTTGATCATCATTTCCCGGGAAGGTGGATTGGACGAGGTGAGCCAATTGCGTGGCCTCCACGTTCACCCGACTTGACATCTCCCGACTTTTTCTTGTGGGGATTTCTGAAAGACGGAGTATTCAAGGCCCAACCAACCACGAGGGAGGACATGATCGATCGCATCCGCACTGTTTGTGCCAACATACCGCGATCAGTGTTTCTGAAGACGGTTACAAATTTTCGGGGGAGACTGGGATTATGTATCCAGGCAGAGGGGGGTAACTTCCAGCAATTATTGTAACAGCATCAAGCACCCCTCATGTGAGAGGCAAGGGGACTCACGATAATCAAGCACTCCGGAGGGAACAGAGAACTACCACGTCCACGTCGTTGTTCCTGGGTAGCGCTAAGAGTAGTTCATCAATAACTTCGACGGTCCATACCTTGCACCCCAATGGGCGGAAAGGGGTCCATGACCAGGGTTTCGTAAAGGGTTTGAAACCAGCTTTCCCATGTCATGATGAAAAAATGGGGGTCCCATTTAAAAAAACCATCCTGACCCCTAAATGACCTTCAAAATGACCTCTGAGGGATTTTTCAAGGTCAGCATCATACTTCCACCTTGGAACCCTAAACTTTTTATCTGGAACATTTTTTTCCATCTCCATTAGTTTCCGAGATATTTCACTATATCACTTCAAATAGACCACCCTGTATAAAGAATTGCTCGTTGTATTCCAGATGCTCCAGAAATGCTTTAATTCTTCGAGATTCTTGTGGATTCTGCAAAATTCGGAACCCAGAAGTGCATTTACTGCAGAAATCTTACCAAAGGCTTCTGCACTTCTGTACAAGTGAGATCTGAAGAATTCCATCCATTCGAAAATCCTGTGAACGTCTGACAATAAATATGGAGTCTCGGCAAATGAGTCTCAGAATTAATCAACACTAGTCTCGAATGTTGTTGGGATTCAGAAAACATGAGGCTTCCACTTTAATCGCGATCCATATTTTCTTTACAGTTCTCGTTCCTATCTGTGTTCGAAAAAATCCAGTTCCCAACAAATGAATCCACCATAATATCCCAGGCATTTGACCCAAATTCCATTTTTTACCCATCGTCATCCGAATATCACATTCATCAATATACAAATTATCAATCCACTGGTTACATTCGTCATTCTCTCTGACCCAGATAACCCTCTTCTCTCTTTTTTTATCGACATCCATTCTTATCACTACGATCTGTTTTCATTTCCATGCAATCCACATTTCCATCATCATTCTCAATTATTAAAAACTATATTCCCTACCGCAATCATAAATCAACAAACTCTCCACATACTCATATCCCCTACACACTCTTTAAACATCCCACTCGTTTCATTCCCAGTAAAAAAAAAAGTATACAGAATCAAATTTCTTATGCAAATTTTACGCTATGAAGATATATTACCAACGAAGAACGCATAACACACTCCCTATTTTGAAAACACAAAATAAGGATGAAGATCAAGTAGTGTTACAAATACAAATTTTCAAAAACATGAATAATACTTTTATCAAACGGGTCAAAAATATGCACAATGCAGCACACGAGAGTGGTTGTACTGTAAGTATATATACATAAATGTTGGAAAAAGGAAAAGTAAAAAGGAAAGAGAAAGAATATCATTCGTATAATATGACACATCGAAACGAAAGAGTAGGTAATTTCTGTTCATCACAAGCCTCGAAAATGAGGAGGAGATAAAAGGAAAGGAGAAAATGAAACGAGAAAGAAAGGGGGGATGAAAAAGATGAGAAGAAAGGTCGTCGGTGCCGAAGACAAGAGGAAAGACTGTCGGCTGTCAAAAAAGGATGAGAAACTGACTGGAATGAGTATAAAATTTACGAATGGATTTTTTTCCTCTCTTTTCTCTTCTTTTCATTTCACTGAACTTGGTAGGCTGCCTTCTATTTCAATGTACAGACGGAATGAGAGGAAAAAGAAAATCTTGTTTTAAAGAATATCAAATGATTATTATTTGCATCAGACCATTTAGTTGCATTCTCATTGCTAACAGTTTCAATTGTAATTGAATTTTATGTGTGCATTATTATGAATATAAACAAGAGTTTTGTTAACCTACATCATTAGAAATTTCTGCATCAATTTCAATGTTTTTGCTGGAAGTTGTTTTCAAGTGCGTGAGTCCATGAATTCAGTTTTATACATATTTTACATTGAATTTAATGTAAACTACAGCATAATCTATAGTTGTTTTGTGTTTTTGTGCATTGAATGTAATGGAAAATGTGTATAAACTTGAATTCATGTCCGTAATTGAAAACAATTTCCAGATATTTTTGACAGTGTAAAGTACATCGTGCTGATTGATCAGTCGGTGATTAAGGATCATCATGATGAGAGAATAACCTAACTTAAACACTTTGTTGTGATCACTGGAAATGGATTGGACGTATACGAGAAGAGAATAGAATCCAGTTCACATAGCGCGAAACCAATCATCGATGCAGAAAGTCGTTCACTGCCATTCACAATTGAGTGCGAATTTTTTTTTCTTTTTTAATATGAGCTGAAGCAAATGTGATCTTGGGGTAAATGCACCGTCAATTCGTATAACGAATGCTCTAACGGTGAAAAATTTCACGATTACACGGACTCAGCATAACGGTAGAGCGCGCTTTATATCCTCTTCCCTGCAACATTATACAAACCAACGACGCAAGTACCCCGAAATTACATTCGCTCCAGTCCCTAGTCGAAATGCTCTAGTTATTTACGTGGCTCGTACCGCTGTTCTGGAGAAAAATTTCAAATGAACTGATTTCAAACCGAGTTCATCTCGAGTTTTTCTTTAAAACAGCGGTACCGGGTTCTCCAATGACTAGAGCATTTGCGCTAGGGGTGTAACCAAGCTTTCCATAATCGTTCATCGTGGAGAAGAAAAATTGGCTCATGCAGCAAATCGAGGTATTATGTATGGAATAGGAAATCCTTTGACCAACCTAGGCGAATTTTTTTAGTATTATACACAGAATAGCAAATAAATTTGGCTGAGGAGGTCGACACTTTTTGTTGCGCATCTAAAAAATCACTGTCGTAGCTCAGGAGATTGTTGTTGTAGCAAAAAATTCGCTACCATACACGGAGAGGAATGCAGTTCGAAGATATAATAATCTCGAGTAGAAAATTGGAGGGTGTTGATTAAAATCTGTGAATATTTGTTAAAATCTGAGTATTTTTTGAGTTCTTAATGAAGAGAAAACGGTTCACATTCTTGTTGAATTTTATCTGAAGAGGAATGAAAATTCATCAATACCTCATAAACAATCGAGAAAAATAGGAACTTTCCAGAAGGCGCGCATGAAATTTTGTCATCCAGTTTGTAAAATTTCATGTGCGACTAACAAAGTTTCGAAATTTTATCATTCCTTCTGTAAAATTTCATGCGCGATTTCTGGAGAGTTCATATGTTTTCTATTTTTCATGAGGTATTGATAGATTTTGATTCCGAATAAAATTCAACGACAATGTGAATCGTTTTATCTTCATTACAAACTTGAGAATTATCATCAGGTTTCAACAAATATTCTCAGATTTTAAGAAATATTCTCCAATTTCCTAATCAAGATTTAGATTTCGTAACTGCATTTTTTTCCGTGCAGTAAAAAAATTTGCTGCTCTAGCAAGAGTTACCTAGCACAATCAAATTTCACTGTCACAGCGAATTTCGTTTTCTCCGTAATAAGATCGACCCGTACAGCACAACCACCGATCACCGGACATTTTTCCGTTGCCTCCACCCATGCGGAAATGGAACCACGGGCCGCTACTCGCTCACTACTGTTGCCGGAGGTGCAAGTACTGGCAAATCTAGAGCGCCCATTATGGGGCCAATTGAATGGCCAGTACTGGCAAAGGAGTTGGAATGATACCACCATTTTCGTAAGGGCCAGTGTAACATTTACCACCACGGCGGTAGCGATATTTCATGTGAACCTGTTATGGTGAAACTCTGGCATTGCAACAGGGTCAGTTCTTTTTCGAGAGCTGGATGAGGAATGACGAGGAGTCGGAATGACGACATCCTATGTCGAAATTCAAACCACACCCAGTTCTGGCACAGTACCGGTAATCAGAGTTACCAGGAGTGATCATATTTCAAGTAAAAAAAAACACATCAAATTTGAACTTTGAGAATCTGAATGATTCATTGTTCTCATTATCGTCTTAGGAGAAAGGCACTTTGGAAGTGATTTCTTGAAAGTTCACTGAGTGAGGGTTGAACCCGGGTCCTGTGAGTGAGAAACTGAGTCTCTATCACATCAGCCGACGAATCTAAGTTGACGACGAATCACTCAAATTGCTGTAATGGGACCGTTGAAGTCATACAATTCAGAATTGATTCCGTAGTAGAATAAAGTCCCACCGATGCTGGCACATTGCCGTCTTTCAAACATATTGAATGATCATAACAACTCTGACTCAATGGTGGCGCGATTTCGGCTCACTACACCAGCCCAATTGCCAAGATCGTGATTTCAACGTCATCCGACTACCAATTTCGTAATCAGTCAGAGTCTTATCAATACTGGCACATTGCTATCTCTCAAACATATTGAATGATCATAGCAACTTTGGCCTAATGCTGGCCAGACTTCGGCTCACTACAGCAGCTGAATTCACAAGATCGTGATTCTAACGTCAGTTGACAACCAATTTCGTAATCAGTCAGAATCTCTCAAACATATTGAATGATCAAACCAACTCTGGCCTAATGCTGGAAAAACTTCGGCTCACTACAGCACCTGAATTCACAAGATCGTGATTCTAACGTCGGTTGACTACCGACTCTATAGTCAGGCAGAGTCCTATCAATACCGGTATATTGTCATCTATCGAACATATTGAATGCTAATACTAACTCTGGCCCAATACTGGCGCAGTATTGTCTCATGGAAGTAACCGTCTCATTTGAAAGATCAGTGGAATCCCTATTCACTATCTATTCCGTCTCAGAACAACGTTGCATCGATATTGGTGTCGTATTGTCTTTCTTCGCATTTCACCATCCAACCAACTCTGATTCGGTACTAACGCGGTTTCGTTTCTGTACGATCTGGGTATTCTCCGAACAGTATCAATTCGATACTGGCTTAAGACCGTCTAACCACGTACGCCAGTACCATCTGAAATCCGGCGAACATTTGGCGCCAGTTGGAAAACTGGTAATGATTCTGAATGAGCACAGTTGTTTCTGCTGAAGTCTGGCAAATACAACTTTGCCAGTACCGCGCCATTTGTCAACTCTGGTTATTTTCACATGCGCACGGAGATGCGACGTGGACATCGGTGGTTGTGATGTCAGGTGAGGAATAAACAGAACAAAGTAATCCATTCGCCCCAATGAATTGAAATTGGGTGCAAAGCTTGGTTGCGAACGTTGGAAGAGATAGAAGTAGATAATAAAAACTGCAGTAACAATGGCGAACGTCAGCGGAAATGTAGTTAATTATAATTCGCCTGCAAGTGGCTTTAGTTCACAAATATTTGCGAAATTGTGACTATGAGCAAAAGAGAAATAGTTCTCATTTAAATCACCCTTCCGCTCCCAATCATCGATCCACGAATATCACACGGAGAAAAAGGAATTCGCTGTGGCAGCAAAATTTACTTTTGCTGGGTTCCTTTTGCCAGAGCAGCAAATTTTTTGCTGTGACAGCAAACTATTTTCTGTTCCAGCAATCTTGTTAGCTACGACAGCGAATTTTTAGCTGTGGCAGCAAAAAATGTTTGCTATCCCAGCAAAATTTGTTTGCTATTCTGTATATAATACTGAAAATTTGCTGGCGGAGCGAACATTTTTTGCTGCCACAGCTAAAAAATTGCTGTCGTAGCTAACACGATTGCTGTTATAGCAAATTTTTAGCTAGGTCAGCAAAAAATTTTGCTATTCTATATATAATACCTCGATTTGCTGCGTCAGCAAATTTTTTCTCTCCGTGCATATACCACGGTAAGAGGCGAATTTGCCGAAAACATTCCGCCGAATAAACATAATTTGACAATCGCTAGTGATAACTGAAAAGTGACTAGCGGTTGTCAAATTATGTCCAAACGGCGAATTCATCCTCTACCATGTCTCACGATAGACCCCATGACCCTTTGATTAAAACAAATTTCTTCAATTATTCTAAACGAATGGTAATGAAAAATGATTCCACGTGAATGGAATTTATTAAGGATTCGTTAAATATCAAACCGAACATGAAATTAAGAAGACTAGTTATTCTTCGTTTATAATGGATGAGTAGAAAGTAGGGATTTCAAGTTTCCTACCAACTTTCTTCTTTGAACTGTAATATGTATGGTCTAGTGTCCTGACTTGGATGCTTTCCAAGCGCAACGACAAGCATTATAGCCATGTTTGTAAGAGAAAAAAGTTCTCGAGTAAGCATTTTCGTTCTCGTACATCGAGCAATTAGATTTAGAACAAACTTTTATTATAACGCTCACTCGGATTGATGAACGTGAATTCACTTTTGTTAGTGATACCCTCTAATGCGGACTCGGACCAATTGGAAGATAAATTTTACAAAACCTCTCGAATCCCTTGATACATTTCAGTGATACAAATATCAATTCTGTACACAAAGTAAAAAATTTGGGGAGTTTTCCTTCACACTGTTGGTGGATTTCACCCCCTCATCGTGGGAAATTGTTTTTCCATAGAAAAATGAGGGATCTTCCTATCACTTAGAGGAATTATTTGGTTTTTTGGGTATTGAATCCTCTACAAATGGAGGAAAAGTCCATCAAATTATGGTGAGAAATGAAGGAATTCCATCTATGAAGGAATTTTGCTGCCATCATTTTTTGGGGCAAAATTCCATAATTATTTTTTACAGTGTACAAATATTGGACATCTTATATGTTTCCAGTGATTGAATTGATAGGGAGTTTATGGAGTTTGAATTTGAATACTGTCGACACTGCGCAGAAAAGAAAGTTGGCTGTGATTGCAAAATCTAATTTTGCTGGGTCCTTTTCACTGTCACAGCGAATTTTATTCCTCCGTGTGATGATTGAAACTTGATCATCAATCTCTCTTGAATTGTTTTGGTTCTTACATAATATTCATGACCTCTAATTGGTTCGAAAATGTATAAAGCAATCGAAAGTTGAATCGACTGAAACAGTGACGTTCAAATGATTCCAATCAATTTCAGCGAAAGCTTTGATATTTCAACACATGAAGAGAAAAAATGTGCTGACGCAGCAAATCGAGGTGTTATATACAGAATAGTAAATCTTTTTGCCACAGCTGAGTAGATTGCTGAGAGAGCACCATGATTAACTAATGCAGCAAATTTTTTGCTGTACTAGCCAAATTTTCAGTACTATATACAGAACGGCAAACAAATTTTGCCGGATGAGTTGCCATTTTTTACTGTGACAGCAGGAAATTTGCTGCTCCGACAAAAGGTACCCAGTAGGGGTGTGCGGGTAGCACTTTTTATCGGGTCGGGTCGGGTTCGGGTATTTGTATTTCTTTTCGGGTCGGGTCGGGTCGGGTACCCGAATATAATAAAATCGCTTGAATTTAATATTTTCAACTTCTATTCGAAGTTGCCATTGCCGTTGATATTTTAAGGACAAATTGTCTTGAGCGATTGTAGGAATAAGGGGATTTCATATGAATTCAATTCTAATATGAAGAATGCCATATTCACTACAAGTCTATTGGGGTTGTTACTCCATGTAATTGATTACGCAGCGCATTAAGAAATCTCCGAATTGCTTCATGGAATGTTTATATTTATTTTTTAATTCCATTAAAAAATATAATCACATTTATATCTCATAAATAATATATTATCTATTTTCGTATTTAGTAACCACAATATAGAATCTTAAACATCAATGAAAATAAATATTCTTCTTATAAATATCATTCTTTTTTCATATTTTTAAATTTGAATGGAGGAAGCACAACTCTTCCACATGTTTTGTCAGCAATCTTGATCGAGTTGCTGTCACAATATTTCCTGCTGAGGAAAAAGTTTGCTATATTTGAATTACCCGAATGTTATCGGGTACCCGAAAAACTCGGGTAATTGAAAAACCCGACCCGATAAAAACCCGATGACTCGGGTACCCGCACACCCCTAGTACCCAGCGAAATCAGATTTCGCTGTCACAGCTAATTTTTTTCTCCGTGCATCAACATCTTTGGGAATGGATACGCACAAAATTAGTAATTTCTAGATCGATTCATAGAAGTTATTCCGATGAGTATTCAAGACATCTTCAAATTTTATCACTTGTGTGAACGTGAAAAATTGAAACCTTCCAATTATTCATGAGAGCAAATTGATACAAGATCATATTGAATTCGATAGAAGATGAGAACATACGAGTACTGAGAAGAAGAAAATGAAAACCATGTCGTAACTCAATATGTTCAAAGACTTTCGATGGCAATTATTGGAATGAAATCCTCAAACAGCTTTTTCTTCGCTCGACCAGATCCACCATTAACAGCGGGAAAAGAAAAATCATTTGATCCGTTCTTTTGGAACGACGTAGGGTAGGTACTGGAAGAGGATGGAGGACCATTGGGAGAAAGTAATTGGCGCCATCTGTGACCTGATGTTTCACCAAATTGATTGAGGTCTTGAAACCTAAAGAACCGAAAGGAGCGAGCTCATTAGAACGGGCGATAAATCTATTGAATCTATGGGGTGCAGATATGAAAATGATATTTCCTGCACCAGGAAAAATTAACAAAATTTTTATTTTCCTTCGAATAGATGGAGTGTCTAAAGAGCAAGCGTATTCCTGCAATATTTTGGTATTTCTCACAAAAGGAATCGGAAATGAAGTTATTTGGAATCTTGATAAATGGAAACTTTCCCAACTGTTTTCCGATATCTGAACGAAGAGAGAAAAGAAATCTAATCGCATCAAACTGCGTAGAATTTTCCCGCACGTATATCTGAAAATCAATGAGAAAGATCAAGAATTGTGATGAAGTGGGACGAATAATATGAGAATGAGGACCACTGAAGATAATGGCAGGGGATATGGCGAGAAGAGATAACTGGGTGCACTATTAAATATGCCTTGGAAAATTGGATTTGAAATTCTTATTCTTCCCAAGTGCGTCTTCTTTCCCCCTTCTTATTTGTCGACTCCCTCGTTCCTCGCTCCCTTTTCTACCCTCGTATCAAGCAGGGTCTTCCAATTCTCTTCCACCTCTTTTTTTCTCTCATCTCTTTCTCGCTCTTCTTCGAGGGCTTTTTTCTCTTCTCCACTCTCTTCTCTTCCTTTGCTCGAGTCAAAAGGATGAAACACTCGGCCCCAGGCTAAATACTGATGTCAGCATTGTTAAGGAAGCAGAAACGGCTGACCTAATGGTCTTAAATTTTTACGTTATGTATCCAGTGCAGAGCTACTCCCTTTCTTCGTACCAACGACGTACCTATTCCCCTTGTTTCAACGCCTTCAGGACTCGGCCTGACACATTCCAAAAATTCTACAAGACGCCAAGAATGAAATGCCTTTCTGGCTACGCGGTGGCTTTTAATATTTCATCCAGGTTTTGAATTCCTGATCTCAGATTCTTGCGATATGAATGTAACGAGAATGTATGCGATATGAGTTTCCCGAATTTGAATCTTTTTCATCCTCATTCCACCAAACATTTGTCATCGATTGTGAGCTGGCAAGAACGCAACGAAAATAATGTCATTTACATGTTCAACATGAGTTGAGAATTTTTATTGACGCCCCAATCCCTTCTTCTCAAATTTGTGCTGTGAGTGATTGAATTAGAATGTGATGAAATCGTGTACAAAAAGGGCGATGATCTAGGTTTATTCATGGTTAACAATTTCATATTCGTTCATGATGGAATAAATATTATTAACTTCACTGTAGAAAAAAAATCTGCCTTCAGTTATATATTAATTCTATAAAACTTTTTACATGACACAATTCATTACATTTCATAATATGACATTCATTTCAATTTTCAATAATATTCATGTTGCTGAAGTTTGAATGGGGTATTGAAACGAATCAGTGATCGAATAAAAGAATACTTAGATTTTGAAGACCGAAAATCTTGCAGTACATTCTTTGATCGATGATTTGAGAAAATGAATAACGACGATTCATCGGAGTTTGAATTTTCGTTCCGTTTCTATAAACGATTCGAACTTGAAGAACATAAATTGTCTTCTCAAATTCAATAAGATATTGGTGAATTTGATAATTGATTTCTCATATTTAAATAAAAAATTCTATAATTAATATTAAATTCAAAGCGGAAATTTCCACAAGAATTTTTCTAACAGTGTTCACATCAACTCATCGTACTTTTTACGAATATAAATAAATGTTTATCAACAAACGTTTTGTTTCCACAGAATGTTGTGTGTTCATTCGTGGCAGAATATAGTACACTCGAATAAACATTCTATTATAACTTAGTACACATTCATTAATCATGACATTAACATTTCCTTGGCATAAAGGATGTGGGTATAGGAGGTGAAAATATTCATCAGCACAAAAAAATCCTTCCCAACTTTATAACAAAGCGGGAATTATCAGGATCAATCGAAAAACATTTGCAAAACGTTGCGATGGTGTTGGAAACATGAGAAAAATGTTCCGCACAGTAGATAGAAGTTGATAATCATCGAATTCTTGGAGAACTTTCAAATAATTCGCATTGGAATGAGATACAAGGAAGATGGTCATGACAAACATACCTTATCATTCCGACTAATGCTCAAGAAGTTCCAAATTTTACCCTCCAAGTTATTCGAGTTTATCGAATTCTGATTTTGTGTAATTACGACATACTCGTTCATTGGTTTGTGGAGTTAAGTGAAGTTGTGATTATTCGGATTTTGAATTGTGAACATAGTTCATCTGTCTCAATCAATTCCATCATTCGGGGTTATCTAAGTGCTGATTAGACTGTAAGAGAAACTCCAAGCTCCAAACTTCATTGCCTAAGGAGAATCCACTCTCCATTCGCTTCCGAATGGAGGATGCTATGATGAAATAAGTTGATTCTTGAAACAGCACGGCTGAGATTCTACATTTCAGATGAAAACAGAAGGGAATTGGAAATTTGAATGTATGATATTAGAACAATCCCTGGATAACAGGAATCAAAATTTTGGTATTTTTGAATTTTCCCATTCGTTCACAAATCTAAAAAATATTTAGAGAGTCATCATTTTCGAAATAATTTTAAAGTCAGTATATATTTCTTGAGAAAACAATACACTCCCCGCTGTTAGGTTCATAAACATGTCAATACTGATTATTGAAAATTCCAATATTCGAGTAAGAATTCTTTTGCATTTATGAATTGAGGCATGTCGATATCCAAAGTATTTGATTGTGTCAATGAATGTCAAAATCACTAGAAATATGCTATTTTTCATGTAATTATTAGCAATGTCAATTTTTATGGCAAGAATTTATAAAAGGATGATCGCAATTTTATGTCAAAACTCACCAGATGAACCATGAAAGAGAATAATTCGAACGCAAAGGAAGTTTGATTCGCTGTTTATTTTACCTGTGAACAGAAAAAAAACACCAAATTAATATAAGAATTTCATAGAATCATAGATGTTCTTCCTTGAAAATAAAAGAATTTGAAAGAACAAATTTCTATTCCAACGAAATTCGTTGGAGCAGCAGAATCTGATTTGACTGTCTCTATTTTAATTGAAACAACGAATTTTTCGCTAACGTAGCAAATAATTTACTTCGTCAAGTAATTTTTCAATCGCGGCAATAAATTATTCGCTGAGACAGCGAAATTCTCCATATTATATATAGAGTAACAAACAAATCTAGCTGCCTATGTGGAAATAGCCAGAGTTGACAAAAGGCGCGGTACTGGCGAAGTTGTATTTGCCAGACTTTGGCAGAAGCAACTGTGCCCATTCAGAATCATTACCGTTTTCCAACTGAAGCCCAATGTTCGTTGGATATCAGACGGTACTGGCTGACGTGGTCAGACAGTGATGGGCCAGTATCGAATTGATACCGTTCAAAGAATACCCAGACCGGACAGAAACGGAACCGTGTCGGTACACTGAAAACCCAATTTCTTAGATTCAAAGAAAATTTCTTTGCCCTCATTCTGATAAATCTTGTTTTCAATGAAAAACATTATTCATTGAAATGGAAAAACTTTCCATTGAATTGGAATCATATTCTTCGAATTTAGGAAAGAATATGTTTTTGTTTCAATTTGAAAATTCTTGGTGTTAGTTTGATGAAACTTTTCTCCATTGAACTGGATTTTCGTCCATTGAAGAAGAGATTGATTAGAATGAGGGCGAAGAAAATTTTCTTTTAATCTCAGAAATTGGTTTCTCAGTGTACCGGATCAGAGTTGGTTGAATGGTGAAATGCGAAAAAAAGATGATACGACACCAATATCGATGCAACGTTGTTCTGGTAGGGATAAGGATTCCACTGATCTTTCCAATAACACGGTTACTTTGATGAGGCAATACTGCGCCAGTATTGAGCCAGAGTTGGTATCTGCAGTCAACGTGTTCGATAGATGACAATCAGGGCTGCGGAGTCGAAGCTTTCACATAGCCGACTCCGACTCCGGCTCTAGTGTTCATTCTCATGAATGAAAATTCCACAAGAACCAAACTTGGACATAAGATAGACATTATTCGTTATCGAGGTTTTTCGACCTGTGTTTCAATATTTTATTTATTGATATATTATTGAAGTTTGATTTGCTAGATATGTCGAGGCTAAAATGCAAACAATATAAGAGAATTCCAAGTCGTAACTCATTTTAATGTTCTATTTCAAAATTTTATTCATGCATTATTTCTCCCAGCAACATTGTTCAACAGATATGAATATTCCAAATGTTAGAAAAAACTTCGTCAACAACTTTCGACAAAAAATTTCCTCTAAAACTTTCATTCGTGAACCGTTGATCTGATGCAGTACATAAATTTGTATGTTCTTATATGCAGCAGCTTATTGAACAATTAGAACCAACAGGGTGGATGAAACAGCACGTTTCTCGATTATTTCAAAATATAATAAACACAAGAATAAATGAATCAAAAATATTTTGTTTCTGAATGTTTAAATTCTTCACTGTAAAAAATAAATGTGGAATATTTCACCAAAAATCTTCCACCATGAATAGGGGACTTGACATCCTGATTTGGTAGAGTTTGCCCTTACTTTTTGGAGGATTTAACACCCAAAAAACGGAAGAGTTCCTCAAAATGGAGGGAAAATCCCCTATTTTTGATGGAAAAACAATTCTCCCACGACCAAGGGATGGAATCCGCCATTAAAGTGAGGAAAAACTCCCCATATTTTTTCTAGTGGTTGTAAATCTGTCAGATCTCTGATAACATCAATGAATCAACACAATCTGCGAATGATTGTCAAACAACTCCAAAACGATTTCCGTTCTGGTAATGAGAATAAGTGCAATATAAATCTATTAAGCAAATAAGCATGGAGTGATAACAAGATTCGTTGGGAATGAGCAGTATGGAGCTTTTTGAATAATGAGGCAATAATTACGGACTTATCTTT
Source organism: Gonatopus flavifemur (assembly GCA_018340375.1). Classification (NCBI taxonomy): domain Eukaryota; kingdom Metazoa; phylum Arthropoda; class Insecta; order Hymenoptera; family Dryinidae; genus Gonatopus; species Gonatopus flavifemur. Next base: position 3,638,418 of record JAFFJZ010000001.1, read on the forward strand.
CATTTGAAACTTTCGTATATATTGCAAACTTGTGATACTGATGAAGAGAGAGAGAAATTCCATACAGCAAATCAGTTCAGAAAGAGTGCGCAGAGAATTCAATTGGGGTCGGATGAATTCAATATTCTTAAGAATGCTTTTTCAACTCCTATGCCGTATATATGGGATTTCAGTGCTGCAACAACCTTAGCTCTCCCTGCAGGGATGGAATCATTCAGAACGATTGATAGGGCAAATCTCTGATCAAAAATATGATTCGAACTTATTTAGAATCATTTGAGTCTGAAACGGCTCATTTGAAATTTGTACATTTCCCATTGGAAAAGTTTCATTTTGATAAGAATCAATTCGTTGAATCATCTCAGTTTTACGGGGACGTTACATTCCCACTTGGAGATTTCCTATGACTCCCTTTCTTTATTCTCATACCTCTATAGTTCTATTGATATAAAGAATTATAGCACCGTCTTACCGAACCCTTTATGAAAACAAACACATCAATTCCTACTCTCATTTTTTTATTCATCTTATTTATGTCAACAGAGAATTCTATGCATTTGATTTCGAAACATTAAACTTTGAACTTCGAATCAACATGTGAAAATACATTGTCCATAAATTAACATATGGATTCCTTGTTTATGTTGGAGAAAAATTGAAAACATTTTTTGCATGCAAATTTCATCTCTCAACTGATGCACCTGAGATTCGCCTGAGAAGATTGAATATGTGTATTTGAAAAAATGAGCCAAAAAAATGAAAATGTATTCCAAATAGCACACGAAGTTCTCTGAATGTTTCAAAAACATAGCCTAAGTTCTGCAAGTCCTAACCCCCAAAAGCACATATTTCCAATGTTCAGAGCATTTTCACTTCTAATGTAGCTAAACACGTTCTGAAAACGTTCTTTTCGTATACTACAGGACGTTCTCGTAATGTTTTTCTAACGTACTTCCATGAAAACCAACTTTTTTTTTAAGGAGCCGGAAGAGGAGTCGGAGTCGATGAAATAACATTCGACTCCGACTCCCCTTTCGACTCCATCCATCATTCCACGACTCCACAGCCCTGTGTGCCAGTATTGATAGGATTGCGCAATTCGGCTGGTGTAGTGAGCCGAAATCGCGCCACCATTGAGTCAGAGTTGTTATGATCGTTCAATATGTTCGAGAGACAACAATGTGCCAGCATTGGTAGGACTTTCACTGATGATGTAATTCACTGCCACAGTGTATTTTTCTGCTTCGCGTGGTTGCTGTTGACGTTGAAGGACTATTCAGCCTTCCATCTGACACACGAAAGTCCTCAAACAGCAGATCGTTCTGATAGGTTGTTGGGATATCTTGTCTATTTGGACTGTTAACAATCTCTGCAGTTACAACCAGAGTGAATAATGCTGCACTGATATAATATGAGGATATTTTCCCAGAAAAAATGATGGAATACTGAATCCATGAAAAAAGGGAATGAATGAGAAGACATGATGAGATGTTGTTTCACAAGAGATTCGAATTGTATAGAGATGCTATGGGGATGCAGGGAAGCGTGAAATCAAAGATTTGTCGTGTTATCGATGCAAAGGGCACAAGAAGGTCTCACTCATAAAAAAAGAACAATTAAGAACGGTATGCTATATTCTTTGAAGGAATGATCAGTAGAAATAAGATGCAATAGAGAGGAAAATGTAGCACAATAAAGATGCATAGACAAAGGATACTGCCACGACACAACGTAAGGGAGGAATCAATCTCATAGTGAGAGAACGGAGGTCTAAGTATTATACAGAATTCGAAGTGATGAAAGTTCTCCAGAATGTTGCCTACAATTTGAAAAGTCGAGTTAAAGATTTCAAACTCTAATAATTCCATTTAATCAGTCCCGAACAGCCAATTCAACCACCCAAAACAAATACCTCCTCGGAATTATTTCCTCTCTTCGCATTCTATCGGATCATACATAGAGGACATTAAATGAAGAATCTCATAAATAGCAGAGCGAAGAGGGACCGCAAAATACCTCTTAAACCTCATAAAATACCCAAGAGAGTGTCATAAAGATGAAACAGTTGAGATATGAAAAAAACCAACAACGCGTTTTATAATGTAACTAACGTGTTTAGAAAACAGAAATTGCTGGGTAATGGAAAAATAATCGTTTACTCAACACTACAAATTGAAATGTTGCGTAATAATTATCTGCACTCCGCGCATATAATCTTGAATAATCTGTCGTTTACTCTCTCGTGCCGTGTTGCGTGAATAGCCGAGATAACGATATAGTCTATGTTGCGGTTTTAGAGATATCTGTTGTCCATGCAATAGCATATAAATACGTTGACAAAGCAAATATTAATTTATAAAATAGAACGAATCAGTTTGCAGGGTACGTATGCTCGTATTCACACGTTCCCTCCACATTGTTGTATACACGGAGAAAAATTGTCTATTATAAATTCCTAGACTCGCTAGTATATTGCGAATATACTTGCATTCTGAAGTTATATACCAAACATTCTCTTCAAAAGTATCAGACTTTCTGGGAGTTAATGGTAGGATAATGACATTTTATAATAGAAAGTCTGATGCTTTTGATGAGAATGTTCGGTATATAACCTTCAAATGCAAGTATATCCTCAATATACTAGCGAGTCTAGTAATTTATAACAGATAATTTTTCTCAGTGCACGATCCAACTGAGTCGACCTATTGTTATTACGTTTCACAATGAAAGCAATCATGAAAGAATCTCTCTTAGGAATTCATTCATTTATCACCCTCGACGCCAAATTTCTACGAAAAATCTTCTGCACGTCGAAAATTGAAAGGTGAATTCATTTAAAACGGACACTGAACGTTCGAGTTTCAACGATTTGTATTAAATCGTCGCGTGGCTCGATATTAAATCGCCAACTGTATTCCACCATAGCAGCATACAATCTCCTTACAACCTCGTTGAATAATCCAATAAATCTACCCAAAATATAAACATATCCTCCACATCAAGATTAGCAGAATGAACCGATAACGTATCAACAAATTCACTAATTTATCACTGTCGTTCTAATGGATTCATGTATGTTGAAATTACATGCCTCATCAAGCGGAAATAGCATTCAAGAGAGGAATATCGCTCAGCATAGTGTCATGAAGTTTGGGGGATGATTTAGCGGTCGAAGGAATACTGCTATCGCAATTTGTAATCCGATCAATTCGTGACTGAATTTATTATAACTGATCGTTTACTTAGATGGCAATTAAGAATTTATTTATACGGAATTTTGAGTTATCGATTGATTCATTCATTTGATTGAGAAATCGATAGAAGAAATGCAAATGAAATATCCATCAAGTGCAAAATAATTACCACATTTTGAAGATAGTGTCAAGGAGATATTCTAGTAGATAATGTAGAATGCAAGGACTTGTTATGAATATTTTTGCAATTTTTTGCGTTCATCGTTCACATTTCGAATGATTTAAATCAATTTTTCGATGCACACGAAGAATAAATCCAGCTAAAAATCCGCTGCCACCGCAAACTGGGTTGCTGAGAAAGCAACATGATCAACTGAGGCAACCAATTTTTTGTTGGATTAGCAAAAACTACAGACTAACGAAAAAATTGTGCTAGAGCAGCTAACATTTTTTCTGCGATAGCTAAAAATCGCTGTGCTTGCTAACAATGTGCTGTGAAAGCAAATAGTTTCCTGTCATTGAGAGAAAATTTGCTGCTTCAGCACATGACACCTAGCGGAATTAGGTTCTGCTGTCACAGGGAATTTCTTCTTCCTCCGTGCAATTATATGAAAGTTCAAGCCAGGTAATGATGATCATGACAAATAAAATCCAATTGGTTCTGCTAAATTTTCCTCTGGAATGGGCAATTTTCTCAGCTGTCGGATATTTCACTGAACCCTTTTTTGTTCATTGAATAAAGTCTCATGCTGAAGTCGACAAATGGCCTGGTACTGGCAAGGTTATATTTGCCAAAATTTGGTGGGAACTATTGTTTTCATCCAGAGGCATTATTACCTTTCAATTGGAACAACCTATTCGACGAATTCCAAACGGTATCGATATGAGTGGACAAACAGTTTTTGGCCAATATTAAATAGATACTATTGGGACAAGGTTAGAATGCCAGAATTTTACCATAGTCGGTGCTTACGAACGAACAGTACTGACCCGGTTGTAAATGTTATACAAGCCCTCATGTAAAATCTTGACAATTTTGATAGCTTTGATAGCTTCGGCAACTCTGTCAGTAGTGCTGAGCCAGTATCGGCCCGTGCTTCCCTTTCCCCATGGAATCTCTTCATGTAAAGTTCTTGAATTGAGTTTTCCTCCCAATCCACACCTATTGTCATTGAATTCTGGCTCCCAATATTTCAATGATGCTTCTGATTCTAATTTAAAATTTTTTCCACTTTCGCGCTTATGGAGGAGGATCTTCAGAACTTCTCTCAAGGGGATTCATGGATGCTCGTCAATCATGGTTAGATTCCCTTGTGCTTATTATTCTCGGGATTCTTCACATCGAGCACTGGCAATTCTAGCTTCCGCTCAACTCGGAATCGCCACAGATTCCATAAATTGCCATGAAGGTTGAATTTTCTAAATGATACACTAGCAGATTGTTCCTACATTCTCTAATAGTTTGGAATCTGAAAATCCCAAGTAGCGCTTCTAGGTGCCAGATCCTTGTCTAAAGACTAAGATCTTGCGACTGCCAGATCTTCGTTATTTTATAGAAGCTGAAAATTTATCAGCGCATGCTCCTAACATTGATAGGAACGATGGCCTACAATGAAACGTAATTTTCTTATATTTACTTCCGAATAATATCAGAAATCATATCGTCCATCGTCAGACACTCACTATCACACAGTTACAATTTATTAAAGTTTAAGTGTGTTTGACAAGGGGACGCCACGTTGCAAAGTATCTGGCAATGGATGACCTGATTTTTAATATTATTCAAAAGTAAATATAAGAAAATTACGCTATATACTCCGAAAAATTCAAATTGCTCTTTTAGGCACCTTTTTAACCTGTTATCCGCCAAAGGCACCGTGATCCAAACTTCACAGTGAACCATCGTTCCTACCTATGTTGGGAACATGTGCCGAGAAATTTGCAGCTGTTATAAAATGACGAATGTTACGAATGGTGGTCACGGGCTCTCGCTCTATTAGTTTTTTCTGTTTCCCAATTCACCTTGATCGAAGACTCTGTGGTTCGGGGATCTTTTGCTGGGGACCCGGGTATCTCACCAAGCATAATGAATCATAAAATATTGTTGAACAAGGTGAACAAAATCAATCGGATGCTTAGCAACACTCTTAGCATGAATACCTCCCACTGATATATTGAACTCATGAATTTTTCTATCTCCTGTCCCAGATCCGAATAATTATTCTCGAAAACATCCTTTTCAAACATGTCTCAATTCACTCCCCATAGGTTTCATTCATTCCATTCTACGATATTCAAGGAATATTCATTCCCTTATCGCATCTAGAGATGTCTTCATTTATTCAAACAATTGACTTTCTCAGTTCGTATCGTTCTCAAACTTCAAGAATTCAAAGTTTGTAAAATAATGAAAGAGTTCAAGACATTTTCACAATCTCTGATCCTCTGATTCTTGTTCAAGTTCTGATCATTGCATTACAATAAAGTTGTGCGAGGGGATTCGTAATGGAATCTTTGGATCTGGAATAATTTCGCTTCTGCTTCTTCCAACAGGAAAAAAGAGATGATGGTTGGTGCAATTATTGTGCTTGATTTCAGTAGAGCAGTCAGGGCCAGGGATAGAGCAAAAACTTGTGAGCGTTTTCCAATTAAATACCACATTCTCGATACGGTACATGTATGGGATGCATCATTGCAATCAAAGACGAATTGCTAACGTTGCGCTAAATCTTGTCTGGTTTTCGAACGGTATAATTGGTAGTTTCGACATTTCTTGTTTCATTACTGGCTCTGATTGAGTGGAGATCTTTATCTGAATACGATGATTGAGTTGAGTACTCGAGTAGATCAAGACTTCAAGTCTTGGATTGATCTATTGAACCCTGTGGAGCGAATATATACCTACTCATAGTCAATTAATTTTTATTCCTCTCACGTTATTGAACTCTCAAACTATCGCACGAAGAAATATTCCATTCTTCAAATCTCCTCGAATCTCGTTAGATTTGATCCGTTCTTCTTTTCTCCTTCAAATCAAACGCAACATCTCTCCTCAGTGTACAATAGAAATGACAAAACTCGTTTAGATGCATTGACATACATTTCATACACTGAGTGTGAATGATGAGAATAATTCACAGAGAATTCTATTCCACGTGAAATTTTGTTACCTGCCAAGACGTTTGCTTTTCTCCGCATGCAAATCAAAGGATGTCATATAGTTCTCCAGAGCTCACAATCCTTGTTCGAGAATTTATGAAGTAGTTTTGATGGAAATGTTGAATCGATCACAAATCTCGAACCGGATTGAAATCAATCTCTCTCGATCACGGTTATGATTTATTTGGTATCCCAGTTTTATTGTTTCTTGCGTCTCACGCTGTCACGTTGCCACAAAATATCACTGATTTTTATTTATAGGACTGCTCTGCATCCTGTTGTACATAGAATGAAAAAAGAATTATTCTTGATTCCTGTGTATCCATGAATCAAGTTGATTGGGGATGAAAATATCATCAGTTTGAATCCTTCGAAGTTAATTGGAAATCTGGATATTGTAATTTTCCCTCCTTGAATTTTGTGATCTCTCGAACCTGAAGTAATCGATCATTGAATTTTGAAAAACAGCCCTCGTGGATGAAAATTTATCCATCACCACAGATTATTTTCCAACAGACTCCACGCATTCGAAGAACGAGTGACATTATACCACCATTCTAGGAGCGTATCAATTTGTTAATGCTTCCAACAGATATGAGGATTTCCTATTAGCAAATCCACGAACTTAGAATTGAATTATCAAATTCTATTCAAAGCGAAGACAAATTGTTTCTGTTTTGATCATATCTTGAACCCATAATACATAATTTCACTTGAGACAGGTCTCGAGCGTTGCCCTCTCCCGAGACTTGTATTAAGTACTACAATAATACGAGCATGAGGATATACACATGTTTCAACGTACAAGCGCATCTTCTCTCACCGTCTCTTGAAGACAACTTAGCGTGCATGTATGTAAATCTATAATACATCCCTCGAATTAGTGACGTTCATGTATGTGTACACGGATTCGCGAATTCATAGTTTTCAAAATATGTGTATATCATCGTCGCGATAAATTTATGTAGGTGAAATTTCATGCGTGAGTTATTATATGTTGTGATAAAATGGGATGACGTAATTCGGTTACCACAGAAGTTCCATGGATCGATAGATTTGATCAACATTTTGCAACAACCGTGTTATTGTCATGAGAAATATTCTACTGATTGTAAATACGAACTTCATGTGAATACCGACATGAACCATGCACAAATTTTTTTAGTAGTTTTTCTATGCATGACATGTGCCAAAATTGTATTTCATGATTTCAGATGTTCATAATTCATGGAATGTTGCTGAAAAAATATCAGTAAGAGAAAGAAGGAAGATATCGAACAAATTTTCCACAACAGTCGAGATGCTTATAAAAACAGTGAAACACGAAGAACATATAAGGGGAAAGTTTAAACTGAGTGAAACGTTCTCTGGGACATAAAACGGAAATATGAGGGAAGTGTGTTTTGAGACTTCCGCGGAGAAGAAAGGATTGCGAATGACGTCATGAAATGCATTCAAAAAATGCTGGACTGTATTTTTCGCGTTTCAAAAAAGGAACTGAAATACAATTTAGTATACCAAAATAGGAACCACTGCCCATGTGGAAATGGAGACGAGGGTCGCTACTGGCTAACTACTGTTGTCGGAGGTGCCAATATTGGCAATTTTAGAGCGGGTCCTGCGAGTGAGAAACTGAGTCTCTATCACATCAGCCGATCTTCGAGTTGATGAAGAATCACTCAAACTGCCATTCATTGTATTGGGACCATTGAAGTCATACAATTCACCATAGATTCCGTAGTGAATAAAGTCCTACCAATGCTGGCACATTGTTGTCTCTCGAACACATTGAATGATCATAACAACTCTGGCTCAATGCTGGCGTGATTTCGGCTCACTACAACAGCCGAATTGCCAAGATCGTAATTCTAACGTCAGTTGACTACCGATTCCATAGTCAGCCAGAGTCCTATCAATACTGGCACATTGTCACTCACCGAGAATATTGAATGCTAATACTAACTCTGGTTCAATACTGGCGCAGTATTGTCTCATCAGAGTAACCGTGTTATTGGAAAGATCACTGGAATCTCTATCCACTATCTACTCCGTATTAGAACAACGTCGCATCGACATTGGTGTCGTATCGTCTTCTTTTCGCATTTCCACCATCCAACCAACTCTGATTCGGTACTGACGCGGTTCCGTTTCTGTACGGTCTGGGTATTCTCCAAACAGTATTAATTCGATATTGGCTCTGACCACGTGAGCCAGTATCGTCTGGAATCCGGCGAACTTTTGGCGCCAGTTGGAAAACGATAATGATTCTGAATGGGCACAGTTGTTTCTGCCGAAGTCTAGCAAATACAACTTTGCCAGTACCACGCCATTTGTCAACTCCAGCTATTTTCACATGGGTGTGATCATACTCGGATCTATATGCAGTCAAATTTGAATTCCAGCTAGTGGGACAGCTAGATTTTTTGTCGATGTCATTGACTTTTTGAAAATTTAAGAACTCTCCACAATCCGTATAATCCCTAGTAGAAATTTTCTCTAGCAAATGATAAAGCACTGATCAGTTTCCCATTTTACTGATCAGAGACTGATCAGCAAACTCACAAGTTTCCGACAAGGGGTGTAACGCTCTGACTAATGAGAAACTGATTGAAAAGACCTAGTAGTTGATGAGTTATTTGTGAGTAACTAGCGAAGCATTTATCATCCACAAAAATCCAGGTTATGTCATTGAAGATGTGAAATCATAACAATAAATTGATGATTCTTCACTCAAATCATAATTTATGTTTTTGTTTAAGATGTTACCAAGGATTAAAAAGTAAATTTCCAGCAAAACCCATAGGAAAAATTTCCCTAGACTTTTTCTTAGATATAAAATGTAGGAGTTTTCGCCAAGGACAAGAAAAATATCAAACCATATGTATAGTGTTTCCAGGTCAATCATGAAATATCATAAAATAATATTCAAGTTACTACTTACTCATAATAAATAACAAAACTATATTATTTCATAACAAGAAAAAATATATACATATTACACCTCATCTCCTTTCATACCATAACCTTACAAAATCTAATGATTACCAAGGTACCCTAACAGCACATCCACCGATTTCCACGTCGCATCTTCGTGGACTCTACGTGGATAAATGGTGGATGGACGAAGATTCTCCGTAGATTCAACGTAGAGACAACGCAGGAATGTCCGGTGCTGTACGGGTAGCTTTGTTGTGTGCATGTACTCTTCATAATTATTGAGGTTACCCTGCTAAATTTTCCCAAAACAGAACGATACAAAACGATACATTTTTTCTATAGTTTTCAATGAGGTTTCTGAATAAGGAATTTACGCAGTTATATCGTTATTCAACGATAGAACTCTATCGTTCCTTATCGTTTTCTATAAAAATTCAAAAGAATGTATGGGATTTCATCGTGAAATTTGTATAAGAAAAGTACCAGTTATTCGGAAAAAAATAGTCATGTGTTCCAGAATAAGCAGTACTTTTTCTATACGAATTTCACGATAAAATCCCATACATTCTTTTGAATTTTCATACAAAATGATAAGGAACGATAGAGTTCTATCGTTGATTAACGATATAACTTCGTAAATTCCGTATTCAGAAACCTCATTGAAAACTATAGAAGAAATTTATCGTTTTGTATCGTTCTTTATGGGGACAATTTAGCAGGGTAGGTTTCATCGATTTAGTACAACAAACCCAGGATCAAATAATTCGAACCAATTCGATTTCGTTTCTTTGAAATACTTCGAATTTTTGTTGAGACATATATCTGAATAGGTGCACTTTTGCAATTGAAATATATCACTTCAATGAAAATCAATATCTTCTTTAGACCGAATATTTCTTATAAACATTTACGCTATTAATATTTCTTGTGGACAAAGGCAATAACTTGTCAGGATTTGGTCAGTTTTATATGAATTTTAATAATCATATTAGACAAATCAGTTCCCAATAAGTTAGTGATCAGCTTGATCAGTAAAGATGATTTCACCATTCTAGGCACAATCTCTCCCCCGATCGGAATAAAACATTCCCTGTACAGGAAGATTGAGAAATTAAGAACAGATTGCAAGAAATGATATGCTGATTCTTATCTATCATTGACCGAACAAATTCTGAAGACCAATTACAGACACGAATACGCTTTCTTCTGTTTGAATCCTTGTTTCTTAGTCTCTTGTGTCACAATTTTCAAGCTCCGATAAAAAATCTCAACAAGGAAAAGGCGAGAGTGAAAGTTCCACTATAACAAGTTGATTGATCTCGTGCGCATATAAAGAAGTTTGTATACAAGTATCAACAATTTACTCGGATATTCTAGAAATGGTATCCGAAAGAACAAAAAAATCATACTTTCATCCAGAATGTGTAGACGTGATTGTTCAAAGTCTGAATGATTTGAGGAGTGTTTAATACAATCTGGAGATTGACTCTAGTCATCAACTCATGAGTCATGATGATTTCTGAAAGGAATTGGATAAGCGTTAATTACACGTAAGTGAGTTTCCATTTGCTGCGTGTTTTATCCTGTGGGCGTGGCACAAATTCACATTGCAGTCGTTAATTCCATTTAGGTGAGAAACGCATGCCGGAAGCTAACGTGCTCGTTCCCAATTTGCCTGTATATTTACAAGATTGCGCTGTTACCCCCGTAAAGTACCGGATTAACGTTTTTACCTACGAAAAAGAAATTTCCAACCAGTTTTGCGATGTCGTAAATAAGGGTAGTTTCAAGATGTTGTGGTTTTGAACTGGTAATCTTTTGTACATTGTACACGTATTTTTTCCTCCTCCACTGGACGTGGTTGAATCTTTCTGCAATGTCTGCATTGTCGAGGCTTGGAACGTTCGTTCCAAACAATCACTGATATTGTAATCATTCATTCCACTTTTTTAACAAAAATTGATTGGATGGCTTATAACACATCTCATCTAAGATTCTGTTTCTGGAAGGAAAAACAGAACAAAATGTTTCTAATCGATTTTGTACAGAATATATTAAAGCAGAGACGAGTTCTGATCGTTTAAAAATTTTCTCTTTGCGATTGAGAATTTCCACCATGGTGAATTCTGTCTGTTCTCAACTGAATCACACTCGAGCGTAACAAAATGAGATAATGTAAAATGTAATTTCTTCCTTCGCTTCTAAATTCGCGTACCTCCGTGCAGTGAATACATATACACATATATATATATATATATATATATATATATATATCTTTTTGATATAATAATTATAATTATGATCACTTTGCCCTCATTTCATCATAATTACATCGAAACTTCACCACCTGAATCTCATCGTAAGGATAATTTTAATAAAACGTGGTACATTCATAGATACCCCATCGTCGTCTCCTCCACATCGCACGGCCCGACATTATTCTTGAACGAAAAACTAACAACTTTTTCTTCTCTCATTTTTACGAGAGGTAGATATTTTATGAGTAGAGAAAATAACTTCTTCTCTCCTCAGTTCATAAACTATTCGTTTGTCAGCAAAATATAGGGAAAGTAATATATTATATTCCCCAACTCCTACCACCACTGGGTTCTCAGAAATATATATGAGGGAGAAAAAGTTGTCAAGTTTCTTATCAGAAATAACCATACGCTCAACAATCCAACAATTTCCAGATACAAGCCACGATCGACAAATCATTCTCCCTGTTGGTTTCTCTTGCTTCCAAAAATTCTTCCGAGCGAATTTGATTCTCACCAGTCCAAGAAGAAACCCTGTGTTCTTGAAATTTTGCTGAAAATTGATACGTGGTGTTATCCCTTCAAAGACACGGAGGAGGGGTTTCGGAGAGAAGGAGAACGTTATCATACGAAAGCGAAACAAGCAAGTTCTCGTATACATCCAGTTTACGTGTTGTGTTGGAAAATTTCATGGAGGATGGAAATTCTAAGATTACAAACTCAGTCGTTAGACTTTAGCGTGTCTGTAGGATCGATGAACGAACGTGATGGTCGGTGAGAAGGACCATTTTACTTAACGATGGCAGTTACAGAACTTATTCCGCCGTGAAATTCTGGGATAACTATCGTGTAACAGTTTCACATTAACCACCCGGTAAGATGCCCACTTTGCGGTGATTCGACTACGTATAATTAGAATACTCTTCTCTCACAGTTCAAAATAAAAGACAAGGGAAAAGAGAAGAAAAGAAAGATATTTAACGGCTCGGTAGATGAAAACTTTCTTCTTGGTATGGCACCCTGTCGCATTATTCCAGCTGACGGGGAGAAGTGCGCGGCAAGAGATGGAGGGAGAAAGGACACGAAAGGCGCAGAAACAGGTCGGCGAAACACCCCTTAATGCGGAATGTCGCCTGAATTACGGCAGTTCTTATGGCCGGTTTTCTAAGCCACGCAAAGCTTTCGAGACAAACGAGCCAGTGTTCCAAGTCGCGTGAAATTTCTTTGTGAATTCCATATAGGATTCTCGTGCCAAGTGCAGAGTCACCGGCTCATCGTTTCACGTGGCGTACCATTCGTAGGGAGCCAAGAGGAAAGAAAATTCCTTCTGTTTAACTGAAATTTCAGAGATAAGGATACGCGAAATTCTGGGATAAGAAGTGTACTTCCAACTCGTTACCTTCTCCATCCACGACTCACCGCGGGTATTATCGGTGCCGTGCTCTGTGGAGATTATATTCTTTCTCCATAACTTGTCGAATAACCGGAAAATTCGAAACTTGAGAAAAAGAATTCCAAGAATCAATTTAAACTTGCTACTTACGATTGTTTTTCGCCATATATTATCACCAGAATTTGCGAATATTGCATGCAAATCGGAATCCGCACGCATGGTGCACTGTAGAAAATATTTATGAGTTTCCTGAGAGAAGAATATGGTGAAAGAATTTTCAAACAGCTTTCATGAATTGCCAAATAATTTTTGTCGGCTGAGAATTCATCAAAGTCTTGATGTTTTGATGACAATTCTTCAATAAATCTACTCCAAGCATGTCACTTGGTGGGAGAATCATGTGTAACATAATTTTTCTATTTAGAAAAAGTCAAAATTCGCACGAATTTATTCTCGTTTTTCCATTGATGAAGAATTTCGCCTTTTTTCTGTTAAATCAGGTGAAGAAGAATTTAGGAATAAATTACCAAGAGTCCGTCTTGAATTGAAACACATTATTTTCGTTTACCAATATAAAACCGTTAAGATCGATCATGGAGTTTTAATCAGCAAAAAAAAGTACGGAGAGCACAGAAATTATAGCGATTCTTCACATCCGCTGAATGCACGAGAACGCAAGCTCCTTGTAAATAACCATCATTTCGTACATTCATCATACTTCTTACCTTTTCTCTGGATATTGCAAACGCGACATTGTGAAATGATAGCTTTCCGCAAACATCTCTATTCTCATAATTTTGAGGATGAACTAGTTTTTCAAATCACTGAAAAGAGACGTACGTGATTTGTATTTCCTTATAAAATTTTCATCTCGAAACCATGGGAAGGGTGATTCATTGTTCTTCCGTAACAATTGACGTTGATTTGAAGAAACATGGAATGAATCTACTCCAATGGCTCCTGTAAAGCTAATGATTAGTTGAAAAATCAATGAAACATTCTTTCCCTGATAATGCAATTCTCGAACTAATGATTTCTATCCCCATGGAATCTGAACAGATCCAATCAGAAATAATTACTGTTTCTCGAACGCGTGTGGGAGAATATCATGAAAAGATATCCATCATGTGAGAATGTAATGGCATAAGCTCATATTTTCTAATGAAAAATTGCTTGTATCGTATAATTCCTTCATAAGGGAGGAATCAAGAAGTAATTCTCCGTGCATGCTGAGAAGATCAACTGTGCGAGCAGGGGCTTATACCATAGTGAATTATTCCATTATTAATTGAAAATTCATAAACCCCCGAGGGATGAGAGCATCGCAAGACCAACGACTCATTTCTCATTGGTCAGGTGAGTTTGAAAATGTTCAGACGAAATTTAATGTATCGAAATTTAAGGTATCGTAGGGTTCTATCATGAAGATCTCAGGGAATGTTGTACCATTGATAACAGCTTGTTAATAATCACTGTTGTATTTCAATATACATGAAAAGACTGTACAGAGGATCGTATGAAATTTTGAAAGACTTGATGAACTTCTGAAGTTGCTATTCTCTCAAGTCCTCATTTTGATGAATATGATGTCTTCCTCATTTTATTATGAAAATACCTCCCTCCCTCTTATGCTTCCCTCCTTCCACAGGGACACTCCACAATTTTAATCAGTGCAAGGAGGTATTAAGCATGAATGTAGATGAAGAATTCATTTCCTTGTAATCTTATCAAATTATACTGACCCTTTTTAGTGGAACTGGTGATGTAACAATGAAGGTGCATGTACAAAATTCCCTCTTGACTGATGATAAAGATAATGGATGCGAATGCCATGCCAGCATTTCTGTACAGATGTAGTATTCGCAACCAGTATCTTTTGTGATGGAAGGAGAAACCATTTAATTACACTCTGAGAGGTTTCGAACAATGCAGGAATATTCAAGTAAAAACTTTCAAGTAGAAATTTTTGAATCTTCATAATCAATGGTGTTTCCAAGAAATCTATCAATGTTTTGTTCTATTATTACATTATGATTCATTACGTATTTTTGCCAAGTTTTATCAGGTTGCTTCTCGTAATAAATAAACGGATGATTTATATCAAAAATGTACAATTTGAAATTTGAATAAGTTCACTGTTCGATGTTTTTCAAAATCAGTTTGACATACCCCGGGGAAAAATGCGAATCGGCCCATTCTTGGCCCGTTCAGGCCCTGGTTAGGAAGGTCTGGGCCCGGATAGGATCACTTTTCAATCGGGGAAATTCCTACCTGGGACACAGTGAAAAATTTCGTGTATTTTTAACAAACTCAAAATTTATGTTAAATATTGACATAAAGGGTGTGATAAATTGACACAAAAGTGTAAAATTTCCATTGAAAATCTGTCAATTTGACACCGATCCGTATTGATTGCCAACACGAATTTTGAGTGGACTGTTTCTAACACAAAATTTTTTACTGTGAAGTCAAAAATATCAGCAGTTTTACAAAAATTGATTGGAACAGAAATCTCTACGTATTTGCACTCAACATTCGAGGTAATACAGTTTTCGTTTCATTAAAGAGTGTACCAGTTCAATTTCCCTGGTAATACAACTATGTGATCCACAAATCTTGGAATTCACACCTGATGATCAAATCATGAATGGAAGGGTTGACGTTGAAATTCAACAAAATTCCATTATCCCTTTCTGACCAGGCTTAATTCTGATAATGATAAACATTTTTTTCCGATGAGTAATGGTTTCTATACAGCTCCTAGTATGAACTCTGAATTTTTACAGAATTTTCAGTAACGTAGATTGAAAGTTACTGATATGCCCATTCCAATGGACACAGGGTGTCTATAACTAGAACATAGGAGGAAGAATTAAAAATATTTGTATATCACTATTCGTAATAAATCTTCATTAAATTTCAATGATTCAATATATCAAACGAAAATTACGAAAAATTTCAACGAAATAGATAATTTTGCAAAAGAAACATCCATTAATTATAAATACCGGCTGTTGATGAGTATTTAGGAACAAGACAGAGTATCAGCTTATATTTTTTTCCTATTTCCAACTCCAACCTACGTAGCATATCGGTGCCACATGCAAAGTATTATCAGCGCAGGTTCCCTAGTGAAAATTTGACAGGGAATTCCCGATTAGAAGCATGGCCCTCGTAAGGCTGCAATAGGGAACTCCTAATTAAGGAAAACATTTAATTACCTTATCAGGTCTTGACATGGCATCCCGTTTAGGACCTTACAACAATGTAACGCGAGGTTGTTGACAGGCCCCCGTCAGATTATCTCTTTCAGTAACTTAGACATGGTATTCCTATCAGAACCTAATCAAGATTGCCTTGACTCATCCGTATTTGAATTGTGAGGTAACTGTCAAGATATTTTAATCAGGACCTGATCAGGATTGCCTTGCCTCATCCGTATTTCAATGATGTGATAACCGACAAGACAGCCGAATCAGGACCTGATCAATTCAAAACCATGAATGTATCAAATTAGTCAGAATTTTCACAGGACTCATCAGAAATTCACCTGCCTTTTTTACATGTTAAATTGAGGTCTATTTAGATCATCAGTAGAATTTCTTCTGTTGGGGGAGTTTCAAAAAATTTTATGAAAAGTGAATTCCATGAAAATTAAATTGAATGTTAGAATTAGGGTTGTCACCTCGAAAGCAGGACGTGACATTCATTGGTCCCGTCACATGAAAACTCAAATATAATTGGCTATTCGAGAAGAATAAACCAATGAACGTCACATCCTGCTTTCGAGGTGGCAACCCTAGTTAGAATATAGCTCAGATGAGATCGTGCTTAGGAATTCCGCTACCACCCGGATCAGGTCCCGATTGGGAATTCAATTACTACCCTGAGCAGATCCTGATTGGGAAACGTTTGGTTTTCCTGATCAGGGCCTTGTCTTTTCCCTGCGTTACATTTTTGTCAGGGCCTTATCGAATACTCAAGTCAGGCCCTAAATGGAAATCAGGCATGCCTGATCTGGACCTGATGTTTTCCATATCAAAATTTCTACTAGGATTGTCCAGTTCGGAAATTTTCTATTTGTTTCATTGGTCATTTCATTCAACCTGATTTTATGACTGATTCCTTTCGTTAGAATTCTCCGTGGCTGGACATCCTGCAGTGATACCAATAAAAACTCCAATGTTATAAGAGAGTTACAACTTTCTTGTAACGGATTTTTATGTTGAAATCTATTGCAACATGATTATCAATTTCTAGTCATTTTTATACGTCGGCCACCCGTAAGAATTTTGTCCATGTTAATTTTCACTCATCTTCACTGAAAGAAAGGATTGGTACGTGGGTGGATTTCATGCGTTCCCTGTGACTTTTGATGGGTTGTAGAAAACTATGCCATAGTTCAAAAATTTTTTATAAAAATTGAATTCCCAACTTCCAAACACTTGAGAAATGATCCATGTAGATCGATGAGATCGTTCAAAAGTTTCGAATTCAAATATTATTGTTACAATCGGGATTTAATTGTGGGTGTTCTTAAGTTGATGAAATTTGCAAGGAACGGACTAAATCCGCCGAATGTGACAGTTATCTAATATACATTCTTAAATATGACCAATCACATATTCGATAACATTGAAAAAATATCAATGATATTCATAAATTCATAAAATACTGAATCATTATGAACACGATGTTGTTGCATAATATAGCTGTGTATTAAAATACTTCAAAATATGAAAAACACTTTTTGGTACTCAAAACCTCTTCGAAGTTGAACACATTTTTCTGAATATTCAAACTGCATCCTGTAGAATCAGTAAAATTCGTTTAAGTGATGGAAATTGCAGTATCAAAAATTTCGAAATTCTCATCACATTAGTTCCGTTTGAAAACATACCATACTGAAAATATAATTTTGGAGAATTTTCTTATCGTCAATTGACACCTTTATCTCGATGATGCCATGAGATTCAAACTGCTCTGATATGTAGAAGGATTTTGATAAGTTGCTGAATTCTATGTCCATTGGACATACTCGATGCATTTGAAGCGTTGCAATCAGCTCTAATTACTTCTTTTCAAATACACTATTTCCTTGATATACAACGATCCCACGAATATTCGCGAAAACACACACATCGTATACATCTCTAAGATATGGTATATCATTATTAATGAATCGTATTCCAAGAAGATGATGGGTGAGAAAAAATGTTCTCGGAATACCGAGGATCCTCTGAGAATACGTAATAACCTGACGGCAATGTTTTTTCACCAACTCTCACTATCCCTTTCCTCAGAATCAGATTGTATGCTGCATCACGTAGTCTCTGGTCACGTACCATTGTTCACACTCGGGAAAACTTGTTTGTTGAAGAATTCAAATCAAGTGAATGCATTTTACAAAATGGACTTCGTTAACACGGGAGAGTTGGTCACACGAATCTCTTCCAACAACAAGGATTCAATTTAAACGGGAACTCAGAATCTAAGGAGATAACCTGGAACATGCACATTCGCGGACATGGTGATTAATTTTACCCAGATTCAAATCTTTTTTCTTCTATTCAAAAGCGTAAAGCGTGCGTCTATGCTGGAACGTTTTAAGAAACTCTCGGAAGCACGTCCTACGATGTAAAATTACAGTGGACCTCGTCGGGCAATTTTTCTCCGAATGAACTGTAGGAAATGTTCAATTAAAGAAGCTGGAGGCTTATGATTATGTCAAAGGTAGGTATGAAATACATCCACGTCCTAGTATTTATTATTGAAGTTCGTAAGTACTTGATCTCTTTATCCTGTTCTAAACGATCCAAAAAAAATCCTCTTAACGAATGGAAAATCAAATGCCGTGTAATCGGAACTTTCAACAATCTGATTAAATCCCATTGCATTCGTCATTCGTTAATGAGATTTTATGCATCATTTTAATCTGGGCAAATGTCAGGGATACAGAATCTCTAAAACTAGTTGGAATGTCATTAAAAAAGGCTGATCAATGAGATTTTGAGAACACCCAAAGTATTCACAGGAATAACATACGTCTCGTGTTAGCAGATGAAAATCCTTATGTATTTGTATCATGCTAGTTAATCAGAAATGAGAATAGTTGAATAAAAAACCTCTTCATCTTCTCTCGACTTCTTCTTTCTGATCTCTTTATTTCCAAATTCTCATTACATCCTATATCTTTCGTGATACCTTACCACAATTCATCTCGATTTTCTTTTCCTACCGTGTGTTCTATTCTGTCGTTCGATATTGTTCTTGGTGCATCTCATGTCTCACCGCATATCCGTTAATCCGTTTCTCCTCCTAATTATCCTTCCACATATTCTTCGCTCAGTTCGTGCTTCAATAGAGCTTCTTCGTTCGTTATTTCATCATTTCATTTTATTTCCAGCATCACTCGATGGTATTTTAATGAGGACAGGTTCACAATGATACAGTCGTGAGGAAATGAAAGAGCTCACGAACAGGTTTTAGTTCATAATGAACATTCTATTAGTATTCTGGATAGTGATTCATGAAATTATCATACATCGCGAATCAATTTCTAGGTGCTCAATATATTTTGTTTTACCTGTTGAAAATGAAGCGTTGAAGCGCGGCTGAAGCGTGACGAAAGTTTAAGCTGAGAGTTATCTGAGTGTAACTTAGAAGAAAATTGGAACATTTTTACGCTCCATTTATTTCAATACCCGCGCCCTTTACTTTTGGATTTTCACCAGGGTTGTATTTGTCTTGATGAAAGGATGAGTCGAAAACATTAGCACTCCCGGGGTGGAGAGAAATCTTAGCAAGCATGGAACTCCTCGGAGGATCCTGAAGGGATTATCAAGCTATTCGAGAGAATTATGAATTTTATAACAATATAATTACTCAACATGGGTTTATTCGGAATATTGTGTACGGTTCTAGCAAAAACTAGTGCAGGTATTTCAAAGAGCGGTTTATGAATGTTTCTCAACATATCCAAAACAGATAGATTTATGCAACTCTTTAAAAGAAGATGATGATATTAATGCAGAGGTTCCATCTGAATAGTCAATATGTTCTCTTCACTCTAATTTTATGTGAGAGAATCAAACAGCATTCTGTGGCTTTTTCGTAATTCTCAAAGCTGCCCATCAAATGTGGACACTCAATTACGCCAATTAAATCACCTCTGGAATTCCACTACACGACCTAATGTTCTGTGTAGCTCTGCTCGGTTGACGAAGCTTCAGTCGTCATAAAACGTAGACAAAATTCTGTGCCATTTTTGTTAGTTCACAACCTCAACCGCGGAAAATCAAAATATATGTGGAGACAATTCAGCAAGTGAAAGAATTTAAATATCTAGGAAGCATAAATCCAACAAACGTTAAAAGCGAAAGAGATATAAGAGCAAGAATAGCACAAGGAAAACAGGCTTTCCACCAAAAGAAACAGTTACTATGCTCGAAGAATATCAACTTAGCAGTAAGGAAGGAATTCTTGAAGAGTTACGTTTGGAGCACAGCATTATCTGGTTGCGCAACTTGGACAATTGGAAAAACGGACCAACGAAGACTTGAAACTTTCAAAATGTGGTGTTATAGAAGGATGCTTAGAATAAAGTGGATAGAGAAAGTAAAAAATGAAGAAGTACTTGAGAAGGTAAATGAAAAGAGAAGTCTTTTGAAACATGTCGTGAAAAGAACAAGTAATCTGATGGGACACATATTAAGGCATGATAGTTTATTGAAAACAATATTGGAAAGAAAAATGAATGGTAAAACTCGCAAAGGTAGACATAGATTGAGTTATATGAAGCAAATTATACAAGATAAGGGTTGTCGTAGATATGTAGAAATTAGGCGTCTAGCGGATAATAGACAGGGTTGGAGGATTTCACCAAACCAGTCATAAGACTGATTACTTCATGATGATGATGAACCTCAACAGCATTACATGATCTTTGTATACTCGACCTTCAAGAACTGAGAAGAGTTCAATATACACGATTTCGTAACTTTTTACAGTACCCGGTGTCAGCTGTGAAAGCAACCCCATTTTTCACTGAGAGCACCCCAGCTGCTAAAATTGCAGTCTCTGTCTAGCGAAATTTTCGTGGTTGATATTCAAATGCTGAGAAATTTTTCTGTGACATTTGCGCTACGGCAGCTATTTTTTTCGTTACATCAGCTAATAAATACCTTGGCGAAAAAATTGAGCGAACACTGGTTTGCTTCCATTGCAAACTCGACTCTCCAAAGTTTCAAGCAAATTTCATTGGAAAATTCATTCCACGATTTCAAAAAACTCCTTCACCTGAAGGAATATGATGAATCGTCAAACTGATGACCGTTTTCGCCGATGCATAAATGTTTTTTCACAACAGGTATGATACCAAACCGATTATTGGACAGTACACTCTCGCAAATGGGCCTCTCCGTTCCTTTCTCCAACCCATGCGCAAGGTTTTGTTACAGAAAAATTTCAGTGGATACACTGACATTTTACGCATTTTGTGCCGCAAAGTTCCAATTTCTGCAGTAAAATTTCAATGAATAAGCAGGAATACTTTTGAGAATATACTGAAATTTCCAGTTCAACGTGCTGGTTGATGATTTTTAGCAAAACATTGAAATTTTCCAGCAAAAGTGTTCTGCCCCAATGAACATTATGAGGACGAGGACTTGAAAACAAATGGAGGAGCTCTGAAAGAGATCTTTATGTCATCCAATGCGTCGGTTTAGCAGATCCTGTGGAGGTCTTGTTTTAGATCACTTTATGTTATCTTAAAGAGAACATTTATAACATAAAGATAACATAAAGTGGTCTTAAACAAGAGCTCTGTAAGATCTCCTGAATCGACGCATTGGATGACATTAAGATCTCTTTGAGAGCTCCTCCAGTTGTCTTCAAGTCATCGTCCTCATAATGTTCATTGGGGCAGTGCACATAAGAATTTTGAGAAATTCTTCCAAAACATTCGAAAGGATCTTAACCTCAAAAAATTCTAAAACCTGTTCTATGTATCACCAAAAGCTTTTGGATGTTTTTGTTTGATATATCTTCAAGTTTTTAAGATTTAAGGGAAACGTCTACAATGAAAAAACAGTATTAGTGAATCTTTCATGGCTTTTTTTTATAATAAAATTAGTTGATGAATCTTTTTGAAATTTTAGGGATTCATTAGACCCGGTTTGGGATATACAAACACTTTTTTCATAAGGTTTTGGCAAGTCCCTGAGAAAACATGGGTCAAATAAACTGATTTTAGATTGATTTTTGATTTTGATAAATTTGCTCTCTAAATTTCTGAGAGTGAAAAATTAACTCTGGAATAGTGAAAATACTGCAAGTCCAATGAGAGTGAGATTCCACTCCAAAAGAGTACATTTTCACTCTACTAAAATGAAATTTTAACTCGCTTCGAGAGGATTAGAGCATGGGAAGCACTTCCCATGCTAGGAGGAGCATGGGGAAGTGGGGAAAGGGAAAAATCAAATTTTGCGCGAACTTTTATTAAAAAGTACATAATAAATACCAATTCAAATTGAATAATAATGAGTTATGTACTTAGGGTTGCGCACTGCCGCGCATCCTGAATTTCCCAAGGATTTCTGAAAGCTAAAAAAAAACTTGTAAAATTTTAACCTCCAAATGTGAATAAATTTTATAATTTCGTTTTTTAGACTCCAGAAATCATTGGGAAATGCAAAAGGGTGCGGCAGTGCGCAACCCTAAGTACATAATTCATTATTATTCAATTTAAATTGGTATTCATTATGTACTTTTTAAGAAACGTTCGCGCAGAATTTGATTTTTCCCCCTCCCCACTTCCCCATGCTCTAATCCCTTTGAATCTGAAACACAACACCGAAGTTTTTTCTTGAGTTTACGAGTATAGCTTCTACATACATTGAGGGAACTCATGAAAAGCCATGCGGAAGAAAAGTTATTAACAAAAAAAACGACAAATCAATTTCTCACTTCAAACGGATTTTTTATTGATTTTTCTCGATGAATCAATGAGTTTCTTCAAGTCATATGGAAGCTATATTCATAAACTGTAAAAAAAAAACTATATTTCTGTGTTCCAAGTAATTCTGTGGAACGCAATCGTGCGCGCAGTGCAAAAGAAACTTTTGACTTCATCATTACATACTTCAGAATTACTTTCGATATAATTGATAAAATCGTATATGGAAAAAGTTGTTTATATGTTTCAAGATATGTGTGATGATGTATTGAAATCTCAAAAAGATCAGTCGGTTACTTTTGTTACAAGAGAATTATGAAAAAGTGACTGATTTCTGCCTTCTAATGCCGAAGCAACACAAGAGGTTAAAAATGCTAAGAACGTGTTTGGAGAATCCTACGAACACGTTTAGAACTTCCAAATGAGGCTGTTTCGAATAATTATGTGCTATGCGCCTCCATAGAATATCTTGATGAATTCATCCAAATTAGTCTCATTTGCACATTCTTTTCACATTCAGTGTATCATCATAGAACATTTCAGAAGTTCTTATGTTGCTTGGGTGTAGACACCCTCCTACAGGTACTAAATTCCGTGAAATATCTTGAAATAATTTTTTGGCACTACAGCAACAGTACTTTCCAACTCCAAGACATCTTTTTGAGTACTTGAAAAAAGTTATTCAGAACTACTGCTATAGAAATTTAGATAACCATCTATGTTTCAACTTCACAGTCAAGTTTTCATAACAATGTTAAACAAGCCAAACAAATTTACATTGTTCTTTTTTTTTACAGTGACACAAATTTATGTTTCAAATGGATGAATACAAATTTTATTCGAAAGCATACGCAAATAATTTTCTTTCTCAAACTCCTGATAAATTCAACACCCTCTTTACAATGTATAAAATAAAACTTCAATCATTTTCATTCACTCATTATAATCAAACTTTGTCAACAATTCAAGGTCAACTCTTTTGTTCTAAAAACTATCGAATTAACACCTGAGATGAGTAGAAGATATCTCGTGTGTATAATAAGAGGTAAAAACAACTTACATTTCATATAAATGGTAATGTATGAAATCTTCATGAACACACATCATTTTGGAGCTGCTGCATACAGATACGTATATATATATATACATACATACATGAACCAGGTTGACTGTTGGTTGAACAGCGCATGCTCTTGTACGCTGCCCGTTATACGCGCGATAATTTAAAAATTCCGACGCGAAAATGCTATAGGAATTCCAATACAAACAATCTATCAACGTGACTAAATTGAATTTATAGTAAAGTTTTATGTTTGAAATTTAATTTCATGGAATTCCCGGATTTGTAAGAAATTCTCGACAAATTCCTGGTTTCTCCCGACACATACAAATTTCCCGACAAATTCCCGGTTTCCCCGAATTTCCCGGTCACTGAACACCCTGTCAGATACATCAACTTTTCATTCCACTCCCTTTCAATAGAGAAATGCATTATTTTCACAGTAGCTGATTCTCACTCGCTAAAATTATAGCAGAAAATACCAGGCCACCAGAATACACTTGAAACACTTCTCCGTTCCGTCACATATCATTGCCACGCAAAAGAATTTTTTCCTACTCCCGTTTCAATCAACTGAGTGAACGTAAATAAAAGAATCAAAAAAACTCTCGCCATCAGCCACTTCGATACAGATGGTCAAGTTCCAAGTTGTAGAAAATCAAGATATTAAAGACATTAGCTCGGGCATTCACAAACAACTCGAAGACCTTCAAAGTTTAATTAATAACAGTTACGTAATATATACAGTCTGTGTATTTGCCTCATTTTCCAACCTCCTCTTTTTCACGAACGTGTGAATACAAACCGCTCGCTCGTGGCCGAAGCTGTATGGAAATTAGTTGCACTGTGGTGAATGCAATGTACCACTTCTATCGCTACCACATCTGTACCCAGGTGAATGTGCGTAGGAGAAATTACGTTGTATTCCATCAAGGCTTGCTAATTGCTAGTTCCCTGGCTCTTCCAGGGGAACGATTTCCACCACTTGTTATAAGGTTATAATTTAAGAAAAAAACAAAGGAGGGGAAAGAGAATTATATCATCAGCACATTTTAACCTCCGGTGAAAACAATAAAGATCGTTTCCTCTTGCCTTAGAGAAAATGGAAATTGAAACGGCTGATGAGGTGCTCGAAAGCAAAGTGTTCGAAAATTGCTCCGAGTCACTGTTCCGGAAATTTTCTTGCTGCCAGTTTTGAATTGTAACGTTATCACCAAATTCACACGTTCGAATTTGTAATCAACTCTAACAAATCGTGTTTCATTCTTAAACGATCTTTAGTATCTACTATGATATACTATTCGGAGAAATATTTACATTCATCAACAGAATTCGTTACACGTTCCTTGAGGAGAATTCTAACAAATCTCTTCATTTGTACCAATACGAAATTATCATCATTGTCTTTGAACAATGGAACATTGATAAAGCGCTCGCTTTTGATGAAGTACTTTGGATCAGAGAATAATAACAATTGCTCGGAGATATTCCTTTCTCCTCGTATATTCATTCTTCTTATTCCGGAGTACTGATTTTTACAAGCAGGCGATTCTTCTTTGACTGAAAATTGTGGAGGGAATAATTGTTTGCTCCTTTCGAAAATCTATGGACAAAAGTATATCGATCCCCAGCGATCAAATTGTGAATAAATAAACGGTATCGTTGATTCCCCTAAAGCAATGTCCCAGCTTTACCGTTAGTACCGTGACTGCTAAACCTAAATTAGTCGACAAGGTATAGGTACTCTGGATTCATCGTATCGTGTCGACATTACGTTACGAATGCGACAGAGAATCTACAGAATCTAAAGTAGCCAGGAAATCGACATTAGAGTTGGCGTTTGAACAAGTATATGTTCGAGAATAAATTTGATTCCTGTAACGTATTTCGCCGAGTACAAATGAAACGCTATAACCTAGGTGGAGTTGACGTTAGGAACGGTATAACAGTGTACCAACCGTTGTTGTGCGATACTGATACGACGTGGAACCATTTCATAATCAACATGTAAACTACGCTGCTGGTCATGGAAAATTCAATTCTTCGTTTTCTGGATTCTTCATTAGAATTTTACCGGAGAGAAGTCAAAAGAATTACCGCCAAACAGATGACTAATATGCTTTCAAAATGGATGAAATAAACGAACGATCGATTAATGGAAATGATGTCATGATTCATCTTTTCAAGCATTATGAGATTTTCTCAATCGCTTGGGTACTCAATTTGGTTGGCAGTTCCGTCACCAATGCAATCCTCCTCATCGTTTTCTCCATGATTCTTCCATCGATGAGGAAAAAGTAGTTTTTTGCATGTGAGAGAAAAATTTTAATGAATAATGCACGCGTACCGAGTGACATTTTTTCGATATTTCACGTAAAATTATTCGATGATTATTTTAGATTTTCGAATAAAACAGGCGCAGATATTGTATTCACAGAACAAAACGATTGTCCTGATTCAATCCAAAACGGAAACTATATTCTCTTTTTTGAAATGAACTTGCCTCGAGTTACTGATACACCGCGGCTGCTGAATACACGAAAAAGTCAGAAACACCCGCAAGTAAACGGGTCAAACATCATTCAAAAATAAAAAACAAAAAGCCTCGATGACCTGCCGTATCGTGAAGAAGACGGTACTCGTCCATTCTCACGTCAGAGACTATATTTCATCCCATTGTATAAATCACCTTTCACCAGGAAACAAATCGACTCAATGAACATCATCGAATTTCAGAACAGAATGTTTTTCTGAAACTCAAAAAATCCCTTTTAAATGCGAATATCCAAATTTATCACGAAAGAACACGGGTGATAGATAATAAAGAACTCGGGGTGGTCGTGGCAGCAACATACGCCAATCCTCAAAGTGGAATGTATTGATGAAATAACGATCGAGGAAATTTGAAATATAGCTGAGGGAACAGAGAGGAAATCTATAAAATCAGAATTCGAAGGAGATATCGACCGATGAAACACAGCTTCCCGTCTAACAGGCTATTAAAAACGATGATAGAAGAGAGGATAGAAGAGAGGATGGAAGAAAGAGAGTGGAAAGGAAAGTCAAGATTGGCATTTACTAAATAGATTGCGAGAGACATGGTTCATACCAGATATGTTTAAACAAAGAGTTAGAGGGAGCGTATAGAAACAACAGGACGTGTATGGAACTGTATACGGAGGACTCATTAATCTGTACCTACTTTGTTGAAGTAAAAATCAATTCCCACTTGGATCGACGATTGGAATAGAAATTTCAGTAGCAAAGGAAAGATAAGGTACGGGAAAATTGAAGAGATCTCTTGTTTGTAATCGAGGGTGTTATTTCCTATTGAAGTACTTTGCTGTATTAGGGAAAATATTGAGGTTCAAATGTTTCAAGACATTGTGTGAATTTTCAGAATACGCTCCAAAATTTGATCAAAGTTTCTTAAAATTCAGTAGAAGTTATCTGAAAATTCCGAAAAACAGTGGCCGATTAGGAAAAAGCCAGAATTGACAAATGGCGCGGTACTGGCAAAGTTGTATTCGCCAGACTTCGGCAGAAACAACTGTGCCCATCCAGAATCATTACCGTTTCCTAACTGGCGCCAAATGTTCGCGGGATTTCAGACGGTACTGGCTTCCATGGTCAGACGGTCTTGAGCCAGTATCGAGTTGGTACTGTTCGGAGGATACTCAGACCGTACAGAAACGGAACCGCGTCAGTACCGAATCAGAGTTGGTTGGATGGTGAAATGCGAAGAAAGATAATACGACACCAATATCGATGCAACGTTGTTCTGAGACGGAATAGATAGTGAATAGGGATTCCACTGATCTTTCCAATAAGACGGTTACTTCCATGACACAATACTGCGCCAATATTAAGCCAGAGTTCGTATTAGCATTCAATATGTTCGATAGATGACAATATGCCAGTATTGATAGGACTCTGGCTGATTACGAAATTGGTAGTCGACTGACGTTGAAATGACGATCTTGGCAAATCAGCTGTTGCAGTGAACCGAAATCGCGCCAGCATTAAGCGAAAGTTGGTATCATCATTCAATATGTTCGAGAGACAACAATGTGCCAGCATTGGTAGGAATGTATTCCACTACGGAATTTATGGTGAATTGTATGACTTCAACGGTCCCATTACATTAAATGGCAGTTTGAGTGGTTCGTCGTTACCTCGGAGATCGACTGATGCGATAGAGACTCAGTTTCTCACTCGCAAGACCCGGGTTCAATCCTCATTCAGTGAACTTTCAAGAAATCACTTCCAAAGTGCCTTTCTCCGATTAGGATAATGAGAACAATGAATCATTCAGATTTTCAAAGTCCAAATTTAATGTGTTTTTTTTTACTTGGAATATGATCACTGTTGGTAACTCTGGTTACTGGTACTGTGCCGGTACTGGGT
Source organism: Gonatopus flavifemur (assembly GCA_018340375.1). Classification (NCBI taxonomy): domain Eukaryota; kingdom Metazoa; phylum Arthropoda; class Insecta; order Hymenoptera; family Dryinidae; genus Gonatopus; species Gonatopus flavifemur. The sequence goes on from JAFFJZ010000001.1 coordinate 3,666,781, forward strand.
TGAGGTAAAATTTCTACATAGGATATCATCATTTCGACTCCATGTCATTTCTCATCCAGCTCTGGCAAAACAACTGATCCCGTTGCAATGCCAGAGTCTCTCCATAGCAGGCTCACGTCAAATATCGCTACCACTGTGGTGGTAAATGTTATACTGATGCTCATGTAAAATGGTGTTATCATTGCAATTCCTTCGCCAGTACTGGCAATCCAACTGACCCCATAATGGTCGCTCTTAGGCAACAGTAGTGAGCCAATAGCGGCCCGTGTTTCCATCTCTACATGGGGACTGTGAAAAATGACAATCACTTTTCCTGAACTTTCAGAAGGAATTCTCTCGTAGTGTTCGACAACAAAAGAGCATGAATCGTCAGGAACTTGTGACTCGTCTTTAACTATTAATTATTCGTACAGAAAGTACTTTTCGATACATGTCATGCAATTGTAGTTGCCACACGGTGAGAAAAAATTTGCTGACGCAGCAAATCGAGGTATTATATATAGAATAGCAAAATTTTTCGCTGACCTGGTTAAAAATTTGCTATAACAACAATCGTGTTAGCCACGACAGCAATTTTTTAGCTGTGGCAGCAGAAAATGTTTGCTCCACCAGTAAATTTTCAGTATTATATACAGAATAGCGAACAAATTTTGCTGGGATAGCAAACATTTTTTGCTGCCACAACTAAAAATTCGTTGTCGCAACTAACAAGATTGCTGGAACAGCAAATAGTTTGCTGTCACAGCAAAAAATTTGCTGCTCTGGCAAAAGGAACCCAGCAAAAGTAGATTTCGCTGCCACAGCGAATTCCTTTTTCTCCATGCATAATACTCCATTGATTAACCTAGATTCCATGAAAGTACAAGTTGGGTATGGAAAAAATGTTACCATCCTTCGCTACGATCGGCAGAAGTTGGCGTAAGTAATCCACCTATTATCATCTTTTGTGCGACAACGTTTGATTGAACAATGCGTTTACCAGGAGGAATAATTTTATAACATCAATTACTCTTCAAAAACATCGTCACAACGAATAATTGAGACCTCGAGGAATCTAATTTCGTTTTATTTTTACAATACCAAGAGAAAATTGTAGTTGATTGTGATGGAAGTTGAACATAAAAAGGATTTCTTCAATTGTATTCGCTGGTATGGTGAGTTGGGAGTCATCTAAAGTGACAGACTATGTCGAAGTCAATTCTTTTGGATGATTTTATTCTTCAGTTCCCGCATGGCTTTTGCCCTCTTTGAGAATTGTTTCTTCCATAAGTGGAAAGAGATGCATTCATGACAATTGTGTGATCAATTTGGTGAAACTTTGAGCCAGAGATAGATTCAAAAGTCTACAAAAGGTAGCGCGTAACATAGAGAGAAAGTACGTTTTTAATTTTGAATTCAAAATGTATTTCAGTTTTATTAGGAATACACATTGTTTATAATACATTTTTCATCGTGGAAGTGCAAAAGAGAATATAGAATTCATCCAGGTCACAAAATATTCCTTCCTTGGAATCCTGAATTTGCAAGTAAAGCGGACATGAAAGTTCATCGTGGGAATAATTACACCTACATACCCGTAAGCACATACATGTCTTCGCAAGTCTATAGTGAAGTCGTAAGTCCTAACAATTACAGATGAATTGTAGCGTACATGAATTCCTAATCACGCAAACGCTTCTCAGTACAATTTTCCACGGTATACTTTATTCCAAACATTCTGGTCCCCATTTTAGGAATTGCCTGAAAATGTTGTGTTGCATGAAAGAGGAATGAAAATTCTTTGTTACCCAGTAGAATTATAAAAAGATATCAGAGACACTCAATGATCTGGAAAGATTCGATATCCAGAAATGGAGAACGAATGGTTTCCTCTATCGAAAGCGCCGAAGAGGACACTCCACGCTACGAGGTAGGAGTGAAAAATTAATCGATTAATGGATTGACAAACCAGACGGGAGAGATGAGAAAAATATTGGACCTCAGATATCGAGGCATCATGAATTTTCATCAACTAAAATGGGGCATGACGACTGTTAAAACAGTACACCCCCACTTGTATCGTTCGTAAAAAAGCAAACGCAACGATGGTGCTTCGCGTGCCATAATAATTTCACTGAGATGACGATTATTCATTCTCTCACCGGAACACCACGACGAGAAGTCGTAGCCCGACACTTTCTATAAATTAACAGAAGTTCCTAATAGCTTCCGTCGTAATAACTCGCTCGAGTTATAATGACTTTGGTTAAACATTGCGCGGTTGGTACCCCCGGCTATTCCGCCGACTTGAAGATTTATTCTGTGGAATTGGGAGGCGTTTTCTTTTTTTCCTTCCATCTCTTCTTGAATCCTTTTCCATTTTCTACTTCTTTCCTCGTCGATTTTTCACAGACCCGCGTAGTAGCCTTTTTTCTTTCTTCCTTTCTTCTGCGCTCCTTACCTCACTCTCTGGGATGTCAGGACTTTTTCGCGAAAGAGTTCTTTCACAACTTTCGAACCACCCTCTCCTCTTCTGAATATGAAGAGACGCATATAATAGAATGAACGGAGTTACGTCGGGTAGTTGATATAGTTGTTGCTTTGAAGCTGTGATGTAAGCGGATACACGAAAATAAAATAATATTTGGAGAACTTTAAGAGCATTCAAGCATCAGGAGGAGTGGGTGAAATTTTGCAACAACTTTTTCCATAAATTATCTGATAAAATTGAATTTTAAATCGATAATAATTAAGTACATACCTGAGATTGAACTCTGAATATCAATTGAGGTTTCTTCATAGTTCGCAAGGATTGGAAAACAAAATTAAAAAAAATTTTTTACAGTTGAAGGTTATTGGTTTTTAAATACTCTTATACTCGCCAGAAGATCAAAGAAAGACTGAAACTTAACTTTAGAGTCTAATCCTGGTTGTGGATTTTATTATTACTCATGGAAAATTTCCGTTGAATGCATAATTTATGGAAAAAGTTGGCGCAAAATTTGGCTCGCTTTTGTTGATACTTGAGTGCCGTTAATGATCCGAAGAATGGATTTTCCCGATCAGATTCGAATCGGACAACTTTCTCTCTGATTCGTTCTCCACCTAAGATGCCTTAGGATACGCGAATGAAAGATGTCAAGTTCATAGGAACAAGAAAAACGCGAAAAAATACACCGCAAAAAAGCCATCTGATGGTGGAATACCGTTCAGTTAGAAATGACTTAGTTTTTCGCGATAAGGCTTGAATAAATGGAGGAAGTTCCAATCCGACCATACTACCTCTACTCATCCCGCCGCCGAGTTTACTTTGAGAGGCTTACGCGAGCCGTGAGTTTTTCCATCGTTGGGAACGCTTTTTGTCCTCATCGATTTCCTCTTCGTTCATCCACCATAGTCTATATGGCTCCATCAAACCGTGTTCCCTTCAATCCATCGATTCATTCGGTAAAAAGAGAATGCCCTGGCTTTCATTCTTCGGATTTTGCGTTATTAAGGAACAACGTTTTGTGACCTCAAATCGATATATCGTATACCTAAAGTAATCTCGAGTCCGTTCCCTGATTAAACTTTTATTCTCTTCTTTCCTAGTCTCATATCATCCTATGAGTAGTACCGGTGGTAGAAGAGTGCTTGTAAAACTCATCCTGCTATGTCTTGTAAAGATATGTATATATATATATATATATATATATATGTGTGTGTGTGTGTGGAATTACATCTTCCGATCCAACAAACAACGGGAAAAGCATGTACAGTATTACCAATGAGATATTTCAGACTGGATAAAAGAAGTTCTACGTAAATCGTTTTTAAAGTATCAAATACTGCAGATACTTGTGCGTCGATTGTTTTGAGAATATATAAAAATCATCCGAATGAATTCCCAATAAACATTTTTGTGGAAGTCTTAAAGATGTGTTTTAAATATCTAAATTTCCCCCATGAGACATCTTTTAGAGTAATCGCAAAATGCTCACCGGATGGTGTGTTTTATTTTCACGAAAGATATCGTTATAAATTGTAGATAAGAATCGGTGGTTCGAGAATACTAAACTGACGTTGAAGTTCTTTTAAAAAGATGATACAATCAGAGAAAAAACGATATCCGAAGTGTGGATCATCTCAGCTTCAACTTCACTCCGCTTATACGTTGCACACGGTGTATATATTTTCTGCATACAACAAGTTCTACACAATTTGTTCAGCTAAATTTTCCAACCCAAGTTTGTTCGTACACAGTAATCCTCTTTGTTCGCAAGAATTTCTTTCAAGGAGAATGTATGGGAATGCAGGAACTCGTTCAACGGTGTTCTTTTTATCACAATGCCACGAAATTGATAGGTACTTTTCATAAGAACATGTTGATGAAAAATCGAGGTACATAGTATGCATTTGATAGAAGTGACTGGAAATTTCTCAAAGTCTATAGAATATATTGGCGGCTTGGAAATCTCCCAAACCAATCGATTCTAAGGTGAGATAATGAAAACAGATACAAAAAGAAGAGATATTCTAATGAGATCTATGTAGATCTCTTGAGTTCTGAATTTTGGCGAACATCTCTACACTTCTTTTGATATCCACTCAGATCTACAGATCTCAGATTTGGAAGACATTCGAAGATCCGAGTTGATATCTTTGGATCTCCATAGATCTTTTTCGATTTCTTCCAAAATTGAAATCTTTAGACCTGAGTAGATATCAAGAGACTCATAGATATTCTTTGTCAAAATTGAGATCTCGAGAGATCTACATGTATCTCAACAGATCCCCGTGGATCTCATCAGCTCCAATCTTTTCTTCTCGGGAGTAGAGAAAGAGGGAAGGAATTTTGAAAGGAAATCGAGTAGGAATGTTGCAAATGAGACAATTATAAAGGATTCCATGTGGAAATAGCCAGAGGTAACAAATGGCGAGGTACTGGCAAAGTTGTATTTGCCAGACTTCGGGAGAAACAGCTGTGCCCATTCAGAATCATTGCCAGTTTTCAAACTGGCGTCAAATGTTCGCCGGATTTCAGACGGTACTGGCTTACGTGGTCAGACAGTCTTGAGGCAGTATCAAATTAAAAATATTCGGAGAATACCCAGACCGCACAGGAACGGAACCGCGTCAGTACCAAATCAGAGTTGGTTGGATGGTGAAATGCGAAAAAAAGACGATTCGACACCAATATCGACGCAACGTTGTTCTAAGACGGAATAGACAGTGGATAGGAATTCCACTGATCTTCCCATTAACCCGGTTACTTTGATGAGACAATACTGCGCCAATATTGAGCCAGAGTTCGTATGAACATTCAATATGTTCGATGGATGACAATATGCCAGTATTGATAGGACTCTGGCTGATTACGAAATTGGTAGTCGACTGACGTTAAAATCACGATCTTGGCAATTCAGCTGTTGTAGTGCGCTGAGGTCTTGCCAGCGTAAGGCCAGAGTTGGTATGATCATTCAATATATTTGGAAGATAACAATGTGTCAGTATTGATAGGACTCTGACTGGCTACGGAATCGGTAGTCAACTGACGTTAGAATCTCTATCTTGGCAATTTAGCTGTTGTAGTGAGCCGAAGTCTTGCCAGCATTAGGCCAGAGTTGGTATGATCAGTCCAATATGTTTGAAAGATAGCAATGTGCCAGTATTGATAAGACTCTGACTGATTACGGAATTGGTAGTCGACTGACGTTAAAATCACGATATTTGCAATTCGCCTGTTGTAGTGCGCTGAGGTCTTGCCAGCGTCAGGCCAAAGTTCTTATGATCATTCAATATGTTTGAAAGACGGCGATGTGTCAGTATTGACAGGACTCTGACTGACTATGGAATCGGTGGTCGAATGACATTCAAATCACGATCTCAGCAGCTTGGCGTTGTGGTGAGCCGAAGTCGCGCCAGCATTTGACCAGAGTTGGTATCATCATTCAATACGTTCGAGAGATGACAATGTGCCAGCATTGGCAGGACTTTACTTCACTACGGAATTTATGGTGCATTGTATGATTTCAACGGTCCCATTACAATAAATGGCAATTCGAGAGGTTTGTCGTCAACTTAGAGATCGGCTGAGGTGATGGAGACTCAGTTTCTCACTCGCGAGACCCGGGTTCAACCCTCATTCAGTGAACTTTCAAGAAATCACTTCCAAAGTGCCTTCCTCCGAAGAAGTCAATGAGAAAAACGGATTTGTAAGGTTTCCAAAGTTCAAGTTTACGGTATTCTTTCATTTGCTTTATGCAGTACGATAACTCCGGTTACTGGTACTGTGCCAGTACTGGGTTAAGTTTGAATTTCTACATAGGTTGTCATCATTCCGACTCCTTGTCATTTCTCATCCAGTCCTGGCAAAACAACTGATCATGTTGCAATGCCAGAGTTTTACCATAGCAGGCTCACATCAAATATCGCTACCGCCGTGGTAGTAAATGTTATACTGCCCCTTATGTAAAATGTTGTTATCATTCTAACTCATCTGCCAGTACTGGCAATCCAACTCGCCCCGTAATGAGGGCTCTAGATTTGCCAGTACTGGCAATCCAACTCACCCCATAATGAGGGCTCTAGATTTGCCAGTACTGGCACCTCCGGCAACAGTAGTGAGCCAGTAGCAGTACGTTTTTCCATTTCCACATGGACGTTGAATCTTCCGAAAAACATGGTCAATCCTTGTCAATCAGACAACTATGGTCCACTAGGTTTTCGTGAATGATTAACACTCCAAGAGAGGACAAAGGCGATTCACGCTCAGGTACGCAGCACCATTCTTCGTGATGGACAAAGATTTCGATCAACACCTATTCTTTTCCCTTCACAATGCTATTCATCAGATGACTGTACAATGGCCCTCGTCGAATATACTCGAAATAACATTCTGAGTTTTGCAATGTTATGTTATGTATCACTTGATATGAATTCCAAGAGAATTGGAATGTCAAAATGAATCGATTTGTGAGTTTCCGAAATTGATTCTTGCCTCAACAACTATCAATCCTTGTGAACATTTAGGGGGACGTTTGCAGAAACTCAACCAAAATTGAAAGGCAACAAGCTGTTGCGGACATCTGGCAATTTCTAAACAAGAAAGGTGTTGTAGACAAGTGAGATCTAGCATATTCAATTTTCATCGCCTCTTATTATAAGAGAACAAAACTCATTTCATAATTTTCATCGCGAGTTTACATTCGAAATCGAACCCGTTCCAGCATTCTTTAGAACAACAATCAATAAAGTTCACTGATTTCTTATTCACAGATTGAGAATTTCCCTTCACCAAATCAGAGCAGAGAAACAATCAAAAGATATCCATTCCAAGAGAATCTGAAGCAGATGCTGATTCAGAAAGACCGATAAATGATAATGAATATGCCATTGTTTTACCATGAGAAACTGAATCAAATTATGGATCCGATTTCACCTCAGATGGTGCGCAAAGCAATTCGCATTTTCTCTTCTAATATAGACGTTGTAGGGCTAAGAACACACGCTCGAATGAGAATACTGAGATTAATGGGAGTACATCGTTTCCTCTAGCTAAACAACTGTCGAGTCACAGATGTAGGACCTGGAATATAATATGTTTGCTATAAATATGCAATATCAGATCCAACATAGTGATGAATATTTTAGAAACCAACCCCATTCGCATTCGTTGCCATTGCAACAAAAAAACCAAAAATGTTCTATCGATCCCAAAGAAAGAACACATTAAAAATAATCCAATTCTTGCCGACTAATTGATAATTGAGGGACCAATAATTAATACCTGAATATTCAAGAAACGGAGAATTCTCCGAACAAGGAAAACAAAGTTTCGTCATAATGAACCTTTTAGGTTAATTGAGTGATTAATATGGAAGCAGTTTGCAATGATAAGAATACTTACGACAAAATTAATAAAGATCTCTCCTCATCCGCGAGGATTACCGTAACGAATGTCGGATTATTAAAATTCTCAAGAATTATAAACACGATTCACAGTACATTAATTTTTGGTTTTCCAAGATGTAAGGTATGTTTTCTCGGAAAATAAACATCTGCAACAACTTTGCGAGATTTTGCCCTTGACTCTCCGAAAGAATCATCCACCCAAAAGAATTTTCCGAGATAAATTATGTGATAAATGATATAAACTCGAAAACTCAAACTTTCATCCGGAACGAAATTGTGAAAACACAAGTGGCGTCCTACTACCGTTTCGTAAACACTTCATGATCACCACTCTTTGTTCTCGTCCTCCTGTTTCCCTCTTCTCACCTTCGAGTATTTCTTTTTTCGAGTTGATTACTTTTGTTTACTCCAATTCTGCTCTTTTTTTCTTCTTCTTTTTATTTTTCTGACACCATCCTTCTTCTCCTTGGCATCTCTCAACAGCTTTCTGACAAATGATGTTCGTTTCCGTTATTTCGTTCTTTCCTCTCTGTTGTCAAGTAATTTTTTTCCTCGAGGTATCCCGGTATGTCTTCGTTTCCCTCCCTCCTCATACGTGTCTCTCATCCTTGGACACAACAGCGCTCATAAAGACAGTTCAACGAATTTTGACGAATACTCACGTGACTGGAATAAAATTATGTCATGAAGGCGATGTCACGAGTTCGGATCAAGTTTTTTGAATGATATAGAAATGTCATTTCAATACCCTAGGAAAAATTATTCATATAAGACCACATATCCCTGGTGAAAATGGAGCGTATACGCGAAGCGCATAGGAAACGCATACGAAGTGGAAAATGTTTCCATTCCCTCTTCGTTAAGCGTGTGATGCCCGCTTACGGTAAAATGATGAAATCATACGTTCCATATACACTTCATGAGCTCTCGATCCCGTTTCACACACGCTTCATGTAAAGTAATAGTAAGTTACATTAAGAGTATGCGGATCATATCTATTCCAACTTCAAATAATATCTTCAAGCAGTTCATCCTACCGACGATTCATGGCTCAGTGGATAAAACCCTAGTCTACTATGGTGAAAGTCATCGGTTCGATTCTCGCTATGGTGTGTGATGTTTTTATTAAGCTTTCATGAATTTCATACGCTCCCTTCGCTTCAATTTCCTCTCCACATACTCTTTGTATCCCTCCCATTCAAGCTCTGTATACTTTCCGTTAACGTTCCGGTTACCCTCCAACATACGCTTAAATGAATTCACTCTTCCTTCCCACTTCCATTTTCACCAAGGATAATCCATATTTGATGCATATGCGCCGTATATGCATTGCATATGGATTAAATCTGAATGACATATGTTCATACATGAAACTCAAACGCATATATGACCCTGTATGGTTTATATGTGGCCTTATGTCAATCATTTTCACTAGGGTATCATATGTTCTGATTCTTTACGAGATGAGAATACTTTGATCCTCATCCTGAAGAACTCTGTTCTCAAAGCAGAAAATAATCTCATAACAATCGTCCCAACATTTCAACTTTGAAAAGAAAACTCATTCTCCGTGGGAATCGAATCCACAAATAAATCAACATTCCAAGGTACTGAAGCATTCGAATCGAATGATTAATGTCGAATATTCGAAATAACAATTTAGTTACATTCCAAACAAAACAGAGGATTCTCATCGACCTATCTAATAGTCGACAGCAGCATCCACATTATCCCACGTTTCCATCTCCAAGAACCATTAACGATTGTGAGGGTGAAAACATGATGGTAGGTGAATTGCTTGACCACAGAAGTGCGGATGATTCGGTCTAACGGAGGCTACGATTGGTTTCCGGAGTTCAGCGCCTCTGCCGGAAGTCACGCCAACCACCGGCCGCACGCTACACAGTGGCGTAATTTCTACATCAAGCCTTACATAAATACTTACAAAAAATCATCTCGGGAATATTCAGTCCTTCGCTGGACACGACGATACAAAATCCATACAATGATGGCGTTTGATGTAAACAATTGGAAACCTGACTTCCCTCATCGGTAACCGCAAAATTCCCAAGTAGGAAAAGATATTCTCCGAATTGAATGTGGGCGCCTTTGCGTAAGAGATTATAGATAATGAAAGGGGATGAAGGAATACATGGTGTTCTTTGCATGATTTGATAATATAGATTCAGGTCATCGAAATTAACGAAAGCACTTTGTTACAACAATAGCGGCGAGGCCTAAATTGTTCGCGTGCAGGTATTTGCGGACAAGCTGACGTGAATGAAACTAGCAGTTTGAGGGAAGAAAAATCCCAATTCATGCTCTTCCTTTGGATACTAGGTAATTTAGTCTTCAACCCAACGCGGTTCAAGTTGAATGATTTCATACATCACACTACGATAATATTCTATCGATCCCAATTCGTCCATACTATTAATTAATAAATGATAATACGATCCTTCCCTCCGATCGTGAAATTAATTTCATATCAACGTGAATTTCGTTTCTTCCTCTTCACGGAGAGGAGATATTTTATATTTGACAAGAATCAAATTCCACGTTCAATCGATAAAACGTCCGTTGTTCTCTTCGTCGATGATATTAATGATACACTAATTGCCAATTCGTACCGCTTATCTGTGGTTGAAGTACTCACGTGGATGGAGGAAAATATTAATAATATTATCGCAGGAAATAATTGCGTTACAGCATAACACATCATCAATGAACGTAGAGGATTATATAATTGGATCAGAGTTTGAATTTCTCGTGTCGATAATTCGAATGCGGTTGCTTTCATAATCCAACGTATTAGTAGCTTGTGTATGATCGTGAATTATACTTTATCTAACTTGGGAAGGTGTGCGAACGGATATGATATGAATGAAATAATTCAAGCATAATCCGTACAGAGCATTGAAAAGAGAGAATTGCTATCGTTGTGTTACAATTCTTGATACTCGATAACCATTGTTTTATTTGCGATAACAATATTTGAATTTTGAAGTTGTTCCAAGCAAACATCGCATCGAACGTACATTGTATTTTTCAAGAACATTCACGAATAATACTCTGAAAGTTGAATCATAAAGAACAGTTGAGTATACCATTTTGTGTGAAAAATCAGAATCCCCCTTTTTCCTTGGTGTTTACTTTTCGTTCCGAGGAGATGAGATTTGACTCCCAACATAGAGCAACTGTACTACTAAGAGCTCTACCGGGACTTGGCTTTGCAAAGGGTCGCGTGGAGAGTTGGATCAGTGGTTCGATGGCAGAGAAGAGAGAGAGAGAGAGAGAGAGGGAGAGAGAGATGTGTATTGAAAAGTGTACCGCGCAAGATTCGCTCCTTTGTAAATTCACCGGAGTTTCTACGAATCCATTCGGATATACTTTGTTCGCCCAAGGACGTCAAGTTTCAACCATTGCTGCATACCATCCTTTGAAGTATAGTACATTCTGTGTATATTACCGAGCCTGTTTGTTGCGGCTCCTTGGCAAGCCAAACACGATTTATGATGGTCGGCTGGTGACACTGCAAAGTTAATTTTCTACGATTTCGTTACTCAAAGATTGAAGTTGAGAGATTAAACTTTCTTTCACAAAACAATGTTGGCTCTGGAAGTATAAGAGGTGCTTGTGGTGGTCCACGGAACGTGTACCAGTCTGGTCGCTTAATTAAAAAACAACATTTGATTCCAATTCTCTTACCTCGGATGGTGGAGCGCTATATTTTGAAGAGACAAAGGAATCGGAATCAGAAACGGTTAGCGTATTTCCTTTCTTTTAATCCATTCTATCTATTCAGTTGAAAATCGAGTATGATAATATTGAATTGTAGATGGAATTCTTCCATAGACCCATATAGAAATTTACAATTGGCGCTAGCATGGTGCAACGTAGATAAAGTATGGCCGAGGCTTGGCAACCAAGCATGCCGCAAACCTGGAATGATAACATCATTTTATGATTTACCTACATGTTCTCCAATGAATTTGTCCCATCATCGATGAAACAATGGCAATGAAATGTACCATCATTGGCGAACAATTGGAAATTTTGTTTGTCAATGCTGCGCCAATGATCAAAGTAAAAAATATTTCACCCAGAAATATATCAAAAGTATGCGCATTTCGCAATTTCTGACATATGTTGTTTGAAGTCTTATTGTTTTCCCCTCATTTTTTTGTGAAAAACTCTGCGTCTTTTGTCGGTAAATTTTGCCATGAGTAGTGGACACAATGTATGTTGGCTCAGCGGTAGGAGCCCTCTGGTGTGACTCACAGTAAAGAGCGATTGACTGTTCTTCCAAAGACTTACTTAGGCCTTATATATTCTTCGTATACGCGTTTCACCACTCGCGAGAAACACTTGATTAGTAACGTAGCAAAAATATTATGTAGGTCGCCAATGTTGAGCCATGCTATTACCAATGATCGGCGCTACGTTGAAAGCTAATTTCTACCGAAACTAGGCGAAAGTTTGGGGCAATATTCAACCACATTTCAAATGATCCTGGCGTTGGATGGAATCTATCGTTTAGTCCATGTTGGGCCAAGGATGAGCCAAGCAAGAGCCAAGCTTGGCGTAATTGTGCTACAATAATAGGCTGACAAACGAAATCCGTCGAACACTGACATCGGTGCAACATTTTATTTATTGTTAATCAACATTCAAGATTTATAGATTGCCAAGCCTTGTCTGTCAACATTGCGCCAAGCTATATTTTATTGTCAGCATTGGCGAAGCCCAAAAATTTTTGTATGGGGATGTGAATTTAGAGAATTTTATATTTCTATTGGACTTTGTAGAAAGTTCAACACATGTACTACAAGATACATTATAGAACCATCAACGAATCACAAATCAAAGAGTGATCTGAAAGGATGGAGCTGGAAGATGTAAAGAGAGGGATGCAGAGCTGATTGAATACCACAAAAGGAGAATTCAGGTATCACGAGAGCGGAATGAATGATGGAACAAGAAATGACAAGTAACATCAGTAAGAAGATTACATAAGAACATTGGTCTGTGTTTGAATTAAGTATAGGATCGGGAGATGAAAAGGAGAACGCAGTATTGATTGATAATATACAGAATTTGGTAAAGGGAGAAACAAAAACAATTGGGAACAAGGAAATGTGTGGCCAAGGAAAGACACGGTTAGAAAGACGAAGAATTATTGAAGGCTGGAAGGAATCATAGACAAAGTGAGGGAAATGAAAAAGAAGGCTCACAGCACCAAAGAGAACATGAGCAGTATGAGATCGTGTAGAGATGTAAAAACAAAAATTCAAGCGCAAGAGAGAGATGATGAATGAGCTTACAACATGGAGAAAATTATTAAAAACCGTGGGTAAGGAATTGAAATGATGGTTGAATTTGGAAAATCGACGCATTTAATTGGAAACAAAAGACAATCTTGGTGAAAAGCGGAGAAATCGGAACATAAATCTTGGTGAACGGCAAAAACATTGGGATATAAATATAAAGAGTGGGAGAACGGGATGTGCAAGGTGAGAAGAAAGCTGTAGAGGAACGGCGGGTGGTATGGCCCAGTGGTCGGTAGGCCCACCATGTGTTTCCAGGAACTGTTGCTAGGTGGCAGCACTACACAATTTTGGTCACAGAGAGATTGTTTCTGTCTATCATGTGCGGAAACTTCATTGTTGTCAATACAGTGTGTTAAGAGAAATACAACTTCTTCTATTTACTTGTTCTTGGTGTACTGTGTCGGCGAAACTTTGAGACGTTCTGTACTGACGTAGTTCATATAGAACACGTCTTATGAGTTTTGAGCGGTAATATTTGTTTGTTTGGTGATGAACTAATTTTTTCGTCAAAAATCTCGATCGAACGGTATGGCCCGCATTGAATTCGGGTGATATGGCCCACATTAACCCATTAGAGGTCATGCTAAAATAATGGGGGATATGGTCTTGGTCACCGATGGAATGTTGGCAAACCCTTGCTATGCCAAGTGAAGTGAAAAACGTGTGTGAAAAATTGTTTATAAATAAATTGGTCAAAAAATTTCTTGATAAACAATGTTTTGATGCATGCGTTTCACGTGAAAATTTGTTCCTCAATGCTATGTCAAGATTTCATCAGCGACCATATCCCCCATGGTTCCAATGCTATACCTTTAAAGGATGGACACATGAACTTCATGCAGATATTATGGACAAATTATATTAATATTGCGATAGATGTAAATTATCCAGTCCACAGTCTAAGTGAGAGTTGAAAAAAACCATATTCAATATTTGAAAAGAATCATTCCATGTTAGAAAATATGGTCTCGTTTTAATTGACCGATTTTTGGATGATGGGCCATACCACCCGATACCGAAAAATTTTTCATAAATCCATCTATAAACTAAAATTGCTCCTGATCTTTTATTTCACTAATGACAATTTTTTCTCCAGGATGTATGTGAGGAAAATACTCCAAAAAGTTGTATCCTACACCGTAACGACATTCTTTGACTCTTGAGTAATTTTATCTCAGTTTTCCCTTAAGAGAGCCATACCACCCGCCGTTCCCCTTTGAATAGGGATTTGATTGTGAATATGCATTTCAAACAATATTTAGATAGATAATTTGGAACCTACTCAATGAACATCCTCTGTCTTGTTATTATTTAGACCGGTAGATAAATTTTATACCAATTCTTGGCTGAATTTCGTCCGAAAGATGTCTTTAACGTGTCTCGCATCTAAAATATGTCTTGGAGTCAAATTTCAGGTGCAAGATACATTCAATATAACTCGTGAATGAGTTTTAGACCAATTCTGATTTAAAAGTTCCGTGCAAGATATCTAAAACCTGTTCAAGAGATATCTCAAAACTGAGTATTTAGATTCAAATGATATTCATTTCACTTGATATAGATCTATCGATTTTCTGAACTTATCCTATCTACGACGATGAAAAGAATGGTTTCAATGTGTTGTGAGTGATTTGAGGACGGAAGTTCAAGAATTTTTCGTGACAATGTTAGAAATTCTAACTCTAGATTCCATGTATTTCTCCAGTAGATTCGTGAATGAAATTCTCAATTCCCGGTAACTGAATTGAGGATTCAATTACACGTAACTGCATTTTCAATTCCTGCTCTTTTAAAGCATACATTAACTCTGGTAGGAATCATATCGGGGCCAGGGATACGGCTAGTTTGCCATGATAGCGCAAGGTGATGGGCGAAAGAAGGCCTAGAATGATTTGTACTGGAGGTTGTTGATTTTCTAACTGAAATCCCATCTAGATGTATTTGAAATGTGATGGAATTTTCCAGTTGAATAAATAATTTTTGCTTTGTAATTTACAACTTGCGAAGTCAATATTTGGACGATTTCAGAACTAGTTCGAGCTACCAAAATTGAAGTTCATTATACAACAGCTAATGTAAATCTTAGATTTCTTGTTGTGAAATCAACTAAAATTGTCGTAGCTCCAACTATTCTTTGAAATCGTCCGAATGTTGACTTCACAAAATGTAAATTTCATGTTTTTTCTCAGTGCAGCATTTTGGAAAGAATACCCCCTTTTTGTGTTGAAAAATTAAAAGAAATACTGAGCGTTTTTACATATTTTAACGATAGAATGTTGGTCTTTTTATTTTATTGCACGACGCAAAAATCAACTCCCAGCAGCTGCAGCTCCGCCATTTAAAAATATTTTTGTCTCAAAAAAATTGTGAAGATAATTTAAAACGTATAATTAAAGAAATGCTTCGTTTCAATAATGTATCTTCAATCATTTTTTTGTCAAAACTACTCAAAAAAGGCACGCTTACATATGTATTCCCTCCCTTCAATCTCAATATTTTACTCCCGTTCCGTACTCCATATACGCGCAAAGAAATATATATATTCCAGAAGAAATTTTGAAAACCATCTATTGTCTTTCTTAGATAGATCTTGAAATACATATGGAAAGAGATCCCAAATGAAAACACAACATGCAATACAACAGAGTAACAAATCTGTTACCTCCCTTTCTCTCGAAGTTCACCGCAATCCATAGAACAAACAGACTAACAATAACAATACTGAATGATTGATCTGGATGACTGGATGACGAGACAGAAAAATAGAGTAGTTTGAATTTCCAATAGATGAAATATGAGAACGCAACGATTTTTTCAGTCAACCATCACGAATGTTAAAAAGAAGGAGTTTCATCTCCGTACTAGTTGTTCAATTCACGTGCCATTGATGAACGGAACATGCCCTTTTGATGAATTTTTGATATTCTGGGAATTGATGGATGAATATTCTGCGATATCCCGCAGCGTTGTTCGTGGAAACTTCATTCTGGATTTCAAAATACCTGTTGTAATCCTCTACGAAGTGAGAATACAATTATTCCCGTTCAAATCAAAATCCATATGGAATTTCTGATACCAAAATTAAAACAGCATCACAAACATCTATCCGGCTTTTGTTTGATTCAATCCAGTACTACAGCAGTTCAAGCTCTCAACCTTGGGCAAATTTAATTTATATAACATTATCTCGATCTTGATCTCGATCTCGAACTAAGTCAGGACAAAACCAAGTCTAATTAATCAACTTTCACTCCTCGTTATATTTCTGTTGCGTCTTCCTCTGTTCATCATCGGAGCCAAGTTATCTTTCGATTATTTGAACTTCACAAACACCAATTTTAATTTGGAGCTAAGAAATCTGGGTTTGTTTGGAAATAATTTTGATCAACCTCAAACTTTGACTAGAATCATGCCAAACGAATATCCATCAATGTTCCCGCAAGTATAAGGGCACAAGATTATCTTTCCCTTTGACAATTTAATGGATTGAAAATGAAATAAAATCGTTACCAATACTGAACCGACGACAACTGCATTTGCAAGACCTCATGAACTGCGGAGCTTTGTAAAAGCGGCGTGATGTGGATTGTTTTGGGTTCGCAGTGCATGACCAACGACTACCGAACGCGAATGTCTGACCACTCGGATGGAAACTAAAAGCTACGCAATCAAAAGTTTGGTACTTTCAGTGAATCACGCGAATTACACAATATATAACATTCGGCCCTAAACACGAGCGAGAATGAAATTTACGAACTGGGAGAAATTCTCTTCGCAACGATCGTACACCACTGTTTTCAAAACAATGCGGTGAAACAAGTGCGAAATCATAGTATCCAAATTACTGGGAATTTAGTCTACAATGCTCTTGAATTTTTGATTCAAATGAATTTAATACTTCGGAGTAATACTCCGAGTAGTAAATTTTCAACGCTATTGTATTTCATGAATTTCATTATTGCACGTTAATTGAAATAAGATTTAATATTTCCAACTCCATCTATGAGAATTCTTTTCCCTCCACTGATTTATTCAAATCCACATTGAGGTACTTTTTATTTAGGAATTTTTTCAATAATTCCATCTTGTTCCTCAACGAGAGAACGATGATTGAAAAAATATCCAGAAATGATTTTTCATCTCTAAAATATGATACGTAGCCAAAAAATGTTGCTTCGAAAAATCTGGAATTACGGGAGTGCAATTTACGAATACAAATGAGAAACTCAATTTCAGAGAGGAAATATGTTATCATTCGTATTTCCACTCTTTCGTATATGCTCTCGCCCTACCAAGAGAGGAGATTTTCCATTTGTAAGTATGTTCTCGTAGACAGACTACATCTCGAGCTGTGTGAAAAAAATAATCGCATCGGAAAACGGATGAGAGCATTTGTTTGTCACATTTTTGAACAAAATGTGAGTACGTCGGCTTTCGTTGGAATGTTTTCGAATATATCCACAGTAGACGTGTTTTCAGGTTTGCTTTTGAAAGTATCTCATCATCGTTTTTGCGTCGTTCACGAATACACTTAAAATACTCTCCTAATCGAAATCAAACGAATAAGATTCGAAGAGGAATTGATGGAATATCACGCGAGAAAACGAGAAAAGGATTTCAAGGAAGTGAATAAAATTGGAAGAGTAAAAACACGAAGAACCATCACTATCCTGATGGAATCAAGACGAGAGGAGAGAAAGAGAGAAACGAAAACAAATCAAAAAGAAACAAAGAGAGGTAAGATTTTCGTAGCTTCTCTGAGCGAAGGAACGCCCGAACCACCCTGCTCGTTCAACTCTCCGCTTAGTTAGTGAAATGCAATCTCCCTCATTGTCTCGGTAATGAGACGAAACGATAAAGTGGCACACTTTGAAAGTTTATTGGCGTTCCGAGGGTGAGCAGTAGTGCCATCCAGCCATCTAACTACCCAACATCCTCCTGTCTCTCAAGAAAAGCGCGCATTCGAGAGAATAGGTGTAAGAGATCGAGCGTCCTGAAAATCTAGAGTTGAATCCTCTTAAGCGACACTATTTTCTCAAGAAGGCAGTCGGTCCGAGGAAGAAGCGAAAAGAGAATCCTGCTTCCCTTCCCGGTCACCCACCTTAAGTCTCCTCTCTTCTTCTTCTTCTTCTTCTCCTTCTGCTCCTTTCTGTCGAATGGTCTGGCGATAAGACGCTGGTCCATTAAAAACTTCACCACCCGTTATCCACCTTCTCTCCTCCCCCTCTCAACTGTCGACTTGTTATCCTTAGAGATTGCGTGAGCGACTTGAGAATTCGCGCAAAATCGTCCTCGTATTGTGTAACCGTCGAGGTGTGTGTTTCTCTTTCTCCCGTTGATGTGTTGCTCGACTATTCCGACTAAATCAAGACTCCAATTAAACTCGACCACGTTTACACGGTTGGCTGGTGCCATAAATCCGTTTTCCGTATCCGTCATTGTGGTGACTGCCACCTGGTTTGATTCCCAGATATCCTCGCCGATCTCTCAAATGCGGTAAAATAACGAATTCATTCGCTTGTACGAACGAATAAGCATACCCGATTTTATTTTCGGTTGTTGACGAGCAGGGTTTTAGACTCGAAGGAGGAAAAACATGCCGAGAACACGGGCGGTGAAAATAACAAGATATTTCCTCTCGTTTCCCGGTTAAAGTAAACAAATAAAACATTCACTCGCGTCGAACGAGGTGTCCGATAAGCGAAAAAACGCGTAAAAATGTATAGTCTGACAATTATTTTTATTCCTGGGAGAATCGGGAAATCGAATGACGGTAAAACAAATGTTTCGATGATGATAGTCTCTATTGTTCTATGATATCATTAATCAACTCCTTCTTAAGATAACACATTGGAGTTTGATTTATTCTTGACTCTAATCACTGATTTTTCATTTGAATACTGTAAAATACTTGATATTTTATGAATAATCTCGATACACAGTTGGATTGGAGGAGAGGAAATTCAAAGAAGTCCCATTTGATGTTGAATTTGGTTGAGAATGGATCCCTCGAAAAGCCAAGAAGATATCTCATTGATGAGAAAAAAAAGTAGAGTCACGAAAGCGTTCCAAAGTTTGCCCAGCTTCCCTCTTAAAAAAGTAAGTTCTATGATAAAAGACTCATCATAGCGCATCTTTGCAAAAGTATAAGGCGTATCTAGTAGACTAGTTTTCTTAAAAGTGGCTCATAGTCTTTTTAAGATCGTTGAAAACTGAACTCGGCAATGATGAACTTGATAATGGAGCACCTCGTCCAAACCGTCGTCGTAATTTCCAGACAAAGGTGAAAGAAAACCTGGGTGATTTTCTTTGTCTTGCTGAAAAATGTGATTGTTGGAGTAAATTTTCGTCCTTGCATTCTCGCCGAATTTCCATTCATTTGGGGTTGATTTTCTACAATCCATGCAAGAAAATTCATGTATTTCCATGCACTGTAAAAAATTATTGTGGAATTCCTCCCCAAAAAATGATGGCAGCAAATTTCCTCCATAGATGAGGAATTTCACACCCAAAGAACAAAATAATTCCTCGAAGTGGTGGAAAAATCCCTCATTTTTCATGGAAAACCAATTCCCCCACGACGTGGGGGGGGGGGGGAAATCCACCAACACTGTGAAGAAAAACTCTCCACACTTTTTACAGTGTGATTTGATGAATGAAAATCGCGTGATCCCATTTTATGGGGGAAAAATAAAAGTAATAATGTCCTTATTGAATGAGCATGAAATCGTTGAATATCCTCCAAGAAAAATATTTCTTTTCGCTCTTAAATTCACAAGTCGTTTCACAAAGTTGTACAAGTGTTTCCTTGCGACAATGATATTTAGATGGTTGCGGAAACGTGGCTGCGTTGATTCATAGCCACAATAAATTCGATCTCGCATATATATGAGGTGAAATAACGGCGTATCAACTCAAATGGCATTGCTGTCAAACATGGAATACAAAAATTGAATTATTCTGCTTGACTGATACCGACGTCAGTATCCGAATGACCTAACATTGATTTGTTATAATATATCCTGCGCTAAGTGGATGAGGTAGTTGATATAAATTAATCTATCGTTTCAATAGTTTGGAAACGAAATCCATAATTTACCTCTCTAATACATTTTCAGTGATCGAATTATTCAGTTTTGAACAAAGAATATTGAAATCGAGATCGAGTTTTAATCGTTGTGATATATCAGTGATTACTGTGAATTAACTAGCAATTTGTAGTGCAAATGAATTCTCGATCCATTTAAATTTAGTTTATTTTCAGAAATTCTGTGATTGGAATTTTCATGAACGTGGAGATAAATGAAAGCAATTCAGGGAAACCTGTGAAGTCAGTTTTTTGGGAAAATCGCTACCCGGTGGAAAAATTGAGTGGGAATAAAACCCGGATAGTTTCACCCGGGTGGATGAATCGGGTTTCAATCCGCATTTTGATCGATTTTGATGATGGATATTTCTTGAACTCGCATAAAATTCAGATAGAACTGTTCCCGTTTCTTCCCAAAACTTGGAAAAGATCCGGATTCCCATACAGGAAACCCCGATAATGTAAACACAGCCCATAATCGGCCCATGTATGGCTACCATTGAATGGCCAACAATGGATTCACATCATTGGCACAAGTGTGGCCCACCACTGGCTGATAAGAAAGGTCAGTGATGGAAACAGCCGATAATCAGCCGATGTACGGCTATGATAAACGGCCAACGATTGATTCCCCGTTACTGGCTGAAATATGGTCTATTACTAAGTGAAATGGATTTCAAAGTTGAATGTACCGTATTCGTAAACACCGGTGGAAAAAGTTTGTTTTCGCCTTATTTCTATTGCGCTCAATAAATAATTCACATCCATCAAATACGTTTTACATGATTCAAATGAATTCTTATTCATATAGATAATCAATTTTCTCATGTAAATAACAAAAAAATTGAAGGAATAAGCAACTGAATTCAACTGATTTATCGAGAGTGCTTTTGACTCGTATAATTTTACATTTGAGATTGTTGAAATATCGGGGATGCAAATCTATTTAGAAAAAACCACCCATTCCTGATCTTGTGAAAACTGGAATGACAAACTTCCCTAAAACAAAAACAAAAAAGTGTTTTGGGTCACACTTAACCACTCATTTGAACTAATACTGAACCTATTATTCTGGAACGCAGTCATATCACCATTGGATATCATTATTATCATGCCCCAGTAATCTGCCATTGATGGCTGACATTCGAACATTATCCCGAAATTTCTGGCCATAAATCGGGATCATTTAGCCCTATTACTGGGTCAATCAATAATTTTATACATGGCCCATTATTTATTGCCATTACTGGACCCACGTTATCATCCAGCAATTAACCATTGATGAGCCGTCGATGGGCGCCATCAACGGGCGAAGAACGCCGTTTGTGGTCCAGTGACGTACCATTATTGGGCCAATTGATGAACCCTGTATGGGTTGAAACGGATCAAGCATGTCAACCATCAAAACCGTATGCTCACCTGGTTTTTTTTACCAAGACTAGATTTCCAACTGTGCTTCTTTTTGGCGAACATGTTTTTTAGCATACTTCGGAAAAAATATTTCAACGGAAAAAGCAATGAGAGCATGATAAATAAGCAACCATGTTGACGCAAGATTGATTCTTCCAGCGGCTTCGCTTGAATATGTCGTTGTTGTTCTTCAAAAAGTTTTATGAGGTTTTCTGTCCCCGTTTCAGTATCCTCCCATAATCTTTTTCAACACAAAGTCAAGCGTTTCGGCAATAAATTATCACAGATTTATCAAAATTCGCTGGGAGATAAAAAAATAAGACGAAATGCGTCTGAACAGATTTTTTTCGTCAATGAACTATACTATACATTAGAGTATTGACTCAAATCGACACATTTTCAAAACATTCCGAGAATACTTAGATCTAAGACAGATAGGTAATCAAGAGAACGATGCTATACTACAGGGGAGTAACATTAATCACTCAGTTTTGTAGCTCAGAGCAAGAAACATAAGTCTTAGCACTGATACCACTATGCTCCAAATGCGGCTCCGCACGAAACCAAGTGGATCGCTTGGGCTTTTATTTATTTGATAAACTTTGTGGAACACTGGGGTGGGAGGCATACGGGAAGGGAGAATCAATCTTAGTCTCATGTGATTTTTTCACTGAACTCGTAGAGGGATTTCTTCTCGACGCACATTTATCGTAAAAGTACAACACGTATTTCATGCCAACTTTTCGAAATTCAATATAGCGCGTTTGGTGGCTCTCTTCGATCGATATCCTCATTTAGTTCGTATTTTGCAGAGAATAAGAACAAACGAAGCACACTTCCTGTACAAATATTCATGGTTGAGAATATTTTGTGAACATCGGCTAACGGTCAACTGCAACGTGGATAATACTTGGAAATATATTTAGGAAATATAGATACATAGAATCACACAGTAATTTCCCTCGAATAAGGGACCAATGTGGCACTCTGATCCGGTGGTACACTGTAATATTGAATGAGATATTCCCTCCGTGTGGAATCTAGTTTGGGCCAAAGCTGTCAATCATTGAGAACAAGTTGTACCAACACTGGGAATTGGTGAGAGATTTTTATGAGACATCATAAATTGAAGATTGTGCTATGTGTGAATTTGAAGTCGCGCCAATCTTGAGTATTTGGTTTCTGAAACACACTGTTGAAACAATTGGAGTACGACTCAGGCTGCGAATATTGATACAAAAATGTGATGAATCGTTTTACCCTAATTGATGTAATTATAAGAAACTCTGCGCAATGGAGATAAATTTTTTACAAAATTAGCATCAAATCCTGCTCTAAGCGTGTACCGGATTTTTCAACGCAGTGTGAATAATTCTGAACCTTTGACAGGTCAACAGCACGCCAGCGGGATCACTTACCTGCTCATACATACTCATACGAATGAAATGGGACACGTTCACTTGAGTGAACAGTTTTTCCCATTGTTCTTTGGTTAAAGACATTCAACCTGGAAGGCTTAGTTGAAGATTTTTCTCATCAAACGAAAGAATAAAAAGTCCCTTGCAGACATTGAATCCATCCATGCGATACGTTTAATTGATGCACTCAACGCTATCGATATATATATATATTATCGAATATGCTGAGTATAATCGCATAACGAAATCAGAATATGACTCACGTAGAAGTTCGGTAGAGGAGTTAAGGAGGAATGAGACAAAGGATTGCATTGAATCAGTCGGGATGCTAAATCACCCAGGACCTGCATCTATTGTTTATTAAGAAAACATGAATGCATCACATCGACGTTGCGAGAAGGGTTCGTAAATTGCACATGTTTTGAATTACGATTCTATAGTATTGGAAAGTGAACAACGTTGGAAGTAAAATGGAGTCGGATTTGGGAGAGAAGAGCGACCAAGCGACCTCGTAGCAATCGTCGGCGAGTGGGAGTTCACCGCAGAGACTATAGTGAACGTAAAGTGAGAGAAAACGGTAAGCTGGTTGAAACTCAGGATGGAGAAAGAGAAGGACAATGTGATTTCACCCTTCTTGTAAGGTTAGACTATAAATAATGAACTCAGGACTTCTTGAGCCCGAAACATACTTGGTAGACGGGGTACCAAGTACCAAGTTTCCAGTAGTTTGTTTCGCTACAACAATGCCGGGACAGTGGTACTCAAATTCTTCCTATTCCCTCATGATATTTTTTCCTTTGAATATTATAACATAAACGAGTAAGTGCATCTCGACACTTTGAATTTGAGTGATTCAAAATCACAAGAAATTAGGGGAAATTGGGGTCATCAATTATCATTCGAATTAGATATAAGCTTCGACACTCAAAGATCATTAGAATTCGGTATCAAAAGAAACGTGTTTTAGTTAGCATGCCACATTCCCTATCTCATAGTAAATATCGTACATTATGCACACCCGTTGTATCTCAAGATTCGTCTGAACATATGTGAGTCAGAATGTGTTCTGGTGTACATATCAAGGCAGGAGTGTATTCCGTAGTGTAGATCCAAAACCTCGCAACCTCGCTGGCAATAAAGCGCAAGAGTGTTATGCGTGGATATTCTGCTTCGTAAGTCAAACCACTGATATGTGTCTGACTAGATATATCCATTTCTACTTAGGTCTTCGTCATTCATAAAACATCTGCCTCGAAATGGATAATTCGTATCTCTTTCGACGGGCGATGAAAACCCAAAAGAACTTGCAATGTCATATCACCACGTATCATATATCTTTTCAGGTAACTTTTTAGATTCACTCGCATGAATTCTCTTCGACCTCTATTGCTGTGTTATCGGGAGGAAATTTCTAAAATACTATACTCACCTTAGATGATTTTTCATCGCATTCTTCGTGGATTGAACGTTATTCATCGACAATATCATAAAATTTTCCAGTCCGGCATTTTCCAAATACCTAGAAAACTTATCATGAATGTTTTCCTGGTAATTCCATGCACTCACCCGCACGTTACGAATGCATCGTAATGGACAATGGATGATAATCATTATATGGAATCTGAAGAAATGCCCAACGTTTGGAAGTTCAATTGAATCAAACGCATCACGAGATAGAAGAATTGGAGAAATGCCAGTCTTTGGCTAGTCAGAAATGGTTTTGTTCGAATCGAATGAAACTTTTAGTCATCTGAATAAAAATTCACTCTTCGCAGAGTTGAAAATCATGCGCTTGAATGAATGATTGTCGAATAGCACCCTGAGACTGTTCACTTTCGATCGAGAACAACGCAAACTGACTTTTGATTCCCGAGAGAGGAGAATTTTATCCATCGACGTTTGGAGAGAATTTCGAGAAACATTTCTCATTGTAACATTCATTCTATGTCTCTCACAGTGAAAATTTGCACATCAATATTCTTAGTGTGGATATTTTATGCATATTCCGCTATGGCCCAGAGAATATGGTGATGGAATTGGATCGAACATCCCAGAAAATAGGCATAGAAGATTATGGATGTTATGGGAATTTCTCGAACGTTGATGCATCGAAATATTCTGAATTACAGAGGATTTTCCAACACACAATTGTGTATCGTATAATGCTTAATAACGCAAATTATCTATCATTTTGCTGATTTTCATGATTGATAAATATTTATATCGAACATCGGATTATCTGATTTGAGTTTACACACCCAAAATTTACATAATACTTCCAAATAAGCTGTACAATCTAGTTCCGTAATCATCTGTTTGACGAATGAACAATACATAAGTTGTACAAATATCTATTCATATCGATTCAGCTTGGATATGCAAAATACTCTTGGAAATACAGGTATACCATATTGACGTAACGATTCGTCATTGTACTCGGTAGGGAAACGTAATCGTAGGAACGAGTGATTGTATCCAATCTCAATGCACTTCGTGATCAAAATATAAGGATTTTTGAGAACTCAATCAAAAGCAGTTCTGAACATGAGTGTGTGTAATAGACAATATCGTGCATGTGAAACGGAGAGGAAGTATCATTGTCACAGATTGAATGCAAATGAAGAATTCAGTCACAGCAGGGGGTTTTTTTTCTTGTATTAGGTGTACAACTTTAATTGCTTCCCTGGTGAGAATATACGCTCGTGTTAAGCACACTCGAAGCTGACAAGAAACGTAAAAAGATTCCAACCTTCTCTTGCCGAAGCATATAATGATTGCTTGTTGTAAAGTATTGAAATCATACGTTATCAATACGCTTTATAAACGCGTTCAATGCCGTTTTGGGAAGAGTACTATTACGTTCCATGAAAGGTGATGCGAATCATTTCATACAGACTTCGAGTATCGGGTTTGAACGGTCGGGAATCATAGAATTCCATGGCTAAGTAGATAAGACGCTGGATCGCAATGATAAAAATCATAGGTTCGAATCTCGCCAAGTGGTTAAAATTTTTATCCTCTTATATTGCTCATGCTCTTCATGGAGCGTTGATTTTTGTACGCTCCCTTTGTTCCAAACTTCGTTCCAAATCCTCTTCGAATCCGTTCCATTTACTCTTTGTTCACTTTTCATTAATGTTTCTATTACGCTCCACCATACTTTTCGTCTGCGCTTCATTTCAGTTTCCATTTTCCCCAGGGTTCCGCTGTTTACAATACATGGTTACGTCGGTAGGTAGCGGTCGAAATAGGTTAGATAATCGATGTCACACAGTAAGGTTGGACATGTGTCAACATAACAACATCGTCATAATAGTGAATTTTTGATTACATCATAAATTTTTACTCGATCGAAGATGTCAGTTTTTGAGCCGAATTCTCGTCATTTGCGGGAAGTTCTGTTTATCTGTTTTCATTTGAAGGAAACTGCGGCTGAGGCTCATTGGATGCTCTCAAGTACTCACGGTGAGGGTGCTTTGAGTGAAAGAACGTGTCGTGAATGGTTTTAACGTTTCAAGAAGGTGATTTCAATGTCGAGGATCGACATGGTGGTGGAAGAGAGAAAATTTTTGAAGATTCCGAATTGGAGGCATGCCAAAGACTCGTGCCAAACCCAAGAACAATTGGCAGAATTATTGGGAGTAACTCAACAAACTATTTCGAAACGCCTCAGAGCCATGGGAATGATTCAGAAACAGGGGAATTGGGTTCCGTACGAATTGGAGCCAAGAGATGTTGAACGACGTTTCTTTACTCACGAACAGCTGCTCCGAAGACAGAATCTGTGATCTTTCGAAATGACTCTAAATGCATGCGATGATGATTTCAATCATATCTAATCGGAAACCTCAATTAGCCCCCATTAAATGCCTCTGACTCGTTGGATTCTAGGGTTCTTGAAAAGTGACTTGGGGAACGCAGGTCACAGATTATTAAAGAAAAAGAAATCAAATATAGTTCAAATGACAATATTTATTCTGATTCTGCAGGACTCTGCTTCAATCAAGGAAGTTTTGTACAAGACATAAATTTAAATCAAACCTCAAATTAAATACATAAGAAATGACCAATCCAGTTTCCTCAATTACAAACGCATTTCAATCAAATTATTGACTATAGATTTATATAAGTCCGGACTTTAACTTAATTAACCGTGTGCACACGTGACCTAAACATACGCGGAGTTAATTAGACGAATAAAGTACCGGATTTAACGGAAATTTACCCGTTCTGACGGGATAAATGGATGATGCTACCACAATCTGTAAATGAATATTTCGCGTACGCGATTGGACCGAATGCAGAACTCTAACCCATGCAGGTGTTGTCAAGACTGAAAAAAACCCGAGCTTGTCCCAAGGTTGGCACATGTGTCAGAAACAAACCTCTGTGATGAACAATTGGCCCAATATTGTTCCATGATTGTCCCGTTGTTCCCAATGAATGGTCAGTCATGGTAGATTTGTTAATATTTTTGAAATGGTCACTACATTTGGTACAAGCTTGGCACAAGTGTGAAAATTAAGCATTCGTTGAGAACAATTGTGCCAATATTGCCCACATGGGTGGCACAATGTTTGTGAATATATATTTGCTTGCCCCGGGGCAAGCTTGGGCGAAGGCTGCCCACTCTGGGGCAGGCTCGGGTCAGGCCTGGGCCGATAGTTATACTCACTAGGAATGATGTACACGTGAAGATAAACCATCAGTTTTTCGGGTAACTTGGGGGATTCCAATGTTGGATTCCATACGGGATCAGGTCATTATAAGATTTATGTTCTGGTATTTCAATAAAATCCTATTAGTTTAGTTTTAGTTTAATTAGTTTACATTTTTTCTATCGTTCTAAGATAATTCATGTACGGTTTTCTGAGGGAAAAAGTCATGAACCGAAATATAAATCAATTACTTCTTTCATCCATATCTGCGATCAAAGAAGCATTGGTTGATGCTTGGTAAATGAATTGGAGCGGGCTTGGCAAAACCACTGGCCCAAGCTTGTCCTGATCTTATCATTCCCAAGCCTGGGCCAGATTTGGTAAATTGTTCAAGACGAGTCTCGGCAAGTCTTGGGCCGGGCTTGGTCCATCATTGGGCCATTGGTCCATACACACATGGGAAGACACACGAGTTTTCTAATTGGCTCGGATGGAGAACAATTGATCTAGGACCGTGATCTAAATATCAAAACTCTAATATCTGCCCTGGTGATCCTAGTGACTTTTGATTATCTGGCCTATCATAGGCTTCGTAATTGTTTTGCCCGTGAGAGAGTCGCCTCATCGTGTTTTTAGCCATAAGAGGGGGGCCCCTAGCTAATTCCCGTGGTTGGCTGTGCTTTGCCGCTATGGCCCAAAGAGGGATGTGTCCACCTTTGTCCAGTGTTTCCCTAACCAGCGTTTACTCTTTGACGGTGCATAACCGTCTACCACCTTCCCTACGCAAAACCTAGCTACGAAGTCGTGTACTGGGTACAACGACGTGACTTCTCTCACCTTCTCAGCCAAATGTCTAATGTTGATAGACTATACCGGATCGAGAAGTGATGATACTCGCGCTGGCATCTCCTTATAATCCCAAGAGGGTTCATTTCTCACGCGGGAGACTGCCACGATCCCAGCGGACGCCAGCGTTTGTCACGATTCATATCTCTATCTTCTTCCGAATACAGGCTGCCCCGTGTTATTTTCGTGCATGCGTTACGCACGCGATAATTCGATACTTCGATACCGCGATCCAATATGGTCGCTCGGGATGTTTGTTTACGAACTGTCATCGTACAGTTTGTTCCAACTTCGTATCGCGTGTTTTATATTAATAATTCGGACAGTTTATCTCGGGGAGTGTGTCGTATCGTTCTTTAATTCGCGAGTGTTAAGTGATTTTATGAGTGTTGACGCGAAGGACGTCTTTTTTCACGGAGTTTTCATTTCTAAGGTAAGACCTTATTATTACTATTCCAACCACTCAACTCGAATAATCTATGTTATAATCTATTCACATATGATTGTTTCTTATTTTACAGGTAACCTATGTTGCGAGATCCACCCAGGTAATGTATATAGTTATCGTTCCTTATTTTAATTCTTATTGAATTTTTATTCATTCTTTATATCATCACAGGTGTTCGTGAACACTGGATAACCTAGAGGAGCGGAACCAGGGCGAACTATGATTTTGTGTACGTAGACCCAATTCTACGTGAGACGCTGCATGACTCCAATCCTCTACGCTGGGTTGACGACTGGACTTAATGAGTATTGCATTTGCAATGCTCTCGAGGTAATCTTTTTTACTATTACAATTTACCTTTAATACATAATCGTATGCTTTCCTTTTCAGATGGAATAATACGACTTTATGTCGCAAATCAAAGGGGTTTTTTACATCGCATTGTAACCGTCGACGGAAAATGGGTCCACTACGATAGTCCCAAGTGCAGAAAACCTTTGAGAATGCCCGGACATGTTCCCACTCCCGACGGCTAAACCAAATATTCATGGTGCCAAGGTTTCATGATGCTACGCATTTGGTGGGATCAGTTCGGTGTCGTGTATTATGAGCTATTGAAACCGAGTGAAACTATTACAGGGGATCGATATCGAACGCAGTTAATGCGCTTGGACTGATCATTGAAGAAGAAACGGCCACAGTACCAAGGAAGACACGATAAAGTCATCCTCCAACATGATAATGCTCGGCCACATGTCTCAAAAACGGTCAAGACATACACTGTAAAAAGTATGACTGAAAGTGGCTGCATCTTACTTGAAATCTTGACTGGAATTCAGTCTTTTCCATTGTGTCGGCATTTGTTTTGGATGCTTACTTTTGGCTGAAATAGGGCTAGTTTTGGCTGCATCTCAAAATAAGCCGATATTAAGGTTGGAAGTAAGTTTTATTTTTTACTGTGTATTTGGAAACACTGAAATCGGAAGTCTTACCTCATCCGCCGTACTCTCCAGACATTGCTCCTCCCGACCACCATTTATTTCAATCGATTGCACACGGTCTGAGTGATCAGCATTTCCATTCTTATGAAGGAGTTAAAGAATGGATCGATTCTTCGATCGCCTCAAAAGATCCATCGTTTTTCCGAGATGGAATCCAACAATTGCCAAAAAGATGGGAAAGAGTAGTGGCTAGCGACGGCCGGTACTTTGAATCATAAGTATGTATTTACTTTTTGAGAAAGAAGCCTCAAATTTTGGGAAAAAACAGCGGAAGCAAAGTTGTACACCTAATAGAAAAATATCCACATATCTTCTCATTCTCATTCTTTCATCGTGTTGTCGAAGATTTCCAGCAAAAATATTGAATTCACCCCTGATGGAATAAACCCAAAAAATCCATTCAAATCAAATGAGATTTGGTAGAAGAATTCTATAACACTTCTTCATCAGATGTCGTACAATGAAGTGGATGTTTAATCAGAAATGTCTATTAAATGTAACCAATTTTCAAATCGACTTGAACTAGATATCATGAATTTTTGTTTCGTCCAACCAGAGATTTCAATTTGAATCATGTCGCTGAAGTTTGAATCGTTTATTGAACAAATTAGTAATGGAATAACGAAATACTCAGCTGTTCAAGATCCAAAATCTTACCGTACATCCTGTGAACGATGTTTCCATATCCAAGGAGTTAATTCGAGAAGGTAAACACCGATGATTTATCAAATTTTGTGAGCTTGAATTTCCATTTCGATTCTATAAACGATTCTAACTCTAATAATATATTTGACTCCCTGTTTGTCGTAGAAGTATTCAACATTGGAAAGAATTTCATGTTCAAGTCTATCGAAATGATTGTTCACCCAGAGTATGAACACTGAAACTCCCGTGTGATATGATGACTCTTTCATGCGACTCTCCCCACGCCCATTCTTTATTAGTTTTTCTCATAAATCCCACTTTCTAGTGCTTCGTTCTTCATCAATCTCATCTCTCCTTTTCCAAGAATTCAGAAGCCCTACGCTTTTGAATTCTTATTCCTTCCCAAGACAGCATAATTAAAATACAAGGGTTCATCTCCGTCAAAGACTCCTTCTTACCCCCTTCGGTAGTCTGCAATTATGGTTCGAGAGTATTTAATTCCTCACAACTGTTTTAATACTCCTCCATTTCGTTTCATTTCATTGTATTCCACCTCCATTTACATTGATTTTCATATTATTCCTCCGTACAATATCTCCCGTTTCTTTTATTGCACTCTCTAAATCATTTTTATGTCCTTATACCAAAGCTTTACAAGAAAAAATTGTCATGAGTATTACGTTGGAGATATATTGGGTCTCCCTATTTTGCTTGTACCGACATATTTAATTCTGAATAATAGTTTTTCCTCCTGATAAATTCAACTGTAGTGAGCTCGTGTACTTGGTAACTCTCACAACATATTTCCAACGATTGGAAATTCAATTTTCCATGAACGACAGTGACCTAGGGATTTAATTTGATATGAGGAATGGTTTTATAATTATTCAAATCCCTCGCTCTTTTGCAACCTCTTCCAGCTCTTTACAGTTATCTCACCTCCCTTGAAATGTGCACGAGGATCTCATTGAAAAATATTTCACACGTCTCATGATTTTCATCTTCTTTGTGGAACACGTATTATGTCGTCCCCATCTCACACGGAAGACGCCAGAGAAAACGCAAGTTTTTACATGACTCGAGTACACTCCTTTCCCACGATTCCTTTGTAGAATCTTACGGCACACTCCGAGAAAATTCACAAATTAATTCCAAGAGCGCGGTGTGTTAAAGTCGCGTGAATTAATCTAGAATCGTCGGTGGAAATGATTTTTGGTGCGCATATTATTTTACATCGATCCATTAACGCTCAAACGGATGATTTTTGAGAACTCCTCTCGGCGATTTCATTCGACATGCAATCGAATATCGAGAAAAAATTGTCTGAACTTCATGAATCTGTGATCGAAGTTTCATAAAAATGCGAATTCAAGAAATTATGTTCACTTATTGAGGAAGAAAAAAATACGATTCTTATATTAGCTACCCGCGTGACAATTTTTTGATGTGTTCAATTCAAGTGAATTCAAGATTTTCATCTATCAAGAAGACGATATCTCATGAATATTTTTAGATGATCTACCTTGAAATTCTTATACTTCAAATATCCCTTCACAATATTCTGAGAATATTCGTATCGTGTGAGAATCGCGTGGGTTTTTATCAACAATTAGAGCACGTATCGAATTAACGAAGTTCTGCATAGAATGAATTTACATGGAATTTCTTTCTCCGCAATTTAATTCAACATGAACAAAATTTTATTACAAAACAGTTTCGTACAAATTATATCCAATATACTTTCGCATATTCCACCATCAAAAGCAGAAAATCAACGATTGATTTACTGTTTTGATTGAATTATAAATAAACGAATCATCGCGATATTAATAATTTGAAGATAATCAAAGGATCGATACCGTACTTTTATTTGAATTTCAAAATCGATTAAACCTCTGTTCAATGGTTTCGTCGATTCGTTTGAAAACGATTTATTAATCGTTGAAAGATCGTACTTCGTATTCTCTTGTTACCATGTAAGCGGAATTCGTTTGCCGTCTAGATTCAACCGCTCCAGCAGCAAATGCTCTCTTTGAAACCACATCAAACCAATGGATGAAATTAGACCGCCTAATACGAATCACTTCAATATCATTGCTCACAGCAGTGAATCGATCGGTAATGCAAACTCTTTTCAGTATAAATCTTTGTGCAAGGTTATTGCTCGATTACGAGGCAACCGCATGAATTTGGATACGGAAATATTGAAATGCATGCAAATGTATCAGGTTTGTCTTTGGCCGTTTTGAATAACGATTGCTACGTAACATATCTGCAATATGAAGAGCAAAGGAAAGGGATTCTCACGACCCGATCGAAGCTATCAAAAGGTTCAAAATAATGAATACATGATGAGGAAATCTGGATGGTTCGATAACGTTTTCATCTTGATTGAACCTGTTTTTGCTATCATCAAAACCATTCGGATCCCGTGCGCCCTGAAGTCTTGTGTGGTAATTGAATTTCGTGAAAACTCACAACAAAATATCTTTGTTGCAAATCGTTCTTTGGAATCGGGGAATTCTTCCGATCAACGCGAAATGTAACATCTACACTGAGAAAACAGATATCTTGAAAAATACCATAATTTATGGATTTTCAGCGCTGGTCTGACCCGAGTCGGAATATTCACTTGCATGAATCTCTAAAAGTACTATGATTTCTTGGACTTTTTGAAATAAGTATGGTACCTTCCGTATAAAAGTCCAAGACATTATGGTACTTTTGGAGGTTTTTTCAGGTAAAGATTTAGACTCGGTCAGACCAGCGCAGAAAATCCATAAATTATGGTACTTTTTAAGATAGCTTTTTCTCCGTGTATACAGGGTGTGTGAAATGCAATTATTCGCCGCATGGAAAAATTTTATTTGAGGCTTAATTTTGGAGATATGCGAATTTTTTCAGGTTTTACTCTAAAATCCGAATCATTCGAAAGCACTGTGCGTTACATAGAGTGAACGACTCAGCAAAGGAATGATGACCAATGGATGAACGATTCAGCCGGAATAGTTACTTCTTTTATGAGTCGTTCCTGTATTGGGTAGTTTACCCTAAGTTCACCCTACTTGAGCTTGAGTAACGGCGATCTCCCCTGGTGGGAATGGAAAGTTAAAGCGTGACAGAAGTGTGAACTAAGAGTCATCAGGTGTATTTTAAGGAGGAATCGGAGCATTTCCACGCTTCGTTTGTTTTAATACCGGCTTCCTCAACTTTTGAATTTCCACCAGGGCCCTGGAAGCTGAAGAATTTCAAATGAGACCCGCCGTTTTCAAATCCGGCAAATGGTGTCGAAGTCAAGAAAAATCTGGAGACTCTCATATCCCAAGAACTAAGCCTCAAATCAGATTTTTTTCAAACTGAAAATTATCGCATTTTGACTGCGGAATGCGGTCAGAGAAAATCTGGTTCGTATAACCGGACAACGTACTTATTTTGGGCTTCAACCATTCCATCTGCACGGAAAGAAGAAAACAGCACTGGTTACTGTCCATAACAGCAATTAGTTGAAAAACAAATGGAAACACGCTTGGATGATAGAGGTTAGCGCGATCACAGTGATGTGTACTGCAGTGGAATTCGTCAATGCTGCTTGAACATTAACGGTTACTGGGAGACGCAGTAGTGAACGGCGTGAATTTGATTTTTCATTTTTTTTCAATGAATTACTGCGATTCACAGTAACCATTGCTGTTTCCTTTTTTCCGTGTGTTTGCCACAATCAGATTTGAGATTACTACAACCATAAGTCCTCAATCATGCAAGAACGATTTCTGTGACCACGTCGCTTTTTTCTCAGTGTACACTTGTAAAATCCGGCCCACGAATCCTGTATAACAACTATTGCAAGACAAGCACATGGATTATATTACAATTTCGGTATCATATAATAATAATGTCAAAGATTTATAACGTATAATAGCCTTCATTCATTAAATGTAATTATTATAACGCAAAATGTTCAATTAACTGACGAATCCGGAGGCAAAAAAAAGAGTAACGAATTTCATCCCGCGTTTGAAGGTCTCAACTTCATTTCCCGGTAATACGGTTATGGGTTATGAAGGTTTGATTCAGAGCGAAAAGATCTCGATTTGCGTTTTATGTACATTTTATATTTACTGGACAAATATAACGAAAGTGATCTCCACGCAAGATCCACAGGTCGAGGAAACCGGGGAATAGGTCGAGCTCAACCTTTTTTATGCCTCAATAAATTTGTTTCAGGTGATGAGGATACGGAAACAACTTGCAAATTTTATCGAGGGTAATATACTTGCGAACTATCTAAGTGAAAGGGAATGAAAATTCACTTTCGGAAAGTGAAAATACTGCACCTCCCTGTACGAAGAGAGAATTTGTACTTGAGCTTCCTTTTAACTTCCCAATAAACAATGGGACATTGCCGGAGAAATCTTCTAAAAACTTGTCCCATATTTTTTGTGAGAGAGTTTGAAAGATCACCTTCGAATGAAACGTTTATGATACAAAAAGTGCATTTCTGATGAAATGTACAGTATCTCCTGATGAATTTCACCTCAAACTCAGAACAGGAATTTTATACGAATAAAGCAAAAGATGAGAATATATTTTCATTTCTTCTGAAATGTCTTACGAGGCATAATTCCCGTGACAAGGGAGTCAAAAAAGAACTATCTGAAAGTTCTGAATACAGCAGACATCGCTCTTATAGTCAAACAACTGTATGAGGAGTGAAGATGAATACAGAAGTGTGTTATTATTTAGAAGAGAAATCTGTATCAATTCATCAATACGACTAGAACACATGTTTTTCTTCTCCTTCTTTTATTATTTTTTTGTAATCTTCTTCAATCTCACAGGGAATTTTCATGATACTTGTGCGACGTGTGATTAGAACACGAACATTGACCTCGGTGTATTTGAGATAGATAATAAAGGGAGTACGAACACATATTTGCCATTAGAGAAACGAAATGACGTTCTTGGTAACGGCTGAACAAATACTGACGTTATGTGAGATGAATGAAAGAGCACGCTCTCTCAGCTGATTCATCTCAAGTCGAATGTTTTTGTGTTTGTCATGATGTACGTCGAAATGATGCGCTGAAAACCTCAACTCGTTTTGAGGACGTTTCATACGAGTGGGTTTATAATATGAAGCTTGCAGTGTACCACATTGAATAGTAAAACATATTTTATAGAGAGTACTGATGTAGGATTTCATGTTTTCAAATTTATTCCGACTTTTGATTGTCATTTAGGGTTATGATGAAGGGAATGAGGCCACAAGGAGTATCGTTAGACCATTTTGAGAAGAATCGAATGGGGTTTGTGCAGTGAAAGTTGTGGTATTGAAATTCGTCATAAGAATACATATTCTTAAATATGACCAATCAAATATTCGATAACATTGAACAAATAGCGAAGATATTAATAAATACATCAAATACTTAATCATTATGAACACGTACATGAAATTCAATAATTGTCATGAATTATTTTATGAGTGTTATTGAATACCCGATTAGTCGTATTTCAAGAATATATTTGACAACTGTTACTAGCCTTTTTTCAGTGTAGTATTCCATCTTTTTGAATGTACACTTGTTACCTTGTTGTAGATGAATTTTGCCAACAGGCACCCAGTGTCCATTGTAATGAACACATGATGTTGTTGCATAACATAGCTGTGTATTAAAATACTCCAGAATATGAAAAAACCTCTTCGAAGTTGAACATATTTTTTTGAATATTCAAACTGCATCCTGTAGAATCAGTAAAATTCGTTTGAGTGATGGAAATTGCAGAATCAACAATTTCGAAATTCTCGTCATATTAGTTCCGTTTAAAAACATGCCATACCGAAAATATAATTTTGAATAATTTTCTTACCGTCAATTAACACCTTTATCTTGATGATATCATGGGTTTCAAAGTGCTCTTATTTGTGGAACGATTTTGATCATTTTTCAAATTCCATGTCCATTGGAATGGACGTCAGGTCAGAAAGGGTTATAAATACAATGTAGTTTACCAAAATAGGAACCATGACTCGTCTGTGGTGGCGACTGTGCACCGAAATTCGTAGTTGTCACCAGTTCACTATCTTTGCTAGCGATGATCATTCCATGATCTTTCTTCTCCGTGTGGATCTCAAATAAATCAATGAATGTACGATATGATTCCAAAAGTGATTAATCCACCATAATGAAAGGATCACGTGCATCGAATAAGAAACACCATGCTTCTCCATCCGAAGCCAAGAAACTAATTCTCCGCGGAATTAATTCCATCACAGACAAAACAGGCGGAAAAGAGTTCAGAGATAAGTTACTTTCCTTAAAAAACTTTGTTTCAAACTGTGATATATTTTTCTGCATTCTCCGATTCCCACCTGATGTTGACGAAGAAGAATAAATGAATACAAGAACATCGATTTATCAAATTGATAATACCTATAGTATGAGATCATTTTGAACAGACATAATAGATATCCATCATCGACTGAACATTTCATCTAATACTCATTCTTCGTATATGTTATTTTGGTACGCTGAATGTTATACTACCGATTGACAATCATATTAACGAGCGCATCGTGCTTCATAAATCATAATAACACCGCGTAGTGGCCAATCGACCAGCTGGTTTGACTGCAGCTGGCCAATGGGAACGGTGTTCGAATGGACGCGTACGTCGAACGAATCTCACGCCCCGGAAATTACATGTCCGACTCTAAACTCTCATGATTGATGAGCTGACTCACATACATAATATATATACAGTATATGGTACGTAACCGCTCTTGCTCGCAATGACCTCCTCTCAATACTACTGCAAACTCCTCCACATATTCGCTTTCTTTCATTTAATCTCACTTTCCCTTTTCCACTCGACTCGCGTGGTTTTCAAGCCCCTTTCCAGTACCACTCTTCGTTATACGATGAAAGAAGTCATTTGAAAAATCTATAGTCACGATTCAATTAACACGACTTATCCTGCGTCAAAAAGTATGATGGGTGAAACGAAATGCGGATGGGGATAACTTGATGGATGCGATCACTCCTCGATAGCTTTCAATTGACCATGTGAAAACATTTGATGGAATCTCTTTCTGAAAAGATTAAAATGTTTTATTAGCTTCGGAAAATAACTGAAGGGAATTCGTCTATAAAAATGGAATATGACATGGACAATTTTTGTGATCGCAGCAACCGTAGTTGAGTTGTGAAATATTTTTTGTTCACGTAGAATCATGTACTCCATCTTTTAGGACGATCAGTCAATTGGAATTTTGAAAGAAAGTAACTATCCCGAATTTTTTGACAAGGAATGAGTGGTTCGGCTGCTAAAAAAGAACGATTGAAAAGGTTTCATCAGAATATGAATTTAATCCACCCTAAGATTCAATCCTCGCAAGTCGTTTACTAATTGTGATTCATCCTTTTCGATTCACAGTAAATGTCGATAAAATCCATGTTAGAACATGGGAATTCATATTGATTCAAAATTTTGAATCTGCATGAAATAACAATACTACCCAGGTGAAAATTGACGATTGGCACTAGGATGGCGCAACACCATTGAACTATATAACATACTGGAGTGCGCACTTCCTAGATTTTCTATAATATAGACCGGTCAGAGGGAGAGATAAATGTTGGGCGCATGGTATCTGCTTCTAACAAATGCGTTTTAGAGAGAGGTAGGAAATATGTTGGGAGAGTCGTACTCCCTCTTGCTCATGCAATAAACTATATCACTCTGACCGCGCCAATCTAGGGAGCGCTCATTCCAGTATGTATGGAGTTCAATGCGCAACACTGACAAAGATTGGCCCAGCTTTGGCGGTTAGCAAGGTGCAAGCTTGAAATGATAACATCGTTACAGGCTCCATTGATGTATTCTGCCAATCACGGACCAACATTGGTACGATTATGGCAGTCAAATCAACCATCATTGGCAATCCTTGAAAAAATTTGTCGCTCGATCTAAATCCAAGATTGGATCATGCTTGTACTCATTACGAACCAAGACTGATAGACGAATTTTTTTATGGTCTGCCAATGGTCAGATGTTTTATGCGTTTAAAGGAGGTACCATCATTTATTACACATAAATGATGTTGACTGCTAAATTTGAGTCAATACTATAATAGTACTGAGTCAATATTCGGCCAAAATTGATTCAACGTTGCGACAATCCCGCGCCAACGTTGAGCCAATGTTGTGCCGATGTTCAACTCTATGTTGAACGATTGCAAAAATATAATAAAAATTCAGAGTCATATATTCCCGACATCGATTGCTTCCCCTCCACACATGTTAAGAAGTACAGCCCGAACCTGAAATATTTTATACAACCAGGGCCAGAGAATCTCTGTATACATTGAAACGAAGAAACTTATTTGATTAATCCAATACGAGATGTGTTTATAAGTTTAATATAATCCAATGATTACTGGTTACCTTACAAATCAATTACATCCAGTATAATTCAAATTCTGATGTTCACGAGTCCATGGGTCTGCACAGCTAAAATCTCTCCTTCGATGAAGGACCTATGATGAAGACAACGATTTTCAAATCAGAAGGTTATATGATGCTTATATATCAACCGCATAGTTCGTTGAGCGCTTGCGAGAAACGAACCGAGCGTTGGAAACAATACCGAAGGGTGGCGCTTTGACATTGGACGCGGGAATTTTTGTATGGAGACGTATCATTGAGGATCGTGGCTAGCCTGAACCAAGCTTTGACCAGGCTTGGCACTGCATTGGGTACTCATTTCTTCTAAACGTTGTCAACGTTTGGATTAATATTCAGCCGTGCTATAAAATTGTTCGTATGAAGTTAATTTCTTTTGTCCAAACGATATTGGGACAACGATGAACCATGATTGGCACAATCTTGAGCCAATGATGGATTGATCATTGGAAATTATGATTCCCAACATTGGTGCAACATTGTGCCACTTGTCAGTCAACGTTGGCTCGATATAGGTTTCCAAGCCTTGGATGTCAGCATTGCGCCTATCTATTTTCCATCGTCAGTATTGGCGCAAGCGAGAAATTTTCACGTGGGTAATTTCAATCGTTCTCAGTTTGAAGGGTACTACTGTGTCCAAAAAGTAAGTTGACATTTCAATTCAAACTCTGTGCGCAAATGTATTTGGGGAAGTGCTCTTATTTTCAGGATAGTGAGACTGTCTTTGATATCCATGCCAAGGGTGACATCAGAATATTCATTAGTGTTTGAGATTCGCTTCGTTTTGTAAGCTGTTGAAAGTGAATTTTTCGATTTTTATAATGTCTGCATTTGTTGAGCAAAGAATTTGTATTGAATTTTGTTTGCGGGATGAGTTTTCTGCTGCTGATTCGTTGATGATGGTGCAGGAAGCCTTTGGTGATGTGGCTATGTCGAAAAAAAATGTTTACAAGTAATATAAAGAGTTCTAAGAAGGTCAAGAACGCGTCGAAGACGAAAAGCGTCCTAGTCGACCATCAACTTCAACTGATGAAGTTCACGTCCAAATAAGCAAAGATTCGGTGCTTGTAAATCGTCGATTAACAATGAGAGATCTTGCTGATGATGTTGGCATTTCAAAAGAATCAGTCAATACCATTTTGAAAGATGTTTTGGGCCGAAAAGACTGAATTTCCTGGAAAAACATCGTCACGTTGAAGTGTGTAAAACAATGCTTTCTGACTATCAGGACAAGATGAAACGCATTATAAGATGAGACGTGGAATTATGCTTATGGCCCGGCAACAACCAATCAATCAAGTGAATATCGCGCTGGAGGTGAGGCAAAACCAAAAAAACCACCACAAAGTCGCTCAAAAATCAAGGTTATGTTGACTGTTTTCTTCGATTATCGTGGTGTTGTGCATTTTGAGTTCCTTTCGCTGGGTCAAACTGTCAATAAAGAATATTATTTAAACGTAATGCGTCGTTCACGTGAAGCTATTCGCCTGAAGAGAACGGAATTGTGGTGAGACAACTCTTGGTTTTCGAACCACGACAATGCACCGGCTCATACTGCATTGATTCTTCGTGACTATGTCGCAAAAAACTCGAGTCATATCGTTCCACAACCACTGTATTCACCTGATTTGGTACTGTGCGACCCCTGGCTATTCAACAAACTCAAAAGATCGCTCCGGGGACACCGTTTTGAGTCGATAGAGGAGATCCAAGCCGAATTGAAGACAGAGCTGAAGGTCATCCCGGAAACCAACTTCAATAACTGTTTCGAATATTGGAAAATGCGTTGGCGTAAGTGCATTGTATCCGAAGGGGGGGGGGGATTACTTTGAAAGCGATGAACTTGATTTAGAAGAATAAATAAAGATTTTCGAAAATGAATGCTATGTCACCTTATTTTTTAAATACAGTAGTAGACACTGCTGGAAAAAGTGGATTAAAATGAATTAGGAAAATCTAATCGAATTCAATGTATCACCTTGTTTCAATACTTTGAACTGAAGAGGATTTGAATCATTCTACTCTCAATAGGAATGATGAATGCTTACTATTTACTACTCTCATCATACGAACAATTAATTACTAATTTAGTTAACGACTTTTCTATTGCGTGACTTCATCCACATCCACCTCAATGACTCTATCCACTCCGTTTTACGGTACTTCTTAAGGTGATACCAGCGACTCCTGAAGATGTAACCAGATCCATTGGTTAGAAAAGGACACAACCAAAACTATTCTGACAAATTACTCGAAAACGAAGGAATGAAATCAAATTATCACTCTGTACAGACCTTCTTCAATGAATAAAAACGGTCTGTACAGAGCGATATTTCCCTTTTATTGCTTCATTTTCGAATGATTTGTCAGAAAAGATTTGGCTCGGGTTGCATCGCCAGGGGTGGCTGGTATCTCCTGAATACGCTCGGCGTAATTTATTTTCGCTAAGAGGCGAGCTTCGACGCCACGCGGTGTGAAGTAGTAACTACTCTTTTGGGGCAGACCTACACATGAAGTTGCCTCGACACTATGTTCGCGCTCGTCTTACTTCTGCGTCTGTCTTTTTTTACTACGTTCGGCCAATCACTGACGATGATGCCAAAAAAGACGGTGCGGACCAAAAAATCGGCTCCTTCACCGTAAACACTTTGGAAGCTTCATATGTGTAACAATACACTAAGAACCCAATTTCTTAAATTGAAAGAGAACTTTATTTGTCCTCATTCTAATAAATCGTTTTTTCAATGGAACAAAATTCAGTTCAATGGAAGAAGTTTCTATCAGATTGAAACAAAGATGTTTAAAATTGGAACAGGAATATAATCCTTCTTGAGTTCGGAAAATATAGTTTTAATTCAATTAAAAATTTTCTCATTGGAATGAATCATTCTTTCCATTGCACGGAGAAAAAAGATCATGAAATGATCGCTAGAAAAGATAGTAAACTGATGACAACTACGAATTTTTGTACACAGTCGCTAACAGAGACGAGTAATGATTCCTATTTTGGTATATTAAAATACAATATAGTATACCAAAATAGAAATTATTACTCGTCTCTGTTGGCAACTGTGTACAAAAATTCGTAGTTGTCACCAGTTTACTATCTTTTCTAGCGATCATTCCATGATCTTTTTTCTCCGTGTGGAAATAAGATTTATCAGAATGAGGGCAAAGAAATTTTTTGCAAGCTGAGAAAATTGGGTTCTCAGTGTAGAGAGACTGATTTTTCGGTCCGCACTGTCTTTCCTGGAATCACTGATCACTGAGGCCTGGTCTTCATTACTGCATGTATGAACGCTAGGCAAAAGACATCCCTGGGGGAAATAAAGTGTCAACGATGCAAGGAAGTGTTACGGGAATTGAATGCAAATGTACACTAAAAGGAGTTTCACGGATTTCGAAGTGTAAAATTACACTCCCTTACGCAAACGTACTTCATATTTTCACCAGGGATGGCTTCCGTGGATTCATCACGCACTCGCGATGGTTGATATTTATCATCATATGTGCAAATGTATGCATATTTAGTGACTCGTAACAAAAAGTTGTGTGGTTTCACGTCAACCATATAATTCATTACTGCCTGACTGAAAGAACGAGCTATGATAAAATTCAACATCTTAAAAAAAACAACTCCCCGTTCCTTCTCACAATCGAAGAACCGAATCCACCATTGAAGTCAAATAAAACTGACCATGATTTTCATAGTCAATCGAGAAGGAGTTTTCCACGGATTATCGATTGGAATCAGGCAGCCTCTATAACCATTCATCTCAACTTCAATATGATTTCGGTGCAGTGGATAAAGTGACTCTCCGAATAAATCGTTTAGAAAATTGTTGGACATAACACCAAGACGCGGTTCTGAATAATCTTGCGAGGACAGTGTATGTAAATAGCTTGAAAAGATACGAACAATCAACTTCATTCTGACTTCTTATCACTAGAAGCCAGGAAGATAAATTCTCGAGCTCCTACTCACAAAGATAACAATTAACTTTCGTGAGATCTAAACTTCAAGCGAGGTTGCACTATCTTCGCACAATGAGATGCTCTGTAGACAGTGATGCACACGAAATTGCACCCAAAAAAAATAATTAGTTACTCCTACTCCAAATTAATTCCGACAACTAGATAGAGTTGTTAATTTTCGGTCTATTAAAATTGGTGCTAGGTTAACTACATTCACATAAACTTTCGCTATTCTGTCTAATACGAAGTTGCTGTGATTAATTTCCACAACTAACTTCAATTCATTAGTTCATGAATGAACTATTCTTTTTTCCGGTGCAATCTGATGCAAGTATCCCCAGTTCGTAATCTGAACGTCAATTGACGGCAGTTGCTGGCATTATATGTTAGCATATGATTTATAAACTGATTTTTGAATATTTGTGATAATTGCTCTCTCGTTAGAAAGAGGTTTTATCATTGTTTCTGGAGACTAAAAAATTCGTTATCTTCAACAACGAAATTTCGTGGACCAGAATATTTGTCTAGCCTCGAGGAACAATCTTGGTTTATTGTGTGTTTGATCCAATCTTGATGAAATTTATACCACAGTCGTAGATTGAGGAGATAATGATCCCAATCTCATTGAATAACTCAATTGCAACTTCATCTTCCGAGTACATACATATCGATAAATCGAGCCCTCAATTTTCCCCCTCAAGTATTCTATCCTGGTACCACGATATTATTTAGAGACATCAACTTCAACTCGCCAACAATGCACAAAAAGTTCATCAATTTTGTGCAAACATTGCCGTGATAAAAAAAAACATTAAATTGAAATCTCTTCAACATATGTCGTGGCAGATTTTCCACTAAATTCATTCACATATCTCGTTAATCAATATTCGGGCTCGGTGAATATTCAAAAAATTTCAACATAAGCGATAGTGCTGTCAAGATTACAACTACATGTTAGATCGCGTGTTTAACCATAATAACGCTCCACCTTTGTTGCAATTCTGAGGGTGTTCGATATACGAGTCAGCTCACGAGGCAATTAGTTTAGCGACAACTGAAAGTTATTTAACTTGGGTTTTTCATTTTCCGTTGACGAGAAATGGGTAGCAATCACAATTATTACATTTCTTATGATTTCTCATGTAGATCTTCGGCAGAATTTTTGCACAATTTGATTATTTATTCTGAGGCCTATTAATTGGAGTTTGAATTCGAAAAATCTTGAAGGGAAGTTTTGGTTTATCACTATCATACATCTCAGTTCTGAAAAGAATTATTGGCACCTAAGATCACTGCTATCAGTCTCAGCTTCAGCTAGAGTGCAAGAAAAAATTTTTACTGTTTCACAAATTTCAAAATTTAGCCAAAACGAAGCGTGATTGGTTTTCAAAATTATTAAAAGTATCAATGAAAGTTGATGATCCAAAACAGCCAAGATAGAAATCGACGATTGGTGCTGGAATAGCACAATACTGATAAATATTGGCTGAGGCCCCATTCTGTATTTTGCCAATCACGGAATAACATTGGTACAATTATGATAGTAAAATCTGCCATCGTCGGCAAAAACATGAGAAAATTCGTCGTTTTATCTAAGCACAAACGAAATGGATCCGACGTTAGGTTGGAATATATAATAACAAAATTTGAGTTGAAAAACAAGTATGAACTCGATATATCATCTGAATTCAAAGACTACTTCGAAACATCCAATAAAGCGAATAAATTCACCATCTAAATTACTTGTCACAGCGTAAAAC
This sequence comes from Gonatopus flavifemur, assembly GCA_018340375.1. NCBI lineage: Eukaryota > Metazoa > Arthropoda > Insecta > Hymenoptera > Dryinidae > Gonatopus > Gonatopus flavifemur. Next base: position 3,711,696 of record JAFFJZ010000001.1, read on the forward strand.
TTTCTAAACCATCGTGAAGATCGATACAGTACGTTCCGAATTTCATACACAAATTCTCATCCATCTTGAAAATCGATACTGCAATCATATTTTCAGACACAGATTCGAATAACATCATTGGTAATCCAACGGAATAATCTGGATCAATTATGTTAATTGCAATAATCCACAAGGTATTATTACGAAATCTTTTATCTCGTTGGACGGAATAATGAAAACATTAATTGATGAGCCACCCCTGACCGGCGCGAATGGTTTATCGAACCCGTTATTTGTATGATCGTTTTAATAATTCGAATATTCAATAATCGTGTTACGTTTCATGTAGTTCTTGTTTGAACACGAACATGAATGTTCATTATTTTTCAAAAGTTTCGAATGATATTCGAACGAAACGAAACCATTCTGGATGGATTTTTGTTCGCTATTCTTATCCTTTTCATACAATAAAACTCAATTATCCAGCATCTCTTTTCTCCGTCAGTTCATTGACCATTTAGAGAGGTGGAACATATGCCGTTGTATATACGGTTCTTCCAAACCATTTCACAATGGATGAACGATATACATCGGTGGCAGACGTATGATCCACGGATCATCTGGATTTACCATTGGTAGGATGAGCGCACGGACCCACAGTGAAAATGAAACGCAGCATAGAAATGCTGAGCATGGAGAAAAATATTTTTAGGGGTTTGACAGTTTGGAATGGGCTCCTTATACTCGACAAGATATTTCTTCTGTCACCCGGAATCTAAAAGATTGTACAGTTTCACGGAAAGTATTCTCTTCCCCCAAAATGGACGATGATACCGAACTCGGGGAATCTATTCATGGAACTGAAAGGGAAGACATTCCCATGTTTTGGAATAGAATCAATGTTTCTTCGGACGACAAGCAAATTTGTTTCTAATGTTTAGATATCCAGAGAATTCTGAACGGAAAGTCTTGCAATTCTTTTAAGAAAAGTGATGAAACAAAAAAATCATCGACGATGATGATATAAATTTCAGATCACACTGTAAGCAGTGTTATTTTGTTCGAAATATTTCCACTCTTCTCGAAAATGAAGACAATATATTCTGATATACATCCCCGATCAATTCGCTCCAGAATTGTGTGAGATTTATGATACTCGGCTTGGTCGAAAACCATGTGCGCTGTGAGGAGAAAAAGGTTACAGGAAGAAAGGAATGAAGAGATTTAAAAAATGCGGTAAAAGCGAAGAATAAAGCAAAGACAAACGGGGGTAGGAATGATAAGCAGCTGTGAGGAGTAAAAAAGGAAAAAAAACGAGAAGGGTTGAAAAAGAATCACGAACCGAAAAAGGAACTGAGCCAGCAGAGAAAAAAGAGTGTAATACAGGAGAAAGTGGCCACATTTGTATAGTACAATTTTCTATCTGGAAGATTTATTTTGTGGCATTCTGAGTTTTGGGTAAACGCTGAACAAAAACCATCGCTCTCACGTGAATCAACGGAACTCCTGGACTCGGCTTAACGGAATTATAGATCAATCTTCAATTGTGCAGTGGGAATTATGGATTTTCCATGTGTTTTATCCGCCATTAGCATTCCAGTTGTTGATATCAAAGCACGAACGTTTGTGATATATGTGTATTGAAGGATTGATCTGGAAATGCTGTTCTGCAAGCCATCAGTGGTATTAGATATTAAGCTCTGTACATCAGCGATGATGCTACTGCTATTCCACTGTCGTACAACGTGCATAGGATAATACAGGATTTGTGAATCTCTCAAATACCCTCATTTTATATCGAAATGTGTCAGTTGATGAACAGCAAGCTACACCTTGAAACTGCGTTTGCATTATGGAAATCAATTCCTATTTTCATCAGAAAATGCTGTTCAAAGTTGGACCATTTTATTTTCTCAATAATATGAGCTCCAAATACTATTAAATTGAAACTCCACAACAGTTCAGTCTTGAAGCGAACTTGATTCCATATGTGTGCAAATATGAAGATCCAATAATTCCTTCGCTAATTAGTTTTTGGGATGAATCCTGATAGAAATGCGTCTCTTGGTGATTTATGAGAGAAACAACATAATTCAACAAACTTGGTTCATGAACTTCGATAATTGCATCATGGTACGCTACGATGAAATATTTTGATATAATTTATTATATTTCACTCTGGTATATGCAAACGTATCATCACAATGCCAATGTCAGAGTACAAAAGTTGAATCGATGGGACACGTTCGTTTCCCTCGTAAATTCCCGAGAGACACATCTCTTGGTACCAAAAATCATTATCATATGAATTGTATTTTCTTAATGCGTACTATATTTCGTTCCTCTTCATCCCTTTTTATTCATTCGCTAATGTACATGATGATTTTGAACGAACTTTTCATCTCGCAGATGTATATTTTTTAGCTGGATAACATTTCTAAAAGTTCTGAATCTTACCATCATTTGAGAACAATAACAGACGTTGAGTTAATTTAAATTTTTCCATAGATACTTATTATTTAATAACCTCGAACTTTGGTATTTAAATGAAATGCAGCATTTTCCAAGCAAAATATTGATGGTGAAATTGTTTCATGAGATTCGTATTGAATTGTGAATTGAAAACTCGGATATCTCATTGTATTTACGTGAATGCATGAACAAGATATGTATGATGATGAATTATTACGGATTCGAGTTGGAAACGGAATAAAACTTGCGGAAAAGCTGAAATAGCTAGACATCTAGTGGTTCAATATTTTCTTGGTAAAACATTGGTGTATGTATGAAGGGTGGTTGTAACATCAACAATAAATGGATACACATTTCATACACGTTCAACGTGAGAATACGATAGATAATCAACGATTCGATACTAAATTTCTGTTCAATGAAAACTAATGAAGCTATAGTCGTCACGCTAAGCAAATATTTCATAATACCAAAGTCTATCTTGTAATGCTAATGTGATATTATCATGGACATCAAACTATTTTGTTGATCTAGTGAACTGAGTTGAATATGATACGATATGTAATGTATTCCATTACATTTGCATAATATTTGCAGAAATACGTAGAACTGTTCCTTCAACGGTTACCAAGGGGTTTGTAGGTGGATGTATTACACCAATTTGAATTTGTATCGATATTGATGATACACAAACAGAGGAGGGAGAAGAATATTATTTGCAAATTTCTCTTTGCTTGTAAGTTATGAGATCAAAACCTCAGATTGGATGGAAAACATTTCCGGACCGATTTATTGACTGTGCAACATGTTGAATGATTTTCAAGGAAACAAATATGTTAAGAACGTGTAGATTATTTTTGTTGTTGCTGTCCTGAAACGTTGATTTGAAGCATTCGAAATACGATTCCAATCCCAATTCGTTTGTCAACTCGATGGTACCCTGATGGAAAGCTGGGATTATAACTAACTGCCGGTGTGGAAAAAGATTCGTATGGCAACGATCTCGCCCAAAATCTGGCATCAAGCTTACTGAAATATCGGATTCATTTGGCAAAGATCTGGTGAAAGTCTTTTCACAAAGTATGGCGTTTGGGACTCTCCCATACTCCCAACTCACTTTTTTCAGTCTCTCAAGAATATGGGACAGTCCCAAACCCCATACTTTGTAAAAAGATCTCTCCGCGATCGTTGCCATACTAATTTTGTCCACGCGGGTGTCACTTGGCTCTGAAATACGCGCACAGGAGATTGAAAGACCATCATCTCTTCTCTTGAGACAATTGAAACTCGGTTTCGAATTATCGAAATTATCGAACAGTTCCACAGCATCTTGCATTCTGGAGATAAAAATGACCTTCCTACCACTTCTGAAACCTCTTGCACATGCTAAAGGATACAGCATTCCATCTTGAAGCTGAGCTTCAAACGTTGCTCCTTGAATGAAACCAAAGAACAGCGCTTCATAACAACTACACGTCGAGGAAGATTTCAAATTCGAAGGAACTCTGAAAATTAAGTTGTACACCTAATACATAATATCCACATCCCTCCGATTTCCATACATTTGAACGCCGTTGATGGAAAAACGATTGGGGAAAGTGCAGGAAGCGCGATCTACACGAGTTTTGTCATAATTTTCCCAGGTTAGTATAAATTAGCAGAGATTATATTTAGTCCATAATCGTTTCTCTCAGACTTCCGACGTGACACGATTTCCATTAACGATCCAACTCGGTAGGCGACTAAATGCTGATGATAAACGAATTATTGATAGGAGCAGTCAGCGAGGAGAGAGAAGTGGAACGGGATCAGGGGAGGGGGCTTAAACGACCAGGGAAGAAAATGAGAAAAGAGAAGGTGAGAGAAGAGTTCGAAGATGAGAAGAGAACAAACGAATCGAAGGTGGATGAGGAAGAGAAGAAGATGAGTCGTTCAATTAGAGAACCCGAGGCGACACGATCGAAAGCTAGAATTCAATTTCCTCGGTCTTTCAATCATTTCGAGTACGCTACCAAGTCCCTTTAGCTTTCTGAACCCTAATCACGCTCCATATTCCCGATACCATCCACCTTTCTTGATTCGTTATCCTTGCGAATATCCTACTATGTTTTAAATTCCTCACCATCATTCTAACTACCTGAAGCATCATTCACAGACATACATTTTTCCCTTTCGAAATTGTCATTGTCTGTTCTTTTCTCTTTTTCGAATGAATTAGTGGATCGCGTCAAAGAAAAATGGATGAAGATTCTGTGACGTCTTTTGGAATTGGAAATGGCGGAACGTAAGTTTTATCTTCTCTTCTGAAGCAGATTCCAAATGAATGCTATACCGAACCGTTCAATTTATACTCATTATCGATTTCCTTCTTCTGGAATAAATGTCGCTTTGGAGTTTATTCGTTTGATAGATTTATCAACTTCACTGGTAAATCATTGGAACTGGCCATTTTTTTTCCTCATGCATACACGTGGAAGAGAGTTTTCGTACGTGCAATTGAGATAGGTAAGACAATGATTCGAATGTAATGTCACCCTCGTGTGGAGAGAGAAGTGCAGTTCTAGAAGTACTAAACATACACGATTCTTTGGCGATGAGTAATAAAATTGTCTCACTAAGAAACTTGTCTTTCGTAAAGAAGCCAGTCGGAGTGTACGTCCATTGGGACTATTTTCGTTCGATCCTTAAACTCGTCAATTCCTTAGTTAGAAGGAGTTGCCTACAGGACAAATCTAGTCTCGAGGTGCAGAAGCAAACATTGGGTGAATGAGAATCGCACGGTGTACCTCTTATATCCGTTGGGAAATCCATCGGCGGATAAATGAGATCTGTCGAATGGAGAAGGAGAGAGGAAGAGAGGGAGAGAGAGGGAGGATTCCAGATCGATCGTGGACCTAATTCCGTTTTCTACCCAGTTGGCTCGAGGATTTCGTGTCGTACATGTATATATGTATGTATGTATAAGTGTATTTGCACACCTATACTCACGCTTAGTTGAAGGTAGTGAGAAGAAGAGAAGACAGAGTCACGAATGAATCAACGATTCCTCGCAGTCGAAATCAAGCAAGGTCTTCGCGGACTGCAGATCCACCTGGTTACGTGTTGTCGGTGGAATGAATGTATATCGTGAAAACTAAGAAACCGCTGGACATTGCTCGTTAAGGCTACCATCATTGCATTCAGTTACGTGAATGATATAATTAGATGTTGTTGAATCAATAGTAGAGAGAAATTTCATTGCAGGGGTCGAATGGTTGATTGTGGGTGGTACAGTCTATCGTTGAATAATATTACAACATTCTTTTACATGCAATACGTGGCTTATTCATCCTGCGGGATCAGGGACTTGAGAATTCATTTCTCACATGAGTGATATCACTCATCAATCTATATAGATTGAAACTTGAGGAACATGCATCACCTCTCTATGTGAAATACCACGTACTCTGGTTGCAGATGGAGAAAACCAGCGAATAAATCGAATAAACAGCTGTGTACAGCGATAAAAGATAAGCTTGAGAATGATAATTCTATCTCAGTATTATACTAAATTCATGAATGCATGAATATTCAACACATATCATGAGGTATCGTAGAAACTTGATTGATCGATGGGCTAACAAATAGCTATCCTGCATGTGGAAGTTGAAATTTTAACAAGCACATCACACAGTACTGATCCGTTGAACCAATAGAGAAACATTAATCGTGTGGTAATGGCCCAATCATTTCTGCCAGAACATAGCAATTAAATTTCCATCAATTAGTATTTTGATGTAGTTTCGAACATTAAATTTATGCGGGTTCAAAAACAGCAACCGATGACACAAGAAATTTTTCCTTATTCTCAATGTTTATGATGCACTTTTGTGAATTTTGAACCGTGAAACTGGTGAAATATTTGGGGAGACGTCATATTTCTACACCCCAACCCGAATCATCGTAAATGAAGAACTTGTGAAGGATTAAAAACATCAACAAGCCATCATCGGAACCTCCCAATACACAAATTTACCTTAGCGAGATTCGAACCCGGTTCCTCCGAGTGGGAAACAAAGCCTCCATCACATCAACAAATCTCCAAGATGACAACTGAGTACTTAAATTGCCATTTATGGTGATCCTCGACTTGGTTGAGAGGTAACGATGAAAATATATTCAAGAAAAACATCAAATTGTGCACATTGAATGAATGAATTAGGATTTGAATCATAGGAATTTTTTCAGAAACGAAAAAATCTCGTCAAATTTGTTTGTTGAACTCATGTAAGCTTTGTTAATCAATCAGGAATTGGAATTGATTTTTATGTTTGTGAATTCAAGAAAAACTGCATCGAAGAAGGGTTTGTAGAAGAATGTATATATTACTTGGATATCATTTTTGAGTGTCTCCTGAAGTGGATCAAAATCAATTTCCCACGGGGATTTTACCCATCACAACAATTTTTTCTGTTAATTCTGTGATACTTATTGTTATCGCTGCTTGATATTGTTTGGTCAGATCAACAATGTTTATTGTGAATTGGAATGGCAACTTATATTGTCATTTTAACAAGTGCTTTTCAGCAATACAATTTTTGTTAACGAAGCAATGTGCTATTGCTGTGAGGACAACAAATTATTGCATAACCAGCAATAAAATGTTGACAATTCCTATATTGCTAGTTCTACTATACACATTTTTCTCCGTGTATGAATATATGGGACCACCATGAAACCATCGCTGAAACATGCTATAAGTTTCATACGAATTGAGAGAGCAGGAGATGAGATACGTGGGTTCGCGAAAATCGCGATTTTGAACACATTCTTCCTCCCCTATTCAATTGCTCCAGATCGATTGGGCTGGAACTCATATGGGGATTTCCACAGAAAGCGTCATTTTTCTGTCCCTCTCCATTTATAACCAATTCTGTGGATGAAATCCAATTTTGTGTGCGTGAAAATATCAATTCAGACTTCCTAATCTAGGAAAAATAACTCAAGATGATTGCAGAAGTTCTTGAGAACGTATATAACTTATAGTGATTGAACAAAGTACGAAAAACATGAGTTTGAATTTGTCCCTGGGTACAAATTGATTACTTCGCTGGGTCACAACATTTCTGCGAAAATATCCATACCCAGATAACATCAGAAGTCTTCTGAACGTTTTAGCAACATAACCTAAGTTCTGCGCGGCTTGATGTCCGGGGAGTACCCAGCCAGCAAAGTGCTCCCAAATTCACGTTTCCGCTACTAGCAGTGCTAGTGGTAGCAACGTAGTAGCTTTTCCATTACCGTGAGACTGCATGCTACCATGACATATATATGATTCAATTTATAACGTAGCACTACCTCAGCGCTACCAGTATTATCAGGAAGCGCTACCAAGTAGTGCTCCTTGTAAAAATACTACCAAGTCGCTTCTATTCCCATACATAAATGAAGCCATATGTGTACAGAAGATTTTTAACTGTATAAGAGAATGGTAGCACCACTGTCAGAAGCGCTGCCTTGATTTTGTTGGCTGGGTAAGTTTTGATATGTTCAGAGAACCTGCATTTTCAGTGCACCCGAATACGCTCCCGGTACGTTCTTTTCATCTCACCCGGAACGTCCTTAATATGTTTTCCAAACGTACTTTCATGGAAAATAACCTTTACAAACATATGTGTAGTATCGCAGAACGTCATTGACACCTTTATTGAACACATCCCCAAAACGTCGCTTGGTGAAGATAAATAGAACATTACGGAACATTTGTATGTCCCTGGGACGTACATGCGACGTTCTTAGAACGTCCTGAGATCTCATTTGAACGTTCTCTGTGTGAGCAAGTACGTTTTGTGAATGTTTAGAAAACCTCCCGATGCTATCCAGGTAGCGGTATTCAAATAGAATCAGAATTCAATTCAGAGATTAATTGAAATCAATTCTTATAAATAGTTCGCAAAGTACACGTTCAGAATTCATCTCTTGGAATTTTATAGGTTATTTCTTTGAAAGTTGAGATGTATTTATTCTACTCACCCAGATCCCAATAAACATACAAATCTTAAAGGCATCTTTTCGACATTTCTAAAAGACAACTTATAGACTTCTTTCAGATGTCTCACTGAAAACATTTCTAAGAAGTCTCTTGAAGTTATCTTGAAGATGTCTAATAGATTTTATTTCAAAGATGTCTTCAAAGATTGTTTAAACGACATCTTTTAGATATCTTGGAAATCAAAATCACAATATTAATCCAGGGATTTCGTCGGAACGAAAAATACCTTTCCCTGACATGAGTCAGAATTGAAATTCGTGAGAATTACTTCACTGACTCTGATAGATAGATTTTTTTTATGAACTGGGAGAAACGGAGAGTGAGATAGGTTTTTTGTAGTCTTGGAGATCTGATGCTATTTCTTTCAGGGATCGAGTCACTAAAACAATTAGAAATTTCACAATCGATTCGATTATACTCGGGGGTCATTCAATTTACCGTTTTGAAAGAAAGTCGCGAGAAGGGAAAAAATTTTGAAGGAATAGTGCTATGATATTCATATCATGTTTGCGTTCGATTAAAAGGGAGATCTTAGGCGATTAGTTGATTTTTTTTAGATCACGATCGCGTGTATCGTAACCAAAATTTGTCATGTCATTTACTGTTAACAATCGCGAGTATTGTTTACAGTGAAGAAATATCGCGAGTATATTTCTTCACAAATGATCACGAGTATCATAGGAATTTTTGAGATTTGATCACGAGTATCATATCTAAAATAGAGAAGGTATATTGGTATATTCTGATAACGACCGTGAGTTTCGTTATCAGGGAAAGGAATGAAAATTTGAAAGGGTTAAGATTAGATCGCGAGTATCTCGTCTTAAAACAAGGAAAATGTGTTCTAATAACGACCGCGAGTTTCGTTATCTGTGAAAGGAATGGAAATTTGAAAGGGTTAAGACTAGATCGCGAGTATCTCGTCTCAAACAAGGAAAATGTATTGAAATGTTCAAATAACGACCGCGAGTTTCGTTATTTGTGAAAGGAATGGAAATTTGAAAGGGTTAAAACTAGATCGCGAGTATTTCGTCTTAAACAAGGAAAATGTATTGAAATGTTCTAATAACGACCGCGAGTTTTGTTATTTGTAAAAGGAAGGAAAATTGAGAGGTAGTCAGTGAAAGATGAAATCACGTGTATTTTATTCTTTTGTACTCACTTTTGTGATGAATGAAATTCAAGAATTTGACGTTGTTTAAACTTCGAAATATATTTGAAATAATTTTTGATAAATACAGCGAAACTTGAACTTTGAACAATTTTGAACGAGTTGTAATATATGATTGTGAGGTTTTAACGAATTGTATTGAGTGAGTTTAGTAAGTATATTGAATTGAGAGTGAGTGTTTGGAATGAACTTGGAGAAAATAACGTATGTGAACTTTGAGAAATTTGAATGAAACTTTGAGACAATAATGATGAATGTATAATGAGCTTGAGAAAAAAATTGAGAGTGTGTGTAAATTGAGAGAGAGTGAGTCAAAGGGCACGAGGTGGCTCCTTATATACTGTTCTGAGAGCTGCCCTCCAAGTGGGGGTCAGTTGTTTAAGAAAGAAGGAAATATGTTTTCGTTCTTTCTATGGCTCGAAATTAGAAAATTTGAAATTAGAAATGAATAGGTTGAATATAGACGTAATGGGGATTAGCGAAATGAGATGGCCACAAGAGGGCGATTTCTGGAGTGGGGATTATAGAATAATTCATACAGGATCAAAGAACGGTCAAGCAGGTGTAGGAATTGTAATGCATAAAAGAGTGGGAAATAGAATAGAAAATTATTTGCAACATAATGAACGTGTGATGATGGTTAGAATCAGAACAAAACCGGTAGACACAGTCATAGTCCAAGTATACATGCCCACATCTGCATATTCGGAGGAAGATATTGAAAAAACGTACGAAGAAATAGAAGAAGTGATAGAATATGTAAAGGGAGAAGAGAATTTGATAGTGATGGGGGATTGGAATGCGGTAGTAGGACAAGGAAAAGAGGACAACATTATAGGAGATTTCGCGTTAGGGAGGAGGAACGATAGAGGACAACGTTTAGTCGAATTTTGTGAAAATCATAAGATGGTTATCACAAACACTTTATTCGAAAATCATCCAAGAAGAATCTACACTTGGAAAATGCCAGGAGATACAGCAAGATACCAAATTGATTACATATTAGTGAAACAAAGATTTAGAAACCAAGTGAAAAACTGTAAAACTTATCCCGGTGCAGATATAGATAGTGATCATAATATGTTGATGATGAAATGTTCTCTGAAATTCAAATCTCTGAAGAAGAAAAGGAAAATGCAGAAAAGATGGAATTTGAAGAACCTCAAGCAAAAACAAACACATGAGGCATTCTGAGAAAATGTTGGATGAAAAATTGGGAGATCAAAAAGAGAAAGACTTGGGAATAGAGAGGAGATGGACAAAGATGAAGGGGAATATAAGAGAATGTGTGGATAAGATTTTGAAGAATGATGGAGTAGAAGCTAAAAACCCATGGATAACGGGAGAAATTTTAGAATTGATGAATGAAAGAAGAAAATACAAGAATAATGATAGCCAAGAAGGCCAGCAACGATACAAATCATTGAGAAATAAAATAATAAGAGAATCAAGGAAAGCAAAAGAACAGTGGTTAGAAGAGAAATGTCAGGAAATAGAAATAAGATTGCATTTAGGAAAAATAGATGAAGCATATAGGATTATTAAAAGATTTTTCGGACAAATGAAATCTAGAAGCAATAAGATTAGAAACTCTCTAGGACGACAATTGATAAAAACGGAAGAGAAAATAGAACAGTGGATCAATCATTTGGAAGACTTGTATAGAGGAAACGATGATATAGCACTATTAGAGAAGGAGGAGGATGTAGATGAGGAAGAATTGGGAGATTCGATATTGAGATCAGAATTCGACAAGGCTTTGAAAGAATTGAAAAATAATAAAGCGCCAGGCATAGATGGCATAAGTGCGGACCTTATAAAAGCCTCCAGTGAAGGAACTCGCGACGCACTGTTTGAATTGATTAGAGATATGTACGAAAAGGAGAAGTACCGGAAGATTTCCAAAAGAATAAAATTGTCGCTATCCCGAAAAAACAAGGGGCAGACAAATGCGAGAACTACAGAACGATCAGTTTAACTTCACATGCTTCGAAAATACTGACCAAAATTATATACAGGAGGATGGAAAATAAAATAGAGAGTAGATTGGCAGAGGATCAGTTTGGTTTTAGAAAAAATAGGGGAACGCGAGAAGCAATTTTAGCACTTAGGGCAGTAATAGAGAAAAGGATAGCGCTGAAGAAATCTGTGTACATAGGTTTTGTAGATATACAAAAGGCTTTCGATAATGTGGACTGGGAGAAGATGTTTGCGATCCTGAAGAAGGTGGGAATAAATTATAAAGATAGAAGAATAATATACGAATTATATAAGAATCAAAGTGCAATAATAGACATAGAGGGTCAGGAAAGGGAAGCACAAATAAGAAGAGGGGTGAGACAAGGATGCTCATTATCGCCACTGATGTTCAATTTATATATAGAAGAAGCGATGAACGAAGTGAAGGAGGAAATTCAATCGAAATTACAGATTCAGGGAGAAAATATAAGTATGTTGAGATTCGCGGATGACATAGCTATATTGGCCACGAGTAGTACTGAGTTAGAAAATATTCTCAACACCATGAGAACAATATTATTGGAAAACTATTGTATGAATATAAATAAAGACAAAACAAAATTCATGATGTGTACAGCAGCGAAAACAGCTAGAAGAACGAGAATCAAAATAGATACCGAGACAATTGAACAGGTGAAAGAATTCAAATATCTAGGAAGCCTAATTACAGAGAACGGCAAAAGCGAAAGAGATATAAGAGCAAGAATAGCACAAGGGAAACAGGCTTTTTATCAAAAGAGACAGTTATTATGCTCAAAAAATAAGCTTGGAAGTAAGGAAGAAATTCTTGAAAAGTTACGTCTGGAGCACAGCATTATATGGTTGCGAAACTTGGACAATGGGGAAAACTGATCAACGAAGACTTGAAGCTTTTGAAATGTGGTGTTATAGGAGGATGCTCAGAATAAAATGGATAGACAAAGTCAAAAATGAAGAAGTACTCGAGCAGATAAATGAAGAAAGAAATCTTTTGAAACACATCGTGAAAAGGAGAAGCAATCTTATAGGACACACATTACGGCATGAGAGTTTATTGAAAACAATATTGGAAGGGAAAATGAATGGTAAAACTGGTAAAGGTAGACCTAGAGCAAGTTATATGAAACAAATCGTACAAGACAAGGGATGTAGTAGATATGTAGAAATTAAACGTTTGGCGGATAATAGACAGGGGTGGAGGGTTTCATCAAACCAGTCGTAAGACTGATTACTTCATGATGATGATATGGCTCGACAGTTTTTTTCATATAGGTTTTCCTACGCATCAATGCTTCTTTATGTTTGCATAGCTTTTCCTCGTAGACTCGAGTTGAAAATAATAGATTTTCTTATGATAATTGTTCAGAATTACAATGATAATGATCTTATATAATATATTTGTTGGTTTTTCATAGTTTAAATAGATTTTCCCAATGAGAAGCAACATAGAAATTGTTGAATTATAATTTGAATGTTTTTGAATAGTTTCTTGAAATTTGTTATATTCTAGTTATATATTTGTTGGGGGGATCACGTGATATTCCGTGATAACAACACGTGTCAGAAAACCGCTCCGTAATTTGTTATGAAAACTCCATTAATCAATACATATCAAATTAAATGCCATGTGTAATAGTGAACATGAGTGTATAAAGTGGATATATAAATCAAAAAAACATTCAATTGTAGGCTCTGTTTCATGTTTTTTTACAAATTCAAGTTCACAAAGTTTGTGGAACAAGTATGAATATTAGTGACAGTGCGCAAACGCGAATTGAAGAGAGTACGGTGTCAACAGAAAAGAAAATAGAAGGCAGCGCTCTAAATGTTGACGGAGATAATACGGACTTCACGGTCAATGAACCAAATCCACTACCGATTTCCGACATTAATAATAGCGATTCAAAATCTTCCAACGATAACAAGGATTCCACCTCTAGGGAAGTAGAATCGAAAAGAAAAAGAGGCAGACCTTCAAACGTTCAACTATTACATAGATATAGATCGAATTCAGTTGGTACAATTCGAGAGTATATTCAAAAAAGGAAAGGAGAGATAGAAGACGATCTCGAAGAATCATTTATTGAAAATCTACCAAATCCAATCGGAAAGAAACAAAACACTACGATGAATACACCGAAAGATACTCCACAAACATACCTAGAAAGTGGAAACAGCAAAAACGATAACAACACTAACAATAATAATTCGAAAATGGAAGACGTTATTGAAGATTCCAGTCAAAGCAAAACAGACCCAAACAAACCATTGCTGGAACAATTGCTCCATGGAATTGTTAGTTCAAGAATGGAAAACACATGCAAATTCAATAACTCAGAACAACAAATAAAGCAATTTAGAAATGACAGCGAAATAAAAATAGATGATCTACGAAGTGAATTGGAAATGAAGGAGAAGAACCGGCAAAGTAAGTTCTCTGAGCTGTCGAAAAGGATTGATAAAGTTGAACGGAAACAAGACAATACACAAGTAGTTGAAAATACGCAGTATAAAATTAATCGTATTGAAAATTGGATACATACTAAAGAGAAAAAAGAAATAGCTAAAAACATCATTATTAAAGGATTAGAGCCATCCATCATAACACCAACGAAGAAAATATATGAATTTCTGACACAAAAATTCCAACTTGTAGGGGAGATTGAAGAAATTTCGAGAATCCATGTGAATTCAAATATTGTGAGAGTTAGACTAGAAAAAATTGAAGACAAAATACACATACTTGAAAACAAAGTACGTCATTTCAAAGCAACAAACATCTACATAGAACCTGATTACACCAACCTGGAAATGCAGAAAAAAAAAAAATTAAGAAACATCGCACACGAAGAAAAAGGAAAAGGAAAAGCAGTTAAAGTGATCGGTATGAGAATATGCTTGGAAGGGAATTGGATGATTCTCGATAGAGATACAAATAACCTCATTCCATGGAAGAGAAAACAACCGAAACATCAAAATCACCAACCAGGAGGATCTCAACAACTAGGAGAAGATCGTACTGCTTCAAGAAACTAGTGAAAATCATGTTTTGGAACATACAAGGATATAAAAACCTATTAAGTGTTACTAATAATGATGAGCATAAAATTTTGGGTAATATCATGTATTGTTCCGAAACATGGTTAATAAATCCAGTTTTATATGTAAGTAATCTACCGAATTACAAATGTATTTCAGTCCAAGGTACGAAAGAAAAAAGTATGGGGCGCGCAAGTGGCGGCTTACTATGTATATATCGAAAAAACATTAGAGTTGAACTATTAGATTCTACAGATAGCTGGATCTTTACACTGATAGAATTTGATACTCAAATCCTAGTTGTGGGCTATGTTTACTTCCGTCCAAATAGGGACATAAAAGTACTATTAGATTTATTGCAAGATTCTTTGAATAGGGTGTTACAAGAATATGGAATTTACCTGTTTTGGTGGGAGGGGACTTTAATGCCAGAATTGGTAGCATCAAAGATGAACCAGAAGAAATTTTGAGCATTCAAATCTCAACAATACCAGTGAATTCCTGGTCAATGTTGTATCAAGTAGAGGCGCACTTTTAAAAAATTTTATGAGTCACAACGGATTCATTATAATAAATGGTAAAAATCAACATGACACTCCAGCCAAGTATACTTTTTGCAGTACAGCCGGTGCGAGTACTATTGCTTCAATTTGGGCAAATTGGCCTAGTATAAAAACGATAAACGATTTCTATGTCATGCAGGATGTTTTTTTGTCAGACCATTTTCCTACCTCACTAATATGTGAGATAGAAGATCCTAATTTTTGCGCTGAAGGTATTGAAACAACAAGAAGCAGCAGGCTGTGGTGGAAAAAGGAGCAATCAAATTCATTCACAAACCGTATGCAGTGGTCAGAGCAAGTAAAAACCAGTTTTGATGACTCTAATGTCGACGAATTAAATGAAAAATTCACAAATACTGTAAAGAATGTGGCTCCTTCACTGGATATGATTAAATCTACTAATCGCGATACATTGATGAGAAACAGGTCTCAACCATGGTTTGATGAGGAATGTTTGGATATGAAAAAATGCCTAACTAGATTATTGAAGGTTTGCCGAAAAACGAATTTCACAAAAGAATATAGGGAAAAATACACACACTGTGAAAAAAGCTCTAAAATATTATGTGAGCAAAAGCGTAAAGATTATGAACGAACATTGTTAGAAAAATTCAAGAATGCGGAAGATCCCCAGACCTTTTGGAGTGCGGTGAATAAATTCAGACCATACGCTAAGGAAAAGGTTTCAATTACCATTGCACAATGGGGAGTTTTCCTCACGAATACCTATAAAGTCAGAACAGTAAACCCAGATTCCTATTCTGGAGTTGGGGACCCTCATTTGGATAGCGATATAACGTACGGTGAATTGGAATGTGCGATGAAGCAAGCCAAATGCAATAAAGCTGCTGGGTCAGACCAAATAACTAACGAATTCTTCAAGGCACTGCCACAAAATTGGAAACTTTTCCTGGTTAATACGTTCAATAGAATTCTACATAAAGAACAAACCCCAAAATCTTGGTCTAACGTGATAATGTGTATGATACATAAAAGACAAGGGGATATAAGTGACCCTGCAAACTATAGGGGGATCGTGTTGGTCAACCATATCACAAAAATATTCACCAGCATTCTGAATGATAGAATCACAAAATGAGCTGAAAATAATAACATTATTCCGGAGGATCAGGCCGGCTTTAGAAAAGATAGAGGATGCCTCGATAACATCTTCACTTTACAATCTGTGATACAGATTAATTTCAGGTATCCAAAAAAAACTATATTTGGTCTTTTTGTTGACTTCAAAAGAGCATTTGACTCTATTGACCAGAGGATCCTCTGTTATTGAATTATTGAATTTAGGGGAGAGTGCGAAAATAATTCGAATTCTAAAAAACATGTATGATAATGCTACCTTATGTGTCAAACAAAATGGCGAACTGTCGAATAATATTGGCATAACTGAAGGTGTACTGCAAGGGGAAATGTCGAGTCCATTGTTGTTCCTCCTATTTATTGCTGATTTAAATTCTTTCCTCAAAAGTGAAGGTTTACAGGGTGTAAATATCAATCATCGAATCGAACTAATGGATCTGCAGTATGCAGACGATTTTGTGATTCTATCAAACTCGGTATCAGATTTGAATCAGAAATTAGATGCTTTAGCGGAATATTGTGCAATAAACAAACTACAAGTGAATACTAAGAAAACCAAAATAGTGCTGTTTAAAAAACCTGGACGCCCTATTAAGAGGAAACCGGTATTCAAATACTTGAACGAAGAAATCAAAATAGAATGAAGTTATATATATCTCGGAATACCCTTTTCCTCATCTATATCTGGGTCTGATATAATGAAAACAGCAATTAAGAAATCTACAGTAGCAATGTGGTCAGTAGTGTCGATAATGAATAAGGCTAAAATAAATACAGTAGAAGGAAGCTCTAAGCTTTTCGATTCAATGATAACTTCAATCTTATTATATGCGTGCCCGGTGTGAGCCTTGAAATACGTTAATGAAATTGAAAAGATTCAAACCGATTTCTACAAATTGTACCTTGCTTTACCGAGGAACACATGCGGGGCCTTGGTGAGAAGTGAAGTCGGAAGAACCAAACTTGCCTACACGATAATGAAACACACATGGAATTGGTCTCTAAAAATTCTAAAGATGGGCGAAGAACGATTCCCATAAATTTGTTTTGAAAGATTAATAGACTTACACAGAACAAACCCCGATCATAAATATAATTGGGCAACCCAATTGATGAGATTGGTGGAGTTCATAGATCCTTCCTATAAATTTCTAGAAACAAACCTGGAATTTGCTGTATGGGAAGAAGCAGGAGAAGTATTACTAGAGAAATACAACATTTTATTAGATACTGAAGATCAAAATATAGTGAACAACATGAATTACTTGCAAATTTCGATGAAAAGAATACGCGATATAAATTGTATGGCAGAATACCTAACAATAAATGCACCGTTACATGTAAGCAGAACAATAGCACAAATTAGACTGACCAACCCTGCCCCGTATGTAACTCTGGTAAGATTGACACTATTGACCATATTCTACTTGAATGCGTACATTACACACCATATAGGCGGCACTATGCCGCAAAAAACAACGTACACTTAAACTCGTTCGATATCAAAGATCTATTGCTGAGAAACGATTTATATTCAATGAAATCATTGTGGCTCTTTGTAAAAAACAGTTGTGAAACAAGAGCTTTTATAGTGAACGAGTAATTATTATTGTAAAAAATTTAAGGAGCTTTAACTTTTACGATTTAAATAGAATCAAGGAAGAAGAAAAAAAAATTTTGTACTTAATGTTAAGAAAAATTTTGTCATCACTTTTTGTAACCCCCTTGTTATGGGGACTGTGTTCTCGGAAAGCAATAAATTATCTATCTATCCATCTCTATCTAGTTATATATTTGTTATAAATGTTATATAAAAATATCATGGTGATATTCTATTGAACAATATTCATCAAAAATAAGATTCAATACATTTGAATATTTTCAGAATTCGTTTAAATTTGTGAAGAATATGTTTTGATTATTGCTCAAGTTAGAAAAAAACATTTTCAATGTATTATATCTATCTATAGCTTCATTTTGAGAATTCTAGTCAATATTGAAAATGTAATCTGAACAATTTATATTAGATTTTATAATCCTATTGCATAGATTAATTCTCATCTAAAGTTTGGGGTTCGAGTCATATTGTTAATGAAAATATAATAACTAATACTTAAGAATCTGAATTTGGTTATAAATGTTGCCCAATAATATTGCATATTTAATAATCAAAATTATTTCTGAAAGTATACATAGAGTTAGGAATGCATGGGTTGACGTCACATAGCGAAGTTTCGGAACAGCATAGGCATTGTTCTGGTCTCCAGTATTTTATGAACGCTTTTCCGTAGCGCACAGGAGTTTCCTTCGAATCTGTCACCCAAATGTATACAGAATTTGTATATATTCCGACGTACTTTCAAAAACAATTCAAAGGCGCAGGAAAAAGAATATTGTTATATCTTAAAATATTTGCATTTTTCATTGAATATTGATTGGAAATTAAAATCATATAATATATATACACATATATATATGTATAAATATCTATATGTACATATGTATATATAAAGAAAATGTGAATTATGAGAGAAAAAAGAATATATATCATGAATGAATGAAAATTACATAACGCGAAAATTTTAGTGATATATTGTTTTATGAATTAATAGAAGAACTTCACATGAAAGATTGTTCCTTGCATGTAATTGGATTATTACATAGATTCATTAGAATCAATTGAAGTCATGATTCAAATATAATTTCCTAATTATAATATTGTTATTCCATGTTATGTAATTTTGATATAACATTCATATAACAATGTCATATGAGTAAAAAGTATGAATATATCTATATTCTGATCAAAGAGAGACAAAAAAGTGCGAAAAAAACGAGGATGTTACAATGCTATAATAATATACCGATAATGATTATGGGCCTGAATTCAAAAAAATATCAATTTTGATATAAAATCAAATAATTGGCGACTTTCATTGAAAAATGTTTATAATCTCATAGTGTGCATTGTTTCTACTGACCAAATTGGATCACGTCGGACCACAATTGATGTTGCACGGATTGAAAACTTAATTCGTTCAAGTACTCCTGCTTAAAGAATTTTATTGAACCAATAGAATCTGCACCGGAATCAGTGGGTTCAATGAGATATTTTGAACAGGCGCACAAGAAAATTCTACGGTCATAGTTTGTAATTCCAAAAAAACACGGAGGTCCAAAGAATATTCAGTGGAGGTGCATTGAACGTCCGGACATTGGATGGTCCGAACATTCCTTGAACATAAATGTAGGTGTAATGAACGTGAATTTCACCTAAAAGATCTGTGTCTTGGGGAAGTTACAGGGATGGAATATTTAACTCGCGAGGCATTTTCAGATCATCTGAAAGTGTGCTTCAACCGTGGTTAATAAAACCTATTCATTCATATTGAATGTAATAAATTCACATTAAAATTCGAATTCTGCACGTTCAATAGTAATAAATGGGTTTTTTTATCAATCAGGGAAGAGGTCATAAGAAAAATTTGCATCATATCTAAAACTCGTCTTGGAGAAGTCTAAAAGATATCTTCTAGATATCTAGTAAGAGTTCTAAAAGATGTCTCACTCAAGACATGTTTTTGATGTCTAAAACTGTCGCATAAGATATCTTTTAGACTTCTTTCAGATATCTTTTAGAACAGTTTGTAAGACATACAGGGGTTTAACATACAAAATTTCTCTTCGCGTAAAAACATATAAGGAGTTTTGAATATCTTGAACATTTATCCAATAGAAACCCAATTGTGTACTGTAGAAAAAGCTCATAAAACATTTCAATTCGACATCCGGGAACAATTCATGATGAATTCTAAATATATATTTTGATTGGAACTCAAAATGACTTCTTTTGGAATTGTATGGTGAATACAATTGGTTGTGAACATGAATTCTTTGCACACGCATATGATATGTCGATTGAATACCACTACAAATAGTTTTAGGTGGACATGACTGGTATTTTCCTTGAACTTCCTATGAATCCGTTTTAAATACTTCCGACGTTCGTGAAGAACCGTTCCGAAAATCTTGGTATTCCAAACGAATTCTTATGGAATAACTTGTGTTGTCTGGGTGAGAAAACAGTTTGAATGGTGTGCCTCAACGTTTCTTTGATTGTGTGTTTTTAACGAAATATGACACTTTCCGTGGAAATGCCCATATGGGACTACCTTCCCCTCGATCTACAACAGACACAGAACCAAAATTTTCCTCTGAGTCCAAAGAAACATTTTGGCCTTAGAGATTTTCAATTTGGAGACAAATAATTGTTGAAGCTCAGAGTTAATAACAGAAAACAGTGCGGTTGGGGGGAACCTCGGAAGATGGAAGATCACTACCGACAACTACTGCAGAGAATACCAGGAACGAGAAGAAACTCCAGAGCATTTGTTCTGCCTTGTCCAACTCTGGAGAGTGAACACCTCTGAATGATGGAACACAACTTCCTGATTTGAGGAAGCAGCAGAAATAGAAATTAGGAAAATAGGGAGCTTTACAAGGGGTGCTTTAACGCAAGGACTTGTGAGAGGGTTTGGTAAAGCGGAATAACGCGATGCACCTCAGACTTCCGAGTGAAGGGTCAGATTTGAATCCAATCCCTCCACCCTAACTCAACCTAAACTAATACTGAAACCTTCTTGTACATTCCATATCTCCCGTGTTCTTCACAAACTGAGTTTCGTGGATTGAGAACCGTGAAATCCATAGAAATGTTGAAAAATGTCATATACTAGTAAAATGTACGATCAGATCTATAAACAGATTCCTGTGTGTAATTCATATGTAATCCCTACACAATTCTTCCGTGTACGGAGATATAGCAAAATAAATGAAGATAAACATGAAAAAAAAGAGGATAAAATCCACATGATTTATCGCACTTCTCCTTTGTAACGTTCCTACAATTTAAGGTTCTTAACATTGTCACGTGATTCAGGTCACTGGCTATACAGTTTTTTCTTCTCTCCGATATGAATCGTAAATGAACCACCTCTCCGTGATTATTGATCTCAATCCCACATATGTGGTGTACGTACGATTATATCACCTCTGAATCCTGAATAATTCATATGTTTTTCAAATCTAACCCGATCCTCGAATGCATGCTAATTTCCGAACGTCTCGTGGATGAAAAAAATCTCAATTGCACATTTTTGAAGAATTATGAGATCCTTTATTAGCATTCATACAATTAAAAATAAATAAAACTTATAAGAATGGTTGTAATTCTGACTGTTTTTATCAGCAATCCCCTTCATTCCTTCAAATGAAGTAATAATCGATGAAATGGTGATTGATACGGTTATTTGATGCTATATTATCAATGATCTGAACGAAATCAATTTGTTCAAGAAGAACCTACTTTGTAAAGCATCGTGTCAAGTCTGGAATATCAAACACCTTCAGTTCTTCGGGACACGCATACAGTGAAGGTCATGCATGATACAGAAACATACGTACGATCTTACGTGTGAGACTAGGTTCACGGACACAGTATGATACTTTGAATGCTATAAACACGCGCGCTACTAAACATAAACGGAAGCAATTCAAGTTCCCTCGGTAGATTGGGATCATCGATGCTCAATGAACCTGATAAAAACAAATTCTTGTAGAACACTGGGTAGACAATGATGCATTATTCAAATGAAATCGCCCACATGAATTTGAAGATTCAATAATGATCGGAAGGTGTTTCACTCAACGATGAAGTGTCTATCCCCACACGAAGGAAAAGAAATTCACTATGTTGAGCATTTTTTGCGATAACAGCAAACTATGAACTATCACAGCAATTTTTTAGCTGGGAAAGCGAAAAATGTTTACTATTCTATATAAAATGCTGAAAACGTTTTTACTTTAATTGATCCTGTTGCTCCTTAAACAATCCAGTGAACTGTAGCGGTGAAGTTTTAGCTAGGTTGGCAAAAAGATTTGTTATTCTGTATATAATACCTTGACTTGCTGCGTCAGCAAGGTTTTGCTTCCTCGTTTATAGGGAAGCTTTGTGATCGTTTCGAGGAGCCGAAAATTTTTTTGTCTCGAAATCCAAAATCTCCTAGACCAAAATGTTCCTCAGAATTCGGGGAACAATTTTGTTATCGTGTCTGTCTGTCTGTGTGGCTGTAGCCCCCCCCCCCCTAAATTTCGTACGCGCATATCTCCCGTTCTGCTGGTCCGATCGTTTCGAAATTTATGTCACAGTTGTGGACTAGGGTGATAGTGGTCCCATATAGGTTTCGACCTGATTCATTTAGAAGAATTGGGTGGATGAGAAGAACTCTGACAAAAAATGAACATTTTGCGTACGTGTGTATCTTTGCTTCCTATCATCCGAATCCGATCAAACTGCAACCACGTTTTAGTCATGGCCTGATAGTGGTCCCATATAAGTTTTATCCAAATCGGTTGAAAACTGTGGAAAATTTTTCTTTGGAACCTGTATTTTTTTTTTAGGCATGCCTTCCCCATGTCCATATTATCCGAATGTCTTGGAATTCTAAGTATATTCGATTTACGAGATGTTGGTTATATGATATGAATTTCAGGCACATTGGAACTGCGGGGAGGAAAAAAAAGGAAATCAGGTTCTTTTTTGTCTGTCTGTTTGTCTGTGTGTATGTAACAAATTTGCGAATGTGTATATCTTTTGTTCGTATTATTCGATCGTGATGAAATTTTCACCAGCGTCATGTGCAGTCTTGATAGTGATTCCATATAAGTTTCAACCTCATCGTCACAGAAGAACGGGAGGGGTGAGGAGAAATTTCTCGAAAAATCGTGATTTCGCAAACGCATATATCTCCGCTTCCTATTATCCGATTGCAATCAAACTTATACCACGTTCTGGTGATGATTCTATAGTGGCCCCATATGAGTTTCATTCTAATCGATTGAAAACTGTGGAAAATTTTTGTTTCGCGATTCACATCATTTGACAATATTTTGAAAGCATGCCTTCCCCATGTTGGTATCATCCAAATGCCATCAAACTTGTAGTGTGATCAGTTTACGGGGGGTTAGTTGTATTGTGTGAATTTGAAACAAATCGGAATTGAAGGAAGAAAGTGGTAAGCACTGAGCTTCAAAACAAAATTTGGAAATTTCGTAAACATCGTTAACATGCGGATAACTTCCGTTTCTATCGTCCGATTGTCATGAAATTTCCACCACAGCTTTATGCAGTGTTGATCACAGTCCTATATAAATTTCAACCTGATTCTCTAAGAAAAATGGGAGAGAGAAAGAAAACATGTAGTTTTTTTAAACACAAACGAGGAAGGCACGTGCCAATTGGCAGAGTTTTTTCTTTGTGCATCGAACACGAAGTACTTTCACGTGCCAAAGGATTCGTTCCAACGCAGATGCGTAGAGTGAGAGTCATTCTTCCAGTGACAAATATTTGACAAATGAAATTATTGACTGAGAAGCTTTTGCGTCAGATCGTTTCTTAGAATTCGAATGAATTTACGTCAGACGTTTGTTTGAGGATTAAATTGTCTTGTTCATGATGAATTAATTTCAAATCCATAATTCGTCCGTGGTCTTTGAAAACGTCACATCGAGAATCCTTTTCAATCTCATTGGTTCACGTTTTCTCAAGATGAACTGCATAAAAGAACACGTGGAGTGACTCAGATGACACTACTGAGAGTCTGGAAATAAGTTTTAATCACCCACCTCGTCTGTGAATGCGTCTTTCAAACTCCTACGTTTTGAATAATCTCGACGTATCTTGGAAATATATTTTTGTGAGAGTTTCAGATTCAAGTCTACGTATTGACGTATTAAGACTGGCTTTCATGTTCTGGTTTTTCATTGAGATATCTTATCTTGAAAAGAATGAGAAATTTCTCGAACTTTGTTTCCAAACGTTTATAACATCTTTGATTTTGTTTATACTGTTACTATCACCTGGCAAAGTGAACAAATTGAGGTCTCAACTATTTTACATGAAATCAAGTTACGTTTGAACATTTCGATACTGCAGGAACATCTTCAATTCCAATATTTCTTAGTTATATTCGTTCGAGAGCTAGAACGATTATTGCACAGTAGAGAATGGAGCTGAATTGAATGAATGAGATCCTTTTTCTGAGTATGTCATGACAAATAATTTACCATCACAGCAAAAGAGACCCAGCAAAATTGAATGTCGCTGCGACAGTGGATTTTTTTCTATTCATGCGATATTCGATACACAATGTTCGTTTGCCAAATATTTTTACGGCACAGTTTAACACTCACCAAAAATTTGTGTAGCAACGAGACTCACCTGGAACAAAAACAAATTTTGAATTAGAAAAGAAATTGCATGCAGCCGAATGTATGATAGTAATTCCCGTCAAAGTTTGAACACATTCACTATCACGGGGTAGCGAATATATTTTAGGTAGGGTAACGGCGGGTAGTATGGCCCTCTTAAGGGAAAACTGGGATAAAATCGTCCCACAGTAAAAGAATGTCGCTACGGTGTGGGATACAACTTTTTGAAGTATTTTCCTCACATACATCCTGAAGAAGAAATTTCATTAGTGAAATAAAAGATCAGGAACAATTTTTTGGGGTTGGGTGGTACGGCCCACCATCCAAAAACCGGTAAATTGAAACGAGAACATATTTTCTAACGCAAAATTATTTGTTTCAAACTCTGAATATGGTTTTTCAACTCTTACTTAGCCTTTGCACTTGATAATTCACATCTATCGCGATATTAATATAATTTGTCAGTAATCCCAATAAACACACACACGTTATTTCAACGTTGAAAGAACGTTAGACTGTCAAACGGACGTCAGTCGTTGATTTCATAACGTTGATTTTCAGTTGAAATTTGATAGGGAAATAGACGACCAGAAATTACGTTTTGATGACGTGCAATTTGAACTAATATTCAAAAATAACCATCAAACGACGTCCTCAAAAAACGTGTTTTGAACGGGTTTGAATGACGCGTTTAAAATGTGTTTATAACACCTTGTGTTTGAACTTCAATTCAAGATATTGTGCTAAAAATGTCGAACGGAACCAAACCATGGTTAAATTTTCAACAAAGAGCAAGATAGTAAATAGTGTGGCATACTTTCCAAATTCTATCATACTCAGAAATACTATTGTTCTTGATATTGAATGAAAAGTTTTCAAAATAATTTGTTGGGTTCAATTCGCGTTTTAGAACCATCATTTGGACACGTCGATATTTGGGGTCTTTTAAACGATGTTCAAACCGTTGATATGACGTTATTTTATGGTTGAAAAACACGTGATCTGCCGCGACATTTTTACGTTGAACCAACGCAAGGATATTACTAATTCACAACGTGTGGTTATTGACTGTTTTTGACGTTTTTAAAACGTGCGTGTGTTTACTGGGATATCTGCACAAAGTTCATGTGTCCATCCTCTACAGGCATGGCATTGAAACCATGCGGATATGGTAACCGATGAAATATTGACATAGCATCGAGAAATGAATTTTCATGTGGAACGCTTGCATATATACATTGTTTGTAAATAAATTGTTTGAACAATTTTTTCAAGAATAAGTGTCCGGTAAAACTGATCCCACCAATCGATTCTGAGAGGAAAAAATACATAGAAAACATGTACCCTGGATCGACATTGCGATTGTTCGTTATAAAAAAAGGAAACACGTATTGGTTGGTTATTTTGTTTCATAAAAATGAACGATCGCAATGTGGATGTGGAAAATTTTTTTACCAATTTATTTACAAACAATTTTTTCATACACATCTCTCACTTAACTTGGCATAGCGTGGGTTTCCCAAGATTCCATTGGCGACCGAGAACATATCCCCCATTATTTCAGCTTGAGCTATAATGGGTTAGTGTGGGCCATACCACCCGATCGAGATTTTGGACGGAAAAATTAGTTCATAACCAAACAAACAAACATTACCGCTTAAAACTTATGAGACCTGTTCTATTTATAGAGAGGGGGGGTTAATTCTAGTATGACACATTACATCATGATCTGACCTACTTCAGTTCAGGAACTCCTCGAAGTTTCGCCAACACAGTACACCAAGATCAAGTAAATAGAGAAATTTTAATTTCTCTTAACACACTATATTGACAACAATGAAGTTTCCGCACATGATAGACAGAAACAATCTCTCCGTGACCAAAAGAGTGTCGCGCTGCCACGTAGTGAAAGATCCTGGAAACACGTGGTGGGCCATACCGACCGTCGGGCCATATCACCCGCCGTTCCCCTATCCAAATTCAGGATCAAAGATGTTCAAAGTACACAATCTATCATTTCCAGTTCTACAGTCTGTTTAACGGTATTTTCAATGTGAATGAACATCCAAATTTGGTCTATTCGTTTGAAATTTAGAATATCTCCTCTCATAATCTTCAAGTGGCTTTCTTATCCTCAGAACACACAAACTCCTTTGATATACTCCGAATTCAATCTGAGTCAATATGTATTCAGTAGAGGTTCAATGGACGTTTGAATTTCCGCTTCCTTAACCGATTCTTCTGTTGAATCTCACTTGAAGAAGAAGGAAAGATTAACAATACTCTAGAAACAATAGAAAGAAGTATGAATTTCATGCGCGACTTCCAGGAAGTTGATAATTTTTTCTATTGTTTGTGAGGTATTGATACTTTTTCGTTCTGTTTCAAATGAAATTCAACAAAAATGTAAATCGTTCTGGAGTAACTCACTCGCCACGCTGTTATAAACAGAGACAACTACGTAATGTACAGACTCACTCTGAGAAAAGATGTTTAGTTGAATATCAGGAAACTACACTGTGAAATATTTTTATTGAAAAATTTCAGTATCCCAGTGGAAGTCATCACCCGGTACGTTGGACTGCAAATTTAAGTGCATTCGAGTGCAAATTCCAGCACATTCCCTGAAATTTTACATCGAAAGTTGAAATTTTGCAGTACAAACTCCGTAAAATTTCAATAAATGTACTGGCAAATGCATCTTGAAAAATGATTCACTTGAATATGAACCTACTGGACATTTCATTGCATCCAGTAAATTTTTACTTGATTTAAGTGAATTTTATTTGAAATGATCAAAAATTTATTTGGATTGACTGAATTTTTCATTTGATCCAATGAAAACTCTAGTGGGTTCATATTCAAATAGAAATTTAGTTGATTCAAACAAAATTTAGTCAGTCCAAATAAATCCAAGTATAAGATTTTCTGTTTGTGAATGTACAGGAATTTTTCAATAAGAAGACGCAGTAAATTTCCAGTTGTTTCTTACCGTAAAGGACATTCAGTCACTCTAAATGAAAATTGAAATGGACCAAATAGATTTCATTCGTTACCGATACATTTCTTCTTCCTCTTGGATGAATTGTTTTATTCATATTTCAGGCAACCAAACTTTTATTCACATCAGCTCTGCCGTGCGAGGCAAAAAAGTGGTTGACTCAATCTCTCGTTCAAACAAAATTTTTGTATTATTTGATTCTGAAAATTCCCCTGAATCGGATGACATGAAAAAATAATTTTCAGTACAGCAGAGCTGCGATTCAGCTGAGACAACTAAATTTCACTGGGACAGCTAGATACCTGTTTCTCAGTGGAGAAGGAAAGGATTTCGGAAAATACCAACTATATTCGAAACTGGGCTGAAGGAAATCACTTTTCAAGTAGTGAAAACCTGTCATTGTGATTCGCGCGTGAACAATCGTTCAGGTCTGATTAGGCGTATTCAGGGCTAATCATGGGCATTTTCCGGCAAAATTATTCGTGTTGAATACTGCACGTGGTTAGGCCTGACTACGCCTGGTTGACAGGCTGTCAAATGCTTTAATTTTGTACCCACGTAAAAACCCGTGATCAAGCTTAACCGCCTGCGATCATGCCAAACAAAACATTCTCTCCCGTGATCATGCAAGATCTCACCGACTGAGAAGTTTTTACACAAAATGACTTCGCGTTGATTTTTTCATCACGAATACACATGCTTTATCATGTTAAATCGGCCTCAAATCTATGCGCGTACGCCTGATCACATGTAATCATGCCTGAAAAATGGGAACTAGAAAATTGGAACTCCATGAGCACAATAAGTAGAAATGATTGACAAGAAATTAGTGTTTAATAAAATTGTTACGGTTCCATTTCTTATAGAAAACTCACTGATTTTGTATGAATTCCTCATGCATAATGGAGTACAATCAAGCGTGATTGGGCATCATTGAGCATGATCACTCCTCATCACGTGGGTACAAAATTGAGGCCTGATGACGACTGATCACGTCTGATGAATAAAGCCTGATCAGGCGTGGAAAATTTTTTCATAGGTCACGTGACTTATCTGTCACAAGAAGAAAAATCATTCGCTGTAGTAGCTATTTCACCCAATCAGAAAAATCCGAATAATGCCAAGTTGACAACAGGTGCGGTACAGTGCCAGTATTGGGTCTTCAACACTTGGCCAACACGTACAGGATCAGTACCGGATACATAAAAATACAGTACTACGCCTGTACCGATGAATCAGTACTTAGAGCTCAATGACGACCACGGAACTGATCCAGTACAGGCACTGCACAGATTGCAAATAATAGTATTAGTACTCAATCCCCAGTACAGGAAAGCGTTATCATCCCAGACAAATGCTAGTGCCCTGCCAGTCTTGGAAAGTACTGGTGCAGTACTGCACCTGTTGTGAATCTCTGGTTGCACATGTATCTGATATTTGGATAGCGAAAAATATTGCTGTGATAGCAAAATTTGAGCTATGGTAGTAATAAATTTTGTAGCAATAGCTAAAAAATAACTAACATATCTAATTTTCAGGTTCCCAAATATCAACAACACTCTCCAAATTTGGGAAAGTGGACATTGCACTCGAACACAAAGATAGGTTTCCTTCTGGCTGTCCGAAGAGTGAATTCTCACTCCAACAGAGTGGAATTTCACTTTTCAGGCAGCAAGGAGGGAGCCTATCTGTTCGTTTGAGTGGGATCACCACTCTTCCATATTTAGAGAGCTTCCT
The DNA here is from genome assembly GCA_018340375.1 of Gonatopus flavifemur. NCBI lineage: Eukaryota > Metazoa > Arthropoda > Insecta > Hymenoptera > Dryinidae > Gonatopus > Gonatopus flavifemur. The sequence goes on from JAFFJZ010000001.1 coordinate 3,741,053, forward strand.
GTTTTCTGGTGCATGGATTTTCACTTCCCCTCCAACCACCATCTCTTGCCATGCCATCAAAATTTCCTTGCGGCAAAAATTGGAAAACAAATAAATAAATTACAGCTACCAGCGGTTTTGTGATTCCCGTACTAAGTTTGATTCGAAATCATGTTTTCATTCGGACTTCGTGTTCAAAATTGGTGACTGAACCAACAACTTCCCTAATATGAGATCGAGTTTCAATTTCCTCATCAATAGCTGTCATACATCAGATAATGTATGTCGCATCATCTTTGCGATGTATGTTATAACAATACATCACTTATACATTACTGATAAATAATTTCCCAAACACATGAATTTTCAACGTCTCGAATCTCCCAGCCCGGGCAAAAATCATCAGATCTAATCAGATCTAATGAGATCTGAGCAGATCTAAATCGTCAGATCTGACCAGATCTAAATTTTGGTCAGATCTAAACAGATCTGAGTAAATCTGAATAGATCTAAGTAGATCTGGATAGATCTGACTAGATCTAAACAGATCTTACTACATCTAGATGGTTTATGGTGGGTATTGTTAGATCTGATCAGATCTAAACAGATCTGCACAAACACGGACAAAAAAGATATAAGAATTTTTGCTATTTTTCATGCTAAACCTGAAACAGAAAGGTTTGTATAATAATTTTTTACATGAAAAAATGGAGGATTATGAATTCATAGCCAAATTTTACAAAGCGTATAGTGAAATTTGACTATTCATTCATAATCTTGACATCTCATAACGGTATGACCAAAGGTCTCAATTGTAAATCTGTATATATCGATAATTACATCTAACTGAATGTTGATTCCACCACATCCCACTTATTGAATTTGATAATTGTTACCAAACGCTAATATATATATATATATATATATAATTGAATACTTTTCTTAGTGTGAGTCTTCACCAAATCGCATCTGATCTGCTCAGATCTAATGAAATCTCATCAGATCTGAGCGGATTTGATCAGATATAGGAGCAGATTCAATCAGATCTGGGTAGATCTAATCAGATCTAGGATCAGATCTGATCAGATCTGAGCAGATCAAGTGAGATCTGGGAAGATCTACTGAGAATCCACCAGGTCTAATGCTGATGAGAATTGAATTTCATATCATGCAAAAGCAGATCTGAACAGATCTGAACAGATCCAGTCAGATCTGAACAGATCTAATCAGATCTGAGCAGATCTAGTCAGATATAAGGGAAAATCCAATCAAATATGATTGATCCAATCAAGAGATCTGCTCAGATCTAGTCAGATCTAGTCATGTATAGGGTTAGATCTAATCAAATCTGATTGACCAAAAAAAAAAGATCTGTTCAGATCTGATGAGATCTGATCAGATCCGATTAGATCTAATGATTTTTTCCCGGGAGATGATTCACGAATATTATTGTTAGTATATCAATATGAAACGAGAATCCCAAAAATCTCTCTATCAAGAGCCCGTGATCCGATGACCGTTAATTTCACTATTTCTCGAGCATCCGGGAAATAATGAAAATGATAAACAGCATACACGAAAAAAAAATATTAACCCCTTCCCAGGTATGGAGCGGTACATATCTCCAATCGTGCGCTCATATTTTACTTTTGAATAATACATGTTTCAAAATTCCTGAATATATACCTCGCATTTTTCAAACATTCTTGTAGATTAAATTTTCAGTTATTCGTATATGAAGACCGAATGAATTTACGTGCAACAATAATTCAAATATTTTTTATATTCCAATGAACAATGGAAGAAATTCCAATACCCGGGATTCTATTTGTATATAATAAAAAATTTTCCAGCACGCGAATGAACGAAGTTTTCCTATAACTTAATTTTCAATGGGTCAACGAATTATGGTTTTGTTACCAAAAAAAGTGAACTCGAGGCTCGTACCGTGTAATAGTTGAATAATATTCACCTGAAGTATGAATCAATAATATTATCACTCTTACGTTGTAAAATCCATGAATCAACCAAGAGCCTCAGCCGGTGGATTTCTTCTCTTCGTACGATTTTCACGTACGACCTCAAAATATGTCTTCTAGATTTAGTGCATGTATCAAATTATTATCACTGGAAGAGGATCATAAACATATCATCTTGTGCGATGTTTGTGACATACAGTGCAAATATATTACACAATCTACCATGTTTTTGATACATCTCTGGACAGGACATTGTGATATGTGTATTAGGTCCGAACAAATTTTATGCTCATACTGCTCTTGTAGAAATAATGGGTATCAAAATAACAAATTCGATATGAAAGCGTATCATTCCATACTATCGAATCGTGTTCACACGAATCAAACATAAATGAAATCGACGAAAACTTATGGTCAAATGTAAAACCAGTTCAATTTGGAATGTTTGATCTGCCCATTTGAAGTAAACAATCAAAACGTAAGTTTTAATTGTACCAGTTTTCTATTACAAATATGAAGAATAGTCTCGCTGATGTTGTTGACACTTTTTCTCTCAGTCGAAAAATCATTTCATTCAGATCAAGTTCTGATGCACTTGTCAGACTACTCTCTGAATCCAAATAAGTAAAAAGTACTGATTCGCCAGTGGAATTCACTGATTCTCAGTACTTTCCACTAATTCGGACTCACAAATTCGATAGGTGTATTTTTATTCACACTAGCAGAGACGAGTTGCAGAGATTGATAACGATATATGAAAACCATAGTCCAGTTTCTGATTGGTGGTATCACGTTTCCCGTTTATCCTTTCACGCTGATTGGCTCAGAAGAAGAATTCAACCAATCACATCATTTTCTTGAAAAAAAAAAAGCGATATGGAACATAATTTTAACATTTCGTTAGCAATCTCTGCAATTCATCTCTGACGCTAGCTCATCTCAAGCAATTTATTCTGCAATATTTCGTCTCAGATGATTTCGTTTTTTTGTTTTTCATCTTCAATTGAAATGGTCTTTCGATTTTGATACTTGGGAATTTGGTCTCCTGTATTTTGATGTTTCCTTATGGACAGATTATTCAATGTTGTGATGGTGTGGTTCTGTAAGTGTTGGAGGTATGTGTACGTGTTTTTATTAGAGATGTGTGCTGCAAAATACGCTAGCGCAAATTGCCCTCGTTTTTATGGAATTTTTGATTTTGTGTACTCAATAAGTTGCTTATGTTGGTGAGGAGGACACCAGCGGCGTAGCGACAGCCGAATCGTTCAGGGAAATGGCGGGTGGTATGGCCCGGTGGTCGGTATGGCTCACCACGCGTTGCCAGGATCTGACGCTAGGTGGAGACACTACACACTTTTGGTCACAAAGAGATTGTTCCTGTCTATCATGTGCAGGAACTTCATTGTTGCCAATACAGTGTGTTACGAGAAGTCTGACTTTTTCTATTCATTTGTTCTGGGTGTGCTGTGTCGGCGAAACTTTGAGACGTTCTGTACTGAAGTAGGTCAGATCATGAAATCATGTGTCATACCAGTATTAACCCCTCCCCCCTATACCTAGAACCCGTCTCGAGAGTTTTGAGCGGTGATGTTTGTTTGTTTGTTTAGTTATGAACTAATTTTGTCGTCAAAAATCTCCATCGGGCGGTATGGCCCACATTGGATTCGGGTGGTATGGTCCACATTAATCCATTATAGCTCAAGCTGAAATGATGAGGGATATGGTCTCGGTCGCCAATGAAATCTTGGCAAACCCATGTTATGCCAAGTTGAGTGAGAGACGTGTGTAAAAAAATTGTTTATAAATAAATCGGACAAAAAATTTTCCACATCCACATCACGATCGTTCATTGTTATGAAAAAAATGACAAACCAATACGTGTTTTATTTTTTTATAATATAACAAACAATCGCCATGTCGATTCAGGGTATATGTTTTCCATGTATTTGTTTTCTCAGAGTCGATTGGTGGGACCAGTTTTACCGAACACTTATTTTGAAGAAAATTGTTCAAACAAATTTTTTATAAACAATGTTTTTATGCATATGTTTCACATGAAAATTCGTTTCTTGATGCTATGCCAAGATTCCTTCGGCGACCATACCCCCCATGGTCACAATGCCATACCTGTAGAGGATGGACACATGATCTTTTATTATATATTACGAACAAATGATATAATTATTGCGATATATGTGTATGTGTATTATCCAGTCCACAGTCTAAGTAAGAGTTGAAAAAACCTGAAAATCTCAGTTTCCGAAACTGTGTTTCTGAAAGAAAAAAAAAAGAGACTGGAAGTGATCGAACATATCCTGTGAGTACATCAATAATTGTCTCAGAAGCCACAGTATTTTCCAAAAGTTACACATAAATTTCATAAAGTGGATATTCCAAGATGTTCATGTTTTCTTCTGTCCCTATATTCTCTCTCTGCTTGTATTATTCTCCACATTCCTCGCGTTTCGCATTATGATATTTTACGACAGAACGAAGAGTATGTATTTCAACTCTTCCCTATGGTTCTCCTTCCTATCCACAGAAGTATCATCCATAAATTGATGAATCGAATCCAAACTATGATAAAAGAGAGTTTTTGGAAACATAAAACTCACCAACGGCATGAATCTCAGTATCAAGTTATTCGATTGTATTTCTTCACTTGTGCTAAATTCTGGATCACGTTGCGGTTGTCTGGCACGGAGTTTTACGACCATAGGCACATAGGTGATATCCCACGATATGATAAAAAAAATCGAATCGTGTGCCTTCGAGAGTAGTGGTATACATGAGGAAGAATCATCCAACAAATCAGGGAATCTTATCACTAGATCGATTCACAATTTTCTTTGTGCATAGTAATGAGATATTTTCATCGGTTGTTTATGTGCTGTATCTTCCATGGTCTTTTTATTCGTTTGTATGCATCAACGATGGTACTTTATGTCTCAATGTCTGAATCCGATGCGGTTCTTCATTGTAGTTGAAAAAAGAATGAGGAATAATATGTGTTCAAGGGTGGATTCGAGCATCAACCAGCCAAACGGGAAAAACTTATAGTAATGACAAGATCAAGTCAAGACAGCAAATTTTACTGAGAGGAGAAAAAATGTTGGCATTGGAAAATTCAATTGTGGAACAATCTCATACAATGGGAAATGATGAACAATAGTTGAATTGAGTCTGTGGAAGTCATCGATAGTTTATACACGTGTTAACCCTCTCTGACCTGGCTTAATTCTGATGATGATACAAATTTTTTCTCAATAGGCCATAGTTTTTATAGCTCCTAGTATGAACTCTGAAGTTTTACAGAATTTTTAGTAACTTAGATTAAAAATTACTGATATGTCCATTCCAATGGACACAGGGTGTCTATGACTAGAACATAGAAGGAAAAATTAAAAATATTTGTATATCACTATTAGTAATAAATCTTCATCAAATTTCAATGATTCAATATATCAAACGGAAATTACAAAGGATTTCAACGAAATAGATAATTTTCCAGAAGAAACTTCCAATCATCATAAATACAGGCTGTTGATGAGTGTTTAGAGACAAGACAGAGCATCAGCTTAAATTTTTTTCCTATTTCCAACTCCAACCTACGTAGCATATAATCGTTCAAGTCGAGACAGTGAAGTCTCGAGCTGCATTTATGTACTATTGAACTCCATCAAATTGAAAATCATGCAGAAAATATTCCATGCAATTTCAGATAAGACTCGTCAAAAATTCGATTCAGGTATGTTCTTTTCATGCATTATTACTCACGGTTCAATCAAAATATTCAATAACATAGATCTCGGATTTGTGTTGAATCTGAGCTTCCCTACAAATCGACAAACAGAATAGGAAAACTTACTATGCATTCGACAATGAATAGTGATTCCAAAAATCCGCTGTCTATTCAATGATTGGATGAAAATCAAATAACAACGGTGAACTTCACTTCAAAAATAAAAAATACTTCGAATAACGATGTGTAACAGTTCAGGAGATCAGGACCCCAAGGTTTGTCACTCCCTTGGTATTTATTGACTCCAAATCTGCCCCTGAACTAATGTTTGTGTTGATGGGCGTATAAGTACCCCCAGTGTTAGTTCCCCCTTTTTTTGTACAAAACCTCAGCGGTCATTTTCTCATAATGGGATTCAGAAACGGGCATTGTGCAACTTCTCAAACCGTGAGCTTTTAACGCGCTTCTGATCATGCGAATTGCATTCAATGATTTTGCACCCATCTCATTTCTTTTTTCAGTTTCAACATCGGTCATGACAGAAAATGCTCTTTCCGCTTCTGCTTTGGAGTGAGGGATGCTCCGAACTCGGTTAACCAAAGCTTTCGAATCTGGGAAGAATTCCGTGCCGTTCTCGGGAGACTTGCGATTCAAAATCAACGACCAGATTTGGTGGAAATCCATATCGATTTGAAATTCTTTCCCACGTTCTTTGGGAAGACGCGTCAGAATGAATAAGATAAGAGTCCAAGGATGAAAAAAAAGCTGAATTTTGGTACTTATATGTAAACGATTGTATTTCCAGTAATGTTACATGAATTAGAGTACGAACTTTACGTAGAAAATTTTTAACTCAATATATTTCCATGATTTCTATTTTTCCTCGGCAAAAAAGTGACTTTTTTATTTTCATTTTTCTTAAAAAACATGATTTTTTCCACATATTTCGATTCGTTGCACTCAAACTACCTAATTGATTAGTAACAACGGTAATGATATTCATTGGCAATTCAATTTTGTTCAATTTGAGACCTCATGCAACCAGATTGGCCATTTCTAGCTCGAGGTATACCTTAAATAGTAAAACTATCATCGGAAAAAACTTTTTAAATTCAAAAAATTCATAACTCGGGAATATATCCATAAACAAATGTTTTACTGTGATTTTCGAGTTCAGCGAGCCCAAATGCATGAGAAAATAATAGTCGCATCGAATTCACAAAATGGCTGTAAACTAGTGATATCGGCGCCACATGCAAAGTAGTATCAGTGCAGGATGTCCAGTTCGGGATTTTCTACCTGTTTCATTGGTCATTTCGTTCAACCTTACACAGTTGGAAATAATTTGCGTAAGTGTAAAAAAATATATGGGTAAACGGATTTGTGTTGAAAATAACATATTCAAGTATGTAGTTCTAACCTCTCAAATTCATGTAATTCAGAGAAAAAGTGTCAATTCGAAATAATTCTCATATCGAACACACTTTATGTGTTACTTGTACATTACACAAAAAATCTGTCGATTCAACATTCGTTTACCGACTCACCAACGTCAAGTGGATTTCTAATATATGTGGAATTGACATCTAGAATTGTGTAGTATGACATAAAATAAGAGTCACTAGTTTGTGTTTACAGAAGACATTTGAAGTGTGTTGAGAAAGTTATTGGTATGAGATGAGTCAATTTAACATTTTTTTTTCAATGTAGACCGTTTTGGACATGACGAATATGTTATATTTGACGAATTTGTTTCAACCGTGTATTTTATGACTGATTGATTCCACTAGAATTCTCCGAGGCTGGACATCCTGGATGTGTCTTGGACCCCCTGTTACTTCCGTAAGTTGTGGAAAAATATGCCATAAGTCACAAATTTTGATAAAAATGTAATTTCAAACTCCCAAAAACTTGAGAAATCATTCATGTTGATCGATGAGATCGTTCAAAAGTTTCGAATTCAAATATTATGGTTACAATCGGGATTTAATTGTGGGTGTTCTTAAGTTGATGAAATTTGCAAGGAACGGACTCAATCCGCCGAATGTGACAGTTATCAAATATATATTCTCAAATATGACCAATCAAATATTAGATAACATTGGAAAAATATCAATAATGTTCATAAATTCATAAAATACCTAATCATCATAAACACGTACATGGAGGAACCTTCCGAAGTAGCTGACCTGATCATTTGGTCAACTACTTTGGAAGGCTCCGAAATGTAATAATTGTCATGAATTATTTTATGAGTGTTATTGAATATTCGATTAGTGCTATTCAAAGAATATATTTGACAACTGTTACCAGCCTTTTTTCAGTATAGTATTCTATCTTTTTTGGATGTACACTGGCTACCTTGTGGTAGATGAATTTGGCCAACAGACACCCAGTGTTCATTGTAATGGACACACGATTTTGTTGCATAATGTAGCTATGTATTAAAATACTTTAGAATATGAAAAACACTTTTCGGTACTCAAAACCTCTATGAAGTTGAACATATTCTTTTGAATATTCAAACTGCATCCTGTGGAATTGGTAAACCTTGTTTGAGTAATGGAAATTGCAGAATCAAAAATTCCGAAATTCTCATCACATTACACAGTAAAAAGTGAAACTTAAAGTGATCCCGAATATCAGCTGAAAAATAAAGCAAAAAGTAGCGCCTATTCCAACTGAAAGTAAGCAATGAAAAAGACTGAATTTCAGTTATTTCCATCTTACTTTGGAATTAAGATAGAATTCTTGATTTCCAAAGTAAGATGGAAGTGACTGAAATTCAGTCTTTTTCATTGCTTACTTTCAGTTGAAATACACTGTAAAAAAAAACTGGAAATTTACTGTGCAACTGGACTGGAAATTTCCAGTGCTAGTACTGGAATATGGATATTCCAGTACATGTACAGAGATTTTGTTGTTACGTTACTGAAAATTTACCAAGCATAACTGAAAATTCAGTCATTGTACTGGAATTTTCAAGTTTGAGATGATGTACTGAAATTTTGCCATGATTTCGCGAAAATTTTACCGGCTCGTACTACAATTTTATAGTTCTTGTGCACCAAAAAAAAATATTCCCTCAAAAAGGACTTGAGAAAAAATTTGGAATTTAGAAAGAAAAACCTAATCGTTGGTATACTGGAATTATACAGGTTTTTAACTGCAATTCTCAGGTTTTGTGATGGAATTTTCCAGTTACTATGCAATTGAATTATACAGGTTTTGAACTGCAATTTTCAGGTCGTGTGATGGAATTTTCCAGTTGCTATGCAACGGAATTTAATCACTGTTGCACTGAAATTTTCCACTTCTATTGGACTTCGTCATTTCTGGCAGGAAAAATTTCAAGTCTTTATATTAAAAATTTCCTGATTGAGATTTTGAATAATAATTGTAATTGTAGCCAATGAAATTGATATATGAGGTTTTTCCAAGACTTATCCTCTTGTGTTCTAGATATGAAGCATATGTAGTAACCCAAGCTGGCCTTCCAACATGTCGCGCTATAGCTCATCGGTTAGGTCTTAGGTTTCAGTTGGTAGGCAGGTAGAAAAGTGTGGGTTCAAATCCTGTTAGGTAGACATGAGTTTCTGTCCATCCAAATGAACGATCAAAAGTTTCTCAATCATCTTGGAACACAAGGACCCTGCAAAATCACTTTGCGTGAGCAATTTTTTTTCAATTTTCATGGATATTTTCAGCATTAATTTTCCAGTACATGTCCTGGAAAAGTCCAGCTCGTGTACTGAAAAATTCCAGTACCGAGGCTCAGAAAATTTCCAGTTTTGATGCGGAAATTCCATAACGTTTGCACTGAATTTTTGCAGTACAAATGTGCTGAAATTTTCCGGTACATGTACAGGTTAATGACTTCCAGTACATGTACTGGAATTTTCCGGTGAAATTTTTTTACAGTGATAGCGCTACTTTTGGCTGCATTTTTAAGCTGATATTTGGGATCACTTTAAGTTCTACTTTTTACTGTGATAGTTCCGTTTAAAAACATACCACACTGAAAATATAATTCTGAATAATTTTCTTATCGCACGGAGAAAACTGGAATAGTGAGGTTCACCATTATCGTTTAGTAGAACCTTGTTTCGTTGAAAGCACTGAGCAATCAATTTATTCTACTAAATATAATTCAGTAAAGATTCGTGATTTCAACAAAACGGTGCAGTAGTCCATGTATGATCAATATTATGGATGGTGTAGTTAGTTTGACTGACTCAATTACCTTTACTACGCTGTTTAGTAATAATAACTATTTTATTCGCGCTCGAGCGGAGTGAACCGAAACGAGTCGAACATAACCGAATATACGAACTCTCCTCGCTTACCGACACTGTTTTGTTTATAAACGATTTTTTTTCCTCATAAATGTGTTAATGGCAGGAAAGGAGTTGATGATAACTCGTATATGGAATATGCCTATCATGATTCTTGTCCTAATAATCAACACTTCACAAAATCAATTTATTTAGAAAATCCAAAATTGTTTCAACAGTATCCTCTAATCATAAGTTCTCCAAACACTTATAAGAGATACGCAAAGCTAGCAAAATTATATGTTCAGTTTAGCTCAAGTGGTATACGCGTTAGGTGTAGGTAGGTAGGTAGGTAGGTAGGATGTTGAGGTTCGATTCCCGCTTTCAGCACCCTGAATGTCATGTGCAATCGATGTTCGATGTTACAACTTCACGCTCAACTAAACAGTCATGAATGTCAAGCAATCAAAATTTTTGCTGCTTTGGGAAATTATTTCTAAAGACAACATTAACAACCTTCATAATATAACAAAAACTTTTTTATTGTTGAATCGAATTCATATTGTTGTTCAGTAAAAATTATCATGCCCATTCCGCGGAATAGACGATTTGTGTGGTGGAATCAATTATGCGACCATTCATTGTTTGGTACGAATAACAATGCTTGGGTAATCGAATGAAATACAAGTTTAGTAAAATTAATTTGACTTGTTATGGTGACATGAACTGTATGTGCATTCGGTTTCTAATACTAAACATTTGGTCTGTCCATATTTCACTAAATCGTTAAGTACGAGATACCATTGGTTTGATTGATATCACTATTCAGTTTTCTCCGTGCGTCAATTGACACCTTCATCTTGATGATATCATGGGTTTCAAACTGCTCTGATTTGTGGAACAATTTTCATAATTTGCTAAATTCTATGTCCATTGGAATGGACGTCAGGTCAGAAAGGGTTAAGACATCCCGTAAGCTGAGTCCGTCGATCATAAAAATATCGCACTGTCACTTTTCAACTAAAGGAATCAGAGAGATATACACTGAGAAAAGTGAACTGTAACCATTACCATGCGAAAATAGTAGTTAAATGACAGAATCAGGTTATTTGGTATCCATCTTCATGTGAATGGTAACTATTCCCATGTGCATGAACATTGCTACGATTTTCTATAGTATCCGAAACCAAATTCGCGAAGTTGTCCCCCAATTACTATTTGTACATGGTAATCATTACATTCCACTTCTCTCAGTGTAGAAATATACAATGCACGGTCGAATTCCTCCGCTCGACCTCTCTTTTCATTTCTCTCCCTTTCCATCGATTATAAAGAGAGATGAGGCGAAAAACATCAAACACCTTCCGTGTACTGTTCTACCGGCAGATTTTTTCTATTGGATGTTCCAAAGAAATCGTAGTAATCATGCACAATTAACATTTTCCCCAACGCCAAAAACCAGGATTTTTTGGGGTCTCCTCTTTGAGATCGCATGGAATACACTGTAAAAATTTTTATGGGAAATTAACAGATGCATGCGTCAGAAATGTTCCATATTTTAATGGGAATTCACTGGAAAATTATAGTAAAAATACCATAAAGTTCGGTATTTTTAGTTGAATTTATGAAAAACTTCATGTACGTTTATCGAAAATTGATTTCCTATCGCATGATCAGATGTTGATGAAAATCGATAATAAAAATCGCTTATTGCAACAATACTTGTATAGTTACTCTACTTGATTGCATAGAATCACACAGTAATCTTTGTCGAAGAAACCGATATGGCTAGTGTTGCAGCGATATTATCGTCGAAATTCAGAAATAATCGATTATCTTAATTCTGACAGGTTTTCATGGAACTTTTAACGCGTAGATCTTCGACTGTGCACGAAATGAAACGGGATAATGAATCATCTTGGTCTTTGAAACAAAATGAATCAAAATATTCTTACATTATCGTAACGATAATTATCGATATATCGTAACGATAAATGGGAGCATATCTTGGTTTATTTTGTGTGCAAGCCTGGGATTATTCATTATTCCGTTTCATTATGAGCGTAATCGAAGATTCGTGGATTATATATTCCATAGGAACGTGTAAGAATTGAGATAATCGATTATTCCTCAATTATCGACGATAATATCGTGGCAACACTAGATATGGCGCCCCGATCCGATGGTACACTGTAATATTTAATGAAATATTTTCTCCGTGTACTAAAAATACAGTTCTTTAGAAAGACAGTTCTTGGATAATTCTAGTGATTCGGACGAGACCGAGACTGCCCGTGTGGAAGAAGCCAGAGTTGACAAATGGTGCGGTACTGGCCAAGTTGCGCTTGCCAGACTTCGACAGATATAATTGTGCCCATTCAGAATCATGACCGTTTTTCAAATGGCGCCAAATGTTTGCCGGATTTCAGACAGTACTGGCTTGCGCGGTCAGACGGTCTTCAGCCAGTATCGAATTAATAATGTTCGAAGAATACCCAGATCATACAGAAACGGAACCGTGCAAGTACCAAATCAGAGTTACACAGAAAAAAATACCCAAGTAAGAATTACATGAAAAGTGGGATAACGATTACAGCGTGGATCTCATGTAAAATTGACTACACAGTCCTGTTGAGTTTGCATTGTTATCATAGTTACTTCACAGCAACACTGCTTCCATTTACTACGATAACAATGTAAATATAACATTGGTTCCAATGTAAATTTTACTCCAATTGCATTTATGTGAGCAGTTATGTTTAATTACCCTCAACCAATTTAGAATTCACATGAGACTTTTTTCCGTGTAGTTGGATGGTAAAATGCGAACAAAAGACGATACTGCACCAGTATCGATGCAACGTTGTGCTAATACGGAATAGATAGTGGATAGGAATTTCACTCATCTTTCCAATAACATGGTTACTTTGACGAGACAAAACTGCATCAGTACTGAGCCAGAGTTAGTATTAGCAACCAATATGTTCCATAGACGACAATGTTCCAGTATTGATAGGACTGTGATTTCATACGGAATCTGTGGTCGAATGATATTAAAATCACGATCTTAGCAACTTGGCTGTTGCAGTGAGTTGAACTCGCGCTAGCATTAGGCCAGAGTTGGTATCATCATTCAACATGTTCGAGAGACGACAATTTGCCAGTATTGGTGGACTCTGCCTGACTACGGAATCGGTAGTCAACTGACGTTAGAATCGCGATCTTAGCAACTTGGCTGTTGTAGTGACCCGAAGTCTTGCCAGCATTAGGCCAGAGTTGGTATGATCATCCAATAGGTTTGAAAAACAGCAATGTGCCAGTATTGATAGGATTCTGACTTTCTACAGAATCGGTGATCGAATGACATTGAAATCACGATCTTATTGTACACTGGAGGAAAAAACTTGTGAAATTCACATCATTGAATAAATATATGGATGATTGAGGATTTAGTGCAAGCGACCACAATTTCAGTTGATTTTACAATAACGCATGTGAAATATACCACACCTGATGCGACAAATACCATAGCTGAAGTGTATCCTACTTTCCTTGCGGTGAAACTAGCTAAAATTGTAGTAGCTCGCACTACATTTTCAAATCGTCCATATATTTACTTCACAAGAAGTAAATTTGACAACTTTGTTTTCTCGGTGTAGTAATCCGGCTGTTGTAGTGAGCCGAAGTCGCGCCAGCATTAGGCCAGAGTTGGTATCATCATTCAATATGTTCGAGAGACGACAATATGCCAGTATTCGTAGGACTTTATTCCTCTACGGGATCTATGGTGAATTGTATGATTTCAACGGTCCTATTACAATGAATGGCAATTCGAGTGATTCGTCGTCAACTCGGAGATCAGCTGATGTGATAGAGACTAGGTTTATCTCTCGCAGGACCTGGGTTCGATTCTCACTCAGTGAACTTTCAAGGAATCATCTCCAAAGTGCCTTTCTCCGATGACAATAATAGGAACAATGAATTCTTTAGATTTTCAAAGTTCAAATTCAATGTTTTTTTTTGGTAATTGAAATATGATCACTCCTGGTAACTCCGGTTACTGGTATTGTGCCTGTACTGGGTCGGATTCGAATTTCTACATATGATGTCACCATTTCGACTCCTTGTCGGTTTTCATCCAGCTCTGACAAAACAACTGATCCTGTTGCAAGCGATAGTTGGCTCGCATTGAAAATCGGTACCAATTCGGTGGTAAATGTTCCTCTGGCCCTTATGTAAAATGATGTTATCATTTCGGCTCCTTTCCAGTACTGTGAATTCAACTGGCCCAATACTGGCAGCTATGGATTTGCCAGTATTGCTATCTCTGGCAACAGTACTCAGCCAGTAGCGGCGCGTGTTTCCATTTCCACATGGATGCAGAAATGCCAGAGTGGTCTCGGTATCGACCCCGGGATCGATACGAGACGAGACGACAGTCTCGATCGAGAATCTCGACTCGAGACCGGGTCAATCTCGGCGAGACGAGACGGAACCGAAATACTAGATAATTCTGATATTTGAGGATTTGGATGTTCAAGAATAGAGTTTTTTGAGAAGACGCTTCTTGGAGAATACAAATATTTAAGAATACAATTCTTCAGCGGAACGATTCTTAGAGAATACAGATATTCTAGGATACAATTCTCCAAGGATACAGATATTTAAGGACACCCACACAGAACCACTGTCCCAGAAGAATTCTTGAAGAATTCATGAGGGACACAATCAGTTCAATAAGAAGGCTTCGTGAATTCTCATGGGACTGTGGTGATATGTGGGGACAGTTCTTCAGGAATACAGAAATTGAGAATACAATCCTTGGTCTACCACATAAACTCAACTTGACCTGTAAATACCTAAGATCACTGAAAAATCCGAATCATTCGAAGGGAAAGCGCAGAGACGATTTCAAAAATGTCTGTCCTTGCGTTTTCGAGGCCGTTCTTTCGATTGACGAGGCCAGACTCATATTTTGATCACTGCGGAAACCAATATGTCTGATTTGGCAAACAAAATTGACCAAAAATTTGGAATTTTTAGACTTTACCTTGTTTCCACGGTGCAAAAGCGATTCAAATAATTTCTGATATCAACCCTGAGTGCACAAGATCGCTCAACTCTGAGATAGAATTTTTTGAATTTCTAATAATAATAGAAGTGCAATTGGCAGCACTGCCAGTGCTTCTGGCATTGTTTTTTTTCCACTTGTTGAATTTTTCTAGAAAGTCATGTTCAGGGTTTGTGAGGTCGCTGGGCACGAATCCATGGTCAGATGCCGAAAATTCAAGATGGCGGATCCAATATGGCGGACAAAAGTTTGTCAAAAGCCTCACATTCCCTGCTAAAAACTTCCCTCAGAAAACAATAGAATTCTTCCTATCGGTTTCAATGTGGTTTCCAGGGGATATTCTAAGGAAATTCAAGAACTAACTGAAACGGTGGACACTCGATTTGAAAAAAAAAAAACAGGAAAACATTTGTGTGGCAGGTATTTATTGAATTATTTATCACTTCCTTAATTTTACTTTTGGCATGAAGTCTTATTTTTTCACAACGAATATCGTTTCTAAACTCACTATCCCCCTTGATATGACGCGAAAGGCTCATTTTGTAACAGCCCTGGTTAGAAGAATCCATAGAATCTAACGAAATTAATTGAATGGGATTCAATCAGAACGTTGTGCAAGATTCAATGAGATTTGGCAAGGATTAATCGGTTTAACCAGGAAGAGCAGTATTGGATACTCGATTTAGTAGAAGAAAAGAAGAGAAGGAAAAATTTCACTGAAAATTAGGTAATTCATTGGGAACTAAACGTTTTTACGTTTCAAAACTGTTCGTTTTCTTTTAAAACTAACTTTTCGGTAAGAACTGACTCTTATAATATGCCCTGGTGGTTTCTGAAACTGGGATTCCCGATGCTGTATCGTGGATTGACGATGTAATTCTATCGATTCTTATCGTATTCTATAGGATTTAAGAGGTATGTATCTGGTTTTATCGTGAAGTTCCTGAGGAAGATGTATCACTTATTTGAGAGGAAACAGGTTATATTTTTCCAAATAATCAATACTTTTCCTATGGGAATTTCACGATTGAACCAGATGCATATATCCTCAATCTTATAGAATACGATAAGAATCGTTCAAATTCTATCGTAAATCCACGATACAGCATCGGAAATTCCAGTTTCAGAAACCACATTGAAACCGATGGGAAAAATTTTATCGTTTTCTATGGGAAATTTTTAGCAGGGTTGGTGAGGAACTCAGTATGATAAGGTTTTTCGAGGTCATTGCTCACATTCCAAACAGTCCGGAGACTCACTTTTGTGCCAACAAAACTGACTATGATGATTCCCACAAGGATAAAATGCATTCGATCCAAAGAGGAAGTTTTGCATGAATGTTCACTAAGACTTTACGCATAATCTTCAAGCTCAATTCATGCTGTTTGTTGAAAATCCCAAATAAAACCAGGTTTGAGATCACGTGTAAGCGAAGTCCGATCAACTCGGAGAGTCACCTCATTATCAGGAACGATCGATCGACGCAGTAAATACTTCTGTCATTTACACAAACTCATACAGATCTGTTATATTTCGTTGTACGTTCCGAAAACATTGATCAAAAGATCTATTTATCCTCTTTGGTTTACTCCTGAGCTCAAAAAATTAATTAGAAGAAAGAAAGTTGCCCATATGATTTACAAATCGTCTTATAGTCGCGGCGATTATTTAGCGTTCTCTTTTTTGCGTGCTCAATGTAAATCACGAGCTCGGGCTTGTTATTCGAATTACATTCGCCAAGTTGAGACTAATATTCAAAAGGATGTTAAATCTTTTTGGAATTTTGTTAACAGTAAGCGTTCATTTAATGACTTACCTAATACTATCATGTTAAATAATGTAGTTGCTGACTCTGCAGCTGGAATGGCTAACCTTTTTGCTGATCACTTTTCATCGGTTTTTGCTTCACATAACTCGGTTAATGTTAACCATTCTAAACATGATATGTCATTCAACATGCTTTCTGATTTGGATATCACCATAGGAGAGATCTACTCTGTTCTTGATTCGTTAGATACGAGCAAGGGCCCAGGATTTGATGGCCTTCCGCCGTTGCTGTTCAAGTCTTGCAAATTTATTCTTTCTCGACCGCTTTGGCTTATCTTTAATAAATCTCTTTCTTCCGGATGTTTCCCTGCTGAATTGAAAACGAGCCTGATCTCTCCTATTTTCAAGCATGGTAATAAACTGGATGCTAAGAATTATAGACCTATAAGTATTTTAAATGTTATGTCTAAGATTTTTGAGCGCGTGGTTGTTGACAAGATTACTCCTTTGTTGTCTCCTCTTATCATCCCGGAACAACATGGTTTCATGTCAATGAGGTCTACTACTACGAATTTGGCTGCTTTCTGTAATTACACCGCCATTGCGCTGGAGAATAACTTACAAGTTGATGTTATTTACACTGATTTCAGTAAAGCGTTTGATACTGTATCTCACAGCGTTCTTCTATCTAAGTTGAGTAGCTTTGGAATATCTGGTAATCTGAAACTTTGGTTCCAGAGTTACTTAACTGATCGGGTGCAGATGGTAAAAGTTCGGAACTGTTTTTCTGAACCGATTATACCTTCTTCAGGAGTGCCCCAGGATCCCACCTTGGTCCACTTTTATTTTTGCTATTCATAAATGACATTGGGCAGGTTCTCAATGATTGTGATTTCCTGTTATTTGCTGATGATCTAAAAATCTTCAAGAACATAAAATGTCTTGCGGATGTTCATCACTTACAGTCAGTATTATCGGGATTAGATTCTTGGTGCACCCGTAATTCTCTGCATCTGAACTTAGAAAAATGCTGTGTAATGAGAATCTCGCGGTCAAGGAATCCTCTCATATTCTCCTACAAGATTGCGAATATTACATTGAATACTGTTAAATCTTATGTTGATCTTGGTGTAACTATAAATGATGAATTGGATTTTTCTGAGCATTCTGTGAAAGCTTGTGGTACTGCGATGAGAAATCTCGGCTTCGTCAAAAGATTTTCCAGTGATTTCAAAGATGTTAGGTCATTAAAAGTACTATATTCCTCTTTAATTAGACCCCATCTTGAATATGCGTCCCTATCTGGTCTCCGTACTTGAAGAAGGATATTAGAATGATTGAGAGTGTGCAACACAAGTTTTTACGCTTTGCTGCTTTTAGAATAGGCTGCCCTATGAGATATTCTGACCATGATTACTCCAGAATTCTTGACAGAATGAATTTAACTACCCTCGAAGAGCGGAGACAAATGAATGATCTCCTATTTCTTTTTAAATTGATTAATGGTTTTCTTGATTGCGAGTCATTGCTGAGTAAAGTTAATTTTAACATCCCCGGTAGACCAGTTAGGAAAGCGCTTTTATTCAGACCTGTACAATTTAAATCAAGATTTGGAAATTATGATCCGATTTCTCGCATTTGTGAATTAGCAAATAATTTCGATCGGTCGATGGAATTGTTTGGTGTTTCCTTGAAGCGGTTTAAACTGTCGGTTAATGCATGACTATATTGTAATTGTATTTTATGCGTCTGTGGACGCTGTCTTGTATTGACTCTGTATTTACTTTTTATATCAAAGGGTGCTAACCCGTGTATTGCAATAAAAAAAAAAAAAAAAAAAAAAATATTTCTTGATTTTTTCCCTTCCAGATGTTCAAATTAATAAACTCTCCAGTGAGATTACCCCGGTTGAAATAATTCATTGAATCTGACAATGAAATTTCATGAGATTCAATCAGAATATTGTCCGAGATTCAATCAGATTTGACGAGAATCAATGGATTCTTTTTTCAACCAGGGTAATAGATACCTTATTCCATTTTTACAAAAATCTCAAGTAACTATCAATTTACATCGAGAGGAGATAATTTTTCCCCCTGTAAAAATGCTCTCTGATGAATTAATCAGTTGGAAGATTGTAACAAATAATTGTGATGAGAGACATAATTGGAATCACACGTATGCATACGTGATCTAAGCTCTGGCGGTATTTTCGAATTTACCCTCGTTCATATATCACTCCAGTTACGAGAGAAGTGATCGCATTGCAGATAATATATGGAATTCGCGAATGAGGAACATGATATGTAGGGCTACGTCGATTAAACGTTCTCTGAAAAACCTTCGAGGAAGATTTTTTCACCGCAAGTATCCAAATCATGCAGATAATAATCGAAAGATGCGTTATTTCCTGTACATCCTCCCACTTTCAAAACTGTGGATTATTCTTATACCCACAGAAAATCCAAGTGAAATCATCAATATGCTTTCGAAATTTTAAATCCCAACTGTTAGTTCATTCCATGTAAATTTTCGAAGCTCTGGCTGCAAATGTCAACTCAGTTTTTTTTTTCACTAATCTCATTATCCGACCCATCAGTTCTGAAATTCACTGATGTTCAATCTTGCCCACATGCGAATCAAACATTCAACACGAAATCGGCAATAACGGTGTTCACCTTACGATTTTCATTCGATATAAATCTACTAACCGAGGTGGTTCACGAGTTACGATCCATATTCATTTTTACGAGTGGTGGTACGAGAAAACGAGAGACATACCGATGGACACAGCTAGAATTCGACCCAAGCCCGGGTTAATAAATACCCCAACGGTATGCAAATAAATGCAATCATTCGATCGTTTGAATTTTAATTTGCTGAAATGCAAAATCAAAGTTGCTCGTTCGAATATAAGCACACACACGTTCATGTTTACGCGCGATAGGATGCAGCGATAAACGATACCTCTACTGCTCTCCGCAACGAAAAGTTCAGAGGTTCACGTTTTTCAATAAAGATTCAACTGCTGGATTCCTAATACCAATATACTCTTTGAGTATCTTTATAATGAGATGTACATTTGAAATTGAGTTGAAAGTACGTACACGTCGAATAGACGTGAGACACGTGAAACACGTCGTGTGGCACCATCGTTGACGTATTCAGGAGATCATGTAGTGTTGAAATTTATGAAAAGGATATCCCGTACGTTCCTAAATGGTCCTTAAACTGAGCTCAGTGATCGGTAATGGTTGTATATGTATGTGGAATATAGCTTCCATCCTGTTTTGAATATCGAATTTACGAGGGAAGTTGTAGGTCGCGATCGTAGCGTCTTCCTCTTCTCTGTTTCATCACCGCCTTTTCTCTCTTGTCCCTCGCAAACCCTTTGTCTCTGTTCTTCCACTTCTTCTTTCTGAGTACTAGATTCCAACTTGGCCCGTAAAACTTTATTCCCGCTCGTATCCGAGAAGCGGGCTGCCCCCTTAAGCGTTCCCAAGCAAGCCAACCTGGTAAGATAGGCAAGGGTGTGGTATCTTGTTCACTTGGGAGAAGAAAATCGATCGATCGAATGAACTCGGGAATTGAACGCCTTTGTCGAACGACGTTCCCAGCCGTCTTCTTTTGATTCACGCGTATACACGGCGGGGATCCAAGGGCGATGAAGATCTTCCAAAATCTCGCCCTCGGTTCTCTCTTCCGCTCCGCTTTGTTTATTCGACGGCGATGAACGTTTTTCAACTACTCGTTTGCTCATACGAGCGGTCTAATTTGAATGCGAATTGTAGACGATTCATGAAAAGTGGATGCAGCATTCCATAATGAAAAGCGGTATTGTGAATATTCGAACCAGAAGTGTATGGATTATTATTTTTCCATTTGAAAATGTGCAATCGGAACGCGCGGATGACGTGGATGACCGATATCAATGTTATCTGCGTTCTAGGATTAACGAGAAAAGATACGCAAAAAGAGACATGGAGATTACTTCAATGGACATCAGGGAGAATTTTATAAATTCCGATTCCAAGTCTATCTCATATCATATGAATTCGAAATCGAACAACAGAGAGATTTATATGCGATATCATGAAGCACCGATATACTCCAACGATTAATTCTACAAATCCGCTCAACTTTGAACCAACGTCCAAACCTTCAATGAATCCATCAGTGGAGGAGATTTTCGATAACACCATTGATTCAATTTTATACCGAATTGGTGGACAGGATAATAGTAACGTTCTTGAAAATCGATGACCTAGAATTCGAATATTTCCTCTGTTAGATTTCCAGTCTCTTAGTCCGTGCAAGTACAGGGTGTCTCACGAATGTATAGAGTTCGTGAACTGAATCTCAAGGGCTTCTATTAAATATTAACAGTTCGATTCCCACGGGAAGTGATTTCAAATAATCGACAAATGTGCATGCAGTACTCTTCGTCCTGAGCGGATACTTCATTATTTAGAAATATGTTTGAATTTAAATCCACCAAACATGTTTGTCCCAGCGCGGTGAAATAACAGTGACATCGACAGACACCCGAATGAGCGTCAGATTCCGATGAGAGTCCCGGGTGTATTTGGAAAATGGAGAAGTCCTGCTATGAAATTCCTATAGAACCGCAAAAATCAATTTTATGGGTTTTGATTCAGAATTATACAGAATCAAATTCAGGATTCAAATCCCACTGAAACTGATAAAACCCAGGAATCTATGCGGTATTTGAAACAAGATGGATGAAAAAATGGACGGAATTCACCACAGGAATGATGAAAAGTTCTTCAGTGTTATCATTTCTGTGGTGTGGGTTAAAAATACAACAATTATGTAAATAAATTCACCCGTTAAACTCACACGGGAATTGTTGTTTCAATTTTTTCAGTGTTATTGATACAGAATGTATCATATCACAAACCCGAAGTCAAAAATAACGTAACTGAACTGCTTGCCAAGAATGTAGGATTCTCAATATCCAATATGTTTTTCGAAAGACGCAGGATCCTTGGAAGGCCACCAAATCCATTCTAAAAATGTGAAATTCCTTTCATCTGAACTTCTGTTTGCTTTCATTTATTTCGACAAGTTTGTGAAGTCGAAGTACAACTTATTGTCTGGTTCAGACTGCCCTAACATTCTTCAGTATTTCATGTGATTCGAAGAGTCAAGTTTTAGATCCCGAACTTGTATGAACTTTCCCAGAGATCTTTTACAAATCCCCTACTATGATTCCTAGGTTTCTTATCATTGTAATTCATTCGTAAGCATATCAAAAACTTCAAGTTGATTCAAACTACACTAAATATAACGAAATGGATCTATAATTCTTCGCAACAATTCGCGCATAACGTCGGAAAATTATTATGAAAAGCATCAGATCATTTATTTCTTGTGCGATCAATTGCAGTTCCAAGTTCTCCCCATGTAACGTTTCATTACAAGATAATGCACTCACGATACAGTCATTTCTCTCGTATTCTGAGATATTCTAACCATGAATAATCTTTTATGAATGTATATCACATAACTGGAGCAGCAAACCATTTGTACCTGAGATAGTTGTCTAATGGAATCACTTAAACACCCGTAACCCATTTTATAAATGACATAGTTAAACGTTACTTACTATGTAACTACAAAACTCCGCCTTGATAGCTCTTCCTTTCTCTTGCACAAAAGAAAAGAAGAATCCAACCAGTCCTTTATACACAGAGTTGAAAAATTCAATACACAGGCAAATGGGAATCGTTATCTTTTATTCTCTGTTGCTAAACTCCTTAATTATTCTAGAGACTTTGATAGATTCACCAGGATCTGAGATACAGGGCAATAGGAATAAGGAATCTTTTACATTTTGAACAAGCTTTATCTCAACTACATCGAATGATACTTGATAGAATATTTAAAGCTTTCACAATTCGAGTGAATGTCTGTGATATCGTAGAAAATCTCATGCATCACTTTGCTTATGCATTTCGATTCTCATGTCGTGGTTATAAAATAGGGTATCCCTTGCAAACAGATTTTAAGAAATCATCTAAAATAACAAGAAACGCATGCTTTACGGGTTGACTGTTTTCATATTCCTAACTACTTCCAGTTCCTTTGAACGCTGCGTTATAAGTAGCCTTATCCACCGAATGCACTTTTATCAAACAACGTCGAAAAAGAAGTGTTGGGGAAAAGAATGAAAAAGAAAAAAAACAGCAAGCTCTCAGTGCCGCTACCGCCACCGCCACCACTAGTGGCATTCGAGAATCTCTTCGGTTCTTGAACTCTTTTGCTCCTATCTCTCCTCTTCTTCCACTCCTACTCCCATTTCTCAACTCTTGAAATAGCTGCCGAAGTGGCGCCGACAAACGTTGTGGAAGAAAAGTAGTCTTCTTCGCGGGTCAAAAGTCAGAGGTGAGGTGAGGGAATGGTAAACGGTGGGGGAATAAACCTTCCGTCCTTCTTCGAATGTATCTCCGCGAAAAGCGGAATAACGACCAAGATCGGAAATACTCAAAGGTTCCAGGTCGATGTACCCTGGGAAAAACATTACATTGATATAAAGAGTTTTTGTTATATTTGATGCTTTTTTCCTTTCTTTCTTTCTTTCTTTCTTTGTTCCTTTCAGAATGCAACCAAGTCATGATAGATATCAAGTTCTTATTCCCTCTTCTTCTTCTGGAGTGTCCTCTCTTGTGTTTTGTTATCTTTTTCCAACAAGATATTCTCGAGAAATTGATACCATGGAAATAATGATTTGGAGAAAAGGAAATCGAGAACAATGCGAAACATTTATAAACCCATCGTTATGGGAGTTGAGACAAATCCTTGTCTTTTTCAACATTTTTACTTCCTCGAATTGTTTCATCAATCGATATTTATAATCCTGTTTCATCAGGAAAGACAATCCTCTTCATTTCTCTTTGCAGGATGCGAGAAACTCGTGCACGTGGGTGTACGTTTGTATGGGATTTTTTGTGTTCCCTGAAAGCTTGGAATATAACGTTAAAGCATCGAATTTCTTGATCGACGCTTTGGTGCTTCGATGTCGTCTTTGTATTCCTGCAGTTGTTATCTTTCGCCTGCCTTCTTTTTTCATCGATACACGTGTATCGACGTATTTGTCGAGAGGGATGCAGGATCTTTGTGTTGTTTGCACAACAGACTCGATTGTCTAGTGCATTTGAAAATCAGCATTGACTGTATTTGCAATTCGTAGTGGTGCTATATATAAATATACGTATACATCCATATGACCTATACACAAATATGTTGGAGAGTTGCGAACGGAATGTACACATCGACTTGCGAAACGTATACAAGTTTCCTTTGTATTTGTATACCTTCGTTTTCCTCGTTGCTCGTTTCCGTTTGTTTATATAGCTTCGCTTCATTTACCGCCTCCATGATTTATTCTGACGATCAAATGCTTCGGTATCTTTCTGTTCTTGTATCAATATGTAGTTCAAGATTCACCAATAATCAACCGCTCAAATCAAGTTCTCCTGTAATCTGAGAGGATAAATGTGATTGTGATTGTTTCACGAATTAGGAGGTTGTTCGATATACGGTGTCTCTGTGGAATCAGTGTGAAGAAAATTGGTGAATTTGATGAAACATTCTCAGATAATTCTTGCATCGATCAACAAAAACCTGGGAAATATTTAGAGGTGCGGTAGAATTATCAAATATTTACGAGTTATGACTCCGTTTGATCGGGTTCACTGCGTCCCGACATTTCTAAATTGATCGAAATTTTTATGAAGTAATGACGTATCCCATCCCAGCCAGCAAAGTGCTTCCAAATTCACGTTTCCGCTACTAGCAGTGCTGGTGGTAGCATCGTAACAAGTAGTGCTGCTAGTAAAAATACTACCAAGTCGCTCCTATTTCCATACATAAATGAAGCCATAAATGTACAGAAAATCTTTAACTGTATATACACTGAGAGAAGTGAAATACGATGATTACCATGTGCAAATAGTAATTGGAAGACAGTTTCGCGATGTTGGTTTCGGATACTATGGAAAATCGTAGCAATGTTCATGCACATGGGAATGGTTACCATTTACATAAAGATGGATACCAAATAACGTAGTCACCATCATCAACTGAGAGATTCTGTCATTCAACTACCATTCTCGTATAGTAATGGTTACAGTTCAATTTTCTCAGTGTAAGTGAATGGTAGCACCACTGCCAGGAGCGCTGCCTTGATTTTGTTGGCTGGAATGGAGGCGTAGAATATGACATCAGTAGAAAGAAAGGTGTATGGTCAGACATGTTGATTCGGTCACAATTAACTTTTAAATTCTTATCATAGGATTTTGAAAATAATTCTAAACTGATGAGGAAACTTCAATCAACTTCCAAGATGTGCTCATTTCACAAAAAAATGATTGGGAAAAGGAAATATCCTGTTATATATTGAGAATTCTCAACCGCTAGCGTTAACGCTTAACCGGCTAATGCTTTTCAGGGTCCTATCAGGGCCTCATGAGATCGCCCTAACAAGACCTAGGAAATGCGATGGATTATTTCTAGAACCTATTCTAAAAACGCAAGCGCCGTTCAAAATAGTTAAATACAAACCCAGCAAACCCACACTAAGAGAAATTTTTGAGGTTACTGTAACTAAAACGCCTCCACCAACTATTCTCAGTGAAAGCTACTAGAAATTTGATTGATTCACCCGACTAGAAATTTACTCCATGGACCAGATCAGGTCAACTTTGATCCAGCCCAGGTCCTGGTAAGGCAACCTCGTCAAGACCTGACAAGTCATGTCACGCTTTACTAATATGAGGACCTTATGAGGCAAGACTAATAAGGATTTGATGCGGAATCCCATACCAAAACCTCCAGAATGAATTGAAATTAAGATATGAACAGGAAATTCACAACCCAAAAATGTTGCATTCGGCATGGAGAGACTAACTTGGAAGATATGCACAGTTGACATTTGTTCAGAAATATTTTCCTAATTTAGAGAGAATTTATTTCACCAAGGAGTATACAATCTAAAATTAACCCTCTAACCGTAACCCCGGTCTCACAGACCGCTATCAAAATGGTATTTACTCGTAAATCGAACTTTTTTGGTTAAATTGCTTGACATTTCATTTCTGCTCTGCACAGAATAGCTCACTAAGTTCTGTACATAAGCCCACTATCCTACCTCGTAGACATTTCTAATGATCTAAAAAATGTTTTCTTCACTTCTAACAACTTTGAATATCTAGAAGAAGGTGATAGCGGTCTGCTAGACCGGGGGTTACGGTTGACGTGATTTTGAGCAGGGTTACGGTTTAAGGGTTGGGACATTTTTGCATTCACTTCATTAAACTATACTTTATAAACATAGATGTTCATAATCTCAGGATAACCTAACAAGGTCTTCATGAGATTACAGTGAGGAAAACCTATCTCAGCCTTCTAGGATAATTCAAAGGAAACCTAATTAGGATCAAATGGGCTTATCCCTACGTGGGCCCTACATCCAATCCTGATTAGGATTTCAGCAGGTATACCGTATTTCGAATGACCTTGTTAGGTCCTCACCATGTGTCAGGTTAACCCTCTGATAATTTCCAGTCGGGGAACTGAGGAAGTATAGTTGATACAATTAAGAGATGAATCAACCAAATTTTTAGTAGCGAATGTTTAGTTGAGACGTTTTACCCTGCTTCAAAAATTCGATTTGAACTTCTTAACTCGTCAATCAGTTTGAATCAGATTGTTGTCCGGGAATTTTCGTATCTGATCTCATCCAAACCGATTAGATCCGAATAAGATCAAATAGTAAAATTCCTGAACAAAAGTCTGATTCATACAGATTGACCGGTTAATAGGTTTAAATCAGAGATTTTAAGCAGGGTCCCATGGGGAAATAGGAACACGGGCCGTTACTGGCTCACAACCAGACCCTCGCATCTGCCGCATAAATCGTGACCCTGCTCCTAACTAGGGCCCAAAATATCTACCAGGGGCGTTGGGTGTTATCCTAACCGGATTACATATATAGTTATGAAATCGTTTGGCATACAAACAGACACACATTCTAAATCATTCAAATAGGAATTTCAATTTCTCCTCTGAACAATATGAGATAATACGATTGAATAAGACTATTTAATTCTCATATGTCTGATATTACATGTAATCAGTAATATTATATATGATAATATAATTAACCCTTACGAGGTAACGTCCTGGGAAAAAATAATTCATATATGGTCGTATATGAGCGTATATGAATCATATATGAATCATATATGAACATATATGAAATACATATGAACATACATAAACATATTTGAGATCATATATGAGCATATATGGATTTTGGCCATATACGATCATGTATGAATGAGACTGTATATGGCCATATGTGATCATATTCAATCATACATTATCATATACATACGGACAAAAAAATGTCACAATTTTACATGGAATGTGATGAAAAACCAAAGGAGAGAGAAGTGAGATCAATGCTGATAGATTCCCCACTTTCATATATGACCATATATGAACATATATGGCCAAAATCCATATATGCTCATATATGAATGCATATATGAATCCATATATGGGTCCATAGATGGAATTTTTTTCCCCGGGGTCATTTTGGATAGCTCCTACGATTGGCTCCTATGAATGCTATTTACGAACTAAAGTGATGACACTTGGGGAGCTTATAGCCTCCTAGTGTACAATTACTTAGAATAAAGTCTGCTTACTCTTCTCTTAAAATTAGCAAGAGGAGAAGATTCTGAAGAAGCATGGGTGACCCGACGTTACCTCGTAAGGGTTAAGAAGAATTGTATATTCATTTTCAAAAATGTGCTCCGATAACCTGATCTACAACCCAATAAGGGTATGAATGAAAATTTTTCCTTAAACAGTGAACTCAGGAATTTTAGAACATCAACATCAATTATTAAATCAACATCGATTATTGAATATTTTCTAATTACTATATGATTTTACTACCTAATTAGCGATTCACAAGGTTTCAATGATTCTCTGTGACTTTGGAGGTTATGATACTATACTTCTGGTTAGAATGATATCCAGCGCCTCTGATGGTTATCTTGGTTTCCAGTCAGAAACAGGCTCACGAGTTACACGGAAGATGTGAGGGCCTGCTCACAACTGTTGCCGGAGGTGCCAGGACTGGCCAATCTAGAGCGACCATTATGGGGCCGGTTGGATTGCCAGTACTGGCAAAGCAGTTGAATGATAACACCATTTTACATAAGGGCCAGTATAACATTCACCACTACGGCGGTAGCGATATTTGATGTGAGCCTGCTATGGTGAAACTCTGGCATCACGAAAGGATCAGTTGTTTTGCCAGAGCTAGATGAAAAATGACAAGGAGTCGTAATGATAACATCCTATGCAGGAAGTCGAACCCAACCCAGTGCTGGCACAGTGCCGGTAACCGGAGTCACCAGGAGTTTCAAGTAAGAAAAACAAAAACACATTGAATTTGAACTGTGAAAATCTGAATGATTCATTGTTCTCATTATCGTCGTTGGAGAAAGGCACTTTGGAAGTGATTTTTTGAAAGCTCACTAAGTAAGGATTCAATCTGGGTCCTGCGAGTGAGAAACTGAGTTTCTATCACATCAGCTGATCTCCGAGTTGACGACGAATCACTCAAATTGCAATTTATTGTAATGGAACCGTTGAAGTCATACAATTCACCATAGATTCCGTAGTGGAGTAAAGTCCAACCAATGCTGGTACATTGTTGTCTCACGAACATATCGAATGATGATACCAACTCTGGCCGTTTGCTGACGCGAATTCGGCTCACTAAAACAGCCAAGTTGCTGAAATCATGGTTTTAATGTCATTCAACCACCGATTCCGTAGTCAGTCAGAGTCCTGTCAATCCTGGCACATTGCTATCTTTCAAACATATTGAATGATCATACCCACTCTGACCTGATGCTGGCAAGACTCCGGCTCCCTACAACAGCTGAATTGCCAAGATCATGATTCCAACGTCAGTTAGTGAACCGATTCCATAGTCAGTCAGAGTCCTATCAAAACAGGCACGTAGGCATATATCGAACATATTGAATGCTAATCCTAACTCTGGCTCAATACTGGCGCAGTATTGTCTCATCAAAGTAACCGTGTTATTGGAAAGATCAGTGAAATCCCTATCCACTATCTATTCCGTGTTAGAACAACGTTGCATCGATATTGGTTCGTCTTTTTTTCGCATTTCACCATCCAATCAACTCTGATTCGGTACTGACACGGTTCCGTTTCTGTACGGTTTGGGTATTCTCCGAACAGTATTAATTCGATACTGGCTGAAGACCGCCTGACCACGTAAGCCAGTACCGTCTGAAATCCGACGAACATTTGGCGCCAGTTGGAAAACTGGCAATGATTCTGAATCGGCACAGTTGTTTCTGCCGAAGTTTGGCAAATACAACTTTGCCAGTACCGCGCCATTTGTCAACTCTGGCTATTTCCACATGGGCGTAGTTACAGTGAGTATAGAAATTTCTCTCAGTGCAGTATTTTGTACAAAAATATGGAATTTGTGGATTGTCAATAATTCTCATAACGCCTCATATGAAATTCTATACCCAAGTGCAATTCAGAAACCGTGCTCTATGTCCTTTCAATTTCCCCACCCTCTAGAATACGAAAAATCCGTTGATAAACACGAGTAAAAGAATACACTCCTCGATACATATTTGCTATTTCTGAATCCCACGTCACATGCAATTCGATATTGAAGTGTTTTCTAAAATAATGGACAGAAGTATAAAATGAGTATAGTACCGTAAACAAAAAGCTGGTATACGCGGAATTGCAACCGAAGACAAGAGCATAGAAGATCTTTTATACGATTCTAGATACATGAACGAGGTTTGTTCCCATCGAGGGAATTATCCTTACTGTCACTGAGATATAGAGGTTCCGTGATGCCGAAGGAATGAGGATTCTTTCTCCACAACAATATACGATCCTCCACATTGCTCCAGTGACAATCGTAACCTTAATCAGGAATTTGAACAGGCTTGTTATTTTTTGTCTAGAAAATTGATAGGCAGTCCTATACCCTTCATCAAGTTTCCAAAGATCCTTTTCTCAAAACCCGTAATGAGTTACCATTCAAGAATATGCATCTGAAAGCAAATGATTGCTATATACACCAACGATGAGTCAATAGCGATTCCTTTGCGTAATTAAGGAGGGAAACGTCAAGAAGTGGAACTCGTAAATTAATCACCGTACAGACAGACCTTCTTCGGAGGAATATTTCTTTATTTTAAAGCAGCGGTATTCTTAAGAACAGTCGCCACTTTGGCCTGATAATGATATCTTGAAATATTGACAACCCAATTCCTGAATTAATTGAAGATTCGTTGGATTCATAAATTGTTCACTTTATATCATAAGACGGAGAATGGGAAGAGGAAAAGTGAAATAGCTTATCGAAAATCGATAATCGCTTGGACAAACTTTGAAAAATGTTGGATTATTTATTTTCGAGTACAAATCAGGGTGACTTTAAATCAGTAATTGATAAGGAAAGGATCTTTCATTTTGGTTGGGTCCTATACCGAAGTTTTGTGATTGGAATTGAAGGTTCTTCTTTCCAACTTTGTTTCGATACATTCTTTTGAATGTCAGAGGCATAAAACTTGAAATTTTTCTACACAACCACTGATACTCAGCTTGGTATAATTGTGATGTAAAATTATTTGAACGGTACAATGGAATCATTACTTTGATAAATATAACATTTTATATACGATATCCTTTGTTATCGGAATGGTACTTTGGTATTGAAAAATAAGGGAGGTCACTTACAGAATAATAGCACGTGCATTGTGTATGAATTGATGTTATTATCCTTATCCGCTGAGTAATGAAGACATACAGTGGATGTGTACAATGTGAAGTTATCATGCAATAACTTAATTAAAAGCAGCCACGCCTCGGTGGAATTCCAACAAAGGAATTAACTGTGTGATAAAATATCGTACACAAAAAAAAAGTAGACTATTGGATTCAATGGCAAATTAGAAGTTTTATGGATTTCGTTTCATTGAGAATCGAGTTGAATGGTATCCTGAAATTCGTATCATGCTGGAATGATGAAAATGAGATCGTTCGCATCAATCGATAGTGCAAATCTCTTGGAAAAACGTTTCAAACTGATTCCATTTTTGTGCAGTTAATTACAAATCTGCACATCTCTGACTGAGAAAAAATTTTCCTCTTGAAATTTGGGCTCTGTGCCGCAATATATAAGATATCAAAGATTATTCCTTGAAAATTTAAGGCTGGATTTAAGTAATCCAGTCTGGAGGAATCTTACGAGCAGAATGTTTACTCGGATGAGACGCTGATATTACGCACCGACAAAAATTTGTAGTTGCCACAATCAAAAATTCACTCAATTTTTCAGTGAAATACAACATCAAATATATTTTTATAGTAGTGGTAACCAAAAATACATTGTCATTCAGACTTCGGGAAATAATTGACCAAACTGAATGTTCAACTGTGTCCGTATAGTTACCACGACTATATGAATTTAATCAACCCTCCAAAGTTGTAGCAACAAAATTTGATTGTTTGAATTCGCCATTCACTCTCTCTCCTGCTCTGAGAAATTCTCTGAGACTCACAAACCTTCATCTATTTTTATTCCGTCGAATTTGTTCCTGGAATGACTTCGGTTAAAACATAAACCATCATTTTCTCTTGCATGGCGTTACAGCAGTGGAAAAAGGGTATCGAGAGTCAGGGAATCGAACCCTCACGCGTGAGAAACCATCGTGATTAGAAGTTTGCGCGTTATCCGTGCAGCCATAACGTGCCATGGGACCGTTGGAATCATTCTTCATATTCGGTATACTCAAAAAAATGAATTAGTCAACATCGTTTCCCCATAGTTATTTTCCATTTGTTCATGGCGCCTCTAGCATCAGTCGAAGTGTATGATATTTTGCTAAAACTTTTTTCGTAAAATACGGATGCACAAAACGAAGTGACGCGATACCTGGCCAGGAACAACATTCAACGAAAATTTTGAGTTGCCACAACTGAAATCATAGTTGTTGCGATAAAAAGTTTTAGTTGGAATATCTCATACTTTTACGAGACAAAAACCGTTTTTGTTCGATGTCGTATTTCATCAAGTCTTTCGCCATGACAGCTTAACAGTTCTTTCAGTGTGATTGGAGGTATATAATAACATGAACCATGATAATTCAGATTTTTTGATGGGACTTATGAATCCTGCACTGTAAAAAATAATTGTGGAATTTCCCTCCAAAAAATGGTGGCAGCAAGGTTCCTCCACAGATGGGGAATCATTCACCATAATTTACTGGACTTTTCCTTCATTCATAGAGGATTCAACACCCAAAAAACAAAATAAGTCTTCAAAGTAGTGAAAAAGTCTCCCATTTTTTATGAAAAAACAATTCCCCGAAGATGAGGGGACGAAATCCACCAATAGTTTGAAGAAAAACTCCCCATATTTTTTATAGGGTGGTTATAAAAACCAAATAATTTGGAAGTTTTTCATTCCATCAACTAAAATTTTATTTTTTCGTACTGTAATATACTAGTTGATACAACTAACGGTTAAAAGTTACAATCTAAAGTGCCATCGATTCAAACTTATAACTAAATATTATATTGTTG
Source organism: Gonatopus flavifemur (assembly GCA_018340375.1). Taxonomy (NCBI): domain Eukaryota; kingdom Metazoa; phylum Arthropoda; class Insecta; order Hymenoptera; family Dryinidae; genus Gonatopus; species Gonatopus flavifemur. The sequence continues at coordinate 3,773,558 of JAFFJZ010000001.1, forward strand.
TCGCAACTAATTATTCTATAAACATGTGTCTTTATTTATAGCCCCTCGAACAAAAAAATTTTGTTGCACCAACTATTATAAGACAACTAAAAATTTTTCAGTTGTGGGAACTATTCAGTTTTCTCAATGCGGATGATACGCTGATATGACCTCAATAGCCAAACAAAAGACAATACACGCATTCCTTTAGTTTCTAGAGCAGACAGCGTAACAAGAACTGTATTCTTCATTTCTGTATTCCTAAAGAACTGTATCCTTGAATATCTCTATTCTTAAAAAATGTTGTTCTTAATAATCCGTATTCTCAGAGATTCTTAAATATATTCTTAAATATCTATATTCTCAAATTCTCAAAGAACATGGAGCTGAAAGTTCAGCAGTTAAGTCCTGTAATTCTCCAAGAAAACGTTTCACAAGAATTCAAGCAGTCAAAACACTTAGTTGAGAGCTATTGAATCGATTCATGATATCAGAAACACAGCTTGAAACAAAGCCCCAGCAATGAACTACTAACTTTTGACTGCCAGTTTCAGCTTCACCCTTCTCGAAGAGCTTTATTTTCGAATATCTCCATTTTTGAAGATCTGTGTTCCCCAAGAACTTCTCGAGCAGAAAATAGGCCTGATGTGGCTCGATGCGATCCATATATCAATTTCTGTTGTTAGATAACTGTATTCTTGAATATCTGTATTCTCGAAGAACTGCCATCTTAAAGAACCTTATTCTCAAGGTAGTTCCCTAGTAATATTCAGAATCGAATTTGAAAAATGATTATTCAGTAGGGGGAAGGTCGAAGGAGTTCAACCAAGGTCGGATGGATTTGATAATCATATTCGATGAGACTTATATTCGCATTTATGATGACAAAAGAAACAACTCGGAATATAAACAAACAACTTTGTAACAACCACACGAAATTTTCCATAGTTTCTTCCTTAGAAAATCTTTGTTTTCAATCCGTTGATGACTATAGGGGCTCATTTTATTCCTTGTGAGATTTGAAAAACCTTTACCGTGGAGATTTTTCATATATGTAATATTTGTATATACAGGGTGTCCCAAATAAGAATATAAACGTGAATATCTTCGAAAGGAGTAGTGGGAGCCAAAAATGTTTCAGGTAAAAGTTGTTAGGTTCAGAGGGGGGCTGTTTATGGTGACATCAGCTTTGACCTTGAAGTGAATTTCAAAGGTCATTCGGCAAGTGATAACACTTTTTTCAATGGGAACCACTAGTTTTGGTTATGGATTCGTTTTCTACGTGAAAGAACATGAAATTTTATGTAACGCATTGTTTTGTAAGAATCGTACTTTCAAAGATATTGCAGTGACCAGCTAGTGAACTTGTGTTTCGGATGAGACCGAGACTGCTCTCGGTATCGACCCCGAGATCGGGACGAGATCGAGACTGATACGAGACGACCCGAGCCATTATCTCCTGAAACCGAGACGATATCTGTCAAGCCGAGAGTCTCGACCATCCTTCGTTTCTCGAATGTATTGCCGGCACCAAGAATCTCGACTTGAGACCAAAAATCCGGACTCGAGACCGGGACGATACTGGTTTTTTCGAGACTGAATCAAGACCGAGATCGAGACCCGGTCAGTCTCAGCGAGACGAGACGATATCGAAACCCTCCCAGCGGAACTTGAAAGAATTGTCTTAGGTACGCAAATAGTGATGTCGATTCTTTTTTATACGGAATATCGTTATTTTTCTCATCAAATTATCATCGATATTCCATACAAACCAAAAAGAATCGGTTCTCTTCGAGAATCGGCATCACTATCCGCAGTACTACATCAAAGATGGAAGATTTCTGAATGTTTGGTTTATTGAACACAACGTAAAAATATTTTCATGATCTGAAATTGAAGCAAAACTTATAACTTCATCGAGCACTTCCTAAATGTTCGAAATGTCCACCTTGTTGCTGCAAACATAACTGAATCCTCCGTATGAAAAAGAATCGACATCACTATTTGCGTATACCTAAGACATTCTTTCAAGTTCCGCTGGGAGGGTTTCGATATCGTCTCGTCTCGCTGAGACTGACCGGGTCTCGTTCTCGGTCTTGATTCAGTCTCGAAAAAACCAGTATCGTCTCGGTCTCGAGTCCAGATTCTTGGTCTCAAGTCGAGATTCTTGGTGCCGGCAATACATTCGAGAAACAAAGGATCGTCAAGACTCTCGGCTTGACAGATATCGTCTCGGTTTCAGGAAATAATGGCTCGGGTCGTCTCGTATCAGTCTCGACCTCGTCTCGATCTTGGGGTCGATACCGAGAGCAGTCTCGGTCTCATCCGAAACACAAGTTCACTAGCTGGTCACTGCAATATCTTTGAAAGTACGATTCTTACAAAACAATGCGTTACATAAAATTTCATGTTCTTTCACGTAGAAAACGAATCCATAACCAAAACTAGTGGTTCCCGTTGAAAAAAGTGTTATCACCTGCCGAATGACCTTTGAAACTCACTTCAAGGTGAAAACTGATATCACCATAAACAGCCCCCCTCTGAACCTAACAACTTTCACCCAAAACATTTTTGACTCCCACTACTCCTTTCGAAGATATTCACGTTTATATTCTCATTTGGGACACCCTGTATATACAAATATTACATATATGAAAAATCTCCACGGTAAAGGTTTTTCAAATCTCACAAGGAATAAAATGAGCCCCTATAGTCATCAACGGATTGAAAACAAAGATTTTCCAAAGAAGAAACTATGGAAAATTTCGTGTGGTTGTTACAAAGTCGTTTGTTTATATTCCGAGTTGTTTCTTTTGTCATCATAAATGCGAATATAAGTATCATCGAATATGATTATCAGATCCATTCGTCCTTGGTCCTCTACTTGACATTAATTTTTTCAATTTGATTCTGAATATTGCTGGAGAACTACCTTAAATATCTGTATTATCTAAGAACTGTATCCTCAATACCTATATTCAGGGGAATGACCATTGAAGAGGCGTTGTTCATGAAGTGAAAATCGATAGTAAACATCGCTTATTGCAACAATGATTAAATAATTCAATTGCAACAAGTAACAACTTCTCATATTCATCCACCTGAATATATGTAGGTATTAAAAATACAGTTCTTTAGGGAGAAAGTTCTTGGAGAATACAGATATTTAATCATGGAGATTTTAATGAATGAAGTTCTTCAAAAAGACAGTTCTTCGAGAATACAGATATTGAGGAGTGGAGACATTTAAGAATACAGTTCTTTGAGAGGACATCTGTTTGAGAATACAGATTTTTGAGGATAAAGTTCTTTAGGAATACAGAAACAAAGAATACAGTTCTTATTCTGCCGAACATGCTTGATCGAAATCGTTCTTGTATTTTTTGAATCAGTCCTTATTTATTGCAGAACAAAAAAGAGTTTTCTGATTGTGAACAATTTTTTTCATTTCGGATACAAATTCCTGCGATCATATCTAATCCAGCATGCGTGATCCCCAATGTTCCACTCATCCCATCTGTGTCAGAATTGGAATACTCGGCAGAGTGATACTTACACTGAGAAGAAGGATTAGTGAACTGAACGAAAACGTAGTTGACTCAACTACGCCAGGAGGTGAAATACGTTCAACCAACTCTGGAGGTTGCATTGAATCATTCTCCAGGTTGGCCGATTCTGTTAAGTCAACCACGTGAATGATTGGGACAATGAAAAATAGTTTCCGTCAAATATCCATATACATTTGACACAAAATAACGAAGCATCAATTGCCTGCGAGATGACTCAATTACGTGAGATTTCGAATGAAACTTCTTCTATGATTTGTTGACGTTGACATACATTGGTTCATAAAATCAAGTGATATGTTTGAGACAATGGAAGGTGGTGTAGTTGAGTCTACAATTTCCAAGTCATGTCAACTAAAAACTCGTTGATTCATTCATAAATTCTTCAACTACGCATGGTGGTTAATGGCACTTTTATTTTTTTCTCAGTGTAGAAATTCTAATTGACATCGGAGAGGTTTATTCTCATTGAGAACCCCTCGTATTTAATACTCCTCAAATCTTTGAAAGATACATCTGATTCTGGACAACCTCGTCAGGTTTTCATCAAATACTGATTTATCAACCACAACAGAATACTCATATATTTCGCCGATAAAAACAGGAGAAAATTTAGATAGAAGAGTTGATTTCACCGACACAGGGAGAAGTTATGGATAAATATCGAGGACTGTTACTATCACGCATATCACAAGAGTCGATACGAATCCAGATACATATTCAAAGAAGAGAAATCAATCAAGCATTTATTTGCGATGCTGAAACTGCATAACTGCAAAATCAAAATCAACTGACGAAAATCGTTCCATCTGGAGATTTTTACACGTCCCGTGTCTACAACAATCGTTTGAAAAAATACCAACATGATGGATGTAACAATGAAAACTACACTTTTAATTGATGCGATATTTTTTTAGCACATATCGTGCTGGAAGTTATAATCTTCAACGGTGAAATGTAACAACATCATGGAGACACAAACAGTGAGTGAATATCATCAATAAATTCGTGGAAATGTCAACATTCGTAATTGAGTATGGAGCAGATTTTGAAATTTTCACTTCAATTTTAACCAACTGATTTCGTATCAACTTGTATACAATCTCGTGGTACTAAAAAATTTCGAGGAGTGAGCATATTGAACTATCTTTTATCTGATGCCCTGAATGATGGATTTCAATTGAAAGAGTAATAAAAATTTTGCGAAAAATGTGAAAGAAGTCTTCTTTTCGCTCAAAAAATGCTTTATTTTGAAAATCATGATGTGCTGAAATATTCTAGACAGGAAAAGTCTCAAAATACTCGAATTTCGAGTTGTGCTTTTGGATCTTCAAGATTTTTTTCGAGTGTCTCTCATGATCTCTGCAACGCGCTGCGATTCAGAGTTATTAGAGTAGATGAAACGGCAAGAGAGAATGAAAACGTTTGGCATGTGAAGAACATTTTGCATCCGCATTACTGTTCTGTATACTTTTGTGCATAGCAATGGGAATTTCAACTCAATCTCGTAGATTTTTGTTCCAATATCAAAATCGAGTAATCGAATTTCCCTGAATATAGCAACCTCCTCTCTGTTTGCACTCAGTGAAAAATCTGGTCCTCATAACCAGGTCGCCCAACCACATTGACGGGATTGTGTTTTGTTTTCCTGGTTATCATAACCAGATTTCAGATCATTACATCCGTGAGTCCTTAACCATGCAAGGATGGTTTCTGTGACTATGTCGTCTTTTTCCTAGTGTATCTACCTATGGGAGATCAGGAAATTTGCACCACTCTGAAAAGCAAAGAAGCAGCAAATCCTCCTCGTTTGCCCTTTGGCTCTTCTGATGGTTGATGGGACAGGCGCGCCTAGGCGTAAAAACTGGAGTCCCTGGTGTAATAAGAACACTGACGCTTGAAACGCGAGAAAGACCAGTTGTAGAATTTTATGAAGAATTTGTATACTGAATAAGATACTGGAAGAAATTGCATCTGATCAGTCCTTACGCTCCATGCAACCGTTGAAGGATCCAGAGAAAAACAACAGAGTGACCTACAAAAATATTCTGATTCCACAAGAAATTCATCCCATTGAATCACAATGTCTAAGACTTGTTGGAAAATGTTGCATAAAATATCTGTCAGATATTCATCAGTCATTCAAAAAAGCTCTCTTGCAACATTTATCAACAAGTATTATACCTTCTAATTGCTGAGATCCATCATGAGAAATTTTTCTCGGGGAAAACTTACATGTTACCGCTCTAATAAAATCCATCCTCATCATTCTCTAGGCTATTACAAGACCTTATTAGAATTCGCAAGTTCCAGACCCAGACGAGGCCTCGTGAGGCCTGAAAAATGACTACGGTTTATTTCCACTAAGATATGAGAATAAACTTCAAAGAGGAACTCGCCCAAGTATCACAAGAACTTCTTCAATATGGTACGGTAACTTCGTGGTTATGCATGAAATGTATAAATTAAACCATTTCAAGACAAATCCTACGAAATATTCTAAATACGTACATAGGATAAACTTATTCAAAACAATTTCTCGCGTACATTCTGAACATGTTCTCCATCTGACTCTTCCTAAAACATCCTCAACATTTTCAACGTCTGAAATGTACCCTCATGCAAACAATACACCGCTCGAAAAGACCTTTCAACACCATACTCTCTTTCATAAGAAACATCAAATTCCTACCACACGATTTTCCAGTAATCCTTCACAAACACTGACATCCGACTACCCTCCGATGATTTCTATTTCATTACACGAGTTTTTAAATAAACTTCCTCTGAAAATAATTTCCATGTTCACATTCGACTGAATGTGGATGAAAGCCGATGTGCAGCCGTGCGTATAAAATTCAGTACTTTTTGTGATATTCCTATTCACGCGTAGAATTCATTAATCAAAAATATTCTGGAAATTTTCCATGTTCATTTAACTGAGAGATGAATCGATGGAACCTCATTCAAGCTTCGTGTTCTCCGGTGGGTGATATTTCTTCACAATAAATATTACAAAGTGTTCATTATATTCATCTGTGAAAACCGCTTGAATCCATTTGGAACAGCTATAAAGTACAAGTTTATTTCATACCCCAAGTACACTCACTTCAAGGGTATACTCGGCGGTACTTGATGATACAAATAAAAATTGAATTTACAATGTGGTGCTTTGTACTTTTCGATACAAGGAGTACTCTTCCACTCGTCTCTGAGTCACAGCAATTAAACACCATTTTTCATTCATTCAATCTTCTTTTCCTATTTCTGTTGCTAAAATAAATTTGGTGCGGGAATACTGACTTGAATCAACCGTACATTGATTTCCTTGAACGATGAGAACAATCTCTGTTTATTCGTTCGTTAAACGATGATTTATGTAGCATAAATAACTGGATGCGGTTTATTCTGAGTTTCGGAAACGTGAAACTCGGTCGGCTACCCTTTAACGTGGTATGATCGATCGACGACATCTCGACTGAGCTTGAGGCAAACTGCAAGTGGGTTATATTTCAAAAGATCAGTCTTACTCAGATGTTCGGGATGGAAAAATCACAGAACTACTGCTCTGAAAATCTTATTATTGAAGAAGGAATGATTGCTGTAACTTGAATGATCTAGGCTTCGAAAAATTCTTCTATGAATTTATAAAAGGAAATTTTGATGAGAGAATTTATATTATATCCTGGTATATTGAATAATTTCAAATGAACACTTCGACATTTTCGAAGGTACAGCAACACGTTTTTTGATAAGTTCCTCCAGTGTCATCCCTCTACAATCGTCAGAACTAGATCAATTTTTCACTACGCACGTTACACGATATATCGTCAAACGACTGCTCTGATTATTCTCTCAGTATGAGGAAGAAAATATGGGAAAAGGAAAGACCAGAGCGGATCATATATTTTATTCTTTGTTCATAGATCAGTTTGAACGAGCTACAACGAGGAAAGCAGTATTTTTTAATTGGCAGTCGCCGATAGCATGGGATGCTGTCGATGGTACGTGGAAATTGATAAATCCTCACTACTCGTGTTGAACCCGGAAAGGGAGAAAGAGAGAGGGAGAAGAATCCAGAGACGGTAGAGAGCGGAGCAACGATGAGAGGAGAGTAGGAAAAAAGGAGAAATACAATGAAGCATAAAAAAGAAACAAAAATAGTGTGGAAACCGTGGTCAGTAGGGAATATGCGTGTGTGTGCTGTTCGTCAAATTGATCGAATCAAAAAGCTTTGAGTTCCAATCCTCCCAGTCCAATATCAAATCGTTCATTTGAAATCGCTTGCTGTGTCATTGACCGTGTACCCCATTGAACGCTCAACCGAATGGATTGTGAAAATTTGTCAACGCAAACTTCATGATCAAATTCGTGAAAAATAAGAGAGGGAGTACCGCAAATGGGCGTAAAAATCCATTCCACTGAAATTTCAGTTGCCAGATTTCGTTTTTCCCTTTCGTTCTTTCAGGTTTTATCACGCGTCGTCAACGAGGCATTGATACAAAGGTGCGAATTGGAAACTTCCCAAATGTGCTGGTGCGTAAAATTAATCAAAAATAATTGGTTTGCAGTTACCGTAAAATCACAATACTCTGTATGAAAATTGAAACCCGCCCTCCTACCAGCACAGTACGGTTATTGAAATTATCAGAACTGGAAAATTCAAACAACCTTCGCAGAGCCAAATGATTCGACAACAATGACCCGGATTGAAAATATCAACCCTTTCTGACCTGGCTGAATTCTGATAATGATGAAAATTTTTCTTCAATAGGCCATAGTTTCTATAGCTCCTAGTATGGACTCTGAATTTTCACAGAATTTTTAGTAACGTAGATTATCAATTACTGATATGCCCATTCCAACGGAAACAGGCTGTCTGTGACTAGAACATAGGGGGAGAAATTAAAAATATTGGGTTGGCAACTAAGTAATTGTGGATTTTTGTTAGAAAATCAAAGACACTTTTTTCATGGAACCAAATAACTTTATTCTGTAATGTATTGCCCATTTCGATCAATGACCTTTTGCCATCTTTCAGGCAGCATCATAATCCCACGTTCATAAAACTTCTGGTTTTTATTAGCAAAAAACTGAATCAGGTACGATTTGACATCATCATCATTACTGACATTTTTACCATTCAAGGAGTTTTGGAAAGATCGGAACAAAAAGTAATCAGATGGTGCAAGGTCAAGACTATATGGTGGATGTGGCAAAACATCCTAACCAAGCTCTAATAATTTTTGCCGAGGGACCAAAGATGTGTGTGGCCTTGCATCTTCATGATGGAATACATCACCTTTTCGATTTGTCAATTCGGGTCGCTTTTCTTCAACTGCATTGTTTAATTTCGTTAGTTGTTCTATGTAGACATCAGAATTGATCGTTCGGTTGGGTGGTAAGAGTTCAAAGTAGACAATTCCTTGGTAATCCCACCAAACTGATAACAAAACCTTCTTTTGATGAATATCAGCTTTTGCTGTTGTTCGAGTTAGTTCACCTGGCCTGCTGCACGATCTTTTCCGCTTGATATCATTGTACACAACCCATTTTTCATCGCCAGTTATCAGTCGTTTCAAAAATAGATCATTTTCATTACATTTCTTTAGCAAATCGCAGATGTTAATGCGTCGCGTTAAATGCGTTTCTTTCAGTTCGTGAGGAACCCATGTATCGAGTTTTTGAACATGGGCAAGTTGTTTTAAGTGATTTTCAGTGCATGTATGTGATACATGAAGTTTTTCTGCAATCTCACGTGTTGTACTGTGACGATCCGAATCGATTATTGCTTTGATTAGGGCGTCATCAACGTCAACTGGACGAACAGAGCGTTTTTCATCTTTAAGTGAAAAATCCCCAGAACGAAATTTGGCAAACCAATTTTGACACTGCCGTTCTTTTAAGGCTTCGTCACCATAAACAGCATATAACTTTTTATGAGCTTGCGATGCGTTTTTCCCTTTGCGGAAATAAAAAAGCAAAATATGACGAAAATGTTCCTTTTGATTTTCCATTTTTCAACGAACGCCAAACGAAAACTACGCAAACGATCAAAAAACTTTTGTTACTGATTGACAGCTGAATTGCCAACTATCAAATAACAAGATGTGTTTTACATTTGTACTACGTCTGCAAACCTGAAAATTAAACTGACATTATCTATGAGTGAAATCCGCAATCACTTAGTTGCCAACCTGATATTTATATGTCACTATTCGTAATGAATCTTCATTAAATTTCGATGATTCAATATATCAAACGGAAATTACAAGGAATTTCAACGAAATGGGTAATTTTGCAAAAGAAACATTCATTAATCATTATATACAGGATGAGTGTTTAGAAACAAGACAGAGTATCAGCTCATATTTTTTTTCTATTCTCAACTCCAACCTACGTAGCATATCGGCGTCATATGCAAAGTAGTATCAGTGCAGGGTGTCTAGTTCGAGAATTTTCTATTTGTTTCATTGGTCATTTCGTTCTACCTGATTTTATGACTGATTGATTCCATTAGAATTCTCCGAGGCTAGACATCCTGCAGTGATACCACTGAAAACTTCACACTGCAATGTTATACACGGAGAGAAGAGAACGGTAATATTTACCATGCTGACATAGTATTCGGTCTTATTTTATATAAAATCGTGATCGTTACTATGTAAGAATAGAATTCTTCACCATTTTCCCGGTAATAATATATATGTGACATAGTAATTATTACCAGAAAAATGGTAAAGAATTCTATTTTCACATAGTAACAATCACGATTTTATATAAAATAAGACCGAATACTATGTTAGCATGGTAAATATTACCATTCTTTTCTCTCCGTGTGAGAGAGTACAACTTCCTTGTAACAGATTTTTATCTTGAAATCCATCGAAACAGGGTCATTAATTTCTAGTCATTATTATACGTCGACCAACCGTAAGAATTTTGTTAATGTTAATTTTCGTTCATCTTCACCGAAAGAAAGGATTGGTACAGTGGGTGGATTTAATCCGTTCCCTGTTACTTTTGATGAGTTGTGGAAAACTATGCCATAATTCACAAATTTTTGATAAAAACTCCTAAACACTTGAGAAATGATTCATGTAGATCGATTAGATCATTCAAGAGTTTCGAATTCAAATATTATTGTTACAATCGGGATTTAATTGTGGGTGTTCTCAAGTTGATGGAATTTACAGGGACTAATGGGGCAGGGATTAAATCCACCGAATGTAACAGGTATCAAATATATATTCTTGAATGTGACCAATCAAATATTCGATAACATTGAACCAATATCAATGATATTCATAAATTCATAAAATACTTAATCATTATAAACACGTACATGAAATGTAATAATTGTCATCAATCATTTCATGAGTGTTATTGAATATTCGATCAGTAGTATTTCAAGAATATATTCGACAACTGTTACCAGTCTTTTTTCAGTGTAGTATTCTATCTTTTTGAATGTACACTGGTTACCTTGTTGTAGATGAATTTTGCCAACAGGCACCCAGTGTCCATTGTAGTGGACACACGATGTTGTTGCATAATATAAATGTGTAATAAAATACTTCAAAATATGAAAAACGCTTTTTGGTACTCAAAACCTCTTTGAAGTTGAACAAATTTTTTTGAATATTCAAACTGCATCCTGTAGAATCAGTGAATTCGTTTAAGTAATGAAAATTGCAGTATCAAGAATTTCGAAATTCTCATCACATTAGTTCCGTTTAAAAACATACCATACTGAAAATATAATTTTGAATAATGTCCTTATCATCAATTGACACATTTATCTTGATGATATCATGAGTTTCAAACTACTCTAATTTGTGGAACGATTTTGATAATTTGCTAAATTCTATGTCCATTGGAATGGACGTCAGGTCAGGAAGGGTTAACAGCATTTAACATAAGGCACAATTTTAAGATCACAATACTGCTCGGATTGGTAATTTATATGGGCTTGAATTTCCACAATTTTTTGTCATGGCATTGATTTTGATGGTATAAGTTCAAAAATTACTATGAACGATCGAGTCATCTGAACTACAATCAACGAATTATGATTACTTGCAAGTGGAGTTTTAATATCCCACTCTGGTCATTTAATCACTTAATATGCATTGAAGGCTGCGTTCCAATACCACAATTTCGTATCTTGGGGGTACCAGGAGGAAGTTCAGAGACGCAACCACGTAAATAATGCCAGCACATTGTCGTCTGTTTGTAATATCGAGTAACTTGAGATTCACTTTGACCGAATACTGGCAGGACTTGGGTCTATCATGTTGATTGAGTTGATTCAGTATCGGCAAGAATCTGGCTATTCTCAAGATCAAGTGTCGTTCAATACTTGTCAAACGAATAGTACCAATTAAGAAATCAGTAATGGGTCAGTGATAGCATAATTATTCCAGCCAAAATTCGACAAAAAAATAAATGATCAACTCGCAACATCGCCGCTTATTCTTTAGTATTCAAAATTCAAACCTTGAAGGTGAACTGGATCAATCCGTCACCCTATGGATTCAATAACCGCTGACAAAACATTCCTTCGCGAAGAACATCAAGAACACTCGTCAAAGTGTAAAATAATTTCCTCCTAAACACAATGGTGTCCAATTATTGAATAACACACAATCATAAATTCTTACAAACACAATTTCTTTTGCAACGAACGTTGAACCGTAACTTCGCGAAAAGAGGAAGCTTTTTCTGATGAAATAGTTGGACAGATACATTATGAGATCGAATATGTAAGTTGGATCATATAAGAAAAAAAGAACAAAAATAGAGAGGAAAAGTTGAAAAGCACTTCAGTCCTGCAGTGGTCGATTTTAAGTAGATAACATTGTCGTCAAGTACGATTAAGGGGAAGAGAAAGATGAAAAGAAAAATCCATCTTGATCCAAGTTCACTCTACTAACTCGTGAAGTTATTGCGAATTGATACTACAAGAACTTCTATGTAAGATGAGTGCAATGGTGTGCTGTAAATTCCATTAAGAGAAAGGAGTTCCCAGAAACTCCAAAGCAGGGTGCCTTTTGGCGTATCACTCGTTCGGACACCTTTTTTGAAAAACCCTCTCATCCCTCGATCATTGAAGAACATTCCAATGAATCAAATGGACGTTTTCTGTCTGTTGGAGTGTTAATGATTCTGATGATCTCTTTCCTTTTCAGATTCACAGAAATCTTTCTCGATATCGAAAGATTTCATTCAATACAATTTCCTGACTCAAATGAAATTTCCTCAGTTGCGATGATTATTATGGTGACACATCAATCCCCAGTTATATTCGTAAAGAGAAAAAGCTGAAGAGATAGAAGTCCTCGCTGAAGAGATTCGATTTGTGTGGAGGTTTTGATTCGATTACAAAAAATTTGATTCATATTCCTGGAATTGAATTCTCCTTCAATTGTCTGCAATCTTTCTTTGGTTGAAGCTATTGAAGATTATTTGATTCCACGATATGCAGTCGGATTATTTTTACTCGAATGGATTTAAATCGATTTATTCGATTCGCGAGTAGTCGATGAGCATTATTATCATATATAAATGTCGGTCTCAATATTTTTATTCATAAATTCGCGATGGAATTTGAAATTTGCAGATGACAAGGTGAAGATATTCATTCTATGCTGGCTTGGAACAATACGTGGGTTGATGTGAAATGTTGAAGAAACTGGGTTACGTTGAATCATTTCCTTCATTCATGGAAAGAAATTTATATCATAGGTATTTCTTCTTTCTTATATAGCGCGGGAGGATCTAGAGTAAGATTCTCAGGGAGGTGAAAATATTATACGTGTGCACTCATGTCAATGCGGGCAGACAAGCGGCTTGAAACAAGGACAGCGAATGAACATTGATATCCACATTAGAACGTGATATTTATCTCAATGTTCAATCCGTGTATGATCTACTGATATACATAGCTGAGAATCGGGTGAACCTATTCAGCCGGTATTCAGCCTGTTTGATATTTACTGAAAAGTTTTTCATAATTCGTTGAGAACAATTTTCGATACAAAAAGAGATTGAATCTGGGTTCACTATGAACTTTATTCGCAGAGCCTGGATAATATGCTATCTTCCAATGTAAATAATGAATAGATATTTTATTCGACACCACGTATGGATTTTTCAAAATCAAATATCTCAGTCGTCTGGAAAATTATACCTTTGGGAATAAAATATTTTATTTATTGTGGATATTGTTGGGAATAGTATTTCAAACGGTGTTTTTTATTGAAAATAAATACGTCAGTGCTGGAGGTTGGAATGTTTAGCAGAGTATTTTTTTTTCCTTTTTATTACAAATGTACACTCCAATAGTTCTTCATAAAATCGTTTATCAAAAGAGATAATTTTCGATCATCAGAAATCATATGATGAAATATTTGTGGAAAATACCTTCTCAATTGATTTATGTTTATTAACACAGTAGAATAGACATAGGCAGGGAATGAAATATTTACCTCATGCTCCAGTTTTAGATTATGAGAATAAAGTATTTTATTGGCTAAAATTTCGTTTCTTATTTGAAATACTATTTTATTTCAATTCTGAGGAACGGTTTATTCAAAATGATAAGTATTTGGGATAGAATTTCCACAAATATTAGCCAGCCCTGTTTGATTCTTCAATGTGATGCAAGTTAACTCGACATTGGCTTGAGATAAACATATATAATACGTTTAAATTATGAATATCCCAAAGTCCTTAGAAGATTCACTAGATATCAAATTTTTTTCCCCATATGTTAGAGAAATTCTTCAATTGATTACGAAATTCTTTATCGAATATCATATTTCCATATTATTAGGTGTACAATACATAGTTGCGTCGGTAGGTGGCGGTCGAAATAGGTTTGGTAATGAATGTCACACAGTAAAGTTGGACATGTGTCAACATAACAACATTGTCATATTAGTGGATTTTTAATTACGTCATAAATTTTTACTTAATCGAAGATGTCAGTTTTTGAGCCGAATTCTCTTTACTTGCGGCAAGTTCCGATTTTCCTGCTTTTATTTGAAGAAAACTGCGGCTGAGGCTCATCAAATGCTCTCAAATACTTACGGTGAGGCTGCTTTGAGTGAAAGAACGTGTCGTGAATAGTTTCAACATTTCAAGAAGGGTGATTTTGAAGTCGAGGACCGACATGACGGTGGAAGAGAGGAAATTTTTGAAGATTCCGAATTGGAGGCATTACTTGATGAAGACTCGTGACAAACGCAAGAATTGGCAGAATCATTGGGAGTAACTCAACAAATCATTTCGAAACGCCTCAGAGCCATGGGAATGATTGAGAAACGGGGGATTTGGTTTCTATGCGAATTGAACCCAAGAGATGTTAAACGACGTTTCTTTACTTGCGAACAGCTGCTTCAAAGACAGAATCGAAAGGGCTTTTTACACCGCATTATGACCGGCCACGGAAAACGGGTCCACTACGATAATTCCAAGCACAGAAAACCTTGGGGAATGACCGGACACGTGCCCACGGCAACGCTAAACCAAATATTCATGGTGCGAAGGTTATGCTCTGCATTTGGTGGGATCAGCTCGATGTCGTGTATTATGAGCTATTGAAACCGAGTGAAACCATTACAGGGGATCGATATCGAACGCAGTTGATGCGTTTAAGCCGAGCATTGGAGGAGAAACGGCCACAGTACCAAGAAAGACACGATGAAGTTATCCTCCAACATGATCATGCTCGGCCACATGTCTCAAAACCGGTCAAGATATATTTTGAAACACTAAAACGGGAAGTCTTATCCCATCCACCGTACTCTCCAGACATTGCTCCTTCCGTCTACCATTCATTTCGATCGATGGCACACGGCCTGAGTGATCAGCATTGTCATTCCTATGAAGAAGTTAGAGAATGGATCGATTTGTGGACTCCTTTCCAAAAATGCATCGTTTCGTCGAGATGGGATCCAACAATCGCCAAAATGATGGAAGAAAACGGTGACTAGCGACGGCCAGTCCCCGAGCAGAAGTGCGAATCCGGTACCGATCCGATTTACCCTAAACCAGACCCGGTATGGATATCGGTAATCGGATTGGGCCTGGATGTAATTTGTAACGCTTCATTTTATCCGGGCCGGATCCGGCAACTTGATCTGGGCCAAATCTGGGCATTTGATCCGAGCCGGATCCGGCAACTAGATCCGGGGGTGATAAATTTGCCTTCACGTTTCCAGTGCCGTCTTTGAGCATAGGCGAGGTAGGCTCGGGTCTAGGGCCCCAGGCTGATAGGGGCCCCCAACTCTTTGAACTACCATTTGTTTTTAATTTTACAAAAAAAGGAATTCTCTGAAAGGTAAAATAATAAAAGAAGTAAAAAATGATACGAATTTTTTCTATTCACAAATAATTTTATTTCTTACTTTTTTAAGAGAAAAGTCAGTTATCACTGCTTCAACATCAATACAATCCAGTACATTAGATTCAATAAACATCAATGACAAACTATTTAATCTCTGTTCTGTCATTGTACTGCGAAGGTCATTCAATAAGAATTTCCGAAAAAGAAATTTATATATATATATATATATGTATAAGCAAGAAGATTTCCTTACATGGGCCCCCAAGCATTTCGGCCCAGGGCCCCTTGACTATGAACGACGGCCCTGCACGTTTCTGATAGAGATATGGTTATCCTACTTTGAACAGGTTACTTGATGCGGTCCAAATTAGTTGATCCATAACCCCATAATTGAATTTTTTATGAAAAAATCATTAACAAATTCAATTGTTTATAATTATTACAACTTGACATTTTCTATGTAAATATTGCAATAATCCAAGTCCACTTACATTTAAACATCCAAGTACAATTACACAGCCACACAAAAAAAATTTTTGATCGAGTCTGACAGTCAGACTAGGCATACTATATGTTTTTGGGGTCGCTGAATCCAAATCTGAGTTCAAAAATACCCCTGCACGTCTGAGACTTGACATAAACTCAGTGAACCTATTTTGCACAAAAAATTTTTTGTCCATTCTGACAGTCAGACAATACATACTATATATTTTTGGGGTCGCTGATTCTAAATCTCAGGTCAAAATGGTACCCAATCTACAACGCAAGAAGGTTGCACGGCTTGATTTTGTGAATCATATGAGAGCTTTTTATGTAAAATTTAAATTTGTTGAATGCTTACCCAGAACAAATAAACGCTTAAATGAACAAATCGTATGTACTTCAAAAATAAGTAGAATTATTATTATAATGATTGTTATAACATTATTAAAATGAGTAGAATGATTATTATAATGATTATTATGACATTATTGTAATCCCAGATAAAAATTCCTGGGTGGGTGGGATTCCCAAATTCGCATGTGGACTCAGGTTCCTGGCTGGGACCCACCAAGTCCTGGCCAGGTTCTGCCCAGGACGAGCCAGGTCCTGCCTGGAACCCCTCTGGTTCCCGCTCGGGGCCGGTCAGGTTCCCGCCCGGGACCAGCCAGG
Source organism: Gonatopus flavifemur (assembly GCA_018340375.1). NCBI lineage: Eukaryota > Metazoa > Arthropoda > Insecta > Hymenoptera > Dryinidae > Gonatopus > Gonatopus flavifemur. The sequence goes on from JAFFJZ010000001.1 coordinate 3,790,607, forward strand.
TGGTGACTCGAGTGGAAACCTGACCCGGCTGCCGGGTCCCGGGCGGGAACCTGACAGGTCCCGAGCAGGAACCAGAGGGTTTCCAGGCAGGACCTGGCTGATCTCGGGCAGGACCTGGCCAGGACCTGGCGGGTCCCGGCCAGGAACCTGAGTCCACATGCGAATTTGGGAATCTCGCCCACCCGGGAATTTTTGTCTGGGATGATTCTACTTATTTTTGAGGTACATACGATTTGTTCATTCAAGCGTTTATTTGTTCTGGGTGAGCATTCAACAAATTTAAATTTTACATGAAAAGCTCTCATATGATATACAAAATCAAGCCGTGCAACCTTGTTGCGGTGTGAATTGGGTACCATTGGGACCTGAGATTTAGAATCAGCGACCCCAAAAATATATAGTATGTATTGTCTGACTGTCAGAATAGACGAACAATTTTTTGTGCAGAATAGGTTTTTTGAGGTTATGTCAAGTCTCAGATGTGCAGGGGTATTTTCAACCTCAGATTTGGATTCAGCGACCCCAAAAACGTATAGTATGCCTAATCCGATTGTCAGACTCGACCAAAAATTTTTGTTTGTGTGGCTGTGTTATTATTCACTTAACACCCAAGTAACACAAGAAGTTCTGAGAATGTACTCGAACATTCTAAGAATGGTCCAGCACCTTCTTAGACTGTTCGAGCACATTCTTAGAACTTCTTGTGTTACTTGGGCATGTACCATATTCCTCGACTAACCTAAAACACATTTTTCGTATAATACACCATCGCAATTTACACGCTACAGACGAATGGTTAAGCGAGGTATATATGTATCAACCAACAGATACAACCAGTACTCGCGAAAAACCTCACCCAACCAGAAATTTACAACAGGCGCAGTACTGCACCAGTACTAGCCAAGACTGGCAGGGTACTGGCATTTGTCTGGAATGATAACGCTTTTCAGTACTGGGGATTGAGTACTGATACCATTATTCGCAATCAGTGTAGGACCAGTACTGGGTTAGTACCTGGCCGGTATTAAGTTCTCAGTACTGGTTTATCAGTACAGGCATAGTACTGTATTTTTATGTATGCAGTACTGATCCCGTACGTGTTGACCAAGTGTTGGAGACCCAATACTGGCACTGTACGGCACCTGTTGTCAACATTGGCATATTACGGATTTTTCTGATTGGGCAGTCATTAATTGTCACATCAAGAATTTGATGGTATCCCGGAGTTTATCAGTGGAGGATTGAAATTTGTTTAATTCTAGGGGCATTTTGAAAACATCTACTTGCATTCATTCTGAGTTTTCTTATTAGGGCGGAGATGAGATAAGCCACATCTGAGCATGAATATATTAGCATACCATCGTTTGTATCTGACTTCCATCAGAAAAACTAATTCGAGTCTGATGAGCTTTTAAAAAGCCTTGTTAGGGCCGCGATAAGGTTTGCCTCTTCCGAATTGGATCATGATTTCCCTAATATGTGCCTCGTCTCCCGAGTAGAAATTCCTATCGGTAAACGGCTTCCGCCGTTTTCCCCCAGAATTTGAGGCTTCATTCTCAAAAAGTGAATACACACTTATGATTCAAAGTACCCGAGTAGAAATTCCTATCCGATAAGCCCCAAAGTAGTCCAAACGGGCTGAATTCACTTTTCGAGAATAAAACCTCGAATTTCGGGAAAAACCGGCAGAAGCAAAGTTGTACGCCTACACAGCGAAAAATTTTGTGTCACATAAGGTCCACTCAGGATTTGTGTTGAAAACAACATATAAAATTCTCAAATTAACAGATTTTCAGTGTAAATTTAACATTTTTGTGTTGATTTGATACATTTTTTGTATTAATATCCTACACAAATTGCGAGTGGACCTCCTGGAACATACACATGTGTTAAAACTACACAAAATTTTTCACTGTGTGATAAATTGATTAATAATTCTTAGATTCATTATTGGTAATGCAATTCCACAATTTCTTACTGACATGCAACAATTATTCATCAAATTTCACAAATATGTTATCAAAATGAAGAAGGAAATTCTCAAAATTCAATCAAGATTTTCATTTTTGAATTCTATATTTCATTATGAATTGTGTTGAATAAATTTTCTATTTGAAACCATCATAATTTTTTGTACAGTGCAAGTTTCTCAAAGTGAAAGAATGAAATTCAAAACAATCAGCACATGCATCTTCATCATGATTCAAAGAAATAGCGAATACTAAACTTCCCAAATTTTGTTTAGTTGATCTTAGAAATCAACTGAAAAGATGAACCTGTCTCATGGAAAAAAGAAATGGATAAATTCACCATGTACGATGATAACGTGTCGCTTCAAGTCTTTAAATGCAAATTTCTACGAAATATATTGTCAAATAATTCACATTGTAATACAAAAATAGATTTCCCACTTATGATTTGAATTATTTGACAATATATTTTGTAAAAACTTCTATTTAAAGTCTTGAAGCGACGCGTTATCATTCTACATGGTAAATTTGTCCATTTTATTTTGTCCGTACAGATGAATAGTAAGATTCATCCCAATGTGGAATATGCGTAGCAATAAAGTAAGGAAAAATGAAGAGTCTGTAACACCAATCTGAAAATAATGATGGTTATTTCATCAAATTATTTAATAAAAATTCATCAACGAATATTATTGTTACGGGAAATCTAGAAGCATTATGCTCCGATGGCAAATTTGTACCTCAAGCTAAATTCAATTATGTAAAATCATACATGCATTCGATTCCTCAGGCTGACCATAAATTTCACAACCAATAGAAGAAGATGCTGATGGATATAATGGAGAGTTGGATTTTGAATTTGAAGTTACTGAAGTAGAAGATGAGATAACTGAGATTTCAATACATCAAACATTTTCATAAATTATTCGATTACTACATTTTGGTTTCTTTTCAATTCGTTTCCAGTGAAGTTGAAAAAATGTTGATAATAATTCATGTTAGCGTGGCTGATAAGTGGTGGTCGATAAAAGTTTTCGAATTGAAATCGTGAATTGGTTTCTTATTAACTATTACATTGAATGTCTTCTTTGCTTTTGTTTTCATTATGAGAAGAAAAAGGAAGAATAAAAAAGGCGAGTATTGGCAAAGTCAAGTTCATTGTCGTAGGGAACAACATTCAATGAAAAGATATTAACGTTGGAGAATCTTGAATTTTTATTTCTGTTGGTCAAGACATTATTGTGTAATGCCATTCGAGTGTGAGTTGAGTCTCAAGGGAAGCATCAGCAATTTTTAATGTCTCCCCAACTGGAAAAACATTACACACAATATATTTCCTCACAAAAAGAAAGAAAAATGTTGATTAAAAAATTGAAATAAACATAAAGGAATATGTAATAATTAAAAGCCTTGAATGATGTATGTTTTAATTGGCTTTGATTACCAGCTGATTCTTAGATATCCTCAATGCATCAACGTTACCTTTCACATTCTTGACAATGAATTCAGGAATATATACATTTTTTTTATGATGGTGTGGATTTCAGGTAGATATTTCCTTTTCACTTGCCATTCATTCGTGTTTCATCTCTCACAAATTCATTGAGAGTGCTGATGGAAAATTCCGCGTCTTTCTTCATCAGATTAATGATGTAACTAATTTGGAATATTTCACAAATGTAAGTGGAGAGGAATATACAGAGGAAGGGAGAAAGAGAGGAATCTCTGACTGTGGAAACCAGATGCAACGACGTTGGATCTGTGCTTGACAAGATCATTTCGACCGGAACTACAGAAAGTAATCACAAAGTGTTATTCAGAAAAAAACTACAGATGGTCAAGATGGTAATACAATATTCTGGTGAAATTCTAAAGTCAAGTATCATTCTCAAATTGAACAACCAATTATATGGTTGAACTACCAACTGCCCATGTGTGTATGGGCCAAGCCTGACACAAGACCTGCCGAGACTTGTCTTGAACAATTTACCAAACTTGGCCCAGGTTTGGGAATGATAAGATCAGGACAAGCTTGGGCCAGTGGTTTTGCCCAGCTCGTTCCGATTCATTTACCAAGCATCAACCAATGCTTCTTTGATCACAGATATGGATGAAAAAAGTAATTGATTCATATTTCAGTTCATGACTTTCTCCCTCAGAATACCGTACATGAATTATTTTAAAACGATAAAAACAATGTGACAAGACTGGGACAAGCTTGTATGATCATTGGAAAATTTGCGTTCTTTGATATTTCAATCAATTTTTATTCTATTGTTGAATTATGCTCAAACTAAACTGATAAGATATTACTGAAATATCATAACATGTATCTTATAATGATCTGATCCCGTTTACACGTGTAAAACTAGTGTGTAGCATTAATTATGACAGGGAGATCGGGTCAGCCCTGGCCCGATGGTTATCCCCAAGTCTTCAGCCATTGTAAATTCAAAATTCAGTCAATATTTATGAACATTGTGTCACTCATGTGGGCAATATTGGCACAATTGTTCTCAACGAATGCTCGATTTTTACACTTGTGCCAAGCTTGTACCATATTTAGGGACCATTTCAAAAATATTAACAAATGGACCATGACTGACTATCCATTGGGAATAACGGAACATTATGGAACAATATTGGGCCAATTGTTCTTCACGGAGGTTTGTTTCTGACACATGTGCCAACCTTGGGACAAGTTTGGGTTTTTCTCAGTCTTGGCAATACCTGCAGGGTGATTGCCAACTTTATAAAAAGTTCTCCCTGACGCCGATTCTGTCTTTTAATGAAAGGGAGTTCCATTTACAATGAACACCTAATTTCATTTCAATCAAATTCATCTTCCTAAAATGATCCCTGACAATCTGATCTGCAGAATAAATCAAACTCTAAAAACAAGGATCCATCCAAAATGAACCTTTCATGAATCCATTAATTCAAACCTAAAGCTTCCCGAGTCGAGAAATTTGAACGATTTTTATCTTCACATTTCGTTTTTGAACTGATTTTGTCCTGAATTTTTCCTCCAACGAATGAAAGTAATTGAGAAGAAATTCAGACCGAAATCATTAAAAAGTACTATTTTTGTCCGCATTATTCAACAATCAGGACAAAATCAGCCTAAACCGAAATATAAGGACAAAAACCGTCCAAATTTTTCGACTCGGATCCCTCAGTCGACTCGGATCTATTTGAATCCATGGAGATCTAAAGATTGATTCCTTTCAGAAACACTTGGAAATCATTTAAAAGTGGAGATTTCCTCTACTGTCCATTCCAGGTAGTTGATGCAGGCAAATTGAAATTCATCAACATGAAATTTTATTTAATTAAAATCTTTCAGTGCCCACTACAAAATGGTCTTCCATCAGTGCGCACAAGGTTCATTCATTTCTAGGTGAGAGTTCTCTGAACTGAATTCATGGTCTAAAATTTTCAGAAAATGTTTTCTAGTACACTGTAAGAAGTGAATATGAAATTTTCCTCCAAGTTGGTGGCAGCAAAAATCCACCACATAGGGTGAATTCATTTCCCCGATATTTTGGGGGACTTTTTTTTTCATTTGGAGAGAAATTGCCTTCAGAGAAGAACAATTTTCTCCCGAATGGAGAAGGATTCTTCCAAAATGTAAAGGAGATGAATTTTCCCTGCGTGAGGGATTTTTGCTGCCACTAAATTTCGATGACACTTCATATTCACCTTTTACACTGAAATCTCTAAATTTGAAACAGTGGAATCTGACTGATTGCAGTGAAGAGTCGACCACTGCGAACCAGTGCATAAATATTGCACAATTAGTGGATATCAACAGATCCCTGCAGTGAAATCTCACTAATTCGATTAGTCAGAAACACTTCCAACTGTATAACCAGTGTCTATTCATTGATATTGCCCTGACTCCATCGGTGGTCGACTTTTAACTGCAGAAATGGTGAGATTTCACTGATTGGAATTTCGAGAGTATCTATTGCGGTATAGAGCCTAAATTCGGGATCTCTTATTTACCTAAATGTAAGATACATGTACGAAAGATTATTTCCAGGGAATTTCAAAAATGATTCTAGCCACCTCACAGGCAATGTCAAGGTCCTCTCTAGTGACTAGTTCCTTGCCGCCGCCATGAAAAGTCCTAGACGAGCGCTATACTCATTTCTAGGAGTGTGCGAGTAGTGATTTTTTCGAGTCGAGTCGAGTAATCGAAGTTTCGAGTCGAGTCGAGCCGAGTACTCGGAATTCACCGAGTACTCGAAAATTTTTCGAGTATCTGGTAGATTTTCGAGTACTCGAAAAGTATATAATATATATGAATATGAATACAATCTATATGTGATAGTGGATAACGATCCCTTGTGTTCTCCAAGAATATTCTACCCTTGGCAAATGATAATTCATGATAATTCTAAGAAACTCGACAAATTACTCGAAGATTATCGAGTAGCTCGAAAATTTCGAGTACTACAAAATACTCGACTCGACTCGACTCGAGAACACTCGAAAATTTCGAGTACTCGCACACACTTACTCATTTCTACTAGGATCAGGAGGTCCGCTGATACCCCCCTCTAAGAGTTACAAAAATACAATCCAATTCAATACCGATTGAGATGATCAACAATGGATCATTAGGATCCCAACATATCAATATGATGAACCCCAAGACAACATGGAGGTTCATGCAGGATTGTTTGTTAAACCGTGGTTTGAACCAAGTGGTTTTTGGATGAGAAAAAACAAACTACCTTGGTTTTTTCCACAATTAAATGTGGAAATATTCATATCTTTATTCTGATTTTTTGTTTATGTGCTCTCTCTTTCACAAATAAACTTTCATGATCTATATTGGTGATAGTTTCAGGACCACTTTGCAACTATGGAAAATGGGAATGCACGGGAAAAAAATCATTATTCTCATAATTATACTGTCGAGTTTTTGTAACAATTTAAAATATTGGAGTACATGTATCGTTGTAAAAACTAAACAGATATTTATGATAACGAAACAGATATTCATTACAACGATCTTTGCGTTCACAACAACGATTTAATATTGCCAGCTCAGCTCGAGAAATACAATTATATACACAGATAGCGCCAAGTGTTCTAAAAGAATTCGGGAAGAATTCCAGATCCTCGAAAATAATCTGCCCATAATACCAAAAGTGATCAAAAGAACACTTATAGAGATTTTATGCAGTTCGCAAATGTCAGAAAAATCTACCCTTTTCCGAGTTCCTTTTTCGATCGAATGTAATGCTTTTTCAAGTCATTGTAGAATTCTGCAACAATGTTTTAAGATTGCCCGAAAAACTTGAAAAATATGATATGGGATTGTATTTTATGCAGCAGCAAAACAGTTTGAAAAGAGTTCGAAATAATTGATGATCGTTCCTGCCCACAAAGCATAAAAGAAATTGGTTTTTCTTTACAAAATTTTCAATGTAAATGTCCATCACTGACTTTTGGATATTTGATAAATTAATTTATCATTGTTTCACAGATGCGTTTTAGTTTTTCATGTTCGATTTTGAATATATTATAAATTGAATATGCCAAATATTGAATTCAATTAAATGAAGTATTAATGTATTGGGAGTACAAATTAGTTCGGTCCGGTTTGAAAAGATGACTTTCGCTCTGATGAATGTTTCATAGTCACAACCGATTTCAGTTGTTTCAGAGAGGTTAGACCCCTATGAATAATATTCAGTTGATATCACTCCGAGTTCCTTCTAGAATCCCGATTTCTACTCAGTGAAGTATGTCAAATTTCGTTTTAACTAAGCAGCATTTGCGAGAGGTGCTAGTTTTCTGTTTTAATTGGAAAAAAAGTGCAGCCCATCGAATGCTTGTGGGAGTTTATGGTGACAATGCTCCAACTGATAAAGGAATGGTTTCGACGTTTTAAGAATGGCGATTTCAGTGTCGAAGACAAGCCTCGCTCAGGACAACCACAAAAATTCGAAAACGAGGAATTGGAGGCTTCACTCGAGGAAGATCCGAGTCAAACGCAACAGGAGCTTGCGAAATCATTAGGAGTTACGCAACAAGCAGTTTCCGTACGATTACAATCCATGGGCATGATTCAAAAGCAAGGCAATTGGGTGCCTTATGACTTGAAGCTTAGAGACATTGAACGGCGATTTTTCACTTGCGAGCAGCTGATTCAAAGACAACGAAGAAAGGGGTTCTTACATTGGATTGTGACAGGAGATGAGGAATGGATATTCTACGATAACCCCAAAGAAAGAAAACAATATACTATGCCCGGTCAATCGTTGTCATCTACTTCAACATCGACACCAAAGAGAATATTCATGGTTCACAGATCATGCTGTGTATCTGGTGGGACCAACAGGGTGTTATGTACTATGAGTTGCTAAAACCTGGTGATTCTATTACGGGTGATCGGTATAGGCTACAATTGATTCGTTTGAGTCGTGCGTTACGAGAAAAACGTCCGGAATACAAGGAAAGACATGACAAAGTTATTCTTTTACACGATAACGCTCGGCCTCATGTCGCAAAAGTAGTGAAAAATTATCTGGAAACGTTGAAGTGTGATGTTCTACCGCACCCGCCGTACTCGCCGGGCATTGCTCCTTCCGATTACTAGTTATTCCGACAGATGCAGCACGATTTGGCAGGCCACCGGTTCACTTCGTTCGAAGAAATCGAAAATTGGCTCCTAACTTGGATCGCCTCGAAAGACGAGACGTTTTTCCGTAACGGGATTCGAAAATTACCCGAAAGATGGGAAAAAGTGATAGCCAGCGATGGACAATACTTTGATTAATTTGATAATTCATGTTCTTCTGTAATAAACGCATCTTCAACTGTGAAAAAACGGACCGAATTAATTTGTACTCCCAATAATTGAACAAAGTTGAGGGTTACTGTTTTTTTACTGCTCCTTTTCAAAGAATTTGAAGTATTGTGATACCGATGTTTATAATTTGTCTCTCCAAGTAATATAAAAGTAATGTATACCACATAAATTGTTTCAAATACATATCTAAATATCTTTGGGTTTTCAGCTTTAGATCAGAAGTGAGATTTTTCACTTCCATTAGGCACTGCTTGTTTTGTATGTCAATGGTCTGGTTTGTTGATTAATTAGAACTGAAACTTATAGTTATAAAAAAATCTCTCCGACTTTGATAATCAAAAATTCCTTGTTCGAATTGGAAAAACTAAATTTGATACCCAAAAAACCAGATTCAAACCAAAAAGACCTGGTTTTTGTGAATTATTTTGGTTCTTTGCAACCTCGAGTTCAAGGAACGTTCGAATGTTCAATGGAGATTTATTCAACGTGCGGACAATTGAAGGTCCATTGAACGTTCCGTGAACGTGAATTCACGTACAATAGACGTCAATTTAATCTAGAAAATTTGTGTTCTCTTGGGGAAATAAACATAACAATTGTAAAAAAGAAATTATCAAGATTTCAACTCCCCATTTTCAACCAAGATCAATGCCGTTTCTTGAATCCTGAATTTTCAATTTGATACAAAAATTGTTTACATTGTGCATCATTTCAAACATTATTTCACACGCACAGCGTCACATTTACACGGATAATAACCGATAAAAGCGCATTCCAATTTGAATACAAATAGGAAATTAATCCACAAAAAGGGAAATACGGTTAAGAATACATACTTTGATCATACACAAAGTTGATCGAGAAACTGATTTCCCTAATGCGATACATATAGGTACGTATACGAACGAAAGAGATGGAGAAACCGTTGTTACGTGAACGGCCGAATTACGCGCGGGGCACTGAACGTAAACAACCACCGCGTCGGTTCGAAGAATCGAAGGTCTTTGTATGCGAGTTATTGAGGAACATTCGATATAATTACACTACACATTACGAATTTTCATTGATTCAGTTCATATATATTCTCCTCGTTCCATTTTTCATAGAGAGTATAAAAGCGTTGAGGAAGAATCTATTCATTCCTCCCACGAATGAAGAGAGGTAATTGAATTAGTCAATCTTTCTACAACTGAAATTTTTATTTCCTTTCGATCATAAGTAGTTGATAGATTGATATTGATCTCTTTGGAGTGAGCGACACACTGTCCTACGGAATTATTCATTTTTAATCAAATATCTGGCATCTTTTGATCGTCATTTCTCATATTTCCTTTTTATCATATTTTTACGAATCTCGTTCCTTGATAATCAACTGAATGGAGTTCAGATAATTATCACTACATAATTCATTGTAAAACAGTTCGTTAATACTTTTGTTGGTGTATTCGCCAGATTTTGAGATCTTCCACTCTAAAAGTTGGAGGATTTTGTGGGAAAATTACGAGAACTGAAGCTGAAATTGAGCTCGAGTACATTTTTACAGTCACAATAGTCATACGGGGTGTCTACTGCCTGGAAATTCGAACGAAATTGATCGACCACAAATTCGCCTCGAATAGAATGACCAATGAGACGCATAGAATTCCCAGACGCTATACAGAAATTTGGTGTAAATCTGTTCAAAAATCCGTGTGTCATGAATTTTCTATGGAATATTCAACACAAACATGGGCAGCTTCAACAGACGCTCCTTGTGCGATCAGATTTCAACTGATTTATAACATACAATCATTCAAACAAGTGGAGAGAAGTGTTAAAATGACACAAATTTTATTCAACTCAAAATTTAACATGGAAATTGTGGTATTCTCAACTATCAAGGGGAGATCGCCGGTGGTAGGAGTTATTCTTTGATAAAAGCTCCATGTACGTGTAACTTCCCACACAGCACAGGATGTCTCAGTAATATTCTCAGAATATCACAAATATCTCACTCGGAACATTCTATGTCGAATATTTCTATGAGATTCCATAGATGTTGCGGATAGAACATTTCATAACAAATATTCTGAGAATCTTGCAATTAAAAAAATTGCACATATGATATTCTGCAATGTTCTGGGAATCTATGATGAGGGATATTTCATGTTTGTCACAAATGAAATATTTTATGTGACAGTGAGAATTTTTATTCATCAGACCCGGTACTTAGTAACAGTGGCGTAACTAGCTTGAGATTGAGTTTGTTCGGGGAGAATAGTGGGCCCCCAAGGAATACGAGATTTTTAGAAGAGAAAGATTGATTTATTCCAAGTGTACAATCATCTAGTTTTAACAGTAATTAAAATTTTTTCCTTCGAGCTTTCACATTCGCGAATGCTGTCACTAAATTCTGAATATCAACTTTTCTTCCTTCGTCATTCTCAATGGAAATTATAGCTAGAGAGCCTGATCTTTTTTGTCACATTGTATTCCGTAAGTAATTCTTGATTATTTTCAATTTCGAGAAAGACCTTTCTGCTCCTGCAATGGTGACTGGAATAGTCAGAAACAGACAGCAAGTTGTTGTCATTACAGAAAAACTACTCCTTGAGGAGTGATTTTTGATAAGAATGAAATCTAAAATTTCCTTTGTGGAATTTATCTTTTCCAAATCATTTTTGAAACATTCTTCGGAAGACAATAATTGGCCTGAAATTGTATCTGACACATCATCCTCATATTTCGAGCGAAACTCTTGACCCGCAGAAAAAATGTCGCTGTCAGTTGAATTTCGCATAAAAGCGGGAGAAACAATTCTAAAATCATGCACAATATTTCTCAAACCAGTACTGCGTTCATATAATTGCGTAGACATAATATCAATAGTTCGATTGAATACATTGATTCTGAAATAATCTTCACTATCTTCAATATAATGATGTTGACTCGATTCGTCAAAATGTCTTTCGGGACGACGATTTCTTTTTCTGGAAAAAACTGTTGAACAACTCCAAATCGTTGCCAAATCAACAGCAGTGCTTTTCAAACTCTCGGAATTCTCGCGAAGACTGTTCACACTGATGTAAGCGTCATTTAACATCTTAGCTGCATTTTGAATGTCCTGCTGTTGATTTTGCAATTCTTTGAAGACACAATTGATTATTTTCAAAATTTTATTCTCAAGAACAATTGAGAAAATTGTTTCGAATGTTCCAATTTGTTTTTGAGAACGGTAGCTTCATCCCTTTCATCTTTATTAGAAGATGTCAGAATCATGAAAGACAATGTTTTCAAAACATCAGCGAATCTGAATCGAAGAGCTCCTATAGTATCATGCCTAGACGACCAACGAGTTGGATTAAGCTTTTTCAAAGTCAAACTTGCATTCTTCTTAATGTTGTCTTGCAACAACGCCCAGCGCTTTATACTATGCCCAAAGAAAGTATACAATTTTTCGACAAAATCATGTGAATTTCTTATTTCTTCGACGTTTTTCACTGAATCATTCAAAGCTAAATTAACGTTATGGTCCGCACAATGAACATAAGGCGCATTGGGCGCCACTTTCAATATCTGAGCTTGAACTCCATTATATATTCCGCACATATTAGCCGCACCATCGTACCCTTGTCCACGCAATTTTTTTAATGGAAAGACCATTACCACTTATGACATTATTCGTAATTATTTTACTGAGATTCACGCCAGTTTGATCAGTTATGGAATGAAGCCCAAAAATGATTCATGAATCATTATCTCTTTCGGCTTATCGTGTTCTTTTTCTATGGTAACATATCTCAAAACTGTACTTAATTGATTCATTCTTATGATGTCCTGAGTAGAGTCCAATATAATGGCGAAGAATGTGGATTGTCGAACGTCAGATATGATTTCCTCTTTTACACTATTTCCAAGCATATCAATAACTTCATTTTGAATTTTTGGACTTAAGTACGTTATTGAATTATTCGTTCTTCCTTTCAATAAACTTTTCAAAATTGGATCGTGACGACTCAGTAGATGAATTATGGACAAAAATACTCCCCGATTCCGAGAATGGAAGGATTGGTCGTGACCACGAAACGGCAAGGAGCAACCAGTGATGGCACTATTCCCTAGAAAAATCTTCAGATTTTTCGTCATTGGTCACTTCTTTCCAAATTGAGCATATGATTGGCCGGTTTGACAAGAAATGACCAATCATCAGATGCTGAAGATTTTTCTAGGGAATACTGGCAACGCTGGGAGCAACTGGCCAATGTCAAACTTACATCTATTATACGAGTTAGAATTCTTCGCCAAAATGATTCTTCTTCTCCGATTGCCTTTTCAAGTTCGGCATCTAAAGTTCGATTGAGGCGCCAGTTATCAAATATTGAACACGATTGATTGTGCTCACTTCTGCTTTCGTGTTTAGACAATGTTTGCTGTAAATGTATCCAATCATTGAAGCCAGTTGCTAACAAGCCTTCTGATTCAGAGAAAACCCAACAAGGCAAGCAATAGCATTGATTCAGAATAGTCGGATAACATAACCAAGAACGCTCTGTTACGAGACCAGATTTGAGTGTTTTTTTGTAAAGAAAATTTGAAAAACTCCGATCGTTGCTGTCGCGTGGAAATGGACCGTTAGGTTGGTTTGGATTAACTTCAACCAGGAAACGTTTTTCTGCTGTCGTTAATTGACGATTTCCATAGTGACTCTTGTGATTTTTCATAAGTGGTTGAGCATCGGGAAAGTTGTCTACAGCATTTGGATTTTGAAAACTGATAATTCTTGAGTTGAGTTCGGCTCTTGTAAAAATGAATCATATATGCGGCATATATGACCACACAGGGTACATATATGGTTTCACAGATTCATATATGACCCCTATATAATTCATATATGGGCCATATATGATTTCAGACATTCATATATGGCGTTATGTTCCCTATATATGCGTCATGTTTGGTCCTTATATGGATTGAACAATCGTATATGAATTTTATATGGTCATATATGCCACATATATAAATTACATATGATTTATATATGACCATATATGATTCGTACCAAGTCCATATATGAATCAAATACAGTTCATATATGGGCCATATATGAATCATTTTTACAAGGGGGGACCATCGAGGAAAAGTATTTGTCGACCTTCCGACTCATCTGATTTTTCGGACGAAACTTCGTTCTCAATAATTGTTATACTATGCTCACCATCAACCATTTTGGAAATAGAAACGTGATCATTCCTGATAGGAACGAGTTTTTCTTCAGAATTCACACTTTCAACGTCTAGCAGTTGATGTATTAGGGAATGAAAACGAATTTTACACCAAATACAGCAAATAGCAAATATGAAATCAAACCATAGTTTCAACTACAGAATGAAAAACCTTATGTGTCAACATCTTACGTTCACTTTTATCTTCCGCAGCTTGACTATTTATAACCGTAAAGGAAGTATTAATTTTAGGTAACTTTTTCTTCTGTTCCTCAACTTCTGCCGCTTTTTCACGTTTTACTGCGCCTGACGGATGAATGCGACGTTGAAATCTCGACCCTAACATCTGCAAGCTAGTGAAGGTTTTACTTTAAAACAATTTAAGCTACTCTTGTCAAGCACAACTTACATGAAATAATGAAATTCAGAGGTCATGAGGGAAACAACAAAAAAAGTTTGATATTCTCTAGATCAAATTCCCTAAAAATCAAAGGGGATCAGATCGAGCAGAAGCGCTGCGTATTCGGCTACGTAGGCCATCTGTAGTCTCAGTCGTGAACTACTCTTATTCATCACATGTATTTCTTCAAAATAGTTAGTGACCGAGATGCCAGGAGGCGTTGCAACATGACACGAAAAATTGAATTCACTACATGATCGCAAGAGCACAAATGACCGCAGTTATATTCAATTAATATCAAAGAAAGCTATGTCATAAATTAGATTATAATTCATAAGAATGACGCCATGATATTTCACATGTATATGCTACGTGAATGATCGAGAATCAACGACATGTAACATTGCATATGTCAGATACATCTTTCAGATTGTGTATTCCAAAACCATTGCGGGATTTACACGGAGAAAATGTTTTGACGAATGATTACCCAAAGGTGAGGAAAACGGGGACATAATGGCATTTCGGCGAGGTTTGAAATCCAGTCGACTTCGTTTACTCGACTGCAGATGAAAATTCATTCAGAGATTCTTATTATCTTCACAAGTTGAGTATTGTAGAGAAACAGCTTAGTGAATTTTCATCTGCATTCGAGTAAAACGAAGTCGACTGGATTTTAAACCTCGCCGAAATGCCAGTATGTCCCCGTTTTCCTCAATTTTAGGTAATTATTCCTCAATCCATTTTCTCCGTGTACATGTTAAATACATCAAACCTGGAATAGAATCCATTATAATGTAAATGCAATATTGATATGTGTCCGATATGTATTTGAAATCCAAGGTGCTGTTCGGGTTATGGACGCTTCCACTCTATCTGATTCTCTTTGCCAAAAATCTCTGTAACGATCAACCAATCGTATTACACAAAACTATTTCCACGAAGTTTGAATTACATCCAAGAGATAGCAGATATCACTAAATGAACAAAGAGCGTGTAATGACGAAGAGATGGCAGAGTAGTCATTTGCGGCTCATTTCTCTCTGTTGAGAATTTTTTTCCACCCCAATCCTTGGGGGCCCCCCTGGCTTGGGAGCCCGTGTTCCGTGGAACACGTGGAACACAGGTAATTACGCCACTGCTTAGTAAAATTTACAAGTCGAGGACGAAAGAAACCTCTCCCCCACGATCTATTCAATTCCAGTTTCAGAGGATTCTGAAATGATTGGTCTATACCCCACGGAAACGAATCGAACAGAAACACGTCATTGTGATGACGAAGAGTGGCACTATGAGGACATTGAAGTCATCTCAGTAATTAGCTGAGGTGATAGAGGCTTTGTCTATGACTTGTAAAACTGGGGTTCGATCCTCACTGAAGGAACTTTCCTAATAATCGACTTTCAATATGTATTTCTCTCACAAAGCAATCCAAATCATATTCTATACAAAATTTGCAGAGGAATTTACTCTGAAGAGAATTTTTTTTCACCAAAAGCAGTATTTTGTACCATTGTTAATACACGTAATTAGGAGATGTTTTCCTGTATAAAATGTATCCCTGAGATGATCTCAGCAATATTTCAGAATGTCTCCAGAATGTCACAAAAATGGTGACATGAGACATTCTGACAATCTTCTTGAGATGTTTGTCAGAATATTGCATATTTCAAATATAATATTCTGACAATGTCATTGAGACATTCCGTGCTATGTGGGTTTGGTACAGTTCATTTTCAGTCATTTTAGTTTCGGCTTTCATTCTAATGGCGCTTAGTTTTCTAGATATGCAAATTTGAAGATTGAGTACGAGTTGATATATGCAAAGAGAGTAGTGAAGTACCCCTATCCAATTGATCGGCGGTGGATTGAGTGATAGTTCTTCAACGTCCGGTCTCGACGATCCGTGTTCAATTCTCATTGAAGACTATTTTCACTCAATTTATTCTTATACATTGTTTCAACATTAAAAAAGTGCGATTTCCACATTGAATTTACGTGAGAAAATTCATAAATTACACTTGTCAACTGTTAATTCAGTACTGATTTCGAATTTCATTTGACAATACTTATGTGTTGAACAGGGTACCCAAGGTCCAACGCATAGAATAAAACCGCGAGCGCCCGCGCCATCTGGGAGTGGAGCGGCATGAAATAGGAACTAGTGGTCACTAATACATGCGTATAGGTACATATGTGTGCACACAACAAAATTATATGCCCGTGTGATTTTTAGGCCGCCGTGTTGCGGTGTGTATATGTATTTAAATAAAGTAGACGTGTATGTCAACACCAAGTTTTAAAAGTGAAAAAGTGTGAAGATAAAATATATAATAAACTGGAAAAGTGTACGCATGAATAGGGTGAACCCGGAGGAATAAATAAAATATCATTTCAAAGAGAATCATCAACGAATACCGCTGATTTGACCAACTTTGTTTCTACTTTGCAGGTTAGTAAATTTATTATTTCATGATAGTACATAACATAAACTTTATGTATATGAAAATATTTCATTTTCATTAAACAGGTCAATAAAATTGAATAAAATAATTATGACACATTTTGATTTCCAGGTTACAAGATGTCGAAGAAAACGTGTGCTGTAGCAACTTGTTCGAGGAAGGTGGAGAGATTTTTCAAATTCCCTAATCCATCTGTCCATTTTGAACGTGTAGTCAAATGGATCTTCCTCCCAACAAGTTGCAGTTCAGAACTATGTGTGCAACCCATTTCGAGGAGAAATACCTTTTGGCACATCGATTGAGACAGTCTGCGATACCAACATTAAACTTACCAGGTATGTTCCCCATTTTTTTATGTCTTTATATTTTTACTAGAATGTGAATTCATAAATGAATAATAATAAATTGGTAATGAAATCATTATTTATTTGTCATGTGTTCAATAAATTGCATAAATTTATTGAATTATGACTTGAAAAACAAATAGTCATAACACATGCAATTTTGTAATCCAATTCTTCCATTTCTTTCAGCACCCATTGACGCCTCTGTATATGTGGATAGGTACAAGGAGGAATGTGCAGGAGGACGTAAAAGGATAGACGGAATGCAGTCAACTACTTCGCAGACCATTCATCCTACGATAGGAGTACAGCGAATCCAGCCAGCAGACCATTCACTGCCATCGGCATCAACAGCGATGGACATGGGAGACACCATGGAGATTAGCATCGCAGAAGGAAATGTTGATGACACTGCGACTCCAACTGGAGAATCATCAAGAGGAATCAGCCATCCAGGACAAAAGGATGAAGCAGTACATTTAGAACCTCAATCATTCAACGGTAAGTGTCAGGATTCTTTCTTGAAATATTATGATGATGCATGAAAAAATAAACATTAAAGGTATATACAAGAATCAGAATCAATTGAATATTTATATTGTTGCATGTGAGGTATAGTAGTGAACGAAATTCCCTGTGCTTGTAATTTGAGAGATGATTTTTCTAACGGTAAGAATCTCACACTCTATTTATAACTACATGTGTCATTCAATGAAGTTGTGAACAAATATTTTTTTGGAATCAAATCACAGTCAAGTATCCATCATGCCAACTGTCTGAAAGAATGTACGATCATTACCACTTTTGTACACCTCTGATGATTTTTCAAACGGTCATCAAGTCACATGGAATGATAGTATTTTCCCAATCAACAATCTGTATGAAATGGCACAACCAGCCACTTTGTTGAAATAAATGCTTTGCAAATAAGAAGTAGGTATCCACAAAACTTGAGACGATAGAGAAATTGACTTATAGCTTGGGAGCGCAGTAAGTTTTCTGCACTCTGATATTACTATGAACTATTGGCACGATGGATGGTTCATGGTAGTCAGAGTAAAGGAAACTCACAGCGCTCCCAATATATAGATCAATTTCTTTATCGTCTCAAGTTTTGTGGATACCTACTTCTTATTCGCAAGGCATTTATTTCAACAAAGTGGCTGGTCATGCCATTTCATACAGATTGTTGATTGGGAAAATACTATCATTCCATGTGACTTGATGACCGTTTGAGAAATCATCAGAGATGTATAAAAGTGGTAATGATAATACATTCTTTCAGACAATTGGCATGATGGATACTTGACTGCGATTCGATTACAAAAAATATTTGTACATAACTTCATTGAATGGCACATGTACTTATAAATAGAGTGTGAGATTCTTAACGTTAGAAAAATCATCTCTCAAATTACAAGCACAGGCAATTTTCTTCACTACCTTACCCCACATGCAACAATATAAATATTCAATTGAATCTGATTCTTGCAAATGGAGCTAATAATTGTTTCATATATAATTATTGATAACTACATGCATAGTTCAATGAAGTTGTTTCTGAATAATTTTTGACAATCTATCCCTTATAAGTATCTACCGTGCCAATAGTTCATAGTAATATCAGAGTGCAAAAAACTTACTGCGCTCTCAATATATAAGTCAATTCCTCTATCGTCTCGAGTTTTGTGGATACCTACTCCTCATTCGCAAAGCATTTATTTCAACAAAGTGGCTGGTTATTCCATTTCACACAGATTGTTGATTGGGAAAATACTATCATTCCATGTGACTTGATGACCGTTTGAGAAATCATCAGAGGTGTATAAAAGTGGTAATGATAGTACATTCTTTCAGACAATTGGCATGATGGATACTTGACTGCGATTCGATTACAAAAACTATTTGTACATAACTTCATTGAATGACACATGTACTTATAAATAGAGTGTGAGATTCTTACCGTTAGAAAAATCATCTCTCAAATTACGAGCACAGGCAATTTTCTTCACTACCTTACCCCACATGCAACAATATAAATATTCAATTGATTCTGATTCTTGCAAATGGAGCTAATAATTTTTTCATATATAATTATTTATAACTACATGCATAGTTCAATGAAGTTATTTCTAAATAATTTGTGACAATCTATCCCTTATAAGTATCTATCGTGCCAATAGTTCATAGTAATATCAGAGTGCAAAAAAATATGTGATTATTTATGTATGGTTATGTGTATGTTTGTATGTATGTATCTATGTATTTATGTATGTCAATCATGTATACAACATTATGTATATACAAAACAATCACCTTGTAAATCTGTATATTTTTTAATTGAATCGTTTGATTTTGTCAAAATAAATTTCTTTTAGGATACTGAGACATTACTAAATACATGTTCTATGCTTTATTTTGAATTCGTTTCAGAAAACTACCTAAACTTTCATGAAAAGAATTTTTGTATAGTTCCAGCATATATGACTCGGAAAAAAAACGTTCCTATAAAGTGCTCTGTATAATATGTGAACACATTTCTGAAATTTTCCATCAATTTATTCCAGCACTTGGTAAAATTTCGAGGCGAATTTTTTAAAAAACCATCCTATAGAGTGCTGTTCATTTTTCATCTCGAAAGATTCTGAATCGATTGGTATATATGATTTGTGAATGAATTTTTTTAATTTTCCATCAGTTTATTCCAGCACTTGGTAAAATTACGAGGTGGAATTTTTTAAAAAACCATCCTATCAAGTGCTGTTCATTTTTCACCTCGAAAGATTCTGAATCGATTGGTATATATGATTTGTGAATGAATTTTAATTTTCCATCAGTTTATTCCAGCACTTAGTAAAATTTCGAGGTGGAATTTTTTAAAAAACCATCCTATAAAGTGCTGTTCATTTTCCATCTCGAAAGATTCTGAATCGATTGGTATATATGATTTGTGAATGAATTTTTTTAATTTTCCATCAGTTTATTCCAGCACTTAGTAAAATTTCGAGGTGGAATTTTTCAACCATCACGACTTCATTATTTCTCGTTTGAAAAAACTCCTTGTTGTTTAGTCCATACATTACAGCAGCGGTCTCCAAAAATTTCCATTCAATCCTATATTTTTATAAAAATTGAAAAAATAAAAATGTTCATACCGGGGCCCGGGATAATTGTGGCACCGGCACTGAGATACATGTACACGGATGCGTATGTATATGTGACCATTAGTTCCTATTTTATGCCGCTCCACTCCCAGATGGCGCGGGCGCTCGCTGTTTTATTCTATGCGTTGGACCTTGGGTACCCTGGTGTTGAATTTACACGATCGGAAATTCCAATCAAAACTTAATCAGTATCTTTTCGTGTCATATTATCCAAATCAAGCTTGAGTTACTAGCTAACACAAACACATTATGTCAAATCGATATAAAAATTTGTGTGGACCGGTTGGAACATGTGAAAGGTGTTGAATATAACACAAAATTTCCAACTGTGTAGACACCCTGTCATATTATTCCTTGAGGTAGCTGTGAAAATAGTTATGGTAGTGAAAATGTAGCTACCGGGACTACGAAAGTGTACTTCGGCTGAATTTCAAGTACATTTGTCCTCTCAATGTACACGGAGAAAAAGGAATTCGCTGTGGCAGCGAAATCTACTTTTGCTTGGTTCCTTTTGCCAGAGCAGCAAATTTTTTGCTGTGACAGCAAACTATTTGTTGTTCCAGCAATCTTGTTAGCTGCGACAGCGAATTTTTAGCTGTGACAGCAAAAAATGGTTGCTATCCCAGCAAAATTTGTTTGCTACTCTATATATAATACTGAAAATTTGCTGGCGGAGCAAACATTTTTTGCTGCCACAACTAAAAAATTGCTGTCGTAGCTAACACGATTGCTGTTATAGCAAATTTTTAGCTAGGCCAGCAAAAAAATTTGCTATTCTATATATAATACCTCGATTTGCTGCGTCAGCAAATTTTTTCTCTCCGTGTAGCCCTGGATGCGCATATGAAAGTTCCACGGTTGACCTTGGAGCTTCACTTCCTCGTATCAACGGAATTACCAAAAATATGACGAAAATTCTATGAAAGCAAATTCACCTCTCGTGGAAATCGAGCGTTGAAGCGTGACGAAAGCGTGAGTTACACGGAAAAAAAGGAATTCGCTGTGGCAGCGAAATCTACTTTTGCTGGGTTCCTTTTGCCAGAGCAGCAAATTTTTTGCTGTGACAGCAAACTATTTGCTGTTCCAGCAATTTTGTTAGCTGCGACAGCGAATTTTTAGCTGTGGCAGCAAAAAATGTTTGCTATCCCAGCAAAATTTGTTTGCTCCTCCGTATATAATACTGAAAATGTGCTGGCGGAGCAAATATTTTTTGCTGCCACAGCTAAAAAATTGCTGTCGTAGCTAACATGATTGCTGTTATAGCAAATTTTTGGCTAGGTCAGCAAAAAAATTTGCTATTCTATATATAATACTTCGTTTTGCTGCGTCAGCAAATTTTTTCTCTCCGTGTAAAAGTTATCTAGAAATAATTTAGGAGGGAATTGGAACTGTTTCCAATCCCGCTCCCTTCACTTTTGGATTTCCACCGAGGCCATTCAATTTCCACAATACACCTGGTGTTTTTCAGTCCAATTTTCCCAGAATATAACCCTACAAAATATTTAAAAATCCAGCAGGTGATGTGCGGATGAATTGATAATTATCTTCAGACAGATATTTATAATGTAACAATCACCGCCCATACACGCAGAAAAGATATTTCAAAAATTCCCATAATTTATTGAGGATTAGCGCTAGTCTGTGAGGAATGAAATTATTCACCTGAATATAGCTTCAAAAGTACCATAATTTCTTGTAGAAATACGTCTAATTATGGGACTCTTTAAAAGTAAATTCAAGTGAAAACTTTATCTGTCAGAGACTGGCGCTGATCCTCAATAAATTATGGGACTTTTCGAAACATCTGTTTTCTGCGTGTATAGCACATGATTTTCACCTGCTTAGCATATTCAAAAATATTTCCAAGTAGCGAGAAGGTGGGGGTGGGGGGGATGAAAATGACCACAAATGTGCCATTCATGTAATTTCATTCAAAAATCATCACTGTTTGTTTTTATAATTGTTATTATACTCCGCTAATTTTTTCTCGTTCCCGGATACATCTTTTCAATGGGGGGTAATCGCATTGCACTTCCAAGCTACAAAAATAAAGAGTATTTTCAACACTATTTACTCGATGATTTTGAATCATTCCGACTCTCACGAATCGTCTCCATCAAAACCATTCCAAATAAAAAGCAAACTTCATACAAATTCTATTCCAAGACTTTGCCAAGAGAATCTTCGTTGAAGTAGTTTTGATAACTGAAGACGCAGAACAGTTTGCAAAATTTTCAAGATGAAGTTATCTTCTAACTTGGTTTAGCTGGCAACGCTTGAAGCAGAATTCAATTCAGGTGTTACGTCTTCAAATAAATTTCAATTTCATTCGTACCATCACCACTGAAATACGACTTCTGGAAACTGACAGGGAAAATTTGATTCCATCGGATATGTACGTTAAAAATGTTACAAATCGATCTGACATGTATTATCGAGATTATTTCGAGAGAAATTTCATCCGATTATGAATCTTTCCAATAAGGTTGATCTACTAGAACTAGTTTCCAATTGAACTTCGAATCCAAACGATATTCCGAATTGATTAAATTTCATAAAGACATAAAATACATTCATCAGAGTTGATGAACGTTGTTGAGGGGGAGGGTAGAATCTTTTCCCTTAGTGAATTCATTGAAATTGAATTCAGACAGGTGAGTATTCTTGTATGTTTTGCATACACCAATTTTCAATACCATGAACGATTGATACATTAAATATTGAACTCTTGTCAAGTCCACACAGAGAGAATATTGCTGTAATTATAGGGATAGCATTAAATTTCTGTAAAATATACCGAAATTCCGAAAAAATGAAAATTTGCTGCAGTCGTGACATAAATTGCGATGAATCTAATAGATATTGCGATATAAATTACAGCAATTTGATGTTATTCCTATATTTACCGGACATAATGGAAAATTTTACTGCAAATTTTTCTCTGTGCAGCGTTTAAGGAATTATATTCAAATTCATGGTTCGATCGTTGTTATCATTGTATCAACCAGTAACATAATTTATTACAATTCCATCCCATATCACTCCAATGAACTACAATCAATACTAATTTAAGGACGATATTGTTATAGTGTTCTAATTTTCGATCAATTCATTGAAATTTCCAACTGCAATTTCCTATTCATGATGTTTCTGTTTTGAGGCAGTCCATGGAACTACGTAGCTCTGTTTTTGCGATTTTTTAAACCCCTCCCCAACCTCCCATCCCCGTATACCTCAACCGTGGCTTTTCTCTGAACCCCTCCCTCCCCTTCACGTGAGAACGTAGTTTTTTACGTTCAACCAAAATAATTCCAATCGAATGAATTCTTATTTAAATTGTGGCCCTAATGAAATTTCAAGTAACTGAAATGACAGGTTTATTTCATTGAAATAAAATTTCTCCCATTTCATAGAAAAATTCAATTTGATAAAGTGGAATTTCACTTGATCCGATCAAATATGTATTCGGTTTATACACTGAGAAAGAAGTATTCCAAATTAATTTCATTCAAATAAGGTTTGTAAACTATTAACAAATCTTTTTTGAACCAACCATGATTTGTTCATATTCAATGAGCCTGCTTTGTCATAAACAAACTGTTTTCTCAATGTATCCAAGTGGATCATTTTTTCGGGTGTTTATATAGAATTTCCTTTCAAATACAAGATGAATAAGGAACCAAGTAGCTTGGAACCAAACCCCCTCCTCTCCCCATATAGCACAGAATAGGGTCTATTTATATAGGCCACGTAGTATATGGACGACCCCTTTGGAACAAATATTCCAAGTATCCAGTACCTTATTGAATTAACAATGATAATCAACGTCTCTATCCAATGGGGAAGTATCAGGATACTTTAATTCCAAGATGTAAGTAATTTAATACTCTCGGAGGAAATAATCAGCTGTTATTTGAACAAGTAAAAATTTTTATTTCGTTTCGCCACACGAAACTGGTGCGGATGTGTTGCTTTTTCGTGTAATACTGTTGCAGGCGTATACGCACTATAGTGCGGGCGTATCACGCTCGCAACAGTATCACACAGAAACGCAACACGCTCGCACCAGCCCCGTGTAGCGGACCCGAAATGAAAATTAGCCATGGGAGCTATTTTTCAACTGTTACACACTGAGAAAAGTGTATGAAATTGATTACCATTCGCTCTAGTTCTCATCGCGACTTTAGGATCGGAATTGAGTGCTGAGTCGCGATTTGGTGATTGTTCCCACACTGTGAAAAATAATGGGAATTTTCCTGTGTACATCAACCGAAAAATTCCAATCACTGATGAGGAAATCCATTTCCGGTACATTTATATGAAATTTTCCATACATTTCTCTGAGAATTCAAAACTTGATGGGATTTTTTCCAACATTTCACAGTAAATTTCCGGACGAGTTGGGGAAATTCCTAACGCATGTATGTGTTCATTACTTCACATATACAGGGTGTCCCATTTTAATCTGTCACTTAGAATATCTCGGAAACGAATAGATTCAGAAGAAAATGTTCCGGGAAAAAAATGTAAGAATCTGAGGGGGACATCCGATGGTGAACTTGGCTTTGACCTCAGATCCCACTTTCAAGGTCATTCTGAGGTCAACTCATGTTTTTTAAATGGAATCCCCTATTTTTTACTACCAGTTTAGATTCTACGCTAAAAACCAAGGAACTTTTGTCTCAAACCTTTTTTTCGAAATCCCCATAGATGGCGTTCTAATTGATGAGAAAATGAGAATTCTCAAACCCTCGGATTGTATTCTGTCTAACATGATGCTCAACTCTTGAGTGTTTCTCATCTCCCGGAAATTGCCGTCGATTGTGTTTTGTTTTGGTTTTGTTCTTGGAAATTGTTATTGTTTTGATTCACGTGTGGATACCTTAGAAATTCAGCATTCCCAAATTGCTCAGTTCTCTGTTATCATTTGGAGGAAACACATTTCTATATATCATGTCTGATTACGCGCCAAACGATATTGTTGACGTTTTGTTGTGTCTTGGTGAAGCGCGGGGAAATTATGTTGAAGCTGTGAGAACGTTTGAACGTCGTTTTCCGGATCGGAGGTGTCCAAATCGCATTACGATCCGATTTCTTGAACAACGTGCTCGTCAAGGTCTCCTCAAACCACAGAGGAACAAGAAAGTTTATGCGGATGACAATGATCCTAATGTGAGATCGCTGGCTGTGCTGGCATTAATTCATATTAATACCCATATCAAACTTCGGGATATTGAGAAAATGACCGAGATTCCTCGATCCACAGCTCAGCGTATCTTGAAGTCGTTGGATTATCATCCGTACCATATCACTTTGGTGCAATCTCTAACAGCTGAGGATTTCATAACAAGATTGAACTTCTGCACGTGCGCCCAACGGAGAATTGAAGAAGATCCTACTTTCTCTCATCACGTTATGTTCTCTGATGAGGCAATATTTCACAATGTTGGAATTCTCAATAGGCACAATTGCCATTATTGGAGTGCTCAGAATCCTTACTGGGTCCGTACAATTAATCATCAACACCGTTGGAGTGTGAACGTTTGGTGCGGAATTGTAGATTCCAGGATCATAGGGCCGTATTTTTTTTAAGGAAACCTGACTGGCGCGGAGTATCTTCGTTTTTTGCATTTTGAACTCCCTGCTCTTATGGAAGACGTCAGTCTTGACGTGAGATCAAGGATGTGGTTCCAACAGGATGGAGCACCTCCTCATTACATGCGAATTGTTGGAAAATTTCTGGACGAGAAGTTTCCCAGAAGGTGGATTGGCCGTGGAGGACCTGTGCGATCGCCACCTAGGTCACCAGATCTGACGTCGCCTGATTCTTTCTTGTGGGGTTACATAAAAAATGTTGTATTCCGTGAACCTCCAACAACACGCGATGACATGAAAGATCGGATGAAAAGAGCATGCACAGCAATAACACCTGCTACGTTGCAAGCAACTGTAGAAAACTTTCATAAAAGAATTACGCTTTGTCAAAGGCAAAACGATGCTCATTTTTAACATCTTTTGAATGCCCAATGCGTCCCCGAAGATACACCTCCAGTTCAGACAATCGGCTCTTTTCAGGGCCACAATGATGTGTAAAGTCCGATCGCGCAACCTCCTCGTGGTGCACATTGGGTAACGCTGAGGCCGACGGCAATTTCCGGGAGATGAGAAACACTCAAGAGTTGAGCATTATGTTAGACAGAATACAATCCGAGGGTTTGAGAATTCTCATTTTCTCATCAATTAGAGCGCCATCTATGGGGATTTCGAAAAAACGTTTGAGACAGAAGTTCCTTGGTTTTTAGCGTAGAATCTAAACCGGTAGTAGAAAAATAGGGGATTCCATTTAAAAAACATGAGTTGACCTCAGAATGACCTTGAAAGTGGGATCTGAGGTCAAAGCCAAGTTCACCATCGGATGTCCCCCTCAGATTCTTACATTTTTTTCCCGGAACATTTTCTTCTGAATCTATTCGTTTTCGAGATATTCTAAGTGACAGATTAAAATGGGACACCCAGTGTATATAGGAATTTTCCGGTAAAATTTTGTACAGTGTTCGTTAACCTATCGTTTCCATGGTAACGTAAACAATTTATCGCACTCACTTGAATCTTGAATGGTACTTATCACCATTTTGAAATATCTGTAACCGCGCATTCCTATTCTTCTTAGTGATGATTACCGTACACGTTGCTCCGTGCAGTTATTCACTTAGCAGTAACAGCAAGAAACTTAGCTGCCGGAGCAAAAATTTCACAACTACATTATTCGGCTATTTAAATATCAGCCCCAAAACCTGTGCAGTTACGGCTATAATTTTCTACTGTAGTAACTAAAGAATAGCTAATGAGCTGTGGCTGCAATTATTTCAGCTAAGGCAATGAAAAAAGAAAGCTGAAAATGGAAGTAACGGTCACAGCTATTTTAACTACCTACTATTGGCACTTGTTTGTACTCATTTTGAGAAGCAACCAAAACTAGCCCTGTCTCAACTGGAGAAGATCGGTGTTCGGTAGATTTTTCCATCGAACTCTTCACAGTATGCGTGTGAAAATTCTCCAACATGATGGATCATTCCGAATAATTATAAATTCTCCAGAACCTACATAATACTCATAAGGCACAAAGATTGGTAAACACACATTTTCGGATCACTACACGGAGAAAATATATTGGCGAAAGATTACCCAAAGTTGAGTAAAACGGGGACATAGTTGTATTCCCGTGAAGTTTAAAATCCGGTTGACTTCATTTTACTCAACTCCAGATGGAAATAAATTCGAATGTTTTCATTATCTCAACAAGTTGCTTACTGTTGAAAAACATCTGAATGGATTTTCATCCGTAGTCGAGTAAAATTAAGTCAACCGGATTTCAAACTTCGCGGGAATGCCACTATGTCCCCGTTTTACTCAACTTTGAATAATCTTTCATCAATATATTTTCTCCGTTTATAAATGTTCCTCAAACATTACACAGAACGAACATCAACAGGGATGTTTGGTAAAGTTCAAACCACTGAATTAACATTATCATCACTCCGATTTTAACTTTATTAATAATGACCACGCTGAATTGTGACAATGATATTAATCTCAAGATCCATGAACATGACATGCTCAAAAAGAGCAAAATTCCAAAGAACATCAAACCCTTTTTCTTCCCTCATTTTTTTTTATTCTGAATAACAAACCGAGGAAACTGATGAAAAATCCAACGCAACTCTGAAAATTCCTTCTCACGTGACACATAATGCTCGCGTACCACCCGAATGCAATTTTATTTTTCTTTGGGTGGCGATCTTATGCCAAATTTAATGATGGATGATATTCGGTTTAAGACTGGTGGTACGTCGTACGATGGCACGAGTCAGGATCGTTTTTCAGAAGCCGGAAATGAGGCGGTCGTTCGTCGTTGGCCAAAGAAAATGAGGAAGAAAGGGAAGAAAAAAGGAGGATAAGGAAAAGAAAAGAGGACGACGAGGACACAACGACGACGACGACGACAACGAAGAAGAAGTTGATGGTCGTAGTTCTTTCGATCGATAGTCGTAATTCGAAAGCCAGTCGCAATGGCAGCGATCGATACGACAGATTTCAGCTCACCGCTTTTATTCCGTAAGATCGAGAATGGAAGAATGAGAGAAGTAGAGAGAAAAAAGAAGAGAAGAGATGGAGAAAAACTTACAATTCGAATGGTCGCAAGGGAGTGGAAGGAACAAGAGAGACGAACGGATAGTGGGAGAACAAGTAAGATTGGATGAGAAGCGAAGGGAATATGGCAGAATGTG
Source organism: Gonatopus flavifemur (assembly GCA_018340375.1). Taxonomy (NCBI): domain Eukaryota; kingdom Metazoa; phylum Arthropoda; class Insecta; order Hymenoptera; family Dryinidae; genus Gonatopus; species Gonatopus flavifemur. Next base: position 3,819,268 of record JAFFJZ010000001.1, read on the forward strand.
CTCAAAATTCCGCGTCAATCCGTGGAATTAAAAGCCCCGAGAGCGAATTTAAGTTCGTTCCCCTTGTAAAAGGGAGGAAGAGTGAAAAGAAAGGAATAGACGAAGTGTCAGGAGTTCGTTTGGTCGAGGCATGAGGGAGGGTGGCGAACGAGCGAACGAAGAAGAGCTTGAAAAAGAGAAAAAGAAGGAGGGGAGAGGTCGAAGAGGGCGAGAGAGATAAGATAAGGGTGAGAAATCGCGGCAACCCTCCTGGATGTGGTAACACTAGACACTCCTAACTGTGTCGGTGATATTGATAGGGATGGTAAATTCGGTTTGCTATAGAGCGGTTCCTGATCACAAACTATCTTCGATGGAACGAACGTATAGACATGGATATGAAATAATAATAACTGGTGTAATAATATGGAATGATCATTCTTCGATTCGATTATTATTTTTACAAAAGTTTTTTGGGTGATAGATTTAAAAATATATACCCAAGTTTTATACCCTTACCACGCTTTGTTACGCATGTTTTTGCCGATTTCATTTATTACCTGATTTTGATCATCATTTCTCATTCACTTTAATTATTTATTTATATGGAAATTCGTGGGGTGAGAATTGGGATAAACTAGGATCAGTGTTTCAATTCTTCATTCCTGTATGCATATTCATCCATTCAATCAGAAAAATCATCAGAAACATTATATACAATTATAAAGAACTATGTGGATAGAAATTCAAAAATTCTCACAATGATGAATATCAATTCCATCCTTACGCTGATGATGACAGATCGAAAGTTATCATCACACCTACCTGGAACAGAAAAAAAATGAATATTCAGATATGAAATAATCCCCCATACACATAATCATTCCAATAACAATTCTCAAAATCGACATTCCCGCTTCCACATATTCCTCTTCCCCTCTTTTATACACTTTTACAGCGAAAAAAAAGCGGAGTAACGCCGACGAAACGGTAGAACAGAATCTTGTTTGCATTTTATGGAGATTCAAATGTTTTCCTCCAAGAACTTACGTTTTACTCATTGCTTTGTAATTCAATTGGGAAGAAATCCATGAATAATTGTAATGCCGTGAGGAGAGAAGGTAAGAGAACGTTGCCGGTAACTGAGAACACCTGAGTTAGGAATATAGGGGAGAGAAGATGAAAATTGAAATGCCCACAAATTGCGGGGAACGTTGGAGTGTCAGAAAATACGCGAGGAAAGAAGAAAAAGAGCGCGAGATAGGTTGGGGGATGGGACAAAATAAATAACGAAACCAAGCAGGGAAACGAAGCGACGGAATATCAAGAGAAAAAGAGAAAGGGGCGATGCGAGGGGCGGGCAAAGAGTAAATAGAGTGAAATTTTACAATGCAAATTTGATTCCTCTAGTAAAATTTGTGCCGGTGAGTTGCGGGTGTATGTAGGTATATAGGCACACCTATATATACATACAACCGTACATACTCACGTCGCGTTGTCGGTACAGTATGCGTCATTAACGGTGATTCACTACTCCGTGACAAATATCATTGCCCCAATTACGAATCTTGTTGAAATGATTTTTCTCTTCATAAAGGTACTATTTGTTTCTCGATAGAAGATATTAGAGGATCAATGAGTTTTGATGTGTGTTTTTAACAACAATGGAGGCTCCCTGTGACCAAAAGTGACCATGATCACTTAGTCAAATACTTCGAAAGCCTTCAATGATAACGACGATTCAGAAAATATGCCTACTCGGAAATAGATGGAACTTGTGGAGGGTTTTAAGAAGTTCGTTCTAATCGAAATCCCATAGTGCGTGAAGAAACAACCCGATGAACACAACGTCTGAAACTTAACGAAACGACTTGCGGAAGACGTCTCTTTGATTTCTAATAGAAATCTTTTAGAGCATTATTTGTTCGGAAGATCAAATCCTCTTGTTTCCCGCGGGCGATGTGATTATTCTGATGAACTGAATGACAGGAAGCTGAAAAACGGATAGTTGGAGAATGTAATATATTCTCAACTGTTTGTGACCATACTAATGCGTCCAAAAAGATGTCAAGACATCGAAAGTGGCATCTAGTACACTAATTTGACGATGAGAATTATAATGACTGGCGTGAATGACCACTCTCATTATTCATGAAGTAAGATGATTGGTATTGACAGGAAATACTAGATGGACAATTGAATCGTCAGCCTTTCCATTTAGTCAAGTCGATCACGGCACTTGTTCAAATTTGAAATTTTCGCATCATATATTTGCCTTGAAACGCCATTCTTCAGCTGTATAATGAATTGGGACTCTCCTGTTGAAGTTTCCCGTTTGGCATCTGTGCAGGATCGTATACTTCTAGTCTACCTGGGTCACATACCAGGTGCAGAAGTATGAAACCGAATTTTTGTTTGTAAGAATCACACGTTTGTTGTTTGGAAATGATGGAAAATATTTTATTCGAAATAATCTGCATTGCTGTTTATACATTTTTTCCACCTTTCCAGCAGTTTATAAATGCCACGCCAAAAAAAACAGTTCCTCTTTTGAAGCGAACCAGTTATCGAGCCTTTCTCCTACAATTTCATACAAATTGAAGCGTTGTTCAGCGAGAGCGTATCCCATTGACGCGAATGGATGATAATCGGACGGAGCAAAATCTGGAAAATGAGCCGCATGCGGTAGCATCTCTCAACTGAACGCCTCGATTGTTTCCCTGGCCCATTTGCTGTGCGTGATGGGGCATTATCGTGGAGCAAGATCACTTCGTGTTACCTTTTTCCATATTCCGGTCGTTTTTCACACAATGCGCGATTCCAGTCGATCATTTGCTGTTGGGGGCGATCAGTGTTGGCGATTTGCCCAGGTTTCAGCAGCTCATAGTAGATTACACCCTTCTGATCCCACCAAACACAGAGCATTGTCTTCTTTCCAAAACGATTTGGTCTGACAGTGGATGACCATGATTCGCCTGGATTCCCCCATGATTTCCGACGCTTAGGATTCTCAAAATATATCCATTTCTCATCACCTGTCACAATTCGACGGAGAAATGATTTTCTTTTGTATCTGTCGAACAGCGTTCCACAAGTGGTTTTTTGATTTTCTTGCTGTCTTTCATTCGGTTCCTGCGGAACCCATTTCCCCAATTCCCGAATCTTTTCCATGGCTTTCAAACTAATGGAGACGGCTTTCCGCGTCATATTTAGTTGATCCGCGAGTTCTTGTTGAGTTTGAGCATCATGTGCTTCCAATAAGGCTTGTAATTCGTTGTCTGCAAACTTTTTCGGTGGTTTCCCACGCTCTTCGCTTCTCACGTCAAAAGCACCACTTTTAAATTTTTCGAATCACTCGAAACACTGTGTTTCACCAAAGGCATGTTCACCGTAAGCTTCGACAAGCATTCCTTGTGTTTCTGCAGCAGTTTTCTTCAAACGATAACAGGAAACCAATGCTATCCGCAGATCGTAGTTTTTTGACACACCACTCGACATGTTTGAGGTTATAAAACAATTACGAGTGTACAGAACTTCTATTGTTTTGTGTTGAAAATCTTCATCAGCTGTTAGGGGGAGACGATGGTGCTGAAAAAGTGGTTTTAGGGTTCCTAAACTGATGGCCAGTGCCATTTAAAAGGAAATTCCGGTTCCATACTTCTACACCTGGTACAAGCCCTGTCCAGATTCCATGCAGAAACCATCTGGGTGCCATAAAAATTTTCACATGTCCTAAACAGATTCATCTGGGTCACAGATCGGCACACAGTACTTTCAAGTGATTTGGATTCGCAGAAAAATCTCCAAATGCTCAAATATTGTCAAGTACATCCTAAAAACTAGGCCTTGAAAATATTGTTTTCACACAGGAAATCATTTTGACCATACGATATGTCCTTGAAGTATAATCTATGCGACTTGGAGCACCCTGCATATTATACACACACAATAAAAATTTCCCTCAGTGCAAGATTTTGCAAATGAAATGGAGATTATACCCAAGTAACACAAGAATTTCTGAGAATGTGCTCGAACATTCTAAGAATGGTCCAGCACCTTCTTAGACTGTTCGAGCACATTCTTAGAACTTCTTGTGTTACTTGGGTACGAACGAAGCAACAAATCCTGATCCATTCAGACCCAATTCTCGAGTATCCCCCGGAGAATTGAACCTTTCAACATTATTTATACGATAATATCGGGTGATCGTTAATTACACCTGCCAATCCTCACGAGCTTCAAATCTCTCCCGTAGAATCAAGTTCAGCTTGAACAGCAGAGAGAGAGAGAGAGAGCTACAGTTGTTTCCTTATTGAGTCTAGCAGGCTTTCTCATTTGAGAAATGAAATTAGTCTCATCCAATTCAATGTCCACGGTAGTCACGGTAGTCGACACATTCACCAGTAGCGCACAAAAATCCATTGATAAAAAATTTCTATGCGTTTCCTGCGCGGCGTAGTTATTGGTCTTCCTCATGATAGAGGACTAATAAGGTGCTTCTAAGGTAATCGTAACGCCATACAATTCTCACGCGCCAGATATTGAATAGAATTTCACAGCGGATGTTCTTATTACTGCTTATCAAGAATCATTTTCTCATACCCTTGGGATAATGTTACGTGGTCGTGTCGTATAGATGTATAATAAACTCTCCATGTAAGCCCTAGGAAGCCAATTCCTACCAAATTGAATTTCTAGTTCGAGAATGTGAATTAAAGTATGATTCCGTGCAATACGTTACATGAAATTTCCATGTACTTGTAAACGACGTGGGAAATATGGAATTGAAAGATCTTTCGTCAATCCGAATGTGTTATTTTTTTTCTCTTATAAAATCTTGTTCGTCGATATCAGGATTTAAAAAAAAAACCTTCAAAAATTGGTATGCCTCTTTTCACCCCAAATGAAATATCTCGCATTTGGAAGCTACAAGAAAATAAATGAGCAAAATATGAATGAAAAATTTTGTTATTCGTTCTCGCACAAAGGAATTTTATAGACTAAAATATTGATTTCTGCTTCTCGTAGTAGTTATTATGATCCCAGAAAAACACTACGCTGGTGTAAAGCTTTGTACCATACTTCATACTTTTCTTCTGCACGAAACACGAGAGCGTAAATGTACATTTTCTCTTGTCAATCTGTGAAATACAAAGGATAAATGTTCTTTCCATTTCCCTCCAGTGTATGAAGTTAAAATATGTTTTTCAATTCTCTTGGCGACTAAGGTACAAAAAGGGTATTCACGTATTTTTAAAAGCTCCAGACATGTCGTAGGATTGTTTTCTTCCTTCGCCAACTTTATTGAACTTGATGTGAGATAAAGCGAATTTATTGAACAATTTGTCTTGTTTCATGAATTTTTCTGCACTACTTTTACTCAAGAAATACAGAAGTGAACCAACAATAATGAGGCGAATGTGAATCTCGAAAGGTTCATCCATATTTACATTACAATGGTGGCGACGACGACTATAAAGTAAAGCCAAGCAGTCAAGGCAAAATTCGAAGAGTCGTTTGTTTGCACCCTCTTTGCATGCATCTCTGTCTTATCGCACCCTGGTTGAGTTGATAAAACCACATGAGTTTATGCTTGTGTGTGTCGATTCTGCGAAGCTAGCTGAAGTAAGGGGATCTTGTATAACGGCACAGTCGTTGTAGTAGTAGCGGTAGAGCGCGAGGGACATGGGAAGGAAGGAGGTGTTTGGGGATCCACGGCAATCCCGGGACGTGCACGTGAGTATGCGGGCATAAATACATCCCATGAATTTAGGTTAGCATGCGAGCAAAACCGCAGCACTTCACAGAGCCGACGGAGCCAGCTTAATTATTGTCCAACGATGGGAACGTTAATCGTGTCGATTCAACGTTATCTTCTGGTCAACAGCTAAGCCAGTCTTCTATATCCAACGTATCGTGGGTACGCGGTGATTATAACGTTGTAATTACGCTCGTCATAAATATTATCCCATAACCAAGGATTCTTCAACATCACTTTACTTTTTTTTTCAGCTGCTGCGCTTCGATATTGATATTCATGCTACGCTTTTATAGTACACCTTCCGACCATCGCGCTGTTTTGTTATGAAAAATTACTCACACATATTTGGATGGTTTAATTATCATAAAAGTTAATCTAGTTATCTCGAGTCGCTCATCGTATTTTAAATTTAATAAAATATACACATGCAGATACAAAAAGCTAAATTCCCGTCAATTTTAAATTGAAATGCAAACAATTTGAGTTAAAACTTTTCACACTGCGGTGAATGAGAACTCAACTTTTCTATACATCATTCGACTTCCCGATATCATTCAATTCAAGAAAATATATTTCGAACCCATCAAATTTGATAGGAAGTTTGAAAGATAAAGTTTCTAAATATTCATGGATCAAGTTTATAAAGTTTTCTGAAACTTTGGAACAAATTTCATAGTGATCCACGATAAAACTGCTCATGACTTTCGACACGGGTCTGAAATTTCAAACATAATTCCACTACGGAACGACTTCTAACACGGTTGTTTAATTTTAATACACTTTGTGAGAATTCTGAATTCCCCGTCGTAGATAAACCAAGCTATTATGTCGGAAGAGGTTGGGATCTTCCGTTATTGCATCCAGAGATCACTATTGAAGAATAAAAATGTTTGATAAGTTGAGACTGAGATGTTTTGCTTCCTGGGTGATCACGATCTCGTCGTCCGGAGTCAAAAAATACTTGGAGAAAAAAGATTGTGACATTCACACGACAACTACGAATTTCTATACACCGTTGCTATCGAAAACGAGTAATGGTTCGAATTTCGGTATATTATATTGTATTCTTTGCTAACGAAGACCTGTGCTGAATGGATAAATGTAAGAAATGAACTTTTTACGAGTGTAAGGAATGCGACAAATACTTTCGCGAATCGTGTTCACTGGATTTTCATGGTGTGAATTTTGACCATCGATCATAATGATAAGTGTTCTCCTCTTGTGAAATATTATTACAACAGTAGGTTGGAGGAAATGATAACAACAACATAAAACAGAAGTACGGAAATACAACGAGAAGAAGATTAAAAAAATGAATGAAAACATCAAAATTCAGACATTAAACAAAGAGGTAAATACAAAGATGGAAACAATATAGACAGTGAAAAAATTGAAATAAATCAAATTCCAATTCGGAAAGATTATTCAAGGAGGAGCAAAAATCTAATTTCTTCGACGTGGAAATACGATATCTGTAGAAATGTTTTTTTTTAAACAAAAGGAAGGGGATAGATGGAAAATTTCTTCTAACACAGATGGAGGAGCAGGGAGCATAAACTCAAATGAAAAATTTTCAGATGGATTTCAGCGCCGCTATACGGTACCTCCATTGAAGTAAATTCACATGGACAGGCCAACACAAATGATTGAAAAATCATGAAAATTGGTCAAATAGTGTGATGTATCTATGAAAATTACTTCGATGGAGGTATCGTACGGCAGCGCTGCAATCCGTTTGAAAATGTTTCATTTGAGTTTATGCCCCCTGTGGAGGAGTTCGAAACAAAGACTTGTCAATCATAATGTTCACTTTACTGACAGCACTTTTTGGGAACATTTTGTTTTCAATTCAGAATGTTCTAAATTGATAATTCTGGACAAGATCATGTTCATGAAGCCCCTAAATCTTGCAGTACATTTTTCCAACGACGTTCCCAGTGCCAAGGAATTGATTGAAAAGATAAGCATCGATGATTTCTTTTTACGCGTTTGAATTGTCGTTTCGTTTCAATAAATAATTCCATCCCTGGTGAAAATATACGCTCGTAGTAAGCGCACACGGAGAAAATTTTGTAGTAAAAATTAATATATTCATCTCGTAGCCGTGGGATATACTTCATTGTGGCAGGAAAAACCATGAGTATACGACAGATTACCGCAACTCTCCTGGAATTCAATATGCGGAGTAATGAGAAAATACAGAGTTATATAGTTCCTATTGTCATAATCGGGTATATCCCACAGGTGCACTACTGTGTCTGATAATCTTCAACATCAACTTTTCTCTGTGCACTCAAATTTGACAGGAAACATGAAAAGGTTCCAATCTTCTCTAGCTGAAGCACATGGTAATCGCTTATTGTAGAGTACTGAAATTGTACGTTTCCAATACGCTTTATAAAAGTTCAATGCCATGAAGCGTAATGCTTCAAATTATCAAGAAATTTCAAACTATCAGGAATCATCCCGTCGCTCAACAGGCACGATACTGGATTGCAATGATGGAATTTATGGGTTTGAATCTCGCCAAGTGGTTCAAATTTTTTTGGTTTTATACGCTTCCTTTGTTCCAAATTTCGCTTCAAATACTCTTCGAACCCATTCCATTGACTCTTTGTTCACTTTTTACTGACGTCTTCATTTTTGCTTCATTTCGGTTTCCATTTTCACCAGGAATCTTCAACAACATGTCAATTCTTGCCTGGATTACCTAAGAAATAAACCGTTCAAAGCCTATTGAGAATTTTTTGTTCCAATCAAAGATTACAATTAAGGATTGAATTCAATCGTTAATTGAACAAAATTTCAAATAAGGGCACTCAAGCGCCAAAAGGAGGGAGTCAAACTTTGCGCCAACTTTTTTCATAAACTATGCGTTCAACCGAAATTTTCAATGAATAATCATGAAATTCACGACTGGGATTAGACTCTAAATATAAGTAACAGTCTTTCACTGATTTTTTGGTGAAGGTAAGAGGATTTTAAAATTAATAATCTCCGATTGTTAGGGATTGTAATTTAATTTCCCAATATCTGCAAATCATGAAGAAACCCAAATCCGTATTTAGAGCAGTCCAATCTCAGGTATATGTTATACTCAATCATTATCGATTTCAAATCTTGATTTATTGAGTAACTTATGCGAAAAGTTGGCGCAAAATTTTACCTGCTTATCTTGGTGCTTGAGTGTCCTTAGGAGTCGAATTTTAATTGTTAATTATGTTTTTCTTCAATCACCCAATTTACAACCCTGGTCGTTTCTTATGTCAGTTTGGCCCAGATCAGACACAAGGATGAATAAGGGGAGAATTCTGAATTCATGTAAATCTATTTATATCTTTCCGCCATGAAATCAAACAAAAAAGCAAACACGAGAAGAAACGGGCGGATAGAACAGTAGGGAACGGACAAACCAGGAGAAAAAGGAGAGGTCAAACAAACGAAGAATAAACGGATATACCAACAGATGTGGATCAAACTAATCGACGAAACCACGTGGCGATCTATTGGTGAGGTACGTAAGTAGTGGTAAAGGAATCTTCATCCGCGATTATTACTATATTTTGTATTAAAATGTGACGCTCCGTAACAATCGGATCACGTTGATAATTTTGATTATCGTTAATTGAATAATTAACCCCCCCGTTAATGCCTCTCGCTCGCCGGAAAAGGTTCGTTCATGGGAGTGGGGAAACGCGGGTCACAGATTATTGAATTTGTAAACAGAGTTTAATATTTGAACAAGATTGATTTGGGTAATTTACACACGTGTAATAAATACTCCTTGAATAGTATCTCAAAGATTGATAAGACTCAAAGAAGTTTTAACGGAATACAATTCTACAAGAATTTCTTATGACTAGACCAGTAACTTTGAGGTTTATAATTCTAAACTCAAAGTTCGGACTTTAATCGCGAATACGAACGTGTGCACAAGGGAAAGGTCCGAAAACCGGGAATCAGGTGGAAGTTCTAGCGGAATGTTAACGCGCTGTTGTGTACAAGGGAAATCTAGGCGTCTTCCGGACGCATGCAAGTGAATCTACTTGAATTCAAAGGAATTCTGAATTTTAACGTGTTCTGATTGGTCCAGATGGGGCCAATCAGATCTGGGCAAAGACCGAGCAAATGGATCAACCGGACGGGCTTGTTATGTTAAACAATACTTCTAAAAATAGGAGAAAGGAGTTCACAAGAATGACCGTAAGAGTGTCGTCCTAGGTAGTACAATTAGTCCCCTGGTTGGCTATTGGTTCTAGCCCTAGGAGAGTCAAGTAGGAACACACTACAAGACTCACCCCCTCCCCTACCCAGCTTCTACTCTTGAGGATGGTAGATCCGATCCTCCCACCGTCCCTATCCAACCTAACGGGATGTCAAGGATAGAACCAATGAAGACCCTGGTCTATGTGCAAGGCCGTGATAACAGCTGGACAACTTTCTCTTGGGTGGAGGAATCCTCTCACCTTCTACTCTAGTCAAAAGGTAGCACCAAGATGACTAGCCGGAGAATGAAGTGCTGAACCACTCATCTGCACCTTCTTATGATACCCGGCAAGTTTACTCTTGCTTGCCGTGCGAGTTGTATCGCTATGCGCCGCCCGTCGGTTGTGAAACGAATTAGGAATTATCGATATGAGAGTTTGATTCATGCTCGCGCAAGCGCCCTGAGTGGTGGCGTGGTGATCGATGTATTCGCGATAAATATATGACAGTGCTGTTTATAACCTGTCATCGCGCGGTTAACCTAACCCTCTCGTTGGGTTTCTAAAGTTCTCGGTTATTTATTTATTTCTAAGTGCTACATGAAAATTATTATTCTGCCAGTGTTCGCGTGTGTGTGTGATGTGTTTACGTGTGATTTGTCTTTTACCACGCCAAACACCCCTGAGCTAGTTTCCAAGTGAGTATACTTTCATTGAATTACATGAATCATTTGTATAAATTGAACAACTTTCATTCTTTTTCTTTCAGGTATCATCTACGATGAGGTTATTCGGTGTGACTGGTATCGTTCCTTAATATCTAATTTCTACATTTAACAACTCTTATTCTATGTACAGGTTTCTTCTAGTACGTAAGGGTATGACTGATGTCCAAGAGGACCGAGGTAAGTCTTTCTGACTTCATTCTCGTATCTTTTTATTTCTTTATCTTATTTTCTCTTTCTATTTACAAGTATGCCTGGAAATAGTCTACGCGGCAAGGGGTTTCTGAGTCGCACAAGGCTTTCCCCTCGCAACGTCTCCTAGGTAAGGGCTATCGTTCCTTTTCTACGTAGGTTTTCCAGTTTTATTAATATATTTTTATCTTTGCAGGTCGATATTTAGACGGGATCGTCGCAAAAAATTCGCTTATCCGCCATTATAGCTGTATTCTTATCATGTATTTTGTTTGCGCTATGGAGAAATCTTGAATCTTCACGTCGCTAGATCATTTGGTATAAAAGAAAATTTCTTCGACAATTGTGAGTATATATTTTTTAACATCAATCTGCATTGATAATCATTTTTTTCTGTGCCTTCGATCTTCAATTGTATGGTTAGATTTTTTGTGGAAGAAGCTTGCATCTGCACTCACAGCCATAATTTTCTATGAAATGCATTTTACCCCTGATTACAGTTACTTTTCTTTGTGAGGAAGACCTTAATTTGCAACTATGATTATATTTTATCTGTGAAAAATTGTTATCCTCAATCATGAATAAATTTTCTTTGAGAAGAAACCCTCGCATGCGACAGAACGTTTCTTTAACCCGGTTCAAAATCTCTAAACGATACCACACTGTAAAAAATTTGTATGGGAAAATTCCTATAAATTTACGTGAAGTATCAATTAACATACACTGAAAGGAATTTATAGTTCAATTTACTATGGAATTATAGGAATGGGGCAACATACTGACAACTGATGAAATTTACTGTACTGAGAAAAAGGTTTATTTATAGTTAACAAACGTATATTCGCTTATGAGGAAATAGATATTTATTTCACGCAAATCTATCATGATTCTGTCAAATATGTTCTATCAACTATTAACAAACGGTTATTTCTATAAATATGACTTGTTCATTATTAACTGAGTATATTTGATTCGAACGAATATTTATTTCCCTATAAGCAAATATACGTTTGTTCACTATGATTAAACCTTTTTCTCAGTGTGTAAGACATTGTAAATTTGATCAGGTTCCTATTGTTATGCCATAGTGAATCTTATTATATTATAGTGAATTTCTTTAGAAGGCAGTATGTTCTCCAATTCCCATGATTCCATAGTAAATTCAACTATGAACTTTTGTCAGTGTATATATGCGTTGGAAATTTTTCGGATTTGTCCAGAAATTGACTGTAAAATGATAGTAAAAATCCCATGAACTTCGGAATTTTCAGTTGAATTGATTTACCAGGAATTGATTTCCCATTTAGTAATTATTTTTTATAGTATACCAAATCTAATCGTTTATCAATAAAATTTCGTCGATTTTATGAATGTTTCAATCGACGGTGTCATCGAATCTTGTCAAATTCCCACGAACTCATGGAATTTCATTTTGTCAGATTGAATGGATTTCTACGACCAGAGGAAGAATAGGTCTTCATCCACACATTCGGCAGGGGTTTTTTTCGTCGAGAAGTATTCACTTCACCCTCTATTTCCCGACAACAGAGTTTCATCCGCAATTGCAAGAATATTTTTCTGCGAAGAAAAACCTTTATCAGCGATGTTGATCATATTTTCCTGTGAGGAACACTTGTTCTATCAACTCGCGGAGAATATATTTCGTTTAATTCGTGGAACGAATAAAGTTTTCTCAGAAAGAGAGAGAGAGAGAGATTCATGATTTGATGGGTGGAGTTCTCGTTCGTACTCTTGATCCACGCTGCCGTTTCCGCGGTGTGGGATATCGGGTGCTGTACGAGAGTAAAGAAGCTTGCGTATCGTCTTCGAACTTGATACGGTTAAAACAAGTGAGTCCTGAGTGGATCATGTTCCACTTCTATACCGCAAAATTCCACTTCCTTCGAAATCACCACAACACATTCTAATTTCAGAAATATAATCGTTCGTGGGAGTTAGAAAGGAATTTTAAGAATCCGTCAATGCACATCTGATATTGTGAGGATCAATTCGACGTAACAAGATGGGGTGAGATTCCGATGGTTAGTTTGAAAATACTTCTGGAATCTCTCAATTCTTGGATAAAATCAAATTCTCAAATCACGTGGGAACGAAAATCAACTGGATATAAGATTAATGTATTTGACATTTCAATCAGGAAATTAATAGTGACGTTTCCTTTGTCTACTAACGCATTGATGATATGATTAATTCCTAATTCAATAATCAATCCCCTAAAATGCCTCTGCCTCGTTGTATTCCAAAGTTCATTTGAAGGAGTGGGAGCGCGTCTCACAAACTATTCAATCAAGAAAACGAGGTTGAATAGCATACATTTCTATTTGAATGAAACAACGAATCATGAAAAAGACAGTATGTTGATACAGAAAAAATCCTTCAAACTAAATATATAATATTAGGTGTACAACTTTGTTTCCGTCGTGTTTTCTCAAAATTTGAGGCTTTATTCTCAAAAAGTAACTACATGCTCATGATTCAAAGTACTGGCCATCGCTAGCCACCACTTTCTCCCATCTTTTTGGCAATCGTCGGATCCCATCTCGAAAAAACGATGCATCTTTTGAGGCAATCCACGAATCGATCCATTCTTAAACTTCTTCATAAGAATGGAAATGCTGATCACTCAGGCGGATAGTCGGAAGGAGCAATGTCTGGGAAGTACGGCGGATGGGGTAAGACTTCCCATTTGAGTGTTTCCAAATATGTTTTGACCGGTTTGGAGACATGTGGCCGAGAATTATCATGGTGAAGGATAACTTTATCGTGTCTTTCTTGGTACTGTGGCAGTTTCTCCTTCAATGCTCGGCTCAGACGCATCAACTGCGTTCGATATCGTGCCCCTGTAATGGTTTCACTCAGTTTCAATAGCTCATAACACACGACAACGAGCTGATCCCACCAAATGCAGAGCATAACCTTGGCACGATGAATATTTGGTTCAGCCGTCGCCGTGGGGACATGTCCAGGCATTCCTCAAGATTTTCTGCGCTTGAGACTATCGTAGTGGATCCAATTTTTGTTGCTTGTCACAATGCTGTGTAAAAACCCTTTTCGATTCTGTCTTTGAAGCCACCGTTCGCAAGTGAAGAAACGTCGTTCAACATCTCTTGGCTTCAATTCGTACGGAACCCAATTCCCCTGTTTCTGAATCATTCCCATGGCTCTGAGGCGTTTCGAAATAGTTTGTTGAGTTACTCCCAATGATTCTGTCAATTGTCCTTGGATTTGGCACGAGTCTTCATCAAGTAATGCCTCCAATTAGGAATCTTCAAAAATTTTCTTCTTCCCTCACCGCCATTTCGGTCCTCGACATTACAATCACCCATCTTGAAACGTTGAAACCATTCACGACACGTTCTTTCACTCAAAGCAGCCTCACCGTGAGTACTTGAGAGCATTCGATGAGCCTCAGTCGCAGTTTCCTCCAAATGGAAGCATAAAAACTGAACTTCCCGCAAATGTCGAAAATTCGGCTCAAAATCTGAGATCGTCGATCGAGTGAAAAATTGATGATGCAATCGAAAATTCACTAATATGGCGATGTTGGTATGTTGACACATGTCCAACCTTACTGTGTGACATTCATTACCCAACCCATTTCGATCGCCACCTACCAACGCAAACATGTATTGTAAACGGCGGAAGCAAAGTTGTACACCTAATATAAAAAACCGGTGATAACACTTTCGCATCAAGCGATTCATAACGCCATTTTCAAGTGTCTAACTCAAGTATTGAATAATTCGGGGCTTTTCAACGGTAATCATGTGCGCAGTTTATTTCCACGATTTTTGAATGGTGAAGCGTTCGTAGTGTCTCTAGTAGGATCTGCGTTGCCAAAACGGAATTCTCCCTTCAATTTGATGCATCGTTCTTTTCAATGTGAATGCATGAGTGGTCAAGCCTCTTGGAAAATGAAATCGTTGCCAACACGGAGTAGGACTGAGAAGTTAGGACCACTGTTGAGGATAACAGGACCGATCATCTCTCCCTTCCCAAGCCAACCCACCAGGATATCCAGGTAGAACCAACGGAATCTAGGAAAAATAAAGCCGTAATAACAACCCGACTGCTCTGACTCGTGGTAGAGACATTCTCTCAGGTGTAGGTTTACAAGCAGGTCAAATCATGTTGTAGAGCTTCGAGGAGGTGAAATACCAAACATTGTTCTCACATCTCTTCTTATATCGGCGAGCATGTATTCTTAGTTGTCTTGCTCGAGGTAGCGACACGCAACACCTGGCGTTTCACAGTAGAATTTGCGGGCTTCGGGCAGACATACACGCGAATGTAACGTTGCCGCCTTTGTCATTACGCTTCACACGTTGCGACCGCGGGATGTCACTACCAATTTTACAATTTTGACGAGTCTCACATAATAACCATCCATCAAGGGATAATCAAATGAATAGGAATTGTACAAAAATAATAGGTGTTTCGGTTAATAATGTCGATTTCGGTAAGAGACGATATTACTGATACGTTTTTTGGTACAAACAAATGACGTCTATGTTGTTTTAAAGGTTAGAAATACGTCATCAAAACCCAATTCGTCCTGAATTGTCAGTGTGCAGAAGACATAGTTTTTATAGCTTTGAGAATGTCGAATTACGTACCAGAAAAAGCGGTCTTGCGGGGAAGTTTAATACCTTCTTCCATTTGAAGGAAACGGCTGCTGAAAGTTATCGATTGTTGATTGAAGCTTATGATGAACATGTTATAACCCAAAAAAACTCGTGAACGATGGTTTCAATGGTTCAAAACTGGTGACTTCGATGTAAAAGACAAGGAGCGTCCAGGTCAGCCAAAAAAGTTTGAAGATGCAGATTTGCAAGCTTTATGGGATGAAGACTAGTCAAACGTTGAAGCAATTGGCAAATGCATTAAATATTGCCCAATCCACCGTTTCTGAACAGCTACATGCATTGGGAAAGATCCAGAAGGGAGGGGAATGGGTTCCATATCAATTGAAAGACGAAAAACCATTTGTGAAATTTTGCTTGCCAGACAGGAAAGAAACGGTTTTTTGCATCGAGTCATCACCGGTGATGAAAAGTGGATCTACTTTGATAACCCAAAGCGACAAAAATCATGGGTAGACCCAGGCCAGCCTTCAGTATCACAACCAGTGCGCAATATACATGGAAGAAAGGCTTTGCTTTGTATTTGGTGGGATAATAGGGGAGCTGTGTATTACGAACTGCTGCAACCTGGTAAAACGATCACTGGCGATCGGTACCGGCAGCAATTAATAAAATTGAACAGAGCTTTGAAAGAAAAACGACCAAAATACGCACAAAGACACGACAAAGTCGTTTTTCAACATGATAATGCTCAGCGACATGTTCCGAAAAGTGTTAAAAACTATTTGGAAAACATTAGATGGGATGTCCTACCCCATCCGCCATATTCACCGGACTCGTCCCCTTCGGACTACCGACTATTTCGATCGATGCAGCACGGACTTTCAGAACAACATTTTCATCCTTACGAAGAAGTGAAAATTTGGCTCGATGAATGGTTGGCCTCAAAAAATGAACAATTCGTTTGGCAAGGAATCCATGCTTTGCCAGAAAGATGGGAGAAGGTCATAGCAAACGAGGGCCAATACTTTGATTATTAAGATAATTCATATTGTTACGTAAATGAACGCCCAAATTCTGCAAAAAAAATCGATATTATTAACCGAAACACCTATTAGATTTTATTGAACATTTATGGTATCTTTATATTTGGAATTCTAAGAGACAATCTCAATTTTCTTCTACTTAAAATCCGAGAATCTCTTGAATTCCTAAGATTCACAAATTTCGAAGAACTGAATAAGATCCCCTGCGATGCGAACGTAAAATAAATGCAACTGGTCTCATTGAATTGGATATATACTAAGCAAACCTTTGATCTTGGTAAAAGAACAAGTGGATATAAAGCCAACTTGTTGACGAAATACTCACACCTAACGATAAGTAGAAGCCCTCACGTATATCCGAGACGACCGATTCCTACCTACGCGTTCCAAAAGATGAAGAGCGAGCAACAAGGAGAGAAAAATGAGGAAAGAGGAAAAATAATGACTATTCCATCCATCGTGCGTACTTAAACTGTTGACGATCTGGGATTAAATGTGAACCAAAATATTGAGTTGATACGTCGAAAATTGAAGCTTGAGAATTATTATGCATGAACAATAAAAGTCAATAAAATTTTCAACGCAAAAATACACATTTCATGAAAGCAGTGAATACATGATATCCTAAATATTTTATTCCTCTGAAATCCCATCTACCACATCATCTCCAGGAATATTACTCAATTCGAAACACGGAAGAGCAAAAAGAATTGGTCATATCAGTATGAATACCGACTTTTTTTGCACGAAAAAATGCACATTCTTGGAAAAGCATTCACCGTGGCAAACGAAATGTGAAGAATGAATATACGGAGAAATGAAAGAATTCGCAACTCAAGAATGAACCATGCATGCGATTGGAAGAACTCGAAGTAAATAACGTACACGAATCTCCATGTAATATTGTCTATACGCTGTGTAATACCGTGCATTTATTGTGCTCGTATTTCATCTGCTCTTATCTTACTTTCCAAAAGTATAGGTTTTATTCGCATTCAATCTCATCAGAGTGCACAGTTTCCTTCCTATCGCCTTCGCATTGACGCTTCTGCTTGTAAGTCTTTTAAGGTACATAATGCAAAGAGGATGAGAGATTCTTTACACTGAATAGAAGTGTAATGTTGTGGAAAATATCGGTCCGGATACTTGGATGAAAATGTTACATTAGCGATCGTTGATATGCGTCATTTTTCACTTCACTGATAAATATATTCTAGTTATCAGAATTGTATAACAAGATTTAAAGTTGAGCAATTGCGAATAATAGAGGAATCTACTCCCTCGCTTGGAGAAGGATTTTTTGTGTTGAATTTATACGAGTCATTGTTATTATTATTATTACAGAAAATCTGTCGTTGAATCTTTTGCCCACATGAACAACTCTTTTTCTTCATTCAATATTGGATTGATGTTTTTTCTCGGGAAAAATAGTCAATCCACTGTGATAGCGAAATTTAATTTTGCTCAATCTTGTTAACTGTGCAGCAAAAAATGTTTGCTTCTCTAGCAAAATTTGTTTGTTATTCTGTGTTTAATATTGAAAATTTCGTTAGTCCAGTTAATAATGTTCTTCTCTAAGCCATCCAGTTAGCTGTTGCAGCAAATTTTTTTTCTCTGCATTCATCACACTTTTAGATCAATTGACAATCATGGAAGTTCTGTTGTCACACTGGTATTCAATAACCTGTGAAGACCGAATAGTTGTCTGCATAGAGGTGAAAAATCAAATTCCCAGGTATCGTAATTCTTCACTGACATCTTTTATGACTCCACTAACCTATACACGCGATACCACTGTGGGGGAAGCCTTCGAGAAGCGCATAGAAAATGCAACGTGAGCTGAATTGATCATGGCACTCCGACTTCCTCTTCAGAATCGTTACTTACGTTTTAGTATCATAGAATTTTCTTTGTATATTCTACTGTTGATCGAGGAGTGCTTCCTTTTGCTCTTCACCTAGGTAATCATAAATAACGTGTTGAAATGCAGTTCTACTGGTTCATTCCGTTGACTTTTCAATCCTTTTCAACTGAATTCGTGTCTATCACATGTTCTCTATCCAAATTGGATAGCATGCGCAGATACTTCATTGAAATTAGTGTTGGTTGACAACTATCAGACATTATGAACACCACTTTGAAAATACGAAACAATATGAACTGTAAATGTTTTCACAACATTTAGAAAATTCGATAGATTTTTCACCTAGATAAATGAGTTCGATGTTTGACCAACACTAATCGAGATCCTATGCGATCATCATGCAGAAGAACCCTCAATGATTGATTCATTCTGTTCCTCAAAGCAATGGTGGATCGTGAAAAACCTAGCTAGAAATAATTCGTGATATTCCTTAGGTCTTGTTAGAACCTGACCAGGCCTGATCAGATCCTAGTTGGACCTCAACCAGGCTTACAAAATGGTACGAATCAATTGTAACCGATCAATGACTTCTTCCCCTCGGAGAAGTCACCCAAAAAGATTTACACTATATCTATACTTCGAGCCATGTTTGCGTTTCTATTGGAAATTCAGCAATTAAGCTCAGTCTTGAGAGTGTCTATGAAAAGAGAATGTGATTGGACTTCTAGAGGGACTTCTCATGAACTTTTCTAAATGTTTCATCACCTGAAGTTCCATGCACCAGGGGTAGAAGTATGAAACCGGAATTCCCCTATAAATGGCACTAGCCATCAGTTTAGGGACCCTAAGACCAGTTCTTCAGCACCATCATCTTCCCCTAACAGCTGATGAAGATTTTCAACACAAAACAATAGGAGTAATTGTTTTATAACCTCAAACATGTAGAGTTTTGGGCCTACAAACTACGATCTATCTATACGATTCATGGTTTTTCGTTATCATTTCGGAGAGAACTGCTGCAGAATCACATCGAATGTTTGTCGAAGCTTACGGTGAACATGTCCTTGATAGAACACGGTGTTCCGAGTGATTTGGAGAATTTAAAACTGGTGATTTTGACGGGTGGAACGAAGATCGTGGGAAACCACCGAAAAAGTTCGCAGACAACGAATCACAAGACTTATTGGATGCACATGATACTCAAACTCAACAAGAACTCGCGGATCAACTGAATATGACGCGGAAAGCCGTCTCCATCAGTTTGGAAGCCATGAGAAAGATTCGGGAAATGGGAAAATGGGTTCCGCATGAACAGAATGAAAGACAGCGAGAAAATCGAAAAACCACTTGTGAAATGCTGTTCGATGGATACAAAAGAAGAAAGTCATTCCTCCATCGAATTGTGACAGATGATGGAAAACGGATATATTTTGAGGATCTTCAGCGTCGGAAATCATGGGTGAATCCAGGCGACACGAGTGAAAATTCTCATTTCGGGTTCGCCAAAGGGGACTGGTGCAGGAGTGTTGCGTTTTTTTGCGGGACTGTTGCGGACACTATGCACCTTCACTACAACTGCAACAGTACCGCACGAAAACACGTCTGCACTAGTCCCGTTTGGCGAACCGAAATCAATATTTTTACTCGGGGAATCATCGACATCCACTGCAAGACCAAATCGTTTTGGAGAGAAGACAATCGCGCATTGCGTGAAGGACGACCGGAACATGGAAAAAGGCAACACAAAGTGATCTTGCTCCATGATAATGCCCCATCACACGATCGAGGCGTTCAGTTGGGAGATGTTACTCTCTGTAAAAATATTCGATACAGTACGTTTTACGGATGTGAGAATATTCTCAGAATATTCTGTGTTACATGGGGAAAGATATAAAGGTTTGAATCTTTGATGAATGAATATGATTATCAGTTCGAAATTCTTCACGATTGAATAAATTATTTGAAATTTTTGTGTCTAGGTCCATAGGATCCGAGTACCGGATTTTTTTTCTACACACGGTCTTCCATCATTTCTTTTATTTGAGATTATAACGATAATTCCATATAAAAATTGAGGTTATGTTATCAATATATACATGTCTACATCAGAATAAAAACACTTAAACTCAATTATCAATCACGTCTTGAATAAATAACCCTAACAGCAAAGTGCTAAGCAAATATGCGGCGAATTGTTGAAAACACTCAGCAACAGTTTGAAGCAATTTGCAGGGACGTCGCGTCGCCAAATGCGCAACAATATGCTGTGAATCTGGGATTTTGGGTTGAGCTGTTGTCGTGTTGCTGGGAAGTTGCTCGGTTTCATGAAACTCTTGATCACATGCGTGGCAAATTCCCAGCAACTTCGCGTAAGTTCAAGAAACAAACATAAGAGCAATGGTTGCACAGCAACTTTTATTGTATGGGAACATTATTGTACTTATACCTCCGGTAAAGAATTCATCCCGCAGTGTGGACAGAAGGAATTTTTTAATTTGAATCATACATTTCTCACGTCGTCACTTAAAAGACGTTGAGTTCTCAAATAATTTTGAAACGTCGATTGAATATAAATAAACTTGGATATTTCACTGTAGAAAAGGTGGTATTTCAATCTTCAAACGGGTGGAGTATAAATCACTCTTTAATTACGAGTGACACTTTTCACTCTAGTTGAAAAAGTGAAGAGATTCATTCTATGAGAGTGATTTTATCACTCTTAAAGAGTGAAAGCACAATTCACCCCGAATTGGGAGTGGGAATTTCACTCTTAGAAATTTAGAGAGTAGGAAGTCCAGAATGAAGGTATCACAAATACAGCAGGAACTTGCCGAGAATTTGTCGATAGTCCCTCAAACGTTCTTCCAAAGTGCAACAGAATTCCCATATTTCCCATTCACTCCAAATTTTATTCCAAGAGTAACAGATGAAAAGTATACAGGAGTGTAAACATGGAATGGTAATTGGCTTGCGTCCCATATTATCTGGACGATCACTCGCAGATTACTTGAATAAATTTCTGTTTTCATTACGGTGCCCTCATCACGATTTCATCCTTGCATCGGGAGTTCAAACACGTGGAAATTCAATTCCACGTAGAGTAAATTTTGTGCTTAGGAGGATTGAATGTCAAATCTGATACAACGTGTACGTAAAATACTTGTATCAAATAAAATGAAATTACACTAAATGAATGTTTCCAATGATTCTATGTTCCAGCAAACTGAGTCCCTCTTATCCAGTCCCGAGGCCTGTTGAATATGCATTTGTTCAAGTAGTGATTATCGAATTTTCCTCAGAGAGTTGCGGTTACGGTTTTGGTATCCAGCTGGAAGAGCTGCAGAAGGATTAGAAGGCGATCAATTAAAACTTTCCCTCTGGACTGGACGCTTTTACTTTAGTCGTGTCTCAACTTCACTCTCATGAAAATACATAAAGGAGTTCAATATGGAAAAAAGTTGGTATGCATAAATTGGACGATTTTAAATGATCTCCATTCCCATTCTATGTCGGAGAGGATATCTTTATGAGGATACGGGTATAAGGAAATACGATTAATTCATTTCAGACGATACTATCGGATTACTTTCGAATAGAAGAAGAGAATGATATAATTATCGCGAAGTGATATCGCACTCGTGTGGTATTGAAATAAATTTTATTTTATTCTAGTTTTTGATTCTATATATATATATATATATTTCGCTGATAATATTATTATAAATTTCAAATTTGTATAAATGTCAATTATTCACAAGTGGTATATTTGTTCTCATAGGCATAATAACGTTATCCCATAATATACAAAAACTATACACGCATATATAAGCGTTATATCAATCATCAAAAATGTTTCCATCATTTCATATAAATTTCACAATTACAAAAGAAACAATATAACATATTCTTGAAGATGTTAGATTTTCAATAACCCACGAGCCGAGTTAAATAGCTATCGTTTTAGATTATGTATCCACGTCAAACTCAGATCGAAATATAAGGAGCTACTCGAATTAAATTTATCATATTAATATCCCTAGGGGACAATCAGTAAGGATTGAACACGGAAATATCGACTTAGTTAATTATTGATGACTTATCTTTGTTTTGTACTCGATGCCAAGTCTCGTTCTTGATATTTCCTTCTTACTATTCTCCTTGTATAGGTCATATTTCCAAAGGTATCGTCCTTTTACGTGTACATTTATATAATATTCTTTCTTATACACTCAGTACTGATGTACGATTTCGATATAATGGACTTGTCGAATTTTGTGTATATTTCTATGCGTGGTTGATAGAGCTCTGCCTTCCACGTCTTCCCTTCTCCTAATTTTCGATCTTCCCCTTCTCCTCTAGTGTCGAATTTTCTCTTTACTTATCTACCATTACAGTATACTTCCTATTGTGGGGAGTAGAACAATTATGACACTCTTAATATATTTTATAAGCTACGATCCAAGCAAAGGATGAGAATAATCGTAATCGCTGTTGACGTCATAACAGGTATGGGATGAATAGAAAGCTTTGACAGCGTCAACTATACAATTTCTACTCCACTGACTTTTCATTCCCAGTCGATTCGTACGGATTTGTCCTAGTTTTGAGGGATTCCGGGCGGAGTTTTCAACAACGTCCGGATGATATTTCAAATGGACATTTGAATGAGAACATTTTGGTCAAGAAAAAAGTATGCCCCATTAGAAGTGCTCCCGGAGCACAGAAATTCCCGTTCCTGTTGTACAATATATTCGGATTTCAAGCCAAAAATCCAAGAATTCTAAACTCATCCTGGGTTAAGGAGTTTGTGAATGGCAATCCTATTTCCAGTTTTTTTCATAAACATAAAGATATTCCACTCAAAAATATGAAAGTCTTGACGGGAGAAAAAGTGCTTCGATCACCGCCTATCTCCGATACAAATAAACCAAATATAACCAACATATTACAATAACTTATTGAATTTCCAAATTCATAGTTATATCCATAGGAGATATCCTCTCAAAGCGAATTTCTCAATACAGATGCTTGTTGAAGATTTTTCTCTAAACTCGTGAAGTTATTACGTATGAAGTATCTTGATATTATTCGTCTCAGAAATTCGTGGCATGGAAGCGTCTTGTATCCTTCAAAGAGGATGATGTTCTCTTCTATTGTAAAATCACGTTAAGAAACTTTAATCCGTTTGATACGAAAATTACGTTAGAAGTTTATATTGTAACCCAGACCACACAAAGTGGCTAGAACGCAACTCAAAGGGAACTTCGTTTATTTGAGCTGACTGCGAGGTGGTTGAAGTTCCCTCTTGGATAAATATGCTGTCTGAGAAATTCCTTATAAGATACAGCAATTTAAATGGTGTGCGAATAACGGATTTCTGTTCTATGTAACATTCCAAGGAAGAAGTTTCATAAATCTTCAGAAACAAAGTGATACCAACAAACAAATTCATGTATCAAATTTCAATTCCAAGATGAAGAATTTATGGATTGAATATTCACAGCTTGGTTGGGGATTTCCATCCGTGACTTTTATTGATTCGAAAATACTTTATAAAAATAAAAATAAAAACCAGAACTCTCTGAAACATTGGCTAAAGGTTGATAGACATTTTCGATACTTTTAGACAGATCAATTAAGCGAATGAATAAATGAATAAACGTCCCCGAACGATTGTATACCACGACGCATCGATCATCAGTGATAATTAAACTCGGTCAACATTTTTATTCGAGTGCATTTATTCAATATCAACGAGCCTGGCGTTCATGGAAAATACAATTCTCTTTCCACAAGGGTCTTAGGATTCAGAGAAAAAGGTAGGTTAGGTGGTGGTTTGAGGAAGAAGTGGTCGGGAGAAGGAATGAGCATGTCAGAGACTAATGAAAAACAAGAGACGAGAACCCTTGCAAAAATTGCTCTGCTCCTAGACCACTCTCGTCTGTGATCTTCACTATCCTTATATACGAGCCAGTGTGTTAGTTTATGTGCGTGAACTACGTACGTACGCCTCGCCTCTGTTATATCTTAAAGATAGCACAAGACTGCCCAAGAAATATCATCTCTCATAACTTATGCGCTTGTTCTCGTTAGCACGACACTTTTTCCTCCCTACTTGTCTTCGTCTCAACAGTATTATTTGTATAGCTCCAATTTGGATCATCACCCTAAATCAATTCAATTATAGATACTCAACGGTTCTTACGATGGAAACTGTTCTGCTTTAATTCTCGTTAAATTTGTTGGAATGTGGGATGAAGTGGACAGGGAACTGAAATGTTTGGTGAGAAGGCAAAGGTTTCTGAACAAAACCACGAGCATTTGATTGGATGCATCGTTTTAAGCACTGACTCTTGCATTTTAGTGAAATACGACCTCAACTAGAAAATGTAATTACCTCAAGCAAATATTAGTATAGCTATAGCTCTGTTGCCAACTAGAGGTTTTTTTCTAATTGGACATTCTAATCAATGAGAATACGTGATTGATTAATTCTGTTATATCTAGAGGTTTCTTGACAACAACCTGGTTGAAAAAATCCACAGAAGCTGACAAAATGAAATTGATTGAGATTTGGTCAGAACATTGTGCAAGATTCAATGAGAATCCCAATGGAAGAATCCACACATATGATTGGATCTCATTGAAAATGGTTGAATAGGATTTGGCCAAAACATCCCTAGTAGAAATGCTCTAGTAATTGACGAGTTTTGTAACGCTTAACTCGCCAAAAACAAGACGCTTGCAAGTACCTTGTAGGGTTCTGGCGAGGTACTTGCTAGTGTCCAGTATCTAGCTAGTTGAGCGTTACAGAACTCGTGAATAACTGCGGCATTTCTACTTGGGATTGTACAATGTGACGAACTCGCATTTTTTCAAAATATATGTACATATGTTTTTATATATACAGGGTGATTCAAAATTCCCGCACTCTTTTTTGGGAGTAGATTCCTGATGAAATTCTAAAACGATTTGTCCTTTTGCACAATGCTCTCCGACGCATAATTTCTGAGATATAATTAATTAAAGTTGACTAATTATGAGGTGGATCCATCGGTCATTCAGGAGCGTCATAACAGAACAAGAGAGGAAGGTGCTTGCAGAGGGCGCTCATACGATCAGCTGATCGGTATAATCGATACGATTTACCAGCATACAAATTGGTAAATTTTCTATGTAGAACGATTGAATTCGTCGACACTGTGGAAAAATTGATTATTGTCATGAATTCTTATCACGATATGCTGTAGGTGAAAGTTGTAATTTCAGTAATGATTTTTATTACGCAGACAAATGTAAAATAGTGTTATTTCGTAGGGATAGGGATTCAAGTGGGAGAAAAAAGTATAACAACTCGTTTTCAATCAGAATTTTCATGTAACAAAGAGAACATGTGAATTTTCATTCATCCGATACCCAATTTGAACGGTTTGATTAGTAAGTTTAACACAAGAGATTGGATTCCGAATCCTGTATTCTGATTGGTCGAGAATCAATGTATGTTAGATCAATCCCCGGCCGTTTCAAATGATTCTTCTGAAGAATGTGTTTTCGACTTATCCCAACCACAACATTGAACAATGATGAATTTATTCGAATTCACCCTTTTTACATCATTCGATGATTATAAAGGGTTTATCGAACGTTAATAACTTACTTCAACTTGCAGAATCCATCAATTTTGACGAAAATACAAGGTGTGACATCGTATACGACCCAATCATTCACTTGATTGACATTGTAATCACATACGGTTTGTTTAGCTTAAATCAACCATTCGTGATACGAATCAACCAATCAGGTGACAGCTCGAAACAGTTTCATTTAAAGCACATATGACTTCAAAGGGCAGATTGTTATTCCAAATGGAAAAAGAATTGTCTTTGAAGATTAACCAAATCCGTCCTTTTCAGGACGAATACATTTTCTAAACGTAGAAACGCGCTCGAACTTGCACACATTTGAATTAGATTTTGATTTAAACATGGATGGACTTGAGTGATCTTAAGTAAGTTATTAACGTTCGATAAACCCTTTATAATCATCGAATGATGTAAAAAGGGTGAATTCGAATAAATTCATCATTGTTCAATGTTGTGGTTAGGATAAGTCGAAAACACATTCTTCAGAAGAATCATTTGAAACGGCCGAGGATTGATCTAACATACATTGATTCTCGACCAATCAGAATACAGGATTCGGAATCCAATCTCTTGTGTTAAACTTACTAATCAAACCGTTCGAATTGGGTATCGGGTGAATGAAAATTCTCATGTTTTCTTCTTTACATGAAAATTCTGATTGAAAACGAGTAGTTATACTTTTTTCTCTCACTTGAATCCCTATCCCTACGAAATAACACTATTTCACATTTGTCTGCGTAATAAAAATCATTACTGAAATTACAACTTTCACCTACAGCATATCGTGATAAGAATTCATGACAATGATCAATTTTTCCACAGTGTCGACGAATTCAATCGTTCTACATAGAGAGTATACCAATTTGTATGCTGGTAAATCGTATCGATTATACCGATCAGCTGATCGTATGAGCGCCCTCTGCAAGCACCTTCCTCTCTTGTTCTGTTATGACGCTCCTGAATGACCGATGGATCCACCTCATAATTAGTCAACTTTAATTAATTATATCTCGGAAATCATGCGTCGGAGAGCATTGTGCAAAAGGACAAATCGTTTTAGAATTTCATCAGGAATCTACTCCCAAAAAAGAGTGCGGGAATTTTGAATCACCCTGTATATATATCAAACATAATCTCCATTTATTCCACATTAATATATGTACCTTCATCGTATAATCATTGATTGAACATTCTATATAAAATCATTTTTAAAATCATGATTCAAACATTGAATGTAAGCAATATTAAGAAACTAAAAGAATTTTCAATCAAAAATCAAAGATCCAAATTCATACTAATGAATATTCAGATTATATGTTTCGAACTTCAACCCGTAATCTTGTACAAATATCATGGTAAGAGAAGTGCACCGTAACTCCATAGATATCTATTTCACGTTATCGATGCAAGTTAGAACGTGTCCACCATAGAGTCGAAATGCGTCATGAGTTCACCAAGCGGACCTATTATCTATGGTGCCAAAGTGCATTTTTCTAACTAGATGCAAAACACGTCCACCATATTGGAAAATTAGGGTATAAAAACCCATGTACGGGACCAGATAGTCAGTCTCTGCTCCAGCTATCAACTCGTCGCTCAACTTCTAATTTCGTGTTCAAATTCAAAGTGTTTAAAGTTATTCCAAATTCTAAGTGTCGATTCAAGTCCCAAGTGTTAGTGAAATATTTCATCTAAGTGTTCGTTCTTTTTCCAACCGAACATTCAAGTGACAGTTGTGTTTGTGAATTTCTTTTGGATAAGTCTTACGAGTAAGTAAAATAACCTACGTTGAAGTAAAATTGTTTCCAACTTGCGTATATTTTCATCTACATATATATATATATATAGCCTTCTATATTCATCTCATTCGACTGAAATTAAACATCTCATGAAAATTGTCATTGGTGTCAAGTTCATGAGGGTTGGTTCGGTTAAGAAACAATTGATTTGTTCATGATTGCTTGTAGAAATCGTCATTGGTGTCGAATCTACAAGTGGTTATTCGAGTGTCAGAAATTATTCTTCAGGAAAATCGTCATTGGTGATGAGTTTCTGAGGTTCAATTGAACACACTCTTACAAATTAATTAGTTGTCAAAACATTGAAAACCAACTACCGAGAAAATCGTCATTGGTGTCGAGTTCTTGGGAAGTGGTTGAAATAGTTTAGAAAATGAAGGCTATATAAATATTTTTCCAGATAATGAGTGGAATTGAAATCCAAATCTCTGTCTTAAAATCATCTATTGAAGCAAGGGAAACAAAGTTACTTCAAAATAATTTGGAATCCAAAACAGCGGGAAAAATTTGGAAAAATCTCAAAAGAGAAAGAAAGATTCTAGTTTCACTTGAAAAACAACTCTTAGAAGAAAGTGAAAATTCAAAACCTGTTCAAGAACCAATTTCAATAATCAGATGCAGAATTTGTAAAATAACTAAAGTAGAGTTTTTCAAGTGCAAACGTTGTATTAATTTGATGGGAAAATATATCCAAATACATAGCGACAAATTGAAACAGATGAATTGACTTTTGAAGAATTAATGTGTATCTACATGAATAAATCGTTGATTTAGATTCCGATTCCAAATAAATAATTTTAATGTCGGACTTAGAGATTTTTAGAAAATTAATCTTTTTGAGGGAAAAGGTAAAATTTAATGAAAGACTCTTGACAAATAATAAATTAAGTGAGGATAAGCAAAGAATTGTTCGCGAATCTTTGGAGAGAAACATTGTCAGAATTGACAAACTTCAAAATTCACTTTTTTTCCAAAATACAAAAAATAGACAGTTATCAAATTCGATTAATCAAAAAATTCAACCATCTTAATAAATGTCAAGATTGCGAAACAAATAAAACCGAATTTTATAATTGTACCGTTTGTATTGGTTTAATGAACAACTATGTTAAACTTTCTGATTCAGATTTGAAATTGTTGAGATTAACTGAAAATGAACTTTTATATATTGACTTGTTCAAAGCTTTAGAATAATAAATATTGTATTTTATTTAAAATCAGTGTCTTTATTTAACTTTCCTTTTTCAATTGCTCTGTTCCTCCCCGTCCTTGTCCATGACACAAAATAGGGGAATTTTATATTTTTAAGGTATTAATATCCAATGTTAATCCCTTTCCTTTGTTATTGAAAGAAATATTCTTTGGATATCTCTGGACGTGACAACAAGATTCAATGAGATTTGACGAGAATCAATGGGTTTTCTTCACCAGGGTAGCGAGTTATAGTCCCCTCAATTGGAAATTTTTGTTGCAACGAACAATGTTTGAATTCAGGCAACTTAAATTTCTCTAATTGATACCGATTTCAATTACTACAGCGAAGGAATTTTCTCAGTGTACTAAAATATTTTGTTATCACCAGGTGTAGAAATATGGAACCGGAATTCCCTTATAAATGGCACTAGCCATCAGTTTAGGGACCCTAAGTCCACTTCTTGAGCACCATCATCTTCCCCTAACAGCTGATGAAGATTTTCAACACAAAACAATAGGAATTCTGTACACCCGTAATTGTTTTATAACCTTAAACATGTCGAGTTTTGTACCTACAAACTACGATCTGCGGACAGCATTGGTTTTTTGTTATCATTTGGAGAAAACTGCTGCAGGATCACATTGAATGCTTGTCGAAGCTTACGATGAGCATGCCCGTGGTAAAACACAATGTTTCGAGTGGTGCAAACAATTTTAAAGTGGTGATTTTGACGTCAGAAACGAAGAGCGTGGGAAATCACCGGAAAAGTTCACAGACGACGAATTACAAGACTGATTAGATGAAAATGATACTCAAACTCAACAAGAACTCTTGGATCAACTGAATGTAGTCCTGTGATGTGAGGAAACCGTCTCCATTCGTTTCGAAACCATGGGAAAAATTCGGAGAGTGGGAAAATGGATTCCGCATGAACTGAGTGAAAGACAGCGAGAAAATCGGAAAACCACTTGTGAAATGCTGTTCGACAGATACAAAAGAGAGTCATTTCTCCATCGAATTGTGACAGGTGATGAAAAATGGATATATTTTGAGAATACTAAGCATCGGAAATCATGCGTGAATCCAGGCGAATCATCGACATCTATTGTCAGACTGAATCGTTTTGGACAGAAGACAATGCTCTGTGTTTGGTAGGATCAGAAGAGTATAATCTACTATGAGTTGCTGAAACCTGGGCAAACCGTCAACACTGATCGCTACCAACGGCAAATGATCGAATTGGATCGCGCATTGTGTAAAAAACGATCGGAATATGGAAAAAGGCAACACAAAGTGATCTTGCTCCACGATAATGCCCCATCACACACAGCAAAACGGGTCAGGGGAACGATCGAGGCGTTCAGTTGGGAGATGCTACCGCATGCGGCTCATTCTCCAGACTTGGCTGCGTCCGATTATCATCTATTCGCGTCAATGGGGCACGCTCTCGCTGAACATCGCTTCAATTTGTATGAAAATGTAGGAGAATGGCTCGATAACTGGTTCGCTCCAAAAGAGGAACTGTTTCTTTGGTGTGGTATTCATAAACTGTCGGAAGGGTCGGAAAAATGTATAAACAGCAACGGTTATTGATTATTTCGAATAAAATATTTTCCATCATTTTCAAACAACAAACGTGTGGCTTCTACAAAAAAACCCTGCCCAGGTAGGGAATGCCAATATTGACAACTGGCCCATGATTGGCAAAATACTGGGTTGCGAAGCATCACGAACCAATATTGGTCCAATATACAACCGTTGTTCATTCTAGAAACCATACCGGGTTTCATAGGAAATGCCAATATGACAACTGGTGCAAGCTTGGCAAAATATTGGGCTGGCAAACATGGCGAACCAATATCAACCCAATGTAAAACCGTTTATTATTTAAGAACCCACACCACGTTTCGTAGGGAATGTCATTACAACAAGTGGTTGAAGCTTGGCAACACATTAAACTGTCAAGCATGGTGAACCAATATTGGCCCAATGTACAACCAATGTTTATTTGAGGACGTATGCCACATCTCCATGTTTGTGATTTTCACAGATTTGTACCGATATCCCTGCTAAAAATCCCATCGTTTCCCATGGGAAATTTTTTGCAGGGATGGCATGAAAAATGACGTCATTTTTTTTCTCCAAGAAGTATGTTTGAAAAATCAGGTGGAAGCATGGCAAAAGTTGATATACACAACTTGGGCCAGGTCCGGTTTAATCGTATGAGCCAAGCTCCAAAATACTCATGATACATACATCATGAGACATTGGGCCATGCTTGGCATTGCATTCTGGCCCAATATTGAGTACTAAGCCTGGGACGAGGTTATCATCCCAAGCTTTCACCAAGCTTGGGTCATTTTTTCTCATGGATTCTGGCCCAATATAAGTCATAATTGGGCCAAAATCAGGCCAAGCTTGGGCCATTTGTTAATTCCTACCTGGGTTGTTTCATACTTCTACACCTGGTATATGCCTAACCAAGATTTTTTATTGACGTAACTGAAAATTTAGTGGGTTCAAGCAAAATTCAGCTGCGCTGAGCAAATCATCTTACAACATCACGTTTAATTCCCTGAACTAAGAGTGATTAGGTAGGATCTTTTTAGTTGGCATAACCGGATATTGGTTGAACCCATTATATTTTTATTTCCGCCAACAGAAAATTTTTATTGGGCATATATCAACACATAAGCACACTTTTCATATTCTTCTCTCACTTTGACTGTTCAAAATTTGAAAAATGCAATAATGATGTTTGTGGAATTGAAACAAGAATGGTGAAATCCTGATTACAAAGCGTCAAAAGTTACAGACGAAAAAGTCATTATCACGAAGTTTGAATCGTTTAAAGAAACGAAACGAGAATTCAAAGTCACATAAGTCAGTGAATTATCGTTATCCATCTTTTCGAATGGATTATTCGTGAATTCTTGCAACGTAAAACATCGGTGAAAGAATTTATTGTGAGATTCTGTGTCTTTCACAGCTAAGTATTCCGTTATTTGATTACTAACTCGTTTCAATAAACGATTCAAACTCCGAGAACATGAAAAATCCAGGTATCTACCGAGTTGTCAAATTTGGAGGGGATCAATGAATCTAATGATCGAGTTGAACAGAATACCGAATGGGTACACGGAAAAAAAAGAATAGTTGCAGCAACTACTCAAATAGTCGATTTTCGACCCTCTACTTAAGTAGTTGCCGCAGCTACTTAGTAGTCAGGACAAGTAACACGTTAGCTGTCTCAACTAATTCAAAATACCTCAGGTATTCACGTTAGTTAGTGCAACTATCGAGTTACTTGTTCTGACTACTAAGTAGCTGCAGCAACTACTCAAGTGGATGGTCGGAAATCGTCTATTCAAGTAGTTGCTGCAAGTATTTCTCTTTTTCCGTGTAGGCTTTAGTTTCCTCTAACCTGATAACACTGGGTATCCAGCATCTTCATGAGGAGCTTGGGAATTCAATTCAAGGAGGAACATTATTTCACTTCTACAAATATGTTCGAGATGTAAAACCACACATTCTCAAATACGAGAAGACCACATTTTCTGTCCTGAGAAAAGAATCTGTTTCTCATAACCGAAAAACAGACACAACCAGATTCATGCGATTTAATTTTGTTTTTCCTGGTTGTCACAATCAAATTTCACATCCCTGCACAGAGCCCCCCTAAAGCAACTATAAATCCGTACCGAAGTGAGTATAGTTTCTGAGACCTCATTGGTTTCCTCTCAGTGTAAGAAATGTCTCTTTCGATCCGATGTACAGGAGATAAAAATAATGTTTCTGAACAGGAGATGCAAAGAACATGATATCTTCTATTCTTCACTCACACCTCAAGACTTTTAGGAAAAGAAAGTTCTGACAATGAGTACTTTTAATACAGTTTTTCTCCTTAACTATGCCATCACTGCATTTTAATGAGACGTTTGAACAAAGCAACTCCACTCAATCGATATTATAAAAATTCATAAGGCATCGAGAGTTTCTTTCCGCCAGGGTATATGAAATATCAAATTAGTCCACGCGTTCTTGTCTTCATCATTCGATAGCGTACTTACAAATCACTTCAAACGCTTCTTTGAAATTCTCAATAAGTTGAAGAATATTTATCTCATCGTGACGTCTGCATGAAGAAAAGTAATTAGCTGAGAGATGGACAGCAATTCTTTCAGTTCCTAAATTTTATCTCATGTTGCTGAGGAATCAGCTGTCCTGTGGGTCCTAAAATATTCAGCTATAATAGCTGAAATTTAGTTGATACAACAAAAAATTTTTCTATATCAATCTCGATGATCGTAAAATCTTCATTCCTTTGACAGAGGAGTGATATTTTCGTACAAATTCAATTTCACACGGTCCGTAAATATGCGAAGGCGTTTGACTTGGCTTTCATTTGATGATTCTTCAAGTCCCGTGGACGATATTCGCTCGTATATTACACTCCGAGCGTTATTCCATTAAAAGATAACAGTCGAATCACTCGAGACAGTATGACAGTCTCATTGCAACGTATTTTATTACCCATTGAACTGCGATTCCACCCCACAGCAACCTCTCTACCATGATAATTATTATCGACTGTTTGAACGATTGTGTTATTGATGATTGTTCAGGTTTATCGAGAACCGCTTCAACCGGTTTAGGCTTTATCATTGACCGTAAGCTACGTGATACTCTTTCATCATAACCAAAATGAACAAGTCGATAATTCCTTGTGACTCCATACTCTAATTTTTTCACTCATGTCATGTCGGATTTGGATTAATAAGGAGCTCATTTCTCGATGAAAACAAAAAATGTGGAAAGTCAATAAAATTCAAGTTAAGGTCACAATTAACATATACAAATCGAAATCAAACTTGTTATCGTCCAATTCTGCACTGAGAAAAGAAAATTGTGAACTCAAAAACGGTTCATTTCTCTCAACTACATCGTGGGCTTAAATATGGCGAACCTCATCGAATAATTTCGTCAACTACATCATATGTTTGTGAAGACTAATTTCCATCAACCACAGATGTAGTTGACAGAACTAAATGGCAATTTGATCAAATAAATTATTCATTTGATTTAAAAATGATATTCATTACAATCGATTCCGTTAGAAATTTCGTTATAGATTCAATAATTATCTCGATCCACTTCGATAGGAGAATCCAGTGGAGGTTATAAGATGTTTGATGCAGAGTATATATGTAAAAAAATGTGTAAATTCAAAAAGGTCATCTTCATTCGCGTGGCTGTTCAATCTCTTGAATCCTTTGATATCTCACCATGATGATATGGATGAGTGCACATTTTAAATCTCATTTGAGGGGATTCGAACCTATCTATCTTGAATTCTCCTGGCCTATCTGAGACACTAGCACCCTAACCGTTTCTCTACAGCGCGCTCCGTATTTTGCGCATTCAGAAATTGTTATTGTACTACATAACCTGTATTCTACCATTACTGATCAAGTGACTTTCAAATCATCATTTTTCCATCACAACTAAGAATAAGTTCAATTAATTTTCTCCCCCAATTGTTTCAACTCTACGAAATGAATTGATCCAGCTACAGCCATCAATTCAGTGAATTACCTTGATGTTGAAGCAAAATGAACGTTGATGGTAGTATAACAGTGTGATGTGGTTGACTGAAAGACATGAACTCAATTTTATGTGATTGCCTCAAAGAAATGATGTTTAGTTCAAATATAATTCCTTCGTGGTAACTCTATATTGTGCAACTACACGATTGCGTTGAGATCACTTCATTGTTTTTCTCAGTGTGGGGAATGCTTGCAATTTTACAATACAGGTGGTTTTGTAATTAGCGAACATTGCAAAAGCATATATTTTCATTTATGAATACTGAATTTCACTCACGTTCTTTTTTTCCCCGATATACTCGGCTTCAAAGATAAGAGCTATGGTCAGTTATACCGAACTCTGAGAAGCTTTGAAGTTTCTCACTCTGACCTAATTTACAAGCGGCTTTTGTGTTTTGAGAAATTCAATTGTATTCATTAAAATGTAGAAAAGCTTGACTTCAACTTATCATCAACTTTATCATTTCGCAGCCTTTGTCAATTTTAATGCTCCTCTGGTACCAATTGTTTGGACAGAGAACACAAAGAACGGGCAAAAAATGCTTTTTCACCCATGTGTCCAGTTGAATTGAACATCTGAAATTTGTTTTAAAAAACTCTCTGGTCTGTGATATTCTGCAAAGCACTGAGGATAGAATTGACAATACCGACTTTGTGATGCAAATATTTTCTAAAATGTACCGTTGTTTTGGAGTTCATTATAGATTGTGCATGAGAACTAGTTTTTGAAGTGGCTATTGCCGAAGAATTGGGATTCCATAATTTGCTGGAATGAGGATCTCAAAATGAACTTTTCGATATTTTCAAATCATTTGGTGAAGATTCGACTTTGGATAGTTTCTAAATTCATCACAGGCGATATTACTTCAACGGTTAACTCAATGATTCAAAGAGATATACATTATACATAAAACAATTACCCGTATTTGAATATACGTAACCGATCACGAACATCCAGTGAAATATTGATTTCCTTTGAATTGTTGTCGAAGATAATCCATGTATTGCATGGGATTGTGGCTCGATTCAATCTAAATCCTGGTGTCTCGAACGAGACGTGATATCCCATTTGCAATGGTTGCCACAACGGCGGATCTTATGATTAGGGCTAATTGCTGCTGACGGTGTACCGATGAAATAGTTAGATCGCTGTATCCCCGGATCTGTATATTATCTAGATATGTATGTTTCATTTGAACAAAGCACCTAACTATACTAAATGTCTTGATACCATTTAGAAGATGGTTGATCTGATATTTGAATGAATGAGCATTAGCGACGTACAGGTTATTTGTATTCCGACTATCATAATTTCGATATTCATCTTATCAACGGATTTTGAACGCCATACATACATACATCGTATGGATAATTTCCATGAGGATGTATCGTAAATCCCAATCAGATGAACATAAAAACTATAAATTTTCCTTCCGAACAAATGAATTCGATGAATCAAATCGGATTGTAGAGAGCGTGAATTTCCAATCCCAAGATTACGATGGAAAAATTCTACAAGTGGCACGAAAGAGTGAGAAAAAATGTCCCCGATAGGAAGTTGAGAATGAAAATTCGTTGTGTGATTTCCAATTGTATCTAAGCGTCGTCTCGTGAAGGTGCCGGGGCATTTATGTAAAGTACTCTTCTCGATAACGATCTTGCACCATCAAAGTGGTGCCCCCGTTGATTCGATGCTTCGGATAGTTACGGATGAATGGTGAAAAGCAGAGAAACAGAGAGAAAGAGAGAGAAGAGTAGAGACGGAACGCTTCTGGATGAGAGTTTCAACGTAAAGTGGAATGAGATTATGCGCATGAAAAGTCGGAAACCCGTTCGAGTGAGAAAAAGGATAATTTTTGAGAGAGTAGTGTGTAGAATAGAATGAGATGTTAGGACGTTGAATTTGTTCCCACGGATCGATTTTGTGAGGGCACGAGGATGATTCTAATGTAATTCGATTTGGATTTATTCTCATTTCCGGTAATTTTCACTATTATTCGTGAAATTTGAGATTCTATCAGGTTTTATGCATCCTGCATTCGCCGAGAAATCTTTTTGGAGAGTTTTTCTGAGGGATGTATTTCAATTTGAAATGCCGGAGATGTGGATTTTTATCCTCGATATTACTGGGGAATGTTCAGTACACGTGTATAAAGAATAGTACCTGAGGTTTTGCAATCCAGACAATTTTAGGGTAGATATTGATGATGATATATTGCTATTTATATTACATTCACCATTTCATATTGTGGTTTCAAAAATATGTAGGATATTGCGCAAGAGAGGGTGAAAATAGGACGGGGAGAATATTTTCCGAAAAATCTATACATTGAACTGATGTTCTTCGTCGAAAATGTATTGATCAACGTGTTGCGTTGTATTGTGTTGTGTATACAAAATGTAACCAAATGAACCGATAATTTCGAATTCTTGTCCAATCTCCATCTAAATTCATTAACTCTCCATAAACTGTGAAACGAGGAAGAGTAGATCAAAGTAAACTAATTACTACACACTTTCTAAACATCTGGGAACACAACAACTAGGAAATGGAACTGTTGCTACTACGATGGATCGAATATTAAACAAAGGAAATGAGATGTTCAATGGGAAAACAGCTTCGAAAACTTTCAGTATCATCAGCAACATCGGTGGTTGGAAAGTTAGTACGTAATTTAGAGAGTACAAGCACCTTGTCAAATGTATCATTACCAAACTTGTTTTTTCCCCAACTTTGACAAGATTTTTCTATTTTGAATTGGACTTCCCATTATCAGATCAGAACACGAATGGCAATTCAAACTTTGTAACAAAGCAAAATATGACATGATGAGAAATGAGGAGGTTATTTAATCCGAAAAATTGAAGACTCAATTCGAAGCGAAGGTCGAGAATCCTGCTTTTTATTGTGGAGACATTGTTTCGCAACATAAACTTTCAAAAATAATTAGGAAATTTGCCACCATAAAATGGTAGTAGCAAAAATCATCCACGAGGGGAACTTTTTCCCCATGATTTGATGGAGTTTTCCTTCATTCTCCGAAGGGTTCAACACACAAAACACGGAATAGTGCCTCAAAATGGAGGAAAAATCCCCTACTTTTAATAAAGAAGCGATTCCCTGACGATCAGGGAATGAAATCCATATCTAAAGTGAGACACTGTGAATACGAAATATTTTTGGAAAAACCCCGGATAAGATAGTTCTGAAAACATTCATGATCAATCCCACCCAAGAATTGATCTCGAATATATGAAGAAATGTGTATGCCAGGTATCTTATTTGCTATTTGAATTCAACTCCTTCGAATGAAACATCGCACATTTCATTATATGACCAATTGAATGAGAAAGAAAAAGTGATTCAATCCAGATGAAGGTCAATAAAGTGTGTGAATTTTTTACATGAAAACCTTGAGAGAGCTCACGTTAACTGGACAGCTTAGAACCGCAGTGGTCTTGCTCTTTGAAGAACGAACTAACGATTACCTTTCTCAAAGGAAGAGAGAGAGATAGAGAGAAAGCTTGAAGTGAACTCTACGCGATTCGAGATTCCCTTAAGCTGCTAATAAAGCGAAATCAGAGCTACAAGAAGAAGATTTTAGCGAAGATTCACTCAACGATACATAATTCGTTACGATACCACAAGAAACTTTCCGAACCATCACTTCATTTTGTTTCCCAAGCACGTTCAATTTATTCTCATAGAAGATTATCTGGGTGAGTTTGAAAATGTAATTTCTCGCTTGAAGGGGGAATCAGTTATATGGTGATTCGAATAAATTATCATTGGTTCAAGAATTATAAGAGAAGACGGGACGGATTTCAGATTTCCTTTGAAAATGTGTGACGATTGTAAATGTTTATGAGAATCTTGCGAAAATATGCTCGTTTTAGAGACTGCACGTTGATCACATTTGAGTACATGAACTCTGGTGCACAGAACTACAAATTTCTGATTTTCCAAATAAATAAGAGCTCAACTGAAGAAAAAAGTTCTTGAAGTTTGAATCGTTCATGAAGATGAAACGAAAATCTGATGGATTATTATTATTGATCTTTTGAAATTGACTCCTCAAAACTGAGAACATCGTTCAAAGAGTGCACTGCATCCCACACAGCACCACAGTCCCAGAAGAATTCATAAAGAAGTCTTATTGAACTGGCTGTGTTCTTTATGAATTCTTTAAGAATTCTTCTGGGACTGTCGTGTTGGGTGGGATAATTTTGTATCTTCAAAGACTGAATATTCCGTTATTCGATTACTAATTCGTTTCAACAAACGATTCAAACTTCAAAAACATCCAAAAAAATGTGTTGGACGGAAATGAAAAGTTCTTGGAACTTCCCACATAGCACACAATGTCTCAGTAATATTCTCAGAATATCACAAATATCTCCCTCGAAACATCCTACGTTGAATATTTCTACGAGATTTCATATATATTGTGGATAGAATATTTCTCTACGAATATTCTGAGAATCTTGCCATTGAAATATTGCACATATGATATTCTGCAATGTTCTGGGAATCTATGATGAGGGATATTTCATGTTTGTCGTAAGTGAAATATTCTGAAAACATCTCAGTAGCAATGTTTTATGTGGCAGTAAGAATTTTCATTCATCAGACCCGGTACTTACTTATTAGTGAAATTTACAAGTCGAGAGCGAATGAAACCTTTCTCCCACGACCTGTTCAATTTCAGTTTCAGAGGATTCTGAATTGATTGGTCTATACCCCATGGGAACGAATTTATCAGAAACACATCATCATGATAACCAAGAGTGGCACTTTGAGGGCATCGAGATCATCTCAGTGATCAGCTGAGGTGATAGAGGCTTTGTCTATGACTCGGAGAATTGGGGTTCGATCCTCACTAAGGGAACTTTTCTAATAATCGACTTTCAATGTGTATTTCCGTCACAAAGCCATCCAAATCATATTCTATACAACATTTGTAGAGGAATTCATTTTGGAGAAAAATTTTGTTTCAACAAAAGCAGTATTTTGTACCATTGTTACTACACGTCATTATGAGATGTTTTCCTGTACAAAATATCCCTGAGATGATCTGAGCAATATTTCAGAATGTCTCCAGAATATTACGACAATAATCTCAGTGGTATTGTAGAATGTCTCCAGAATGTCACAAAGATGGTGAGATAAGACATTCTGACAATATTCTTGAGATATTCGCCAGAATATTGCACATTTCAAATATAATATTCTGGCAATGTCATTGGGATATTTTGTGCTATGTGGGTTGGTATTCATTTTATAGGGTTGATCAATATCATAAATTCGTGATATTATCGGAAAGTTGTTTTGATTCTCATTATATAAAATAATTGATCTTGAATCCGCGCGAAAAGAAGAAGATGGTAAATTTCTCCACGTAGCGTAAAAACAGAGTGCTCCGAGACTTCAAATTGTAAATTTCAGAACTTTATTTTCTTCATTACAGCATACCTTCTGATCAAAAAGTACTCAGAATTTCTTAATGAAACGAAAATCGTTCAATTATTCATCGATATTCACTTTCCTCCTTCGAAGTAATCTCATTCGCAAGCAACACACATATTCCAACGCTTCTTCCAATCTTCAAAACATTTTGCATAGGCCGATTTCGGAATCGCCTTCAGTTTCTTCCGCGAATTGTACTTTATTGCCTCAATCGTCTCAAAACGCTCACCGCGAAGTGGTAACTTGAGTCGTAGGAATAAGAAAAAATCACAAGGAGCCATATCAGGTGAATACGGAGCTTGAGGAACGGTATGAACATTGTTTTCAGTCAAATAATCGCGTACAAGATGAGATGTGTGTGCCGGTGCGTTATCGTGATGAAGAAACCACAAGTTATCTCTCCACAATTCTGGTCTCTTGCGACGAATGTTTTCCCTCAAACGCTTCAATACGCTCACGTAATATACCTTACTCACTGTCTGACCTGGTGGGAGAAATTCGGAGTGGACCACACCACGGCAATCAAAGAAAATAGTCAACAAAACCTTGATTTTAGATCGACTCTGTCGCGGTTTTTTAGGTTTTGACTCGTCTGAAAAGCGCCATTCCGATGAATGTTGGTTAGTTTCGATGTCATATTCATAGACCCATGTTTCGTCACCGGTAATAATGCCTTCGATAACATTTTGGCCCAAAGAAAGCATTTGTTTAGCAACATCAATGCCATGCTGTTTCTGCGACAAACTCGACACTCTCGGCACAAGCCGTGCTTCAACTCGTCTCATGGCCAAAATATTGTGCATAACGTTCTGCACCGATCCGAACGAGACACCAAGATCGAATGCTATCTCCCTAACGCTCACACGACGATTTGTGAGGACGATTTCTTTCATTTTATCAATATTTTCGTCAGTGATACTGGTGGATGGACGACCGGAACGAGGCAAATCATCAACCACAATACGACCTGCTTTAAACTCTTTGTACCACTCGTACGCTTGTGTTTTTGACATCGTCGAATCCCCGTAGGTTTTTGTTGACATCTTCAACGCTTCCGCACATGAAATTTGGTTAAAAACACA
This sequence comes from Gonatopus flavifemur, assembly GCA_018340375.1. Lineage (NCBI taxonomy): Eukaryota > Metazoa > Arthropoda > Insecta > Hymenoptera > Dryinidae > Gonatopus > Gonatopus flavifemur. Next base: position 3,860,436 of record JAFFJZ010000001.1, read on the forward strand.
AAAATTTAGACAAACTTTTCGTTCGACCAAATTCGAAATTGCGAAATTCGCAGAACACAACAAACGCTGACTCGTTTACAAGGCAACACGCACAAACTTCTGACGAATGGGGCGCAAACAGACATCTGAGCGCTAAACAACAGATGAAATAACATGGAAAACAAAAGATTCCGACAATATCTCAAGCGCGGTTTGTTTGAATAGAGAATTCTGGGTACTTTTTGATCAGAAGGTATATTACACCAAAAGTGAAGTGAGAGGAAAATTACAGTTCCCAAACGTAAATCCAGTAGTTCTCTTATCTTATGAACAATCTCACATTATATGTATGTTATGAAATTCTCGATTCAAAGGTCCAAAACGCTTTGGTCCCGCACTACGCAGTCAATTGTTTTACAAATTTTTTTTCCATGCACATTATTATCTAATCATCTGGTATTCAACCTTTGATCAACCATTGAAGAGCGTCAATATATGCGATTAAGTGAACTTATAGCCCAATGATGCAATTAATAAGTCTATATAAATATCATTATTCTTCATAAATGATAACGAAAGACCCAAAGTTCAAATTAAAGTTTATTTGGAAACATTTCGCGAGTTTTCATTCGATTTATGGAGACATTCGAGAAGTAACCTTTATGCTCCCACTATAGAAAGAACAATTACCACGACTTGTAATAAAAGAATAAACTCATAATACATGGACCATGGAGGTAAAACCATAACTTTTGTGGAAACTTCACAACGACTGTGCTACTTTCACGAATGATGAAATATTTGAGTCTCTCGCAAAGTAAATTTACAAATATATATTGACTTCGTAACAAAAAATCTGAAATGTGAAATTCACGAATTTCAACAACAGGGGGACAAGAAGATAAATGAATTCAGCATTTAGGGTGACAATGCGTTGCTTCGAGTCTTTGTATCGAAATTTTCAAAAAATACATTGTTAAATAGATTTTTCTCTTCTTATGTGAATTATTTGACAATATATTGTGTAAAAATTCCCATCTGAATGACTCGAAGCCACGCGTTTTTATCTATTTTCTTTTTTTCCATGAATTTTAGTTTGAAGTAATTGGAAAAATTGAATCAAAGAGATCCTAATTTTCTATAGAGAGTCAATTTGTTATGTTCTTGAATGAGATTCTTCACAATCGATATTTGTGTGGGTGCAAAAATCAGGATTCAACAGATAGAAAAGAAATTTGTCGTCACGTCTGTACAAAGTATTGTTTGCAATACTCTTGTGTGCATCGTCAACTTAATCGACTGTACCACAACTAGAGTGATGTATTCCCCTGTGTTGACGAAATGCTCCATTGTGTTGATCTCACGTGGAAGTTCACAACAGCTAGTAGGATTCTTGATAGAGAAAAGAAGATTCTTTGAAATACAGTTTGTTGTTTTGTATGTATTGACAACGTATGGTTCAACTCATACATATAAATATATATAGATACATACATCTATTATTCATAAATATTGATGTTTATGGATGATTTTTGATGGAAGTCTTTAGTTCTTTGGGATTACAATGTAAATCCAACATAAATTCTATTTTTAATACATCCTTTCAATTGTAATGCTATCATTATAGAATCATTCCTCTTAGAAATTATCCTTCGTGATGATGTGAAATTATGATGAATATGGAATTGAAGCAACCCCATTATATCTGATATACATTGCAGAATTGATCATGAATTCAAATTTACTGACGTAAAAGCTAGCCGAGAGTTCGAAAAAGCGAAAGATAACACTAGGCAAAAGGTTAAAAACAAATTAAATCCAGTCTCTCTTCGTGATTCCCTTTAAGTCATCAATAGTTTCTTAATGACAAAAAGTGCAACTGCAAACATTTTCGCCCAAGAAATCGATGTTTATCGACGTTGAACTTAGACAGACTTATTTATTTTTCAACATATATCGAGAGATAATTGTAACACCTATTCATGGGCACATTCTTATGCGTAGAGAGAGAGAGAGAGAGAGAGAGACTCTTTTATTCAATGAAGATGTATTTATTTCAACTTTAAAAATTCAAGTTTTGATTTATCAATCTGTAGCCCGCGTCCCCCTCTTGAATATTGAAAGAACTTTGGAAATCCGGCGAGCTGAAGGCATCATAGGGGACTTTTGATGAGTAGTATCTCCATATACCGACGCGTTACAGATATCGAAACGTCACAGATTATTTGGCACCCGAACAGGGACAAGCAAAGCTCACAAATTGAACGTTTTGGGGGTGAAATTACCACAGGTCACGGGCTAGGGTTATTTGCAAAATTTCCCAGAATTTATCATATTATCGGGGACCCCAGCTGTATTCACCATGCCAATGACAGTGCAACAGACACCGCAAGTAAAGACTTCGTGGATCTGGAGGCTTAGAAAAAAAGATGTCATAGCCGAATTGACTAAACGTGGAGTAGATCACGATCTGGCAGATACAGCCGTGACATTAAAGAACCAGTTTCGTAATGCTGTCAACAAGCAACCTCTAAACGAGGAGCATGTAGGATTGAATCCAACTCCTAGCTTAGAGAATCTCGGGGTAATCAACAACGAAGCCATTCCATTCGAACATCGAGGAGAGAATGTTGGTCAAGCGTCAATTGACAATACTGACCAACTACCAACAGTCCGTGATAATCAATCAAGATTAGTAAACGATAATCAGTCGTTACCCGAAGATGACAACCTCGAGGAAAACAATAGGCAGAACCAGTTCTTCGACGCTAGAGGGTCAAGGGACGAGCTTGCCAAACAATTAAGGGCAGAAATCCACGAAGAACTAAGAGTGGAGCCGCGAGATTACGCACGAGAAATGGATATCAGAGGAAGAAGAATAGCCGAAGAACAGAGACAAGTTCTAGAGGAAAGAGCCGCTTTGAACACTCTAGTACAAGAACTACGAAACCGAATTTCCCGAATGGAGAGTGAACGGACGAGACAAAGTACGACTACGCCACCGGATCCAATGCTGCCAACAGATGAAGGCAGTACCGAAAATCCCGAAATGTCGACAATCAGTCGACTATTACAAAATTTCTTCAAAGCAAATCCGAACCGAGAAGCCCGTATCCAGGAACAGGTACGTGAATGGGGTGTAACCTACAGCGGTGGCCCAGGACTCCGTACATTTTCAGAAAGAATCGAAGAATTGAGCGAGAGTTTTAGTATAAAAAGGAAACAATTATGACATGCGTCCCACTTCTCTTGAAAGACAAGGCGTTGTTGTGGTACCAAAACAATAAACAAAAGTGGAATTCCTGAGAAAATTTTGTACAAGATCTCAAGATATTTCACTTACCAGTAGACGCCGATCAACAGATGGAAGGAGAAATACGAAATCGGGCTCAGGGTCCCAAAGAATCAGCGAAAGAATACATAATCAATCTTCAAACGTCAATACGACGCTACGGACGAATGAGTGAGAAAGCCCAATTAGACCGTGTCTACACAAATCTACGACGCGAATACGAGATGTATATCCGTCGATGCGAGGTGAACAATGTCGCGGAGCTCATTCAATATGCCTGCGAATATGACAAGGCTATTGAAGAGGGAGAACAGTATGCCCAGTCTCGTGATAATCAACCGACCGTCCAGGCTAATAGACCCACCTCTAAAACTTCCGTAGAGAAAGAAAGTGCGCCAACAGCCGGAACTTCGCACAACGCTTGCTTTGGAGACGGTTAAAAGTACGGATTGGACTAAGGACCTTTTGGGGTCTAGCCGATACAGGTGCTACTCCAACTATCATGGACTTCAAAGTATTTAACGAAGCACAACGACGGGGTGTATGCACCTATTTTAATCCGGTATGAGAAGATTTAACTGTACTAAATGGCCGAGGCATCCGCACGGAAGGCACTGCTGTGGTGTTAACTGAGTCCGAGGGCCGTTCCATCCCATTCTCTTACAGTATCATCAATAAGTATCACAATAATGTGTTATTCGGGGTAGACAATTTGGGAAAAATCAATTACCAGCTAGTCTGGGGTGGACCAAGAGAAGATGTACGCCATTTGGTTCATACCATAGGTACCGAAGACGCCGAAACAGCCGCTCATCACGTGATTGACGAAGAATTAAAATTATTTGACGACGTGAAAAGACCAAACAACTCCTGGTACCAGAGAATAAAGGATAATGTTAATAAGGAACCGGCCAAGTATCCCGAATATTTTGTCTGAAACAATAAGCTCTACCGTCATATCCAACACAGCCTCAATTATAACGAAAGGGAAGACGCGTGGGAACTATACGTGCCAGAATCCGTCCGAGAAGAGGTAATACATGAAAACCATGATGAACCGACCGCTGGTCACTTAGGAATAACCAAGACCGTCGCACGTATAGCAAGATCATAAATTTGGCCGAAGACGAACCGAGACATCGCACATTATGTACGAAATTGTCAAAGATGTCAGGGATTCAAACCATCTCAGCAACCAATTTCTGGTACGATGGGTACAGCTAGCACGACGCATCCATGGGAAATCGTTTCAATTGATATTCTGGGCCCAAAACCTAGATCGGCCAACGGGCACTACTACCTGTTAGTGATGCAAGATGAATTTACAAAATGGACCGAGATACATCCAATGAGGCAACCCAAAACTCCAGCGATTGTGAAAGCTTTGAAAGAAAGGATAATAATGCGTTTCGGATGTCCTCGAATAGTCATATCGGACAATGGGAGTCAGTTCATCAGTCAAGAATTCACCGGATTATTATCACAATACGGTATCCGTCATTAACGGACTCCGGCGTATTCTCCGCAACGCAACCCGGTGGAACGTACTAACAAAGTAATAGGAACAATGATATCCCAATTCAATCAAAAGACACAGAAGTCATGGGACAAATACTTACCCGAACTTAACTTCGCAATTAACACCGCTAAACACGAGTCTACGCAATTCACACCGGGGTATTTGAATTACGGACGAGAAATCAATCCGCCCAACACACTCCGAGCGGAATGGGAAAGTCACGACGTAATACAACCAACGGATAACGAGTCAAGAATAAAGACACTGCAAGAGGCACTGGAATTGGTCAGGGTCAATTTAGCCAAGGCGTTCACAAAACAAAGTTTCCACTATAATGAAGGCAAAGGTGACTGGAAGCCTCAAATAAGGGATTTAGTCTGTAAACCTGAATACCATCTAGCATCAGCCTCAACTGCTTCCTCGTCTAAGCTCGCCAATAAATTCACTAGCGGATATACTATCGTGGGTAACGTGGGTCAAAAAGTTTATGAGACAGAAAAAGACGGACAGATTATTCGTGTACATATTAAAGATCTCAAGCCTAGTCACCAGTCCGAGACAAACTGATCCAGGAACCAAAGAAGTAATCATGTTTGAACCTAGTTTGATTAGTATTTTGGTACCGTTCTCTTTCTTTCCGTTATGCCTTTTTCTCTTTAATTCTGATCCAACATCGCGATGGAACAATACGATGGAGTCGGGGAGTCAACGCCGAAGGAGAACATCAAGGCTAAACTCCAGAAGCTATATGTGAATGCCCCGCCCGTCTGCCTTGGCCGTAAACGGATCACGGTACCGGTATCCAAACCCTTCAACCGCAAGTCCAGGGGAGAATTCTTGAAAGAGATCCTGCTGATCAACCGTCCAACCAAAAGTACCTCCCGTTTGACGGGGATAACTAGCCCGAAATATGCGACCCAGGTATCATCTGCCACAGGCAATCAAGGGTCCGCCGGAGCGCAGATGATGAATCCTCAGGTCGAAGCGTACGACCCTACACGACCGGGATTTAACCGAAACAGGATGACCAACAAACCGAGGATTGTCAACGTTCAGATCATCCGTCCAGGTGTTCCTCTCCAAGTACTCTGCGCGTCCAAGGAGAATATACCACGAAATGCTCCTACAAACACCGTTCATCGCATGACGCTCCCAGATCTGGCCAGGGAACGGGAGAACTGAATCAAGGACCAGCACGCCTGCCACCTCAAGGTCAGTTTACCACCGAATACCCCGACTGGACGCTTCTCGCCAGAACCAGTAAAGCCCAAATATCACCGGTTCGAGGAACTTGACTGGGAAGACCTCAAGACCCGGCCGAAGCGGATCAGACTCGCGGCAGAAGATCGCCAAGGAAGGATCTTACAAGTTCAATTAAAACCAACACCCAAAAACCAAATTTGAAGATCCGCCGTCTCGTCGTTTTTTTTCCTTCTCTTTCTTTCATTCTTCCTTTTGTTTTTATATTATTTTTCTTTTGACGCCAGAAGTATTGAACACAACAATGTGTTCGCGTGAATGTGATGGTAAAGTACCAATACGTATTTATATTCTATTTATATCAGTTCATTCGTTTTTTTATTGTTGATGTTTATATTCTTTTATTTGATGTTTGTTCCAACCTGAATGCAATTTAGAATAAGGAACTAGTGTTGAGGACATCCTGATCATTGTTTTGTTCTCATGAATCATTCATTCTCTTATTCATACTTTCTTTCATCTAAATAAAATTTAGAATAAGTAGTTCTAGGGTTAAGTATCAAGACTGTTATTTTTTTTTGTAAATCGTTCATTGTTTTTATTTTTGTAATATATGAGTTTTACCATATACCGTTCTTTTTTTGTATACCTCAAAATACTATGCAACAATGTGTCGGTAAGGCACAGGAAAAAAAAAGTCCACTGAACGTATCCTTTTTTTTATCAAAGAAAGGGGGGTGTGACGATCCTCATCTAGATTTTGAAACCTGTGAAATATGAAATCGGTCAATATAAGTAAGACTATTGTAAAAAGGAACGATATTCCTTACCTTGATGAAGATGCCTTTCCCAATCTTTGTGTTGCACTGAGAATTTTTTGTACGTTACCAACATCATCTGCAAGCTGTGAACGTAGCTTTAGTGAACTCAAACTCATAAAGAATTATTTAAGATCTTCTATGAGCCAGGAGCGTCTATCGGGACTTGCTATTCTCAGAATTGAACATGGAGAAGCCAATAGCCTTGACTTTTCACAGATTGTTGACAAATTTGCGGAATTGAAGGCACGGAAGATGAGATTCAATTGAGTTAAACCTCCAGGGTAATATATGTATAACAAAAAATACAAGAATATACACTTGCTACTTGCTTAGTATTATATTTCACTTCTCCAAATACTGTTCAACACTATTATTCGATTCTTCATATATATTACACTATACTGTATAACACTGCAGTTGAATACTATTCTTCTTCTAAGTGCTTTGATGTTTTCGAATGGAGAATAAAAAAATTTTGAAAAAAGTCGACTAGTTGAATTCTGTTATCTCATTACAAATATTTCATGCGACATGAAGTCGAACTGTGATAGACAACACAAAAAGCACAACCTTTCCTACCTGATATCAGACTAGGGGTGAGCCATCTCGATTTGATTTGTACAAGATTTCTTTTTTCACTTCGATTTTTCGACTTTTCCTATTGATTTCTGACAACAATTAATCTTTGTGTCTCAAATTTTTATCTGATTTGTGATTTAGAATTTTTCCAGTTTTAGGGAAAAAAATGAAAGATTTTTGTCCTCATGAGGAGAATCTTTCTGTAATCACAAGAACTTGAATGAAATTGATGATATGGAATTGAAATTCCCAAAAGTTACAATTTTCAAGAACTTCAATTGAGTCGGCCAGAGAATAAAGAATTTCAGAAGTGTGAGTTTTTTTCATTTTCACACGGAAAAAAAGATGATGTTGGATTTACAATGTTTTGTTCGATCACCATAGAAATATTAGGGGTTTCTATGGTGATCGAACGAAATGTTGTAAATCCAACATCATCTTTTTTTCCGTGCAAGGAATATTGTTTCTCAAAATCATTTTTTTTCATTCATAGTTCTATGATTCTGATGAACAAATCGGTTTCTTCCTTTAAATCGCCTATCTCTATATCACACATTTTGAACATCATGAAATAGTAATGTTTTGAGTTTCATCAAATTTCCTATTATTCTGAAGAAACGAAGGGTGGGGGAGGGGGCGGCAAATTCCATCTTTGTACCCCCACGAGAATGCTCTAGATCTGGGCCTGATTAGAAGAAGAAGAAATCAAATTAATTGATAAAATCCATTGCAGCAAACAACGACTGGTCATCCCATTCAAATCACCATACAACGACCACGCTATTAGAGACTTCGGGATTATCAAAAAATTAATAATGAATCTGGATCTTCTTGAGGATTGACTGCACTGTTCATCTATACCTAATCCAGATAAGTTCAAACTTCTACAAAAACCTCAAATTAATTCTCTACTATACTTCTCTCTCTCTCTCCCTCTCCGATGAAAGGCCAACAATGAAAAAGAGAAAAATGTTAATCATATTATTGAGAATATCTGGGATATAAGATAACATTCAAATAGAAAAATGCGATAGACGTCTCTATATTAGAGAATCATTTATAAAATTATGTAAATTATTGTCCGAACGTACGAAGTTCTTCGATTAGATTTATTGCGTATCTTATATTTGAGTAAATGACCTTAGCATGAGTACTGTTATTATATTGCGGTATTTTGATTGCTCCTTCATCTTTAAATGTCATATCTGTATATATATATCAAGGTTGTCAGATATAAATGATATTAGAATTTCTCAAAACTCTGGCATCAATCATAATTTCGTTTTCCTTGCTTTTCCTATATACAATAGATTTTCTAAAACGGATATTATACTAAATTTCAGACAGACCAAACATTTAGTCACCATAATAAGTCGCATCGTTATTCTAACAGAACGCATCGTTGGTTCAGCTAAGCGTATCGTAATTTCGATTGAGCCGTTTAGTTATTTTGATTGCGCAGTTTGGTCTGTCCATATCTTACTGTTCGCTTAGTGATTATCACTATTCCTTTTTCTCCGCGGGGAACAAATATTATCTCATCAGTTGCAATGTTGAAATCGTAGTGCAGGGCCATATTTGAGAAGGCAGGAATTGTCGCATGTTGTGCACAGATATTGCTGTTATAACCTTCTTCTGTAGGAGTTCACATCATAATATTCTATGTGATTTAACCAAAAAACAGCACAATTCAAGATGTTACATTTCGAATAGGCTAATTTCGCAGATATAACAGGTGTAGAAGTATGGAACAGGAATTTCCCCATAAAGGGCACCAGCCGTCAGTTTAGGGACCCTTAGACCACTTTGTCGACACCATCATCTCCCCTTAACAGCTGATGAAGATTTTCAAACCAAAACAATAGAAGTTGTCGAGTTTTGTGCCTACAAACTACGTTCTGCGGACAGCATTGGTTTTTCATTTTCATTTGAAGACAACTGCTGCAGAATGCTTGTCGAAGCTTACGGTAACCATGCCCTTCGTAAAACACAGTGTTTCGGGTGGGTCAAAAAATTGAAAGGTGGTGATTTTGACGTGAGAAATGAAGAGCGTGGGGAAACACCGAAAAAATTCGCAGACGACGCATTACAAGCCTTATTGGATGAAGATGATACTCAAACTTAACAGTTACTCGCGGATCAACTGAATGAGACGTAGGAAACTGTCTCCATTCGTTTGAGAGCCATGAGAAAGATTCAAAAAGTGGGGAAATAGGTTCCGCATGAACTGAATAAAAAACAGCAAGAAAATCGAAAAACCACTTGTGAAATGCTGTTCTACAGATACAAAAGAGAGTCATTTCTCCATCGAATTGTGACAGATGATGGAAAATGAATATATTTTGAGAATTCTAAGCGTAGGAAATCATGGGTGAATCCAGGCGAATCATCGACATCCACTGCAGGACCAAATCGTTTTGGAAATAAGACAATGCTCTGTGTTTGGTGGGATCGGAAGGGTGTTATCTACTATGAGCTGCTGAAACCTGGGCAAACCGTCAGCACTGATCGCTACCAACAGCAAATGATCAACTTGAATCGCGCATTGCGTGAAAAACGACCGGAATATGGAAAAAGACAACACAAAGTCATCTTGTTCCACGATAATGCCCCATCGCACACAGCAAAACGAGTCAGGGGAACGATCGAGGCGTTGAGTTGGGAGATGCTATCGCATACGGCTTATTGTCCAGACTTGGCTCCGTCTGATTATCATCTATTCGCGTCAATGGGACATGCTTTCGTTGAACAACCCTCCAATTCGTATGAAAATGTGGGAGAAAGGCTCGATAATTAGTTCGCTTCAAAAGAGGAACTGTTTCTTTGGCGTGGCATTCATAAACTGCCGGAAAGGTGGGGAAAATGTATCAACAGCAATGGAGATTATTCCGAATAAAATATTTTTTATCATTCTCAAACAACAAACGTGTGATTTTTACAAAAAAATTCCAGTTTCATACTTCTACACCTGATAGTCCTTCGCTACGATTCTCACATCGTAATTCATAAGATAATATTTTTTCCGTGTAACTACACAGCGAAAAACGTTAGGTTAGTTTGATTTTGCCCCAGGGAAACCCCATGGTCTGACTTGGAGAACGGTGTCAAATTGAAATGTCAAAGATACAGTACTTCCAAGTTATTTGGAATCAACAAAAAATCAGAAAATGCTCAGAACAAAATATTGCGAAGCGAAATCATTCCAGAATTTCATCAGGAATCTGCTGTCAAAAAAGTCTCCGGCAATTTCGAATCATACAGTATATGATTCTGAAAATGCATAATTTCCATTGAAACTCCTTCACATATGTCCAACAGATTTCCCAAAAACCCATTTCACGCATTACAGAATTCAATACTCTGGTCACCTAATTGTGTAATACTACGGATGAGAGAACAATGAATACATTTTATTCCAGATTATACTATGTAATCGTACAATCTGATGAAAATTGTCAATATTGTATGAATCGACAGGGAATATTTGGTCGATCCAATTTAGTACACGTGTTGATAGGACTGGAGTAAATAAGCTATAGATGAAAAGTGCGAAATGAATGAAAATTAGTATCAAACCTGAATATTATGATTCCTCGTCGAAATTTACAATTCAGAATGATGCACGGTGGAATGCTCGATTCAGTGGACCAAGAAACAATTCAATTTCAGTTTCTCAGGTAAGTAAGAAGTATCACTCGTAATTGCTATATATTTGGACAGAAATGGATGAGCGTTTTCAAATTTTGCTCATTCTAATTCCCAATCCATCTCATCAGTTCCTATGGGCTATACATTAGAAGCCGTGAACTACGTTGAAGGAAACAAAAAAGAGTACCTTGAATGACATTCAATAAGGATTTCCTGGAATTATGAAACGTTCAACTGAAATTATTTTTTGAACTTTACATAGAGATTTTTTTAAGTCAGATGAACTTTCTCCTTTTTTGATGGTTTACTGACAATTTTTTTTCACTTTTCTCCTCATCGTTTTGACTAAGTCACTGACCTAAATTTTCAATCATTCCTTAAATTTTGATTCACAGATTCATTGTTTTTCCTGGTTTTCTATCTTGCTTCTTCTTTTTCCGAATCCCAGCCTGAAGATAGAGTTGAACTGTTTCAAGTATGACATATTTTTTCATTCCCCGTTCCATTGTTCGAACACACAGAAAATGCTGAATTTGAAGTAGAAGCAGGAGCCGAATACAAAACCAAAGAAGCTGAGGATCCAGGATTCAGGAACTGGACCAGGTGTTGAAGGATATACTCACCCGATCAATGGGAGGCGGGCAAAAAGTTATCTCATGTACACATTTGAAAATATACCTTAAGAGAAAATGCCCGAGCAAAAATTCCCATTTCGGGTTCGCGAAACGGGACTGGTGCAGGCCTATTGTGTTTTTTTTTGCAGTACTGTTGTAGACGTGATACGCATGCAGCACGCCTGCAACAGTACCGCTTGGTGAACCGAAATTAACATCTTTACACTGAGAAAAGTGAACTGTTACCATGCGAAGATGGTAGTTGAGTGACAGAATCGCTAGATTGATAATGGTGACTACGTTATTTGGTATCCGTCTTCACGTGAATGGTAACCATTCTCATGCGCATGAACGTTGCTACGATTTTCCACAGTATTCGAAACCAACATCGCGAAGTTATCCTCCACTTACTATTTGTACATGATAATCATTATATTCCACTCCTCTCAGTATACTAGGGTGGTCCCAGTTTTTCTGCCAGGTTTGAAGAGATTTCTGAAGTCAATTCAAGCCTGGGCAGAAAAATTTCGAGGCCTGCCCTAGTAAAAATATAATGTACATTTGCTTCCAACTTCTGTAACGCTCCACTGCATCATTGTTACTTAATTTTTGCCAGGATAGAGTTGCAAGCTAGTAGGACTTGACCAATTCCTGATAAAAATACATAAAGTCTTTTTGTCACGCGGATGACAAGCCGATCTTATTTTCAGCAGAATCTCCACAGCTGCTCCACTCCAAGCTTGGAAACATGATGTTTCTTTTCACAACTTGGACACCTCACCGGAATAAGATAAGACAAGATTTCTAGTCTCATTTTGTACCACGGAACACTCACACAAGTCATTCCATTCTGAAGAAAGAGTATGAAATTTTGGTGCAAATAATTCACGACGCTCTCATCTTCTATGATATTTTTCATGGAAGCTACAACCTCGTAGAGAATTTATCGAACATGTTGTTATCTCATCAGATGCGAAAGATAAGGTTACCATGATACGCGCATTGAAATTCATACTTTCGATGAAGGTTCGTATTCGATACGGAGACATATAAGCCTGACGTTACGAAGACCTTCGTTCCTTTGGAGTTCCGATGTTTTATTCAATCAAAGCAATGAAGACCTTTCTTGAAAGTTTATCCATCGTATCGAATGACTTCCACTAAAAATTTTTTTCTATCATACCACAACTTGTCGTGAGAGTGAAATTCGTGCTTTTTGCCGTTTCAAAAACTTGATTCATTATCCGAAAAATTATTATAATGAAGAAATCGTGAGTGAAAGAAAGGAAGTTGGATTATTTTTGTTTGAAAAGAGGATTTCACGAGAATCTTTTCAGAATACTGAGCAAGAAGGGCGGAGAGAAAATAATTATTCTTGGAATTTTTCATTTTGAGAAGGATCCTCTTTAGATGTAAATTGTGTGCTTGTGTCGGAGATGAAGTTGGTATTAATACATTGATCGAGATATGATCAAAGTAAAATTGTGAATTGGTTATTCTTTTATCAGTTTTATGCTAAACTCCTTCAAACTTCGACCGTTTGTGACGAAGATAAAGAAACTTCAAGATTACGAGTGACTCTTTAATGATAAGACGATTACAGATGAACATTATTCCAAGTATCCTTCATTTCCTTTAGGAACAGAGAACTTCTTCCATGATTCAGTTGAGTTTACTTTGCACTTTATAGAAAACTCATCTTTCCTCAAAAGGAACCATAATCCTGATGATTGGGAAATCAAATTTCAGGGTAGAAAGGTATCGAATCGATCACCTTTTGCATCTCTTGCTTGGCATTTCTATGCTCCACATGGAATTTTTTTTTCTTTCCATATCCATATATTTTCCTTTAGTTTTTAACACACATTGAATTCTTTATCCTGCCTTTGGTCCCTCTTTCCTCCTCGCAGAACAAATTAGTGCTTTCCAAAGAACAATGAAACGGAATCCAATGAAAATTATCATATATGAAACCAGATTTTCTGTTGAAATAATTCCCAATTTTAATTGAATTCTGATGAATATCAGCATCCATTATTGTCGTTTCAATACATTTCACATTGAATTCTATCTTTCATCTCCTCTATAAGGATCCTTGGAAAAACGAAAAATATTCCTCGATTGGTTTGATTGAACTGCACTGAGAAAACTGTTTTGATGTCCCTGCAAAAACACTTTGTTATTTTATGCCCAACCGAATGCTTTCGTTAACACCATTTCTCCAACGGATTCAGGTAGGCAACGTAGCGTACGTTAATTGCTTCAATTTTCGGTCATGCATTTCAATCGTAATAACTGTCGAATTATATTTGAATAATGTTCAGAAATGTCGAGTCGAGTACATTATTAACTCCTTAAACGAGTTGAATATTTATTCTACTCTCCGGTCACTTGGCTGTTCTATTTTCGCGTGGCGGTTATTGTAAAATTCTGACCGATCATGTAATGAAGACAACAGTACAGGCATTCATTAAATATTTGTTTCCAACGGAATCTGAATGATGTGAAATTTATAGTTCATGAAAGTTCAAAACTTTAGTTTCCAGAACACAAATTCACTCACTGTACCTATTGAATATAAATCTTGTGGTATTTGTTATTTGTTGGTTGTTTGTCATCACCTCTCCTTCATAGCTACTCTCCAGCTTCTCTCGAACTGTGATCACAGTTGGATTCGCAGAGTGGACTATTGAATCAATCGCGTTCCATTCGTAAAAACTTTCCTATATCAATGAAAGCGAATTGGATAGTTGGTATAATCTAATGGGTGTACTTTTCTTCTCGGTAGGAACCCAATAAACATACAAATCTTAAAGACATCTAAAAGATGTCTAAGAACAGACATCTTTTCGACATTTCTAAAAGACAACTTATAGACTTCTTTTAGATGTCTCACTGAAGACATTTCTAAGAAGTCTCTTGAAGTTATCTTAAAGATGTCTAATAGATTTTATTTCAAAGATGTCTTTGAAGATTTAATAAACGACATCTTGTAGATATCTTGAAAATCAAAATCACAATATTGATAATTAGGAGTGTGCGAGTAGTGATTTTTTGAGTCGAGTCGAGTCGAGTAATTGAAGTTTCGAGTCGGGTCGAGCCGAGTACTCGAAAATTTTTCGAGTATCTGGTAGATTTTCGAGTACTCAAAAAGTATATAATATATATGAATATAATCTATATGTGATAGTGGATAACGATCCCTTATGCTCTCTAAGAATATTCTACCCTTGGCAAATGATAATCAATATCGGTGAAGTGTTCAATAAAATCTCATCCTTGAAAACTTCTTCCGGTCCTGGTGATGATGGTATTCCTCCTAATTTTCTAAAATCTTGCAAGTTCGTCATTTCTCGGCCTTTGTGGTTGATCTTCAACAGCTCTTCATCCTCTGGAATATTTCCTTCTCAATGGAAATCCAGCTTAATTACTCCTATCTTCAAATCTGGGGACCGTTCTGACGTGAGAAACTATAGACCGATTAGTATCATGAATGTTATGCCGAAAATTTTTGAAGATATAGTTACTGATAAAATAACACCACTGTTTTCTGATATTATTTCTGATTTCCAGCATGGCTTCACTTCTGGCAAATCTACCGTAACTAACTTGTCTATTTTTTCTCATGTTGTGTCCTCTGCGCTTGATCAAAATGCCCAAGTGGATACTATATATACAGACTTCTCAAAGGCTTTTGACAGAGTTGATCATAATATATTGTTAAATAAATTAAGTAATTTAGGTATTCGAAGCAATTTTTTGTCGTGGTTACAGACTTATATTCTGAATCGTACGCAATCAGTTCGTGTCTCTCAATATTTCTCTGATTCATTTTTTGTATCCTCAGGTGTACCGCAAGGCTCACATCTAGGTCCTCTATTATTTATTATTTTCATTAATGATATCTCTACGATTTTCAAGTACTGCTCACATCTTCTTTTTGCTGATGACCTGAAACTGTTTATGATTATAAGAACTTACAGAGATGCTCAAAATCTGCAATCTGATTTGGATCGGTTACAATCTTGGTGTGTGCTATCTAATATGTCATTAAATCTCACTAAATGCCATGTGATGAGATTTCATAGAGGTAAAAATGCTATTTATTTTCCTTATAACTTGTCTCACTCTCTGTTATCACCTATAAATACTGTTCGTGATCTTGGAGTTTCATTTGACTCTCGTTTCAACTTCTCAGATCATTACAATCACATAGTTGGTACTTCCATGAAATCTCTCGGATTCATCAAGCGCGTTTGTAAAGATTTTCGTGATCCTGTTGCACTTCGAACACTGTATTGTACTTTAGTTAGACCTCATCTTGAGTATGCGTCTCAAATTTGGAGTCCTCATCTAATTCGGGATTGTACAGACTTGGAAAGAGTTCAGCATAAGTTTCTGCGTTTTGCTGCCTATCAGATAGGCCGTCCGTTGAGCGTCACTTGTCATGATTACTCATTGATTATGGCTCTACTTAACTTGCCTCCCTTGGAATCACGTCGTTTGTTCAATGATTTGTCATTTTTGTATAAAATTGTTAATGGGAAAATTCGCTGCCCTCAACTGCTTGGACTTGTACGTTTTAATGTCCCTTCTCGTTTATTGAGGCGCCCTAAATTGTTCAATCCAATTTCTTATAAATCGAGACACGGTTATTCTGATCCGGTAAATCGGATATCTATCCTAGCAAATTCTTACAGTGATGTGCTTGAATTATTTTCATCCCATCCTGATCTTAGGAATTCTCTTTCTCTTATTTGTCAAATTTAATATCTAATTGTCCTTTTCACTTATAATTATACACGTTAACTGTTGTTGTAATATAAGATGCATGTAGTCGAGCTTAACATGATGCTTAATGCTTTGATGTATGATATATATAATGTGGTTCAAATAATGTATATTCTATGTACCAAAGGGTCTTTTATACCCGTATAAACAAAATAAATAAATAAATAAATAAATAATTCATGATAATTCTAAGAAAATCGACAGATTACTCGAAAATTTCGAGTAGTACAAAATACTCGACTCGACGAGTACTCGACTCGACTCGACTCGAGAATACTCGAAAATTTCGAGTACTCGCACACACCTATTGATAATATAATAATATACCGATAATTATTATAGGCCTGAATTAACAAAAATATCAATTTTGATATAAAATCAAATAATTGGCGGCTTTCATTATAAAAATTTTCATAATCTCATAGTGTGCATTGTTTCTACTGACCAAATTGTGTCAGTAGATGTGGATGTTGCACGGATTGAAACCTTAATTCGCTCAAGTACTCCTGCTTGAAGAATTTTATTGAACCAATAGAATCTGCATCGGAATCAGTGGGTTCAATGAGATATTTTGAACAGGCGTACAAGAAAATTCTACGGTCATAGTTTGTAATTCCAAAAAAACACGAAGGTCCAAAGAATATTCAGTGGAGGTGCATTGAACGTCCGGACATTGGATGGTCCGAACATTCCTTGAACATAAATGTACGTATAATGAACGTGAATTTCACCTAAAAGATCTGTGTCTTGGGAAAGTTACAGGGATGGAATATATAATTCGCAAGACATTTTCAGATCATCTGAGAGTGTGCTTCAAACGTGGTTAATAAAACCTATTCATTCCTATTGAATGTAATAAAATCACATTGAAATTCGAATTCTGCACGTTTAATAGGAATAAATAGGTTTTTTATCAATCAGGGAAGAGGTCCTAAGAAAAATTTGCATCATATCTAAAACTCGTCTTGAAGAAGTCGAAAAGATATCTTCTAGATATCTTGTAAGAGTTCTAAAAGATGTCTTACTCAAGACATGTTTTAGATGTCTAAAACTGTCGAATAAGACATCTTTTAGACTTTTTTTAGATATCTTTTAGAACAGTTTGTAAGACATCTTGCGAAGTCGCAAGACATCTTTTAGATTTAGAAAAAAATATCTTTTTGTCTATGTGGGAAGGTGCAGTATACTGATTTTTGGGATAACAGAGTCCCTTCAATTCTGTTGATAACTGGTTGACAATTATTCACACGCTTACTTGTCACGCAATGTTCATTATATATATGTATTCATTTTCATCACGAATAGCTCGCAATGACTTATCGTTCCGCTGCAACAGATGGCTTGAGATATGTTGAATATTTATGGAACACTTGTTACGTCGATTCCGTATCGTGCCGCTGGATATAATACCTAATCTGTCTAAATGATCTAAAACCCTATAGCTGTCTTAGAGACGCAATTACAAGAGCGAAGAGGATATTCCAGATACATTCGAATACTTGTGCTTCCCATATTTCAATCTTTTACCACGCTGAACAACTATATCAATTCAATCATCATTCTCTTAGGAGCATGAAAAAATTACACTATTCATTCAAAAGTACATTCCTAAACGGTTCAATGAATTGACTTCCCTGGTTACAAAAATCCATAGAGTCTGGTAAAAGATTCAATGAGATTTGGCGAGAATGAATGGGTTCGTTCAAACGGGGTTATTAGAATAAAAGTAAGATGGACAATAGATATAAGAGAAATTAATCCAACGTGGTTATGGAATGAGGATTCGAGATCCTTTCGGTCTCTCATCTGGAAAGGTTCCGAAACGAGCAGAAAGATTGGTTATCTACAACACGTTGGAGTATCATATCGACACGCCCAATGTAAGTTTCTACTTATCTTCTTCCCTCTTGATTTGTCTGACAGTGGTAAAGAATAGCTGAGGGGTCGCCACTTGAGCTCGTTAATAATCGTTAGACGTTGTCGACGAGACAGTGATGAACAACTCAAAAAGGTCATAAGAAGGTCGTGAGTGGAAAAAAGTAACCTGCCACGTTAACTGTGAGGTGTGACGAAATCGTTTTTTTTTTCATTAATTGTAAACATGTTGAACTTATGCTTTACACCTCAATATAATAATCAATATTCATATTCATGCGAATATCTTACATTCTATGTAATATTCTCTAATGTCCAATATGCATATTCTATGTAATGCCCAATATGCATATTCTATGCAATATTCAATATGCATATTTGTATTCAATGTGCATATTCGTGCATGAATATTCTACATAATATTCAATGTGCAAATCTTCGCATGAATATTCTATAATTCATACATGAATATTCTACATAATATTCAATGTACATATTCATGCATAAATATTCTATGATATTCCATGTACATATTCATACGTGAATATTCTATGTGGTATTCAATATACATATTCGTACATGAATATTCTACCAAATATTCAATATACATATTCATGCATAGATATTCTATGATATTCCATATACATATTCATACGTGAATATTCTATATGGTATTCCATATACATGTTCGTACATGAATATTCTACCAAATATTCAATGTACATATTCATGCATAAATATTCTATAATATTCCATATACATATTCATATTCAATATATATATATATATTATACGTTCTCATTCCTTTTATATGCATATTCACATTTCATGTGATTGAACATACCTTCCAGCAAACGAATAAATTAAATAACACATTTTGCTATTAAAGAATGTTCAATCGTGAAATTCATTTTAGACTGTAGTGCGAACTTTCACCCAAACTTCACGCGATAGATAAGACATCGTCGAGTGAACACCATGTACTTGTGATGCGTCATGAGGACAGTTCATGGATTCATCATCGATAGATCAAAGTACATTTTTCTAATCTACGAAAACAAGTCCACCATGATGGATTTTCATGGTATAAAAACCCATGCATTGGGCCCAAAAGTCAGTATTCGCAGTAATAGTCTCCGCTCCAGTTTCCACCTCGCGTTCAACGTTCTTCTTACAAAATTTCAAAGTGTTCAAGTTAAATTCTTTTCAAAGTGTTAGAAATATTTTGTGTTTTCTCTTCAAAGTGTTAGAAATATTTTGTGTTTTCTCTTCAAAGTGTTAGAAATATTTTGTGTTTCTTTTCAAGGTGTTTGAAATATTTTGTGTGACTTCCAAGGATTATTGTACCATATTTTGGATTTTTTTTTCTCTTTGTAAGTGAAAATTCAACTGACTAAAGAATTCATAATAATTCCATTTCAATTTGTGTATTGAGCAACTTTGTTTCATCTCATATTCGAATACATTGTCTATTAAATTCAACCCCATAGTGACGAAAATTGACTACTTGGAAAAATCTAGTTGGCTAGAATTTCTCAGATGTCAATTGAGTCTATCACCAATTAATTGTGTGGGAAATTCAGTTGGCTGGAATCTCACATATTGATTGGTAATTCCAAATTTAACTCACTCATGATTATTCGTGGGAGATTCAGTTGGCTGGAATCGCACGAGTAATTGTTTGAATGTCAAAAATTGGTAGTTGAGGGAAATTCAGTTGGCTGGAATCTCGCAACTGTTAATTAGAGACTATACCAGTTAAAGTAACACCAAACAAGACAATGTATGTACTTTATTAATGGAATATGAATGAATTAAAAACTGAAATTGAGCTTTTAAAAGATTGTATCAAGATCAGAGAAACAAAGTTGCTTCGAAATAATTTAGATTCCAAAATATGTAATAAAATCATTTTTCTTGTAAGTTTGAATTGAAAGAGCCAATAACCCCAATGTTAAAGATGAGGTCGATATATGTATACAATCGAAATATGACTGATGTAGAACAAGGAGTAGAATATGACAAAAGTATGTTGAAATCTCTGATTCTGATTTAAAGTTATTGAAGTTGGCTGTAAGAGAATTGTTTCATGTAGAATTATTCGAATCTTCATTGTAATAAATCTTGTATTTTTATAAATTCAATGTTTTTATTCAACTTTCCTCCTCCAATTGTTCTGTTTCTCCCCATCCTTGTCCATGACGTAAAATAGGGGAACTTATATTTTTAGGTATTGATATTTCATATTAATCCCTTCCATATGTCATTGAAAGAAATATTCTTCGAATATCTCTGGACGTGACAGAGGATTATTTTCTCTTTTGACGTTAATATCCAATGAAATATCTGACAATTACTTCTCGACAAGTCTTGAATTCGACTTCGTTTCGCGAATTTTTTATCTTCATATTCTAACTAGACGAGGAGATGTCAAATGGTAATATCCTTTGAACTGAAATAATTGATTAGTCGAATCGATTTGCGTTCAATTGTTGAGCACCACAGTCTGAGGGACTCAATGCCAGCGAATCATTGAATATGTCACGATGGAATGCAACTGAATATCGTTTAAAAAAAATTCCAAGCTTGTCTCAGCGTTGACACGTGGACCAGAAACGAAAAATTGAGCCAAAAGATGCAATTGTTTGAATTTTGCGGTTAGAGCATTCACCATGTGCATGTGATCATGATACATTCACTCCGAAGGCTAAACTTTGATTCAATCAATCAAGTCCGTGTGATTTTAGGATCAAGTGAAATCAGGTATAAACGTCCAAAACGAATACAGAAATGATACAACGACATTGAATCTACGGTTTACCAAACTAAATATGTACATGAGTTTCCTGCGTGCCTTTGAACCGAATTTGGACGTGAGAATTTCGAAGTATATATCATGAAATATAATGGGCGTACACGTACATGCATCCATAAGAACAAAGAAAAATATTAAAACAATGAATACATCATCTATTCATTCTGGCAATAAAACAACGAGATAGTAGGGCGTGCAATAGGAACCTGAATCTCTTGAGTAACTTTAACCCGCATTCGCAGTCCGTAATACCGGCAGCTATACATATAGAAGAGGGTCGTTTATCATTGCGGTGTATCATCGCTCGTCTGTTTACTTGGAAAGTACAGGGATAACCGATAAAGTTCGTCCGTTAATAACGCTAGTCTCCTCTTCTCTCTCTCTCTCTCTTTTCCTCTCGCTCTCATTCTTGTCTTCTGTTCTACCGTTAATATCTGAACACCAACAGTTGCCTCAAAATCTCAAATTTGTCTTCCGTTTAGACCAATGTGAGAAAAAGATTACTCGATCCATTGACAAGTCATTACAACCAGCATTACAGGAAATTGTGGTGTCGAGAAAAATTGGGTCCACGAAGAGGAAAGATATTTATTCTACAGACAATACAATTCTTTTTGTATCGAAGCGCAGTTGAATTCGATCGAATTTTCTCCCTCGTTTCAAGGGATTTTCTTTCAAATGGATTAACCATACCACTGTAATTACAAACGTTTTATTTTTTTGGAATCACCGTTCAGAACTCTCCAGAATTCAAGCGTTTCGTGAGTGTAATTGAACTAATTCTGAATTCAAATCGATTCAAAATCAATCGAACGCGTTTTTGACTTGTTGATATATTGAACAGCGGAAAAGCGAATTTACATGATAGGTTGTAAGTATGGAATTCGATTTCCTGTTCCCAGTTGTTCGAGTAGAGGGTGAAGGAGGCGACCTTCAGATACAAGAGGGTAACTGCGAATGTATTGAATGAGTTGTATGGGATAACAGGTTGGTTTTTAACACACCAACGATTTCGATTGATCTTCTAGAGTCAAGTACAACGTTGAGATCAATTAAATTTCTCTCCTCGAGGGGAATACAGATGGCATATTGCGAGTTTCATGTCAACCAAGTGAGTTTATTAAGGAAAATTCTGGAGAAACTTTCAACCAGTACTACGGAATGAAAAAAGAAATAATAATTGCAGGGTTCAAGTTATCTGGAGATTGCAATTCATGGATGCACAAAAAATTTGGAATTAAATACAGATACATTTTTCGTACATTAATTTTGAGGACTGAAACCACGCAAATGCACTTAAAACGATTGATAGATGTGGTTGTACATCAAGTTGAGTATGAGGACTGTTACGAAACCTCATAATTTATCGGGAGATCTTTAGATTTCTGTCCCTGTTTTCCGAAATACCGATTTTAAGCCGAAATTTAACGGTTTCCTAATTAATTCAACGAAATCTACCGGTTTTTTAACACAATTACTCGCCCTTCGCCACAGAAATGGCATTGAACGGCAAGCAAAACGAGCGTCGCTTGGAATATCAAATGGTGTGCAGAATGATTGTTCTCGGATTTCAGAGAGTGAAGCAAAGCGTCACTTGGACCACGATATATAGCGAGTGGAACGAAAACAATTCTGATTGCAGGAGTGCGGGTTTCCTTTGCACAGCAAGGGTCAATCTTCAACAGTAGTAGTGTCTTCAACAAAGTAGAACGATGGGAACAGTTGAATTTCATTCCACTTAGTAGCGCCTCAATTTTCGACCCGATAATATCCCAAAAGTGCGATTTGCAGAGAAATTTTCATAGACTCTTCTTAAAAAATCTTATAAGATATTAATGAAATAGCCTAATGAAATTTTTACGCAATACAATGTGCTCTCTAAAATTGTTAGAGTGGTATTCCTTTAGCCAGCCAAAGGTGAGCCTGTCGAAATTTCGAGTGAAATTTCCACTCTTTCAAAGGGATAATCTGAGGTTTGAGGTTATAAACTCACAGCCACTCCAATTCTAGAGTTAATTTTTCAGTCTAAGAGAATATGAGTCCACTCGAAACGAGTGAAAATCACACTCGAAGCGTACTGGCTCACTCCTGAGACTTAGTGGAGTGAAATGAGTGGTTTTTCACTCTCCTACATTTAGAGAATTGAGCATTAAAATTCCTTTTCTTCTTCAGAAATCGTGTTACCGATCTCTCGTAGTCCATCTCTCGTTTCGAATGTTCATGGTTTTGCATCACTGCATGTGACATATACGTAATTTGAAGAACTTTGATACCATTAAGACATGTATGTTCTTATTGAATGAAATCTTTCAACGTGCATGGTTTGACATCTCGTTTCAGGGAGTGCTCTTCGCATGTATTTATCTCACGTACCGCAACGCTTTCAGCATCACATGGATCCGTTTTTTGTTATTTTCTTCCACCTACGCTCTTTTCTCCCATCAGAGACATTTACTCTTTCGGTAATCTTAATTTACGTTTCACGTACCTCTCTTCAATGCATTCTGCCACTTCCTTTGATCTCACCTTCTCCTTCCGCAAACGAAATTGTTGTACATTTTCACCACGGTGATGGATTTTGCAAATACGTTGTATATTGCCACTCTCAAGCCTAAATTCAGCTGAACTCGTATAATGAAAAAGATTTTCAATTATATTTCACCCTCCCCGATATCGGAAGACCGTCGAGTTCATATATTCAGAAATAGGAAAAACAAAGGACATTTCGATTGCTCCCCTTTCAAATGTAAATCATTGTAGGGATATTTTCATACAAATAGGAAGCCGAGTACGAACGATTGAACGAGGAGAAAACTTGGAGGGGAAGAGAGGGAGAGAGAGGGAGAAAGGAGAGACAAGTTGGATGCGGAAAAGTTTTATCGAATGCGGTCGTTCCGCCTTCAGAGTTAGCTTACGCGCTCATGAAACACAATTATCTTGGGGTAACGTTATCGCCGTATTCGGAGCTCTCCTCCTACGATGGACCCCCTAGGCTTCGCTAGTGAGGTCAGTACGTCTCTACGGTTCAAGCTTTCGAGGGACATCGAGGGTGAGAGGTGGCGGTTACGTGTGCGCGGATCTTTGTACGTGCCTGTGTGTGTGTGTGTCTCAACAACGACATTGAATACGTTGGCACTGGTAAAGTTCGTCGTACGTCTCGTAACTACTCCAAACAGGTTTCGTTTCGAACATGACTCGTACATTAAAGGCTGCCTCCTTGTCGAAGAGTTAACAGGGTGCTAGTGGCAGGGTGTACCAGGTTGGATGCTGTGGCGCTAGACATGTACGAGGAACTTTAATACCTCTGAAGAGCAAGGAGAGGGAAAGAGAGAGAGGAGAAGAGAGGATCTGGAAAATCGCAACGGGCAAGGCGAAAACTGCAATAACGGAAACACGATAAGGTACAACTAGAACCTTGAGTCTTTCTACCTGTGCGCTCTCTGTAACCTACAGTGACAGAAATCAATCGAACTTCTGTTCCACGAGCTATCTTGCAGAAGTCTCGTACGATTTCATGACGTTTCGATATGGAAACTCCTCCTCCAGTTGCAGAACGTACAATGGGGACCGTTGCAACTTTCTTTGTATCTCATTTGGAACTTGGTAAATTATTAAATAAAGTTCTTTTCTTCTCTTTATTATTGTATATTTCGTTGTATGCTGTTATGTGAACCAATTATACTTTTTATTTGCCCAGGAAAAAATCATTAGATCTATTCAGAGCTAAATAGATGTGAGTAGATCTGATTTTTGGTCAGATCTAGTTCAAAAGATCAGATTAGATCTGTTCAGATCTCAGTAGATCTGATCAGATCTTGGCACATCTGGTTAGATCTGAGTAGATCTCGTTAGATCTGAATTGAATATTAGATTAAATCTTAATGAGCAATTGGTGGTTCAATTGTCAGAAATTGTGTGATATCTGTCTGTATATGAATTTGATTTTGCACATATATTGTGACAAACACAAGCCAAAATCGCAGTTTTTCAGATCTTAATAGATCTGGTCAGATCTGATCATTTTTTCCCGGGTGGGTTTTAATGCTCGGGAGATGCACATGGGATTCTAAAGATTCATTGGTTCTCATAGAGTAATACGAAACTTGAAAACGACCGGAACACTTGAAGTAGGAATCAAGTATTCATAATATACTTTCAATCGATATATCCCATATAATATCTCTTCAACTCGATACTCAGATGACGGAAAAGTGTTCTCTTTTCCTTCAAGCAATACTTCATGCTCTCAATAAACTTGATACTCGCAACTTGTGAAAGATGTTGGAAGGAAAATGTTCTGCATCACATACATTTTTCTCAACCTCTCGAGTATCTGTTTGCATTTTCTCTTGTTCTTGCATCAATTATTGAGAATATTGAAAATTAACAATCACACATTGAGAACGTATGGTTGGTGTGAGTTCTAATTCTTTTGAATTCGTGGAAAATATGTAAAAATAGGACTCTGTTCACACAATAATTGTTATATTAAGTTGACAAGTAGACAATAATCCAGCATTAGGGATATCCGTGGGTTGAGGCGCGTATGGTATGCGGCGCGATCGTACGCACCCAGGCAGGCGCGATGAGTAACAGAACACACTCGACAACAAGGCTGCCCTGGATTGGGGATTTCTACTTACGACGCGAGGAGTGCTTCGCCGCGACCGCTCGTTCTGCAATCGAAAATATACTTCTCCGGCTATATCACCAGATGCGTTGGCATAGTCTGGCACTGTTTTCTGAGGCCGACCGCTCAGGTTGATGAGAAGGATACCCCGCTAAGCATGCACGGAGAAGAGTATATTACCATCCGCCCTCGTTCTCATCGCGACTTTAGAATAGGAAGTGAGTAATGACTCGCGATTTAGTGACCATTCCGATGTTAACCTGTCATTTTCATGGCCACGTGAACAGTTTATCGTATTCACTTCGATTCTGAATCAGTGATGCCAGCATTCGCTCGACCGATCAGCTTTACCCTCTCCATCACACCCATCTGTCTAGAAATCTCACACACCCAATGAAACCTCCGACAAAAGAAATTAGATTATATAGAACGTGATGGAGGGGGTCAAACTGGTCAGTTGGCTGAATGCTGGACTTATTACAATTTTTGAATACCTGTCACCAAATTACTGTTCTTCATAGTAACCATTACCGTATACTCTTCTCTGTGGTGTCTGCTGTCATTTGGGTAGTCGATTTCCTACATTTCCAGGTTCTAAAGCCGTTACAGTCTCACTGCTCTCGCTGCCATACCTCCGCAGACATCCGACAAAATTGGGCGGGTCTGGACGCGAGCAGGGTACCCAAGCATTAATGGGAACTGGAGTTTGCCGAACGAGCGCCCTTGCGTCAGAGGGCACTAATGTTCTCACTAACACGAATATGGTTTAGTGAGGACATCACTACCCTCTGACGCAAGGGCGCTCGTTCGGCAAACTCAAGCTCCCATTAATGCTTCGGTACCCCGGAAGCGAGGAGAAATTTGATCCTCCCGAATCATAGAGCCAAGAGGAACAAGGGAGGGGGGTGGAGTTAGCCATCAAAGAAGCAATTGTTCTCTCTCTGTCGGATAGCGAAGCAAATAGTCCTAAGGTACTGAAAGCCTCCGTCTAAGCGGATTACCAGGTGTAGAAGTATGAAACCAGGATTTTTTTGTAAAAATCACACGTCTGTTGTTTGAAAATGATGAAAAATATTTTATTCAAAATAATCTCCGTTGCTGTTTATACATTTTTACCATCTTCCCGGCAGTTTATAAATATCATGCGAAAAAAACAGTTCCTCTTTTGAAGCAGACCAGTTATCGACCCATTCTCCTACATTTTCATACGAATTGGAGCGTTGTTCAGCGAGAGCGTGTCCCATTGAATCGAACAGATGATAATCGGACGGAGCCAAGTCTGGAGAATAAGCCGCACGTGGTAGCATCTCCCAACTGAACGCCTCGATCGTTTCCCTGACCCGTTTTGCTGTGCGTGACGGGGCATTATCGTGGAGCAAGATGACTTTGTGTTGTCTTTTTCCATATTCCGGTCGTTTTTCACTCGATGTGCGATTCGAGTCAATCATTTGCTGTTGGTAGCGATCAGTGTTGACGGTTTGCCCAGGTTTTAGCAGCTCATGGTTGATTACATCCTTCTGATCCCACCAAACACAGAGCATTGTCTCTTTCCTCAACGCTTTGGTTTTGCAGTGGATTTCGATGATTCGCCTGGATTCACGCATGATTTCCGATGCTTGGGATTCTCAAAATATATCCATTTTTCATCACCTATCACAATTCGATGAAGGAATGACTTTCTTCTGTATCCATCGAAGAGCAATTCACAAGTGGTTTTTCGATTGTCTTGCTGTCTTTCATTCAGTTCCTGTGGAACCCATTTTCCCACTTTCCGAATCTTTCCCATGGCTCTCAAACGAACGGAGAAGGCTTTCTGGGTCACATTCAGTTGATCCGCGAGTTCTTTCTGAGTTTGAGTATCATTTCCATCTAATCAGTCTTGTAATTCGTCGTCCGCGAACTTTTACGGTGATTTCCCACGCTCTCCGTTTCTGAGATCAAAATCACCACTTTAAAATTTTTTGAACCATTCGAAACCCTGTATTTCACCGAGGGTATGTTCACTGTAAACTTCGACAAGCATTCGATGTGATTCTGCAGCAGTTTTCTGCAAATCATAACAAAAAACCGATGCTGTCCGCAAATCGTAGTCTGTGGGCACAAAACTCGACATGTTCGAGGTTAGTAAACGATTACGGGTGTACAGAACTTCTATTGTTTTGTGTTGGAAATCTTCATCAGCTGTTAGGGAGAAATGATGGTGCTCAAGAAGTGGCTCTAGGGTCCCTAAACTGATGGCTAGTGCCATTTATAGGGAAATTCCGGTTTCATACTCCTACACCTCGTATATAGCTTGATTTACGACACTATTTGATCCATAATTGTAATGAATTCAAATAAACAGTCTGATATCCGAATATAAATAACGATAAAGCAATCCGAAAATTCAGAATACTTCGAAGAATCAATGTGTAATCATAATGCAATAACAATTCTGTGGCATATTTTAACTCCCACGAGAACTCAAAGAGTATCATCACTCAAATCAGAAACCCCAACCATTCTCTCCTTGCGAATTTTCACCACAAACGTGAGGATATTGAATGAGAATGCATAAACATAGTTTTAACAATCCATAAAATGTGATCTGCATGAAATTAATGGAAACAAACATATTCCAAGAATCGGAATATGAACATCATGTATAATACCAGCAGTCAATTTAATTCCCAGCATTCTCTGTTCAGACTCCTCGACGGAGTACGTTTAAGTCAACCATGTACGCGGGTAAGCCGTCTAATAGTTCGGACATTTTCTAGTAATTGTTGGACCGGAGCCGATTCCGTGAAGCTTAGAGAGAAATCCTTCACAAGGATTTTCTCTACAACACTGTTGCGTTGTTCTCTGGAATCAATGAACGTTGCCTCTTAGCACAGTAATCTCAACTTATTATCAGCTTTAAAGTTTGATGCACCGTTCATTTGAACTCCACGGTTTGCACAAATTTACCCACTTGATAAACAAACATACGTACGTCCGATTAGTATCCTCTTCATTGGCGAGGAATACCAATGGCTTCCGAATTCACTTTCAGGTTATAATATGCATATAACTTTTAATCCTTCTCTCTTCAAAAATCCAAACTATTCAAAATTTCGCGTTTATAACATATGGAACATGTGGGATTACCTACATTATTTTGAGTGTTTCATAATCATGAAAGTTATTCGTAACACCATCGATTGTCCCATATTTTGAAATATTTAATAATTTCCCCAATTTCCCACGAAAAGCGGATGTGCCATGCTATCATTTCCATGAATTGAGAACATTCCAGGATTGATATCAGCAAGAATTTTGCAAAATGATTCTATCAAGTCTCCACGTCTCGTGAAGAATCTCTGCAGTTCCCGTAATGATGAGAAGGATACATCTTCAATTCCATTCCAACTTTCTAGGTCAGATGCCGGGATTAAGATTGCAATTTTTACATTGAACAAATCATTTGGTCACAATCCAAAATAGATTACTCGCTAACGTGCGCAAATAATATCGACAAAGTATATACACTCAAAAGAAACGAGGGCAAATACTTTGCACTGCAATCCACGCTGTTAGTTTTTGATCGCCAATACAGATTAAGTGACATACAACGTTCGTGTTATACGGAACACGTATTTTGATTCATGTAGGGGATCGAATGAGTTGAATTTGGATATTGTAATTTAACGGTTGTACGGTACTGTACACATTTTTATGCTAAATTCCCTGAATCCGATTAAAAACTGATTCCCTTTTTCAAATCCAGATCACTTCCAAGCATTGTGTTCGACATACTTGAACTTGGCGCCATTCGCCAAGGTGGAAAACGGCAGATTTCTGGAAAAAAATTGAAGTATTTGAATTCGAAGTCATAACAATTTGAAATTTTTTAGCTTCTAGCCAATCAGCATTCAGCAACTTCAAATTATTACTGCTCCGAAACAAACAATGATAGGGTAAGCTGAACAATGTGGCACACAATCCTTTCGAGTGATTTAGATTCGAAAGAATATTAAAAAATGCTCATATCCAAAAAACTAACCCTCCAAAAAAATGTCCGAAGAAAAAATGATTGCATTTCAGCCGCAGAATATGCCGCAGAAATGCAAATGATAAATTCTGGGACAACCGGTATAAGAAGACACATCAATTCAAACAATCGATAACACAGTATTTTTCCTGCCACGCTTTTTGTTTCGTGCGGAAGAATAATGTCACCTCACGAGATATCTCGACATTGGCACTGTGGGGCGATAGTATATAAGGTGCGAGGTATCACGTTCTCGATCGCGAACAAGTTGAGGAATGATAAAATGACTTGATTTCTTAATCATCCTTGGATCATTCTCATTCGATAATCCTGAAGCACGTGAATTTCCTGTATAATTTGTGGGTGAAGCAACCACGTTACCACTCCATTTACCTCGAGTATACTTAAATGTCGCTACAAAGTTTCTATATTCACATGGTCGTCCAATTTGTACAGTGACCAGCGGTGTATAATATCAGGTTGTATAAGCAGTTACCTTGTGTATGACCAAAGGTTAATAATCTCGCGAGCTTTCACCCCGATCGACCCCCTGGCCTCGCTCACCTCGGTCGGCCTCCATGTACCGCCTCCTGAATACCGCATATGTCCGTTGTGAATGGCGCTTAAGCCGACTCGCTATCGACACGCTTGGGAATTGGAGCTAGATAGAACAGCTGCTACTAAAGTATGCATGAGCCGAGACTGTTTTGTATCAGTACGCTCAGTGTACACTCTTGTGTTACTAACAGTAGGGGAAACAGTCAAGATTGTTTCGCTATGGTTACGCCTCGGTACGTTTTCCGTGGCCCATTCTCTATCGTGTAGTTGACAGAGGGTGACCTTTGATGAAAGAAACTGCTTATTGTTCCAAGCTGTGATTTTTCGGAGAATTAAAATTACGTCTCTCTATTTTCAATATGAGAATATTTTTTGGTGGATTGTGCATGGGATTGCGTATTGATTTTAGGAATTGAGCTGAGCAAACTCGTAGTTATCGCGATGTTAAGAGAATGTTTCATAAGAAAAAGTTCTTTCAAAGAGAGAATTTTTTATGTAAGTAGGTCACTTTGAAGTAGGCATCTTTCAGCATTCAAAATTCAGGTCTTTGGGGGTTACCAGCGCTGTATCTTGGAATTCATGTATTCTCCAAATACTGGACTATCCACCACTCTTTCTCTATTCAATCTCCCGATGATCGATCCAGGGGTTTTTGGTTTGGAATTCTGCAAAATTCAAACACACGGTGAAAGCGGTATTTTGATTGAATAGCTTGAAAATGTGAGATGTTTGATTTTGTCATTTATGAACTCTCCAAGTAGAGGAGTTTTTTCCAGAAAATATTATCAAAAAATTGTAATCCATTGTAGATCTGAAGACTCAGGTGTATCTTTAGAATGTTCAATCGATTGAATCCTTCTACATGATTGATTGGATTGAAGAAATTATAAATACACTGTATCAAGACAAATCTAGATTCCTCGTCATATGCGATATATGTGATATTTTCAACGATGCCTTGCTTCAAACGTTATTATCCAAAGTAAATTCCTTTCCACACATAATTTCCATCGCTTATATATAAACCGAACAGAGTTTAATCGAACTCTTGGGATGCATGAACCTTGACTCCAAGTGTTTTACAAACCCCACCTGCAATTCATCAATCTTTTTTGTCCCTCAGTAGACTCCAACAGTTGTTTCCAGACTTCATACATCTTCCTCCACAAAAGCACCGTTAAATTTGTTGAAACTATCGTATTTTACTGAATCCAAATAGTCACATCGAGTTTTGTTATTACGAAGTATATAGCCTTCTAGTACCACAAGATATTTCCTTTATTCCAGCATCTATCGTGTCTTGAACTTGTTGTTCCACTAGAAATTCTAATACAACTTTGAATGGTCAGTTTGCTTCGCATAACTCAAGGAGTTGTGGAGGTGACGTTGTGGGATTCTTAGAGATGGTCCTTGGCGTTACAATTCTTACTATGAGAATTCTATACTTCATTGTGACGAAGCCAACGAAAGTTTCGAATTCAACAAAACTTCACCTCCTATGGAAACTTCGAGATGGTTCTTGGTTGGAACGTGCATAAAACCCCGTGGGTGAATATTTGACTGGAGGGTCAAAATTATTTGTCTCTCAACTTACTGTACTCTGTATTATTCGATCCGGGAATTGAATTTCTTATAGAAAAAGAAATCGTTCCGCCCGATATACGACTCTTCTGATGGAATAAATATGTAATTTCGAATGGAAATTCCCTTTGTCTCGCTAGAGAGAATATTTTCGATTCTCTTAAGCGGTAATCCGTGAGTAATTCATTATTCGAAAAGGATTAATTCAACGAAGCAATAATTCAACATGCACGGTATAGAGTGGAAAATTCAATTTCGAATAATTACATGGAATCCTAATTGAACTAGTTTCCAACAGAAGAATTTGAATTGTTGAATAAAACAAGCGATTTAAGAATTTCAATGTACATCGATTTCCTCTCGTTCCCTCGTGTACGAAAGTATTATCCTCCAACTATTTCATTCAACTCACTTCTGTATGGTAATCAAAGCACACTAATGCGAGCTATACAGGCAACGACTTAATGCACTGTGGAATATCACCGACTTGGTAATCTCGCTTCTGAAATATCGCATTAAAGATGCGAATTAACAGTTGAATGTAATAAACTCGCGACGCTGTTTCAAAAGCGAACTCCATTAACTTTGAAATGGGATTACGCTTATTATAAGCAATTAAAGGACGCGAAACATTCGCAATATCGGTGCCATGACATAAAGACCGATCGACTGATATAAATCAAACGGATGTTCTGATATCCACAGGTTTTATTATCATCTCCTCCATCAACGAATGTAATTCAACGTTTCTCGTTGATAATAAGTTATGATCGCCATATTCGTTGAAACGTTGGTAACAATGAGGATCCTCAATTGAGTGATATCGTGCCACGGTATTCGATTGATCCAATGATCCAGTATTGTTTCGACGCTTCTTGTTTTTATGTCTCTAAAATCATTTTACAACATTCTGTTCTCAACTTGATCAACCAGATAGAATCGTAATTCTCACAACCCATTTGATTCCAAGTACTTTGATGGAGCTGAACATCGATATGGGAATCGTGTATTTTATGAATCCCTTCCAGAAACACATTTTTCCTCGAGACTGTAACCTACATTTCAAACATCATTATTTTCTGCTATTGTTGGGAAATACAGTGCTTTCGTCCATTAGGAAGACGACATTTCACGTTTCAGCTGATGTATCCGCAGAAAATGAATGTTTGAAAAGTGAACAAATTTTACCGCACTGTAGATTTCACGATACACGAACAGATCGATGAGGTTGATGCATTATTGTCCTGTGTGTCAGTTTGCTGTTCATTCATTATTCGGATGAAATCGGTCGGAAAAATGCACTACAACTCTAATATAATAATCTGAACCCGGCATGGATGACATCATTTTTGAGACCATGGAAATAATATTTTTAAAATTCGAAACATATTTTGTGTGATCATTTCCTTCATTTATTTAAAGTGGATGTGAGAATTTAGAGGAAGTTGTCATCCAGCTATGAAAACTTTTCTTCAAATTACGTTTCAATAATACCAACTTTGAATATTCATCTTTTCAACCCTTCGGCGTTGCAAATTTCCCTCATCATTTATATACTTTTCATATGGGAGAACCCCTGGTTGAAGAAACCGATTGATTCTCGCCGAATCTCATTGAAATTGGACAAAGATCTAATTGATCAATCGAATCCTTGCCCGATTTAAATCAAACTTCGCGAGAATCAATGAGTTCCCTGAACTAGGGAAAACTAGGAACGTGCTGTTTCGGGCTGTTGCAGCGACAAAGGATCAAAGAGGTGTCGATAGGAAGAGTGTCTTTCTTCTGCTGTTGTGCACGGAAGAAGAAAGATGAATTAATGAAATATACTTCCGATGAAGATTCAACCAGGAGCTGAATGTTTAAATTCTTGATTCAACCTCTCTGCTGAATTCCTAGAGAATCTATTTGTGAGGGGAGGGTTCTTGTCATTACAGCTTTGATATACTTTAACGATCAGCAAAACTTGAATTGGACGGTTTCTTCTGGTGAGAATAATGAATGCTTGAGGTTTTAAATTCTTCATCGCGTGGTTGTTAGGAAAGATGTTAAAATATAACCGAATGATTACCATATTTTTCATTCACCAAAATCGTCACGGATGATGGTTCAACCTGTTGGTCGAAATTATTTGGAAATTTGAAGAAAAAAGCATTCACTTCGAGTGTTTTACTGGCAAAATTGCAAGATCAGTTGAACTTATTGAAAATTAGCGCATCGATGAAGGACATTTCAGAGAGAAAATTGACACTAATCGCAAATCTGGGATTGAATAGCAAACTATAAATCCATCTGGAGTTTCAACAAATCCATGAATGCTCAACTCACCACCCTGGACGGACACTTGGCACCATGAAATCGAGACTTACCTGAAACAGTCAACAAAATTACTCATAAAATATATAGAATAGAAATCAGGATATGGTAGAAAATAATATCTCTAACAAGTTCATAATATGATGTCTAGAAATCTAGTTGTCCCACTGGCCACACTCCGCACTTGATTGCATTGGACTTTTCTTCACTCAGACAATTATACTTTAACGAAAATATGGCGTGGTTGACCGTTCAAAAACTGCCATCATTGCTATTAACCCTTCCTGAGCTGACTCAATTCTGATGATGAAGAAAATTTTTTTTCAATAGGCAATAGTTTCTATAGCTCCTAGTATGAACTCTGAATTTTTACAGAATTTTCAGTAACGTGGATTAAAAATTACTGATATGTCCATTCCAATGGACACAGGGTGTCTATGACTAGAACATAGGAAGAAAAATTAAAAATATTTGTATATCACTATTTGCAATGAATCTTCGTTAAATTTCAATGATTCAATATATTGAACGAAAATTACAAAGAATTCCAACAAAATAGGTAATTTTCCAAAAAAAACATTCATCAATTATAAATACAGGCTATTGATGAGTGTTTAGAAACAAGACAAAGTATCAGCTCATATTTTTTTTCTATTTCCAACTCCAACCTGTAAGGTACGATATAGGGGAAGGCAAGGAGACCAGCGTCGTGGGGAAACATACACATTGGAGAGAGAGGGGAAGAAGGAGGCAAATTCGTCATCGAGCAAATGAAAAGAGTCTCAGTCTGCGATATTCGAGCTCGAGAGAACATTATATACAAAAATTATCGACATACTGCTGATCAGACACAGACGTATAACTAATACATTAAAAAACAAACGCGCGCATATTTTACATAGTCATACGTCGTTGTACCAATTTATATGAAGGAATATGTATATAAAATAGTATCTAGAGAGACAACGCGAACATCAATCTCGACAAGAGAAATCTAGGGTCGGTCTCCCTGCTAAGACGAGGATATAAAATTAAGTAAAATTTGTTCAAATACTTTTATATGTTGACACCGTAATTATGATGAACAAATTTAATTATAATTCATAAGAAGAAATTAAATTATCAGTGTATGAACTCCTTTCAACCTCATTTGTAAGAGACCACGCATCCGGTCTGTGGATGATTTAATTCATTATTCGTTCTTCATGTAAGAGGTTGAAGGACATATATTGAAAATATCATTTTTAATCAAAGAGTCTCGTTACAAACCTACGCACAGTGGGCCAGATCACACTAAAAACTGGCCAAAATCCAAATTTTCGACAGAATCGTTTGAAACTCAGTGCACGGGGGTTTTTGGGGTCGTTGATTACGAATCTGGAATCGAATTTTGGAAATTCAAGATGGCGGATCCAATATGGCGGATAAAAATTTCAAAATCCCCCGAATTTCCTTGAGACTCTTCACTCGGGGGTTTTTGGGGTCGCTGATCACGAATCTGGAATCAAATTGTGAAAATTCGATTGCCAATTGGGAGTAAAAAAATTTCGAATCAAGGATGGTGGTCGATAATTTACACACGAAATTATAAGTTAACAAACATCTATCAGAATTCCCTGAAATTCACCACTTGAAGGTTCTTAGAGTGATTGATTTTCGTATATCAAAATTCAGATGCATATCCTCTACTTTTAGGGGTACAGGTGCCCCTAAAGCGGTACCGGTTTACCAACGCCGATGGGGAAATTCTCTCCTCAGAAAGAAAACCGGCCAGCCGAAAGTCCGGAGGATATCAAGAGGAGGAAGAAGCGAAACTATCGACCCAAGCTTCTTTCGGAATTAAAGATGAGCCAATTGCGGGACACCCCTAACCGAGTCAGGGTTACGACACTAGACGCTAACGGGCGCCGTTGGAAGGTATGCGGCGGGTATGGCCATATCAAGGTGACGGCCATGGATAAAGAGACCGCCGAGAAGCCTTAACACATCAGCATTTTCGCCAGTGAAGTGATAGTGCACAAAGTGTTTCTTGTCGTTTTCTTTATTTTCTCTTCTTTTATGTTAATTCAAGTGAAGGCTGAAAGGCCAAAGACCTTTCTTGAGGACGCTAGTCAAAGTGATTATTAATGTTTACTTATTAGTTTATCAGCCCAAGGAGGCACATTGGTTCCTACTTGAAGTATTAACTAGTTTTCAAGTTCAAATTGATATTTTGGTCACTTCGTTTATCTGTACGATTGAGTGCCTTGGCACAATCCATGATTTGTCAAAACTATAGGTTTAAGGTAAAAAGAAAAAAATACAGTTTATTTTTCTATATAACGCTACGCGGTCAGGTACCGAGTTCCTAAGGACAAAGCCAGTCTTGAAATTTATTTTTTTTGTATAGAACAAACTTTATTTTATGGTTTTTCGAATGAAAAAAAAACCTTTGTGGTTTAAATTGATTGTAAGGCATAGTCTGATTGAACACACCCGTCCTACAAGCCATGATTCAAAAAAAAAAATACACCTGCGGCATATTTTTTTTGGCAGGAAGGGGGGGTGTGTGACGAGTCACTAATTGTAACAGCTGACCGGTTGTAAACATTCCGGTGCGTGTGACGGAGCACCGTCGATAAGCGGTGGCACCAGCGCCATCGGTCGGTGCGCGCGGAACCCTGTCGCACGAGACTTTGCTAAAGCGCGCGAAGCATTGCCAACACACGACCCACGGCAAAACTAAAGTGTGCGGCAGGGCATTATCAACTTAAACCTTGGTTCGCGCGGTAACCGCGAGGATGAATTGTGTTTCGTGTCGCTTCCCGAGAGGAAAATTAACTTTTTGCGGATATAAGTATGGGTGCCTGGACCGACTTCCAGCACTCTTTCGTTCCTATCAACTGACGTCGACATCGAGGTGCCGAGGTAAAGGTACGCTCATCTTTTGGTGAAGGGCGAGAGTCAGTCGTAGTTACGTGCGGTTTGGAATCAGTCGTTGTTACGACTATCACTGAAGGCGGATGGGACATCCTGAGGCCCGAAGATAACCAGCGACAAAGCGGATGGGTCATTCTGAGGCTTTGATCCAGGATCTTTATTGATCCTGTTAGGGAAAATCATTAATTCTTTCGCACTCGTCACGCACCCGCGAAAACCCTTTTTCATTGGCTGGTCATACTAGCACTTCATACTAGACCAATTAAAACGCCATTCACGAGGATTCCTTCTGAATCCATAATTTTGAATTCATTTTAAAGGCCGCATACACTACACGTTTTCGTACACTCAGGACTAAAGGCGGGTATCTGTTGAGTTGTAACAGGTCTTAGTCCTAATACACATGGGTATTGTATACCCGCGCGCGCGTCCACATTAGATTTGAGATACACGATGTAAATATCTTTTATCCTTTTCTGATCAACATTCTTTGGTCATTAACCTTTTTGATTATTGAATAAATTATTATTTTACCTATTAAACCTTACGAATCTTCATTTTAATGATCTGTGACCCGCGTTTCCCCACTCCTGAACCTTGGATCCGGCGAGCTAGAGGCACGGGGTCTAATTAAATCATTAATTAGGGTTGATTGAAAAGTCACCAACGCGTATTCCAACATTTGAAACGTTACATCTTGAGTTGATGAAATTTGCAGGGACCGGATTAAATCCACCGCATGTAACAGGTATCAAATATATATTCTCAAGAGTGACCAATCAAATATTCGATAACATTGAACCGATATCGATGATATTCATAAATTCATAAAATACTTGACCACTATAAACACGTACATGAAATGTAATAATTGTCATCAATTATTTTATGAGTGTTATTGAATATCCGATGAGTCGTATTTCAAGAATATTTTTGACAACTGTTAGCAGCCTTTTTTCAGTGTAGTATTCTACCTTTTTGAATGTACACTTGTTACCTTGTTGTGAATGAATTTTGTCAACAGGTACCCAGTGTCCATTGTAATGGACACACGAAGTTGTTGCATAATATAGCTGTGTGTTACATCTATTTGAACGGTCTGAAAAAAAGCCTTCTTTGAGAAATTTTCTTCGTTGTGATGAAATAATCAATGAAAATAAAATTTTGCAAGTTTATTATACATATATTAAAGTATACAAAATAATGTTTTTTTCAATTCCATTCTTCAAAATGGGGGATTTACAAATACTTTAAAAAAACGTGTTTTTTTTGGAGTGGTCTGCGGCAGGACAAATAACTCTCTCAATTTTCATTCAATCGACTTGAAATTTCAACTGTAGCTGCTTAGATGGATTTTACAGAGAAGTACACACGATTTCCGAGATTCATGGATGATTACGTGTTTCATAAACGTTTAAAGATCGGGTTTTTTGGTGAAAAAAAAAAGTTTTGACTTTGAACTTGTGTCGAATTGCAAAGAATGATTATTTGCCAACAATCGTGTGTACTTCTCTGATAAATTCAATGTAAATTATGAGAAACATTTGTTTTGTGTCCTAGGTGCAGAAATAAAGATGGGATTTGTCCTGCCGCAGACCACTCCAAAAAACAACACGTTCTTTTAAAGTATTTGTAAATCCCCCATTTTGAAGAATGGAATTGAAGAAAAAATTATTTTGTTTACTTTAATATATGTATAATAAACCTTAAAAATTTTATTTCCATTGATTTATTTTATCACAACGAAAAAAATTTCTCAAAGAAGGCTTTTTTCCAGACCGTTCAAATAGGTGTAACCCCTTAAAATCCTTTGAGATATGAAAAGCACTTTTTGGTACTCAAAACCTCTTTAAAGTTGAACATACTTCTTTGAATATTCAAACTGCATCCTGTAGAGTCAGTAAAATTAGTTTAAGTAATAGAAATTGCAGTATCAAAAATTCCGAAATTCTCATCACATTAGTTCCGTTTAAAAACATACCATACTGAAAATATAATTTTGAATAATTTTCTTATCGTCAATTGACACCTTTATCTTGATGATATCATGGGTTTCAAACTGCTCTGATTTGTCGAACGATTTTGATAAGTTCCTAAATTCTATGTCCATTGGAATGGACGTCAGGTCAGAAAGGGTTAATTTGTTGATAGAGAAATAGCTGATTCTCGGCTGATAATTGTTAACTTTGTTATTCGAATGTAAGAATATATCTCTTACATCCTCCACGTACAGTTTAAATTCATGAAGAGTACGCACGTTCATATTCCAATGTTATACTTCAAACATAAAGTAACTCCTGTTTGATGCTGACAGTTCGTTGAGTTCGTCGACGTTCCTCGTTTTCTACAATTTGATATACCAGTATCAGCTTGTAATTGTTCAGTGAACCTTCCAACACGCTGTAAATTTTTGGATTTGGGCCAAGGAATTTGGTTGAGACATTTCAAAACAAGATACTATAACGAGAACGATACTATGGAAATGAGTCCCAACCTATCCCCCAACTTTGTTATGTAAAAATCCAACGCTGATTCGCACAGTTCATCTTTCATTCCATGAAACTTTCGAATCGACCAGATCCATTCATCAAATACGAATACCGTGATATGGAAACCGGAGAATTGTATCAAATAATTATGTTGATGATGTTTCAGAATAATTGATTCAAACCTCAAGTTTGACCCAAACTCCGATAAAAAGAGGAATTCGGTATGCGAAATAAATAAATAATGAACATCCCGGGTTGGTTGTGAGTGAGGATGTAGTTGTAACAAGTTTTACACTCCTAACTTGTTTAATAACGTTTTCTATAATAATATTATCTCACAATTCTCGTATCAGAATTGTGATGGAATTCGTGATTATGTCAAATTATTAATGGATGAGGATGAAATTCAAGATGAAAAAGGTTTGCCGGAGTATCACGAAAAGGGTAAAAATGTTCCGTGCATTCTTCAAATGAATTTTGAATCAACGTTCGTCGATGAATAATTTGAACATCTTGAAACGGTTTGTTCCCATACAAGATCCTTGTAATATCAAAATATGAAGTAGAATTTATTCAGATCGTACAATGTCATTATTTGGAATTTTATCGATCTTTCACTTCGATCATTATGGTAATTATTCAATCATTGTTTGAAATTTCATTTTTCTCTAGTGGAAGTGTCTAGTCGCACGATTAGACGATCAGAATGATGATTTTAGGGAGAAGGGGAAAGTAGAAAAAGTGAATCAAAAATGAAAGTTAATGAGTCCGCGTTTTCTGCTATTTTATGAATGAACGATGAAATTATCAGCCTAAAGAGGTTGATATTCTCTTGGGATTATCACAATGATCAGTATGCAAATTATTTCATCGCAGTCTTGAAGAATCAGACGTGACTGCTTCATTCGCTCAACTACCGAAGGGATCTTCTACTATGTAATTAGAAAATATCAATTCAAGACGGTCCTGAAGGATCAGCACAATTCCCTTACCCGCGAAACCAGTCGAACCCTCAAGATAACTTAATATTCTATAACTTCATGTAAAGTAATTATGGAATCCTGAAGGATCAGCGGTATTGTTTCACTACCTCAATTCCCTCTTCCACATAGCCTGTTGAGTCTTTATTGTATTTCTGAACCAAAACGGAGGAGAGGAGAGATTTTGTTGATTCAAAAACATTTCTTCTAGGGATAATTTTTTGTAAAAATCAACCCATGAGGTGTAATTTTTCTGTTTGAATTTATGCATTCTCTCCATCAATATTCTCACTCTTTTCTCTTTGTGAAATATCCGTACAATGGAACTTTCCCCTAGTTCATAACGAACCTTCGTCAATGATCAACGATTTGTTGGAAATCCAAACATTTGTTAAATTCTCCAACTTCCTTGTCGTACGTTCGT
This sequence comes from Gonatopus flavifemur, assembly GCA_018340375.1. Lineage (NCBI taxonomy): Eukaryota > Metazoa > Arthropoda > Insecta > Hymenoptera > Dryinidae > Gonatopus > Gonatopus flavifemur. The sequence continues at coordinate 3,901,475 of JAFFJZ010000001.1, forward strand.
CACGTTCTTAAGAAGGCGAAGGAATTCTTTCAACAAAGCTTAAATTCTTCGAGAACGGAAGAACTAATGTTTTCCGTGTCTACGATGTAGATCATTTGTCATCTGTGTAAAAGTATAGTCATTCTTACTATCATCCATCTCAGCCGGATAACCAGTATTTCCCCCACTTTGTACTCCATTGACAAATCTCAGTTCGCTATAGAGCTTCAATATGGTCGTAAAGATTATTCCCTACGGCCATAACCTCCTCTTCTACTCCGAGTTTCCTTTATTCTCTGTCTCTCCAGCAACCTCGGTACCTCGAAACTCCTCTTTCTATCTCTCTCCCATATGAGTACTTTCACAAAAGTTCGACCCTTCCCTACAGTTACATCCACCTCCATCATCCCCATCCCGTTCCTCTTTTGGTTTCCCAGGCATTACGCTTTGATGAAAACCGTCACGGCTGCTTCCATTCCTCTTTCTTACCATTTGTATTGTTTGTCTCTCTTTCTAATTCATTCTTTACTCCGTTCGTTTGTATTCTCTTTTGTTCGATCCGCACTCTTCTTTCATCCACTTTGACGTTTTCACATTCCTTCTCATTCCCCCTCCTGTTTCAACTCTGTTTCGGTACACTCTCATTTTTCCCTTCCATTTTCTCCGGTTTCTCTTTTTGGCTCCTTCTGATCTCAACGACGGTTCTCCTCAGAGCTCCTTTCAACCACGGCCAACTGCCCCTTCGTCTCGTATCTCTCCTTCCGAAGGAAATTGTACATAAAACTCTCGTTTCCACTCAGGATTCTAGTACATAACTATCGGTCTGGCTCGACACTAATTTCTCCTCCTTTTTGGTCTTCCTGTTATTCATCTTTTGCCTCACCCGCCATGTATTTCGCTTGAGCGAATATGTCGATTGTTTATAAGAAATCTTCGTTAACTGCGTCGTGGAAGTTCGATATGTATATATGTATATATTCCCAGCTTCGGAAGGAGACAAAGAAAAATACATAAGCGTCTATGGAAACCTAGAAACTCCAACGAGTGGTTCGTTGTGTTAGCGATGTACTGTAGAAATTGGAACGCATTGGTAAATCGATGAAGTCTACCATTCAGGCAACTGCGAAGTGACGACTCTCCGGAATAAATATTTACCTTCCTTCGAGTGACGGTATTTTTTCCTCTCCTTTGGCAAATGCACTTGGAGTCGAACGATCGATGAGTTTTTCTTCCATAATACGAACAATCGAATAAAATATTCTAATGCAAGCACTCGAACTATATTCACAAATAAATGTATTTGTTTTTTCGGAATTCCCTCTGGAAATTCATAGTCCACGGGATTGATTGAATCAATGTAGTTCAATATTGTATCGGCAACTCATATTGGCGTCGAAGCGAGATAATATTTGCTACGAGAATTCAATTATTCCAACCCATGCGATGGACTCGAAGCTTAGTAAATCAATGTTCATTGAACTCGGTTTCTCGGGAATTTGGGTTCAATGAATTCACAGTGCGTTCGTGTCAATGGATGATAAGTGTTATGAATGGAGACATGAAATAACCAACATGGTTTCCTGATTGCACACAATAGCAGTTTCAAAGAAAAGAAGAATATACGAGGCATGATACTATCTGCCAAGAGTCGTCACAATGTTTTGTTTTAGTTCTTCGTACGAAATAATACGGGAATGCATGAAAGAATGCGATGCACGATTGTTGCTTCACATGAGTCGCATTTGTTTCGTGATTTCGATGGAATATTCTTCATGGAAGAGTATTGAAATATGCAGGGGGATATTTTTTTTAGAACATTCTTTCTCTGTAACAGAGATCTGTGGTTGAATCATCGATATCTGAAACACGTGCATCGGCTGAAGCGCAAGTTTTACTTCGATGAAATCCGATTATTCGAGTATTGGTTTGATTGTGAGTGAAACGAAAGTTCATTGGAGTCCTGAATAGTCTTTCCGAATCCATAATCCCAGCTTCAGGAATTGACATTCAAGAGAAGAATATCCATTAGGAATTGGATGATTATGTTTCTTTAGAGTACATACACTGAAAAAAAAAATTATTCCAGTCAAATAAATATTCATTTGTTCTGTACCAAAGAAATATTTATTAGAATCAACAAAATATTCTTTGGAACCAAAATAATTTATTGGAATCGAATAAACGATTAAAACAATCTATTTAATTCAAACAAATTATTTTGGTCCCAAAGAATATTTTGTTAATTCTAATAAATATTTCTTTGGTACAGGACAAATAAATATTTATTTGACTGCAATAAATTTTTTTTTCAGTGTACTTTATTGATAATTCTATCAACAGTTCATAATGAATCAAGAAAGCGAGAGAATATATTGAAAATTCGGTTTGAAATTCACTGTGATAGTGATATTTAATTTTGCTGGGTTCTTCTGGGATTTTTTAGTTGTGGCAGCACAAAATTCTTGTTCCTGCAGCAGAATTTGTTTGCTATTCTGTATATAATACTGAGAACTTTGTTAGTCCGCTGCAGGAGGCCTCAAGAAAGTGTGCTTTGGAGAATTTTTTCAGATACGAAAAAAATAATTGAATAAAACTAGCTTTCTGGAGTATATTCGTGTATGTTTCAAATTGATAAAAAAATGGTTTTCCAGTGAGAAATAATGAGGGAGAGTGTGTTTCCTTCAGTTTTCATTCTTACAATCATTATAAACTGGTGGGAGTGATTGCAGAAACCTAGACGTCCGATTAAAATGAGCCAAAGCTTGTTATCTTCAGTTTTGTATCCTCTCCTATTTGAACCTAAGAAGTTTATGGAAAATTATATCTAAGCAATTTTTATAGCAAGTTTGAGTGATTATTCTCCCTCCAAAGAGAGCTGTTTTGTTTTCAAAACCCGAGTAAATTTTGAATTCCACGATTTCTCCCGGGTTTTCTTGGTTCACATAGAAGGATGATGTATGGAAATTGGAATACCGTTTGGTTTTTCTGTTTGAGATAAGAAATACGACCTGTATCTTCCCCACCGATAGAGAAGACTTGAATTGCGAGACGCTCCACGAATGTGGACATAATTCTTACATATACACTTGCGCTCAAATTAATTGGAACACAAGATGAATTGTGCTGTTTCTGCTGCACGACAGTTGGCACCACTGCTACCTGGGTTTTCAAGAACAAAGGAGGACATATTAATTATTAGGATACCGTTTGTAGCTTTTTTGCTTAATAAACTGTGTGTCATGTAAAAATTGTAGTAATTTCCCTGGTGTTCCAATTAATTTGAGCACTATTGTATGATCTTTTCACGCTGGAAAAAACTTTGTTTTATTCACTTGAAAAATATATGAGAATACTTTGAAAAGTTCGTTGAATAAAATTGTTTTGTTTGAGACCTAAAAAAATTCTCAAAGGAAACACTATTTTGAGGCCTCCTGAAGCAGGATCCCTCCTTAATCATGTTGCTCTCTCAACAATTCAGTGAGCTGTGACGGCAATTTTTTGGCTAGATTAGCAAAAAAATTTCCTTCCTCCATGAAGTACTAAGAAACACAAGGACACAAACTGTCGACAGATTTTTCTGAAATTCATTAAAAGCCAAGGATGCAGGATTCCCGATAAATATCTCATCTTTGGGAAAATTGAGGTGACATTTTTGCAATATATCAATCATCGATGGCTGATCAGTCTTCAACCCTGGGATGCAGAATATTCGATAGGCTTCTCAAGAGTCTTCCATACGCCTTTTGATACAATTCTACTCCAAATAGACAGACTATCTCCTATGAAACTTTATGAACCTCCAAAACCATTTGCATCATCTAAAAACCTATCAAAAGTCTATTAAGGAGTTACATGGGTTTCAGATTTTCAAGAAATCGATTCTTCCAATTCTTTTATTTGATAGTAGAACTCTTCAAGAATATATTCTCAAAATTTCAAGTCGATCCGACTAAAACTCTAGGAGATATAGCATTTCTGACTTTCCCTCTGATGACTGTAGCGCCCGTTCCTCTCTTTTTTCTTTGACTGTGGAAAGGAGCACATATTGTAGCACAGTGTAGTTAGTAGCCAAGCCACGAGGTATTCTTGAGGTTATAGATGTGAGAAATACCTTGTACACAACTATTTTAATTTTTTTTTTTGCAATATGATAAAATCTAAAATTCCCCGAAGTGTTAAAAAAATTGGCTTAAAAGCGTTGTTCTCGAAACACACTTTTCCAAACCGGTAGTCAAAATTCCTTGGAAACTAATCGTTTGATCTCGCCCAAATTTTGTGTACTTCTTCGAAATATCATTTTGTAGTCTCTGAATGGAAGATTTTTTTTTCTTCGACTACAAAAATTTTGACAACGTCATGAATACCGAAAATTTTACCGAAAAAGTGACTTTACCGACTTTCGTTCAAACCACTGCCAAAAATTCAATTTTCATTACTTTTTAAATCCTTCATTCAGGGACTAGTTTTCCTCTAATACTGAAGGAAAATTTTTTTTTTTATTTTCCTGATGAAGCAGTCGCAAGTAATTTTGACTACCGCAAACTACCGTTTTGTTAAGGCAGCCCCGAAAACCGACTGCCATCAATTCAATTTATCATATTTTCTCATCCAAAGTTTTTTAAATATTCAAAAGTTGTCTAATGATATGCAAAAAAACTAATAAAAATCTCTTCTGTAGTAAGACAAAAAAATCGAGAAAATTAGCTTTTTTGGCTTCTGAAACCCATGTAACCCCTTGAAAATCAGAATGTAGGACTGTCATAGAAGTGACAGCATAATTCATTGAGTTCTACCATCTTCGGAAAATCTGTTGCAAGAACTCTAGAAGAGCAACGATGTGTGACTCCTGAGAAGTTTTGAGAATGTTTTGATGCTCCCTCAGAACACTTCTACTATCGAAAACTATGAGCAACATATGAATAATCCGAACTATCCCAATTAGGGTCATATTCCAACAAGCACAATCATCACGAAAAATGTATTGCATTCTTTGCATCCCAAAAAGGTGAATCAAACATTGCCCTGCTTTCAATTTCGTATTGCAAAAAACAATAACGGATGTGGAAATGGAAACACGGGCTGCTACTAGCTTACTACTGTTGCCGGAGATGCCAGTACTGGCAAAGGAGTTGAAATGATAACACCATTTTACGTGAGGGCCAGTATAACATTTACCACCACGGTGGTAGCGATATTTGATGTGAGCCTGCTATGGTGAAACTCTGGCATTGCAACAGGATCAGTTGTTTTGCCAGAGCTGGATGAGAAATGATGATACCCGACCCAGTACTGGCACAGTATCGGTAACCGGAGTTACCAGGAGTGATCATATTTCAAGTAAAAAAAATACAGTAAATTTGAACTTTGACAATCTGAATGATTCATTGTTCTCATCATCTTCATCGGAGAAAGGCACTTTGGAAGTGATTTCTTGAAAGTTCATTGAGTGGGGATTGAACCCGGGTCCTGCAAATAAAAAACTGAGTCTCTATCACATCAGCCGATCTCCAAATTGACGACGAATCACTGAAATTGCCATTTATTGTAATGGGACCGTTGAAGTCATACAATTCACCATAAATTCCGTAGTGGAATAAAGTCCTGACAATGCTGGCACATTGTTGTTTCTCGAACATATGGATGATGATACCAATTCCGGCCTTATGCTGGCAAGACTTCGGCTCACTGCAACAGCTGAATTGCCAAAATCGCACTCTGAAAAATAATATGTTTCCTGCAAGAAGTTCGGCTTCTTCGGTTCATTCTTCTTGCGTGAAATACTATCCTTCTCGTATCAAGAAGAATCAGTTTCCGACAAAATTATCACATACTGAGTCCAAGAATACTCAATTTGAACTGAAGAATATTATCCACTTGACATAACTCACGATCCTCTTTTCTTAGTGAATTTCAAATTGTATGTAATTTATATATTTTGTCAACTTCATAGTATTGTGAACACTGCAAGGGAAAGATTAACCGCACTTTCGTTGATGACTTTGATTAAATATTTACCTCTAATATTAGGAGATGTCATTCTTGCTGATGATCCTGTATGGGAATGGTTTTTGATGCTTCGTCAATTGACGGATCTCATTTGATGCAGAACTATAGGAATTGGAAACTATCACATGATGAGACATTTGATTACATCATGTTTGAAATTACGGATGAAGCTGTTTCCTAATGAAAAATTGCAGCTCAAGCATCATTTCTTACTCCATTACCCTGATGTATTACTGAAATCAGGACCTCTTGTACTGTTATGGTGTATGCGTTTTGTGGCAAAGCATCGTGCTCTTCTTTCGTATGCAAAAAATTGTAAGAATCATAAAAATGTCCCGTTAACATTAGCTACAGAGAATCAAATTTCATCAGCATGTGATTTCAAGACATCTAAATCAGCACAGAATAAACGTGAATATGGGCCTTGTAAGGAAAGAGTAATCAAAGATTTGGAAAATTACAGTTCTTTCAAACAAAGTTTATCATTTCCTTCTGATGATTTTGTTTTATCCATGAAATGGTTGAAAGTCAATGAATATTTATATAAAAGGGGATATTTCATTGTATGTGGGTCAAGCGATGGAATTCACCCTACATTCATGGAAATATATAATATATTCTGCCGTACAGATAATGAGTATTATTTCATTCTGGGATTTTGGTCAACTATGGGATTCAATTCTCACATACATGCTTATTGGATTGAGGAGACTGATGATTGGTTAGTGCTCCCAATCAAGAATCTGTCATCATATGGACCTTGAACAAAACACACCTTTCCAGGAGATAACTGTTCTTACATAATATATTATAATTGAATATTTGGACACCTTATGTAATTTGAGGATACCTGATTTCAACTTGTTGATGAATTGTACATTTGAAAAATTTAACTTGTGTCGAATTTTCAATCAATTTACATTCTTCAAAATATTCCGAATGAATAACCCAACTACCTTTGACTCGTACATTCTTCCCTAGAAATCCGTTCCACAATGTGACCAAGAAATCCCTCAAAAATCCAGGTGGCGATTTCATCCAGTTGACCGAGTCATAACCTCACAATATTATCGTTGCAAAGGGTGAGTTCATTCTTGAAGATCTCTCAATTGAGTATTCTTTTAGATATCTTCAAGAACTGCGTGCTGTGTGGGTTGTTTCTGCCAAAGTCTGGCAAATACAACTTTGCCAGTACCGCGCCATACGCCAACTCTGGCTATTTCCACATGGGAATGTCTTCCCTACATCTATCATATTCTCAGAGCCGAAACAAAATTCGAGAACCATCAGAAGAGTTAATACAATCTCAAGACATCAATTAAATTTCAAGTAAACCGTTGTATACGATCCCTATATAACTGGAATGAGTCATTACAACTGAAGTGGGATCATAAAACTTTGAGGTTTCTGAAATTCTCTCCTTCTTCGTGTCTCTTCATTCTATGAGCTTGATAAATTTCAACTTAGGTATGAGTATATCTAACAACCAATGAATACACGTATATAATAAGAGTACACGATGAGAATTCGTAGGTCGATGTGCAAGTGTCATTAAGCCCTGGTTGGTTGCCTCTTGAGTCGCTGGTTAATTAAGGATACGAGCAGTTAATTCCACAAGTCCAGCCGTCGTAACGCGAAATCATGACGCGGGCACAGCTCGCATTGTATGTGTACGTTATGTATATATGTATGCATATCCCGCACGTAAGACATATTTACGAGGTTTGCAGGTGTTTATACGAGCGACAGTGGCCGTACATCGTGAGAATGTATTACTGGCTTGATCAGGAAAAGGAGTAAGTTGAATGACACTAAAAGAGTGACATGCAAAACGTAAAGTCATTTGTAAAACGTCCAAAAGCGTAACTCTCTCGAATTCATGAGGATGCGGGCAACGAAAAGGAGAATCAAAAGGGTCTTTTGAGTGTCTCACTGAATTATTGTTTTGAATACTAATTTGTGAAAACAGAAAATATCACATGGAATAGATACTTCAAGGTTTATCGGTTAATGTTAATGTTTCATAGTGAATAAATTCAGAATTGTCTGAGAAAAATACAATTATTCGGTGTGGTTTAATGAACTTTATCTGTACTGACGACCCTTCTGATGGTATTTCCAATCACGCCCCAGGTTACTCTGGAACTCTTTCGATCACTGTAAGTTGGAAGCAGTTCATCGATACCCAGAAGGCTTTTTGAAACTCGTATCTGGCACTGATGATTCGATAAACCTGTGTGAAGTACTTATATTGTGTTCTCCTACTGCAAAGTGTGTTTCATAGTTGTCATGGATGTTCAACATACATGCGAACGATGCATGATTTTATTGAACGTTCTATCAAACTGTTTTCTATGATTTATTCATTCGTAAGTAATGCATGAAATCGATCAGATAGACCTGTGTTCTACAAACGATTCACCCTTCTGATCAAATTTTCTATATTTTGAAGACGAAGTTGCACGATTGTTCACCATTCAATTGGTTCTGATATGAAAAGGCTGGGACAAATGAAGAAAACAATCTTCATCGATCCTATTAAAATGTTAAATATTGCATCTATCATTCAAGTTTGCACTACAAACCCGTGGATACTGGATTAAAAATGATTTTGGAAGAAAAAAAAGGATGTTGATCTTACTTAACACAAAATTAGATCGCAAATACCGATGATCCCTCGCACATTCAATATGCTTCGACGGAATCCTCTTTGAAAAACAGCCATCTCGATTAATATCTTTTGTTGCACTTGGTATTTCCATTATGTGACAACGTGCTGCAGCATCTCATGTCGTCTTTCTCATGTGTCAGCTTCCACATCGCCCATGCTTGCACTCTGAATCACAACCACTACTACAGCCTCCACGTGCTATTACCATTCCTACTACTACCATCATCAACGTCACTTGCATATCCTCTCTCCCGTTACCGCCACCTTCAGGTGCCATGTTTGCGCCTGATATATCACGACAGATCGTCATCGTTTTCCTGTGCAAATACTTTACCGACGAAAAAATCTCAAGTATGCGCCATTATTGATCTTTCACCTCTTCCCCCGACACCGGACCAACTTTTTTCTGCGTCAACAACCGCCATGAGTGCCATATACCTAGACAATGCTTCACTCGAAAACGTATCGAATCGATCGAGAATGCGACGATAATACTGCCAGAAATTTATTCCAACAGAATTTTGTTCGTTAATTTCTTTCTTTTCGATAAGAGAAAAATTGCGGGAGAATATCATCAGGGGAATGGGAAAAATCAATTCCCAATTTAACCCAACGGAAAACATCGATCGATCGACGTTTTTTCACGAGAAAATCATGGTCAAAAGTTGTGCTCGGCATATTGTTAACGCGATACACGTCGGCATATTTCACCCTGTAGCAGGAATATAAACTATGGTTAGGTATATATTCGACTTGAGAGAAAAGTTAAAATTACCAACTGCGGATCGCAATTCATTCCCTCCGTCGACACAAACCTGTAGTGTAATTACATCAACGCCAACGGAACTTGACGTCGACCCTCGTTAGTTTTTTTCCTCCGTCCCTTTTCCTCCCTGTGTCAAGATCTGACGATAAGGAGAAATTGGATCACCTTTCCAACAGTCTAAAGGATCTCAAACTTGCTGAAAAAAATACCAGGGATAAGAATTTTAAATCAGGTTTCGAGCTTATGCGACGAAATTACAAGTATTTGCATAATCAACCTGACACTAACGACTTTACTTGAACAAAATCTGATCGTTGAGAGTGATTGTATTTCATGAGTCAATTGATTGTTCATTGACATGTACGGTATCATTCAAGGAGTTATCGAGAATCAATGGAAATTTCATAACCGTTACTATATACGATGGCCACCGGTACCGCGATTTTACGTATTTCGGGATGATTGATGTAGAAGAAGAGGTCGGAGCATCGATGCTTCGAACGAACATCAAGCGGAATTTCAAGATGTCCTTTTATGCGTATTAACATTTTAATTGCAGTAATATTGAATTACGTTGAAATAATTTTGAAATGATTAAATTATTCTTCCATTTAAGTGATGGAGAAATTCAATATACGAAAGAACCAAGTGTAGAGAGAGAATTTCTCACTCTCCGAATCACGTCATCGTACCCTCTGCTTTTCCCCTTAGGCTGTAATACCTTGAGGGTGATCGAGATGTTATTATAGTCTGGGTGGAATCTGATGTACATAACGTGATTTGGCCGAGTGATTCCATATGTGACAAGATCAGCTCTCCGTTGTAATGAAAACTTCAATTTTGTTTTCCTAATTTCCAGAACTTTCCTTGAGCCAATTATACACATTTATCTGGTAAGAAATTGAATCAGAGTCCAATAGGGGTCGTTGAGTGAAATATCTGATGAACGGAAGAGGGATGTGATTGAATCGGATGAGTCAATTTTTATTAGTCCGGCTTTATCCTTCATTCTCACATGAAACATCACATGTGCATCGCAATGAAGCCAACGACTCTTAAAAGGAACAAGCTTATCAACCCAAATTTTCCGCAAAAATTGTAGAATCAATAAAATTCCATCCCATTGAATTGTCTTCCCCGTTGCAAAACCATTGTGTAGAACACGTATACAAGCACGAATCACAAAATCCCGTGACTAGGCTTTCCGATGGAAAGGTTCCTGATTAATCTCGCGGTTGGTAATATTTCGCAATTGAGAAAATTTTCTCTACAACTTTGTAGGTAGTTGATAAAAGGTGCAAATGACGTTACCCATAGTGTTTGTTGTAGGATAACGGTTTTCATTGGCGAATACGATTCAAAGTGCAATGCTGGCGAAAGGAGAGGAGAGAAGGGGAGGAGGGAAACGGTAAGTGACGCTGCTGCGCGAGATTCTACAGAAGGGGGTATCTCTCGGTAGAACTAGGAATATTAATCGCAGCTACTGCAACCATCCTCCGCTCAGACTCATCCCGATGTTCCTCTTTCCATTTCTCTCTTCACCCCTGCCAACTAACCACCCACTCTATCGCGGCATTCTCTTATATGTACCACATCAAGCTGAGAAGCGCAACCGGCTACTAATGAGACCAAAAACATCAGAGAGCTGGAGTTACGATCGTCCCAAAAACGTTAACCGTGTGATTTAGGGGATGGTAATGGAGCGGACTTTACCCTCGGCAACGACAACAGCGACGCTCTCAACATCCGATCCCCTTGTACGTTTACCTATGAGAGAAGAACTCTTTGAAAATTCTGCAACCTAGTAGATAAATTCAACACTCGTAAAAGACTTGTAATATTCCACCAAGTGTGATAACGTATCCCTGAAAGGAAATCGATAAACATGAATTCAAACGTCATCGAAAAATGGGGGAGAGCCGAGTATTCGCGATGAAATACGATAAATAACCTGTGTCGCTAACTTTTGCATCAGGATTTATATATTATTACTCAATTCGATCACAATTCGTTATTCTATTTTCCAACTATCTCCACAGTTCCTTTATTGGTTCACTGTGATCATGAAGAAGGAAGAAAGTTATGATAAACCTTACGCCCCAATTTAAAGAATACACACGGTATATAGGTGGTGCAGAAGCGTCTCACGATTCTCGTTATCGCATCCCATAACAGACGACGTTCAACGGGATAACGACTTCATCCATTGCGGTGCTCAATGTTTTTCTCTGTTTTATAAGAAAGTTTTATGAATCAAGAGTAAACGGTCCGCAAAACTACCGTTATAAATTGTCGTGCACATAGAATCTGACACTTCCTGAAAAGGGAGAAAATGTCTGGTACCGTATGATGATAGCAATTCGCAATTCGCACACTGTATTGAAAAACAATCTTCTCCCTTTTTCGCTGTTTTTACTTGTAACTCCAACTCTTTCCAGATTTTCAGGATTCAAGTATCAAGGACAAATTTTTGTCCTAGTTTATTATTTCCATATCATTGGAATGAGTTTGTATTCTCTTGAAAAAGCATTCAAGTCTGTAATTGAATTCAAAATGATTGTACCGTGTAACTTCACACAGAATACTCCCGACGTGATTACTCCGAGTACTCCTCGGACGCAAAATTTGACCAGTGGGAATTGATTATTTAGTACCTGGACTATCCAAGGTAAACACTTCAGGAAACCTAGGAAGTCATGGACCACGAACGTCGAGCACCGAATATATATTAGAGAGAAAATGACCAACTGTGAGACCTTCCTCTTCCTGCAAAGTTCAATGCTTGACTTTGAATGCTATTCCTCCGCACCGGTGTGAGGCGAATTCAGAATGAAATTAACTAATCATATTTCATATTTGAAAGAAAATGGTGTTTATCCTTTCTATATAATGGGCTCAATGGCGAGTACCTGGATTAGTAATCACACGGAGAAAAAAACTCACAATAATATTGCTGAATTGACAATAAAATATTGTTGTATATCAACCCACAAAAAATATCGTAAGAATATGACCATCACTATTGCTAAACTGGCAACAATATTATATTGTCAACATTATTGACATTTCAAATATCCAATTTTGCAATATCATGTGGTTACATCAATAATTTATATTTACCTATTTAAAAAATGTTACTTTTGAGTGAGGAAAAAAATTTCTCATCGGAATTTATCCCTCCAAACATTCTATTATGATGTAGTTTGATTCATATATGAAGGAAAAGCGATTGTAGGTTCAAATATTGGAAACTTGCTTCAGCGAGATTCGAACCCGGGTCCTCCGAGTGGGACTCAAAGCTTTGATCAGATCAGCAGATCTCCAAGATGACAACTGAGTACTTGAATTGCCATTTATGGTAATCCTCGACTTTGTTGAGAATTAACGATGAAAATATATTCAAGGCAAACATAAAATTGTGCACATTGAATAAATGAATCAGGATTTGAATTACAGGAATTTTTTCAGAAACGAATGGAACTCGTCAAATTTGTTTGTTAAACTCATGTAAGGTTTGTTAATCAATCAGGAATTGGGATTGATTTCTACGTTTGTGAATTCAAGGAAAACTGCATCGAAGAAGGGTTTGTAGAAGAATATATATCACTTGGATATCATTTTTAACTGTCTCCTGAAGTGGATCAAAATTAATTTCTCACGGGGATGATTATACAACTTTATACGTTCAAAATATAAAGCTGTTTTGACAATAAATGGATTTCGTTACGACAATTTTTTTTGTTAATTCTGTGATACTTATTGTTGTCGCTGCTTTATATTTTTTTGTCAGATCAACAATGTTTATTGTGAGTTGGAATGGCAACTCATATTGTCATTCAACGAGTGATTTTCAACAATACAATTCTTGTTAACGGAGCAATGTGTTGTTGCTGTACAAACAACAAATTATTGCATCACCAGCAATAAAATGTTGACAATTCTTATATTGCTAGTTCTACCATACACTTTGGTCTCCGTGCAAGAAAACTGAAGTTCCAAGAAATTTTGATTTCGAAACTTGATAATTTCCAGAAAAAAAAATCAATATTCAATAGCTCCATTGTATGGCGGATGACGAATCTGAACTCAGATCAAGATGATTCATCAGCCCCTCTCAACTGCAAGGATTCATGAACAATAATTCAATAAAAATCAATGATCAAAACTTTGTTCGCTCAGTGAAATGCGAAACTCTTGGTACCAGGAATAAATATTCAAACGTGTAATGTATGTCACGTACGAAGATGTTCTATTCCAATTCCATACGAAGCATTGTTTCATATATATATATATATATATGAGATTAAATATCAAGAGCATTGAAATTGCAAATGAAGGTGTGCAGTGAAGAATCAACATATTGAAATCTCCGTTCATACACTCGGAAGATGTTTTTTCCTTGCAGTTCAAATCCTACCACATACGTTGCGGAATACTCAATTCAACCAGGTGTAACGTGACGTTAGAATCAGACGGTTTTGTACGGTCAGTGATTTCACATCCACTCAAGTATGCTCACTCAATTGTACATTTCTTCCGCTGGTAAACCGTTTCCTGTTCATTTCTAATTCATGGAACGACAGTGCTCGATATAAATTTATTTCACACCGTTTTATGGATAGAAATTCATCCTGAAACATCCTTAAATATTTCAAAACCTCAGCAGTTTGATAATACTTTTGAATGACAATTAAAATTCAGCACGAAACATATTTTGCATGTCATTGTATTGAAAGAATATTACAAAATGGTTAGGCAGCGAAGCGATGGAACTATCTCTCTGAAAACTCATACATCAGCAGACAAGGGCGATTCTTTCAACATCGATTCGATATCGGATCAATAAAATTTTCCAACGCATTGTTTGTTGAGCATGTTGTATGACCTTTCAAAGTGTCAACAAAAACCCATTCACCCATTGTTGAATCGTATCGCAACATGGCGGGGTGCTAACGAACCGCGTGAACGACTTAGTCCATCGACCAAACTTGAATATGCCTGCCTGCGAACGAGTGAGTGCTCGACAGAGTTGACACGTTCGGAAGAGGGATAAGCATATACAACCAAATGTCACCGCTAACATGAAGATACGCACGGAAGCGGTTGTCAAACGTGAGGGAGGGCAGTTGGGGATGAGGGAAAGGGAAAGAACCAACAACATTCGTCGACCCCCTTCTCACTCCGGTCAATTTCAACTCAACCATTACTGCATATAAACGCGCGAATGAATATATACTCATACATTCGGAAGCTCCTAAACGCGGAGATCGAGTTTGAACCTTTGGAAGTGTTGGTAGTCGTTGAGTGGTACACCACGTATGTGCTGTTAACTGCACTTCCCGAATATACATACAATTTGGATTCATTCGTCCCCTCATTTTGGAATTTTACCGGTTATTGTATTAGTCGGATGAAATTTGTTGCGTAATAATGCATTGTATATTGTCGATCCAATTCCGCTTGAAACGCCTTCTAATCGTGATTCATTAGAAATAGAGATCAGTGGAATTATAACATCAAGTATACATACCGCGGAATGAAATGAACACCAAGGGAATATTATTCTGTTTTAAACTTCTCATAACTTCATTCAAAAATTCCCATAGTTTTCTCACATTCTTTCTCCTCCCATTTAAACGCGAACATTGTTATTCCTCTTCTCCATCTTATTCTTGTTACTTTTATTTTCACCGCCTTTTCCCAGCCATTTGAGGATTTCGTTGTGATTGTCCTCGTCCTTTGTTCGCCCATGCATTCCTCAACATATAAAAGAGCCGTTTCACTGTTCATAAGCTGATGTGAAAATGTTTTTGTGCTCATTTCGTTCTCTCAGTCGAATAACTAACAGATGCATTTCGCGAGCATATAAGGTGTAATCGTGTCGACACCTCCGCCTTCGATATAATACAAGAATTTACAATAGGAAATCGCTTAAAAGGATGGAAATAAAACTTGGTATCGTACTATCGTTACACGTTTTCAACGCTGAACAGCATAGCTGCTGTGGAAGTAAGAATATATATTCAAACGAAAGAATTCTGACAACAACTGCTATCGATTGAAGTCATTGGGAGAATTAAATGGCACTAAAGCTGGCTACTGGAACATGTTGGATAATTGATCAAACTTTTGATTGGATTGTTTGACAAAGTCTTGTACCGGTTTAAAGTTATAATTGGAAACAACTCAATACTATCCTAGCAGAAAAACTACCAAACAAAGCTCAATCAAAAAGTTGCAGCGCGCGATCGGCCACTGGATCGGCTACTAACCTGCCTTCAAATGTACATCGCGAATTTCCTCTTGGCTTCCTTGAAATTGAGCTTAATTATCAATTTTCAAACCTGACTTTTGACTTTTCAACCCCAAAGTGAAGAAAGATATGTAGTAGGTACGCGAACAATTTTTGTCACCTTTGCGTGTCGAATTAGAGATTCGATTTTAGATTTACCTATTTTTCGCAGTGGGGTTTATCGGGTAACTGTCCTACGCGAGCTTGTAAACGACCGGTAATACGCACCGTCGACTCACGGTAGGGAGTCGAACGGTGAAGAAGGGGTTTACGAGGACGGCTACGAAAAACGACACAAATGATTTGTCGATCTGAATATGGATATACACTGGTAGCGGATTAAAAGTATCAACCGAAAGGATTGATATAACGGGGTTGGTTTCGTCGGTAAAACACGCCGACACGTAGTGAACTACACGGCTCAAATGAATATAAATATTCCGCGTTTCGTGGTGGATTTTATTTCAATGCGATCATTGGGCTTTTCATTTCATTTGCCGGTATATCAATATTCGAAATGTACGATAAATCCCCCAAACGGAAATGCTGGAGGTCGATATCAACGGTCGTCGTTAGTTTATATGTCGTGCGACTTATCGTGAGTCAAAAATATCTACACTAAATTTGTATTATATTCCACAGTGAACATTATCGAAGTGATATACGGATGCATCCTGGAGTACAAATTTTAACTATGCGTGTTGCTGTTTTTTTCACGTCTCTTCCAAGTATTCATGCTGAATATTTCATATCTTTTTGAAACAATCACCGCTGTGGAATTACGGCTGTGGAATGGATCGTTCAAATTCTAGGGGAGATACCAAGTGATTAAATGATTTGTCATTCAATATTTGATGTATAATTGATTTTATACTCCATCGAATACAAAGTTTTGTATTTCGATCTGTATTTGATCGATCATGCTGATAATATTTGAGTGGAAATATGCAGACATCTTATCAATTTTATTAAGAGTGCGAATAACAGACAAGCAGTGTCCTCTTATGCTATTAAAGAACAGCAGTTATGGATTTATGTCACTGCTGTAACCGCTTTGTTAGAATCTTCGACAGCTTCGATTTAACCTCAAGTCAATCAGTGATCCGACTCAATTAAAAGTCAGGCCAGGTTTCAGCTTTGGCGTAGTGCCAGTAGTAGGAATAGGTAATGATCAGACATCGAATGGAGCGTGGTATTTTTTAGAAATCTCTCAGAAATTCTGCAGAAATGACTTATCCTTGACTTCTCATTCATCCTGTCGCCAGACTTTGAATTTTCTCGAACGGTTATGTAATTTACCCCAATGGCAAAAATCCCTGAAAAGTGAAATTTACTTTTTCATTTTTTTCTTCCTGAAAGTCTCTTTGAGGGTGGCAGAAAAAATCGAGAGTATAAAAGAGTATATTTTACAAACATCTCATCACTGTGAGATGCACCCCGTGAATCGAATCGTTTGGTTCCAATACCAAATGGGAAAGCAAGATTTTTTCATATTCGTAGATCGTGAAGTAAAAGCTCGTAAGTTGAACGAAGCCTCGCGTGAAAGCTGGGAATAATATAAAGCTGTGTGATTGGGAACATCTGATGGGTAAACAGCTTGAAAATATTCCTTGCTCCGATGATTTTTCTAAAACTTTTGTACATCGAATATCCTCTTTCCAATATTATCATTCCATGTTAACTACAGCAAATATTAGGTGTACAACTTTGCTTCCGCCGTTTACAAGACATGGTTGCGTCGGTAGGTGACGGTCGAAATAGGTTAGGTAATGAAGGTCACACAGTAAGGTTGGACATGTGTCAACATAACAACATCGTCATATTAATGAATTTTCGATTACATCATCAATTTTCACTCGATCGAAGATCTCAGTTTTTGAGCCGAATTCTCGACATTTGCGGGAAGTTCTGATTTTCTGCTTTCATTTGAAGAGAACTGCGGCTGAGGCTCATCGAATGCTCTCAAGTGCTCACGATGAGGCTGTTTTGAGTGAAAGAACGTGTCGTGAATGGTTTCAACGTTTGAAGACAGGTGATTTCAATGTCGAGGATCGACATGGCGGTGGAAGAGAGAAAATTTTTGGAGATTCCCAATTGGAGCCATTACTTGATGAAGACTCGTGCCAATCGCAAGAAGAATTGGCAGAACCATTGAAAGTAACTCAACAAACCATTTCGAAGCACCTCAGAGCCATGGGAATGATTCAGAAACAGGGGAATTGGATTCCGTACGAATTGAAGCCAAGAGATGTTGGACGACGGTTCTTCATTTGCGAACAGCTGCTTCAAAGACAAAATCGGAAGGGTTTCTCACACCGCATTGTGACCGGCGACGGAAAATGGGTCTACTACGATAATCCCAAGTGCAGAAAATCCTGGGGAATGCCCGGACATGTCCCCACAGCGACGGCTAAACCCAGTATTCATAGTGTCAAGGCTTTGCTCTGCATTTGGCGACATCAGCTCGGTGTCGTGTATTATGACCCGTGTGGAAATCAATCCTGGGCATCCTCAAGTATGTCCGGGCCCCGTAAGGGTATAACTTGGGCATCCAATATAAGAGTGTCCAACGCATGGCCTATGTGGGCCCCAGTTGAGGTTGCTAGTGTACTCCCCGAATATTTTAATCTAGGGATGCCCACCCATAGCCCATATAGGCCCTGGACAAGCCCTCATTGTCTTGCCCAGGTATTGTAATTTAAGCATGCCCAGTCACACCCCGTAGAGGCCCTGGGCGGGCCACCATAGTCTCGCCCAGGTATTGTAATTTGAGCATGTCCAGCCACACCCGATAGAGGCCCTGGGTTGGCTATCATTGTTTCCCCTATTGAAAAATATTCGACAGAACTGGACAACATTTTGACCCAAATCTGACAGATTTGTCTGACATTGTTTGGTTTGTACATCAGTTTAAACACTCATGGACGTGCCAAACAGGGCCAAACGGAACTTCTCAGATTCGGATAAAAATCCTGTTAGGTTCAAATTTTAATTCATTATTTTGTGTATCGAAAGTTTTTTTTTCGTTCAGTTGTCTTTAAACATTGGGGGGGGGGGGGTTGATGAACAAAAAACACTTTTTGTGGTGTTATTAACCTATATATATGCAACAACGGAATACTTCATATTACCGCTGGTAGAATTGTCTATGGAGTATTTCAAAATAGTCAACAGGATTTTCACCAAATACTTCGGATTGTAATTTTCCATCCTCTTAAGTAAAAATCAAAGCTGCCGTACATTCGGGACATGCTCGATATTGTTAGGTCAAAACTGCATTGCCTTTCATTTCTACTAGGGAAATCTCTGACACTGAATGAATTAAAACGTATCTAGATTTCTATGTTTTTGAAAGTTATTCTTCCAGTGCTCTTAGTTTCCAGGTTATAACAATTGAAACGAATTTCAAACAACCTATGAACTCGAAATTAAAATTCCAAAAATTTGATACGCCTTTGGCTGACTGGAAAAAATATTTTGATTACCTTTCTGAAAATTTACATACAAGAGCGGATGGGAATTTTAATTTGTTTTTGATTTGATGGTAATTCTACATGAAGCATAGATCTATCAAAAGCTAACCCTCAAAGAACATTTTGCTGGAGCAAATTCATTCGTCTTTTATCTGAGAGATATCACCCAAATATCCTGGGGCCCAGCGCAGGGTGAAATTTGAAAATTCATGTGGGCTCAAATGAATTGCCTAAATTGGCCCAAGTTGAATTCTTGATGTGGGCCAAGTTTGGGAACCATTACGGGGCCTGGATTAAAAAACGTAACACCCCAAGTTAGGGCCAATCCAGGTGTCCTAACCAGGGCCACATTCTGAGTAGGGATTATAGACCTGGCCCAGGTCTGAGCCCGAAAAAATGTCCACACGGGGAGTTATTGAAACTGAGTGAAACCATTACAGGAGATCGATATCGAACGCAGTTGATGCGTTTGAGCCGAGCATTGAAGGAGAAACGGCCACAGGACCAAGAGAGACACGATAAAGTTATCCTCCAACGTGATAATGCTCGGCCACGTGTCTCAAAACCGGTCACAACATATTTGGAAACACTAAAATGGGAAGTCTTACTCCATCCGCCGTACTTTCCGGACATTGCTCCTTCCGACTACCATTTATTTCGATCGATGACACACGGCCTGAGTGATCAGCATTTTCATTCTTATGAAGAAGTTAAAGAATAGATCGATTCGTGGATCGCCTCAAAAGATGCATCGTTTTTCCAAGATGGGATCCGACAATTGCAAAAAAGATAGGAAAAAGTGGTGGCTAACGATGGCCAGTACTTTGAATCAGAAGTATGTATTTACTTCTTGAGAATAAAGTCTCAAATTTTGGGAAGAAACGGCGGAAGCAAAGTTGTACACCTAATACATTGGAATTGAAGGTACCAAACAAGAACCAATCAATCGCGATGTTAATCCTGAATTTTATACACATATACAATCCTTAATTCACCTAATCTCAAATACTTTGATTTCACCGCGTTCTTGACACCTGAGCAGCTCGTGAATATTCATAAGGCACAAATGTACAAGCTTTTTTCCAACGCATTCGTTCAAGAACGAGGATTATTCTATCTTTAGAACACCCCGTACACTATCAAGTTGAGCACGCAAGCGGATGAACTATGCTTGCGTTCACGTAATACGATTGGGCGAGGGGGAGAGAGAGAGAGAGAGAGAAGGGAAGAAGAGGGGAAGAAAGAGAGAGGGGAAGAGAGGTTAGCGAAGCTAACGTTGGAAAAAGCAGTGTTGGAATGACGGAGGGCTAAAGGCGGGATTGAGGTGGTACCGATAGAATAAAGTTGTCAGCTGAAGCGCAGAGACATCCCATCCAAACCTCCTCATAAATCTCTTAAAAATTCCATAGAAAAACCTTGAGGAGGAATATATACGTCCTTTTTCCACCCTCACTGTTGCTTATAGGAAAGAAAATATCGAACCGTCTCGATAATATTTATCATGTTGAGCGAATGTAGGGGAAGTTATTGGAAATACGACAGCTCATTGATAACGTACACGATTCTCAACGATAATGATAAATCATTGTGTACGTGGAATATATAAACGATGAAATTGTCACTGAAAAGTTCGAGTTATATTCCACAATTCAGTTCACACGCAATTTACTTCGACTCGATCGACTTTATTTTTTTTCTTGAGGGAAACTTGTAGAATTCAGAACACAAACTTCAAATTCATTCCGCTTCTCGGGACTTTCGATCGATGACTGAAATTTTATTTGTTTCTTTCTTTTCTCGGAAAAGGAATGATCGGATCTTCTGTGGCAAAATGCGGATACCTTGAGCCGCGAAACGGATACCGAATTGGCACAACTCAGTTCGAAGATAAAGGGATTTCTGTATTTACATTTAAATTTGAATATCAAAAATACTGTGAAATATCATAAACCCGATCGACTGGAAAAATTTGAATATTACTATGAAACGTTTTGAAATGAATCCAAATAGAATTTCCCAAGGGTACTCGCGGAAGTCAAGAATAGGAATATTATCTTACTCGAGAATATACGACATTGTACTTCAATGTTTAATAAATATACATTGCCACCCTATATCATGTAGGTATATCATGTTACTTGTTCGAGCCAAAGCGAATATGAATGCAATTTTTCGATCCCAACTTTGGTATAGTCGTTGAAATGCAAAGCAAAGATAATATGAAGAATCTGTGTTTTTTAGACAGTGCTTTCCAAAGATTAATCTGTTGGCGCTATTTATGAAACGAATTTTGAATGAAGAATCGTGTCACAATATTATGATATGGGGGAAAATGTTGCCGCGATTGGGTAACGTCAACTGAAACACAAGATGCGATAGCAATATGCTCGGATGATCAACAAACTTTGATAACTGCAGCAAGAAAGAAAATTTAATTTCCATAAGTCTTTGCTCTGGAATTCATTTGACTGTGGGAAATGAAATTCGTCCCGACTTTGGGAAAAGGGAAGAGATTGCAGGGCGTGCATTATAACGAGCTTTGCGGTTGCAGGTGTTTGCTCGCGATATTACCGTCGACAATGTCACTGCTGTGCTGAAAGAGTCAAGATAAAGAAAGAGATGGAAAGAGAAATGAGGTGAGTGTACATGCAAACTAGTCCTCACAGTTTTGGCAAACAGTCCAGTTCATGCCGATGTTGAGTTTATTCGATGCGTGCTAATGAGAAATACTTTCATTCAAACATCCCTTGCAGGATGTACTACGAAACGCAACGTTTACCTTGAAATGCACAACTCGACGGAGTTTTTCGCTGCAATAACATATTTTTATGATTTGAATGACACCAGTGTGAAATGTTTGTTATTTTCATAAACATTTCCACAAAACTCAACAGTTGAATTCATTGACAACCAAGGTAGTTTTTACTTAGAAAATGAGAATTGTAATACACATTTACTAATCGGGTCTTCAATGGAATAACTTTTCTGAATGTGTGATTCCTGAAAAGGGACTGGAGGATTTCAAAAGGACTGTTATTGGTTGCTGCAACGCAAAAGGAATATTTCAACCTTCTACTTGGTTCATGAAAGTTAAAAATAAAAGACCTGGGTTTGGAGTCGGTGTGTCTGCGGAATTCGAAATTTTTAGATTGCAAAAGTCTGCTTACACTACTTTGGAAATATTTTGGCAATGGTTCATCCTACTTTTAACTCAAGAGAACTAACAAGAAAAGTTCAATTTGTACTGGATAATCATTCACCTAGCACGATACAGATGAAATTGTGGAATATGTGAATAAGAACTACATTATTTCACTCCATACCGAGTCATATTTCGTAACAAAAGCTATTAAAGTCTTCTCTTTAAACTCAGCAGCGATATTAGACCATGTTTTCATCGGAGCGCCTTTTAAAATTATGAATGACAGCGTCATTTGATGCATTCTTTGAAGTATATTTAGGATCCATGAAATCAATAAATGTCCAAGACCACTACGTTCAATGCCAAATACACTAAAGCTAGCAATTTTATACACCAAAATAATTTGAACAAATATGATTGACTAAGAATTATTTGTAACTTCAAACTCCCGTTACATCAGCATTAAGAAACGAACACGCAAAACAGGAGGAGTGATGAAAAAGGATAATGACTGGATTGAGCTTAGTGAAAGAACATAAAACACAAGCATGGTACAGTTCGACACGTGCTCCAACGTAGACAGTAAATAACTGATCATGAAGCGCGTTGCGGTCCAGACACGTGTACAACGAAGCTGACATTGTTTTGTTGCGAAGACAATTGATAAATTGATGGTACACAATTTGCAAATTACTTAATTTGCTTCACGCGTGAGGATAACTCAATTCTAATCTTTCATATCGTCCAATTTGTCATTATGGATAATAAACTCATGAATTATTGTTTGTGCTGTTAGTTTCATAATTGTACGAAAAAAACATTGAGAAAGTTTGAGGTAGGAGGAGGATTTTGTTGTCAGTTCCAAACAATCTCGACAAAAAGAGTTTGAAATTCATCCGTGAGGTAAGAACTGTCCCAACTTTCTTTCAAACTTTCCCCAGCGCGTTGAAAAAACGCCAATGAGAATCTATTACATCCTTAAAAACGCGAACAGCAGAATTTGGTTTTTATAGAAAAGAGTGAGAATTGTAATTTATTTAGCTCTCTCATACTTCGATCCCATATATCATAGTTAGATATTTTCCAAATGATTTCAGAGGACTTCTCATTCATTTGCCTCAATTTTCTGAATGAAAAGGAACCCACACAACTTTGTGATGCTTGATTTTTCATTCATTCTTGTACAAAATACATTTTGAATAGGTTTATTCAAATCCATTGACGGTGAATTTATATCAATGTAATTTACCTTTCACGTCTAAAGATAATGGGACGCGATATGTGATTCACGGCAATCACATTCCAACTCATCCCACAAACATTACCCTTTTCATACAACACACTGCTCTTTTCATGGATTTTCAGAATTCTGTTTAATTCAAGAACAATCCAGACTGCGTATAAGCTAACAACCATTCATGAAATATTCATGGGTCTCCAGTGAATGCAATGAGAATTTTCAGCTAATACATGTATGAAGGAAATTTCACCAGATCAGCATAAAATGAGATATTTCGAACATTCATTTCAAAAATTCAACAATTCAGTGGACATCGTAGTAATGTTATTTTCCACATTCACGAGGGTTTTTTTTTTTGGGGAGGACAAATATTGATTAGCAAAAGCATTCGATTCTTCTTCCTTTCAATGACTCTCCATGAAATTTTATACGAATTTCGCCGGAAGATTCAAGAATTATCTAACAAATCGAGAAATCGCAATTAAGTGAATCCTAATAGAAATAAAGTATCGAACACCCATTCGTTAGATCGATTTTGTTCTTGAAAGAGAGGAGAAGAATATATTACTCACAAAGAGATTTAAAAAAGATCAATAAATATATGGTTACGCAAGGTACAGAGCGAAAAACGAGAGAAAAAGAAAGAGAGAGAGAAAGAATTCGAATAGACGAGAAGTGAAATATAGCAAGCTCGTACATTATTGGTAGGTAGCTAAGTTAAACTTCTCCCTGCGGCCGCTTTAATCTGAGGGTTGTAGACATACTAACGGTAAAAGTGGGATGGCATTACCAAGGAGGAAGGAGGATATCCTTGAGAATGAGCCAGCCTACCTTCAAATGCCTTGAACGTACCTCTTGGAAAACCGCGAGAACTCGACTAAGTCAAGTCCAAGTGGCTTTTCAGATACATACAGGTGCCTTCGGTACGACCAAAGGGATTGGAGAAACGATCTAGAATTTCCATCAATCGATCTCTCCCGAACCACCACAGAAATCTAACTTACAATCTCCTTGCTTATTGATTCGCATCGTTTCTACCGTTGTATACAGGAATGCCGCTTTTGAATAGAAATTCTCTCCTGAATATTTAATGGAGTGTAACAGGAGTTAAGGCGGTGTTAATCAACATTCGCGACAAAAACGATTGAAATTGAGTGCGTGCTGAGACAAAGCACAAAACATTATTCATTAGAATTGAAATACGCTGAGAAAAATTTTCTCCATCATTGCTGGTAAATTTAGGATGTAACCTGAAAACTACAAAATGTACTGTCAAACATTGTGGATTGCACTGTTATTCTATCAACATCTACGACCAAAGCGAGTGAAGATAGCTAGAATGATTGCAAAGTTCACACATAAACGATAGCGTGTTTCGTCATTTTCAGAGGATATCCCAAATATATCAGCAATGATGGGAAATTGTACAAGGAAATTTTTCTCAGTGATTACCTTGGATTTCAAAGAATCATTCCAAAATTATTCAGTCAAGTATCTGACTGGAGTACATTTCTGCAATGATACATTTTTCACAGCCAAAAAGGTTTCCGCTAGGTTGTTGTTGAATATTAAAGTGACAAAAATGTTATTCCAAAAGGATCACGTAATGCTTTGATCGTGAAAACGATGAGAAACATTGGCATATTCTTATGAGATTCTTCATGATTAAATGAACAGTATTCAGATCACGATTTGTGAATAACGTGACTGAGGTTTGCCGAATTTTTTATCCTTGGCTTCTGATCCTCAAAGGCATCGCTTTTTGGAATAAGATTGGTAGGTTTGATAACCAGCATGTCCCCTATTCTCACTACACTTGGAAACTGTCAATGATAGGATCTTCGATACTCGGTCGGGAGCAGAGTTCTGTGAATAAGTTCTTATAGAACTTCGAAGCAGAAAAAATTGTACGTTAATCCGATATTGATACTTCAGATCAATTGCATCGTGTAACGGATGAATGAGGCGATTATGATACTGACACGCCTAATCTTAATTACTTGCATCACGACCTAGTGAGAGTACTGAGAATAGGGCCTTCATTAATGAAATATTCCTGAATACAATGAGATGATTTATACAAATATATACTTCCATCGACTATGAGATGGAAGATTTTATTATTCTCACTTGTATTCATTCGCGAATTTATAACTTTGTCGCATACCATCCGGAATGGTCCCATGTGGAAATAGCCAGAGTTGACAAATGGCGCGGTACTGGCGAAGTTGTATTTGCCAGACTTCGGGAGAAATAACTGTGCCCATTCAGAATCATTGCCAGTTTTCAAACTGGCGTCAAATGTTCGCCGGATTTCAGACGGTACTGGCTTACGTGGTCAGACAGTCTTGAGCCAGTATCAAATTGAAACTATTCGGAGAATACTCAGACCGTACAGAAACGGAACCGCGTATGTACCGAATCAGAGTTGGTTGGATGATGAAATACGAAAAAAAGACGATACACCAATATCGGTGCAGCGTTGTTCTAATACGGGATAGATAGTGGATAGGGATTTCACTGATTTTTCCAATAACACGGTAACTTTGATGAGACAATACTGCACCAGTATTGAGCCAGAGTTAGTATTAGCATCCAATATGTTTGAAAGATAGCAAAGCGCCAGTATTCATAAGACTCCGACTGATTACGAAATTGGTAGTCGACTGACGTTAAAATCACAATATTGGCAATTCGGCTGTTGTAGTGAGCCGAAATCGCGCCAGCATTCGGCCAGAGTTGGTATCGTCATTCGATATGTTTGAAAGACGGCAATGTGTCAGTATTGATAGGACTCTGACTGACTACGGAATCGGTGGCCGAATGACATTAAAATCACGATCTCAGCAACTTGGCTGTTGTAGTGAGCCGAAGTCGCGCCAGCATTCGGCCAGAGATCGTATCGTCATCCGATATGTTCGGGAGACAACAATGTGCCAGCACTGGCAGGACTTTATTCCACAACGGAATCTGTGGTGATTTGGATGACTACAACGGCCCCATTTCAATAAATAGCAATTTGAGTGATTCGTCGTCAACTCGGAGATCGGCTGATGTGATATAGACTCAGTTTCTTACTTCCAAAGTGCCTTTCTCCGATGACGATAATGAGAACAATGAATCTTTCAGATTTTCAAAGTTCTAATTTAATGTATTCTTTCTTAC
Organism: Gonatopus flavifemur; assembly: GCA_018340375.1. Lineage (NCBI taxonomy): Eukaryota > Metazoa > Arthropoda > Insecta > Hymenoptera > Dryinidae > Gonatopus > Gonatopus flavifemur. The sequence continues at coordinate 3,928,209 of JAFFJZ010000001.1, forward strand.
TTGAAATATGATCACTCCTGTTAACTCCGGTTACCGATACTGTGCCAGTACTGGGTCGGGTTTGAATTCCTACACAGGATGTTATCATTTCTCATTCAGCTCTGGCAAAACAACTGATCCTGTTGCGATGCCAGAGTTTTACCATAGCAGGCTCACATCAAATATCGCTACCGCCATGGTGGTAAATGTTATACTGGCCCTTATGTAAAATGATGTTATCATTTCAACTCTTCTGCCAGTACTGGCAATCCAAGTAGCCCCATAATGGTTGCTCTAGATTTGCTAGTACTGGCACCTCCGGCAACAGTCGTGAGCCAGTAGCGGTCCCTGTTGTAGGTCAGTTCTCCTAATCCTTTTCTCCTAAAAGTGTATGGTCCTAAAATGAATAGTCCTAAAATAATGTGAGTCCTAAAACATTGTCTCCTAAAAAAATGATTACTAACATGCAAGTGTTCTAAATTGTTTATTTTGTTCCAAATCATAGCTGCTATCAGTTTACAATTCCAGATTATAACCTACAGATTTTAAGTACGTCACAATATCGGTCTCATATTCATCATATGTCGAAACTATATTAAAAATTCTCTCAGCAGCCCTCTTCTGTTCGGGATTACGAACCTTTCTAATTGTTTGTCCCAAGTCAAATTGTTGTAACATACACTCAGTGTCCGCTTGTTCTTTCATTATTTCTCTGAAAAAAGTGTATATACTTGGATGAGAACGACCTACAACAATTTGGAAGCGATTATGCCACCCCTCGGACATATTGTTCGTGGTTTGAAGACGTTGAAGAACTGTTTCGTACTGGTTCCATATTGATATTGGGTATCGTGGGGCTGTGGTTTTCCTCCTTCTCCGTGCTCTCCTTCCACGTATGTAAGTGATTTCAAAATACTCTGCCACTGGCATTAAATCATCGGGTACATGATCCAATGCAGTTTCGAAGTGTGATTCAACGGTTTCAGGTGGCACAAAAGCTAAAGCACATATCATATGAGCAGCAATTTTCAATTCGCGGTCTTCAGGGTCGTTATACTTCTGCTGCAAACCCTCCGCTTGAATACGGCGATAAAAACTCTGATTCAAATGAAACAAACATGCCCAAACAACTGTGTTCCCAATCACTTTTTGAAGAGAATTAATAATTGCAAGTTCGAAATCGACCATTACACGTTGTGGTAGGGTAACATCCAAATTAAAGTTTGTTGCTGCTTGAAGAACCACCTCAAAAACCTTTGAATACGAAGCTTCTTGCTTAGAATCGAGAAGTGCATACACGAAAGGTAAGGCAACAGTTTGCTCAGATCCATCTGAATTTATCTATGTAAAATAAGGATTTTTGTAAGGATCATAACCTGTAATTGAAATGAATTGAAATTTACCTGGGTAATTGATCCAAGGATGGCAAATAATTGGAAAAAAATTGAAGGTGAAGTTTCAAATGTTCCGTCGACAAACCAAGTAGTACTTTTCATAAGCCTCCTTATATTTTCTTTTGTTGCAAAAACCAAGACGCGACCATCAAAATCATCATCATTTTCATCAGAGTCATATAGAAGAAACTTCTCTCCTGCGTTTGTTACCTTGAAATTAGATGGTATGTTCCGCAATTCTCGTATGCTCATAGGATTTGGTGGAATATCTCGCAAACGTTCTTGTGTGATCGCTTTCCGCAGGTTTTGACGATTGGGTAGTTGTGACAAAACTTCCTTTGGTACCTTCGGTGCCAAGAAATGGATGATTAGGAGAAATAGATTAGGAAAAGAAAGTTTAGGACTCGCACTCTATCAAGAATTCATATTTTTTAGGGCTTACAGATTAGGAGAAAAGGATTAGGAGAACTGACCCCCTCCCCTGTTTCCATTTTCACATGGGATTCAACACGAAACACAATTCCTCTTAAATAGGATTTGTATTGCCGCAGTTGAAATTTTTCAAATTCCTCTTGTGAATTTCAAAGTTATATCAAAGCGAGCATATTAGGACAAACTGTAACAAGAATGAGGGAAAATTTCCAATATTCATCCTCCACGGTATTTCACGATCAGAAAAAAAATTCTTTCAAATTGTTCTCATTCATTATAATTTCGAATAAGCCTATTTTCGAAGGCGCCTTCTGCTTCCACAAAACATAATCATATTACTGAGATTTACAGGGATCACAGAACAGAAAAGATTTGCGAGGGCTGCTGACATGCTTTCTATTTAGAAATCTTTGAACCAGAAAACTCTCGCTTGTTTCGACGATACAATGGATCCATCTTGGCGATGTCAACCTTCACCTTTGTTCTTGTTTATATACCACTCCCCAAGAACAAACCGGTCACGACGGAAAGAAAGATGAAATGTGGTGGGAAGTGGTTGGAAATGCAGAGACCATGTTTCGGACTGTTTTTATTGTTGGTAAAAAGAGGAAAGGGTCACAAAGACGTAATGATTCAGAATTCGTTGGAGGAAAATGTCCTGAAAACGAATATTATTATTTGCGGCTTCTATTTTGTATTTTCCAAACTCACATTTATCAGCGGATTTTTATTTGTGATGGATATTCTTTGATAAAAATTTGGTAAAACATTGATGAAGGAATCTATGTCATTATTGCTTTATTTATGTTCTTTTGCGATTCAAGGTCCATCGAGAATTTGGAAAGTGTGGTTTCCTTCAATGAGCATGCTCGAATCATATAAAATCTCACTTCAAAACTTCGAGACACAACTAACGTACTGTAATGAATTAAAGGAGAAGGAATGTTGTGATTTCTGGTCCATAAATAAAAATTCATCGGCAAAGTGAAATACGTTGAAAAATTTTCAAGTAAAATTGGATAATCGATTTACCGTGGCGAAATAATTTGTTAAATGGAAAAAGTGATGAAAGTTTACAGCATATTCTTTACACGATGAAAATGATGCATTTTTAAGGTACAACGTACTCGATGAAGTTCAATATTGTTTGACCAACTATGTTTAAAAATTCATTGTTGGAAACCATCGATGCAATCTGAACTTCGCAGGTGCACTTTCCGCAATTAATACAAACTGTGTTGAGTGAAGATAGATGCATGAATATGCGATGAATTTCAGATAATGCAAAAGGGTCTTCGTTCGTAATCCTCATCTTCTCTTCAGAAATGTGCTGAAATTGTGAGGAGTTTATAAAAAATGAATATCATGGTCTCAAAGAAGATATTCATTAGATACCACCAGAGATGTCATGTTATTCCTTTCGAATTAATCGTATCGTGTCTGAAGAGATGTTTTCAAATTTTCAATGAACTGGATTAAAGAGGGGAAGAAAATGCAACGCTCGAGGGTACTCAAATGAATCGACCGAGGATAGTAATTGAAGCCTCGAGCGCTACATTTTGTATCTCTTCTGGATTTCTTGTTTGCTGAAAGAAGACCGGTACATTCATCCGCTGTCCTTGTTGCATTATAAGGAACAAAGATCGTAGCACTGTTTGCACAGAGAAACAAGATATCCAAAGCAGTTGGTTGAAAATTCACTCAATACTTTCATCAATTATTTCTCAGCATAATTAGACTATTCACTATTATTTTATATGTGTTTTGATTAAACCATGCATTGATCGAAGAAACGTGGAATGAAAAAATTCTATGTGCATTGTTTACTCAGAAATGTTGGACGGCTTTAAATGCTATACTACTTCAACTCTGAACACTTCACCCAATGCATATCGAAAACTGTTCCGTTCTCTTCGGTATAAACTACATGAAAAACGATGATGGACCTACTTGAACGATTTATCGTTAAGATGTCAATTGTGTACAACAAAAAATGGGTCAACAACACTGCGCCAGTATTGTCTACGTATAAAGAAATCAGTCGGGCGAAGTTTTGGCATTTATGTACCGAACGCTGTTAGCGAGTCACGTCAGATTTTACAAAACATTCAGCAATGTAGGTACGTTACTTCGACCTGGAATTTCTATCAAATAATGAAGATAATTGCCCGGAAAAGATGGAGATTCAAAATTCTTGTTCAATGTTATACAGCGGAAAGGAGAAATAATGACAAAATTTTAATATATGATGAATCCAGATGCAGAAGATATTTTTAATGAAGCACAAAAATCAGTTCAAAGTTATTTGGATGAGGAAATTCGAGAAGTGAATGAATCTGGGGTTTTCCAAACGGTTCAAGAGATCAGCAAAGTCCAACGTACGTAATGCATTTCCTAGTAGATACCGGAAAAATTGGGAACAACTTTCCAGGACTTTTCACGAGTATTTTTCCAATCAAAAAGTCTATCAAAAGGCGATAGGTTGAAAATGCAGACTGTTGATGGGTTTACGAAAAAATGAAGAATTGAGTTTTCAGAGAGCCGTTGCTTGAAATTCTTGCACCCAGGACTAAGATCTAATTTTTGCGCCTCTATATTCAAACAACAAAGAGGCTGTCAAGAATTCTTCTGGCATCAACCTATGAGTCTCATGTTCTATTAAATTTGCGATATTTTAAGATGAACAAATGCGAATTCACAAATAATCCTCAGTCATAACTTCATTGCAAGGTATTTTATGAGTTTAAAATATCTTCTGCAACGCTGAAAATTATCTTTAAAATCATGCAAAGAAGTTTCTTTCTGAACGATATTTTTCGGGATTTTCTTCCGAAAATATAAGAACTATCTCATAGATTTGAAAAATACTTCAGTAGACATTTTTCTACAAGGAGAAACATAATACAACAAAAATGACATTTTCCAGCGAACTTGTAATATTACGTCTCATCTCTTGAGAAGTACTTCTCAGATGTGGAATGAAATGTTACAACTCCTATAATTTTTACTGCATTCCGTGAGGATGCTTCCAAGAACGTTAGGTACCTACTTACGACGACATTTGACAAAATAATACTGCTTTACTGCGTTATTTTTTCCCGTGTAGCTATCCTCGAGTACAGTATATGAGATTGGTTGTAAAAGTTTGATGACAAACACCTAGTGAAGATGAATTATAAATCAGATACTGACATGTGAAAGATCTTAGAACGTGATTATTGAAAAATCAGTTAATTAAACGAGGTAGTTGAAACCTTGAAGAAACCTTCCCCGAATAAAAAACAGTGGGCGACATTTGGGCCAAGACTGACGGTCGCAGTCAATATTGTGTTGAGCTATTGTTGATACTTGGCACAACACTTATCTACTTCATGCAGTCTATATTGGGCCGAAGATTGGCGATAGCTTGCCCCAGGCTGGAATCAATGCTGAAACAATCGCTGATTGACAAAACCGATTCACTAATCACTAACAATGGTACTCCGTTCTGTCATGTTAATTTTGATCAACATTGACTCCACATAGATCGTCAAAGTTTGCCACTTAGCCTTGCACTAAGTTATGTTCCATTGTCAGCATTGGTGAGGGTGAGAAATTTTCATATGAGTCAGTAAACACCTCTTCGCTGTGAAAAAAAACTTCGGAAAACTTCCAGCAATCAACCTGTACATTTGTACTGAAAAATTACATTCAAATCATGAAAATTCCAGGAGACGTATCAGCAAATTCTTGCATCTATACTAGAAAATTGAAGTAAAAACATGAAATTTCATGTAAAATACAAACAATTTCGGTACAATAGGAATTTTCTTATACGGAAACTGAAAAATCTGTCATGAGTAGAAATTTTCCAATTCCTAGGTACCGGGAAATTCCAGTTTTTTTTAACAGTGTTACTGCATCATGATAAGCAACATGCACATTCCACCACTCCGAAGTCAAATTTCTATAAATATTCCCAGAAATATCAATTGATGATCACTTTTATGAGACATTGGATTACTTCGATTCTTTTCAAACCAAAGGAACAACCATAAAATACGGCATACGCATAAAAGTTTTTAGTTCTTCATTCTTAGTGCTTGGTGGCACCCCAGAAAGTATAGAAATAATGTCGACTTCAGTCCGATAACCAACAGAATTGGTTAGACTAGGACCTACTTTGAGTCGATTCCACCCTCATTTGACAGAACACACGTCATCACATTCATTTATTTCCAAGTCACAGGGTATCGCTCAATACATTCTCTTACGTTCGCATAGAATTTCAAATATACCCCAGCACACATTTTACGAGATTTTTAAACAATATAAAATTTTTATATCCACATAAATGCCTTACTCCTGTATTCTTTGAATCGGAAAATAATTGAAAAAGCATCGCATAAGTACTTTTTCTACGAAAGAATTCGTGCTTGAGTATTATTTTTCCTTTTATGTCGTGAAGTTCTTTTGTCTTTTAATCTTTTTTTTCAAATAACCCAACTAAAACAGAAAATAAAAATTTTTCTTAACAAGTTTTGCTATGTGAAATACACACGTAATAATAACCATTTCGTGAAGTTGATAATTATGAGGATTGGAATATAGGAATACTCGATACTTGGAATATTATCGATATTTCGTGTCGACACGTATCGTAACACTCTGTATCGATATTAAAGGATATCGAGAGTGAAAGTATCGATACCGTTAATATCGATATTTTGTTGGAACAAGCGTTTATTGGGAGTGAAATAATTGGGATTAGCAGCCATGGTAGAGTAAAAAGTGGAACTGTTCAAGAAATTGTATGATAATGGTGATTATTTTTGAACGACAATATAACGCTCGATTAGCAATTTTCGGATCAGCTTCTATGGGCCGAAACTAAGCCACATTTTGGTTTGTAATTTATTAGCTTACAGGAGCGAATGGTGGCGATGTTTTATCTAGTTTCAACAGGCAAATTATGGCTGGCAATCAGTAATTCCACAACAGCAATTGGAAAATCCCTCTTTATCTCACATTCAGTTTGGTGAAACTCCTACTTTCCCAAGTAAAAATGCTGTAGTAATTGATGAGTTTTGTAACGGTCAACTAGCCAAAAACTAGAGACTCGCCCGTACCTCGCTAGAACTTTCCGAGGCACTCGCAAGCGTCTAGTTTTTAGCTAGTAAACCCGTATGGAAATTTTTCCGGGCGTCCTGTATTGAATATAGGGCCCGTATGGGCTTATATTGGGTATCCCAACTCAGGATGTCCTAGACTCAGCCACTAAGGGTCCCAGTCGGGTTTCTGATATTGAGCCTGATTTCTCTAATTCAGGGACACCCATGTATGGTCCATATGGAGCCAAGCTGCATTTTCAACGTTACCCCTGTTTTGAAAATCTGAATGCACCCAACTACAGCCCGCATAGGGCCTCGTCCTTACATTGATTCTTCTTTTAAATATAAATCTACGTCAAAATCAGTGATGAAAACGAAAGTCTTGTTCCATTTCGTTCCGTTTCCATGGAAAAACAAAACTTATGATTCCATTTTGTTTTCTTTCTCAAAAACTAAATCCCCATCTACTGTATATTTTCGTTCTTGTTACTAAGTACCGTAATGAAATGCTATATATCAAGAATAACGTTATTTGAAGAATAAAGAAATCACTCTGTCCCCATGGGAATAACTAAACTTTTATTTTTATTTTATTTCGTTACCCAAGAACAAAAACGAAATGCATCGTATGCGTTCGTTTGGTATCAAGGAACGTGACGAAATGAAATGAATGTTAGTTTGAGGATTGAACTTAACGGCCCTGGAGCGTCAGAAGACGGATGAAAGCTTGGTACGGATTTTTGAAATAACTAAGCGATAATCACAAATCTTAAATGTGCAGCAATAAATTACTTTGTTAGGATTAGGCCACGAATATAAATTCAAAGCCCAAAGTAATTCTTAAACATGAGAAAACAAGTTATGAAAGTTATTGACATCTGTAGGTTAATATGTATATAATCGTTTGTATGATTTTGAGGAATAATTTTCAGGTCAAATGTGACATTTGAGGCTCAATTTTAGCAATGTACTTCATTCTTCTAGACAATGTTTCACAAGATGTCTAATAGATATTCAAAACATGTCTCATGCGACACTTTTAAACTCCTTTCAGATGTTATGTTTTTTGGGTAATTACTGAGTTTACCTTTTTCTATACATACACAATTTCTCTGAGTGTGGTGAACAAACAAATCAAAACAACAGATTTGTCAATTTGTTCCATCATTCTTGTCATACATTTCTTTATAGGTAATGTTCTTTCAGTCTTTCATTTGAGAGAAATGCGTAGCAATTCCAGTTCTATGACAGATGATCAGAATGGAAAAAAAAATTTTCATTTTCGTTTTGTTTCATGCATATTTTATTATGTTATTATCTCAATAACATTATCGGTGTTGCAAAAATTTAGAGAAATTTGTCATATCATTTTGCTAAGTTCAGATCCCTAATGTTATTTCCTCAATAACGTTAATTGAGAACAGGAACAATCATTGGAATCGGATCGTGTTCTCGCTGCTAAGAAACATAACGATATCATAGTATTTGGTTATGTTGTTCCGTTGTGCTCTGGTCTCTGGTTAAAATCCCGTTGGAAAAATCTAATAGATGTTCAAATACCGCTATAGAATCCCATATATCCTCATGAGATTTGATCAGATTCAATAGTGGTGTTTGAACACTTTCATCATATTTTAATGAAACGTCCCGTACAGCACAACCACCGATTCTCCACCCAGGACTTCGGTGGACTGGAGTGGAGAAATGAGAGCCGTGGAAATAAGGGAGAAATAAGGGAGAGTCCCCGTTGAGGCAACGGAGAGGCAACGTGGATTTGTCCGCCCCCTTTATTTTCAATAAAATTCATATCTGTCGATTTACACAACCAAATTTCAATGAGTGAATCCACTAACATAAATTTTATAGAAAATAAAGGGGGCGGACAAATCCACGTCGCCTCTCCGTTGCCTCAACGGAGACTCTCCCTTATTTCTCCCTTATTTCCACGGCTCTCATTTCTCCACTGATTCTCCACCTCCAGTCCACCGAAGTCCTGGGTGGAGAATCGGTGGTTGTGCTGTACGGGGTATGAGTTTACCCACAGGAAAGAAATGACGTGGTATAACATGATGAAATGAACCCCTTCCCCAAAGCTCTATTAAGTGGCTATTAGGGATCGAGTTCAATGATACGTCGGAATGACGTGAATTTTCTCACGTCATTTTTTACGTCATTTCTTACGTCATTTTTCACGTCATTCCGACGTATCATCGAACTCGATTCCTAATAGCTACCCAAACCCAATAAACACACATACGTTATTTCAACGTCCCTATAGTTATTATTAATTCACAATTCATACCCAGATAACGTGTAAGCTTGTCATAAGCTTGTCAGACTTGTCATTCGATTGTTTTGGGCTTGTTATCGACAACCTTGTCAGTGGCAGGTTGCTACAAATCTGCTGCAAGGGTTTTGTAAGCGTATACCCTTGTTGTGTGTCAACTAGGAGGCTTATGTCAACCTTGTCACAGGCTTGCCTGACAGCATCGCAGCGAGGCTAAATTGCTATCTGGAGTATTTACAATTTTTAAAAGTATAAATGTGTCGTCTGGAGGATTTTGTTATTCCCGGAGGGTCTTTAGCAAAGAGTGTAGTAATATCGTGGAAGATACATATCCTCATCTATCTGGCTCAAATGAAGTGGGCAAGTAAAAGTACAGGAAAAACACTGGCAATCTCAATCAAGAGGATACCAAAAATTCGGGTAGCGTAATTCAACGCTTCAAAGTGTGCATTGGAAATGATGAAATCTGCGATGCGCAAAAAATGTGCACAAAATGTTCCAGAAATGTGATTCCAATTCAGAACGTTCCTAGAACTCCACAAAGTGTGGGAAATTATTGATTCACACTAAATAAACTGTTCGATGATAGGGACTGAAGTTTTAGTGGAAAACGATCTTAACTCAAAATTTAGTTGCCTCAACTGAATATTAGTATAGTTATACCCTAACAGCACAATGTGTCCCTGGGACTTCTTCTCAACGTTCAGGAAACCTCCTCTACGTTCTACACTGAAGGTAATCGTTTCAGTAATCGAAGGACAAGTGAAAATTTTGCAGAAAATTACTGTGCAGCTTGTAAAAGCGAGGGAATTTCTAAACAGTTAAGAGTGATATTTTCTACAAGTTTTACAGAATGCAAAGTAATATTTTTAAAAATTGCTACTTCACTGTAATTTTTCAAGTAAAATTCTTTCAGTGTATTAACCTTTCATAAACGTTCCAGTGGCACGTTGTGCTGACTGGGTAGTTCCTTCGTCTAAAAATTCTTGTTGCAACAAACAATATTTTAGGTCGAGCTGAACTGAAATTTTCTACTCAATGTCGTTTTTAATTACTAAGACTAAAAAGTTTCCTCAGTGCCTGATTCACATAGTACACCCTATCATCCCAAAAAACATAGTCCCGGAAAATTGTCAATTAGACTGTCAGAAATATCTGGAAGTTTTTTTCAATTACGTACATGAAATCAGGTTCATACACATTCTACAGTGAATTCAATGTACAAAAACATGAAAAGACTATCGATTATGCTATAACATTGACATGAAATTTAATGTCAAATGTGTATGGAACTGAATTCATGCACGTACTGGAGAAACACTTCCAGCGAAAACATTTAAACCATAACAGAAATTTCTAACAGTGTAGATAATTCTGGTCAAACGAGAAAACCGAATGAATCAACTTTCCTTCGAGATCGTGATTTTCATACGGGTCAATCAACTTTTACCGAAATTTGGACAAATTTTTGATTCCTCGAATTTCGATATACGCCATCTCTCTTCAATTCGCAAGTTTGAAAAAGTGAGAATGATGATAGTTGCATTGGAAATGCAACTTAAATTAAACATTTTTGGGTAATTGAAGCCTCACCAAAATTGATATCTCACCTCAAGTATCGATACCCTAAAATATATGTCCTCGAAGTTTGAATCGTTTATTGAGACGAAGTGGAAATTCAAACGCGTTGAATTTGAAAAATCATCGATATTTATCCTCTCCAATTAACACCTTGGCACTGGGAACGTCGTTCAAAAAATTTCCTGCAAGATCTTGAGGTTTCGACAGCTGAACATTTTGTTATTAGTTTACCAATTCGTTCCAGCGAACGATTCCAACTTCATCGATATTAGAATATCGATACGTATCGGACAACTCCAATATAACACACTGAGGTATTCTCATAGTTGAGACGTGAATATGCATACATCAATCGATCGGTGAAGCATCCGACAAGTACCGATACGATGGTTGATAAAGATAATCTCGAATACTTCTCTCCTTATGACACACGTGGATTGAATCGAAAGAACATTCATTTCCCAATTTCAATATATTCTCTCATTCTTCATTTTAAATCTTGCCAGCTTTTGAAGTCGAGATTGTGAGACATTTGATACATTCTGTGCCCCGGTACCAACAGCTTTCAGACGAACGGCAGTGCAGCTGACATTTAATTCCAGTACCACTCTGCCAGCTTTGAATTGAATCTCAGACCATGTTGTATACTTTGAGGATGTAATTCCGAAAGCGTGCATGTAAACAGGTATATCACCAATACTCTTACGTGTGGATGAATGTTGGAAATATACAAGACATTCATATCGTTCTTCGAAGTGACTTGTATAAGCGTATGCATATGTGATGATACACCAGGGAACAGGACTCTCGATTTCCATGGATTCAACCCATTGAGAAAAGATCGTTAGTAATGAATGGTAAGTTTATTTATTCTAGTGTAATTCGAATACATTTTTCTCAACACGTGTCGTTATATTACGATCTTTTTTATTGAACTACCCAATCAGAAGAATCCGAATTATGCCAATGTTGACGACAGGTGCAGTACAGTGCCAGTATCGGGTCTTCAACATTTGGCCAATACGTACGGGATCAGTACTGGATACATAAAAATACAGTACTATGCCTGTACTGATGAACCAGTACTGAGAGCTTAATACCGGCCAGGTATTGATCCAGTACAGGCACTGCACTGATTGCGAATAATAGTATTAGTACTGAATCCCCAGTACATAAAAGCGTTATCATCTCAGACAAATGCCAGTACCGTGCCAGTCTTGGCCAGTACTGGTGCAGTACTGCGTCTGTTGTGAATTTCTGGTTGGGTAAGGAAGCTGGGCAGTGTAATCCGTACAATATTTATCAAACGGGCAATAATGCCGCATCACTAGGCTATGGACGTCATTGATTACATTCGATGGCGTCAGGGTTGCAAAACACCTGACCTTTCTGGGTTTTACAGGTTTTTTTGGGTTTCATAAAATGTATTCAGATTAATTGCGTCACAATGATACCACTGTTAGAAAAATTCTTGAATTCAATAAGAAATTCTCTATGAAATGTCACATTCCCACGTGAAATTGATTAATAGTTCATAGATACATTCAATTTATTACTGAGATTGAACATTTATTTAATCAATTCCACAAATATGTTTTATAAAATGAGGAAACAAAAAATTGGTATATGATCTATTTCCCGAATAATCATATTTCTCTATCAGTTCATTATTAATTTCTTTAAAAACGGAGAATCCAAATTTTTCTCTCGCAGATCTCTGCTTATACGAAATTGAACTGAATATGTTTGATAGTTTGGAAAAAATATTCACTATTTTCACACCAATAATAATAATCTATAAGCAGAAAAAAATGCAACCAGTGCGAATGAAACAATTTCTATTGCTGGTTTTAACTGTTTTTCGATAGAGCGATGGAGCAGGGCTGTACATGTTGATTTGGAAACGTGGGGAAAAATTTGGAAATTTAGAACATCAGGAATCCTTTGTTGGAAAAAGGAATCATGAACTGATGTATGCTCACAATTTACATTTCAATAAGCACTTCTGCGAATGGATTTGTATAAAGAAATGTGAAAATATTTTGATTCGTGATTAACCGCTGAAAGGTGAAATGTTTTTTGGCACCATTGAAAAGTAAACATGGGTCATTCGTGACTAGCGCTTTGAAAAGTATCCAAAAGTGCTGAAAAAAATCTGGGAAAATTCATGGTGTCTCATTACTTATCCTAGCATCACGACCGATCGCTATATTGATGAATTATTGATTCGTTTAAACAATATAACCAAATAAACAAATGAAAACGTGGAAAATGAACTGTTTCGTTGAAAAATTCATAACTTTTGATCAAATTAATATTTTTTTAAATTTCAAACGGGAAATTTAAGCACAAAAATAGCATTCTGAAGGAAAGAATATGACGAATATGTGTCAATCAAATCAATACTTGAATTTTCAACATGAAAATCGCGTTTCTTCGAAGTATGTACAAAGGTACTATTCCCAGTAAAGCAGACATACATTCATTTCTCGAATATTCCAGAATTTCAATTAGGGTTTGTGATGAAGAAAGAGACAATATGAATATACTAAATAAGAGTAAATATTATGAAACAATTGTCAAAGTTGAAAAAGAGAAAAAAAGGAAAAAGCATGTTTCATTCGGTTATGAGACTCAATTTATGCTAGCCTTACAGTGAGTCTTGTAAGTGGAGATTACTGTGTATCGATGGCACGTGATACAACATGAAAAATTTTCAAAATGAAAAAAAAATCCTTCATCCACCCGTAACTTTTGGCGCCCTTAAAAAGTAAACATGGGCACTCGTGCCTTTTCGAAATTTTGACTCGCTCCCACCGGACTTTTCAACGGTCCAAACCATCAGTGCTTGGGGAGCTTGTAGTCTACTAGTATACAATTTTTCTCAGTATAGTTTGGTGCTGCCACTCGCCCCCCCCCCCCCTCCTGAGCTACCAATGGGAAAAAGTTTCGCCGTGGCACGAATGACTCATGTTTACCTTCTAAGGGTTAATGTTATAAATACATTCCAAACAAAATTCACCCTATGCCCCTGGTGAAAATCCAAAAGTGAACGAAGCGGGTGTCGGAACAAATGAAGCGTGGAAATGTTCCAATTACCTCCTACAACTGGATGATTGTTTGTTACGCTTCCGTCGCGGTTTAACGCTTCATTTTTACCAGGGGTACACTATCCTTTCAACATAGAGAGGATTGAGCACACAAAAAATCAATTACAATGAATTATCGCACTAAAATTAGTAAAACAAAAGTTCAACTCGATTTTCTGAAAAAAAACACTGTAGTTTTAATTTGACATCATAGCGTGTCAACGAATAATAGGAACTGGGTTTTTTTGGGTGATAATATGGGTTTTCTTACCCGATTGGAAATTGTCATAGGGCCAACCTGACATATGGTGAGGACCTAACAAGGTCATCCGAAATACGGTGTACCTGCTGAAATACTAATCAGGATTGCATGTGGATGCCCCACGTAGGGATAAGCACATTTAATCCTAATTAGGTTTCCCTTAAATTATCCTAGAAGGTTGAGAAAGGTTTTTTCCCACACCTGCGCAGAAAGCGGCTCTTTGTCGACCTGTTTTTGGGGGCGAAAGTGATCAATTCCAGACCAATATTGTCGAATTGACCCATAAGACCATGGGCAGCGGGCGGAAAATTTTCCTCCCTGCGGAGCGGGACGAAAGTTACTTTCGTCCCTGTGCAGGTGTGGGAAAAAATAGTGTGCTTACCTCGGGGGGAAAGTGTAATTCCGGACTCGTGTGGTTGTTTCCCCGAGCCTCCAGCTCGGGAAAATCCAACTTCACACTCGTCCGAAATTACATACTTTCCCCCCTTGGTTAACAATATACTATTCCTCGTTATAATCTCATCAAGACCTTGTTAGGTTATCCTGGAATTATGAACATATATAAAGTATAGTTTGATAAAGTGAATGCAAAAATGTCTTAATTTTGTATTCTATACTCCTTGGTGAAATAAATTTCCTCTAAATTAGGAAAATATTTCTGAACAAATGTCAACTGTGCATATCTTTCAAGTTAGATCTCTCCATGCCGAATACAAAATGGGTGGTGAATTTCCTATTCATATCCTACCCTCCTATTCTGGAGATTTTGGTATGGGATTCCGCATCAAATCCTTATTAGTCTTGCCTCATAAGGTCCTTATATTAGTCAAGAGTGACATGGCTTGTCAGATCCTGACGAGGTTGCCTCACCAGGACCAAAGTTGGCCTGATCTGGTCCATGGAGTGAATTTCTAGTCGGGTAGCTGGGTTTTATTGAAAGAACCCGAGTGGGATTTTTTGGGTCGGAGAAAATCGTTGCAACTCTGGACGGCGTTCATTAATTACTCATCAGAGATTCACTACTAATTGGTGAACTATATGATTACATCCCTTGGGAAGATATTCCCACGCCGAACTACGCCAAGATTATGAAATTCTACGCCAATCTACATTGCACTACTTGGCATAGAATCACGTGATTGGGCATGGATAAAATTATGTACTTTTATGCTATAACTACACGAAATAACAGCAACGGAGCAGAAATAAATACTGCGACGTGGGAACGAGAATAATAATTACTTCATTACGGAGCATTGAATAAAAGCTAGGAATTTCTATGGACTTTGAGAGGCCAATATACCGTTTCAGCGTAGTTATTCCACACGCTTCTACGTTCATCAACACATTTTTATGCTCCCCCAAACAGGGATTAACAAATGACCCAAGCTTGGCCCGACAGTGATTCAATTTTGACTCATATTGGGCCAGAACTCATGACAAAAAATGAACTTGGGATGATAACCTCGTGCCAAGCTTGGTACCCAATGTTGGGCCAGAATACAACATACAACACTAAACAGGGCCCAATGTATCATGGTGTATGATACATTTATTACGTGTTCTTTGAAGCTTGGCTTAAATGAACGAACCAGCCCTGGCCCAAGTTGTGTATTTTAACTTTTGCTAAGCGTCCACCTGATTTTTCATACTTTTCAGAGAAAAAAATGAAGTTATTGTTCGATGCCATTGGTGAAATGAAAAATCATGTCACATCATAACACTAATTGATATTGGTACATCTCTGCAATAATTGCAAGCATGAACATGCGGCATAGATTATTAGACTCACCAATGGTTTTATACCGGCACAATATTGGTCCACTATGATCAGGAGTTTAATGTTTTGTCAAATTTCAACACGGATTCTCATATAACAAGTATTTTTAAGATTTCCTATGAAACCCAGTATGGATTCTGAAATAACCAACGGTTGTAGAATGGACGAATATTGTTTCGCGATACTTGACAGCCCAATATTTTGCCAAGCTTGAAGCAGTTGTCAGTTGTCATCTCCTACTTGGGTTTTTAAGTAACGTAGACTGGATTGGCAGTAGAATGACATACATCAGCGTAGATATACAAAGATTGCTGTAAATTTCTATGAAACGCTACGAATGTTCATGGATCGCGTCGATTCGCTTTTGAAGACTCAGCGCAGTGAATCGTACTTCGGTGTACAAACTCCAAGGTTTTATGCCATTCTACGTATTGGGAGTGCAAATTAGTTCAGTCCCGTTTGAAAAGATAACTCTCGCTCTCATGAATGCTTCATAGTCACAACCGATTTCAATTGTTTTAGAGAGGTTAGACACCTGTGAATAATATTCAGTTGATATCACCCCAAGTTCCTTCTAGAATCCCGATTTGCACTCAGTGAAGTATGTCAAATTTCGTTTTAACTAAGCAGCATTTGCGGGAGGTGCTAGTTTTCTATTTTAATTGGAAAAAAAGTGCAGCTGAAGCCCATCGAATGCTTGTGGAAATTTATGGCGACAATACTCCAACTGATAAATCATGTAGGGAATGGTTTCGACGTTCTAAGAATGGCGATTTCAGTGTCGAAGACAAGCCTCGCTCGGGACAACCACAAAAATTCGAAAACCAGGGATTGGAGGCTTTACTCGACGAAGATCCGAGTCAAACGCAACAGGAGCTTGCGGAATCATTAGGAGTTACGCAACAAGCAGTTTCCGTACGATTACAATCCATGGGCATGATTCAAAAACAAGGCAATTGGGTGCCATATGACTTAAAGCCTAGAGACATTGAACGGCGATTTCTCACTTGCGAGTAGCTGATTCAAAGACAACGAAGAAAGGGGTTCTTACATCGGATTGTGACAGGAGATGAGAAATGGATATTCTACGATAACCCCAAGAAAAGAAAATACTATGCTATACCCGGTCAATCGTTGCCATCGACTTCAACATCGACACCAAAGAGGAATAATTATGTTTCAAAGATCATGCTGTGTATCTGGTGGGACCAAAAGGGTGTTATATACTATGAGTTGCTAAAACCTGGTGATTCTATTACGGGTGATCGGTATAGGCTACAATTGATTCGTTTGAGTCGTGCGTTACGAGAAAAACGTCCGGAATACAAGGAAAGACATGACAAAGTTATTCTTTTGCACGATAACGTTCGGCCTCATGTCGCAAATGTAGTGAAAAATTATCTGGAAACGTTGAAGTGGGATATTCTACCGCACCCGCCGTACTCGCCGGACATTGCTCTTTCTAATTACTCGTTATTCCGACACATGCAGCACGATTTGGCAGGCCACCGGTTCACTTCGTTCGAAGAAATCGAAAATTGGCTCCTAACTTGGATCGCCTCGAAAGACGAGACGTTTTCCCGTAACGGGATTCGAAAATTACCCGAAAGATGGGAAAAAATGATAGCCAGCGATGGACAATACTTTGATTAATTTGATAATTAATGTTCTTCTGAAATAAATGCATCTTTGACTGTAAAAAAACGGACCGAATTAATCTGTACTCCCAATATTTCTACGCCTTTCTACGCTACGCCATTCAGGCATGAATGGTTTCACTTTTGGCGTAAATAAGCAGAGTTAAGCGTAAGAAGTAGTGATGAGTATCCTCAGAAAAATGTACGCCATTTGGAACAAAGCGCCCCTTTTTGCCCAATTGTTTGAAAAAAAAAACTAAGCGCTTTAGTCAAAATGGTATGAACAACTGAATATTGGCTTTTTCCGCATTCTTGGGCGCTCTGTAGAAAGACGAGCAAATAAATTGCAAACGCAAATGCTTAGGTTAGCTGAGAAAAGTCACTGATCAGTTATTCCATTATCAATTCTTCCGCATGGAACAAGAGATGATATTTCGATTTGTTTGATAATACACATAGGATAGTATTAATTACTTGAATTCCTATCGATACAGTTCATTAATTCGATGATTAGATTGAATGTTGAATAATTAAATTTTCTCACACTCCCTACGTTAACGCAGTTGTTGATGGGGTAGATGAATTGATAACAGATCATGATAAATTGATCAATAGAATTAATTACACCAGTCCTGTTTGATCGCGTCATTCACTGCCTTGGTAATTTGATAATCGCTTCCTACAAATTGATCACACTTTTCATGTCAAAATCTACATTCATCGATTCCTTTCATAGGCTGGAATATTCCTCCTCTTCAGCTTTGGTGGAAATGGAAACTGAAATCCAGCGGAAACGAAGAGCACGGATAGAGCGTAAGAGAAACATCGATGAAAGGCGAGTAGACATAGGCGTGCCTAAGGTAGTCAAATTGTGGGTGCCATAGAAAAATTTTTCCGTAAATTATATCTAATTATACACAAGTCATATATAAACTATATTGAACCATTTTGGAATTTTTTTCACTCGGATAATAGTCAGCATTTACTTGTGTCAAGTCAGCATTTTCTACACGGAAAAAAGAAAACACTACTGGTTACTGTGAATGACAGTGATCGGTTGAGAAACAAATGAAGACACACTTGGGTAATGAGGATTAGCGCGATCACAGTGATGGGTATTGTAATGAAATGCGTCAAAGCTGACTGGACAGTAATGAGGACTGGGAAACGCAGTACTGCATAGAATGAATTTGAGTTTCAATATATTTTTGTGATTCACAGTAACCATTGCTGTTTTCTTTTTTCCGTGTATACTGCATTGTTTTGTCTGAATAGTTTTGTTATAGGAAGGGATGAACATCCGACTCTGAATTGTGGGTGCCAGTGCACCCACGGCACCCACGCCTATGCGAGTAGAGAGTAAATAGAATAGATTCGGAGAGTATTTGAGGGGAAGTTTGAAGCCAATGAAATGTTCAAAATCTGACGGTTGACTAAGAATATGTAGAACACAACAGACACTCATATACTTCTAAAATAAAATTTACAACGATTTCGGAAGATCAGAATCTATAATTCTCACTAATTCATGTTAATCTAGCGACTTATCGATTGAGCTATGAAACACTACGGTTGATTCCCATATCAAAATTCGCCAGTGGCGCGGGTCTGACCCAGCCCTGACGAGCATTGGCAGAGGCTTGGAAGGAAGCTTAGCTAAGAGCTGAAATTATAACATCGTTCCAGCGATTAACGAGCTCGAATTTTGACGCCTGGGACAACGATGGTCAAAAGGTGCCAATATTGGCGTAAGTTTGAATCAGCGGTTCCGCCATGATTGCCGCCAATACAAAACTGTTCCTATAAAACCAATGCTGGCATAACCTGCGTTAATACTGTTTCAACATCTTTTATGCTTGTATTGCCACCGGCACGATCTCAAGACTATTGTCAATCAACGTTCCATGTTCAGCGTTCGCTCAATCTGAATCCCCTACGCTTGGCTGCCACGTCTGGTCCAAGCCATCGCTGAATTTTTACATGTATTGTTATTCAAAAACGATGATTCGAGTCAATATGATATGTCAAATGAACCACGCATACTTTCTTCGAAATGACTTAGAAAATTTATAAAACGTATTGTGAATACATAATTTCATTATTTCATGACTATACGCGTCAGCAAGAAAAAATTGGAATATTCCACGTTTCTTGTCAGTTTTAAGTGCACTTACTACGAGTGTAAAATTTTCATCAGGAAGACGAATCTTGGAACTAATTTTTCGAGAGTTTGTTTGCAACGCTTTCCACACATCCTCCTGAGGTGTTTCGAAGATATTCCGGAATAAGATCCTACTTGTACTATCTCACACCAGGAAACCTTATCTCGAAATACTCGAATCGATTCTCCCATCGAATACTCGATGGAATGTTTTCCCGCTGTAAACTTTCCGACAAGCTAACTGGGCATACAATCTAATTCGAAGAGCTCAGAAGGACACATGCAGTAAGGAAAATTGAATGATGGAATTTCATCGTGTCCTGGAACCTCCTCCCAATAGTTTCTTTCCCATTTGATACCATGATACCGTGAAAACTCCTCTCTTTCTATCCGTTCGTTCTCTCTTCCTTTACATACTTGATATTTCCCTCCCAACCGATACCACTTTGTCGGCACTTCTCTTCCAGGTTGCTCTTTACTGTCGTCGACAAACCCTTTCCTCGCTTTAACGTTCGGTGAATTTTTTAGTGCACACCTGCTTTAACGTGGATACGTGTCGTCTGGATTGCTTCACGAGCTACGCAGTAGGAGAGAAGCTCAAGGGTTCTTTCCTGACTTTATTGTGTTTTACGCATACTTCGTTCCATCTAATTTTAGTTCCAATACTGGATTTCATATTCTCATTTCGAAGTTTCACCTCACGATCATTAACGTTTATGAAAATTCACATTTTCAAGACTTCTCGCAATTGAGTTGCGTGGGTACTAACCATGTTTTCACGCGTTGAAAATAATTATTATTACACCATTGGAACAGTGTACTATTGTTTTAGCGTTAAAAATAATAATTGAACTTCTCCCAGCATCCGGAATCTGACGTTTATAATTCAATTAAAAATGTTTTCGAGTTTGATGTTCCATATGTTATCTCATTTCCATTTTCTCGTTCAATGTCAATCGACAAAAAATCTCCAGTGGAAATCCAGTACAATGAAAGTATCCGATAATCATTCGTCAGAATTCTATTTTGAAATGACCGATTGATATATCACCATTTAATTCTGCTCGTGGAGCGCCTAATTGTATTTTCATCTGCATCACGTTCGCTCCTGGCATCGTCAATTTTTCTCGTGGGTTGTCGTGAATGTTTTGTTCATTTGTTCATTCCGAACGATGCCAGTAAAAGTTGCAGTGGACAAAGGAAGGAAGGAAGGAAGGAAGGAAGGAAGGAAGGAAGGGCAAAAGAAAAGACACGAATACGGAGCGAAAAAACTAGATCGTGAAAATAATCCTTCAACTCCTGCAATCAGTCTGTAGACAATACTTTTGCGGTCAACGTTAAAGAGTATTCGTTGGTTTTGTCGGAGTATGGTTAGTTGTTTCATTTCAATACGATTCTCTTTCCACATCGATTTTTCCGAATTTAAATTGAATTCACTTTATCCCCCCGCCAAGAATATCAACCGCATGGAAATTCATACAATAAATTTCGAATAACGTAATATTCGTCGAATAAAACTCGTATATCAAATTTTCGAGAAATCATAAGAGCAAGTATTTCAAAATTCCCGATGTATACGTCGAATACATCGCTAATATCGTTACCGACATTGAGAATTGTATATTCAAAATCTCAAGTATAAACAGAGGACTAGGGTTTCCTTCCTGATGTCGTAGTCTCATCTTGGAATGGGTAAATGTATTATTCAGTTGATTTACGATCACGGCTTACGATTACGATCGTTACTTTGTTGTTATATAATAAATATATCCTCACATTTCTGGTAAAGCTTTCACCAAAGTTCCGTCTTCCCCTCGGAACAGAGCGTCTCGGTTGTCTTTTCTATTTGTCTCATCTCCCTTATTTTTAGGCGAGAAACAGAGAGAAAGTTAAAAGGAAGAGGGATGCTTAAGCGCACGCCAGAGAGACTCTCGCGTCGGTTTGCAGGGCGGAACGACGCCGGGGATTTATGCTTAGATCCGGGCTATGGTTCGGGACAGGCTTCCGCAGGCAAAGCCGACAAAACAAGCACAACTACGATCGTTCTCTCTCCCTTTCTCTCTCACTCCTTTCTCCTTACGTACATTCACGAAGCGTGAAGTCACGATAAACGGCCGCGATGCCGTGACACGTCGGATAAGAGACGACCGCCTCGCTTCCTCTTCCCCCGCTGCTGTTCTTCCACTATGTCACACGGAAGCCTCGACGTTTGGGCAAGAGCTGGTTTGTGGAAACTGGAAAAGGGACAGAGATGAAATAAAGATAGATAGGAGAAGACGGAGAGCAAGAGCAGGGAATAGGCGATAAGCAGGGCGGAGAGAATAGGGGCCGAGAGAAGGAGTAACGATGCTGATGACAGAGTAGTTTTGCGGTGAGGTTGACAGCCGTGCCGTGTAAACGTTTTGATACGTTACAACGAAATGTGTGTACGGTTGGGAGAAATTTGTCGAATGTTACAAGTGGTATTAAATTAAGTGATCGATTCGACATTTCGGATACGAGTTATCGACTCGTATTGTTCCGACTCTCGATCTTTCAAAGGGAGTATCGGAAAGGAAATATTTTCATCTGCGATTTTTTGAATCTTTGAGTTGAATGGAAGGTTTTGTTCCTGCAAGTCAAACGGAAAGTGTGGATGAATCAGGGTAGCCATTGACCGGAAATTGATCAATGATGCATTTTTACTGAATAGAATACACAATTGGAAAGAAACAAAAAATTCCCGATAGTGTGCTCTTTTTATATCAGTCATACACTCATAAAAATGATTTTCTTATCATAAAACGGCAGCCGTCTTGAACATAGTCCGTTTCACTGGTTGAACGAACCCGTCTTACCATTAGAATTGGCCATCTCAATATAATGACCGTGCGGTTTTATAAACAGATGAAAATCGTCCAACCTTGAAATGAATGCTGTCTTCTCACAAGATGGTATCCATCTCACGACAAAAAAAAAGTCTCTAATCTACTCCCAAATGAGTAATTTCGAGTATTTTTCTCCGTCTTATCAGCAGAAGAAAGTCCTTCTTGTGATTAGACGAATTCCATTTTACTGACGGAAAAAGTCGTCTGTTAGTGACATGAAATTGTTTGAGACGGTTCCCGTCTTGTTATAAGGCGGATCTCCGTCTGAAAGTAACGGGATCGTCTTATAATGATGCAGCTATGTCTTATCATCAGCCATCATGAACCAATTATTATTCTTCCACAGATTTAGAAGACTGATTTTCAAAGTCAGTTGAAGAGTCCTTCCCTTGTCAAAATTTTCATTCCAGTTCGCCAAACGGGATTGGTGCAAGCGTGTTGCGTTTGGCGAACCCGAAATGAGAATGTTCACTTCGATACGACATTCAGAAGTTCTCTACTGGGTGATTCAAAATTGCCGTACACTCTTCTGAGAGCAGATTCTTATTGGAATTCTGAAAAGATTTTGGTCCGGAATATTCAGATCTGATCCTTAAATCCGAAGATATGAGCATTTTTTGATTTTTTGAAAAATCCAAATACCTCGGAAGTACCATATTTCTGACTTTTGAATCCAACGCCATTCTCTAAATCAGATCACGGGGCATCCATGGAAAAGAATTAATCTAATTTAGCGTCCTTCGTTGTGGAGTTATAGCGGTTTGGAATTCTTTGCATTCCAGCCAATCAGAATTCAACAACTTTAAATCGATATAACTCCACAAATTAGATTAATTTTTTTCCAGGGATACCCCGTGATCTGACTTAGAGAATGGTGTTGGATTCAAAAGTCAGAAATATGGTACTTCCAAGGTATTCGGATCTTTCAAAAAATTAAAAAATGCTCATATCTCCGGATCTAAGGAATATTTCGGACCAAAATCTTTTCAGAATTTCATCAAGAATCTGCTCTCAGAAAAGTGTACGGCGATTTTGAATCACCCAGTATATCGGTTTCAGATCTATGACACAGGTATATTTGAGTATTCCATACCTTTTTCCAGTTGTAATCTTGCAAAATTTGATATACGGAGCTTTGAGAATTACTTTGAATCCCGGTGAAGTTCAGGACTCATGTTCCATAATAAATCGAACTATCAAGTCATGCAATTTCTTCGTTACCAGGGAATGCAGTGGAATTGCTGAGAGTTTTCAACAAAAATAATAACTGAAAGAATGAGGTGAATCATATCGTGACTGAATGTGAAGGACGCAAAATCAATTTGATGTTTCACTTTAATTTATGGTATTCAGAATTTAATACAGAAAAAATGGATCGTTTTTCTCCATAACGCACTACAAGACAGTTGAGAATTGAATTGTTGTGCTGAATATCTCATCTGAATGAGTTGGAAATAAGTTTTCTAGCAGTCGTAAAAGCGGAATGTCGTCAGGTCCAGTTACCAATACTACCCTTACAAACAAGTTTCGAGTTACGCAGAAATTATCTACAAATAAGCAGCATCAGTGTTCCTTACTGTCGCTTTTGAATTCCACGCATATGAACGATTGAATATACACATCATGTCTATATTTTGTTACTCGCGTATATAGAACTTGATAATGCCAGGGAGGAGCATCAGCTTTGTCTAGCGGAGAATTCCACCGTAACCCGAAACTCGTATTGAGGAGGAACATGGCATGCCCTAAGTCAAGTTAACGATTCCTTGTATTTCTTCAAATGGGGAAATGATACCCGAAACTATTCGGGTAAAGCATAAGTGTATGCATGAGAAGAAAACGAAATATCCCGCTGAAAAATGTCTACAAAACCATGAATAATCTCTGAAGAACATCGCAATTTCTCTGCAAAAATCTGAGAAACTCTGATAAACTTTGAGAATTTCTGAACGAATAGGAACAAAATTGCACGGTGAAAAAATTCTCACAAAATTCTAATGAATTGTTAACATTTCTCTGATTGTTGGAAAATTTGAAAATCCAATGAATATGTACATGTACTATATTCAAATATCATATGTGAGAAAGTGTTTGAAAATGTTTTAATTTCTTTTTTCAGCTGTCAAAAAAATGTTAACAATTCATCAGAGCTTTGTCAGATTTTTTGAGAGCGCCATTTCGTTCCTATTTGTCTGAATGAGAAAACTCGAAGAAAACTCTGGAAAAAGTCTTTGCAGAGTGTCTCAAATTTAATAAATTTCTCATGAAAATTACAGAGATTATTCAGGATTTTGTGAAAATGTTCCAGCACAATATTTCCATACGAAAGAAAAATTTCTTTGAGTCTTGACAATTTGATTTTCAATCGGTTGAACTAATTTCATCTCCCGTTTTCTTAAAAACAGTGTGACGAACTCGCATTTTTTCAAAATATATGTACATATGTTTTATATATATATATATATCAAACATAATCTCCATTTATTCCACATTAATATATGTACCTTCATCGTATAATCATTGATTGAACATTCTATATAAAATCATTTTAAAATCATGATTCAAACATTGAATGTAAACAATATTAAGAAACTAAAAGAATTTTCAATCAAAAATCAAAGATCCAAATTCATACTAATGAATATTCAGATTATATGTTTCGAACTTCAACCCGTAATCTTGTACAAATATCATGGTAAGAGAAGTGCACCGTAACTCCATAGATATCTATTTCACGTTATCGATGCAAGTTAGAACGTGTCCACCATAGAGTCGAAATGCGTCATGAGTTCACCAAGCGGACCTATTATCTATGGTGCCAAAGTGCATTTTTCTAACTAGATGCAAAACACGTCCACCATATTGGAAAATTAGGGTATAAAAACCCATGTACGGGACCAGATAGTCAGTCTCTGCTCCGGTTTCTTCTACTACAATTCAGAATCATCTTCAAGTTCTCTACAAGTGTTCAAGTTCAAGTGTTCAATCTCTTTTCAAGGTGTTTGATTATTTCTTTCAAGTGTTAGAATTTTCTTCCAAATGTGTTTGAAATATTTCTTATACAAAGTGTTCGTATTTCAAAGTGTTTGAAATAATTCTGAAGTGCTTGACTCTGCTTCCTTCCAAGGTTCTATCATTATACTCATACTTGGAATAAAAATTGTAAGTGCAAAATTTTTGTGAGCAACATTGTGAACATTGAAATTCAAGTAAATTTGCCTTTCAAAAATCACTCAGTTTTTCAAGTCGAAAGATTGCGATTGGAACCATAGTTGAAAATTAACTACTTGTGGGAAACATTGATTCCAAGGATCTCCCAAGTGTTAATTAGAACCAATAGAATTGATATTAGATGGAGAACATTGATTCCAAGGACTTCATCTATGTCAATTGAAAGGTTCCAATCATAATTTTGAATAAACACCTTCTATTAAAGATTAACTACTTGTGGGAAACATTGGTTCCAAGGATCTCCCAAGTGTTAATAGAAACAATAAAATTGATATTAGATGAAGAACATTGGTTCCAAGGACTTCATCTATGTCAATTAAAAGGTTTTATTCTAATGTCCTGAGGAATGAATCAAATGAATATAATTTAGAATGAGTGAATTACAATCCAAAATTACATATTTGAAATCTATTATTGAAACAAAGAAGGCAGATTTACTTGAAAATAAATTGGACTCCAAAAAACAATACAATCTTTGGAAAAGTTTAAATCGAGCTCAAAAGAAACTACAATTGGCATTAGAAGGATTGAAAGGAGAAAATTCAAAACCCAAGACAAATCCTGTTGAAATCATCAAATGTAAAAACTGTATAGTGAACAGAGTAGAATTCTTCAATTGTAAACGTTGTGCAAATTTATTAGAAAAATATATACAATTCAACAGTGATGAATTAGAACAGATGAAACTGACTTACGACGAATTGATCCATATCTATATGAATAAACAATTGTTTTGAATTTTCTCTCTTTCAATGTTGGACCTAGAGATATTCAGACGACTCATCTTTGTGAATGAAAAGATAAAGTTGATCGAAAAATCATTAAGAAAAAGCGAGTTGAACAACAACACACAGAATAAGCTCCGTCAATCATTAGAAAGAAATATTTCTCGATCCAACCGAATTCAAAAATACATACTTTCAAATATACGGAAATTGCAATATTATCAAGCCAATTTAATTAGAAAATTCAATTACATTGATAAATGTAAAAATTGCGAATCAAAACCTTGTGAATTCTATAATTGTACAGTTTGTATCCAATTATTAGAAAAATACGTTGAAATTCCTGATCCGGATTTAGATCTGTTGGAATTGACAAAAAACGAACGATTGTATATCGACCTATTTAAGTGTTTGACTTAGAGAATTATACTAAATTTTCCGATTGTAACTTACGAATGCTCAACCTGATTGAGGAAGAGTTATCACATATAGAATTGTTCAAAACTTTGATAGAATAAATATTCAATTTTTACAAATCCAATATTTTTATTCAACTTCCCTTTTCCAACTGCTCTGTTTATCCCCATCCTTGTCCATGACACAAGATAGGGGAACTTATATTTTAAGGTGTTAATATCTTATATTAATTCCTTTGCCGTTGTCATTTAAAGAAATATTCTTTGAATATCTCTGGACGTGACAACAGCGTTATAAAGCTCGTAAATAATTGAAGCATGTTCTGTAGCATGCGTATTTTTACGTATATTATTCATATAGCCAAATGTGTTTCGAACATACTAATATTATAGCCAAAATATTTTGAGAATCTATTGAAAATATATTTCCATTATATCCTCAATATACTAACACAGGTAACACACGCACGTTTTGAGAATGTTCTGTGAATATACGTTGAGGATATTCGAATATTCTATGGAGATTCTTTTTACGTGCGAATATATTCTACGCACATTCACAGAATGTCTGAATGATACTGTTTCAAATATCCTCAGAATATGATGCCAAGAATATTGTAGGAATATCAGAAAAAAAATGCTGTGGAAATAGAAATTCCGGCCATGGAACCAACTTCTGCGTGTAACCGAAGACTAATTCACAATCAATTCTTTCACTCATCACCATACACATCTATAATAATGGATTCTTAGCAATATCATGGATTCACATGGATAGGTGAGATACTTATGATCGCAACAGGCAGTCATAATATATACGGCACTTCTTAATATTTTATTACACTTTTGAGAATTATTTTTCACACATGGCACTCTCGGAAAACATTCGCGATATTGAAATACACCTCTCTCTCATAAATTTATTATTCCCCAAATACAAATTGAAATGATATATCATCCAAGGGTCTGTAGCCTGTCAACAACATTATCCGCCATTACTGAATTCATGTCATCACGATACTTGCGCATGCGCTGTTCATCAATCTCCCTACACGGAAAAAAAAAAACACTACTGGTTACTGTGAATGACAGCGATCGGTTAAAAAACAAATGCAAACACGCTTGGATAATGAGGATTAGCGCGATCACAGTGATGGGTATTGTAATGAAATTCGTCAATGCTGACTGGACAGTAATGACCCACACAGCACCATAGCTATGGTATGAAATCTAGATTTCAGTGATGTTTCATTTACATTTCATTCTTTCACCTCCATTACATTTAAGTATACTTTCACAGGAATATATAAAAAATCTGTCAATTGAAATCCTACCCACTTGCAATATCTCAAATATATTACGAGAGAAACATTACAATGAAATGTTTTATAAATATTCTTGAAACATCCCCAATAAAAATATTTCTCTTCAAAATTCTTCAAAACTCTTCAGATTTTTCTACATAACTGTCAGATTTCGGACGCTTTGAGAAATTTGCAGAATTTTTAACCATAAATATTACTCTACAAATTTCTGCATTACTCTGCAAAATTGTACATAATTCTTCCAATCTTCGTAATATTTTATGAATTTCTCCACAAAATTCGCACAAAACTCGCCAAATCTCCATATTACATTAAATACTTCTCTGCATATTTCTGCATTACTCTACAAATCTCTGTTTGATCTATTCACTTTTGCTTGAGAAAAAAAATTTTTGTTCAGAGTTTATCTTCACAAATCTCCTTCTAGTTCGACTTGAATGACATTACGGAAGAGACAACGCATTGAAAGTCCATTTTTAGGAACTTTCCTCAGTGGGAATTGGACCCGGGTCCTGCGAGTGAGAAGCAAAGCCTCTATCACATCAGCGGATCTCCGAGATGACTACAGTAATCTTAAAGTACCACTTATGGGAATCATCGCAATGGAAAATTTTGAAAAATTCGTTTACGTGAGGTATAGACCAATCAATTTAGAATCTTCTGAAACGGAGAATGAATAGGTCGGGGGGGGGGGGGGGATATTTTTGTCCTCAACTTGTAAATTCTCCCAAGTGCTGAGTCAGGTCGATAGAAAATTTTTAAAGTTCATCCCTGTAAGACATAGACCAATCGATTCAAAATCTTATGAAACGAGAAATAAGTAGATCGTGGGAGAAAGGTTTCTTTCGACCTTAACTTGTAAATTTTTTCAAGTGCTTGGTCAAATCGATAGAAAATTTTAAAAAATTCGTTCCCGTCAGATATCGATTCAGAATCCTCCGAAAGGAAAAATGAGTGGGTCGTGGGAGAGAGGTTTTTTCGAGGCCTACTAGTGAATTTTACTCAAGTTGTTTTGAGTCGATTGAGAAATTTGAAAAAATTCACTTTATCTCCGCAAATGCGATTTGAGAAAAATGTATGAATTTGTATAGAAAACTCAACTCTCCGCCACAAGCCGTGATATTCTTGGAATAGACAAATAAAGAGAAAATTCAAATTTTTTTCTGCAAATGTAGTTTGCAGAGAAATGTATGAATTCGTGGAGAAAATTCCTTTCCTCATCAAATGTTTCCACCATTTATCAAGTAGAAAAATGTTGAGAAAATTCAACATTTCTCAACAAAACAACTTTGACCAATAAGTTGGGAATGTAAAGAGAAACCTTTACTGGCAGTAGAAATTTTCAGAAATATGCAGAATTTCACAGAGTTTTGGAAGATGAATCTGTTGAAAAAATTCTTTCTTTCTCTAAGAATTGCAATAATGAAGTTTTGCAGAGTAATTGTTGAAGTTTTGAAGAGAAATATCTTTATTGGGGATCGCAGGAATAATTCAGGAGTATTGCATTGAAATGTAAGATTAGCGGACATTGTAATATTTTTGAAAGGACTCTGAAACCTCAGTGTGACATACAGCAATGTCATAGAAATATTTCAATGTTTCAAATGTTAGATTTCTGCAATCTTAATGAAATGTTCGATGCTGTATGGGGAGGACTGGGAAACGCAGTAGTGCATGAAATGAATTTCAGTTTCAATGTATTTTTTTGATTCACAGTAACCATTGCTGTTTTCTTTTTTCCGTGTACAAACT
This sequence comes from Gonatopus flavifemur, assembly GCA_018340375.1. Lineage (NCBI taxonomy): Eukaryota > Metazoa > Arthropoda > Insecta > Hymenoptera > Dryinidae > Gonatopus > Gonatopus flavifemur. The sequence goes on from JAFFJZ010000001.1 coordinate 3,958,217, forward strand.
TTGTACGCATATTGTACGAACGTTCCTAGAATATTCGGAACAGTCTCATTCAAATGATCTAAAAATCTTCTATGAATATTCACGAATCTTATACGCTTTTTGTGAGAATATTCTATCAAGTACATTTTACGAATGTGGGTAGAATATTCTCCGAATATTCTGTGTACGGTCAGTTTATCAAATAAAATAATTAATCGAAATATAAAATTCACGGAATCGTAATTTATCGATCAGTCGATTCATCGGGTGGCATCGTAAACTAATTTGAAACTTGAGACTGTGCGAATTAAAAGATATGTCAATACTGAATATAATATCCTGAAGAATTGATGTGATTCCCTAATTATCAATTACTGAGATTTCCAATTTTAGTTTCAGTAGATAATTCCCCATACAGCACACAGATATCCATTAGATGTCCATTAGATATCCAGGATATCTAATGGAGATCTAATGGACGTCAAATGGATATTGGACGGACATTTAGATATCTATTGGATATCTGATGGATGCCATATCCAAGTGTGCTGTATGGGTCACTTCCCAATAATAAGATTACCTTTTAACGAAAAGATGAATTTTCGTTTTATTATTCATTTCTGAAATCATTAATTCTAGCTTCATTCAACGATTAGACTTCTAGTTTCGATATTATCCATCAGTGAAATTGATAATTCCAATTCTGGTTTGTCCATAAATATTCAGGAGCGGAATATGGCCTGTGCCAACGGCGCCATGGCGCAGGGGCGGCAATCGAGTCGACAAAAACTTTTTTTAATTTGAATAATTTAAAAATAATTTTTAGGAGAATAATAAGTTCTAAGCAATAAAACAACATTTTTCGGTAATGAATATTTTCGTGAAAAATTAATTTTTGCTGCCATATAAGGGGCGGCAAAAAACCAAAGTCCGCCTCTGTAAACATTCCGAGAATATTCATTTGATTGACAATGGGGAAGGGATGAATATAGAATATATTATATTTTAGACATTAATATTATATCATATTGAAATATTAATAACTGAAATATAAGTTTCCCTGTTTTGCGTCATGGACAAGGAGGGAGAGAAACAAAATGATTGAAGCAAGAAAATTTGAATAGAAACGTTGAATTATATTTGCAACAATAATACTTATTGAGTTGGAGATGTGAACAAACGAGTATGTATACATAACGAATATACATTAGTTCAGTTTTGATCAATTTCAACAGTTGCAAAACATAAACAGATAATGCAGTATATTTTTCTATAAAAACTTATGCGAAATTTGCAATCAACAGATGAAAGAATATTATTCGCACAACCTTGACATTTATTCATGCAATTCAATTTCCTAATCAATTTAATCAGGAAATTCTCCCATTTCTTCAATTGTATGTATAATAATTCTCCAAATTGATTTAATTTATTTGCGTCTTTTCGATATTTTTTATCAATCTTCATTCAATGCATTGTTCTTTAAAATCCTTATGCTTTGCTTTGAATTTTCCTAAACACTCCTCTGTCATTTATTGAAAAACATAAGGAGTGAAAAAAATGAAACATAGTATTGAGATTCATAAAAATCAGTTGAAGGAATTGTTTAATAATATAAAAAGTAGGTTCAATTCGTTCATTGAAATTCATCACTGCTGAATTGAATATATCTCTCAAGTAAATTGATACAGTGTTCGCAGTTGATAAATTTTACTTAAATTAATATACAATCTTGCATTTATCCACTTCCAACTTCTCATGAGAATTTTGTTTTATTATTTATTTTATTTATTGTTTTATCAATATCTTCAATTCATTTAGATCTCTTTCCAAATCTCTCCCAATTCGAAATTGTAATTCTTCGTCTAGTTTACTGTCTTGTAAGATTTCTTTTCTTCGATCAAAAACCTTATTTTTTTCTGTTGAAAATTTAATTTTCTTTCCAATGATTCCTCTTGTTGATTAGTATAACAATTGTCCAAGAAAACCACCACAATATCTCCCGATTTCTTTTTTTCAATAATCCATCCATCACCGCAAATTATCATTAGAACCGCTTCTCTTTTGGAATAATCAATTTTCAACAACTTTCAAGTTTGACGAGAAATATTACAACTTTCCGTTTAAACCGATTTTCTTCTCAAATAATCAATCTTGAATAAATTAATTTTCTGAGACAATTTTCATTATGATTAACTCGTTTTGATTTTATGGAAAAATGTACCTTTGACTTTATGAACAATAAATCGTTGCATTGGTTTGATATCTATTAGAATTACACCATAAATTCATGTGAAGCAATTAACACATAAATCTTGTATCAATTTCTAAAATATCTCCTGACTTTTCATATGGATTTTTATGGCGTCTCGTACAGAATTATGATTTTTCATGTATGTTTATATCGATTTCAATACATTTTGCAGTAAATTCCATGAACTAGATTCCAATTACAAGTTTCAAAATTTCCATATTCATCTGATGTAGGAATTTTCAGAATATTTTTTACAGTATAGTTTTGTTTGATAATTAATGATATTTGAAACTCTTCAAAAGCAGTCTATAAGAAAGAATTAATCATTGTTCGTCATCAAAAAGTCATTTCTAATCGACTTGATCCAATGAAATCTAAAGTGAATCAATTACGCACATTGAAATTGTTATCATCAAAGTTCAAGGATCAAATTATTGAAGTTAATGGATTTCATTGCTCTTTGATTGAACATTCTTCAGTTATTTCAAGCGGGAGGAAATATCAAATTTAGAATTAATTAAATTATACTCATTCAATATGCCCATGAACAATTAAAAATCAATCAAAATAAAACGATCTCGCCAAAGGCTGGTAGGAAGATTATTAATTCTAGCTCCAACTCATCATGAAAATATGAATTCTAATATTATCCATTGGGAGATCCATTCACTTCAGTTTTGAGTTGACAGTAGGATTATCAATTCAGATTTTAGTTGATGATGAATTCAAACGAATATTGTATTTAAATCTCTTTCATCTCAAGAATTAAAATTTTAGTTCAAACTATTTTTTATTATTTCAGTATTGAATAATAAAGAAATTTAGTTCAAAATCGAAAGATAAATTGTCCCAGCAATTGTGGTAATCCGAGTGAACAAAATTCAGTGGTTCCAAATTCGGCAATTTTTCATATCCGGGCAATCAATCCCTTTTCCTTTCCAAGCAATCAATTTGCGGTCATTTGAAATTCGGCTATTTTTTATATTCGATCAATTTTCCTTTCGGTCATTGAGTTTCAGGTCAATTGCATTCGATAAAATTGATTTCAGCCATATGCTCACGGAAAATTGACACCGGCTTGAAATTTATGATACCAAGAAGTGGTTATTCCACTCTCACGTGGAAGATATTATTCAAGATTTCAAATAAAAACGAAGCAAGCATAAACTGTTCTCTTTTTCAAAATAAACTTCTTTCATAAACATCAGCATCCATTAGTTGCACGCAACGAGATGTCTGATTTCTCCCATAAATTCTATACAATTAATGAACAATTTATCACCATATGCGAGCAAAGCGAGTACAATGGCCATTATGAAGATATGCGAGCGTGGCAAGTTGCGTTTATTATAGGAAAATGTGGCATTTCTTGATTGTGAATGATTCTCGTAAAACCTCAACATGATACTTCTTCCAGATTTGTCAATGAGATTATCCATGGCAATGAATGTCTATGTTAGATCACTAGAGAAATTCATTCTCAGTTTCAGTGAGCCTTCCTTTTATCTTGATTACATGTGTATTCCATCACTGTAAGTATTTTGGAAAGTGCAAATGGTTTATACAGTTTCACGTGTCATTGTTGTGACTGAACAATAAAGAACTTCTCATCTTTCTATTATTGAATATACTATTATTGAATTCTAATGAAATATGATAAAAAAATCTGTAATAAAATGCGAAAGATCAACGATACTTCATTAACGATTTTAATTGAGAGATAATTCTATTAGACCAAGGAAAATTAATTGATTTTACGAGAGAATAATCACCCACGCATTATAACGTCTCGTAACACCATTAATATGTCATTTCCTGGTTCATTATATATTCTCATGTCCCATGATGGAGTTCGGGTATTACACATTATAATGCAGAAAGGTGTCGTGTAATTCATCGACGTATAATCAAGCTCTTACGTTACGTTACTTGATATTTCAATCAATTTCAAGATATTCTATTAACTTCCTGTCGCAAAACGTAGACGCAAGGAGAGTAAAGAGACTTGAAAATGATTCTCTTTTCATATAAAGTCTCAGAAATAAACATAGTAGATGAGATATTAACTCGTCAATCGGATGATATATTCCCCAGTACTTTCCTTCAATCAAAATGGATATCTTCAGCATGAATCTTCCTTCCTCTCATATAATAATCATTCCCAAAAACATTCTCAAAACGCTTGACGAGCTTGAAGATGGACCTGCCGAAACCTCACACCATATTCGTTATTCCATTGAGAACAGTTCTCTATTGAAATTAGTACCATCATTCCAAATCATCCTCAATATCGTACGGTCGCTAATTGGGTATTCGATGATGGATATTGAATATGAATCCATTCGTGTTCCAACACATCTATTCACGTGTTCCTAAAATTAGTAGGGGCGTGTAGGGATTGCAGCAGATTCAGGATCATGCATCAATGAGGGTACAGCGCATTGAGGGAATGGGTAAAAGGATCCTTTATGCGAAGGTGTAAAGGGACAAAGGCGACAATGCGGACCATTGGCGATCAGGAGTTTCCATCCTTGTTGTTGACGTTGAATAAATAGAAGTGGAAACAGAGACGTAGGGATGCTCTTGCGTCTGAATGTGTCTTTCTTCCTCTACCTAGGTTCATTCAACGATCTCTCTCTCTCTCTCTTAAGCTCCACGTTATTCAGTCGTGTGTGATAAATTGTCCCAATTTCGTGGACGGGAAGGTCACGTAAGCTCAGTAAATCTTAGCCCTTGGTATCCTGACATCGGCTGAAGGAGAGGAAGAGATCGTAGCAATACAAGAGAGATAGTTGAGGAGAAGAACAAAGACGTCAGATTTGCATCCACCCACTTCCCTTTGAAACGATACAATTATAGCTGTGCAATGGACGCGCATCTCAATCCCAATGATAATTCCCTCCGCATTTTCATACTAACGAGAATGTTGCGTATTCACAGATTGTTAGTCACCCTCGCTATCCCACGTATTTCTGTGCCATCAAAAAATGTTACGCGTTGCTTCGTAAATTCATTTTGGTCACTTGTCAACTCTAATGGAATATGAAAAGAGGCAAGAACGGAAAACTAATTTGATGCTCTTTGACAAGAGTTTGAGAAAACCTGTTCAATTTCTATGTCACATTCTTCTTCGAGATTGAAGTACACAGATATTTAATTGAGGAATCAAAAGTTGTTTTTTGAAGATGCGAACTAAAGTTGGAAAATATCGTATATCTGTACGATTCTTGTTACCAAAGAAGTCTTCCACTTTACCGTCTCTTGTGGGAAGAGAAGCAGAACAATCTTGTGATGTGAAATACTCGAGCAAACACGAGTCGGTCTCACTTTTGTTCATGAATGTCGAGGGTAATTCTCGTTACTTGAAACCTCAATGCGTGGGACACGCAGCCCTGCTAAAAATTTCCCATAGAATCCGATAGAAAAATTTTTCTATCGTTTTGTATGTGGTTTCTAAAACTGGAAGTCCCGATATTCCATAGGTAATTCACGATAAAAGAACTTCACGGCTGTTTATAGGGTTTTATCGTATTTTCACGATAACACTTGCTACTAAAAAATTAGTAGAGATTTTTTTCTATTATATGCTGCGTGATTCCTGAATCTGGATTTTCCATAGTTGTGTAAATCATTCACGATCTAACTGCAAATGACCGTGGAAAATTTTTTTATGGATTCACAGAAAAATTGCTAGTTTCTTTTTACACAAGAACAAGAAAATCAAAGTTTCGGTTAAGGAACCAAGGAGGTTTGATTTTCTCCAAACTTTGTTTGAAAATCCACTATAGGAAATGTTTGTGTAAAAAACTGTTGAATATATTCATGAATCCACAGCTATAGGGACAACTATAGGTACCCTCTCGTGTGTTCCCCCATACAAAATGATAAAAATCATATTTGAAGTTATTGACATGCTGTGTATCGTGAAAACACGATAAATACCGAGACATTTCTTAAATTTAATTTTCTGGTGAAAACAAGGTAATTATTTAAAGGAATTCCACGATAGACAACTATAGGTATCCTTTCGTGCCTTCCCCATACATTACGATAAAACTCGTATGAGCAAAAAATGGTATCAAATGTATGGGAAACTTCCGATTAAACTATATAGAACTGAACGAGGTGGGAACAATTTATAGTGTATAACCGAAAAGAAACGACAAAACCCATAAAAATCCGATAAAGACCCATTCGCGTTGTATCGGTTTATCACTATAGAACCCCATTGGGACAAATTTCCTTATTGGCTCAATACGTCACGATACACCCTATACAAAACGATAGAAAAGAGGCTAAAATACTGTCGAATTCCATCGTTTTCTATGGAAAATTTTTAGCAGGGATGAGAGTTCCAAAAGTGAGAATCAATAATTTATCTCTTCCAGTATCGTATTCAATTATCTTCTTCAATGGTAATATCAAATTTACCCTGCTCCTTCGATGGATACGATGAAATTGTCTTTTTGTTCCAAAGTTTGAAGCACATTCAGAAATCCATGTTCTGCGCATGTTTCAATCACCACCGTGCCGTTCAGAATACAATGTCTGCCAATACATAAAATTGCTTGATAGTTGAAAGTTTCTCTTCAAAGTACAATACTCCAAAAGTCTTACACCGATGTTCACCAATCAATGTTCAAAATATGTCCAGTGGGGTCTAGACTAATTCTCAGGTGAATAAAATTCTCAAAATGTCCCCACGTGTATTGTTGATGTTCAACATCAAATTGTAATTATTAATCTGCTCATGGATGGAAATCACCAAACTTTCCGCTCCCATTGTTCATTAAAAAATGAGCCGAATTCATATCCCCGCTAAATTTGGTGAATAAATTCTTCAACACGAATGCCCAAGCAATACAACAGGTTAAAACTGCTGAGAACGTGTTTGGAAAATCCTATAAACATGCTCAGAACCTCCAAATGGGACTGTTTCGAATAATTATCCGCTATGCACCTCCATAGAATATCTTAACGAATTTATCCAAAACAGTCTCATTTACACATTCTTTTCACATTCACTGAATAATCATAGCATACCTGAGAAGTTCTTGTGTTACTTGGGTGGAAACATCTGAGAGAGCAAGTACCAGATATGATTCGAATGATCAAAACTTATGTACCCCTCTCAAAATTAAAATACCTAAACAGCACCCTAGTTCAGGATGAGTTCAATTGGTAGGTATTTAAAGAATTAATGATTTCTCAAGAATTCTTCCTGAACTTCTGTGCTGGATGGGTATCGTGGGTATGTAAAACTCCAATTTCAACATTGATGCATTTTGAACGAAACATAAATGGTGTAAAAGGTTTACATCGTCGCATCAGAGGTCACGAAATCAATCATAAATGTAAACTCAATTCAAAACACGGAAAGGGAAAAAATATCGAATTCAAGTACCGAGTGCTTCGAATATTCGAATAACTGTAAAAGCAAACCATTACAGAACTGAAATTCTTTCTCGGAATGATTGGAGCGATCAAAGCAATTTACATGAACGAAAAGCAATTCATTAAACAAACCAATTGGCTTGATGAATTATTTGATGAGAAGTTAATTGTTCGATTCAATTCACCTGTTTGGTTTCATTTTTCAAATGGTGCGTAATGTTTTTTGAATATTTCAATGTTCTCAAGGCGTTTAATTGAATTATTACGCGTATGTAATGGATATGAATAAAGAATGTGAATAATCATTAGGAACTCCTACATGTGATCATTTCTTCAATTCTCAATTCGTTTCTATCATGCTGTGCTTTTATCAGAGATCATTCGAAGCAATCAAATATTAGATTATAACATTTGTAGAAATCCGAAACAATTCAAAAGAGGTGTTCAAGAATAACATCCCATCTCCGTGGGTTCTACGTGGATACAAGGTGGATAAACGAATATGCCGCGTAAATGCAACGTAGAATTGTCCGATGCTGTGAGAGTGAGCTTCGCAGATCGATTTTAAATTGATTTTGAATTATTACAGGCTTCCAATGAAGATTCGGTGAACGTTTTTGGATGCCCACATCTTTACTCCACACATTTATTGAATGCTTTTCAGAACTTCCTGTTCTTTTGGGAAGTATACGAGGCATTCTCTGACAAATCAGGTAAGGTTAACGCCCAAAAATCGAAAATACACAGAGAAACATTTCAGGATTAATCTTTGAAAATTACACATCTGTGAAATTTTTCAAATTGTGACCTTTTTGGATCTATCCTAATTGACGCTCATATTGTTTCTCATCGTCACACATTTGACAAAAACTTAACTGAGAAGATTCCGAAATTTTGAGAGGCTTGATTCCCATCTTCTTTGTTGGGGGACGCTCGGAGCAAAATTTATGAGGGATCTCTCACGGTATCCCGAGTAAGAGTTTATATTGAGTATTCGATCAAAACTAGATTTAGAAAGCCTTGTATTAATCAAGCCCTAATATAGAAAGGATTGAGGGATCAGACGCTGAATGTAATGCTACGCATTCCCTTATTCAAAATTTGCAACATGGGATTTTTCCGTTGAATTCATCCTTCGCAAGTCTCATTTCAACGCCACACAGTGGAGCCAAAAGCCGAAAATTGGGCCCAAATCATAAAAAGTTCACAAAGTTGCTTAAAACTTGGTACTCGAAGATTTCTGGGGTCGTTGATAACGACCATTGACAATCTCTAAAAATTCTCTTGGTGACCAAGTTTGTACCCATGTAACACAGAATATTCGGAGAATATTCTACCCACATCCGTGAAATGTACTTGATAGAATATTCTCACAAAGAGCGTAGAAGATTCGTAAATATTCTCAGAAGATTCTTAGAACATTTGAATGAGACTGTTTCGAATATTCTAGGAACGTTCGTACAATATGCGTACAAAGTGTGTAGGGAGTTTGATGAAGAGCGCATGCGCAAGTATCGTGATGACATGAATTCATTAATGGCGGATAATGTTGTTGACAGGCTACAGACCCTTGGACAATATATCATGTTAATTTGTTCTTTGGGAATAATAAATCTATGAAAGGTGCATTTTAATATCGCAAATGATCTCTGAGAGCGCCATGTGTAAAAAATAATCCTCAAAAGTGTGATGAAATATTGAGAAATATACCGTATATATTATGATTGTCTGTTGCGATCATAAGTATCTCACCCTTCGATGTGAATTCATAATATCGCTAACCATTCATGATTACAGATGTCTATTGATAAAAAAAAATTGATTGTGAAGTAGTTTTCGGTGACATGCAGAAGTTTATATTGACGGACATTCTTATTTTAACAGCATTTTTTTCTAATATTCCCACAATATCCGTGGCATCATATTCTGAGAATATTTGAAACAGTCCCATTCAAACATTCTGAGAATGTGCGTAGAATATATTCGCACGTAAGAAGAATCTCCATAGAATATTCGAATATCCTCAACGTATATTCTCAGAACATTCTCAGAACGTGCGTGTGCTACCTGGGTAGAGTGGCTGATTGTAAATCCAGGCCTAAAATTTCACAATTCGAAATGGTGGGTTCAAATTTAGAAAATTAGGAAACATCGTCATCTAGATCAATTTTGGGGAAATGGGGTGCGCTACTGGATCCCGAGTTTAAAAGAAAACCCATGAATTTTCGGATTTTGGCCCGCCATATTGGGTCCGTCATTTAGAATTCATAGATTTTAACGATGAATTCATAATCAGCGATTCATCCATTCATTATCGAATTGTTTTGTACCCATTCCAAGCGCTTGATCATATTATCACAACCAATAAACAATAAAGGGTATACAGCGTGGCTGGAAAGACACAAACTACGCATGAGCATCGCCCGTATAGCACATATGACGAAACTTGGTGGAAATGGAAGCGGGGAGGAAAAGTAAACGAAGCGTATGTTGGAGGGTAACCGAAACGATAATGAAAAGTATACGCAGCTTGAATGGGAGGGATACAAAGAGTACGTGAAGATGGAATTGAAGTGAACGAAGCGTACAAAATTCATGGAACCTGATTAAAAAATTGCGCCCATAACGAGAATCGAACCGATGACTTCCACCATGGCAGATGAGGGTCTTATCCACTGAGCCACGCAGCGTCGTTGTGATCAACCACTCACAAACATTATTGAAGTCAGAATAGGTATTGATGAAATATAATCCAAATTCAAATATCCCGCCATGTCTTGTTATAGAGGGCACTGATTCATATGTTCATGGTTTGAATTTAGTTGTTACAAATGTATTAAATTCTCTATGATGTTCACTTGTATCTAACGCTATTATTAATTCATAACAACTTCATCTTGTAACTTCATATTTGGAACATGTATTACTTTATATACGTACAATTTTGTTTCACATATCAAAAGATGTAGTCACATCATTCTCGTTGAGTTATTAAATAATTATTTAATATTATTCCACTGCCTGGATTATCTTCTGACAGGTATGATTCGCAAACGCTTAACCTAACTCCCTATTCCTTCATATGAAGCGTGTGTGAAACGGGATCGAGAGCCTATGAAGCGTATATGGAACGTATGATTTCATCACTTCACAGCAAGCGGGTATCACACGCTTCAGGAAGAAGGAATTGAAACATTTCTCGCTTCGTATGCACTTCCTCCGCGCTTCGTGTATACGCTGTATTTCCACCAGGGAAGAAACGTGGTTTCCACTTTAGGGCCACGCAACTATAATGAAAATACTTGGGACGTGTTTACACGCCCCTTAAAAGGTTGACTTTCTTGCGAACTAAAAATCAAAATGGCGGCCTGGTAGAGCGACCTAACCTAAAAATTATTCTGATTTTGGAACATCAATAATATTTCAACAATAAAGTGTTGAAATTCTGAAGTCAAATTATATATCAACACATTTAATTTGTTTTTAGAATTGTTATTCACACTTCATCGTTGAATTACTGTTGATGTTTCAAAATCCAAATTGTTCAGGATTATTTTGGAGGTCACCCCGATACAATTCGATTGAAACACATCACCGTGCTAGTTGACTTGTCCCTGCTGAAAATCATACACAGCATTTCAGTTCTGAAAGATATTTCAAGCCAAATTTAAAAAGTCTTATGCAACATGAAGGGAGATCTTTAAGAGATCCAAAACAGTTCTTACACTGAGAGGAAGGTACCTAGTTGGGACAACTAAATGTTAGTGGCCGCAGCTAGATTTTTATTTACTCCAGCTAGACTCTAGTTGGGGTAAATGAAAGGCTAGCTGTCTGAAATATGAATAAAATGGTACATTCAATGGGAATAAAAAATATAGTTGTGACAAATAAAATTTAGCTAGCACAACTAAATTTGAATTTACAGTTACTAAATTTCCTAGCTGTCGAAAATTTGAATAGATCCTTTCCCTCAGTGTACTGCTAAAAGATTTCCATAAGATGTCTCATAGATATAATCTCGGAAGAAAAGTTTTAGATCTTCCAAAAGATATCTCTTAGATGTCTTTTAGAAGTAAGAAATGTTTTAGACATCTTATAAGGATACCTTTTCATGTTGCATAAGACTTCTTAAACTTTTCTGAACAGTTCCTCCCCAAGCAGCAACAGAATTTCAAAGTATATACGAACTAGAAACATTCGTAAAATTTACGAATGAGATACGAAGAACATATAATGAACGTTCATAGAATGTTCGAGTGAGACTGTTTCAAATATACTTAGAACGTACACAGTACATTCGAAAAGTACGATATTCATTCAATCGACGTTCAATTAACGTATCGTCGTATATTCGATTACATACATTCGATGAATATGCATAGCACCTATGAAACGGTCTCATTCGAATGTGCATAGAACATATTCCGAATATTCAAAGAATGTTCATAGTATATTCTGGTGCTGCTTGAGTCAAGATATCTTGAAGACCAAAAGTGCTGTGTGGGATGTGGTTCGAGGTCATCCCATATAGTTGAAACTCCCTGTTCCACACTGAGGAAACGTTTGTTTCGGCGAAACAAAATTTTGGTTGAAATGAACGCAAAGAAACTTTTTGTTAAGCTGAAATAAAATTTATTGAGGATAAACAAAATTTATTTGTCTGTATTAAAGCCTTAATTATTATGAACCAAATTTTGTTCACCCCAAATAAATTTTATTTCAGCCAACCAAAAAGTTTCTTTGCGTTCATTTCAACCAAAATTTTGTTTGGCTGGAACAAACTGTGTTTTCAGTGCACTTGTCTGGCATATTTAAAGAGGTTTCCACGTGGCAAAAATGTGGGAGGAAGATGAAAATGATCGCGCATATTCTGCGCATATCATTTCTGCTACATGTGATGTATGGACAGGGTCATTTTCACGTCATGATAGGAAGTTTCAAGTAGTAACCCCATTGGACCAAGCCATCTCGCGAGTAATAATGTAGATTTTTAGAAGAATCGATTCTTCTTTATATAAAATTTATCAAATTTTTATTGATGTTTCATACAAATCTATGCACGCTTAATACTTTTTTTGTGAAAAAGAATCGATTCTGTTCCAGAATCGGCATCACTACTGGCCAAGCTCTCACGTTATGGTAGAGCATGCCAAATTACCATACAGCATCAATGTACTTGCAGGAAAAGAAAGTTTCAAGATATCTTAGTGTTTTGAAAAATATCTTTTAAAAGTGATTAGCTGTTTGGATTAAAAACCTATCAGGACCAGATATGGCCGACCAAAATGAGATGTCCTCTTGCACTGCTCAATCGGCTCCATATTAAGCCTACTACTGGCCATAAAATTGTTCTGCTCGGGTATATTTTGGGAAAATCAGCCATAAATTATACCAAACCACATGAATCCAGTGACAGCTCCTTCTCAACATATTTAAAATCTCCAAATAACCGTCATTGTTTCGATGGTCGCCCAATACAAATCCGGTATAGAATTTTCAAAACTTAGAACGTCAAATCCAATGACACGAACAATAATTCTAAAGTTAGTCGAATTCAATTTGAACCAAAAAAAAAACTTCAATGTAAGTATCGGCACTTCAAAATGGCAGATCCCACACCCAAAAAAAAGTAATCTGCAAATGAGAGGAAAAATCTCTCTCGAGCTATTTCACACCGTGTAATGGGTCTATTCTTTTTTTCTGTGTTGGAATCTACTCTATACATTGCTCGGCAATCATTGCCTGAAAATATTATGAATCACTCTCCACGCCGGGCAATACAACGTTCCATATTCAATTTAAGGCCTTTTTGGTAATGACTGAGGGAACCATTGCTAACTCCGTTTGTCGCTGAATGCTCCACAGCATAGACATGATTGATACAATTTTTCTTTACAATACACGTTAGTACCTTTTGCTATTTTTCTATTATTCATTTCTATCATCACAAGCAATCATTGCTTATTTTTCAAAAATTGGCTTCAATCCTAGGCAAGATAGTGATCATCGCTACGAATTTCAAAACCATTTTTCTCCCTGCACTCTTGTTTTCTGCTTCAATTGAAAATATCCAGGGCCGGACCGAGAAAATCGTACTTCTCTCTGATTTTACATTTGAATGTGCGCGTAAGTAAAATATAGAGAGTCTACTTCTGTCCTCCACTCACACGCATGTTCAGGTGGACGCCTAGAGAGAGGGCCGATTTTCTCGAGCTGGCCCTGGGAATATCCCTCTACAATTTTGAAGAAATGAAAATTCTTTTACCACAAAGACTGATCCTCTCAAATGGGGAGGATATCATATATTAAAGGAGAAATTGCATCAAAATGAGAAGGATACTCTTATGTTGATATGAATTTTCTTTGGGTGCACATAGTGGATAATAATTCCAGAATCCAATGAATTATTCACTCGATAATAATAGCCCTTGGAATAATGGTGCTTTGATTCTAAATCTGGAATCAGCGATCCCAAGAACTTAATAAATTCATCTATATCCGTTGTGCATCATAATATATTAACGAGAATTGTGGTTCACTCCAAAATGAAATCTATATCCATGAGGAATTATTTTGCAAACGAAATTTGAACCTCTACAAATATCATAGTGCTTTTGCAGAAACATGCTAAATTTGAATTTCTACTTTGAAAATGTTGAATGTCATCGAAGAAGCTGTTAAGCGGGAAACTAATCCATCCACTTATCAGTTTTGACTTCCTCCTTCGCATACCCGAATTAGATTGTTCGAATGCTTGCTACACTTCTGTTACTACTAGCGATTCCTAAAGTGGTATGAATAAGATATTGGAAAATAAGAAAAACAGCTTTTGAAAGTGAGATGAGTTGAAAGAAATTTGATATTTCTGTGCTAGAAAAAGTGGAAGGAATAATCAAAGAGACCCTGGAAATGTCATTTTGAATTACATAAATTGATGTTTGTTATCTCTGCCGTACAAAGCAAGACTCAATTGTTTTTTTCTTCTCATTTTTCCATGTCATTCGATGCAGTGAAATTTTCTGAATGGAATGGTACATGAATCTCATTCTCAACGAAAAATTGAATTACGGCTTTTTTGTTTTGTACGGCAGACTTTTGTTATGTAGATTTGTAAGTGCAACTGACAGCAAAATATTTTGCATTAAAAGCCCTCTCCGATAGATATATTATTAAGTTCAGTTTTCTCCCTAAGTACAATCGTTTGAGAGAACTTCATATATTTATTAAAATTACGAATATTTTCATGTATACCCGATTAATTTAACAAGAAAAAACAAGCGTATGAGCAACATATGAACTTCTGAGTGTCGTAATATGCGCAGATATACTATATTATTCGCTCTATCATCTCTATCTGTGATATATACAGTAGTTCGAGAGAAATTTCCTCAAAGCCAGCATCACAAGACTGGATTATGTTCCTAATTTCCATGGTCAGTTAAGACACGGTTGGACATCATGAAGTGAAATTCCAGCAACAGAGAATGTTGATCCAGTAGATATAGTAACGTTGAATTGAGTCGATGTCGAGGTAGATTAAGATGGCTGAACGCTAAATTGAAACAGTTAAATGAATTATACTGTAGCAATGTTCATAGTTGTCCATTAATATTCTCAACAGAGCGTTAAGATACATAAAATAGTGATTAATACTAAAACCGATTATTCAATTGAAAAAAAAATATTTTTGTTTTGCTACCTTTGCAGAAGAAGAAATATACTTTATCCCAGCTCGTACAGAATTTTCAACCGATTCATTATATTCACAATTTTTCGTCTCACATAATTTTACCCCATATAGCACACCAGTTCAGGAAGAACTCATTAAGAGTTCAACTGGGATTCAAAGAATTCATTATGAATTTTCAAGAATTCTTTTTGAACTCCTGTGCTGTGTGGGACGTCTCTTATTTCATACTTGATTCAAATTCATTCCTTCTCTAATTTCATACCTCTTTTTTTGCTCCAAAACTTTCGCGACAAAGTGGCGATAACAACAACGTAGTGATCAAGGTCTGGGATTAGTCGAACGAGGTAACGCAGTACACTACTATAGTAATACACAACACGCATACCGTTCCATTGCTTTCTGTATTGGTGTATCAAGTTTGCCGGCAATAATCACTTTGTACGACCCGTTGATAAGATTAATGACGCTGAGCTGATGTGTTTCACGATACAGGTGGATAATACCCAGAGGTATATAGTTTTTGAACACTTTGATGGAACGAAGATACATGAATGCTATCGGCAGATCCGCTTCATACAAATACGTCGTATCATTTTCTCTCTGATGATATTAAAAATCAATCAGTTTTTTTAACCCTTTTTTATTCAATGTTATGTTTTGAATGCAAAGTAAATAGAAGGTATACAGAAAAAAAATGCTATGAAATAGCACAGGTATCCATGGTTCGTTGAAACAGCAATTCATACAAAAATCTGTTTTTTTTTTAAATTGTATGAATTGATTAATGATGAATCCATATATTTTTGAGGATAAGATCTAGCTTGGGACAAGGCTTGGTAGGCTACACTCAATCAACTCAATAAATGAGAATAAGTTGTATTATCACTGGGATTTGGCAAAACCCTTTTATGAACCTCTCATAAGCCAGAGTCGTTCTCAATTCGAAATTATGCCAACCTTGAGTCCGTGTTGAGTGAAGCTTGTACCAAGTGTGAATTGTTCCTACATTAAGTTCATGTCATGATTGATTGAACCTTGGCACAAGATAGAGCCAAGCTTTGTACACTATTAGCCCATGGACATAAATTTTATTTTTTGCCACATTTGGAAATCATTGCACCATTGGTGCAGAGCTGATTCAGCG
Organism: Gonatopus flavifemur; assembly: GCA_018340375.1. NCBI lineage: Eukaryota > Metazoa > Arthropoda > Insecta > Hymenoptera > Dryinidae > Gonatopus > Gonatopus flavifemur. Next base: position 3,974,678 of record JAFFJZ010000001.1, read on the forward strand.
TTGATTTAACCCTTTCAGTGCGTACATCGGTCATTTTTGTCCAGGTAATTTCTTCCACGACGAATTCTTCTGAGTAGTATAACTGAGTAGTAAAACTTTAGGGTGGAGATTATCTCTCTGCTGAAAGGCGATCGGAGTCGTCGGTCCCGCTATCAACAGCTAGCTGTTGGGAACTTCCACGGACACAAATGACCCATGTGCGTGCGAATAGGGGCCTTTTCGTGTGAAGTGTTATTAGTTTGGGATGTGTTGTAAACATGAAATTTTCATGCCGAAAACATCCTTAAAGCACCAGTTTATGCTCCCAATTTCCTTCGAATACCCAAGTGTACAAATGTTCGAGATTATTTGTGATTTGATATAGTTTAGTTTATGTATAAGTTGTATGTATGATTGAATATAAATTACTCGAGTTTGAGGATGATATTCACGAAGAACTGGGGCCCGTAAGTTGATCCTTCCCGAGTCCAGATTTCCTCTCTATGGCCCTGCTCACACGGAAAAAAATACGTTTCCCCACTATTCTTCGTACAAAAACATTATACAATTTTGCATGCTCAAATAATTATATATTTTGGGAAATATTGGATTTCCATTACTGTTCCCTGAAAGCTCTATTCTTGAACTACGAAATCCTCGAGGGATTGTTTTTGACACTGGGTTAATAGAAAGTTATAATTTCTCACGTGAAATCAGGAATTTCCCTTACTTTTCACTCATTTGTGATTTTTAAAGCACACAAGATCTAATCGTTGCCTAATTTTCAGTACATAGGTTTGTTCTACACACTTGAAAGTATATTCACGAACTTTGGCAGATTTTTTGGATTTCTTTTTCTACGTGAAATAATGGCTAGACATGAATGACCCATGTGCGCACTGATGAGGTGCTATTTTGTAGAGCGCACTGAAAGGGTTAATATTGACCCAATAATGGTACAAATTTGAATTGGCATACTCCCAAACACGCTTGAAACCATTCCTCTCCCCAGCTCCAGCAGAATGTTTGAGAATTGAGAGACTTGAAAAATTCATCTACTAGTGCTGGCTTCAGCTCGTTATTATGTTGATTCAGTCTTGGGCGAAGTCTGGGAGACAAATCTTCCAATGATACTCCAATGTTGATGGATCCCATTCTTGCGTTATCCCTTTCTGAATTGGCTTAATTCTGATAATGATAAACATTTTTTTTCATTAGGCAATAGTTTCTATAGCTCCTAGTATGAACTCTGAATCTTTACAGAATTTTCAGTAACGTAGATTAAAAATGACTGATATGTCTATTCCAATGGACACAGGGTGTCTATGACTAGAACATAGGGGGAAAAATTAAAAATATTTGCATATCACTATTCGTAATAAATCTTCATTAAATTTCAACGATTCAATATATCAAACGAGAATTACAAAGAATTTCAACGAAATAGGTAATTTTCCAAAAGAAACATTAATTAATTATGAATACAGGCTGTTAATGAGTGTTTAGAAACAAGACGGAGTATCAGCTTATATTTTTTTTAGGCACTCATCGGTATACGTAATATACTCAGCACGGAGTGCCTGTCGCACCCGGTATCGTACCGTCTGACTGTATCTTCTAAAATATTTGAATAATCTAATTGGAAGTTGGATAGTTTTTCATTTCATTGAATACTGATTGATAATCCGTGGGATTGTCTGTCTGTCTGTCTGTCTGTGTTAGGGATAACTCTGGACCGGGTGGACCAAATTGGTTGTAATTTATCGGGAACCTTCCTCAAACCCCTCCCGAGAGAACATTTAATTTTCATAAAAATCGGACAAGTCCTTCTGTTTTTGAGATATCTTTCTCTCAATAAATAGATGATCTCGGAGAAAATTTTCTCCGCTGTATACATATATATATGTTACATGCAATGTCCGAAATTGTGCATTCCGGGAAATGCACAGAGATTTTTATGCAAAGTGCGGAGTGAGCAGGTCGTTTTGTGCAAAGTTCGAATCATCGGACTTTGCACAGAGAAAATTTGTGCAAATCGCGGTATGAATAATCACCTTGTTCAAAGTGATACAAAATCATAAATGAAAACATTCTGTTCAATAATATGATCATATTTGTATATAGAAGTTCGAATCAAAACACATGCGAATGAAAATAAACTGTATAAATACGTGTGATGATAGTTTTGAACAGGCATACGCATATTGTGTACAGTTTTATTCCTGCGCGCTTTGATACAAAGTATTATTCAGCCGAACCAATAGTTGAATTTTCAACGCAAAATGAATTCAGAAGTCCTTGATATCAATAAAAATGCTCTCGAATTGAAGTTAAACGCGCTTGATATAAAAAAAAACGGAAGTTTAATTAGGAGTGCAGAAGAATATAGTGTGATTCTGAGAGAGGTTGAAGAAGCCAAAACAAAAGTGAAGAAAGTGTCATTAGATTATAGAAGACTGAAAAGATATGACATTTTGACAGTTGGAGGAACACAAAAATCAATTTCACCAATCAAAGAAGGAACTAGTGACAGCGATGTAAAATATTTTGTTCATAACGGAAAAATTTTTGATATTTTGAAAAGAGCGCATGTGGAAACAGGTCATGGAGGTTTATATAAAATGGTTGATGCAATTTCAAATAATCAAATGTGACAATACTGGTGTAATCAAAAAATTCATGTTGACAAATGCAGAGATATAATTCGTATTTCTACATACAAATATAATCGTATATTGAACAGAATGTTTTCATTTATGAATTTGTATCACTTTGAACAAGGTGATTATTCATACCGCGATTTGCACAAATTTTCTCTGTGCAAAGTCCGGTGATTCGAACTTTGCACAAAACGACCTGTTCACTCCGCACTTTGCATAAAAATCTCTGTGCATTTCCCGGAATGCGCAATTTCGGACATTGCATGTAACATATATATATATATATATATATGTATACAGGGTGGGGCATTTAAAGTGTCGCGGGCGTTTTTTCCAAAAATAAAGTGAGATACGAGAAAATTTTTCGGACAAAAGTTGTAGGGTACCGAGAGGGACATCCGATGGTGGCCTTGGCTTTGACCTCAAATCTCATCTTCAAGGGCATTCTGAGATCAACTCTTGTTTTTTAAATAGCATCTCATATTTTTTACTGCAGATTTGGATTCTAGGTCAAAAACCAAGAAACTTTTGTCTGAACCATTTTCCTGAAATCCACAAGAATGGCGCTCTAATCGATATTGTTCCATTTTGAATCTGACATTCGAATAACTCGAAAACGAAGGGTCTTGCAAAAGAATGTTTCGTACAAAAGTTGTCAATACACAACACATTTCAATCGTCTACATTACCACCATTCAGAGCTCACGCGATGTAAACAAACGACGGGGTTCAGTAAAAATTCACGATTTTGAAAGTCAGTTTGTCAGTTACATTTGATTATTACTTGGTTTATGACAAATTGAAAATCATGGATATCCGATACACGGTTTCTGAAAAGATCGATATGATCTACATTCACGGTGAAGTGCATAAGAACCCCAGACAAGCATATGACTTGTATGCAGAACGATTTCCTGAAAGAACAACGCCATCCATTAGGTATTTTCAACGCATTACAAAATTATTCTCAGAAACGGGAAGCGTTACAAGGGAAAAACGACATCGAATGAGAACTGTTAGCGGAGAAAATGCGGAAGTTAATGTACTAGCTGCAGTAGCCAATAATCCACACGTGAGCTCTCGTGAAATTGAACTCCATTCGGGAATTTCTCGAAGAAATGTTCTTCGAATACTGAAACGTCACAAATTCCATCCGTATCACATTTGTTTGCATCAAGACCTTCACGGTGATGATTTCGAAAATCGTGTACAGTTTTGTCGATGGGGTCTAGCGCAAATGCACAATAACAACTTCATCAACATATTATTTTCTGATGAGTCGACGTTCATCGATCATGGTCAAGTAAATCGACATAATATGCATTACTGGGCGACAGAAAATCCAAGATGGTTACGTCAAGTAGAGCATCAAAGACAATGGGCTGTGAATGTTTGGTGTGGTATTTTTCGATCTCGAGTAATTGGACCGTACTTCATTGCAGATACGCTAAATGGAGAGAAGTACAGACATTTCTTAGATCAAGTACTTCCAACATTACTTGAAGACATACCTATTCAGGAACGATTGAATATGTGGTATCAACACGATGGTTGTCCATCCCATTATGCAGTCACAGCTCGAGAAATATTGGACAGAGATTATCCTGGACGATGGATAGGACGTCGTGGACCAGCTCATTGGCCTGCCCGTTCTCTGGATCTTACTCCTCCAGATTTTTTTTTATGGGGATACATAAAAGATACAGTTTATCAACAAGCACCGACTACACCTGAGAATATGCGTCAACGAATCATCAATGCATGCGCGAGCGTCAATGAAGATATTTTAGCACGAGTTCAGCAATCTTTTGTAAAACGTTTTGAAATGTGTATTGAAGTCGAAGGCCATCATTTTGAGCATCTACTGCATTAAAATTATCCAAGTGATGTAGACGATTGAAATGTGTTGTGTTTTGTCTGTTATACCCCATCACCTCCGTTTCAGTTCAAGGGGTCCCCCTTGGAATCAGACAACTTTTGTCCGAAACATTCTCCTCCAAGACCCTTCGTTTTCGAGTTATTCTAATGTCAGATTCAGTATGGAACAATATCGATTAGAGCGCCATCTTTGCGGATTTCAGGAAAATGGTTCAGAGAAAAGTTTCTTGGTTTTTGACCTAGAATCCAAATCTGCAGTAAAAAATATGAGATGCTCTTTAAAAAACAAGAGTTGACCTCAGAATGCCCTTGAAGATGAGATTTGAGGTCAAAGCCAAGGCCAGCATCGGATGTCCCCCTCGATACCCTACAATTTTTGTCCAAAAATTTTCTCGTATCTCATTTTATTTTTGGAAAAAACGCCCGCGACACTTTAAATGCCCCACCCTGTATATATATGTGTCATTTCCTCCGCAGGCTATGAATATTCGTAACTCTGGCTTGAATCAACGAATTATTATGAAAGATGAGTTTTAGGGGTTTTCGGAAGTGCTGAATCCGAATCTGGTGTCAGAGAACGAATCCAAGATGGCGGACGTGAATTTAGTCATTTCGGCATTTGGGGACAGATTTGTATGCCCTGGTTGAACGAAACCATTGATTCTCACCAAATCTCATTGAATCTTGTACAATGTTCTGACCAAACCCTACCCAAGCATTTGTCAATGAGATTTAATCAGCTCAATGTATTTTTTCAATGTGATTCCGATTGAATCTTGCCGAATGTTATTGGATCTTGTACAATGTTCTAACCAAATCCCATTAAATTTCATTTCACCGGATTCTATGGATTTTTTGAACCAGGGTGAAACATGGGTTCCAGGGGTTTTCGAGGGTGCTGAAACTGAATCTACAGTCGGAAAACGAATCCAATATGGTGGACGTGAATTCAGTCATTTTCGCATTTGTGGACAGATTCGTATGAAAAATGGTTTCTGGGGGTTTCCGAAGGTTCTGAATCCAAATCTGTAGTCAGAAACCTAATTCAAAATGTAGATTCCAATATGGCGGACGTTAATCGAGTCATTTTCGCATTTGTGGACAGACATTATGTCGAACATGGGTTCTGGAAGTTTTCAGGGGTACTAAATCCAAATCTGGGGTCGAATTTTTAGGAAAAAAGTTTTGATCTTCCCTTGTACGCTTTTTTATTTCCAAACACTCTTCAAGGGCTCTTTGACGTTATGACAACTCCACTCCAGTGAGAATGAAGGAAGTACTTCAACAGTGAAGAAAGTAATCATTGAAACAAATCAAGCGTGGAAATATTCCAATTCCTTTTCAAATCACGCCTAGTTGACTCTCCGTTACGCTTAATTGACTCTCAACTCACGCTCTCGTCGCACTTCCACGCTCCATTTTCACCAAGATAGTTGTCCGAATTCTACAGTTGTTTAGAAACATGTTTCTCAATCATTTGAACATGGCATAAAGAATGGTAGGCAATTGGTTTCAGGTTTTCTGAATGTCACATCATAAATATTTTCAGTTGAGCGAAAAACCGATGAGTGCTTCTTCATATATCCCCGGATACCTGAATTGTTGAAGCTGCGAGCATATGCAAGCCACGATTAGTTCAAAATGAGCGGAGCGAATTTTGAAGGGGGTCGGACTGCTGAGCGAAGCGAAGCAGTCAAGAGGGGAGCCCTTTGGTTCCATTAGAATTTTCCGAGGCGAGACATCCTGAGTGATACTACTGAAGACTCCAATATTATGAGAGAGTTCCAACTTTCTTGTCTTTCTCAATTTTTATCTTGAAATCCATCGGAACATGATTATTAAGTTCTAGTTATTTTTATACGTCAGCAAACCGTAAGGATTTTGTTCATGTTAATTTTCGTTCATCTTCACTGAAAGAAAGGATTGGTACAGTGGGTGGATTTAATCCGTCCTCTGTGACTTCTCATGAGTTGGGGAGAACTATGCCATAATTCACAAATTTTTGATAAAAATTGAATTCCAAATTCCTAAACACTTGAGAAATGATTCATGTAGATCGATGAGATGGTTCCAAAGTTTCGAATTCAAATATCATGGTGACAATCGGGATTTAATCGTGGGTGTTATCAAGTTGATGAAATTTGCAGGGAACGGATTGAATCCACCGAATGTAACATTGAATCCAAATTTCGGATCAGAATAACTCCATTGGGTTCAGGGTTCTCCATAACCTGAAAAAACCGCTTTTTTAAACTATATGACCAACAACCATTCATATTAAACCCCTTAACCCCTTGAAACTACAACACAACAACCCCATACCACCCTCCACCCGTATCTCTATGATAATATAACCCCATAACCCCATTGCTCCCAAGTCAAATAAAATATATCTCAGGCAATTTTTATCGATGCAAATTTCAACTGACAGTCAGGATATTTCGAACAACAAAATAAAATGTAATAACCCCATAACTTCTAACCACCATAACCCCATCAACCCATAACCACATTGCTCCTGAATCAAATACAATATATCTCAGGCAATTTCTATCAATCCACATCGTCTCGGATATTCAGAATATTTATGAGTACCGGAATTGAGGATTATAAACCCGTAAAACCATTTAACAAGGATAGAACCGTCATCATAAGCGTTACTTGATGTACACCGCAGGAAGGTTGCACGATCGGATTTTGTACACCGTGTAGCCCTTTTCAGAAGACCTTTTATGATTAGAATAGAAAACGAGTGACTCGATAAAAAATAAGTGACTAGAATAAAAAACAAATAACTATAAAATATAAATCATTCTTTTTTGCTACCGTGGGGAATTCTTTTTCCATGACGTAATGCTTTTCGCTTTCGATCACTGTTTGGTGTATCTCGTTTCATACTCCAACAGAAGTCAGCCATCATATTAACATCCCACCGTCCCTGATAACGATTTTCCATGACTTTTATATCTTGATGAGAGCGTTCTCCCTGCTCTTCACTGAAATCTCCAAAATTCTCTGGGAATTTATCAAGATGTGCATCCAAAAAGTGTAATTCCATATTCATCAAGCATCCTAAATTTCTGAAGTCTTCAACCATCTTGGCAACGATTTGTTCATGCTTTGGACTCTTGTTATTACCTAAAAAGTTGTAACACACATCTTTGAAACTCAACCAAGCTACTCTTTCGAGTTTATTCATTTTTTTAACAAAATCTTTGTCTCTGAACATCTTACGAATCTGTGGTCCATCAAATACTCCTGCTTTTAACTTGGCATCAGAAAGTTTAGGGGATTCAGAAGATAAATATTTAAACGTTTCCCCTGTTTCGTCCAAAGCTTTCACAAATTGTTTCATAAAACCAAGTTTTATATGCAAAGGAAGAATGAGAATCTTTGATGGATCCACGAGAGATTCATTGATGATATTGTTTGAACCAGGGTTAAAGGTTGATCCCACCGGCCATTGTTTCAGCCTATTATAATGATTCTGTCTGTCTCTGCTATCCCACAAACACAAATAGCAAGGATATTTTGTAAAGCCCGATTGTTGTCCAAGAAGCATCATCATTATCTTCAAATCACCACAAATTTTCCATGAATGTTTTTGATACTGAATTTTTTGTAAGAGTATTTCCATATTCTCGTACTTTTCGTTCATAACGGTTGAGTGAGCGGATGGTTTTGGTGCAAAAACATCTGTATCATGCAGCAGAACAGCTTCGATACTTAGTTTTAAAGAATCGATGAAAAGTCGCCATTGTGAAGCTTGGTAAGCATTTGGTTGGAACACATTCATCAAACCGTTCATATCCTTACAAAATACTAAAGATGACTTTTCATCTTTGACGAAATACTTTCGGAATTCAAAATGACGATTGCGATAGAATGAAACTTTCGTTGTAGGTTCCGAAAGTTTTTTTTTCTCAAAAATGAAGTCAAAAACTCAGAACTATTTTTCGGTAAGCCCAGATCTCTAACAAGATCGTTTAACCTGATACCAGCGCTATAATTTTTACGGGACAAGCTAAAAAAAAGATGCACGCAATAATTCAAAATATCCCTCTGTACAGCACTTCTTCAGCAGTTCAAGAAATGCTGTACAGACAGATATTTTGAATTAATGTACGTATTTTTATGTAACCGAAAAAATTTTTAAAAGCCCAGCCGCTGGTATCCCCTCAATTCCATTTGCGACACTAACGAGGGAATCTTTGATTTCTTCGTATCTACTATATACTCTGATTCATCACTGCTGTTATCGTTGTTAATATCGCTTGAAGTTTTAAATTCTTCAATTTCCATAGTATTTTTACTGAATTCAATCTCAGAATCAGTTTGTTGGTACGATGCGGGTGCGCTCATCGATTCAACAGAATTATATACGATTTGACTCTTAGTCTTGATGGTGAAACCTTGAACGTCATTAATGCAACAGTAGCATTCTTTTGAAGTACGAGAATATTTCCAAATTGTTGGAGTGGAGAACTTTATGACATCTCTAGTTTTTTGCACCTTCCATTTCAATGACATCTTCTTACAAGCATCGCAAATAACAAATGGATGCCAGCCGTTATTCTTATATGCTCAGCCGTTGAACATATTTCTTTGAATATTCAAACTGCATCCAGTAGAATCAGTAAAAGTCATTCAAGTAATGGAAATTGCAGTATCAAAAATTCCGAAATTCTCATCACATTAGTTCCGTTTAAAAACATACCATCCCGAAAATATAATTTTGAATAATTTCCTTATCGTCGATTGACACCTTTATCTTGATGATATCATGGGTTTCAAACTCCTCTGAAGGAGGAAAAGAATGTAGCGGAGCCAACCTCGCGACGAGTTTAAATATGGCGAATCTCGCCGCGAAGTCGAGTCAACTGAATATCGATTGAAGTATTTGCTTATTCGGCCCAGTGTCGGCCAATGTTAGGAAAATCTATTGGAGCAGGAAAGGGACTATGTTATCATTTCAAGGTTCCACCAAAACTCAGCCGAGCTTCGTCATCATTGCCTTATTCTTGCGTCAATGGTACATTTCTAGACGGAGAATCTGATCTATCAACTGTCATTGTTAATTGGAAGAATCATTCCTAATTAAAACTTGATCAGAGTCTGAAAAGTCTCCACAAAGTATTCCACTTCCATCTATCTCTAAAATTCTGATAGACTTCTCACTCCACTTCAATAAGATGGAATTATTTTGGATGTGATTCTATGTAAAAATTTAGCGATTCCGCGAATGTTGACCACGGGCAAGGCTTGAACCAGGCGTGATGACCAGGTGTAGAGGATTTATATTGGCCCAACGTATGCCTGCGTCGGCAATAGACAGATGAAAAGTGATAAAACAGTGTGGGCGCAAGTTCATATCAGCATTGGTTCAAAACTGAACCAACATTAGTTCTATAGCAAAAGTTTTGTGTTGGCCGATCATGGCAGAACCATTGAATCAAGCCTGCGCCAACATTGGCGACCTTTCACCACCGTTGCCCCAGGCGTCAAAATTGAGGATCGTTAATTGCTGAAACGATGTTATCATATCAGTCCTCAGTCAGGCTTTCTCCCAGGGCTTCGCCAATGCTCGTCAGGGCTAGGTCAGCCTTGCGTCACTGATAAGTTTTTACATGGGATACTTGGAATTCATTTGCAGATCAAGGAATTAAGTTTCCTTGTCAACACTCATAGAAAGAATACAAAGTTCCGAATGGGTATCGTCTATCTGTCGATCAACTAAAGGATCAGAATATGAGATTATCACAATGAGAGAATTTTGATGCGTCTCCGACAGTACCTTTTGAATCAGTAGCGTATGAAATGAATTTGATTCGAATAACGAGTTTGTAGGTGAACACTCACACGAATGCGACTCGTGTTTATACAGAAGAACAATTCAACCTCCATCGAGAGCTTATCTGCATTCGCTCGCTGGAATATCTGAGAGCGATGATGGAAAAACAATCAAATACGCGGTGGTGAATTTCATCAATTGAAAACACTAATGCCATCGATGCGAGGGCTATCAATTGACCCGATTCCTTCGTTGCAACGATAACAACGTTTTTTTGCTGGAATTTGTAATACGATTCATCAGTTCCACCAGAATGTGTGTTCGCTCTTGAATTGCAGGGGATCAAACAGTCGCTGAAATCGATGATAAAATTATTACATGGATTTCTGATATACATTTGGAATGTGTTCGCAACATCGAATATTCATGCCGGAAAACAATATAATGTACAATTCAATTTCCATCGACGTATTGAAAACTGAATCGACAATCGGTTGTTATGCGTCAGCTAAAGGCTTCTTCTCGTCGCATTGAAAATTAGCGAAGAGAAATTCTGAATTCATACTGATTTTAGGACGCAATGCACTCCCATGCAGGAATGAAAGAAGAAAACATCACGCACAGCAAAGACAAATGAAAAAGAAAATCCAGCTGAGGCTATAGGCAGAAATATTGTGCTCGTAAGCAAAGAGTTTTATAAGAGGAAGAATTTCTACATGAAGCCAACGTTCTCTTTTTCTCTATACATATTAACAACACCTAACGAGAACCAACGATGATATTCCTCTTCTTCTTCCCACGTAAACTAAAAAATTTGACTGCTGTTCCTTTTTATTTCATTCCTTATCCACTCGTATTACATTATTCTTCAAAGTACATGGTATCCAACTAATTCATTTTTCTTCGTTAAACTCATTTCCTTGTTCATTTTCGAGTTTATCCGTAGTACACTACACAAAGTCTATTTTATTTCACAAACTTTGTTTTCGTTCCATTTACGCAGTCTCTTATCTTCTAATTGTGCTGTGTTGCTTTCTGCATCAGCAAAACGGTGAATATTTATGTGACTCGGGGATAGGGTACGTACCGATTTGAATTCAAGGAGGAAAGAATTTTCGGGAAAGAATTCTTGTTTTTTCCAATGTTCCAAAGTCACCCTTGTCCACAGACTCCACAGTTGCATATCGAATTCACGAATTTCGAGTCACGTTCAAACTTCTATTTTCTTCCTACGAAGTATTTCGAGCATTGACGTATACGTACATGGAATTGAAAAGATTCGGCACAGCATTGAGATATAATACTGATGTTCGTGCAACTGAAACATCAGAATTGAACAATGAAGGGAATATTTCGTTGCATATGATGAGGAAAAATGTGTAATGATGAAAATAGAAATAGCGGTTCATTGTTGTATACGAAATAAATACGGAACGAGGACAAATGCTGTGACTTGGAAGTTTTGAAGATGAATCGTGGGAGAACGGAGTGGTGGAAATAGCGCATCATAACTGAGGAATTGAATCCAAGAATGGGAATGTACCTCAGAGAATTAATGATCCGTTGTTTCTTGTGCTGATACGATTTGTTGCTGCAAGAAGAGAGATTAGGATATTCAAACAGCAAGGCAATGGCTCTTCGCGTTAAGTCTGAATAGACTTCGAGGATGTACGTATTTTAACTCGGTCGATAAACCGTTCTATTGGATGCAAGCTTGGGTAATAGGAGATCTTTGGTATTTGTTTGTGGAGCTTTGTTGGATTATGGTTAATGAGACCGGCTGAACTCTCAATCATTACGAACTTTGAATAGATCATTATAAGGCGATATCTCATTCGCAACAACTTGCTTCCCATGAGATATGATCATTTCGGGGGGATTCGTTCAATTATTTTGAAATTTTTGATAGGAAAGGATGAAAAGAATGGAATCAATAGAACATCTGAAGAGAACAAAATTGAGGTTTTGAAGAAGTGAAACAGCTCAACCAGGAATTAACTGCGAGCTTGAAATTGATCCATGAATCCAAGCTTACTGAATTATTGCAATCCCTAAATAATAATATCGTTTCCACATTAGGTCACATGAATTTTCTGCCAATGTTAATTGATACCTCGAAATCCACCCTATAAACAATAATTATCGGTGATATCGGTGAAGAGCCGTCACTGGACCTTCGAAACTCCCGCAGCCTCGTGGTAAAAATAAAACGTGCCACAAGATGCGAACAGCGTGTAGACAATCCGAATCTATTCCATTTCCCCTCTCTGCGCACGCTGTTAGCACATTGTGGCACGTTTCACTTTTACCAGGGTCGTGCTTGCTGGGAATATGAGCAATTGATTATTCTTAATCCTTCCACATCAATTTTATACTTGATTTATTAATAACACGCTCCTAATACTTACACTGAGGAAAAACTGTAGCTGGAAACGAGCCCAAGTACATTTTTGTAGTTACAGTAGCTACATTTTCCATTGAAATAGCTATGGAAATCGCTGTGACAGTGGAAAAATAGCTACTGTGACTAAAAACTGTACTTGAGCTCATTTTCAGCTACAGTTTTTTCTCTCAGTGTAGTATCTCCTTACCATGTTAGTGTGATCAGATCAAATGCTCAGAAAGAATACTAAACATCATGACACCCGATGAATAATGCTCATCGGATCCTTAATATTGAAAACAGTAAAAACAATGTGAGGAAGATAACCCGAGTGACAAGATAAAAGTTTCATACGGCCGACCTTTGTACAGTACCCCGTGAGTTTATATGAAAGAAAAAAATCACCTCACTCGGATGAGCTTTAAACGAATCAGAGTAAGTCAAGGGAAGACCGTATGAAACACAATATTCGAGTAGTCCCACAATTCTCTCTCATTAAGTACCACTGATTCAGCTCGTTCGCGATGTATCATTCGAATGAAATGCAGATTTGAAACATTTCTGAACCAAGAGAATCATCATTTCTGTTAGTAAATCGTGGACTCCATATGTATATGTAGGTCTGGGAATAATGATTTCAAATGAATATAAAGTGTAATAAAAATGATCTTCCTCTGCGTCATAATACAGAATGGTGAGCTTATATTCCACAGGTGTTAAATCTTGTGCTACAGTTTTGGAGAGTCAATATTCCTAGACACGAATTCAAATAGAGCGGTGCTGATCTTGGCTTTCCAACTTTACGACATACGCTGTATGAAGCGGTATTCAACCCATGAGAGCGTTTCTAACGCAAATATTCCAAGTATACTAGCATGAAAAAGAGGGGAATGAAGAATGGATATTTATTGTAAAAAAACAAATCCTTTGAGTGACCAAACGTTGAATCGATGACAGTTCAACATCATCATTATATCGTTCAAACAAATGTGCATGGATTTTTAATAACTTTCTTGAATTCTATTCTTCGAATCGATTAGTTTGTGAACACATATGTACATTAGGATCGATTCCTCTGCTATTTTAACGGGTTCAGATATTGTTTACAGTTGCTGAGTGTACAATTCTTTTCGATTCATACTCCTGTCTGAAAACCAGACACAGCTGGATAGGGACTTGCCTAATTTTCTTTACAGGATCTACTGGTTTTTATCTGGATTCACCTCGCATTTTCCGCAGGGCAATTCATTTTTCCTTCACATCCAAATACTATCAGTGGTTCCATACGGCAAAAAGAAAATGGAGAAATTTATCTGGTAGGATGACAACGCGTTGCTCCGGTTCTTTAAGAGGGAATTTTTGCAAAATATATTGCCAAATAATCCACATCATAAGGAAAGAATCTGTTTTGGTCTCTTAAGGAGAGTCATTACTCCCTGCAAAAGTTACTGGATTCCAAATTTCTCCCCCCCGTTTTCTCAGAAACGAACACATAAAATGAAAAATAATGCTCTCTAAATTCTTTGGAGTGAATATTCACTCTTCAAAGAGTCAAAATACTGCAACTCTAGAACGGAGTGGGAGCTCAACTCTTGAAGAGTGAAATTCCACTCTTTAAAAGTCAATATTTACTCTTTTTCCTACGAGTGAGTTTTTCACTCCAAACACCAGAGTTGATTTTCACTCCAAGGAATTTAGAGAGTGAGTGGCTGCATTGTTTTCAATAGCCTAAGAAGATGCACCTGCTCATTAAAATTGATCCTATTCATTGATTACTGAGAAAACTGGGGGGAGAGATCTAGTAACTTGGCTTGTGGTGAATCGCCTTAATGTAAAGCATTTGGCAATACATTTTGTAAAAATTTCCATTCAAAGACTCGAAGCTTTGACTATATAAGTATGGACTGCCAGTTACCCCCACTTTTCCTATATAAACTGCCGAAAATGTGTAACCAACATTGAACGATATTTTTCGATATTTAGGCTCCGCCCAAGTGACCGAAAACGCGGGAATTCAAAATGTGGTATGAATAATCGTAAAAAAACCCAATGATTCGATAAGAATTACAGGTTATAATTTATTGACGTTTGATACATTGAGTATAAGAATGAGGATCATCGTTAAAAGCAATAAATACGATTCTTATATTGACGTAAACAATGTAAAATAAATATTCAGAGAATATCAGTCGCATTGCATCATGTGTTCTGATGGTTGATTTTTTGCATGTATTTTGAGAATTATTACATCTATCAACTTATTCATCTGATTACTCATAATTATTATTTATGATCATCATTCAAAATATTTATCAAAATATAAAATATATATATTTCTCAAAATATTTTTAAAGCAATTATAAAACATTTATAATAAACAACCTCAATACTAAGTATATCGTTGGGATATTCCTTGAACATTCAGAAAATCTAGTCTCAGTTTGTAAAATTTCATGAAGCTATAAGTACTTTTAGATGAATACGAATGTAATAATCTAATTCGAAAAATTGGAAAAGCAACCTCGGTTAAAGTCTCAAAGCGATTCATAAGAAAATGTCCTTATTATGAAACTTTCCAAATTTCGCAACAGGAAATTCATAAGTAAACATGAAAATATATTCATAATTATCCATGATGAATCATACGCAGAATTTCACAGGACTTCGTGGTTTACTTATGAATTTCCTGTTGCAGAATCTGTAACATTTCATAATAAGGACATGTTGTTATGAATTGCTATGAGACTTTAACCAGGGAATCTAATTGAGAGGCACGTCCAGTAAGTGAAAAAACTTTATCTGAGTGGCACTACACGGAGAGAAAAGAATGGTTATACTTCCAATGCACCATGGTAATGATTACTATGTTATCATGGTACGAAGATTTTAAGTTATAACCTATACGTTGCAATCAATAAAAAATCATAATACACATTCAGAAACAATTTCCATCCCAATTAGTTGATTGAGTTTGAGGAATTACATCCTACTCATTTCAATAAGAATTACTCCCTTGATCAGAGGTTAGATTGTATTTCAAAACAAATCACAACACCGAACAGCTGATCAGTCAATTTTAGTTTGCGGTTACTGGCGGCGCTGCTCAATGTTGATTACAAGTCTGAAGTTAGCAACCAGCAGTCCATACTTATATAGTCAAAGACTCGAAGCGACGCGTTGTCATCCTACAAGGTAAATTTCTCCATTTTCTTTGTTCCGTGCATGAATAGATAATCATGTCCTGGATATCGAGGCGTTGAATACCGATGGAAACATTTCACTGAACTTCTTAGGAAATTCAAAAATTTAGAGATATTTCGGGAATTTTCAGTTAAGAGTTTCAGTGATTTTCAAAAAAGTTCAGAGTTTCTGAGAGAAATTTTTTTCACCAAGGTAAAATTTTTCACATTTATGAAAAACCGATTTATCAAGTTTTTCTATCAAAACAAGTTGGATCAAACGCTTCCAATGTGTGTATGTGTGTGTGTGTGTGTGATAATCAAGCTCCCTTTTGCAATATCACGTATTGCGCCATGGCGCTTCGCATCGATTATTGCTTTGATTTGTTCCCCATCGATTCACACTGAACGACCAAAACGTAGTTCATCTTCGAACGAAACATCACCACAACGAAATTCAACAAATCAATTCCGACCTTGTCATTTTCCTAAGCGTTCATCATATACAGCACATAACTTTATAGAAGTTTGCAATGCGTTTTGTCCTTTACAAAAGTGAAAAAGTGAGATATAATAATGATGTTCATTTTGCTCTTTCACTTTTCTCGTCGAATGTCAGATGAAACATCACAGATTATCATTTACATTCTGAAATAGAAATCAGACGATTTATTTCAGCTTAGTTCGTGACGAAAATGTATGAATTGAATTTTTCTGTTCAAGGTTTGGGCCATTCAAATGGTGGTAATGACGGAAAATATAAAAATTCAGGAGTAAAAACGTTATTTGCTTTCTTCTCCGCATACTCTTTTGCAGCTGATACAGTACTAAATGATGAAGATGAAAAGAAAGATGAATGTATCTTGAGTAAATGGATGCTCAGCTTCCATTCCGATTTTTCTTGTATTCCACGAGTTAGGAAAGGAATCATGCAAAGTGAACTCGCAAACAACTCGACCGGCATTTCGTATTGGTGAATTGGATGGTATATCATGCTCGGATCTAGGGCATAGTACTACTAGCGATTGTGTGTCAAAGCGCATTGTAATTATGTGATCTTTTAACCGCTGTATGTTTCAAACGATTCGTACCCTCTTCGGACTCAAGGTTCAATCCTGCGGGTGCTGAATTTTAGAACAATTGAGATTTCTGGAGTATCTCTACCCATCGAATGATCAATGTTGGCCCCTCGAAACTGCCCAATCAGAAAAATCCGTAATATGCCAATGTTGACAACAGGTGCAGTACAGTGCCAGTATTGGGATTCCAACACTTGGTCAACACGTACGGGATCAGTACTGGATACATAAAAATACAGTAATATGCCTGTACTGATAAACTAGTACTGAGAACTTAATACCGGCCAGGTACTAACCCAGTACTGGCCCTGCACTGATTGCGAATAATGGCATCAGTACTCAATCCTCAGTACTGCAAAGCGTTTTCATTCCAGACAAATGCCAGTACGCTGCCAGCCTTGGCTAGTACTGGTGCAGTACTGCGCCTGTTGTAAATTTCTGGTTGGGTGCGAATAGAACTCGCAAACATATCCTTAACCAATTAGTCTGCCCACTTTTATCGATTTAATATTATTTCAATTTCACATCCACGGAGGAGAATCCTAGTCAGTATATGGATGACCATTTTCGGGATGGCTAGGATGTGTACAGGTTGGTTGAAAAGTTTCTGCGCTCGAAATGAAAGAATACTGTTTTTGTTACGAAATATATTTTTTTATTCAATATAATCTCCTAGAAGCTCAATACACTTGTTCCAATGATCTTCCAATAATTTTATCCCATCCTTATAATGGTTTTCCGGAAGCTCTGCAAAATAACCGTCTACGGCTGCTATGGCCTCTTCATTCGACGAAAAATGCTTTCCACGAAGGAATTGTTTGAGATTTCTGAAGAGATAGTAGTCGCTAGGAGCCAAATCTGGCGAATACGGTGGATGTTCAAGCAATTCGTACTTGAGTTCTTTGAATTTAGCCATCGTCAAAACACTTTTGAGCGCAGGTGCATTATCTTGATGAAAAATGATTTTTTTCTTCTTTAAACCAGGTCTTTTCTCACGAATTTTTTCATCCAGCTGATCCAAAAGGCTGCAGTAATATTCGGAGTTGATTGTTTTACCTTTCTGAAGATAATCAATGAACAAAATTCCTTTTGCATCCCAAAAAACTGATGCCATAACCTTCTTTGTTGATCGTTGTGACTTCACCTGCTTTGGAGCTGGAGAACCAGCTTCAGTCCACTGTAAACGTTCTTGTTTCAATTTAGGATCATGGTGGTAGATCCAAGTCTCATCCATAGTTATAAAACGACGCAAGAAGTCGGTTTTATTCTGCTTAAAACGCTCCAAATTACGCTGAGAAATTTGTTTTCGATCCAGTTTTTGTTGAATTGTTAACGTGTGCGGCACTAACTTTCCAAACAGTTTTTTCATACGTAATTCTTCATGTAAAATATAGAGTACTCGTTCGTCTGAGATGCCTATGGCATTAGCGATTTCACGCTTAGTCAAACTTGGATCTTCACTAACCATATTATGTACATGCTCAATGATTTCTGCTGTGGTTGCAGTTTTTGGTCGTCTTTCGCGTGGATCGTCTTCAAGGCTAGTACGACCACGTTTAAATTCACCAGCCCAAAATTCAACGGTGCGTTTTGAAGGTGAGGGCTCCTTATACACTTCTAACAATTGTTCATAAATTTCCTTTGCTTTTAAACCCTTCAGAACAAAGAATCTAATGACTGCACGATATTCAATTTTGTCCATATTAAGAAAAATCAATGACACGTCAACTTCAATTAGCTTGTAAACAAAGAATGAATTGACAGAATGACTTGTAACTTTGCATGTGTTCTCAGGACAGATATACCAACTTGAGAAAAAAAAAGTTTTGAGCTAGCAGTGCTATCTCTTGGTGAGCGCAGGAACTTTTCAACCAACCTGTACATTAGTTGCATAAATATCCCTTTGAAATTTTGAAACATTCGATGCAATACTTTTCTGTAAAAAAATTCCCTGAAATTACCTTTTTTCGGCGATTACACTAATGATGCCTCTCAACCCGCATCAAATTGAGATTATTTACGGCCATATCACAAATATTTTGAGTCCCATTCAACGCATTGTTTGAGAATACAATATGGTAGAAAAACTTCCCTCAATTGTGTGATGTTGCTCACAATTTCCGGAGCATTTTATGAGTTCCATTCCATATTCCAATTGAAAGTACATGTTTAATGTCGAGGTATGAACAAATAAAGTGCGGAACGGGTTCAATTGTTTACAAATTGATGAAAAAATAAAATAATCGAACCTGGAGTTATGAGCGATTCTTGACAGTTATCGACTATTCATGAAAAGAATATCAAATCATCATCAACTACCCCTTGTAATTACTTCTTTTCTCTGTGCACTATTTTCAGATTTGTAATCAATTCCTTCATAATGGGGTCAGATGCTCATTCTATGCTATTGAATTTTCTAATTTATGAAACACTCGACAACTCCCTCTAGATAGTTCCAGTGAATGTAATTTTTTGCTCTCATCGGCATTCGTCCAAAAAACAATCCAAACCCGGTTAACTCAAATAAAAGAGAAAAAGAGTACACACTGCAAATTGAAATGTGTACAAGAACATTACAATTTTTTATTCCGATTATAAAACTACCCAATTGTATGCTTCTCGCTTAACAGGGTTGAAATTGATTTCTCGATTCCTCATCTGTGAATTGAATTTGCATGTTCACGTACGTTAGAGACGCGTCATGCTGTATAATTCATGGATAATTATGGAGAATAAACGATACAAAAAAAGTACATAGATGTGATACAAAATGGACAGGAGGGGTGGGCGATCGAAGGACGAAATTACTACTTCACCGATGGAGCATTTTACAATGACAAATGGTAAATAAATATTAATTACGATATAATACCGTTTGTAATAACGAGTTCTGTCATTAGAACGATAATCATGAGAATATTATGGTTTTGATGACCATGTGATCATCATCACACAAATCATTATCAGATATTGCCATCGCAATCATAATGTGTACGTAAATAATTCATAACGATAAAAGTAATCTCAATAACTTCAACGAGTCTGATTAAAATATCATGAATAATTTCCTTTGCGACAAGGCAACCCATTTCGAATAATTGATTTTTCATGAATTTGAAGAACGTGTATGAAAGAGGAATATTTAATAGAATACTCCCGGATGATACTAATTATTGTTCAATTAACGAAACCATGTGCTAAACAAAAATCGAGGATTGTTTTCGAATAACGGTAATTAGGATGACGAACAATAACTACGAATAATAATATATTGATGTAACGCGTTTATGTTTCAGCTTTGTCTTTTGCATCCTGGAATGAGGCTTGGAGAAATTCTGATATATGAGTTCAAAGGGCATATATACACTGTAAAAAATAACAATGGTGTTTTCCTCAAATTTGGTGGCAGCAAAACTCCCTCACGCGGAGAAAATTCATCTCCCCTATATTTTAGAAGAATTCTCCTGCATTTGGAAAAAGAAATTTCCTCTGTGAAGGGAATTCCTCTGCAAATGAAGGAAAATTCTCCCAGGATATAAAGAAAATGAATTGACTCCACGTGGTCAATTCTTGCTGCCATCAACTTCGAGGGAAATTTCACATTTACTTTCCACAGTGTACCCACATCCCTACCCAGCGAGTATCCTATCTTGGTCCAGATCACCAACTGGGTCCCAGGCGAAGCCTTTTAGATCTAAAGAACTTCATCTATAGCAGGGTACACACTCCACACTGTTGGTGGATTTCATTCCCTCATCGTGGGAGAATTGTTTTTCCATGAAAAATGAGGGATTCTTCCACCACTTTGAGAGATTATTTTGTTTTTTTGGGCGCGGAATCCTCTACAAATGATGAAAGAGTCCACCAAATTATGGTGAAAAATTCCCCATCTATGGAGGAACTTTGCTACCATCATTTTTTGGTGGAAAGTTTCACAATTATTTTTTACAGTGTAGTAGAAATACTCTAAACGTTTACAAGTTTGCGATGCCCGCATTACAGGAAAACAAATCCCTCGCAATCCTATTTAAAATATTTGATATACGGAAAAAAAAGAATACTTGCAGCAGCTACTCACGTAGTCGAGTTTTGACCATCTACGGGAAGTAGTTATGGCAACTACTTAGTACTTAGGGCAAATACCACGTTAGTTGAGACAATTAACAGAGTAGTTGCGCTCACTAGCGTGGTATTTGTCTCAACCACCAACTAGTTGCCGTAACTACTTTTCGTACATGGTCGGAAATCGACTACATGAGTAGCTGCTGCAAGTATTCCTTGTTTTTCCCATGGAGGTAGGGCAGCCATATTTATCTGCTCCGGCGTTAATTGGATATTGGATAGATGTGAGGGATTTTCAAATATGATTTGATGATGAAGGAAAATGTTTGGTTATCTCTTGATGTATTCTCGGAAAATTCAATTAAAAAAAAACAGAAAAGCCAATAAAATACTGAAAACAAAGGGTTTTTAATTCACAAAGTTATCGCAAGTGTAAAATAAATTTCTTAATAATAATAATAATGAGTTTCTTTGCAATAATGCGAACTCACAACCACAGCGCTAGTTAAAAAAACTTATTGAATCTTACCTCCACGGAGAGAAAAAAGTTGCTAATGCAGCAAATCGAGGTATTATATATAGAAAAGCAAAATTTTTTGCTGACCTAGCTAAAAATTTGCTGTAAGAGCAATCGTGTTAGCTACGACAGCAATTTTTTAGCTGTGGCAGCAAAAAATGTTTGCTCCGCCAGCAAATTTTCAGTATTATATATAGAATAGCAAACAAATCTTGCTGGGGTAGCAAACATTTTTTGCTGCCACAGCTAAAAATTCGCTGTCGCAGCTAACAAGATTGCTGGACCAGCAAATAGTTTGCTGTCACAGCAAAAAATTTGCTGCTCTGGCAAAAGGAACCCAGCAAAAGTAGATTTTGCTGCCACAGCGAATTCCTTTTTCTCCGTGTTATATTGTAGAATCTTTTATAATCTTCAAGTTGAAGTCAGTTGAAACATTTTGAATCAGGTCAAGTTACATTTAATAAACTTTTTCAATCAAAACTCCAAAGCGTGTTATGAAATCCCATTGCAAAGTGTATTAACTTCTTGCCAAATCTCATTCAACCGATTTGATTAGGTTTTATAGGTTTATTTAACCAGGAATAATAATGGAATTACACGATACATCAAAATTAGAATATAATAAATGATTTGGAAGGGTTATTTTTGTCAATGTTTATGTGTGTAATATTTTGATCATTTTGTTTATTATGAGCTAAATTGGGAGAACCAATCATCGAAGCAGCAGAAAAACATGGCGGTAGCTGTTCCCCCTTTCCGTCTTTTTAGCGGAAGATTTGTGACTAGGTTCTCTCCAGATATTCATACCTCCATGGTTTTTCCATGTAAAATCGAAAAATTCGATAGCTTCCAATTGTAGTCAATTGAAAGTTTTAACATCGATGATGAAATTCTAGACACGAGGAGAAATTTGTAGTTAAATTTACTATGGGATCATTGCGGCCGAAGGCTACACTGAATTTTTAATAGAATTTACTGTAAAACATTGTGAATTGGATCAGGCTTCTATTATATCGCCATAGTAAATTTCATTGTGAGTTCAGTCTGTTTTTCGGTTCAAAAATACCATAGTGAATTCAACTCTCAATTTCTGTTTGTGCACTGAAAAAAAAGGTTGGATCTCACAACTGTCTTCTTGTGATGGTAACGATATTTTATGGTTCCCAACCCCAAACTATCCAGTTAGTGATTGCAGCTATACGGTATTGGTGTGATATCCAAACCAGTGTTGATGAAGTAATATGACTCCGAGAACCATAAACGATAGTGAATAGAACTGCAAAATAGATAGTTTAGGCAACTAAACGGATATTTAACATACGGATACTTACCGTTAACCCCTTGACAGATACGAACTGTCTTTGTAAATGCCTTTCGTTCCAAAATAGGTACGGAACAAAACGCATTTTCATTCCAAGTTTGTGTATCTGGATTTTTGGGATCGCCAAATACAAAGTTGAAATTATAAATGAGAAATTCAGGATGATGGTTTTATTTTTTCGACCCACATAAGTGTCATTGTCAGTCAGGTTAAATTATCACTAGAAATATTTTTATTTCTAGGAAATCATTCAGTGATCTAGGGTTAAAGGATTTTTGAATCCAAAATGAATTTTATTTCACTTGCAAATATAATAATCACAGAGATGAATAAATTTTTTCAACTTTCTGGCTCTCCTTCTTGAAAATATCTGAAATATAACACCGTTGTGATGAAATTTGAATATAACAAATTGCAGCCTTAGACTGGTCTCCCATAGACCGAAATCCATTCCGGCGAAATAACTGGTAACCAGTCGCATTTACAATTTTTTTTAGAGCGATGGTTGAGAAATCCATGAAGGATTGTGCATTGGTTCAATTTTCATTCCAGCGGAACGTATGCCGGTCCATGGGAGGCCAGCCTAAAGCTTCTCTCTCATGGACCGGAATTTCCAGAGGATTTTTAGGGAATTTTAGTAAGTTACTATCTACGACCCAATTGGGTCTCCGGATTTTCTTCCGTTCCTTAAAATTTCGGGTCCATAAGAGGCCAACCTCGTGATCTCAGTATATGTATAATGTTCCAAAGATGTTTCTAAAATTAAATATGCTATGCAGAAAAGAAAACTTTCCAAGAAAATCAAGTTCTTATGAAATCACTCCTGCTGAAAAAAGTCTGTTGAAACCGATTGATGGACTAAATTCAATACAAACTTTGCAACGGTAAATGATTATTCAAATTTCATTATTTATCCAATTCCAATAGGTTTCAACGAGATTGAACAAGGGTGATGATCATTGACCACTCCAAAGTTTAAATCAGATCTCATCAGTTAATGCAATTCAATAGACTTTTTAAATTAGGGACTATGTTATCATAATAATTTCCCTTGAATTTCGAGAATAAAACACTCCAACAACTGATTGTAATTGAAAAATTTTACACGGAGAGAAAAAATTTGCTGACGCAGCAAATCGAGGTATTATATATAGAATAGCAAATTTGTTTGCTAACCTAGCTAAAAATTGGCTACCGCAGTTAACTGAATTGCTGAGAGAGCAATATAATTGGCTGGAACAGCAAATTTTTCGCTGGACTAGCAAAATTTTTAGTATTATATACAGAATAGCAAACAAAATTTTGCTGGGGGAGCAAAAATTTGTTGCTGCCACAGCTGAAAAATTGCTGTCGTAGCTAACAAGGTTGCTGTGATAGCAAATAGATTATTGTCACAGCAAGAACTTTGCTGATCCAGCAAAAGGTACCTAGCAAAATCAGGTTTCGCTGTCATAGCGAATTCTTTTTTCTCCGTGTATAACTGAAAAAAATTCACATGCAATGAAAAGTATCCCAGGAGGAAATTGACCCTGGACGTTAGGCTGCCGCAAGGCTCACCTGAATGGGCTGAGTCTAGGTTACTCAGCCCAATAGTTTCTACAATAAAGGCCCAACATTGAGGAAAGGTTTGTAATATCATATGCCACCAATGGCAAACCATAAAAAAATTTGTTTGCCAAGGATGAGTCAATGTTGTCGCAATTTTACGCAATGTTACGCAATTTTTGTAGTTGAAAATAAAATAAAATAAAAGACTCATACTATAATTATGATATGAAATACAATATCAGGGAATTTCCGGGAATCAGAATTTTTCTGATCAGTTTAAACTAATGAATGCCGCAAATCCGATGATCCTGGTGTTGAAGTAGGCACGTCCGGAAACAGATGAAAAATCCTTCTCTATCATGGAATCTTCCCAGGGTACATTTATATTCATTGAATGCTTAGTTCTCCACTCTCAAAAAACAAGCAACACCCTGGTCAGAGTTATTGTAATTTGCCACTTGGAGAGGGAGTTTCGCTCTGAACCAAGTTATCGCTTCGGTTGAGTCAAGGCCCCGCCCAAGTTGGGCAAAACTATTGCCCATGCTGAGTCAAGCCATTTTCTTAGCTGGGCCAAGCTACCACCTATGCTTGGTGTAACATGAGATCTACTGCCATCTAGGGTTGCCTCATGCTTGGGACAGTGTCTCGCCATGCACTACAAACCCTCGGGTGGAATCATTCCTTTCCCTTCAAGCAATGTTGGTTGAAGGATGGGCCAGGAGTGGATTAGGCAAATCAATTTAATCCATTTTTCAATCCTTTCGCGGCCGAATACTCCTTATGGCTTGAAAGTCCCATTGTAAAGTTAAAAGTTGAATAGTGAAGGGGTTACAATGGTATAGGAAAAATCGCAAACAAAGAAAAACTATGATTCTTAAACAAATATGATCTTCAATTACAGAAAATGAATTAGAGGGGAATACAAACTTTGAGTCACAAAAATCGAGGAAACTCATTGCGAATGATAGAATTCCATAAAAGTTTCGTACAAAATTCACGTGAGTTTGTCACTTCGCATCACGATTCATTTAGAAAAAGAAAAGGAGACAAAATGAAAAGTCGGATGTACTTCATATATAACCTGAAAAAAAACAACGACTGGAAGGGATGTTCGTTTTGAATAAAATATTCCACATTATTCTTTCCATTGATTAATTTATTTGGAAGGATTAAAAAATCAATCTTATGGAATGACGTTGTAATCGTAATGTAACAAAATAATCAGCGAATAAACATATATCTCGAAAATGGAATGAAATGATTCATTATTTATTTTGAATGTTCGTATTATTCTAGGAAAAAAAAAAGTACCCGGGAAAAAATGATCAGATCTGACCAGATCTAAATTTTGGTCTGATCTAAACAGATCTATTGAGATCTGAAAAACTGTGATTTTTGCTTGCATTTGTCACAATATATGTGCAAAATCAAATTCATATACAGACAGATATCACAAAATTTCTGACAATTGAACCACCCATTGCTCATTAAAATTGAATCTAATATTCAATTCAGATCTAACGAGATCTACTCAGATCTAACCAGATGTGCCAAGATCTAATCAAATCTGCTGAGATCTGAACAGATCTAATCTGATCTTTTGAACCAGATCTGACCAAAAATCTATTTAGATCTGAATAGATCTAATGATTTTTCCCTGGGTATGACTGAAAAATTCTCTATTCGATGCTTTGATTACCTCATGAATGGCAGAATATTCGAAGCTTAAGAGGAATAGAATTGTAGGTTAACGAGGCGAATGATTAGAATGTTTAAAATAATGAAAAAATTCAAACTTGCCTTTAAAAATTGATTGGAATTTCTCTAAACCCCATTCGGTTAGTTTAATTCTCACCCACTCGTCCATAATTCGGTACTCACTAATATTTCGAATGTACCACAGCTTCGATAGATGAAATATGAAGTGAGTCAATGCAAACGTACGTATCTATGCAACAAAAAACCATATAGCTGTCACACCTATATCAAGGTATTGGTCTGAACACTATTCAAATTCTTGCGTCGACAACTAAACGTATACCCGCAGTTACAGTATGGCATAGTTGTGACAATTAAGTACAAGGATTTTGTTGGTAGCTGAAACGGTTGGTCCTCATCACTAGATTTATAGGTGGTGGAAGCATTCAGATAGGTATTGCAAGAAGAAGACTTTCACAATACTTCATATAGTTGCAACACCCATACCGTTTTTTCCGTGTGTGCGATATTCTTACCAGAGACTGAGTATCTGGTAAATTATTCGCAAATATTTAGTTCTTGCCTAGCGCAGGTGCTATAAATTCCTAAATTTTCAAAACATTATAGCAATAGGGGTTTTACAGACCAGTCTCCTAAGTTTTGGAAAATGTTTCCACTTTCAGAATATGTTTTTTTTCGATGCAATTATCTTTGCTGACCGTCCTCGCCAATTGGAATGTAACTTCCGGGTTGGGTCTTGTTATCTAGAGTACACTGAGAGAACCGCAGCTATAGCTGTGGCAACTGAAATTTAGTTGCCTCATCTCAATCTTACTTGGCGTAGATCAAAGTCTAGTTATCTGGAATGTGAATGAAACAACTCATTCCAAAGAAATAAAGGATTGATCTGATTCAATCAAAATTTTATTTAGAGTAGCTACATTTCCTAACTGTCTAATATTCAACTAAACCTTTTTCCTCGGTGTTTCAAGCAGAACGTTTTATCTTTAGATTTCCATAAATTTTTCTTATGATTTAATTTATCGCGAAGCAACTCTTGTTGACAATACTATCTTCTTAATACGTTTAAACATTTACAGGGTATATCAATCTCATCAAAGAATTCATACGTCAACAAAAGTGAATTGTGAGATTATTAAAAGCCGCTTCAATTACTTCCTACCTCCTTCGACATAATCTCATGGTTCTTATTCAATTCGCGGCTCTTCTTAGGCTATGAATAATACCATCAAAGCAAGTCAACAAAATATCGTTCCTCGAGCGAGAAAATATGCAAAAATGAATGAAAGAAGATTACGGGTGTGAGAGAGCTCAGAGTTGGTAGAAAGGAAAAATTCTTGATTGCATCACTGCGAGTGTTCATGCAGCATCAACTAAAATTCTACACAACTCAGATGTATACATTGTCCAATACCATTGGAAATCACATTTACATGGATATTAAAATCAAGAACGTGCATCCCTCGGATATTGTTTCAGAATCGCTACTTTTCGAATACGTGGGGTCAAAATTTTGTTTTAAACATCACCATTGTGTCCTGCTACAACATCATCATCTCTTCTCGACATGTTCTTGAAATATAGCGTATATCGAGAATTACTTTCGCAATATCGAATTCCCTACAAACGTGAAAGAGTCCATTAATATCGTTGCACTGTTAACAATTCTTTGGACTTGCACATTCGGATCATGTGCTTTTTACAAGAGCAAAAATCAGAACGGAATAGCATTTTGAATGAAAAATCGATATCGAACAGCAGCACCGGAATAATACCCCTGAGAGTGAAAGAAAATTGCAGAACAAAAAGAAAAAGAGAGGAAAAACATCGAATTTCAAAGGTTGAAAAGTTTAACTTGTTGAACAACGAAACACGATAATACGATCCTTCTCGGAAGATAGGTCACATAGTTATAGATGATCAACTTCGAGTCCCTTCCCTCACTTACAACCTGCTCCTCTCATTTTTCTTTTCTCTATTGAAGTTCTGTAATGGGAAAAAGAAGTGAAATTGGAATGTGATTTTATTTAAACCTTTTTGATGAAACTACAAGACACATCGGAGTTTCGAAATTCTACAGACAACCAATAAACACTCCTTTGACCTGAAATACAACTAGACGTTATTCGTTTTTTAAATCCCAAATAGTTGCGAAAGAATTTATCTGGAAATGGATTTCGTATAAATTGGATGTCTTTTCACCGTTACGTGTTTCACAACCCTCAATCATTCATTCTGGTGTAAATGAAAAATATATCACTCTATATCGTATTCACGTAGAATATTCAATACCGATCGGGGTATTCTCGAGATCCAATTTTTTCTGAACAACAACTATGACGACAGCTCATAGAAATTCACCTTGCGTAGTCGTGAGGCTTCTCTCCTAGACATTACGAAACACTCTTAAGAGTTTCTGGGTGATGCTTTGACGCGATCGAAGGAGAAGAAAAAGACAACTCAAGACTCGATGCCCTAGCTTTATAAATTCAGTTAACTGTAAAGATAGTTTCATCTTACAATGCAAGTAGGAGTTTCATGCTCGAGGGTTGTGGTCACCAAATGCAACAATTTACGTCGCATTCGAAGAACTATTGAAATTAATTATTTGTAAAGTATGAAATGTTGTTTTCATGTTCGATACTTTTTATTTCTTCATTTATAATCTAAATATCAAAACATAATCTCAATAAACAACATTAATAGAAAAGATCATAGTCAGTTTTTACTATTCTAGTCACTGTCGCCACCGCAATGCCCATTCATCATAAAATACTTGTGCAAAGAATATTCGATGAAAATTAAAATAACACATCGGGTGTTGTGTATTTTGTGAAAACAAACGTTCGTTGCGCAAAAAAATGGTAACACAATGGTTTGTTTTTCATCGAATATTCCGGTCACCAATTTCTATACAATAGAAAAGTATAGAACTGGAGAAGACTGCAAAAAGGCTGAAACAAGTCAAGAGTGAAAAACACATAGAATGATAGTTATGAGTGAAGAGAAGTTACTATTGCATAGTGATTATACGGAAAAAAAATTGTTCATTTTGTCTTCTCGATCAATCGATTCGGATAGGCAAGTACGTAGTGTGTGTTAATTGCTTTACTGTACTCTCTAAATTTCAAACAGTGAAGTCTCACTGGTTGCAGTGAAAAGTCGACCACTGCGAATCAATGCATATACAATACACAATCAGTGAATATTAACTGATCTTTGCAGTGAAATCTCACTGATTCAATTAGTCAGGAACACTTCCAACTGTATATCCAGTGACTATTCACTGATATTTCACTGATCACATTTAGTAGTCGACTTTTAACTACAGAAATAGTGAGATTTCACTGATTTGGATTTGGAGGGTCACGCACTTCAATCGTACAAAACTTTTCCCTGTATCAGCTAAATTTTAGCTATTATAGCTAAATATTTTACTACCCACAAGATAGCTAATTCCTGAGCAACATCAGTTAAAATTTAGCTTTAGCCTTAGTTGAAATCATTCTAGTTATTCTCCAGGTCATTGTTAGGCCTCGCAAGTCCCTCACAAGTGCCTGGTAAGGCCTTGTAATGATCAGGAGACTAGCTAGAGTGATGTCTATTAGGGAGGAGCTGAAAAAATGGGAGCCCATCTCACAGCTAATGACACGAAGAAAAAAATATAAGACTTTTGCTTATTTTTCTTACACTGAGAAAATTGGTATAGTGAAATACAGATGGATCAAACATTTGGTCAGTACAATCAATCGCATAGTTGTTCTAATTGAACGAATCGTCAGTTTAACCAAGAGTATCGTAATTTTGATTGATTTGTTGAGTTTTTATGGTTGCGCAGTTTGATCTGTCCATATTCCATTATTCGCTTGGTACTTCTTTTCCTTCGTGTAGTGAACTATTTACTACTAAAAATACATTTTATTAGTAATCGTAGAACGTTGCCGTAAGTTTTCCCAAATCGAAAATCCCGACAGGATTTTTTCGACATATATTTTCCCCGATTTTAATTTTCCGACGGTTATATTCCTGAATCCTCTTTCCCGACAAATACTTATTCCTGACAAATCCTTATTCCCCCGACATATAAATTTCCGTTGGATCTTTTTTTATATTGTTCGATGTTCTATTCCGTCTCTATAGAAATCCATCAGCAAATGTATCTTTCTTCACATATAACAAAATCATACATCCACATTTGTATTTTTTTTCAAGAGGTCCGGAACAATCTCCTCATGAGCATCCCCCGAATCGTGAAGAGTGTGAAGCAGAAGTTATAAGAAAACGATCAAAACGTGCAGCGGTTGATCACCCTGAACTGCCACCGGCTCAAATTCTGCGCACAGAACTCAGGAATATTGCTGAAGGGGTAGTGTCCCAACTTCCAGAACGGACGAATTTAGCCAAATCAATGCGAAGTCATCGACGCCGTGATTTACCTCCTAACCCTACATCGCTTGCAAATTTAGGTGTAATTCCAGACCGGTTTGATAATACTTTAGCTGGCGAAAAATTTTTAGTGCATGATTCAGAAGTAGGTGACGCAATATTGAACTGCTTGCGAGAAGCCAGACATGATTTCTAGATGGTACTTTTAAGGTGTGTTTTCACTTAAATTATATAATAACATGATTATTATTCAATTTAATATCATATCTAGGTATCGCCCACAATTTTCACCCAAGTCTTTACTGTATTGGGATTGGTTGCAAAAAATCCACGGTACATCACGCTTCCTCTTGTTTTTGTGCTGCTGTCTTGCAAAGAAACTTCACAGTGTATACCACTGTTCTCAACGCAATAGTATCTACAGCTGATGAATACATGATGCCAAATTGCAAACCACATAAAATCTTGGGGGATTTTGAACAAGCAATCATCAATGCAAGTGCAACTGTTTTCCCGGACGATGCTTACTCTGGTTACTCTTTCCATTTTTGTCAGTCTGTGTATCGTAAAATTCAAGAAAATGGTTTGCAACAGTAACATAATAATCCGGAGGATCGAGATCTAAAACTCACATCGCACATGCTCATGGCACTTGCATTTGTACCCATCAACGACGTCAGATTAACGTTTGATTTAGTCGTGCGTCATGTGCCTGAGGAACTGGTCCCCATTCTCGATTATCTTGAAGAATATTACATTGTTGGACGACCAGGTAGAGGTAGACGGAGAGCAGTACCCCCAAGATATGAAATTGCACTTTGGAATCACTATCGAGCTGCATGTGACGGGACTCATAAAACCAATAATATGTGTGAAAGGTGGTACAAGCGATTTCGTCTTCTTCTTGGTAAATATCATCCAGACTTATACTCAGCTCTCCGAGAGTTACAGAAATAGCAAGCCGATACTGAGATCATGACTGCTGAGTTAAGTTTGCGCAGATCTGTTAAAAGTGCTCCAAAGAAAAAATGGTTGGATACGCAAAAGCGCTTGCAATCGATAACACTAACGTATCAAAATTATAAAGATGACAATAACGTATTACAATTTTTAAGAACCATAGCACACAATTTTGTTATGTGATATATTAAATTGTTTTCATATATTATTTTCAAACAATAATCGAGATTCATATGTAAATGTATACAATATTGTCATGGGATCAAATTTATCTGACGTGAAGTACCTATGATTATTATCATTTATATAATAATGTCGGGATTTGTATATCCGAGAATTTGGAGTCGGGAATTCATGTTTGGGAGAAATGTTTGTCGGGAAAACCGATTCGGGAAATCTAACGGGAATCGTTTAGAAAGATTATGTCGAGTACATCCGTGATTTCTTGAACGAGTTCAATATTAATTATAACCGCACTTCCACTTCATCATCCACACTTAATCTCAAAAATACTCGTCGCCCATAGACTTTCCGGTCACGTGACCGTGCGATTTTTGCGTGACTGTTAGTGAAACTTGACCGATGAACTCATACAGGCAATACTCTATTAACCCTTTGGCCTATAATCGCGAGTCTGACTCGTGATAAACAATTTGTGCCATAAGCGAATAGCATGAGTCTGACTCGTGGTAAAGAAATTATGTTATAAACAAAAGCCACGAGTCTGACTCGTGGTAAAGAATTTGTGTCATAAACAAAAGCCACGAGGAATTTACGCATAAGATGCTGAATATTTTTTCTTTGATTATAACGTCAGTATTTTGTTTTTTTCATTCGTTTCTGACGAAACTGGATGACAGTGATGCCAGGAAAGACGGCGTGGGCCGAAAAATCTTTTTCTACATGTGCGATATGGCACTTTTGAATTCATATATTCTATACAAGAGAAACAGTATGGCACAGAAACAGAATTACACTGACTACAGACTTAAAATAGCTGGAGGATTATTACAAACCGTGCCATTACAAAATTATAACACACAAGAAACATTATCGAACGGTGATATACCAATGAGGCTACAGGTGCAACAATGGGGTCACTTTCTGGAACACATAGATCCCACCTCATCGAAAAAAAATCCAACAAGAGCTTGTACGAAACATAAGAAAACGTGTGAAACTACGTAGGAATGTAAGAACTGTCGCGTTGCGTTACATGTACCTCATTGTTTTGAAAGATACCATCCCAGCCAGCAAAGTGCTTCCAAATTCACGTTTCCGCTCCTAGCAGTGCTAGTGGTAGCAACGTAGTAGCTTTTCCATTACCGTGAGACTGCGTGCTACCACAACATATATATGATTCAATTTATAACGTAGCACTACGTCAGCGCTACCAGTATTATCAGGAAGCGCTAACAAGTAGTGCTCCTAGTAAAAATACTACCAAGTCGCTCCTATTTCCATACATAAATGAAGCCATATATGTACAGAAGATTTTTAACTGTATAAGTGAATGGTAGCACCACTGCCAGAAGCGCTCCCTTGATTTTGTTGGCTGGGATACAGTTGAAGACTACTAATTTTCATTAAATTAACTAAGTATTAATTGGAAATTGTTTTTGATTCATTATATACTTTGGAATGATAAATTAATTTTGTCAACAGATCAATTGATTATGATTACACCCTAGACGTCTTAAAATTATTATTTGTATCTAAACATATATTGTTTATTATTCCCTTTTTTTCCTTGAATTTCTTTCGTTGCACTGGAATATATACACGGAGAGAAAAAATTTGCTGACGCAGCAAATCGAGGTATTATATATAGAATAGCAAAAATTTTTGCTGACCTAGCTAAAAATTTGCTATAACAGCAATCGTGTTAGCTACGACAGCAATTTTTTAGCTGTGGCAGCAAAAAATGTTTGCTCCGTCAGCAAATTTTCAGTATTATATACAGAATAGCAAACAAATTTTGCTGGGATAGCAAACATTTTTTGCTGCCACAGCTAAAAATTCGCTGTCGCAGCTAACAAGATTGCTGGAACAGCAAATAGTTTACTGTCACAGCAAAAAATTTGCTGCTCTGGCAAAAGGAACCCAGCAAAGGTAGATTTCGCTGCCACAGCGAATTCCTTTTTCTCCGTGTATGTCATGAAAAGTATACATTTTGCGCCAGTTCAGGTACACGGCTGAACAGTTGAATGGCACGGCGCGCAATCGACTTTCTTGTTTACTATAGCTCGCGCAATTGGCAGATATCGTGTAGGCCAAAGGGTTAAATATTTTATGCTGAATGAGAAAATTATGAATGCATGCATGTGAAAATAGCCAGAGTTGATAAATAGCGCGGTACTGGCAAAGTTGTATTTGCCCAGACTTCGACAGAAATAACTGTGCCCATTCAAAATCATTACTGTTTTCCAACTGGCGCCAAATGTTCGCCGGATTTCAGACGGTACTGGCTTACGTGGTCTTGAGCCAGTATCAAATTAATATTATTCGGAGAATGCCCAGACCGTACAGAAACGGAACTCAGTACCGAATCAGAGTTGGTTGGATGGTGAAATGCGCGAAAAGGACGATAGGACAACAATATCCATGCAACGTTGTTCCAATACGGAGAATATAGCGGATAGGGATTTCACTGATCTTTCCAATAACACGGGTACTTTCGTGAGACAATACTGCGCCAGCATTGAGCCAGACTTAATATTAGCATTCAATATGTTCGATAGATAACAATATGCCAGTATTGATACGACTCTAGCTGACTATGGAATCGGTAGTCGACTGACGTTAGAATCACGATCTTGGCAATTCAGCTGTTGTAGGGAGCCGAAGTCTTGCCAGCATTAGACCGGAGTTGGTATGATCATTCAATATGTTCGAAAGACAACAATGTGCCAGCATTGGTAGAACTTTATTCCACTACGGAATCTATGGTCCATTGTATGACTTCAACGGTCCCATTATCATAAATGCCAATTTGAGTGATTCATCGTCAACTCGGAGATCGGCTGATATGATAGAGACCCAGTTTCCCACTCGCAGGACTCGGGTTCAATCCTCACTCAGTGAACTTTCAAGGAATCACTTCCAAGTGCCTTTCTCCGATTACGATAATGAGAACAATTAATCATACAGATTTTCAAAGTTCAAATTTAATGTATTTTTTTTTACTTGAAATATGATCACTCCTGGTAACTCCGGTTACCGTTACTGTGCCAGTACTGGGTCGGGTTTAAATTTCTACATAGGATGTTATCATTCCTCATCCAGCTCTGGCAAAACAACTGATCCTATTGCAATGCCAGAGTTCCACCATAGCAGGCTCACATGAAATATCGCTACCGCCGTGGTGGTACATGTTATACTGGCCCTTATGTCAAATGGTGTTATCATGGCAACTCCTCTACCAGTACTGACAATCCAACTGGCTCCATCATGGTCGCTCTAGGTTTGTCAGTACTGGCACCTCCGGCCACAGTAGTGAGCCAGTAGCGGCCCCTGTTTCCATTTCCACATGGACAATGTTCGTTTTCAATGGATTCCGAATGATGTGAAATTTGTCGTAATCTTATCCTCTTGATATTCTAATCATTGAGAATGGGTCAATTATGTGGAGAAGAATATTGAATGATAACAACGTCCTATCATTGAATAAAAGGTAGTTCTGCAAATCTAGTGCTTTCGCTATAGTATATTTGAAGTGTCTTATATTCAAGAACTGCAGTACTGATGCATGTTTGTTTATCGACACATAAGGCTACTCTCCAGAGAATTCTTTTCAAGACCTAATGAGAAGCAGGGGCGGATTATTCCGTAGGCCAACCGGGCCATGGGCCGGGGTCCCGCCTTTCAGGGCGCCCCCTATTTGTGATTGAATAAAAAATAAGTTCAATCAATTCTTAAAACAAGAATTTTCATTCAAAATATTCTCAGGTTTTGTACTTGCTTTTGTTTCAGAATTTTAAGCGAATAAAATTTCATAACAGATTCAAATTTTCGTTTGTGAATTGTTCTCACCTAGACAGCACACAAGGATCCCAAATGGGTGTTGAAAATGCCCAATATACTTTTTTGAATTGATGTCACCTATTTTTCATTGTGATTTTTCAAATTAATGAATTGAATTAAAATTTTGTGCTGAGGGTCTTATCTTATCTAGATGTTATGTTATTGAATTTGAATATCTTGGATTTCTTCATCTATTTGACTCATTTAGAGAATAAATACATTTCAGATGTATTGAAAGTGTATTGGATATATGCATATATATCAAATAGAATTCAGAATGAAAATTTGTACACCAGACGACACATATTTTTCGTTCGAATTATCTGATCGTTATGGAATTCTCACCACAATTGTAGGAAAGATGAATGATGGTCCAATATCAATTTTAAGCTAATTCATCCAGAGCAACTGAATAAGCAATCATCCGATTACAATGAAACTTATATCTGAATAGCACACAGTAGATGTAAAAGTCAATGATTTACATCATGTAGATTTCAAATGGAAATAGAGCAAAAAAAAAAGGTAAAACCGGAGCTTTGAAAGGAAATTTTGGGATTCTTTTATTACCGCTATTGCGTAGGTATATTTCACTTAAATTATCTTATTGAGGTAGAATTTTGCTCACATTATGGACCAAAATGATAGTGATTCCATATCAATCTGATTTATTTATAGGAATTGAATGAGGGTGGGAGAGGATGTGACCAAAAACTGTGATTTTTTGCAAACGTGTATATATCCTGTTTTAATCATCGATCACAATTAAATTTATACCCTGCTTCTGTAACGATTTCATCACGATATCTTTGCATGATTTCCATTCAAATCGGCGAAGAGATCAGGCTTGAATGATAACATTTCATTTGCAACTTGCATCATTTATTATAAAATAATAAATATAATATGTAATACTTGAAATTAAGAACTGGATTAGAAATACGAAAGCCTTTTGTGTGTCTATCAGCAAAATATTTTGAACTGTTTGCTTTTGAACAATGGGTGAATGATAATTATATCGACTATTGGGTTCAATTTGTTTGTTAATGACATAAGGGGCCCCACCTATTGCTCGCCCCAGGGCCCCCAGCAACCTTAAACCGCGCCTGATAAGAAGATCCATCCTCATTGTCATTTTATGTCGATGTTTAAAAAATTTAACTAATAGAGAAAGAGTGAATCTAAATTAATTCTCCAATTAGTACATATGACAAAATTAGATCTCAAGTAATTGTGCTTCAAACTTGACGGTTTCGTCCAATCATAAGATCCCTGAAGGATGTGGGATAGATTTTTATTATTCATTTTTACAATGCAGATCCCTTCACATATTTTTACAATTCGGCCACGGACACCGAAGCTGGAACATTGTCGTAAAAAAAGGGATTAAAGTATTGCTTTTTATATTTTTATATTCGGGTTTAAGGCGTGCTTTGAATTCAAACTTGTGTTTTTATGATTGCAGTGGATTGTTTGTGAATTATTTCGAAGTCCATTCGAATGGTTAGGGATCATCTTAAAACTTACGGTCATTTTCATAATTGTTCAAATCAATAAATTGCCGAACTAATATTTTTTCCACTCATTTAACAATCATGTAGTAATCAACACTGACCAGGTTGTAAATTTTTACTACCCACAAAAATACAAGCACATCATGGAAAATTCAAAAACGCTTGAATTCAACGTTGCTATCGATGAAGAAATATTATGAAGGGGTAATATGAAGCATTAAACACTTCATTTGAATTTTTTTTCCCAACAAATTGTCGCATTTGGTGACCGTAATCTTTCAAATACTTAGACAAGGATGCACGAATTCAGAATAAGCCATGCTCTCGTATTTGAATGTTTCTATTTTAATCTCCGTAGAATTGAATGGATGATTTGTTTTTGTTTTTTGTTCTACAAACTTTTGGATCTCTGTTCTTCATTTTTGGAATATATATATTGTGAAACGACGTATTGTGTTGTATTTCAAAACATCTCATTATTTTGAAAATGCTGTCCGATTTCAGAATAATTAAAGACAGAAGCAGAGCAATTACTTCTGTACATTGCGAACGGTGCACACGTAGTAGATAAAACTATGCCGCAGCAATCGTGTCGCATTACCGCGCACAAATTGCACCCGAGTAAATGTGAAAAGTTTCGATTACAAACCCACGTCACCCAGGAGAGGCGAAATTGTCGCGACCGGTTACATACTACTAAATCCCCTAACTCGTGGAAAACGAAGGTAACGTGAACGATGACGTATATACATATATAATGTGTGCGTACATCACAAACGATGCAAATGGAGCTGATGTGTGGATCATATAATGGGAAGGCTACGATTAGTATAGCGATAACATGTTCACTTGGTTCAATTTTCTACCTGGATATTTTCCTAGCGTCCACTGGGGTGTGATTTGGAAGCTATTTCATTGTAAAAAGTCCGACCGAATGTGGCTGCATCTCACTTAACCCTTCATGATCTGACTTAATTCTGATAATGATAAAAATTTCTTTTCATTAGGTAATAGTTTCTATAGCTTCTAGTATAAACTCTGAATTTTTACAGAATTTTTAGTAACGTAGATTAGAAATTACTGATATGTCCATTCCAATGGACACAAGGTGTCTATGACTAGAACATAGGGGGAAAAATTATAAGTTAGTGATTGAACTGAAAAGTTACTGAATTGGAACTCTACCCTGAGAGAAGAGTGATTTGGAGATTCAGTAAATAGTAATATACTTGTTCGATAAATCTAAATGTTACTGAACTTTCAGCGATGCTTCATGAAATTTCAAGAAGGATTACTGGAATTTTGCTTCACATTACTCAGTGTTCTTCAATCATTATTATACAATACAATAATCATGACCAAATTCGCTGTGTGTCTTTTAATCACTAAACGTATAGGAATTGAGTGGTACACAGCGAATTTGTTAATGAATATTGTATTATATAATAACGATTGAAGAACAGTTAATAATGTAAAGCAAAATTTCAGTAATCCTTCTTGAAATTTCATGAAGCATCGCTCATCGCTATTTAGATTTATCGAACAAGTATATTACTATTTACTGAACTTCCAAATCACTCTTCTCTCAGTGTAGTTTTTCGTGAGGGCAAGTGTTACAAGTAGCGAATTACTAGAGGAATTTCTACCAGGGGCTGATAATAAAAAAAGTGAAAATTCATTGATTCGAATTCGAAGGGTGTATTTCTTCCCCAATGAAACTTCTTCAAAGTAATTCATCATCGAGAGAATATTT
Source organism: Gonatopus flavifemur (assembly GCA_018340375.1). Taxonomy (NCBI): domain Eukaryota; kingdom Metazoa; phylum Arthropoda; class Insecta; order Hymenoptera; family Dryinidae; genus Gonatopus; species Gonatopus flavifemur. The sequence continues at coordinate 4,013,430 of JAFFJZ010000001.1, forward strand.
CCAATGTGAAAATAATCAATGATATTGGAAAGTATCATGACACAGGTGACATAGGTCACAGGTCAAACCATAGAATTCAAAGAAAAACATATTTTTTCTCTATACAACGTTGAACGACGATTCAAATCGGATCGGTCAATAGATGGAATTTTGTATACCAGTACTTTGTGCGCATTTCCTCCGGAGGTGGACTTTTTTCTTGTAGCGTTAGGAAGAGGAATGAGAAAAGGGAATAATCCGCACATACTCGTGCACGTGTTGAGTGATATTCGTTTTCACGTTAGATAAGATTTATATCGTTTGAGCTGACTTCGTAACTGATCGTGGAATTGATGCATGAAAGAATATATGGACTCGGAGAACTTCTCAAAGTGACATTTTTCCTTTTTACTTGAGAAGATGCAAGGCAAAAGAGAATGCCGAGTAAAGTGACATCATTGATTCACAAGATAAACAAGGGATTTCAACGAAAAAGGTAATGAGATTTATTTATAATCTGTTGTTGAATCGTAGGTATTTATGAAGGAAAATCTCGGATTCACGACTAATCAAATTACATACAAAAAAAGAATACTTTCTTTCGAAAATAAGTTATCTGAATCGACAAGCAGTTATTCCGTATCTTCTATCACTCTAACAATAGAAGCATAAATTCGCTCATGATTTTGAATGAAGTGTTATCAATTCGAGTGGCATTTGTGAAGGCACTTCAGCGATGACATTACATGCCAATTGATTAAAGTCAATCATCTCAGATGTCCTAGTAACACTCGATACTTTTACTTTGGTCCTGTAGACTTGAATCATCATCATCATTTAATTCCCTCAAAAATCGTGTGTCAATATCCATTGATATTCAATAATTCCAGAAATTTCATCTATTTTAGTTTCTGGGAATGATAATAGCTAATACGATTCACACTCAAGAAAATTAAATTATCATTTTTATGAAATGACGTACCATTCTATTCAAATTCAGCAACCTTATTTTTGTATCATAACGAAATATTTTCTTTAATTCGCTAGCAAGAAGTTTGTTATTATACTCATACAAAAATTGAAAAATTGTTTCCCTGCGTCCAATTGATGACGTTTGCAAGCCAAATACAGTCCACTTTGATGATAAAATACGATAAAAATCCACCTTTTAACAAAAGCTTGAGAACCTTTCAAAACGTATCCATACGTTGGTACACTTTAAATATTTCTTCAAGACTCTGTAAACCTTCGTCTGTTGTCCGAGATACCTCATGCAATATCGAATATCATCTCAGAAATACGATTCAAAAACGGATACTGAAGAATTCCAGTTGCTATTGCTATCAAATTCTCCATTCCTCACGGTGGAAGGTTACTGTTTTGTGTACCAAAAGTTTCAAATAATTATCTCTAAAACAAGATGAAAATTCTATATGATGTAAATCTGATTTGACAGGAAACGTTGGTAGAAGTCGAATGCGGTTGAACTTTTAATTGATCCTACCGTTGTAAGACTCTTACGCAAAGAGGAATGTTTTGGATGTTCTCAATCTCCGCGTGCCTGCATAGCAGATGTTGAGATAGAACAGAATAAAGGTGTTTGCAAAGTTTTCACTATGCAAGAAGGAATATGTAACGTACAAATAGTCACGAGGATTTCAACAACATTCTCGTCAGATTTCACTTTGATGTTAGGCAACTAGAGAAAGAGGAAGGGGAGGGAAAAATATTTGCCAAACGTTATTCATTTTGTATTTCTTAACTACAACAACAAATATCGTAATTTTTTCATCTCATATTTGAAAAAGCTAATAAATGCGTTAACAATTATTGAGAAATCATGTGGATTAGGAGAGAAACAAAACCTTCGGTATCATGAAAGTTTCTTTCTGAAAAGTTTTCAGTGCAAGTACCACTGATCCATCTTCTCACATGTGTACATCTCTTATACGTAGTCTCAATATCCAACCGAAGAACTGCTGAGTTTGAAAAATGTTTTTCATTTCGCCAGAATAATCTTTCGTCAATACATTATTTGCATGTTTTAATATCGAAGCCGACATCCTTTCAGAATACTTCCGAGACGAGTTGAAAGTTTTCAAAGAAAAAAAGAAAAAAGAGATTCGAAACGAGAAAGATATTTGCATTCACCTCAGTGGATGAAGAAGTCAAAGGAGGCTCCTTGAAATCTGGAATACAGAAGAGGAAGGTTGGTTTACCGCATTTTCACGCGGCTGGTCAATCGTTTCTGCTCTACCACCAACAGCACCACCAACCACTTACGTATTGGCACCACCACTATCAACACCTGCACCACCTTTACCACTTATTATCACCGACAAAGAACACCATACACTAACAACACAACAGAAACAAAACCCCTTATTCGAATCGATCAAATGAAATATTATCAGACTGTATTTATCTCTCTTTATCCCTGGAATATTTTATCCTTTGTATTCGTCGTTTCGATCGAATACAATTTTGGGTCCCTCCGAGTCGAAGATGAATTTAAAATATCTCGTGGTGAGAGCATCCGTTTGTACCATCAAACAAAACACCGGTGGTCGAGAATGATAGCCGTTCCTCTTATTTTTTGAGAAAATTGAGAATCAATTCGAAGTCAATTTTCATCCTAGATCGATAGTTTTATGGTTGTAATTTTGACATTACTTCCCCGATGATTAGGTCACATCGGATTATCGTATTTTATTTGAGTGCACACGTTGCCAGCGAAGAACAAACGCGCGTTCTACCCCTCTCAACGTCGGGGTTCAACTAAATCCGAAAGCAACCCTCGCTTGGTCGAATCATCGAGAGCGCATGCTTAACATTTCTTTCCGTTCGTATGGACGTTTGTGTATGTTGCCAGATATGTCAAATACGCATCTACGCTAGGTGATCGAATAGATATTCATACGATTTTGGTAGATGCGTATCAAGAGGTACACGCGATTTCTCGATTCAAAGACAATCACGTGTTGTGACTTGAATTTCATTGTGAAGGATGCAAAAGAGGGGTTGTGTTATGATATAGTGGAAGAATATTATTGGCTTGATTACCTTTTTATGTCACTATGCGAACATCTCTTCACGAGCACGATTATTAACATCATCCAATACAGGGCACAAATCTTGGAATAAAATTCTTCGATGCAATTGTAATATTTGTTTAGATAAAACCAGTTTTATTATGATATTGGCCTGTCCAATGGTGCAAAATATGGTGTTCATACTTGAAGACTCAAATAAATGCTATAAGAAGACCAAGAATTTAGTATTTTAAATACATTGTCGTATCCCATACAGCAGAAATTTTGCTTTGTCTAAAAGATTTCTACTGGATTTCTAAAAGATTTTTGATGCAACAGTTTTCACCGTTTTTTTAAGATTTCTTCGTTTGAGAGATCTAAAGACATCTTGCAGATTTCTTAAACGGAGACATGTCTTCAAGACAGTGAAAACTGTTACAAAAGGAATCTTTTGGACATCCAGTAGAAATTTTCTGGACAAAACAAAATTTTTGCTGAATGGAATATTTGATGTAGTTTTTGAAGATACGAGTTCGGGAGATCAATGTATCTAAAAATTGAATTGAAGAACATTCAGGAGAAAATTTAAAAACTGCATTTGGAATTTCTCATAGTACTCTTACCACCACACACATCGCCACAGTCCCAAAAGAATTCTCAAATAATTCATAAAGAACACAACCAGTTCAATAAGAATTTTTCATGAATTCTTCTAGGACTGTGGTGCTGTGTGGGACTACACTAATGATTTCTTATTCCATAATTATTAACCGTTTCCGGCTGGAGAGATCTAATAAAATGATGTTGAAGAACCCTTTAGGTAATTCTTTTACAGCACTGGAATAGAATATTGTGAAAATCAAAGCATTTGACTGAACGAATAATTTGCAAAACAACTGAAACAGGGAAGGCAAATATCTCATTAAACTATTTTCTAGATTTTTCCTACGTTGAAACCAGGGAAGAAAGTTTTGTTCGGATCAGATTTTATTTCTATTCCGAGGAGGGAAACACCTCTAATGGACAAGGTGTGGGGTCCGCACTCATCAAAAACCCCTCCGTTTAACAGAATTTTTGAAGTGAAATTATTTTCTACTTCATTTTCAACCAAGTCCTGTATTCTACTGCGCTTGGTGGCTTCGGATAGCCTCTCAATGTCCCTTTAATGTAACAATCCAAATTAAGATAATCTTCAGGCATCACCAAGATCACATTTCCAGGGATTAGAGATCTCACCTCCGTGTCCAAATCCCTCTCTTTCTCTCTCTCTTAACGCATCAAGTCCGGGAAATGCAGGATTTCAACTGTAATTTTAGACGTTGCAAATGATATATAAATCATTAAAAACTCATGGCAAAAATACCTTACCTACTATTTTCGAGGTTGCTCTTTCGGTTGCTGAGGTCAAAATTACCTTCAGATTGCGCTGGAATACCGATATGGCCGATTTAAAATACAAAATCGACAAAGAATTGGAGGATATTTGACTTTGTGATTTTTTCACGGGTTGAAAGTGCACTCAAAATTATTCAAAACATCAACCAAGGGTGCACAAAATATCTCAACTTTACGATAGAATTTTTTCTCAGACTTGAAGGAGACCTAACCTTTCTCAATTTACCATATATTCACCAAAATAACTCGCAATTCTGAGAATCTAGAGAAAATTGACAGAACATATGATTTTAATCGTTCAGTATGCTTCAAGAGAAGTACCCGGAAGTTTTTGAGGTCGCTGACTACGAATCAAACGTTAGATTTTCAGAATTCAAAATGACGGATCCAAGATGGCGGACGAAAAGTCAGAAAAAGCCTCGAAAATGGATGAAAATCGGTATGCTTAGGTTTTTGAGGTTCCTGATTACGAATCCATTATCAGATTTTCAAAATTCAAGATGGTGGACCTGAGATGGTGGATGAAAAGTCAAAAAAGCCTCGGAGATGGATTGAAATCGATCCACCGAGGTTTTTGAGGTCGCTGATTACGAATTCAGCATTAGCTTTCCAGAATTCAAGATGGCGGACTCAAGATGGTGGACGAAAGTTCGAGAAAACTCTCAAAAATGGGTCAAAATCGGTATACTGGGGTTTTTGAGATCACTGACAACGAATCCAGCATCAGATGTTCAAAATTCAAGATGACGGATTCAATACGGCATACCGAAATTCATGACATCACTCAAAATCATGCAATAATGTTTATACGTGAAGTTTCCGCAAGAAAATTGGTTTTTTCCGTCCGTTAATTATTCCATGTGCACGTTTCCCAAGTCAAACTACGTAGCAAGTTTATATTCTTGTATGTTCCCCAATAACTCAGTTCTTCATGCGATAAACTTCGTCTTTATTTTCTCCGATTCACTTGATGATAATGTCAAATTCAATTACCCTAATAATAACTGATATTCACTTCTAATATTTTCATCACGTGTCACCAGTCTAATTACACTTTAGAATACTAATATTTTCTCAATCATTGAACTCGAAATTCAGACATACTATTGTTTATCCTATACAACTACATTGATTGTTTTTCTTTGATATTCGAATATTTTTCCTCACCTGCCGAGGGTAATTAATTTTCGGCCCGCTTTTTTTACTTCTCACACTTATTATCACTTGAAATATGGCACCAAAACGCAAAAGAAAGTCAACAAATCGTGCAGATTATGAGGTTGACACATCGGATGACGATTATGATCAAATATTACTCCTACCAAATTCAAATGATTCTGGAGACTCAGATGAAGAATCCGATATCGATTACGGTGGCAATTCCAATGAAATAGATGAAATTCTATCCGAGTGTTCATACCAAAAAGTCTCTAGGTCATATGATGATAATCAAACAAAGTTGGAGAAAGATCATGATTATGTTTGGGTTGATGGTGAAAAAAAGTATAACAATGAACTAATGAATGAATGTTTTCTCAGTGGAAGTCAAAAAAGATCTATACGTGAATCTTCACATGTTCAACTATTTGAACACTTTCTTTCAATCGAAATGAAAAATTCTATAATGGAAGCCAACAAAGAGAATGGATATACTCTAAGTCTGAATGATTTGGACACTTATTTAGGAATTTTGATTTTATCAAGCTTCAATAAACGTAAATCTCAAAAAGATTATTGGTCCCTTGACCCTCTTTTTAGTTGCGAAATTGTTTGATCTGCCATGTCACGTGATACTTTTCTTGAAATCAAATCGAACATAAAGTATTCGAAAACTAGCGATGAAAAAAAAGATGATAAAGTTTGGCGAGTTCGGGTATTGTTGGACAAGTTCCGTAGGAATATTAAAAAATTTGGGTTTCTTGAATCTGCGTTATCGGTGGACGAAATGATGGCTAAATCTTATGCTAGAACCAGCTTGAAGCAATTCATCCGCGGAAAACCGATACGATTCGGTTTGAAATTTTGGGGACTTTGTTCAGCAAACGGATATTGGTTTGATCTTGATCTGTACTGTGGAAAGGGATCACGAGTTGATAAACTAAACAAATACGCCCTCGGTACAAAAGTGGTCATGCATCTATTGGATAAATTTCTTAAGGATACACCCTCCTCTACCATATCGAAATATCATTTGTATCATGACAATTATTTTACTAGCGTTGATCTCATGTTGCACCTGAACAAATTGGGACTGAAATCCACAGGAACTATTCGAGACAACAGAGTATCGGCTAAAAACATAATTGATAAAAAAGCTCCCAGAGGCACATTTGTTTCAAAACATGATCAAAAGATTGGAATCAATTATGTCAGTGTGATGGATTCTAAGCAGGTCTCTATAGCTTCATCAGCTACAGGAGTGACTCCAATGTTACCCTCAAAACGATATAGTGTAAAAGATGATTCAAGAATATCTCTTCCATTTCCTCACGCTTTTCATGTTTACAATCGATTCATGGGTGGAGTAGATCTCCACAACAGTCACTACAACAACGTGCAGACATGTATACGTAGTAAGAAGTGGACTCATGTAGTTTTCACACGTTTAATTCAAGCCGCTATCACAAATGCACTTGTGATTTATAATTTATCAAATCCTGAATCAAAAAAGATTGGTACGAAAGATGTTGTTATGAGTGTTGCTAGATATTATTTGGATATTGGACAGAAGAGGTATGATAAAAAACATAACTTTGGTCACGGAACAAGTCCAAAAAACGTTCCACAAAGGAATGTATTATTCGCACATATATATACTGCTGCACTTGTGATTTGTATTATTGTAAAAATTGTAAAGACAGATTTCATCCGAATCTTCAAGGAAAAAAAGTGGAAGAATAGAAGCTCTCTATCGATAATTCAGGCTTAAAGATGAACAGAATGAGCTTGTTCAGTCATGTATAAAGTCATGAGTGAAAAAGAGGAAACATAAAGAAGATTATGAAAATATAATTGAAAAATTGAAAAAAAACAATAAAAAAAATTAAAAATTCAAAATTCAAAAAATACAAAAAAAAAGAAAAAAAGAAGAGACCTCCATGTAGTTTGAGTTGGGAAACGTTCATATGAAACGGCTAATGGACGGAAATAACCAATTTTCTTCCGTGAAACCCTGTATAAACATTATTGCATGATTTTGAGTCATATCATGAATTTCGGTATGCCACATTGGATCCGCCATCTGGAATTATTGAAATCCAACTTCAAAAACGTTGTCAGCGACCCCAAAAATCTTCTCGTATACACATTTTCTCATGATTTAGAAGCATTTTATGAATTTCAGTATGCCATATTGAATCCGCCATCTTGGATTTTGGAAATCTGATGCTGGATTCGTTGCCAGTGACCTCAAGAACCCCGGTATACCGATTTTCATCCATCTTCGAGAGTTTTCTCGAATTTTCGTCCGGCATCTTGGGTCCACCATTTTGAATTTTGAGAATCTGATGCTGGATTCGTTGTCAGTGACCTCCAAAACCTCAGTATACCGATTTTCATCCATTTTCGAGGCTTTTTCTGACTTTTCGTCCGCCATATTGGATCCGTCATTTTGAATTCCGAAAATCTGATGTTTGATTCGTAGTCAGCGACCTCAAAAACCTCCGGGTACTTCTCTTGAAGAATACTGAACGATTAAAATTATATGTTCTATCAATTTTCTCTAGATTCTCAGAATTGCGAATTATTTTGGTGAATATATGGTAAATTGAGAGAGGTTAGGTCTCCTTCAAGTCTGGGAAAAAATTCTATCGTAAAGTGGAGATATTTTGTGCACCCTTGGTTGATGTTTTGAATAATTTTGAGTGCATTTTCAACCCGTGAAAAAATCACAAAGTCAAATATCCTCCAATTTTTTGTCGACTTTTTATTCTAAATCAGCCATATCGGTATTCCAGCGCCATTTGAAGGTAATTTTGACATCAGCAACCGAAAGAGCAACCTCGAGAATAGTAGGTAAGGTATTTTTGCCATGAGTTTTTAATGATTTATGTATCATTCGCAACGTCTAAAATTACAGTTCAAATCCTGCATTTCCCGGACTCAATGGGTTAAAAGGCACTCGAGCGATGCAACTCTCCTCATCCGTCGGACATCTTCGATTGTATAATCATGGACTGCTAGCTACCGACTTTAGACGTGATCGCAACTCGCAGCACCGCTATCCACTATGAATTAACCTTCGAATTCGAAAATGTATGTGCATATAACTTGAATGTTATTTCAAGAATGATATTTCGTAAAAGTTAATTAATTAATAATAACAATCTTTATTGTTCTCCGGCCCAGAGGCCCATACAATATAATATAATCGGAGTCTCTCCATGAATTTACATGTTAACATGACACTTTTACTTGTACTTATACTTGAGTTTTCTTTGGATATCAGTCTTTCTGTTATCGCGTGTATACAATATGAGTGATATTAGTTATGTTTTATTATAGCGCTTAACTAATCAACTTATTCTTTCTAAGATAGAATTAACATATGCAATTGTCTTATTAACAAATTTTTCTGTACGTCTATTTGAATTATCTATAAAAAACTCTGCAAAGAGTAGATTTTCATCAAGGACACGAAAGTGAGTTCTTCGTGTATTTTGAGAACGCTGGCATTCTAATAAATCATGAAAGATATTATTAGGTCCCAGATTGCAGTATTCACATTCTTTATTTTCAATTTTATACTGTTTGCTTTTGTACCAAATACGTGGCATCATGTAAATCAGAAGTCGAATTTGAGCTACTACCCTTTTCTTTTCGAGATTGTTACCTAGGGTTAAATATTTTTGTACCACCCCATCAAGTGCGAGTGTAGGATATATTATCAAACTCTTGGATTCTTCGCACTTCTTCAAATCAGTGAAGATCAAATGTTTCTCATATTTATCCAATAGTCGTTCGGATGTATTATAAATAGATATAGATGAGAGATCTTCGCAGATTTCCACTTCCTCTATCGGTTCGAAAAATATGTTCTTTATTTGTGTTATCCAATTATATTTTTGAGTGCTCTTTCCCAGCTTATCTAATTCGCATAATTTCTCAAAACACAAGCGTGGGTACCCCTCTTTATCCATACGATATAGCCGTTTTATCCAGTTTGAAACAAGTTTAAAGATTTTCAGCGATATATGGGGTCTCCCTGTCTCCGTTCGTATCGCATAATTAGGGCTAAAGTGACTAATACCCAGTGATCTTTTCATGAAAACTGTTTGTGATCTATCTAAGATTTCAAGATATCTGGTGCTCCAGACGAGAGCGGAGTACGTTGATATCGACATGACCAATGAATCTAATAGTTTATCTGTTATACACCAAGAATCTATTTTTTTATTCAGTATCAATGAAATTGTTGCGCAACTGGCTACATTATTTTTCACTACTTGTTGCCTGGCGGTTTTTTCAAAGAATGCAGATCTCGAAAAAGTGATTCCTGAATAATTATATTCATTCACGACCTCCAATTTGTGAGGGCCAAAGTAAAAATTAGTATTTCTTTCTTTACCAGATCCACCTCCGTTGAAAATCACAATTTTAGTTCTTTGAACGTTCAAATTCAGGTGATTGAGTGAGCAGTATTCATAGAAAGCCTTGAGTATCTTTTCCATTCCAGAAGTTGAGCTAGAGATCAGTACCATGTACACGGACCAACAGAATGTAAGTAATCTATAACAAAATTCTTGACAAAAGTGAATTATGAATTCATACGAAGATATGAATAACGTTATAACATGAAAATTCGAAGAGCGAATAATGAGATATGGTTCAACATCCTAAGTAGTCTTGAAATTCGATACTTATGAAAAAAATAAAAAGAGTTACTCAGAAAAACATCCTGAGTATCACTTATGCTATAAATATCTCAAATTTAATAATTATAATCAAGTTAAGAATTTATGCGATTACCCGAGATTCCTATATAAGGAGTGCTTCGAGCATCATGAGGCATTCTGTGTTCTCTCTCGGTATAGATAAGACCTCCAGCGCAGTCGCAGGATCGAAGTAACAGTTCAAAGTATTTTGACATAAGAAGTGAATGAATAATTCTTCTGATCAAAATATTTATGAGTTATTTGAATTTTCAAATATTGATTTTTCCTTACTTTTGTTAAGTTGAAGTTGAATTTATTCATGATTGATATTTATTCAGAGTGAAGTGATTCGGGTGAACGGAAATTTGTGGGGAAAAGGTTTGCTTGTTTTGCACCAGAAAACAAGCTGGCGACCGTGGTGATTAGTCATCGTTGGTGTTGATTCATCAAATTTGAAATAATTCTCTATCGTATAGTATCGTATAGTATAGGGCGGAATTTCTATGTTACGAACCTGTAAATACTGTGTGAAATTATTCAATCACATAGCGGTATTGCTACAACCATATCACCTGCGTAAGCTAATAAAATTATTTCTGTCAAAGGGGAGATGGATATTCCTACTAATCCCTTTGAGATCAGGAAATTCTCTAGATCAGCTAGAAATAAAGCAAAAATGGTAGGACTGAGAATTTCGCCTTGTAGAACGCCCCATGTTATCCATATCGGCTTTGATTCACCCTTGTTACTTTTGACATGCATTTTTGCTTCGGAATATAAACTTAAAAGTATTTCAATGATTTTCGAGCTTAGACCTTCCTTTTGTAGTTTTGACCACAGAATTTTATGATCTATGGAGTCAAATGCCCTTTCAAAATCTATGAAAAGTCGGTAGAGTTTTCCTCCTTTTTTTGAATTTGGATTTGTATTATTGAATTTAATGTGTATATATTATCTATACAGCTTCTTCCCTTCCTGAAGCCTGATTGATAGTCTGGAATTCTTCTCTCAATTTCGCACCATGTTGAAATCCTTGAATATAGAATTTGAAAAAATATTTTAGCTATAGTGTTGATCAGCGAAATTGGTCGATAGTTAGCAGGATCGTTCTTTTCCCCTTTTTTTGTAAAACATTCTAACCAGGATATCAGACCAGGCCTCAGGTACTCTTTCCATGAGCAGAATTTTGTTGGAGAAAACGGTGATGTAAAGAAGCCAATTATTAGGTAAGTTTTTACAAAAATTCGTATGTGATTCCATCATCTCCAGGTGATTCATTTCTCTTACAATTCTGAATGCTCGAAGTTATTTCTTCTAAAGATATATCCCCATCCAAGATAGGAACATAGTTATTCGGGATTTCCCAGATGGAAGGGTTATTAAGTGGAAACAGAAAAAATAAGTAGTCCAAATTTTCGTTGACTGCGGTATACCAATTTTGGACGGAGCACAAGTTTGAAAAGAATTCGTATACTGGATTTGATAGATTCATTGGCTGTGTTCAGTATTCGAACAATGGAATCCACTTTTTATTTTCATCATCGAAATAATGGAAAGAGTCAACGAATTATCAAAATCCAGTGTACGAATTCTTCTCCAAATTGTGCTCCGTCCAAAAGTGACATACTAATCAACGAAAATTTGGATCACTGATTTGTTCCGTGTAGATGGGGATTTTTTCACCATGATTTGATGAACCTTTCCTTCATTGGTAGAGGATTCATCACCCGAAAAACAAAATAGTTCCTAAAGGTGTTGGGAAAATCCATCATTTTTTATGGAGAAACAATTCCACCACAATGAGGGGACGAAGTCCACCAACCGTGTAAAGGCAAACTCCCACATTTTTCACAGTGTAGATATTTAAGCGTGGGATTATATATATGTTACCAGCAAAACCCAAAGTCCAGGCAATTCGCGAAATACCTACAATTTTAGGTAATATCCGAAAGTCCCTGAAGATTCAAAGGCACTTTCTGATTCGCTTAGGCATTTCGCGAATTACCTTTCCTGCTGAAAATGGCAGGCACATCTGGACAAAAAATAGTTGTCAGGCTTTGAACGTTATTCGCCTCAGGGAACCCGGTCAAAAACTGACAATATTTCTCCCTGGTTTCGTTCAAAATCACTAAACATGGAATATCCCATCAGAAACTGACAGGAAAAATTTTATCAGGTTTTGACAGGATATTCGGATCTGGTGATTCCGGACAAAACCAGATAGAAATTTCGTCAGTTTTTGACCGAATTTCCTGGGACAAGCGTTCCCGTTCAAAGCTTGACAACTATTTTATGTCCGAATCTGCCTGGCATTTTCAGTAGGGTAGGCATTTCGCGAATTGCCTAACGCCATTCAGGCAAATCGAGAAAATTCTCTAATAATCTGATTCACATTCACACTAACAATTTATCCGCACAAGACTCTAGTCATTCTCTACACAAAAATATTTTTTTGGCTAGAAAGCGGGCTGCTGAAGGTTTAGAAAGACAAGCAAGAAGAATAAAAGTGACTTCGGACGAGAAACATTCAGAAGTAAAAGTTGAAGATAATCTCACAATTCCGAGGGGCCTTTCACTCTGGAATCACTGAGTTTCTTCGATTCAGAATCGATTCCGAATCGAACTTCAGTTATAGAACTCAACGATGTAATTCTTGGTTCAGTGGAATCAAGAACACAAATTCGACTCGTACAGAATCAAGACAATGAGTTGGAACAGTACGGAATCAGTTGGAATCAACGAACTCACCGACAATCACTCCCATCAGTCCCAGATCAAGGGATTTTTATACGAGTCAGAGCGAGTCGAGGCAAATCGGTACGTACTAAACAAATTTCGTGAGTCCACGTGTGTCCACACGTGATCAGTCCACGTGTTTTGATCGAATAAATAATTGATGAATACATTCGAAATCAGTGGCATAAACAAACCATGTAGCGCCATAAGTTCTCGAAAAGTTGCAGAAATTGATTCCAACTGCACACCGAGAGGGGTTTCATGCTTTTAGCATGTTGAAAGTTAATTAAATTAGAAACTCTTGTCTTGGATCTTGATTCCGAGAGAAAATTTGGTATGAAATAGTACTTGAAAGTTGAACAAAAATTTACAGCTGGAAAAGTTTCATTATTGAGTAATATAATTCTGCAATTTTTCAGTCTGTCAATTTAATTAATTTAAGCATGAAACTGAGTAAACCGAAGGAAAATCAAGAACGAAAATCAATGTACTCGAACAGCTAGTCAAAGATACAAGTAAAATAACAAAATTATTACGGAATCAGCGCGGGCTCAGGGAGAATCAGACCGTTTTTTTTTTTTTTTTTTTTTATTGCAATACACGGGTTAGCACCCTTTGATATAAAAAGTAAATACAGAGTCAATACAAGACAGCGTCCACAGACGCATAAAATACAATTACAATATAGTCATGCATTAACCGACAGTTTAAACCGCTTCAAGGAAACACCAAACAATTCCATCGACCGATCGAAATTATTTGCTAATTCACAAATGCGAGAAATCGGATCATAATTTCCAAATCTTGATTTAAATTGTACAGGTCTGAATAAAAGCGCTCTCCTAACTGGTCTACCGGGGATGTTAAAATTAACTTTACTCAGCAATGACTCGCAATCAAGAAAACCATTAATCAATTTAAAAAGAAATAGGAGATCATTCATTTGTCTCCGCTCTTCGAGGGTAGTTAAATTCATTCTGTCAAGAATTCTGGAGTAATCATGGTCAGAATATCTCATAGGGCAGCCTATTCTAAAAGCAGCAAAGCGTAAAAACTTGTGTTGCACACTCTCAATCATTCTAATATCCTTCTTCAAGTACGGAGACCAGATAGGGGACGCATATTCAAGATGGGGTCTAATTACAGAGGAATATAGTACTTTTAATGATCTAACATCTTTGAAATCACTGGAAAATCTTTTGACGAAGCCGAGATTTCTCATCGCAGTACCACAAGCTTTCACAGAATGCTCAGAAAAATCCAATTCATCATTTATAGTTACACCAAGATCAACATAAGATTTAACAGTATTCAATGTAATATTCGCAATCTTGTAGGAGAATATGAGAGGATTCCTTGACCGCGAGATTCTCATTACACAGCATTTTTCTAAGTTCAGATGCAGAGAATTACGGGTGCACCAAGAATCTAATCCCGATAATACTGACTGTAAGTGATGAACATCCGCAAGACATTTTATGTTCTTGAAGATTTTTAGATCATCAGCAAATAACAGGAAATCACAATCATTGAGAACCTGCCCAATGTCATTTATGAATAGCAAAAATAAAAGTGGACCAAGGTGGGATCCCTGGGGCACTCCCGAAGAAGGTATAATCGGTTCAGAAAAACAGTTCCGAACTTTTACCATCTGCACCCGATCAGTTAAGTAACTCTGGAACCAAATTTTCAGATTACCAGATATTCCAAAGCTACTCAACTTAGATAGAAGAACGCTGTGAGATACAGTATCAAACGCTTTACTGAATTCAGTGTAAATAACATCAACTTGTGAGTTATTCTCCAGCGCAATGGCGGTGTGATTACAGAAAGCAGCCAAATTCGTAGTAGTAGACCTCATTGACATGAAACCATGTTGTTCCGGGATGATAAGAGGAGACAACAAAGGAGTAATCTTGTCAACAACCACGCGCTCAAAAATCTTAGACATAACATTTAAAATACTTATAGGTCTATAATTCTTAGCATCCAGTTTATTACCATGCTTGAAAATAGGAGAGATCAGGCTCGTTTTCAATTCAGCAGGGAAACATCCGGAAGAAAGAGATTTATTAAAGATAAGCCAAAGCGGTCGAGAAAGAATAAATTTGCAAGACTTGAACAGCAACGGCGGAAGGCCATCAAATCCTGGGCCCTTGCTCGTATCTAACGAATCAAGAACAGAGTAGATCTCTCCTATGGTAATATCCAAATCAGAAAGCATGTTGAATGACATATCATGTTTAGAATGGTTAACATCAACCGAGTTATGTGAAGCAAAATCCGATGAAAAGTGATCAGCAAAAAGGTTAGCCGTTCCAGCTGCAGAGTCAGCAACTACATTATTCAACATGATAGTACTAGGTAAGTCATTAAATGAACGCTTACTGTTAACAAAATTCCAAAAAGATTTAACATCCTTTTGAATATTAGTCTCAACTTGGCGAATGTAATTCGAATAACAAGCCCGAGCTCGTGATTTACATTGAGCACGCAAAAAAGAGAACGCTAAATAATCGCCGCGACTATAAGACGATTTGTAAATCATATGGGCAACTTTCTTTCTTCCAATTAATTTTTTGAGCTCAGGAGTAAACCAAAGAGGATAAATAGATCTTTTGATCAATGTTTTCGGAACGTACAACTCAATAGCCACAGAAAGTTGATCATACAAAAAACTAATAGCAGTATTTACATCCATGCATTTTAACTCCAAATCCCAATCAATTTGATTCAAATGCTGCCGAATAGAAAAAAAATCAGCCAATTTATAATTTTACCGGTACGTGTCGGTACAAGACAAAGATCTCAGTGAAAGAGAATACAATCTAATTTCGATAGGGGGATGATAAGCATCACAATGTAGGAGGTAATCAACCGGACTAATAGTTTCAACATACTCATCGGTGGTAAAAATCAAGTCCAGCATACCATTGAAATCATTGTAAATATTGTTTTTTTGATATAAACCAAAATAGTTGAAATATTGAGTCAAAATCTCCACCGCAGACCTTTCATTCAGTGTCACACCGGGACGAAACGATGCCGTTAGAGAAGAGTCGTCATTGCGCCAAACCACATGCGGAAGATTGTAGTCACCGAAGAGGAAAATTGAAGAATCATAATCCTGACACAGTACCTCGGCCAGAGAAACACAATGTTCAAGGTAAAGAGATGATGATGAGGCAGGGGGGAAGTAACTTGCTCCAATAAAAACAGACTTCGAATTAAACTGCAACTTGACAAGAATATGTTCCACGCAAGTAGGCGGCAAATCAACCAATGCACTATTCAAATACTTTTTGACCGCAATCAGCACACCACCTCCTCGAGAAAAAACACTGGTGCGCCTGCTCCTGTCCAACCGATACAAGACATAATCATTAAAGGACAATTCTTCATCAGATATGTTATCCGTTAACCAGGTTTCAGAGAAGATAATGACATCATACGTAAAAGTAAGAGATGAAAGTGAAATTTGCAAATCTTGAAGTTTAGTACGAAGACCACGAACATTCTGATAATATATCAAAGGGTGAGTTATAGGTTTTTTTCTGGGGCACAGTACGCGTGTCAACAATCGTTGGCAATCCATTTATATACTTGATTGTTTTGTTGGTATCACCACCATCGATCAGGTTCTTCAATTCCGCAAGTAACGTGGTTAAATAATTTCTCTCTTGAACAGTTCGATCTTGATAAATTTTAAACGGTCCATTGTGATTAGATTTACGTTTCAAGATATTGATAACATCCTGAGACGATGGAAAAGAAACATAAATAGGTCTGTGTTTGTTCGCAACCTTTTTACCGATTCTATGCAACCTAATATCATCATGAACGGAAGGATTAATATTTCGGAGTAGTGTTTTCACCTTCGCTGCATCATTTTGTTGTTGATTGTCCGGTGTCTCATCAATACCAACAATAATAATATTGCGAGATCGCTTCTGTCGCTCGTTGACTTCATGAATAATCGTTTCAAGATCACGAGAATCATGGTCTTGTTTTGAAACGTCGAGTTTGTTCTCAACTTCAGTCAATCTCGCAGTGAGGGAAAGAATAGTTTGACTAAGAGAAACTATTTTGTCCTCGTAAACCCGAGCCATTTCATCACGAAATTTCGAGAATTCTTCATGGATGAGCTCCTTTATATTTACCAGTAGAGACAAGTCTTCTGGCAAAGATGAATCAATTTGATGTGAAGAAGCATCTGAACAATCGATGAGTTTGTTCACACTCCACGGATGATTACATCTGTGCACACATCCTGGATGCGAATGAATATTACACGTATGACAGCTCACAGGATGAGAGACAGGCTTAGTACAACCTTTACAGATTTTCTTATCATGTTGTGACATTTTAAATATATGAAAAGATCAAAACGTAGAGCAGATGATAATCACTGGTACTAGTAACACACAACACACACACACGAGTAATGGTCTGTTTACTGTTTTCGTATCACACAACGAAGCGGCAATGTAAGTGACAGTATGTATGTTAGGCTACTGTATCCGTGAGACGAAACTTTTCGACAAATGATGATTTCAAATCAGTAAAAACGTGGTAGATAAGGCACAAACCGGAAAGTGAAATACTACACGAGATGCACAGTAAAAAACACTATACCGAGCGAACTGAATAGCAGTTAAATAGACACTATTAAAAGCAACGGATGAGAAAATTATCGGAGCAGCAAATGCACGTCAAACTCGCATGGCGTCTTGTTTATAAGTGATCTTAAGGCATCTTGTTTCCCGTACTCGTGTCAACTTTAGCTCGAAAGCGTTGGAATCACTTTCATCGATGCTTTGAATTCGCAGCTTGATTCTTGTCTACTTTATTGAGTGGAATCATCGTGTGAATCAAAATCACAGGTAATCAACAAGAATCACCGGATAAGTTGTTTAATATGGAATCGATTCCAGAGTGAAAGGCCCCTCGAGCAGACCAAAATGAAAAGTTTGTGACGTGTGTCCTTTGTTAAATAAATTATGATATGACAGGTCGGCAGAATGATACCTGAAGTAGTGACATCTCCATGCTGAACACCTCTATTCTCATGCGGATGTATATGGCTAGTTCACCAAGCGTGTAAGCGAGACGCTCACGAACACGCCAAACGCGCGCCCCATATACTAAAACACACTCGTCGATACGTCTGACCACAGCGGCAGCTACCACTTATAACGCGAGGAGCTCAGCACATACCCACTCAAAATTTCGTGATATCTCTCAGGCACGAAATGTTGATTGATCAGTGATCGAAAATCCTCCCGAAAAATAGCCAAAAATGCAACGGTTCTTGAATGTGCATGAGAACGACAACCATAAGCAGAGTTGCCACAGCCAGGAAATTCGATGCATTTCATTGGTCATTCTATTCAACGGGAATTTGTGATAGATCAACGCTGTTAGAATTTCCAGATTGTGGCAACCATGATAAGTTTTTTGCGAGTCGCTAATCACGAATGCCAAGAGGAAAATTCCAAATTCCAAATGACGGACCATAAATCTAAAAATCAACTAAATTGACTTCCCTGCTAAAAATATCCGTCAGACCCTATCAGAGAATTTTAAAAAGTATTAGGTGTGCAAGTTGAAGCTCACCTTTTTTTTGTCGGATTCAATTTTATTAAAAAAATACTTCTTTCAAGAATTATCAATTAAAATATTCGCCGTTATTATCTACAGTCTTTTGCCATTTATCGGGTAGTAGATAAATGCCTTCACGATGGAAACTTGGTGGTTTTGAAACAAAATAGTTATCCAGCCATTTCCGGACATCCTCGATATTCATGAAGTGCTGCTCCTTCAAATATGACGACATTGATCTAAATAAGTGATAATCAGAAGGAGCTAAGGCTGGTGAATATGCCGCATGAGGTACAACTTCCCAGCCTAAATTGAATATAAGTTCCTGGGTTGGTTTTGCTGTATGTGGACGTGCATTATCATGCAGCAGCATCACTTTTCGCCTCCCTTGCCCCGTAAATGGTCTTCTTTTCTCCAGAGCATCACTTACTTTGATCAGTTGGGCCCGGTAACGCTCAGCTGTAATAGTTTGGCCAGGTTCGAGAAGCTCATAGTCAATGATTCCTTCCCAATCCCACCGGACACAGAGTAAAACTTTCTTTGCATGAATATTCGGTTGCTCAACTGATGTAGATGGCTGGCCCGGATCAACCCATACCTTTCTACGTTCAGGATTGTCATACAAAATCCATTTTTCATCACTTGTAATGATTTTATGCAGAACATTCTTCTGCTTGAACCGAGAAAGCAAATTTATGCAAATGGCAACTCTTGATCTTTTATTTCCTTCCGTCAGTTTATGAGGAACCCATTTCCCTTCCTTCTGTATTTTTCCCAATGCATGCAATCGAAAGGAAATTGCTTGACGAGTAACTCCTAACTCTCCTGCAAGCTCTTCTTGAGTTTTTGTTTTGAGGATTTTCATTCAGTAAAATTTCAAGTTCTTCATCGTCAAATTTTTTGATTCCACCTGGACGTGCATCGTCCTCAAGACTGAAATTTCCATCACGAAATCTTGTAAACCACTTTTTCACCGTTGAATGGCTCACAGAGTGTTGACCCAATGTCGTATTAATCAATTCCACAGCTTGAGCAGCATTTTTATTCATTTGAAAACAGAATAGAATACAATGGCATAAATGTTGCTTATCGAAATCCATCTCATAAAATTGATACACAGGGAATTACTACTTGAAAATGAGTGATATGACAGCTGCATTGTCTACGCTACACTGTAAAAAAAGGTTTGAATTCTAATATAAAATTGGTTATGAAATTCCAAATAAATGCAAGTGAAATCGTATTGATTATAAAATAGCACTAATATTTCATGTTACTATTTTAATGTTCACAAACGTATTTGAATTTTGATCAGTATTATTATAATTCAAAATATTTTGTATTAAAATTCATTATTGAAATTAAAATTTCAACATGCTTTGTAAGATTCAGTTCTACAATTTGAATTTTCTTTTACATGGTTGAATTTTGCAGTGTAGTATGAAATTTCAATAACAACCATATAAAAATTCTAAATAAATGTAGAAAATTCAAATCATTTTTGTGAAATTTCAAACACATTTTGAATATTCAAAATTTCATTTATGAAATTTCAATCACATTTTGAATATTCACAATTTTATTTATGAAATTTCAATAGTTTTGTTGACAAATAATACACAAGTGTATGAATTCACTGTGCGCCGAAGTCACTGCGCATGTCTACTGCAGATCCACGCTTTATAATCGTACCTGCAAAATAATAAAACGTTCTTCGGCAAAATTGATGAATCACGCGATGCTGACCTCTAAATGTTGAAAAATTATATTCCCGAGAAGAAACAATGGAAGTTTTATTGAAAAAGTAAGTATACTATAATTACGTGTTTATACATACATAATTCTTAAATTTTCACGCAATACTTTTCAACTTATATTATTCTCAATAATGCTTATCTTATTATTCCAGAATATTCATGGATATCAATCCAAATATCAAAAGGAATAAAACGAAAACAAAATCAAGGAGAAAAACTCGCGATACAACAACTGTACAAAAATTGTATGACTCCTTGATGCAATACCAAACTTAGAGGATTATCTTTGCTCTCTCAGTTATATTACCTTTCAGTATTATGGTTTCATTTTAATTTTTATTTTATGTGATTAAAAATGTGATGATACATAATTTTTTGTGATGAAAATAACAAATATTTTACGTTACTCAATCTGCCATAAGATGAAAAAATCTCACTGCACAAGATTTATTTCCGTTGTACGACAGAAATATCTAATTCTATAGAATTTATTAACATTTATTATAGAATATAAAATAACTATATTTTCTCAAAGAATTATGTGAGAGCTAATTCCTACTGTAAATTCCCAGTCATGGATTCCCAAATTCGCATGCGACCCACTTCATTCCTATGCGAATTTGAGAATCCATGACTGAGAATTTACAGTAGGGCTGGCTTCATGAATAGCAGCATTTAAAAGTATCTTATAAAAATAATTCAAGTTCATATAAATAAACGTGAAAATAAGCGTGTCAAAACAATGTATTTCTTCCATTGCACTTACTTTTTTGAACTGTGTTACTTTTCTATTGGTGTAAATTTTATTATTTTTCAATTCCGTGATAATGAGCATTGTGATGGAGTGAACATTTTGAATAACTGATTCTTGTTTTCGGGTTCTCCAAATAGGATTCCATCATTTTCAGAATGAGGTTAGTCTGTCTGTCTGTCATTCTGTGAGTTACGTCAACAATCTCTTGCAAATCGCTAAAGCAACTGACATGAACTTTGCATGTTTTTCGTCCCTTTGCTGTGAAATATCTAACCAAATGCACTGATTATAATTTTTTCAGATTCTTTCGTATAGGAGTTGACAATGTATATTATTGATAATTTGGTAATTGAAAATCATCTGTTTTGATGATAATCAAGTTCACTAAGATGCTAAATATTTTTCAAAATTCAATTACAAAGTTTTTGATTGATATTTTGATGTATATCCACATGAGAACCATGAACTGAATTTCATCTTCAATATTAACTTTTGAACTACAATGTTTTCAATATCATCTTTGTATCTTTCTTATATATAAATATATATACACATCCGTGTACAATAATATGAAGGAAGCTCGAATCGAGATTTCACAATCTCAGAATTCCGGAATTTTAATCCTTAATTTATAAATAATCTTACATATCTATAATACAGATATGCGAATTGTATTGAAAATACGATAGTCAAAAAATTAATACTGAATATGAAAATTAGTATTTTGATTTCTCATACTTCCCAGTATATGAAAATTCAATTAATACACGGAGAAAAATTTGGGGTAGCAGATACAGCAATTGCGATGAATTTGACAAAATCCACATGTAAATATAGGGATAGCATTTCTGCGGTGGAAATTCTACATCATTTTTGCTGTAAATTGAAAACGTCGCAATTCTACCGCAATCTGATGTAATTTTAACATACGCACTTCATAACTATCACATACATCAAATGTAAATTCTATTGTCGTGATGAATGAAATATAAACAGTATGACAAGCGATATTTACTTCAAACTTATGAAATTTGTACATCAGTCTGATGTAAAATACATGTTAGGATTTTTGAATAAAATTTCAATTGCTCATTCATATATTTTATGCATACGCGAGAACTACGATAATAACTACGACAATTTTTGTTAATTTTCCAAAAGCCACAAAGATGGGGATAAAATTTAAGTGATTAAAATTTTACATTATTTGCGCCGCATTTTTATGAATTTTCACTGACAGTTGAAATAGGAAGAATTGTATCTCCCCAATTAATTCTTGCTGTTGTGTTTTTTGTTGAATTTGCAATGAGACAATATATACAAATGCAGTTTTGAGCAGTGAAATGAACTTTAATCACTCAGCTTGAATTATCTTACATCTTACATATTACATACCACAATAAGATACAATACAATGTTATGTCGCCTTATTCTATCATTATCACTAATCGTACGCTATGGGTGGAGATTCAAGTTTTTAATATATATCAAATGTAGGAACAAACTGATACTCGCGGAAAACTGTTGAAACTGTTTGCGCCATCTTTGTGACGCGATTCTAATCATTTTGAACTAAAAGGAGTGTTACAAAGCTTCTCAGTAGTATTACCAACACAGGCGAGTAGTTTTCGCAGAAGCAATTGTTGAATACACATCAGATTGCGGTAACTGTATATTTGAGAATGAGAATAAAATTCCTGGGAAATAAATCAGATTATCATTCAAAAAAGCATGAGTAACATTAGCAACTGTACTTGTTGAATGTACATTGGATTGCTGTAGAATTGAATAAGTGGAAATGTGGTTGAGCATGCCTTATGGCATCACGTTCGTGAAAAGTAGATTCAGTCGAGTGTAATGGAAAATTTACATTGTTCGTGGTCAATAATATCATAATAAATATATTTTTGGATTGGCGTAATTTTTACAATCTTCCAAAGCAATGATCATGTACGTATCATGTGAGTTTCATCAAAATTAATGTAGAAATTACATTTAAAGTTTTATCTATGCACTGATGTTAAATTTACATTATAATTTTTCTCCGTGTAGGTTATGAAATTTACGATAATCATTTGAAATTTTGATACCTATTCATAATTAATTTTCAAAAGGATTTCATTGAAAATTCAACAATCGTTTTGAAATTTCATACTAACATGAAATGATTTACACATTTTCAAAACCTCTTCTTGAATTTTAATGAATTATTTCTTTGAAAATTCACAAACAAATGTATGTGTTAATTGCTTCACATACTTTTCTATTAAATTTCATACAAAAATTTTTTACAGTGTACATATATCCAAAATGGCGGACGAATTGGATGCGTTCAAATATTTTGTTTCATGCAACCAACTTAAAGCCGAGTTTCAACTTGCACACCTAATATTTGACCAGTTTTTGTAATGGCAAATAGTGACAATAACTCTCAGAACTTCTACCAGATTCAATGAGGGTCAAAGTAATACGGAAAATCGGTTGAAAACTTCCACCCTAGCAGAAATAACTCTTGCCACCTCATAGTTAATGCCCAGACAACACAACGTGCTATTAGAACGTTTATCGAAGGTTTATGAAACGTTGATGATACGTCCCAGAGACACATTTTGCTGTTAGGGTGTCAAGGCCTTTTCTACCCGTGTGGAAATTCTTTCGGGCGTCCTGTATTGAATATAGGCCCCATATGGGTTTATATTGGGTATCCAAACTTAGGATGTCCTAACCTTAGCCACTTAAGGGGTCGAGTCGGGCTGTTGATATTCAGCCTGATTTCTCTGAGTCAGGGAGACCCATATAAAGCCCATATGGGGCCACGCCGCATTACCCATTTTTTTCCCGGTTTTAAAAATCTAGGCACACCAACTACAGCCTTAATAGGGCTTTGCAAGCCTTCCCGTATTCTCCCGAAGCTCTTGATTTACACATACCTGTATACAACCCACACGGAAAAAAATGACGTGTGGATTTTGCATTGGTTGTTGTTATTTTGACATAACTGCTGAAGTGCATGCAACAGGGCATATTATAAGGGTCAGTTCTTACCAAGGGTTAGTTCTAAAAAGAAACGATCAGTTCTAAAACGTAAAAACGGTTAGTTCTTAAGAAATGACCTAACTTTTAATGAAATCTTTTCCTCTTTCTTTTTCTTTATTTTAATCGAGTATCCAATATTGCCCTTCCTGGTTAAACGAACCGATTGATTCTGGCCAAATCTGATTGAATCTCGCACAATGTTCTGACCAAATCCTATTCAACCCTTTTCAATGAGATTCAATCAGGTTAGTGTATTTTTTCAATGTAATTTTAATTGAACCTTGCACAATGTTCTGACTGAATCCCATTAAATTTCCCTGCTGAAAGAATCTCATTGAACCGATTGATTCTCATTGATTCCGATACAGAAAACCAATTTAAACCCATTAAAAATTGATTCTCAATGGGTTCTTTAAGCAGGGTTTATTTCGTCAGATTCTATGGATTTTCTCAACAAGGGCTGTTACAGAATGAGCCTTTCGCCTCATATCAAGGGGTATAGTGAGTTCAGAAGCGATATTTAATTCTAAAAAAATAAGACTTCATGCCAAAAGTAAAATTAAGGAAATACTTGTTACACAAGTGTTTTCCTTTTCTTCTTTTCAGAAATCGAGTGTCCAGCGTTTCGGTTGGCTCTTAAATTTTCTTAGAATATGCCCTGGCATGCAATTGGAGTAAAATTCACATAGGGACCAATGTTACGTGTACATTGCTACTGAAGTAAACGGCAGGCGTGTTGCCATGGTAAGCATGATAACAATGTAAATCCAACAGGACTCTGGAGTAAATTCTACATGAAATCCACACCGTAATTATAACCTCACTTTTCATGTAATTCTCAACGTAATCATTTTTTTCCGTGCATGTACGGCCAAGCTGTGTTTCCAACGTTTCCCCGTTTTGAAAATCTGGATGCACCCTGCATAGGGCCTTGCCCTTATATTCACTCCTTTTATTGAATATGAATCTACTTTAAAAAGCAAATTTTGCGGTGTATGCCCCCAAAAAAATATTTCATTCATGATTACTGTGTTCACACTATCGGTGAACAATGTCAAAATAATTTGAAAAAACTTCTTTCATTTCATCCATCTGTGTATCTATAAGAATTCCAATCCACATCATCGTTCACATCATCCGATTCATCGTATCAATTTGATTGCAGTCGGATAACCTGAACAGAATTACGAGCGGTCGCAAGATCACAATTTTTGAAAACATGTTTCCCTTCCCCTTTCCATTCTTCTGTGAAGATGGGGTTGAAACCAATGCAAGATGCTGTACATAACTTTGGCTGGTAATTCATATTGATCAAATAACAAAAATGGAAGATATCCGCAAAATAGCGGCATTCATGAAACTTCGAAATTTTTTGTAGAAGTTCAGAGCTTACCCTTTTTTTCCTCCATTTCAATTTGCCTGAAACTTATATCGTATGATTAACACCTCGTGAATTGACTATGCTCAAAGTTCCATGTCATTGAGATGATGCGAACATGAGCAAGGCATGTTTTGAAAATATTGCCAAATGGTGCGAATCGCAAAAAAGAAAAAATTTTCACAGTTATCAACCGATTCGAAAGACGCTAGACAACCACCATAAATTATTTTTTTCAGGGCTGAAAGTTTTCTATCCGGTTCTATAAACTTTTCACATCACGTAAAACACTTATCGGACCAGGAAACGTATTTTCTGGAAATTTCTGACCGACTGTTGATATCTTTCAGTATCTTTTCAAATTTGATAAATTTTCTCAGAGTTCTTTTCAGCTCTTTTCAAAAATTAACATTTTATTCATAAACTGGAACTATTCGGAAAAATCAGACAATAACTCATAACATAACTCCTAATCACAGCTGTTATTGTCTGAGTTTTCCGAATGGTTCTAGTTTACAAATAAAATGGTAATCTTTCTAAATAAATTTCTCTCCGGGTTTACAGACTTTTCTCAGTAGACTTTATTCAAAATTTTTCAATTTTACTTTGCCATATGTAACAGATTTGAATAGGGAAATGCAAGCAGAAAAACATTCAGGACATTTTTTGAAGAGTCATTCTGTCCTCTAAAATATGTCCTCGGAAGGATTTTTGCGAGAAAATGTGTAAGTATAACGTATCATCAACGAATCATTATATGATTCGGACTGATGAACTGGCAACCCTGCGATGATTATCAATCTGATTTATTGTCCAGAAAAACCCACCGCAGATATAATCGAAAGAAAGTTAGTCTCCGCGGTCATTGAACGATGATGGGAAATTTGTTGACTTTTCTTTTCGTCTTTAAAGATTTCTTACCGGTGATATATTCGTTGGCATCAATTGAATCAAATTGGCTCCTATATTTCAACCGGTTGTCTTATACCGTAAGTTCTGGAGCTTAACGTTTTTTGCTCAAGCCTATCAAGCCGGGATACAAGATTTTTATCCATGGTTTCCGATCCTTAGGTAAGGACATGAGTCTAACGAAGCACATTCCTCCATCCGTTCGTGCGAAATACAGAGAAAAAGAGGGAGAAGAGGTAAAAGAAAAGGGAGAAGAGGAAGAGGCTTTCTTTTGGACACTCGTGAAAGGTAGCTGGTTGATGGCCTCGTAGGTCACCCTCCGATCCTCTGCTCTAGATACATCAACCTCGGCCTTCTAAACGCGAGAAAATGCCAAGTCGTTTCCTAGAACTCCGCTCTCCATTCAGTCCTTTTTTCTCATCGGACCCTTTTTTTCCTTTTTACCACGGTGCTCTCCTCGAGGCTTTCGAGGCACGCTCATGGATTCGACGGAAATGGATTTGTTGAGCCTCGGTGAAAAGCCGATGTCGGGACCGTTGCTTCTGCCTTTGCTGTTACCACTACCGTGCTTGTGTGGGGATTGGGATTCCTGGGGAAAAAAGCTCTGCGTCGAGTTATAGGCGTAACGAAATAAGATTATACCAATCTCCTCGAATCATATCGTCATTTTATTCGGACGATATTCGATGGAAGGGGATATAGATCTGTTTGATCATCGGACAAGTTCGCCTATTATCCTCGATCTTTCACGTATCTTTTATGGATGAATCATTTCTTTACGTGAAATTGGTCTGATTTTGAGGGAATATAGGGTCGTAATGTGACTGTCTTCTGTACAACTTGATGAGTTAATATATCTGAGTTATATCTTCTGTGAGTGTCGCGTGTGGAGTAACAGTGATTCAGGCTTATTTGATTCACGTGAATGCTTTATCACTTATTCATTGTCGTATATTCATTCGAAATACAGCAAACCAACCAGGCCTGGTGGAAATCATTCTAAGCATTCCTTTGGTGTTGGAATAAGTCTGAAAACTGCTTCGAATGTCTTGCTGAGAAGTTTTTAATACTAAAATCATTATCACAAGGAAGATTGAACCCTGCGGCAAAATTTATTTCCATTCTATTATCGTTAGGATATCACTGAGCATCTTCATTTAAATTCACTTGTACTCAGAGAATTTAATATCGTGACAGCATTGATTAAAAATGTCATCAACATCGATTTTTATTCGATAATCTCATAAAATTCCTATATTTTTTCCAAAAGAGAGAGCGTGGAAAATGATAAAACATCAACCATCAGGATATTTCGAACTCTTGTACATTGACGTTAACCCAAACACAATATCGATATCAGCGGATACCTTTGATGGGTTGGATCTCTGGTTGAAGATTTAATCAAATTAGTTTTCGACTCCATCACGCCTTGAGGGAATTCGATATATCTCAGGAAAAAACATACAAATGAAAAATGAAAGTTATATTTGATTTGCAGTATGGATTTTGCTATTTTAGTGTATTCAAATCCTACTTGAATGCTCAACCATCGTGGATCATCAATGGATCAATCAACTGTAATTTACGAAAATATTTTATGTATACGTGTGATGGACAGCTGAGAGCTTCACAGAGCCATTTGAGCGATAGAATGGAGGTGATGAGAGATGCTGGAATATATGGTTGAATCGGAGCTTTCGAGAATTAAAACGATCGGTGATGCGAGGCTATTAAAAAGCTGGTTTTTCCAGTAAAACCAGATTACGATGCGTGTGCGTGTGTAGGATGACATATCCACATACGGATACGTTACATGTTCCTCATATACCATCGACAAAGTGTCATCAGGTTACTCTCGTGAGATACTGTGTTGACCTAGGAAATTCATACCGAACGACAGGAAAAGTGCAAATTGGAATATCTTGAATACCATGCGCTCGTTGAGCATGAAACATATTTGAAATATTTCGAGATGTTTCAACAAGACATATACTTTACTTCGCATGATATTTCTTGGAAAAAATGTCTCAATTCAACATTTTTGAAAGTTCTACAACGATATTCGAAAAAGGAATTTTCGAAACAACATTTTCTTCTCATTTTTCGTGAAAAAACGTGCACACCGCTCTGAATTCATTCTATTCAATTATCAATATCCTTCAAAGCTATTCATACACAGACGAATTAGAATGAGAAAAAAAAATAGTACTTCTGACAATTACCTTTTAATATTTCCAAAGATACAGCTCTCGAGCACAGCTATACAACAACCACCACAAAAGGTTATAGTTTCTCTTCGAGTGAACTCAAGACATCAATGAACACAGACGAATTACACATCGTTCACCTTCCTTCACCTGGCATTTGTTCAAGTTAGCCGAGACGAATTTACGAGCTCAGGCTGTACGTCTTCTTCGCTCAAGACTTTTTCACCGTTGCTACTTTGTTCTTTCCATCTCAACTCTCTTGTAACGTGCCCGTCTATATTTTCACTTTTTTCTCTCAACTTTTTCTCCAACGATTGGCTCGTTTTCTCTTTCCTCGCGAAATGGCGTTCGTAACGAGTCCGGCAATAGGAGATCTTTCGGTTCAGTCGCTCTGACTTTCAGCATCGAAGGGGTCAACGGGATGAGAACCGTAATGGAAGAAAAGAGAAACATTACGGGATAAGGAATGAGATCAAATGAAACTACAATACAGAATATTTCCACAATCGATCAAATTCAATGTTCTGGGCATGATGCATTGGAGTTTGTTTCGTTTGAAACTTTTTTCACTTGATTCGCTTGGGAGAGTATAGCGTAAATGAGATGCATACAGTTGGAAATATTTAACAAGTTTCATTGCTGGGAGAGAAGGTGTTTTGCGACAACGAATATTCTTCACTCAGATTATTCGATGAATATAAACTTTCATATTGCACGTGATTGGAACTTCGACGTATTATTCTTCAACAATATAAATAGTTATCAACTACAGAGAAAAATCAGGTTCGAAATTCAAATGAATATCGTGTAAAATTGTCGATTAGCGAGGGAAACCATGAAATTTGATCCATAGAGAACAATCTTGTGTACAAACCGAAGCGAATATTACTTGTTTTAAATCACAGAGAATCAGATGGAGATGCCAAAGATTATTGCCTGAATATGAATTAAAGATTCATCCTTGTTTCAGACTCATAAGTCACTCCGCAAATACGTTTCTTTTTTCTCGTTTGGTTTTTAATCCATTGAAGTAAAATTACGAGTCTCATTCGCCTCTCCGACTACAAATGGCGCAGGCTAATTGGGCAGACCATCTGACGATTTAGGCGAGCGAGGCAGAAGGACTTGAAGCTCGACGGGTATAATGAAGATATTAATCACGAGCATCGCGTCGACATGAAATATTCTGAAAAAAGAGTATATAAAAACATTTACAACGATTATCGAGTCTCAAATGATTAAAATGGAGGAATCGCAGATATCCAGGAAATTATTCCTCAGATCTTTGAATTTCAAGGAAACTTCGATTCATGGAACATGGAAATTTGTGATGGTTCGCTTGGTTGAGAGGGTTCAATTAAAAAGGTGTTTCACACGAAAAAAATGATTAGCTATTAATTGGATACCTAAAAAGTAGCTATGGGAGCTATATTTTAGCTATCACAGCTACTCACTCAGCGGTCGCAGCGAGAAATGAAGGAGCTACAGCGAAAATTTAACAGCTCAATTATTTGGCTATCTAAATATCAAGCACAAAACCTGCGCAGTTACAGGTACGATCTCCTACTGTGGTTATTAAAAAAATAGCTACAGCTGCAATTATTTTGGCTATAGCAGTGAAAACACGGTGCTAAAAAAGTGAGTAGCTGCATTCCATGCTTTTCTATGATACACCGAAAAATAAAAGAGTTAGAACTAATTTAATATTGAAAAACATTAATATTTGATCCGAAAAAATGTGGCACTCAAATTATTTTTTTTCCTCAAAAATTATCGATCATAGAAAGAAAATAGCAAAAGAAGATTCAAGTCGAAGAAGATGAATTTTTCAAGTCCTGTCTCCCAGTATTTTTGAATTTTTTAAATTCCGATTTTCTTTTCGACTTGGACGATACTTCTCCACGTTCCCGAACGTCTGACGGGTTCTTTCATGGGTGTATTATTGAATAATTTAAAAAACTATTCAACAACACCACCTTCCACTGTCCAATAAATTCACTTTCTACACTGAGAGAAAAAATTTCCGGGAACAATAAAACATTTAGTTGAATAGTCGCCATAAAATACTTAATTGATTTGAATAAACTTTCATTGACTCAATTGAATAACTGTTCCAATTGATGAAATATTTCATAGCATATTAAATATTTGTTTGATTGAATGAATATTTAATCGAGTCAAAGAAAGTTTATTCAAATCAATTAAGTATTTTATGGCGACTATTTAACTAAATATTTCATTGTTCCCGGAAATTTTTTCTCTCAGTGTAGATGATCACTATTATTCTGTCTACAAATTTCCAAGACAAAAGATTCATTCTAATTTATAATTGATTATCACAACGTATTTTAATACTACCCCACACAGCACCGGATGTCCCAGCAATATTGTCAGAATATTACATTTGGAATGTGTCATATTTTGGAAAACATCTCGAGAAGATTGTCATAATGTCTGCAGGATGTCTCATGTCACCATCTTTGTAACATTCTGGAGATATTCTGAAACATTGCTGAAATCATTGAGACAACATTCTGGAGATATTTTGAAATATTGCTGTGATCATTTCAGCAATATTCTGTACGGACAAAAAAAATATAACAATCACATACTGGGTGATTCAAAATCGCCTTACACTTTTCTGAGAGCAAATTCTTAATGAAATTCTGAAAAGATTTCGGTCCGGAATATTCAGACCTGATCCTTAGATCCGGAGATATGAGCATTTTTTGATTTTTTGAAAAATCCAAATACCTCGGAAGTACCATAAGTCTGACTTTCGAATCCAACACCATTCTCATAGTCAGATCGAGGGGTGTCGCTGGAAAAAAATCAATCTGATTTAGTTTCCTTCGTTGTGGAGTTATAGCGATTTAAAGTTGTTGAATTCTGATTGGCTGGAATACAAAGAATTTCAAACCGCTATAACTCCACGACGAAGGAAGCTGAATGAGATTTATTTTTGTTCAAGGGATACCCCGTGATCTGAGTTAGAGAATGGTGTTGGATTCAAAAGTCAGAAATATGGTACTTCCGAGGTATTTGGATTTTTCAAAAAATTAAAAAATACCCATATCTCCGGATCTGAGGATCAGATCTAAATATTCCGGAACAAAATCTTTTCAGAATTCCATCAAGAATCTGCTCTCAGAAAAGTGTACGGCAATTTTGAATCACCCAGTATATTAAAAAGCTTACAAAATATTACTTTGGGTTGGAAAAAAATCTCTTCAGAGTTTACTTCTACAAATGTTGAATGAGCTTGGCCAGAATCACTTTGAGTGGAAGAAAACCTGCTTCGAAATCGATTATTAGAAATTTCCCCCAGTGGGAATTGAACCTGGGTTCTGCGAGTGAGAGTGAAGGCTTCTATCACATCAGCGAATCTCCGAGATGACGACTCCACTTTGAAAGTGCCATTTATGGTAATCATCGTGATGGGAGTTTAAAGATTTCGTTGCCATGGAATATAGACCAATCGATTCAGAACCTTCTGACACAAAAAAGGAGTAGGTTGTGGAAGATGGGTTTTTTTTCGACCTCGACTTCAAAATTTTACAAATTGCTGAGTAAGTTCGATGGAAAAACTTCGAAAATTTGTTCCCGTGGGGTATACACCAATTGATTCAGAATCTTCCGAAATGGAAAATGGATAGCACTTGAGAGGAACGGTTTTTAAAAACTGCACCTCCAAAATTTACCAAGTGCTGGAGCAAATTGATGAAATAATTTCAAAAATTCGTCTTTGTGGAATATAGATCAATTGATTCAGGATCTTCTGAAACGAAAAGTGAATAGGTCGTTGGTGAGGGTGCACGAGACTCGAGACGATACTGTTGTATTTGGAATCGAGACGATACCGGGACCGGATATCCGATGCTCGAGAATATATCGTCGATACTGGGGGTGCACAAAAGCACGAGACTAATATCGGTATCGTTTTCTCGATACCGAGACGATACTCAAAATATCGTCGAAAATCTCGTCTCTAATTGGAAGATTCTCAGAACATTTTTAACGAAATATTGTATCTGCAATATCTATGGGATCTTGTACACATATTTCACACAGAACCCAGATAACATGTAGGCTTGTCATAACCCTGTCACTCTTGTCATTCGATTGTTTTTGGCTTGTTATTGACAACCTTGTCAGTGTAAAGCTGCTACAGCCCTGCTGCAAGGGTTTTGTAAGCTTGTACCCTTGTCGTGTGTCAACTAGGAGGCTTATATCAACCTTGTCACAAGCTTGCCTGACAACATTACAGCAAGGTTAAATTGCTATCTAGGAATGTTCTGAGCGAGACATTGTAATATTTTAGAAATATCACTGAGGCATTGGGTTGTGTGTGTGACTTAATGATGAAAATTGTTATTTTACGACCTAACAGAAGAATTTCATAAACCACACTATTTTATCAGGAACCTGGAAAGAAAATTTTCAATATTTATCCATTGTTGAATGAAAAATTACAATAGATTTATTCAAAATGCATCTTCAGGATCTGAATATGCGGGATTCTAATCACTCCTTTTCAGCTATTATAGTCACGCATTATGGAATTATCGATTACGTGAGTACACATAACATTCATTCTGAAACGCAAGGGATTGTTCTATGGGTTTTTGATGAGAATATCAATGATCGTTTGATATTTAGAAATTCCAATCTCCAGCATTATGTACGAATTTAAATGTTGATTCATAAAATCAATTATTGACCTGTCATTAGTGATAAATTGACTACGCTGAATATATTTATAACACAATCCTGGAAATGTATGGGATTCAACAGAATCGAATCCATTGATCACTGTAGTTTATAGAGTAGGGG
Source organism: Gonatopus flavifemur (assembly GCA_018340375.1). Taxonomy (NCBI): domain Eukaryota; kingdom Metazoa; phylum Arthropoda; class Insecta; order Hymenoptera; family Dryinidae; genus Gonatopus; species Gonatopus flavifemur. The sequence continues at coordinate 4,046,920 of JAFFJZ010000001.1, forward strand.
AGAGTGGGGACACTTGCACCACTTTTTTTTTACATTGTTATAACTTTCGTGGTTAACTTCATTCGATATATTATTTATGGGATTTTGACAGAGCAAACATTCCTTTCTAAGTTGCAAATGATAGCAAGGTCGAATCTAACATCCTATCAATGATATAAGTGTTCTTCAAAAACATTGCGTTTGGTGCAACTCTCCCCACATGGCGGGAGACTTGCACCACCCTGTGGGGATATTTGCACCACCCTGCGAATTAGCTCTTTCTCCCTCTCTCTCTCTCTCTCTCTCTCTCTCTCTCTCTCTCTCTTTCTCTCTCCCTGAGTAATTGATCCTCTCCCTGCTAAATTTTCCCAATAAGGCCCGATACAAAACGATAAATGTTTTCTATAGTTTTCAATGAGGTTTCTGAATACGGAATTTACGAAGTTATATCGTTATCAAACGATAGAACTCTATCGTTCTTCATCGTTTTCTATAAAAATTTAACAGATTGTATAGGGTTTTATCGTGAAATTCGTATAGGAGAAGTATCAGTTATTTGGAAAAAAATAGTTATGTGTTCTAAAATAAGTAGTACTTTTCCAATACGAATTTCACGATAAAACTCTATACAATCTGTTAAATTTTTATAGAAAACGGTAAGGAACGATAGAGTTCTATCGTTTGATAACGATATAACTTCGTAAATTCTGTATTCAGAAACCTCATTGAAAACTATAGAAAAAATTTATCGTTTTGTATCGTTCTTTATGGGGATAATTTAGCAGGGCTAATTGGAATAATAACCACTATTTTCAAATCTATTTATCAGTATTTATTTGAAATGAATAATCAGATATACAAGTGAATAGCTGAACTTACGATCAAGATGGACTTTATGCAGTTTAGAGTTTGATACTAGCAACAACCTTTTATTAAAAACTAATTGCACAAGAGTGTTTGCTATGAACGGAGGAAACAAGTGAAATTTGTCACTCCTACCAACTCATATCAGGAGGCATAAACTCAATTGAACGTTCTTGAGACTGATTTCAGCGCCGCCAAGAGGAAGGGTACTTGAACTAATCTCACATGAAGGCACTGATACTGTGTCACAAACTTTTATGATTTGTTGAGCATTTTTGTAAATGTATCCATGTGAGGTTAGTTCCAGTAGCCTTGCCCTTGGCGGCGCTGAAGTTCATTATGAAAATTCTCTCATTGAGTTTATCCCCCCTGACTTATATGAAGTGAGATCATTCATGGAAATAGCAAAGAGTTTCACAGAGTATTTTATCGAACAAAAGAATCTTTCTCTCTCTCTCTCCTTCCTCTCCTTCTCTCTTCTGTTCTTCGGAAGAACATTCAGATTCGAACATCCGAGTGTACGGATCATTCTGAATACCTGTTTCTATAAAAAAAATGAAACATCGGAAGTGGTGCAAGTATCCCCGCAATTTGTGGTGCATTGCACCTCACGGCATCAACAGACTACTGATGCTCGCAAAAAAATTCCAGATATTTTCAGTCAAAAAGTGGATCATGAAAATATTGTGCAACGATTGTACTTTCGATTGAGATTGGTTTCGTGGTGTTTGGGATCACTTACAGATCATGGGAAACTTTTTCTGAAAAACTAAGGAGACACAAATCAAACGATTTTGAGAGTGCCAAACCTTTTGATATCAATAAAAAAACAGAGATTCATTCCACATTCCTGTGAACTCGTGTGGAGTTGAGTCATCCATTCAGCAAACGCCACGTGCAAGAACAGTTCAGAAATTTTGGAAAATTAAGAGATATCTGCTGTGGTGCATATCACCCCATGGTGCAAGTGTCCCCACTCTCCCCTAAACTTTCAACGCTTATTACAAACAATACAAAACTAATTAAGGGGAAAAAGACAAGCAAATATATCTTTTTTTTAGAATTTATTACAATTCATTGGTTACCCGAGAAAAAGTGAATTAGATCTAATGAGATCTATGTAGATCTCTGGAGATATAAGTAGATCTCTTTAGATATATGTAGATCTCTTTAGATCTAAATTTTGGAAAAACAAGATCTTCGAAAATCCAAAGAGATCTACTTATATCTCAAGGAATCTTCTTGAACCAGATTCCTTAAGGCATAAGTAGATCTCTTTGGATCTTCGTAGATCTTGTTTTTCCAAAATTTAGATCTGAAGAGATCTACATATATCTAAAGAGATCTACTTATATCTCAAGAGATCTACATAGATCTCATTAGATCTAATTCACTTTTTCTCGGGTAAAGATTAAACGATGAAATGAAGCACACCTTGAAATATACGTTCAAAAATATATTTACAATTTTTTTGAGGCAAAAATATTCCAAAATGGTGGAGCTACGAGTTGGTACCTCGTTTTTGCGCCGTGCAGCCTCCAGGTCACAATTTTTATCTACAATCAAAAAACCAAAATTGAATCGTTAAAGTATATCAAAACGCACAACTTGTGCGTTTTATTAAAATTCATTTCCATTACTTTTTCCAATCTATAAATTAAAAACAAAAGTGCGTTTCTTTCCAAATGCTTATGAATTTTGAATTTTTCATTTTCATTTGTTTTGACTCCGTCAAGTTGTGCGTTTTCACATATTCTAACGATAGAATTTTGGTTTTTAGGTTTTAGAAAAAAATTGAAGTCTGTAGGCTGCACGGCGCAAAAACGAGGGACCAACTTCTAGCGCAGCTGTAGTTCCGTCATTTTGAAATATTTTTGTCTCAAAAAAATTATAAAGATAGTTTGAAACGTAGATTTTAAGATGTGCGTTATTTCATTAACGGATTGGATCCTTAGCCAATTTTTCGTAATAAATACGGTACGTTCCCCCCTTAACAAAAACAAAGCTCATCCCATCGCAATTCGAACAGAATTCCACAGTATTCCGAATCACGAATCAATGTCGTAAAATATAAAATTTTAGAACGATATTAAAAAATCAAGCTCTTGATAATCTTTTTCACTTTTCTTCCTAGTTTTATTTCCCTTCCTTTCGCGTTAATGACCCTTTTCGCGAAACGTTGAATTTTTTTCTACTCCACCACAAAAAAGAAATGGAGAGGAGAAATTAAAGAGCAAAATGATAGAGAAATGAGTTAAGGAGTTACACATAAGTATTTTATGAAAGCACGAGAAATATATATGCTGCTGGAGTACAGTAGCTACGAAAAAGGGAAAAAGAATAAAGGTTGTCGACATTTCTCTTCTTCCTCTCCGTTCTAAACAACTTTTTTTTCAATTCCCCTTAACTCTACGGTCCTTGCCAACAAGACATATATACCCCAAGATACACGTACACTTGATTTTTTCATCCCTTCTGTTTCGGATCCACTCGAGGATGTAGAAGGACAAGAGGAAGAGAGGTGGAGACTTGTGCTTCACACGAGTGTAGGGCACACTCGCAGGTGGGCGACTTGTTCTTTTGTTTAGAAGCAACCTGTCGACCTTTGTCACGTACAGATCGCATGTAATATGTTGTATTAATCCGGATACCCGATCGAAATGTTTCTTCTTTGTGGTTGCGTAGGTCACTCGCTCGGCCACACACCATGGTTTTATCCGCGTCACGTTTCTCTGTCGTTAAAATCACGATAACGGTGAATACGTATCTCTGCATTGAATGTATCACAGATATTAATTGAGTAATGGACGCTTTTTCTATATTTGTTTTTTCTGCGGAACGAAATTTGACAATGGAAACGGATTCTCCAATTACTTCAGGTTACGTGCCTGTTTTATGGTTTACGCTGGGAATGATATTATTTTTTGTTGAAGTGATTTTTTCCCCGATATCAGCTTCTTTATGCTTGAAAGCATCAATCTCTGAAGTAGTTTTGATAACGTTCGATCGATTGACTCATCGATATTCCGTGTGGTTGTTTCAGTGGACATGTATTAAAAATCATATTAAGCGTTTTCTCAACGTGTAATCCGAGCGGATCTTCTGATGAAGACTAGATTTCAAGAGAAAAGATCTTCCGAGTTTCTAATATCCCCTAACAGCACATTCACCCAAGCCCACGTTGCATTTTCGTAGATTCTACGTGGATACAAGGTGGATAAACGAAAATGCTACATAGAAATAATGGAGAAATGTTGAGCAATCGATGTCAGTTGAACCACCCCAAGATAACACAAACCTCCAGGAATGTCCATTGAATGTTTGCGAAAGCTCACACTGAGAACCCAATTTCTTAGACTTGAAGAAAATTTCTTTGCCCTCATTCTAATAAATCTTGTTTCCGATGGAAAAAATAATACATCTCAATGAAAATATTTTTCATTGGATTGAAACTACCTTCTACGAATTCAAGAAGGATTATATTTCTGTCTCAATTCGAGGATTTTTTGTTTCAATCTGATGGAAACTTTTTCCATTTAATTGAATTTTTTCCCTTCCAAAAAAAGGTTTATTAGAATGAGGGCAGAGAAAAGTTTGCAGGATCATTCCATGGACGTTCCTGAAGGTTTGTATTCTCTTGAGGCGCAGACCAACTCACCATCCAAACAACCCATACAACACACCCCACACAGCACAGAATATTGCAGTAATATCGCAGTAATATTATTTTGTAATATTGTGATATTGCAGGAAAATATTACTGCGATATTGCCGTAATATTTCATGTCCGCGCAGATTGATTGCAGTAATATCACAGCAACATTGTAAGATTACGTCAATGTTACAGCAATATTTCAGTGATGTCACAGTAATATTTCACACTTGTCGATATTATATATTTTAGTAATATTGTGGCAATATTTCAAGGGGACACTAATTGCACGCAGTTGAAAATACAGGGTGATTCAAAATTCCCGCACTCTTCTTTGGGAGTAGATTCCTGATGAAATTCTAAAACGATTTGTCCTTTTGCACAATGCTCTCCGACGCATAATTTCCGAGATATAATTAATTAAAGTTGACTAATTATGAGGTGGATCCATCGGTCATTCAGGAGCGTCATAACAGAACAAGAGAGGAAGGTGCTTGCAGAGGGCGCTCATACGATCAGCTGATCGGTATAATCGATACGATTTACCAACATACAAATTGGTAAATTTTCTATGTAGAACGATTGAATTCGTCGAAACTGTGGAAAAATTGATTATTGTCATGAATTCTTATCACGATATGCTGTAGGTGAAAGTTGTAATTTCAGTAATGATTTTTATTACGCAGACAAATGTAAAATAGTGTTATTTCGTAGGGATAGGGATTCAAGTGGGAGAAAAAAGTATAACTACTCGTTTTCAATCAGAATTTTCATGTAAAAAAGAAAACATGAGAATTTTCATTCATCCGATACCCAATTTGAACGGTTTGATTAGTAAGTTCAACACACGAGATTGGATTCCGAATCCTGTATTCTGATTGGTCGAGAATCAATGTATGTTAGATCAATCCTCGGCCGTTTCAAATGATTCTTCTGAAGAATGTGTTTTCGACTTATCCCAACCACAACATTGAACAATGATGAATTTATTCGAATTCACCCTTTTTACATCATTCGATGATTATAAAGGGTTCATCGAACGTTAATAACTTACTTCAACTTGCAGAATCCATCAATTTTGACGAAAATACAAGGCGTGACATCGTATACGACCCAATCATTGCACTTGATTGACATTGTAATCACATACGGTTTGTTTAGCTTAAATCAACCATTCGTGATACGAATCAACCAATCAGGTGACAGCTCGAACCAGTTTCATTTGAAGCACATATGACTTCAAAGGGCATATTGTTATTTCAAATGGAAAAAGAATTGTCTTTGAAGATTAACCAAATCCGTCCTTTTTAGGACGAATACATTTTCTAAACGTAGAAACGCGCTCGAACTTGCACACAATTTGAATTAGATTTTGATTTAAACATGAATGATCTTGAGTGATCTCAAGTAAGTTATTAACGTTCGATAAACCCTTTATAATCATCGAATGATGTAAAAAGGGTGAATTCGAATAAATTCATCATTGTTCAATGTTGTGGTTGGGATAAGTCGAAAACACATTCTTCAGAAGAATCATTTGAAACGGCCGAGGATTGATCTAACATACATTGATTCTCGACCAATCAGAATACAGGATTGGGAATCCAATCTCTTGTGTTGAACTTACTAATCAAACCGTTCAAATTGGGTATCGGATGAATGAAAATTCTCATGTTTTCTTCTTTAAATGAAAATTCTGATTGAAAACGAGTAGTTATACTTTTTTCTCCCACTTGAATCCCTATCTCTACGAAATAACACTATTTTACATTTGTCTGCGTAATAAAAATCATTACTGAAATTACAACTTTCACCTACAGCATATCGTGATAAGAATTCATGACAATAATCAATTTTTCCACAGTGTCGACGAATTCAATCGTTCAACATAGAAAATTTACCAATTTGTATGTTGGTAAATCGTATCGATCATACCGATCAGCTGATCGTATGAGCGCCCTCTGCAAGCACCTTCCTCTCTTGTTCTGTTATGACGCTCCTGAATGACCGATGGATCCACCTCATAATTAGTCAACTTCAATTAATTATATCTCGGAAATTATGCGTCGGAGAGCATTGTGCAAAAGGACAAATCGTTTTAGAATTTCATCAGGAATCTACTCCCAAAAAAGAGTGCAGGAATTTTGAATCACCCTGTATAACAGTATATGGACTCGACAAACATTTCCTCGGTAAGAATTATCTGAACTGAATTCATGAATGTATCTGAAATTTTCAGGGAATAATCGTTAATACTTTATTTGCATACAGAGCCCAAATTTTCAAATTCCAAAAAATTCTCTCCCAATATCTGTGAGAAAATTTGAAATTCAAAATTTGGATTCTGCACTGCGATAAAGTGTTGAAGATTATTTCTTGAAAATTTCATCTATTCCTATGAATTTAGTTCAGAGAATTCTTACCAAGAGAATGTTTGCTCAGAGGGTACACTGGTATCCCCTTACAGCGTGTGATATTAATACCAGGACCTTAACCATTTTATTTACAACGAACTGGATAGAAACAATTCAATGGAATCAAAATATCTCTGCGTACACAGTAATTTTCAAAATTTATTGAAGAACTGCTGTACATAGCGGCATTTTGATTTTATTGAGAGATTTTTTGAATGTTATAAACAAAATACCTAGCGTCTCGGCCCTAGCATCCCTCTAAGTGAATTGTTCATGTGAGGTTTCTAGAATATTCTTCACAAGTTTTGGAATATCGCTCTGTAAAGTATTTCTTCGCAGTCATATAAGTATTCAACGATTGAGGCATAGAACAATATTCTGAGAATGAATCGCAAGGTATTCGAAAAGTCTCGTATGAACAATTTGGTTAACGTCAGGGTGCTATAGCACCCTCGCTATGGTATCCTTTCCAAGAAATACGAGCGGCAGTGTTCCTAGACAAATGTAATTTGAAACTTGAAGAAAAACGAAACATTGTGATTAAGCGGATACCAGTGCCATCAGAGTAGCTGATTATTTTTTTGGAGATTTCGCAAAGGGGGTGAACAGGGAAGTGCTTCAACTGGGAATTCTAACGAAATTGGTCAACGATGCATTTTTTTTAAATAGAAAACCAATCAAAAAGAGAAAAATTCCCGGTTGTCACAAGACTGGTGAAATATAATAGATATTTCGATGTACCTTCGTTTGATTGGTGAAGAATAAAGGTACATCAAAATATTTCGATTGTATTTCACCCCTTTCAGAAAACCTTCCAGACAAAATCAGCTGATCTCGTGGCACTGGTCTCGTCTCAAGTTCTTGTAATTTATAGAACAACTGTAACTTTTGTGGGTTTCGAGGAATCTGAAATTTTGTGGGTCATAAATCTTAATTTTTTTCTCTTTATATTGCTCAGTGGTGAAATTGGAAAAATCCTGATTTTTGAAGACAAATGTGAGTTCAGGCATATTTTTTCTTCTCATGGCATTCAAAAGTCCTACAGAGGAGAAAGCTATTCTTCTATTTTTTTGATATTTTAGGACCCGAATTAGGGACAGTATTATAATTTAAAATGATGTTTTTATAATATTTTACGAAATATCCCATCTTCGAGAAAAAATGAAACTGTAGGAGGGGTATTGGTTTTGCATTTCGAAGGATTTTGAAACGATTGCAATGAACCGGGATCAGGAGGAACCAGTTTTTTCATTACTAAAGTTTACTACACAACACACATTTCCATTTTCATTCATTTTTCACATCCACTCATGAATACAAAAACAAAACGATATCAAACCGTTTTGGACTAATTTTCACATGGAAATCGGCCAGGATTCAAGTTTAGGCATGTATTACGAATTCCTGTTTGCAAAATATTACCGCAATATTTCAGTGTGATTCATGATATATCATCGACACTGTAATATTGCAGTGGTATTACATTGCAATATATAATATTGTAATATTACTGCGATATTATGTGCTGTGTGGGACCAGTTCAAAAGAAAAATTCGCTTTGACATGGAAATCTGATTTTGCAGAGTAACTTTTGGCCGGAGTAGCGAATTTGTTGCTATGACAGCGATCTATTTGTTATCAAAGCAATATGGTTAGCTGCGACAGCGACTTCTTTAACTGTGGCAGCAAAATTTGTTTATCATTCTGTGTATAATGATGAAAATTTTGCTTGTCTAGCAAAAAAACTTTTTTTCTTAGCGTCCAACGAATTTTTAGCTTGGTGTAATGATGTAATACTTGGATTTGCATGGATTTCACAATTCATTATGAATTCCTCAGAATTCTTTGTGAACTTCTGCGATATATGAAAAGTAATTCGACCAATTAACTGTTGTTGATTGATCGGAAAATGAACCATGAACCGTCATAGAAAAAGATAACCGAAAAAGTTCTGAAATACTTATTGACTGCGAAACTCCATCGACTTTTTCTTAGTTGATTTCTGGTCAAGCCAAAGTAAAGAAGAAGAACCAAGATGATAATATGATAACGCAATATTTGATAAAGTCGATGGTCCATCTCCATCGATATTTTCCGATAATGTTTGTAATTTTTACGTATTTTCCTTGCATTTGACTATAAAACAATACGAGAGCATTCTACCGAGAATAATCTCATTCTCATTTGATGGTGAAATCTTCGCAAAACTTGGATGAGAATTTCATTTTATGTGAACCACTGTGACATCGATGGTTGAAGAAATCATAATAAGAGAAGCTGAGCAGTGATGACGAGAATGAAAGTAAATAAAAATACACTCGAAACGAATGGGAAGATCGAAGAAGGTGGGAACTCGTTTGAGAAACCTTTAGGTAGAACGACAAGGAATACATCTGGAACGAGATGCAAATTGCGGACTCACGAAGTATTGTATACGAACGTGGGGATTCGCACATTTATGCGGATGATAAATTGAGCGAGTACTTGTTTCATGAACGCGTTTCGAATTCTCAGATGAGAAGATGTACATTCTTAGATGAGAAATGAACTTGGGAACGAGCTCTCGCAAACTGCTATTCCGAGGATAAAAATATATGAATCGTGTATTCTGTAAATTTCACTCGATGGTTTTTGTATTAGGGTTCCTCGTTGTGACTTACTTATGATATAAATAATCAAAATACTCATCAATTTTTCACATCTGTGAAAATTTAATGTACAGTTCAACACAGATTGTTATTTGGAGATCTGTAGTTCAGTACGTTGATTTATTGCTTGAATACTCAAATTTCAAAACGTAGTCGTGATTGAATGGAACTACATGTTTCGAATTTGTAATGGATTTACCTTCCAGATAAAAAAAGTGTCTCAATAATGCAATTTTATCGTGATTTTATTCCACGTTAGCAACTTTAACACGAACTCAGGAAGAATACAAAAATTAATCTCTGAAAAACAAGCTTTTTTCCAAAAATTCATGAAGAAACGCTTACTTTTCCGGGAAAAAATATTGTATTCTTAGATTCCGAGACATGGAATTTCGTGGCTCTCCTAAAGCGAGGCCTGATTCTATTCAGGGCTACCAGGGCAGTAATGACGCTCCGTGGTCTCCACGTGGATAACTTTCAGCTCGGTGAAGTCTACGTGGAGGCAACGGAAACATCAGAAGATGAGCTGTTAGGGATATACGAATAACTAAGAATCTTGAAGATGAAATGAACATGTACTACTGTGTCCGAAAAGTAAGATGACATTTGAATTTAAACTCTGTGCGCAAATGTATCTGGGGAAGTACTCTTATTTTCAGGTTAGTAAAACTGTCTTTGGTATCCGTGCTAAGGGTCACATCAAAATATTCATGAGTGTTTGAGATACGCTTCGTTTTGTAAGCTGCTGAAAGTGAATTTTTCGATTTTTATAATGTCTGCATTTGTTGAGCCAAGAATTTGTATTAAATTTTGTTTGCGGAATGAATTTGCTGCTGCTGATTCGTTGAGAATGGTGCAGAAAGCCTTTGGTGATGAGGCTATGTCGAAAAAAAATGTTTCCAAGTGGTATAAAGAGTTCCAAGAAGGTTGAGAACGTGTCGAAGACGAAAAGCGTCCCGGTAGACCATCGACTTCAACTGACGAAGTTCACGTCCAACAATTAGAGATCTTGCTGATGGTATTGGCATTTAAAAAGGATCAGTCAATACCATTTTGAAGGATGTTTTAAGCCTCGGACACGTCAAACCACGATTGGTACCAAAAACACTGAATTTCCTGGAAAAACATCAAAACACGCTCAAAAATCACGGTTATGTTGACTGTTTTCTTCGATTATCGTGGTGTTGTGCATTTTGAGTTCTTTCCACCGGGTCAAACTGTCAACAAAGAATATTATTTGAGCGTTATGCGTCGTTTACGTAAAGCTATTCGCCTAAAGAGCACGGAATTGTGGCGAGACAATTCTTGGTTTTCGCACCACGACAATGCACAGTCTCAGGCTGCTGCATTGATTCTTCGTGATTATTTTGCAAAAAAACTCGATCCATATCGTTCCACAACCACCGTATTCACCTGATTTGACACTGTGCGACTTCTGGCTATTCAACAAACTCAAAAGACCGCTCCAGAGACACCTTATTTTTTGGAAACAGTAGTATAGAACATCTCTCCCTATTCGACACCCGAATGTAATTTTATAGAAAAATTGTATACATTGTACGGTCGATATCCATTGATTTGACACATTGAATGCCTGGGAATGCATTTTGTAGGCCGCTCATTGATGTATGTACGTGATTAATTCCTGTCTTTCATGTCCGAGGGTGTATTTGTATTAGTGAACCATGGGTGAGAAATACACGCGCTAGTAAATTAGAGGTAAACACAATACGCCCGGTCAGGTTGGTGATGTTCAATCGATTCTTCGTACTGTCAATTGGAAATACCTCGGAGTAGTATGCCATACCGTGAATATACGCGTGTTTCATCTATCCATATTTCATGAGCGCACTCACTCGTCCATCCGTCACGATAGCTAGGAATTCAGTCGTAAAACTCTCATTCGAATATTGAGAGTCGGTTTGTGAATCATAACCAAGCATCAAAAGATCATATTGACAACACGTCTGAGTAGGAGAAGCAATAACGAATCTTCAATCTTCTGGTTTACGATGACCTACGTTACCTCGATCAGGTGACGTTATTGTACAGTAATATTGTGTCACGTGAATATCACAACCGATATTTCCAAAGACTCGCATTATTCTAAATGATATGAATTGGTGATTTGTGGAACTTTGACGGGAGAGCGGCGTTTTGTATCGAATTCACTGTATCGTATAGAATGTATTAGACGAAAACTCGTGGACATGGTACTTTTGTGGAACACATAAGCTCTAATCAATGATATTATTGGATTGGGTTGGACTATATAGCGCATGCAATCGTTACGGCGACTCAATGAAACAATGATCCACTCTGATCCGGGAACTTTTATTGTCCAATTGTGTGGAAAGTGTGGGTTTCTCTTCTGAGAGAAGTTATCGAATTCTTGATACACAGAACAACTTCCAACTGGACTAACCAATACTTTATTGTACACGATTCGTAGGAGTTTGCGAGACCTTTTATATTTGTTCGGTAAGAGATTGGAAATGTGTATTTCACTCAATAAATCGATAGAAAACAATTCATCATTCCCCATTGAACGTTCATGTTTACCGCTGTACATGTAATATATAACAAATAAGTCTGAAAACAAGGATTAGAACATGGAATTGATTAGTTTTCTTTTTCCGTTTGTACCAGTCTATGATTCACGTCAAATCCAATTACCATCGGAAATGATATTGTAAATTACGAACTTCAACTTCTTGATATTTGATATGGGTTTTTTATAATGTCTCAAAAATGTGGATCTCGTATAAACAATTCTGACAGCCACTTCGATCGATCATGAAATATTACATTCCCCTTGTTTTCCCTCGTTTTCGACTTACAGATTCTATAAACCCGTTATTCGGAAAACCTCGTGCTAGAAATACATAACACGTATATTCGCATGAAAATGTATTTCACTTTGAACAATAATTCCATTTGGAATGGGAACCCATTAAAGCTAGCAGAAATGATATTATACACAACGGCTTTACTGAATAATTGCGGAGAGAAAAATATTTTCATTCAAAGGAATACATGTTTCACGATTTTTATGATTCAATTACCACAGTCGATTTCGGGTATTCCCGTTGTAAAAGTGCACTCGCGAGGCTCGAATACGTAACCATAGATACCTATATGCATCGTTGCCGCGCGTATTTAGGAAACGACGATATCCGCGCTGCGAAAGTCTCGTCGTCTGTAAGCGGCTTTTCCACGTTCGCATCCCTTTTTCTCTACGTTTTCCTCTCCCGCGGTCGGATGATATATCTTTTGAATCTCATCACCAAAAGAGGTCGCATTTGTACCACCACCCTTTCACGAATGCTCTTGAAAATCTTTCTATCCATATCAATTTTTCTTATCTGCCACGGGTTTTTTTTCGACAGATTCGCTCATCTCTCGTACAACATCTTGAACAGGGAATGACGATACCCTACTGATGAATGGAGATATAATTGATGGATCAAAGTATCAACGTGAGGGGAAGAACGAACGCGGAACAAGATTTATTCTCGCTTTACAGACAGGGACAACGAAATCGAAAACAAAAAGAAAAATTTTTTTTTAGAAATTTCAAATCCACGAATTTACTGTAAGACAATGGGTAGAACACATATATATATATATATTTCATACATGCGAGTGGAGGTCTTTTTGATGTAGCTTGTAAGTGTTATCAAGAATCAAGAGTAGGAGTTGAAGCAGGGAACAAAAAGAAAAGCAGAGAGAGGTGAGATGAAAGATAAAACGGCCACATATACACCTTATGTATCTACTACCCCTTTCTCATACCCGAACTTCAGGTTTCTATGGTAACCCACTTGAGCTCGCTTCACTATATTTCACTCTTGACGGCGACGTATAGTATTTGTAGTATTGCCACACACCCCCTTTTCCTGTCATTGCGAGTCTGATAACTATTGTCCGCTTTTGGTTGTGGAATCTACCTCTCTTCGCCTCTTCACTTTCCCCTTCGCCTTTTCCTCTGCAAAATATAAAAACGAACTTAAGTATCGAATGGGTTCAACATGCATACCTTTCCACATTTCCTGCCTGCGTATTATGTTACGTTTTACCGATTCAAAGGAATCTCGATCGTTCTATATACTTTGATCCGATACGAACTCGGAGTACTTTTGTATTGACACACGTTGGTCCTTACGTAAAGTCGATACATTCTGTAGGAGATCATAAGATCATCATCTTTCGAGTTTCTCCAGATGTTCTTACGATACGTTTGTATTTGGAATTTCAAAATGGTCTGGATGTGAAACATGTGAGAATCTTTATTACACTCGGAAGTATATGAAAATTGAATAAAGCGACGGCCAAAATTTTCAGACCCTGGTTAAAACAGTCCATAGAATCTGATCAAATGAAAGAGTAAGCGCTAAAATCACCTGTTTTTCTAGGACTGCGAATTTCAAGTTGAAATGCATTCTGAAAAATACCCTATGTCGATCATTTGCCCCAATCAGAAAAAACCGAAGTATGCCAATGTTGACAACAGGTGGAGTACAGTGCCAGTATTGGGCCCCCAAAAGTCGGCTAGCACGTACGGATTTAGTACTGGATACATAGAAATACAGTACTATACCAGTACACTGAGAGAAGAATTTACTTATATTAAATGAATATATTTATTTGGCGTCTGTTCAAAAATATTCATTAATTATGAATAAATATGGTAATTGTCAATAAATATCATAGTTGGCATACATACGATTGATTTTATGTGACATTCAGAACAAACGAATCGTTCATTTAGTGCATTTATTTCATGTGAATGATTTCATTTTTCCCTCAAGTAATGCACGATTCCTAATTTACAAATAGACGGTTTGATAAGTACAAGATTTTCATTAGATAAATACTAGTAAACTAAGAATATGAAGAAAAGAATGGTTGATTGACTCAAATTTCAAATCAATTTCAACACAATAATTCAGTTTCCCAATGTGTATGCGATTCTTTCCTCTCAAACACAGATTTGTTAATAATTAAGAAATTTGATTTGACATGAACACCTTGAATTTGATTCGACTCTCGATCTATATTGCAGCAGAATATATAGTCCTGTATATATGTATAACCATGGAACATTGAAAATTTTCTTGCGTTTTGAGAAATCCTTTTTATCCGAAAAGAATATGAGAGACAGTCTTGTAGGCTGAATTTTCCTACAAAATTATTAAAATATTTCACCATAACTTTTCATTCAGTTTGTTCAACTTTATAATCACTGTTAGAAAATTTCTTGAATTTAATATAAGAATTCTTATGAAATTTCATAAGTGCATTTCAAAATCAATAATATTCTGGGATTTACAACTTTTTTAATGAAATTTCACTTTTTCATGAATTTTTTGTGATAAAATTCTGTTACATGTATGATGTCATGACGTCAGCATATATGATATCTAAAACCACATCGTATTTTTCAATCGGTTTCTTCAATCGTGATGTAGTGAAGGTGGTTGAAGCGTTAGGTCGTAATAGGTTAGGTTAGGTAGGAAAGCAAGTTCGATTCCCCGTTAGGTCCCAAAACTTTGTGCTTCAATTGCTTGACTTACATTGATGATTACAAACTCACTCTAGAGGAATGTCGAGAACATAAAATTCACGAAGCGTGAAGAAATTTGGTGATAAATCAAATTTCCAATCTGAATTTTTTCTGTATTTTGGCAAAAATTCGTAACAGTTATTGAATTTAATACACCATTTTTATTATAAAATACATTGTTAAATCTAATAATAATATTCTGTAAAAAATTTTATAACAATTATCATTAAATTTAAGACACATTTTTCTAACAGTGATAATATTCTCCTGCATAATTCATCATTTCATTTGATTCATTCAAGAGTGTTATTCCAATTTTGTTTGATTTGACTTATTCTCACGAATATTCAAAGCAAATTATGCGACAATTTTCTCAACCTCATATCACATTCAGGCAATCTAATAATGCTTTGATGTACATTCTCAAGTTTTAGAATTATAAAACAGGAATTTCGCACAAAAACACGGTTTGTTAATAGTTAACAAATATGGATTTGATACAAAAAATGATCTCAAATATGACGCTGGATGATAACAACTCAATATTTATTTCCCCATAAGCAAATATAGGATTTGTTAACTATTAACTAATCTTGTTCACTATAAATAAATACTTTGCTCAGTGTACTGATACACCAGTACTGAAAGTTTGATTTCGACCAAGTATTGATACAGTACTATGCCAGTACTGATACATCAGTACTGAAAGCTTGATGTCGACCAAGTACTGATACAGTACTATGCCAGTACTGATACACCAGTACTGAAAGCTTGATGTCGACCAAGTACTGATACAGTACTATGCCAGTACTGATACACCAGTACTGAAAGCTTGATGTCGATCAAGTACTGATACAATACAGGCACTGCAGTGATTGCAAATAATAGGAAATCACCCAATCAGAAAAAACTGAAGTATGCCAGTGTTGACAACAGGCGGAGTACAGTGCCAGTATTGGGCCCCCAAGAGTCGGCTAGCACGTACCCAGTATGGAAAAGCGTTATCATTTCGGACAAATGCCAGTACTGCTGCAGTGCAGACCGCCAGTACCTCGCCAGTGTTAGCCGGTACTGGCGCAGTACTGCGCCAGTTGTTAAATTCTGATTGGAACCATTTCCCGGTGAGCACAACAATGGTTTTAGAGATACAGAAATTGACAGAATCGATAGATTCTTGACAGAACCGATTCTTTTCTATACAAAACTTATAGATTTTTATATAATCTTGATTGAAAATTGATACTACTTCACCTCCAAAACCAGTGTTATGCTCACCGGAAAATGGTATCCCCTCGCTAATGATCAACATAGAGGATTTGTTAGAATTAGTGCTTCCGCGAGATTCGAGAAATTATCGATCTTGTCTTGTCTTGTTTTGTCTTGGAAATCGAGACAATATCGAGACGAGATGCGTAAAATAGCATTCTAGACAAGAACAATATGTACCAATCAAGAAAAGCGTATCGTCGAGATCAGTTGGTCAAGATCTTGACTACATCTCGATCTTGTATTATCAAAATCACCAATGCGGTAAGGACAAATTTTGAAGTAAATTATTGCAGTATTGGTTAGGAACTTTGTATATCTATATATACTGTATATTTAGATATACAAACAATGTTAAATAACTCTCTCAATGTTAAATCTCTCTCAGACTGAAAAACGATAGTAAATAAGCAGCGCCACAATAGGTCTGTTTTTTTGGAAATGTTGGGGCACCACGTTGGGGGTAATTATACTTATATTTTTTGTAATGGATTCTGCCCCTTATACATATTATATAAATAAATATAACAATTTTCTTTTCCGAATATTACCTATTTATATTTTACTTATTATGCAAACGTATATTTATATTTATATATTTCCTTAAACATATAAAATTCCGAAAGTTTATCGACAAGATCAATATTCTTGAGGTATTGTCAAGACAAGATCAAGATGATTCATTACAAGAATCATTCGAGAACAAGACGATATCATTATTTTCATATTTTTCAAGAACAAGACAATATTTCAGAAAATATCGTATTGTCTCGTATTGTGGAAGCACTAGTTAGAATCCATTTCAACCTGAAACTCGCGGTTCCAAAAAAATAGGTGGAAAAATATTCTTTTTTGCGGTCACTCTTTAATGGGATTTGATCTGAAAAATGTACAAAATTCAATCAGAAACCCAATGAAAAAATATATTGATCTGATTGACAAATCTCATTGACAAATGCTTGAATAGGATTTGGTCGGAGCATTGTCTAAGATTCAATGAGTTGTGGCGAGAATTAATGGTTTCGTTGCACCAAGAAACTGAGCACAGTTTTTAAAAATATGTTATATCGGCTTCTACTGCAGGGAGATTCGAGGGTAGTCACTTATGGAAAGAAAGTAGAGAACTGACGTTATATACGAGGGTGGATTGATAAGTTTCCGGCCTGACCAAGAAAAACAACGTTTTTAAGAATTTTTTTTTTTTCATTTCTCAACATAATCTCCTCCAAGGCTGATACATTTCTCATAGCGGTGTTCTAGTCTAGTAATGCCATCTCTATAGACTGATTCGTCAAGCTCCTCAAAATACCCATTTACAGCTTCGATTACTTCTTCATTGTCCGCAAATCTCTTACCGCCAAGCCATTTTTTGAGGTTAGGAAACAGATAATAGTCACTCGGGGCTAGGTCTGGAGAGTAGGGAGGGTGCGGCATTAATTCAAACTTCAGATCGTTGATTTTAGCCATCGCAACGATTGACGTGTGCGCTGGTGCGTTATCGTAATGAAACAAGATTTTTTTCTTCGCCAGATGAGGTCGTTTAATTTTCACTTCGTGGCTCAAACGTTGCAATAAGTCCGCGTAGTATTGACCAGTGATAGTTTTACCCTTTTCAAGGTAATCAATGTATACAATACCTCTTGCATCCCAAAAAACAGTAGCCATAACCTTGTTCGCCGAAAAAATTGTTTTTGCCTTCTTTGGAGTTGGTTCCCCTGGTCCAATCCACTGTTTAGACTGTTCTTTGGTTTCAGGAGTGTAGTGGTGGACCCAAGTTTCGTCAACGGTTACGAATCGACGCAAAAATTCGCTTGGATTACGCTTATACAACGCCAAATTGGCGGTAGAAATGTTCTTTCGAATCAATTTTTGGTCGACTGTTAGCAAACGCGGCACCCATCTTGCACAGAGCTTTTCCATATACAAATGTTGGTGCAAAATATTTTGTACACGTTCATATGACATCTTACAGGTCTCAGCTATCTCACGAACTTTTAATCTGCGATCTTTCAGCACTATTTGATGGATTTTTTCGATCATATCTGGAGTTGTGACCTCAATGGGGCGTCCTGAGCGAGGCTCATCAGAGGTGCTCACACGACCCTTTTTAAACTCGGAAACCCACTGCTCAACGGTTGAATATGATGGGGAGGATGTCCCCAGAGTTGAGTCCATCTCTTCTTTAATTTCCTCCGGCGTCAACCCCTTCAAATGAAAGTATTTGATGACAGCACGATTTTCCAGCTTTTCCATTTTTACGAGAAACACAGAGGCGTCTTGGTCAGCGTGCTCTCAAAACTAAACTAACATGGCGATCGGACTGAAACTATAGCTACAAGCTATCTAAGGATGGTACTATAGAACGCCACCTCAAGGTAGGCCTAGTGGCGCCATCTCTTGGTCAGGCCGGAAGCTTATCAATCCACCCTCGTATTACCCTGGCGGAAAAATTTTATCATAATTTCTCTCAACTATTTTTCATAACTTCTCATAATTTCTCATAATATATCCTCAAATATCATAATCGCTCCAGGAATTGGGACTGTTTTATGAAAAGTATTTTATCATGAAAAGTCATAAGTTAGAATAATGTTTCTCATAAATTCTTATGAGATCTCATATTTTTTTTTTGAAATTTTCTCATAAAAAATCATAAATGTCCATACTTTCTCTTCTAATTTCTTCAGAAATTCAGACAGAATTAGATTGAAAGTGACATGCAGGGTTAGATTGAAAAATAATTAGCTGTGAGATTGACAACGATTGTTTTAGCTTCTGTAGCTAAATTTTAGCTGCTGCAGCAGAATTTTTAGCTTCATCAACTAAATTCCAGTTAATTTTGTTGAGAAATTAGCTGTCCTGTGGGTGCTAAAATATTTAGCGATAATAAATACACGGTAAAAGGAAGTACTTCCAGCAACCACTCGCGCAGTTGATTTTCAACCATGTACGAAAAATAGTTACGGCAACTACTAGAAGTAGTAGATGGTTGAAAATTAACTACGCCAGTGGTTGCCGCAAGTATTCCTTTTTTTCCCGTGTGAAGTTCAGCTAATACAGCTAAAAATTTCTTTCCGTGTGTTCTTAAATGATTCTTTTGAAGATAAGACTTGAAATTACCATGGAATGTTGACCAAGGAACACAACTTAGTCACGGTAATGTTGTAATGACATTATCGTGATGGGTAATAACGTCACCCCAACAAACAGCGAAGGTCGTGAAAACATCTACAAGATATCTTTAGGAGGACATCTTTCAGATACATCGTCTTTTAGATATCTAAACGGCGTCACAAAAGAGAGATCTTCAAGATATATCAAAACGATATCTCTTAGACATCTTCAAGAAATGTCAGGAACACGTCTTTAAGGAATTTCTAAAAGACATCTGTCAGATGTGGAATCAGCATAGTCTAAAAGACATCTTGAAAAAGTCTCTGAATGATATCTGTTGCATATCTTCAAAATTGTCTCAGTAAGAAGACCAAAAGTCACGTCATGTTCCTTTTTCAGAACTCATCAGTGATCCTTTTGTGCTGTCTGGGATGTCTTAATGATTCCAAAAAGACATCTTAAAGACTTCTAAAACATATCGCGATATGTAAAACGTATCTTGGAAAAATCTAAAACGTATTTTAAAAGAATCAAAAACATATCTTGAGGCATTTAAAAACGTATTCCACATATCTGAAACATATCTTTTGCAGGACCTTCTTGAGATATCTAAAATTTGTCAAAATTTGTTGCATAACACATCTTCTAGATGTCGAAAAGATATCTCCACGAGAGTTTTCCAAGACATCTTCCATGATTCTAAGACATATTTTAGATACTAATAGATTTCTGTTTGTTTTTTGGGACCATAACCTCACCAAGACACCATTCCCTGCTAAATTGTCCCCATAAAGAACGGTACAAAACGATAAATTTCTTCTATAGTTTTCAATGAGGTTTCTGAATACGGAATTTACGAAGTTATATCGTTATTAAACGATAGAACTCTATCGTTCCTTATCGTTTTCTATGAAAATTCAAAAGAATGTATGGGATTTTATCGTGAAATTCGTATAAGAAAAGTACCAGTTATTTGGAAAAAAATAGTTATGTGTTCCAGAATAAGTAGTGCTTTTTCTATACGAATTTCACGATGAAATCCCATACATTCTTTTGAATTTTTATAGAAAACGATAAGGAACGATAGAGTTCTATCGTTTAATAACGATATAACTTCGTAAATTCCGTATTCAGAAACCTCATTGAAAACTATAGAAAAAATGTATCGTTTTGTATCGTTCTTCATTGGGACAATTTAGCAGGGTTAGCAGTCATAATGATGTCCTTAGAATATCATCGTGGCTACGCGTGTTCTTTGGGTTACTTGGGGATATACAGTGGCAAAGTTGGAGGCCTCCAGACCGCAGCAAAGAAATCCCATCATCGGAGATTCCATCTAAAATTAATAGATCCAAAATACTCCATCTAACACCTAATGATCGTAGCCCAGATACCATGGAATGGTACTTGATGGTACAGTAGCAGGTTTGAATAAAACCCCCAGACGCCAGCAAGAAAATTCGGTCATCAAAAAATACATTCAAAAATGATCACCGAGACAAAATTTAGTCGCTAGATACGGAATATCCCTTCTAGCACATAATGAGCGTAGCCCATACACCATTGAATATCAGGTAGTAACCTAATGGCGAGTTTAGAGGCCCACAGAATTTCATCAGTGAGTCGAAAATGACCCAATAAAACCCAAAGCCGCCGAAAAAATGTCTTTCCAAACTATCCAAAAGATGTCTCAAAGATAAATAATCTTGATAGAATAATCTTGATAGAGATATTTTCGACTCGAAATCTTTATTGAGGAGTTGCTGGTCGCTAAATATTTCAACCCGCACATAAACGTTCTTTCATTCTTAAGGGGTTATATACAGTTAAAATTTTCAAAATAAAGATTTTTTTTCAAGTCAACTCGACGATTATTGTCCAAGTTAAACGCATATTCGTAAAATTTTTTTTACTCTGTGTGCTTTTGAAACTTTGAATGCGTTCTTCTCCAAACTATGTTTTCAAAGTCGACGACCAAGATTTCTCGAAGACGGTTTGACCGATCAGTCTAAAATTTTAACACAAGCTTGTTGACTATATTTTTTAGGAATTAATCGAATTCTTCTCACCGATGAATATCTTTTCTCCATAAACAATTTAAAGCCAAAATTTTTGTGAAAAATCGATTTTTTTTTAGAAGCCGCCGTTTTGTCGAAGAAATTTTATTTTGCTTATTCCTTCGATCTATTAGATTATATCTTCACTTTAACGACATCCGTTTGGTTGTTTCATTTCAAAAAATTCAGTCCCGAGATATCGTGTTCACCGCAAAGCTCTTGTTTTTAGAGGAGCTCCTGGAGATCAGCTATAATAGCTCTCAAAATTATTATGTTTACAAATAAAAGATGTTAATATACAGTTGAAGGTTATCTCAATACACTGAAAACACAGTTTGTTCCATCCAAACAAAATTTTGGTTGAAATGAACGCAAAGAAACTCTTTGGTTGGCTGAAATAAAATTTATTTGCGGTGAAGAAAATTTGGTTCACAATAATTGAGGCTTCCTAGCAGACAAATAAATTTTGTTTATCCTAAATAAATTTTATTTCAGCCAACCAAAAAGTTTCTTTGCGTTCATTTCAACCAAAATTTTGTTTCGCCGAAACAAATGTTTTCTCAGTGTATATGTAAAAATTTTCCCATTAATCAATTTAACTGTCTTTTCAGGAAAAATTCTTGGAAAATTGCTTTTTTGCGCCTCTTAACTGTAAATAACCCCTTAAATAAAATATTCTATCCGAAACCATCAATTCTGCGGAAGAAATATTCATACAAGAAAGTATTTCATCCTCAAAACAGATTTTTTTTTAACGAACGATTCAAAGTTTAACAGTATTTTGTCCTGTCAAGAGAATTAACCCATATAGAAGAACTTTTGATATAAAAGAATCCTATAGGAACTCTTTTTGCACCAATTCATTCTTAAAGAGCTCTGTAAGAATTCAATTCTTTAGAAAGAATTGTTTCAGAATTCTTGAAAAACTCGTCAATGTCCCAAGAATTGAATTCTTACAGAGCTCCTTAAGAATCAATTAGTTTGACAAGAGTTCCTACAGAAATCTATTCTTTTTCTCGAAAAAGAATTCTTTCAGTGCTATATGGGAATACGAACCGATGGACCATATCCTATCAGAATTAATGATACCTCATCGGTTTCTATGCGGTTTTTATCACAGCACCTATTGGAATTTATTGGGATCTATCAGACTTTCCGAACAGGGATTCTTATATATAAGAGAACTATAGCTCTTCTCTAGTTCGACATAACATTCTTGAATTCGCAATTCCAATTGAGAGTTCCTGACACAGATGTCGGTACATTTCCCTAATTTTACATCCGTCTACATGTTGGTAACAGTTGACCTCCTGGTTTTGCGACGAGAAGTTGATACTTTACCATTGACGGTAACTCCTATTCTCTTGTTCTACGTTATCGCCGCTCAAATTTGAATCCAAAACTAATCCGATGTAAGTTCCCACACAGCATTTCAGTTCTAAAAAATATCTCAAGCCAAATTTAAGAAGTCTTATGCAACATGACAAGATATCTCTAAGAGATCTAAAACAGTTCTTACTTCTAAAAGATTTCTGAAAGATGTCTGAAAGATATAATCTCGGAAAAAAAGTCTCAAATTTTCTAAAAGAAATCTTTTAGATGACTTTCAGAAGTAAGAACTGTTTTAGACATCTTAAGGATATCTTTTCATGTTGCATAAGACTTCTTAAACTTTTCTGAACAGTTCCTCAAGATATCTTGAAGGCCAAAAGTGCTGGGTGGGTTGATACTATTATGTTGCAATTGTCATTCGATAACGTATTAAGGGAATCTTCTTTAGGTTTCTCTCTAAATTCCCTGGTCAAAAAAATCCATAAAATCTGACGAAATGAAATCGAATGGGATTTGGTCGGAACATTGTGCAAGATTCAATGAGATTCGGCAAGAATCACCCGATTTGTTTAATCAGGATTCAAATCAGTGGATTCTACTGATTCGAATTCGTAAAGTTCAAATTACCAAATCTTCTCATTCAATTTAGTCAGCCATATTGCAGGTGTTGGATGAAAAAATCAACTGCATCGAGGTTGTTCACTACTTCTGAATGTAATTTATTTCATCAAATCATTTGCAAATAGATTAGGTGGAGGAATCTAGTCTCTAGAAGCAAAAGTTGCAATGCGATTGTTGCTCCAGTGTTACTGCACCAGTTTGTGTTTTGTTATTAGGAAATCATTTGCTTTCATGTATTTAAAGGTCTTCGCACCATCATAGCAATACACTGAGAATTTTTCATGAAAATCTTGCATTATTATTGCCGCGATATTGATGCGATCTTGAAAATACCTGTGATAAGAATTACCACAGTAATATTATAAAATACAATTTACAAGTAAATTGCAGCAATGTTACGTTGTCAAGTGATATCCCAACGATACTTCTGCAAGTTACATTTGCAATATTGCAATTGTATATTGAGAGACAGAGATACTTTCAAGATCGCATCAACATTGTTGCAATGTTAATGCAAGGTTCTAACGGAAATGCTCAGTGGGAACAACTTTCAAGTTTGCTGCATGTTACTGCACATTTCGCAACGCATCCTCCCAGCGACTTATTCTTAACAACAATTGCTCCGTGTTGGGAAGTTGTTGCGAATTTTTCTAGCACTTCGCTGTCTGGGGTAATTCTGGAGAACCAGTATGGGCAGTTAAGTCTGAGACTGAATCCACCCCTGTGCGCATCAATATTGAGCCAATTCCCAAGTAACACCAATGTGCGTAAAATATTCTCCGAACGTCCTCAGAATATTTAAATGTCCTGCAAACATTCTCAGAACGTTTGACGAAGATTGTGTGTTACTAGACTTTCAGCCTATTTTTGGCAGATGCTTGCCAATTCCGCGCCATGAGAGGGTCGAAATTGGTTGTTTTTGTGCATTCATGGGTAGTCCCAGCCCATCAGCTTGCATAATATTGCAGCAATATTGCAGCAATATTGCAGTAATGTCATTTTGTGATACTGTAATATTGCAAAGTAATATTGCTGTGCTATTGCTGCAACATCTTACGTCTGCTATTTTCAGTCACAGTAATATGGCAGCAATAGATGTCTTCGAAGACCTCT
This sequence comes from Gonatopus flavifemur, assembly GCA_018340375.1. Taxonomy (NCBI): domain Eukaryota; kingdom Metazoa; phylum Arthropoda; class Insecta; order Hymenoptera; family Dryinidae; genus Gonatopus; species Gonatopus flavifemur. Next base: position 4,071,546 of record JAFFJZ010000001.1, read on the forward strand.
TTTAGAGGTCTTTTAGATATCTTTTAGACCAAAGAAGAGTTTTAGACATCTAAAAGACATCTAAATGTGTTGCGCAAGACATCTTAAACTTATCGAAAAGACATCGCAAGACATGAATTGTTATGTGGGGAAGGACATTTGGATAACCATTGGATATCTGATGGATACCATATCCAAGTTTGCTGTATGGGTATTTTTGATGGCATGAAATGATTTTAATTTAGTTGAATTATTTCCAGTTATTATTTATGTGACTGTAATCTGATTACAGTTTTCAGCTTTATTTTCATTCCGGACATGTTTGCTTCGGGTGCTTTGACGGTGGGTATATTGGTGGAGAATTTTTTTGGCATCGGACATTTTGTCGTCAGCCATTTTGTCGCGGACATTGTGTCGCGGACATCATGGCATTCGATGCACTGTCATGCGACCTATTTGGCAGCAATATTGCAGTGATATTTCAATAGTATATGCAAGAACGTCAAATACCTGGAAAAACTACGTTATAACACATGGGCTGAAAAGTCCTGGGCCTAACACATAGGTGGTGCGAATTTTACTGCATCTGTGGGCAGTAGTGCATTCACGGATGCATAACTCTCCACCCGATGTGCGGTGAAAAAGAGCGCGCAAAGATAGCTTTGAGAACACGTAGAGCAACGCTCACGAGCAGTGATGCCAGGAAAAACGGTGCGGACCGAAAAATCAGCCCCTCCATTGTTCACACAATAACACGTTCGTATACGTGTGACTCACATGTATACGAAAGTTTCATCGTGCGCGCGGTAGAGGGGCTGATTTTTCGGTCCACACCGTCTTTCCTGGCATCACTGCTCACGAGTTAGTGGATCACGAGACTTTGAACACACACGCCTTCAGCAGTGGCATATTGCACGTGTGTCAAACGTTCCCTTGCCCCTCCTCATGAGAACGGCAGTTCTATCGTCTCGCGACGATATCAATCGTTGTCTATATTGTTTTATAATAAAAGTACCATTCAACAATTAACCAGTGTTCAGATTAACGTTACACGACCCTAATCGTAGAAAGTAGGCTACGCAGGAAAGAGCCAATGTACCGGTGTGAACTCAACGAAGTAAATATCTCATGATATACAAATTCATAGTTTCCGGATTGGTCCTGGACAACACTTAAACCCTACACATCACCTGTTTTTCAGTTAGTACTAACCTTCAAAAGACAGCTGTCAAAGTTTCATAATATTCTATTCATTAGTTTGTGAGTTATTGTACTAAGAGTGCCGCTACTTTTGTTATTTTTGGAACAATGGATCAAAAACAATATCGTGTTTTAATTTGACACTGCTTCTTGATGGGGGAAAAATACCGTTTGAGCGAAGCAATGGCTTGAAAAGTGTTATGAGGACTCCGCTCCATCAGAAACCACAATAAAACGTTGGTTTGCTGACTTCAAACGCGGTCGTAGAGACACCGATGATGCAGCAGAACGCAGTGGACGTCCAAATGAGGTGGTAACACCAGAAAACATGAAAAAAATCCACAAAATCGTTTTGAATGATCGAAAAGTGAAGTTGCATCAGTTATGAGCTAACATCGGAAAAATATTAAAAGAACGTGTTGCTTTATATTACATGACCATACAACTATGAGAAAGCTCTGTTCGAAGTGGGTGCCGCGTTTGTTCACTGTTGACCAAAAACAAGAACGCGTTGATGCTTCTGAGCAGTGTTTAAACGTAACAAGCCGGAATTTTTGCGTCGATATGTTACAATGGATGAAACATGGATCCATCACTTCACCCAAGAATCAAAACGATCGTCATCTGAGTGGACAGCCACTGGTGAACCTCGTTCATAGTGCCCGAAAGCACAACAATCGGCTGAAAAGGTTATGGCCTCGGTATTTTGGGATGTGCGTGGTGTAATATTCGTCGACTATCTTGAGAAGGGAAATGCCATCAACAGTGAATATTATATCGCATTATTGGAGCGTTCGAAGGCCGAAATTGCAAAGAAACGACCCCATATGGCAAAGAAAGAAATTTTATTTCATCAAGACAACGCACCATATCGGTAGTAGGAAAATTTAATGATCATAGGTGACTGGGATGCGGTAGTAGGGCAAGGAAAAGAAGGCAACAATAGGAGATTTTGTGTTAGGAAGAAGAAATGAAAGAGGACCACGTTGAATCGGATTCTGCGAAAGCCATAAAATGGTTATGATCAACACCCAGATAGAAAAGCATGCTCTGAATGTTTTGTAACATAACGTACCGTAAACATACTATCATGAACTCCGCTCAGCTTGCAATGATGCATAGAATGTAAACATTATGTTTCAATTATGGTGCCATCACCTCGTTTTGCTACCAATAACAATGCTTTATGCGGAAACACCTTGGCGCCATGACGCGAACATTTCTTGGCGTGCATGTCACCATTATGATGGCATTATGGAGACATTTTTCTATCTGGGCATATTATTCAAAAATCATCCTAGAAGAATCTATACTTGGAAAATGCCAGGAGATACAGCAAGATACTGTTATGGATAGGGTTTTCAAAAATAATCACAACTACAATTCCTATAAACTTGGATATATTTATACCTCCGGGATACAACGACTGTCTTGGTCGGAAGCGAAAACTTGAGTGAGTCCTTGCGCGTCGGCTTAAGGTAGCCAAGCCAAGAAAAAGGGAAAGCGTCCCTTTTTGGGTTTTTCCAGGTTTCTACTGATTCATCTTGAGTATTGGGTCTACAAGTGACTGTGTGTGTGAGTGTGTGTGAGGCAGGGCCGTAACAATACCAAATTGATTACATATTAGTAAGACAAAGGTTCAGAAACCAAATGAAAAGCTGTAAAACTTATCCAGGCGCGGATATAGATAGTGATCAGAACATGTTGCCGATGAAATGTTCTCTACTGAAATTCAAAGCTCTGAAGAAGAAAAGAAAAATGCAAAAAAGATGGAATTTGAAGAATCTCAAACAAGAACAAACACAGGAGGTATTCAAAGTGATGTTGGACGAAAAATTGGAGGATCGACAAGAGAAAGACTTGGAAATAGAGAGTAGATGGACAAATATAAAAGGGAACATAGAACAATGTGCGGATGAAATTTTGAAGAACGATGGAGTAGAGCCTAAGAGATCATGGATAACGGAAGAAATTCTCGACTTGATTAATGAAAGGAGGAAATACGAGAATAAGAGTAGCGAACAAGACCAGCAGACATAAAAGGCATTGAGGGATAAAATAATAAGAGAATCCAGGAAGGCAGAAGAACAATGGTTAGAGGGAAAATGTCAGGATATAGAAGTAAGATTACATTTAGGGAAAATAGATGAGGCATATAGGATTGTTAAGAGATTTTTTGGACAAATAAAATCTAGAAGCAGTAAGATTAAAAATTGTCTAGGGAAAGAATTGATAAGAACAGAGAAAAAAATAGAACAATGGATTAATCGTGTAGAAGATCTGTATAAAGGCAGCAATAATATAGGATTTTTAGAGAGGGAGGAAGATGTCGATGAAGAAGAATTGGGAGATTCAATTTTGAGATCAGAATTCGACAGGGCTTTAAAAGAATTGAAAAATAATGAAGCGCCAGGAATAGATGGCATAAGTGCGGACGTTATCAAAGCCTCCAGTCAGAGAACTCGTGATGCACTGTTCGAATTGGTCAGAGATATGTACGAAATAGGCGAAGTACTGAAAGATTTCCAGAAGAATAAAATTGTCGCCATCCCAAAAAAACAAGGAGCAGACAAATGCGAGAACTACAGAACGATTAGTTTAACTTCACATACCTCGAAAATACTGACAAAAATCATATACAGAAGAATAGAGAATAAAATAGAGAGTGGATTAGCAGAAGATCAGTTCGGTTTTAGGAAAAACAGGGGAACGCGGGAAGCAATATTAGCACTGAGAACAGTAGTAGAGAAAAGTCTAGGGTTAAAAAAATCTGGGTATATAGGGTTAGTAGATATACAAAAAGCATTCGATAATGTTGATTGGGAGAAAATGTTCACGATTCTGAAAGAGGTAGGAATTAATTTCAAGGATAGGAGAATGATTTAATTATATAAGAATCCAACCGCAATAATAGAAATAGAAGTTCAAAAAGGAGAAGCACAAATTGAAAGAGGGATGAGATAAGGATGCTCACTATCACCATTGATTTTCAATTTGTATATAGAAGAAGCGATGGACGGAGTGAAGGAGTAAATGCAATTGAAATGACGGATTCAAGGTGAAAGTGTAAGCATGTTGAGATTTGCGGATGACATAGCTATATTAGCTACGAGTGGTGCTGAGTTAGAAAATACTCTCAACACTATGAAAACAATATTACTAGAAAAGTATTGTATGAATATAAATAAGGACAAAACAAAATTCATGATTTGTACCACAGCGAAAACATCAAGAAGAACGAAAATCAAAATAGATGCAGAGACAATTCAGCAAGTGAAAGAATTTCAATATCTAGGAAGCATACCCTGCTTAAAGTGTCATATAGAATCGTATAGAATATCATAGATTATGATTCAAAAACATGATAAGATTCACAGTTTCTATCATGTTTTTGAATCATATTTTATGATATTCTATATGACATTTTAAGCAGGGTAATTACAGGAAACGGTAAAAGCGGAAGAGGTATAAGATCAAGAATGCCACAAGGAAAACAGGCTTTTCACCAAAAGAAACAGTTGCTATGTTCAAGGAATATTAGTTGAGCAGTAAGGAAGAAATTCTTGAAAAGTTACGTTTGGAGCATAGCATTATATGGTTGCGAAACTTGGACAATTGGAAAACCGGACCAACGAAGACTCGAAGCTTTTGAAATGTGATGTTATAGAAGGATGCTTAGAGTAAAGTGGATAGAGAAAGTAAAAAATGAAGGAGTACTTGAGAAGGTAAATGAAAACAGAAGTCTTTTGAGACAGGTCGTGAAAAGAAGAAGTAATCTGATAGGACACACATTAAGGCATGATAGCTTATTGAAAACAATACTAAGAGGAAAAATGAATGGTAAAACTCGAAGAGGTAGACCTGGATTAAGTTATATGAAGCAAGTTATACAAGATAAGGATTGTCGTAGATATGCAGAAATTAAGCGGTTAGCGGGTAATGGGTTGGAGGATTTCATCAAACCAGTCATAAGACTGATTACTTCATGATGATGATGAACGCACCATATCACAAGTCAATCAAAACAATGGCAAAACTACATGAATTGAACTTCGAATTGCTTCCACATCCACCGTATTCGCCAGATTTGGCTCCCAGTGACTACTGGCTGTTCGCAGACCTAAAAAAAATGCTCGCTGGAATGATTGCGTTGTTCTTGATGGAGATTACGTTGACGAATAAAGCTAATTTTGAACAAAAAAAAACGTGTTTTTTTTGTTGGGCCCGGGACTTTTCAGTCCATGTGTTAATTCTGACTTAATTCTGATAATGATGAAAATTTTTTTTCAATAGGCAATAGTTTCTGTAGTTCCTGGTATGAACTCTGAAGTTTTACAGAATTATTAGTAACGTACATTAGAAATTACTGATATGTCCATTTCAATGGACACCGAATGTCTATGACTAGAATATGGGAAGGAAAATTCAAAATATTTGTACATCACTATTCGTAATAAATCTTCATTAAATTTCAATGATTCAATATATCAAACGAAAATTACAAAAAATTTCGACGAAATAGGTGATTCTCCAAAAGAAACATCAATTAATTATAAATACAGGCTGTTGATGAGTGTTTGTTTAGAAACAAGACAGAGTGTCAGCTTATATTTTTTTTCTATTTCCAACTCCAACCTACGTAGCATATCGGCGCCACATGCGAAGTAGTATCAGCGCAAGGTGTCCAGTTCGGGAATTTTCTATTTGTTTCGTTGATCATTCCGTTAAACCTGATTTTATGACTGATTGATTCCATTAGAATTCTCCGAGGCTGGACATCCTGCAGTGATACCACTGAAAACTTCAATCTCATAAGAGAGTTACAACTTTCTTGTCTTGCTTGTCTTTTTTTATTTTTATCTTGAAATCCATTGGAAAATGATTATGACTTTCTAGTCATTTTTATACGTCGGCCAACCGTAAGAATTTTGTTCATGTTAATTTTCGTTCATCTTCACTGAAAGAAAGGATTGGTACAGTGTGTGGATTTAATCCGTTCCCTGTGACTTTTGATGAGTTGTGGAAAACTATGCCATAATTCACCAATTTTTGATGGAAATTGAATTCCAAACTCCCCCAAGCGGCACACGGATGTTTCAGATGTGATATGAACATGCTTAGAACCTCTAAATGAGACCGTATTGAATAATCATCTTATGAGCCTGTCCATAGGATACTGTACGCATTATAATTCCTCTTGTTGCTGCTTGGGCCTAAACACTCAAGAAATGGTTCATGTAGATCGATAAGATTGTTCAAAAGTTTCGAATTCGAATATTATGATTACAATCGGGATTTAATTGTGGGTATTCTTAAGTTGATGAAATGTGCAGGGAACGGATTGAATCCACCGAATGTAACAGTTATCTGATATACAGGGTGGTGCAAAAGTCTGGAAACACCCCTATAACTTCTGAACGGGGTATGATAATTGAATCAAAATTCTTTTGAATGAAAGGAGGGATCAAGGGCTATCTTCACGGGGGACGTTAAGTTCCCCAGCAATGTAGGGGACGATGGGGAGGGGGGGCCAAAATCTCAAATCACACGGGGGAGCTTGTGTTACGTCATTCGATAGGGTTTTTTAACCCGAATCCAGCGGTTTTTTGTTTTTTGAAATCGACCCACAACCACCCACACACTCACACACAAGGAATCAGGATCCCGACACGTCCACGCCGTTGATTCTGGGTAATGCCGAGATTGGGATAAAAAAACTTCCGATTCAAAAAAGATTCGATCCAATTATCATGTCCCGTTCAAAAGTTATGGGGGTGTTTCCAGACTGCCACATCAGAGTATTAAAATTACGATAACTCAGCGAAAAATTATTCGATTTCAAAAAACAAAAAACCGCTGGATTTGGGTTGGAAAACCCTATCGAATGACGTATCACAAGCCCTCCCGTCTGATTTGAGATTTTGCTTCCCCCCCCCCCCATCGTCCCTTACAGGCCTGGGGAACTCAAAGTCCCCCGTTTAGATAGCCCTTGATCCCTCCTTTGATTAAAAAAAAATTTGATCCAATTATTATGCCCCGTTCAAAAGTTATGGGGGTGTTTCCAGACTTTTGTGCCACCCTGTATATTCAATATATGACCAATCAAATATTCGATAACATTGAACAAATATCAATGATATTCATAAATTCATAAAATACTTAATAATTATGATCACGTACATGAAATGTCATGATTGTCATCGATTATTTTATGAGTGTTATTGAATATCCGATTAGTTGTATTTCTTTTGTAAGCCGTTTTTCAGTGTAGTATTCTATCTTTTTGCATGTACACTTATTACCTTGTTGTAGATGAATTTTGCCAACAGGCACCCAGTGTCCATTGTCATAGACACATGATGTTGTTGCATAATATAGCCGTGTATTAAAATACTTTAAAATATGAAAAACACTTTTTGGTACTCAAAACCTCTTTGAAGTTAAAGATACTTTTTTGAATATTCAAACTGCAGCATCCTGTAGAATTAGTAAAATTCGTTTAAGTAATGGAAATTGCAGTATCAAAAATTTTGAAATTCTCATCACATCAGTTCCGTTTAAAAACATACCATACTGAAAAAATGATTTTGAATAATTTTCTTATCGTCAAATTGACACCTTTATTTTGATAATATCATGGGTTTCAAACTGCTCTGATTTGTGGAACGATTTTGATAATTTGCTGAATTCTATGTCCATTGGAATGGACGACAGGTCAGAAAGGGTTAAAAGAACTGATATGAATTTTTCCTGTCAGTTCTTGGCAGTACATTTCAAATTTAGTGATTCTAAACTTGAGCAGGTAAGAATTCTTCCAGTTTTTGCCCGGATTTCCTGGAACAAGTATTTTTTGTCCAAATCTGCCTGGTATTTTCAGCAGAGATGTGTAATTATACACAAGAGAAATTAGGAATATGATCAGCGTTGAGCTGGCCCGCCCGGCTCTCCGGCGATCACCGGGACCCATTCGATTTTCAGTTTTCATTTTCTTTTTTGTTTGGGAATTATGATGGGATCTTGATTCTTCCAGGAGTAGAGTAAATCACGGTAAGATGCCGCACTTTCATGCTCCACTACAGTACAGAATAATACATCAAACCTCACTGAGTCAAGGAAAATTTAAAGATTGTAATTGAGTCTTCATATTTTTCTTGCGTGAATGAGGTTTGATGTACTATTATTTTGTGCTGTACAGGAGCGGGAAAGTGCGTCATCTCACCCCCTTTTACCCTATTCGACACTGAATATAATATTACAATTCAAAAACAAAATACGACAGAAACATCGAGGGAGTTAAAAAAAGCATTGAATGATTCATGCGATGAAACAAAACGACAGAGAAGAATTTGTAATTTTTGGAAAACAGGATATTTTCTCAGATTATCAGGAATTCCATTTGTTTTCACAAGGTATTATCTAGAGAACACTCATTCCTCCTCCCACTATTACTTAGTTCAAACACAAATTCGCGACAAGCGTGTACGACAAATGTGGTAACGTCGATTATCTCCCCATCCAAAAAGGATGAGAAAAGAAGAGAAAAAGCGTTCAAGAGAGACGAAAATGTGAGAGTAGAGAAATGATCGTCTACCTTGGTCCAAGATACATCCTGTGCCATTTCCTGAGGTCGCACCTAGCGACGACCAGTTATGGATGTTGAAAATTCAATTACATGGGATTTATGGCTGCACCGGGTTGGGCATATTTATTATCGCACCACGTCACCCTTTTCCTCTCCATCCCAATCGTTCTTCTCGCCATCGCCGCTGCTGTTACTGCTACCACTACTGTTGCTACCACCTCCACTACCATCACCACCGCTGTTGGTTCTATTATCTCTCTTATCCTACCTTGCGTATGTAGCTTATTTTCCGGTGTTGAAAACTACATTGAATTTCGATCGAGTTTGACGTTGATATTTCGAATATATACTGATTCTTCTTGTCATTTGAATCTTCCAATTACCGCGTAAGTACTTTCATCACGAATCTGATGAAATCAACAGATCGTCGTTTAATGAACGTACCATGTGAAAAATATTCCTTTGATTTTGATGCACGACTTTAATAAAAGAGCTTCCAAGAAAATCTGGTTTTTTAATGATCCGGTGCAAGAACATTTATATTTAAGATTGAAAATTCATCCGATTCGAATACTTTGAGTTTATAACCATTCTGCGACGACTGCTAATATGTTTTGAGAATATTGAAATGTTCACAATTACGTCTCATGTAATCATGTCACAGATTTGAGGAGATAGTAACGTTCAATGAAAACATCCAGAATAATTTTTTCTTAAAAGAAATGATTCTTTTTTACTCAAAACATATCAAATTTTTATCGATATTTTATGCAAATCTATAAAAACTAAATACTCTTTCCATAAAAAAGAATCGATTCTTTTCAATAATCGGCATGATTACTTGGAAGTAATTTTTCTTCTCAATTAAATGAATGTTCTCTGGCCACACTTGGAAACCACCTCTATCGTTTAAAGAATGGTTTCTACTTTAAACCCTCCACTATTTTCAAAATAAAAAAATACTTATCGATTTTGCTTCCCCGTTAGAGGGACGCTTTGTGATCGTTCCAGGGGACTGAAACTTTTTTTGTCTCCAAACTAAAAATCTTCTAGGCCAAACGTTTCTCTCGACTCGGGGAAAGATTTTGGTTCCGTGTCTGTCTGTCTGTGCGTGTGTGTATGTGCGCCAAATTGCCATCACAGTTCACAAAATTTTTACCACAGTTACATTCGGTGTCGATAGTGCTCCGAGAGTTTCAACTCGATCCTCACAGAAGAATAGCGGGGGTGAAGACAAATATTATGAAAAATAGTGATTTTGCGATCACGAATATCTTCGCTCCCTGTCATCCGTTTGCAATGAAACTTATACCACGTTCTGGTTACGATCCGATAGTAGTCTCATTTATTTATTATTGGGATATCTTCGTGCTTATGATCCGATCATTATGAAATTTTTACCGCGATTATGTGTTGGGTTGATAGTGATCTTCCCACACGGCACATATGATTGAAAACTGTAGAAAAATGTTTCCACAGTTTTCAACTGATTGACATGAAACTCATACTGGACCGCTATTAGATCATAACTAGAACGTAGTAACGTGGTAAAATACGCTCGAAAGCTACTTGGACAGAAACTAGGGAGGTTTGTGCCTATCATTGGCAGAGTTTCTACAAGTAGAAATGTGCGGAATTTCATAAAAATCGATTAGTCACATTTTCGTCGGTCTCCTTGCAAGTGATTTCACAAAAAGTTATCCCTTATCGTTGATGAAGCTGAAATCCGCGTTCTCTTGAATATTTATTATGATGAGAATCTTGAATGTATCACATCCCATATGGAAAGATTTTCAGAATTATATATAATTTGTATATCAAATAAATTCAATTATATAAAAACTATACATAATTTTGAAAAATTCTCCATAAAAGATTATGGAGAAACTATTGTTATTTCAAAGTATCGCTCATCTGGTAATGGAGTCAATTACTCCTGCTTTTGTTGAAAACTGGGAATCACTGTCGGTGCTGTTTTTACATCCCTCAAATGGAATGAAAGGAAATCGAAGTATCTTGAAGCGAGAAATATATTATAATATTGAGAGACTCTTGAATTAATACACCACAAATATGTCGATTTATGCATGCTATTATATGAGTAGAAAGAATAACAACTTCGAAGTTTCTGAAAATTAGCAATTCTAACCAGAAATTATGTATATTAAATTTCGTTCCTTAATTAATAATTAATTTTAATTTTTCTACGGAAACAGAAATTACTTCACAAGGAGAATAGAATGAACGCATTGTTTCAAAATTACATAGCATAGTATTATTATTAGCATCACTCAGATTTCAGTAAGAAATCATCTTTGTTTTCCTTTACTGGAAAAGTATGGCTTAAATTGGTTGCGTCTTGATTTGAAAATTGACGGGAATTCAACATTTTGCATTGTGTCGGCGATTGTTTTTTATGCTTACTTTACACTCAAAATAGATTTCTTTTGACTGTGTCTTAAATTCAGTAATGAAACAAGGTGAATTAAAAACTTTCTTTTTGCAATCTTCAAAAACTTCCACTATTGTATTTCGACGAAAATAATTCCTGATTAACACTTTTCCTTAGTAAGCTACAATTTGGCTTCCCTGAATTCTCAATAATAAAATTCAACTGCAGCTACCTGTGCAGCACAACCGCCGATCCCCGGACATTTCTCCGACGCCTATACGTCGCCTTCCGTATGGAAATATTTCGCTGAAAAATGTCTACAAAAACATGAATAATCTCTGAAAAACATCGCATGAAACTTGGATGAAAAATCTAATGAATTCGGGACTTCTGTACAGACTTTTTTCAGACAAATAGGAATGGCATTGCGCTGTAAAAAAATTCTAACGAAACTTTAATGAATTGTCAACATTTTTCTAATTATTGAAAAATGTTGAAATCTTACAAATACATTTATATAAAATATTCAAGTATTATACGTGAAAAAGTGTTTGAAAATTTTCTAATTTTTTTTCAGCAGGCATATAAATGTTAAGAATTTATTAAAACTTCGTCAGAATTTTTTCAGAGCACGATTTGGTTTCTATTTGTCGAAAAAAATTTGTAAAACCTCTGAAAAATTCTGACAAAAGTCTGTACAGATTGTCCCAAGTTTATTAGATTTTTCACAAAAATTGCAGATTCTCAATTTCTCAGATTTTTCCAGATAAAATGCTTACTAACATTTGTCCATTTTATTCGTATGTCGAAACTGGCCTTCTCACAGTTTTTTCAAATTTTCGACGCCATATTGAATTTGTCTTCTTGATTTTCGGAGATATTCTGATCGGGTTTCAAATAGCGGACATCTATGCCACCGATTAATGCCATTTGAGTAATGTATCTGTACTTTCTTCATGCTTAAAACATCGCTTTTTTAGACAAAGAAAATCCCGAAAAATCGTGCAATTTTCTGGAAAAATAGATCGTAACATTTTAAAATGACATTCTAGGTTGAAACTCTCCAATTCATTCGAAAGAGGAGGTTCCAAACCATCGAAAACGCTGCACTTTGAATGTTTTTCTACAATTTTTGCATAAAACGTTACACAACTAAAAGTTGACCAGGGATTCATGACATTTGGGACGAAAAGGAATAATAGAATACTAGCGCCAGGATACTTACCATTTCGTATGGCCCTATTCCTTTGAAAATTATTGGCAGAGATGAATTGGAGAGATTGCTACCGCAATGTTGAAATCATGTTCCGTATCACGTTTTTTTTCTTTTCAAGAAAATTATGTGATTGGTTGAGTTTTTGTTCTGAACTAGTCAGAAACCAGATCATAGTTTTAATGTATCGTTAATAATCTCTCCAACTGATTTCTGTTATTGGATTGGAACTGAGTCTCTAAAAATTCTACGAGTCAAAGAATCTTCAGGGACTTTTGACGAATTTATACTGTAGTTTTTGAATAAACTAGCCAACACAAAATGGCTTGTGGCCCGGCACTGGTATCTTCTTAAGGTGATACCAGCGACCTCTGAAGATGCAACCAGAACCATTGGTTGGAGAAGAACAGGACCAAAACTATTCTGACAAATTGTTACGAAATGAAACAATAAAATCAAAATATCGTTCTGTATAGACCTTCTTCAACCAATAAAGATGGTCTGTACAGAGCGATATTTTTCTTTTATTGCTTTATTTTTGAATAATTTGTCAGAAAAGGTTTGGCTTAGGTTGCATCATTAGGGGCCGCTGGTATCTCTTCAAAAGGATACTTAAATGTTCGGATTTCTCTTTTTATTATATAAGCGTGTTTTTTTTTTTTTTTAATCAATGCGAACGGATGGTAATATTCGTATCCAGTTGAACAATCTTCGTTACAACATTTTTGTAAAATTTCTTTATGGGGTCCTCTCATTCAGAAAGAATTTTCGAAGAACTGTCAATAATTTATTCAACATTCTCTCACAACTGTCATAATACGACAACAAAACAAAACTTTTTGTCCCTGCAAAAAAATCTCTTATGCATCCTTGAGAAATAATTCTTGTATCCATGTCTCCCACTTATCCATCCCATCTCCACGAAGATTCGACTTGTACATCGGGGAGTGTCCCATTCGGAATTCATCCTTCGATTTTTATTCGTCCAGATGTCCATAGAATGAAATTCATTTTGGAACTATTTTTTTAGAATTCATAGATGATTCAATTTCAAAATTTATAAACGATCCTTATGGCCCTTACTGTCTGGATATACAATAAAAATTGTGAACCAGAGTTAGTGCTTGTTTCACAGGTAAAACGAGATTAAATCAGTGTATAATAATTTTTGTATATTATAAAGAACTGAATTCAATACAATTCTCGTGAATTAACCTAAACGTGTTTTACAAAATAATGAATTGCTAATATACATATTCGTCGTTCAATTGAATTTGTGGATGACAATCTGAATATATTCTTCAAATACGTCGATAAAATTCAACGATATCCCACAATTTTGGGAAAAATAAGAAGAAAACTCTCTATTTTCATTGATCTAATTCAGGTGGGAAGATATATTGAATACTCTGGTTTTGATTTATACAGATCTTCTGTACACATAATTTTGCAAAATTCATAATTTTATTGTCAAAGAATTCATACCGTAAAGAATATATAAATATTTCAACATTCTATCAAATAAATGAAATGAAAAAAAATTGATGAAAATTGGCCTTTTTAAAATATAACGCTAAAGTAAAATTCTCAAGACTTTAGGAGAAAGGAATTGTATGTGTAGATTTTAACTTAGATACGCTATCGAACACTGTATATATTATTCCCGATTCAAAGACAAGGAATAAAGCGTACTCTTCAAAGTAAAATATATATAATTGTTCCTTAGTCTTTGGAATGTCGGCTACTATGACTATTCGATCTTGACGTACGTTTAAAATTTGGTTGACTTTCTGAGTTGGCGTCGTCCGTTCGTTTTCTTTGTTTATTGTAACGCGAATGATTGTCCGGGTTACTCGTTCTTCTGTAATCATTATGCCTGTCGTGATGTCTGTAGTTATCTCGTCCGAATCTATTCATTCTGTAAGAATCTCTTCTCCGAGGAGAATAAGCTCTTTTGTTTCTTCTGTCCCGACTGGATCTACGATCGTAACGTCGGTCTTTAGACCTTCGACGTTCCCTGGATCTCGATCGATCGCTATCGCGTCTCCTGCTCCCTCCACCTCGTGAATTCCGTTGTGAAAATCTATCTTCGAAAGATCGGTTGTTGTTCTGTTTCATCGATCTTTCGCTTCTACGTTTAGAATCATCTTTGTCTTGCGCTCTGAAATCCCCAGCATTGTTTTCGAAGTCATTTTCCTGACCCACGGCACTTTCGTCATTGGGATTATTCTCCGTCATTTGACCATTCTCTTTGTTCTCTAGTTCTTCGGAAAGGAAATTCAAATCGACGTGAAGTTTATCCATTCCATGATCTTCTTCATCCGGAAATTCTTCAAACTTTCTCTTTCTATCTGCTTCGCGTTTCTTCAATTCTTCTTCCTTCTGTAAACGTTCCCTTTCAAGTTTCTAAACCAAAACCATAGAAATTTTATGGATCCATATGAAAATATTTTTGGTATTAGTTTCAATTACTTTTTTCGTACCTGAAATTCGTGCAATTTGATGGTTCGATTCTGGGCCTGTTTCCAGTGAGGCGGTGTAGCACTTCTGGAACGGCTTCGAGATGGAGTACGGTATCGCTGAAAATAATTGATTTATCAATGAAATTATAGTTTTTATAAGAGGTGAAAGTCGAGTGGTTGGGCGCTAAGCTTCAAAATTTTACCTTTTTACTCGAGAAATATCAGTACTATTTTCTTCAATCCATTTCACTGAACTTTACGCAAATAATACAGTTACTCAAAACATTAATTCAAAACTGTTCGAGAACACAGAGTAGAGGATTTTTTGAAACTCCTTTGACGAACTCCTTGCTATCTGGGGAGTATAATTTACTCACTTACTTATTCTGTGGGGTGATTCTATTCTAAGCTAATCACATTCAATTGCTATCCCTGCTTCTCAATGGTCAAAAACTCCAAGTTTCTTTCCGTTCATCAATCTGAAAGATTGCCTTTCAAATTTGATGACCAGCATCGGTAAGATTATTTTCATCGATAAATGCAGTTTCTGAATTCCATCTATTTATTTCACATTATCACAACTGACCAATATAGTTCCCAAATACTTGAACTCTAGAAGATGAGAGTCAACATTCTGAACCCTTCTGGGTCACAGGAACCCTCTGAAATTTACTGCGGGGCGAAGAAGGAGTATCATATGTACAATGAATTGATTTTTGTGCAAATTTTCCAGATATTCCAGTCCTTTAAATGGTAATTTCTAAGATTCTAAATAATTATACATTTAAATTGAGGAGATTGAACGATTTAATTCAACTTAGAAAAAAAAAGTAAAAAGAGTGGTATAAAAACTTACGAAAACTCCTCTTCCTTTGAAAACACGGCCGGATTTTCTATGAGGTCTTACACGTTCTCTTCCAAAATTTTGTCTAAATTCTTTCTGATTTGCATTGTTTGTAGGTCCTGCTCGATACAAAAATTTATTTGCTGGCACCTCAGGAATTTCATCAGGGTCAATTTTTGTTACAGATGCAAGGGGATGAGGTTGGCCAGTCTCTTCGTCGTTGGAATCATGGATTTCCCCTTCTTCGGATTTTGATCTTCTTTTGCTAAAAATATTCAAACAGATTTTTTCTAAAAGGAGTCGGCCTTTGTGATTTTCAGAGAATACTTTGAATATTCATCGATTCTGAAAAGTTGAATATTCACAACATACGTGATGAGAGAAAATTTGAAAATTGAAGAGAACATACTTTCTTTTATCCTTCTTCTTCTTTTTGGATTTCCCTGCATAAGAATCTGAGTCTGAATCGGACGAGCTACTTTGTCTGACCTCTCGTTTCTTCGCTGTAAATTCAAAATTGATAAATATTGAATGAATGGAGCATCACTTCATTATTGTTACATACCTTTGCTTTTCACTTTCAACACCAATTCCCCACAGTTTACAACTTTCGCGTCCTGTAAAGGCCGAGATATACGATCTACTGGGAGTCCTTCGACGTGTGATACTACTTCTTGGCCGGATACAACTTCTCCAAAAACCACATGGACACTGTAGATTTAATGCAAATTCAATTAATCGATCAATTCTAATATACCGAAGTATGAATTTTTTCTGAATTGATTGTAAACTTACTTGTCAAGATGAGGCGCTGGTTGCGTTGTACTACAACAACAAAACATGATTAAGGGGGATGAGAGATGAACAGAAAGAGCCAGCTTTCATTGGTCATTGTGTCGTAGTAGAGTACTGTGCAGACCCCTCCCTCACGACTACACAGAAACATTGCTACGTTACTCATTCCTTTGGATTTCTTATTCACTCCTTTAAATATTCAAGATTCTCTATGCCAAAGCAAAGAAAATGAGATACTCGACCTATGCCAAGGGTATCTATAATTTCATCCCCATTTCTGTAACTCCAACATTTACATAACAAGCAATTTTAAACAATTGATTTTACTTTCAATATGATTCCTTCAATGTGCTTTTTGGATATCTTGAAACAGAATTCTGTTTCAGACACATACAATAATGTTACTTTGATCACATTATTGTGGTGTGCATGTAAGAAAGATCTTTTCTCACCATTCCTTAGACCTCAAAGTAACATTTTAAAACAGAATATAAAACAGCAAGTATCAACGTTACAGCTAAATGTTTGTGCATAATTCAATGATTATTAACTAGTTCAAAACAGACAGGACAAAACAAGAAATGTAAAATAATTTGATAAATGTTGGATTTTATGAGTCTCGTACTCACATGAAAAACTGTGAACCATTGGTATCCTTTCCACGATTAGCCATCGATAATAAAAAAGGTTTGTCATGTTTCAAAATGAAATTTTCATCTGAAATATTATTAAATTCATAGAATATATTATAAAGTATGTGATATATATGTTCATAGTATTCGTTGAAAGGTATACGATGCTCGTACCTGCAAATGTTCCACCATAAATTGATTCTCCACCTGTACCATTTCCTACAGAGAAATCACCACCCTGTATCATGAAATCCTTAACCACTCTATGAAAAACTATTCCTTTATAATGTAATGGTTTTCCTGTTGTTTTGCCAATGCCTTCTTCACCCGTGCACAACGCGCGGAAGTTTTCACACGTCATAGGGCAAACATCCGCGAACAGCTCAAAAATTATACGACCCATAGGAAGGCCGCCTACTTCTACGTCGAAAAATACTCGTGGATTTACGCGAGCCATGATGGAATATCAATTGTTATTCTATATTTTATGTGGAGGTAAACATAGGATATGGTTATTATTGCAACATACCAAATGATAGAGAATTGGAAATTCTATACTTACTACAATTATGTGAAAAAAAAACGCACAATTGTCGTTTTCAACACGTTTGTGGAGAGGTTATGTAGTTCATAAGCTTGCGGTATTTCACTTACATAAATGTTCATTCCAAACTTATTTACATTTCACTTTGATGTCGAAGTGAAATGATTTCACTAATGATGATTCACTCAATTTTATTATAAATTTTTGTTTATAATCTACAAGTATGACGCGGATATACTCGCTGATTATCATATCATGTATTGAATGTATTGGATAATATGAATACGTAGGCTACATTTCTATGGATAGATCGAAGAGAGAACTTACATGTAAACAATTGTTGGTTATGCCGCCAATGCTGTGGCCTGATTCTCCTTCCTCGATGAATCTAACAGAATTATTTAATCACGTGCTATGGTTAATTGGAATCACCAATCGAAATATTCTCGTTCTGGCATCACAAAATGATGGTATAATATTCGAACATAGCTCCAGTATGTTGTAAATTTCAGTGAGTTATACAGGCTCAACGGTAATTTCACTTTTAGCTTCATATTTTGAATCAAGACTTATTGTATCGTTCTCAAGACAATCTGAATCTCAACAAACTGTTGGCGCGGAAATAAGCGTTGTCAACCATTGTCAACTTGTTTCATTCAACCGCTGTATTATATTAACGAAACATTCGAATGTTTTAGAGTGTTTGAAATTTTTGTTTAATATATTCTGGTAAAATTTCATCGGTAACGTGTGCGTTTCATCTACATTCCTTCAAGTATTTTTTCCTAACGGTTCTTGCGTGTTTACATTTTGATCGATCGAAGAAATTTCGAAAATGGCAGAACAGATTATTGAAAACATTGATAATGAAAATTCCGTTACCATGGTTGATGTCCTCCAAGAAGAAAATCAACTCGAAGAAGACGCGAACGCTGTCTTAGGAGCATCCGACGATACAAACTGTACATACACTAAGGTATGAAGTTGTCATGAAATTTAACAACTTGTTGAAAAATTTGCGATTTTATGAATTTTCAATCATTCGAAGGTATATATATTCTTTCAGGGATACATTCGTCAAGCTTTGTACGCTTGCAAAACCTGCTGCCCTGAGAAAGTTCATGCTGCAATTTGTCTTGCTTGCAGTTTTCATTGTCACGAAGGACACAAATTGATCGAGTTATATACTAAGAGACATTTCAAATGTGATTGTGGAAATTCCAAATTTGAAAATAAAAAGTGTACTTTAGAACTGGTAAATAGGCTTTGAAAGTCCTATGTTTACTGTGATTTTAACTTTGTTACTCTTATCTCATACATTTTAACAATATTCTTTCCACAGTCTAAGAGCAGTTTGAATAACGAAAATGTATATAATCAAAACTTTGACGGAGTTTATTGCATTTGCGCAAGACCTTATCCAGATCCTGAAGATGTCAACAATGATGAAATGCTGCAGTGTATTATATGTGAAGATTGGTATCATTCCAAGGTAATGAGATATAAATTAATAAGAAAGAATGTACATACTTTGAAAGAATGATTTGTATCCTTCCAACAGCACCTGGAATGCGACGAGGGTGTTCCAGAGGATAGTGCCTATAGTGAAATGATATGCGCAGGATGTATGAAAAATCACAACTTCTTATGGAAGTATGCTCCACAATACTCAGGTAAATAGGGTTTTATGACAATACTATGTAACCAAAATTTCATTCGGTCTGGTCATAACTATCCATTGTTTTTAAATTAGAAACATCTTCTGAAATATCCTGTATGTATATTATTTTCGAGCATATTTAATTCATACTTTTTAGTTACAGTAAATTCTCCAAAGCTTGAAAATAAGGAAGGAAATATAGAAGTAGAAAAAACTGTGGAAGATTGTGTTTTACCAAAAGAAGAGCCTTCGGTTACAAAAGGCAGTTGCTTTTGGTTAGAAGGTTGGAGAAGTGCTTTATGTACCTGCGCATCTTGTAAAACTGTGAGTTTGATTTTTATATTTTGTATTAAAGATTATATGAACAAAGTGCTTTGTGCGTATTCCAATAAATACATTCACAGTTATTTTAATAATATTTTCTTTCATTTTAGATGTACAAAGAACAAAATTTGATGTACCTGTTGGACCCAATGGATAGTGTTCAAGCATACGAAGAAGCAGGTAAACTTAATCAACGAGAATCGCAATACGAAAAAGGAATGAAAGCTTTGGCTTCTCTCGATCACGTTCAGCAGTTGAATGCGATTGAAGGTAGTTATTTTGAAAATAGTAATTGAATATAATTGAAATCACCTTATTCGCTAACTCTAAATATTTTGTACATAGAATACAACAATATGAAGGAACAGTTGAAGGAGTATTTACAAAAGTTTGCGGAAAATAAAAAAGTCGTTCGTGAGGAGGATATTAAGGAATTTTTTTCGGGAATGGAGTCAAAGAAAAAACGAAAAATTGTGGTACCAACGTTCTGTCGTTAAAAAGTTCCAGTTTTTCATCATTATTATAAGTATAATCGTAACAAAGAACAAACAATTTTTCGGCAACATATTTCGAAAAGGAATGTATATTTCAATGAAAAGAAAAGATGTAATCAGTGTGTCATGAAATGAGTCAATCTCAGAAAGTATTATATTTTTTCTCTTTGGTTCTTATAAACATACTTTGGTAAAGTCGAAAAGTTTAGATTTATGTAATTCAAATGTTTTATAAATCCATCTTTATTATTCTATTCATGACGCATATTCATTTTAGAATAAAATACCGAACGAAAAATTCTGAATTGATTTATTCATCTTTTCGGATTGAAAGAAAAAATAATAATTCGTTTGATATTATTAAGTTTCAGAGTATTCAGAAATTTTCAAAGTTACTACATCATCATTCTCACGTGTAATGAGGTTCACGGAACTTCTTTTTACAGTGTAGAAAACTTCGTATTTCTCGGCAATTTAAGGTTGGTTTTGTTTTGATACAGATTTTTTCCATGTGGAATAAAAAAAATTTCTTCCAAGTACTATTTCATATCCACCTTTAATTTGCCTTGAATCTACAAATTCGCCATTTCTCCTTCTTTTTTTCATTATTCAGAACCCTGAAAAAAAAATGATAGAAAACGATTGAAAGGTTCAAAAATCGCACAAAAACAAATAGAAACCGGTAGGAACAGGTTGACTTTCTACGCGGTATTGGCTCTTTCGATCGGTTTCTATCGTTTCCTTTTATCAGGGATTCAGATCACAAACGTAGAGTTTGTATGAGCAGAACGAAGACATAACAGCTTTCTCAATTTTATTTTCTATCTTCATACGAACAGATTAAGCTATATGTTTGATTGACTTTTTTCAACAAGTCTTTCAATACGCCTGATACTCGGCATTACGGGCAAACTACTTACTTTCCTTGGATGGTGGTTGCCATTCACAAGGCGCGGACTTATTTTATTTCGTCTGTGAAATTGAGGATACATTTTCTTCATCTTTAACATGCTTTATTTTCACCGTGGTTTATTCTTTAAAAAAAATCGCGTATTCTCTACAGTAAATTACCTATTCAACAAGAGCGTACCATAGACGCTAGAGTTACTAGATCTTTTCACCCAAAATACTGAAAAAATTCCACAAAGTGGAAAAAATCATCCAGCCAAACCTTATTTTGTACCAAGAGAAGGTTTGGCTGGATTATTTTTGTGCATTTTATCAAATTTATTTTTCTTAAATAGAAAGAGATTTCGATATTAACACCGAGACGATAGCAAATATTTTGTGTAAGATTTTTCAAAAATACTCCAATATTTCCAAAATATCACTTTATACAGCATTTTTTGAATGCCCATAGAAAAGCTATACAGAGCGATATTTTGAAAATATTCGAGAAAATTTTACACAAAAGATTTGGCTAACGTCCTGGCGCTAATATTTTCTCAAGAACAGAGCTCGGATAGCACAAGAGTTCTAAAAAAGTTCTTTATGAATATTTTGTATTTATTATGAGCTCTTTTGAAACTCTTGTGCTATCTGGGAGATCGTAATCCACCACTGTACGATAACACATAAAAATAATACACCATTGTTATCCTTCAAAAATAATTAATTTATTAATTATCATTATAATACTTCTGGACAGTTTGGAATCAGCAAACAACAAATTTTTTTTCAATATACATATACGTAAAATTTCTTTTGTCATACTATATTCTAAAACAAGGTTATTTTTTTTCAGTTTACGTGTCTATAATAAAACTACTATTACCATAATCTATTTCTACTCATTATGGATCTTTGATATTCAAATCACAATTACAATTACAAAGTATGATTCTCAGTTCCCTTCGAGAAACCAACGTTGAGAATTACAGATATACGCCATACGTGAATTGCCTTTTGATTCATTACGAAACATTTCATTTCGGAGCAAGAGTGTTGTTATTATGTAACTGTAAAGGAATCACCACTATTGGATCATTACAATTCGGTTTATCTGTATAAATGGACCACGTTCTCTCAATGCAATCGAAGATACCTATGGAAAAGAAAGAATCATCAGATGACGAATCGGTTCGAATCGAATGAGAATGAAAGCGAAATGCATCCTAATAATTTTACCCGTTGCGATGGTCTTCACATAATCAGTCGGCTGAATTTCTTGGTAAACTCTATACTCGTTATCCGTTTGATCACTAAGGATGTTGATAACGTCTTGAACGCATTTTGGGTCCGGGTGCTTCTTTATTGCCGCCATCCTTTTGATACTACTTTCTATGATAACGCCTTCGACTTCTGGAACTTTCAAACGCAAGTACCTGGAAATGAAAGACAGATCGATGTAAGTGCGTTCTTATAGTTTTATGTGTACGACTATTCAAGGAGTATCTTATTCGAAACATGGTTTAAGGAGTTATGGACCACTTATGGTTTTTTGGTTCAAAAGAGGTGCCTTAATATCTTATGAATGATGCGCCCATGTATCCCAGGCGGGAAAAATGTATAAGTACTCGAATTTCGAGCTCTGCTACAGCCTCTCGCGGTGCACGTCGGGTACTTTTCATTTCAACATCCCTTTATACATGAAGAGCCTTTTGTATTCCAATGAATATTCAGCTTTTGCAATGGTATAGACCCTTAAGTAGATACGAACGCATATGTGGCTCCATCTGGTGACATTTTCTTTTCAAACAAAAATACTCGAAACTGGACTTGTAAAAAGATCTGACAATTCCAGGGATGACTATTCGAAGGTTAATCTAGGTCTTTACAGATCCAGATGAACCTTCGAATAGTCATCTCTGAAATGTTTAGATTTTTTTATAAGTCCAGTTTCAGGTATTGTTATCTGAAAAAATGCAATCAGATGGAACCACCTATGCACTGGTATCCCCTTAAGATAGTCGTCTGGTAACTTGAAAAAATCGGATTTTTTCTTTTGATCACAAAGTGATCACAAATGAGGCCTATAAAGAGCTGGAAAGCTTATTGTACGCCCCAGTGATAGTCCATTAGTGTAAGTATGATTTTTTTTGTATGAACAACCCATAAAAACTTTGAACGTGATTTTCTGGAAACAACCCACACAGCACTCGTTGTCTAAAAGATATCTTCAGGAATAATCAAGAACAATGCAAGAAGTTTTATGCAACATGAATAGACATCTCTTAGAAGTCTTAAACTGTTCTTACTCTTAAAAGATATCTTTAAGAACGTTTTCAGAAACCTTGTAGAAATTTCTGAAAGATATCTTTTAGAAAATTCTAAAAGGTTTCTGAAAAAGTTCTTAAAAATATCTTTTAGACAACGAGTGTGCTGTGTGGGAACAGTTTATGATCGGCCAACCTCAAAAAAAATTTTCTATCCAACCGAATGGGCTGAAATTTGGATATGTTATTCTATTTATTAACATCTTTCGCAGAAAATAGGATTTTATTTTTTCACCCCCCAACTTTCCTTTTTCCTCTGAAAAAAGTCACTTTTTTTCGAAGTCCGCCATTTTGTTATTTTTTAACGAAATTGTTTAATCCTAGTACCGACCAAAATGACAAGCTTCCCAAACAATGATCTTTTTGATTTTTGCATTTCAGATGTCCTGGAGTGGTGAAATCGAGTTGGCCAGCCACCCCTTTTTTTCGATGGGTAACTTCGATGCTCAAAAGCGTGCACAATAAATTATAAAAAAAGAATTCAAAAAATTCCTCTTCATATACAAATATCAAACTGATTGAATTTTATTTTCCCCATCAAAAAATCTCCGAAAAAATTCTTAAAAAACGTGTTAAAAATTTATGAAACCACCACCTATAGCCCCCCGTCTAAAAACGTCTCTGATCTTGTGCCTTGTGCACAGATTTGCGAAGAAATCACTCTCCAAACTTGCAAGAAACCCTGTTACAAAAATCCAGCTGGGATTCCACGTGGATTCCAGATCCGAAATTTACCTGCGTTGCCAGCTAAGACTCCACCTAGAATTAAGAATCATAAGTGGGTTCCACCTGGGATCAGAAATCCCAACTCAAATCCGAATGGGGGCCAAAACAACGAAAAGACAAATCAACGAAATCAGTGTTTGCAAAGAGAGAGTGTGACGTATCTCTCTTTTCAACCAACTTTTCGTTAATTTGGCCCCCATCCTGAAATCCCACGTTGGAATTGGAATTCTAGCTGGGATTCCACATGGAAATAGGAATCCCAGTTAAGATTCCACCTGGAAATGAGGAATCTCAGCTGGAGAGGCAGGTAAATTTCGGAGCTGTAATCCACGTGGAATCCCAGCTTGATTTTCGTGACAGGGAAGACACGGATCCGTTTGAAAAAGCTCAGAAAACCCACTCACCACAGGGATATTACAGCAATATTTGCGCTGAGTGGGAAGGAATAGAGAAACACGGCTTGGATCTGGAAGGCGAATTTGTATGACACAGGCATCGCAAATGAGAGGTATGTGTATAACAAAATCATGTGTGATTTCCTCTTATTGAAAATTCTCAACACACTTTTCTACCCAAGTAACACAAGAACTTCTCAAATATGCTGTGATGATTCCGCGAATGTGAAAAGAATATGCAAATGAGACTATTTTGGAGAAATTCGTCAAGATATTCTATGGAGGTGCATAGCACATAATTATTCGAAACAGTTTCATTTGGAAGTTCTAAGCCTGTTCGTAGGATTTTCCGAACACGTTCTTAGCATTTTTAACCTGCTGTGTTGCTTGGGTAGGAACCATGCTTTTCAAACTGGACGGACTCTAACTTGGACCTCTTCCCAATGACTAAAGAATTCAAACTCAAACCCTCCACAGGGGTACGTAAGATTTTGTCGATATAATACGTACTTTTCTGGCTTGCAACAATTCCAACGATATTTCCTCAAATTTTCAACTTTTTGTTGTTAATGGCAAATTTTGTATCTTGCGCTGTTTTCAGAACTCATCGTTCTATTGTTCAAACAGTCTTTTCTAATCAATGTGATGGTGCACACGGCATTTGGTTTATTTAATACGTTAAATCAAACGAAACATAATAATTTACTAACAACACTCGACTTATCATGAGAATACAAACTACTGTGAATTTCATCAGTTTCAGTAACGCCTTTGTTAGTCACGTCAACGATTCAACGTTTTCAAACATTAAGTTCAACCAAGTAAAGAAACAAGATATAGGCTGAAGAAAAAATCTTATAAATTACTTTGATGGGCAAAAATGACCAACCCCCTGCACGGAGAAAAACTGCAGTTTGACAATATAATTTGGGGCGTCCATTAATTCCGTGAGGTGTTCAAGGGGAGGAGGAGATCAAGCTAGATCTTTCCAAATCTCACTTGGGGGAGAGGGAGGGTCTTGGCAAATATCACGTAATTTTTTTTTTATAGCAGAAAACGGTGCGAAATTGCGTGAAATTATTTTGAAAGATTTCATTTCATCAGTATGATTTTAAATTACGGTGATATTCTCAAATACTAATCTTTGCTAGTCTTGAGGGTGTCCCTTGGTCGATTTTTTCACTAGAAAATTACTAGATCGTTTCAGCCACCATTTCACGTCATTAATATTCAATTAATTACATCGACCTTGAGATAAAAAAATCCAGAATAAATCAGAGATGCCGGCTCTGGTCTCAAAATAATTGTACATGGATTATATTTGTTATAATATCAACAAAACTGAATAGAGGTTTATTATTGGCTGATAACGAAATTTCGTTCCAATTATTTATGACGAGTTAGTTGAACAACAAACAGACCAGACCCGGATTGTTTGATTGATTCTGAATCATTTGATCCAAAGTTTAATGCAATTGATTGAATATTTTTAATGTAAAATGATTGAAATGATCTAGTAGTTTTTTGGTGAAAAAATCGACCAGAGCACTTCCTTAAATAAAAGTAATAGAACGAATTTTGATTTTATTTTTTTTTTAATAATCTAACGCATTCACACCCAAAACACAAATTTTGAAAAATCTCACGCGAGATTAGGGGAGGGGGGAGGGAGTTGCGGAAAATCCTACGAAATCTCACCAGGGGGGAGGGGGTTCAAAAAATTCTCAAAAATGTCTCACGTAATCAATGGAGGCCCCCATACTTTTGATGAAAATCTGCGACTTGTTCAGAATTTTTTGATAAACCAAAAACGATAAGGTTTGAAAAGTGGGGATTTACATACACGGAAAAAGTACTGTCATCATCACTTTCCAGTCTCGTTACCATAAACAACACAAAGATCTCTCCACCCTGGTTAAGAAAATCCATAAAATCTGATGAAATGAAATTTAATGGGATTTGCCCTGGTACAAAAGCCCGGTAGGAACCCGGATGGGCACGTGATTCAAACCCGGATCAAATCTCCGGGTTTCCATCCGGGCGCGTATACGGTTTTTGCGGTGATTCTTTATCCGGACCCTATCCGGATTTTAATACTGAATATTTTTCAGAATCCCACACGAAATTTGGATAGGATTCATTCGTCTCTTTGTTCGGGTTTTATTTAGAATTCCAAAAACTATCTTGTCCCAAAACCCGGGGATAGGATCCGGATGGAACCGGATAAAAAATCACCGCAAAACTCGTATACGCGCCCGGATACACCCGAATGGAATTCCGGAAATTTCATCCGGGTTTTGTGTCGGATTATCATCCAGATTACCATCAGAATTATCCGGGTTTCATCCGTTTTCCTATCAGGGTTTTTTACCAGGGTGGTCACAACATCGTGCAAGATTCAATCAGAAACACATTGAAAAAATACATTGATTTGATCAAATCTCATTGACAAATGCTTGAATAGGATTTGGTCAGAACATTACATACAAGATACAATGAGATTTGGCAAAAATCAATGGTTTCGTTTAACCAGGGCAGGTAAAAAAAAAGAACATATCATCTCCGTGCCAATCCCATAGTTTTTGGACGTTAAATTTTATAAAGTGCATAGCAAAATTTGGCTGTTCAGCATTTTACATTGTAAACCGTGGTAATTACCTTTCACTTTAGCGTTCATGATCTTTCATATTTTCAAGTAGAAATCGATTTTCTAAAAATCCTACCCTCTAGTTTATTAAGGGGACACTAGCAGCCTAGCAGCAAGTAAATCATTTATAACAAACTACGAGAAACACCTAAGTTGAATCAAATTATCGCTCATGACAGCACTTCTACTTGAACCAGAAAAGTGTTGTACAGAAGGATATTTTGATTAGATTGAAACGTTCACCCGTAATTTGTTATAAATGATCTGACCGCTGCCACGTCGCTAGTACTCCCATAAGAGAGTAAAAAAATGACTCAGATTCTTATAAAAATTATCATATACACTGTAAAAAAATTTCACCGGAAAATTCCAGTACATGTACTGGAAGTCATTAACCTGTACATGTACCGGAAAATTTCAGCACATTTGTACTGCAAAAATTCAGTGCAAACGTTATGGAATTCCCGCATCAAAACTGGAAATTTTCTGAGCCTCGGTACTGGAATTTTTCAGTACACGAGCTGGACTTTTCCAGGACATGTACTGGAAAATTAATGCTGAAAATATCCATGAAAATTGAAAAAAAATTGCTCACGCAAAGTGATTTTGCAGGGTCCTTGTGTTCCAAGATGATTGAGAAACTTTTGATCGTTCATTTGGATGGACAAAAACTCATGTCTACCTAACAGGATTTGAACCCACACTTTTCTACCTGCCTACCAACTGAAACCTAAGACCTAACCGATGAGCTATAGCGCGACATGTTGGAAGGCCAGCTTGGGTTACTACATATGCTTCATATCTAGAACACAAGAGGATAAGTCTTGGAAAAACCTCATATATCAATTTCATTGGCTACAATTACAATTATTATTCAAAATCTCAATCAGGAAATTTTTAATATAAAGACTTGAAATTTTTCCTGCCAGAAATGACGAAGTCCAATAGAAGTGGAAAATTTCAGTGCAACAGTGATTAAATTCCGTTGCATAGCAACTGGAAAATTCCATCACACGACCTGAAAATTGCAGTTCAAAACCTGTATAATTCAATTGCATAGTAACTGGAAAATTCCATCACAAAACCTGAGAATTGCAGTTAAAAACCTGTATAATTCCAGTATACCAACGATTAGGTTTTTTTTTCTAAATTCCAAATTTTTTCTCAAGTCCTTTTTGAGGGAATATTTTTTTTTGCTGCACAAGAACTATAAAATTGTAGTACGAGCCGGTAAAATTTTCGCGAAATCATGGCAAAATTTCAGTACATCATCTCAAACTTGAAAATTCCAGTACAATGACTGAATTTTCAGTTATGCTTGGTAAATTTTCAGTAACGTAACAACAAAATCTCTGTACATGTACTGGAATATCCATATTCCAGTACTAGCACTGGAAATTTCCAGTCCAGTTGCACAGTAAATTTCCAGTTTTTTTTTACAGTGTATTTTCGAGCGACTTTTTTCTCCGTGTTTTATTTGAAAAAGGCATCAAAATTACACTAAATCCAATAAAAATATTATGATATTATCATGAACAAGAAGAAGTCACTATTTCAAAATGAAATCTGTTACAAAATATTGCAAGTTGTATCAGAATTCTCTTGTCGTTTGTAATAAATTTTACTTGAAATTCAATATGCGTCTTAGTTGCGATACGCCGTATCAAATTCAACTCATATTCCCTCTTTATTTGTATATTCGATAATTGTATGTTGAAAATATATACTGGTATGGTATATGGATTTAGCACACATAGTTGGTTTGTACGGTTGGACGTAAATATACGTACACTTTGGTTTTTTCAAACAGCCCCACACAAGATAATCACGTGTTTCACGCGGATAAACATGAATATACTTTTCATTTTATCACATTTTATTCCTTATTTATCCTGTTACCATATCATTATATGTCTCTTTAGAGAACGTGAAGTGATTTACAATATCAAATTGATTATTATTCTTGATAAATTATAATTGTCATTTCACTGACAACCATTATTCGCAAAATGAATCAAATATCTCGCTCATTGAATGTGTAATATTCTCACTCGTGTTTCTTGGTTGCCTGTTCCCACTGGTACTAAATTTATTATTGACCTGGATAAAAACGAAAAATTCCTGTTTTTTTTTTAAGCGGAATACGAGTTTCTTGTCCAAAGTACAAAAATGAACAATA
Organism: Gonatopus flavifemur; assembly: GCA_018340375.1. Taxonomy (NCBI): domain Eukaryota; kingdom Metazoa; phylum Arthropoda; class Insecta; order Hymenoptera; family Dryinidae; genus Gonatopus; species Gonatopus flavifemur. The sequence goes on from JAFFJZ010000001.1 coordinate 4,100,829, forward strand.
TTTATTATTTTCTTGTATCATAATCCATTCTTTATACACTGAAAAAAAAATTTATTCCAGTCAAATAAATATTTATTTGTCCTGTACCAAAGAAATATTCATTAGAATGAACAAAATATTCTTTGGAACCAAAATAATTGATTTGAATTAAATAGATGGTTTTAATCGTTTATTTGATTCCAATAAATTATTTTGGTTCCAAAGAATACTTTGTTAATTCTAATGAATATTTCTTTGGTACAGGACAAATAAATATTTATTTGACTGGAATAATTTTTCTTTCAGTGTATCATTCCCTGGTAGAAATGGTGCATGGAATCTCATTAAAAGTGTTCGAAGTACTGATTAAATGTCATTACAGTTCAAAACATTAAATTGGATATTTTAAACAGGGTTTCAAACGACTTAAATGGAATGAAACGTAATAAAATCATAAAATAAATTCAATTGATCAATCAAATGATTAAAATCCAGCATATACGACATGTGAAATTCATTGGAAAATTTTGCATCCTTGGTAAAAAAGTTTATCATATTTCTTCATAGTTTTTCATATGTCCTCATAAATCTTATAATTTTCCATTAAATTCCATAAAAACTCTAAAAACTTCATAATTTCTCTAGGAATTGGGACTGTCATTATGAAAAATATTTCCTCATTGCAAATCATAATTTGTCATAAAATTTCATACTTTGACACAATACTTAATTTTTTTTCAATTTTTCATAAAAATAATCTTTTCCATAAGGACTCACAACTTCTCATAATTTTAATCATAAAATCAGGGACGTCTTTGGGGGGTGGCTCAAGGGTGTATAGCCCAGGGCGGCAAATTTCAGGGGGCGGCAGAATTATAGAAGTTTTTTTCCAGTTATCAAATGCGTTCGAGCACAAAGGGAGCGGAGAATGTGAATTCAAATATTTTATGTTAATATATTCACAGTATTTAAATCATTTACTCACTTGTTAAACACTTAAAAATATACAAATGTGTTGATAACTCAGATTAAGTATTTGATAATTGAACATGTAATCCATTTTATGGATATATTTACATGCTCTGAAGCGTTTTAAAAGCGGCTACAGGCTTCAAACTCTGAGTGTATCAAAATAAAACATTGGAATTTAAAGTGTATGTACGGAAGTTGGATACATTCGAACATGATTTGTGCATGAACTCATCAAACCGCCGTGTATGGTTGTTTGAACTGTTCTATTCCTTACCCTGGTTCAAGTGTCATAGCAATTCATAAGAAAATGTTGTTATTATGAAACACTATGGATTTTGCAACACGATATTCATAAGTCAACCACGGAGTCCTATGAATTCCTGCTCATGAATGTATGTTCATGGGGATACATGATGAATCATAAACAGAAATTCATAGGACTTGCTGGTTTACTTATGAATATCCTGTTGCAAAATCCATAGTGTTTCATAATAAGAACATTTTCTTATGAATTGCTGTGCGACGGAAATTCGCGGAAATAATTTACGTATCAATCTGCTGTCAAAGTTTTTTGAATTAATGAAATTTGTTTTCAATGAATGAATTTTCATTATGTATTTTTTATTTGATTCAAACAAATTTCTCCAGGTAGCAATTTAACCTTTTTCACAAGTTCGCATTTCCCTTTTCATCGGCAAGCATATCGTTATAATCTTTCCAACGGGAAGATTTTCCTAGAATTTCCCTGAAATACAATTTGTGAAATTTAATGTGCGACTTTTGGAAAGTTCATATTTTCTTTCTATTCTTTGTTAGGTATTCAGAATCTGTCATCAATTTTCAAGTAAAATTCAACAGAAATATGGACCGTTTTATCTTTATTACAGACTTCAGAAATATTCTCAAATTTTAAGAAATACTCTCAGATTTGAGGAAAAATTCTGAAATTTTTATTCAAAATCACCATTCGATCTTGGCACCTCTAGAGCTTTGATTCCGGTACCTCGTTGATCCTATACACTTATATAAAAGTTTCTGATCAGATGGATAAGTTTATTCAATAATTCCGATATTTTTTTCGATTAAGGAAATGTAGGTTACCAATAGTTTATAATGCTAAATGTTTAATCCTGTTGAGTGTGTCAAAGTTTTATTAGTATCATAGTTTCCAAATAACATGAATACACCTGAGAGAATGTTTGAAAATATTAATTCAGCTCAGGTTGGGGGCGGCGAAATATTATCAGCCCCTGGGCGGGGAAAACGTAAAGACGCCCCTGCATAAAATCAAATAATTTCCTATAATGTTTCAGATCTGTTTGTATGAAAAATACATTTGTACATGAAACCAACATTTTTCATAAAATTTCATCATAAAATACTATATTTTTCATTTTTATTTCCTCACATTGTAATCAAAGTAGCTCAAGAGTGTTGATGAAGAAAACTTCCAACTGGTTATATTTATTTGCCCAGTAAAAAAAATTCCTAGATGGAGTTGTAACAAATTCCGGAAACAAATTAACTTGGACTTCCAATAAAACGTAATGTGCTGCTTACAACATATATGTTTGTCCTGCATCAATAGCGCCACCATACTTTTTTATCTCAATTTTTGTTAACCCGGTCACCTTACGCTGCCATGGCCAATTGGACCGGGGGAGGAGACCTCCAACCTAACCTACGCGGCAGAAGTAAGATTCCCTCACCTATCAACCGCTGTCTCCCCTATACGGTGTGGTATCCGCTTTCGGGGTAACTTTGGTTGACGCACCAACCGCCATTTCTCCTGTCGCGGCATTACCGCTAGCGAGAAAGGCAACTGATTGGTCAGGGATTCGAACCCCCAAGCCTGACGGACATCCATGTCTGAAAGTTAGTGCGCTAACCAGTCAGCCATGGAGCCGCTTGCGCCACCATACTGAACGATTTTCTTGAAATATTGAAGTTTGAAGCAAGAATAAGAAAATAAGAAAATCGCAATTTCAAACAATTTCAGAATTTTATGAGCCATTTATAAGGAAATATGAGGAAAAATTCCTCATAACACTGTATGAATTTCTGAAGAAATTATAAGAGAAAGTATGGACATTTATGATTTTTTATGAGAAAATTTAAAAAAAAATGAGATCTCATAAGAATTTATGAGAAACATTATTCTAACTTACGACTTTTTATGATAAAATACTTCTCATAAAACAGTCCCAATTCCTAGAGAAATTATGATATTTTAGGATGAATTATGAGAAAATGAGAAGTTATGAAAAACAATTAAGAGAAATTATGAGAAATTTTTTCCGCCAGGGATCAGTATGAGTTATCTAAAAGATGTTTTGCGCAACGTTTTTCAATAAATTTCAGATGTTATGGTTGTTGAGGGAACACCCTTTCAGTTGGCCTTGGTCCAGGTACATATCTTGATATATTTTCTGAAAATATATCTCCGGAATATTATTGAAAAATTCAAACAGTTCAACCCCATTGCGTTAAATCTCGCACGAAGTCTCAAGGTACAAAGTAATATCCTGAGAAAGCATGATCCGTAAAGAGTAAATAGCGTGATCAGTGTTGCCATATGATATTCATGCGAGTCCCCCAAATCTGATGTGATTTCCCTGTAGATTCGTTATGAAACCCTAAAATATTTGGGCCAGAAAGATTCCTAAAGAAAAAAGTCATCATAAAACGGCATAAGATTTTCATCGCAAAGAAAGTGATCTCCTTGCATGGTTTCGCTTAGAGACCTCCGCTTTTTGGGAATACAAAATGGTTCTTTCTGACTACTAGGAATCTCCTCTTTGAGATCCCGATCCCCTCTCAACCTAATCTATGTTGACACCATTCGCCTTTAAAGGTATATCAACGTACCATCCAAGTAAAAATCTTACTCGGTAAAATTTCTCCGCACTGAATTTATAAAATAGTTTGAAATTTTTAGGAAATAATCTTTAACACTTCACAAATTGCGGTACATCGTCCGGATTTCAAATTTCGGAAGAAAAATTTTTTTCTCAGTCGGTTAAATCAATTCTTTTTCGAAATTTGAAATTCAAGCAATGTACCGCAATTCGTGAGGTGTCAAAGATTATTCCTTGAAAATTTCAGACTATTTTAGAAATTGTGTTCGGAGAAATCTTGCCGACTAAATGTTTACTCCGATGGTATGCTGGTGTCTCATCAAATAACCCAATAATAAATCATAACTATATCTTACTTGTTGCAATGAGATGTACTTTCCCCTGGACTAACGGTGAACATACTGAGTTGTGATACTGGAGCATCTTCCTCGGCTGGCCCAATCTCCGCGTTATGAAACATTCTATCCCCCTCTTGAGTTAAAAACGTCATATTTACTGAAAAACCTTCAGCAGCTCCATATCCCGCGTTTCTGAGAGTTTGTTGAGCTTCCACGTAATTTTGTACACCTAAGAGGGCTCGTGACAAGAAATATCGAGCTGCAAAATATCAGTAATGACATGATTTCGTGTGATGTGGTTAGCTATAAACGGAAGATTCCTACCAAAAATGCCAGCCAGAACTTGAGAGAAAAGAAAAACCACTCCGTTAGGTTATCCCTGGTGAAAATGAAGCGTATCCACAAAGCGAGAAGAAAACGTATACGAAGCGAAAAACGTTTCAACTCCCTCTTCCTGGAGCGTATGATACCCGCTTGCTGGAAAGTCATCAAATCATACGTTCTGTATACGTTTCATAAACTTCTGATCCCGTTTCGCATATGCTTCACACTGTTAGAAAAATCTGTCTTGAACTTAACAATACTATTATGAAGTTTTTTACATAAACATTTCAATCAATTTCATACGAAATTTTGTATGAAATTTCATATTTTCATATTAAATTTCATGTTTTCATATTAAATTTAATAATCGTTCTTAAATTTAATATGGAAATATGAAATTTTATACAAAATTTCGTATGAAATTTAATAAAATGTTTAAGTAAAAAACTTCATAATATTATTGTTAAGTTTAAGACAGATTTTTCTAACAGTGCATGTAACGTCATAGTAGGTTATATGGAGCGTATGCGAGTCATACCTATTCTGACTTCAAATAACATCTTTCAGCAGTCGATGTAAACGATGATCCATGGCTCAGTGGATAAGACCCTACCATAGTGAAAGTCACCGGTTCGATTCTCACGACAGGGTTCAATTGTTCTGTTTAGATTTCTTCAGTTTTTCCCGCTTTCTTTGTTTCAATTCCCGCTTCACATACTCTTTGTATCCTTTCCATTCAAGCTTCGTATACTTTCCATTAGCGTTTCTGTTACCCTTCAGCATACGCTTCGTTTACTGTTTCTTCTCGCTTCCATTTTCACCAGGGATGTCTGACATTTTCAGCTGGGACATTGGAAGATTTCGTTACATACGGGTTTTGCCGGACCTGAGAGTTGCCGCACTCAGAGTATTGATCGTATAAACCAATCCATGATGATTATAACCCATTGTATAACCCGGCAAAAAACCGGCGTAACATAAAGATGTGAATTTTTCTTCTCTGTGTCCTCGTTCTATAACGTGAGCGCTCACCAGGTACCAGTGATTAAGTGTTTCGCTTAAGGCATCTTCGTTGTGGCCTAAAATTTCCTAAAAATTCAAACAATCGATGTATTTGGAAGATAATTTTCCTCTTGAATCGTATTTCAAATATCTTATCAACTCACGTTTCCAGGCTGGTTGCACATAACGGTCGAACATCCAACGGGCAAATCGTTCCCTGTTGAACCATTCACCACGTTTGGAACAATATCGTCCAGATGCATGAGGAAAAGCTTAAGAACAGAAATAAATATTAGCTGCTTTGTTTCTTTGGTTTCTTAGTGTAGCAGCGATGAGACAACTAGAATTTTCAGTCGTCTAATGAAAACTTTTGAGCAATCGGAAGTTTACGATATTGCGATCTCAAACCAGAAATTTACAACAGGCACAGTACTGCACCAGTACTTTCCGAGACTGGCAGGGTCCTGACATTTGTCTGGGATGATAAACGCTTTTCTGTACCGGGGATTAAGTACCAATACTATTATTCGCAATCAGTACAGTGCCTGTATGATTTATCAGTACAGGCATGGTACTGTATTTCTATGTATCCAGTACTGATCCTGTACGTGTTGGTCAAGCGTTTAAGACCTAATGCTGGCACTGTACTGCATCTGTTGTCAACATTGGCGTTATTTGGATTTTTCTGATTGGATCTTGGAAGCTTCGAAAGAAGCTGATCCGGATCATCTAGATCAGCTGCTTCGAAAACCTCCCGGTTACAACAATGTGGATTCGAGAAGGATATAAGGAGATCGATGGAAACAAAGTGTTTCGTTCCACGTTTGCAGTCATCGATCCCGACCATCCGATCCTCCACCTAGGACTTCGGTGGACTGGACGTGGAGAATTGGTGGAGACATGGGAGTCGTGGAAATAAGGGAGAAATAAAGGAGAGTCTCCGTTGAGGCAACGGAGAGGCGACGGAGGAATGTCCACCCCATGTATTCTCAATAAAACTTAAATTCGTGAATTCATACATTCAGATTTGGTTATGTGAATACACCAATATGAATTATATCGAAAATACAGGGGGTGGACATTTCTCCGTCGCCTCTCCGTTGCCTCAACGGAGACTCTCCCTCATTTATCCCTCACTTTCACGGCTCCAATTTCTCCACCCATTCTCCACCTCCAGTCCACCGAAGTCCTAGGTGGAGGATCGGTGGTTGTGCTGTACGGGATCTGGCACAAATTCATGTGTCACAACGTAATAAGGTGACTTGTCTCATCGATGGCTCTGAATGAGGAAAATGATTGATAATTATTACCTTATGGAAAGGAACTTTGGCTCCATCGGCAGTCCCTTGTATCTCTCTGACATATTGTGGAAACTGTTTGTTCGCGCACTCCAAAGTTTCTTCATATATTCTTTTACCTTCTTCGGTTTCATATAATGGCAAATAAGTTTCGTTTAGAGGACGATAAATTGCTACGTAGTTTTGGATTATTCCGGAAAAAGTGCGGCCCTGAAAGAATAGCTCTTATTCACAAGATATCCAATAATCACGCCCCGTCTTGAAATATATTTCACAGTACTGAGATATCAAAATACTGCCTCTATTAGTGATTTATATGGTCCTGAATTGCCACAACTGTAGCACTTTTTATGAATATCACAACTCTGCAAAAAATGTCGGAGAAATCCGAACAAAATGAGACAAAAACAAATTCCCACTCCTGTTTTCTGGGATTTCCACTCATAACCCGTGTTACGATTCAGGCTCTTGCCAGATGAGAACTTGAGTGATTCCGAGGAGAAATTTGCGTCCGCATGCGAATTTGAGAGCGCCATGCTCCCGAAAATTTTTGGCTGGGAGGGAAATGCAATTTCAATGACTTCAGAGTTCAGTTGAAACATATTTGCGGGCCCTTTCATAAATTGAATTTCATGCCAACTGAAAATTAAAATGACTGTCTGAGATAGCAGGATAACCGTAACATTATTTTGAATATTAAAATATAAGAATTTCAGGTTACCTCGTTATACCAGACCACCGTCATTTTGATTTTTACTTCGCATGAAAGTTAATTTATGAAAAGACGTGCAAATACATCTCAATTGTTCCCATATGAATTGCAACCGCTCTGCCAAAAACTACTACGAAATGAAAACATTTTTCCACTTCTCCCGCTTGGTGGCGATTTTCAACAATTATTTCCAACATTTTCAACACAAAATTACCATTTTTCGACGCTCAGAGCGTAAAAAATCATTAAATCTTGAACATTACTTTGAAGTGCGTCACCACTGCAAAGGATACAGTGAATAAGAAGAGAAGATGATATAGATAAAATTATGTTAATGTGTAACATTGGAGCAAAATATGAAATATACGACGTTACAATATTCGTTCTTCTCAGAATAGCGAGTTCTGTAACAAAGTTGTCCCTGGTGAAAATATGTTCTTGAAGTTTGAATTGTTTATTCGAAGTGGAACGAAAATTCAAACTCACGAAATCTAATAAATCATCGTTTTTTATCTTCCGAAATTGACTCCTTGGAACTAAAAACATCGTTTTATTACCATTATTGATTCGTTTCAATAAACGATCCGCACTTCAGCAACATGTGAAAATCCAGAAGTGAAAGAAGCTACACGGAGAAAAATGCAGGTCGAAAATATAGTAATCTTTAATAAAAATTTGAGAATATTTCCTAAAATCTGAGAGTTTTTCTTAAATGCATAACAAAGACAAAACGGTCCACTTTTTGTGGAATTTTATTCGGAAAACAATGAAAATCTATCAATACTTAATAAAGAATAGAGACACATATGAACTTTCCAAAAGTCGCGCGTGAAATTTCACAAAAATAGTAACAAAATTTCAATATCCTACTATTCACTTTGTGAAATTTCGTATGCGACTTTTGGAAAGTTCATATGTTTCTCTATTCTTTATTGAGTATTGATAATTTTTCATTGTTTTTCGAATAAAATTCCACAAAAAAGTGGACCGTTTTATCTTTATTATGCATTTAAGAAAAACTCTCAGATTTTAAGAAATATTCTCAAATTTTTATTAAAGATTACTATATTTTCGACCTTCATTTTTCTTCGTGTGGTATTGTAACAAATAAAGCATAAAAATTTTCCAATTCCCTCCTAAATTACGCCGAGATGACTTTTTGTTACTCTTAGATGACTCGTACACTGAGAAAAATTCGTTTCGTAGAACTAGCGATCACAGAATTGTTGGCATTTTATTGTTGGAAATACAATAATTTTTGTTCTTATAGCAATACATGTTGTCTTGTTAACAATAGAATTGTCAATTCAGCAATGTTAACGGTCATATTTTTACGAGTTTTATTGTAGGTTGACATATGACAATGCTGAATTGTCACATATCAACCAGCAATAAAATTGCTGAATTACAATTTTATTGTTAATAAGACAACTATATATTGCTACAAGAACAAGAATTATTGTATATTCAACAATAAAATGTCAGCAATGCTCTTATTGCTAGTTCTACGAAACACATTTTTCTCAGTGTAGCTTCAACGCTTCATTTTCACCAGGGATATCACCAAAAGGATCATCGTATCAGAAAGCGACGTATCTCAGAAAGCACGCGAGCCTACACTGTAAAAAATTGCTTCCTAAATTTCATAGAAATGTATGTGAAGCAATTAACGTATACATTTTGGATTGAATTTTCAAAACTTCTTTGGCTTTTCATATGAAATTTTATGATATCTCATACAGAATTATGATTTTTCATGCATTTTTATATGAATTTTCACACATTTTGCATTAAATTTCATGAATTCATGATCGAACTTGATTTCAATTACAAGTTTCAGAATTTTCATATACACCTGATATCGGAAATTTCAGAATATTTTTTACAGTGTAGGGGAGAGCTTTAAAACACTGTCTGGGAATTGTATGTAATGTAAAATCACAAGATGCACCCATTTGCAGGTATCCTCATTTGTTATACAGCGCTGGATATCTCAGTAATGTTTCAAAATATTGTTGAGGCATCACTGAAACATTATAATATTGATTCTGTGCTGTATTGGTAACCTAAGGTTGGAAATAATTCGTGGCCTTCACTGAAAGCGCATGAAAAGATCCTGACATATGCTAAAGAGGAGAAAAGATCTTATACTACGGCTATAATTAATATAAAATTGAATTTTATTCTTGAGTAACTTTTAAAATATGAAGAAATTATTCGACGTATGATTCAATCTCTGTCCAGTAAAAGGAAAAATAATTTATACCGCGTAAATTATTTTATACCCATTATACCCATAAATTATACCGCGTAAATTATTTAAATTGTACAATCCCACTGAGGAAAAAAAATATATCTTGAAAATCAGCTGATGCATATTCACTCGAACTGAGTACTTCATTTACTAATTAAATATTCCACATGCTGTTGAGTTTTACTCCAACTCGCGTTACAGTTTGAAATCTGCTCTAATGAGATTCTTAGAAACCTTCATTGGCTCACCGTCTCGCTTAACATTTACAAGATCATTTAGATTTGATTAAAATTCACTATTCACTAAGGGAAAAAAAAAACAAAAATCTAAAGGTCATAGTTTGTTTTTCTACACCTCTTTGTAGGTGTATGTCAAGTCGTATTTAATTGAATTTTTCTCAATCGCAACGGCCAGTGACGTATCGATGCAAAAACGCGGTACAATAAAACAATATTGAATGAATATTTGGAGAACTGATAACAATTATTCATGAGAATTGAGTGTTTCGACTATGCGTTCAATATTTGACAATCGAAAAATTTCTAGAATTGAATCATTCATCCTTTTCGCGGACATCAATATTCTTCCATGTATCAATTCGAGGCGTATACAAAATTTTTGAAAATGTCTTCATCACTTTTATCGATATGCAGATATCGGAGTTTGAAATATTCTCGGCGATCGTGAAGCGGAGAACTACATACGTTGTAATCGTAGCGCATCTCGTGAAGAACGTTAGAAAGCAAGGCTGTTTAATGAATCTTAAATCACACTATTTGGAATCTCACGTTGACAATTTTCCAGAAAATCTGCAAGATTATAACGAAGAACAAGGTGAACGCTTTCATCAAGGCATCAAGGAAATGGAAAGGCGATGTCAAGGTGGATGGAACATTCACATGATGGTTGATTGCCGCTGGAAATTAAAGCGAGATGAAAATGATGTTAACCATAAAAGAAAACTAATATGTAGCGTATTACAACGATAGAAGAACACATTTTTGTAGAGTTCAGCTACTATTAAAGTCTTGATAAAAGAATTATTTCCGCATCGGATTCAGACGGATCAAAGAGAAAAGAAAGGTGAAACTTGAATTATCTGCATTAAGGGGATATTAACGCCGGGACATCAGCCAAATCTTTCGTGTAAGATTTCTCCAAATACTCTTGAATGTCTATAGAAATGCTGTATAGAGCGATATTTTGAAAATATGAAAGTATTTTGGAAAAATCTTACACGAAAAATTTGGCCAATGTCCCGGCGCTAGTATCTTCTTAAGGCATGAGTTTTAGGGGCAGAACAAGAACTGTATTCTTTATTTCTGTATCTCTGAAGAACGTTACGTTTGGAGCACAGCATTACATGGTTGCGAAACTTGGACAATTGGAAAAACTGACCAACGAAGACTTGAAGCTTTTGCAATGTGGTGTTATAGAAGAATGCTCAGAATAAAATGGATAGAGAAAGTAAAAAATGGAGAAATGCAGCTCAAGGGGAGGTTCTCATCAAGGAAATACCGAAATAAGGTGGTTTTTTCGAATTTTTTTTTCTTAAAGGGCTTTTTTGACAAATTAAATAAAAATAACGCAATAAAAAGGAAATTTCGCTCTGTGCAGACCATCTGTATTGATTGAAGAAGGTCTGTACAGAGCGGTATTTTGATTTCATTCCTTCGTTTTCGAATAATTTGTCAGAATAATTTTAGTCGTGTCCTTTTCTAACCAATGGGTCTGGTTGCATCTTCAGGGATCGCTGGTACCACCTTGAGAAGGAAGTAAATTGGGAACTCGAGTTAGCTGAAACTCATTAAATAGATCTCAAAGTCGATGAAAAAAATTTTCTCAAGTTAAAGGATTCGTATTCCAGGCTTTAAAAGCGTTTTTCTCGAATCTCAAAAATTACTGAACGGATTGCTCTTTTTTTTAGTTCGAAGTTGATTGATTTTATCGGAGGATGGATCTGAATAGAGATGACATTTGCCTTTTTTTCTTTTCATAGCACGCTAAAGAGCGAAAAAAAAGTGAAAAAATGCTACCAAAAGTTTGCATATTTGTCATTTTTTAATTTTAGACTTCTCATTGGTTTTATTGGTACAACCTCCAACAAATATAATATATTTCATAAAAATTTTTGGATTTTTGATTCCTGATAATTCTTGTAAGTGATATAGTGGCGCTCGATTGATCACTGTTCTTTTAGGTGGTTATGTGTCAACACGTATCAATAATTCCCATGGTATTATTTTTTACTGAACAAAATTTTTTCTATGTACTTAAACACTCAATTAACAAGTGTGAAAATCCCCGAGTTCTTTATTTACTTCCTCCCATTAAAAAAAAAAAGGGGAAATCACCTGATTTTGGGGTCGCTAAATAAGAACCTCCCCTTAAGAAGGTAAATGAAAAAAGAAATCTTGCGAAACATGTCATCCCAGACAGCACAAATGATCATTTTGAATTCACAAAAACTTCTGAAAGAACTTCTTGAACAGTTCCTGTTATGACAGTAAAAATGAATTCAATATGAACTCAATGAATTCAAAATGCATACATGTTGAATGCCTGAATAGTTCTTCATGAATTCGTGATATGAATTCTTTCTGAAGATTAAGTTATTGATCAAGAGTTCATTTTGAATTCAAACTATTCATAATGAATTCATGTTTACTGTCATAACGCGAGCTCTTTGCGGGGACTTTTGGGCTGTATGGGATTGTAAAGAGGAAGTAATTTGATGGGACACACATTGAGACATGATAGTTTAATGGAAACAATATTAAAAATGAATGGTAAAACTTGTAAAGGCAAACCTAGATTAAGTTATATGAAGCAAATTATACAAGATAAGGGCTGTTGTAGATACAGTAAAACCCCACAATAAGAACACGCACCCTCTTCTTCTTCATTCGAACGGTTGTTGTCTTGCGGTGAATGAAGAAGATGGGTGTTTCTATTGCGCGGTCTTACTGTATGTAGAAATTGAGCGTTTAGCGGATAACCCTGATGAAGAAAACCCCTTGAATGGGAAATAAGGTGTGCTTTTGTCATTTACGCCATTATTCCCTATTACCTTTGCCAACATCAAAATTTCGAAATTTAATAGGAAAACATGTGGAAGCTCATTGAATCCCATTAGTTATTGAACCACTCAACCTTTCTCTATAAAATATGAATTTTGAGTATTTGGTGATGAATAATTTATCCCAAGAAACGCTGATGTCAATGATCAACGATTTCTATGGAAATACAATGTGTATTCACACGCAAGGAACCCCCCTGGTTAAAGAATCTCATTGAACCGATTGATTTTAATTGATTCCGATGCAAAAAACCGATTCCAATCCATTAAAAATTGATTCTCAATGGGTTTGAATCAGTTTTCTGCATCGGAATCAATGAAATTCTTTAAGCAGGGCCTTGAGACATTAAATCACTTAACCTTTCGTGAATTTTTACCTCGCAATTGACATGAAATCAAATCAACTGATTGATGATTTTTTATCATCAAACTGCTTGGTTTTTGGATCTCCGACTTCACGGTGAAACAATATCACCGACATTCATGTTCTCCGATATTGTGATGTTTTTTCACGCAGCCGAGATAAAAAATCATCCAATGAAAAATCAGGAAGCTTAGGTGATGTAATATCTCGCGAGTCCTCTGCGTGCAATGATACAAAAGAATTATGAAAAAATAAAGGTCCGATTCTACAGTTCAAAACTGCAATAAGAACCCATCATTTAAAATTGAGTGAGTGATAGTCATTCAAACCCTTTTATAATTCCTCAATTCATATTATTCTCATTTTAAGTGTCATTTCGAGAACTGCGGAAAAAGTTCTTGTTTGTTCCCATCCGTTCCCATGGGACTAACTTTATTAAGGATACACGGAGAGAAATTATGTTTCAAATATCACTACATTTTGTATAGAAGCAGTGCTATACCCAAGTAGCACAACAGGTTAGAAATGCTAAGAAGGTTCTGGGAAGTTCTAAGCATGTTTTATGAACATTCTTAGAATCTTCGAATGAGACTTTTGGATAAGTGTGTTCTATGCACATTCTCAGAACATATTTTTCGAATTTATCCAAAACAGTCTCATCTGCATATTCTATGCATGATCACGGAATGAACGCAGAATATTTGAAATGTTCTTGTGCTACTTGGGATAGATGAAATAGTATAATATTTACAACTGAATGTAGTAAAAGTTCATGCATAATGACTTGAAGAATGTTTCGATTCAATGCAACTTCACATCATAAAGCATGAATTTTCACTACATTTCTATGTAACACAGAATATTCTGAAAATATTCTCACAACATCCGTAAAACGTACTGTATCGAATATTCTTACAAAGAGCGTAGAAGCTTCGTAAATATTCATAGGAGATTCTGAGAACATTTGAATGGGACTGTTTCGAATATTCCAGGAACGTTCGTACAATATGCGTACAAAGTTTGTAGGGAGGTTGATAAGCAGCGCATGCGCAAGCATCCCAATGACATGAATTTAGTAATGGCGGATAATGTTGTTGACAGGCTACAGACCCTTGGATAATATATTATTTTGATTTGTATTTGGGGAATGAGAAATTCATAAATGTGCATTTTAATATCCCGAATGTTTTGAAAGCGTCATGCGTGAAAAATAATCTTCAAAAGTGTAATAAAATTTGAAGAAATATCGTATATATTATGATTGCTTGTTGTGATCATAATCTTAAGTATCTCACCCATCCATGTGAGTCCATGATATTGCTAAGAATCCATGATGACAGATGTTTATTGATTGAAAGAATTGATTGTGAATTGGTTTTCGGTTACATGCAGGAATTATATTGGCAGGAATTTCTATTTTAACAGCATTTTTTTATAATATTCCCACAATATTCGTGGCATAATATTCTGAGAATATTTGAAACAGTCTCATTCAAACATTCTGAGAATGTGCGTAGAATATATTCGCACGTAATAAGAATCTCCTTAGAATATTCGAATATCCTCAACGTATATTCTCAGAACATTCTCAGAACGCTACCTGGGTTCAGTTGTAAACATTTTACTATTTCACTTATAGCACTACTTTAGTATAAAATGCAGTAATATTTGAAACGTAATTTTTCTCCGTGTATAAACATTATGAGAGATATGAGATTTGCGGATGACATAGCTATATTAGCTACGAGTGGTGCTGAGTTAGAAAATATTCTCAACACTATGAAAACAATCCCAAGTAACACCAATGTGCGTACAATATTCTCCGAACGTTCCTAGAATATTGAAAAGTCCTGCAAACATCCTCAGAACGTTTGACGAAGATTGTGTGTTACTAGGGATATTACTAGAAAACTATTGTATGAGTATAAATAAGGACGAAACAAAATTCATGATTTGTACAACAGCGAAAACATCAAGAAGAACGAAAATCAAAATAGATGTAGAGACAATTCAGCAAGTGAAAGAATTTAAATATCTAGGAAGCATAATCATAGAAAATGGTAAAAGCGAAAGAGATATAAGAGCAAGAATGGCACAAGGAAAACAGGCGTTCCACCAAAAGAAACAGTTGCTATTAGGTGTTGAAATTAATTCGTAGCCCCGTACGTCATCCACGTCTCCTTTTTCTCCACCTCGCTTTCACGGAGATGCGACGTGGACATTGGTGGGTGTGCTGTTAGGGGCGTTATACAAAACCTGTACAGCACGCGGACATTTCTCCGTCGCCTCCACGTCGCTTCTCCGTTCTTTCCACCTTGTACCCTAGTAAGAAACGATTATATATGACCCATACATAATCCATACATAATACATATAAAATTCATATACGATTCATATATGAAAATGCATAGAATCATATACAATCCATATTTGATCCATATGTGATCCATATATGATCATATATGACTCATATATAATCCATATAAAATCCATCCCGTACAGCACAACCACCGATCCTCCACCTCGGACTTCGGTGGACCAGAGGTGGAGAATTGGTGGAGAAATAGGAGCCGTGGAAATAAGGGAGAAATAAGGGAGAGTCTCCGTTGAGGCAACGGAGAGGTGACGGAGAAATGTCCGCCCCCTGTATTTTCGGAATAATTCTTATTGGTGCATTTACGTAACCAAATCTGAATGTATGAATTCACGAATTTAAGTTTTACTGAAAATACATGGGGCGGACATTTCTCCGTCGCCTCTCCGTTGCCTCAACGGAGACTCTCCCTTATTTCTCCCTTATTTCCACGGCTCCTATTTCTCCACCAATTCTCCACCTCTGGTCCACCGAAGTCTCAGGTAGAGGATCGGTGGTTGTGCTGTACGGGATATACGAAAAATATTTCATATGTGACAGAATTTTTTCACATGTATGGGAAAGTCTTGCATCGAAAGGTCATATATGGATTCTGTATGGGCCATATATGACCATATACGGATTCAATACGGATTGCGTATGAATTATATATGGTCATATATGACCATATATGGTTTCTATATGCTTTATGTATGTTTTTATATGATTCATTTTTACTAGGGTATCCACGTCTCCCTTTCTTCCACCTCGCCTCCACGGAGATGCGACGTGGACATCGGTGGATGTGCTGTGTGGGAAGCTGACGTAGATAGTACAGTTTTCCGTTGTTACCTACAATAATCTATTCACCGTGAAACAGCTATTATTGGACGTCATTTGTTTTACATAACCTTTCTTCGAATCGTAAATAACAACACTTTATAATATATTGAATATGTCAAAATTTATACCGAATATAGTGTTTTTGCGGGGAGTCTTACTTCATTATTTCAATATGAACAAAAGTGCTGCTGAAGCCCATCGTATTTTAGTAGAAGTGTATGGTGAACATGGTCCAACTGAACAAATGTGTCGAAAATGGTTTGCACGTTTCAAAGCTGGTGATTTCGACTTGGATGATGAGGAGCGACCTGGCCAGCCAAAAAATTTAAAGATACTGATTTGGAGACGTTGCTGAATGAAGACTCATGTCAAACCCTTCAAGAATTGTCGACATCATTGGGAGTTGACTTATCAACGGTAGAAAAACGTCTGAAAAGTTTGGGCATGATCCAGAAGGAAGGACGTTGAATCCCATATGAATTGAAACCAAGGGACATTCAGAGGCGTTTTTGACGTGTGAACGAATGAGAACAACAGAGACCTTCCCCCATCGATTACAAGATTCCACTTCTTTTACAATACATGCGTTAGAAACTAATGGTTCTCAGTATTGTATTTTAAAGGGACTTAAAAAGCTACTGATTTATAAATTTTAAATGATAGGTTTTTACTGCAGTGTTGGCTGCAAAAGTAAATCTTTATTCCGTTGGGTGACACGAGATATTTGAAAATCGATTTCAAGTGGCATTCAATTGATTCAAAGTACAACGTTCTTGAAAACATATGAATATTTTCATTCTAAAGATTGAGCGATGAAGAAAATAATGGGATTCAATGATCTTCCACATATTTTCCTATGGAATTTTAATTATTTTGGGCTTTGAAAATGTTAATAGGAAATAAGCGGGAAACGTCAAAAGCACACCTCATTTCCTATTACGCATTTTTCTCCTAATAGGATTTAAGGGATCTTCTTCACTAGGGAATAAACAGGCTTGAAGGATTTCATCAAACCAGTCGCAAGACTGATTACTCCATGATGGTGATGATGATACCTGAAGGACTGTGTCTTTAAATACCTCTATTCCTAAAGAACTGTATTCTTAAAGAATTGTATTCCTCAATATCCGTATTCTCAAAGAACTGTACTTTGGAATATCTCCATACTCAGAAAGATTTCATTATCCAAATACTATTCTTCCTCGTAAGCCAGATACATTGAAAGATTAGGGTGTAACTTTCTTACTATCGCTGGTGGTGAAAATGATCAGGAATCGAGAGCAGTTATAGTCGACAACTTCTAATGTCCTGGGCTTAGAAGAATGAAACCTTACACGATTGAATTTTTCTCAGCCCATCCTTGAATATGTGTATTTTTATATTCTCAAAGAACTGTCTTACAAATCTTTATTCTCAAATATCTGTATTCTCCAAGACTTGTCTTCCTAAATAACTGTATTGTTAAAGAACTGTATTCTCGATACCTATATTCCTATACTCCTCACTGGATATATCTAGTCATACTCTTTTCTTGCTTTTGCAAAAGAAATGCCTGTCCATGAGCGACGATTTATACGTTCTCATCTGATATCTCAAGCAAAATGCATGGAAATCTATGAGTTGATACATTGTGTCTCCATCGATCTGCATAAATGCATTTGCAAGTATACAGGATATTCACAACTACATTCTCCAGTCTTGCTGACAAACGTATGAAAGGTAGATCCTTACCGGTGTCAGGTTGGAAGATATATATATTTGTTCGTTTATTTATTTATTTCTATTCAAATACACATACAAACAAATTGTGTTTTCAATCAAAAACAATTGAGTGAATGTATTTTCTAAAGTCCTTCGAGGTCTATATAATTATATAATTTTTTCATTGTTCTCGGATGAATGATTGCACACAATAAGCTGATACATATTATACCAGGTAAAGAGTACATGGATTCGATTCGACAGTCATTGATCCATCGTTCTGATAGACTCATGTTTTCTTAATGAAGTTTATCTACGAGATCTATGGTCATATATCAATGGTATTAGACTTGCACACTTACGACAGAGTTGCTTTGAAATTAAACGAGTTCTTCCATTCTTACTCGCTTTTAATTACATCCTTTGTTTCAGAATCTAAGGTTGGAATCGCTGTAGAATTGTAGTTTCTTTGAGTGATTTAGGTGCTTTGATACTAAGCTTGGCTCTAAATCATCATATGCCAATCAAGCTATTGTTTACACTCAGGGCAAAATTCGATTAATTGAAATAGGAAGAACCGCCTCAAGTGAATTCGATGAATGCCTAGCATGCGAACTATATGCTCAAATTTTCAACAAATCCACAAAGCTGTCACTGGCTAGACTTCGAATTTAACCATGTTTTTTATTCGAGGTCCTACAAATTTTCCATTGAAGTAACTATGAAAATCGCCGTGATTGTTAAAATATAGCTACTGTGACTAAAAACTGTACTTGGGCTCATTTACAGCTACAGTTTTTTCTCTCAATGTTGTAGATCGCCTTTCAAAAGCTAATTCTACAATCGAAATTTCATTTAGACGTTATATGTCATTACAGGACATTCCGACTCTGAATAATAAATGGCTAGATCGAATATCAATCCGATAGATATTCTATGTACGCCTCCTGTCAAAGGAAGGGCAAGCTCAGATGTGAATCCAGCTTTTGAAGTCGAACTGAAAGGTACAAGAAGAAAATCCTACAATACTGAATACTGTAACCGACACGACTGGCTCGTGTTATGGGAAAAAAATCATTTCAACACTGCTGGTTTGTGTTACTACAGTGACCAGCAGTATTGAAATGATATTTTTCATAACACGAGCCAGTCGCGTCGGCTACAGTGCTCAGTATTGTAGGATTTTCCCCGTGTAGAGGGTCGCAGTCCCGTACGGAAAAAAAGACCTTGTTGGATTCACAATGTTTTGTTCGATGATGATCGAAGAAAACATCGTAGATCCAACAATGTTTCGCCCAAACCCTGCACGGAAAAAATAATTTAGCTGCAGCAGCTAAGTAGCTAGCACGGACATGGACAGCCATTAAATTAGCTCTTGCAGCTGAATTTTAGCTGTTACCGCAAATAAATTGACTACAAATGCAAATTTGTTTGCTGTCGCAGCTAAAATTTAGCTGCAGGAGCTAATTTAATGGCTGTCCGTGTCCGTGCTAGCTACTTAGCTGCTGCAGCTAAATTATTTTTTCCGTGTGGCGAAGATGATTTCATAATCCTTCATAATTTCTCATAAAAGTCCCAATTCCTTGGGAAATCAGGCGATTTTGTCATAATTTCTCCAGGAATTGGAAATGAGGAATTATGAAAAATTGTAAGATCATTTTCGCCAGGGAAGGGTGAACAGTCTCGAATTATTCCTAGACGTTACCAGTCATCTGACAATTCTACACGGAGAAAAAGGTATCTTAAAAAGTACCATAATTTATGGATTTTTAGCGCTGGTCTGACCCGAGTCTCAATATTTACCTGAACAAACCTCTAAAAGTACCATAATATCTGGGACTTTTATAAGGAAGGTACTATACTTATTCTGAAAAGTCCAAGAAATTATGGTACTTTTAGATATTCGTACAAGTAAATATTCCGACTCGGGTCAGACCAGCGCTGAAAATCCATAAATTATGGTAATTCTCAGGATATCTGTTTTCTCAGTGTATTCAAAGTTACTGAAAATCTTTCGGAACTCTGCGATACGGGATATCGAACCTCCGAGCAAATGATGATTCGAGATTGTGATATTCCACTGAACTACAATACCAACATTTTCTCGACTGAACAATAATAACGCACACGTCGGATAATGGTTCCATTTACATGTACGGATGCAAGTCTCGTTCTCGAAATTTACCTTCAGTTGCCACATTCCCATCACCTTTCAAATATCCAGCTGCTCAAACTTCCCAGAGACTGCTAACGTCCTCCCATTGTACCGTTTCGAATGACATGTTTCAAAAGAATATCTCTGAAACGTCGCAGGAATGTTTCATGTTCCATAAACGTTCCTGAGATGTTTTCTTACTGAGATTTATAGTAAGATATTACCAGTCTCTGGGAAGTTCCAGAAATGTTTTGCAATATTTTGCGCAGTGGGGTAGCAGCAGTCCCTTGTAGGTACAACTTAAAATTCAGTCCAAGTTCTGATAGCCAATGTACATACTTGGGCTTGAAAAAAACGCCAAGTCCGCAACTTTTCTGGGAGTGTCTAGTTGTGTCCACTGTGTCAAGTATTAAATCCAGGATTTGGCCTAAAAATATACTACGAGTTCCAACAAGGAAAAAAAGTTATTGAAGCGTGCAATTTGATTTGTTCTACTCTTCGTGACAATTTTGTGTTTTATGGAACGTGTAAATATTGGTATAGACGAATCAAAAATAGTGATTTCGATCTCAGCGATCGGGAACTGAATTGCAAAAATTACACGACGAAGACTCAACGCAGACCCAAAAACAGCTTGCACCTCAGTTACACTGAGAGAAAGGATTTATTCGAATATTCGACAGCTAGGAAATTTAGTCATTGTAAATAAAAATTTAATTGCTCCAACTCAATTATATTCCAGACAACTAAACTTTTATTCACCCCAACTAGATTCTAGCTAGCGTAAATAGAAAACTAGCCGTGGCAACTAACATTTAGTTGTCCCAACTAGGTACCTTTCTCTCAGTGTAGAAGTTACTCGAGCAGTCATCTCTGAACGATTACACGCGATGGGACAAATACAAAAGATAGGAAGATGGGTACCATACGAATCGACCGAACAGAACCTTGGTCATCGAATGAACACGTGCCTTTGGTTGCTCGCCAAGCACGAAAAGAAGAATCTTTTGTGGAAAATTGTGACGGAAGATGAAGAATATATGCTTTTTGCTAATCCCAAACACCAAAAGTCATGGGTGGATCCCGGACAACCCTCTGCATTTGATGAGACATGAACCCAACCAGAAATTCACAACAGGCGCAGTATTGCACCAGTACGTCCCAAGTTCGGAACGTTCTTTCTGAACGTTCAGAAAACCTCTCCTATGTTCTATAAACGTTCGAGTGGCACGTTGTGCTGTCTGGGTTCACTGAACAAGGAAGCCGAAAATTTATGTCACTCCATGATAACTCTCGACTTCTTATTATCCGCGCGACTGAGCAAACCATCTCAAACTTGGACTGGAAAGTTCTCCCCCACGCGGCATATCCACCGGACTTAGCTTCATCGGATCACCATATTTTCCGGTCCATGCAGCACGTCTTAAAAAATAGCCACTTCCAAACTCTGGACTATGTACGAACATTCGTCGATGCACTGTAAAAAGAAAGTCTTCATCTGTTTGCATCTTAATTTCAGACACTGCTTTGTCCATTGTGTGGGCAATTGTTTTTTCGACTCAATTTGTTTGCATCATAGCCCTAGTGAAAATCGAGGATAGAAATGGATAGAAAAATTTTTATTCGCTTCTATCCATTTTCAACGTCATTTTCTGCACCGCTTTTTGACATTGACCTGAATAGGAATCTGGTTTATCCATTTTAATCCACATAAATGGATTAGGAAAAGGAAAAGTCCGACACGAAATTGGATGAATTTAGTATTAATTTCTATCCACTTTCAATGTCATTTTCTGCACCATTTTTTAATATTCACAAGGATAAGTATTTGCTCCATCCATTTCAATGCATGAAAAGTAGAAAAAAAAATTAATTTTGGTGTCTGATGATAGTCTATTGGCGAGAAATGTGGAAGTTTCAAACACTGAAAATCTACCGTGCGTGGTATCTTTCATTTGCCTATTTTTCACCGTAACTGACCGCCCAACCGACCACCCATTCGAATACCGAACCTGCCTACTTAACGCTTAACCTATTCTATCAACTACCTAACGCTTAACCTACCCTGCTGTACAAGAGTACATGTTATGGCCTGGATAAAGTGCGTCTATAATCACCATGCTTCTCTAGTGGAAATCGAAAAAGGAATGAATTGGATTTCTATCAACTTAAAACCATACGAATCTATTTCTGTGACGTTTATTCCAAGACGAATGAAAATCATATCCAAATCAAGCCAAATTTGATTCTAATATAATTGTATTCCTGAAAATGTAATCCATTTGAATCTTTAATCTTTCCGAATACTGAGTTGAGTATATCATTTTTGATCCATGTATTGAATTTTCAAGTCGTCATCATTCTATTCATTTTCATACTGATTGCGGTATAGACATTGAATCCGGTCCAATTATTTTTCATTCCCTATCCATTTCAATCTGAAATTCGAAATACGTTCCTTTTTCAATCGGACTCCTCAAAACCGAGTATCTGTATGGATTCCAAGTGTAGAAAAAGCCTATCCAATTCAATCCAAATTTCATTTCCAATACAAGTGTATTGTTGAAAATTCAATGAAATTTGATTTATTTGTATGTATTTGAATCTTCAATTCTTTCTCATCCTGAATTCTGTATACAATGGAATCTCGCAATAACACAACTCTTCTTCTTTTTCATTCATGGTTTCTGCCGTGCGTTGAAGAGAGCGGGGTAACATTTCTATTGCGAGGTTCTATAGTGTATACTTTTTATTCCATGTAATGAAATTCAGAATTGGGAATGAATTGAAGACTCAAATGAATACAAATGTAATCAAGTTTCTTACGCTTTCAAGAATGGAGTTATATTGGAATCAAATTTTGATTGAATTGTATAGAATTTTTCTTCATTTGGAATCCATACCGATTAAAGGTTTTCAGGAATTTGATTGAAAAACAATCTTATTTCGAATCTGTGATTGAAATGGATAGAGAATTAGAAATGATTGAAATGGATTCAATGTCTATACCGTAATCAGTATAGAAATGGATTGAACGATGACGACTTGAAAATTCATTACATGGATCAAACATTATATACCGAATTTTGGATTAAGGAGGATAAAGATTCAAATGGATGAAAATGTATTAAATTTTGTTACACGTTCATGAATAAAGTTATATTGGAATGAAATTCGAATTGAATTGGATAGGATTTTCTTTTCACTTGGAATCCATGCAGATCATCGGTTTTGAGGAATCCAATTGAAAAAGAATCGTATTCCGAAGCCAAGATTGAAATGGATAGGGAATAAAAAATTATTCAAACGGATTCAATGTCTATATCGTAATCAGTATAAAAATGGATTGAATAACCATGACTTGGAAATTCATAACATGCGATAGAAATTATATACTGAATTCATCATTGAGATGGATTACAGATTCAAATGGATAAAAATGTATTGAATTTCCTTACACTCCCATGAATACGATTATATTAGAATTAAATTTGGATTGTATTGGATAGACTTTTGATTCATCTTGGAATAGGCGTCATAGAGATGAATTTGAATGGATTCAGTTGGATAGAATTCCAATCCATTCCAATCCATTCCTATTCTCCATTTTCACTAGGAATATTCAGTCAAGGATTGAGCTGAACTTGAGACTTTCTTTTCACAGTGTGACTTCATCTCCTCAAAGCCTTCAAGTTCTTGTCGCAATGAATCTTCGTTCGTCGTCCGACCAATGGTGTAAGGTCATCGAAAACAATGGACAATATTTCGAGGATTGATCTGGTGTTTATATATTTCACAATATAAGAGTATTTTTCGTGAAAAAAAGGGATAAATTAAGGTATACACCAATAATTATACACGTATGCAGAAACAGATCTTCTGTTCTTAAAACCAGGTACAGGATTATTTATTTCTGTCTGCGACTAACTGGAAATGCAATATTCAAAACAGGAAGTAAACGGATAGAAATCGATTTCTATCTTAATCCAATGAAATTTTTAGAAATGATCAAGTCCTCCACAAATATCAAGTCCACCTGATAATATAGACTGAGAGAAGAAATTTCCGGGAACAATAAAATATTTAGTTGAATAATCGCCATGAAATATCTAATTGATTTGAATAAAGTTTTATTGGAACATTTAAATATCCGTTTCCATTGATAAAATATTTTATAGCGTATCGAATATTTGTTTGATTGAATGAATATTTAAACGAGCCAGTATCAATTAAGTCTTTCATGGTGACTATTTCACTGAATATCTTATTGTTTCCGGACATTTTTTCTCTCAGTCTATTGAAATCATATAAAACGATTCTCTGTTTTCACACTGTTCTGTTCATGACGAATTTTTCAGCTTACGTACAAGAAATTTCCGGTTGTACCGGTATTTTTCCGTATTTTACATGAAAATTCATGTTTTTACTTCAATTTTCCAGTATAAATACAAGAATTTTCTGATAAGTGTACTGGCATTTGCATGATTTGAATGTAATTTTTCAGTACAAATGTACAGGTTAATTGCTTCCAGTACGGTACTGGAATTTTCCCGAAGTTTTTTTTTACAGTGTGCATGCACGTTGAATGCACGTCTTTGAAATCGACAATTCTCTTATTTCTCGCTCAAAATCCGCAAATGAGGAGAATGACGTTATCTCTCAAGTCTCTCGTTGTTTCTTGATAAATTATGTTCCGTGATGCACCATGTTTGTTCAAGATTATATAAGAAAACATACTGATATGAATTGTCAATATTATTGTTCAATGGAATAATCAAGACACACGAAGCACGCAGTTGAAATTGTAATTTACATCAGAAAAAAGAAGTATGTACACGCAGAAAATAGATGTGTTGAAAAGTCCCATAATTTATTGAGGATCAGCGTCAGTTTCTGACAGATAGAGTTTTCACCTGGATTTACTTTTAAAAAGTCCCATAATTAGACGTATTTCTACTGATTTCGCTGATCCTCAATAAATTATGGGAATTTTTAAAATATATTTTTCTGCGTGTATATTCACTCCTATTCATTTCGCGATTGCTTCACAGGTGTTTGTAAGTTTTATCCGAAAATCATCCCGAAATGAAACCTCTGTTTCCATTATTTACAGAGACACGATTGTTACGATACAGGGTAGTTTTGAAGTAATGGTATCTTAAAAAATCTGAAAATCAAATCTTCAAGAAATCTTTTCGAGAAAAGAGAAAAAGATGTGGGTGTTAGATTTCTGAAATAGCTCCAGACAATCCCACCAGTTAATCGGATACCGTTCAATGAGCAATACGTGTGCAATAGATTGAATTATACGCAAGTTGATCATTTGTATTCAATGATTAATAAGATCGCTTGTCTATTGAAAATTGAATACCTTCCACTCGATAAAAACTTGTGATTGAGAATCATTGATGAGAGATAAACATTCATACATTCTGGATATGATATAATAGAGAATGATATAAGAAGTACTACAAATTCAAATGAAGTCTGTGTTGTTATGCGTCATTGTGTATATTTCTCAATATATAGTTAGATCCTTGTTCCATGAAAATAATGATTAGTTTTTTATCAATTTCAAGCATTTTATCGTGAAAAGAAGTGTTTTGTTTTTCAATGAGTCAACGAAAATTATCCAACTTACGATATCGAAACCAATTTCATAATGATTTCCTTTGACGTGGATAATCGGTATCACGTTTCTTCTGCCCAAAAATCCTTCTACCGGTGCTGCTTCTTCTTCTATAATCTTCCCGTTGCTAATGGGTCTCTCGATTGCAGTAATCATTGTGATTTCCTAATATTTTATGCAATATACACTCCGTTGGATCTTCAAATACTATCTGTCACTGAACACCGAATGCTCTCAGCGGTGTCTGATCGACAACTGCAACATTAATTCATGTTTTCGATTTATTATCAATTTGCGCATTATCGGTGATTCAAAAAACGTTGTTCACATTGAATTATCATAAAACTTTACACCCTATTGTTTGTTCGGATCTGAAAAGAAATCTTCACTTTAACTCGATCTTTCTTATCTCTGCAACATTTGTGTATACTTTGTTTATCGTTAATTTACACTGGATTGTATATTACGATAGTTCAATGCACTTTATCACGTCGAATGGAAGATAATGCACAGCATTATTATATTCTTGTTCACACGTTTTTGAATTGATCAGCAAAGAAAAATGTTGTTACATGATTCTGTGTTATCAGGGTCCTGTGTCAACAGGACTAGAAAATTTCTGTTGAAATACATTTTATGCAACGTTTTTTTATGTACTTTATTTTACTGTAAAAAATATACTTCCTAAACTGCCAAAGAAGTTTGACAGTTTTTTACACAAACTTTTTTCGTAAATTACCACACAAAAGTTTGTAAACATTCAAAAAATTTTGTGATTTCACGAAGATTTTTGAGAATTCACAAACTTTTGTTCGGCAATTTACAAAAAAGGTTCGGAAATTATTTTTCCAAACCAAGTTTGTAAATTTCCAAGCATTTTTGTTTGGAATTCAACAAATTTTTTTTACAGTGTATGAAAAAGTATAGTTTCAATTAATCAATTTTTTGATTATCACATTTCTTTTTCGAAACAATCAACACAAATTCGGTGAGATGAAATTACGCGGATTTGCTAATTATCAGCACTCCCAATACCTACCGATCGTTTCACGGTACAAAAGTAAACGGACGGAATATTGTACGCGAGCGGCTTTATAATCTACCATGTATCGACTACGAGTTGTATTAATATCGCGGGCTTCTTATAATACCTTACCACCTACCTGTCGTGTGGATTGCAACTATATGTACGTTTTAACGCAGACAGTGTACTAGACGGAGGAGAAAAAGACCTATTAAAATCTTTACGTAGAATCACAAAAAAACAAGAAAGGAAGATCAAAGACGTCAACGATTCTTATGGTCAAGAGGGACCTTGAATCAATGTGGATGATGATACTGTGAACAATGACGAGTTTGATAACTCTGAAATCAAATTGCATCATGATTGTGACCCATCGAAAAACAAAAGATAAAAACATTTTTGTTGAGAGAGAACATCTCGGATTGAAAAATTTCTCAATAATGCCATCATAATAGTGACATTTTTGCGAAGAAATGTTCGCATCGTGGTGTCAAGGTGTTTCCGTATGAAGCATTCTCACCCAGCACAATGCTTCAAAAAGAATCTCCAATGTATATTCATTCCCAAGTATCAAATAGTTTATCAAATAGTCAAGTCAAAAATAGTTTCAAATGAATTGATTATGGAATGTTTTTGAACTGCTGTGCCGTGTGTTGTTGTTATTGGTACCACATCATATTTACACTTTATGCATTATCGCAAACTGATCGACCTTCGCGATAGTATGTTTACGGCAAGTCATCATGTTACAAAACATTCAGAGCATATTTTTCTATCTGGGATGAAATTGACATTTTTTGAATCCACCGATGCGCTACGGGACTGAAGAGAATCGTTGAATTCGATGGAATTCGAGTACGTTTGGGTTTATTGAGTGTGAATGTTAATCAAATTTCTTCATATGTTATTACTTCGATTGCATTTCAACTGTTAAATAATGTGAAATATGCGAAGCTTGAAATCGTGGGATCTCAACGCTCCGAATGTGCGGAAAGATTCAGAATCTGTACGATAGATGTGAACACAAAATGAAGTTGGACGCGACAACCCATTCCCGCTCATAGAATTCGGTTTTGGAAATTTCTCATTGGAACCCATTCGGAATCAATGTGGAAGACTGCAGACAGATTTAAATGAGAACTCCCCGAAAAAAAACTCATTCGACGTTGATCTTATTGAAACCCCCGATGAAAAAACACCTCAAGGGATCCCTCATAGGAGCCCTCGAGGGTTCCCAGATAGGATCCCATAAGGGTACCCCTGGGAATTTGGCACAAAAAATTTTTGCCTGGGACCCATCTGGGAACCCTTGTGGGACTCTATATAAGACATTGTATTCAACATGGAATCTTATAATTGGTCAAAACTTCTTGAAATTTCATGCTTTCCGTATATACTTGTGAAATAAATTTTCAATTTACCCAACTGTGAATAAAATTAATTTATATATAATTGAACTTGGGATTTCTAAAATATTAAAATGAACAAATTATGAGAAGGTACGTGCAATTATTCATCTTTGAAATTATAATTCCATTCAAACATGAGGGGTATCTCTAATTTCTCTATTTTCACGGGGAAAGGTATTAAATATTTTCATCATCAAAATTCAGGGCAGCGTTATGATATTAGAGTTTACACCAGGTGGAATCAATATCGATAATGTCAGGTCACTGCAATTTTTATTCAATCCTTATAATCAAACTGTATTTTTTCGAATTAAAATTACAAATATATATTTTATATTTATCAACATATTTAATTTCAAGTATTTGTTTTTACAATACAAAAGTACGTTAGATGAAAATGTATGTTAAGCTGCACCATTGAATTTTGCACATTTTAAACTTTATTCACATCAACTTCAGAAAAATTAGACAGATTGAAACATGAACATGAATTATTCTGCACCACTGAAAATTGCTGTCAGATCCACTCAAAAAATAGTTGCCAGAGCTATCAAAAAGATATCAATTATTGGTAAACTAATGTAACACATTTTTGGAGAATATTTCAGTATCAAAAGACATCACTGGGCCACTGTTGCAAACAGTATTCGTCCACCATTGTTGATACCGATCAAAATCATCTCTTCAGTCATCTAAGTTCTTATTGGGGGAGATTTGATGTGAGTATTTAGAATGAAACGGTTCAAAAAAACTTCATGTAGGATCTTACATGAGCTCCCACGTGGGATCCCAGATGGGTTTTGGTCATAATTTTTGTGCTAAATTCCCAGGGGAACCCTTATGGGATCCTATCTGGGAACTCTTATGAGAACCATCGAGGGTTCCTATGAGGGATCCCTTGAGGTTTTTTTTGATCGGGCCGATTAGGCCTCCCACACATTCAATGAGTTATTACCAATTGAATCCTATCACATATATCCTACAGCACTTCTCATTCAGTCTTATTGATTTTGAATGGGCACCAGAGGAGCTCTTATTCAATTAGAATTGGAAACCTATCTAATTGGTTTCTATGGGATCTTTTGACCAGGATGGATTCCAATCAAGTCTAATCATTACACATAACGTCCTCTATTCTATCAACAACGAAAAACAACTCACAATTGAATTATTGAAAGTTCGCTCAGTGAGATTTGAACCCGCGTCCTACGAATAAGCTACGATAGAGCCTCTATCACATCAGTGGATTTTGGAGATGAGGATAAAGCTCATACAAAGTCATGTATTATAACCGTCACGTTGAATTTTTCATTTTCCGAGATATAACTCGGATAAACCCGGATTAAATACCGATTGGAGAGCAATAGGTGAATTCCGATTATCCTTTCCAGGATGGACCCGGATACTCATCCGCTTCCCGCTTCGCAGTTCCGAGGATGCACACGAATAGATCCGGATACAAAACCATCCTTCAAAAACTATCTCATGTAGAACCCGGATAAAATCTGGAGAATACGGTAGGTGGGTAAGCAATTCGAAGCCCAATTCATTCAATTTATTTTGCCATCGTTGTCATCGATTTCTGACACGGTGCATTGTCTTGGTGAAACAACACTTTTTTCTTTCGCAAATGTGGCCGTTTCTTTGCGATTTCAGCCTTCCATCGATCCAAAAGTGCACAGTAATAGTCACTGTTAATGGTGGTTACTTTTTGGAGATAGTCGATAAATATTATTCCCTTTGCATCCCAAAATACAGACGCCATCACCTTATACCGGCCGACTGTTGTGTCTTTGCTCGCTTTGGATTCCATTCGTCGACTGTGGTCCACTTAGCTGACTGTCTTTTGGATTCTGGTGTGTAATGGTGAAGCCATGTTTCATCCATTTTCACATATCGACGATATAATTCGATTTTATTGCGGATACCAGCGACCCCTGAAGATGCAACCAGACCCATTGGTTAGAAAAGAACACAGCCAAAACTATTCTGACAAATTATGCGTAAATGAAGCAATAAAATCGAAATATCGCTTTATTTTCTAATAATTTGTCAGAAAAGATCTGGCTTGGGTTGCATCATCAGAGGCCGCTGGTATCCCCTTAACAGCGCCAAACATTCCTCTGAAGCATCAATTCCTTGTTGTTTTTGGTCCCCTAGTGAAAATGGAAGAGTGGGAAGGAAGAGTAAACGAAGCGTATGTGGGGGGTAACCGAAACACTAATGAAAATTATACGAAGGTTGAATGGGAGGGATACAAAGAACATGTGAAGGGAGAATTGAAGCAAAGAAAGCGTATAAAATTCATGAAACCTAAATTAAAAAACTGCACCTCATAGTGAGAATTGAACCGATGAGTTTTACCATGGCAGACGAGGGTCTTATCCACTGAGCCATGAATCGTCGTTGAAATCAACCGCTTAAGGGGATACGAGCGACTGGGCTTCCAAAAATTTTTTCGGGTCAAACTACGTAAGCTGTACAGAGAGATACTCTGGATTGAGGGACGTATTTTTTTGTAGTTTGTCTCGTAAAAATTATACCGCTCGTATCACGTTAAGGATAATATTTGAAGTTAGAATAGGTATGATTCGCACACGCTTCATGTAACTTACTATTACTTCACATGAAGCGTGTGTGAAACGGGATCGAGAGCTTATGGAGCGCATACGGAACGTATGATTTCTTCACTTTACAGCAAGCGGGCATCACACGCTCCAGGGAGAAGGAATTGGAACATTTTGCGCTTCGTATGCGCTTCCTTCGCGCTTCGTGTACACGCTTCATTTTCACCAGAGTCGACTGTGAGCTCACGCGGCACCCACTTTGCACAGAACTTTCGCATACCCAAATGTTCGTGTATAATGGTAAAAACACTACCATCTGATATCTTTACAATGTTAGCGGCTAGCTCGTGCACCTTCGATTTGCGATCGTTCATAACCAATTTGTGGATTTTTTCAATGTTTTCTGGAATAACAGCCTCATTTGGGCGTCCACTGCGCTTTGCATCATTTGTGCTGATACGACCACGTTTAAATTCAGCAATTCACTTCTCTACCATTTGTCTCGATGGAGCAGATTCCGGATAATGTTTATCAAGCCATTGTTTGATTTCCATTGTATTTTTTTCATCAAAAAGCAGTACTTTCTGAAAACTCAAAATTCATTTTTTTCCATTTTTTCTTAATAACCAAAGTTGCTTCACGCAAAATGCTATAACTCACGAATCAATAGTCAGATTGCTATAAAAATGACACGCGTATCGTTTGAAGGTTAGTACTAAATAAAAATCACTGAAAAAATTCTCGTAACGCCATCTATGTGTCATCCTACGCACTTTTTGAATGGACTGTTAAACATCCCACTATGTCGCAAGAAATGGACATTCGTTTTTTGATTGCATTTTTCTTGATGCCTTTATATGATTATTTTTCAAAAACAAAAAACACGGGTAGAAAACGAATTTCTAAACGAATTTCCAAAAATTTTATAATTTTTTACTGAGTGAGTTCTGGATCCACACGGAAAACAATAATTCGCTATTATTGGAATAAATGAAAATTAGCTGCACTGAGAGAAGAGCGATTTGGAAGTTCGGTAAATAGTAATGTACTTGTTCGATAAATCTAGATAAGGTAGATGACCCCATTTATGAACGCGACCCCTTTAATGAACGTTTTGGTTTTTGATTCATAGTACTTTTCATTTAGTGCTTTAATTTCATCCAAGCATGACCGACTGGATACTAAATCAACCGCTGTTATGTAAATAAATTCAGAATAATATGCCATAGGAAAGATATAATGGATAAACGATTGTTCGCTAATGGGGGTTAAGGTGTTCATTAATGGGGCCTGTCACCTTAGTACTGAACTTTTAGCGAGGTTTCATGAAATTTCAATAAACATTACTGACATTTTGCTTTATATTACTCAGTGTTCTTCAATCGTTATCAGTCACGTTTAGGAATTCAGCGATACACAGCGAATTTGGTCATGAATACTGTATTATATGATAACGGTTGAAGAGCACTGAGTAATGCAAAGCAAAATTTCAGTAACGTTTCTTGAAATTTCATGAAACATCGCTAACCGAACCTCCAAATTGCACTGTCAAAAGTCAATGTGGAGTTTTCCCCCAAATTTGGTGGCAGCAAAAATCCTCTATGTGGGGTAAATTCATCCCCCTTATTCTGGGGCAATTTTCTTCATTTGGAGAAAAATTCCCTTCG
This sequence comes from Gonatopus flavifemur, assembly GCA_018340375.1. NCBI lineage: Eukaryota > Metazoa > Arthropoda > Insecta > Hymenoptera > Dryinidae > Gonatopus > Gonatopus flavifemur. The sequence continues at coordinate 4,133,357 of JAFFJZ010000001.1, forward strand.
GAAAGAAGAAATTTTCTTACAAAATGGAGGAGAATCCCTCCAAAATATAGAGGAGATGAATTTCCTCCACATGAGGGATTTTTGTTGCCACTAAATTTGGGGGAAAACTCCACTCACTTTTTACAGTGCCCTGGTGAAAATCCAGAAGTGGATTTCTTTGTTACGCTTAGATGACTCTTCGTTTGCGTTTTCGTTACGCTTCCGTTGCGCTTCAACGCTCCATTTTCACCAGGGTGTGCTCTTCTCTCGGTGTATGGGAGCTACTTTTCAACTGTCATCGATAATCACTTAGGAGTAACAGCAAGAAATGTAACTGCCACATCTAAATTATTTGGCTACCCAAATATCAACCACAAAACCTGCACCCCAAGCAGCACCAGGATGAATTATGATGCAGACCCTGGTGAAAATTTCCGTTCGCCGGAAACGAATGTTGAAACAAATAAAAACGTAAAATGTTTCAATTTCTGCTTCTTTCGCGCTTAGATACTGTTTCGTTTACTCTTCCGCGTTGCTTCGTACCCTTCTTACGCTTCCATTTCCACTAGGGTACAGTATCCTATGGACACGCATAGGAGGTGATTATCCAAAACAGTCTCATTTGGATGTTCCGAGCATGTTCAATATCACATCTGAAACATCCATGTGCCGCTTGGGACGGTTACAACTACGATTTCAGCCACAGTAGCGAAAAAAGTGAGGAGCTGCCACAGCTAACTCATTTTTCGCGTGCACCCTCCCAAGATAGATACGAAAATAATGAAAGTCTTGGGCAAAATTACACTGTAAAAAATGGTTGTGGAATTTTCCCCCAAAGAATGGTGGCAGCAAAGTTCCTCCACAGGTAGATTTTCAGTTTTCACCATAATTTGGTGGACTTTTCCTTTATTTGTGGAGGATTCAACACCTAAAAAACAAAATAATTCCTCAAAATGGGGGAAAATTCCTCATTTTCGATGAAAAAACAATTCCCCCGCGATGAGGGAACGACATCCACCAATAGTCTGAAGAAAAACTCCCCACATTTTTTTCCAGTGTACTTGAATAATTCTCCAATAACCTTTCATTACTCTATTACAAACGCTGCACGTTTCTTATTTTATTATTGTTATTTCCTGATGGAAAGAGGAATATGGGAGTAAAACAGTAGCAGCTGTGAATAGCAGTTCACTCCGGCAGTCGGGTGAAAGGGCACTGGTAACCGATCATCGAATTTCCCATGTGTTATGCCAAATGTCGTCCAGCGTGTAACGGTGGTCGAGAACGAGCGAGGTTACCGGCGACATCAGACCCCTCACTCGTGTCTCGACAATGTTTACGTGCATGCATTACTTGTTGGCGTGGTCTAGTTTTTCACTATTAGCACACGTGCGGTGAGTCGCGCCGACCTTGGATTTTTTTTCACGTTGTCCGTGAGTGAGTGTGCCTGAGAATCAGAATATCTTAACCCTCTTCTCTCCGCGATTCCTTTCTTTTTGAGGAATGAACCCGCAGTTAACATTTTTAAATTCTTCTCTTGAATCATTCTAAAAACTATTTTGAAGAAGTCTGAAAGGTGCATTGAGAAATTTTTGAGATATTTTGGAAGAAGACATCTGAAAGATATCTTATAATGTTGCATAATATACCTATACAGCACCGGGAGGTACTATGAACATCCTTGGAACGTCTTCTGGAACATTGGAATGTTCTAAAAATGTTTCGGGACGGTCAGAAAACATCGCATGTATATACCAGGGATATACAAATGTCCGGTATAGTCTTATTTAGGTTTCCATAGAACGTTTATGAAACATGTAAAATGAGAATTTGTTAATGATCAAACTTGTGCCAAATCTTTTAATACAGTAGACTCTCGATTTAAGCACCATCCGTGTCCTTATTCTACTTGGGATGCAATCTCATGTGAGAAAAAGACAAAGATGGTGCTTAAATCGAGAGTCTACTGTATTTTTCATTTCGAGGAGATGCAACCCTGGTTGAAAGAATCCATTGGATCTGACAAATGAAATTCAATGAGATTTGGTCAGAACATTGTCCAAGTTTAATCGTAATTTAGTGAGATTCGGCCAGATTGAACGAGATTCACATGAAAGTTCTGACCAAATCTCATTGAAAAATCACCGGTGAGATTTGGTCAGAACATTGTCCACGTTTAATTGTAATTTCATGAGAATTGGTCAGAATCAATGTGCTCTTTGTTCGGTTCCTTGCAAAAGCCATGACACCCATAGTTCGCAAGGTGTGTCTCATATAGACCGGAATTTCTGAAGGATTATTCAATTGATAATTTCAATCAATTACGTTTCGTTCCCCAGAAATTTCGATCTACGTGAAAACAACGTAAGACCCTCAGTCCTGAAGTATCATCTCAGGTGGGAATATTCTATTAAATCCTATTACGAATGGTGTAATATCTGATTAAATATCATTGAATTTCATTGACACTCATTTATTTTCCTATTCGTCAATGAGATTTCATAGATTATTTGTAACAGGGATAATTCCAAAAAATATGCAGTCACTTTTAATGCAGTTTCTTAGTAGTGATGATGCAATCCAGTCACTTTCCCCCTGAAAGTTTATTTGGTATCACGAATTCCTTACTTTATTTCATCATGAAAGTCATCCAACGCGATTAGCGGTGATTGCCTACTTTTAGGTGCACTGGACGAAAGATCACGCGCACAACCGATTAACTGGTTCCGATCACTCAATTGTATTTAACCTCGTTTAATTTTCATGAAATTCGTCGAAGAGGTTCCAAAAAAGTGGTAAATTCTGATGAAAATCATTGAACCGGTTAACCACTTTTGTTGAAATTTGTTTTGAAGATTTCTTCAAGAGTTTTTGATGAATTTCGTTTATGTACCCTACTGTAAAAAATACTTGTGGATTTCCGAGAAGAAAAGTGTGGTAAAAAACATACATGAGTTTGTAAATTTCCAGATTATTTTGGGAACCACAAATTTTCTGTGGGTTTCCAAACAATGTTTGTAACTTTCTAAAAAATGTCTGTCAACCCGTGTGGAAATATTTCGTTGAAAAATGTCTACAAAACCATGAATAATCTCTAAAAAAAACGTCACATTTTCTCTGCAAAAATCTGAGAGAACTCTGACAAGCTCTGAAAATTTCTGAAGAATCTGTACAAATTTTTGTGAGAGTCTTCCAGAATTCTTTCGAAGTTACTCAGAGTTTTTTCATCTTCTTGCAAACGAATGGGAACGTAATGTTATGTTATAATGAGGTTGCAACTACTTTTCATGAAAGTGAAATTATACGTTACCGGTCTATTGCATGTAACGAGCAGGTCACATTGCATGTAATTAGTGTTGCCGCGATCCGAGCTAATCCGAGTTTCGAGCATGAGCTCGGCTTGGCTCTTGTTTTTGACAAATAGGCTCGGCTCGCAAATCGGATCGATAGATCCACTGCTCGGATTGACTCGAAGATCGTCGAGCTCGATCAAAGATCTCACGATCCTACTTCGTTCAAAACAAACGCGAATAAAAAATTCTTGCATCCAGGGGCTCTTCGGAATAGAGCGTACAGTACAGGCCATAAGTTTGAATTAACCTAAAGACATTTAACATTTTTACATCTTCGCTGTTCTAAATTGATTTAATTCATATACGAGGGTGGATTGATAAGTTTCCGGCCTGACCAAGAAAAACAACGTTTTTAAGAATTTTTTTTTTTTATTTCTCAACATAATCTCCTCCAAGGCTGATACATTTCTCATAGCGGTGTTCTAGTCTAGTAATGCCATCTCTATAGACTGATTCGTCAAGCTCCTCAAAATACCCATTTACAGCTCCGATTACTTCTTCATTGTCCGCAAATCTCTTACCGCCAAGCCATTTTTTGAGGTTAGGAAACAGATAATAGTCACTCGGGGCTAGGTCTGGAGAGTAGGGAGGGTGCGGCATTAATTCAAACTTCAGATCGTTGATTTTAGCCATCGCAACGATTGACGTGTGCGCTGGTGCGTTATCGTGATGAAACAAGATTTTTTTCTTTGCCAGATGAGGTCGTTTAATTTTCACTTCGTGGCTCAAACGTTGCAATAAGTCTGCGTAGTATTGACCAGTGATAGTTTTACCCTTTTCAAGGTAATCAATGTATATAATACCTCTTGCATCCCAAAAAACAGTAGCCATAACCTTGTTCGCCGAAAAAATTGTTTTTGCCTTCTTTGGAGTTGGTTCCCCTGGTCCAATCCACTGTTTAGACTGTTCTTTGGTTTCAGGAGTGTAGTGGTGGACTCAAGTTTCGTCAACGGTTAGGAATCGACGCAAAAATTCGCTTGGATTACGCTTATACAACGCCAAATTGGCGGTAGAAATGTTCTTTCGAATCAATTTTTGGTCGACTGTTAGCAAACGCGGCACCCATCTTGCACAGAGCTTTTCCATATACAAATGTTGGTGCAAAATATTTTGTACACGTTCATATGACATCTTACAGGTCTCAGCTATCTCACGAACTTTTAATCTGCGATCTTTCAGCACTATTTGATGGATTTTTTCGATCATATCTGGAGTTGTGACCTCAATGGGGCGTCCTGAGCGAGGCTCATCAGAGGTGCTCACACGACCCTTTTTAAACTCGGAAACCCACTGCTTAACGGTTGAATATGATGGGGAGGATGTCCCCAGTGTTGAGTCCATCTCTTCTTTAATTTCCTTCGGCGTTAACCCCTTCAAATAAAAGTATTTGATGACAGCACGATTTTCCAGCTTTTCCATTTTTACGAGAAACACAGAGGCGTCTTGGTCAGCGTGCTCTCAAAACTAAACTAACATGGCGATCGGACTGAAACTATAGCTACAAGCTATCTAAGGATGGTACTATAGAACGCCACCTCAAGGTAGGCCGAGTGGCGCCATCTCTTGGTCAGGCCGGAAACTTATCAATCCACCCTCGTAAACTACATAAATAATAATCAAAAAATGTCTAAACAATACAAAACACAATAAACTTATGTAAATAAAGTAAGTTGATTTCCTGAAACAAAAACATCAACTGAAAAAATTGTATCTCCTTTGGGTGTATTCAAACTTTTGGCCTGTACTGTATTTCTGAAGCTCTTGAAATTTGAGTATAAAACAACGTTTTCTCAAAATTTTTATGACTCGGCAAATCAAATTTCATAAATGTTAGTTATAAAAACTCCATGAATGCATCTTCCAATGAATAAATAGATAAATATATCATTAAATCTATCTTCAGAGGATTGGCGATGAAGAAAAATCCACTTTATAAACATATGTTCTTTATATCGACTCTGCTACTAATTAAACATTGAACACAATATTGTTTCATAAACCGATTTTGACAAATGAAATTTCATGAGATTTGATTAGAACATTGTCCGAGATTCAATGAGATTTTGCGAGATTCAGTGAGATTTGGCGAGAGTCAATGGTTTCTCTTAAACCAGGGTCCTTCTCCCGAAAGGAAATTTTCTCAGTAACGATCTAGCTCGTCGATCTCATAGTTCTGGCTTAGCTCGAAACTAGGATCGACTACAATTTTCTCAGCTCTGCTCGAAGATCGGATCGTTTGAAATTGTTGAGATCGGCTCGAAGATCGCGGCAACACTACATGTAATTTTCAAGTTATTTTATAATTATACCCTGGTCGAAAAAACTAAGTCAACGGAAACAAAAGTTTTTCTTCCGAATACTTCCGGTTACTATGTGTTTTTGTCACTGGAATTGCGGACATAAACCTAAACAATCTGTGGTCGGAAAAACGAAATAAACGGAAACCAAGTTGATTTCCGAATACTTCCGGCTACTATGTGTTTTTGTCACGGGAATTGCGGACATTAACCTAAACAATCTGTGGTCGAAAAAACGAAATAAACGGAAACCGAATTGATTTCCGAATACTTCCGGCTACTATGTCTCTAGTGAAAATCGAGGATAGAAATGGATAGGAAAATTTGTATTCGCTTTTATCCACTTCCAATGTCATTTTCTGCACCGCTTTTTGACATTGACCTGGATATAAATCTGGTTTATCCATTCCAATCCACAAAAAAGAAAAAAAATTGATTCTGGAGACAGATGTTTTTTAGTATCTGATGATGGTTTATCGCCGACAAATGTGGAAGTTGCGAATATTATTGCACAGTTTTATCGGTGTGTGATGTTTCTCTCCTACCAACTTTGCCGAAAACTCACAGATGAACCGACCGACCACCCATCCGAACAATGAACCTGCCTACTCAACGCTTAACCTATCTTATTAACTATCTAACGCTCAACCTACGCAGCTGTACACGGGTACGAGATGTGGGTCGAATAAAGTGATTCTATATTCACATGAGTTCTCTAGCAGAGATCAAGGAGGCCCTGGTTGAAAATTCTAAAGAAACCTAAATGTTTTTGAAGTAAATGTTTTCAAATTATTTAGGATTTCTTTAGACTACTTAGGAACCGAGATTTGACACAAGTAGAGAGTTTCCAATCGCTTAGGATTCTTTTCCGACTCACAGTTGATTTCACCGACTTCCGCACTACACACGCAGGGAGTTTAGGTTTACTTGGGTACAACTTGGACCATACTATGATTCCGTTCATTTCCGTGTGGGAGTAAAGAAACTATTTCCGTACACTTCCACTTTACGAACCAATAAGCTTAGGAACAGTTATGAATACTATTCACATAATGTCTTCCGATTACTTGGGGACATTTTAGATTCCAATCTACTTCCGTTCACTTATGAAAAATCGGAAATAAAATGTTTAAAAATGTTTACGCATACTGTGAAGTAATTCACTTCCGTAAGTTTATGCTGAGACCTAAATGAAATACTTACGTACATTTCCGCTTTATTTCGACAACAATAAACTTGGGAACAGTTATGAACAGTATGCACATAATGTTTTCCAATTACTTGGGGGCATTTTAGGTTCCAATTCAGTTCCGTTCACTTATGAAAAATCGGAAATAAAATGTTGAAAAATGTTTTCGCATATTGTGAAATAATTCACTTCCGCGAGCTTATGCTGAGACCTAAACAAAATCCTTGCGTGCATTTCCGTTTTATTTCCGCAACCATGAACTTAAGAACAGTTATGAATACTACGCACATAATGTCTTCCGATTAGTTGAGTACATTTTAGGTTCCAATCTACTTCTGTTCACTTATGGAAATTCGGAAATAGAATTTCATTTCAAATTTTTCATCAGTGAACCTAAACGGACTATAAATCAAGACATACCTAAGTAATTGGAAATCATCTATACGGACAATAAATATCAGTACGTCCGAGTGAACTCACGTGGAAAAAGATCGGAAATACATGGAAACAATGTTTTTAGGCCTGAACGGAAACTCGTGCAAGTCGAGGATGTCATAGAACGTGCAAGCACTTATGAAAATGTAATTTCAGATTTTTCATAAGTAAACCTAAACAGACCCAAGACATACCTAAGTAAATGGAAATCATCTATACGGGCAATGAACGCAACTATTCCCAAGTACATTCATGCCGAAATAGATCGGAAATACATGGAAACCATGCCCTAGCCAGCGAAGCGCTCCTAAATTTTCCATTATGCTGCTAGCAGTGCCACGATAGCAACGTGGTAGCACCCCATATATTTTTGGCACTGCTTACTACCATAGCATATATATATTGCAGTCTATAACGTAGCACTACCGTAGCGCTACCAGTATTACGAGGAAGTGCTATCAACCCGACTGGAAATTTACCCCATGGACCTGATCAGGTAAACCTTGATCCAGCTCAGGTCCTGGTAAAGCAACCTTATCAGGACCTGACAAGTCATGTCACGCTTCACTATTATAAGGACCTCATCAGGAGAGACTAATCGGGCTTTCATGAGGAATTCCATACAGAAACCTCCAAAATAACTCGAAATTAGGATATGAACAGGAAATCCAAAGCAAAATCAAAAGATTAAAGAGACATCAAACAGATTGAACATCAGTGAATTGATTCGATAAAATTTGGTTTCAATACGTTAGGGATAGATTGAACAAAATAGTCAACAGTTTTGAGAAGTAGGTAATGTATTTGGAATGAACAGATTGAATTTAAAAATAGGCACACTCAGCTAGAAACGTGACATTTTGTCTTCTCAAGCCCTGCTTTGGGCCAACTTGGCGTGATCTGGGTCAAGTTAGGGCCTTTGATGGTCCAATTTGGAGGAAGGGCCATTTTTAGCAAGGCAGTTGAGAATCCTTCGAGATTTACCTTCTAATTTGAGGAAAATGTGTTGAATCAAAGAGTGTACAGTCTACAATCAAGACTGTACATTTTTTTATTCAGTTTATTAAACTATCTTCATGATCTGAGGATGAACTAACGAGGTCCCAATGAGGATACAGCGAGGAAAACCCACTTCAGCCTTTTAGGATAATCTGAGGAAATCCTGACTAGGACCAAATGAGCTTATTTATACGTGGGGCATCCACACCTAATCCTGATCAGGACTGTAGCAGGTATGCCTCATTTCGGATGACCTTGTTAGGTCCTTATCATATGTTGGGTCAACCCGATGACAATTTCCAGTCGGGAAGGAGTATGGCGGGTGGAACACTACCAAGTCGCTCCCATTTTCACACGTCAATCGAACATCATGTGTTCAAGAAGCTCTTAAATGTATGAGTGGATGGTAGCGTCGCTGCTAGAAGCGCTACCTTGATTTTGCTGACTGGGGTGTTTAGGCTTGAACGGCAACTCACGGAAGTTGATCATGTCACACAACGCGGAAACACTTGTGAAAATATCATTTCAGATTTCTTATAAGTATAATAAATCTCAAAAGACTACAACCCAGAATCACGCATGCGCGATCAAACATTCGATCAGCTGTACAGTGGGTGGATTTAATCCGTTCCCTCCTATCTTTGATGAGTTGTGGAAAACTATGTCATAACTGACAATTTCTTGATAAAAGTTTAAATTAAACCACCTACACACTTAAGGAAAGACTCTTGTTGATCGATAATACCGTTGAAAAACTGATAGGGTTATAGGGTGATAGGGTTGCCCCTAACAGGGGTCAGAAATGGCCCAATAATGGCCAATCATCGGCCCGTTGATGGCCAGTCATGGCCAATGATGGGTCATTATTGGGCCATTCGTAAAACCCTGTATCGGGAATAGGATTGGATTGAATGGATAGGATATTTACTTCACTTGGATTCCATACAGATCATCGGTTTTCAGGAATTCGATTGGAAAGAAATCGTATTCCAAATTCATGATTAAAATGGATGGGGAATGAAGAATGATCAAAATGGATAGAGAATGAAAAATAATTGGAATGGATAGGGAATAAAAAATGATTCTCAAGAACGAGAGATAGAAAATGATTGAAACGGATTCAATGTCTATTGAATAGGATTAGATTGAATGGATAAGATTTTCACTTCAATTGGATTCCATACACATCACCGGTTTTCAGGAATTCGATTGGAAAGAAATCGTATTCCAAATTCATGATTGAAATGGATAGGGAATGAAAAATGATCAAGATAGATACAGAATAAAAAGTAATTGAAATGAATAGGGGATAAATCATGATCCGAAAGGATAAGGAATGAAAAATGATTCAACCGGATTCAATATCCATACTTTAATCAGTATGAAACAAAAATGAATTCAATGAGGATTACTTGGAAATTCATTATGTGGCTCAAAAATGATATGCATAATTCAGGATCGAGATGGATAAAGATTCAATTGGATGAAATCGTAATCAATTTTGTTACAATCGCATGCATATCCTCACATTGGAATGAAATTCGGCTTGAGTTGGATAGCTTTTTACTTCACTTGGAATCCATGCGAATTATCGATTTTCAGGAATTCGTATGGAAAAGAATCTTATTCCGATCTGCAATAATTATTAATTATTGCATTATATTTAATTAATTATTGTAATCTGCGTAAACGAACGTGAGTGTGAACATGCGTAAGCTAACTCACAATATGCGGAAACACTCTCGTTCGGTATCAGCTGAATCTCACGTAAACACAAACGCGCCACAGGAATGCGGAAGTGCGCGGAAAACATTTTGTCCCGTTCTGGCGGCAAAATGAAAAATCAAGAGAATCTGACGGAGTGCGTGAGTCAACGGAAAATCTTCATGTTGCAATCTGCGCAAACGAACGTAAGCGTGAACATGCGTAAGCTAACTCACAATATGCGGAAACACTTTCGTTCGGTGCCAGCTGAATCTCACGGAAACACAAAAGCGTCGCAGTGATGCGGAAGCGCGCGAAAACCATTTTGTCCCGTTCTGGCGGAAAAGTAAAGAATCAAGAGAATCTGACGAGGTGCGTAAGTCAACGGAAAATCTTCATGTTGGAATCTACGTAAACGAACGTAAGCGTGAACATGCTTCAGCTGACTCACAATACGCGGAAACACTCTTGTTCGGTATCAGCTGAATCTCACGGAAACACAAACGCGTCACAGGAATGCGGAAGTGTGCGGAAAACATTTTGTTCGGTTCTGACGGAAAAGTGAAGAAACAAGAAAACCTGACTGGGTGCGTAAGTCAACGGAATATTCCCACGTTAGAAAATGCGTAAATCTACGGAATCGCGAAGTGCTTAAACTAACTCATAAATATTCGTAATCAATTATCTTCTGTTCCGACGGAATCCTACGCAAGTAAGCACGATTTCATCCTCAGCGGAAACAAACCTAAACCACTCCACTCCGCATGGACATGCACATGCGGAAAAGGTTCTGTTTCGGAAGATATTCGTAAGCGATCGTAAACTCTTATCTTATGTAAAATTTCAAAACCGAAACCCTCCGATAATATCGTAAAATAATGTAAAGTTTTGGAAACACTTCACTTCCGAAAAGCTTCCGATTGTTTCCATTTTTCGGCTAGGGTAATACGGTGACAAACTGTGTTGGGTGATGAGATGTATGGTGAATCAAAATTGAAAATGATTTCTCACATTGTTTATTGGTTAGGAAATCATATAATGAACATGACAACGATTTTCTCCATGGTTTCGCAAGAGTTTTCCGGTTTTTTGTCGTCACCATCAAATTCAAGCGCCTATAGATAGTGATTGGGATTTTCGAACAGAATCGATTATTTTCTATAGAAAATGTATCGTATTTATATGAATATTTTGTCAAAATCTATAAAAACTAGACACCCTCTTTCTATGGAAAATAATTGATTCTGTTCGAGAATCTCCGTCAGTACTCAAAGACTATAAAAATTTATACTTTATTCATTTTTGCATCGATGAAAAAATGGTCAGGATTTTTGACAACGCTTCCTTCAATTTGGAGAACACATCTGTTGAACGATTGACCTAGGTGTTAGGCTATAAGAACGGTTTTTAAGAGAATTCCATCCTTTACAGAACCGTGGCAGTGGCATATCTATAGAAATTTTTTTCAGGAGATATTCATTAATATACCCCCAACGAATCATTAGAATTTCACAATGATTTCTAAAGACTGGGAAATAGAATTGTCACATTTTTTGACACTTGAAAATAAAAATTTCACAATATTATTTCTTGGCTTTCAAAAGTCATCGTAAAATTCAAAATTGCCGGTAATGTGCAATCTCAGGTACGTAGTTCATCATTATTCACTTCAAATTCGTATCAATTAGGTCGCTTTTGTAAAAAGGGTCCAAAATTCTACTTCCTTCTTTTCCTTATCCCTGTTGAAAATGCCGGAAAGATTCAGAAAAAAAACAGAACACTCTGTGAATTTTTCTTCTGAATTCCAGATAAATGTTACTGAGTTTTAAGAAACTTCAATTCAATTCTTGTTGGAATGTATTCTGGAGAGCCGGATGTAGGAAATTTGTTGAAGGGAGTAGAACTCAATCACGACGCCCCTCTGGAATGGGAAAATTTACAAAATTGTATAGAATTTATATACAACTTTATATAAGTTATACATGAAGTATATTAAATTATATATAATTCTGAAAATTCGGCCACTCGGGTCCTCTAATTAATTGAGGAGCTGGATCGAATAACTCGCCGAGCGCTCGAACCGCGTCACAAGTTTGATGCAAGAGATCCCGTCGTAGGTCGAAAAAAAAGTCGGAATTTTGGAAATGTAAAAATACTAAGTGGTAGAGCTTGAAAAATCAATCCAAGTTACTCGTTACGATTTTTTTCTATGATTGACGATTTTCGAGAAAAAAATCATAAACCATCAATTTTTTCACACCAAAAATGATTATTTTTCAACATTCAACTCGCTCTAACTCGGTCATTTTTCAATGAATCGAAATGAATCTTGCGAATTTCGATGCGTGAGACTTCCCCGAAGATGCAAATGTAGGTAAAGTTCGTGAAAATTAATAACAAATTAATAAATTTTTAATACGAAGTAAAAATCACGTTTTTCATCCTTTGTATCAAAAAAGTGGTGGAGGAAGTACGAAGTACAAAAAACTTCCAGCGAGAAAGTTGTTCGCTAGTGTTTGAACTAACTTTGTGGGAAATTTCAGATCGATTCGACTAATAGTTCGCAAAATACAGCCATTTATTCATTAGCGCGCAGCAAAAATTTTTCATAGTTTCGCGTCGTTTATAGGATGAATATCCGCGTCCGCGGCAAACGTGGTATTCGCTCGATTTCTGGACGTAGGTTTGTTTTTTGGGTCGGAGAAAACGAATATTGGATTATTCCTCTGAATAAAATTCATGATCGATGCTTTATTACAAATAATTTAATTGTTTAAAAGGTCTTTACAAATCAACTGATTTACTTCAAACTGAACGAGCAGAAGCAACTGGACTGAGCAAAGAAAAAATGAATGATGTCAAATCGTTGATGCAATATTTGAGTAGTGAAGGAAAAATAAAGTATCAAGATTTTTTTGAAAAAGCTGTAATAAAGATGAAAAGAAGAACAAATTACGGATAAACCTAAAAGCAAAAAGTGTGTAAATCCGTAGCAGTAAACGAGAAAAAAAATGAACAAATGTACATGTGGAAAATAGATTATGTGAATAAATAAATATATTCGAATAAAAAACAACAATGAAAAATGTTCCGCACAAAACTTATTTCTCGCAAGACAAGAAACTTTTTTCGTCCGAATAGCTTTCCCTTAATACCAATAGTTGATTTGTACAGACCTTTTGAACAATAAAGTTATTTGTAATAAGGCATCGATCATGAATTTTATTCATAGGAATAATCCAATATTCGTTTTCTCCGGCCCAAAAAACAAACCTACGATCAGAAATCGAGCGAATACCACGTTTGCCGCGGACGCGGATATTCATCCTATAAACGACGCAAAACTATGAAAAATTTTTGCTGCACGCTAATGAATAAATGGCTGTATTTTGCGAACTATTAGTCGAATCGATCTGAAATTTTTCACAAAGTTAGTTCAAACACTAGCGAACAACTTTCTCGCTGGAAGTTTTTTGTACTTCGTACTTCCCCCACCACTTTTTTGATACAAAGCATGAAAAACGTGATTTTTACTTCGTATTAAAAATTTATTAATTTTTTATCAATTTTTACGCACTTGACCTACATTTGCATCTTCGGGGAAGTCTCACGAATCGAAATTCGCAAGATTCATTTCGATTCATTGAAAAATGACCGAGTTAGAGCGAGTTGAATGTTGAAAAATAATCATTTTTGGTGTGAAAAAATTGATGGTTTATGATTTTTTTCTCGAAAATTGTCAATCATAGAAAAAAATCGCAAAGAGTAACTTGAATTGATTTTTCAAGCTCTACCACTTAGTATTTTTACATTTCCAAAATTCCGACTTTCTTTTTCGACCTACGACGGGACCTCTTGCATCAAACTTGTGACGCGGTTCGAGCGCTCGGCGAGTTATTCGATCCAGCTCCTCAATTGTCAAAATGACACAGAGGAACTCTCGCTGAATGAATTGTTGCTCGAGGGGAGGTTCTCATCAAGCGAATACCGAAATAAGGTGATTTTCTCGAATTTTTTTTCTTAAGAAAGAAGTAAATTGAGAACTCGAGTTATTTGAAACTCATTAAATGAGTCCTCAATTCCATGAGAACAATTTTCTCAAGTCAAAGGATTCGTATCCCAAAACTTTGAAGGCGTTTTTCTCGAAACCATGTTTTTCAAGTTTGGCTCCACGATATATCAAAAACTACTCCACGGATCGCTCTTTTTTTTCTTATTTTGAAGCTGATTGAATTTATTGGAGGATGAACCTGAATGCAGATGACATTTGCCTTTTTCTTTTGTTTTCATAGCACTTTGAACAGGGCCGGCCCTAGGTATTTTGCCGCCCTAGGCGAAATCCCAAGACGCCGCCCACTACCCTGTAAAAAAACCTGTCAATCACAGTGAATGGTATATTCGCATCGTAAATTCGCAATTGAACACGAAAATTAGGATATTTGGTTAACTATAGAACAATAGAAGAATTAAATTTTGTATAGATTAGGAATAAAGTACTATATTTTCATGGAATGTTTCAGAAACATTCTGAAGAAATATCTCAGCACACACAAATGATATTTGCCGAACGTCTTACGTAACATAAAAAATGCAGGTTTCCACAAATTTCAAAACACGTACTCTCTGAAACTTAAATCCACACCACTGACACGTTTTGAAAACTTTCGACTTTTTTTGGTGGTACGCTTCATTATATTCTAATTCTCACGCACATAATATACTTCAAAATTCATTATAATCAAAACTTGCCTTACTTGAAAACTCGTTCAAATGAAAAATTGCTGATCAACCCTGAGTAGACGTCGGTTCTCCATACAATATTACTTCGACACACAATAAAACAAAAGATGAATGCACCGACAATGCGATAGTCTTTTGTTAACCTATGAATCTTGCATGGAGGAAAAACAAAACACATATTACAAATTTCCAATGAAGCGATTCAAAATTGAATGGTATCTTATTGCAGTTCATAAAAAAATGTTCTTATTATGCAACTTCATGGATTTTTCAACAGGATATTCATAAGTGAAACACGAAGTCCTACTCTGCTAAAAATGTCCCATAGAAGACGGTTTCTAAAATTGGAATCCCCATGCTGTATCGTGCATTTACGAGAGAATTCTATTGATTCTCATCGCATCCTACAGGATTTGAGAAATGTACTTGGTTCTATCGTAAAATTCCTGTAGTAGAAAAATCAATTATTCGCAAAAAAAAGGTTATAATTCTCCAAATAATTAATACTTTGTCTATGGGAAGTTCACTTTAGAACCACGTAAATTTTTCTTAAATCCTATAGAATACGATAAGAATCGACAGAATTCTATCGTAAATAATTCACGATACAGCATCGGAATTCCAGTTTCAGGAACCGCATTGAAACCCATAGGCAAAATTTTATCGTTTTCTACGGGAAATTTTTTGCAGGGTATGAATTTCTGCTCACGATTCACCATAAATACCTACATGAATACACATTTTGCAGGTTGAGAATAAAACACTTGGTTTTCATATGATGTTTCGACAACATTCTGAGAACGTACCATAGCATACGTAAGAAAACGTCATCGAAACGTGTATTCCAACGTGATAAACCAATGTTCTCGAAACGTTTGGAAAACGGACTTTTGAAAACGAAAATCTGTGAAACCATTGATACGTTGGTTTTTGGTGCTGTTTAGGATACTGCTTCCAATACTGCTGCGAGACAATGTTGAATACTATTGTCGGATGATAACTAGGTTCTCACTCAATCGACATTTGATGTCTTGCATGCATCACCCAATTATCATTATTCACCAGGTCATCTTTCTGATGCCATTCTGAAACTGAATTGAAAAATAACTTATTTCTTGTAAAATGTGTACTGAAATTTATGCATAAAGACTTTTGCAAAACACTTTTTTTAGAGGAAAATCTCTTTTTTAGAGGAAAATTGTAATTCTTATTCAGTAATTGAACCACCATGAATTCTTAGGAAGACAGAGAATGTTTCTAATAAGTATTTTGTGTGTCATGTGTATGTGTATGTTCAGTATGGTTCTTACTCATGATTTCTAGGATTTTGTTGTTTTTCCAAATTTTGCCGCCCCCTGAATCTTGCCGCCCCAGGCGGCCGCCTATACTGCCTATATGGACGAGCCGGCCCTGACTTTGAAGGCAAGATGTTGTCAAGATGAAGGTTGTCAAGATAAGGGTTGTCGTAGATATGTAGAAATTAAGCATCTAACGAATAATAGCCAGGGGTGGAGGATTTCATCAGACCAGTCATAAGCAGTGATGTCAGGAAAGACGGTGTGGACCGAAAAATCAGCCCCTCTACCGTGCACACGATGAAACTTTCGTATACATGTGAGTTACACGTATACGAACGTATAAATGTGTGAACAATGGAGGGGCTGATTTTTCGGTCCACCCCGTTTTTCCTGGCATCACTGGTCATAAGACTGATTACTTCATGATGATGATGAGCACTTTAAAGAGCGACAAAAAGGTCAAAAAACGCTATCAAAAGTTTGCATGTCTGTCATTTTTTTAATTTTGGGCTTCTCACTGGTTTCATTGGTACAACCTCCAAGAAATATAATATATTTCATAAAAATTCTTGGATTTTTGATTTCTAATCATTTTTGTGAGTGCTATAGTAACGCCCGATTGATCGCTGTTTTTTAGGTGGTTATGTTTCAACACGTATCAACAATTCCCATGGCATTATTTTTTACTGAAAAAAATTTTTTAATGTACTTGAAGAATCAATTAACAAGTGTGAAAAACCCCGAGTTCTTCATTTACTTCCTTCCATGGAAAGAAAATTCGAGAAAATCCCCTTATTTTGGGGTCGCTAGATCAGAACCTCCCCTTAACTGACAAACATTTCTTGAAGTTTTACCAAAATTGTTTGAGAATTCAGTAAAAAATGTTCGGTAAAAAACTTCCAAACTTTTTAGCAAACATTTTTTAGTAAATTCACAAACAATTATGGTGAAATGTCAAACAATTTTTGTGAATTATTGACAAACTAAGAAGAAAGAAATTGTAAAATTTACATGTTACGAGATCAATATTTGGACGATTTCAAAAATAGTTCGAACTACCATAATAAAAAACTCTGCCAATTGGCACATGGCTTCCTCGTTATTGTTGGAAAAAACACTGTTTCAAAGCTTGATGCTTACCCTGTCCTCCCTTCGCTTCCGATTTGCTTGAAATTTACACCGATATGTTCAAGATTACATGGCATTTGGATGATAGGAACATAGGAAAAGCATGTTTTCAAAACATTGTCAAATAACGCGGATCGCAAAAGAAGATTTTCCCCAGTTTTCAACTCATTGGGATGGAACTCATGTGGGAACACTATCGAATCACAATTAGAACGTGGTAAAAAATTTCATTCCAATCGAATCACAGGAAGCGAAAACATGCTCGGTCGCAAAATCACAATTTTCAATAACATGTTTTCTTCCACTCTCCCGTTTTTCTTAGAGAATCAAGTTGAAAGTTATATAGGACTGCGATCAACACTGCATAGAGCTGTGGTGGAAATTTCATAACAATTGGATGATAGAAACGGAAGTTATCCGCATGTTAACGATGTTTACGAAATTTACAAATTTTGTTACGAAGCTCAGTGCTCACCGCTTTCTTCCTTCAATTCCGATTTGTTTGAAATTCACAACATACAACTAAACCCCCGTAAACTGATTATATTCCAAGTTTCATGCACTGAGACCCCAATTTCTTAGATTGGAAGAAAATTTCTTTGCCCTCATTCTGGTAAATCTTGTTTTCAATGGAAAAAATAATTCATTTCAATGAAAAAATTTTTGATGGAATTGAAGTAATTTTTTTCAAATTTAAAAAGGAATACATTTTTGTTCCAATTTGAAAATTCTTTGTTTCAGTTTGATGAAAACTTTTTCCTTCCAACTGAATTTTTCTTTGATTGAACAAAATATTTATTGGAATGAGGACAAAGAAAAATTTCTTCCAATCTAAAAAATTGGGCTCTCAGTGTGGCATTTGGATGATACCGACATGGAGAAGGCATGCTTTCAAAATATTGTCAAATAATGTGAATCGCAAGACGAAAATTTTCCACAGTTTTCAATCGATTAGGATAAAAACTCATATGGGACCACTATCGGATCATCACTGAGACACGGTATAAGTTTCATTGCAATCGGATAATAGGAAGCGGAGATATACGCGGTCGCAAAATCATGAGTTTTTCATAACATTTTTCTTCACCCCTGCCGTTCTTCTGTAAGAATCAGGTTGAAACGTATATGGGATCACTATCAGCTCGGGTTCCAACTGTGGTAAAAATTTCATGACGATCGGGTAATAGGGAAGGAAGATATGCGCGGTCGCAGAATAGTTTCCCCACAGACAGATACGGAACCAGAATGACTCCCTGAGCTCTGAGGAACATTTTGGTCTAAGAGATTTTGAGTTTGGAGACAGAAAAATGTTTGGTCCCTCAAAACGATCACAAAGCTTCCCTCTAACGAGGAAGCAATAATTGAGGTTGATTTTACAACAGCGAATGTGAAATATACCACAGCTGATGTAAATCTGAGATTCCCCGTGGTAAAATCAACGAAATGTGATAATTCGAACTATTTTTTGAAATCGTCCAAATATTGACATCACAAGATGTAAACTTTTACAACTTCTTTTGCTCGGTGTAGTCATTTTTTCGGAATTCACAAAAAATGTATGGATTCCCAAATAATTTTGAAATTTACAAATCCAAAAGTTTTTCACCATACTTTTCGTTTTGGAAATTTATAAATATGTTTTACTATGTAGAAAATAGCGACATGCGGTGGGATGTCTCCATTTGATAAATTTTGAGCGTTCCTTCCAGGTGATTCCTTTTTTTTGGCACAATACGATTTGATGATTTTGGCTTCAGAAGCCAGCAAAGGGATATATCGATCTTTTCGACACATTTTAGTGTATATAATACCACAATATGAATTCAACAATTTCCTGTATGAAAAAAAAATTTTTCGACGCTTTGTCCTTGAGATATGAGCATCTTTAAATTTTTTTTCAAATCCAAATCGCTCAAAAGCGTTGTGTGCTACATACTTGAACTTGACACCATTCGCTAAGTTGGAACACGTCGAATTTCTGGCAAAAAATTAAACTATCTTGTCATTCTTTGTTTCGGAGCTGTAACAAGTTCAAGTTGCTGATTTCTGATTAGTTAAACGCTAAAAAATTTTAAATCGCGGTAACTTAGAATTGAAAAATGACAGAGTAGTTCAATTGCTTTTCCAATGATCCGCCGTGTTTCAACTCAGCGAATGGTGTCAAGTTCAAGTATGCAGCACACAACGCTTTTGAGCCATTTGAAAAAACATCTGAAAATGCTCATACCTCCAGAACAAGGCCTCAACAAAATTTTTTCATACGGGAAATTGTTGCATTTTGGCTGCAAAATATGCCCTTAAAATATGATCCGCCCGATTCGGGTCACCCTGTATAATTTAGTGTATATAGCCCCCATATACAATTCTTTTTTCTACTAAGATACCATCTAGATGAATTACATACTATCCAAATATGATCATTTGAAATTCAAAACATAGTGATTTTTATATAAGTGTACTATCGCTCGATGCATCTCAGAGATGGTTCTATATAGAAAAAACTGCACGATGAAGAAAAAAAACTTGTCGAGTGTAGCTTTATCAAGAGATAATTGAAGGTAATAACGTACAATTAAGCGAACAAAATTATTCGATTTATTCGAGGAAATTTATAAGACAATTATTACGTCAACTCATCAGTGAATACTTACGACACATGGTTCTCCATTTAAAGAGTATTTAAAATTCAGTAGGAATGTTTTTATGAAATTCATCATTCAAGAAGAATTCCTGTAATGAATGCTTGGGTGAACTTGTCGCGTTTCAATCGGGTACAAACGAGCAAACTGTGCTCAAACGCATTACTATTCGCGAGGATTCTTACGAAATTGTAAAATAGAAATGAATAATTGAATACAAATTCATTTCATCCATACACCTGCGAGTAAGGTTAATAAACGTAGTGAAAGGGATAATTATTAGTATGTAGATGAATAGTATATGTACTTTAAAATTTCCGGTACGTTAACAGTATATATATACATACATACATATATATATATATATTCATCATTTATCATGTACATGTTTGATCTATATAAATTCTCTTTAAATTTATCTAACGTGTTCCATGTGTTTTTAATTCCGCACGTGCGGAAAATTCTATGATTTTTAATTCAATATACAAGAGTCTACGGATAATTAATTACTTGGAATAAATTGAATTATCGTTTCTCCTTGTCGCCGCTTATTAGAATTCGCAAATAAACGAAACGAATATCATTCGAAGGATAAGTTTCATGAATAAATTGATGCTATTTTGTGAAAAATGCATATTTTCCAAAACTGCTATACGTATTTCGCCCCAGCTTGTGAGCTACAGAAACTGATTATTTTCAATTCTAAAAATCACTTGTCATATTTACCACAATTTGGAATTCGAGTAATTTCAAGTCGCTATAACTTCGAAACGAAGAATGCTAAAATAATCCAGTTGTTATTCAGAAAATCCGTCTTCTTTCAACTCTCAAAATGGTGTTGAATTCAGAGATATAAATCGTACCGTTTTTTGAACATTTGAATTGTCCGAACAATTGAAAAATGCTCGAATTTCGAAAATCAAGTGTCCAAGGAGATTTGAAATTTGAAACACCCATAAAATCCAATGATACAACCCGAGTATTTCAAAGAATTCTCAGTTCTGCAGGTTTTCATGATTCTGATTCCCTTAATGAGAATGAATAATCGAGGAACTAAGAGAGAACAGGGATAATGTTCGCACAGTCGATAGACGTTAACATCTGAATATTTTCTTCTCCCTTAGCGAACATTAACTTTCCACGAGAAATGAGACATCTTTCAAATTTCTATTAGAATAACAAAAAGAAACGTATGACCCACAAATCCCACACAATTTTCACGAATTTTAATCGGCACAATACTCATCGGACCCTATTAGTTCTCGCCTTTTTATTCTCCACCGCCCACTAGAAAACGAAAGTCTCATATTTCACCTCTCTCCACGGATCTATTTTCAAACGGTATATATCAGCTTACAAATCTCTTTTAATTCATTCGTTACATCCTTGATCAATTCCATTCAAATCTCACAGAATTCCTGATGAACAGCTGTACTCTATGCCAAGCAAATCCTTATCAAATTCCAGTCTATGAGTAGTCAAACCACCTGACTCGTCTCATGAAGTAATTCAAATAAAATTCAGGGGAAAACCTGTTTGTTTCAATCAATCGCGTTCTTCGAAACTAAATCGTCAATTTTAATTCACTCACATTCATCGGATAGTTAAAGTAGTTCTCCGGGAGAATTCAGGATCAAATTAGAAAAATTATTGTCAAGCAGAGCCCGAAGGTCGAGGGGATTCGATAATCATATTCTTATTTATGACAAAAAAAGAACCAACTCGAAGTATAAATAAACAACCTTGTAACAACAACAACGCGAAATTTGACATGGTTTTTTTCTTAAAAAATTTTTATTTTTGATCCGTTTATGACTTATGAGGGCTCATTTTGTTCCTTGTGAGATTTAAAAAACATTTACCATGGGGATTTTTTTATATGAGTCATCATGACACTGTCACACGCTTTTGTTTATGGGCATGTATTTTACTATTAATAAACAAATGCGTGTGACAGTGTCATGATGACTCATATAAAAAAATCCCCATGGTAAATGTTTTTTAAATCTTACAAGGAACAAAACGAGCCCTCATAAGTCATAAACGGATCAAAAATAAAAATTTTTTAAGAAAAAAACCATGTCAAATTTCGCGTCGTTGTTGCTACAAGGTTGTTTATTTATACTTCGAGTTGGTTCTTTTTTTGTCATAAATAAGAATATGATTATCGAATCCCTTCGACCTTGGTGCTCTGCTTGACAATAATTTTTCTAATTTGATCCTGAATTCTCCCGGAGAACTACCTTAAAACAGTTATGAGGAATGATTGTATTCAATCAGCCTTTTGCCTGCACAATCGATTGTATGAAATCGGTCTTTAGATCGAATCCTATGCAATAATTGACTCAAAAAGTTTCTTCACTGCTGAAATATGCCAGATAGATTCCATCCAAAAAATTTTGCTGGAATCTATGTGGTTTTTCAACAGTTCCTATCTCTACGTATTCCAAATCTTCACACACTATAAAAAAACTCCTGGGCGCCGGAGAGAAGAGGATGCTTTCGCTATAGGTTGTAAAATAACGAATTCAAATTCAAATGAACCAAAATCTTATTCATTGCACAAATGATGGTTGCACTTTATTTTCAATTATATGAGGGGAAGTTCTCATCTAGCGACCCCAGAATAAGGTGATTTTCTTGAATATTTTTATCATGGAAGGAAGTGAATAAAGTTTTCACGCTTGTTAATTGAGTCTTTATGTGCATTAAAAAGTTTTGTTCAGTGAAAAATAATGCCATGGGAATTGTTGATACGTGTTGAAACATAACCACCTAAAAAAACAGTGATCAATCGGGCGCCACTATAGCACTCACAACAATTATCAGAGATCAAAAATCCAAAAATTTTTATGAAATATATTATATTTGTATATAATATATATTTAAGACATGCGAACTATTAGTATCGTTTTTTCACCTTTTTGTCGCTCTTTAAAGTGCTATGAAAACAAAAGAAAAAGGCAAATATCATCTCCATTCAGGTTCATCCTCCAATAAATTCAATCAGCTTCAAAATAAGAAAAAAAAGAGCGATCCGTTGAGTAGTCTTTGATATATCGTGGAGCCAAAGTTGAAAAACATGGTTTCGAGAAAACGCCTTCAAAGTTTTGGGATACGAATCCTTTGACTTGAGAAAATTGTTCTCATGGAATTGAGGACTCATTTAATGAGTTTCAAATAACTCGAGTTCTTAATTTACTTCTTTCTTAAGAAAAAAATTCGAGAAAATCACCTTATTTCGGTATTCGCTTGATGAGACCCTCCCCTCGAGCAACAATTCATTCAGCGAGAGTTCCTCTGTGTCATTTTGACAATTAATTAGAGGACCCGAGTGGCCGAATTGTCAGAATTATATATAATTTAATATACTTCATGTATAACTTATATAAAGTTGTATATAAATTCTATACAATTTTGTAAATTTTCCCATTCCAGAGGGGCGTCGTGATTGAGTTCTACTCCCTTCAACAAATTCCCTACATCCGGCTCTCCAGAATACATTTCGACAAGAATTGAATTGAAGTTTCTTAAAACTCAGTAACATTTATCTGGAATTTAGAAGAAAAATTTACAGAGTGTTCTGGTTTTTTTCTGAATCTTTCCGGCATTTTTAACAGGGATAAGGAAAGGAAGGAAGTAGAATTTCGCACCCTTTTTACAAAAGCGACCTAATTGATACTAATTTGAAGTGAATAATGATGAACTACGTACCTGAGATTGCACATTACCAGAAATTTTGAATTTCACGATGACTTTTGAAAGCCAAGAAGTAATATTGTAAAATTTTGTCCTTCAAATGTCAAAAAAATGTGACAATTTTATTTCCCAATCTTCAGAAATCATTGTGAAATTCAAAATCTCCGGCAATGTGAAATTCCATTCCGAAAACATTCTTCAAAAACTTTTTCAGGTGGAGGTCGGATGAAGGGTCATCAATTTGATGGCATTTTGACTGAGTTGTTCTCATAAGGATATTGCACAGTTCTCAGATATCACTTGAATAGATGCATATGTATCTCCAAACCAAAAAACTTTGCCCCTATAAAACCCATATGGACCCGGATACCATTTCTAGCCCAGGCGGAAGTTTCTCATATTTTTTCATAGTTTTTCATATTTCCTCATAAATCTCGTTAATTTTGCATTAAATTCCATAAAAACTCTTAAAAGTTCATAATTTCCCTAGGAATTGGGACCGTCATTATTGGAAAAACATTTCCTGATTAAAAATCTTAGTTTCTCATGAAATTTCATATTTTTACACAATACTTAAATTTTGTTGATTTTTCATTAAAACAATCTTTTCCATAAGAAGTCATAACTTCTCATAATTTTAATCATAAAATCTCATAATTTTCCATAATGTTTTGGATCTGTTTGTATGAATAATACATTTTCACGAGAAATCAACGTTTTTCATGAAATTTCATCATAAAATACTATATTTTTCACTTTTATTTCCCCACATTGTAATCAAAGTAGTTCAAGAGTGCTGATGAAGAGCCAGAAAACTTCCAACTGGTTGTATTTATTTGACCAGTAAAAAAAATTCCTAAATGGAGTTGTATCAAAATCCTGAAACAAACTAATTTCAACTCCCAATAAAATGTAATGTGCTGCTTACAACATATATGTTTGCTCTGCATCAATAGCGCCACCATACTGAACGATTTTCTTGAAATATTGAAGTTTGAAGCAAGAATAAGAAAATAAGAAAATCGCAATTTCAAACAATTTCGGAATTTTATAAACCATTTATGAGACAATATAAGGAAAAATTCTTCATAACATTGTCTGAATTTCTGAAGAAATTATGAGAGAAAGTATGGACATTTATGACTTTTTATAAGAAAATTTCCAGAAAAATTGAGATCTCATGAGAATTTATGAGAAACATTCTAACTTATGACTTTTTATGATAAAGTGCTTCTCATAAAACAGTCCCAATTTCTAGAGAAATTATAATATTTTAGGATGAATTATGAGAAATTATGAGAATTTTGTTCCGCTAGGGAGTGCTTCGTTCTCGTCTCGTCTTGTATAGATTCTCCCTGAGATCTTCTGGATAATCATTTTTGAAGACGATAACGATACCTGTCAAGTCGAGAGTCTCAACGAGACGAGAGAAAACCGAAACACTGACCATGCAGTTTCAAATTCAATCCAATTCCTATCGTGTTCTGAATCTGGTTTCTATTCAGTTTTTTACGCAGAGCAGGAACCTTAGGAAAGTTGAACAAATAAAAATGTGACGTGAGAACTTTCGTCACCCGATTCGATAACTACACCATTACACCTACAACAAATGAATCGATTTGCGTTTCGAATAAAAGAAATCAAAAAAAGTATTGAAACTCCCAAGAAGTATTATATTCTAACACTCGATCATTTTTATTGTATTACAAATTGAAATGATATATCTTCTTCCGATTATGGTGAATGCTCATCAGACGACACGGATCTACGGAATGTGATGAAGCATATAGTTTTTGATTACCTTCTTCCTTAAACGATCTACGATGGAAAAACTGCACCGATAGATTACACAATTCGCATGTACAGGCCAAGGTACACATAATTTGTACTAATGGCATTGCATTGCATTGCATTTTTTTAATCCAAGGCACATATATTCTCTACCAATAAATTTTCCCCATCAAACTGCATATTCAATCTACTTCACTCGTCTAATCTTCTGATAAATGAATGAACATTTTCCATAACAGATTTCTACACATCGTGTATGAAACGAAAGATAATTTCAATGTACACCAGATAGGAATGCGACTACTAATCATTCATGAATATACAATTCTGTAACACCGCTGAATCAGTTTCATACGAACGATTCGATATTTATATGCAAAATCTCGATTTTCAACAATCAAAATTCATACCGCTCCATTAGGATGAAAATTATCACGATTATTTCAATTAAAATTCCACCTTAGGATGTGAATAATAACTTTTCATAAAATAAATCATTATTAGTTATATCACGGAAAGCCTTTGTCAACATTTTCACACGAATTACCGAAAATGGTACAAAGAACGATAACGAGGTGCAATAATAACGTGTAAATTGATCATTTTTTTTTTCAAGATAAGTATATTGATAGTACGTGATCCATTTGTATTACTTATGTGTCAACAACAAAGTGTTGAACCTCGATCATCAACTGTTTATTACTCTGGAAAAAAAAATTAAAATTCTCATCCTTCGAGTACACTTACAGATATCGACACTTTGAGTGATCATAAAGAATGGTCTCATACAATAATGAATCATCAAAGTCACACCAGGCGTTGGAATGCTTCTCATTTTTCTTGGTGAGAAATTCTCAGTCGTCAATAAGAAAAAGATACACACTTTTTTGTTACCACGATATAATCAAGTGGAAATGAATCAAGTTCTACAGAACCCTGGTACACGTTTTACACTGAATCTTTGAGACACCATTCTTTAACAATCTTCTCTTGACGTAATAAACAATAGTATTCGTATACCTGAGATTTTGATTTGCCGGTACTTGAATTTATACGAATTATTACAAAATGAAGATTCAGGAGATGAATGTTTTATGATTGAATCGAGGCAGAAATAAGGAACTATTTTTTTCCTACGGCAAAACTACGGCTTCTCAATATAATCACTGACATCCAGTAAATCCATTAGCCACCTTGTCGACGTGTGGCTTCCGTCAAGAAGGTCGCACACCACCACGATTTCTGAAATTGATTGTTGCATTATCAAGGTCGCTAAGGGAATGACTAAACTATGATCCTGTATTTTCAAATCTGAAAACAATCACAGTCCCCCAAGAGATAAAAGGAACAATACAATCTAATTATTCGAAATAATGACATTCAACAACGTTCAAAGTAATCCTTTTGCTTTATAAGTTATATACGCATTTACACACATTTTAGTCTACATATGTACATTACTATGAAATTATGCTATATTATGCATAACGTACAAAAGTAAGTGAAAATCATTATTATCACTGGACAAATTCGCTTTACTTTTGTTCATAAATTACAATTTTATATATATATATGCGTATATGTAGGGTAATCGAACGAATCGCTCAACAGAAGATAATAGAATATTTTGATTTTTGTATTGGAATATAACAGAAATAAATTCAACAAGCGTGAAGCGGGATTTCAATTTTGCTTTCCCATTCTTCGTTGAATCAAATAAAAATTGGTGATAAATAAATTAAACGAATCGATAACACGTTGATTTAATATCTAAGGTTTTCATGTTTTCTTTTGGTCAACCCAAAATTGTATATTCGCTACGAACAAACAGTTTTGTTCGAAATACCGTTGAATTACGTTGTTACAAAAATCTTCCCTAACGACGAGTGAAAGGTACTTTCAGGGTATTCGAACGTAAAACCACGCATATCGATACGATCATTTCAAATTACGATATGTCAAAATAAAAAAATAAGTTATCAAAAAATTTATCGAATCAGTCAATGAATCAAATTATTCCAATAAAACTAAAAGCATGCGTATATCGTTGGAATGAGTGTATCGATATTAATTCGTTAATGAAATTCTTCATCCGTATGGGATAAAGTGCCAAGGCGCACGCTGCGGATAAACTGTGGGAAACACTTACTTTTGTTCTCTATCATTCGATATAAAAGTATTTGAAATAGGGCCTTGGCTCGTCATTTGTTATCGAGTTCAATTATTTCGTACGGAACTGTCTATTCGAGACTACCTATTTGTTCGAGTGTGCATGTACATTATTTTTAAAAAGATACTCGCGGTGTGACGAGTTGGGTGAATTAATGGGATCAAAATCTCGCTATATACAGACATGTTTGAATTTTGCGAAATTTTGACGATGGTGTTTGATTTTGTAATACACTGAATGAAATGACGTGGCTGACCTGAGGGTCACGCCCCTGGTATCCCCTTAATCCTCTAATGTCGGCTTTTGCGCAATGAATTCTCAAGTACTGTACACTTCAAGGTCATTCAAAATTGATATTCATTCCATTCATAACGAAAAGGAAAATAAAAAAGAAGAACATCATTCGGTGAGGAACATTCTCAAACTTCGGTACCACATTCTCTCATTTCTGATTTGAGGAGGTACCAGCGGTTATGACGACAAACTGTTACATAAGATTATGTCACACTGTTTTTTATCTCGATCTCTATAGTGCAAAGATATCTTCACTTGGATGGGACAGAGATAAAAACCAGAAACAATCTGACGTAATATTCGAAGGACACTCAAGATTATACCAGCAGCAGCAGCAGTAGCAGCAGTAGCAGCACCATCACAACCACCACTGCCATAACCACGTTTCTAATTTTGTGTGTTAAAGGCGCTCAAGCATCAGGAGAAGCGAACAAAGTTTTGCGCCAACTTTTTTCATCAATTACTTGATAAATTTCAATTTGAAATCGATAATAATTGAGTACATACATACCTGAGATTGGACTCTAAATACAAATTTGGATTTCAAAAATATTTGACAGTTGGAGAACGTTACTGAAGTTTGAATCGTTTATTAAAACGAATTAGTAACCAAATAACGGAAATAATCAGCTGTTGAAGATTAAAAATCTTGTAGTACATTCTTTGATCGCTGTTTTCAGTTGAAAAAAAATAAAAATAATTCATTTGAAGAGATAAATAACGGTGATTCATCAAATTTTCTGAGTTTTCGTTTCGTTTCTATGAACGATTCAAACTTCAAGACAACATGTTGGAAATTATTACTTTTAAAACCCTCTTATACTCGCCAGGAAATCAGTCAGAAGTACTGCAACTTATATTTAGAGTCTAATCCTAATCGTGGATTCTATTATTACTCATTAAAAATTTTAGTTGAACGCATAATTTACGAAAAAAGTTGGCAGAAAATTTGACTCGCTTCTTGTGGTGCTTGAGTGCCCTTAAATTTCTCGATAACGGTGAAACTTGGAGTCTCCTGAATATTAGAATTTCGTCTCACCAAGATCAAGTAGTCTTACATAAAAAGTTAGATCCTTGATACTTTGAAAGTCACACCGCTGATATTCCTCTTCATCTTTTGGAAAACAACTTACATAAAATTATTCCACGATCTAAATAAATACTAATAACCATATAAATTGCAAATTGATCGAACAGAATTTAAATGTAAGTTTATCTAACGCTTGAACGCATAAGGATTTCATGTCGACTTAACATTGATATACTACCAGTCTCAAAAAAAAAAAGAATCCGTGACACCAAATTTTCGAGAATTGAAACGTTCTTAACTAAGTTGATTTCCAAAACCTGACAGAAAGCTTTTTCGATGTACTCGCATCTCTTTTATCAAGAACATTCGTTCTACTCGCATTCATAATACTCTTATTTTTAAAATCATACGACTGAGCGACGTTCTAAAATCCTTACTAAACTGATTTTGGATAAAAAATGTTTTTACTCCAAGAGATGTTTTAATCACAGATTTCGATATTCAAATATTATTTCAAAAACGTTGATACATCAGTGGCGGAGTTCTTTCATGTTGATATATATATATATATCTTCTTTTCAAAGATACGTGGAAAAACTGACGTACAGTGGGTTTTTAATCTGCGAGCCCTTTCGCGAATCAAACATCCACCCATTGTACAATTCAACAACAACATTGTTAGCTTTCGTTCTTATTTCGATAAAAACGTCTTTACAACGTCACAACGGGAAGCCCAAATTCATGGGTATAATTCAAATCTTCGAAAACACGGTATTAAACATAGACCCAACATATCTAAGAAAAATAAAAATAGCTGATCATCAAAACAGAATTGATTCGATCAGTTTTATTCGAACAATATTTTGTCTTTGTATGAAATTATAAAGGAACGATACGGGACACGTGATATAAGAGACAGAGACTCTATCTATCTATCTCTTTTCTTCTCTCACCATAGAATACGTTAATCACTTCTTAAAGTACGTATGTTATTTCAAATAATTCAACTTTCTGGATTCAACAGGTAGCTGCATGTTTTGCCTTTTGCGCTGCTATTCGCCGACTACGCCGAAGCGTACGGGGTCGCGATTCCGTGTCACTTTCGTCCTCGGAATCAGAATGCTCCAATGAAGTTTTTCCAGCGTACCGCCAACTTGCGATTGAACCGTCCCACTGCGAAACACGATTGTGAGATACGTTTCGATGAAATTACATAACGTTGATAAACAAGAAAATAGAGAAATTTTTTTACCGAAGAAGATACGATTTCTTGATGATAAGGATGCCAACTAACGTCCCGTACGCATCCTTTGTGACCGGCCAAGGTGTGGACTATCTTCCCCGTTAAAACATCGTAAACTGAAAATGAAAACACATATCAAAACGATGTACATCGAATCCCTGGTAATCGATTGTCAAGGTACCTTTGTCTCCCGATATGTTCCAAATATAGTTACTTTACTGAATCAATATTGGAGGGATCATTCGATACGTGGTTCCATTTGACAAAATGTAGCAAAATGTTTCTGGAATGTCTCGGATACTGCTAATTGGAACATTTTATTCGAAACATTACAATGGATAGCACTTGCAGTCTCTGGGACGTTCCAGAAACGTTTCGCAACATTTTGTCCGATGGGGTATTGGCTAACTATGGAATTCGTAAACAACCGTCGCGGCATTTCGAAAACGCCACAATTACTTTTTCATAAAACGTCAAGCGTCAAGCGTGAAAATAATGAATTTCAAATGATACGATGTATGTTCTAAGTGAAAACTTTAGTTCAAAATTAATATTCATCTTATTTATGGAGATACCAGGGTATCATCCGAGTAACGATTTTGTCTGCAAGATTACTCCGAACTGAACTCATGAAACTGCCTGAAATTGCCAGAGAATAATCTTTGATATTTTATCAATTGCTGTAGAGATCCCAAATTTCAAAGATTATTCTCTGAAAATTTCAGACAGTTTCATAAGTTGAGGTCGGAGAAATCTTCCAAACAAAATCTTTGGTAATCAATGGTTCCAGTTGTGAACGAGATTTCTTTCTTCGAGCATTCATTAAAACGTTGATAATAATTCAAGAAGACTGAAGTTGGTATAATTTACTTCATAAATCACGAAGTGAAAGCGGCAACAAAGCCTTGCGTAATGATTTGACGCTCCACACTGGATTCCCCATTAATTGGTAGCTTAATAAAAGCTTAAGCTTTGTTTCCCATGACGCTGCCGCGCAGCAATGTTTGCTACCCGAAAAGCACTCTGGTCTACAAAGTAATTTTCACGTCACTGCTCTGTTATAGAGTATTACAGAGTATACATCACCGTGTAGCGCAATGATCCGAGCCAAATTATTAAAAAGTGCTTTGATGAAATGAAAATATCGCCCTGAAATCCAATTCCTTAATGCATGTGACAACATAGAAACATTAAGCTCTATCTATAATAAATTGGAGTGGGCACTTTTCAAAAAACTATCGTCAGAGAGAGAGAGAGAGAGAGCGAGAGAGAGAGAGAGAGAGAGGGAGAGAAGTAATTCACGAGAAAGATGAAGCTACGCAATAAATAGTACTCAACATTCAAGATTTGTGATCTTTCCCCCCATTATTTTATTCAAAGAAGTCAGAAAGGCACAAGTACTTTTCTCTAAAATCTGAACATACTTATGATCCTTCCTGTAGCACATCCCGTATAAATATATCTCTGACCAGTCGTGGCAGCAGGAGAAAAATGACAACGAATCAACGTTTGAAGGACGGAATGACCTCGATACGTCATGATGCTGGTATCGCCGTCTAACATGTTTCTGGATTTACATACTGAAAATTCACGAAGAATTATGATTTTTCTCGACTCTACTCCACATTTCAAAATTCAACAACACAATCATCATTTTCACTTACGACGCTTCGGTACCCTTTGCCATCGATAGTCCCAATTTTGCTTCGCCACGGCTTTACGAGTGTTTTGTTCGCCAGTTTCATCAGAAAATGCTCGAACGTCCCAGAGTTTGATCGTTTGGTCTTTACTGTTCGTCACTAAATGTCTACCATCCCCTCGAGGATCGATATACGTTATACCATCCATGTGACCCGCCAAAACACCAACAGGATGTGGATCGCTTTCGCTCAACGTCCTTCTATCCCATACCTGTTGTCAATACAAAACAAATCAATACCTTTGTTTGTACCTGATGATTTTTACTTTCAAAATTGTGAATACCTTGCAAAGGCCATCATCTCCCGCACTGTACAAAATTTGTGAAGTATTATCAGCAAAAGCAACCGCGTTGACGTCGTCGTCGTGACCTTCGATCTAGAAAACATTATAATTTTGATATGAATTTCTATTTGTTATGAATGAGAACACGATTTTCAATTCGCGAATCTAAAAGTTGTAATATATTTCAATTGAATCTCATCTTCATTGCAAATGGAATAATCATATTTCAACAAACCCTGAAAGCACGCTGATGACACTCTCTGTCGTAAACGTAAAGGAAACCATCATTTCCACCGCCAAGAATTTCTCGGCCATCGCTGGAAAAAACGAGGGAAAAAACACAGAATCTCCTAGTTTCTGGAGAAAGTGATAACGATTCTTGAGTACTCGAATCACCATATACAGGACAAAGATATACTGCAAAAGCAAAAACATGACTTTGATGCGAATATATGAAAAGAAAAAGAGTTGACGTGAAATCACAATACTTACAACATTCTGACCAACTTGAATATACAATGTAATTGCCATCGGGACTAAAAGATGTATCCAATATGCTCCAACCTACATCTCTGGCTGTTATTTTTTTAAATTCTATAAACTTTCCATTAATCGTATGATAAAGACGTAGAAATCTGTCTGCAATGTGATAATTATGGCATGTATCGATAGCGATGTAATGTTATTATTTAATAACGCAAGGACAAAAATTGAATACCTTGACAAGCTGTAAGAAAGAGTCTACCATCCTTAGAATAAGTCCCACAAAAAGCTTTATTTTCATACTTGGCCACTTGATGCATTCTGTTTGGTAAAAAACTACTGCTTATCCTGCATTTTTCACCTGTACTAAAACCAGGACCCAGAGTTCTTCTTTGAATCATCGAAGTGATAGACAAATTTGTTTTATGCAGATCTTTAAGGCCACATGCTTGCCTAGTCGCCAGACTAATTTCACTCTTCTATAAATGACATTATATATACCGATCGATTATATTTTTTGAGAAAACCAGTGATACACGATACAACATTATCATTATACTCACGTCCAGTCTCGACGTATTTGGCAGAGAAGTGATTTTTGGGGGTGTGACGGTAGCTGCATATTCTTCATCAGAATCATCATGATCCGAAGCTAAAATGTAAACTTGGCCGCTGTAATTGAATTTATAAAAAAGAATGTTAGTTATCACAATTTAATTGATCAAACTTATTAAGATTAATATAAATTAATTCATTCATTCGATTTCCAATGATTTATAAGTTCGAAGAAATGTATTTGGAATTATTACGATTCACAGTTGACACAGCTTCAAGTGCAGCTGAAATTATTTGTATTATAAAATAAATTCTTCAATGTTTGAAATAACAATATCAGAAAACATCGGAGAGAGCATTCGGACAAAAACATTCACATAATCGAGAACAGACATTATAAATAAATTTGCCCCATCGGATGAGATTTTGAAATCGTGACAAATTAAATGAATGAAAAATAATAAGAGTTATCAACAGATAACTCATAAATCATTGACGTTAGAAATCGTATTCGAATAAATTCCTATAACTGACGTCGCGATTGAGAAGAATGGGATTGTCGAACCAAACATCTCTATGTCAAAGAAAAGGAAATCTAAGACAAATCATACATATTAATGAGGAAAAAAATTAAAGATATGAACAGGATCGGACATTACAAGGAAATAAGGAACAACGATAGAGGTTAGGACAAACTTTGAAGAGAATGAACATTTGGTACTGCAATTGTTTGGCCAATTTAAAAAAATGTTAGCAACTGACTAACCTCTGTATGAGATTTTGTAATATCACTGCAAGCACAGAGTCAGGCTCGAAATCCATGCTATGAGAATTAATTCCTCCCATGCAGCGAAAAAATGAATCCTATTTACTACTTAAAAAGCAAAGAAGAAAAAGTCGTTCTGCGAAGGATGGTGTGATGGGGTGGTGGAGCCAGAAACCACAATCAAACTGCGTTCTGGAATCAACGAAGAAGCCGACGCGTGTATTGTTTTCTTTTTTCAATCCTGAAATTGAAAAAGAAACAAAGAGGCAATGAGGAAATGAATATGTATATGTAACGAAAATATAATACATTGCACGAACAGCTGATTTGTTTGATGGTGATGTCAAATATCGTCGAGTGTATTCAACCTGTTTGCAAAATCAATGAAATTTCTTGGCAAAGTGGAAAAGATTCGAACACCAAATAACATGAGCAAATTTTTGTGTGAAATTTTTTAATCATTGAACGCGAATTATGAACTTGTTTTTGTGTTTCTTCTTTCTAACCATTTGCAAGTGCACGGAGAAAAATCAACAGTCTTAAACAGCAACAGTTACTGTATTTTCATTTGTTTTTCAACCGAATACTGTCATTCACAGTAACAGTTACTGTATCTTCATTTGTTTTTCAATCGAATACTGTCATTCACAGTAACTGTTACTGTTTATTTTTCTCCGTGTGGTTGTACTGAAAAGAGGCGAATTATGTTAATGTGGAATGAGAAGAAGAGAGAATTATGAATTATGTGTATTGAATGAAGGTGCATGAAAAAATTACAAATGCATGAAATTCAGAGTCAGTTGAGAAAAGCAATTACGAACTGCCTGTCTTGTCTCCTTTTCAACAAACGTTCCGCATCTTTTGAATCTCATATGTAGAGCACAAAATGTCAACGTAATTCCTTGTAGTCAATGAATGGATTAAATTTAAATCTCGATTTTGTTTTTCATTCACCCGAAAATAATTGATAATCATCATCGTAAATATAAGATTCTCCATTTTCGTGTTTTTAAATCCTGGATTCACAAATCCTAGCCAATCGTAGAGTGGATCCAAAAGTATGAACCACTGATCTCCAACCACCCTCCCTATTTCATCAATTTATGAACAACCACAAATAAATTTTGATTATTGTTGATTATCTTCTTATGGTAACCAGGGATGGGGTCTGTGCGCGTGCGATATGTAATATCATTGAACTCAATATTATACTGGAATGAGCACTCTCCGCTTTTTCTATAGTATCGGCCGGTCAGAGGGAGAGATCAGTATGTTGGGAGATGGTATATGCGGTAGGGGGTCTTTTTGCCGAAAACGTTTTTCGCCGAATACACTGTAAGGCTGGTCTCCCATGGATCAGAATTCGTTCCGGCGGAATGACTTTGAACCAATCGCATTTACAATTTCTTTTAGATCGCTCTACAAGAAATCTATAAGCGGTCGTGCATTGGTTCAGTTTTCATTCCGCCGGAACGAATTCCGGTCCATGGGAGGCCAGCCTAATTTGACAATCGATAGTCACCTCTAGAAATCACTAGGAGATTCCGTAGTGATCTCTAGAAATGACTAGCGATTGTCGAATTAAGTTTATTCGGCGAAAAACTTATCCGGCAAAAAGACCCCCTACCGGTATATGCTTTGAATATATGTATTTTAAAGAGAGAAAGGAAATATGCTGGGGGCGTCTTATTCTTTCTTGCTCATGCGACAAACTATACCAGTCTGAACGCTTAAATCTAGGGAGCACGCATTCCAGTATGTGTAGAGTTCAATGTGTAACATGCGTTAACTATGCGCAGATTATGCATAAAACGTAGAATACGCAGAAAATGCAGAAAATGCATAAAACATTGTAAAATTAATTCCGACTTGGAATTTGAAATTCAGAATATATGAAATAGATATTTATGAGTGTTGAAATGGTAAACAATTCATAGTTTTAAAATTATAACCCAACTTGACGATAAAAAAAGATGATGCAGAAAAGGTAGTATGCGAGAAGCCCGACCATTGAACTCAATGGACGTTTACGACAATTACTTAAGCTGTAATTTCATGGGGCGTCGAGCATCAAGCGTCAACATTAGAAAGAAAGAGAGGTCACACAGTTCTTCTCTTTCCGTCTAATGTTGACGCTTGATGCTCGACGCCCCATGAAATTACAGCTTCAGAGTTTGCTCGAAGCAAGCAGTGGTGAAATTCCCCAGATTTCCCTAGAGTGCTACGAGCAATCATTCTGCCGTCTCAGGCTGGCCTCCCATGGACCGGAATTCGTTCCGGCGGAATGGAAATTGAACCAATGCACAAATTTTTATAGATTTCTGGTAGAACGCTCTGAAAGAAATTGTAAAAGCGATTGGTTCAAAGTCATTCCGCCGGAACGAATTCCGGTCCATGGAAGAGTAGCCTGAAGACGGTAAACCCTCGTTGTCCCGAAAGTCCGTTAGTCCAAAGCATCGTTGGCCCAAATCTGAAATCCCGAACGAGAGTGATCCCGAAAAAGTTTTAGTGACAATTTATTTCATTCGCACACGACTAGTAACTTATGGTAATATTTCGGGATTAATCTCGTCCAGGATTTCCAATTTCGGGCCAACAGGGGTCTACCCCAGCCAGTCATCATGAGCTAGTAGAATTTTTTGGCAACGCTGACTGTAAAATTCGGTTTGGATCTCTAGACACAGCCTATGCCTATACCGTGCTCATGCTCATTAGGTTCGTTCGTTCTACGTGCCCTGAGTTGCTCCAACTTGTGCCAAACCAATCATTTCGTTGCTTAAACTGGAAGTAGCGAATCCAAAATACTTGGAGCGAGTTGGGGTAACTTGGGACATCGGTAAACGAACTTAGCTATTGATGCTCATCAGTGGACACTGGTGGACACTGTTGCCAGGTTAGGGAGAACTAGGGTCTCTTCATTGGTCATTCCATTCAATAGCTAAGTTCGTTTACCGATGTCCCAAGTTACCCCAACTCGCTCCAAGTATTTTGGATTTGCTACTTCCAGTTTAAGCAACGAAATGATTGGTTTGGTACAAGTTGGAGCAACTCAGGGCACGTAGAACGAACGAACCTAATGGAGCCAATTTATTAGTAGATTCCCTTAGAAATTCCCCTAACCTGGCAACTCTGTCAGTGGATATATGTTTGGACGATTTGGACTCATTTGTACTGATTTGTACTCATATCGTAACATAACCTGTCTTGTTGACGATTCATTTAATTATTTTTGTGACAAAACCAGATATTATTTATCCAGTACTTCAACTCGTGATTAACAAAAAATGGCTGATTCGGAAGAAGAGAACGAGAAGAATTTCTCGTCTGATATTAATATAACCGGCTTTCTTTTCGGAAACATCGATGACAATGGTCAATTGGAAGACGATATTCTTGACCAAGAAGCTAAACAGCACATAGCTTCTCTCAGCAGACTTGGTTTCAGTTCATTTATTCGTGAAATGATGTCCAGCAATGTTAATGAACAGAAAGACGATGATGGTGAAAATCATATTTCATCCAACAATGAAAAAGACGAAGAGGATTATTTAACCAAGTCACCTACGGCTCTTGATTTTTCTGACATCAATGAATTGGCAGATGATTTAAACGATGATAATTATGGTAACAACATCTTAAATTGATACTTGCATATGTACAAACATCAACATTCATCGCTTAGCACCAGTTTATTACATTGCGACCAAGTTTGTTATGTATTCTGTATAAAGCTATGTGATATTTGTCACTATAATTTTCATTTAGCTTGTAATGGAACGTTTGTAAATATTCTCTCTATATAATAATAATGATAATATATGAAATTATAAGAAATTTTAATGAATTTGTATTTAATTGAGTAGTCGATACAATATTATTTACAGAAAGAAATAGAATTTACATTCAGAGTATCAGAGATATTTTTCCATAACTTTTTGACAGTAGTTCTCATCAACTATGGAAACAACAATCGATCGTGTGAATTCAATTAAAATTTAATCTCTTCAAAAATGAAATAGAAATACAATAATATCATCTATACTCCTTTCTTTCACAAAAATGGATATAGAGGAATGTTTGGAGAAAAAATTTAATGTTTCCAAATTTACAAGGAAAAGAAGAAATCCATTAATCCACTATTATATACATCCACTGTGAACAATTTTTTATAAATTCACCATATTCAGAGTTGCTATTCAAATTACTGATTCAGAATGTTGGGTTTTTGTTACGAATTAATTATTAATATAAAATTTCTTTGAGTGTGAAATTTTTACTTATTTCTTTATTGCTAAATATTATTATATTTCACTACCAACTCATCGTAATAATTGCATTTTTTTCACATTTCAAATGATATTACAAAATTTTTTAACATAGATCTACAACACCTCGAACAGGAATTGAGTTTTCATTTTTTTACAGTATATATATACAAACGAGGTTTATTTTCATAGTTAAGTCAATTATCTCTAACAACCATCTAATATCTGAATAAATATAAATAACTTTCTTACATTTTTTAAAGGAAAAAATAACGAAAGGAAAAATGATAAAGAAAATGCAGACTATGATGCTGACGATGAAGAAGTGGTCAGCAAATCTGACACTCAATTGATGCCACCGCCTCCAGTTCCCGAAGAAAAAGAGATTCTTACGGCGGAAGAAGCTGAAGCCGCGCGTCAAAGAAAACTGGAAACTCCCTTAGCTTCTATGCTTCCTTCTAAATACGCTAATGTAGACGTCACGCAGTTATTTCCTGATTTTCGCGCTAATAAAGTTCTCAGATTTTCAAGACTCTTTGGTCCTGGAAAACCAAGCAGTTTACCGCAGATATGGAGAGGAGTTCGAAAACGACGCAAGAAAAAACGTCATCACGATGTGAAAGATTCTGATTCTGGTTCCGATCAAGATGAAAGGAAAAGCAAATTTAAAGTACGATTATGTTAATATTTTCAATGTAATCGAATTTTAAGAGTTCTTCTAAACACCGCCTTTTTGTCGCATTCTTTAGGGATGGCTTATGAATTATGGTCCAGATCCAGGACCGGAGGTTTGCCTTTCGGACGACGAAGAAAAATTATTGAAACCAGTGGAAGATAAAGAACAGTCAAATAAAGTAGAAACGGGAGAAAATGGTGATATGGGACCAAAAGTAGCGGATTGGAGATTCGGACCTGCGCAACTCTGGTACGATATGTTGGAAGTCCCGGAAACTGGAGATGGATTTAATTATGGTTTCCGAATGACGGACAAGGTACTGCATATTTGAACAATAACTTTGATAGCGCAATAATCAATATAAATACTTTGTTATTTCAAATTAGTCTGAAGAAGAACAAAAAGCAGAGGACGATGAATTGTATGATGATGCATTTTTAATGGTATCTCAATTACATTGGGAAGATGATGTTGTTTGGAATGGCGATGATATAAAGCATAAGGTAAATGACAATTTTTAAATAAAAAAACGAGAGAGTATTGGATGTGCATCAATGTATATTATACATGTATATATAGTATATAGAATAATATAAAGCTGCATAAAAGCATGATTATTTACAGGTCATGCAGAAATTGAATAGTAAAAATAACGCAGCAGGTTGGGTACCGTCCAGTGGAAATAGAACAGCTCAAGCTTTTAGCCAACCTGGAAAAGGTACATCCGTACCTGTAGCTCCAAACGTTAGATTAGCAACATCCCAAATCACAACTCCTTTACACATGCAAGCTCAAAAAAATAAAATGTACGTGAATGAACAAATATTTTCTACACCGTTACAAAATAGTATGGTAATATTTTTTTTTACTCATTTCTATAGAAACATGGGTAAAGGTAACCAACAACGTGAAGAAAATTACGATGATACCTGGTATTCGATATTCCCTGTAGAGAATGAAGAATTGGTTTACGGATTATGGGAACAAGAAGTTATCTGGGATCCAGAGAACATGGCGAAAATTCCAAAACCAAAAATATTGACTTTAGACCCTAACGATGAGAATATTGTTCTCGGTATTCCCGACGATATAGATCCTGCGCTTCTTCATAAAGACAATGGACCACAGCCGAAAGTTAAAATTCCCCACCCACACGTGAAAAAGAGTAAATTGTTATTGGGTAAAGCTGGTGTGATTAACGTTCTTGAAGAAGACACTCCACCTCCGCCACCCAAATCACCTGATCGAGATCCGTTTAATATTTCAAATGACACGTAAGTTTCTTCACTTTTCTGCTTGTAATTAAATAATCCAAATGATAAACACGTTATTGAGAGCTATCATTTCAGGTATTACATGCCTCGTTCTTCCGAAACAACTTTGAGACTTAAAGTAGGTGGAGGGAACTTGATACAACATAGTACACCTGTTGTAGAATTACGTGTCCCATTCATACAAACGCATATGGGACCAATGCGATTGAGAAACTTCCACAGACCTCCGTTAAGAAGATACAGTCATGGTCCACTCGCGCAACCTTGTTCACACAATGTTTTACCTTTGGTCAAGCATATCAAGAAGAAAGCTAAAGTAAGTTCAATCAGTTCCCCGGCTATGAATTATCAATTAATGAAACCGTTTGGTCGTAGCAAAGAGAACAAGAGAGAATCGCTTCGGGTGGTGGTGATGTATTCTTCATGAGAACACCCGAAGATTTGACCGGAAAAGATGGCGAACTCGTTCTCATTGAATTTTCCGAAGAACATCCCCCGTTGATGAATCAAGTGGGAATGTGCTCAAAAGTTAAAAATTACTACAAACGTAAAGCAGGTAAAGACCAAGGTCCACAAAAATACAAATATGGAGAAACAGCTTATGCGCATACGAGCCCATTTTTGGGGATTCTCACACCTGGACAAAGCATTCAAGCAATCGAAAATAATATGTACAGAGCCCCGATTTATGAACATAGAATTCCTGAAACTGACTTCTTGGTGATCAGAACGAGGTATGAATCATGTTGTGATTGAATTTATTATCGCAACATTATTGAATGAGAATTCAATTTTTCATTACAGGCAACAGTATTATATCAGAGAAATGGATGCTGTGTTTGTCGCTGGACAAGAATGTCCGTTATACGAAGTTCCAGGACCCAATTCTAAGAGAGCAAATAATTTTGTTAGAGATTTTCTTCAAGTTTTCATATACAGATTATTTTGGAAATCACGAGATACTCCTCGCCGTATAAAAATGGATGACATTAAAAAAGCTTTCCCATCTCACAGCGAAAGCAGCATTAGAAAACGATTAAAACTTTGCGCTGATTTCAAAAGAACTGGTGAATCAATTAATATCTTTTTTTCCTTGCTTTTCAAAAATAAAAATCGATTGAATGATTTGTTGACATAATTTTCTTGAAAACAGGTATGGATTCAAATTGGTGGGTTATCAAACCGGACTTTAGATTACCAACGGAGGAAGAAATCAGAGCTATGGTATCCCCAGAACAGTGTTGTGCGTATTTTAGTATGATCGCCGCCGAGCAAAGGTTGAAAGACGCTGGTTACGGCGAAAAGTTCCTGTTCACGCCTCAAGACGACGACGATGAAGAAATGCAATTGAAAATGGATGATGAAGTGAAAGTAGCTCCATGGAATACAACTCGTGCTTATATTCAAGCGATGAAAGGAAAATGTTTACTACAACTGGCAGGTCCAGCTGATCCCACAGGATGTGGCGAAGGATTTTCCTATGTTCGAGTTCCAAACAAACCCACGATCAGTAAAGTAAGTTTATTCTTCGATATTTCATACGAATTATCGCATTGAATCATCTACTATACTAAAATTATATATTAATAGGAGGAACAAGAAGCTCAACCGAAACGAACCGTAACTGGAACTGATGCGGATTTAAGAAGACTTTCCTTGAACAATGCAAAAGCTTTACTCAGAAAGTTCGGCGTTCCAGAGGAAGAAATCAAAAAACTTTCCAGATGGGAAGTTATAGACGTTGTAAGAACTCTGTCCACCGAGAAAGCAAAAGCTGGCGAAGAAGGGATGACTAAATTCTCCAGAGGCAATCGTTTCTCCATAGCCGAGCATCAAGAGAGATACAAAGAAGAATGTCAACGGATTTTCGATTTGCAAAATCGTGTTCTCTCGTCGAACGAGGTTCTCAGTACGGACGAAGGTGAAAGCTCCGAAGAGGATAGTTCCGATATAGAAGAAATGGGTAAAAATATCGAGAATATGTTGTCAAACAAGAAAACTAGTACACAATTGTCCCTGGAACGAGAAGAGCAACAGAGGCACGAATTGAGGAGGATCATGTTGATGGGCGAGGCACAAGAACAAGAAAAAAAGAATAAAGAGAAGAAAAAGGACGAGGAAGAAGATAGCCCTGTCAATAATTTCAATTCTCAACAAGGCAGAGTTCTTAAAATTTATCGAACTTTCAGAAATCCTGAGGGCAAAGAATTTACTAGAGTCGAATTAGTGAGAAAACCAGCTGTGATAGACACGTATTTGAAAATCAGAAATTCCAAAGATGAAACCTTCATCAAACAATTCGCCACCCTCGACGAGGCACAGAAAGAAGAGATGAAGAGAGAGAAGAGAAGAATTCAAGAACAGTTGAGAAGAATCAAAAGAAATCAAGAACGAGAGCGCATGCTGGGTGGTCCAGTGAGCAACAACCTGAATTCCAACATCTTCGATCGCAGCAACACCAATACCCCGACAACCACATCTCCCGCTAGTATCCTTCCATTAAGTAATTTCCAATCCACTTCTCCGTCTTCCAAAAATCTTAAAACTGAAATTTCTCCTTCTAAACGTAAAAAACCTAAACTAAAACCAGATCTTAAACTAAAATGTGGTGCTTGTGGTAATGTAGGTCACATGCGTACTAACAAGGCCTGCCCCCTGTATCAGAATAGTATTCAAACTGCACCTGTCAATGTGGCGATGACGGAAGAACAAGAGGAAGAGATAGAGAAACAGCTCAATACGGACGATCAAGATCTCGTTAACGTCGATGGAACTAAGGTGAAATTATCTTCCAAACTGATCAAGGTAATGAAATTTAATAATTATCTTTCAAATCTTTATATCCAGTATACAATTTACTTCAAAACAACCTGGACTTGGGGATTAAAATTGCATTCCTTACAGCATGCCGAGGAAATGAAAAGACGTACTTTGCTTTTGAAAGTACCTAAAGAAGCAGTTCATTCCAAGAAACGTAGAAGAGCGACAGGCGATGATCATTGCGATTACTTGAAGAGACAGCAAAGACCAGCGAACAGACGAAGAACCGATCCCGTTGTTGTCATGTCAACGATGTTGGAAAGCATTCTCAATGAAATGAGAGATTTGCCTGATGTTCAACCTTTTCTATTCCCCGTCAACGCTAAGGTTTGCTTTACTTTGAATTTCCTATGTTCTCCAAATACTAAATATGAATATTTTATTTCCAGGCCGTTCCGGATTATCATAAAATCGTGCAAAGACCGATGGATTTACAGACAATCAGAGAAAATTTAAGACTGAAAAAGTATCAAAGTAGAGAAGAATTTTTAGCTGACGTCAATCAAATCGTGGAAAATTCGACACTTTATAATGGAGCTAAGAGTT
This sequence comes from Gonatopus flavifemur, assembly GCA_018340375.1. NCBI lineage: Eukaryota > Metazoa > Arthropoda > Insecta > Hymenoptera > Dryinidae > Gonatopus > Gonatopus flavifemur. The sequence continues at coordinate 4,176,713 of JAFFJZ010000001.1, forward strand.
CATTGACGGTAGCGGCGAAGCGCATGTTGGAGACCTGCGTCGAGAGATTAGGTGAAAAAGAAGATCGGTTAATGAGATTAGAGAAAGCTATTAATCCTCTTTTGGATGACAACGATCAAGTCGCTTTGACATTCATTCTGGACAACGTTGTCAATAACAAGTTGAAATCTATGACCGAAGCTTGGCCATTCTTGAAGCCTGTTAACAAGAAATTGGTGAAAGATTATTACACGGTCATTAAAAGACCGATGGATTTAGAAAGTATATCAAAGAAAGTTTCTGGTAAATATTTTGTCCGTCCTGAATTACTTTTTCAAATTCTGTGCTATTTGTAATTTTCGTTTCTTCGCAGCGCATAAGTATCACAATCGTCAAGAATTCATTAGAGACGTTGAACAAATTCTAGAAAATTGTACAATTTATAATGGAAAGGAGTCGCCATTTACCAATCAAGCGGAATTGTTGGTTAAAGTTTGCAAAGAAACATTAGACGAGGTAATTGTATTTTGTTTTCTCGGATTATTTTTGTATATTCTAATTTGAAGTACAATGTCGTTTATTATTTGTTTCATTTACAGTACGACGAACATTTAACGCAATTAGAAAATAATATATTATTGGTGCAAAAGAGAGCTATGGAACAAGCGGATATAGATTCATCTTGGCTTGGTCCGGATGAAGAAAATTATACGATCGCGGAACCTGAATTCCGAGGAGTGGGTTGATTCTTATTTATTCCAATTCCAAACACCTATTACAAAGATTGATTAACTGTATTATCTTTTTTAGAGTCAAACAAGTTCTCCTGATAATCCATTTGGTAAATCAAATATGAATGATTTTGATTTTGTGGACGTGGAAGGAGATATGGAAGGTGATTCCAATAGAAATCCTCATTCCAAGAAGAAAGATGTTCTCGAAGAGGGTAAGATTTTTAAATGTCTCGCTGTTAAGTATATATTATTGAAAATATGTCATTTGTTTGTAGATCTTCAATTTTCGAGCGAAGATGAATTTGATGAAGTTCCATTTGGAGGAGATGAACAAACGGAACCCGCTGAAATGACACCACTTGAATTGAGCGAAATAAGGGAGGGAGGAGTGGTGTTGCCAGACGACGATAGCCAGCAAGCTGCCGAAGCGATGGTGCAATTGGGTAATGTTGGCTTTTACGTAGGTGAACAGCAGTTGCTTCAACAAGGTAAGAAATTTGAATTCTCTCCAATTATGATCAATAAAATCGTGATTGCATTATCATATTTTTATTTTCTTGCAGATGAAAGTATGGACGTTGATCCAAATTATGATCCATCGGATTTCTTACTCGCTGGTTTACCAGGAAGGGAAGAAAAAGGAGATAACAAAATCCAAGACGATTTAGCAGTGTCGGAGAGCGAGGATGAAAATGGAGAAAATCCCTCCCAAATCAAACAAGAGAATCAACAACTTCCTCCACCTGACGAGGACGGGGGAGATTTATGGTTTTAAAGACCATTATTTGAGAAAGAAAGAAAATATTTATTTATTATATTATGTAAAAAAATATAGTGTAAAGTTGTGTATATATAGAATAAGGGTTTACAGCTATTTACAGCGTTGAATTTATCATTTTTCATACACATAAATATATCGTAAATCAAGGATTTCATTGTTTCTTCGCTTATCCGCGATTCGCGCATAACATAAATACATATAAACAGTTTATTAGTGCGTAATGAAGTTGTCAGATTATTAATTAAATCGTCACACAGAATATTGAAAACTTTATTTTACTACAAAATTGTAAAGACACAAATGGACAAAAACATGGGATACAGATAATAAAAAGATATGTGATAGACCATACAAATTTGAATCGACTCAATTGAAAATGATAACGCACGAAGAATTGTTCTGGAGACTGGATGAGATGCATAAAAAATGCTCCTTCATGTTTTTACATTCCGTGATATACCAAGAAGAAATTCTGCATAAAATTTTGCGAATCTTACGAGATGCGTCGCAGGAACAACTACAAATCTATGATCCAGATATCCTCATAAAATGTATAATGAAAATTCTTTTCCTCTACGACGAGAGTTTATATCCCGATCAGAATGTTTGCAAATGGAAACGCAAGAGAATTTTAAAAATTGCAAAATCGTGTTACAGAGACTTGCTGAATATCTACATCCCAAAGAAATCTGAAGAACTCGTGGAAGCTGTGGTCCACGTGATTTATCACGAAAGATTGTGGGGATTCGAAGTGTTTTGTTTCGAGTTAATGTACGATTTGTTGAAACGTGGTGTCAGCGGGGCAATCTTGGTTCACGCGATGTGGAATAAAATCGAATCGATCGATGAAAATTCCAAAGAAGCCAGAGTTATTATAAGAATTCTGTACGAGTTACTCGATGTTTACGATTGGCCTGAAACTCAAGATACGATATACGTAATCGAAAGAAGTTTATCATTCTTTCACGATAGTATTGTAAATATAAAATCTTCCAATACCCCTGCCACGATCAAGGCATTAAAAAATGGTTTAGAAGTTTGCGTAAGAAATATGATTAAACATTTGAGTAATTATCATCTACTGACCGTGGTGTACGAGATGTGCTCGTGGGTTGTTGAAAAACACATCACGGATGAATTGGTTTTGAATTTCGGTAGCAATCTGGAGTATGCAGCTTATTTGCATCAGGCTACCGTACTCGAGAAAACCCTAACTCCAAATATTTTCTCTCTGTTGATGGAAATGATATCCTCCGACAGTAGAATCAAAAGTTTATTGGGAAATCGTGTTATGCAGTATCTAATCGATAGACAGAGCAATAGAATGAGTTTCGATACTCCAAAAATATTCTTTGAGAATATTCATTTTGAATTAAAAGTCGAACGATGCCTGAGAGAGGATAAATTATTTTTAAAACTCCACCGAGAAATTCTTCATGATAGTTTATTGAAGAGTATGATCGATCATGCGGAGTCTAGGATGAATTTAGAGACTACTTATTGTACGATGTGTTTGATAGCAATTGAAATTCCGTGTGGATTTACAGCAGCGGCATTGGTATGCCTGGTTATGAATCTTCAGGATTTGGTATTGAATAATAATGGTGCTAGACGTGGTATAGATTATCATATACATGCAACTCTCATGGCAATAATATCTCTTCTGTGTTGGATTCATAAAGCAAAAGTATTTTACTCTTGTGTCAATAAAGTTATGATGGAAAGAGCTCAGTGGGCTCCACATTTGAATCCTCCGATTCAATCTGAATACAATTTTGCTTCCCATCATATTTTATGGAATAAACCAGAATTGTTTTTTGTTGATTGGGAAGTACGTTATGGGTTATGGAAATGTTTTCGTTTGAAAGACAATCAACGAAAAGAAGAGAATTGAGAATAAAGTTTCAAAATAACAAATTGTATGTTTTTTGGAATCCAATCTGATGAATAAATTATAAATGAGAAAGGTAATCTACTCTAGGACGTTGGTCATCTTTGTCTTTCGAATGGATTGAAAAATGAACAACATTGGAGCTCAACTTGCATAGAATCATCTACGAGAACAATACATTTCTAGTAATAATATCCTAAAAAAACTAGGAATTCATGCGTTCGATTGGTTATTTTCAGATGTTATTACTAGAATTTACAAATGTCGGGCGATGAAAGAAACACGAGGTTAGGTTATGTTGTATCTTTCTCTACGGAGACTCACTATTTGGGAACATATCCAAAGAGAATATTGAATGAATTTTCATTTTGGAACACACAGTGTGACATTTAGATGGTTGGAATAACAAACATTCAGTGATTGATTGATTCGATAAATAATATAAATCATCGGGCGTGTTGAAGGTTCATGAAATTGAATGGATTTAAAAACCGATATAAAACATGATACTTCTTGTGAGAAATTAGAAAAAATCACTTTTTATATGATATACGTTCACCAAAGATCTTAATGTGTAAGGTACGTATGTATGTACATACATCATTGCAATGTATACCCAATCAATAAATTAATCAGAAGGTTCAAAGTTGCATTTCTGCAATAATTTTTTTACATTTCCACTAATGTTCTTCGTGGATAAACTAATTATCCAAACTTGATTGATTCATTTATCAAAATCATGAATAACCTTGAAAATAATCAAATTTGTAGATGAATTTCTATCCTTGGACATACAAAAAAAAAACAAGATTTAGTCATGGTTATTTTTAAGCTATTCAATACAAAAATGAGCTGTTATTCTTTTTTACAGTCGTAAAATATTTCCCCATTGAACGTACTCATGCAAGCAGATGTAAGAATCCCTAAGATGTAAGCATCTGACTTTTCCTGTTCGTCAACTCGATCTTCATTGTTCATTCATATCTGAATTCTTCAAATTTCAATTTTGTCACTAATCGATCACCATTCTTCATATATTCTTTCATTCTTGATTCAAGTTTGCACTCGATTACGCTTATCATTTGTACTTTTGATGTATCATACGAAGTGTCGGGAGAGAGTACAATTATAAATACTGGAATTTTGTGTTGGGAACGAAAAGATATAATTATATTCCATATCCTTGAAGGGAAATTATGCAAATTAAGCTATGTCTGGAGTTACAATGTAGAGTTGGAGTGCATTGCTAAAATATTACTATTGAAGTTGATATATGAATTTTTGTAACTCTGAATTATCATTACAAACAGCTAATCGTTCATCAACTTATGCACCTTTTTTTCATACAGTACTGTTTTATGCATTTAAAAGCTACATCGTTTGAATATTTTATATATATTTGTATAATCGATCGCATGAAGAATAATATCTATTTAAATATGCTGAAATTTTTGCAACTGCAACAATTCAAAATTCTACGCCATAGAATAAACGCTATTTCTGTTATTATTTCTATTCTATCGATCCACGTTTTGATATTCATTTTGTCTATACGCAGATCGTATCATGGCCATACGTCCCTGGTGTATAAACTTGGGAAATATTTGGGAATAGTGAAAAAGTATGCTGCATCAGACGTGCAACCAGCGGCGACCGATATGACCGACTCTGGTCAGGATACCGGCTCGCTCAGCCCACATGCTGTCGCTGGTTCGGAAAGCGTTGGACAAATATCAAGCGTCGATCATGTTAAAGGCGACAACAATAACCCTGACGATCTAACGCAATGTATAGAGGGTGAAGAACAACTTTTAGATATCAAACAGGATGAAATACGAGAAATTGACTCCGGTAGAAAAGAATTGCACGTTGAACGGAATATGAGTTCAATTTCAACGGATCGTATACCCAACAATTGTCATACCGCTGGTTCCTCGTTTGAAACCGACCGACAAAATCCCAAATCGCTCCCGCCGAATGCGTTAGGTCTTCAAGAATCTCGATTTCAAGCGGAAGAGGTATCACAATATGAGAATAAAGTACTTAGCGATCCATTCTATGATTCCGAAGATGATAGCGATGATGATATTTGTGAGTTAAGCGGTGTTCAAGTTGAGAATGATTACCCGAAACCAACAGAATCGTCCGAACGTGCGGAGGAGGGTGATCGTTTGCCAGAAGAGATGAAATACGAATTTCCACGATCGACTGGTAATTCTACAATCATATCTACCGGACAAGATAGTTTGTCCAATAAGAGTGGCCATTATTTCATCGATGCATCGACCCTCGCAGACGAAATAGATGTTTTATCGATAAACGTATCCCAGAATGAATCCAAAGACGAAGCGACAACATCTCGAGGCACTTCTCCTAAACTAAATCGATCGACCGCTTCCAAATTTACCGTGCTTAAACCTAATAACTTTCACATCGGACATGAAAATGTTGCCGAATTCCAGCGTGAATTGCGACCTTTGGAGTATTCTGAAATAATAAAAGAAGAATGTAGATTAAAAAAAGCTGATTTCATAACGGAGGATAAGGGGAGTAAAGATGAAGCCACGGTGAATAAAGAATCTTTAGTCGTAGAGATTAAGGAAAATGATAGTGGGGAGAGTACACAACATTCACCCTGTCCTGACAATTATAAAAGATTTCATCTTGAGAGTGGAAAGACGTTGGAAACTATCAACAATGACTGTAAATCTAAATGTGAGACCATAGATGACGAAATAGAAGAGATTCCAAGTACAGACGATAAGAAATCAAACCCCTATCAACCTACGCAACCGTCTTTGATCAGAGGAAACACTTTTGAGCTTGATTCCAACGATGAGAAACTATCGACTTTGCGACAAGAATACGAACGTAGACAAGGAAATCTTGTATTTAAAAACGCTATACCACAGTACTCTACTCATCGCGTCGATGGGGATTCGTACTTCAATCAAACCAACGTGATACCGAGCATTCCAATAAATAATCGTTCTTTAGATATAAGCGTACCATCGTGCACGACTTTCAACATACAACCTCATTTATCACTCGACACCTACGAGTATCAAAATTCACGTGCGAATGGTTCCAATGGTAATAGTTCAAAAATGAAAGAAATTTATCCTATGAGCAAGAGTACCAGCGACAACTTCGTCAATTGTTACTTCGAATCAAACGATCAGTTATCCGACTGTAGCACAAGTTTGCCTGTTACTTTGCACAATGTAACGAAAAAATCAAACGACATGGATTTACCGAAAAGAAGCAAACGCGGGGAAGCCACACCCATTATATCAGGCGGTGTCAGTACTTTGGATTATTCGAAACCCATGGACAGTCCCACCGTCCGGCGTAAAACCGAATCAACTCCAATCGTATCGGGTGGTTCGGTCATCATGGACGAGCCAGGAAATCGAGTTAAAACAACGAGAATGTCCTCGTCGATGACAGCTTGGGTGGTGGACATGAGCGACTGTGGTAAATCCTCATCCAAATCATCTTCCACAGACAATTCTCACGATGGAATGTCTCAAAGTTTTTCTACTTCCGAATGCGTCAAGACTAAGACTACGGGGAAACAATTGAGCGATTCTGGGAAACAAGGGGGTAGTCTTGGTTTTTTCATTAATTTAAATAAATTGAATTCCACTAAGAAGAGTAAACAGGTTTATTCGAGTGAAAAGAAACATTCGAGCGAAAGTAACGAGTCTTCGTGTGAATTTTATGTCGATATATCGAATAAAGATGACAGTTGGGAACCTAAATCCCTCGACAATGAGAAAATAAACAAACCGCGGAATAACGGAAGCGAGGAAGCGAATAAAAAGAATATATTCTCCATGTACATTGATTTGAGTAATCCGCATCAGACGATTGACACAGATAAAACCTCTTCTTCCCGTAAATGGAATTCTTCGTTATCGTCGATTCCGGATAAACGAACTGAATTGAGTTTAGAAAAAGAGGAGGATAAGCAAAAGCCTTTGAAAGAGAAACCAAAACAAAGTGTTTTTATGTTCATAGAATCCGATTCTCCTGTTGTGAGGCGTCGTACTTTATCCTCGTCTCGTCCAACTTTTAAACGACATTCTTGGAATCTTGATAAATCTACGACGAACGGTACCGCTACTGTCAGTACTACTACTACTACTACTACTACTACTACTACTACTCCTACTATTACTACTGCTACTACTAGCGTTAGTACCACCATTGCTCCTAATACAATGAATAATATTACTACTCTTACTAATTGTAATAAAAATATTTCAAAAGAATTTATGTTTCGAAAGGATCATAAACGTGCACACAGCTTAAGCGTAGATAGTAAGGATATTATGAAGTTTCAAACAAAACCGAGTGTTTCTAGTCATTCGTTGAGTGACGCTACGTCAACAAAAATCAATTCTCTGGATTTGAATAATCCAAAACCATTGTTGGAACAAACCAACGACGGTAGTATGAATAACAATAATAATTTAGAAACATCATCGGAAGAAGTTTTCGAATTCAACGTGAGAGACACGCCTCCGAATTCTCATGTCGAACTGATCAACGAGGAACTACGTAGTAGCGTTAAGCATCGCGACTACAAAGAATTGAGTAAAAGAGACATCGCGGAAACTGGTAGTGGTGGCAACAGCGGGGTTGGGAATAATGTATTCGAAGATGAATCTTCGGAGATGTCGGCATGGGACAAAACCTGTACGGAGAGTACCGAGGAACCAACCCGGAAGAGCGAAACTTTTGATATTAGCAGTGGTTGTGGTTCCTCACCCGGTAGCGATAATCATGATTTTGATTTATCCGATTTATTGAACGGTAAAGGGAACGGTTGTAATATCAAAGACAAAACTCAAATAATTCCTTCTATAGCTGATAAAATATCTGAAACTCACAAATCTTTGAACGAAACCATTAAAAAAATCGAATGCGAATTCAAAGGTCCGGAGTACGGGAAATCTCAAAATTCGACTTGCAAGTTTGGGGAAAGCACGGGAAGCGGAGGGGAAACATCGTCTGTTAAAAGACATAGAAGAATACCAATTGTACAACAATCGACATTGGATACCAGCAACAAATCCAGTTTTGTGAGATTGTCGGATTTGGATAAAACGTCGAAGCCTCATCACGCTTTTGAAATGATTATCGCCAAAGAGGAACGAGCTTCGTATCGAATGAGTCACAGCATACCGGAAACCTCTTGGATCGAAAGTAAATTGGGTTCCACTAGCGTTAATGGTCCAATTAGAATGCTTCCACGGAAATTAACCACCGTCATGAGCACTTCTTTACCATCGAAACAGAAATCTCCTCTGGAAGATTTAACGACCGACGGCGAAGGGGATGGTATCATTTCGGAATCGGATTTGAGTAGCATGCAGAGTAGTATCGGACGTTCGGGAGCAGGTATTATCTATCAAATATCGTAGTCATAGTTTATGTGCGAATCAGAATATTGTTTGATCCGTTGATTTTTACTTGATCAGAAGGAAGCACGGAAGAAACTGAAACGTCTAGTTTAGCTGGAGGTAAACCGTATAACAGATTGGGAGAAGATTTATTGAGAATGTTTTTGGAAGAGATCAATCCTGATGTTACAATCGATGTAGCTGGGCGTCGTATAAAGGCTCATAAGTGTATACTGAGTTCTCGTTGCCAGTATTTTGCCGCTATGCTCAGCGGAGGATGGATCGAAAGCGCGGGGAATGTTATTTCCCTCCAAGGGTGTGTATGATGTATTTTATACAAACCGAGCATGTATAGTTGTACTTAGAAAATAAGAAATTGTCCCAATAAGGAAATCATATTTTGTTCACAGTGATATATCATGCGTTAAGATATTAGATTTATTTATATAAATACAGTAACTGGTACAGTACAGTAACTATATTCATACTTTTGGATCATTTCTACGATTAGATAGGATTTATGAATCCAGAGTTTAGAACATGACGGTGGGAAGCTAGTTGATTAAATAAAGTGGTAACAGAACTCGATGAGTATCAAAATGCCTCGAGAAAGAGGCGTTGGGGCTTCTGTTGTTGAAGAATAGTAATGCTATTCTTACTTTCTCAAAATTAAAAAGAAAATAGAAGATGAACCATTCTTGGCCTGCGTGATTTTTGTTTTTTTAACAAAAAGATGTAAGGGCAACCCTAGTCCAGATCCTAGAGTTATTAGATCTCTCTACCCAAAATACTTGAAGAGGACTAAATAAAATGGGATAAAACAACCAGCCAAACCTTCTGTTTGTATGGAACAAGGTCTAGCTGGTTGTTTTTTTCCATTTTATTTAGTTCTCTTCAAGTATTTTGGGTAGAGAGATCTAGTAACTCTAGGATCTACGGAATGCTCTTGAAAAAAGAAAAGAACAATCTAGATAAGTGCTTCATCTGATGGAGCTCTTAAAAAGATCTAAGATTTTTAAGGATGATTCTTCGAGATATTATTTACGTCTGTGAATAACTGAAATTTGGAATTTGAAAAAAAAGATTGAGTTTCAAAACTTTTTACAGCTGAAATTGATTGAACAGATTCATTAAACTGTAATATTTTACAGGTACTCTTACAATGCGGTACATTTCGCGCTATGTCACATTTACAGTGGAGAGAGCAACATACCTGATTCTATTAGTATCGTCGAATTAGCCACATTGGCTGATATGCTTTGCTTGGAGGGCCTCAAGGAAGTTATAGGATACACTCTCAAAGTCAAATATTGCCATCTTTTTCATAAGGTAAGTCAAGGTCGTGCTATTACTGTTTCCAACTGTATATTCTTTTGTTCAATTCGTTTGATTCAGTCCCTATGATTCATATTCTTTGCATTATTGTTTATCCAACTGCCTTTTTATTTACTCATTTATCTAGGTTTCAGTTTATTATCCAATTGACCTTGTTAATCCTTAGTAGTATCAAGTGGCAATTCATGAGCAAAAATACGGATTACGTTTGCCTACAATCAAACGATTTCTTGTATTACAAACTTGAGTGAAAAAATTGAGTGGGAATCGACCAAAGGTTGGATTCGGACGTTTTAATTCGCCCTGTTTTGTAAATTGGTGTTTTTAAATCAATAAGAATATCATTGTGGTCATCTAACCGCGAACACACATCAGAACTATACAGGAATTCAGTACTTTTTTCTTGCCAATTAGGAGTGATATATTCCCGAATTGAGTGCTTGCGTACTTCTGATGTAAAATTGAAGTTTGGCTGCAGAAACGTTCGGCTGGAATCAAAATTGGTAGGTATGATAAGAGTAACTTCGAATGAATCAAGATGTTCGAACAGGTGACAACCCAGATAGCAAAAGTTTTAAAAGAGTTCATGATCGATACAATGTATTCATATACAGGGTGTCCCATTTTAATCTGTCACTTAGAATATCTTGAAAACGAATAGATTCAGAAGAAAATGTTCCGGGAAAAAAATGTGAGAATCTGAGGGGGACATCCGATGGTGAACTTGGCTTTGACCTCAGATCCCACTTTCAAGGTCATTCTGAGGTCAACTGATGTTTTTTAAATGGAATCCCCTATTTTTTACTACCGGTTTAGATTCTACGCTAAAAACCGATGAACTTTTGTCTCAAACGTTTTTTCGAAATCCCCATAGATGGCACTCTAATTGATGAAAAAATGAGAATTCTCAAACCCTCGGATTGTATTCTGTCTAACATAATGCTCAACTCTTGAGTGTTTCTCATCTCCCGGAAATTGCCGTCGACATCAGCGTTACCCAATGTGCACCACGAGGAGGTTGCGCGATCGGACTTCACACATCATTGTGGCCCTGAAAAGGGCCGATTGTCTGAACTGGAGGTGTATCTTCGGGGACGCATTAGGCATTCAAAAGATGTTCAAAATGAGCGCCGTTTTGCCTTTGACAAAGCGCAATTCTTTTATGAAAGTTTTCTACAGTTGCTTGCAACGTAGCAGGTGTTATTGCTGTGCATGCTCTTCTTATTCGATCTTTCATGTCATCGCGTGTTGTTGGAGGTTCACGGAATACAACATTTTTTATTTAACCCCACAAGAAAAAATCAGGCGACGTCAGATCTGGCGACCTAGGTGGCCATCGCACAGGTCCTCCACGGCCAATCCACCTTCTGGGAAACTTCTCGTCCAGAAATTTTCGAACAATTCGCATGTAATGAGGAGGTGCTTCATCCTGTTGGAACCACATCCTTGATCTCACGTCAAGACTTACGTCTTCCATAAGAGCAGGGAGTTCAAAATGCAAGAAACGAAGACACTCCGCGCCAGTCAGGTTTCCTTCAAAAAAATACGGCCCTATGATCCTGGAATCTACAATTCCGCACCAAACGTTCACACTCCAACGGTGTTGATGATTAATTGTACGGACCCAGTAAGGATTCTGAGCACTCCAATAATGGCAATTGTGCCTATTGAGAATTCCAACATTGTGAAATATTGCCTCATCAGAGAACATAACGTGATGAGAGAAAGTAGGATCTTCTTCAATTCTCCGTTGGGCCCACGTGCAGAAGTTCAATCTTGTTATGAAATCCTCAGCTGTTAGAGATTGCACCAAAGTGATATGGTACGGATGATAATCCAACGATTCCAAGATACGCTGAGCTGTGGATCGAGGAATCCCGGTCATTTCCTCAATATCCCGAAAACTGATATGGGGATTCATATGAATTAATGCCAGCACAGCCAGCGATCTCACATCAGGATCATTGTCATCCGCATAAACTTTCTTGTTCCTCTGTCGTTTGAGGGGACCTTGACGAGCACGTTGTTCAAGAAATCGGATCGTAATGCGATTTGGACACCTCCGATCCGGAAAACGACGTTGAAACGTTTTCACAGCTTCAACATAATTTCCCCGCGCTCCACCAAGACACAACAAAACGTCAACAATATCGTTTCGCGCGTAATCATACATGATATTTAGAAATGTGTTTCCTCCAAATGATAACAGAGAACTGAGCAGTTTGGGAATGCTAAATTTCTAAGGTATTCACACGTGAATCAAAACAATAACAATTTCCAAGAACAAAACCAAAACAAAACACAACCGACGGCAATTTCCGGGAGATGAGAAACACTCAAGAGTTGAGCATTATGTTAGACAGAATACAATCCGAGGGTTTGAGAATTCTCATTTTCTCATCAATTAGAGCGCCATCTATGGGGATTTCGAAAAAACGTTTGAGGCAAAAGTTCCTTGGTTTTTAGCGTAGAATCTAAACCGGTAGTAAAAAATAGGGGATTCCATTTGAAAAACATGAGCTGACCTCAGAATGACCTTGAAAGTGGGATCTGTGGTCAAAGCCAAGTTCACCATCGGATGTCCCCCTCAGATTCTCACATTTTTTTCCCGGAACATTTTCTTCTGAATCTATTCGTTTTCGAGATATTCTAAGTGACAGATTAAAATGGGACACCCTGTATAACTCTTTTAGAACTCTTGTGATATTTGGCAAGGATCCGGAGGAGGTGTAACGGAGCCGCGCCAGTACTGTGCCAGAGTTGGGATAATCATTCAATATATCCAATAGGCGATCGAGTGCCAGGATCCGTAGGGCAATGGCTAACTACAAAATCGGTAGTCGAACTGCGTTGAAATTATGTCTATGGAAATCCGGCTGTTATGGTAAACCAAAGCGGCGCCAGTACTGAGCCAGAGTTGGGATTACCATTTCATATATTTGATAGCCGACTATATGCCAGTATCAATATGGCACTGGCTGACTATGAAATTGATGTTGTATTGTCGTTAAAATCGTAGCGATGGGGATCAGGCTATTAGGGTGAGCCGAAGCTTCACCAGTACTGAGCCAGAGTTGGGATGACCATTCAATATATCCAATAGGCGATCGAGTGCCAGGATCGGTAGGGCAATGGCTAACTACAGAATCGGTAGTCGAACTACGTTAAAATTATGTCCATGGAAATCCGGCTGTTATGGTAAACCAAAGCGGCGCCAGTACTGAGCCAGAGTGCGGATTACTATTTCATAGATTTGATAGCCGACTATATACCAGTATCAATATGGCACTGGCTGACTACGAAATCGATGTTGTATTGTCGTTAAAATCAATTCATTATGACAAATGGCGTGGTACTGGCGAGGTTGTATTTGCCAAAGTTCGGCAAAAACAATTGTGCCTGTTCAGAATCATTACCGTTTTTCAACTGTCGCCGAACATTCGCAAAATTTCAGCCGGTATTGGCTCGCGTGGACAGACGGTATGGGGTCAGTGTCGAATGAATACTGTCTGGACAATACCCAGGATTTCGAGAAACGGTACCGCGCCAGTATTCAGCCAGAGTCGGTATTATCATTCCATATGTACAACAGACGGCAATATGCCAGTAATGATATGACTCTGGCTGACTACAAAATCGATAGTCGATTGATGTTGCAATTATGATCTTGGCAACTTGGCTGTTGTGGTCAGCCGGAGTCGCGCCAGTATCAAGACAGAGTTGGTATGATCATTCAATACGTTCGATAGAGAACAATGAACCAGTATTGGTAGAATCTTGTTTCACTACGGAGTCCATGGTAAATTGCGTGACTTCAAGGGAATTGGTGCAATAAATGGGAATTTAAGTGGTCCGTTGTTAACTCGAAGATTAGCTGATGTGATAGAGACTCTGTTTCTCACTCGCAGGTCCCGGGTTCAATCCTTGCCCAGTGAACTTTCATGAAACCACTTCCAAAGCGTCTTTCTCAGATAACGGTGATGAGAAAAATAGATTCACAAAGTTTTGAAAGTTCAAATTCAATGTATTTTTTTTTTTTTTACTTGAAATATAACTCCGGGGATCTCTAATTACCAGCACTGTGCCAGTACTGGATCGGGTCTGATTCCTACGGAGGATGTATTATTTTGACCCTCTACCACTTCTCATCCAGTACTGGCCGAACAACTGATTCTGTTGCAATGCCAGAGTTCCACCATAGTAGGCACACACCAAATATCGCTACCGACGTGGTGGTAAATGTTTTACTGGCCCTTATGTAAAATGATGTTATCATTCCGACTCCTTGCCAGTACCGTCCAAACCACTGGCCCCATAAGGGCAAGGTTGGATTTGCCAGTACTGGCAACTCTGGCAACAGTACCGCGCCAGTAGCGGCCCGTGTGTACATTTCCACATGGGACCCTTCTGATCCCACCAAACACAGAGCATTGTCTTCTTTCCAAAACGATTGAGTCTTGCAGTGGATGTCGATGATTCGCCTGGATTCACCCATGATTTCCGACGCTTAGGATTCTCAAAATATATCCATTTCCCATCATTGTCACAATTCGATGGAGAAATGACTTTCTTTCGTATCCGTCGAACAGCGTTTCATAAGTGGTTTTTAGGTTTTCTTGCTGTCTTCCATTCAGTTCATGCGGAACCCATGTTCCCACTTTCCGAATCTTTCTCATGACTTTCAAACGAATGGAGACGGCCTTCTGCGTCACATTCAGTTGATCCGCGAGTTCTTGTTGAGTTTGAGTATCATCTTCATCCAATAAGGCTTGTGATTCGTCGTCTGTGAACTTTTCCGGTGATTTCCCACGCTCTTCGTTTCTCACGTCAAAATCACCACTTTAAAATTTTTTGAACCACTCGAAACCCTGTGTTTTACCAAGGGCATGTTCACCGTAAGCTTCGACAAGCGTTCGATGTGATTCTGCAGTAGTTTTCTTCAAGTGACAACAAAAAACTAATGCTGTCCGCTGATTGTAGTTTGTAGGCAGAAAACTCGACATGTTTAAGGTTATAAAACAATCACGGGTGCACAGAACTTCTATTGTTTTGTGTTGAAAATCTTCATCAGCTGTTAGGGGGGGATGATGGTGCTAAAGAAGTGGTCTTAGGGTCCCTAAATTGATGGCTAGTGTCATTTATAGGGAAATTCCGGTTTCATACTTCTACACCTGGTACATA
The DNA here is from genome assembly GCA_018340375.1 of Gonatopus flavifemur. Classification (NCBI taxonomy): domain Eukaryota; kingdom Metazoa; phylum Arthropoda; class Insecta; order Hymenoptera; family Dryinidae; genus Gonatopus; species Gonatopus flavifemur. The sequence continues at coordinate 4,192,025 of JAFFJZ010000001.1, forward strand.
ACACCTTTGGTGTTGGTTACAACCCAGACAGCACTGGGAAGTTCTTCGGACGTTCAGAAAACGTACTTGGTCACAAGGAGAACGTTCAAAAAATGTTCCAGGACGTTTTAAAAATGTCGCATAGACATTCCAGGGATGTAGAAATGTCCGTTATAGTCTAATTTAAGTTTCCATGGAACGTTTATGAAACATGTTAAATAAAAATTTGTTAAAGATCAAACTTGTGCCAAATCTTTTAATATTCTCCATTTCGAGGAGATGCAAATGAACTGCGGTGAAGCCTGTATCGATAGATTTAATAAATTACATTTGCATCTCTTCAATTCAATTCAATTTATTAAGATTAATGGCTTTGGATCCAAACTCCTACTAACCAGACTCTTTACATATAAAGCACAAAATAGAACTTGGTTAGTAGAATTTAAAGAAACGCATGTATAGGAATTGAAAAGCTCCGTACGTTGACGCAATCTATGTTCCATAGATCGCGGGAATGTTCCAAAACAAAATCAGGAGTATAATTCAGAATTTACAAAAAACCTATATAAAGCATCTAATATATCGATGTTTTCTAATTTTATTGGGTATGGAAATAAGTTTCCGCCCTTTTTCAAGCGAAGTTGATTTTTATTCAAACAATGAATTATTACATAATGTTATTCAAAGTATGCACCATTGGCAGCGACCACTTTTGCCCATCTTTCAGGCAGCATACGGATTCCTCGGAGCAAAAAAACAGGTTCTTTTGACTCGATCCATTCATTGAGTCATTTTTCGACACTTTCGTAAGAAGTAAACCGCTCTCCAGTGAGGGCTGATGGCATAGATCGAAATAGATGATAATCCGGAGGTGAAATGTCTGGGGAATACGGCGGGTGGGGCAAGATTTCCCAATTCATCCTTCCAAATATTTTTTAACAGGTTGAACAACATGTGGCCTAGCATTATCATGTCTACCGTCCCATTCCGGTCGTTTTTCTTTTAGAGCTCGATTCAAACGTATTGGCTGTAGTCTGTAACGATCGCCAGTGATTGCTTCTGACGGTTTAAGAAGTTCATAATGTTGGAAGAACTGATCGAAAAGGTTTGATAAATCAAACACGATAGTCACCTTTATAAATTATAGAATTGGCTTTATGAGGATTATGATTAATAATGAATTACAACTTCTGCGTTCTCGGAGACTCGTTCGTTTAAACAATGAAATTGGACCAGCGTCCCTCGACATAAATCGCGCACACATACGCACGACCCGCAGTGGTCTATATCCTTCTGCACGTTAACATAGACTGTTGCTAACTGTTTCTGACTCTCTGAACGCACATCCTATATGGCATGGCTGCCAACACACGCTACCAATGGCACGGTTGTCGAACGTTACAATACGGCACGGTTGCCAACTGCTTATTTTAACAATAATAAATGACACCTTTCTGATCCCACCAGATGCACAACATAATCTTTGAAGCGTGGATATTTGTTTTCGGTGTCGATGGACCTGGTAGACCTGGCAGTCTCCAACTTTTTCGACACTTAGGATTATCGTAATAGATCCATTTTTCATCGCCAGTGACAATACGATGCAGAAAACTCTTTCTTTTCTGCCGTTCAAGAAGCATCTCGCACGTTACCAAACGTCTCTCGATATCTCTCTCCTTTAATTGATGCGGCACCCAATTACCTGCTTTTTGGACCATTCCCATCTCATGCAAGCGTTTACCGACGGTCGACCCGTCAACACCCAACTCTTCAGACAACTCATTTAGGGTTCGACATGCATCTTCATTCAATCATTGTTCCAGTTCTACATCTTCGAATTTTTTCGGTGTCCCTCCGCGTTCTTCAACACTCACGTCAAACTCGCCACTTTGGAATCGTCGAAACCACTCTTCACAAGTTGTATTAGACGGAGCGTGATCACCGTAAATATTGCACAGAACACGATACGTTTCAGCGGCACTTTTCTTCGAAATAAAATAATGAAGCATAACTTCCCGCAAATGCTGTTTTGTCGGGACAAACGTTGTCGTTTTTAACACCAGATAAAAAATGATGTTTACGCTTGTAACAAATGTCAACTACCGCAATCGACACCTTACATATACACTTCTAAATCACAAGTATAGCACTTGAGTGGACTCAAAAATAGTATCAGCAGCAACACTTTTTCCAAGAGGGCGGAAACTTGTTCCCATACCCAATAATTAGATCAAGAATTTTCGCATTGTCTATGATTAGATTTAAGTTGGAGGTAGAAGTGTCAGAAAAATGAGTTATTGTATCGTGATTAATCACAGATCAATTTGTTTCAAATAAGGCGTCTGCAAGATGAAGTCCATTTGTATTTGTGTTAGTACAGTTCCATTGTAAATTATGCGCGTGTAAGTCACCTAGGAACAGATTATATTCGTTAGAATTAGACATATTGAAGATTGTCTGCCATTCTTCAGAAGAATTATTTTGATAAGGAGATCTGTAAATAGCGCAGAAGTTTATCACAGGATTAGTGTTAAGAACCGAGAAAATATATTCTATGTTTTTGTTAATATTAGGCATGGTCATATTACTATCATATTTTACTGATCAATATATCTTAAGGGTCATTCCACGTCAAACCAACCAGAAAAAAATTATTTTGGCACCCATGATCACCGATTTTGATGAAACTTCGTACAAATTATCTTTCCATAGAGATAGGAAACCATGCCAATTTTTTTGAAGATATCTTCTAGGGGTGTGCGGGTAGCACTTTTTATCGGGTCGGGTCGGGTTCGGGTATTTGTATTTCTTTTCGCGTCGGGTCGGGTCGGGTACCCGACAGTGATGCCAGCATTTGGTCGACCGAGTCGATTTACCCTCTCCATCTGACCATTTCTCGTCCCCACCATTCCAGCCCGGAGTACGCACACATTGAAACCCGTATTCATGTGATTCGGAACCGGTCGGTTCACTTCGAGTCAGCTCGGACAATCGAGAGAGAACCAACTATCCGTCGGTCTTTGTCTTCTCAATATGTTTTACGATCGGCTAACTCCGTGCAAGATCGGAAAAAATTTAAAGCCCACGCGGTCGACTTACCGAAAAGTTTCACCGCTTTTTCTCTTCCAAGCGACAATTTTATTGTAATCAGTATCGAACTGACTTACCCGGCATCCCGGGCAATTCTCGGCCGGGGGCCTTCGATATTTTTTTCGTTTTTTTTTCAAATCAAGAGCCAGTTCAATACTGATTATTAAATTATCAGGATGAAATATAGATTTGATGCATAGCATCATTTAATTGAATTAAAATCGAATATGAGTAAATAATTTTTGAATTATTATTTATTTTTCATAAATTTTATAAGATTATTGGTTATTCTTATGACTGATTATGAAGCTTTCAAGAACTCCTATATGTATTGTATAAAAATTTTCTAATAGTTGCGTATTTCTAATCATTATTTTAAATCTTGATGATTTTTCAATGAATTTCATTAGAATTGTCAATCAATCGATGGTTGAAAAATTCTAAGATAGTTTGGGGATCTATGATAAATGCCCTGCGGTGAATTCCATAATTTTCCCTGATGAATTAATTTTCGGAGATCACTATGATATTCCAATAATGAGGATAATCAAATCAACATCGATTATCAGATGTTGATCAACATCAAAATAATAAGACTGAATATTCAATTGATCGAGTGCAAATTATTTTCAATGGACTGAATAATTAGATTTGAGCATTCAAATTGATATTTCATCATTTCACGCATTATCAGTCTCTTTCCTTCGCTGCATTACTTCATAGACCTAATATGTGGATCGGAATATTACAAGACCCCATAGCCTAGCGGCAAAAGACATGTTTCTTGCGGAAGAACGGTCGGGTTCGATTCTGTGTGGAGACATTTCATTTTTTTTTGCCATCTCTCTGGTGAATAATTAAATTTCACATCCGATTATTATTTTTTATGTCATTACATCGTCATGTTATCAATAATCCTGATCTTTCGGAATGCACTTGCGGATTCGACCAAGTGCAGGTCCGAGTCGATTGGAAACTTCCCAAATATTCGTGTCCATGAGATATACACAGTAAAAAATTTTTCGTCAAATTCAACACACGAGCGAATGTTAACCATTTTTCTTCACACTCAACTTGTGTTGATTCCAGAGTGACACTCACAAAGTGTTAATTTGAACTCGAATAACATTTCAATGTGTTGAAAATGAATCGATCGAACAGCATTTGATCAGTGTGTTAAATGAACACACAAAAGTGTTAAATATTCAACACTTGAATTTTAACACGTAGTTGAATATTCAACACTTGAATTTTGACACGTACTTCTTTTTTACACAATGACGGAATTTCTTTTTACTGTGTAGACCGATCGATGCAGAATCTTCTGAAATGAGAAATTAATAGCACTTCAGAGGAACGTTTTTGAAGAAGTGTACTTGCAAATTCCATCAATTCCTGTGACGAATTGATGAAAAAATTTCAAAAATTTGTGTCCATCGAATAAAGACCAATCGATTCGAAATCTAATGAAATGAAAAATCAAATCACTTCGGAGGAACGTTTTTGAAAAAGTATACTTGCAAATTCCATCAAACCCTTTGACGAATTGATAAAAAAATTTCGAAACTTTGTCTCCGTGGAATATAGACTGATCGATTCGAAATCTTCTGAAAAGAAAAACAATGAATATCACTTCGAAGGAACGTTTTTAAAAGAGTGGACTTGCAAATTCCATCAATTCCTGTGACAAATTGATGGAAAAAATTTCAGAAACTTGTGTCCATCGAATAAAGACCGATCGATTTGCAATCTACTGAAATGAAAAATGAAATCACTTCGGAGGAATGTTTTTGAAGAAGTATACTTGCAAATTCCATCAAACCCTTCGACGAATTGATAAAAAAATTTCGAAACTTTGTCTCCGTGGAATATAGACCGATCGATTCTGGATCTCCCCACGGAGAGCAATGGATTCTAAGAAGTATGACAAATATCATGAAGGCTGGAATATTTCATAATATATTTTCGAGTATGAGGACAAGTATCTAGATTATAAGTGTTATAAGTACAAGTATCCATTTATGATGAAGGTGTTTGTTTTGTGGTAGATGGTACTGTCAACTCCAGAGCTCTATATGAATTCACTAGTTCGAAAAGAATTCTTGAAGAGTTCTATTCTCGCTCTTGAAAAAGGATTCTTCGTGTGGTATCTTGGCGGGTTCATGTCCTGAGGAATATCTTTTTTTCCGATTTCATATTATTCTTTTCTCAATTCAAGCAACTGAAGATAGTAATTGTAATAATCTTATATTATAATAGGAAATAACTTTTTTTTCTTGCTGTTATTATATTGATATATCACTGGTTGACGGTACCATCTACCCCAAAACAAACACCTTCATCATAAATGGATACTTGTACTCATAATACTTATAATCTAGATACTTGTCCTCATACTCGAAAATATATTATGAAATATTCCAGCCTTCATGATATTTGTCATACTCCTTAGAGTCCATTGCTCTCCGTGGGGAGATCCAGAATCGATCGGTCTATATTCCACGGAGACAAAGTTTCGAAATTTTTTTATCAATTCGTCAAAGGGTTTGATGGAATTTGCCAGTATACTTTCTCAAAAACGTTCCTCCGAAGTGATTTGATTTTTCATTTCATTAGATTTCGAATCGATCGGTCTTTATTCGATGGACACAAATTTTTGAAATTTTTTCATCAATTCGTCACAGGAATTGATGGAATTTGCAAGTACACTTCTTCAAAAACGTTCCTCTGAAGTGCTATTAATTTTTCATTTCAGAAGATTCTGCATCGATCGGTCTACACAGTAAAAAGAAATTCCGTCATTGTGTAAAAAAGAAGTACGTGTCAAAATTCAAGTGTTGAATATTCAACTACGTGTCAAAATTCAAGTGTTGAATATTCAACTACGTATTAAAATTCAAGTGTTGAATATTTAACACTTTTGTGTGTTCATTTAACACACTGATCAAATGCTGTTCGATCAATTCATTTTCAACACATTAAAATGTTATTCGAGTTCAAATTAACACTTTGTGAGTGTCACTCTGGAATCAACACAAGTTGAGTGTGAAGAAAAATGGTTAACATTCGCTTGTGTGTTGAATTTGACGAAAAATCTTTTACTGTGTATATCTCATGGACACGAATATTTGGGAAATTTCCAATCGACTCGGACCTGTACTTGGTCGAATCCGCAAGTGCATTCCGAAAGATCAGGATTATTGATAACATGACGATGTAATGACATAAAAAATAATAATCAGATGTGAAATTTAATTATTCACCAGAGAGATGGCAAAAAAAAATGAAATGTCTCTACACAGAATCGAACCCGACCGTTCTTCCGCAAGAAACATGTCTATTGCCGCTAGGCTATGGGGTCTTGTAGTATGTCGATCCACATATTACGTCTATGAAGTAATGCAGCGAAGGAAAGAGACTGATAATGCGTGAAATGATGAAATATCAATTTGAATGCTCAAATCTAATTATTCAGTCCATTGAAAATAATTTGCACGCCATCAATTGAATATTCAGTCTTATTATTTTGATGTTGATCAACATCTGATAATCGATGTTGATTTGATTATCCTCATTATTGGAATATCATAGTGATCTCTGAAAATTAATTCATCAGGGAAAATTATGGAATTCACCGCAGGACATTTATCATAGATCCCCAAACTATCTTAGAATTCTTCAACCATCGATTGATTGACAATTCTAATGAAATTCATTGAAGAATCATCAAGATTTAAAATAATGATTAGAAATACGCAACTATTAGAAAATTTTTATACAATACATATAGGAGTTCTTGAGAGCTTCATAATCAGTGATAAGAATAACCAATAATCTTATAAAATTTATGAAAAATGAATAATAATTCAAAAATTATTTACTCATATTCGATTTTAATTCAATTAAATGATGCTATGCATCAAATCTATATTTCATCGTGATAATTTGAACATCAGTATTGAACTGGCTCTTGATTTGAAAAAAAACGAAAAAAATATCGAAGGGCCCCGGCCGAGAATTGCCCGGGATGCCGGGTAAGTCAGTTCGATACTGATTACAATAAAATTGTCGCTTGGAAGAGAAAAAGCGGTGAAACTTTTCGGTAAGTCGACCGCGTGGGCTTTAAATTTTTTCCGATCTTGCACGGAGTTAGCCGATCGTAAAACATATTGAGAAGACAAAGACCGACGGATAGTTGGTTCTCTCTCGATTGTCCGAGCTGACTCGAAGTGAACCGACCGGTTCCGAATCACATGAATACGGGTTTCAATGTGTGCGTACTCCCGGCTGGAATGGTGGGGACGAGAAATGGTCAGATGGAGAGGGTAAATCGACTCGGTCGACCAAATGCTGGCATCACTGGTACCCGATTAAATCGGGTTTTCCAAGTCGGATACCCGAATATAATAAAATCGCTTGAATTTAATATTTTCAACTTCTATTCGAAGTTGCCATTGCCGTTGATATTTTGAGGACAAATTGTCTTGAGCGATTGTAGGAATAAGGGGATTTTATATGAATTCAATTCTAATATGAAGAATGCCATATTCACTACAAGTCTATTAGGGTTGTTACTCCATGTAATTGATTATGCAGCGCATTAAGAAATCTCCAAATTGCTTCATGGAATGTTTATATTTATTTTTTAATTCAATTAAAAAATATAATCACATTTATATCTCATAGATAATATATGAACTATTTTCGTATTGAGTAACCACAATATAGAATCTTGAACATCAATGGAAATAAATATTTTTCTTATAAAATTCATTCTTTTCTCATATCTTTAAATTTGAATGGAGGAAGCACAACTCTTCCACATGTTTTGTCAGCAATCTTGATCGAGTTGCTGTCACAATGTTTCCCGCTGACGCAAATGTTTGCTATATTTGAATTACCCGAATGTAATCGGGTACCCGAAAAACTCGGGTAATTGAACAACCCGACCCGACCCGACCCGATAAAAACCCGATGACTCGGGTACCCGCACACCCCTAATTCGGCATAATAATCCTCCGGGATATCAGCATTCGGAATCTCAATTTTCGGTACAATGAGCAATCGGTGCGCTAAAAAAACAGTAAATTCTTTTTTGTAGCTCTTATCATTCCTCTGATCATATCTCCCTAATTTCATTCCAGCCGAACGTTTTGACAGAAAAATTTCAATTTACATGAAAAGTACGCAAGTAATAAATTCTGGAATATAACAGTTGAATAGGAATCGGTAGTGCTCGTATAGTTCTGTTCAATAAAGCGTAAAAGTCCGTTCAGTTACGCAGCAGTGGATATATTCAACCCCCGACGTTTCGGCCAGATACATAAATAATCACAAAAACGAAGCAGGCGAATCTTCCTTCATTGGACCCGTTTGCATTGTGAGTTGGGTAACTTTGATGGGAACTGGTAGGAAAAGTATATGGGCTCTACTACATTGAGAAAAATTTGGCGCTCCCTCTATACTTGAGGTTTACTGGCTGCGCGTTTTAGCCTGTTAGCGCGTGTACGTGATGTCGGAGTAGCAGCTACTCCGAATACTCCGATCAGTGTACATTCTGCGCAACAGTGATACAAAACCGGAACCGTAAAATTCGGGAGATATGGTAGCGAAAAATCGGGAGATGGCGTAAAAAATCGGTACCATCATTTCCAAAAAAGAAATAAAAGCGGCAGAATAATTGATTTTTGAACAATAACTTCTAAGAACTCTTTTAGAATACACTGAGTTCTCAAAGAGTCTCAAAAAGAATCTGATTCAGCAGGCATTTGCGGGTTCCGTTAAAATTCTCAAAGAAGTCTCATAGAATTTAAAGAGAACTCCTAAATGTCCGACGAATCGGATTCTTCTTGAGACTCTTTGGGAACTCTTTGAATACTAAGAAAGTTCTTGAAGAGTTCTTTCTTCAGAATTCATTTGGGATTCTTGTGTGCTATCTTGGCAGGAGGGTGGTTTTGAATTGACAATAACATTTCGGGATATATACAATTTACTGATCAGTAGTAGAACCTCGGTATCTCCACTCAACCATTTCCCGAAATCACTTATTCTCATTCAATATACCCGGAAAATTTAATTTCTCGAAAACTGCTCATTGGCTCCTCTTCAAGGGTCTAGAAGGGATTAGTAAAATAACACAGTCAACCGTTTTCGGGAAATTGAATTATACACTGAGAGAAAAAATTTCCGGGAACAATAAAATATTGATTGAATAGGTGCCATAAAATACTTGATTGATTTGAATAAATTTTCATTGACTCGATTAAATATTCATTCAATCAAACAAATATTTAATATGCTATTGAATATTTCATTAATGGAAACAGTTATTTAATTGAGTCAATGAAAGTTTATTCCAATCAATCAAGTATTTTATGGCGACTATTCAACTAAATATTTTATTGTTCCCAGAAATTTTCTCTCTCAGTGCAGAGGTATTATACTAGAGGGAACGAGTCAATGAAATGGCCGTCAAACGAATAAAAAGCGACAGCTGTAAACAATAGAAACTGAGGAGGTGGATGTCTTTGTCTTTTCGGAATTTTCGGATTCCGTTCCGTTTCCTAGAAATTGCGGTCCATCGAAGGCCAGCCTATAGGTACCATTTCATGGGAGCTTCTGCATCAAGTGTCAACACTGGAAGAAACGAGTGGTCCAACAGGTCCTCTCTGTTCTTCCAATGTTGACGCTTAATGCTGAAGCTGCCATGAAAAAGGCCCTTTATTGTTCTTTCTGTTCGCACAGACGAAGCCGTCTTCCAATACTATTTCGATATGGAATGCTTGCTCCACTAATATATGCTCTAAGATTCCCACTCACAATATACATATTCAATGCTAATTTTGCCCTAAATTGACGACTGTCTTCTCAATATTGACAAATTCAGTCTTTCTATGGAATTTTTTGAAATTAAGATTTTGATATAACTAACCTTTGATGAAAACAGGCTGATATTCCTATTGGAAACAACGAAAAATTTTTGAATGGGCCAGAAAAGCGGTAGATTTTGTCGAATTGATCAGAAAATCGTTAAAATGCAGCCGGGAATCGGTATTTCGGGAGACAAGGACAGAAATCGGGAGATTTTGCAACACTGCTGCGCAATGCGGAGTAGTTCCTGCTCCGATACCAAGCATAGCTTAAGGCCTAAACACATAAATGAATAAGCATTTGACATGGTAGAGTATCATAATACCGAATGTGCATAAAGCAGACATTTAGAAATAGGTTCTCCGTATCGAGTTATGCTTATGCTGTTTTCCGTCTTAGTGCATTTGTGTGCTTACTCCTTTATACACGGAGTATTTGGAGTAGCAGTGAGGCAGGTAAAACGCAGTAGCTACTCCGTTCCAGCACGAAGACCGTCCTTACCGATCGGCGCTGCTGTCGCTCTGAACCGAATATAACCTGTGCGCCGAATTTCTCTCGGTGTATAGTTCCCATTAAAGTTACCAGGGGGATGCAACTCCAATAAGTTCAATCAGGGTTGGGTTTATTACATAATTTTTCAATTTCTTACGTATCATACTTGGTTTCTGACACGTAATATATGTGAGATACTTGAACCCTCTTGTCCCCCCAAAGGCAAGGGGTTGGTTTTATGTGTAAGATACTCGGTTTCTTACGTGTCGTAAACTATGTAAAATACTTAGAAGTATATTACGTGCCAACCCTGAGTTCAATTAAACCTTATTTACGCGCCATCTTCTAAATAAATATTCATGCGAACTAAAAATCAATATGGCGATCTGGTACACCGCGATAACCTCAAAATTATTATAGTTAGTTTGTATTTCGAAGCATCAACAATATTTCAATTCTAAAGCTCTGAACAATTCTAAAACCGAATTATCAGTTGGACTCATTCAGTTTCAGAGTTGTTTCTGATGCTTTATTGTTGAAATACTATTGATTTCTCAAAATCCAAACTGATGAGATTAATACCAAGGTTATGTCACTATACTAGGCCGCCATTGCTGTTTTAGCCCTTGATCGACACGCCACCATTTGAATAAATATGACCGTAATCGAAATACGGTTTGAGCCTCAAACCGTTTGAGGTCATCCCATAAAGTTGCATACTCCTGAAAGTTACCCTGTTCGCGACGCAAATGGGTCCGATGGAGGAGGATTCTTCTCCTTCGTTTTTGCGATTATTTATGTATCATTGAGAAAGGTTGGTATCCCATAGAGGACAGTCTCCTAAGAATTACGTCGCATCTCCGTAGAATTAAGGAAGAAGAAAGGGAGCGGTGGATATAACGTAGTACGATGGAGAAATGTCCGAGCCATTTTTTCGGGTGGACATTTCTCCGTTGCCTCTACGCTGCTTCTCCGTCGTACCACGCTGTATCCACAGATGCCTTTTTTCTCCCTGAATTCCACGGAAAGGCGACGTAGGTGTCCTGTATGGAATCATGTCGGAGGTCAAATATATCCACCGCTCCATACAGCACAGACAGTAGCGTAGAAGAAGCGCCCGCGACCCCAAGCAGTTTTTTTTCTCCAGGCAGTTTTTTATTGGGTCCAAAGGACTCCCAGAATCTTCGTTACGCCACTGATAGAACACCCATTCGCTGCAAGTCATACTTCAAGAGGAGACCAGAGTTATCATCGGAGCACGTTTTCTTGCACTAAAATACTCGGAACTGAATTAATTAAAAAATCTGAAATTTTCAGGGATGATTCTTTGAGACCTAAAAATTTGTTTCGAAATTTAAAACTTGGGCTCTGTACAGACCTAGATTAGGTCTCAAAGAATCATCCCTGAAAATTTCAGATTTTTTAATGAATTCAGTTCCGAGTATTTTAGTGCAAGAAAACGTGCTCCGATGGTAACTCTGGTATCCTCTTAAGAATGGACAATCGAATTTTCTATTCGCCACTGCTGATGGTCACTCAAGCAATGAATTTCCGGTGATTCGCTCCCATTGTAGCTGAATGGATGAAACATTGAAACAGATATTATGGTTTCCTTCGTTATGACAACGGGATATCTCTAAGCCTGTGGGAATGGTTTTGAAGTTGGAGGCATCACTTATTTGAATTGGGCGCACGATCTTATTCATCATTCCAGACAGAAAAGATATCAGATGTTCCAACAATGCCACCATAATGATCACATATTCTCATCCTGTCGAATCTTGTTTTCAACGAAAACATTTTCCATTGAATTGAAATTTTATTTTTCGAATTAAAGAAGGAATTCGTTTTGGTTCCAATTTTATGAAAACTTTTCTATTGAACTGCATTTGTTTTGATGGAAAAAGGAAGATGTATTAGAATGAGAGGAAAGAAAATTTCAGTCAAAGAAATTGGATTCTCAGTATACACAACAAGTTGCCAAGTTGTTTTCGCATAAAGCATTTTTATTAGGGAAGAAGTGGGGCCATAGTGAAGAAACAATCTTGGCGTTCTATGGATATCTTCGAAAATTGAACGAAGTTTCGAATGGAAGAGCATGTTTTTGATAAAGTAGCAAGTGTCTGAAAGGCTATTTATCCGAAAGCGGTAAAGTCCTGCGGCTATTTGAGGAGAGCTAAGCAGGGGTGGATTGATGCCGTGAACGGGGTGGTGGAACTGACACGGTGAGGCAGCCAAGTTCTATTATAGAAATACAAACGTAACAGCCCATGTGGAAAAATTTTCAAAATTAAATGAAAATTTGTGTATAATTCAATACTGTCTGAATATAATTCTTATATAATTGAATATAAATTATATATAATTCTGAACAGTTTCCCGTATGTTAGGGCGCTGAATGTATATTTCATATATTGAAGAGAAGGGCGCACCGGGAAATTTCCCGGTATCCCGGTGGTTCAGTCCACCCCTGGAGCTAGGAACCTTTCAGGTAATTATCCTCGAATCCACAAATCATTGTCTTTCGGGCACTTGCTACCTTACCCATGTTTTTCTATTTGGGATAGAAATAGGACCCTCTCATCGGTGTTATCAGAGTATCTGTATTAAAACAAATCTTTGGAAATGAATTACGATAGTGCGATTATATAAAGAAATATTCAATTTTCTAATTTGTTTTTCATCTCCACTCTCCTAGCTTATTGCTGCGATGACTGATCCGGCAGGTCACAGAGGTGACCTCGGAACGGATTATCGAGAAAAACGTTGATTGTTTTCAAACTCAATCCGTAACAATTACTGTACACAGAATAATAATCTTAGAACATACGTTTTAGCCGTGTCAAATATGTGCTGTCGGTGTTTTGGAATGTATGCCATTGGCGGCAGCTTATGGTCTCGATGAAATATACCGTAAATCCTTAAGATGGATCACAAGGCATTTTGTAAGAATTTGGCCGTGTAAAGCGTTCGCCACTCTACCGAGGGAGCTCATGGAGAAATGTTACCATCAACATATCGTACATATGGTAATATAAATCAATCATACATCAATCTCATACGTATCCTTGAATATTTCAAGTAACTTATACAATTTCCAGTCACCGGACAATATTCTCCAAACGATGATGGACTGCGACAAACTTTTAGCAACCTTACCAAACGTACGTTGGGCCGAGCCGGTTTTTCGTATGGTATCGAACCTTCTAGAATCATCAATTAAATTTTTATCAAATAATTTTGTCGGTGTATTGAGTACGGACAGTTTTCAATCCCTCAATCGAGACTTGACTTGGAACATCAGCCGATTGGAAGAAAATTTCTTAGCCGCCGCAGAACATTTACCTCCCGAACAAGCATGCAAAAGCTACTCCAAGTTACATAAAATGCTGATATCCACCCAATCCGAGGACATTCAAACTAAAATCAAATGGAGTTCTTTGTTCGTTGAGTTTCTTAAAAAAATTCAAAGCCACGTGGAGAAGTGCTTGGTAAGGGATGCTACGCGCGCCGCGAGAACGGCCGCTTGGTTGAAAATGGACTTGGAGCTCAGACGGAGAATACAAGAATTGGCTTGTCTCGTCATTTTACCTCACGAAACTTCAAATCGGCCATCCAGACATTCCAATTTTATTAAAGTAACAATTTCATTATCATATTTGATGATTGTGTGGCATATGTTTTCTGATAATATTATTCTGGAATAATTTTATTTTTATCATAGGAATCCAAAGTCTCGTCGAATCGTTCATCGGTCAATCGCAGCTTAGACTTGAAAAAAGTGAAAATGGTTATATCGGAGCACAACGAAAAGACTTTGAAGCAAACTGCAGGGACTACTCAACAACCCAAAAAAGTGCTGAATAAACCAAAAAGCGACCCATTGGATCGTAAAGTTCAAGATCACAAGCAAAATCCCAGCGAAACGATCAACAGACCAAAATCTTGGCCGTACAAAATCGAGGTAAGTGATATTATGGAGTTTTAATCATTTATCAAATTATATTGATAATCATTGCATTGCAGGTGAAATCTCGTTATTTGGAACCAAGGCACAAATCCACGACAAAAGAGCCTCCTTTGAACGCGAATCAAGAGAAATTGATGGTACAACAGAGACGAAAAATAATGATCTCATCTTCGGACTCCTCGCGAACATCTAGTCCCGCCTTGAAGTCCAACGCAGAAAAGAAACCCATAGCCAAGATAAAGTTACCTGTCAAGAAAGACGTGAAAGCTCTGTCTTCGGATAGCCTAACCGAAACAAACACCAACAAAACCATCAAGAAAACGAACACCCTGATAAGCAAAAGTTGTGGCATCACGCGTCCCGAATCTCCATCTTTGAAACAAAAAACCACGGAGATCGGTTTATCCGTGGACTCTTTGGCGGATTCTAAAAAGAAAGCCTCGCCCACAAACGTGATCGCGAACAAGAAAAATACCGAGAAAATAGAAACTTCGATGTCCACGGATAGTTTGATGACAGAAATAAATGCCACCCCTAAATCAGCTAATTCCACTAAATTATCCCCTATATTGGGAAAAGGGGTGACCAAAGTACAGAATCAAAATAAAGCTAGGAAAAATTCTCCTCCGACGCAACAAAGAAGTCCGGCGACGGCAGCGCGTAGACCGCAAAGATCGTTGGAAAGTTCAACCGCGGCTAGCAGAAGTAGAGCGGCCGCTATAAGCGCTTATCACGGATTACCCAATCTACGAAAAAATCTTTTAGATGCGGCAAGAACGCCTGATATATCCGCAACTAGATTAACCAACAGCGTTGCTTCGTCTCACGCGATGAGCGTGAAATCCGTGCCGATGCAACAATCTGTAGGTTCATCAAATCTGAAGAAAGACAAGAAAATTCAAGGTCCCACGTCGATGACCGCGACGAATCAACAGAGTCCGGAAAGTTCCAGTAAAAGATCGTCTCCGAAGTCTTCTACCAACAATAGACCAAAAACTACGACGGTTAATAAAAAACCGATCAATCGACCGACCAATGAGACTAAATTTAAAACTAAGTGCCATAACAGTGAGATGATCAAACAGCCCACTGCAGCTTCAAGATCGGGAACGTTTCTCAAAGACGAACCCACGGTACTTAAAAAGGTGGATATCAAAACCTTACAGATTAATACTTAATATTTGACAACTGAGCGATATAATATTTGTTTTTGTAAATTGCCTTGCAAGATGGAAATCTGTTAAGGAACTGTTATTATTCCTTATTCTAAACGTGATAATTCCACTCAAAGGAATCGTACTATACGTGTAAAATAATTACCATAGATATTATATATAAATATATATGAAAAGCGAAAAAAACACACCGTGGTCGGCAATAGAGTAATTTTCGCGTGAAGAAAAAAAAACAAAAAAAAATTAAAATACATCGCACATTGAATTTGTTACATCAATTTAACAGCCATTTGATAAATTTTTAATTCTTGTAAATTTAAGTCATATAAAATGTGATAATTTTATAAGTTGTCATTTTGGACGCTAACTTACGTTTTTCTTTTTCTTTTTTGTACAGTCATTCGAATATTTGATTTGTGACATAGTCATCATTTGGAATTGATGATTCCTTCGGTTAGTATAGATGCGTATCGTGTTATCCACGATGAAACGTGGGTATACGACGTTTCACCATGTATTTCACGTTCGGTCATGTCCGCTTTGAATGATCATGTGTTTGGTTTCGGTAGAGGTAGATAGAAATGATAAAACAATAAATCCTATATAATATAAAACAAAGCAGAAAAATATTTAAAAATGGGACAAGATGAAATAATCTGTGAGGGAAAAATACGAAGGAGCTTAAAAATAAATATCGAATCTACCGCGTACTTTATATCGCTTGGGAGAAACAAAAAAACCTTGTTGCATTTACTAGTTATATGAGAAATTCTATGATTAATTGAAATGTCAAAGATCTAGCGTACACTTGAAAAATATTGATTTTACAAATTCTGAAAATCAAAATATTTGTTAATCATATTTTTAAATTCCTCAAACAAATATTAAAAACATCTTTTTGAAATCGGATTCCAAACTTTTACTGATTCGATAAAGTAACTCGTGTAAATTACGTATATCGAGTCTCAAATTTAACAATAACGTAATATTGTAGCAATGTATGAAAGATCTTTGAACATGACTGTACCTAAATAAACTTTAGTGTTGTACACAATGAATTGTCAATCTACAGCTGATCTTTTTCATTTAGTCTCAAACGTTGTTTGTATAGTTTATAAGATCTTAGCACAAAGTGTGTAATTGAAAGCATAGCATATATTGCAAGCATTTTCTTATACGCGCATTGGGGTGTATCGAAAAACTGTGTACACAACTTTTTGCATTCGGAATATTGATTCCAGGCTGAAAACTAAGATGAAACTAAAAAAAGAGTGGATTTTTTTAATCATTTATCTTGGAACGGTTCAAAAGCTCGAATACAAAGAGATATTTATGAAACAGTCGAAAAGTATAGTATGTTGAGGGTATTGTATGAAACAGCTGAGCACCGAATGATGAGTAATTTTTTTTCGATACTTCCTTGTGTGCACCAGCGCCATTAATCTTTATTTTCGTGCGAGAAACAGAAACCACTCTCCAACAAAGTGTAGTGTTGGCATAAAATCATACTTTGAGGGAAAGAATAGATTTTTTACAGTATAATGTAGAGTTGTGAAAGATTAACGAAATTATTGAAGCTTTGTTTCTTTACAAAGTATAAAACATTAAAAATTTTTGAATTTACAATGATAATTCAGTAGAAGGATATGTAATCTATCGTTGTTTATATATTGTCCACGTAGAATTTGTTTCTTTGTTTTCTTTTCCATTCGTCATCAGAAATTCCTGGTCTCTGTTTCTCTCATTTCAAAGTGCAGTCGTCTTCCGCATAAAAACATGATTAAAATTTGATTTTTGTGTAAGATACGTTGATAAATTCAGCTTGCATTCCTCGAAATTCTCATGTAATGATAATACATTGATCGTACGCATAGTGTAACTTCATTTACATTGATTAACCAAATTTGTTGGTTTGATCAGCATATATCGTAACTTTTATAAACATCATCTCATTCAATTTTCATTTATGTAAGAATCAATTTTATTGAGTTTGACGAAATAATGTTCTTCGCATGGTGTACGGTTATAGAAACATATAATTCATGTATTCGCTCATATCCAAAGGAAAAAATTTCCTCGCTTCATCTTCCGAATTGATTTTCTTTTGAAAATTCAAACAACATTCGTCATTCTTCAACTAATCCTATGTGTACACATAAGAAATGCGATTATTTTCATCACTAATCTATTTATTTATTATCAAATTTTTATTTATATTTTTCAATGTACATTTTTATGCAATATTTGTATCTAGTCATTTATATACATATACATACACATATATATATATATATTTTAAATATTTACTTTATGTATGATGTTAATAAATATTTCAGTATAATGTTGATTAAATCTACACGTCAGTCTTGATAATTTATTCTACTATGATTTTCGTGTTCTAAAAGAAACTGGACAGATTTTGTTTTTCTAAATGAAATCCATTTTTTTTTTTTGCTTTTATTGTATAAAAATATGTTTATATAATATGAAGAGTGATTCTCGAATACAATACACTAAACGTCCAAAAGGGTTCCTCTGGGTCTTATCCTTTTTGTGTCAGTTTCCGACACTGACACGATTTTTCGCTTGTTCATACCTTTTCTTTCCAACTGCTTTTCTATGATTCGAGCGTTATTCGCGTATGAATCTGCCACTTCTCTCTGTGAGATTTATAATAAATTAGTTTAAAAATGAATTTCAATATCCAACGATAAATTATTATTTAATGATGTACAAAAAGTGTAGATACATTGAAGTATTGGAATGAAATGTTATTGCTATCACGATAAAAAGTGTATTGATGTATTAATAGTGCAACACTTGTATTATGAAAATAGTTACTCACAGCTTCAATTTCATCTTCTTCTTCATCTATAGTAGATACCGTAACAGAACTGAATTTTCCCATATTTTTGGTATGTTTGGTTACCATTATCTTTTTAGGTTTCTCAATTGCTACTTGATTATAAATATCCGTCATAGGACCTTCGCCAGAACTTTTAATCACAGATCCTTTAATTATGAATACTATATTTGATGTAGGATTGTGTTTATAATACAACGAAAGACCACATCTAAAAAAGAATGAGTCATTTCAAAATTGGAGAACATGTCACTAATTAGACTACATACTTGTGGGTGGATAATGGATAATATACTCACTTCTTACACTTTTGTCTATGTTGTTTCTCAATCCCTTCTTGACGTTTAATGTATACTATTTCATCTTGTTCGCAAGTGATTTTATGAGCATGCTTCGTTCCGTCTATAACTCTTGCTCCATCTCTTTTTCGTAACGGGAGTTTTTCTATGGCGCAATCTGTAAATTCGTAGAATAATAATAATCATCTTGAAGTTACAATAGTCTATTGTAGATAATCATAATACTTGAAAATTCATTGAAAAAGAAATGCAGATTGATAATGATTCAAACAACAGATGAGAGTTTTGATCCATCAGGATTTTGAATTTTCTACGACTCAAATTCTTCATCATAGTTATTGACTTGTGAGAGAATGTAGAAAATTAAGGATGGTGAAAAGTATCTCTTCTATCAAGAATTCTGAATGATATGGAGGCAACGAATTGATCGATCAAGAATATTGAAAATCAGAAAGAGAGTAAATTATGAAAATTCTTCAAAATTCATGACCTTTCTAATCAACTTATTAAATTTAAAATATGTACTCTCAGTTTTTGTTAAACATTTCAAGATATTTGAAATTATAGGAGACATATACTATGCTTTTCCATAGTGTATGTTGAATGTAAATTGAACAATAAAATGTTGTACGATCTGAACCCAAAACTGGAGATACTTGATGAAACAATATAGAAAAGTTTGAAAGTAAAATGAATGAAGCTCTGTGAATCAAACAAAATGAACGGTTTGATCGTTTTTCAGATTCGAAAAAAGATGTAACTATCGAAATAAAATGATACTATTGAAAAATCATAACAAAAATTGAAGACAGAAAAAAAAGAAATCTTGGAACTTTGCATGTAGAGAGATACGACAAAGTAATTTGTAATTTGTGCATATTCTTAGACATAGCTGAAATACTAGCTTTTCAAAACTTTCATAATGACTCGATCACTTTCTTATTTGAAATCACTAGTTCCTGCATGATGTTTGCAAAACATTTTTACTAAATTTCACATGCTATTTGTAATTATTCAAAGCTCGTCAATGGTTTATTTGAAGTTACGCATGCATCATTCCAAAGAAAAATGAATTGAAGCAACACTTTGCATGACTTGAGACAGTTGTCAGGATCATCATAGAATTTTTTTACAGAGAATAAGCTTGCATCGTGTAATTGATAATCTTCTTTGTAAAAACAACATTGGTGAATTGATTCACATATCTGTACAAAAAAGGAAGAAACAGAGTATTAACAATTTGGGAAATCTGGAATGCTATTGTCAATATCACTTGGCGATACAATTTTTGCAAACATTGAAAAAATTGAAAACATAAAATGCATAAAATCTAACCTAAAATTAAAGTCATTTGTCCACATAAACAATAATAAATATGTAAAGGTTTTTCTTCACTGTATTCTTCTTGATCTTTTGTGTCAGAGCATATAATACTTCTGGATACAACTTTCGGCATTGTGAAAATATGTGATTAATAATGCATACAATGGAAAATGAAAATTTGGTAAACACCCGTTGGTCCCAGGGGATCAACTTCATCAGAAATAGTGATAGTGAAGGCTAAATCTCGATAATACTATCGATACTATTCGATTTTTTTTCCTATCGAAAACCATCGATAGTAAAAGTCAACTATCGATAATAACAAAATTCGTGGTGGGGAAAGAGGGGAAGAGAGGGAAGGGAAGTATAAAATATATCCAAATTTCAGTAGTGTTACAGACCCAAAGGAGCATTCAATGTACTAATAAAGTTATATGTATGCTAATGTTGAATGATGTTTTAATAAGACTTGACTAATGTTGAATGATTTTCCGAATTTAGTGGACACCCAGATAACGCGCGAAGAATTCTTTTTCAAAAACAAGAATAGAATTCTTCAAGAAATCTTTTCGAACTAATGAATTCATAAAGAGTTCTGAAAGAGTTCAATGTTTGGGACATTGAGGAGTTCTTTGGGAGTACTAAAACAATACTCACAGCATTCTCAAAGAACTCGTTAATGTCCCAAACATTGAACTCTTCCAGAGCTCTTTATGAATTCATTATTTCGAAAAGAGTTCTTGAAGAATTCCATTGTTGTTTTTGAAAAAGAATTCTTCGTGTGTGTTATCAGGGCAGTTCATATGCTTTCCAACTTTTAATTTATGTTTTCCTGTGAAATGATACTTATTATATATTTTTGAAAATATGTACTTAAACATTATTATAACTGGTTTGAATGATTCTTTACCCGAGTATATAACCATCAATGGTAGATCCCAATAGACCCGAAAGACAATTGGCTCGATGGACGATAGACCCGAAAACGAACTCCCCGAATGTCAGTTGCAGGCACGATGTAAGAAGAATAGGTATCTTCCCTGTCGGTGTGAACATTCTTTGATGCAGGCTTTGTCCTAGTTCCAATTTCGCCACCAGTTGGTGAAAGTGTCGTGGAGGCCAAATAAATTTCGATTTTTTAAAATAAAATCAAGTTTAAATGAAAAATAAGTTCCCTCTGTAAATGTTATGTATTATAATACGATTTTAATTTCTTTCTTTATCAATTTGGATTAGTATTTCCAACATCTTATTTGAATTGACCGCTTTTTTTGGCCTTAGCTACTCGAATTTCGTAGTGACAAAATCAAGAGCTAGGACAGAAAAATCTCACAACACATACAAAAGATAACATACCTATTCTTCTTACATCGTGGTTGCAGGGTTGAAAATGTATTATATGTTATTATACATAGTATAATATTCCTACTTTTATACAAGTATTATACATGTATGATACAGTGGTAGACCGCGATTATCCCGAAAGCGTGTTGGCCCGAAACTTGGTTGACCCGAAAGTCGAAATCCCGAATAAGAGTAATCCCGAAAGATAACTATATTTTACTAGTCACGCGCTAATGAGATAAAATGTCACCAAAATTTTTTCGGGATTACCTCTATTCGGGATTTCAACTTTCGGGCCAAAACGCTTTCGGGATAATCGCGGTCTACCGATACAGTGTATATCACTGATAAGGTTTGATACAAGTTTAATACATCATAATGGCGCCCTTAGGAACCAAATGTAATTGGTCCATAAAAAAATCCACTAGAAATGACCAACAATTACCTTTTATACGTATGATATATGTAGTATACAGGATATGTATTATACGTCAGAAACCTCACTTGACATGTCAAAGTCCCAACCCTGGTCAGTCGACTCCAGGGGGCATAATCTCAAATGCAACATTCTGAAACGGATTTCAGCGCTGCCGTACGGTAGTACAGTGAATTATTCGCCATAGATACAACTAACACAAACAATGAACAAATCACATCGATTTTCGAATTAGTGTTAGTGTATACATGTAAAATAGTTCACTGTACTACCGTATGGTGGCGTTGAAATCCGTTTGAAAATTTTCTATTCGAGATTATGCCCCCTGGTCGACTCGAAAACTGAAACCTCACGCCATGTTTACATATTATTGCGGCCGAAAGATGAACAAAGATAACGATGTAATTATGGGTGTGGGAACGCACCATGAGGTTTAAATTTTCGGGTTAACTGACTTTTGGGACGCTCGTCGGGTCAATTGTCTTGCGGGTCTATTGGGGTCTACCTGATCCACCGATATTCATCGATAGTTTCTCCGATAGTATCGATAACTATCGATAGATATACTATCAAGATTTAGCCTTCACTGATCAGAAATATTCAGTCATGATTTAGTTCAATTGGAAACATTCAACTCAATAGCTAAGTTCGTTTACCGATGTCCCAAGTTACCCCAACTCGCTCCAAGTATTTTGGATTCGCTACTTCCAGTTTAAGCAACGAAATGATTGGTTTGGTACAAGTTGGAGCAACGCAGGGCACGTAGAACGAACGAACCTATTAAAGGATCTCTAGTAAACACCCGTTAGACCGAAAGCCCGTTAGGCCGAAAGACCGTTGGACTGAAATTCATTTTACCGAATGACAATAATCCGAAAAAGTCTGGGTGACATTAGGTTTGTTCGTTCTACGTGCTCTGAACCGCTCCGAGCGACACCAGAGTGATTTGATTGGCAATTTCCGATATACTTTCTGAAATCGACAAATCAAATGACTTTGGAGCAACTTAGAACACGCTCCAGTTGTGTAGCACGAAAAGGCCTATTGTGTCTTATTCGCACACGACTAGTAACGTATAGTAAGATTTTGGATTATTGTCATTCGGTAAAATAAATTTCGGTCCAACAGTGTTTTGGCCTAACGGGCTTTCGATCCAACGGGTGTTTACCCAATAGACCTGATCATTGAACTGTATAATATACTGGAATGAGCACAATTCAAAAATGTTTCGTCAAAGAGAGACATCCGAGTACACTGTGCGGGAAAAAGAAGCAGATATCCTTTACACTCATCATCCCTCTTTAAGATGCATGTATTGAAAAGAAACAACGCTATTTCATCTTGTATTTCACACTGACGAAAAATCTCTTCTTCCATCCCATAAGAAATTTCGCCAGTGCTCTTTCCAGTATGTTATATAGTTCAATGGACCTGATGCACGATGGCCCCGGAGCCGAGCGTCCCGAAAGTCAGTCAACCCGGAATTGAAACCTCATGGTGCGTTTTCACACCCATAATTATATCTCCATCTTTGTTCATCTTTCAGTCGCAATAATACGTAAACACAGCATGAGGTTTCAGTTTTTGGGTCAACTGACCTTCGGAACGTTCGTCTTGGGATCTATTGTGCATCGGGCCAATTGTCTTTCGGGTCTATTGGGGTCTACCACTTCGGAACTATGCCACTGTCGAGATTGTGAACTTTCGGTATTATGATACTCTACCCTTTGTATTCACCGGGGAGAACAAAAGCGCTGAGACCGGAATATATTGGTCATTCCAGTCAACAGGAGTACTTGATTGGACGTAGGCCGTTGGATCTCAAAATTTCTGGCATCACTGCTCTGAATCCATTGTAAACTTCTAGGAGCCTTCCGAAGTAGCTGATCCGAATGATCCGGATCTTTTTCCAGCCAATCAAAATGCTTGAAAAGTGATCCAGATCACTTCGATCAGCTACTTCGGAAGGCTCCCTAGTATCCTAAATAGCAAAAGTTCCAAAAACTAGATCTCATTGAATCCTTTCGGAATCACAAAATGAACTACTGAAATTTCAGCAGAATAGAGTCCTTGGAGAATTCAATTTGCCTTTTGTCATACTATATATTGTTCATTTTGTGATTCCGAAAAGGATTCAATAAGATCTAGTTTTTGGAACTATCGCTATGGGTATCCATCCCAGATGGCACACGAAGAATTCTTTTTCAAAAATAAGAATAGGATTCTTCAAGAACTCTTTCCGAACTATTCAATTCATAAAGAGTTATGGAGGAATTCAATGTTTGGGACATCAATGAGTTCTTTGAGAGTATTACAACAATACTTTCAGCATTTTCAAAGAACCCGTGAATGTCCCAAACATTGAAATCCTCCTCCAGAGCTCTTTATGAATTCATTGGTTCGAAAAGAATTCTTGAAGAACTCTATTCTTGTTTTCGAAAAAGAATTCTTCGTGTGTTATCAGGGATACTTGTTATATACTGGGAGGATCGATAATTCTAGACTAAAAGGGTGAAGTTTGAGAACGTAGCCTGGGTACGTTCCCGCGCAACACGAAGAAACAAAGTGAAGTAGTGATCCGCCATGCGCCATATTTTTGATCAAGTGGGTTGTGTAGAAGACAGACCGGGGTGAAAATCATCTCTCGAGGCATGTAGGTGCGTAAAATTTACGTTTTTTGTGATTCACATTCCACTAATCAAGTTTCATTACGTCATGTCTCATTGTTCACCGATATTTACTGTAAATAACAGTGTTTTGATGGATTTTAACGTTTGATTCACTGATATCGTAAGTCTACAATTTTCAATTAATAGATCTATGACTCAGGATAAACGCATAGTGCAATCAGCAAGGTTATTTGCATTGTTCGACCAATGTCTTTGCCAATAATATGTACACACATTATCGCTCAAGGATTAATCAAACCAACTCCGATTTATGCCTTCCAGAATGTATTGTCTATGAATTCAAAGACCTAGGAGTGTCAAAAAAAATTGTATTGCGTTCAGTTTTTGATCTACGATTTATGACGTCTATTATTACATAGCTTTTATATGTCTAGTTCCTTTACAATCTCGTGACAAGTAAATCGTCATAATTATCCCTCTAATCCCCAACTATGTTGTTTTAATTCTCTTTTTCAATATAACTAAAATTATGTCTGAAATTTGTATTTATACACTCTTTAATTGCCGACAAATTATTCCAATGAATTGATATTTTTTTTTTTCAATCAATTTTTTATTATTTATGTAAAATTATAAATGGTGCATCAAATAGAATCCATACTTTGCTTTCAAATATATGTCTGCATATATTTATTTATTGTTCATAACTAAATCGAGGTTCAGCATTTTATTTTTAAATTGAGATATAAAAACAACACATAAATCTGATGATCACTTTTTCAAATTTCAATTGTTTTCTCAGCATTTGTGATTTTCTGTGGCTTTTTTTTTCTTTGCAACGATACCTTGTTTCACTCCAAACAAACTTATCGATAAAGAGATACAACGTTAGACCGGATTGATGCAAATATTCTTGCACCGATTAAAACTCGTGTTTAGAACTTTGTGGATCATTTAGAACTTTTTTATATCTCTTTCAATTTATTTATTCAAAGGTTATAAAGTTTTTAGTTGATATATTCAGCATTGTTATCTTTGGATAATTATTCATAAAAGTACATTATACAATCGTAATTACATGTATTCAGATTTTTAAGGTAATATCAATCGCCAATTTCATGATTGATTTTGATTGGTTATAATGTATTGCATCACAAAGTGTAATTGGCATGTTTCACGCATATACTGTATTAAAACTATTTCGATGCAATCCTTTTAGATAATTTATTCAATCAAAGAGGAAATTTGTGTTTCAGTGTCAAGATGGGAAGGAGACTATACCTGTTATCCTTCGCAACTACCTGCCAGCCTCACTCGGATAAGGCAACCACCACCCACATTCATAAACCAAACTGCTACTAATTAAGAAACGAAACCGAAACCAGACAACTATTGAAAACAATTGCCAAAACTATCATAAAGTTCACAACACTGGCTACAAAACTACGCAATCGTCAAGAAAATCTACAAGAAACAAGGGTGGTGGATTAACTGATAAGAAAACAACTGCAATCTTTCAGGACAATAATATAATACAATATCATACCACAAGTGAGTATTTTAGAATTATATTTTAAATTTAAACATACGATAGAAGAATGGATTCATTCATATATTCAAAGATAGTCTGCGATGATCAGTTATTTGATTTTGAACTTACTAGCATCGATGAACAAGATCCAAAGATTCATTGTTTTTATGAACATTAGTATCTTTATTTTCTTTATCTTTTATCATGTTATCTGTGATACTTATTCGCCAGCTACAAGGATTACGAGATGTCCTTGACATTTTATTGAATGCCTCTTGAAATAAAAGCAGAAATGGTCATATGAAAATGAAGATTTATCTATAAGCTTGTTTGTAGATCAAATGAATTATAAATTGAACGGTAATTTAAAACACAATGAAAATGCATAAACGTTTCTGTAAATTACAACAATGCTATGGATTCTATGCCAAAGAGAATCAAATTATGGAAAGTATTATGAAGGTGATCGATAAAATCCATTAGATACTGTTCATCGCAGCATCGCAAGGATAAGTCAATAGGCTCTCTTCACGTGCGATCTAATCTGTTTGTTATTGGCAAAGAGATACCTCCATAGACCGAATAAACATTTTCTCAAGGAGAATTCAGTTCGAAGGATTCTCACCCAGAAAATGTTTACCCTGTCGACACATCGGTCTTGCAAGGATTAAGACCATACAAAACACCATTAGTTGATTATAAATTATTTAGAATTCACTGATCATCCCCTTTGCTGGATTTGAAAGAACTGGATGAATATTTAATAGGAAGTTTCGGTGTGAATGAACTTA
This sequence comes from Gonatopus flavifemur, assembly GCA_018340375.1. Lineage (NCBI taxonomy): Eukaryota > Metazoa > Arthropoda > Insecta > Hymenoptera > Dryinidae > Gonatopus > Gonatopus flavifemur. The sequence continues at coordinate 4,218,818 of JAFFJZ010000001.1, forward strand.
GCGTTAAACATAGTATCTTATGATTGTACAATAAATATTTTTTTTTCAAGAGACAGAGAGAAAGAGAAAGAGAGAGAGAGAATGATTGCCCCGGAGACGGTCAAGTTTATCAGAGTTCCTGGGCCTAGGAGAACATTCTTCCAAGAGAAATGAGGAATCCAGCGTTGCATCTGGTTGGGATAGCGGCGTCCCCTGGAGGAGGCGAAGTGTTTGGCAGCAGGGCCGAGGAGGAGTTACGCCTGTGGCTAGAGACTCGCTTGGACGCATTGGGAATAGACCCCCTCGCGTACTCGCGATTTGTTCTCAGCTTACTGCGTCGCCCCGACTCGGCCCTCACTCCTCCCACAGAGGTTGTAAGCATTAGTAAAACTGGAGGACGTCGCTATCGATCTCGACCCAAACTATCGGGACTGCCAACTGAACAAAACAAGGAACAGAGACGCACTGTCGTGCAATGCTTAACCAGTGCTGCTGATAACGTAAGTAAACTCCACAGTTCGAAACTCAATCATTCCACAATTACGATCTATTGAAAACTACATTTGAATTTTCAGAAATGTGGGGTGGAGGAATTAGTGGATGAATTGTGCGTGAAACTGAGAGATTTGGAAGGAGGCACTTCCAGCGATAACAAAGAAGAGTGTATGAAAACTAGTTCCGAATCCAAAGTCAATTTTGAAACCCTCACCCCACACGACAAAGCTCTCAGATATTACGCTGCATTTCCAGCTTTGCAACCCTATGCCACACTAAAAAAGTTCTCCCAAAGAAAGGACAGGAACTCGATAAACATCATCAATAATAACAACAATAACGACAACAATAATAAGAACAACGGAATCAATTACAATAATCGCAAAAATAACAAGATCAGCAATAAGAAATCAAAAATGTCCATTGTAAGTTGCAAATGCCAATATTTGTACTCTCGGGGAAGAGAGACAAGCGATACTAAAGTTGAAACGTTTTATTTTATTTTTTACACAGAGTATTAAATCGCAAAGATCGGAAGAGAAGGAAAGTTTTGGATTTGCCAAATCAATGGAAAGAGAAAGGGAAAAGGAACGAGAATTGGAATTGGATCAATTGAAATTAGCGCAACTGCAAGCAAAATTCGATGAAAGTTTAGAAGCGTTGTGGGACTCAGGGCCGGGAAATGCGCAAGATACAGCTTCAATTTGGGCAGCTCCAACTCTTTCCATCCCTTCGGGACCTATTTGGCCCACGGATACAGCTGACGCGGCTTTCGCGTTATCAACATCCGATACTTGTTATAACGTTGAAACGCCGTATCAAGAATCCGTTAACGATGATTCTCCTCTTATTCCATGGGATATCGATTTGATCAGCATCGAAGGTTATTCCGACGAATGCGATAAAAAAGACCAATCGGGTATGTATCGTTTGATTCTTCAAATTGAAGAACCCGTGTGGATATAATTTAACGATTTAAGGGTTAGATGTTTCAGATTACAACGTCAATTGGTCCGACTCGGTTGTCGATGGACCTTGGTGCTGGAAAGGTCTTGGTACACACCTAACCACGTTGGGTCATGACTCTCAAGCCAAAAGTTGTTTTTTTCCCGTTGTACCACAAAAAACCCCGATAGGAACGTGCAAAGAATCCCGTTCCATCAACCTCAAAGCTTCAAGCCTTCCAGAACCGGATGAAGATTTGCTTACTTCTGCGCGAACTCACTTTCGTCCGATCAAGGATGACAGTCAGTGGGCAGATGGAACGACTTTTCCTATAAACAATACACTGGAACGTGTTGCGTATCGAAGATCCGAATCGGGAAATTTGTTGTACCTTCCTGGCGGAGAAAGCCCTTACATGGAATTCCGAGAGAACGATTCATCGCCTGTCTCTTCCGTATCTTCAAATCTAACTTTAAAGTTTCGTGTTCGTCAATGCGACAAGTGCGTTCAGACAGAACCCATTCGATCACCGATCAAACGCAGGATTCTCTCTGAACATGATCGGTTTTATCATTCCCCCATGAGGTCTGGGGTAACCGTCATACAAGAATCACAAGAGACAGTTCAAGATAGTATTCTCGATGAAATGAGCTGGACGCAGCCTAACGTGCCTCCTCATAACGACAGAAAAAGGTAATTTATAACCTTCGTATTCGTTCTTTTCATATTTCATTCTAATTGGACATTTTTTTTTCTTCCTAGACGGCACAGCAGCAGTCTCGATTGTCATCCTTTGACCATTTTACGTCCATTGACTCTGTGAATGTGAAACCCAATAATATCCTCTGAAGATTATCATACGATTGTGAAAATTCATGATTTTATCGAGAACAAAAAAAATGTCTTAATTTCTTTTATTTTAACAATGAAGAAAGCAAGAAAACAAATGAAAGACGAGAAAAGAGGGTCCTCTTGGCATGTGGAATTTGTTATGCATGAATCCAAGAAGGTGCATATAAAAACCCTCTTTATTATATTTATTCAAAGCAGAATCGAGAAAAAATAATCGAAACGTCGGAATATGATAAAATGAGATATTCGTTCATTTAGATAATTAAAATATTAACCCCTCGATGCATAAGAAGGAAAGAAGCAGAGCAAAGGAAAATGTATATGTATCTTGTGCAATGTTTGAGCAGGAAAAAAATAGAAGAAGAAAGAAACATTGGAGATATATATGTATAAATACATTAATGTACTTCGTGTGTTATTATGAAAATGGGACATTGGATGAAACAAAGTCGTCTTACCCGCATGTGTACCATCTCGTCCCCGTAAAGGGAATCACATATTATTCCCGTGTTCTATTTTTAAAGTTACACATGACGCGCACACCTATACATAAACATAACACACACCACACTCGAACACCTTAGTGTATATATTCATACTGATATATCACTGTATATATTCGTATAAATATATACAAGTATACATATACACACATATATATAATCAAAGTAATATAAAAGTTTTGATTTGTAGTTCGTTGATTATATTACATGAATTTGTTTAAAAAAAGAAAAAAAAATACGCAACTTAGCCTGCCAATTGTATAGAAGTTCGTAGCGAACGAGAGTTCTGTCATTTTTTTTTTGTTTTCTTCCCCGACGTACACAGATTTCAAAGTATATTATATTTCATGAAACAAAACATATTGGAAGGCTAAAGAGAAAATTCTGAAAATCGTTAAGTTGAATTCTCGTACACATACATACACGTATATACGCGTATATACGCGTATATACGTGAAATTGCGGTCTTTTTAACACGTGAAATGATCGAAGTGCTGTTTTATTTTATCTGTAGTTAATAACGGGTTATCTTATTTATGAATCCTTTATAATTTGATTTTCCAAAAACATAAAAATACATCCTTTTCTCCTACTTTCCATTACTTATTCTTTTTGTTTTCTCTCCCATTTCCCTTCCCTTTTTCCCCCTCCTCTTCGTCCTCCCGAAAAAAACAAAAAACTAATAAACCAAAAAGTGGAAAAAAAATAAATAAATAAAATCAGGTACTTCAACAGATTAAAAAAAAATAAATAAATAAAGAGAGAAAGAGAGAGAGAGAGAGAGTTAAGAGCATTTTTTGAAACCATGTTCATCTCACGAGAGAGATACACGGAGGTTCGAATCATGCTATCGAAAGTGAATGCCTTTGAATAAAACGAAAGAAAGCTCAGAGAGAAAAATGAGGAAAGGAGTAGCAAGCACGAAAGAAAGATGTAACTGATGAAAAATATTATGTATCAAATTAATGTGAAAAACAAGTATGCGATGATGAGAAAGAAGAAACGTTTTGCGAGATAATGTATGCAAACAAAAAGAAGTAACCAAATAAAGGCATTGCAACTAACGAGGGTTTTATTTATTGCGAAACTTTTAAGTATTATTATCCTTGAATATTTTATTTAATAATCTTTGAAAGAGTCATTTCAGCAGGGAAAGATGAAGGAACTCTTCGACTAACATGTAAAGTAGTCTTGAATGAGAACTCAATGCATCGGATGACTGCATGTGGTGTTCAAATCATCATCTTCATAATGTTCATTGGGAGAGTCCAATCTTAGGTATGCACTCAATTATTGTTCGTTTAAGGGAACCTTCTACTGTATCAATTCAAAAAATCGATTTTGTTTTTGCATTTTCAGGTAGTTTATGGCCATAGAGTTGATATCCTGCAGTCGATATCGGCAATTTCAACGTTTTTGACCAGGTGTGGCGCTTTAAACCTGAATATCTCGAAACGACAATTTTGCACCTAGCGCAGATGATTTCTAAAAAATGGCTCAACATATTGACTTGAAAATTTAATACAATATCCAGCATACTCATGGGTATTGCCCGCAGTGATGCAAAACCATGAACATTAGGAAAATCAGGAGATATGGTATCGAAAAGTCAGGATTGCTCAATATCCCGTCAAAATTTGATTGGGCTATTTCATTGACGTCTTATAGATTCTTAAGGACTCCAGTAAATAGATGGAAAAAGTTTCTTTTTAGAGCTCTCAGAGCAGACTTATGTCCAACCAAAAGATATCTTCAGGTTTACTTTTGTCTAGAAGCGGTCTTTAAGATGAAAGCAAGCTTAAATGTGTCTTTTGGTTGGATATTGGTCACCTGTAAGGGCTCTAAAGAGACACTTTTCTTATTGGGAGAACAAATTAGTTCGGTCCGGTTTGAAAAGATGACTCTCGCTCTCATGAATGTTTCATAGTCACAAACGATTTCAATTCCCTGGTGAAAGGGAAGCGTGTATCAAGAAGTATCAGGAACTTAGTTGGAAAGTATTTGGGACGTGGATTTAAGTGTATACCGAGCGTCAAGTGGAACATTAAGAGTAGTTCGAACGTATATTTGAAGTGTGTGAAGCGTATCCGAAGGAACACCAATTTCATAGAAACCCGGCTTTACACACGGAAGCGTAATTGAAGAGTGGATAGGAAGCATGTGGGAAGTATTAGAAAAGTAATCTGAAACAGTCTTACGCTTCCGTTACTCTTTATGACACGCTTCCCTTTCACCAGGGTTGTTTCAGAGAGGTTAGACAACTGTGAATAATATTCAGTTGATATCACTTCGAGTTCCTTCTAGAATCCCGATTTTTACTCAGTGAAGTATGTCAAATTTCGTTTTAACTGAGCAGCATTTGCGGGAGGTGCTAGTTTTCTGTTTTAATTGGAAAAAAGTGCAGCTGGAGCCCATCGAATGCTTGGGGAAGTTTATGGTGACAATGCTCCAACTGATAAATCATGTAGGGGAATGGTTTCGACGTTTTAAGAATGGCGATTTCAGTGGCGAAGACAAGCCTCGCTCGGGACAACCACAAAAATTCGAAAACGAGGAACTGGAGGCTTTACTCGACGAAGATCCGAGTCAAACGCAACAGGAGCTTGCGAAATCATTAGGAGTTACGCAACAAGCAGTTTCCGTACGATTACAATCCATGGGCATGATTCAAAAGCAAGGCAATTGGGTGCCATATGATTTAAAGCCTAGAGACATTGAACGGCGATTTTTCACTTGCGAGCAGCTGATTCAAAGACAACGAAGGAAGGGGTTCTTACATCGGATTGTGACAGAAGATGAGAAATGGATATTCTACGATAACCCCAAGGAAAGAAAATACTATGCTATGCTCGGTCAATCGTTGCCATCGACTTCAACATCGACACCAAGGAAGAATATTCATGGTTCAAAGATCATGCTGTGTATCTGGTGGGACCAGAAGGGTGTTATATACTATGAGTTGCTAAAACCTGGTGATTCTATTACGGGTCATCGGTATAGGCTACAATTGATTCGTTTGAGTCGTGCGTTACGAGAAAAACGTCCGGAATACGAGGAAAGACATGACAAAGTTATTCTTTTACACGATAACGCTCGGCCTCATGTCGCATCAGTAGTGAAAAATTATCTGGAAACGTTGAAGTGGGATATTTTACCGCACCCGCCGTACTCGCCGGGCATTGCTCCTTCCGATTACTGGTTATTCCGACAGATGCAGCACGATTTGGCACGCCACCGGTTCACTTTGTTCGAAGAAATCGAAAATTGGCTCCTAACTTGGATCGCCTCGAAAGACGAGACGTTTTTCCGTAACGGGATTCGGAAATTACCCGAAAGATGGGAAAAAGTGATGGCCAGCGATGGACAATACTTTGATTAATTTGATAATTCATGTTCTTCTGAAATAAACGCATCTTTAACTGTAAGAAACGGACCGAATTAATTTGTACTCCCAATATTTGTGTTTACCGAGAAGAGCCCATGAAAAGCTTTCATGAAATTGCACTTTTGGGATATTCCCAGTAAACAAAAAAATGAAGAAAGTCACTTTTTAGAGCTCTGAGAATCGATCAATGTCCAACTAAAAGATATCTTCAGCCTTGCTTTTATCTTGATGACAACTTTAAGGGCAAAAGTGAGCTTGAAGGTGCCTTTTAGTTGGACATTGATTAACTTCAAGAACTCTGAAAAGTTACTTCTTTTTCCGAATTGAGCGATGTTTATTTATTGGATTGTCGGATTGAAATGTTGAGGCTTTACCAAGTGGAATCAATTTCAATCGTTTCCATTGGTCTATTGTCATTTTATCCCACCCGTAAGCTCATAAATGTTTCCTTGGTATTGATAAATCCAGTCTGTTCGTGTAATCACTGCTATTTCCCTTCATTAACTTTGATGCAATTGACAAACCGTTGAAATGTCGCCTGAAATCGGTATTTCGGGAAGCAAAGGGACGAAAATCGGGAGGCTTTGCAATGCTGCTCAGATATTTAGAATCCCTTAGTGATGGTCCATGATTTCCTATCCAACACTGCTGAATGGACGTCTATAGGAAGTCTGTCGACCCTGAATCGGACGTACTAAATGATTCTCGCCAAACTCAGGAAAGTGAACAAATGTCTGATCGATCAATCAGACCTTTGCCCATTTTCGATGAGATGTGGCGAGGATCAATGAATTTCTTCGACCAGAAGGATGTGCGATGGACGTTCAGATGCCCTTGTACTGATTGAGGAGTTCATCAACTTCGAATCATGATAATTTCACAATGAAACACAGTGAACCAGTTGGATTTTTTCTACAGATACGCCATAATCTGATTTGTCGGATGGTGTTAGATTCAAATGTACAAGATTTATCGTTACGGAGCATCTTTGTTTATCCACTTTGTATCCACGGAGATGCGCCGTGGAAATCGGTGGGTGTGTTGCGAGGGAAGATATTTGATATTGTCAATAAATTAGAAAATTCTCTTGTTTAGAAATGTAAGACCAAGGAATCCGTGTGTGCAATCGTGTCTTGACGTTTTAGATCATCGTAGCATGGAATATCTTTATACCAGATAGGGGATACTTTATTCGTATATTGCTCTAAAATTAATACAATTTTTTAATATTCGTTCTAGTCGAAAGGTACAAAAACCCAGTTCCACTCCATGGGTAGGGTAAAACCGGAGACTTGTTTAAATCAATGCAAACACTTCTGAATTGTGAAATTTTTCAGTACCAACTGTTGAATTCGATAAAAGTTCCGAAAATAGACATGAGTCATGTTTGAAAATTGATATATTTAGACCAACTAGAAAACAAATTGTTCAGAGAAAGAATTTTTTTGCGGCCAACTCAATTGAGAACAAAAGTCGCAAGCACACACAAAGGTATCTCCAAGAATGAACATGTTTTGATGACTATTTTAGAATAAAAACACAAATTTTGTTAAATTTCATAAATTGGAAGATAAAATCTCAAGTACCCGGTTTGACCCCACAATAACTTGTTGAGGTCAATATGGCTTATTAGATAATGCGTTGGTCTAGGCGAATTATTAAACAATGAAAATACGTAGGAAAACATGCTCAATTGAAGTATGTACGTGCCTCTCTCTTGAGAGAATGGTGAGGCACTTGAAACGCACTACGCAAATGCAAGGACTTTGACAATTTTTCCGCAGAAAACTTTAAACAACGTTTTAAGTGAGAAAGAGCGTTGCATCGATGCTGTTGTTCTCTCCAACTGCTCAAAATATCTCCTGCTACTGGTACAAGCGTTCGCTATAAGAAAGAAGCACTAATCAGGGAGATATTGAGGTACCCGGTTGTATCCGATTCTCCCCTACCATAAAATGTAACGGGTTTAGAGGCATGGAAAATCCAGCAAAAAAATCGGGATAATCAAGAAATTCATCTCCAAGCAAGAATTTTTAATATCGATGACCGATACCCGTATACCCGGTAGATTCTGGATTCTCAGATCTAATTCCATTTTCGAAGCAAACAAACTCGCTTCAAAATATGTGATTTCGTGTATCCAAGAATCAAAACCATAATGATTCGCATTTTCTAAAAAATTCCATTTATTATCTCATGTCTTCAGCTTTTTGCATTTACACAGATATACATAAATTGTTTGTTTTTGTTCAGGAAAGGCAACGTTGTGAATCAACTATCGATCAGTTGATCCTATTGGACACCCAAGATGTCGACTTGAATTTCGAAAAAAAGGTAATACACGAATTCTTGCACATCAAACAAATCTTCGTCCAATCGGACACTGAATTTAATTACGAGAATGTATCGTGAGAAATGTAATACATCTCAACAATATACGATAGCATTTGTATTGATAATTGAAATTGTATATATTACAAATTACACATTATATATAATAATTATTAAATATAAATCGTAGATAAGCGTTTTGCAAAAGATTCCTAAACAATCTCTCTTCACCTCTCCTCTTAAGCGAGCAGTTAGGGTATTTTTTTTCCTTTCATTATGATAGATTTTATGTATTAAAAATAGCCCTCCCCAATAACTGAAACTTAATGAAAATTCTTTGTAAGCATGTAATGATATTTGATCGTTGTTTTTAATCTAAAAGTATTTATCAAAAGCAAAAAAGAAAATAGATACAAGAAGAAAATGCGTGTAAAATCTAATTTATGTGAATTTACAATATATACGTCGACTTCATTTATAATCACAGCATACGTTTTTCGTATTTGATTCACCAAGGGTTGGGTCCTTGTGGAGGAGGATGGGATCCGCCGTAACGTGGAAGAGTTGCGAAAGCGGGTGGCTGTTGTGGATTTTGGTAGGGGTAATTGTATCCTGAAAATAGTAATTTTTTTTTTTCAATAATAATGATAATGTCACTAGGTTCTATTTTATTCATTTATTTTTATACCTTGTGTGGGATATGGCATCGTTGCGTACGGGTTATACGTTGTTGGCATAGGAGGAGGCATGTACGTCGGATAGGGTGTTGCGGCGGTCGCGCCGTACGGTATAGGCATAGTACCGTGCCCTTGAATTGGATACGGTAATTGTGGTCCTCGATTATCCGGACTCGGTTGAGGAGCACCTGTTAAATATTACATATGTACATTTTCTCTGCTCTCTGTCTCACATTGCATTATTCGTTTAGATTCCCTGATGAAGCTTTCGATTAAATCCTCCTCTATGGTTTGCTAATGAGATTAGATAAGATTCGATTATCTTGTTCAACGAAACGACGAAATCCGTTTCGCCCAAAAAATGATAAGAATATATATATATATATATATAGAATATTTAAAATTATTGAATTCAATTTTTCAAAAAATGATTTACCAATTTCTCCAAAGGAAAAAAGAGAATAAAAAAAAAATAGAAACATACTGAAACTGATCAATTTTTACCCGTATGATGAGATGGAATGGCTGGAGTAGTAGCTGGACCGGTATGGCTCAAATTAGTAGTTAAATCCTTCAATAATTCTTCTTTCTCGGTTTTACGAGCAAAACAAAAATCGGATATTTTATTTTGAACAACCACCAAAAGCTGAAAGTCGATGAAAAATATAATGAAATTGATATAATGGAAGCATTCTATATTAGATACTGGATATATTACCTGTGTCAAGTCATTATAAAACTTCACACCTTCATTCAAATTGTTTTTAAGCTCATTGAATGTGTCATACGCCGCAGCTAATTTGCACATCATAGCTTCTCGGGAACTTCCGGTACCAGATTGTTCACTAGTGAATCTAGAATGCTGAGCCTGTATTCAAAAAATTTGATTACAATCTGACATGAGTTTGACATTTATGGGAACCGGGCACTCATTTGATATGACACTTTTCCAAACGACCATTTGTTCGAAGAGACATTTATTCGAAAAAAAGAAATAAATGTGCGGTGTTCGAATGTGGCTTTCCGACTGTAAAAGAATTGGATCATTATTTTCAAGAGAACAAAAAAAGAATGTAAATATGACAAACTACGCAGACTCTGAAGTTGTATAAAGGTTCAATAAAATCCAATGGAATTATGTCATAATGCTCGAATAATTGAAAAAAAACTTTGCGAGGATTGTGACTCATTTGAGAAAATGTCCATTCGGTGAAATATCTTCGAAAAAGCATCATATACCCATTATTTATTAGAGAAATATGATAAAATTTATCAACACCTGAATATCTGCGATCAATTGTTCTTGACGCATCAAGCTTTCACGAACTTGTTTCTGTAAAGGTCCGTAACACTGCCCGATAGCTTCTACCGATAAATTTGGCTCGTCGATCGCTCCGTCTTTCGCGAGTGCCGATAAAAATGAAGTTTTCATATCAGTGGTAGCTGATTTCAATTCACTTTCAATAACATCGCGTTCAGCTTTCAATGTTTCCACCTAAAGATCCAAATATTGACTTTTATTCTATTCATCGAAGTGTTCATTACTTCGAATACATTCAATCGATACTTGCATCTTCCATCAACTTTCTTAATTGTTGAACAGCACCACTTTCTTGAACAGCAGCACCAGTTGGGATAACCCTAGATAACTCGTCTTCTCCCATACTTAGAATTTCCATGCCCTCTTTATGAGTTTCATATTTCTCACGAACCACCTGTATAAATATATGACCACAAAGGGATGTGATATACGCGGGAATACGCAGATTATAATTGTAAATCCAACACAAACCTTGTCAGCAACCACAGCATTGTTGATGATTTCTCGATACTTTTTCAAATTAAGCTTGAACTGTTCCGTTAATCGATTACTCGGAATCCTCGTCCAACGTTCTTTGAATTGCTCTCTCAACTGATCATCGGATTGACGTTCTTCTTCAAGCATTCTATCGCACTATTGGGACAACAATAAAAATTATGAATAAAGATTAACAGTGGTCTTTGTATCTCAACGTTACAATTTGAGTTCATTGATTAGAAGTGAAAAAGTATCATTTGCAGGATACTTGCCTCGTCTAATAAATCTTTGTTCCGTTGCAGAAGTTCTGGAAGTTCCTTCATAGAAGCATCTAAAACACTGATACCCCCAGCTTGTCTAACGGAATTAGCTTTTTCTAATAAAGATTGAGGTATTTCGGTTCCACTTGTATCTTCAATAGCTGCCGGTAAGTTCAAACTTGCCAAAATACTACAAAACATTTGTTTTATTATTTTTAATTCTATCATCTAGGCGAACATTCATTGATTTCATTTTTGTAATTACCTGTTTAAAACTTGTGTCATTTCCCTCAGTTTACTGATTTCTCCGTTAACAAATTCATTTCTTCGTACTTCATACGACGAGAGTGCTTGATGCACGCTTACCGGTAACAAATCTCCAAATAAATCTATAAAATTTAATAATATTTGTGAGTTTTTCGAATGTCTTGAAAATTGGATGATACGATTAAGGATCTTCAAGCAATGGAAAGAACATTTGAGATCCAATCTTTGGTTTTAGAATTCCAGTTTGCTTTAGATGCTAGGAAATAAAATTATAAGAATACCCAAGTAGCACCAGAATATACTATGAACGTTCTTAGAATATTCGAAATATGTTCTATGTACATTCGAATGAGACCGTTTCATAGGTGCTATGCATGTTCATCGAACGTATGTAATCGAATATACGACGGTATGTCAATCGAACGTCGATTGAATAAATATCGTACATTTCGAATGTACTGTGTACGTTCTAAGTATATTTAAAACAGTCTCATTCGAAGATTCCATGAACGTTCATTATATGTTCTTCGTATCTCATTCGTACATTCTACGAACATTTCTATTTCGTATATACTTTGAACTTCCGTTGCTGCTTGGGTATTCTTCAAATTCAACATGTTTTTTGCAATGTTCTAAGATCCTTGATAGGAAGTAAGTGAAAAATAAGAAGGGAGGATAGAATTCAGTCACCTTTGAAATTAGAACTGAAAGTTTCAGGCACTGGAAGCAGTTTAGCGACACTAGCCTTTCCTATAGGCTCCAAGCTTTTAATATCCGGTATTCTCTCGTGATAAATGAAATCGTTGTCTTTTTTGACTTCGTTCAAATTTCTCTGTGCTCTATTGGCATAATCTTGGAACAAATGAGGTTTGTTGGATCTTTGTTGCGCTGCTTTGAATAATTCTACGGCGCTCTAAATCATAAAATATTACAAAGCTCAATATATTTTCCATATTTTTGAACTTGCAAATACTCTTGATATATTTAAAAAAAAAAGAATACCAAGATGAATACGAAGAAGCTTAAAATCTACATATATCATCGACTCATTATAATGTTAACCTCGATTAAGTGGCTTTGAATATTTGCATACTAATGAAACTATGTTTAAGAATACAGATAGTAGATTTTCTATAAATTCGTTTCTTGAAGTACGCTCACCTCCAACCTTGCAATTTCTTCTCCAATTGCTTTATTATTTTTGCAAACTAGAGATTGATAAAATTCAGCCATCGCTCTGTAACCAGCCTGCTTTCCTGCTATCTGAATTTAAAATATATAGATGAATGTTGTACTCTTAGTTACGAATAATGATATATTCTTACCAAGGGAACCCATTCTTTATCCCAAAAAGCCCGGAAAATTTCTTTTTGGAATAATTTCAAAGCATCGGCGTATAATTCCTCTGCGTATGAAGCCAGCTTAGCCACGATACCCTCTTTCATTGCATCGTGAATAGCTTTGTGTACGAATATCTCTTGAGCTTGTGCCAACATCAAAGAGGACAAAGCTCCCAGAGTTTCAGGACTGATATCCGGTGTTGGTTCTTGTTGTATGGCCATCATGACATTCCCTTTCAGATAGTTAAAAATTCCAGCGGATTGCTGAAAATATTGAGAATGAGTATCATTATATACTTATAATAGAGTTTCGATACTCGTATCATACTTGGAATAATTTGGCAGCAAGTTTCAATCCCTCGTCGCTTTCCAACGACTGTGATGCAGCGACTGAGCTTTGCAAAGCAGCAATATTGAAAAGTACACATACTTTCTCGTACGCTAGAGTACTTATGGCTGAAAATCATGAACATTCATGAAGTAAAGATATATTCATCGCATATAGAACATGTTTCATAATAATTCTTTAGGTATCATCAATTCTCATAACTAGGCTCGATTGTACGAATGATATAATTCCATATCATTTGGTCACTTAGACTTGAGATATGACAAAGATATTAGAATTGTTAATCCATTTGACATTCCATTTGAGTAAAACATTATGAAACAGTCGGGAAGGTTGTAATAGATGCAAGTATAAGAATAATAGAGAAATGATCTTACTTAAGCTAAGTTTTCCTCCAAAAATAGTGCGATCGAATGCATCTTTCCATTTGAATGGAATTTGTAACTCGTGAGCAGGAATTTTCCCTTCTAAGGTGCATAGTTGATCATAGTAACTGCGAAAGGAAGAAATAATGTTGATTCATAATGTAAAGGAATGTTGGATTAATGGTAATGATTGTGTCTTTCAAGATTGTATTAATAATGATTAAAGTGAATGATCTCAAAGATGACTCATACCTGTAAATAACCTCTAAGGAACTTTCATATTTTTCGAAAGCTCGCCATAAAGCGTTGTTTCTCAATTTACTGAATTCAGCGATAGCCTCTGAATAATCTTTTTGATTATTCGATGAACTATACGTCGATTTAATGACATTTGTCAATGGTCTACTGACATCAACATCAGAGGGTTTTTTTAAAGGTATTGCAATCAACTCAGCCATTTTGTGACTTTGATGTATTTGATCATCAATCCAAGCGCTTTAATATGATGTTATCGTTAGGAGTAAACACTTCAGAGAAAGCAAGATATTTGCACACTATCTCATATTTCTCTGACGGGGAGGAATACTACTGGAAGATCACTTGACTGACCAGTCGACAACAGTCGGCCAGAGTCTACAAACATCCTGTAGACAGCTATAGAGCAGTTGCAAGTTGCAATGTCAACCGCCAGTCGGGAGTCGGGAATAATCGGAATATCTTTTTGTTCCTCGAAATCCCAATCTCCCAGTCTAAACAATCGAAAATATTGATTTTTTAATTCGCATTCAATATACTTTTTATCATTATAATATTCAAACTTTCGGTAAAGACTTCTGAGATTTGTATTTTCTGAAGAAACCTGTTGACCAGGCCCAGGCCCCTGACAATCACCCGTTTTCCCCTAGAATTACTTTCCATTATGTGTCCTTGGCCCGCATGGAGCGCTGGCGTGCTCGTCGCGAATAATTGTAAATAGGTACTGGATAGTAGCCAATCTTGTGAATTTTTTTATTTCATCATAACCTCATAGCGCGTGCATGAATGATATTCATAACGTACACAGAAAATATAATATTGGAACTTTTATGTATTAAATATAGCAATAAAGTCAAATACAACTATAATATTGAAAATATGAATATGTTGAATTGTGAATATCGTGAATAAATTAATGAAACATGCCGAAATTGAAAAACTATTTCAGAAAAAGATGTGCTATACCAGAATGTGATTATAAACTGGATAATACAGATGAAAAAGGAATCACAAAGTATGCTGGAAGTATTCATAATATATAATATTCTGAATTTTAGAATCTTTAACAAACACATTATTCAGCTAAGTAGAATATGAAAGAAGGCGATAGTCTGTTAGCTCCTGAGCTCAATGAATAATAAGGCTTATGAAATGTACACATCCAATCGAACATTTTACAATTTCGACTGACTTTCTAGCTTTCTTCAGGGAATCTACACTTATAAAAAATACAAGGTAAGAGAGAGCTTCTTCTACATGTAAAAACATAAAAATACTAATACGGTATATCAAATTGATGATCAAATTCATTAAATGAATGATCGCAGGTTCACAAAATGAAAAATAGTAGACAAGAGTTCTGTCAAAAAAGTCAGAAGGCATAGACTCATTATGGTATCAAAGAACAATAAGGAGACAGTGCAACTTGTTCATTGAATAAAACTGCAGCTTCGTCGATCATTTATGAATTTCATGAGAACTTTCACTCCTTTTACCCTTAAAGAAAATAATTATGGAGATCTGTAAAGTTATTCGATGAACAAGTTGCACTGCTTCCTCATACTGTTCTTCGATACAATACTAGTAGTAGTAACATAGTGCATTCCCAGTATTTTGACACTGCCTTGCTATCACAGAATATAATATGATTGAATTTATAATGTAACACTGCCTCAGCGCTGCCAGTATTACCAGGCAGTGCTACCGAGTAGTGCTCCTAGAAACATACTACTGAGTCGCTACCATCAAGTCACATATGTAAAAGAGACTTTTAAATATATATGTGGATGGTAGCATCATTGCAAGAAGCGCTGCCTTGATTTGGTGGACTGGGTATGTTTCATCATTTGGACCTGTAATCATGAAATTGATGAATTTTATTATCAATTTGATATACTGTGTAAGTACTTTGATTTTTTTACGTATAGAAGGATATCATTCTCACCTTGTGCTTTTTATAAGTGTAATTTTCTTAATGAGGATTGCAAAGCCAGTTGAAATGTTGGAATATTCAGTTTGAACTAGACATTAGGTGAGCCTCATTAATCATATTAATCATTGCACTGCGAAGCTAAGCGACTTGTGTTTTCTCTCATATTCTTACCCAAGCGAGCGACTACTTTATACATTGATTTCCTAACAGTGACCTATTAACTAATGATTAACTATTTGTTTACGTATTCATTTATGGAGAACAGCTTGATTCAACAACTTTATGAGCTGCTCCTTCGATTATTTTTGTTGTGGAAAAAATGTCAACATGTTAAATTTTTCCTGCGAGTGTTAATATATATGAAATATGTAACATAAGGTAATTTTTGAATTTTCACTGAAATATACAATACTTGTTGCACACAAACTTGTGTTAATATCACTGATTTGTACAATACTGAAGGATTAAAGTTTGAAGATTTCAAGTTGAGGTTATGATAAATTTTATTCTTCAACATTCAGAGATATTGATTCCAATACTGATAAGAATGAGAAAAATCTTCATAATCAATAAAAGATTTGTCAGCACGTGAACTACATATGAATCACTAATTTGTGTTCAATTTATGAACCAAGAATATCATATCCAACAGAATTTCTTATTCACTGATTTTTGAATAAATACCATACATAATCACTGCATTAATAATTTCCGAGGGATATTATTTATTCTCTCAACATTTACACAATGGAATATTGCAATTATTCAAGAAATATTTTCTATCATATTATGTAAATAATTCGAAAGGTTTTCAAATTTCCCGCTCATATTTGCGACGAAACCTCCAGCGCCCTCGGGACAAGTTGTAGACAGGTGAAATATGGGGTTGTCAGGGGCCTGTTACCGGCAGGGTTGGGAATGTCACTAGTCGAGTGAGGTTTCTGACGTATAATACATATTTTGTATAATAGGTTCGTTCGTTCTACGTGCCTTGAGTTGCTCCAACTTGTACCAAACCAATCATTTCGTTGCTTAAACTGGAAGTAGCGAATCCAAAATACTTGGAGCGAGTTGGGGTAACTTCCCTAACAGCACAATGTGTCTCTGGGACGTTTTCTGAACGTTCTGAAAACCTCTCCTACGTTCTATAAACCTTCCATAAACGTTCCAGTGGCACGTTGTGCTGTCTGGGTTGGGACATCGGTAAACGAACTTAGCTAATACATGTATTATACGTATAAAATGTGATTGTTAGTAACTTCTGGTGAATTTTCTGATAGACCAATCAAATTGGATACCTATGTCCGCCATTATGATGTATTAAACTTGTATAAAACTTGTTAAGTAAAATACCCTGTATTATACACGTATAATACTCGTATAAAAGTAGGAATATTATACTACGTATAATACATTCCCAACTCTGTTTACCGGGCTCATGTTCCAAAACCTTACTCTCGTACTCTGGGGTATCGGTTTTCTCTGTTTTCCTGATGAATTGAAAAGAGTTACACTGATACTCTAGAGTACGAGGGCAAGGTTTTGGAACATGAGCCGGGAGAGCAGCCTCATGCTGGGCTCCCATGCAACCGGATTGTCCGGAACGGAACGATCCTAATTGGTAGAATACTAGTCTTATTTGAATATAACTATAACAACACTAGGGATCCACCAATTGTCCGGAACGCAACGCTCATAATTGGTGGATCCCTAGTATTGTTATAGTTATATTCAAATGAAACTAGTATTCTACCAATTAGGATCGTTCCGTTCCGGACAATCCGGTTGCATGGGAGCCCAGCCTTACCTCGGCAAGTCTACGTAAACACACAAGTCTGTGTTCAGCACATGTTTTTATATATTTTATATTGTTGAATATGGATCTTTGGACTACTAGTATATATTTTAGAATTTATCGTACAGTTTTGATTGATTGATACAGATTCATATCAATTAACAATCCTAAAATGTATAGATTCATTAAGGTACAAAGTATTTCGCTGCAAAATGTTCATTTTATCTCAAGACAGGGAGGTTTACAACCTTCCACAAAGATATGTTCATTCTGCCATTTTTCCCATTGTAATAATGCAATACAATGTAAGTGTAAAAGAATAATACATTTCAATTATTCTGTACATTTCAAGTAACAAGAGGTTTCCTTGAGAAAACGTATGTCTATGATTTCTCATGATTTTTTTTGCAAATCATGATGTTTCATAATTTCTCTCAATTCTCAGATCTTTCAAATCAGGACTTTTGGTTTGAACAGTGAGATCTATTCTCCCTAGTTCAAATTTGATTGAATCATTTTTTTCAACTCGCGGAAAGTTGCATTCAACTCTAACAATACTGTACAATCACAATGCAAAATTTCATCTTGGATTTGTCTTTCTATACGTTTTCACTTGGAATATATTCAAGCATTGGAAATGAATAATGCCAAAGCGAAAAGAAAGAAAATTTCAATTAATATTCTTTGCTTTTTTCAATGCTTGAAGTTTTTCACAAATATTTTCAACCTCGATAATTTGCAAAATTGATTAATTTTTACAAATCTTTTAGCTTCGCTCTCAAATCAGATTCGACATAGGACAATAACAGCAAATTCAGCAGAATTACAAGAACCTGGCAGAAAAAAAGTAATCCACAAGTCTAAAAAACATACAAAACTGTTACAAGGTACGTTTTACTTCTACTTTCTGTGAAAAATTCGTAATTTTAATGAATTTTTTGTCCTATGCAGTGACGGATCACTTGGAAAATAATGAAGATACCTCTATTCAAACGACAAATGGAGCACGCTTATCCGTACTTGCAGGTCAAGAAGATATTTCATCAAACCAATTGAATCGTGCAACTGAACTTGTGAAGACAAATAGACTCAGTAGGAATGTAAATACAACTAGCAATATCAATGAATCAAATCAACATCTTCGATCTGTAAGTTGAAGTTGGAAAACTCAGTGAAATTCTTAAACATGGATTTAAAACTTACAATCCTCATTTCTCATGATCTCAAGTACCTATGTGTTACAGGAAGAAGAAATAGATGATATCGAAAAATTTGTACAGTCAGTGAATATAGAACAATTAAGTGAAAAAGAGGATGCGTTGGAAGATATGGAAGATGCAGTAATAATGAAAAGTAAACATCTGGACGAATCATTTGTTTCTGAATCTCCAACACTATCTGTAACCAACTCCCCAAAACAAAAGATCAAAAAGTCAAAAGCAACTTCAAAGTATGTAATTTAGATTTCCTCAAATAACATTGAGTCATTCTTTCTCAGACGTAATTGAAATCCCCTAAGATAATCGTATAATGATTTTAATCAATAACTTCGTACTTTGAAACAGGCAAAAGACGAGTAACAGTTCAAAACAAGCTTCACCAGCGGAAGAGACGCAACAAGAAACGTACGATAACCAAACTGTAAATACAGAACCTTTGTTCAACGAATTTGCTGCGTACATGCAAGTCTATGTCAAAAGCGGATTGCTGAATCGAGCGTATAATTTACTTGCGCATCGCAGAATGCAAAAAGGATCGAAAAATCTATGTCCCGTCAAACACATTGATATTTACAATTTACTTTTGGACGGATATGCTGCTAAAGGAAACCTTGACAAAATTTTGGAACTATTGCGATTGATAAATCAAGATTCGATAAAATTAAATCCTCAATCGTTCGGTGCAATATTCGAATGCGTCAACAAGACGAAAAAACATATCAATAAAACAGGTGAGAAGTTTTTATAATCCTACCCAGGTATCGGGATGTATGAAAATCCTTTTTTTTTCCTCTTAATTTCAGAGATTCTCCATCAAATGGAATCAGAAATGACGAAGTGCGGAATAACGTTTCACGATATTATGAATTTATGTACATTTAAAAGAGACCAACGAGAAAATGTATTGAATGCCATCAAGATGTTAGATCCAAATTTTGTACCGTCTTACACCCCTGCAGACACGGCTTACGATTGCAAGCTCTTGAATAAGTTGTCGGAGAGCGAAGGAAATTTTGTCAACGTCGTCGAAGGTATCATGTCTGTTGCTGATTTGAGGGAATCGTTCAAACAGCAATTGCATATAGAACAGGAGGGCGAAGTTACAGTTAAAAGTATAGCGAAACAAAACGAGGAAACTGATACTATTTTTTATAGTGTAAGTTTGATCGTCATAGTGCCGTGACTGTGAAGCTGGCATATCAAATGTTGACATCGCGTAAAGAAGCACCAGTTCTAGGGGCATCCAATATGGTTCTACGGTTCTTGATTCAAGAAATCAAAGTCAGGCGGAATATTAGCTCTATTACCAATACGACACAGCCTTGACAATGAACAGTTGTGGCCCACATTAAAAACTGACAAGGGACCCTTAAACAAATACGAAGGGTTTCTCAGCACTCTATCTGGAACATGAAAGTTCAATGACCTCAATGAGGCCATTCAGTAATTTGAAAAGAAATAGGGCATCACAACATTCCCTCCTGTTGTCACGAAGGGGGAAGATTGGCATAACTTAGCGCAACAGTAAAGTCATGATTTCGGTAATCTATTGGAGACCCCACGCGGTATATGTAGGGACGGAGAAAACAGCGTTGAAACTCCTCGTTGCCCCCACATAACACCGTTAGATTCATGTGGCTACCTCAAAAACAAAATTTTGTGCTACAAAACGTAGGAACTCGAAGAACTACAAATGATATGATATATTCAAATCTTCGATATGCCAATTTCACAGTCGTGTAGCGTTTTCCGTTTTCTTCTCATTTACGTTTTTATATTTCATAATACAGAGGAAAAAAATCGACGAATTGGAAAAATATTGGCGAAAAAATGCCAGAGCTGCTTTCGAGAGGCATTTAAATCATTTGAAACAACGCGAACAAAGGCCGTCCAACAAAACGTCAATATTACATCCATTTTTACAAGTATTGCCGGTAGAACAGTACGTGAATGCCATCATGCGAGAGATGAGGCAATTGGGGGAAGGTTCGGAGACTTTTAGTCCAGCGACATCGGCATTGTACGCGTCATTGGGACGTAATATTTTCAAAAAATTTGATGTAAGTTCGTATTTCGTGAATAGATTTCAATTTATCTTACAATTAATTATTCTACTTTAAAGGTTCATACCAAAACAGAAGACAACATCGTTATCAAAATATCTGAGATCTACATGAAATATTTAGACTGGTACACGAGTTGTGGTAAAAAATTCAACGCCCGTGTCGCGTGGGAGAAGTATTTGTTAGAAACCTCAATTCATGGTCCATCTTATAACGTGGAGAGTATAGAATGGCCCAATCACCTGTACTTCAATCTTGGAAAATTTTTATACAACATCATCCTGAACGATATAAAAATCGACGTTGGTCAAGGAGTATCGGGAACGCAAGCTCGATATATTCCTGCTTTTTACACGTTATTTCGGAATAAATCAAATCGTATGATAGAAGAAGTGCGTATTATCTTTGACAAGAATATATGAAATCTGTAATGCATTCATTTAAGCGTTGTTCAATTTTAGATCAAACCACATCCTCTTTTGGCAAAACTGTACAGGGATTGTCAACCTGCTGTTCTGGTTTTTGATTCAACTTTTATACCTTCTCTTTGTCCACCTCGGCCGTGGAATTCGTTGCGTAGCGGTGGTTATCTTATTTCTGTTACAGATTTTATACGGACACCAAATTCTACGGTGAATTGATTTTTTTTTTGTATATTTCTTCCAAGATTACATAATATAATATTTTGTAAATTTGTATACACGATCCAGCAAATTCAAAGGTTGAAAAGTACCCCCTTGAAGCAATTGTATCCATCTTTCGATAGTTTGAATCAACTTAGTTCAGTGCCTTGGGTCGTCAACACTTCTGTACTTGATGTGATAATCAAAGTAAGGTCTTTAAAATTTGTGGAATTTTAATTCCGTTATAATGGTTCGAATAACATTCTTCCAGGTATTTCAAGACGGTGGATCGACAAAATTGAATGTTCCGCAACATCCATCTGTTCTTCCTCCGGCACCTCTGTTGAATATGAATTCAACAAAGGAGGAGAGAATCAATATCACCAAAGCTAGAATATATTTGAAACGTCGAAAATCGGAAATGTACAGTCTATGGTGCGATGCCCTCTACAAATTATCTTTGGCGAATCATGTGAGTTATCTGTTACCGCTATTATTTGTGATTTTTTGTGTGTCAAAATATTCATAATGAATTATTTTCATAGTTTAGAGACAGAGTGTTTTGGCTCCCCCACAATATGGATTTCAGAGGACGAGTCTATCCCGTGCCTCCTCATCTCAGTCATTTAGGATCCGATTTGGCACGTGCGATACTCGTGTTTGCCAAAGGGAAACCTTTGGGACCGAAAGGATTAGATTGGTTAAAAATTCATACTATCAATCTGACAGGTTTGAAAAAGAAAGATCCTATATCGGAACGTCTTAGATATGCTAATGAGATTTTGGATAAGATCATAGATAGTGCATTGCATCCCTTAACGGTAAGAAGTTCTTCGTTGTACGGCAAAAGTATGTCAATTCGTCAAATTGATGATCGATGCTTTTATTGTCCAGGGTGAAATGTGGTGGGCAGAATCGGAAGAACCGTGGCAAACTTTAGCGGCGTGTATGGAAATAGAGGCTGCGTTGAGGTCTCCCAATTTAGAAGAATACGTTTGTAAATTTCCTATACATCAAGATGGAAGTTGCAACGGGTTGCAACATTATGCAGCTCTCGGAAGAGATGAAATTGGGGCGAGAAGTGTGAATTTAGCTCCTGGTAATGTGCCTCAAGATGTCTACAGTGTAGTCGCGGCTATGGTGAGTGAAATATTTCATTAGATTGCACAAATACAGTCAGTATTTCATTTTAGGTGGAGTCGCAAAGAAACACCGATGCTTCCAATGGTCATGAAATTGCTCAAAGCCTTGACGGTTTCATAAAAAGAAAAGTCATAAAGCAGACTGTGATGACCACCGTTTATGGTGTCACCAAATATGGCGCTAGGTTACAGATAAGCAAACAGTTGAAAGGTAAGAATTGATATTTCATAATCATTGTTTTGAAAATGGAATCCAAATGACCTCAAAAATAGATTGGGAACCATTTTCCAGGACTTTTATGTCTTTTTTTTTTCACTCTTCTAATATTTATTGAATGTTTTGATTTATTTCAGACATAGATAATTTTCCCGAAGAAAAGGTATGGGGTGCAAGTTTATATTTAGTTCAAAAGACATTCGAAAGTTTGAAAACCATGTTCACAAGTGCCCGAGAAATTCAAGACTGGTTTACAGAATGTGCTAGAATCATATCCACGTACTATGGCGAAAGCGTTGAGTGGATCACACCTTTAGGTCTTCCAGTTGTACAGCCGTACAATAAGCGTTTGTCTCAAACACCTTTTCAAAACAAATTGACATCAACTCAATTAAAAGAGTGAGTGAAATATCGTTGTCAGAAATATGACCGAGTATCATCATCACGAAGTAATCAGTCTTATGACTAGTTTGATGAAATCCTCCAACCCTGTTTATTATCCGCTAAACGCTCAATTTCTACATATCTATAGACGTATACGACAACCCTTATCTTGTATAATTTGCTTCATATAACTTAATCTAGATCTACCTTTGCGAGTTTTACCATTTATTTTTCCTTTCAATATTGTTTTTAATAAATTATCATGCCTTAATGTGTGTCCTATCAGATTACTTCTTCTTTTCACGACATGTTTCAAAAGACTTATCTTTTCATTTACCTTCTCAAGTACTCCTTCATTTTATCCACTTTATTCTAAGCATCCTTCTATAACACCACATTTCAAAAGCTTCAAGTATGCGTTGGTCCGTTTTTCCAATTGTCCAAGTTTCGCAACTATATAATGCTGTGCTCCAAACGTAACTCTTCAAGAATTTCTTCCTTACTGCTCAACTAATATTCCTTGAACATAGCAACTGTTTCTTTTGGTGGAAAGCCTGTTTTCCTTGTGCTATTCCAGCTCTTATATCTCTTTCGCTTTTACCGTTTTCTGTAATTATGCTTCGTAGATATTTAAATTCTTTCACTTGCTGAATTATCTCCGCATCTATTTTGATATATTTATGACCGAGTATAACATTCCAATTTTTTTTCCGTAGGAAAATAGATACAATTAAGCAGAGAAATGCCTTTCCCCCGAATTTCATTCATTCTCTAGATTCAACACATATGATGCTCACCAGTTTACACAGCGAGAATGCTGGAATTACTTTCATGTCCGTCCACGATTGTTTCTGGACGCACGCTTGTACGGTTGAGATAATGAATAGGGTATGAATGATTGGAACTCATTTGAGGTAAAAAAAAAAAAGAAAAACATGTATATAAGTATATTTTATATTTTTACAGATATGTAGACAACAATTCGTGGCTCTCCACTCGGAGCCTATCTTAGAAGATCTATCTGCATTTTTCGTAAAAAAATATGGTCATATCAACGACAGGTAATACAATAAAAACCAACCAACTATTCAACAACTTATTCAGTTTTCATTGAGAAAAAAATGATTTGTTTACAGTAAAGACACCTTGACGCCAGCAAGAAGACAACAATTAATCCAATATTTTGAAAATATACCTAGGAAAGGTGATTTCGATCTTAATAGTGTTTTATCGTCAGTTTATTTTTTCAGTTGAAACAAAAACACCTACACACACAAACTCTGTAAATATTGAAAATAAATACAATCTGATTTTACTAATTGTTGTTGAAACGACAAGATTGTCTTGTTTTTTTTCTCTCAAAGTTTATGACAAAATAACAAAACGAAACTTAAAGTCAAATTTGTACAATGTATAAGTATAGAAAAATACAAAACAATGAAAATGACGTTTATATCTTTTATAAAAACGGTTCCCACCCCCAATATATTCGACATAGATTGGTAGGGTCCCGAGCTTGTTGTATCAGTCTATCAACTTGACCGGAAACGCTTGACGCCACACCTTCTTCCGTACCTTGTAATTTTTGTTCGATCCGTAAAAGAGCTCTTTCCGCGGTTTTATTGGTCTCCGAAGTACCTGAAATTTCAATCTCGAATTAAAATCATATTACCTCCGATAAATTCTCATATTTGGAGAAAAGACAATTTTACCCTCGCTACTTCTCGCACACTGATTAACCTTTCCGCCTTGAATGTTACAAGCTTTTTCTGGCGTTATGGCCCAAGTGAAGAGCGGGTCATAACGTAAAGCTTGAAGCAACGTAAAAATAATTTGCCTTTGTTCGCGTAATACTGTTAAAATTTCTATACAACTGCGTTTCATAGTTCCGTCAACACCAGATACACCCATCGCGACTTCTATGTCTCTGGTTAGACGAAAAGGAACTGTTTCGGGAATTGGCAGTACTTTTCCTTGTTCAAATGCAATACCTAAGGATAAAAATGTGATATCAATATATCATAGTAAAAACAAACTTTCAACACTGTATTTTATTAGTTTTTATAATATAAACAAAAATGAGGTGAAAAAGTGACATTATTAGTGGTCGTCGACACCTCATATTCTAATCACTTTTTCGAAATCCGGAATGCGAACTTGAAACGGTGACTAATAAAGTCATTCTTACCGAGATCAATGTGAATGACTTCTCCAGTTGATTCGTCGAACAGTATATTTTTCAAATGTCTGTCTCCTAAACCCATTATATATCCCGCTATCGACGTGGTGGCCACACTGTGAATAGATCATTGAACTTTGACATTTGAATTGTTACTTAAAAAGCATAGGCGATCGATAAACATACCTTCGCGTGTAAGTTGATCTTCTTTCAAACCAAATTTCAGGCGAAGGATATTTTTCCATGAAATAATGATGGAATGCCGGACGAACGTGTTTACAACATTCTAAAAATACTTTCAATTTCAATTCTAAAGGCGAATAGCCAACTTCCTGAAATCAAGATTTTCATTGATATTATACTATAAATCATATATTATTTGATATAAATAGAAAATACAACTGACTTGCATCTTTTGTTTACAAATCATCACTGTCCAGTCTTTTGGGTAAGACTTTTGATGAATACCAGACTGTCTATCGGGACCGGTTAACGCGTATCCTAAAGGGATTGTATTATCGCACCACTCCAGAATTCCTGACCTTTGCGTCAAAGGCATAACCTGGAGAGAAATTCTCGATTAAAAATGGTGACAGTTCAGTTGATTTATATCGGAAATTGATAAAATTTAATTTAGCGTTACTTTGTAAGTCCTAATTTTCAATTTCCGTTGTTTCGTTTCTTTACACGTTCTCAAGAGTGTATTCATGACAGTGAAAACTTGTTGCATAACCGCATCTTGTCGTAAATCATCTTTACCCTGCAAAACAATCAGTCAGAATTATGGAAAATGTGCTCTCAATGAATTTTCTCACCTTGAGTAACTGATTTCTGGATATTCCATCCATTCCAACGCAAGTGACTTTCTTTGGAGCATTTACTCCTCCAACCATCTCAAACTTCGACTGATACTTGAATATACCTGTTATTCCATCATAATTTCCATCGGGTCTAACATTTATCGTCAATGTCGATAACAGTACATTTGAGAAATCGTTGATATCCAAAATTTCTTGATTTCTAGGAATGTTGAATATACCGCTTGAATTCGCTGTAAAGAAAAAACCCAATCCGTATCAATGATTGAAAAAATATTTTCCAAATTCAATTTCCATGAACTTACATTTGCCGTGAAAATCTTTGTGATTAGCTAACATCACCAAGGAATGTGACAGCTTGTCCATATTTTTTAGAATTGAACTTATCTTCGAATTTGATACCAATTTTCTCAGCAGTTGTTGAGCGCCAAGAACCCTGGGTTCCTCTTTTATTTTTTGTCTTGTTTCGGTGTATTCGTAGTCTCCATACAAATTCTTTAAAGCTAATAATACTGGAAGGGTGTGATGAGGATGTTCTATAGCGCAACGTTCCAATATAGAATGAATTTTTTCAGAAAAATCGTCACGCACGTTGTTCATATGCGCTGCTAATTGTGGAACGATAGGAATGAATTTGAAGGATGGTATTTTGTTGAGGCACCGGGTTAACAGTCTATTAACGTTCTCGTCGTGTTTGTTATCCAACCACAAAGCTATCAGTCTGAATATCAATAAATTATAATCTTCACAGCTACATAAAGTCTTTATGTAATATCTGGAAGGAAATAATCCAAATTTATAAATTTATAAGTTTAAAAATTCCAAACAACACGAGATATACTCACTCAAGTGCTAGATTCAAATAATTATCCTTTTCTTTTTGGATATTCGCTATCTCAGCAACATCGTTGATGCTCTGCTTTTGACTAATTATCACCGCTCTTTTTAAATCTTGATTCTTAGTACTGGATACACTTTGAACGCCACTTTGAGCGTATTCGATACATTGCTTCAAATTTTCAAACTGCGGTGATTTCATGTACTCACTAATTTGTTCGAATTGAACATCGGCGAAACGCGCCAAAGCCACTTGTGCGCGATACATATTCTTCTTCACTTCCGTAGATTGATTCCCCAACGCGATGCATTTGTTTATAGATTCCAAATAATAATTTTCAATGACAGTCTGCAAAGAATAAGTTTCAAGTATACAATACAATGATTATTCAAATTCGAATCGAGATAAAAGATGTTTTACTTGAGGATTCTCCGATTTTGATTCAGCCATCCAATCTCCGTAAACTGTTAAAACTTGAACTTTCAAATCTGGATTTAACGTTTCTTTGCGAAGTAAACTTCTTAAAATGGAACGACCAATCTCTTGATTGTTCTTTGTCCAAGCTAACAGCGCATCTTGAAAATAGAGTTGGTCTTGGATATCCGTTGTGAGATCGTCTCGCTTCGCTAAAGTACCTGTAAATGGAGAATAACACGATTTCGAATCAAGCGTTACCATTCTTTTGAATGAAATTTTAAAAAGTACAAAAAAATGATTGATTTTACCAAGAGCTCGAGCAGCAATTTGCAAATGTCCTTGATTTTCCGCCACTCGAGCGAGTTCCAAATAAGTATGCGTTAGGGCACGGTTTATCACAGAATTGGCACTCAGAGTATCATTTATTTGACACATGATGGTCCTTTGCGTGAGAATAGGTTCGATGTAATGAAATTCATTCGATCTCGCGATATCCTGTACTTGCCATTTATGGATAATTTTATTATACTCGTCGGGTTTTGCCGAGCTCAATTCCTCAATTTCTTGCAACATTTGAAGCTGTCCTAACTTTTCGTATATCGTTTTACAACTTTCTGAAAAACAATATGAAAAATTCATTCGCAATGTAACAAACCCCATCCCCGCATAGGGGAATAATAATCTCACCTGAACTTATGCTGCGTAATGTTTTTATGATATCCAATCGAGCATTTTCTATCGCATCTTTGATCCCCAACCCATCGTTTTCATGAAAAGATTTCAACGCTCGATAATGGAACGAGTAATAACTGTTGTCTTCCTCTCGAGTTACGAAATTTTGAGTGTTTATCGTATTTTGATTGATATTAAGATCCCAATCGCAGAGACGCCAAGCGCTTTCGTATCGAAAATCGTGAACCTTGTCGATATTCGTATTAAAAGTTGAGATAAAGTTACCAAGTAGGAATTGTAGTCCAAATTGTTGCAACGCTTTTACCAGATCATGCATAGCATTGTTGTTGCCGGCACATAATTCGATATCTTGCGTGAGCATCACTTCGTCCCATTTTTGCGTGTGAATGTAATGCTGGACACGGGATTTACGGTCTCTCAAATGAGACGAACCGCAACCGTAAATCCCATCTAAATCCCCGATTTCCAAATAAGCGTTTCTAAGAATGTTTTGTATGATTTCGCCCTCTTTCGGTTTCGTTTCGTAAACGTAATTGATTTTTGAAATACTGTCGAAATCTTTATAATCGGTTATAAGAACTTCGCAGGAAAGTTCAGCGTATAATAGAGCCGTGAAATGAGCCGAACAATACTGAGCGGCTTTAGCGATACAAAGATAATCCAATTTCATTCGAAAATTATCCCCCGTTTGGATTCTAATGAAATTCACGACATTCAACATGCAATGTACTATTTTATTATCGCATTGTACATTTTGTTGATGTAACGATGTATTATTTGTCTCGTCGCTCTCGCTGTACGAACCGTAATGATATTTGAAAAATTGATTGATGCAACGATACGCCACGTTAGAGAGCGTCTCGTCGATATAAATAGTCAATAGGATTATTCTAGGTAATATCAATTCACAAAACTCGCTACTCAATTTGCAAATTAGAATCAAGCTGTTCAAATAAAATCCGTTGAAACAGCCCGCTATTTGACACGTTATATCAATAATCCATTCGAAGTAAGAACCGTTGGATTTACTCGTCCAAATTGGATTTTGTAGATTAAAACAAGTTTCGAATTTCACATTGTCGATTGTAAGTTTTTTGCTCGAGGAAACAGTTTTACCGATGAAAGGTTGGATGTAATCGGTACGTAAGGACACGTTAGAATCGTCTATTATATTTTTCAATACTTTTTGATTTTTCACGTTCAAAATCTTCTGTCCGCAAAGCGACGATAAAACTGCATATAACGCGGTAGCGCTGGCCTTACGATGTTCTATATCATCCTCAAACAAGAGCTTTGTAAGTAATACTGTCACTCTATACGTTAATATTTCTAAATAATTTTCAGTTTCTCGTATATGAGTTTTTTCTGGACACAAAATCGTGGTCGTTAGATTCGCTGGTCCAAGTTCGCCTAAACATTCAACAGCTTTAAGCGCCACATCCTTGTTCGATGATCCCGTCAGTTTGATAAGTCTATACATCAATTGATGTACAAGACTGGATGTACAATCTTCGGAAAATCCTCTCGAGTTTTCTAATTTTTCATACATTTCTTTCAATTCTTTCTTCTGCGAAGATAAACACATCAAGATATTCGTGAAATTTTCAACGCTGATATCGTTTGAATTATCGTTGCTTATGGAATTTAAAAAATGTTGGATTTCGTTCTTTAAATTAAATGTTGGATTCAGTTCGTGTTTCAAATTTTTATGAACTTTTATAATCTCTTTAAACTCCGCACGATTGGGAAATGTATCTAATTTTTGTATGCCGCTTTTTAATACATCTCTATGGTCAATGATTAAGAATCGTAATATTTTATGAGCACACGATGTTATATCGTTCAATGCTATAGGAATCAACGTAGTCACGCAAAATCTCAGGATTTCTTCAATTTCCACACTCTTTTCGGGTAAAACGGATTTCAAAAACTTGTACAGATATTTACACGCTGCTTCGGAAAGAATATTTTCATTTCCTTTTATCAAGTGCAACAAACTGTAACTTATTTCTCTAATAAGATACATTGAAATGGCATTAGAACTATCATGTTTGATATCTCTTAACATAAAATCACAGAAATAAGCGTATTGATGGAAAGCTTTGAGTTTGTGATCAATATATTTCGAGGTGTACACATTATTCGTCAGGTTCAATAATATTTTTTGCAAAGAGCTCGCGTGGTCAGTGAATAAACTGCATTGTAAGGATTCTCTTGATGACGATAAATGTTGTTTAATAATATCCAAATTGTTATCTATTATCTTCTTTTTAAAATGCGGAGGATTCGATGTTGGAAATTTCATAGCGATGCGAAATATCTCTTCAAAATGTTTTTCGTCGTGCATCCTTTGTATGGAATTTACTATAAATTCTTCGAGTCTATCTTGGAGTGATTTTTGAAACGTGCAGGATGATTGGAACTCCCCTTCGCTACTTATCAAATTTTTATAAAGTAGTTTGAGACTCTCTATACGATTGTGTTCCATCAGATCATTTTTATCGCTTTCATAAATATATGACGTCAACCAAGAGAAAATTGTTGGTAAAAGTGTTCGTAGGACTTCTTGAAAGGATATATTAGGATTTTTACAAAGGTTTTTCAGTTCTTTGATCTTCAAATTTTGAATATGAACAAAAGCTATTGCATTGATATGCTTTTTGTAGAATTCCAATTCAGACTTGCAGTTTGTCAAAGACCATGGAAAAGGATCCGAAACGTCTGGTAAATCCATCCACCGGGATAACAAATAATCCAAATTATCTTCTAAGAAATTCGCATCGTTCATTTGTTTCGATATTGAGCGTAGAATGCGTTTCATAATTCGGGAATCTATATTTTTATCTATTCTCAATTTCAACATGGTGAACAAAGCTTCGTTTTGAAGAGTACCGCTGTTACAGAATACCACAGCCAATGCGAGAAGAACGCTAGACGTTCTGGTGAATTTTTCATCCGCTTTTTCAATGTCGTCTAAATCCCTGGTAACAGTGAAGGATGCTTTGATGACGTCCCGGAGCTTGTCGAATAGAACTGATTTCCAGTGGCAATGAATTTTATTCAAAGCAAATATCTCTTTTAAAGATTCAATCGCTTGTAAACGAACGCTGTAGAAAGGATTGTTTGTACTAAGTATGATATGTTCAAGAATAAACGTTGTCTCCGTATTATTCATATTCAAAATCGAACAAGATCGCGAGTAATCGATTTTGATGAACCTGGAACAGCATTTTAGAAAATCTATCTGAACCATAGGACCGTATTTTTCAGAGGATATATTTGTATAAAAAATTCGAAGAACAGAGAAGAGATCATCTTCGTCGTAGTTTCCCATGTTTGCGTAATAATCAGGCAAAATATGTAATATATGGTGAATATTTTCATCAGTTCTCACATTTTGTGACAGTTTTAGGAGCAATTTCACGGACGCGTCTTGAAATTTTTCAAAAGTCTTTTCTTTTTCGTAATTAATCAACGTTTCAACCACCATCAAAGCAATTTTAATATCCACCAACAATTTTAAATCATACATCTCGACGTTGAGAAGATTTTTCATAATACTGCATTGTATGTCAAATTTTTCATTCCTGGTATTGACGGTGTAAAACAATACCAAAGCTTTGATAGCTTGAATCTTAATTTGATCGATATCGATGCTCACACTTTCATCCTCTTTTTTCAAATGTCGATCTTTCATTTCGGTGAAATTTGTATAGCTAACCGTAATTTGTGCACGGCTAGGATCATCTTCATTGATATTCATGAAATCAAATACGGCTTTCAACATTGTTTTCGACGATGAACAGACAATCACCCTCGATACATCTTCATTGTACACCGTTTCGTACAATTTATTCAAAGCTAACGTGATATTATTCAAACACACGTAATCAGTTTCCGATATATTGATGTTGGATATCGACTCACAAACCCTTTCCATTAACAATTGTGTGGTCTTCAACAAAGAGGGATATTGTACATCTTCCGAAATGATTCTCAAAGTTTTTAAAATAGAAGTCACTTTCGCCACC
This sequence comes from Gonatopus flavifemur, assembly GCA_018340375.1. Taxonomy (NCBI): domain Eukaryota; kingdom Metazoa; phylum Arthropoda; class Insecta; order Hymenoptera; family Dryinidae; genus Gonatopus; species Gonatopus flavifemur. The sequence continues at coordinate 4,250,972 of JAFFJZ010000001.1, forward strand.
ATCGTTGTTACAATAATCAAAGAACACACGTCGAATTGTTCTTCTTCGAGTTTACGTAAAATGGTAATCAATACATCAAGAATTTCTTCACTATATAAAACATTGCCACCGACATCTTGATTATTTTGTATGGATCTACGATTCTCTTTTGGTAATAAATCAATATCAAATGCTAAAGCTAGGTAACAATTTTCAATATTTTTAATCAGTCTCGAATCAGAATTAAAATGCATTTTCTCACCAAGATCCAGTCCCGGTGATGCTCGAAATCTGGTATTTTTCAACCAATTTGCATAAGATGAAGATTTTAAAACAAAACTCACTAAAACTGTGCAAATGTTTTCAATCGTGATTCTTGTAAAGGATGCCACTTTATCCCATGGGATGTTCAACATCCACTTCAACAAGTTCAATTTGATGGAATCATCTTTCAAAGATGATGAAAAAGTATCATTATTGTTTGATATTTCATCAGGAATGTATATGTGTTCGCATAAAAGCGATAGGGTCGATAAACTGTGCTCGGACCATAAAATTGTACCATTGAGATATAGTTTCAAAAGTGCTTTTGGATTGATGTTTTTGTGACTCGATATCATACACTGTACAAGTTTGTGACTAGATGCTGCACTTTGATTTAAACTCAATGATCTGAAATGATAATTACAAGGATCATGAGTATTCTAAAAACACAATAATAATGAGATAGATAATTACCTGTACGAGATATCCCAGATTTTATCCCAATACATCTTTGTGTCTTTTATATTTTTCATATCTTTCTCCAAAGCCCTTTCGAGTCGGATAAGAGATACAATCAATTCGTACAAATGATTCATGATTTTTCCTTGTTTATCTGCCTGAGGGGCAATGTCGATCACAGCTTTCAAAATTATTATCAGATCCTTCGATTGCAAACACTGAGGATATTTGTCGATCATTACTGTGAATATTTGGAGTATCGTGCTAGTATTTTCTGGTTCAATCTGAGGAAGTTTGTAAAGTAAATTATGTAATGGTGGCGTGATACGTCGTTTTTTTACGGATCGTGAATGATCTTGTTCATTCGAAGGTTCGGATTCCGAATAGAATTCGGGATCTTCCAGCACTTGTTTGATCACTGAAAAGAGAATTGTGATTAATCGCAAGCTGTTTTAGTTACAAAATTTTCATTCATTTCAAAAAGTATTGTATATAAGATACCAGTACAGATACCTTCAACGTCAAAATTCACGAGACTGTTTGAAGCTATTCCCACAGTGCAGTTCTCCATAACAACAGAATAAAAACCTCGGATTATCATTTTCCATGTGTCCCAATCGTATGCGTACGCAGCAGGATCATTTTCATTTCTCCCTTGAGGGTGATGAATTTTCATTATAAGGAGCAGTAAATCGTACTTTTCGGAAGAACCATTGTAGATCGTTGAATGTTGCAGAGTTTTTTCAGTAAATGCGCACAAAGCGATCCGAGATTCGGTACCGATGTGCCGAAAAATGGTACAAGTCAATTGAAAAACTGGCCTTGCAAACCTGTTGTCTTCCATATCAGCGTGGGATAAAATTTTTTCTATAATCAAAGAACGAATTTTTGAAATATATATATAGTCACAGCAGTTCTTATGAGAATCAATTTAAAATTGAGTGCAGATAAACTTGTCCCTGTCCTCAGATATTCTATTGTGGTGATTAATATTCAAATATTAAGCAAACCTTAAAATAGTGTTAATTTATCCCTATTTTTTTACAATGACAAAATAAGGACTCTTGGTAGCAAAGTGGTTTGTCATGTAATTTAATTATGCCCCAAATATCGCATGAGTATATGAATAATGATATTTTCTGCACCTAATTTCAAATTGATCCATAGTTTAGAGAAAAAATTCATTCGAATGTATGAGAAGTATAAAATAGTGAAATTCCAATTAAAAACATTCATTTTACCTATGAACGGTAAGATCTTTTTCACATCAATGGTCAGTTGAGAATTAAAACATCCGTACTGTATGATCAATTGAATAGCATTGAGAATGTTAACTTTTTTTGCCATTGACAGCGACTTGTCGTATATGGCAATGCAATTTTTTAATAATTCCTTCCATTGCGAGTGTTTTATGGTCATGTGATATTTTTGAATGGGTAACAAGTATGAGACCAAAATGTTAATATAAGTATCACAATAATAAGAGTATGGTTTTGAGTGCAAAATTTGCAGAACAGATGAGATCAAATCGTTGCATCTTAAGTAAGGCTTTTTTGGAGTGTTGGCACGGCGAACGATTATTGTGATCAGTCCACCTAAGCTCCAGCTATCCGTGTTAAGCGGGGCATTATGTTTGGCGATAAACCGATCAGCTTCCTGTATGAACAAAATATTGAGGGTAGATGAAATTCTGAGAGTACGCAGAGAATGGGGTGGAACAGAAAAAATTGTACATCACTTTATGTAATTCAAAAAAAACTATGAGGACATGAATATCCAAAAATCATGTTTTCGTTGCAACTTGCTTCGATAATTCTCAAGACTATTGTTACTTACGAGCAATAATACTTTATGTACAGCATGAAATATTCGTGACCAATTGATGTCATGGTTTCTCTCTGAATTTGTATTCAATTCTTGTATATATAGTTCATTTTCTAAAACATATCGCAAATCTGTAACGCCTGTCTGCAACAAATCAAAAAACCTTTGTATTGAAAAGTATCAGAATAATTAAATATAAAGAAATAATATGATCATATAAATGAATAATTTCTGAGTTATATAAACAAAAGAAAAATGCGGATTTGTGTTTTGAGAAGTCGAGAGAGAAGCAATTTCATCTCTTGAGAAAATTTACTTTACAACAGATCAAGAAAATGAAATTGAAAAACGTTTGAATCGTTAGAAATTTCACACTTCGATTTATGCATTTTTCAGTTTAAAATTCTTCGGAAATTCTAATGGGATGAGTGAAAATCATAACGAGAAAGTAAAAAGGTTGAGAGTATTTAGTTTCTGCGTAGTTGATTAAAAATTTAATTTGGAAAATAAACTTCGATATTTTCGTGAAAGCAATAATAAACTAAACGGATAAAATAAGAATTGGATATACTTGCAACATACCTTTTTGACAGATACTTTTGAGTTGTCCAAATTGTTCACAATTTCTCGCAATTTTTCCGTATGTTCTCTCATTTTTGGAAACTTAACATGACTTTGACAAGAACCAAAAAAAACAACCAACAACGTACAAAAACTACCGCCTTTTCATAGAATTTCACAAAGGTAGGATAATTGATTGTTTACATTCATACACCAATAAATAGTGACCTTATGCCGCGTTCGAAAATTGAATTCTTCTATTCCCGTCATCCCGAGCCTGTGATTTGCTTTGGAGATGCGGATATTTTTCATATTTTTACTTTCCCACTGTAAACATAACCTGACTCTAAGAAAACAACATAACCTAACTTCTAGTTCACGATTTATCCTTGTTTACGAATGGAATTCTCATTTAGAAATGTAAGTCTATAAGTTTGGATGTGATTCCGTATTATTTATTCAATACTCCTAAACAGAGGATTTTACTACATTGCTTTCGATAAATTTGATTCAATATGAATAAAGATCCAATGCATTCTAAGCCGCGATTACAGATGAACAAAGTAGATTTGTAGATAAGGTTTTAACTAACTTGGTGTATTTTTTTGATTATTTTTATACAATAAATTTATATTTAGTTCAATCAGATGAATATAAATATTACTTCTTACTATCTGAAGTTATGAAATGAACAGAAGTCTGATGTACGGACTGGAACTGCATGAAACAACATTGTTTCATTAATATTGTAAAATATAATAGTTCTATTCAATGTGAAAATAGCAAAAATTGTACCTTCATCAATAGATATCGAAATTATAGACACGAGGAAAGATTAATTACTTCATCATGGGTAAGTAAATCACATTGTTGAAACAATTGCCTGTATCATTCATTATCTTCTACTCTTTCTCACAAGAATCTGATTTCTATAGGACATTCTAAAAGCAAAAAGAAACATCAAGAGTATTTTCTGGATCCACCACAGTCGAACATTCTAGATAATTTACTAAATCCACCACAATCCTCGAAAGAAGAGTTTAAAGTCTATAACGTGCCATTCTCGGAAACTGAAAATCTTGTATCTTCTGCATCAGCTCCTCTCAAACCTACCCAATGTAACAGTAAAGAAGATTTACAAAATAACTGGTTCAGATGAAAAGAAGAATTTAAAACACATATCAAGTCCCAGAAACTGACATTGGATCATGAACATTCATTGTTAATTTTCAAAACATATATGCATGGATCCCTTGCTGCTTGTTGTGGAGATGGTGGTAAAACTAGACGTGGAGAAAACAATGATTATAACGATGATACTGAGGAAACACCCGAAACTTTACCTGAATCATTGAGTGGTGAATTTGAGGTTTTATGGAAAAAACTCGAGTCAACATTGTCTCAACATCAATTATCTCTGAAAATAAGCTTTGTAACATTGAAAATAGATTGAGTGCGTTAGAGGAAACGGATCATGGAGGAACGATTCATATGGATGATTTACTGGCTGAAATTAATCTTATGAAGTCCAAGGAGAAGAACGTTATAATTTTCAATGTTCCTGAAGCTGGTGAAGGTCAACAATCGGATGAATTTAAGATACAGAACTTCCTAGTGGATGCTCCATTTGGTTTGAATAACCTGAAAATCGTCAGAATGGGGAAACAATCTGCTGGTGTTAATAGACCTTTGCGGGTTACATTTGAACGAATCGAAGATGTTACTTGGATGCTACACAACTGGAAACAAAAATTCGATAAAGGCATAGTTGTGAGACAGGACCTCACGAAAAGGCAACAGCTTCAACGGAAGCAAGTATTTGATGAGTTTCATCGTAGGAGGAATAGTGGTGAGAAGGATATACTGGTGAAATATAAAAATGGTATTCCCTACATATCTGGTAGTTTACAAAAAAACTAGTGAGACCTGGATTCACGACAAAACTCCTTTACCAAAATGTGCGAAGTCTACGTGAAAGACTGATGAATTTCCGTGCTCAGGTTCATCTACTTAATCATTTTGATATCATCGCACTTACTGAAACATGGTTAGACGATGAAATTTCTACCGGTGAATTAGGCTTAGTGGATTATAATGTGTTTCGATGTGACAGATCTATACTTACTAGTCGGAAAGCTTCGGGTGGGGGAGTGATACTAGCGATAAAAAGTAAATTTGTATCCAAGCAGCGATTTCTTAAATGCAATTCGATAGAGTATGTTTTGGTTGATGTGGTGTTTGGGAACACAGTTGTTGTTTTTTGTTTGGTTTATTTCCCACCACATACTCCTAAGGATGACTATTATGATTTTGTATTAAACGTTCAAGAAGCACTGTGTAATCTGCTCTTTTGGATCAGGTTAATAAATTTGTAATCTTGGGTGACTTCAATTTACCCGGATATCGTTGGACGGACAACGATGAATATTCTTATGCTGAGGGGTACCATGCTTCTGTAGATATTTCTGACACTGTTTCGTTGCTATCTAGTTTTTGTGATGTATACAAGGTGAAACAATTAAATTCTTTAACCAATAAAGCAGGTAATATACTTGATTTAGTTTTTTCTAATGTCTCAGGTTTATATTTGGAATTATCTGATTTATACTTTTTTAATCCTGATGTTTATCACGAGCCTTTTGATTTAACATTTTCGTGTAGCGGTGGCAGGGAGTTGGAGTCACCCACCCACTTCTATGATTTTAAGAACGCAGATTACTCGAATATTAATGATATTATAAGTGCAATCGATGTTGATGCATTTTTTTCAGATGATCATGAAGATATACATGCAGCAGTGAATAGATTTAACTGTTACATTGATAGTTTAGTTAGTAAGTTTATACCGCGTGTTTATATTAACAGGAATAACTTTCCAAAGTGGTTTTCTAAGGAGTTGAAAGATTGTATAGTTTTAAAGAAGAAATATCACAAATTATATCAGCAATCTCTCTCTAATGAGGCTTATGAATTATTTAAGTCATACAGATCCCGTAGTATATCGTTGATGAAACGTGATCAAGGTGTCCGGATACGTAATGCAGAATCATCACTTTCTGATAATGATCAGCGCTCTTTCTTTAAATTCATAAATTCTTTCTATGGTGTGAATTCTATGCCATCTGTTTTTCATCTCAATGGGGTTGAAGTAAGCGGTGGAAGTAATATTGTAAATGTGTTTGCGATGAAATTTGGTGGTGTTTACTCTGAGGTTGATGTACCGAATTATCCATTACATGTACCTGTCAACGATGCGTTTGGGAATTGTACTGTAACTGATTCTGAGATTTTGACAGCGATTGACAAAATGAACGTTACTGCAACTGCTGGCCCTGACAATATTAGTCCTTACATTGTTGAGAACTGTAAGGGATCTTTTGTTCCTATTTTAAAACATCTCTCCAAATATTTATCATTGAGGAGTGGTATCTTTCCGGATGTGTGGAAGATTAGTTATATTTCCCCATTACACAAAAGTGGAGATATGTCTGATATTAACAATTAAAGACCGATAAATAAGTTTTGTGTTTTTGCAAAACTGTTTGACAGTATTATGTACAGTAAACTATTTCCATATTTCAGGAGATATATCATTCCTCAACAACACGGTTTTGTATCGGGTAGATCGATTGATACTAATTTGTTTATTTATCTCCAAGATCTAGCGAATGCTATGAATGAGGGGTTCGCTGTCGATGCTATTTATATGGATTTGTCCAAAGCATTCGACACTGTAAGTATTAGTTTATTACTGTTCAAACTCTCGCAGTATGGTATTATAAGAGATTTCTATAAGTGGTTTGAATCTTATCTTAGTGGGAGGAAGCAGAGAGTTAAGGTGCAAGACTTTGTATCCTTTGACATCAATGTGACGTCAGGGGTAGGTCAGGGCTCGCACCTGGGACCGTTACTGTTTTTAATCTTTATCAATGATATAATATACGTTATTAAGGGGCACACCTAGTGTGACACTTTGAAAAAATCGATTTTTTTTTTGCATATTTCGATAGTTTGTACCTTCAAGAATAACATATTAAAATTTCAAACGAATATCTCAAGCAGTTTTCGAGTTACAGCCTTTTAAAGAGTAGCTGCTCAGTAGTCAGAAATTCGGGTTTCGGAGCTAGATACATTTATTTACTATGACCGTTACACTGAACACTTCATGAGTTATTTTCATAAAAATCAGTGAAAAACTTGTATATTCAAACCGAAAAGGTACTCATGACGGAATAGCAGATTAGCTGTAAGTATGAGTTTTATCTATTTATAACAATGAAATCAATCATTTTATCTTCAAACGCGTTTTTCTCGAAACTACATTTTTCAAATTTGCTGGAGTTGTAACTCCAAGACAAATCGTCCGATCGCTTTAATTTTTGTTTCGGCGCATTTTGTATATGTTTCTCCGTACCATGAACCTCCAGTTTTTCGATCGCATGAAAAATATAATTTTGGCAGGCGAAAAATCATCTAATTTTCGAGCAAAATTCGACATTTTTTTTTCAAAACTCTGCCATTTTGTTGGATTTCAATTTTTTTTCAAAGTGGAGGTTCATGGTATGGACAATACCTTCTAGTTTAATAATATTTTTACTTTTTTTTATTTCAGCCACCGGGAAGGCCGGAATCACCCCAGCAGTGGGGCAACTTTTGTTTTATTCCATTCGGGAGATTCCTTATAACTCCTTGCGATTTGAGTATTTTGATCCAAAAATTTCACTAAATATTCATTATTAATGTATAAATAAACCCTTCAAATTTTAAAGAATTTCATGCAGTAGTTTTTTTTTTTTAAATTCCCAAAAATCACCTTTTTTCTAGGCGGTCACACTAGGTGTGCCCCTTAAATTTTGTAAATTTTTGCTTTTTGCCAATGATATTAAGATTTATAGAGTTTTGCGGAATGTTGATGATTTTAGAATCTTAGCTGATGATATGAAAAGACTGATTGTTTGGGTTAAGGCTAACGGCCTAAAGTTAAATGCTGACAAATGTCAGAGGATCACTTTTGGTAAAACCGCATATCCGGCTTTTACTTATTATATTAGTGGGCATCCTGTTAAGTCTGTAATGGTAATTAAAGATCTTGGGGTTTACTTTGATGACCGGCTTAGTTTCAGACATCATATCGATTATGTAATTACTACTGCTACTAGAAGAGTCAATTATATTGAGCGTTATTCTAGGGGATTTAAGAATATTCAGTCCTTTAGGACTCTTTATTATTCCTTGGTTTATCCCATTTTGAGTTTTGGTGTCATGATCTGGTATCCTGCATGGGATTATAATTACACTCGGCTGGAGAGAATCAACCACTTATTTTTTAGATTTGTAGCTTATAGAGTTGGCCAACCCATGCATTATACGGACCATGACTATTCTTCTATCATGAATAGACTGATGATATCGGATTTGGCATTCGCAAGGAGCAAAAATGATTTAGTTTTTCTTTATAAAGTTTTGAATGGGCATTTCGATTGTAGTCGGTTATTGTCTTTCTTTTATTTTTTGGTGCCTAGTAGAGCTTTGCGTAATAATTGCTTTAGGTTAGATGCATCTTTAGTTAGTAGTTACATGGAAATTAGGTCTCCTGTGCACCGTTTGTGTAAATTGTTCAACAATAACAGGGCTTGGTTAGATATTTTTAATATTAGTATCAGTTCATTGAAAAGAGAATCTAATATTAATTTAGTATATTAGAGTATATATCGTTTTTTTAATTATTGTTTTGGCGAATCTTGTTTGTTACAAATTTTGTAGTGGGTTCAGGCCCGTAGATACTTGATAAATAAATAAATATATGGGACCTTTCATTTGTCAAATATGCAAGCAGTTTACTTTCAAGAATCCTGATGATGGAATGAAGATACCAAAAATATTTCAAAAACTCGACGAGTATTGTTCATTTGGTATGAGATGCAGAGGACCGAACGAAGATGTTTACTCGTATGTGAAAAATCTGAAGGTTATTCAAAAGTTTTATTTAAATTATGTATTTATCATTAAATTTCACAACATTCTAAACTCAAGGAAGAAATATGTGTTATATGGTGTTTCAAATTGGTCTTTGTGCAAACGATTATAAACGCATTAATTCACAAATTTTTATGATTTTTCAAAAATACTAATCAGAGTTCCTGAATTATTTCAAAATATAGAATATGTTTGAAAATAATGCACGAAAATAATGTGCAAAATTAAATACCGTTGATGAAATTTTTAGGCGATAGCAGCAGCCTCACGGTATAGATACAGATCTAATGGTGAAAAGAAAACTCTGGGATGAAGTTGATACTGAAAAATTCGTTGAATTGGTTCATCAGATTGGAGAGAAATGTGGGAACAAAATTGAAATTTCTACTCTAACTTTAAGAGAATTTGCTGCAATTTGGAGAGGTTATGAAACAATCGAATCCATTGGATCGAATTTACATTCTTCTAGCAAATGCCCAAATAATATTGTAACCGATTGTGGATTTTGTGGAACAACGCATGTTGAAAAAAATTGTCCTGCCTATCGGGAAACATGTTCAAGATGTAAGAAGTTGCACCACTTTAGTTGGAAGTGTCGACACACATGGATAACAAATTGTATCTATTGTGGAATGGACCATATCAATAGTCGTGAAAAATGTATGGCTGTGAAATCTGTTTGTCCAGGGTGTAAAAAACGTGGTCATCTTATAAGCGTTTGTCGTGAAAGTAAAAGACGTGACAGACGTTGGTTTTCCTCAATCATTCAATTTTATAAGAAAAAAAACAATGTAAAATAAGTTTTGTATCTCTCTAAGATTTTGTAAAGTTCTATATGAGACATTTATTTTTGTATATCTTATGTAAAGAAATAATTATCGACTTATACAGAATTTCTCATAAATACGAACCACGAACCCATCTAACAAGTTTGAATCTCTCTTTCGAATCATTCTAAAATATCCAGTACCACTCGAAAGTTTCAGTACACCTTAGGAAAAAAGGGCAGAAGTTGGAAGTATAATATCTCAATGAAAAATGGTCGCAGAGAAGAACTAAAAAAAAAAACAATCACCATTTCGAAGGGCAAAGTATGATCTTCAAAATGAATCCAACTTTTCTGCTTTATCGTGATTTCTTGAGATGCAACGTAGTTTAAATCGCAACATTGCTCTCCTTTCAAAATCCTTTTCCGTTTATTGCTCTGTGATTTTTTGTGTGTTTAAAGTCGTTTTCCGAAACAAATTCATCAACCTTCGAACTATGGTGTAAATAATGAAAAAGTTTCCAGCGATAAAAAGTCTTTTCGGGGTTTTCAATCCATAAAAGTTTTACTAAAATTCTCGGGAGTTGGTTGATATCACTGCTCACTTTTTGATTTAGGTTTGTTTATATATCAAGTCCAGGTGAAAATCCAAACTCGTCCGAGGCATCTAAAATTCGGAACAGTACTGATCCGATTTGGATTTCCACCTGAGCTTGATAAATAAACAAACCTAAATCGAAAAGTTTTCGTATTTCACCGATGAAATGAAGAAAATTCTGCAAATCCTTGGATCGAAACTTTTTTAAACAGCGATATCAACCGATTCAGAAAATTTTAGTCACTCTTGTACGAATAGACCAAAGAGTTGGAGAATTTGTTTGGAAAAACGACTTGAAACACAAAAAATTCAGTCACCCTTATAAACAAAGAAGGATTTTAAAAGAAGAGAAATGCTTCATCGAAAGTATATTCACATTTATTCTAATAAACATCGTTTCTTCTCGACTAATCGCAAGGAAAACATTCTCATTCTCATAGCCAAACACAGTATTTTCTCGATATACAGCAATCAATGGTATCCGTATCCATTCACATTCCGAAAAGGAGGAAATGAAAAAGAGAATTCGAAAATACGTTCTCGTAAAACAATGTTTTTTTTTTTTTAATTAATAATAGTAACAACTATGACACTATAATACAGCACCGGTACGATTTCACATGATTTACGGTGATAAGAGATAGACAGAAAGAGAGAAAGAGAAAAAAAAGAAAACTAGAACGAAAGGAAAAAGTTTTCAATCACTGTACAGATATATAATATCGTCTTATAGATACACATTATTTTAGAACACTTTAAATAGATAATATTTCACATTATTCATAAAAATCACAACAGTTAAATTTAATTTAACAAAACTGCATACAGGAAATTGTATATTCTCGTGTTTCGATGTTAGAAAAAAAAAAGCAAAAAAAAAAAAAAAACAAGATGAGTGAATTATCTTTTGATGGTTTTGTTTTATTTTACACAACGTTCAATATGGCAAGTTAAATTTATTCCATGTTTCTAATGCTGTCTTGGTCGGGAAAAAAGTTACTGAACAAGGAGACGGTGAAAATCGCAGTGAGAGCATATAACGCCAACGTGGTCGTTGCGGTAAAAAGTTGGGCATAATGATAACGCGAGTACCAAGCGAGACCTAAAATAAGAGTCAAAGCGCTAACTAGTAACCTGCTGAGGTCCCATTCATTGTGTACCGAACTCAATCCCGTCCCAGGAGGTAGATCTTGAAAAGATTGTGGATTGAAGTAGAGCGAAGATGAGTTGTCTATACTCGATGTTTGTGGATTTACGGTAGAAACTGGGCGGGGTTGATGCACTAAACAATGCACAACACAATTGTTGTACAATCCACATTGCTCTAAAGTTTGGCTGTCCGGTCGAAGAACTTGTCCATTGAATACCAAACGAACGATTTTTTGGGATTCCAGTTCCAATTGAAAATGTCTCCTGAATTGTTAGAAAGATTGAAAGATTGAATAATCAAAATACGATTTTATGACTCGATTGGATCGATTGGATTTACCTTTTAAAGTTCCCCAGCATTTCCTTCAAACTACCAGAAACTACTTTCTGGTCGTCGTTGATGAATTTTAGCTTTATACTAATATTGTCCGCTTCGTCGGTCAACAAATTATCACTCGTTAATTCTGTATGAACTGTTGTAGGAGGTTGTTCAGGTACATCCGCGTTATCGGAATTGATTTTGGTTTGACTTTGTAGTAAAGACGAATCGTCATTCTCGAACGAATCCATCGCCTCGATCAGAACGTCCTCGGAGGCAGCGGTCTCTTGAGTTGTACTCGAGCCTGAGATTTGAAAATATTGCCTTCGTGAGTAAAAGAAGAAATAAAAATAATAAAAATCAACGTAATGATTTTGGGATTCCTTTTACCTGTGGCAGACGGTTCTGGACAACTCGTTTCCGTTTCATTGTGATCAGGTAAAGTTGTTTCCGCGGCCTCTTCTTCGTTCAATTCTAAATTTGGAGGACGAATGAAAGAGCTATTCGTTTGATGATTAGCCCTTAACTCTGCGATACGTGTGCGAGTTCGATGTTGTAATATTAGTACTGTGCGTATTAATGGTTGATCCGCAATGTTCGTTGAACACCATGCGATCCAAATTACAAGCAATACTCCCACAACTATAAAAAAGTTTGTGACTTCGTCACCGACACCTTCGATGAGAGTCATCTTACCTGCAACAAAAATTCAACGTTATCGTATTAGATTTGCAAACAACGCTTCGAATTGTATTTTTATATGTGAAATGTGATATGAAAATTATGTTACAATTTATACCTTATAACGATTCATGAGAATGTACTAGGTACTAGAGCTACACATCTACTAGAGCGAATCATCGTTCGAGTTGATTATTCTGTTTACCCGAAGCCCCTGATCGATCGGTTAATTGATTAATCTATGTACATCCAGTTTGTGTGGAATCCATTGATCGATAATCGATTATTCGAGTAAAGGATTATACAAAGAATCGAAAATAAGAATGATCGGAATTGAAGAATTTATTGGTTCATCGGGAACGATTATTCATTTTATTGGAATATCATCGATTGACTAACGATTAAAGGTTTGTGACAGCTCTATGGGGTATCCGATGATAGATCATCAAGGTGCTCCAAGTCATGGAATAAAATATCCAGACCTCTCGTCATTGATTGTATTTTTCAAGATATTTTTGAGAATTTATTACAATTCATTGGTTAAAGATTTAAAAATGGCGGAGCCACGAGTTGGTACCTCGTTTTTGCGCCGTGCAGTCTATACAGGTCTCAATTTTTATCTAAAATCAAAAAACCAAAATTCTATCGTTAAAATATATCAAAACGTACAACTTGACGGAGAGAAAAACAAAAAATAAAATTTATTTACATTGCTTTTTTCATATTTTAAATTAAAAACAAAAGTTGTGCGTTTTCACATATTCTAACGATAGAATTTTGGTTTTTCAGATTTTAGAAGAAAATTGAGGCCTGTAAGCTGCACGGCGCAAAAACGAGGGACGACCAACTTCTAGCATATGTACCTCCGTCATTTTGAAATATTTTTATCTCCACAAAATTACAAAGATAGTTTGAAACGTGCGTTATTTCATTAATGGACCCTCAGCCAATTTTTCGTAATAAATTCTTAAAAAATGGTACGTTTACATGTATTTCCCCCCTTAAGAAAAAGAAAATTCCGCAAGTCAATGTTAGACTGATTTTCAAAAGAGACAAACTTACCGAACGAGCAAGGTTTCTTTAACAAATTACTCAAAATAATCTGAAATTGAGTTTTGAGTAATTTGGCAGAAAATCCTTCCCAGTTTCATATTTTTTGTGAAAATTTCAGATATATTTGTATATTCCTTGCGTTTTCTATTTGCCGATGATTTAAAAATTTCAACGGTTATGAGAAATTACAATAATAAATTTACAGGCTGATCTAGATCACCTTGAATCTTGTCCTGAGTTATTTAATATGTCATTCAATCTTTCTTAGTGCTGTATTATGAGATCTCATACACTGAGAGAAGAGCAATTTGGAGGTTCAGTAAATAGTATTATATTTGATCGATAAATCTGAATATTACTGAACTTTCAGCGACGTTTCACGAAATTTCAAGAAACATTATTGAAATTTTGCTTTACATTACTCAGTGTTCTACAATCGTTATTATATAATAAAATATTCACGACCAAATTCGCTGTGTGTCACTCAATTCCTAAACGTCTAGTAATTGAGTGTTACACAGCAAATTTGGTTATGAATATTGTATTCTATAATAACGATTGTAGAACACTGAGTAATGTAAAGCAAAATTTCAGTAATGTTTCTTGAAATTTCGTGAAACGTCGCTGAAAGTTCAGTAATATTCAGATTTATCGATCAAATATAATACTATTTACTGAACCTCCAAATCGCTCTTCTCTCAGTGTAGCGACGACAGTGCGATCTACTTTTCTTTTAGAAATTATATTTTCTATTTCTACGCATTATTCTATACTAACTTTGTCCGTTTCTGACAGAATTACCTTCGATTAGAGTTACATATATTCATTTAGGAGGCAGATTACCGATGGATTGCATAAGTTTCCTCAGATGGCACCGAAAGTTTGCGGAAGGTCTCAAAAAAGTGGCGGTGGTTTTGCGGATTTTAGTTTTGAAGAATGAATTTCCCAAACGTCTTGAGAGTATTAATTAATTTGTTGTTTTGTTAATGAATTTGAAAAACCAATGTCGTTCATTTGGAGTAAGTTGGTTTTTTTCAATCAAAAATCAGCCATAAAATTGGTAATTTTTTATGAATAAAAGAAAATCCTTTGTCGTTCATTAGGCTCCGATTTCTCAGGCACCGATCTTCAATGCTTTATCAATCGCTGTACAAAGCGTTAATTTCAAATTTCGAAAAAAATGTATTCCTCAGTCGGTGAAAAAGAATTTTTGCAAAAAAAATCTTTGATCGTATGGTACACTGATATCCCTTTGAGGCATAAAATACAAAGTTTTATATAAAACAAAACATGGCGGCACTGTACACTCAGAGAAATCTATAGCCATTGCAACTATGTGAGAGGATAACTATTCAGTTATAATTTTTCCAACTCTTTGCATAGTTGATGCAACTATATAAATGGTTTTTATTACTATAAACAAGTTACCATAACTATTTATATAGTTATGAATACTTAATGTGAATGGTTATCCTCGAATAGTTGATGTGACTATTTAAATTTCTCTCAGTGTATTTGTTTGAATAAAATTCATTTTTTACGCTGGTCTAAGGTTTTTAACAGTTCGCCGGATTCCTTCTAGTTTCAAGCGCATCCAGGGAACGTCCGGCCGGGGTATTCGACATCATCCGGATTTTCTAATTCTCAAGAATAGGGGAAAAGCGGGTGGTATGGCCCTCTTAAGGGAAAACTGAGATAAAATCACTCCAAAGTAAAAGAATGTCGTTACGGTGTGGGATACAACTTTTTGGAGTACTTTTCTCACATACATCTTGAAGAAAAAATCAGGGTGACCACAAAAAAAGGCTGACGAAATTCCCAGGTTTTCCAGGACTATTCGCACATTTTTCCCTGATATTTCGGTATTCAACTTTTTTTGCAAGTTATTCACCATAATCTGGACCCATTCAAGTACACTGAGTCTTTCTCCAGTTCTAGAGTAAAAATAAGACATACCTCTTATGTCTCCCATCAAGAAATCATATTATCCATTTAATCAATGATAAATAAAATTGAAATATAGTTCAAAAAATACAATACAATACAATAGTGATTGTATACAATATTCCACTACCCCAGAATCGGGAATCGAAATATTATGACATGATGTTGATAAAGAAAATCAGAAGACATTATTTTAGAAAAAATGCAAACATATCCATCACAAGATCTTCGATGTTATAATGCCTTTGCTTGAATTAATGAAACACAGGATATGAATAGCAATAGATTTCTTGAAATGAAAGATTATTCGGTCTCCATATAAGAATTGGTTTGATTCGGGTGGAACTGTGGAGACTTATATTTGAGAGAATTATATAATTATTACAAGTAAACCATTATCAATGAAAGTTAATTCATGGAGATATTACGCATATAGGTACTACGAAAAAAATATTATTTCAAGGGGACCAAGGAAAATATCATACTGACAGAAAGATTCTTTGATCAGAACAAGTCTATTCATTCATCACAGAAAATATTTCATCAAATTCTTATCAATCTGTGATACACATTTGTACCTATTAATGCCCTGAGTTTAGTTTTCTAATGTCACTAATTATGACGGAAGAAACAATTTCTTTGAATTCCCACAATTGATTCGAAGACTCTTCTACTTCTTTATATAAAGTTTGGAATAAAACTAAACATTGGTAATTATCGTTTGGAATATGTATCCATATTCATATCCACTGAAAAAATTCCTTCTCGCCAAATAAATAGTTTATTTTTCTTCTCTCCATAGTACATTTTTTGGGATTGATGAAATATTCAATTAAATCAAATAATAGAATGCTTGCCCTAAATAAATTCATCTGCTAAATAAAGAACTCATTCCCCACACATCATCAATTTCTGTATCAAATTGAATACTTGATTTCTAAAAATAAATTTTACGAAGAGAGGATAAATAAATATTTTTCCCAGTGTAACTTGAATGATATATGCTCTTCAAGTTCTAATTATTTATTGGAAACAAATCAGTGATTGGATCTAGAATAATCCAAATGAAAAACAATTCAACTTTCTCAGTATTTTTTGCGGATATCATACTATACATAGCCAATTGGAGAATCATGTGCTGAACGATTAACATTCATTCCAACATACAGGTCCAAACAGCACGCTATAATTCCATATGACCTTCCGTTAATGGCTGCACCAAATGAACAGCTTGTGAACTCATTATATTCAAAGAGAATTCAACGAAAATTCAGTTTGAATTTTGAATGGAATCAATTCTCAAAGCGTTCATTGGGTGCAGACATAACGGGGACCATTCAAAAACGCCAAATGAATCCTTTTGAATTCTTTAAGTATTCTTGCGCTGTCTGGTAGGTTTTTCGCTTTCAATATCTCATTGTAGACTTGTGAGAGAAAATTACTTGAGACAAAAAAATCATTCTTTCCAATAGTGGACAGGAAATATTTCTCTCATTCGAATGTATGTTCCTTTGTTCCAAAATATGCTTTATCGATTCGATTAAATGGTCACCGATACAATAAAATATACATGAAATTGGGAGGATATTCCTTTGTCTCTATTGGAAGAGACGGTTTCTTTATCTGAAGTAGTGTTTTTTTTCAGAGTACAGCCCAACGGCATTCATTTCTCTCTATACAGAAATTAATGGATCCTAAATTTCTGTGTTTATCTTTTTCAGGTAGGAGTGAATAAAATGAAAAATAATCAATACTTGCATCTCATTCCAGTTGTAAAGAAAATGCAGGTACTTATTATTTTCTATTTTCAAGCGAATCAGGAGGGGAGATATATAACAATTTTTGAAACGATGCTGAAATTAGTCCGAGAAAGTAGCCCGATTTTTGTGTTCAATGTGGGCCATACCGCTCGATCGAGATTTTTCACGAAAAAATTAGTTCATAACCAAACAAACAAATATTACCGCTCAAAACTCATGAGGCGTGTTCTATATATAGGAGGGGTTCATATTAGTATGACACATTATTTTATGATCTGACCTACGTCTCGCCGTTCAGTACAGAAAGTTTCGCCGACACAGCACACAAAGAACAAGTGAATAGACAAAGTTAGATTTCTCTTAACACACTGTATTGACAACGATGGAGTTTCCGCACATGATAGACGGAAACAATTCCTGCGTGACCAAAAGTGTGTAGTGCTGCCACTTAGCGTCAGATCCTGGAAACACGTGGTGGGCCATACCACCCACCGTTCCCCTAATTGTATCAATAAACTGGATTTTTTGATTCAAAACGTGAAAAATTTTAATAGATAAGGGGATACACAATAACTCCTAATCATTGCCGTCTGTGATTGTAAAAATCGAGATTAATTTGGATTTTTACCATCACAGCTGGCAATGATTAGGAGTTATGTTATAACTTATTGTCTGATTTTTCCGAATAGTTCTAGTTTAAGAATAAAATGGTAATCTTTCCAAATAAATTTCTCTCCGTGTAGCAAAGATCCTCATAATAATAGCAGTTTTGGGACACATGAGCGTCTATGAACATTTCTCTTTGAATTTATGGTGATTTTTTCAAAACTTATAGTAATGTGTATCAGATGCAATATTATTTTCACCAAAATCAGGCCATGGATTGTCATAATTGAAGGAAAAGTGCACATAAATGCAACCGTGCTACACATTTTCCATACATTTTTCTCATTACACCATCCGAGTAAAGATTTGTCTGCAAGATTTCTCTGAACTGTGATCTATGAAACACGGAGAAAAATGCCGCTCGGAAATATAAGGATTTTTGTTATTTTTCTTAGGAAACTAGAAACAGGAAGGTTTATAAAATTAATTTTGATATGAAAGTACGAAAGATTACGAATATTGTAGAAAAAGTAATAGATAGAATTGAAATTTTAAACACCGAACGTTAAATTTCATGAAGCGTATAGTAAAATTCAGTTATTCATTCGTAATCTCCCGTATTTTTATGTGAACATCCATCCTAAAAACATTCCTGTTTCTGGTTTAGCAAGCAAAATAAGAAAAAGTAGTATATTTTTTTCTCCGTGAATTTTCAGAAACCAATTTTCAAAACTTCATCAATTGCTTTACAGTAGTGTTACCGCGATTTTCGATCTGGATCGAAGATTGTCTCGGATTAGCTCGAAATTTCGAGGCAATCTTCGACTCGATCTCAATAATTTCACTCGATCCGAGTTTCGAGCTAAGCCAGTGGAACTATGAAATCGACGAGCTAGATCGTCCCGGAGGAAATTGTGTTTACTCGTGTATTATATACTCAAAAAAACACAGAGTCGATAGAGCCGAATGGCTTCACGGTCGGTATAGCATATATAACTACTGCACACGTCAACATAATACACCAAGGAGATTTTCAATCGGACGAGGAAACAGAGAAAACTGTCAAGTGTCGCAGCCCGAAGGTCCATTTTCCCGAAAGTTTGATGTACCTATTCGACAACTGCACGCAGAAAACTGGTATAGTAAAATATGGACGAACCAAACATTTGGTCCTTACAATCAATCGCATCGTTGGTTTAACTAAGCGTATCGTAATTCTGATTGAGCCGTTCAGTTATTTTGAGTCCATCCATATTTTAATATTCGCTCAGTGATTATCACTATTCCTTTTTCTCCTTGTGCTTTGCTTGAATTCCTGGATTGCAAGTGGAATTTTGAATACTTGATTTTAAGTTTAGAGCAATTTTAAAAGAAAGTCTTTTCGACGAATGTTTTTTCATGAAAAAGGAAAACAATAAATGATATGGCCTATATCATTAATTCAAAGTTCACAAAAAATGTTCTAATCTCGACAGTATTGATTTGTATAATTTAAAACAGTGTCGAAGTTATCATCATGTAAGTCAAAGTATGCTTATTTTTCTCATATCCATCACGATGTATGAAACAATATTGTGTTTAATTAGTAGCAGAGTCGAGAACTTAATAGAAATATATTCATAAAGATATTCTTCTATTACAAAGTTCGTTTCTCTTTATCGTTAATCCTCCTATGATACATTTAATGATATATTTATAATTAACATATCGTAAAATTCAATTGGATGAGTCATACAAATTTTGAAAGGGCGTTCATTTATACTCAAGCTTCGAGGGTTTCAAAAATATGCTTAATTTGAAGGAGCTTTGGAAGATAAAAATTTTTTATTCGCGTTTATTTTGAACGCAGATCGTAGAATCTTCCAGAGCAGGGAATGTATCGAGTCGATCTCCAAGCCGAACCTCTCGGTGAGCAACAAGAGCCAAGCCGAGTTCATACTTGAAGCTCGGATTAGCTCGGATCGCGGCAACACTACTTTACAGAGCTCAAATTTCAAATTTCGAGAAAAAATTCTTGTTTACCGACTATGACGCAATTTTTTTTTTTCAAAATTTGGGTCCTGAACGGCAATTGAGAAAGTACTGAAGAGTATTTCCTGAAAATTTCAAACTTTTTCATCAATTCAGTGCAGAGAAATCTTACCAGACGAAATGTTTACTCATATGGTACGCATCCGAGGCATGTCTTCGAATTATTCAATTGAATGTGTAGCCATGACATTTCAGCCTTCAGGACGTACGAAAACAGGTATTTCTCGCGTTTGATTTTTTTCAATTTCAGATATTTGAACTATACAAATAAAAGCCGCTCATAATTCTGCCTTACAAGTTAAAAAGACACTTGAGTCTGTTCAGCCTCGAACGGAGATAATCGACGAAAACGATTTTCTTACGAGGGGGTATTGAAAAATATCATTTCAATAAATATTAAGACATTTTCAACGTAAAATGATCATTCTCTTTCCGATTCCGTAAAAAAATTCCAACTTTTTTGTTATTGGCACTGAGAAAAACGACATGCGTTTGTTCATTTAGAACAATACAAGGGAAAAAAGCACTTAATTCGACACAAGGGTATTTTACTTGTAAAAGCGCCCGTTCGCGTCGCGTTCGCCTCACAAGCGAATCCTCGACAGTTTTACGAATCAAGAAAAACCTAAGTCGATTTAGGTTCGCATTCAGTTATGAATTGATGGTGAACGAAGGTTTTCTCACGCCAAATACAACTTTTTCAAGACTTAGGTCTTTTTTTCATCAAGGATCAACGAATTTTCGTCGCATCAAACTTGCAATAACAAAAACTATTCATCTTTCTTAATTTTCGTTTCGACAGGTAGATTCAGAATTCTCTTCCAAATCGATTGATATCAAAATCTCATTTTCGTCAAAAAAGTGACTCAAGTGTCTTTTTAATCATATAAAATCCGATACAACATCCACAGCGATTGAAACACAAACACACTGTAACCGATGGAAACTGATAGATTCTTATAAAATGACATTTACCGGTTTGTATTTGAGGGAACGTCCTTCTCGGAGCAATGAAAAATGTATGTCTTTCAGGAAAATGCAGTTTCAGATCAATATTCTTAAATTTAAATATCATTTCTTTTAGAATCGTTATGACTCTTCCACCAATATCGTTTTCAATTTCATGCATATTTATGAATATGGATAAAGAATTCTACGAATTTCGATTATTTGATTTTAATCTTATTGAATTAAAATCTCTTCCAATAGTTATATCAATTCATTTATTTACCCATTTTTTCTTATGTTAATTTTTTTCCAGTCAACTATATTCAATGAACATTGCTTTCATTTTGATATTAATATATTTTCGATATTTTTTCTGTGTAAATTAGTAGTTTTTGTTGTTACTAAGGAAAAACAAAATTTTATTCTCATAGTCCTTCGTGTCGTTCATCGGAATTCTTTACTTTTGAGCGTTGGCGACCACGCACTGAAAGAAAAAAAGCTGCTGAAACAGCAAATCTCAAAAATTAGCTTCGCTGATATGGCAAATCTCATTGCTGAATTAGCAAAAACTTTGCTATTACAGCAAAAATCTTGCTCTTTTGGCAAGCGTAACTGATCCAGCAATTCGGCATTGTAGATATACAGACTGCTAGAAAAATTTGCTGAATTAGCAAACATCTTGCTAAAACAGCAAGAATTTTGCTACCACAGCAAGCGCTTTGCTAGTTTAGCCAAGCACATTCTCTGAAATCGCTGTTTCAGCAAGATTTTTTCTCTGCGTGCGAGTATTGTGAAGGTCATGGGTATTTTCCATTCCATATTTTATTGCTCCCATTTTGTTGCAGTCAAGATCGGAGAATTTTTTTCCTCGATACAATATTTTGATCATTGATATTTTATGTTCAATATTTTCGACAAATTTGTCAAATTTTATGACATCAGGCCTGGCTTTTTATCAAGGTTTTAATCCATGGTGTCTACTAAATTTTGAAAATGAAATTCCCGACCTACACTGAGAGAAATTATTATAGTGACTGTAACTAAAACGTCTCAACTAAATATTTGCCATGACAGCTAATAAAAATTTGAATGATTCAACTAAGAAATTATAGTGAATATAATCAAGCTTGTTTTCGTATTCAATTGTCTTTGGACATTTTCCTTCCTTTCAAACGTATAGGACGCGTGAATATTTGTTTGATTGAATGAATATTTAATCAACTCAATGAAAGGTTATTCAAATCAATTAAGTATTTTATGGCGACTATTCAACTAAATACTTCATTGATCCCGGAAATTTTTTCTCTCAGTGTACAAGTCATTTTAACTAGATTTGATAAATTATCCTTGTATGAGAATGTAGCTTACTATTAAAGAGTAGTTGTGAAAAATAATCGTGTTTACTAAAAATCAAGTAATTTCGATCCCAACCTTCGGTTACATCGTACCATAAAAATTAGTAAGTGATACTGAAAAAAAATAGTTGAGACGTTATTTTACTAATTTTTTCAGATAATGGCATCTAATACTTTCTCTCAGTGTATTCCCGACTTTTTCAAGAATTCTCCAAGATTTTCCCGACATATCAAAGAAACATGTAAACAACACTGAGAGAAATGTCTTTTGATGAATTACGATTTTTGTTCGTCAGTCAGGGACATTAAAGAATTCCAAGTTTAAGCTCACTCGACTCTCAATAATTTTTACCATGAAGGATAGTAACTCGCTATACAATGAAACCACTAACATCTAGCAAGTTCACCATTACCGATGGTGAAAATTGCTGAGAATCGAGAGTACTCATAGTTGGAATTTTTCAATATCCTTGGCTTACGAGCAAAGATAGTCATTAATCAAAAAAGTTTCTTACAGTACATTATTTATTTGATTTGTACAAGATCAGCAACGCAAATACTTGAAGGCTTTCGAACATTAGGGAAAATTATGTCAAATCCGATGCAGTTTTTTTTCATAAATCATGCGGTCACTGGAAATTTTACATGCATAATAATCAATCGTATGACCAGAGTTAGACCCTGAATATGAGTTTTAGCTCTCTTTCAGTGATATCTGGTGGTTATGAGAGAATTTTCAGAATAATTACCCCCAACTGTTACAAATTTTTCATAATTTAGATTCTTCATATCAACAGATCATGAAGAAACTCAAATTCATATCCAGAGCTAAATCATTACCCAATACAGCACGAATACTCTTGCAGACAAAGAAGTTTTGAAGGTACCTTGTAATTTGAAGGGTGAAACGATATATTATACAACACCAGGGTTGGCATCTGTGGGTCCAACCCAATTGGACCCAGTGGGTTTTTTCGGGTGGGTACGGATTGAAAAAACCCTCAAAAACCCAGTCAAAAACCGTTATTTTATACAATGTATTTTTCCATGTTGTTCTTCTTTCTAAATTTGAATCAGTAGAATTTCATTGATTCTACAGTTTCCCACTGGATAGAATTGGATGAATTTTACTACGTTATCAATTGATAATCACTATCTAATGAGTGAAAGCTTACCTAAAGCTCGAAATGAGTCATATTCCATTGGGAAACTCAATACCGAAAAAAATTATTTATTTGATCGAATGAACTGAAGTTAGTTGTGAAAATGAGTTCCGAGTAATAAAAGAATAGAAGCCGGTAATAAAAGCTGTAGTAAAGGCAACTTCAAATTAGTAACAGCAACTAAAGTCAGAGAAATTAAATTTGAATTTAGTTGAGCCAACGCCCGTTTTAGTTATCCAAATATCAACAACTGTATCTAGTTGCTGGAACTAATTTGGAGTAAGGGTAACTAATAATTTTTTGCGGTGGATGGATATTCACCAATGCAGTGCATTGGGGTGAAATACTAATAATCGCGGTCCAGTGGAATTCCACTGATCTGAATACAGGAAGTTATTTAATTGAGATTTATTCAAATGTTGCTCGAATACCGTTGAAAGACTTATTCATTAAAGTGTGATTTTTATGAAAACGAATCCGTGAAAATTGCCCAAAACTTTTCATGCATATGTGGTATGACTAGCCATTGTTTTGGATCGTCGTTTTGTATTCTCGAAACCTTCCGAAGCATTGCCTAGCCAGATTATAAACGCTTGAGGAATGTTGAAAAATTTCAAAAAACACGTTTCCACTAAAAACCACACCTCCACTTATTAGTCAATAGAATGTGATAACTTCCTTCAAGTATAGAAAAATATGGGAGATGAACATTAATAATTCAAAATGACTTCAATGGAAAACAATTTGTACAATGTAGATTTTAATTATGACGAGACAGCATTTAATATGATTCAATAAAATAGCATAAAATTATAATTTGAATATGAATGCTCAGATTTCGGTACAAATACAACGGTACATATTCATTCTTAATTTCTACATAATAAATGAGTTTGATAACTCTATTTGTTTATTTTTTATACACTGAGGAAGAAATTCATTGGGACAGAAAAATATTACATCCAATGGTATTTATAAAATATTTCTTGAGATCAATGAAATTTTACTCCAATGGATGGAATGGTTTTTCAGTTGATGAAATACTTCATGCGGTCAAAAACCATTTCATTCATTCGAATAGTATTCAATTGGTTCAAAGAAATATTTTATAGATACCATTGGATGAAATATTTTCTTGCCTCAATGACTTTTTCCCCTCAGTGTACTTATATGGGGTTTTTGTATTTTTTTCATTCAAGAAAAATATCACAATAAAAATTAGGGTGAACTACCTAGTAAATGAACGATGGCCTAATGGAATAAAGATTCATAAAAGAAGTAACTATTAGAAATTTCTACTACGTTAAAATAATTCGGTTGTTTTCAAAATAGTAACAACTTCTTATGGAAACAATCAAATTACTTCAATGTAGCAGAAATTTTTAATAATTACTTCTTTCATAAATCGTTCATCTACTGGGTAGTTCACCCTATTTTAGAAAGTCTTAGTTGTAGTTGATCATCGTGTTGTTCATTTTGGTAAAATTTATATAGTTTAACTAATTTAGTGGCCCTTTCTGGAACTAGTCTATTCCTCAGACTATTCTAGATGTGCCCGAATGAAGAAGAAATTCTTTCAATCCCAGCACTGCTAGGTGGACACCTTAACAATTTGGCAAAAAACATGCAAAACCGCTTGGTAGATTGTTTTTATGTGCAGTGTGGTCTTGCATCAAAATTAGAATGGACACAAAATACAAGGATTTGTAACGTCCAATTTGAATTGTGGCGATGCACGGAAAAAATGATATAGTTAGGATAACTTAAAACAATTGGCTATTAACGGGTTGGTTGTGAGAACTATTCGTTTAGGCGAGACAACTTTTATATGGTCACTACATCTCGATAGATTTGGTTATGATGTTGATATAATATGGTAAGACTTGTTTGGTTATGATAACCAAATGGTTGGTTATAGTAACCAAATTAATTTCGTCATCTCAATGTGGATTCATTTATGAGATTTCCAACTGTTTTTATAAATTTGATTAGAAATAAAAAGACATCCCGTAGGAAAAATTTCCTAGACGTTTTCTTAGACTTTTTCCGGGATAAAATCTACACGGAGAAAAATGCAGTTCGAGAATACAGTAATCTTTAACAGAAAATTGGAGAATATTTCTTAAAATCTGTGAATATTTGTTAAGATCTGAGAATATTCCTTGAGTTCGTGTGTGAGTTACATACCTAATTAAATTATAGTGTATTTCTGATTGCAATCATTGGAATATTCTAATTTGATTTTGAATATTTCTAAACCAACATTATCACCTTACATGAGAAAAGTAAAGCTGGAATATACTTCTTTGTGAAATCAAAATTTGTATGCATGAATATAATTTATGGAAAATGTGAAAAAAAACCTGTCTTTGTATTTTTATACCCTGAGTTCTTTTAAGGAACCCGAATGAATTTGATTTGTAATTGCACAAAGAAAATCAACGTGTTCATGATTATTCCAAAGCAATATTCCTCGATACAAACGTTTCATTGGCTCAATTGTTTGTGCCGTTTGTGGTTTCGGTTTCAACCTAATTTAAACTTCATTTGACACATTTTGTTGAACGTAATAATTATACAAAAATGATCCAAGTCTCAATGTTGAAGTTTAAAGAATTAGTTCTTACCAGAAACTATGCATCACGAAGTGTAATTCAATGAAACGAAATCATTACTTGAGATTCTGATTTTTTTGCGCGACATATATTACATTATGCACAGCAATCATATACGGTAGTATAGGCGCGTGGTTAGGGTGTTAGGCTCTAGATAGGTAGAATTAGGTAGGTGTAGGCAGGTTCGAATCCCGGTATCGACACGATCAATTTGATCAACACTTCACGATTGGGTCGTCGATCACTGTGAAGTTTCTATCATCAGCCGGAATCACGTTGAAAAATTTTTTTATTCCAACGTGAAAAAATATTTCCACTTCATTTTTTTTCTGATTCATTATTCACCAACATTTATAGATGAAAAAAAGTGAAACATTTAGGTTTTGCTGCGGAATCTCATCACCACTCGTTTAGTCGCCACGACCAAATGCTCGAGGTTGAATGAATGCCTCTAAAAGCGTTTGGTTCTCATAACCAACTGAAAGTTGTATCTTGAACTGAGTGAGCGTATACTATTTTATTTGGTTCTCACAACCAAGCATTTGGCTGAGCCAAATATAGCCCAACGTATTTGGTTGCAGAAACCAAATTCCAGTGTAACATAACCATACATTTTTTTCCGTGTGCTGATCGAATTGCAGTAAAGTGCGTTAACGGTTGGAGTAAATTTCACTTGCAAATTTCACTAGTTTCAAACTTGATTTCAGCTCATGTAAACACAAATCTTGGTCCAATTTCAATCTGATCGAGGCCCAACTTTGAAAGCTCAGGCCAAAGTCGAACAAAAATTGATTCCAGATTGGTGCTCGCATGAGAGATTATATAAAAAGTAACTTTTTACTTTATTCGGTATTTCTTGGTGACAATATGAAGTAAAATGGAATATGGTAGGGAGTCTTTTGGCAGAATCGACATGATTTGACAATCACTAGTCGCTTTCAGAGAACACTAGGGAATGACTAGCGGTGGTCAAATCATGTTCATTCGACCAAAAGACCGCTTACCATGAAATATACATATATAAATATATTATTCTATATCATCATATACGAAAAATGGTAACATAGTACGATAAAAATGAAGATTAGTAGGTCATACTAAGAATCATCAGAGAAAACCAACGCCAATCAGCATTGCCAGTATTCCCTAAAAAAATCTTCAGCATCTGATGATTGGTCATTTTTTGTACAACTGGCCAATCATATTTTCAATTTGGAAAGAAATGACCAATGACAAAAAATCTGAAGATTTTTCTAGGAAATACTGGCATCACTGATGCCAATTTGATAAAACCCGAAAAAATCCGAAAAAGCCCGAAAAAACCCGAAAAAACCTGATTGTACCCAGTGGGGCGGGTTTTAAAGAAAAAACCCGGGTTTTTTCCAACCCTGTACAACACAATCAGAACAATTCGAGAACTCCGTTATTCTTGAAAAACAATGGAGTTCTTCAATTTTTCTGATTGTGTCGCATGGGGCATCTTCTAAACAACGGTAGAATATCTTTAACCCTCATCCTGACAGTAGTTTTCGAGACTCACTTTGAATGAGAAATGAAAATCACATCGTTTTAATGATAAGTTCAGGGCAGACTACTATGTGCATTTTTGAAGATACAATCAATGAGATTCGGAATCATAATCTCAGAATTTTAGTAATGCAATATTTAGAAAAATACACTGTAAAAAAAAAAATACAAAAATGTGTTGTCAAGATGAGGGTTAAGAATTCTGATTTGCCAGATATTTTGACATACCTCCCAGGTGTCTGTGTGCTATGTGGACGGTATGCATTTTGAATTCTTATTGATCAAATAATTTAAGAAAAAAGTCGGCACATAATTACTCGCCCCTTTTAATGCTTGAGTGCGTATCATTCTTGACAGCTCTAGATAAAAGTAATAATAGTAAAGCCCTGCAGCACAACAGCTCAGGATTATTTCATAATGAATATCTTCTGAACTGTGAGAGTTCGCGGAAAGTTTTTGATGAATACATTAGACGGACAAAAATGAAGGAGTGTATTTCACTTCATAGAATTAGTGAAAATTTTTTGGTAGCTTCTACGGTATTTTCAGTACGGCTAATTCCTCACAAAGTGAATTTTTCTGGAACATTGGTACACAGTACTTCAATAAAAGAACGTTTACTCCGAGAATAGTCATCCATATATTGACAGGGCGCTGGATTAAAACCTACCGCGATTGAAATAGGGATTACTCCTCATTTTTCTCCGGGTATGCATTCCCCAAGAGAACATAAACCTTCACAAACGTTCAAGGAAAGTTCGCAAACCTTCAGGAACATTCTATGAACGTTCCTGAAGCTTCGTGTTCTCTTGGGGTTGGAGTGTTGGCTGGAGTATGACTTATTGGTTGAGATGGAAAATTTGTTTCCATCTGAATAGCCACTGACCAAATAAATAATCTTCTCAAAGCATTCAACTGATGCTTCTTATATCTTTATCTAACGTTGAGTGTAATCTTTTTTGAATGAATGAAGTCAGAAAAAACTAAACCATGCATCACTTAAATACCCTTGAATCAGTTGACAAATTTCGTTGATATAGTAAAAAGAGGAATTATCATCGAAACTTGAACAAATGGATGTACAAAATCAGGACTGGAATTAAAATTATCGAAAATTATCGTAGGGATATTTATAAAAATAACACAGCTTAAAGTCATTTTCATGAAACATTGAGTAAACGCACATAGTAGTCATATCATCTCTGATTCAATTGAACAGGAACACTTCCAACTGTACAACCAGTGCCCTGCTGAAAATTTCCCACCGACCACGATAAAATTTTTCCATCGGTTTCAATGAGGTTTTTGGAACGAAAATTAACGATGGTGTATCGTGAATTTACGATAGAACTCTATCGGTTCTTATCGTATTCTATAGAATTCAAGAGAAATATATGTGGTTTTATCATAAAATTCCTATAGAAGAAGTATCAATTATATGGAAAAATATGGACCGTTTTTTTTTCGAATAACTGATATTTCTTGTATGAAAATTTCACGATAAAACTAGATACATTTCTCTCAAGTTCTATAATATCAACCGGTAGAGTTTTGCCGTATCCCGGAGAAAAATGCAGGTCGAAAGGATAGTAGTCTTTGACAGAAAAGTGGAGAGTATTTCTTAAAATCTGAGAATATTTCTTGAAATCTAAGGATATTTCTCAAGTTCGTAAGAAATTTTTAGCAGGGTTACTATTCTCTGATATTCCATGCATTGATTCTTCAAGAATCAAAGATTCCTCAAGGGTTCTCGAGAACTCTTTTCGAATGCTTTCAGAGTCATTGTGCTATCTGGGAAACCTTAAACAATAAAGATCCATATGAAACATACGAGGAATTCAAGAAAGGTGAGCTCACTCACAAAAAAAAATCGAAAACTTTATGCTAATCTGAATGATTAGAATGATCGGTTATTTTTGGAAATCGAAATTTCAAGAAAAAGGAGATACACTTTCGAAATTCATTACTCATTCCCGACTTTTCCCGATTAGTAGACACCATGATTTAATCAGATTGAAAAAAAACTATTGTCAAATGTTTTTCCAACGTTTTTTATATTAGATTTCAAGAGCATTCCGGAATCCCAATAAACCTAAAATCTAAAATTTAGATTTATTGGGACTTCGGAATGCCCTTGAGCAATTACAGTGAGAGAAGAGATTATATAAACATTACCAAAATTCCAGTTATAGTTATTGAAAAGTATGATAATTCAGTGACACATGGGAATTCTAGATAAACGTTCCTTTCTTCTCAATTATAATCATCCCATATCTAATATAACACGCGATATTAAGAGAAAAAAGAATTATTCTATATACATTGGAGTATAAGCTACGCAATAAAATATTGTCCATCACTTTACAATATAGAGAAGTATGTAAATTCGGTTGAACGAATCCTCACTGAGTAGTTCAGTAAAATTTCACCATTATGCCTGTCAAATATTTCGATCCTTATTTATTGAAATATAATGGTCTACTTGTTGATTTTTGCGGCATATTTGATCAACCAATATCATGCAGTAAGAAAGGTGAAATTCTAATGGATTCAGTAATTGAATATCAATTTCAAAAGATCGATTTCCTAACACAAATAATAATAATTGCATTAATGTGACACAAGCGCTAGGACTCGAATCAATTTTTTGTGATTAATGTACGTAAAAATGCGTAAGTTTATTTAAAATATCTCTCCGTACAGCATTTTTTCAGTGTTTCAAATCATGTTCTAAAAACCCCTAGACAGCAATACAGTTCAGAAAGAATTCATATTCAATATTCTGTGAATTCTGAGAATTCATAAAGAATTCTATATGGATACAGGTGGAATTTTTGTGTTATATGGGTTTTAAATAAACTTAATATTGCGTAATATGTAATGAAACAATTGGCTCAAGTTTCAATAAGATGTTAGACCAACTCTATTCTTTCGGTACGTGATTGTCAAAGCAAAATTAAGCGAATCGTCCTTTGGCGAAATACCGTGGGAGGCTTCGTCTTCAAGTTATAAGCAAAATAAATTTCAACGAGAAAATCAAATTTTAAAATCAAGACTACCCTCTACTTTTGATATAGATCGCATCTAAAATATGCAAAAAATGTATATACTACACTCAAACATTAAGAATATGCTGTCAGTTCAAAATGAAGATCTGAGAATGAGAGGGAAATATTCTTAAAGTTAAGCGCAGAGGCTTTTGGTAGCAAATTTGTCACAGTACGCGACGATGATTCAATCAACACAAGTCGATGAGAAATGAATTAGAAGTACGCACTGCATCTGCACAAGCGTTGATCTAGAGTAGGTGGTAGTAAAATACTCGAAACTGAATTCAAAGAACAATCTGAAATTTTCAGGGATGATTCTTTGAATTCAGTTTCGAGTATTTTAGTGCAATAACACATGCTCCGATGGTAACTCTTGTATCCTCTTAAAGACTCAATTACAAGTGTGAAAACCTCCGACTTCTTTATTTACTTCCTTCCATGAAAAAAAATTCGAGAAAATCATCTTATTTTGGAGTCGCTAGATGAGAACCTCCCCTTAAAAGAATTTTTTGAATAGTTCCCAAATGAATTAGCCAATACCGATTAGTATTCTCTTAAGGGGATACCAACGCCATGGTACGAGCCAAATTGTTATTTTCAAACTATTGGAAAATAGACCAATAAAATAAAAAAAATTGCTCTACACAGAAATTCTATGTCCACGAGAGAATTGCTGTACAGTGTGGTATTTTGATTTCATTGAAGCACCTTTGAATAGTGGGGGATAAAGGTTTCGGCTAGGGTCACGTTTGGCAATATCCCTGGCAACGTGCAATTTCTTTGACACAAAAGACTATGTAGAAAGTAAAAGACTTCATACAATGCTCACAGTCTTGTATGGATTACTACTTTCCTTAGAAAGTAAATGCCGACGTCGAATGAGGACTTTTACTTTTTACACGTTACATTGGAAAACTGAATAGTTGCAATTACTAAAGACATGCGTTAACTACGAAGCACCCAAGTCCTAATTGAAACTCTGTGAATTTGGCTGATTCAAATATAAAAAAAAGACATTTGAAATGATTAACTTAAATCCTACATAACGTACAATGCTGTGACAAAAAGACATTGTTTTCCAATAAGAAATGCTTTTTCATTCACATTTGTGATATTTTACTGATTAGTTATTTATTTATCTATTTATTGATTTATTTATCCAAAGAGAAACGAGACACGCCCAGTGTGAACAAAAAAGAGAGGCACACATGGTAATATAATAGTAGATTGAGCAACAACGATATACGCTCACAAAAGAATACAACGCAAAAAGATGAACAGCAAAATGAAAGTTCTAAAACAATGAACATATAATAAGATGAATATAATATATGTAAAAACAACAGCAAAGTTGGTGATCGAATAACAAGATCTGCACAAATATACCCAAGAATTCGCTCAACGGCTGTGAAAAAAAGTCAAGGAAGCTGTGAGAACTCAAGTTATTCCCAATTTTACATAATCTAATTATACAGGGTGCCCGCAAGACCAGGCTGCCGGAATTCTTCAAGACTTCCAGGTTTTTCAGGACTAATTGTACATTCCTCCTGGATATTTTGATATTCAACCTTTTTTTGCAAGCCATTCATCATAACTTCAACTCATTTGAGCGTGTTAAGCATTTTTCTAGTTCTAGAGTGGATCGAAAAAATATCTCATATGATTTCCATCAAGAAATAATATAATCTCCTAGAATGATGATAAACAAACTTGGTAATTAGCATTAATGTCATAAAATATATGCATAAAAAGAGGTGCACAGTAATAATCATTATGATAATTAAAAACATGATCATGAAACTCGACACAGGATTGAAACCATTTTAGCCACCCCTGATTTTTATTGTGGTTAACCAATTTTTGCCGGCCTGAATTCTCCCGAAATTTTTAGTCAAAATTGGTAAGCACAATTCCACGCGAGGAAATTACATTCTGCAGGGAAAAAATAGTTCAACTGCAGCAACCAAGTGATTAGCACAAGCATGGACAGCCATTAAATTAGCTTCTGCAGCTAAATTATTTACTTCAACAGCAAAGTTGCTACTTCTGCTACGTACTTGACTGCTCAAGCTTAATTATTTTTTCCGTGTACTTATATGATACAAATCAATAAAGTGTACTGTTTTGAATGAGATTGTTATCAGAATGAAAAATGAAAATTTCCTGATATTTCTATAAGTCCCGATTGAATAAAATTTTCGGTTTCCCTGGCGCGTGTGTGATCAGCAGGGTTGACAGCAAACCCTGAATTCTAACCGGGATCAACCAATCATGCTGTTGCATTAATTAGAATAACCAACGAGGAATCAAGAATTTCCCTCATTGCAAACACTTGGTGGCCACCCTGTTATAGGGTCATTCTAATCGACGTTGCCAAAGAACCTCGGAGTTTGAAATAAATGTTTACGTCCAAGCACTTGCGAAGGAATATTTAAATTGATCCAAGACAATTCAGGCAAGTCCACTATACAATTCGCTAACTTGAAAACAAAAATAACATTATCGATGGATCTTCTGTTGTATGAAGCATGCACCTTCGAGTGCTGAAGCGCTAGGCTTCCTTGATCGGTCTAGCCATTGCCATTCCTGAAATTCCAATTGGTTCACCGCATAAATTGATGACGTTGCTATCCCTTTTTCGTCACACTCGAAACTTTTGAAAAATGTTAGATAAACATCAGAACTCGGGAGGTTCCAGGGCTGTGCGAAATCTGAGAAACTGTCATTCTTTGATTTAAATATTCCTTTGGACTGACAAAATCTATATAGCAGACAATTCAACCTCATCCGTTCAAAGTTTTTATAATGTAACATTGAAATCATATTTCATCAAATAATACATCCAAGTTATTGTACGTGCTTTCAATTAGGTTAATTCATGGCTAGGCATTTGGAAATGTCAAATACTGAAAATTCTTGAGTAGAAACGATACACAGCAATGAGTTTGAGTTTTAGTGAATTTCCAATGTCATGGATTTCTATGGTTCTTCTCATTCGAACTTGGGCATCCCCAAAAATTTATATCCCGAGACAAGGTTACCTAAAATCAATAAAACACTTGAAAAAAAAAATGATACTACGCTTCTGGTAATCTTGAGAATTCGGAATGGTCTCACGTTGAATTCATAGAAAAAACTTCATCATATCAAATTCAGATTTGAAATTCGTTTGAATTTGTAGATTCTGACTTATCATGGAATACTCTCATGCGTAGTACAACAACTTATTTTAATAAAAAGTGAAAGTTTATATGGGCCCAAAATATATTTCAAGATTCATTTACTTTTCGCTTTCCAACACAGAAGATAATGTAACGCACAATAACAGAGAAAAAGTGAAAGTGAATAATTCATATTCAAATTACAATAATCGTCCATGCATTTGTTTATTTATGAATACAGAATATCTTTCCTTACTCATCAAGCGATCTCAAGCGATTTTATAAAAAATAATCTTAATCGAATAGTTGTAAGATTATATTGAGAATAAAACGTTTCCTGGTAGGGTATGAGGAAAGATTCTCTTATAAATAAAAAGACTTTTCCAAGACGCAATGAAAATCAATATACGACAAAAATATTCCTGATCACTTACCAAGCAGAAATGACATTCAAAGTTACAAAGAGGTTAATGTACCTTATTATGATTTTCTTTCAATGAGCCAATGCGTAATCGTCGATAAATACAACACAGAAACCACTCGCGATTGTTACTCGGGTTTATTTTGAAGATGATTTCAGTTCAAGATGGAATTGCCGAGATAGGTTATTTTGTTCGTTCCGAGTACCATATTGTTTAGTGGAGGAACTAAAATCCATGGCACATAGTAAATATTCGTTGGAGACGCGTTTATTTACTTCGATTGGATTATTATATTTAATCATAAATCGGTAAAGAGAGAAGATCTGTTCAGTTTTTGTTATATCATCTATCATCTGAGATTTCCTGATTCGTGTGTATGATCTCAATCATGAATTTTTTTCAACATTTTTTCTTGTCAGGAGATACATGTACGTGAAAAAAAGAGTGTGATGCTAATTACTGATCAATTATCAAAAAGTTCACTAGAAATGTCACTTACAAACATCTGGAGATGACGCAGATAGTTTGTGAATTTATGACAGAATATAGACGTGCTTGGAGATATTCACATCGCACAAATTTTATATGCGTTTACATGTAAATGTATAAACATTCGAGCGAGGCTGGCCTCACATGAAGGGGAATATGTTCCGGCGAAATGAAAATTGAACCTAATGTACAAATCTGGGGTAGCTGGCATATCCCTAGCGATTTCGTTTTTACCGAAATTTTTGGTAAGAAATTGGTGATTTTGTGGTTTGGTGATATTGTGGTTGGAAATTGGTTATATTGTGGTCAAATCGTCGTACCGTTTGTGACTTTTTTGTACCATATAATTACCAACAAATTACTACACGATCGGTATTTTTATGGCCCGAAGAGAACATGAAGCTTCAGCGAACGTTCAGATCAGATGTGTATAGATCGAGCCGAAGGTTCATTAGAGCTAACGTTTAGATTCACAAACGTTTGACAAAGGTTCTACGAACGTTGAAATGTCCGCCTCGAAATACGTTCAGGAAACATAGATGAAACGATCGCTGAAGGTTTAACGAAGCTTCACAAAAATATCTATACTTAGATTAATTTTGATCAATTTATATGAAAAATAAATTAATTAATAAACATAAATTATTATAAATTAATCTAAGTATAGATATTTTTGTGGAGCTTCCTCAAACCTTCGATGAACCTTCAGCGAACGTTTCATCTATGTTTCCTGAACGTATTCCGAGGCGGACATTTCAACGTTCGTAGAACCTTTGTCAAACGTTTGTGAATTTAAAAGTTAGCTCTAATGAACCTTCAAACCGATCTATACAGATCTAATCTGAACGTTCGCTGAAGCTTCATGTTCTCTTCGGGGGGAGAAGTTTTGGACAGATTTTGGTAAAGAATGACGGAATCAACAGGATGTACAATTCGGTTCCTTTTTGGAAAAAATATGCCTGACATTATCGCAAATGGAAGGAACAAAATTGATAAGTTTTTGGATAATTTCGAGTTCATCACCATGAAACCAGCGAATCTTCAGTGCTACTGATTGGTAACAATGTGGTTCCTTTTTGGAAAAACATCTTGAAAATACGGTAAACACCCGTTGGGCCGAAAGCCCGTTAGGCCGAAAGACCGTTGGACCGAAATTTATTTGACCGAATGACAAAAATCCGAAAAAGTCTTGGTGACATTTTGTCTTATTCGCACACGACTAGTAACGTATAGTAAGATTTCGGATTATTGTCATTCGGTAAAATAAATTTCGGTCCAACGGTGTTTCAGCCCAACGGGCTTTCGGTCCAACGGGTGTTTACCGAAAATACCGCTGATAGAAGGAACCAAGTTGGTCAGTTTTTGGTTACTTTCCGGTTCATGACCATGGGATTACCGAATTTGCATTGGTACTCATTGGTAACAATTTGGTGCTTTCTTGGAAAGAGTATACCTGGAATTACTGCAGATGGAAGGAACAAAATTGGTCAGTTTTTGGATAATTTCCGGTTCACAACTATAGAATCGCCAAAACTTCAGTGCCACTGATTGGGGAAAAGTTGGTTTCTTTTCGGAAAAAAATATGCCTGAAATCACCGCAGATAAAAGCACCCAAATCGGTCAGGTTTTGAATAATTTCCGGTTCACAACCATAGAATTACCAAAACTTCAGTGCCACTGATTAGTGGAAAGTTGGTTCCTTTTTGGAAATAATATGCCTGGAATTATCGCAGATAGAAGGAACTAAATTGGTAAGTATTTGGATAATTTCCGGTTCATAACCATAGAATTACCAAAACTTGAGTGCGACTGATTGGCAACAATTTGGTTCCTTTTTGGAAAAAAAAGCCTGAAATTACCGCAGATGGAAGAAACCAAATTGTAACCAATGCAGGATTCTCAACATTCGGTAAATCTTCGGTTTTTGATCACGAAGCAACCAAGAAATGACCAAGAAGACCATTCCTGTAATCTGGTAAAAAAAGTGGTTTGGTTCCGAGAAGGTACCGAATCGTGACCGATGAGTCTGGCCTCCCATGGACCGGAATTCGTTCCGGTGGAATGACTTTAAACCAATCGCTTCCACAATTTCTTTTAGAGCGTTCTATCAGAAATCTATAACAAATTGTGCATTGGTTCAATTTTCATTCCGTCGGAACGAATTCCGGTCCATGGGAGGCCAGCCTGAGTCGCACTGAATATCCGGTAATTTTATGGTTTTTAACCGGAAATTGACCAAAAACTGACCAATTCGGTTCCACCTATTCACGTTAGTCTTAGGCCTTTTTTTCCAAAACGGGACCAAATTGCAACCAATGCAGGATTCTCAACATTCGGTAAATTTTCAGTTCTTAACCACGAAGCAACCAAGAAATGACCAAAAACACCATTTCTGTGATCTGGTAAACAAATGGTTTTGTTCCAAAAAGATACCGAATCATGACTGATGAGTAGCACCAGTGTTCGGAACTCCTAGGATCGTACACGATGTTTATTGATCAATTCTTATAGAGCAACCAATCACCTCCAACATTCTATGAGAAGCGATCAATCAGAATCGTGTACGATCCTAGGAGTTCCGAACACTGAGTAGCACTGATGTGGTTGTTGATTAT
The DNA here is from genome assembly GCA_018340375.1 of Gonatopus flavifemur. NCBI lineage: Eukaryota > Metazoa > Arthropoda > Insecta > Hymenoptera > Dryinidae > Gonatopus > Gonatopus flavifemur. Next base: position 4,288,287 of record JAFFJZ010000001.1, read on the forward strand.
TCTGTGGTAAGAAAAAGTTACAAACGTACCGAAATTTTTTGGTAACTTTTTGGTAACCTCAAAATCGCTAGGGATATCACTGTTCTGTGTGGCAAGGTTGTTTTTATTTTGTTTCGAATGAATGGAATGAGTCTTTCCATGCAATATAAGAAGATGAGTTAATATCTTAAATGATTCCAAAACAGTTATCTTTCATTTTAAGAAATATTCTTGTGTAATGATTCGGGAATATTATGTTCAAATCAACCACTCTCAGATAACAATTTTGAGGAATTCTTCCGGAACATTCTAAAAGATATCTCAAAGAATTCTAAAAGATGTCTTATTAAACACCTAAAGACATCTTTAAGATATCTTACGGAAGATATCTTTAAGAATTCTAAAAGATACCTTCAGAAAACTTCAAGAAATCACGCATGAAGACTTCCAAAAGATATCTTTTGGTGTTTCATAAGACATCTTTTCGAATTCTTTAAGATATCTTTCAGAATGATCCAAAAGAGTGATCCAAAATTGTTATGTGGGCTACTTTGGCATTACGTTAATGCAATTTGTTTGAAGTATTCATTACTAAATTGTCCAAAAATGAATTATATTTGTTACAAATAATGCATATTTACAAAATCAACTTCCATTTCTGACTGTTGGTTTGTATTTTTTTTTTTTTCAAATTGCAATACATTTTCAAGATAGTTGATTCATAATTGAGTTTTTCATTTTTTCTAATACCTCAAATTGAAGTTAATTTAAAACGAATGCTAGTCAATATTTCAATCGTTCATTGGAATAAATTTAGAATGGGATATATTTGGACTTAAAAGGTTCGATGAATTTCAAAAAATCGAAATAGCACATATTCCATTCTTCTATATTTCATGATTATTTTTTGTTCGAATCAATGATTCAAACTTGATTAATATTAAAACTGAGTTCATTTTTACATAAACATTTTTATTATCAGTAATATTCATTCTTCTGATTGTAAGAACTTTGTGAAGTACTTTTCTTCATTGTACTTCTTTCCATTTAAATATTGAAAACCTGGGATTTTCTTGTAATAAAATCCAAAAAGTACCCTAACAGGACACTCCTTCGCATCTCCGTGGTCTCCACGTAGATACCACCTATCTCCGTGGAGACCACGGAGATGCGATGAAGTGTCCTGTTAGGGTAAAAATGATATAGAATATTGTTGTTTTCATGATTCAATTCTTATGGTATTCTGAATTAAACGTATAATTTTAGAATGTCATAAATTATTATTCTATACAAACTCGTAATGAATCTAACCTAAAAAATGTCATTATCGTTAATGTTGAAAAAACGACTTTTTAATTATTAATGTTTATTATTCTCATTTCATAGATTTTTGAATAAACAATTATAAAATATTTTTCTATTTCATAATTTTGTTCTTTTTTTCATTATATATATCCGGACATATGCATTTACCGTCATCTCGGTTACATTTGATGAATCGATTTGTTAGATGTGGTTTACTTTCTATATCAATTTTCAGATATTCCGATTTGGAATTAAAAGACTTCGGGAAAATAAGAATTCGGGCGGATGGCCTTTCGGGGTCTTGAAATTCGGGTGAATGGGATGTCGGCATTTTGGTACCCTACCCCTACCGCAGGGGGCATAATCCACTGATCTCTGTTGGTAGAGTATCATAATACCGAATGTGTCAGGCTAACCTCCCATGGACCGGAATTCGTTCCGGCGGAATGACTTTAAACCAATCGCTTTCACAATTTCTTTTAGAGCGTTCTATCAGAAATCTATAAAAAATTGTGCATTGGCTCAATTTTCATTCCGCTGGAACGAATTCCGGTCCATGGGAGGCCAGCCTTATAGTACCGAATGTTCATATTCCCGAATGCTCATAAGACCGAATGTGCATAGTCCCGAATAAAAAAATATGAATTTCAAAATAAATAAAAAAATGGACCATTTCTGTCATAAAAAATTGATCGTTCCCACATGATATGCGTAAACGAATCTTTTCTTATGACGGAAGTGACGGATTTTTGGATTCATTTCAAAATTTATATTTTTTTATTCGGGACTATGCACATTCGGTCTTATGAGCATTCGGTACTATGAGCATTCGGGAATATGAACATTCGGTACTATGACACATTCGGTATTATGATACTCTACCATCTCTATTATACACTGGATAGCGGATACTAAAAATTTCTTGTGACGAATTGAAGACTTGAGTCACCATTTTGACGTGGGCTGAATGTTCATTTTTCAGCGGTAAATTTGAACCATATCAACGTATTTCCAACAAAATCTACATTATATTTTCACGTAATTGAAAAATTTTCCATTATCCTTTCCCATGTCATTTAAATTTTAGTTCATAATACAAACAAGCATGAGATTCTGTTTATTGTTGAGTTTTTGTGAATTTCACAAAAAAATGTATATTTTCAATTATAGAAAAGTTCCAAACCATTCAAACTGTAATCAATCATGATTTTTCCGAATTTCCCATCATGTTACACAATATTGGGTATTAGGATTGGATTAATATTGATATACTGCACAAAATACTTCGATAGCATTCAAATTTACCACCAAAATTGAGCATTCAGCCCACAAACAAATGGCGGCCCCAGAGTCTTCTATCACGTTCAATTACTCACAGAAGTCTTGTATTGCAAAGTCCTGTATCCGCTATCCAGTGTATATTAGAGATCAGTGATAAAACCTCATCGAGTATTCTCAAACTCATCAAATCGCTGCAGCGCTTACTTTACTACTTCCCCACCGTGTGTCAAGCTGTAATTTCATGGGGCGTCGAGCATCAAGCGTCAACAATAGACGGAAAGAGAAGAACTGTGTGACCTCTCTTTCTTTCTAATGTTGACGCTTGATGCTCGACGCCCCATGAAATTACATCTTCAGAGCTCAAAACATCACCGTGGAATCAAGAGATTTGTTTTTGTGTGACATCCGAATATTGGGCGACAATTTCATGCCAATAATCAGAGGAGTACAATGGAACGTTGACACAGTATTGGTTCCGTAACAATGACATCGTAATCTGAATTTACAAAACAAACACAGGAATAGACGTGGTTAATTATCAATGGTTTATTTCGTCAGTTTATCATCATCCACCACTACAACGTAACACAATTATGGTTCATAACAAGATAAAGAATCACTTGTACTCTTAGCATTTTTTTGAGATTACGAGAAACGACGAAATAACCGCAGGGTGTTACGAATTCAACTATTCTACTTGGCCTCGGTCAAATGATCATCCGTTTTTTATCGCAACGTATGAACAGTTGTCAAAATTGAAGTCAAAAATTTTCCAAGATGATGGAAGGAGTTCCTGTCACGTTAATTGTCAAAGCCTCACATCAGCAAATTAAAGATCAAATTATCAAGTGCGACGATCATTGGACCGTAAAACGATTGAAGGAGCATTTATCCGAAGTTTATCCTAATAAACCTGTGAGTTGAAATTATGTTCTTGCATAGTTACGAGAAGAATAATAGTTAATGCGTTTTTAACTGATAGTGATAATAGTTCTCACTTGCTCGAGAAAAATTGAAATAACCAATGGAAGAGACAAAAAAACGGACTTTCAATTTCTACAGATTATTTTCATCATCCTGCATCAATTTATCATTCTACGTCGAGTGTTTTTATGTTACTTTTTTCATAGATCTTTAAAATTCTTTTTCCCGTAATACTGTTTGCATAATTATCATTATAATTATCATGCGTATCGCTCGCAAAGTCTGCATTATCATGGATACAGCTGATAAAATTTATGCAGAGTTTATTACAATTGGAAGAATGAATGAATTAAAATTCAACGATTTTACAATCATAAGTGATAATTATGTAAACTTATGTTCGTCGTCAAAAGTATTGCAACCCTGAGCCTCGCGAGCGGAATGCTTTTGGAGGTCGATATAAATGTACACCCATGTTTCGTCTAGTCATTCCAAATGATCCGTTGACTTTACCTCGGCAGTAGAACTCATATTCTTCAGGTTCTTTTCTCTTTTATCCCTGTCGGTATCCAGTATTCTATAATTTCAATAAAATTTAGTCTGATTGTTCGTACAGAAAACCATTTGCTACTTCGAATGAAATCAGCCGCATAGCGACTATAAAATAACTTGAACATCACATTTACGATGAACAGTTTTAATACAAAACACAAACAGAAAGTTCTTTCTTGATTGTACATGAAAATGTTAATTTCAATTTACAAATATGTAATAAAATTATATTTCAACTGTATTCTTCGATACACATAATCAGTTTATGTTTCAAGTATTGGGAGAGATATGTAAAATAGTTGTGGTTATTTATATCATTATCAAGTCATTTTTATTGGATCAGTGCATTCCTGTTGAGATAAAAATATCAAACATGACTAATCTTCGTTCATAAAAATTGTACATACTATTCCTATAAATGCTGAAATTATTATCAAGTATACTTTGTAACATAATGAATTTAATCTATATAAATTATCTTGGAATACATTGGAGTTAATAGCATGTTTATAATCTTGCTTTAAATATATTCTTATGAAAAGAAATTATATTAATTGTAATAATTACATGTAAAAATTGTATTTTCAGGAGAGCAGTAAACAAAAACTCATTTATTTGGGTCGACTATTGAACGACTCTTCGTATTTGAAAGATGTTTTGAGGCAACACGAAGGTTTGGAAGAACAATCCCATATAGTTCATCTAGTCTGCGCTCTTCCAAAATTTTGTGCTAATGGAGCATCCGCTGCTCAAACTAACATAGAAGATCATACCAACTCCAACATCAGGAATGATACAGATTCAAGGAATACGGAACAATTCGGACTCGATGGTACACAAAATCCGAATCAATCGAATCCCAGTAATGTTCAACCACAAGTATTACCAACACAGATATTATTAAATCAACCGTATCTCAACACCCGCAACAGTCAGCAAATAGCATGGATGCAACAAGCTTATACGCATTATCTCACCCAATATATGCAATTGTAAGTTTCTATGCTTCAAATCTGTCAAGATCCTTCATTCAAATCCGTTTTGAGAGATTCATCAAAGTGTTTATTATGATTAATTCAATCATAAATGATACGAACGTGTCACAAAATGTGATGATTTGATCATTTACTTGATTTTATTTCAGAATGGCTGCGCAAGGGATTCAGTTACAAGATAGTACACCTTATATGCAACAAATGAATATGGGGGACAATATGTATATGAATAATAATAATAACAATAACAATGTTGGTAATGAACCACCCCAGGCTATGGCTCAAGACGCGGGAGATATTAATCTAGGTAACAACAATAATAATGTCGGAGACGATGCCAATGCAGGGTTCCATCGGGATTGGTTGGACTCGTTTTATATGTTGTCCAGAATCATTGTTCTCTTCAGCATAGTATACTTCTACTCCTCGCCATTGAGATTCCTGATGGTTACGTTCTTAGGTTTCGCCATATATATGTAAGTATGTTGTTAAAACACCCTCTGGATCTTAAAATTCGCCGTGCTCTCGAAGACGCGTAAAACTGTTGTCCAAGTGACAAAAGAGGGAGTAAAAAAAAATGTAAAATGAAATAGAAGAACCCCTCTCTATTGTCCTTTTGTATATCAAAGTTCGAAAGTATGACGAGGATCAAGATCCAGACGCTCGATTTACCTACATAATGAAGAAGATGAAACATTTTCTTTAATGTATCTTTGTTGCTATACGGAGTCTGATCAAACATCAGAAAAAGAAGAGATACTTGAACTTTTTCCTGTTTCTGAACAATGGATAGAAGTTCATCTCTCTATTTGGTTCAAGCTCATCAATCTCCGAAGAACTATAATTCCATACAGCACCGGGAGATTTTCTGAACGTCCAGAAAAAGTGCTTGCTCGAACAGACAACTTGCAAATATCCCGCGAAGTTCTATCCATGTCCACCTTGCGAAGAGGTGGCCATAAAAACTAGTTTCAATGAAAGTACCTTTGGAACGTATGATGAGAATGTCTCACAATGGACGAAAAGAACGTGCACAGAATATTTAAAAGATACCAAAAGGATAACAGGTGCATCAAAAGTTGATATGCTCTAAACTTTTAAAAGAAGTTGTAAATCAAGTGAATACAAGCATCGAAACATGGGTGAAGTCGGAGCTGATCGGTCTCAGATATATCAATATAAGCAAGAAAACAGTAATCAAAGTATGACAAAATGAGTATCTGCGGTTGAATCTCAATTGACAGAAAGCTTTGTACCCGAGAACAGGTGTTGATACCCTGAAGGTTCCAGTTTAAGGGGGAATATGAGTTTTAAGGGATGAAAAATACAGTAAGCATGAACATCTTGAACATTAACAAAAGATAGGAAATCGAATACAATCGAGGTAGTAATACATCGAGAAGAACCAATGATCATGATCACTTGTGTCTTGGATGGATTTAGAGAAAGCTCGTCTAGCTTAACTAGATCTTCATTGATGTTAATAATGTCATTATTATAAAGCAAACCGGGATTAGAGCAGCATAAAACTTGAAGAAAGAAGAGCATCAGCAAACTTGTACTGAAAATAAAATTCTGGAACAGCTAACGTTTAGACATTCAAAGTTGATGTTTGTTAAAAACATGAAATTGGTAACCATAGAAATGTTACTAGCTTACTTTGTTCATCAACTGTTGATAAACACACGAGTCGAATTTTGGGGGATAGAGAAGAAAAGTTTTTTAAATTATATATATTTTATATATTATCACATATAATTTGAAAATTTTTTCGCTCGAGTGGTAGTTAGCTTTTTCTTGTGTCAAGTCAATGTTTCCTATCAAGTATTGTTCTTTCTGGATAGTATTGTTATAAAAAGCAATAGACATTCAACTCTGAATCATGGGGGTCAGTGTACCCACGGTATTGGTGCCTACAAATATCAGCCATGAATGTCTAAGCTTTGGCTGTTCTAGAATATAATTTTTAGTGTAGAAAACCTCCTGTGTAAAATACAGGCGTTGGCATCAGCAATATATACAGAAAATAGTCGGAGTCCTTGGACAAATTTCTGAGAAACACCAAAGGTAACTGGCTGTCCCTCAGAGATATTGTCACGCGTTTTAACTGTTTGAAACCTGCCAGTGAGATACGGCCAAAACCATTCAAGAACAAAAGTACGATAAGATCATACGATAATGGAATAGCTTAGACAGAAGTACGGAGTGGTTAGCAGTATCAAAGGCTTTTGAAATATCAAGTAATACCAAGATACTGAATGATTGGAAAAATGTCGATAGAGCATCCCTTGATATTCTCATTCAGACAATTTTTAAGGAAGTAAAGAACAACTTTTTCAAGAATCTTTGCAAATTCACATTGAACGGATATCGGACCATGATCACAGGGTTGAAAAAACTTATCAAATTTAAAGATAGTTGTGACCAAGGATTCCTTCCAGTAGAAAGAGAAAATGGAATAAGATAGTTAATAATTGAACAAATATAAGAGAAAATGAAGGAATTTGTAAAAAATGTCAGGAGTTATATGAAGAAAGTAGAAATGGATCAATTCTCAAGGCACGGAGCTCATTCTGCGGTAGACGATTATTCTTGATTCCCATCACACGATTAGAGATGAAATGATTGTGAGAAGCATCAACAAGATTTCTTAATCCACAATATATACAGCGAGCATATATGGGGCGTTGGTTCAAAGACTAATGCGCCTTGCCAAGTTACGCTTATTCATCAGATTAAAGCCTAGACGCGTAAGCTACGTAAACGCAAGAAGGGATGCGCAGAAACCGTGTACGAGATCTGCGCGAGCTTTCATTTCTAACGTTCACGTTTACGTAAATTGTGTGTCTAGGCCTTTTCGCGTTAATAAATCGCGTTATCCATGGTGCAGCGTTCAAATGATAAAGCGATCTATCTTATAGCTGTTCAATATTTTTATTCTTTCATTTTCAGATATCAAGGTGGCTTCAGAATGCAACCGATTTTATTACCTGAAAACAACAATATCCATCTCGACAACAACAATCAAGCATTGCAAAATGAGATGGTCGGTCCACAAAATGTTGTACCACCGCAAAACGGTCAAGTTCCAGACGTGCAACCGGAAGCCAGAACGAACGCGAATGAAAATAACGAAGAAGTAAGACCAGGAGCTCTTGCTTTCACATGGACATTCTTTAGTTCGTTTTTCGCTTCGTTGATTCCAGATCAACCCAATATGATTTAATTATCTTTCTCCGCGTTTCTCGGTATATATATATATATATATATATATATATATATATTATATTGTAAATCATTCTGCTTTTCTTCGAACTTTGTAAATTCAACCCAACTTTAAACCAAATAGAAGAAAGGTGGTATCTTTGCGTATAAGAGGTTTCATGTCATTTATCTGTTAGATAAAAAGAGTTAAATGTATCATAATTAATATAATTAATAAATTTAATAACTTTTATAAGAATTGATAAAATACAATTTCGCAAATGACTGTTATTAGTATTGAAGATATTTTAATACTAATAATTTATAAACAGCACACACGAAAGGGCAAAAAAGCTACGTAGAGGAATCTGATATACTTTGATATATCGGTCAATGCTTTATCGTTGATATCAGGACATTGTACGAAAAAAAAAAAACAAAACTGTTTTTACATCTCAAACAGTGATACATATATATATATCGTATACATAAATCCAAAATCAGACTGGAATCAGATTTCGAATGTTTTGATACATCGAATTTTGCGCCAAAGTCAAATATTTCTATTGAATTCGATACTCTTGAAATTATGTATTAGAAATTTATCTGGTCAACTGAAAGTTTAATAATACTCGGTTAAAATTAAGTCGAGAAATTTCAACGAGAGATTATATATGAATATATTGAATAAGATTGTAATTATGAGTCATTGAAAGGTGTTTCCGAGAAGTCATTGTGGTGATGTGAACAGTGTTCACTAAACTTTTGGCCATCGATGTGTAGTGAACACTAGATGATGTGAATGCCAATTTGTGAAGAAACTTTGAATCAAAAGTAATGTTCAAACCATTTCGATATTCGCAGTTATCCAGGGAAAAAAATATGTTGTGTACGTTGTATTTTGTTATTTGCTAGATCAACGTAAATTTAAATTTCTCTTTATTTTTCTTGCTTATTAAAAATCTTCGATAATCAACATTTTGCTTGCGTCTACGGTTAACATGTACGTCTTGTAAATATTTAGTATCACTGATGTTATGTTTTTAATGATCCGCAAAGGATAAAATTTTTAAAAAATTCTTGAAGAAACGTTGAAAAACCTGCGTTGTCTGGAACATGAGACGGATAAGACTATCGGATACCGTGTTTTCAACGCCTCACGTTTTAGTGTCAGTTGAAGAAAAATCGTTGGACTCGATTAACGAAAATTTCAAATTTATACATATTCGCGGAATATTCCAAATTTCATTTTGCTGATTATCACGTCCACCAGGAAACTCTTCGTTGACTACACATACATTTTGCTTAATTAGCCCAAGGATGTTCTTTCAAAGAACCTTGGACAATCAGAAATATCCGAACAGAATCAGTCATTTGATGAAAAATAAGTAGAGGAGGTTCCTGAGTTTGGATACCGTGTTCTCACGTCAAGTGGATACCAGCGGCGTGATAGCAGCCAAATCTATTTTGAGTGAATTGAAACCTTCGGCCGTAGTTCGTCATAAACGATTCGCCTGCTGCCACGCCGCTTAATATCCAAGTGTCAACGTCTGTATGCCGCGCAGTATATATGGGTTATATTTGAGATACAGTACACGGTCCGCATACGTATGATTCATCCAATCATCTCAATACGTTTTTCGCAAATGTACATTTGAATTGAAATTTGGAAAGATTAGTATCTTAGATTTTTAAATAAACGAAAGGCATTCGCTAAATTCATTTCTCGAATCAAGGAGATAATACTATAATATTTATTTTGTTCTCAATCGTTATTGTGTAAAATGACGAAATACTTGTACCAAATACTGTAATATAAATGTAATATATAATGGTTATATAATTGTATTCGTACTGTTTAACCGGAACTCTAGTTGACTTTAAGTTAGCCAAGATAGCCACTGTTTATGAAACAGTGAAACTTGACTAATAATTGATAAAATGATTTTATCAAAGTTCTAATTTTTCAAATCAGTTTAGCGAAAAGATATTATACATATACTAAAAATTACTGTGGTAGATCATCACTCTCCGCGGACCATATTGAGAAATTGTGGTGCTTTTGTGTGGTTTTGTACACTTGTTATTCATATTTCGAATGAATTTTCATTTCATAATTCTTTCTAAGTTCAGAAGAAATAGTTTAATTTATTTAACGGACCACTATTTCGTCAACTCAAACTTGACTGTGTACCACAGGAATTCTTTCTTAAATGATCATACGTTAAAGCATCATCACGCAATTCTCACGTTTCGCGCGGATTTTTCCTGTATCTCGACTGTGATACACAGTAAAGTTACAAAAAATTCTTTATCGATTATTCTAGAAGCAAGGTGTAAAGATGAATGAGAATAAATAAAGATTTGACGCTATGTATTATTATTTGTGAATAATCTTAAGCGCCCTTCTCGGTTTAAAGTTTTGAAAAATTCAAATTCTTTCATCTGGAAATTGTTGTCAAATTCTTGTCCAGTATATTTACAATTGCCTGCTTTCAGGTGCACTCGACGAAAGGTTACGCGCACAACCGATTATTCGATCCGGTCATTTCGTTGAACGACAATCGATCGATTGATCATTTTATCATGACTTTCTCATTACATTAGTATAAAAAACAGATTTTGGTAGAAATGCTGCAACATGAAATAATCATAACTTCGCCCCGTCTTTACGTTGATATTTCCTCAATATATACGAAAAAAACGAATAAATCTTGTTGATATCCATATCGATTTATTATATCACATTAGTTTCTGCTTTCAATAAATTACAAATCACAGATCATCACACGCCTTTCAAAGTATATGATATAATACAAAGAATGATTAAACAAATCTCAAATTAAAACGACAAGAATCGTTAAATTGTTATTTATACTTTTTATTTGTTCTCTTTCGGTGAATACTTCATGAAATGCTTTTGATCGAAATCACACCTTTCCATTCACTTTTTCCGAATAAATGATAATAAATTCAAAAATTTGTACTATGCACGAATTAAACTCCAAGATGTCGATCAAATTCATGTCATGTTTTTGGTATTGATTCCCGAATAAGGATATTTCATTGCAAAAACTGTACAGAGTGCTGTCTTTCCGTAATGTTATTGACGTGTATTATGATTATTAGTCAACAAAATTTCACTACAAATCATAGACGTTCCCGCCGTAGATGATTATCCAATTCGGCCAATTGCCGAAGGAATCCGTCGTTGGGATGTACATCGCGATTTTCGCGTACCGCTTTCATCGCATCCACAGCCAGCATGTTTTTTTTAATCATCAGATAAGCCAGAACAAGAGTCGCGCTTCGAGACATTCCCAGCATGCAATGAACAAAAGCTTTACCTGCGATAAGAAGAGATTGAAATTCATTATGAAAAATGTTGAAATCCATGAAATATTTATACAGTAGCCTCTCATTATAAGAGTCGCCTAGGGGGTGTAGGGGAAGAAAGTAGGGGAAAGTACACGTCCCCACTCCTCTACGTAACGAAGTTGACTCCGCACCACTCGTTATAAGCGTCAGTTCATTTTATTTAGTATGTATGTACGTGACAGAAGATAACGACTTGTGAAAAAGTGAAATCTTTGTTCAAACCACTGCCAAAAATTCATTTTTGTCCCAGATTCTTCGTTCACGAGCTAGTTTTACTCTAATACTAGAAGAAAATATTTTTTTTTATTTTTCAGATGAAGCAATCGCAAGTAATTTTGACTACCGCAAACCACTTTTTTTCGAGGCACCTCCGAAAATCGGCTGCCATCAATCCAATTTATTATATTTTTCAATCAACATTTTTGAATATGTTGTTCGAAAGTGACCTAATAACATGCAATAAAAATCTGAATAGAAATTTCTTTTGTAGTACGCTAAAAGAAATCGAGAAAATTACCTTTTTTTTGGTCTCTGAAACGCATGTAACCCCTTAATGAGTGAAAGGAATCCAAAGATATCGTCGGCATTCTGAAAGAACCTCGTATCTCGATTTTCAACAGTTATAGGTGGTTCCATCGGAAAAATGATCAGTACATGCTAATGCACATGTAAACAAGACTTTTATAAACAAAGTGTCCTTCGATTATTGTTGATTGAACATACTTGATCATATATAACTTGATTATATGTGTATTTAGCGTGTACTGATAATATTTCCGATGGAAACTCGATACGGTCAAAAATCGAGATACGAGGTTTTATCAGAGTACCGACGATACATTCCTCGTGGCAAAAATATAAATTTATGGGAAAAATTGTTCTAAAGCACGGAGTCAATTTTGAGATCACAAGTAGAATGTGACTATTCACATACTTTCTGTACAACTGAGTAGCATTGTTTAGAAAAAAAAAAACAAACTGTTAGGAAGTAATTTAGAGAGAATCGATATCGTTCTTTGTGGATTCAATTGATTTGATTGTCAAGATTATCAAAAATTCATCAATTTATTGAATTTTTTTCAGAGATTGTAAGATTTCCATTATAAGAAATTCATACAACTAGAAATGAGTCAAAAGCAGTCCGTACGGACATAATATGTGAAAATGGTGTTGAATTATATTCGAACTGATTTCTAAAGCCGTAAGCCTTATGATAATCCAGTCTGCTTCACTGCATCCCTCATAGATTTTCATTTGTCCAACTTCGAAATGATGAATCTTCTCCCGACGCTTATAACGAGAGGTGAGTTCTTAATCTCGAAACAGCACAAGAGTGGGGGTAGCGCCGAACTCAGTCATGCGGAATTAATCTTTTCGACGCTTATAACGGGTACTCTTATAACGAGAGGCTACTGTATTATCGATTCGAATGAATTCATTTTACCTCCAGAATTGACAGCTTCTTCGATAAATGCAGCGGCCTCATAAAAATATTTACTGATATCCGTGGTAAACAAATCCGCGAGAGGCAGTCCTAAATATTTTATAGGCGTATCCGCATAGTATTTTGCATCGGTATTCACAAATCCAAACTTCTTCCCTTCTGCAGAATTGAGCACGTGAGTTACACCAATCATCTGTAGATACTTTTTATTTTTTGCGGTCGGTCTGTAAAATATCATCATCAAAGTTACATCATGAAAATCTTGTGGTATTTTTCCTGTTGTTGAATTGTCTGCAGGGTTGTTAAAGTAAAATACATGATGTATTATACACAGTTTTTAACACGTAAAAAACTATGTATTTTACGTTAAAAAATCGAGAGTAATTTACATACGTATCTTACACCCGCGAAATTCAAAATTGAAAAAATTGCATTTCTATATATTTTCCCAGCCAACCATGGATTGGTTCCGATCATTGGTCAATTTGATTGATTTCAATGACATTTGCTAATAATTGATCAATTATTTGGGAATTATGTAGGATCTTTATGCGCATGTTCATTCATTGAATAATGATTGATCGAAAATTGATCATTTCTGACGGGCCAATTGTTGATCAATCTCGTGGTCCATAGAATTGACCGAACTTCCCTGTTGGAAAAAACGATCGAAATGGATGGATTTGGATAGGATCTCGATCCGTGTCTGAGAATTTTCTATACAAATCAATCCGATTTTATCCGGTAGTGAGATGGATTGTCCATAAATATCCAATTCCATCCATTGCAAGAGGCCTGCTATCAGTTTCAATCCGGAATTGGAAAATTATTGGAGACCTGCAATCCACTTGCATCCTTTCCCCATCCACAAGCGTTGCGGATCCATTTCAGTCCATTCAGAGGAAAGAAAGATCATGTAGAATGATCTGAACTGCAATATAGATTCGTTTGCGTCCAGAAGACGGTTGAGATATTTATCCAAACAAATCTGATTGGATCTGAAAAGTATGAATTCATCTGTGAATCGATTTTGATCCACGGAGAAGAATAGAAATCTCTTCAGACTGGATCCGAATCATATGGATAGTCCGATATCATTCGTAGAACGTATGAATTTTCAATCACGATGAATGATTATTTTTGGATACCATCATCCCTGCGTGCATGATGCAAGTTCATCCGTATTTTCGGATGGACACTGGATCCGAATATATCCTATCAAGAACTGATATCCGTTACTATCTGAAATGCGTATGCGAATTAAATGCGACTGAATCCAAAATCATACCATGATGTAACTATGATACCGAATCCATTTCCATTTGCGAGGAGAGATTAAAATCTCATCCGACTGAATCCGAATTCAGAGCGTGATTCGATTTGATCCGTAAATCGTATGAACTTTGAATCAGAACCAATGATGAGTTTTTGATGAAATCATGCTTGCGTGCGGAATACGATTTCATCCATATTTTCGAATATACACTGGATCCGAATGTATCACATGAATTGGCGGTATCCGGGACTATCGCAAAAAAGTATGGAATTTCAATCCACTTGAATCAAAAGCCACGCCTTCATCAGGATCAGGTCCTGAACTTATATTCATCCGTAAGAAGGGATGCGAATCCAATCTGACTGAATCCGAACTTGGACCATTGTTCAATGTCATCCGTGCAACAAATGAACTTTCAATAAGAATCGATGACGAGTATTTTATACTGTCAATTCCCAGTTTGGAATTCCCAAATTCGCACGGGTTTCACATGGGAATTGAGTGGGTCGCATGGGTCTCCACAAGGGAAACGCATGGGTCGCATGGGTCTTCACATGGGAAACTCATGGGTCGCCACATGGGAATCGCATGGGTTGCATGGGTCTTCACATGGGAATCGCATGAGCTGCATGGGTGTCACATGGAAATCACATGGGTCGATCCACTCGATTCGCATGTGAAGACCCATGCGATTCTCATGTGACCCATGCGATTCCCGTGTGAAACCCATGCGGTTCTCATGTAAAGACCCATGCGGCCTATGAGTTTCCCATGTGAAGACCCATGCGATCCATGCGTTTCCCATGTGGAGACCCATGCGACCCATGCGTTCCCCATGTGGAGACCCATGCGAATTTGGGAATCCCAAATTGGGAATTCACAGTATGGGAGGCTTTGAATTTCGACTTTGTTAGTACGGCATTATTCAATACAAAATTATATATACGAGAACATGAACTTTGGACAGAACTGGATAGGAATGGATGAAAATAGATTACATTCATTTGGATAGACAATGGATGAAAATGGATAACATCAACGCAGGATTATTGGATACAAATCGATAGCCGCGAGAACACGAATATACCTGGATAGGAATGGATAAAAACAGAGGAAATTGATTTGGATACTCAAGGGATAAAAATGGATAACATCAACACGGGATGATTGGATAGAAATCGATAGCCGGGAACAAAAATACCCCTGGATAGGAATGGATGAAAACAGAGAAAATGTGGTTTGGATACGCAACGGATGAAAATGAATTACATCAGCGTAGCTTGTTTGGGTACAAATCGATAGATACAAGAATATGAATTCTTGATGCACATGGATAGGAGGAATGGATGAAAATGGAGATCGATTTGGATCGAAACAAATATCGTTTGTGTAAAATTATCGGATATGAGTTGATAGACGTGAGAACGCTTATTTGGGAAAAGATTGGATAAATATTCTCCAAATGATAGATATGGACAAGAATGCATGAGAATAGTGTAAGCATCATCGGAACAAAAAAGGATAGAAGTGCATAGAATTTTATATGAGGCCACGAATACATTACGCATGTACAGTATCTTGGGCAATATGCGCTCTCCGAGCAGCGTGTCAGGATAGTTTAAAGGTTAAGTATAGGTAGGTCTTGTAAGTAAGGTAGGTAAGTCCGATGATTGTTCGAATCCCTTGCAGGTAGGAATAAATTTCCCAAGTCATGTGAAGAAATAGAGATACAGATGTTGAAGATTCCACGGGATCTTCCGAATGTTTGAATGAGTTCGGAATAATTTTTTTTCATTGTTTTTCCCTGTGGGAAAATTCAAAAGAAAAAACAATTCTGGAAAAAATCGGATTGGAATGGATAGATTTTTTTCCAGCAGAATCATGCAGCAACGGATAGAAATGGATGGAACTCATCAAGGTGATATCGTAAAGCACCGGATACAAATGGATACGATTCATATTCAGGCCCCGAATGGAATATGGATACATTCGAATACGATTGCTACGGGGCCCAATAATCCACTATCCATATTGTGGATTAAAATTGATGAAACTTTTATGCGTTCTGCGGATGACACTGTATCCCGAAAAAAATGGATCAGAAATAGGATTCAAACGGATGCACGTCAAAATGTATTCATTTCTATCCGATTCTTCCAACAGGGTTGATCATTCAACATACGTCGATAATCAAAAATCTGGAAATGTAAAACATCACTTATTTTCTATCGGTTTTAATATGGAATTTTGCATTGCCCTGGTTAAAAAAAACCATTGATTCTCGCCAAATCTCACTAAATTACAGTTGAACTTGGACAATGTTCTGGACGAATCTCATCCAGCAAATGTCAATGAGATTTGGTCAGAAGGAACAGTCGATTCTCGCCAAATCTCACTGAATCTGGCCAAATCTCATTGATTCTCGGACAATGTTCTGGCCAAATCTCATTTAATTTCATTTGTCAGAAGTAATGGATTCTTTTAACCAGGCTGATCATCCCGAATGGAAATATTTCGCTGAAAAATGTCTGTAAAACTATGAAAAATCTCTGAAAAAAAATGAAAAAACTCTGAGAAACTGACAAACTCCGAGAATCTCTGAAATTTTGATGAGAAATCTAATATTTTTGGGACATTCTTTACAGACTTTTTTCAGAGTTTCTCAGAGTTTTTTCATTCTTTTTCAGAGAAATAGTAACGAAATTGCACTCTGAAAAAACTCTGACAAAACTCTGATCGATTGCTAACATTTTTCTGACTTTTAGAAAAAAATTAACAAATTTTCAAACACTTTTTCACACATGATATTTGAATACGGCATATGAATGTATTTATTGAATTTCAGGATTTTTCAATAATCAGAAAAATGTCAACAATTTATTAGAGTTTTGTCAGAGTGCAATTTCGTTACTATTTCTCTGAAAAAGTATGAAAAAACTCTGAGAAACTCTGAAAAAAGTCTGAAAAAAGTCTGTAAAGAATGTCCCAAAAATATGAGATTTCTCATCAAAATTTCAGAGATTCTCACAGTTTCTCAGAGTTTTTTCATTTTTTTTCAGAGATTTTTCATAGTTTTGCAGACATTTTTCAGCGAAATATTTCCATACGGGATGTCATGTTAATAGGATAGAATTATTTATTATGTTTTATTATGTATTGTTTATTAGAAAAAATTGTTGTGGTTAATCGATCATGACATCATGTAATAGGATTCTATCACAAAAAATTCATGAAGAAGTGAAAATTCATAAAAAAAGTTGGAAATCCCAGAATATTATTGATTTTGAAATGCACTTATGAAATTTCATAAGAATTCTTATGTTGTATTCAAGAAATTTTCTAACAGCGATTATAAAGTTGAACAAACTGAATGAAAAGTTATGGTGAAATATTTCAATAATTTTGTAGGAAAATTCAGCCTACAAGACTGTCTCTCATATTCTTT
This sequence comes from Gonatopus flavifemur, assembly GCA_018340375.1. Lineage (NCBI taxonomy): Eukaryota > Metazoa > Arthropoda > Insecta > Hymenoptera > Dryinidae > Gonatopus > Gonatopus flavifemur. The sequence goes on from JAFFJZ010000001.1 coordinate 4,306,070, forward strand.
CCGGATAAAAAGGATTTCTTAAGGATTTCTACCCATCGCAATTTCGGCGGTAATCAAGAGGACAACATGAAAGATCAGTTTGTGTGGGGTCTCAAAGAGGAAGCATTACAAAAACGGCTTCTTCGAGAAAGAGAGTTAACGTTCGTCAAAGCGGTAGAGATGGCGACAGTGTTCGAGTTGGCAAGCAGTGACGCAGCAAGCATTCACAGCGATGGAACGAGTCAAAACACAGACCAATCAGAAGTACACTTCATGAGCGAGAGGAAGAAAGGAAAATATGGAGGATTTGCATCGACACCGGGAAATCGTCCGAGAAACGTGGGATGGTTAGAATGTTTTTGTTGTGGTCGCGAAGGTCGTGTGCCATCAAATTGCAGATTCCGCAAGTATAAATGTAACAAATGTGGAAAGATCGGTCATTTGGCTAAAGTTCGTAAATTAGAGAATGTGGAAAGCGGTAATGGCCATTCCGTAAATTCAAATAAGCAAAGTGATAAGAAAAATACGAGTAGGCAGAATTTTTTGTCTGAATGCGAAGATTTGAATAGTGCTCTCGATAATCTGTTCGGAATTGAGGAATGTGCAAGGGGAACAATTCAGTAACAGATAATGGGCCTACATTTACACGTGCATTGTCTTAGTGAAACAACACTTTTTTCCTTCGCAAATGTGGCCGTTTCTTTGCAATTTCAGCTTTCCATCGATTCAAAAGCGCACAGTAATAGTCACTATTGATGGTGGTTCTTTTTTGGGAATAGTCGATGAATATTATTCCCTTCGCATCCCAAAATAGAGACGCTATGACCTTTGCTCGCTTTGGATTCGATTCGTCGACTGCTATCCACTCAGCGGCCTGTCTTTTAGATTCTGGTATGTAATGGTGAAGCCATGTTTCATGCATTGTCACATATCGACGATAGAATTCAATTTTATTGCGGTTTAACAGCGCCAATTCGTTGTTGTTTTCGGTCGACTGTGAGCTCACGCGGTACCCACTTTGCACAGAGCTTTCGCATACCCAAATGTTCGTGCACCTTCAATTTACGATCGTTCATAACCAATTTGTGGATTTTTTTCAATGTTTTCTGGAATAACAGCCTCATTTGGGCATCCACTGCGCCCTGCGTCATTTGTGTCGGTACAACCACGTTTAAATTCAGCAATCCAATTCTCTACCATTTGTCTCGATGGAGCAGAGTCCGGATAATCTTTATCAAAGCATTGTTTGTTTTCCACTGTATTTTTTTTCATCAAAACTCGAAATTCATGTTTTTCCATTTTTTTTTTCAATAAAAAAAGGTGCTTAACACAAAATGCTATAACTCACGAATCAATAGTCAGATTGCTATCAAAATTACACACGTATCGTTTGGAGGTTAGTACTAAATAAAAATCATATGGAAAAATTCTAGTAACGTCATCTATGTGTCATCCTACGGACTTTTTGAATTGACTGTTACTGTAGAGAATTGAGAATGGACGCCTTCCAGTAGACTATAAAGTTCACTGATGTCATATGATATAATCATATTCATATAGTGTAAATGGAAGTTCTGATTGTATTTCTGCATGCGAATGAATACAAAAAACCACTTTTTTCATGATTTTTCGTGCTCTCTAGGCGGTTCGCAATACAAATCATAAAGGTTAATCACAGGATGTGGGTAGGTATGAAAAATAATTAATGATGAACTACGAAAGCATCTCATCAATATAATTAAAAATTCTTTATCAAAATACAGTTTTTGCTACTAATAATACTTTACGAGGGTGTGTGTGTGTGTGTGTGTGTGGTTTGTTCGATATTTGTTTCTTGTCTTCTCTACATGTTTACATTTTTAATTCAATTTCCACGTTACATTCTCATTTTCTTCTCCTTTTTCCTGTTTTCCTTCCAAAGCAAATATATACATATATATGTAACACTTCTATTGATCAACTCTGAGTATCCAGTCTCCAAATATGCAGATTTTTAAATGCACTAAATTTTGAAATCGTACGATCTTACATCTCGGCTAAAATGTACTTAGAACTTCTTGACGATATCATTACACATTGTTGATAACAAGTATTTTGGATCATGTGAAAACTTTGCCCCTAGATAAACGCTAGTTCATATGAGAAAGATGACTAAATTTACGCCAGTGAAGCTGAAGCGACTCATTTAGACGAACAAAACACGTCAGGAAAAACGACTGATTGAAGTCTCGTCGTTGTAATCCGTGTATCCATGGGAGTATCCCTCAATCGTATGACGTGATCAAGGGGGATACGAATTTTTCCTTCTCACCCTAGAACACAACACTGGGGTAATTTTTCACCCCAAGGCGATTTCAAAGTTGCAGGTAAAGTAGGTATTGTTAAATATCGACCGAGAACCCTAACCATAATTCAGCTTGGAGTTCTAAGAGAGGCAAGAGGCGATGGGAAGTGTCAGTTTGCTTTTTGCTTGCGACTGAGAATAACGTGAAGTCACTGTGGGGTAAAAAAATACCCCAGTGTTGCGTTAACGTCGGTAATTTGTGCGGTTGTGTGGAAGTTCATATTTTTGAATTTTAGTAAAATCTTGGTGTTTGCAGCAGTTTCTGCAGCATGTAAGTACACTCACATTATTCGCAATGTTTTATTGTAAAAAAAAAAAGATCAATTAATTTTCCCCCAGTGTGACTTATTTTTTGTTTCTTTTCTTTGTGAAAGAACTTGTGAAAACATGGCTAGTAGGAGATATAACTTGCGTCCCGCTGATGATGTCGCAGCAAGTCTACGTCCTAGCACCTCTGGAGTAGTTGAATGTATAGATGAAGCTTCGGAGGACGAAAATTTAACGGAATCCGACAGTGATGCCGAAACGGAGCAAAATGCGAGTTCGGCGTCCGATAAATCAGAGGTATGTTATGTTCGTGCTGGGGCATAAACTAAATATGTATATATGACTATTTCAAACACCTGTGAATTTGATGTCGGTTATAATTGACGAAATGTTATTGTTTTCAATATTTTACTTGAATAATGATTTGTATGGAAAAAGTGTGATAATGTTACGTAACGACGGTTCCTCTCGTCCTAAAAATTCAACAAACCAAATACTATACCAAATCCACACAACAAATCGCTGAAGTTTGAGACGACTCCGGAGGTGAAGAAAAGAAAGAACTGTGAAAATAAAAGATTTAGTGAAACATTGATCAACCCCCATCTGAATACTCGTCTCCACAATCGACTCAGGCTCCAATGATAGAATCTAAAAATGATTCCATCAGAAGAAATCGCTAGTATAACAGTATTTAGAAATTGAAAGACACATTCCGAACCTGGAAGAATGAAGGATAAGAATCCGCTGACTGGACAGAGAATCCGAGGTGAACAACAGCATCGATAACAACATCGATGCGAGTGTCAATGCACCGTATTGCGAGAAGCACCGAATACTAGGAAAATTTGTAATCACGAAGGACATATTGCAAAGGATTGTAGGAGCCTGATGAAGAAAATTAATGGAAATTCCATTAAATGTCAGATATGCGACAGGATGGAATACGAAGCTAAAAATTGCAGAAGTTTGAATCAAAATAATTCTAATCCCCTTAATCGCAGTAGAGATACCTGCCAAATATGTAAAAAAATCGGACACAGAGCTGATGAATGCAGATTTTATGCACCTATCAAAACGACACAAATTATACGAAAATGTCCACTTTGTGGAATGAATACCCACGAAGCAAAAGACTGTAGAATGTCGAGACCATGTCCTAAATGTGGTATCGCTGACCATTGAGCAATGAATTGCAATTCTTCAAAGGAATGTCAATACTGTCAGAACAGTGGACATTATGCTGATACCTGTCCTCAAATTCGAAATCAAAGAGGACCCCAATGTCAATTTCGCAAAATTTCAGGACATACCGCAGACGTGTGTCGAAAATTACAATTTCAAATGAGGAATCAAAATAATTATCAAGCAAACAATTCAAATCACGGAAATCAAAATAATTATCACGTAAATTCTCAAAATCAAAATAGCAATTACCGATCCAATAATGAAAATCAATCTAATCATTCACAAAACATTCAAACCTCGAGAAACTCGCGAGGCCTCCCAATGAGGGAGGCTGGGAACTCGAATCCGGTTCGAACAATACAGGGAGAAGAAATTTCCGAACTACAAACGTCAATCTAACTTTGGAAAAACATTTCTCATCAATAATTACTCAAATATTCCAACCAACTAAATTTTTGATAGATTCTGGTGCAGGACCTTGTGTGATTGAAGAAAAATTCATTAAAAACAAAATCAAAGTGAATGAAAATGAAATATTATTTTTATCAGGAATCTCTTCCGAAATAGTACCTACTCTGGGAGAAATAATACTAAATTTCTTCTGTAATATCACTACATTTCATGTTGTACCCGATAATTTCCCTATCGAACCAGATGGAATCATAGGAGCCTCATTTCTCGCGGAACATCGAGCCAAATTGAATTTGAAAACAAATTGTCTAGAGATAGATGATCTCAAAGTCCTTTTTCGCGTTGAAACAAAAATATATACCATGGCACCCCGAAGCAGGCAAATCATGCATGTAAATTTGAAGGGCGCTTCTCTCAGAGAAGGATTCATTTCCAAACTGAATGCAGGAAAAGGAATTTTCATGGAAAATTGCGTAGTAAGAAATCATAATGGCCAAGCATTTTTACCAATCGTTAACACTACTAATGAAGGAATACAAGTATCAGTTCCAGAATTGAATTTACAAGAAATTGAATAGATTCGGAAACAAACTTACGATCAAGAAATTCCCAAGAGAAAAAATGGTAGAAAGAAAAGAAGTTTATCAAAGATCCAAAAAACAAAAATATTTACTATTGCTGGAAGTGAAAGATCCAAACAAGCAATTGAATTATTAAGGCCATATCATTTGAATGCCGAAGAACGAAAAAAAATCGAAATTTTGATTCGTGATACATTGGACCTTTACCATATATCGGGTGAAAAATTGACCTGTACCGAAATATTGGAACATATGATACCTACGACTGATGAGAACCCAATTCACATCAAACAATATAGGTTTCCCCCCATGTTGAAAGATGAAATAATTAAACAAGTGGATGATTTATTGAATGATGGGATAATTCAGCCATCACAATCACCTTATAATACTCCTGTGTGGATAGTTCCAAAAAAGGCAGATTCTCAAGGTAATAAAAGATGGCGAATGGTATTAGATTTTAGAACTTTGAATGAAAAAACAGTAGGAAACGCGTATCCCCTACCAAATATTAGAGAAATATTGGATCAATTGGGTGGTGCTGAATATTTTAGTACCTTCGATTTAGCTTCTGGTTTTCACCAAATCAAAATGAGCGAGAAAGACAGACATAAAACCGCGTTTTCAACTCCCCATGGTCATTATGAATTTTTGAGAATGCCATTCGGCTTAAGAAACGCTCTTGCTACTCTTCAACATTTGATGGATATAGTTCTAACAGGACTACAGGGAATTGAATTATTCGTTCATCTAGATGATATAGTTATTCACGCGAAAACACTATCCGAACATAGGAAAAAGTATCTAAATTCAGCCCATAGATCAGGTCAAGCGAACTTGAAACTCCAACCTGATAAATGCGGATTTTTAAGACACGAAGTTTCGTACTTAGGTCATCAAATTACTGAGAACGGGTTGAAACCAAACGATAAAAATCAAGAAGCTGTTGAAAAATTTCCGCGATCCAAAAACGTGGAGGATATAAAACAATTCTTAGGATTAGCCGGTTGCCATAGAAGATTTATACAGAACTTTTCAAAAATCGCGCTACCATTAACCAAATTGTTTAAAAAAGACATCCCATTCCAATGGAATGAGGAACAAAATGAAGCTTTCGAAATCTTGAAAGAGAAATAGTGTCAAGAGCCTGTCTTGCAATATCCTGATTTCGATGAACCCTTTTTACTCACAACTGATGCTAGTGGCTATGCCATTGCTGGTATATTGAGTCAAGGACCTGTAGGTAACGACAAACCCTGTGCATACACTTCTAGATTACTGAATGAGAATGAACGTAAATACAGTACAAACGAGAAAGAGGCACTTGCCATCTTATACAGTGTATCACAGTTTCGTACCTACCGGTACGGTCGTAAATTCACCATTGTGACTGACCATAGACCCTTAGTGTGGATGCGCACCGCTGAAGACCCTATGTCTACAATAGCAAGGTGGCGTTTGAAATTAGAAGAGTATGACTCCGATATCCTTTACAAAGCAGGTAAAACTAATGTAAATGCCGATACTCACTCTCGTAACCCATTCAGTGAAATTGAAGAGGTCAATGACGCGACAGAGAACGAAACAACGGAGAAAGAACATTTTGATTGCATTATCAGAGATATCGAAGCAATTTATACTACAGAGAATGTACCAAGACGATCTCCGAGAACTTCGAAATTGACGGAGAAAGGTTGTCAATATCGCAAAGAAATTGAAAGAAAAAAGGAACGTTTGACTGAGAATCATGAAAATAATTATCCTGATTAAAGCGAAGATGAACACATCAAACGTGAAAGATACAACAAATTGACACCTAAAAACACTAGAAAACCACCTGATAAAGAGATAACGTTGGAAAATGATAATTCAACTTTTTGTAATGATATCGGTGAACATGATAAATCGAATCTTAAAAATCTAAATCAAGAGGTAATATCAGAAGATCATGATATAATTCCTCACGACTTGAATGATGAATCATCAAATGGAAATCATTCATTATCACAAGACGATAATGACTTATCTCCAAGATCTTTGAAAAAACCCCCTGATAAAAATATCGTTTTTGAAGATGAAATTGATCGACAAATGAATTTTGAAAATGATTGGGATCTCCATAACAACGATAGGAAAGACGAAGAATCAGACACTGATGAATCAATCATTGATGAAAAGATCAAAAACTTTGAATTAGGAATAGGAAAATTACGTTACGGACATAACATGTTTGAAATTAGGGACCAGCTATGGATGAAGAAAGATAATTATACTACTATCTTTCCTCGATGATGGGGGTAAACCCATCGATGATATTACAAGAAACTTTGCAAAACAAATATATATAGATTATTCTGGAAAAATGGATATATAGGAACTTGTAAAATGGCATTTGAGAATAGTAAATGGTATATAGGTTTGTGTCTTATACCTTCCAGGATAACAGTGAATTCAAATCAAATATTTGAAAATTTAGAAAATTTATTGATAGAATTAGAGAAATCAATGAACGAAAATAAAATTATGAGTTTCAGTGCTTCAATGTTAGAATTGGAGAATATATCTTGGATTAAGATAATTGATAAGTTCAGGGAAATTTTCGTAAATACCAATATTAAAATTACGTTCTGTTTAGGAATAGTAGAAAAACCATCGATATCACGTAGAAATGAGATAATCGAAGGAGCACACTCTTCATCCACTTATAAGAGAATCAGAACAAACTATTATTAGGAGTATACGGAAGAAGATATACAAAATTTCATTCAACAATGTTTGCAATGTAAATTGAAAAAATTGATCAGACAAAAAATTAGACAACCAATGACAATCACTGATACGCTAGGTTCAGCTTTCGAAAAATTAGCTTTAGATGTAGTAGGACCCTTTACGTTGACTCATAGAAATAAAAATCGATATATCTTTGCTTACCAAACATTGCACTGCTGCTGTCATGCAAGATGCAACAGCACCTTCAATCGCTGATGCCTTTTTAAAGAAATTCATTTGCAGTTATGGGATTCCTAAAGTCGTATTGACAGATCAGGGAACAAATTTTTTATCGAAATAATGAAAATTCTCGCAAAAATAACTGAACATTAGGCAACTTAAAACAACCGCGTTCCATCCCCAAACAAATGGATCACTTGAAAGAACCCATATGGTTCTTACAGAATATTCACGACAATTCATTAATAGAGACTCTGAATGGGACAATTGGGTGGAACTAGTAATGTTCCCTCATAACACTAGAGTTCATGAAAGCACTCGCAGAACACCCTATGAATTGGATTTTGGAAAAATTCCTCAAGTACCCTCTAGTGAACCCTTATCGGAATATGAACGTTTGGATGCATACGATGAATATTTGGTTCGTCTTCTATCTAGATTGGATAGTTCACAAAAATAAGCTAAACAAAACTTAGAAATCGTGAAACAAAAATCCAAAGAATACTATGATAGAAAAATTGATCCTGTAACATTAGAAGCAGGTAACTATGTGTTCATTAGGAAGGGAATGAAAACAGGGAAATTAGGAGATCCAAATGAGGGACCATATGAAATTTTAGAGGTAATAGACAATAAAAACTTAAAATTGGAAATTGGAAAAAAGGAAATCTGATATCCATTGATGGAGTTATACCCACAGAAATTCACAATTGATTTATACACTCTTTAATCTAGACCCCATTCTCCCATTAATGGAAACAATTAAATTCATAAAGACCTTTATATCAATTTTTCTAGATCATGTCCCAACAAAACATCTTACCCGCCGAGGAATTTCCACCCTTATCGGAAAAAGCTAAACAACTGCATAAATGGCATTTGTTGCACCTATTGGGTCAGCCTAAGGCTGTACAGAAGGCCGCAATAGCCGAGGCTGTTGCTAGAGACACGTATTTCAAAAAACAACAGAAAATCGCCAAACTCGCTGCCGAGGAGCAGAGAGAAACCTTGGCATACTATGCAAGGAGACAAAAGGAAACTCAAAATTTGAACTCGAGAAAAACCGAAGGAGAACCTTCCGGCGCTCGACCAAAAACTCTATCGGAAATCAACGTCCCGAAACCAAGGGCCAAGAGAATGGAAGAATATGACCCAGCCCATAACTGGAGAATGCCTTCCACCTCCAAGGCCACACAAAATCCAACTATTGCCCCTCTAATGACTTTAAAAATTTCGAAACCAATTATCAATAGAACTAAGTTTTGCAATTATTGCGGAATAAACTTGAAAAATATAAGAGATTATATTGGATTTTTTTATTTCTGCCCAAAATGCGGCCGTGATAGCCGAATTTATTCACAAATTAATTGAATTTCGAATTTTTGTTTGTTTTGTTCTCCTTTATTTTTCAAGTTGATCTATGTTTTATTCCTCTTTACATAGATATATATTTTTTATAAAATGCTCATATACCCCTTTATAATATTCAACCTACACGTAAAATGTTTATATATCTCTTTACATAGAACACCCATATACCCTTTATAATATTTAATTTTATATAAACTATTCATATATTGTTTTTTTTTGCTTAGTCCTTGTCTCAAAAGGTTTTTATACACATCCTGTATACTGCAAAATTATAATAAACTAACTATCTCTGTAAATTTCGTTCAGTTTTTTTTAACTCTAACACAACCCAACCCATCTCCTTGCCATAGCCCCAGCCATGTGTTATCAACTATAATACTATCTATGGAAGACAATATACAAAACAAAAAATATATGAACTACACATAATGTGTATTACCCTATTAATTTTAGTTTGTTTTTCTTTTTTTTTTAGACAAAAAAAAACGAGTGATAATCCAACCATTGATTCGAAGTTGGAATATCTAGCCGAGAGTTCAAGACACGAAAACCCAAAACCACTCTCGCTCAAATTTTCCAACAAACAATCTCTTCTCAACGACGGAATCACTCATTATCCTTCTATTCTCTCAATTTATCCATAGAAATTCATCCTTGGTAGTTGACAAGGAACTATGGAACAAAATAGAACTGAATTCTGCGCAAGATTCATTTGGCAGGGAATAAATATCAGAGGGATGGATAATAGAGAATTTAATTCATTGATATGTAATAATGCAGACCATGATGATTGGACGAAATTACAAAATCAAGCCAATTATCATGATCTGAACGCATACGATTTCTGCTCCGAATGCGTATGCAAAAGGGACCGACAAGAATGGAAATTTCGCAAAGAAGTCTTATCACTAGCAATCGTTCGCACTTATCATTTGAAATCCAGACGATTCATTGATAACTGACTCAATTTAATTGATAAGGCTAAATAAATAGATAAACATACGTGAATTAGAGTATAATTTATATACGTAATCAATAAAAGTAAATTCTTCATTTTATAATTATTCAAAAGAGAGATTTTTAAAAAAAAAGGGGATATTCTAAGGTCATGTTAATCGTATTTTTAAGCGAACTCGCAGTCATATAACATCCCTTACTTATTATTTTTTATCGAATAGGAAAAACATTCCTTTTTATTATATTTTTAGCTTCGACGACGAGTTTCCAACAACCAACATCATGTTGTCACCATGGAAGATACTCATTCTCATCTCAACGAAAATTGTCCTATCCCAATGTTTAGTAGGATACGATCGTGGTACCCCGAATCTTAATATCACTACCCTATCATTACTCAACGTAGAAGAATGTGGAATCCCTCAAATAAAACCTGATATCACTCGAACAAATGTTTTACTACTACAACTGTCAAAATTTGACAAAACCCCTGTTCGTCAATGCGAAGTTACCATACACAGAACGATACAGAGATGTGGAATGTCTTCCCACACCTCTGCTGTACACGATGGAATTGCAGAATATATATCCGAGATTGGCAAATCCCAATACGAGGAAATGCATAAACTCGGAACACTCTATCTCTCTCACAATATGATTGCCGGACTGAGAATCAACGCAACCAGCATAAGACAAACTCTATTGGCAGGAAGCGTGAGTTCTGATGGAAAATGCGATGGATCCTCTTATTCAGACCCATACGTTTCCTGGGAAGACGTAATCGTTTGATATCACTATTGGACGCTGGCCCGGGGGCCAGAGCTCCAACCAAAACCAAACCAACCAACCAAGCTCTGCCAAACCTGTGATCACTGACTGACGACCATCGTCTTCTTGTGTGTTCCAGGTAGGTGTCCCCCAGGCCCAGACATACATCGTCAATATTTGGGGGAGTTTATCACGGCAGACCATCGCCGAAGGCATACGCGACGACCAACATATCGTGCAGCGGTGCCTTTGTCTTAATATATCGCTGGAAATTCTTGGACGATGTGGATTTCATGTTTGTGTCTGTGGTTCACCTTATGTAGGGATATAGTTCACTTCGGATATTATTCTTTGAGAATGGCGCGGGCACGGTTCATACATCTAACCTACTACGCCGTCGGCACTGTCAAGCATCAGGATAGTTGTAAGAAAGTTTGTGAATTAGGGTAATGATTAATAAAGCACACCCTATTACCCCCCACAAATTGGTACACCTTGACGTGGTGTGGGGGCACGGCCGGCCGCCAAGTGCCAATTGTCCCTATATATTGACGTGATGGTCGAACATATGTGTGCTATGTATTACTGTTTCAGCTTAAAACATGACTCGAAGGAGGGGAAACCGTCGGCCTTCCGCTCGACGGCTTGACTTGCTGCATGATTGGTGGGGTGGAGTGGTGCCTTCAAACACACAGTCCACATATACTCTGGGAGATTCCATCGTACCTGGAGACCGAGCATTCCAAGTGAAAAGGATCGACGTCGAGGTCGTTGCACACCATCAAATGGCAGCCTGTGTCGTAGTTGATCTCTTCGGCCCGACGAGTAACGTACACCCGATCGCTACAAGCGGACCACGGGTAGTGGGGGTTACCCCCATAAAAGTGAAAGTGCGTCCACGAGTTGCCGTTCCCTTCGCTCTCGGTATAAACACTGGATACCCGCTGGCGAGAGTCCAGTGTATCCAGCAGTCTTCGCAGCCTAACATCTCGGCCGTCAACTTCGTGGCCAAGCTGGCATTCTGCTTGCAACCGGAGGAGTTCAAACTTACGCCGACCACCAAACTCGCCTCTCCCTCTGATCCTCCATCGGGGGGCGGGGGCCAGAGCTCCAACCAAAACCAAACCAACCAACCAAGCTCCGCCAAACCTGTGATCACTGACTGACGACCATCGTCTTCTTGTGTGTTCCCCAGGCCAAGACATACATCGTCAATATTTGGAAAGCCAATAGTGATACCAAACCGAAGTGAATTTGTTTTTGCTTTGATTTGTTATTCACTAACGACTTGTGGATAAATCAAATTTGAGAAACTGTGTAGTTTCTTTAAATTCGGATGATCTTCACTACAACTACGACAATAAACTTCAGTGACGTGACGTGACGTGACTTTTTTTTCCTTCATGAATTTGTGTTCATCTTGTGTTTTTTTTTAAAGAAAAAGGAAAGAAACCTTGTGATATCAAGTGAACCGGGAAGACTTACGACAACGCGGATAGATTTTCAAACGATTTCATAGCTTCTGACGGTCCCTTTTCCTTTTATCGAATCCTTCTTTTCTTTCTTTCCAGTGAAAAATCTAAAATCACTTGAAATGGGAGAAATCGAGGAATGGATCCTCGCTGTCAAAAGAAGATTAGAAGCACGCCGAATAAACATAGAAAACGGGCTCCTATTTCGTGACGGAAGGACCCGGAAAAAATTCGATACAAATAAAGTTGAACGTGATCTGATTCTTTTGGAGAACCGAAGACATAATCTCAATTATCCACAGAATTTCAAGAAATTCAGATTTCACCCGGTCGTTCCTCCGACTCCCTGGACCAGGGCTAAGATTAATGAATGTCGAGAATTAGGAAACAGAATTCTAGACCCCAAAGAGCCGTCGATTGTAATTCTAGAATACCCTGTGAGCTTCGGGCAGGAAATATTAACCGCTGTATAGCGTGGAGGGAACTGATCGATTCGAATTCAGAAAATCTTCGACTCTGTCAAAATCTCACAGATACATACCACCTGTGAGCAAAGAGAAAAATAAATGATTATAATTTTTGAATCAGATTATAGAAAAAAACTCAATATTGTATGTATATGTGCATATGTATGTGTGTATATACACAAATATATAGATATATATATATATATATATATATGTATGTGTACATGTGTGTATGTCCATATGCATATACGTAGTGCCGAGTTTTTTTGTATATCCCCCATTCTGACAATTGTATATTTGTATTTTCAACTCCAAATTTTGTCACTAAAGTGGTATATCTTCAGTTTCCTGTCACGTTCAAGGAAATTTCCCCATGAAATTTCTCCAAAATTCTTTCTTCGCACGCAGGAAGCATACACTGGATACAATTTACGTATCCAGTGTCAGACCTATGGTTCACTTTAAGCGAACGTGAGCTTTAATTTCAAAACAATTTCGCTAATTTCTCAAATTATATTTCATTTGGAAATTTCCTTGAACGTCGATCGTGCATCGACGAGCGATGAAGCAACTCGTCATTCCTCTCTCTCTTTCCCTCATTCTCTTCCTACTTCTCTTCTCGCACAATACTTGCTGGTGGTGCGACACGAGAATTCTTCTGTCACCTCTCTACCTCTTCTCTCTCCCTCGTGTGTGTGCCTCAGCGCGACCACACAACGGGTGCCTTCTTTCTACTTTGTTGTTTTTTTTTTTCTTCACTTCATCTTGCAACCCCTTCTTTTTTATGCTCATGACCTGCACAGTGGCTGTCGCTGATCCTTCTAGTTACAATAGTTCGTTCATGTGTATACATGCATGTACGTACATGTATATGTATATACATATATATGTGTATATATGTATGTGTACGTGACCGCCGAAATTCCAAATTTTCATATTCGTTTTTTTGGACACAAAACGCAAGCCTCAGCAGCGATAAGTCACGTACGAAGGCCCATCGGCAAGGAAATTTGACACCGGATTTCCTGGAAATCTTGGTGGCAAGCTGAAGTGCTGATTAGGCTGAGAACAATCAACCTCCCACTTTTCGCCATCGGATTTTTCCTGGTCGGCAACTGCCACTGGGCAAGTCAGTCTTCTCTGAACCGCGTTTAAACCCGTTTCCAAAAGTGTAAGTACTCTCTCTCTTTCTCACACTCTTGGGGCGTTGTCTCTCATGGGTGAGGATGCCGGCGGTACGAAAGCTCCACCAGGGGTTCATGCTTTCCCCTGGCGAAAATCTTGAAAGTGTGCTCGTGTACCAACCCTTCGAGCTACGAAGGGACGAGTGGAAAAGGAAAAGCTCAGGGCCCTTCGGCTCGAAGGATGGATATGCACTGGAGCCCTTTTGATGGCGTCGGGTTTCTCTCCGTACCCAAGTGTGCCCCAAGGTTCAGTGTTGGGACCGCTGTTATTCGCTCTTTATCTGAAAGATACCAATGAGTCCATACAGTTTTGTAAAATATGTAAATATGCAGATGATTTACAAATATATTTCCATTGTCTTCCTCATTTATTGAGTGATACTATTGTGTTGATTAATGTTGAAATAAAACGCATTGTTGAGTGGTGCAATAATAACTCTTTGAAATTAAATCCCAACAAAACACAATGCATGATCCTTGGATCTTCTACGGACATCAATTCGTTCGAAATTGACAACCTACCTAACATCTGTGTCGGGGATGTGTCGATTCCCTATGTCAATCGAATCAAAACGTTGGGTGTCACTTTTTCTTCAGCGTTGAATTGGAATGAACATGTGTTAGATCTACGGAGAAAAGTTCATCGTGCCCTATATCAGTTAAGACTGAATGGCCACCTTCTCTCAATCAACATGAAAGCTAAATTGGTATCTAGTCTAATTATCCCTTATTCTGACTATTGCTGTCTTGTTTTCACGGATATAACGAAGACAGAGAATCTGAAACTACAACGCTCTTTTAATGCTTGCGTCCGTTTCATTTTCAATGTTAAGCGAGATGAACACATAACTCCCTATTTTCTGAGGTTACGTTGGTTGAAGTTGAAGGGACGACGTGAATACTTTCTTGGTTCATCTGATCTTGGTATATCAGATGTTGAGAACACGATCACCGTCATCTCTCTATAATCGTTTCAAATTCACCTATCAACACTCAACCTTCGATACTAGATCTGATCGTAACGCTCTAGTTATCCCCCTCCATCGTACTTCAACGTATGAGAAATCATTTACGAGTTCGGCTGCAAGACTTTGGAACTCACTCCCAACCCACATTCGGAATCAGCCAACTCTTGCTTCCTTCAAAAGAGATCTACACCATCTTCTCATTAGTAGATACTCATGATTTGGTCAATAACTCGAATGATGATTTCATGTTTGAATTATGAATGGTAGTATGAAATGGAATGAATTATTTAGATCTAGAGAGCATGTGAAGTGAATTTATTAGCTTTTAATTAGTTTTATAAGTTCTTTTTATTGTTGCTAGTTATTTAGAACCGCTGTAAAATACTATACTGTATTTGCCCCATAGGTTTTCCTAGGGCATAACAATAAACTTATCTATCTATCTATCTATCTACCCATGGGTGTCATCGCTCCTGCGGGAGGGTGAGAAAGAGAGAGAAAGATTTAAGGAATCGCCTAGTATACAAGTGTATAAGTTCCCGTCTGTTCACCAAGTGTTTCAGTTTAGTTATATAATAACAAAAAAAGTGACCACCAGCCTGCACCCCGGACGAAAATTCATAACAGCGAGGAGATTAAATGACATATATTAAAAGATTAAACCCAACTGGCCGAACGGTGAGTGAGACTCTTTCCCTCTGACTTTTCTTCCTTTCCTTCTCCCTTGTCTCGCTCTTGCTTGTTGTTCCATTTTTCGTCCCTCGTCATATATATATATATATATATATATATATTTCTGGAAAATCGTTTTGGAAAAAAAGCTCAATATTGTATGACCATATGCACATGCGTAGTGCCAAGTTTTTGTACAACCCCTATTTTGACAATTGTGAAATTTTTTCATCATCCCAAATCTTGTCAATTAAATAAAATTTTGTCACTGGAGTATCTTCAGTTTCTTCCCTTATTTCCCCAATCAATCCCAGACAGGAAGGGTATCTCGATGCCCTTAAAGGCAGAAAACACGAATTCTTCTAAGTTGTATCGGTCTTACCGCTCGGGCCGATATAATCCATTTCAGAGGCGACGCTGGACAACAACCATACGAGGTTGGTTCGACGACCTCTTGTGTCGTCTCCTCTACCGTCATAACACGATAATCTGGTATTTTCCTGAATACTCGCCGCGAGTTATTGGAAAGGTTTAAATAACTTTTGACGTAACAGTCAATTAAAATTCAGCACATTGTAGTTGACAATTTTCATAATGTAACGAATTTGTAAAGGATCGAAACATCACGTCCAAGCTGGGTTAGTGGACCAAGAGCTTCATCGACTTCACCAACCCACTGCTGTTACTACCACTTCAATTCGGTACCACGAAGGCGCTTATCGGATATGATTGCGCAACCCCCAACACCAACATCACGACCATCTCTTTGAATAAAATCGGAGATTGTACAAGAACCGATAGTTAACTGTCTATATGCAACTCCTGCGAGTGGCAAACTTTGAGTCAGCACACGTAAAGGTGTGTGAGGTGGAAATATTTCGCCCGGTTATGCATTGCGGAATGTTTCCGCATATATCAGCCGTGACAGGAGGACACGCAGGATACATCGACGGAACGACTCGCGGAAAACGCGAGATGATGCAACCAACGGGACTACTCGCGATCAGGGACGGAATTATCAATGGTATAAAGGCGAACGCAACCACAACCCTCGGTATTAATTTGGCCGGAAAACCCACCAGCGGCGGAAAATGCAAGGGCGCTTACTATACAGATCCCCACGGAACTTGGGACGACGCAGTGGTTCAAGAAAAAGTCAAAATTACATTATCCGACTACGAGGCAAAAACCCACCTAGAGGGGAATGAGCTGCATTTATGTTCTGGCACACAATGCGCCCTCAGTTCAGGAAGATACTGGGATATTGTTCCCGAAGACACTTGCGGATTCAACAGATACACCGTATTATATTGAGGATTAGCTACTAGGATAAACGACGAAAGTCACCAACGCACCGAGACCGTGTAGTGAGTGGTAATGCAAGATATTACTTTTGCCTTGAACATGGGAAACACAAAACTGATGTGCGGATACAATTTGATCAAAACCGAGCATCCAAAACTGTTCATTTTGGAAGGAAGGAAAGAATACTTCTTCAGCCGACCAAACGCGGAGAGAACCCAGGATTTGGAGCTTTCTGACTACGTAAATAGCAAATTTGTTTACGACATGTACGAACCCGGATGAGCAAATTGTATCGAGATGTCATTCATCAAAAATGTAAATTGGAACAGGAGTTGTTGCTGAATACGCAGACAATCGCCCTGATAAAACCAGAAGAATTCGCCTACAATTATCAGGGAGGCCCAGGATACACCGCAGTTGTGACCAGGGAAGTCATCAGAATGATAAAATGCGTCCCAGTGGGAGTGGAAATGTTAAAAATGAACAGATGTTTCTAAGAACTCGCTGTACAGGGAGGCGATATCGGGTATTTCCTAATACCAAGAACACACATATTGAAGACTAGAGGAACCGATGTATCATGCAACTATGTGATACCACCGATGTATGAAGTAGATGGCACTTGGTACGAGTTGCTGCCATCCGCAATACGGTATACGGGTATAGTGTTGGATGTGTGTGTAGAATCTAAGTATTGTAGAGTGTGTGAATATTGGAAGGATAGAGAAGGAACAGCTGAATATGAAGAAGGTTTTGCCAGGCATGAAACGCATTGCCAAGCGAACCACGAGGGGTCAGCAGGCAAGATGAAGGTCGACACCGTTGTTGAGATGTTCCAGCGCTCCGAATCTCTTCATAATGCAAAATACATAAATTATATTGGCGACGGCGACTCGAAAACGTATAAAGGAATAGTTGACGCTAATCCGTACGAAGATATCGTAATTGCAATGAAAGAATGCATTGGACATGTGCAGAAGAGAATGGGGAGTCGCCTCCGTAACGTAAAAAAAAAATACAAAAGGCCTCGGAGGTCGAGGTAAATTGACGGGTAAACTTATTGACGACCTTACAATTTTCTATGGACTCGCAATTAGGCGTAACACTGATTCAGTTGACAGAATGAAGAATGACATATGGGCAACTCTTGACCATAAAGAATCAACAGATGACAAGCCAAAATACGAGAAGTGTCCGATCGGAATCGATTCTTGGTGCACTTAGCA
This sequence comes from Gonatopus flavifemur, assembly GCA_018340375.1. NCBI lineage: Eukaryota > Metazoa > Arthropoda > Insecta > Hymenoptera > Dryinidae > Gonatopus > Gonatopus flavifemur. The sequence goes on from JAFFJZ010000001.1 coordinate 4,324,179, forward strand.
ACAAAGCAAGGCATTAGGTACCCTCTCTTCTTACAAGCATAAGCCTCCTATGCATAACGATGTTTACAAAGCGTGTAACGTAAGCGTTACGAGGAGAGGAAGAGAGAAGAAGGGGGCGCCAACGAGGAGATACAGGTGGTAGCGGGGAGAGACTCGTAATGAGCAAAGACGGCGTTAAGGACAGTTCCTCTCGGACACTCGTCACGCAACAATTCTGGCGCCCCTTAAATCTTAGCCTCCCCTGAGCGGCAAACGTATCACTTTTTCACGGGTAATTGAGCCAGTGCAATATTAATTTGACGTCCATTATCAGACCCGGCGAAATTCGCTCACCACCTTCTTCTCGGCGAAAACCTCCAGCGAAGGCGACCTCGAAGCTCCGGCCGGACAAGGATTAGCGTCACGACGGACAGACTGACAGGCACATCCATTTACACACCCACACTCACACGTTTAGTGGTAAGCTTCGCATACATAGTAAATATTCCCAAGTTATTTTTGATGATATATTCAGACTCCTCTTTTATAATATACCAACTCCATTCTTTCACACACATATATTCTTTTTTTCGCTAGACCTTCACTCGCCCCTCACCCATCCTCACACGTCCCATCATCACAAGCGATCATGCCGATTTACAAGGAATTAGGCTCTGCTGATCCTCTTTCACGTTGCCTGAGTGGATTCACCCAAACTCAAAACGAATCATTCAATGCGGTTGTATGGATGATCGTACCGAAAACAGTGTCAAGCGGTGAAATGATTCTTGATATAGCGACTGATATCGCTGTCATCACTTTCAATGAGGGATTATCCAGCTTGTGCCCTATCTTCGATGCACTGGGAATTACCGTTGGACGTCATTCATTTGATTTTTGCATGGAATCTGACTCTAATCGCATCAAGCCCGCTGAGCGCTCACTTTCCGATGTTACAAAATCAGCTAGACGCAGTCTTACTCCGGCGAGAAAAGGTAAAGGTAAAGGTAGCGGAGTAAAGGTAAAAAAATTATTACGGCCTTCATTATTACGATTTCACAAAATTATAAAGTTTTCAAACTTTGAGTGCGTTCATATCGAAACCAATGTTTCAAAATCGGCACGCAGTAGAACTCGATGAGTTTTCATTCGTGTAACGAGAACGTAAAATTTTCTCCAAATTTTATTTTTTTTCCTCTTTCTCTTCTCCATTTGCTTCTTCAATCTTTCCCTTCTGTTAAATTTCTATAGATGAATTGTCAATAAAGGTGAAACAGAGACCTGTTGTCCTATCGACAAATTTATCCCAGGGAATATACGCATACGGTAAAAGGAGATTTCTGTACACGCTGATTACAGAGAAAAGGAAATCTTCCTTTGAAACACAAGTTGAGAACAACTTGTGTTCCCGTTATGCTCCCACCATATCTCAAAGGGGCAAGTAAATCTGGGCAATCAGAGGCCCTTTTCTTTGTCCTTCATTGCTTCCTTTTCCAAATAGAAGCACGTTCCAAACTACCCCGCAATACAAGAATCATTAAAACATAGACAACAGAGGATTAGAGCGAAAAATCGTGTCGCCAACTCTGTTTTGAAATTTCCCAATAAATTCACTGTCGAGAGTATTAAAAACTCTCAAGTTGTTTCTTTTTTTTACAATTGAGAAGCCCCAATATTCCTCATTGGGCCAAGGTTGGTCCAGGGTTAGCGAAGTATCGTTTACCGATCTTCATCGATCCTGGTTAAATTCAGCCTTGACTGTGTTAATACACATGTAAAATTCCATTTTCAACACCAATCTAACCATTGGGTTTGGAATTGAATATCGGCTGCCGATGCTGGCCCAATCTAGCATTCATATAATGCAAAATTCTGAGTTCAAACCAGAATAAAGCATTGCTTGAAATAATGAAACTTTTACAACTCTGAATTGGTAAGTTTTGGTAAGTTGAATATAAATGTTGAAATTCTTTTTATAATAATTAAAATAGGAAATCATTATTTTTTAATGTTTTTTTGCGAATAATATAGGTAATAATTAATGAATATCAAATTTTCCAATTAATATTTGATTTTAAACTAAAAATAAGAATTCTCTAGAATTGTACTTTAAGAAAGAGGTAAATATTCATATTGAAAAGAGAGCATAAGTTAGGCATTATGCTCAAGAGAAAGGGTAAGTGGGTTGTCCTAATTTAAGGAAATGGAGAATTTTCTTCTCAAGGACGGGTCTACCCTCAGGTAATGCACGAATCCATGCTTCTTCAACCAATCTAAATTCTATCTCTTCCTTCTAAAATTCTGTTGTTCCCACCCACATTTCCCTACTACTAAAATCTTCTCTCACTACCAAAAAACCGAGCCGAGAATTGAGCAAAAATGCATCAACAACTCACTCTCGTTCAATCGTTTTTCCTGAAAAGTTCAATTTCTAGGTAAAAGTTACGAGTTCAAGTTGAAGTTCAAAATATCTAAAACAGTGTAAATTCCAGTGCCCTTACAGTCCTGCTAGGATTTCATCACATCATTTGAATTCATCAAAAAGTGAGTGGATTTGTTCTCATATTATCGAATTGATAGTTTTTCTTTGTTTATTCCTTTGTTGCGGATGATTCCGCTATATTTGAAATTCGCAAGAGAGAAGGCGTCGAGAGAGAGGTTTGAACGCTTTGCTCGCTCGCACATCCGAGTTCAATGTTCTCTCTGGTCACCTGATCTCAAGAGATACGTTTGGAGGTGTGAAATTAGGAGTATGTGTGAAGTAAGTCAGTCGCTTCGGTAAGCTCGTTACGACACCAAGAAGTCTTACGCTTTTATTATTCTTTGAAGTGCTTTTCCCGCGGTTTTCCATAAGTCGATCCAACTGATCAATTTATTCGTTTTTCTCACCCTCTGGTGCTATCTGCGCGTCCGCTTATACGAAAACGTAGAATTTGTATATCTTCGCTATTTATTTGAGATTTCTTGTGCGGTCGTAACGGACGATCGGTCGACGATATTCGCGAGTGTATGTATGAGAGTGTGGAAGTGTGCTACTTGTAGACAATAGAACTGATTTTATGTACTTTTAAGGCCTTTAAGGCACTTATCTGAACCCTTTTTCTCTCTTGTTAGGCGTCTGCTGTACAGCCTGATTCGAGATTGTGTTATTCAGTCATTTCATCTCTTTTTTTGTCTAATATTAAAGGTTATTAAATTTACATGCTATGCCTTTTTCTTTCGATCCTTGTAATAAGGAAACGCATGATTCATCGAATATGTTATTTTCTTAATCTATTTTCTTTCTAATCTTTTCATAACTATCCTTTTTAGTGGAAAGATATATTGGAACAAAATCAGCGCTTCGCAACCTCGAATTCCGATCTTGACTAAATTAACAAATTAAACTGAATGTTCTTTTCAATTAGACTTTCCCTTCTTCTTCCTTCAATTCCTTTCTCAATTCTTACTGAGAAACCCTCAGAAGGGATAACTATTAAATTTCTTAGATCTATAAATTTCTATCATGAAAGAAGATTTACCCTCAATTTTCTTTGAATTATTCAAGGAAATTTACTCAACAAACACACTACACTTAACTACCTCTAAACACTACAATTGTATAACATTACATTGAGAATATAAATATCATACATTACAGCATAAACTTTTAGTATTTTTGAATCGATATCCTTTCCCCAGTCCTTGTCTAGATCCTATTCTAGCTAAAGTGGGGTCATAAAGGGAACATCGGACTAGATGATTCGATGCTTTCCTTCAACTACCAAAAGTTGCGAAGAAACTGAAATCCCTAATAGTTTTGACGTAACATCCGATTGACTTCAAATTTTAACCGTAGCTTCTCCATTAGATTATCTGTTGAGGTAAACACGATTTTAACGATCGATAAACAATTAAATAAGTTATAAACAATTGAGGTCGATTTTTTTCGTCGAAAACGCAACTTTTTGTTTGAACAACCGCCATTTTGCGAAAAAAATTCCTAAAAATATAATCGTGTGTACTTCAACTGCAAAACTCATGTGGTTGATGAAAAATTTTTTTTATTGTCCCAGATGGTGATCCAGAGGACTTCTACTGCGTTCCGCAGAAATACTCTTTCAAATACTGCTTTAGATTTATTGACAAATAGCCGCCATTTTGTAAACTTTCACCAATAACAAAATTTCTTTATATTCCCAAAGAGTTGCTTTATTGATTCATATATTATTTATTTATGCTGATTCGAAAACGAGCTCAAAAAAAACATGAAAAAAGGCCTTTTTTTTTTAGCTCCAACCAGATATAAGGCCTTGATCATGTTGCTTTCTGTCTTTACTTTTATCATTGCTCAATTTTTATTATCAGATTCAGGTCCTAAAGAATTGATCCACTCTAGTGAGTAACTCCAGTGAGTAATCACGTATGATGAAAGGCATTTGCTTCTAAGGGGACACCCTACATCACCATACAGGGAAAGAAAAGTGAATCAACCTAATGAAAGAAAATATCCCCGGATGTGGATGGATCCTCTTCCCTGAGGGGATTAGAGTTAAGTAGATTTAAACAAGTCACTACAGGTTTGCGATTCTCTCACACTTTCTCTCTCTCTAACTGGAGCGCGATTTCATGGTCGCCGAATGAGTTTGTGCACGGTTGTTTCACGGAGGAATTTGGGACCCACTATTGTCTCAATATTGCAATGGAGGACGCCCTCGAATCGACATTCAGGGTTTGCAGACCATCCAACCACTGACGAGATTCAAAATTTAACGTACTCCTCGAGTATCCCCTGTTTTAACCTTATCAATTTGCCTTTGTTTTAACCGTTTTCCTCGTGTTTTCTTCCACATTGGAATTTAATAACGTGGTAGTTGTGATGTCCATGAGAAATTATATCTGTGTTGTCGGCGATATGCGCGCGATTGCCTGAGCTGGTTCATCAAATTGATGCTAGTTCCCCATAATCCGCGCGATGGTTGGATCGCGTCGATGTCGAGTCATTGAATCGTCGGGACGACGATTAAATAAGGGGGGGGGGGGGCGGATGTTACGTTCCGTAACAATTTAACAATATAAAATTTCAAATTGAATCTCAATTTTATTCTCAAAGAGCCTTTGTGAACTCCGGCTACTTTCGTATACAATGACTCCTTGAAGTCAAACGATACGAAAGCGCCTGTCACGAATTATCGCAGGCCAGATCCAGTTTCATGATTTGTCTCACGGTGGTACGTAAGAGAAGTCCGAACTGCTGGCCCTGCATTATCTAGTTCTGAGTACTTAGTCGGCTTCGACATGCCATTAACGTAAGTCTGAAGGGGGTCGAAGTCGACGAGGAAAGCAGAAGAAAAGAAATACTGGCATTTCGTTACATCAAGTCGTGTGTTACGCGTAATCGTTGGGTCCCGCGCGTTTAAGCTTGTATTGTCGCGACACAGAACTTTGCGTGTGTAATTCGTGAAAACCCATATTTTATTTCATGGATTTTTCATTGATCCGATCTGTTTTCAACGTCACTACTACCTTTTTTGGCGTTGGGAGAGTAGCATACCAATCGCCCGCAAATGCGCGATAATTGCTGTCTGAATCCAAGGTGTGCAGGCACCGTGCTGAGGGATGAATGGCACTTCAGATGATAGTGTCTTAAACGGTCCCTCAGGGATACCAGGCGACCTCCCTGAGTAAGTAGCCTTGCCGCCGTACGGAAGCTCTACGGTTCAAGGGGATACGAGCGGCGTGGCAGTAGCCAAATCGTTTATGACAAACTATGTACAAACACTTCATATTAATTGAAATATCGCTCTGTACAGCACTCCTACTTGAATCAGAGAAAAGCTGTACAGAGCGATATTTTGATCCAAATGAAGCGCCTCCCTAAAGTTTGTCATAAACGATTTGGCTGCTGCCACGCCGCTCGTATCCCCTTAAGGTGGACACCCTTTCTTCCATACTCGTGGGAACAAAAATGAGTCAGAATCAGAATCAAACAATTAAACTTAAAGAGCCTGTCGTATCAATTACGAGAACTCGGACCGGCAGTACGTCTTCTAAAAGAAGTCGTACTGAGGAACAAGTCGACGAGGAAATGGATATTGATCAGTATATCGGATCGCTTGAAATCGACATTAACTCCTTGAGATTGGATATCCATTCACTCATCAAGGATGAAAAGAACAAGATCTCTAAAGCAGTCGGGCTTGGTCTGCTTGACGGTTTGGATCAAATGGAGAGATCCGCAGGCGATGTCTGCAGAAAATTGAAGCTCTACGAGGGCAGAGAATTGGAGCGCAAGCATATGGACGAGCTACGCATAAGAGAACTAAGAGCGAAGCCGGTTCCAGCTCCTGTTGCAGTACCACCCTTCGCGGAAGTTGCTGCAAAGAAAAATCTAAAACCTGCAGCTCACACAGTTGTAGAGACCCTTGATGCGTTTGCCACGAACTCGAGGCCGAAATCAAGGTGTGCTCTGGTTTTCAAGGCAGATGGAAAACAAAGCACCGAAGTCGAGAAGACACTTCTTGAAGTGGCTCGACCAAGGCTTCCTAACCTTGAGGTTAGGAATGTCAGGAAGAACAAGTCCGGCGTGTATGTCGAGCTCAACTCGGAATCAGACAAGACTGGACTTGCTGATTGTGCGGAGCTTCAGACGCAGGGATTGAAGATCGAAATACCCGGCGAACTTTATCCCAGAGCCAGCATTGTTGACGTAAGCAAAGAGTTTACGGATGAAGCAATGCTCGAAGAGATTGCAATGTGAAGAATAATGTCCCAATCGATTCGATGAAGGTAGTCGGTATTAGAAGAAACCGTGATGCTGACAAGAAGGACGTCATTGTTGAGGGCAAGTGGTCAGCGATCCGGGCGATTTTGAGGGTGAAACGCCTCTGTATCGGCTTCAGATCGTGTAGAGATCCAGTTCAGCGTTGCTATAATTGTTATGCGTATAACCACATTCGACGCAACTGTCCCATTAAGGGAGCAGTTTGCAGACGATGAAGAAGGTCACTTGGTTAAAACTTGTGGCCAAACGAAGAGTTCTTGTCGTAATTGTCGACAAAAGAACAAAAAGTATGCTCACGACATCCTGGACAATACTTGTCCTGAGTACGTTCGGGAGTTCAATAGAACGAATGCTTTGGTGAACTTCGAGTAAACGTGCTCGAAGTTTAAATGGCATGGACGGGATGAGTATGGAAGGTTGTCCTGCCATAAACCAACAGTCGTGTCTCGAACGTGACGACTGTCGCCAAATGTCCGCTTCTTTGCAGGGGGATAGATACCGACGATGGCTCGCCTTGGCGGGCTATTGTCGGTTAATTTTTTACGTTTTTCTAGCGAAGTCTCGTTAGAGTACTGCGCCGGAATGATGTGAGAGATTGTTTTCTGTCTTCGGGCTTAGCGACCCCGCGTACCTGAGCTTGGCCTGACCACCGGCCGGGTTGTAGGCTTGCTTGCTTTTGCTTGCTCGCAGACAATCCATGATGGGAGTAGGGGTTCGTCCTTACGACAGTTTTACCGATTTCTGTGATAATCGGTACCGCGGGAGACCAGATGCCCAACGGTAACATAACATCTGTTTTCCGTTTCTAGTCATCAAAGGGTCGGCCCACGTTAGGTGGTGCGATCGCGGGGGCTGTTGGTTGCTGGCATCATGGCTAACTGCCATGTGCTAGTTAGGAGAGTAGATTATGAGTGCGGCTGCGAGGCTGTGCTTTCACTTCCGGTATGAGGGAGACCTCGAGGTACGGTTATGATATCACATTATTACCTTTTATTCGGTATATCAATAATATTGATAATATTAACTGTTAAGTGAAATCAAACTGTGAAGTGTGAAATTGTGGATTGTGAGAAGAAAAGGAAAATAAATCTATTGCAGCAAGGAGACTTAAGGGGTTGCATATTATTGAGGAAAGTGTACTTGAAGGTACCTCCCCACAGAAGACCCAGAGAGAGAGAGAGAGAGAGAGAGAGAGAGAGAGATAGAGAAGCGCGTTTTTCTCAAAATAGCTTTTTCAAAATGGCGTGCAGCCTAGCGCTGCGAATTCTCAACCTGTTTGGAAATTTCAAAAACGAGCTCACTCGTGATTAAATTCTCTAGAATATGTATATAATTGATCTTGGCTATTATGATTTACAATATATTTTATTTTCAAAAAAAGCGTGAAAAAAGCGGCGAATTGCGTTGTTTGCACGTTTAACGCATTTACAACATAAAATTTTGATTTTTTGGCAAAAAAAAAATCTATACATGTAGAAGAGAAACATATCAAGAATGTATAATTTCTTTGTGACTGCTTTCAGATAAAAAAATGCGACTGGAGGACTGCACGCCAATTGCGAACTTTTTTCATAGGGCCCTCCGGACCCATGCCCATAACTGGCCCATTTATGATTTGAAATACTTGAAGAAATTCTAAAATTTATTTCGAAATATGAATAAAATCATGTGAAAGTTTCATTTGATTCTAATTATTTCATCTCTTAAAAAAAAATTTGCGAAAAATGCATTGAAATAGGCCTTCTCAAGTAGTTTCCCCCCTGAAATGACGTATTATACGAGGTTTCTTCGCTTTTGTCGAAACCTCATATCATAACATAGTGAAACTGCTAGAAAACGAGAATGCTGCGTTTGTCAATAGAGATAGGAAACATGCATAATTTAGGATAGGCGACAGAATCACTGCGAGAAATTACACAGGGGGGCAAAAATGGTGATTTGGCGAAATTGTAAAACGCACTGGTAGACTACATTACTCAGTGTCGTTAGATGACGGCAGGAGGAGGGGTAATGTTTTGCCGAACACGCGGCGACAAACGCTCATTGCACAGAGTGCGATGCAACCCCGAGCAGAGATTACTGCCACTCCTACAGGGAGACCTGCACGGGACAGGAAGTTTCCGGCGCGTTTCGACGATTTGGCAGCGAACGCTAGGTTAAGTTCGAATGTACATTGTTTATTGCCTGTTTACATGTTTTTCTTTGTACGGCGTTTTACATTATTTGGGTTTTTGTGTCCCCGGTGGATAGTGTAATTCTTTCACAATGAGAAGTGTTGCGGATACGTATGTTTGCGTGCGAACCTTTATACGGATCACTTCATGTGTGCGTACGTGTGATGCTTGGTTACACTTAGTGGGGTAGAGTCGCGTGGTAACAGAGAATCGTACTTCAACAGGCGAACAAGACATTTGTTCCATATACACGATACGCGTGAGACACTGTACACATTATACATTACATTTACTCTTTGTTACATTTTACTCAGTTGTGTCTTAATTAAAGAGTTCATATGCAAGATTATTTACGACACATTTCTTGAACCCACAAAGACATAAACACAACCTACTTGTCATCATATATCCGTTGAAAAGAAAATTAGAGTTTTTCGAGACGTTTATAACTTATTACAATTATGCAATGGAGCAAAGTCCTTCAACTCATTCAGAATTTTATACTCTCAATAGAACTCTAAAATATATCGATGATAATGATGATTTTATGATAAGTTACCAATCTGTCATTGAAGAGAAGAAGAAAAAAAGAAATGGAGAAAAAAATAATTCAAGATTTTCGATATCATATTGTGTGTGTGATGAAGTGTGTGCATGTAGCAATGAATAATGATTTTCATATAAGGGTGCTCTCCCATGCGATGGATTATTCAACCGGAACGGAACATTTCATCTTCCGTTCCGTCGTTTCCCATGAACCGGAATGCATTCCGGCGGATCAGAAAATTAACCAATCAATGATAAAATATATATTCCCATTGGAACTCTCTATGAGAAATAGCCAATACATTCCATTCAGAGTTGTAACGGCCGGAATGATTCCAATCCATGGGAGAGTAGCGTTGAACGTCACTGAAAGTAACTGATAAACACACGGGTCGTTGATAATCTTAAAAAAAATCTAGAAAAATGGAAGCAAATCCAAACACTGAGCTAGAAATTAATTACGAGAGCCTCGTCTGTAGCAAAGACGTAAGTACATATCGCTTCCATACTGTCATCCTAAGCCGAAAACCCGTAAGTCAAAATTTTCATGTTTCGAGATAACCACCCAGTGAACACTCTTGAGAGGAAGAGATCTTTAAGAGATCTTTTGAAAAAGCTCTGTCAATGTTATCATATTGATATCTGAATGGTATCATTTTTCTGAGATCTCAGAAAAAAATCCTCTCAAAGAGTTCATTTGGATAACATTCTGGCAATCTCTTATTTTCCTCAGAAATCGACGCATCTGATAACATTCTGATATCTCTATGTTAACCTTCTGAAAGGTCTATCTAACCTCTTACACATATTCAGGAGGTCTTTAAGAGCTCCAGATGATAACATATTGTTCACTGGGCAGCATTTTGATTCAACCTTGTAACGAAATTGAATAGAATGCTTTGTTGAACGTTAAACGTCACTGAAAGTAACTAATAAACACATGGGTCGTTATGTCCCGGCACTAACCAGTTGAAACATATTTTGTTTTTGCAAAATTCCACTTCATTCATCAACGTCATTAAATTATATCGACGTTTCTTTAAACTTTCGATGATGTTCTTATAGAACAGTTTGTCTTTTGTCTCAGAATAGGCTTCAATTGCGGCGATGAACTAATCATTGGAGCTGAGTCTTTCTCCCTGGAGCATCCTTTTGAGATTTGCCAACAGGCAGAAGTCAGATGGGACCAAATCTGGTGGATATGAGGAGGTGTGTGGAAGTAATCCGAATCATAAATCATTCAATTCCACCATCGTTTTCATGGGTTCGTGAATCGGTGTATTGTCTTGACGAGACAGCAGTTTCTCCTTGTTTGATTGCGTCATCCAAGGGATCTAATAACCGATATAATAGTCTTTGTTGATTGCCTCCTATCCTTTCGGAAGCAAAATTTCGTGTGTGTCTGAAAATAAAGAGGCCATGACCTTGCCCGCTGACTATTTTGCCTTGCCCTTCTCTCTCTCTCTCTTCTGCATTCGGCTGACGCTCTGTCCGAATTCGGCGTATAGTGATGAATCCATCCATGCTCATCCATTGTTATGTATCGACGTAAAAATTCATTTTTATAACGCGTAAATAGCTTCAAACAGTGCTCCGGATCAATAATTCATTGTTGTTTTAGTTCCACTTTTATTCCGCATACGCGGCACTCATTTGGAAAAAAGTTTGTTCATATCCAAACTTTCATGCATAATTTTGAACATAACAGTTTTTACAAATTTTCAATTTTTCGACTGCGTTCAAACTCCGCATACTATCGAAAAATGCTTGTTTTTGATGAGCAAGCTTCTCGGTAACATTTTCCAAACCATTGATGGGCTTGAACAGTATATTTTTCCATTAAAAAACTGTTTAATCGACTCACGAAACTGGTTTTCATACATTGTTTAAATGAAAAAAAAACAAATGTAGCTTCACTCAATCTCCAATATTTCAACAACGACGGAATCGAATGACATGGAATTTTTACACGTAATCTTTTGGAAGTTGGTACTATCGAAAGATAAAAGCGGCATGGCATTGGCGCCGCCATATGTGCGTCAGTCCCGGGACATATCGACTCATGTGTGATTTTAAGAGGATACGAGCGCATAGGTGGCTCCATTTGGTGGCATTTTTCCCCCGATCAAAATACTCGAAACTGAACGAGGGATGAATCTTTGGAGGTTTATCTAGGTCTGTACAGAGCCGAAATTTTGAATTGCGAAAAACAAAATACCACCAGATGGAGCCACCTATGCGCTCGTATCCCCTTTGAGGTTATAACCCATATCATTGGGAATTTGTTATTAAATTATAATTCTTATCAATAATGAGTGTAATATTCCACGAATGTGTCTGTGTTATGTGCGTGTGTTTATGTTCGATAAAGCTTCGATCAGCTCCTTGATGTACCGGCAACGGTTCGTATCAGGGCGAACGATGACGAGAGAGGTAAGTCCGATCGAGAATTGGAAATTCAACCAGAGAGAAGTCATGTCAATAATACATTACGTATTTCCGATAAAATCCAGTCGCACGCGTGTCGTTACCTTTCAATATCTCAAACTCAACTACCCTTTCATCGTTACGTTCCTCGCTTCAAAGCCCTGTCCTGTCTCGCGATATCGCAGAACTGTAAAATGAAGGAAATGAGAATTTCTATGGATTTCCGTGTTTTCTAGACCGGACGTGGCCTAAACTACTTGAATGAAAACGAGAAAAATCATGAAGATCTTGTGGGTCAGAGTCCTTCCCAAATTTTTATCAACTTCAAGAATGGGTTTACTTAGAAACCACAAAATCATTCGAGTCGCGTAGGTTCAACTGACTCTTGGAAAGTTCTATTTCCTGGTGTAAATAATTATTACAGATAAGTATAAATGGAAAAAAATACCTTGTGTGGTTCATTGTTGTCTTTTGAAAGCAAGTCAACCTGTTTGCTGTAATCTAAATAGGAAGTCGGATAGAGCTGACTTATTATGAAGTGTAACTAAAGAGGGAGTTACTCTGACCCTGATATCTCATTCCAGAGAACTGAATTTTGATTTTTCAACATTCTCATCAATTGGATTTCTTCATATTGGATTTTTAATTCGTTTCGACGAATGATTCAAACTTCAAGAATAATTTATTTGGTGCAATATAATTCTACTAAACAAGGGCACATTGACTCCGTATTCAATCTATTTATATCTCTACAAGAAGCATACGCGATTGAGTCGAATAATAATTCCAATCAAAGAATGACAAAAATGGTTGTTAGTTTCGATTTTGACAAAATCATTGGAATAAAAGACAACTCAATGATTCTCAATGTATTAAAAAACTCACATGGATGAGATTTTGGCCTTCGACATATAATTCTATGTGAAAAACAAAATTTTCAAATGAGTTTGGACAAAGATATTGACTCAAGTCAAAGACGATGATGTTGAATTCTTTTCAACGGTTCACAGATATGAACGATACATTAATTTCGTTTATAAATCAGAAAAGAAATTCCCAAAGACTTTCAGTACAATTCAATTGTTTTCATTTGCAATATCGAATGAAAGAATAATAGAAATTAATACGTACGCGTCGCCTATGAAAATTCCAGGGTAAACTTCGTCGCAATCGATGCCTTGTTGCGCACGATAGTATTGAAGATCATCGATAGAAGGATCAAACCCCGGTAATGGTTTGAATCCGGTTTTGATACTGTACAGTGCATCTCTCAAATCTTTCTCGGTCGTTTCTCCGCCGATCAATGGTTTCTGGAAGTCCTATGGATTTGGAAACATTGATTATCATTCATTTGTATAAGGAAAGAATTTCTCAGAACGTAGTTTCTTATATGCAAGAAGGAGCTCTCGTAAGGATAATCTTTGGCGATGAATATAGTTGAATAGTCATGAAATGTGTGTCATATGCAAGAATGATAAGTTACTAAACGTAGGTATGGATAATTTCATTATTTCCTTGTGTTTGAATTTCCTCTTATGGAAAGCATGATACGACTCTACCTCCTTGGTACGTAAATGCTTGTCGATATAAAATTCAAGGATCAATGATTTTCTCATTGGAGTATGTTTTTGTAAAGAATCTTCATATGAATGTGAAATTGGATTGATAATTCTACTCAGAGTGAAAAAATCAGATATAAGTACATGGATAAATTACTATCATTCTTACCCGATCTCTGTCTCTCCAAGTACGACGCATGATGAATGATGATGTAATTTGATAAGAATTACAGAAAGATTCAATGTAGATGAGATTGAGTTTCAATGATTAATTAGAAACCTCCACCAATGAGATAATGAAAACACCAATCGTGGTCATCTTAGTCCCAGTTTTAGACCTAAGGTTAAGAATAATTTTTTTTTCATCTAAATACACAACAAAATTAATCAAACGTTAGTTATAACATTCAAGAAACAATCCTAGAGCAAAAGCATAAACCTTTGATTCGATGAAATAGCTTTAAATTCTTCAACATTTCAAAAGGAACAAATATGAGAATAGTACAGAGTGTCAAGAAAGAGGTTGTCAAAGGACAAGGAAAAAATATATTCGCTCTTGGATATGAAGAGTATATGAGAAACATGGTTTTGGTAAAAAAAAATCAGTAGATTTCAATAGGAACATTTCCAAATCAAGTACAATGATTGCAGGTGTGGAAGTTTTGTTGTTGGGAAATTGTTCGATGTCCCATGTATTTAAACATCTTGGCAGCAACATGACAACTTTCAAGTTTCCTGCACGTTGCAGAGCATCAATCGCTTTGTGCTGTTGGGGAGGTGTTACAAATTTTTCTAGCACTTTGCTGCTGGGTGAAGTTATCATGAAGTATAAAAATATTAGAGCGTCAATCTTTGACTTTTTCAATATGTCAAATCCGTATATTTCATTTGAGGGAATCGATTTCTCAACGTTCTCATCAATTCTGAATTCGTCACGATAAACGATTCGAAATTTAACGATATGATTGCATCACACTTGTAAGTTTCATAACAGAAAGTTTATTTTGAAGAAATGAAGGTGATACTTTTCATTTTACTTTCATCAGAACAGTGAAAAGATAATCTTCAATAGATCGATGAGAAATTTGAATGGTTTTATAATGTAATAACGTGGTAAAACAAGAAATAAAACATTACGAAACACATAAAATTACTCGAAGAGTTAGTGAGTGTATGTTTAGTTGTGCAGCTAATCTTAATTTTCTTTGATAAAAAGACAAAAAACATGCAAATCAATTAAAAATAGTTCAACTGAAGAAAACAATGATATAACAAATGAGAAAACTTACCATTTTCGATATATTTATTTAAAATTTGTCCACATGCTTTAGATAATTTGATTTAATTTGATCCGACATTCTCAAATTTGCTCAAGTTGTGGCTAGTGTTCACTAAACATCGATGGAACATCGAATATCGATGTGTCATCCAATAAACGGGTATCGATGTTTGACATCGCGAACCTCGATGCTGCTAGAACCTGATTGGTTGTTATTTCACCAATAAAAATTTTGGGATCTCGCGCCATTTCAAATTCAGCATAATCTCATTCAATTGTTCTTATTTGATGTCTTGATGTTTCAATGTTTCTTACAAAAAACATTGGAACATCAACCAGGTCGATGTTACATCGTTAAACGATGAAAAACATCGATGTCAGGCGATGTTATTATCGTCGATGTTTAGTGAACACTAGGCTCATGTTCCAAAACCTTGCCCTCGTACTCTAGAGTATCAGTGTAACTCTTTTCAATTCATCAGGAAAACAGAGAAAACCAATACCCCAGAGTACGAGAGTAAGATTTTGGAACATGAACTAGTTGTGGCGTTGTGGCCAGGGTACCCCAACGATGTAGGGACCTGCGTTGTAAGTTCATTGCGGGCTCTCCTTTTCGACGGTACCGATTGTCCTTGTTTAGCGGCGACATCAGCGCCAACACGAAATCGAGTAATCCGATGTAGGAGTAAAGGTGTTACTTTTGTTTGCGGCGTTCCAGCAGTCGGATGGACTGCTGTACTTTGTCGAGATTATTAAAAATAAAATATATATCAAGTCGGAATAGTTCTTGTCGTTACTTCGATTCCGGTCTCAACTCCAATAGTAGTATTTACAAGGAAATAATTGACAATATTTCCCACAACGATCACATAGGTGGCTCCATCTGGTGGCATTTTTTTCTGACCAAGATACTCGAAACTGAACGCATAAAAAAGTTGGAAATTTTCAGGAATGAATCTTTGAAGGTTATTTTCATCCCTGAGAATTTCAGATTTTTTTATGCGTTCAGTTTCGAGTATTTTGGTTGGAAAAAATTGCCACCAGATGGAGCCAACTATGCGATCGTATCCTCTTAACGGGACACTAGCGTCGGTAAGGGACCTCTCTTTCTATCATATGATTCTGTCCCTTCCCAACCAATGACGTGAGTTACCGACGCTAGTAGCCCGTTAAGGGGTTACTAGCGCTTACCAACAGAGCACGTTGGATAGAAAAGGACACGCCTATACGATAGAGAGAGAGGTTTGGTACCATCGCTAGTATCCCGTTAAGTGGATACTAGTGCCGGGACGCTAGCCATTCCGTATTGGCCAGTTTATTCAAAAACCATTGAATAAATTCATCCAAACTGAGCTTCCAAAGATTCTGTAAGCCATGAGGAATCTTCAGAAACTTAGTTTGTACGAATTGATCCAGTACTTTTTGAATAAACTAGCCAATACGAAATGGCTAGCGTCCCGGCACTAGTATCCCGTTAACGGGCTACTAGCGTCGGTAACTCACGTCATTGGTTAGAAAGGGACAGAATCATATGATAAAAGGAGAGGTCCGTTACAGACGCTAGTGTCCCGTTAACGGGCTACTAGCGTCGGTGACTCACGTCATTGGTTAGAAAGGGACAGAATCATATGGTAGAAAGAGAGGTCCGTTACCGACGCTGGTGTCCCGTTAAGCGGATACTAGTGCCGGGACGCTAGCCATTTCGTATTGGCTAGTTTATTTAAAAAGTACTGGATCAATTCGTACAAACTAAGTTTCTGAAGCTCAGTTTGGATGAATTTATTCAATGGTTTTTGAATAAACTGGCCAATACGAAATGGCTAGCGTCCCGGCACTAGTATCCACTTAACGGAATACTAGCGTCGGTAACGGACCTCTCTTTCTATCATATGATTCCGTCCCTTTCTAACCAATGACGTGAGTTACTGACGCTTTTATCCCGTTAAGTTGAGACTTCTCCCTTTACCTAAGGTATCGCTCGTCGCTCGTCGCTCGTATGAAATTACAGCTTTAAGCTCGACTGGCGTTAGCCCGACCGTATTATAACCCGAACGACTTTAAACCCGAATGACAGTTGACCCGACTAGTTATAAGAATATAATCAAATCAAACGGAAAATTAATCGAAATCAAAGCTTATTCAACCTTTTACTATGAAGATATATAGATTTGAGGTGAATTACGCTTCGATTTCGATTAATTTTCCATTTCATTTGATTATATTTTTATAATTAGTCGGGTCAACTGTCATTCGGGTTAAATGCAGTCGGGCTTCTCGCGTACTACCTGATTGTCTTAAGGTACCATTCCATGGGAGCTTCTGCATCAAGCGTCAACATTGGAAGAAACGAGTGGTCCAACAGGTTCTCTCTGTTCTTCCAATGTTGACGCTTGATGCTGAAGCTGCAATGAAGAAGGCCCTTTACCGGTAGACCTCCGTTGTCCCGAAGGTCTGTTAGCCCGAATTTTTCTGATTAGTTGGAAACTAGCATTTTCCAGTAATTTTCCTAAAAACTACTAGTTTTCGATCAATAAGCAAATTTCGGGCTAACCGACCTTCGGGACAACGGAGGTCTACCGCCTTACCCCGGATACTCATGCTAGCGACTGTCGCGCGCGACATCATTAGAAGAAAAAAGAGATCCGAGTTTTCTTCCAATGTTGACGCTTGATGCTCGACGCCCCATGAAATTACAGCTTTAAAGCTGTAATTTCATGGGGCGTCGAGCATCAAGCGTCAACATTAGAAAGAAAGAGAGGTCACACAGTTCTTCTCTTTCCGTCTATTGTTGACGCTTGATGCTCGACGCCCCATGAAATTACATCTTGAAGCTGTAATTTCATGGGGCGTCGAGCATCAAGCGTCAACATTAGAAAGAAAGAGAGATCACACAGTTCTTCTCTTTCCTTCGAATGTTGACGCTTGATGCTCGACGCCCCATGAAATGACATCTTGAAGCTGTAATTTCATGGGGCGTCGAGCATCAAGCGTCAACATTAGAAAGAAAGAGAGATCACACAGGTCTTCTCTTTCCTTCTAATGTTGACGCTTGATGCTCGACGCCCCATGAAATTACATCTTTAAAGGGCCCATTTCATGGGAGCTTCAGCGTCAAGCGTCAACATTGGAAGAAAAGAGAGAGCCTGTCAGACCTCTGATTTCTTTCAATGCTGACGCTTGATGCTGAAGCTCCCATGAAATAGGCCCCTTAGGCTCTCTAATGCCACCGTCGGGATTGTGGTCTTTCGGTATTATGATACTCTACCTACGGGAATCAGTGCTGCCAAATCATGCCAGATTCTAGGCATACACCGTTTCTGCCCCTTCCATCGAGCGACTCTCCTTTCTCCCACCATGCGAATCAAGTCGGGTAAGCAAGAGCAGAGATGAATAGCAGAGATTACTAACGCAACGTTAAAATTATGGTCCGTATCACGTTTTCTTCTTTTGAAGAAAAATATATGATTGGTCGAATTTTTCTTCTAAGCCAACCAGCATAAAGAGATAAACGGAAAACGTGATACTGCTAATCAGAAACTGGATTATGGTTTTCATATCTCGTTAGCAATCTCTTCAACTCATCTCTGGCGAGAGAGGAAGTAATTTACTCTTTCCCCCGCTCAGCGGCTTGATTCGGGTAGGGGGTCATTCCGCCAAAAATTTGTTCATTGGCAGATCCAATAGAAGTAACTACAAATTCTTAGGAAATACCAATTATTCACCAATGCAGAAAATTTGGCCAAAAGACCCCCTACCGCACTGGCGGTAATCTTACTTAAGGGGTCACTAGCAATTACCATCCGAGCAGGTTGGTTAGAAAAGGACACGCTTATACGGTAGAAAGAGATTCGATATTATCGCTAGTATCCTTTTAATCTCACTCATTGAACTCTATAATATGCTGCAATGAGTCCCTAAATTATCGCGGTCAGAGAGGGAAGTTTGAGCCGTACATGCCAGACAAAGATAAAGGGATTGAGTGGATACGAGCTTACCATCGGAGCACGGTTTTTTTGGCCAAATTACTCAAAATTGAATTCATGAAATGATCTGAAATTTTCAGGAATGATTCTTTGAGGCTTGATCTGGGTCGCTCAAGAGCCCGAATTTTGAATTGAAAGTTTCAAAATTCGGTCTCTTTAGCGACCGAGATAAAGGAGCCTCAAAGAATCATCCCTGAAAATTTCAGATTATTTCGTAAATTCAGTTTCGAGTAATTTGGTCAAGAAAAACCGTGTTCGGTCGGTAAGTTTGTATCTCCTTAACGGGACACTAGCGTCGGTAACGGACCTCTCTTTCTATCATATGATTCTGTCCCTTTCTAACCAATGACGTGAGTTACCAGCGTCGGTAATTCTCATAATTGGTTAGAAAGAGGCAGAATCATTAGATAGAAAGGGAGGTCTGATACGGACGCTAGTATTCCCTTGAGGGGATCCCAGTAATCCAGGGGGCATAATCTGAAATAGAAAATTCTCAAAAGGATTTCAGCGCCGCCATACGGTAGTACAGTGAACTATTTTACATGTATACACTAACCCCGGGTACTCATGCTAGCGACTGTCGCGCGCGACATCATTAGAAGAAAAAAAGAGATCCGAGTTGAAAACATCTTTCCTCTTTTTTCTTCTAATGATGTCGCGCGCAACAGTCGCTGGCATGAGTCTCCGGCCTAACACTCATTCGAAAATCGGTGTGATTTGTTCATTGTTTGTGTTAGTTGTATCTATGTCAAATAGTTCACTGTATTACCGTACGGCGGCGCTGAAATCAATTTGAGATTATGCCCCCTGCAGCAATCCCCGCCGATGCAACCCGTATACAAGCGTACCGGCTAAATAAACATTTTCTCGGCAAGAATACTCTGAAGTGAATTCATGAAGAAGGATGAAATTTTCAGGAATCAATCTTCAATCCTTTATCTACTGCTGTACAACGCCCGAATTTTGAATTTCGAAAAACAATTTTGTGTTATCGACTGAGGAAAAAATGTTTCTTCAAAATTCAAAATTCGGGCGATATACAGCAGTAGATGAAGGATCAAAGATTTGTTCCTGAAAATCCCATACTTCTTCATGAATTCAGTTCAGAGTATTTTTGCCGAGAAAATATTGACTCAGTCGATACATTTGTTATGGCGGGTTGCATCTGCGGGGATCGATGATATCCCCTCAACGGGATACTAGCGTCGGTAACTCACGTCATTGGTTAGAAAAGAACAGAATCATATGATAGAAAGAGAGGTCCGTTACCGACGCTAGTATCCCGTTAAGAGGATACTATAATTACCATGTGAGCAAGTTTTTTTCTTCCAAATTACTCGAAACTGAATCCATGAAAAAATCTCAAATTTTCAGGGATGATTCTTTGAGACCTAATGTACGTTGCTAAACAGCCCAAATTTTGAATTTCGAAAAAAAAATCTTGAAAAAAAAAATTTTTTTCGAAATTCAAAATTTGGGCTGTTTAGCAACGTACATTAGGTCTCAAAGAATCATCCCTGAAAATTTGAGATTTTTTCATGGATTCAGTTTCGAGTAATTTGGAAGAAAAAAACCGTTCTCGGTCAGTAAGCTCGTATCCCCTTAACGGGACACAAGCGTCGGTAACTCACGTCATTGGTTAGAAAGGGACAGAATCATATGATAGAAAGAGAGGTCCGTTACCGACGCTAGTGTCCCGTTAACGGGATACTAGCGACGTGGCAGCAGCTAAAATGTTTCTTTCAAATTATTTGAAAGTGGCACAATAAAATTTAATAATTTTCATTCAGACGCTTATGTTGACATATGTACCAGGTAGGGGAATGAAAATTGGTTGGTTTTATTGTACCACTTTGAAACATTTTGGCTGCTGCCACTCCGCTAGTATCCCCTTAAGTGGATACCAGCGTTTGTCTCGGACCTTTCTTTCTATCGTATAGGTTAGTCTTCTTCTAACCAATGTGCTCTGATGGTATCCTCTTAAGCACGGCAAAGCTAAATTGATCCGTTGGGGCAATGTTTTTGCATTTCTTCAGACTTTTTACTTCTCCTATATAAAAATTAGCAACAAGTACAAAAATATAAACATTATAAAATATTTTTTCCACAAATTTTCGATCTCAATAATAAAAAAATCAACTTTTTCCATGTCATTCTTAGGAAGTCTTTGTCATTTGTTCTATTTCAGCGATAATATTGTCCAATAAGCTTGAGGCTCCAATTCTAAACAAGTCTTTGTTAAGCCATTTGTCGCCTAATTCCATCTTTATCAATGTCATCCATTGCAGGGCATGTTCGGCGGTTTTAATCCCTCCAGCAGGTTTAAAGCCCACCTTAACATGAAATAAAATCATCAATTATAACGTCTTTTTACCACACATTCAACGTTTGGATTTAATTTTTTGATCCAATACCTTTCTTTCAGTCTTATTATGAAAATCTCGGATAGCTTTAGCCATTACAACTCCAACTGGTAAAGTTGCATTTACCGTTTCTTTCCCGGTAGAAGTTTTTATGAAATCTGATCCAGCTGTCATAGCTATCATAGATGCCATATATACATTGCTTAAAGTCAATAATTCGCCGGTAGCAAGTATAGTTTTCATACAAACTCCATTACAAGCTACTCTCATACACTTCAATTCGTAGAGTAATCTCTCCCAGTCTTTGGTCATAACCAAAGATCGATTGATGACAACATCAATTTCTTTTGCTCCATATTCTATGGCAAGACGAATCTCTAGGAGACGTGTTTCCAATGGATATTGACCCGATGGAAAACCTGCTGCCACTGGCAATGGAAATGATTTCAATATTCCTTTCTAGATATTAAAGCTTTTACACGATAATATTGTTTAATAGAGTTACTATTCATACCGCTAGCTACTTTTATTTCATGTTCCGTTTGGAGAGGTGTCAGAGCGTCCAAAGCGTCTTTCACTCTCAAAGGATAAACGCAAATAGCTGCAGGATATACACGATCTTTTGAAAATGAAAATTCGATATTGCGAGCCTATAGAATATGAATTATGATTACAGTTATCGATACTATTTGATTCTATTGATAGCAAATGACAATACTATTGATCGATAGATTATTTTTAAGTACCTTCTCGCATAAAGATTGAACGGTGCTGGCGGTATCATTGGCATTCAAAGTTGTGAGATCGATGAAAGAAATTGCCTTCCTCAACCAGTCAATTTTATCATGTTTTTCTAAGATTTTTGATTGATTCACGATTTCACATACTTTTTTCTCCACTTCAGATTCATTTTTAACCTCATTGGGGATCGCTATACACAGATAAGAATGTTATCATTTCATCATGTTATCACTTGTCGAATACCAATTGAATAATTATCACAGAATATTATTATGGAATAAGAACTTTACATGATGGTGATGGGAAGATTTTTTGTGCATTCAAAAGAATATCTTCATCCTTCACAGACATTATAAAAAATTATAGAAAATGTGAATTAGTTTTTAAATAGAGTTAGACAAATGTGGATAAATAACGTGACGGCAGCAGACGGCAGCAGCTTGCAGCAGCTCACTCCTTTTCTGGCTCAAGGCTGACCTCCCATAGACTGGAATCTCTAGAGAAATTTTGGGGAATTCTAGTAATTTGATAGGGATAAGCCAATGAAGTTTTTGGAGGACAGGTTCTGAAGTATGTTTCGTACATTGAAGAGCAAGCTTATTAAAAATTTCACCCCTACCACCGGGGTATACTTCCTTCTGATCCACTCACTCCTGATGCTCCTGATATCCCTCCATTTAAACAGGTTGGGATTGTTTGGAGTGAGTTTTTTTCTAAAACCAAAGTGTACGTTCGAGTAATTATTTTGTAAAACTTTCCTTCCGATCTTTCTTCATATCAAATTCTCATACAAAATGCAAGACGGTCCCGTGCAGAAGTTTTGGAATGCCATAACTTATATGGTGGACACCCCAGTCACCTTTGTTCGAGGTATTACCTAATCATTATGTTTATGTTATTGATTATACCTCAACATCGTTACCTTGTTGTGCACTATGATTTAGTATACTAAATGTCATTCAATTTCAGAAAAAATTGTTGAACCAAATCAAAAAAAGTACCCATGGTATCATCAGCAATTTCGTAGGGTTCCAACTATCGACGAATGTTACACGGACGATGTAATTTGTCGAGCAGAGGCAAATCTACAGTACGCACGAGACAAGTAAGAATTCCATCCAGTGTCGAATGACAATTTCTCGATTCAATTGATTTTTTTACTCGATAAATGATTTCTTTGCTACAGTTTCAAGTATAAATTTGTTTTATCTGTCTCGTTAGACTAGTAGATTCAGAAATTTTAATCATTCTGAGACAACGTTACGAGCATTGCGCAGTTTATTATGGAGAGGATAAACAAGAATTTTGCCTCGATTTATATAGAGCTTACGAAGATGCCGCCGGTGCTTGGTGTTGTAAACGTGAGTATGCAATGTAATCAAATTATTCCACAAATTATCTCTATTTATTCAATGTTATTGATCGCAGATGGAGATATAGGCCCAAAAGATAATGTACTAGAAGCTTTGATGAAACAAAAGCATCGATTGATTTGGGAAAGAAGACATGGCCCTGTAGGTTCAGGTATGAAAGAAGACTTCTGAAGTGTAACAGAAACCCAAGTTCACACAAAAAGCTAGTGACAATTATTCAAAATTGCATCCAATACTTAGTTCTTTGAGGAAGAACGAGAAGTTTGTTAAATGAATTTATTAAGTGTACAGATCGTATTCAATAAACAGTTGTATTAAATTGAGATGCAATAATTCATTCCTAAATTATTGATTACAATTTCATATCAGAAAATAGGCTCATAGCCCATTTCTGAAATAGGCTTAAATTTTTCATAATCTCAAAATCCCATGATTGCCAATTCATAATTTTCTAATTGACCAAATGTTGAGCAGGAACACAAAATAATGACAAATTATTATATTCATTAATTTGAATTTTCCCTTCTAAACACCTGTATTCTAGCACAAAGATCATTGAAGTAGCAACTTTTCTTGCCGTGATTATCTTTGGTGAAGGATTTCATGGCATTTTGAAAATTTTAGTTACAATGGGATGTCGAATGACTTCGCTAAAAGAGCGAGAACTGATATCAAGGAGCAACAATCCGCTTTGCAAAATTTTTTTAGAAAAAATTGAAAATTCGCTTTAAGGGGTTACAGGGGTCACAAATTTTTTTCCTACAAATTTATTATGTTGTAAAATTTTAAGTCATGGCAAGTAAAACTAACAGAGATATGGCCTTTTATACGTCTCTTATCCGATCAAGAAACAGCAGCAGCGATTAAAGAAGAGAAGATTCTTTGTAGGCAAGCTAAAAAACAAGTTTATGACGATGCAACTGCAGAAGGAAGTTTATTGTATGGGCCTGGATCGATGATTCTATGTAAGATATTTAAAAAAATGTTCATCGTGGGTTTAATCTTACCCAAAGCTCCAAACGTGTTTATCTCAAGACTCATTTACGTTCATTTTTCAATATACACACTATTTTTTATATATAAAATGCTTTTTTTGCTTTGAAAAAATCCTGTTTTTTACATTCTACGCTACACCAACAATTCACGAATCATAAATTTGAAAAACAACAAACGTTTGTGGTTCATACCTAGAAAAACTCATTTACTAACCAAATCTTCCTCATTTTTTAATTTCACACATGATGAGTTATTGTGTCCACTTCAAAAAAGATGTCTTGGCAAAAACATTTTCGAATATTTTTTGATACAAATTTTACAAAATATAGTTCGAAAGTTTCCCTTTATTACGTATTTATTTCTAACAAATTTGTTTATACAGAAAAAATCTTCAAACTTCAGTTCTTCTATACCCATGTAATTTGAACTCACAAAGGTGAGTACAAAGGTGTATTTTTCAAATTAGGGACTACGAATTTCTCTGCTACAACCTAGGATCCTTCTGATTCATTAAACCGTTTGAGAAGTTGTGAAAAAGCATCAAAATTCACGAAAAAATGTTCAACGAGATGTAAAAAATCTTTACCTTTCAATATTTTTTTGTCGATCCCAGTTTAAGAACTAGTTCACTTCACAGATTAAGGTGCCGTTTGATTTTCTTGTTTTAAATAAGCCAAACGCCCGCAATTGTGATCACCGTAAAAATCTTTTCTTTGAAGTTGCGTGGCTAAGTTGACACGTACTTCAACAATGAGCGACGATTTCTGACTGAAAAAATTGAATAAATGAAATTCGCAATTACGTATATTCATTCAATTCTGATTGAGAGCGCAAAAGGCATGGGAGGATTGCAAATAAAAAAAATACCAATATATCTCATCAGTGTATCAAATTGATTTATTAAATACTTATTAAGAAGATTTTATTCATTACTTTACAAATTTTTCACTTTTTGTTATTAAAATAAAACCTCGCAAAAATCATAAAACTCTAATGCTCCTTAAGCCTAATTTGTTTTTGCTACTGACACCAACTTATTCAATAACCTTTTTTTCGGCTGAAACGATACACGACAGATGATTTGGCTTTGTAAAAAATATCTAATTATGAGTACAAGAGAAATTGGAAAATTACGAATCGACATTCCAAGTGGATGTGCTACTTCCAATTCAACAAACTATTTACGACGAATATTTGAACTTGAATTTTCTACACGAAAATATAATATGAACATTGAGAAGTCAAAATGAGTCATTCATTGTTGACAATTGAATTCTCTTGATAATAAATACATAAAATAATACACAGAATTTATCACACTCCAACCTATGATTGTATGAAGTGTTGGAGGAAACCCTGGTACCAAACTTTTGACTAATCATCTGTTACAGTAGTACGATGATTATCAAAAACCTTTTCAATACAATTTTTCCATAGATTTATCATGAGTAGATTTCCCATTTGATAATGTTACTGAAGAAAAATCCACCAAAGTCTTGGTATTGATATCTAAAGAATTTTACAATATATATATTATAAATATTAACGTACGACTGTTGAATAACAATTCAAATTTCACCAATGTGAATTATATTAAACTCTAAATTTCTTTTAATACACAGAGCTGCATTGGTTACTTTGTTGTACATTGATCATAGTCTGTGCAGTTTATGAAAAAAAAAAAACCTACTACACAGAGAGTAGTAACTTGATGTATGATTTATATTCAAATTCATGCTTCCGAGATCAAAACAAACAAATTCGAAGAGTTCTTTTCTCAGAAATATCTTAAAAATAATGCCTCAAGTGAAATTCATTTACCTTTTTCCAAGAATTTGTTTTTGTTTTGATTTCCGAAATATTCACATTTGAATAGGATAAACGGTTACGTTGACTCCCACGTAACGCATTAGAATGAGCATTCCCAGCTCACGAAGAGAGAGACATTGTACAAATATTCAGGGAATACTTATTCTAAAATGTTACATAGTTCAGTGATTTGCAAATCTATATCATTTTTAATACAATCGAGTTACACTGTAAAAAGACTCAATGCAAAACAATCACTCAATTATATTTTGTAGATTTAAGCAAACGTGAAGTGGTTAGCTTATTTAAAAATCATTGAACCAAAATCATCAAAATTTCATATCCAGATATTTCCTGGGCTTGGAAGAATGAAGATTTTATTTAAGAACAATTTTCTAAATAAACTTTTCAATTTTCAATGAGAGAATAGCGAAATGTCCCTAGTTAAATCTTCTTGCTAAATTATCTAAATAATACTTAAATATGATCCGTACAGATCGATATTTTTATCATTATTTTATAATTATGAACCAAAGATCAAGCTAGCGTCAAATTGCTGATATTCTCTGTGAACAATGAATCACTTTCACACGAATACAATTGATAACAAGTGATTTTTACAGTGCAGTTGATACTCGGTTAATGATTTTTGATTCCTATTATACCACGAATATGATCCTCGAATATATAATAGACACAATTGGTTGTCTTTTTATATAACAGAACAGTCTTTTATGTAACACGAGGTGGAGCGAATGTTGTTAGATATTCACTTTCCACAATAATTCTATTGATCGATCGAAAAGAAAAAAGAAAGAAGTTTCTTATTGTAGTTCAATTTGTTGCAGTTTCATCTTAGCGCATATGTACTTTTTTCAGTTTTATAAAAGACAGTTTTCCAATTTGTTATTTACAATTCATTAATTTTACACCTACCGATTCGACATATAATTTAAAGAACGATTATGCCATTATTGTACAATCTACAAGCTTTCCCTTAACAATAAAATTTTTCATGTTTTAACCAATAATAATGATAATAATAGTAATAAAATATACGCAGTATAATAAAAAGTGAGATCATGAGGATCAATCGATACACGACTTGAAAAAGAGAGCGTAAATCATTACGTACATGGATGATTACAGGTTTGATATACTAAACAAAGGTTTGTTCAAATCACGTCGAGTAGTGGTTTAAATACTCTTTTTGCACTTTGGATGTTTAAAATGATTTTTACAGTAAAATGGTACTGTTGGGTGTAAATGTAAACATTTAAAAAACTTATGAGAATGTGACGATCATCGATTCACATACTATATTTACACCGTGTAAGTATTTCAATAAAATTACACATTGAAATTTACCTTTTTTTTTTCTTTGAATTTCGAACAAACTTTCATCGTTTCAGTTTCCAATACGACAATGTTTTGTAAATTTTCAATTTACATAACATTTACATTTTTCTCTTCATGATTTTTACAGAAATTTCATCGAATTCATTTTATAATTAAATATATTTAAAATAATGAAATAAGATTTTTCTTCTCTGTATTCGGTAGTAACTCATTTAAAAAAATATTCTATATTATGAGGCGGCTTTGAATTTTTATACAAACAATACCTGAGATGTATACTCAAAAAGAGTTAAAAAATTTATATACATATAATAATAATAATATAATAATAATAATAATAATAATAATAATAATAATAATCAAATGTACTGATCATGTATAAAATGAGTTATGATGTGCAAAGTGGACTTTACGTACGAAGAGGCATGGTGGAAGGATAAAAAAAGAAATCACTTGTTTTCATTGTAACACAAGACGAAAATAAATCCAAACATGATCAAACAATCAATAATAGCCTGCTCGACAATCACGTTTCAATCGTATAATGTCATATCATACGAATTCTGCATGAAGAATTTACGGTTTGTAAATTGCATTACACAACACTATAATAAAATTCATAGAATTTCCAAATAAAAACATAATACAACGAATCATGAAATCGTAAGAAAAAGAAAAAAGTATACAAATATACGAAAATATTTGAGTAATATTTTTAAAATATAATCAATTTTTATTCATATTCATGTCGTATTTTTATCTCACTCTTCCCATGCCATTCTTGTGTTATCCTTTACCCTATTATATCACAGTATAAAATGCTACATAATTTATTGTATGGAATACTATCAGTACACGTTCTTCTACTTAAACGCCGCTTCGATTTTCCAACTATAATGATTCATTTTTTAGGTTTTCCTGGGTGCACCTAAACACACAACAAGTAGACACGTATTTTTGTTTTTTTTTTCAAACACTCTGCAAATAAATTCTATCTGATCCATTTTTGGTTTCCTTTCATTTGATCGAGTAAAAAGTTGAAAAAAGTGATTGCATTATTACTATATATGAGTAATCAAAGCGTAGATGAATAAAATACCTATTACGTGACTTGGAGAATGATTTAAAAATACATTAATACATTTTTTTTTCAAATGTATAGGAGCGATGTAACGAAATGAGATAATTTCGTGTTTGTTCTTTTGGAGATGAGTTTGGATTGTGTGCTTGCTTTCTTTCTTTTGAGCATATTAATTGAATTGGGCAGCTAAACGGCGTTTTCCTGAGAATACTGAAAATTCAACAACACAAATTGTTATGAAATTATTCGTCGTATGGGAATCTTTCTCAATTTCCTAAATATTTCACGAGGATCGGAAAGAAAATGTATTTGAATTATATAAAAAGAAAAAACTTACCAGAATTGTTTCCAATTTTATCATGGTCGTTAATTTCAACTAAGCCATTGCTGTCTTCGGTGCTTGAGGACTCGAAATCTCCCATTGAACCGTTGACATGTTTTCCTTGACCGTTCATGGAATTTATTTTCGGCGATGTGTGCTTTGTTGGGGTTAATGTCATCGAAGGGAGTGGCAGTTCAGAAGGATGAGGTGGAATGACTACATTTCCTTTGGATGAAAAGTATGGCGAGGTACATGAATTCAAAGGATTGGCAGCTGCGGGAAGCAAATTTTTTGCTGGTGACAATAAATCGTCTTTGTTGTTGTTCGTTGTCATTTCGTCCCAATAAGGTATGGTAGACAGGGGTGGTACCTGTAACAATTCGAATTTTGTAAATACTTTTCATAGAGCACGAGTGAATTGTCATGTCAAGGTTTCCTCATTCTTCTTTGACTAAGATATTTAGTTTCTAATATTTTTCTATAACTCTAAATTTTTGGTTACTAAAGAACATATTGATTGGAAAAACTTTCAAACTCAACTCACTTCAACTTTAGTTGTATGATGGTCCTCTGAATAAGGAAATTTCGAAGGTATTGTCCAAATAGAAGATTCCCAATGCTTTGTTTGATTAACATCACCCTGTAAAGGAATATCAATCACATAAATTATAAACAACTTATTTATCAAGATTCCACGAATAGTTGAACATTTTAATTATCGAAGTGAGTAATTAACGTTAAATTCATGCAAAAATTGCGGCGAATGAGGTGAATAAATTCTTCTTACCTCGGTTGGCGAGTCGGGCTTAGGCGGAGGTGGGAAATCAGTTTTACCCATCGGAGTGAGAATTAAACTCTGCAATAAAGCATCTCCTCCAGTCTTCAAAGTTGGCCAATGTTGGGTTTCTGATCCATTAAAGTTCGTCCAATGACTATTCGATCCTTTCAACCACGATCCACTTTCGTCTTTTGGCGCCCAAGAATTTTGACCTTCAGCGATTCTATCCGAAGTCCAATTTTTATAATCCTCTAAGGTTATCGAATTACTAGACATATTTACACGGGCGGAAGAATCACTTTCGGAGGATTCATTACTAGAATCCGTATCTTGATACGAGGTACTGGAAGAATGATTAGATGGCATAGGAATTCCTACTTCTGCAAAAATAATAATAAAAGGGTAAGTTATCAATGTTGCCTAAGAAAGGGTATTCACTTCTTTCAACAACTAATAATTTTGAGAAGAATCAATCAAGGTATTCAATAAAATTTTTATAGGACATAAAAGATGTTAAAGCTTACCAGCTAATTTTTTGTTCAGTTGGAGAATCTTTTGTTTGTGTCGTCCATCTTTAATAATAACAGTACATGGGATAGCTTGTAACAAAGCAATCAGTGTTGAAAACCCGTATTGCGCTGGTCTACAAGCAGTGCCTGTAACCGTTAAAAATGCACCTTCGAATTGAGAAAGGTTCAACGTTCCCCCATAATACATCAACACGTTATGGACGTCACAGGCGAAAGAATACAACGGCGTTAATTCTACGAATTGCTCTCCGTTGATCGTCTTGAACTGTAATTCAATAAAAACGCATAAGAATTAACCTCAACTTGTGTGCAATTATAGTTGAAACACATCTAATCGATTACCCACCGTTATCACTTCAGATAATTCTTTTTTAACTTCATCCATGTTGCAGTACTTCATATAATACCGGAAATAAAGTTTCTGAAATTCTGGAACTGATAATCTTCTATGAGGTTGATCCATCAGAATGCGTCGACATTGCAACGACAAACTGTGTAAATGAGATTTATCTTTTGTAACGATAATTGGTCCTGCTGCCAAATCCACCACCTGTTAATTCACGAATATAAATTTCAATAATTCCAATCGAAGATATATATCTTGATAAATTTCCAACGTACCTTCAGAGTATCATCGAGTTTATGCATAAGCTGCAACATAGAATTGCAACCAAACAGTTCCGGGCGTAAAGCGTAACCGTACTGTTGAGTAAAATTGAATCCAACGTTTGAAATACTGAGACTTCCTTTGGCGAGAGCTACGAGTTTCGATATTTGTTCGCCGAGTACTCGAAGACCTTCTTTTTCGGTCAAAGAAATTTGTCTGTCGCCACCTTCGATGTCTTCTATTTTAATAACATCTGGAATAGCCTCGAATAATTCGATCAATTTGGTGAATCCGTAATCGGAAACCCTACATTGGTGTCCGAAATGATGATGATAGGATGGAACGAATTTATTGAATGACATTCTACACTGAGGCGCGTGACGCAATATTTCAATAACCTGAAAAAAATCAACAATTCAAAAATGAATCTCTATGGAACGAATTATATTAAATCTTCTTCAAGTTTTACATTACCTCTTGGGCGAATTGTTTGGTACGTTCGATTTCCTCGGGAGTTTGTTCTCGTTTCGGAAGTGCGAACATCTTATCACCTCCATCGATGTTGGTAACAACTATGGTGTTCTCGGATACCTCTCTAAGAATATCTTCCAATTCACATACACCGTAATCCACGATGTCCCACGCTTTACCTGATTCAAAAGAATTCAAGCCTTCAAATCTCATTACAGCTTTGAAATCACCAATTTCAAATTCAACTCACCAATGACTCTGGCGTAAACGCTTGGAAATTGTGAGAGCGTCACTTGCTTGCTGGCCTTCGATTTTAAAACGCGTAACAGATCCGATGTAAAACGGCGTACTTGAGCTCGATGAGAAAGCGTAATAACGCGTTTATTTCCTTCGCCCATTACCTGAACAAACAAATTCCAATTTCCATTTAGTACATGATCAATTATAAATTTTGCTGTAATATACAATTATACATACTTGTATCGTGTGCGGAAGAGCTTCAAGTAAATCAATCAACTTGGTAAAACCATAATCAGCGACTCTACACTGTCTTCCAAAATGATGATGATAAGCGGGAATGAATTTATTGAACGATAACTGACAATGAGGTGTTGTTTTCAAAAGATCAACTAATTCCCTGCTGAATAGAGCTAATTGGTTCACAAGCGGAGGACTAACGCACTTATTTTCTGAAAATTACCAAACATTTGCTTGAATATGACAAATGATAATAACAAACGATGATCGTTATAAAACATCATCAACCAAAAATTTACCATCATGATTTTCTTTGGCATTCTTGGTACCCGCCCAGGCGATATATTTCACACTTCCCACGCATTGTTTCAACTCCACAGTTGTTAAACATGACACTAAATGCTCCAAAGGTGCCCCATTTTCATCTATATTCAACGATTCTTTGTATTCGGCTTCATAACAATACGGTAAACTGTAAAAAAACATGAAAAGTTATCAAAATATGTTCAGAAAATTCACTAATCAAAATCAAAATCCTTACCTAAATAATGGCAGGGTTCCATTATGTGTTGTTAAAAGTTGATGTACGATGGACGAGAGGGATTTCAATGAGATATTCACATTAGGTAACGATGCCAATTCTTGCTCCGCCCAACCTTTATCGGATAACGGTTTAGGTGTATGCGCAATGCAGAAAGGAAATTCCAACGGAGCGTCCTGAGAGTATAAAAATCAACCCTTGATCAACAGTTTCTTGATTCCCTCACGATATTATCAACAATGAAAAACAACAATCAGATATTCAAGAATCGCTTTTGGTTTTAATCAAAGCTTATGAACGGCCGATGGGAACAATTTTTAGATGCTCTACCTGTCTTTCGCTCATAAACTCAAACTCGGCATAATGTTTGGCATCACTTTGTTATCAATATTATAAAGAAAATTTCATAAAAATCAAAGTCTTACGAACCTGAGATACGTTACTCGCCGAAGGAGATGGCGTGTTTCTATGATCAGGATTGAGAGAAACCATTCTACCTCCGGGATCTTCCGTGATTATACACACGTCCTTCATTTTGTACAGTTCGGATACACTCACGGACAACATAAACCGACTTTCATACATTTCACGAAATTTAAAAAGCGGTAATCTGTGACCTGGTACTTCTTGCAACAACATCACAATTTGTGCTCGAATCAGTTGTGGATTGGAGCCTCCGGTGTGAGCGTATGATATTAAAATACGTTTATATCCAACTTTACGACGATGTAATTGAGAAATCGCGTATTGAGCGTCCGGTAACGATGGCACTTTCACGCTCGCCGCGAAATTTCCATCGGATTGCATAAAAATAGATACATGCAATACCTATAATAAACAATACAATATTTGTATACGTTGTAACACAAAAAATCATTTGTATACATCGATGATGATGATGATGATGATACATACCGTTACATGTTCCATGAATAGACAGTAGAGTATCTTTTTCATCTCTTTTGGATCGATATTTAGATCTAAATTCGTAACATGAAGCTCTATAGGTATATAATTACTATTCGTTGTACCATTTCCGTTCCGATTACCGATTGGATGGAAGAATTTCTAAACAACAAGAGTATTTTGATAATATTGCACTACGCGTTCTTTGTTCAAAAGTGTTTATATATCTATAAACACCATGTACCAACCTCGATTTCTTCACTTTCCGCGTCGCTTGGATAATACGAAGACGTGTGGTTGTTTTGGTGAGCATTTGGCAATGTTTTCACCCCGTTAAATGGCGAGGGTGTTCTATTGTTACGCGGTGGTGGTGGTGCTGTATTTTGGTTGTGTCCGTTTCGATGATGAGAGTCCCTTGATTGCATACTAAACATGGGGGATGGACTTCGACGTTTTGAAGAATTCAATGAAATTTGTCCTGAAAATTGATAAAAATTCGTTAACTAGAAGTATTAGATATTTTGTGCGAAAATGTATCGTACCATTTGCGTTGAATCCCGAAGAGGCGACAAAAGGTTTGAAAGATTGTCTCGTTTCAACATATTCGGTTGTTTGATTGAATGACGTATGATTGCCCCTAATGGGCCTTGGACCATCGGGAACGTGAGGGAAGATATCTCTATTGCCGGTGTTGTCTCGAACCTGTGGTAAGCAAGCCCGCTTGCCAAGAAATTTCACCTGTTCTACCTAATTAATTTTATGATATGTATTTATAATATCAATTCAAAATGTCAATAAATAATTGAAAACGTACTTTGTATTGCTCTTCCCACACGCGATTGAATTGTTGGGTGCCGGCAACCTGCCAAATCAACGGAGATGGACCTCTAGTGATTTCATTGTAAGATCTATTGAATGTCACATCACTCGTGGTAGAATATGGCCTTCCGATGAAAATTGGGGGTGGAATCATTCTGAAAAATGATGAACACAACGATGAATGTCGGGAAGAAAGCTCAATATGCGAAAAATTTATACACAAAAAGAAATCATCAGATAAGATCAAAGCTTCTATAAAAGTCATTGCTCGAATCGACAGGGAGAAGAAACTCGACCCGTGACTCAAGAGCTCCATCTCGGAATATCATCATTTTGAAACAACAATCTCTCTCTATTTGGTTGAAAAAAACGTGTAAAATTTCTTACCCGGAAGGAGGATTCACAGAATTGCAATGAATTCCGCTCCATTTGGGATACAATCCTACGACAGGGGACGATGAATGAAAATGAGATCCTGGGAGGGTTCTTGGACCCGCGGTCACGGCAGAACTTGTATTGTACATTTGTTTAGGAGAACCAAGAATTACTTCAGATTCGCTCAAAGCACGATTACGATGTGTAACGTCACCTGAAACTGAAAATTTATGAACATCAATCACTGAGATCGTTATAATAATTTCTACATTACTAATATATATATTTATTATAATAGAATTGATATTTACAAATCAAATACGAAATTTTTTTTCTTCAATATTTCAAAAACGATTTTAGTTTGTTAACGAATATTATTTTAAAACACGCATAGAATTTATAAAACTAATGATACAAAATAATTGAAGTTTGTCCTACAATAAACTATTAAAAAAATTCATTACCAATGGATTTTTGGAGGGAACAATAATTTTCTTTATGAAATTTGACGGAAATTTTCGATCCAAGGACAAATTCGCCATCCATTCGTTTCTGAGCCCTACGAGAAATCATAATATGAATAAGATTAATACACAGCATTGATATGATAAGCATCAAAACCATCATGTTATTATCGATTAAATACAAAATTTCTTAACGTATAATGACCTTGTATGTATATAGTATTATTATACAGAATCTGACAAATTTTCAAGAAGCATTTCTCTCACCATTGAAATTATATAATCTTTCGTACAAAAATTGAGATGAAAATTCGATTGATTCGTAGAATTCTTTCGAGTTGAAAAATTTTATTAAAAACAAAAACAAAAGAATATGTTATAATTTGCTCTAAATTGAAGTAAAAAAAAGCTTTGAATTTTATTAAAAATTGATATAAAAAAGATTTCTTTTGTTCGGATGAATTTAAAATGCTTCTACATTTTGAAAATTCAAAAGCACAAGAATCGTTAATTTTTAGATTGATAGCGTCTTTCGAATGTTGTCTCTTTCTGTTGTCTCAATAAAAGTATTAATCTTTTAAAACTTACCTTAAATTATTAGTTAAAAGATTTGATCACTCATTTATAAAAACTACATTAAATAAGAATATTTATATTATACTATTAAATAAGAATAATTTAAATGAAATTAAGTGTATCAAATGAGTGAAAGATTTGACCCCATGTTTGTGTAGACTTCAAATCGTTACATTACTATGAATCGTTCGAATTTCTTCTTATTTATGGACCTTGCCCTCCTACCGTTTTCTAACGTATTTGCTAATCGAACCAATCAACATGAGTGTTCGCACAATCAAAATAGCGGGCATTTTCAAATTTTGTATAATCAACGCTTCGAAATCGGATTCCTTTGTTCAATTATGATACATCGGTAAATGCGCTCAAATGCGTTTTTAGGGGTACTTCTTCATTACATTTTGAACTTTTATCTAGCTTTCTTTCTTGTTTAAAAACTAACACAATAAAAAAATTAGCAATTTCGATACAAGCTGAATTTTAATCAAGTTTCGAGTTACATTAATATTCAGTTGTCATTCGCAAAAACGTCCGATAAACCCTAAAGGTCTTTTTCGAGCTGTCATTTTGTAGATTTCTACTGGAAGATAGAAACTATTTTCACAAACTTCACGTTTCATTCAATTTTTGCTTACTTCAAAAAATTAATTCGAGCACTTTGATTTGTTTGGAATATATGGCAAAAACTTGAAAAATATCTACCATGCAGTTTATTTTCAAGTTTCAGATGTGGAAGCTTTGTTCAAAACCTATCCTCTCACGGAAAATTGAATATTGAAAATGCTTTGCGCTTTATTCCATTCAATTCCGCGATTTAAAACTTCTTGCA
Organism: Gonatopus flavifemur; assembly: GCA_018340375.1. Classification (NCBI taxonomy): domain Eukaryota; kingdom Metazoa; phylum Arthropoda; class Insecta; order Hymenoptera; family Dryinidae; genus Gonatopus; species Gonatopus flavifemur. The sequence goes on from JAFFJZ010000001.1 coordinate 4,360,306, forward strand.
AGATAAATAACGAAAAACAGAAATTCATGAATATTCGATACATACCTGTCTGCAGAATTTTGTGAAACAAACCGCACAATGGCAGTATTAGACTGAATATCCAACACTCGACCTCCACAATTTTCAGATAATTGTTTAAGGCGGCGTTTAATGAACGTAACATCTTTATCCTCGGGAAGATTACTAATTAAAAGGTCATAGGATTCTGGAATCTGAAAGGGATTCATTATTTACAACATGCAAAGACAATACATCAGGATGATGAAATTTAACGAATAAATATTAATGGAATTGGTTAAAATTGATATATTATTTCCCCCTTGAATGATGAAAAATATGAAAATTCATGGAACTCTTAGAACGTTTATGCGGTGTCTGGAAGAAGTTTTCAACAACATCAATGCCGCACAATGTTACACTCTTAGGAAAGAATGTATCCATTTATTTATATAGTAGAGCCATAGCTGGACTTCCTATTTTGATAATACAATACATATATCTGCAAAAATGTTATATATTTTTCCTTTTATTTGAAATAAATATTTTAAATCACGTGAGAGGAACGATATAGGATCTCTGAACCACAAAAATTTTCACAAATCCCTTTCTTTAGACGAAACATTTGTTAGTAACATAAAAACTTCACAATTTAGTAACAAGTACAACACGATAATAATTATTGAAAAAAATGTCAAGTAAATATTTATGAAGTTATTTATTGATAGCGAATACATTGGAATTTGTGATTTCGAATGAATAAAAATTTAAAGGTTTACAGAATTTTCATTATCAAAAAATACTGTAAAAATGTTGCTATGGGATTTCACATGAATATGGGATATCCATTTGAAAATGATCGAAAAAATTGTTTTCATATGCAAATGTTTGTTAGGCTGCTAACAACATTGCGACTTTGTTAACCCTGCGAATTTTCCCTACCATTTAGTTTTTATATGGGAAAACCCCTGGAGAAATCAATTGAAATTGTACAAAGGTCTGATCGATCAGATCTTTGCCAGATTCAAATGAAATCCCGAAACTTGGCGAGAATCAACCATGCTGTTTCGTGCTGTTGCAGTGGCAAAGGGTTAAACAAACGAGTTTGATGTAATAAATTAAATATCATCAGCATAAAAAGATCTAGTAGTTTTTGAGTGGAAGAACCAGAGCACTCCCTTAATTTTCGATAAAATAATAGTTGTTTTATTCTGTAAAACAAGCCTTTGTCCGAAATTGAAGCATTCAAGATTCCCACGTTTTTTGAATTTAAAAAAATGTAATTACTTCCGTTGGAATTCAAAGACTCGTGGGAACTTTGATATTGTTTGAACGAATTCAATATAGTGAAAATTTGATTACCTTCGCAGGAGTCCTATGCGGTAGGGTTTCCATAAGTTCCATAAAATCATAATGCTCGTTGGCGCATAGTATTAATGCCTCGGATGTGTGTTTATTATGCAAAAGTATCACATGAATTTTTTTCCTATGACGTACATCACTAAGATCAGCAGCAAAATTAATATCACTCGATATTAAAATTATGGCTGCTGGACTGCCATGAATATCAGCAAATCTTCTGATAGATTGCTTGAGTTTTTCATCGGCAGCATTTTTGGATGTCGCAGCAACGTGCATTAAATTAACCTGCATCGATAAGCGTAATCGGTATTATTATGCGCGTTGGCAATTCAAAGAATAGACAACGAATAAATAACAAAACTGAAATTCATTGTTGTAATGAGTTCAAGATATTTTATTGAATTAATTCTCAAAGGAATCAAGTAGATACTAGCGCCGGAATGCCAGTCATTCCGTATTGACTAGTCTATTTAAAAATTATCAAATAACTTTGTATAGACAAAATTTTTGAAGATTCTTTATGGCACATTGAATTTTTAGGAACCCAGTTCAAACGAATTCATTCGATACTTTTTAAATAAACTGACCAATATGAAATGGCTAACATCCTTGCCCTAGTATTCACTTATGTGGAACATATAAAATAGAAAAATAGTGAAAGAAATGACTCGAATAGTGAAACTGTATTAAATTGTAGTTACAAGCTAACGCACACATGTGAACGTATGGTAAGGTAAGAGACCCTATACCCGATCAGTCCTTATATTTTAGGTTTTTGTGGTTTAGTTGTGCAAAAACTCTTCAACCAAAACATTTTATTTGAAACTCCTAGCTAAATTACTTCGTAAATTCATGTAATAATGAAAATGATCGGGTATAGGGTCTCTTACATGTACAATTTATTACATAAAATTTATCATTTCTTTTGCAAATGGGTTCACATATCTACGTGTTAGATTGTTACAGTCACAACTTGAGCTCAATTAGTTATTTAAGAGAGTAAGAAAAATATAATAAATTTATTATTTACCTGTGCATCATTCAGTTCTTGCATGATTTGGTTACTCTCTTTTTGTACATCACAAACTACAATAAATTCTGCTTCCTTATAACCACTAAAAAATTTATCTCTAATTACTTGGCAAACAGCTACGGCGGATCTTCCTCTTGGTACCTAAAAAAAATTTTACATTCATTTTCTGTTATTTAATTTAGATAAGGTTATAAATTTAGTAATTAACGATAATTGACTTGGATACCAGAATATTTTATACACGTAAACTGTTTGCACTAAAGCATTTTTTTTGTTCCAAGTATCTTTTCATTGAGAAAATATCAACACCCAAAAACTCCAACAAAATTATTTAAAAATTTTGTTTTGAATAATTGTATAAAAAATTGACAACAGAGATACTCACTTGACAATTCTCGATGTCCCAAAAGACTCCGATAGGGGGAAGGTAGGGCAAAGACATGCTCTGAGGATTGATTGGATTATTATGTTGATGAAAAGAGCAGTCATATGTGTAATGACTAAGTAATGGTGAAATAGATGCCTGAGAATCTTCTTGACAAACAGTATCATTTTCAGAATTTGTTTCCTGTAGAGCTCTTCCTCTACTTATATCAACTGTATTCGCAGACTGAACTTTCTGAATTGATAATAATTTTAATAATCTCTTGCTAAGTACTTCTATTTCATCATCAAAATCTGCGCAATGTGTGTTATCAGTAATATCTCTGACGTCCATGTGCTCCAAATTCCATATAACATCCCAGTCTGCAAGCTGTAAAAATTTCAACAGAACTCTTCAAGATTTACATAGAGAAATTTCAAATTCGTGTAACCAAAATTCAAGGCTTAAAGAGCGATAAGGAAGACTGTGATGGTAAATCATAGTATCCGTTATAAACTGCGTGAAAAGTGTAATCAAATGAATATGTTCTGTGCAATATTAGCGTTATTTCTATCGAATAATATTAAAATTTGTAAACAATTTCTATGTTTCTTTCATGTTGTATTGAGCAAAAATACAAAGTGAGGATCTATCATTTTCCACGAGGTTTTATATACGACTTTATCCAGTGAGCAAGTAAAAATATGACGTTTTTCATCTCACAAATGTGAAAAAAAATAAGCAATCTCCAATGAATGACGTAGCATTAAGAAATTACATTATTCTGATTTGTTATCAATTGATTTTTGACGTGACTAATCTCGTATTTCTTATACCACATATGAAACAAAGTAATGAAAATATACTGTACTGTGAAATTCCTTACACAAAATCTTTTACATTTTTTTTTGTCTGCTGTAGAATTGAAATATCGATGAAAGATACTAAACATATGGTGCAATGTATGGACTCTTATGAAATAAAAGTAGAATACGTTCGACATTTGTGAATACAAAGCCGATAGTTTACCAATTCCAATGATTTGATTTTGCAGATCAATTAGAAAAGTTGTATATTCAAACAAGATGCATACCTTTAGAAAATAGATACTGGAAGAAGTAGGTGAAATTAGTTAAATAACTTTGATGTATATCACGAAACATTGGTTATGATTATGTTACTTCGTCGGCATCTATTTCCAACATATATTTCCCAAAAACCATAAATTCGATGTTTCATTTAACCTGAGAAGAAAAATATCAAAAACATTATTGCAATTGAATATATATAAAAATTCTAAAAATACTAAAAAACGTTATTTACACGAGACATGTGTATGAAAAAAAAAACAATTATGATTGCAAGTTTGGGAATTTTGATCATTGCTAACGAATGTTGAAATTATTTCGCTAGAATTTTGAAAATATGCAAAGGTTTTTGTAGAAATATCCACAGTATCTATTTTTATAGGTTAATAGCGAGTACGTTCAATTGCGAATCTGATGCTCTTAAGAAATCCATTGTAGAATCGTTATGAGATTGATGCATAAAAATAAAAAATAAAACTTGAATATTAATTGAAAAATAAATATAAATATTACCAAAATCCATCAGCAATTGTAAACTTCGTTATTATGTATATCTATATACATACACATCAGTTTTCATCACGAGTACTGGCTACATTTGTATGCATTTGTACGGAGTGTGAGTTTATGCTTGCGCGAAAGTAAAGCATCTTTTTCATACAAGGAAAAGGATGGAAAAGGATGAATCATCATCACAGTTCTCTCTCTTCATCTAACGTTGTTGACGTTCGACACTGATTGTCGAACGCAGCCGAAAGTTTTTGAACGTAGCCAAACAGATCTTCTACGTTTAAAAACACGTCCTTTATTTATTCTTTTTTATCATTTGTAAACAATTGGGAAAATCAAATTTGTAAATATGGGACTAAATTGTACAATTTTGAAAAGATAAAACTAAATTGTTTAAGTATCGAATTTATTCTAACAGGCAATGTTATATGAATTGAATTTTGTTCCCATAAAATGGTTTATGTTTGCAGGATTTCCAGGAAAATACCCCGCTGATCTTCGTCATACCCGATCCGTTATATCCTTGATATATTCATCCTTGGTAAATGTTGACGCGATGGGAAGTTTGAACACATTTTCCTCAAATTCATTGTCTCCTCGGGAAATGAAATCGTTCCAAATTCTTGCTCTTTTCTTCACTCGGGAAGAAGTGATCAGATCTGACCAGATCTATCAAGATTTGAAGGACTGCGATTTTGGCTTGTGTTTGTCACAATATATGCACAAAATCAAATTCATATACAGATGGATGTCACAAAATCTCTGATCATTGAATTGCCAATTGCTCGTTAAGATTTACTATAATATTCAATTCAGATCTAACCAGAGGTGCCAAGATCTGATTAGATCTACTCAGATCTAATGATTTTTACCTGGGCACTGACTCTTGAGTGTTTTGTTCGAGGAGATGGGTATTATACTCTAGAGACAAGGCGAACCCCATACGACAAAAGTTTCTCGTGCAACCATTGCTCTTATGTTGTTTTTCAAATTTGATTGCAAGTTTCATGAACCTCAGTAACTTCTCGACAACACACCAACCGAGGCTAAAATTCCAGGGTCTTTCCATATTTTTATGCATTTGGCAATGCAAAGTCCTTGCAGATTATTTCAAATTGTTGAGGATTCTTAACAATTTGTTGAGCACTTGAGTGTTAGGGATAATTCTAAAAAGTTATGTCCAAAGTATTGCATTTTACAGCTGTAAAACCTAGAGAATGGAAAACGAATTGATAAATGTCGAGTTTATGCTTTTGAAGGATAGTGTTACAGAAGAATTTTTAGAATAAAATTAACTGATTGAGTCCCGAATGAAGAAGTAATTCTCTAACAAACCTGGGCAATGTTTTGCCAGGTTCTTTTTAACATCTCCAGGAGAGTAAATATAAAGTATCATTTCGAATAAGGATAATCTTGATAACATTGGTTTAATATTATCAAATCCTTGCCTACTTACCTTAGTTGAGAAGAGGAAATTGTGAAATATAAGAACAAATCTTTGATGATGAACGAGTTGGGAGGGATTGTTTACTTTTTTTTATCTCAGTTAATGTACGCGGCCATATGGAAATATTTTGCTGAAAACTTTCTACAAGACCATGGATAATTTCTGAAAAACATCGCATTTTATCCGCCAAAATCTGAAAAACTCTGAAAATCTCTGAAGTTTTTCAGAATGCAATTCTGCACAGACTTTGGTCAGAGTTTTCCGGAATTTTTTCCAAGTTTTCTTCATTTTTTTGCAGACAAAATTCTGACGAAACTCTGATGAATTTCCCACATTTTTCTGACTGCTGAAAAAAAAATTACAAAATTTTCAACCACTTTTTCACGTACGATATTCGAATATACCAGATAAATGTATTTATAGAATTTCAAAAATTTTCAACAATCAGAGAAATTTTGACCATTTATTAGAGTTTTGTCAGAATTTTTTCAGAGCGCAATTTCGTTCTTATTTGTCTGAAAAAAGACTGTACAGTGTCCCAATATTTGATGGATTTCTCATGAAAATTTCAGATTTTTGCAGTGAAAATGGGCGGATTTGGAAAAAGCCTTGCGACAAGTCAACCTACTCTTGGATACCTATTTCATGAACACAATAGCCTGTAAAGAAGATAATTCCATCCCGATCGAGTATTATTTTTATATCATGCGGTAAGAACACCCATCGATAAGTCATTTCATAGAAAATATTGCCGGCTCTGGGACCCTTGGCAGCAATCGGCGATCACTCGAACAATTGGTTATAGTTAATCGGGGCCTCCAAATCGAATGGATGAAATATGAACCAAATATCAATTCCGCAGCCACAATTAAGGTGATACCAGCGACTCCTGAAGATGGAACGCGAGCTCATTGGTTGGAAAAAAACACGGTTATAGGATTGAGAAGAGATGTTTTCCCCAGCGTTAGTATTCCTTTAAAGAAAACCATTTAATTCGTGGGAACGGTATTGAATTGGAGTTCGGCACAGATGAAATTCAGGTTGTCACATTGATTTGTACCTTCACGTCAATTGATTCTTGTGTAATCAATTCAAAATTCATGTACCAAAAGAAGCGAGCCAAATTTTGCGCCAACTTGTTTCATAAATTATGCGTTCAACGAAAACTTTCAGTGCATAAATAATAAAATCCACGACCAAGATTAGACTCTAAATATGAGTTCCAGCCTTTTACTGATTTTTTGGTGAGTGTAGGAAGATTTTAAAAAGTAATAATCTCCAACTGTCAAAAATTTGTTGTAATTTCGTTGCTCAATACCTCAGAACTATGAAGAAACCCAAATTCATATTTAGAGTTCAATCTCAAGTATTTACTTGATCGTTATCAATTTTGAATTCAATTTTATCGAGTAATGTATGATACTCCTGATACTTTTCAGTGCTCTCAAGGGGTCAAGGGTAGTTATAATTTTCAAAAAATCGATTTTTTTGCATTTTCTCAAAGTATAATATTTTAAAAATATACTTTGAAAACTTGAAGTGAATTCGACACATGCTTTTCGAGTTATTCAGTAACTAACAAAGGACTCTCGGGTGGCCCTTGGCAACTGCAAATCGATATTTCGGAAGCTTCTACAACGGCTGAAGAACTATTATATGGCCTAGGAATAGATGAATCGGTGTAAGTAATCAAATAAATCGTATTACTCTACATAAATCGATTGTAAAACTTTAAATGCATTTTTCTCAAAACGATGTTTTTTGAACTAGTGACCACTATAACTCGAAAACCGCTCGGCATAATTCAATGAAATTTATGCAGTTTTTGGAAAACATGAAGAACTAGTGCCTGTTCGGAGGATTCTTTGTATTTTCAATTTCGATTTTTTGTAAACAATCAACTGTTGGTTTTTTCCCGAAAATCCGGAAAAAAATTTCCTGAGGTCGCCATTTCGTTAATTAAAAAAAAAAGCTTCGATCAGGCACTAGATTATCTATTAATAAAACGAATTTTTTTCGCCCGATTGATTTTGGATGAATCTCCAAGGATTTGTGATGGTCACCGCAACGAACTTCTGTTGGAACTGGATCAACACAAACCGCCATAACTTTTTAAATTATTCAATTTGTTTTTTCCAAATTTTGATAAAGTCAAGTCGAAACATTATGTAATAATGCTATATTTTTACTTTTGTAAAATAAAATAATTTACTAGCAAAAAAAATTATTTAAAAATATCATTTTTTCATGTCTCTGACTACCCCTAACCCATTAATGACAAATCGAACGAAACTCATCACACCCCATCAGTCCTCGAGTTTGAATTACAAAATAATCGATATTGAAGAATTCCGCCCTTGGGAAAATTTACTCCAATTCTGACCAAAACACTTCATTTTGGCACCAATTTTTTGGAGGAAGAACGAAGCGTTCCGGTCAGGATGGCGTAAACATATCGTCATCGGCTAGCCAAAGTAATCATAACCAGAGCAATTACAAGAAATTAGAAATGTACACCGAAGATAATTGGAAATTATAAATGAAGTGACGATTCGACTGCATTCAGACAAGAACAATTATTTGACCTCTACTACTCCACCAAGATTCTGATCAGTCCGCTCGTTACGCATTGACTAACCGGCTGTTATCCGTTAACGGGATCTGGCAAAACGATCCCATGATCAGTGGTGGTTACAGTAAACAACCTATTGAATTCTTGAGTTTTCCAGACAGAACCTGGACGAATCCAGGTTAAATAAAGATTATGAGTTATGAATGAATTTTGGTGGGTCATTGCCGTACCCATTCGGGGAAAAAAAGGGATCGGCAGGTACAGCGTGGTACGATAAAGAAACAGCGTAGAGGTGATCAGGGTCGTTTTAAGCTCCTTAAGGCCCTCGACATATTTGTCACCTGAGACTCTTAGGATTACAAAAGTTTAAAATCATATATAATTTAAATATAATTGAATATTGTTTATAAATTATATACAATGTTGAGAATTTGAAATCCTCGTCGAAACAGAAACCTCCGGCGACTGTCGCGGCAGCCAAATCGTTTATAAAAAACTAAGAGCAAATACTTCATATTGATTAACCCTAGAACTACAAACCCATTTGTTACCTGTCAACTACAAACTGGGGTAAATATTTACCTCACGGATTTTTTGCTCGTAAAATCGTTCTAGAAGCAGTAATTTGACTCATAAGTACACGAATTTCTTTGTTTTCTCATGCCAAAGAGATTGGTGAAGAGCAAATTTAATTTCACTGAAGTTTAGTTTGTAAGAAATTGATTTCAATAGCTAAAAGTGCCGAGAAAACGGCCAAACCGTCATTTAACAAACAAAAATTCATAACTATTTTTCTAACCAATTGATTCGCAAATGTCCAACGAGATTTTGAAGAGGATACATGAAGTTTTGAGAGAAAAAATAGCATCATGATGTTCTGCCAAAAAAGTCTATTTATTTGGAACTTTGAAAATTCAGAAAAAAATGTTGATCTGATCTATGGAAAAGCCAAATAAAAATCCATGGAATATTGGTTTTCAAGACCAAGATTTCACTATTTTCAATTTAGGGAGCAGGTCGGTGACTTGAACTTTGTGCAACATATTTGCGTTTTGCGAGCCTCCGATCAGGAGCACAAGCCGCATTGCTCGTGCTTTTTTGGTGACTTATTGGCTGGTGGAAATTCAATATGGGTACTTGAAATATGAAGATCATCGCCGAGAATTATATATCTAATGTTTCATTGTAAAATGAGGTCATGATGGGTGAATTACATTTATTTTAGCGAAAAAGAGAAATTTGACCTACCTACACAAAACACTAACGGGAACCACAAACTGGGGTAGATATTAACCCCACAAAAGCTTCACGTCTTTACCCAGTCACAGTAAATCAGAAACTGAAGGGTCTATCAACCTCGCACCAAGTTTAGAACCTTGAACGAAATTATTGAATAGGTTTGCGGTGGATTATGTCACTGGCCAACTTAGAAACGTAGTTCAAAGTTTACCTGGGGTAGATATTTACCCCGGTTTGAAGTTCTAGGGTTAAAATATCGCTCTATACAGCATTTCTACTTGAATCAGAGAAGTGCTGTACAGAGCGATATTTTCATTAAAATGAAGCGTTTGGCCGTAGTTTGTCATAAAAGATTTGTATCCTCCTAAGGGCCATGTAGTCCTTGAAGGGATGGGTGGAATTTTGCTACGTACTTTCGAAACAATTAAGCAATAAATACAAACTTTAAATCTGCAGTGACGAAGTGCACTGCTGAAATTGAGCTTTGAATATGAAATTGGATCGGCAAATGATTCCTCAAAATCATGCAAACGATTATAAACAAATCGACCTACAAATGTCGATAATTTTTGTAACTCAATTTCTGGTTAGGAATATGTTTGGGGCCTTGGATTTATATTTAAAGCGTTATCCTAGCGGTGCATTTTATTGCTGCATATTCAAGTTTACACTGATCATTGCTCACCCGTATGGAAATATTTCGCTGAAAAATGTCTGTAAAACTATGAAAAATCTCTGAAAAAAAATGAAGAAATTCTGAGAAACTCTGATAAACTCTGAGAATCTCTGAAATTTTGATGAGAAATCTAATATTTTTGGGACATTCTTTACAGACTTTTTTCAGACTTTTTTCAGAGTTTCTCAGAGTTTTTTCATTCTTTTTCAGAGAAATAGTAACGAAATTGCACTCTGAAAAAACTCTGATGGATTGCTAACATTTTTCTGACTTATACAAAAAAATTAAAAAATTTTCAAACACTTTTTCACACATGATATTTGAATACGGCATATGAATGTATTTATTGAATTTCAGGATTTTTCAATAATCAGAAAAATGTCAACAATTTATTAGAGTTTTGTCAGAGTTTTTTCAGAGTGCAATTTCGTTACTATTTCTCTGAAAAAGTATGAAAAAACTCTGAGAAACTCTGAAAAAAGTCTGAAAAAAGTCTGTAAAGAATGTCCCAAAAATATTAGATTTCTCATCAAAATTTCAGAGATTCTCAGAGTTTTTTCATTTTTTTTCAGAGATTTTTCATAGTTTTGCAGACATTTTTCAGCGAAATATTTCCATACGGGCAGAGGTTTAAAAAATACGTAGTAAAATTATATACGTTTTCTGATGCTCCATGGCCCTTAAAACGTCTGTGGATGTGATGGCAAAACGTCCGGGCCATTTTTTCGTGCGAGCGTTTCTGCTTTGACTCTGTCTCTATCGTCTCTCTAATTTCGCGGAGAGGCGACGTCTTGTATAGGGTGGTATTGCCCTATGAGATCAATCCGCATAGTTGTCCGTTTTATGCTTTGCAATCCCCGGACGGCACGTGAACAGACCCGTATTCTAACTTGTTCTTAAGGGTAGAAGCCCTTAGATATCCCGTAGTCGAAGTTACTAGATCTCTCTACCCAAAATACTCGAAGATGACTGAATAAAATTAATTGAAACAACCAGCCAGACCTTCTGTTGATATGGAAGAGGTCTGGCTGGTTGTTATATTCCATTCTATTGAATTATCTTTGAGTATTTTAGGAAAAACAATCTAGTAACTTCGGCTTCTACGGGATACCCTTGAGGCGATTCACCCAGGGGGCATAATCTCGAATAGAAAATTTTCAAACGGATTTCAGCGCCGCCATACGGTAGTACAGTGAACTATTTTACATGTATACACTAACACCAATTTGAAAATCGGTGTGATTTGTTCATTGTTTGTGTTAGTTGTATCTATGGCGAATAATTCACTGTACTACCGTACGGCAGCGCTGAAATCCGTTTGAGAATGTTGCATTTGAGATTATGCCCCCTGGATTCACCACAAGCCAAGTTACTAGATCTCCCCCCCCCCCAGTTTTCTCAGTAATCAATGAATAGAATCAATTTTAATGAGCAGGTGGATCTTCTTAGGCTATTGAAAAAAATGCAGCTACTCATTATTTTTCATTTTATGTGTTCGTTTCTGAGAAAACTGGGGAGAGGAATTTGGAATCTAGTAACTTTTGCAGGGAATAATGAATCCCCTTAAGGAGAGGATCTCATCAAGCGAATTCCGAAAGGTGATTTTCTCGAATTTTTTTTCTTAAGAAGGAAGTCAATTAAGGACTCGAGTTATTTGAAACTCATTAAATGGGTCTTAAAGTACATGAAAAAAATTTTCTCAAGTTCACGGATTCGTATCCCGAAACTGTGCTTTTCTCGAAACTATGTTTTTCAAGTTTGGCTCATCTCAAAAACTACTGAACGGATCGCTCTTTTTTCTTCTTCATTTTGAAGCTGATTGAATTTATTGGAGGATGAACGTAAATGGAGATGACATTTGCCTTTTTTTTCTTTTCGTACCACATTTAAAGAGCGAAAAAAAGGTGAAAAAACGCTACCAAAAGTTTGCATGTCTGTCATTTTTTGAATTTTGGACTTTTCATTGGTTTCATTGATACAACCTCCAACAAATATAATATATTACATAAAAATTTTCGGATTTTCGATTTCTGATGATTTTTGTAAGTGCTCTAGTTGTGCCCGAATGGTCACTGTTTTTTCTAGGTGGTTATGTTTCAACACGTATCAAGAATTCCCACGGCGTTATTTTTTACTGAACAACATTTTTTTATGTACTTAAAGGCTCAATTAACAAGTGTGAAAACCCCCGAGTTCTTTATTCACTTTCTTTCATGGAAAAAAAATTCGAGAAAATCACCTTATTTCGGGTTCGCTAGATGAGAACCGCCCCTTAAAGGGATTCACCACTGAAAAAATACTTTTTTTGAAATACACAATAAAAATGACTTGACTATTTTTCTCCTAGTGTGTACTAGGCTAACGAAAAATATGAAATAGCCAAAAAGTTGTCACATACAGGCTACAGCGAATGAAAACTGTTCTTTTTCACGTTTGTCAGACCATATTTCAAAGTGATATATCTAAGAAACTATCTAACATATTGCACTGCTCATGGTCTCATTTTGAAGATAATGATTTAATTTGAATATTTAGGTAGATTTGTCATGGTAGCATTAGTAGTTTTCAAAAAATCATACAGTCAACTTTAGACTTTTTTTTCAAAAAGATATGCATGTATATGAAATTATGTCCCTAAGCAACATATTCACCTAAAAATCTAATTCTACCTAAATATTTAGTAAAAGATTTACTGAATGTGTGGTAAAAATATGAATTCTCTATTTCAATCGGTTCTCAAGATATATCGATTTTTGTCTGAAAATTTGTCGAAATTCAAACTTTCGGAAAACTGCGTTTGAAAGTAAACGTATGTTTCTTTCATACTTAGGTTTAAGATATAGGTCTTAAGGTACTATATTCTTGAGCAGTAGGTTCCAAATGACAAAATAAAATGAGAAATTTTTTTTGGAAAATTTCATGATTTTTCACGATTTTTAGTGGTGAATCCCCTTAAGAGCACTCAAGTATCAGCCCAAGCAGCAACAGAAGTTTAAAGTATATACGAAATGGAAACGTTCGAAGAATGCATGAATGAAATACGAAGAACATATGATGAATATTCATAGAATATTCGAATGAGACTGTTTTAAATATACTTAGAATATACACAGTCCATTCGAGATGTACGATATTTATTCGATCGACGTACCGTCGTATATTCGCTTACATATGTTCGATGAATATGCATAGCACCCATAAAACGGTCTCATTGGAATGTGCATAGAACATATTTCGAATATTCAAAGAACATTCATAGTATATTCTTTCTCAAAAGTTTCGATACATATTCCGGAATGATTTTCAAAAATTTCAAGAAGCCTTGTAATCATCTAGGTGTCATACAACCTATTTTTCAAACACTCCCAAGTGTCCCCAATCGCAACTTTTTTCCTGTTTCTTTTCTTCCTTAAATCTCCACACAAAAAAAATCAAGAATTTAGATTTTCGGGTACTTGCCGGTTTTTTTCAACATTTGAAAATGTTCAACCCATACAACAAAAGTCGCGATGCAACCGTTGTTCTTAACTTGTTTTTTTTTAAGTCACTCAAATTCGCTGAAAACGTGCTGCGCGTGTGATCGAGTTTTTCACGAATCCGAGTAACTTCCCAGCTAAAATTTTCACTCAAAAATATCACAAGAACACAAAACTGAATGATTTGATAAAATTTATTTATATGAAACTGGCATGCCTCTTCGTTCTTTCAAAGTACCAATGGCTACACTCATATACAACATGTTACAGCTTTTTCATTGTATCGATCTAATTCACGAGTGAAATCATGTGAATCCTATCAATGATTTTTGACTTCGATCAAAGGTTTGAATCTTAAATAATTAGGAACAATTTTAATATTATCAAACTAGATGTTTTGCGTATGACTGCACAGGAAGGATCGATTCAACGTGGTAGTATCATTCGTACACTTCCCCTTAGGTTTCTTAAGTATTTCACTTTATGTATAATATATATATATATATACTGTTCTTGTATATAAAAATTTAGGAAGATGACTGTTTCTGGCATGTTACCTATAGTTTCTGAGAAAATTGAAATTTTATTCAAATGTTGAGAACTTATGAATATTGTATCTACAAAAATTCATTCAATTTAAAAATAAGCCTTTATCCTTCTATAGAGAATATTTTCAATAGATCAACATATTGAATAATGTACCATGATAATTAATTTAATATTCGTTGAAAAAGTAGTGATGCATCGAATCAAATTCAAATTCCTTCTTGTACTGTAAAAGATTAGAAAGAGTGTGATTTTGTAATTCATCGTAAACAAACGGCATCAAGTTCGAATCGGAAGTTCCTGTCGAAAGCATGATGAAAGATATACGCTATCCTCGTTTCACTGAGATTTAAGAATGTATTACACGTATCCATCTCACCAACAAGTTCTGGAAAAATTCAAATCATCAATGAAATACTGACAAGAATTGAAAAATAAATCCAAATCAATTTGCTTGACAGCCTCAGTGATATTCCACAACAAAATTTGATAATTTTTTCATCAACGTTGATTTTATCAATTTTTATTGATTTTTCAATTTATTAACACACCGAGAGAAAAAGTAAGCACATCACACTTCTAACGCATTTGTTACAACGTGCGTTAAACGCACGAGCTCGTGCCTTTTAAGCACGTTGCCTTGCGTTTAGAGCTTGTTCTTTCTCACCATGCAGCATTTGATAGATGATTTTCACTCCTCATCGACTTGAGGGTGTTACGGTATGTCTAATACATCCTTAAAAATTTGGATGAAAAATACTACATTTGTACAAAATAAATGTATAAATGAACAAATGATATTCTCCAATGATTCACACGCATGACGCTATATACTATAGAAAGCCTTGAATACATATAAGCCTTCAACATTTCATTCTCCCAAATTAAGCCCCACTTACCTCATTCAAATTGTTCTGTCGTTTTAAACGATAAACAAATTCTTCGATATGCGGATACCACGAAAAAACTCGCGCATCGAAATCAAAATTTACAAATTTAGTCTTAAAGTCTTAGACCTAATGAATTTTTCCAGGGTGTTTGGAAGGCAAGTATGAATTGTTGACTAAAAATTTTTGGATATTCTAGTGAAAACATTTGATTATAATTCTTCATTTCATTTTGTTTTCAAATAAATGAATTAAAAGAAAAAAAAAGAAAAAAAATAGAACAAAAGTATTTTATTTATAATTCAATTCGATATTGACAACTAGATTTTTCAGAGATTAAGTCAAGCATTAATGTACAATATTAGTAAAGACAGCATCTCTTTTATACACGAAAGGTATTAATATTAGTATCATTATTATTACTTTTATTATAATTATTATCATCATTATTACTATTATTATCATGATAGTATGAAATTGCCAAAAACCTATACAGGGAATATATTTGAAATTGCAACGATAGGCTTTTATTTGAACTCTCGTATTTTATGCGAACAAACGAACGAAGAGTTTGCAATTTTATAAATATAATCCCTGACAAATAAATTGCTTTTCAAACATCCTGAATATCGATACAATGTAGAAAAGAAGTGTACAAGCTTTTTCAATGACAAATATCACGTACCGGGGATTTATACTGTTTTCTTCCTCTTTGTTGTTCGAAATGAATCGTCGATTTCGATAAATAGTTCATCAAAATGTTGTAGTTCTCGGTACTTTAGAAAATATTATATTCCAAGAGATGCTTCGTTACCTGCTTCTTACGTTGGGTATAGAAATTTTGTCAAGTGTGTATCGTAAGTGATTTATTAACAATATAAGTCAATTAAATGAAGAACTTTCAATTCTGAATACGTTCATAATTAATCTCTGTTATGTCACACGATATACACAGGTACAAAAAATAATTGTTGATGTTCAAACTGTTGCAGCCCTGAATTTAGGTAGTATTTCGCTAATTCCTGTATTCTCAAAACGATAAAGTCAATTGTTGCGATGTAAATTTTATTTTAAAAAAACCAGTTCTTATTTTTATATCTCTCTTTTTCTCAAACACTTCTTCTTTCGTGGAAATAAAGAATTCCTCGGAAAACCAGATTTGAGAATAAAAATCACGGTTTGGACAATTTATATGACGGACAACACATTTCATTTGTTTTCTCTTTAAAAGGAAAAACCTCTATCCTTATTTTGCGAAGGGATATTATATCGTTCTGGTGCTCGATCTCAAAGTGTTTAAAAAAATTATTCATTTATCAAATATTTATTGCATGTGAGTAAATCATGAAACCTCGGCAATTCGACAATGATTATAGATTTGTCAATCGATTTATTGTATCCCACGGGATACTCTTGTAAAAGAGAAAAAATATTGATAAATCATGGTTCAACATCGAAGCGTGAAATAACAGAGATTATGAAATTTTTTTTGGGAAATGATAAATTTCCTCGATCAACACGTTCAAGTACGTAACAGTTTTGCTGCTATTATCAAATTTCAATGTTGATTCGTCCATAATTTTGGCTTGAAAAAAAGAAAAATAAGTCCGACTTCTCATCAAACAATCATCTTTTGTTGTTCGTAACAATGATTATGTGTTTTTCAAGATTCTTTTGCCTATAATTTTCGTACGTTTGAGTGGGAGAGAATAATTTGGTCTCAAACAAGCAGCACCTTTTGTTATTTATAACAATGATTACGCGTTCGTTAAGATCTTTTACGATCCGTTGTACAAAAAGCTTGAGTTTCGATAATTCATATGTTTTTTCTTTCCCCTTCTTCGTGTACCAATTGTTCTGTGTGTGATCTGGTTTTGCGTTACCTGGCTAAACAACAGATTATAGATGTATGTACTTCCTCTTTGATGTGTCGGGCATTTCGCTCTTTTATACTATACAACGTTGTATAAGTTATACATACGAGTGGCTGTCGAATTTAATTCTACTGCATTTCGCGAAGATTCAGTTGTAAATTTTAATGGCCTTTTCGAGGTAGTTGATACGAGAGCGTTTTGGCGCTTTGTTTATGTGTTCCAAGCCGAGCCAAGGTCTGTGCGGAGTTGTGTCTAAAGGCAGGAAAGAACGTTATTCCATTAAATTCCCATATCGTTTCCATTTTAAATTCAAGTACTCACTTTGATTTGGATTCGTACGGAAATCTGTGATGTCGATGCAATAATCTGGGGAGTCGCCAATGAAGTTTGGTTTTCCCGTTGTAACAACCGCGAACTTAAACTTGAAAAATTTATATGAATTTTCATAGGGGATCATCGAAATAATTAAATTGTTTCACCTACCTTTTCGAATTCTTTTTCTTGAACTCCTAATTTTTTGAATAACCTTTCCTTCATCTTCGAGAATGGCTCACCCTGTATATACAAATAAATTACAAAAAATAATCAACAAAATCCAACAATTTATAACAAATTCGACGTTCAGAATTTCACTCACGTGTTTGATTTTGAAATAAAAGGGGATACCGAATGTTGAAAAAACATCTTTATGAAAATGTGCAACAGGAACCAACATTTCATCTTCGGCCAAATTCAATTCGTCCATTGGAATTTCTTCTATCCTATACGTTTTCGCAGCCGCTGGATTCAATGATTCTAAAGGTGTATCTTCTTTCGGACCAGGCACAAGTTTGTTATAAATGATCTCAAGTATTCTCAATTTTCCAGATCCATTTTCCGATAATTCTACTTGTTTCTTGGCTTCTTCTAATAACGTTGCTACAGTTCCATTCTTATTGGGATAGAGGATTATTTCTTTTTCCTCTTTGAGGGACGGCCCAACCCAAATGCATTTGAATTGTCTTTTATTTTCAAGCTCATTTACTCTAATACTGAGCTGCTGATAAAATAATTTTTTCACTTTTGGTTTACAGTAATTGACCAATTCTTTGAGCGTTCCTTCGAAAGTGCACTTCAAGGGATGACCGGGAGAGTCTTTGTAACTGAAAACAAAATGCAATCGTTAGTTTCATCGGAATATTGTATTATTCGAGAATGATCGGTTATATCAACGGATAACGGAGAGTACTCACTTTTGACATTTGAAAAACTGCAAGAGATAAGGATCCGTGCCAACGCGTTGGGCTACAGCTCTTGCCATTTGATCGTAAGTCATTCTCAATGACAGTTCCATAGTGAAACCTGGATCATTCGGAATCGTCTTATCACAAAAAGTTACCTCTACCCTGTAGAATAGGTCCCTGAAAATTATTGTAGAATTGTTTACTGTATCTTTTATACAAAATCAAGTTTTTTTATTTTAATGGGGAAGGGAGTTGGTAATGTATCCCCTATAAATCAAAGAATAAAAACTTACAATATGGGTTTAATGCGACCAGCAACATGCTTCTGAATGTTAACAATAAATTGAAATCAAATTGAAATCAAATTCAAATCAAATTACTCACTTGAAGTATTCTCGACACGTTGGAAGTTCATACATATCGGGATCTACTTCTTTCTGAAATACTATAATGTCTCCATCCATTAATTCTTCCAGAACCTTCTCCAACGGTTCGGTCAAATGCTCTATTTTTTCCACTAAATTAGGCTTAATTTCTTCGTAAAGCGCAAGCTCTGTGTCTGGTGGAAATCCAGCTCTTTCGTTTAATATTGGTATAAGTTCCTCTGCAAAAAAAGACCCTATTACAACAATGATCTTTCCCTACATAAATCGTCGAATACAACACAAAATGTTTAAGATTACGAGTGTTCAAAAATCAAATAATTTACTTACGAACTTTGGCTGTGACGGGCATATAATGATGACCACAGTAATGTATTTTTTTGTTCTTAGGATCATACAATTTAAAAAATAATAAAACATCGGTGTCTTTATCAAAAGGTGGTAAAGCAGTCAATCCGGAATCTGGAGGAACCAGTTCAACAAACACATTCCAAGGGCTACTATTTTCTGCACATTCCATTATGGATTTTTGAAGATCCGCTTCTGGCTCGATCAACGTTGGTCTACACGTTTGATTCGAACGTACGCTGAACGGCCAAACACGAATTTGTTCTATAGGATATTTCTGTGGACGAAAAAGAGAAATATTTTATGAGAATATAATCTGGATTGTTTGCTTTCTTCAAACTTCAAGAAACTTCCTATTTCAAGTGAAGATTAAATCACATAAATGGTCTTTTCACATGGAAATTGGGAACTTCTTAAAAACTGCTGATAATTCGCTCTTTATGACGTTACTTCAAAGTTTCGAACTAATTTTTTTAATTATAAAAGAGGAAACAGCAAACCCCAGATATCTTATTCATTAAATATTTGGTCTCACCAGATACAACAAATGATAAAAATTGTAAAAATTACTTACCAAACTATCACTGAGTAATTCAAGAAATTCGTGTACCGTGGCAGCTTTACGCACGCGAAATATACGATATAAAACATGTTCCGGATCGTAGAGATCGTTGCCTTGATGACCATCAAAACTATCCTCAAGAAGGACGTGAACGTTCATGTACAAGTACGCTTCGGTTCTTTCCTTTCTTCTTATTTGTTCCAGCCTCTTCTCCTCTTGCAGCCTCTCCACCAGCTAGACCAACAAAATTAAAATTATCCACTTGTACAGAATTTCAATATCGATTTTATTAAGCTTTCTTTCCACAACCGATCAATTTCCATTTAAATGTCTCTTTAGAAAAAATTTTATCACATTGCCATCATACTTTTCA
Source organism: Gonatopus flavifemur (assembly GCA_018340375.1). NCBI lineage: Eukaryota > Metazoa > Arthropoda > Insecta > Hymenoptera > Dryinidae > Gonatopus > Gonatopus flavifemur. The sequence continues at coordinate 4,380,266 of JAFFJZ010000001.1, forward strand.
GAACGAATAGCATTCGAAACGTCAAAAGAATCAATGTTATTCGTTTTGTTTTCCATCCTTCGATCGAAATAATAATTTTAATTTTGTTCATCTGCCGCAATATCGACTACCGAGTCAAACAATTACAAAAGAAAACAACAAATTATTCAGCGCTAAGCGATGATGATTCCTGTTGAAAATCTGTTCATGGACATGAATTATTGAAGTCCCTATGGAACAAGTAGTACATAATTACACATATGCGTGACACATCAAATATTATGTAAACATGTATTTTATGAGATGCATGAATTGAAACTTTTATCATCAAAGATTTGAAGATGTAATGGAGAAAACAAACAGAAATATTATATGCATTAAAAAAAAAGGAATTGAAATATCATGAACTCGCATCATCACTCATGCTGAATAATGTCATAGATGTAAAGTTTAACTACGGTAGTGTGGAGTTTATCACTGAAACGGTTACAGCTTCATCTGAACATTATTTCTAAAGTACATTCTACAACTAAATGGCTTTTGACAGTTTAAAGAAATGAAGACGTTCATATTTTACTGTGAAATCTGTTTTTCAACAGTTTATTATGTGTTATTTTTCATCACTGTTGTTGGTTTTGTTTCTCATATATATATAAAATAGTACTGTAGCATTTCAAACATTTCTGAGTGAGTATTCTTTTCTATTTATTAACACATAACAACAAATAAATAGATAAGCATCTGTTAATCATCGTATTTACTATTAACATTGAAGAAATGTATGAATTATATGACTCGTTACTTAACGGATAAAAAAAAAACTTCTCTTTTGTTTTGATTAGTGGCAAAAGGCTTAGTGGCTCTCTTGAACGCTCTCTTTTTCTTTTTTTTTTACCGCATCGCGAACCTCGATAGAACTTCGATCAGGTGAATTTGTATGAATGAATCGGTATGCATTTGCGTGAAAACCCATAGCGTGGAAGATCATTTATCTATTGCTCATTCACGAGAGAGAAATCGATACGGTCAGACCCGTAATGTGACATTTTACGTATGTACAAGCCTGGTGGTACGACCACAGAGCATTTTCCTCGGCGTACGCTTTTTCGAGGAGGAGGTTTAAATACACTGATATATATTTATATATTATATTGGATATCTAGACTTTTCAATCACGCAGTATATAACATGGATATCGCTTGAGTTACTGATTTGAAACTGATTGGAAGTACTTTTCACAGACTACCAGGCACTACATTTATTGAAGAAAGAGAATATATATATCTATATATAATGCTTCGTGTAGTACCTGGTACTCTCAATAATAGACACGCTATTGAGTATTGATATGTAAAATAAATACAGATGAAGCATATTCCGACGCGCTATCCATCTTGTATATATCAGTGATTGACGACATTTTGTACTTTCCACAGTTGGAAACTCACCCATTTTGTTGATTAATGGTTTTGAAAAATGATCTCTTGTAAACTCTTTGACGAGTAAAACTGAATAACCGCGGGGATCGCAGGATGCCCTTACTCCAATTTGAAGTTGTAAAAGAAAATCACGAGATCTCGTAAGATGGATCACAATACACTATCATATTATTCAACAAATACAGTTTTAGAAGACATTATGGAAGTTGATGTTGCTAAAAAGTTTTCCCGATCAGTATCGCGTATCGTGTATCGTGCTACATGATTTGAAATCGTTATTTTATATTTATTATTATCTCACTATATGTATCAAGTTAAAACTCTCTTTCCCACCCTATTCTCAATTACAATTCTTGTCGCACGTACTCGTCCCTTAATTTTTCCTATTTCCGATATGTCAATGCATTTCTTTGTTTCATTTTCAATTTTAGTTAACTACAATACAATAATTAATTTTTCAAATATGATATTGTACAATATTTGTTACAATAAATACTTTTCAAACAATTCTAAAGCTCATCACTATGACAAAGATGAACAATCAGATTTAGACTGATCTGATTTTTGATTTAGGTGTCCACAATGATTAAAGTGCAACGCGTACATTATTGAATGACCATTGATATTTTTCAGCAGTCATCGTTTAAAAGTATGAAAATATTGTTCAAGGAGGAAAGAAAAAGAAAAAAGATTTCTTTTATAAAATTGTACATGATTTTAAAATACTTTTTTTCATCCGTGCCGGAAAAATCCTCGGTCAAGAATGTAAAAGAGCGAAATATATTATAGATTAAAAGATTAAAAATCGAGATTACGTACGAGAATAACGTAGGATAAATATTGCACGCATTAAATAATTGAAATTATCAAATAACGATAAACGAACGTGCACGCATGATTTCATTTAATTTATAAATTAAATATGCTCCGTGAATCATGTACTTTGGAGTGAAAATATTTTATACAATATTAACATTTATAAGATTTTATACAGCGTAACGCTGATATCCTCAATATGTTTTTCATCATGATTAATGTATTAAAAATTCTCAAAAATGTCATATATTATTCAAAATCAATTTAATTCATCGAGGGGATAGCGGCAACGGGACATCGGATCAATATTTTCTACAAAATTCATTGAAAATATTTCAATGTTATCAAAATATCGCCACGTACCACCTTCATGGGTTCTTTTCTTTTTCTTTTTATAAATAAAAGCAAAAATTAACATACAACGAATACAGCGGATTTTGAACAATCTTACAGAAAATGATTTGGTTAACGTCTCATCATTGATATCCCCTCAATGACACGAATATATAATTCTTATATAAATTCATCTATATCATGGAAAAATAAAATATACAATCTCCTATGATTTCAGAAATTTCAATTTCATTCAAGGGTCAATCAAGAAAACTGGTACTTTTGTACTACAGGCATCTCTAGATTGCGCAACGGGCACTTGAATTTATATCACCCATGTTCATAGTTCAGTAATTGTATTGAAAACAAATCCCACGACTCTTCTGAAATTTTTAGATTACGTAAAACTTCTTTCCATCGGAATTCGATTCCGTCTTAATCTTGAAATATGCTCTTATAAGAATCGATGAGAATAGAGGAATCTATAAATCGTCTCCTCATTCCAGAAATTGATTGTTGGAAGTTTGAACGGGTGAAAGCTACGATTACCTACGCTTTTTGAATTTTTTTTCAATTGTAAAGATTTCTTTGATATTTCTTGTCCCTCGGAGATGAATGTTCACGCATTCCAAGAAGGATTCGCGATATTGTTTTCAATCCATTTAATCCGAGGATAAATTCAAAAAAATATTTTTGTCCAAAAGGTACCGCTTTCGATCGATCAATGACCCGCATGCACTTCCCTTTATTCATTTTTTTTTGTTTTTTCTTTGTTTTTAGTGTTATTAAATAATTCTGTGTAATGAGTGTACTACATAATAAGATACTTTGGATCAAGTGGAAGCGTATTTGTGAAGAATAAAAATACCTGAACAATATGTTATTGATTTTATCTGGCTGTTGACTCTACTTTGATTAAATATTGAGCGTAAGTTAAAAATCATGTATATAGAGATTTGGGTTACGAGGATTTTGCGTGCACGGACGAAGTATTGCACTTTCTGTATGAGAGTCTTTGATTGTGTCAGTCGTGTCTTTGTCACGTTCAAGGTCGAACTCCTGGGAAAGCTCTCTTTGAAGAACGTTTCTGACCTCTTGAGGTATATCCTCTTCTGTGACGGTTTGCAAAACGTTTTCCAGTTCTGAATCTCTTATATACACTAACATATAAGCGTTGGTACAGTGTTTCACAGCCATGGACATATCCTCGTCTTGACCGCCATAGTTGTGCATTATAGCTTCCTGTTTTGAGCATCGTGAGACCACGTCGTCATCGAATTTACACCACTATTATGGAAACAAACAAAACAAAAACAGATACATGTTATTATTGATTTGATAATATTAGGTGGGGAACAAAAACAAAATGTTGTTGATATCCACTCGAATGCAGTGGGATGAGACTCGACAAAATTTTCATTTTGTCGTTATAGCGAATTTGAGGTACCTCTGTCTCCTGCCGATGATAACAAATGTCACAGAGCGCGGTAAGTCGAATTCGCTATTAGATTGAATTATTCAAAAAATAGTGATGCACTTTTTAATGTGCAAATAAATGAAATTATAGTGTATCTTGGATCGACTTCTGGAAGATTCGGTAGAAACAAAAAAGCATTATTAATACAATGAAAAAAAAAAGATATTCAAGTAGCAACAATCCAACCGCTATCCTGATTTTGACAACGCATTTGTGATCAACGATCTTTGAAAACCCTCGAAAAATCAATTTCAAAACTTCTTTTCCGCTACATTGGATTTGCTACTTCGAATTTTGAAATGTTTACAATGGATTTATCACTGGCGACTTCAAAAAACCTCTGAGTCTCAAGTTTCAAGGAAGTACAGTTGATTCTCAAACTTGAGACCACCACATCAAATCCGTTACCTCAACTCTTAAAATTCGTATAACGAATTCGCAATAAGTGATCCCATAAACTCCTGAGTTCAAGTTTTCATCTCTACGCTCTATGATTCGATCATTTTGATGATCAAACTGTCAAGAATACTTCAAGGACACTCAAGCACCAGGACAAGCGGGTAAAGTTTTGCGCCAACTTTTTTCATACATTACTTGATAAATTTTCATTTGAAATCGATAATAATTGAGTCAATACCTGAGATTGAACTCTAAATACAAATTTGGGTTTCTTCGAGGTTGTATATTCACCAGGAAATCAGTAGAAGACTGAAACTGATATTTTGATTCTAATCTTGGTCGTGGGATTTTGTTACCCATTGAAAATGTCCGTTGAACGCATAATTTATGAAAAAAGTTGGCGCAAAACTTGACTCGCTTCTTTGGTGCTTGAGTGCCCTCATAATATATTTGAAAAAATTTATTAGATTTCAAATTTCTTTCCCCGCTCTCCTCGGTTACATTATTTCGAAGAAAGGACGGATGAAATGAAAACCAATCAACCACCCTCGGATCCCCTAAGTGACGTACCGTCAAAACAAGAAGTACAACCGTGATTAGAAGATGATAGCAACAGGCTAATTTCTACAGAATCTATCACGTAACGGTAGTTTCTACCTTCTCTTCGAGAATTTGATGGAAAAGTTCAGCATTTGGATTCTGTCAGGTGGTTTCTTTCTTATCTAGGTGCCATTTAACCAGTCGTCGTCGTTGCTAACTACGATCAAATACAAATAATTCATGTTTTCTCGCGACTCCCATTGTATTTTCGCAACATTAAATCCGAAGCAGTTTTTCACGATGCGAATAATCAAAAGAAGACTATGTGACAATATCTTCCTTGGATCTAGATAAAACAAATCGTCCTGCATAAACAGATAGAAATTTTGATCAATCAAGAATACTCTATGTTTGTTTCAAGCCATTTTCGACGCAGTAATCGAACATCGTGATTGCCGTTTACGTTGGTATCTCTTCGCCATAGATTTCAATCAAATTACGATTCATCGTGCTCACTCCGATCTTACTTTAATTATATTTCTGCAACTGATGGTGTCCAAGTAGAATGTAGACGCATCAACATAAATTTGTGTATTCAAACACTTTCATCCTTGGATTAAAGGTTGTCTTTCAACAATTATATATTTTGCACCGCTGAACTGTTTGCATTTAAAATTCTCAAGAATGTACTATTCTCTATGAGGATATTCAAAGACAAAAGATTTACAAAATCTTTAATATTCGTTTACTCGCTGGTCATTGAGTTTTGATATCGCAGCGTAAACGTTTACTGGATTTTCAAACAATACTCAAATACCTCACAAGGAACAATAATCCATAAATTATTTGTATATGCACACACACACACATACACACACGTGACATGCATTATTGATCGTGTTCAGCGTTTGGAAGTTGCGTGTTTTGAAAATCTCAAGTGACTGTAATTATCCTAGTAGAGATTCATAAAAAGAATGAAGGTACGTAAGTACAATGTTTTGATTAAATTGAAGCACGTTCACGTGCTCTCAATCCTGCATCGGATTGATCCAACAAAACAAAAAAAAGGACAAACTATTTACCTTTCCATCGCCAGCAGGATTAATAAATACAACATAATGTCCTCCATGATTATCTCCACTATGAACCAAAACTGCGTGCAAAGTGTAACTTGCAGGTGTTGATTCTTTGTTTTGTAAAAACTGATTAAGACTAATTTTTTCAAAAAATTCGAATCTGAAAAAGAAATGAAAATCAATTGAATCGAGATCGAGAATTTTAAAGGGGAAAGAAAACTCATTCGTCCTTACCTGTCATTGAATTTTACAGAACAGTCTGTAACCGGATCATATTGAAACCGCATCAGATGCAAATGTAAAACTGGAGGGAATTGCGAAAAAATGACTCCTTTTTCTGCTTCTTGAAGTCCGTGCTCCCCCGCATCGTATTTATTATCACCCTCAAGACTTTCCCTACTTACATAATCTTGAAAGGAGTCATAAACTGAAATGCAAATTATTCATTGAACGATGAGAAAATATACAGGAATTGTATACTCAAATAATATGATGAAAACTTACTATCCTTTTTTCCTTTAATATTTAATTGTATATCATAGAAAGTCTCAGTTCTTGCGGATTTATAATCTATATTTTTACACTGGATGTAAGACACCATCCTACCCTCGAATAATTTTGGCACTGTACCTTCTACGCAAGTTCCTTTCATTTTGCTTTCGAGCTTATCTAAAAGCTGAGTCATATTGATACATATTAGATTCCTACATACCATAAAATGTCAATTTGTGCATGTGTTTTTTTTTTATAAATAATGAATGTTTTTTTCTACCACACGTAAAAATTCCTGCACGTCATGTTGCATAAAAGAGTCCAAAGTTTCCCATCCAAAACTTTTGGTTAATTTTTTTGTGCCAACGGGTTTGTCGGAGAATTGTAGCTCATGAAACACCCTTTGTAGAGCGAGAGCCACGCTCTTGCTGGAATCGTCACTTTCCGTTGGCATTTTGTATACTGCCTTACGTAACTGGAAGTGCAAAAACATAAAAAAGAGAGATGTGAGTTTATAATAACGAATTTGTGTATGGAAAAAATGGTATCCTCGCTTACTTGATTTGTGAAAAAAAGTGTCTGAAGTAAAGAATTCATGTAACACGTAGCACCTTGGTTTTTCAAACCCACGTAACCTGTGTGTTTCTTACTGTCCCAACTAACTCCGTGTGGGGCATCAGCTACCACGTGAACCTGGAAACATTTTCATTATCTTGTTCATATAATTTGTCAAACACCATTTATATCTGTTAAGTTTCAATGTTGAGATTGTGCTTGATTGTTTTGTGAATCTCACGTTTCTAACCATGTGGGAGAGTTTCAACGAAACTTTTATGGAAATTGTGTTGCCATTAAAAAAAAAGCAAAAAAAAACAATGTGTTGAAATACAAGAAGTCAAATAAAAATCTTGAATATTGTTGAAACTGTATGATTCAAAAATTTTACACTACGTTTCATCGGGACTACACGAAGAAAACGAATGTGTTGAGAAGTCCCATAACAGAGGCCTGCGAAAAAATGAAAATTTTCGCCCCTTTGCAGCTGAGGATCATTTTCTGAAATAATTTGCTGTGTAGAATCCAAATCCGAAGCCAGAATTGGGCTATCACGTCAGGATTTGAGATATTCATTATAATTATCACGCAGGAGAGAAAATAATTATTTCGCAGGATCAACCCTTCGAGGTATACATTTTTTTAGTGGACAATTTTCCTTGAATGTATGTATTTGAGAGTTTTTGGGGTCGCTAAATAAGAATATCAATAAATCCAATAAAATGGAATTCTCATCACCATAAATCCTGGCAACACCCTAAGGAGATTTTAGGAATATTACAATCTTGGGGATATATTTGACAACTTCACTGAGAGAAAAAATTCATTAGCCCAAAGAAATACACTTCTTCGGATTTTGAGTTTTTTGAGTTGAATAACTGATATTCATGGCAATGATGAATTCATCTTTTCTATGAGTTATATCATGGAATTTAATAAACGATTTCATTAGAGTCTTTTTCTTCAAACCAAAGAAATATTTCTTTGAAGAGATATCTAAGACCTTGTTTCAATCATTCCATTCATTGAGAATGAAATTTCCAATTTCATTAAAACTTCAATTCTTGATTTATGAATAATTCTTTTATTTCTATTACTTAGCTTTTTAGATATAAGTATAAGATTATCATCTTAATTATTCAAAAATTTTGTATCATATGATCTTTGCTATGATATTTTACTTCTTGAAAGGGAACAAATGTTTCTTCATCAGTGATAACTAATGATTTCTTTGGATTAAGAAAAATGATATATGTATCCAAAAAGTTTTCATCATCCACAGAAAGATACGGGAATCAATATACTGAGAAAAATAGTCATTGCATCAAAGAACTAAATCTTTTCGGGTTCAACTTTTATTGAACGAATATACAATGTTCATTCAAAGATGATCATTTGATAGGAAGAATGGATTACGTCGTTGAATGGAAAATTTTATTTCATCAAATCGAAGGAATATTTTCTCAACACAATGTCTTTTCAAAAACAAATGTTGAACTGAATCAATACAATCCATGGATTGATTGAACTGCATAATTCATTGAAATGAAGAAATCGATTTTTGGAATCATTCAAAATTTTATTCACTTTCACAAACTGTGATTAGTTTTCGCAAGGTGTCGCTACTTTCTCACAAGCTCTGGCCTTATTGTACGGTTTGTATATAAAGAATTAATGTTGCTGTCCTCCCAGGAAGTAATACTTGATCCAAATAAAAAAGGTCTTTCAGATTATGACGGTGAATTACAGATCCTTACCCGAAGTGACAACATTGTTCAACCGGCAAGATGGCATGACTCCTCAACCATTCATTAAAGTCTAAGATGATTCAAAGTGCGCAGAATTTCCGTTTATCAAAAAGTTCAGAAGCACTAAAATGGACTATGAAATATTGACAAATAATACAATTTTTTTTGTAAAACAAATCTCAAGAATTGCGGATTTGAATACATTACTTGATCGTCACTATTGAATGAATCCATTTCTTTGAATGGAAAAAATATTCATTTGACTCAAAGTAATCTCTTATTGTTTTCAATGAAATGTTCATTCCGTGAATGAAATATTTTTTCAATCCAAAATAATATAATTTCAGTACCAATGCTCATGACATTAACACAAAGAATCCAATTTTTCTGACCCAAGTTTCACGACATGCTTGTAAATGATTTATTTTGATGATTTAATGAAATAATTTTGTAGATACCATTGAATGAAAGTATTTCTTAGAATCAAAGAAATATTCTTTGTTTTAATGAATTTTCTTTTCTCTGTGTTGGAATTGTTGTAACTCTGCAAGAGAAAATCGTAGGTAACGGTTTAACAGCTTATTTTGAAGGGGAAGAATGGTATAAAGTGATGCAGTTGGAAAGAAAGATCAAGAAAATTTTGTGCGTCCTGTGCATAACCTTAAAAGTGGCAAAAAAACTGCATTTTTCGAGTATATACCCTCGAATATCATAAAATCCTGACGTGATAGCCCAATTCTGGTTTCGGATTTGGATTCTGCGCAGCAAATTACTCCAGAAAATGATCCTCAGCTGCAAAGGGGTGAAAATTTTCATTTTTTCGCAGGCCTGTGTAATTTATTGAGGATCAGCACCAGTCTGTGATGGATAAAGTAATTAGTTAGTTATATTTCTACAAGAAATTATGGTACTTTTGACGCTATATTCAGGTCAATAATTTTATCCGTCACAGACTGCGCCGATCCTGAATAAATTATGGAACTTTTCAGAATATATTTTCCTGCGTGTAGAGCTACAAAAATTTTTCAAATTCAAATTCCTGACTTTTGAAAAGACAAAAAAAATGTTCAAATTTCAAATCTCAAGAGGAACTTTTTGTCCTGGTAGAATATTGAAAAAAAACTCATGTTGTTGAAGTTTGAATCCTTCATTGCACCGAATCGGTAATTGAAAAACAAAATACTAAGTTGTTGAGGACTCAAAATCTTGCACAACATTTCTTAAACGCTTTTTCAAGTTCCAAGCACTCAATTCGAGGGGATAAATAACAATAATTCATTAGATTTTATGAGTTTGAATTTTCTTTTCTTTTTTATAAACCATTCAAACTTCAACAACATGGAAAAATTCGAATTATCTCGATGATTTCTCAGAATTTTCAATCTTTTCCCGTTTCCTTCCACCTTTCGAAAATTACCAGCCTTTTACCGACTGATAGAGATCCCGGCAACGCTCATCACATCTTCTCAATTCAGAATAACGTTGATGAAACAATCATGACTAACCTCAAGTGTGATAGAATCGTTTTTGATGTACCCTTTTTCGGGATCCAGTACATCCTGCCACGTCATAAAATGACTAAAACCCCAATCGTTTTCTTTACTGTGGAATAGATGTTGTATTTCTACAAAAATAGAAACAAATACAAACCACTCGGATTAATATTTTTCAACTCTCAACCTTTACGAATGTATTCGAGACTATAATAACAGTACACTCACTCCTACTAAAAGGAGGATCTTGTCCTTCCTTGCAGGAAATCAAACGTAGTTCAGCAACAGCGTAACAGCTCCAGGACATCGATTCGCTCTCGCCATTACATTGCAAGAAGAAGCCAAGCGATCTTTGAGGTTGTCTTTCTGGAGTTTGACTTGATCTTGGCATGACCATAATTTTCCATGGTAAATTCCGCACGTAACAGGGAGGAGACAGTTGAGAATCTTTCATTTTCGACACATTTTCGACTGTATAGCGAAAAGTGGCTTCGGATCTTGCTTCGTCTAAAAAAAGAAAAGAAAAAAAAACAGGTATCAGGTAATTAGATACGTTATCTAAAAATAGATTGTTTAGTCAACAAAGTTTCATATTTAGATCCGGTGAGTTTCGAGGAATTTGTTTCAGAAATTGTCAATTATACTTTCTTCAAAATATTTTTCATCGCTTTGTTCAATTTTTTTCCCCACCTTTTTCCGGATTAATTGATTCCTTGGTAACAAATTTGTTTCCTGTCTTTACAAGGTTTGGAGTGCTGATCGGCAAAGGTCAATAGATGATATGATAATAGATGGAAATAGATGACAATCTGAGGGAGAAACGCAGTTGAGCGAATAAGTGGGGTATGATGGGAATTCCCATTGAAGTGATGATAGAATGTTACTTTGGAAGCTTTCACAGAATGTGGTTCAGTATTATCACGCAACAGAATCACTTTTTTTATTGTTAATTTGACGTTTGAGAACTTTTACACAAAATTCTCTACTCTTAGGATTATTCTAGGCTCCATCCATCCATTTTTCTTCCCCCCGTACAACTCGATACAGAAATTATTTCTTTTTATGACAAGAGAACAATCAAGTGTCAACGGTTAAACGAATTTGAATAGTCAATTTCTGGTTTGCAGTTGTTGAAAATTCAGAATTTAATCTTCATCCATTATGTTTTTAGTTGATCTGAACTTTTGAATAACGAAATGATTCTTTATTCTGAATTTTTGAAAAGTGTTTTAATAAGATCAAAACATTCTTCTGTGCAGCAATTCTTTGGATTTTATCAAAGCATTTTCGAATAGTTTGTAATCAACGATTTTGTAGTAAATGGCTGACATGAATCGATAATCTCAATTTTTTTCGAATCGAAGCACCAGAGTAATGAATAACAAAATTGTTGTTTACTGTTCTCCATTTTCAATTGTAATAAAAACTTTGGTTTTATTTACAAATGCATGTGAGGAAATGTCAAATAATTTCATCAGTTGTCCAAGTTTTGAGATGTTTCCAAAAGAAAGCTCTGAACAAATTCAACAACACTGTGGTAAGATGGTTTAACCTAGTTTAAGATGGTCAAGAAATTGTGAACACAATTCGAAAACAATTTTTCCCCTCCTAATAAAATTATTGTATGTGCCTGTTAAAATGTTGTTCCTCAAAGTCCCATCATTTTACCTTCTTCCATTTCTTGATCTTGTACTATACAGGCTAATTCAGGCGCTCCATTGATCGGGCAAGTATCATTTCCGTCCCCTCCGCCATCGTTTGGTGTTTCTGAAAATATAAAAATTATTGCAATTAATATTCCTGGTTTTCTCAATTCATAATCTCAGCAAAATAGTAACATAACTGTACAAAATTCCATGTTTATGCATACAATAATCCCATCGATTATACGATTGATAATACATAACAACAGTTTATTAGAAAAATCATTTGTTCAGAATCGTGGAAAGCACATTGTCATTTTATGTCGTATACAACATTCGTCGAAATGATATTTATCTTTGAACTTCGGTTACCTATGGCTCCCTCGATTTGTTGAAAAACGGAAGTCTTCATTGGTCAAACGAATCCATAAATCAATTGAAATTTTATTCGCATTGATGAAAAAGCCAACAGATAAAAAATAAACAAGAGCTTTTCGAGAGTATGAATTCAATTTATGCAAGCTGAAGTCTGCTTATCAGCAAGATCAGTTTATTGAATCGAATCACAATTTGATAGATTCATACGTGTACGTATGTACACAAACAAATACTTTGACAGGCGTAGGGTAAACGATACAATCAATGGCCGCAATGGCTCCTTTTCAAAACGCTCGTTGATACGATTATTGTATGGAAAAAACATTATATTTAGGAAAAGTTGAATGTTCTTAATGAAATAGTTATCAACCAATGTATGATTCACTAAACTTTATCAAGTTTTCAATCTTCTCTTCCGTAGTTTGAAGAATTCTTTCTTTTGAGAAGGAAAACTCTCGATAGTCCCAAAAGAAAATTTGTTTTTACATCTACAGAAAAAGGTAAACGGAGCTTTTTTGATATAACACTGAATCCCTGGCATCTCGCTCTCTCTCTCTCTCGAGTTGACTTTGGTAAAAAGTTATGAAAATGTTACGAAACTAACGTTTATTTGATTCTAAGGAATCCATTTACATTGTTCGAAGGTTTTCCCTCGAAATTTTATTGAGAAACAAATCTAAAGAATAAAAAAGAAACAAAGCTTGGGTCATCGATCCGTACGTGTAGCATTGAAAGTGCAAATTCTCCAACCACATTGATAGTTCTATTTATTAACCTTTCCTAAAACATCATTCATTTTTTCTTACAAAAGATGTCTAATATCCCCGTTATCTTTGGTGGATTCAATTGGAATTAATCATCTTCCATTACAATAGTACAAAATATCCAAATTGAGATATTGGAATACAAGAGAACATATATCCACCTTGAAAGAGAAATTCGATCAAGTAATCTAGCAGACGAAGAACAACCTACGAATCAAAGTCGGAAAAATTCAATTTCAAAAAGTCCAAGCGGTGCGATTGTTTATAAAATAATTCCACTGATGAAATGACAGGGAGTATAAATAATGAAAATGATTGAACGATAAAAAGAAAAGCCACGAAATCTGTCATGAATTCTTGGTTTTTTTACAAGGTTTTAAATTGTCTTAATCTAGTAGAGGATTGGGAAGCACTGTTCTGAGCTTCGGATTAGAATCAGTATAATCTAATACTAGCTAAGTTACTTTCAACGAACCTATACATGAAGAAATACTCGTGTCTCTTCGAACAGTTGGTTGCCATAATTTCAAGTGTGTTCCATAAAACTGAAATTAGCAGAGTAAAGTTACGTGGTTCCCGTAGAATTTTTTATAGACTGATTTATGAATCATAAACTACACTGTAAAAAATTATTGTGGAATTTTCCCTCAAAAAATGGTGGCAACAAAGTTCCTCCACAGATGGGGAATTCTTCACTATAATTTGATGGACTTTTCCTTCATTTGTGGAGGATTCGACGCCCAAACAACAAAATAGTGGTGGAAAAATCCCTCATTTTTGATGAAAAAACAATTCTCCCACGATGAAGGGATGAAATACACCAACAGTGTGAAGAAAAACTCCCCACATTTCTTACAGTGTATTAGGTGTATAATTTGATTTTTCAATTTTATTACACTAAGTGGAAAGTCTAATTTGAAATTCAAAATATTCACGTCTTCATTTGTATTTTTCAAGAGTTAACCTCAAAGTTTCTTACACAATACACCTACATGATACGAGTTCCAACAAGAAAAAAAGCCATTGAAGTATTCAATGTCATTTCTTCGACTCTTGGTGATGATGTTAAGTCTTATGACACGTGTAAATATTGGGATAGTATGCAGAGTACCCGATCGACAATGTGCCTAACATTAGGTAGAGTCCAACTGGCGTTGGCTCGAATATGTCCCAAGACCCCCAACCAGCCTATCCCAGCCTAGTTGGGCTAACGCCAGTCGGACTGTACCTACACCAATATTAATATAAATGATTCACGAATAGCGATTTTTATTTCAGCGATCGGGAACTTTCTGGACAGCCTCCGAAATTTGAAGATGCTGTATTGCAAAAATGACTTGACGAAGACTCAACGCAAACCCAAACACAGCTTGCAGCGCAGCCAAGAGTGTTCCCTTAGAGAGCATTCATATATTACGTAACGCTATTTGGAGGAGAGGGGGTAGGACTTAGTGTTATCACATTGTTACGTGGAGGGAAGGGAGGGGGGGGGGGGGGTTCTAGAGCAACGGTACGTAACAGCCAAAAATATGTTTTTTTCCAACACTATGCGCAAAATTCCATAAAGCGTATTATGAAATTTGGATATTCAGGGTTTAGAATTTGAATCCTACTCATTACCCACGCAGTACCACAGTTCAGAAAGAGTTCATAATAAATTCATTCTAAACTATAAGAATTCAAATTGAATGCATAAAGAAGAATTCGTTCTGAACTGTGGTGCTGTGCGGGTACTTTTTCCACAATATTCGTAATCTTCCGTATTTTCATATAAAAATTCATTTTACACGGAAAGAAAAAAGTTATCAATACTTGAATAACATTTATTAACATTCAGAAAAATGACTGTCAGTTTAGGGAAAAAGAGCACCGCTGAAAAATCTTTGCAGTGAGGTTATCAAACATTAGTAATGAAAATACTAAACGTTGATAGTTTGATTATTATTGTTTACAGTGAATTTATCAACTTTTGATGAATTTACTACGAAAATTCTTCAGCGATACTCTTTTTCCCTAAATTGTCAGTCATTTTTCTAAATAATCATAACCTCTGTCTTTCCGTGTACAAACCTTCTTGTTTTTAGTTTACTCAGAAAAAATGAGAAAAATTCATATATTTTCAAGCGATTTCCAAACATTCATTGAAATATATTTTTTCAGAAGTGGAAATGAATTGAGTTCTCGGAATATAACAAATCCGTTGCTCTCAATGAATTCTATAAATGATTCAAGACTAAGTAAATAATTGAATGCAAAATAGAATCAATTGAAGGAATAATTGATTTAATTGATCAGTTTTATTGCTTATTCATAGGATATTCAAGGCTATTAGGAAATTTAATTGTTCCGTAACGGCAGTGGGGGGGGGGGATGCAGTGTTACGGACATGTTACGTAGGGGTGGGTGGGTAGTGAAAATGTGAGAAAAATGCGTTACGTAATATATGGACGGTCCCTTACGGAATCTGGTGTTTACACTGACAGAAAAACGACCTTGTTGAAACATCCGTGGTTGCAATAACTTGAAATCTGGTTCGATTTCCCAGGAAATGTGATTGAGATGGCCAGAAAAGGTGGTTGAAGCAAAAATTAACTACATTTTTCAGGTTGGAAAAACCAGATTCTTTTCTTGGTGTGATAACCAGAATATGTAGTTAATTTTGGCTTCAACCACTTTTTCTGGACTTCACAACCACATTTCCTGGTGAATCGAACCAGATTTCAAGTTATTGCAACCACGAATGTTTCAACCAGGTCGTTTTTCTGTCAGTGTATACACTGAGGAAAAAAGCAACATGGTCATAGAAACAATGCTCGCATAGTGAAGGATTTACGGTTAAGGTGACTAGAAATTTGGTTATAATAACCAGAAAAACAAAACAAAATCACATAAATCTGGTTGTGACAACTACATGACATGGTTAAAGTCAAAAACATGGTTATGGGAACCAAAATTTGCTCTCAGTGTATAGATCCGATATAGACCGGGGTTGAGAACCTCAATAAATTTTATTCGTTTCCTAAAGCGGCAAGATTTGCATATACATGGAAAATTGGTCACCCAAGCCGCACAACCACGTACAATAGAAGAATCATAGAATATTTTTATTACATGCATTTGGTACAGCTAAATACGTTCAAAGTATCTTCATAGTACGTTCACGAGAATGAATGTTCTATGAACGTGCCGTGGAATGTTTTTAACTGTACCAAATTAAATCACTAAATCGCATTTTCACGGTACTTCACGAGAACTTTCGTGTTACTTGGGTAACGATTTTCACAAGTTTCAGTGTATCTCATCCCTGAGATCAAGAAAAACTTGATAATGATGAAACTTTACTTCAATGTCATGACAGCCGCAACAAATTTCTGCCATACTCCATACTGGAACTCATAATTCACTCTCTAAAATTTTTAGAGTGAGATTTCACTTTTTAGTCAGCCAAAAGTGAGCTTGTCGAAATTTCCAGTGAGGTTTCCACTCTTTTAGAGCGACAGTCTGAGAATTGAAAGTTGATAATAAAATCTTTGTATTAGGTGCGCAACTAAATTCTCGTTGTTTGTCAATAGATGCCTCCAGCCGTAAGTGCTGGTCGATTCTGACATATCCAAAACGTCACGAACCAAGCTTGGACATATGGTAAACAAACCACGTTGACACGTTAGTGATTTTTTTTTGTATGAAAATGTCTGATTTTGTGCCAAATAATCGTCATTTGCGGGAAGTGTTGATCTTCTTATTCCATTCGAAGAAAACGGCTACTGAAGCGCATCGAGAGCTCCACAAAGTTTACGGAGATACTGCTCTAAGTGAAACAACGTGCGTATGATTGGTTTCGTCGCTTTAAAGACGGTGATTTCGATGTTAACGACCGTCCACGTGAAAGGAAGCTAAAAACATTGGAAGACGCTGAATTGGAGACATTGCTCGATGAGGATCCGTGCCAAACGCAAAAACAGCTTGCTTCGGCTTCGGGATTTACCCGCCAAGCCATTTCCAAGCGATCGCATGCGTTGGGAGTTATTCGAAAGCAAGGAACTTGGATTCCTTATGAGTCGAGGCCAAGGGACGTGGAGTATCGTTTTTCCACCTGTGAACAACTGCTCCAGCGGCCAAACAGGAAGGGTTTTCTTCATCGCATCGTGACGGGTGATGAGAAATGGATTCATTACAGCAACCCAAAGAAAAGAAAGTCATGGAGGCTGTTCGGTCATGCTTCTACGTCATCGACTTGGTCGAATATTCACGCTGCGACGGTCATGCTGTGTATTTGGTTAGACCAGGTTGGTGTTATTCATCAAGAGTTGTTGAAACCGAACGAAAAACCATCACTGGGGAACGGTATCTAACTTAATTGATGCGACTGAGCCGAGCACTGTGTGAAAAACGGCCACAATACGGGCAGAGGTACGACAAAGTGATTCTACTGCATGACAACGCTCGGCCTCGTGTTGCTAAACCCGTTAAAACCTACGTGGAAACGCTCAAATGGGAAGTCTCACCCCACCCGCCATATTCCCCAGATATTGCGCCGTCCGATTATTACTTGTTCCGTTCGATGACACGTGGTCTGGCTGATCAGAAGTTCCGCTCATATGAGGATATCAAAAAATGGCTTGATTCGTGGATAGCCTCAAAGCATGAACCCGTGAAAGGGGGCGTCCATTAATTACGCGAGGCATTATTGAAGACTTTTTGACTGCCCCTCCCTCCCTCCCTGATAAGATTCCGTAAGATTTTCGGCAACTCCCTCCCCCTTCCCCTAATCGCACGTGAGATTTTTCAAAATTTGTGTTTTGGGTATAAATGCGTTGGATTATTAGTTCTTGAAAGGTAAACATGGGTCACTCGTGCTTTGGCGAAACTTTGTCCCAAACACCTCCATCTACTTGTTTATTTGTTCATTTTGTTATATTGCTCAAACAAATTAATAAATCATCAATGCAACGATTGATCCTGATACTAGGATAGTTGATGAAACATCATGAATTTTTTAAGACTTTCTTCAGCATCTTTGAGTACTTTTTAAGGGTGCAAAAAAACACTTTACCTTTTAAGGGTGAAAGAAGGATAAAAACACTTTTATTCAAGACTAGCAAATACTAATAACTTAAAGTCACAGTGATGAAATGAAATTTTTTAAAATTTTTCAAAATAATTTCACGCAATTTTACACCGTTTTCTGTGAGAAAAAAAATTACGTGATATTTGGTAAACCCCCCCCCCCCCCTCTGAACACCTCACGTGATTAATGGACGACCCCAAAGATGGGCAACCCATCGAAAACTTGGTTTAAAACAACGTTGAACACAACGTTGTTTAGCATGGTAAAATGATTGCTCTCCGAAAAAGAACAAAACAACGCAGAAAACAACGTGGTTTTCTATATTGTTTCGACGTATCACGGAATGCGTTTTCTAATCAAATCCTTTTAATAGACCCTACTTCCATAGCCGTGGTGGAAAAATTGTGGGAAAACTACGTGGTATATAACGTCGTTTATTTCTTTTCCGAAGAAAAACCATTTTACTATGGTAAACAACATTGTTTTCAACGTAGTTCACCATGTTGTTTTGAATGTTGTTTTCAACGTGGTTTTTTTCCCCCGGGAATACTTTGAATGATTCATTTGTAACCATTTTTTCACAATAGAGTTGCATCTTCACACAAAAGAAACAGCGAGAACTCAGGTGCGCACCTAATACAATAAATGTAATTAGTGTTCAAATTTGGATGAAATCATACACGTTTAGTCACTATGGTTTTATATGATCATTACATTTTGAATTGAAGTATAATAATATATCCGTTGTCATTGGAGACTATCGAAAGACACTATTTTGGTCGAATTGTGGTAAACGAATCGGGATCAATATTGGTCATAATTAGAAACATAGAAATGGGCCACGAATATTCACATTTGACAATTTATTTGTCCGTATGAATGTTGAAGAATTGATAATAAATTTAAATTATGCCTCAATAATA
This sequence comes from Gonatopus flavifemur, assembly GCA_018340375.1. Classification (NCBI taxonomy): domain Eukaryota; kingdom Metazoa; phylum Arthropoda; class Insecta; order Hymenoptera; family Dryinidae; genus Gonatopus; species Gonatopus flavifemur. Next base: position 4,399,389 of record JAFFJZ010000001.1, read on the forward strand.
CCAGGTCGGGCCTTTTTTAGGCTGTAATTGGATGACCCACTATGAAGGATACCTCGATAATACCTATACGGGCCTTAGATATAATCTGGGATGCCCGGACGAATTTCTACACGGGAATAAGGTTATGTCGCAAAAAAGAAAAAGGTTTTGTCTGTCTGATGGTACAAAGACTTTAAGGGAAGATTCTCATCAAGCGGATTCCGAAATAAGGTGATTTTCTCGAATTTTTTTTCTCAAAAAGGAAGTAAATTAAGAACTCGAGGTATTTGAAACTCATTAAATGAGTCTTGAAGTACATAAAAATTTTCTCAAGTTAAAGGATTCGAATCTCGCAACTTTAAAGGCGTTTCTCTCGAAACCATATCTCAAAAACTACTGAACGGATCGCTCTTTTTTTTTATTTTGAAGCTGATTGAATTTATTGGCTGCACCACAATTGATCCCGGACTAAATCCCCCGGAAAAAATAACCCAGTCAAAATATCCCGATACAAAAATATCTCCGCAGAAAATAATCCCACATTAAACATCTCCATTTTACAATGTCAAAAAAAAGGAACAAAAATCACAAAATAAACACAAAAAATCAGTTGCAAATATATACTTATAATCTCATATGGCAATGCAAAATTACAAAAGTAATAAAAAAAAAACCACTTCACAACACAACATTTCACAACGCAACACCCTTCAAGTACGACAATTTATCCATCCCATCATACCCACTAACAACATTTTTCAATCTTGCCTCGTAACTTAAATACTTTCGGCGTTTAACAGTGTTTACAATACGGCCAGCTCGATGCTGCTCAACCGTCAACTCTGCCACACTCTGCTCTTCCTTCAAACAGTTGATAAACTGTCCCATATTGGCATGACTGATGCGAACATGCTCATTAAAAGCACGATGCCACCCCTCCACAGCATTATTAGTGCGAGGAGAAAAAAATTACTATCTGGTCCACCTACAACTCTACTAGCTCAATATTTGGATAGAAATACCATTCGAAATAGAACCATTAACCATCAATGAAACCATTCAAAATCACAATACAATCGAATCCTGAAAATACAAAACAAAAACAATTCAAAAATTGAAAATGGGATACAATGGTATGGGGATTTTCCAGTTATGGGATATTTTCATACGGGGATATTTAACTATGGGATCAAATGACCGGGATATTTGAACGTGATACCAATTTATTGGAGGATGAACCTAAATGGAGATGACATTTGCCTTTGTTTTTCTTTTTATAGCACTTTAAAGAGCGAAAAAAAGGTGAGAACAAACGCTACCAAAAGTTTGCATGTCTGTAATTTTTTTAATTTTGGACTTTTCAATGGTTTTATTGGTACAACCTCCAACAAATATAATATATTTCATAAAAATTTTTTGGATTCTTGATTTCTGATAATATTTGTAAGTGCTATAGTGGCGCCCGATTGATCATTGTTTTTATTTTTAGGTGTTTATGTTTCAACACGTATTAACAATTCCCATGGCATTATTTTTTACTGAAAAACATTTTTTTATGTATTTGAAGACTCAATTCACAAGTGTGAAAACCCCTGAGTTCTTCATTTACTTCCTTTCATGAAAAAAAAATTCGAGAAAATCACCTTATTTTGGGGTCGCTAGATGAGAACCTTCCCCTTAAGGAAGTGCCTCTGGTCAATTTTACCACCAGAAACCTACTAGATCGTTTCAATCGCTTTTTGTCATTAATATTCAATTAATTATATCAAACTTTGGATCAAAAGATTCAGAATCAATCAAACAATCCGGGTCTGTTTTGTTTGTTATTTAACTAAATCATTATAATTAATCAGAACGAAAATTCGTTGCTAGCCAATTAAAAACCCTCCATTCAGTTATTTTGATATTATAACAAATATAACCTGTGTACAATTATTTTGAGACCAGAGCCGGCTTCTCTGATTTATTTTGAATTTTTTAATCTAAAGATCATTGTCATTAATTGAATATGAATGATGTAAAACGGTTGAAACGATCTAGTAGTTTTTTCTGGGGGGGAGGGGAGGGGGGGGGGAATTGACCAAGGGACACCCTCGAAAAAGGCAGAGAAAGCGTTGGAGACGAACAGCGTCCCGGACGACCATCAACGTCAACCGATGAACAACACGTTAATTTTTGGCATTTCAAAAGGATCAGTTAACTCGGATTTATGGATGGACGACTCTTGGATTTTGCACCACGATAATGCGCCTGCAGTCCTGCACGAATACTACATTGGTTCTTTGTGAGTTTTTCGCCAAAAATTCAACAAATATCGCTTCACGACCACCGTATTCGCCTAACTTGGCAACGTGGTGACTTCTGGCGGATTCTCTAAACTCAAAAGACCACTCCGTGGAAATCGTTTCGATTCGATCGAAGAGAAAAAAGTCGAATCGACTTTGAAAATATTGAAGGCCATAGTTCCCGGAATTATTTTTCGCACACATTGGTATGTTAGTTTCAACTTCATGAGATCTCCTGGTCTTGAAAGGCGAAGAAAACGAGGATTCAATCCATTTCAGGTTCGTAATTAATGAAATTTTCTAATACTTTGATGTATGTAAATAAATCATTCATCCGTTGTTATGAATTGCATTGACAAAATCTCCCCTGTCGATGTATCATGTTGTGTGATTATTTCTTTCTCCTGCAACAATTACATACACTTGATTCAAAGGTCATACAAACTCGCTGATCAATGTAATTCACATAATAAAACACAAGTAGGGACTATTATCATCATAAAATTCCAGTTTGGAACTGACAGATGTGGACTCTATAACCCACTGCAGGGTGAATCATAAACTGCGAAAATATATATTTTTACGAAATGCGAACACACATTACACACAATTTCGTACCAGTGGTCTACCGATTTCAGTCTTATGAGGATTTCATGTCCTTTGTTGGCGAAACAATTTTTTCAAGCATGCTCATGACTCTAACATTCATCTTGAATAGATGCTTCAACAATCATTGGAGACTTTCACGTGATTCAAAAAGAAACATGCGGTTAAAGTCCTACCACTGATATTATCCTTTCTTTTTTCCCTCAAAATGCTGCGATAATTGAATTTTCAAGAAGTAGCGTCAGGGTAACAGTCAGCTTAATCAGAAATTAGTTTGCTAAAATTTAGAAAATTATTTGCAAACGATTTATAGGTTACTCGAAGATCTGATTTTACGTTTGTGAAAACGTGACGAGCACGTATAATGTTCTGTCAGTTCATCTATTGTCAATATTTCAAAAGGATTCCATATAAATAACATTTCACTTGAGATGTTTTATTGACATTTCATTGATACTTCAAACGTGACGCGTTAAAATAATTGCACAAAAATATGACATAATGCCACATACCTGAAATTTGAAAGAAAACAAAAATAACTGTTTTGAAATCAAACTACGAATCGTTCTTTAAAAAATGAACTGACAACAGTTCATCACAGATTGAACACATTTTAAAAAAAGCGTTGGGCTTCATTTAAATCCTTGTCCTTATGAAATAGATCCACAAGATTGCATTTTTACTTCTTCAACTAGGATTAAATTTAAAATTATAATGCACCAGGAATGACGAAATTCATATTTTTGCGTTGAAACTGGAAAAAATTAAACGATTAATGTAAATATTTGATATAATAATCCAGAAACAATACTCAGTTGTATTTTTCTTAATACGATGAACTTAATTCAAATATGAATAACGTAGTGGGCCAAACACTTACTGAAGTTCAGTGAAGCAATTCTCGATAGAGCGCACAATTATTAGGTATAACTTGAATAATTTCAAACTATCGTGAGGTAGATTCAAGTAAAATCTAAACAATATTGAAAAAATAACTTTTACAAATTTAATAAACAACAACAAACCTGAAGGGAACCTGCAAGCACTCTTTCCTCCATGCACAGAAAAAAAGATTTAACTAACATCACACGACTGGTATAGCCTCAATGACTGATTCAATGCATTCAACTCTGGACTCAGTTCTAATTTGGCAACAGGCCAATGGTTTTGAGTTGTGAAAATCTTCCACAACAAAGCAAAGATCGCAGGGTTGGTTAAAAAATACATTCGATTCGTAATGTAGATAATTGAAAAGGAACAATTTGAATACAAATATGATTTCACATCACCGTATATGAATAATAATTATCAAGTCAATCGAATTAAAAATATAACAGAATATATATATATATATATGTATATATATATTTTTTTTTTATTGAGAAAGTTATGATCTCAACAAGCCAAAACAAAAATATTTCCTTCAGCCAAACAAATATTACCATTAAATGCTTGGTATCTCATTTCGCCCTATTTAAATAAACATTCTTTCCTGTGTATGTTTACTTACGACAATATAATATAGTCTCTATACAAATGAAAGTGTTTGGTATGTTTATGATTCACATACATTGTCTAGGAGCAGCTTGATATTCCGTTGGGAATTAGAATGAGCGTGTCTTGAAAAGAGCATTTCAGCCTCAACGGATAAAATAATTGATTCAATTTTTTGCAACTGAATCAATATATTTACATTGTGAATAATCGTACGTTTATAAATATAAATGAGAATATGTTTTGAAATTTCATAATTACGGTTGTACAAGCATCTGAAGCAAAGCTTGGATAGGGAATATTTGTTAAATACATTGTAAAAACTAATGGCATAAAGTGATCATTAAGATAAGTAGCGAAGCTATGAACAGTTTAAGCGTAAAATACCTGAGAGTGCCACATCGAGGTTGGATATTTTTGTTTTTTTTTATGAAACTGGTGTAATGAAAAAAAAGCAAATTTAAGAAAAAAACTTGCGCTTTAAAAAGGTGATCTCATAATCAATCCCAAGAAGTGAGTGTAGCAAAACATTTTTACAGTACACTGCACGGTACAGGAGGCAAGTGATAAATCTAATTGTATTTACAAGCAGACATTTTGAATGACAAATGGATTATTTCATATACTTGAATCTCATTAGAATTACATGTATATATTTATATATAGAGAGAGGAAGAAGGGAAAAATAGAGTATTAGTTCGAGTAGGTCTGATTTTGGATAAAATGAGCGTGAAAAATGAATAATTTGGGAAAGATGAATTTGAGGTAGATAGGTTAAGAAAGAGAGAAATAACACATAAAGGATAGTTGTGGACCTTTGAAACGTTGGAAAAGCGGGAGAGAAAGAGGAAGAAAAGACTGACCTTCTTGGGTATCCATTTCTTCAATTTCATTGACCTGGACAGGAGTCAGATTGAGCTGCTTGAGATTTTCCTGATCGTTGACGTGGTTCATTGCGATGCCAATGTTGATAGTCGTTTTGATTGCGCCGGGTACCTCGGAGGCGGCTTTCGCCGTCGAGGTTACGTCCGTAGATGTTTTGACTGGAACTGTTGGGGAAGGTTTTCGTGCCTGGTCCACTTGCTGTTTTTCTTGCTCCTGTTGCTGCGGATTTTCTCCGACGGAGGCGCTGTTAAAAGATAGCTGTTGTGACTTTGGTTGCTGCTGTTCCGTTCTTGCTACGAACGGATGATTTTCGACACTCGCGTCACTACCACGGTCCGACAGCAACGTCGCTTTACCGTAGGACGACGTTTGATATTTGCTTGCACTCCGCCCAATTTCTGCAGCCATCAAGTGCCCCCGCTTTTTCGGGGGACGCCCAAAGCATATATTCCACCTTCGTGATATTTAAATACCTCGGTATAAATCTCACCCCTCACCGCAGCCTGGATTCCAATAGTCCTTATGTTTCAAAGTACTTGTTTAGGAATTTAATATTGGTCACTCGATGATTATTTATTTTAGTTGTCAATCAACCGATCCGAAATACGGTTTCCGCAAGAACGCGGGACCGGCGCACTGCTCTAAAGACGCACTATTTAGACACTCCAATTCTTTTACGTTCCAAAACTTGTACCCTATCCACAACAACCTCCGACCACACTCCCGCTTGCCAACGAAAATCTCGACCGGTAGTTCCAGGATTTTATCGTAGTTTCTTGTCAGTTAGATTCTAGCTTGAAAAGGGACAAAAACGTAATAATCTGCTTGAAAGGCCTTCGCGAATTCACTTTTAAGTGAAAATAAACAAAATGGCGACAGACCACCCCTGTTTGCTGTCGACTGATCGGCATGAATATTTTCTGAACCTTGAGTGTCCAAAACTATTGGATACTCTCATTCCACTTCTGTTTCTACCGGGTTCGGTGGAAATATTAGTAGCGAGGGTGAGTTCTAAAATTTTACTCCGGGTGCTTCCGTGTTTCGAGAGGTAAACACCAGAGGTAGACCCCAATTGACCTGAAAGACAATTGGCCCGATCCACGATGGACCCGAAGACGAGCATCTCGGGGGTCAGTTAACCCGAAAATTGAAACCCCATGCCGTGCTCACATATTAGGCTGCTCTCCCATGCATCGGAATATTCTATTGGAACGGAACGGTGATCTCAGTAGAATTTCAGTTTCTTAAGTTGTAATTTCATGCAAAGCTAAACAAGGTTTAGCTTTCAGCGATACATTAGCTAAAAAGAGAGGTAATGTGAGACTTCTCCCTTTATCTAAGGTATCGCTTGTCGCTCGTCGCTTGTATGAAATTACAGCTTTAAAGCTGTAATTTCATGGGGCGTCGAGCATCGAGCGTCAACATTAGAAGGAAAGAGAAGAACTGTGTGATCTCTCTTTCTTTCTAATGTTGACGCTTGATGCTCGACGCCCCATGAAATTACATCTTTATACGTTCCGTTCAATTCAGTCCAGGGGACATAATCTCAAATGCAACATTCTCAAACGGATGTCAGCGCTGCCGTACGGTAGTACAGTGAATTATTCGCCATAGATACAACCAGAGAGAAGATGAGAGTGCGCACGGGCACCTTTTCGTTCCTATTGAAACTTCCACCGGCCCTCTGGCGGTTGGATCATGGAAATGATTACACAGAAATTTTATTTTGCAATATTACAACACCGCGCATTCCTTTTGTATATTGTTTAATACGTATGTGATTACAATTATTTTATTTATCGACAAAGAATGCATATGATTTTACATTATTATAATTGAAAAAATTGAGAAATAAGAGAGGGGGTCGGTGTAATCGGTTCCGTGTTCCATCCGATAAGAGGGCGCTTCAATGTTTACTAGCGATGGAACCCCGGCCGTGCGCACTCTCATTTTCTCTCTGATGCAACTAACACAAACAATGAACAGATCACACCGATTTTCGAATTAGTTTTAGTATATACATGTGAAATAGTTCACTGTACTACCGTATGGCAGCGCTGAAATCCGTTTGAAAATTTTCTATTCGAGATTATGCCCCCTGATTCAGTCGCTCTGCTCTCCCATGGACCGGAATGTGCTGGAACGGAATATTATCATAACTATTGAAACTTGGTTTTCTAGCTTTCTGGTAGAAACTGCTAAAAGAAATCCGGGTAACGATTGGTCAATTTTCATTCCAGTCGTAATCGTTCCGGATCATGTGCGACAAGAGCCAAGTTCGTTCACCGATATTCCAAGTTACTCCAACTCGCTCCAAGTATTTTGGATTCGCTACTTCCAGTTTAAGCAACGAGGTGATTGGTTTGGTACAAGTTGGAGCAACTCAGAGCACGTAGAACGAACGAATCTAAGGTACACGATTTCGAAGCAATGGAACGGGGACTAAAATGTCACTGAAAGCAGAGATGAGTTGAAGAGATTGCTAACGAGATATGAAAACGATAGTCCAGTTTCTGATTGGCAGTATCACGTTTTCCGTTTATCTCTTCATGCTGGTTGGCTTAGAAGAAAAATGCAACCAATCATAATTTTTTCTTCAAAAGAAAAAAACGTGATACGGACCATGATTCTAACATTGCGTTAGCAATCTCTGCTGAAAGTTTTGTTCCGTTCCGGTAGTCCATTCCGATGCATGAAGGAGCAGCCTTATTGCGGCTGAAAGATGAACGAAGATAGCGATATGATTATAGGTGTGGAAATGCACCATGAGGTTTCAATTTTCGGGTTAACTGACCAGAGCTGCCAGATGAGCTCCGACGCTGAGGGGAAATGTACCCCCACCATCACCTCATATATGTATGTGTTGTAAGTGTCACTTACCAATACTTACGACTATTATATACATGAAGTGATGGTAGGGGTACTCTTCCCCTCAGCGTCGGAGTTCATCTGGCAGCTCTGTTCGGGATGCTCGTCTTCGGGTCTTATTAACAATAAAACAGTAAACACCCGTTGGACCGAGAGCCCGTTAGGCCGAAACACCGTTGGACCCAGGGGCAGCGTTGCCAGTATTCCCTAGAAAAATCGTCAGATTTTTTGGCATCGGTCATTTCTTTCCAAATTGGAAATATGATCGTCCGGTTGTACAAGAAATAACCAATCATCAGATGCTGACGACTTTTCTAGGGAATACTGGCAACGCTGCCCAGGCGGCATAATCTCAAATTGAACATTCTCAAATGGATTTCAGCGCTGCCGTACGGTAGTACAGTGAACTATTTGACATAGACACAAACAATGAACAAATCACACCGATTTTCGAATGAGTGTTAGTGTATACATGTAAAATAGTTCACTGTACTACCGTATGGCGGCGCTGAAATACGTTTGAAAATTTTCTATTTCAGATTATGCCCCCTGGTTGGACCGAAATTTATTTGGCCGAATGACAATAATCCGAAATCTTACTATACGTTACTAGTCGTGTGCGAATAAGGCTAACCTCCCATGGACCGGAATTCGTTCCGGCGGAATGACTTTAAACCAATCGCTTTCACAATTTCTTTTAGAGCGTTCTATCAGAAATCTATAAAAAATTGTGCATTGGCTCAATTTTCATTCCGCCGGAACGAATTCCGGTCCATGGGAGGCCGGCCTAAGACAAAATGTCACCAAGACTTTCTCGGATTGTTGTCATTCGGTAAAATAAATTTCGGTCCAACGGTCTTTCGGCTTAACGGGCTTTCGGTCCAACGGGTGTTTACCTCCACATATGTACTGGAGTGAGGGTGAATACTCGTTGGTCCGAAAGGCCGTTAGTCCGAAGCGCCGTTCGTCCGAATTATAAAATTCCGAATGAGGATAACCCGAAATATAACCAAACGTTACTAGTCATATGCGAATGAGATAAAATTTTACCGAAACGTTTTCGGAATTACTTTCATTCGGAATTTTATAATTCGGACCAACGGTGCTTCGGACTAATGGGCTTTCGGACCAACGGGTGTTTACCCACCTGCTCATTTAAGTTGATTCCATCCATTGATTACTGAGAAAACTGGGGGGAGAGATCTAGTAACTTGACTTGTGGCGAATCGCCTTAAGAGAGAAATATTGAATTGTGTATGTCCAAAAGAGAAGAGAACATCCCAGTACAATAGTATACAGGGTGTCCCAACACAAGATATCGACCTTTCGCCAGCGTGTTCCTGAGAGAAAACTGAACAACTTTCCTATTTACCATTTTTTGATCCGAGGCTTAGTTTCAGATTTGATTCCAACGAATCAAGTGGATGCTACATAAGTATACTCTTTGATCATTGGATTAGTCGATGTACTTGCCACGGGAATGGGCAACTCATTTTCCTCACCACTCGAAAACTAACCCCGGAGACTCACGGTAGAGACTATCGCGCGTGACATCATTGAAAGAAAAAAGAGGAAAGATGTTTCCAACTCGGATCTCTCTTTCCCTCTAATGATGTCGCGCGCGACATCAGTAGGAGGAAAAAGAGATCCGAGTTGAAAACATCTTTCCTCTTTTTTCCTCTAATTATATCGCATGCGACAGTCGCCAGCATGAGTACCCGGGGTAAGGCCTAAGCACACAAGCTACCTAAACGTAAACGTAAGGAACGGAAGCCTGCGCAGATTTCGTATATGGTTTCTGCTCATCCGTTCTTACGTTTACGTAGCTTTTGTGTCTAGGCCTTTAATGATCCATTAGGTTTGTTTGTTCTATGTGTCCTGAAATGTTCCAACTTGTACTGAACCAATCAATTCATTTCCATAACTGGAAATACCGAATCCGAAATACTTGGAGTAAATCTCGTTGTATTCTAAAAGAGTTCTTGAAGAGTTCTTTTTCAGAATTCATTTGGAATTTATAGGTTCGTTCGTTCTACCTGTTCCGAGTTGCTCCAACTTGTACCAAACCAATCATTTTGTTTCTATAACTAGTAATAGCAAATCCAAAATACTTGGAGTAATTTGGGGTAATTCGGGACACCACTAAACGAACTTAGCTATTGTGTGCTCTCTGGGATCAAACTTCGGGACATCGGCCTTCCAAAATACTGTACTTTCAGGACATTGCGCCGTTACTATTACTTCTCGTGGAATCTGCGATATGATTGGTTGCCCTGCAAGAATTGATCAATCAACATTGAGTACGATCCCAGAAGTGGCCAACGCTGATGTGCACATCCTGATTCGTCACCTGTCCTCATGTTTTGACTCTTATTTTTGTTCTCCATTCAAACTGTTTGTAACGTTTTTCAACGGTCTTTCAGTGTATATAATTTCACCCCGCTATGAACTCCACTTTTCCCGCGATCTTTGAGTTTTCGATAACGAAAATTTGTATATATTGAATTGAAAAATATAAATATAATTCACACATCACAATATGAAGCCTTCGTAAGTATTACAATCGTTGTTCTACGCTTCTTGATATGTTATTAAAATAATACCAATCAAAACAAACATCCCGCCTTTCAAATGCATCCACGTCTCTTACTCTCTTCTTTTTTAATTTTTTGTATTTCACATAATATTCCAATATCGCCGAATTATCGATAGAAAAAATATCCTCCTCTCCTACACTTTGAAAGGGCACCAATGCCAAAATCATAGAAATTGTTGTATCCCATATTCTGAATACCTTGTTTCATACACTGACAAATGAAAAGGAAATTTACCATTCCTAATTGTATCATTACAGACGCAAATGTTGTAATCCTACTATGCTAAACATACCGGAACTTCATTATTCAAAGTGATGAAATTATCCTTTGTTGTGAAAACTTGTATAAAATTTGTCCACAAGCATTTATAAATTGCATTTATTCTATGCTCGGTGTAGAAATTTCACATTCAATGTAGATAATTTTGTTACTTACATCGAGCGATAATGAGAGAGAAGAGACAATGTCCCTTCCAATGCAAATTTGAGAAAGAAAGTTGAATTTCATACATTTACGTAAATGATATTCGGCACAGTAATATCCTAGTTGTAAATGATTCATGAAGTGGATAAACAAAGAACTCAATCCAGTTCTCAAACCCATTCTGTTCATTAATTATAGATTCTTATTTGTATAATGAATGTAAAGCAATCATATTCTGTTGATTTATAAATGATCGTGAGGATAAATCTACCTCAAATTCATTGCAAAAATACCTAGAAAGTAGTTTTTCCTGTGTACAAGAACTCGCAACTTCAAATATCAAAATACAATTTTAATTTTCAGACGCGTCAAAGCTCCAACTTCTACGAAGAAGGTGACGACTCGTTTCAGAGGAACAAACATGATATCGAGAGATCCGGTTCACGTTTATTGTCGCCTACGTCCTATTCAGAATCTAAACGACGTATCTTGTATGAGAGTTATTTCCGACACAACTGTGGTTATAACACCCCCAGAATCTGCAATTAATTTTCGCAATGGAGGAAATAAAGAAATCCGAACGATATTCACTCATGTATTCACTCCTGACACTTCGCAAAGAGAAGTATTTGAAATAGTTGCGTTACCGTTGGTCGAAGGTCTTATTCAAGGAAGAAACGGTCTACTGTTCACCTATGGTGTAACGGGAAGCGGTAAAACATTCACGATGACCGGCGAATCGCAAGACAGCGGTATCATGCCACGTTGCCTCGACGTGATTTTCAACAGTATTTCTAACTATCAAACAAAAAAATTCGTTTTCAAACCAGACAAACTGAATGGTTTTGATGTACAAAGCGATGCCGACGCTATGCTCGATAGGCAAAATGAACTTCATATGGGTTTGACTTCACAAAGATTTGGAAAAACTCCAAAATCGTACGTTGTATTGATTTTTTCCCTTCACATTTTCCTTGAATCGTAAATTTATCGTGAACTTATTTACAGACATCGTAAACATGACAGCGACAGCGATAGTAATCCAATAACACCACGGGAATCCGATGAATCGCGGGTTATTCCAGTTGATCCGGATAATGGCTATGCGGTATTCGTTACTTACGTAGAAATATATAACAATAGCGTTTACGATCTTCTAGACGAAGAAGATGCCAGAAGCAAGTGAGTGCGAATAGTTTAGACAAATTCTGTAAATTCATTCTTTGAAATATCTCTGGTTAGAATCTTATCGACCAAAAAAATGATGATAGGATGCATTCATAAAATAATATAAAATTCTGGGTGTATGGATTGGAAATTTAAATCTTCTTTTTTATTTCTAAATCAATCTGAATCAAAATACTGAATGAAGATGAATGAGACTGTATCAAACCAGAGGTTCAAAAATATTTACTTTGCACGCTTGTCGATTGAAGTTGTAAAATTATTTTAATGTGCCAATACAGAGTATTACAAAGCAAAATAGTCAGAGAGGATGGAAACAAAAACATGTACGTCCACGCTGTAACCGAAGTTGAAGTCAAAAGTGCTGAAGAAGCATTCGAAGTATTTAATCGTGGACAAAGGAAACGTCGAGTTGCTCACACAGCTCTTAATGCAGAATCAAGTAGATCGCATAGTGTTTTTACCATTAGACTTGTACAGGTAATTGAACAAAACTATCCTCTCTTCGCTCATTTGAATAGATTCAAGAAAAATTCTATCACCGAAATATTTATATTTCTTTCTTTTTCAATTTACAGGCACCTTTGGATTGCAATGGCGAGAGTATGATACAAGACAAACGAGTCATTTGCGTTAGTCAGTTATCTTTGGTAGACTTAGCTGGCAGCGAACGTACAAATCGTACAAAAAATACAGGTCAAAGATTACGGGAAGCAGGTAAAACATTATTTCACATCAATCATTTCATTGCTAAATACAAGAGATATTATATTCGTTGAATAATAATGTGCTTTATTATCCATCAAGGAAATATCAACAACTCTTTGATGACCCTTCGATCATGTTTGGAAATTTTAAGAGAAAACCAGACCCAAGGTTCAAATAAAATTGTACCGTACAGGGATTCCAAGTTGACACATTTGTTTAAAAATTATTTCGATGGAGAGGGTCAAGTCAGAATGATCGTTTGCGTAAATCCAAGAATAGACGATTACGACGAAACCATTGTACGTATTATGTAAATCAATACCCTGTTGAAAAGGTCTGATAAATTCTAGTTTTTTCTAAAACAGAAATGTAGTACGCATACTTGATTTTTCATAAGGTCTTATGAGATTTTGCAAATATCTCTGATTGAATCTTATGAAGTTCTTATACAGTTTTCGCCTTCTTATATGAAATTATAAAAACTCATAAGAATTCTAGGACAGAAACTACATAGAGACTGATAAAAGCTCTTCAAGATTTATTTGTGCAAATTTATGAGACTTCTTCAATAGAGTCAAGGTTCAAATTAACAAATTCTAATCCACTTTTGAAATAAGAATTCCTCGTATAGTTGAAAATACAAATTTTCTTCTTCAGCAAGTCATGAAATTTGCTGAAATAACTCAAGAAGTTCAAGTCGCTAAACCAACATCAATGAAAATTGATCTTGGTTTCACACCTGGTAGGAGACAAGCGAATAAGGTAATTTTCGTTCATCGTACAACATTGTATATATAGATTTTTTATCTTTCTACATCTCATTTAAATTTTCTATTCTTTTAGATATTTAAAGAAGCTCGGAGTAAACTGGAGAAAGAAGGTCACATTGGAGCTAATGATTTAGAAGTAGACATTGGATTAGTTTACAGGTATGATTCTTATATGAAAATAATGAGGCTAAATAAATTAGAAAGAAATTCGTCGATGGAATCACAGTTTGAAAAATGGAAATTTATTACCCAGTTTGAAATTTGTTCACGCAGTTTCATTGTTTCAGCTTGGGCGGCCCATTCCCAGACCTAGAAATCGATAAACCCCACAATGATCAAGTACTCAAAACTTTAATGCACTTCTTGGAACAACGAATTCATAAAAGAAATATCTTGCGCAATGATTTGCAACAAAAACGTAAGTTCAAAAACAATAATTTATCGAAGTGATATTCATATAAATGATGTTTCTTTGCAGAGGATGATCTTAGAAAAATGTTAATGACGGTGGAACAAGATAATCATTCCTTGAGAGTTGAAAATGCTACCTTGAAAGCTACTAATTCCCAACAAAAAAAGAAGGTATGATGTTTTTGGTTCAAAATATCCATTTAAGTTATCGAAAACAATAATAACTCGATCATTATTCGATAGATATCCGCTTTGGAAGGACATTTGTGCAAAACAGAAGCTCAAATCGATAGTTTACTTAGCAAACTTAACAACGCAAACGCTACCATAAAAATGATGCAACAAGAAGTAAGTTTTCAAATATGAAAAGAGTGTATCCTGAAATAGAATCGATGAGAAAAATTAATGGATATTATTTGTATAGTTGAAAGATAGGGACATGGCTCTTAATCAACGCGTAATAGACAAACAAAGAGTGAAACAAAAATACAACAGTAAAATACAAGCGGAGACTGATAAAATGAATCGAGAATTGGAAATGAAACTGCGACAACAGAGAGAGCATTTACAGGTAATTTGTTTAATATAATCTGCAAATCTCTGATTAACAATTATTCAAACTTATTCGAAGTCTGCACATTCCTCATTCGATAATTCAGATATTCTTCCAGTTTTCTTGCAAAAACTCAAGAAGTAGATACATTTTTTCTATTTGTTTTACATAATTTTTCGTTCTACGCAGAGTCAAATGAAAGAGAAAGAAGATAAGTTGAGATTAGTGAAGAAGATTCTAGTGAATGACGAGAACATTGATATCATAACATCCGAACAAACTTCGGGAGAAGCAAAAACATCTGGAGGTTCGGCTGTTCGATCCCGAAAGGTTGGTAGTTGGTTCTTATTATTGCGAAGGAATCTATTACGTTTTGTGTTTTCAAATATGCAGGATAAAGCTTCGGTATTGAATCCAAGACACAGACGTTCACAAAGTGCAGACAGGTGGATCGATCACAGACCTGGAGCACTTGTACCGCTTGGAAGTGTTCTCCAACCTTACATGAGAAGACGAAGAAGTGTCACTCGTTTGACTTCTCCCAAAGAAATTACGGATGGGGCGTCTAGGTATTGTTTGATAGCACAGGAACATGACACGGATGGAGAATTAGAAACAAAATTGTATAAGGTATTGTACGAGTGATATTTTCCTGTACAATAAACTGAAGATTTATCCGATTGTTTTTTTTTTTTTAACAGGGTGATATATTACCTACAAGTGGAGGTGGAGCTCAAGTAGTGTTCGACGACATGGAATGTTTGAAACAAATGTCTCCAAAGGCGAGAAAACGTAGCGGGAATGTTGATGGGGAACAAATAGTGTCAGCCAATCAATCCACGACAATCGCAGGAATGTCGTCGAAAAGGCCTCGCATAATTACTTAGGTAATGCAATAAATGTTTTTTATATAGAAAAATCATGGATTTTACACAAGTGCGTTGCGTGGTACACATTGTTACGTCTTGTCTCATGACAATGGTTCATCTTATCAAATACATTATGAGATAGATTTTTTTTTATTGTTCAATCGACACCATCGAATTATTATTTTATTATTCAATATGTATAGAATAGAATTGAACCATGACAAAATGATATTAGAGACTAATTTTTTAGTTCTTGGGAAAACAAATTTTCCAAATTGATGGAATTAAATGAAGACAGATTTTATACAGATTTTTGTGCATTATTGTATTTGTTTTTGGAATGAATGTTTTTTTAAATCTGCTTTGTATGAATTTATATAACACAACGGTTTGACTTTTGTACGAGAAAATGAATCTCAACGTGGTTTTTACTCGACTGTAGGAATAAGGTTCTTACAAGTATTGAAAATATAATTAAAAAGTAATATATTTTTGTAAAATGTTGAAGATTCATCGAGTTATAGTATCTGATATTTTTGATATGGTACAAAAATACGGAGATGAAATTTACTACGTTTGTATACAAATCTCAATTACTTTTCGAGTTGTTTTGAATAAATTTGAGATTGAGTTTTCAACTTGAATGACATTTTTTACTTGTCTCAAGCTCTCGATCAAATATATTTATATATATAAACATACATCCCACTTCTGTGTACGAAATTGTTTGTCGTTCCCCAAAAATGTACTCACTTCCAAGAAGATATGAGATATGCGTTTAAGGGCCATTGCTACGTAGTTTTTCAATAACTAAACAATAGTAAAAAAATTGTGTATATATAGCAATGAAGTGCATTGTTAGGATTTGACTCTAAATATAAATCCAAAGCCCAAAACATATTCCTAAACATGAGAAAATGAGTTGAAAAAATTATTGACGTTTGTAGGTGAATATTCTTGTAATAATTTGCATTACTGTTAGGAATCATTTGCAGTTCCAATTTCATATTCAAAGCTCAATTTCAGCAATGTACTTCATTGCTGTGGATTCAAGATTAGTATTTATTGCTTAGTTGATCAAAAAGTACGTGATGTTTTCTTTTGGACTGTTTTTCCTTAAAATTACTCGAAACTGAATTCATAAAGAAGTCTTGAAATTTCAGAGGTTTATATTTTGGCTCTGTACTCAGGGTGCCCAGCGAATCAGGGAAATCAGGGAAAAGTCAAGGATTTTGCTACGGGACCCAAAAATCAGGGAATTTCTAAGAGGGAATATTACATTTTTTCCGGATCCATTGTGTACAGGACTGAAAGTTTGATTTCTCTATGAAAATTATTTATGGTATTTTCTAGACCTTTCGAAGAGCATATTGGTTTCCTTTGTCATTTTACATGCCGCCAGGACCCACAAAAACCTAAATGATTTCTGAAACATCTTCTATAACGTAGTTGATGTATTATCCGATTCATTAAAATTTGTCAACACTATACAGAGTGGGGCATTTAAAGTGTCGCGGGCGTTTTTTCCAAAAATAAAGTGAGATACGAGAAAATTTTTCGGACAAGAGTTGTAAGGTACCGAGGGGGACATCCGATGGTGGCTTTGGCTTTGACCTCAAATCTCATCTTCAAGGGCATTCTGAGATCAAGTCTTGTTTTTCAAATAGCATCTCATATTTTTTACTGCAGATTTGGATTCTAGGTCAAAAACCAAGAAACTTTTGTCTGAACCATTTTCCTGAAATCCGCAAAAATGGCGCTCTAATCGATATTGTTCCATTTTGAATCTGACATTCGAATAACTCGAAAACGAAGGGTCTTGCAAAAGAATGTTTCGTACAAAAGTTTTCAATACACAACACATTTCAATCGTCTACATTACCACCATTCAGAGCTCACGCGATGTAAACAAACGACGGGGTTCAGTGAAAATTCACGATTTTGAAAGTCAGTTTGTCAGTTACATTTGATTATTACTTGGTTTATGACAAATTGAAAATCATGGATATCCGATACACGGTTTCTGAAAAGATCGATATGATCTACATTTACGGTGAAGTGCATAAGAACCCCAGACAAGCATATGACTTGTATGCAGAACGATTTCCTGAAAGAACAACGCCATCCATTAGGTATTTTCAACGCATTACAAAATTATTCTCAGAAACGGGAAGTGTTACAAGGGAAAAACGACATCGAATGAGAACTGTTAGCGGAGAAAATGCGGAAGTTAATGTACTAGCTGCAGTAGCCAATAATCCACACGTGAGCTCTCGTGAAATTGAACTCCATTCGGGAATTTCTTGAAGAAGTGTTCTTCGAATACTGAAACGTCACAAATTCCATCCGTATCACATTTGTTTGCATCAAGACCTTCACGGTGATGATTTCGAAAATCGTGTACAGTTTTGTCGATGGGGTCTAGCGCAAATGCACAATAACAACTTCATCAACATATTATTTTCTGATGAGTCGACGTTCACCAATCATGGTCAAGTAAATCGACATAATATGCATTACTGGGCGACAGAAAATCCAAGATGGTTACGTCAAGTAGAGCATCAAAGACAATGGGCGGTGAATGTTTGCCGTGGTATTTTTCGATCTCGAGTAATTGGACCGTACTTCATTGCAGATACGTTAAATGGAGAGAAGTACAGGCATTTCTTAGATCAAGTACTTCCAACATTACTTGAAGACATACCTATTCAGGAACGATTGAATATGTGGTATCAACACGATGGTTGTCCATCCCATTATGCAGTCACAGCTCGAGAAATATTGGACAGAGATTATCCTGGACGATGGATAGGACGTCGTGGACCAGTTCATTGGCCTGCCCGTTCTCCGGATCTTACTTCTCCAGATTTTTTTTTTATGGGGATACATAAAAGATACAGTTTATCAACAAGCACCGACTACACCTGAGAATATGCGTCAACGAATCATCAATGCATGCGCGAGCATCAATGAAGATATTTTAGCACGAGTTCAGTAATCTTTTGTAAAACGTTTTGAAATGTGTATTCAAGTCGAAGGCCATCATTTTGAGCATCTACTGCATTAAAATTATCCAAGTGATGTAGACGATTGAAATGTGTTGTGTTTTGTCTGTTATACCCCATCACCTCCGTTTCAGTTCAAGGGGTCCCCCTTGGAATCAGACAACTTTTGTACGAAACATTCTTTTGCAAGACCCTTCGTTTTCGAGTTATTCTAATGTCAGATTCAGTATGGAACAATATCGATTAGAGCGCCATCTTTGCGGATTTCAGGAAAATGGTTCAGACAAAAGTTTCTTGGTTTTTGACCTAGAATCCAAATCTGCAGTAAAAAATATGAGATGCTATTTAAAAAACAAGAGTTGACCTCAGAATGCCCTTGAAGATGAGATTTGAGGTCAAAGCCAAGGCCACCATCGGATGTCCCCCTCGATACCCTACAATTTTTGTCCGAAAAATTTTCTCGTATCTCATTTTATTTTTGGAAAAAACGCCCGCGACACTTTGAATGCCCCACCCTGTATAATCAAGTTATATATGATCAAGTATGTTCAATCAACAATAATCGAAGGACACTTTGTTTATAAAAGTCTTGTTTATATGTGCATTAGCATGTACTGATCATTTTTCCGATGGAACCACCTATAACTGTTGAAAATCGAGATACGAGGTTCTTTCAGAATACCGACGATATCTTTGGATTCCTTTCACTCATTAAGGGGTTACATGCGTTTCAGAGACCAAAAAAAAGGTAATTTTCTCGATTTTTTTTAGCGTACTACAAAAGAAATTTCTATTCAGATTTTGATTGCATGTTATTAGGTCACTTTCGAACAACATATTCAAAAATGTAATAAATTGGAATGATGGCAGCCGATTTTCGGAGGTGCCTCGAAAAAAAGTGGTTTGCGGTAGTCAAAATTACTTGCGATTGTTTCATCTGAAAAATAAAAAAAAATATTTTCTTCTAGTATTAGCGTAAAACTAGCTCGTGAACGAAGGATTTGAGACAAAAAATGAAAATTGAATTTTTGGCAGTGGTTTGAACAAAGATTTTACTTTTTTACAAGTCGTTATCTTCTGTCACGTACATACATACTAAATAAAATGAACTGACGCTTATAACGAGTGGTGCGGAGTCAACCTCGTTACGTAGAGGAGTGGGGACGTGTACTTTCCCCTACTTTCTTCCCCTACACCCTCTAGGCGACTCTTATAATGAGAGGCTACTGTAATGATAAATTAATTTATTCAATATTCAAAAGTCAGGGATGAATACCCATGCGTGCAGTGACGGACGTACCGAAATCGGCCCAACAGAATGTAGATGACGGGCCGAATTCGGCAATGATATCAGCGAATGTTAATCGGGCCAATTGGAAAAAACAAATATCGTTGCACCGAGAGCCGGCCGGTGTTTATCCGGAGATTAGTAACGGAATCTCGCAAATCATGAAACAAGAGACGATTATAGATAATAATCCAAGATGACGGATATGACCATGTTCTCATACACTCTGAAATATAGTGAATATATGAGACGAGAGTGTTTTAATGGGAAATACTTGTAATGAGAATCCCAATGGAAGATGAATCATTTGCCCACTCATCATTCCCAAGACTCAGTTAACAAATATTGACAAAATCGTGAATTTTTTATTTATTCATGTCAAAATTTCAACTTTCAAAACCATTTGAGTCTTTCTCAGTAGATACTCATCTATTATCAATCCATACAAACTCACGTGAAATCAAATTGACAAATTTTTATAAAGATTCGCAATTTCCTATCCCATATTTCATTGTGGATTCGCTAATTTATCGTGTTTCACTTAAAGACACGATAATTTGTGCTTGAATAGAAAAACTTGATATACGATGTGCCCGCGCAGAGAAAAATTGGCTGGCAAACGTACCCACATAGCATGAAAGTTTTGAGAACATTCTGAGAACGTTTCTAAAACGTTTAAAGTTCTCTAAAGGTTCTGACAACGTTCAGAGAACTTTCAGTGCTATGTGGGTATGACACGAGTCTCAAGATTCAGAAATAATGTTGGAAAAATATGAGAATGATCTTGGTGGAGGTTTGGCTACGGTATGAACTGAGTATTGGGAGAGTATGGGTGGGAATTTGGGACTTAACCAAACTTTTCCCATTCTGCCATAATCAAAATGGATGGCCTTGCAAGAGTATGGGAATAGTTTGGCAATAGGTCATGGTACTGAAACTTTATTTCACTGCTATGATAATAATATCCCGGGGGAAAAAACCACGTGGAAAACAACGGCAGAAACTAGGTTGAAAACAACGTTGGAAACAACGTTGTTTAACATGGTAAAATGGTCCCACCTTGAGAGAGAAGAAAACAACTTTGAAAACAGCGTTGAAAATGTGACAACAAAAATTACATTCCTAAATGCAAAAACAAAAAATCGATTTTCCTCGGAATCGAACTTGGATTTTTGAGATCTAAGATCCGACTTCCCTGCCTCTTGGCTACGGTTTTGTGTGAATGTAGCAGAGCTCAAAAATGTATATGAACTTTGCTTGGATCAAAATCATCTTGGAAAAAAATAATTAATCCGATTAACAAAACCCCAGTGAATTCCATTGATTATTACAACAACTGAAAGGTCTGGTTGAATTCCATCTGATTATTCGTCAATGACATGTGGTCAGATTCACAGATGTTTTTGTGTTCTTTTTATGTTCGAATCAACTCCTCGGCACTGGAAACATCGTTCCAAGAATGTAATGCAAGATTTTGCATCTTCACCAGCTGAATATTTCATAATTCGATTGCCAATTCGTTTCGATGAACGATTCGAACTTCCACAACATGACTTTTTTGTAAGAACAATTTTATTGGCTGTTGCCGAATCTCAACGAGTTTCAGACGAACTATTTACATTCGTATAATAAATCATGAGAAATGATTCAGAAGAATGTCATTTTTTAATAATTCTTCAAGTTTCCCAAAAACAATCATCTCAGATCTCCTCTAGAAATGTTATGATCACTTGAAGTTGACTTTAATTATTTCGTGGTTATTCACTGTTTCACGGACGATCAAAGAGATAACAGTTTTTCAATTAATCTGTTTTCTCATTCAATAGGGCATGAATCTGAATTATTCAAAAATATATGAGAATTCCTATGGTTGAATAAATTAGATGAACAAGTCACGTTCCAGTTGTATAAGAAACATGTAATACGTATTTTAGACACAATTCCAGTAAAAAAATTGTCTGCATCGTGTAGGAGCTTTATTGATTGATCAAAGGTAATTGTTGTAGTAATGTTCAATGAAATTCATTGGTTTTTTTTAATTGGATCAATTATTTTATTCCTAGATGATTTTGATTCAAGCAAAATTCATATACATTTTTGAGCTCTGCTACATTCATACAAAACCGTAGCCAAGAGGCAGGGAAGTCGGATCTTAGATCTCAAAAATCCAAGTTTGATTCCGAGGAAAATCGATTTTTTGTTTTTTCATTTAGGAATGTAATTTTTGTTGTCACATTTTCAACGTTGTTTTCAAAGTTGTTTTCTCCTCTCTCAAGGTGGGACCATTTTACCATGTTAAACAACGTTGTTTCCAACATTGTTTTCAACCTAGTTTGTGCCGTTGTTTTCCACGTGGTTTTTTCCCCCGGGATATTATTATCATAGCACTGAAATAAAGTTTTAGTACCATGACCTATTGCCACACTTTTCGTTATAATTTTTGCCAAACTATTCCCATACTCTTGCAAGGCCATCCATTTTGATTATGGCAGTATGGGAAAAGTTTGGTTAAGTCCCAAATTCCCACCCATACTCTCCCAATACTCAGTTCATACCGTAGCCAAACCTCCACCAAGATCATTCTCATATTTTTCCAACATTATTTCTGAATCTTGAGACTCGTGTCATACCCACATAGCACTGAAAGTTCTCTGAACGTTGTCAGAACCTTTAGAGAACTTTAAACGTTTTAGAAACGTTCTCAGAATGTTCTCAAAACTTTCATGCTATGTGGGTACGTTTGCCAGCCAATTTTTCTCTGCGCGGGCACATCGTATATCAAGTTTTTCTATTCAAGCACAAATTATCGTGTCTTTAAGTGAAACACGATAAATTAGCGCATCCACAATGAAATATGGGATAGGAAATTGCGAATCTTTATAAAAATTTGTCAATTTGATTTCACGTGAGTTTGTATGGATTGATAATAGATGAGTATCTACTGAGAAAGACTCAAATGGTTTTGAAAGTTGAAATTTTGACATGAATAAATAAAAAATTCACGATTTTGTCAATATTTGTTAACTGAGTCTTGGGAATGATGAGTGGGCAAATGATTCATCTTCCATTGGGATTCTCATTACAAGTATTTCCCAATCAAACACTCTCGTCTCATATATTCACTATATTTCAGAGTGTATGAGAACATGGGCATATCCGTCATCTTGAATTATTATCTATAATCGTCTCTTGTTTCATGATTTGCGAGATTTCGTTACTAATCTCCGGATAAATACCGGCCGGCTCTCGGTGCAACGATATTTGTTTTTTTCAATTGGCCCGATTAACATTCGCTGATACCATTGCCGAATTCGGCCCGTCATCTACATTCTGTTGGGCCGATTTCGGTACGTCCGTCATTGCACGCATGGGTACTTTCATTGGAAATTTTGTAAAAAAAAAACAATTTCTTTGATGCTTTGTGGGTAGGAACGATCATCAATTATTTCGAACTCTTTTCAAACTGTTCTGCTGCATGAAATAAAATCCCATATCATATTTTTCAAGTTTTTCTGGCAATCTTCAAACATTGTTGCAGAATTCTACTATGACTTGAAAAATTACATTCGATCCGGAAAGGGTTAGATTCTTCGGACATTTGCGAGCTGTATTCAACCTCCATGAGTGTTCTTTTGATCACTTTTGGTATTCTGGGAAAATTCTTGTCGAGGATCTGCAATTCTTTTCGAATTCTTTCAGAACCCTTGACGCTGTCTGGGTATATAATTGTATTTTCTGAGCTGAGTTGGCCATATTAAATCAATGTTGTGGAGGAAGTGATCGTTATAGTGATTATCTGTTTCGTTATCACAAGTGTCCGTTTAGTTTTCACAACGATACACGTACTTCCATATTTTAGATCGTTACAAAAACTCGACAGTATAATTATGAGAATAATGAGTTTTTCCCGTGCATTTCCATTTTCCACGATGCAAAGTGACCAAAGTTTATTTAAAAAGAGAGCACATATATGAATATTTCCACATTGAATTATAGAAAAAATTAACATTGGTTTTTGGAGCAAAAAACCACTTGGTTTAACCCAAACAACCCTGATCAATGTATTATTAAAATCCAGTGTACGAATTCTTTTCGGATTTGTAAAGTTATCGTATTTCAAATACAAGAATTTATAACTACCGTATGCCGGGGTGAAGAGAATCAGTTGGGGTAACCCTGGTAAAAAAACCAGATAGAAACCGGATAAATACCGGATAGGACCCGGACTAGTCCCGGAACGGAATGGTATCCGGGTGCGTATGGGTTTTACACGGGGAAGGTTTTCCGTTTCGGGTATGTATACGGGTCTATACGGGTGCAGTACCGGGACTGCGAAGTGGGATTTGGACATGAATCCGGGTTCATTCGGGTCCTATCTGGGAAAATTTTCAGGAATAGGGTTTGTGTACGGGTCTATTCGGGTAGTAGCTGGAAACGGATGTGTATCCGGGATCATCCGGGAGTAATACGGGAATTCGTCATCGAAATTGATTAATAATTTTCAATCGGGATTAGTTCCAGATAAATCCGGGTCCTATCCGGGACAATTTTCGGGAATTCGTTTCGTGTTCGAGTCTATCCGGATACTAGTCGGAAACTGCGAAGCTTGAAACGGATATGTATCCGGGATCATCCGGAAATAATACGAGAATTTGTGACCGAAATTAATTAATAAGTTTCAGTCGGCATCCCTGGTAAAAAAACCGGATCAAGACCGGATAGGATCCGGGCTGGGCCCGGAACGGAATGGTATCCGGGTGCATCCGGGTTTTATAAGGGTTTTTTTTCGTTTCGGATACACATATGGGTCTATACGGGTACAGTGCCGGGACTCCGAAGTGGGAATCGGACATGTATCTGGGTTTATCCGGGTTCTTTCTGGGAAAATTTTTTGAGAATAGGTTTTGTATACTGGTTATCCGGGGGGTAACCGGGAACTTTGAAGCTTAAGACGGATACGTATCCGGGCTTATTCGGGAGTGATACGAGAATAATTCACCGAAATTCATTTATAAGTCTCAATCGGGATTCATTCTGGGTCTTTCCGGGTTTTATCTGGGGCAGTCTCAGACATAGAACGCTTCCGATTGCGAGAGTTCTTGGCCCCAGAGGCCATGATTCAGCCAATGGGAATCCAGTATTCTAGCCCCTGTCTACAATCGGAAGCATCCACATGGTTCTTTATACAGGCCTATCCTGGTTGTGCCCGGGAACCTTGAAGCTCAAAACGAATGCGTATCCGGGTTCATCTGGGAATTTGATTTATAAGTTTCAATCGGGTTTCGTTCAGGGTTACACGGATTTTATCTGGAGCAGTTTCAGAAATATGATTTTCTATCTTCTTCCGTTCCATGGATAACGGACGAAATTCTCGATTTAATTGATGGAAGAAGGAAATACAGGTTGGTTGAAAAGTTTTGAAAGCAAAAATGAAAGAATGTGTATTTTTTGATGAAATGATTTTTTTTATTCAATATAGTCTCCCTCAACTTCAACACACTTATTCCAACGATCCTCCTATAATTTTATACCATCTCTGTAATGATTTTCCGGAAGCTCCGCAAAATACTGTTCCACAGCTGCAATAGCTTCTTCATTCGACGAAAAACGCTTTCCACGAAGGAATTGTTTCAAATTTCTGAAGAGGTAATAGTCGGAGGGAGCCAAATCTGGTGAATACGGTGGGTGTTCAAGCAATTCGTACTTCAATTCGTTCAGTTTAGCCATCGCCAGAACACTTGTGTGAACACGTGCATTGTCTTGATGAAAAATGATTTTTTTCTTTCGTAAACCGGGTCTTTTTTCACGAATTTTTTCATCCAACTGGTCCAAAAGGTTACAATAATATTCAGAGTTAATTGTTTTACCTTTTTCGAGATAATCAATCAACAAAACCCCTTTTGCGTCCCAAAAAAACGATGCTAAAACTTTTTTTGCCGATCGTTCTGACTTCACCCGTTTTGGAGCTGAACAACTAGCTTCGGTCCACTGTAAACGTTCTTGTTTCAGTTTAAGATCATGATGGTAGATCCAAGTCTCGTCCACAGTTACGAAACGACGCAAAAAATCGGTCTTATTCTGCTTAGAACGCTCCAAATTACGCTGAGAAATTTGTTTTCGATTCAGTTTTTGTTGAATTATTGTCAACGAATGCGGCACTAACTTTCCAAAAAGCTTTTTCATATGTAATTTCTTCGTGTAAAATATGGAGTACTCGTTCATCCGAGATGCCTATGGTATCAGCAATTTCACGCTTTGTCAAACTCGGATCTTTACAAACAATATCATAGACTTGCTCAATG
Organism: Gonatopus flavifemur; assembly: GCA_018340375.1. Lineage (NCBI taxonomy): Eukaryota > Metazoa > Arthropoda > Insecta > Hymenoptera > Dryinidae > Gonatopus > Gonatopus flavifemur. The sequence continues at coordinate 4,425,617 of JAFFJZ010000001.1, forward strand.
ATGTCTGACTTCGTTGCACTTTTTGCACGTCCACTACGTGATTGATCTTCAACGCTTGTACGACCACGTTTAAACTCTAAAACCCATCGACGTACAGTTGGAAATGAAGGAGCAGATTCCTTCAACACTTTCTTCATTTTAGTATGAATTTCTGTTGATAATGAACCTTCCAAAACAAAGAATTTTATCACTACACGATATTCGGATTTCTCCATTTTCACAAAATACACTGACACGTCAACTTCGAATGACTTGTAAACAAAGAATGAAATGACAGATCGGAATAAAATTGTGTGTGTGTTCAAATGAAGGATGAAATATAAAAATAGCGTATAAATTTTGATTCCTGTACTGGTTGATAGGTGTCGCTTTAGGTGTCGCTTTCAAAACTTTCCAACCAACCTGTACAAGAATAAGAGTAGTGAACAAGACCAGCAGACGTACAAGGCACTGAGGAATAAAATCAGAGAATCAAGGAAAGCAAGAGAACAGTGGTTAGAGGAAAAATGTCAGGATATAGAAGTAAGATTACATTTGGAGAAAATAGATGAGGCATATAGGATTGTCGAGAGATTTTTTGGACAAAGGAAATCTAGAAGCAGTAAGATTAAGAATTCTCTAGGGAGACAATTGATAAGAATGGAGGAAAAAATAGAACAATGGATGTCATTGTTCATAATCATTTGGAGGATAAAGGAAGCGATGATATAGAATTTTTAGAGAGGGAGGAAGATGTCGATGAAGAAGAATTAGGAGATTCAATTTTGAGATCAGAATTCGACAGGGCTTCAAAAGAATTGAAAAATAATGAAGCGCCAGGAATAGATGGCATAAGCCTCCAGTCACCATGTTTCGGCCTTCGCCATGTCGACATAAAAAGTAAGAAAAAAAATATAAACGGAGTCAACGGAGAATGAAAAGAAGTTAAGAAATTATGCTGTCTTTGTAAATAAATGATTGAAAGAAAAGAAGAGAGAGAGAGAGAGAGAGAGAAGAGAAGCGGACTGTATGAGGAGATACGGGAGACGTGAATTTACTGGAAAAGTTCAGGTTTCTTTGATTCAGTAAGACCACATAGGTTTCAAATTCAATAAATATAATTCTGTATGCGGTATCGTTGAATTACAATGTGAAAAAAAAGGAAATCATAGATCAGAAAGCAACTTAATACGAATAATTATAATTCTAATTCGTCCAACGTATGAACAATGATGAACGTCGTGAAGCGGCAAATCGAGATATGTACAAATTTCAAGTTAGATTCTGGCCAGAATTATGAATGATGTGCTTACGCGACCATGGTTTTGTAGAGCGTTGGCCGGCGACGATGAAGGATGGCGATGGTCACGTTGAGGTTCTCCACACCGATGAATTCTCAGCGAATGGTGATGAAACGATGAAGGCAGCTCGGAGATCCAATGTTGCGACTGATGTCCGTGTGAGGAAGATGAAGAAAAGTACTTCTGTCATGAACAGCCCACTTGTAGTTCTTTAACCTGGGTGGATGCACGTTTTGGCACAGTGAACTCACAAACACGTGTCATTCATATGAGCAGAGGTGACGAACTAACTTGTGGAAGGGATCGATGCGCAAATACCTTTGTAACTTCCCACTCTCTAATGATCTCCTGCGAGATGATTATTAAATTGGCATCTTAACGGGACACAAGCGTCGGTAACTCACGTTATTGGTTAGAAAGGGACAGAATCATATGATAGAAAGAGAGGTCCGTTCCCGACGCTGGTGTCCCGTTGAGGGTTGCCTTATCCTAGGCATCTAAACATACCCCCCACCAGAATGAATATTTTTAAATCTGGCTGTGGTCTTTGTCCTGTTCCATACCGGAGTTGTGCGGTTTATCTTGACTGTCGGTAGTCGGCAGAGTTCGATGAGCGGACGGATGAGTATCCCAGTTGGAGTTTGTACTTTGGCCACTCGAACAACTCCATCGCGTACAGGAATTCCTTCCAGAATGCGTCCTAATTCCCAAAGATTTGGTGGGAGTGAGGTGTCCATGAGGAGAACTAACGTTCCTGGAGATATGTTTGGTTCTTGGTGATTCCATTTGTTGCGCTGCATCAGTGTGTGTAAATATTCAGTGGACCACCGCTTCCAAAAGTCTTGTATGCAACGAGAGATCAACGCCTAATGAGCGGGGAGAGAAATAGGCTCATGAGAATCGGTGCTCCAACCAGAAAGTGACCCGGAGTTAAGTAGTCGTAGCCATCTGTTGGGTTCGTCGATAGCGGGCATAACGGACGCGAGTTGAGTATGGCCTCCATGCGTGCTAGTAGCGTGAGTAGTTCAGGGAGCGTGAGAATTAGGTCGCCCATGACCCTTTTCAAATGAAATTTCATGCTCTTGATGGCAGATTCCCAAGAACCGCCAAAGTGTGGAGCGGATGGTGGATTGAATTCCCAGGTGATTTTCCTTTCAGTACAGTATCGCTCCATTGCAGGATTGTCATTTTTCCAAGTATCCAATATTTCTTGTAGAACTCTAGCTGCGCCAATTAAGTTTGTGCCACGATCACTGAGAATGTTCGTCGGAATGCCGCGTAGAGCGATGAATCGGTCCAGAGAAGCGAGAAACGTCGGTGTTGAGAGATCGTCGACTATTTCTAAATGTATCGCGCGTGTACTCATACAAATGAATAATCCTATCCAACTCTTATATTTGCGTGCATTTTTCCGCTTATACTCTTTCACGAAATAGGAACCGGCCAAATTGACTCCCACATTAATAAATGCGCGAACCTGCTGAAATCGCGAACTCGGTAGACTTGACATCAAGGGTTGAATTGGAGTGGCCTTGAAACGATAACATGTCGTACAACGAAAAATGATGTTTCGCAACAGCGATCTTATCCCGGGAATCCAGGATTTCCGTTGGATTAGGGACTGTAGGAGTAAATGCCCTTCATGTAGGCTTGCTTTATGGTAGTCGATGCTGATCAATTCCGTGATTCGGCTATGCCGAGGGATTAATAAGGGATGGTTTTGCTGTTCATTCAACGGAGCATATTTGAGGCGACCCCCCACCCTGAGAAGTCCTGCCTCGTCTACGTAAGGGGTGAGGTTTCGTATGGAACCGTCAATCGGTTGGGAGTTTTCTACCTCTTGGAAAGTCTTGCATAGTGTTTGTGCTGGGTGTGTCGGACCAAAATGTCCATAGCGCGGGCCATCTCATTGGCCGAGATTGTCTTCGATAAATTTTCTTTCGGTTTTGGTTTGAGTTGAGTGTAAAATCGGAGAACGTACGACAAAATTCGCAGAATCGTGGTCAGATTTGAGAATTTGTATAATAAAGCTGTAATTTCATGGGGCGTCGCGCATCAAGCGTCAACATTAGAAAGAAAGAGAGGTCACACAGTTCTTCTCTTTCCTTCTAATGTTGACGCTTGATGCTCGACGCCCCATGAAATTACAGCTTAAGTGTTCGACGATATCGTGGGGTGATTCACCCGATTTGTGAGAAGTCAATAGCGCAGTTGTTTGGGTCTTCAATTCGGGCACGGATTCGATCCGTGATTCTTGGTCGATTGGCCAACGCGCTATGGACTCCTTGAGAAATTCTGGCCCGTTCCACCAGAGATTATTATCTTGTAGGAGGTGGGGATGAAGGCCTCGGGAAGCTATCAGGTTGGCAGCTAAGTAATTGCAGATTTCACTCATAGATGGCGTCAGTTGAATTTTTAGGTTTGCAGACGTAGTACAAATGTAAAACACATCTTGTTATTTGATAGTTGGCAATTCAGCTGTCAATCAGTAACAAAAGTTTTTTGATCGTTTGCGTAGTTTTCGTTTGGCGTTCGTTGAAAAATGAAAAATCAAAAGGAACATTTTCGTCATATTTTGCTTTTTTATTTCCGCAAAGGGAAAAACGCATCGCAAGCTCATAAAAAGTTATGTGCTGTTTATGGTGACGAAGCCTTAAAAGAACGGCAGTGTCAAAATTGGTTTGCCAAATTTCGTTCTGGTGATTTTTCACTCAAAGATGAAAAACGCTCTGGTCGTCCAGTCGACGTTGATGGCGCCCTAATCAAAGCAATAATCGATTCGGATCGTCACAGTACAACACGTGAGATTGCAGAGAAACTTCATGTTTCACATACATGCATTGAAAATCACCTAAAACAACTGGGCTATGTTCAAAAACTCGATACATGGGTTCCTCACGAACTGAAAGAAACGCATTTAACGCAACGCATTAACATCTGCGATTTGCTAAAGAAACGTAATGAAAATGATTCATTTTTAAAACGACTGATAACTGGCGATGAAAAATGGGTTGTGTACAACAATATCAAGCGGAAAAGATCGTGGAGCAGGCCAGGTGAACTAACCCGAACAACAGCAAAAGCTGATATTCATCAAAAGAAGGTTTTGTTATCAGTTTGGTGGGATTACAAAGGAATTGTCTACTTTGAACTCTCACCACCCAACCGAACGATCAATTCTGATGTCTACATTGAACAACTAACGAAATTAAACAATGCAGTTGAAGAAAAGCGGCCCGAATTGACAAATCGAAAAGGTGTTGTACTCCATCATGACAATACAAGGCCACACACATCTTTGGTCACTTGACAAAAATTATTGGAGCTTGGTTGGGATGTTTTGCCACATCCACCATATAGTCCTAACCTTGCACCATCTGATTACTTTTTGTTTCGATCTTTCCAAAACTCCTTGAATGGTAAAAATTTCAGTAATGATGATGATGTCAAATCGTACCTGATTCAGTTTTTTGCTAATAAAAACCAGAAGTTTTATGAACGTGGGATTATGATGCTGCCTGAAAGATGGCAAAAGGTCATTGATCGAAATGGGCAATACATTACAGAATAAAGTTATTTAGTTTCATGAAAAAAGTGTCTTTGATTTCCCAACAAAAATCCGCAATTACTTAGTTGCCAACCCAATATGTCGGCGGGATTCGAGGTTCCGTCTACATGCCACCACGAAGAAGCGGGTATAACCTCTAAAATTTGAGCGACTCGATTGGCCACAAAGGTTTTTAATCGATAGGCTGGAGTATTTAGTCACGCAAGCACTACTTCGCTATCTGTGAAGCAGTATACTTCGTGATTTGGCAGCATTGGAGAGAAAGCCGACATAGAATGCAAAAGGGTTGATAAGAGTTTCGCTTCTTCCAATTCCAACCTGGGAATCGTAAGAGGTTTTAAAGGAGCGACCTTGCTTTCAGCAGATATGTTTGTACTGTGTTATTGGAAAGGCATACGCGTAAATATACACATGCTGCGTACTCTTCCTCGCTTGCGTCACTGAACCCTGCGAGAGAATATTCTGCTGAGCGAGAGATTACATAGATCTGGGAATGCGTAGGTGAGAGAGAGTGTGAAGTTTCGAATGAAATGTGGACCACTCTTCCGCCATAACAAATGCGTATATCTGGCGTCTTGAGGATTGAGTTTGATGCATCTAAACATCTGCGTGATGTCGGCTGATAATGCTACTTTATGAGCACGAAAACGTAAGAGGATGTCCGCAATATCAGCCTGAAATTTGGGACCAGTACACAGGAGATCATTCAGCGAAGTAGAGGTATCATTTTTTTCGCTAGCATTAAATACTACGCGAACTTGAGTGCTAACGCTGTCTCTTATCACAGCGTGGTGAGTCATTAAGTGCTCAGAGAGAGAAGGTGCAATCTGCATGTGCCCTTGATCCACGTAGTCTTGCAGATTTTTATTGTAGCTATTGCGTAGCTGAGGGTGGCGTTGAAGCCTGCGTTCGAGGATGAGAAGGCGTTTTCGAGCAACTGTTTGAATTGGTCAGATATATGTACGAAATAGGCGAAGTACCGAAAGATTTCCAGAAGAATAAAATTGTCGCCATCCCAAAAAAACAAGGAGCAGACAAATGCGAGACCTACAGAACAATTAGTTTAACTTCACATGCCTCGAAAATACTGACAAAAATCATGTATAGAAGAATAGAGAATAAAATAGAAAGTAGATTAGCAGAAGATCAGTTCGGTTTTAGGTCAAAATAGGGGAACGCGGGAAGCAATATTGGCACTCAGAACAGTAGTAGAGAAAAGTCTAGAGTTAAAAAAGTCTGTGTATATAGGTTTTGTAGATATACAAAAAGCATTTGATAATGTTGATTGGGAGAAGATGTTTACGATTTTGAAAAAGTTAGGAATTAATTTCAGGGATAGGAGAATAATATATCAATTATATAAGAATCAAACCGCAGTAATAGAAATAGAGGGTCAAAAAGGAGAAGCACGAATTAAAAGAGGGGCGAGACAAGGATGCTCACTATCGCCACTGATTTTCAATTTGTATATAGAAGAAGCAATGAACGAAGTGAAGGAGCAAGTGCCATTGAAATTACAGATTCAAGGTGAAAGTGTATAAGCATGTTGAGATTTGCGGATGACATAGCTATATTAGCTACGAGTGGTGCTGAGTTAGAAAATACTCTCAAAACTATGAAAAAAATATTACAAGACAAATATTGTATGAATATAAATAAGGACAAAACAAAATTCATGATTTGTACAACAGCGAAAACATCAAGAAGAACGAAAATCAAAATAGATGCAGACACAATTCAGCAAGTCAAAAAATTTAAATATCTAGGAAGCATAATTACAGAAAACGGTAAAAGCGAAAGAGATATCAGAGCAAGAATAGCATAAGGGAAACAGGCTTTCCACCAAAAGAAACAGTTACTATGTTCGAAGAATATTAGCTTAGCAGTAAGGAAGAAATTCTTGAAGAGTTACGTTTGGAGCACAGCATTATATGGTTGCGAAACTTGGACAATAATTGGAAAAACGGACCAACGAAGACTTGAAGCTTTTGAAATGTGGTGTTATAGAAAGATGCTTAGAATAAAGTGGATAGAGAAAGGAAGAAATGAAGAAGTACTTGAGAAGGTAAATGAAAAAAGAAGTCTCTTGAGACAGGTCGTGAAAAGAAGAAGTAATCTGATAGGACACACATCAAGGCATGATAGCTTATTGAAAACAATATTGGAAGGAAAAATGAATGGTAAAACTCGAAGAGGTAGACCTAGATTAAGTTATATGAAGCAAATTATACAAGATAAGGGTTGTCGTAGATATGCAGACATAAAGCGGTTAGCGGATAATAGACAGGGTTGGAGGATTTCATCAAGCCAGTCATAAGACTGATTACTTCATGATGATGATGGTTTTATATACGGGTCCATCCGGATTGTGCACGGGAACTTTGAAGCTCACAGCGGATACGTATCCGGGTTCGTCCGGGAGTAATACGAGAATACATCTTGACTTTTCCAGATGGAACCCGGTTAAAGCCGAGCATATATCCGCTTCAAGCGGTGTAGTTAACGAGTAGCAACCCGGAAAAATCTGTATATGAAACCATTCTTCGAAAACTTCTTCAGATCGTATCTAGAAATTCTGGAATGCATGCCGATTGAAACTTCCGAATGAATTTTGATGATGAATTTTTGTATTACTCCCGGATAAACCCAGATACGTATCCGTTTTGAGCTCCAAGATTCACAGGCACAACCCGAATAGACCAGTATAGAAAATCATCTTTCTGAAACTGCCCCAGATAGAACCCGGATAAACCCGAAATAAATTCCGATTGATACTTATAAATGAATTCTGTGAATTATTCCCGTATTACTCCCGGATAAACCCGGATAGTATCCGTTTTGAGCTCCAAAGTTTCCGAGCCCAACCCGGATAGACCCGTATATAAAACCATATTTCTGAAATTGTCCCAGATAGACGCAGATAGACCCGGAACGGATCCTGATTGAGACTTATAAATGAATTTCCGGTGAATCAAGCCCATATCAATCCCGGATGAACCCGAATACGTATCCATCTTAAGCCTCAAAGTTCCCGGCCACTACCCGGATACACCCGTATCCAAAACCTATTCTCGAAAATTTTCCCAGATAGGACCCGAATGAAGCCGGATACATGTCCAGTTCCCATTTCGCAGTGCCGATACTGCACCTGTACAGACCCGAATATATCCCCGAAACGAACAACCTTCCCCGTATAATACCCGTATGCACCAGGATACCACTCCGTTCGGGTCCCAGTTCGGGTCCTATCTGGTCTTTATCCGGTTTTTCTCACCAGGGTATAATAAAAGACTCTAAGTGTTTTGTCATCTCGGAGATCCGCTGATGTGATAGAGGCTTTGTCTCTCACTCGCAGGACCCGGGTTCAATCCTCGCTGAGCGAACTTCCAACAATTCAATTGTGAGTTGATTTTCATCGGTAATTAGAATATGAAAAATCGTCTACAATGCATATAAAATCGAATTATCACAAAAAATTTTTTTTCTGCACAATAATATAGATCGACATTTTTTAGATGGATCCGAATCAGACCCGGATAGAACCCGATTAGGACCCGAATACAAGAACCCGATTGATTCCCGGATGAACCCGGATAAAGTTCCGACTGTTATTCGGGTCTTATCCGGGTCTCAACTTCAATTCGTGGGAAAAATCCCGAATGAGTTCCGGATGGTCCCGGGTGAGACCAGGACACAAGAACCGTATAAGTCACCGTGTAGACCCGGATAAAGTTCCGATACCTATACCGGTCCTATCCGGGTTCCGAATGGAAATCTTGAAATGAATCCCGAGTCAGACCCGGAACGGACCTGATGAGAACCCGAACACGAAAACCCGATCATTTCCCGGATGAACCCGTATAAAGTTCCGACACCTATACGGGTCTCAACTCTAATTCGTGGGAGAATTCTCGACCGAGTCACGGATAGTCCCGCATGAGACCCGGACACAAAAACCGGATAAAGCGTCCTATAGACCCGGATGAAGTTCCGATGTCTATCGGGACCTTATCGCAGTGACAAAATACATGTCGCTTATGTGATACATTAAAACATTGGAACAAAATTTTATAAAGCATGTACGATACTTGAAATAGAAAAAAATGTTTCAGTTGCCCCTGCTCCAAATGACCAAAAGATGCGGATTGGATTTCAATTGGTATCAATACGGTCCAATCTGCCCTTTCCAAAATGAATTTGTTGCAGATAGAAAATGAATGCGTTTCTATCAGTATTTCCAACTGCATGGGACTAAACTGGATTTGTATTATCAAAATTGTCTGGTTTCTATACGGATATGCCATTTTCAGGAATCCAATTGTTTTCTGTACGGCATGGCGAGGATGAAATGTAATGGTTTCAAAGCGGATGCGCAAAAAAATTACCTGAATGGGATGTAATACGTGAAGACAGTTTGAGAGAGTTACAGGATGAATAAGATTTTCTCACTTGGATCTAACTGGATTCCCGTATTCACATCTAAAAGGTTCGAATCAGGGGTTCCTACAAGAATAATTATGTATACGAACAGCGGATCTTATGCGGAATGACCGATTCGGATCTTATTAGGATGAATCTGCTTATGGGAGATATTTAACTCAATACGTTTCGAAGTACATGTGCAGATCGAGGGTGGAACGGGATTAAAATGGTTTTTCCAGACATTGATTCCAACTCGGATTTACCTGGACTTTCGTATTGGAATTCAAAAGGAATTAAACCGGTGTTCCGAGATTAATGATTATATAGAAGTATTCGAATTCAATTTGGACTGACCGATTCGAATCTTATTGGGCTGAATCTGCTTATGGGAGATATTGAATTCAATACGTTTCGAAGAATCTTCATGAATATCCTGATCGTTACTATCAAAATTTCAATCTGCCTTTCCAAATATGTGGAACCAGTAGAATGGGCGTTTGAGAAAATTAGGAAATACGTGTTGATACGAATTTATATATATGACATGTGAAATTGTGGATACAGTTTAAAACCAATGGGAACGCCTGACGGAGATCTCGGTTGATACCATTACAATTTCAATGTGACTTTTCAGATTGGACCAGCAAAATGAGCGATTGAGGTCATTGGAAAGTACGTGTTGATACGAATTGATTTCGAAATGTAAATACAATTACAAACCAATAAGAATTCCTAATGGAACTCCTAATTGATACTATTGAGTTTTCAATGCGACTTCCCACATTAGTTCACTCGAATGGATGATCGATGACATCATCAAATACGTATTGATACAAATTGATTTTATTCTACAAATATTATTACAAACCAGAAACTCCTAATGGAAATGCTCATTCATACGCTTAATATTTCAACCTGGCTTTTCATATAGGAACAGATAGAATCTTCGAAGAATTACTAGTAACCTAGTAAATGTAAATCCGTATAGAATCGATATGGAAATATATTCGCAGATATAAGTTGTTACCGTTTGGATTTCTATGTGTCTTTCTGGTTACATTCTATTAGAAAATACTTTATAATGGTCTGAATCCGCCAATACGTAGTAAGAAACAGCATTAGTGCAGATAGAAAATATTTTCTATTTGGATCAATTGGACATTCGAAGCAGGGGTCACTTTGACTTGATGAAAATTTGAAACAGATCCCAATTTCCATAAAAATCAATCCGAGTATATATACGTATCAATAATAACATTCTTCATTCCTTCTTCTGTTTCGTTTTTCTTATTAACTGGGTTCTAATTTCCTCAATTTTGATTTTGCGTTCTACCGATGGAAACGATTAAAATATTTGAAAATATTACCATCAATGGAGAGTTCAGAATGCGCATCTACAATTTCAGAAAATAACATTGTCAATTTCATAAAACATTCTTTGTTTTGTAATTGGAAAAGATATTCGTTAGTATATAGTTACATAAAATTTCAATTCTTTTCAAACGTAAGAATGTTGAATTTTCACTCACCCCTGTCAACATTTCTACAGTAAGATTTTCCCTTTTTTGCTGAGAAATAAAACCCTTGATTGTTACGAAATTGAATAAATAATACTGTTCTTTTCAATTCACAATTGTTTACTTTTTCTTTTCTAAATTCGAATTCACTCAACATTCGTTCGTTTTACCACCACCTCGCGTGGTGCGTTTCATGCGTTTCGACCCAGTGATGCCAGGAAAAACGGTGCGGACCGAAAAATCAGCCCCTCCATTGTTCACACAATAACACGTTCGTATACGTGTGACTCACATGTACACGAAAGTTTCATCGTGTGCGCGGTAGAGGGGCTGATTTTTCGGTCCACACCGTCTTTCCTGGCATCACTGTTTCGACCTCGACATCGATGGAAAAAATGAATCTCTAGTAACATTGTTCGGGGAATTCTGGAATGAACTAGAGTTCATAAATTCGATTGGTGGGTACCAAATATTATCCCTAGATTTTGAGATAATTGAGACTTGATTCGTTTTTCCCAATCCGGCTGAGTTTGAGAAAACAACTATTCGACGATTTTTGAATGGATTGAATTTCAATACTTATAAATTTACCCGAGATTTACAATAAACTGAAATTGAATTCATAATATGAAAACAATGAATGAAATTTCACCTCCTGTAAATATTTGCGAGCGAAGGCTACAAGGGTGAAATCAGGTTAAATCTTGAAACGTAGCCATAGGCAGAGATGTAAATCAGTGATGCCAGCATTTGGTCGACCGAGTCGATTTTCCCCCTCCATCACGCTGTATACAATCAAATTTCTTTTGTCGGAGGTTTGATTGTGGGTGTGGAATTTCTGGTGAACACCCTTTGGACCGAAAGCCCGTTAGGTCGAAAGACCGTTGGACCGAAATTTATTTTACCGAATGACAATAATCCGAAATCTTACTATACGTTACTAGTCGTGTGCGAATAAGACAAAATGTCACCAAGACTTTTTCGGATTATTGTAATTCGGTCAAATAAATTTCGGTCCAACGGTGTTTCGGCCTAACGGGCTTTCGGTCCAACGGGTGTTTACCGAATTTCTATACAGACAGATGTGATGGAGAGGGAAAATCGACTCGGTCGACCAAATGCTGGCATCACTGATGTAAATACCTGCCTAACTGGCAGTCAAATTATCATTATCTATCATTAGGTTCGTTCGTTCTACGTGCTCTGAGTTGCTCCAACTTGTACCAAACCAATCATTTCGTTGCTTAAACTGGAAGTAGCGAATCCAAAATACTTGGAGCGAGTTGGGGTAACTTGGGACATCGGTAAACGAACTTAGCTATTGAATCAATTGAGTTTGCAAATTTTCAATTGTGGAATATGGTATTCAAATGAACTGTCGATAATATTCTTTGTATGTGGTCATGTCTGTGAACGATATTTGTAATTACGTGCTGTATAAAAATCCAATTAGTATGCATGCATGGTCATTCATCGGTAATGCCGGAACTCTGGTAATTATATTGATTGTTAATTTCTCTCACATTTTATGCTTTATGTTCAATTTAACATATTTTCCAATTATAATTTCATATACCGATGCTGAAATCATCGCTATGATCGCTTTAAAATTTATATCAAACCACATAAAATTCATCTCCGATGAAAAGTTTTATTTTACAGATATTTGTATTCTTTTTTTCAAAATATTTTCAAACTATCCTTGTCGCTTTAGTTCCTTCGAAGGGAGGGCAGTGACTCGCCAATTTGATAATTCAAAAATCTATCAAGATATCGAAGAACCCAAAGATTTGCCTACTCTCGTTCTGCTGTCGACGGAATGCAAAATTTTTGTTCTCCACAAATTGATTTTTTTTATACCATTCAAGAACTTGACTTGACATACTCTCAATCAACTTTTATACACCCATATATCATTAGCACTCTCCAACACTGCGTATCATCCATGATAATGGGTAGCGTATAATGAATTTTTAAAACCTTTTTTCCATAAGCGAGTATGATAGATATCGTTTTAATTAATGCAGCGGCTCTTTGTCTTTGCAACCTTTTTGCATACAACCTTATCGACAAACTACTTTTATATATTCTCAAGAAAAGGATCTGGAAAGCTCAGTAGTGAACACATTTCTTCTAGTTTCAAAATGCTGTGAGAGCGCAACCAAAAATTGAAGTGATCACGGTTCCTCCAATTCCATTGTGGGCACTAGCGGCGGAAACTGGTCCATATTTACGCATCGCTGCTTTCAGTGGACTCGCAGCTATGTTTTGCAATGCATACAGTTCACATAGTAAGTAAATTTCTGTATTCATTTTTTTGTACTTCATGTTCTAATAAAAAAAAACCTCATTATCGATTGAATGTTTCTTTCAGAAAAATATCCAGACAAGCCAGACGATTTAAAAACTGTATTTAAATCGGGAAGTGATCGTCATTTTATGTATAGTCTGTTGTTATTAACAATGCCCCTTGTCAGAGCAAGATTTCTGGTAAGTTGTTGTTGTTTTCCTTTCAAAGATATATCCATATTCTACGGATGATAATTTGTACGTTTGTTCTCTAGGCGACATCTTTTATCCTTTCTGGAATAGTCTTGTTTAGTGGAAGCCGTTATCACTACGCTTTCACCGGCGAGACAACATACAGTAAACTAACTCCGCTCGGTTCCGCCTGTTTCATCATAGGATGGCTATGCATATGCATATGAATTTCATTTTTCTCTTCGATGTTGTTGAATGCATGAAACAAATTTTTGATGCGGCATAAAAAATAAAGTGGCGAAAATGATGCAGAAAAAAAAAATTTTTTACGAATGTATATTTAGGAAATTTACACTATCTTTAATTGTGATTATTTAATGAAAGAATACAGTTTGTTTTTCCAGAATTGTTCAAAGTGATGTTTTTCTCTTCCTTTCCGCGCATAGGTGTATCATTGAAATAAATTCGATTCAAGATCAAAATTTCCTGAGGACGTGTGTATTTGTATTCTTTATTTAGGGGTTTTAAAAAAAAAGCATTTATATATTTAAATAGAATAAAATTCAATTTATACTAATGAATCAATATAAATTCTGCTTATTGTAGATTCATAAATCATTTTTTCTAAATCATAAAATACTTGCTACGACGAATCAAACGAGATATATTTTTGCTTTCGTCGGTACGCAAATGACAAATGATCTTGATATATACTTTAATGATCCATAAAATAATAGCAATGAGCAGTTCACAGTATCTTTTTACAGCAACAAAAAAAAAACTCAAACAACATAAGATAATAACATTATAATCATGTGAATTAGCTTAACGAGTTTTCTTTAAATATGTGATAATTAGTGATGTAAAGTGAATGATCTAAATTTTTATTGTTTGATTCAAGCACTTTTCATGTGAGATTGGTGAGATTAACATACGTTGTATCAAACTTATCTTTCTCGAATATATCTCTTCTTCCTACTGGTACCTATTCTGTTCCTTCACGAAATTCAAATGTATCTACGAAATTGCTCTCCTTCTTGTTTTTCTTTTATGATTCATTAGAAATTACAATCTCACTTAATTTAAAGCCGCTCTCTATTTCGTATCATACAGACTTACAATTTTTCATAAATATAACGTTTTGTTTGTGAACATACTATTTGATATAAGAATCTTGTTTTTTTTCCTTCCGTTGACTTCGTACAAAGACAGGGTCTTGCAAAGTTGGGGGTTGTATCCCTCAACACGGCCAAATAAAACAATCGAACAATCTTACCTGACGTAAAAATGATATTTCTTGATTGATAAGTAGATTCAATCTTGTGTTTCAATATTTATACATATATATTTATACATAAATATACACGTGGAATGTTTCTATCTTTGTGTATATTTAGGTATACGTATATAAAGGTGTTCCCACTTATACGCACGAAATTTGTGTGCTCAAAACACCAAGCGTACGAGATCGATTTGATTAAAAAGAAGAGAAAAGAAAAGAAAAAAAAGTAAATGAAGACAAGCCACAATGTAATATTATGTGATACGTTATGATTATTAACCCACATTGTCTTACGTTCATATTTATTCGCATATCGAAGATTATGGAGCAAAGGATTGGCGATATTATAGCAATGCTAAATGCACCACTGATATAAAATTTACTTAAATCTAAGCGTAACGCTTTTTTGAACTAAATTATATTTAGTTGTAGAATTCTATATCAATATTGGTTGTGGGCTGTTTTTTTTTTCTATCATATAAAGTATTTATGTATAGACTTACGTATATCAAACTATATTTACAATCTTGTTCTTTATTTCTCGCTTTTTATTATCGTAACATATTGAAGACAAGTGTCGCACATTGAAGACACACCAAACAAAAAAGAAAAAAAAAAAAACAAAGATTTACACCCAGAATTTTGTTTCTTCTAATTTTTCCATTGGTTTGAACCGCCCGCTGCTGCAGAGGCATCGCGTTATATCGGTATGATTATTTTCTCATTTACACTTCTCGTTTTTCGATTAAATCTTTTTGGTAAAATATATTACATTCTAAATTATATTCGTTAAAAAAAATAATAAACACCGAGCTGGCATTTACATTGATTGCGATTCAAAATTTAGACAGTTGAGATCAAAAACATAGAAAAACAAAAAAAAAACAAAAAACAAAAAAAAGATTAACAAAGTATTCATCGATGCAATTTATATGAATATTGAAACTTGTATTAACTGGATATTGTTATTTATATCGTATTATTTTACTCTCTTCCAGGAGTTCTGAATGGAATTGATTAAATGTTTAGTTTTGTAATAATAATTATTGGTCTCAACCTGGGCAACGTGGTAGTAAAAACAAAAATCAATATAACAAAGTGTCGATTCCTTCCATCTCTAGGAAAGATGGAACGAGTGTTGGCCTTCTTGTGCCGCTATTCGCAATTTTTCTCGCATTATTTCTAATGTGGTGTAATCCGGTAATTTCAGATAATTAACGCAAGTCATTACGGATGGTAGAAAATCATCGCATTTCATGGATGGATCGAAAGTTTTTCGTACTATTGTCAATGGAGGTGTTAAACTCTTGAAACCTGGAACAATGCAATGTCAACGTGTGAATTACGAGTATCAAATTTGATAAGAATGATTAAGAGTGGCTTCAAACATATTTTATCAAACAAAAATTAAAGCAACGTTCCGACAAATTACACTGAAAATAACATTCATGAAAAGCTAACGTTTGGACGTTCATAACACAAGTCTGAAGAGAAATGAAAGCAAAAGTCAAGTCATCAGCTGCTTTTGATATGCAACTCATTAGAAAATGATGTACCGGAGTTGATTGACAGTAAATTCTCTCATTCAGGTGTGGGACTGTATTTAATCTTCCATACATCACCTGCTGATAAGTTTCATATCAACTGTCACTGCCGAAAAATTACCGACTCAAAAAAAAAAAAACGAAAGAAAGCATGAAATTTACCTCCCACTGGTAATCTTGGTGAACCAGTTACGAATTGTATGAACTGTCTTTGTTCCTCGCTATTATATTTGGACATGACTTCAAACAGGAAACGAATGGCACGAGAATCTGGAGTATAACCGTGGTCCGTTCGACAGCATTCCAGTAATGTCTTTGTATCCCATTGACCACCAGTTTGCGCATGACCACAGAATACAGCTTCTAATTCTTCAGGGAAGAACAATCTGAGTTGTGATGGAGGAAATACAGACTCGAATCCTTCCCTGAATGCTTCCATTTGTCTGAATACTCCCTCATAGAGGAACCAATGTACCACCAACTATTTAAAACAAAGCAGAATTATTATTAAATCTCCTTGAGAATATACTCTGTAGACTCTGAAGAGTTACTAAATCTCTCTACCCAAAATCCTCAAAAATGATTCAATAGAATTAAAGGAATCAACCATCCTTGATCATCAACTTCCATTATATTCAATCAGCTTTGAGCACTGCGCTGCTATTCACATAAAATCTTCAAAAATTCATTCGATATATTACCTTAATATACTGGTCCAAGTTATATATTGTGACAGTTATTTCACTTCCTCCTTTTCTCAACTCGATATTCTCATATCCTGGTAATTCAAAAACAAGTCCTAAATCTGATATGGGACATCCATCTAAATGAAGAGCTTCGATCATTTGAGTCTTCTCGCTTGGTCTCAACAGGGGATCCTTGTCGAACGATTCTTTTTGTAGAACTATTTCTTGTAGCTTTGTGAGAGTGCGATGAACGTCGGGACATACATAAGCTAAATCAGAGAGAGTGAGGGTATGTTCCTCTCCTAACAGCCAACGATAAAACGTTAAACTGAAGGGCAAATCCAACTGTAACAACATAATCAAGTTTCCAAATGAATTGAATTTCTCGATCGGAACATCGCTGGTATTTATAATAAGAGAAAAGAGGAACTCACCATTCGCGAATCATAAATAGCTTTAGCCATGAATTTTCCAAGGAATTTGAACTTTGTTTTAAGTTTTGCTAGATGTGAAACTTTGGTGTTCCACGGTACAGGGGCCGCAAAAAGACCATACGGAGGGTTGACGTACCCATTCTCAGTTGGGTTAGAACTACCATGCCAAAGATCTAAATCAGCTCGTTGTAACTCTCTCGATACCAAAGCGTAGAATTCTAAGGTAGGACCGAGACCGGTACCAACCTGAAAAAAAATATCGTGAGCAACAATTCATTTCAAGATAACACCGAAATTTCGTTTGAAATTTACCTCATTGACATATTGCACTTCTAGGAGAGCTTTACTAGACGCCAAGTCTTGAATCACTTGCTCTGCCTGTTTAAGAATATCAGTTCTTGATATGGTTCTTTTTCTACGCTCCAAGCGAGGAGTTACGCGCTCTTGACTGTCGGATCCCGATAATTCTGGCGCGGAATCGAGGAGACGTTGTAATGCTCTATCTCTATCGAAAGACGTTGCGTACAGTAACAATTGCCTTGTTTCAAATGGGAAAAGGAATGGGCTGTAAAGAAAATTTCACGGTTATTATCGTTTCAGAAACTTTTTTCGTTTTCCATTCTGAGGTGATTAATTCGATCGAATGATACACTACTCACCAAACCGTTGCAATTTGTTGAAGCCACGAAGGTAGATTTCCGGTCATGATAACTAGAGGATCCTGAAGTTGTCGGCTCGCTTTGGCAGCTATTTTATTATTAATGAAGTCCTGGGGAGATAAGAGACTCACGCTGTTCACGTGTGGGAACAAAACACCCCAATGACGATTCAGGGAATGCAAAAGACGAAGCAAGCAAAGACCGTCCAATGATGCGTCCGTGATAGTGACGGATGGTGGCAAAGTTGGAGATAAATAAGGAGCAAGGGTACAACGTTGCGGAGGAACCGTCCCTTCGAGCCAAAGATTGTCTTCTTTCCTTTTGGAACTAATTTTTGTGCTCTTGCCTTTACCTTTACGGCTACTGCTTTGAGAACTTGAACCGGGTTTAGGAGAGGTCGATGTTTCCTCTTCTGGAACTGGCCTAAATTTTGAATAATAATTTCGAATAATTCACAGGAATCCTTTTTAATAAGTATGAATTAATTGCAGCACATAAGAGATAAGCATAAATTAGTCAACAAAACTACAGTATTATTATTGTTAGTTGACAATAGGAATTATTTCCTAACATTTCATGATCTTCCAAAATGGTTTACACTCTGGTGAAAATAATATTCTACTTCATACACACCTATAATATATTGTATGAGTTTGTACCCAAACTGCATCATGACCAAGAGGCGGTTCACTATCCGCTTCTGCTTCAGAATGATCAATTCCGGAACAACCAAACTGTCGCACAGCTTGATAAACCGTCATATTGAATGGTAATACTTCATCTCCAATTAAGAATTGAAGTTTGTGTTTCGCTGAACCTTGACTGATCACAACTGCTGCCTGTAATACAAAGAAAAAGAAAAGATCAATTGGATACATCAACATTCAATGAATATCATTAAAAATGATTTTAATAGAAATATAAAATTTACCAAAGTATCATCTATATCATCCTCACTATTATCGTCATCACTGACCATAGATTCCGCATCTCTTATTCTACCGTATCCGCGAACCATTAAGTACCGTTCGATTGCTTGTACCAACGCAAGAGGGTCTATCTTGACAGTACCACCTTTCCATTGTTTCAAATTGTTACAATCCGGATGTCGTTGTAAATTGCACTATAATAATGGATCGACAAAATATTATGGCATTGAAATGGGATGAAAATAATTAAATCTATGGAAAAACTTGTTCAACTTTCTCTCACCTTAAGCTGATGGGTGTTGAAGAATTTCAAAGCACTAGTACCTCCACGTCCTGCACCAGACCCAGCTGGTAAATCGTGAACCTTTACTGGGAACTGTTCTAGTTGAGCAACACAGCTATTCAACTTGGAAACAAGGGCACCAAATGCCCCAGGATTCAAATCCATCATGTTATTATCCTGTCGCAGCTGAAAATTCATGAAACTCAATAAGCCATGTTATTCTTCAAATATCTATCGATCGTACAACAGTTGGAGAGAACGTGAAATTTCTCTTTAACTTACCGTAGATTCTGCGAAAAGTTTCCAAAACATTCGAAGACGATCGTAACGATTCCCAGGTCCATCAGTGGTGGTGAGATAATTCAATAGGGCTTTGATAAGACCACTATAGTTCATTTCGAATGGAGATATATCACTTTCTAATACTATATCTCGTAATTCCGTCAATGCCGACGACATCTCGTCCCATTCCTTTCAACATATCAAATAAACATGAAAACATGCGATTAATTTGTACAGATCATTGTGAATTTTTGTGACTCACGTTTGATTGTAATCGCTGTATGGCAGCAGTTAGACGCGAGAGAACGGTCATCGCAGGATGCGTACAGGGTGCATCATCTTGATATCTCACTAAAAATTGTGAAGCTTGTTCACGTACCCAAGCTTTGGCTTTATCACGATTACCACCGGTCAAACTTGGATTACTAGGTGGCTTTGTGAGACTCGTTGACGAACTGGAATCTCTTTTTTCACTAGAATTGCTCGAGGCGGATGATTTTCTTCCCCATCGTGCGGGATTCAGATTTCCCAAAAATCGATTATTCTTAGGAGTGAAACCAGTGAATAAAGACTCGGGTTGTTGCGTTTGTTGTGGAACCAATCGAGAGAACCGACTTTTCTTGTTCTGTCGTTTTCTCTTCAATACATCTCCAATTCTTCTGATATGAAATAAATCGAATTGAAATGACAAGTGAGTTTTTAAGATTACTAATGATTTCATTTAGATGACTGAATTTGAAATTAATATACTTACAAATGAGCACTTTGCGGTGTATTGGAATCGTCTACGCTGACATTTAGATCAGTTCTATTTCGAGTTTCCATAGAAGCGGCGAGATTTGGTTTGAGCTGGCATGTGGCTATCGTTCCGAATAGTATGTTACCGTTAGTCGACGGTGATGCGATTGGAGATGTGGCGCTACTAGAAGACAACATCGTGGTGGAAGATAGAGGTGTGTTAGATGGACCTGGCTGTGGACTTGGTAACGCGGTACCTAAAAATTCAATCATGATTAACGAAATGAATATATGATTTTCGTGATGTTATAGCTTATTATATAGCTCACCAGAAGAGCACTTGGGTGGTGATACCCCGAGAGGTATTTCAGGATCGGCTAATTGTCGTACTTGATGTAATACACCCTCGCGATGGAAATGAACTCCAAACACCTGCGGTAATCTTTTCATCAGAATACTCGCCATTTGAAGAGCGCCGATTACTATCCGCAAATCTTGAGAAGCGAGCATTCCCGCTATATGCGAAGAGACTACTTGATTTTTCAAGACCTCCTACAACGAATTATGCCACGTGTATTAATTGGATTGTATGTTTCGTAATTCGGATGTAGAACAAAAAACAGTTTATGAAATACCTTAAGTAAATCCGTAGAAGCGTAATAAACCATACGGAGAAGAGCTCGAAGACATTTGCATTTAACGGCAGGTCCTGCTGAACTACTATAAACTTCATAAAGTACCGAAAACAATGTTCGGATGAAAGACACCAACCATTCGTTTGTTTCTATTACAGGTGGGACCATATCCATACTGCAAAACAAATCACTTATTGATAATTCCATTTCCAAATTTCCAATATGAAGGATGAAAAAAGAAAATCACTCACTTTGACAAAGAAGCAGGACTCTTTCCTTCGGCAGGATGGGTGTTGACTCGACGAAATATACTCCTGGCCATTCCAAGATCATCGTTGATTTGTTTCATTGCCGATAAATCTATTGTATAAGTTCTTCCTAACGTGGACAAACAAATTTCTTCTTCACCATTCTGAAACGCCATCTGTAAATAATAAAAACGATATTAAATTATTCTTTTCATCACGAATTTTTATACAGTTTTAATGTCAATTGTCAGGAATTCATAAGAAAAAAATATCGTAACTGATGATGAAAATCTTCACCTCAATTATTCTAGAATCGATGGTACTAAACGGATGACAGCACTGCCGCTCATCGCGCCACTCCCAATGCACAGTTTCTTGTTGATTACTTGTTCTCTCAAGCAGATTATTTACACTGAATATACCATCTGTCGGCAGAGAAGGCATAAGTTCTTCAATCAAACAAGTTATCTCGAACCACTCTTGTGGAGATCGGGGCATTAATTCTACGTCTTCAGTTTTGACTTCCAACGAGCCAGTTAATAGATAACTCAATGTAAACGCTATATTTTGCTGAAGTAGCAATTGAGCGAGATCGCGACAACGATTAGATATCACAGAAAGCATTCGTAGTACAGTTATAAAGTTTCCAATACTGTTGACGGGTGGTGTAATCATAAGCTGGAGAAAGAAAAAACATTTTCAATTATTGATCAAAGTATTCCAAAAATATAATGTTTGTTGAATCAACTGGTTATATATACTCACCAGTTGTTGTAAATTCTCCAACAATTCCGCGTTGATAATTTTATGTAACATCACAGGGTCATGTTGAAAACTATCGACTAATCGACTAAATGCCTGGCAAACACATTCTACACTTTTCTTATCTTGATTTGTTAATCTAGTTGTTAATAACGGTAAACTTTCAGCAACCAAGTGAAAGTCATCCGGATGAAGATTTTGACAGCAATTCGCGGTTATCGTTAATGCCGAACGTTGGGCAGTAATGTTGAAAAAATCGACGAATTTCAAACAAGCGGACACTCCTCCCTGAAACAAGTATGAACAATTGTAAGTGGTTGGATAGATCGTTTCATAGAACAGGAATTAGGTTGAAAAACGCATACCGCGTGTAAGATGGTTTTGCTGTGTCTTCGTGATAA
The DNA here is from genome assembly GCA_018340375.1 of Gonatopus flavifemur. Lineage (NCBI taxonomy): Eukaryota > Metazoa > Arthropoda > Insecta > Hymenoptera > Dryinidae > Gonatopus > Gonatopus flavifemur. Next base: position 4,447,768 of record JAFFJZ010000001.1, read on the forward strand.
CATGGCTAATGCAGTTAAACATTGTTCTGCAACATCCATACATTCGATTGATTCTAATTTTTGTAAAAATACAGGCACAGCGTCAACGACAACCGTAGAAGAACGAGGTAAAGCTTCCATCATGTAAGTCAATGCGCGACACGCGTGGGTCATGATCACAAAATTATGTTCTATTCCCAAAAGATTGATTAAAGCTGCGACCACTTGTTTCACAGGGAAGCCCGTTAACGTGTCTTCGTTCCCCATAACCAGAATTTCTCCCATTCCGATCACTGCTTGTAACTGTTCGCCCTCGTCGTCCACAGCTTGCAAGCCCGTCAATAGCTGTTGAGCTTTGGCGGCTAAATGTGAATACATATATTCTTGAATCGGGGATTTTCAAACGACAGAGCAGAGCAAAGAGAAATTATTCATTTCAACTTACCGGAACTTGCACCCATACTCCGGTTAAGTAGATGTTGCATACGTGATCCTAAAGCTCCAAATACGTGAGGAGGTAAACCTCTGGCTTCGAGCAATGCTTGTAATCTCCCAACTTCGCCATCATCACTTTCACTGTCTCCAGTAGTTCCGGACATTCCCGATGGTCCTCCACTTGCTAAATTTATCAATAATAACGATTCTTAATTATATATTCTTCAAACTTCATGCAATGATGTTACTATCGCTGAATTTTCAAGAGAATATCAAGATGAGTTCATTATTGTTTCTTGCATTATTGTGTAACTCATAGAATTATCTCCTTTCTTCTTATCACAAACAAATGACAAACGCTGTATCAACTGCTCTACGCTTCAATAATTTTCACTTTTTGTTCTCATTTATAAGCAAAAAACTAGAATCATAGCCACATATTTTCAATAAAATGACAAAAATACAGCGGTATAAAATGCGAGAGCCACCTGCACACATGTATCATTCTGATTGTATAAAAACATCAATCGAGTATTCATAAACAAAATTCTTGTCCAATTCATGTCACGTAGTTTATCAGCGATTACACTCTAACCACGTTCCTTCGTTACATGTGGGACTAGTCTTTAAAATTTGTCAAACGAAGTACTAATTGAAAATGATCACATCAAACTAGATTTTCTCTTTTCATTTTGAAAAAAGAAAACAATATAAAAAAAGGTTCTATGGTAAAAATGGTATTAATGATTCTCTGGAGACATTTACCAGTCGTAGGTATCGCCGTAGAGGCAGGTTCTTCTTCACCTGTCGTAGAATTGAGTTGACCAGCAGGAACCGAAGACGAAACACTTGTCGGTATCGCACTATTTGTAACAGATTCGTTTCCTGACATTACTCCCCCGGCAGCCCTGGAACTACTTTCGAACCCTGGTTTTCGTGCTCGAGATGACGAACGATGTCTACAAATTTGAAAAAAAAAAAACACCCCAAAACCATATCAATCTAAATTCAAATAGAAGTACTACAAATGAATTGCGGAAAATTGTAGTTACCTGGAACTAGAACAAGAACCCGTAGTTGAGTCCTTTTTATGATGTTTTCCCAATGTTTTGTTATTAGACGGGAGTTCCTTCGACTGTTCGCTGGATGAAAGTTTGACTCGAGAACGTAGGAGGTGTTTGTGTGCTGGATGAGAGTGTGCAGGGTTGGCAGACGCGGCGGCAGACACAGGTAAATTGACAGTGGCTGTTGACGTAATGCCACTGGTGCCTGCCCCGTCATGTGCCAATGCCCCACCACTGCTCTCGACAGAGTTACTTGCTGTATTACCCACTCTGATGCTGGATTTCACACTTACAACTTGACTACCGGTACTACTATTTGTACAACTCGTACCACCGTGAGACTTTGGACCTACAAAATTGAAAAAAAAAAAAAAGAAGAAATTAACAATTAGTGTGATTGAAATATAATACCAGAGGATAAATTTGTTAGAGATGTTTGATTCTCTTTTCACCCTGGACAGGATTTTATGGAATCGTTTGTTTTGAGAACGTTTCCCTCGGGATTTAAAGGCAAAAGCATTTTGGCTTTTGAATATTTAAATATTCTGGATTCCGCGTGATTTCAGAAAAAAAGAAGGCTATGTCAGGAGAATCATTTTACTGAAATGAAGAATTGAGAATTTGTTGCTGACTCTGTATCTGCCCTTTTTCAATCAATCCAGGGTAGTGATTTCTTTCGTACACGAATGAACAATTCAACTTCTAGGCTTGAATTGTTAGCTATTGAGAAATCAAGAAATTTAGATTTTTAAACTTACTTAACCATGTTCATAAAGCTGAAGTGGCTGAAATTTTCACTATATGAGTGACAGAAACTCATTGCAGCAACTGAATTATTTTGTTTTTCTCTGAGGGAAAATTCACTTTTGATTGGTTTATTCGAATCCCCAATTAAGATGCTTATTTCGTATTGTTGAACAAACTTGGTACGAGTGTGTTACGCGAGCATTTTTCTTTCTCCATGGCAATGTGATCACAGGAGCCACTTTGTATCATGCCTCTACCTACTCCCGATCCGAGTATAAATAGTTAGTAGTCGTTAATGTCACCAGGAATATTAAACCGCTGTTCAAAAGAAGTATTCAGAATCGAGACACAGGATCAGTTTATTTCTTTTCTTCTTTCGACTTTAACCTATATGCCATATCAGTGCCATATGTAAATTAGTTCTTATTATGACTCTAAAAGGACTTCTCCACTGTGAAGGAAAAGTTGAAAGAGACTGCTAAATGGCGTCAGAGGATGTTTTTGATAACAGAAGCATGCGTAGGCCCTGGAGCTTGAGATTCTCACTGATTCCCATTAGTTGATTCATAGCTCATAGGGTCGAACGCTTACGCAATTGAAAGAATCCAATACCACTCAAAGGGTGAATTCAAGAGCATGTGATTGATAGTTCTTGGCGAAGTTCTCTGCTCTTCAAAGAGATCTAAAACGGTTGGCGAATAATAAAATCAACATCTCAAAGTCGAAATAAGGATTTTTTTGTGGATCTGAAATAATCAGTAAAAGGGAAATACTCCAACGCCATTCTCATATGAATTCCGGAACTCATGTTCTTTAAGGGCAGAGGATAACACTTTGTAAGTGCAAAATCCAAGATCGTTCTTGATCATTTATGTCTAAAAAAGGAGGCAATATTTTCAATTTTCATTTCTTTTGCTTGTGTTCATATTCTTTAAAAACCAAATGGCGGCGCAGTGGATGAAGAAAAAGAACTACTGTTTTTTTTATCACTGGTTGATCCACTACTGCTCTCGCAGAAATCAAAATTCAGCTCCTAATTTGAAAAAACTGACGAAAATCTCGGAAATGGAATCCGTAGTTCAGAATATTTGATCATTAAAATTTCCCGATTTATCGGAGGAAAATTGCAGGAATTGCATACACGGAGAAAAGAAAATGGAGAAATTTACCATGTAAGATGACACATGACAACGCGTCGCTTCAAACCGTTTAGGGGAGGTTCCCATCAAGCGTATTCCAAAATAAAGTGATTTTCTCGAATGGTTTTTCTTAAGAAGAAAGTAAATTAAGAACTCGAGTTATTTGAAACTCATTAAATGGGTCTCAAAGTACACGAAAAATATTTTCTCAAGTTAAAGGATTCGTATCTCAAAACTTCAAAGGCGTTTTTCTAGTTTGGCTCCACGATATCTCAAAAACTACTGAACGGATCGCTCTTTTTCATTTATTTTGAAGCTGATTGAATTTATTGGAGGATGAACCAAAATGGAGATGATATTTGCCTTTTTTTTCTTTTTATAGCACTTTAAAGAGCGACAAAAAGGTGAAAAAACGCTACCAAAAGTTTGCATGTCTATCATTTTTTGTAATTTTGGACTTTTCATTGGTTTTATTGGTACAACCTCCAACAAAAATAATATATTTCATAAAAATTTGTGGATTTTTGATTTCTGATAATTTTTATAATAAGTGCTATAGTGGCGCCCGATTGATCACTTTTCTTTAAGATGGTTATGTTTCAACACGTATCAACAATTCCTATGGCATTATTTTTTACTGAACAACATTTTTTTATGTACTTAAAGACTCAATTAACAAGTGTGAAAACCCCCGAGTCCTTTATTCACTTCCTTTCATGAAAAAAAAAGTCAAGAAAATCATCTTATTTTGGGGTCGCGGGATGAGAACCTTCCCTTGAATGGAAATTTTTACAAAATATATCATCAAATAATTCACACCATAATCTATGATGGCTATTCTACTGGTTAATCTTCGATCAAAATTGTGATTTTTATACTTAGAAATTTGGTCTTCTGTGTTTTGATCATACTGGATTTTGATGTTTTCGTATTTCCAGATTATTCAATACTGTGCTGGTGATGTGTGTACGTGTTTTCATTATGAATGTGTGCTGCGAAATACGCCAGCTTGAATTGCTTCTATGTTTGTTTTCGGAATTTTTGGTTTTGCACGGAAACAAAGGAAATAGCTGTGGCAGCTACTCACTTTTTTAGCACCCTTTTTTCACCGCTGTAGCATAAATAATTGCAGCCTTAGCTGTTTTTTAGTTACCGCGCTAGGAAAATCGTAGCTGCAACTGTGCAGGTCTTATGGTTGATATTTGGATAGTCAAATAATTTAGCTGTTGACTTTTCGCTGCGGTAGCTACATTACTTAGCTGCTAACGCTCAGTGAGTAGCTGGGACAGTTAAAAAATACCTCCCGTAGTTAATTTTTAGCTATCCAGATAATAGCTAATTATTTTTTCCGTGTGTACTTAATAAGTTGGTGGTTGGCTAGTTGGTTGGTTGGTATTGTATTTTGAAAATTATTGGAGGATATATTGGATGGTGAAGAATGTTTTCGGAGATGATTTTGTCTGGAATTAGTTTCAAAAGATCATTAGACATGGGACCGAATCTATTTTTGTCTCATGATGTGAATTACTTAATAATATATTTTGTAAAAATTTCCATTTGAAGGTTTGAAGCGACACGTTGTCATCTCACATGGTAAATTTCTCCATATTTTTTTGCCGCGTAGAGAGACAGGATTTTTCAACCCTAAGAAACAGTTTTCAACAGTTTAGGAGTAGAATAAAATAGAAATAGAACGGGAAGGAAAGGGTTGAATTTCATTTCACTTGATAGCACACCTCAATCTTTCGACTCGACAATATCTTAAAAGTGTAATTTTACGAAAACTTTTTATAATTTTTATAGAATATTGAGCAATCGAGACATCAAGGCTGTACTAAACTCATCACGAAAATTTCATTGTTTTTCAGGAATCGTGTTATCGATTCTCCAGTCCATCTCCCGACTTTCTGATACCATTCCTCATGGCTTCGGGTGAATCTGACACTGAATAGTTTACACGCAAAAGAAGAATACTTTTGACAACTACTTGAGGGGCTACCAGCGGCCCCTGACGATGCAACCCGAGCCAAAGGGTTGTCTGTTTTGACAAATTATTCGAAAATAAAGCAGTAGAACCAACCGCATATGAGCTTGGATACGGCGAATCTCGCCGCGCGGTTGACTCAACTGAATATCGATTGAAGTAAATGCTCATTCGGTCATTTCAATCGATATTCAATTGAGCCAACCGCGTGGCGAGATTCGCCGTATCCAAACTCATATGCGGTTGGCTTCACTACATTTTTTCTCAATGCAGTAAAACGAAAATCTCGTTGGTCTGTACAGAGCGATATTTAGATTTCATTCCTTCGTTTTCAAATAATAGATTATTTAGAATAGTTTCGTTCGTGTTCTTTTCTAGCCAATGGGCTTGGTTGCATCTTCAGGGGTCGTTGGTAGCACCTCGAGTAACGCATTTTCGACCATATATGAAAAATAGTTGCAGCGACTACTCAATAATTGGGGCAAATGTAACCGTAGTTACCGCAACCAACGTGGTATTTGTGGCAAGTAAAAAGGACTTGCGGGAATTATTTTGAGTGGGTGATCGTGAGTTCAATACTCGAGTAGTTGTTTTGGAACACGGTCGTATATACAGGTCTGGAAACTTCAGTGGTGAGGGCGACCCGTTTATGGCCCAAATTTTCAATTATATTTTTAGCCATAAGATGTCGCCTACAATTCAGGGGTAATATATCATCTTGACCTTTGAAAAATATTGGTTTGCTGTAAATTCCGATGTATTTTCGATGATTCGTGCCTTGTGGTTAGCACAGCGAAAGTCAAAGGAGATATTATTAACTATATTGATAAAAATGCCGAAATCTTGCGTTGTACCAACATGTAAAACATTCGACTGGAATTCATTTTCACTTCAATTTTAATTAGACTGCATCCTTCATATCATTTGAATAGGTAATATGCAACACTTATTATCCACAAGTCGTGGTAATAATTGATTTCATTGCTTCTCTGCAATAAATACGATTTTCTATTTCTACAAGTCGTTGAATTTTATTGGCTATGATCACAAATTACCCCTGAACTATAGGCGACACCTTATGGATGAAAATATAATTAAAAATTTGGTCCATAAGCGGATCAGCTCCACCACTGAAGTTTCCAGACCTGTTGACCTGTATATACGACCGTGCTTTGGAAATTCCATCAAGGAAATCTACACTGGAAAAAATAACTACAACAGCTACATGAATAGACAAAATAGTTTTCGAGTATCCAACGGAAGTAGTTTCTGCAGCTACTCGCATGTTTGTGAGAGAAGTACGAATAGCCGCTGCAATTATTTCCACAGCTTTCGTCTGAAACATTTTTCCCAGTCGTACAACTTTGTAAACAAATTTCTTTTTTAACCAACCCAATCTGAAATATCTCATCCACATCAAGTGTGACGAGAAAACAGATAGAGAGCTGAAATATAACGATTAATGCACGCTGTTAAAGATACTATACTTAAATTACATGAAATTTGATAGATATATAAATATATATATATATATATATATTCTATTGTCGCTACTTAAGAGAATACGAGCGTTAAACGATGAAAAAGTATCACACGCGAAAAGAATATACACCGAATAACCCTCGCATAAACTTCCAAAATGTATACAATACACACAAAAAACTTAAAACTTAGCAGGGGAGAATGATTACTTATAGGGTAATATGTATTCGCATAGCCAAAGATGAAGAACCTTTTCATACGAAGTATACTTGAAAAAATTCCAGAAAAATGTCTGCATACTTTTGAAAATACTTTTCATCTGATGTAAGAAAGATGAATAATACGTTTTTATCATTATAATCTCACGATGATCATTAATTCATCGATGCATCAATAGTATTCAACGCATCACCAATTTGTGTCATTTAAATCGAAAATATCTGCTAGCTGAACGAATTTATGCAAACACTTGATTTATCAATTTTCTGAAGAAGGATATACTTTCATGCAAAACTGAATGCTTAGATATTTGCTTTGGTCTGCTTTTTATATAGAAAGTAATTACATAGATTTCAGTTTATAAGGATAATCAACTTTTTGAAAAGAAAAATAGAAACATTCTAACGAGTTTATATACTAAAACAAAACAAAGAGGGAAAGAAAATGTGGAAAGAGGTGTGTAGTCCTTGAGCTTACCTTCTTGATGATACGATTGTGTTGATATTGGAAAAAGTGCTTTGACAGCAGACACAAATCCTTCCAGACATTCGCTCATCCTCAGGCCTAATGTGATACAGTCTGATCTAAGACTCTTATTTTGATAAAACTACGTGTGTTTTTTTGTTGTTTTAATTTTTTTTTTAATTTTATGTACTAATTATTGCCTTTTCAAGTATCAATTCACGTTAGCTTACCAATAGGTTTATATGCTTGTACCAAAAATTTTCAACCAATTATTTACATAAGCATAACCTAAGGAAAGGGTTTCCACATTCGAGTACTCATGTCAACTCAGTATACTTAACCCCTCGAGTGATACCGTTGTCTTTTCACGCACCTTTCGGGAAAAACAAATTTCTCCCGAGTTGTCGTTCATGAATTTAGAGTAAAAATTTCAGAAATAGAAGAGAAGGAATACCAAATACTTGACATTCGATACTCGGGGGTTTTCAAAGTTGCTGATTCTTTTGAAATTGGTTTCCTAGAAGTTTTTCAAAACCATGAAATACGAATTCTGTCTCGGAAAATTCAGAATTCATAAGAACGACTCCACTATTATTAAACGAAGATTTGAAAATCAATCGAATTCCTGTGAAATTTGCCCCTCGGAGGCCTTGGGGATCGCTGCGGATTGTGAGTTCATCATAGGGGTGCACGAGCCGAAATTCTCGACGATACTTTGAAAGTCTCGTCTGGGTATCGAAAAATACCATTAGATGCGAGTATCGTCTCGGTATCGTTGGACACGGTACCGGTATCGCCTAATATTTCTGATGAAAGTATAGAACATAGATAGAAAGAAAGACATAGAAAACCGATATTTCGGAGTACGGCAGCAAAGTTTTGGAACACAAGCCTACACGGAGAAAAATGAAGGTCGAAAATATAGCAATCTTTAATAAAAATTTAAGAATAATTCTTAAAATCTGAGAATTTTTCTTAAATGCATAATAAAGACAAAATGGTCTACTTTTTTGTGGAATTTTATTCGAAAAACAATTAAAAATTATCAATACTTGATGAAGAATATAGGAACATATAAACTTTCCAAAAGTCGCGCGTGAAATTTTACAAAAATAGTAATAAAATTTCGATACCCTACTATTCACTTTGTTAAATTTCGTATGCGACTTTTGGAAAGTTCATATGTTTCTCTATTTTTTATTAAGTATTGATAATTTTGTATTGTTTTTCGAATACAATTCCATAAAAAAGTGGACCGTTTTGTCTTTATTATGCATTTAAAAAAAATTCTCAGATTTTAAGAATTATTCTTAAATTTTTATTAAAGATTACTATATTTTCGACCTGCATTCTTCTCCGTGTAGTTGTATATAATCACTTTATTCAGCAGTAGGGTCTCCATCTCAGCGAGGAACTCTAAAATTTCTCCAGAATAGTATAGGGGTATTCCATACCAAATCGGCCAGTTTTTGAGGTCACCCCCTCCGATATTTTTGGAAAATTTTTATGTTTTTGAGACCGATGAAGAACGATTTCATGAATTTTCTCAGATTTTCTTGGCTACCCGTTTCCGAGATACCGTTTTTTTTCAAAATTCGAGGTTTTTGTCTTCAAATGCTCATAACCTTGCGGAAAATACACCCATCGGGCTGTTTTTTTTCAAAATTTTCGTACTTTTTAGATGTACTTTTAAGGAAAGAATACGTGTCTATTCTTTATCAATTCCTGCATCGTTTATTTTGAGTTTTAAGCAAAAAAAACCGTTTTTTTTAAATTTATGCCCCCTTCGATTTTTTTAAATAAATTCTCCAAAAAACTTGGATGAATTTGGAAAATTTTGAGACCAGTTCGATCGTGGGCTAACGTTCCGTTCTATTTTTTTTCTCAATTCGACAAATTGTTCTTTTTTTCCAACTATTAAGTTGGTAAGAAAATCTTGCGATACTTTTTTTTTAATGACAAAGTTGCGAATCTATGCGAGATTAGTCTAGAACCTTCCATACCGCAGTGTTTATGAACCAGTCAGTTCGAGCAAAAATGGAACAAAGTGCACTTCGAGCAATCGCTTATCACGAATTTTTACAAGGGCATTCTGCAAGAGCTGCAGCCGCTAGTATTTGCAGCGCGTTCAAGTCAGACGTTGTTCATCATTCAACTGTATCTCGTTGGTATCAACGTTTCCATTCAGGTGATACATCTTTTGAAGACAAACCCAGGTCCGGCAGGAAATCAGCTCTCAACGATGAAAAACTGCGTGCACTTGTAAAGGCAAAGCCTAACACGTCGTCACGAGAATCAGCCAACAAACTCGGTTGTAGCTACCCCACGTTTCTCCAACACTTACAAGAGATGGGATACAGAAAAGTTGTGTCGTCTTGGATACCACAAGATCTCAGCGAATCAAACAAAGCGTCACGGGTGTCTATATGTCTTTCACTCCTGCATCATTCGAACAGAAAGGATTTTCTTCGAGAAATCGTCACTGGAGATGAAAGTTGGGTGCTCTATGTTAACCACACATGCAAGCGACAGTGGCTACCGAAAGGAGAAAAACCAGAGCTAACCCCTAAACTGCCTCGCGGAGTACAGAGAGTATTACTTTGTTGTTGATGGGACTCCGAGGACTTGCTCTGTTATGAATTGCTACCAGCTAAAACCAGGATATCGGCGGAGACTTACACTAGACAACTGCAAAAACTGGCTGAAATTATCAAACTCAACAGGCGTAGACGTGTCCAAGTTCGACTTCCCCATGACAATGCTCGACCCCACGTTGCTAAGATGACACAAGACTTTATTTCGCAGCTGGATTGGGAAGTTTTACCACATCCACCGTATCACCAGACTTGGCTCCTATCGACTACCATCTTCTCCGGCCATTGAAAAATTATTTACAGGATAGGGAATTTGATGATCTCGCCGATCTCGAAAATGCGCTGAACGACTTTTTTAACTCACGACCAAAACAAATTTGGACGGAGGGCGTGCAGATTTACCAGAGCGTTGGGCACGAGTTGTAGATGCAGAGGGAGCGTACATCACTTAAGGGGATACGAGCGGTTCAATTCTTTCGAGACAAAGTACGTGAAAATGCGTGCATCGATTCAAAATATCTCTCTGTACAGCATTTCTTTGGCATCTCAAGAAATGCTGTACAGAGAGATATTTCGAATCGATGCACGCATTTTCACGTACTTTGTCTCGAAAAAATTCAGAAAAGCCCAGCCGCTCGTATCCCCTTAATAATATTATATTATGAAAATAATAAAAACTTTTTTTTTTCACTTTTTTTGTGTGTTGCAAGACTTTCTTACCAACCTAATATTATTTTTCGACTTAATTTGACCAATAAACATTTTTAGATCGGTCTATTCAACTGCTAAGAATTTTTTTAAAACACTTTGCCTTTCAAAGTATAATACTTTTTAAAGGTTTCTTTCTCATTCAGTAAATTAATTTTAAAAATTCACTAAGAACTACTAACAACTACTTATAAGTTAAGTTATCTTTATAACCTAAGAAAGGATAATAAACGATATTAATAATAATAAATTCATCCGTATTCAAACTCCAAAGTAATAAGCGATATTTATTTTTTTTATGCTCAAGCAATTTGTGAATTTCGAATTCATCTGAGTTTGAGTATTTTTTAATAACATAATTCTGGTCCAGGCAGCATCAGAATATACTATGAACGTTGAACGAATATTCGAAATGTATATATATATATATATACACGAAACGAATATTCTGATGCTGCCTGGATCAGAATTATGTTATCAAAAAATACTCAAACTCAAATGAATTTAAAATTCACAAATTGTTTGAGCGTAAAGAAAATAAATATTGCTTATTACTTTGGGGTTTAAATACGGATGAATTTATTATTATTAATATCATTTATTATCCTTTCTTAGGTTATAAAGATAACTCATAACTAGTTCTTAGTTAACTTTCAGAATCAATTTACTGAATGAGAAGAAAAACTTGAAAAAGTAGTATATTCTGAAAGGCAAAGTGTTTAAAAAAAATTCGTAGCAGCTAAATAGACCGATCTGAAAATGTTCATTGGTCAAATTAAATCGAAAAATAACAGTTGGAAACAAAAACAATTTTTCGAATTGAGAAAAAAAATAGAACGGAACGTTCGCCCACGATCGAACTGGTCTCAAAATTTTCCAAATTCATCCAAGTTTTTTTGAGAATTTATTCAAAAAAACCGAAGGGGGCATACATTTCGAAAAAACGATTTTTTTTTGCTTAAAACTGAAAATAAACGATGAAGGAATTGATAAAGAATAAAAACGTATTTTTCCCTTGAAAGTACATCTAAAAACGAAAATTTTGAAGAAAAAAAAAAAAAACAGCCCGATTGGTGTATTTTCCGCAAGGTGATGATTATCTAGTGAAATACGTACGGGTTTTTCGAAATATTGATATTTGCGTTTTTTATTCAACATTAAGTAACGAAATTTAGGGTGAAAATTCTACTTTTTTCTTCAAACCGATGCCATTTCGTGGCAAATGCACATTTTTCAAAACGGATACGTATTTCACTAGCTTTTGGATTACAGAAAATAATTATTTTTGGTTCTGTGTTCTACGTCAATTCTGGACTGAGTTATCTATCCCACCGCACGACCATGAATTTTTACAGTGCCCCAGTCATTCAACCGTCAAGTCGCCATTTTTCACAATAAAATTATTTTGTACTTTAATAATAGCGGAACACCTTCATGCAGTTCAATTTGAATAGGAACTTTCTAATTTTCGAAAAAAAAATCTGAAAAAGCGTTATTTTTGGAGGGGTCACTGTGGTGTTACCCCTTAAGACCTATGTTGAATTTGTCCTAACAACTGATGATAGTCATATGATATTACTGGAATATTATCCACAATTTTCGTGGGATATTATTGTGTACAGCCGAATAAATGTTTAAATGATCTATTATTTTTGTATTAATATCAATTAATTGAAGTTTAAATTCAATATGAATGTATAATTAATTTTTCTATCGGTCTTGACATCTGGAAACACTGTGTTTTTCCACTGAAAATTCCTTCGAATATCTATGAACAACCTCTGAAAAACTGCACTGAAAGTCTTTGAGATTTTCAGAGATTCCCAGTGAAATTTTTCCGGCTGGCAATATCAAAATAAGACCACATACATATACTTGAATTTGAGAGAGATATACGGCTTTTTTTGAAGAGGAATTTTGTCACATGTATCATTTTGTAATATTCCTTTTCTATTATTTCCACATTGAAAAAAATCAACCCTATTGATATGTCCGAATATTTCTATCTTTATTCTAAATTTCGTGTCAATTCCAAAACGATACCGATATTAGTCTCGTGCTTCTGTGCACCTCCAGTATCGACGATATTCTCGAGTATCGAAGTTTCGGTATCGTCTCGACTCCAAATACAACAGTATCGTCTCGAGTCTCGGGCACCCGTAGTTCATCATCAAAATTTCAAATCTAAAATTCAATTCGCGTCTCAGATAGTTACCGAACGTAAGTTACTAGGACTCTTTGTGATCATTTCGAGGACTATAAATTGTTTCATCTTCAAAACCAGAATACCTTAGATCAAAAACTTCTCTGAACTCGAGGAATAATTTTCGTTTCGTGTCAATCCACTGTCGTCTGTCCGTTGCGCGATTTTTGAATCCATTAAGAAATTACGAACGCGAATATTTTCCGTGAATCGAGTTCATGGAGATCTCATACAAAATTCAATTTGATTCATTCAAAGTCAGGCGCTTGTCATGAATGATAATTTGAGAATGATCTTTAGTGACCTTTCAACTTCTCCAGCGGGCAATTTCAAAGGAATACAATGGATTTCAAGAACTTTTCATCCGTCATATTAGTTATGGAATTTTGAATGAAAAAATTTCGACGTTGAATTTATAATCAGTATCCTCCACAAATCTCAAGGTAATTCAGTTGATTTTCGAATTTTTAACCGCCATATTGGATCCGCCATTTTAAATTTTAGTCACCCAAACGATTGGTGACTCAAATTCACTCGAGCATCACTCAAGGGGTCAAAATGAAAAAACTCTATAAGATGTTCAGTGGTTCAATTGATCATTACCATAAAGTACATGAGCGATTCTCAGGAAACTCCATACTTTTGGACAACGCAAAAAATTTCAAACATTCTATTTTGTTGGACACAGTATTGATCATGAATTGAACTTATAAAGATACTAGCAATCAGGTAATGCATGAATGAGTATTTTCTTAACCGTTTAAATATTTTCAATACAATTTCTCTAATTTAAATCAACTAATATATATTTTACCGAATATCTTCAGCAACGCTAAAAACTGAAATTTAATATCAAAAAATTCTCTGAGAGCTACTCATATACGACGTGTTTCTATGTGCCCTATCTGCGAATTTTTCTCCGAATGCATCAATCAATTAGTAAAAAAGAGTATTAAAATATTGCAATTACGATGAAATCTCAATGAGATCAAACAAAAAATTTCCTGTTCTTCTAAACTGTTCCAACTCTTCCTGGTTCTAATCATCCAACAAACAGATTCATCTCTGAATTTTTCTAAATCAATAATCGCTCAATTTCAAACGTTTGAATTCTCATTGGGATATTATTGAAGCGGAAATGTTTTCTACTTTCTCGACTGCTTGCAGCACATTCAAGTAAGAATTTTTCAACATTGATCTGGATCAGCTCATTTAGAAGTTTGAAGATTGTAGCACAACGCTACACTACAAGTGGCAAGATTTGAATATTTTATATGCATTCATCTTGAAGAAATTCAACCAGAGTGTGAAACGTTTTAGATAGACTTTCTATAAAATTCTCAAAAAGAATTGTAAACTCCAATTGAATTACAGACATACAGTCTTCCCGCTGTCGAATGACTTCAGCGTAAGTGTGTTATCCGTGAATTTAATCTGAACCTCAAAGACCGATGAAATTTGGCGACAGAAGAGTTTTGCTTTGGAAAAAACAATGTGTCAATAATTAATCCATGTCTTGTAAAAACAGGTTTCATGTATCATATCTTTATCCGTGATCAAATGACCCTAACGGATGAAATTACGATTAACTATAAAGAAATATTCATTAACCATTGATGTTAGTTATTTCGGTAAAACACAAGGAAGAATGAATTTGAAGGTAATATCGAAAACTGATATTGAAAAATATATAAACGAAAAGATTCAACATAAAAAAAATCACTCATTTTTTTTGCATATCAACTGTGTTCAACAAAAAATTTGTAGGGGAAACCGGCGCTATTTGTCTATGGTGTACTCATATTTTGTGTATAATGTTTAGGAATAATTATCTTTCAATAAATTGTGTGGAAAAAAAGTTATTGAAAGAGAGTGATTTCTGAAAGTTATATTCAAAATGACAACACCATAGTTTCGATCTCCCCTCCCGATGATCGCTAAATTTTGTGAAATCTACCCTCGAATGAGGAACAGAGATATTTAGCATCATAATCTGAGAATCTAAATAATTTTTCTATCCACAAAAAGCAAATAATCATGAATTCTCAAACCAATTCTGATACAATGAACAATGAAAAATACCTCTAAACACAAATCAGTTGTACACGCAGAAACCAATATTCATATTTCTCAAATATCACAAGATCAAACTCAAGATCATATTTGCAGAATTTGTACGATTTCTCAATGTTTTTTCAATTTAAAATCAGGTATACTTTGTATAAAAAGCAACTTTTTTTGCTATGAAAATTGATGTACATGACATGAAATTGATATTGTAATTGAATAAATGTTGGATAATGTTTTCTTGAAAATTCAAAGATTTCGATTTTGACATACGAAGTATTATTACTGACCTCTTCCTCTGGACGTCGATGGATTGTTGGTTACTGGCAAAGTATTCGATGTGGAAGGTGGATTGCAATACACGGTTGAAGCTTTTTTGTTACTATATGTACTTGAAATGGTGAGCTCGTAATTGCTGCTACCTTGGGATAGGGTTTGTGAATTTTGTGGCGTACGCGACCGCGTTCGGGACGCCACGCAATCAACAGGTGCTGAATTTAACTCAACTAAACTAGATTTAGTAGTATTACGAACTTTAGAACCACTTCCACCTATGGTGTAACTACTTTGTTGAATTTTTTGATCAGATCTCCAATCGTTATCTATGAAAAGAAAACAAATAATGCATTGGAATTTTCATATAATAAAAATCGATGAAGAGAACAAAGAATATTTTCTACAGTACCTAGAAAAGATCCTAAGCTGTGGCCATGGTTTCTACCTCTGGTTCTACCTTCTGTTTTTGAATCGACTACACGCTTGGGTATAAACGTATTCACGAGTTGCGATGATTGTAAATCTTCAATAGTTTGTTTACGTCTTTTCTCTTCTATGGTCGCTGGAATGATACCAGTATTGTGTCGTTTTCTGTAACTATTGCTGTTGCTGCTGCTAGTGCTTTTCCCCCTAGGCTTAGAGGTGTCTGCCGAAGCACTGGCCTTCTCTACAGACCCCCCTGACAACAACTGATCTTGTTGATCTGCCATAGATTAATCGACTCATGCCACTATTCTATCTGCAATCAGAGAATACAAAATAAAAATATCGATTATAGAACAGTTCAGTTTCGAAAATAGAGATCGATATAATTTAAGAAATGAAATTGATTCAGATAGAATTCATCCCTAAAATGGAAATTGTTTATAATATTCTCCTGAAAATAAAATGTCTAATGCAAGAATTCTTTGTACTTGACTTGTGTAAATATATAAGAGATAAGTGCAAAAACTTCCAAATCAGAGAAAATTATTTCTGTTTTGAGTGACATTCAAATCGATGAAACAAGGTCACAGTTTACATCATTTCACTTCTGCTCGTATCGAATCAAAAGTCATAAGGAGCATACAAAATTTTCAATATAATTTGTGTATCCAAAATACGAGTTTGTTTATTTTTTAGCTGATTTCTGTTCACAATGTTGAACCAAAATTTTCGATAACCTCTAAACATTTAGACACTTTTTTAATTAAATTTTTCAATCTGCAGAAAGGATTATGGAAAAACTCAAAATTTTCGACAAACCACCATCATCTCGGATATACAATTCATTCTTAAGTTGTTAAAAGGATTCAGATATTTGCAAATAAGTGAGAAATATTGTATCAATTTTTTTGGCATGCTATGCCACAATGTTAAGTATCAAGGAAAGATAATAAATTATGTAATCAAGATTGTGCTTTCAGCCTGAACTTTATTGATTGCTGCCAATCGTGGAAATAATAGAAATGATTTGACAAAATGATATTCATTGTCCAGGTTTCGATTATTTGCTATAACCACGTTGCCTGGATCGTCAACCAAGTATATCTTGTTCGTACATGTACGTGTTAAATGCGCGTTGGAATAATTCTTATCGGGTACTATTTGAATTTCTTTTCAATTATTTGGATTGACTTTTAAAATTTAAATACCATTAATGGAATAATAGAACTGGCTATTTTTGTTTTTTTAAAAAGAAAAAAAAATGATTAGGTACAATCACTGAGCTTTCTTGCATTCCGTAAACCATGAATCACATTTGAAGTGTGTTATCTATTCATCTTCATGGTAAGCGAAGGTACATATATGTTTATACATTTTTGAAACATAAAATATTACAGGATTGGTATGGGACGTAACAATCAAAATCCAACATTATACCTTTGTTATATACAATTCCAAAGCAATGACTAACAATTTAGATGTATAATTATGAAAATAGAGCAGTAGAAGATTCAATTTTCAGATAGTCTCAAAAATAATTCTTCATGTAAATTAATCGATCCACGACACTTCTAAATTGTAATCAATGAGGATGATAAAGCTCGGAAGAAGGATTTATCGAATAAAAGAATCCATAAATTTTAATTGGTAAAATTGATTAGTAAAATGATGAAAATTGAATTTACTGCGACGTACCTTTATAGTAACTGTGCCAAACTACATTTTTCAAACATTACGAAGATGTATATCGGTTATTTTATATCGACGAATTCATACATTTGCATATATAATATTCACAGATGTGTAGAGATATACACATGCGTTGTGCATGTATATAATTTTCCGTTATTTAGCAAAAAGCACCTGTGTTTGAATAATCGAACAATTTAACGATTATCACTTAGATCTGAATCATTTTAAAAGAAAAGAAGGTTCGATTGTGCAGAGAACATATGAGATGACGCGTAATTAGTTTCCTTCCATGATGGGAATGATACCAAGCAAGAAACATCAAAGAACCATAATAAACACCAAGTTTGTTGCAAATTGTCCATATACGTGTAGATAGGAAGATATTTGTAGGGTGAACATTTTTGCTTTGGATGAAAAAAGAACTTTTACGATATCGAGGGAATGTTGTTTGAGCGTTATACCATGGATTTACAAATAAAAGATTTGAACAAATACAACAAAGACTTTGGAGAGCGAACGAACCACCATTTGCTTGCGACAAGTAATGGAGGACGAGTTCTTTCTTGTTCGCTCGTCTCTGTCCTTCTTGCTTGCTCTTGTCTACCTCCTTCTCTGCCAGTCTGATTCTCCCCTCCCCCTCTCTATTGCCATTACTGTGATTGCAGTTACAGATATTGCAAAAAAAAAAAACACAAAAATGAGAGAGCCCCGATTCAACGCAATACGGTAACTTTTCCTCAAATATTTCAAGAAAAATGTATGAAAGAAAAATTACCTGAATGTCCGAAAAACATGCCAAGAGCATTGCGAGGACTATAATTTTTTGCCTTGAGAACATGTACACATGAAACAGAGATACGTATATGTATGTATGTATATGTATATATGTTTTTTTTTGTTGGCCAAGCAGCTGAATAAGACAAATTCACAATGACGCCTTTATTTTGTTCCGAGGAATGAGCGGACAAGGACAATTATCACGATTTATCCCTAATAAACATGATTCAATTGTAATTGATTCAAATGCAAAGCTCGTAGTTTTCACTTCTAAGGACCACTGGAAGCAAATTAATCGAATACTATGGTTATCGAGATTGGGTTGGTTGGTTAGAATTAGACTTGGAGGACGCTCCGCCCCCATCGGGAGACGTCACACAGGTACAGTCGGTAAAAAAAGAAACACCTTCATCGATTGGATGAGTTTGAGAATTTCGAAAGATCAGGGGAGATTTCGGGTTTCTGTTTTTGCAAAACGAATTTTCAATTCCCGGAGAATTGTGAGATGATGATGAACTGGTCTTTTTTTGCACAGTCCGAACTGTACAGTCGGGAACAAGAACAAAAACGAGTTCGTGATTTTGATAAGTTTGAGAACGTATTTTGAGAGAGAAAGGAAAGATCCTTTTGTCACTACGTGAAAAAGTATCAGGAAGATTTGACAATTGGTGATTCACGCAATACAAAAGTTTAAAAAGAATTCTTGAAAATTCTCATTGAATTCTTCGTGTCTCGGTTGAGTTATTTATGAACTCTTTATGATGTAGTGTAGTGTATGGGAAATATTCATTATAGAAATCACGAAAATCACTAACTTTTAGAATACAAAGAATTCTTAAAGAGTTCTTTTTTGAGAATTCGTTAGTGATTTTTGTATGTCATTCACCGCCACTGTTCAAAATTACCTAAATCCTGTGCTTTCGGGACTGCGAATCCCAAATGAATCCTGAAAAAAGAACTTTCAAAAAGGATTCAATTCGTCAGACAATTGCGAGTTTCGTTAAAAAAATTCTCAAAGAAATCTCGTAGAATATTAAAAGAACTTGTAAATGTTTCACGAATCGAATCCTTTTTGAAACTCTTCGAGAACTCATTGTATTCTAAAAGAGTTCTTTTTCAGAATGCATTTGGAATTTTCGTATGCCAACTTGGAAACTTTGAAATAATTGTTCGAAAATAAAATACCCAGAGAAGGTGACAGACAAGAATCACCAATGAATTCTTGAAAAATGATTCTTTGTGAGTACTTCTACAGAGTGTCTGCTGCATGGAAATTCTAATGGAATCAAGCAACCACTAATTCGAGTTGAATGGAATGACCAATGAGATGCATAGAATTTCTAGGCGATAAACACCCTGTTCTAAGACTCTAGAATCCCTTAAGAGTTCTAAAAGGGGTGTTTCATACAGCACACTACACCAGAAAGAATTCATAAGGAATTGAACTGGGATTTAAAAAGCTCGTTAAGAATTTTCAAGAATTCTTTTTAAATTTCTGTGCTGCAAAGTTTTGAAAGTGCTTTGTTTATTTTGAAAGACACTCTTCAAGGCATTTATAGTTCTAAAAGAGTTACTTTTCGGGAATTCATAAGAGATTCTTCGCTTGTGATATCTGGGTAGGTAGTCTCAGGTGCCGAATATACGTTGATTCAAATAAATTCGTTCCGACACCTTTGCATTAGGTTTTCTTGTAGAATCCGAAGGAAATCGGTAACCGTTACTCGGTTAAAAGTCGTTCGGGAATTATTTATTCGAGTTAACGTCTATTTGGGACATTGAAAATTCGCAACAGTGGGTTTTTATCATCTGGGTAATATGCTTTGTAACTAAGATTTCTTCAATCCTTTTCTTAGGTGGAAGGAAAATATTCGGAGAGATGGTTGGTCTGAAAATTCGTGCTCCGAAGGAGAATAACCCGAAAGTTCATTGTCCCCGAAACTGCAGAATAGTTCATCGTTTGGAATTTATAAGAAATAAGCGGTGAGTTCTCAATGACTACATCTCCACCTGTGCTGAATCCGGGATTTATAAAGGCATTTTCTGAAAGAATTTGCAATACCATACGTTTTTACTTTTGGAAAGGTAGACAATACACCGAATGCTTATTGTACCGAAAATTCAGATAGTGTGCAAAGTACTCGACCGAAAATATGCCCGACTGCTTTTTAACCCGACTAGACTGGGATGAACTGGTTGGGGGTCCTGGACCATATTCGAGTCAACGCCGGTGAAGCTCTACTTACAGTCAAGAACATTGTTGATCGGGTACTTTGCGTACAACCAAAATTCATGTTTCGAAAGCTGATAGACGGAAGGATTGTTATACCAAATGTATTTGATTGGATGAAAACTGCAATTTCTTGAGGATTTTATAAGAATGAGGGATCTGATTGCTTTCGACATAACGAATTTTCGGCTTATCAGCGTTCGGGATATGAATTTTCGGTACAATGAACATTCGGGATATAAGAGAGTAGACGTATGAGATACTAAGACGCGAAATTATACAGAGTGTTTAAGAATTAATCATTCGGATTTCTGTAGTGTATTCTGCAGCCAAAATGCAATAATTTCTCGTTTGAAAAAAAATTGTTTGGAGGCTTAGTTTTTGAGCTATGAGCACTTTTCGATTTTTTTTTTCAAATCCAAATAACTCGAAAGCATTGTGTTCTAAATTCTTGAGCCTAACACCATTCTCTAAGTTGAAAAACGCCGGATCTCTGAGAAAAAAAATCAGTTATCCTATCATTCTTTGTTTCGGAGCTACATCGATTTGAAATTTTTTGGTTTTTAGCCAATCAGAATTCAGCAACTTCAAATTAACACGTCGTTCAATAAGTCCCGAGACTAACAACGAAAACAACATGTTTTTTTCAAAAATCATTTTTATTCATCAATATAATCTCTTTTTAGAGTGATACAATCTTTCCAACGCCTTTCCAACATTTCTGTACCATGTTTAAAGAAGGATTTATCCTTTGCTTCAAAATAGGCTTCAGTTTCGGCAATGA
The DNA here is from genome assembly GCA_018340375.1 of Gonatopus flavifemur. Classification (NCBI taxonomy): domain Eukaryota; kingdom Metazoa; phylum Arthropoda; class Insecta; order Hymenoptera; family Dryinidae; genus Gonatopus; species Gonatopus flavifemur. The sequence goes on from JAFFJZ010000001.1 coordinate 4,469,036, forward strand.
CCTCCTCATTTGAGCCAAATTTTTTTTCCTGGAGCATTTTTTTGAGATCAGCAAAGAGCCAGTAGTCGCTGGAGGCTAAATCTGGCGAATACGGGGGATGGGAAAGCAAATCGTTGAATTTCACCATTGTTTTCATGGACTTGTAGCATGGTGCATTGTCGTGGTGAAAAAGGATTTTGTTCTTCTTCATGTGCGATCGTTTTGCTGCGATCTCCTCCTTCAAACGTACCAACAAGTCAATATAATAATCACTGTTGATCGATTTACCTTTTTCCAGGTAGTCAATGAAAATCATGCCATGTGTGTCCCAAAAAACAGACGCCATGACTTTGCCAGCAGACTGCTGCGTTTTTGGACGCTTTGGGCGGCTTTCGCCAGCCATGTGCCACTCAGATGATTGCCGATTCGACTCCGGAGTGAAATGATGTATCCATGTTTCATCCATGGTCACGTATCGACGCAGGAAATCCTTTTTATTGCGAGTAAATAGCGATAAACAGCTCTCTGAATCGTCGACTCGTTGTTGTTTTTGTTCCACTGAAAGCAATCGCGGCACCCACTTGGAAAAAACCTTTTTCATGCTCAATTTTTCATGAACGATTGTAAATACACTTCCAGATGATATCTGTGTCATTTCTGCAATCTCACGGACCTTCACTTTGCGAATTTTCATTACGATTTTCAACACTCCACTCACATTTTCCGGTGTAACGGTTTCCAATGGCCTACCCGAAAGTTCTGCATCGTTTGCGTCCGTACGACCACGTTTAAACTCAGCATACCAACGACAAACCGTTGGTTTGGATGGAGAGGAGTCTGGGTAACGTTTTTCAAGCCATTGCTGGGCTTCTACGGTGTTTTTACTCGCTTTTTTCCATTTTTCAAACAAATTACAAAGTGACTACTCTAACCTCGATAACTCTGCAGTTTTTGGTCCGATCGACGTGAAATTTTTACACGTTTCATGTGGAGGTGCCCACTTTAGGGAAACGTGGCCAGTTTGGTACTACTAACACCATCTCTGGGTTAGTCTCGGGACTTATTGAACGATGTGTTACTATAGCTTCGAAACAAAGAATGATAGGATAATTGAATTTGTTTTCCAGAGATCCGGCGTTTTCCAACTTAGAGAATGTTGTTAGGCCCAATAATGTAGAACACAATGCTGTTGAGTTATTTGGAGTTGAAAGAAAATAAAAAATGCTCATAGCTTGAAAACAGAAAAAAAAATTTTTCAAACGGGAAACTATCGCATTTGGGTTCCAGAACACACTACAGAAACCCGAATGATGAACTTGAAACCCTCTGTATAAAAATAAGCATAAGTGAATGCGCACACGGAAAAAAAGAAATAGTTGCAGCAACCACTTGAATAGTCGATTTTCGACCATCTACTTAAGTAGTTGCTGCAGCTACTTAGTAGTCAGGACCAGTAACTCGATAGTTGCACTAACTAACGTAAATACATGAGGTATTTTGAATTCATTGAGACAGCTAACGTGTTACTTATCCTGACTACTAAGTAGCTACAACGACTACTTAATTAGATGGTCGAAAATCGACTATTTAAGTAGTTGCTGCAACTATTCTTTTTTTCCGTGCAGAGCTTATTTTCAAGGATCTGCGCGTACTGCTTGTGCTTATTCATTTACGTGTTTAGTCCTTAAGGGGATACTCCTGCCGGGACTTTAGCCAAATCTTGTGTGTCAGATTCCTCCACAATCCTTGAATATTTTTAAGAAATCTTACATGAAAAATTTGGCCAATGTTCCGGCGCTCTCCTCAACAGGGCTATCGGGAAATGGTTAAGGGGATACTAGCGACGTGACAGCAGTCAAATCGTTTATGACAAACTACGAGGAAACGCCTCAATTGAATCAGAGAAGTGCTGTATAGAGCGATATTTTGATTAAAGTGAAGTGTTTGTCCGTATGTTGCCATAAACGATCCGGCTACTGCCACGCTGCTATCATCACCTCAAAAACGGATGGAAATTTCAAAGCGCATTCAAGAAAATTAATTTCATAATGTATATACAATAATTAGTAAATACAATCATCGATCCAATCAGAACGTTTATGAATGAATAGGTCCCCTTCTGGTTGGTTAAAAAGTGAATTTTCACTCCGACAGAGTGGAATTTCATTCTCTACACTGAAAAAAAGGTATGGCTCTCGCAGCTCTACTATTAATGTGTTCTTGCTGTCAGGAGGTATAAGGATGCCAGTATAGCTCCCACAGCCGAACGCGTCGCTATCATAGCAATCTGTCGGCTGTGGGAGCTATACTGGCATCCTTATACCTCCTGACCGCGAAAACACATGAATAGTAGAGCTGTGAGAGCCATACCTTTTTTTCAGTGTAGGCAGCCAGAAGGAAACCATCTTCTCGTTCGAGTGAACTTCCCACTATTTCATATTTGGAGAATACATACATGTGTTCATATGAATTTTCCAGGTTGGGGAAATTTTTTCTTTCCAAAATTTTCTGTCGAAATTCAAAATTTGGAGTTGTTAGCGACGGTAAGGTAACATACACCCGGAAGGCCGTTCACCCGAACACAGTGAAATTCGTGGCTATTTGAGGAGAGCTAGAAACTTCTGGGGATTATTTTCAGATGCGCAAATCATCGCTTTTCGGGTAATTGCAATCTCGAGCACTTGCTAGTTGATCTCACCCAGGGGGCATAATCTCAAGTCTAAAATTTCAAGAAGCGTTTGTGGCATCGTCCAAGTTGAGAACACTTGAACTATTCCATATGTGTATACTTACACTAATTCAAAAATTGTTATTATTGGTCTTTCAGTAGTGTTAGCAAATGCATGTGACGTTACTTCAGGTGTCCTTAACTTGGGTGGCGCCACAAACGCTCCTTCAAACTTTACATTTGAGTTCATGCCCCCTAATCTCAACGATGTAGATAAAATCTCAAAGAATCATCGCTGAAAATTTTAGATCATTTCAAGAATTTAGTTCCGAGCAGGCCCCCCGTGTTTCACCTGTCCAAAACTTGTCTTGGGGGCGCTGACTGTGCCATCGCTAACTCAGGCGGGGAATTTCCAATACATCCAATGAGCACTTCTCACGTAAGCGTATGAAATTGCGCACGGGTTCGATGGAGTATCTGTGCATTGATTAATGCTTACGTTCATTCCAAATTTGCCAACATGCCATTCAGCGCTCCTAGCGGATAGAGGACTTTTAATGGATATGAATCTAGTGTAAATCATTGAAGTGTCAGGGGCCTGATTCCGAGTGATTCGGTCGAAAAAACCGCGCTTGGCCGGTAAAACTCGTACCATCTCAAGTGGATATGAGATTACCATTCGAGCACGGCTTTTTCCAACCAAATGACTTGAAATGTAATATTTTACATGGGTACTAAGGGCGAGAACTCATGCTAGCGACGCTCGCGTGGGATGCTATCAGAAGAAAATAGACATAAAATCCTTCTAACGGTAGGGAGTCTTTTGGCCGAAAAAGTTTTTTGCCGAATACATATAATTTGACAATCGATAGTTAACTAGGGAACGACTAGTGATTGTCAAATTACCCAGATAACACACGATAATCCTAAGTAAATTCTAGATAAAGAACTCTTCAAGAGCTCTTGTAGAATACAAAAGAGTTCCTAAAGAGTTTCTAAAAGAATTCGATAATTCTCTTAAAATTCTGTGATACTTCTTTGAGAATTTTAACGGAACTCGCAAATGTCTGGCGAATTGAATTCTTTTTGAAACTCTTCAAGAACTCTTTGTATTCTAACAGAGTTCTTGAAGAGTTCTTTTTTCAGAATTCATTTGGGATTATTGTGTGCTATCTGGGTATGTCCATTCGGCAAAAAGCTTCTTCGACGAAAAAACGCCCACCCTTCAGATTCGGATCTCTTCTTTTTCCTTCCAATGGTGTCGCGCGCGACAGTCGCTAGCATGAATCTCAGATGTAACTCTCCCTGTTACAAAAGGCCGAAATCAGACCAGTTATGCCAGAAATTTTGAGATTCAACGGTCTACGTCCAATCAAGTACTTCTGTTGATCGGAATGGCTAATATATCCCAGTCTCAGCGCTCTTGTTCTCTTGTTTCTAGCAACACAGAATCAGACGAGTTGCAATTCAAGGATTAACAAATTCGATTATTATTATAAATCGGAATATTTTTAAGAAAGATATATCTTTACTTAAATGTATAAATTGATGATCTGTACAAATAATTTCAATGTATTGTTTAAACTTCAATTTATTTTTTAGTTATACTCTATTCCACAAAAATCTTCTGAATAAAATATTCCGCTTTATAATATAATAATCGAATTTGTTATTTAAGCATTCCTTACAAATGCAACTATTATTACTTTATGAGTTTTTAAACCTTCAAAACTCCTATGAAGTCAACTTTCTTGCTTATATTTCTTTCTGAAAAACTCTGAATAAGTCTTCTTAACTCTTAATAACTCTTGCGGAAAGTCCGAAATTTCAGGAAAAATAAGACTTTTGAAAAGTTTTACAGAGTTACCAAGACTTATTAACGCTTTTCTTGACATACTTAGGAATATTAAGACTTTCAGAAAGTCTTATTCTAAAGACTTTTCAAGAGATTTTCAGAGAATTATTTCCACAAAGGTTGGTTGGAACATTCGTGATCGCAATAATTTGGAATCTGGTTCTAGTGAACAGGAAATATGATTGTGATGTGTGCAGATAAAGTGTTCGAAGCCAAAATTAACTACATTTTTCAGGTCAGGAAAACCAAACTTTTTTCTTGGTTCAAGGGCATCCCGTGAGACTCTAGAGTTACTAGATCTCTCTACCCACAATACTCGAAGATGACGTAATAAAATGGAATAAAACAACCAGCCAAACCTTATATTCGCATAGAACAAGGTCTGGCTGGTTCATTTTTTCCATTTTATTCAATCATCTTTGAGCATTTTAGGTAAAAAAAATCTAGTAACTCTCGCTCCTACGGATTGCTCTTAATAACCAGAATGTACGGTTAATTTTGACTTCAACCATTTTATCTGGACATTCAAATGATATTTCCTGGCGAATAGAACCAGATTCAAAGTTATGCGACCACGAATATTCCAATCAGGTCGTTTCTTTGTCAGTATAGCAGCAGGATACGTACTCTCTAAATTCCTTGGAGTGAAAAATTTACTCTTAAAGAGTGAAAATGCTGCGAGTCCAGGAAGAGTGAGATCCCACTCTCAAAGAGTGACTTTTCACTCTATATGAGTGAATTCTCACTCCAACAGAGTGAAGTTTCAACTAGGGTTGAAGAGTGGAATTTCACCTCCTTTTAAGAGTGAAATCCTCATTCCAAGAGAGTGAAAGTTAACTCTTGTTGGACTCGCAAGAAATTTAGAAAGTAAGGTGATTTAATATTCGCAGACCATACATGAATATCAGGAGGGAGCATTAGTAGGTTGACAAAGTTGAGGACTTTTACTACAAAGACGGAAGGAAAAAGTCCACATCGCAATCACACAAGAGTTTGAATAAAATTCTTGAAAATTTCAACTTTTCAAGCCCCAGTTGAGTCCTTTATCATCTGATGTGGATCCGTATGGGACCTTCCGTCTTTTCAAGAGGATACGAGCTTACCGAGAGGACCGAGCACGGATTTTTCCGACCAAATTACTCGAAACTGAGTTCATGAAATGATCTGAAATTTTCAAAGATGATTCTTTGAGACTTTTTCCCAAAATTTCCTCGCGATATTCAAAATTCGGAATCTATAGGAATGTGGACAAAGTCTCAAAGAATCATCCCTGAGAATTTTAGATCATTTCATGGATTCAATTTTGAGTAATTTGGTTTGGAAAAAAATCGTGCTCGATCGGTAAGTTCGTATCCTCTTAACAAAGAATTTTCTTTGGGCTTTTCCCAGATGTTCATAGCTCTGTTTAGTCTACGGCTAAATTGCATTGAAGCTGAACTTGGCGACCAAAAACTAACGCTCGATGATTATAATTCCAAATCGAACTGAATTCCAATATGTTCTATATAATAACTTAATTGAATAGTTCTCAACCACGCAGTTTAGCTACTAAAATGTTCGACGAAACCCTTCTATCAAGAGTTACATCAATCAGACACTAGCTTCTAGTCGCTAGTTTCAACTTTACCAAATGGCACACGGAGAAATCGTCACGTTTGGAAGTTTGGTTTGATTCCAAAACCGTTGTTCGAGATGTTCTCACTACTTTGAACAAATTAGGCCGATCAAAATTCCACGAGCCATGGGAAACGGTACAATACAATGCGAATTCACAACCGTAAGATGGTTTTAAATCCAAGCTTTTCACCTCACGCGCAGTCGGTTCGCGAGGCACAGCTCATTTAGCTATGACGATCTCTTCGTACACCTTTTGTTACCTGGCAAAATTTTATGTGAGACTTAATCTTTGAGATATAATTATAATGACTTCTTAATTTTTCAGAGTCCAAATATCTCGAAATGTCGTGCCTCACGTATTTAACCCTTTGTCGCTGGAAATTTTCCCTACCATTTACTTTTTATATAGGAGACCCCCTAGTTGAAGAAACCTGTCGATGCTCTTCAAATCTCATTGAAATTTGGCGATAATCAATGAGTTTCTCAAATTAAGGGAAACTAGGGAGTTGTTGTTTTGTGCTGTTCCAGTGGCAAAGGCTCAAATTACACTCAATCGGAAAAAAAAGATTTTTAAAAAACAATTTGATTATCTCATGATAAAAGATATGTTGAATTCTGATTGGCTGAGATCCTGGAAATTTCAAACTGTTACAATTCCTGAAAACAGAACTCCAAAATAATTCAATTTTTCTAATATCTCAGAAACTAAGACTTGAATGAGATTCTGCCAAATGGAAAATTTGCTTGATTTTGGCCATAGAATGGCCTATACGGTGCGGTCTACGAATTTTTAATCACTTTAAAATCAACGTTTTATTCGCAATCAAATTTCTGTAACGTGTACGAATATCAAGCTGATTCCAGATTACGTTGTTCAAGTATGCTCAATATTTGTAAACACTAGTGTACGCATTTCTATTCCGTGGATTCTTTGTGAAAAATCTGTACTTCTTCCAGAAATATTACATCAAGGAGTCGATTATAATTTACCACAAACATTTGTATTTTTCCACACAGCCAGAATCTATGATCCTCCCTTAAAGAAAAAAAATTGCTGAAACAGCAAACCTCGAAAATTTTCTTTGCCGATATGGCAAAACTTGTTGTTGAATTAACAAAAAATTTGCTATTACAGTAATAATCTTGCTCTTCTAACAAGCGCTTGCCATTCAGCAATCCGGAATGCTAGATATACACATGGCTAGAAAATTTTGCTGAATTAGCAAATATCTCACTAAAATAGCAAATTTTGCTGTAACAATCTCTCTGCTAATTTAGCAAAGCAGATTTTTCGGAATTGCTTTTTCCGCAAGAATTTTCCTCTACGTGCTCTCAAGTCCGAGTTTTGCACACTGTTTAAGAAATTTTTGCATTTTCATTCGCCATCTTTGATCTGCTATTTTGAATTTTTCCGAAATTTGTATCGCGAGCCTGGTTTCAAACTAATCTTTACTTTCTGAAAATCTGATAGGATTTCCACATGAAAATCCCTAGTTGGGACAAGCACTGTATACGGATTGTATTTTACATTCCTCCATTTTTATGAAAGTAAGATAATTATAATAAAAGTTCAACTTCAAGAAAACAAACACACAACGAGGCATTATTTTTCAACAAAGAGTGTAATATTGGACCTCCAAATTGATTTGAGAATTCTCAAAGACTCTACGAATCCTGTTTCCAAAGATTAGGAATGAATAATTTTTCCGTTACCCGGTAAACCTTGGCAACAACTTTGAGCGAAACATTTACCGACAAAGAGTTGGGATTCTAAAGAAGGAGTAATCAGTATTTTCGCTCAACAAGGGGTTGAATATGTGGATGAATGTTGGAATTATCATAATGTACAGGATAAAACGCAGCAAAAATGTCTGCAGTGTTAATCAAAAGTATTTGAAATAGATTTGGCGGGAAATCCGCATTTTGCCCCTGCAAATTCGCCCCACTGGGGTTCTGAAGATTTTTACGGATTAAGTGGTGGTTCTCATTTAGCAACCCCAAAGTGAGGTGATTTTCTCGAATTTTTTGTCATGGAAGGAAGTAAATAAAGAACCCGGGGGTTTTCACACTTGTTAATTGAGTCTTTAAGCACAAAAAAAATTTTTTTAGTAAAAAAATAATGCCATGCACTGTAAAAAATTTTGGTGGTAATATTATTAAATGTCAATGGCAACAGGATTCACCTATACAGTGTTGGTAAAATTACATGATATATGTTAATGTAAAAATTATCAACTACACACACCAGTGAATTCACACATCCACCCAAGGTAAATTTACACATACATGTTAACTGTAATTTTACCAGAACGCAAGTAATTTTACATTGACATGTACATGTAATTCGATTTTATCAGTCCTAAGTATCTGTAAAATTACCGATGAAGTAGGTAATTTTACATTGACATGTGGATATAATTTCATTTTACCAGTACTCAGTACTTGTAAAATTACCACCATAGTGTTCATGTTAATTTACAGGTGACATGCTGAATAAAAAGACTGCCAAATGTTTATGGAGAATGCATTTTACAGGAACAGTCTTGGTAAACTTGTTGCATGTAATTTTACATCTATTTCTCACAGTGTGGGAATTGTTGATACGTGTTGAAGCATAACCATCTAAAAAAAAGGGATCAATCGGGCGCCACTATAGCACTTACAAAAATTATCAGAAATCAAAAATCCACAAATTTTTATGAAATATATTGTATTTGTTGGAAGTTGTACCAATAAAACCAATGAAAAGTCCAAAATTACAAAAAATGATAGACATGCAAACTTTTGGTAGCGTTTTTTCACCTTTTTTTCGCTCTTTAAAGTGCTATAAAAAGAAAAAAAAGACAAATGTCATCTCCATTTAGGTTCATCTTCCAATAAATTCAATCAGCTTCAAAGTAAGAAAAAAAGAGCGATCCGTTCAGTAGTTTTTGAGATATCGTGGAGCCAAACTTTAAAAACGCCCCGAGTAAAAATGTTAATTTCGGTTCGCCAAACGGGACTGGTGCAGACGTGTTGCATTTTTGTGCGGTACTGTTGCAGATTCAGTGCGGGCGCATCACATCCGCAACAGTACCGCAGAAAAATGCAACACGCCCGCACCAGTCCTGTTTAGCGAACCCGAAATGAAAATCTTTACTCGGGGCCTTTAAAGTTCCGAGATACGAATCCTTTAACTTGAGAAAATTTTTTTCGTGTACTTTAAGACCCATTTAATGAGTTTCAAATAACTCGAGTTCTTGATTGACTTCCTCGTTAAGAAAAAAAATTCGAGAAAATCACCTTATTTCGGAATTCGCTTGATGAGAACCTCCCCTTAATCGTTAATTTTTCAATCATTAGAATGAGTCATTCCATGTCAGTTCATCCAGCTATGACACCCACCACCTCGGATTTCTATGAAATTTTTTTCATCGAATCTTATCACCATTCTATTGACCAATCCAAAACCGTTTTTTTTTTAAATCCCATACTTTTCGAGTTATAAAATAATAAAGTTTCGCGAAACTGCGTATCAACGCTCCCCGACAGACCACGCGCCACGTGGCAAAAATTCCAATAACTTTTGATCCAAATGGTATTTCATGCTCAAAATTATATGAGAGTCTCATGGGGATATTTAGATTCGGAAAATACACGTTTCATCACTTTGGATTCATTGTGAGGGGGTTCTCAACGCAGACTTTATGAACTTTTGACCATCTGGACAGGTAATTTTCAAATTCATATTTCGAGGTGAGGCCCAGCAGCTACAGGACTGTTTTTTTTTCAAATGAAAGCTCAAGATGCCCGCTTTGAGAATATGAAGAGACAAATCTGGTTTTTTTATCGCATCCATGGTTTTTTAAATTTTTCATCATTTTGCGTCATGATTTCCGTTCTGATATTGTGCGATCACCTGTTTCTTATCCACGAACCTGGAAAACGATCGTATATTTCGAATATTGACGTATACAAGGGTTATCAGAAAATTTGAATACGATTTCAAAATGGAGAATCCAAAAATGACGAAGCAAACCTAACAAAAAAAATTGATAAAGTGAGTGAAAAATCCGCACAGTGTAGGGAGTCAAAATTCGATAATCCGTGTATGAGTTCTAAAGATTGCAGTTTTCCTAACACAACTGGATGAATTTGAAGGAGTGACACAAATAATTTTTTCTATCAAGTTTTATTTTAACTGGTCTGAGAGGGAAAAAAACACGTGCCTCGACTAAAAATGTATAATGTAATATGGAAAATCAGATTTTAATTCACATTCGACGAAGCAACTCAGTGAATATTTATTAGATGAAAACCAATGACACAAATTTCAGATATTTTTACATTATTCATTAAAATATATGAACATCCGCAAATAGGCTCTACTACTATGAGACTGCCTTTATCACACAATAAGACCAAAACCGACATTAGGCTGTAATGCATATTTAATCAAAATAATTCCATCAGTCTCGAAAACCTTCAGTGTTCTGGACTCATTTGTTATAGGAATATTAAGTCATCAGAATAACGATAGATCAAGAAGTAGAATTTCCAGTAATGTGATGCAAGACTAGTGTCTCTAAGAAACTGTCGATAACTTATTGGCGATGTCTTGTTTTTTTCAGCATTTCATTGCAGTTAATATTAGTCGAATTAACCGCCTCTTTAGAAAAATAATACATTCTCCCGAATCTCTTTGTAGCCGGTGGTTACCACATGAAATAATGTTGCTCAACAAAACGTATTAGTTTGGATGAAAACCTGTGCACTGTGTATAATTTTTGTGGTGGAAATCCATCTGTCAAGATGTTTGACATTGGTGTGAACAATAATTATATTGCTTGCACTTATGATGAACATTGGTTTTTTGGTTTAGTTTCATCTAAAAATGAAGAAGAAGGTGATGTTCAAGTGAAATTTCTACATCTATTCGGCCCTTCTCCATCTTTCCACTGGCCATCAAAAGAAGACATTTGTTGGATCCCTATATGCAACATTATTTCATGTGTTAACCCACCGGCCACAACCCTTGTATACGTCAATATTCGAAATATACGATCGTTTTCCAGGTTCGTGGATAAGAAACAGGTGATCGCACAATATCAGAACGGAAATCATGACGCAAAATGATGAAAAATTTAAAAAAACCATGGATGCGATAAAAAAACCAGATTTGTCTCTTCATATTCTCAAAGCGGGCATCTTGAGCTTTCATTTGAAAAAAAACAGTCCTGTAGCTGCTGGGCCTCACCTCGAAATATGAATTTGAAAATTACCTGCCCAGATGGTCAAAAGTTCCTAAAGTCTGCGTTGAGAACCCCCTCACAATGAATCCAAAGTGATGAAACGTGTATTTTCCGAATCTAAATATCCCCACGAGACTCTCATATAATTTTGAGCATGAAATACCATTTGGATCAAAAGTTATTGGAATTTTTGCCACGTGGCGCGTGGTCTGTCGGGGAGCGTTGATACGCAATTTCGCGAAACTTTATTATTTTATAACTCGAAAAGTATGGGATTTAAAAAAAAACGGGTTTGGATTGGTCGGTAGAATGGTGATAAGATTCGATGAAAAAAATTTCATAGGAGTCCGAGGTGGTGGGTGTCATGGCTGGAGGAACTGACATGGAATGACTCGAATGAAAATACAATTGTACAATCGTAAATTTTGTGCGCAGTCAATCCATACCTTATATCCATTCATTTACCACTTTCAACGGGTTCAAAACCCAAACAAATCATGTTCTAAACTAGCGAAGAACAAAATAAAAGAAATTAATATAATTTATAATATGACACCTGATGCACTCAGAAAAAAGCAACGTGGTTACAGGAACTATGTTCGCATGGTCGAAGATTCGCGGTTGCAGTGACGTGAAATTTGGTTATGATGACGACAAAAACAAGACAAAATGACATGAATGTAGTTGTAGCACGGACTATTTCAAGTTTGAGTTTAGTAATGTTTCACCTAAAGGTGATTTGCCTGATTTTGATATTAGAAATTGAGGGACTTTCAACTATGCGATTCAGATACTTCAATATTTTATAAAATATGACACCATCACAAATTACATTATTCAGCCGCTAGTTTTAGCTATGTCAAAACCTCCGCAATTATTACAAACAGTTTTTCATGCTGATTGACTGAAATTCAATTGATCTGGATTTGAAATCGAATTGATTAACACAAATGCTTATATGAGTCTATAATCATGTCATTCAAAAACGCAAATATTCCCATCGATGCGTGAATATGTTCAACGTTGCACATGTACGGATAATTTTCATTAATCGGGGGAAATATTTTTGCTTTAGAATGATATAATCATTGCTCTATGTGGATTTGAGAAGAAATCAGCGTACCATCCGAGTAAAGATGTTGTCTGCAAGATTTCTCCGAACTGAACTTATGAAACAGTTTGAAATTTTCAGGAAATAGTCTGTGATACTTTACAAATTGCGGCACGTAGCTCGAATTGATGAAGTATCAAAGATTATTTCCTGAAAACCTCAGACTGTTCAAGGGTGTCCCCTGGTCGATGTTTTCACTAGAAAACTACTAGATCGTTTCAACCATTTCACGTCATTAATATTCAATTAATTACATCGACCTTGAGATAAAAAAATCCAGAATAAATCAGAGATGCCGGCTCTGGTCTCAGAATAATTGTACATGGATTATATTTGTTCTAATATCAAAAAAACTGAATAGAGGATCCTTATTGGCTGATAACGAAATTTCATTCTAATTATTTATAACGAGTTAGTTGAACAACAAACAGACCAGACCCGGATTGTCTGATTGATTCTGAATCATTTGATCCAAAGTTTAATGCAATTGATTGAATATTTTTGACGTAAAATGGTTGAAACGATCTAGTAGTTTTTTGGTGAAAAAATCGACCAGAGCACTCCCTTAATGAGTTCAGTTCTAAGAAATCTTGCAGACAAAATCTTTACTCGGATGGTACGCTGGTATCCCCCTAACGTATGAAGCGAACGAATTATATGTGTTATATAACGTCTACACGTTGAACGCTAATTAGTTTTATGTAAATTATGTGATTTTATGTAATATTGCATTCATCGTAGTGAGAGCACAACGGAAACCAGTCGAAACTATACACAAATATATTAGGGGTTAAAGATAAAACATAAATGTTTTGGTATACTACGAGGTGTGTTCAAAAAGTAACGAGAATTTTTTAATTTCGCGGGTTTGGAGAGTCCGCCTGTATAAAATTTTTCTTTATTATGTTGGCACACATGCCCCTGAAGTAAGATAAAATTCTCAGCAATATTCATTGCTTACTTTTCAAGTGGCAGCCGCTAACGTTAGACGTGTTTTTTCGAGCTCGGCGATCCGCGTTTGTGAAAAAAAATGGATCAAAGAATTTGTATTCAATTTTGCGTAAAAAATGAAATAAAGTGTAGTGAAGTTTGTAAAATGTTGACAAAGGCATATGGTGAGTCTGCTATGAGTAAAGCAAGGATTTACGAGTGGTATAAGTGTTTCCAAGATGGCCGCGAAAACGTTGAAGATGACGAACGACCCGGACGCCCAAGCACATCAACAACCGATGAAAACGTGGAAAAAGTGAAAGAAATGGTTATGAGCGATCGCCGAATCACAATCAGAGAAGTCGCTGATGATGTTGTCATATCAGTCGAAAAGCAATCCGAAAAAAAAACGCCCGGATTTGTGGCAAAACAATTCATGGCTTTTGCACCACGATAATGCACCTGCTCACACTTCATTGCTTGTTCGTGAATTTTTGGCCAAAAGCAAAACTGTAACGATGCCTCAGCCTCCATATTCGCCAGATATGGCTCCATGTGACTTTTTTCTATTTCCAAAAATAAAGAGAACATTAAAAGGCCGTCGTTTTACAAGCATAGATGACATGAAAAGCGAATCGCTGAAAGAGCTAAAAGCTATTACAAAGATCGAGTTTCAAAAGTGTTTCGAGGATTGGAAAAAGCGTTGGCACAAGTGTATCATATCCAAGGGGGATTATTTTGAAGGGGACAAAATAGATATCGATGAATAAATAAATATTTTTCTCATAAAACGAAAATTCTCGTTATTTTTTGAACACACCTCGTATATTGTATTTTAGTATAGCAAAATAGGAACCATTATTTGTCTCTGTTAGCGACTGTGTACAGAAATTTGTAATTGTCGCCAGTTTACTATCTTTTCTAGTGATCATTCCATGATCTTTTTTCTCCGTGCACAAAATTGTCGACTGTGCACTGCGATTTTGATTACCTCGATTATACAATTAATAAGTAAACCCGTTCATTGATATTTTGATTTTTCTTCAATTTTTGAATTCTTTTTAAATCCAATCTCTCATAATAAAAATCGTACAATTAAAACAGAAGTTCAAATTACGTTCTGAGTTTGTAAATAGAGTTTGCCACTCCAGAGGCTGGGAAACTTATTCGTTATATAACTATCAAAGTGTGTTTTCGAATTTTTTTGGAGCTGTGAACAACCCTTATGAAAAAACCCGGTATCGGATTTTCATCGTTTAAATCATCAGCTGTATCAATATTATCCAAAATATATCGTTTGGTTCCATTATCAGACAAGTCCGATAAAATACGAAATCTACGATAATTATCCGATATAAAACCGATCAGCTAGCCAATGATTTCCCGATATCGGGTTTACATTGGATAATCATCGTAGATCTCGTATTTTTATCGGACTTGTCTGATAATGAAACCAAACGATAGATTTTTGATAGTATTGATACAGCTGATGATTTAACGATAAAATCCCGATATCGGGTTTTTTCATAAGGGAACAAAATGGAGGCTTCTCAGTATTTCCCCTTAGGGATCTGTTGTTTCGTGACCGGACCAATAAAACAGGCCCACGAACCAGGTCGACCTCCTGATTCGGAGACCAGAATATATTTTTTCGAAGGTTTCTGGTGCGCTGAGTTTGGACCCAAGGTTCAAATCTGTCAGGTTTCCGACATATCTCAACCTAAAAGTGTAAAACCAGCCATTTTGGCCTATGGGGCCGTCCATAAACTACGTGACCCTGTTTTTGCAACTTTTTGACCCCCCCCCCTTCCCCATGTAGCTCTACCGTGGCTTTTCTTTGGAACCCCCCCTCCCCTCCCCCCACGTGGGAACGTAGTTTTTTCACGTTCAGATAAATTAACTCCAATCAAATGAATTTTTATTCAAATATGACCTTAATAAAATTGAAATTAACTGAAATGAAAGATTTATTTGATTGAAATAAAATTTCTCTCATTTCAAATGAGATTTACTTGAACGAAGAAGAGTCTTATTTGATCCAATCAAATATATATTTGGGTTATATTCAAATGGATCATTTTTCTGGATATTTATATAGAATTTTCTTCCAAGTACAACATAAATAAAAAAACACGTAGCTTGGAACCGCCCCCCCCCCCATGTAGCCTAACGTAGCATTTCATCTTATCCCTCCTTCCCCTTATATTGGCCACGTAGTTTACGGATGACCCCTATATTTGAGTTGATGTTGAATCGAACTCTTTCTTCGACTCGAAAAACTATGAACAGTTCGAAGTATAAACTTTGCCCTTTCAAATGCCATTGATTTTGTTTGAATAGCTCTTCCATTCGCTGAGATATCGCATTTTGAAATTTTCAACCACGATGGGTTTTCAGATACAGGTAAATTCACAAACATAAAAATTTCAAAATGCGATATCTCAGCGAATAAAAGAGATATTCAAGCAAATTCAACTGTATTTGAAAGGGCAAGGCTGATACTTCAAACTATTCATAGTTTTTCGAGTGAAAGAGAAATTTCGATGCCACATAATCTCAAATATAGGTGAAAATGGCTAATTTTGGACTTTAAAGTTATGGTATCTCGAAAACTAGAGCTAATCGAGAGATTCGAGCCTCGGATTTGGATTCAGCACCCAAAAACCTTTGAGAAAGTGTCCCATGTAACTCCCGCGAATTCGAAGATACGATTATGAGCCAAAGAAATTTGAATTTAATATACTAGTTACAACTAGTACATAGGATTTTATTTTTGAAATTAATTCCTGCAAAAATGGCGTGTTATCTGAAAAAAAAACTGCTTGAGAATCGTTAATGAAAATTGAACTATGCGTTATAAAAAAGAATATAGCTCATATCATGTCAAGGACCATGGAGTTCTTCAAGAAATGGGCAAAATTTTGCTAAGTACTTTCTGATCAACTAAACAAAAAATACAAATCCTCAATCGGCAATAATGAAGTACATTGCTAAAATTGAGCTTTGAATATAAAATGGAAATTCAAAAAAATTCCTAAGAATTATGCAAACGATTATAAACATATTAACCTACAAATGTCAATACATTTCATAACTGATTTTCTCAATTTTTAGGAATATGTGTTGGGCTTTGGATTTATATTTGGAGCCAAATCCTCGCAGTAAACTTTATTGCTATATATTTAATATTTGTAATCATTGTTTACTTATTTAAAAACTACATAGCAAAATTTTGTCCGTTTTCTAATGCTCCATAGCCCTTAAATCAAAAATTTCTTGGCTCATGATCGTGTTATCTTAGAATTTGCCAGATTTAGTGATCCAGCCATGAAACAAAAGATGCCCTGGAACAAATACTGAGGAGCCGCCGTTTTGTTGTTCAGAGCTCTGAAAAAATTGGAAACGCACACTTCAATAGTCATTTAATGAAGAACTTTTGATAAAATTTCGATACGCTGTTTAGGTTTCTGAAGGAAATTCCCGAAATTATCTTAGCCCCTCAAAAGGATACTAGCGTTAGCGTTAGCGAGCCCGTTGGTTAGAAAAGGATATATCTATACGATAGAAAGAGAGGTCCGAACAAACGCTGGTATCCACTGAATGATACATACAGAATTAACTAGTGATCGTGTAATATATTGCATCAGTTATGGTTAAAAAAAAAAGATAACCAAAAGAAAAAAAGTAAACGTAAACGAACGTGTAAAACCGCATTTTGGATTTTTGTCCAGTTTACATTCAAGTTTACCAAACTTCTTCAAGACAACAAAATCCGTAAAAACAGACATTTTTACATTTTTTTTCCTCGAACGTTTATCTTCCAAGATCCAGAAATATTCACATGTCCGTTTTCACGTTTTTCGTTTTGTTAGGATTGTGTATTTAGGTCTCAACGATTACACCCTCGCCATCTGAGTTTTCAAACTTGTATGCAGCGTTGACAGGTTAGAGGGGGAACTAGATCCTTTGCATTGATTATTCTATTTGACACGAGTATCAAATTTGTTGATTCCCTTAGAACGTCTCCCTAATCTGGCAACTCCGTCTGTATATACAACTGTGAATTGATAATATATTGATTTCATCCTAGACAGCACAACACAGTTCTTGATATATTCATGAATAATAATTCATGAATTCTCATGATTCTTAAGGTATCGATTATGAACTTATCCTGAACTGTTGTGTTTTTTAGGATTACAATGTTTGAATACAATTTGAGAATTATTTTTATTGTAAGTTCTTTCATATTGAATGGGTTTCGGTGAAGTACACTGTAAGAAATTATCGGAATTTTCCTATGCGCAGCAACCGGAAAATTCCGATCCTGGGATAGGAAATCAATTCCCGGTACATATATATGAATTTCCCCATAAAATTTAACTGAAAATTTCAAACTTCATAAGATTTTTACTATCATTTTCCAGTAAATTTCTGGTAAAATACGGAAAATTCCTACCGCATGGATGTGTTTATTACTGCCGAACATTTATGTGAAGTTTCCTGTAGAAATTTTTTACAGTGTACTACGCCGTAGTAAAATTTATAATATTGTGAACATTATACTTTCAGAGGGATCTCCTCCACCATTTTGTGACTTCTCATATACACACTGAGAAAAAAGTATTCCAAATTTATTTCAATCAAATAAGGTTTGTTATCTATTACCAAAACTTATTTGACCCAAATGATGGTTTGTTTACAATTAATAAGTCTTCTTTGTTACAAACAAACTCTTCTCTCAGTGCAGCAATTAATGCTGTTCAAAAATTTGGCATGTTCTGATGTTTTAGGATATCTTTCAGACTAAAAGTTAGGTCAAGTTAAGAAAATCTTATGCTTGGCTTGGAATATCTTCAAGGCACGAATTCTCAAGTAGGTTTTGATTCGATCTATTCAACTTCACACAACCGACCACAAATGCATACAGAGTTCGTTTCACTTTTTATGCACCTTACGTTGAAAACTGAAATTTCAGGGAATGAATTGTTTATAGATTCTAAATAAATTACCACAAAGAGCTTATTCAGAATCCAGTTTCAAGTCACTCACGAATGCCTTTAGCATGACCTGTGAATCCATTTAGAATACTGAATACTGAGTTACTGAAGTTTTCAAAAACTATGTTCAATTCAAAGGATCTCGTAGAACCGAGAGTTATTAGATCTCTCCACTCAAAATACTCAAAGATAATTGGATAAAATGAATAAATTAACCAACCAGATCTTCTGTTGGTATGGAACAAAGTCTGGTTGATTGATTTCTTCATGAAGCTGAAACTAGCAGATTTGAGCTAGCAGACTTGAGCCTTAGCTCATCGTAGAATTGTCGTCGTAAACCAATGCAATTTTTGAAAAGATTTCAAATTTACATTACTTCAGTTTATAAACGAGGTCTGCTAGTTTACATCTGCTAGCTTCAGCTTCATGATTTCTTCCAATAGGGTCCACTCTTGAGAAGGTTCTAATTTAAGAGATTTCTCAGGGAAATTTCAGAGATTCTCAGAGATTTTCAAATTTTCGCAAAAAAAAGGGATGTTTTTCAGGGATTATTCATGGGTTTATAAAAATTTTATAGCGAAATATTTCCATACGAGAGTTTTGCCCGCTTCCATTATATACTCAGATATCAAAAGTTTCGAAAACTATATTCAAAAGCATCCTTCAGTGACCATCAAACTAACTCTCGAAAACATAATGAAACGATGTTGCTAAGGGGTGCTACCGCCCCAAGAGAACACGAGTCGAATAGATTAACTTTAGGTTGGTTTTAGATAAATTTACATCCAACGAACATTCAATGAACCTTCAAATGCCGAGAGTTTTGATTTGGGTTTAACAAGCGTTTGTTCAAAGTTGCATGTTGTCTTGATGCAATGTCGTCGACTTCATTGCTTTGCGAACACGAAGACATTTTCAATCAAATGAAAAAATTGATTCTCGATCTCAGTAGTTTTTTTCAACGATATTTAAATCGATCGATGTAGTCTGATAAAAATCGAGGATCGAGCGCGAAGAAATCAACTCGAAAACGAAATCTTTACTCTCTAAAACAACTCTACATGCATTCAAAAACTACTATACAGAGGGTAATATTTGACTTTATTAAATCATTTTCCTTTTTTTTTTTTGGTTAAACATTGTTTTCTCAAGAAGTTGCCGTTTTGTTTGGAGGGATCATGTTTTAATGGTTCTAGTTTGAACTATAACAACTCCTGTCCTGATTGAAATTCTTCTTGTTTCATGTTCCTCAGTTCGATTTGAAAAAGCTTTATCAAAGAATTCCCTAAGAACTTTTCTCAAAGTTTGGGATTCTCAAGGAGTTTACAGAGAATTTTTTTCTATTCAGGAGATAATCAGAACGTCAGTTATCACGCAAGATTTAGATTACTTCATTTTATACAGGTGTACTTGGTGCTTTTGGATTAAATCCACATAATTTCTCATTGAATCAACAGTCAATATACCGTGAAAATGAGAAGCTTTGAAATCTTTCTTCCCTAATCAAAAAAAGTCCTGATATTCGTCGTGTTTTCTATGTTTTCAGAATAGAATGGAATAGAATTTGTATTAATGATCAAGGACAAAGTCCTATGTGAACAATTGGTGAAAAAGACTATAATGAAAACCAAAGAAAATGATAAAACATTGAAGGGACTCTTCTCCCTTGGATATTCACAGGCATCTTGGTCCTGTTTAAAGATCGATTACGAAAATCTTGACGCTACAACATCAGGCCTGGATCAAGGGGGGATTTCTAGGAGGGACTATAGCCTGAGGCCTCGCTTATCGAGGGGAAGCTGCACCGATGCAAACAGCTCTCAAGGAAATTCCTTTCCCTGCTTTTTACCTTGAAGTGGCCTCAACACTTCCTCATCCGACCCTGTACAACATGTTTCATGCAGTATTTTCTTTGAAATTTTTTTTGTTATTTCCCGTATAAAGTACCGCAAAATTTAGAAATCGTACGATTTTCAGATTAACAATGAACTCCTTGATGTAATAGTTCTGGAAGCAGTAAAGAATCTCCACATTGATTAGCAATACAGAAGTACGTATCGACAAATTTGATTGCGATTCAAAACTTCGTTACCTTTCATTTTGTATCCACAATCTCGTTCACAAAGATAAGATCGGTCAAATAGTCTTCAGGAAACGTAGTCTCATGAAATTGATTCTTTCATTCGCATACATCGATGCTTTTTCAGGATTATAATACTTCTTCTAAGGGCAGGTTGGATGTCTCTATCCCAAGATTTCTCTGGAATCGTAAAAACATTTTCACAAAGAATCATTGGCCATGAAAAATATGTTGCTGTACAAAAAATGTTTCATTTTGCGAATTTCCACGTCAATTGCAAGTTGATTTTGGATTGGATCCTCACCATAAATCAATTATTATTGTTTCCTTCCACTTTTCACTGGAATGCATATTCTGAACATCTCAATTACGATCGAATTCTTTGGAAATAAAAAAGCTACAACTCAATCAGTCGAAACGACGTGAAGGATGTAGTTTCTTCTCGAGCCTTCCGTTAAAAATATGATCAACCTTCGACATCGTAAGATACTCGATATGATAAATGTGTATCATTCAAAGAGTAAAATTAATCCTTTAATCCAGAATTTTTACTTATACTTGAGGGGATACAATTGTAAAGGCGGTTTGCATCTCATTACATCGAATCATGAAATCGCACGGTCGAAGGTCTAATCGGTCATCAGCATCAGAATTTTTCAAAATTTTACGTCATGCTAGCTGATTCTTTTATGTGGAATTATTGCAAACATGTTGCAATGGAAAAAAAGCATCGTCCAGAATTATGATTCAATTTTTTATATAAAAAAAATGATGGTACAGAAAAGGATTTTGATCGAGTGCAACTGCTCTGTTGTCTGTTCATAATGTTGAATAAAACATTTGTGTACAGTACATTTTTTTCCATATAGTTGAATCTTTTGTATAAGATTGATGGAAATTACATTTAGATTCTCAAAACATTGCCTCGTACGGCAGATGATTGTAGCTCAGAAACGCAATTAAAAAAAAAATAATCTCAAGTGTAAGATTTGGTTAATACCCGTTCTAGATGATACCGGTATTAAAACTAGAACCATTTCATATCTGGTTAATTTCTCGAAAGACAAAGAAACTCCATAAAACATATCAATTAAGTTTCTAAACATTCGCTCAATCTCGTAGAATGTCTTGAAACTAAGTGGAAATAAATTTATACTTGGATTTCCATCTAAATTAACCAATAATTGACATTTTAGTGTTGATATGCTTTGTACTTTGCGGAGAAAGAACATAACGCATATTTGAAACAAGCTCATACGGCACATATACTTCGAGCCCTGGTTGAAGTCTTTATGAACTCTTTCTGATTTGGTATGTTATATAAGTTGGATATCCAATGGAGATTGAATGGATGTGAAATGGACACTCGATATATGCCATACACAAATGTGCTGTATGGGGGGTATCTCAGTCATCTTAGTTATCTTGGCAAATAGAAAATTGGAGAAATTCTGAAAGAATTCTATGTGATGCAACCATTTGTAGTGAAAAAAATGTTTATACGTTAACAAACCACGACCCAGGAAAATGCCAGCTATGCCAAGATTTTATGGCATCTCATTTGATGATTCATTTTATGAACTATTATCCTCAAGATCAGCCCTAAAGAAATTTCCTTTGGACGAATGGCCAAATGATTACAAATTTCGAATGAATGATAAATAATCCAGCACATACCTGAAATTCCTATGTCAACATAAACTTGAATATAATGATAATTTCAAGATGTTAAATTATAAAACTACAATCACTCTACATTATTTGTAAACTTTTGTCATCCAATCCCATGCTATTGACACTTCATAATTGGAATGTAAAAACTCTTTGACATTTAGAGGTTACTACAATAAAGATGTTTATGTAATCTCTAGAAATCAGTGAAAGATATAAATTTGTACTTTGAGTGCAATCCTGATTCATCGTATGACGTACTTGATTTTTGTAGATTCACAATGTGCAGTTGCAGCAGTCTTCATGAAAAAAGTGATCAGAAAATTTAACTCTTTTTCTCCCAGTGCTAGAAGGAAGGGATTTTTAGTGAAAGATGAAAATGCATGAGACAAAATACTAGTACTGATTTCATAAGACACGTCAAGTGGGAGGCTTTATTGACCTCATTATTGAAATTTATGTTCATAATCATTGTAAAGTATCATTATTTAATTGGTGGCTGATGCATTAAATGATCGTATGAGACTTGTCACAATTTCGTTGCAAATCATTTGCGTTTGGGAGCATAACCATACCATGTTGTTTCCCATGGACAAAAAAAACAGTCATGCGATTTGAGTGTGAAAATAATGAAAAATTACTACTCACCAAAAAGAATTACTTCTCTCTGGAAGTGGACCTTCAGTTACGCAATGCGATATTGGAAGGGACACGTGAAATACGATGTGAGTTGTCAAGTAAACTACAGCGTCGTCTGCTGTAAGCAATCAACCACGATTGGAAATGGATTGGGACTATGTTTACATTGGAGCGATTGCAAAATGGTTACGTTTACAATGCGTTTTTTTTCACCGTTTACAATGCGCAGTCGGTCAATTTAAGGGAGGGTAGAGTATCATAATCAGGGATGGGCAAGTAATTTACTTCGTGTAATCTACATGTGTATTTTACATGTAAATTACTGTCAAAAACCTGTGGTGACACGTCAATTCCCAACTCTAAGGATGGGCAAGTAATTTACTTCATGTAATTTACATGTGTATTTTACGTGTAAATTAATGTCAAAAACCATTTATGACACGTCAATTCCCAACCCTGATCATAATAGCTAAGTTCGTTTACCGATGTCCCAAGTTACCCCAACTCGCTCCAAGTATTTTGGATTCGCTACTTCCAGTTTAAGCAACGAAATGATTGGTTTGGTACAAGTTGGAGCAACTCAGAGCACGTAGAACGAACGAACCTAATACCGAATGTGCATAGTACCGAATGTGTCATAGTACCGAATGTTCATATTCCCGAATCCTCATAGTACCGAATGCTCATAAGACCGAATGTGCATAGTCCCGAATAAAAAAATATAAATTTTGAAATGAATCCAACAATCCGCCACTTCCATCATAAAAAATGATTCGTTTACGCATATCATGTGGGAACGATCAATTTTTTATGACAGAAATGGTCCATTCTTTTATTTATTTTGAAATTCATATTTTTTTATTCGGGACTATGCACATTCGGTCTTATGAGCATTCGGTACTATGAGCATTCGGGAATATGAACATTCAGTACTATGACACATTCGGTATTATGATACTCTACCTTAAGGGAGTGCTTTGGTCAATTTTTTCACTAGAAAATTACTACATTGTTTCAACTGTTTTTTATCATTTCTAAAAGGATTATTAAACCAAACTTTGGATCAAAAGATTCAGAATTAATCAAAAAATTCGGGTTTGATCCACTGATATCTATAATACACTGGATAGGAAATACAGAGGTGTGCAAATTATTAGAATAATTCTTATTTCCAAAACAACTCCAACTTTTGCCTCAGGCTGGCCTCCCATGGACCGGAATTCGTTCCGGCGGAATGAAAATTGAGCCAATGCACAATTTTTTATAGATTTCTGATAGAACGCTCTAAAAGAAATTGTGAAAGTGATTGGTTTAAAGTCATTCCGCCGGAACGAATTCCGGTCCATGGGAGGCCAGCCTCAGGTTATGCATTTATCCGTGGAGTACTATTTTGTCTTGTTGATATAATAGTTTTCCATCCTTCTATTTCTAAGTTAATTATTGTAACAATTTTTCTTTCCAATCTTTTCTTCACTCCAATGATCTCAACACTTCGATCTCAAACTAAACAGTATGTGACGATAGATACCCGCTGGGAATTTAGAATAGTTAACAACAAATTCCGACCGGGATTTTTATTGATTTCATCGTAACTCAACTATCATTCCTTGTCGTGTATATAAATTTTATACAATGGAACACCAGTCCTCAATATCAAAATATTGCACATTGTTAGCTATTTGAAGACATATGAAGATGCTTATAATTAAAAAGGACTTTGTACAAATGAGATTGTTATATAGGAATCATGGAATATTCCTTCGTTCAAGAATGAAGGGCTTGAGAACTATTTATATCAAGAAATAAAATCAGTACTCCATAAATGATTGCATTCCCTTAGAGGAAAGTTAGAACAGTTTTGGAAATCACAATTATTCTAATAATTTTCACACCTCTGTACACCAAAATTTCTGTGGCAATTAGAATATTAGAATCCCAGATAACACGCGGAGAAATCTTTTTCAAGAGCAAGAATAGAACTCTTCAAGAATTCTTTTCGAACTAATGAATTCATATAGAGCTCTGGAGCAGTTCAATCTGTCGGACATTAACAAGCTCTTTGAGAATATCAGAAGTATTGTTTGAGTACTCTCAAAGAACCTGTTAATGTCCGACAGATTCAACTCCTCCAGAGCTCTATATGAATTCATTAGTTCGAAAAGAGTTCTTGAAGAGTTCTATTCTTGCTCTTGGAAAAGAATTCTTCGTGTGTTATCTGGGTGGTCTGTTTGCTGTTCAACTAAATCATTATAATTAATGAGAACGAAAATTCGTTATTAGGATGCTTTCGATACCAAGGGAGTCAAGTGGAGTGGGTTATCTGTTGACCGATCAAAAATTAGGAACTTTTTGGCAAGTTTTCAATTGGTCGAAAGATAACCCCTCCACTCTATTCCCTCGATGTCGAAAGCACCCTTAGTCAATTCAAAACCTCCATTCACTTTTTTTTTATTATCATAACAAATATAACCCGTGTACAATTAGTTTAAGACCCGAGTCGGCTTCTCTGATTTATTCTGAATTTTTTTATCTAAAGATCATTGTAATTGATTGAATAGGAATGATGTAAAACGGTTGGAACGATTTAGTAGTTTTCTGGGGGGAAAATCAACCAGGGGACACTTTTAGGCTAACCTCCCATGGACCGGAATTCGTTCCGGCGGAATGACTTTAAACCGATCGCTTTCACAATTTCTTTTAGAGCGTTCTATCAGAAATCTATAAAAAATTGTGCATTGGTTCAATTTTCATTCCGCCAGAACGAATTCCGGTCCATGGGAGGCCAGCCTTAAGAGGAATTTCGAAAATAATTTGATTTCTCAAAATGTTTTTTCGAAATTCCAAATTCAGGCTCTTTAACAATCAAGATAAAGTCTCAAAAAATCATCCCTGAAAATTTTAGATTATTTCGTAAATTCAGTTTCGAGTAATTTGGTAAAGAAAAACCGTGCTCGGTCGGTAAGTTCGTATACACTTAAGGGGATACTAGCGACGGTATCGAACTTTTCTTTTTATCGTATAGGTTCGTCTTTTTCTAACCACCGCTCTCAAAGGTAGGAGGCAGGGTTTCTTTTCTAGTACAATCTCTAAAATTGTCATTGGCAATTCCGATTAAATATTGTTTGCCGTAGGTTGATACATCGGAAAATTGTACTAAATCCGAAACCCTGGTAGGAGGTCTTTTAGTCGAATGCAGCCCCCCTGACTCATGCATTTTCCTCTAAAAATCCGTTTCACACATTAAAGCTGAAATCCCCAAAAATTCAGATGGCGATTACATCGACTTGGCCGAATTATAACCTCAAAATATCAATGTTGCAAAGTGTGGTTTCGTGAAGATTGGAAGTTTACAGATGTAATAGTATTATTGGTTGTTATTTGTAGTTTTCTCTTGAATTTTTGCGCTGAATGATTTGTTTTCACAAAATTGATAGGATGATTGACACGCAGAGCCCTCTATGACTTTTTGTTCACTTTGTGAACAGGAGTTCTAGAAAGTCAGAGCAGTGATGCCAGGAATTCCAACTCTCGCCAATTTTTGCCCCCTCCATTGAGATATTTTGCCTCTACACTATCAAATTTGTTTTGTCGGCGGCCTCATTGTGTGCGTGAAATTTCTATACACTGGGGCTTCATGGAGGGGGCAAAACTTGGTTTCTGGCATCACTGAGTCAGAGGATGCTTCCGATTGCAGGCAGGGGCTAGCCCCTAAGGCTAGAATACTGAATTCCCATTGGCTGAATCATGGCCCCTGGGGCCAAGAGCTCTCGCAATCGGAAGCATCCAGAGAGGGCTTGCCAGGGATGGGTTCTATGCGCGTGCGATCAGTAATATGCGTTAACTATGCGTAGATCATGCATAAAACATGTAGAATACGCAGAAAGTGCATAAAACATTGTAAAATTAATTCCGACTTAAAATTGAAAAATTCGGAATATATGAAATAGATATTTATGAGTGTTGAAATGGTAAACAATCCATAGTTTTAAAATTATAACCCAACTCGACCATAAAAAGAGATGATGCAGAGAACTCCCTTTAGTTATCTGCATTATCTGCATGAATTTTATGCGCACATTATTCTTTGCATAAAACCTACCGTATTATGCGTACCCAACCCTGGGGCTAGCCGAATGGACATCCCGTACAGCACCGGACATTTCTATGTTGCCTCGACGTTGCCTCCGCGTGGAATCTCCGTTCATCCACGTTCTATCCACGTCCACCATTTATCCACGTGGAATCCACGGGGATGCGACGTTGAAGTCGGTGAAGTGCTGTTAGGGATGATTTAAGGGGGTATTCTAGTCTAGAAATTTGGAAAAGTCGAAATTTTTTTTCACATTTTTGAAGTTCAGACATTCAAGAAGGACATACATTTGGAAGGATTTTTTGTAACTCTCATTATTTACAGAGTTATAGTAACAAGGCATCTAATCTGATACGACCGGAAAAATAATATCACATATTGTGCCAAAAACCGGGCAGATTTTGTCAGGATCCGACATACTGTCGAACGAACTTCGGAGAATGAGCATTTTGAAGTTGAGGAAGGTGCATTATATGGAGCAGGAATCCCCGATTAACAATATGTAAATTCACTGCACTATTCAATGAGTAGAATTTCCGGAATCTTGACTCAAAACTTCAAACGCGTTTTTCTCGAAACTACTTTTCAAATTCTACTGAACCGATTTATTTGAAATTTGGTATGAACATTCTCCATACATCTCTCTATCTTTGGCCGGAGACTTACGCTAGCGACCGTTGCGCGTGACATCATTAGAAGAAAAAAGAGGAAAGATGCTTTCAACTCGGATCCTTCTTTCCTTCTAATGATGTCGCGCGCGACAGTCGCTAGCATGAGTACCCGGCCTTATGAACCAACGAAAATTAAAAATTTTTAAATTTTACTGTTTTTCAAAAATCTGAAATGGTCATAAAAAATGTGAAAAAAAAATTGTTTTTTCAAATCGCTGCCATTTTGTCTGAAATTTTTTTTTCACTTGTCCGAGGTTCATACCATAGCGGCATCTTCACTGATTAAGATCCCATTGGTTTTTTTGTTTCAGATCAGCAGAAGGGCTGAAATCACGCACGCCAAGGCAGTCTTTTTTTTTGAACCCTCACTTCACCAACTTTGAACTTTGTTAATCCAGAATATTTTGTTTGTATCCTTAAAAGATCAATAAACAAATGTTGGAATAATGGGTGGGAAAAATATTCTTTGTTTTATTTGTACAGAGCTCGAAAAAACGTCCGAAGTTCGTGCTTCTACACTAGAATACCCCCTTAACAATCGCTAGTCATTCCCTAGTGTTCTCTAAAAGTGACTAGGGATTATCAAATCATGTCAATTCGGCCAAAAGACCCCCTACTCTTTCGAGGTAAGGTAGCAAGGGTAGGGAGTCTTTTGACCGAAAAAGTTTTCGGCCGAATCGACATGATTTGACAATCGCTAGTCATTTCCTAGTGTTCTCTGGAAGCGACTAGTGATTGTCAAATCATGTCGATTCGGCCAAAAACTTTTGCGGCCAAAAGACCTCCTACCGTAGCAAGTGCCCGGAAAAAAATGGTTTGTGAATCCAAGGAAAATAACCAGAAGTTTCTAGCAGAGGTGAATAGCAGACATTGCTAACGCAATGCTAAAATAATGGTCCGTATCACGTTTTTTTCTTCTGAAGAAAAATATATGATTGGTTGAATTTTTCTTCTAAGCCAACCAGCATGAAGCGTTGAATTGTATAATATACTGGAATGAGCACCATTCACAAAATTTTCGTCAGAGAGACAGTCGAATACACTGTGCGAGAAAAAGAAGCAGATACCCTTTACACGCATCATCCCTTTTTAATATGCATGTATTGAAAAGAAACAACGCTATTTCATCTTGCATTTCACACTGACGAAAGATCTCTTCTTCCATCCTATAGGAAATTTTGCCAGTGCTCTTTCCAGTTTATTATATAGTTCAATGTTTCACACTGACGAAAGATCTCTTCTTCCATCCTATAGGAAATTTCGCCAGTGCTCTTTCCAGTATGTTATATAAGGTTCGTTCGTTCTACGTGCTCTGAGTTGCTCCAACTTGTACCAAACCAATCATTTCGGTGCTTAAACTGGAAGTAGCGAATCCAAAATACTTGGAGCGAGTTGGGGTAACTTGGGACATCGGTAAGCGAACTTAGCTATAGTTCAATGGCATGAAGAGATGAACGGAAATCGTGATACTGCCAATCAGAAACTGGACTATGGTTTTCATATCTCGTTAGCAATCTCTTCAACTCATCTCTATTTCTAGCCTTCCTCAAATAGCAGCTTCCGGGCACTTGCTACCTTACCACGTGTCTTTTTCGGGTCGGTGCCGAATCAACGAAAAAAAATTTACTAGCAATATGAAGTTGTCATTTTGTTGCAGTATGAAATGAAATCAGTGGTAAACACCCGTTGAACCGAAAGCCCGTTAGGCCGAAAGACCGTTGGACCGAAATTTATTTTACCGAATGACAATAATCCGAAATATTACTATACGTTACTAGTCGTGTGCGAATAAGATAGAATGTCACCAAAACTTTTTCGGATTATTGTCATTCGGTAAAATAAATTTCGGTCCAACGGTCTTTCGGCCTAACGGGCTTTCGGTCCAACGGGTGTTTACCGAAATCAGTCATAGATCATTAATTAAATTAAACGAAAATTCTTTATGTTAACCTATTCACTGAACCCGTTTATTACAGTAGACACGTAATTCATCATTCTAATAAAATTATTAATGATCTTCCTAATCGATCGGTACAATCAAACTGTTTCAAACGTCTGTAGAGAACGAAAATCGGTTTGTTGTTATCATAAACATAACCATACCATAATCATAAACATGACAAAGGGAAATTAAGTTTACCGTGGGATTGTGTTAGCAAATCAATGTTTCTTACTTTTCGTTTAATTTAATCAATGATCTATGACTAATTTCATTTCATACTGCAACAAAATGACAACTCCATACTGCTAGTAAATTTTTTTTCGTTGATTCGGCACCGACCCTCTTTTTCCAACTAACGTGCTCAGGTGGTAACGCTGCTGGTATCTCCTTAAGGGGATACCAGCGACGATACCGAAGCTCTCTCTTTATCGTATAGGCGTGTCCTCTTCTAACCAAGGTGCTTGGACGGTAACGCTAGTTTCACCTTAAGGGTATTCATCAGAGGCAAAGTTACTAGATCCCTCCCCCCAGTTTTCTCAACGTTTAATGAATATAATCGATTTTAATGAGCAGGTGCATCTTCTCAGCATATCAAAGAAAGTGCAGCTACTCTTTATTTTTCATTTTATTTGTTCGTTTCTGAGAAAACTGGGGGGGAGGCCGATTTTGGAATCCAGTAACTTTTTGGGAAGGTGTTGATGCCGTTAAGGGCATTCATCAGAGGCAAAGTTACTAGATTTCCCCCCCCCCCCCAGTTTTCTCAACGATTAATGAATATGATCGATTTTAATGAGCAGGTGCATCTTCTTAGCATATCAAAGAAAGTGCAGCTACTCTTTATTTTTCATTTTATTTGTTCGTTTCTGAGAAAACTGGGGGGGGGGGCGATTTTGGAATCTAGTACCTTTTTGGGAAGGTGGTGAATGCCGTTAAGGGGAATGATTACTCCCTGCAAAAGTTACTAGATTCCAAATTTCTCCCCCCAGTTTTCTCAGAAACGAACTCATAAAATGAAGAATAATGAGTAACTTCATTTTTTTCAATAGCCTAAGAAAATGCACCTGCTCATTAAAATTGATCCTATTCATTGATTACTGAGAAAGCTGGGGGGAGAGATCTAGTAACTTGGCTTGTGGTGGATCGCCTTAATCCGTTAAGGACCAAACGTCCGTTTTTTCAACACCCTTTTCAACGACATTTTACGCTGTCGAATCGATTGTCAAAAAATTTGCGAATAATTATTTTCAATGTAAAATTATCTGAACTCTCAGAATATGGAAGCAGATTTTCGAGAAAATGCGAACTGAGACTTAAACACTTAAAAAATGAGACAATTTCAGTACTCTTCCGAAGCCATATTGGCTCCGCCATATTGTATTTAGCAGATCTGACACTAAAGTTGTATTCAGTGATCCGAAGAATACTCAGATCCATCTATGTGAGGAGGAAAATATCGATAAATTGACAAAAAACTGGAGGAACGGAAATTGAGACTTCTTGCTGCCATATTCGAACCGCCATTTCGAATTCATAGAATCTGACCTCCGATTAGTCATCAGGGATCCCGAAACCCCCCATGTACTGATTTTCATGGGAATCGTACAGTTTCAACAATTTTAGGCCGCCATTTTGAATTTGGCAAATCTGACCCCGGATTCGTGATCAGCGACCTCAAAAACCGTAAAAAAATACGTGTGTGTACATCGAATTCATTCAGGAATATTGCTCAAATACGAAAAATCAAAAATATTTTGGTTTCTAGCCGCCATATTGAGTGTCGCAATCTTGAATTTCGAAAAACCATCTTAAAGATGTAATTTCATGGGGCGTCGAGCATCAAGCGTCAACATTAGAAGGAAAGAGAAGAACTGTGTGACCTCTCTTTCTTTCTAATGTTGACGCTCGATGCTCGACGCCCCATAAAATTACAGCTTTAGATGTAATTTCATGGGGCGTCGAGCATCAAGCGTCAACATTAGAAGGAAAGAGAAGAACAGTGTGACCTCTCTTTCTTTCTAATGTTGACGCTCGATGCTCGACGCCCCATGAAATTACAGCTACATACTTTGAAGCTCAGGGTCCATGGACGCAGAAATTTCATCCCCTAGATGTATGTCTCCCCTAATTCGGGACGAGAATAAACGGATAATATTTTTTCGCAATCGAAAATTTGTGTTTTTTTCTATTTAAACCATTATAACATTCCCAGTTCGCATTTTCTCGAAAATCTGCTTCCATATTCTGAAAGTTCAGATAATTTTACATTGAAAATAATTATTCGCAAATTTTTTGACAATCGATTCGACAGCGTAAAATGTCGTTGAAAAGGGTGTTGAAAAAACGGACGTTTGGTCCTTAACGGGTTAAGGGGGACCAGAGTACTATCCAGGTAAAAATTTTGCCTGCATGATTTCTCCGACCTGAGCTTATGAAACAGTCTGAAATTCTCAAGGAGTAATTTTTGATATTTTACACATTGCGGTATATAAATCGAATTTCAATTTTCGCAAAACAATTCTCTTTTCCCGACTGAAAAAGAAATGTTTTTTCCGAAATCTAAAATTTGGGCTCTGTACAGCAATTGATGAAGTATCAAAGATTATTTCCTGAAAATTTCAGACTGTTTCATAAGTTCAGTTCGGAGAAATCTTGCACAAGGATGTAAAACCTCTGGCAGAAAAATCTTCTTGAATTTTGTTCACTTTTGGTATAGCAGTGTTTCAATAAGATCCAATAAAATTCCACAAACTTCAACGAATTTTCATGGAAGTCCATAAATTTCACTAAAAGTTATTGAATTTTACCGAAATTTTGTTGACCTCAGTTGAATTTTGCCAACTTTCAATGAAAACCGAATGTGCTACAAATGAATAAAATCCAACAAAGTTTCTCCACTAGGAATGTATGAACCCACGCATCAATTCAAAATGAATCATATTCAAAATGACGTGAAATTGGATTTATTAAAAATATATTCATGCAAAATATAAAAAAATAATAATAATAAATTGTGAAGTGGTTCTTCAAGTCACTTGACCAATTAAATCACTATGGCATATTAGCAATTGTTTTTAATGGTTGATGAAGATATGTTGCTAATGCTTGAGCTTTTTCTCGCAATAATCCAAATCCAACGTTTTCTTTTGCGTATAAGCACAACAGCAAATTAGCCACTTCGGTGATGACCACTTTACCTTCCTGAAACATAATTAATGTTCATCATTGTATCAATTTAAAGTTTATGTAGGGGAGAAATTCAATTTTACAGCTGAACAATTGTTTCTTCAAAATTGGGAATTAACTTTGAAAATAACTCAAAATAGATCAACACAGTTCCACAATTGAAACTGTCATTTCTAGAGCACGCTAATTGAAGTCGCTCAACAAACATTGGTATACAAAGTTTGGAGAATTAGTCTCCATGAAAGCTTCGAAATGAAAATGTGAAATCTTGGTTTAGAGGAAAAGTAATATACATTTTAGAACATTTCTAATTTAAAGGTTTTACAACAAAACATTACATTAATATGTTGCTGAATTTGGATCATCTTTCAAAACTGATTGGTAACCAAATAACAAATCACTCGAGTCTTTAAGACTCAAAATCTTGCAGTACATTCTCCAAATAACAATAATTCATCAGATTTTGTGAGTCAGAATTCTCATTTCGTTTCTATAAATGATTCAAACTTCAACAACATTACATCGATCCCAGAAAATGTAAGATTACCATACAATCCATCAGTACGAATTGTAGTTCATCTTCTTTGAATGCATTCCGACCATTTTTCTCATACGCAGACCAAATATTACTTGTTATCGCAGCTGTCACTCTGACATCTTTATCCCCATAACCGCTATAAGCTAATAAACCACCATCTCTGTTTAATAATCTGAAAATTCATGCCAGTTAATGAAAATATTGAAAAAACATAGATAATATAAAATGATTCGTCTCACAATGTATTTTCTACTCCTCCTGTATTTGCTTGGCTAAGAACTTGGGTGAGAGCCTTTGGTTTGAGCATTCTGAATAGACACTATTAATTATTGCACATATGTAATTGTTATTCAACAAAAAAAAACAGTGTATGTACAGGTACTGTACTGTGACAAAAAAACATCCATATATATTATTTTGCAAATATTGAATGTGGTTGAATGACTTCCACTTGTGAGTCACGTTTCAAAAAGTATCCAATGGTATCCAAGTATCACAAATGCATTGTAGTCTGCAGTCTGCATTTGACAGACAGAGAATAAAGTTCGAAACCAACCACAAGCACAGGGGGTACGTTCAACGGGCCTACCTCTATCGCGCGCACAATCTCGCGCACAAATAGGGACTGGATTTTGAACACAGCCTCTGCACGTGTTGAATGTTCCTCTAGGTGTCAGTAGCTATCGGTGCCGAGTTTCTTTTCCGTTTTATAAGATCAAGATGGTAAGTCAGTAGTATTATAATTCAAACAAATCCACTTGAATCGGGAAATTTCAATGATCCAAAGCCTCATGGTGTTAATGAAATCACAGTGAACGAAATTAAGTGAAAGTTTGTACGTGTATTTGTGATTATTTTCCATCGAATATCTATAATATTCAACTGTAAAAAGTCAACGTGGGGTTTTGACAATTTTCAATACTCCACGTTTAAGTATATTTTCAAAATTCAACAACATTCATTTTGACTATAATTTATCCTCCTGGTTGTGTAAAAAGATATGTGAATTTGTTATTACAGTTGTATTGACAGTAGTTTTCACAAATTTCAAGTTCTAATTTTTGTGCATTCATTTTAATTTACATGGTTGTTTATTTCATTGTTTGACAAATTGAACAGGATCTCGGCCAACGAAATTCTATCATAGATGAAATTCTATTATATGGTTTTAATTACTACCCTCCTTTACTATATTTCAACCTTTGTTTATTCGTTAGGCGGTAATTTGAACAATGTATTTCTATCTTGTATCGATAGTTGACAAAAACTCTCTGCGTAAAGATTTTTCCTTTGCACGAGACAATTCATTTCATTCATGGCTTTGCGTGGAGCACAAAGTATGGTTCCGGTGTATTCTTTTCTTTGTAACCAATTGATATGTGATTTTAGCATAACCTCTACTCTAGGAAGCTAACCTACTCAATGCTATTACAAGCAGATTAGCTTTCTAGAGTCTAAGGCTAACTACCTAGCTTTTATTTCATTCTTTGGTTACAAAAAAAAATACTTCAGAATTATGCATTTTATCGCTCTAATCAGAGTTCCATTTTTTTGTCTCAACATTTCCTTTTGAACAAAACCATACACTATGCTCGCTATAGAGCTTTGATAGGAATTACCACTTTTGCTTACTGTTTATAAATATTCATCCTCTGTAAGGCAATTATACAACTGTAGCAATGAACGTTCAAATACATTCAATGAGATTCAAACATGGGAAGAAGCAGATTGAATTGAAGCAATAAACAAAGATTTTGAATGTAAATTATCAAAATATATACTTAGAGCCGCATGTTCATGAAGAGTTCAAGTTTCTGGTTACTTCATTAATTTAGAATTTTTTATAACACGTAGGAATCAATTCTAATTTATACTTGGTAAATAACTTTCAGATCCATGAGTTTTCGTATACTTGAAATTTATACTTGAAAAGGAAAAATTTGTACAAAATACACGCCGTTTCTGGTGCTAGAATTTTTTTGATAAGCTGCAACTTGATGTTCTAACAATTTTATGCAATACTTCACAGGCTCGTGGCCCTAAAAAGCATTTAAAGCGTCTCAATGCTCCCAAAGCATGGATGTTGGACAAATTGGGGGGTGTGTATGCTCCCCGTCCATCCACCGGGCCTCATAAACTCAGGGAATCACTTCCTCTTGTCATATTCCTTCGTAACAGATTGAAATATGCATTGACCAACAGCGATGTCACGAAAATCGTCATGCAGCGTCTGATCAAAGTGGACGGTAAAGTTCGTACCGATGCCAACTACCCTGCTGGTTTTATGGGTGAGTTTACATTAAAAATTTCAACACCGAACATAACAATTTTATTCATTTTATCACCAAAGTATTGGATTGCTCCTTGAGCACTCAAGTTGGTTTTACAAAATTCCATAAAAGTATTTTCTTATGTCCCTAGATGTTGTCACAATCGAAAAGACTGGCGAATTCTTCCGTTTGATCTACGACGTCAAAGGTCGATTCACGACTCATCGCATCACCGCTGAAGAAGCTTCCGTAAGATTCATACACTTATACATGTACTCTAATCGACATTCGGAATTATGTGATTTTACCAAGTTTCATTATTTACACAGTACAAATTGTGCAAAGTGAAGCGTGTTCAAACAGGCCCTAAAGGCATTCCATTTTTGGTGACGCACGACGGAAGAACAATCCGTTATCCAGATCCCGTCATCAAAGTAAACGATACCATTCATTTAGATATCGCATCTGGAAAAATTTTAGACTCCATCAGATTTGATTCAGGTAATTTTTGTTTGAAAAACATTGAAGAGTAATGGAAAATGTGTAAAGAAAAGCAAATGTACATTTATATGTATTCCAGGTAACTTATGCATGATCACTGGTGGAAGAAATTTAGGTCGAGTGGGTACAGTTGTTAGCCGCGAACGTCATCCTGGTTCATTCGATATTTGTCACATTAAAGATGCGCAGGGTCACACTTTTGCCACCAGGTACGTTCATTGAAATTTTAATTAATCACATCTCTCTGGCCAATATCGAAGCTATGTTATATTTTTATAATACATCATAGTCAAAATTTGGCCGATATTAAATTCCTTCTACTTTGGTCACAGGCTGTCCTTAAATGACTTTACTGTATTACCCAATTAGGAGACAATATTCATATAATACATTTATTGTTTATTCGATTTAATATATGCACGTGATATAAAATTCATTTTTTTAATTTTTCTCTTACAGACTGAATAATGTATTCATCATTGGCAAAGGAACAAAACCATACATCAGTTTACCCAGAGACAAGGGTGTGAAGCTTTCTATCGCCGAAGAGCGTGATAAGAGATTAGCGGCTAAGGGAGTAAATTAATGTACATTTTCAAGAAAATATTGAATAAACCGAGTTTATTCTTGGTGAAATTTGTATGGTGATTTAATATTTACATCCTGCTTGAGTATTATATGCATTGATTTTCAACGTAGTTAAAGTGACATCTTCAGAATAATGTTTCTATGTTTCTACCGTCAGTATTGATCTTGGTATCGACTGTTGTTTGTAACAAATTTTTTATATTTGAAATCTAGGATTGAAGGTTTTTGAAGACAGTAAACTGTACGATGTTAAGAGTTACATAAATTTGATTATTTCTTGTAAATTCAATGCCAATAGTCTTCACATTCCCATCTCCCGAATAAATGACTGTTTTTGAGAGCATACGAGCGTTACCGTTCGAGAACGTTGATTAGGGAAAAACATAGAAAGAAGAGTCTGAATTGAACACTCGTATCCTTTTGAAGGATCAATGACAGTATCCTTTCCTCCGCATAACGTATTTTTTCATAAACGTCGCTTGAATTATAAAAATCTATGCGAAGATTGCTTTCATAAGCATATGAAAAATTATATGAATTTGAATTGATTTACAGTATGGATTTTGCAACAGGATATTCATAAGTAAACCAAAAAATCCTTTTGAAGGTGATCGAATCTGATCTAATGAAGAACTATATTGTACAAGATTCAATAGGGATTCTTCACCAATATTTCAGTTTGTCAAAAATATCCATTCAATCCCATTGACTTAACAACTTCACAATGGTAAATTACTATTTAAACCATCCAAAAACCTTGTTTTCTAATAGCTTCCAATGGTTAATCGTTACAAAGTGGGTATTGAGTCTCATTAATGGGATTTAATGATGACTTGAATTAAGAAAAGCACGGTTCGTATTCCCGAGCTTAGCGGTGAGCCGTTCTGGTCTTCGTTAGAGGCGTTAATCCCATCTTTGTTCGAAGATTTTTGTATCATTCGTTGAACCAGTAACTTTCGGCACTCTTTGTGCCAAGGAAATTGTTTCTCGGAAAATTTGAGCTAACGCGCACCCGTTGTTATTTCTTTTTTTTTTTTCAGCATTATCATGGTTAACCCCACGTCAAAAAATCCATTAAATTTAATGAAATGTTACTGAAACGTCACCTTACGTCGGATTGAATAAGTATATTTTATAAATACTTCATTGATGAATTTCACAAGAATTTGTTGGCGAACGATGAAATGGGAATGAAGCGTCATTCGAGGGTTTCAACTGCAACATTGTACTGGTTGGAAGCCAATTGAATGTGATGAATTTGATCGTCCAATGGATTGCATAAATGAATCAATTGGGACACGAGTTATTAAACGTTGTTGGTAAACAAAAGATGGTATTGAGAGAAGTATAGTCGTGGATCTTGTTTTATCTATCGAGCTATCTATGGAAGCTAAAGATTTGAATACGGAAAAAATGTTTCTATTATATTTCTTTACAGATGACCGTCTCGATATCTTCTTAAAAAGAAAAAAAAGGATCAAAGTGTCAACTACTGGTCTTATTTTTAAACGCCCTATTTCAAGACTAATTCCTATGTCTTCAGTTTTATCACCAAACTTCTCTCGGTTTCGGATACGATTCAATCTAATGCGAATCTACGGAATGTTTTTGTTTTACACAGGAGAGGATTTTTGATCGATTACATTCAAAGAAAAGCTTGAGATTATAAAGAAGAAAGTAATGTCATCGCAATAAAATAGTTTCATCATCATAATCATACCGGTTAACTTTTACCGGTTTCATTCATCTCTGGTTGTGAGATATAATGTATTTGTAAAGGTGAAAATGAGGTGATTTTATTCACAATTTGAATCTCATTTTTTTGAGAAATCGTATTAGCGTACGGTCAAACGGAATCGGGGCTCAATCTAAATAGATCAATCAGTAAATAGATCCAGCTCGATACTAAAAGCCGGACGGCGAGGAAGGGGAAAGGGTGATGAGTATTTGCGGCTGTGATCGACCGGCTGATTGTGTCTCTGGTAAAACTTATCGTGACACCGTTTCGACCGTGTTGGAGCAAAGCAGAACAGAGTAGAGCGATAGCAGAAGAGACGGGCAACGAACCGCCTAAGTACTTGCTCTATTCCGTATGTTTTGTTCACCATTTTCGGCCGTTAAATGCCACCGCAGTGAGAGTAGTTGCCGTTAGTTTATACAAAATCTGATATCTGCTGTTTTGTACGCGCCTCGGATTTTCTTAGGTCCGCTCAGCCTGGCAAGTAAAAGTAGTTTTCATTGAGCCCCCGCCCCCGCCCTCTTCCCTTTCACCCCTCAACTCTGTCGCCACTTTGAATAGCCATATAGATTCGATATCTCCCGCAAGCCTCAACCCTACCGGGATAATGCACTTTTTGGATTTTTAATAATCTCCCTATATTCATCTGATGCACGTTATTTGATGCAAATTATGTAATACGTGTATTATCGAAATACCTGAGACACAGGTTACGGTTGATGACCTTCCACGTTAGCGGGGAATAGGCTGTTTCGAGAACCGCAATTCGATTCTGGGTAGACAATCAAATCAGTTTTATTTCTTTTTGTTAGACTTTTGTATTTGCAGAACTATGAAGTTGATTTATTACAAATTTTTAATATTTTTTTTCAGAATATTAGTGTTATCGTGAAATCACAGATAGAATAGATATATCATTTTTCATTGACTCTCTTGGTATCAAATGGTATTCATGAACAACGTTCGACAATCACCCAAAAGTTCGTTCAATGGAAATTCTGAAAATTTATAGAAAAATTCAGAGAGAATTAATATTTCTTGCACCATGTCATATTCCTTGTGTTCATGTGAATAACTGTTTGCCCCTGCATTTTTTCCAATTTTTCCATGTTAGTGGTTTAACAAGGGAACGTTCATCTAACAAAATATCAGGATTTGAAAATCCCTAAATATTACAGAATCGATCATTTTGAATGACAAGTCGGGCTCATTTTAGCTCTGGAATTTGAGCTATTTCATGTGGGACTGACGTACATAATACAATACTTCAAAGCATCTCCAGAAGATTGTCAGAATGTCTCCAGAGCATCACAGTTAATGTTGGTGTTATGCGGGAAGGGAATGCATTCTAAATTTGAGTGTGGAAAACATGTTGATCGGTCTTTAATAACTGATACCGAAATGTCTGAGATTCTGAAACCACAACGGCCCATGTGGTTAGTTCATCTCTAGTGACGTAATACATTAGTTTTACAAATGTTTCAACAATATCCTTGGAATCGCATTGGGACCCGAACAATCAGTAGTCACAAAACTTCGGCATTCAATCCGGATTTAATCAGGTTTCATCTGGGAAATTTTTTGAAACATGGTTTCGTGTGCGGGTTTACCCAGGTGTTGTCTGGCGACTGTAAAGTTCGGATTCATCTGGAACTCATGGGACAAAGAATCAACGGAAACAATTTAGAACTGATAACCGCCCAGGTGGGAGAAGTTTCCAAATTATATGTAATTGACATATAACTATATAAATGACATACAATTTTGAAAATTTTACCACTCGGGATGGTTTTCGAAGAACGCCTTTGTACGCGGCGCTATTCAAGTGCGTTTTGAGGATTGCGATGCGGGAAACGGATGTATACCCTGACGACAATGAAGTGTCGAAGTGCAATGCGAGGTTCATCATTCGGAATGTGTACAAAGCGCTATTTCGCGTCGTGAGGTGCGTCACAAACGTGTACAAAATGCAATTCATGTCGCGAATTTGCACTTCATTTTTATCAGAGTCTCCGCACACAGTTTACAAAGTTATGACAGTCTGTATTTTGAAAATGTCCTCTACACAGCAACCGATCAGGGGATCGCGTCAAATCAAAACTTCATCACATGATTCAAAAGACGCGGGAAAATTCTCCAGTAACACGCCCTGGTGAAAATGGGAGCGTAAGAGGGGTATGAAGCGACGCGGGAGAGCAAATGAAACGGTATCTAAGCGCGAAAGAAGCGAAAATTGAAACATTTTACGCTTCATTTGTTCGAAAGTTCGCTTCCGGTGAGCAGAATTTTCACCAGGGTGGCGTCTGCCGCAGAATTAGGGAACACTTTTCCCATCAAACTGTCGCAATTTTATAAACTGTGTGAATTAGTCACCAGAATCCCTGGTGGAAAAATTTCGTTGAATTTCGTTCACTTTTCGTACGTACTCATTTAAAATTAGCAAAATTCAATAAAAATCCTTAAACTTTAATGGAAGTGAACGAATTCCAGTAAAAGTTACTGAATTTTGTATACAATTATTGAATTAAGTTGAATTTTGCTAATTTTCAGTGAAAACGAAATTTTTCCACCAGGGATTCCTTTGGAACACTAGATCGCTATTCGGGGATGATTATAACAAATGGCTCTGTTGGGGCCCTGTCGTCGTCTTGGAGATCCGATCATTTGGTAGAGGCTCAGTTCCCCACTCGCAAAATTCGGGTTCAATCCTCGCTGAGCAAACTTTCGTCAATTCAATTATAAAGTTGGTTTTCGTTGCTAACAAATTAGGAAAATTCATCTCAATTCAAGTTACGAAATTTTACACTCACAGAAAGGATTTCTTGAAATGAGAAAATTTCTCTTGTCGCTGGGACAAAACTCATTCCAAGAAATCTTTTCTGTAAGTGTATGTCGAATTCAAATACTTGTATATCTGGTTTCATTTATTTACATCGTTGTTCACAAGTTCCTTGAAGAATTCTGAATTTCTACTAGAGATGGGCTGCGGATCAAGACGAATCGAATGTTTTTTACACAAAAAGTGTTGAGTTCCTATCAAATTCTATATAATTTTGATGGAAATTCGATCGATATTTCATACAAAAGAATCGATCTGTCAAGATTCAATTTCTACGTATTTCTGCGCTTTCCTATGAGAGTTTGTGAACTTTCAATCAGGGCATTCAAACCTCAGTAGCAATCTCAGGTTTGAAACACTTAGGATGAATCTGTGTATCAGAATTTCTGAGAAACGAGAACTTCCAAGGAGTTCTAGGTTCTTAGATCAACGAGATTTCTAGAAACCGTTCTGTCACGAGAGTTAGTATTTCGTTCTCGTCTCGTCGAGACTGACCTGGGCTGCATCTCGATTTCGATTTGGTCTCGCTTTTATCTCGCTTTTATGTCGACAAAATCAGTATCGTCTCGGTCTCGAATCGAGGTTCTTGCCATTCTCGGGTTCGATACCGTCGGTTCGGTATCGTCGACATTCTCGACTTGACAGGTATCGTTTCGATCTCGAAAAGTAATTGTTCGTCTCGTCTCGTATCGGTCTCGGTCTCGTCTTGATCTCGAGGTCGATACCGAGACCAACCTCGGTCTCGTCCGAAACACTAATGAGAGTCATTCCGATGGATGTAAATTTAGCCTTACGTTAAATGAGGAAAATTTGAAAATACTCACGAATTCGTTGGCTCTGATTTTGAAATCAGAGTAAATAGGTTGCTTGACCAGTCGGAAATTTAATTATTCATACAAAATTCTTGAGAAAAGAAATAGAAGAGATTTTAATAGGGTGGATAGCGGTCCTAGATTCCTTGGATTCCTGGAATTGTCCTGGAATTTGGGTTGTCCTTGCAAAAACCCTGGAAAATCCTGGATTTTCGTTTTGTGTCCTGGAATGTTTTTTAAATTCAAAAAATTCCGTTCTTTGTTACAACTGTTTTATATTTTAGATTGAGGTTTCGAATTTTTATAAATTTTTTCCGTCTGTGGGAATTCTCTAGTTCACGTATACTTTTTTCAGAGTGTCTGAGACGAATCATTCCTCTTGCAATTTGTTTAGATCATTGAGTATACGAGGCCTATTGATTTAGATAATGATTGGATTTTGAAAATATGACAGGAGAATGAATTTTGCCGATATTGACCATTTGTGATTCAATTTTCCATAACTCCGATGAAAATGCACAGATCAAAATGAATTCCTTCAAGAAAATCTTCATCCAGATGAGAGAATTGAGAGATGAGTTTTTGGAGCTCTGAAGTCTGGGCGAGAAGTGGTAGCTGCAATATTAATTTACGTGGTGATCTGATCGGGATTTGAGGGATAGACATGCGTAAAAACGAAGAATATCGACGGCAATCTCAGTTTTTCTAAGTTTGAATACCTGTCAAACGTTCTGAATCCAAATTTTTCCACATTTCTGGAGAGTCTGGCGAAGAATTGATAACAGTGGGATTAATTCACGCGGTCATTTAATTGGGTTTCCAAGAGCAACAATTCCTGCAAAACGATGTGGAACCTTCTCATCCTCAATTTTTTCGACATTTCCCAATAGATTATACTGTAAACGAAAAGTGATCGCAGTAGGATCAATTCACGCGGTAATCGGATAGATATTTGAGAGGTAGATATGCGCGAGAACGATGGATTTCCAGGGAAAGTAGAGTTTTTTATACTCTCCACACTTGGGCAACGTTTTTAGTTAGAATTTTTTGACATTTCTCAAAACTTTGAAGTCTCACGAAGCGGTGATGACAATGAAATGAATTTACACGCACGGAGAAAAGTTTTATATTAAAGATTACTATATTCGTATGGTACTCTTGGGATATACTTTATTATGAGGCTCAGAATCATATTTATTCCAAATTCCAACATATTTATTCTTCTCTCCGCGAGAGAGTATGGTGAACTCTCATATACTTGTGGTTCATAACGACATAATCAAATATATCCCAAAAGTACAATATAAATATGGTAATCTCTAATATAATATTCTTTCTGTGCGGTCATCTCATTAGGAGTTGAGGAGTAGGGACGTGTAAAAAACTATGTTTTCGCGGAAAATCATCTCGAGTCAAAATTTTGCCCCTGCTTTGTCGATCCAGTCACTGAAATTTCTCCTCCTTCCACGTCACAGAAACTACTTGGGGGAGGGGGTCAGTTCTCCTAATTTATTTCTCCTAATCCGGAATTCCTAAAAAAATGAATTCCTAATGACACTCGACTCCTAAACTCTCCTTTCCTAATTTATTTCTCCTAATCTGGAATTCCTAAAAACCATGAATTCCCAATGACGCACGATTTGTTCCTTTATTCACTTATTACAAGCTTCATTTTTGTCGCAATAGTCTGTCTCTTCTTTCAGTTGTTTACTTGTTCCGCATTACCTTTCGTGCATGCACTTCTCGATTCTAAGCAAGAAGCCTCCTATTCGAAAGTTTTTGAGGTGGTTCTTCAAGCAGCAAAAAATTATAATTTAGATGTCACTCTGCCACATCGTGTAACGGTCGATTTCGAACTCGCAATTATTGACTCTGTGCAAAAAATTATTGGAAATACAGTGGGTCGAGCTTGTTTATTTCATTTGAATCAAAATTTTCATCGGCGTATTCAAGCAGAAGGTTTGCAACAGAAGTACAATAACCCTGAAGACCGCGAATTGAAGATTG
Source organism: Gonatopus flavifemur (assembly GCA_018340375.1). Classification (NCBI taxonomy): domain Eukaryota; kingdom Metazoa; phylum Arthropoda; class Insecta; order Hymenoptera; family Dryinidae; genus Gonatopus; species Gonatopus flavifemur. The sequence goes on from JAFFJZ010000001.1 coordinate 4,512,996, forward strand.
CTGCTCATATGATATGTGCTTCAGCTTTTGTGCCACCTGAAACCGTTGAATCACACTTCGAAACGGCATTGGATGATATACCTGATGATTTGATGCCAGTGGCGGAGTATTTTGAAGCAACTTACATCCGTGGAAGGAGAGCACGGGGTAGGAGAAAAGCGACAACCCCGCGATACCCAATATCAATATGGAACCAATACGAAACAGTTCTTCAACGCCTTCAAACCACCAACAACATGTCTGAAGGGTGGCACAATCGTTTCCAAATTGTTGTGGGTCGTTCTCATCCCAGTATCTATACTTTTTTTAGAGAAATGATCAAAGAACAAGCTGACACTGAGTCAATGTTACAACAACTTGACTATTGGGAGAGAAGGATTGGGAGATCTGACCTACAATCCTACTTGGTCCTCCTTTCCCGCTCCGAATATTTTTTGATTCTATTTCCCTACTCTACAATCTACTGCTCCTACATAGAATCTGATTCTTCTACACTGGGAGAAAAAATGCTTGGAAACATTAAAATCTTTACTTGAATACTCGTGATGAAATGATCAGTTAATTTGAATGGAATTTCGTTGATTCGATCAGTTAATTTCAATGGAATCTCGTTGAATCGATCAAGTATCCATTTTCATTGACAAAATATTTTTTACCATATTAAATATTTGTTTGATCGAATGAATATTCTGTTGATTCAATAAAACTTCATTCAAATTAATATTTTGTTGCGACTATTCAATTAAATATTTGATTGTTCCCGAAAATTTTGTCTCTCAGCGGATGTGTTGCATTTCTTGAATGATAATATTACATAAAGCGCATTTTCTATCAATTCGAAAATGTAATTGGAAAAAAAAATTTCAATTCAATTCAAATTATGTCGGTTAAACCAATAAATTTTCCATTCGAATACGAATCTAATAATTGTACTTGATTGGAATGAAATATGCATTTCATTCAAATGAACGCTCATTCATTTCATGGAATGAAATATTTTTGGAATCAAATGAAATTCTTTTACCCAAACGAATATCTATGAGGTTTCTTTTTTGAATGAATGATTTTTCTGAGTGTATAAAAAATAGGGTACCCAACTAAGATTATAAGAGGAAATTCACAACAAAATTATCAAATCGCTCGAGTTCTTTTTTATTGACTGGCACTGACACATAAGCTTGATTATCAAAATATGACTGTTTAAACATGTTGTTGTGAATCAGGAATAGGATGATTTGTCAAATGAATTTATACATGAAAATACGGAAGCTTACGATTACTTTAAACAAACTGTGAGTATGAAATTTCAATTCTACCCATCACATTTTCTACAGCACTCGTAATCTTTCGTATTCTCATGTAAAAATTCATTTTATAAATCTTTCTATGCCTGGTTTACTGAAAGAATGAAAAAAAGTCATATATTCGGGCTGCATTATTCTCCATGTAGAGGTGGTAGGGTCAAAGTAGGAGATGAACCTTGCACCTGCTTTGCTCCTACAAGTGGTGAAATAGGAAATTTCTACCACTTTTAGGGAATAAGTAGGAGATGATATCTCATCGAAACAGCTCCTACTTTCCTATATCATGCTCCTACTGAAAAGAGAATTATTAGCAGCAAAGTAGAGGCAATATTTCGACTCGGGAGAGCAAATGTCGAAACATCGGGACATACATCATTTCATTATTCATTGAATAATCTTCATAAAATTTTTTACTCATAAACGTCCTGGAAAATTCACAATCTTGAGCTGGGAATCCTGGAATTGTCCTGGGATTTGGGAAAAAGGATTCGCTATCCACCCTGTTTAAGCAAAGGCTAAGCCCTAGAAAAGAAGGAAACGATGAAAGCCCTTCCTGGAAAAAGAATATCAGCAATGTGAAAAGAAGTCCAACCCAAATGATGTTGAATTCCAACACTGAGTTGTGTCAATTTGACTACAAGTGAAGTTATTTCAACACCACAGTCCGAATTGGATTTCTTGGGAACAATTTCGGAGTCGTTTTCACTTTGTATTTTTTACAGTGTGTGTTGAAGATATCCTTTAGATGAGTTTTAGACGATAATTGATCAGATATCTAAAATCTGTCTAAAAGATATCGTAAGACACAAAATGCTGACGGGGAATGGATTAAATTTCAATCCCGATGAATTCTTTTCGATCATTCTTTTTTAGCAGGAGTTGTTGCCTCCGCGTGCAGAATTTTAAATAGCGTGGGAAACAATTATGCAAGGATTGATGGAGAATGTTAGGAGAAAAGTAGGGTAAAAAGAGATCATCTTCTTCAAACTCTTACGGGGTTGAGCCAAACCTGGTGTTTTGTCAGTGTAGCTATGACTTCATTCAACATCTTTTCTAGATGATCCTATTCATCCTATCTTCCTCCATCCTAAGGTGGAGACACCAGCAATGAAACGGTTACAAGAATCACAATTGTTTTTTTACATTATACTTTTTAATTGATCAATATTTAATTACTGTTTCAATATATAATTACTGTTTCTTGGAATAAACGAACGGCTCCTCAATTTTAACCTAAATTTTGATATGATGAAAAATGCGAAACATAGAAGAGAGTACTTGAAGCTGAAAAGCGCAGTTCTACCAACAATGGAACGCGACGAGAATTCATTGACTTCGTACAGACGTTATTTATTCGTATTTTTCTTTACTATCCCAGGTAGGAATTAACAAATGGCCCGATCTTGGCTTAATTATGACTTGTATTGGGCCAGAATCCATGAGAAAAAATGGCCCAAGCTTGGTGAAAGCTTGAGATGATAACCTCGTGCCAGGCTTGGTACTCAATATTGGGCCAGAATGTAATGCCAAGCATGGCCCAATGTCTCATGATATATGTATTATGAGTATTTTCGACCTTGGCTCATACGATTCAACCGGACCCGGCCCAAGTTGTGTATATTAACCTTTGCCATGCTTCAACCTGATTCTTCAAACATACTTCTTGGAGAAAAAAATGACGTAATTTTTCATGCCATCCCTGCTCAAAATTTCCCATAGAAAACGATAAGATTTTTAGCAGGGATATCGGTACAACTCTGTAAAAATCACAAACATGGAGATGTGGCATAGGTTCTCAAATAAACATTGGTTGTACATTGGCCCAATATTGGTTCACCATGCTTGACAGTTTAATGTTTTGCCAAGCTTCAACCACTTGTTGTAATGACATTCCCTACGAAACGTGGTATAGATTCTCAAATAACAAATGGTTTAATATTGGGCCGATATTGGTTCGCCATGCTTGGCAGCTTAATGTTTTGCCAATCTTGAACCACTTGTTGTATAGGCATTCCTTATGAAACATGGTGTGGGTTCTCAAATAACAAACGGTTTTATATTGGGTTGATATTGGTTCGCCATGTTTGACAGCCCAATATTTTGCCAAGCTTGCACCAGTTGTTATATTCGCATTTCTTATGAAACCCGGTATGGTTTCTAGAATGAACAATGGTTTTATATTGGACCAATATTGGTTCTCGATGCTTGGCAGCCCAGTATTTTGCCAAGCATGGACCAGTTGTCAATATTGGCATTTCCTACCTGGGTATATCAATCCTTAGTGATGAAACCGTTCCAGAAGTATCACTAATCGATAAATCAGAACGTAAAAACGCTTATTTTCGTGACATATACTGACTGCAGATGATAAAATCAATGCTCACTCACAGAAATGATTTCTTTTAGTTACCAACATTTTATTCTCAATATCGATTTTCTTCTCGGGAAACAAATAGTGTTCGACCAAAGAGCGGTTTTTTTAAAAGTAATCATATCATGGATTGTCAGTAGAAAAAATTATGATTCAAGACTTTTGTTTAACGTAAGAATCTTCATTTCTTGTGAGAACCATCGCTTCTTGTGGTAAGGAAAATTTTCTTATGCTGAAACTAGATGAATATTCTTGAAGGCGACGCTTAACGATACACTCCTCTCCCCTTGATTGGCAGCAGAGCAATAGAGTTTTCAAAATTGATTCCAATGTATTGTGTTGTGAAATGGAATAGTAATTATAAACTTTAAAACAGTGATAATCAAATAAAGCAGTGTACCGTGTGCTAGATACCGTCCCAAGCGATACACCAATACGTTATTTGAAAAAAATCAATTATTGTAACTATTGAACATTTTGTGTCTTGCGATATCTTGGTTTTAGATGTCTTGGGCAACACTTTTGGATATCTCTCAGACGAGTTGGAACAAGAATTGATCTGAAATTTATTTAAAAGTGTTACGTAGGACATATAAAGCCTGTCTAAAATATATCGCAAGATAGAAAATGTTTACTGGGTGAAAAGGAAGATTTCATTACCTTCAATAAAAACTTCACTGCATCAAGAGAATCTTCAAGTCTTGTTTGAAAAATGCTTATAATGATCTCAAAACTTTTTTTTTATCCAAGACTCAATATTCTAACGCCAAGATTATCAAATTTTACTTGAGACGAGAGAGTTTTTCCTCATCAGAAGAAAAATTAGGATTGTCCCTATGTTGAGAAAAACATTTTCTCATAATAATGAAATTTTTGTTGCAATAAGAAAACGTTTCTGTGGGTGTGCACTCTTTTCGTCAACTCTCATTACCCTTATTTTAGCGAAATATGACATTGCAATTTCAACAGCGATAGATCTATTGCCAATAAAATTGAATAATAAAACATTATTGAATTATTGAGAAAATAACAGGATTCCATTACTGGGGTTCATTCCGCTATTGGTGTTCTCACCCTACTGTCTTTTTTCCCATGACTAGTAACGTGCTACTCTTTTAAAAAATTTCAGATATCAATCAAATAAATCTCAAAAGCTTCTTTTGAATTCCAGATGTAGAGTGATATGGCGATTATCAACATCAAATTCTCAAAATTTGACAACACACCATGGGGTTTCAGGCTAGTCGGTGGAAGCGATTTTCCACAACCATTAACTGTTATAAGAGTATGTATTCATTATCATTATCTTGTTTTAGACCTAAATTGAAACCTAAGAACCAGAGCGTTTAGTGAAGTAACAAATTGTTTCACTCGCAGAAAACTCTTAAAAGAGTGGGTCAAGAAATTCACCGTCTAATTTCTAAATTTCTTGGAATGAAGAGTCCACTCTTCAAGAATCAAAATATTCCGATAAGAGTGAACTTCCTCTCTCCAAGGAATCTGTAGAATACAAGAAGTTTGGGAATGAAAGACTTACCTTGAAGCTATGAAGAATTCCTTATATTTTCAGAAATTATTTTTTTTTGTGAAAAGAGCATAATTTGATCTTCCAAATTGGACAAAAAGTTTCTTATCCTTGGAAGATATAGAGAAGGAAACATGTAATTCGATGAGATTTCAAAGATCAGTAACAAGAGTGTTTTTTTCTTATAGGTCACAGAAGGAAGTCTCGCAGAATGTATGGGTCTAAAAATGGGCGATGTCGTTGTACGTTTGAATGACCAGCCGATCAGCGCTCTGACACACGGAGAAGCTCACGAGGCCCTCCAATTAGCTGGCAACAATTTTGTTCTGGGTGTACAGCGGTAAGTATCTTCAAGGAGTCAGCGTATTCCGCGAAACGCGGAAACGGTTACGAAAACGATCCTCAAATCCATTCACAAAACATGAATGATGACTAAACATTTCTGAGAGACATAATGTTTCAAATTGTACCGATTTCAAGACGATAAATAATCGACTCTCTGACCCATAAATGTTTTCTCTCTCTCTGAAGAATAAATGATGATGAAATCGAATCCATGTAAATTTATCGAGGATTTAATTTTATAAATGAATTAATCAGTGTCATGAAATTTGATTAGAATCGAAGTACAATACAGGGTATTTCAAATAACAAGATTAATGTGGCAACATTTTTTTTCAAGGAAAGATTTTAAGAAATGTGTTTCCAATGGAAGTTTTCCGTTGATAGAGTAACATACACAGAGGAAAATTTGCTGTAAAATTTACCTTATGTCCGATAAATATAGGGATAACATTAAATTGCTGTAATTTATGCCGCAATATCAATAGATTTATCGCAATTTATGTGATCACTGCAGCAAATTTTCATTTTTATTGGAGACTTTGGTTGATTGAACAGGAATTTCGGTATATTTTACAGCAATTTAATGCTGTCCTTGTAATTACAGCAATTTTCTCTCTGTGTAAATGTGGCAAATTTTAGAATTCCATGAAGTAATTTTTTTTCTGATTCTTGATCGAAAAATATTCAACACGTATTTTTGGAGTTTTTTTTCGAAAATCTGACGTCTTTGAAATTTCCTGATTTTCAAAAACACTTGTTACTTGAAATCTTCCAAACGTATCGGAAACTTTCACAGACATAAAAGTTAACAGTTTTTCTGTAGTTTCCAATTCTATCAGTTTCATAATCAATGAAATTAGCATTAATTAAGAATTTTTAACTTCAAAACTAAAAAGTGCAATTTTTTCACAATAGTTCAATTTGATTTTCTTTGTTTTTTCCACAGAATATATTTTCTCCCATAATGATAAATATTATAGGTTCCAAGATATGAACTGCGCGGAGCAATACAGTGCTTCAAGGGTTGCGTTGTGAAATATTTGTCTCCCAAAACACGCTCCGCGATGCAACATGACGCTTGGAGCACGGTATCGCATCGTGAAATACAACTCGAATGTGACCGCAAAACAATTCATATCTTAGAAGCTATGATATAGGAAAAAATGCTAAATTTTCGTTATGGTTTACGAATCATTCTGTGGGAAAAACAAAGAAAATCAAAACTAACTATTGTGAAAAAATTGCACCTCTTAGTTTTGAATTAAAAAATTCTTAATGAACGCTAATTAAATTGATTATGAAATTGATAGAATTGAAAACTAGAGAAAAAATGTTAATTTTTATGTCTATAAAAGTTTCCGATACTTTTGAAAGATTTCAAATAACGAGTGCTCGAAAATTAGGAGACGTCAGATCCTCGAAAAAAAGCCTCAAAAAATAAAATTCAGAAACATGTACCGAATATTTTTGGGGATAAATCTTCTATACGATGCAAAAAATGTTGTTACTGTAATTGTTTTGACAGTACATATTAAATCTTTATTATACATTTGAAATGTGAAATGTTCATCTGATGAATTCAACCATAGAAATTTTCATATATCTCTGAATAATTTAGGTTCGTTCTCTATCAAATGAAAAAACAGAATAATAAAAAAAGTAATTTCATGAATTAACTAGAATATAATGAAATACGAATAGGCTATGATCGTCGGTAAAACAATGTCATTTGATCTCTTCCCATTAATTTATCACGGAATAAGTCGAGTCAACTTCAAGTGGTCATGACATTTCTAAAACATATCTGAGATGATTATCTTCTGAAAAACTTGAAGAATTATTGGAGAATGAGAATTTCCTGGATAATTGTTCATAATTTATCAGGTTATAGCTTTCGTTAACAACGTTGTCGTCAAAAACAATCCAGTCTCTTCCTAACCAATAATACGAATCACCGATGTTAGGTAATGGTTGTAATTCCAAATTCTCAATAAATTATTGAATTACCGATCCTATTACCTTCTAAAAAAATTATCATAACATTTAAAAATGGAAATGCATTTTTAAAGAACTGTCTTCTCTATAGCGGAAAACTGCACGATCGATTAGTCAAAGATGAAAAATCAATGCATGCATCAATAAAAATTCAATGAGAAAATAAAATATTTCATACGTTTAGAAAGAAGGGTTAAAATTTGAAGTGATGTAACTAAGTTTGTACTATTTTTTTCTGAGAATCAAAGCAATAGTATACGAGACTGAGACGAAGTGAGATTATTAGCGAGATCTCGCTAAGGTATTGGATCGTTCTATGAGCGACACACTTGAAAGACAACGCGAGACTATTTGCGAGACTCTGAGTTTCCGCGCGGGTTATAGGGAATCTCATACATTTGTGCCGGAAATTAATTTCCCATTCAATGATTGAAATTTTCTGGTTACCGTGTGCAGAAAAATTCCGATTATTTTTCACAATGTAATCTTCAAATGGATTCAAAATGATGGTATATTACAACTACAGATGGCATTAATCAATCAAATGACAACAGTAAGCCATCATTTGGATGTATAATTACTAGGGGTGTGCGGGTACCCGAGTCATCGGGTTTTTATCGGGTCGGGTCAGGTCGGGTACCCGTCGGGTCGGGTTTTTCAATTACCCGAGTTTTTCGGGTACCCGATTACATTCGGGTAATTCAAATATAGCAAACGTTTTCCTCAGCAGGAAATATTGTGACAGCAACTCGATCAAGATTGCTGACAAAACATGTGGGAGAGTTGTGCTTCCTCCATTCAAATTTAAAAATATGGAAAAAGAATGATATTTATAAGAAGAATATTTATTTTCATCGATGTTCAAGATTCTATATTGTGGTTACTAAATACGAAAATAGATAATATATTATTTATGAGATATAAATGTGATTATATTTTTTAATTGAATTAGAAAATAAATATAAACATTCCATGAAGCAATTTGGAGATTTCTTAATCCGCTGCATAATCAATTACATGGAGTAACAACCCTAATAGACTTGTAGTGAATATGGCATTCTTCATATTAGAATCGAATTCATATGAAATCCCCTTGTTCCTACAATCGCTCAAGACAATTTGTCCTTAAAATATCAACGGCAATGGCAACTTCGAATAGAAGTTGAAAATATTAAATTTAAGCGATTTTATTATATTCGGGTACCCGACTTGGAAAACCCGATTTAATCGGGTACCCGACCCGACCCGACCCGAAAAGAAATACAAATACCCGAACCCGACCCGACCCGATAAAAAGTGCTACCCGCACACCCCTAATAATTACTAAATTAATCATATGATAATATTTTTCATTCCCAATCATTCATTGAATAATCGATTTATAGGCGAACAATCGATTCATGTATTAATTGTAAAAATAATATACCCATGTGGAAATTCCCGAGAATGAACGAATGGTCCACTACTGGCGGGAATTTATCCGCCTGACTTTGGCAAAAACAATTGAGCCTTTACTGTACTATCACTGTTTTCCAATTGAGGCCATTTATTTGACGGAAATAGTACAACGCTGGGTCTTGAGAATGGCCAGATTTGCTGATTCGATCTGATGAACCTACTTCATGTCAGGATTCAACCAACGAATATACATTTCAAACGATAAATCTCTCGAATGGTTTTGGTCCGAAGTAATTCAGTTTATCCAAATACTCTACTTGCAACGAAATTTTTAACTTTTTGAAACCGCATAGAAACAAATAGAAACAGTTAGACTTTGAATCTTTGGATCATTATGGACGAGCAAGTTACTTCTCGCTCGTATTTATATTACATTAAATTTCAATTATGATAATCCGAAATGATATCTAAGCTCTCCTTCGGACCACAAAACAGTTATTCCGTTTATTCTTCTATTGCGTGGTCTGTTTCTTTAATTAAAACCGTACATCATATGTAGTAATGGAATCATCCCTGAACCAGATGTATTGAAACGATACAGTAATTGCGGCAATACAAGTTCATGAATATTGCCTGTACTGGCAATATTGTATCCCCAGTACTGGGCCTTATGTGAAACGTTGTTATCATTTCGACTCCGGGTCAGTATTGTGAACCCTGGTAAAAAAATCTCTCTGAATCTCTCTGAAATCTCTCTGAATTTCTCTGAATCTCTCTATATTTTGGGACCAATTTCAGAGAGATTCAGAGTAATTTCAGAGTAATTCAGAGGAAGTTAGAAACTTTTCCGATAGTAATAGGTTCTGAATTCTTCAACTTTCTCCGAATCTCTCCGCATATTACTGAATCCCTCACAATTTTATATATTTAAATTTCAAAGCTCCCTCTAAATTTACCTGAATATCTCTAAATTTCTCTAAATCTCCCGGAATCTAATGTATTCAGATTTCAAAGCTTCCTCTGAATTTCTCTGAATTTCTCTGAATCTCTCTGAATTCCTCTAAATCTCCGGGAATTTGATGTATTCAGATTTCAAAGCTTCCTCCGAGTTCCTCTGAATTTCTCTGAATTTCTCTGGATTACTCTGAATCTTTCTAAATTCCTCTGAATATTTCTAAAAAATTCCACGCACAATTTTTCTCAATTTATCTTCCTCCGGAAGTCTCTGAAACTTCCAGAAAGCCTCTGAAATGCAGGACCAAGAATTGTACTGAATTCTTTCCTCTCTGAATTTCCCAGACCCCCCGGATCTCTCTGAATTCCTCTGAATCTCTCTGAATTCCTCTGAATCTTTCTGAATTTTTCTGAAAAATCCCACGCACAACTTTTCCTCACCCACCTGTCTCTGTGAGTCTCTGACACTCCCTGAATACTTCTGAAATCCTGAACCAAAAATTTAGCTGAATCAATTTCTCTCTGAATTACGCTGAACCTTTCCAAATTCTTCTAAATATTCCTGAAAAGCTCTACGCACATATTTCCCCTAATTCACCTGTCTCTGTGAGTCTCTGACATTCCCTGAATACTTCTGAAATCCTGCACCAAAAATTTTACTAAATTAATTCCTCTCTGAATTTCTCTGGATTCCTGTGAATCTCTCTGAATTACTCTGAATCTTTCTAAATTCCTCTGAATATTTCTAAAAAGTTCCACGCACAATTTTTCTTAATGTATCTGTCTCTGGAAGTCTCTAAAACTTCCAGTAAGCCTCTGAAATGCAGAACCAAGAATTTTACTGAATTTGTTCCTCTCTGAATTTCCCAGAATTTCCCTGCATCTCTCTGAGTTCCTCTGAATTTTTCTGAATCCTTCTGAAAAATTCAAAGCACAAGTTCTCTCAATCCACTAGTCTCTGAAATCCTCTCAGCCACGCTGAATGGCTCTGAATTTCTCTGATTCTTTCTGAATCTCTCTGAAACGTGAAATTTTCAGAGAGATTCAGAGAGATTTTTTTACCAGGGAAATCAACTGGCTCTGAACTGGTTGCTAATATTTGCCAGCGCTGGTAACTCCGACAACGGTACTGTACCAGTATGTGGCCACGTTTCAATTTCCCCATGGGAATTTATAGTGATATATGTCAGATGCAAAGTTATTTCCACCAAAAGGAGGATATGTTGCACATAAGTGCTCATGTGATCCACAACTGTTTATTAATAATAAACAGTTGATTTTTGATATTTAGAAAAATGACTGTCAAGTTAGGGAAAAAGAGGTTCACTGAAAAATATTCGTAGGGGAAACATAAAAGATTGATCGTCTTATTGTTATTACTCACAGTGAAACTATCAACTTATGGTCAATTCTGGGGGTGCACGAGACTCGAGACGATACCGGAACCGGATATTCGATACTCCAGAATATCGTCGATACTGGGGGTGCACAGAAGCACGAGACTAATACCGGTATCGTTTTGGAATTGACACGAAATTGAGCATAAAGATCTAATATTCGGACATATCATCAATAGTGTTGATTTTTTTCAATGTGGAAATAATAGAAACGGAGTATTTCAAAATGATACAGTGAGAAAATTCCTCTTCAAAAAGGGCCGTATATGTCTCTCAAATTATAATATCTTTATATGGTCTTATTTTTAAAGTTGCCTAGTGGAAAAATTTCACTGGGAATCTCTGAGAATCTCAAAGACTTTCAGTGCAGTTTTTCAGAGATGTTCATAGATATTCAGAGGAATTTTCTGTGGAAAAACACAGTGTTTCCAGATTTCAAGACTGATAGAAAAATTAATCATACATTTATATTGAATTTAAACTTCGATTGATTGATATTAATACAAAAATAATAGATCATTCGAACATTTATTTGGCTGTACACAATAATATCCCACGAAAATTGTGAGTAATATTCCAGTAATATCATATGAATACCATCAGTTGTTAGGACAAATTCAATAAAAGTCTTAAGGAGATACACGGAGAAAAAAATATACTACTTTTTCTTCTTTTGCTTGCTAAACCAGAAACAGGAAGGTTTATAAAATGGATTTTTACATAAAAATAAGGGCGATTACGAATCATTTGCTTTATAAAATTGAACGTTCAGCGTTTAAAACTTCAATTCTACCTATGACTTTTTCTACGATATTCGTAATGTTCCGTATTTTTATGTAAAAATTCATATTATACAAATATTATATTCCTGTTTCTAGTTCACTAAGAAAAATACCAAGAATTCTTATATTTTCGAGCGGCATTTTTCTCCGTATATACCAGCGTAAAAAACATTTTATCTGTAAGACTTCTCTGTACTGAATTTATGGAACAGTCTACAATTTTCAAAGAATAATCTTCGATAGCGCAATACATAGAGTATCAAATATTATTTCCTGAAAATTTCAGATCGTCTCTGTTGAAAAATGTTGAAACAGATGAAGCGTAAAAAACTTTCCATTTCCGCTTCTTTTGCGCTTACCCAATCAGAAAATCTGATATTCAGAGTATAATGGTGGATTATTGTTACTTTCATCAGAAATATTAGGCGATACCGATACCGTGTCCAAGGATACCGAAACGATACAGAGACGATGCTCCCATCTGATAGTATTTCTCGATACCAAGACCGAGAATCTCGTCTCGTGCACCCTTAGTCAATCCACTACGAACATTCTTCAATGATCCTCTTTTCCCCTAAATTAATAGTTACCTACACGGAGAAAAAGGAATTCGCTGTGGCAGCGTAATCTACTTTTGCTGGGTTCCTTTTGCCAGAGCAGCAAATTTTTTGCTGTGACAGCAAACTATTTGCTGTTCCAGCAATCTTGTTAGCTGCGACAGCGAATTTTTAGCTGTGGCAGCAAAACATGTTTGCTATCCCAGCAAAATTTGTTTGCTATTCTGTATATAATACTGAAAATTTGCTGGCGAAGCAAACATTTTTTGCTGCCACAGCTAAGAAATTGCTGTCGTAGCTAACACGATTGCTGTTATAGCAAATTTTTAGCTAGGTCAGCAAAAAATTTTGCTATTCTATATATAATACCTCGATTTGCTGCGTCAGCAAATTTTTTCTCTCCGTGTATAAGTATCACAAGAATGTTTGGAATATTCTATGAACATCCATAGAATATTTTCGCATATTTGAATGTTCTATGAATATTTATAGGTTATTTCACACATCCTTGTGCTACTAGGGTGTTTTTCCGAATATTAATGAACTCGGTCTTGTCGTGTATTATGGTAAATCATGCTACACGTTTCCCATACGTTTCCTCTCAGTGTATTTTTACCTAGGGAACGGGAATCCGGGTCTGCATGTCAGTTGCAAATCCCACTCATCTAGGAATTTTTAGCTTGCAAAATTCCCGAAAGAAGGAGACTTCCAAATTCATACGCGGGAATTTCATAATTCATAAATGTCTGCGTTTGGATCGATGAATAAATACACCGGATATCATTCAGAATGATCTTTCGTACGAAACAACCTCGTCTCGATACTCGCGATGGCGGCTGAGAAGAACATGGAACGTGAAAAACACGTTTCTGTTCGTAAGTCAGTAGAGGAAGGGAAAAAAGCACGATATTAAAACTTGGCATATATTTTCCGCAAGACTATACATCCGAATCGCACATAGTCTGGATGGAATCCCTCTCGTTCCCTCTCGTCCTTCTACAGACTTTGCTGAAAATACAACGCAACTTGACGTATTTATGTTTTTACCGACCGCGAAGACCAATCAAAATTTCAACTTGAATCACGTACGTGCGATTTCTTCGATTTTGAAACGGTGCGGTATCGTAATGTCATTCACCTGAGCGAGAGAGGAAAATCCGAATTCCGAATTGTGAAAGAACATACTCTTACCAAGAACTCCCGGATCCTTGAATTCACGTGCTTTCCGGTGAAAATGTGAATAACCGAATAATTATTTTTTTTCATAAATGAATTTCTCTTATCGAAATTTATAAATTCCATGTCCAATCACATACAATAGTTGGATATGAAATTCTTCTATCAAGGAGATAACTGGAGAACCTTTGATATCGGTATATCGCCGTTCGAAGGGAAAATTCTCGATACTCCCTTCTCCATAAAAATTGACAATTTAATTCAATTTAAGGTATTAAATTTGAAGAGGAATGCGTGAAAACCATGATCGCATAAATGGGTCAAACTTTATATTATACGAAGGTAGAATATCACGGACGTATGAACTGCGTGAAGCCAACGTATTGCAACATTTATAAATAGGTGACCCAGAATGAGACATCTGTTTATCATTGGTTGGCGATTTTATTGCTGGCGTTTTTCCTCGGCTTTACTTTACACCCCTTTGTCCCTCATCATTACCCTTCCATTCGTGCTCCCGGCCACACAGGAGAGTAAAAAAACATAACAAAATACATTTTCGATCACCGGCTTCTGCCATTTTTCGTCGCCCGAAATTCCTAGCGTTTATCATGTTGTAAAATATACGCGAGCAGAATTTACGAGCGTGTACACATTCGTACGATAGTTAAAGTCATTTCTTCTTTCCTGTTCTGGTTCCTATAGAGAGGAGGAAGCTCTCAAAGCGGTAGAGGCAATTTCGGAAGACAATATCGTTCCATATAAAATTCCAGTGAGTATTCAATAATATTTTGTATTTTTTTTTTCGGAGTGTGGGACGAGATGTACCGGAAAACGTATTATTCGATGGTCGATACGGTGTTTTGATGAATTGCAGTTGGACAAGTTACCTCCCATTTATCCGGAACATATTCTACGTGAAGAATCTGTGACTGAAAAACAGGAAGAGGTTAAAATCGATCCAGTACAACTCGCCGAAGAAGAGGCTCAAAGAGAGGAGAAAGAACTCATCGATGAAAAACCCAAGGACACAAACAGTGAAGTAGTGCCAAATAAGAATCTCACCGATGATGAGATTGCACAGTTGATTTTAGAAGAGGAAGAACTTCTCATCCCAGATCAAGGAGTATTAGGGTAAATATCTTACTCATACGCTTTATTTTTCTATTTTATTGTGCGAGGGTGCAAAAGTAGTGAAACGGAGGAGGATTATTCACATTTTAATCCAAACAAATTTTATCCCGGTGAATGTCTCGTCTTATACATTTTCAAACATCGATGCTCACTGGGATATGATTTATATTTCGGGGTGTGATTAATTATTGCCTAAAATATCGTATGTTTTCTCGAAAAAAATGGTCAAAAAATGAAGCGTTTCGGTCAGAAAAGGGTAAAGTTTTTAACAAATGTATTTATTCACTACATTGCGGTGGGTCTGAAAAATTCTTATTTCCATTTTGTTCGTGATAATCCTCCATTCTTTCTTCCTATCAAAAGAATAAAAAAATGTTTGAGGGCTGTCAGCAGATCTTTTTGTTAAAAATTTCATGATCCGACAGCAAAATGTGTCTTTGGGACGTTTTCTGAACGTTCACAAATCCTCCCACACGTTTTATGAACGTTTCAGCGGCACGTTTTGCTGTCTGGGATCGATGTACCTTCTTCCGAATAGAAAAAGAATGAAGGAATGATATTTCTGAAAAGAACTTTAAAGATATTCATGAGATAGAATTTTTAGACATAAATTGTAAAAAGATTTTTGAAAAGGAATTACGCGAAACTCCTGGGAAATAATTCTGAATAATGTCGACACAAAAACAATATCAAATATCTAATTCTCATATTTGTCAGTGAAAACAAATACCGTCGAATTCACAACAACATGTATCTTTTATCCTTCGATAATAATAGTACCAACATGCATTTTTCTTTGTCACTCGAATCGAAAATATCGGTTCTACATCGAGCGCTTGACGTATTCGAATCGATGATTCTTCTGAAATATATAAAAAAAAAAACAGAACGGTGATTCGTCGTCCAATTATTCGCGGATCTCATTGCAGGGCGAGTAAATACCAAGAAAGAGAAAAACAAGAGAATTAAAATCATCGCGATCAAAGATGTTTATAGAATCTATATATCGCGAAGGATGTTGTGCTTACTTGACCAAAATATTTATCTATTTTGAACGAGTAAACAACAATATTTGTTGAGATATAAATAAATAATTTGGAAGTAAATCAATGACTTTTCGTATAAGGAATATTAAATGAAATTCAGATGAATTTATAGTAGCCAAGTGTCGTATGACGAGATATCTATGATGAATAAACGATTCGAATTGACAGGGTGAATTTCAAGAAGCTACGACCCCGCATTCCAGTATTGAAGGAATCTAAGGTTGTCGAAGAGCTTCAAAAGATCGCATCTGAGCCACCGCCGCGAGTGCAGGAACTCAAACATACTTCGACTTTTTTACAAAAGCCAGACCGGCCGGTACCAGTACCTCGTTCGGAAAAGGAAGGATCGAAAGAACCAGAGGTGAGAAGATTTTTTTTCTTCCCTTCCAACAAATCCTACCGTTGATCACTGGGAGCGATTTTATTCCAACTTGAATGTTAACAAAGATAGGGATCGAGAATCACGACGCTTTAACGATCAAGATTATGTTTGACATTGCGAGATTATATTTGACGCGTTACATACGTGACGTGCTAGGAGGCTTCCAAATAATTCGGTGGATCGATATTGTGTGCAGCAAAAACATTTTATATAATTTATATGTATAATATGTAGGATTTATGAGAGAGGGTGAGACATTTTATACAATTTCTGCATGATAATTCTTTTTGAATTCATGTGCACAATGAATGTTCATGGAATGCAGAGGTTGTGATTCTTCTCAGAGGAATTCTAATTTGACTTTGTTCTGTCTATTGAAATAATTCTCTATTTGTTTCATGTTTTTGGAATCAGACCGAGGAAACCTACAAAGTGGTGATAAAGAAACAGCCGAAAAAGAGTGTGACCGTTCGTTTATTGGAGAAAGGTCTTCTTCAACCTGGTGCTGCGAGGACTCCGGAACCCCCTTCCGAGGTAACCATGCATGAGCCACCTTGTGATGATGATGATAATAAGCATGTGCAAGAAATTACCACCAGCCTCGAGAATAATAACGATGACGATGACGATGATGAAAATAATGTCCCGGGCGACGATGACGTTATAGAAAATGTCATCGATTGTTCTTTCATTATCACCAACGATTCCGTTAATCTCGTGTCCAAACAAATCAACAATACCACGAAGATCCCATCGATACACGATCCCATCGATTATTCGAATTTCTCGATCCCCAAAGACGAAAACTCACAAAAAATTATCCAAGATTCGGAAATTTGGAAGAAAAACTACGAGAATGAATCTCGATACGCGAATAAAATCGATCCCCCGTTGATCATCCTCGGCGAGAACGAGAAAAAATCCAACATGAAAGTGAGAATGAAAGGTCGATACGTCGAGACCTGGTTGAATCGCGTGTGGAAAGAAATCCTTGTCGAAAAACACACGAAACACAGAAGAGAATCATTGAAGTATCCAGAAATTAAAATCAAGGGTTATTATTTGGATAATTATTTAAAACGTAACAGCTCTTGGTTCGTTTCCATTTGGAGGGACATTTTCGATAAGAGAAATGACGATAGTTCCAAGAAATCTCAAATCAAGAGAATGAGAATGAAGGGTCGGTATTTGCAGAATTATTTGAAACGAGAAAGCGAGTGGATCAAATCTGTTTGCGCCACTCTATTCGACGAGAGTGAAAGACAGCAATTAACCGAATCGCTTATTTGTAAAATCAAAGCATTGAAGTGCGAATCGAGATCGGATCTCGAGAGCGAACCTTTCGGTATCGTAACCAGCAATCCTTACGATTCCAAATACCAAAGATTCGATGAATCCTCTCAGATATATTTGGAAAATATTCTCATGACGGATTACGATCCCATCAAACACCCCGGCAGGGAGACTCAATTATTTTCCAATATGAATTCGAGAAGGTGTAGAATTAAAGGACATTACGCGGAACGTAACGTTTATGCCTTCATAGACGCTTGTTCCAAGATTTTCCCTGCTTCGTCGAAATATTCGAACGGTAGATTGCCGATTAGAATGAAAGGTCGTTACTTGGAGACTTATTTGAATCGAGAAATGAATAAATTATTCCGCAATTGGAATCGTTTGCCCGATAAATCTGTCTTTATGAAAAATTATAATAAGAGTCCCGCGAAAAAGACTAGATTCCATTACAAGGGCCGGTACGTTCAATGCAACCTTCGAGAACTCACGAGGCTTTATTTCATGTTCTTCAACTCGTTCTCGCGAGACGGAAAAACTATTTCTCGTCGTTACAGAATTAGAATCAAAGGTCATTATTTGGATAATTATTTGAAAAAAATTGTTTCTGATGATATGAAGATACATCAAAACAACAAATCAGAAGGGATTGGGAAGGGAAGTGTGAATTATTTGAGTTCGAAACAGTTTGATGATACAATAATGTGTCTTTCGAAAACATTCAAATCGAGTTTAGATGGTACTCTTTTGGAGAAAAGAAATTCTTTACCGTCGTTGATCGAAGAGAATAATATCGCGGATGGGAATTTGAGGGAAGACCATCAGAGAATAGTTCAAAAACCATCGGTGTCCGTTCAGACGTCAGTTTTGATGGTTCCTATTCAGGAATGTTATCCTTCTTTGAATAATGTTAAACCAGAATTTAATATTAAACGTGCGAGAATGCCGATGAAAGGACACTATATCGAAAGATATTTGAAGAGAGAAGACACGTGGTTAGCTCTGTTTTGGAGATTTTTAATTGGATCTTCCAACAATGTTAGAAACAATAAGAAATTAAGAATGAAAGGAAGGTATCTCGAAACTTACCTTAAACGTCAATTATTCAACATCTTTGGTACTTCTTCCAAACAATCATTATCATCGAAAAGAATGATTAGAAAACCTATTCTCAAAATGAGAGGCCGATATTTGGAAACATATTTAACTCGAGTATTCAATATTAACAAAAATACTACTAGAACTGGGGTTAGAAAACGAGCTTTCAGAATTAAAGGTCACTATCTCGAAACTTATTTGAAACGTAAACTCAACGAATTCCTACACCAGAAAACTCGACACATCGAATCCAAGAATAAGCAATCTCGAATGAAAATGAAAGGTCGATATTTGAAGAAAATTTTGAATGAAGTAACGAATAGTACGCCAAAGACAACAACAACAACAACAACAACCTTGTCGAAGATTCAGGATAAAGGAACGCCTAGAAGGAGAATGAAAATGCGAGGTCGGTACTTCGAAAGCCTCGTGAAGCGATTATTCGCTCAAGAATCCAGCAAAACAAAAGCACTGACTACGAGATCTACGATCATAAAAAAACCTCATTACGTGGAAACGTATTTGAAGCGAAAGGATACACTTTTATATCAAATATGGAATATTTTGTTACACGCGATGCAAAGCCGTATATCAAGAAGATCTTCGATTTTCAAAAAAGATGTCAGAAACGATAACAATTGGACCTTCGATTTCAAGATATCCAACAACAGTCTGGTTTGCGATATCCTGCAATCAACCGGTAACGTTATTTCGTCGGAAATCTTTCACAGACGTGGGAGTAGACGATTTTCCGTATGTACGAATAAACACGATAGTTTCGATTCGATATTTGTCGGTGACAGATTTAGAAAATACTCGACTTCTTCGTGTTCGCCTTGCGTCGGAATGAACAAAGATGAAAAGATAAGCGGGATTTTACGTTCGACCGGTACCTTCATTTCCCAGGAGATATTCAGACGTGGTAGCAGAAGATTTTCAAGATCCTCGAGAGGCGGAGGTGATGACGGTGGTCGTAGATTGTCATTCGTGCCAACGGTCTTGTATAAAGGGCTCACGGATCGTATTGGTGTAGATTTTACGAGGATAGTGGCGTACGCTCTTGTACCATGCGCTTCCATTGTACTATTGTACATGTACAACTGATGATAACCTTATTAAACTTTGTTTTTAAACAACCGATTCGAAATAAAATCGTTTGAATAGTGGAGCGAAAATATAAAGATTCGTTTCTCCTCTTCTTCTTCTTCTTTACTTCATGAAAGCAACTTTTAGATCGAAGATTGATTCAATGCTTTAAGTTTTCTTGTTTTTAGAATCAGAACATGTTTGTCGATTGGATTTTTAATTGCGTGTTCGAGAAATGCCTCAATTACGCTGAAATTTACGCATTACGAGTGGGGAAAAATGGATATCCCGAGAAAAAAAGATTAGATCTACTGAGATCTAGGTAGACCTCTTCCAGATCTGAATTTTCGCAAAAGAAGATCCACGGAGATCTCCAGAAATCTTTTTGAACTTTCCTATATGTTTCTGGATTCCTTGCAAAATTGGGATCTTTGGGAGTGAGTGGATGTTAGAAAACTCCAAAGATTGTTGCCTGAGTTAAGACGTGAGGAGATATGAACAGATTTCTAGAGATTTTTGCCAAAATTTAGATCTTATGAGATCTACTTAGATTTCATGGCCTGCACCTTTGTTTCTTTTTCAAACGTCTTTGAGTTAACTCGAACTTTTTCGCGGGATTGAACAATGATTTCTCTGCAAGCTTGTCGGTCTGTGAGCAGAGATTATAGTTGTTTGAGCTAGGGAGACACCAAAATCGGATATTCGATACTCGAGAATATCGTCGATACTGGGGGTGCACAGAAGCACGAGACTAATATCGGTATCGTGCTGGAATTGACACGAAATTGAGAATAAAGATCAAATATTGTGGAAATAATAGGAACGGAGTATTTCAAAATGATACACGTGAGAAAATTCCTCTTCAAAAAGGGCCGTATATCTCTCTCAAATTATAATATATGTATATGGTCTTATTTTGAAAACTGCGCAGTGGACAAATTTCACTGGGAATCTCTGAAAATCTCAAAGACTTTCAGTGCAGTTTTTCAGAGGTGTTCATAGTTTTTCAAAAATGTTCATAGATATTTAGAGGAATTTTCGGTGGAAAAACACAGTGTTTCCAGATGTCAAGACTGATAGAAAAATTAATTATACATTCATATCGTATTTGAACTTCAATTAATTGATATTGATACAAAAATAATAGATCATTCGAATATTTATTCGGCTGTACAGAATAATATCCTTGAGGAGGAGAGGTCTTGAGGAGATAAACGAAGAAAAAAATATACTACTTTTTCTCCTTTTGCTTGCTAAACCACAAACAAGAAGGTTTGTAAAATGGATTTTTACATGAAAATAAGGGCGATTACGAATCAATAACTGAATTTTACTATATGCTTTGTGAAATTGAACAAAGCTGTGCTGTTCATTTGACCAGCTGATACTGCTACACTGATATTCAGAGTATAACGGTGGAGTATTGTTACTTTCATCAGGAATATTAGGCGACACCGATACTGACGCTCCGATACCGATACCGCGTCCAACGATACCAAGACGATACTCGCTTCTGATAGGATTTCTCGATACCGAGACGAGACTTTCAAAGTATCGTCGAGAATCTCGTCTCGTGCACCCCTAGTTCGAGCCAACTTTCATAGCTATACTGTCAATTTTGTGCGTAATCGAGGAAAGCCCGTCATTATGAAATTACATGAAGCAACGTTTCCTGCTGTATCCAATACGATTCGACCACTCGATCTTGATTTTGGAACCAAGAACCAAACAGTTCAGGTACTTTTCGAATTAACAAACTCTCAAAATAAACACTACAATTACTTTCTAAGAGTGTAATTTCTAGTAGAACGAAAAGATAGGTTCCCTTTTGGCCGTCTAAAGAGTCAATTCCACTCCAGAAGCCAAAAAGGAACCTACCTTTCCCCTTCGAGTAGAATTTTCACATGTTGCTGAAGTTTGAATCGTTTATTCAAACAAACTAATCTTTGAATAACGAAAAATTCAGCTGCCGAAGACACAAAATCTTGCGGTACGCAATGTTTCCAGTCCTGAAGAGTTGATTTCGAAATTTGAATAACGATTCACACTTCAGCAACATAATTTTCACTCTTCCATATTTAGAGAGTAAACATCGTAGAATTTGATACCGCAAATCAATGGGTCTGATCCAAATTGTAGAACATTTACCATCAAAATTCAATATTGAATTCAATCTTCGGGAATTGGTGTTCTCTCACTTCTGGTGAAAATCAAAATTCAACCCTGCTGAATTGTCCCCGTAAAAAACAATACAAAACGATAAATTTCTTCTATAGTTTTCAATGAGGTTACTGAATACGGAATTTACGAAGTTATTAAACGGTAGAACTCTATCGTTCCTTATCGTTTTCTATAAAAATTCAAAAGAATGTATGGGATTTTATCGTGAAATTCGTATAGAAAAAGTACTACTTATTCTGGGACAC
Organism: Gonatopus flavifemur; assembly: GCA_018340375.1. Taxonomy (NCBI): domain Eukaryota; kingdom Metazoa; phylum Arthropoda; class Insecta; order Hymenoptera; family Dryinidae; genus Gonatopus; species Gonatopus flavifemur. The sequence continues at coordinate 4,535,265 of JAFFJZ010000001.1, forward strand.
ATAACTATTTTTTTCCAAATAACTGGTACTTTTCTTATACGAATTTCACGATAAAATCCCATACATTCTTTTGAATTTTATAGAAAACGATAAGGAACGATAGAGGTCTATCGTTTAATGACGATATAACTTCGTAAATTCCGTATTCAGAAATCTCATTGAAAACTATAGAAAAAATGTATCGTTTTGTATCGTTCTTTATTGGGAAAGTTTAGCAGGGAATGTTTCAATTTCTTCCTAAATTGCGCTTAGATGACGCCTCATTTTCATTAGGGATATATTTTTATCTCCAAAAAGTGAAATTAGAAGTTTTAAGAAATGATTGTAAAGAGGAAATAATTCTTTACATTTAGAATAATCATCGACTCTGTTATGAATTCACAACATTAAAACAATTTCCATCATTCTTCATATCATTGAAAAACGATAAGAATAATAATAACCTAGTTAAAAAAAAAATTGCTCAATTCCGATCAGATTTGGCGGGATTAGATGAATGTTGTTGAACCAGGTTATAATTTCAATTCAGAATATTGGGAAGCGAGAAGTCCACACGTCGATGACCACACGTCGCCCGGTTTTATCGAATATTTTGTCCCTGTCCTACACATATTTCTTAAAACAAAAAACAATTCTATAATAAATGTTATTTCATCCCATAGATCATCCAAATATACGCAATATATCTGTCGTTCGTAAATAGTGCATGTGTGGGGAATTTTGTCATTAGTTTGATTACTATTCTATTCATTATACCTTTGAGCATGTTTGTTGTTTTGTTTATAAGTGGATTAGAAAGATCGAATATGAATATTCAGATATATGAAATTCCATGTCCAAAGGAATTATATTAAATGGATTATAATTATTCTTCATTAAATTGGTGATGAAAAATCGTTGATGTTTCATCAACTCTGAATATTCAAAAACTTCCACACGTATGAATAACTTGAATTGAAACTATAATACTAGATATTTATAATTAGTCCTTATTGGATGTAATCCGTTACGATTAGAACCATTTTGCGAATTAGAAAAAATTTTCAAAATTTGAAATTCTGTTCAGCCCTTACGAATGATAATAGTGGATACAGCATCGGGTGGTGACAGGATGAGAATTTTGATAAAGTGTATTTTGGAAAAAAAACAAAATCAAATAATCGATCAAATGAAAAATCAATGAGATGAATCGATTGATTCGAACAAACCACACTGAGAAAATGATTAGACTGATTAAATATATTTGCTTGCATTTTTCAATGATATCGTTTGTTTGCTCTTTCTTTTTTTTTTGTTATTAATCAATTTGAACTAAAGATCGTTTTATCCGATCGATTATTTGTTTTTCTATTGGTTAGCTTGAATGAAAATACTTTATATGAAATTCAATGTCCGTCGCTTATTGAAAAAAGATTGGAAGATCTGTTGGAAGGTTCACGTGATTTGAAAATAAAAAGAAAGATTTTTGAACAACGACAGTGCTTTTAGAATTATGAAATCCTCACCTTCGTCCTTTTATCAGAAATGAGAAAAATTTTGAGCTTCAAACTTCGTGGGGAGAAGTTGTGTTTCTACGTGATTTGGAAGGTAAGGGATATTTGGGTGAAACTAATTGTAGTTGGAGTACCAACATTTTCAGCTTTGCTCATTTAGAATTGGAAGTGCAGTCTGTGTATGTAGAGACAAAGGACTATGCAAGTGTCAGCGGAAAGTTATAGCTAGGAATCGCACGCGTGGGAGTCCTGAATTTTGAATTTCAACGACGGGAAGTCAAAAGAACTCGAAACAAAGCACGTCGGATTGAATTTGAACTAGCAGTCCCTGTTGAGAATTTCGAGAACTATCGTATTCAATGCGGTTTCTGAAACTGGAATTCACGGTGTCCCAACTATAGACTGTAACTGACGTAAATGAGAATCTAATTGTTTGGATTCCCACATAACACCACAGTCTTAGAAGAATTCATAAAAAATTCTCATTGAATTGCCTTGAAGTTTTTACTTGATGTCGTTATTAGTTACTACAGCTGAAAAGTTATTTTTCTCAGTGTGGGAAGTAACTATCAGAGCCCTGGTTAAAAACCCGATTGAACCCGATAAAAAAAAATTCTATCAGAATAAATTGAGTTTCTGTGATTTTGTGATCTATCAAAACTCCAATTGATACCAATAAAATATTTTTTGATGTAATTCAATGGGTATTTCATTATTAATCAAAATTCTAATTAATGTAAATGAATGATTTTTTAACTGGATCCAATTGAGAATTTGCCAACACCTCTATCTCCGCATGTGACTTGGGAAATTTATTCCTACCTGGAGGGGATTCGAACTATCACCGATCTACCTACCTGTAAGACCTGCCTTCTTAACCTCTAAGCTATCCTGATACGCTGCTGTGAAGGGGCATATTGCCAAACATATCCTGGTCAAAAATATCTGATTGAATCTGATAACAAAAATGTTTTTCTATTGGATTCAATCGGTATCATATGAATAATAAAAACTCCGATTGATACCAATAAAATATTTGTTAATGGGATTCAATGGGTATTTTCTTAATAATGAAAATTCCGACTGATACCAATAAAATATTTTTCAATGTAATTTGATGGGTATTTTATGATCAATGGAAATTTCGATTGATATCAATGAAATATTGTTTAATTGTATTTAATCGGTATATTATTGCACATGAAAATTTTGATTGATCCCAACAAAATATTCCTCAATGGGATTCAATGGGTATTTTATTAATAATAAAAATTCGGATTGATGCCAATAAAATATTTGTCAATGGGTTTCAATAGGTATTTTATTATCAATAAAAATTCCGATGAATACCAATGAAATATTGTCAAATTGGTTTCAATCGGTATTTTATGATCAATGAAAATTCCGATTAGCACCGATAAAATAGTTTTTAATTAGATTTGATCGGTATTTTATTTATTTAAAACCGATGGTTTGATGCAATAAAAGCGATTCTAAAACTGGATTGGTTATTGTCGGAACATAGCTGTACTCGGAAACAAAAGATTAGTTCAAATAACTATTCAACTTGTAAGCGCATATGGAGCCATTTTTTTCGTTAGAATAACCAATTTTTTTTATTGATTCAACCAGTTTTTTAAATTCGTCAAATCAATTAATAAAATTGTTGTCCTAACGAAAAAAAAAGGTCCATATGCGCTTACAAGTCGACTAGTTGTTTCAACTGATCTTTTTTCCTCATGTAAGATATTAGGATCTGTAAACTTCCCGATTATTTCCAATAGATTTGAATGTTGGTATGATCCAACTAAAACCCATTGATCAATTAAATTTATACATTTTTAAATTAAGTTGGAAATTCCTCATAAAAAACTCATTACTCATTCAATTCCACAAATTCTCCCATTACTTCCAATAGATTGAGGTTATGGAAAATTCCAATCAGAACCGTCCGCCTTATGAAATGGACAAAGTTTTAATCATCTAATCAGATATCTCTTATACAGACCAACAAATCACGCAAAGTGTTATTAATTCAAATAAACAACAGCTTTTCCTATTGGTAAATCCTCGATTCAATCCTATAGAAAAGAGGTCCCGATTGATTCCTATTCATTTTGAATCGGTAGCTGAGCCTTTCCGATTGACCCTATTCATTCCGATTATTTTTGAATCGGTTTTTATCGGATCCTATTGGATTTTTTAACCAGGGAGTCTAAACAACTCTGGGGTACGTTCCTTTATCTTTACCCGGTGAATGTAGTGAAATTCATCCTTATTGAGCCATCTATGGAGAAAGGAATATTGTACAGTGAAATATGTAAGGGAGCATGGGTCACATTGGATCAGCGCACGTATTCAGTTTATAAAACGACAGTACACGCTAGTAGTAGCACTTTTTAGGCGCCCTTTTTTACCCTCATCTTGGAATGCCGCTGAACTGCAAAGCGTCATAACGTGTGTTCAGTGTACAGTTGCTACTGATAACATGTGCGTCTGGATTTTATATTTACGAAAAATTTTATATGTCTTGTTTTTATATAACCCAGATATGGGGTATACACGGAGAGAAAAAATTTGCTGACGCAGCCAATCGAGGTATTATATATAGGATAGCAAAATTTTTTGCTGACCTAGCTAAAAATTTGCTGTAACAGCAATTGTGTTAGCTACGACAGCAATTTTTTAGCTGTGGCAGCAAAAAATGTTTGTCCCGCCAGCAAATTTTCAGTATTATATACAGAGTAGCAAACAAATTTTGCTGGGATAGCAAACATTTTTTGCTGCCACAGTTAAAAATTCGCTGTCGCAGCTAACAAGATTGCTGGAACAGCAAATAGTTTGCTGTCACAGCAAAAAATTTGCTGCTCTGGCAAAAGGAACCCAGCAAAAGTAAAGCGAATTCCTTTTTCTCCGTGTAGTGGATCAAATAATGAAATTCCAGAAGCTGATAAAAACTTGGTATTTCATTTACGCAAATTAACAATATTGCTTTTTCATTTTGTGGGCGAGGGAATATTGTATATGTATATGAATTTCCATGCTGAAACGTTCATTACATTCGAAGTTATGAAGGATGAAAAAAGAGTGATCCACCGTGACCCATGCTCCCCTAGAAAACTCTACAACTCCTCACCGTTTATTTACCGTCTTCGGAAAGCTCGGGAAGAAAAACTGTAGGGCGTTGTGGAGTTGTCAACTATTCCACGAACGACAAAGGAACGTCTAGAATGATTTTTATTAGAGAGATTTCTTGAAATTTTTTAAAAGAATTGTGAATGAAACTACGAGTAACATGGTGTACCTACTTACTGCTGTACATAGCGGATCAGGGTCGTTTTCGGCGGGGGTAAGCTGCATTCGCACGAGGACGGCTTTTTGATGACAAAATTATTACATGATCACGGAGAGAAAAAATTTGCTGACGCAGCAAATCGAGGTATTATATACAGAATAGCAAAATTTTTTGCTGACTTAGCTAAAAATTGGCTATAACAGCAATCGTGTTAGCTACGACAGCAATTTTTCAGCTGTGGCAGCAAAAAATGTTTGCTCCACCAGCAAATTTTCAGTATTATATACAGAATAGTATAGCTAAAAATTCGCTGTCACAGCTAACAAGATTGCTGGGACAGCAAATAGTTTGCTGTCACAGCAAAAAATTTGCTGCTCTGGCAAAAGGAAGCCAGCAAGAGTAGATTTCGCTGCCACAGCGAATTCCTTTTTCTCCGTGATCGACAACGAATTGTTCTTTGCTTCGACACTGGGACGGTGAGAAACGTTTGGGCACAAAGTTACATAGTGACCACACGAAGAAAAAACTTTGCTGACGTAGCGAATCGAGATATTGTATACACAGTAGTAAATCTTTTTGCTAACCTAGCTGAAAATTCGTTGCCCCATTTAACCGAATTGCTGAGAAAATACTATGATTAACTACACTGCGAGAAATTTTTGAGGTGATTGTAACTAAAACGTCTCAACCAAATATTCTTAGTAAAAGCTACTGGAAATCTGATGAATTCGACCAAGAAAGTATAGTTGATACAATTATACTTTCTCGGTTGAATCAACCCGATTTTTAGTAGCTCTCATTAGGAAGGATGTTTAGTTGAGATGTTTTGGTTACGGTGATCATAGAAATTTCTCTCAGTGTAGAACAGTAAATTTTTTTGCTGGACTAGCAAAATTTTCAGTACTATAAACAGACCAGCAAACACATTCCCACAGCTATGAAATCGCTGTTCCAGCTAACAACATTGTTGTGACAGCAAATAGTTTGCTGCTCCAGCAAAACTAGATTTCGCTGTCACCACCAATTGTCTTTTTCTTCGTGCAGGAACGGCCTTGTCTCTGTTCGAAATGAATCATGAAAACTACGTCAAGGAGAAACATACGTTTCCGGGATCGGAAAATAGAGTCATTTTTCACGTGCTTGAAGTCTAAATCGTTTATAGAAACGAAACGAAAATTCAAACTCACAAAACCTGATGAATCATTGTTATTTGTCTTCTCGAATGGATTATTTATAATTTTTTGCAACTGAAAACATAGATCGAAGAATGTACTTCAAGGTTTTAGGTCTTTCACAACTGAGTATTTCGTTCTTCGATTACTAGCTGTTTCTAAATCCTGTTTCTACCGTCGGAATATACTGAAAATTTGTTTCTAATTCTTTGCCGCTGGTACAGCACAAAACAGCACCTCCCTAGTTTCTCCTAATTTAGGAGATCCATTTATTCTTGCCAAATGTCATCTAAATTGAACGAAGATCTGTCTGGTCGATCAGACCTTTGTACAAATTTAATGAGATACGTTTCTTCAACCAGAGGTTCTCCCATCTGGAAATTAAATGGTGGGGAAAATTCCCCGCGGCAAGGGGGTAATTATAAAATGTGTATTCAAGAGAGTGCACTGAGAGAAAAAATTCCCGAGAGCAATAAAATATTTAGTTGAATAATTGGCATAAAATACTTAATCGATTTGAATAAACTTACATTGACTCGAATAAATATTTATTCAATCAAACGAATATTTGATATGCTATGAAATATTTCATCAATGGAAACAGTTATTTTATCGAGTCAATGAAAGTTTATTCAAATCGATTCAAGTATTTTATGGCGACTATTCAACAAAATATTTTATTGTTCTCGGAAATTTTTTCTCTCAGCGTGTAAGAGAATTTTCGACGACGACAACAGATCTGTATATTTTCTGTACATTTGTGAAATATTGTACCATAACACGAAGCACAGAAAATGAATTTTTTTCGCCTCAACAAATGTATTTCCTCCCGTAAATCTAATCGAATTCTGGCCCGGCACCGAGGAAGGCTTCAATTTATCACGTTTTTCGTTACGTGCTGGCCATGTCGATCGTCTATCCAGTTAACGTGTAGATCAGTGGGGTACTGTATTTATGATTCAGATTGTGTTAGCTTCGCTCGCTTTCTTATGATCAAAATGAAACTCATCTTGTTTGCAAACTAAACTGCTACTGCAACTGAATTGAAACTCAGACTATTCGCAGAGAATTGTGAGATAATTGTTCGAATAATACATACAGAAATAAGAATTTCAATCATGATGCTTTGTATAGTGCTGATTTCTTGAGGAACACGTAAAGTTTATGCGAGATTTGAATTTTTGTGAGTGTATCAATATTCACATCCAGGGTACTCAACACTCCCGTTGATGGATCTGTTCCAAAAGCAAAAGATGAGTTGAAGTTCAGTAGAACGACAATACGAGGGCATTCCAATGAATTTTGAAATTCAGTTGACTTTTTTTTTACTCGACAGAGAATGAGATTCATTCGAATGTTTTCATTCGGTTCACAAGTTATGTTTGAAAAAATATCCTCCTGTGTGCCCGTTCTACTGAATTTTGAATAATCTTTCAATACAAGTTCATAATTCTCTCGTGCTTGCTCCGAAATTACACGAAGACCAAATTTTTGTCGGAGAGACGGGAAGCAGGGTGTCCAGTTTCCGAGAATGTTAACGGAATGACCAATAAAACGAATAAAAAATTCCAAGACTGGACACGCTGAGAAGAGCTTGGTTGCTTGGTTGATTGAAACAGTTTTGTGGCTCAGAAGTTTCCGTAGGTTCAAATTCCACTCCAGACAAGCTTTATTAATTCTTTCTCGCTTCACCAAATTTTTCTTAATACCCGTCCCAATCAGAAAAATTCGAATTATGCCAATGTTGACAACAGGTGCAGTACAATGCCAGTATTGGGTCTCCAATGCTTGGCCAATACGTAAGGGATTAGTACTTGATATATATAGGAATACAGTACTACTCTCTAAATCTGGAAGAGTGAAAAATCATGCATTCCACTCCACTAAGTCTCAGAAGTGAGCCAGTCCTCTTCGAATTTTCACTCGTTTCGAGTGAAGTGTCACTTTTTTGGAGTGAAAAAGTCACTCTAGAATTGGAGTGACCGTGAGTTCCTAACCTTAAAACTTAGAGTATCACTCTGAAAGAGTGGAAATTTCACTCAAAATTTCGACAGGCTCGCTTCTGGCTTAGTCAGGCAGGCAAGAATTTTAGAGAGTACGCTTGTACCGATAAATCAGTATTGAGAGCTTGATGTTGGCCAGGTACTGATTCAGTACAGGCCCTGTACTAATTGCGAACAGTAGTATTAGTACTAAATTCCCGGTACAGAAAAGCGTTATCATCCCAGATAAATGCCAGTACCCTGCCAATCTTGACCAGTACTGATACAGTATTGCGCCTGTTGTGAATTTCTGGTCGGGATACAACATAACCATCGATTCTCCATCTAGAACTTCGGTGGAATGATAGTGGAACATTGATGGGAAAATGGGAGACACAGGAATGAATAAGAGATAAGAGGGAGTCTTTGGAGAAATGTCTCACTGCCTTACAAAAAAGAATTTAAAAAATTCCATATATTTCAATTCAGCAATGTGGATTCTATTGAAAATTCAATTTCGCATTTAGTGGACATTTCTCAGTCGTCTCCCCATCAGGGGTGAACTGAATCACCCTCACACCCAGAAATTTCTTGGTGCGCTCTCCTCTCCACATCAGTTCTCTTCTCGCCGTATTAGTTCCACTGCCTCTTGCACGGAGAAAAATGCAGCTCGAAAGGATAGTAATCTTTAATAGAAAATTGGAGAATATTTATTTAAATCTGAGAATATTTCTCAAAATCTAAGAATTTTTCTTAAGTTTGTGATAAACATAAAACGGTTCAGATTTCTCTTGAATATTGCTCGAAAAACAATGAAAAATTATCAATACTCAACAAATCATAAAAACAAGTATGAAGTTTCCAAAAGTCGTGCATGAACTTTTACAAAGTAAATAACAAAATTTTGAAATCTTATTTTCAAATTACAGAATTTTGTTATCCACACTGTAAAATTTCATGCGCGGCTTTTGGAAACTTCATATTTGTTTTGATGATTTGTCAAGTATTGATAATTTTTCATTGTTTTTCGAGCAATATTCAAGAGAAATCTGAACCGTTTTATGTTTATTACGAACTCAAGGAAAATTCTTAGATTTTAAGAAATATTCTCCAATTTTCAGTCCAGCCTTGCTTTTCCTGCTTGCTGGAGTAAAGATTCTGCCTTATTTCTCTCTTATTCTCACGGCTCCCATTTCTCTAAGAAACAATTCATCTCCACTCCATCGAAATTTCAGATGGAGGATCGGTGGTCGTGCTGTGCACATCAATATCAATGAAGCATTCACTAATTTTTACTCAGATTTCAGCCCAACCATTTCGAAATTGTGTTTTATCTCCTCCAAGAGAACACAAACCTCCAGAAACGTCTATTAGGACGCCCGTCCTGCATTGAAATCAGTATGATCTCATTATTTTTGCAGTTGGTAGTTGACCACTGAATGAAATCAGTTGGATTTCACTGCATAATCAGTGAATAATGACTGGTTATGCTGTTGGAAGTCCTCCTACAAATATCAGTTGAGATTTTGCCTTGCATATGCACTGAAAACAATTTGCATCAGTTGAATTAAAAAAATCAAGACAACTGTATCATTTTAGTTGGAATAACCAAAAAATTAGTTGTCGTGATTGAAAAAAAATGGTTGCATTCACTATAAAAAGCGGTTGTCGTGTTTTTTTTAATCAACCTGATCAATTGAAACGAATGAAAATTTTCCTGAGCGTGCATTCATTCGCAGAGGTCGACTTTTGACTGCAATCGTGAGATTTCACTGCTTCAAATTTAGAGAGTACCGGACGTGCAATAAACGTTCAAAACGTTCTTGGAGGTTTGTGTTCTCTTGCGGTTAACCCTTTCCGACACTTAGTCCTCATATGGAACGATGCTTTTTAATACGTTTGTAATTGTAGAATATGGATTCATCATTTACAGTAGCTTCACCTCTGATAAGGTTCTAGTAAATACATTAGCAAATGTGAAAAATGGTGCCAACTGAGTTGATTCGCCTCTGAAATACCGTAAAAGGTCTTAGAATACATCACCAGAAATATAGGTTTGTGTCAGAAAGGGTTAAAATACGATTCTATAGAGAATTTTTCTACGTTTATCTTGATAAAAATGCATTCGTCTCACAAGCTTAAATTTCCGATTTTTATAATATCTTTCTTTCGCTTTGCCTATAACTCAGCGTATTATTAATGTATTTGAATATTCTCCTCCAAATATTTCAACTGTGTCGATCTTTCTTTTTATTTAGACTCCTACTCCATCAGCGACGCCAGATCCGAGTATTACAAAATCGGATGATCATTTAAATCGCACTGAATCGCCTCTTAAATCGAAATCCGAAGGCACGGAGGAGGAAGTAAGCGGTAGAGATTCGAAGTGCAGTAGAACGAGCGATCAACAACCGCCACATCCAGCCGAATCGATAACCGAAGACGGGGATTCTAACAAAAATAATAAAGACCTTGAAGTTTCAAACGATTCGGAACACAGGAGTGAAGAAATGGCGACCAAAGCTGACAAACAGAAAATCAAAGAACTTGTATCCACGGAGATTAGTCTCGAGAAACAGTTGGAGAGTGTACAAAGACAACTTTTAGCCCTAAAACAATTACCTGGAGAGATCGAGAATCATTTGAAAATTGTTTCCGAGCAGTTGCAGAAAATTATGGAATTGAGCGGTGTGAATGACAGCCGTCGTGGCTCAACCGGTAAGGGTACTTGCATTACACGGAGAGAATAATCCATTACTTTTTCATATAAAATACAATAGTTTTTACTCTGCTTCATATCAACGCTAGACCGAGGTTTGATTTCCATGAAGATTTATGTTTCCACACGGTAAAATAGTTCCCCATATACCAGGTGTAGAAGTATGAAACCGGGGTTTTTTGGTAAAAATCATACGTTAATTATTATTTGAAAATGATGAGAAATATTTTATTCGCAATAAAAGGGTGGCGACAACTCTGGAAAACCTGGAAATCTCAGGGAATTTTCATATTCTGGAAAACACCTGGAATTCCTCATGTTTTCTCAAGTTCAACATCAACATTTGCCAATTGATCTACTGATCATTTTTTGAAACATATTTTGAAATGGAAAATTGAATGTGTTGATTTCTAATTATGATATGCCCTTTTTTTTTATTATCCCGGACATATGTTTTCAATCCTCAATTATTGAAAAATTTTTGATTCTTCCAATTTGTTTTACATATTATTTCATAAGTTAATACAATAATTTGACAATCAAATGATTCTCAACTCAAATCAGTAAAACAAGGGTGAATTTGTTTCCTTTCAATTCAAATCGAGGTTTCAAATGCTTTGATTTTCTGACTTTTCTGTTGACCTAATTTGACCCGTTCATTTGAAGTACTGAAAAATGAATTCAAATGTTTTCGTCACAGTTCTGACGATAAATTTACACGGCTTATTTTCGAAAATAAGTCTTAAACAACAAAATCCAAATTTTAAACGAGAATGATCCGTCAATTCTGAATTGAAATGAGGATAGTATTTTTTATTTATCCAATGGTAGTTTTTTTTTATCATTGCCCTAAAAATAATCTTTTCTACATTGTATCTTTTTTTCTAGAACTCCTTCTTTCCAACATGCACACGAGAAAAATATAAAATCAATAGCGATACCACACTGAGAATCAAATTCCTTTGACTGAAAGAAAAATTTCTCAGCCCTCATTCGAATGAAAGTTTTTTTCAATGAAAAAAAATTCAGTTCAATAGGAAAAGTTTTCATCAGATTGAAACAGAAATATATTTCTTCTTGATATAATTTCAATTCAATGAAAAATTTTCTTATTGAAACGAATTATTTTTTTCATTGAAAACGAGATTTATCAGAATGAGAGTAAAGAAATCTTCTTCAAATCTAAGAAATTGGGTTCTCAGTGCATAAAGTTATCATCCCTAGTGGAAATGAATCATATATGCCCCATATATGATTTTGATTGAACATATATGTAACCCATATATGGAAATTTTTCAGTATTCACCATATATATGGTTTAAATGTGACTCATAAGTAGCTTATATATGGTTCATATATGGGTCATATATGCATTATACATGAGTCTTATGTGGATCATATGCGAGTCTAATATGCAGAGTAAAAAGTAAAACTTACTTCCCACCTGAATATCAGCTTGTTTTAAGATGCAGCCAAAACTAGCTCTACTTTATCTGAAAGTACCCAGACAGCACCACCACTTCACAAAGAATTCTTGAAGAAAACATTTAGAACACCTCAGTTTTTGGGAGAATTCATTTTGTATCCCCAGAATCATCCAAATTAATTCTATGAGACATCAACATGTACACCCGTTATGCGACTAAACATGAAAACATATGGAAGGTTAAAAAGAATACCTAGTCCACCCAGAAGAACTTATATTGAACGCCATTAGGGATACATTCTGAGCACATAACGTATTCAGTTTTGAATACAATTTACGTGCATAATGATATCGGTTTTGAATCCATTTTGCGTGCATAATGGTATCAGTTTTTAATGCTCGTTAAATAAACAAATAAATGAATGAAATAGTTACTTTGATATTTGAAAAAAGCAGACTCAACGCCCGAGTGGAAAAATTTTCAAAATTGTATAAAATTTATATCGAATTATATCTGAATTATATTTAAATTATATCGAATTATATAAAAATTATGTATAATTCTAAACAAATTTCCACTCGGGCGGTTTGAAAAACTTTCGCCTTAAAAAATAATGTATACTATTTTCAAAGGTTAGTTATGAAAAAAATTCTGATTCAAAATATGTAAATACCATACAATGTCTTTTTTCAGAGTTTTTCAGAGGTTTCCAATTTTTTTTCCAGGCAAATAGGAACGAAATTGCACTCTGAAAAAACTCTAACAAAGCTCCGAAAAATTTCTAACATTTTTCTGATTATTGAAGTAAAATTTTTTCATTTTCAAACACTTTTTCACATATGATATTTGAATTTAGAATATGAATGTATTCATATAATTTTGAAAATTTTTAATACTCAGAAATTTTTCAGAGTTTTGTCAGAATTCTATCAGAGTGCAATTTCGTTCCTATTTGTCTGAAAAACTCTGAAAACCTCTGAAAAAAGTCTGAAAAAGTTTATACAGAATGTTCCTAAAATATTAGAGGTGGGCGAATCTTGACGAAGCGGATCTTTTGTATAAAATACTTATCGAGTTTTGATAAAATTTTTATAGAATTCGATACAAATTGAACATTTTTTTTATACAAAAGATTCGCTTCGTAAAGATTCGCCCACCTCTAAAAAATATTAGATTTTTCATCAAATTTTCAGAAATTCTCAGTTTTTTTTAGAGAAAAAGCGGAGTTTTTCAGAGATTGTTCATGATGATTTCAGCGAAATATTTTCATACGGGACATCAGGAACTTCTTCACCTGTGCTAAGTATGAACACTACCAAATTATGGGACCTTACAATGTTCAACGCAGAACTTTCAAAATTCCAACGTATTTTCCCTACGTTATACATGACACTTTCAAAGCATACTCTGATTTTCACTGTTCATACTGGCAATTTAAAAGAAACAAAAAACAACACTTTATGCATCATAATTTCATGAAGTTCAAAAAGATTCAATGAACTGAATGTTCGCTCTGAATTTCATAATGATCAAGATGAATCCCAAACTACTTTTGTCTCTCAACTATTATTAAAAGGTTTGATACAATTTGAAAATTGCATTCATCTTTTTTACCCACAGTAAATCCTAACCTCGAAATATTTCATCATAGTATTAAAGAGTTTGTATGTTATTCCATTAATGTCAATAATTATAGAATTATTTTATTTATTGCATGTTATTGCAATGAAATCAACTACCACTACACTTTGGTGTTTTATCATCTATTAGCTTTTATACTTGGATAAACAAAATCAATTTAAAGATTCCAACCCTAACAGCACACTCCTTCGCATCTCCGTGGTCTCCACATAGATACCACCTATCTCCGTGGAGACCACGGAGATGCGACGAAGGGTCCTGTTAGGGAAGCTTTGAATATGAATATTTTTACTCATTTTAAATGTCCGACATTTCAATGAATATCAAATAACTTCTGAAAGAATTCAAGTTCTTGCTTTCATTTTATGTTCATTTGGGCGAACTGATAACACATCTTGAACTTCCGTGGGGATTCATGTTGTGTCGCATAATGGGCCCTAACAGGACACTTCTTCGCATCTCCGTGGTCTCCACGTAGATACCACCTATCTCCGTGGAGATCACGGAGATGCGACGGAGTGTCCTGTTAGGGGGTGTTCTTTTGGAATACCGTATGTGGTCTTGATGAATGTTTTGCGAGTTCTGATATGCACTTATTAAGAATTCTTTTTGGAGTCTTTTGGTACTGCATGTATTCTTTCAAATGACATATTGAATTCTCAAAAAAGAGTTCTCAAAGCATTATTTTCTGTGAATTCTCTGTGAATTCAAAACGGATAAAATGGAAACGACTGAATTTCAGTCAAGTTTTCAAGTAAGATGTAGCTACATCATTCAGTCGGACTTTTCACATTGTGGCTCATATATGATTTTCACGAAATCCACATATGGTCGATACACGGGCCCCGTATGGTCCATATATGATTAATCTTCACTAGGGATAAGTGAGCCCAGACAGCAAAACTGATCTGTTTGAAGGCCTCTCAAAGAATTCTTGAACAGTTCCCGTTATGACGGTGAAAATGAATTCAATGAATTCAGAATGAATACATGTTGCATGTCTAAAGAATTCTTCATCAAGTTGCAGTATGAATTCTTTCTGAACAGTAAGTTATTTCTCAAGAATTAAATTTGAATTCAAAGTATTCATAATGAATTCATATTCCCTGGTGAAAATTTCCGTTCGCCAGAAGCAAACTTTGGAACAAATGAAGCGTAAAATGTTTCAATTTCTGCTTCTGTCGCGCTTAGATACTGTTTCATTTACTCTTCCGCGTCGCTTCTTACCCTTCTTACGCTCCCTTTTTCACTAGGGTTTTCTGTCATAACGGAAGCTCTTTGTACGGACTCTTTTGCTGTATAGGGAATATACCAATATCAACCCTTAACGGCCATACGGGGTGGCTAGTTACCCCAGGCTGAAAAGAAGTGGAATTAGAGGTTTCCAACCTCTCAAACAAATACAACAAACAGCATCTGCCGGTGACAGACATGTGTGAGGTGTGACTTTACTACATAGTAAGCCTACATAGTATATTCACGTTCCTAATCATGAATATGTATTTAAAATCTAATAAAACGCAAAAAAAGCCAATTTCATGATTTGTAATTTTTTTCATTTTTCTTTCCAGTAATTTTGCAAAATAAATATACTTTTTGAGTAATTGGTAGATACTGTTATTTTTTGTGGTAGTGGTATATATTGTGCGGACGACCCTGGAGTTTAGTCGTTAATATTGTAAAATGGCGGAGTAGTGAATTTTTTTGCAATTTTTCCTGAATTTCGACTTATATGACCAGTTTCTAGAACGCCATCTATAAATTAACCAAGTTAAACTATTAGAAATATTGAAGGACCAGTTAACGAACATGACACAATTAGTTAAAAGTCTCAAAACATCTACACATCTTGTCCGACCGGGTTTTTCAGCGTGGGGTAATGAGTTACCCTATGTGGCCGTTGTGTGGTCTGCGTGAGGTTTGGCCGTTGAGGATTAAACAATTTCACACACTTGAAGAATCGCTATCACATAATTTAAGGTACATCAACTATCTAGATCCTAAAAATTCTAGAAATTGTGAATTTAATAATATCATACATTTCTCCGTTTGAAATTCCCATAGAAAACTCCAGAAAAATTGTTTAATAGTCAATGGGTGTTTTGACTCATGAATTTCACATTTTATATAGTTTTTATGCATATCTGTAGTTTTGAATGAGGAGGGTACTATATATGATAATAATAGTTTGTAACAGTGTGAAGGGAATATACAAACATATCAAAAATACATTACATCAGTGAGAACTATAACATAGTCCAATCTGGTATAGAGTGGATAGAGATGTATATATACAGTATGAGGGGTAAAAAAATATCTATACAATTTTAGGGTTAATCCATTTAGAGACAATAGAAGCAAGTGAAAGAGTAAAATTTATTATAAGGTATTTGAAATGAAATCAGGAAAGTTTTAGAATAGTTTACCCTAGGTGAAAAAATTTGAGTAGAATTTCATGTCAAGATTTGGCTCTATGCAAAATGTATGGAATTTTTATAGAATTTCCACCAAATCATGTGTTTTTACATAAATTTTCTATGGAATTTCTATAAAAATCTATACATTTTGCGTAGAGCCAAATCTTGACATGAAATTCTATAGAATTTTTTCACCTAGGACGTTGTCGTTATACTTCAATAAGTTACTCTGGAAAATTACGGGTTTTTACTCTGGAAACCTGGAATTCTCAGGGAATTTCTCGGAAGCTATTTTGTCGCCATCCTGCAATAATCTCCATTGCTGTTCATACATTTTTCCCACCTTTCCGGCAGTTTATGAATGACACGGCAAAAAAACAGTTTCTCTTTTGAAGCGAACCAGTTATCGAGCCATCCTCCTACATTTTCATACGAATTGAAGCGTTCTTAAGTAGCAGTGTGTCCCATTGACGCGAATAGATGATAATCGCACGGAGCCGAGTCTGGAGAATAAGCCGCATGCGGTAGCATTTCCCAACTGAACGCTGTTGGTAGCGATCAGTGTTGACGGTTTGTCCAGGTTTTAGCAGCTCATAATAGATTACACCCTTCTGATCCCACCAAACACAGAGCATTGTCTTCTTTCCAAAACGATTTGGTCTTGCAGTGGATGTCGATGATTCGCCTGGATTCACCCATGATTTCCGACGCTTAGGATTCTTAAAATATATCCATTTTTCATCACCTGTCACGATTCGATGGAGACATGACTTCCTCTTGTATCTGTCCAACAGTATTTCACAAGTGGTTTTTCGATTTTCTTGCTGTCTTTCATTCAGTTAATGCGGAACCCATTTTCCCACTTTCCGAATCTTTCTCATGGCTTTCGAACGAATGGAGACGGTTTTCCGCGTCACATTCAGTTGATCCGCGAGTTTTTGAGTTTGAGTATCATCTTCACCCAATAAGGCCTTGTAATTCGTCGTCTACGACCTTTTACGGTGGTTTCCCACCTGAAGAAGTGGTCCCTAAACTGATGGCTAGTGCCATTTATAGAGAAATTCCGGTTTCATACTTTTATACCTGGTATATTGATTATATGTACTTTTTCTAATTTACACATTGAAAATTCCTGTAATGGAATCCAGAAGTTCATGGATTTTCAGGAACGTTTCTTTTTCAGTAAATATTGTACTGGACATCATTATAAATCCCTGTGGAGGTCTCTAGGATTAGATGAAAATACCATGTTTTTTCTTGTCAATTTCAATTTGGTCCGTGGATAGTGATCTAACACAGTAATTTCAACTTTATTTCTCTCCCCGTGTACTGAACTGAATTATCCTGTCAACATTGGCTGGATAACAGTTTCACTGAACTGGAATATCCTTTCAAAGCATATTCTATGTCTAGTAATCTCGGACGAAATCAGGTAGAAATTCCGTCAATTTTTCACCGGATTTGCTGGGACGAAAACCGTTCATAGACTGACAACTATTCTTTATCCGGATCTGTCTGGAATGTTCAGCAGAGTATTCTTCTTACTTGTTGTCGCCAGCTGGTGCGAGCTGTTAGAGGTGAATAATTCTGATCCCAGCTTACAGACTACTCTGAAAGATCTGTTAAAAATCCTATTTTAAGAGCACATCCGTTGAAAAGATCACCATGAATTTAAAATTTATATGCGAACCCTTATCATATTTTCATAATTTATAGAGGTATTTCAATACAGTGAAAAACAGTTGAATGATAATTTTCAATACGGAAGTCTTGTGCACGTAGCAGGAATTCACGTGAATTTCCCCAGGACACAATTCTTTTACGTTGAGGGGATTCATTACTCCCTGCAAAAGTTACTAGATTCCAAATCCCCCCCCCCCCAGTTTTCTCAGAAATGAACACATAAGATGGAAAATAATGAATAGCTGCATTTTTTTCAATAGCCTAAGAAGATGCACCTGCTCATTAAAATTGATTCTATTCATTGATTACTGAGAAAACTGGGGGGAAAGATCTAGTAATTTGGCTTGTGGTGAATCACCTTAATTCCAAAATGAAATAATCGGTATTCAAAGTTTTTTCTATCGATCGAGAGAATTGAGACCGTTTTTTCTTTTGTAGAGGAAACAAGCATACAGTCCAGTGGGAAACAAGAACGACTGAAACAAGAGGAGGAGTACGAGACTACCCTGGATGAGTATGAAGAAACAACAACGTATCGAGAGGATATATCATATACGGAGATAACAGAGGAACGAACATCTTCCGCTTTATCGTACGAACCACCGCGAATAATCGAGCCAAGTGAGGACGATGTAACGGAAGATACAGAAACGAGGGAGTTAGGAGAAATCTCGGTAAAGAGTAACGAGGAGGACGGAAGCAGAGTAAAGAAGTTCATTGTATCGTACGAGTCCAAGGTTCTGAGGTCAAGAGAACCAAGCCCTGCACCGTCGCACGGTAAATGTCGATAAAAATACTAACTTTCACCGAAGATATGTAATTAAAAACTTGACATTCCAATGTGAGAGCAACGGATATTCATATCAAAATTACAGCAGCTGGGGATAAAATCAACACTGTTCGAGAATCGATTCAACTAACAAAATTTTATCCGTGGATGCTTTCTTTGATGTGAAGATATCAATTATGTCAATCGATTCAATCTTTCGAGCGAAAATCTCTGATTCGAATAATGTTTCATTTCGTAATTGAAGTGCTCGTGAAATTTTTCATCCAAACTTCGTGAGAATTGAAATGTCATTTTTAAGTGTCTGAAGAGTAAATTCTTACCAGTGGAAATTATTTTGTATACATACGTTCGACTAAATGAATGGTTTTACACCGGGTCTGACCGGGTCTATTAATATTGAGAAAAATGACTGTCAATTTAGGGAAAACGAGGATCGCTGAAAAATATTCGTAGTGAGTTTACTAAAAATTCGTAGTCGATGTATTAACAATTCATAGTTTCACTGTGAAAAATACCAATGAAACTATCAACTGTTAATATTTTGACTACGAATTTTTGGTAGACTCACTACGAATATTTTTCAGCGATCCTCGTTTTCCCTAAATTGACAGTCATTTTTCCGTGTAGTTGGTTGATAGAAGAAGTAATTTTATGAACAAATGAGGAAATAGAACAAGAATTTGCCCATGAGATATCTGATTTTTTAGGCTCTCATGTTTCTCTGGTCAAATCTTGATTTATTCTAGAAATACGGTAGAATACGTATATTTTTACAAAATAACTCCCAATCAGAATCCTCAAGCGAGAAAAACAAGTCCGTCGATATTCGACCAGGTGAACGAAACTTCCCTGAAAAACTAAAGAATTTGAAAAACCGTTGATTATTGGGCACGTTTTTTTACTGAGAATTCCTGTGAATATCTCTGAAAATCTTTGAATTTGTGTGAAAATCACTGAGAGTCTCTGGAATTTTCCCATCAGGGAGATACCTTGATAAAAATGATCTCAGCATTCCTCTGCATCTTTCTGTATCGTCCGAAATCTAACAGAAATGAAAAGAATTCTGTCAGAATTCGGACGTTTTCAGAAAAATTCAGAGAAATGCGGATATTATTTTCATCGGGGTAGTTGAGATTAATGGGAAGTACTTTTTAAAACACTTTTGTTGCCTGAAAACCAACTGGAAAGAAATGGGAAGTCGAAAATGCGGGACTTTGGAACCCAGCTTATAAATATCTATTGTATTTTATCAACTGATACGAACGTTGCAACGATAAATCACCATTCGAACTTATTAAAACCTTTGAAAAATCGGTTTTCAACAGGTTTGAATAAGCTTTAAATAGATAAAAGGTTGCTCTCATACGAACTTAAAAATCAAAATGGCGGTCTGTTGTGGAGAGATAATTTCAAAATTACGCTGATTAGTTTAGATCTTGGAACACCAACGGTATTTCAACAGTCAACGGTGAACAACAATTCTCACACAAAATGATATATTACTACCCTAAGAGCACACTCATCGATCTCCATGTCGCATCTCCGTAGACTCTACGTGAATACAATGTGGATGAACGAAGATTCCACGTAGAGGCAACGTAGGAATGTCTGGTGCTGTACGGGTACAGACAATTTGGATGTAGAATTTTCTCCTTTTCACAGTTGAATGTTGAAATACCATTTCTGATTAAAAAAATCCTATTCATTCTTATTGCAAACGCAAATTCAGGATTTGAATCTGATTAAAACCGATTCAACTCAAATCCAGATTTTGCTTTTTCAATAGGAATGAATTGGTTTATTCAACCAGGGATGAATGTTTCAAAATCAGAATAATTTTGAGGTTCCCTTGCTATCCCTGCTTGGAGAATCTCATTGAACCGATTGATTCTCATTGATTCCGATGCAGAAAACTGGTTCAAACCCGTTGAGAACCAATTTTCAATGGGTTTGAATCGGTTTTCTGTATCGGAATCAATGAGAATCAATCGGTGAAATGAGATTCTTTAAGCAAGGATACCAGACCGCTATTTTGGTTTTTTTACTCCGCTTGGAAGTCAACCTTCGAGAGGGCGTATAAATACGTCCCAAGTATTCTCATTTGACTGAGGTCAAAAACCTAACGGAGCCTCAAAATATGGTCTGTTTTTTGTATTAGAACCAACCATCACGGAAAACGAACCCAACTAAAAAGTTCAGCTCCGCCTGCCCACACAGCACCAGAGATTTCATTAAGATTCTAGAAATTTGACATATGAAACATTGAAATATTTCTATGACATTGCTGTATGTCACACCGAGGTTTCAAAGTCTCTTCAGAAATATTGCAATGTCCGCTAATCTTACATTTCAATGCAATATTTCTGAATTATTTCTGCAATATTCCAAGAATATTTATGAAATATTTCATTGTAATGTTTCTCTCGTAATATATCTGAGACATTGCAAATGGGTAACATTTCAATTGACAGATTTTTGACATATTTCTGTGGAAGTATACTGAAATGTAATGAACAGCGCCGGATTCAGAAATTTTGTTTCCCTCTTCAATCAACGTGTAACAAAAGATAAACAGTAGGCTGCCGCCTATCACTTATCCTTTGTTATACGTGCGTTGGAAAGGGAAACAGAATTTCTAAATCCGGCTCTGGTAATGAAGGTGAAAGATCGAAATGTAATTGAGACATTACTGAAATCTGTGGTGCTGTATGGGTGATCAATCAGATCTGGTGGGATTGAAAGGAAAGATTGTAATCCCATGGAAACTTTTTAGTTGGATTCGCTTTTCGTGATGGCACTGGTCCAAAAACTAGACCACGTTTTGAGGCTCCGTTAGCAATCTCTCCCAAATCATTTCTTCTCCTAGTTGAAAAACAAGACGAGAAGGATAACAAAAAGTTAAATCTTTCATCACTAAACATAAATAAGGTTCAAATGTGATGAGAAAAATGTCTGGAAAAATTATACAAATGTGTCAAAATTTTTTTCATCCTTCATTATAGGAAGTTTCGAGCCAGACCCAAACTTATCACCAAAAGATCAAGTTATACAGGAATTACAGGTATTTTAGTTAACGAAACCTGAAATTCGAGTTTTATCTTTCGTGTTTTCCTTTTCAAATCAAGATTTGCATGTTGAATTTGTATAGATGATCTACAAAGATATGCAACAAATTCCTCTACCGTTCATGCGAAGTTTCTATGTTATTTCCCTCTGTTTTGTGAATAATCGTTGAATCGAATGTTGGATTTTCCGATGCTGTGGACACAAAACTCGAATGAAATCTCATTTATGTGTTGGTTTATCATCTTCCTTTTTTATCCCCGCGAAAGAGAGAGTACAGGTACGTATTTTGAGTAACTCTTGAACGAAGTGGCGTAATGTTCAGCATCATCGTGTATAAAATTGCGAGTTGTTCATTAATACTTAGGTATTTCGTAGCTCACAAACTATCAATTATATCATGTTCATGGTTGCGAAGCTGAATTAGCTGTATTAATGATTCATGGAATCTTTGATTAGTTTGTCTTGTCTGATGAGTTACTATCAAAGTGAAAGCTCTGAAAAGATTCCTTTTCAGTCCGATGAAATTCCTATTATTTCGTTGCGGAATAATTTATGAAAATCATACATTTTTACCATTGTCTGTTCCTTCATCGTCAGGGTAGGAACCAACTCCACTACACCAGCGCTGGATATATTGGGTGTACAACTTTGCTTCCGCCGTTTTTTCCCAAAATTTGAGGCTTTATTCTCAGAAAGTAAATACTTACTGATGATTCGAAATACTGACCGTCGCTAGCCACTACTTTTCCCCATCTTTTTGACACGATCCACGAATCGATCCATTCTTCAACTTCTTCATAAGAATGAAAATGCTGATCACTCAGGCCGTGTGCCATCGATTGAAATAAATGGTAGTAGGAAGGAGCAATGTCTGGAGAGTATGGCGGATGGGGTAAGACTTCCCAGCTGATCCCACCAAATACAGAACATAACCTTGACACCATGAATATTTGGTTTAGCCATCGCTGTGGGGACATGTCCGGGCATGCCCCAAGATCTTCTGTGCTTTGGGATTATCGTAGTGGACCCATTTTCCGTCGCCGGTCACAGTGCGGTGTAAAAAGCCCTTTCGATTCTGTCTTTGAAGCAGCTGTTCGCAAGTAAAGAAACGTCATTCAACATATCTTGGGTTAACCCAAATACCCTCCCTTATGAAAAAACCCGATATCCCCAGGTAAAAATTGACCATGGGCGCTAGGTTGCCGCAAGGCTCACCAAGATGGGCCGAGCCTAGGCTACCAGGCATGGCGCAACTCTGAAATGATAACATCATACCAGCCTCAGCCCATTTGTTTCCACAATCAAGATCCAACACTGGAAACAGGGTTGTATGCCGTCAATGGCAGACCATACAAAAATTTGTGCGCCAAGGATGAGCCAACGCTGTAACAATCTTGCGGCAGGGTTGCGCCCATCTCATGCCAATGGTCACTTTTATTTTTTATTGTAATTTGAAAATAAAATAAAAAATCCATTCTATCATTTTGATTGAACGAAATGAATGTCGGAGAATTTCAACATGTAATTTTTCTGATTAGTTTAAACTGATGGATGACGTAAATCCGGTGGTCCTGGCGTAGAAGTAGGCGGGTCTGGAAACAGATGAAGAATTATTTCTGTCATGGAATCTTCAAAGGAGACTTATATATTGATTGAATGCTTGGTTCGCCACTCGCAGGAAACAAGCATCACTCTGGTGAGAGTTATTGTAATTTGCTGTTTGAGAAGGAAGTTTCACTCTTAGCCAAGCTATTACTCAAGTCGAGTCAAGCTAACGCCTAAACTGAGCGAGGCCATCGCCCAAGCTGAGCCAAGCTATTGCCCAAGCTGGACCAAGCTACGACCCATGCTTGGTGCAACATGAGAATCCATTGTAATTCAGAGTTGCCTAATGCTTGGAGCAGTGTCCCGCCAAGCCCTAGAGAGCCTCTGTTGAAAGCATGCTTTTTCCTTCAAGCAATATTGGTTGAAGGATGGGCCAAGCGCGGCGCAGCCAATGATCAATGATGGATCAATGAAGTCGATTTATGACTTCCCATATTGGTACAATGTTTAGACCATTGTCAACCATCCTTGTCCCTACATAGATTGTCCAGCTTTGGCTGGCAGCCTTGCGTCTAGCTATATTCCGTCGTCAGCATTGGCGGAGCCTGAAGATTTTTATATGGGTCGGGATTTCATCGATAAATCATCAGCTGTATCAATACTATCCAAAATCTATCGTTTGATTTCATTATCAGACAAGTCCGATAATAATCCGAGATTTACGATAACTATTCAATGTAAACCCGATATAGAGGTCTATCGGGAAATCATCGGCTTAGCTGATCGGTTTTATATCGGATAATTATCGTAGATTTCGGATTTTTATCGGACTTGTCTGATAATGAAACAAAACGATAGATTTTGGATAGTATTGATACAGCTGATGATTTATCGATGAAATTCCGATATCGGGTTTTTTCATCAGGGCTATTTCTGGATCATTCCCATGGCTCTGAGGCGTTTCGAAATGGTTTGTTGAGTTAGTCTCAATGATTCTGCCAATTCTCCTCGCGTTCGGCACGAATCTTCATCAAGTAATGCCTCCAATTCGGAATCTTCAAAAATTTTCTCTCTTCCATCGCCATGTCGACCCTCGGCATTAAAATCACCCTTCTTGAAACGTTGAAACCATCCGCGACACGTTCTTTCACTCACAGCAGCCTCACCGTGAGTATTTGAGAGCATTCGCTGAGCCTCAGCCGCAGTTTTCCTCAAATGAAAGCAGTAAATCAGAACTTCCCACAAATGACGAGAATTCGGCTCAAAAATAGACATCTTCGATCGAGTAAAAATTCATGATGTAATCAAAAATACACCAATATAACTTTGTTGTTATGTTGACACATGTCCAAACTTACTGTGTGACATTCATTACCAAACTTATTTCGACCGCCACCTACCGACTCAACGATGTATTGTAAACGGCGGAAGCAAAGTTGTACACCTAGTACACCGAAATTTCACCGTTATTTCACTTTATCTATCCCATAATTCCACTTTCACTACACCACAATTACACCTTGGTTTTTTACATCCGAAAAAGTTGAAATAATAAAACCTAAATCTCACCTCAAATAAATCGAAATTATACCAGGGTAACACCATCATTACACCTTGAATTATAAAATCCTACATTATCCTGAATTCACACCACATATAACCTTCTCCAAACCGTAAAAGATTGAATAGAGAGCGGATGAAGGCCGGATAGCAACCGGACACAAACCCAAACGGAACGGTATCCAAGTTCATTAGGGTTTTATATGGGAAAAGTACAAGCAGGGTCAGTCCGAGAAAATCGTCCTCCTCCCTCATTCTTGTACATTTGAACGTGCGCGTAAGTGAAGGTTGCCTAGCAACCGCCTACACTTCTGTCCTTCACTCACGCACATGTTCAAGTTGACGCCGAGAGAGAAAGACGATTTTCTCGGACCGGCCCTGAGTACGGGATGCGTCAAGAGTACGGATATCTCATTATAATTCGTCAGCAGATGCATTTTTAGGCAAATCGGTGAATAGAAGGTGTAGGATTTTTCTCTGGCTGGGTTATCTTTGATTTGACCTTGACCATGACCTTGAAAGTTATTTCAAGGGCCAGGTCGATGTCTCAAATGACAAGGATCCCAAGTTTGTCTCGTGGATTTGAGACGAACGCAAAGTGTTACGTTCAAACATGACCTTGACCATGACCCAGATAACATGTTAGCTTGTCATAAGCTTATCAGACTTGTCATTCGATTGTTTTGGACTTGTTATTGACAACATTATTAGTGTAAGGTTGCTACAATTCTGTTGCAAGGGTTTTGTGAGCTTATATCCTTGTCCTGTGTCAACTAGGAGGCTTATGTCAACTTTGTCACAGGCTTGCCTAACAGCATTGCAGCGAGGCTTAATTGCTATCTGGGGACTGTAAGGTCAGGGCTAAAATCATTTCCAGGTCAAGTTGAGAACAACATACAATAAATTTCAATAATTTGGGGAGGTCTGGGGAATGTTACATGAAATTGATTGACAACCGATAGCTCTATCCGTGCAAATTTTTGGAGACAGATTCCGTATTTCGGACAGCATCAAAAGTTCTTGAAACGTTTTAAGAACGTGTCACTGGTTCCGCAGATCCAAGTTTTCAAGAGCACGTTTTTCAAATGTCGTCTGTAACCCAAGCATCTCATTTTTGATCCTTCAAGCAGATGATTGAAAAATACACTCATACACCTAGAGAAAGGGTCTATTCAAATATTCGACAGCTAGGAAATTTAGTCACTGCAAATCAAAATTTAATTGTGCCAGCTATAATTTATTTGTCACAACTGAATTATTTATTCCCATTGAATAAACCATTTTATCCATATTTCAGAGAGCTAGACTTTCAATTACTCCAACTAGAGTCTAGCTACCGTAAATAAACATCTAGCTGTGGCAACTAACATTTAGTTGTTCCAACTAGGTACTTTCCTTTCAGTGTATGCATTGCCCTGGTGAAAATAAAGTGTTGCACTGTAGTTACAGTGCAATGCGAGGTTCGTCCGAATGTACCCGGAGTGGTGTTTTGCGCCGTGGAATGCATCGCAAATGTATTTTGTTACACTTCGTTTTTACCAGGGTGTCCCCGATATGTCCTCCTGTTTATGCATCATAACGCAATTATGATCAATGAATTATTCTTATGGCACGTGTTTTGAGAATGATATCCCATGTATTTAATCAAACGTTCATATGACACGTTCAAACACGATTGAATTTTAATATATTCTTTATGGTTTGTAGCACAGAAAAGGTCGAAAACCGTCGCAAGATCTCTGGCCCCAGGCTAGACAAGTGGAACTCACTCTTGGTAGAAGATGGAGGTGCCCAAACGATTTCTTCAATGACGATATGATAGCGGAGGTTTTATCATCCCAAGCAGAAGTTATACGTGGGAAAGCACTAGGGTGAGGATCTTAAGGTGTTGCATTGTGTTATTCGGCAACTCATTATCAGCGGTCTCATAATCATGAACTTCAAATATGAAAATGGCATTCCATGAACACGGGGATCAATTATTTTTCGTTCCATTAACTTCAGCTGTTGTATGCTCGTCTGTACCTAACAGTTGTGACTAATAAATGCATCGAACAGATTCATTTGCTAGAAATTATTGGGTTGTTACCGAGCCGCTACTATTCGATTGGTGGTATTGTATCACAGATACACTGTGAAAAATTTCTATGGGAAATGTTAGGAAGTAACCAATGTATACATGCGTTAGGAATTTTCCGTATTTTACCGGAAACTTACTGGAAAATGATGGTAAAAATCCTAGAAAGTTCGACATTTTTAGTTGAATTTACGGGCAATTTGCCCGTTGTATGATTGGAATTTCCCTGTTACTGCATATAGGAAAATTCTGCTTATTTTTTGCAGTATACCCCACAACACTGACTTTTAACAATAGGCAATATAATAGAATCAATTCCGGCAAATCCAAATAGACAACAATGTACCGGTTTTTTCACGTATTAGCGTTACGACCCCAATAAAAATATTTCTCTTCAAAATTCTTTAAAACTCTTCAGATTTTTCTGCATAACTGTCAGATTTCGGACGCTTTGAGAAATTTGCAGAATTTTTAACCATAAATATTACTCTACAAATTTCTGCATTACTCTGCAAAATTGTACATAATTCTTCCAATCTTCGTAATATTTTATGAATTTCTCCACAAAATTCGTACAAAACTCGCCAAATCTCCATATTACATTAAATACTTCCCTGCATATTTCTGCATTACTCTACAAATCTCTGTTTTATCTATTCACTTTTGCTTGAGAAAAAAAATGTTTGTTCAGAGTTTATCTCTACAAATCTCCTTCTAGTTCGACTTGAATGACATTACGGAAGAGACACCACATTGAAAGTCCATTTGTAGGAACTTTCCTCAGTGAGGATCGAACCCGGGTCATGCGAGTGAGAAGCAAAGCCTCTATCACATCAGCGGATCTCCGAGATGACTACGGTAATCTTAATGTACCACTTATGGGAATCATCGCAATGGAAAATTTTGAAAAATTCGTTTTCGTGAGGTATAGACCAATCAATTCAGAATCTCCTGAAACGAAAAATGAATAGGTCGTGGGAGAGGGGATTTTTTTGACCTCAACTTGTAAATTTTTTCAAGTGCTGAGTAAAATCGATCGAAAATTTGGAAAGTTTGTCCCTGTAAGATATAGAGCAATCGATTCAGAATCTTATAAAACGAAAAATTCTTCGTAAATATAAAATCCAGACTCACATGTTATCAGTAGCAACTGTACACTGAACACACGTTATGACACACGGAGAAAAATGATTTTGAAATTCGTAGCGATGATCACTATCTTGCTTAGGATTGAAGCCAATTTTTGGAAAATAAGCAATGATTGCTTGTGATGATAGGAATAAATGATAGAAAAATAGCAAAGGGTACTAATGTGTATAGTAATGAAAAATTATATCAATCATGCCTATGCTGTGGAGTATTCAGCGACAAACGGAGTTAGCGATGGTTCCCTCAGTCATTACAAAAACGTCATGAAATTGAATATGAAACGTTGTATTGCCCGGCGTGGAGAGTGATTCATAATATTTGCAGGCAATGATTGCCAAGCAATGTATGAAGTAGATTCCAACACAGAGAAAAAGAATAGAACCATTACACGGTGTGGAATCATTCATAACATTTCGAGGTAATGATTCTTAAGCATTATGTGCCGTACATCACTGAGATTATTCATAAAGTAAGTTGTTAAGGTGTAAGCACTAATCTACGAACGATTCATAAACTTGCAGTGAGTTGAAAATCTCAATCGCGCGGTAGAGCTAAGTCGGTATAAGCGTTACTTCGGTTAAGTTAGGTTGATTAGGTAGGTAGGATCGAATCCCCATTGCTGAGAAAAAAATCTCTTTCTATCACAGCCTTGCATCCCGGATCAATCGAACGAGAAACCGTCGTGGAAGTATGAATTCTAAAAAAATTAATTTTTTTTGCGTAATATTTGAGGATAATTCACGGCATCTTTCTTTTGGATGATGGTATTGATCACCAAGTTTTGTGAGGAATAGGAAATATGTTCGTTGAGTTCATATTGTAATAGAAACTAAATGAATTAGCAGTGATCTTCATCTGAAGATAGGAACTATTACTACTCCCCGCATGAAAAACTGTTGATAGAAAAGTTCAGTTGTCACCAATTTGCTAACCTTTTTTAGCAATGATCCCTCGTATTTCTAGCAATCATTCACTGTTCTTTTTTCTCCGTGCACCTTGCAGTTTAGTGGCATTCCAAGATGAGGTTAAAAAAGGGTGCTTAAAAAGTGATACAATTAGCAGCGCGTACAGTCGTTTTATGAACTGAATACCTGCGCTGATCCACTGTGACCTATGCTCCCCCAAATAGATTTTCAAACGTCATTTGCACTTCACGCAGATCGAAACTGGTTTATCGTAGTTCAGGCGTTTCGCCTATCGTAATTTATGATCTCTCTTCCGACCACTATCACTCGCCACACCATAAAAAAATGCCTTATGACAAGAATTTGGATGTTTATTAAAAATATATTATCCATTAATCGAAGTGTTTTAATTTTGAGATTGTGTTTGTGAAGTATTTTGTTTGGATGAAATAATGCTTGAGTTATCTCAAAGATATATTGAAATTATTATATTTTTGATCATCTCTCAAAATATTTGAAGAACATGACTCATTGTACAGGAATTCATTCCAAACCATCCGAACAATTTCCTTATCGAATCAACCGAACGTGTCTTCTTATCCCAACTAAAATACTTGATTTCAATTTGTAAGTAACATTCCTATGTGACGTGGTTGTAATTTCAAACATTCTCTCCTCATCCAGAATTCCGTATCTGATCATTGTGTCCAATGATAATCCACTGTTTTAATTCGTGTAACATTTCAATCGCGTAATCTAATCATTATCATCTTCTTGAAATCATCTTGTCTTGCAATATCTTCTTCTTATTGAAAAATCGATAGATCGAATGATAATTAATTGATTCGTATCTTGTACATAGTGTAAACTTTAAAAAATATGAGAAGAAATGTTTACCCAATTATGATCATCTGATGAATTCGAGCGTCTACAAGATGATTCACAAGATGGAAAAAGAGCCAAAGAAGGGCATTCCAGCGAGACCACCGAAAGTGAACGCAGCGGAAGATATAATCGAAAGAATTGTAAGTTCCGAAGTGGAGATCAATGTAATCCTTGGAGTGTACAATTCTTTGAAATGTCATGTAACGATAATGCCACGTGGAATCGAAATGACGTGGGACAGCTTTTTGAAAAAAAATTCAACGAAAGTAACTCATTTCGAATCCATACGTACCTCAAGGGATAATTATTTCAAGGCACACTACCGTGTGTACTCCTTGTACTTGTATCGAACAATTCGATTCGTGTTGTCACGCGTAATCTCTTATACTTTCGATACCGTTGTTTCAGAAATCACCAGCTTTGAGCATCCCCGACGACAGAAGTAATCGAAGTGTCAGCCATTGAATCGACGAATACGATCATGATTATCATTGTTATTTACATAATAATATTGCATAGTGTTAAGTTCAAACTTTTATGGAAATAAATATATTTTTGAGGACGTGGATTGTATTTATTCTTCAATAGAGAATGTTGTTTTGAAACGTATTTTCAGAACCTCTGGAATGATGATTATGCAAACCATTGTTGCAACGATGCAGAACGAAGAAAGAATTCCATACCGATAGATCTATTCGTTGCAACAATAAATGTAACGTATGATTAATGTAATTGATTTGAATCTCCGTTGAACGCAACTTACAATATCAATGATCCGGAGAAATATGCGTATACGAAAATATGATACCAACAATTTTCTCTTATCCGGCGCTGATCAATTATACGCCTTGACTACTGATTCTTATTCTGTATACACAGCAAAATTTTACATTTTTATTTGCCTTTCGATATACGCGGAGTGAGCGCAGAGTGGGGAAAATGAGATTTGTTGGACTGCAGTTCAGAATTATAGCTCCTGGGTGAATAAATCAATGAATTGATATTCTACGTTCTGTGCTTCATCGCATTGTCAAACCAAACTTGGATGTAAATCAAGAAAAATTTTATTTAAAACCGTAGAAATGTTATTCTAAGTTGTGATAAAATTTTTTTGCATTTATTGCTTGATTAATTTCCTTGTTTTTGTAAAAAAAATATGAATGATAGGATGGAATGCGAGGCTAAAGATTTTTAATTCAAAGTGTTTTGGCAAGTAAGCTGAACGTGAAATCGATATTCAGGGGTCAATTGCAATAAAAAAAGAACTGAATCGTTGAATTCTTACTTATCCCGTTTAATGCTCATGAATTCTACACATTTTTGGGCATTCTTTTCAACCACTTTAATGGGAAATTCGGGGGAAAATAGAATCATCATTTCGGAAAGAATTTCTGTCAAGGTTGTTCCCAGAGGCGAACTAGCTTTTGAATTTTGAAGTGGAAAACGTGCTGACCGGCTCTTGACGGATTATAAAAAAAATCGTTTAACATAAAATTCCAGCGGCCCATGTGGAATTTTCCACATTCTCAACGTGGTCAGTCCGCCTGTGGAACGACTTGTTCTGAGATAAAACGCATAGCGAATAGTGATGCACGATATTTTACGACTGAGATATTTTTTTATAGGAAGTTTGTCGAATTTATATTAAATTTTATAAAATGTTCATAAAAATTATATAAAAATATCGATATCATGCATAGCTACTAGCGCATCTCGTTTCCCAAATCCCAGGCTAATTCCAGAATTTTTAGGACAAAATTAGTTCCTTTCTCTCGCGTTTTTTAAAATACTAGGGACGTTCGCTATTTGCGGAGGATGTTGTGAACTACCAAATTTCCACATACCGTAATCCGTAAAGAGTCCTAATATCAGGTGTACAACTTTGCTTCCGTCGTTCACAGTACATGGTTGCGTCGGTAGGTGGCGGTCGGAATAGGTTAGGTCATAAATGTCACACAGTGAGATTGGACATGTGTCAACTTAACAACATCGTCATATTAGTGAATTTTTGATTACATCATGAATTTTTACTTGATCGAAGATGTCAATTTTTGAGCTGGGTTCTCGTCATTTGCGGGAAGTTCTGATTTTCTGCTTTCATTTGAAGAAGACTGCGGCTGAGGCTCATCGAATGTTCTCAAGTACTCACGTTGAGGCTGCTTTGAGTAAAAGAACGTGTCGTGAATGGTTTCAACGTTTCAAGAAGGGTGATTTTAATGTCGAGGACCGACATGGCGATGGAAGAGAAAAAATTTTTGAAGATTCCGAATTGGAGGCATGACTTGATAGAGACTCGTGGCAAACGCAACAAGAATTGGCAGAATCATTGGGAATGACTCAACAAACTATTTCGAAACACCTCAGAGCCATGGGAATGATTCAGAAACAGGGGATTTGGGTTCCGTACGAATTGAACCCAAGAGATGTTGAACGACGTTTCTTGATTGCGAACAGCTGCTTCAAAGACAGAATCGAAAGGGCTTTTTACACCGCATTGTGACCGGCGACGGAAAATGGGTCCACTACGATAATTCCAAGCGCAGAAAACCTTGGGGAATGACCGGACACGTGTCCACGGCGACGGCTAAACTAAATATTCATGGTGCCAAGGTTATGTTCTGCATTTGGTGGGATCAGCTCGGTGTCGTGTATTATGAGCTATTGAAACCGAGTGAAACCATTAAAGGGGATCGATATCGAACGCAGTTGATGCGTTTGAGCCGAGCATGGAAGGAGAAATGACCACAGTACCAAGAAAGACACGATAAAGTTATCCTCCAACATGATAATGCTCGGCCACATGTCTTAAAACCGGTCAAGACATATTTGGAAACACTAAAATGGGAAGTCTTACCCATCTACCGTACTCTCCAGACATTGCACCTTCCGACTACCCTTGATTTTGATCGATGACACACGGTTCGAGTGATCAGCATTTCCATTCGTATTGAGAAGTTAGAGAATGGATCGATTCTGGATCGCTTCAAAAGATGCATCGTTTTTCCGACATGGGATCCGACAGTTGCCAAAAAGATGGGCAAAAGTAGTAGCTAGTGACGGCCAGTACTTTGAATCATAAGTATGTATTTACTTTTTGAGAATAAAGCCTCAAATTTTGGGAAAAAACGGCGGAAGCAAAGTTGTACACCTAATACAATATGAATTTTTGAAGAATTCCAGAATTTAAAATGAAAATCCAAGGTTTTCCGGGTTTTTTTTTAATAAGAATAACACATGGACTAAAAAGTTCCGGGCCTAACAAAGAATAAAACACGGTTTTTTTTTGTTCAAAATTAATGTTATTCACAACGTAATCTCCATCAAGAACAACGCAATCATTCCAGCGCCGCTCTAACATTTCAATACCACTTTTGTAGAACGATTCATCTTTTGCCTCAAAATAGGCCTCAGTTCCAGCGATAACCTCTTCATTCGAGTGAAAATTCTTACCGGCGAGCATTTTTTCTTAGGTCTGCGAACAGCCAGTAGTCGCTGGGAGCCAAATCTGACGAATACGGTGGATGTGGAAGCAATTCGAAGTTCAACTCATGTAGTTTTGCCATTGTTTTGATTGACTTGTGACATGGTGCGTTGTCTTGATGAAATAAAATTTTTTTTCTTTACCATATGCGGTCGTTTATTTGCAATTTCGGCCTTCAAACGCTCCAATAATGCAATATAATATTCACTGTTGATGGTATTTCCGTTCTCAAGATAGTCGATGAACCTTTCCAGCCGATTGTTGTGCTTTCGGGCGCTTTTGACGAGGTTCACCAGAAGCTGTCCACTCAGATGACGATCGTTTTGATTCCGGAGTGAAGTGATGGATGCATGTTTCATCCATTGTAACATATCGACGCAAAAATTCCGGCTTGTTACGTTTGAACATGGCCAAACACTGCTCAGAAGCATCAACGCCTTCTTGTTTTTGGTCAACAGAGAGCAAACGCGGCACCCACTTTGAACAGAGCTTTCTCATAGTCGAATGCTCATGCGATATAAAGCCAACACGTTCTTTTGATATTTTTACGATCTCAGCTAATTCACGCAACTTCACTTGTCGATCATTCACAACGATGTTGTAGATTTTTGTATGTTTTCTGGTGTTATCGCCTCATTTGGACGTCCACTGCGTTCTGCATCAGCGGTGTCTCTACGACCACGTTTGAAGTCAGCAAACCAACGTTTTATTGTGGTTCCTGATAGAGCGGTGTCCCCATAACACTTTTCAAGCCATTGCTTCGCTCGAACGGTATTTTTTCCCATCAAAGAGCAGGGTAAAATCAAAACACGAAATTGTTTTTGATCCATTGTTGTGAAAATAACAAAAGCAACGTCACTCTTAGTACAATAAATCACAAACTAATAAATAGAATATCATGAAAGTTTGACAGTTGTCTTGTGAAGGTTAGTACCAACTGAAAAACAGGTGAATGCAGTAAAATTTGCGCCATCCATGTGTCAGGCCTAGGACTTTTCAGCCCATGTGTTAATTTAAATTGAATAGACAAACATTGAATAGACTAAAGCAGAGACGAAGAATAAGAGATGCAAGATTTTTTTTGATAGAAAAATTATTACTGCTCGCTCTAAAGAATCATCATTACTTCCTATGAGTAAAAATGGATTTTGCACTCATTGCGGAACATTTTTTTCGTCTGATAAATTTGCTTCTGATTGAGGAAAAAATCATAGTTCAAGAGAAATTGTGAGTATGAGGATGCAAGATCAAGTTGCTATTTGATGCAGATACAGTTAAGAAATTTCCCACCGGCATCCCACACAGCACCGAAGATTTCATTAAGATTGCAGAAATCTAACATCTGAAACATTGAAATATTTCTATGACATTGCTGTATGTCACACCGAGGCTTCAAAGTCTCTTCAGAAATATTGCAATGTTCGCTAATCTCACATTTCAATGCAATATTTCTGCAATATTCCAAGAATATTTATGAAATATTTAATTGTAATGTTTCTCTCGTAATATATCTGAGACATTGCACATAGGTAACATTTCAATTGACAGATTTTTGACATATTTCTGTGAAAGTATACTGGAATGTAATAAAGGTGGAAGATCGGAATGTAATTGAGACATTATTGAGATCTGTGGTGCTGTATGGGATCGCACTGTCAAAAGAAAAAACAGATAGAGAAATCAAATAAAATTTTCCGGAAAGTTTCATTCGGGTGCATCCGGGCGCGAATACTTCGATTGGATCCGATCAGATCTAATGAATTGTTTTCTTGGGAATACAATTCTGTTATCAATAAATCCCATTAAACATTCTGTATCTTTCGATATCTTATAGACAAATCCAAGAATTCTCATGTAACGCTTCCAGAATTCTTCTAACATCCGAAACATATGCAAAAGACACCTAAAAATGTTCTAAACATCTTAAACTGGAATGAAATGAGATATCGTTAGATGCAAATTATTTATTGTTTAGTTGATCGGAACCTGTAGAACATTTGCAAAGAAAAATAAAGTTCTAGTTCAACACAGGGGTTCGAAAATGTGTGCTTGCGGTTCTGATAGGCGCGTAACACGTTCATCATTGGCGTAAGGCGTGTTGCCAACCACGCGGAACTGATTGCACGATGTGGAATAACATATAGTCAAATCCGGTTATAAGGCTGGCTTAGGGGCTGTAGGGGAAGAAAGTAGGGGAAAATTGACGTCCCCTTCACTACAAGTAGCAATTTTGTCACGCACTACTTCTTATGAGTCCCGCCCCGTTAATTTTGAAACAAATTACATGGATAAAATTCTGTAAGTTGAAAATTCAACATATTTTCATTTTCAACTTCTAGTAAACGTTATATACCCATATAACACATGAAGAATTCTTTTTCAAAAACAAGAATAGAGTTCTTCAAGAACTCTTTTCGAAGTAATGAATTCGTAAAGAAGTCTGGAAGAGTTCAATGTTTGGGACATTAACGAGTTCTTTGAGAGTACTAAAACAATATTTTCAGCATTCTCAAAGAACTTGTTAATGTCCCAAACATTGAACCCCTCCAGAGCTTTTTATGAATTCATTAGTTCAAAAAGACTTCCTGAAGAATTCCATTCTTGTTTTCCAAGAAGAATTCTTCGTGTGTTATCAAGGCAGGCATCTTTGCTTATAGTAAAGAGGCTCATAGCCGAAATAGCAAAAGTTCCAAAAACTAGATCTGATTGAATCCTTTCGGAATCACAAAATGAACTACTGAAATGTCAGCAGAATAGAGTCCTTGGAGAATTCAATTTACCTTTTGTCATACTATATATTGTACCAGCGCCGGGACATTAGCCACATTTGTTCTGACATTTCATTCGAAAATGAAGCAATCAAATCAAAATATCGCTCTATAAAGACCTTCTTGAATTGATAAAGTTGATCTTTATAGAGCGATATTTTGATTTTTTGCTTCATTTTTGAATAAAATGTCAGAATAAATTTGGCTAATGCCCCGGCGCTGGTATCCCCTTATAAGCACTTATCTCTATACTAACTGGATAGAATATACCGACGCCATGTTGGTAGAAAATTGAAGGCTCACCCAGCGCCTCGGAATGTCTTCTAAGGTACTAAACGCAACGTTCATGCGCATGCGTGACCGTCTTTGCGCGTGCGTAGTAATATATAAAAAGCGGGAATGATTATTCAAATTAACCGTGTTGATTATGATAGGTTCTGGTGTAATCGCGCAAGCGCATTGACGTCGCGTTTAGTACCTTAGGAGACATTTCGAAGCGCTGGATGAGCCTTCAATTTTCTACGGTTTTGCTATAGGATATTCACAGAAATATTCTCTCCAGTTAGTATAGAGATCAGTGCTTAGAAGTGACAGGCTTTTAACCAAAGTGGACTGTATTCTCATTGAATACAAAATCATGAAAATCATGTAAACTGTATGTTACCCCGCGCAAATAGATTTCAACGATGACATGTGACCCCTGTTGAAAATGTTAGACAAATCCGGATGAATCCTAGCAGTTCTTGAGACAAAGACCGAGCAGACCCGGACAGTTTCCTGTTCGGATCTGTCTGGTTCTGTCGGTTTTTGTCCCAGGAACTGCGAGGATCTGCTTGGCATTTTCAGCAGGGATGTCTCAGCTTCTACAGAACGACGAACGAGATACTTACATCTCAAAGGAACTTCAATTAAAAAAAATTCAAAAGAAAAAAATCTCATATTTTTTCATGATTTTCCCTCACCATTTTCCCATGAAATCTCGTAGTTCTCAAAGATTTGAAATACTATCGAAAGATACGATGCTCTCATAATTTTGCACGATTGTCTCATAATTTTTCTAAACATTCGCACATTAGTATAATAAATAATTGTTTCACATTTTCTCGTAATTTTTGCATAAAATTCCATGATTTCTTGAGAAGTTCAAATACTGTTATGAGAAATAATTTTTCATAATTTCTCATAAACTTTGAATAAAATCTCAGAATCTCGTGGTAAGCAAGGATCCTATCATGGGAAATGATCTGTGTATAATTGTTCATAATTTCTTCATAAAATCTCACACATTGAAAAAGAAATAAACAAAAGCTATA
This sequence comes from Gonatopus flavifemur, assembly GCA_018340375.1. Taxonomy (NCBI): domain Eukaryota; kingdom Metazoa; phylum Arthropoda; class Insecta; order Hymenoptera; family Dryinidae; genus Gonatopus; species Gonatopus flavifemur. The sequence continues at coordinate 4,572,633 of JAFFJZ010000001.1, forward strand.
TCATATCATGAAATTCAATAAATTCTTCACGTGAAAATAACATCCTCATGGAATTCAAGGCAAATTTTGTTTTTTATAGTGTAAGTATAAGCATCAATTCACAGAACAAATGCAAAAGATGATATTTATTTTCAAAAACTTTATGAATCCCTTTGTGTATTCTATAAAAATGAGTGGAAGAAAGTAATATGTAATTGACGAATCAAATTTAAAAATCCACTTTTCCCATACAATCCTGCCTCGAATTTACTGAAAAATTTCTATTCGCAAATTCCCAGTTTCGTGAAAACATTATGTTAGATTACGCATTCATTGTTTTGTGAAATTCATAAACAAAATTAATGAACTTATAAAATTAGATGGATCCTGAAAGTGTATAATTCTGTGTGGAGTATACTATGTGAACAATTATACGCGCTCTACTTTTTTCTCCTCTTCTTTTCACAGATTCAAGAAAAAAATGTACAAAATTTTTGATAAATTCTCAGTTAAATATTCGTGGAGCTGCCAACCGTCCGGATTTGTCCTAGCTTAGCAGGTGTCCGGGGAACGTCCGGATATTTTGAGTGCATCATTAGAAGTTAGAATTTTTAATCGGGAACATGAATAATTCCAATACTGAGAATACATCACAATATATTCGGGTTTCAAGCTGAAAATCCGAGGTTTTGGAGTTCATTGCCCTCTATGAGGGCTTCGCACGAGATTCTCGTCTCAAATTGAAAAACGATCTATATTTACTGTTCTAAAAATTTAAGACATGAAAATTTTGAACGGAATCAAGCTTCTACCTACGAGGTGACAAAGTCACATGGAATTCCGATTTCATCGAAGAGGAGAACTAAAATATTCTTTCAGTCTCGAAACGAGTCTCAGTGCAGGTCTCGTTGCATATTTCGATATTATATATCTCTGCTGATTGTGTTTGAATGATCAAGGTTCCACCCCATTCCGTTAATTATAATACGATAAGAAACGATGAAATTCTATCGTTGAATAACGTTATAGCATTGTAAGTTCCGTATTCAGAAACCTCATTGAAAACTATAGAAAAAATGTATCGTTCTGTATCGTTCTCTATTGGGAAAATTTAGCAGGGCAGGTAGAAATATTCCATTGAATCCTGTTACGAATAGTGGAATTCCTAATTGAATATCATTGAAACCTATTCATTTTCCCATTCGACAATGAGATTTTATAGATCATTTGTGACAGGGTGTCAACCATGTGGTCAATTGAAAAAAAGCGACAGGCGCTCGAACAGCGGGAGAAGTATTGTCCAAGTCGTGACGTCACACGTCAAAATCACAAGTTGAAATTTCGAGAAATGAACAATACTGGGCGATAGGTCTTGAAAAATCAATATCAGTGTATCTTCACGATTTTTTTGATGATCAATAGTTTTCGAGTTGAAAAATAAAAGACTACAAATTTTTTTTCTCCAAAAATCAATGTTTTTCAATATTAAACTCGTTCCAACTCGGTCATGTTTCTATTTATCATAATGAATCCTGCAGGTTCTGATTCGTAAGAATTCCCTGATGACGAAGGTGTTCGAAAAATTTGCAAAAGTCAATACCAAATTGGCGATTTTTTGATCCAAATTGAAAAGCATGTTTCCCAAGCTTCACGGTAAAAAAGTGGTGGGGGAAATGTGAGGTACAAAAAACTTCCAGCGACAAAGTTGTTCACTGATGTATGGAAAAATTTTTTGGAAAGTTTCAGATCGATTGGACCGATGGTTTGGAAAATATGGTACAGTAAATTTTTCATGATTTCGCATCGTTCGTCGACCGAATATCGAGGTCCGCAGAGAAGATCGTATTCGCTCGATTCCTCGACATAGTTTCATGTGTCTTGAGCTCATCATAAACAATTCAATTGTTCAAAACATTTTCACAGATCAACTATTGGTGTCGGGAGAAAATCGTTCGGACCAAAAAAGTTGAACCGACCATGTGTTCAGTGACTCGATTACTTATTTAAATGATTTATTATTATCAGGGCAACCAAAAATATGCTCTAAAAGAGCTGTTTCAAGGGCTTAAAATATGCTCCAAAAATTGGTTTTTATGCTCAAAAAATATACTCTTAAAAAATTGTCTTCTGTACTAAAAATGTGCCATGAAAACCAGTTTTCATAGTTTCAATATGAAATCATATGCTTTCCAAAGATGTAGATATATTCCACTGTAAAAAATAATCGTCGTTATTTTGTATGCGCGGCAACCAGGAAATTCCGATCACCGGATAGAAAATTAATTTCCAGCACATGTGTATAAAATTCATCATAAAATTAACTGAAATTCCAAACTTTATGGTTTTTAACACAAATTCTTACATTGAGGAAAAAATGTTGTAGGATTTACATGTTATTGAGTAAATATATGGATGATTCAAAATATGGTTCGAGTGGGTGTACCATATGGGAAATTTACATTCTTGGAATGTATGCAGAACATATGAAAAATTAGTTTAAAAGAATCATTTGAGAAGATTTATTGGTAGATCATCTATAATAATCCACTTCTCTTTCGAACAAAATTTTCAATATCTTTCGTCAAATGACACAAAAATATGCGATTCTTCAGTATTGTAAAATATTGTCCTGACTGAAGTCTTTTACACGGAGGGAAATGTGGCTTCCAATACATATTACTACATTTTGTACGAAAGTAGCGGTATAAGTGAAATTATATAATTTTTACAACACAGTGTGGTGAAAATTCATGCTTTGTGATGCGATGTTGCGCCAAATTGAACGATTTTTCACATCCAACGATTGAACGATGAGCATGAATTTTTACTACACTGTATTGTAAAAATTACACTATTTCACTTATACTGTTACTATTACATAAAATGTAGTAATATTTAGAACATTATTTTTTTCCATTCGCAAGTCAAGATTTAGACAAGCGAAATTTTGAAATTTCAAAAAAAGATCTTTTGGGAGATTCCTGAAAGAAATCTTATACGATGGTTTCCATCTTCTGGAAGACATTTTGAGGAAGATTGCTGAAAAACATTTAAAAGGAATATGTTCGACACTTTTGAAAAATCTTCTTCAAGTTAGCTTTTGAAAAACGAAAACTGTTGGATAAAATATATTTGGAAGAATAATTTTTGAATATCTTAGGAATTTTGCTGGCATACTCGAACTAATTCAAGTTGACTATACTCTAAAAATGAAAGCATGCCCTCAATATGAAAAATCTTTGATCTACTGTGTTGTTTGAGAGAGAAAAAATCGGAACAAAATTTTTCAACAGTACGATTCTTTGGTAAAAAAAATCTCTCTTAATCTCTATATTTTGGGACATTTTCCAGAGAGATTTAGAGTAATTTCAGAGTGATTTAGAGGAAGTTAGAGGCTTGTTAGATAGTGAAACATCTTGAATATCTCCAATTCTCTGTGATTCTCTGGGAATTTTGTTAATAGAGATTTAGAAATTTTCCGAAATCTTTCTGAATTGTTTTTAATTAATTCATTTATTTAGAATTCAAAGCTTCCTCTGAATTTGAGAGAATTTTTCTGAATTCCTTTGAATCCCTCTGAAAAACACACTGTACAATTTTTCCTAATTCGCTCCTGTCGAAAATGCCAGACAGAAACAGGCTAAAATGACAAAGTCTGTACAGAAAGAGGGAGGAACAAGTCACCTGCACTGAGGAAAGTATACGGTAACGGTTATTAGAAAGAATAGTAATTCGGTGACAGATGTTTCAGAATTGCGATAAGACCATTCAAGATCAGATTGAATGTGATAAACTGTTTACATCACCATGAAAACAGTAGGTTAACATGAGAACGATCACCAAACCGCGAGTCATCTCTCAAGTCTCTCAACTCCTATTCTAAAGTCGCGATGAGAACTGGAGCGAATGGTAATCAATCCCATATATTTTTCTCCGTGTGTATCTGTATATCTCCTAAACTACCTGAAAGCCCCTGCACAGTAAAAAATTTATTACATTGTGTAAAGTGTTCGAATTTGTGTGTAGAATATTCAACATTCTAGAGTGTTGATTCAATACAATCGTTGTGTTAATACAAACGATTGTATTGAGTCCGATTGTGTTGAATCAACACTCTAGAATGTTCAATATTCTACACACAAATTTTAACACTTTACACAATGACGAAAAATTTTTTACTGTGTGAAATCTTGAACCCAAAATTTCACTGAGTTTATTCTCCCTTGAATTCCTCTGAATTTCTCTGAATCTTTCTGAAAAGTTCAATGCACGATTCTTTCTTATATTCACCTGTCTCTGAATGTCTCTAAAACTTGCTACCTTTGAAATTTTCAACCAAAAATTTAACCCATATTTCTCTCTGAATCTTCCAAAATTTCTTTGAATCCCTCTAAAAAATCCATCGCCCAAATTTTCATACTTTACCTTTCTCTGCATCTCTCCAAAACTCCCGGAATCTCTCTGAATCTTGGAACAAAACTTTTACTCAATTTACTTCCCTCTGAATTTTCCTGAACTCCTCCGAATCTCTCCGAATCCCTCTGAAAAGTTCAACGCACAATTTTCCCTAACTCACCTGTCTCCAAATCTCCATGAAATTCTCCAAATACCTCTGGAATCTTGAACCTCCTTCTAAAAAGTTCGACACATAATTTTTCCAAATCCAACAGTCTCTGAATTCTTCTGGATTTTCCTGAATCACGACGAATTACTCTGAATTCCTCTGAATCATCCTGAATCTGAATAGATATTTCATATTTTCTGAGACAGGATAATGTTGACATTTTATTGCAATTGTTAATTGATTCGATTTATAGATTTCGATCAAAAGCTAAATGCAAAAATATACGTAACAATTAGGAAACCAGGTTTCTATCTTGCATTGCTTTTATGTGTTTGAAAAGTTCAATACTCATCTTTTATTGAGATGTTGATTGAAAATTATATTTTAATATATCAAAATCAAGGTGAATCAATCATCTCTCAGAACAATATGTTTTGGATTGTTGATGTACCAGTGATTCCAGCTTGTGAATAAGCAGATGAGCGAATAAACCAATAAATAAATGAATCAATAAATTAATATTTGAAAAATATACCCCAATAAACATTTTTGGATCAGTCTAAAAGATATCTCAAAGAGATCTAAAAGATGTCTTACGCAACAAATTTAAATAAGTTTAAGACATCTTGTAGGAAGATATCTTTAAGATATCTAGAAGACATCTTGAAGGGAGATATCTTAAACATATCCAAATTTGTTGCGTAAGACATCTTTTAGATCTCTTTCAGATATCTTTTAGAGTGTTCCGGAAAACTTCCATAAAAATGTTTATTGGGACGTAATAAAATAAACTTATATTGCAAAAAATATCTTGTGAAAATATTCTACTCGAAATAATGTTGATTGGGAATGTGAAATATATTTCCATTGAGAAAAAAAAATATGCCGAAATAAACACTTTTTCACAAAATATACCAAAATACGCACGCATCTATAAAATATGCTAAAATATGCACTAAAGTATAAAATATGCAAAAATATGCCCTAAAAAATGTGACTTAAAAGGGTCATTTTGATCTGAAATGGATCATATGCTGTTGCATGTTTTCGGTTGCCCTGATTATTATATAATAATTTATAGGCAAAGTATTAATTTGAGAGATGAATCGTTCAAAAAAAGTATATTCTTCATTTTATAACAAATGAATTTTGTATGCACAATCTTTGTACTACTGGTTATTTATTTGGATGGATTACTGTTATTAACTATATCCATAAATAATGAAGACGATAGAAAAAATTGTTCGTACAAAATGTATCCATTGGGAAAGTACGAACTTTTTCCGTCTGAAAAATTTTTCTCTGGTAAAAATGAAACCCTCCGTAAAAGGGCTTAGAATAAATGAAACGTTTTATATTGACTAATTTGATGAGGAATCTTCCAAAAATAGTTCAACATTTGAATTCTCCTAGCACATTCATGAAAACAAAAAACCCAAAAGAAAACCCACATCAGGAAATCCAGTGGACATAATTTTGCGAGCGAATTGATTTGGATAATCCAGACGATGGCTTATAAACTATTGGCTATTTGGAATATTTTATCGTGTATTTTCTTCCCTTCATGTTTATCCACAACAAAATTATCGATCAATAACGTATTATAATGCTTATAAGAATATTTTCTGAACGTTTCTTGAATCTCTTGAAGCTAGATTTAGTTAGACATCATGAAGCATTCGCCACGTTTGAAAATCCTTACATTTATTATTGAACTGAATTATTAATCAACTCTAATGAAAACAAAGACATCATTCGACTATCTTTTCTTCAGAGGAATATCCTTCAGATGTGATTTTATGTATATAATTAATATCAATGATCCATGCAAATAAATAACCAACAGTACAAAAATTGTGCATACAAGATTCATTTGTTATGAAATGAAAAAAATACTTCATTATAATAAATCATTTGAATAAATAATTGAGCCACTGACAAAATGGTCGGTCCATTATTCATTGTTCAAGAATGAGAAACTTTTTTTGTCCGGAAAATTTTTCCCTAATACCAATAGTTATTCTATAAAAATGTTTTAAATAATTGAATTGTTTATAATGAGAAATCGATTTTGCAAAAATAATTCAATATTCAAATTCTCTAGCCCAAAATACATGAAACTCCGTTGAGAAATCGAACGAATACGATCTTTCCTGCGGACCTTGATATTCAGTGGACGAACGACTCGAACTCATGAAAAATTGGCTGTATTTTCTGTGTTTTCCAAACCATCAGTTCAATCGATCTGAAATTGTCCAAAAAGTTTTTCCATACATTGGTGAACAATTTTGTCGCTGGAAGTTTTTTGTACTCTACCTTTCCTCTATCACTTTTTTACGAAGAAAAGCTTGGAAAACATGTTTTTCAATTTGAATTAAGGGGTAACAGTGGAATTTCAAAAAAATCAAAAAATTTGTTTTTGGCTTGAAGTATTCTTCGAGAACCCGAAAATGATATACCGTAAACTACAAACATAGTTCCGACTAAACACGCACGACTCAACTGTTACAAAAACTTTAAACGATTTTATTTCAAAACAGTATGTCGAAAGTCGGTGGTAACTCTAGCTCCGCCAATTTTCAATCAATCACTTCGGGGTTTTTTTATTGTATTCGTGATATGATTATCTAGTGAAATGCGTACGGGTTTTTCGAAATGTTGATAATTCTGTGAAATAGTGAAAATTCTACTTTTCTCTTCAAATCGATGCCATTTCGTGGAAAATGCACATTTTTCAAAACGGATACGTATTTCACTAGCTTTTGGATTACAGAAACTAATTATTTTTGGTTCTGTGTTCTACGTCAATTCTGGACTGAGTTATTTATCCCACCACATGAATTTTCACAGTGCTCCAGTCATTCACCTGTCAAGCCGCCATTTTTCACAATAAAATTCCACAAAAAAATTATTTTGTACTTTAATAGTACACTGAGAAAACAGATATCTTGAAAAATACCATAATTTATGGATTTTCAGCGCTGGTCTGACCCGAATCGGAATATTCACTTGCATGAATCTCTAAAAGTACCATAATTTCTTGGACTTTTTGAAATAAGTATGGTACCTTCCGTATAAAAGTCCAAGACATTATGGTACTTTTAAAGGTTTTTTTCAGGTAAATATTTAGACTCGGTCAGACCAGCGCAGAAAATCCATAAATTATGGTACTTTTTAAGATACCTTTTTCTCCGTGTAGCGGAACACCTTCATGTAGTTCAATTTGAATAGGAACTCTCTAATTTTCGAAAAAAAATCTAAAAAAGCGTTATTTTTAAAGAGGTCACTGTGGTGTTACCCCTTAAAAATCACCAATTTGTTATCGGTTTTCGCAAATTTTTCAAACACTTCCGTCATCAGGGAAATCTTACGAATCAGAATCTGCAAGATTCATTATGATACCTCGGAAAATGACCGAGTTAGAACGCGTTTTAGGGAACACCAGCGCTGGGACATTAGCTAAATTTATTCTGACATTTTATTAAAAAATGAAGCGATATTTTGATTTTATTGCTTCTTTTTCGAATAAAATGTCAGAATAAATTTGGCTAATGGTCTGGCACTGGTATCACCTTAATATTGAAAAACATTGATTTTTGGAGCAAAAAAATTTGTAGCTTTTTATTTTCCAACTCGAAAATTATTTTGACATGTGACGTCGCGGCTTGGACAATACTTCTCCCGTTGTTCGAGCGCTTGGCGCCTTTTTCAAGAGGACTCCTCAATTTCAACAAACATTCGACCGGAAGCGAACCAAGAGTCGACTACTTTTTTCGAGATAACTATGAATTGCTTGAATTCCAGAAACTCTAATGTTCTTGAAGAGCATATGTCGTGATTTAAAGGGGAACCTCGTGTGAACAACTCTTTTTTAAGATCTGCTTCAAAGATTTTATTGCAACAAAGTTGAAATATTCCTTGGATCCAAATATAATACACTGTAACATTAAAGTTTCAATCTACAAGAGAATGTTTTTTTGTTGAAAAGAAAAAAAATAGCGACGCTACAGCTGCTTCGATACTTGACTCCTTGAGTTTTCGCGCCTGACAATATATTATTCAAAAAGTGGATGGTCGATTAACCTGAAGTTTCGTGTAAATATTTGTATATGTATCGCATACTGCCTGAATTTCTTTCCGCTAAACTCAGGTCCATGCAATACAAAATTTAATTTCAGAAAATACACATACGGAAAAAAATGTATGGTTATGGTACATTGGAATTTGGTGTCTACAGCCAAATACGTTGGGTTATATTTGGCTCAGCCAAATGCTTAGTTGTGAGAACCAAATAAAATAGTATACGCTCACTTAGTTCAAGGTACAACTTTCAGTTGGTTATGGAAACCAAACGCTTTTAGAGGCATTCATTCACCCTCGAGCATTTGGTTGCGGCGACTAAACGAGTGGTGATGATATTCCGCAGCACAACCTCAATGTTTCGCTTTTTTTCATATATAAATGTTGGTGAATAATGAATCAGAAAAAAAATGAAGTGAAAGTATTTTCGCACGTTGAAATAAAAAAAATTTTTCAACGTGATTTCGGCTGATGACAGAAACTTCACAGTGATCGAAGACACAATCGTGAAGTGTCGATCAAATTGATCGTGTCGAAACCGAGATTCGAATCTGTCTACACCTACCTAATTCTACATATTTAGAGCCTAACACTCTAACCACGCGCCTATACTACCATATATGATTGCTGTGCATAATATAATACAGTGGGCTCTCGTTATAAGCGTCGCTAAAAGCTATCTGCGTCTTTTTCTCACATAAGATTTGGTACTGAGTGGAATAAGGACACAGCTTACGCTTATAACGAGAGGCTACTGTATATGTCGTGCAAAAAAAATCAGAATCTCAAGTGATGATTTCGTTCCATTGAATATTACATTTCGTGATGCATTGTTTCTGGTGAAAAATAATTCTTCAAACTCCAACATTGAGACTTCCCTGGTGAAAGGGAAGCGTAAGCATGTTTCAGATTACTTTCCTAATACTTCTCATATGCTTCCCATCCACTCTTGGATTACGCTTCCGTGCGTGAAGCCCGGTTTCTATGAAATTGGGTTTCCTTTGGATACGCTTTACACACTTCAAATATACGTTCGAACCACTCTTAATGTTCCACTTGACGCTCGGTATACGCTTAAATCCACGTTCCAAATACTTTCCAACTACGTTCTTGATACTTTCTATTACACGCTTCCCTTTCACCAGGGTGGAATCGTTTTTGTATAATTATTACACTGAGAAAATAGATATCTTGAGCAATATCATAATTTATGGATTTTTGGCGTTGGTCTGACCCGAAGTCAAAATATTCACGTGAAAGAACCTCTAAGAGTTCTATAATTTCTTGGACTTTTATAAAGAAGTATGGTACCTTCCTCATAAAAGTCCCAGCCATGATGGTACTTTCAGGAGTATCTTCACGTAAATATTTTGACTCGGGTTAGACTAACGCCAAAAATCCATAAATTATGGTATTTTTCAAGATACCTTTTTCTCCGTGTACGTTCAGCAAAATGTGTCAAATGAAGTTTAAATTAGGTTAAAACCGAAACCACAAACGGCACAAACAGTTGAGCCAATGAAACGTTGGTATCGAGGAATATTGCTGTGGAATAATCATGAACACGTTGATTTCCTATGTGCACTTACAAATCGAATTCATTCAGGTTCCTTAAAAGAACTCACACGGAAAAAATAATTTAGCTGCAGCAGCCAAATGGCTAGCATAGACACGGACAGCCATTAAATTAGCTCTCGCAGCTAAGTTTTAGCTACCCCCGCAAATAAGTTAGCTACGAATGTAAATTTTTTTGCTATAACAGCTAAAATTTAGCTGTAGGAGCTAATTTAATGGCTGTCCATGTCCGTGCTAGCCACTCAGGTGCTGCAGCTGAATTATTCTTTCCACGCAAGGTATAGAAATACAAAGACAGGTTTTCTTTCACATTTTCCATAAATTATATTCATGAATACAAATTTTTAATTAACAAAGAAGTATATTCCAGCTTCACTTTTCTCATGTAAGGTGATAATGTTGGTTTAGAAATATCCAAAATCAAATTAGAATATTCGAATGATTGCAATCAGAACTACACTATAATTCAATTAGGTATGTAACTCACACACGAACTCAAGAAATACTCTCAGATCTTAACAAATATTTACAGATTTTGAGAAATATTCTCCAATTTTCTATTAAAGATTACTGTATTCTCAAACTGCATTTCCCTCCGTGTAGATTTTATCCCGGAAAAAGTCTAAGAAATTTTTTCTACGGAATGTCTTCTTTATTTGTAATCAAATTTATAAAAACAGCTGGAAATTTCATAAAAGAATCCACATTGAGATGACGAAATTAATTTGTTTACTATAACGAACCATTTGGTTATCATAACCGAACAAGTCTTACCATATTATATCAACACCATAACCAAATCTATCGAGGTGTAGTGACCATATAAAAGTTGTCTCGCCTAAGCGAATAGTTCTAACAACTAACCCGTCAATAGCCAATTGTTTTGAGTTATCCTAACTGTATTATTTTTTTCCGTGCAGGCAGAAAAAAATTCGCTTTGACAACGAAATCAGAGTTTGCTGGGTACCTTTTGCTGGAGCAATGAATCTCTTGCTGTGGCAGCAATCTATTTGTTATCATAGCAATCTTGTTCCTTATGACAGCAAAAAATATAGAATTCTCCAGCAAAATTCGTTTGTCGTTTCATATATGATACTGAAAAGTTGCTGAAGAAGCAAACATTTTTTGCTGCCGTAGTTAAAAAAATCGCAATCTTAGGTAACAAGGTTGCTGAGATAGCGAACAGTTTTCTGTCCCAGCAAAAGATATCCATCAAAAAACAGATTGCCCTGTCACAGCAAATTTCTTTGTTCTCCGTGCCAGGACCTGTGCGTTGTCCGGCGCAAACTCGAGGAGCCAAATCTAAGCAGCTGTAGCGCCATCGATTTGTTGTTTTTTTTTACAAGAAAACATCCCCTGCTCAAAGAATCTCATTGAAACGATTGATTCCCATTGATTCCGATGCAGAAAACTGATTCGAACCCATTGAGAATCAATTTTTAATGAAGAATAGGAATGAGGAGAATTCTGTCAGAATTCGGACGTTTTCAGAAAAATCCAGAGAAGTGCGGATATTATTTTCATTGGGGTAGTCAAGATTAATGGAAAATACTTTTTAAAACACTTTTGTTGTCTAAAACCCAACTGGAAAGAAATGGGAAGTCGAAAATGTGGGACCTTAGAACCCAGATTGAAAATATCTGTTGTATTTTAACAATTGATACGAACTTTGCAATGATAAATGACCATTGAAACTCATTAAAACCTTTGAAAAATCGGTTTTCAACAGGTTTGAATAAGTTTTAAATAGATGAAAGGTTGCTTCCATACGATCTAAGAATCAAAATGACGGTCTGTTGTGAAGATATAATTTCAAAATTATGCTGATTAGTTCAGATTTTACTCTCTCAATCCGAAAGGGTGAAAAATCACATGGTGCACTCCACTCCCTGTCTGAAAAGTCCAATGGATTGCCATAAATTCCCATAGATGCTGTGACACTAGCCACTATTGAAACTGATGAGATGTTTTATTCCTATGAGTATTTATCAGGTTTTGCTGATCATACCGATAGAAACCCTCAAGTTCTGTGACACTAGCCACTATTGACACTGATAGGACATCATGAATTCCAATAGGATTTGGCCTATCGGTTTCTATTGGTCTTTCCGCACAGGGCTAAGTCTCAGGAACAAGCCAGTCCGCTTCGAGTGGGATTTTCACTTCCCAGACAGCACTGAGACGTTTTGTAAACATTCACAAAACGTACCTCGTCACAAACGAAATGTTTCAGAAACGTTTTGTGACGTTTTGAAAATGTCGCATGTATGTGTTTAAAACATGAAAATGTCCTGGTTTCTTTTATTTACATTCTCACAAAACGTGATTGGCACATGTTGAATTTGTCTTTATGAATCATCAAATTGATAGCATATCTGTGGATATTTTCAATTCAAACAAATCCTAAATCAATTATATTCAAGTAAAATGATCCCGTGTATGATAAATCACACGTATAAGCTTATGAAGTGCTGGATTTAATGGAGAATAGTTCGACTCTAAAGCACTTTTTAATATCTGTGTTTTACTCTCTATAATATGTGTATTTTCATGATTTTTTATGTTGTGCGGTGAGAATCAGTTGATCATGTGAAGAACAGTATGGTTTTACTATTTTTTGATGTATTAGTCATGTATTAAACTTTGAATATGAATGATTTGTAGGTTGGCGTAGGTTAGCAACGAAATGGGGAATTTTCATGAATCATATAAATGTTTTGACAATGTAAGTTTTAAAAATGTGTTAGAAACGTCATTGTTGGAATCAGAGGTCGCGAAACCACGAGCACCTTTCTAAAACATCCCGAGCACCTACAGTGCTGTCTGGGTTGTTTCGAGTGCACCTTCACTCTTTTGGAGTGGCTGTGAGTTTCTCACCTCAAACCTCAGACTGTCACTCTAAAAGAGCGGAAATTTCGACAAGCTCACTTTTCTCGCTCTAAAAGTTTTAGAGATTACGTGGATCCAATGTGGATGAACGAAGATTCCACGTAGAGGTATCGTCGAGGCAACGTAGAACTGTCTGGTGCTGTACGGGGGGGGGGGGGGGGCAGATAATTTGGATATAAAACTTTCTCATTTTCACAGTTGATTTTTGGAATACCATCCCTGATTAAAAGAATAACATCTATTCATTTTAAAAATCCTATTAAAAACGCAAAGTCAGGATTTGAATCTGACTAAAACCGATTCAATTCAAATCCGGATTTTGCATTTTCAATAGGAATGAATAGGTTTTTTTAAATCAGGGATAAATGTTTCAGAATCAGAATAATTTTGAGGTTCCCTAGTTATCCCTGGTTCACTGAGAAAGGAAAGCAGTAATGATTACTGTGAATCGCACAAATCAATCAAAAATTCTGACAAAAATCAAACGGATAGCAGTGGTAAGTGTAATAAAAATAATGATTATGGAACTTAGAATACTGATGCATGTGATGGACAGTGATGATCAATGTGACGCACCTTACATGAAGTGCAGTAATAATGAATGTATCGACAGTGGTCTGACACTGGTGACTTCCACAACAGTAATCATTATCCAATTCACTCGATTCATTGTTGGCACGTCTCAATCGTGAGAGATATTATGTGTCACCAGAATCTTCATTAGCTGGAACAGTAGCCAGTGCGGCGCTATGATAAAATCGCAACTGTAATTTATGTGGTAAATCGAACAGAGGTTAAGCATTAAGCGGAATACCTTTATTGGTGCGGATTTTGATAAGGCTGAAATGAAACGCATTTTAATATTGAAATTATGAATGGTTGAGCATTGCACAATAATCTAAATAATTCAGAACACCAAAATCATTGAACTTTTCACTGAAAATACATATACGTGCATGTCAGTATATTTATAACCTTTTCGATTGCTAATGTTTTTCCATACAACATGACAACGATCGAGTTTGTCACACCCAAAAAATCATATTCTAAAAATTAGAATCTACTCTATAATATGAGCCTAGTACATTTTCCTCTTAATATCAGTGGTAATTCTCCTAACGTTCAGAGGACCTTCCACATCAATCCTCTGAAACTCAGAGGAATATGTACTAGCCTCATATTTTAGAGGAATATTCTAAATTCTGGTATACGATTTTTTCAGTGCACCTTCACGTGAATTCAAATGGAAAAACAGTGAAAAAATAGCCAGTTCATATAGTTGGAAATATGTTCAACATATAAAGTTCACTCGCATTGCACGTTCGGTAAGTGAAAAAAGTCCATGTCAGTTCCAAAAGAAAGCTTTCGGCATTTTGTTGTAGCTCGTAATATTTTGACCCTCCCGATGCATAACCGAAGCATTAAAACTGTTTATATATTCAATCAATGAAAGCCAGATCTCAGAATTTCATAAATAATGACAGAATATAAAAAATCTTTCCGTTGGAACTGACACGGACTTGTTTACCCACCGTTCATATAATATCAAATCCGTATTACATTAGTAAAACATCGTGTAAGAATTTACATATTTTGAACGTGAACTCGGTGAAAGATTTTTTATATTCTGTTTCTGCTTTTCAATTTTCGCTTTTTTTTGTTTTTCGATTCACGTGAATCACAGTCGCGATTTTATCCTAGCGCAGTGCTGGTTACTGTTCCAGCCAATGATGATTCTGGTGACACACAACATCTGTTACAAATGTACCGTGCCACCAATGAATCGAGTGCATTGAGTAACGATTACTCTTCTGGAAGTCTCTAGTAACTTTACGCGTACATCAGTATTGTGAATTCAATAATCATTCCTTTTATTACAGTCACCTCTGCTATCCGTTTGATTTTTGTCAGAATTTTTTATTGATACGTGCGATTCACAGTGATCATTACTGTTTTCTTTTTTCAGTGTTGAAGAATCTCATTGAACCGATTGATTCTCATTGGTTCCGATGCAGAAAACCGATTCAAACCCACTGAAAATTGATTCTCAATGGGTTTGAATCAGTGAACCAATGAGAATCAATCGTTTCAATGAGATTCTTCGAGCAGGGAATGTTTTCTTGTGAAAAAACAACAAAATTATGGCGCTACAGCTTCTTAAATTTGGCTCCTCGAGTTTGCTGCACAGGACAACGCACAGGTCCTTGATTCCAGGTGGATTCAAACTTGAATATATCATGATTTATCCCAATTCACTGAATACCCTCCTCTATTTTTGTTATAAAATCTTGAAACAAGCGCTGCTTACACGAGGTTTCTCTCTTAAGAGGATACCAGCGAATAGGTGGCTCCATCTGGTGGCAGTTTTGTTTCCGCAAAAATACTTGAAACTGGACTTATAAAAAGGTCTGAAATTTTCAGGGATGAATTCTTGAAGGTTAATCTAGGTCTGTAAAGAGCCGGAATTTTGAATTTCAAAAAAGAGGAAAAAAAAATTGCTTTGCTTTTCTTTGAAATTCAAAATTCAGGCTCTTTACAGACCTAGATTAACCTTCAAGGATTCATCCCTGAAAATTTCAGACCTTTTTATAAGTCCAGTTTCGAGTATTTTTGCGGAAACAAAACTGCCACCAGATGGAGCCACCTATTCGCTGGTATCCTCTTAAGGCCCCACACCAGGGTGAAAGAAAAAAAACATCGATTTTTTTTTCCTCTTAAAGTATCCTAAATATATGTGAAAACAATATGCAAAATCGCTTATGTCCATAACAAATCCCTTTCACTCTCCAAAATGCGTTCTACTTGAACGTCATTATCAACCCACACAGTACAAATGTCTCAATAATATCGCCAGAATTTTCTGCAACCTTCTGGAGACATTGTGATGCTGTCAGAAAGTTTCAGCGCCTCCTCGCGTCTCAGCGGCTAACTATCTTGGAGGAATTTATGGTGCTGGCATAGCCGATTGAAGGTATTTTTAAAATTAAGATAGTTACAGACATATGAATGTAGCGAAAAACTTTGAACGCGTTTTTCTCAAAACCGTTTTTTTCTGCTCGGCTGGAAGGATTTCTCAGAAAGTATTTATCCGATCAGCTTAAAATTTTGACAGTATCTTTGTAACTACATTATCTATGAAGCACATAGCGGTTTTTGATATATTGAATATTCTGGAAATGAGGAGCAATTGAAGATGAAAATTCTTCACAAAAAAGTGATTTTTTGTTTCAAAACACTGTCAAATTTTGAAAAATTGATATTTTTGAAAACCCCTACGTGCTTCCCGAGGTTTTGACACATACTTTGGGGAAAAATTTTCCTCTCTGTTCCAGGTGCGTTCCTCGAAAAAATAATCTACCAGCCGTTCGGATCAATTTCTAAAAGACGTTGTGCAAAATGTTATATAATTCTCCCATTTTGTAGGGAAAAAATATGCAAAAAATTTTTTTTATACTTCAATACCTGTATAATGAATATATGAAAAGTTTTTTCGAATACCGCTTTTTATTTCTTCACAAAAATTTCCAGAAAATCGCTTAAAAAAGACCTGCCACCCTGGTGTGGGGGCTTAATATAAATTTCATATTTCGAGCTATCCCTTCACTCAGGGGTGGACTTATGTTTTCGCCGCCCCTTATAAGGCAACAAAAATGAATTTTTCAATCAATTCAAAAATCTTCATTCCCAAAAAATGTTATTTTATTGCCTAAAATTTATCATTCTTCTGAACATTATTTTTCATTCGTTGAAATTAAAAAAAAATTCGGCCACCCTTTGACGGCCTGCTGCCCCAACGCCATGGCGTTTTGTTGACTCAAGCCATAGTCCGCTACTGCCTTAAGCCATAGTACCGTGCTTTATCTCTTTCTCTCCAATCTCAAAGATTTCTACAGCAGACGAGAGAGTCAGTCTCTTTTTTTTTGTTATCATAAAATTACGTACATACGTTTCATCCTGAAACGTTACATTTACAATATTTGCTTTCAATCGTCCGCTCCCGATCTGTTCGAACGCATTCCAATGTTTCGATAAGAGATTCGATTAGACTCAGTGGGTTCTCGTAACCAGGGCAATATATCACATCTGGTTCCGAGGAATTCCTGTCCACAGTAAGATGATTCGGATTTATAATAAAACAAGGTTAAACTTACATCGAGCGCTTCATGAAAACAATTACGCGAACTTACAATGCGAATACGCAAGGTCAACCCAAGAGGGTTGTCAAAGATTGGATATTTTTCTTTTTTTATATCCCTATTGATTCCTAGAAATTTTATATCTAATAAAAATTGTACACTTCCTCAGCCTGGCTCTTCTTTCACTTTCAACGATATTTCATTGTATTTCTCCCTTTACCCCCATTTCATTTTGGATTTTTCTGTTACGTACTCTCGGAACTTCTTTCCCTCGCGTTTCCTCGTCAGTTCACTTTCCCTTTCTCTCCTTCGGTGTATCGCCTGTACCGTGTGTCACTTTTTCACATCTTTCCTTTTCCCTCCAAGACTTCCTCCGCGGGATTGTTCTCGCTCTTCCTCTCTCTTTCATTCATCCGATCTCCTTGCACCTTCGTATACTTGCGACGTATACTCCGTCTGCGCCGCTCGGTTCTTCCGTTCTTCAGGAACGTGTGTATCTATATTGTTGTTCTTCACGACAGAGAGCGACCAGTCTTCTCTCGCGCAGCGTGTCGAATGCAACGTACATAACAAAACTTGTGGAACTTCTCGTATATGAAACTGTAATAATATTTAAAAAAAACAACGTGTCGTTATTCAAAGAGAATATTTTTTTTTTTTCATGCGTCAAAAAGTTCATTTTTTCTAATCAAAAAGCGAGCAGAATAGATTATTTTGTACACGCGACGATATTGTCATTCGTCGAGAAAGTTATAGTATCGTGATAATAATTATTATTGCAATTGTCTTTATTTGAAGAGGAGTTCAGTGATATGGCACAACTGATAAGCGTCAAGCTATCGCGCTTCGACGGTTCTCCATGGGGTTTTCGTCTGCACGGTGGAAAGGATTTTGGTACACCTCTTATCATACAGAAGGTGAGGACACTATTCCTTTTCTCTTTTTCTCGGTTCCCTGTTTGGGGGAAAGAGTCGAATAATCGTGGTGCTGTTGATCGCTTGGCGAATCTTTCAAATTGGTTTTGAATTTCATCATTCCTGGGGTTGGAGGGTTTTTTTTTATAGTTCATTTGAAGAAGAACGATGAATCGATGCGTTGTATCTGTTCGATTAATCGATAATCATGAAAAGAATCTTCCTCTGTGGTTCTAAGAAGACTAAAAGTTTTCATACTTTGATCGAGAATTCAAATTCGAAGGGTGGAAAGAGGACAATCAAAACTGTTCGTGTCTGTTCTTCTGGATTATATATAAATTATATATAAATTATATGTGA
Organism: Gonatopus flavifemur; assembly: GCA_018340375.1. Taxonomy (NCBI): domain Eukaryota; kingdom Metazoa; phylum Arthropoda; class Insecta; order Hymenoptera; family Dryinidae; genus Gonatopus; species Gonatopus flavifemur. The sequence goes on from JAFFJZ010000001.1 coordinate 4,591,130, forward strand.
ATGTGTAAAACCTTGGTTTTGTTTTTGAAAATCGAATGAGAAAAGGAAACTTACATGAACGATGTACGATCACATAAATTTTCTTACGCATCGAGTAAAATTTTCATTACCATAAAAACTTGATAACTTATCGTGTTCTATTTTGTATAAACGATAACACGCTACATCACTCATTGTATTATATCGATGAGTTAGACTGTTCCCCTGAATAAATGAGTGTATAGATTACATTCTGAACTTTGTAACATTCCTGACTGCTAAATAATTCTTCAATACCGGAAATCACTACTCCAGGGTTACTGGATTCGTTGATTATTCGTTGTTAAACATGAATTGTAGGCCATAAGGAGCGATATCGATTTCACTCTCATCCGATAATACGTTGTTCACAATAGTTGCAACGATAAAAACAAAAACCAAACGTCAATTCTTTTCTCTTCGGATGCGAAAGCGGGGAAAAACGATGACCGAAATTCTAAATTACAACTGCCAAGTTACGTTATTCTGGATATTGTATACATAGACACTGACCCATATGACATAAATAAACGTAGGAGTAGGGTACCTAAATATGTTATGTCTCAAGAATTCCCAAGTATACATCATTCAAAAAGTCTTATAATAAAAATGTGTATATGTATATATCGAATCGAGCATCGATGCCGTTAGAGACAAATGATTTAATAACATCTAGTTTTCTGACATCTGACTTTACTATACGCCAAAATATTATACCAGATCTCGATGTTCGAAATCATTCAATAACGTCGTTTGGCTGAAAGCCAAATAAATTAACTACAGATACCAACTGTTGCTTCCTTCAAAATAGCATTAATTACTATTCTTTCGGCATGAGCAATTTCCATATAAATATTCATACCTTCCATAGATTATCAATCTATCGTCACAACTATGAATAGAAATTGGAACGATTGTCTCGACATTTGGCATCGTGTGTTTATTGTTTCTTTTAAATTATAACGACGTTGATCGAAAAGCTGCTGAAACCCCATTTGATATTTACAGGGAGGAAAATATTTTGTTTGATCCAATGAGTGGATTTAGTGAACCGATTAGATATTAGGATATCAGTTCAACTGACGTTTCGTAAGGACGATATGATACAAGGTTACGAGAAACAAGGTGGATCTCTCTCAAGGTCCTCCCTTGGATGCAATACGGATGACCTATATGAAGATGAATTTCAATGAAATTTTTATAAATTTTTATAGAATATAAATTCATTCTCATATCATTTTGAATTCTTCAAAATAAATCAGAGAACGTTTTTTCGTTGTCTTTTGTTTTTGTGAAAAATCAGAACACAATTATTGGATGAGTGATTTGTTGAATGCACAAATTTTCGTATTTTATAAAACAAAAAGGAACAACAGGACGGAGCGAATGTAATTCTGAGTAGAAGTGGGGTGTTTTTATTTTAAAGATTTTGAAATTGATGATATTTTCTCACAAGTGAATGAGTAACCGTTTATTTTTTATATATAAAATATTTTTCATCAACTCCTCTTCAATTTTTCACACGTTGATAGCAGTCCATTGAATTGGAGGATCTTGAGATGTCATATTTCGGGACATCGTCAAGGTAGAGAAAAAATATTTCGCATGTCTCGCAGTTAAAGGAACCTTGGAAAACATGTATTATTTTGTCATATTTTATTATAGCGAAGATCAGTTAACACAATTTGTAATAACCTTGGTTGGTAAAGTAGGTCCTCGATGTGTGAAGATAGATCCAATTCGACTATAATGAAAGCATTATTGTATTTGATCTTCAAAGCAATACACAGGAGATACTTTTTCACAAAGATAAAGTATGATTAAGAGACCTTGACCTTGCCCTTCTTCGGAGAGGCGGATCATTGGGATAATTTTTTGAAATATACAACTTGAAAAAGTTCATCATCAAGAATTTCAAATTTGATATGAATTTATGATTTTGAAATTTTTCGTAGATACGTTGGGTTTTTTGAAAAAAAAACGTCCTTGTACTTTTTTTTCAAACTTCATTGACCAGTAGTTTGTCATTGGAATTTTTCTCAATTTTTATCTACCGAACTTGGTGAGGCTGATTCTACAATGTATGCATTCTCTGCTGTAAATGTCGGATGGATTCGAATAAAAACTTGATGATGGATACAAAAATAGGATCGAAACGGATAGAATTGCAATCCAATTTGGAATTTTCCTCCGAATCTATTGGATATTTGAGCTAGGGTTGTTGTATCGGATTGATTTATTTTGATTGGAATTTTCTGAAATTCAAATTTATTGGAAATGATAGGAAAGTTCTCAGATCTGAATGTTGAATCGCTTCGAGTAAAAAAAACTCCAATTCAAATTCTCTTATTGAAATTTATCGAAATAACGCACATCTATTGAAACGCGTGGGCTGGATGGAATTGGAAGTTTTTGGGAGTTACAAAATGCGTTTCTGACCTGGTTGAAACACAAAATTTGAAACAATTGATCGATTGGTTATAGATTTCTTCAGATAACAATCGAATTTGCAGATAAATTCATACAGTAATAGTTTGTTTTGTCTGTTGTACGAGAGTTGACTCTAGAGATGAGTGATCTGAAAAGAATCTATTCTCTTTTTATACAATTGATATCCAATTCCAATCGAAATGGTATAAAAGATTCGGAGTTTTTATTGATTTTTGTATAATTTTGATTGGAATTCGATAAATATTGTATAAAAAAGAATTGTTTCTCTCAGACCTTTCACCTCTGGTTGAATCATTTTAATGTTCATCGCGTGGCGGGAATTAAGCCTCGTTTCAGTGACGGAGATCTTCGAAATGTTTATATAAAAAAGTATATAATTTTTATAGATTTCAATAAAAATTTGATACTCCTTAAATCAGAAAGAATTTAGCTTTTCTTTTTTTTTGGGGGGGGGGGTCCCCCATCACTACTTCGTACTGTCCTGCCGAAAATTTCCTTGACAGAACCAAGCTTCCAACTCTCACAAGTTCCGAAAATTTTCCTTTTTGTTGTAAGATTCAATAAGTTTTCGTCATCAGGGTTATTGTGAGGTATGTTTGAGGGAAAACACCGGTTTGAAACCTGACAAAAACGTGTATTTTTGGGAAGTTTTTTTTTTTTTTGAATAACTTAAAACAGGAATCAAAAATTGTTTTGGGTATCTATTGATTACACTGTTTTATTCTTATTGAAAAGGAATGGCGGCTGCCGACGCTGCAATTCGATTCTAGTGATGCAAATCGGGGAGTTTTCTACTCGAGTGAGTCGAATAACATGGTTTCGAGTCGGACTCGAGTCAAATTCTTCAAAACTCACTCGAGTGTCATGGTAGGAGGCAGTTATGGTACAGTTAATTATTTGAGGTGATTTATTTAGGCTGGTTTTTTATAGACCGGGATTCCTAGGGGACGGGCCGTAATTCGGAGACTCAATTGGCTGGTGGATAATAACTCCCCAAAAGTTCCAAAAAATTCCAGCTTTGGCCCATTTTGAATGCATCACAATTGTTTATGAAGCGGAACTGTTTCTAGAAATCTCATTGATCTCGAGCGAGATTTTCCGGCTGATCCGTTCCCTATAAATTCCGATGAATGTAAGATAGGCCTTATGCACTGAGAGAAAAACTGTAGCTGAAAACGAGCCCAAGTACAGTTTATAGCCACAGTAGCTATATTTTCACTATCACAGCGATTCTCATAGCTACTTCAATGAAAAATATGGCTACTATGACAACAAAAATGCACTTGGGCTCGTTTTGAGCTACAGTTTCTTCTCAGTGTGGGAGAGAAGCCTCAGCAATTGATAGATAAAATACCAGTCGTGCGTCCAACATCTACGTCACTCTCTAAATTTCTTGGAGTGAGAATTCACTCCCAAAGAGTGAAAATACTGCAAGTCCAACAAGAGTGAGATTCCACTCCTATAGAGTGAATTCTTACTCTCTTGGAGTGAGGATTTCACTTTTATAGAAAGGTGAAATTTCACTCTTTAAGGGGTTACCCCCACTTGTAGCGCAAAAAAGGTCTTTTTCATGAATCTTCAAAGAAAACTACGAAACTTTTTTAATCGATCAATATATCATTTTGAAGAACATATCTTGGGGAACTTTCAGTGTTTTTTTTATTGAAAAATATTACATGGTTTAGTGGCAAATGGCTGTCAAAGAAATAATGTTTTTATGTATACGGTTTGCGGTGAAGCGGATCATCTGAAACAAAAAATGTGGATGAATTTAGTCAAATATAAGTATAAACAAGTCCTTGATCGAAGGATTTAAAAAAATATTCATTTTTCACAAAATGGCGGACAGTCAAAATTAACGGTTCGATTTTAACGAAAAAAACCGAACGATCAAAGACTACATTTTTATGTATTAAATAAGCCTGCAAAATTTCAAGAAGATCGGTTCATTAGTGTTTACAGAAGTTCTTCTGCCGACGATGCCACTTGCAAAACGGAAATTTGATGTTGCCTTCGTAACATTCTTCCTTCACGAGTGCTCTCGGCCGCCAGGCGGCAGACTAGCCGGTTGTTTACACAACGGATTCTTCTCTTTCAACGCTCATATCTCAGTCAATTTTGTTCAGATCGACTTGAAATCTTCAGGACATATTCTCAGATACTTATACTTTAAAAAAATGCAATAAAAAACATCGATTTTTTCCAAATCGCAAGTGGGGATAAACCTTTAAACCAAGTGGAATCTCACTCTTTCTGGAGATCGTGGTATTTTCACTCTTCAGAATTGAATTTTTCACTCCAAGGAATTCAGAGACAGGTCCCCAATAAATCGAATCCTCTTCGTACCATCTCTATTCCAGTCACCCATTGGGCTTTATGCTTTTGCGGGAGACAGTGAAAATATCGTTAACCTTGATCTAGAGCAATACAGAAAATCTTTTCATCCCCTCTATGAGTTTCGCTAGGGAAGTGAATACGATTATTAAAAAATGAAAATTTGGTACTGTTTTGAAAAAAAGTGTCGCATTTTTTTACGAAAAAAACGACCTTCATCTGTTTATAAAAAATGTAATTGTTAATGAGTCATGAAAATCGTGTATCCTTCACTAGATAATCCATTCAAGAAGTTCCAGTTGACATTTCGAGTCGATTGGGTTTTATAAAGTCCGATAAAATACAATTTTGCGCTCATTAAGGCCAGGTTCCTCCAAAAAATGTGTTTCTTCAAAATACACGTTATTTATATCACAAAAAAATTGCAGAATCAAATTTTTTACAGGTGAAATTGCAACTACTTGAGAATTTTTTTTTTTTTAATGGCGGCTCTGAAAATGGCTGCTCAAACTCGTCCGATTTGTGGGTGAGTGTCATCATTTCTTGGAAACGAATCATCTCAAAGTAAGAAAAAAAACGGTTTCATATTCTGTATCGAATTGACTATGATCGATACTGAAATGGAATATTTTCACCAAAAAAAAACAAAATGGCGAACTTTTGAATTTTTCCACCTTTTTTTCTGGATTTCCAATTGTTCATAACTTTTTTGGATGACAATGAAGATTTTTGGTTGTGGTACCGACCATAGAAAAAATTCTCTCCCTTTAAATGAGCTCCTGCAGCTAAATTTTAGCTGTTATAGCAAAAAAATTTGCATTTGTAGCTAATTTATTTGCGGTGGTAGCTAAAATTTAGCTGCGGGAGCTGGTTTAATGGCTGTCCGTGTCTGTGCTAGCCATTTAGCTGCTGCAGCTAAATTATTTTTTCCGTGCATATGTAGGGATGAGCTTATTTGGTCCTAATTAGGATTCCCTTGAATTGTCCTAAAGGGTTGAAGTAGGTTTTTCTCGCCGTATTCTCATCAGAACCTTGTTAGTCCATCTTCTGAAAATGACAAACGTAGTTAAATGGAGGAAATACAAAAATGTAAAGTCTTGATTTTGAATTAAATATTCTTCAATCAAATAAATCTTCCTTGGACTAGATAATATTTCTAAACGGATTTCAGCTGTACATATGTTTTTAATTAGATCGATTCATGCCAAATAAGCTATTTTTCAGTGCCGTTGACTGTTCTGATCAGATACTTTAACATCCAATGCATCACATATAATTGAATCTTTGTAAATGTACTTAGAACTGGAAAACGGTTATGTGATACGAACAGATAGTCACTAGGCCTCCGAACAAACGAAGAAAGAAATAAAGTATATAAAAAAGGAAAAGAGTTCTTGATGTAAATGAAACTGATTTGATCCAGTCAATTTCAACTACGTTGAATCTCTTTTATACTTGATTTTGTCTTGTATTTCAGGCTCATATTATAATTTTGATTCATTTTGGAGGTTTTGGTATGGAGTTTCTCATCAAATCTTAATTAGTCTTTCCTGATAAGGTCTTTATGATAGTGAAGCGTGACATGACTTGTCAGGCCCTGATAAGGTTACCTTATCAGGACCTAGGCCGGATCAAGGTTTGCCTGATCTGGTCCATAGGATAAATTTCCAGTCGGTCTACTTTCGGGTGTGTATATTGGGTTTGTGAATATGACTCCGCCCTTTTTTGTTGAAATAAAACACATTTGCTTGTTTAGAAAATTGAAGAACAGTTTATTCAAAGTATGCTCCATCTGCAGCTACAACCTTTGCCCGTCTTTCAGGTAATTTATGTATTCCTTGCCTGAAGAAATCCTGATGTTTTGAGCTGATTCAATTATTAAGCCAAATTTTGATACTTTCGTAATCAGTGAACCGTTCTCTTGTAAGATCTGAATGCATTGTCCGAAATAAGTGGTAATTCGATGGAGCTATGTCTGGCGAATATAGTGGGTGGAAAAGTACTCCCCAGTTCGATGACCCAGATTTGGGCTTGCAGTGGATGTCGATGATTCGCCTGGATTCACCCATGATCTGCGATGCGCAGGATTCCCAAAATATATCCATTTTTCATCACTTGTCACAATTCGATGGAGAAATGACTTCCTTTTGTATCTGTCCAACACTATTTCACAAGTGGTTTTTCGATTTTCTTACTGTCTTTCATTCAGTTCACGTGGAACCCATTTTCCCACTCTCCGAGTTTCTCCCATGGCTTTCAAACGAATGGAGACGGCTTGTTGAGTTTGAGTATCATCTTCATCCAATGAGGCTTGTAATTCGTCGTCTGCGAACTTTTTCGGTGGTTTCCTACGCTCTTCGTTTCAAACGTCAAAATCACCACTTTGAAGTTTTTTGAACCACTCGAAACACTGTTTTTTTTCAAGGGTATTTTCACCATAAGCTTTGACAAACATTCGATGTGATTCTGCAGCAGTTTTCTCCAAATGATAACAAAAAACCAATGCTGTCCGCGGGTCGTAGTTTAAAATTATAAAACAATTACGGGTGTACAGAACTCCTATTGTTTTGTGTTGGAAATCTTCATCAGCTGTTAGGGGGAGATGATGGTGCTGAAGGAGTGGTCTTAGGGTCTCTCAACTGATGGCTAGTGCCATATATAGGGAAGTCCATACATTCTCATAAGATTTCATCAAGTTAAATAGTGGTATTTGGACACTTCTATCGGATTTTATTAAAACGTTATGAATTTCAATGATATTTTTTCCAGTGGGAAAATATTTCGCTGATATCACCATGAATAATCTCTAAAAAAGCTCAGAAAAATGTAGACAAACTGAGAATTTCTGAGATTTTTGGGACATTCTGTGCGGACTTTTTTCAGAGCTTTTCGGAGTGTTTCAGTTTTTTTTTCAGACAAATAGAAACGAAATTATAATCTGAGAAAGTACTGACTGTTGAAAATTTTCAAAATTATACGAATGCAACCATATTATATATTCAAATATCATATGTGAAAAAGGATTCGAAAACAAAAAAAATTTTCTCAATAATCAGAAAAATGTTTAAAATTTCTTAAAGTTTTGTCAGAATTCCTTCAAAGTGCAATTTCGTTCCTATTTACCTGAAAAACTTTGAAAAGCTCTGAAAAAAGTTTGAACAAAGTCGGTACAGGATGTTCCAAAAATATCAAAATTTAGATCTTCTTCCTAATCTTAGATTTAGATTATTCATGGTTATTTCAGCGGAATATATTCGTACGGGCGACGTTTTGACAAAAATGTGTAAGTGTAAGCTCTTGAAAACTGCTTTCGATTGATATATATAACTCAATTATATATTTTGTGGCACTCACGCTTTTTTGTCAAAACGCCCTTGATATAATATAAAATATATTGTGTATCAATTGATCTCTGAAGAGAAAGAGAAAAATCGATCATTTCCTCTGGATCTCTCTTTTGTTCGTATTGAAATTGTGTCAATTTAGCTAGCAGAGGGCGTAATTAAAGTTGACTTTTCCGTTCTCACTCTATCTAATTCTCTCAGAATCAAAATACTCGAACTTGAATTCATAAAAAAGTTTGAAATGAATCATCTACCCAGGCTCGTAATGCCGAGACTGACAATTGCACCATGATTGGCATCAAGCTTGCTATGCCAAGTCTGGTTAGCCTAGCCTTGGCCGATGCATGGCCCGCCATAGCTGACTAAGCGTTGATAGAGTCTTGGACATCAATGCTAGGACCAAGCATATTTCGCCGTGTTGGATTTCCGATATATATGAAAGCTGAATGCTCAGCAGAGAACTTTATTATCATCCTAAACATTGACCTGGCTTGATAACATTGTTGGTAATTAGGCTACACCCGGTGATGACTAGCATTGACTCTAACCTGTCACCAAGTTTGGTCAATCACTCAAATGTGAATGTTCAATCAAACTTGGACGCCAATGAAAAATCCATCCTACTCATTCAGCCCAAATTAGTATTGCGTATCAATAATGGCAACAATATCGATTGCAAGCATGGAACCAATATTGAATTTCGATATTAAACCAAGCTCGGATGCCAAGTATTGAACATTGTTATCATCCCAGACATTAATCTAGTTTGGTGCCAATGTTAGCAAGCAAGCTAGGCCCGGTGTTGACTAGCATTGACTCAAGCTTGGCACCAAGCACGGTAGGTTTGTCAAAGCATATCTGGGTAGGTCTGTACAGAGCCGAAATTTCGACTTCTGAAGAATGAGTGTTCCATCAAAATCATTCCAAAGGAAATCAAACTCTTTTACGATATAATTAAAATGAATCTTGAATTCCCTTTCAATTTCCTGCCGACTGTTTAATTTCTTCACGCTGCATCAGTCCTGAAATATGATGTTTATCTTTTTTCATGACTTCATTAATCATTGAACATTGGAAAACTTCGGATTTACTTAGTTATTTTCATCGACGATATTTTAAGATGTATTCAAAGGAATTCGAGGGCACGTATCTCTCAATTTATATAGGAAGGAGCTAATTAATCCTCCTCACGGATCTTGTATTTTTTGTTTCTCTTTCTTTGTATCAACAAGTATAAGAATATTCTAAATAAAGTGAGCACAGCGCAGTCTTTGTGACAGGAACGACGTTCCATCCTCACTAAAATCAACATTATTTTGAAACATTGAATTCAATTCTTCATAACATAAAAGTGTCATACATTTGATACACAACGTAGAAGAATTTGTAATGAATCATAAGATTTGCGGTGCTCGGGGGAATGCATACGTAAATTCAAACACTAATCCTCTTTTTATCAATCATAACTTTTCTTGGAGAAATTCCATTTCATTCGAATTGTACACAAAACGCTCATGAACTCGACACACACACATACACACACACACAGCGGCATCATATGATTTGAGGTTTTCCGCTTGTTCGCGGATTTGGATTATGTAAGTTAGCAGTCACCGATGATTTGGCGAACGCCAAATTATTTCACGCGCATCGGCAGAAATCGTTGCCAACTACGTGTGAAACGCTCGGCTCGTCGCTGCCGTCGTGTTTTGGTGATGAGGCGCGTTGGTAACACGAGAAGCTCTCTTGGCCTGTGCACCAAGCTTCGTAATGTTTTTTGTTACAAAGAAGACGATGTTGATCGCCGCGATCGGAACTCGCGTACATGATCGTTTCGCTTCCTGTTAGCAGAACTTTTCTTTTGACGACTGGACTGGTCAATGACCAACCGACGTTGTTTCACGCATCCCGCTGTCATTTCATTTTCAAATTTCTCTGTCGATGAATTTCCGAAAAATCTTAGGCGAAGATAAATACGAGGAATATGTTCGCAATGTCTCTGTCCGGTGTGGATGACCCCAAAGCTGTCACATAAAACATTTGAAATACAAAGATTCGCTTGTGTCTGCGAATGAGGAGAAGAGAAATCATGTTTGGACGTGGACGAGACCAGCCCTATCCGACTCAAGCTTCCACATATTCATGTGAGCGATCTATTGTCTTGGTCGGGTAGGAAAAATTCAATGTATTTATACAGAAACCGATATGCGCGATATTTTCGAAAGAAGTTATATACGATTCTCGAAATTGCCTCAAACATAAATATGGCTCTGTCTAGAGACACGCTAACCTGTCTTTAACTTTTAAATTCAAGATACGTGAATTCTCGAATACTCGTGGAATACAGTGAATCCTTGAGGGATCAACTACAGACAGGCGAAATTTCCCGTGTATCGAGAAATTTCGCCTGTCCGTAGATAATCCCTTGAAGATTGACTGTATCCACGAGAATTTGAGAATTTCATGTGTCTCGAATTCAAAACTCGGAGACAGGTTAGCATGTTTCTAGACAGAGCCTATATAAATATTGCAGGTATAAGAATTATTAAGTCAATTTTAAACGAGGTGCTGTTCCCGTTTGCTGGAGAATTTCAATTTCTCTTTTTGGGTGAAAGTTACCCGAAAGCAGTAAAGTCTGTGGATATTTAAGAAGGAGCTAGGAACTTCTAGTAATTATCTACAAATGATTGTTTTTCGGGTGAATGCAATTTCGGGGACTTGCTACCTCATCTTTTTTTCGTAAACCTTCAACACAACCTCTCAATCAAATGCATATGATAGAGTTATATCCCAGAATCTATTCCGAAATCCTCTTGAAATGTCTGAAATCATAGAGATATTTAGAGAGATTGAGAGAGAATCTCACTGTTTTCGCAGTTAATTGTTGATCACTGAATGGGATCAGTGTTATTCAACTGTAGAATCAGTGACATTTCACTACCAAAATCAGTTGATATTTACTGATTCTGCAGTTAACGAATTTTCACAGTAATCAGGGAGATTTTACTATTTCAAATTCGAAGAGAATGTTGTATCCATTCGAATATCTTATTCCAATTTCAAATGAAACATATCAAAAAGGCTGTTCGATTGAAATTCGAAACCCCGAAACTCCCTGAAAATCGCAAGATCTGTTATAGATACGTAAAGATATTCTTTTTGGAGTGTTCGAAGGTAACCCAGGGATCAATGACGTAACGAAATAAAATTTAATTTTCAAAAGGTCGATGTAAGTGTAGTTGTTCTGTGGAGAAACTATAAAAACGATTCACATACATCTCACGATCATACGAAACACCCTAGATTCATCAACGGTGTTACTAATCTTTACGGTCTAGGAGACTAGAATCGAAAGAGATGTTATATTCATTGATGAGAATTAATCCTTTCAAGAACAATGACACTTGGCACTGAGAAACTATCAAAGTGGCACACTTTACACTTGACACTCGAGTATTGTAACTACATGACCCTGAACTGACGCATGACCTTCAAAAGGCTATGACAAATGAGAAAGAAGTTTTTTAGACACCAAGTGCTCATCGCGTTAAACGTAATAACACAGCCTCCGGTGAATGGTGTACGACAGAAAACGTGTATGTAAATATACTCTTCTGTTCAAGGAGTAGCGTTAATGCATTTTCCATCGCATGGTACGAATTTCTTATCGCCGCGGATCCATGCTAAGAATACAATCCTTGTCACGATTCACGATTTACTCGTTGCACCAATTGATTTGACGATTGATTCGTTAGATGGAAAACAAAAGTTTACAAAGTCAAAGTTGAGGAATCGATAGGTATCGACAGGCGCTAAAGAGACAGAGAAGAGGTAAAAAGCATCATCGCGTCGGTTGATGGTAATCCGAGGCAAATTATTTGGGCGTTCTATTTGTAGAAGGTGCCTTTGCGAAACTTGCAAGCCTTTGCCTGTTTGAGTCGGCCTGTTTGCGATAGGGGAGAAGACAACAAAGACGATGACGACGCAGTCACCGCCGATTACTCCAAGCCCACGTCGAACACGGACGGCAACGAGTAGATCTCGATCGTGAAAGCTCCCCATTGCCGTTGTCATCTTCGACTTCTCTTCCTGGGCCAGCTGGGTATTGCGAAAATAAATTTTTCGGGTGTTCGGGCCACGTGCGCAACGTGAATCGATAAAAATACAGTTCTTGTATAATCCACGCCTCGGCGGGATTCAAAATACACGGAGAAAGCACTTTCCGGCTTCTCTCGATTTATCATCTTTTGATATTTGTACGTTTCTGATTCTTTGATACGGTAGTTCTCCCGCCAGGGAGATGGACGGAAGATGATGGAAAGATATTCTTTCTGTTTTCTTGGAAGATATTATTTTGTAGTAGATTTGTTTGATCGTGAGTGGAAAAAACCACTCAATACAAATACGATACTAATTAGAAATTTTTTGAATTTTGGTACACGGAAAAAAATAATCAGCTATTATTTGGATAGCTGAAAATAAGATACAGGAGCGATTTTTTAGCTTTCATACCTACTCACTGAGCGATAGTAGCAAAAAATGTAGCTACCGCAGCGTAAATTCACAGCGTAACCTGTGCAGTTACAGCTACGATTTCTTACTGGGGTCGCTAAAAAATAGCTACATCTGTAATTATTTCAGCTACAGTGGTGGAAAAGGTGGTAAAACAGTGAGTAGTTGTCATAGCTATTTTCTTTTTTTTCCGTACAAAAGAAGGAAAGTTATCGGAAATTACGAGTGAAGTGATAAAAGCTTTTATTTTTATTTGATTGTCTTTTGGTGAGGAGATTTGAAAAGTGTCTGTTATCAGGGAAACTCTGTGCAGGGCAAGACGAATTATATCTACCTTGCAATAAAAATTTCAGTTTGTTCACTCTCGGAGTACACTACTACGATTAAAAGTCATATTCAAAATTAATTGAACAAGAAACAGAAGAACGGGAATGGGGGGACCTCAACGAATGCTCCCTACAAAAATCTTTGACAGCACCCGGAGGTTCTTAAATCGGTCCAAGAATGTCCGAACTTGTTGAAAACGTTCTTAGAACGTTTTAAAAACGTTCAGAGAACACGATACGCTGTTAGGGATGGTTACTGCCCCAGAAGGGAGTCACGTGTGACTGACACGGAGCAAAATAAGGAGTAACTGCTATTCCAATCGTGGTAGCTCTTGGTTCGGGGTCGGTATATAGATGACTATTTTCGGAATACAAGTTACTCTATTGGAGTGCTTTTTACCAATGTTCAAGAAAGATTTACTTTGTAAGGAGTAAGCCATAGGGGAGAGTCGGATAAAACCGGGTACGTCAATATCTTTTTTATTAGTTCTTCTTTCTGACAGCAAACGCTTGCAATAGTAGCAGTAATATTCTGAGCAGTTGGGGAGAAAAAAAGCATCGATGCAACGCTTTTTCTGACTTGAAACATTGTTCAAAGTTTTCTTGAAAAAAATTGTCAAAGTTCTTGCATTTGCGTAGTAGGTTTCAAGTGCCTCATCACTCTCTCAAGAAAGGGGCACGTACATTTTTTAATAATTCGCTCAGAGCAACGCATAATCTATCTAAGCCATATTGACCTTAACAAGTTGATGTGGGGTCAAACCGGGTACTTGAGATTTTATCTTCCAATTTATGAAACTTGACAAAATTTGTGTTTTTTATTCTAAAATAGTCATCAAAACATGTTCATTCTTGAAGATCTCTTTGCGCGTGCTTGGGACTTTTGTTCTCAACTGAATTGGCCGCAAAAAATTCTTTCTCTGAACAATTTTGTTTAGTTGGTCAAAATATATCAATTTTCAAACATGATTCATGTACGTCTGTCATCTGTTTTCGGAATTTTTATCGAATTGAACAGTTGGTGCTGAAAATTTCACAATTCAAAAGTGTTTTGTATTGATTTAAAAGAGTACCTGGTTTTACCCTACCCATGGAGTGGAACCGGGTTTTCGTACCTTTCGACTAGAACGAACATTAAAAAAATTGTATCAATTTCACAGCAATATACGAATAGTGTGTCGTTAATGAATGAATCAGGAATTGCTAATAGGAACTTTTCTATGACCGATTGAAGTTATGGTACCCGGTTTTATTCGACCTACCCCTACATTCAAAATGAAATTCTGGAACGGCTGATGTTTGGATATCAATGGTTGATGCAGGTGACAAAATGAAATTGATCACTATGGGAACGTTACTGACTCACTTCATCCGCATCAACTGGTAATTTACAATTCATCAACCAACCATGTACCGGTGAGTAATAGCAAATCTACCCTGATGAAAATCGAAATTCTGAGAAACGGGAATTGAAACGAATCGAATGTTGAAATGTTTCAATTCCCTCTCAAGTAACGCTCAGACGACTGTTGCGTTATATTTTCAGGCCGCTCTATACGTTTCATTTTCACCAGGGCTTGGGGTTTTATCTTTCACGGACATCGGCAATTGATGTCCAAGCGTTAGCTGTTCCAGAATTTCATTTTCAATGTAGGAGCGACGAAAAAGTGTTGACTAATTGTACAATCACCCACACAGTACTCGTTGTGTAAAAGATATCTTGAGAAATCATTAAGAACAATGCAAGAAGTCTTATGCAACATTAATAAAAGTCTGAAACTTTACGTTTTTGGAAACCTTTTAGAATTTTCTGAAAATATCTTTTAGACAACGAGTGCTGCGTGGGCATCGTTCAATCCTCCGTAAAAGAAAAGAAATACTGAGATCATCATGAACAGCGGATTTTTGGGATTATTTTTTGGTATTTTGTCCCGTTAGATTTGATTTTAGTTATGAGTGAAGAACGGATTATATGAAACAAAAAAAGTGCGAAATATGCATGAAAAGTCTCAAAATATGCAGTATAACGTCAAAAATATGCAAGAGAATATCAAAAAATTGTAATGAGTTTTTATTCATAAAAAAATGATTCTTCTCAGCCAGCAAAAGTGCTTCCAAATTCACGTTTCCGCTACTAGCAGTGCTAGTGGTAGCAACGTAGTAGCTTTTCCATTACCGTGAGACTGCATGCTACCATAACATATATATGATTCAATTCAAAACGTAGCACTACACGGAAAAAATCAGTGATCCAAATTTTCGTTGACTAGTATGTCACTTTTGGACGGAGCACAATTTGGAGAAGGATTTGTACATTGGATTTTAAATATTCGTTGACTCTTTCCATTATTTCGATGATGAAAATAAAAAGTGGATTCCATTGTTCGAATAGTGAACACAGTTAACGAATTATTAAAATCCAGTATACGAATTCTTTTCAAACTTGTGCTCCGTCCAAAATTGGCATACTAGTCAACGAAAATTTGGACCACTTATTTTTTCCGTGTACCTCAGCGCTACCAGTATTATCAGGAAGCGCTACCAAGTAGTGCTCCTACTGAAAATACTACCAAGTCGCTCCTATTTCCATACATAAATCAAGCCATATATGTACAGAAGATTTTTAACTGTATAAGTGAATGGTAGCACCACTGCCAGAAGCGCTGCCTTGATTTTGTTGGCTGGGTTTTGATGAAAGTATACTACGATATACTGCTCCAATCTTTCCATAGTGAAATTATGTCGTCTATCATTCAGAATGCGTTTGAATGCAGAAAACAAACGTTCCACATCCACTGAAGGCACTGGACAGTCATTTTCCATATACTATTCGCTGTGTATTATTCGGCACAATTTTGAACTTCGGAAGAAAATGATTGTGGGTGATAAAATGCTGATAGGATAATCATGTTTTCGATGATTTTTCCAATATATCTATAAGAATATGATAGATAGAGTACGAAACGGGTGATTATTATAATGAAACATTATTGACAATATCAACACTGTAAAAAGTGTTACTCAAATTGGCTGCGTCTTAATTCGAAAACTGACTGAAATTCAGCCTTTTCCATTGTGTTGGCGATTGTTGTTTGTGCTTACTTCACATTCAAAATAGGTTCCTCTTGGCTGCGTCTTAAATTCAGTCATGACACAATCTGAATTAAAAACTGTCTTTGAAATCTTAACTGATTACAAATCATTTTTCTATGGTCAAGAACTTTTCTTGTTGGAAATATTGTGAGAAATATGCATTTTATAACACAAATAAGCGAAATGTGCAAAAGTTTGAATATGGGCAAAATATGCAATTTGCATATGCAAATATGCATTTGCATATAATCCGGTCTCTAGTTATGAGTTTATTGCTAATTCAAGTAAGATGACTCTAGAGTGGTGATGAAACCCACAGCATAGTTGTGTTAGGAGACAACTGGTCGGAGAAGAAATTTATATTCCGTTGATTAATTGTTTTTATCGAATTCAGGACATGTGAATTGCCAATTGTTACGCTGTTGTTGTAATTTACAGGTGTTTCAACGATGTTATTATTATATATTAAAGAAAAAAGATTCTGTTATTCTTTATCGAATTAAATCGTAACTTGAATCTGAACGGGAAGAAAAAACACTCCATTGCAAGAAAAATAGTATGATTTTTGTCTTACCCGTTAAAAGAATTCTCTTCAATTCAGTTATTACGTTATGTTTATCCGGATAGGCGCATAAGATACAAAAAAAGAGAAAAACACGATCAAAGATCGCGATCTATGAAAAACCGATCGATCGAAATCAAATTTCGAAATGCCCCAACGAACAAACCACAAAAAAACAAACATTCAACTCAAAGGAATTCAATTTCGTATTTAATCGAAAATTGATTAATTCAACGGTAAAATTATTATCACCTGTAACTGAATGATGATACAGTCTGATTACACCTTACACCTATATAATGAAAGGTTCCATGACACAACCGCGATATTATCTTTCTTTCCTCTCACTGCGGCTTCACTTATTTTCTTAACACATATGAATCTTTTCTCCAATGGTGGTTTTACGGTACTTGGTTTTCCGCATATTTATGAATTCATCCCGCAAAGTAATGTCGAACTTCATTTAAAATTCGTGTGGTTTATTCATACAGCTATAACCACGCGAGAATGAATGAATGATCATCCGATACTGGTGTGTTTTATCATTAATAACGCTTCGATTTGATATCGGAGTTGAATTTCAGATCGTTTTACAGAATTCTCGAATTGTTTTGATTAATAAAAACTGATGAGATTGTTATGACAATAAACAAATTCGTTGTATGGGAATCACATTAATACGCGTGAGACGAGATGTTGTTTCATTTTTCTAATGATTCATCACGCGATGCAAGTGCGTGAACCATCGAGATTTGAAAAGCTACGAGGGATACCTATATGACGATGACAGGGACGGAATGCATGATAGTCTAGTCTTTTCGGAAACACCGTTCTCAATCCCCTCGACTTTATTATGAGTCACAGATGATCTTACGTGACTCACGCATCATCTTGCATGATTTCTTTTTCACTGGAATGTGAAAGTATTATTTTCGTTTGTGAATGATGTATCAGCTGTTTCATTGAATCACAGTTTCCACTGTCATTAAATAAACACCAATTGTGATAGACCCCTTACATTGACGTGGAGGAACATTCTTTCCAAGGAGTGAAAGTGGATCGTTCCAAATTTTCTTCGATACTGATATTAATCCTCCGTTACTCGTGTCATTTTGAAGTTAAAATTGTTTTCGATACAGGATGTTTCAGAATTCATCATTCGCATTTCTGTGGCATATTCTGCAGTCAAAAGTGCAAAGTTTGTCCGATATTTTTCATTAGAATTTCAGGCAGATAATTATGAATTTATTCCTGATAAAACTCTGAAAAAAATATGATAATTTCTGTGTCTACTCCGGGAGCTATGAAAAAATCACGAAACATGAGTGACATTTGACGAAATTTAATATAATAAAGTCAGAACAATTGTCTGCTAGATTTACGGTTGCTGGTTTCAACCCAAAAGTTACGAGAAAAGTTCTAAACATCACTCGCTTTCGATAATTTTCACTTACCTGTCTAGAAAAACAGGGATTTATCGCATTTTTTCAGAGTTTTGTCAGGAATAAACTCATAATCGTCGATGTGAAATTTCGATAAAAAATGTCTAATCAACTCGGAAAGAGACCAGAGAAAATTCTGATAATTACTCATATTTCATGATTTTTTTTTATAGCTCTCGGAGAAAACACGAATAGTATTTATCATACTGGTTTCCGAGTTCCATTAGGAATAAATTCATAATCGTCTATCTGAAATTTCATGGTGAAAAATCTCTGATAAACTCCGAAAAAACTTTGACAAACTATGAAACGAGAACGATGACCCGAAGATATTAGATTTTTCATCGAAATCTCAGAGTTTCTCAGACTTTTTCAGAGATTTTCACAAATTTTTTAGCGCGAGTACCGGAGGGTTAAATTCGGTACTGAACCTCAAAAAGTATTTGACCACCTACCGGATCGCTAACGCACTTCAATACGTGGCCTCGCAAAAGCATGTATCAAATTTGTACATAAGTAAACGCGGATACTCGGAATAATTGTCAACATAATTGAATTCAATTGGATATCAATACATTTTCAGGAGCCCATACAGGAAACCCCGATAATGTAAACACAGCCAATAATCGACCCATGTATGGCTACCATTAAATGGCCAACAATGGATTCACTTCATTGGCACAAGTGTGGCCCACCACTGGCTGATAAGAGAGGCCAGCAATGAAAACAGCCGATAATCAGCCGATGTACGGCTATGGTAAACGGCCAACAATTGTTTCCCCATTACTGGCTGAAATATGGTCTATTACTAAGTGAAATGGATTTCAAAGTTGAATGTATCGTATTCGTAATCACCCGTGAAAAAAGTTTGTTTTGGCCTTATTTCTATTACGCTGAATAAATAATTCACATCCATCAAATACGTTTTACACGATTCAATTGAATTCTTATTAGGTGTACAAATAAGTTTCCGCGGTTTTTTATAAAAAATTAGGAATTTATTGTAAAGGAAAAGTACATTACGTTTTATTCAAAGTATTTTCCATCATTTGCCACTACTTTTCCCCATCTTTCTGGCAACATTCGGATACCCCGTCGAAAAAACTCTTCATCTTTTGACGCTATCCACAAATCTACCCAATTTTTGGTGTCTTCATATGATGTGAAGCGCTGCTCAGACAGACCATGTGCCATCGACCGGAACAGGTGATAATCAGAAGGGGCTAAGTCTGGTGAATACGGCAGGTGGGGTAAAACTTCCCAGTTGAGTGTTTCCAAGTATGTTTTTACCGGCGCCGCAACATGTGGACGAGCATTATCGTGTAAAAGAATAATTTTGTCGTGTCTGGAGTAGTAATGGGCGCGTTTTTCCTTAAGTGCCCGACTCAATCTCATCAATTGTGTTCGGTAGAGAGCTCCAGTAATGGTTTCGCTTGGTTTCAGCAATTCATAATACACGACACCAAGCTGATCCCACCAAATACACAGCATGAGTTTTTTTCCATGAATATTCGGCTTAGCTGTCGATGTTGATGGTTCGCCGGGCTTAACCCATGACTTTCTCTTCTTTGGATTATCGTAGTGAATCCATTTTTCGTCACCAGTGACTATACGATGCAAAAAACTCTTTTTTTTATTCCTGGCAAGCAGCATTTCACTCATGCATAATCGGCGTTCAACGTCTCTCGGCTTTAGTTCATATGGAACCCAATTTCCTTGTTTTTGAATCATTCCTAACGATTTTCAACGATGTGAAATTGCTTGTTGAGTCACTTCTAGAGTAAGTGCAAGTTCTTTTTGCGTTTGGGACGAATCTTCCTCCAATAGTACTTCTAATTCCATGTCTTCGTACACTTTCGGCCTTCCACTGCGTTCTTTGTCTTTAACGTCAAACTCACCGTTCTTAAACTTTTGAAACCATTCCTGACAACTTCTCTCACTTAAAGCAGCTTCACCATATGCTTCTAGAAGCAATCGATGCGCCTCAGCTGCAGATTTTTTCACATTAAAGAAGTAAATCCAAAGTTCCCGCAAATGATGCTTATTCGGAATAAAACTTGACATTTTTGCACGAAAAAAATTACGTGATGCTGATACGGAATCACTAGTACTTTAAGGTTATGGTGTTGCCAGATGACTAAACTTGGGATATTACGTTTTACATCTGACAATTTCTCCATAACCTTCTGGTGGGGCCATCTTTTGACAAACCGCGGAAACTTATTTGTACACCTAATATTTATATAGATAATCAATTACTTTCTCATGTAAATAACAAAAAAATTTGAAGGAATAAGCAACTGAATTCAACTGATTTATCGAGAGTGCTTTTGACTCGTATCATTTTACATTTGAGATTGTGGAAATATCGGGCATGCAAATCTATTTGGAAAAAAAAACATCCATTTCTGATTTTGTGAAAACTGGAATGACAAATTTCCCAAAAACAAAAACGTGTTTTGGGTCACACTTAACCACTCATTTGAACTATTAATGAACCGATTATTCTGGAACGCAGGCATATCACCATTGGATATCATTATTATTATGCATCAGTAATCTGCCATTGATGGCTGACCTCCGAACATTATCCCGAAATTTCTGGCCATAAATCGGGATCATTTAGGTCCATTACTGAGCCAATCAATAATTTTATAAATGGCGCATTATTTATTGCCATTACTGGACCTACGTTATCATCCAGCGATTAACCATTGATGAGCCATTAATGGGCGAAGAACGCCGTCTGTGGTCCAGTAACGTGCCATTATTGTGCCAATTGATGAACCCTATATGGGAGGTTTCAAACTTCCTCAATTAATTCTTGAAATTGAACTCCAACTGATTTTTACAAAATAATGAAACGTAATGTCAATACATACCGTATTTAAGGTAAGACTAGCGGTGTGGCAGCAGCGAAATCGTTTATAATAGACTATGGACCAACGCTTCATATTAATTAAAATATCGCTCTGTACAGCATTTCTACTTGAATCAAAGAAGTGCTGTACAGAGCGATATTTTGGTTAAAATGAAGAGTTTGGTCGTAATTTATCATAAACGATTTCGTTACTGTCACGTCGCTAGTATCCCCTTAACAAGGTATATCAGGGTGACGATTGACCGGGAATTCCAACGGAATTGATCAACGACGTATCTTGATTAACCCATAAGTACGCGCGCGGGGTGTTTGAGACACCCCAGCGTTTCTCGTTAAGAATTGTTTTCTTATGAAATAGCAAAATGTCATTTCCTTTTTTATTTTTCATTGTTAACATATTCGAATTTTATCAAATGCAATTAATGAATGTGAAAGAAGTTGAGTTGGAGTATAAGAGAGAATTTTAAACTGTTCAAAATTATGAAAATTTCTATTCTTCCTGACCAATCATTTGTTGGGGTGTCTGAGACATTCCGCGCGCGTACTTACGGGTTAAACAGATTAACTAATCGGAAAGCGAGAAATTCCCGGTAATCACAACCCTGTAATATTCACTACGAACATACGAATAACGATATTATAATTAGAATATAACAAATGAATAGATTTTATTGAAAAAATTTGAGGTTACGTTATTGTATACTCACTTAAAAAAATGAATTTCTCAAGTGTTACTACTTTTCAGTTTGTTTAGTGCGTTTAGTGCTTGTACTTTCGAAATCTATTACTCTGTGCAAACAAGGTTTCTTATGATGATTAAATACATTTTTTAAACAGACCACGAAGTCGCAAGGGGTTAATTAATGTCGTTGCACGGAGAAAAAAGATCTGCTAAAAAGTACCATACTTTATTATAGTGTTCGAGCATCAGTCTTGTCCAGATCAAATTATTTACATGAAAATACCTACAAAAGTAGTATACTTCTTTAGAAAAGTCCAAGCCAGTATGGTACTTTTAGAAGTATCTTCACGTAAATAATTTGATCTGGACAAGACTGATGCTCAAACACTAAAAAGTATGGTACTTCTTAACAGACCTTTTTCCTCCGTGTGGTACAATTGTCGATAAAGCATTTATCGAACGGACGCGCATTTGTATCAAAGTAAAATTTAGAGATGTTTTCTCTGAAGTAAAAGTGTTAGAAAAAGGTCATTACCCGCGTCGCGTCATAGGCTCCAATGATCTCATTGAGAATTCAAAACACTTCAGTGTCTTCGATAGTTGAGATCCAAATAAAATGATCCCACGAACTAAAGTGAATAAAAAATTAAATTGCATTATAGAATCCATAATATAATACGAATAAAAATACATGTAGCGGGGAAGTATTTTAGCATGATACAGATTGTTAAAAATATTTTTGATATCATCGAATAAATTCTGATCTCAAAATTCTCTTATCAAATGTCTAATAAAGATGTCTAGTCCCCTTTCATGGTTACTGCGTTTGAAAGAAAAGACGTGGCTATTTTTATCGAGCACCTTGGTAAACACGCACGTTACAACGATGCGATCCACATTAATATATTATTATAGCCGTTGGAAATAACAGATTTTACGTTATTTCTCCACTGTGCATACAATATTATATTTGGAACGTGCCCTGATGGAAAAAAATGTCGCGGTGTAGAAATTTTCAGACAGAATCGGAGAAATTTCTGCAAATTCACGATAATTTTAGACGACGAGTTGATAATTTTCAGAATTCAATATTTCCGGGAGAGTCACGGAAAATCAAGAAATTCCAGGAAATTGAGTATTTTAGATGATATTGAGTTGACAAATTCTGGGATATTGAGAGGGACTCGCAGAGAAATTCAGAGGAAATTGGAGAGGATTGTAGAAATTTAGTTAGATATTCAAGTGGAATTCGGATGGAAAATTCCACGGGAATTCAAAAGAATAAAGCAAAATTTACAGAATTTAGAATCAAGTATTTGAGATGAAATTGAGAGGCAAGGTTTCAAGAAAAGTCAAGAAGAGTTCATGCAGAAGAATGATGTGGTTGATATTTGGATAGCTAAAAACTAGCTGTGGCAACAGAGTTTATTGCTATGAGAGCGAAAATTTTGCTTTTGCAATCATTTTTTCCTAAATAGCTCCCACAGCTAATGATTTTTTCCGTGTTGGACCCTATTGAAAAATTCCAATAGAAACCGATAGATGTGATTTTATCGGAATTTTATTGGTTTTTATTGGTGCAATCGGTGAAACCTCATGAACATCGATGAATAATAATTTCCTATCGGAAAACCATGTCGTTCTGTCACAGGATTTACAGGAATCTATTGGAATATACCGGAATTTGTGAACAGAAAAGAGCTTGGAAGGAAGAAGATTCAGAACAAGGGGGGTGCGTGTCGGCAATAGCTAAATTTTAGCTGCTGCAGCAAAATTTTGAGCTACATTAACTAAATTTCAGTTAATGCTGCTAAGAAATTAGCTGTCCTGTGGGTGCTCAAACATTCAGCTATAATAGCTCAAATTTAGCTGATATAGCTAAAAATTTCTCTCCGTGTAAATTGGCGACGGAAACCGTTTCTATCTAAAATTATTTTTCATACTTGTCAAATTGCCTGTTTCTGAATTTGCGGATTCCACATCTGTTCGGCTTTCTAAAAACCCCCGTATATGAAATCACCGGGTGGACCAGGTGTAGAAGTATGAAACCGGGATTTTTTGGGTAAAAATCACAGGTTCGTTGTTTGAAAATGATAGAAAATATTTGCTTCGAAATAATCTCCATTGCTGTTTATACATTTTTCTCACCTTTCAGACAGTTTATGAAACCCACGTCAAAAAAACGGTTCCTCATTTGAAGTGAATTTTCAAAAATTGAAAATGGGATACAATGGTATGGGGATCTTCCAGTTATGGGATATTTTCGTACGGAGATATTTTTTTACGGGGATATTTAATTATTGGATCAAATGACCGGGATATTCGAACGTGATACTATCCAATGAGGCTTGTAATTCGTCGTCTGCGACCTTTTTCGGTGGGGTCCCACGCTCTTCATTTCTCACGTCAAAATCACGATTTTTAAATCTCTTGAACCACTCGAAACCCTGTGTTCTACCAAGGGCATGTTTACCGTAAGCTCCGACAAGCATTCGATGTGATTCTGCAGCAGTTTTTTCCAAATGATAACAAAAAACTAATGCTGTCCGCAGATCGTAGTTTGTAGGCACAAAACTCGACATGTTTAAGGTTATAAAACAATTACGGGTGTACAGAATTTTTATTGTTTTGTGTTGAAAATCTTCATCAGCTGTTAGGGGGAGATGATGGTGCTGAAGAAGTGGTCTTAGGGTCCCTCAACTGATGACTAGTGCCATTTATAGGGAAATTCAGGTTCCATACTCCCACACCCGGTATAGAATCACCGGTTGTATACTTGTATGTTCGATACTTGGGATTTTCAAAGGTTTAGAAGATGAGATAAAAATTCAGCAAGACGTAGACAATTTCAATCCAAGTCTCTTCAAGCTATTATACATTATGTGGATTTAACAAAAACCAAACATTTTCCACAAGTTTGAACAAGAAAATTATTCAGACCAAATTAGAGGCAAAAATTTCATGAACCATGCTCAATTCACTTGTCTTGAGTGTGAATGAGAGGAAAGAAATAGGATATGACTTGTCTGAATTTTAAATGTGAAAAATTTAATAAAAACATGCACTTTTCAGGACAAATGGATAATAAAAACAACACGAGCGCCAAATTTAGCCTAGATTTGAGTCACCAGGGTAAAAGAGGCACATGACTTTTTTTTTAAGAGAATACCATTGTTTGCTCCGGACCTCTCTTTCTCTCGTATAGGTTTGTCTTTTTCTAACCAACGTGCTCGGCTGGTGAACCTTTTCCTGGAGGATGGTTTGATCCTCTTAAACATTTGACATTCCTATATCCTAAACATTTGGAACCTGCGGATTTGTGCGTTATCAAATACACTTATTCCTCCTTCAAAAACGACAACTTGCGTGTCTATGAGTCTGCTGTAGTCTTCATGAATGATGATGAAAAAATATCTCTGTTTTGAGAGTGACCGACGGAGAGTTAGAAAGGACGTGGTTCTGCGACACCCTTCGCCAACTGATTTATTACAAGGATAAATTCTGAGGAAATCTTCTGGGTTGACCAAATTTTTTTTAAACCGCCCCCGGTGTCCAAATCGTTGTTGATATTCAAGGTAATGAGGATATTGAGGATATGATTTACCTGTACCTATTTTGTTTCATCTGATTGAATACTTCTTGAAGTGCCATGATTCTTTGCCTGAGTTCTTCGCTTGATCGCTTGTTCCTCAATTTTATGTTGGTTGTTGTTCACTATTGGTGTATGATATCGCTATTGTATCGTTTGCAAAAAAACACGCGCGTTCCTTTCGCTCGGGGTCCTCAATGTAGATCTCTCGTCCTTTTTCCCTATAGGAATAGCGAATTACTTCAATTCATTAAAACCGCAAAAATTCAATTCAGGGTGTCTACTGCCTGGAAGGAAATTCTAACGGAATCAACTAGCCATAAATTCGCGTTGAATAGAATGAATTTCCAGGCGATAGACAACCTGAATTAAGGGGTTATACTAATATAAAACATCCTCTCTAAATTTGAAGAAGTTAAATCTCACTGATCGCAGTGAAAAGTCGACCACTGCGAATTAATATAGTGCAGTGCAGAATCATTGAATATTATTAATAATATTCAGTGGTGAACTATCAAGTTCCAAAGAATTCAAAACTATTGACATTTGCATAAATCTTCATATACTCCTGTATTTTTTGTTCCAGGTACGTTTACGTGATTTACATAATCGATTGGTCAATGTTCCACATAACCGGTGAGTTCAATCACGATTCGAATCGTATTAAAAAGAATCGGTTGAAATTTCCATGAAATGAATCATCATCACATGTAAATCATTTCGTATGATTCATAGATGAGTTTTACTGAAAAATTTTTGTGGGTTCCGTACATGAGGAATGTATGAGGCACATGTGAACCGTGAAGAATCATCGGAGTGTGAATCATACTTATGACATGATCACTTCCCCAGTGGACGTCCGCCAATAGAGCGACTATAGTATCAGCAGCTTGACTTATGCTACTTCAATCCTCAACGACTCCACTGATTCATAGATTGTTTATAGAATTCATGAACAACGTGTTTTGTGTGTTGCATTATTACCAAGGACTCGAGAATCTCTTACGCGAATAATCTCAACAACCTTTAGGTGTTGAAAATTGTTGTTTGTAAATAAACGAAAAATGAATCCGATCGGAGGATCGAATGACATCTCTCGTTATTTAACCCGACGTGGTCATAAAATATGCACAATTAGTGCTTCTTACGAGCAGTTACGATCGACCATGAGCTGTTCTTAGAATCATTTCTTAGGATTCTTTTCCAATTTGTTCTCCGTTTCAGAAGTGTTTCTGTTATCACTCCCTCTCACAGTTCCATCCTATCCCGGTATTCCCATTACGTGAAATCAAATGTAGGATAGGATTTCATTTTTCGAATCTCGAAAAGAAGTTGAAGGTAATGATCGATGATAAAGATTTGAATTTTTGAAAGAGTGAACTTTGTACAAACAAAAACCAAAATCTTCAACAAGATGATCCCTTCTTCCAGAATTGTATCATTGAAGATTTTAAAGGAAAAACGAAAAAAATGAATTTCTCACAATATATCTATCTATTGATAAGTATAATAACAGCAGCGAGAGTTTCCGATCAATATTCGTTTGCGCTAGAATCGATATCGAGCAGTGTAGATACGATTCAAAATTGCTTCAGATACTTTCTTGCATGTTCTCAAAAATGATACGTCATCCGTGATACAACCAGCCTGCGTAACGTAGGCGCACTGTACTTGTTATACGATATTTCGTTTAGGAACGATGCACACGTGTCTCATTTTATCATACGAAGGAAGGACTCTAACAACGTTGTAACTGATTACCCGACGTCATACAACGATAACATTCAAATATACATGGTCTTTCATGTACGTGGAACACGTATTTCAGAACAAAATATCGGATTATCACAGTTGTTCGCGCACAGATTTCCAATTACTTCGCAAAGCACGTACCGTTGAAGAGTTCTTTCGATTATAAGAGATAGCTTCTGCTCTCATATCAAAAATCAAATCCAAGTTCAAATCGGAATTCCCTCGTAGCATCTGCAATGAAAAAACGTTTGAATTAGGAAACTGAAGAAAGTTCAACATATTCCAAATACATCGATAGTTGTTTTTGGCTCACCTCGGTAAATTGCACAAAAAGTCCACGTAGATTCTGAGAAATTCATGCCCCGTTTCATGCACAAATTGTCAATGAATGTTTATTACAAAAAAAAGATTGCTGGATCAAAAGAGGAGTTGTGTTTCACTAGAACAGCAATTTGCGTTATTGCTCATGCTTGTAACTCCTAATCAAATCTTTTCAAGTCGTTTGTTTCAAGTATTTTAAACTCACGTCGTACATACATTTTTCTCGACATCGAATAAATCAACAACAATAATCCACTGTTCGAAATAGAATACAGTTTAAGAAACACCTAATTGGATTAACGATTTCAAGCCTTCGAGAAAGCTGCGATTCCAAAATGATAATTGACACTAACAGGTAGCTCCTTTATTAGATCAAAAATAATTTGTTATCCCTACTTTCGATACATCGGACAACTTCCTTCCGGTAAAGGTTAATACAGAAACGTGGCAAGAGCTGGTAAGTTGCCAAGACGTGGGCGGTATTAACATGAGATGTATTTTGTGAGTCAACTTAAGACTGTGATTTTCTAACATTTTCTTCTCCCTATTCTTCGCGATGAGAGAAACAATCGTTGGAACTAAATTTCTTGTATGTGTCAAGGATAGTTTGAGAATTATTCAAAGAAGGAATAGAGCCAAAATAACGTGATATGAACGGAGAAAAAACATTCGCTGAGACAGTGGAATTTGATTTCGCAATGAGTTTGCCGTGACAGCAGTTCAACTATTACATTTAAATTTGTTTATTATCTTTTATGTAATACTCAAAATTTAGTTGCTTTTGCGAATAATTCATAACTGCAAATTTAACAATTTATTCAACAAAACCACCTTTAAGGATTCGATTAGATTCAATACACAACAATCGACCACAGTTCTGTTAGGGGAAGAAATTTCTTTCTCAACATATGCAATTGGGTCCAGTCCAATGAACTGTTTCAGTAGTTTTTGACAGAAGCATCTCGTATTTCATATAATGTGTTGCACATTCATTGATTTTGTTTTTCTTGAAGCGAGTTGAGCGATTTTCATTCGTGCCTGGTAGCGTAAACATTGTTACGATAAATCAATTCGAAACGACTGTTTGTAAATTGGCACAGGACTCTTTTGTACATCACTTGCGCTAACTGTTAATTTCTCTTGGGCAGTGTTGATAATCTTTTGGTACGACTTGGAAGTGTTGTTCGTACAAACCACATTATATTCTCTCATTAAGTGAATAAACTTTCTTCTGGTCCCAAATGTGTTCATATTATCTTATACAGTGCTTTTATTTATCCCAAATACATCTTCTCCTATTTTCCAAACAGTACTCAAACTATTTTGCTTTTGATTGAAAGAACCCATTGATTCTGACCAATTCTCATTAAATTACAATTAAACGTGGACAATGTTCTGACCAAATCTCACCGGTGATTTTTCAATGAGATTTGGTCAGAACTTTCATGCGAATCTCGTTGAATCTGGCCAAATCTCATTGAATTTCATTTGTCAGATTCAATGGATTCTTTTAACCAGGCCTTCCACACAAACAGCATGTATGAATGTAATTTTTCAATTCCACCACTGCTATCGGTACCAATCTTCTTGATGAATTGTTCAAGACACTGCGCAATAAAATTTTACCCTACGGACCAATTAGAAAGATGGAATATTATGAATTTTTTTTTATGAAATCCAGTGGTCTACCACCCGTGAATTTGACGAATTTTGAGGACTTTTTATTCAAATTAAAAGTAATGAACGATAGTATTTGAATTTAGCTTTGAGAGATATTTGTCCATCAGTAAAGAAAAAAAAATTCGATGTTTTTAACGATTTCAATCGGTACTTCCCCCTTAAACGATCGTATAAACATGATTTCAATAATATATTACATTTCATTCGAGTAATATAATAAAAATCTGTATAATAATGATACAGAATCGAATACGATGGAAGTTAAATCCACGCTAAAAGAGAGAATCTATTCACATTTCTCTTCGAGTTGTTCGTTTTATTGGTGTACGATGTAATCGTAGCTAGACGATTTGTTTACGATAATCCCTGGATTTTCTAACGAGCGAATCCGCTATTTGAGATCTCTTCGGGATGTTCGCGGCTGTCATGTACTTACAACGGTTGTTTCGAGTCGTAATTTCGGGCAAACGTTTTCCCGGGTTCACGAAGAAAATCAAACGATCGGAGAAAAGCAAATGGAAAGAGAAATGCATGCTGGAGGGTTTCAAACTTAGATTCCTTGAAACCTTTGCACGTATCTAAAAACAGTTTAACGAGTATTGGAAAACAAAGAAAAGTAAAAGTGGATTTTGAATACATCGTTTCTTGGAGAAACAACGTTTGATATAAATTTTCATCTTATACACAATGACGCAATCGTATATCGCAGGGAGAATTCAACGTCGTGTTGCTGTACCGCGTTTGGATATCGAATCGATGTCTTGAACAGGCATTCGTTGCGGATAATTATCCACGATATCGAGATAGCACGATTCATTAACATGGTTTCTTTTCCTCTACTTTATCAAAATTTGGGGTGTACGAGACGAGATTCTCGACGATACTTTGAAAGTCTCGTCTCGGTATCGAGAAATACTATCAGTTGCGAGTATCGTCTTGGTATCGTTGGACAAGGTACGGGTATCGCCTAATATTTCTGATGAAAGTAACAATTAGTGTAGCAGTATCAGCTGGTCAAATGAACAGCACAGCTTTGTTCAATTGATCAGAAAGACATAGAAAACCGATATTTCGGAGTATGGGAGCAAAGTTTTGGAACACAAGCCTAGTTGTATATAATCACTTTATTCAGCAGTAGGATCTCCATCCCAGCGAGGAACTCTAAAATTTATTCAGAATAGTATACAATTTCGAGAAATTTCTAAGTTGAAAGTGAATTTTCTAATAGAAACATTTTATCAGAGTCCATTAAGGGGATACCAGCGTATCATCCGAATAAACATTTTATTGTAAGATTTCTCCGAATAGAATTTATGAACCCCTGGTGAAAATGAAGCGGATGGAGTGATGCGTGAAAGTTTGAAAGGTTTTTACGCTTCATCTGTTTCAACATTCACCAGGACAGTCTGAAATTTTCAGGAAATAATATTTGATACTCAAATATATTGCGCTATCGATGATTATTTTTTGAAAATTGTAGACTGTGCCATAAATTCAGTACAGAAAAGTCTCACAGCCGAAATGTTTTTTACGCTGGTATACGGAGAAAAATTCCGCTCGAAAATATAACAATTCTTGTTATTTTCCTTAGTGAACTAGAAACAGGAATATAATATTTGTAATATTAATTTTTACATAGAAAAATGGAAGATTACGAATATCGTAGAAAAAGTCATAATAGGTAGGATTGAAGTTTTAAACACTGAACGTCAAATTTTATAAAGCATATAGTAAAATTCAGTTATTGATTCGTAATTGCCCTTATTTTCATGTAAAAATCTATTCTACAAACCTTCCTATTTCCGGTTCAGCAAGCAAAAGGAGAAAAAGGAATATATTTTTTCTCTGTTTATCTTCTCAAGACCTATGTTGAATTTGTCCTAACACCTGATGATATCCATACATATTACTGGAATATTATCCACAACTGTCATGGGATATTATTGTGTACAGCCGAATAAATGTTCAAATGATCTATTATTTTTGTATTAATATCAATTAATTTAAGTTTAAATTCAATATGAATGTAGAACCTTGCATGAGTTCTTGCTATTTTTTTTAAAATAAAAACTTGATTTAAAATACAAGGAACAAAAACGTTTTATTCAAAGTATTGCCCATCACTGGAGACCACTTTCTTCCATCTTTCTGGGACCCAGGTATGCGTTGACAAATGTACCAAGCTTGAGCCAATGCTAGTCAACATTGGGCCAAGCATGGTTACCAACATTGGCACCAAATTAGATTAATGTCTGGGATGATAACGATGTTCAACGCTTGGCATCCAAGCTTAGTTGAATATCAAGATTCAATATTGGTTTTATGTTTTGAATCGATATGGGTGCCATGATTGATATACAATCAACCTAAACGAATAGGATAGCTTTCTTATCGGCGTTTAAGCTTGATTGAATGTAATATATTCCGACACATGAAATTTCGGAATATTGGATTTCGACACATGAAATTTCGGAATATTGGATTTCGACACAGTCACTTTAGTCGAGAAGGCACAAGAGTTCTCAAAGAGTTCAGAATTGATGAAATGGATTCATAAAGAACTAGCTTAGGACTCTTGTGCTATCTGGAAGGACATTGAGAGGATACCCGTATTTGGGCTGACGTACATTCAGGCGTATAATCTTTCAAGTTTCTGAAATGCGAATAAAGTCCAAGTCCACATCATATGGCTATATCTAGGCTTACGGTGAGCCAAGTATCGATTAAAACTTGGTTGAAGAAAAATAAATCAAATGCAGTGAAATATGCTCGGTCCTAGCATTGGTATCCAAGGCTTTATGAATGATTAATCAGCTACAGTGGGCCAAGCATTGGCCAAGGCTAGGCTAACGAGACTTGACATACCAAGCTTGACGCCAATCATGGTCTCATTGTCAGTCTTGGCATCACTTGCCTGGGCAGTATATGAATTCCGCGGTGCAAAAACGACATGTCTTTTGAGGCTATCCAAGAATCGACCCATTTTTTAGCTTCTTCGTAAGAATGAAAACGCTGGTCAGCTAAGCCATGTGCCATCGAACGGATCAGGTGAAAATCGAAAAGAGCTATGTCAGGCGAATACGGCGGGTGGGGTAGAACTTTCCATCGGAGCGTTTCCAGCAGGTAGGCTTTCATTGGTTTTGCAGCATGAGGCCCGGCGTTGTCATGTATCAAAATCACTTTGTCGTGTCTCTTCTCGTGTAGCGGCCGTTTTTCTTTTAGGGCTCGATTCAAACGCATCAATTGAAGTCGATAGCGATCCCCCGTGATAGTCTCATTCGGCTTGGGCAGCTCATAATAAATTACACCTTGCTGATCCCTCCAAATACAGAGAAGAAGTTTCGAACCATGGGTATTTGGTTTTACGGACGATGTTGATGCATGGCCAGGCTTACCCATGATTTTTTACGCTTTAGATTATCATAGTGTATCGATTTTTCATCACCAGTCACGATACGGTGCAAAAAACCTTTTCTTTTCTGTCGTTGAAGCAGTAGTTCATTGTCTCTTGGCTTCGATTCATACGGCACTCAATGTCCTTGCTTCTAGATCATTCCTAACATTTTTAAACGTTTTGAAACAGTTGACTCATCAACTTGTAATTGTTTTCCAATTCTCTGTCTTCAAATTTTTTTGGTGCGCCAGAACGTTCTTTATCCTCAAGTTGAAAATCATTATTTTTGAAGCGTCGAAATCAGTCTCTGCATGTCATATCCGACAGAGCATTGTAACCTTAAGTCTCAACAAGAATTCTATGTGCTTGAGCTGCAGATTTCTTTTGGATAAAGTAATGCAATAAAATTCCCCGCAAATATACTTTAGTTGGCACAAAAGTAGACATTTTCAACACTAATAAACAATTATTTTGTTTACACTGAAGTGAACTATCAAAGACTGAAATTTCAGGTTAGATACAGTACTCCCTCGCAAGTGCGTTAACATTCGAAATTTTAAGCACGGAGTTAGCGGTATCTGTGATGAAACAGCGAGAACTTATTCAAGGTCCTAATATAATCAATTTTTCTATCAGTCTTGACATCTGGAAACACTGTTAGAAAAATTCTTGAGTTGATGGATAGAAAATATTGTTTTTTCATATTTTATATTCCTTTATTTAAAATCCAACTCAAGTTTCAACCAAATTTTTCCCCTCCTCTAGTAGCATAAGAATGTTGCATAATCCTATGCACGCGCATAGTATATCTAGATATACTATGTTCCTCAAGTGTTTCTTCTTTTTTCATCTTTCATCCCTTGCATAGTTGAATGCAACTGGGATGAGGAGAATAATTGTTTTTTCTGCTTGATGATTTGTTTCCAAACGAGAAAAAGATTTTTTAGATTCTAGAGAGCTGAAGATATTGAAAATCTTTTTTTTAAGCAGTAACTCTGTCTATATGGCTGAGAGAGAACGAATCATTCACTGATGTTTTTTCACAAAATATAATATACAAACATACAAAGTATACTCCTCAAAACTTTCAATCTATACAATATGTATATTAAGTATAATTTAAAAACAAAATAATTCACACTTTCTATTTATACGTACAAAACTGAATCTGTAAAAAAATAAATAACCGATTACTTAAAATACCTGATCTATGCGATGATGATACATCGATTACATTAATCATCACGTACCTCAACTGAATATAGTAAATTTCTGATACCTAATCTCTTCTTGCATACAAAATTCACTGTATAAAAATATACAAATCTCATTTCTTCGAATGATTCTTCTTCGCTGATTCGTAACGTATATCGGTAATGATCTAAGAAAAAATATAAATTTCTGTCGAATATATCTATTCCTACACACCTGAACCAAATTCTAGTTTCACTTACGAGATCCGAAATAAAAATAATAAAAACCTTATCTCTACAAACTCTCAAACTATAAAATACTGGTATCAATGATGAAAACTCATGACAAGATGTACACTCAGGTCAATTACATCAATTGTTACGTACTTGAACTAGACAATCGTCTAAACGTATTAAAGATTCATCACAGCCATAGCATATGAAAATATTCTTTCATGCAGATCACTTGCCCATTAACGTACGCAGAAAATGCGACTCAAGGAGAAAACAAAAAAATAAAAGGAAAGAAAAATCTTATTCTAATAAAATAAATCGTTACGAACATTTGTATAAAATCTGAAAAAGGTGAGAGTAAAAAGTGAACGCATCGATGTTGAAATGTTGAATTGAAAATTCACAAAACGAAAATTCTTTCCTTAATCGAGTTAAGAAGAATACCGGTGCATATGATATCGATTCTTCTCATACACCTGATCCAGTTTCCCTTCGAATTCAACTCCGATGGTGATATTCAAATCCATCTGACGATTGATCGAAGATTTAGGTTCCATGAAAAATTCGCCGAACACTTCTTCTCCTCTTTTCACGGTCATTTCTTTATTCAAGTAGAATATCGTTTGTTTCCAGTGGGTCCATTTTGATCCCGGGGCAGTGCTCATAACAACATTTCTACGACATTTGGAAAATTCGACAGTAAAATACGTGAGGAGAGCGTGAATGTAATCGTCCTTTCGAATTTGTAACACAAAAGACGACGTAAAATTCAAATCGCTAGTCCTCACGTGGTACATATCCACTTCCTTGATCAGACACGAATTGGTGACGACTTCATTCGAATTGACAGTATCGTTGAACGGTTGAGCGATCGCAACTTCTCTGATACAACTCATATCAAAATCGTATACCTTCTGCCAATAATCAATTTTGGATGTTTTGTCATCGAGAGCTTCGATACCGCATATGAATAAATTGGCCTTGTCGGGAAACATGATTCCGTCGTCCTTGCGAAGCCATTTATCTCTAGCAAATATCACCATTTCCAATATAGATTCGAAAAATAAACATTGGCCCATCCATTCCGATATGATAATATCAACTTCCGTTATACCGTGCGGTAGAGTCACATTTTCGACTCGTCCTTTCAAAACGGTTATCACCCGTGAAAGTTTGTTATCCTTGATGATATTGGTCGTGTACTCCGTTACGTTCGAATAATCGATTCCAATGACTCTGGCGGCACCGGCTTTTGCCGCGAACATTGAAAATATACCGAGACCACAGCCCACGTCGAGCACAATTTTCCCTCTGAAGAGATGTTGGTTGCATAGAATGGCTTCTTGGAAAGCTCTTATTCTCACGTTGTCTTTCAAAATCTCCTCGTGAGTTGAGTGATGCGCGTATGCGTCGAAGTAGTATTCCCGGGAAGTCATATCGCTCAGCGATGTCGTAGGTGGCTCTTCGGGTTTCGTTTTCTGTCTTTTACTGTTACGGCTGACATCGGGGATCGATGATAATCCGCTGCTGCTGTTCATCTCGATTATCTGTAATATTATCAATTGGGTTCGGTTAGATCGATCGGAGATTGAAAGAAAATATAAATTTAGAATAACGCATCGAGTTCGGCTGTTGAGTAAATGTTGTTTCTCGAAACGGAAAAGCATCGACTTGACCTGGTATAGTGCAGAATTTATACCGCTCGGATAGATATGAAGCGAATTACGATAATAGGTGCGATACTTTAACGCGTATTCACTTCAAATTCGTTCCAACCTTGATGATATCTGTAGCGTGGATTATCGTGCACATGCGTGGCGCGTAGAAACTTGCACCAAGAGATTTATGGAAAGTGTAAAACGAGGAAACGTAGATGAAGATTATTTGAAAAATATTCTTGGCTGATGTTCTGATGTATCAATTCTCATATATTTTGTTCAAGCACTTAATTTTAGATCCAATTTAGAAGGATTTTAATGACCGCGTGTCGTAAAAGATCAACAGAGTGCTTTTGAGGCCAACATTGAAGTTTAATAACTCTTCATTGATAAGCTACGTTCAAACATCATAGATTGGAAAAAATTGTCTTCCAACCAACTGAATAGTTTATTTGTTGAATAGTTAAATAACGGAACGCTTGCTCCGAATGAATAATTTATTAACCACAAGTAATCAATTTTCGCATATAATTGAATGTTTAATTTCAAATGAATATTTTATACAACCATGAGTTTTTTTGTGACTGATTATTCGGCGCCATGTAATGACTGGACCTACATGGAAAAAATAATTTGGCTGCTGTACGGACACCGATAACCCTTAAATTTGCTTCTACAGCTAAATCTTAGCTCTAGGAATCAATTCAATGGCTTGCAGCTAAATTATTTTATTCCCTGTATTGCTCAACCTAGTATGAGTGGAGAGTGGATGAAAAAATCTAAAAGAACCCCGAAAAAAATTATTTATTTGACCGATTGGAGTGTAGTTACACTGTTAGAAATTTCTGATTGAATTTTCAATTACATGTAATGGAAGCAACTTCCACTCACGTAATGGAAAAATAATTCGCACTGTACTTGAAAATTCAAGAACCAGTTCTTTAAATTTCATGCACATGTTCATGATTGTTGAAAAAAAAATCACTTTCACAAGATGTGAACGCGGGATGTCGAAACCAGACGCCAAAGCTTTATCATGCAAGCCACTGCTACTTATGTGGAATGGAGCATTCTTCTGCTTATATGACCTTGCCTTCATTCTTCAAACTTGTGAATCAAGATGTACTTGTGATGTAGAAACACTGAACAAACCGTGTGATCTAACTAGTACATAGTTGAAGTGGATACGTGGATGACTTCGTCAAAGCGTTAGTATACAGGGTGACCCAAATGAGAAAAATTGTATTTCAGGGGCGTATTCCACAGCCATAATACAAGAATTTCCCGTTTTTTGAAGGTTAGTTTTTGAGATATGAGCATTTTTAGATTTTTTTTCAAATCCAAACCAACTTGGATCATTTTTGTTATTTTCAGTTGGATGCCATTAGAGCCATGATTTGATTATAATTATAATGATATTATTATGTTATTATACTGGATTACATTTTTCTAAGTTTTTTCAATCACCTGTACATTAATTTCAATTTTCATGCACGATAACTTGAAAATTCAATAACATATATTTGGATTCCTATTTCAGTTCACAAAAATTGAATTTCCATTCACATATGTACATGAAAAGTACATGAAATTTCAAGATACTTTCAACAGTGTAGTTCCGTTAGTGATTAATTGTAGAAATTAATTCCGAGTGATGAAAGAATAGAAGCCGGTCACGAAAACTGTAGTAAAGGCAACTTCAGATTAGCAACAGCGACTAAAATCAGAGGAATTTGAATTTAGTTGAGCCAGCACCCATTTCAGTTATCCAAATATCAACCACTGTATCTAGTTGCTTGAACTTATTTGGAGTCAGAAGAACTAATTATTTTTTTCGATAAATCCATTGCAGTGATATGAGTTTTCATGGAAAAAATCCAGTAGAAAATTTAATATTTTATTTGTAAATCGATCAACATATAGTTAAGTACAATCAGAATTAAAAAATTGAACCGAAGGGAAGTGAGTTTTTTCAAAGTACCAAAGTTATCTTTATAAAATTATACATTGTTTTTATTCTTACTGGCCCCCATTTTGTTCCCTGTGTTTCAGGGTTGCAACGATTTTCCCCGACCCAAAAAAAAACCCACTTGAGGTTTTTCAGTAAAACCCAACTAGAAAGACTCGTAATATCACCCAAAAACACCCAATTTCTTTTATTCGCTGACACGCTATGATATCAAATTGAAACTACAGTGTTTTTTTTTTTTTCAGAAAATCGAATTAAAATTTGGGTTTATCAATTTTTGTGTGATAATTCATTATCATTGATTTTTTTTGTGCTCAATCGTTTCTGTGTTGAAAAGATAATGTACCTCCTGTAAAAATGAAGTGTTGAACTGCGACGAAAGCGTAACAAACAGTCATCTAGGTGTGATTTAGGAGGGGATTGGAACATTTCCACGCTTCATTTGTTACGATACCCGCTTCGTTCACTTTTGCATTTTCACTAGGGACATTAGGTGAATTTTGTTTGGAATGGAATTTAAGGGGTTACATGGGGTTCAGAGGCCAAAAAAAGCTCATTTGCTTGATTTTTTTTCACACATAAGGAATGCAATTCATTGATCAAATATTTCAGTACCTACAATGTAACTTTTGAACTATTTTTTGCCAAATTTGTA
Organism: Gonatopus flavifemur; assembly: GCA_018340375.1. NCBI lineage: Eukaryota > Metazoa > Arthropoda > Insecta > Hymenoptera > Dryinidae > Gonatopus > Gonatopus flavifemur. Next base: position 4,629,220 of record JAFFJZ010000001.1, read on the forward strand.
CGGTAAAATTCTAAGAATTGAGCCAGTTACAAAAAAGATGGTTCGCGGTTGACAAGATTTTTCGAGAACTGATCGACCGATCTCACTCAAATTTTGAACACTGGTTTATAATAACATTTTCTAGTACTTGAACGAAGGATTTTTGAAAAAATGGAGAACTGAATTTTTGGCAGAGGTTTTTGCACAAAGTGTATTTTTTCGAGTCAAATTTTCGGTATTTATCACCTTATGAAATTTTTTGTAATTGAAAGAAGGGGAAATCCTTCGTTCAAGTACCAGAAAATGTGATTACAAAGAAGTGTGCGAAGTTTGAGCGAGGTCGGTCGGTTAGTTTTCGAGAAATCTTGTCAACTGCTTTTTTTCGTGATGTTTCCGACAAATGGCTATAACTAGCTTACTTTTCGGAATTTTATCGTAAAAATTCCGCAAAATATAGTTTAAAAGTTACATTATATACTATTAATTTCAAGTAATAAATTGGACTTCTTATATTTAAAAAAAAATTGAGAAAATGAGAGTTTTTTCTGGCTTCTGAAACCCATGTAACCCCTTAAACAATTATCACAAATCAAAATATTTTTATACAAACTTATTCGAAAAAGTACTTATTAGTACTTTTCGGTTTATAATTCCTTTTTCCAACGAAGGATTCTGAATGGTTTAAATTTTCAAACTTTTACCCAGCTTTCCAAACCAAAATGTACGGCCCTGCTCTACCGAATTATCGGAAAACAATTAAAATTAGCAATGTGAATTGTTTCATCTTCGTTTGCTGCATTTTTTGCTGTTTATAGATTATTATTAATCGTGTGAAAATAGTGAATATTTTTTCCAAACTATCAAATATATTCAGTTCAATTTCGTATAAGCAGAGATCGGCAAGAAAGAAATTTGGATTTTCCAATTTCTTGAATTTTTAATAATATATAATTAATAGGGGTGTGCGGGTAGCACTTTTTATCGGGTAGGGTCGGGTTCGGGTATTTGTATTTCTTTTCGGGTCGGATACCCAAATAAAATAAAATCGCTTGAATTTAATATTTTCAACTTCTATTCGAAATTGCCATTGCCGTTGATATTTTGAGGACAAATTGTCTTGAGCGATTGTAGGAATAAGGGGATTTCATATGAATTCAATTCTAATATGAAGAATGCCATATTCACTACAAGTCTATTAGGGTTGTTACTCCATGTAATTGATTATGCAGCGCATTAAGAAATCTCCAAATTGCTTCATGGAATGTTTATATTTATTTTTTAATTCCATTAAAAAATATAATCACATTTATATCTCATAAATAATATATTATCTATTTTCGTATTTAGTAACCACAATATAGAATCTTGAACATCAATGAAAATAAATATTCTTCTTATAAATATCATTCTTTTTTCATATTTTTAAATTTGAATGGAGGAAGCACAACTCTTCCACATGTTTTGTCAGCAATCTTGATCGAGTTGCTGTCACAATATTTCCTGCTGAGGAAAACGTTTGCTATATTTGAATTACCCGAATGTAATCGGGTACCCGAAAAACTCGGGTAATTGAAAAACCCGACCCGACCCGACCCGATAAAAACCCGATGACTCGGGTACCCGCACACCCCTAATAATTAACATATATACTATATATTATCTATTTCCGGATAATCATATTCATCTATCCGTTCATTATTCATTTCTCAAAAACTGGGAAATATACGGAATTTGATTACTGATTACTTGAATAAAGGATTTGAAAAAATTATCCATCAAGTAATTGAAGTACACGAAGAAAAGAGAATTCCATCAGCATGGTAAATATTACCATTCTCTTCTCTCCATGTAATGGTTAATCAAATTCCGTATATTGAGCATTTTTTAAGAAATCGATAATAAACTGATAGATAGATATGATTATTCGGGAAATGGATCATATATCAATTTTTTTTCTTTAATTTTAATAACATAAACATTAGGGTCGCTCTTATTTCACTCAAAACAGTTTGTTTTAGTTTGTTTTCATTTTCTGTGGTTAACAAAAAGTTTTTTTTTGTACGGGGCACCCTCTAATTTTGTTCTACATTATGAAGAAGTTCTACAATATTTTTCACATACTTTTCAATAGAGATTCAGGGGTCGCTACCGACGTTTGAAATAGGGATCAAAAATGCGTATTGAAAACGTTGGTAGTGACCTCTAAATCGTTTTGAAAATGATGTAAAAAATATTGTAGGACTTCTTCATACTGTAGAACAAAATTACAGGGTGCCGCATACAAAAAAAACTTTTTTGTTGACAACAGGAAATGAAAGAAAACTGAAAGAAACTTTTTTGAGTCAAATAAGAACCATCCTAATAAACATATTTGTGAAATTTAATAATTTAATGTTGAATTTTAGTAATGAAGTTTGGAATTTTATCACTAACATTCAATGTATGAACTATTATTCAATTTCATGTGAAAATGTGACATTTCATAGGGAATTTCGTATTAAAATCAAGAATTTTTCTGATAGTGTAATCATTGTGACGCAATTAATCTGAATAAATTTCATAAAACCGAAAAAAACCCAGAAAAACCCAGGTGGGTCGGGTTTTTTGTAACCCTGCTGTGTTTCCCCGAGAACGACAAAACGTCGAAGTATTACAAATTGAGTTAATTGAATGTAACCGACTAATTGAAAGTGATTTGAGAAAGTCTAGAATATGCTACAAGTCCCTTGAAAAATGCATATCCGTACTAATTCCGTTAAATCTATGACGCAACTCAATAAAACTCGATAAGTGTTGCGATGCTGGTGTGGAAATCCGGGTTGAGGACAAATTTTGATAATTTCGAACAAGTTTTGACGCGATTGAATTCATTTTGTACCATCTTCATCCTGTGCAATCCCTATAATGCAGGGTTGATATGTTTAAAACATCCTGTTTTAAACAAAATGTTTTAAACATGTTTTAAACAAAGTGTGTCGAACATGTTTTAAACATAAATCGTTTTTGAAAAAGTTTGTTTTGAACTCACTTCCTAGTGTTTCTTTCATATTATATTCTGAACATGACTTTTCCTATTACATTTAGAATCCTAGAGAAAACAAAATGATCGGTATAATTCTATTAATTGAATTATTAATCCCGTATAGAGAAAACCATGATATTATGAATTGTTATATTCGTTAGCATGTTCAGAATTGATTTGTTTGGTGGCATTATTCATTTAGATATCATCTCAAAACTACTCCATGTGATAGTAGGGGGTGGAAGAATTATATTATTTTATCGTATAAACCGCTGCTATTTTGGAAATACACAGCACTACCCTGTTAGGAAAATGATTCCAACTCAAGAATATGGATATGAAGCCCCTTATAGATGAACCCGTTACTTGTATCTTGTCGGAATTCAATCGGACTTTTCCGATAATAAAACAAATTGGTAGATTCCCAATATTGATGCGATAGATATACATACGCGATAATTATCCGGTATAAAACCAATACATTCACCTGATGATTTCCTCATCGATATTTATATTGGTTTTATATTGGATATTTATCATATACTAGCCAGTTGGGGAGAGAGGTCCATAATTCATATCTAGATGAAAAATGAATTCAATCTAAATAAATTAATCACTATACTTGTCTACTCCATAGCGCACATTTCTTCAGATTGAACGAGTACTGCATGACAAAATGATTTTCCTTATAGATGTATGAGTGTGAGTCAGAAAAAATGAATATTCAACAAGCAAAAATACATATTTATTCACCCATTTTAAAGGACATATTACTTGTTAAGAACAAATTCTTCTCTTACTAAGAACTTATGAGTGGTAATAAAGGTAATGTTTTACTCAAGTTTCAACAAAACATATATGTTGGCATTACTGATGGCTAGTGCTATTTATAGAGAACTCCCGGTTTCATACTTCTACACCTGGTATCTAAATCCGAAACAGTGAAAAATCGCGTGTTTCACTCCACTAAGTCTCAGAAGTGAGCCAGTCCGCTTCGAGTCGGATTTTCAGTCGTTTCGAGTGAACCTTCACTCTTTTGGAGTGACAATTCACTCTAGAATTGGAGTGGCTGTGAGTTGCTAACCTCAAACCTTAGACTGTCACTCTAAAAGAGTGGAAATTTTACTCGAAATTTCGAAAAACTCACTTTTGGCTGGCTGAAGAGTGAAATCTCACTCTAGAAATTTCAGAGGGTGGTAATGGCTTAGATGCTGGAGTGAATATTTTTGCATGGACAAAAAATTTGTTTGCAGGCGCTATAACAACAAACTATTTTTCTCCTTGTAATTATTTGCTAGGTGAGCTAAATCTTCAGTATTATATATACACATTTTTGACGAAGCTTAAACAAGCAGCCGATTGTTGTCAGTTTTGATTGAATGTTGTTGTAGCTTTTTTGATACCAGAAATCGATTGAGTAGCGTTCCAATGAACGTTTCAGATACCTAAATCCTTAATAAAAATCTTGTGTAGAAAGTTATAACAATCGGCTGCCAGTTTCAGCTTCATACAGTTTTGCTGCAACAATTAAAAAAGTGTTGTGATGGCAAATAGACTGTTGTCACAGCAAAAGAATTGGCTGTACCAGTGAAAGGTCCCCAGTGAAATCTGATTTCGCTGTCACAGTAAATTTTTCTCATCCGCCACGGAGAAAAGAACTAACAATAATATTGCTGAATTGACAATTAAATATTGTTATATATCAACCCACAATAAATATCGTGAAAATATGACCGTTACTATTGCTAAACTGAGAACAATATTATATTGTCAACATTATCAACAATTCAAATATTCAATTTTGCAATATCATATGTATTTAAAAAATATCATTTTCAACTGAGGAAAAAAATTTCTCATCCGAATTCATCTCTACAAACATTCTATTACAATGTGGTTTGATTCGTACGTGACAAAAAGGCGATTGTAAGTTCCAATGTTGGAGAGTTGACTCAGCGAGATTCGAACCCGAGTCCTCCGAGTGAGAGACAACGCCTTTATCACATCAGCAGATTTCCAAGATCAAAACTGAGTACTTGAATTGACATGTATGCTAATCCTCTACTTTGTTCAGAGTTAACGATGAAAATATATTCAAGACAAACATAAAATTGTGCACATTGAATAATTGAATTAGGATTTGAATCACAGGAATTTTTTAAGAAACGAATGAAACTCGTCAAATTTGTTAGTCAAACTCATGCAAGGTTTGTTATTCAATCAGAAATTAGGATTGATTTTCATGTTTGTAAATTCAAGAATAACTTCATCGAAGAAGGGTTTGTGAAACAATGTATATCACTTGGATATAATTTTTAACTGTCTCCTGAAGTGGATTAAAATAATTTTTCACGGGAATAAAATTATACCACTTTATAAGTTCAGAATGTATAGCTGTTTTGACGATAAATTGATTTTTTTACGACAATTTTTCTTGTTAATTCTGTGATATTTATTGTTGTCGTTGCGTGATATTGTTTTGTCAAATCAACAATGTTTATTGTGAGTTGGAATGACAAATCATATTGTCATTTTAACCAGTGATTTTCAGCAATACAATTCTTGTTAACAGAATAATCTGCTATTGCTGTACGAACAAAAAATTATTGCATAACCAACAATAAAATGTTAACAATTATTATATTGCTGGTTTTACCATACACATTTCTCTCCGTGGTGTAGTTTGATGTTGAACCGTTTGAATTTTTGCACCTCTTCAAATCTTGATGAAAGTTGGAGCTTTCATCACTTCGCCTACAATTTTGGATAACTTTATTTTGACAATAAGATTCAATAGGTCACTATTATCAAGGTCATTGTAAGATACATTGAAATCCGTTTGAAGAATTTTCAATGAATATTAATAGAAAATTTAGAATGCAAAAACATTTTTCATCCCAAAGAAGTAATTCTCATCGAATTTAATTGAATTTTTTTCAATACGTTGAAAAAATTCTCAATCAGTATCAATCCCCGATAAGAAATCTTCGATGCAAAAGCGTAATTATTTTCAATAGAATTTTTGTTTATTGAATTCAAGTGGATTTCTCAAAATGACAACTTGGTTATTCCGTCAATCTTTCTAAAGCCAGCGTTTATGCGATTCCAACACATGATTCATTGTTTAGGAATAAAAGGGGGAACGCTCTCTGCGATTTCAAATCTTTGCAGGAACGTATTAGGGTAATGGATATAGGGTGATCCTCGTGACAAGTCATTTGAGACAATAACGATACAGGACTTCACAAATTCTATCACCGCCGGTGGTCACTCGGGCAATAGGCTACAAGCGCGTGGTCTCGATAAGAGTCGAGTGGTTGGAACGTTGAAACTAATCTGGTCCTTTGTGCGCGAAAGGAATAACCAGGTTCGAAACGAAGTGGAAACGATATTGGAATGCGAGAGAGCGTGTAGAATCTCGAGATGCGTGGGTTGTTTTCGATTTAGCGATGGAGATCCTGGATAAGGATTGGATCAATCCTGTGGATCGATTCTTTGAAAAGGATCGTGTCAATAATCGATGGATTGTCAAATACTATGAATCGATTATTCGAAACCGTTACCATTTCGAAGGACCGAAATACATTTATTAATTCTTTGATAAGAGAATTCAGGTTCTCTCAATGATGATATTTCGTAATACGCGGTGAAAGATTTTTGTTTGGTATTAATTTTTTTCTCATTTTTCCACATTATAGTATGATTTACAACATCAGGGGCTGTTTTAGGACAGTTTTGTAACTCGAGACATCAGAATTTTCCATTGTGTGTTGTCGGCTGTGTTTGAACTTGATGTTTTATGGAAAATGAATATTTGTACGGGGATCAATCGAAACGGGCAATCAAAGTCATAGAGAATATCGATTTTTCCAACAAATCACATTTTTACAACGTCAAGAATTCAGTTTCTTAGACAATGTCTTCACTATTTTAACGATTTCGTCTTCGCTAAGTGGATTGAATGATCCAACGATGACCATTCGCTGTGTTGAGGAACTGATTTGTTATAATAATCAGTTCTTTGCTACACCGGGAGAAAAGAATTTGCCTTGCTGATATGACAAATCACAGCAAAAATCTTACTCTTTTAGCAAGCGCTTGCTGTTCCAGGAATTCGGCATTGTAGGTATACAGAATTAGTAAAATTTTTATTGTCATAGCAAATGTTTTGCTAATTGAGCGAAGCACATTTTTTAAAATCGCCATTTCAGTAAGGATTTTTCTCAGGGTGTCTCAAGTCTTGCAAAGCTTGATTCGCTGAAACAATAAATTTCCGTTCATATAACAAACTTGCTTGCGGTCCATGTATAATAACAAGGAAATTTCGTTAAACCAGCAAACTGTTTGCTAATCTAGTGAATTTTTTTCTCCGTGTGCTCATTCAATTTTCTTACTCTTGGAAAATTAAGGGCCATGGAGCTTTGAAAAACGAACAAGATTTTGCTACGTAGTTTTTGAATAACTAAGCTATAATTGGAAATTTTAAACACATAGGGATAAAGCTCCAAAAAAATCCAAAGCTCAAAACACATTCCTAATAATGAGACAATGAATTGAAAAATTATTGACATTTGTAGGTTAATATGTTTGTAATCGTTGCATAATTTTAACCAATCATTTGCAGTTCCAATTTCATATTTAAAGCGCAATTTGAGTAATTTACTTTACCATTGTGGATTTAAAATTTGTATCTATTGTTTAGTTAATCAGAAAGTACGTAGCAGAGTTTTGTTAATTTCTTGAAGGATTCCATGGTCCTTAACTCCAAACTAATTTGAATGCATGGAAGAAGGTGATCCAAAGCATCTATTAAAGCATCCATTGAGCTAAATGACAACTAATTTTTAAGCTTGATTCATAAACATGAATGTTCTCGAAAAGGTTGTACTTTCATTACATCGGACCCATTATTTGAAAGGAGGGTGCCCAAAGAGGACCGCTTTTTGCCCATCGTTTGTAACTTCAGTGAACCAAAAATTCTTGTCTTGTACTATAGGTCGAATAAGAATTATCTTTATAGATGAAAGTTATCCAGAAACGAAATGACTTAACCCGGAAATCAAACAACTGTTACGTATTGATTCAGGACAAACAAAGGCTAATTCCCACAGGTTCCCATCAGTTTTTTGAGGTACACGGAGAAAAATAATACAATAAAAATTACAACATTTTCTAGTGAATTAATACTATATGTCTAATGTCTCGAGGAGTACTCCTCAAATGTGGGATAGAATACTAAAACTGCAATAATTTTTACTACATTCTGTAAGAAATCCTCTGAGACCGTCAGGTAATTGTGACGACATTTGACGAAATAATACTATTTTACTACATTATTTTTCTCCGCGTAAGATTATTTTTTTCGGATATTATTCGACCTATAGTACAAGAATTGTTGGTTCAATAAAGTTACATCCGATGGGCAAAAGTCGGCCCTCTTTGGGCACCCTCCTTTCAAAATTCAATTCCACGCTCGTAATCAAGGATCCAAAAAATCATCGAGCAATGTTAATTATATTCGACTTATAATATTCGCCATATGAAACTCGTATTAAAATATTCATCAAACTTTCCAAAATTCCATACGAAAAGAAAATAGTGAGAAACATAATTATTCAAATCTCAGCGATACGTGGAACGAACGTGTTTATGCATCCAACGAACGCGAGTCATTCTTCACTATCTTCGTATAATAGATTCGAATGTTGCGGCGGAGAAATCAATCTCTGTAATTCTATTTCTACCCTGATTTTAGTAATAAGGTTTCCTAAGTCACTAGATTTTTGTATCCACGATGAATACGTACGTAATTATTCGATCAAGTCGAAAGTATTGACATTTCCCAATCCTTTATTCCAATCGATCGGATAAAATGCAGGGATTTTTAGAATAAAATCTGCATCGATTCAGATTTATGACGGAGAATCGAAACAAAAAGATCATTTGTTTGCGTTGAAATGATAAAAAAAAAGCACGAGATAAAACATCGCTATTCGATATATATTGATTTATTTCGAGCATCATTAGAAATTTATTTGAATAAGAAGAATCTGTAATTCCGCACCATCGATTCTATCCCTCCCACTGTTCGTTCCTGATACTGGGAACAGTGCGGAGGAGTCAGATCGGTCTATAGAACATGGTGCAGCATTGGAGATTTTCATAGAGTACGTATGATCACACGAGGAGTGTGAGTGTGTGAAGACCGAAAGGAAGCCCAGTCCGCTGATATTAATAGAGATCGAGGCCCGGTGGCCGACGCCGAAGTTGAGCTTACTACCGCGGATATAAAAATATCGCCTTTATTTCTCACTGCACGACTCATGAGTTTCGAGCGATCGACGATGGTTTCTTCTTTTTTTTTCTCTTCTTCTTCTTCTTCTTCTCTTACTTTTACTTTGCAGGGTACTAGAATATCAATCGTTTATCAATTAATTTTTTCTCAACGATTTTGCTTTCTACTTCGTTAATACGTTTCCAAACGTTACACATTCTTGTATCGTATGGTTTTTACAAGGATTGCGCTGAGGAGATTTTTCAATCAGAATTATGCATAGTTTTCAATTTTATTGCGAGAAGATATTTGCAAAGATACGGAGAAGAAATTTTTGCGTTATGAAAAATAAATCTGTTTCAATTTTTTGTGCGAAATGTGTAATATTGGTTGTGAAATCTTGCGATTCGAACGCACGAAACTCTCTGAAATTTTGAAAGTGTCAATTTTTTACATGAAATTTTCATTGTTTTGAGGGAAGTGTTTGGAGTTTCGGTTTCAGGTTTCACGATCACAGAGGGTGCGTCTACTAAATTTCCAAAACAAAATTCCCTGACTTTTCCAGGTTTTCCAGGTCGAATTTTGGAAAATTCCAGGATAACAATATATTATTTGATTTGGAAGTATAAATACAAATTTGATCTTCCATATCAAATCATTCAAACTCCTTCTCCTACAGTACATGACGTAATACACATAATACCATCCATGCAGCCCAATGAAGTGAATTGATTTATTAATGTATGAGGAATTCGCATGTAATAAGAATTAAAATGAACAAGATTGTTGGCAATAAACTATTGAGCTTTATGTTAGATAGAGAACACATAAATTATGCATCATTACTGTATTGAAATTTTAAATTCTTGTATTGAAGAAAAAAACTTTGTCCTTGACATCGGAATAAATATGACACATAGTCTTAAATTTTTTTGTGAATATAAAATGACAACAAAAATGCAGAAGTATGATCTCACAAACACTTGATTTAAACTGATCAATACTCAAGTTTTTAATGAGTCCTCTAAGTTCGCAATTTCTTGTTCAATATAGTTTGCATTGATGAACAATTTTCCTCAAACATTTTTATTTTTTGATTTTTCAGTTCTTCAATCCGTCTGAGAGTTTTTCTTTTGGTTGTAGCTTTCTCAAGTTCATCTTCCTCTAATTTTCTTTCCTCTTTCAAGGCAGATTTCCATTTTTGATTAGTTTGTGCAACGTAACATAATAATTCTTCCGTTTTTCGTACATTTTCCATTCCTCCTGTGTTCAAAACTGAATCATATACTATTCTTTGTGCAACTAACTAATGACTCGTGAGAAAGATTATCCATCAAACAATCATCGTTTACTGAAAACCCTCTTTCCACAGCAGCATTGCCGTGATAGAGAATCAAGATCATTTGTACAAAACGACACCGCAGTGTTGATGATTGGATAATTATAAAACGTTCCATTTTACGTCCTTCAATTTTATATAATAAACTGTCACGGCACGCTCTACACTTTTCTTTTCTATTAGGATATTAGCCCTGGAACGCTAGCCAAATCTTTCATGTGAGATTCCTCCAATGTACTTCAATATATTCGAAATATCGCTCTCTATACAACATATCAACATTAAATGCACTGATTTTACACATTATGGTCGTGTGTACATATTGTATTTCAAGATATTCGGAAACTCTTTTTCTTTCTTCTTTGAACCCCTCTATTTGGTGAAATTTACGAGCCGACTTCGGAAAAAACCTCTTCCTCTCACGACCTGTATATTTTTCGCTTCGGAAGATTCTAAACCCATTAGTCTATAACTCACGGAAACGAATTTTTGAAACTTCTTCATCGACTCGCTCGAGCACTTGATAAAATTTCGAAATGCACTTTTTTAAAAATGTTCTTCTCAAGCGCTATTCTGTTTTTGAAGTCAGAAGATTCTGAATCGATTGGTTCATGTCCCACGGAAACGAATTTTTGACATTTCTTTATTGATCTGCTCCAGAACTTTGTGAAGTTCACAACCCTGGCAAAAATACAATCTGTGAACAGTGCGCACAAACAATATTCGTCTGATTTCTCACTCTTTATACGCTTTTAGAACATAATACCACGCTACCCAGTGAACAATATGTTATCATCAAGAAGTCTTGAAGATCTCCCAAATATGCGTGAGAGGTCAGATAGACCTTTCAGAAGGTTGACATAAAGGTATCAGAATGTTATCAGATGCGTCGATTTCTGAGGAAAATAAGAGATTGTCGGAATGTTATCCAAACGCACTCTTCAAGAGGATTTTTTTCTGAGATCTCAGAGAAAAGATACCATTCGGATACACGGAGAAAATATTTCATTAGATATTACAGTGTACCACCAGATCAGGGCGCCACATTGGTTTCTTCGAGAAAAATTACTGTGTGGTTCTATGCAAGCACACAGTAATTTTTCCCGAAGAAACCGATGTGGCGCCCTGATCTGGTGGTACACTATAATATCTAATGAAATATTTTCTCTGTGTATCAGTATGATAACATCACTAGAGCTCTTGTAAAAGATCTCTCAAAGAGCTCGTCCTCTTATAAGTGTTCACTGGGTATATTTCATTCTTCCATCTCACAATATGGAAATTATTCCCGATATTTTATTGATTCTATGTATGATTCGGGTGTTGAATCCTTCACAAATAAGAAAAAAAACAGTAAATCATGTTGAAAGATTCCTTATTCATGAACCAATTTTGCTACCACCATTTTTTGGGGAAACATCTTACAATTATTTCTTTACAGTGCACGGAAAGAAGAAAACAGCACTGGTTTACTGTCCATAACAGCAATCAGTTGAAAAACAAATGAAAACACGCTTGGATGATAGAGGTTAGCGCGATCACAGTGATGTGTACTGCAGTGAAATTCGTCAATGATGCTTGGACATTAACGGTTACTGGGAGACGCAGTAATGAACGGCGTGAATTTGATTTTTCAGTTTTTTTTCAATGAATTACTGCGATTCATAGTAACAATTGCTGTTTCCTTTTTTCCGTGTGGGCGAATACACTGTTAGAAATGTTTGTAAATTTCATAACCCTTAATGTATATTTTTACATCAAATTTAATAACCTCATACGCATCTAACTTCACTACATTGATAGACAACATACATACTACATTCAGATGTTCAAATTCAATGTACAAATTTATATGAAAAAAACTTCAAAATCCGGTACATGAAATTTAACACAAATAATTCTAACAGTATGATAGCGAATGAAAAAAATTCCCTGAATTTTCCAGGTTTAATGAATTCCCTGACTTTTCCAGGTTTTCCAGATTTTCCAGGTCTGGTAGACACCCTGGAATTTCACGATCATTATAATTTTTTCAGTGAAATGAACACTGAAATCGGATGAGCTCATTTCTGAGGCTTTGTGAAGCGAAACAATCGTTCGAAGATGTATTCATCTTTGCCTTCTCGAGATGTTTCAGCTATTTCATTTGAAATATCTTGAAAATTTAACAGAAATCCATCATTCTGGAATAGATCCACAGTTGAAAGAAGTATCGGACAAAGTTATCAAAAGTCCCTTACGTGCAGTGTTGCAAAGCCTCCCGATGTCCGGGTCCTGTTTCCCAAAATACTGATTTTAGGTCGAATTTCAACGATTTCCTAATTCATTCAACGAAATCTATCGTTTTTGTCCCACTTATAAATTACTCGTTCTTCCATGCGGGAATGGCATTGGACGACAAGCGGAACGAGCATCTTTGAATTTAAGAAGTGCAAGCGAAGCAAGCGCCATTTGAAGCCAAGTATAGCGAGCGAAGCGAACACAATTTTGACTGCAAAAGTGTGGGTTTCGTTAGTCCAGTAAGCGTCAATCTCCAGACTAGTAATGCAGGAATTACATGGAAAGACTGCATTTCTCAATACTGAAAAAACAGTTTTGAGTTTAGGGGTGGAACAAAATAAAAATAGAACGATGGGAACGGTTCAATTTCATTCTATTTGGTAGCACCTTAATTTTCGACTTGAAGATATCCCAAAAGTGTAATTTCACTGAAACTTTTTATAGGCTGTTCTTCAAGAATCTTATCAAGCGGTCGATACATTGAGGCAGCACCGAATTTATTATGGAAATTTGGAACATCGATATTCCTTTTTTTCGTAAGAAATCGTGCTGCCAACTTCTGAGTCCATTTCCCGATTTCTTGATAACATATCTCCCGATTCATTAGGTGTACAAATAAGTTTTAGGACAGTTTTAAAAAAATTCAAGATTTATTCAAAAAGGAGTGAAACACAGTTGTTATTCATCGAATTAATCTCCATTGCACTGAATGACCTTCAGCCATCTCGATGTGAGAAATTTAGCGACCCATTATTTGTACACCTAATATAAATGTTCATGATTTCACATCACTGCTCACCTGTCTTTCGAGTTTCTTTTGATTCTTTGATAGACATACTTCAGAAAATTCATCACACAATCATTCAATTTTTATTCCTAATTAATTCCTAATTATACATTTCCACAGTTTCTATTCTATTTGAGTAATGATTCTTGTTTTCATACAGAATAATTTACATACTTAATCTTCAACCACAGCAGCTTTTGAAATTTTGAATTTTTCCTGTCGTATGATTATTTTGAACAGATTGGTCCAATTTAAATTCACTGGCCAATTTGTTTATAGATCACCACCTTATTGAAAATGCCGAAAAGAAACAAGGAAGAAAACCGTCAAAAAATGGGAAAAGTAGTCATTTATGCCTGTTCATCAAGTATAGTACCTTTTGCTGGAGGAGCGGGAATGGGCAGCCTCAATTGCTTTTTGTACCTAAAATACTTTTCTATTTCCATAAAATAGAGATTTTAAACGTCAAATTGGGAAGTAATTGACAAGAAGAAGTCATTCAAATAGGAAAAAGCAATTGGAGCAGCAATTTTTTTGCTGTGAAAGCAATCTTGTTAGATATGACAGTGAGTTTTTAGCTGTTGGAGCAAAAAAATTTTGACTCCTCTTGCAAAATTTATTTGTTATTCTATATGAAATACGGAAATTTGCTGGAAAAGCACATGTTTTTTACTACAACAACTAAAAAATTGCTGTGATAGCAAAAAATTTGCTGTTCCAGCAGGAGGGACTGGAACTCAATCAGATTTCGTTGTCACAGCAAATTTCTTTTTTCGCCGTGATTGCATAACGTTCTCAAATGCCTTATGAATTCTTCTTCTCATCCTGATCCCAATTTTTTTCACCTTCAAAATTGTTTTCCGCTCTTTCCAGAAGCTCCGATTCACTTCTAAATTTTTATGAGCGAGTCGTTTAGAAGGGATTCCGATTGAATATTGTGGCAGTGCCAGCGCGGTTTCCCTACAGCAAGCCGAGTCATGAAAACACAATCGATACCTGGTCAATATATGACTCATGTGGAATGGTCAATGATCGATTCCTCATTACTGGCCGAGATTATGGCCCATATGAAGAGAATATGCCACGAAGGCCGAATGTTTCGAACATTGATTATCAGGGTGCGAGAAAAATTGACATCAAACTTGCTAGCTAAAGTGTGGACATCGGTTACCAATAATACGTACGATGGCAATCAATGCACGATCATTGATAATTGATAGACGCACATTAGCCTGCAATTTGTCAACATAAATTTTTCTTAGACAATGACACGAAGTGTGCAGACATCGACCCGCTCGTTCAAACTTTTTTCGTGCATCACTGGAACGATCATCAATTCCATCATTGGCCGATTATCCTTCGCCATTGCTGACCCGAGTGATCTGACTTTATTATCATGCAAAAATCCATTATTAATGGGTGCCATCAATGTACAACTAATTTCGGCTATGGCCTAGTCATGGGCCATTATTAGGACGGACCTAAAACTCTGTATGGATTCATCAGCAGGAGATCCTAGAATTATTCGAATTTGAAATATCTACTACGGTAGAACTTCACCGAGCAAACATTTTATTTTCAATCCTTAATATCTATCATTCCATCACATTCTCAGAAGCCTCAGATGATTCTTCGAATCTTAAGCTTAGTTTCCCTCCACCTGCACGTTGAGGGGTGGGTGCCTAGAATTTCTTTTCACACTTCTCTGAAGTTTTCAATTGTCCCAAAATTCTGACATGTTTTTCGGCACGAAAAGATTTGATTGCTCATTGGCTGAGAAAAACGTATTCCAAATTTATTTCAATCGTATAAGGTTTGTTAACTATTAATAAATCTTAATTGACTCAAAGATGGTTTGTTTATAATTAAAGAGCCTTCTTTGTCGCAAACAAACTCTTCTCTCAGTATTGTAGCGGTTCAAAATTCCCTCGAACTCGGAATCGCCATTGATACTGCAAACTCGACTTTAGCGCCAATTTTTCGAATCAAGTATTTAATTGGCTCTCATTTCTTTTTAGTTCGTTTAGTGCAAATCGTTTGTGACGGTTCCAGGTTCAGGGACCTCCGCATAGAAGATGATCAGAAGAAACGCCAGTAATAATTGTTTGTAGGGTAAAATAGAACTCTTCTTGTTTTCCCTGCGACGCAAAATAGATATCGTATGACATCTGCTGTTTCATCATGTAGTATATTCTTGAAGTTTGAAATGTTTCTCTTTTACCAAAAGTTCTTGCTTAACTCCTATCCCATATTTTTTATCATTTCATTTGAAAAATCAATTGTTTTTTTTTTTTAATGTTTCCCACTGGTTGTATAGAATTCCCTGCATTTTCTCAATTTCCCCTTTCATTCAAAAGGGCAAAAAACATTCTTCAAGTAGACAAACAATATCGTAGATCATGTTGATATTTTCACAAAATGATAAGAAGCTAAATAAATCTTATCTGAAAAGTTACGTCATTTTGAGAATGACCTACATACGTGCTGTACGATTCGAGATTTGATTTCATTAGAATGGAATTCTCGAACATTATAATTTAAATACATTCTCAAACACGATCATTATCGAAAACTGCCTTGGGCTCCACGCTCTCTAGCTACGCTTCTGAATTCATTGGAACTTGAACAATCGAAAATAAAATTAGGAAATGATGTAATTGATTCCAAGTGATTCGTTCCTCGTTATTTTCTTTCATTCTTTCTTGGTGGATTCTACGGTGGAACGTAGTAATAATGAGATACTCGAAGATCGATAAACGGGAATATAACATCGATAATATCATTGACCTATTAATTGCACACCACAGGGTTTTGTCACTCCGCGATTTGTTCCTACATTCACAAACATCGCAGACTGTAAAGCGTGGACGTAAGTCAGGGTTAAGTCCGGTGAGCATTGTGAAAGCCTGTTTCTAAAAATAATCTTGGACCAGTCTAAAAATAACACCCAAATACTCACGACGGATATGCGTATGTACAATGAAGGATGTGGTTGATGCACCAAATGTAGCTATACTACGAAAAAAAATGTCACACCCACTTGCAGTCGTTCAGAAATTCAATTCAAGTGGGAGAAATTTGATACGCTCGATATATCTACAAAGATGGAAATCCTAGGAAATTCTTTATTCAATCCATATTAGAGTGTTGTTTATATCTATTTCTTGAAATTTTTCAGTTCATTCTTTTAGGGTTTCGAATAAACTTTGGAATCGATCTTTTAACATTGTCAACCTCGAATAATTTCGACTCAAAAGGATAATTTCTTTCACAAATAAATCTTTGTATTGATAACAATTCACTGCTTATTTCATTGTGAAATTCAAATTCATATCTGTCAGTAACATACACGTTCGTGTCTGTAAACTGACATACTATTCAAAAATATTTCCACTTTGAAATATGGAACTCTAAGGTGAATAAATCCTACTTTGAATGTAAAACAATTTCCTGTTCCAATACAGCCTCGTACCGTGCTTCACGTTGATCAATTAGAAACAAGAACAAAGGCTTTTTCAAACAAATAAATATTCATGATATGCCTTTATTTGTTCCTAACGACAGAGAGAATGATTTGTAACCTACATATTCAATCGATATTAAATGACAATAGAGAAACTACTACCAAAGCTTCAGTTAATTCACGTACTCTGCAAACATTTTTTTCTTTTTTTTTTTTCCAAAGCCACAAGTGAATATTTAAATTATCATCAAAGATACTTTATATTTCATACTCGGGTAAATCTGTTGCTACGAGAGAATCGTATCTCAAATCCACCATCATCTTCTCGAACGAAATCACAAAAATGTGGACGTTTCGAAAAGAAATATACGTGAAAAGAGAATGAGTTACAATTAAACATCCCACATATGAAAAGATGCAGTTGGATACACTCAAACCGAGATGCAGAATGCACCAAGGTGTACGAGGTACGCATTCCAATGGGCGGGTTATCAGAGACGGATCCATCCCACCTTCCACGCTGGAATGCATCTTTGTCTTTTCCCACTCGCTCCACGTTCGAGGGCTTCGAGATTTGCTCTTACGTGTGATGCTTTTAAAAGTATTTTTTTTTTTTTAATTCATTATTGGTACTCGTTGTACAACATTCAATAAAGAAAACAGTTCACTCGAGAACTTCTTCTTGCATCGAGAAGAAATATCGTACGAAAGATTTTCATGACAAATTATCATAGGTGGAGATTTAGTTTACTTCGACGAAGTGCCGATTTTCAATATTGTGCAAATCCGATCATTTTTTGGTTCAATCAGCTTCAAAAAAACAGTGATTACAAGGGTTCTAGCTTGATATCACGATTTGTTGGATCATTGCACTCTTTTGAGGAATTCAAAATATATTTGAAAACCATGTTCTTCTAATTCATTTTTTGTCCATGAAATGTGGATTTTTGTCCGTTGCATGGGAATGAAATGGATTCTTCAATCAGGGTATTTATTATAAGTTCATTAAAATTCAAATTTTCCCAGTAAAATTTCAGTGAAAGTTTATTTCCAATAAAATATCGAAATTTTCCAGCAAAAATTTACTGAAACTTCCAATAATATTTTTTAGAAAGATTTTATTCCCTCAGTTCTCTGCACAAGGATTCTCTTATGATTCCTTAATTCGTCATCACACGGATCGATTTTTCGATTAATCCAGCATTCCAAAAACCACCGACATTTCAAATTGAATCTTTCAAAAGCCTTTGTTTGAAGTATGAAATACCGATTTTAGGAATCAACCATTCACAGAATTTACATGAAAAGATTTTTCTTCAGACATTTTTCTACGGTATCGGTTCTACGAATTTGACCACCAGCAGTTCAAGTACACGAGAGTAAATATATCCCACACTTGAAAAATTATCGTCATGACGGTAATGGTTAATTTTGGGCACGAGATACATCGATTTGATAGCTAATGGATGAAATTTATTGTCGAGTAGTATTCGTTTCCTCGAGGTTGTTTTTTCGCGACTTACGTACGCGCCGCTACACGCTAATTCAAAGCAGGAAGGGTGGATTGTTATTTGGTTTAAGCACATGTGGTTCTAAAAGTAGATGTGTGAAATTGCGTCATCGCTGTTAACGTAATACTAATACACCTATTTTGTGAGTGTAAGCAGCCACGAAAACGGTATTCTGTCACTCGCTGTCTCGTATTTTGATTTTTTGCAACAATTTTTGATATTTTATTTACCATCTGTACCGATAAAACAGATATTTGTTTTATGCAGACATGGCTTATTACCCTCCAATGATCTCTGAACAGTGAATGAACCTTGTTTAGGGGTTAACTCTTCTCTCGAGGCATGGTTCGATGTTTCTGACGATTTATCGAAATGTTCTGACTTCCTCGAAGAATACGGTCTTTCCGATGAATGACGTGCACCTCATTAGAAAATCATCTGGTAAACATTTGAAGTATAAATTGCCCTTGAAAATTGTACATCACGTTACAGTTTCGGGAAAAATGTGCTCGAACGTATCGTGCATCGCTTTGAGATAGAAATTTGAACGAGTCACCACGTAAACGATTTGATGGTTTACACACAGAGACAAGTTTATATTCAAGATTACTATATTTTCATGGTACTCGTGGGATATATTTCATTATGAGGCTCGGAATTTCAAATTATAACATATTTATCTTCATTCTCACGAGAGAGTATGGTGAATGCTCGTATACTTGTGGTTCGTAACGGCATAATCAAGTATATCCCGAAAGTACAATATAAATATGGTAATATCTAATTTAAAATTTTGACTGCGCAGTGTTGGCTCTAGGGATGGCTCTGATGTATGGCTACATTTTAGGGTTGGTAGCCTTGAGAGTATTGTAATGAACTCATTTTTGTACGCGTTCAAAACACAACCAGTCAATTTCTGTCTAATTTTGTCCGCTAAAAAACGAGACAGAGAAAATACATTTTGTCTACTTACAAGTTAGCTGGACTGCTTCAAATACGCCCCCTTGAAATTGGCTAAGCAATACCTCCGAAAACTGGACTAAAGATAGCCATTACAGGGACCTGATGATTGGTTGATTACAGGGTTGAAAAAACCGGACCCACTTGGGTTTTTTCGCATTTTTGCAATTTTCTATTGTTATTTTTGACTCAATATAATGAACTATCGTTATTTATCACCTCAAATTGACTTGTTGACAGTGAAAACATTGTTTAAAGAATGTGCTGCGAGATTTTGGGTCTTGAACTGAGGTTGGATCTGAGTATTTCGTTAATCGATTATTCATTCGTTTCAATGGACGATTTAAATTTCAGCAACATTGAATATTAGGACGTGTATGTTCCAAAACATTCGTCCACGTACATTGTTGAAACTCTTCTTACACTGAGAGAAAAACGACTTGGTTGAAACATTCGTAGTCACAATAAGTTGAAATCTGGTTCGATTCACTAGGAAATGTGATTGTGATATCCAGAAAAAGTGGTTGAAGCCAAAATTAACTACATTTTTCAGGTTAAAAAAACCAGATTCTTTTCTTGTTGTGTTGACCTGAAAAATGTAGTTAATTTTGGCTTTAACCACTTTTTCTGGAAATCACAATCACATTCCCTGGTGAATCGAAGCAGATTTCAAGTTATTGCGATCACGAATGCTTCAGCAAGGTCGTATTTCTGTCAGTGTATGAATTCCGGAAAAAAATTTCATCAACACATATACAATAAAATCTGATGGAATTTGTATGTTTATAAACATAAAATTATAACATAATAATACATACAGTACGTGAGATAAAAATAATATGTAGAGAAAACAGTGAAAAAATTGGAGAATATGAATTCTACTCTATGAATCTGAATTTTTGAACAGCACCGATTCATTAGAACTCTATCAGTGAAATTTCACTGATTCCGTCAGTGTATATGCATTGATCCATGTGTACCAGTGACTTGCACCGATGGAAGATTCAGCACTGACGAATCAGTATTTTTTACTGATTCCGATTTAGAGAATAGGATCCATTGTTGGAATCAATCATCATATGCTATGGGAATGAAAAGTTACATTTCCACGTAGAAATTGACGGATGGTCCAGTACCGGCTCGATACAGGCTGCCAGCGTGCAACCGTTGGCGGCCGGTGTCGGTCGGACTACGGAATGATAACGCCAAATAACTCTGATCCGGTACCGCACGCAGAGAAAAATTCTTGCTAAAAAAGCGATTTCGAAAAATCTGCTTTGCTAAATTAGCAAAACGGTTGCTGTTACAGCAAAAATTCTGCTATTTTAGCAAGATATTTGCTAATTCAGCAAAATTTCCTAGTTGTCTGTATATCTACAATCTCGGATTGCTGAATGGCAAGCGCTTGTTAAAAGAGCAAGATTTTTGCTGTGACAGCAAATTATTTGCTAATTCAGCAACAAGTTTTGCCATATCAGCAAAGCAAATCTTCGAGGTTTGCTGTTTCAGCAACTTTTTTTCTCTGAGTGCGGTTACCAACATCAATTCAGTACTGGAAATCAGTGTGGTTCTGACATTGAGAACTAATACTACTAGTATTGATCGGTATTCAAGTACCGAAGACTGTTACTCAACCGTTATTTGCGCTGTTGTAACTGTGGAAGGTTTTAAATGCATTATCAAAATTTCTGCACTAGGGGGAATTTAGAGTGAAATCTACTATTGGATCATGCAAACTGGCAGCCTATATCAAGCCGATACTGGACCATTCGTCGATTTTCACGTGACCAATCAAGTCTTCCCTCAAACTACACGAAATATTTATTGACATTGGTTCGGTACCGAATCAACGTTGGAGGCCGACTCTTGCGTACTAAAATTGTGCCGTTGTTAATCCAACATTGATGGAAAAGTGGTCAATAACGGTTGGTTCAAATATCTAACCAGGAATGACACGAACTTGAAATGAAATCGGTTAAGTACCGATCCGCAATCGGCAGACAACCGTTGGTGGCCCATACCTTTTCAGTACCGATCCGTTCGTCACCATCGGCTCAGTACCGGAGTTTCTACGTGGGTTATTATAAGTCAATCGTGTTACAAAATCTGATACATTACTCATATCAATGAATTGGTGGCAATTTTGATGGAAATGAAAACAAATTTATTCAAAAGTGTTATATATGCGTTCATGAAATACGATCTATTTCTTTCAATAGGTCAAAAGTTTCAAATTAATTGCAATTAATGTTTTTTTAAGAAGATTTGGAATTACACTCCATTCTATTTTCATAGGGATTGCTCAAGCAAAAGGGGGCTCGATGCCGCGGATGCCAAATGACACAAGATGGAACTCTCAAAATGATTGTCTCGAAACGTTCATTAAAAATGTCCACCTATACTCTGAAACTCAAATGGAATATAAAAATGCAGATCCTGAAATAACTCAAATATTAAACAACGTTGACATATATACAGAAGCTATAAATCACCTCAAACAATTGAAAAAAGTTGCTAAAACTTGAGATAAATTGCAATCTGAATCAGCTAATCTATCGACAACTGTTGAAGTATGATCTGAATTGCTGTCTAGTGAGAGTTTAGTAAAATATACAACAGCTATACGAAAACGAACAGATAAAGCCTTAGAACCGTTTCTTTACATTGTATATTTGGTGAATCCCTTCGTAAAGAACGTACAACTCGATCAGGAACAAGAAAAAATGGCTGAAGATTGGATGATGGAACATAAATCGGAATTTTTTAGGGCAATGATAGCATTCAAAATCCACGATGACAATTCATATCCTGCTTCAATGTTCCGTGCAGAAGTTAAAGAGTTACATGGAAGTACTCCTAATAAATGGTGGGGATTGATGGAAGCGAGGACGAATTCTACAGATGAACTCCCAATCGGATTTTGTGAATTTTGTCACCAATTATGAAGTATTCCACCTAGTTCAGCAGGATTAGAACGAATTTTCTCAACATTTGGATACGTATGGTCCAATGTGAGGAACAGATTAGGCGTGGAAAAAGCTACCAAATTGGTCCAATTATACAAACATTATAATACTTCTACTGATCAAAATGAATGGTGACATGAAAATGTTAATTATGTAGGAACACTCATTATGTTATACATCGAGTAAAAATTTTCCATTGTGTTCATGAAATTCAATTCTATTGTTCTCCAATCCATCCATCCATAATTCTTTTCAGTGGGTTCTTGATAGGGTTATTTCGGGTTTTATCTGACAAAACCCAGTGGGTAAGACCGGGTCGGGTTTTTTCGAGCCAACCCTCAGTTGATTACCAAAAATAATGAGGAGGTTGCCAGTCATGATTTGTCTATTAAAACTGGACGAAACATCGCCATTATTCATATCCAAAAATTGATCAATTTATTGTTGTTTTGAGCTAATAATTGTGCCCTTTTTCCATCAGGGTAAAAGGGAGCCTTCGATCTTCGCCCGGGCTGCAATAATTGTAGGAACCAGCACTTGTGGTTCGATAGAGATTGATAGAGATTGGAATTTCGAAGGATTTTAATGTTGCTGAAGTTTGAATCGTTTATTGAAAGAAATAAGTAATCGAATAACACAATATTCAACTTTTTCAAAGATAAAAAATCTTGTAGTACATTCTTTAAGCAATGTTTCCAGTTTCAAGGAGTTAATTCGAGAAGGTAATAAATAACGATGATTTATCAGAATTTGTGAGTTTGAATTTGTCGTTTCGTTTTCATAGACAATTCAAACTCCACGAATATGAATTATGAACCTGTTTTAAAGTTTGATTCAATATTGCGGATGCAAATTGAAAAATTCCTTTGATTTTCATAAAAAGTAGTTTGTAAAGCTTTTGACTAATTATTTATCCAACCGATGGAGGAACATTTAATATTTTCATTATGGTCTAGTTAACGTGGTTACCGCATTTTTAGTTCATATTATTCGACGATGTTCCCTCCCCAGTTAAAATGATTATAGCGGTTATCTTATAGGATCTTTCAAGGCGCTTATTGCAATGAAGCTAGTCACTAGGAAGAGCCTTGACGTTAACTGTAGGATGGCTAGAATCATTTCAGTTAGAGATGGTCGATTTTGTCTTTAGACAAATTACATCGTTAATATTCAATCAATTAATAAATACATTGATCCTTAGATCAAAAAATTCAGAATAAATCAGAGAAGCCGGCTCAGGTCTGAAAATTATTGTTATAATATAAAAAAAACTGAATAGAGGTTTCTTGTTGGCTGATAATGAAATTTCGTTCTAATTATTTATGACGATTTAGTTCAACAATGAACAAACCAGACCCGCTCTCTAAATTCCTTGGAGTGGAAAATTCACTCTTGAAGAGTGAAAATACTGCAAGTCCAGGAAGACTGAGATTCCACTCCTAAAGAGTGATTTTTCACTCCATAAAAGTGAATTCTCGCCCCAACAGAGTGGAGGTGTAACTCGGTTTGAAGAGTGAAATTTGACTTTATAGGACTAAAATCTCACTCTTCTTGGACTTGAAGTATTTTCACTCTTTGGGAGTGGATTTCCACTCAAAGAAATTTGGAGAGCGGGTTGTTTGATTCTCAATTTTTTAATCCAAAGTTTGATATAGTGGATTAGATATTATCGACTTGCAACGGTTGGACAGTTAGTTTTCGAGTGGAAAAATTTACCAGAGCATTCCCTTGATTGTTCAATATTCGCCTACCGTCTTGAATGTCTCATTGTGAGATCTAAATTCTTCGTGAATGCACCTACAAATTCGCGAGTCACCATTTTCAAAACTTTTCGTCTAAATTTAATTAAATGTTGCTGAAGTTTGGATCGTTGAATGAAACGAATTACTAAGTAAATAACACAATTATTCAGCTATTGAAGATAGAAAATCTTGCAGTACATTGTCTAAATGATGGTTTCAGTTCCAAAGAGTTGATTTTAGAAGATGAATAAAGTTGATTCAGAAAAAAATAAAGTTTCATCAGATTTCGTCAGTTTGATTTTTCGCTTCATTTCTATAAACGATTCAAACTTCAAGAACATCTGAATTTTCATTGTTCCTTCGGCATTTGAAGACAAAATGAAAACTTGAAAATTGACATCCAAAATGTTATTCGTACTTCAATTATCTCCAATAAAAATATGAGAAAAAGAATATCCACTGTAAAAAAAAGACTTCCAAAACTGCCAAAGAAAGTTTGTAAATATCCAAAAAGTATTATGATTTTACGGAGATTCTCGAAACTCCTCAAACTTTTGTTTGTCAATCCGCAAAGAAAGTTCGAAAATTATTTTTCCAAAACAAAGTTGCATATTTCTAAGCATTTTTGTTTGGAATTCAACAATTTTTTTACAATGCTTAGTACTCGAGAGTTTCAGTATGCATCAAATGAAAGAAGTAATATGATATTTCTCTCATACGTCGTGGATTTCAGGAATATTCATCTGTGAAGTTTCGCTTGAAGTTAAAGTCGACTCATTTACTGTATGGATATACGGTAGCGATAAGATGCGATATGATATAGGTATATACATGTACATTAGTTGTTTTCATGTCCTTGGTGTCGAGACACTACACCGTACTTCTCGATATTCTTGCTTGCTGAGTCAGTATTCTTCGGTCAAATTAAAATAAAACGTTTTTCCAGTGTGAATATAACCTCAACGGTATTAATTGCATAAATTATTCATGCAAAATTGTCCTCGTATGTGGAATTGAGCGGGAAAAATGAATGGAATCGTGAGCTTGCGCTATTTCCTCACAATTGATTTCTTTTTTTTTTTTTTTTTTTCATTGATTCAAAGTGAAAAGATCATGGATCGCAATGAGTGGAAATCACTTAAAAAATATCATTGAATAGAATCAAGGAAAATCTGCAAAAACAAAACAAAAAATCATTATTTACCCTCATTACAAATCAATTCCGGCAATTAGATGCAGTTGTTGATAGCTGGTCAACTACGCTCATCTAAATCCAAAATCAACTCAGCCAACAAACTCAAGACAATGCTACTAGCATTAACTTATACATTCCAAAGTTATTTGCACATATGTGGCTTGATTTATGTAGGAAATGGGAGCGGTTTGGTAGTATTTTACTAGGAGCACTACTTGATAGCGCTGAGGTAGTGCTAAGTTATGAATTAAATCATATATATACAATGGTAGCATCCCGGCCAACAAAGCGCTTCCAAAGCAACGTAGTAGCTTTCTCTAGATTTTGGCACTTCTTACTGCCATAGCATATACATAATGCAAACTATAACGTAGCACTACCTCAGTGTTACCAAGTAGTGCTTCTGGTAAGATACTATCAAGTCGCTCCCATTTTCATACATAAATTAAGTACTGTATGTACAAGACGCTTTTGAATGTGTGAGTGGATGGTAGCGACGCTGCTAGAAGCACTGCCTTAATTTTGCTGGCTGGGATGCAGTCTCAAAGCAATGCAAAAGCTACTACGTTGCTACCGCTAGCACTACCAGTAGCGCAAGCGTAAATTTGGGAGCATTTTCAGGAAGCATGGAGGCTGGGAAAGTTTCTGCAACCTTTCTCGATGATTGTGATTTTATTCGGTAAAAATCATTCAATCGAAACATTTATGAATCATCTTCTAACATTCTCCTTTTATTTTCAGGTAAACAGCGGTTCACCGGCGGAAGCTGCGGGCCTCAGAGCAGGAGATACAGTAATTAGGGTGAACAATGTCGACGTGTACAATTTAAAACACAAAGACGCGCAAGATGTTATCGTCAGAGCGGGAAACAATTTCGAAATTAGTGTTCATAGGTGAGAATCTCTCGAAAGCAATATATTTATCTCCCAATCTCTGAATTTCAGAAGAAGGAATTTTGAAATTGATGGAATATCGATAAGGTACCATTTATTGTAACAGTACTGTATTGGAATTCATCTTTCAACACGGAAGAAAGTGAATAATGAAGTCACGAACCATCGCATTTAGTGTAAACTTCCTTTCTGTTGAGAGGTGATCGCAGGAAATGCATGAAAGGAGAATAATCGGGGGACAAAATAGTATGAAAAAGAATGAGAGCGATGCAATAAGATAGTACTTCTCACCTTAGGGGTAATGTGATACTTTCTATGCTCATCGTATATAAGCACAGAAAAACGCAGTAAAAAATTTGCCGCTCCAGCAATCTTGTTAGCTACGACAGCGACTTCTCAGCTCTCGCAGCAAAAAATATAATGACTTCTCCAGCAAAATTTCTTTGTTTCGAGGAGGGACAATCTTTTGCTGCCACAGTTAAAAAGTTGCTGTCGTAACTAATAAGATTTGCGTCAAAGCAAAAAATTTGCTGCTCCAGCAAAAGGGACCAGTAAAATAAGATTACACTGTTACAATGAATTTCTTTTTTCTACTAGCGATACTAGATTTTGTCAACAGCAGTTAAGTTGAAAGATAATTTTCAAAAGATTGCCTTATATCTTGAAGAATCCATTGATACTGTTAATATTTTTATTGAATTTAATAATTGAATAACTCCGTGTAATATGAGTGTAAAATTAGGGTTGCGATTACCGGGAATTTCTCTCTTTCCGATTGGTTATTCTGTTTAATAAATATACGTGGTGGATCAATCCGTTCGTTGGAATCCCCGGCCAGTCGTCACCCTGATAAAATTTTTGTGAATGATTCTTTAACCAAATTAATTTTGAGTGAACCGATGCAACTGTCGCTAACTAAAATTGAAAGAGTGGATATAAGAGGTTATGCGCAGAAAATTTTCCGTTCAGGACAAATTACTAGCCTCGAGTCCGGAACTGAAGTCAGTAAATCGGACAGCTCAAGCTCAATGGATCAAGGCGCGTTTCATGTTTTTAACTAGACAGATGCTTTCTTCTTTCCGTGACCAGAGCGCTGCTCTGCGTTTCTGAACATTGAGAAAAGCACGCGGTAATTGTAACGATCTTAAGTAAAGTTAGGCCGGCGTCACATGGAGCTGAAAAAGAGCGGAAAGCGGAACGCGGAACCCTTGGTTGAAGAGAGAGGTGAATATTTGCCTCTCCGGTTCCGCGCTCCACTTCCCACCCTTCTTCAGCCCCATGTGACGCCCCCCTTAGGAGAGATAACTATGGTGGCAGATTTTATAGAGACTGGATTTTTACACTGAGAGAAAGTATTAGTTGCCATTATCCAAAAGAATTAGTAAAATAACGTCTCAACTTTTATTTTTTTTTAGTATCACTTACTAATATTTTTATTGTGTGATGAAACCAAGGGTTAGGATCGAAATCACTTCATTTTTAGTTCAAACACAACGACTTTCTAATAGTGAGCTACACTATAATAGGATAATTCATAAATCCTGGTCAAAATATGCCTTGTAAATCCGTAAAAAATAATAACCCAAATAATAATCTACAAAACTCATATGAAACAGGTGGAAAAAATGACACTGGTATCAATTTTTCTCTTATTTCTGAACATTTTATCCACTTTTATAGCAATGTCGACCAGGTCAACTACCATCGGTATACCGTTTGATTCTAATTTATAACCTATATCGATAGTTGTTCCTACGTTTCTGCGTGTAACAGTAAATGTCTTCTGAAAATAACACTAGCATTGTAGGAAAAAATGCGCATTCAAAATCAGTTTGGTCTTTTAGACCCCCGACGATCCAAATTGCACAGTTTGAAACAGCAATTTTCACAACTTCGATCCACGCATCCTGTACGTGTGAAAGAAAGGAGAGTGTCCAAAAACAATTGAATACGAAAACAAGCTGGATTATATTAACTATAATATCTTGGTTGAATCAACCAAATTTTTAGTAGCTGTCATATTTAGTTGCGACGTTTCAGTTATAGTCACTATAAGAATTTCTCTCAATGTACTCTGAATGATTCAAAACTTTGGGGAAATATTCTTGAAATGTTGTAATATTAGATTACAAATCAATTTTCAGAATTTTGAAAATGTGTAGCTAAAGAATAAAACAGGTTACCAAATGAATCTACAGATCTATCAGGGCATATCGAATTTGAGTAAATTGTGGGATTTATGTGTTACAGAGGAGGAGGCAGTACGTGGAAACCAAGTGTATCACCGGTAGGTGCAACTCTTCCATCACCGGCACCTGCTATGCCAGCTAGTCACATAATACCAGTCACAAAAACCTCTATAGCAGCAAAAAAACAAGACGTACCACTTATCGGAAGTGGTCACAATTTCAGTCCAAAACCATTCGTTAGTATTGTGTGATTATTTATTTATTCGTCTCCAGTTCGATGTATATGCTAATTAAACAACTTAATCGGTGTTGTGGAATGAATATCAGACGTCTGTTGAAAATTTATGACTATGAATTCACGGAAATAAATGATGTTGATATTCGGATTGGTTAAAATCAACTGTGGTAGTTATTTTTTTAGTTGCAGCAACAAAAATTCTTGTTATAGTAGCTAAAATTTAGCTATTGCAGAAATACTTCTGGCTATTCAGATATCAAATACGCGAAGTAGCTACCACAATTAATTCTATAGCTACTGTAGCGAATTATTTCTTTCCGTATTAGAGCACAGACCATTACAAAAATACAGAACAATCGGAACACGTATTCTGCTTTTGCTAAATATACATTTTTCATGACGATAATTCAACCCCTCCATCACTCTAGATTCAATGTATTAGGTTAAGAACTGAGTGATTGCGCTTCTCATTAAGAATTTCTTTCAACGAGTCACTCTTACTCAGTTTTCATATCACCGTGATTAAAGGGAGGTTCTCATCAAGCGAATTCCGAAATAAGGTGATTTTCTCGAATTTTTTTATCTTAAGAAGGAAGTAAATTAGAAGCTCGAGTTATTTGAAACTCATTAAATGGGTCTTATAGTATATGAAAAAAATTTTCTCAAGTTAAAGGATTCGTATCCCGAAACTTTAAGGGGCTATTATACCACTGTAAACGCTCAAAACTTGGGTGATTTTTCGGAATTTTTTGAAAAGAAAAGTATTCTATCGAATGTTCTGAAACTTTGAGGATATATTCACTCATAACTTTACTATATTATATAATTTTTTGGTACAAAAATATCGACATACGAGCGACTTATGCACTGCCTTCGGAGGCGTAAAAAAAAAGTTCCCTAACTGCTGCCACCATACCGGTCGCTTAAGTGGCTGAAATGAAAGGAAAAACAAAAATGACGTTAAACTAGAAGGTATATTTCGTACGGTGAACCAGAATTTTGGAAAAATATCGAAATCTGACAAAATGGCAGTGTTTTGAAAAAAAACTATGTTTTTTTTTGCCTAAAACATGGTCGTTTGTCCGATGTCAAATCGACAATTATTATCCAATCAAAAAGATCGTGGCTCACCGTAGAAGAAATACACCCGAAAACAATCAGTTAAAATTTCAAGTCAATCGATTGATTGCTCTTCGAGTTATGATGGCAGCAAATTTGAAAAATCCCATTTCGAGAAAAACTCGTTTAAAGATTTCACTATCGATTCACACTTCAGGACACTTTCTATCAATATTTCAAACCAAATATAGTGATTTCCACGATATCTCAAAAACTATTGAACTCTTCTTTTCTTTTATTTTTAAGCTGATTGAATTTATTGGAAGATGAACTTACATGGAAAAAAATAATGTAATTGATATTTGGATAGCTAAAAATTAGCTGTGGTAGCTATTTTTCAGCTGTGGCAATAAAAGGTATTGCTATAGGAGCTAAAATCTAGTTTTTATGGCAATTTTTCTCGCTATCCAAATACCAAATACACGAAATAGCTACCACAACTAATTCCTAGCTACCATACCGAATTATTTTTTTCCGTGTAAATGGAGATGACATTTGCCTTTTTTTCCTTCTTATAGCACCTTAAAGAGCTAAAAGCAGGTGGAAAAACGCTACCAAAAGTTTGCATGTCTGTCATTTTTTTAATTTTTGACTTTTCATTGGTTTCATTGGTACAGCCTCAAACAAATATAATATATTCCATAAAAATTTTTGGATTTTTGATTTCTGATAATTTTTGTAAGTGCTATAGTGGTGCCCGATTGATCACTGTTTTTTAAGCTGGTTAAGTTTCAACATGTATCAACAATTCCCATGGCATTATTTTTCACTGAAAGAAAATTTGTTCACGTACTTAGAGACTTAATTAACAAGTGTAAAAACCCCCGAGTTCTTTATTCACTTCCTTCCATGAAAAGAGAGTTCGAAAAAAATCACCTGATTGCAAGGTTGCTTGATGAGAACCTCCCTTTAAAAAAATTCAATTGAATCCCATTCACTCATGATATTCAATACGAACTCTGTGAAATGTAAATAGCCTTTAGAACCTATGGACGCCCATTGAAAACTGATTTTCAAATGGTTTTTAATGAGTTTTAATTGTCATTTACTGTTCGGAAGATTGTATTAGTCATTGGGATTCGATGGATGTTTTTCATCATAACAGTGGTAGGAGTGAATGTTGATACAAATCATGATGCAAAAATTTGTATCCAAACTTTAGATTAGAAACTGTTTACTGTACGATAGGAACAAAAATCTTCTTGAAAATTAATACGAACCATTGCTGTACTCATCGCAATTCATTTGGCTTGAAGGTTGGTCTGCCATTTTTTTCAATTCCTGACTTTTTATTGGTTTTATTGGTAAAATCTTCAACAAATACATAATATTTCATAAAAATTTTTGGGTTTTTGATTTTAGATAATTTTTACCAGTGCTACAGCGCAGACCGATTTGTCATTTTTTCTGAGATGGCCATGTTTCAGCACGTGTCAATAATTCCCATGAGATCATTTTTCATTCAATAAAATTTCTATATGTATTCCAAGAATCATTAGATCAGTGTCAAAAGACTAAAGTTTTTGATTTACTTCCTTCCATGAAAAAAAATTCGAGAAAATCACGTCATTTCAGGGTCGCTCGATGAGAACCTCCCCTTAATTGGTCATTTCGTTTAATTTCTTATTCTGTGATTCAAACTGTCACCAATCTCCGCTACTCTTTCCTATGAATTTGCCCTTACTCCACTATGAATGTTGATCCAAGTTACACAAGCCATAAGCTACTGAGTACTAAGCATATTTCAAGCTACAAAATCATAAAAACTTATTTTTTCCACCCGAATAATTTCTAAAAATTCCTACTTTACAATGTATTACAGTTGAATGGAACTAGCGATGGCCACATCAAATCTATTGTCAATAAACAATACAACAGTCCAGTGGGTATTTATAGCGAAGAAACCATCGCGGAAACCCTTTCTGCTCAAGCCGAAGTTCTCGCTGGAGGTGTACTTGGGTAATTGTAAAATAAAAAGAGTTCAGTCACTCCTCTGTTGTATTTTATTCAACATCTGATGCAATGTTTTTTGTTATTTTAGCGTGAACTTCAAGAAGAACGAGAAAGGATATAACGCGGAGAATAGTGAAGTTTTCAAAATGGTTCAGGAGGCCGACAAAGAACCGAAAACTCCAGAACCTGGTTGGTATTTAATTATAAGGACATTTGAAATGTCCAATAAATATTCCCCACAATATTGAAAACAAATATTTGGATGTCACGATCTAGCGCATTTCATTCCCGTAGTACACTGCGTACGATTTGAAAAATGTTCTTTTGTCAAGGGGTAATATCACCTTGTGTCCACAAAATTTTTTGCCATTTTCTGAGACTTACCACAAATGATAGGAACATTTTCGAAATATGGGGTTTTGTGCGTATGAAAGTACTAGTCTTTGAGTACCAGAAACACATTTTATCATATTTCCACAATACAAAACGGCGGCATATCAGCACATTCAAAATAAGTCTTTTAATTTACGTGGGCGTACCGCTAAAGGTCACAGTTATGAATGTAGAACAAAAAACTGGAAAGTTTCTCAAAATATAGTCCAAAATCTAGCGAACATCGTAGGATTTTTTCGATAAATTGAATAACACAGATTTTAGGAGGAATCCCATACGGGAAACCCCGATAATGTAAACACAGCCAATAATCGGCCCATGTATGGCTACCATTGAATGACCAACAATGGATTCACATAATTGGCACAAGTGTGGCCCACTACTGGCTGATAAGAAAGGCCAGCAATGAAAACAGCCGATAATCAGCCCATCTACGGCTATGGTAAACGGCCAACAATTGATTCCCCGTTACTGGCTGAAATATGGTCTATTATTAAGTGAAATGGATTTCAACGTTGAATGTATCGTATTCGTAATCACCCGTGAAAAAAGTTTGTTTTGGCCTCATTTCTATTACGCTGAATAAATAATTCACATCCAGCAAATACGTTTTACACGACTCAAATGAATTCTTATTTATATAGATAATCAATTACTTTCTCATGTAAATAACAAAAAATTTGAAGGAATAAGCAACCGAATTCAACTGATTCATCGAGAGTGCTTTTGACTCGCATAATTTTACATTTGAGATTGTGGAAATATCGGGCATGCAAATCTATTTAGAAAACAAAAAACATCCATTTATGATCCTGTGAAAACTGGAATGATAAATTTCCCAAAAAAAAAAACAAAAAAGTGTTTTGGGTCACACTTAACCACTCATTTGAACTAATACTGAACCGATGATTATGGAACGCAGTCATATCACCATTGGATATCATTATTATTATGCCCTAGTAATCTACCATTGATGGCTGACATTCGAATATTATCCGAAATTTCCAGCCATAAATCGGGATCATTTAGCCCCGTTACTGGGCCAATCAATAATTTTATACATGGCCCATTATTTACTGCCATTACTAAACCCACTTTATCATCCAGCAATTAACCATTGACGAGCTATTAATGGGTGCCATTAACGGGCGAAGAACGCCGTTTGTGGTCCAGTAACGTGCCATTATTGGGCTAATTGATAAACCCTGTATGAGATTTTTAATCGGTTTAAAAGAGAAAAATCGGAAAGAAAATTCAAATCAATGCCATTTTCTTTCAAATCAGTTTTTCGGAAAAATCCTACGATGTTCGCTAGATTTTGGACTATATTTTGAGAAACTTTCCAGTTCTTTGTCCTACATTCATAATTGTGACCTGTAGCGGTACGCCCACGTAAATTAAAAGACTTATTTTGAATGTGCTAATATGCCGCCATTTCGTATTGTAAAAATATGATAAAATGTGTTTCTGGTATTCAAAGACTAGTACTTTCATACGCACAAAACCCCATATTTCGAAAATGTTTCTATCGTTTGTGGTAAGTCTTAGAAAATCGCAAAAAATTTCGTGGACACAAGGTGATAGTACCCTTTAAGGCGATACTAGCGGCATGATAGTAACCATACCGTTCATAAGAAACTACGGGCAAATACTTTAATTCAATCAAAATATCGCTCCGTACAGCACTTCTTTGATTTGAGTAGAAGTGCTGTACAGAGCAATATCTTGATCAAATTCAAGCGTTTGCGCGTAATTCATCATAAACGATTTGGCTGCTGTCACGCCATTAGCATCCCCTCAATGGAATACTAACGCCGGTAGTTGAGCCAAATTTTTCGTGTAAGATTTCTCCAAAATACTTCAATATTTTGAAAATATCTCTCTATGCAGCATTATTTCAACGTCATTCTTCAAAGGTTTTTATGATATCAATATCATATTGCATCAAATGATATATTCAGGTGATTTCATTTGTATTAATGGTGTTTGAAGGGCAGAACAAGAACTGTATTCTTCATTTCTATATTCCTAAAGAACTCAATCCTTAAATATCCTTATTCCCAAACAAACTGGCTTTTTTAAAGCACTTTATTCTTAAATATCTCCATTCTCGAATATCTGTATTCTCCAATAAACTGTCCTTCTGAATAATTGTATTCTTAAAGAACTTCATCTTTGAACATCTGTATTCTCCAAGAACTTTTCCCAAAGAGTTGTATGTTTGGAGAACTGTATTCTTATTACCTATATTCACGCAAATGTCTATCGAGGAAATTTTATTGATAAAATGGAAATTCCTTATGACAACAATAATTATATATAGTTCAATGACAACAATTGACAACTTCTTTTCTTCAGCAACACAGTTCTTAGAGGATACAGATATTTGAGGGTCCGGATGCAAAAACTCGCCGAGCGTTCCAAAAGCCGTATGTTCCTAGCGAATCAGATCATACTAAGATTTCCATTATTCTGTTAGTATGATTTTCGTATGATTTACAATCGATATGAATCCAGTAGCCATTTGGTGGAATACCAGATCATGATGAAAAGTGAACTGAAAACATACGCTCGGCGAGTTTTTGCATCCGGACCCTTATTTAAGAATACAATGCTTTCAACTGAACAGTTCCTTCAAAAAAACAGTTTTTAAGAACATAGTTCGTGGAGAAAACAGATATTTGAAGATACAGTTCTCTCAGAATACAATTCTTCAAAAATACAGTTCTTCCAGAATACAGATATTTGAGAATACAGTTTTTAAAAAATACGATTCTTCAAGAATACAGATATTTAAGAATGCAGATATATAAGGATCAGTTATATATGAATACTAAGGTGCTTTTTTTTGCGACTATTTTTCTTTCTCGGTCCCATAGTGAAATTTTGTTGGGAATCACTGAAAAAAAATTCCCTAAAAATTTGAGCCCTGAATAAAAATATTAAGTACTCGCCCTAGGCGTGGGAAGATTTCCCATATGAAATACACGTGAAATTTGATTTTTATTCTTTAAATTCCTATATCTCAGCCGCTGTTTATGGTATCATCTCGCTCAAGGATGGGATTTCTTCAGAATTGAATGCTTTACAAAAGTGTCTAGTGCGGAATAATCGTAACTCACACCGGCGAGGTAGTACGGGGCGCTAAACCTCATTTTTTCATGAAATTCTCGTTTTTCTGCCATTATCTCTCGTTTTTCTCGTTAATGACAAGAGCTGAAGGAAAAATGTGTATGAAAATCTTGTGAGAAATTAAATTTCCTACAAGAAGGGTCTGGAGCATTAGATCGCTGACATCGATATTTCTCGAAATATTGAGTTTCAATGTTCTTGTAGTTCCAAATTTGTGCGAATTATCGGTAAAATTATTAAAAAATATTATTTTTTTATTACTCATCACTACTTGCTTAAGTAATTAACTTTTTTCGTGATTTGGGAGATGAGAAAAGGATAAATAATCTAAAATATATAAGTTATAATTAAAAAAAATGAGAAAATTTCATAGTTGAAAAATGTTCGTAATTCATAAAATCTGAGCTGAAGTTGAAATATGTGAGGCACATAAGAACGTCAAATATACACCTGTAATAAGATATCGATCAAGCACGTCATCTCAAGAGCTTTCTCATTCGTTTGGAGAATTGATAGTTTCGCGACTTCACGCTTGGGGCGCTGCCAATAGTTCTGTAGAGTTTTGCACTGAGTCTATAGGCCCTGGTACTACCCTATTAGTATTGAAACACAGAACACACTGCATTTAAACGGACCAGTTTTTGAGCTTGTTCAAGAGGTTAAAATCTAATTGTTGCGTTGTAAGAACTGGGATATGTAAGTTGACAATACATGACCGATATCTTATTACAGGTGTATATTTGACGTTCTTATGTGCCTCACATATTTCAACTTCAGCTCAGATTTTATGAATTACGAAAAGTTTTCAACTATGAAATTTTCTCACTTTTTTTAAGTATAACTTATATATTTTAGATTATTTATCCTTTTCTCATCTCCCAAATCACGAAAAAAGTTAATTACTTAAGAAAGTAGTGATGAGTAATAAAAAAATAATATTTTTTAATAATTTTACCGATAATTCGCACAAATTTGGAACTACAAGAACATTGAAACTCAATATTTCGAGAAATATCGATGTTAGCGATCTAATTCTCCAGACCCTTCTTGTAGGAAATTTAATTTCCTACAAGATTTTCACACACATTTTTCCTTCAGCTCTTGTCATTAACGAGAAAAACGAGAGATAATGGCAGAAAAACGAGAATTTCATGAAAAAATGAGGTTTAGCGCCCCGTACTACCTCGCCGGTGTGAGTTACGATTATTCCGCACTAGACACTTTTGTAAAGCATTCAATTCTGAAAAAATCCCATCTTTGAGCGAGATGATACCATAAAATGCGGCTGAGATATAGGAATTTAAAGAATAAGAATCAAATTTCACGTGTATTTCATATGGAAAATCTTCCCACGCCTAGGGCGAGTACTTAATATTTTTATTCAGGGCTCAAATTTTTAGGGAATTTTTTTTCAGTGATTCCCAACAAAATTTCACTATGGGACCGAGAAAAAAAATAGTCGCAAAAAAAAGCACCCTAATGAATACAGGAATAAAGAATACAGTTTTTAAAAAATACAATTCTTCAGGAATACAGATATATAAGGATCAGTTGTATACGAATACAGGACTAAAGCATACAGTTTTTGTTCTGCCTGTTTGAAAATGAAATTTATGTTATTCGAATCGTTTAACTCAACCCTCAGTTATTCCATGTGTTTTCACATGTTCTTTTTAACCTTTCGTTGTGCTTTGCAATCGACTAAATAAAGTTTTCCCCATGATCAAAAATGTAGTATGGTTCTTGAACTTGATCCTTGTTCTGGTTTCAAATCGTACCTCTTTACCCCTATGAATTGGAAATCAGATTTTCGAAAACCCCTTGTGGTCCCTTTAGATCTCCGTGGGGTAACTGAGGGTTAATGAACTTTCAACACAGTGGGTACTCACTTTCGACATTCCGTTCCGGATGAGATAGGGAGTGCTTTTCCTCGTTCCTGAAACAACAAAATTCAGTATACATTCGTTCAATATCTACAAAGAATATGAAACATGATTCGATATTGATAACCGGAATATGAAAGAGAATATGCTGTGGATTAAGGGAACATCGGATTTGATGATATAAGGTCTCCCTACCATGAAATCAGTTATCAATCACCTACTGATTCAACAATTTCAATGATAATTTAAACAACATTCGTTTATTATTGGTTCCACGTCAATGCTGTTAGCAATTAATCAAGTTCAACCAGTTTTCTATCTAGGTCTGGTAGAAAAACCATGATAATTTGATACCAGCAAAGTTAGTACGTGAATGTATTCACGCAATACACGTTGATACAATAATCTTTGTTTTTTCTTTGTTTTGGAAAATAGCGGAACCAGTTACGCCAAGTGGTGTGATAACGCCATCATCTCCAGCGTTGGCGGGATTGAGGCCAGTTTCGGCACCGGAAACCAAGCCACAACAGCCACCACAGTATCAATCGCAACAGTCGCAACAACCTTACCATCAACCCGCGTCATCACCCCAACCGAGCCTTCCACCAGGACAAAACATTTGTGCAGAATGCGAAAGGCTTATCGTGTAAGTTCACGTGTTTGATATCGATAAGTTATAGCTGTAAACAGCTGTAAATTATTCAACAAAACTGAAATTCAGTAGCCAAGATATTTAGAAAATTGCCATTCCAGCGAGAAATCCTGTTAAATCAAGTCAAGTTAAGGGGATACCAGCGGCCCCTGACGATGCAACCCGAGCCAAATTTTTTCCGAAACATTATTCGAAAATAAAGCAATCAGAAGAAAATGTCACTCTGTACAGAGCCATATTTTTATTTGAAATATTTGTTTTCGAGTATGGGTCTGGTTGCATCTTCAGGGGTCGCTGGTATCACCTTAATTCATGGAATTAGCATGGAACTAATGACAACCAAAAGAATAGTGAAGTACAGTATGGGCAAACCACACTGAAAACACAGTTTGTTCCAGCCAAACAAAATTCCACGGAGAAAAAGGAATTCGCTGTGGCAGCGAAATCTACTTTTGCTGGGTTCCTTTTGCCAGAGCAGCAAATTTTTTGCTGTGACAGCAAACTATTTGCTGTTCCAGCAACCTTGTTAGCTGTGGCAGCAAAAAATGTTTGCTATCCCAGCAAAATTTGTTTGCTATTCTGTATATAATACTGAAAATTTGCTGGCGAAGCAAACATTTTTTGCTGCCACAGCTGAAAAATTGCTGTCGTAGCTAACACGATTGCTGTTATAGCGAATTTTTAGCTAGGTCAGCAAAAAATTTTGCTATTCTATATATAACACCTCGATTTGCCGCGTCAGAAAATTTTTTCTCTCCGTGTTTGGTTGAAATGAACGCAAAGAAACTTTTTGGTTAGTTGGAATAAAATTTATTTGGGGTGAACAAAATTTAGTTCACAATGATTAAGGCTTTCATACAGACAAATAAATTTTGTTTATCCTAACTAAATTTTATTTATCCTAAATAAATTTTATTTCAGCCAACCAAAAAGTTTCTTTGCGTTCATTTCAATCAAAATTTTGCTTCGCCGAAACAAACGTTTTCTCAGTGCAAGAATACAAACACCAAAATTAATCGCATCGTGATTTTGACCGATTCGTTCAGTTTTTACGACCAGTGGTCTCAGAATGCGGGAGCTGGCGGCCCCCACCACGCGGTCGGTGGGACACCAATACTGTTTCACCGCGTGTCCGTGTGAACAGAGAAAGTCTATATTCTAGACTTTTTTCTTCCTCATACGGACGCGCGCTGAGACAGTGTTAGTGTCCCACCGACCGCGTGGTGGGGGCCGCCAGCTCCCGCTTTCTGAGATCACTGCTTACGACTGCAATTTTATTTTTCCATATTTTATAATACTACTCGACCTAAAGGTAGTGAAATAATTCCAACGAATATATTTCCTCACAATTAATAACGAATGGATTTTTTTCTCCTCAGGGGGGTCTTCGTGAGAATCAAGGAGAAAAATCTTCACGTGGAGTGCTTCAAATGTTCGACTTGCGGCACATCGTTGAAGAACGTTGGGTATTACAACATCAATAACAAATTATACTGCGATATCCATGCAAAGTTAGTTGCGAGACAAAACGCCCCAGCGGGAATGGTCCCTGTTACCGTACCACCGTAAGTTACGATTTTTCTTTCCAAGTTTGAGCACAGTTGAAACTCTATGAAGTTATTCAACAGTTTCACGTTTGAACATTGAAGAGGAATGAAATTATGAAAGAATTAATTACTTTGATTCGTCTACAGAGGAGGAAGAGCGCCAGCGGGAACAATTTCTGCAGCACTTGCGAATGCACCTATGTCACCTCCACTCAGTAATCACGGTTCACCTCAACCCTTCTCGGTAACTTGAACATCCTGTCAAACTAAATTCACGCTCATTAGTTATCATTCAATCACAACACAATTTGAGGCATGAAACGATATAAATTTTGGCATTCGATTGCTTGATGTGGCGTATATTTTGAGAAAAGTTTTGTCAAGTGCTTTCTAGTCGCGAGTGATTTGAAAGTTTTTTTATTTGATATTTGAAAACAGAATCCATTCGACATCCGTGGACGTTCGATGCATTGAAAATTGATTAGGAAAGTTTGAGAAAATGAGAAGATACATGCATTGAACTGTGAAAATCAAATATCGTTGACGAGGAGAGAGTAATGGATTCTGTTCACTCACGCTGTAGTTTGATTCTTTTGAAACACCTTTTTTTCTTCCAATAAAAGAAAATCATTAAAACCTGTTATTTAAATCTAACCATCCGTGTGTGGTATTTGCTTGGCACTAAAACGCTTTTTCAGGCGTGCAATCGTTCGAGTCCCGATTATGGATCCCATCATCCTCGGCTGCCATCGTTGCATAGAAATGGATTCATCAAGAATGGGGAATGCGAGAAACTTAATGGAGAAACAAAAACGTACACGAGCACGCTCACAATCCAAACGGTTGGTACAGAGGTTGGCACAATGCGACTGCATTATAAATCAGTCACGTTCAATTTTATACATGCACTTTTACTGTTACACATGTCTCAATATTCCTTGATTTTTTTTGTTATCAAATTTACCGGTTTTGATGAGGGATCTTGTAATACTTTCAACAGGGTGGACGATACTTGGGTTTCAACGTGAATGCACAAAAATTATATGACTGGAAAGTGGTCTAGTTTTTGTCTAGTTCAGCGTTACATACCCTGTCAATGCCTAGAGCGTTTCTGCTGGGGAACATGCTACTCGAATTAGAAATACCCACTTGCGATATTTGATGGGAAGAATATTTAAGGAACTTTAAATGATGCTTACTTCTCACAACATTATAGAATGCTCCCGTGATCAAAAAGTTCAAGAGATAGAAATGTTGAGGAGGTTTCCAATGGATTTTTAACGTATTTTGGTATCAGAATTGGAACAGAGATCCATAGATTGCACGGAGAAAAAGGTATCTTAAAAAGTACCATAATTTATGGATTTTCTGCGCTGGTCTGACCGAGTCTAAATATTTAC
This sequence comes from Gonatopus flavifemur, assembly GCA_018340375.1. NCBI lineage: Eukaryota > Metazoa > Arthropoda > Insecta > Hymenoptera > Dryinidae > Gonatopus > Gonatopus flavifemur. The sequence continues at coordinate 4,670,137 of JAFFJZ010000001.1, forward strand.
CTGGAAAAACCTCCAAAAATACCATAATGTCTTGGACTTTTATACGGAAGGTACCATACTCATTTCAAAAAGTCCAAGAAATTATGGTACTTTTAGAGATTCATGCAAGTGAATATTCCGACTCGGGTCAGACCAGCGCTGAAAATCCATAGATTATGGTATTTTTCAAGATATCTGTTTTCTCAGTGTGTGAAAGATGCGAGATGTGCAATCCGCTCGATTTAGACATGATACTCATTGTAAAATTTGTATAAACCTAATTTCAAGGTGGATGAGAGTCTATCGTTTCATCCTTGATTGCTTGCAGACTTTTGATCAAAGTCTGCATGACAGACATCTTCTACAAACTTCATTAAAACTTGATTAAAAATCGAGAAAAGGTTCACGGGAAGTATCTCTGAATCTCCACCAAAAGAGGTGCTATTCAGATCAATTGGAACTTCAGTGGAGGATAGTTTATGAGTTCTGAACAAAAGTGTCCAACGAGATCTGGATTCAAAAATAGACAGTTTTTGAGTTACACGGGAAACAAATATTGTCATTATCACTTTCCAATCTCGTTACCATAGCCATACACAATATGCTCAACAAGGAAAGGTTATTGACATACTGCATGTTGCTCAAAACTTATCTCCAGGTCCAAAGAAAAGAACACACCGCCTCCATGCCAATTCGAACTATTGTATCAACGATACACTTTTTAGGCGCATGAAATAAAGCATTAAATAACATAAAGATTTCTAATATGCAGTGATGGAACACATTGGCAAGATTAGATTTTGAATATCCCGTGTGGAAATCAATCCTGGGTATCCTAAAGTATGTCCGGCCCCCGTAACGGTATAACTTGGGCATCCAATATGAGAGTTTCCCACCCACGGCCCATGTGGGCCCCAGTTGGGGTTGCTAGTGTACTCCTAGGCCCTGGCAAGCCACTATTGTCTCGCCCAGGTATTGCAATTTCAGCATGCCCAGTCTCACCCCATACAGACACTGGGCGGGCCACCATCTTCTCGCCCACACGGAAAGAAGAAAACAGCATTGGTTACTGTCCATAACAGCAATCAGTTGGAAAACAAATGAAAACACGCTTGGATGATAGAGGTTAGCGCGATCACAGTGATGTGTACTGCAGTGAAATTCGTCAATGCTGCGTGGACATTAATGGTTACTGGGAGACGCAGTAATGAACGGCGTGAATTTGATTTTTCATTTGTTTTCAATGGATTACTGCGATTCACAGTAACCATTGCTGTTTTCTTTTTTCCGTGCAGGTATTGTAATTTGAGCATTTCCAGCCACACCCTATAGAGGCCCTGGGTTGGCTATCATTGTTTCCCTTATTAAAAATACCTGACAGACCCGGACAACATTTTGACCCAGATCTGACAGGTTTGTCTGACATTGTTTGGTTTGCACATCAGTTTGAACACTCATGGAACTGCCAGAGAGAGCCAAACAGAACCTGTCAGATCCGGGTCAAAATCCTGTCTGGTTTAAATTTTATTTCATTATTTTTTGTATCGAAAGTTTTTTTTTCCTTCAGTTTTTTTCAAACATTGGGAGGAGGTAGTAAACAAAAAATACTTTTTTTTTGTGTTATTAACCTATATACATGCGACAACGGAATACTTCATATTAACGTTGGTAGAATTGTCTATAGAGTATTTCAAAATAGTCAACAGGATTTTCACCAAATACTTGGGATTTTCATTCTCGTATCCTTTTAAGTAAAAATCAAAGCTGACGTACATTCGGGGCATGTTCAATGTTGTTAGGTCAAAATTGCATTGCCTTCTATTTCTACTAGGGAAATCTCTGACACTGAATGAATTAGAACATATCTTGATTTATATGTTTTTGGAAGTTATTCTTCCAGTGCTCTAAGTTTCCAGGTTATAATAATTGAAATGAATTTCAAACAACCTATGAGCCGAAATTAAAATTCCAAAAATTTGATTCACCTTTGGCTGACTGGAAGAAATATTTTGATTACCTTTCTGAAAATTCACATACAAGAGCGGATGGGAATTTTGATTTGTTTTTGATTTGATGGTAACTTTACATAAAGCATAGCTCTATCAAAAGCTAACCCTCAAAGAACATTTTGCTGGAGCAAATTCATTTGTTTTTTATCTGAGGAATATCACCCAAATATCCTGGGGCTCAGCGCAGGATGAAATTTGAAAATTTATATGGGCTAAAATGAACTCCCTCAGTTGGCCCAAGTTGAATTCTTGATGTTTGCCAAGTTTGGGAACCATTACAGGGCCTAGGTTAAAAAGCGTAACACCCCTCAAGTTGGGGCCAATCCAGGTGTCCTAACCAGGGCCACATTTCAAGTAGGGATTATAAACCTGGCCCAGGTCTGAGCCTGGAAAAAATTCCACACGGGATTTGATTAAATCTGGAAAAGAATCCTGAAAATTATGCAAACGATTATAAATATAATAACCTATAAATGTCAATAATTTCTACAAATTATTTGCTTTTATGTGCAGATATTACTTTGGGGTTTCAATTTATATTCAAAGTCAAACCTTCGCAATATGCTCCATCATTGAATATTAAAAAATTGTACTCATCGCTTAGTCGTTGAAAAAGTATGTAGCAAAGTTTTGCCCGTTTTTGTACAGGTCCATGGCCGTTAACAATATTTTTTTTTCTCTTTTAGCTCTTTTTGGGGATTTTTTTTTTGACGAACAATGAAAACGTAAAGTTTGAAGTTTTTATTATGTATTTATTGACATCTCAATGGTGTACTCAAATATTTTGAAATGATGATAACAATCGGTGTTACAGAATTTTAAATGCACCCATGACGAAAAAGAGTTTGTGGACGGTCTCCACGATTGCGCACGATGAGCTCATCTGAAATCAGAAAACCAAATGGCATTTTCATATATGAAGCTCTGGCTATGGAACTAGAATAATTCAAAAATGTCACAAATTGAATGATTGACATGCTTTTGAAAATTAATTTCCAAATTCAATGACTTTTTCGATTATCCTAGTTCATTCGATGACTATACATGTGCGCTGAAGCTACCTTACAAATTTCGAAACAATCGGTCAAACCATTTTTGAGATATCGTCGCGACCAGCTAAAAAAACATAATTTTGAGAAAAACGCATTCAAAACTTTGAATAAGATTCAAACTATGAAATTTTTACTCACCATTAATGTGCTATGTCTGGTCCATAGAGGATTCCTTCTTCTTCCTCTTGGGGGGCCCTATATGACCTAGTAAAAACGTCTAGGCATTTACGAGTTTTGCAACGCTCATGCTAGCGAAATAGACACTTGCGAGTGCCTGACCAAATACTTGCAAGTATTCAGAGTGCTTTACAAGTATCTAATGAGGCCCTCGTAAGTGTCTAGTATTTTGCTAGCGCGAGCATTACGAAACTCGTGAATGCCTAACTGAGAAGAATCACATAGTTGTAACTAAATGCTAGCCACAGCAGCAAAATAATTTATTCATATATCAGACAGCTAGACTTTTATTCAAATCGACGCATTTTGTTTAGTTAATTGAATTTAGTTGGATTTAGTAAAACTTCCACTTCTCACAAATAAATATTTTGACATTGTGCTAACCAAATATTCCAAGTAAATCAAAATGTTATTTCAACTAAATTATTTAGTCGATAAAATATGATTGTGCTGAAATATTGTTGGTTATTGAAAATCAAATATGTACCAGGAATCACTAAACAACCTTGCTAGAAATGACTTCAGTGATTTTCTAGGTTATTACAAGGCCTTGCTAGGCCTTGAAAGTCCCTCGCAAGGACATCGTAAGGTCTTGTAAGGCCTGGAGAATAACTAGAATGATTCTTGCCGAGGATATTTGGTCAGGAGAGATTCTGAAGAATTCTTCGCAATTCCACTTGCTCCATATTTTCGCAAAATTTCACTGCATGAAAAAAGATTTTGTACGAATATTCTCCAGACAAAACGTTCCAAAAACCTTTGAACCAATGAAACTGAAAACTTTTGCTATGGAGTAATCTATTCTTCCAAAAATAAACTCCAAAATTCCGTAACGCCGTTGCACGCGATTGCAGCAAATCGAGGTATTACATATGAAATAGCAAAATTTTTTGCTGACCTAGCTAAAAATTTGCTATAACAGCAATCGTGTTAGCTACGACAGCAATTTTTTAGCTGTGGCAGCAAAAAATGTTTGCTCCGCCAGCAAATTTTCAGTATTATATACAGAATAGCAAACAAATTTTGCTGGGATAGCAAACATTTTTTGCTGCCGCAGATAAAAATTCCCCGTCGCAGCTAACAAGATTGCTGGAACAGCAAATAGTTTGCTGTCACAGCAAAAAATTCGCTGCTCTGGCAAAAGGAACCCAGCAAAAGTAGATTTCGCTGCCACAGCGAATTCCTTTTTCTTCGTGTGGAAATGCCGGTGAAACAATTGACAATGATGAAATGGTACTCGGCGCATGCGTAATCAGATTCTATTTGCTGAGGACCTTGGATTGTTAGTTGTCACAAATAAATTACTTATGCTACTATTAACTGAACTTTTTTATGTAAAATGAAAGGACGTTAAATCATTGTTATTGCTACCGCAAACAAATTTTCATTCATATCAAATAAAGATTTATTCAAATCAACTAAAAGATTATTAACTAAAGTATTTTTGCTCACGTAACTAAACGATCTCTCTCAGTGTAGAGCATTGCTATGTAGCTTATACTATACTGAGAGAAAAACAGGCATCAAAATTACAATGTTTATCAACAGATTGAAGACATCGCGGATCATAGGAAATAATCGCTCCACATTAGTTCAGTAAATTACTATTTGAATAGTAATTTTGTTCAAATAACCCCAAAATCAGGTGATTTTCTCGAACTTTTTTTTCATGGAAGGAGGTAAATAAAGACCTCAGGGGTTCTCACACTTGTTAATTAAGTCTTTCAGTACATAAAAAAATTTTTTCAGTAAAAAATAATGCCATGGAAATTGTTGATGCTTGTTGAAACGTAACCACCTAAAAAAACAGTGATCAATCGGGCGCTACTATAGCATTTACAAAAATTATCAGAAATCAAAAATCCAAAAATTTTTATGAAATATATTGTATTTGTTGGAGGTTGTACCCAGAAAACCAATGAAAAGTCCAAAATTAAAAAAATGACAGACATGCAAACTTTTGGTAGCGTTTGTTCTCACCTTTTTTTCGCTCTTTGAAGTGCTATCAAAAGAAAAAAAAGGCAAATGTCATCTCCATTTAGGTTCATCCTCCAATAAATTCTTTAACTTGAGAAAATTTTTTTCATGTACTTTAAGATCCATTTAATAAGTTTCAAATAACTCGAGTTCTTAATTTACTTCATTCTTAAGAAAAAAAACTTGAGAAAATCACCTTCCCATGTGGAAATTTGAACCGGGCCAGCACAGGCCTTGGCTTGAAGAATCTGGACCAGTACTGGCCCGGTTCAAATTTCCACCTGGGTTATTTCGGAATTCGCTTGATGAGAACCTCCCCTTAAATAGTGATTTATTGAACTAATGTGGAGCGATTATCTTCTATGATCCGCGATTTCTTCAATCTGTTAATAAAGATTCTGATCTTCATGCTTTTTTTCTCTCTCAGTGTGTGTGTATACACTTAATATATGAGTATAAATGCGTATTGAAGGTTCTCAGCTGATAAACCGAAGCGTCACAAAGCGCTCTGAACACCTGGTCTTCTAACTGTGGGAATTTTTCAACGATTTCCAATAATGGAAAATCATTCCTCCACACAGTGAAAAAAATTCCGTCATTGTGTAAAAAAGAAGTACGTGTCAAAATTCAAGTGTTGAATATTTAACACTTTTGTGTGTTCATTTAACACACTGTTCGATCGATTCATTTTCAACACATTAAAATGTTATTCGAGTTCAAATTAACACTTTATACGTGTCACTCTGGAATCAACACACGTTGAGTTTGAAGAAAATGGTTAACATTCGCTTTGACGAGAAATTTTTTACTGTGCAGCATCGCCTCCACATGTTAAGGAATCAATTCATGCGAACAAAATTCGATTATTTCATTTTATCACACGGGGTGACAACTTTAAAGCATCAAATCATCCAAAATGACACGAAAAGTCAAGCATAGAGAGTTGCTGGTGGATTCGCCGCAGACTTTTCCAGCCTCAGGTGATTCAAAGGCACTGGGGAGAGATGGGCGAAGAATGAAAATTCAAGTCCTTGATGGACATTCTTCTCGCTATAATCCTTTGAATATATATCATTTTTCTAAGGTTTCAGCGCGCCTTTTGAGAAAAAAGCGATTGTTTTTACTTTCTGCAGTGGCCTAATTCCCTAAGGACTCTTAATGGATTTTTGAAAGATCTTGAATGGATTCAAACTATCACGTGACCTAGAAGTATTATAAGAAAGGGAACCTAGGTGTGCTTTACTCTTGAAACATTTCAGTTAGCACAATTCGCCGGAAGGCCTCAAAAAATCTAACGGAAAAACTTCATGTTTAACTTCTCATAGAACTTTTCTACGTAATTTCTTCTCGATAGAGTATTTTTAGAGATATTTGGAGAATTTCATTACAAATTCTTCATTTTTTACTTTTCGTTTACTTTTTATCATTTTTCGATCATTTTAAACCTAGAAAATTCCGCCAAAATTCTTTTGAACACCTCATTTCCGATGTATCTTTGAGTTATGTATTATAATATTCTGAAAAGTTAGCTAAAAGGTTCAGGAACTCCTGGTGAACTCCCTATTTGATTTTCAATCATCTCAGGTTTTGAAAAGTTCACCAAAAGTTCTGTAGAAAATCTCTCACGTTCGACTTCACGCGAATTCCCTAGTAGAAATTTGATCACGCGTTCCCTATTTTTAATAAGGTCCTGATCAGGTTAGAATCCGGAAACCGTGAATAAAGAAAACTTATTAGGCCCTTACAAGGAACTTATTTGATTCCCCTAATAGGATTCAAATACACTGAGAGAAATAATTACTATCACCAACAACATATTTTCATGTTCGAATAAATCCGTTGCTTAAGAAATATGTATCCTTGATACAAGAAAATTTGTCTGAAGCTAAGAATATAATTCTTGAATTGGAAAAATATTTTCTTGATTCAGGAACATTTTTCTTGGGTCTACAACATGTCAACTGTTTATCAAGAATGTGTATTCTTGAAAAAATTCAAGAATATATTTTCTTGGTATTAGTAATTATTTCTCTCAGTGTAGGGTTGTAACGCAGGGGTACAATAGGGATCGGATGAGATTTCCATAAAATCGAATGAAATAGGGGAAACCGTAACGAAACCTGATGAGGACCGGATAAGAAATCAGGCATGCCTGGTCAGGCCCTGGTATTGTCCCATTCAAAATTTCTACTAGGGTGTCTGGATCATCTACTCTCTAAAATTGTAATGTAGCTGTCTGATATATGACTAAATTATTTTGCTGCTGTGGCTAACATTTAGTTATAGCAACTATATTATTTTCCCCAGTGTAGTACTCTTTAAATATGGAAGAGTGAAAAATCACGTGTTCCACTCCACTAAGTCTCAGAAGTGAGCCAGTCCCCTTCGAGCGGGATTTTCACTCGTTTCGAGTGAGGTCTCACTCTTTTAGAGCGAAAAAGTCACTCTAGAATTGGAGTGACCGTGAATTCCTAACCTGAAACCTTGAATTATCACTTTGAAAGAGTGAAAATTTCACTCAAAATTTCGACAGGCTTTCTTCTGGCTGCCTAAAGAGTGAAATCTCACTCTAAAAATTTTAGAGAGTACACAACGGAGACTTATAATGGTGGATTGTACAAATTCATTGTCTCTATTACAAAATATATTATACCAAAAATAAATTAAGTGTTTCCGAAAGTGAATCCGGTAGTTCTATTATCTTATGAACAATATCACTTCATATATTGTGAAATTTTTTATTCAAAGGCCGATTTAAAGCGCTCCGTTGTCGCCCTACGCAGTCAATTTTTACAATTTTCTTTTTTGCGTGTATTTCTATCACAGAATTTTCTCCATCCAATCGTTCTTCGCACACTCTTTTGGAGTGAAAATCAAGACTCCAGTTTCACTCCCCACAATACGAGGTGTGTTCAAAAAGTAAGGTGACTTTTCAAATTTCGCGGGCAACGTACTTTCGATTATCGATTCTTTTGTTTTGTTATGTTGGCACACTCTTCCCGAACATCTGTACCAAGTTTCAAGTGTATAGCATTTTTTGTTTGGTTGTGAGAGGCGTAAAGGTTATAAGTGTTTTGCGTGCTCGGCGATTTCTTGCTATCGAAAAATATGGATCAAAGGATTTGCATCAAATTTTCTGTAAAAAATAAAATAAAGTGCTCCGAAACACTTGAAATGTTGACAGTAGCATACGGTGAAACTGTTCTGAGTAAAAAAGTGTTTACAAGTGGTACAAACTCTTCCAAGATGGCTGGGAAGATGCCAATGACGAGCCTCGCTCTGGACGCCCAAGCACGTCAACAACTGATGGAAACGTTCAAGCAGTGAAGAAAATTGTTTTGGAAAATCGTCGAATCACTATCAGAGAAGTTGCTGAGGATGTTGGTTTATCGCTTGGCTCGTGCCATGAAATTTTTTCTAACGTTTTGGGCATGAGACGTGTGTCAGCGAAGTTTGTTCCGAAATTGCTAAATTTTGACCAAAAGAACCGTCGCATGAGCATCGCTCAAGAACTGTTGAATGACGTCAACGACGACCCAGATTTATTCAAAAGGGTCATAACTGGTGACGATTCATAGGTATATGGTTATGATGTCGAAACCAAAGTCCAATCGTCCCAATGGAAGACCCCAGATGAGCCAAGACCGAAAAAAGCACGCCAAGTTCGATCAAATGTCAAAGTTTTGCTCACTGTTTTCTTCGATTACCATGGCGTGGTGCATCAGGAGTTCTTACCATATGGTCGTACGGTCAATAAACAGTATTTTCTTGAAGTTATGCGCCGTTTGCGAGAAGCAATACGAAGAAAACGTCCAGAATTGTGGAAAAATAATTCATGGCTTTTGCATCACGATAATGCTCCTGCTCACTCATCTTTGCTTGTGAGAGATTTTTTGGCCAAAAACAACACCACAATCATGCCTCCAGCCACCATATTCACCGGATTTGGCCCTATGTGACTTTTTCTTGTTCCCAAAACTAAAGAGACCTATGAAAGGACGGAGATTTGCAACGATTGAAGAGATAAAGACTGCATCGCTGGAAGAGCTCAAGGCTATACCGAAAAGTGCTTATGAGAAGTGCTTTGAGGATTGGAAAAACCGTTGGCATAAGTGTATTGTATCTGAGGGGGATTACTTTGAAGGGGACAACATAAATATTGATAAATAAATAAATATTTTTTCTTAAAAATACAAAGTCACCTTACTTTTTGAACACACCTCGTATGATCGGCGGCCACTTCGATTTTGGAATAATTTTTTTCATTCAAAATTAATGAACATTCGACTTGAATGAAAACACCTGTCTCTTCCAAAATTTGATAATACTTATTGAATCCAAACAGTGGCGTACCAACCAGGGGAGCAAGGGATAAATCCCCCCCCCCCCCCAACATATAGACATTTTTTCATAAGGAGGCAAATAAAAGTGTTCAGAACCCTTCAAAAACGCTTGTAACTCAATCGAAAAAGAAATTGGTATGCACCTCAATATGTTGCACAAAAACCTCGCAAAAAATAGAACCATATTAGAACGCCTGATTTTGGCAATAATTTTAATGGATTTCGAAGATTTTATTCTATAATTCGATTTTGTACACTCGGAGGTATAGAAAATCATATTCTTCTGTTTATTCCACGTACGGTAGAACTGATTCTCCTAAGCTACCTAACAAAAAGTATCTGAGTATAAATAGCAACCCCCACCCCTTAATGCAAATCATTAGCTCATTATTATAAATCAAAAATAAAAGAATTGACGGATGAATCATTTTTAATGAACGTTACGTGAGCGGATCTGAAAATAATAATTTACAGTAACCCAACACGGAATTAGAATGCTATTGAGGATGATCAACGAATCATAAATACCCTAATCGTTTATTGATTAATAATACTTCCTCTAGATAGATTTCCCGCTCACCAACACTACATAATTTCCTACATGATCTCATCCTTATTGTCAATGATATCTTTCACATCGATGACCAATTTGTCATAATAAGTTTTGGCATCGTTGAGGGTGTGCGTATTGATTGAGCTTTTTTTGCCTCTCTGAGTTGTTCCCATTGTGATTAATCCCCACGTGATAAGTGTTGTGTCGTGTTGTGCATTGCAGCCTTGTAACCGTTTTGGCACCTCGCCCGTTGGTCAACCTAATCCACTTAGTTTACAATCAGTACAAGTGAAGTCCTCGCACGGGTCGTGATACGCTCTTGATATAAATTTTTGTCAGCGCTACTCTCTTGGTACACCGCGACGAGCTGATAAAAGTATGGATTTATTGAAAAATTCTGAAATCACGGAAATGTGAGAAGTTAGGGTTTTACGTTAGTTCTATCCGAGTCATAACGAATTAGTGGATTAACTGTGATTTTGTAACATAAAATCCAGGAAATTGTATTTGGATGATTCAACATGATTTTATCCACCGAAGTCACGTACTGCTAACACCCACGATTTTAGATTATCACACAAGTTGGAGCAATTTTGAAGATTACAAGAAATATGATTGGTCAAGTCACTCTTCGATCTCCACAATTGGCTGTAGCTAGTTTAATTGTGCCATGAAACAATTTTTCATGGTACAAACAAATTAGTCATCATTTACTTGGTTGAGGTTGATACTAGGATGCTTTTTCATGCAACTTTCTGCAAAACTCGATTAGGCATTGAATGCGGAATCCAGTTCATTAATACTCAAGAATTTTTACCTTTCGAATATGGGACAGAAAAATTCAATCTGCTGTCTACACTTACAGAAAAACGACCTGGTTGGAACACTTGTGATTGCAATAACTTGGAATCTGGGTTTAGTCATCAGGATATATGATTATGATGTCCAGAAAAAGTGATTGAAGCTACAATTAACCACAGTTTTCTGGGTTCGATAAGCAGAATATGTAGTTCATTTTAGCTTCAAACACTTTTTCTGGACATCACAATCACATTTCCTGGTGAATCGAACCAGATGTCAAGTTACTGCAACCACAAATGTTTCAACCAGTCCATTTTTATGTCAGTGTACTCAGGAATCTCAGGGAAATCTGGATGAAAGAGTGATGGCAAGCTTGCAAAAATATTGAGGTAATTCAGGAAAGATCTTGATGAAATTTATCAAGAGTATGACGAAGTTCCAAACCCTATAATATTTTCTCAGAAGACTTTTGTAAAATCTGTTCCAAATTCTCCAACATTGTCAGCCAGAGTTCTCTGAGATTTTTAGTATACTAATTCCTTCAGCACGAGTGTTGAAGTTTAATTACTTCGGAACTCGTATATGCGTGGTATGTGTTTTTCATTCACTATAACAATCCTGTATGACTTATATAAGTTTCATATAGTACTAAATATTCATGATCCAAATGATCCTAAGGTATGTATCATTCGTGATTTCCTGCCATGAACGAACATTCCTCAACTATAGGTTTAACTGGCCAATAAATGGACGGTCAAGCTCTTCTGAACTTCTCTAAACCAATTTCATATTACAAAAGTTACAATCTCAATTAAAATAAGAGAGTAATCTACGTAATAGTTTATAAAAAATTCAAAAAACAGCATTCAACTTGATGACAAACACGTGATTCATGAGGAAAGAAAAATTAAAAACGTAAAAACAGCTCATAACCCCAATAAAATGGACGATGCAGTTAGAAGATTAATTATTCACTAATAGATAAAATCAAACAAATCGCTCTTACATAATGATGGAGATGTTGACTGTCGAAAGAAAGAACAATTGAAATTCTGCTATGTTCTAACTATTTTATAATAATGAAATCAAACATCTGACGTCCATCTATCGGTGAGGGTCAATTTATTAGTCAGTTTACCCTATTTCATTTGTGCCGAACCAAATTTCCTCCAAAAGTGTCGCTGATAGGGATGAAAAGACTGGGAAAGCTTTCCAGATAGTGCTCAGCCCTGCTCAAGTGCCAAGGAAACACCTAGAATGATTCCTACTCGGAACCACACGGAGAAAATAGAACAGTCACCATGACGTAAAGTGGTTTAATCAAGTTACTGTGTTGAAATTTAGATAGGGAATGTCGCTGCAAATGTTCTGACAATGTGTTACAGTGTTATCATAATTAGTGAAGGAGTCTCATTACGTTATTACAGTCCTAATGTTGCATTCCACAAACGAAACTTGTTTCCTTGCCTAAAAAATCTCATTGAACCGATTGATTCTCATTGATTCCGATGCAGAAAACTGATTCAAACCCAGTGAGAATCAATTTTTAATGGGTTTGAATCGGGTTTCTGTATCGTAATCAATCAGAATTAATAGGTTCAATGAGATTCTTTCAGCAGGGTTCTCAATGAATGTCAACTTTAACCCTTAGCCGCCACCCTTCGCCAGTGTAACATAGCTGCCACACTGGGGTCGACTATGACCCCAACTATAAACGTACACCACGGCCAAGCTGTGCGTACATATGTCTTGAAAAATTTTTAGAGAGTACTAAAACTATCCCCATTTTCAATCAAATAATTTCCCTAAAAAAAATTTATTTCGAATTTGTGAAACAATTCTTTCTGCAGCACACATGCATCGCTTGTTTTCATCGATCGATGAGTATATTTTCGCTTCTAAACGACATTATCACTGTATCATGAAAAAAAATTACATGAAACATGGACAATCATGTCAGGCTAGGGTGGAGTGAGGTGAAGAAACTCTAAAGTAGCACCAGATTACGCGGAGAGTTCGGATTATCGAGTTTCTTGATAGTAATTCAAGATTGAATCATGTTGGGGTCAGTCTGACCCCAGTGTGGCAGCTAAAGGTTAAATTGAATTGAATTGATCCAGTATGAGTAGAGAGAGGTCAAGTAGTATCGGACATTTGAACTTTTTCGCAATTATTGAAAGTACCTGTGAATACATCTGCATAAACTGCGCTCCACATTGAAGTTTAGTATATCAACCAAATACCCCTGAACCTCATTGTTCTAAATCAAGATGTTCTATCAAATCCCTATACTTTTTGTTCACATTGGATTTTAACATTCTCTCCTTCTAAAGAGTTGTATCGGACATGATATAATATATGAAAGAAAAAAATTTATTTATAATCTGACAAACAATTTTCTCCTTCTGGGCATATTTTTTAATCACAAACCAACATAACGCAAGGAACATTACACGAACCGAAATGTATATGTATAAAATGATGAACTATATGAATATAGTGATAATAAAATTATCAGCAAATTTGTTTTATAGATTCTCTCATATTACTTCTTTTCCAATTCTGACTTACTTTTCCGTACATTTCATTTTTTTCAACATTCAATCCTGTTCGATACCACCCATACAAGTCAGTGATGCCAGATTAAAGACCGAGATCATTTTTCCCTCTTCATCGAGCCACTCTCTTTTTTCCCAACCCTATGTTGCCAGAAACAAAGGAACAAGAGCGCCGAGAACGGAGTACATTGGTCAATCCGATCAACAAAAGTATTTGATTGGATGTAGGCCGTTGGATCTAAACATTTCTGGCATCACTACCCCCACCATGTAAATTCAGTCGAGCGTGCGAGAGGGAGAACTCTCTCTCTCTCTCTCTCTGGATTTTCATGGTGGGGGAAAAGAGAGTTGCTCGATGGAGAGGATAAAAACGGTCTCGGTCTCGAATCTGGCATCACTGCATCCAACAGGCTACGCAAATTTAGTTGTCATGGACGTGATATTTGGCCTGATCAAATTCAAAACCCTCCAAAATGAAGAAGAATGACTGTTGTTTTTAGCAATACGCGTAAAATATAAGCAAAAAAGCTCATCTCAAACGCAAGATATGCAAACACAAAGTTGCTTCTCGCACTGACGAATATGTCAGAAGCATAAAAAGTCGACTTTCGCTTGTAAACAAATCACAAACTTGATCTAATACAGTAGGAGATGTCTCTACCTACCCTCGTGAAGATCCTAGGGTGGAAGAAGCGGTATTGAAACAAATGAAACGTGAAAATGTTCCAATTCCCTCCTGAATTACGCTTAGATGACTCTTCGCTTGCGTTTTTGTTACGCTTTCGTTGCGCTTCAACGCTTCATTTTCACCAGAGTACTTCATTCAACATGCAAGTGGCGCACTGGGAGAAAAAAAGTAGTGAAGTTGGCATTGATGACCAGTCTTGTCATTTTATGCTAGTAAAGCAATGTTGACTCAGCATTGGTTACTAATGCCAGTGCAACTTTATTTCCATGTTGGATCAGCATTTTTTTCCCAGTGCACCACACACTGGGGAAAAAAGACGAGTGATGCGCTGTTGGCCAAAGAGTCCATCACTGTCACTAACCAATCGGGTGTTACCAAGAGTATATCGCTATTGGTAGGAACAATAAAACACTTTTGAAGATCAATTGTGGATTACCAAGAGTATGTCGCTATTGGTGAGCATAGTAAGATTCTGTTGGAAGCAACTAGAAACCTCCAAAGAGGAATGCCAAGTAAGGTATTGTTGACAGTCAATAGTGCATCACTATTGTAATCAATAGTGAATTCGTAGTGTTTTCAATGTGTCAGGAAATATGTATTCTGACATTTTGATAACGAAAATACATTCGAGTTGTTTTTGCAGATGGTTTTATTATATACAGGGTGTCCCATTTTAATCTTTAAATGCAAATATCTCAAAAACATGCATCTTAAACCAAAAGTACTTCATACCAAAGTTGTTATACAAAGAGGGGGCCACAAAACTACGATATCAGTTCTGTCATAGATGGCGTTATGATCGATTAAAATGGGGTCAACATCATTTTTTTAAACGGGAACCCCCTTTTTTTATTGCATATCTTGATTCTACGCAAAAAACTGAGTAACTTTTGCTTGAAACGTTTTTCTAAATTTTTGAAGATGGCGCCACAATCGATGAAAAATAAAGTCTATGAAACAATATGCGGATATCTTGTGGAATGCATCCAAGAGCCGAAATATCTCATTCGAATGTTGTTGTTGAGAGAGGGGACGACACAATGGCGATATCAGTTCCATAGTAGATGACGCTGTGGTCAGTAAAACTGAGGTGAACTTCAATTTTTTAAATGGCAACTCCTCCTTCTTATCGCATATCATGATTCTACGCGAAAAAATGAGGAAGTTTTGTTTGGAACATTTTTCCTAAATTCTTGGAGTTCAAACAGTGGAAAATGAGGTTGATGAAATAGTTCCACTGCATTAGAAGAGTTACATTAAATTGAAGTCATTTACAATGTTTCGGACATGACATTTGTTGTGTTTTGTGTTCGATTTCTTCTCTGAAATTATTATTGTTTTGATTTGTTTGTTGACCGTTGCTTCACACATAATGCAGTAGAACTTTTTCATCAACCTCATTTTCCACCGTTTCCATGTTCAAGAATTTAGGAAAAATGTTTCAAACAAAAATTCCTCATTTTTTTGCGTAGAATCATGATATGCGATAAAAAGTAGGAGTTTCCATTTGAAAAATTTAAGTTGACCTCATTTTTACCGACCACAGCGCCATCTACTATGGAACTGATATCGCCATTGTGTCGTCCCCTCTCTTAACAACAACATTCGAATGAGATATTTCGGCTCTTGGATGCATTCCTCAAGATATCCGCATATTGTTTCATAGACTTTATTTTTCATCAATTGTGGCGCCATCTTCAAAAATTTAGAAAAACGTTTCAAGCAAAAGTTACTCAGTTTTTTGCGTAGAATCAAGATATGCAATAAAAAAAGGGGGTTCCCGTTTAAAAAAATGATGTTGACCCCATTTTAATCGATCATAACGCCATCTATGACGGAA
The DNA here is from genome assembly GCA_018340375.1 of Gonatopus flavifemur. Classification (NCBI taxonomy): domain Eukaryota; kingdom Metazoa; phylum Arthropoda; class Insecta; order Hymenoptera; family Dryinidae; genus Gonatopus; species Gonatopus flavifemur. The sequence continues at coordinate 4,686,114 of JAFFJZ010000001.1, forward strand.
CTGATATCGTAATTTTGTGGCCCCTTTGTATAACAACGTTGGTATGAAGTACTCTTGGTTCAAGATGCATGTTTTTGAGATATTTGCATTCAAAGATTAAAATGGGACACCCTATATATATAAGAAATCAGAAAATAAATATAAATGAAGAACTATTGATCAAATGTGATGTGATTTTTATCAAATAACCTTACTATGGGAAATATGAATACGCGATCAGAATTGAAGAGGAATCACATTAACATATATTCAAAAAATTGAGGAGTCCTATGAGGAGCCATCAAAACATTTGTGAAGGAATACTTCATGTCTATGTGATATAAATTAATAATGTCTAATCTATCTGATTCGGATCTTCCAATTTCCAAATCACATCACTTGCACTTTATCTCGAAGCTATAGCACAAATGTTCTGATGATTCCTCATAGGACTTCCAATAGTTTCAAATATTATCTGAATGAATATCCAATCACATAATTTTTCGAATATATTTTAATGTGATTCCTCTTCGATTTTGATCGCGGATTCATATTCCCCGTAGTAAGGTGATTCAATAAGAATTACATCATGTTTGATAAATAGTTCTTCATTGATAGTATGTTAATTTACTGATTTCTTATATATATAATAAAATCATCTGCAAAAACAAACTCGGATGTATTTTCATCCATATATTCATATTTTATTGAAATATCAGAATACATTTTTCCTGATACATTGAAAGCACTACGGATTCACTATCGGTTACAATAGTGATGCACTATTGATTGTCAACAATACCTCACTGGGCATTTCTCTTTTGAGGTTTCTATTTGCTTCCAACAGCATTTTACTATGCTTACCAATAGCGATATACACTTGGTAACACACAATTGATCATCAAAAGTGTTTTATTGTTCCTACCAATAGGGATATACTTTTGGTAACACCCGATTGGTTAGTGACAGTGATGGACTCTTTGACCAACAGCGCATCACTCGTCTTTTTTTCCCAGTGCACACGGAAAAAATGAAACACGACTGGTTACTGTGTTACACAAGAATAAGCAAAAAATATGAGGAAAAATTCTTAGCATGCGACTAGTTCAAGTTATAATGAGAATAAGTAGTTTTCACATACGACAGAGGATCTTTTACCACAGTAACCGTTTACTTTTAGGATAATACAGATTCCCTTCAGCAGTAGAACCCTTGCTATATAACACAAATGTAAGTTTTGCTGTGTCCAAAAACGAATGACTCACTTGATAAAGATTCCCCATTCTAGTCCAGCACAGTAACCATTCCTGTGCTAGATAAGAACTGCCACTCAGAGTTCCCAAGGCCTAATAGAAACTCGAGATATGAGTTACAGTGCAACCAGGGATATCCTCACGAACTAGAATTCACACGCACAACTATATCCCTGTCACCATGGTGGCGCTATAACTCGTATCTCGAGTTTCTATTATGCCTTGAGAACTCTGAGTGGCAGTTCTTATCTAGCACAGGAATGGTTACTGTGCTGGACTAGAATGGGGAATCTTTATCAAGTGAGTCATTCGTTTTTGGATACAGCACTTACATTTGTGTTATATAGCAAGGGTTCTACTGCTGAAGGGAATCTGTATTATCCTAAAAGTAAACGGTAACTGTGAACATGATAACCATTCTGTTTTCAATGTAATGTGAAACATAGTAATGGTTACTGTGGTAAAAGATCCTCTGTCGTATGTGAAAACTACTTATTCTCATTATAATTTGAACTAGTCGCATGCTAAGAATATTTTCTCATATTTTTTGCTTATTCTTGTGTAACACAGTAACCAGTCGTGTTTCATTTTTTCCGTGCAGGTATTTCTGCGTGCAACTAATATCTGAAACAACGCTTGTCCAATACTACTCGCTGTCCGATAATACTCGACCTTGCTCTACTGCACTGTAGAAAAAAAAGTGTATTCAACTACACCAACGATTGGGTAAGAAGTTTTGACTCAATTGATAACCGAATGAATTCAAAGTTGATTCAATCGCACTGAAAGAATTTTGTTGTATAAAAATCACCCTGAAATTTCAGTATTCGAAGGACAAGTAAAAATTGCTCAAAAATCACTGTGCAGCTTGTGAAAATGAGTGAATTTTCTAAACAGTCGAGAGTGATATTTTCTACAAGTTTTACACAATGCACAGTGATATTTAGAGAAATGTCTACTTGTCCTTCGATCGCAGAAATTTCACCCAGAGTCGAAAATTTTGAACGGTTTTTATCTTCATATTTCGTTTTTAGACTGATTTTGTCCTGATTGTTGAATAATGCGGATAAAAACAGTACCTTTTCATAATTTTACACTGAGAGAAGAAATTTGCGGGAACAATGAAATATTTAGTTGAACAGTCGCCATAAAATACTTAATTGATTTGAATAAACTTTCATTGACTCAAATAAATAACTGTTCCCATTGATGAAATATTTCATAGCATATCAAATATGTGTTTGATTGAATAAATATTCAATCGAGCCAAGGAAAGTTTATTCGAATCAATTGAGTATTTTATGGCCACTATTCAACTAAATATTTTATTGTTTCCGGAAATTTTTTCTCTCAGTGTAGTCTGGATTTTTCCTCGATCATTTTTATTCGCTGGAGGAGAAATTCAGACTAAAATCATGAAGAAGTACTGTTTTCATCCACATTATTCAACAATAAGGACAAAATCAGTCTAACAACGGAATATGAGGACAAAAACCGTCCAAATGTTTCGATTCGGAACGGTATTTTATCAGATAAAATTTTTTCAGGGCATAAAATAAGACTGAACGTATCCTACTATCAGCGTAATTGATGGCACAATGTAGGACAGAACAACGAGGTACTACTGTTTCCATAATCCGGACTCCGGAAATCACTGTTCCCAATCTAGCCCTCTCTGTCTTCCCGAGTGGAAATTTTTTTTTCACTCGGGTTGTTGCAATTGGTCATTCTTATTAATAATAGAACATATGATTGGTCAATTCCATTAGATCTGGCACTTCGATGGCTATAGCGCTGAAAGCCATATTCATTTTATTGCCCTTTCGAGTGAAAAGAGAAGAACTACCTCGAAGTCAGGGACTACTCTCTTCTACAGTGTAGTTATTTTTCTTTGCCCGGACACGCGAGAAAATTTTAGCAGCAGAGATGAGTTAGAAAGATTATTGCTATATCACGTTTGTCGTTCATCTTTCAATGCTAATAAACTTACAAGAGAAATTCAATCAATCACATCATACGGACCACAATTCATCTTTTGTAGCAGTCACCAAGTTTCATTCTCCAACAATGCACTTAGATTTGACGCGAAAATCATACTTACTGAGAGCATTGTTCTCCACCAATATTCTACCTGTATTTTACTGGAGTCCTTGGTGAAGGGTTGGTGATCGTGCTGTCCGAGATACTTCTCCGCTTTTCTTTTCGCCACTATACGAGAACACCATACGAAGAAAAAAGTATTCCTGGCACAACGAACTGGTTTGTTATTATAGCACCCACAAAAACGAAATTGCGGAAGCAGCAAGAAAAATGATTGAGACGGTCAACTTGTTTTTTGCTAACATGAACAAATTCATCTTCATTCTGATGAATCTTGTCTTCAATAAAAAAAAAAGATCATTGAAATGAAAAAATTTTCCATTGAATTAAAATCATATTCTTCGAATTTAGGAAAAAATATATACACGGAGAGAAAGGGTCTATTCAAATATTCGACAGCTAGGAAATTCAGTAACTGTAAATAAAAATTTAGTTGTGCTAGCTAAATTTTATTTGTCACAACTATATTTTTTATTCCCATTGAATGTACCATTTTATTCATATTTCAGACAGCTAGCCTTTTATTTACCCCAACTAGAGTCTAGCTGGCGTAAATAAAAATCTAGCTGCGGCAACTAACATTTAGTTGTCCCAACTAGCTACCTTTCTCTCAGTGTATGTGTTTCAATTTGAAAATTTTTGGTTTTAGTTTAATGAAACTTTTCTCCATTGAACTGAATTTTCGTCGATTGAAAGGAAGATTTATTAGAATGAGGGTAAAGAAAATTTTCTTTTAATCTAAGAAATTGGGTTTCCAGTGTACTTTTGCAAAGACAAGAAATTTTCTTTTTGTAAGCGCTATAGTAATAAACCTGTATTCTCCGTGCAAATAGCAATCTAGTTTAATCTCGCAGGACGTTCATAACTGCATGACTGTTTTATATTTGTTCTCATAAAATTTGTCTCAATGATATCGAGCGTTATTGTGAACTTTGGATTATTCATTTTCGTAGGTACCTACATCAAACAATTTAATCGGACCTAAACCATTTGGTAACTCGAGTGCTGTATCACCAACATCGAATCTCTCATCGCCTCCATTATCAAATTCCGGAAGCAATAATTTTTCACGTCCACAAAACCAAACCATAACTGGTGAGTATTTTTATTAATAATAGAAATTAATGGAACATTATGTTGAAATTAAAAACTATTAGCTGCAAAAATATTCCGAATGAAGCTGAGGAAAAAAATATCATTGCGGAATGGTAAGCGCGCAAGAAAATGCCTACCCGGTTGGCAACCGGTTTGATAACAAGAAATTTTAAGATTGTTCTGTACGATACCCACGCTCATTGTTTCTTTTCATGTATAAACCTTGGGTGTTTACGATGAATAATGCGATCTTCGAAGAAGTAAATTTGAAACAAACAGTGAAATTCGTATCAATAATTAATTACAAGAATGAAGAACTCGAGTAGAGGAATCAGCGATGGAAAAAAGATGCTCATAAACGAATCAAATTGAACCCGTATATCAAACTTTATGTCGATCTGTGTGGTTTAATCAGAGAATCTTAAATCATTCGAGCTATATTCCTAAGTAGCATAAGAACCTTTCAAACATTCTGCGCTCGTTCTGTGATAATGCATAGAATGTGCAGGTGAGACTGTTTTGGATAAATCTGAAAAAGAAATTCTAAGAATAGTACATAGAACGTACTTTTTCGAAACAGTCTTACTCGAAGATTCTGAAATGGTCATAAAACACTTCCAGAACTTCCAAGAACCTTCTGAGTATTTTTAACCTTTTGTGCTACTTGGGTTATGATTGACAATTCAAGTCCTATTGAAACATCACTTGGAAAACCTCGTCAAGTTTTATCATTTCCATTATACATGCAAAAATCATACACTGAAAAAAATAATTAGTTACTCTTATTCCAAATCAATTTCGGCAACTAGATACAGTTGTTGATATTTGGATAACTAAGCTGGGTGTTGGCTTCAACTACATTTGAATTCACTTCCGCTGACTTTAGTTGCTATTACTGGATTTGAAGTTGCCTTTACTACAGTTTTTATTACCTGCTTCTCTATTACTCGGAACTAATCTCCGCAAATAACTTCAATTCATTGTTGTAAATAAATTATTTTTTTCAGTGTAAACTTGGAAGATCTTATCATAACGCTAATTCAAGAACAATTTCACGAATAGTACTACAACTCGGGTTCTTACGAGGACTAGCACAGCTCGTCAAATTTTCACCAAACACTAGCACTGCTCGTAGTTCTTTTACGAAGACTAGCACGTTCACAATCTACTCGTAAGAACTTTATGAGTCGTGCCGGTCTTCGCAAATAAGTTAGAAGTTGTGCTCCTCTTTGTGACAGTCCATGAGCTGTTATAGTCTTCTTCACATCCCGTTAACTTTGCTACTTTTCGTAAAATGTTCAGGAATGCTGCTGTAACGTGGAATTGTCGTTATTGTGGAGATCCATCCTACGCGATTTTTATGGATTTTTGTCACCCCACCATGTTTGAATAAACGCGTATTGGATTTCTCATATGCATCTTTTCAAAATCGCTGAATAATCTGGATAAATAACTCCATAATGCAGAAATATTTTGAATTTCGTGATATATTGTGAAGTACATCACTCGTATACACACTGTCAAAAATATGGGAAGTTTGTTTCTCACTTCAGTGGACTGCTAAAAATTTCTTGAAATTTCATTCATTTCTCAAGAGATACTTGTGAAATGAAATTTCCAATTCTTGGTGATGGAATTAAGAATTCAGTGACGTGTATTTGAATTTTCAATTGTCGCTATGATATTACCCATAATAGGACAGTTTGGTAACTGAACTTTCATTCACATGTAATTGAAATTCCAAGTAAATTTTCCAATCCCACGTAAAAAAAATATGCATAGTTTATACATAAGTTTTTAAGCATAATTGATGCATAAATTATACATAAATTTTGTATAAAATTTGTGTGAAGTTGATATAAGCGCCCGATTATCAACATCCGATATGATTGAGTTGTTAAATCACAGGAATGATTAACAAAATTTACTTGGATTCAGAATTGTTAGAAACGTGATTTGTAATTTGCATGAAGGACTATATTATTTCATAATAACACCACTGTATCCTGATCAAGAGTCAATCAAGAGTTCACCGCGGTGGAACTTGAGTTGGAACTCACACGCTTCATCATGATATGTTACATAATTCAACATCTAAAAATGCGCTGGTTTGGAATTCGATTTAACCTTGGTTAACATTTTCATCTTCTAACTCTATCCAACATATTCCTTCGAATAAGCACATAGTGAACAGATGTTAATCCATCAAAATTTTGAAAATATTCAAGTATATCAGAGAAATATTTCACAAAAAAATTGGCTAAGTTTCCAGTGCTAGTATCTCCTTAACATTCAACTCTTCTTGATATCGAATAAGAAGTGAAAAAATCATGCCTAGTTTTTATATAGATTATGCATAATGTTTATAGAAAGAAACAGGTTCACATAAATCATGTATATTTGACCCTAAATTATGTGTCAATCGTATAATTATTATACATAAAGTATGCATAATCTATATGAGCACATTTCTTTGCACATTATTTGAAAATAATCATTTCCTAGTCTTATATTATGTACTTATTAATCAGTTTTGGTTTAAGTAAAAAACAACCATCTGCAAAACACATTTTCATACACGGAAAACATAAGTGATCCAAATTTTCGTTGATTAGTATGTCACTTTTAGACAGAATACAAATTTGAAAAGAATTCGTACACCAGATTTTACTGATTCTTTTCGAAATTGTGTTTCGTTCCACCACGGTGAATTCTTGATTGACTCTTGATCAGGATACAGTGGTGTTATTATAAAATAATATAGTCCTTCATGCAAATTGCAAATCACGTTTCTAATAATTCTAAATCCAAGTAAATTTTGTTAATCATTCCTGTGATATAACAACTCAATCATATCGGATGTTGATAATCGGGCGCTTATATTAACTTCACACACATTTTATACAAAATTCATGTATAATTTATGTATGTTCATTTCCTTACATAAAATATGCATAATTTATGCACCAATCATGCATAAAAACTTATGTAAAAACTATGCATATTTTTTTTACGTGGGATCGCATGAGTGGAAATTGCTTCCATTGCACGTGATGGAATTTTACTCCACAAATTTTTGAAAGTGTGGTGGGTTCCATCCCTCTGTGAATTCTTCACAATTGGGAAAAAAATCTATCACATTATAGTGAATATTTCCCCATTCATCATGGTTATAATTGAACGGTAAGTGAGTACTTTATTCGACACGATTTGCTCGTCTCATGAAAACGAAAGAAATCTGTCATTGAAGTTTGCATCGTTTATAGAAACGAAACGACAATCGAATCTTACAAAATTTTATGATTCATCAATATTTATCTCATTGAATTGATTCCTTGAGACTGGAAACATCATTTGTAGAATGTATTGCAAGATTTTTGATCCAAAACAGCTGGGTATTGCGTTATCCGATTACTAGTTCGTTTCAATGAACGATTCAAACTTCAGGGATATTATATTGAACGATGTTATTGAATTGATTCTTTTCATAACACGAGTTCATAACTAGTCTTGTTCCTCTTATCTATACTTGAGCCATTTTTGACAACAATTGATAAAGTACTCACTATTTTCTTCTTTTAGAGGGACACTATTTTTTGGAATGAAGTTCCATAATTATTGTTTACAGTGATTTCTAAAGCATACGCTTGTGTAAACAAGACAATAAATTTGGACATGTATTCAGAACTACTAGTATTATCATTTCATTATGAAATAATGTAGTTGTTCTATAATCTGCAATCAGGTACAGTAATCTTTTTTGAGGATATTTTTGCATCACGCTAATCGTTGATGTAATTGTCGCACAAAAATGTACCCTCACTTTGGTACGTTAGCTAGCTTCTCATAACCGACCGGTTGCTGGTCTAATTCTTGGGTGTAATTGTTTGGTTTGAGAGTTCGAATCTCTGATTCCTTCACCAGCGGTAATCCCGTGAAACAAGGTTCACGTACACTTGGTCCTGTCCCACCAAAATATCCTTTGGAAAAACAATCCTCGAGAAGAATGATCCTTACACATAAAAACCTTCCAAACAACATCCCTTAACCAATTAATCCTTGACAGCCACATCCTCGGGAAAAACATTCCCAAAAAAAATACACATCAAACAAAGATCAACGCACTTCTGCAAAAAACATCTCAAGAAACATCAACGACTTTCTCCACCATCATCTTTCACTCAACCACGAATCACGCAATAACGAACACAGGTAATTACAGGTCCTCGCATTCAATCTTCCATTCAATTAAACTCAACACAGAATGTACTCATCTAAACCATAACATTTACATACCCACGTGTACAGCCAAACACAACCTCAACATGGTACTTGTCGACTTCCTAATCATTTCAACAAACAGAAACAACATGCCACTCACATTTACAGCTTGCCAGCTGTAGAAGTATAAAACCAGAATTTTTTCGTAAAAATCATCTTTTGAAGCGAACCAGTTATCGATTCATTCTCCTACATTTCCATACGAATTGAAGCATTGTTCAGCAAGAGCGTGTCCCATTAACGCGAATAGATGATAATCGGGCGGAGCCAATTCTGGAGAATAAGCCGCATGCGGTAGCATCTCCCAACTGAACGCCTCGATTGTTTCCCTGACCAGTTTCGCCGTGTGAGATGGGGCATTATCGTGGGGCAAGATGACTTTGCGTTGCCTTTTTCCATATCCCGCTCGATTTTCACGCAGTGCGCGATTCAAGTCGATCATTTGCCGTTGGTAGCGATCAGTGTTGACGATTTGCGCAGTTTTTAGCAAATCATAGTAGAATGCACCTTTCTGATCCCACCAAACTTAGAGCATTGTCTTGTTTCCAAAACAATCTGGTATCGCAGTGGATGTCGATGATTCGCCTGAATTCACCCATGATTTCCGACGCTCAGGATCCCCAAAATATATCCATTTTTTGTCACCTGTCACAATTCGATGGAGGAATGACTTTCTTTTGTATCTGTCGAACAGCATTTCACGAGTGGTTTGTCGATTTTCTTGCTGTCTTTCATTCAGTTCATGTGGAACCCATTTTCCCACTTTCCGAGTTTTTCCCATGGCTTTCAAACGAATGGAGACGGCTTGTTGAGTTTGAGTATTATCTTCATCCAATGAGGCTTGTAATTCGTCGTCTGCGAACTTTCTCGGTGGTTTCCCACGCTCTTCGTTTCTTACGTCAAAATCACCACTTTTCAATTTTTTGAACTACTCGAAACACTGTGTTTCACCAAGGACGTGTTCACCGTAAGCTTCGACGAGCATTCGATGTGATTCTGCAACAGTTTTCTTCAAATGATAACAAAAAACCAATGCTGTCCGCAAATCGTAGTTTGTAGGTACAAAACTGTTTGAGGTTATAAAACAATCACAGGTGCACAGAACTTGTATTGCTTTGTGTTGAAAATCTTCATCAGCTGTTAGAGGGAGATTATGATGCTGAAGAAGTGGTCTCAGAGTCCCTAAACTGATGGCTAGTGCCATTTACGGGAAAATTCCGGTTTCATACTTCTACACCTCGTATTGAAAGCCAACAGAACAAATTATTACTAATACACACATATTATTTCTTACTTACTATATCGACTACATTACATCCAATACACTAACAATAACAACACGTACTGCGCGAAAAATTCAATTATTCTCAGTCACTCACCACTTACTATTCCTAAATTACATTTCTTCTTCTATGCCTATAATTCACAAACAAAAACAATCTTAAATAAACTACATTATTCATGATTATATTAACAAATCAGTTCAACGTAATTCAATTAACAATTTTTGCTAAAACCCATTACACACAACAACATACTCTGACAACTGAATGATCAATCACAAACAATTCAAATTCAGAAGGAATTCTCCTGAAAAATTATTCAGGATGATGTAGACTACTACTGTGGGCAAAAAGTAAGGTGAATTTGTTTGTAAAATGAAAAATCTTCATTTATTCTTCTACATCAATTTCATCCCCTTCGAAGTAATCCCCTCTCGATAAAATACACTCATGCCAACGTTGTTTCCAATCATCGAAACATGCTAAATAGTCCCTTTCCGGTATAGCCATCAGCGCCTTCTTCGATTCAGCTTTTATCTCCTCAATCGATTCGAAACGCTTTCCCCGGAGTGGTCTCTTGAGTTTTGGGAATAGCCAGAAGTCACACGGAGCCAAATCAGGCGAATACGGTGGTTGCGGCACGATATGCGTCGAATTTTTGGCGAAATGGTCATGAAGAATGAGTGCAGTATGAGACGGTGCATTATCGTGATGCAAAAACCAAGAGTTGTTGGCCCATAATTCTGGTCTTTTTAGACGAATTGCTTCACGCATCATATCAGTAAGGTCTCTAACAGTCAACCGACGATTTTTGAGCACTAATTCCTTCACTTCATCGACGTGTTGGTCATCTGTTGACGTCGATGGTCGTCCGGAACGCTCCAAGTCATCAACACGTTCTCGACCCTCTTTGAAGTCTTTGTACCACTTATAAACATTTTTCTGCGACATGGTAGAATCACCAAAGGCCTTCCGCAACATCCTCAAAGTTTCCGCAGCCGAAATTTCATTCCACAAACAAAATTTGATTGCACTTCTCTAATTGCTCTTGCTCAATTAAATCAGACATTGTAAAAATCGAAAAATGCACTCTTGGTCGTTTGGTAAACACAAGCGTAAATGTATCACTGATAATGACATTGACATGAAATTTGGCACAGATGTCATTAACAGTCCTGCCAACTTGAGAAAAAAAGAACTAGCCTGAAATGTCAAGCCCGCGAAGTTTAAATAAAAAATTCACCTTACTTTCTGCCCACAGTAGTACGAAACATGTTTCAAAGAACATAATTGAAGAGGACCGAATGACTAAAAGATATTTTCCCACCGGGATATTTTCGAGTAAAAGGATTCAGGATTTTATTGACCAGGATCACATAATTTAGAATCAACAGACCGCTCACCAAAAACAAAGGGGTAGTGTTTGGTGGGAGCTGAAAAACTGTATGACTCCCACAACCAAACTTCCTATCAATCGATAACAATGCCAAAACAAATGAGAAAATGCAATACATGACTACTATATGAATTGGTCCTCACTTCCCTGCTTAAAGAATCTCATTGATTCCGATGCAGAAAACCGATTCAAACCCATCAAAAATTGATTCTCAATGGATTTGAATCAGTTTTCTGCATCGGAATCAATAAGAATCAATCGATTCTTTAAGCAGGGTTTACTGTAAAATGTAGCCATTTTGAATACAACTTTGTTTTACGTGTATTTAAACGATTGATGGGGCCAATCCCAGGGTTCAGACAAGTTTTGTTCAATCAATTCCCCTGAGTTTTCCCTGAGTAAAATTCTAATTTCCAGAAATCGTCGGATCATGAATGTGTCCCTAAACATTTTTTCCTCAGTGTATAATTTCTAAGATTCCACGATTAAAAATTAAGAAAATATGTTGTAGAAAATGAAAAATAGAATAAATGAACAAATTTTTATTTTGAAAAAATTCTAGTGATTTCCCTGAGATTTCTAGGTTTTTGGGAATTTTTGATAACTTCCCTGAGAATTCCCGGTGTTTTGAGTCCAATTTTTATTTCCCTGAGTTTTCCCGAATTTCCCGGAATTCCAGTTCTGTCTGAACCCTGAATCCAGTGTCCGAATATTTCAAAACTGAACATTACTGTACTTCATCGAGTCTAAAAGTCAGTTTGCAAGGGATTATTGTAAATGAAAAATACTTTATGCCGTTGACTTACGTGTAAATGAAAAAAAACAGATGCAAATTCAGATTCCAATTGTTCCCGTGGAAGTCTTGCAGGTCCGGATGCTGAAACACATTCGATTATATCAGATTTATGTTTTGTATTTGATGGAAGAGTAATGTTTTTCTTTTCTACATAATATGGTAATTCTACAAATTATTTTTGAATAACCAATGAATGACTTTTCATAGTTCTCATTAACAGCTCAGATATTTCAATTTAATGTACTCAAGTGTGCGGAAGTCTATAAAATTTTCAAGTACATCCAACAAGGGAATGGAATCATTTTTGTTTTTCATTTTTCGTTACACAAATAATGCTACACAGTAAAAAATTTTTCGTCATTGTGTAAAGTGTTAAAAGTTGTGTGTAGAATATTTAACATTCTAGAGTGTCGATTCAACACAATCGTTGTTAACGCAAACAAAAAAAAACACATTCTACACACAAAGTTTAACATTTTACACAATGACGAAAAATTTTTTACTGTGTATGAATCAAATAAAAAACAAGAGTTAGAAGTCTTCATTGTATATGTATATTCGTTTGCGCTTAACGGAGTTTTACAACGTCGACAGATTCTATTGGTCAAATTCAGTCTGTCAATAACAGTGGGATTTATTCTTACCGCACTGTCAAACAAATTTATGTGAAAATCATACGATATGCCGTTGGTAACCCGAGTAGAACAATTTTGAAAATTATATATAATTTATATATAGAACTACATATAAACTATTTTAGAAATTACATATAAAGTATATACAGTTTCATGTACCTCGTTGAAGAGGGAAGGATAAATATTGAACAAGAAAATTCAGCAACATACTTTTTCATTCCACTTTTAGCTGCTATGGGTAAAATAATTTGCCCTACGGCTGCTCGATTGAAATGTGGAAAGTGACAAAATGTGGCTATGATATTTTTTCCGAGATATTTACATTCCTCACAATTTTCGTTATCCAAGTATTACAAGAACCCCTTCCTTCCTTGCGTTATTCCCCAAGTGAATCTATTTTACACGAATATCATTTTGATATCATGAATAATTATAACTTCCGACGAGTTCAAAATATATCAGCGTGATTAAACTCCGAGTTATTTATCCAGGTCGATAATTATCTCGATAACAGAAATCTCCATGGTTGCATAGGAATTTGATTACCGAATTCACTGAATCATTGGACAGCAAATGCAATAACTGTTATACGTCCTGGACAATGATTGAACGGAATAATTGAAATGATTTGAAACGAAGATATAAGAATGAAACAGATGATTCACCAACGTTAATCACAGAAGCTGTTTCGGATATATCCTTGGCCTAACTCGATCTTTAATTGTTGCCAATAGGTCTGTATTCTACCCTGCCAAAACCAAAAAGTTCACCTTTCAAAGGTACGATGATATATAGTTTTCAGCCAACTGACCCGGTTTTTCTTAAGCTTTGGCTAATATATACTTCAATCCCACCACTTGGCTTTAAGTCCTCTTTCACTCTGCAGCATATTCCAATTGATCGTTGTCATTCAAATCCTTTCTTTACAACGTAACGATATTTTTCAAATCTTATTTCGTAATTTCATCGGAAGAATAATCTAACGAATAATGTATGTATATGAACAATAATGATACCAATAAATCATTAACATGGCGACGACGGTGACTTTTGAGAGTGACGATAAAATCACAAGAGCGATCATTTTTCCTTGATATTATTCATGAAAAAGTGTATATTTTTTGTTCTCATATTTATAAACAGAAAAAAAGTTTCCTTTTTTTCATATCATCACTATATCATTCGATTGATCCTTATTTTGACTATACAATGCCATCACACTACATTGCTCTTTCAACTATATATTATAGACACGTACAATATTCGTACAATATGAATTGTTACTCATATCAAGAGCAACGAATTCAAGTACTGCTTGTGATAGAACATAGAAAACGGAATGTTTGATTTCTTTTCAACATCCTTCACTGGAAGGTGCAGTATCGAATGAAATATCAAACATATTTGAATTCTTATAAATCAAATGTAAGAATATTTTGAATTGAAATTGAACACACCGTTTTTTGGGTAGATCAAATTATTATGTAGAACTTTGTCAGCGTGAGATGATCATCGTAATGAAATTGGCCATATATCGCGCAGTTATGGAACGACAGCTGGGATATCTAGAATAATAATTACAGGAGTGTATTTTCGGCCGTCATGTCAGCTTGATATTAAATTCACATTTCCAATCAGCAATCAATCCATATATTCCTCAAATATTTCAGTATCAGTTCATATATCGAATGAAATCTGATTCTCTTAAGAGCATCCCGAAGTCCCAAGAGATCCAAAATCTCTCCCCCGACTTTTCTCGAGAATGCACTGAAAAAAAACACAGTGGAGCCAAACTCATACGTAGTTGGCTCTACTATTTTTTGCCTCAGTGTGATCGAATAAATCGAAAAATAAAGAATTGATGCATCTTCATCGTGATTCACAGAAGATGCATCAACTCATTATTTTCCGATTTATTTAGTCATTTTCGAGAAAAGTGAGGGGGAGATTTGGGATTTCTTGGGACTTCGGAATGCTCTTAATACAAAGCTTCAGAAAGTGCCATTTCCTCAATATATTGAAGTTACTCTTTGTGTTTCGAAGATATTGCATTTTCCAACAAGTGTCGAACGATGTAAAACCTTTGTTTCAAAGAAAAAAACGGCATTCAATGTTATTCCACTAGTTTTGTGCAAGTGAATTTTTCTAATCAAATTGATCATCGTCAACGAATTAAAATTGATTCTCAACGTTGGCATAAAATGAACAATCCTAGTGAATATCAGGAATTTATGACCCATATATAATCCATATATGATCATACATAACTCATATATAATTCATACATTGAGAATATTTCATATGTGACAGAATTTCTATACACACGGAAGAATCTTGCATTTATGGATCATAAATGGATTATATATGAAAGGCTAAGTGAATACTTTCGCTTTACGGGAGCGAAAGGAGAATACTCATTTTCTCTCTTAGGGATAAAAATACTCATTTTCTGCCCTAGAGGCGAAAATTCTCACTTCCTACTCTAGGGACAAAAAAGCTCACTTTTGTGCCGCTGCTAACGAATAATTCTCTCTAGATATTTACTTTCTGTACGTTCTGGAATACCAGAAAATCGAGTTTGTGACGAGAATGAATGTGTCAATTTTTTGAACGTTTGTTCAAAATTCTGAATACATATACGCAAACAATATACACTTTTCTTGCAGGCGAGGGAAAAACAGTATGTTCACCTCGGAGAGGACTCATATAACCGCTCGGGACTTTTCGGATTCCTACCTGGGACCCGTGTTACACTTCGTGCTTTCTCTCGGAATCCCTCAGATTCCTACTCAAGAACGTTTAGGTTCCTGCGAGAGGAGAACTCGAGTGATCCTTGTCGAGAGCTCAAAGGGCAACAGGGATTCTGGGGGTAGGAACCCGAGTGGTGAATTTGGGAACTTTCAATTGGGTAGTTACTTTCCCGGTTATGCTTCCACGTTGCTGTATAGATTTCATTTTCACCAAAGGAAGAATTATTCAATACACGTTTTTTCTGTCACCTTCGGGTCTCTCGTTTTAGAAAAGGGATGCAGGATACTCCGAGCTGACTTAAAAAGCACACTGTAAAAAAAGGTTTGAATTCTAATATAAAATTGGTTATGAAATTCCAAATAAATGCAAGTTGAATCGTATTTAATATAAAATAGCACTAATATTTCATGTTACTATTTTAACGTTCACAAACGTATTTGAATTTTGATCAGTATTATTATAATTCAAAATATTTTGTATTAAAATTCTTTATCAAAATTAAAATTCCAACATGCTTTGTAAGATTCAGTTCTACAATTTGAATTTCCTTTTACATGGTTGAATTTTGCAGTGTAGTATGAAATTTCAATAACAACCATATGAACATTCTAAATCAATGTGAAAAATTCAAATCATTTTTATGAAATTTCAAACACATTTTGGATATTCAAAATTTCATTTATGAAATTTCAATCACATTTTGAATATTCACAATTTTATTTATGAAATTTCAATAGTCTTGTTGAAAAATAATACACAAGTTTATGAATTCACTGTGCGCCGAAGTCACTGCGCATGTCTTCTGCAGATCCACGCTTTATAATCGCACCTGCAAAATGATAAAACGTTCTTCGGCAAAATTGATAAATCACGTGGTGATAATTTGTTAATTGAAAATCATCTGTTTTGACGATAATCAAGTTCACTAAGATGCTGAATATTTTTTAGAATTCAACTACAAAGTTTTGGATTGATATATTGATATATATCCACATGAGAACCATAAACTGAATTTCATCTTCAATATTAACTTTTGAACTACAATGTTTTCAATATGATCTTTGTATCTTCCTTATATATAAATATATAAATATATATAAGAAAGATGTACAATAATATGAAGGAAGCTCGAATCGAGATTTCACAATCTCTGAATTCCGGAATTTTATTCCTTAATTTAGAAATAATCTTACATATCTATGATACAGATATGCGAATTGTATTGAAAATACGATATGAAAATTAGTACTTTGATTTTTCATACTTCCCAGTATATGAAAGTTCAATTAATAGGTTATAAAATTTACAATAATCATTTGAAATTTTGATACCTATTCATACTTAATTTTCAAAAGGATTTCATTGAAAATTCAACAATCGTTTTGAAATTTCATACTAACATGAAATGATTCACACATTTTCAAAACCTCTTCTTGAATTTTAATAAATTGTTTCTTTGAAAATTCACAACCAAATGTATGTGTTAATTGCTTCACATACTTTTCTATTGAATTTCATACAAAAATTTTTTACAGTGCACTTATGGTCAAAGAATATTATGATTGTGAATTTGCTGACTTCACATCGTTTCGAATTATACATTTTGAATGTTTTTATAGGATACAATTATATCACCCACTCCTCTCACATCGCCTTCAATAAATCAAAGAATTCAACCGGGAGAAAATGAAATCACCCTTCCTGACCTGGCTTGATTCTGATAATGATAAGAATTTTTTTTTCCATAGCCAATAGTTTCTATAGCTCCTAGTGTAAACTCTGAATTTTTACAGAATTGTTAGTGACGTAGATTAAAAATGACTGATATGTCCATTCCAATGGACACAGGGTGTCTATGACTAGAACATAGGGAGAAAAATTAAAAATATTTGTATATCATTATTCGTAATGAATCTTTATTAAATTTCAATGATTCAATATATCGAACAAAAATTACAAAGAATTTCAACGAAATAGGTAATTTTCCAAAAGAAACATTCATTAATTATAAACACGGG
Source organism: Gonatopus flavifemur (assembly GCA_018340375.1). Taxonomy (NCBI): domain Eukaryota; kingdom Metazoa; phylum Arthropoda; class Insecta; order Hymenoptera; family Dryinidae; genus Gonatopus; species Gonatopus flavifemur. The sequence goes on from JAFFJZ010000001.1 coordinate 4,703,701, forward strand.
CTGTTGATGAGTGTTGGTTTAGAAACAAGACAGAGTATCAGGTTATATTTTTGTTCTATTTTCAACTCCAACCTACGCAGCATATCGGCACCACATGCAAAGTAGTATCAGTGCAGGGTGTCCAGTTCGGGAATTTTCTATTTGTTTCATTGTTCATTTCGTTCAACCTGATTTTATGACTGATTGATTCCATTAGAATTCTCCGAGGCTGGACATCCTGCAGTGATACCACTAAAAACTCTAATGTTATAAGAGAGTTACAACTTTCTTGCAACGGATTTTTATCTTGAAATCCATTGGAACATGATTATTAATTTCTAGTCATTTTTATACGTCGGCCAAACGTAAGAATTTTATTCATGTTAATTTTCGTTTATCTTCACTGAAAGAAAAGATTGGTACAGTGGGTGGATTGATTCCGTTCCCTGTTACTTTTGATGAGTTGTGGAAAACTATGCCATAATTCAAAGATTTTTGATAAAAATTGAATTCCAAACTCCTGAACACTCGAGAAATGATTCATATACATCGATGAGATCGTTCAAAAGTTTCGAATTCAAATATTATAGTTACAATCGGGATTTAATTGTGGGTGTTGTTAAGTTGATGAAATTAGCAGGGAACGGATTAAATCCACCGAATGTAACAGTTATCAAATATATATTCTTAAATATGGGCAATGAAATATTTGATAACATTGAAGAAATATCAATGATATTCAGAAATTCATGAAATACTTAATCATTAAGAACACGTACATGGAATGTGTTGAAATGTAATAATTGTCATCAATGATTTTATGAGTGTTATTGAATATTCGGTTAGTCGTGATTGAAGAATATATTTGACAACTGTTACCAGCCTTTTTACAGTGTAGTATTTCATCTTTTTGAATGTACACTTGTTAGCTTGTTGTAGATGAATTTTGCCAACAGGCACCCAGTGTCCATTGTAATGGACACGTGATGTTGCATAATATAGCTCTGTATTAAAATACTTGAAAATATGAAAAACATTTTTTGAACATATTTTTTTGAATATTCAAACTGCATCCTGTAGAATCAGTAAAATTCGTTCAAGTAATGGAAATTGCAGTATCAAAAATTTCGAAATTCTCATCACATTAGTTCCGTTTAAAAACATACCACACCGAAAATATAATTTTGAATAATTTTCTTATCGTCAATTGACACCTTTATCTTGATGATATCATGGGTTTCAAACTGCTCTGATTTGTGGAATGATTTTGATAATTTGCTAAATTCTATGTCCATTGGAATAGACGTCAGGTCAGAAAGGGCTAAGAATCTAAATTCGATTTCAAGATAATTTGTCCACTGATACTCTCTTTTGAAAGATTTGTATGATTCACGGTCAATTGCATCACGATTTTCAATTCACGCTTAGATTCATGTATCTCAATATCCTTCAATTGTCTGATATATTGCGCATACATATTTGTGTATACATAGTACCAGCATCTGGCGTCTGTTTCTTCTGTTAATTGATGGGATTTTAGCCCTCAAACGCTGGCCATTTTGTATTGATCAGTCTATTTGGAAAATTATAAGATGTGAGCGTATAAATTCAGTTTTTACGCATTTCTCATAATTCAGAGATTGTTTAGAAATGAATTTTGATTTACTGTATCAAATAAACTGGCCAATATAAGAAATGATTACAATTTTAGCGTTAGGCGACTCATTGATTTATGTGAAAAAATATTGCCTATGTTCGCATGAGAATCATTTCATGGATTCGTAGCATATTTCCAATGAAGCTTTGGCGCGTAGTGTATCTGTCAATCATACTTCTGATTGAGTCCATATATTGAGTGGTCAATGCATAAACATTCTTCGATACAACGTATAACAAAACATTGATTTCGATAATTGAAAATATAATACGAATCCATGAAAAAAATGCATTCTCATATCAAGTACACTGTAAGAAAATTGTTTGCGTACGAGAAATGTCAACCCAAATACTGTACATTGAATTCACTCTACAGTACATTCATTAGATAATTGCCAATTTTTCTTTCGGATTCTCCCTATAATCGGATAAGAAACATTTAGTACCCGCACAGAAACAGAGACAAATTTGAAACTCTATGATCATTTTACATGAATCTATGGAAAATTAGTCAGAAACATTTGTTAGAGTGTAAAATTCCTCTCTTCGGAACGTAATTCGTCTTTTCTTATCTTTTTTCAGCCGGTTCATCTTTCAATCCGAAACCTAGACCTTTCTCCCTCACATTCGCATGAGTTGACAACTCTCAACCACGCCGTCGTCGTCGTCTCTGTCTACGTGCTGACAACTAAATCGTTCAATTAAGTCAATTGAAAGCAAAATAAGAAAAAAACACAGTAAAATCTTTAGAAAAGAGAAAAAAAAACAAAAAAAGTGTCTCCTCCTGTCTGCTCATGAATTCTCTTCAATACAGAATTAGAAGAAAAAAGATTTGATACATAATCTAAAAGGACACTAATAAACATCTTGATAATCTTTTAATTCTGAAAATTCAACAGAGATATGAGTGAGTAGACTTAACGATTTTATTTATTTTTGTTCTTAAAATGTTCCTTAAGGTTATAACGATAATAATTTATTCGATCGATAATGAGCATTAAAATGGAATGCAATTGAATTGATTAAATAAATAAACGAATAAGTAACCATATGAATCGAAAAATAATTACTCAGCACATGTTTCAGCACGCGAATCTTGTCGACATTTGATATTTTATTAGACTTTGATACTAATATTCATACATTTATTTCTCATGATTATTTTTTGTTGTTTGATTCAAATCTATGAAACAATGAAACAAAAACAAATGTTTCGATGCGAGCTTTTTATGCAATAATGTTATATTTCTTACTTTTATTTTTAATTAGCATCCGGTTACGTGCTCGTGAATGCTCGTAATACTTTTTGTTCTGTGAAGAATGACTTGAAAAATATGAAACAAAAAATGTACTATTCTTTTATATGCGTTGATTAATCTTGACACTTGATGATTCATTGGAACAGAAAGTTTAGAGAAGAGGATATAAATTCACGAGCCGAGCCATTCAACGCGCTTCTTACTCACCAATGGTTTCTCTCTTTTTTTTGTTTTTTCTAACACACGCCCCGCTTTTCTCATTTCCCGCTTCCCTCCTATCCGATCTATGCAAATAATCTTACACATCCTTTTGCGCATAACGTCGTGAAATCCTATGATCCTTCATCAGAAGTCCACCAGAAGTCTTCTTACTCGTACGAAATCGTGGAGAAGGCTACGTCAAATCCCCCTCCATCACCCAGTCCCAGTACCCCTTCCTCCAATGTGAAAAGTAAGAGCTCCGCTTGGCCACCGCAAAAACCAATCGAGGATATAACTTATCCGACCGCGAGCCCTCTTTGGATCGATCCAAATCCAGCTCTCGATCGTAGGGACAAACAATTGGTCCGTGAAAGAAGAGCTAGCATAGAAGCTTGCGAGAAAGCTTTGTCTTGTCGGACGAGTGTGAGTATCGATCGAGAGGAAAGGTCTTTCAGCAGAGAAGGTGAAGCGTGGGTGTGTAGCAAACGAACCACCAACGACGCAATGGATCGCGTCAGTTGTCCAGGACCTGTTTACAAGAAAGTTGAACTGGTGTTGGATGCGACCAGACAGTCGAGATCCGAACAAATTTCCCGACCCAGTTCTACCGATAGCGTTCGACGATCTTTGACTCCCACCAGAATCGCACAACCTATTCCAAAACCTTGGACAGCAACCGTCAGCTCATCCGCGAATCTTTACGAGAAAAGCTACGCTCAACCTCCGAAACCCCAACCGGAACCAACTCGTCAAGTTTGTAAACGATTCGCCCAACGCGAAGTCTGTCATCGGGAAGAAGTGTGTCAGCGAGGTGGTGGCCAGCCCTATCACGAAGAACACCAAGCCTATCGATCAGAAATCTGTCGGAAAGAACAAACTATTTATCCAAAACCACCAAAAGCGCCACCGAAAGAGCTCACGGACGAGCCGAAAGAATTTGAAACACAAGTGGATACAGAGGTCACAGATTTGACAACCTTCGTTCCCGATACGGATGATGATTTTGGAAATGAACACGATATTATAACGGAAACAACTGAGAGAGATGAAGGAGACGAGCATATTACCACCACTACCACTATTGAGAAAACTATTCAGAGACGTACTCCGGAACCTCCTCCATCCCCCGTTCGACAAATTGAGGAGTCTCGTGAAGAAATTACAGAAAGATCAACTTCTGACATGGAAGTTACGGAAATATCCGAAAGGAAAACAGTTGTGGATTCTGTGGAGACGGTGGGGTCGGCTGTCGATACGGCTCAATTGATAGAAAAAGCCAAACGCGAAGAGGAAGAGAGAAAGAAGGAACTGGAAGAAGAGGAGAGAAGACAGGAAGAAGAAAGACGAAAAAGAGAAGAGGACAGGATAAGGCAAAATGAAGAGAGAAGACGAATGGAAGAAGAGAAAAGTAGGAAAAAAGTGAGTTTTTGCGAAGAGCAGGAACAAGAGGAGGAAGAGGAGGAAATAGTGGAAGAAGTAACCGAACAACCTCTTGGAAGAACAATCATTCACGAAGAGAAAGTGACCGAACAAGACGGCAGTAGTCCAGGACATTGCAAAGTCACCAAAGAGACGTACGAAGAAATCGTCGAAGAGGTTTTAGTAACGGAACGTATCAGAAGGAAAGATATAGACGCTGACAGCAGGAAAAGAAGTTTACGAGAACAAGTCGAAGCTCATCAAAGTATCAGGGAACAAGCACCGGAAAGGAAAATCTGTTCGAAATTCACTCAACCCTCGCCACAGAGCATGGAAACGTGTAAAAAACACGTTCAATTCATGAAACAAACGGAATCCGGCCCGAAACCATTACCAGCCACCGCAGTGAAAAATTCTACACCGAAAGAATGGAAATCTGAGATGGTTAATGCCCTCACGACCGCACCCGAAACACCTTACACCTCTCTCGACTCTTCTTCCAACGGTTCTTCATCGATCAAAGAACTGTATACGGAGGAAACGATATTTTTAGAACGTAAATCCGCTCCTAAACCCAAGAAAGAACTCCGACCAATTTCACCTTTCCAAGAGGCATTAACGGTAGCCCCGGAACGCCCGTACACGCCTCTTGGACGACAAATTGGTGAGGATGATCAAACGATTGGGCGATCGCAAACCCCCGTTGTACAACCTTCTCTCGAAGGTTACTGTCCCCCAGCTGATATTTTATACTGTGATGCAAGAGTCGAACCTTGCCCAAAGAAAAAACCCCCCGGACCTCAACCCTTGCCCACTCCCCCGCCCGATTATCGACTTAGAGATTCTCCAATTTCTCCGTCTAGATCTCGACCCGAGACCCCAAGCGGTAGATCGATATCGGGCAAATTGAAGAAGCCAGATACTATTCCGTTGTACCAGAGAGATCTCATAGGAGTGAGAATGTCAGCGACAGACAGTTATACGTACATCCCAAGTAGAACGCCCACTCCCTCAGCAAGATCCAAGTCCCCGGCTCATGGACCGCCATCCCCCTCTTCTCATCACGCCATAGCTCACGCGCCTAGAATCAAGGAGGATGCTTCATCTTCGAAACGTTCTACGGCAAACTTCACGCAATTCCCAGCTCGCAAACAGATCTCCTATCACATCGACGAAGATACCGACACCGGTCACAGAACCGAAGATTTCGCCGCTACCTCTTCGTACAAATACACTGAGAGCGGAGACGCCAAAGGACCATGCGTTCACGAAAGCGGCGACGCTCAACATGCTCAATATCAAGAAAAAAGAACTTTAACGAGGGAAGAGAAATCGGACCAGCAGAACTCGATGTGTCATATGAAAAAAGCACTTCAGGTCACGGAGAACTTCGAGAGATGTGAAAAAAGAAAATCTGCTGTTTGTCAAGAGGAAGTCGAACCAGAATTTCCACCCAAAGTCTCTTCCTGTACCATCGGTAATAACAGTCGAAAACAACCGGGTTTGTCCTGTCCTGTACAAAATGGTCCGAAGGTGAGATACATCCCTGTAGAACAAAATGCAGCATCTGGACAAGGAGGACCAAGTTACAGTAGTACGACCGAAGTTCGGCACGTTCAATACGGGAGTTCCACAACCAACTGTACTTGCCCGGAAACTGGAGTAACCGTTCTCCCATGTCAGGCTCATTCCGACCGAGGGACGAAAACCGGAGTCGTGGTGGTGCCTTGCGAAGGTCCGCAAGCCAATTGCAATCGAAGTGGAGTATGCATAATGCCCACTAGCGATCGCTCCGGGGTTTGCGTATCACCGTGTCCTTCGGGAACTTGCGGACAACCCTCGGGTCAATGTGGTCGAGATTCGGCTTGTGATTTCAATATATCGGAATGCGGAAGTTCTAGAGTCTGTGTCACACCCTGCGAGGATGGTTCTGTCTGCGTTGCTCCGTGCAGCAGACCCGCCAAGCCCAAGGCCAACGTACCTTTTCCTCAAATCCCTTTTCCCGACGATGACGATAACGCTTCTCAAAACATATTCAAGCCAATACCCAATGCTCGCACTAACTTGAGTGGTCAGCTTGCACGATTGACTGCGAAAAAGAATATTCCAACAATACAATTGTACAAACCTCAACCTCAAGCTCAGTCTCAAAATGGTCAGGGCCAGTGTCAGACTGAATATCACTGTGAAACATCGACCTCTAGTACTCATTGTCAAACTCAAACCTCTTGTAAGACCAAAAGTCAATGCCAGACTAAAAGTCAGTGTCACTTTCAAACCCAAAATCACTGCCCGGACCAGTTTCATTGCCCTTCTAGTACAACCCTAAGTTCAGACCCACCAAATTTGTCATCCCAACCGGATCTAGGTGCTGGAGGCCTGGCTTCCAAGAGTGGCAGTTTGGCTGGTAGCAGCGCTCCAAAACGTGGCAGGGGTATCCTGAATCAAGCCAGTGCACCAGGATCACGTGTACCGCTTTGCGGTCACTGCAACGCATACGTCAGGTACTCGGGAATGATAATCCTGATGTTTGATCGATAATGAATGCCTGATTCTTGTCTTTTTCAGTTCGGCAGTTGATTTTTTGTTCTGCAAGGTATCGAACGTCGCGATACGGATAACTGCATGAAATTTCTGCTTTGTTTCGTCGATCAGTGTCTTTGTTTTCTCATTTTTTTTCAATTCAGCCACAGAGTTTGATGATGGAAAAAACGAATAGTAATTCATGATTTGTCGTGACTTGAATTGTGATTTGAAACTTATGTTGATTTTCATCGTGTTTTTGTCTCTTTTATGTGGTAATATATTAATTCTTAATTGATTTTTTGATTGCATGTTTGTTGACAGCTAACGGAGAAAATGATACTAATCAAACGACGAATGGATATTCTTTGAAATTAACTTGTTGTGAAAACAATAAATTTTCGAGGTTTGTATGAGAAAATTATTCATCATTTCATCTAAAACTATTCATGATTACGGAATTGAGAAAAAAAATTAGTGGAAATATTTTGAACATGTTATTGAAAATTTTTGCTCATCGTTATATTTGTTAGGATATCTGTGAAAGAGTGAAATCGAATTAAAACTACAGGGTTTGTAATAGGACTTGGAAAAAGTTGTTTCATTCATGTAAAACTCATTTAAATTCTGTCAGGAAACTTAATTGCACGTCAAAAAAACAGCGAATGTTTTATCAGAGTTGAATGAATATTTCACGCGTTAATTGTTATTGACTTCATGGGAAGCTGGAACTGTCACAAGGCGAACTAAACTTTTCCCCGAAAAATTGGTGGAAGAGTTTCAAGTACCATTCGAGTGCTCTCAGAAACAAATTCTCAGATGCTAGGAAAGTTCATCTGTGAGGGTAGAAGTTGAAAAAATTAAGTTTTTGAATACAGGAGGAGACCGTAAACTATTCTTCCGTGTAATTTATGTAATAATTGAATATTTACATCGTGATTGCCGAGGATGAAATTATTCCATGAAGAATGGAATAAGTTGGAATGGATAGGAAAGCCATTTCATACGATCGAAGTTGATAGGATTGCAAATTTTTTGGAGAATTCTCCATGTCAAATATGAATTATGTTTCCATTGAACCTTTTGGATGAATTACGGAAAATCTGAGGCAGTTTCAGCTCTCCATGAATTTAGATTTCATCGTAAATACGCCTCAATTGTATTCAATGCAATTGCATGCCTGTGCGTACCTACGCGAAAGAACAGCCGCCTCATCAATTCTTTTACTACCCACTCAAAATAACCAAATTTATCAAGGATGTGATATTCGATCAAGTCATAGAGCTGAAATTAGCAAGTGAAAGCCAACAACCAAATGAAGTGACTCTTCCAAAAACATTTCGATGAGAATGTAAACAATAAAAACGCATAGTTGGAACTTCCTGAATCAGCATTCTTAGCGGTTCCTGATTTCTACCAGAACTGATCAATTACACTTTTCCATTGGACCAGTGAAAATGACCAATGTGAAGAAAGTCAATTCAAGGACAAACGGCAATTGGTTGCTAGTTTCAGCTCCGTGTAAACTTCAATTCATATTCGAATGTTATTTTATAGAGGACCGTTCATTACGGCATTGGGACAAATTTGGTGCCCAGATCACTTCGTATGTGTGAACGCTCAATGCCGCCGTCCTCTGCAAGATATAGGATTTGTGGAAGAAAAAGGACAATTATATTGCGAATACTGTTTCGAACGATTCATCGCACCTTCTTGCAGCAAATGCAATCTCAAGATCAAAGGCGTAAGTGAAAATAATCCTTGGTATTCATTTTGCACGTAGCCAGGAGAAAACCTGACCGCTTTTCAAATAGAGGTTTGTTTTTCTAAGGGACATGAACAAAATAAACAATTTGTCGCAAATTAGCATTGATGCTCCCTCGTTCTCATTACCGTCATTACCAGGGTTGCCAACTGTCCTGATTTCAGGCCTCTGTGTCCCGCGTTCCAACGGACACCCTAGCGGGACGCTATTGGTTTTGTTTAGATTGTTGGACTGATAGGATGTACTATTTGAGGTTTTGGCATTACATCATTTTCAATGAGATATAATGAAAACATTTTTCCCTAACAGTCCCGATTTTTTTTCGACAATATTCCGAAAAATTGACTTCCAGAGTTGGCGACCTTACCCTGGTGAGAACAGTTTCTCTGAAAATCTTCAGGGGGATGCAACTCCAATGAGTCCAATTGAACCTTATTTGCGCGCCATCTCCTCAATAAATATTCATGCGAACTAAACATCAATATGGTGGTCTAGTATACCGAGATAACCTCAAAATTATTCTAGGTAGTTCAGATTTTGAAACATCAACAATATGCCAACAATAAAACATTGAGCAATTCTAAAACCGAATTATCAGTTGGACCAATTCAGTTTTAGAGTTGTTTCTGATGTTTTATTGTTGAAATACTGTTGATTTTTCAAAATGCAAACTGATGAGAATAATATTAAGGTTGTGTCACTATACCAGACCGCCATTGCTGTTTCAGCCCCTGATCGACACGCCACCATATGAATAAATATGATCGTAATCGAAATAGGGTTTGCGGCCATCCTATGAAGTTGCATACCCCTGAAAATCTTTGAAAATTTCTCAGAATTTCACTGCGAAACTCTAATCTCACTGAGAAACTCTGAAAAACACCGGAAAAACCTGAAAAACTCTCACTTATCGGGTACGTTTTACTACTGAAAACTTTTCTGAATATTCATGAATATCTCTGAAGAACTCTGGATTTTTCTAGAAGTGACTGAGACTCTCTGAGCAACTATGAACACCTCTGAAATCCTCTGAAAAACTCTAAAAATTTTAGTGATTTTCAACGAAATTTTTCCACCAAGGGAGTCATTACTCATTACCCAGATTTCAGCGAAAGGAACGTTGATATGTGAGGTTATTACGGTACCACGAGGAGCCAAAGTTCCTTGCGTTAACGACAAATTCCATTTTTCTTTCTTCCCTAATTGAGAAATGATACGATTTCTCAACGCTTATCATCTTCATTGGAAAACCACTTATTTTGAGAAAATACGAGCACCAAGGTGACACCATCTGATTGCATTTTTCTGAACAAAAATACTCGAAACTGAACTCACGAAGAAGTCTCAAATTTTCAGGAATGAATCTTTGAAGATTGATTCCTAAGAATTTCAGACTTTTCGATGAGCTTAGTTTTCAGTATTTTTGACTAAAAAGAATTGCCACTAGATGGAACCACATCCCCAGTGAACACAGTTACGTAAATGTTACATCAAAGTTACATAACGTTAAGTAACCAGTTACATAACTTGGGAGTCACATGTGAGTCACATGTGACTCACAATTTCCTACTCAATTACATAACTATGTGAGGAACAATGTTACATCACAGTTACGTAAATAAAAAGATTTTTTACGTGACCAGTGCATAAGTGTAACGTGATGGCGATGTTATGTCAGTACTAAAGAATCATATAATCATCACATCAAAATTCCAATTCTTTCGTCATCACATCCCAGCAAATACTGAATGCAACATTGATGTAACTACCACGTACCCAGGTAACAACCCAGCATGTTGAAGCGCTTTGAAAGCGCGTTGCTACTTGGATTAGCTATGAAACATATGGTAATAGGTTACTTTCGATATTCACTAGATATGTACCTGAAAAAAAACTCTTCTGAACACCCAACTATACAGATATAGTTTGACATTCCCCAACTTATCCGACACTCCCCTCACTAATGCATAACATAAAAATGGCAAGTTATGTTTTCTTAAAGTCACTTGCTTATGTAACTGATACATAACATAGAAGTCACCAATTGCTACGAAATATAAGCATAACATATTATATCATTGTTACATCACATACACGTAACAGAGTTACGTCACTTGTGATTTCTGTGTTATGTAACATTTACATATGGTGTTCACTGGATCTGTGCTCGTATGCCTGTAAGTGCGTTTTTAAGGAACAATCATTCTTTGTGCATGAAATTTTGGCATAGGCTTCAAATAATATGTGTTGATATTTTTTGTTGATCGAATACCATTTATTTCAGGATTGTTTGAATGCCATTGGAAAACATTTCCACCCTGAATGTTTTAATTGCTCGTACTGTGGAAAACTTTTCGGCAATAACCCATTCTTCCTAGAAGATGGATTACCTTACTGCGAAAACGGTGAATATAATTAAACATTCCTTGGACAAAATACATACATGTATAAAAATCAATGTTTGTTAACCAATTTTCCAGTCGATTAATTGATCTTACGCGTATTATCGAGATACATTTTGTGTAGCATAATTTTATAAAATTAAAATTCAATATGGAATACCATAAAAAAATATTCTGATACCTGTGGAATATTCTCAAAATTTGAATTAATTTTAATATTTTGAAACATCTTAATTTTCTTTTTCTTATTCATGTTGTGTGTTTTGTGGAGTCTCTGAAATATATATTATATTATATTATCATATGAAATTATTACAGATTGGAACGAACTATTCACAACCAAATGTTTCGCTTGTGGATTCCCAGTTGAAGCTGGAGATCGTTGGGTAGAAGCTCTCAACAATAATTATCATAGTCAGTGCTTCAATTGCTCTGTAAGTAATAAGAGACTATAAGACACATTATATCCATTTCAAATTCAAATTCTCTTTCATACTGAAATTAATTAAATTTTATGGTGGCTACTCTCCAGTTGACTTGAAATTACAGGTCATTTCCAAGTTTTTCAAGTTTGATTTTCAATTTTTTCAAGTTACATAATGCATTACTGTAGAATATAAAAACAACTTATCACGAGACAACAAATCAGAAATTTCAAGGTTTTTTCAAGGTTACGAGGTCCTAAAATTTAATCCCAGCCTATGTCAAGATTTTCAAGGTCTCAAGATTGAGTGGCCACCATGTTCACGCGTTAACCGCCATTTTTTTCGGTATTATCGCTAGAGAAAAAGTTGAATTGGTTAGTCAGAGACTCGAACTCCCAAGCTCCCTGGAAATTCATTTTTTGAAAAATTGGTGTATTAACCACTCAACTATAAAATCAGGTTCCTTCTCAAGATCACATAACTTAACCCTACGAGACTATACAGAGTCTGAAAGACCCATACTTCATCTACTTTGAGAAATTTCTCAAACAATGTTAAGGTCATTGGCCATGATTTCGTTACGTTAGTGAGATGGATATTATTTCGTCAGGGTATCATAAAATTGATAAATCAAGCTCTTGTGAAAAAATTATGAATATTTTTCGGTACAAACGTCACAACTGCATCTCATGATTACACAAAATGTACTCAATTTGTTTACAATTGCTTAAGCGGAGGTTCTCATCAAGCGAATTCCGAGATAAGGTGATTCACTCGAATTTTTCTTCTTAAGAAGGAAGTAAATTAGGAACCCGAGTTATTTGAAATTCTTTAATTGGGTCTTGAAGTACATGAAAAAAATTTTCTCAAGTGAAAGGGTTCGTATCCCGAAACTTTAAAGGCGTTTTTCTCGAAACCATGTTTTCCAAGTTTGGCTTCAGGATATCTCAAAAACTACTGAACGGAACGCTCTTTTTTTTTTTATCTTGAAGCTGATTGAATTTATTGGAAGATGAACCTAAATGGAGATGACATTCGCTTTTGTTTTCTTTTGATAGCACTTTAAAGAGCGAAAAAAAGGTGAGAACAAACGCTACCAAAAGTTTGCATGTCTGTCATTTTTTTAATTTTGGACTTTTCATTGGTTTTTTGGGTACAACCTCCAACAAATATAATATATTTCACAAAAATTTCTGGGATTTTTGATTTCTGATTATTTTTCGTAAGTGCTATAGTGGCGCCCGATTGATCACGGGTTTTTTAGGTGGTTATGTTTCAATGCGTATCAGCAATTTCCATGGCATTATTTTTTACTGAAAAACATTTTTTTATATACTTAAAGACTCAAATCACAAGTGTGAAAACCCCCGAGTTCTTTATTTACTTTCTTCCATGACAAAAATATTCGAGAAAATCATCTTATTTTGGGGTCGCTATATGAGAACCTCCCCTTAATGGTCAATTTTATCAATGACCTGACGAAATAATATCCAGTGACGAAGATATAGCAATTTCCCTTAATTATAACAAATGAATTTATATTGACACCAGTTCATTTGTCCATGTTTCATTTGACGGACGATCAAAGTTTGCATGACAGAATAGGTGTGTTCTCGTAGGGTTAATCTGACTTAATTCAACCTGAGATGAGCTGAGTTCATGTGCTATTTCAAGTTACGCATTAATCACGGTTAACGTAAGAAATGATCTGAAATTCTTACTGAAATAGCGATTTTGAAAGATCTGCTTTTCTGAATTAGAAAAACGTCTACTGTCACAGCAAAAATTGTGCTTTTTCAGTGAAACATTTGCTAATTCAGCAAATTTTCTGGCAGTCCGCGTATCCACAATGTTAAATTGCTGGATCAGCAGGCTCTTGCTGAAAGAGCGAAACTTTCGTTGTGCTAGTAAACTTTTTCCAAATTCAGCAACAAAATTTGTCATATCGGCATAGCAAATTTTTTTTCTAATCAAATGATTCTTTATTTCATTCCAGATGTGCAAGAAAAATCTTGAGGGACAAAGCTTCTACGCCAAAGGAGGTCGTCCGTTTTGCAAAAATCATGCGCGTTAATATGCACATTGTCTCGCGATGGGAAATATGACGACTATGAGATAAACTACGAAAAAATACATCGATTAAAAAAGAGAAAAAAAACGCCGAAAATTGCCTAGCTTCACAAAAATACAAAGAATATGTTTTTTATTTTTATTTCGGATAGAAATCATGTTACTAACCTTACTTTATTACCACAATAACGCATGAATCTTTAATTACGAGGGAACCGATTAGGTGACTTGTGGGAGAGCTCAACACTAATCTTTCCTCATAATTTAAGATCCATCGAACGTTTTGATGTTTTTTTTTCTTCCTTTTCATGATTAAACGTAACCACGTTCTCATTGGTAACTTATTGTATCTTGATTGTACGCTTTTGATCGATGATATTATACGATACAGACGATTGAATCGACAGAACACGAATATATATTTATAAATATTGTAAGAGCTATCAACGCACACGAAAATGCAGAAATATGTACTCGCATACGATTTTACCATAATGACGGGAATAGATTTCCTTGTTGAATCGAAACATACACTTTTCTAAGTACTTTAAAGTAAAATTTGATCCTATTCGATCAGCAGTGACTCGACAAGTATTTAAAAATGAAATTTCCACCCGGAAACGTGATAGGGTGTCAGTTCTGACGATTCGGAGAGTCAATGTAATGAAACCATCGAATTTCCACTCTTTCAGATTTAGAAAGTGAAAGGTTATACGAACGATTAATATACATATTCCAAGTGTTTTATCACAGAATATTTGAATTCAAGTTCGCGTTACAAAAATGACGAGAAGTTGCGCTGTAATTTGATTGACGACATACTAAGTGCGATAAAAAACGTTTCAAAAAAAGAAAAAAAGGTAAAATAAAAGAAAACAAAAAACGATTAACATGAGCAAATGGTGAAAGAGAGTACAAATGGAAAAGAGAAAAGGCATATTTCAATCATCATCGCGTGCATAGATAGAGTTCATGACGTAAACTCTCAAAAGGAGGATAGGAAATTTAAATTATCCTGTACTTTTTAAGTGTTTCGGTATGCATGTATGTGTGTATGGATGTATGTGTGTATATATGTATACCAGTTTAGAAAATTCGACGAACGAATGCGTTTTTTCCTGATCGGATTGATTCTTGGAGCAAAATAATTGATTGTGCACGGAATTAAGGAAACATATTTCAAGGTACTAAGAAAGCTCGTGAAGAATTCGCTAAAATATGTTATGCTAGTCATTGTTATTTATATCTTGCCAAAACGTATGTATTTTTATTTTCTAAAATTCTACTTAACGGGAAACATAAGCATGTACAATATAACGAAGAAGATTGCACTGTAACGAATGCAAATATAGGACCTATGCACGTAAATTCAGTTTCAAGTTGCGAAGAAAAATGGTAGGAAAATGTAAATGATATCAAATTTTGAAATCTCAATTTCCTCACGTGGTTCAAACATTTCGTACAATTATTTTCCGATATCAAAGGTTTCAAGTAAGAACCTGTGCAAGAGCAATTGTTGCAACGGATATTCAAATATTAATTTTAGACGAAGTTACCGATTACTGTGCCATCCATGCGGGCTTGTGTCAAAAAGATAGTCATACCGGAATTCTTTTTGGCATCGAGTTTGAACCGATTAGTGAAAGATTGTTCAAAGGGTTTCATCGATATCAATGTATGATATAGAAAATAAAATATATATGCATACTTATATACTTATAGGTATATACATATATATACACATAGCGAATAAATTGTTGAATTGAATAAACGTTATGTGATTATAAAATTTCGAGACGACGAGCTTTGATTGAAAGATTTCAATCATTAATAGTGCCAGTTCATTATTATCACTCACTTTTAGGTACTATAAGAAAATTGTGAAATAACTCAATGATCATGATTTTATTTTGAAGATTGCAAGGGTTTTGCCACTGTGAATATTATAATTGAATCTTTAAAATAAAATTTACATTTTATTATAACGAATAATGTTATCGCGATGGACAATCGATATTTGTTTGGCTTGAACTATTCGAATGTATGATGAATACGAATTTATAAATCAACATTAAGGTGATACTACTGACCCCTGAAGATGCAGCCAGATTCGTTGGTTAGAAAAGGACACAACCAAAATTATTTTGACAAATTACTCGAAAACGAAGGAATGAAATCAAATTATCGCTCTGTACAGGCCTTTTTCAATGAATAAAGATGGTCTGTACAGAGCGATATTTCCGAATAATTTGACAGAAAAGATTTGGCTCGGTTTGCATCATCAGGGGTCGCTGGTATCCCCTTAATCAATAGTTTTGCATTCGATTGGCTAAGTACCACGCGAGGCTCTGTAATCTTGTTATTTGTTGCTTATAATAAAGTATAATGAATGTAATCGAAGAATCCCATTTCCTTTGAGAATCGTTTTCAATAAATCCTCATTGAGCAAGCTCAAGGTTTCCAATGAGCTCATTAGATCTAGTTCCTTTTGGTAAAATAATATCATTGTAATTTGGCATCTTTTGCAAGGGTCTCCTGTAATTCATTTTCTCATGCTCCAAATGTGTGATACGACACGTTGCACATATGCTCAATGGAAACCTTGAATCCCGAAGACTAAAGGCAGGAGTGTGCAAAGTTTTAATAAGCTGCTCATGTTTTTTCGTTATAAGAAATTGTTCTGGCCTTTTTTTCCCGAACAAAATTTTCTCACCACAAGGTGCACACACTTTTTTTTCTATTGTCTTTATGTGAACATTTTAAATGACTCATTGTAACTTCATTTGTTGAATGTGTTGAGCATATATTCACTACATGAATCCCTATACGAAAACAAGAGGAATCTAGTTTGTTGTCAAAATAAAACACACTATCAACCCGTTGTAGATATGCTTCAGTTATCTTTGTTATCATAAAACGAGTTGCTCTTTTGCTACAATGCAAAAAATCTATGGTTAGAATGACAATACGATTGATTTCAAACCGAAATTTAGGTCACAATGTAGGTATCACAGCACAACTTCTGGTTTTAATCTCTATACCATTGTTATCAGCACTACACATTTCTTCAGTGTGTTTGAAATCATTATTATTGACAAGTAATTATGAGTGTGACTAATTAGTTATTTTGTACTTCCTGGACTAGCAAAGCTTTGAATTATTGTGGGTTAAGTGGTCTGAATATAGTTTTAAAGATTTATATTTATCAAATGTCGATATAGAAGTTGCATAAAGTGGACTAAACCAGTACGGCCTTCAATTACGGCCAAGGCAATTCAATTTGAACCTAATAATGAGTTCCAAGACCGTATTTGTATTTCGACTCGGGTTTTATCATTTCGAATATTGTTTATTTATTCATCAACTGATAAATTGAATCTTTCAATGGCAGAGTACTTCAAGAAAATACAGCACGAATCAAATACATACTAGTATCTGCATTTTTTTTCTGATTACTCATATAATAATTTATAATGATTTATATATCCAATCTTCCCCAAAACATGTTCACACGGGCATTTTGAGCTGGAATTAACCACTATAATATGATAAAGACGTGTTTCTTGCCTTATCAAATCCAATATAAAATTAACGAGAATGTATTTATCGATATCTGGAGAACGGCTACAGTTAGGATTTCATTTCAAACGGATTTTCAATCTGTAAATTACGCCGAATAAATTACGGTATACAGTAAAATTTGAGTAATTGATTATTCGAATAATTTTATATTCAAATGATCGATTCAACTCTGTCGAATAAAAGTACTTCATCTTGTTTCCATATCTCTATACGTTTATAAGGCCGGAATTCTTCTGAGTTTATAAAACTGTGCTTCAGAAATGTGGAAGCCAAGTTTTGTTTTAGAATGCTGAATAGATTCGTGAATCACCAAACATTCTTGAAATATTTTAGGTCAAGTTTACTCAACTAATTTATTGGAAACCATGATAATGCATTACTTTTTGAAATTAATCATTACTTACTTTGTTTCAACAATTTTCCTTTCCCAAGACCCACTCCGAAATCCAAAAATCCAAAATTTATGGATTTTTCCAAATTTATGTTATTTTCACATAAATAGTTTCTATAAGCTCATCACCACACATAGATGAGGCTTAGTTTAGACATAGTTGTATATCTCATTTTTTTACACGGGGAAAATTCGAAATATTTCCAGTAAATCGGATGAAATAAAAAACCCGAATAATTTAACTTAATATCTTGAATAATTTAACTGAAATCGAAAACACAAACTTATTTCGAGTATTCGAATTGAAGTCGTGAAACCGTACATTTAAGAAATATAATTGAAATCGAGAATTTGAATATTTCGGATATCCCGATTGAAATCGAGAACCCGAAGTTTCGGGAATCCCGAATGGAATCGAGAACCCGACCCGAAAGAAACTGTAATTTCCCGACCCGTCCCGACCCGATAAAAAGTGTTTCCCGCACACCCCTACACGGTATGATACGTAACATTCACTACGTATTAATATGTCAATTTGATACCTACCCAACCCTGATCCCCGTTGATGCAATCCACCATACAAGAGTACCGACTGAGTAAACATTTTCTCCGCAAGAATACTCTAAACTGAATTCATGAAGAAGTATGAAATTTTTAGGAATCAATCTTCAATCCTTTATCTATCACGATAAGTCGCTCGAATTTTGAAAAAAAAAATGTGTGTAATCGACTGAGAAAGAAATGTTCCTTCGAAATTTAAAATTCGCGCAGCTTCAATTACTCTGTTTTTTTTATCAAGTACTGTTTTATTAGGTGTACAACTTTGCTCCCGCCGTTTACAATACATGGTTGCGTCAGTAGGTGGCGGTCAAAATAGGTTAAGTAATGAATGTCACACAGTGGGGTTGGACACGTGTCAACATAACAACATCGTCATATTAGTGAATTTTCAATACTCTTTGAAATTTTTAGAGTGAGATTTCACTCTTTAGGAAGCCAGAAGTGAGCTAGTCGAAATTTCGAGTGAAATTCCCACTCTTTTAGAATGGAAGTCTAAGGTTTGAGGTTAGAAACTACCAGCCACTCCAATTTCAGAGTGAATTTTCTACTCCAAAAGAATGAAAGTCCACTCAAAGCGGACTGGCTCACTTCTGAGACTTAGCGGAGTGAAACGCCTGATTCTTCACTCTTCCAGTTTCAGAGAGTACATCATAAATTTTTACTCAATCGAAGATGTCAGTTCTTGAGCCGAATTCTCGTCATTTCCGGGAAGTTCTGATTTTCTGCTTTCATTTGAAGAAAACTGCGGCTAAGGCTCATCAAATGCTCTCAAGTACTCACGGTGAGGCTGCTTTGAGTGAAAGAACGTGTCGTGAATGGTTTCAACGTTTCAAGAAGGGTGATTTTAATGTCGAGGACCGACATGGCGATGGAAGAGAGGAAATTTTTGAAGATTCCGAATTGGAAGCATTACTTGATGAAGACTCGTGCCAAACGCAAGAAGAATTCGCAGAATCATTGGGAGTAACTCAGCAAACCATTTCGAAACGCCTCAGAGCCATGGGAATGATTCAGAAACAGGGGAATTGGGTTCCGTACGAATTGAAGCCAAGGGATGCTGAACGACGTCTCTTTACTTGCGAACATCTGCTTCAAAGACAGAATAGAAAGGGGTTTTTACACCGCATTGTGACCGACCACGAAAAATGGGTCCACTACGATAATCCCAAGTGCGGAAAATCTTGGGGAATGCCCGGACATGTCCCCACGGTAACGGCTAAACCAAATATTCATGGTGTCAAGGTTATGTTCTGCATTTGGTGGGATCAGCTCGGTGTCATGTATTATGAGCTATTAAAACCGAGTGAAACCATTACAAGGGATCGATATCGAACGCAGTTGATAAGCATTGAAGCCGAGCATTGCAGGGGAAACGGCCACAGTACCAAGAAAGACACGATAAAGTTATCCTTCAACATGATAATGCTCGGCCACATGTCTCAAAATCGGTCAAGACATATTTTGGAACACTAAAATGGGAACCCCAGTAAAAATGGAAGTATCGGATTGATCACTCCGTGATCAAAAGTACGGCTCGTGGCCTATTCCCATACTTGCAATGTATAGCTTTAGGCCAAATCCCATACTTTTAATCACGGAGTGATCAATCCTGTACTTTCCATTTCTACTGGGGAAGTCTTACCCCATCTACCATACTCTCCAGATATTGCTCCTTCCTACTACCATTTATTTCAATCGATGGCACACGGCCTGAGTGATCAGCATTTCATTCTTATGAAGGAGTTAAAGAATGGATCGATTCGTGGATCGTCTCAAAAGATGCATCGTTTTTCCGAGATGGGATCCGACAACTGCCAAAAATATGGGAAACAGCAGTGACTAGCGACGGCCAGTCAATCGAATCATAAGTATGTATTTACTTTTTGAGAATAAAGGCTCAAATTTTGGGAAAAAACGGCGGAAGCAAAGTTGTACACCAAATATTTCTACACATAGAAAAAAATTCTTGCTGAAAAAGCGATTCCGAAACATCTGCTTCGCTAAATTAGCAAAACGATTGCTGTAACAGCAAAAATATTTCTATTTTAGCAAGATATTCGCTAATTCAGCAAAATGTTCTAGCTGTCTGTATATCTACAATTCTGGATTGCTGAATGGCAAGCGCTTGTTAAAAGAGCAAGATTTTTGCTGTAATAGCAAATTTTTTGCTAATTCAGTAAGAAGTTTCACCATATCAGCAAAGCAACTTTTTTTCCCTGAGTGCATAAAACAGAGATTCCAAACATAAAATTCGAAAGTCCTTAACAAAAAAAAAAGAAATTGAGGCTGCCCATGTCTGCTTCAAATTTTCATTCATCACGAACTTTCTGAGAAAAGTCTACAGAAAATTTGAATTCTCTCTCCCCCTCTCTTAATTGCTCGAGTTTCCTTCAGGACATTCAAGCATCAGAAGAAGTGAGTCAAATTTTGCGCCAAGTTTTTCCATAAATTATAAGCTTACCGAAAATTTTCAATGTATAATAATGAAACCCACGACCAGGATTAGACTCTAAATGCAAATTTCAGTCTTTGACTAATCCCTGGTTAGTACAAGAGGGTTTTTGACCAACTAATAACTGCCAAATGTCAAAAAATTTTTATAATTTTGTTTCCCAATATCCATAAACTATGAGGAAACCCAAATTTATATGAGTGGGTGAATTAAAGATTCAATTCGATGGATGATTGGTTCCGATTCATTTCCATTTATCTTCAATTAACAGTTCAAACATTCCAACTGGCCTTATCCAATCAGATTGAAATTGAATCTGATTTGTATTAGGTTTTCCATAGATTCATGATAGCAGGGGGATGCAACTCCAATGAATTCAATTAAACCCACTGATCTCTAATGTACATTGGATAGCGGATACAGGACTTCGCAAGATAAGACTTCTGTGAGTAATTGAACGTGATAGAAGACTCTGGGGCCGCCATTTGTTTGTGGGCTGAATGATTAATTTTGGTGGTAAATTTGAATGCTATCTAAGTATTTTGTGCAGTATATCAATATTAATCCAATCCTAATACCCAATATTGTGTAACATGATGGGAAATTCGGAAAAATCGTGATTGATTACAGTTTGAATGGTTTGGAACGTTTGTATAATTGAAAATATACATTTTTTTGTCAAATTCACAAAAACAACAATAAGCAGTCTCTCATGCTTGTTTGTATTATGAACTAAAATTTAGATGACATGGGAAAGGATGATGAAAAATTATCAATTACGTGAAAATATAATGTAGATTTTGTTGGAAATACGTTGATACAGTTCAAATTTACCGCTAAAAAATGACCATTCATCCCACAACAAAATGGCGGCTCAAGTCTTCAATTCGTCACAAGAAATTTTTGGTATCCGCTATCCAGTGTCAGGGATGAGTTGAAGAGATTGCTAACGAGATATGAAAACCATAATCCAGTTTCTGATTGGCAGTATCACGTTTTCCGTTCATCTCTTCATGCTGGTTGGCTTAGAAAAAAAATTTAATTAATATATTTTTCTTCAAAAGAAAAAAACGTGATACGGACCATGATTTTAATATTGCGTCAGTAATCTCTGCTATTCATCTCTGCCAGTGTATAATAGAGATCAGTGATTAAACCTTATTTGCGTGCCATCTCCTAAATAAAATAAATACTCAAGCGAACTAAAAATCAATATAGCGGTCTGGTACAGGGTACCCAAGGTATAATGCGAAAGCAAGACCACGAGTTCCAGCGCCGCCAAGGAGTTGTCTCGGAACTATGAGTAATATATATATGTATATTTATACATATATATACCAAGTATATCACGTGACCATATTTCCTATATACCACGTGACCATATGTCCTGTATACCACGTGACCATATGTCCTCTATACCACGTGACCATATGAGATATTTAAAAATTAGCAAAAATGATTTGATAATATATTCCGATACGTATTCGTACTATGGGGATAAATATGAATGAAATGTAATTTTCATTCATATTGAGAAAATCATGGACTGATTCAAATGATGAATCTGATAGGGATGAATATTTGAAAACACATGAATGGAATATGTATGTAACATTAATATACAAACGTTTGTTTTTTTTCCAATATGCAAGTAATTAAAAATTACCTGTAAGAAAATTAAGTTGAAAAACATCGGTAACACATGAAATCGAAAAAATTATTTTCATTCAAAAAAATTAATTACGTCGCTCAGGTTATGCGGGGATCTTGATTGCCGTTTAGGAATTAGCCATCATCGGCGACGCACTTCAAATCTCTTCTGAACTTGCAAAGATAAAATTTTTGAAGTACAGAAGAGATTTGAACCTGAATCCTACCTATCGCCTATAATCGAAACCTAACCACCTAACGACCTAACCTACACCGACTTGTAATTCATGAGATCAAAAATGTTGTACATATTGTCGAGTATGGATAGTGGGGAGAATAGCTTCATTTAATATGACGCAGGACCGGATCAAAAAATTGATGGAGCCCTGAGGAAGTTGAAATTCAAGGGGCCCTTCCAGAATTAATGAATTTTGTCTTGTTCTTCTTAAAGTCAAATTATCCACAAGACCAAAGTGGAATATGATTCAAATATCGCGTATCCGAATGCGAACTGAGCATAAATGAAACTATTCATGAAGTTTGAATTATTTTTTCATATGAGAAAAACTAAAACATATATTTTCATATTTTTCAGAGGATACTTGATAGGTATATTCAAATTAATAGAGTGGATGAGATTTGCCCATACTCAATTGAAAATTTGTTCCAATAAACGATTCACAGTTTATCGATATACATGAAAAATGAAATTTGGAACAAAGTATATACTTCTAGAGTACAGTTCATTCCTTATTTAATGTAATTTTGAATCAAATGGCCTATTATGACGAATTTTGTGAAATTTCTTTATAATCTGAATGTCTATGTCTATGTACCCACCCACACAGCACCGAAGATTTCATTAAGATTGCAGAAATCTAATATCTGAAACATTGAAATATTTCTATGACATTGCTGTATGTCACAGCGAGGTTTCAAAGTCTCTTCAGAAATATTGCAATGTCCGCTAATCTTACATTTGAATGCAATATTTCTGAATTATTTCTGCAATATTCCAAGAATATTTATGACATATTTCATTGTAATGTTTGTCTCGTAATATATCTGAGACATTGCAAATAGGCAACATTTCTGTGAAAGTATACTGAAATGTAATGAAGGTGAAAGATCGAAATGTAATTGAGACATTTCTGAGATCTGTGGTGCTGTATGGGCAGATAGCAA
Source organism: Gonatopus flavifemur (assembly GCA_018340375.1). Taxonomy (NCBI): domain Eukaryota; kingdom Metazoa; phylum Arthropoda; class Insecta; order Hymenoptera; family Dryinidae; genus Gonatopus; species Gonatopus flavifemur. Next base: position 4,727,221 of record JAFFJZ010000001.1, read on the forward strand.
ATCGAATTCTGAAAGAATTCCATAGGAACTCGCGAACGTGGAATAGAATTCTTTAAGAATAACTGAAATGATTGACATCCCAGATAGAAAACCATGCCCTAAATATTTTGTAACATAATGTGCCGTTAACATACTGTCATAAACTTCGCTCAGCTTGCAATGATGCATAAAATGTAAACATTATGTCTTCATTATGGTACCATCACCTCGTTTTGCTACCAAGAACAATGCTTTATGCGGAAACACCTTGGTACCATGATGCAAACATTTCTTGGCGTGAATGTCACCATTATGATGGCATTATTGAGACATTTTTCTATCTGGGATGTATTCCTTTGGAATGTGTAACATACTCGTTTATGATTGAATTCTTCAAGTATTCGTTTTACAATTCCGCAAAACTCTAGGCGAACTTCTCAAGGAAAACTTTTTTCTATATAAATAAGCCTTTTCGCATCCTAAAAAGAGAACTCTTACAAAAGTCACGAATGATTTCATTGATTATAATAATATTTTTATTGTCGAATATACATCTAACCCGCACGGAGAAAAAATGGTTTGCTACAATAGCGCCTACAAACAAATTTGTTGTCCTTGCAAAAATATTTATTCCAGCAGCTGAGACGTTAGTTCTATTGTCAAATTTGTTAATGTCAGCAAAAAAATTCAGTTTTGCTAATTATTTTCCTTGTTTTGTTAGCTGAATTTTTTTTGTAGGCGCTATAGTAACAGACCTGTTTGTTATGCCAGCAACAGCTTTTCCTCCGTGCGATACACCTTTCGATAAAAAATACAACAAATTCGGAACATCCTGTACAGACAGCACACAAGTCCCTTTTGCGTTCGCAGAGAATTCAGAGTAAAGAATACCTACGGAAATCATTTCTGGGAATTCATGGAGTATTTTTAATAAGTACATAGAGTATCACAAGAACTCTTTAAGAGTTCTTAATGAATACATGTGGGAGTTCTTGAAATACACATAGAAAATGCATCAAGTATTCGTACAGACTACCCGTTATGACAGTGAATATGAATCTTGATGGAAGTTCAAAATGTAGTCCTGTTCTCTCTGCTGAACATTTTTCCTATCGGTTTCAATGTGGTTTCTGAAACTTGAATTCCCAGAAAGTCTTCGTGAATTCACGATAGAACTGTATCGGTTCTTATCGTTCTCTATAGGATTTAAGAGAAATGTATCTGGTCTTATCGTGAAAATCCTATACAGGAAGTATTAGTTATTTGAAGAAATGTAATGGTACTTTTTTGAATAACTGGTATTTCTCCTATAGGAATTTTACGATAAAACCAGATACATTTCTCTCAAATCCTATAGAGAACGATAAGAACCGATACAGTTCTATCGTGAATTCACGAAGACTTTTCAATATATTATCAAATCATTTTTGCTAATTTTTAAATATCTCATATGGTCACGTGGTATAGAGGACATATGGTCACGTGGTATACAGGACATATGGTCACGTGGTATATAGGAAATATGGTCACGTGATATACTTGGTATATATATGTATAAATATACATATATATATTACTCATAGTTCCGAGACAACTCCTTGGCGGCGCTGGAACTCGTGGTCTTGCTTTCGCATTATACCTTGGGTACCCTGGTCTGGTATACCGGGATAACGTCAAAATTATTCTAGTTACTTCAAATTTGGAAACATCAACAATATGCCAACAATAAAGCATTGAACAATTCTAAAACCGAATTATGAGTTGGACTAATTTAGGTTTAGAGTTGTTTCTGATGCTTTATTGTTGAAATCCTGTTGAGTTTTCAAAATTCAAACTGATAAGAATAATACTAAGGTTATGTCACGATACCAAACCGCCATTGCTGTTTTAGTCCCCGATCGACACGCCACTATATGAATAAATATGACCGGAATCGAAATACGGTTTGAGGCCATCCTATAAAGTTGCATACCCCTGCACATTCCTGCATGAGAATCACAATGTTTTCAATCGATAACCAGGAACGAAATTAAAAAACGGCTCTAGGAAAAATTGTACAAAAAACTGTCCCAAGGATCACACTAAAGTTTGTCCTTCAATTACACGTGGTACGTGAGGGGAGGAGTTCAGAGAATCTCACTAAATATTGTAAGCAGGTCAGGGGTTTCAGTAATTCACGTTGGATTTTTGGTCACGACTCAACTTATGTCACTCTATGTTTTACATAAGAACGTAGAAAATATTCTTTCGAAAAAACATGCACTGAAAGAAGAGTTTATTTTTATTTAATAAAGATGTTGTTGAAGTTTGAATCGTTTATTGTAACGAATTAGTAATCAAATAACGAAATACTCAGCTGTTGAAGACCCGAAAACTTGCAGTACATTCTTTGATCGATATTTTCAGTTGCAAAAAGTTACAAAAAATTCATTCGAGAAGATGAATGACGATGATTCATCAGATTCTGTGAGTTTGAATGCTCGTTCCGTTTCGTTTCTATAAACGATTCAAACTTCAAGATCATGTTCATTAACAGTTGAGAAATGTCGTATAAGATTTTTCAACAGTTGAGAAATGCCGTATAAGATTTTTCAACAGTTGATGAACTTTATTTATAGGTAATGAGCTCAGTTTCCATTTCGCCATATCCAAAACAAGCTTTATTAAATACAAAATATTATTTAAGTAAGATTCACACAAAATATGTAACGCGAGATATTGATATCCCCATAAACTTGTACAGTCTGCTCAAGAATATTTTTGTTTTGGAAACAAGGTTTCAAGTTTTCTCCAACATATCAATTTCATTTCCCTATCAATAGGATTATCTTGTTGTTCATGGGATATATCCTTTGAAAACAGAAACATGATCAAGCGGTTATAACAGAATCAATAAATAACAGTTTGAGTTTCCATCTGATGATTCTGCTTTTAGTTCATTCATCACAGACAATTATTGATGTGATAGTGTATTTCATCATCCGAAGGATTCATAAGATGAATGTATGTTTTCAAAACAGTATATGCAACATAAAATTGAACATTTTAACATGGAAAATGTTTTCTCAATTAGTAAAAGTATATGACTTATGATACAAATTATATTACTTTCTCAAGACGTGTCACATGACACATGTCATGCCAAATTTATATTAAATAATGCATTGAACGTATCAAGTTCTTTAAAATTGAGTTGATAGTTTCATTGTTAGTATTCTCTGTTTCAACGAAAAAATGCATAACAGATACCTGAAACATTGACATTTCATATAAAAGATATGGCTACCTAGTATGTTACAAAAATCCTCTCAGAATTCAAAGCAGTGAATTTTTGAAATAAGGCTTCGAACATGTTCTTTTTGAGGGTGTGGATAAATTAAAATAAACAAAAAAAATGTGCCACATACGGTGATGTGACTGGGAGGATGCCCATATGGCACAGTTCAAAAACATTCTCAAGAATCCATAATGAATTCTTTGAAACAGCATTTAAAGTCTCTCTGAAGTGGTGTGATGTATGGAATGAGGAGACAATATTAAATATACAATAAGAAGCACACTTCTCTCAATTTCATGAAATACTCTCGCGAAATTCGAGTAACAGTTGGGAAACTATATGCCCTTGAAGGAAACATTGATGTGGAATGGCATGGAAATTAACGGACAGTACTTATATTAATGTGAATACTTACGAATCAATTTCATTAATAGTATACAAACATGAAGACAATGAATAAAAAAAATATTAAAACTTGTAAAATGCTTAGCCTCTGTAAATACTGGCGCGAACTCAGTTAATTTTGTTTGCAAAATTTTGTGATAACGGTAAAATACAATCGTGTTTCGCAACGTACCTTATTTATGCACTACTGAAACATATTTTTTATTCAATTTCAACAACAGTAGTGAATTCAGTTGTGCGTTCAACGGTAAACCGTAATTAATCCAAAGTGTAATAGACCCATAGCAGAGATGAATGATGAATAGCAGAGATTGCTAACGCAATGTTAAAATCATGGTCCGTATCACGTTTCTTTCTTTTGGAGAGAAATATATGATTGGTTGAATTTTTCTTCAAAGCCAACCAGCATGGAGAGATAAACGAAAAACGTGATACTGCCAACAGAGGTGAGTTGAAGAGATTGCTAACGAAATATGAAAACCATAGTCCAGTTTCTGATTGGCAGTATCACGTTTTCCGTTTATCTCTTCATGCTGGTTGACTTAGAAGAAAAATTCAACCATCATATATTTTTCTTCAAAAGAAAAAAACGTGATACGGACCACGATTTCAACATTGCGTTAGCAATCTCTGCTATTCATCTCTCCTGCCAATCAGAAACTGGACTATGGTTTTCATATCTCGTTAGCAATCTCTTCAACTTATCTCTGCCCATAGAGATATTAGAACCAGCGTTGCCATACTCCTACTTCTATCCTATCGATCAGCATATCACACTCAGCTGTTGAGCGGAACGTCCAATGGTAAACACCTGTTGGACCGAAAGCCCGTTAGGCCGAAACAGGGTTGGACCGAAATTTATTTCACCGAATGACAATAATCCGAAATCTTACTGTACGTTACTAGTCGTGTGCGAATCAGACAAAATGGGAAAATGAGAATTCAGATGGGCTCTCGGGATCAGGGGGCATAATCTTGAATAGAAAATTTTCAAACGGATTTCAGCGCTGCCATACGGTAGTACAGTGAACTATTTTACATGTATACATTAACACTAATTCGAAAATCGGTGTGATTTGTTCATTGTTTGTGTTAGTTGTATCTATAGCGAATAATTCACTGTACTACCGTACGGCAGCGCTGAAATTCGTTTGAGAATGTTGCATTTGAGATTATGCCCCCTGCTCGGGATCTTGAAATTCGGGAACTTGCAACTTCGGGTGAATGAGATGTCGGGATTTTGGTACCCTACCTAATTATGAAACATAAAGGAGTGAGCACATAAGTGCAATAAGACGCAAAATAGGTAGAGTATCATAATACCGAATGTGCATAATACCGAATGTGTCATAAGGTTCGTTCGTTCTATGTGCCCTGAGTTGCTCCAACTTGTACCAAACCAATCATTTCGTTACTTAAACTGGAAGTAGCGAATCCAAAATACTTGGAGCGAGTTGGGGTAACTTGGGACATCGGTAAACGAACTTAGCTATAGTACCGAATGTTCATATTCCCGAATGCTCATAGTACCGAATGCTCATAAGACCGAATGTGCATAGTCCCGAATAAAAAAATATGAATTTCAAAATAAATAAAAAAATGGACCATTTCTGTCATAAAAAATTGATCGTTCCCATATGATATGCGTAAACGAATCATTTTTTATGACGGAAGTGGTGGATTGTTGGATTCATTTCAAAATTTATATTTTTTTATTCGGGACTATGCACATTCGGTCTTATGAGCATTCGGCAGGGGGTATAATCTCATAATTCTCAGGGGGTAAAATGCAACATTCTCAAACGGATTTCAGCGCTGCCGTACGGTAGTACAGTAAATTATTCGCCATGGATACAACTAACACAAACAATTAACAAATCACACCGATTTTCGAATTAGTGTTAGTGTATACATGTAAAATAGTTCACTGTACTACCGTATGGCAGCGCTGAAATCAGTTTGAAAATTTTCTATCCGAGATTATGCCCCCTGGCATTCGGTACTATGAGCATTCGGGAATATGAACATTCGGTACTATGACACATTCGGTATTATGCACATTCGGTATTATGATACTCTACCCGCAAAATAGCATAAGCATAAGCATAACTTGGCTACACAGAACCTATTTTTGAGGTTCTGCGCATCTCGCTTGTGCTTATGTCAGTGCCTATTCATTTATGTATTTAGTCCTTAACGCATGAGAGCTCATGCAGCGATTCTTAAGGCCTAAGCATACAAACACAAATCGTAAAACATAACGCATAAGAGCTTATGCAGCCAATCTTAGCAAAGGCATAACGCCTCACCCACGGGTACTCATGCTAGCGACTGTCACGCGCGACATCATTACCCCGGGTACTCATGCTAGCGACTGTCGCGCGCGACATCATTAGAAGAAAAAAGAGATCCGCGTTTTAAAAACATCTTTCCTCTTTTTTCTTCTAATGATGTTGCGCGCGATAGGCGCTAGCGTGAGTACCCGGGGTTATGCACTATGCTTTGTGGTTATGCGTTTGTGTGCTTAGGCCTTTAGGAATCTCCATCGAGCTGTACATACATACTGGACTTCAATCGCTAGGCATATTCAGTGACAAGCAGTCGGGCTATTCACATACTACCTGAATTATGCATAGTTTGTCACTGTTGATTTAGCAGTCTCATGGTAGAGAGTCTTTTCGCCAAAAAAGCTTTCTGTTGAATGCAGGGGGCTATAACTTCATCGGAAGTACTGTTGTTGTTAACAATGAGCAGTCTTGCCAGCCTCCTACTCTTTCAACCATTTCCAGGGGGCATGAACTCAAATGAAAAGTTTTCAGACGGATTTCAGCGCCGCCAGGCCCCTGACAATCCCATGCAGAGCCGCCAGATGAGCTCCGACGCTGAGGGGAAATGTACCCCCACCATCACCTCATATATGTATGTGTTGTAAGTGTGACTTACCGATACTTACGACTATTATATACATGAAGTGAGGGTAGGGGTACTCTTCCCCTGAGCGTTGGAGCTCATCTGGCAACTCTGATCCCATGCTTCACCTGTCTAAAACTTGTCCTGGGGGCGCTGGCTGTGCCATCGTTAACTCCGGTAGGGAATTTTCGGTAAACACCCATTGGGCCAAAACCCCGTTGAGCCGAAATTTATTTTACCGAATGAAAATAATCCGAAAAAAGTCTTGGTGACATTTTGTCTTATTCGCACACGCCTAGTAACGTATAGTAAGATTTCGGATTATTGTGATTCGGTAAAATGAATTTCGGTCCAACGGTGTCTTGGCCAGGGGGCATGAACTCAAATGAAAAATTTTCAGACAGATTTCAGCATTTTAGCACTGCCGTACGGTACCTCCATTGAAGTAAATTTCCATGGACAGGCCAACACAAATGATTGACAAATCATAAAAATTGTTGAAGTAGTGTTGGTATATCTATGGAAATTACTTCAATGGAGGTACCGTGCGGCGGCGCTGAAATCCGTCTGAAAATTTTTCATCTGAGTTTACGCCCCCTGGTCTTGGCCTAACGGGCTTTCAGTCCAACGGGTGATTACCGAATTTTCAATACATCCAATGAACACTTCTCACGTAAGCGTATGAAATTACGTACGAGTTCGATGGAGTACCTACGCATTGAGTATAGAGCCTTCCGAAGTAGTTGATCCGGGTCGGTGCCGAATTAACGAAAAACCAAATCAACGAAAAAAAATTTACTAGCAGTATGAAGTTGTCATTTTGTTGAAGTATGAAATGAAATTAGTCACAGATCATTGATTAAATTAAACGAAAATTCTTTATGTCAACCTATTCACTGCACCCGTTTATTACAGTAGACACGTAATTCATCATTCTAATAAAATTATTAATAATCTTCCTAATCGATCGGTACAATCAAACTGTTTCAAAAGTCTGTAGAGAACGAAAATCGGTTTGTTGTTATCATAAACATAACCATACCATAATCATAAACATAACAAAGGGAAATTAAGTTTACCGTGGGGTTGTGTTAGCAAATCAATGTTTTCTACTTTTCGTTCAATTTAATCAATGATCTATGACTAATTTCATTTCATACTGCAACAAAATGACAACTCCAGTAGTAATGCTACCAATGCTAGTAATTTTTTTTCGTTGATTTGGTTTTTCGTTGATCCGGCACCGACCCGCTGATCCAAGTGATCAGGATCACTTTTCAACCAATCAAAAAGCTTGAGAAGTGATCCGAATCACTTGGATCAGCTACTTCGGAAGGCTCCTATGTTTCTACCGGACGTGAAATAGAAGCTAGTCAGTATTCGAACAGAATTATACACGGTGTAAACAGCAGGAATGGTGAATTTTTATAATCTGGATTTATTGTAGAATTCAATACGTTCGTTCGTTCTACGTGCTCTGAGTTGCTCCAACTTGTACCAAATCAATCATTTCGTTGCTTAAACTGGAAGTAGCGAATCCAAAACACTTGGAGCGAGTTAGGGTAACTTGGGACATCGGTAAACGAACTTAGCTAATGAATAACCCCGGGTGCTCATGCTAGTGACTGTCGCGCGCGACATCATTAGAAGAAAAGAGAGATCCGAGTTGAACACATCTTTCCTCTTTTTTCTTCTAATGATGTCGCGCGTGACAGTCGCCAGCATGAGTACCCGGGGTAAGGCTGGGCTCCCATGCAGCTGGATTGTCTGTTCCGCCGGAACGGAATGCTCACAATTGGCGGATCCCTAGTGATTTCATAGTTATATTCAAATAAGACTAGTATTCTACCAATGAGGATCGTTTCGTTTCGGACAATCCGGTTTCATGGGAGCCCAGCCTGATAGACTGAAGGATCATTATGCCGAATGTATTTCATTGTATCAAAACTGTGATTTCTTATGGATTCTACAAGAATGAGGAATCTGATTGCTTTCGGTATAACAATCTTCCGGCCTATCAGCGTTCGGAATGTGAATTTTCGGTACAATGAACATCCGGTGCAAAAAGGATTCGGTGTATTGAAGGCTCATCGTTTTTCACCTCGGATCTCTTTTTTCTTCTAATGATGTCGCGCGCGACAGTCGCTAGGATGAATACCAGAGGACATAAACTCAAACGGACATTTTTCGTCAAACGTTCTGAGAATGTTTGCAAGACGTTTAAACATTCTAGGAACATTCGGAGAATATTTTACGCACATTGGTGTTACTTGGGAAATTACTCTCGATTCTTTAACGTAAAATACATAGTTTTTTACGTGTCAAAAACTGTGTATAAAGCTGACATTTCATGGGGCGTCGAGCGGCAGCCTCAACATTGGAAGAAAAGGGAGGTCCGATCGGTTCTCTTTTTTCTTCCAATGTTGACGCTGCTGCTCGACGCCCCATGAAATGTCAGCTTAAGTCGGGCTAACGCCAGTTGGGCTTAAGTGCCATTAGGGCTTATTACCAGTCGGGCTTCTCACATACTACGCCTCCGACTCGTGCATTTTCCCCTAGAAATCCGGTTCACGTAAGGCTAACCTCCCATGGACCGGAATTCGTTCCGGCGGAATGACTTGAAGCCAATCGCTTTCACAATTTCTTTTAGAGCGTTCTATCAGAAATCTATAAAAAATTGTGCATTGGCTCAATTTTCATTCCGCCGGAACGAATTCCGGTCCATGGGAGGCCAGCCTAAGCAAGAAATCCCCAAGAAATCCTGATGGCGATTCCATCTAGTGGACCGAATCATAACCTCAAAATATCAACGGTGCGAAGTTTGGTTCCTTGTAGGTCAAAAGTTTATAAATTTAATGGTGTTGTCTGTGATTATTGGTCATCTTCTCACTGTTCATCTCAAATTTCCGCGATGAATGATTCATTTTACAGAATCGATAGGCCAGCTGACAGGCGGAGCCCTCTACAACTTTCTGAACAGTGTATGAACGAAAGTTCTAGACAGTCGGATCAAAGTTTACCCAGATAGTACCAGAGTTCTAGAAGAATCCTTTACGAATCATTGTATTCTTCACGAGCTCTTTTATAACTCTTGTACTATCTGGATAAGTCGTGAATGCTCAATCCTGATTGGTTGATTTTAGATTCAAACTTGGTTTAAACAGCTCCCTGCTCAGGTAGCACAAGAGTTCAAAAATAGCTCATAATGAATCCAATATATTCGAGAAAATTCTCTCAGAACTCTTGCGCTATCTAGGGGGTTCAAATATTCAACCGAATGAGTGAGATTGGCCGTAAGCACGCTCCGAGTTGCCTCAACTTGCTTCAAAATACTTCTGGAGCTTTCCGAAGTGTTTGACCCGGGGCATCTGGGGCGTGAACTAAGGATTTCTATTGGTTCATTCCACGTCCCTGACCCCCGGGTCACACACTTCGGAAAGCTGCTCTGATTTGATGTTTTCAGATATAAAAATGAAGTAATTCGTTGGGAACAATTTTGAGCAGCTTAGGGCACGTATAACAACGGGATCTTGTATTCCGATTCTTTCCAACGGAAATAACCAACCGAACAATTCCGTATCAATCTCTTCATCGTCCAATGAAAGTCTCGATACACACGCAATTCCATGTACTCGTAAATTTTCGCCGAATCTCGTGTATCGCCGAACGCCTGTTAGAAGCCCTTCACATCCTTGGTTAAATTGTTTGAAACGTGTTGGATCTTGCATCTACCTTTCAACAATCATTTATATTTGACTAAATAGTAAAGAAAATCCATTTGAGGATTGTTCTTAAGAATCAACCGCAGTGAGTATTATCAACATCTAGAATTCCAAATTTTGCAAAAATTCATATTCTAATCAAAAGCGTCGTTCAGTGTTTTGTAGAACAAGGAATCTTAACTTTTAATCCCCTTTTTGAACAGAAACTTGCGAGAAAGTTGATTTCACTTTCTTCAACCTCCTCATCAACTATCCGTATTCCATCTATTTTAAATTCATATAATTTTGAATTGTCATCTATTTTTATGCTTATTTTAACACGTAATGTATCTATTTTCATTTAGTAGGGTTATTTGATTTTGGAACAGTCTAGGGTTACCGGGAAACAACGCAACAATATCATTCTACCAAGTATTCTAAAGATATGATGTATTCATGTAAATTCTTTCGTAATTTGCATTTTGAAATTAGAATTCTTGAAAGACGTATACTTGAATTTGAGTAATCATCGAAAATTCTCAAAAAATGGTGTAGAATTGATCGGTTTTCTTGTAACTTAAGATATAGCTCTAATTTTATCTGTTGTGTTTTTTTTGTCTTCCTAATGTAAGTTATTGAGACAAACAAGATATTCTTCTTCTATCAATATCTTCAGTAAACTTGTTTTCTCTCAGTGCTATGCTTTTCATTGTAATCGATTGTTTCTAGGCCATGGCTGATTCAAGACGTGGCCGCAGTAAGGGGCGAGGAGGTCCTACTGCTAGGAGAACTGAGGCTCCTATACGTCCACCGGGTGGAACGCAACGCGGTGGTGCCCCTGCCGTGGCACAACCACCGACCCAACCGCCACTGCAAGGTGTCTGGGCTCGTAGTAGAGGGGAGTTATTGAGACCCGGTCCTTCAGCTGCGCCTCCGAGGCCTCAGTTACCAGCGGTGAGTCTATATATATATATATATATATATATATATATATATGGTCTCTGTTTTCACATAATTCAATATGACACATAAAATCTGCTGCATGGTTATTCAAACCATTTCTTCATCCATGAGTTTGGTTTTAATACATTGATATTTAGAATATCGATCACTGATGTTCAAGTGCATTTACTCCTGATTTTAATGTATAGAATCACTGTTACATAGGAATAGAAGGATCTATTTCAGCAAAGTACATTGCTGTGAAGCAACGCAAAGTCAATTGTCAGAATATTACTACATGATATCTACACTGAGAGAAGAGTTTGTTTGTGATCAAGAAAGCTTATTAATGATAAATTAACTACCTTGGGGTTAAATAAGATTTGTTAATAGTTAACAAACCTTATTTGATAGGAATCAATTTGGAATACTTTTTTCTCAGTGTACCACACTTTTTGTGACAGGTTTGCTCTGAATAGCAGTTTTATCTTGGAAATTTGATATACTTTCTGTGACTCCTTTGTGATAATTTTAGTGTGGCATAGGGAAAGTTCCTGCAGCCCTTGCATCGCAGGGGGTCCCAGGTCATTATAGGGGCCCCCTTAAGCACTCTTTTCTTGGATCAAAAGGGCCCTATCCCCAGTACTTGCGGGAGGGCCCTCAGAATCTCTGTTATGCCCCTGAACGCATCGGCAAAACTTTTAACATTTTGAAATGAAACTATAGCTACAACCGTAGTTAATCTTTTTTTCGTGTTCATGTCACGTGTATACAGATAGTAAAGATTTCTTATTGAGAAGATACAAGTATTTTAGTGGTCTTAAATATTCAATTCCCAGTATTTGCGTCTGAAAAAAACTACCACCAGATTGAGCCGTGACAATGCTTATATCCTTCTAAGTTATCTTATTTTGGAAGTGATTTCAAAGACCTTTACAAAAAATGAAAACAGTGAAGACTCATTTCAATCGAACAAGGTCTGTAAACATATTTTATACTTGGATTTGTGTATACAACTGTTCTATATATACATATAGGAATGGATAGTTGGGATATGATATTATCTTGTTGATTATTTTGTTTGTTTTGGTACCAAAATACTTCCCCTTTGATACATCAAAGGATAAATCAACATGACGCAGTATATATGAAACTTCTGAATAACAAAATTTTTACCATTGTTTTAATTAGTCAAACTACTGACGATGGTTTCAAAATGTTGTAAAATTTTCAAATTGTCCATATCATTTGTCAACTCGTGTGCTTTCACTTTCATTTAACCTTTCGGTACTGCAATCCATCAACAAAAAGCGGCAATCAAAATCCAAGTGATGTTATCCAGTGTTTCAAATAGCACGTTTATTTGATACTTCTCAAATAATAGGAAAATTTTTCTCATTTTGTGGAACAAGGAAATTTCAGTGCATTTATAACATCTCTTTTATGTTTTTCTTCGCCAAAGTGTTTCCTAGATAAGTCAAAATTAATGTGACTCATCGAATACTATATCCTAAAATATCATAGTGTCATCCTCTTGGATTTTTTCAGTAGATTAGAAAAAGTATTATTGATATTTTACAGTTCCAAGTAAAAATTTGAGTGAATAACTCACAGTTTTATACTGAGAATTTGCAATTGTTTAGCGATCGATATGAAGAAACGAGAAAACAAGTGGAAAATTTTATATCCAAATCATTTTTGTCATAGTATCGACATTCCTAGAATATCAAAAGATGAAGAAAAAGTACAGTTCCGTCAAGTTATGCTAATTTATTTACAAAAACTAAAACAGAAACAAAATAAATGATATCAGATTGAATAAGTTTGTAAACAAAGTCGGAAAAGTAGCAATGATTATTGTGGAGGACGATAATCCGTTCAAAATAAAGTAAAAACAGTTGAAGACAATCGTGATGAATACCATTTTTTTGTGCTTTGCATCGAAGCATCATTTATTATGAAGTATATTTCAACTGTTCGATTCTGATGCACTTCTGTACATGTGTTAATTTTAGACATTTCTTTTTGTTTCTGCCATACTTTTCATCCAGAATTTTATTCATTTCACAGATTGAAAAATGATATTTTCTCCAAAGCTCTGAAACATCTGATCTGGGGGATAAATCATTGTAACTGTGAAAAATCAAAGTTTTTTTCCGTTCAAGTTCCTTTGATTATGTTCATCATCATCATCATGAAGTAATCAGTCTTACGACTGGTTTGATGAAACCCTCCACCCCTGTCTATTATCCGCCAAACGTTTAATTTCTACATATCTACTACATCCCTTGTCTTGTACGATTTGTTTCATATAACTTGCTCTAGGTCTACCTTTACCAGTTTTACCATTCATTTTCCCTTCCAATATTGTTTTCAATAATGATTATGTTAGAAGTTGGAAAAATTGAATCAATTCAGTCACTCTTCTTCCTCATCCTCGCTCTTGCATGGTGTCTACTGGTCGGGAAAAGTCGGGAATTCGGGAATAGGTCGGGAATTCCGATAGGTCGGGAAAAAGTCGGGAATGAGTAATGAATTTCGAAAGTGTATCTCCTTTTTCTTGAAATTTCGATTTCCAAAAATAACCGATCATTCTAATTATTCAGATGAGCTTAAAGTTTTTGATTTTTTTCGTGAGTGAGTCCACCTTTTTTGAATTCCTCGTATGTTCCATATGGATCTTTATTGTTTAAGATTTCCCAGATAGCACAATGACTCTGAAAGCATTCGAAAAGAGTTCTCGAGAACCCTTGAGGAATCAATGGAATATCAGAGAATAGTAACCCTGCTAAAAATTTCCTACAAACTTGAGAAATATCCTTAGATTTTGAGAAATATTCTCAGATTTTAAGAAATACTTCCCAATTTTCTGTCAAAGACTACTATCCTTTCGACCTGCATTTTTCTCCGGGATGCGGTAAAGCTCTACCGGTTGATATTATAGAACTTGAGAGGAATGTGTCTAGTTTTATCGTAAAATTTTCACAGAAGGAATATCAGTTATCCGAAGAAAAATGGTTCATATTTTTCCATATAATTGATACTTCTTCTATAGGAATTCTATGATAAAACCACATATATTTCTCTTGAATTCTATAGAATACGATGAGAACCGATAGAGTTCTATCGTAAATTCACGATACACCATCGTGAATTTTCGGTTCACAAATCTCATTGAAACCGATGGAAAAATTTTATCGTTGTCTGTGGGAAATTTTCAGCACGGCACTGGTTGTACAGTTGGAAGTGTTCCTGTTCAATTGAATCAGAGATCATATTACTACTATGTGCGTTTATTGAATGTTTCATGAAAATGACTTTAAGCTGTGTTATTTTTATAAATATCCCTACGATAATTTTCGATAATTTTAATTCCAGTCCTGATTTTGTGCATCCATTTGTTCAAGTTTCGATGATAATTCCTCTTTTTACTATCAACGGAATTTGTCAACTGATTCCAGGGTATTTAAGTGATGCAGGGTTCAGTTTTTTCTGACTTCATTCATTCAAAAAAGATTACACTTAACGTTAGATAAAGATAGAAGAAGCATCAGTTGAATGCTTTTAGAAGATTATTTATTTGGTCAGTGGCTATTCGGATGGAAACAAATTTTCCATCTCAACCAATAAGTCATACTCCAGCCAACACTACAACCTCGAGAACATGAAGCTTTAGGAACGTTCATTGAATGTTCCTGGAGGTTTGCGAACTTTCCTTGAACGTTTGTTAAGGTTCATGTTCTCTTGGGCAATGCATACCCGAAGAAAAATAAGGAGTAATCCCTATTTAAATCGCGGTAGGTTTTACTCTAGCGCCCAGTCAATATATGGATGACTATTCTCGGAGTAAACGTTCTTTTATTGGAGTACTGTGTACCAATGGTCCAGAAAAATTCACTTTGTGAGGAATTAGCCGTACTAAAAATACCGTAGAAGCTACCAAAAAATTTTCACTAATTCTATGAAGTGAAATATACTCCTTCATTTTTCTCCGTCTAATGTATTCATCAAAAACTTTCCGCGAACTCTCAAAGTTCAGAAAGTATTCATTATGAAATAATCCTGAGCTGTTGTGCTGCATGGCTTTACTATTAATGCTTTTATCTAGATCTGTCAAGAATGATACGGACTCAAGCATCAAAAGGGGCGAGTAATTATGTGCCGACTTTTTTTTTAAATTATTTGATCAATAAGAATTCAAAATGCATACCGTCCATATAGCACAAAGACACCTGGGAGGTATGTGAAAATATCTTGCAAATCAGAATTCTTAACCCTCATCCTGACAACACATTTTTGTATTTTTTTTGACAGTGTATTTTTCTAAATATTTCATTACTAAAATCCTGAGACTACACGGAGAAAAAGGAATTCACCGTGGCAGCGAAATCTACTTTTGCTGGGTTCCTTTTGCCAGAGCAGCAAATTTTTCGCTGTGACAGCAAACTATTTGCTGTACCAGCAATCTTGTTAGCTGCGACAGCGAATTTTTAGCTGTGGCAGCAAAAAATGTTTGCTACCCCAGCAAAATTTGTTTGCTATTCTATATATAATACTGAAAATTTGCTGGCGGAGCAAACATTTTTTGCTGCCACAGCTAAAAAATTGCTGTCGTAGCTAACACGATTGCTGTTATAGCAAATTTTTAGCCAGGTCAGCAAAAAATTTCGCTATTCTATATATAATACCTCGATTTGCTGCGTCAGCAAATTTTTTCTCTCCGTGTATGATCTCGAATCTCATTGATTGGGTCTTCAAAAATGCGCATAGTTAGTTTGCCCTGAACATATCATTAAAACGATGTGATTTTCATTTCTCATTCAAAGTGAGTCTCGAAGACTCTACAGTCAGGATGAGGGTTGAAGATATCCTACCGTTGTCTAGAAGATGTCCCATGCGACACAATCAGAACAATTGAAGAACTCCATTATTTTTCAAGAATAACGGAGTTCTCGAATTGTTCTGATTGTGTTGTATAAGACATCGTTTCACCCTTCAAATTACAAGGTACCTTCAAAACTTCTTTGTCTGCAAGAGTATTCGTGCTGTATTGAGTAATGATTAGGGCATATCTGAAATTTAGCTCTGGATATGAATTTGAGTTTCTTCATGATCTGTTGATATGAAGAATCTAAATTATGAAAAATTTGTAACACTTGGGGGTAGTTATTCTGAAAATTCTCTCATAACCACCAGAGATCACTGAAAGAGAGCGGAAACTCATATTCAGGGTCTAATTCAGGTCATACGATTGATTATTATGCATGTAAAATTTCCAGTGAACGCATGATTTATGAAAAAAAACTGCGTAGGATTTGACATCATTTTTCCTGATGTTCGAAAGCCTTCGAGTATTTGCGTTGCTGATCTTGTACAAACCTAGTAAATAATGTACTGTGAGAAACTTTTTTGATTAATGACTATCTTTGCTCGTAAGCCAAGGATATTGAAAAATTCTAACTACGAGTACTCTCGATTCTCAGCAATTTTCACCATCAGTAATGGTGGACTTGCTAAATGTTAGTGGTTTCATTGTATAGCGAGTTACTATCCTTCATGGTAAAAATTATTGAGAGTCGAAAGTGCTCGAGAGTCGAGTGAGCTCAAACTTGGAATTCTTCAATGTCCCTGACTGACGAACAAATATCATAATTCATCAAAAATCATTCCTCTCAGTGTTGTTTACATGTTTTTTTGTGCACAAAATAATCAATCGCTGATATGTCGGGAAAATCTTGGAGAATTCTTGAAAAAGTCGGGAATAGGTCGGGAATTTCATTTCCAAAATTCAGTAGACACCATGCTCTTGGAAAAAGGCGCTGCAAAGTAACCTGGTTGACAGCGCAGTGTGTTGTATTTCAAACGCTCTTTTGAAACCAGGTTTCTCTGCAGTATTGATCACAAATTATATTTTTCAACTTGTCATACAATTCATCATCATGAAGTAATCAGTCTTATGACTGGTTTGATGAAATCCTCCAACCCTGTCTACACAGAGAGAAATTTATTTGGAAAGATTACCATTTTATTCGTAAACTAGAACTATTCGGAAAAATCAGACAATAATTTATAGCATAACTCCTAATCATTGCCAGCTGTGATGGTAAAAATCCAAATTAATCTCGATTTTTACCATCACAACTGGCAATGATTAGGAGTTATATTATAAATTATTGTCTGGTTTTGCCGAATAGTTCTAGTTTACGAATAAAATGGTAATTTTTCCAAATACATTTCTCTCCGTGTATTATCCGCTAACCGCTTAACTTCTACATATCTACGACAACCCTTATCTTGTATAATTTGCTTCATGTAACTTAATCTAGGTCTACCTCTTCGAATTTTACCATTCATTTTTCCTTCCAATATTGTTTTCAATAAGCTATCATGCCTTAATGTGTGTCCTATCAGATTGCTTCTTCTTTTCACAACCTGTCTCAAGAGACTTCTTTTTTCATTCACCCTCTCAAGTACTTCTTCATTTTTTACTTTCTCTATCCACTTTATTCTAAGTATCCTTCTATAACACCACATTTCAAAAGCGTCGAGTCTGCGTTGGTCCGTTTTTCCAATTGTCCAAGTTTCGCAACCATATAATGCTGTGTTCCAAACGTAACTCTTAAAGAATTTCTTCCTTACTGCTAAGCTAATATTCTTCGAACATAGTAACTGTTTCTTTTGGTGGAAAGCCTGTTTCCCTTGTGCCATTCTTGCTCTGATATCTCTTTCGCTTTTACCGTTTTCTGTAATTATGCTTCCTAGATATTTAAATTTTTTGACTTGCTAAATTGTGTCTGCATCTATTTTGATTTTCGTTCTTCTTGATGTTTTCGCTGTTGTACAAATCATGAATTTTGTTGGGTCCTTATTTATATTCATACAATATTCGTCTTGTAATATTTTTTTCATAGTTTTGAGAGTATTTTCTAACTCAGCACCACTCGTAGCTAATATAGCTATGTCATCCGCAAATCTCAACATGCTTATACACTTTCACCTCGAATCTGTAATTTCAATGGCACTTGCTCCTTCACTTCGTTCATCGCTTCTTCTATATACAAATTGAAAATCAGTAGCGATAGTAAGCATCCTTGTCTCACTCCTCTTCTAATTTGTGCTTCTCGTTTTTGACCTTCTATTTCTATTATTGCGGTTTGATTCTTATATAATTCATATATTATTCTCCTATCCCTGAAATTAATTCCTACCTTTTTCAAAATCGTAAACGTCTTCTCCCAATCAACATTATCGAATGCTTTTTGTATATCTACAAAACCTATATACACAGACTTTTTTAACTCTAGACTGTTCTCTACTACTGTTCTGAGTGCTAATATTGCTTCCCGCGTTCCCCTATTTTTCCTGAAACCGTACTGATCTTCTGCTAATATACTCTCTATTTTATTTTCTATTCCCCTGTATATGATTTTTGTCAGTATTTTCGAGGCATGTGAAGTTAAACTAATCGTTCTGTAGTTCTCGTATTTGTCTGCTCCTTGTTTTTTTGGAATGGCGACAATTTTATTCTTCTGGAAATCTTTCGGTACTTCGCCTATTTCGTACATATCTCTAACCAATTCGAACAGTGCGTCACGAGTTCTCTGACTGGAGGCTTTGATAAGGTCCACACTTATACCATCTATTCCTGGCACATTATTATTTTTCAATTCTTTTAAAGCCCTGTCGAATTCTGATCTCAAAATTGAATCTCCCAATTCTTCTTCATCGATATCTTCCTCCCTCTCTAAAAGTCCTATATGATCGCTCCCTTTATACAGATCTTCCAAATGATTAATCCATTGTTCTATTTTTTCCTCCGTTCTTATGAATTGTCTCCCTAGAGAGTTTTAATCTTACTGCTTCTAGATTTCATTTGTCCAAAAAATCCCTCAACCATCCTGTATGCTTCATCAATTTTCCCTAAATGTAATCTTACTTCTATATCTTGACATTTTCCCTCCCACCATTGTTCTTTTGCTTTCCTTGATTCTCTGATTATTTTATTCCTCAGTGCCTTGTATGTCTGCTGGTCTTGTTCACTATGCTTATTCTTGTATTTCCTCCTTTCATTAATTAAATCGAGAATTTCTTCTGTTATCCATGGTTTCTTAGGCTCTATCCCATCGTTCTTCAAAATTTCATCTGCACATTGCTCTATGTTCCCTCACCTTCATATTTGTCCATCTACTCTCTATTTCCAAGTCTTTCTCTTGTCGATCCTCCAATTTTCCGTCCAACATCACTTTAAATGCCTCCTGTGTTTCTCCTTGTTTGAGATTCTTCAAATCCCATCTTTTTTGCATTTTCCTTTTCTTTTTCAGAGCTTTGAATTTCAGGGAACATTTCATCAGCAACATATTGTGATCACTATATATCTATATCCGCGCCTGGATAAGTGTTACAGCTTTTCACTTGGTTTCTAAATCTTTGTTTTACTAATATGTAATCAATTTGATATCTTGCTGTATCTCCTGGCATTTTCCAAGTATAGATCCTTCTTGGATGATTTTTGAACAATGTGTTGGTAATAACCATTTTATGGCTTTCACACACGGAAAAAAAGGACTTAGGATATGAGCTATTTTCGCGTAGTTGTATAAGAGATAATTGTGATAATAAATCAAATATCTGTTTGAAATAGTTCGTGAGTTCTCATAACTATTTCTAATATTTGTCACAAGTGAATTATATAGTTGTGAAAAAGTAGCTGATCGAATAAGAGAAATAGCTACCTGATCTACTTTACTTTGAGATAGTTCGTGTAGCTACCTCCCATTGCTCCCATCGTTACGCACGTAGTTCCTGCAGCAATGTGAATTTTGTTGAAACCAATCGCAACGTGGTGAACTCTCGCGTTATTCATTGAGGTTACCTGTCGTGGTTACCGTGTATATATTTCATTTTATAATATTTTCAATACATATTCCTGTCAAATTACTAATTTTCAAAAACCTCGTATGTCCAATTTTATTTTCGGAATTAAATGACTGATCATTTGTAGGATGATAAATCCTCTTTATGTATACTCTGAGTATATGAAAATACACAATCAAAACGATCAAAAACATAACCAAGGCTTTTTTTACGATATAATCAGCGTTGTCGGTTTAGCTGCGATCATCAAGGCATAGGTTAGGTAGATTTAGGTATAGCGTACAGGTAGGTTATGACAGGGGTTCGAAACCCGAGGTAAGTTAACATTGGAACTTGAATGTTTCAACCACCTCCTCCCAAATCTATATGCATTGAACAAATATCACAATCGAAAATAAATTTTTTTTCGAAATTTACAATTAAATGTTGCAAAGAGTCGACGAGCACGTGCAGAACTAATAAAAGATCCTAACCTTAAACATCAAAACCGGCACTGAAAATTGCTCTTCTCAATGAATAAAATAGTTCATCGGCCTACATATATCGTCATACTTGATATTTTATGTAGATCCTGCATCTTAGAAAAGTAGTTGTAACAACTACTCGAGTTGATATCCCGACAATCTGGGGTACATCTAACAAAAGTACCTGCCACAACTACTTTCGTAGTTGGTCGAAAATCGTCTACGTAAAGTAGTTGGAACAGCTAATTATTAGTTGGGAGAACTATTTTTTTTTCTCCGTGTATACTTGAACTATAGCAGTGTCTACCGGTTTTGTTCTAACTCTGACCATCATTACGCGTTCGCTATGTAGCAAATAATTTTCTATCCTGTTCCCTACCAGTGATGCCAGATTCGACACCGAGACCGCTCTCACCCTCTCCATCGACCGCTTCCCCTTTCTCCCACCATGCGGATTAAATTGGGCGAGCGAGAGAGAAAGAGTAAGTATCACTCTCTCGCTCGCCCAATTTAATCCGCATGGTGGGAGAAAGGGGAAGCGGTCGATGGAGAGGGTAAGAGCGGTCTCGGTGTCGAATCTGGCATCACTGTTCCTTACCCTTTTATGCATTATAATTCCCACACCTGCTTGACCATTCTTTGATCCTGTATGAATGATTCTATAATCCCCACTCCAGAAATCCCCTTCTTGCGGCCATCTCATTTCACTAATTCCCATTACATCGATACCTAACCTCTTCATTTCTAATTTCAAATTTTCTAATTTTCCTGTTTGTCTCAGTGATCTAACATTCCACGCTCCGACTCGAAGAATGTTCTCTTTCTTCCCTATCCTCTTTGGTTTTCTGTCTTGTTTGATGAGGCTCTCTCGAGTAGCCTCCACCCGGAGATCCGAACGGGAGGCTATTTTACCTCCGGAATATTTTACCCGAGAGAACGCCATCGTGTTGTTGTTGTTGCTTTACTTTTCAATAAATTAAAATTAAAAATTCTAGGTTTGGAGAAAAGATTTCATTTCCTCGGGAATATTAAAAGATATTCAAGGAAGGTAGTTTCCCCTTGCTTTCCTTCCGTTTCTGCCGATGTTCCTGTCATAAAATTGATAAAACTTATTCAAAGTTTCAGGAGAATGCGAAAGTGATTTTCTAAGAAAGAAATTCGTGAGAACACCCTTCACTTTTCACAATTTTACAATGGCTCGTTTTATTGGGTGAACACTAGCGCCCAAGACATTGAACATTTCGTATTTGTTAGCTTATTCGCGAAGAAAGAAATCTAGGAAATAGCCCATGAATATTTGTCACGTATTAATTGCAGGACTGCCATACGTTTATTCCAAGGAACTCCTTGTCGCATGCCGCATTTGAATAAGTGCATAGGTTCACGCTTTTATTCCAAGAATGCAATTCTTCTTGCAATGGTTACGTGATAAATACTCTTGCACTAATTTCTAGATTTTTCTTTCCGTGCTTGGAAAGTACTAAATAAGTTTATACACACCGTGAGTTTCTAAAGATTCTTTATCGCTTGCTTTTATCAATTTATTCAATACTACTTTTCAAACAAACTGGCCAATACGAGATGGCTAGGATCCCTTCAGAGTTTCATTACACCTTTTGTCGAAGTGTTTGTTACATCTTCATTCGCAGACTAACCTTATCGTTATCCTGGACAATAAAATTTTGTGGTTACTACAATTACCTGGAATTTATTGTTCATCAAAATCGAACCGGGACTCTTACACCTGTCGAAAAGAAAACGAAAGAAAATACAGAAAAGGGGGATATTGGAACTTGTAGTAGAAAATAATAGTGAATATAGAAACTCTGATAATATACATTACCGGTCAAAAGTATCTTATCGTCTCTCGAGGAAACGCGAAATCTTTGAAAGGTCATATCTCGGCCGGAAATGGTTCCAAGAATAAAATTATACAACCATTTCAAAGACTATAAAGTGTGTATTTTGAAGAAATTTTAGTCTTAATCACCCGATTAAAGTTGAACTCACGATAGTTTTCGATTTTTTTTATCGATGTTCAAACCTTTGCACGTTTCAATTGATTATTGCGCGAAAAAATGAGAATATACGTTTGATAGGGTAAGGATTTAACTTTAAAATGCTTTTTTATTTTTCTTCCAGAGTTATGTCATTATGCCGATGAAAAACTATTACAGACAAAAAGTTGCGTTTCAACGTTCTCTAAATGCCGAAATATTTAGGGGATTTTTTTAAGATTGAGGGAATTTGATTGGAGCGAAAACGCACTCCTTCCACAAGATATGACACGGTTAACTCTAAAAGAAATGAGCAAAGGGAGAAAAACAAAAGCGCATTAAGAAGCTAAATCTATGCTCTATCTGAAAGCATGCAAAAGTTGGAAACCTCGGCGGACAAAATCCAAAAATATCGTGAGTTTATTAACCCTTTCTGACCTGTCTTAATTCGGATGATGATGAGAATGTTTTTTCAATAGATACAGAATTTTTAGTAACGTAGATTTAAAATTACTGATATGTCCATTCCAATGAACACAGGGTGTTTATGACTAGAACATAGGAAGAAAAATTACAAATATTTGTATCTCACTATTTGCAATAAATCTTCATTAAATTGCAATGATTCAATATATTGAACGAAAATTACAAAGAATTCCAACAAAATAGGTAATTTTCAAAAAAAACATTCATTAATTATAAATACAGGCTGTTGATGAATGTTTAGAAACAAGACAGAGTATCAGCTTATATTTTTGTTCTGTTTTCAACTCCAACCTACGTAGCATGTCGGCGCCAGATGCTAAGTAGTATCAGTGCAGGGTGTCCAGTTCGGGAATTTGCTATTTGTTTCATTGGTTATTTCGTTCAACCTGATTTTATGACTGATTGATTCCATTAGAATTCTTCGAGGCTGGACATCCTGCAGTGATACCACTAAAAACTCCAATGTTATAAGAGAGTTACAACTTTCTTGTAACGGATTCTTATCTTGAAATCCATTGGAACATGATTATTAATTTCTAATCATTTTTATACGTCGGCCAATCGTAAGAATTTTATTCATGTCAATTTTCGTTCATCTTCACTGAAAAAAAGGATTGGTATAGATAGTGGGTGGATTTAATCCGTTCCCTGTTACTTTTTATGAATTGGGGAAAACTATGCCATAATTCAAAAATTTTTGATAAAAATTGAATTCCAAACTCCTGAACACTTGAGAAATGATTCATGTAGATCGATGAAATCGTTCAAAAGTTTCGAATTCAAATGTTATAGTTACAATCGGGATTTAATTGTGGGTGTTCTTAAGTTGATGAAATTAGCAGGGAACGGATTAAATCCACCGAATGTAACAGTTATCAAATATATATTCTTAAATATGACCAATGAAATATTCGATAACATTGAAGAAATACCAATTATATTCAGAAATTCATGAAATACTTAATCATTAAGAACACGTACATGGAATGTATTTAAATGTAATAATTGTCATCAATGATTTTATGAGTGTTATTGAATATTCGGTTAGTCGTGATTGAAGAATATATTTGACAACTGTTAGCAGCCTTTTTACAGTGTAGTATTTCATCTTTTTGAATGTACACTAGTTACCTTGTTGTAGATGAATTTTGCCAATAGGCATCCAGTGTCCATTGTAATGGACACGTGATGTTGCATAATATAGCTCTGTATTAAAATACTTGAAAATATGAAGAACATTTTTTGAACATATTGTTTTGAATATTCAAACTGCATCCTGTAGAATCAGTAAAATTCGTTCAAGTAATGGAAATTGCAGTATCGAAACTTTCGAAATTCTCATCACATTAGTTCCGTTTAAAAACATACACTGAGAAAAAAAAAGAGAGAAATTACAGTTTGTTCTGTAATTTTTGGCTCTATACCAAATTTCTTGCAAATACAGCAGAAAAATCTGCAATGTTTTATATCATAAGATGTAATAATAGAAGTAAAGTATTTATTTTGAAAAATTACATTTACTTTCAGGAAATGTCACCGAACAAATTCTCTACTTCCAATAGTCAGTTTCATATTGAAAGATTAATAATAGCAATAAAAAAAATGTAAATATTGCGTTATGAACACGATAATATGAATAGCGTATGTTCTTACTGTAAAGTTTACATTTTTTTTGTCGATGCTAAAGACTCTTTAAACATTACATTCTTCTTTTGTAATGTATTCAGCTTTGTGGGTAAATCTTACGGTGTTTGGTTGTTACCCACCGATTCCATTGCGACGTTGTCAAAATTACATTTTCTGGTCGTTAACGGCTGTTTGAAAATATAAACGCCTACACATAGAATAGAGTGACCAGTGACCAACGAACGGGTATATGACAACACACGTAATGCTCCTTGAATTTTTAAGTACATACACAGTAACCTTTGAACTATATTTCGCCAAATTTGAACGATAAAATTGTGAGAATTGAGCCGGTTATAAGCATTGTTCGGAGACATTTCGGAAAAAACGGTGGTCAAGATTTCTCGAGAACTACTCGAACAATCTTGATGAAATTTTACACGGGTCTTCGAAATACAATTCTCAAGGACTTGGACGAAGGATTTCTTTTTTTTTCAATTACAAATAAGATTTTCAGTGAAGATTTTTCCCTCAATATTTCAAATATTTATGTTCTTTGAAAAACCCCCAAAACCGACGAATGAGAGAATTTTCCCATCTTTGGAAAACATAATGAATGTTTCAAATGTTGGAGAAAAATGTTCACTGGTCACTATTATACAGGGTGATGGAAACTTTTGGGTTGTATTCCACGGGTAAACTTTTCAGGAAGAAAGTAACAAGATTTATCTTTTCACATAATGCTGTGATGAGCTGAATTCTTAAGTTATCAGTGAAATAAGTTAGTCATTTAATTAAGAGACGAGTAGCTTCTCTGAAGATCAAACAGTATACGTATGTAGTTGTCACTCCCATGCAGCAAAAATTTTGCTTCGTCTGAAAGATTTCTACCGAATGTGTAGAAAATGTCTTATGCGACAGTCTTCACTGCATACGTCTTCGTTTCAGGAATCTGGAGGAGAGATCTAAAAGAAATCTGAAGACAGCTTTCAGACTTTTGAAATTGATACATCTTATTAAAGACAGCCAAAACTACTGCATAATATATTGTATATTGCAGTACGAATCTTTTAGACAAAGCAGAATTTTTGCTGTAAGGGTAACTGAAGTCAGCACCAAATTAAGCATTTCACAAGATAATCAAAGGGAGAAGCTTTTCATTTTCTTCAGTATATACCCGTGCAGTACCTTTCGCGGATTTTCAATCACCCTAACCTGCTAAAAATTCCCAATAAAGAACCATTCAAAACGATAAATTTTCTCCATAGTTTTCAATAAGGTTTTTGAATACGGAATTTACTATGTTGTAATCTTCTTAAACGATAGAACTTTAATCGTTCCTTATCGTGTCGTATAGAATTTAACAGGATGTATGTGGTTTTATCAGCAAATACGTACAAAAACAGTACCACTTATTTGAAAAATAATATTCATTTATTCTAAAATAAATAGTACTTTTTCTGTAAAAATTTTACGATAACACCACTTACGTTTTATGATAAGTTCTATAGAATACGATGAGGAGAGATAGAGTTCTATCGTTCAAGAACGATAAAAAATTGTAAATTCCGTATTCAAAAACCTAATTGAAAACTATAGAGAAAGTTTATCGTTTTGAATCTTTCTGTATTGGGAATTTTTAGCAGAATGTATTCAGAAAATAGTTTTAATTTATATCATTCATGGAAGCATTGATTGCCAAATTCTCGATGCATTGTCCCTTACAGAAAAATGTAAAGTTGACATTCTGACGAAGCAAAGAGTACATTTTCCCTGCTACTCGCATTGAACAAAGTAATGTCTGCGAAATATGTAAACTTTCTTGGATCTACGTTGAATTTTCTATGTTGCATACTGAGAATATAACATTCATTGTGGCTGCATTCAATTTCCTGCGTTGTCTCTCGAAGATGTAATGTTTACGGTGTGGTCTTTGAATTTTCTTCGGAATATAAAATTTACAATTTTTTTCGCACCACGCCGAAAATTCTCTTAGAAAATGTAAAACTTGTGCACTTTCATATGAATTCCTCTATTTTTTTTTTCTCAGTGTACCATACCGAAAATATAATTTTGAATAATTTTCTTATCGTCAATCGGCACCTTTATTTCGATGACATCATGGGTTTCAAACTGCTCTGATTTGTGGAACGATTTTGATAATTTGCTAAATTCTCTGTCCATTGGAATGGACGTCAGATCAGAAAGGGTTAACCCAACGCAACTAATAACTAGCTGCAGTCAGGTGACTGCACTATTGAAAATTTCTTGAAATTTGATTTATTTTTCAAATACACTAGTAAAAGAAATTTCAAATTCTTGGTGATTGAATTTTCAATTTTTGCTTTATTATATTTATCCGTAATGATATAGTTTGGTCACTGAATTTTCAATTGTGTATGGTTGAAATTTTAAGCAGAAATTTCTAACAGCGTGTAAGGCTAAGCTCCCTTTAAAGATCACACTTTGACATTCAGAATGGGTTTTTCAGTTTAGTTTCTATGACAGTTTCCAGCCGAGATATAAAACTTCAGAACGTCGCGTTTCCTCGAAAGGTGGTAAAATACTACTCTGAGAAAAAAGTATCTCAAATTTATTCCAATCAAATAAGGTTTATCAACTATTAACAAATCTTATTTGACCCAAATGATGGTCTGTTTACAATTAATAAGCCTTCTTTGTCTCAAACAAACTCTTCTCTCCGTTTATTGACAGATGGTGTAATAAAAATTCTGATTCGCCAACTAGTTCTCCTAGGACAGTAGAAAGATAGTTAGCTTTCCTGTGAAGGTATCTACTATCCTTTTACCTACCTGTGTACCTTTTCTTCATTTGTTGGATGACCCATTCACTGAAAACTTCGAACTGTGTTTATCGATACAATCTTTAAATTCTCAACATTTATAGAGTTGCTATGGAATCGAGAATTCTTCATGCTTCAAAATTCACAAATTATAGAATTATCGAAGAGGAAATGATATATTTTTAGTTTTCAAGAAATATTTGATTTTGTAAATCAGACATCAAACCCATTGATTCTCCACTAAGAAATTATATTAGAGGCTGAAATTTTTTACAATAAAGTTTTTAAATTTCTAGGTAATTCATAGCCCTCGGCTTCGCTTGCATTCTGTGATGAATCGCATTTCGATTTACAAAAAATTGTTGAATACTCGAAATATCTTGTTGTTGACACAACGATCAACAATTAGAATTGATTATAACAGAATCTTCATTAATTCAGTTTGGTTTTCATGTCATTATCTACAGCCCACTGTATCACTGTAATCACTAGTTGTTCTAATGGATGCCGCTATTCTTTTTCTGTTTATGGCTTCGGGTCTCAGCTTATGTTCCATCATATCATATAACAAACATCCGAACTGACGGCAGGATAGAAAGATTGAGTTCTATTCATTCTTTCGCTGAGCATGAACTATTTTCCAACACAAAATTTCAAGAGCAGTTGCTATCCACTAATATTTTTGTTCTCAAATCAACATTAACAATTGTTATTAATGAATGTTTCATCTTTCGAGAATATTTCAATTTGCTTCAAATTTGTAGATTTTCAATATGAAATACTTGGAAATTATTTTATTTAATATTATTCGAATTTTTGTTCAATACATACGTTTACGGTTGCAATAGTTGTTTAATTTTATAATACGTCTTCTTTGTGGTATAAATTGATTCTTCAATTACGAAGCCATTAGGATTTAAAAAGTATAAACAGAAATAAGTTTCAAATGTTTCGTTTTATATTGAGTCATTTCATTCAATTATGAATTTTATTAAAAAGAACGTGAATTCGAAATTGGGTTGGTTATTTGAAGCATACACAGCGAAAAATTTGGTGTCACAAGAGGTCGACTCATAGTTTGTATTGAAAACAATATATCAAATTCTGAAATACATAGATTTTCAATGTAAATTTAACATTTTTGTGTTGATTTGATATATTTTTCGCGGTAATATTTAACATGAATTGCGAGTGGACCTCCTGCATACACGTGTGTCAAAAATACACAAAATCTTTCACTGTGTAGTAGTCCTTTAGATGCATTCAAATTTAGCTCAAGATTATACAGTTGATTAACTGGGATTGGACTTTTCAAATATATTTAATTATCAGTGTTTTTACGTGATTCAATATTGTTTAAAATGACGATTTTTAACATAATGATAATCATTGTAAAATATAATTACTATTTGTTATTTCAGAGGGATAGGAATAGATGCGTTTTCAATATTGACGAAATTAAAAGAACACACTGGTTGTCTATAGTTCCTATCACTTATACTAATCGTTATAAGTCTCTTCTTTAGCTTATGTTTTTGTCCCTTTGTCAACAGTCTTGTAACTTGAAAAGAAAATTTCAGAAGATACAGTAACGTAACCACAGTTCATAATCGTTATAGTGAATTGTTCTCTCAATTTAAGAGTTACAACACTGGAAATTATTCAAATTTGAAAATTTTCATTTTACACTGAGAAAAAAAAAGTTGTAAAATTTACATCTTGCGGAGTTGAATTATGAATTCACGAGATTCCGTAGTGGATGAAACTTCTTATCTATATATCTTATTTTATCAAATTAATTGGGAATACTATATACTTTTAATCTACTGAAATCATTCGGATTTCGTTTTTTGAAGATTCTGTGAATCAAGTTTTCAAATGATGGTTGTAAAATCATTCTGATGAATTTATTTCTTTGCAGTCCACTGGACGAGCTTCTCATCGACAAGCTGCAGATGTCAAAGGTGGTCCTCCAGGATATGCCGGAGCGGCAGGTGACGGTGTTCGTGGTGGTCCGCCAGTCGCACCACAACCTGCAGAACCTGCGCCTGGTGCAGGAGAAAGAGGAGATGCTGGGGCTGCTGCTGCTGCAGCTGCTCCTCATCCCGCCGCTCCTGGTAGAGGTGCAATGAGAGGGCGACGCGTGATTACAAGTGAAATTCTAAACACCCGACCGAAAACTTGCGTTACTAAAAAAGGTGAATAATTTATTTCCATAGTAGACTACCAGTAATTTAAAACTACACTTTCCGCTGCATGACTTGAACTGTTGTCAAGCAGCTGTAGATAGGGACCAAGAGTCAGCGATAAATTGATGTAATTTTTGATGGAATTGGCTTATCACATATGTGATTAGCCAAATCGCATACTTCAAAAGCCACTCAAACGATTTTCAATATAAATTATTCGAATTAAGTTTAATCTAAAGTTACAACAGTCGGCCGTTAGGTTTTGGTTTCTAGTTTCAGTTTTATACTGTTGTTAAAGTTGAGGTGATACCAGCGATCCCTGCGAAAAATGCAACCAAAATCCATTGATTAGGAGAAAACACTGCTAAAGTATTGCTCTATACAGACCTTTTTGAAAGATGGTCTGTCCATAGCGATATTTTGATTTCATTGCTTTATTTTTGAATGATCCGTTGCAAAAGATTTGGCTCGGGTTACATCGTCAGAAATCCTTGGCATTCCTTGAGAACTCTCGAGCTTTTCAAGAAAAATTTTGCGCAAAAATTCAGTAATGGAAATTTTTGATAGAATCATAGCTCAACCTTGACATGCGTTTATGTTGTTCTTTCAGGATCTTCTGGGAAGCCCATCAAAGTGCAAGCTAATTATTTCAAACTTTTGTCCATGACCGATTGGTGCTTGTATCAGTACAGAGTTGATTTCAGTCCTAGCGAAGATCGAACAGCGGCCCGAAAAGGATTGCTTAGAGTTCATAAAAATACTTTAGGAGCTTACATTTTTGACGGTACAGTTTTGTACACTGTAGCACGTTTATATGAAGCACCGTTACAAGTAAGTTGGATTCATTTTTGAAGTATATTTTGATTCACGCATCACTCCACTCAGATAAAAAAAAATTGCAAAACTTAGATTTCATGGAAATATCTCGGAGCTGTCGAATGAATCTATGAGATGTGAGCAGAATAGAGTCCTTAGAGAATTCAACCCCACTTTTTGAATTCAATTTCTGCTGAAATTTCAGGGATTCATAATATTCTTCATCAAGAATTTTACGAAAAAAATTGAGATTTGGGTTTAGGAACCTGTGTTATTTGAATGTTTATTTTTAAAATAATTTCGATTGATGATGATTGAAAATGTATATGACATTAGTATTTTTGAATGAATTTTCAGTACATGGAGCTATTTTCGCAAAGAGAATCCGACAACACTAACATAAGAATCACCATCAAGTTAGTGGGAGATATGGTGAAGGGAGATCACCATTATATTCAATTCTTCAATATTATCATGAGAAAATGTTTGGGTCATTTGAAGCTACAATTAGTCGGTCGGAATTTCTTCGATGCGTGCGCCAAGGTGGGTTTTGACTCACCATTCATCCGATTTCAAGTTTTTTATACTATTAAAATGACTTGATTGAATTGATTCTCAGATCGAAGTGCCAAACTACAAATTCGAATTGTGGCCTGGTTATCTTACGTCCATTCGACAACACGAGTACGATATTCTCATGTGCGCTGAAATTACCAACAAAATAATGCGTCAGCAAACCCTGTTGGA
Organism: Gonatopus flavifemur; assembly: GCA_018340375.1. Classification (NCBI taxonomy): domain Eukaryota; kingdom Metazoa; phylum Arthropoda; class Insecta; order Hymenoptera; family Dryinidae; genus Gonatopus; species Gonatopus flavifemur. The sequence goes on from JAFFJZ010000001.1 coordinate 4,758,437, forward strand.
CATCTTGACCGATTGTTATAACAGAAATCGTTCAAATTACCAAGTAAGTTGAAACTTTGAATGTTCATTTGATAGTTTCTTAGACCATGCGCCAAGTAGAGTACCGTGAAAGTTTGCTGCCAAGGCAATAACTTGGCCATCTTGAATACTACCAATCAGTAATTTATATAACATTTCTTACAATTTTCCCAAACAGAGAATATTCAAATCGGAAGTAATTGGCCTGGTCGTGCTGACTGATTATAATAATAACACCTATCGCATCGACGATGTTGATTTTGAGAGCACTCCACTATCAACTTTCCAATTGAGGAACGAAGAACACATAACTTATAGGGATTATTATCTTAACAAATATGAAATTAGGATTCATAATCCCAGTCAACCGTTGTTAGTTACTCGTACAAAGCCCAGAGATCGTCGTGCTGGCGCACCCGAGCTTATATATTTGGTTCCTGAATTGTGTCGTGCTACCGGTAAGTGGTTTCATAAAGACTTCAGGTGTATTCAGCTCTGAAGATTCTTTGAGTTCAGTGATCGAATGAGAAGTTCATCAGCACATTTTATGGTTCACTTTATAAATTTTTCGTGAGAGGGATGCAATAATTTTGCGAAAAATTCAAATATAACGGGTTTACCATTCATCAATTGCATAAAAGTTTTACAGAAATTTTGCAGAAGGTTCTTGCTAATTGAGTTGATATTTTCATGAAATCTTTTTTCTAGGTTTAACCGATGAAATGAGAGCTGATGTCCGTTTGATGAGAGAATTGGCCAATTATACTCGTGTATCACCTGATTTACGAATTCAAAAACTGATGCAATTCAATTCGCGATTGCTCGGTGAATCGAAAGCAGTGAAGGAATTTCAAGACTGGAATCTACAGTTGGATAGGAAGTTAGTGGAGGTTCCAGCACGTGTATTTCTACCAGAACAAATCCTCTTCGGATGTCGTAGAGCCGCTAGCGCTGGCACAGGTGCTGATTGGTCCAGAAGTTTACGTGACATGCACCTTTTGCTAACCAAAGGTCTCGCAGACTGGGTAGTGATCTGCTCCGATCGTATAAGACGTGAGGCACAGGTGTGTTAACTTTTCGATTCGTTTGCTATGGATTCAATTCCTATTCGTCGAGGGGATACGAGCAGCGTGGCATTGAACAGATGTTTCGAGATGAACGTGCATGTATCCAAAATCTCTCTCTGCACACAATATTCCACTTCGCAGTTGAAGAAATGCTGTACAAAGAGATATTTTGAATGAAGGATCCATTTTCGCGTAACTTGTTCCAAAACAATTTGCTAGTGCTCGTATCTCTTTGAAGATATACCAGCGTCGTGAAACAATCAGTGAATTTTCCTCGCAAGATTTTGCAAAACTGGTGAAGTATGATTGAGATATCTCTCAATGTACCTCCATTCTTCACGGATCAAAGAACGAAGGTACATCGAGATATCCGCGTTATGTTTCATCATTTTTGCAAAATTTTACAAAGAAAATTAGCTTTCCTCACAGCACTGCATGATTTATCTGGATACATTCCATCAGGGACCACCAGATTTTCTTTATCAATTACTCAAGGAGATATCAGGGTTGTGGTATGAGTCACGTCGTTTATTCCAAGTTGTTTCTTGAGATCATGTAAAATTGCTATACAGTGCGATATTTCGATTTTATTGAGCCTCTCCTGAATAGTTCGAAATAAACGATTGGAACTGTACCACGTCGCCTTTTCCTACTATCTCCTTAAATATTCATGTTGAAAAAATTCTCCTCCACGAATTTTGTATGTTCTCTTTGATTGAAAAAATTATTCTATTCTCTCTCTAATCCTCGATAGATTTTGACAATACTATATCGGTGATGTTCATTTATTTTTCCAAGAATTTCATTGGTATGATCATCAGAGTGGGCGCCGGAATGAATTTCATTGTTAAAGAGCCACGCTACTTCGAACTCAGAGACGATCGTGCAAATTCTTATACCGACGCGATCGAAAATGTATTGAGCAAATGTAATCCGGAATTGGTATTCTGCGTTGTTCCGAACAATCGAGCGGATCGTTATTCCGCTATTAAGAAGAAGTGTCTCGTCGATCGACCAGTCCCCACGCAAGTATTATTGCAGAAAAATCTCGGAAACAAAGGAGCAATGTCGATTGCGACGAAAGTCGCTATTCAGTTGAACTGCAAACTCGGGGGTGCGGCATGGGGTATGGATGTACCACTCACAAATTTGATGGTCATTGGTTTTGACGTATGCCACGACACTAATAACAAAAATCAAGATATCGGTAATTCATCGGGGTGTTTTTCTAGCACATTTAAGAAATACAACAATACAGACAAATATTTCAAATATGAAAATAAAATTATTTGACAGGTGCCATGGTAGCTTCTTTGGATAGACAAATGAGCCGGTATTTCAGCGCTGTGTCGTTCCATACAAGCGGAGAAGAACTTTCAAATGATTTAGCTAACAATGTCGTTAAGGCTGTACAAAAATACCGTGAACTGAATCAGATATTCCCAAAGCAAATTCTGATTTACCGCGATGGTGTTGGAGAAGGTCAAATCCCATACGTATATCAACACGAAGTCACGAATATACGTAAAAAACTAGAAGTCTTGTACGAAGATCCGAAATTGGTAAGAATTGATTAAATTTTATATTTAGGAGAAATTTCAATGGTTGAAAATTTGGTTTCATTTTGAGATTTCTTATGTGTTTTTGATTTTCAGGTTAAGATGGCGTTTATCATAGTAACGAAACGTATAAACACACGTTTCTTCATGGGTAAAGAAAATCCACCACCTGGTACGGTGGTTGACGATGTCGTGACGGATCCTTTGAAGTACGATTTCTTCATAGCCTCGCAGTTTGTGCGACAAGGAACGGTTTCACCTACAGCATACAATGTACTCTACGATACGTCGGGTCTTGATGTCGATAAAATACAACGTATGACCTTCAAATTAACACATATGTACTTCAATTGGTCAGGTACCGTTCGTGTGCCAGCGCCTTGTCAATACGCCCATAAATTGGCTTTTTTGATCGCGCAATGCGTCCATCGGCCGCCAAGCAATCGTATGGAGACTCTTTTATATTTCTTGTGAATTGTATATTATTTTGAAAGTTTGTTTTTCCATTACCTCGTTCATTGAGAATAAGCTGTTTCACTGCCGAAAGCTTCGAATTGTTTGTATTCAAACTTATCTTGTTTACTTGCATTCCGCATCAAGGTCATTCGTTGATATCGTTGAAATCGTTGAAGTAGAGATTATTTTAATTCAATCTTAGACGCATTGTTCAGTTTATTTGACAAATATTTTTGCAGTGCATATTGAACTTTTTTTTTTTTATTTTGTTGATGCTTCGGATAATATGTGATTTCAGAAATTTCATCTGTTTAGCATTATATGCCTTAGTTGTGACATTGTAGTTCTTATATGAATATTCATTTTAGGTTATTTTTTAGGTCGAATTTTTAGATTATTCAAACTTGACGAATGACAAAGCGGAAACTATTTTTCTCATTTTATGATTTCTTTGATGTTGAAAGTAAAGAATCCCACTCGGGTGCTAATGTATCCTCTCGCTAGAATTACGAATACACAATTCGAAGCTCGTGCATACGAATTCGATGAACTTCGATGCCTTTTGTTTTCTTTTTCATTTGAATTGAGTATTTGATTCAAAGAGTACGGATTTTTAATTTTTCCAATCATTATGTTCCTTTTATTACACTTATCACAAACTTACTTGAATAAGTTGTAATTTATGTACACATTATAGTTCATACAAAATAAGGAAGATTATATAGAATTTATGTTTTACGTTTATGACAAATTAAGTACAGAGAGTTTAGTTACTCCGTAAGCGGCGATAATTTGATGGCTTTTTTTCAATATTTCTTTTCCAAATAATTGATAGACTGATCAAAGTTTTGTATTCTGAAGAGCAGGAAGCTTTGAATACACTCGTTCTTTAGTTGAGTTATGGTTTTTTTTATGATTAGCAAGTACATTTATTGTTCACGAGGCAAAGTTTGTTGAGTAATTAGTAGTTGACAAACTATTATTTTTGTAATTCAAAACGTATCACGAATATACGTTATATTTTTGATACAATTCTGACTGAAAGGAGAGTATTACCTTGATGAAAGGTAATTTATATAAGATTCATCATTCATTTTTATGAAGACTTCAAGTGCAGCAAAATGTATATACGATACAGAAATTAATGTTCAATATAAATTTGTTACTGAAAATCGAATAAATATAGTTCTATGAAAAGTTGCGAATATTTAATGATCAAGAGATGTTCCTGATTTTGCTCCTTTCAATTCTCCTTCCGAGTTGTTTCTCATAATTCCTAGTGAATTTGAAAAAATTCGAGTCATTTCATATCATTTCGATTGATTGAAAATAATGAAGGGTTAGTTGATGTTGATATGTTGACTTTTTATCTTGATATCAAGTTAATTCAATCTCATTGTGTCGAATTTATTTTGATTGAAACCAATAATAAAGATTCAACAGGGAAATATCTGTATTTTGAATGTGACATAATTAATATTTAAGCGTTGTATATCCTTCACATTGCCATGTCAATGATGTAACATTTAAATCCTAATTTCAAGTGAATTATGGTTTTCCACAAGTATCTGTCGGTTTTTGTATTTTATCATTTGAATCTTTCAGAAATTGTCAAATGTTTCTTTTTGGATATCCCTCTACTAATTTTACGCAAAATTTTTTCATTCTTCCATTATATCAATGATGAATAATTGAGAAACATATCGAGAAAAAAAGAAGATTGAAAAGTCTATAAATTTCGGTTTGGAAATTCTGTAAACCACGCGTTATTGATTTTCCTGAAAATTAATGGAGAATCTCCAGAGATTCTCCGTAAGTAGTAAATATCTACTATGCGGTAATGATAAATTCACACAGCCGACCTCTTTACAGTCACAGTATGAAGGTATGGTGAATTTTCGGACGTACATTCACCTGGTATCCACTCATATCAACGTTATTCCGATGATTCCAAGAGTGATTAATTCTTCGAAACCCTGCGGATCTTCAACGTCGGTCATCTTGAAGATTATCGCTGTTTCTTCTGCGCAGATTCAACGTATTTATAATATTTAAGTTCAGAGAACTCGTTCTATCGTGTCTTTAATCTCTTTTCAATTCCAATTTCCTTTCATCCCGAGCAGAACTCCTCAACAGCCATTCAAAGTTTGTCGAAGTCAACGGAATTCATCCAAGATGAAGATTCACCCATTTATGAAGACTTGGAGGAATAAAAAGTATATCATAAGTTATATTCTTGTATATTATACAACTTATATATATTATAACTTGTTACATTATATAAATTGTGCATAGGCGAAGGATATTCCCATGGCAAAGAATGTATATTCATGCAACATCCTTTCAGTGAAGATTAGATTTTACTTGGGAAAAGACTACATAGTTTGGAATGTTATAATTATTTTACATTTGGAAAAATCTAGGATATTTTGAGTTGATATCAACATGAAAAATGTATCTTAAATTATGTCCTGTCTAAAGTAGTTGCATCAATCTTACAGACTCACATACATACAATCATACCCATTCCATCATCATATTATACATATATTAATACTATGTCTAATTATTCTACGATAATTTTAAGGATTCAGGCAAGTTTTCAACTAGAATAAATTGGAGCAGTCTGTAGAGGAATTTCATCGTAAAGGTGTTCCCCGTTTGTATCCATGTCTGTTTGTAAACGAATCAAGGCGGAGGGTGGTCTATCGTAATGCCCATCTTGTAGGAGATCTGAAATATAAGGTAAGGAATGCAGAATAGTTTGAATTTCACTTGTTTCCTAAAACTTCAAAATTGAGGTATAACACTTTTGAATTCGTTCAAAGCTTCGGAACGTGCTATGTCGAATGATTTATCTTTATTGTATTTTTACAGGATGCATTTGTTAGAGGGAAGGAGCATTAACAAAGACACATCTTGTGGAACGTTGGGTTAATGAGAAACGCCTCTTATCTTCCTCAGAGAATGCAAACCTCGTAGGTTGATTTGAAAATAATTTATTAAACAAGTGAATGTCCGCATTTACAATCTACGTTCACTGAACGTTCTTCGGATGATCTTGTGAAAAATATCAAGTAGATTCAGACAAAGAGGAGAAAAAACCGTAGCTAAACGGATACAAAGGGATTGAATCGTTTTGAAATGTTGTCCGACTTTGTGTGACATTTGTTTAGCTGTCTTTTATGGGATTAATGACTAAAGAAGGGTGTAATACGATTCACTGAATTCTCTCTTTTAGAACTAGGTTGAAACTTTGGTGTTACCATATTCAAGTAAGATACTTGTCGAAGAATATCAATTTGAAAGTAAAAGAGCTGTGAATCATGTATTTTACACTGGTATTTCACGATGGTATGGTGTAGAAAACTGTTTACGACAGATGATTTGCCTTCACTGGTGACAGCACAGTGGAAATATCTTTAGATCCAAAGATGAATAACTACTCGTATCCCTTTTATCATCTACAAATTACGGTAGTTGTAAATTTATTCAAATATTCAGACGAAAAACCGGAAATGACAAATTATTTCTTTGTATGTTGATTTATTACAGTTCAGATTTTTCTTGGCAACACACTTGGATTGATTGGGAAGTATGAAAATATTTTGAGTAAAGTAAAATTTGACATTTTTGTAAGTTACTCACCTCTAAGATTATTCGAGATTCTGAGATCAATAATAGCTCTATTAGCGTAACCATTTTCAGTTTCGATATTATCCAACGTCAAGATAGTTCCAAATCCTGGACTAGTTGTAAAGATAGGACTTTTCGTGGTATAAATCGGAGGTTCTAAAATCACAATACATTGTCCTTTGAAATAGAATGAATTTATCAAACAACGCATATTGTATGTTCGGATTTTGTGTTATAATATAAAAATCATCATCCACTTTTTGCAGGAATCTACTGTTGGATTCTACATTCAAGACTGCAGTACTTCTACAGACAAACTTCAATATTTTGTGTACATAATTTTCGTGAATGCGAAGGCAAAGAATTCAAATTTTTGCGACAACTCACGTGGAAGGGCACTGTCGATGATGGCTGGGGTGTTCTCACCGTGCGCCGCGTTGTTGTCTTCAATTTCTTGCGATATATTCATTTTTTTATTATCATCGTAAATTGATAATCTAATGGTTTTTATTAATTTTGATCTCATATAGAGTGCCATCGCAACTGTTATACATGTCAATCCCAAGGATGCCACAGAAGCAATTACGATCAGCATAATATCCAACGGAATGGATGAAGATGAATAAATATCTTCTGAAATGAACATTTGTTTTTATCCATTCAATTCGATCCGAATAGATTCGATGGGATTCCCGCATAGAAATATTTCGCTGAAAAATCCTTACGAGGCTATGAATAATTTCTGAAAAACATACCATTTTCTTTCCGAAAATCTGAAAAACTCTGATGGAATTTGAGAATCCATGAAATTTCGATTAAAAAATCCAATAACTTTAGGACATTTAGTACAGAAAATTTTCCACTGTTGATGACAGATAGGCATTGAGAGTTTTTTCATTTTTTTTTCAGACAATTTGGAACCGAATCACGATTGGAAAGAATTCTGACAAAACTTTAATAGTTTTTCAATGTTTTTCTGACCGTTGAAAGAGCATTTTTTAATTTCCCAACATTTTTTTACATAGAAATTTGTCAATAATTGGAAATATGTCAAATATTTATCACAGTTTCGTCAGAATTCTTTCAGAGCGATTCCAAATTGGATTTTTCATCTAAAATTTCATAGATTCTTAAACTTTGTCATGATTTTGAGATCTTTGCGAAGAAAATGCTATATTTTTGAGTAATTATTCATCCTTGGTGGAAATGTTGGATACATTCGGATAAAAAGTGCCAAATGGATACCAGAATAGGATCGACAGGGATACAAATGCAATTCAATTTTATCCTATTTTTGCATCATTTTCACTAGGAATGGTTCTGTAGAAATATTTCCATACGAGTTTTCGATAAACATTTTTGGAATGTGTTCTTCAGATTCCAGTAAGACATCTTTCTGAAGTCGCACTTGAGAAATTTTCCACAGCCCTTGTGAAAATATTTCTACGCTAAATCAGGCCTAAGTCTCCCGTTTCGGCATTGCTATCCCGAAGTACGTCGTTCTATGAACAATGGTACAATCTAACCATAGTTACTCAAAAAAGTGTAGAAATGCGTAAAAAGACACAAAAGCGCGTTGAAAGTACGTACGACTTACTACGCAATTGACATATCGACCTGTCACAATCCGTAGAAATTCCTAATTTTCATGCAATTCTCTGGAATAAAGTATTTTCATTTCTACGCCCAAGTACGGAATTCTATTCCTTTGCTGTAATTTTGCGTAGTTTAATTCTCTGTCAAGTAATGAAATGTAGAGTGGCGTAATATTTCATAGTTTTCGGCATAGTTTGATGTAGAAATATTTTCATGAGGGAGATGTTGTCTTTGGATATGGAATGAGCATAATTTGCAGTTGACGAACGAATTTTCAATTGAATTCTCGCTCCACAATAAAATTCATTTATTCAGGTATACCTTTCATTGAGAACGAACTTTCCGTCGATTTGAGATGTTCTGTTGATTCGAATGAAATTTTCGTAACATGCGATTGCGTGGAGGACGGTTCTTCTGGTTGTTCGGTAGGAATTGTGTATTCTTCCTCGCACCTAAAAACAAAATAATGGAGTTTTTGATCCAAAACGGATGTTACCAAAGTTTGAATCGTTCATTGAAGCAGACTGGTGACTGAAAATGGATAGATTAAGAAGTATTCGAATGATGAGAAATCAATTCGTTTGAATGAATTATGTGGAATTTCGGAAACAATATAAAACCATTCGCATCTTTGATGTAGATTTTCCAATACTAGCTTTTAAATTCAAATAATTCATATTCTCATAATATGGAAAACGGAACGCGACCCAACAAATAAAATCATCTTTTAAAAATCGTTTGGACATTACGGATATTTCATGGATATATCGTAGTTTTTGAGAAAATCCAATGAAATGGCAATAGACATTAAATGAGCACTCATTGAGATGATAGTATCATCGTGGCATCATACTGTTGAAAAAAACTGGAATTTTCCGGTACCCAGGAACTGGAAAATTTCTGTTCATGATGAATTTTTCAGTTTACGTACAAAAAAATTCCTGTTGCACCTGAATTTTTCCGTACTTTTATAAAATTTCATGTTTTTTACTTCAATTTTCCAGTATAAAAATAAGAATTTTCTGATAAGCGTACTGAAATTTTTATGATTTGAATATAATTTTTCAGTACAAATGTACAGGTTAATTGTTTCCAGTACGGTACGGAAGTTTTCCGTAAATTTTTTTCACAGGGCAGTCAAATCGTTTATGACAAACTGTGGGCAAACTAGGGGTGCATGAGACTCGAGACGATACTGTTGTATCTGTAGTCGAGACGATACCGAGACCGAATATTCGGTACTCGAGAATATCATCGATACTGGGGGTGCACAGAAGCACGAGATTAATATTGGTATCGTTTTGGAATTCACACGAAATTAAGAATAAAGATCTAATATTTGGAAATATCATCAATAGTGTTGATTTTTTTCAATGTGGTAATAATATAAAAGGAGTATTTCAAAATGATACATGTGACAAAATTCCTCTTCAAAAAGAGCAGTATATTTCTCTCAAATTATAATATGTGTATTTGATCTTATTTTGAAAATTGCCTGGTGGAAAAATTTCACCGGGAATCTCTGAAGATCTCAAAGACTTTCAGTACAGTTTTTCAGAGGTGTTTATACTTTTTTAAAGATGTTCATAGATTTTCAGAGGAATTTTCAGTGGAAAAACACAGTGTTTCCAGATGTCAAGAACAATAGAAAAATCAATTATACATTCATATTGAATTTAAACTTCAATTAATTGATTATACAATTGATATTAATACAAAAATAATAGATCATTCGAAAATTTATTCGGCTGTATACAATAATATCCCACGAAAGTTGTGGATAATATTCCAGTAATATCATATGAATATCATCAGTTGTAAGGACAAATTCAACATAAGTCTTGAGGAGACACACGGAGAAAAAAAAATGGACTTCTTTTTCTCCTTTTGCTTGCTAAACCAAAAACAGGAAGGGTTGTAAAATGGATTTTCACATAAAAATAAGGACGATTACGAATAAATAACTGAATTTTACTATATGCTTTATAAAATTGAACGTTCAGCGTTTCAAACTTCAATTTTACCTATAACTTTTTCTATGATATTCGTAATCTTCCGCATTTTTATGTAAAAATTCATATTACAAACATTATATTCCTGTTTTCTAGTTCACTAAGAAAAATAACAAGAATTCTCATATTTTCGAGCGGCATTTTTCTTCGTATACCAGCGTGAAAAACACTTTGTGAGACTTCTCTGTACTGAATTTATAGAACAGTCCACAATTTTCAAAGAATAATCCTCGATAGCGCAATACATAGACTACATGGTGGCCACTCAACCTTGAAACCTTGAAAACCTGGAAATAGCCTGGAATAAAATTCTAGAACCCAAAAACCTTGAAAAAACCTGGAATTCCAAAAATTCACAGAAAAAACCTGGAAATTTCACTTTTTGATTTTCACATTGCAATTACATAGTGAGATAGAAAAACGAGATTCAAAATAACTTTCAGAGCGTAATTCTGGACCGATTTTATTAATTTTTTTTTCCAAAAGATTCAGCATTAAATTCTTAAGAGATCTCTGAGAGTCGATTTTTGAATTTTTTTGTATTCAAACTTTTATGTTAATGCAAATGGCAGAAAAAATGTGAAATTTTTCAAATCTTCAATTTATCTCGTCCTAAAGTCTTTTCTGCACTCAATATCACTTGAATCCGATGCCCGCAAGTGTACTGTGAGTGAATAACCGGTATATGCAGGATAATTATTGTTATTAAAAAATTATTCGATCAAATGGTGAATATTAAAGATTTTTCACATGCTAAGCTATTTTCCGATCAAAATCGCTTGCTTTTCTCGTAAGAGAGTTAGCGAATGATGAAGATTTGTAAATCTATTATAAACAAATTATATACATAAATAACTGATACGGGCAATTAGTGGCGGAGAGGAATAATTCTTTCTTCTGATGGGCTCCAAATTATATTGTTGATGAAATCTCTGAATCAAAACTTGACACCGAAATCGTGTATGAATGTTATAAACAAATTATATGAACAAATGAATGATCCAGTTGATTGTTGACGTAGAGGACCGATTCTTTTTCCTGATGGACTCCAAATTCGGTTGTTGAAAAGGTATTCAAACAACAATCTGACATCAGACATTGCGGATGAATGTTAGAAATAAATTATACAAACAAATATGTGATTCGAACGATTATTGGAGGGAAGGTATGATTTTTCCTTCTCATGGAGACCAAATTATGTTGCTTATGAAGGATTCGAATAAAACACTGTAAAAAGAAAGTCTTAAATTCAGCTCATTTCATGGCTACATCTATGATGCAAAGAAATTAAGCCGAAAAAACAATCGCCGACACAATGGAAAAAGCATTGTCTGAAATTAAGATGCAAACGGATTAAGACTTTCTTTTTACAGTGAAGTTTGACATCCGACATGGTTGAAAATCATTTTATTTGTTTATATGAACTCATTTGTTTATATAATTTGTTCATGACATTCATCAATGATGTCTGGTGTCAAACTGTTATTTGAATACCTCTTCAACAACCTAATTGGGAATCCATCAGAAAAAAAAACCGTTCCCCTACGCTAGTAATCACCCTGATCACTTGTTTGTTCGTACACGGAGAAAAAGGTATCTTAAAAAGTACCATAATTTATGGATTTTTAGCGCTGCTTTGACCCGAGTCTCAATATTTACCTGAACAAACCTCTAAAAGTACCATAATGGCTGGGACTTTTATAAGGAAGGTACCATACTTATTCTGAAAAGTCCAAGAATCCGAGTGGAAAAAATTTTCGAAATTATATATAATTTTTATATAATTCGATTTAATTTATATATAATTCAGATATAATTCGATATAAATTTTATACAATTTTGAAAATTTTTCCACTCGGGAAATGATGGTACTTTTAGATATTCGTGCAAGTAAATATTCCGACTTGGGTCAGACCAGCGCTGAAAATCCATAAATTATGGTAATTTTCAGGATATCTGTTTTCTCAGTGTATAATTCGTTTATAACATTCATCAACAATGTCGGATGCCAAGTTTTGATTCAGAAGTTTCATTACTCATATAATTTAGAGCCTATGAGAGGAAAAATCCATTCCTTTTCACCAATAATTGCGTGGATCACTTATGTGTTGATATCATTCGTTTATATCATTTATCAGCAATTTCGGATGTCAAATTTTGATTCGGAAATTTCATGAATAATGGTTTCTCAATCAATCAACCAAAAATTGTGGTTGGTTTCGGTCAATCTCATGAATATGGTTTAGAGCTCATCACAAAAAAATTTATTCTTCCCCGTCAATAATTGCTCGGATCATTTATTTGTTTATGTAATTTGTTTATAACATTCATCAACAATGTCGGATGTCAAATTTTCAATCAAAAATTTCATCAACAATATAATTTAGAGCCCATTAGAAGAAAAAATTATTCCTCTTCGCCACTAATTGCTCGTATCAGTTATTTGTTTACATAATTTATTCATAACATTTATCAACAAATAATATCGATTTAAAAATCTCCATCATTCGATTCTGCAATACCGATATATCGAAACGATATTTTTCGTCTACCCTGGTTTATTTTGTGTACAAGACCAAGATGGTCCATTATTACGTTTCATTATGTGCGAAGTCGAAGATCAATGCGTTAAATAGTCCATTGGAACATGTAAGAATCAAGATAATCGATTATTTCTAAAATTTCGACTACATATCGTGTGCATTCCTACACGTGCTGATACACTTTCTTTTTTTATTTATCACCCAGCGAGAATCCAATACTTGCATCGAAAGGGAAACATACAATTTCGCTGCACTGACTTGGTTCAAGTGCATATAAAATATACATTATATTTTTTAGTTGATCGTACCTCATACATTTTAAAACTAGTCTCAGTAAGTTATAGGTAAGTTATTTCCATATATTACCGCAATGGATTGTGAAACCTGGAGAGATTGAAAATCAACCTTGAAAAACCTGGAAATGACCTGGAATTTCAAGTCGGTTGGAGAGTAGCCACCATGATGGAGTATCAAATGTTATTTCCTGAAAATTTCAAACTGTTGCTGGTGAAAAATGTTGAAACAGATGATGCGTAAAAACCTTTGAATTTCCGCTTCCCCTGGTAAAAACGAAGTGTAACAAAATACATTTGCGATGCATTCCACGGCGCGAAACACCACTCCGGGTACATTCGAATGAACCTCGCATTGCACTGTAACTACAGTGTAACACTTTATTTTCACCAGGGTCTTTTGTGCTTAGATACTGTTTACTCTTCCGCGTTGCTCCATCCGCTCCATTTTCACCAGGGGTTTCATAAATTCTGTTCGGAGAAATCTTACAATAAAATGTTTATTCGGATGATACGCTGGTATTCCCTGAATGAACTCTGATAGAATAATGTTTCTATTAGAGAATTCACTTTCAACTTGGAAATTTCTCGAAATTGTGTACTATTCTGGAGAAATTTTAGAGTTCCTCGCTGAGATGGAGACCCTACTGCTGAATAAAGTGATTATATACAACTAGGCTTGTGTTCCAAAACTTTGCTCCCATACTCCGAAATATCGGTTTTCTATGTCTTTCTGATCAAGTGAACAAAGCTGTGCTGTTCATTTGACCAGCTGATACTGCTACACTGATATTCAGAGTACAATGGTGGAGTATTGTTACTTTCATCAGAAATAATAGGCGATACCGATACTGACGAGACGATACAGAGACGATACTCGCATCTGATAGTATTTCTCGGTACCGAAACGAGACTTTGAAAGTATCGTCGAGAATCTTGTCTCGTGTACCCCTAGGGCAAACGTTCTAATTCCGTCAAAACATCACTTTGCACAGCACTTCTCTGATTCAAGTAGAAGTGCTGTGCAGAGCAATATGAAGCAATATGAAATTGAAGCACTTCCCCGTAGTTTGTGATTAACGATTTGGCTCCTGCCACGCCGCTACCCTAACAGCAAAATGTGTTTTTTTGGGACGTTTTCTGAACGTTCAGAAAACCTCTCCTACGTTCTATAAATTTTCCATAAACGTTCCAGTGGCCCGTTGCGCTGTCTGGGTAGCATCACTTCAAAGCTACCGATTCAATATTTCTGATACGTTACCTTGATCCTCTTCGTCCTAGAGGACACTTGCACACTCCGGTTTCCAAATCACAAGGTACTGATTCAGTACAGTCACATCGCTCCGCACATCCAGAACCCCAACTACCTGCTGGACATTCTAGAAAATTAAAGAAATTCAATTTTGCTTATTTCAACACACATGAACATTTTTCAAATATTTCCGATAAAATTTGAGTATTGTGATGCATTTCACCACGCGTAATAGTGCTCATTACACTTTAATACTTCATTTTCACTAAGAAAATCTAATCGATCTAAGAGATTTTGATCAAAAGCAATGGTACTTTTATTTAATTGTCCTTGATTCTTTTAAGAACGTGTGTTTGATCTCTTTGTGGATGGCGAATAAAGGTTTGTCGACAATTTTGCGCCTGGTGAATGGCATTCATAATGTCTGTTTGGTATACGAATTGCTCGTGTCCAATGATACTGGACGCGCTTATACAGCTCTCCACAGGGGCGGAGATTCACGATAATATAAGAACCCTATTAAAAATGTCCAACAGATCCTGACAGATTCCAGTCAAAATTCTGTCTGGTTCCGTCGGAAATCATTATGGCAAGAACAAAAACCGACCAAATCCTGACAGAAAATCATCTGTCGGACATTTGGCATAGGGGAATGTTGCAAATCATAGTATTTTTGTAGAAATTGTGTAGAATTTATATATAATTTTCGCACGTTCTGTGCAAAGTTTATTAGGAAATTATCTCTAGACTTGAGAACACTGTTATAAGATAGAGTTTTTGGTGCAGGAAATCTACCAAACGTGGCAAAAAAATTCTGGAAAGATGCGGAATATTCTGATGAGATGTCAATTATCATATCTATACTATCAGGTTGGCAACTAAGTAATTGCGGATTTCACTCATAGATGGTGTCAGTTGAATTTTTAGGTTTGCAGACGTAGTACAAATGTGAAACACATCGTGTTATTTAATAGTTGGCAATCCAGCTGTCAATCAGTAACAAAAGTTTTTTGATCGTTTGCGTAGTTTTTCTTTGGCGTTCGTTGAAAAATGGAAAATCAAAAGGAACATTTTCGTCATATTTTGCTTTTTTATTTCCGCAAAGGGAAAGACGCATCGCGAGCTCATAAAAAGTTATGTGCTGTTTATGGTGACGAAGCCTTGAAAGAACGGCAGTGTCAAAATTGGTTTGCCAAATTTCGTTCTGGTGATTTTTCACTCAAAGATGAAAAACGCTCTGGTCGTCCAGTTGACGTTGATGACGCCCTAATCAAAGCAATAATCGATTCGGATCGTCACAGTACAACACGTGAGATTGCAGAGAAACTTCATGTATCACATACATGCATTGAAAATCACTTAAAACAACTTGGCTATGTTCAAAAACTCGATACATGGGTTCCTCACGAACTGAAAGAAACGCATTTAACGCAACGCATTAACATCTGCGATTTGCTAAAGAAACGTAATGAAAATGATCCATTTTTAAAACGACTGATAACTGGCGATGAAAAATGGGTTGTGTACAACAATATCAAGCGGAAAAGATCGTAGAGCAGGCCAGGTGAATTAACTCGAACAACAGCAAAAGCTGATATCCATCAAAAGCAGGTTTTGTTATCAGTTTGGTGGGATTACAAAGGAATTGTCTACTTTGAACTCTTACCACCCAACCGAACGATCAATTCTGATGTCTACATTGAACAACTAACGAAATTAAACAATGCAGTTGAAGAAAAGCGGCCCGAATTGACAAATCGAAAAGGTGTTGTATTCCATCATGACAATGCAAGGCCACACACATCTTTGGTCACTCGGCAAAAATTATTGGAGCTTGGTTGGGATGTTTTGCCACATCCACCATATAGTCCTGACCTTGCACCATCTGATTACTTTTTGTTTCGATCTTTCCAAAACTCCTTGAATGGTAAAAATTTCAGTAATGATGATGATGTCAAATCGTACCTGATTCAGTTTTTTGCTAATAAAAACCAGAAATTTCATGAACGTGGGATTATGATGCTGCCTGAAAGATGGCAAAAGTTCATTGATCAAAATGGGCAATACATTACAGAATAAAGTTATTTAGTTTCATGAAAAAAGTGTCTTTGATTTTCTAGCAAAAATCCGCAATTACTTAGTTGCCAACCCAATAGTAAACTGTTTACAGGATATTCCCTCTCTGAATATGGAAGAGTGAGAATTCCACTCGAAGGAAAAGACTGGTGCTCTTCTGAGTGGAAATCTCACTCTTTCCAATTCAGAGAGTGAGTTGACCTATCTATAGAATGTTTCACGACATCTACAATATGCAGGGTTGGAATTAGGATGCTAAAGTGCATCTGGACGGAATGCGAGTGAATCGTTTATTGAAACGGATTAGTCATCGAATAACAAAATACTGAGCTCT
Source organism: Gonatopus flavifemur (assembly GCA_018340375.1). NCBI lineage: Eukaryota > Metazoa > Arthropoda > Insecta > Hymenoptera > Dryinidae > Gonatopus > Gonatopus flavifemur. The sequence continues at coordinate 4,775,279 of JAFFJZ010000001.1, forward strand.
TGAAGACTCAAAATTTTGCAGTACATGCTTCGAATAATGTTTCCAGTTCCAAGGAGTTCATTTGTGAGAATAAACACCGATAATTCATCAAATTTTGTGAATTTCAATTTTTGTTTCGTTGCTATAAACGATTTAAACTTCAACAACATTGTTCTTAGCTTGTGGAGAAGCATAAATGCTTTCATATTAATTAATTTACACAGAAAAGACTGCAGCACCTTCTCAAGCGTTTCTTGTTTATTCTCTCTCGTTTTAGCTCTACTCATAATATCTTTTGATCATTTTTTACTAAACTCAATAGCTCGTATGTGTTCATTTAAAAAGTTACTTAATAGCTTTTTCTGATATTACTTGATCATATCTCATGTATTTTACAGCATTCTTTTCGATAACGATTCGTGAATGTCTTTACACGAACCTTATGAAATCATCGATATATCGATAATAATTCAAGAAACTTGAATTTCATTGTTTCCTAGCTTTTGGAGTACCAAACCGAGCATTTGACAGACAACACTAAACTCTTGAGGTAGGGTGGATAAATTTCACGCTCCATTAAACAGATCGACCTTCCACGAGAGTGGAAACGTAACAGGGTATTCCAAGTGCACAGGATACAATACGCGTATCGGAATGACTTGCTTTCGTAGGTATAAAGAATGTCATTTTGTGCAATTCTTTTTGACGTCACACAATTTTAATTATTAGTTCGCTAGACATAACTGACATCGTGATCTAGATTAGTAATAAGCGAGATTTCAAAGAAATTTATGTTGAAATCGTATTGTATATGACATTTTTTTTCCCCTCAACTTTTGCTCGTATATGGAAATCTTTGCTAAAGAAAAGCGATTTCGAGTTCAATGTAATTAAAATCGAATAGAATCGAATGAACTGAAATGTTTCAGTGGCAAAAAAAGGTTTTCGAGCCGAGGCGAATAATTCATAAGCAGAATTTTTTCAGGTAATTTGCTTCAAATATCCTTACGTAAGAGGAATTATAAAACGTGTACATTTTGATATGAATTTACAATACCATCCGACAGGATTCTTTGGACGGCCGGTGAATACGCGTGGTTGGAATTGCCAACGATAAAAAGTTCACGTATTCTTCTGGGTGTAATTCAGAATATAAAAGAGCAGGAAAAAAATAGAGAGTATAGTTGGATTCTATCAAGATGTAATCGTTCGAGTAATAATCGTCAAGCGGTATGATAAACAGGGTGTGATTCGAGGATCAGTATAAATATTTTGCTTGAACTACTTTCATTCTGAGAAGGTCGCGGATAGACGAGTTATGTAGATTCCTTATGATGTAAAAGAGGAAATTTATGATTGTGAATTTGAGTTTTTTCAATGCAATCGTCATCGAGAGACGAAAGTTTTTTTAAATTTGTATTGGTCGATAAATAATTTTGAGGAACGTCGACCTCTTACATAACATCCGTGAACGGATCTTTTTTTTTCCATACAGATAAATTCCATTACAAGATGTTATTACTTCATTAAAATTCAATATCTCCATTCATCGCACTGCTTTGACAGAATAATTACGTGTAGAAACTTGAGTTACGTGAAATATTTGTAATTATTAGCACCACACAAACCGTACAAGATTACTGAATGATTTTTGCTTGAGGCAATGAAAGGTTGGATGGAAAAATGTAATGTGAAATTTCAATGAACGATGAATCTTCTTTACCATTGTTCTTACTCGTGTGTACCTGTCAATTTCTTTTGTAGGCAAAAGATCAACTGAACGTTGAAACATGAAAATGAAGGATCTCAGAGGTTACCGAGCGTGATCGAGCTGTTCTTGAAATGCAGAGATAAAAGAGTGACATCCCTGGGGGAAAAGTCGGATGAAAACCAGCAGAACCGCACTAGTCCCTCCGAAAAAGTATGGGGAGTGAAAGATGAGCGGTTTGAAAAGAATCGATTCTTTTTGAACCGCCTTCTCATTTCTGAATTCCCGAGCTGCCCAAATCCCTCACTTTTTTTCAATTGCATGGTTCGTACGCTCCTTGAGAATCCTGGAAAACTACTTGAAATTTTTTTCCCTTTTCAAGGAATCAAAAAGTCCTTGAAAACTCCTTATTTTTTAAAATTGTGTGTTAGAAAGTATAATTTATAGAATATATTATATAGCCACACAAAACAAAAAAACCTTGTTCTGATCTGGGGGTCAGACCATGTTTATTACATGTTTTTGGGGTTGCTGAAACCGAATCCGAAGTCTATTATACCTCATCACTTCTTTAGTGACTAAAAAACTCCAGACTGAAAAAGATATCATACAACTTGAAAAATCAGCTGATGATTTAGCAACTGAAGGCGATACTTTGAATGACCTTAAACGTTTCAAGAAATCAAATGAATTCAGAAATCTAGTCAAAGCGAAAAAACAGGAATTATCAGATATTCAAAAACTGATTGACAAGATAAGAACTATTTTAAGGAATTGATAGATTTTATTAATAATTGAATTCTTGTCATCTTACTATTCAAAACCAACCAAAGATTATACACGGAGAAAACAGAATTGAGAAAACTGTCATTATTTGTGGAAAATATTACCATAATGTATAGAGTCCGAGCGTTAGTCTTGAACCAATAAGAAGATATGCAATTCAACTTTGAAAGTTTAATATTTGTGAATCCAATTTTGAGAGACGGGTCTTTCAAAAGTACCATACTGACGGCAAAAATAATAAAACATATATACGAGGGTGGATTGATAAGTTTTCGGCCTGACCAAGAGATGGCGCCACTAGGCCTACCTTGAGGTGGCGTTCTATAGTACCATCCTTAGATAGCTTGTAGCTATAGTTTCAGTCCGATCGCCATGTTAGTTTAGTTTTGAGAGCACGCTGACCAAGACGCCTCTGTGTTTTTCGTAAAAATGGAAAAGCTGGAAAATCGTGCTGTCATCAAATACTTTTATTTGAAGGGGTTAACGCCGAAGGAAATTAAAGAAGAGATGGACTCAACACTGGGGACATCCTCCCCATCATATTCAACCGTTAAGCAGTGGGTTTCCGAGTTTAAAAAGGGTCGTATGAGCACCTCTGATGAGCTTCGCTCAGGACGCCCCATTGAAGTCACAACTCCAGATATGATCGAAAAAATCCATCAAATAGTGCTGAAAGATCGCAGATTAAAAGTTCGTGAGATAGCTGAGACCTGTAAGATGTCATATGAACGTGTACAAAATATTTTGCACCAACATTTGTATATGGAAAAGCTCTGTGCAAGATGGGTGCCGCGTTTGCTAACAGTCGACCAAAAATTGATTCGAAAGAACATTTCTACCGCCAATTTGGCATGTATAAGCGTAATCCAAGCGAATTTTTGCGTCGATTCGTAACCGTTGACGAAACTTGGGTCCACCACTACACTCCTGAAACCAAAGAACAGTCTAAACAGTGGATTGGACCAGGGGAACCAACTCCAAAGAAGGCAAAAACAATTTTTTCGGCGAACAAGGTTATGGCTACTGTTTTTTGGGATGCAAGAGGTATTATATACATTGATTACCTTGAAAAGGGTAAAACTATCACTGGTCAATACTACGCAGACTTATTGCAACGTTTGAGCCACGAAGTGAAAATTAAACGACCTCATCTGGCGAAGAAAAATTCTTGTTTCATCACGATAACACACCAGCGCACACGTCAATCGTTGCGATGGCTAAAATCAACGATCTGAAGTTTGAATTAATGCCGCACCCTCCCTACTCTCCAGACCTAGCCCCGAGTGACTATTATCTGTTTCCTAACCTCAAAAAATGGCTTGGCGGTAAGAGATTTGCGGACAATGAAGAAGTAATCGAAGCTGTAAATGGGTATTTTGAGGAGCTTGACGAATCAGTCTATAGAGATGGCATTACTAGACTAGAACACCGCTATGAGAAATGTATCAGCCTTGGAGGAGATTATGTTGAGAAATAAAAAAAAAAAAATTCTTAAAAACGTTGTTTTTCTTGGTCAGGCCGGAAACTTATCAATCCACCCTCGTATCATTTATTCATAATAACATATATCGCTATCCGTAACGGTATGAATCAGAATGTATTATTTAAAACTTCACAACAACTTCAGTTGATCAAAGCAATATCAGTATGGCATATTCTTTGATATTCTTAAAATCCGATTTAGTATGGGAAAAATGATTCACTTGTATTCAAAACATTATTCGATTTTACGGCGAATTATAAGCGTGCGTACGTAAACCTTCTCTCGACGTTCGCCGATGATTTCCGAACGAACGAACGACCGAGAGTGTATCTACGCGAAAGTGAGACAGAAGATTTTCAAATAAACGAAACGATTTTGTATTGTAAGAGGTGTGATGAATACTCGCTATAATACTGTGGAAGTTCACTTTGCCGCCTTTCATTTGAATTCACTTTCATTAAGTGGCACAGTGGAGCGCTCCTATCATTCCAATTTTCTCACGATTGGAATCGAGATTGTTCAATTCGTATATAAACTGATCATTACATGCGTCACTATAACTTCATTCTTCTTGAGCTTATATATATGCACGATGTATACATCATATTTGCGCGTTGAGGAATTTTCTTGTGTTCCAGTTCATCATCATCATCATAGGAGGAGCACAGCCAAGCAGACAATCGTGAGAAGGGGGACCCGTCATTGGAGATACACTTTGTTATATGGTATATAAAAACATACCTTCCTGAATGATCAAAACTTTGTCTAATTGCAGTCCCAAGATGGCAGAATCCAACATCCGTCCCCATGAAATGAAAACACATAGAACAAAGAGGGGGGACGGGAAGAGAGGTAGCAAAAAAGCCGCCGCCCCCCCCTCCTCTCATTTTAATTATTTTCTGATCAGCCGGATTGTTATAATAAAGCTATATCTCATACTTTTTGGAAATCGTTGTATTACAGAAAAAGTTCCATACTGTTTATCAAAAATATCACTTTAGTCGCTTGGAGTTTTCTTGTGATGACGTGTACCAAAGTTTGTTTTCCGTCATAGTAGAACATGCATGAATCATTGGAAAACGTGTCATAGAATTCTATTGGATTTTACTATGAGCTATTTTTTCCATTTATTATGGTATTTTTTGAAATAGGTACAGACGAACGCTCACACTCTATGAATTATGGTAAAATTTTCGATAAATTACATCATTTTCCTCATTACCCTAACAGGACACTTCGTCGCATCTCCGTGGTCTCCACGGAGATAGGTGGTATCTACGTGGAGACCACGGAGATGCGAAGGAGTGTCCTGTTAGGGTACTGTTTTCTCCGTGTAGACAAACTAATGTGTTTTATTTTATTGGAACTTGAAATATTCATGTATTTTTAAGTTATTCATGTATTTTATTGATGATTTTGTTATGTTACTTTTGGGGAGTTTGAGTACAGTTTAAGTGTGGGAGGATGAAGTTAAAGAGTTTGTTTAACAATTCATTTTATCTGATATTGATATTACGACGTTTTAAACCAAAAATTATGAACACAGGAATTCGTTTTATTTTATTGAAATTTGAAGAATTGATAGATTTTATTGATAATTTGATTCCTGTCATATTATTGTTCAAGACTTTGAACGCAGGTGAAGTTTTGAAAACTAAAGTTTAAAAATCTGTTCAACAATTAATTTCATCTGATATTTTCATTAAAACATTTAAAATCAAAGATTATGGACAAAATTGGTTTCATTTTATTGAAACTTGTTCGTGTATTTTATTTTGGAATTTCCCAAACAATTTTGTATAAGTTCTAATATATTCATGTTTTATGTTAAAATTGAATGTAAAAAATATAATATGTGTATTAAAAATCAATAATTCTGTTTCTTATGTTTATATTTCCACTTGGCTATACAAATTGGCAGTTGTATTGGAAGTTAATACACCAAATTTTATTCTCCTTGAAAAATTTCTAAGGGTCCTGGAAAAGTCCTGGAAAATTCCTTGATTTTTTTTCTTCCAAAACCGTACGAACCATGAATTGGGTAAAAAACTCAAATATTCCCGCTCCAATTTGTGGTTATGAAGAATTAATCTGCATTATCTATGATTTCAAACAAGAGGAAAAAGTGATTAAAGCATTGAATGAAACTTGATTTGGAATTCCAAATATTCATAAAGAATATACATGTTGAGCAGCATAATGGGCATCATTTAAGAGGTCTTTGGGAGGTCTTTATAAATTCAAATTGAGCATTTGTGGTGGCTGAGATCTGTTCCGATCCATGAAGCACGCCTTGAAGAATACCAGGTGTGAAAGTATGAAACCGGAATTTTTTTGTAAAAACTACACGTTTGTTGTTTGGAAATGATGACAAATGTTTAATTCGGAATAATCTCCATTGCTGTTTAGACATTTTTCCTACCTTCCGGGCAGTTTATGAATGCCACGCCAACAAAACAATTCCTCTTTTAAAGTGAACTAGTTATCGAGCTATTCTCCTACATTTTCATATGAATCGGAGCGTTGTTCAGCGAGAGCGTGTTCCATTGACGCGAATAGGTGATAATCGGACAGAGCCAAGTCTGGAGAAGAAGCCGCATGAGGTGGCATCTCCCAACTGTACGCCTCGATCGTTTCCCTGACCCGTTTTACTGTGTGACGAGACATTATCGTGGAGCAAGATGACTTTGTGTTGCCTTTTTCCATATTCCGGTCGTTTTTCACGCAATGCGCGCTTCAAGTCGATCATTTGCCGTTGGTAGCGATCAGTGTTGACGGTTTGCCCAGGTTTTAGCAGCTCATAGTAGATTACACCCTTCTGATCCCACCAAACACAGAGCATTGTCTTCTTTCCAAAACGATTTGGTCTTGCAGTGGATGTCGATGATTCGCCTGGATTCACCCATGATTTCTGACGCTCAGGATCCTCAAAATATATCCATTTTTTATCACCTGTCACAATTCGATGGAGAAATGACTTTCTTTTGTATCTGTCGAACAGCATTTCACAAGTGGTTTTTTGATTTTCTTGCTGTCTTTCATTCAGTTCATGCGGAACCCATTTTCCTACTTTCCGAATCTTTCCCATGGCTTTCAAACGAATGGAGACGGCTTTCCGCGTCACATTCAGTTGATCCACGAGTTCTTGTTGAGTTTGAGTATCATCTTCATCCAATAAGGCTTGTAATTCGTCGTCTGTGAACTTTGTCGGTGGTTTCCCACGCTCTTCGTTTCTCACGTAAAAATCACCATTTTGAAATTTTTAGAACCACTTGAAACCCTCTGTTTCACCAAAGGCATGTTCATCGTAAGCTTCGACAAGCATTCGATGTGATTCTGCAGCAGTTTTCTTCAAATGATAACGAAAAACCAATGCTGTCCGCAGATCGTAGTTTGTAGGCACAAAACTCGACATGTTTAAGGTTATAAAACAATTACGGGTGTACGGAATTTCTATTGTTTGGTGTTGAAAACCTTGATCAGCTGTTAGCGGGAGATGATGGTGCTGGAGAAGTGGTCTTAGGGTCCCCCAACTGATGGCCAGTGCCATGTATATGGAAATTCCGGTTTCATACTTCTACACCTGGTAGCCTCTTTCAAACTCTGGGAGATGTACGATAATTAATTATCCGTCGATGACTGTATCGCTCGTAGGTGATCGCAAGGTTACCGAAAACAATAATGGTCATGTAGAGTATTTCAGACTGCTGATAAATGATAAAGAATTACATATTCAATGCATTTTCAAATTTATTCACAATTGTCCAACTTTTTTGTTTGTTCAAAGTTGTTCATGAAGTTTGGAAGTGTCCCAAATATTCTTCATTCGATACAAAATTCTGAACACATCGTTTCATGTTCACCACGTTGGAACAAGGCGACAAATAACAATGTCCTTGGATATTTGGTAAAAGAATACAATAAGAAATAAAACTTACTGTCCCCGCAGTCATCTCCGTAATAGCCAGGCTCGCATTCGCATTTGTTCGGCGAAACGCAAGTACCTTTTTGACAGTTTTCGCAATGAGGTATACAGGTTGCATCTCTGGTATTGTCATCTTTTTTAAATATTTTATATCCATCACAGCAGCTGTACATGAGCTGTGATTTGACATCAGTCTGTAAACAAAACGCAAAAAATAAAGTTATTACATCTCATTGAGTTAGGGATACTAAGTAGACTGAAGTTTGACTGATGTTACCACACAATTCCAATTCTTGCATTAAAATTTCTGTTCATGAATTCATACTGAAATTCTCAGTCCAATGTACCGGTTAATGACTTTCAGTGGGATATTGAAATTTTCCAGTGAATACACGAGAAAATAATTCTGCTGCAGCAGCGAAGTGGCTAGCACGGATATGGAAAGCCATTAAATTAGATCCTGCAGCTAAATTTTCACTGCTAAAGGGTGGTTCTCATCTAGCGACCCCAAAGTACAGTGATTTTCTCGAATTTTTTTTTCATGGAAGGAAGTGAATAGAGAACTCGAGAGTTTGCACACTTGTTAATTGAGTTTCTAAGGATATAAAAAAATTTTTTTCAGTCAAAAATAATGCCGTGGGAATTGTTGATACGTGTTGAAACATAACCACCTAAAACACTCGTGATCAATCGGGCGCCACTATAGCACTTACAAAAATTATCAGAAATCAAAAATCTAAAAATTTGTATAAAACATATTATATTTGTTGGAGGTTGTACCAATAAAACCATTGAAAAGTCCAAAATTAAAAAAATGACAGAGATGCAAACTTTTGGTAGTGTTTGTTCACCTCTTTTGCGCTCTTTAAAATGCTATAAAAAGAAAAAGAAAGGCAAATGTCATCTTCATTTAAGTTCATCCTCCAATAAATTTAATCAGCTTCGAATTGAAAAAAAAAAAATAGCGATCCGTTTAGTAGTTTTTGAGATATCGTGGAGCCAAACTTGAAGCACATGGTTTCGAGAAAAACGCCTTTCAAGTTCCGAGATACGAATTCTTTGACTTGAGAAAATTTGTTTCATGTACTTTAAGACCCATTTAATGAGTTTCAAATAACTCGAGTTCTTAATTCGCTTCCTTCTCGAGAAAAGAAATTCGAGAAAATCACCTCATTTCGGGATTCGCTTGATGAGAATCTCCCCTTAAAGCAAATAAATTAGCTATCGAGGCAAATGTTTTTTCTGTTATAACTAAAATTTAGCTGTAGAAGTTAATTTAATGTCCGTGTACGTGCTAGCCACTCCACTGCTGCACCTAAATTATTTTTTTCGCAGTGTAATTCTTTTTTTTTTAACTGTAGAACAGGATTAAAAAAAATGTAAAACATTTTTCTATGAATGTGTTATGAAAGTGACAGAGTGTGATGAATGAGGTTGAGATAAAAAGTATGTTCGACGGGAAGATTACAACATTTCATTAAACTAGCAATACGATCTTGCGATGCTGATGATGCGTGAAGAGGTATCTTAATAGCGATAGTTAGATTATAAGTTCTGCAACTACGATACCTGTTTTTCATTCACTACGATTACCATTGTGACATCCAATCATTATTTATTTCAATCAGAACACGAATTATTTTAATCTTTTGAAAAGCAAATGGCTGAATGAAATATTTTTTTTATCGTACAAAATTTTAAGATAAACTTATATCATATCATTATACGAAACCACGGCATTTAGAAGAGAAAATTTGGGTTATGATTTTATTATTCTATTGCATTACTTCAGATTACAACACGCAAGAATGATACAGAAGGTCGTATTCTAATGTTATAAAAATAATTATTCGTCTTCAAGAATAATAATATTTGTACTACTTCCATACATATGTAATGTAGAGCGATCGATTGATATGAAAATGTGAAACAATTGATGTATGACTCATTTATTTATATACAGTTATAACGTTGTGAAATAATTTCGCTACAGTTTGAACCGTCTATTGAAACGAATTGATAATCGAATAACAAAATTCTCAGCTGTTGAAGACTTAAAATCTTGAAGTACGTCCTTTAAATAATGTTTCTAATTCCCAGGAATCAATTTGAGAAGATAAACCCCCATCATTTGTCTGATTTTATAAACGATTGAAGTTTAAAAAACATGTGAAATATCCGGGGTGGAATTTATATATAAATTATATTGAATTATATATAAATTATATATAATTGTGAAATTTTTCCCACTGCGGAAATTCTTGAAATCTCAAGGATTCCACGCATTACCTTACATGATTTGTACGTGAGAGCCCCACACAGCACAATACTTTATTTTGATATATCACAGCAGTGTTTAAATGCCCGCGCTGATTGATCACAGCTAATACTGCTGTGATATTTCTGACATACTGTGATCAAAGAGCGCGGACATTTTAATATTTTAGGAATATTACGTAAAATTTTCTAATATTATGGCAATATTCATGTAACTTTATAGGTCCCGAAGAGAATATGAAGCTCCGACAAACGTTTAGATCAGACCAAAGCTCCGTTGGAGCTCAAGATTAGGTTCATCAACATTCGACGAAGGTCTGATAAACGTTACAATGTCCGCTTAAGAATAATTCCAAGGAAAGTTCACAGAACATCCATTAAGGTTTACCGACGATTCGCTGGAGTTTCAATTTTTCAATATAAGTTTTTTTCAATCATGCCCTGGTAGAAATTTGTTTGGGCGTCCCATTTACCATCCAAGGACTAGATGGGACCCGCGTAGGGACAACTGGATAACACATTTTAGCCAATTTTACTTTAGTGCCCAAACATTCAGTTGGTTCGTGTAGATTTTTTATGCGTCAACTGATCGTACAGTAACATTTATAGTCCATCAACATGGTCAGAGGAATAAAAGGAAGCTCCAACCTTTCAATTTGTCACTCGGGATTATTTTATGGAAATAAATTCAAAAGCAACGGTTCTTAACTGGAGATTACATGTCAGAATACATTGTTACCTTACTCATAGGTGTGATTTTAGAGAAAACATATGATTTTACATTTCTAATTGCCAATTTGAACAACATTCTAGCAATTCTCTGGGACACCTGGATGGGCACAGGCTAGAGAGTGCGTTACAAAACTAGCTGGAAACCAACCTAACATCTGGGAAAACTAGCTGGGGCCCATCTAATCCCCAATCATAATTTCTATTAGGGTGCTTTTTTCACAAAAAAATGAATGACAGAGGAAATTGAAACTGAATTATAATTCTTTCTGAAACATGCCCAATCGAAACTCGAATGAATCTTCGGAGAACCTTTAATAAACGTTCTATGAACCTTTTTTGACACCATTTTCAGTAAAACGTTGGCGAGCTTCAGGCTGATCTATGTTGATCTATTCTGAACGTTCGTCGGAGCTTTATGTTCTCTTTGAATCGTATGTCATTCATGTGACTACACAGTTGGAAATTTTGTGTTAAATTCAAGACATTTCGCATGTCCCAAACGGTCCACACATAATGTGTTTGTGTTAGCTAGTAACTCAAGCTTGATGTAAATAATATAACACAAAAGGATGTTGATAAAGTTTTGATTGGAATTTCCGATCGTGTAAATTCAACACATATCACAAACAGACACGAAGATATCTTTTAGAATTCTAAAAGATATCTTCCAAAAGTACAAAAAGTCTTGAAGAATTTTCTAAAAGATATCTTTTCGTATTCGAAAAGATGTCTTATGCAACATGAATAGATTCCTGAAAGATGTCTCGGAGACTTCTCTAAGATATCATTATCTAAAAGAGTTCTTCAAGATTTCTCAAAGATGTCTTGCAAAATTCATAAAAATGTCTTAGAAGAAGTTTGAATTTATTCACGAAAAAAAATTCTAACCTCTTCTTTTTCCTCCTACTCCTCCTCCTCCTCCTCCCCCTTCCCCGCCCCTATATTTGTCTTTGTCGCTCGCGCACACCTATGAAGTTTACTTAATCTCAATCCTTGAGATTGCGGGGATCGAACCCGCGCATCTTACGATGCACTTACGCTTCAGTGACCTGAGCTATAAAGACGGTTCGGTTTTGATGCTTATGATTGTCAATATAACACAGTGGAATCGTGCCAGTGGTGTACATTTTCAGAGTAGAAGTGATCTTTTGAAAAAACTGTTATTATATAAACAAATGTCAGATAAGTTGGTCATGGATACCACAGATTCTGCCTAAATTATTTCCATCCCAACGTTATTGAAGAATGACTTATTAATGAGTATGAACGAGAAATTTTTGAATTTACTTGAAGGCTGTACATAAAATTGAGCGTAAAAAGTTCAGTAATTTGTAAAATATTTGTGTCTTGAAGATTCGTTAATTCCAGCGCGGGTATTAAAAAGTTACAAAATCGTAATTTTTGCAGAATTTAAAATCTCTTGGCATAGATTTTTCAAGCTTTCGATTTGTGAACGAATTTATCACATGTGTAATTCGATTATAATTAGAGGCACATTCCAAGTGTTATTCATGTCAATTTATATGATTAGGTATTTATAACCTAAACCTGCTGACAATCTATCTTCTTGAACATACCTTATTAAAGTCTCCCGAAAAGATATCTTTCAAACGCTTCTAAAAGATATCTTTAAGATATCTTGCATGATCGTCTTGGAGATTTATCAAATCAAAACGTCTTCCAGAAATCTTTTACAAGATGTCTTTCCAACACTTCTGAAAGATATTTTTAAGGACTCTTCAAGAACGTTCTTGAAGATCCCTTAATTGAGTATTCTTTGAGATATCTTCGAGAGCTGTGTGGGTAAGTACTGTCGAATGAAATCCAAAAGAAGCAGTGAATCAGCAGCTCACAAGTGTAATTCATGGATTTGTTCACATAAATCAAATGTGGAAATCACACTTTTTTCGAAAGTTCTCAAAACGTTTCAAAAACGTGTCCATAGTCCCACAGATGTTGGTTCCCAAAAGTATATTTCCTAAACATTTTGAGAACATTCATTCAATGTGCTGGAAAACACGTTTTGGGGACATTGTTGACAAATGCTATGGTACTTTTTCAGAAAGTTCTCGAAACGTTATATGAAAACTAAGTATTTTATCTCTAACCTATACAAATTTATATTGATAGTTTTACTAGGGACAAAAGCATCGAACAACAATAAAAGTACGTTTCGTATTGAATGTTTGAAAATTTTTCATTTCAGCAGTTCGAAGCTATTGGCAAAATATAAATTATCAAAAATTGTAAGTCAATCTTTTAAGATTCACATAACCTTAAAATTGGCGCGGAACAAAATTTCATTATATGCGATGTATTAAAAGGATGCAAATGTAATTTGTCAGATCCATCGATACAGGCTCCACCGAAGTTCATTTGCATCGGCTCCAAATGGAGAATATTGGAAGATTTGACACAAGTTTGAAAATTAACAAATTCTCATTTTCAATGTCTTATAAAAGTTCCATGGAAACCTAAATAAAACTACACCAGACATTCGTACATCCCTGGCATATACATGCGATGTTTCTTGAACGTCCCGAAACATTTTCAGAGCATTCCAATGTTTCAGAAGACGTTCCGAGGATGTTGATAGGACCTCCCGGTGCTGTATGGGCAGGAGAGGTTAGAAATGCTAAGAGCGTGTTTGGAAAATCCTACGAACATGCGTAGAACCTCCAAATGAGACTGTTTCGAATAATTATGTGCTATGCACCTCCATAGAATATCTTAACGAACTTATCCAAAATAGTCTCATTCCCACATCCCTTTCATATTCATAGAGTCACCATAGCATATTTGAGAAGTTCTTGTGCTACTTGGGTTGCGTATATCAACTTGGGTTGCGAATTCAGAGCCTTGTCCAATTTTATCCGTTGGACGTATGAACTTTCAATCAGAATGAATGAGGATTTTTCTTGACATCATGTCAGTGCGCTCAATCCAATTTGATCCAGACTTTCGGATAGAGGCTGGATTCGAATGTACCCGATCAATGACCTGTATCCGTTGCCATCGAAGAAACGTGTGAAATTTTAATCCGTCTGAATCCACAATTATGCTGTCGCGGAATTATAATTCTGAATCCATTTTCATCCGTGAGGAGAGATGAGAATCCTATCCGATTGAATCTGAACTTAGATCATTGTCCAATGTCATCCGTTGAACATATGAACGTTCAATCAGAATGAATGAGGATTTTTTCTTGACATCATGTCAGTGCGCTCAATCCAATTTGATCCAGACTTTCGGATAGAAACTTGATTCGAATGTATCCGACCAATGACCTGTATCCGTTTCCATGGAAGAAATGTGTCAAATTTGAATCCGTCTGAATCCAAAATTATACGTAGAAAAGTGCCTCCTTGGAAAATAGTATGGTTCACTATTTTATGTAGTAAAAAGTATCTTTAATATGTTTTCAGTAGAATGAACTATGTAATTCATTGATCATGCGATGTGAAATATTGAAGAACGTAACGTCACGTAGTATCCTTAAATCAGTATGCGACGTAATAAAGTTTCACATATCGGGGGCGGCCCTGCTACGTATGTGAGCGAACTTTACTATTTTTTCAAGATCTCTTTTCTCTGTGTATGCTGTCGCGGAATTATAGTTCCGAATCCATTTTTTAATTTTTCATTTTTGTTCATCCTGGAGGAAAAGGCAAGCTTCATTTAGACGATTAGATAAAAACTGATATCTCGTCATTCCGAAGTAACTGATCCCGAAATTTTATATCAAAACATTTTATGTGCCAAAATTCAAATTCAAAATTTCGACATATCAAATTTAGAAATCTCGAGATACAAAATTTCAAGATATTAAACCTTTGGGACATTGAGATGTTACCCTGAAAATATCTATTCCGGATGACGCAAGATATATGAGGTCCGTTTGTTCTAATATGCTCTAAGTTGTTCAGCCTTGTGCCAAACCAATCATTCTTATAACTGAAATCAGTGAATAAAAAATATTTGGAGCAGGTTGAGACAACATGGAACACGTGGAACAAATTCAGCTATGGGCTGGATTTGTTAAGCACGTTCCTAGTTGCTTAAACTTGCTCCAAATATTTGTGATTCGATGCTTCCAATTATAAAAGTCATCCCTACTGAAAATTCCCAGTCATGGATTCCCAAATTCGCAAAGGTCTCGCATGGGAATCAAGTGGGTCGCATGGGTCTTTGCATGGGTCTTCACATGCGAAGCGAGTGGGTCGACCCACGTGATTCTCATGCGAGACCCATGCGAATTTGGGAATCCATGACTGGGAATTGACAGTCGGGATGTGATCTGTTTGGTACAAGTTGGAACAGCTTAGGGCACGTATAAGGAACGAATCTATCATGAAACAATTGAAATGGACGGAATTGGATAGAGGAAACCGCGGCTATCGTGAAGGTGCAATGTATGAGAACGGATAGAGCTGGAAACATCGAGTTCGGATAGGAACGGATACATTATAAAATGACAGGCGTGGATAGAAATGGATAAAAGTAAAGGAGGACTATCAGAGATGTCAATGGATAGAAATGGATACGATTTCTCCGAAGTAATCGGATGGAAATGGATAAAAATGGATGATACACATTCTGGAAAGAACCGGATTGGAATGGATAAATTGCATTCCAGCAACATTAGGCATGACGGGATAGAAACGGATAAAGCTTATTAGGGTGGTATCGTGAAGCACCGGATAAAACCGGATGCGATTTATATTCATGCCCCGGATATTATATGGATACATTTGGATACAATTTCTATGGGGCCCAATAATCTGATATCCACTTTGCGGTTTCAAATTGATTAGAATCCTATGCGTTCTGCGGATGACATTGGATCAGGAAAAACCGGAACAGAAATAGGATTCAAATGGATGCATATTAAATCCTATCCATTTCCATCCAACTTTTCCAACAGGGTAAGTCCCATTAGAATGAAAGCCAAAACCAAAATGAATGAAAATGGATGAATAGTTCTTCCAACGACTACCAAAGTTACAGGTACATGGAACTTTCATAAAAAAAATAGTTCCCACCACTGGTGATCTCCCCCTGGTAGTTGAGAATAACACAATTTTTATGTTCAATCTTGAGCTGAATAAAATTTGTGTCATTTTGACACTTTTTCCCACTTGTTTGAATGATTTCACATTATAAATCAGTTGACACCTGATTACACAAGGACTGTTTGTAGATCTACACGAAATTTTCAACTGTGATGAACCATACCATAGAAATTTATATACATAATATAAGAATGTATACGTGAATTATACAAAATACCATATCAGGAAATAATTATATAGATTCATCGCTTCGTGAATGTATTTTCCAGCCGTTCTGTAATTCGTGAAATTTATTTGCAATTTCAATGTATTCCCATTCGAAGGAGGAAAAGTGAACTGAAGTTGAAAATAAATAAATGAATTAATTAATTCATAATTCACCAACACATAACGAGAAAGTATGAGGTAATTGAATGCATGCGTTTGAAAAGAAATGATCAATTTATAAATTCTTACGTAAACTATCTACTACAATAATTCCAATAAGAAATGATTCATTTCAGAATTAATTGTTCCGATCTTTCTGTTATCTTCAATTATTAAAATCTTCTGTTTACATTGTGTGTGTGTATATGCCATAAAAAAGAAAGTGAAAATGACTGGATTGCTACTCGATATTTATTCATCTTTTCCTTGATGTGATACGTTCAATGAAATCAAATTGTTTTACAACCGAAGAAAAAGAGAGAAAGAGCGAGACATTCGTAGGCGTCGCTTATTATATAACACACATGGGTTATTGTGCGAGTATTCATTTGTACGTAAGATCTTACAAGTATGGATCGAAGAATGGAGTCATTGTATTCCCTGGTTAAACAAACCCACGAAATTCAACGAAATCGAATAGAACTTGATAAAAATATCGTCCGGATTGTTCAATTGAAAATGATCAAATATTCAAACGTTCACAAACTGAAAATATAATTCACTTTGTAAAAATTGTGAAGTGGGCAGCAAGAAAATCATTTACGCAATCTGCAATAATATTCAAGTGAAACTGGTGTTAGATCATCAACTATTACCATAAAAACTACATTTTCTACAAAATTTTGCATGAATGTTGTACATTGCATAGATGAGATTTAGTGAGATAGATTCAATAGAGAAAAATGACACACGGTGAATATGGTTATATAAAAATTATTTAAAAGATTCGAGTGGGCAATTTTGTTTGATAAGATCAATTAATTGTGCACAAAGAAAAAGGCATGCGGAAGTGAAAGAGTAAATTGAAAACTTAACTTTAGCTTTCTTTTAATGAGGGGTATAATAAATGTATATACGCATTTTCATTTGCGGTCACCGAATGTGGATAACTTTAAAATGAAGTTGTGTTTTTTCACTTTCATGGTTCATACGTGGTTCGATCGGTGACAGATATCTCACAACTCCTTTCATGTTTTGTTCTCCATAGGATTCTGATTACTTTTAATAACTTTGGTTTCCATTGAATCAGATATATATGATATTATTCTTGTCATGAAAATGACACATTGTTCTTTTATTGCTCTGAATGAGTAACATGGGATTACAATTTATGATAAGAAATCAAAAGGATGGTGAGCGAATAGGCTAATACATGAGCTGGTAGCAGACACATTAGACACGTGATTCATTCATACTTTATATGGTTCATTATATACCTTTTGTTCCCACTGGGACGATTGTATCCGCCGTAAGTGATCGTATAATTATTGTGATTTATGTGTTACTATTTAAGATTGTGGGAATGAGTGTAAGTTTTATGATGTAACGAAACGTAATGTAAAAAGGTTTTTAGAAGATTTGTCTAAAATATGGATTGCTTTTGTGGATGGTGTGCAATTTAATTCTTGAATCTTGGAATTCAATCGATTACAGCACTCGTTCAAATTCAAAATCTGTCCCGCTGTGTGGTTGTTTACAAAGAACCATCCTTTGGTTTTCCACTACAAAAAAATGCGCGTAATACTTCAAAATATCTCTCTGTACGGCACTTCTGTGGCAGGTCAAGAAATGCTGTATGTAGTGATATTTTTAATCAATGTACGCATTTTTACGTAGTTCATCCGGAAAAATTTTCTGAAAGCCCAGTCGCTCGTATCCTCTTAATTATACTGAAATTATTCGGTATATTTGTGAATTTTTTTATACCGTAATTACACGAAATCTCCTGTAAAAATTCAGAAAATGTGACTGTAAATTTTAAAAACCATTTTTTTCTGAATTTCCAAAAAAATTTTGCTGAATTTTCAAAATATGCTCCGAAATTCAATTGTAGTTTTTTTTTGAACTCATTAAGGGGCTATACCACTGTGACACTTTAAAAAAATCGATCTTTTTACCTTTTTCAACAGTTTGTACCCTTAAGAATATCCTGTCAAAATTCCAAGGCCGTATCTTAAATATTATCCGAATGCCAGCCTGCTAAAGAGCAAATGGTTGCCTCTCAAATTTACACACAAAAAAATTACTTGTTGTGGTTACCACAGTTTGGAATGAAATTCGTGACGAGACCATTTTGGAGTGTAATTTACTGCAATTGACATTAAATGTACTCTAATTTAGTTGAAATCACACATTTTGTTTGAAATATTAATAGAAAGTGTCCCGAAGTGTAAATGGGATTTTTCAAATTTGCTGCCATCATAACTCGAAGAGCAATAAACCGATTGACTTGAAATTTTAACTGAGCGTTCTCGGGTGTATTTCTTCTACGGTGAACCACGATCTTTTTGATTGGATAATATTTGTCGATTTGACATCGGACAAACAACCATTTTTTAGGCAAAAAAACATAGTTTTTTTTTCAAAACACTGCCATTTTGTCAGATTTCGATATTTTTCAAAAATCCTGGTTCACCGTACGGAGTATACCTTCTAGTTAACGTCATTTTTGTTTTTCCTTTCATTCCAGTCACTTTTATGGTCACCGGTATGGTGGCAGCAGTGAGGGAACTTTTTTTTTTACGCCTTCGAAGGCAGCGCATAAGTCGCTCGTATGTCGATATTTTTGTACCAAAAAATTATATAATATATTAGGTGTACAAATAAGTTTCCGCGGTTTTTTATAAAAAATTAGGAATTTATTGTAAAGGAAAAGTACATTACGTTTTATTCAAAGTATTTTCCATCATTTGCCACTACTTTTCCCCATCTTTCTGGCAACATTCGGATACCCCGTCGAAAAAACTCTTCATCTTCTGACGCTATCTACAAATCTAGCCAATTTTTGGTGTCTTCATATGATGTGAAGCGCTGCTCAGACAGACCATGTGCCATCGACCGGAACAGGTGATAATCTGAAGGGGCTAAGTCTGGTGAATACGGCGGGTGGGGTAAAACTTCCCAGTTGAGTGTTTCCAAGTATGTTTTTACCGGCGCCGCAACATGTGGACGAGCATTATCGTGTAAAAGAATAATTTTGTCGTGTCTGGAGTAGTAATGGGCGCGTTTTTCCTTAAGTGCCCGACTCAATCTCATCAATTGTGTTCGGTAGAGAGCTCCAGTAATGGTTTCGCTTGGTTTCAGCAATTCATAATACACGACACCAAGCTGATCCCACCAAATACACAGCATGAGTTTTTTTCCATGAATATTCGGCTTAGCTGTCGATGTTGATGGTTCGCCGGGCTTAACCCATGACTTTCTCTTCTTTGGATTATCGTAGTGAATCCATTTTTCGTCACCAGTGACTATACGATGCAAAAACTCTTTTTTTATTCCTGGCAAGCAGCATTTCACTCATGCATAATCGGCGTTCAACGTCTCTCGGCTTTAGTTCATATGGAACCCAATTTCCTTGTTTTTGAATCATTCCTAACGATTTTAAACGATGTGAAATTGCTTGTTGAGTCACTTGTAGAGTAAGTGCAAGTTCTTTTTGCGTTTGGGACGAATCTTCCTCCAATAGTACTTCTAATTCCATGTCTTCGTACACTTTCGGCCTTCCACTGCGTTCTTTGTCTTTAACGTCAAACTCACCGTTCTTAAACTTTTGAAACCATTCCTGACAACTTCTCTCACTTAAAGCAGCTTCACCATATGCTTCTAGAAGCAATCGATGCGCCTCAGCTGCAGATTTTTTCACATTAAAGAAGTAAATCAAAAGTTCCCGCAAATGATGCTTATTCGGAATAAAACTTGACATTTTCGCACGAAAAAAATTACGTGATGCTGATACGGAATCACTAGTACTTTGAGGTTATGGTGTTGCCAGATGACTAAACTTGGGATATTACGTTTTACATCTGACAATTTCTCCATAACCTTCTGGTGGGGCCATCTTTTGACAAACCGCGGAAACTTATTTGTACACCTAATAGTTAAGTTATAAGTAAATATATCCGCAGAGTTTCAGAACATTCGATGGAATACTTTGTTTTCAAAAAATTCCGAAAAATCACCTAAGTTCTAAGCGTTCACAGTGGTATAGCCCCTTAAAACTTTTTTGAAAATTCAGAAAAAAGTGGTTGTGAGAAATTACAGTCACATTTTCTGAATTCTGAGAAGGAATTTTTTTTTACAAATAATCCTGTTATCGAAGTCAAATTTGATTCATATCGAAATTGGGTAGGTTTTTGTAGCGATTCATGGAGAAAAAAAAATTCGCTTCAATAGTGAACTCTGATTTTTGCTGGTGTACCAATTTTTTTGCTGTGACGACAATCTATTTGCTATAAGAGCTATGAGAGTGACTTGTGAGCTGTGGCAACAAAAACTGCTGACTTCCCCAGTCAAATTGATTTACTATTCTGTGTATAATACCAAAATTCGCTGAAGGAGTGCACGTTTTTGGCTGTTATGCTAAAAGAAATCGCTGTCATACATACACTGTTGGAAATTTTCTTCGATTAAATACGAAATTCTTTATGAAATATAGTATCATATTTCCATATTGAATTCAATAATAATTCTTAAATCCAATATTAATGATGAAATTTCAAAATTTCTTTCTGAAATGTAACATTTATTTATTGAATTTCACGTATATGTTATTAGAATTCAGAACAACATTCTCAACATTAAGGGAAAAATTCTTAACATTAGAAATTATATCATTGAACTCAATATTTTATTATGAAATTTGATAAACTGTTTATATAAAAAAACTTTACAATATTTTCATGACGTTTCAGGCAGATTTTTCTAATACACGGAAAAAAGAAAACAGCAATGGTTACTGTGAATCGCAGTAATTCATTGAAAAAAAATGAAAAATCAAATTCACGCCGTTCATTACTGCGTCTCCCAGTAACCGTTAATGTCCAAGCAGCATTGACGAATTTCACCACAGTACACATCACTGTGATCGCGCTAACCTCTATCATTCAAGCGTGTTTTCTTTTGTTTTTCAACTGATTGCTGTTATGGACAGTAACCAGTGCTGTTTTCTTCTTTCCATGTAGTGTAACAAGATTGCTGTGATAACAAATAATTTGCTGTCACGGCAAGAAATTTTCTGCTCCAACAAAAAGGACCCAGCAAAATTAGATTTCGCTGTCACAGAAAATTTCTTTCCTCTCTGTGTTGGGAAAGGAGGATTCATATCAAATCCATACCGAGGTTATACCGAATGAATACCAAGTGATTGGACATTTTTTGGTATACTTTGGACATGAAAATTCTACAAAAAAACGATAAAAATCGATCGAAAGGGTTAACAATCACATAGAAACAGATAAGGGGCACATAGAAATATATATAGATATTGAGCTTTCGGCGTGGAGCCTTATTTCCTCTGAAAAACTCTGATTTTCATCGACAAAAGTCTGAGAAACTCTGAGATTTCTATGAAGAATTCAATATTTTTGGGACATCGTTCTCAAAGTTTTTCCAGTGCTTTTCAGACTATTTTTGGACTTTATCAGAGATTTTTCATCAAAACTCCAGATAAATGATTATCAATCGATCCCTGATAAAATTTCGAAAAAAAATACTAAGTATCGTTAACAAAAACGCCAATAATCTCATCAAAACACTTCTAAGATTGAATCCTTCGGAACGACTGGGTTATCAACGCAATGGAATACAAGATATTCGAGATCACAAGTGAGATCACTTTAACGTCATTATCTTGCAGAAGATTAATTCACTTTTCACGTCCTGATTGATTCAAATGTTTTTTGCAGATGCTTTTCTAATTTCAATTGGGAAGCGTTACAGAGATTAGCACTACCAGCTCCTATTGTTCCAACGGTACATGGCTTTTAATTAATTGGATTTTTTTTCAAACTGGCAATCAAACTTTACCCTTTCGATTAATGAAAATGATAATACTTTTCTCGTCGTTGAATACGTGGTCTTCACACAGAGAATAACGTTTCTCGAAAATAGAAGAGTTTTTCTTATTTTTCATAGTAAACTAGAAACAGCAAGGTTCATAAAATGAATGTTTACATGCAAATACGGAAGATTACGAATACTGTAGAGAAATTAATAGAATTGAAATTTCATACGCTGGATATTGAATTTTATAAAGCGTTTAGTAGAATTTTGTTATTCATTCGTAATCTCCCGTACTTTCATGTGAAAATTCATTTTACAAACCTTCTTGTGTCTGGTTTAACAAGCAAAATAAGGAAAAGTCTTATATTTTTTTCCTCTGTATAGTTACGATGACTATAAATCAATCTCAAGTGCCTAAAAATTGTGTTTCAAATCGTTTTTAATTATAAATAGAATTGATTGAATAATTCATGTATATGTTTTTGTAATGTTTCAGGTTCGCAGTCAAATTGATACACGGAACTTCGAGAGGTATCCTCCAGATCGTGACATACCACCGGATGAATTTTCAGGGTGGAATAGTCATTTTTAACAGATTCAACGAATGTTCCTTGCACAAGGGGAATTCATGAATAATCGAAAAGTTCCTCAAGAGCGTTCAACATTTTTATGTATTGTATGAACATTTTTATGCTGTGGAAAAAAGATTTGTGTCTGCAGTGTGCATTTTCATAATAAAAATACTGTGTTTACTAAGGAAGACATAATTAAGCTGAAACTAGGGCCGATTGATATAACTTTTGATGGAAAACAATGTATTACGAATTTATGTGACTAAATGAATAGTCGAAGGCTACTGAATCAATTTTCGATATGAAAAATGCTCAAACCAATCTAAAGCCACAGCACTTAGCCGCTAATTTCAGCTTCATGAAGGAATGTATATGATAACAACAGAGATGATGTAGATGTAATGAAATTTATCAAGTGTACAATAAACTTCATTATTCAGATGGTTTACGAAATGATTCGGAGTGGTTTTGGTGTGTTAAATACGGAAACAATGTCAGATTTCTTGAATTTGTTCACTTTTCATTCAAATTGATCAATTTTATATATAAAATCACAATATCATGAAAAAACAAACTAATTTAAGAAATCTGACTTTATTTTCGTATTCAGCACATCTTACTCACTTCGAATCAGTGTTCAAATCTTAAGATACCAAATAGCCGTTGACCATAGTGTGATTCGTGTGTACCATTTTCTGACAGCCAGACTATAAAAATATATTTTCAACGCAAAATCAACTATTCCTATTGAATTGAAAGAACTTCTAGACAGTAGATTCATTTAATTTTTCTCTGTAATTATCTGAATAATGCAGAAGGAAGAAAACAATCTTGCAGAAACGGGAAGATGAGCAACACATCTCATATACGAACATTTTAGATAATTTCGTCTCTTAAAATTCATTTACTTCCACTTCAGATTTGTCGTTAACTAACTCGCAACCTGTTGAACGTCACGTTTCACAGAAATTGGTAAGAGTACACTGGGATTCTCTAATCGTCTACTTATCTACGTTATGTATCAGGCAATCGTTTAATTTGTTTTTATATAATATTGACATTGACTCAACCCCGTCATGAAGTTTACCAAATAAAACCCCGATAAAAATATTCTTCTCCGTGCATCGAATGAATCGAAGATGGACATCGTCGGGTGACAATCAAAGTCGATTGATTGAAAATCTAATGTAGCTCACCAAATTTTTCAGAGAATTTTGAGACAAAACGAATCAAGAAGTAACACGATTGGTTGATGCTAACGGTCAACAACTTACAGAAGAGGAAATGAAATTAAAGTCAATTATAAGAAAAATAAGAGATCTTGATATGATTAATTCATAAAATCCCATGTCAAGATTAAAGCTCAATGAAGTATTGAGAGAATTGGAAAATCATAGGGCATCAGGAATAAATAGGTGAATATCGATAGAGTTGGGACAGCACGGAAAAAAAAGCAAGACAAGATTGTTCAGTTCTATCGCTGATTTTGAATTTCTGTATATCCGAAGGAGTGAATAATTATGATAAGAGGATGAAGAATAAAAAGTACAACAATAATTCGAATTTTTTTGGAAACGAAGTGAAATTTTCGGAAGGGGTGTTTTACGTGGAACAGTATTTTGTCTAGTTCGCTATATCGTTGATGTATGTGACATAGATACGAGAAACATTTCTTCAAGTGAGTTTCTATGATTGTATGGAAATTGTACGAAATAATTTGGAGTTATACATAAACTGAATTGATTTCATAGGATTTATATGTACAATTTACATACGAATAAAATATGTACAAAAAATTTATAAAATTCTTTTCTGATACAAGATTTTATTTAATTTCTTAAATCTGAGATTTAAATTCCCCGACCCGAATTTGAGCACTGAGAAAACTGGTTGTAGCCAAGAAATTAACGAGCCAAGCACGTGGTTCCTAAAATTCGTCTCATAGTTATTCCAATTGAACGTATCATTAGTTCAATTCACTGTATTGTAATTTTGATTGACTCGTTTAGTCTCTTGACTGCGTACATTGGTGTGTAAATTTTACCGATCGCTTAGTACACTGTGGGAAATTTTTATGGGAAAATTCCCATACATGTATGTGAAGTAATTAACACATACACGTGTTAGGAGAATTCCAATCTCGTAGAGTGGGAAAAATACCATCATAAGTTGAGAATTTTCCCAATACTAATAGGGAAATTCCCATCTCGTAGAGTAGGAAAAATACCATCATAAGTTGAGAATTTTCCCAATACTAGTAGGAAAATTTCCATCTCGTAGAGTAGGAAAAATACCATCATAAGTTGAGAATTTTCCCAATACTAATAGGAAAATTTCCATCTCGTAGAGTATTTCATATGAATTCCAATACATTCTGTAGAAAATTTCATGAATTCATGATTGAGCTTGATTTTAATGACAATTATTTTAGAATTTTCATATTCAAGTAGGATATAGAAAATTTCAGACTATTGCTTCCTCGTTTAGAGGGAAGCTTTGTGATCGTTTCGAGGAGCCGACAATTCTTTTGTCTCGAAATTAAAAATCTCCTAGACCAAAATGTTCCTCAGAATTCGGGGACCAATTTTGTTACCGTGCCTGCCTGTCTGTGTGGCTGTAGCCCCCCCCCCCCCTCTCCAAGTTCCGTTCTTATTCTCCATATCTCCCGTTCTGCTTATCCGATCGTTTCGAAATTTTCATCACAGTTGTGGACCAGGGTGATAGTGGTCCCATATAAGTTTTATCCAAATCGGTTGAAAACTGTGGAAAATTTTTCTTTGGAATCTGTATTTTTTTTTAAGCATGCCTCCCCCATGTCCATATTATCCGAATGTCTTGGAACTCTGAGTATATTCGATTTACGAGATGTTAGTTATATAATATAAATTTCAGGCACATTGGAATTGGGGGGTGTAAGAAAAAACTCTGCCAATTGGCACATGGCTTCCTCGTTTGTGTTGAAAAAAAAATACATGTTTTCTTTCTCTCTCCCGTTTTTCTTAGAGAATCAGGTTGAAATTTATATAGGACTGCGATCAACACTGCGTAAAGCTGGGGTGGAAATTCAATGACAATTGGATGATAGAAACGGAAGTTATCCGCATGTTAACGATGTTTACGAAATTTCCAAATTTTGTTTCGAAGCTCAGTGCTTACCACTTTCTTCCTTCAATTTCGATTTGTTTGAAATTCACACCATACAACTAACCCCCCGTAAACTGATTATACCCCAGACAACATTGAGAGTTCTAAAAGAATCCGCGAAGAATTCTCGGATGTTCGAAAGAATTCTTCAGGAGCACCAAAAGTAATCGGAAGAATTCTGGTAGAATATATTCAGAACTCTGAAATGTCCAACCAATAGAGCATTCTTGGTGTTCTTTTTTCATCACATTAGAATTAATTATGAACTCACCAGAGAATTCTTTGAGAACATTGAAAGTGTAAATAAAGAGCAAATCAAGACTTTTCAAGAAACTCGTTTCTTTAATAGAAGGAGTTATTTTGAATTTCAAATGTATCTGTTAATTGGAGAATTTCATAAATTGGATAATATAAAATTAATTTACATTGGGTACATTGGAATCAATACACAGTTTTATTCAAGTATTTAAATGATTTTCACTTCGTTTGTTATTGAATATTTTTTCCTGCCTGCACAAGAAGAATTTATATTTGACATTGGAATTTGAGAGAATTCAACGTGCATTCTGATGTATAAGAGTTTAGTTTTGAATTTGAACAAATTTTTGTTTAAAAATTATTCTTCAAAGAAGTGTAATTGGAATCCCTATAAAACTATCGTCAATTTTAGATGTCAATTATTTTCGAAATATTAATATTTTAAATAACACAAACTTCCATAGAGGACATTTCAGTATATCTCAGTATACTGATGAAATCACCCCCCGGAACGTTTTATTTGAGGTTTTTTAATATTTATTCAATATTTCGTATTGATAACAATTATTTATTACAATTCTTCATAAAAGCATGAATATTAACGTGATAAGAGAACATAAATTACTTGAATTTTAGGGTGAAAAAAAAAATTCCAAAAAGATATTTAAAACTTCCGCCAATAAGTTGGTTTGGCATGCACGAACTGGAAAACATATGATCTTATTAGCGCCATCTACATTTTCAACGAATCCACAAATAATTCTTTCGGATTGAATAGAGAACACCGCACGAGTCAATATCATTGGACATATGAGAGTTCTTGAATCGCATTTTAAGAGTTGGTTTCGAATATTTTACAAACTCCCTAAATCATTCAGAAGAATTCTCTGAGAACCCCATATGTTCTAAATGAATTCTGGAAGAATTCAATGCTGAGAGTTCTTGAGAAGTTCATGTTAAGAATTCATATGACATTCTTTCGAACCTGTCTTGCTGTCTGGGACTACAAGTTTCCTGGCATTTTGATGATACCGACATAGGGAAGGCATGCTTTCAAAATATTGTCAAATAACGTGAATCGCGAAACAAAAATTTTCCACAATTTTCAATCGATTGCGATGAAACTTATATGGGGCCACTGTCGGATTATGACTACAACGTGGTTCAAGTTTGATCGGGTTCGGATAATAGGAAGCAGAGAAACGCGCGTTCGTAAAATCACGATTTTTCGAAAAATTTCTCCTCACCCCTCCCGTTCTTCTGTAACGATGAGGTTGAAACTTATATGGAACCACTATCAACATTGCACATGACTCTGGTGAAAATTTCATCACGATCGAATAATACGAACAAAAGATATACACGTTTGCAAATTTGTTACATACACACAGACAAATAGACAGACAGAAAGGAACCTGATTTGCTTTTTTTTACCCCCCCCCCCCTCCAATTCCAATGTGCCTGAAATTTATATCATATAACTAACGTCTCGTAAATCGAATGTACTCAGAGTTCCAATACATTCGGATAATATGGACATGGGGAAGGCATGCTCAAATATCCACAACTATGATAAAAATTTCGAAACGATCGGATAAGTAGAACGGGAGATATGCGCGTACGAAACTTAGTGGGGGCTACATCAACACAGACAGACAGACAGACAGACACGGTAACAAAATTGTTTTCCGAATTCTGAGGAACATTTTGGTCTAGGAGATTTTTAATTTCGAGACAAAAAAATTGTCGGCTCCTCGAAACGATCACAAAGCTTCCCTCTAAACGAGGAAGCAAAAGTATAATAAATGTCCGTGTCTTTTCCGAGAGCTATGAAAAAATCATGAAATATGAGTAATTGTCAGAATTTCCTCGGATCTTTTTCCGAGGTTATCTGAGATTTTTATCGGTGTTTCATATCGATGATTACGAATTTATTCCTGATAAATCTCTAAAAAAAGTATGATAAATGTCCGCGTCCCCTCTGAGAAGTATCAAAAAATCATGAAACATGAGGGACGTTTACAGGGCCGGCGCCAGGGAATCCACCGCCCCGGGCGAGAGCAAGTCGCGCCGCCCCTGCATCGGGGAGTACTTGATCGACCAAAAAAAAAAGGTCCCTAACATACGTCGCACCGTCGTGTTGAAATGAAATTCTGAAGATGCTATGAATATCGGTTGTGATTAGTTAGTTTATTAACAACTTTTTTATACAAAAGAAATTCTTCTTGCTTTTGCACTGGCAAAGTCTTTCAAAACTTCAGTTAAGTCCAAGTCTCCTGCCAATTTGTGCTCTATTGAAATGATTGCTAGTCCATTTAAACGGCTTTGAGATATCGTGGAGCGCAAGTACGTTTCCACCAATTTCGATTTTGAGAAACTTCTTTCTGCACTCGCTACCGTCATAGGAAGAGTCAGCAAAATCCTCAAAGCTATGGCTGCATTTGGAGCGAAATTGTGCCGCGTAATTAATTGAAGAGTATCGATGAGACTACTTCTAGGCTGCATAAGCGTAGAAACTACTTTCAATTCATCTCGAAGTTCTGCCGCACTGATATCACTCGCCGAGTCCTTCGTCAAGATGTGGGAAAGTTTTTGCTCGTAAATTGCTCTACTAAATATTTCTATTCTGAGGCTCAAAGCAGAAAACATTTCACTGTTTAGTTACTGACATATTTATAGTTATATTTGAAATATATCGTAGAAAAACATAAACCACACAATACCACAGTTCAGAAACAGTTTTTAATGCATTTATTTTCAATTCTCATAATTCCAAATTGATTCATTATGAACTCTTTCTCAGCTGAAGTGTTGTGTGGGATATCATGTTGAATGCAACTTCAAATATCTCGCAAACTAAGTGATAAAATGTTTTCTGCTTTGAAGCTCAAACTGGAATAAGTTGAAAAAACATTGATGGAATTTTGAAATTTTTCTACTGAAATCCTAACTATAGGCCCAACTTAAACTGAACCATAATATAACATACACGTCAATGAGAATTGCCTACAATGAAGATCCAAGCGAAAATAATCATGCAAATGCCCCCTTGTAATTTGTATTATGGAAAGAATCATTAATAGAAAAATATTTTCTCCCATTTCATTTCAAATCACGTTTTATTGAGCCAGGGTGTCCAGCGGTTATGGAATTTTAACGGAATGGGTCAATTACATGGTTTGTTTGAAAAGAAGGACCAATAAAACAAACGACAAAATTCCAGATTCAAACACCCTGATTGAACTAATAAAAGGGCAGGGATGGCCACTTTTGTACTCCCGGAATACTTTTACTGGGAGTACTTTGTTTTTGTGTAAAATGTCTTCATGCCTTCATATGAGGTCAAAAAAAAAGTACTCCCAGTAAAAGTATTCCGGGAGTACAAAAGTGCCCATCCCTGTAAAAGGGTTGAACTTTCCTTGCTTCTCCCTACGAACAATCATCATCATCATGAAGTAATCAGTAATCTACGACAGTTGTTGTCTTGTATAATTTGTTTCATATAACTTAATCTAGGTCTACCTTTACAAGTTTTACCATTCATTTCCCTTTCAATATTGTTCCCAATGAACTATCATGTCGTAATGTATGTCCTATGAATTGAATAATGATCGACCTAGTGAAAATGGCTTGTGCTAAAAAGTGTGAGATCAATTCGAGATCAGAATAAAAAATCTGTCTTAGACTCTGCCGCCCTCCTAAGTTTGCCGCCCCGGGCAGCCGCCCTGATCGCCCTGCCCTGACGCCGGCCCTGGACGTTTAACGTAATTTAATATGGAGACAGAACAATCGTCTGCTAGACTTACGGCTGCTAGTTTCAACTCAGAAGTTACGGAAAAAGTATGAAGCATTCCTTGCAATTGATCATTTTTATTTACCTGTGCAGGATATCAGGAATTCATCACATTTTTTTTCAGAGTTTTGTCAGGAATAAATTCATAATCATCGATCTGAACTTTCGATGAAAAATCTCTGATAAAGTCGGAAAAATTCTTACGATTAGTCATATTTCAAGATTTTTTTCATACCTATCGGAGAAAATACGGACATTTATTATACTTTTTGTCAAAATTTTATCAGGCATAAATTCATAATCATTTATCTGGGGTTTAATGAAAAATCTCTGATAAATTGCGAAAAAAGTCTGAAAAACTCTGAAAAAACTCTGAGAAGGGTGTCTCAAAAATATTAGATTTTTCATCGAAATCTCAGAATTTCTCAGACTTCCTCATCAGACTTCTTACACTTTTGCGCAAGATCTTTCAGCGAACCATAGGTGAAATAACAACAAATCAAGGTTTTGAACGGTGACAAAGAAAAACAAATTGGATGCCTGATGGTCTTGAAACGTTTGACTTTTGGTTTCAGTTGAAGAGATCAGTCGATTTAGTGAAAATAATATTTACGAAGAGAACGAGACGGCTACGAAATGTTCAGTGAACATTCAATAAACATTTGATAAATGGATCTTCGAGCGTTCAAAGAACCTTCAATGAACGTGAATTTCATACGTGAACATTCCTCGACTGTTCGAAGGGTTTTTTTTGCAAGCTTCCTATCGCGCATGGTTTTTTTTATAAAATCATTCACCTTTTGACGTTCACGTAACCTCATTTCGGTATGACTTTCCTCGCATCTCGGTGGAAGTTCCATACACCATTTATATTTTGTCACGATAACTGGCTCGTAATAAGGTTCCGTCGTCATTACCGTGGATCTGTAAAGTTCAATCAATCATATGTTAATATATTTTTTCTTCTTTCACTGAAATTCGTTGTGTTGGAATCAAAATTTATCTAATAACATATAACAATGAGATGAAACAGAAATAGATCAAGTACTGAGATTTTCTTCTCGCCGTTGAATGTTCCTGAAATAATTCTTTCGTGAAAAAAGTTGAAATAAGGTAAGTGATATTTCGACATTCTTTTCGAGATTAGGAGAAATTGAACCTCTGCAAAATCTTATTTCACTTTCATAACATTTTTCCAGGCGACTCACAGTGGGAAATTTTGGTGTATTCATTGACAAAAATCAACCTACAACCCAATTTTCATCCGATGCTGATGAATTTCCTTTTAAAATACTCAGAAAGAGTTCCACTTTAACGTATCACTGCGGCATTTTTGTTTGGAGCAATCCGATATTTATACAATTCAACAGAAACTCGATAAATTTTCAATGAAAAAACATCGATACTGCAAAATTCTTGATCTTTGGGTGGATTATGTAATTTCTATCAGATTTTCATAGCATTTTTTTGCCTCTCCATCACAAGTATTAGTTCTTTCATGTAAAGAAATATGTTTCGTCACGTAAAACAGGAAAAACGTTTCTTTTTAGATAAATAATGATTCACTCGTTCACCAAATCTTCTTTTCCAATTTTGATTCGAATTCTCCTCTAATTCAGTTCAATATTACGGAAATGCCACAGTGATACGTTCAGGGGGAACCGTTTCTGAGTATTCTGAAATGAAATTCATCAGCATCGGATGAAAATTGAGTTGTAGGCTGATTTTTGTCCATGAATGCACCAAAATTTCCCATTGTGCGACTTAGACGTAGTTTCAATAATCTTATGCAAATAATCATCAATTCAAGGAACAGAAATATACTCACTTGACGATTTTTGAACATACATGGGGCCCTGATAGCGCTTTCGACTTGGATGCAATCATCACAATGATGTACAGAATTATAACGAAGAATCTCATCTCAAGGCAACACCTGAGGTAAAAAGTTCCTATGTTATTAACAATTTTTTCATTACTTGAACAAGATTTTGGTTTTATGAAATTTGAATTGAACCAAATTGAATATCGATTCAAAGATTGTGGATTTGAAAAATTATAAAAACAGATATATCGAGTACGTTTTGACAGAAAAAGCTTCACTTTTTTCTTGTCAAAACGTAGTCGATATATTCAAGCTTTTGAAAATTAAGATATTAATTTCACAGAAATTTAAATCATTTTTTCCCAGGAAAAAGTGACTTGAATTTACGTAGATCAGAGATGGGCGATCTGATAAGAATCGATTCTTTTTTATACAATTTATATAGAATTTTAATTGAGATTATATAAAAAATTAACGAAGGCTCCAATAATTTCGATTGAAATTTGATAGAAATTGTATAAAAGAGAATCGATTTTGTTCAGATCGCCCATCTCCAACGTAGATCTGTAGCATCGTATTTCCTTCATTTTTAGATGCTCATCTGTAGATTTGAATAGATCTAGATGATCTTGATCTACATACTTCGGTTATGAGTCCACAATTGAGCATTATCGAATATTTTACCCAAGAAAGAAGTGTTTTTGTTTCTCTCTAGGCATTGCCCTTCGCATTAAGAGATTTTTGCATTTGTGAATCACATTTAGTGACATCAAGTAAAGAATTCAGTTCTCTCAACAAAATATTAGTTCAAGAAATAATCAATATATTAGTTCAGGCAACTCAATTTCTTTTATCCGATGTCTTTTCGATCATTGAAATTAAAGAGCTTTCTCAGTGTGAAGGTTTAGAATGTTCTCTAAAATTCCTTATTCATCAAATAAAAACAAAATTTTATAAAATTATTCTGAGCACTGGATGTGATAAAATTTATTTATAAACTCTCCGAGTATATAAAAGAAAGGAGAAATTGTTTTTTTTTGTTTCTATCGTTCAGCTGCATCGCGAAGATGTTGAGAATAATACAAAAACGATGATGAAATTCATGAAGATTTTTGACGCTATATCGTAATAAACTTATGCATTTATCAAGTGTAGGACATATTCAACACCGTTATATAAACGCTTACTCATTTCAATGACGGAACGTAGGCTTTTTCATGAACAGGAATATAATATTTTCTTTTTTATACCACGACTGTATCATAGATGCATCTTTTGATAGTAACACAACAAACTTCTCACGTTTTTAATGTCAGATTAACCCCGGTGCTCTGTGCCATTGACATTTCCTTTCTGAGAATGCGGTACAACGTTCTCACACGCGTGACATTATACTTGATATTTTTTCTCTCAGTTCTAGTATCAATGTGTCGATGAATTTATGTAGAGTAATTACCAAATTTCACTTTCAACTTCATGATTTCGAAATATGGATGCGAAGAGCCTCATGGCGATGAATAATATTATAAATATTCGCACGGAGAAAGTTTTTCATGAGAGATCAGGATTCAATGGTTATTCTGAAAACTTCGTTGATATTGCTGTATAAGATTCAATGGGATTTGGCAAGTTTTCAATTCCATAGATTTCACGTTTTCAACAAAAATCAATAGACATAAAAATTCCATTGAAATGCCTCAACCGTCGATCGAAGATAAATCCAAATAAATTGATTCAAATGGGAGACTTTTGTTTTCCACTTCATGGGTCAATCAGTTTCTATTGGAATTTTCTATAATTTTATTAACTGGAGTTGATTTGTGATAATTTGTATTGGATTTTTCCGAGATCCAAATCTATTCGAAATACTGGGAACGTCACTAAATTTGAATAAACAAGTCAAGATATCTGACCATTGTTTTCGTATTTAGCACACCGAAACCATTCAAAATCAATTCCCAGACGTCAGGACATCGGAAAAAAAACTTGGATTTTATTGTCATGTGAATGATTGTTGTTGAAATAATATCTTTAGAAAATTACTACTTTGAATTACTACAAAGAAAGCGTATCATTCATCGATCTTGTTGATGTATCAAGATTCAAGTTCGTATGAAAGTAAATTGAGACTATCTAATCAGATACATCCCGTTGAAACCAATAAGCTTCTTCCTCCTTACCGATAAGTCTTCAGTTAAGTTCGTGTGGAAAGACATTAAAAACATTCATCCAAACATAGCTATATTTGAAGTTACTCATGGAATCTTATACGAGTTCCTTCAGATTGCATTTTGAATCCAAATATTTGGAGTTATGAAGAAGGTCTTTGTTCACGAATTCTCCTATTATTTCGGACCCTGAAAACTATTCATGCTAATTAATTCCCTTTCGAAGAGTTCAGAATAGGGTATAGGGATAGGCGGTATTTCCATACAATTTGTATAAAGTTCCGATCTATATTTTACAAAATTCAATTTCAACTCGCGAAATTTTCTATAAAAATATCGATACTGTCAAAATGAGTTCGAAAATACAATAGATTCAGTGAAAATCCAGTTCATCCATAGGGCTAGGGCTATAATGCGACTCAATGTGATTTTATATAACATTTGTATCAAAGTTTCAATCGATTTTTTTAGCCAACTCTATAGAAACTTGATTCGAATTATATATAAAATCACATTTGGTCACATTGTAGTTTCAGTTCTATTTCCTCATTCATTCCCGAATCATTTTCTGGGAAATTTTATCACGTTTATAAGAATATTTCCACACTGATAGAAATAATTACCAATACCAAGAAAATATATTCTTGAATATTTTTAAGAATATATATTCTTGAATGCAGCTAATATGGTGTGGAGCCAAGAGAAATTTTCTCAATTCAAGAAATCTATGCTTGGTTTCAGAAAAATTTTCTTGAATCAAGAGAAAATATTTTTGGAGAAATGAATTTTTTGGAACAAGAAAATATACACGGAGAAAAAGGAATTCGCTGTGGCAGCGAAATCTACTTTTGCTGGGTTCCTTTTGCCAGAGCAGCAAATTTTTTGCTGTGACAGCAAACTATTTGCTGTTCCAGCAATCTTGTTAGCTGCGACAGCGAATTTTTAGCTGTGGCAGCAAAAAATGTTTGCTATCCCAGCAAACATTTGTTTGCTATCCCAGCAAACATTTGTTTGCTATCCCAGCAAACATTTGTTTGCTATTCTGTATATAATAGGGTGTGTCAAAAAAAAATTTTTTTTTATTAAAGGGGCTTAAACCCTTCATCCCGACCCCAAACTGAACCTCCCGAAACCTCAGGTCTCTAGTTTCAAATTTAGAGGTCGCTCAAACGAGTTTCATATTCCGATTTTACTGCCAGTTTGAAAAGTCACCTAATATATGGCATTTCGGCATTTTCTGGAGAAAATTCGCTGCCAGGCACAATTTTGAAGATATGACGATGAACTTGGGCTCAAAATACTCGTAAGGGATCCATCTTCGATGGCGATCTACCCCTTTTTCCGTCAGAAGGGTGTTTGACGTTTTTCACAAAGGGTGAAGTTCACAAAACACGTGTGAAATGGAACTAATAATGATAAAACGAAGTGAAACCGTACAAACTATCGGCAAAATGTTATTGACTAGTATTTTCACGTGGGAAAGGGAACATTAGATGAGTCAAGAATTTTCAGTATGATTCAGTAACAGCCAGTAACCCCCATCTAGGGGTGAGAAATGGATTTTCCTAAAAATAGGAGTTGTTTTCTCAAACCAGACGGGATATGGAAAAGTTTGCATATAGATTCATGGAATGCTGAGGAGTGTACAAATTTGCAATAAGAAAACCTTGAAAAAAAGTTTTGATGAAAAAATTATTCAAACAAACTACAGAAAAAATTATTCCACGTAAAACTGATACCGCCATTCGATCCTACGGAAAAAATCTTCCTGAAAAATCGAATGGCGATATCAGTTTTCACTTGAAATCATTTTTTATTTAATTTGTTTGAATAATTTTTTTACAAACAATTTTTTCTCAAGGTTCTCTTATTGCAACTTTGTACACTCCTCAGCATTCCATGAATCCATATGCAATCTTTTGCATATCCGTCTGGTTTGAAAAAACAACTCCCATTTTTGGGAAAATTCATTTTCTCACCCCTAGATGGGGGTTGCTAGATGTTGCTGAAGTTCGAATCGTTTATAAAACCGAAACGAAAATCCAAACTCATGGGATCTAACGAGTCATCTGTATTTATTCCCTCGAATTGACTCTTTGTGACGAGAAACATCAATTTAAGAATTTACTGCAAAATTTTGGGTCTCCAACAGCTGAATATTCTGTTTATTCGATTACGAATTCGTTTCAAAAAACGATTCGAACTTCAGCAACATGGTTGCTAGCTGGTAATGAATCATACTGAGAACTCTTGACTCATCTAATGTTTCCTTCTCTACGGGAAAATACAGGTCAATAACATTCCGTCGATAGTTTGTACGGTTTCACTTTGTTTCATCATTATTATTCCCATTTTACACCTTTTTCGTGAACTTCACCCTTCGTAAAAAACTTCAAAAACCCTCCTCACGAAAAAAGGTAGATCATCATCAAAGGTGGATCCCTTACGAGTATTTTGAGCCTAAGTTCATCGTGATATCTTCAAAATTGTGCCTGGCAGCGAATTTTCTCCAGAAAATGCCGAAATTCCATGTATTAGGTGACTTTTCAAACTGGCAAATGTAAAACTCGATTGAGCGACCTCTAAATTTGAAGCTAGAGGCCTGAGGTTTCATGAGGTTCAGTTTGGGGGCGGAATGAAGGGTTTAAGCCCCTTCAATGAAAAAGAAATTTTTTTTGACACACCCTAGTATATAATACTGAAAATTTGCTGGCGGGTCAAACATTTTTTGGTGCTACAGCTAAAAAATTGCTGTCGTAGCTAACACGATTGCTGTTATAGCAAATTTTTAGCTAGGTCAGCAAAAAATTTTGCTATTCTATATATAATACCTCGATTTGCTGCGTCAACAAATTTTTTCTATCCGTGTATTGTTGATGATAGTAATTATTTCTCTGTGTGCAAGGAATTCCTCGATGAATTGCACAAATTTGATTCGCATGCCAGGATTGAATTTTTCTAATACTTTGGAATATGAAAATTATGATGAACAGTTATCGGTGATACACATTCAAAGTCAATCTTGGTGAAAATAATATCTCTGGAAATCTGAGATTCCCGCGGAAGAATCTTTCAGCGTTCTTCAGAGGAATTCATCAATCTTCAGCAAAAAATGTGTTCAATGCACGCGAGTTTTTCAACGAAATTTGGAAATTTTCAGAAGAGAAAGAACAGATTTCCGCCGAGTTTGTTGCATGACAGTCACACGAATTCCTCAATAGTTTTTCAGCAAGATGTGAAGATCATCAACAAATCGAAGAATATAAGTTTTTAGAGTTTTTAAAATAATGAAAACATTTAATTTTGAACCCTCCATGATAAATTTCCATGATAAATAAATTTCTAATTAAAATCCATGTGAAGTATGATCGCTGCGACTGGATTCAATCAGTATTGGGGGCTTCATCAAGAAAAAAAATATTTTCGTATTATTGTATCGAAGAACCGGAGAACAAACAGAATTCAGTTTTTCAAGTCCAAAAGAAAGGTAATTTTTGGGGTACGAAAAACCATGAGTAACTTCTATACGCCAAACAATAGCATGTTATATCACTTATTCATGCCTCTGTTTTTAATGAAACTAATTTCCATAGAATATAAAACAGAATTCTAATGCGGACAAAAATCATTGCTAAAAACATGAAATTCAATGCATAAATGGTTTCTATTGTCCCTGTCGAAAATTTCCGAAATGTTCGGTACACGGAGAAAAAGGAATTCGCTGTGGCAGCGAAATCTACTTTTGCTGGGTTCCTTTTGCCAGAGCAGCAAATTGTTTGCTGTGACAGCAAACTATTTGCTGTTCCAGCAATCTTGTTAGCTGCGACAGCGAATTTTTAGCTGTGGCAGCAACAAATGTTTGCTATCCCAGCAAAATTTGTTTGCTATTCTGTATATAATACTGAAAATTTTCTGGCGGAGCAAGCATTTTTTGCTGCCACAGCTAAAAAATTGCTGTCGTAGCTAACACGATTGCTGTTATAGCAAATTTTTAGCTAGGTCAGCAAAAAATTATGCTATTCTATATATAATACCTCGATTTGCTGCGTCAGCAAATTTTTTCTCTCCGTGTCAGAAACTGGGAACGAAAACATTCGTTACTTTCCGTTTCTTGGCGGTTTTTGTCCCAATTTCTTTCGAATCTTCTGATATTCTCAGTAGGAATCTTATTTCAGTTAAATTATATTCCGCACTTTGGTAATTTTTCTCCTGAATTTATGTATTATTTCACGCTGTAGTGAAGCGGGAAAGTACGTCATCCTCTCCCGATCCATTCTATATGAAAATGCAATTCAGAAACAGAATCCCGTTTTAAATTCACAGGATCCATAGTGCTGATACAGGAGACGTTATTTTCTCAGAATTTCTCTTCTCAACGATTTTGTTCTAGAGATCATTGGAACTGCTATGCAACATTCAGTTATGATTTATCGATGAATGGGCTTTGAGATATTCAACGAAATATCATTGAAATTGTGAAGCTCCCTGCAAGGAGGTGACATGAGCTACACGGAGGTATCGACAGTTGACAACAGCTACAGGGTCCTACTGAAATTGAACTTGATGTTATATAGGAAAGGTTCAACAAATAATAGAACATTGATTTTTTGTATATATCAATTCGAGTATCATTAATTCACAAAGGAATTTCTTTGGTCCAATTGATTGATCCTTCTTCATCAATGTCCATGCTATCCGGGAGAAAGAGAATTCAAAAATTTCATACACTGTGAAAAATTGCTTTCCAAATTTTATATCAATTTCTGTGAAACAATTAACACATAAATTATGAATTATGAATTTTCAAAAATTTCCCTGACTTTTCTACTAATTTAATTTGTGTAAACTCAAAGAGATGTAATTATATACATGCAATTATGTAATGTATCATTGTCTCAAAGATAAATCCTTGGTGACAAAAATTTCTCTGCAAATCTCTGGAAATTTCTTCGAATTTCACCGAAAAAATTTCGAAAAATTCTTGCTTATTGGACATGTTTGTTCACTGAAAATTTCTTCAATCGAAAAACACTGAAACCCTCTGAAAAACTCTTTACAGAAAACTTTTCAGAGATTTTCAGCGAATTTTTCTTCATCAGGGGATCTTCTCAAATTATTCTAATTTGTGAAGCCTTATTCTCTGATCCCTTTGAGAATAATTACCTGATACTGAATAGAGGTGTGCAAATCTTGACGGATCGAATCTTTCGTATGAAATATTTATTAATTCCTATGAAAATTATACAGAATTTGATAGAAAGTAAATATTTTTTGTGTACCAAAGATTCGATTTGTCATATAATTTGTCATAATTGAGTATGCGTCTCAAATTTGGAGTCCTCATTTAATTCGGGATTGTACAGACTTGAAAAGAGTTCAGCATAAGTTTCTGCGTTTTGCTGCGTATCAGATAGGCCGTCCGTTGAGCGTCACTTGTCATGATTACTCATTGATTATGGATCTACTTAACTTGCCTTCCTTGGAATCACGTCGTTTGTTCAATGATTTTTCATTTTTGTATAAAATTGTTAATGGGAAAATTCGCTGCCCTCAACTGCTTGGACTTGTACGTTTTAATGTCCCTTCTCGTTTATTAAGACGCCCTGAACTGTTCAATCCAATTTCTTATAAATCGAGATACGGTTATTCTGATCCGGTAAATCGGATATCTATCCTAGCAAATTCTTACAGTAATGTGCTTGAATTATTTTCATCTCATTCTGATCTTAGAAATTCTCTTTCTCTTATTTGTCAAATTTAATATCTAATTGTCCTTTTCACCTATAATTATACACGTTAACTGTTGTTGTAATATAAGATGCATGTAGTCGAGCTTAACATGATGCTTAATGCTTTGATGCATGATATATATAATGTGGTTCAAATAATGTATATTCTATGTACCAAAGGGTCTTTTATACCCGTATAAACAAAATAAATGAATAAATAAATAATTCGCACACCTCTATCCACAGAAAAGTTTCTTCTGTGCATTCCCATAAACTTGTGAAACTCCCATATCATTCTTCATGGTTTTGGGAAAAACAAGGGAAAACGGGAGAGAAATTTTGCGTGGACGAGGAGAACTCTCTCGAGCGAGAGTGAAAATTCTGCACTCCTTCATCACAGAAGCAATTTTACTCCCTTTCAGATTCAGTATGCACAATTTTTGCTATATAAATTCGCCACAGAGTTCGAAAATCTGATGGTTTTTGCTCTTTATTTCGTTACTGTGCATAAAAAACGTACTCCAAAGATTTATTTTGCAATGGTTCGAAAGATGAGGTAATTATCCCAGCTGCTTACACAATCTTGGATATTTGAATCCAAAACTTGGTTCATGAGCGATTACACGCGATCAGTAATAACCGTGCGTTGTTACACACGTACACAAATCCGTGGATAATTGGATATACATATAGATTAAAAAATGTCTGATTTCACATTCGCTGTATGCGATTGTTTTTTGTCAGATGAATTGAGAGATATCATGTTTTTTTTTTTATCGAGAATTATCAAATCTCACAAGGAACCGTGGAGATGAGAATCACTATGAAAGAGAAGTACTTCAAATGAAAAAAATATGACATTTCGAAAAATCCATCCACCAGGGCGGAAACTCAACTCAAATAGCAATTCAATCTTGCTGCAATGTTGTGACGCACGGAGGGTCATTAGTTGATACATGGAAAGGGTACAAGCTTGCAAAAACTCTTGCAGTAGAGTTGTGACAAAATTGTTGAAAAAATCTGCCTAAAACTCCATAAGAATGTTATGAAGTTTCATAATGAAATATTGAATTCAATAATATAATTCTCACCGTTGAGAAACTTATCCTCAATTTTAATATCATATTTATGAAATTTAATAAATAATTGTTACATTTCAGAAAGAAATTTTGAAATTTCATTACTAATATAAAATTGAGGAACTGTTACACTGGTCAACAACTATTTTGGTGTCTGAGGTTTGAGAACTGATTCGAAGTGGTTTTAGGGTACTGAATACGAAAACAATAATGGATTTGTTGGATCAGCTCGTTTTTCATAATGTTTTTTATATAAAATTCATCAGTTCTTTAGATTATGTATGGAAATGATGTATAACGGATAATACACGGAGAAAAATTTGTAGCAGAGATTCCCATAATAATAGCAGTTTTGGGACATTTGGGCATTTCTCCTTTTATTTGGAGTAATTTTATTCAAACTTATAGTCATAATATGTGTCGGTTGGAAAATGATTTCCACCAAAATGAGGTATGGATTACCATGATCGGAAGAGGAGTGCACATAAATGCTCATGTGTCCCAAAACTGCCATTATTATGGTAAACCGTGCTACACAATTCCCATACGTTTTTCTCCGTGTAGAAATTGAGCTGATCCAAGAAATCTGATTTCGTTTCACATTTCACGCGCCAAAAGCACTTCGAGTCAGTTACCAAACCTCGGGTACCAAAGAAAAATTTTTTTTCGTTGACCTGTGTTATTAAATTTAATATGGAAATATGAAGAAAGAGAACCTCATCCTGATACGGTGATCAATAATAAGCCAAGAGCAATTGCCCAACAAACAAGATTGCAGACGTTTTGGAGAACCAATAACGGTTCTTCGCCGGCATTGCAGGGCCATGGAAATGCCAGCGATCATTTTTTGTACACGGAGAAAAATAAAGTTCAGAAAATTACTACGTTCCTACTAAATTGGCGAGATACGAGAAAACATGACTGTAATTGTTACACAGTGTAGTAAAAATCTGTACTTGATCATCTGTAACGTTGCATGCTCATGCTAAAGAGTGTCAGGCAAACCATTCATTTTTACTACATTGTCTATCAATAAAAGTAGTATTTTCTCGTATCTTGCCAAATTAGTAGAAAATATAGTAATAATATCTTCTAAACTTTACTTTTCTCCGTGTAGAGGAATTACACGTTTGACAAACTCAGGCCAGGCTGACATGTTATCTGGGAACTGTACTAAAATGTATGGCTATAATAACGTTCTTCAATACACCCCGAGTAGAAATTCTTATTGGGTGTTTGATCAGGACCAGATCTGGGGAGCCTTATCTCAAATCAGGCCCTGATATGGATTGTAGTGTATCGTTGCATCAGAGCGCGATAAACGAATCATAGTGGGGCATGCCAAATCACAAATCCATCAAGACCAGATCTGGTTAAACTCTAATCAGGCGTGCCAAATTATGGGCTCACCAGGCCCAGATCTGGTATGTCAAAATGAGGTGTGTCCTATCATTGCCCGATCGGGCCCATATCGAACATGAGGCTGGCCATAAAATTTTTCTGCCTGGGACTTTGGTGAAAATGAAGTGAGCAACTGAGAGTGCAGAACAAGCACCTGCGAAGTCAATACAGAGGATTTAGAGAGTTAGAAAAGCATAACTTGGTGATCTCAAGCTTGCATCAAGGCACAAAATGTTTCTAAAACGTTCAGAAAGCTTAATTACAATATAAGAATATAAGAATTTTTGTTATTTTCCTCAGTAAACTAGAAACAGGGAGGTTTGTAAAATGAATTTTCACATAAAAATAGTGTAGGATTGAAATTTTAAGCGCTGAACGTTGAATTCGGTTATCCATTCGTAATTCCCCGCATTTTTATGTGAAAATCCATTTTACAAACTTTCCTGTTTCTGGTTTAGCAAGCAAAATAAGAAAAAGCAGTATACTTTTTCTCCGTGTAGGAATTCAAGCGTGTCAGGAGAATTTTTGAATACTTGAACAGAACAACAAAACATAAGTTTTTTCGGTATCCTGAGGTTTGGGAACTGATTTGGAACACTATTATCAGTCCCAATTTCTCAGTTTATCTCCCGACTTTTCGATACCACATCCCCCAATTAAAACTCCCCCGGTTTTGCATCACTGTTCGCAATTCGCTACATACAAAGAACTTCAAACCAACATGCTTTTTTGTAAAACTTCCGTGAAGTTTTGATAAATATGTTGTCACTTCGATACATCATCAACAAAAAGCTCAGTCCTTCAACAATCTTAAAATCTGACTCCTTCTATGATAAGCCTTTATTTCCAAAGTGAATGGTGAAAGGGAAAGAACGTAACGAAAATGGGATCAATTATTTATGACAAATAACGATAGATAGATAACGTAAGTGAAATCGTTTGAGAGGCAAAAGAAAACAACTGCGGAAGTTTCGAATTTCAAGACATCCGGACATTCCAATCGATTATCGATCTACGAATGAATGATTATATTGTGTACGTGTAGCGTAGAAGAGATCGATATAACTGTTCGGATCTCTACGCAATTTTGAAACAATCATAGGAATAAACGATTATGACTTAATGTTCCTAGTTGATATAAAACAAACAACACGTAATTATCATTTGGTCTATTATGAAAAACTATTGAAGTTGATTAAGCAACAACGATTATAATATTTTCATTCGATATGTTTGTGAATGGAGATCATGGATATATAGATTTTTAAATGTATATGTGTGGATAAAACTTGGCAAGAGTATCACGTATAACAAGTTAAGCAATTATGTTCACATACTGCGAGACGTCCGGTCTAATAGCAAATTCCTCAGTATTTTAATCTCTCTGTGGGCTATAATAATTATTGTCTTCCTATCGCTTGTACATACATATATGGATTATTGTTTTTACTTGCTCGCTGTAAAAGTCGTGAGAAGGGAAACACTCCCTGTCAATGTTAACTTCCTGCAAATGCAGTGCAATTTATCATTTTTTTTTCCTCATCATTGATAAAAGTCCTATTTATCTTTTACATAATCCGCTCTGTAACACCTTTCAACATTATCACGTAGATGAGAAAAACCCTTGGGGGTCATATAATCGATTTATATTATATACATTCGTATATTTATGAAAATTCATCAAAGTATGACATTTT
Source organism: Gonatopus flavifemur (assembly GCA_018340375.1). NCBI lineage: Eukaryota > Metazoa > Arthropoda > Insecta > Hymenoptera > Dryinidae > Gonatopus > Gonatopus flavifemur. The sequence goes on from JAFFJZ010000001.1 coordinate 4,819,114, forward strand.
GTTAATCAACAAACAAAATCAATTTTGTTTTGTGTTGGTTGATGAAGGAATACATACCGGGTTGCTACCAAAATGCAATAATTTCCCGTACTGAGGAAATTTTTGTCGAGGCTTAGTTTTTGAGATATAAACATTTGAACATTTTTTTCAAATCTAAATCACTCAAAAACATTATGTGCTACGTACTTGAGACGAACATCATTCGCTGAGTTGGAAGATGGCGGATCTTTTTCAATTTAAAGTTATAACGATCTGCAATTTTGAGGCTCCCAGTCAATCGGAATTCACTCACTTTGAATCATTATAGTTACCAAATAAAGGATGCCAGGATAGTTCAATTTTTCTCCAGATATCCGCCGTTTTCCAACTTAGCGAATGGCGTTAGGCTCAAGTATGTACTATACATGTGCTTTTGAGTGATTTGGATTTAAAAAAAAACTAGAAAATGCTGTTACATTAGAAACTAGGCCTACAAAAAAATTTGTCAATATGGGAAATTATGGCATTTTGACTGTAGAATAATTTGTCTGGGAAGTTTTTTTTCAGTGAATTCTGAAATACCCAGTGTATGCGATGCATATGATATACGTGTATAATATATTTTCTTGATAATTGGAATGATCGAGGAATCAGTTCGAAAGTTATACAGAATGACCCAATTGATTCACCGAATGTGTTGAATATGATCAGATTACAGCATCTTATTAGCATCTATTATGTTAATTTACATCTCTGACTTCGAGTAATACTTTATGGCGAGAAGTTACTATTTCCTCGTAGAAAGTAATCAAATGTTTCAATTAGGGAGTTGTATTGTTTTGAATTAATTCACTTGACAAAAAATCCAGTTTATTGGAACAGGGTGGCCAGATAGAACTGAAAATCGATCCATTCAACTTGTACAACACAATCTAGGATTTTGGTGAAGAATTGGTGGATAAATAGGAGCCGTGGAAATGAGGAAGGAATAAGGGAGAAATAAGATAGAGGCAGCTGAGAGGCGACGGAGGAATGTTTGCTCCTTATATTGTTAATAAAATTCATATTGGTGGATTGATACATTTAGATTTTGTTATATAAATGCACCATTATGAAGAAGTAGACATTTCTATGTGGTCTTGAAGGAGTCTCTCCCTTATTTCCACGGCTTTCATTTCTCCACCAATTCTCCACATTGATTCCAACTGAAGATGGGGATTCTTGAAATATATCAACCTTTTGTTACATAAAAAGTGTTGAATTTTTATTGAAATCTATAAAAATTATATATTTTTTGATATAAAAACAGGATCAATCCTTTTCAAAGAACCACACCGCTCATCAATTACAGGATGTATTACACCTATTTTTAAAATAATGAAAAACTCACGAAAATCTGCGAAACGATTCTTAATGATCAAACAAATACTCCTGCGAAATTTCAAATCGATTCAGAGCTTTCTTCGAAAGTTACATCAAAGTTAAAATCCATTAATTTATAGATTATAGATTGAAATCATATATAAATGAAGATGAATAAAAAAATATCTTCCTCAATATTCATGAAAATATTCGGATCAGAGTCATTCAAACTTATCTTCTGTAGTTTTATTGTGCCATGGATCATACTTTGAATCACGGGCCATCAGTGGTGTATTATTTTCGAAATCTATGTAATTCATCCTTAAGGCTGGAACTATAATTTCACTCAATATGATTTTATATAGAATTTTTATCAAGTTTCCATCAATTTGTCTGAAAAATAGATTGAAACTTGAAAAAAATTTTATACAAATTTACATTGAGTTGCATTACAGCCTCAGGCCTATCACTAATTTCACCGAAGTCCTAGGTGGAGAATCGGTGATTGTGTTGTACGTTAAGGTCCTGTTCGGGCCCAAGTTGAAGTGATCTGGGCTCAGACAGAGCCTTGAATGGCCCAATTTTTAATGCTTCTGTAGAAGTACTTATTGTTATTGTAAAACAGCAACAAGAGTGATTTATCGTTACAAAGAATTTCTGTCGGTTCTTTAAAATTTACCCATATAACTAAGAAAACTATGAGTTCGAGGGTTTTATTCTCCCGGGTAGGAATGAAAATCAGCCCATTCCAGTTCTCGTTCGGACCCAAATTGGAGTGGTCTGAGCAAGGGTCCAAAGTAACCGAAGAAAAACGATTTTTTGGAAAATTTTTCCGGCGTATTTTTGTTCAAAAGAAACATTGGAAAATAAAAATCTCCCATCAGTTTTCAAAACATGTAGAAATATATTTTTTTACCACTAGAATGTGACTGAATGCAATAGAAGAAGAAATCTATATTATTTTACACGTTTTAGTACATTAAGTCATATCAATTGAAAGAGTATAGAATGTATGTTTCTTGAGTATTAATTTCATACTAGTGCAGTGTGATAGAATGAAATTTAGGTCTTTAAAATGAAGTAACTCGTACAGATATTGACGAGACTGAAAAAGATACCAAGCTTAATGCAGGGTTGGCAATTCTACACGGAGAGAATATTTCATTAAATATTACAGTGTACCACCGGATTAGGGTGCCACATCGGTTTCTTCGAGGAAAATTACTGTGTGATTCTATGCAACCACACAGTAATTTTCCTCGAAGAAACCGATGTGGCACCCTAATCCGGTGGTACACTGTAATATTTAATGAAATATTTTCTTTGTGTACCAGGAACAAATTTGGACTGAAAATAATTGAGTCAATGCTGTCCGGTGATTGTTCCATTGTTTGAAATAATTAGTCAGTCGAGGTGCATTTGTAATATTTCAAGAACGGTCCCTGCATTCCCGTGTGGAAATTTCTCCCGGGCTCAGATCTGGGCTAGATTTATAATCCCTACTCGAAAAGTGGCCCCAACTTTGAATGTTACGCTTTTCAATCTAGGCCTCCTAATGGTATCAAATATCTAGGCAAAACAATTGTAGCCAACTCGGGGCCTATAAGGGCTGTGGATGGGCATTCCTGGATTGAAATATTTCTAGAATATACTGGCAATCCCAACTGAGGACCACTTGGGCCGTGGGTAGGCAACCTTGTATTGGATGCCTAAAATATACCCTTACGGGGCCAGGGTCAACCTTAGGATGCCTAGGATTGATTTCCACACGAGTTGGCGCAAAATTGGCACAAGTGTGAAAACAAGCATTGGTTATGAACAATTATGGCAATATTATTAATAATCAATGAACACAGTATACACTGACAGAAAAACGACCTGGTTGAAATATTCGTGGTCGCAATAACTTGAAATCTGGTTCGATTCACCAGGAAATGTAATTGTGATGTCCAGAAAGAGTGGTTGAAGCAAACATTAACTACATTTTCCAGGTTAGAAAAACCAGATTCTTTTCTTGGTGTGATAACCAGAATATATAGTTAATTTTGGCTTCAACCACTTTTTCTGGACATCACAACCACATTTCCTAGTGAATTGAACCAGATTTCAAGTTATTACGACCATGAATATTTCAACCAAATCGTTTTTCTGTCAGTGTAGTTTACTCCGCATTCAAAACTGCACACACGATTGAAAACTATACATGAATCCATATTGAATTATCGATTCAAAGAATAAGCTCCATTGAGAAAAATTCGCATCAGTTAAGGGGTTTTCCTAGTTATAATTTTCAAGAAAACTTTTTTCTTCCAAACATTTGTTTCTCATAGAAAAAATTGAGATATCGTTCGGAAAATTCGCAGGTACGTTTATTAAACGTTTAATATTACAAAAAAAGTATTTTAATATTAAAAAAAATTTTCCTTCTCGTTATACTAATTTAAACAAAAGAGCACAAAAAAAAGACGGTGAGAGTGATTTGGGGCGACCGGGTGATCTAAAGAAAACAAAAATGGCAAATCATTTCTTGTTGAAGTTCCTATCGCATGATCTAGGATATTCTTTTTTCATCAAGAAATAACAAAATGGCGACCATTTTTCGAAAAAATCGATTTTAAAAGATCCTAGTGTATGCGATAACATGGAATAATTTGCCATTATTCTTGTTTTTTTTTCAGATCATCAGGTCGTCCCAAATCACTCCCACAGTCATTTTTTAGTGTTTTTTTGTTGTTTAAATTATTATAACGAAATGTCTCGATTTTTTTTATGAAAAAAAATGTTTGGAAAGAAAAATTTTTCTTGAAAATCTTAACCAGAAAGACCCCTTAAATCAACAAAATCGAGACAACTGTATCATTTCAGTTGGAATAACAGGAAAATTAGTTATTGCAATTGAAAAAAATGGTTGAATCAACTATAAAAAGCGGTTGTCGTGTTTTTCAATCAACCTGATCAGTTGGAATCACTGCAAATTTTTCTGAGTGTCTCATTAGATCTAATGTTTCATACTGAACTGAGATTTTTTCTACAATAAACTATGGTTTTTTAGCTGGAATATTATTTTCCTTGAAACTTTTCTCTCAAATTATCGATCAAGGGGTGGGATCCAGTCCGAATTTTCAAAAAATCAATTGTCTCTTGTTTGCATTTTTTTGAATTATAGTGTCTATTGGAAAATGTTCTCTAAAAATTTCCAGTTATTCTGATGAATAGTTTCTGGGATATCCTACAAATTACTGAGAGAGCCTCGGACGCCCAATAGCAGGTATACTGCCCAGTTAGAAATGTGATTTTTTGGCATCTTGGGTCCTGCTTTGAGCCAAGTTGGTGCAATCTGGACCAAGTTGAAGCCTATGACAATCCAATTTGGAGAAAGGGGAATTTCTAGTTGGGTGGAGAAAATTAGAAGTGTAAAATGGACTCCAACTCAAATCGTGTCGAATTCAATACTGAATTGTGTCAATTCGACTTTCAGTCGAGTTGTTTCAATACAACAGTACACAGGAGTAAACTTCTTGGGAACTTCTTCGGTGTTGTTTTCCCTCCATACTTTTCAAAGGGCAGCGCGTTTTTGTTGAAACTATATTTTTCAAGTCGATGACCACTATAATTCAAAAATCACTCGATGGATTTTGATGGAATTTTCACAATTCATTAATAGCGCTGTAAACTAGTCTTTCAACATTCATTCAATTTTTGTTGGAACTGATGAACTAATGCTTTTTGCTCGGAAATCCGGAAGTGAAGTATTAAAAACCGCTATTTTGTTAATTCGAAAAAAAATAGAAAGCTTCGATCACAGATTAGATTGATTTTTATTTCGTTCTATTGATTTTAAAGGACCCAGGGAGATGCTCTGACAGTCATCACGAGCACTATTTGCAGGAGGTTGAACAAAAATAGCTATATTTTTATAAACAATGACTATTTTCCTCTGAAATTTTTGGGAAAGTCAAGTTGAGAGATAATATACAAATTTTGATTATCTTAACAAAAGAATTATTCAAAATACTCATTTCTTTTACTCCTCCGACCGGATTTTACCCCTTAAATAAAACTACGATTCACTTTCCTTTGTAAAATAAGAAAAAACACCCTGTACAAAAAACAACCGGTAGAATAATCTCAATATCAATATATCCATTGTGAATAAATGTTTTCTTCATACAAATCACAAATAAAACAATTAAAACCAAAAAAAGAATAGCACTCACCTGATTTTTGAAAAATGATACTACATATTGCTTTTACCACACCCCGAACTCAGCAAACAAAATTAACGTTACAAACGAGCTTCGAAATTTATACGCATGTGAATGATCGACGGAGAAAAGAATATAGCTGTTACGTTTTAGAATAGTCACTGTAGCATTTGCTGACCGATTCACAACTGGTTTCTGGTTTTTAACGAGCAATTGGCGTCGTCGACACTCGGAATGCACTTGTGGCACAATGAACTCCGACCCTCCAATGACCATGCTACGAAACATACGTACGCGGAGAAGGCAGGAGACGTCCAGGAGGCTGCAGAGGGGCGAATCTAACAGACAGTCCTGGTACAAACAGAACGAATATACGAGTGATAGAAGAGGAGAAAATATCATTGTAACGGTACGGTGAGTATTTCTTTTTGTGTCATGATACTGACATTGCAGAATGAATGGATCTATGAAAACAAAAGTTATGAAATAAAACTAGAGGTCCGAATAACTGCTCTATGAGTTTCTCTTCTTTCTCCTGCGAAGTAAAGGTGAGATCAATGTATCACGATTTGTTCTTTCGTTTCATGACCCTGACATTGCCGAATGAATGAATAAAGGAAGAAGTTATGAAATAAAAGTCGAGCTTCGAATAACCGCTACATAAAAATCTTTGTGCAACGTAATTCCCCAGAAAAATTCTTTGCGTGGAGAAAATTGATTCCTTTGGCAAGAAGAGAATGCGATTTAGGGAAATTTTTAACTGCATCAAGCAATAATAGTTAAAATTTAGTTGATGAAGCTAAAAATTCTGCTGCAGACACTAAAATATAGCTATCTGAGCTAAGAAAATGGCTCAAGGAAGGTTTCAACAACAAACCTGGAAAACAAATTTTTCCTGTTCAAAATAACCCCAGAAAACAAAACGAACGAGTCCACGATCGCTCAATCTGATGGACATAATGATGCATGAACAATTGACCAATGGTTGTACTATCAGAATGCAATGGCTAATGCGTGAATACTATCAATTATTGTACAATCATTGATGCACAACAGTTGCAATAGTCTTCAATGTACGCATTATTGGTCAATAATGTGTTAATTTATCATATAGTTAATTGTAAAATCGTGAACGACTTCAAAGTGTCCATGATTGTATAATCATTGAACCACTTTGTTTTCTGAGAACATTCGAATGTAAACAGTTTGAATAAGCACTTTTATTAATTTTTCATCTCATTTAAAATCTTCCCACAATGATTTAAAAATACGCAACGATCATTGATGAATTTTATGGATAGAACTCCGCCTGAACTCTTTTAGAATCCAAAGAAGGGTTCTTCAAGAGTTAAAAAAACAATGTGATTTGTCAGAACTCTTCTTGCCTGAGAACAAAAGGATTAGATCTTTAGGAACCAAATTGGATCCCATTGGATCTGCTTGGATCCAATCAGATCTGATGGGATATGGAGTTAGTTTTACAAATTTATAACTCTCGATATACATAGATGCCGCTAGATCCGATCAGATCCAACTGGGTCCAGGCAGGTATAAGCAAAATATGAATTACATTAAATGATTTTTCCTTGGGAATTTCTCGCAGTTAATTTGAAGATGTTTTTTATGCAACGTGTTTACCCATGCAGCACAAAAATCCCCGCAAAGAGCTCCCGTTATTACAGTAAACATGAATTCATTACCCGAAGGGAACATGAAGCTCCGACAAATGTTCAGAATAGATCATGATAGATCAGACTGAAGCTCTGTTGGAGCTCAAGTTTAGATTCGTAAACGTTCGACGAAGGTCCGATGAACGTTGAAATGTCCACTTGAAAATAGTTTGAATGAACGTTCATAAGACATTCATCGAACGTTTGCTAAAGGTTCGTTCGAGTTGCAATTTTTCGATCAAAGTTTTTTTCAAAGTATATTTTTCCATGAAAAAATGAAAGATTGAGGCATTTCTAACTATAATTGTAATTCCGTCTGAAACATAAAAAACTGAAGGTTGAATGAATCTTCGTAGAATGTTTAATAAACGTTCTATAAACCTTCATTCAAGCCATTTTCAAGCGGACATTTCAACGTTCATCGGACCTTCGTCGAACGTTTCCGAATCTAAACTTGAGCTCCAACGGAGCTTCAGTCTGATCTATCATGATCTATTCTGAACGTTCGTCGGAGCTTCATGTTCCCTTCGGGTACGAATAGTTTGAATTAAAAATGAATTCTTGATGAATAACTTGATCTTCAGAAAGAATTCATATCACGAATTCATGAGGAACTATTTAAACATTCAACATCCCAATGAACATACAAATCTCAAAGACATCTAAAAGACAACTTATAGACTTCTTTTAGATGTCTCACTGAAGACATTTCTAAGAAGTCTCTTGAAGTTATCTCAAAGATGTCTAATAGATTTTATTTCAAAGATTTCTTTCAAGATTTAATAAAAGACATCTTTTAGATGTCTTGAAAATCAAAATCACAATATTAATAATATAATAATATACCGATAATGATTATAGGCCTGAATTGAAAAAAATATCAATTTTGATATAAAATCAAATAATTGGCGACTTTCATTATAAAAATTTTTATAATCTCATAGTGTGCATTGTTTCTACTGACCAAATTGGATCACGTCGGACCACAATTGATGTTCCACGGATTGAAAACTTAATTCGTTCAAGTACTCCTGCCTCAAGAATTTTATTGAACCAATAGAATCTGCATCGGAATCAGTGGGTTCACGGAGAGAAATGTATTTGGAAAAATTACCATTTTATTCGTAAACTAGAACTATTCGGAAAAATCAGACAATAACTTATAACATAATTTCTAATAATTGTCATCTGTGATGGTAAAAATCCAAATTAATCTCGATTTTTACCATCACAGATGACAATTATTAGAAATTATGTTATAAGTTATTGTCTGATTTTTCCGAATAGTTCTAGTTTATGAATAAAATGGTAATTTTTCCAAATACATTTTTCTCCGTGTTCAATGAGATATTTTGAACAGGCGTACAAGAAAATTCTACGTTTATAGTTTGTAATTCCAAAAAAACACGAAGGTCCAAAGAAACATTGGATGGTCCGAACATTCCTTGAACATAAATGTACGTATAATGAACGTGAATTTCACCTACAAGATCTGTGTCTTGGAGAAGTTACAGGGATGGAATATATAATTCGCAAGACATTTTCAGATCATCTGGAAGTGTGCTTCAACCGTGGTTAATAAAACCTATTCATTTCTATTGAATGTAATAAATTCACATTAAAATTCTAATTCTGCACGTTTAATAGGAGTAAATGGGTTTTTTTATCAATCAGGGAAGAGGTCCTAAGAAAAATTTGCATCATATCTAAAACTCGTCTTGAAGAAGTCTAAAAGATATCTTCTAGATATCTAGTAAGAGTTCTAAAAGATGTCTTACTCAAGACATGTTTTGGATGTCTAAAACTGTCGCATAAGACATCTTTTACACTTCTTTTAGATATCTTTTAGAACAGTTTGTAAGACATCTTTTAGATTTCGAAAAGATATCTTTTTGTCTATGTGGGATGTATGCATTTTGAATTCATGAAGTTTATATTGAATTAATTTTTACTGTCATAACGGGGACTGTTCAAGAAGTTCTTTCAGAAGTTTTTGTGAATTCAAAATGATTATTTGTGCTGTCTGGGTAGATATCATGAAACTTGCCTGAAAGATATCTTGAAACATAAATCGGTATGTGGGTATTGTATAAAAAATATGTTTAACTTGATTTCTAAACCTCTTCCTCATTCGATATATGCTTGAAATTATACACTTGGAGTTTTATGAAGTAACGCTTTGATGATAGTCAAAACAGACAGACAAATAGGATGTCGAAGTATCGTTAGTCGCCGGACTCGAAAGCGAACTTGTATTAAGGGATTGTACGCTATTCATTCCTTCGCTCTTTGTCTCACCAAACATTTTGGAGATTAGTGTGACAAGCGACGAGACAATAAATAGCATCACGTGGTTTACGTATGATTTCTAATGGGATGAATGAAAGAGCAATTCACTGCGATCCCTTTTGTTCTCGCAATGAAGCGAACTTCTCGAGTGACGGTATTGAAGTATCAGTTCAATTATACTGACGTGAACTGTAGTGGAACCATCCTTCGCATCGTTCTGGGAAAAATTTTATCATTTTGAATTGTGAAAGAATTTCTACATTTTCTTACTCCCTGGATTTTCATATCTACTTCGTATGATGTGACTTTATTTTTCATAGGTTGATGTCGTTGTACTCGGATAATGATTGTAGTGGATTTCAAATCTTTTTGTAATACCATATGAAATCACGTAATTTCTTCCGTTTCATTCGATCATTCGTTTCAGAAAGGTTCGTTTTGCGACTTTGGCTTGATGCCGGAAGTTGGTGAATGTGTTTGAATTCACACAATCCGTGGTAATCGCGTATTGATAAAACAAAAAATAATGAAATTACGGACTTACAGTTCAAATGAACCGCTTTTTATCCCTTAATTGGATTTGATATAACAGTTTTATACGTTACATTTCCATCACCGAAGTCTTCTTGATACGAGTACGTGGTAACATTATTTAATTCTGGCTTTTTCCCGGACATATCTTACGAGGAGGAATACTGATGTTAATTGGCCTCATTAGAAGGCTACCGTGTCATTTCAATTCCAGTTCTTAAACAGCTTGTAGTTTCATCGTTATTGATCTGAAAATGCAGTCTGTTTTTATCCACTTTAATTATTGTAAACAAGCAAATGTATTTATTCATTTGTTTCCTGTCTTTGAAATCTTGAAAAAAAATTTCACATCGTTTATCAAGCGTGGTTTCTGACTGTATTTGTGAATTTTCCACCCCGGGATTGATATCGACACTACACCAGAACCTATTTTACCCGTTTTACACCAACTAGGGGTGCACGAGATGACAAGATTCTCGGCGATACTTTGAAAGTCTCGTCTCGGTATCGAGAAATACTATCAGATGCGAGGATCGTCTCGGTATCGTTGGACACGGTATCGGTACACTCTCAGACATGATTTCTTGTTGTTACCATCATTTTATTCTTCATATCGATTTCCTTCTGCGGAAACAAATAGTGTTCGATCAAAAAGCGGGATGGTTTCAAAGTAATCATATCATGGATTGTTAGTAGGAAAAATTATGATTTATGACTTTTGCTTAACGTAAGAATCTTTATTTCTTGTGAGAATCATCGCTTCTTGTGGTAAGAAAAATGTTCTTATGCTGAAACTAGATGAATATTCTTGAAGCCGATGCGTAACGATACGCTCCTCTCCCCTTGATTCCCAGCAGAGTAATAGAGTTTGCAAAATGCATTCCAATGTATCGTGTTGTAAAATGGAATAGTAATTATAAATTTGAAAACAGTGATGATCGAATAAAGCAGTGTGCCATGTGCCAGATACCGTCTCAAGCGATACAACAATATTTTATTTGAAAAAAATCAAGTATTGTAACCATTGAATAGTTTGTGTCTTGCGATATCTTGGTTTCGGATGTCTTGTACAACACTTTTAGATATCTTTCAGACGAGTTTGAAACAAGCATTGATCTGAAACTTACTTCGAAGTGCTACATGGGACTTTTAAAGCCTGTCTAAAATATATCGCAAGATACAAAATGTTTACTGGGTAAGAAGAAAGATTTCATTACCTTTAACAAAAAACTTCATTGCATCAAGAAAATCTCTAAGTCTTATTTGAAAAACGCTTATGGTAATCTCAAGACTATTTTTCTTGATCCAAGATTCAATATTCTAACGCCAAGATTATCAAATTTTACTCGAGGTGAGAGAATTCTTTTTTTATCGGAAGAAAAATTAGGATTGTCCTTATGTGGAGGAAAAAATTCTCTCATAATAATGGAATTTGTGTTACAATAAAAGAACCTTTGTGTGGGTGCATTGCCTCATATTTCTGATGGAAGTGACAATACTCCACCATTATACTCTGAATATTAGTGTAGCAGTATCAGCTGATCAAATGAACAGCACAGCTTTGTTCAGTTGATCAGGAGAACATACACGGAGAAAATCCTACAATACTGAGTACTGTAGCCGACACGACTGGCTCGTGTTATGGAAAAAAATCATTTCAATGATGCTGGTTACTGTAGTAACACGAACCAGTCGTTTTTCTACACTATTCTCTACTGCGGAGACACGACTGGTTCGTGTTACTACAGTAACCAACAGTATTGAAATGATTTTTTTTCCATAATACGAGCCAGTTGTGTCGGCTACAGTACTGAGTATTGTAGGATTTTCTGCGTGTAGGAAATCGATATTTCAGAGTACAGGAGCAAAGTTTTGGAACACAAGCCTAGTTGTATATAATCACTTTATTCAGCAGTAGGGTCTCCATCTCAGCGAGGAACTCTGAAATTTCTCCAGAATAGTATACAATTTCGAGAACTTTCCAAGTTGAAAGTGAATTCTCTAATAGAAACATTTTATCAGAGCTCATTAAGGGATACCAGCGTATCATCCGAATAAACATTTTATTGCAAAATTTCTCCGAACAGAATTTATGAAACCCCTGGTGAAAATGAAGGGACGGAGCGACGCGTGTGAGTTTGAAAGGTTTTTACGCTTCATCTGTTTCAACATTTTTCACCAGGGACAATCTGAAATTTTCAGGACATTTTTTCAGGGTATTTGATACTCTATGTATTGCGCTGTCGAAGATTATTTTTTGAAAATTGTAGACTGTTCCATAAATTCAGTACAGAGAAGTCTCATAGACGAAATGTTTTTTACGCTGGTATACGGAGAAAAATGCCGCTCGAAAATATAAGAATTCTTGTTATTTTTCTTAGTGAAATCATCATCACCATGAAGTAATCAGTCTCATGACTGGTTTGATGAAATCCTCCAACCCTGTCTATTATCCGCTAGACGCTTAATTTCTACATATCTACGACAACCCTATTCCAAATGTTCGACAGATAATTTTCTGTCAGGGTTTGGTCGGTTTTTGTCCCAGGCATGATGATTTCCGACAGGACCAGACAAAATTTTGACCGGAATCCGTCAGGTTTTGTTTGGCTTTGTCTGGTATTCCACTCTGTGCAGGATTTGGTCGGTTTTTATCCCAGGCATGATGATTTCCGACGAAACCAGACAGAATTTTGACCGGAATTTGTCAGGATCTGTCGGACATTTTTAATAGAGAACCCTTATCTTGTATAATTTGCTTCATATAACTTAATCTAGGTCTACCTTTTCGAGTTTTACCATTCATTTTTCCTTCCAATATTGTTTTCAATAAGCTATCATGCCTTAATATGTGCCCTATCGGATTACTCCTTCTTCTCACGACCTGTGTCAAAAGACTTCTTTTTTCATTTACTTTCTCAAGTATTTCTTCATTTTTCACTCTCTCTATCCACTTTACTCTAAGCATCCTTCTATAACATCACACTTCAAAAGCTTTAAATCTTTGTTGGTCCATTCTTCCAATTGTCCAAGTTTCGTAACCATATAATGCTGTGCTCCAAACGTAACTCTTCAAGATTTCTTCCTTACTGCTAAGCTCATATTTTTCGAACATAGTAACTGTTTCTTTTGGTGGAAAGCCTATTTTCCTTGTGCTGATCTTGCTCTCATATCTCTTTCGCTTGTACCGTTTTCTGTAATTACTCTTTCTAGATATTTAAATTTTCTGACTTGCTGAATTGTCTCTGCATCTATTTTAATTTTTTTACTTCTTGATGTTTTCGATGTTGTACAAATCATGAATTTTGTGTTGTCCTTATTTATATTTATACAATAGTTTTTTAGTAATACTGTTTTCATAGTGTTGAGAATATTTTCTAATTCAGCACCACTTGTAGCTAACATAGCTATCAAATTCACCAATGATTGGAACCAATTCATGGTTGGCTGGGTAGGAGTGACGAGTCGAAAAACCCCTGCAGAGCGCGAAGATACCGACCGACGCGCGACCAACACGTGGCACGACGCGACACCACGCGCGCACCGTTGAACCCGTCCTAGTCTCAAGCTTCGAGACACATTCTAATAGAGCGCGCAAAAGCGCGATCGTCGCCCGCTACAAGGAATAAACCAGATAGGGTATAAGCAAGGGTCTCGTGGCTTGAGGAACACAGTCTCACCGAGGTACTATCCTGGCAGTCAAGAGCCAGCACCAATGAACTGTATAATATACTGGAATGAGTACCATTCAAAAATTTTCTGTCAAAGAGAGACAGTCGAGTACACTGTGCGAGAAAAAGAAGCAGATACCCTTTACACTCATCATCCCTTTTTATGATGCATGTATTGAAAAGAAACAACGCTATTTCATCTTGCATTTCACACTGACGGAAGATCTCTTCTTCCATCCTATAGGAAATTTCGCCAGTACTCTTTCCAGTATGTTACATAGTTCAATGGCTAGCACCCTTCACTGGCAAGAGCCCGTCGGCCATAGCTCTTTTTAGAGTAATGGTGTGATCCAAAACCAGTGGCTATATCCAGGGTACCCAAGCATTAATGGGAGCTTGAATTTGCCGAACGAGCGCCCTTGTGTCAGACACAGTAAAAAGTAAAACTTACTTCCAACCTTAATATCGGCTATAATTTCAAGATGCAGCCAAAACTAGCCCTATTTCAGCTGAAAGTAAGCATCAGAAACAAATGCCGACACAATGGAAAAGACTGAATTTCAATCAAGTTTTCGAGTAAGATGCAGCCACTTTCAGTCGGACTTTTTACAGTAGAGGGCACTGATGTTCTCACTAACACAAATCCCTGTGTGCACACGGATACTAAACCATATTTGTGTTAGTGAGAACATCAGTGCCCTCTGACGCAAGGGCGCTCGTTCGGCAAATTCAAGCTCCCTATAATGCTTGGGTACCCTGGCTATATCCCTGGTCTAAGTAAGCATAGTGCTCGGTCTCCGTTGGCTATCTCCACAGCATCGAGTAGGGTTGGTTAGGAAAGGGGAGAAAAGCGGCTATATCCCTTTCCGAGCATTTTAGAGTCAGTAGGAAAAGGGGGGCTGGACAAGGAAAGGACCGAATTCCTCCCCAGTGATGCCAGATTCGAGACCGAGACCGTTTTTACTCATCCCATTGACCGCTTCCCTTTTCTCCCACCATGCGGAATAAGTCACGCGAGCGACAGAGAGATAGTGAGTATCACTCTCGCTCGCTCGACTTATTCCGCATGGTGGGAAAAAGGGGAAGCGGTCTCGAATCTGGCATCACTGTTCCTCCCTTGTCTGGACGGTGACACGAGAAATCTTAGGTACGAGGGGTGGTCAGGAACAGGACCGAATTCCTCTCCTAAACCAGCTTTAGTAGGCCGAGGTGGGAAAAACCCCTGTCATCACCGAAGATTCCCCTCACGACTCGTCACACACCCCGACATAAACCAGCCAGCCATTGAAAATCCCCCACGTGTTCAAATCTATCGTAATTTCCGTTGTAACTTAGCATTGTTGAATCAAACACGTGGGTATCTTCGTTAGAACCGACCTATGATCCACTGAGATCTGGTCCTTGCCGTAAATTGAAACTAAAGACGCGCTAAAAGGACTCTTACAATCGTACCTGGCCGGAATAATTATCTCATTAACGGTGAGGACCGTCTTAGATTTATATTTCATGCTTTTTCTTTATTTAGCCAAGACGGAAGGCTCACATAACTTCTTTACCAGCATATCAGAACCAACTACCCCCGTGGTGCAGGCGCAAAATATTTTCAAGTGGAGTTCATCTCTCCAGGGCCGTATGTGGAGGCTTCCCAATTGCCGGTAATCCATGTTAATTTTAATCGATTTTGGGATTCAATGTAGCACGGTTCCGCAAGTCTATTGTTTAAGAGCTGTGTGTCGCTCATTTTATTGATAATTAAATTCAGTAATAATAAATTATAACTTTGAAACCTTTAATTATGATTTCTTTCAATGATCTGTGGACCGCGTCCCCATTTCCTGAACCCTGGAACCGGCGAGCAAGAGGCATTAAAGGGACTGTACTGAACAGGGGTGATTGAAATCACCGGCGCGAGCAATTAATCTATTAACGAAGACGTCAAAAATTATAATTTCAAAATTCTGGGTTTGGAAAAAGATTTCATTCCCTCGGGAACATTGAAAGATGTCAAGGAAGGTAGTTTCCCCTTGCTTCCCCGCTGTTTTTGCTGATGTTCCTGGCATTGGGATGATTCAGTTTCTCTCAGTTTGTATTCTCCCTCTCGAGTAGTTTATTCCACCCGAAAAAGAGACCCAAATCTGATATATTTATCCTCCTCACCACGTAAAGGAGGCAGATACTATCAAGAATGGATAAAAAGAATATCATAGACAGGTATCCAGAATATCCCCTCGGAGGAATCGCAATCATCCCACGGGGAGGCTTTGTGAACTACAAACAGGAATATAATATTTGTAATATGAATTTTTACATAAAAATACGGAAGATTACGAATATCGTAGAAGAAGTTATAGGTAGAATTGAAGTTTGAAACGCTGAACGTTCAATTTTATAAAGCATATAGTAAAATTCAGTTATTTATTCGTGATGGCCCTTATTTTTATGTAAAAATCCATTTTACAAACCTTCCTGTTTTTGGTTTAGCAAGCAAAAGGAGAAAAAATAGTATATTTCTTGTCTCCGTGTGTCTCCTTGAGACTTATATTGAATTTGTACTAACAACTGATGGTATTCATATGATATCACTGGAATATTATCCACAATTTTCGTGGGACATTATTGTGTACAGCCGAATAGATGTTCGAATGATCCATTATTTTTGTAGCAATATCAATTAATTGAAGTTTAAATTCAATATGAATATATAATTGATTTTCCTATCAGTCTTGGCATCTGGAAACACTGTGTTTTTCCACTGAAAATTCCTCTGAATATCTATGAACATCTTTGAAAAACTATAAAAACCTCTGAAAAACTGCACTGACAGTCTTTGAGATTTTCAGAGATTTCCAGCGAAATTTTTCTACCAGGCAATTTTCAAAATAAGACCATATACATCCCAAGTGTGTATTAACGGCGGGCCCAATCTAAGCCCAGGGTGGGTGCACATGCTGCCCAACGTTGGGCCAATCTGGGCAGACAAATGAGGCCAACCCTGAGATGACATCGTTCCCAGCTTGGCTGTATTGTTTTGCCCGAGGATTGGTAACACCATGGGCCCAGCATGAACCCAGACTAGGCAATCAATACTGCCCCTTCCTTTTTTTTGGAATTGGAAAATTGCTTTGAATTGTACCCCAGCGGGCATGAATTTCAGCCCCACTTTGGCCCAGTCTTGGGCCTAGTGTTGAGCCCTATCGTACCTATATGGGTTCAAGACTGGACCAAAGTGGGACTCAAATTCATACACGCTGAGGACTGTACACACATTCTCGAGATATAAATTTATCCGAATCTTAGCCTAACGCTGGTCCAAACTTGGGCCGAGTTCAAATGTGCCCGCGCTAAGATTCATTATTTCCATTTTTTACCAACCATAATTGTATGGGAAAGTACAACAGGGCCAAGATTGAGCCAATATGGGCCCCATCGTCATTCCCCAATACTGGGTTAAAGAGGATGGACCCAGCCTGAGGATCATTGTCATTATAGACAATACACGCTTGGGATAGGGATGGGGGATGTTACATTGATTATTGCAACATCGATGCTTTTTTTTATCTGATGATGAATCTGCTGCTGATAAGTTGTGGGCGATTCATAAGAGTATTGTTGCAGTCCATACCGAACTAAAAGATCCTGATGAAGAAAACGTTGAGTTGAAACAATTTTTAAGCCAATCCGTGGTAGAAAGATCGACTGATCCGCTTCAATATTGGAATAAGATGAAAAACGCATACCCAAATTATACCCGATTGTGATCGAATATCTCTGAATCGTAGCAACTTCTGTTCCAGCTGAATGTTTGTTTTCGAAAGCAGGAGTTGTGAAAAACCAATTGAGAAATAGATTGACAGGAAAAAGATTATCAAAACTTTTATTCCTCGGTTCTTTAGATGAGGAAATGTGGAATTTAACATAAGATTGAACCTGTATTATTAAAAGTTACCAAACTTTACCAAAGTTGATGTGACTAGTCAATACCCCGAAAGAACACAAACCTTCAGGAATGTTCATTGAATGTTCCTGGACGTTCGCGAACGTTTAATGAACGTTCCTAAAGGTTTGTGTTCTCTTGGGGTAAATTATTATCGTTACATACAGATAAATCAAATCAAGATTTTTTTTAAATTGATGTTTTTTTTGTCGATTAATCGATTTATTAAACTCGAAAGAAAAAAATAATCGATGTTTTTTTCCAACATCGCCCACCCCTAGCTTGGGATATATTATAATTTAAGAGAGATATACTGCTCTTTTTGAAGAGGAATTTGTGCATATGTATCATTTTTAAATACTCCTTTTCTATGATTTTCACATTGAAAAAAATCAACACTATTGATGATATGCCCGAATATTAGATCTTTATTCTCAATTTCGTGTCAATTCCAAAACGATACCAATATTACTCTCGTGCTTCTATGCACCCCCAGTATCGACGATATTCTCGAGTATCGAATATCCGGTCTCGGTATCGTCTCGAGTCTCGTGGACCCCTAAACCAACTCTGGTAGAAATTAACCATCTCAATTCGATTAGCCATCTAATTTTGGAACAACACACAGCTGACAGCGCCCTGGTAAAAAATATCCTGGCTTCCACTCTGGCGCAAACAACTTTGCGCTAAAGATACGCCTAGAATGTTTTCTTCTTGGATTTATGTTGGATGTTTGCATCCAATGGTCGATGAAGCCTGTGTGGATAAAAGAAGTTGGGGGAAATTAAGAAATCTATCCCTATTAATATCGATGATTTCAGGAAAGAGAAGACGAAGTTTCCCTGAAAATAATCTCAACAATTTTCTTTGATTGCACTGATCAGTCATTTATATTACACCGAGAGAGAAGATTTTCAAAAAACATTGGTCATTAGAAATGGTAGTAAAATGGTGACAAGTACGGATTTCTTACACAGTCCTATCGGAGACGAGTAATGGTTCCTAATTTGGTATATTCAAGTACAATTTAATATACCGAAATTGGAATCATTATTCGTAGTTGTCATCAATTTCCTATCATTTCTAGTAATTATTCGATGATTTTTTTCCTCCGTGTATATGATTCGTTAAAACGAACCCAACACTCTGAGAAAATATTGACATAAACATTGACCATAATCACAACAAAATACTCATTCATTAAAGATGTTTATCCACGAGTTTCGAAACGTTCCGATTAAAACTTACATATTAAAAGTAAATTTATCACCTCATCTCTCTAATTGCATCCTTCCTACCGTATCATGACTCCGTAATATACGCAATTCCACGTGAATCGAAATTTATTGCGACTTATCACGAAATATCCACAACAGGACGTTTTCCAGCGTAGCGCACGTGATTCCCGGACATCGGCCTCACGATTCGCCAAGTACAAGAAGAAACTCGAAGGAGAAGATTTTTCTTTTCTCCGTTCTTGATCCGCTCACTCAAGCCTAATTAAAAAACAATTACATATTCCCGAGTTCATTGGACTTTTCTTTATTTCCACGCGGTAATTAATACATGCATGATAAAATATTTTGGAAGAAATGTTTCTCGATGTATTCACATGTTTCCCTGTATTTTATGTTGAGTGAAAGTGTAAGATAATTAACAGTGGTATTCGATATCCCACAAGTACATGGAATTAACTCCTTGTCACATTTGGGAATCCGAAGATTGTATCAATTGAATAATCAATTTGATGATTCCAGAGATAATGACTCAACATCTTCAATGGCGAACACGTAAGAATTCGAATGACTTCAGGGATATGAGATCTAGATGTTTGTTGATACAAATGCGTAACATCAGGCATGTGAAATTTATATATCATTTTATCGGGAACTGACTCTTTTACGGAATATTTTCACATAATTGGTTGATCTGGAAGAGAAAATTCCACGCAAGAATTACGCAAATTATCTCAAAAACACTATCTAGGATTCGAATGGTTGAGAAAACCATTACACACGCCCTGTGTATGTAATCTATCGGAGATAGACTTTCATTATCTTTGAGGACTGGTGTTCTTCGAATCATATATCAACGTTAATGATTCAGTTTCAAATTGCAGAATTATTTCGTGTGCCAATTAATCATTTGTGCGGTATTGCGGTCTAATTCTGCGTTAAACTGCAGAGTTTTTGCGCGTGTAGAGTCACATTGAAAATCACATTTCAGATGTAAATGCATACTCAATTCTCTACTGTATACAGTTCTCAACAACGATCTTTATTTTATTCAATTTATAATAGGACGAATGATAGAAACGAATCAAGAATTTTAAATTATACGGTGCATTATTGAAAATTTCGAATGAGACCGTTAAGGATCGATAAAGCGAGTTGCGATCAATGGTCTGGATTTCCATGCCTTCAAATTGTGAATGCCTAATAGACGATAAAACCGATCTTATCGTTTTTACGCGAGAAAGTATATTTACATACATTACGTGTTTTGTTTTATAGAGTAGAAGGGTGTTTCCTCTCTGCCCGTATGAATTACGTAAGAATCAATGAAAGATTTGATCGATGCAGTCCCGCAGTTGAACGCGATGTTATTTTATCCGGTTTCGTAATAACGTTCAGTTAAGTTACATATACGTACAATGAACGTACGATTTAGATATTCGATTGTAACGACAACGATGTTTCGGCGACAAAAATGTATCGTTTATATGGTAGAATTCAATTCGTTATTCGAAAATTCATTTATCTTCTAGAAACGTTTTACATCAAAATGATTTTGCGTTGATTGAAAATTTCAGAAAGTTTTCATTTAGAGTACTGTTTTATATAAAAATCAGGGTCAAATCAATTTATATTTTTTACATGCATGCGCTGTCGTTGTTGCTCAATCGAAGAGGGCGGCGGTGGGTAAAAACACGGTTTTTAAAAGAATGCAATTTAAACTTCCCATATCAACGTATGAAAAAGTTTTCCGTTAAATCACATATTTGTTCACATCATAATTTGTATTAGTCTTTAGACTACAATTCCTATTCACTATAAATAATGTCGAGGTTGCAAAATAGTATGTGTAGGAATTTTTTAGGAAACGACAAAGTTTTTTCACTATGTTTGAAGAAGGTTTTCTGGAATTCCCAGATTTTTTACTCCAATTTTGAATGAGGTACGGACTCCTGGTGAAAATGAAGCGTATACACAAAGCGAGAAGGAAACGTATACGAAGCGAAAAACGTTTCAACTCCCTCTTTCTGGAGCGTATGATACCCGCTTGCTGGAAAGTCATCAAATCATACGTTCTGTATACGTTTCATGAACTTCCGATCACGTTTCGCATATGCTTCATGTAACGTAATGGTAGGTTATATGGAGCGTATGTGAGTCATACCTATTCTGACTTCAAATAACATCTTTCAGCGGTCGATATCAACGACGATCCATGCACTGTAAAAAAAAACTGGAAATTTATTGTGCAACTGGACTGGAAATTTCCAGTGCTAGTACTGGAATATGGATATTCCAGTACATGTACAGAGATTTTGTTGTTACGTTACTGAAAATTTACCAAGCATAACTGAAAATTCAGTCATTGTACTGGAATTTTCAAGTTTGAGATGATGTACTGAAATTTTGCCATGATTTCGCGAAAATTTTACCGGCTCGTACTACAATTTTATAGTTCTTGTGCACCAAAAAAAAATATTCCCTCAAAAAGGACTTGAGAAAAAATTTGGAATTTAGAAAAAAAAACCTAATCGTTGGTATACTGGAATTATACAGGTTTTTAACTGCAATTCTCAGGTTTTGTGATGGAATTTTCCAGTTACTATGCAATTGAATTATACAGGTTTTGAACTGCAATTTTCAGGTCGTGTGATGGAATTTTCCAGTTGCCATGCAACGGAATTTAATCACTGTTGCACTGAAATTTTCCACTTCTATTGGACTTCGTCATTTCTGGCAGGAAAAATTTCAAGTCTTTATATTAAAAATTTCCTGATTGAGATTTTGAATAATAATTGTAATTGTAGCCAATGAAATTGACATATGAGGTTTTTCTAAGACTTATCCTCTTGTGTTCTAGATATGAAGCATATGTAGTAACCCAAGCTGGCCTTCCAACATGTCGCGCTATAGCTCATCGGTTAGGTCTTAGGTTTCAGTTGGTAGGCAGGTAGAAAAGTGTGGGTTCAAATCCTGTTAGGTAGACATGAGTTTCTGTCCATCCAAATGAACGATCAAAAGTTTCTCAATCATCTTGGAACACAAGGACCCTGCAAAATCACTTTGCGTGAGCAATTTTTTTTCAATTTTCATGGATATTTTCAGCATTAATTTTCCAGTACATGTCCTGGAAAAGTCCAGCTCGTGTACTGAAAAATTCCAGTACCGAGGCTCAGAAAATTTCCAGTTTTGATGCGGGAATTCCATAACGTTTGCACTGAATTTTTGCAGTACAAATGTGCTGAAATTTTCCGGTACATGTACAGGTTAATGACTTCCAGTACATGTACTGGAATTTTCCGGTGAAATTTTTTTACAGTGTGGCTTAGTGGATAATACCCTACCATAGTGAAAGCCACCGGTTCGATTCTCACCACAGGGCTCAATTTCTTTTTCTAGATTTCTTGAATTTTTCCCGCTTTCTTTGTTTCAATTCCCGTTTCACATACTCTTTGTATCCTTTCTATTCAAGCTTCGTATACTTCCCATTAACATTTCTGTTACCCTTCAGCATACGCTTCGTTTACTCTTTCTTCTCGCTTCCATTTCCACCAGGGACGATTTTCTATCAACGGGATCATGATCATCGATACGTCGTTTGATGTTTTCCGGAATCAGAAGTTCCTTCGGTGTTTTTTGCGTTGAAACTGGGAGGCGCTATTCACGGTATCGACCGGGGAGCGATTTCACGCGAATCACTTCACAAAAATATTCATAACTTCCACAATGTTTGTGAAACTTGAGGCTATCACTGTGAATTTTTTCAAATTTTTCAAAGATGAGGGCGTTTTTTCGAAAAATCGATTAGTTTATAAAAAAAATTTTCTTGGTATTAAATTTCTAATTGTTCTTTTACAAAAAAATTATCTGAAAAGAGTCGCTAACAACGCATATGTATGAATTTTTTCGGAATTTTTCTCCATTCCATTCTTGAAATATTCCAAAATGAAACAAAAAAAACATATTTCTTGTTTATCCTGTGAAATCTGCAAAAATGCTCCGAAGGGGCTAAAATTTGGTGAAACTTCATCATTTGAGTTCCTCTATCGACCCTCAAAATTTGAAACAAATCGAATATGTGGAGGGAAATCGCTGCTGATTTGGCACGGAATGCCCCGTATACTCTTATGCGAATCTCTGAATGCGATAATAATTGAATGGAAATAAATGTGTACACATTACTGAGTTGTAAAAACGTTTTCATGGAATCAAATTTTTCCAATTGAACCTCATAGACTATATAGTCGGTAAGAGAACGAAAAAATGATGTCACAGACTATGGTGAGAAACAAACGAATACTAACGCAAGATAGAGGTAGGCGATCTAAAAATCGATATACATTGTATAAAAAAGAATCGATTCTTTTCCGATCAAATTACTGTACTCAGTACAGTAAAATAGCCCTGACAAATTCGATAACGACCAGCACATTCATTTGAGGATTTTTTACGGTGTAGAGAATATGGAGAAACAACGGAAAGGCAATGTGAAATTGTTTTTACGACGTTCTTCTTACTGATCTCGCTTACCCACTTCAAATGCACACGGTAAAAAATCCGACTGAATGTATAGTTGCATCTTGCTTGAAAACGTGACTGACATTCAGTCTTTTATATTGTGTCGGGTTTGTTTTCGGCAACAGGGCTAATTTTGGTTACATCTTAAAATCAGTTAATGTTCAGGATGGAACAGTCACAAAAAGGATTTCTTGGAATGACAAAATTTTTCTTGTCGCTGGGACGAAACTCATTTTTTCCTTGGGCCTAAAAAATTTTACTTGAATCAAGAAAAGTTCGTTTTGATTTCAAAAGAAACAATTTCAGCAGCTCACAAAACGAAGCGTATCTTAAACATGGGGCGCGGTCAGGTGCACCCAATATGTTTGATCTCCGGACAAAATATCCCCGTCTGAAATACCCCGAATTCAAATATCATGTAAAAAATATCCCAGGCAGTATATCCCGGACAAAATGTCCACTCACTAACCTTATGTATCTTTGTGCGTAAATTCCAAATCTGCAATCAAATTTTTTCGATCATCCTTAGTTTTTGGACTACAGTGACTTTTTCAGCATTTTTTTAAGTACCACATGGCTTATAGGCGTGGAACTGTTTTGATTTTCTGTACATTTTCTCGAATGGATACTTTGTCGAAAAATGGAAAAAACCCTACCAACAGAAGTGTGCATCACACAAACGTGGCTATTCGTCAGCGGGCGAAGCTCGCTGACGACAACGCATATATAGTGGAAGGAGCGGGGTCCAGGGGCGAACACATATCACAAATCACACACCTCACCTACAGTTCACCTCTCGTGTTCTCAGAAAACGCCTCTTCACAAAGTATGGTCTGGGGCCCATAATATCCGCAGTGCAAGGAGCCAGTATATCCACCTTGCCCATCTTGGAAAATGAAATTTTCCTACACTCAACTTGATAAGTAAACTGACATCACTTCATGTAAAACACAATCTTTATAGCATACTAAATACATACTTGAACTTGGTTTTACCAGTTAAAATGAAAAAACCGTAGTATTATCAAGTCAAACTCTTATCTTTTAGACTTTTGATAAAGAAGCCCTAACAGCAAAATGCGGAACAAATATGCAGCACATTGTTGAGAACGTACAACAGTTTGAAGCAATTTGCAGGAACGTTGCGTCGGCAAATGCGTAACAATATGCTGTAAATCTAGGATTTTAGCTTGAGTTGGTATCGTGTTGCAGGGAAGTTGCTTGGTTTCATGAAACCCTCAATCACATGCGTAGCAAATTTCCAGCAACTTTACGGAAACTTGATAAACAACTTGAGAGCAACGATTGCACAGCAAATTTTGTTGTATGGGAATTCACTGCTTGATGTATTACAAATCATAACAGCTGAGCGATCAGCGCGATCTACAGTGTCGTTTGGGAACTAGTTCTGGTAGTTTTAGTGTTCACTGCTAGAATTCGTGAACTAAATAATCAGATACCGAGGGAGCCCATATTACCAGCAGGCGCCCATTATACCACCTTTGCCTCCAGTAGTTTTCAAAAACCCTAGATCATTGTGCGGAGAATACCATTTACTCAGGGGGCATAATCTCAAATGCAACATTCTCAAACGGATTTCAGCGCTGCCATACGGTAGTACAGTGAGTTATTCGCCATAGATACAACTAACACAAACAATGAACAAATCACACCGATTTTCGAATTAGTGTTAGTGTATACATGTAAAATAGTTCACTGTACTACCGTATGGCGGCGCTGAAATCCGTTTGAAAATTTTCTATTCGAGATTATGCCCCCTGCATCTACTTTCCTGGCGGTTCCAAAGTGACCAATTTTTGTCGTTTATTTCGGTTATTTTTTAGTTTAGTATAAATTTGGTCCGAAAATGGTTACTCAGATGGTTTTTACCATATAATGACCTATTTGTGATCGAGAACTAATGGTTGCTCAGAACAAATCTGCCACCAATACACGGAGAGAAGTATATGGGATTGATTACCATTTGCCTCAGTTCTCATCGCGACTTTAGAATTTAGAATAGGAAGTGCACGGAGAAAACGAATGTATTGAAAAGTTCCATAATTTATTGAAGATCAGCGCCAATCTGTGACGGATAACGTTATTTACCTAAATTTATTTCTAGAAGTACCATCATTAGATGTACTTCTACAAGAAATTATGGTACTTTTGACGATATATTCAGGTCAATAATTTTATCCGTTACAGACTGGCGCTGATTCTCAATAAATTATGGGACTTTTTAAAATATATTTTTCTGTGTGTGAGTGATGACTCGCGATTTGGTGATTATTACGATGTTAACCTATCGTTTCCATGGCAACGTAAACAGTTTATCGTACTCAATTCCTTTTCACATGGGACTTATTACAATTTTGAAATATCTGTCACCAAATTACTATTCTTCATAGTAACCGTTACCGTGTACTTCTCTCCGTGTAGGTGACCAAAAAATGTGGGCGTTTTTGGAATCTTTTTGGTATTTTTGACGTGAACACCCAGAAAATTACCACGAAATAACCGAAAAATCACCAGATTGGGATTGATTGATGTTGGTTGGATTTTTGTGAAGTTTGTTGAAAAAAGTGTCCCAAACGACCAACAAGTTACCAAAACCAAAATTTTTCGCCAAAATGTAACCGACATTTTTGGTCGCTTGTCGGTTTACCCAGATCCGCTAGGGATTGAATGTTATTTTTGTTTTTGCTTTTTGTCATTTCTGCTACTCAAGGGATCGGAATTATCGCAGCAGTTTAGGAATTTTTTTTCTTGACGGCTTCGATTATATTATAAAAAACAATCAATGAATTCTGCTTCCTCGTCAGAGGGAAGCTTTGTGATCGTTTCCGGGGCCCGAGAAAATTTTCTTGTCCTCATACTCAAAATCTCTTAGGCCAAAATGTTCCTCCAAACTCGGGAAAAATTCTTGGTTCCTTGTTTGTCTGTGTGTGTGTGTGCGTAAACTTTTGCGACCAGGGATATCTTCTGTTCCTATTATCCGATCGTCATGAAATTTCAACCACGGTTAGATATAGTGATAGTATAGCTGATAGTGGCCCCATATCAATTCCAACCTGATTCTTACAGAAGAACGGAAGGGCTGAGGGAAAATGTGAAAAAAATCGTGATTTTGCGACCGCGCAGATCTTCGCTTCCTATCATCCGATTGCAATGAAACTTATACCGCGTCATAGTTATGATCCGATAGTGATCCCATATGAGTTTCATCTCAATCGGTTGAAAACTGGAAAATTTTTTTTTGCGATCTGCATTTTTTGGTAATATTTTGAAAGCATGCCTTCCCTATGTCCGTATCATCCAAATGTTATGGAATTTGGGGCATATCCAATTCACGAGGTGTTAGCTGTACGGTATAAGTTTCAAGCGAATTGGAAGTCAGGGAAGAAAATGGTAAGCATTAAGCTTCGAAACGAAATTTGAAAATCTCGTACATACTGATATCATGTGGATATATTTCGTTCCTATGATCCGATCGTTATGAAATTCTCACCATAGTTTCATGCACGGTCGATAGTGATCCCATATAAGTTTCAATTTGATCCTCATAAAAAAACGGGAGAAGGAGAGGAATTCTGTCGTCGAAAATTGTGATTTTACGACCCAGCATGTTCTCGCTTCCTGTTATCCGATTACAATGGAATTCATACCACGATTTAGCTATGGTCCTGTAGCGGCCCCATATGAATTTCATCCCAATCGGTTGAGAAATATGGAAAAAGAGTCTTCAGCAATTTGCATTGTTTTTGCTTCCTCGTTAAAGGGAAGCTTTGTGATCGTTCCGAGGGACCGAGGATTTTCTTGTCCCCAAACTCAAAATCTCTTAGGGCAAAATGTTCCTCCGAACTCGGGGGAAATTCTTGGTTCCGTGTCTGCGTGTGTGTGTGTGTGTGTGTGTGTATGTGGATTAATTTGCCAACGCCCATATTGTCCGTCCCACTCATCCGATTCCGATAAAATTTATACCATGGTCGTAGAGTGAGGCGATAATGCACGGAGAGAAGTATACGATAACCATTACTAGGAAGAATAGGAATTCGGTGACAGATATTCCAAAATTGTAATAAGTACTATTCAAAATCGAAGTGAGTGCGATAAAATGTTGACGTTACCATGGGAACGATAGGTTAACATCGTAATGATCACCAAATCGCGAGTCAGCACTCAATTCCTATCCTAAAGTCGCGATGAAGACTAGAGCGAATGGTAATCAATCCCATACACTTTTCTCAGTGTGGTCTCATAAAAGTTTCAGCCCGGTTGACCCAGAGCATTTGGGTGAAGAAGGACAAATGTGTTGAAAAATTGCGAGTTCTGCGAACGCGCATATCTCCGCTTCCTATTATCCGATTGCAATGAAACTTATACCACGTTCTAGTTATGATCCGATAGTAGTTCCATATTAGTTACATCTGAATCGGTTGGAAACTGGGAATTTTTGTCTTTGTAAGTCACATCGTTTCTCAATATTTCGAAAGCATGCCTTCCCTATGTTGATATCATCCGAATGCCGTCAAACCTTGAGGACATTTAGTTCACCAGGTGTTAGTTGTACGATATGAATTTCAGGTAAATTGGAATCGAGAGAAAGAAATGGTAAGTATTGAGCTTCGCGACAAAATTTGAACATTTGAACAGCGAATATGTTCCGTTTCTATCATTCGATCGTGATGAAGTTTTCATCATACACGGAAAAAAATGAACTGTTAATTTTACCAGAATTCCGGTTACTATATGGACAGCAAGGAATATCTGTGACTTTTACTGGAATTCTTGTTAAATTTACCGGAGCCCTTGTTAAATTTGCCGGAGACTTGATTCATTTAACTAGAATTCCGGTTACAATAGCAGTAATTCTTGCTGTCCATATATTAACCGGAGTATTTTTTTCAGTGTAATTTTGTACAGTGTCGATAATGATCCCATATAAGTTTCAACTTGATCTTTGCAGAAAAACGGGAGAGGGGGAGGAATCACATTGTCGACAATTTTGATTTTGCAACAGTACGTATCTTCGCTTCTCGTTATCCGATTGTAATGAAACTTATACTACGTTTCAGTTACGGCCCCATAGGTGTCTCATGTAAGTGTCATCCCAATCGATTCAGAGTTTTCCTGAGTTTTTCTTTATTTTCATATGGGATGTTATCAAAAACTGTATTTTTGGGACAAGGGCATGTTTTTGCTTCCTGTTATCCAATTGCAATAAAATTTATACTACGGTTCAGTTATGATCCCATAGTGGTCCCATATAGGTTCAATCACAATTGGTTGAGAAATGTGAAAATAGAGTCTTTAGCAATCTGCATTGTTTGACGATATATTGTTAATAGTTTCATCACTATTGGTTGATTAGGAACGAGGAAGCCGTGTGCCATTTGGCAGAGTTTTTATACATCTCAAGATTTTCCCTTATGAAAAAACCCGATATCGAAATTTCATCGTTCAATCATCAGTTGTATTGATACTATCCGAAACCTATCGTGTTGTTTCATTATCGGACAAGTCCGATAGATTTTGGATAGTATCAATACAACTGATGATTTAGCGATGAAATTCCGATATTGGGTTTTTCCATACACGCAGAGAAAAGTTGCCTAAAAAATTACTACACTTTATAGTAAAATAGGGACAAAATCACATTTTGGGGTTATGTATTATATGTTGTCATTCAAATTACTATACTTTCTATCAATAAATAACAGAATTCCATCACTGCTTACTAGAAAGTATAGTAATTTGAATGACAACATATAATACACAACCCCAAAATGTGATTTTGTCCTTAGTTTACTATAAAGTGTGGTAAACTCCCTGGCGAGAAACACCCCTAAAATCTTATTACATACCCAAAGGGGTGATGAGAAATCATGACAAATAGTGAGGAATAATATGGCAATGACAAAAACACATCGTGCTATATTTCCAATGGCTTGTTTGTTTTACCACAGGATTGCATACAGGTTGGTTGAAAAGTTCCTGCGCTCACCAAGAGATAGCACTGCTAGCTCAAAACTTTTTTTTTCTCAAGTTGGTATATCTGTCCTGAGAACACATGCAAAGTTACAAGTCATTCTGTCAATTCATTCTTTGTTTACAAGCCATTTGAAGTTGACGTGTCATTGATTTTGCTTAATGAGGAAAAAATTGAATATCGTGCAGTCATTAGATTCTTTGTTTTGAAGGGTTTAAAAGCAAAGGAAATTTATGAACAATTGTTAGAAGTGTATAAGGAGTCCTCACCTTCAAAACGCACCGTTGAATTTTGGGCTGGTGAATTTAAACGTGGTCGTACTAGCCTTGAAGACGATCCACGCGAAGGACGACCAAAAACTGCAACCACAGCAGAAATCATTGAGCATGTACATAATATGGTTAGTGAAGATCCAAGTTTGACTAAGCGTGAAATTGCTAATGCCATAGGCATCTCAGACGAACGAGTACTCCATATTTTACATGAAGAATTACGTATGAAAAAACTGTTTGGAAAGTTAGTGCCGCACACGTTAACAATTCAACCAAAACTGGATCGAAAACAAATTTCTCAGCGTAATTTGGAGCGTTTTAAGCAGAATAAAACCGACTTCTTGCGTCGTTTTATAACTATGGATGAGACTTGGATCTACCACCATGATCCTAAATTGAAACAAGAACGTTTACAGTGGACTGAAGCTGGTTGTTCAGCTCCAAAGCAGGTGAAGTCACAACGATCAGCAAAGAAGGTTATGGCATCAGTTTTTTGGGATGCCAAAGGAATTTTGTTCATTGATTATCTTCAGAAAGGTAAAACAATGGACTCCGAATATTACTGCAGCCTTTTGGATCAGCTGGATGAAAAAATTCGTGAGAAAAGACCTGGTTTAAAGAAGAAAAAAATCATTTTTCATCAAGATAATGCACCTGCTCACAAAAGTGTTTTGACGATGGCTAAATTCAAAGAACTCAAGTACGAATTGCTTGAACATCCACCGTATTCGTCAGATTTGGCTCCTAGCGACTACCATCTCTTCAGAAATCTCAAACAATTCCTTCGTGGAAAGCATTTTTCGTCGAATGAAGAGGCCATAGCAGCCGTAGACGGTTATTTTGCGGAGCTCCCGGAAAACCATTATAAGGATGGGATAAAATTATTGGAAGATCATTGGAACAAGTGTATTGAGCTTCTAGGAGATTATATTGAATAAAAAAATATATTTCGTAACAAAAACAGTATTCTTTCATTTCGAGCGCAGAAACTTTTCAACCAACCTGT
Organism: Gonatopus flavifemur; assembly: GCA_018340375.1. Classification (NCBI taxonomy): domain Eukaryota; kingdom Metazoa; phylum Arthropoda; class Insecta; order Hymenoptera; family Dryinidae; genus Gonatopus; species Gonatopus flavifemur. Next base: position 4,849,777 of record JAFFJZ010000001.1, read on the forward strand.
AGAATTTGAGAGGTTTTTCTCGCCAGGGCTTTTGTGCTACCTGAAACATTTCTTCACACATAGCACAAATGTCTCAGTATAGTGTTACCGCGATACGATACGATACGATATTCGGAGCATTATCGTATCGTATCGCGAACTTATCGCCTGATTATCGTATCGCCTCGGACAATATCGTATCGTATCGTATATCGTCAAGATTATCGTCGATAATATCGTCGATAATATCGGCAAAAATATCGTCGAAATCGTGAAATTTTGAATATCTCGAATGATTTTGTGGAAACCAATCAGACTGAGAGCTGGATGCACTGATTTATACGTATAATCTGGATGTAGTATGTTCGTATGCCAAATGTTGAATTTTTTGATTCGATTGAAGTTAATGAAATCACTATAAAATAATAAAAAACGACAGAACCATCTACGGCTGGCCTCCCATGGACCGAATTTTCTAGGTTATGAAATGTAATCCGAAGATGTGATTGGTCCTTGAATAGTACCTCACCAGAATTCCCTAGATATCCCTCATAAATTCCGTTCGATGGGAGAGAAGCCTAACAGGAGGCCAAGTCCTTAAAAATAATGAATCAAGATTATGATTGAAATAATACAATTACTTAACGAAGTACAAAACACACTATAGTTTCACAATAAATAATATGAAAATGAATTATCCAAAAATTTTATTGTACTTCCAAGATATAATTTGCATTTCAGAATTGGATTAGTTGATATTTGAATCATGTTATCGTAATAACTTGCGTTACTGTCCAGATGGAGTTCGTGCTTCAATTGGAGCCACTGTCGGAATTAGTGTATCGTATCCAGTTATTATACTAGATATCAGTGTTGCGATTGCTTCGTGTTTGAAAACAATAATATATTGCAGAAAAATTCTCTCATGACGCGAAGTAATAGCCGAAGTATTGTTTCCAGTCGAGAACCAGATGTGTCAAACGATGGAGCTGAAAACTTGACAAATAATGATCAACGTAAAATGAAAAAAAGACCAGGACGTTATGACGATTATTTTGACTGGATCGTTGACGGGCTCGCCAAATATGGGATTTGCAAACTTTGCAAGGCACGAAACATTACCAAAAAAGTAGCTACCCCTAAATCTAACACATCAGGATTAAGAAATCATTTAAATCTGAAACATAACGAGATTTTTCAACAACACTTTACCAAGAAAGTTTTGGATGAAAATCAACAATCCTTGACCCCAGCTTTTCGCAATGGTAAAAAACATCAAGTGAGTTGTCATTAATATTAAAACACTTCAATTTTCATTATGTGAAATAATATGATCCGTTTGAAATTATTTGAGCATAGTATCACGAATCTATTGATCATTTGAGGTTAAGTGGTAGAAAAAGATTTGCAGTTCCCCAATAAAAATTAGAATTTTTTGAATCGTTTTGGATTTTAGAATGAATGATAAGTTTACAATATCTCTTTTCAATGAAATTTCTCATATATTGGTTCTTGTCGATGAAATGTTTGTTGACCATACATTCATCGACAAGCATCAGTATATGAGAATTCCATTGACAAGGGGTATTGTAGAAAAATTCTAAAACTTGACTTAACAGCAGAATGCCCGAAGGGGTCGATTCGACTACTCTGCTTTTTTTCTATATTGCATTGTTTTTCATCTTGGCTTAAGCTTTGCGGGAAGCGGACCGATATTTCGATCACACCAAGGTGGTCTCAATCCAATAAGAGCCATGAAAGTGCATTATTTAATGCACAGAATTAAGAATAATGCAATAGAAACAAAAACAAAGTAGTCAAATCCACCTACTTGGGCATTCTAGTGTTAATCAAACGTATCATTCATTCTAAAACGATTGAAAAAAATTCTGATTTTCAGCTGGAAAACTCGGTCTTTTCTTCTACAACTTTACCTTGAAGCATCAATAGATTCGTTCTAATTTCAATTGATTATGAATATTCATAGGAAGGGTTTATCAACCCGTTGATATAATGAATGAGAATGATGAATTTCTATGTTCCCTGTATCGAGAAATACATTTGATTGAATGTTATTCAAAACTATCATTGCAGGAATGGAATCAAGAAAAGTTTGTCTTGAAATTGGTAGAATGGGTTGCAGTTAAATATCTTCCTCTGAGCTTTTTTGATGATGAGCTGACTCAAGAACTATTTAATGGAATTAATCCTCAATTAAAACCTCCATGTCGTACATCATTGACAACGGCAGTCTGTGATACTTACCACAAAGCAAAAGGTATCGTAATGAACAAGTTGAGAAAAAATACCTCAAGAATATCATACACAGTCGATGGTTGGACCTCAATTCGCACAAACTCGTATTATGGTATAACTGGTCATTTTATTGATGAAAATTGGGAGATGTATTCATTGGCAATTGATTTTATTCCATGTCAAGGGCTGCATGCTGGTGTTGACATTGCTCAATTTTTTGTTAATTCTCTTTGTGAAGTGGGGCTGCAAAACAGCATTCAAGGTATTACCGTGGATAATGCCTCGGTGAATCGAGTCTTCATTGAAAAAGTCGAAGAACAATTGAAAGAGAAAGATATTGACTTTCAAGCTGATTCACAGCATTTCCGTTGTTTTCCGCACATTTTAAATTTAGCCGCACAAGATGTCCTCAAAGAATTACACGTCGATGAAGTGCCAGACAAAGATTTTTATGATTTATACGACGAAGGCAATGAGGAAGAAACTGTTGATGATGATCGGGGTCAAAATGAGAAACTTTTACCACTAGTTAAACCACGGAATATTTGCATAAAGTTGAAAAAATCTCAGCAAATAAGCAAAAAACTTGAAAGTTATTGTAACGTTCATGAAGAAAAAAAGATTCACTTGCCTTTGGACGTATCCACAAGATGGAATAGTACCTACGAACTAATTGTAGCTGGATGCAAAATGAAAAAATCAATCGCTTCACTTACATCGGATAAAAGTTTCAACATTCAGCATTTGGATATCACCGATACAGAGTGGTGTATACTCCAAACGATCCAAAAGTTCTTGAGAAATTTCAAAAAACTCTCTGACAATCTTAGTGGAGATCAGTATGCAACACTCCCTTCAGTTGTTGTTGGGGTCAACATTTTACTGGATAACATCGAAAAACAATGTCACGATCTGGATATGAAACCTGACAGAACAAACATTGATGAGATTATGATTCGTGCTTTTCTGGCTGGACGAGATAAAATATTAAAACATTATCACAAAACGAATTGGATTTATTGTGCTGTGCTCATTCTCGATCCTAGACACAAGTTAGAAATATTTGATAGGACTCCATGGGGAAGAGAATTGGAAGAAAATTCATACGAAACGTTCCGGGATATTTATAGAACAAAATATACTGATCCAATCAATGGAAATGACGAAACTGTTGGAAAGACAGTGGACTCGGATGATGAATATTCAAAAAGCATAGATGATTTGTATTGTGCTGGTAGAAGAAGTAACCAAGACTGGGAATCAGAATTGAAAACTTATCTTCAATTACCAAGGGCTGATCAGAAAGTCGATATTTTGAACTGGTGGAAAGTAAATGAAAACAATTTTCCAAGGTTAGCGAAAATGGCGCGAGATTTACTAGCTATATGTGCATCAAGTACACCAGTTGAGCGTCTGTTCTCCACTGCTGGCTTGATTTTGAGGAAGCATCGAAGTAGACTAAACGACGATAACATAGAGTACCTTTTGTGCTAACATTCATGGTTCAAAAGCTCGTTGAGAAGTTCACTTATGAATGAACTTGAAGAAAAACATTGAAAAATGTTAACAATTACAATACTTCCGTTCCCCAAAGAACTGCAATGTTTGTGATACATATACGTATAATATAAGCATATAATATAATATAATATATATGATATATATATTTTATGTATAAATCTTTTTCTCAACTGGCAATATTAGTCATAATATCAAGTAGAGGTGATGTATTATCTTACTAGTATTTTTACTTTCGGTGATCTCACATGCAATCATAATTCTCAATCCTAGTTATGATTGATTTCCTAATTGAATCCTTTTCTTTGTATTCAAAATTCAAAGAATAATTATTTTTATTTTTTTTAATTGTTTCACGATATTATCGTAATTATCGTGAATCTCGTGATCAAAATATCGTATCGTATCGTCTTATCGTTACGATAAAAATACACGTTATCGTATCGTTTGTCGCGATTATCGTATCGTATCGCAATTATCGTCTATCGTGGCAACACTACTCAGTAATATCTGTAGGATATTCTGGCAATATTACAATGTCTTTAGAATGCTGCAGAATATTCTGAAGATATTACTGAGACATTTGTGCTATGTTGGTTGTATATATTGTGATGTCGTCATTCGCATGATATCCAACAAGATAATTCATCCCCAATAAAAATATTTCTCTTCAAAATTCTTCAAAACTCTTCAGATTTTTCTACATAACTGTCAGATTTCGAACGCTTTGAGAAATTTGCAGAATTTTTAACAATAAATATTACTCTACAAATTTCTGCATTACTCTGCAAAATTGTACATAATTCTTCCAATCTTCGTAATATTTTATGAATTTCTCCACAAAATTCGTACAAAACTCGCCAAATCTCCATATTACATTAAATACTTCTCTGCATATTTCTGCATTACTCTACAAATCTCTGTTTTATCTATTCACTTTTGCTTGAGGAAAAAAATTTTTGTTCAGAGTTTATCTCTACAACTCTCCTTCCAGTTCGACTTGAATGACATTACGGAAGAGACGCCACATTGAAAGTCCATTTTTAGGGACTTTCCTCAGTGAGGATCGAACCCGGGTCCTGCGAGTGAGAAGCAAAGCCTCTATCACATCAGCGGATCTCCGAGATGACCGCAGTAATCTTAAAGTACCACTTATGGGAATCATCGCAATGGAAAATTTTGAAAAATTCGTTCTCGTGAGGTATAGACCAATCAATTCAGAATCTTATGAAACGAAAAATGAGTAGATCATGGGAGAAAGGTTTCTTTCGACCTTAACTTGTAAATTTCTTCAAGTGCTGGGTTAAATCGATCGAAAATTTGGAAAGTTTGTCCCTGTAAGATATAGAGCAATCGATTCAGAATCTTATGAAACGAAAAATGAGTAGATCGTGGGAGAAAGGTTTTTTTCGACCTCAACTTGTAAATTGTTCCAAGCGCTGGGTCAAATCGATAGAAAATTTTTAAAAATTCGTTCCCGTTAGATATAGACTAATCGATTCAGAATCCTCCGAAAGGAAAAATGAGTGGGTCGTGGGAGAGAGGTTTTTTCGAGGCCTACTAGTGAATTTTACTTAAGTTGTTTTGAGTCGATTGAAAAATTTGAAAAAATTCACTTCATCTCCGCAAATGCGATTTGAGAAAAATGTATGAATTTGTATAGACAACTCAACTCTCCGCCACAAGCCGTAATATTCTTGGAATAGACAAATAAAGAGAAAATTCAAATTTTTTTCTGCAAATGTAGTTTGCAGAGAAATGTATGAATTCGTGGAGAAAATTCCTTTCCTCATCGAATGTTTCCACCATTTATCAAGTAGAAAAATGTTGAGAAAATTCAACATTTCTCAACGAAACAACTTTGATCAATAATTTGGAAATGTACAGAGAAACCTTTACTGGCAATAGAAATTTTCAGAAATATGCAGAATTTCACAGAGTTTTGGAAGATGAATCTGTTGAAAAAATTCTTTCTTTCTCTAAGAATTGCGATAATGAAGTTTTGAAGAGAAATATTTTTATTGGGAATGCTAAACAATTTGAGGTCACAAAGTTCGTCTTCCGAAGGAGTAGATGGAAATTCATGAATCAAAATTATTAAACGGGCAGAGAAAAAGGTTTGTGCATGCATATATCTGGGATGCACATATCGAATTCAAGTACGCTTCTCGATGTTTCATCATTCTTGTCTCATAAAAAATAACTTATTCATACAATAGAATTTTCTAAAGTCAGATTACCATCGTTATTTCATACAGGGTAGGAGTTGCTTACAATTTCACACTCAACAAAATTTGATTCCTGATTATATAAGTTTGACATGGTGATCCAGTAACTTTATCCAGGATTAAGGATTGCATTGATCTTACATAATCAAGATATAAGAGGGTCATGTTATATTTATTACATTTATAAATGCTAATTATATCATACCTGTTGCCCTTTGGTAAGATTTTCTTCTGATCGCGGATAAGTGGATAACCGCGCATCACACGTATAACGCCTATGCGTTGTGAATTATCCATGAAGGTTATCACGATATGAATTCATTTGAAGAACTTTCTTCGTGTGGTTCGTTGTATTTTTTGCTCCACATAGCGGTAAAACGATCCCTATGTGGTATCACACGTATCTCAAGCATCGACTATTACAAAACAAGAATTCTACCTGATAAAAAATGTAACTATTCTGTGGTCATAATTATGTAATGGAGAGAAATTACGATATTCAGAATTCTTTGATAGTATTGCATGTGTTTCGGATATTGTTGAAAAAACAGGGAAGATTCAAAACATTCTTCTTCCATCCTTGGTAAACATTTTGACAAAAGAATATAGCGAATGGAAGTAAATCGTTTATTTTCATGTGGAACCTAAACAATTCATCATAAAATTAGTATTCATGTACTGAAGAAGTACGAAGGAAAACCACCAGTGTGTGTATAATTGAGAAATTTAAAAAACTCATATGAAAAATGGTTAGTCAAAAGTGAAACCTACTTTCATCCCAAATATCTCAATGTGTGTATGGACCAATGGCCCAATCGTGGACCAAGCCCGGCACAAGAACTGCCAAGACCCCTGATAAACATTTTTATCAATTTTGGCTTAGGCTTGGACATAAAATAATATCAGGTCAGGCTTGGACCTACCAGACCTGGTCCAATTGATTTACCAAGCATTAATAACTGATCTTTATTCCAGTTGATGAATTTTTTCCTCACATTATCGTACGGGAATCGAGTTGAAACTATGCACGGAGAAGAGAGAAATTCGCTGTGATAGCGGAATCTAATTTTGCTGAGTCCCTTTGGGTGGAGCAGCGAATTTTCTGCTGCGACAGCAAACTATTTGCCATCACAGCAATCTTGTTAGCTATGATAGCGGTTTTTTAGCTTTGGCAGCAAAAAGTGTTCATATATAGAATAGAAAACGAATTTTGCTGGAGAAGTCAGCTTTTTTTGCTAAAAAGTTGTTGTCATAGCTAACAAGATTGATATGATGGCAAATAGATTCCTGCCACAGAAAAAAACTTGCTGCTCTAGCAAAAGGTACCCAGCAAAATCAGATTTCGCTGTCAGAGTGAATTTCTGTCTCCGTGTGGGGCAAATGTGCCAAGTTTGGAAGGCTTGTATTGCCACCTGGAAAATTTGCGTTCCAATCGATTCGCTTTTAACGTTAAATCGTGCGCAAACGAATGACTTTCTACGGAAGGATCATAATGTTATCTTATAATGATCTGATTCCCCTCTTAAAAGTCACCTGGAGAACTGATGGTGCTCCGAAAAGTAATGAGACTGATTTTTTATTCACTCAAACTTTTATTTCTTTCAAATATTAATGTTATCCTCTTCAAAGTACTTCTCTTGAGCAGCTACACATCGATGGAGACATTGTTTCCACTCTTGATAGCAGCGCTGGAAGTCTTCAACCGGTATGGTCTTCGGCATGTCCGTAAAATTCTTTTGGAAATTTTCTGAAGTTCCGAAATGACGTCCTTTGAGGACATTTTTCAGTTTAGGAAAAAGAAAAGTCACAGGAATTGAGGTTAGGTGAATAGAGGGGCTGGGGAATCACATGAATGCCTTCTGAGGTCAAAAATTATGTTATGAAGAGAGCAGTGTGACATGGGGTGTTGCCAATGTCTGGTTTGTCACGAACGACCCTTCTTCTAAGCCATTCAAGGACGTCTTTATAAAAAACTTGGTGAACAATTTGTCATGGAGGAACAGATTACAAAAGGTTATCAGAAATTCAATTCGGATCCATTATGTTTACCTGATGTGCAATGAAATTATTCCAAATATCTGGAATGAATTTTTCTTAACAATGTTTGGAAGCCCGGAAAAAAGTGATTGGATTTGATCGGATCTCGTTCAGGCTGATCAAATCTGGTTGGATCTATTCATACGAAGAGATGAGTATATGTGTGAAACTAAGTCTACGTTCTGTCAGATTTGATCAGATCTGATGTCGGAACCTTTGGGGTCTAAAAGGATCCAGTTCGATTTGACCGGGTTTAGTGGGATCCATCCGTACCGAAAAATGAATATTTGTGGAACTTAGTCTATGTCCTATCAGATCTGTCCGGATCTAATCGGATCTGAGCAGATCCAATTGGATTCCGGGAAATCCAATCTGGATCCGACTGGATCTGATTAGATCCGATTATTTCATCCTGAGAGGTTATTTCAAAAACAGTGGGTAAATGCTAAAAATATACAATGTCTGGATCAAAATATTTGAAACAATGGTTTCAAAAGTGAGTCAAGACATCTCGAAGTCCTGCGCAGTGTTCTTGAAAATCAGCTGATCATTGTGTGTCATTGCATTCAACGTTACAATATTAACATTGTGCCAGCTCATTGGATCATATTTGGATCAACTATGATATCTGTTTTAATGCGCACAACTATCGAGTCAAGCTTAGGCCAGACTGGGACAAACTGTCATGTATAAATCTTCAGCTATTACAAATTTGAAATTCAATCTCTGCTGATCAGCAGCATTCGTGTGCGTGGGCCCTGGTAAAAATAAAGTGTCCTCCATGTCACGAAGTGTCATAAAAATTGAATGTAAATGTACACCACGAAGAGATTCACGCATTTTGGAATGTTACATGATACTCTTTTTTGCCAACGTACATTATATTTTCACCACGAAGATGCTTGTGCACTTGTGTGTAAAATATTGGCACAACCAACGCTTGTTTTTCACACTCTTGCCAAGCTTGCGCCAATGGAGCGACCGTTTCCGAAATAGTACAAATGCACCATAACCGACTAATCATTTAAAACGTTGGGACAATTACGGGACAATATGTATGTTTTTAGCCAAGGTTTATTCCTTGGGACAAACTTGGATTTTTTTCAGCCTTGTCAATACCTGTATGGGAAACTTTTTCATTCACAGCAACTCCGGACACGGTGACAGGAAATGAAAGATTTCATAATATCATCCCGTGCAATACTACCACCGATCACTGGACATTTCTTCGTCGCTTCTACGCTGCTCCTCTCTTGCTCCATCTTGTATCAACGTCTCCCTTGCTCCACCTTGTATCAACGTCTCCCTTTTATCCACGCCGCCTCCCCGGAGATGCGTATTGTATTGTCCAGTTATTCCGAATAAATTATGATAACTTCATTTTGAATTGTAACAACAGATTTATTTCCTTGTCAAATATTTGTTATAAGCAAATTTCATGCTGATACTAAATTGATAATTGAGAACTTACACTGACTTATGCATATTCTACAATAATTTCAGACCTTAATTTTCTAATTTCATACGAATATACTTCACTTACAAACAAACAAAAAAATAACAAATTGATTTTTCAATTTTTAAATATTTCAAAAAGAAAATAATAAAATATGTATATATAAATTTCCACTCATCAATTGTATTCTTGTATTCAATATACGAACAGAAAAGATTATATAACTTTCGTATACATCTATGTTCATGAAATAATGGAATTTGGTTGACTTTTTGTATATTTTTCTTATTAGTTTAAATGTAAAGTTTATGTTACTCGTTTGTACGTTGAGGCTCCGCGTTGGAAGAACGAGAAATCTATATGATATCAAAAAGTTTGATCAATTTATTCTTTCCACAGGTCCTTTTTGTGTAGCTAAAGATTTAGTCTTAGTCGCTATACATTTTTGAACAATATGTCTCTAAAAAACAACAATATAAAAAGTGTTTCGAGCACATAATAAATCGTACTGCATTGGACTTTATTTGGTCGGCTTTGGTAATCGATGTTACACGGAAAACAATTCCAGCAATCTAACTCTATGCATTCAAAATACAATGATATTGCTCAACTGTTCCTTATTGGAAACTAACTTTTCATTAAAATCATCAACATTTCCGGAGGTGACACTTCAATCGACAATAAATCAATTATGGATTATTGTTCAAGGACAATGTATGAAGTATTACTGCGTTGTCGAACAGATGACAATATTTTTTGTACATAAATTTGTTCGTTAGCCACATGCTGGGAGCGATGGATTCGACAGTCGTATTGATAAAATTTCCTTTTCCGTGTGACTGAAGGATAAACGGAGAATATAAAATCATTCTTAATACCTTATAATACAAATGAGAATATTTTGGACATACTTTTATATTGACAATTCAGGACTTCAAGAATAGAAGTGTAGACAGTGTTAAACTTAATATGATAATATTAATTGGTGCTTGTATCGAAAAAGCTGAATTGTAGAAACCACTTCCGTAGACTTGCAGACCAGCAGTCTCGATGCTTCGTTTGCAGTAGTCTCCATCTGTAAAGAAATTTTAATGTTGTGTATGAAATAATTGAGTGAGGATTTTGCGGAGTGTTTAAGTCACTATACAATTTAAACACTTTGATACTATTGAAATAAAACACTTGAATTTGCAGTGAATTCTTGGTATATTTTGCTACCTGAATGGTTGAGGGCAGAGAACACACAGTAGAAAATTTAGTGTATTTTGTTAAATATTCACTCGAAGGACGTGAGAAATTCACACAAAAGTGTCAAGTTCACATCGAGAACTTATCAATTCGGCACTCACCTGTGTTGACTTTTAACAGAAATTTTGAGTGGATCGTTTCGAACACAAAATTTTCCACTGTGCATAAGATTCTATTGGAAAAACAACATTTTGTTCCAAGCGATTTCAATTGAAGAAGCTCTTATGAATTTTGAAATTAGAACAGTCATAAAATTCCTCAAACCAGCATACTTTCGCTCGTGTTCTTGAATTTTCTCAGGAATGGATATTCAAATGAAACATGATATGTTGTTGATTCGCAATTGTCATCATTGTTTTTTCATCACCCGTTCCTAATATAGACTGTTTTTGTAACAACTAAACAACGAATAAACACTTTTTGAATGTTGATGTTTAATAATTAAATGTCAGATCAAAGTCACCAGGTGTAGAAGTATGAAACCGGAATTTCCCTATAAATGGCACTAATCATCAGTTTAGGGACCTTAACCCTGGTGAAAGAACCGGATAGGAACCGGATAAAGACCGGATAGCATCCGGACTGGGCCCGGAACGGAATGGTATCCGAGTGCATACGGGTTTTATACGAGTTTTTTTTTCGTTTCGGATACACATATGGGTCTATACGAGTGCAGTGCCGGGACTCCGGAGTGGGAATCGGACATGTATCCGGGTTTATTCGGGTTTCTTCTGGGGAAATTTTTGGGAATAGACTTTGTATACGGGTGTATCCGGGTGGTAAACGTGAACTTTGGAGCTCAAGATGGATACGTATCCGGGCTCATTCGGGAGTGATACGGGAATGATTCACCGAAATTCATTTATAAGTCTCAATCGGAGTTCGTTCCGGGTTCTATCTGGGGCAGTCTCAGACACATGGTTTTTTTTATACAGGTCTATCCTGGTTGTGCCCGGGAACCTTGAAGCTCAAAACGAATACGCATCCGGAAATTGATAACCGAAATTGATTTATAAGTTTCAATCTGGTTCCGTTCAGGGTTATACGGGTTCTATCTGGAGCGGTTTCAGAAATATGGTTTTCTATATGGGTCCATCCGGATTGTACACGGGAACTTTGAAGCTCACAGCGGATACGTATCCGGGTTCGTCCGGGAGTAATACGAAAATACATCTTGACTTTTCCAGATGGAAGCCGGATAAAGCCGAGCATATATCCGCTTTAAGCGATGTAGTTAACGAGGAGCAGCCCGGACAAATCTGTATATGAAACCATTCTTCGAAAAATTTTTCAGATCGCATCTAGATAAATCTGGAATGCATGCCGATTGAAACTTCTGAATGAATTTCGATGATGAATTTTTTTATTACTCCTGGATAAACCCGGATACGTATCCGTTTTGAGCTCTAAAGTTTCCGAGCCCAATCCGGATAGATCCGTATATGAAACCATATTTGTGAAACTGACCCAGATAGAAACGGATAGACTCGGAACGGATCCCGATTGAGACTTATGAATGAATTTCAGTGAATCAGTCCCGTATCATTCCCGGATGAACCCGAATACGTATCCATCTCAAGCCTCAAAGTTCCCGGCCACTACCCGAGTAAAAATGGAAAGTACAGGATTGATCACTCCGTGATCAAAAGTATGGGATTTGGCCTAAAGCTATACATTGCAAGTATGGGAATAGGCCACGAGCCATACACGGAAAAAACTGTTTAATAGAATTTACCAACGAGGGCGGTAAAATACGGCACTATTAGAATTTCTGTTAATATTTACTAGAACTGTGGTCAAATCTACTACTGCGGTAGTAATTGTGACTGCGACCATCGTAGATGTTACTAGAACTCTTATAAATATCACGAGAAATTCTAATAGTGCTGTATTTTACTGAACGCGTTAGGAAATCTTATGAAACATTTTTTTCCGTGTACTTTTGATCACGGAGTGATCAATCCGATACTTTCATTTTTACTGGGGTACCCGGATACACCCGTATCCAAAACCTATTCCCGGAAATTTTCCCGGATATGACCCGAATGAATCCGGATACATGTCCAATTCCCATTTCGCAGTCCCGATACTGCATCCGTATAGACCCGAATATATACCCGAAACGAACAACCTTCCCCGTATAATACCCGTATGCACCGGGATACCACTCCGTTCGGGTCCCAGTCCGGGTCCTATCTGGTCTTTATCCGGTTTTTCTCACCAGTGTATAATAAAAGACTCTGTAAGTGTTTTATCGTCAATTCGGAGATCCGCTGATGTGATAGAGGACTTCTAACAATTCAATTGTAAGTTGATCTTCATCGGTAATCTGAAGAAGAAAAATCGTGTGCAACGCATATAAAATTGAATTATCACGAAAAATTTTTTTTCTGCACAATAATATAGATCGAAATTTTTCAGATGGATCCGAATAAGACCCGGATAGAACCCGATTAGGACCCGAATACAATAACCCAATTGATTCCCGGGTGAACCTGGATGAAGTTCCGACTGTTATTCGGGTCTTATCCGAGTCTCAATTTCAATTCGTGGGAAGAATCCCGAATGAGTCCCAGATGGTCCCGGGTGAGACCAGGACATAAAAACCGTATAAGTCACCGTATAGACCCGGATAAAGTTCTAATGCCTATACGGGTCCTATCCAGGTTCCGAATGGAAATCTTGAATTGAATCCCGAGTCAGACCCGGAACGGATCTGATAAGAACCCGAACACGAAAACCCGATCATTTCTCGGATGAACCCGTATAAAGTTCCGACATCTATACGGGTCCTATACGGGTCTCAACTCTAATTTATGGGAAAATTCCCGACCGAGTCCCGGATAGTCCCGGATGAGACCCGAACACAAACACCGGATAAAGCGTCGTATAGACCCGAATGAAGTTCTGATGTCTATCGGGACCTTATCCCGGTCTTATCCGAGTTTTTAAGCAGGGAAGACCACTTCTTCAGCAACATCATCTCTCCCTAACAGGTGATGAAGATTTTCAACACAAAACAATAGAAGTTCTGTACATCCGTAATTGTTTTATAACCTTAAACATGTTGAGCTTTCCGCCTACAAACTACGATCTGCGGACAGCATTGATTTTTTGTTATCATTTGAAGAAAACTATTGCAGAATCATATCAAATGCTTGTCAAAGCTTACGGTGAACATGCCCTTGGTAAAACACAGTGTTTCGAGTGATTCAAAAAATTTGAAAGTGGTGATTTTTACGTGAGAAACGAAGAGCGTGGGAAACCACTGAAAACGTTCGCAGATGACAAATTACAAGCCTTATTATTGGATGAAGATGATACTCAAACTCAACGAGAACTCGCGGATCAACTGAATGTGACGCAGAAAGCCGTCTCCATTCGTTTGAAAGTCATGGGAAAGATTCGGAAAGTGGGAAAATGGGTTCCGCATGAACTGAATGAAAGACAGCAAGAAAATCGACAAACCACTTGTGAAATGCTGTTCGACAGATACAAAAGGAAGTCATTTCCCCATCGAATTCTGACAGGTGATGAAAAATGGATATATTTTGAGAATCCTAAGCGTCGGAAATCATGGGTGAATCCAGACGAATCTTTGACACCCACTGCAAGACCAAATCGTTTTGGAAAGAAGACAATACTCTGTGTTTGGGGGGATCAGAATGGTGTAATCTACTATGAGCTGCTAGGAAGGCGTGTTACAGGGAGCAATGCTGAATCTCTTCTTATTTTCGTTGTATATAGCAGACCTAAACTCATTCCTCACGAACAAAGGGCTGTCAGGTATAAATATTGATCGTACACGTGAACTTATGGATTTATTTTACGCGGATAACCTCGTGATCCTATCGACTTCAGTTTCAGACATGAACCGAAAAATCACTGCGTTATCTGAATATTGTGAACTTAATAAATTACAAATAAATACGTTATATTCAAGAAAGCCGGACGTCTTGCAAGGAAGAAACCTATATCCAAGTGTTTAGCAAAAAAATATCACAGTCGAAACGAGCTATACTTATCTAGGAATACCGTATTCTTCCTCCATATCTGGTGTGGATGTAAGGAAGAGTGCAATGAAAAAAATCGACATGTGGTCTGCGATTGAAATAATAAATCAATCCAAAATTAACACTTGAGAGGGAATTTCGCAAATCTTTGATTTACTAATAACTTTCATCCTGATGTATGGCAGCCCAGTACGGGGGTTCCAATACCTGGATGGAGTGGAAAAAATTCGAACAGGCTTTTATAAACGTGTTCTCTATTTACCGAAAAATACATTTAACGCACTGGTCAGATCAGAGGTTGGTAAAACCAGACTTGCGCATGCAATTCTTCAACGCGCGTGGAACTGGATATCAGGAATATTGAAAATGCAAGACAACCGCCTTCCAAAAATATGTTTTTGAAGAATGATAGAATTGTATCTCAAAAAACCTAATTATAAGTACAACTGGATAACCCAAATTTTGGATGTATTAGAGTCAATTGATCCGACGTACGCGCTTTTGGTTGAGAACCTAGAGTATGAAAGATGGGCTCAAGCTGGAGTAGTGTTATTACCCAAGCGTGTATTTACTACGGGTCCAATGGGGGCCCATGCTACCTAACGAGGGACCAATTCTGGAATGATAACATTGTTTCTAGCCTGGCTGTATTGCTTTGCTCGAAGACTAGGCGATACAATGGGCCCTGACCTAAGCCGATTTTGGCTCAACTTAGGGCTGGGCCCGCACCGAAGTTCAATATTTCCATTTTCTACGAACTATAATTGTATGGGAACAAACGAAGGGCCAAGATTAGTCCAAGATGGGTCCCATTGTCATTTTCCAATACTAGATCCAAGCAAATGGACCCTACTTGAGTCCATTGTCAATATCGGCAATACACACTTGGGTAGGAAAATACAAAGATTTACTAGATAACCATGATCTGTATATAGAGGCAAAGGTGGAATAATGGGCCCCTGCTGGTAATATGGGCTCCCTCTGTATCTGATTATGTGAGTCACGAATTCTAGCGGTGAACACTCAAACTACTGGAACTAGTTCACAAACGACACTGTAGATCACGCTGATCGCTCAGCTGTTATGGTTGATGATATATCAAGCGATGAATTTTGTGCTCGTTATCAAAAGTTTGAAAGGTAAGAGTTGGACTTAATATTACTACAGTTTTTTCATTTCAACCGGTGAAACCAAGTTTGGGTATGTATTGAGTATACTATAAAGATCGTGTTTCACATCAAGTAATGTCAATTTATTTACAAAGTCGAGGGTAGAAAAGTTTCATTCTCCAAGATGGTCAGGGTGGATATACGGGCTCTCTGCACTGCGGGTATTATGGCCCCCGACTCTGAATCTGAACTGTGGATCAAGTGTGTGGTTTGTGACATGTGGGCTCACAATGATTGTGCTGATTGCGAAAAAGATGTTTACAATTGTGACTTCTGTAAATAAATTAAAACGAAAATGATTCTTCCAGTTGGCTTATGATAAGTCACTTTTCTTTATTTTGACGCAATAATCCAAGCGGACTTTCAATTTATATCTAGATCCAACTCTATTCTATGTGGATTTATGAGTAAATGAACACTTTCCTTCAATTGTTTCATTTCTTTAACAAAAATACCTTGGGGCCCATATTACCCGCACAAATGTTGGTAATGAAAAAATGGGAAACTTTGGAAAAACGATTTTATTCCTTTAATGGCTGCGAAGAATGAAACGGGACTTCATGCAATCAGTGTTGGGTAGTTCATAGAAGAATTATGATTTATTTTAGATATTTATGCTGAAAATAGAAGAAGTTATTACAAATAAAGAAAGTGGGGGCCCATATATCCACCCTTACCTCTAGTTAAAAATCTTAAATTATCTCCAAATACCAATCAACAGCAATAAAAATCATATAAAATGTGCAGCCGAGTATCTAAACATAAACGTACCTTAGCAATTTCGTAAAATCATCCCAAGCGTGTATTGCCTATAATGATAATGGGCCCCAGGCTGGGTCCATCCTCTTTAACCCATTTTTGGGGAATGAAGATGGGGCCCGTGTTGGCTCAATCTCGGCCCTGTTGTGCTTTCCCACACAATTATGGTTGACAGGAAATGGAAATAATGAATCTTAGTGCGGGCACATTTGAACTTGGCCCCAATTTGGACCAGCGTTAGGCCAAGATTGGGGTGAATTTATTTTTAAGTGCCCGTATAGGCATGTATATATATAGGTATGTTGACTGAATGTATACATTATACTCCGCATAGAAGACATTATGTGGAATTTAACCGCAATTAAAAGATGAAAAACCTAACATAACAGATACATTTGAAAGAAATGATGTACGATCAATCAAAAATCTATGGTATCTTGTGAAAGGCTGCTGCGAAACCAGAACTTTTTTATTGAATGAATAATTTAGATTATATTAAATATCATTATATAATGATATATGGCCATATGGCGAGTTTCTTTATAATTAATCTAAAATATGAATTGTAATTTATAAAGAAACTGACTGAATGTTCAAACTATGTAACCCCTTGCTATGGGGACTTGATCCTTAAAAGCAATAAAGTATCTATCTATCTACTATGAGCTGTTAAAACCTGGGCAAACCGTCAACACTGATCACTACCAACAGCAAATGATCGACTTGAATGGCGCATTGCGTGAAACACGACCGGAATATGGAAAAAGGCGAAACAAAGTCATTTTGCCCCATGATAATGCCCCATCACACACAGCAGGACGGGTCAGGGAAACGATCGAGGCGTTCAGTTGGGAGATGCTACCGCATGCAGCTTATTCTCCAGACGCGGCTCCGTCCGATTATGCGCGTGAATGCCCGACTGGAAATTCAGTCACATTTGAACGGGTTAACCTGGTGTTTGATGAGGACCCGATCAGGACCTGGTCGGGTCCTAATCAAACGCCGGGTGAACCTGATTGAATTTCTAGTCGGGTGGGACATGCTCTCGCTGAACAACGCTTCAATCCGTATGAAAGTGTAGGAGAATGGCTCGATAACTGGTTCACTTTAAAAGATGAGCTGTTTTTTTTGGCGTAGCATTCATAAACTGCCGAGGGTGGGAAAAATGTACGAACAACGATGGAGATTATTTCGAATAAAATATTTTTTATCATTTTCAAACAACAAACGCGTGATTTTTACAAAAAAAATCCGGTTTCATACTCCTACACCTGGTAAAGAATTCTGATCATGGGGAGATCTCTGCTCAGCTTCAACGCTTTTTGTTTGTCAAAAACTTAAGCGTAGAGGGAGTTTGAATATCAATACAAGCTGAAACCAGGACCACAAATGATCCAACAAATTCAAAAGGACTAAATACATTCATTACGAACTAAGTTTGATATCGTTGATGGCGAATATCATGATGCATTCAGAGCAATTATAGTTGACATCTTCCAATTTTCCTGGCTTACAAACGCAAATCGAACTTCAGCGATGAAATTCCTCTGAAGTGTAGAAGAATTCATTAAATGAGCGTTATCAACGTGGTAGATCATTGAGCGGTGTATATTTACATCACTTTGAAAATTCATGCAATCTTAATATACCATTTATCCACAATCTACATGGTAATTTAAGATTGCATAAACTATTCTAGTCGTTAATTTAATAAGTATGATATAATCCATTCCGTTATATCATTTGTTCAAAGTGATGTGAATATCATTTTCATTCAAGTGCTGAGATCTGATTTCATTGAATCATTTTTCTCTCATCAATTGTGTGTACCTGGTATCTGGTGAACGTAAAGACTGTGTTCAGAAGAATACCAGTCTAACATTTCATTGATGTATCAATCATATAATTTTGCTATTGTCCATTCAACTTTTTTTTTCCATTCAAAATATATATGAAAAATTATACGTTCATCATAATCAATAATAAAAAAAATGAATTTTAAACTCCGAAAGGAAAGTTTCGAACACTTGAGAATATCATATTCGAATTTATAGAATCCTTAGAGATGTTATCACAGAGGAGGTGAAGGGCGGAATCACGAGGGAGAGATTACTTTTTATTACTCTGTCGTTCCTATTGACGCAACATCTCCCAACTCGCCTCCTCTATGGTAATATCTCTATGTAGGAATCAATCGGTGTATCATAGATCAACATAGAATTGCGTTAAACATGTTTTTGAGAGCATACTCCTTCCCCACACAGCACCGGATGTCCCAGCAATATTGTCAGAATATTGCATTTGGAATGTGTAATATTCTGGAAAATATCTCAAGAAGATTGTCAGAATGTCTGCAGGATGTCTCATGTCACCATCTTTGTAACATTCTGGAGATATTCTGAAAGATTGCTGAAATCATTAAGGTAACATTCTGGGGACATTCTGAAATATTGATGTAATCATTTCAGCGATATTCTGTACGGAAAAAAATGTAACAAGCGCAGGTATTAAAAATCTTACAAAATATGACTTTAGGTTGAAAGAAAATTTCTTCAGAGTTTACTTTCACAAATGTTGGATGAGCTTGGCCAGAAACACATTGAGTGAAAGAAAACCTGCTGCAAAGTCGATTATTAAAAGATTCCCCCAGTGGGGATTGAACCCGGGTTCTGCGAGTGAGAGTAAAGGCTTTTATCACATCAGTCAATCTCCGAGATGACGACACCACCCTCAAAATGCTGTTCATTGTAATCATCGTGATGGGAGTTTGAAGATTCGTTTCCGTGAAATATAAACCAATCGATTCAGAATCTTCTGATACAAAAGATGAGTAGGTTGAGGAAAAGAGGTGTTTTTCGACCTCAAATTTGAAATTTTACAAAGTGCTGAGTAAGATCGATGGAAAAACTTCGAAAACTTGTTGCCGTGGGATATAGACTAATCGAATCAGAATCTTTTGAAATGAAGAATGAATAGCACTTGAGAGGAACATTTTTTAAAAACTACACCTCCAAAATTTACCAAGTGCTGGAGCAAATTGATGAAAAAATTTCAAAAATTTGTCTCTGTGGGATATAGACCAATCGATTCAGAATCTTCTGAAACGAAGAGTGGATAGGTCGTACACTGAGAGAAAAAAAGAACAAAAATTGACATCTTTATTCACATAACGAGGATATCGCTGTAAAAAGTAAATAATCACCAACAAAAATCTACGAAATTAAAATAGGATGTTTGAAGATAGTGAACATCGTTTACATAAATTACAATCTATGATTAGAATATTCATATTTATTGAAAAATATATGAATGAATCCAATGAATCACTAGTTCCAATCAGAATATTGTATTGATCTCAACCATTCTTTGAATGAAGGATATTTGAAATTTGAACTTTTAAACTGTAATTTTTTATCAAATTTCTGATGTGTCATTATCAACAGTATTTTCAACACAATTCATTATCATAGATTGTGATTTTCAGTAACTCGTGTGTAATTGGTCGAATCGCAGATTCCATTAAAAATGAGCGCAACAAAATGTTTAATGCGTCACTTGGTGCTCAATCGTAGTTTATTGTTTTCGACTTGTAACCGGCGAGATCTACATATGACAAGAATGGAAGGGTTAGAAGACATTGGACACGTAATAGATCAATCCTCTTTCAAAACTCATTATTATATCTTCATTGGGCAGTTTTTAGACTTAGATACAGCCACGAAATACTTTTTAGGATTGATTAAATTAAAGATTTTTCATGTGATAATAACATATTGTAATCGTTAAATGTATTGGAAAATGTTAAATATCAGGTTATTATGAATATTCTGTTCTGACAAATAGTTAAGGGCACTTTATCGGAAGAAGCAGGTAAAATTTTCGTTGATTTGTTTCATCAGTTACTTGATAAATCCCAATTTGAAATAGGTGGTCATTTCAGGAACTTGCACACCTAACATTGAACATCAAATATGAGATTAGGTTTCCTCTTGGTTTGCAGGTATTAGGAAACAAATTTATAAACATTTTGATATTTGTAGGTAATTACTTTTGAACCCTTCTTATACTCGCCAGGAATCAATGAAGGACTAAAACTTATATTTAGAAACTGATCTTCATCGTGGATTTCATTGTTATGCACTTGAAATTTCCCGTAAATGCATAACTTATAGAAAAAGTTGGCGCAACATTTGACTCGCTTCTTCTTATGCTTGAATGCCTTCAAGTGTCGTCCAAAACTCTCCAACCTCACAGTGGTGAATTGGCCCAGCAGTTCGCGTGTTATCTTTCAATCACTTGCTTGAAACCAGAGTTCGTGTTTCCCTGGGAAGCAAAATTTTCTACGAAATGTAAGTGTCCACATTTCGTCAATAATACAGGTTCATTCAATAGTATAATTGGAAAACGTATAGTTTGTAAGACTTTGAATCCGTGAATATGGTATACTAAGTAGGTGTTGAGGCGTTGTCTGTAAGCTACTGTGAATTTCCGATTAATTAGAGTCCAGTAGAATAACTACCCCAAGTTCACTTTTTTATATTATTTTTTGAATCCCTATAATGAAATGAAAATTACAATCTTCGATTTCAAAATCTCAACCCTCTGAAGTTGACTCAATCGAATAAAAATTACTATCTACAATTGCAAAATGTTAATCTTTTTCTAATAGAAATCCTGTATTATAAATTCTGCGGTCAGGAATTCAGATTGCTACTATTATGACTGTAGTTTTCAAACTTGGTCCGCGATGTCTCTGTTTTGGAAACAAAAATAATAATTTTTCATCCATATTTTCAATGAAAATTATTGTTTTTTTCTCTCAGTGTAGGGGAGGCGTTTTTTTCGATCTTGAATTGTAAATTTCACCACGTCCTAGGTCAAGTGTATGAAAATTCATTTTGCTTCATAAAATATTGCCACAGTCATATGCTCAGAATATTTCATTTTCGACAAATTCAGCATATTCCCATGTGTGTGCAATGTTTCAATTGGAAGATTCTCAGAACATTTTCAACGGAATATTGTATCTGCAATATCTATAGGATCTTGTATGAATATTTCACACAGAATGTTCTGAGCGAGACATTGTAATATTCTAAAAATATTACTGAGACATTGGGTGCTGTGTGGGTCATCGAGGGTCGATCGTTCCCTGGTCGAGTCGTCAATCGAATAAAAAAATATACTCATCATTTTTTCATTCGATGATGAAACGGGTATAGTTCGCCTATTTACTTACCACGGAGTATGTTCTGAGAAAAACAAGTGTAACTTTACACGGGCCCATACAGAGAATCTTAACTCATTTGTTATCACCGAAGAAACAAGACACAGCGGGGCTAGCGAATCGTTGAGAAAAACATTCTCTTTGTCGCTATTCTGCGGGTTCATTCAAGGAGAATATTGTACTTCATTTTATATTGCACTCTCTAAATCTGGAAGAGTGAAAATTCATTGGTTCCACTCCATTGAAGCTCAGAAGTGAATCCGTTCGATTCGAATGTCAGCTTCACTCGTTCCTTTCATACAGACAAAATCGATATGAAGGTGAATTCATTGTGAAATTTGGATCTCAAATTTGGTAATTTTCAATCTAAAAGATTCAAAATTCGATTGATCTGAATTTCAGGTCTAGTTCTGAAATAATGAAATCTCACTCTGAAATTAATCCTTAACCCATATAGATTTTCGACTCCCTATCCATTTTTCGGCTCTTTTGGGGTCTCCTTGAGTTGAAAATGTTTTGAATTTTGACAAAAACAAAGAAGAATATAGACAAATTGTTTTACAAAAAGATTTTTCAATGAAATACACAAAAGGATTTAAACGGAGGAGACCTAAACGGTACACAAGTTCACAATGAATGAGCATTACACGGGATTGAGAATATAAACACGTATATAAAGATGTATTTCACAGTGCACTGAGTTAATAATAAAGAGAATATATATATATATATATATATATATATTTATATTTAATAAAGGCGGTGAAAAGTTGTATTATGTTATCTTCCGACGCTTTCGATACCGAGCAAGTAGAAGTTTAGGAGTCAAGTGAACGTAATTCTCAGTTTCACACAAGAAGTGACAGAAGACTTATATGCGATCTGAGAGTGAAATAATCTACATTGCACATGCATCTCTTTCCCTGTCTACTACTCCTTTGCGGCTTTTAAGGTCCTACCGCGTACATTGGAAACTAGAGTAGTGGAATCGTCGAACGTATCTCACGACCCTAAGTTCCAAGTCCCTCTCTCTGGTCTTTTTCTTTCTCTTCTCCTATTCCTCCTCTTTACTATACCTTCGGTTTCGTAATTTTTCACAGTCCCACGAACCCACGGTACTTTATAATCGACCAGTGACCGTCCCGCCTTTGTATATTGTATGACAAGGAATTTTAAATCTTTGAATTGTCGTCGTCGATATCATGTCAGATGGATTGAAAGTACTTTGGAAACCTCTGATTCTTCATCAAAATTATTATCATTCAAATTTTACTCGAATGGGTTGATGGTGAAAAAACAGTTTTCACGTTCGGTTTAGATTTTATCGTTATTATATCAACAACAATGGCCATAAATAATTATAAGCTCGAGTGGATCAGGCTGTTGATTTGGGTTTCATTCTTTAACACATGCAATCTACATTTGAATGACATTTGAAAATTGTAGTCAAATTTTTTTCTTGTATTTCGGCAACCACTTAAATTTTTCAGACTCTGTGCTGTATTTTTTCAACTCACAAACTGCTTGTAACAAACATGGACGAGGAGATGTAGTTGAAATTACAAATTGTGAATTCAATATGGCGTTTGCAACATTTTAGAACCACTCGAATTTGGAGCAGAATCGTCAGATGAAGGCTTTTGGGATTGCTGGTTACAAATCCGAACTAGGATGTTCTAAATTATTATGAATAGCGGTGTTAATGTGGCGGTCTGAATATCAGAAATCAGTAGTAGATCGAAGGAATTCTTTACCTGAGAGGGATCAAAAATCTAGATTCAAATTTTTTGGATTACTCTAGCATCCCTGCACTGTTAGAAAAGTTATGAAGTTTTTTTCATAAACGATTTATTAAACAGAATCCATAATAAGATATTAAATTCAATAATATAATTCTTAATGCTAAGAATTTTATTCTTCATGTCCAGAATTTTCTTCCTCAATTTCATAACATATTTGTGACATTTGATAAATAATTATTACATTCCAGTAAGAAATTGGGAAATTTCATCACTCATATTGAATTTAAGAATCAGTATTAAATTTAATATGGAAATATGATATTTCATAAAGGATTTCGTATTAAATTCAAGAAATTTTCTAACAGTGTGGTGCAAATATTTCTTTGAGAATTTCTGAAAATCCCTGAAAAACTCTCAGAATTCGAAAATTCTTTGTAAATCTCTACAAGTCTCTATAAAATTCAGAAGAATTGTGGGAATGTCTGGAAATATTCTAAGCATTTTTGAAAAACTCTCCAAATTTGATATTCAGGTGATTCAGCATGTTGAGGTCGGATTTTCAAACAGCGACTTTAAAAACGTTTTTAAGACAATTTCTTTCCGAATTCCGTTGATTTTGATTTGTTTCAACCGCCACGCTGAATTCACCATTTGTAGTTTCAGAAATCTGAGGATGGATTCGTGACCGGTGGTATTGAAAACTTCCTTTCGACGATTCCCCTGAAAATCAAGTGATTGTTTCGACCGCCATTTTGGATTCGCCATTTGCAATTTCGAAAATTTGGGGTTAAATTCGTAATTGGCGGCCCCAAAACTCCGGTATGACGCAGAATTTTCATGGGTAGAAGAGTAAAATGAAGTTCAGTGGATTTGCGATTTCGTTGGAATGCTACTATGTTCCCATTTGACTTAACTTGGAATAATTTTCAATCAATCAGTTTTTCCCGCGCACGCTTGTGGTAAAAAAAACGTTTCCATGAATACTCATTCACAATCGAGTAAAACAAAGCTGCCTATATTCTTATTTGGTTCGAGTTTGGATCATCTCTGATGAAATTATTTTCCTCGTGCGTACACTTTGTACGCACTCGATAGCAAGTCACTTAATTAGAAATCGACAAAATCCAAGTTCGACCCCAGCTGTGGAAACAAATGTTTTCCCAACTATGAGAATTCGTTATAAATTCTTTCTTTCATATCCAATCACATATCAAATCAGCCCTTATTTTGTGAGATAGAAACACCATAAATGAGTGTTTTTTTGAGTGAAAACATCTTACATACGTGTTGATATATTCTTTTTCCCTGGCAAAAACGTCTACACTGAAAGAAATTTCATCGTATAAAGTACTATTTTTCTTCGTAAGCCAGGGATATTGAAATATTTCTACTATAACTGCTTTCGATTTCTGAACATTTTTACCATCAGCGGAGGTGAAAGAAGGTAGATTTGGATTTCATTACTATTTATGATGGTGAGAATGCTCATCAATCGAGAGCAGTTATAACTTTGAATGTTTCTGTTTTACGGAAAACAGTAGGACTTTATACGATTGAATTTTTATCAGTGTAGATTTGATCTCAGAAAAAGTCTAGGAAAATATTTAGGAGAAGTCTAAGAAGACGTCCAAAGAAATGTCTACCCTGGTTCAAAAAATTCCATTGAACCTATTGATTCCTATTGATTCTGATGCAAAAACACAATTCAAACCTATTAATTTCATTTTTTATCGATCTGGATTGATTTTTTGCATCGGAATCAATAGGAATCAATCAGTTCAATCGGAAATCAATCAATTTTTTGCAGAAAGAATCAAGTATTCATAATGATTATAATGACGTGAATTTCCCTAAGGGAACATTTTGATTCGATAATGAAAGAAACAGAGAAATCCAGATGAGTTTTATTGCGGCAGCATTTTTGAAAAATTTTTCATTTCAAAAAGGAATCTGAAACAACTCAGCTGAAAATTTTGGATATCCCAAAAAAGCTCTTATAAAATTTTGATTCACAAATATAATAACTGAAAATTCCATTAACTTTTTCTCAAAGTATCATTCCTCAAAATACATGTATCTATTGCAAACCTCCAACGCTGAACTGAAAACAATGAATCCGTAAAATTACTAAAAATTTCCGTTCCATATATGTTCATGAAAGATTACATCAATTGAAGATTGAAATTCAAAGGACATTTTTAATCAATGTGAAATTCTTCATCAATGTCTATTGAAGAAATGTTCAAAGCGTGAAGAACGGAATGAAACGCATAACAAATATTACACAATGACCAACAAGTGTATCGGAAAAATTTCATTCATCCTGTCTAAAAGAACCAAAGCTATTCTGTATCAACCACTGTATTTCCATTATTATAAAATACTGTTAAAAGAACAATCGAGTCGTCGACCTTCAAACTATAATGAGAAAAGTTTGGAGGTAGGACACACGTTGTTCAATAATTGCTTGTCGTTGGTTTTGAAATGATTACATATCATCATATATTTTGCAATGATGAAGGAACTTTCAAAATAACAAACACAAAATATGATATTAAGTAATTTTACTTGTGACGAAATTCAAGTCCGTTCAAACTTTATGATACTTAATGATCCGCATTCCAATTGCAAAATCGGATAAAATTTTCCTTGAGTTTTTCACGTTTAAAATCGCTCATTTTGGTTCGAATTTTTAGTGGGCCCATCAACTTGAAATCTAGTCGTTGATTACTCATTTACAGATCGATATTTATAATTAAATCGGATCTGCATATATCAAATCATTCGATTTGAAGATTGATGAGAAATCAGCTAAACCGAATAATGTTGAATTACATACTTGGCGCGGTTGTATCTTCCGATTTCTATATTGGTTAACGTGTCTAATGTAATGGCATAGTCGTTCGATATGTATTAATCCTTCTAATTTAATCTTGATACTTTCTCTTGATAAGATCTTTTCAAAATATTGTACATTCCGGAAACCTTGCCAAGGTCTCTTTCTTTCTCTTTCCATGCATATTTCCTCATCATTATTCCGTTACCTTCTCTCCCGTCTTATCTTGCGAAACCATACACAACGCATTAATTTTGAAATCAACGAAAATGTCTTAGGAAAAATGCGAATACCAGAAATTCAAAGACAAGAACCGTATGTACACACGGAAGTATGTACAGAGAGGATATCGTTAATTCTAATAATTTCTTTGTGCGCTAGATCGTAATTCAGTTAAATGTCGTCGTACGTTAAATATTTGTAACGCTTGCTAGTAAGTGGTACGTGGGAGACATAACCTTCAATCCGTTACGGTAAGGAAGTTGCATAATTTGTAACGAGTTACGATGAAAGGTAGTAGTACGTATTCGTACTTTATACAAATATAACCGTATGAATCACAATGGTGTGATATTCATATGCAACACATCCCACATTCCAAGAGTTGGATACCAGGTTTGTGTGTTTTTTTTTGTTTATTTTCATTGTTTCGAATGTAACAATGCGTTTTAATGGGACTCTAAATGTCTCAATCCCTCATACTCGAGACCTAGTGATTAAAGGTACCGATAGCGATGTCGGTCTCGCATCTACTCACAAACGAATTCTTCCATTTTTTTTTGGACAAGTGGAAAGAAGGAACCTAAGATTGCCAAAAAATACTGAAAATCAAACGATATTGATGTAGAATGATTCGGATATTTACCATAGGACCATCCAGGAACTTCATCGTTCCTCAAATTTTCTCCTCTCAACCAGTCTTCCAAGGGTCTGAAGTATTCCCTCAGCGCGGATGCATCTAGCCTGGATTCTCCGATCGCTTCTTGAAGAGTTTGTTGCCAAGGAACGGAAGCCCCCCTTTCCATAATTTTTCTGCAAAAAGACAAAAAAAGAATTGAGATCCATATTCTTAAAAAAACAGAATCCAACTTAAATGTGGGAAAATATTTATCGGAGCGGCGCCACAGTTGTAAGATTTTATGAAATCACTTCGGTATCTCATACGTATTTCAATTCCCTAATACGCGCACTGACTCGTAACCAATTGAACAATCCCCTACATAAAACAAGAATTATTGTCAAGACCTATGGGCAGATACTTGCGCCTGGTGTATATGATTAAGTGGCTCAAGCGCTACATAATGAGTTATTACGGGAAGAAAGATCGTGAGTAAGTATAATTATTTTACATAATAACATAAGATATAATTCGTTATGAAAATAAAAGCGAAAAAAAAGGTTGTTTGGAAACGAACGTTCCAAACTGAATTTTCAATCGCATAAACGATTCAACGAACCCTTGATCGATTTGCATTACAAAATCATCAGTTGCAAAACAATTCCTAATATCAATACGTCGGAATAATAAACTAGAGTAGTCGCATTTTTATGCCTATCGGGCATCGTAAAGATACCGTGTAGTTACTCGATGAATCGTACAAGTGAACGAGTTTACCCAAGTGATTTACTCTCATCGATCAGTCGGATGAATGGTTCGAGCCGTTGAGAAAACGAATACCTTGCATATTGATGCTTTGATTTTTCATAATTTTCCTTCCACTCCGCTGTTTGGGAAATATCGATCAATTAAGGGGGGACAGAATTTTTGACCCTATGAATTCAATTGACATTTGCCCCTGACGATATTCTCATTGAAAAAATCGTTTCGTCAATGAGGAAATACGAATAACAGGCAAACATTGATATAGCTCTCAGAGCTAAAGTGGGTTAGAGGTGAGTATCGATCAGATTGCAAAAAAAAAACAAAATTTCTTCTACAATAGGTGAATAATTGAATGAATGACTGTTTTTCGATTGAAACAGACTATTTTCTTCTTGTCTTGTATGAGAGTATGTTAGTTTTTCATGTTTTGAGAGAGTCCTATCCTAAGATTAGCTCGGAAAAAAAATTTTTAGGAGTCACAAAAGATTTGAAAAAATTCTAAAAATACCCAAAATTCGTTTCGTTAGTTTTACAAATTAAAATATTCATTTTTAAAGATCACTCAGAATTTATGAACATTTTCGAATTCATTCCTGTTGATGTTTTCTGGTGAAAATTCGAAAATTATGAACAAAAAGAAAGAATGAAATTTATCAAACTAACTAATTAATCTCATCAATCAATATAATTCAATTCCAATTCTTTTGAATGAATTGGATTCATTGATTGGGAAAATTCAAATTCCCGTGATGTACCAGGTGTAGAAGTATGAGCCCGGAATTTTTTTGTAAAAATCATACGTTCATTGTGTAAGAATGAGGAAAAATATTTTATTCGAAATAATCTGTATTGCTGTTTATACATTTGTCCCACCTTCCCGGCAGTTTATGAATGCCACGCCAAAAAAGCAGTTCCTCTTTTGATGCGAACCAGTTATCAAGCCATTCTCCTACATTTTCATACGAATCGAAGCGTGTCCCATTGACACGAATAGATGTCCTGTTGAAAAGATCTCATAAATTCCAATGAATTCTAGTTATTTCATGGACAGAAACCGCATGGAATCTAATACACTCACTTGATTTTATACAGTTTTATGAGATTTTGCAAATGGTTCTAATTGAATCTCATCAAGTTCTCATATAATTTTGGCATTCTCATATGAAATCATATGAAACCCATAAGTTCTAGGACAGAAACCGCATATAGACTGATAAAAACTTGGTAAAATTCATATAAACTAATAAGATTTATATATGACAATTTATGGGACTTGTCCAACAGGGTGATAATCGGATGGAGCCAAGCCGGAGAAGAAGCCGCATGCGGTAGCATTTCCCAACTGAATGCCTCGATCGTTTTTCTGACCCGTCTTGTTGTGTGTAATGGGGCAAGATGACTTTGTGTTGCCTTTTTCCATATTCCGGTCTTTTTTCGCGCAATGTGCGACTCAACCCAGTAAACACACGCACGTTATAAAAACGTCAAAAACAATCGATAACCACACGTTGTGAATTAGTAATATTCTTGCGTTGATTCAACGTAAAAATGTCGCGGCAGATCACGTGTTTTTCAACCATAAAATAACGTCATATCAACGGTTTGAACATCGTTTAAAAGACGTTGAATACTGACGTGTCCTAATGATGGTTCTAAAACGTGAATTGAATCCAACAAATTATTTTGAAAACTCTTCGTTCAATATCGAGAACAATAGTATTTCTGAGTATCACAGAATTTGGAAAGTATGCCACACTATTCACTATCTTGCTCTTTGTTAGAATTTTAACCATTGTTCGGGTTCGTTCGACATTTTCAGCAGAATACCTTCAATTGAAGTTCAAATACAAGATGTTATAAACACATTTTAAACGCGTGATTCAAATCCGTTCAAAACACGTTTTTTGAGGACGTCTTTTGATGGTTATTTTTGAATATTAGTTTAAATTACACGTCCTCAAAACGTAATTCCTGCACGGAAAAAAATACTCCGGTTAATATATGGACAGCAAGAATTACTGCTATTTTAACCGAAATTCTAGTTAAATGAATCAAGTCTCCGGCAAATTTAACAAGGGCTCCGGTAAATTTAACAAGAATTCCAGTAAAAGTCACAGATATTCCTTGCTGTCCATATAGTAACCGGAATTCTGGTAAAATTAACAGTTCATTTTTTTCCGTGTGGTCGTCTAATTCCCTATCGAAATCCAACTAAAAATCAACGTTATGAAATCAACGACTGACGTTCGTTTGACAGTTTAACGTTCTTTCGACGTTGAAATAACGTGTGTGTGTTTATTGGGAAGTCGATCATTTGCCGTTGTTTGCGATCAGTGTTGACGGTGTACCCAGGTTTTAGCAGCTCATAATACACTGAGAGAAGTGGAATGTAATGATTACCATGTATAAATAGTAATTGGGGGACAGCTTCGCGAATTTGGTTTCGGATGCTATGGAGAATCATAGCAATTTTCATGCACATGGAAATGGTTACCATTTACATGAAGATGGATACCAAATAACGTAGTCGCCATCATCAACCTAGAGATTCTGTCATTCAACTACCATTTTCGCATGGTAATGGTTGCAGTTCACTTTTCTTGGTGTAGATCACACCCTTCTGATCCCACCAAATACAGAGCATTGTCTTCTTTCCAAAACGATTTGATCTTGCAGTGGATGTCCATGATTCGCCTGGATTCACCCATGATTTCCGACGCTTAGGATTCACAAAAAATATCCATTTTTCATCACCTGTCACAATTTGATGGAGAAATGTAGCCGTCGAACAGCATCTCACGAGTGGTTTTTCGATTTTCTTGCTGTCTTTCATTCAGTTCATGTGGAACCCATTTTCCCACTTTCCGAATCTTTTCCATGGTTTTCAAACGAATGGAGATGGGGTCACATTCTGCGTCACATTCAGTTGATTCGCGAGTTCTCGTTGAGGTCGAGTATCATCTTCATCCAATAAGGCTTGTAATTGGTCGTCTACGAACTTTTTCGGTGGTTTCTCACGCTCTTCGTTTCTCACGTCAAAATCACTACTTTTAAATATTCTGAACCAATCGAAACACTGTGTTTTATCAAAGCCGTGTTCACCGTAGCTTCGACAAGCATTCGATGTGATTCTGCAGCAGTTTTCTTCAAATGATAACAAAAAACCAATGCTGTCCGCAGATCGTAGTTTGTAGGCACAAAACTCGACATGTTTAAGGTTATACAACAATTACGGGTGTCCAGCACTTCTATTGTTTTGTGTTGAAAATCTTCATCAGTTGTTAGGGGAAGATGCTGGTGCTGAAGAAGTGGTTCTAGGGTCCCTAAGCTGATCGCTAGTGCTATTTATAGGGAAATTTCGGTTTCATACTTCCACACCTGGTATAAAATTTCTTTTTCATTTCATGGTATATTTTTATCCATTAAGGTACTAATCACAGGAATAGTACATATTAAATATTGATCAGAAATTTTAAAGGTCATTCGAAAACATCCCTAGTAAAAATGAATCATATAAGAACATACATAAAGCATATAGAAACCATACATGGTCATATATGACCATATATAATTCATACGCAATCCATATTCAATCCGTATATGATCATATATGGCTCATACAGAATCCATATATGACATTTCGATGTAAGACTTTCCCATACATGTGAACAAATTCTGTCATATATGAAATATTTTTCGTATGTGGATTTTATGTGGATTATATATGAATTTTATATGTATTATGTATGGATTATGTATGGGTTATACATATTCGTTTTTTCCTAGGGGTCAAAAGCAATCAATTAAAAATGTTAATAAATTTTAAACCACTTTCAAAAATGAATACCGGGAGCTGTAATTTTGAGAAAGTTACTATTTTTCCGGGTTCTAAATTTCACCGCAACGGGATAAAAATTACAAAATAAAAAAAAATGAATTTTCCACTACTTTTGGAGTATAAAAAATTTTCGAGCGACCACTAAAAAATTTTATTTTGAGCTGATCCATAGAAAGGATGATGAAAAATGAACATATTTTCATCCGAGACAAAGAAACAGAAAAATAGTTGGTTTATAGCGCGACCCTAATATATATTAGGAATCGTTGCGTGGATTGTAGAAACAAATACGATTGTCAAAAGGCATCAATAACAGAACCACAATGAGACGATGCAACGTGCAGGTTTCACTGACTGATTACAAAAGACAGATAATCTAGTTGAAGTAACATGGGACCAAACGAGTGCATATCCTTATAAAAATATCTTATAATGTTGCGTCTATTTTCTCATTATACCGTCTACTTTCAGTATTGCCACTGCTTTAATTATCCAACATGCGATACAAGACATCGTAAGTATACAAACTACGATGTTTCTTATTCTTTCAATACTTGGTTATTGTGTGAATAATGCCGTAACAATTGTGAAGACCAAAACTTACCATATACATATTACGAATAGTGGTGAGAACAAGACTCCTTCGTAGTAAGATTATCTTTTGAATCAAGCATATAGATTTCCTAATATTTCTACATTGGAAATTACTGAGAGAAAAAAAAGACTCTCTTTTCGCGAAAATGAGGAAGAAAAATAGTCATGAATGGTTGTTTGTTTCTGTAGAATATTCAACAACATTTTCCATGTGAGTTTCAAGTATTTTTCACAGGAGGTAGCGTTGAGGTCATTGAAGGTACCAGGAGAATGGAAGCTGATCGATAAGATCTCTTTCAGAAGCTAACAATCGATTGTTGTGATTAGAATATTATTGTGATAACGCTGTACATGCCAGTGTAGTGAGAACAAATATATTTATGTGAAAGAAATATTTTTTTGTACTCGACTGTGAGATTTTATTCACAACGTGATCGGGCTTTGTTCCTTTTCGAAGAACCAAGTTAAATTAAATTTACATTGGGGAAAAAATTGAAATAAAATCAAGAAGATTCAGAAGTGAAAATTCTTTGATTGAAGATGAGAATTTTGTATTGAAAATTCTTCAAATTAGAATTTGAATTTAAATTTTGATTTAAATCAACATTTCCTTAGCTCAGGATTTTATCTTTGAATTCGTAGAAGTTATTGGTATGTACTTCAAACCAAAAACAATGGTTTGGTTTTGTGAAAATTCCGAAGTGATGTGACTCCTCAAGGGGGTAACCCATTCTAAAGAGCAGAAAATATTGGAAATGTTTTTGAACAAAACTAGACGACATACCGAAATTGGTAAAAACTTCTTTATTATATAATTATTGAAATAAAAACAAACTCTAATGGTTATGGAATAGAGAACTTTTCATTGAATTGTGGCTGAGGAAGAACTCTGTTTTTTTACATCTGTATTCCTAAATAATGAATGAAGAAAAAATTAAACGTAAAGATTATTTCATATCAAAACAGTGGCATAACATTTCACTATATTTCGATGTGAACAAAAACTCTTCAATTGTTGAGAAAAAATTGTTTCAAAGTGTAATCTTTTGAAGTTTCTAAGTGGTGTCACTAATTAATAAATTACATTTCATCAACAATTTCATTCAAGGACAAAAAATATACAAACACAAACATATGTGTGGTGCTTCTATCCCATAAAATAAGCGCTGATTAAATATATGAGTGGAATATGAGTTTAAGAAAAAATTTACAGTGAATTTTCATGGTTGGCAGAAAATTTGTTTCCGTAGCTGGGATCGAACTTGATATCGAGCCATAGATGAAATACTTCCAAGCATTTATGAGTATTGAGTGAATAATTTTTATCACATTGCTGTAATGAATGAGTTCGAAAATCAAGGTCGTTCTCCAGGAGAATTCAGGATCAAATTGGAAAAATTGTTGTCAAGCAGAGCACCAGGGTCGAAGAGATTCGATAATCATATTCGTTGGGACTTATATTCTTATTTATGACAAAAAAAGAACCAACTCGAAGTATAAATGAACAACCTTGTAACAACAACGCGAAATTTGGTATGGTTTTTTTCTTAGAAAATTTTTATTTTTGATCCGTTTGTGACTTATGAGGGCTCATTTTGTTCCTTGAAAGATGTAAAAAACCTTTACCATGGGGATTTTTTATATAAGTCATCATGACACTGTCACACGCTTTTGTTTATGGGAATGTATTTTACTATTAATAAACGAAAGCGTGTGACAATGTCATGATGACTCATATAAAAAAATTAACAATCAAAATTCAATTCTTAATTAAAATTTTGTCTAATTAACAATTCAAATTTAATTTTTAAATTCAAATTTTTTTAATTCACAGTTAGATTTAATTATTAATTGTAATTCTTTTCAATTGACAAATAAATTTGATTGATTTGAAATCAAGCGATGATTGATTGATTCTTTTTTGTTCTTCTGTACTTATTGATTCAGAAAACCCAAAAACAGATCACAAAAGTCAATCAATTATTGCGTGATGTTGAATCAATTAAATTTATTTGTAATCAAGGGGGATTTCAATTAAGAATCAAATTCAATTTCAAGTAGTTGAGAAACATTTCTCTTGACAATGAAATTATAATTCTTAATTGGAGAAAATTTTACTTGAGAACTGGATTTAAAATGTTAATTAAAGAAAATTTCCATCAGGAATCGAATTTAATTGTCAATTCAAACAAATTTCGATCAAGAATTGAGTTTTGATTTTTAATTCTTTTCTCCGTCAATTACACAACTCACAACCCTGATTAAAAATCGCTTGTTTTGTTGATGAAGATTATACTCAATTTTAGGAAAATTTAAAGGGGCGTGGTTTCAACAATGTCTGACGAAAGTGGTTTGCGACTCTCAAATTCTTGGATATGATTTTGTAAAATTAGCTTTTTAAATTCATTCACAATAGGAATGTGATAAGAATGATTCACACAGGACTTATACATTTCTTCCCTGTGTGTTTATAAGAATTTTAATACATGGTTCAATGGCGAGTCACTGGATTGACAATTCATAAAACCTAAGCTTGATTCCACCTGCGGAAACAAATGTTTTTCCAACTATGAGAATGCGTTATAAATTGTTTCTTTGATATTCAATCATATATCGAATCAGCACTCATTTCGTGAGATAGCAACACCATACATACGTTTGTGTTTACACTGTAAAAAATGTGAGGAATTTCTCTTCACCCTGTTGGATGGATGTCGTCCCCTCATCGCGAAGGAATTGTTTTTCCATTAAAAATGTGGGATTTTTACACCACTATGAGGGACTATTTTCCCCCCTTGGGTGTTGAATTCTGTACACATGAGGGGAAAGTCCACCTAATTATGGTGAAAAATTCCTCATCTATGGAGGGATTTGGCAGCAACTATTTTTTGGGTAAACAATTATTTTTTAGAGCGTACAAATTCCTAGATTCCATCTAAGAAAAAACCTAAGAAAGCGTTCAGAAAAAATCTAAGAAAACTTCCAGGAAAATTGTTCCTACTGGAATATATGTCAATATTTCAAATGAAGGGAAGACCAGAGTTCTAAAAAAACGAAGCACGTTGTCGAGTAGCAACTACATGTCCGTTTGATGTACACATCGAAAGTGATGCACCATGATTCGCGGCAGCGCATTATTATCATCAATCTAGATCACAATACATTTTCCCATACATTGTACATATATATACACATACATACACCTAAAGGTAAATTCTATACAACGACGCAATAATACGCGTAACAAGCTTTAAACATCTCAGTCAAGTTGTGAAATTCAGTAAACTAAACGCAAGTCACGCTGTTACAATTGCTACGATCGGTGGCTCATAGACCGATGTAAATAGGAAGGTGCTCGTGCTGCCGATTTCGTTGAAAGTGCGTTGTCGCTTTACGAGATTTGTACAATACTTGCATACAAGCGTCATCCTAGAACACCGGAAATCACGGGATCGAAATTGTGAGAGTCGCCGCGAGAAGTGTAACATACAAAGAGCGCTAGCGAGACGGAGACGTTCAGAGAAAGAGACAAAAATGTATTTTTGCGCTCATATTCTCACGAAAGGAGCAACAACTCGAATCCCATACGGTTACCTTTCTCATTATCATTCCTTAGGATTCCATGGGCAGGAGAACGAAAGCTCCCGAGGAAGAAAAATCAATAATCGGAGCGTGAATATTGAAAAATCAGAAGAAAAATACTTTGTGATTCTAGTGGTTTTAGAATGTGTACTGTAGAAAAACTTCCAAAAAAAGGTTTGGAAGTTTTTTACCTAACATTTTTTGGGAAGTTCAAAAACATAGTGGGTGAAATTACAAACAATTTTTGTCAATTGACAAATCTTTTCTGGGAAATCACAAAAATTGTTTGGAAATTTACAGAAAATTTGTGAGTTCCCGAACAATTTGGAAATTCACCAATCTGTAAGTTTTTCATCATACTTTTACTTGGAAATTCACGAATATTTTTTACAGTGCCCGGGAAAAAATCATTAGACCTAATCGGATCTGATTAGATCTAAGATTTGGATCAATCATATTTGATTGGATTTTCCCTTATAACTGACCAGATCTGCTCAGATCTGATTGGATCTGTTCAGATCTGACTGGATCTGTTCAGATCTGTTCGTCTCTGCTTTTGCATAATATGAAATTCAATTCTCATCAGCATTAGACCTGGTGGATTCTCAGTAGATCTTCCCAGATCTCACTTGATCTGCTCAGATCTGATCAAATCTGATCCTAGATCTGATTGAATCTGCTCCTATATCTGATCAAATCCGCTCAGATCTGATGAGATCTCATTAGATCTGAGCAGATCAGATGCGATTTGGTGAAGACTCACACTGAGAAAAGTATTCAATTATATATATATGTATATATATATTAGCGTTTGGTAACAATTATCAAATTTCATAAGTTGGATGTGGCGGAATCAACATTCAGTTAGATGTATTTATCGATATATACAGATTTACAATTAAGACCTTTTGTCATACCGTTATCAGATGTCAAGATTATGAATGACTAGTCAAATTTTACTATACGCTTTGTAAAATTTGGCTATTAATTCATAATCCTCCATATTTTCATGTAAAAACTGATTTTATAAACCTTTCTGTTTCAGGTTTAGCATGAAAAATAGCAAAAGTTCTGATATATTTTTTCTCCGTGTTTATGCAGAACTGTTTTAGATCTGATCAGATCTAACAATATTTACCATCAACCATCTAGATCTAGTAAGATCTGTTTAGATCTAGTTAGATCTATCCAGATCTACTTAGATCTATTCAGATCTACTCAGATCTGTTTAGATTTGACCAAAATTCAGATCTGGTCAGATCTGACGATTTAGATCTGCTCAGATCTGATTAGATCTGATGATTTCTTCCCGGGTGTGGATGAAACACAAAAATTAGAAATTTGTACGAATTGATGAAAATAGTGACTTGGATTTCAAATTGACATGTTGGTGGTCAAAATCGTTACCCGCGGGGGAATCTGGGTGAAAAATCTGATGAAAAACCGATAGGAGTGCGATTTAGATCCGATTTGTTTAATGTGTTCAATCGTAAAGCTTTAACTGCCAAGCCTCAGTGTTTTTTGATGTCTGTCAGACAAATAGAACCAATTGAAAAACAGTGATGGTACAGTACTGGTCAAATTGTTTTTGCTAGGGTCTGGCAAATGAATCCTCATGGGAAGCCGCGGATAGAGAAGCAATTTGTCCTCTATTCGCTTTTTGTCTTTTCCTGATTCGTCATTTCAGTTACAATAAGACAGCGTGGTTGCCCTAGTATAAATTTGTCTAGTAATTCTCCAGTTGTAGCGCGAACCCCAACGAAAAACTAGAGCTATTATACGGAAAGACTGGGTCTATTAATATTTAGAAAGAATTCATCAACATTTAGAAAAATGACTGTCAATTCAGGGAAAAAGAGGATCTCTAAAAAATATTCGTAGTGAGTCTACCAAAAATTCGTAGTCAGAATATTAACAGTTGATAGTTTCATTGGTATTTGTCACAGTGAAACTACACTGAGAGAAAAAATTTCCGGGAACAATGAAACATTCAGTTGAATAGTTGTCATAAAATACTTAATTGATTTGAATAAACTTTCATTGACTCAATTAAATAACTGTTTCAATTGATAAAATATTTCATAGCATATTAAATATTTGTTTGATTGAATGAATATTTATCGCGTCAATGAAAGTTCATTCAAATCAATTGAGTATTTTATGGCGACTATTCAACTAAATATTTCATTGTTCCTGGAAATTTTTTCTCTCAGTGTATCAATTGTTAATACATCGACTGCGAATTTTTAGTAGACTCCCTACGAATATTTTTCAGCGAACCTCGTTTTCCCTAAATTGACAGTCATTTTTCTAAATATTAATAGACCCGGTCTTTCCGTGTACACGGAAAAGGAGAAATAGCTGCAGCAACTACAGTAGAACCTCGATTATCCGAGCTCCGATCAACCGACGCTCCGCGTTATCCGAGGCCTGGACCGCTTTAGATTAACCGAGCTGGATCCTCAGATAATACGGAAAATATGTGCATATGAATTCATCTCAGTTCATTTGTTTTGACGTGTACGAGTTCGTATTGTGCTTCTTAAAATTATAGAGAACGGTTCGGATTGTATCATTATCAGATGTATAAAATTATTTTCATAATCATATAAACCCTTAATTACGTAATAACCCATCTTGAACTTTCATAATAATTCATCTTGAATTTATAATGCAGAAGAAATTCATAATTGTTGAATATATACGTATCTGGTTACACTGAGAAAAGAGTTTGGTTATATTTACCAAATTGATTTGTTTGTTATTTTCGGAATCTTTGTTTTCTACAACCAAGATTTGGTCGCTTCGAATTGAAAATGTTTACTGTCACTCAGATTTAGTAATTATAACCACACATATTAGTTGTTAGATTGGATTTGGTATCTATAATTAAATATTTGTTTGGCGGTATCCAACTATATCATTTGATTATTATTACCAAATCCTGGTTACTGTGACCAAACTTTTTTTAGGTCATGGAAGAATGAATATTGCTCTGATAAAAATTGTATAATCATACATTCGATATTATTTCTAAGATACATGGAAGCTATACTTCATTGCATGCAGAAAAGAATTGAAACTCTTTTCATTTCTCTCAGTGTAATATCACGGAAACTTGTGAATTCAGAAATTACCCAATAAACATTTGATTTCTCAAGATATGTTTTAGATATGTTTGAGATGTCTTATGTGACACTTTTAGATATCTAAAAGTGTCGCATAAAACATCTTAAACATATCTAAAACATATCTTGAGAAATCAACTGTTGATTAGGTAGTGACGATTCATTGGATCAAATTCCATCTATAATTCCCTTCCAGTAGAATATTGCAATGTCTAAGAAACGCAAAAAGGTTGTAGTCAGCGTAGAACAAAAGTTGGGAGCCATACAAAGTTTGGATAAAGGTAAAATTATCCGAAATGTCGCAGCAGAAAAAATTTGTAGTGATGCATGTTTGTACAAATGATGTATCACAGATTAAGACATATTTATTTTCTTTCAACATTCATATTTTAATGTTATGAAGATTATGAAAATATAAATATATCAGGAATATGTTGAATAATATTTATGTAATATATTCAAACTGCACAATAAAGATTTTAAACACTTGAGGGATTAAAATTTCTCAAAAAATATATATTTTCTGTATTATCCGAGATTTCAGTTATCCGAGGTGAGCTCTCCCCTTGTTACCTCGGATAATCAAGGTTCTACTGTACTTAAACAGTCGATTTTCAACCATCCGCTTAAGTAGTTGCTGCAGCTACTTAGCAGTCAGGACAAGTAACTCGATAGTTGCACTAACGTAAATACCTGAGGTATTTTGAATTAGTGGAGACAGCTAACGTGTTACTTGTCTTGACTACTAAGTAGCTGCAGCAACTACTTAAGTAGATGGTGGAAAATCGACTATTTAAGTAGTTGCTGCAACTATTCTTTGTTTTCCGTGTAGCTTACTCATGACTTGCTGATTTGACTAGCAACTCGAAACTGACGGATTTGGGGTTCTAGTTTTTCGTTAGGGTGGGTGTTACAAGCGATGTGGGTGTAGCGATGAGTGTTGACGGGTTGCCCAGGTTTTAACAAATCACAGGAGATCACACCCTTCTGATCCCACCAAACACAGAGCATCGTCTTCTTTCCAAAACGATTTGGTCTTGCAGTGGATGTCTATGATCCGCCTGGATTCACCCATGATTTCCGACGCTTAGGATTCTCAAAATATATCCATTTTTCATCACCTGTCACAATCCAATGGAGAACTGACTTTCTTTTGTATTTGTCGAACAGCATTTTACGAGTGATTTTTCAATTTTCTTGCTGTCTCTCATTCAGTCCATGCGGAACCCATTTTCCCACTTTCTGAATCTTTCCCATGGCTTTCAAACGAATGGAGACGGGGTCACATTCTGCGTCACATTCAGTCGATCCGCGCGTTCTTGTTGAGTTTGAATATCATCTTCATCTGATAAGGCTTTACGGAGAAAAAGGAATAGTTGCAGCAACTACTCAAATAGTCGATTTTCGACCATCTACTTAAATAGTCGCTGCAACTACTTAGTAGTCACGACAACTAACTAACGGGAATACTTCGTAAGTTGTCAGGTATTACGTTAGTTAGTGCAACTATCGAGTCAGTTGAGGCAGCTAACGTGATACTTGTCCTGACTACTAAGTAGTTGCTGCAACTATTTCTTTTTTTCCGTGTTCTGGTTCGTCGTCTGCGACCTTTTTCGCTGGTTCCCCACGCTCTTCATTTTTCACGTCAAAATCATCACTGTGATTCTGCAGAAGTTTTCTTCAAATGATAACAAAAAACCAATGCTGTCCGCGGATCGTAGTTTGTAGGCACAAAACTCGACATGTTTAAGGTTATACAAGCATTACGGGTGTCCAGAAGTTGTATTGTTTTGTGTTGAAAATCTTAATCAGCTGTTAGGGGGAGATTATGGTGCTGAAGAAGTGGTTTTAAGGTCCCTAAACTGATGGCTAGTGCCATTTATAGGGCAATTCCGGTTCATACTTTTACACTTGGTAACCTCTCAACTCTGCCGTCCCTGCCTGATTTTTTCACAGGTTTTGCTCATTTTCATTTAGATTCTCCTGATATTCACCTGGCACTGCTCGGAACAGTTATCGGAAACACCCAGAAATTCACGTATAGTTTTTGCACCCCCACACGGTAAGAGCGACCCATCGCGGTAGCTCTTACTCCGTCGCCCAGTCTGTATATGGATGACTGTTTTCGGAGTAAAACTTACTCCATTGGAGTATTTCTGACTAATTCTCAAGAAAGATCTACTTTGTAAGGAGTTAGTCATACTGAAAATACTGCAAAAGCTAACAAAAAATGTAGACCAATTATGGAGTAAAATATACTTCTTTATTCTTCTGCACGGAGAGAAAATTGTAGTTGAATTTACTATGTTATTATTGTTCCCGAGGAACAGACTGAACTATGACGAGTTCCCCCATAAAACATAGTAAATATGATCAGCATTCTATTGTTGTACCATAGTAAAAATATGCCCTTCATAGTAAAATCCAACAGAATTCAGTCTGTTCCTCAGAAACAATAATAACATAGTAAATTTAACTACAAATTTCTTTCCGTGTGTGTACACTACATACATCAATTGGATATCAGAAATTGAATTGAAAAAACTGTGCCAATTGGCACACGGCTTCCTCTTCTATACATCTGTTGCAAATTCGGGAGGGAGCAAAATTTCAGTGTCGATAATGATCCCATATAAGTTTCAACTTGATCTTTGCAGAAAAACGGGAGGGGGAGGAAACATGTTATCGACAATTTTGATTTTGTAACCGTACGTCTCTTCGTTTCCCGTTATCCGATTGGGATGAAACTTATATGGAATCCCTATGGAACCATAACTGAAACGTGGTATAAGTTTCATTACAATCGAATAACGGGGAGCGAACATCCGTATGGGTAAAAAATCAAAATTGTCGATAACATGTTTCCTCCCCCTCTCCCGTTTCTCTGCAAAGATCAAGTTGAAACTTATATGGGATCATTATCGACACTGAAATTTTGCTCCCTCCCGAATTTGCAACAGATGTACAAAAGAGGAAGCTGTGTGCCAATTGGCAGAGTTTTTTTCTTCCCCTTCCCGTTTTCCTGTAAGGATCAGATTGAAACTGATTTGGAACGCTTATCGACACTGCATAAAACTGTGGTGGAAATTTCACAACAATCGGATGATAGGAACGAAGGATATCCGCATGATAGCGGTATTTACGAAATTCTCAAATTTCGTTCCGAAGTTTAGCGCTTACCCTTTTCCTCGCCTGAACACCGCTTCGCCTGGAATTTATATTGTACAATTAACACCTCGTGAGTTGCATGACCTCAAAGTTCTATGGCATTCGGATGATAATGACATAGGAAAGACATGCTTTCAAAATGTTGTAAAATGATGCGAATCGCAAAACTAAATTTTCCACAATTTTTAACCGACTGCGTTGAAACTCGTATGGGACCACTATCGGATCATAACTAGAGCGTGATATAAATTTTATTGCAATTGGATAATAGGGAGCAAAGATATGCGCGTTCGCAAAAATGACAAATTTTTGCTACATTTGCTCATCTGCATCAAATTTTTGTGCACGTATCGGGCTGAAACAAATATGGGACCATCATCGACCTTGCCGACAACTGTGATAAAAATTCCATGACGATTGGATAGCTAAAACGGAAAATATGCCACTGCGTGTAAATGTTGACATACAAACGCCAGACAGACAGACAGACAGGCAGACGGACATCGGACACCGAACCAAAATTGTTCTTCGAGTTTTGAGGAGTCGTTGGGTGGAAGAAATTTTGAGTTTGGAGGAAAAAAAATGTTCGGGTCTCCGAAACGATCACGATGCTTCCTCTTTGCGAGGAAACAAAATTATACATAGTGATTCGGACGAGACCGAGACTGGTCTCGGTATCGACCCCGAGATCGAGACGAGATCGAGACCGATACGAGACAAGACGACAGCCGCGATCGAGAATCTCGACTCGAGACCGGATCAACCTCGGCGAGACGAGACGAGACGAG
Source organism: Gonatopus flavifemur (assembly GCA_018340375.1). Taxonomy (NCBI): domain Eukaryota; kingdom Metazoa; phylum Arthropoda; class Insecta; order Hymenoptera; family Dryinidae; genus Gonatopus; species Gonatopus flavifemur. The sequence continues at coordinate 4,892,946 of JAFFJZ010000001.1, forward strand.
ACCGAAACACTAATTATACAATGTAATTTGAAAAGAAAATTGTTTTTTTCTATGGTGTTCTTCACAAAATATATTTTTCCTGAAAATTTACAACCTCATTTACGTCAAACTATAAAGTGGCAAACTATCGGGAAATAATACAAATCGTTCGATATTCTACCATAATATCTTATCGATCGAGTCAAGGAATCTTAATTACAGTTTCATTTCTAGTCTTCTCTCTAAAATTGTACCTTCACTTATACACCTCACGTAAAGAAGATGGTATTGAAATAACAAACTCACACGAATAATGTTTCGTGATAATTACATACACGATATCTAATAGATATCAATATGTATATAATTGTGATACCTATTGTGTCTACACCGAGCTATTTCCAGGAAAGTGAATTTGTGATTTATATATAGATTAGATAAAATTTTTTGCACATGAAATTGCCTGATTTCCTCTGCACACGCTCAATTATATTTCTATTCGCTTACTCCATGTTGGATTTTAATAATTTGTCTAATTAAAATGATATACGATGACAACGTGTAACACGTTGATCTGTAATCAAGATACAACTGGATATGAAATGTAACTCTATTTGTAGAAGATCTAATTAAATCCATTGTACAAAGTGTTTAAATTCCCTTCTATTACTTCAAAGTTCAAACTGCTATAATTTTATGCTCTCCGCGGTATTATATAACATTCTATTCTCGATCATTTTCTTCGCGATGTAAATAATTTATGAATCAAGGAAATGTTTTGAATGTTTTTGAGATGTTTCTCTATAAACCTTACTCTTGTCTTTCATTTTTATTTAATTCTGATTGCATTTGAAATTCTATAAAAGTGGAAATTACTCGTTTCGTAATCTAGTATGTTTCAAATTCTCTTGGACATTCGATACAAAGTGAAAATAGGAATGGTATCAATGTATGATGGATACTATGTGACAGCGATCAAGCATTATCATCTTTCTTTTGCGGCTTGTGTCTGCTTACCTTTTGTATCTCTACACACCATACTGGTCTTTCCATATATATATATATATGTACACGTCTATGATACTTCAACACTGTGTACACTTCCGTAATAGTCTTAAAGTCTTGTATTCGTACACGTAAGGTGAGAGTTTCAGATCGTCCTCTAATTACAGGAAGTCTTTGCCAGTTGGCCAAACGCCAACTGGATTTTTATTTCATACCGTTGGATGGAGCGTGGAATTTCGCGGGAATTCGATTTCCCGTAACAAAACAGAAAATATATTGTGTGTATACGCTGCGTACGTTATTTCACGTTTCATAAGTCTCGATGAACATATAAATATCTTATAAGTGGTGAAATGAGACGGAGGGAATACGAGACATCGAAATAGAGGCACTCCGAGAGTAACGTTTCAATATTTAGTCAACAAATCGTTATTCAAACTGAAATTTTGGTGCATGCTTTGCTCAAAAGCGGTGGATAACAAATATTTGATGATTTGAAAATGATTTGTTTGCTCTTTCTACTTCTTCTTGAATTTTCCATTGACTTGAATAATTCCAACTTGCAACCAGGGAAATCTTGTTCAATTGAATACGCGAAATGCGCAGAATTTACGTAATGCGTGAATAGGGTCATTAACCCTCGGGATACGGAGTGGATTTTGAGGTATGGTAATTCAAGCGTCGTTTGGAAGTTACGCCATTTCCGTAAGTGTTGGGAGGACGAAAGCGTCACCGAGATATGGAAAAACGTTGAGGTACCGACTACCCACCCTAGCAAATTTGATCATACTGTGATCATATTAAACTTATCCAGTATGTTTGTGAATTTTCCATACCTCCATTATACTCAAATAATACTGTTACTGAAATCAAACTGAATTCATACTAAACCATACCAAACTTTGATACAATTTCGGTAATAATTGGGTCTGTAGGATTCATACCGAATTCGTACGGAATAAATACTGAATGATTGGAAATATTTCGGTATACCACAAGCACAAAAATTCCACGAGCATACGGTATGTTTCCAGTTCACTTTTCATCACAACTTGGTATTTTACTGAATTACCACTAGATTCATACTGATTGTTTATCATACCAAAATTATACTCACAAGATACTAAAAATTTCGGTATGATCGGATTCGTTTGGGGGGGACCTATAGGGGTGCACGAGACCCGAGATTAGTATCGGTCTCGTCTCGGTCTCGTCTCGTATTTTCGAATACTCTCATTATTGGAATCGAGACGATACCGAGACTGAGGACTCGATACTCGAGAATATCGTCGATACTTTGAAATATTTTTTGATAAAGGAAAATGAAAACAATTAATTAGAATTTTTACATATGACATAATTTATATTTTTTTAAGCATTACATTTCTTCACTCTTGATCTACATTTGAAGAAAATGAATGAATATTGAATCATTTAATAATAATATAATTATAATGAGAGAATAATAAATGATATAAAAATCAATTCAACAATTATAATAATGAAAAATGAAAAAAATGAAATCCACCTCTGAATAAATTCAACCAATTTTTTCTATTCTCAAGTCTTAGAAATCAATTTCACAAATCTTCAACTTAAGACTGGGTGGTACGCAGCAATCGATGCATCAATTATAACAGCAATATCCGATAATATAATTGAGATATTCCATACATTGTAATCATCGATAGAATATTTCAATGAATTAGGATTGTCAGACATAGAAAACAGTGAGAAAGTGTTTTGAAACGTCCAAATTTCATAAATTTTTGAACAAGATTGATACTCAAACTGAATAAAAGTTGAAATTCTCAATAAAACAAATGAAGTTGAGAGTCGATATGAAGATTGAAAACTGACAATTGACAAATTGCGTCGTAGAATAGAAATGAAATTGAATTATTCAATAAAAAATAATCGTATATAACACAAATCAAATTTGTGATCAAGGAGTCATCCTATATATTAAAACTATCCAAAAATAATTCTTTATAAAGCTTCGGAATTCTTTATGGATTCTTTTGAACTATTTGAGAATTCTTGTAATTTATGGGATATTATATTGATATTTAATGAAATCAAGTGAATTTCATTTCTAAGACGTACAAAAATAATACCCATACGGCATACCAGATCAGAAAGAGTTTATAAATAAATCGATTGAGACTTGAAGAACTCATTATGAATTCTTTTCGAATTTTCGTTCTGTGTGAGCATGGTTCCAATCTTGAAATGAAAACGTCACTAACTATAGTTATTGACGTTCATAGAATAGAAACATATATGTTCCTATTCATGCTAAATTCTATGGTAAATTCGAGATTTAATGATCTGATTCGATAGAATTGATAATCTAATGCGAATGTACTTATGTAACTAGAATAGAAATGCTCAAAGGGTCTCGAGCGACAATCATTTACCATTTTTCCATACATGACTTCGTCTCTTTTTGATATGTAAATTAGCGACGAATAAAATTATGATACGCTCGAGTACCCTTAATCCAAGATTTATAAATCTAGATTTAGTATTGCTTGAGATAGCCAATGAAGTTAAGTTGGTCCAATAGTATTTGTGAATTGTCAGTTCGCAGTCTTTATAACCGACACTTTGAAGACGATTCACTTCATTAATAAAATTTTTATTCAATTTAAAAATTTTTTCAGACGTGAATATTTTCACTGAAGTGCGTCAGCAAAAATGATCGTAAATTATCATTACTAAAATTTAATTGTATGCAATTATATATGAACATGAATAGAATGAATCCTTTGGTTTCGAAAAACTTCTAACATGGAATGCTTCATTAATTCTTTAGTTTTTTTTGCATCCTTTTGAATTCATGAATATTTGTTGAGAATTGAACTGCAGTTCTCTAAACTATTCATTTTATGAGTAATGGTTGAACAGAATATTTTCATGTACCTAGTTGGAGTTTGAATCCTTCTTTTGGAATGGAATGAAAATTCAATCTAATGAAATCTGATGAATACCGGATATCCATCTTTTTAAATAAACTATTTTGAGCAGGAGAAAGTGTTTCAAGAATTCACTGAAAGATCTTAGGCTTCGAGCTATCGAGTGTTTTGTTATTCAATGACTAATTTGTTTCAATAAACGATTCAAACTTCAGAAACATGTATTTTGTCGATACCGTCGAGACGATACCGATACTATGCCTAACGATACCGAGACGATACACAAGTCTTACCATATTTTTCGATACCGAGACGATACCTTTAGAATATCGGCGAGAATATCGTCTCGTGCCCCCCAGAGACCTAGTGATGGCCGATCTTGGAAGAAACGATTCTTTTGTATACAATTTTTATGCACTTTGGAAATCACTGATATGAATGGAATATTGGAACTCGCTACTGATTCACCAGTGAAATTTACTGACGAATCAGTGAAACACATTTTTGAAACATTGATATTTCAACCAATTCAGATTTCAGAGAGTAAATGCTACAAAGTTCACAAGTCACGTGAAATTGCCTTCTAACGATGAAATCCAATGAAATAATTAAAAGACAAAATTGCAACTTCTGTTCCTATCTCAAGTACTAATCTACACTCGATACAATTATTATCAAATATCGTATCTCGAACAAACAGTCTCGTTTGGAAACGAAACAATCCCAAATCACGATACAATTTCTTCTCGGGTTGTATTCTTCTATCGAGGTACGTAAGTTCGTGATATTTGTATATTTTCTTCCATTCAAGAATGTCTCTGTTACTCTATGGTGTAATTGAACGATCACATTGCTCTGAGTGACATTAAGAGAAAGATCAATCAGTGCCTGCCTCTTCCTCCACAATCACCGATCGTCCGTGATGTTAATTAGGTCAATAATAATGGAGTTCTTTTCTTTCCATGCAAGAATTGCATCATTTAGAAAATTGCAGAATTCTTTATATTCAGCGGATATTTTCTCTGATCGAAGGAGGAATGAGTAAATGATGTATCGAATTGTTATTACTGTATTCTTCTCGATCGTAATTTTCACATGAAATGTTTTTCTCATAAATTTCTAAATCGTCGGTATAGGATGAGGTGAATTATTTCATCACGAGAGAAGGATAAACAGAGGAAGTTAATGTCTATGCGAATGGAAAATTACTATGAAACATCACCATTGAATCAATGCGAGAAGAATCAATTCAGTTTCAAGTTCTATTGTTTGTTTTATTTTTTTTTTTCATTTGATTCCTTCTTGGAAGAAATATCCAAGAAGTCGAGTACTGAGTTACTGTTTCCAGTTCAGGCGATAAAAGGTTCTCAATTCTCCGAAACTGGAATTGAAGATTCGATAAAAATTTGCATTATTTTTGTATTGTTCTTTCTGGTCAAAATGAGCCTGCAGGAGCGCACTAGCTATTGAATTATTATGTGAATATTGAACACCTATACCAGGTGTAGAAGTATGAAACCGGATTTCTTGGGTAAAAATCACACGTTTGTTGTTTGGAAAAGATAGAAAATATTCTGTCTGAAATAATTTCCATTGCTGTTTATACATTTTTTACACCTTTTCGGCAGTTTATGAATGCCACGCCAAAAAAACAGTTCCTCTTTTGAAGTGAACCAGTTATCGAGCCATTCTCCTACATTTTCATACGAATTGAAGCGTTGTTCAACGAGAGCGTGTCCCATTGACGCGAATAGATGATAATTGGACGGAGCCAAATCTAGAGAATAAGCCGCATGCGGTAGCATCTCTCAATGAACGCTTCGATCGTTTCCCTGATCCGTCTTGCTGTGCGTGATGGGGCATTATCGTGGAACAAGATGACTTTGTGTTGCCTTTTTCCATATTCCAGTCGTTTTTCACGCAATGCGCGATTCAAGTCGATCATTTGCCGTTGGTAGCGATCAGTGTTGACGGTTTGCCCAGGTTTTAGCAGCTCATAGTAGTTTACACCCTTCTGATCCCACCAAACACAGAGCATTGTCTTATTTCCAAAACGATTTGGTCTGGCAGTGGATGTCGACGATTCGCCTGGATTCACCCATGATTTCCGACGCTTAGTATCCTCAAAATATATCCATTTTTCATCACCTGTCACAATTCGATGGAGAAATGACTTTCTTCTGTATCCATCGAACAGCATTTCACCAATGGTTTTTCGATTGTCTTACTGTCGTCTTTCATTCAGTTCCTGCGGAACCCATTTTCCCACTCCCCGAATCTTTCCCATGGCTTTCAAACGAATGGAGATGGGATCACATTCTGCATCACATTCAGTTAATCCGCGAGTTCCTGTTGAGATTGAGTATCATCTTCATCCAATAATAAGGCTTGTGATTGTGGGTCCGAGGCACTTCGGAACTTTTTCGATGGTTTCCCACGCTCTTCGTTCTTCACGTCAAAATCACTACCTTAAAATTTTTTGAACCACTCGAAACCGTGTGTTTCACCAAGGGCATGTTCACCGTGAGCTTCGACAAGCATTCGATGTGATTCTGCAGCAGTTTTCTTTAAATGATACCAAAAAACCAGTGCTGTCCGCAGGTCGTTCAAGGGTATAAAACAATTACGGGTGTACAGAACTTCTATTGTTTCGTGTTGAAAGTCTTCATTAGCTGTTAGGGGCAGATGATGGTGCTGAAGAAGTGGTTTTAGGGTCCCTAAACTGGTGGCTAGTGACATTTATAGGGAAATTCCGGTTTCATACATTTATACCTGGTACTAATGAGTATCCATGGGGTTTTGGAAAGTCAATGATTTCAATTTGTCGATTTTATTGATGCCAAGCATTCAAGAGAAAAAAAAAAATTCGCTGCGACAGTCAAATCTAATGTCGCTGAACAGCCGAACTGTAAAACAAATCTGCCTGAAACCTCATAAGAAAATTATGAAGTTTTGTACATAACCAGTTCATGAAATTTCATAATAAAATATTGAATTCAATAAAATAATTTTCAACATAGTGGATTAAGGAAATTCTCAATCTTAATAACATATTTGTGGAATTTAATAAATAATTCTTACATTTCAAAGAAAAATTTTGAAATTTCATCATCAATATCAAATATTAGAACTATTATTAAATTTGATATAGAAATATGATATTTTATAAAGAATTCCGTATTCAATTTGAGAACTTTCCTCACAGAGAAATTATTTGCTTTCACAGCTGTTTTGTAACACTGTAAAAAATGATTGTGGAATTCTACCCAAGAAAATGGTGGTAGCGAAGTTCCACAAATGGGGAATTTTTCACCATCATTTGGCAGACTTTTTCTTCATTTGTGGAGGATTGAACACCTAAAAAACAAGATAATTCCTCACAGTGGTGAAAAAATCACTCATTTTTGATGGAAAAATAATTCCCCCACGATGAGGGGACGACCCGAGCGGAAATTGGTTACGGCTACATTGCGGTCCTCGTCCTATTTGCCAAATTATAAATACGGTCCTAGTCAGGGTTGCCGGATCCGGCTCGTATACAAAATGTAACGCCTGAATAGACCCATGTGGAAATGGAAACACGGGCCGCTACTGGCTCAGTACTGGTGCCACAGTTGCCAGTACAGGCAAATCCAAACATACCAGGACAGGGCCAGTTGAATCGACGGTACTGGCAAGTAATCGAAATGACAACATCATTTCACGTAAGGGCCAGTATGGTATTTACAACTGTATCAGTACTGGCGTTATATATGAGCTTGCCATGGTGGACCTCTGGCATTCCAAAAGGCCCAGTTGTTTTGCTAGTACCGGGTATAGGATTAGGCCCGTTCTAGCCCGGTCGAGTGCCATGTGAAATGGGAACATGGGCCAGTACTGGTGCAGTACTGGTGCCACAGTTGCCAATACTGGCGAATCTAAGCTTACCAGTACAGGGCCAGTTGAATCGACGATACTGGCGAGTAGTCAAAATGGTAACATCATTCTACATAAGGGCCAGTAGAACATTTACAACAGCGTCGGTACCGATTTTTAATGTGAGCCAACTATGGCGGAACCCTGGCATGACAACAGAACCAATTGTTCTGCCATACCTGGATGAGAAGTGGTAGAGAGTCAAAATAATACATCCTATGTAAGAATTCAGACCCGACCCAGTACTGGCACAGTGCTGGTAATTAGAGATCCCCGGAGTTATATTTCAAGTGAAAAAAAATACATCGAATTTGAACTTTCAAGTTCTTTGTGAATCTATTTTTCTCATCACCGTTATGTGAGAAAGACGCTTTGGAAGTGGTTTCATGAAAGTTCACTGGGCAAGGATCGAACCCGGGACCTGTGAGTGAGGAACAGAGTCTCTATCACATCAGCTAATCTCCGAGTTGACCACGGACCACTTAAATTCCCATTTATTGTACTAATTCCCTTGAAGTCACACAATTTACTATAGACTCCGTAGTGAAACAAGATTCTACCGATACTGGCTCATTGTTCTCCATCGAACGTATTGAATGATCATACCAACTCTGTCTTGATACTGGCGCAACTCCAGCTCACTACAAAAATCAAGTTGCCAAGATCGTGATTTTGATGTCAATCGACTACCGATTCCGTAGTCAACCAGAGTCCCACCAATACTGGTACCATGTCGTCTATCGAACATATTGAATCATAATACCAACTCTGGCTCAATGCTGGCGTGACTTCGGCTGACCACAACAGATGTTGCCAAGATCATAATTTCAACTTCAATCGACTATCGATTTTGTAGACAGCCAGAGTCATATCATTACTGGCACATTGCTGTCCAACACACATATAGTATGATAATACCAACTCTGGCTCAGTACCGGCGTGACTCCGACTTACTACAATAGCCAAGTTGCCAAGATGGTGATTTTATATCGCCGTCTGTTGTGCATATGGAATGATAATACCGACTCTGGCTGAATACTGGCGGGGTACCGTTTCTCTACATCCTGAGTATTGTCCAGACAGTATTCATTCGATACTGCCCCTATACCGTCTGTCCACGCGAGCCAATACAGTCTGAAATCTTGCGAATGTTCGGCGACAGTTGAAAAACGGTAATGATTCTGAACAGGCACAGTTGTTTTTGCTGAATTTTGGCAAATACAACCTCACCAGTACCGCGCCATTCGTCAACTCTGGCTATTTCCACATGGGTTGTTGTCTCTCGAACATTTCCAAGGATAATACCAACTCTGGCTCAGTACTGGCGCGACTTCGGCTCACCACAACAGCCGAATCGCCCAGATTGTCATTTTAACGTCAATCGACTACCGATTCCGTAGTCATCCAGAGTTCTACCGATACTGGAACAGTGTCGTCTCTTGTACATATTGAATGATAACACCAACTCTGGCTCAGTACTGGCGCGGTTCCGTTTCTCTGCGATCTGGGTATTCTACAGGCAGTATCAATTCGATACTGGCCCCCGACCGTCTGTCAACGTAAGTCAATACCGTCTGAAATCCGGCGAACATTTGGCGCCAGTTGGAAAACGGTGATGACTCTGAATAGGCACAGTTGTTTTTGCCGAAGTCTGGCAAATACAACTTTGCCAGTACCGCGCCATTTGTCAACTCTGGTCATTTTCACATGGGGATACGGTCCAAATGTGACCGACCGTTCCGGTTCCTCACCTGAAAAATGTATGGCACAGATTAGGTCACCAAATCCGGCCCATATTAGACTATTGAATTCGGCCCTTTTTTCCAAAATTCCATGCGCTACGGGCATATCACCAGGGGCGTCAGTACATTATTTTCCGAGCCCTGGTTGATCAGTGACCAAGAGAGGGGGGGGGGGGGTGTTAAAAATTTCAATCATTTACATAAGAATTATACAAGCAAAAATCACGACTGTCAGCTTTTAATATGATTCTATTCCAAATTAGCAATTTTACTATGATCTCATCAAGGGTATAAAAATTAATCTTTAAAAACAGGGTTTTTTTCCCAAAAACTCACGAAGGAACGCTTATTTTACCAGGAAAAACATATTTGATTCCGAGGCATGGAATTCCATGGCTGTTCCAGAGCGAGACCTGGTTTCTCCAGGGCTTCCTGAGCAGTAATGCCGCTCCTGCATATCACCCGGGAAAAAAAATTCCATATATGAACCCATGTATGGATTCATATATGGTCATATATGAAAGTGGGGAATCTATCAGCCTTGATCTCACTTCTCTCTCCTTTGGTTTTTCACCATGTTTCATAAAAAATTGTGACATTTTTTTGGGCATATATGGATGTATATGATAATGTATGATTGAATATGATCACATATGGCCATGTACAGTCTCATTCATACATGATCATATATGGCCAAAATCCATATATGCTCATATATGATCTCATATACGTTTATATATGTTCATATGTATTTCATACATGTTCATATATGATTCATATCCGCTCATATACAACCATATATGAATTATTTTTTCCCGGGCAGCTGGTTGTAGTACGCATCTAATGACTTTTCCCATGGCAATTTTGACTCAACGCACGATTTTTTGAAGATTCATCATCGAACAAATTCTAAAACGATTTTCTTTCTGGAAGTTTCTCATCAAAGGTTCCAATTACAAAGTTATGAAAAATGGAATTTTGTTTGCGAACGTGAACATCTTGTAACATATTGTATTGTAAATATTCGTTCCCCATAACATCCGATTATCCATGAAAACGTATTAATTTTTTCCTAATCTCTTCTTAAAACTCATGTTTTTTGAGTTGTGGCTATTGAAACATGGATAAGTATGAATGATTGAAATAGTTGAATTTTTAAAAGTTCACAACTTGAAAAAAGAGGGCCTAAGGAGCTGTTGGAAATATGAATAATGAAATGCTTCAGAGAACAAATACTTTAAATCCATTCCCTCATAACTCAAGAACTGAACCCTGCATAAAATTGTTTGAGGAGAAAAATCTTCTTGAAATTCACCCAATAATTGATTTTGATCAGAATAGAACCTCATTTGCAAATAAGATCAAGAACATCTGATCCAAACAGAGATAGTTGAAATACGACATGGCGGCAATGCCAAGCGTGGAATTCAGTATGCCTGAAATCAGAATACCGATGTCAGGTCCGAGTTGATAGAATCGTAGTAGGGTCTACATTGGAAAATCTCATCAGGCCCGGATTTGATGAAAAACGGTATGTTGCATCGGGAGAGTCTTACGGCAGGACACATTTGGGCCTATAACGTGGAATTCCTTGATACGTTATTTCATATGCGTGCTTCATTAGGACCCTTCATTAGGACCCCCGTAACAGATTTCTGCTCGGGGAAATTCATCAATAGGGTGAAGAAAAACTCCCTACATTCTTTACAGTGTAGCTACGACAGCGATTTTTCAGAGGTGGCAGCAAAAAATGTTTGCTTCTTCAGCAAATTTATGTATTACATATAGAACAGCAAACAATTCTTGCTGAAAAAGTCAACATTGTTTGTACCACGGCTAAAACAGTCGCTGTGATAGCCAATAGATTGCTGTTACAGCAAAAAATTTGCTGCCTCAGCAAAAAGTACCTACACTGTTAGAAATTTCTGCATTAATTTTAATGCATTTGTTGGAAGTTTTTTTCAAATACGTGCATGAATTGAGTTTCATACACGTTTTACGTTTGAAATTCAATGTAAACTATAGCATAATCTATTTTTTTTCATGTTTTTGTACATTAAATTTAATTTAAAATGTGTATTAACCTGAATTCATGTACGTGATTGAAAAAAACTTCCAGATATTTCTGACAGTGCAGCAAAATCAGGTTCCGCTGTGACAGGGAATTTTCTTCTTCGTGTTGGATGATAGATTAAAAACGTGGAAAAAACATTGAAACGACGATCCAATCGATGAATCTTCGGATAGAAACGAAAATGGGCCTATTCCAGGTCCCGTTCTGCCCTAAGTTGGAGTGGTCTGGGCTTGAACTGGATTCATATAATCCACTTTTCAATCGATGAAATTCCTCCCATTCTAATCGAGGGATATACAAAGACCTGAGATTTAAAAAAAAAATAAAAACAATTTTTTTTGGCCTCAAGTACTTTTTGTAAGTAAGATATCTGCAATAAATATGATATTTTCGGAAAAATACTTGACGGGTTCGAAAAAAATCAGAAGTTATGAGTAAGAGAAAACCGATGACATGTTAGTATTCTTCCTTTGTTCTCGAGATTTGAGCCATTACCTACGAGAAGGCGCATACTAGCAGAATTTGCATGTTGCTCGATTCGGAAAGTTTCTGTATGTAATACTTCACCATGGGAATTGATTGGAAAAAGTCAAGGATAACTGTTTTATCGGAGAAATCATCATCGTGTATCGAGGTTCTTTAGTACTGCGCCATTTCAAGGCCACACCGCATCAAATACGCTGCGTGCCATATGAAAATATACCTATTCGATTTGTTGAATCTCAAACACACAACGTTCACTCACCAAAAGACATTCCAGAATAATAATAAACCTCTATTCATGAACAAATGGCACAGTTTCAACACTATTTCAATTTTACCCTATCGTGCTCTATCAACAAATCCCTTCCCGCATAATATCCTCCGATTTTTTGGGATAAATGATTCTCCTGATTCAAACTCTGTATCTCACTAATCGATTCAGTATATTCGATCTTATCCGTGAATTTACGTTATTTTATACTCATTACGACTTGTATCCAGCCTCAACGAAGATATATAATAATTTATTAGATCGCCAGCAACCTGAGCATATTTCAATTTTCCTATCTGATTATTGGTTTCTAATAGAAAAACGCAAAATAATTGTTTTACAACGAAAATATTCATATCCGCTTTGGCGATCGGTGAGTGAAAATCATTCGACTCGAGGCTCATTGCGAGAAAGAAGAAAAAAAAGGACGCAGATAACGAGAATGGAAATTATGGTTGAATCATAAAAATCCATGTAGAGATTCGTGGATGATATAATAAAACCCTGAACATCGCAACAATTACATACACCAGACGAGTGTGAAAGAAATAGAGAAAATGAAAGAAATTGGGAGCGTCTCTATATGAACGAACAGCAACGAATGCACCGCCCATTATTTGCATCCGTTGCACATCGCTTATGATGTACGTGACTTCATCGTTATTGCGTTATGTGCAAGACTTGTGATGTTACCTCTTTCGCTTTCCCGCTTTGAAGAACGCCCTGTTTGGGTCTTACGCGCTTATAAGTTCCGTTTTCAACGACGCGAGACCACAATAACAGTCGTGAGCCTTATTTGCTTTTTATTATTTCTTATACCCTAATGTCAGTATTTCTCTTCTGTCGTTCGATGTCATTAACGTCGTGATATGTGGAAAAAAACAGCCACGAGGAATTTATGATGAAAGCGAAGGATGTAAGGAAATAGAAGGATCGTATGGAATCGAGACTTGGCTGACGATGGGGGAACAAATGATGTATCGAACAAACATTCATCTCGAAAAGATGACTGGGGGATGTATGTCGTATGGAGGAGGATTCTGTTATCTCAGGATATTCACGCATGGAGAAGAAGGAAATTTGCTGTGATAGCTACTCTTTGTAGCAGCAATTTTGTTAGCTACGAAAGCGATTTCTTAACCGTGGCAACGCAAAATATTTGCTACTCTGTATATAATAACTCGATTCACTGCGATAGAAAATTGTTTTCCTTTGTTTGAGAATGAGGAAAAACAGACTCACGTGGTAGGGCCTTGTAGTTCTCAACAATAACGTGTTGCAAAACTCAATTTCGAGCAATTGTTTAGTTAGGAATCAACAAAACCCAACCCTATTAGAAATCCTCTGAGCGTTTGCGAGTTTTGTCTGAGTTTGCTGGGTTCCTTTTGCTGAAACTACAAATTTTTCGCTGCCACAGTAAACTATTCGCTATCACAGCAATCACGTCAGCCACAACAGGGATTTTGTAGCTTGGACAGCAAAAAATGTTGGCTCCTCCGGCAAATTTTGGTATTATATGGTTTCTAAATCCAAATCAGTTAAAAGTAACAGTGATTCACCAGTGGAATTCACTGATTCTCAGTACGTTTTACTAACTCGAATTTATAGTGTCGAATAACAAACAAATTTTTCTGGGAAAGTCAACATTTTTGCTACCATAATAAACCATTACACGAAGAAAAAAGTATTGCTGTCATAACAAACAGGTCTGTTACTATAGCGCCTACAAAAAAAATTAGCTGAAAGAGCAAGAAAAATGATTGACACAACTACACTTTTTTGCTGACATAAACAAATTTGTTAACAGAACTAACGTCTTAGCTGCTGGAGTGAATATTTTTGCAAGGACAACAAATTTCTTTGTAGGCGCTATAGTAGCAAACCATTTTTTCTCCGTGTAGCTACGATAACAATTTTTCAGCTTGGACAGTGATAAATGTTCGCTCCTTTAGCAAATTTTCAGTATTCTATATAGAATAGTAAAAAAATTTCGCTATATAAGTCAACATTGTTTGCTGCAACAGTACAAAATTCACAGTCTTAGCTAACCAGATTGCTGTGATGGCAAAATTAGATTTGTCTCTCATCTAGAATCACCCCTCGAGCGTTCCCTTCTTGCCCTGTACTACAGGACAAGACCGGTTTTCCCTACCTTCAGGATTCCACAAAAATAATGAGAAACGGGAATTACATGTGAAATTTCATGACCTATCATAACACGTAATCCACACACAAGATGAGAATACAACAGAACAAAGGAGAAGCATTGATATTGTGTCACTTTCATTATCTGTATATCCATCTATTCGAAGTCGGAGAAGCCGTTAGCCGTAACTGATCTACGTCGATAAGTATTTGTGAAAAAAAAACACACAAAAGATCCGAGTATACCCATAGTCTATTGATTACCAACTGTAATTTATCCATACCATTAGAAAACATTGATTCGTGCAAACCATTGTCAGTTGTTCTTCTTCTTTCTCAATGAAAGTTAGTGATTATGAAGGCCATCATTATACATTATGCGATTCTCAGTAGAATTATTCTGTTTGAATAATATCCAATCTGTTATTCAAATACATCCATTACGAATTTATTAGCAACGTCTAATGAGGGATTCCCATTAATTCAGAACAGTTATCAGAAGAAACTTTTGTAACCAATGGATTCAGATATCAATGATTTTCGCGAATCCTATCTTAATTGCGTTACTGTTATTCAATCGCGAAGAGCGAATCTGTTGCATATCTTCTCGTGGGAAGAGATAGATGTGTATACGTAATGAAGTAGAACACTCATGAATAATTAGAATTACTTGATAAATCGATAGACTTGAAGTGAGATTCGTTCTAATTTTCTACACGGATTACGTAATTCTCATCAATGATCGGGGAAAATTGAATCCATATGAATATGTGTACGCGAATGTGAATTTACTTGTCTAGCATTCACTAAATCGATTCTGTATGGTGCACTTATCTCTAATCGTTGTCGGTAATAGTTTTTACGGAATATGAAGTTTGTAGCAGGAAATTGAGACGAACGTCAATTCATTGAGATTAAACATTCACGAGGTTATTTGTCTGCGTTTGGTTTTGTGGTTTGTTGTCACTGTGATCGATGTCTTTAGGTATAGATTACGGGTGATTTTTTGTTTATTGAATCAATTTGTTCTGTCTTTCGATACTCTTATTATATAATCGATGAATGGATCAAAAGATTCTCAGGGATGCAAAAGTGCATCGCGAGGAGGGGAAAGTGGGACACGATTGACTATACTATGTTTGTCCACTTCTTCGAGATAGCAAATCGATGAGATATTAAACTGTAATAATTCGACAGGGTTGCATGGTTATCATGTGAGTTAATCAATTTAAATTCAAATCCAGCCCCTGGTCCAACATCGAATCAACTTGGTTCCAGCTGCAATGGGGTGGCCTGATTACAAATATACCAACCCTAACTCAATTTATCTCAAGTGCTTCGATATTCGAATGATTTTGAAAAATCAAACTTTGTTTGTATACCAGGATCGATCACAGACCGTTCTAAACAAGAAACAGGCCTGACGAGAGGGCAGAGCATATTCTGAGGAAATTTAAGAACTAACCGAAACGGTGGACACTTGATTCCTTTAAAAAAAGAAAAAAAACATTTGTGTGACAGGTAAAGTGAATCAGGGTAAGATGACGCACTTTCCCGCTCCTCTACAGCATAAAATAATGTATAAAACCTCATTTACTCAAGGAAGATCTAAAGATTGTAATTGAATTTTCATATTTCTCTTAAGTAAACTAGGTTTGATGTATTAATTTATGCTGTAGATGACTGAGAAAGTGCGTCGTTTCACCCCATTTTACCCTATGTTTTGAATTATTGGTACTTCCTTTTTAGCATAAAGTCTTATTTCTCCAGAATGAATATCACTACTGAACTCAATACACCCCTTGATATGAGGCGAAAGGCTCCATTCAGTAACAGGGCAATATTGGATACTCGATTCAAAAAAAGAAAAAGAAAGGAGAAAAAATTTCACTAAAATTTGGCTAATTTTTTAAGAACTAACCGTTTTTACGTGTTAGAACTGATCGTTTTGTTTTAGAACTAACTTTTTGGTAAGAACTGACCCTTATAATATGCCCTGCGAGGGGGGGGGGGGGCACTGCCAGGGTGTTTCCTCCCGGGCCCGGAGTTTTCTGGGGGCCCCGCTTTTCCGTTTTTGTCAAACGGTTTCCAACTCGAATGAAACGAAAGATATATGAATAGGTATATATTTTTGATTTTGAAGTCAAGGAACTTTGTATTATTCCTTTGTGAGAGTAAAGTTTTTCAACCCTTTTTCAAGCCAATTTCAAGAAAATTGGGGTCCATAAGTCGCTTTCCCCCGGGCCCGGATTTTCTCTCCACGGCCCTGACAAGAGATATCATCAAACGTAATTGTATTCTCAATGCAAATACCCCGATAACACGATAACCAAGTGTCCGTCTAATTGTAGAATTTGAAAAAACGATATTTTTTGAATCTGTACTGAATCCACAAATGAAAATCTCGGAATGATAGTAGAATAAAACTGTAACCAAATTTAATAAGAATTTCCAAACTCTGAATAAATTCTACTGGACTTTCACAGGTTCTTTTATCGCTATCTGAGGGCATACCAAGCATGGTCCGACCCCGTTTGGAACTAGATCGGTAAGATTAGGTAAAACCACACTGTAAAGGAATTGAGAAAGTGTAGCTGTAATTTTTTACAGTCACTTTCTTCTGGAATTTTAAATGAAGTTTATTGAATTTTAAGAAATTTCAACAAAATTTCGGAGCAGATTTTAAAAATCTGCATCTTGGGATCCAGCAAAATTTTTCTGAAAGTTCAGAGGTTCTTCATTTGGAAGAAAATTTTTTCTTTCCGAAGGAAATTCTTTCCTAAATGAAGGAAAATTTCCCCAGAATACAGGGAAAATGAGTTCACTCCACGTGGGAGATTTTTGCTGCCATCAAATCGAGGGAAAATTCCACATTTACCAGGTGTAGAAGTATGAAACCGGAATCTTTTTTTTGTAAAAATCACACGTTTGTTGTTTAAAAATGATGAAAAATATTTTTCCTAACAGCGTGTGCGAGATTCGGTTTTCCAAGCCCGTGTTGCGTGCGTAAAGTGAGTGATTCCTACACGGCAGTCGGACCGCACTGGACTCGCTTCGCTCGTGCGGGAACGACCTACTTTGCGCGCTCGTATCGTAATGTACTATTATTCCAAATGATCTCTATTGTTGTTTATACATTTTTCCCACCTTGCCAGGAGTTTATGAATGCCACGCCAGAAAAACAGTTCCTCTTTTGGAGTGAACCAGCGATCGAGCCATTTTCCTACATTTTCATACGAATTGAAGCGTTGCCCAGCGAAAGCGAGCCCCATCGACGCAAATATATGATAATTAGACGGAGCCAAGACTGGAGAAGAAGCTGCATGCGAAAGCGTCTCCCACCTGAATGCCTCGATCGTTTCCCTGACCCGTCTTGCGGTGCGTGATGGGGCATTATCGTGGAGCAAGATGACTTTGTGTTGCCTTTTTCCATATTCCGATTGTTTTTCACGCAATGCGCGATTCGAGTCGATCATTTGCCGTTGGTAGCGGTCAGTGTTGACGGTTTGCTCAGGTTTTAGTAGCTCATAATAGATTACACTCTTCTGATCCTACTCTAGTAGAAATTTTGGATGGAAAAATACTAGAGCCTGACGAGGCATGTCTGATTTCCTATCAGGTCCTCATCAGGTTTCATTACGGTTTTCCCTATTTCGCTTGATTTTGTGGAAATCTCATCCGAACCCTATTGTACCTCTGCGTTACAACCCTATTTTAATCCTATTAGGGAAATCAGATAAGTCCCTTGTAAGGGCCTCATAGGATTTTCCTTATTCACGGTTCCCGGATTCTAGCCTGATCAGGACCTTATTGAAAATGAGGAATGCCTGATCAAATTTCTACTAGGGTACCAAACACAGGGCAAATCTTCTTTCCAAAATGGTTTGGTCTCGCAGGGGATGTCGATGATTCGCCTGGATTCACCCATGATTTCTGACGCTTAGGATTCTCAAAATATATCCATTTTCCATCACCTGTCACAATTCGATGGAGAAATGACTTTCTTTTGTATCTGTCGAACAGGATTTCACAAGTGGTTTTTCGATCTTCTTGCTGTCTTTCATTCAGTTCGTGTGGAACCCATTTTCCCGCTTCCCGAATCTTTTCCATGGCTTTCAAACGAATGGAGACGGCTTTCTGCGTCACATTCAGTTGATCCGCGAGTTGTTGTTGAGTTTGATTATCATCTCCATCCAATAAGGCTTGTAATTCGACGTCCGCAAACTTTTTCGGTGGTTTCCCACGCTCTCCGTTCCTCGTGTCAAAATCACCACTTTAAAATTTTTTGAACCACTTGAAACACTCTGTTTTACCAATTTAGAACAATCACGGATGTTCAAAACTTCTATTATTTTGTGTTGAAAATCTCCATCAGCTGTTAGGGAGAGATGATGGTGCTGAAGAAGTGGTCTTAGGGTTCCTGAACTGATGGCTAGTATCATTTATAGGGAAATTCCGGTTTCATACTCCTACACCTGGTACTTTCCACATTATACCGTTCATTCACCGTTAGATTCTATGGAAGGAATGCACAGGTTCAAACGGTGGCTCCTCGATGTTGATGGCCTTCCAGAATGAGGATCATCTTCGGCAGAGTCATGGGCACTTTTGAAAAGATTCATACCAGTCATTTAATGTCACATTAATCACTACAACATTTTCGTATCATAATTACAACATTGTATCCGCACATTCAATTTGATTGTTCACATAAAATTTTATGTACATGCGTTGCTTTGTCTGATTATCCATAGTAAAAATCGCGGAAACACAAAACGTTAACAACAGGCTGTTACTTCGATAAATCATAACCTGTCGAGCTGAACATTATAGGGAATGTGAACAGCGATGTGTGCCAATGAATGAAAAAGAAAATTCCAATATATCATCTACTTTTTGAACGTGGTAGTATGGAAATTGATAGTATTGGGCTGAAAATTAGCCCGCTGTGAAGAGTAGCGAAAACAATTACTCATTTCAAGCATTCACGTTTGTGATATTTATCCCTGGAATGTTTTTGCTGTCAAGTAGACTTTTTGTTTGCTAACTAGTCTGTCGGTACACTGAGAGAAAGGTACCTAGTTGGGACAACTAAATGTTAGTTACCACAATTAGATTTTTATTTGCGCTAGCTAGACTCTAGTTGGGGTAAATAAAAGTCTAGCTGTCTGAAATATGAATAAAATGGTTTATCCGATAGGAATAAAAAATTTAGTTGTGACAAATAAGATTTAGCTGGCGCAACTAAATTTTTATTTACAGGGACTGAATTTCCTACACTGGGAAAAAAATGAAGTGAGCTCAACTTAAGCGTGTATTTGGACTGTATATAGTTACCACGAAGGAATTGTATTTGAACTAAACATAATTTCGTTGAGGCAATCACACAAAATTACGCTGAGGTCGTTCAGCCAACTACATCACACTGTTATAGTATCATCAACGTTCATTTTGTTCAAACATCAATGTCATTCACTGGAATTATCGTTGTAGTTGAATCAATTCATTTCGTTAGTTGAAACAATTGTGGGAGAAATGTAATTCAACGCATTTTTAGTTGTAATAAAGGAATAATTATTTGAAAATCACCTGATCAGAGATGGTAGAATACAGGGTATGTAGTACATTAACAACGTCTGCATGAGCAAAATGCGAAGCACGCTGTAGAGAAACGGTTAGGACGTTAGTGTCTCAGATAGGTAGGTAAACTCAAGATAGGTAGGTTCGATTCCCCTTACCGGTATCATCATGGTGGGATATCGAAGCATTTTAGAGATTGAACAGTAAACAAATGAAGATTAACTGTTTGATTTACACATTTTTTTACTAAAATATATTCATGATTTGAAATGAAATAGTCTTGCATTAAACATCTTGTAACCTTGAACGGATTCTTCTATTGAGTTGATCGGAATAATTATTAAATCTAATGAAATACGGTACAATTGATTGTAATAAGTATCATTTTTATGTTAAAAGAATGATGTATTTGATCAAATTACCATTTAGTTCTGTCAACTACATCTGTAGTTGATGGGAATCAATCTTTACAAACATACGATGTAGTTGACGGAACTATTCCGTGAGATTCGCCGTATTTAAGCCCACGATGTACGAGGGTGGATTGATAAGTTTCCGGCCTGACCAAGAGATGGCGCCACTAGGCCTACCTTGAGGTGGCGTTCTATAGTACCATCCTTAGATAGCTTGTAGCTATAGTTTCAGTCCGATCGCCATGTTAGTTTAGTTTTGAGAGCACGCTGACCAAGACGCCTCTGTGTTTTTCGTAAAAATGGGAAAGCTGGAAAATCGTGCTGTCATCAAATACTTTTATTTGAAGGGGTTAACGCCGAAGGAAATTAAAGAAGAGATGGACTCAACACTGGGGACATCCTCCCCATCATATTCAACCGTTAAGCAGTGGGTTTCCGAGTTTAAAAAGGGTCGTGTGAGCACCTCTGATGAGCCTCGCTCAGGACGCCCCATTGAGGTCACAACTCCAGATATGATCGAAAAAATCCATCAAATAGTGCTGAAAGATCGCAGATTAAAAGTTCGTGAGATAGCTGAGACCTGTAAGATGTCATATGAACGTGTACAAAATATTTTGCACCAACATTTGTATATGGAAAAGCTCTGTGCAAGATGGGTGCCGCGTTTGCTAACAGTCGACCAAAAATTGATTCGAAAGAACATTTCTACCGCCAATTTGGCGTTGTATAAGCGTAATCCAAGCGAATTTTTGCGTCGATTCCTAACCGTTGACGAAACTTGAGTCCACCACTACACTCCTGAAACCAAAGAACAGTCTAAACAGTGGATTGGACCAGGGGAACCAACTCCAAAGAAGGCAAAAACAATTTTTTCGGCGAACAAGGTTATGGCTACTGTTTTTTGGGATGCAAGAGGTATTATATACATTGATTACCTTGAAAAGGGTAAAACTATCACTGGTCAATACTACGCAGACTTATTGCAACGTTTGAGCCACGAAGTAAAAATTAAACGACCTCATCTGGCGAAGAAAAAATCTTGTTTCATCACGATAACGCACCAGCGCACACGTCAATCGTTGCGATGGCTAAAATCAACGATCTGAAGTTTGAATTAATGCCGCACCCTCCCTACTCTCCAGACCTAGCCCCGAGTGACTATTATCTGTTTCCTAACCTCAAAAAATGGCTTGGCGGTAAGAGATTTGCGGACAATGAAGAAGTAATCGAAGCTGTAAATGGGTATTTTGAGGAGCTTGACGAATCAGTCTATAGAGATGGCATTACTAGACTAGAACACCGCTATGAGAAATGTATCAGCCTTGGAGGAGATTATGTTGAGAAATAAAAAAAAAAAAATTCTTAAAAACGTTGTTTTTCTTGGTCAGGCCGGAAACTTATCAATCCACCCTCGTAGTTGAAAGAACTAAACCGTCTTTGAGTTCACAATCTTTCTTTCTCAGTGTAGCTGTCGAATGTTTGAATAGACCCTTTCTCTCAGTGTAGTTTTTTATTTTGTTGAAAATAATCAATCAAGTGAATCTCCTGAATTGAATTTGATGAGCGAATTAGGGATTGTGCATTTTATAAAATCGTGGTCATTAGATATATTGAAATGATCAATGGGAAGATAGTTGTAATGGAGTATAAATGACTTGTCGTTCGAACTCGTTTCGCTTGCATTTCTATCCATCCACAGAGCTCCGCCTCTTGTACCATCACTTAATTAATTACATTCATCTTTGTGGTTCATGGTTCTCACAACTATGGTTATTCTTCGGCTCGATATTCTGAAATTGTCCCTGCTTCGTTCTGTTATTTAAACTTTCCGCGTGACATGTTTTAGTCATTTATTATTCACTCTTCGAATTTCTTGAGCTCAAAATCCACACCTCAAGATTGAAAATATTACGATTCCGATAACAATGAGCATCTT
Source organism: Gonatopus flavifemur (assembly GCA_018340375.1). Taxonomy (NCBI): domain Eukaryota; kingdom Metazoa; phylum Arthropoda; class Insecta; order Hymenoptera; family Dryinidae; genus Gonatopus; species Gonatopus flavifemur. Next base: position 4,915,407 of record JAFFJZ010000001.1, read on the forward strand.
CACTCTACACTGAAAAAGAAATTATTCTAATCGAATAAATAGTTTATTGGTCCATAGCATATTCCATAATTCATAATGTTTCCATAACTTCAATTCGTCTCTCCATAGCGTATTCCTTAGGATTAATAAAATAATCAAATCGAATAATGGAATAGAATGTCGTAATTAAATTGCACTGTAGAAAAAAAAATTCTGGAATTTTCCTCCAAAAAATGGTGGCAGCAAAGTTTCTCCATAAATGAGGAATTTCCCACTATGGTAAATTTTTCCCTCATTTGTAGAGGATTCAACATCCAAAAGACAAAATAATTCCTCAAAGTGATGGAAAAATCTCTCATTTTCGACGGAAAAACAATTCACCCACGATGAGGGGATGAAATCCACCAACAGTGTGGAGAGAAACTCCCCAGATTTTTTACTGTGTGGTCTTTCGAATGGACCCATCAATTCGCCACAAGTAATCAATTTTTGCATCCAATTGAATATTTCATTTCTAAAAATAAATATTTTATGGAATGAGAATAAATAAATGTGTTTTCCAGAATATTTTTTTGTATAAAAAGATGAAAAGTTCATTCTCGTGGAGCGGAATTCTCACTCTCAACGGTATTTTCACTCTTTAAACGTGAATTCTCACTCTAAAAGAGTTGGAGATGAATTTTTCTTGATATTTCTCTCCCGAATGGATGTGTTACATTGACATTACGTACATGTTACATGATTCATACTCAGTTCAAGTTTTGATTAAAATTCGAAGTTAATAGAGACAATGGTTTACACGTAATTTGGACGTATTAAAGCTGCCAGGCCATTCTGACAGTTTTGAAGGAACATAGAAACTGACGAGTGACCCAGATCATCATTAGATATTTTTTCACATTAGTTTGGTGTCGATTCAACATTGGTGGGAAATTGGTCAACGAAGGTCAGTTCAAATATCCAGCCAGTATCCATAAAAACATGAAATCAAGTCGGTTCGGTATCGACTTGCAATCGGCACATAACCGTTGGTAGGCAGTATCGTCTCAATACCGATGCATTCGTCTCCGTAGCCTTAAAACTTGCATGTCTACGTGGAACATTTTCTATATTGTCAGCGTTGGTAAAAATGAGAAATTCGCATACGCATCGAGAAATTTACGTACTGGTGGAAAACCACGTCTTTCACCGTGAAATTATTGTGCTAGTTGAACGTATATATTTATGTTACAATTTCTCTGTGTCTTCGAAACATGCGTGCATTTACTGGAATAGTTTTGAAAATTATATCAATCGCAATCATTTTCGCTTGCTCCCAATTCTTTCATCCATTCACAACGTCGTTGTTGCTGCCATTCAAAGTCATTGTTTCTACAAAGAAATTTCAATGATCATCAGCACGCATGATATCCACGAAAACATGAATTCCTAATAACAACGCGTTTCTTCTCTAAACTTCGAATTCATCTCATCATTATGTATTCTAAATGCGACGGATGCCTATGTTGTAAAAACAGGAAACTCTCATTTTCCACCCGTGTTTCCAATGTTCTACCGTCTTGGGATTGTGTCACAACGTATGCAATGGACAGTAAAACGAAAGTACAGCTGCTCGGCGTCTCGTAATCAACATAACGCATGAACGTTAACATTCAAAATAATATCTTACGGATGCTGTCTTCATATTATATCCGTGGGTTTGAGAAGTCCTGGTGCATGGCCTTCCCTTTCCAAGTAATTTAATTCAAATAAGTCAAACGGATAACCTGTAATTACTGGAAAAACAGATGATCGTTATGGTCAGCATGCTCGATAGATATCATTTGAGTTTATGTATCACATTAACATGTGGAAATCTTTGTTCGCGAATTGAAATACTTTCGTACAAGATATGTATTATAGCGTTTGAATGGAAACAAAATAGCCGTTGTGAAATGCGAATTTGATATGTTTACTTGATGGGAATTTCTTTATTAGAATATTAATGCATGCTGCTGGATTAGGCATCGCCCCTGGTATCAAAATTTCGAAGAACAGTGGAAATGAAATCAAGTGTTGAAAATTCAGTTCCGAAGAAAATCAAGTCAAAGGGATCGAAGTTGGTTAAAATTGACGTTTGTTTTCTGATTGAAATTTGAATGACTAAAAATAAAAATTACAGATATTTATATGCAATGGGAAAAATTTTCAGAAAATGTCATGAGTTTTCACTGAGAGTGTGGTAATCGATGCCCACGTGGGTAAGGATCAGTAGTCCAATCATGGGCCAAACCTGGTACCACACCTGCCAAGACTTGTCTTGAACAATTCACCAAACTTGACCCAGGCTTGGGAATGATAAGCTCAGGACAAGTTTGGGCCAATGGTTTTTCCAAGCCTGATTCAATTGATTCGGCAAGCATCGACCAATGCTTCCTCCATCACAGATATTCCAACTTGACTTTCTCTCTCAGAATAACGTACATAAATCGTGTTAAAATGATAGATTGAATGTACCAAGACTGGGAGAAGTTCGGGTTTTTTTTCAGTCTTGTCAATACTTGCATGGGAAAGACACCTTGAAATTCTGTGAAGAGTTCTTCAAGAACAGTAGGTGGTGTGGGGCAAATCATGGGGAGAAGATTGGAGAAGTCTTGGTCCGATGGTTACGCACAACTCTTGTGAACTCGAAATTCGGTCACTAATTAGAAACATTGTGCCAATCATGTGGACAACATCGGCACGATTGTTCTTAACAAACGCCTGGGCCAAGGTTGTACCAAGCGCGATGAATGACTATCCATTGGAAACAGCGGGATAATCATGGAACAACACTGGTCCAATTATTGTTCTTAAACCGAGTTATTTGTTCCTGACACATGTGCCAATCCTGGGACAAGTTTGAGTTTTCTTCAGTCTTGTCAATACTTGCATAGGTGGTTAACTATTTCAACGTAACTAACCCAAATAATAATTTGCACAATCCATATTGCTATTTAGACTCATTGTCAGTCACGGTTGAGCCCTTTCTTATCTACTCCAATGATAATTCCGACTACTTTTTCTTCTGGGTGTTGTTACTATCATTAACATATATTGTTATGATCACCAGTTTTTCTGTAAACTGAACAAAACTTTTGTTGTTCCAACCGGAGAATTTTGTTGATCACATTTGAATGAAAATTCTTTGTCAAAATGGCAAAACGGACCAATTTTTTCAGCGTGAATATGATTTGAAAGGTACTCGCCACGCTCGCATTTTATGATATTAAACGATTTCAGTAGTTTTACAATCCTTGATGGATCATAACGGGTTCTTCGCTCGCATGTCATGATAAATTGCATATCGCTGTATGAAGAGTTATCGAAGAAATGACATATTTCGGTTTGTATACAGAAAGCTCAACCGGTTAATTCTTATTGATGTTTATAAATGTCGTTTTTTTAAATGGAAATCTCATCTTAAATCACATTCGTAATTAATCTTCTTTACGTATATACAACACTCAGCAATCTTCGAATATATTGTTGAATAATTGAATATATGGAATTTATGAGGCAAGAAAGTAATCAATTATTCCATTCTTACGTAGAAGGAGTTATTTAGAATGGAGATAAAAATACAAGGAGTATGAGCTATTCACTTTTTTCAAATGAAACGAGATTATAAAAATGCGAGCGTTATTTAGAGTATCAAATGGCGAGCATTTCGCCATTTAAGGTCAAGTGTGATATTTTGTTGTTGTCCATAATTCTTGTAACGCTTCATAGAAAATTTGGTAACTAAATGCAATCGAGAGTACATGGTCTACTAATAATTGAGAAATTTATGCCAGTTCATTCGTTTTCCTAACTACTGGATGTAAGATTTGAAATCTCTTATTGAATCCCGATCTAGATAAGATTCTGCTGTTAGCAGAGCATTACAAAAATCTTTGTCAAACCGCGAACATGATCAATGTCGACCTGTTCGAATCTAAGAACTCAATACCTAGTCGAATCACTGAAATCAAAACTTTTCACATATTTTTACGAATCATTTCATTATCCCTCCACGATATGAATCACATTGTTCTTGAATTTTGAATACATGAAAAAATTTTACTTACGCTAGTATTCTGCCAGCTTGAGGACTTCTGTAAAAATCGCATTTATGTAGGGGCCTTCTAGGATCGTTCACGTATCTCTGACCAGCGGCTTGACACAGTGCGCGATACAATTGGAATTGAAGTACGCCAGCAACAAAGTTCCTGTAACCACAAAAAAAAGAACATGAGAGAAAGTGAATTAATCAAATGTATTCTATTTCCATGTTCAATGGTTACAATGTGTGCAAAAAGAATACGCGAGTACATAAATTCTCAATATGTGAGAAAGTTTGTAAACATCAAAACTGAATGTTCGGTTTTAAAATTCAATTATTATTATTACGAAAGGCGAGGCAGATATCTTTTCGCTGCTGTGAACAACAAAGAATTACGAATGCGGAACTGAGTTTGTTGCAAAAATGTTTTTCAAAATCTCATTAATCGTATGAATAATATAGCTTGAAATTGGCCGAACAGTGAAGTGATGAGATCAGTTCAGAATTTGCCAATCTTTCTTCCTAGTATAGAACCAACATTGATAAAAGCGTACGCTGTGAAAAGAAAGTTTTGAATTCAGATTGTGTCATGGATGAATTTGAGACGCGACCAAAAAAGATCTATTTTGAGTGTAAAGTGAGCACAAAAAATAATGGCCGACACAATGAAAAAGGCTGAATTTCAGTCCATCTTCAACGCAAGACGCAGCCAATTCAAGCCACACTATTTATAGATCTATTGATCAACCTTATGGCAATTCCAAATAGCACAACGTGTCACTAGGATGTTTATGAAACATTTAGAGAACGTCCCAGAGACAAATTTTGCTGTTAGGGATGCTGACAGATGCAGTCAAGGTAATGCCAATACTTGATGTAGCATTGTCACGTCTGTATTGCACTGTAAAAAATAACCTGAATTTTCCTGTGTACATCAACCGAGAAATTCCAATCACTGATTAGGAAATCAATTTCCGGTACATTTATATGAAATTTCCCATACATTTATCTGAAAATTCCAAACTTTATGGGATTTTCCCCAACATTTCACAGTAGATTTCCGGACAAGTTGGGAAAATTCCTAACGCATGTATGTGTTAATTACTTCACATGAATATATAGGAATTTTCCGATAAAATTTTTTACAGTGTGAACTAAGGATTAGCGATAGTTTGTTCAAATGCTAAGCTGATTCAAGATTGACAAAACTGATTCAACTGCCGATATTGGTACAGTATGTTGTGGGCTATCGATTAACATTGCCTTTAGATAGATTGCCAAGACTCTGACCTACTGAAACTATATTCTATTATATTCGGAATTGATTCGTAGCGTTTTTTTAATGAAAAAAAATTATTTATTTCGAATGAAAATCAAAGAATACATTATTCAAAGTATTGTCCATCGCTTTCGACTACTTTCGACCATCTTTCGGGCAAGGAATGAATACCGTGTCGGGAGAACGCATCATCTTTGGATGCAATCCACGAATCAACCCATTTTTGGCAATCTTCGTAAGAAGTGAATTTTTGCTCAGACAAGCTATGAGCCATCAAACGGAACAAATGGTAATCGGATGGCGCAATATCTGGAAAATACGGTGGGTGGGGTAGAACTTTCCATTTAAGTGTTTCGAGGTATGTTTTCATCGGTTTTGCGACGTGCGGACGAGCATTGTCGTGCAGCAAAATGACTTTGTCGTGTCTTTTGGAGTATTCCGGTCGTTTTTCTTTCAATGCACGGCTGAAGCGCATCAATTGTAGTCGGTAACAAACCCCAGTTATGGTTTCATTCGGTTTCAACAGTTCATAATAAATCACACCCATCTGATCCCACCAAATACAGAGCAGGAGCTTAAACCCGTGGATATTTGGCTTTGCCCCTGATTGTGATGGTTGGCCGTGCTTAACCCATGACTTTCTGCGCTTTGGATTGTCGTAATGGATCCATTTCTCATCGCCAGAGGCAATTCTATGCGAGAAACCTTTTCTTTTCTGCCGTTGAAGCAGCAGTTGACACGTCAAAAAACGCCTCTCAATGTCCCTTGGTTTCAATTCATATGGGATCCAACGTCCTTCCTTCTGGATCATGCCCAAACTTTTCAGACGTTTTCCTACCGTTCCTACGAGTCTTTATTAAGCAACGTCTCCAAATCAGTATCTTCAAATTTTTGGCTGGCCAGGTCGCTGCTTATCATCCAAGTCGAAATCACCAGCTTTTAAACGTGCAAACCATTTTCGACACGTTTGCTCAGCTCTCCCCGCAAAAACACCTTATTCCTCATAAATTTTGACATGTTCAATAAGTTATGAAGTGTTGTGATTTACGATTCAAAAAAAGGTTATGTAAAACAACTGCCGTCCAATAATAGCTGTTTCACGGTGAATAGATTATTGTAGGTAACAACGGAATAATGTACTACCTACGTCAGCTTTTGTATAACGCTACGAATTAATTCCAACACCTGATAGGTTCTGGCAAAACCTAGAAATTTTCTCAATCGAGATCACGTACTATATTCTCTTTCATGCTCCGAAGGACAACAGCTTGGTAACGAAGTGCAACAGGGACAATGTTATCGCCTCGAGCGAAGTTCTACTATATATCCAGACAAGGTCGATATGATAACAGCGTGCCGCCTGACGCCTAGTATTGGAATTTCATACTTGCCGGTACTGCTCCTCCGACTGGGATTGCAATTTTATGATAATTCAGTTGTGAATGATGGAATGGTTTGATTAGTGGATCCTTGGTGAAGAAACTGGGCACGTTTGCTGACTGCACGGAAAAATAAATAACACTGGGCTACAAAATTAGGATGCTCCATTGGTTCGGAAACCGGAATAAACTATAAACTATACCCAAGTATAAGCTTTGCCCTTCCAAATGCCGTTGAGTGTGCTCAAATATCTTTTATATTTGTTGAGATATGGCATTTTGAAATTTCCATGTTGAAAATTGTCAGATTTAGATGAATTCGCAAACATGGAAATTTCAAAATGTCATATCTCAGCGAATACAGAAGGTATTTGAGCAAACTCAACGGCATTTGGAAGGGCAAAGCTTATCCTTTGTTGGATAAGCTTAAATATAGGCTAAAATCGCTGTTTTGTGTTTCTAGGTTGGGATATCTCGAAAACTAGAGCTGATTAAGGGATTTGGACCATGGGTTCGGATACAGCGGACCAAAAACCTTCGGAAAAGTCAATTCGGGTTTCCGAATCAATGGGGTACCCTAATTTTGTCGCCCAGTGTAATTCATTGTGATAGCTAAGAATTAGCTGTGTCGGCTATTTTGTGTATTTGATATTCGGATAGCGAAAAAAATGGCTGCAAAAGCTAGATTTTAGCAGCACACTTGGAAAAATGGATGGTTGCAGTAACCAATTCGTTGGTTAAATATGGTCTAGCCAATTAATTTGTTGTCACAACCAATTATGTGAGTGTCACAATCAATTCTGTTGGTTATGATGACCACGTCAAAAAATGCAGTTGGAGCAACCACACGGAAAAAAGAAAACAGCAATGGTTACTGTGAATCGCAGTAATTCATTGAAAAATAATTAAAAATCAAATTCACGCCGCTCATTACTGCGTCTCCCAGTAACCATTAATGTCCAAGCAGCATTGACGAATTTAACTGCAGTACACATCACTGTGATCACGCTACCCTCTATCATCCAAGCGTGTTTTCATTTGTTTTTCAACTGATTCCTGTTATGGACAGTAACCAGTGCTGTTTTCTTCTTTCCGTGCAACGAAATTGGTTGTTACAACCACATAATTGGTCGTGATGAACCAATCAATTGGTTGGACCTTATTTAACCAACGAATTGGTTATTGCAACCATACATTTTTCTCCGTGCAATAACTTTTGCTGCCACAGCTAATTTTCAGCTACTCAAATATCAACCACATCATTCTTTCTCCGTGTGAGAATTTTCTTGAGTACCTTTGAAAAAACTTTTTCAGGAGCAAATATTTGCACAATAATTGCTCCGCACTGTTGTCAAAGTTGGCATGCATGCAAAAAATTGATCAGTTGTAAGGAGGATGGCAATTTTTTCAGCTTTATCGACAAAAGTTCGGCTGATGTTGCTAAAAAATTAGCTTTCCTGTGGGTGCTAAGATATTCAGTACACGGAAAGACCGGGTCTATTAATATTTAGAAAAATGACTGTCAATTTAGGAAAGACGAGGATCGCTGAAAAATATTCGTAGTAAGTCTACTAAAAATTCGTAGTCGATGTATTAACAATTGATAGTTTCACTGTGAAAAATACCAATGAAACTATCCACTGTTAATATCGTGACTACGAATTTTTGGTAGACTCAATACGAGTATTTTTCAGCGATCCTCTTTTTCCCTAAATTCACAGTCATTTTTTCAAACGTTAATAAATTCTTTCTAAATATTAATTGACCCGGTCTCCCCGTGTACTGAAAATTCAGTTGTTACAGCTGAAAATTTCTGTCCGTGTGTGAGAAAAAAAATTATAAAATTAAAAGTTCCCACTTCGCAATTTTTATTGGTGTATAGAATTATCATGCTGCCTGTCCCACTTCGCAATTTTTATTGGTGTATAGAATTATCATGCTGCCTGAGAGATAGCGGAATGTATCACTGTTATAACTCATTTGAATATACTTCATTTATCGATAGCGAATAACGATACGTGAATGAAAATGAATTGTTGCAAGTTCTTTAATGATCACAAGACACGCAATCAGTTCAAGAAAGATGAATGTATGAATTGTCTTGATTCACCGTGCATATAATGATCGCACTATATTGATTTTCATAAGCGATACAGACAAGCTATAAAGACAGAAGGAAATAATTGATACCCATCGTTCGAAGTTGGTATATCGTCAAGATGCTGTGTGTTTAATCTATGTACTTTATCTGTAATTCCCAAACACAATGGTCTATTAATCTTTGCGGTGCTTTTTTCTTATTCAAAGTACATTTTTACACTTGCACTGGGAAATCTTATTCCCCAGTGTATATGTATTATCATTTATTCTATTCATGATCGAACAGTTAGAACGATGAAAAGTCATATTTAATGTAAACTCGCTCCACTCCGTAACATTTGTCTCATTATTATCTTTTGTAAGAGTGGAAATGGTGGGATACAATGAGCGGAATAATGGCATGAAAAAATATTCCGGGCAATATAATAATAAAGTACTTAGTTCTGTTTTATGGAAACCGCTTAATGAATGAATTTATGTGCGGCTTCGTACCTAGCTAACACATATACTGGTGTTTGGTTAATTTATAATTCATATTTCTATCGAAAAACTCCAGCTGTGTTCCGTAGAAAGCCGTACATGGAAAAAAGGAAATGGAGAAGTTCACCTTGTAGGATGACAACGCGTCGCTTCGAGTCTTTAAATGGAAATTTTTACAAAATATATTGTCAAATAATTCACATTATCAAACAAAAATAGATTCTTCTCTTATGATGTGAACTGTTTGACAATATATTTTGTAAAAATTCCCATTTAAAGACTCGGAGCGTTAGCTTCAGCTGTTAGTTATTCCTGATAAAAAGATCCTATAAATTTCCATTACATATTGTTGACTTTCTGATTGAATGGCCTGGCACAAAACCTGCCGAGACTCGTCTAGAACATTTTCACCAAGTGTGAGCTAGTTTTGGGAACGATTGGATCAGGCCAGGCTTTTCTATTGAAAAATCTCAATAGAAACCTTAGGTGTGATTTTATCGGAATCAATGGGATTCTATTGATTTCTCGTGTCGTTTTGTCACAGTTGCTATAGGTTTCTATTGGAATTCAAGTGGAAGTCAATATCCAATTGGCACAATCGGCACATCCTCGTGAATACCGATGGAAAATAATTTCCTATTCTACGCAAATCTAATGGAATTTATCGGAATTTTTCAACAGGGTTGTGACGATGGTTATGCCAGACTTGGTCCAATTGATTCACAAAGCAACAACCAATGCGTTTTCGGTCACGAAGATTGTGTTGAAAAAATTAATTAATTTATACTTCAGTTTATTAATTTTTCCCTCAGATTGAACAATGCTTGTTTTCACACTTGCGTTAACCTTACGCCAATGCAGTGGGCTTTCTCGAAATATTACAAATGTACCATAACCGACTGGTCATTTGAAACAAAGGGACAATATTGGCTTGATTCTTGTTTTTAGCCAAGGTTTGTCCTTTGTACACGTGCCAACCATTGGACAAGCTTAGACTTTTTTCCAGCCTTTCAAACATTGACCCCGCATCATCATCATCATCATGTTATTATTCTGACCCTTTCCTATTTCTCATTCAGCTCTGGCACAGCCACTGTTCCTATTTCTGAAATGCCAGAAGTCTTCCATGACAGACCCTCGTGAAACACGAGTACTGACATAGTTGTAGATGTTTCATTGGCCCTCATGTTGAATGATTGTTATCATTTTGATTTCTCGTCAGTACCCACAATTCAACTGGCTCTGTTGGTGAATTTGGATTTGCCCTTTCTGGCAGCTCTGGCAACAGTATCAAGCCAATATCGGCCCGTGTTTCTATTTCCACATTTTCACATTTGTCGTATGCAAAGTTACTATCCATTCCATTTGAAATCAAATGAATTGCAAGGAAACATGGATAATAAATTGAAGAGACAGATAATCTCAAACCAGTGTGGTGAAATAAAAATCATGGTTGTAAATTCATATATGGCACCTACTAGTGAAAAGTAGAAATTCAGCTGAAATCATCAATTAAGGTACTAGACTTGTTTCTCATTTCGTATCATAACGTCAACTACCGTATAAAATTACACGTATATTGAAGAACCATTAAAGCGTCTTTGAATACCAGCGATCAGCGTTCTCATGGGGATACAAACATCGGGATGCTATTGGTCAGTTTGTATAAAAATTGTTTGATAAAATCATTTAAACATGATTTCTTGATATTTCGTGAGCGATTAATAAATGTCTAGAAAGTGAATTTGTACGATTTGAAATAGTTAATGTCTCGCTACTGGCGTCTCCTTAAGAAACAGGATTATAATTTTATTAGCTGCAACATATCTCACGTAGAAGAAATCTCTAAACATGGAAATAACTTTTGATCAGGGCTTGATGAAATAAAAAACAAAAATCATGCGAAGTATATGAAAATTGTATTATACTTCAATCGAACAAGGGAAATCAAGCCAAGTACACCCTGTTACAAATAATCTATAAAATCCTATTGACGAATAGAAAAATGAATGAGATTTGATGAAATTCAATGATATTCAATCAGGAATTACACCATTTGTAATAGGATTCGATAGAATATTTCCACCTGGGCAGTCATTGTGGAAACAAAACGACAATAATACCAATAATATATATATCAGACTTTTTTGAACAAGCATATTTAACACGTTTTGAAGGGAAGAAAGGAGTCACGTTCTCATTTCAAATAATAATTTCTAATCTATAATTGCCAAGGTTAGAATTACGAAATGTTCAACGCAATTACACGCAGAGAGTAAGAGCTCCGGATTCGAACATCCTGGATACAGGTCCGAGACTATTTCTATTGAAATTTCCCTTGGAAGGACCTAAATTAGGAGAAAAATGTTCGCGGGATTTATTTCGTTACATAACGATGGCTATCGCTACCCGTCAACGTATAAAAATGTTCTCAATTTATTTTCTTCGAAAGCCCACACACGCCATTCTTCCTCCTTCTAAATTTGCCAATCCCTTTTTTTCAAGATTCTCAACTTTTAAATAACGCATGACCCTCACCTAATTACAATGACGGTAACTTATATCTTTCTACGTTAATAGATATTTCTCTATAAAAATGGAAATTTCAGCGTACACGTTATATGAACGTACGTGTATTTCAAGTCGACATTTCACTGAGTGAATCTTTTCATCGGCAACGACCTTTACGTAATAGCAAACGACAGACTTCGCGGCGGTGAACACGGCGACGAGGACGACACAAAAAGTCCCCGACGTTTCGGAATCACGATAACCAAACACTTCCACTTTCCACCATTAAAAAAAACGTGTCTCAAAGTCGCGTAAAATCGCGTATGATTGCGGAGAGAGGGAGAGAGAGAGAGAAAAACGTTATACGGTAACATGTCTTTGAACGTACGTGAGTGTACGAAATGTAGAATTACGTGGTATGTATATAATATACTACCTCGATAAAAATCTTCTCGATAGATCTTTCATTACCAAGAAAATTAATTAACTTTCAGAGTTGAAGAATGGCTTTGGTTGAAAAAATTAAATGATATAACGAGAATGCGATGGTACGATTACACGGACTTTCTTATCTATAAATTAGGATGGAAAATTGTAACAAGACTTTCGTAACGCATTTTGGTTTTGAAATCAACTCCATATTCTACTAAAAAAAAATGAGGAAACTTAAAATATTTTGTCAGTTCTTCGAGTATGAGGTTTATACGTTTGATTGAATTTGCTTCCATATGAGTCATACGATAATCGCACCACACGTGTTGTATCAATCCCTCGTTAAATGTCTCCGAGCGTATTATGCATTCAGTGTCGATTGGAAAATTGAATGCACGTATGATCTGTGAGAACCGCAGCGAATTTATACTAACTACATTCTTTTCATGTCCCGTAATGGGCAATTGACATATATTTATTATTTCTCATTAGAATATTATAAGATTATAAATATACCTCATTGACCGAGAAACCAAATTTATCAAAACATGTTCAATGGAGAATATAGCGGCATCGATCGATGTTGGAAATAAATGATTTCATCAATGAAGACTGGGCATAGTTGTGACAATGTGGCAGGTCGTTCAGTCAACGAAGAAGGGTCTGAACTACGACAATAATAGGTTGTGTCATCTTATGAAAATGAGACAAAGCTTATATTGTACTAGATACTAAGTAACTTTCTCCTGTATGTCAATATTTTTATGGATTCGCGTGGGAATTCTCATGTATCGAGTTCAGTTTGAACTGAAAGAGTTCGTACAAGTACCGATTCGTATAGCAAATCGACCCAGACAGCACAAATGATCATTTTGAATTCACAAAAACTTCTGACAGAACTTCTTGAACAGCCCTCGTTATGACAGTAAAAATTAATTCAATATGAACTCAATACAATTCGGAATATGAATCTTTTCTGAAGATTGAGTTATTCATCAAGAGTTCATTTTGAATTCAAACTATTCATAATGAATTCATGTTTACTGTCATAACGGGAGCTCTTTGCGGGGACTTTTGTGCTGTATGGGGAATCTTCATATTTGTGATTTCTTCACTCTATGTCCACCCGAGGAAAAAAGATTAGATCTACTGAGATGTGAATAGATCTTTTGATATATATGTAGATCTCATCTACAGAGATCTCCAGAATCTTTCCTATATTTTTTTGGATTCCTCGCGAAATTGGAATCTTTGGGATTGAGTGGATATTAGAAAACTCCAAACGTTGTTGCCTGAGTTGAGATGTTCAGATGTACACCGAAGACCCAATTTCTTAGATTCAAAGAAAATTTCTTTGCCCTCATTCTGATAAATCTTGTTTTCAATGAAAAAAATAATTCGTTGGAATGGAAAAATCTTCCATTGAACTGAAATCATATTCTTTGAATTTAGGAAAGAATATATTTTTGTTTCAATTTGAAAATTCTTGGTTTTAGTTTGATGAAACTTTTTCCCATTGGACTGAATTTTCGTCCATTGAGAGAAAGATTTATTAGAATGAGGGCGAAGAAAATGGGGTTTTCAGTGTAAGTAGATATGAACAGATTTTATAGAGACTTTTGCCAAAATTTAGATCCGATGAGATCTACTTAGATCTACTTTTTCAAAAAAAAAAAACGAGTGAGGAAATTTGAGAAGAAAAAATGAGATTTCTCAATTGCCAGAGATGTACAAACGATCCGAGTACCGTTTAGGATTTATTTTCCAGATTTTGGCGAAAATAATTGGGCTGTTACTACACCGTCTTGGTTTCCCAATGGTTCCCCATTTGTCTGTCAGATTCGAATTCTGTTACTCATCATCGTCGAAAACGTTCTATGGTTTCGAGATCACAGCACGGTGACGGGTAGATCTTCAATTTCCAATCCACTCGAATCGTATACGAAATCGTACATAACGACAATTATAATGTATTTATCAAACTACTTTCTACATCTAAATCAGTTTCTTACGTTGAAATCAACCACTGTTACAGCCTTGAATCGTTATTGAAAGCATAAAGTGGATCAGTTACGGAAATTCAATACATCCTGGATAGCAAAACACATTCTGCGTAAGGCCATGAGACGCAGGGTTTTTAGTGCTATTTTATTGTTAACGTAAGAAATTATGAGATAGAATAACAGAAGGAAAATCAGCTTCAGCAATTATTGTATCCAAATGAACCTGCCTTGTGACAAAAATCTGTGCCAGAATTAACATCGACCGGATTCTATAGAAGCCTCCTCCGAGATTCGGTGTTGTACACGGGGAAAAAAAATTTGCTGATGCAGCAAATCGAGGTATTATGTATAGAATAGCAAATATTCTTGCTAAGCTAGCTAAAAATTCACTACCAAAACTAACTGGATTGTTGAGAGAGCAACATGATTGACAACATGAAAACGGCAAATTCTTCGCTGGACTAGGAAGATTTTTGGTATCACACAGTAAAAAATGAATCTTAATTCCATGATTGACTGATTTTCAGATGAGGCTCAAAATCAGCAATGTATGGGACGATGTTTTTTAATGGTTTTGTAACTGTAGAATATAAATTAATCATTTACAGTAACTTCACCCTTGATGAGGTTTTAGTAAATACATTAGCAAATGGAAAAAAATGGGGCCAATTGATATGATTCGCCTCTGAAGTACCATAAAAGGTCTTAGAATACATCACCACAAATATAGGTTTGAGTCGGAAAGGGTTGAATTCAATTAAATCGGATAATGTGCTGATTATCGGCTATGCATATCTTATAGGCAGCCATGTAGAGTTTGATGGATAATTCAGTCAAAAATATCTGAGAATAAAATTAGAATTCTTTCATTTCCAGTGTCACAATTGTTTATACGTACACATATATATGTGCATATAATTAACTACAGTTTCAATTCAGTCAAATTATGTCAGGTTTCTTATTTATTATTCAAGGTACCTAACAAATTCGGTAACAGTTTGTAATATCACTTTCGTAAAAGCTTGTGATTGGATTTTCCGCACTGTTAATGGATTTTTTATTTCGACACTTTCACTTCAATATTACAACACAAGTTGGAATTAATTCAAACTTTCGGGGGTACCCACATTTGCACTAATTCTCAGTTCCCGTAGAATGCTTTCCAAATTTATCTTCGACTTCACACTACACATACTATCAAATACTACTATTATGAAATTATTTATCACATGGGTCGATCGAAACGGTACCATGGCGAAGCGGTCAAATGCAAAAGACTAGGACAGGTTATTCCAGCAACAAGGTGGGTTCGAATCTTCCGATGAGGGTTGAAGATGTTCAATCTTCAAAAACTATGATCACGATATGATACGATGAACAGCCAACAAGTGAAGGGAATAACTTCACATAACAGGGAACTTTTTTTTGCATCCTCCGAATAAACACAAACAACTTCCTCATCGTTGATATAGCTAACGCTATGTTGAGTAGGACAAAACAAGAAACAATGGGCGAACACATTTATCAGGAACAATTCGCTTTGAATTTCAGTTCAATAGAGATTAATGTGAGCTGTATTCTTGTTTGAGTTTGAGAAGGTTTTCCAGTGGTTGACTTGAGGTCTAATGAGTCTTCTTTCGGCTGAATCTTGAATTCAACTCATATTTTAACTGGAATTAAGTTTTTCTTTTTACCGTGTATATACAGAATAGCAAAAAAAAAGATTTTGCTGAAGGAGCAAAAATGTTTTGCTGTCACAGCTTAAAATCGCTGTCGTAGCTAACAAGATTGCTGTGACAGAAAACAGATTGCTGTCATAGCAAAAAGTTTGCTGCTCGAGCAGCAGGTACCTAACGAAATCAGGTTTCGTTGTCATAGCGAGTTCTTTTTTCTCCGTGTAATAAAAGCAAATGGTGGTCAAAATAAGGCCGTAAGGTGTTGAAAGAACTCAATTCGTGGTATACTTTTTACAGTGTGAGTAATGATAGACTTTTAAATTTCCATACATAATTCCACGGAGAAAAAACACGTGCTGATGCAGCAACTCGAGGTATTATATATAGAATAGCAAATATTCTTGCTAATCGAGCCACAAATTTACTAACACAGCTAACTGGATTGTTGAGAGAGCAAATGATTGATTAAAACACCAAATTTTTCGCTGGAATAACACATGGCTGAAAAGTCCCGGGCCTAACAAAGAAAACACGGTTTCTTTTGTTCAAAATTAGCTTTATTCAACAACGTAATCTCCATCAAGAGTAACGCAATCATTCCAACATTTCAATACCACTTTCGTAGAACGATTTACCTTTTGCCTCAAAATAGGTCTCAGTTTCAGCGATAAGCTCTTCATTTGAGCGAAATGTCTTACCGGCGAGCATTTTTTTAGGTCTGCGAACAGTAGTCACTGGGAGCCAAATCTGGCGAATACAGTGGGTGTAGGAGCAATTCGAAGTTGAAACCATGTAGTTTTGCCATTGTTTTGATTGACTTGTCACATGATGCGTTGTCTTGATGAAATAAAATTTTTCTTCTTTACCATATGCGGTCGTTTCTTTGCAATTTCGACTCTCAAACGCTCCAATAATGCGATATAATATTCACTGTTGATGGTATTTCCCTTCTCAAGATAGTCGAAGAACATTACACCACGCACATCCCAAAACACCGAGGCCATAACCTTCCCTGGACGAGGTTCACCAGTGGCTGTCCACTCAAATGACGATCGTTTTCATTCCGGAGTAAAGTGATGGATCCATGTTTCATCCATTGTAACATATCGACGCAAAAATTCCGGCTTGTTACGTTTAAACATAGCCAAACACTGCTCAGAAGCATCAACGCGTTCTTGTTTTTGGTTAACAGGGAGCAAACCCGGCACCCACTTTGAACAGAGCTTTCTCACAGTTGAATACTCATGCAATATAAAGCCAACACGTTTTTATGATATTTTTACGATGTCAGCTAACTCACGCAACTTCACTTTTCGATCATTCAAGACGATTTTGTGGATTTTTTTGGATGTTTTCTGGTGTTACCGCCTCATTTGGACGTCCACTGCGTTCCGCATCATCGGTGTCTCTACGACCACAACGTGAAAAGAAAGTCTTAATCTGTTTGCATCTTAATTTCAGACAATGCTTTTTCCATTGCGTCGGTGATTGTTTTTTCGGCTTAATTTGTTTGCATCATAGATTCAGCTATGAAATGAGCTGAATTCAAGACTTTCTTTTTACAGTGCACGTTTGAAGCCAGCAAACCAACGTTTTATTGTGGTTTCTGATGGAGCGGAGTCCCCATAACAATTTTCAAGCCATTGCTTCGCTCGAACGATATTTTTTCCCATCAAAAAGCAGTGTAAAATTAAAACACGTAATTGTTTTTGATCCATTGTTTCAAAAATAACAATAGTAGCGTCACTCTCAGTACAATAACTCACAAACTAATGAATAGAATATCATGAAATTTTGATAGCTGTCTTTTGAAGGTTGTACTAACTGAAAAACAGGTGAATGCAGTAAAATTCGCGCCATCTATGTGTTAGGCCCGGGACTTTTCAGCCCGTGTGTTAGCAAAATTTTTAGTATAATATACAGAATAGCAAACAAATTTTGTTGGAGGAGCAAAAATGTTTCGCTACCACAGTTGAAGAATCGCTGTCATAGCGCATTTCTTTCTTCTCCGTGTTGGATTCGAAATTTTTACTAATAACCCCAGTATTCCAGCACACTCCCAAGATCTCGGATTCCCTCTACGCCAGAATTTGTCAAAATCAATGGAATAAATAAATAACAAAACAAATGGATAGCTGCATCTTCTTGCATATCCTGAACGGGTGCTCTACTAATTGAATCCTATTTTATTCACTGATCATGGAGAAAATCGGGCAAAATTCGATCGAGAAAATTCAATTTTTTTAGAACATCATCTGCATCTTTCAAGTGCTTTTAAAACGCGTTAGTGAAACGATATTTTTATATCCAAAGTATTTTAAGAGCGAAGATTATTTGGCAACAGCAAAATAAGTATCCTGCTAAAACTGCCAGTTGGGAACGTATTCGATTTTGATACGTTTCCATATGCTTCCATACGTTTGAATGCGATTTCTTTCCCAGGTTGGAATTTCGGGATCAAAACGAATTTAAATTGAACCTGTCTGTATATGTTTCCATAAGTTTGGATGTGGTTTCACGGAGAAAAAGGAATTCGCTGTGGCAGCGAAATCTACTTTTGCTGGGTTCCTTTTGTCAGAGCAGCCAATTTTTTGTTGTGACAGCAAACTATTTGCTGTTCCAGCAATCTTGTTAGCTGCGACAGCGAATTTTTAGCTGTTGCAGCATAAAATGTTTGCTATCCCAGCAAAATTTGTTTGCTATTCTGTATATAATACTGAAAATTTGCTGACAGAGCAAACATTTTTTGCTGCCACAGCTAAAAAATTGCTGTCGTAGCTAACATGATTGCTGTTATAGCAGATTTTTAGCTAGGTCAGCAAAAAATTTTGCTATTCTATATATAATACCTCGATTTGCTGCGTCAGCAAATTTTTTCTCTCCGTGTTCTTTCCACGTTCTAGCAGGGTAACTGAGGCGTTTGGAACATGTTTCCTGGGGGAACCTTCCATATGAAAATTCTTAGGTTCCACCAATGCTGACAATAGAATATAGCTTGGCACAATGTTGACAGAGAAGGCTTGGAAATTTATAAATATTCAATGTTGATTAACAACAAATATAATGTTGCACCGATATCGGTGTTCAACGAATTTCGTTCATCAGTCTACCATTGATTCACAATTCCGCCGGGCTTGGCGCTTGCCAGGCTCATCCTTGGTCCAACATTGACTGAATGATAGATTCCATTGGAAGTGAGAATCGTTTCAAACGTGATTGAATATTGCCACAAACTTTGGTCTAGTTTGGATAAAAATTAGTTTTCAATGTAGCGCCGACCATTGGTTAACGATCAAATGTTTCTCGCGAGTAGTGAGAGATGTATACAAGGAATATATGAGGCTCAAATAATTCTCTGGAAGTACAGTCAATCGTTCTTTGTTACAGGTTACACCAGAGGGCTCCTGCCGCGGATCCATATTGTGTACAATTCTCATGGCAAACTTCAGCGACAAAAAACACTGAGTTGTTTACACATAAATGAGGAAAACACCATAAGATTACAAAAAATTTATATTAGAAGTTATAAAATACGCATACTTTTTATATACTTTTGGGTTAATTATTTTGATGAACAAACTTTGCTATTGTTTGCCAATGACGGTCTATTTCATTGCCACTTCTGCACCAATGATGGGGCTCCATTGAAAAAACATATTGATAAATCATAAAATGATTTTATTATTTCAGTGTTGTGCTATGCTTGGTTGCCAAGCCTCGTCCACACTTTATCTGCGTTGTGCCATGCTAGCGCCAAATGTAAATTTTTGTATGAGCTGTGGCATTCTACCAGATTCAGCAGAATACCTGAGATATTCAAGGAACATGAAATTCCGATTCATGGAAAAAGGGCCAAACATACCTCTTCTCGAGGAACAAAAATTTTTTCGATTCGTGTTGTTGTGTTGGCACAAAATTCTTTTGGGCCAAAGGAGTACACGGAAAAAAGAAAACAGCACTGGTTACTGTCCATAACAGCAATCAGTTGAAAAACAAATGAAAACACGCTTGGATGATAGAGGTTAGCGCGATCACAGTGATGTGTACTGCAGTGAAATTCGTCAATGCTGCTTGGACATTAACGGTTACTGGGAGACGCAGTAATGAATGATTTTTCATTTTTTTTCAATGAATTACTGCGATTCACAGTAACCATTGCTGTTTCCTTTTTTCCGTGTAGAAGATCCTGCGCGTGAAAAAGCAGTTGCGCAATCAGGTCAACTCGACGAAATCTCATCAAGTCTCAGTGGAGCATTAATTACTCACCGCCGCTTGTATCATATATAATACAAACTTAAAAATGGATATTAGGTAATCTCATTCAGGCAACTATACACGTAGACATAATTTAATGGTTCGAAAGTATCAGCAGATTATTCTATGGATATTCAAAGAATATGCGAATGAGACAGCATCGGCTTAAATGTTATCGGACTCTTTAATTTATCAATATCCGTTTTTATCTCATTGGCATATTTCACGTACATGTATAAAACTTTTGTATATGTTATCGTTACTTTGAATACCTCGAAACACTTTGAAATTTTGCAATTACTTTTACTTTTTGAGATTCTTCAAATTTCGATTTCATCACGAATCCATTAACTCGGTGCGATTTTTAAAATTCATTAATTCATATGCTTAATTCTAATGCGCGATTTCTCAATTTTATCAATGAGTTAATGATAGATATTCTGATTCTGGTGTGTGAATTTCAATCATGATTCTAATCGAGAAGATTTATTTGAAAATTCATCTGAATCCCACTAGAAAATTTGAAACCTGGTCCCAAATGAAAAATGATGATTGGATCTGGGGTGGTACAATATAGCCCAAGATTGGGCGAACATCATGTTACGCTCCGCTTATTCTTTTTTTTTTTTTAACATAGAACCAGCATTGATGGAATAGTGGACTAATTCTGAGCCTAGACTGTTGACTACAGTCTAGATTGAGCCTATATAATCTATCCAGTCTATATTGGACCGAGGATTGGCGGGAGCGTTGCTAAAATTGAAACTCTCCCCGTCTTGGGTCAAGTTGAGGTGGTTTGGGCCAAGATAGTTTTTTTACAAACAATCAAAAACCAAGGTTTTTTGGTTAAAATTTTGTTTCGATTCTCAAAATTGTAGGGATTTCTTTATAATTATAAGTTTCTAAAGCTGAAAATCTAAAGGTATTTGGATATGTATTTTAAACAATTTATCTGGTATGAATTAGTTTTATATTACTTTGAGAGACAGAAATTATAAACATCGGTATCACAATACTTCAAATTCCTTGAAACGGAACAATAAGAAAAATAGTGACCTTCAACTGTATTTAATTAAATTTAATATCGAGCATATTCAATTTATGATATATTTAAAATCGAACATGAAACACTAGATTGCGTCTGTGAAACAATGATAAATTGATTTATCCAATATTCAAAAGTCAGGGATGAACATTTTTATTGAAAATTTTGTAAAGAAAAACCAATTTCTTTTATTTCGAACTCTTTTCAAACTGTTCTGCTGCATAAAATACAATTCCATATCATATTTTTCAAGTTCTTTTGGCAATCTTAAAACATTGTTGCAAAATTTTAGAATGACTTCAAAAAGCATTACATCCGATTGGAAAAGGAATTCGGAAAGAGTTAGATTCTTCGGACATCTGCGAGCTGTATACAATCTCCATAAGTGTTCTGTTGATCACTTCTGGTATTCTGGGAACATTCTTTTCGAGTTCTTTTAGAACCCTTGACGCTATCTGGGTATATAATTGTATTTTCTGAGCTTAGCTGGCAATATTGAATCATCATCATCATTGCGAAGGAAAAGATCGTTATAATGACTATCTGTTTCGTTATCGCAAATATCCGTTTGGTTTTGACAACGATACATGTTCTTCTATATTTGGATTGTTACAAAAACTCGACAGTATAATTAGGAGAATAATGATTTTTTCCCCGTACATTTCCATTTTCCACGGTGCGGAGTGATCCTAAAACTATCACCAACATAGATCATGAAAGTTTATTCGTGAGAAAGAGAGCACATACACAAAAAATGAGAATAATCATATGAATACTTCCACATTGAATTGTGGAAAAACCGCATTTGCTGGTTTTTTAAAGCAAAAAATCACTATTGGGTTTTGGAGCAAAAAGTCACTTGGTCTAAACCAAACACCCCTGTGATTGGGATCCTTGAAAAAGATCGATCCTTTTTTGTATGAAAAGTATCAAATTTTTATTGAAATCTACAAGGATTATATATATTTTATATGAGAAAGAATTGATCCTGTCCGAAGGTGCCCACATCAATCATGATACCTCATTTCATCATATTTTGATGGACATTGGCTTTACATGAATTGCCAGGATTTGGCGGTCAACCTTGCATTGTCAATCTTGGCAAAAGCAAGTAATTTTTGTATGGGGATCACTAAAAATCTCTGAATACTTTGAGAAACTGAAAATTTTTTAGAGCCCCAAAATATGTTGGATAAGTTTTTCAGTTGAAAATTCTTCTGAACATTTCTGAAAATTATTTAAATTCTTTTGTCATCCTCAAATATTTCCGTTGAAATTTTTTGATTTTTGACATCGAGCGAGTCTAATTCCTTTCCTTCTCTGCTCCCCAAAATCAAGCCACGAGGCACCGAACTCTTCACCCGAAAAATGTCTGAAACTTATGAACGAATGCCTTAGCGGGAACAAATCAAATAAACGACGTGGAATAATGGAAGATGATAGGGTCGTATATCATCGTTATAATTACTAATTAAGGAAACCCACCGTGATGAATAATGAATTGAATTTGTGACGTTGGGCGTGGTTATAAAGTGGAGGAGGAAGAAAACGGAACCGAACATGTGAGTTTAACTGATACATACATCTACGTACGAGGAGAGAAATAGCGCAAGAATACGAGCAACACAGAGATGCATAATATCGTGACGACAACGGACGTGGGACTGTATGTCCCATGTAGAGGATAGTGCTATACCCGTTCCGAGAGAGAACGAAAAGGAGATAGAAAGATTAGCGGCGGATAAATTCTATATATCAGCTTGTCCGTATAACCGAACGTATTCACAATAACGTCTATACGTAATAATGCACTCGGTCATGTTAAACTTGGAGTACGTATATGTATGTACGTGCGAGTGTGGGAGTGCGTATATGTTGATGCAAACACGTAAGAGATACGAAAACGGAACCACCACGGTACGTGGGAATTTGCACGATCGTGTTATATTGCAACCATTTAGCATGATCGACCAAGAAACGGTATGACAAATTGTTCATTTTCGCTCATTCCAAACATATGCGGTGAAGATTTATGTGTACCTCGATGTTTGATGGTTATTGTGTACCTATGTATTGTCTTTGGATAATCCACTTTGATTCGTTTAGCGATGGAAATATCGGTTAATTACACACGCAAGTATATTCGCATCATTCTCGCAGTCGGAGAATCCTTGGCAATACTTCCTTTCTAATTTACAGCATCATTGGTAAACGCATCAAGAAGCTTTCTTCTTGCTCAGCATCGAGTGATATATTGTTGGAAAGAACCAGCTTGCTCCAATCTACCTACCTCAGTTCTATCTAGGTAGGATCGACGCAAGTTTTGAACAGGGCTGTATTATATGTTCTTGAGATCCTGACGAGTCACGCAGGATTATTGGGAATCGAAAGAACAAAGAGAATTAGCTCGACTTTGATAGGAATACCATAACCAGAATATAAATTCTTTTCGAATGGGCCCATTTTCATTTCTATCTGGGTCCCATGATCGGTAAGAGTGAAAACTAGAGAGTCAAAACTAGTTGCAAAGAAAAACCCGGGTTCAAACGATTCGTGGCTTTCCCCATTTCTTTTCAGAGCTCGGCCGAGGCCTGGTCAGATCTCGTTAGCTCTGAAAAGAACTGGGGAATGCAACGGATCGATTCCACCCGGGTAACGAGACGGTAGTCAGTAATTGACAAGTTGAATTTAACTAACAGTGGTTGGGCAAAACTATTATATTACATGGAAACGAATGATTAACTATTATTTGGATAGCTAAAAATTAGCTACGGGAGCTACTCACTCAGCGGTAGTAGCAAGAAATGTAGCTGCCATAGCGAAAATTCAACCACAAAACATGTGCAGTTACAGCAACGATTTCCTTTCCAACGATTGCAATTATTTTAGCTAGTAGGAATTAGTTCAGTCATTCTCGGGACTCTTGTGAAGTCTTACCAGATCTTGCGAGTTCCTCACAAGAACCTGGTGAACTCTTGTGAAGCCTAGAGGACAACTAGAGTGATTTCTTCTAGAGTAATCATACTAATATCAAAAAGAAAGGATGTAGTTTATTCTTCAATATTCTGAGAGAAACCGACTGGTACCGATTCGCGATCGGTAGAGCACCGTTGGTAGCCAATAAAGTTACCTTAGAATTGGCATTCCTTTGGTCAATACTCTACCACGAATTATTCAATTTTTGGGACCAGCTCACAGAGAAGAAAGAAATTCGCTGTAACAGTGAAATCAAATTCTGTCAGGTCCCTTTTGCTGTGACAACAAATAGTTTGCTATCACAGCAATCTTGTTAGCTAAGACAGCGATTCTTCAGCCATGGTAGCGGAACATATCTGCTCCTTCCTTCAAATTTGTTCACTATTCTGTATATAAAACTGCGGGGTAAGAAGTCCGACTGAATGTGGTTGCATCTTACTTGAAAACGTGACTGATATTCAGTCTTTTACATTGTGTCGGCATTTGTTCTGGGTGCCGACTTTCATTAGAACATGGCTAGTTTTGGTTGCATCTTGAAATCAGCTCAGACTACTTTTGACCGTGTGAAACATCTGCTACTGCATCAAAAAATTTACCGCTTTAGTTAATTATCTTGCTCTCTCGGCAATCCAGTTAGCTGCGGCAGCGAATGTTTAGCTACACGAAAAGACCAGGTTTATTAATATTTATAAAAATGACTGTCAATTCAGGAAAAACGAGAATCGCTGAAAAATATTCGTAGTGAGTCTACTAAAAATTCGTAGTCGTTGTATTAACAATTGATAGTTTCACTGTGAAAAATACCAATGGAAGTATCAACTGTTAATATTTTGACTACGAATATTTTTCAGCGATCTTCTTTTTCCCTAAATTGACAGTCATTTTTCCAAACGTTGATACATTCTTTCTAAATATTAACAGACCCGGTCTTTCCGAGTAGGTTAGCAAAAAGATACGCTATTCTGTCTATAATACTTCGAGTCACTCCGTTCATTCATTCATTCTACCCTGTCCTTCAAACATGAATTTTCAACATAATTTCTTTCCCACAAAATATAAAAGTATTCTCATCCTTGTATACCTATTCTATCCCTACAAGGTGAAACACCCGTTCCTCGCAAATCCTTCACTATTCAATCAAATATGATTATCATGTATAATTCTTGAATTGATGATATGATAATGTTATTCAGTGAATGATATGGAAATTGTAATTCGATGTCATAACATATAATATATCTCCTTTGTACACATCCAGTTTCCACGATTTGACCTGAAATTGGATTCGTAAGACTCAAGATATAAAATCAAAGAATCAAATCGCTGAATCGACAATCTATGGCAAGAGAATGGTAGTTTTATACAGTCGGAATGATCAAGCGTTCTTCGTTTATTGTTCACATTTTATTTTCAATCCATAAAAAGTGTATATTATTATCATATTCTTGATATCGATAATTTCTTAGAATAGATTGCAGATAGTCAATTTATTTTATCCGACTCAATTTAGATAACTATCAAAGATAAAAGCGATGAGGATTGAATTCAATTTTTCCCCTTGTCGTATCAAGTACGATTGTAACGATTTGCTATCACTGATTTCATTGCCTATTAAATACTCTCCTAATAAGTCTTTCACGAGCAACACTTGGATAACGGGAAAAATATTCATCACTCCGTCATAATAAATGATGAATTATTCATAACAATCATATAAAGTCTTCTCAATCTTCCCAAATCATTCAAATCCCATACAAGCAAAAATTATGATTTTGACAGTTTCCACTATCTTTAAGATGGATTCGTTGAGGAAATCTAAAAGATGTCTTCCAGATTCCTCAAACTAGGACACCTCAAAGACAATGAGAACTGTCGTATAAGAAATCTTTCAGACATCTAAGAGAAATCTTCTAGATAAAGCAAAATTTTTGCTGTATGGGATGTTTATTCATAGAATGGAATTAGGTTTTGATTTTTGGAAAACCTTCGTTTGAATCGTTGAATTTTCTAAACATACACATAACTCATAACGTAAACTATTCTTTCACGTTATTTATTGTCTTGATTTCTTTCCTTTTTTTTTCCTCCACTTTGCAAGAAAATTTGTGCGAATGATGAAAGCACCACCTGCGATAGAAGTATAACTATGGAAATAGCGTATCCGTAATAATTCACTGCGATTATCTTCATCATTATAATATCTTGTTGAAATATTTAATACGATGGGATTATGATAAGCATGAACAATTGTGTTAATCCGTATACATAAAAAGGTATACTGTATCATTACGGTGTGGGAATTCATGCAAGTATTTAGCGCGATCAGCAAGAAAATAGTAGGATTATTTGCGAACTCATTGTATGTAATTTTCTCGTAAAATCATGTAGAGATAGTGGAATAGCTACCTTCAATAACTCACCGAAGATATGAAACGAGGTTTCGAATTCATACTTTGTATGAAAGATGCTGATCTCGGAGAAAGATTTGTTTCAATATTTAAAAATGATTCGAATCGATCTGATTTTAAACGGGGAGAACGATTATGGACTTTCCGTCAGATGGGAGTGTGTTATTACTATATTATCCTCTTCATAATTGTACGGTTATGTTTTCATCGATGTTTCAAATTAAAAACAAAAGTGTAATTGATTGATTTTCGATTAACTTGAAAGTATAGGTTGGGTGTAATTTATGGAATGATAATTGCGTTTCCAAGTCAGATTATATAAATGATGGGGAGTTTATGAATCATTATCATTCTATTGAGATCTGAAATGTATTGTTGTTGTTTTTTTTTTATGAAGCGTGTAGAGTTTATATAAATGTGTTTTCGAGATATTGGATAAATATTGGGCGGATAATGTTGAGATTAAATTGTCAGCTGCGTAACCTTTTGATTCGTGGATTGAAATATTTTTCTGCTGAGGTAGCATTTAATCGCTAAGGTTTATTCAATTCGTATGAATTTGCTACACGGAGAAAAAAGTTCGCTGTGACAGCGATCTATCGATTTGTAATGTTTTAGCTGTAGCAGCGAGGAATGTTGAGCACCCCGGCAAATTTTGTTTGCTATTCTGTATATAACACAGCTGAAAATTCGCTGTCGTAGCTAGCAAAATTGCTATGATAGCAAATAGCTTGTTGGCACAGCAAAAAAGTTGCTACACAGTTGGAAATTTTGTGTTAAATTCAACACATTTCACATGTCCCAAACGGTCCACACATATTTTTGTGTCGATATCACATAATGTATTTGTGTTAGCTAATAACTCAAGCTCGATGTAAATAATATAACACAAAAGGATGTTGATAAAATTTTGATTGGAATTTCCGATCGTGTAAATTCAACAGATAAGTACTGTCAAATGAAATCCAAAATAAGGAATGAATCAACAGTTCAAAAGTGTAATTTATGGATTTTTTTACATCAATAAAATGTGAAAATCACACTTTTTTCGTGTTGAAACAATGCATAAGAATAAATTGAAAAAAAACAGTACTCCAATGAGCATTGAACATGGATCGTCGGGACCGAATGTTGAAGCTGTATCACTCAAGCCACTGCCGGTCCTTTGATTGAGTGTACTTTCTTTGCGTATATCGACTCGCACTCTATCTTCAAATTCACATATCTAGAAAACGAATTTCCATCACAATGAAAGTTAAAACCAAAATGCATGAACAGTTCTTCCGACGACTACTAAAGTTACACGTACATAGAAGTTTCATAAAAAAATAGCTCCCACCACTGGCGATCTCCCCTTGGTACACTGTAAAAAAATTTCACCGGAAAATTCCAGTACATGTACTGGAAGTCATTAACCTGTACATGTACCGGAAAATTTCAGCACATTTGTACTGCAAAAATTCAGTGCAAACGTTATGGAATTCCCGCATCAAAACTGGAAATTTTCTGAGCCTCGGTACTGGAATTTTTCAGTACACGAGCTGGACTTTTCCAGGACATGTACTGGAAAATTAATGCTGAAAATATCCATGAAAATTGAAAAAAAATTGCTCACGCAAAGTGATTTTGCAGGGTCCTTGTGTTCCAAGATGATTGAGAAACTTTTGATCGTTCATTTGGATGGACAGAAACTCATGTCTACCTAACAGGATTTGAACCCACACTTTTCTACCTGCCTACCAACTGAAACCTAAGACCTAACCGATGAGCTATAGCGCGACATGTTGGAAGGCCAGCTTGGGTTACTACATATGCTTCATATCTAGAACACAAGAGGATAAGTCTTGGAAAAACCTCATATATCAATTTCATTGGTTACAATTACAATTATTATTCAAAATCTCAATCAGGAAATTTTTAATATAAAGACTTGAAATTTTTCCTGCCAGAAATGACGAAGTCCAATAGAAGTGGAAAATTTCAGTGCAACAGTGATTAAATTCCGTTGCATAGCAACTGGAAAATTCCATCACACGACCTGAAAATTGCAGTTCAAAACCTGTATAATTCAATTGCATAGTAACTGGAAAATTCCATCACAAAACCTGAGAATTGCAGTTAAAAACCTGTATAATTCCAGTATACCAACGATTAGGTTTTTTTTTCTAAATTCCAAATTTTTTCTCAAGTCCTTTTTGAGGGAATATTTTTTTTTGGTGCACAAGAACTATAAAATTGTAGTACGAGCCGGTAAAATTTTCGCGAAATCATGGCAAAATTTCAGTACATCATCTCAAACTTGAAAATTCCAGTACAATGACTGAATTTTCAGTTATGCTTGGTAAATTTTCAGTAACGTAACAACAAAATCTCTGTACATGTACTGGAATATCCATATTCCAGTACTAGCACTGGAAATTTCCAGTCCAGTTGCACAGTAAATTTCCAGTTTTTTTTTACAGTGTAGTTGAGAACAACACAATTTTTATGTTCAATCTTGAGTTGAATAACCTTTGTGTCCTTTTGACACTTTTTTTCACTTGTTTGAATGATTTGACATTATAAATCAGTTGAGACCTGATTACACAAGGACTGTCTGTAGAAGTTACACGTGGTTGTGTTGAATATTTAACAGAAAATTCATGACACACGGATTTTTTAACACATTTACACAAAATTTTCAA
The DNA here is from genome assembly GCA_018340375.1 of Gonatopus flavifemur. Lineage (NCBI taxonomy): Eukaryota > Metazoa > Arthropoda > Insecta > Hymenoptera > Dryinidae > Gonatopus > Gonatopus flavifemur. Next base: position 4,944,676 of record JAFFJZ010000001.1, read on the forward strand.
CTGTGTACTCCAAAGAAAGTGATTCAACGGAATTAGATTTCACAGTGAATTTCTTTCTTCTTCGTATACTGTGTTGAGAAAAGAAGGGGAATTACGTATTCGAAGTTTGCGGGTACTGTGAAAACTTATTACTCATTTTTGTGGATCGGTAGTACTGTCTTTGATATCTACCATACACAGAATGTAAAGCCAACATACGAAAGTCAGTGTATTGAACTTCACTATGTCTGATTTTATTTCGTACAGCAGTTTGCATTAAATTTAGTTTGCGGAATAAATATTCCGCCGTGAAAACGTTGAGAATGTTACAAAAGGCATTTGGCGTTAAAGAAAAATGTTTACGAGTGGTACAAAGACTCCAAAGGAGGCAAAGAAGGCGTTGAAGACCATCAATGTCACTCGCTGACAACACGTGAATCAAATCAAAGATCTTGTGCTCGAAAGCTGTCGATTAACGATAACAAATCTTGCAAATGATGGTATTTCAAAAGGATCAATCGACTATTATGGATTTATAAATTGGGTTTCGCATCGCGATACACGGAAAGAAAAAGTGATCAATATTTAAAAAACATTCATTATTATTATGAGGTGTATAACTTTGCTTCCGCCGTTTTTTTCCGAAATTCGAGGCTTCATTGTAAAAAACTGGTTATACATTTATGATTCATAGTATTGTCCATCGCTGGCCACTACTTTCTCCCATCTTTCGGGCAGCATACGAATCCCGCGTTGAAAAAACTGGTCATCTTTTGAAGCGATCCACGAATCGATCCAATTTTTTACTTCTTTATAAGACCGGAAGTGCTGGTCAGCTAGGTCGTGTGCCATTGATCGAAACAAGTGATAGTCCGAAGGAGCAACGTCTGGAAAATACGGCGGGTGGGGTAGGACTTCCCATTTCAAAGTTTCCAAGTATCCTTTGACCACATTCGCAACATGGGGTCGAGTATTGTCATGCTGTAGAATCACTCCATCATGTCTCTCGTTCTATTGCGGCCGTTTATCTTTCAATGCTCGGCTCAAATGCATTGATTGCGTTCGATAACGATCGCCTGTGATTGTTCCAGTCGGTTTTAACAACTCATAATACACTACGCCGAGCTGGTCCCACCAAATACCGAGCATAACCTTGGAACCGTGAATATTCGGTTTCGCCGTCGACGTGGAAGCATGGCCGGGATATGCCCATGATTTTCTGCGCTTGGGATTATCGTAATTAACCCAATTTTCGTCCCCAGTCACAATGCGATGCAGAAATCCCCTCCGTCTTTGCCTTGCAAGCAGCTGTTCACAAACACACAAACGCCGTTCAACATCCCTCTGCTTCAACTCGTACGGCACCCAATTTCCTTGTTTCTGGATCATTCCCATGACTTTCAGGCGTTTTGAAATGGCTGGTTGCGTCACTCCCAATGATCCTGCCAATTCTTGTTGCGTTTGACATGAGTCTTGATCAAGTGATGCCACCAATTCTGCATCTTCGAAAACCTTCTCTCTTCCACCGCCATGCTGGTCTTCGACGTGAAAATCACCGTTCTTGAAGCGTTGAAATCACTCTCGGCACGTTCTTCCACTGATAGCGGCCTCACCATAGGTATTTGAGAGCATTCGATGAGCCTCAGCCGCAGATTTCTTTATATTAAAGCAGAAAATCAAAACCTCCCGCAAATGACGAGAATTTGGCTCGTAAGCTGACATGTTTAATCTATGAGAAAAAAAATGAAGTGAGCTCAACTTAAGCGTATATTTGAACTGTATATAGTTACCACGAAGGAATTGTATTTGAACTAAACATAATTTCGTTGAGGCAATCACAAAAAATTACGCTGATGTCGTTCAGCCAACTACATCACACTGTTATAGTATCATCAACGTTCATTTTGTTCAAACATCAATGTCATTCACTGGAGTTATCGTTGTAGTTGAATCAATTCATTTCGTTAGTTGAAACAATTGTGGGAGAAATGTAATTGAACGCATTTTTAGTTGTAATAAAGGAATAATTATTTGAAAATCACCTGATCAGAGATGGTAGAATACAGGGTATGTAGTACATTAACAACCTTTGCAAGAGCAAAATGCGAAGCACGCTGTAGAGAAACGGTTAGGACGTGAGTGTCTCAGATAGGTAGGTAAACTCAAGATAGGTAGGTTCGATTCCCCTGAAATGAGATTTGATATATACACTTACCGGTATCGTCATGGTGAGATATCGAAGCATTTCAGAGATTGAGCAGTAAACAAATGAAGATTAACCGTTTGATTTACACATTTTTTTTACATAAATATATTTATGATTTGAAATGAAATAGTCTTGCATTAAACATCTTGTAACCTTGAACGGATTCTTCTATTGAGTTGATAGGAATAATTATTGAATCTAATGAAATACGATACAATTGATTGTAATAAGTATCATTTTCATGTTAAAAGAATGATGTATTTGATCAAACTACCATTTAGTTCTGTCAACTACATCTGTAGTTGATGGGAATCAATCTTTACAAACATACGATGTAGTTGACGGAACTATTCCGTGAGATTCGCCGTATTTAAGCCCACGATGTAGTTGAAAAAACTAAACCGTCTTTGAGTTCACAATCTTTTTTTCTCAGTGTAGAATAACTTTATGATGCAGACACAAATCGACTAATATTTCGATGGCGTTATGTTTACAAATACCTAAGCTTATTGTATGACATCTATGATCTATTTATTTCAACTACCACTTACCGCTACAGTCATCTATTGCAAAACGGCGGCAGCCAAGTTATACACCTAATATATACTGCATTGATTCTCCGTGAGTTTCTCGCCAAACATTCAACTACTATCAATCCGCAACCACCGTATTCGCCTGATTTAGCATCGAGTAAATTCTGGCTATTCCCTAAACTCAAGAGACTACTGCTTTGACACCGTTTCCACTCGACTGAACAATTTAAAGCGGAAGCGACGAAAGCATTAAAAACCGCACTAGGAGAAGATTTTCCAGACTGTTTCGGGAATTGAAAAACAAAACGTTGTCATAAGTGCATTGTACCGGATTAGGATCGATTTGAAGACGACAAAATTAATTTGGAGGAATGAATAAAGATTTTTTACCTTTGAAACAAATTCATCTCATTTTGTAGACACATTTAGGGATACTTACCCCCCCCCCCCCCGACTGGCAATTTTTCGGCTGCTGCGTGTAGCACAAAATCCCGATTGTTTTTTCACAGGGTTAGCTAGACAAAGCAATATTATTAAAGACAAGTCATTTATTGGTTTGTCTCATCCGCCGTGTTGAAAATTTGCATTCACAATTTTTCACGAGCTACGTAATACCTCAAGAGCAATGATTTATTACTGACCAAAATTTGTCCATCCACGCGAACAAAGAATCCCGTCGAACAGACAACAGAAAACACTTTTCTCCGGAGTTTGGCGAATACAATGTCGCCAGTGCTGGACCGATTGTTACGCAAATGTAGGGTAGCAAAAACATCTTCTGTAGACCCACGCTAATTTCAACTTTCTCGTGCCTATACGGTACGACAGCATTGTGATCGTTTTCAACGATCTCCCAATTTTGATTTGGATTTTCAGGTGATGTATGAATATCTTCCACGAAGTATTTGGACAGGGTCTTGTATTTTGATTCCCGTAGCTTTCGATTATTATTCAATATTCAGTGACATATATAATTATATAATTATAAATTTATGCAATGTTTCCAAATCTCGACACATAAATATTTTACCTGGCGATCAAATGTCATTCAAAACTTTTGTTTGAGTTTTAGGAAAAATCAAGTCTACGTGAAATTTCATTACAAACAACAAGCAGGTACTCTGATAATAGCGGAGAAATTCCCATAAATCAGGACGACTGGCTCACGTAGAGAATTTGTATACAGTTGTAAGCCTAAACAGCTTGGAAACATCCCAATTTTTATCCATCTCTCTACGATTTCTGTCGAGTTTGAAGAAAATCGAACTATCAATCGTACTCTTATTAACGATAACGTCCCAAATTTCATTCTCAAAGATCCTTAAATTGGATCAAAATCCCATTATTCTAGATGCATTTACAAAAATTAGGGTACATCTTAGCATTTCTTAGCATTACATCAACGATTGTGTCACGCATGTGAAAAATTCGCACGCCGTGTTCAAGAATTCCAAACGTTACACATCTTTCATCATTCCTCTCTCTCTCTCTCTCGTGTTGATCTATGAATTTTTCAAGACCGAGGTATTCATATTATTGAACACGAGGAAGTTGATCTGCGAGAGATGAAAGAATTTGTAATTTTTTTACGCCTCTTATTAAAATACGAGAAGAAATCGTCTTACGAAACCTATTACGAGGAAGAGAAATGGCTATTTCGCGCGGCTACGATGCGTTGGCCTGATTTACTTCGTGGAAGATGAAAACGAAACCTACGAAGGAAAGAGAGAGGAATCGTGCACAGTTACACGCAATACGCGTCCACCTGATCTCTACGATTCGATACTGAGGATTTGCCGTTACACGAAGAAGGAAAAGTAAAAACCAACAACGGTACTGAAGGAAAAAAAACAGACAAAATAAACAAACAGAGGAGAAAACATTCCTGATTGTCGGAGAGATGAAATGATTTAGATTTAGAAGGAAGAAAAATGAAATATAGCGATCACTGGATTAGGAGAGTATTTTTTTTTCTTTCCGTTACGTGTTGGACCATGATTAATTTGATTCCATTCCTGTATAAAGAAAAGTATATGGTTGAAAGTGGTATGGTTGATCGAGAAACGATGAATAAGGGACTTTCAGGGATGTCTTCTAGACGAGGCATTTGTGCAACACAACCTACAAGGAACAAGCACAAATATGTCTTGAATGAACTCCTGTTATGTTGGTTCTTGAAGAATTACTGATAAATTGTTTTTGAATACCAGCGATTTGTTAAAACTTCATGTTGTGCCTTATGAGACGTACAATACTGGTATAGACGATTCGCGAATCTTAGCGATCGGGAACGTCCTGGACAGCTTCCGAAAAACTACTCGGTGAAGACTCAACGCAAATTCAAAGAGCTTGCACCTCAGATGGAAATTATTCGAGCAGTCATCTCCAAACGATTGCAAGCGATGGGAAAAACACAAAAAGTAGAGAGATATAATAAGCGACAAGCATTAAAAGAAGAATTGTTTGTGGAAAATTGTAACCTACAAACGCAAAAAATCATGGATGGATCGCGGATAACGATCGATATTCACTTCCTCAAAGAAAATCCAGTTGAAGAAGGTTCTTCCCTGCATCTGGTGAGATACGAAGGGTGTACTCTCTTACAAGCTTTTGGAAACAAGTCAAAAGGATACTCTAGAACGCTATAGCCGACAATTAAACAAATTGCACGTCATTCTTGATGGAAAGAGGACATTTATTGGGCAAGGAAGCCGAAAAGTTATGTTGCTCGCGTGACTCGGCAAACCATTTCAAACTTGGGGTGGGAAGTTCTCCCCCACACGACATATTCACCGGACTCAGCTCCATCGGATTACAATCTCTTCCGGTCCATGCAGCACGCCTTGAAGAATAGCCGTTTCCAAACTCTGGACGATGTCCTGCGAGTTTTTTTCGCGATGGTATTCGTATGTTGCCTGATAGATAGCGCAAGGTCATTGAAAACATTGGATAATATGTCAAGGATTGATCCGGTGTTTATGTAAAGCTGCAAACGAGCCCAAGTACATTTTTGTGGTTGCAGTGGCCATATTTCCCATTGCAGTAGCTACGAAAGTCGCTCCAATAGTGAAAATACAGCTGACGTGACTAAAAAACTGTGCTTTCTCTCAGTGTAATAGAATTGAGGAAGTGAAGGATTGTTCTTTCTTAGATTCAGGAAAATGGAAATCTTTACCACAGAAGAGTTTGTTTCCAAAATACGGATAACCCAAATTACGTATTTTGGACTGACATAGTGACATAATTTTTATGTGAAAATTCCTATAAATGTATGTGAAGTAATTAACTTATCATGCGTTAGTAATTCTCCATTTACGAAAAACCCCATAAAGTTTGGAATTTTCAGTCCAATGTATGGGAAATTTCATACACATATTTCGGAAATTAATTCCCAATCCGATTATTCTTCACAAATTCAGATTATTTTTCACAGTGTGGTCTCGGCGGATGCAAGGAGCCTCGTCTATCACAGGGACCTGCCTCATTCAGCGAAAGATTTCAAAAGTATCATGTCCTTTCGATTGAAGCCAAGGATTGCTAAAGAAACCCAGTAAAACAATAATGAAGAGGAGGCTTCTTCTTTTGAGTATTGAAACAGACGATTAACAATTCAAATTCCAAGTCTCTCATTATGAAGGATTTTCCTACCAGCACAAACACGACGATTATTCATCCACTTCAGCTTCACTTTCAATTTTTTTACCACAATGGATGTTGTTAATAACTGTATAAAACTTCACGTTTAACTGTACGTTAGAATAATCCCTACTATCTCTAAATGAATCGTAACACGGATACCACATGGGAAGAAAAATATTCTCATCACGCCCGTCTGAAGTATTGCTGTGAGTACTTTTCTTTACGCACGTACACATCTTATCGTTCAAGTATTTAACATAGTCGACTTTATCGTCATCAGGACGATACATTTCCTCCTATCGACTGCAGAATAATGCCTCTTTGTTTTGATCTTACGCAAAGATTTATAATCTCTCATTCAAGTGAAATTAACGTAGAAGGGTTTTGTAACTTTTTTCAGAGTTGTTTTATGGATCACTTCCTGATGAACATAACATCTAAAACTTGTCTGAAAGTGTGGCGGAAGGGATCTTTCATATATCTACAAGGAGAAAAGGGAATGCTTGCAGCAGCTACTGACGTAGTTGATTTTTGACCATTCACGAAAAAGAGGTTACGGCAACGGCTTAGTACTTGGAGCGAATACCACGTCAGTTGGGACAATTGAAGGAATAGTCAACAATGAAATAATCCAAAGGTTCTCGAACTTATTCCCTTTGAATCTCCTTTGTTTGGGAAAAAACTGATTCGAATTCGATTGGATTCAATGGGGTCAATGGAAATTCCTGGTACCGCCGGATAAATGAATGGGAATGAATGTGGAAATTTTCCCTGTTGAAATTGATTGCATAATCTTTAGAGTAGAATGATTATTGAATGTGTATGAGAAATATACACGGAGAAAGAAGAAATTCACTGTGAATCTTATTTCACTTTGTACCCTTGGCTGAAGCAGGAAATTTTTTGCTGTCACAGCAATCTTGTCAGCTATAACAGCGACTTTTGAGCTGTGGCAGAAAACAATGGTGACTTTTTCAGCAAAATTTGTTTGCGATTCTATATATAATACGGGAGTTTGCTGGAGGAGCAAACATTTTTTGCTGCCACAGCTGAAAAATCGCTGCGGTAGTCAACAAGATTGCTGTGTCAGCAATTTATCTGCTATCACAGCAAAATAATTTCCTGCTCCAGCGAAAGGTACCTAGTAGAATCAGATTTCACTGTCACAGCAAATTTTTTTTCAATTTTAGAATATACCAGGTGTAGAGGTATCAAACCGGAATTCCCCTATAAATGACACTAGCCATCAGTTTAGGGACCCTAAAGACACTCCTTTAGCACCATCCCGAGCAGAAGTATGAATCCGGTACCGATCCGATTTACCCTAAGCCAGATCCGGTATGGATATGGGTGATCGGATTGGACCCGGATGTAATGTCCCTAATAGCATTTTGCGCGCAAATGTAAGCGATTCACGTGCAAATCGAGTGACAGAATCGCTAGCAAAGTCGGATCCATGTGCGTCGCTTTCTGTTGAAAGAACTGCAAGCCATCGCGCTCATACGTGAGCATGATTGATATTTGCGTACACATGTCGAGTGATAGTATTATTTGCTAGCAAAACAGTGGCGAACTGCGCGCATAAAGACGCGGCTCTCGGGGCTCAAACTTTGCGCGCACAGAATGTTATCTGGGGTGTAATGCTTCATTTCATCCGGGCCGAATCCGGCAACTTGATCCGGGCACTTGATCTGATCCTGATCCGGCAACTAAATTCGGGCGTGATAAATTTTCCTTCAAGTTTCTGATAGAAATGTGGTTATCCTACTTTGAACAGCTCACTTGATGCGGTCCAAATTGGTTGATCCATAACCCCGTGATTGAATTTTTTAGAAAAAAAATCATTGACAAATTCGATTGTTGATAATGATTACAACTTGACATTCTCTACGTAAATATCGGAATAGTCTAAGTTCAATTACATATAAATATCAAAGTACAATTATTATTCATTCAACGTGTAACATAGTTTCTGAACAATCTAATCAATATTTTTATTCCTCTCCTAACCTAAAACATAGTAACATCATCGCATTTTTGCACGCTACAGATGAATGGTTGAGCAAGGTATATATATATATCAACGAATAGATACGACCAGCACTCGCGAGAAACCTCAGTCATTCAGTGTCGTATCAAAAATTTGATGATATCCCGGAGTTTATCGGTGGAGGATTAAAATTTGTATAATTCTAGGGGCATTTCGAACAAATTTAGTTGCATTTATTCTCAGTTTTCTTATTAGGGCGGAGATTAGGTTCGTCACATCTGGACATGAATATATTAGGGCATTTCTCTGTAAACTGGGCAATTATTCTAAGAAATCTGTCTAGCCGATTTTTTTACTTATATACTTGATAAACCTTATCCAGGGAGTATATTTTTACATATTTATTGATAACCAACAGATGAACCAAAAATATTTCCATTATTTTAGAAAATATTGGTCATTTTCTGAAAAATCCCCCCTGGAAAAAAATTTCTACTATCCCATCATTATTTGTTCCGGAGCTATAGCGATTTGAAATCTTCGAGCTTCTAGCCAATCACCGTTCAGCAACTTCAAATTGTTATAGCTCCGGAACAAACAATGATAGGATAGTTAAATTCTTTCCCAGAGATCCGCCGTTTTCCAACTTATCCAATGGTCCCAACTTCAAGTACGTAGCATATCGTGCTTTTGAGTGGTTTGGATTCGAAAGAAAATGTAAAAATGCTTATATCTCGAAAACTAAGCCTCAAAAAAATTTTTGCCAAGCACAAAAGTTATTGCATTTTGGCTGCAGAATATGCTCCCCAAATATAATCTATCCGACTTGGGTCACCCTGTATATGAGGTTCAATCGATTGCAGCAGAAACGCGACAGAAAACGATACAAACACGTCAGAAACACGACCAACAAGCGACAGAAGGCACTTTGATAGGGGAATCCCTCAACAAGCCAGAGGAGTTCCCCAGAGGACTGTTTTATTTGACTTCATTAAGAGATAGCACGATATCTAATTATCTCGTGTTATTTTGCTATACACAAGAGATATTTATCTATCATACCGATTTAAAGTGACTTAAGTACTAATAGTGATATAATACTTTTAACAGAATGAAAATAATCGTTACCAGAGGACTGTTCGCTAGCAGGTGACAACGTGACTTGCACGCATATCATGCCAACTTCAGACTGTTTGTGTGCCGTTCCCCACAGTGATGGCGCTGTTTAACCTTGACAGCAGGGCATAATGTAAGGAAATTTAAGAACTAACCGAAATGGTGGACACTCAATTTAAAAAAAAAAAGTACTGTATCGTCTTTATGAATTAATAAAACGGTATATGATAATTAATAAACTTGATATCTATTTATGCATTCAATAAATGATATATCTATTTCATGACGTTTTATTTGATCAAGATTCCTTGTTTATAAACTATGCTGTGAGGACATCAGCTAAAAAAAAAGAAATAGTCTTTCTATTTCGAGAGAAAACTCTTCCAATATGAAGTGAGAAATTTGTGTGACAAGTATTTCTTGAATTATTTGATGCTTCATTGATTTTATTTTTGGCATCAAGATTTATTTTTTTGGAATGAATATCACTACTGAATTAATGATATGCCGCGATACGAGGTGAAAGGCTTATTTTGTAACAGGGCAGTATTGGATACTCGATTTGGAAAAATAAAAATAAAAAGAAAAATATTAACCTGAAAATTGGGTAATTTTTTAAGAATCAACCGTTTGTACGTTTTAGAACTGATCGTTTTCTTTTAGAACTAACTTTTTGGTAAGAACTGACCCTCATATTATGCCCTGCTTGACAGTACGTGGTGCGTGATTTTAGAACATAGCCATAGAGGACTGTTCACAAAATGGAGAGACAAACTTTGATTGAGTTTTTTTAATATTAGAAAATGATATTTATAAAATATAAACAGGTGTTATTGACAATGAAATAATGGTGTTTGAATATTCAAACAATTTGATTGATTCCAATAGTTATTGTTTTAATTATTTTAATCCGAAGTGACCATACTGCTTTGGTGACACGCTAGAGGACTGTTTTTTGAGTACTTGAAAATTGTTTTTGATACAATAAAGTTTATTTTTATGAACATTGTACGCTGACCAGAGGTAGATTAAGTTCCTATCTTTCGATTTTATCTAGGAAATGAATATAATCTGTACTTTTTTTACGTAATATTGACCTGAGACAATGAGTTGCCCAGTTTACAGAGAAACGCCCATTAACATTATTTTTATCTGACTCTCGTTAGAAAAACTAATTTGAGTCTGATGAGATTTTAAACAGCTCGCCTTGTTAGGGCCGCAATAAGGTCTGCCTCTTTCGGATTGGATTATGATTACCCTAATCTGTGCGTCGTCTGGTAACTGATTAAGGGTGAATAAGGTTGATTAAAGCTTTTCTTATCAGGACCTAGGATCAGGTTCGTCATATCCGGACCTGATTAAAATTATCTGCATCCAGCTCCAATCAGGAACACGGATCAGGGCCAGATAGATTCTTATAGGGTCAACCTCATTATAGAACTATCACCAGAGCATCCTCATCGATGTCGGATCTGGATTCCCCGATAGGTTTTTATCTACACGGACCTGGTCAGGCCCAGATATGAAGCCCCATATGGGGCATCCCATTTCACAGCCGGATCCAGTCCGGACCACTTTAGGGCTTACCGGATAGGAACTTCTACTCGGGTAATAAGGCTTATTATAATTCATTATTGGATGAAGATGATACTCAAACTCAACAAGAACTCGCGGATCAACTGAATGTGACGCAGAAATCCGTCTCCATTCGTTTGAAAGCCATGGAAAAGATTCGGGAATTGGGAAAATGAGTTCCGCATGAACTGAATGAAAGACAGCAAGAAAATCGAAAAACCACTTGTGAAATGCTGTTCGACGGATACAAAAGAGAGTCATTTCTCCATCGAATTGTGACAGGTGATGAAGAATGAATATATTTTGAGAATCCTGAGCGTCGGAAATCATGGGTGAATCCAGGCGAATCATTGACATCCACTGCGAGACCAAATCGTTTCGGAAAGAAGACAATGCTCTGTGTTCGATGGGATCAGAAGGGTGTAATCTACTATGAGCTGCTAAAGAGCCTGGGCAAACCGTCAACACTGATCGCTACCCACAGCAAATGATCAACTTGAATCGTGCATTGCGTGAAAAACGACCGAAATATGGAGAAAGGCGACACAAAGTCATCTTGCTCCACGATAATGCCCCATCACACACAGCAAAACGGGTCAGGGAAACGATCGAGGCGTTCAGTTGGGGGATGCTATCGCATGCAGCTTATTCTCCAAACTTGGCTGCGTCCGATTATCATCTATTCGCGTCAATGGGACACGCTTTCGCTGAGTAGCGCTTCAATTCGTATGAAAATGTAGGAGGATGGCTCGATAACTGGTTCGCTTCAAAAGAGGAACTGTTTTTTGGCGTGGCATTCATACACTGCCGGAAAGGTGGGAAAAATGTACAGACAACAATGCAGATTATTTCGGATAAAATATTTTTTATCATTTTCAAACAACAAACGTGTAATTTTTATTCAAAAATTCCGGTTTCATACTCCTACACCTGGAAGATATTCATTTTATTAATGAAATGATTTTTATTGGATTGTCTCGAAATCTGAAGCTCTTGAAAATAACAGCACAGTTCTCAGATCTGAATCTTCCTCGTCAGCCGTTTTTAATCGAAATGTTCTGTAATATCTATCGATTGTAATTGATGAGAAAGTTCGCAGATATTAATATTCAAATTGGTTTTCACAAGAAATATGTATCAATTCGAGAAGAAATTGTTTTATTTTAATAATCAATCAGGTTGAATAATAATGATATCTTACATGATTCTAAGTTTACAAAGAATATGAGAATTTTTGTACAATGTATACAGAAATTCTATTCAATTTGTGTGCAGTCGTGAATGTTCTAAAGATTTGCCATTCTCTCCGCTAGACACAAAAGCAATGAAGAACAAAGTGAGATCGATCGTAAGTTTATGACGCGCTGAAAATATATAAATGAAAAACAAAGTGAGACTGATCGTAATTTTATGACACTACAGGAATGAAATTAAGTGAAAAGAGTAGATTGAACAGTGTAATATTGTGACCTGATTGCCAAGTTTACGTAACGAAATATGCTTGTGCTAGTTCTCACTGTCTATTTCGTGATAATTATTGCATATTTCCTTTAAGTTCCATTCAACATTAGATTATCATCTCACGCAATTATGTTCTAGTTAAATCATATTTGTTGCAATTATTTGTTGGAATTATCTAGACAATACCTCGATCAAAATAATTTATTAATGGTTCAATGTAATTCTTGTACAACAAGATCTAATGTTTTTTGCTACATATGGGTGAAATACTGATATCCCAGCTGTGTGTGAATTATTTTCAACAGAAATTAAAGCAAAAACTCATTTTTCTGAATTATTCACTTTATGAGAATAACTCGGTCGGAGAATGTCGTTGAAATAATGTCACTTTGATCCATTCACATTCAAAATCACAGGAGTTTGATGTTATTTCGATGGAACACGGAAAAGAAAGAGATTCGCTGGAGCAGCGAACTGTGTGTTGTCACAGCAACCATGATAGCTACGACAGCGATTTTTTTAGCTGTGGCAGCAAAATTGTTCATTTCTCCAGCAAATTTTGGTATTAGATATAGAATAGCAAACAAATTTTGCTGGAGGAGTAAACATTTTCTGCTACCACGACTGAAAAATTTCTGTCGTAACTAATGAGATTGCTGTGACAGCAGATAGCTGTGATACGACAAAGATGTGCTGCTCAAGCAAAAGGGATAAGAGCAAAAGATTTGTGTTTTTTTCACAGATCAATGATGAAGCAAAACTGTCATACGGAGAAAAAAACATTCGCTGTGACAGCGTCATCTGATTTTGATGGCTATCTTTTGCTGCAACAGTAAGCTCGTTGGCTGCGACAACGATTTTTTAGCTATAGCATTACTAAATTCAAACTAGAATTAATTTGCTATTCTGTATATAATACTGAAAATTCCGCTGGTCCAGCGAGAAAATTGCACTGTTTTAATTACTTATGTTGCTCTCTCAGCAATCCATTTAGCCGTGGCAGTGAATTTTCAACTAGGTTAGCAAAAATATTTGCTATTGTGTATATCATAACTCAATTCACTGCGTCAGCCCACTTTCTCTCTCCATGCAACAATTTCCTCCACATATATTCTTACATGAATATTTCAATCACGATGATTGAGAAAATACATTTTGAGCGTGATATAAGAGTTTAGCTCGAACCATCTTTGCATGCGACATGAATTTTATTCTCATAATGTATCAGCGTTAGTTTCATTTACATGAACAAATCAGTATTAACGTGAGAGATATAAAGTTCTAGTCACGAGCCTCATAAAAAATCAATATAAATTGCTCGTTCTTGTTAATAATGCACTTTACTCTCCACAAATGTTGTTTTCATTCACCATCGCTGAGGGAATGTTCACTTCTACCGTTTCTATATTGATGATCTCACGTATTCCATGTCAAAATATAGAATATTGAAATATTATCAGCGTAGCGTTATTAACGTGATTTGCACAGCCAAGTAAATATCGTTACATTCATAATATCGATAATATTTCAATTTAATTATACAATAATATACGTTTCCTTCATATAAAAATCAATCAACCTCATTCAGGGGTTTTTCATTCATTTGTCATTTCAAAAAATGAGCCCTATGTAGAACGGTGTCGATGATCGGTAGGAGTTGGTACACACTTGTATTACTTCTTCCACGTTTTCAATGCAAAAATTGAGTTCCTCTAATGGAATTGAAGTTTATGTAGAACGAATCGAGTGTGAAAGATTTATCATGAAATTTCACATAACCGACCAATCGATCATTCGCATTTTGATAAGATGAATGATATATACGGAAGTGTATCAGCGGATTTCAAAAGTCTTCGGGCGATTCCATTCGAATAAAAACCGGCGTTTCATAAGTCAGATCTCTGATTTGAATTTTGAGAGAAGAATGAATTGTGGAATGAAAATAAGAAATGTTAAGAGAACACAAAATTATCATCGAAAAATCAGTGATCTGTTGAATTGGTTCGATAGTTTCTTTCATGTTACTAATGTGTAACTAATGCATGCGGATCACGAAAGAAACTTTGGGGATAACCTAATACTCAACATCGCCCTACGTGTGTTTTGGTATACGAACGTGGTCGCTGCTGGCACGTATCGAACGGAACCTCCTTACGAGTTTTCAATATCGCGAACTTTCCCTAGACAATCGATATCTTAGGAAATATGTGTCATAACCGATGACTATTAGAAAATCTAATACGTTCTATACACTGGGTGACTAATAATTCATTTTCATTCACGTCAAATTCTTCTTCGATATTACTTCATTTGAATTTATGATATGAATTTCTTTTAATCGTTCATCGTAGATTCGAAGGTTCAAGATTCTCCTTATGAATACAATTTTCTCCACAATTTTTATTTCAACATTAATTGCAGGATTCAAAATGTGTGCAACCATTGATTATTCACTCTTTCGCACGGAGAAAAAAACTGCTTGTTATCACAGCGATTTTTCAGCTGTGGCAGCAAGAAATGTTTGCTTCTCCAGCAAATTTCCGTATTATATACCGGGGGTCTCAGGATTCACTGAAAAAACTTCACATACTTCCAGAGTTGAAAGATTTTGTTGAGGCTTATTTTTCGAGTTATGAGCATTTTCAGATTCTTTTTCGAATGCAAATCACTCGAAAGCAGTGGTGGATCTGTGGGAAAGAAATTGGACTATCTTGGTATTCTTTGTTTAGGAGCTGTAATGATTTAAAGTTGCTGGATTCCGATCGGCTGACAGCCAAAAAATTTCAAATCGCTATAACTTTGGATTGAAAAGTGATAGGATATCTCAATTTTTTTTCCACAGATCCACCCTGGTAGAAATTCGTCTGGGCGTCTAGTGCCCAAACATTTAGTTGGTTTATGTAGATTTTTCATGCATCAAATGATCGCACAGTAACATTGGTAGTCTATTAACACGGTCAGAGGAATAAAAGGAAGTCCCAACGTTTGAATTTGTCACTCGGGATTATTTTATGGAAATATATTCAAAAGCAACGTTCTTGACTGCAGATTATATGTCAGAATACATTGTTACCTCATTCATAGGTGTGATTTTACAGAAAACACATGAATTCACATTTCTAATTACCGATTTGAACAACATTCTAGCAATTCCCTGGGACATCTGGATGGGCACAAGCTGGAAAGTGCGTTACAACACTAGCTATAGAAACCAATCTAACATCTGGGAAAACTAGCTGGGGGCCATCTAATTCCCAATCATAACTTCTACCAGGACACTGTTCTCTATCTCAGCGAATGGTATCAGGCTCAAGTATATCTGAAAATGCTTACATCTCAAAAACTAAGGTTAAAAAAAATTCTTCAATATGGGAAATTATTGCATTTTGATTGCCTAAAAACGTCTGTGAAGTTTTTCCAGGGAATTATGAAACAAATTTTGCTGGAGAAGTCAACATTTGTGCTGCCACTGCTACGAAGTCGCTGTCATAGCTTACAATTCTTTTTCTCCGTACGGATTTAAGATTTGGATTTATGCTATCTCGCAATAATGCACTTCGCGCTCTTGAAATTCGAATTCATTCAAGATTACATCGTTGAATAGTGAAATTCGAAATGGTAGTGTTATGAAGGAAAACCTAAATTTTTGCGTTACATCAACTTTCTGCTGATTCATAATGAACTAGAATGCACGCGCATGTTAAAATATAGGCATTCAAGTTTTTTCCACCTACACCATATTTGGATATGTACTTGGAGCACGTAACGTTCGTTCGATATTGAACTTGAATTTTGTATCGAAATTAACATTGAAACATGGATTCTTGGATTCCTAATCTGCGAAAATCTCTAAGTTGTTAATCGATAATTCATTTATTTGATTTGAACAATTATTGAAATTTTGTTGCTGCTTCGGGCAACTTTTTTTTTGTAAGCGCCACAGTAACAGACTAGTGTGTTATGCCAGCAATACTTTCTTCTTCGTGAAACTATAGAAATTTCTGTCAGAGTAAGTGATTGAAAATGGCTGAAATCGAAAAAAACACAGCCACAATCGTGAAAGAAAATCACAAAACTCGGAAAAAATTTAATAACCATAGGATTGCTGTCAGATCCAAAATGAGCTCACGATGTAGGTAGAGTGATTGCACTAATGAATGAACCTAAGGTACCTGCGAATTAACTGGAGCTGGGACTATAAAGTGACTCAATTTGATTTTATATGAAATTCGTATCAAGTTTATTCTATAAATTGGTATAAAATATCGAATAAAATTTGATACAAATTTCATATGAAATCGCATTGTATCACATCATAGAGCCAGCTCTAGAACACTGTCCACAAAACGGAATTAAAAATAATTTGAAGCTCGTTCAACCCGAAATTTATACAAAGTCGAAATCCTGGAATATTTGGTAAATTCGTCTCATTTTTCTGAGGAAATTGTCAGAAAGTTTTCTCATTGAGTCCAAGTTTTTTGCCTGAATCACAAAATTCTGGTAATTTTCAATGATACTGCAAAACTCACCAATCTGTCCACAATTTCAATTAATGTGACTTGAAAAACAACTGAACACAATGATGTATTGGTCAAAAAATTAACGGCATTATGATCCTTTGTTTCATCATGTCGTAATAACATTGAATTCTTATTATCATGTTACAGCATTGTGTCGTAATTCATTCATCAGGTACTCAGGTCATCACACTTGTTTCAGTTAACGCAATTCAACTACATGTTGTCATTTGTCTTGAAAAGAATGAAAACTTTTGATTTCTCGTTTGATTAGTTTACAGAGTACTGGAATTTTCGTTGCATCTTCGTTGTAGTGGCGTGTAGTGAACCAGTTTTGTGAGATCCCATAAAATCTGTTACGATGTTGATAGAAAAACTTTCATAGTACGAGGTTGTTTTCTCTTAGAATAGCATAACTATTGGGTACATTATTTTATAACTGAATTTTATAAATTTCACAAACTTTGAGCGAAGAATTATGAGCAGGATGAGATTCAACATGTTGTAAAAAAACATCCACTTATCTACAATTGCTGTCACTTTTATTTTATCCAACACTTGTTAATATGCTGTAAAAAATTCACTTATCGAATTACAAAACGAGTTCCAAAACAGTTTCTTAGGGAATTGGCTGATAAAGTTTCGAAGCAACCCAAATATCACTGATCAACAGAGATTTTGAATCTTAAGCTTTGCATACTGATTCGAAGTGAGTATGATGTGTTGAACACGAAAATAAAATTAGATTTCTTGGATTAGTTTGTTTTTTTAATAATATTATATACATAAAATTCAACGATTATATATAAAAATTGAACTCATTCAAGAAACATTTTTTTTCGTATGTAGCACACCGAATCTCAGGATACTAAAAAAAAACTTTCATTCTGTTGTCTTGAGTATTCCAGTAAATTGAGCAGAAAGATATTTTCAGATCTTGTTTGTGAGTTGATTAAAAACGTGCTGTAAGTTCTTCATATAATTTCCATTGTAAAAGACTTTCCACGATGAATTAATTGGATTGTAAATACCAGATTTTTCTTTCTCAAACGCCTGCTATTGGAAATTTCAAGCAAATAGAGAATCTATTTGCGTTTGGTTTGTTTCCAAATAAAGATTCATGCACTGAGAGAATTTCATTTGAAGAATTACCGTGAAATTCAAGTGATCGAGGGTTAAGTAGGAATTTTTTTAAATATTACTGTACATTTTGTAAAACTTTTCGAAAATATCACTTTCAACTATTTGAAAATTCACTCATTTCTACAGGCTGCACAATAGTTTTTTGAAGAATTTTCACTCGTCCTCCGAGTACTGGAATTTCACGGTGATTTTTACAAGGTAATTCTTCCAGTGTACAAAAATTCACTTGTGTAGACAGAAAGCCAACGATTCGAATGAATCAAATCTGGAATTATCAGTTCCAATAGTGGACAAGGAGAACATTCAGGAACAAAAATCCAATTTTCGTTCTGATTTATATTACGATTCATAAAACAAATCAATATTCTCTTTTATCGCACTTATTCATCTCAGCGCAATTGCTATCCGCACAGAGTTCCACATTTCCAATGAGATCAATGCATAATTATACATGAATTACTTCACAATAATTGATGCAAATTGATGTTAGTACATAGATCCGATCTGATTCCATTCACAGCATAAGGATTGACCTTGAAAAGCATCGGTCGCTTTTTTACGCTCGTTAATTCACGTCGCATAAGACCCGTCTGTCTTTTTCCCACTTGAAAATTCAAGTTCCATGTCCATATCATCGACTAATCGGAAAAGCATATTTCTATTTTTCACGTTGACATGATTTCATTCGATCGTATGAAAGAAGAAAAAAATATATTGCATCGCACTACATTTCATTTCTCATTTGATGTTTCATAATTTGGAAAACCAGTTTCATAATAACCGTTTCTCATATCTCACATTGTGGCACGATTTCAAAAGTTTCTTGTTATATGAATGAATATACGGTGTTTTGAATTCCATAATTATAACATTTGTTAATTATGCATTAATTTTTCCGTCGTTTTGTTTTTTTAACTGAATTATTACCGAATGACACCTTGTCGTGACTAACTTGACGAGTAAAATATATCGAGATTATTCGAAATTTATATAGAAGCGAGTCGAGATTTGATGAGCAAAAATTGAGAATCGATGAATATATTCTTATGAGAAGTGAGTAATTCTATTCTAATGAAAATTCGTGTTGACAAAAGATACAATGTATCGCGTCTGAAAGTTTATGAGGTATCAATTCTCTGACTATTGTATTCTATCGGAATCGAACGATAGAATCTGAATTAGTATTTCATTGGAACTGAACGATAACATATAACACTTTATTGAAAATTCATAAACGAGCGGGTTTATATTGTTGAAATATGATAGTTTTTGTGTGGAGAGATATGATTTTTCTGTGCAATATAAATGTATCTGATTTTTATATTTTCATAAAATGCATTACCTATCGATTTCAAACAAATGACCATAAAAACGTAAGGTGATCGTAACTCATCTGACTGATTAAGGCTACATTGTTTTCTATGAAGCATCGCGGATCGAATAAAACCTCTGATTATCGCTGACTCAGGACGATTCGACTCCTTGCGACGCGAACTGTGCGAATTCGGAGTCCCTCTCCCGAAAATGACATTTTGAGAATACAAGACACATGGGCAGCATATAAAAAATTATAGGAGAAAATCTTCAACGGAGAAAGAAGAAATTCACTGTGACAGCAAAATCTAATTTGCAGGAGCAACAAATTTTTTGCAATGACAGCCAATTATTTGCCATCACAGCAATGTTGTTAGCTACAGCCAGGATTTTTTACCTGTAGCGGTAAAAAATGTTTGACCCTCCAGCGTCATTTGTTTGCTATTTTGTGTATCATACTGAAAATTGTGTTACTCTAGCATTAAAAAAAATTTACTGCTTTAGTTAATCAAGTAAGTTGTGGTAGCGAGTTTTCAGCTAGGTTTAGCAAAAAAATTGGTTACTTTGTATGTAATACCTGGATTTGCTGCGTCAGCAAATTTTTTTTCTGTGTGCTATCGTTGCCTGTTGTGAATTTTAAACCGGATATAAATAAAAGCTTATCACTCACTGTTAAATTGGTACCAGCTTACCTGCAACAAAAACGGAAAAACAAGATTGAAAATCAGGGATTTAAATAATTATTTGATTACAAACGATTTTGCATGAGATAGCAACAAGGTCATCTATAGCTATGAATGAAATTAAAATAAATAAACATCGATTCTGAATCGCCAAGCAAAAAATCGTCCAAGAAACAATCGATTTTTGTAAAATCGAATATGGTTTTTTCAAAATTTATTAGAAAATGTCAGATGCTTAATTCGCTTCAATTGAATATCAGATACATCTAACATGTATAATAATGTAGAAGCTATTTGAAATTAATAAATTCAAATACTGTTAATTATTTATTTTTTATTATTTCTCATTCATTCGATTAAAAAAGATGGGGAGCGTATTTTTGAAATCAAATCAAAGAAAATAGAAATAATTGTTTCAAATAAATGTAATCGGGATATACTCATTATTCTCAAACCAGACACATTGAGTAACTATTTAATACATCATCGAATAGTTTTTATGAAGTTAACGATGAGTTCATTTGGTATACTATATAACACTGATGATATTTCCAACAACGGTGACTAAAATAATATTAAAATCGAATTATCTAACCGCGATCTCAATAATCCTTGGCAAACAGTATATGGTCCCGTTAAGTGGTTAAATTGAGCAGTTTATCATACTCCTTAAATTCAAAATTCTCACAGAAATTTTTCTCATCTTCATTTACATTTGAAAAATTGAATTCGATTTTTTTTAACGATCGGATGTAGTAGAAGTTCGAAAAATTCAAATTTACAAAATATGATGAATCATCGTTATTTATCTTCTCAAATTGACTTCTTGAAATCAAAAACATCGTTTGAGGGGGAATCCTGCTTCAGGAGACCTCAAACAAGCGTTTTTTTGGATAAGTTTTTTATACGAACAAAATAATTAAATAGAACGAACTTTTTGGAGTATATTCATGTATGTTTCAAGTTGATAAAAAAATGTTTTTCCAATGAGAAATGATGAGGGAAAGTGTGTTTTCTCCAGTTTTAATTTTTAAAATTATTATAAACTGGTGGGAGTGATTGCAAAAAAACTAGACGTCCGATTGGAATGAACCAAAGCTTGTTATCTTCAGTTTTGTATCCTCTTCTACACGGAAAAAAGAAACCACTACTGGTTACTGTGAATGACAACGATCGGTTGGAAAACAAATGAAAACACGCTTGGATAATGAGGATTATCGTGGTCACAGTGATGGGTATTGTCATGAAATTCGTCAATGCTGTTTGGACAGTAATGAGGACTAGGAAACGCAGTACTGCATGGAATGAATTTGAGTTTCAATGTATTTTTGTGATTCACAGTAACCATTGCTGTTTTCTTTCTTCCGTGTATTTGAACCTGAAAAGTTTATGGAAAATTATGTCTAAGCAATTTTTATAGCAAGTTTCAGTGATTATTCTTCCTCCAAAAAGGGCTGTTTTTTTTTCAAAATCCGAGTAAATTTAAAATTTCACGATTTCTTCCGGATTTTCTTGGTTCACATATAGAATGATGTATGAAAATTGAAATGTCGTTTGGTTTTTCTGTTTTAGAAGAAGAAATACGACCTGTTCTCTAAAATTTTTAGAGTGAGATTTCACTCTTTAGCCAGCCAAAAGTAAGCTTGTCGAAATTTCGAGTGAAATTTCCACTTTTTTAGAGTGACAGTCTAAGGTTTGAGGTTGGAAACTCAGAGCCACTCCAATTCTAGAGTGAATTTTTCACTCCAAAAGAGTGAAAATCCCACTCGAAGCGGACTGGCTCACTTCTGAGACTTAGTGGAGTGAAACACGTGATTTTTCACTCTTTCGGATTTGGAGAGCGTATCTTTCGCGTCGATAGAAGACTTGAATCGCGAAGTGCTCTACGAATGTGGACATAACTCTTGCATATATGATCTTTTCACACTAGGAAGAATTTTTTGATTCACTTGAAAAATATATGAAAATACCTTGGAAAGTTCGTTGGATGGAATCACTTCTTTGATACCTAACAAAATTCTCAAAAAAACAGCATTTTGAGGCCTTCTAAAGCAGAATCCCCCCTTGAAGAATGTGCTGCAAGATTTTGGGTCTTCGACAGACGTTGGGTCTGAATATTTCATTATTCGATTACTAATTCGTTTCAATAAACGATTCAAACTTCAGCAACGTACAATCGGAAATGGAAGAATCGATCCGCAAAAAAATCTTTGAAATTTGAATCAAAATCGCACACCCCTAATAAATGAATTATTCCAGCAAGGAATCAATTGCTGCGAAATATCCTATCAATTGAAATTCACTTGGAAATCTCGGAAAATCCATAGATGCTCCCTCATTTTCTTGTAAGGTTCCATAAATTCGTACACCGCAACAAGAATGAAAGCTCTCAATTTTACAAAATTGAAATCAATAGTCATGTGTGAAAATTAAAAATGCACAAAATTCAAATTTGAATGGACGAAATGAAAATATTGCTTGCAAAAATAAATAATATCAGTTTTTATGATACTAAAAATACCTATGTATGAGAAACTATGTGACATTTATAGAAATGCGGCCGGCCCGTATTCGTCTTATTAACGAATTTGCAATTCAATGGCATTCGATCAGTAATTCACAAGAAGAAGATGTGTAGATCAAGAATTAAACGACTTCTGTTCTTCTGAATTGGGATGTAAAAGTGTTTTTATGATGTTCAACGTTGATTCGTTCAGTATATCACCTACAACTCCTTAAGAAATACGATTATCGAGTTCAAAATTACAAAAAAAAAACAACATAATCATTCTTCATGTACATTTTAAGATTATACACCTGAATGTTATTATGAAAATTTTGAAAGCACGATCAACAAATTCTAGGAATTTCATAATATTATGAATTTCAATGTCACGTATAAGATCCAGATCGAAGAAGTGGTGAGAGTCCTGCTGGAAATAAACCGAAAATACATGGACAGTATTACCGTTGATAGAAATCAACATCGATTTTTATGAGGACATGACAAGGTTATCAGAAATAAAGCGTAAGTCTCAAGGATTTAACTCGAATTCAACATGGATGATCCAAGTGAGGGTGAAAGTGTTTGATCTGCATTTGAATCAAATGTTTGATTAGGGATAAATTAAATGTTAACGTCTCGAGTGTTATGTATTGAAGAATACAATTTGTCACAAAAAGTAAGATCCAAAGTTGAAAAAATGTTTATCAGGTAATGAAGTTCGAGCATTGAGTGAGTTAATTTTGTTTATCTTCTCGTGTAAGAACAACCCTGTCACAAAAATCCAGCTGGGATTCCACGTGGATTCCAGATCCGAAATTTACTTGCGTTGCCAGCGAAGAATCCAATTAGGATTCCACCTGGGATCAGAAATTCCAACTGAAATCCCACGTTGGGATTGAAATTCTAGCTGGGATTCCACCTGAAAATGAGAAATCCCAGCTGGAAACGCAGGTAAATTTTGGAGCTGGAATCCACGTCGAATCCCAGCTGGGTTTTCGTGACAGGAAAACCGACGTTTCGGATCGGAGAATACGAGATGGTGGGACGCTGATGTTGCCCCGTTGCCAGCTAAAATGGAATTGGATTACAATCTCTGTGACCAAAAACGCAAATTTGGTTGATTTTGGTGTATCAATCGAACCATGTTTGGCTTGAACTCGACCTATACTCGGCCTGAGCTGAACTCGATGAAAATTTTCATGCAGAGTCTCAGCAGATTTTCTGCCAGGCTTGGTTCACGGTTGGGCCATTGGTCCATGCACACTGATTGAGCAATGTTGCTGAAGTTTGAATCGTTCATGGAAACGAAACAAACATTTAAACCCACAAAATCTGATGCATGATCGTTATTTAACTCTGCGGATTAACTCCTTGGAAATAAAAACATTATTTGAAAAAAGTACTGCAAAATTTTAGGTAGTATTTTGTTATTCGACTACCAATTTGTTTTAATAAACGATTCAAACTTCAGCAAACAGTTCCTCGGTCAAAATCTCTCGAACTGAATCCATTTGAAATTTTCATTAAATACTGTCCAGTACTTCATCCATTGTGGTACAGATTTCAAAATTCGAATGAACAAAAAGAGGATCTGAATCAACGAAAAGTATCCCTTTAATCATCTCAGACGAAACTTCACCACCTGTAGCACTGGCTTTGGTTACCAACTTCAAAACAATTGTAGAACCGAAATTTTAGATCAAGATGGTATTATTTCACCATGTTAAACAACAATGTTCTAAACGCTGTTCCGACGTCAGAAATAACATAGTTCTTTTTCCCCGGAATGACTGTATTTACGAAGAGGGTGGGAAAAATGAAAAAAATGAAGCTTTCATGAAGAATCCATAATCGTCGGTGTGTAGCAATGAAATTCCATATAACGTAAGTATAAATGAATGCGTGAGAATCAGATGAAATCATTCATGTTACATGCTATTTACTCTCTGAACTTTCAAATGAAATAAATATGAATGTTATTGGTAACATGAATATAAATCGAATCATCAATTCTTGAATGAACGAAGGTGACCTATGGACGTTGAAATCAACTCAGGGATCGTTGTTTCAAATCCTATCCATAATCATTTCACAATGATTATTCTTCCTCCATAAGAATGAAACGGTTGCAAATCATGAAGGACTATGATTGAAATAGGACCACGCGTGGTAGGAAATTTTTCCTCAAATTTGTAAAACAATCTGTATGTCTATCCACTAGAATTCTTCTTCATACAAAATGGTTTGTACGTGTACATGGAATCATTCGATAACGTGTGTATCTCAGACAGATTATACAGAGTTAAATGCGGATGTGGATTTCTCAATATCCTTAGCAGAAATCATATTTAGGATGAATACATACATTTAGGACATACATAAACCGTGCGTCATACATACATACATATACGATCTCTATTAAAATATGAACTACGATCCAAATATGTAAATTACAGGTCGATATATTTGAAATAGATGACTCTAAAATCGACTTTTTAGTCGAAAACAATTCATATCACGACACTTTCACATGAGAAAAATCATATTCCTCAAAACTGGAATTTCTTCATTCGTAGTTTTTTTTTTCAAAGTGGAATTTACGCAACTGTTCCATCCATGACTGTTGAAATGCTGATCGTTTGATTCTTTTGGATCTCCTTGAACTTCCTTTTCCGTGTGGTATCCAATTACTCGTAGAGCACCATTGAAAAATTGTCCAAACGAACGATACGACTACCTCGATAAATTCTTTTCTAGGAGTTATAGTAATAATGTGTTACACGACGAAGGGGAGAATAGAGAGGGGCACAAGCGTACTCGTGTGTCCGTCCAAAAGGGAGTGGTGGTTGGTCTATCGGTCTCTTCGAACCTCTGAACTACCTCTTACAATGTCTTACACCACGTGAGAACAAAGAGGCGTGCATGTGTGTACGTGTATTGTACAACATATACGTGGGGGTAATACACGAGCGTAATACATGGAGACTGTGTACGAGGGGGTATGGCCCGGGCCCTGGCTGGCTCCTGGAGCCCGCCAAGTAACGTGTAACTTGTCGTATCATGTGACGAAGGCAAAGGCGAAAGTGTGCCGAGTATATAAGGCCCGGTAAGACTAGCAATCAGCATCCAGTTCACTCCTGGACGCACCTGGAACTGTTGTGAGAATAAAAATGAGAGTCCTGGTACGTCTTTGGGAATACCACTATCCGATTCTTTGATCTCGGGTCTCTCTTCGGGATTTTTAATAACAAACAAAAAAAGAACATCGGAGAATCGTGTGTTTGTCGTCAGTCACTTCGGTACTTTGTGTCGCGAATTTTTTTTGGTTTCGAAAAAACCATTCATCGTGTGTTTCAATTTTTTTTTTTTTATTTTCAATATCTGACCGATCGAAGAGTGTTTTTTTCAATACCTTGTAAAATTCAAAATTTTCCAAACTAAGTGTGTTGATTTAAAATCCTTTGATATTTGATTTTTTTCAAAATATTCTCGTGCATTGGAATCGATTGTTTTACCCAATATTTGAATTTCATTCGCAATTCGTTGAACGTATCCGATAATTTTGTTTTTTTTTCCCTTCAGATTCAATTGAATAACTTTGAATTTGATGAGTATGTGAATTTTCAGGTTTATACGGCGCTCGTCGTCCTCGTAGTTTCTACGGCATGGGCCGAGGAAAAGAAAGCCGAAACCACGGTCGAAGATAAAAGTAGTGCAACGAAGAAACAAGAAAAACGTGGATTGTTAGGTTTTGGTTACGGATACGGTGGTTACGAAGGTGGTTATGAACTTGGAGGTGGACATCATGGCTTAGATCTTCATGGATTGAGTCACGGATACGGAGGTGGATACGGAGGTGGATACGGATTGGATGATCATCATCATCACGTTGAACACGTCAAAACTGTAACGCTAGTGAAAAATGTACCTGTACCGTACCCAGTGGAGAAACACGTCCCCTATCCGGTAGAGAAGCACGTACCGTACCCGGTTAAGGTACCAGTACCGCAACCTTATCCAGTCGAGAAGCACGTACCTTATCCCGTGAAAGTCTTAGTCAAAGTACCAGTTCATGTGCCACAACCTTATCCAGTTGAAAAGAAGGTGCCTTATCCAGTTCATGTACCAGTCGATCGTCCATACCCCGTCAAAGTTTTGGTGCCTCAACCTTATCCAGTGGAAAAACACGTGCACGTACCAGTTAAGGTTCCAGTACCCCAACCGTACCCAGTTGACAAACCTTATCCAGTTCCTGTGAAAGTACCAGTTCACGTACCGTATCCAGTGGAGAAGCTTGTTCACGTACCCTACCCAGTGAGGGTACCAGTCGATCGTCCAGTCCATGTTCCAGTACCCAAGCCATACCCCGTACACATTGAAAAACACATCCCATACCCAGTTGAGAAACCAGTACCTTACCCAGTGAAGGTCGATAGGCCAGTACCAGTACCAGTGGAGAAGCACATACCGTATCCAGTTGAGAAACCTGTGCCTTACCCAGTTAAGGTACCAGTAGCAGTACCAGTTCACATAGAACATCATCACGAACCTCATCACGAAGAATATCACGGTTACGATTACGGTCATCATTGAATCACAAATTCATCAAATCAATCGCTCGGAGAGTAATAAGAATGAAAATAGACGATGCCTACACGTCTATAAGTATTCGACTTTTTTTTAGATAGATAGAAAAACGAAAGAATATACAACGTCGTCCTGTTGCGTCTTGATAGATATTATTATTCTATTTTTTTTGTCGTACCTGGATCGTAAGATAATTTATTCTATATAATATTTTTATATATTTTGAGATTATCTTGCGTAACAAGCTCGTGACATGACGACGTCCCATTTTTGATAATTAAATAGATGAGGAAAGGCTTGTAACGATTATTTAGTTGTCCGAGAAGAACAGAAGTATGTACGAGAATTGTATTCTCTAACCTGAAGAACAAGAAAAAACAACAGCATACAATTTTATCACAAATTCTTTGTAATGAGATAGAAAGATTATGTATTTTTTTACGGAAAATCATATAAAAAAAATTGTCAAATAATTCATTGTCTCGTTATTTATCCCGAATCCTTGAATTTGTGTTTGGCGGGGAAGAACAGAATTTCTGTATTCGAATTCGAAGAAAATTCAAACAGTACAAAATTTGCTGTACCAGGAAAGTAGCTCTCAATGATTACATTCTCAAAGAGAAGGCAGAAGTTCGGGAGAAGCAATTCCATTGTGAATTCTCACGCGTAAATGGATATACGCCGTCAAATTATATCATAAGAGAAAATATACTATTCCACATAGGATTCAAATTACAACTAAGTAGCTACCGTTCAATCAATCCTTTCAATCGTCTGGTCGTATCGTGTTTCATAATGTCTTCTTTGAATCATAAAGTATCGTGGACTTGGACAGAAAGCAAAAGTCTATGTGCGCTTCGTGACCTACTTCGGCATCAACTCGAGGAATATCAAACATAAAGGAAATTTCATTACTCATTCACGGATATTGACAATGTCGTAAACGAATAATTGAGATTGGGACTTTTCTAGAGGAATGCAAAACGATCGGGTTTCGAATTCAAATTCTTTCGATCGAAACGATAAATGACAGCGAAAGTCAAATGATTTGTAGTTTAAATTGTATATCGATGAAATCTTAAGCGGATCGCTTGTCATTAGATAGACGAAAAATTCTGACGGTACGTTGCTTTTAATTGCATTCAAATTTCATAGGAATGCTAATTTTTTCGCGCACAGTATTCATTTGTTGAAAATCAACATAGTTTATTCGAAAAAATAAAATTTAATGGTACAGATTCTTAATTTTCATTCCACGAAGAATGCAACCAAGTTTGAAAATTGTAATCCGTTCAACTAGAATGCTTCACGGATTATTATCAACAATTCGTACATCATTTTTGAATGACAATTCTACAAAATGTATGAAGATCATATGTAAAGTAAAATCACTTTCTTACCGAAAGTTACATCACTCGCGTAATTTCCCTATCTGATTTTACAATGTAGAGTATCAAGTAATGGTTGAAAGAAAAGTAAAAGGATTATATCAACATTGGAAAACTGTATATATTATATATTACATAAAAATGAATAATGTGATGAAGGTAGAAGAAAAAAAAAATGCTACCAAGAATACGATGGATTCTGTCTTTCTAGTTCACTGGAAAATAAAAATAAAATAAAATAGATCAAGTATTCAGATGATTCATTTTTGTCCAAGTCGATGATTTGTAATGTACATAATTGGTGCTCCATCTGAATGAAGGTAAAAGAAGAATGTCATTACAAGAAAGGTATCCACGCCAGTCATCGGAGAATAATTCATTTAAATTAAGTCGTATTATTCGAATTATCTCATGGAAAATAGGTTACTTATTCTGTACATGGCAATATTGTTTTATGGTTCATTGATTTTTGGTATTCAGATATTGTAATGAACGATCTTACAACAGTCAGAGATTCGTTTGACTTTGGAATGCTTATGATGCAAATACGGATCAAAATTAGTGGAAATGAGTTGAATGTGTTGGAATGGATCATTGAAAATCGCAATGCCGTAATAAAATATTACGCATTGCATAAGAAATTGATGAAAATTGCATAAACATATTGATGATGTTTGGAGATTGTCTGTGGAAAATTCTTGACAAAGAATCTCAATAAATTCCGCACAGAGTTACTTCTTCTGGGCTTGAAATCGTGTGAACATTAATTCAAGAATTCATACACTGTGACTAAGATATTTATGGAATTAATAATGAATTTTGTTCTTTTTTTTTTTCAGTGAAAGCAACTTTCCTAGTACAATAATCGAGTGGATTTTGGGCGATCGCTAAATACCAAGTTAGGTTTATATTAAAATGAAAATCAATTTTCAAAGGAAAGATTTCATTGGTAATGTACCTCAATCGGCTCCCTTCCCTTTCACACGAAGGAAAACGATTGGATGTGACAGCAAAATCTGATTATACCGTGTACACTTTGCTGGAACCGCAAAATTAGCTGCTACCTCAACTAATTATCTTGCCGTTTCAGTGATCAAATTAACCCCAATGTGTGAATGGACAAATGTCCCAATGATGAACCAAGTCTGGCACAAGACCTGCCGAGACTTGTCTTGAACAATTTACCAAACTTGGCCCAGGCTTGGGAATGATAAGATCAGGACAAGCTTGGGCCAGTGGTTTTGCCAGGCCCGGTCCAATCCATTTACCAAGCATCGACCAATGCTTCTTTGATCGCAGATATGGATGAGAAAAGTAATTGATTCATATTTCACTTCATGACTCTCCCCCTCAGAAGACCGTCCATGAATGATCTTAAAACATGAATTATCGAAGAACGTTCTTCAAAATCAGTTGATCTCCGTGTATGTTTACATTTAAAAGTATTCTATTACCATTGAGTGAAGTTCTATCTTCACTCAGATCAATAACATCTAGCTTGGTGTGTAAAACTAGTGTGTAGGATTAATTATGGCAGGAAGATCGGGCCAGCCCTGGCTCGATGGTTATCCCCAAGTCTTCAGCCATTGTAAATTCAAAATTCAGTCAATATTTATAAACATTGTGCCACTCATTTGGGCAATATTTGCACAATTGTTCTCAACGAATGCTCGATTTTTTTACACTTGTGCCAAGCTTGTACCAAATGTAGTGACCATCTCAAAAATATTAACAAATGTACCATGACTGACTATCCATTGGGAACAACGGGACAATCATGGAACAATATTGGGCCAATTGTTCTTCACGGAGGTTTGTTTCTGACACATGTGCCAACCTTGGGACAAGCTTGGGGTTTTTTTCAGTCTTGGCAATACCAACATGGGCTGTAGCTGCGCATTATTTCCGCAGGTAGATAAATTTGAGGTATTGTACATATATAAAATAGCCACCATATCTAGCTACAGTAGTTAAATTTTGTTATTATCACAGCTGAAAATCTCCTGTCACAACTAATAAAATTGCTCTCGCCGCAAATAGGTTGATATTGCAGCGAAAAATCAACTATCTCAGCGAAAGAGACACAGCGAAATCTTTTTTCTCCGTGTATTTATTCATTCAATCCACACTACACACACGGGGCATGGTTAGTTAAATCGGCCACCCTCCTTGAACATTTTAACCCTTACGAGGTAACGTCGGGTCACTCATGCTTTTTCAAAATCTTCTCCCCTTGCTAATTTGAAGAGAAGAGTAAGCAGACTATATCCTGAGTAATTGTACACTAAGAGGCTATAAGCTCCACAAATGTCATTACTTTAGTTCGTAAACAGCATTCATAGGACTCAATCGTAGGAGCTTTCCAAAATGACGTTACCTCGTAAGGGTTAATTTTCAAGATAAGAATCTCCAAGACTGCAGTGAGAGAAAAAACTCTGCCAATTAGCACACGGCTTCCTCGTTTCTAATCAACCAATGGTGATGAAACTTTTAAAAATATATTGTCAAACAATGCAGATTGCTAAAGACTCGGTATCCACATTTTTCAACCGATTGTGATTAAACCTATAAGGAACTACTATGGGATCATAACTGAACCGTGGTATAAATTTCATTGCAATTGGATTACAGCAAGCGGAAACATGCCCTTGTCCCATAATTCCAGTTTTTGATAACATCCCATATAAAAATGAAAAAAAAAACAAACACAAGGAAATTCTCAACCGATTGGGATGAAACTTACATGGGACACCTATGTAGCCATGAGTGAAACGTGGTATAATTTTCATTACAATCGGATACGTACGGTTGCAAAATCAAAATTGTCGATAACATGATTCCTCCCCCTCTCCCGTTTTTCTGCAAAGATCAAGTTGAAACTTATATGGGATCATTATCGACACTGCACAGAATTATGGCGAAAACTTCATTACGATCGGATGATAGGAACGGAACATATCCGCATGATGACGATATTCACGAAATGTTCAAATTTCGTTGCAAAGCTCAATGCTTACCACTTTCCTTCTTTCAATTCCAATTTGCCTGAAATTCATATCTTACAACTAACACCTGCTAAACTGAATATTCTCAGAGTTTTATGGCATTCGGATGATACCAATATAGGGAAGGCATGCTTTCAAAATATTGAGAAACGATGCGGCTTACAAAAACAGAAATTCCCACAGTTTTCAACCAATTCGGATGTAACCAATATGGGACCACTATCGAATCATAACTCGAACGTGGTATAAGTTTCATTGCAATCGAATAATAGAAAGCGGAGATATGCGCGTTCGCAAAAATCGCAATTTTTCAACACATTTGTCCTTCTCCACCTGAATGCTTTGAGCCAATCGGGCTGAAACTTTCATGAGACCACTATCGCCTCACTCTGCGACTGTGGTATAAATTTTATCGGAATCGGATGAGTGGAACGGACAATATGAGTTTGGAGGAACATTTTGACCAGAGAGATTTTGGGTTTGGGGACAGAAAAATTTTCGGTCCCTCGAAACGATCACAAAGCTTCTCTCTAGCGAGGAAGCAAAATTTCCGAGAACAATCAAATATTTAGTTGAATAGTCGCAATGAAATACTTAATTGATTTGAATAAACTTTTATTGACTCGATTAAATATTTATTCAATCAAACAAATATTTAATATGCTATGACATATTTTATTAATGCACAAAAAAAAGTATTTCTTTGAATCTAAGAGATTGTTATTTGAATAGGGCCAAATATTCATTTCTGTCAAAGAAATATCTATTTGGCCGTATTCAAATAACAATTTCTTAGATTCAAAGAAATCCTTTTTTCTGTGTGGAAACACTTATTTAATTGAGTCAATGAAAGTTCATTCAAATCAGTTGAGTATTTGATGGTGAATATTCAACTAAATATTTTATTGTTCCCGGAAATTTTTCCTCTCAGTGTGGTTGGAATTTTCATGGAAGTACCTACTTTTCAATGCCATATGGTGCACTGAAAAAAAATTTCTTCCAGCCAAATAAATGGTTATTTTTCCTGTACCAAAGAAATATTTATTAGGATCAACAGAATGTTTTTTGGAATCGAAATAATTTGTTCGAATCAAATAAACGGTTATAATCATTTTCGGTTTCAAAGAATATTCTGTCGATCCTTATCCTTTGGTACAGGATAAATAACCATTCATGTGGCTGGGAAAAATTTTCTTTTCAGTGTGTTTCTGGAATATGGCGACTAGGGATGCGCGGGTACCCGAAAAACTCGGGTATCCGACCCGACCCGAATGTCGGGTTTTCGTCGGGTCGGGTAATCTGTGAAAATAGAGAAACTAGAGATACCCCTCATGTTTGAATGGAATTATAATTTCAAAGATGAATAATTGCACGTACCTTCTCATAATTTGTTCATTCTAATGTTTTAGAAATCCCAAGTTCAATTATATATGTATAAATTAGTCTTATTCACAGTTGGGTAAATTGACAATTTATCTCACAAATATGCACGGAAAGCATGAAATTTCAAGAAATTTTGACCAATTATGAGATTTTATGTTGGATACGATGTCTTATATAAAGGTTCCCAGATGGGTCCCAGGCAACAAATTTTTGTGCCAAATTCCCAGGGGAACCTTTATGGGATCCTATCTGGGAACCCTTATGGGGACCCTCGAGGGTTCGTACGAGGGATCCCTCGAGGTTTTTTTCGATCGGGTGATTACGAATCCTAACTCAGATTTCCAAAATGAAAAAATGGCGGATCCAGTATGGCAAATGAGAAAATCTCAAATCACTTGAATTTACAGAAAAATCATCGTGTTGAAGTTTTGGAGGTCGCTAATTATGAATCCGTACTCAGATTCCCGGAATTACTAGGGGTAACTTCAATACGGCGGTCGGAGAAAGTCAAAATCACTTGAATTAGCAAAAAATCGATATATCAGAGTGTTTTTTGAATCAGATTCCCACAACCATAAGTGGTGCGTTTAACATGGCGGTTAAAAGAATTCAAATTTGGAGGGGATCGCGTGGAAAGATTGTTAATTTCCATTTCTATAAACTGGAAAAATTTCCATGTTATTCTCCATTTTTTTTGGAAAAAATGGGCTACAGAATAAGGGGATTTTTCTAAGGGATTCATCATACAGGCGTCTTTGGGGTCTGGGGTTGCCGAAATTACGAATGGCTGATCCAATGTCATGGTTTGAATATCTAAAGGAAATCTTCACTGTAGAAAGGAAGTTGTGATTTCAGATTGTGTCATGACTGAATTTAAGACGCAGCCAAGAGAAGCCTATTTTGATGTAAAGTGAGCACGAAAAACAATCACCGACACAATGGACAAGGCTGGATTTCAGTCCATTTTAAAATTAATACCTCGGTGGAAATTCGTCTGGGCGTTCTATTCACCATCCACGTACTAGATGGGACCCATGTGGGAGCAACTGGATAACACATTTCAGCCAATTTGCCCAAACATTCAGTGCCCAAACATTTAGTTAGTTTATGTAGATTTTGCATACATCAACTGATCGTACAGTACCATTGGTATTCCATTAACTCGGTCAGAGGTATAAAAGGAAGCCCCAACGTTTCAATTTGTCACTCGGGATTATTTTATGGAAATAAATTCAAAAGCAACTTTCTTGACTGGAGATTACATGTCAAAATACATTGTTACCTTATTCATAGGTATGATTTTACAGAAAACATATGATTTCACATTTCTAATTACCAATTTGAACAACATTCTACCAATTCCCTGGGACATCTGGATGGGCACAAACTAGAAAGTGCGTTACAAAACTAGCTAGAAACCAACCTAACATCTTGGAAAACTAGCTGGGACCCATCTAATTCCCAATCATAATTTCTACCAGGGGAGGCATCCAATTCGAGCTACACTCCAATTACGAATCTGGATTTGGATTTTTGGAATTGAAATACCTCTGATAACCTCCGTCTGACGATGTACTTTCAAATTCAAGTGATCTTGAGTTTTTCAATTGCTATATTCTAAGGTACTCAAAATCTCAGAAAGATTCGGATCAAAACAGAACAAAAACCACTATAAAAAGGAAAGAAACGGTCGTTTTCTTTCGTCTCATGGCGGCTTTTGTCCCAATTTCTTTCCGAACCTTTTCGCAAGATTTGATAGAATCTTCATCAAAGAACTTTGTTGTCATCATTTTTGGCGGCATATCGTACAATCGTTTTTTCAATGTGCATTGGTACTTTTGCAGAACTTTCACCGTACGTTTGCGACATCTTTGTGGTACGTGTTCCACCACACCTTCGTGACATTTGTAAGTCCTGTGGGAGTTTTGCAAAGTTTTGAAAGAACTCCAACATTTGATTCACAGTGAAAGTTGATACAATATACTGTGAAAACTTAAATCTTGAAACTCGAATCTTGAATCGTGAACAAAATGTGCCTATGTCAAAGTGGCGAGACATAACAAAACGAAAGCGAATCAACCAGAAGAGTTCCATGCATTGGATATTCAAATATTTTGGAACGTTTGAGGAATTTCTAAGAATCTGCATTTTTGCAGGGCACCAACTTTCTGAAATCTCAGACAGACGAGGCCTTTACGACTCCAAGTTGATGTCTAACTGGAACACAAATGCGAAAATGAAGCTTGGACTTCGACAATACAAACCGAAAGATAGCACACAAAGAATTCTTCTTCAAACCAATGACTCCGTGAAAAGTTCTGAAAGGGTTCTGGCTCGATAATATTGAATATTTCTTGCAGAGTGTTAAGAGTATCCGAACGCGCGAAAGCACCCTCCACAGCGGGAGGAAAATACCAACTGTCTTCTCGTTCTGAAATATGCATATGAATATTTTATATGCAATTATACACACGATTTGCACTTTCCTTACAGTTGTGGGAAAAAATAGTATGTTCATCTCAGGGAGAAGTGGAAAATTCCCCACTTTCGTCCCTTGATGAACAACATACTATTTCACCATTGACAACTTGAAATCGACCGAATCAATCAACGATTCTCCCAAGAATTGAATGAGAGAAAATTAACATAACGTACAAAAATTGAAAACGTACGGAAAAATTTCTGTTGTATCGGAATTTCCCGTATTTTATATGAAATTTCATGTAATTCATTCCAATTTTGCAGCATAAACACAACAACTTTCCAATACGCCCACTGGAGATTGTCATTATTTCAACGTGATTTTCCTGCACAAATATACAGGTTGATTGCTCCCAGCACGGTACTGAAAGTTTTTCGTAGATTTTCAATACAGTGTGTGTTGTCTTTACTTCATATGTTGACCTGTTAAACCTTACTGAAAGAAATAAATCTCCCTAAACCAGTGAATTTTCTGTGGAGGTTTAGTAAATTTTTTAATAAAAATATTCTCCCTCTTACTGAATTATTGATCATCTGGTTGAAAAAACCCATTGATTCTCGCAAAAGCTCATTAAATCTTGCACAAGGGTCTAACCAAATCTTATTCAACCATTTCCAATGAGATTTACTCAGATGAGTGTATTTTTTCAGTGTGATTCTGATTAAATCTTGCCAAATCTGATCGTATGAAAACATGTTGGTTTTTCACGTTTTAGGGGGCCCCTCTGAAGATCAGCCCAAAAAAAAAATTTGTAGGGGTCGCTCAAGATTTTTTTAAATCCTACAAATGGGTAAAATTCTTTTTTTTTTCGAATTTTTCTTGTAGAACGGGAGATATTCGCGTTCGCAATTTGTTGGCAGAGATGATGACAGACAGACACAAAAGCAAAATTTTCCTCTGAATTCGAAGAAATATTTTGGTCTTGGAGATTTTCTATTTGAAGACGAAAAAATTTTCGGTCCCTCCGAACGATCACAAAGCTTCTTTCTAACGAGGAGGCAAAATGAATTTTGACTATTTTTAAAGCTTTTAAAAATCTTAAGCGATCCTTGAAAAATTTTCTCCGAACTGATCTTGGGGAGGACTCTTGAAACATGAAAACTGATATATTTTTTATGAGAAACAAAGAAAAAAAAGTAGATTTTTTCGCACCACCTTATTATTGACATAAATTTCGAATATTATTGACATTTTTGCTGAATCGAAAAGAAGTTCTGCAATTTCCCATACATCGTCAATGTTTCAAAGAATTTCATCCATTTCATCCAGGGATCACAAATCTATTCATCTCCCCGACTGGACTGTGAATTGAACGGTGAATGGACCAATTTAATCGTTGCTGCTATCTTAAGAAACCCCATGAGTCTAAAAAAAGAACGTCATAATTATGTCAGCATGCTGAAAAACTCGTCACTATTTCTCTAACGCACATGAAATGAAATCCGAAACTCTGCGTCATAACACTATACATACGTGCCACCTTTTTCCTATTGTTTTTTCAATCGTATCACGTAGGATTTACCGATTCATTTGAGCTGTTTTCTATTTCTACCTTGTAGTAAATGCTTCGATTGAGAGTTCCGTATAGTCATCAGTGGAGTTTTCTCAACAGATTTTCCATTTCAAACAAATTTTTTCTACAAAATCATTTTTTTCCCACATGCAATTGAATTTTGAACGGAAACAGTGTATGAATATTCCATCATAATCTTTGCTCTGGTGTTGACAATCTGTGATTGAAAACATCCAATTCAAAATCCCGGATTCAATCGAGGTAAAGAAGATTCAATAATTGACCAAATCAGATCCCTGAAGTTGCAAATCTACATTCAGAAATGATAGATTCAGTATAAAAGATGAAGATCTCGAAATTTTCTGGATTCACTCGAAATTTGTAAACTGACGGTGTTTTAAATCGATAATTACGATTTAGGTTCCGCCAATGCTCACAATAGAATATACCTTGGCGGAATGTTGACAGGCAAGGCTTGGCAATATATAAATATTCAATGTTGATTAACAACAATTATAATGTTGCACCGATATCAGTGTTCAAGGAATTTGGTTGTCGGCCTACCATTGATTCACAATCCCGCCAGGCTTGTCGCTTGCTAGGTTCATCCTTGATCTAACATCAACTGAACGATAGATTCTATTGAAATTCAGGATCATTTGAAACGTGGTTAAATATTGCCACAAACTTGGGTCTAGTCTGGAGAAAAATTAGTTTTCAATATAGCGCCGATCATTGGTAATAGCATGGCTCAATATTGGCATGCTCCTTAATTTGAACTTTTGATGGCTGAATTGCTAGCTAAGTTACGAGTGTTTCTCGCGAACAGTGAGAGATGTATACAAGGAATATATGAGACTGAAATAATTCTCTGGAAGAACAGTCAATCGTTGTTTGTTACATGTTATCATTTCCGTGTTGCGCCATGCTTGATTGCCAAGCCTCGGCCATACTTTGAATACATAAAATTCCTCGAATCACTGCATCTGACGAAAAGTGATTGTATGCACTGAGAGTAGAGTTTATTTGTATTTAATAAAGTTTGTTTTGTTGCTAAAAAAAGCGTGTGACTCGAAGGGATGAGCAGATGCTGGTTTCTTCATTTCTTCCATATTCCGTGTGTACTATTATTGCTCAATTGGATTCTCTCTTCATCCTTAAAAACAAACGATCAATTGTGTGTAGATACTTAAACATGATGAAATTTACTTCAGCTTTTGGACAGAGTCGTACAATTGCGTTACGAATGGCTTCCACGTTTATTTTGAACAATTGAATTGTGTACACGTCAGATTCAACGAATCTATTGAGAATCACACACACAATATGTGGTTTCGAACTAATCTTGGTCCGTAACTCGCGCAATCTTATGAAATTATATCCTTCTCTGGTAAACAGTTCTGCGCCGAGATTATTCAATTTCTTTCAAAGTTTCTTGCAATCAATAATTAGATATGAAGTGGAATGCCATAAAAATGAAATAGTGAAAACTTGAGTAATAATCAGAAACACGTGTAAATATATTGAAATAAACTGATCGTATAGGAAGTTTATGAGTTTTTAATATGTTACATGTTCCCACCTGTGTTATGATTTACTAACGATACTGAATTTCAATTTCAGTAGTTATCTGTTATTCGAATTTCATGAAAGAAAATCGTTCTGGAATTGGCTAGAATTTTTGATGTGATAGAAATTCACGGTCAATATCGCACCAATATTGGCACAAGATTATTTACTGGCGCAGCTTTCTTTCCGCGGTTCTCACGAACATGCTTTTGATGCTATTTGAATATCGAGTCCATATTCAGCCAGTATTCTGCCAATATTGGCATATCGTTGTTTACTCGATATATATCGGAAAATCCCTTCAATTTTAAGTGAATATTGCAGCAACGTTGTTTCAAAAAAGTAACTATATTGCTTTAGAAATATGAGTTTAATCACTGCCGGTTTTGTATTGGAATGACGTAACTTCTCATAATCCTAAAATATCATAATTTCTCCAGAAATTGGGGCTGTTTTATGAGAAGTATTTTATCATGAAAAGTCATAAGTTAGAATAATATTCCTCATAAATTCTTACGAGATCTCATAATTATTCTGGAAATTTTCTCATAAAAAATCATAAGTGTCCATACTTTCTCTCATAATGTCTTCAGAAATTCAGACATGTGTGATAAAGAATTTTCCCTCATATTTCCTAATAAATGGTTCATAAGATTGCGAATTTGTTTTAAATTGCGATTTTCTTATTTTATTATCCTTGCTTTGAACTTCAATATTTCAAGGAAATCGCTCAGTATGGTGACACTATTGATGCAGAGCAAACATATATGTTTTAAGTAGCACATTACGTGTTATTGGAAGTTGAAATTACTTTGTTTCAGGATTTTGTTACAACTCCATCTAGGAATTTTTTTTACTGGTCAAATAAATATAACCAGTTGGAAGTTTTCTCACTCTTCATCAGCTACTTTGATTCCAATGTGAGGGAATAAAAAAGAAAAATATAGTATTTTGTGATGAAATTTTATGAAAAATGTTGGTTTCTCATGCAAATGTATTTTTCATACAAACAGGTCTAAAAAATTAGAGAAAATTATGAGATTTTATGATTAAAATTATGAGAAGTTATGACTTCTTATGGAAAAGATTGTTTTTATGACAAATGATGATTTTCAATGAGGAAATATTTTTCATAATGACAGTCCCATTACTAGAGAAATTATGAAGTTTTGAAAGTTTTTATGGAATTTAATGCAAAATTATGAGATTTATGAGGAAATATGAAAACGTATGAGAAAATATGAGAAATTTTATCGCCAAGGAATAGAGTTCCATGCAGGTATTGACAAGACTGAAAGAAGCCCAAGCTCGTCCCAGGGTTGGTACAATCCTTGGCTGAAAACAATGCACCTGGCAATTTTTACAGTGTAAAAACAAGGCATTCATTCGCGATTATGAGTGCAACCTTTTGTGAAATATGGATAGTCAAAATGGTTCAAGGATAGTCTCGAATGAAACTTACTAGATTTTGAAAACGTGTTCCTGAGAACTAAAAGATTTGAACACATATCGTTCTTATCTGTTCTGATCCTACAATAGCCTGACCTTAAATGCAGAGAGTTCATTATTTTTTCTAGTAAATATCAAAGGTAGTGTTAACGAAATCGGCGAATGACATAAAGGTAGATTCAATCGTGAAACCATGCGATTTTTGATAAACGTTCGATCTCACTTTCACGGACTGAAATATCTATCGAGAATTCAATTTGGCGCATTGAATTTTGAGGAAGAATCCGAAACTGTGGGATATTTAAAGTATTTACGTTCAATTTGTCACGTCTAAGAATGACATTTCGAAAACAACTTTCCATGTGGGTTTTCATGAACTTTTACGAAACGAACCGTCGATGGAAACATTTTGCAATAAGAGCATAAAATGTGATTTATATCATTCTGAAGTACGTCGATCACCATTAATTACCATCATTTTCAATATTCCTCCTCATCTTTCACGATTTCAAATCAAAGGTGATCCTTTTGGAATATATTAAAAATATATAATATTCATGATTTGTGTTCCACCGTAATTTGAAGCCCTGATTTATCCAACTCCAACAATATACACCGATATCCTACGACTTATGTGTGGGACATTAGAAAACTTTCTCAACGTGACTACAATTATTTGCACTTTGAAACATTGTTATGTACTTCTCCGCGTTCTTTATAGAGGATTTAAAACGGACAAAAAAAAGTGAATTCTTCAATGGGACCTGTTATGGGAGAAGGATTCGAGAGACGAAGAATACCAAGTCGAGAATTAGAGGAAGATCAACATCGCGATCATTCTCTCGAAGGCGGAGGCGAAGGGAAGACTCTTACTTTCAACCTCGGCACTAGTCGCGTGCGCTAATGGTCCGATTGCATAAGACTTTTTCTTCTTTCTCGATTTGCACGTAAGCCGATCACAAGAATCAAGTGCTTGAGCTGGTTTTGTCTAAAGTGGGTCATAAAGTGTCCAGTTAAAAACTTTATTGTCACTGATAATAATCGGTTTAGGTATTCTTATGACACAAATACGGTGTTGCTCTTTTGAATGTTTCTGTTTTGTTTGATTTATATATTTTTCTCATTCAACCAATGACTTGGAAACCATTCAAGTCATTTGGAGTGGTAAACGCTATTCGAGTACAGTGAAAATGAATATTTTATGTAGACAAATCTCGGACGACATTTCACATCTTCTCGTGATTTCGTATCTTTGAGATTATGTATGATATATGAGAAGTCCATGGATCATATATCGTTCACGCATGGTTTATACTTCCGCCATATTATTTGTGTTTCGTATATCTTTATTTTGGATACGACGAAGGGAGGAAATTCTATGAGGGAAAACTAAGAAATATCGTATGGCATTTCTTTACTGTTGATAAACTAGTTTGTTTTTATAGGGAATAAACATTCGATCCATTGTATCGAAATAAACATTTTTCAAACTATCAAGATTTATGGGGATTTTATAAGCGCGACGAGGAATTTGTTTGATCTCTAAAAATCGATTCCAAAACATTTGGATTGATTTTTGAAAATTTAAATCCCGCGTTAATTGATATAATACTTTGCAACATCCGATTCCAAAACAGTTCAAGATTTTGATCAACAAAGTTCTTGTAATTCATGCATCCCATACAGCACAAGAGTTCCTGCAAAGAGCTCCCGTTATGCCAATCAATATGTATTCGTTATGAATATTTTCAATTCAAAATTAACTCTTAATAAACCACTTCCTAAGTATCATAGAATATATTGATACGTTTTGAATGTCCTATGAACATCTATAGAATATTTTTGCATATTCCAAACATCCTTGTGCTACTGGCGTTAATGTTCAGAGAAAACTCATATCCAGAGTTCATAATGAGTTGTCCGGTCATTCAATACGTTGTCATTTTCAATTCATTGAATTCTCATTGAGTTCATTATTGGTCGCATAACGAAAACTATTCAAGAGGTCTTTTGGAAGTCTTTATAAATTCAAATTGATTATTTGCGCTGGCTGGGATCTCATTATATAAATATTCATATGATTGTATAAAAATTGCAAATAAGAAGTTTGAATTACTGTATTGGAAAATCATTATATACAATTTATATACAATTTTTGTGTAATGTTCATAAATTTTATATCTTTTTTGCATATCACTTGCATGAAATATCTTTTCAAAATATGATCTTTATATCTGAAAGAGTGAAAAATCAGACGTTTCATTCTACCGAATCTCAGAAGCGAGCCTGTCCCTTTCGAGTGAAATTCTCACTCGTTTCGATTGAACCATCACCTTTTCAGAGTGGGAAATTCACTCTAAAATTGAAGTGAATGTGAGTTTTCAACCTCAAACTTTAGACTATTCCTGTAAAATAAAGGGAATTTCATTCGAAAATTTGACAAGCTCACTTCTGGCTGGCTAAATAGTGAAATCCCACTCTAAACATTTTACAGAGCAGGATTTTACACTGAGGACCCAATTTCTTAGTTCAAAGAACATTTTTTTGCCCTCATTCTGATAAATCTTGTTTTCAATGAAGGAAATAATTCATTGAAATGAAGAAATTTTCCATTGAATTGAATCATATTCTTTGAATTTATTATAGGAAAGAATATATTTTTGTTTCAACTTGAAAATTCTTGGTTTTAGTTTTAGTTTCATCCATTGGAAGGAAGATTTATTAGAATGAGGACAAAGAAAATTTTCTTTTGATCTAAGAAATTGGGTTTTCAGTGTATGCAATTCCCTCAGTCCCCTGTGTCTCGGCGCATTCTATTCGTATACGAAGAGAACACATTTGGATTACTTTCGGAATTTTATTGAGAATTATCATTCTCCGTATCAGATTGAAGTGAAATTTTTCTTAGGTTAGTGGTGCGTACATCACCCACAGAGAAAACTCCTGGTCGCAGTGTTTCTGCAAGGTTATTGATCGAGCATCGAAAGTGACATCTTTTAGAGATAAATTCCAAAGCGAAATTTACACTGTATTCGTTTCAAATCCTTTCTCATTTAGATGTCTTGAATTTGAGGGTCTTTACATTGCAAATGAAGCCAGAGCTATCATAAGAATTTACAATTCGATGTTTTGATCATTTGCAAATCAGTTTAGCGATTGATGAATATTTACTACGTTTGTTGAGATAAGTCAAATTAGTTTTGATATTTTGCAAATTTTTTTCCCTATTCAATGTGTTATTTCAGAGTGTTTTTAAATTTCACTTATCAAAACGTTCTATTTCTCTTATTAATTCACTTTTTGAAGGTTTATGACATTGCGTGGTTTTTTTTCCATTCAATTAATG
This sequence comes from Gonatopus flavifemur, assembly GCA_018340375.1. Classification (NCBI taxonomy): domain Eukaryota; kingdom Metazoa; phylum Arthropoda; class Insecta; order Hymenoptera; family Dryinidae; genus Gonatopus; species Gonatopus flavifemur. The sequence continues at coordinate 4,988,060 of JAFFJZ010000001.1, forward strand.
TAATTTCAGGCACAGATGTTCTTAAGAAAGTTCACTTGATTTTAGTAGAATTTCTTTTTTTTTTCTTTTATATTGCCGTTCCTCTTCTATGTTTTTCTCAAAACATAGAAAAAGTGAGAGAAAAATGTTACAACCCTTTGACAAGAAGTTCCGCTCATAGAAAAGTTCCCACGTAGAAATTCCGGTACTGAGTCGATGGTGACGAACGGATCGGTACTGAAAAGGTACGGTTGTCTGCCGATTGCGGATCGGTACTTATTCGACTTCATTTTAAGTTCGTGTCGGTACTGGTTCGATATTTGAACCAACCGTTATTGACCACTTTTCCACCAATGTTGGATCAACAACGGCACAATTTTAGTACGCAAGCGTTGGCCTCCAACGTTGATTCGGTACCGAACCAATGTGAATAAGTATCTCGTGTACTTTGTGAGAGAAGGAGTTGACGGATGGTCCAGTACCGGCTTGATACAGGCTGCCAGTTTGCAACCGTTGGCGGTCACCCTATGATCCAATAGTAAATTTCACTCTAAATTCCCCCTAGTGCAAAAATTTTGATAATGCATTCAAAACCTTCCAAAGTTACAACAGCGCAAATAACGGTTGAGTAACAGTCGCCGGTACTTGAATAGCGATCAATACTAGTAGTATTAGTTCTCAATATCGGAACCACACTGATTTCCAGTACTGAATTGATGTTGGTAACCGGTACCGGATCAGAGTTATTTGGCGTTATCATTCCGTAGTCCGACCGACACCGGTCGCCGAAGGTTGCACACTGGCAGCCTGTATCTAGCCCGTACTGGGCCATACGTCAATTTCTAGGTGGGTTATGTTTCGTTTTTCCATCATGTATGCGGAACTTCCATGTTGTTTCTCTCCACTCTTCATTAGGGGTGTGCGAATAGTGATTTTTTCCAGTCGAGTCGAGTCGAGTACTCGGAAATTTTTCGAGTATCTGGTAGATTTCCGAGTACTCGAAAAGTATATAATATATATGAATATGAATATAATCTATATGTGATAGTGGAGAACAATCTCTTATGCTCTTTAGGAGTATTCTACCCTTTGCAAATGATGATTCATGATAATTCTAAGGAAATCGACAAATTACTCGGAGATTTTCGAGTATTCGCACACACCTACTCTTCATATTGTGAGGGGCAAAAAAGAAATACAAAATTAGAAAATTTTTTGAAAATATGGAATTATTCATGAGAGAATGATTTATATATCTCATAAACGATCTATTATTATCTCTAATAATTCATTTTGAATCTGTGTAATGAATATCTTAAGCTCAAATGAAATGTTGTCCATTTTAAACAACTTGTTTTCATTGAAACATTCCTTCCCTCGAAAAATTCAAAGACTCTGGGAATGTAATTTTGAAGGGGTATGAAGAGATCTGTACCGTAATTGCTATATCATCAGCAGCAACGCTAAACTCAGTATTTACAGTAGGATGACGCAAAAAACTGATTATCTTTTTTCTCACACGTCTTGTCCGTATATATGTCTGTTTTTCATGTTTTAAAAGTCCTTTCCCCAGATCAGCTCAAAGAACATTTTTTAGGAGTCGCCCAAGATTTTTTCTTCAAAATGTTTTATGTTTTTAATTTTCTTTCTCGTTGTGGTAAAATTTAGTAGCTAAAAAATCGTAATTTCCTGAAAGTTACAGCTCAAAATACCTATCTTTCAACTACGCTCAGAATTTATGAATATTTTTGAATTTTGCTTTTGACATTTCCGAGCGAAAATTCAAAAATTATAAAAAAATAAAATTCGTAAAATTTTCGAAATTAACTGGTCAATCTAATTGATTGATTCAATTAAATTTCGATCGTTATAATTAATTGAATTCTTTCCGTTGGTTTATTAGGAAAATTTATACTCTTATGTTGTATTAAATTTCTTTTTCAACCCTTGGCGTATTCTTATCATTTGCAGTGCTAATCAAAAGTAATAGTACTTATTGGATGTTATCATGGATTTCTCAAGGTCGCTTGGGAGCATCAACAGCAATGAGTTCGAAAAAGCTCATGAATTTTGAACGACTTTCAAAAATAAATATTTTGAGCTGTAACTTTGGAAAAATCGCTATTTTTCAAATACTAAATTTTACTGCAATAACAACGGAAAATTGAAAAATAAAAAATGGATTCTGACTACTTCTAGAATTTAAAAAAATCTGATGTTTAGAGATGATTTTTGAGGGGAGGTTCTCATCAAGCGAATTCCGAAATAAGGTGATTTTCTCGAATTTTTTTCTCAAGAAGAAAGTAAATTAAGAACTCGAATTATTTGTAATAACTCATCAAATGGGTCTTAAAGTACATAAAGAAAAATTTCCTCAAGTTAAAGGATTCGTATCCCGAAACTTTGAAGGCGTTTTCCTCGAAACCATGTTTTTCAAGTTTGGCTCCACGATATCTCAAAAACTACTGAACGGATCGCTTTTTTTTTTATTTTGGAGCTGATTGAATTTATTGGAGGATGAAATGGAGATGACGTTTGCCTTTGTTTTTCTTTTTATAGCACTTTGAAGAGCGAAAAAAAAGTGAGAACAAACGCTACCAAAAGTTTGCATGTCTGTAATTTTTTTAATTTTGGACTTTTCATTGGTTTCATTGGTACAAACTCCAACAAATATAATATATTTCATAAAAATTTTTGGATTTTTGATTTCTGATAATATTGGTAAGTGCTATAGTGGTGCCCGATTAATCACTGTTTTTTTAGGTGGTGATGTTTCAACACGTATCAACAATTCCCATGGCATTATTTTTCACTGGAAAAGATTTTTTCATGTACTCGAAGACTCAATTAACAAGTGTGAAAACCCCCGAGTTCTTTATCAACTTTCCTCCATGAAAAAGAATTCGAGAAAATCACTTTATTTTGGGGTCCCCAGATGATAACCTCCCCTTAAAACATGAAAAAACAATCAAACATATTTCCATATGAAACACGAAAACAAGGAATGGTTTTGTGTGCCACCCTAAACATAAAACTCGCTTTAATATTGTAAGCGTAATGTTATTCTATTTTACAATAAATAAAAAAGTTTTTATTCTAAGACTGAGATTCTTGAAAAGAAATTTGATATCCTCTCATTCCACGGTGTTAACCCATTTCTGAACTCAGGCAAAATAACGTATATTTCTCAGATGTTTTAGAAAAACTTAGAAAACCTTTGCGATGGATTGCAATTCGAATTAGCGATAAAACAGATTCATGATCATCTTCACTCCATTTTTTCCCTAGAATGAATAGAATGTAGGACTCCATGTATTTTTATTGATTCACAAAAATTCTTAATTATTTTATGCTCTGAATTTTTCAACTCTATAACTCACCTGAAGTAACATTAGATTGGAAACAAATGTCAAGAATCGCACACTGTTAAAAATTTCTTGAATTTTAATGCACTCTCAATGTACCAGTGTACATGAAATTTAAACTTGAAGGTACATGAAATGATATTCAAGTATTATTACATTAATTTTCAAATCATGTGGAATTGAATTATAATTTCAAGTATCAGTACATTAAAAATTAACTTAGACTAAACCGATAGAGATTTGAGGAAATAACATAACCATCAATAATGTTTGAAATTGAGTGAATAAATTGAATGATTGTAATCTTTTTATGATTATAAATTTTGAAATTATTATTCTCAATCGCATTAGGTTACACTCTACAAGTCTTGTCGTTGAGAGTGCGTGAACGACACAGAACCCCAACAGAACCTAAAATTTGTGCACGTCCAGGAAACCTCCGAAGGATGTCTGAGAAACGTATTCCGACGTTTTCTGGACGTACACAAATTTTAGGTTCTGTTGGGGAAGGACACGAAATTTCGCGCGAAATATTTTCGTGAAGCACGTGGAAAATAAAAATTTTATGAATACGATGATAAAATACATGCTTGGGATTGAGGATTTTAGATTCATAGTGGTTCTGAAACATTATGGGATCGATGGAAAATTCTTACGATTGAAGGTTATAATTCAGAAAATTTGGCTTCCTATATTTCAGAACCAATATGGAATGAGAATTTGCATTCACAGTGCGCAATCCCATGCATGTATTTTATTATCACATATTTGAAATTTGTAATTTTTACATATTTTATAAAAGAAGGATGCGAAAGATATCATATGTTTCGTCTGTCGCTTGAAGGTACTTAATGAGTTTCAAAGAAAATTTACTGGAAGTTTTTTTCTGGAACGCGAATGAAAATTCATATACAAATTTCATGTATTCATACATTAAATTTGAAATCCATGTACATCAAATCTAATGTATGTAGACTTGAAATTTGTGGAACCTGTACATGAATTTTCAGTTACGTACTTGAAAAAAACTTCCAGTAGATTTACATAAAAATTCATGCGGAAATTTTTCACACTGTACTGAATACATTTCGAATTCGTATTAGAAGGAATTTGAGGAAATTATAGAATCATCGAGCAATTGTTCAAAGAATTTTCACAATAAGATTTGTTGAATGATAAAAATGGACAAAATATTATATATTTTAAATATCTATTTTATATAGAATTTGAATTAAGAGAGCCAATCCAATTGCAGTGACCAAATCATTCAACCACTTGGAGACTCCAACCATGTAAACAACTGTGGATAAGACAGATCAAGACTTTCACACCAGACACTCGGTGGTAAATCGGTAGACCAGTGGTTGATATTGTCGAATTCTGCAAGAGGTAGTTACCCAAAGATATCGTTTTTAGAGCGAAGTATAAATTGAATTACTCTACCCTCATCCAGATGGAACTACCCAACTAGAAATTCACCCCATGGACCAGATCAGGTCAACTTTGATCCAGCCCAGGTCCTAGTGAGACAACCTCGTCAGGACCTGACAAGTAATGTCACGCTTTACTAATACCTTATAAAGCAAGACTAATCAGGATTTGTTGCAGAATCCCATACCAAGACCTCCAGAATAAATTGAAATTAGGATATGAACCGGAAATTCACAAATGTTGTATTCGGCATGGAGAGATTTAACTCGAAAGATACACAGTTGACATTTGTTCAAAAATATTTTCCTAATTTAGGGAAAATTTATTCAACTAATGAGTATACAATCTAAAATTGAGACATTTTGCATCCACTTTATTGAAGTATACTTTATAAACATATATGTTCATAATCTCAGGATAACCTAACAAGGTCTTGATGAGATTACAGCCAGGAAAACCTATTTCAATCTTCTAGGATAATTCAAGGGAAACTTAATTAAGATCAAATGGGCTTATTCCTACGTGAGTCATCCACATCTAATCCTGATTAGGATTTCAGCAGGTATACCGCATTTCGGATGACCTTGTTAGGCCTTCACCATATGTCAGGTTAACCCTATGATAATTTCCAGTCGGGTACATTCAGGATGTTTAACCCTCTGGGGATACACTTATAGTTTCCTCACATATGGGATACACTGGGTCAATTTGACCCAAGTGTTTTTTGATCGCTCATATCTCGACTTTGAAACATCGAGCAACAATGTTTTTTTTTCCTAAATTCATCATCTAGGTCTGCCGAATACGAATCTGCAACCCGCTTCGCTCTACAGTTGATAGTTTTCCCAATGTTTACAGAAATGTGAAGATACTTTTTTAAAGATATACAACTTTTCGAAATGGAGGATGGGTCATTTTGACCCAGTGCATCCTCAGATGGTTAGGAATGAATTCACAAGAGATCCTTTCCTGTACTATTGCAATTCCCAGGAGATTTATTATTCCGAAATGCAGTATAAAACGTTCCATATTTTGCCAGAGATTTTACATATTGAAAAAATGTATATACAATACCTCCCCTTTAGTTTCTAAGCCTTCTTATAATTTCTTAATAATTTTCGAAAGATAAAAATTGCATATGAAAATTCAAATCTTATTATTTGTGTGTGTGTTTTATTGCCTTTTTTGGTCACCTCATTTGAAATATTTTAATCATAATTTTCAATTCTATGCTACGACTAATTACGAAACGAAACGTGAAAAGAATTGTAAAATTTCAGAAAATGCAAATGATAAATTCAAATTTAGTTAATTTGAGATTTCATTTTTTAATTTTCATAGAACGATACAATATATTCAGCATAGGAATATAAACGGAGAGAAATTTAGAGTTGAATTTATTCTGATGCTTTGTACCCGAGGAAGAGACTGAACTTGCAACGAAATTTATTATGACGTGACAATAAAGATCTGATCAAAATAAGGGTGTCTCCTGGTCGATTTTTCCCCCAGAAAACTACTAGATCGTTCCAGCCATTTTATATCATTAATATTCAGTTGATGACAATGATCTGTAGATCGAAAAATTCAGAATAAATCAGAGAAGCTGGCTTTGGTCTTAAAATAATTGTACACGAGTTACATTGTTTATAATACCGGGAAAACTAAATGGAGGTTAGTCATTGACTGATAACGAAATTTCGTTCTAATTGATTACAATGATTTAATTAAACAACAAACAGAACAGACCTGGATTGTTTGATTAATTCTGAATGTTTTGATGCAAAGTTTGATGTATTCAATTGAATATTGATGACGAGAAACGGTTGAAACGATCTAGTAGTTTTCTAGTGGAAAAATTGACTGGAGCACTGCCTCAACAATGTTTCACAGTCAATTTCATCGGGAAGTCAGGATGTTTCTCCTTTCCGATAACTCCATGTCAATTAAACTTCAAATTTCTCTTTGTGTACTGAGAGAATTTCATGAAAATCGGTCGGATAATTTTGAAGATATTCCTCACCATGATCATAAAATAAAATAAATCTTCACTCAATTTTTATAGCGTCTTCGCTCCCCTAGTTGAGGGTTTCATTGTAGTCTGATTTCATCCTCCAGTCGGACAAAAAACGATTCAAATGAGATCTATTGAAATCTTAAGGAAACTGAATTCAATTCGAATTCACTCATTGATTCAATCTAATTTATAGAATAAGCTCCTGATGAGGAGGAAATGTACTTTGAATTGCATTGAGTTTCTCGAAGACTTTAACAGATTTCATATTCGTTTGTTCCTTGCTTTGTTTTTTCATACCTTTTCCTCATTGTTTCTTTATTTCATTCCTTGGAATTGGGAAAAAATACACTGAGAGAAAAAATTTCCGGGAACAATAAAATATTTAGTCGAATAGTCGCCATAAAATACTTAAGTGATTTGAATAAACTTTCATTGACTCGATTAAATATTCATTCAATCGAACAAATATTTAATATGCTATGAAATATTTCATCAATTGAAACAGTTATTTAATCGAGTCAATGAAAGTTTATTCAAATCAATTAAGTATTTTATGGCGACCATTCAACTAAAAGTTTTATTGTTCCCGAGAATTTTTTCTTTCAGTGTATACGTGAAGATTTTTTAAGTGTACAGAAATGAACCGGGTAAAATTTGTAACAGGATTATTGATCGGCTGGATAATAAAATCAGACCAAAATGAAGACTGTTTCTGTTGAAGATTATGAACGAAAACAGATTGCAGTAGTTAAATCGAGGATTTTCCACACAGCATAAAAACATTACAAATTTTACGACAAAGATTGTTTAACGTAGAACGGAATTCAATATCTTATAACGCATGCTTGATAAATTCTACTAATTGAATATATTCGAATGAGGGCATTTTATTTCATGCTCCGTATTTGTGCAAGCGCATGAAGAAAAGAGAGAATTTAAGGAACATTTTTTATGGTCAGAATAATTTGTAAAACAAGAAGACAGATTCTTTGCTTTCACCATTCATTGTTCCTGTAGATCCATTATTAATAAATTTAACGAAGTGGAATAGGTCATTTCAAAGATAACAAATTGTCCGTCCATAAAAAAGTTATGGTCGACCGTTCTAGGATTTAATAACTTCTTATATAATTATTTCGGTTAGAACCAAACTGCGGAAAGCAATAACCGAATACAATCCTAGTTTCGTTAAGAAAATTTGTTGTTTTCCATTGATTTCATAGCTCCAATCTTTGACAAGGAAAGGAAGAAACAAAGAAAAAAATGAAAGTAATGTGATAATTATAATCGGGCAAAAAAACACTTTGTAAGTAAACAATACTGTAACAATTCAATCGGTAGAAAATCTTGGGGAAAGCTGTACCATTGGCAATGTATAAATAATAGACCGATACCTTGATATTTCACTTCCAGTCAAATTCTATCGATTGTTGAAAATACATCGTCATGATATATCGGGTAATTTTTGTGTGGTGAATATTTTGACAAATATTATAAAACACATTTGCGTGCTATGTGATGTCTGTGACCAGAGATTCCATGTGTCGTATTTATATCAACTCTTTTGATAAATTCACATTATTCTTCATACACACATGAACATGTTGTAACATGTTGTAATAAATCAAGCGTGGATGACGAGTGAACACGTATTTGAATCAAAGTGCATATAGATCGATTTGAAAGATACTCAACCGATTTGAATAACTAGTCAATTGAATCAACATAGAAATTAACCCGATTGAAGAGTGGGCCATCCATTGATTTATTTCTTTTTCGGCATACCGCTCGAAAATATGAGACTTTTCGTTTTTTTTGTAGTAAACCAGAAACAGGAAGGCTTGTAAAATGAATGTTTATACGAAAATACAAAAAATTACGCTAAGATAGCACAAGAGTTATAAAACAATTCTTCAGGAATACATTGTATCATTTTTGAATTTATTTTAGAACTCTTGTGCTGTTTGGGCGAATCCTATCAAAGAAGTAATGGATAGGATTTCAATTTTAAACACTGAATAGCAAAATTGTACTATACGCTTTAAAAAATTTAAATCCTGCTTTTTCTACAGTTTTCGTAATCTTTCGTATTTTCATGTAAAAATTTATTCTACAAACCCTGCTGTTGTTGATTTACTAAGGAAGAAAAATAGAAAAATTTGTGCATGTTCGAGAGGCATTTTTTATTGAAAATCTGCTAAAATTCAACGCTGACATTGCTTTTCGGTGAAAGAACAGAATTTTCTTGTATGTCAATTCCCAATTAAAATTTTTCCACAACACAGTACAAAAAAGTTTCAAGAAAGTATGAGGAAAATCCAGTTACAGTTGTTCCATTTCTTTTCCAGAGTTCACGATTGATATTGCTTCTATGTATCATCACTGATTTCTTAACGGAAGGAACCAAAAGGGAAGAACTGGAAAGAGCAGCTGAATTAGCAGTGGAAAAAGCGGCGGAAAGGGTAGCTGAGAGGGCAGTAGAGAAAGCGTTGGAAAGTGGTAACTCAACGACAGAATCCAAATTAATTCGCCAATCATATTCTAACGTAAGAAAAGAAATCCCACGTCCCGAGTTGCCGTATACCGAAGAAGACTCATCGAAAAATTCCAAAGAAGAAGAAGAAGAAGAAGATTCCAGCGACTGGAGTGGCTACACCAGAAACGGTTGGTTCGAAAACAGAAATTCTCCTCCTATCTGGAAAAGATTTCCTCGAAACGATGTGACTTCGCAGAATAATAATTCCGATGAAGAACGTTATGAATTTTCACGAAACAGAAGAGCTCCAGCTATCAAAACAACAATATTCCACAAAATTCCTTATCCGATTTACAAAGTTGTACCATACGAAGTGAAAATACCTGTTATTCAAACGAGAGCAACAGGGGAAAAGAGGCGAGCACGTCCTGTGAGGATTCGTCTGATTTATCCGAATGTTCCCTTAGGTGTAACTGAATCGTCCGACAATATGAGGAAAGTGGGAACATCGAATTCCCAACCACACGATGATATTGGAGAACAAATATCCATGGACGCTCAAGTACTTTTACCACAAATTTACCCTCCCTATACAGAAGCACCACGTGGGATCGAACAACATACGGAAGCATTGAATCCTGTTGAAACAAATGAAAAACTTTTAGTACCCGTAAAATTCATTGAAACCTCAACATCGTATCCTGTCAACAGTTATTCACGTGTTCCATCAAAAACATCTGTCAATAAATCTGAGGAGATTCATGCGAAAAAACCATTTCGTTTCTTAGCAGAGAAATCGTTTTCTTACAAGACACATAATGTACCGGTGAAATTCAATAGGAAATATACTAAGAATGAATCGAGTGGTTCGAAGGATGGATACGATTTAGTGGAAATTGAGAGTAGGGATAGATGGCGTCACGATTGAGCTGAATGTGAATATAAACGTAAATAAAATTTGTACATGTAATAAAAATATATTGTTCTTAAACGTATCAGGTTGTTTATGAAAATGCTACAACGTTTTATATTTGTTCAATTTCAAAATACCTTAACTCTGGGTTGGTCATCCTTGAAAAGGAAGTAATTTTTCATTATCTTTCATCGAGGGTGCAGCAGACTCATGGACGCACAATTCATCGTGATTGAAAGAGGAATAAATGTAGGGTTACCAGACGTCCTCATTTTAGTGGACATGTCCTCATTTATACCAGTTGCAGGTCGTGTCCTCTTTTTTCGGCCAGTGTCCTCATTTTTATGAATTTTCCATAAAAATTTTCAATTCGATTTCTAAGTCAAATAGTATATGCTCGTTATGCTGTATTAGATATTTAAAATAAAGATATATAATATATAAGAAGCACGGTCTGATTTATACTGGTCTCTAAAAAAAAAAAAAGGTCATCAGGTATGGCAGGGGAGGTGTCCTCATTCCGGCCGCCGGCGATCTGGTAACCCTAAATAAATGGGGTTCATGATGCACAAAACCGTGGTTGTTGAAAGAAAAGTCGTGTGACTTTTTTGCCCTGGTGACCGATCGAGGGTTAAAAAAACATATCGATACATTATCAGAATAGTATTCGTGGCTATTCCTGTGGGGAATGTGAATCAAAACCAGATAACACCCAGTAGATCTTGTTACAAAAGCCAGGCGGTTTGTAGCAAAAACAATACATTTTATTATGCTTTCATCTGATTCTTCTCTATCTACTGCACAGAAAAAAAAATTCTTGTATCAAGAAAACATGGTTGTCTTCGTTATATGTGAAACACGGATTGTCTCATATATAACGAAGACAACCATGTTTTCTTGATACAAGAATTGTTTTTTTTCTGTGTGACTGCAAGAGAAGAAAGATTAGGTAGATTAATGGGGGAACGGTTACTCGTCGAAGAATCAACGGGAAGACAACGAAGAAAAGTTCAGTCGTGATTATCATGCGGAGTTTTCGTATCTGTCAAAATACAATAGATCTACAGTCCCTATAAGAGAATTCATATTCTAATTAACAAATGAACTTCATTTGAGAATTGAAAATTGTTCCAATTCAAATTTTCAATTGAGAATCACATTAGATTGTCAGTTGCAGAGATTCTGGATTAGGAATTGAATTGAATCGTTGATTGAAATCGTATTCGATGGAGAATTGAATTGAACAATTATTTGAAAAATCTTTGAATTAAGAATCGAATGTAATTGTGAATTGGGAAAACATTTAATTAGGAATTGAATTTAATTTTTGATTGGAAAAAAAAATTCAATTAACCCTCGAAGAACATATCTTTTTTGTCCTTCAAACTTTTATTGTTCCCCAGTTTGGAATCACATGTACGATTGGCGTCGAAAAACAATCAGGAATACGTGGAACAAATGAATCGGTATCAATGAAAGTGCATTTGTGATAATTAAGGGGAGGTTCTCATCAAGCGAATTCCGAAATAAGGTGATTTTCTGTATTTTTTTTCTCAAGAAGGAAGTAAATTGAGAACTCGAATTATTTGTAATGACTCATTAGATGGGTGTTAAAGTACATGAAAAAAATTTTCTCAAGTTAAAGGATTCGTATCCCGAAACTTTGAAGGCATCTTTCTCGAAACCATGTTTTTCAATTTTGGCTCCACGATATCTCACAAACTACTGAAAGGATCGCTTTTTTTTTTTATTTTGAAGCT